>CM075674.1:96732500-101732500 GCA_037962975.1 Clitoria ternatea | reverse complement strand
AGCGAAACCAGTGAAGGTCG
Organism: Clitoria ternatea; assembly: GCA_037962975.1. Classification (NCBI taxonomy): domain Eukaryota; kingdom Viridiplantae; phylum Streptophyta; class Magnoliopsida; order Fabales; family Fabaceae; genus Clitoria; species Clitoria ternatea. The sequence continues at coordinate 101,732,480 of CM075674.1, read as the reverse complement.
CTTAGGCGAGTTCCGACTCGCTTGAGCGAATTCTACATTTTAAACCTAGGCGGATTACGAGACCTGTAAGGGAAACTCGCTAACACTTCAGTCTCTTACTCGGAAATGGTCCTCTCGGTCGTATCCCACTCAGGAACATCTTAACCTTCACTCAGAAGAGGTTCTCTCGGGCATACCTCACTCGGAAACATCCTAACCTTCCTTCACTCGGAAGAGGTTCTCTCGGGCATACCTCACTCGGAAACATCCTAACCTTCCCTCACTCGGAAGAGGTTCTCTCAGTCATGCCTCACTCGGAAATATTTTAACCTTCACTCAGAAGTGGATCTCTCGGTCATACCTCACTCGGAAACATTCTGACCTTCCTTCACTCGGAAGAGGCTCTCTCGGTCATGGCTCACAATTATCTACAAAACCTGCCCATAGCAATTTATCATTCACATCTACTATTGGCTCTGTGCCAATATATATATCAAACTTATAAAAATCAACACCGACCACATTAAAATCATTACCATACCACTTCAGCAACATGAATTCATGTCCACATTAATCAACATACCGATTCTAGATTAGTTCAACACACAAGCAACATGTTATGGCATCACATACACAAAAACTCATTATACATTACACACAGAATTCATTTCATAATTCCTCAGTTCCTTGGCATCAATCCTCCACTTGGCGCACCTCTAGGGCTCCGACCTCTTCCCTATCACTAGTTACTAAATTGAAAGAAAGCCACAGCAAGGGTGAGTGTTTGGCATCATAATTAATCTAGAACGGAAATTAAATAACAAAATACGTGTATATAAACTCCGTCCGACTGCTTTATCCACAAATTGCAAATCACACTCGGCAAATATAGCAAATCATACTCGGCGAATATAGCAAATCACACTCGGCAAATATAGCAAATCACACTCGGCAAATATAGCAAATCACACTCGGCGAATATAGCAAGTCACACTCGGCAAATATAATTAGGTACATACACCATCACACAATACTACTAATTCATCAATTATCACCACTGACTCTCACACAAAATCGACACCTAGTATCCGTATTCTAAAGGATCAGCCTTCAGCTGGGGGTCATACTTGACACCCCGTGAACCCTGCTTGGTTCACCGAGTCCTGCTTAACTCTCCACCTCAACCACTAGGTCCTACTTGACCACTGGGTAGCTCAACTGGGCACAAAAACCATGGGAGCCGGAAACGAGGGGCTATACATACCGTCGGTCGTCCCACACCACACAATCATACATATATAATTCACATTTCTCATATCATATCACAAGTGGCCATCAACAACAACACATACTCATCAAATGGGCGACCTACTTGTCAAGCCCGCCATCACATTGCCACTATACACATCGAATCATCACAATGCAAAACACTTTAATCTCATACTCATCATAAACCACACACAATTCACATTCATACATACATACACATGCAACTATCATCCAATATTTCTTACCGTGTTCATAATCGGTTCAACGATTCAAACCCAAAATATGTACCTATTCTAATTAATTACAACCCGAACACCCCCTTACCTCGATTCCAAGCTTCAACGATTTGTTCTTGATGCTGATTGCTCCTCTAAGTGCCGGGTTCAAGGTTCCACCTCCGAATTCAACACCCGCTTTGCTAATCGGTCCTCCGACGTCCGTTTCGCTACCTACGGAGGTCGAAACGCAAAACCCATCAACGTTATACCACCCTCATTGCTCTAAAGACCATTTTTAGACTCTCATGCACTGAAGGAGTAGGAAGCAGAAGTCCCATCCACCATGCATGGCCATCGGCTAGAGAGAGAGAGAGTAAAGGGAGAGAGAGACAACTCAATTTAAAGGGTCCATTGAACTCACCTTGAAGCCACGATCTCAAAAATGAGGTTATTTCAAAGTTTTGACGCGGAATAGGCCTTCCCTTGGAGCATGCAGCTCTTCACAGTGAGAGGAGAAGAGAAATAAGAAGAAGAAGAAAAAGAAGAAGAAGGAGTCGCGTGAAATGAATGAGGAAGGAGAAGGAATCTTTATTATTTAAGACTCAGGGGCAAAACTGTATTTTTCCTATTTCTTTTATAATTTCTTTGAAAGTTTTAATTAAACTTTTATCTCCTTCTAATTTCATCTCATTTAACCTTTTTGTAATTAATCAATCAATAAATTTATTTATTTCCACACTAGTTAATTATTTATAATTGCCTAATAATTCATAAAAATATCAAATAAATCTCTAAAACAATTATTAATATTTTCCGCTCATCATAATTTTACTAAAAGATCAGGGATGTTACAATATTCATAAAATTAATGTTCTAGAAGAACTTAAAAGAATTCTCGAAGAATTCTTAAAAATTATGGTACAAAGTTCCTGAAGAACTACATTTATATTATAATTTAATTTTAATTTGCACTATGCATTATGCGCTATAGCTTCACGGTTTGAATTTGCTTTACAATTTGATTTCCTTATTCATTTAAGGTTGTAGCTTCACGAAATATTCACACTTTTATATGATATTATTTTTTTATTTTGATTTGCACTTCACGCTTTTATATGGCCAGTTGATTTGGCCTGTAGCTTCACGCATTTGCACTTTATGCTTTTATATGGCCTGTAGCTTCTTTTGCAATTCCTACATGTTACTGCCTTTAATAATATGCCTTAATTTCATTTGCCTATAATGTAGCTGTACGTACAATTCATGTTGCCTATAAAGCCTTATAATTGCTCCATTGTGCCTCCTTGTTTTCGTCTAGTTTCTGTTGTGCTTTAATTTATTTATTTGCTAATAATTGTTTTTGTTCCTTCCTAAGCTCTATTTATAGAGCTTGAAGAGGGGAACATCCATATTTAATAGTTTCTGAATAACTACGATAATCTAAAAATAATTGTGCTTATATTAAACAGAGATTTTCTTGCTCATTTTTTTATTATATTCATATTATATCCTGTAGCCTCACAAGCGCATAACCTGTAGCCTCATAAACATAATACACTTGATAATTGAATGCTTTTGGTTAGCCTTGGAAATGGTCACATGCTCTACGCCTAATAGTGTGATTACCCACCCTGCCTTATTTTTTTTGGATATAATTGAATGCTTTTGGTTACTACATGCTCCTCATTTTTGTTATTATATTCATGTTATATCAATATACTTTATGATTTAATGGATTATCATTATTTTTTACTCATCATTAATATAATTAATATAATATATGTATATTATTATCATTATAAAAGTTAATGATCATATAATTTGATCACTATTTATTATATTATCATACATATTGTGGAAGAACTTAAAAAAATCCAGAAGAATTCTTAAAAATATTGATAGTTCCTGAAGAACTATAACAACCTAAGAAATTAAAGAATAAAATTATTCACTTAATTATTTATTTCCTTTTGGAAGTCCTATTATTTCTTTTCCACTGCAGTTTGGAAGATGCTTAATTAATATGCATCAATAAGGAATTGAACTCAGGTTTACACCTATGATAGGTTATCATTATACCATTAGGCCACTAATACTTGAATGATACCTTATAAAAACTTATAAATTTTCACTTCCGCATCACTTATGTGAAATTTTATTTAAGTTGAATTATAAGTTTCTTTACCTTAATTTCTTATCTCTTGTGGCTGGAAAAAAAATAAATTACTTATGCAAAATCATGAGTCCTGTCAAACTGGAACTGCTTCATTCCCAAAAGTGAATGTAGCAACATATGATCATTATAGCCATGGTCGTGGTTGTGGTCGAAATGATAAGAAATCATCTTTTACATGAAAAATAGAGAACGTATGGAAAAAGGGAAAGATGCTCAAAATAACGAACAACTAAAAATATTTGTTATCGTTTTGGTAGCAAGGGACACTGGTCTCGAGATTGTCGTACACCAAAGCATCTCATTGATCTATACTAAAAATCCCTTAAAAATAAAGGGAAAATAATAGAGATAAATTTTACTGGTATAGATGATGATTTTACTCATTTTGATGTTGATGATTTCCTTACTCTTCCTGAAGAAGATATTGACCACTCAGTTAGAGAGGGAAGCACCCCTAAATAAATTATTTTATATTTTATGAAATTTGTTTTGTTATGAATTTATGTTAAATATTTATTGTTGTTAATTATATTTTCACTCATGATTTATTTATTATTATTTAATGAAGAATGAATACTCATGTGAATGACGAATATATATGTCTCGTAGATAGTACAACAACTCATACTATTCTCAAATAATGAGAAATATTTTTACCATATACTAAAACAAGAAGTCAGTGCAAATACTATATTTGGTAGTATAAATATAATTGAAGGCTCTGACAGAGCCAGTATTTTGTTACCTGGAGGAACAAAATTGCACATTGAAAGTGTATTATATTCTACAAAGTTTCAAAGAAATTTATTGAGTTTTAAGGATATCCGCAGAAATGGATACCATATTGAGACCACAAATGAAGGAAATGATGAATATCTTTACATAACAAAGTTAATTTTTGATAAGAAATGTATATTGAAAAAATTGTCTTCATTTACCTCTGGTTTGTACTATACATGTATTAGAACAATTGAAACAAATGTCATAGTAAACCAGAAGATTACAAATAAGAATAACTTTGTTATCTGGCATGAACGATTAGGACATCCTGGATCAATTATGATGTGAAAAATAGTTGAGAATTCAAATGGTCATTATTTGTCCAGCAGACAAATTCTGCAAACTAAGAATTTCTCATGTGCTGCTTGTTCTCAAGGAAAATTGATCATTCAGCCATCACTAATGAAAATTGGGAGTGAATCACTCATATTTTTAGAGCGTATACAAGGTGATATTTGTGGACCAATACACCCTTCATGTGGACCATTTACATATTTTATGGTTTTAATTGATGCATCAACTAGATGGTCACATGTTTGTTTATTGTCAACTCGCAACCAGGCGTTTGCGAGATTACTAGCTCAATTAATTCGTTTAAGAGCTCATTTTCTTGATTATCTAATTAAGAAAATACGTCTTGATAACGCTGGTGAGTTCACATCTATATCTTTTGATGATTATTATATGTCCATCAGAATTAATGTTGAACATCCTGTAGCATATGTTTATACACAAAATGGACTTGCTGAATCATTGATTAAACGTTTGAAATTGATAGCAAGACCATTGTTAATGAGATCAAAACTTCCAATTTCAAATTAGGGACATGCAATCTTGCATGCGGCAGCACTTATTCACATCAAGCCTACAAGTTATCATGAATATTCCCCTTTACAATTGGTTCATGGTAAAGAACCAAATATTTTCCATCTAAGAATTTTTAGAAGTACGGTATATGTTCCTATTTTTCTTCCACAACACACTAAGATCGGACCTCAAAGAAGGTTAGGGATATATGTTGGATATGAAAGTCCATCTATAATAAAATATCCTGAACCCTTGACAGGTGATTTATTTACAGCTCGTTTTACTTATTGTCATTTTGATGAATCTGTTTTCCCACCATTAGGGGGAGAAAATAAACAGTTGGATAAAAGAATCAATTGAAATGAGATATCTCTCTCACATCTTGATCCTCGAACAAAGCAATATGAACTAGAAGTTCAGAAAATAATTAGTTTGCAAAGTTTAGCAAACCAATTGCCGAATGCATTTGCTGATCCAAAAAGAGTGACTAAGTCACATATACCAGCTGTTAATACTCCAATAAAGATTAATATCCCTGTAGGACAATCTAAAATAGCAAATGAGTCTGAAGCCAAAGTAAAACGTGACAGACCTGTTGGTTCTAAAGATAAAAATCCTCGAAAAAGAAAAGTAAATAAAGAAAATGGTCGAATTGAGGATATAAAGACTCCAGTAGAGTCTCCTGACATAATCAAGGTTTTAAATCCAGAAGATACCAAGGTACCTGAAATTGATAAGAATAAAGATATCTCTATAAATTATGTCATAGATGGAATACAATGGAATCGACATGAAGTCGATGTTGATAAAATTTTTGCATGCAAAGTAGCTCTTGATATTATAAATGATTATAAGAATCATGAGCCAAAATCTATTAAAGAATGTACATAAATAAATGATTAGCCAAAGTGGAAAGATGCAATGCAAGAAGAGTTAAACTCACTTGCAAAAATGAAAAGTTTTTGGACCTGTAGTCCAAACACCTAAAGGTGTAAAACCAGTTGGGTACAAATGAGTCTTTATGAGAAAAAGAAATGAAAATTGTGAAATTGTGCAATATAAAGCAAGGCTTGTTGCACAAGGTTTCTCACAAAGACCTGGTATTGATTTCGATGAAACATATTCACCAGTGATGGATGCAAGTACTTTTCGATACTTGATTAGTTTGGCAATTCATGAAAAACTTAATTAACGCTTAATGGATGTTGTTGCAGCATATACTTGAAAATGACATCTATATGAAACTCCCTAAGGGATTTAATTTGCGTGAAGCAAAATGACATCTATATAAAACTCCCTGAAGGATTTAACTTGTCTGAAGCATACAAGACAAATTCTCAAGAAAATTATTCAATTAAATTGAATAAATCCCTTTATGGACTAAAGCAATCTAGACGTATATGGTATAATTGTCTCAGTGAATATTTGTTGAAAGAAGGGTATAAAAATGACCCGATTTGTCCATATGTTTTTATGAAAATATTCGGGAAAGAGTTTGTTGTAATTGCTATCTATGTAGATGATTTAAACATCATCAGAACTCCTGAAGAGCTTTCAAAGGCTATAAATTGCTTGAAAAGGGAATTCGAGATGAAAGACTTGAGAAAAACAAAGTTTTGTCTTGGATTACAATTAGAATATTTAAAGGAAAGAATTTTAATGCACCAAAAGACTTTATAGAAAAGGTGCTAAAGCGGTTTTATATGGATAAGTCACACCCATTGAGCAGTCCAATGGTTGTAAGGTCACTTGAAGTGAGCAAAGACCCTTTTCAATCTCAAGAGAAAAATGAAGAACTACTTGGTCCTGAAGTACCATATCTTAGTGCAATTCGTGTACTAATGTATCTTGCTAGTCATACACGACCTGATATATCATTTGCAATCAATTTGTTAGCAAGACATAGTTCTTTTCCTACAAAAAGGCATTAGAATGGGATTAAGCACATATTTTGCTACCTTAAAAGTACAATGGACGTGGGTTTATTTTTCCTATATGTATCTAAGGCAAACCTAATTGGTTATGCTGATGCGGGGTATTTGTCTAATCCTCATAATGGTTGATCACAAATTGGATATTTGTTCACATATGATGGTACAACAATTTATTAGAGATCCATAAAACAAACGATCACAGCAACATTATCTAATCATGCTGAAATTCTAGCATTACATGAAGCAAGTCGAGAATGTGTTGGGTTGAGATCTATGATTCAACATATTCAAGAAATGTGTGGCTTGTATGCTGGAAAACTACCACCAACAATCTTATGTGAAGATAATGCAACTTGTATTTCTCAATTAAAGGATGGCTATATTAAAGGAGATAGGACAAAACATATTCCACCAAAATTTTTCTTTACTCATGATCTTATAAAGAATGGTGATGTAAATGTTCAGCAAGTCCGATCATGTGAGAATCTAGTAGATATCTTCAAAAAATCATTACCAATCAAAATCTTTGAGCAACTAGTACAGAAGATTGGTCTTTGACATTTACATAAGTGTTTTGATGAGAGGAAGAATTAAATACATGTACATTTTGTTATAAAATAAACTAAAATTATAGAAGAAAATAAATAAGAAAGAAAAGAGAAGAATCAGAGAGAGAGATTGAAGAAGATTGAAGAATTGAAGTTGCTAAGTGTGTCCATCTTGCTTTGCCATGGAGTCCTTTTATAGGCAATAATCAAGTACAATGGATGTAACATCCCAAAAATTTCAACCTCGGTGTATAATCATCTTTAATCTAGTTCATTAATGAAATTATCCAGTTATATTAACTTTCTACATAAGTTTGGCTGCGAATTGAAGCTTCTTTTGATTCATTCAAGTAGTTTTCTATAGTATTACCCTCTGGAAGCACTCTGATAGGAATATTACCGAGTAAAATGTTAGTGAGTAAGAAATTCCAAGTGAAACAGGTCAGAAATAAGACTTCCGAGTGAATAAAAGATTTGTTTCCGAGTGAAGATTGAAAATTCCGAGTGAAGGTTGAGAATTCCGAGTGAAGGTTGAGAATTCCGAGTGAAGGTTGGAATTCCGAGTGAAGGCTAGGTTGTCCTAGTAAAACATGACCGGGAGAGTCACTACCGAGTGGAGTCCTGGCCTCGAAGACATTGGAGTGAAGTGTGTTCGAGAGAACCATTTCTGGAAAAAGTTCGAGTGAATCGCCTTCGAAAGACTCGCTTCCGAGTCAAACACCCTCGAATGACTCGTTTCCGAGTCAAACATCTTCAAATGACTCGTTTCCGAGTCAAACATTGTCCAGAGCCTCATTTCCGAATGAAACTTCTCCGAGTGCAACATTTCCGAGAGAAGTACGTTCAACAGAAGAAAAACTCGTGTCCGTGTGTGTAATTCTGAGTGAGAAAAGACTCGGTCTGGATTATTTTTCCGAGTGGAAACCCGGGTGAGTGTGAAGTCGGTTTTGAAATGAATTGTCGAGTGAGGACCGATCGAGTGATGAGTCAGTATTAGAGGAATTGCCGAGTGAAATCGAGCAAGAGATAAGTCGTTTTTTGAGATATTATGCCGAGTGAAAAACTGGGCGAAGGAAGAGTCGGATTTGTAATAATGTTACCGAGTGAAAGACCAGTGAGAGATGAGTCGGCTTTGATTGATTTGGCTGAGTAGAAAACTGAGCAAGATGAGTCGGTTTTGGAAACAATTAGCTGAGTGACAGACTGAATGACTGTGGAGTTGGTCTGGGATGATTTAACCGAATGAAAAACTAAATAGGAGAGGTATCAGTACTGAATGATCTGAGTGAGACATTTCCGACTGAGTCATCTCCAAGGGATGAAAAGCCGACCGAGTGTTCAAGCAAAAGTACTTCCGAGTGGATTCCCTTCCGAGTGAAGCAGTTTTGAAAGAGGAGACTGATGAATTCTCCTCAGACGGACTCGGTAAGTGGTCCAGTCGGACTCGGTAGTGTCCAGTCAGTAAATGTACCGACCGGTTTAGTTTCAGTCGGCAAACACGCCAACCGGTAGAGTTTCAGTCGGCAAATATGCTGACCAGTGTAGTCCAGTCGGTAATTATTTCCAGAATACAAGAACCAGAGTCAGATTTAATCTTTTTCACCAATCTTGTCATTTTGTACATATTTTAATATATTTTCTCCAATCATACAAAGCTCCAGTAGGTAGGTGGTGGTAAAAGTCAACAATACAGCTCATTCCTTATCTAAAATCTCTATTATTTCCATAATTAATGCACCTAACCTCCAGTCACGAGAAAGCTTGTCTCCCACTTGTCTTGCACATTATTAAATCAATACCACCCCTTTTTCCAAGTCTGAATTCTCAGAACAACAAAGATTAGTAAAAGTCTTTCTTTCTTTTTTCCTTCTCTACGTATAAGCCACTCTAATTCGAAGCTAGGACAGCAAGAAGAAATCGTTTTTCAATCAGTCTAAGACCCTTCATCAAGGTAAGAGGGGATAGGGTTGTGAATAATTATGGAATGGGTAGAATTGTATGCTGTCCAGTATTTTCCAGAATTAATTTCGTATCTTGTTGCCCAATTTTAAAGCTAAAAACGTGTGAATTTGACTCTGACTTCTTCATCAAAATTGTAGATCTTTTTGTTATGTGAATTTTGAGACCTGAACCAACTGATTTGGATATGTATAGCAAACGTTATAGCCAAAATACTACAGCATGTCTGTTTGGAATACGTATCTTATAATTTGTGTATATATTAATATTCTGGGAATTATACATGCATAATTAGACTTTGAAGTCTTCACAAAAGTTGTAGATATTTATGTTAGGGATCTATAAAAAGTGGTTTCAATTTAAAAGGATATTTGTAGCTCTAGTTATGCCTAAAATACAGAAGTATGTTCATGCTGAAAATCTGTTAACATGAATTACGAATTCTATTTTTAAAACTGGGAATTTTGTAGTGAGAATTAGTGTTCAGTGTCTTCATGAAAGTTTTATATATTTGTGTTAGGAGTAATTTAAAACTGGTCCCATGCCAAAATTATTTTTGTATCTCCAGAAACGTTGAAAATACCAACATATGTACGTTTTTGATACCTTCTTTGAGATGGTTTAGTGTACTGTGAATTTGTCATGTTTCTGTTTGGAATTTGAAATTATGGTCTTCATGAAAGTTGTAGATAATTTTGTTATGGAACCACAGAAAGTGGAATCACTTAAAAAGGATTTGAGTTGCTCACGTTATGGTCATTTTACTAACATATGTTGCTGTTGTAAAAATTCTAAAATTTACCTATAATGGTTTTTATGGATAAAAATGATATTTTCCCTATGAGTAACAATTTGTTATTGAGTTATTGAGTGTCCTATACATGACATACAGTGTGTATATCTTTTTCATGAATGATTATGAATGAATAAATTATTGTATACATGAATGCCTTGTGGTTTAATGAGATATGTTGTTGAAATAATAAATCCATGATTCTGAAAATTATTATATGTGATGTGTCCTTTGAGGACTTGTGATTTTCCAAGTGATTATGGAAATATTGATATCATGGTATGTTAAATCGATAAAGAGAATTAAAGGCATTCATGCATCATAAGCATTTGGACGCACCATGGAATTTAAGGGTTCCATGATTGCCTACCCTGGTGGGGGGTTACTCTATGATGAGTTTAAGCCCTATTTTTGCAGGAGCCATGGAGTGTAGGGATTCATGGTTATGCTAAGTCCTACTTGTGTACTTCGGTACTTGAGCGCCATGGAGTGTAGGGATTCATGGCATTATGCTAAGTCCTACTCGTGTCTCTATGAGACTTTTTACTGCAGTATTCCCACCAAACCAAAATGGATTCAGCATGACATCATTTGACTAAGTTTAAGATTTATTATATATAAATGAACTTGTTGGCATATTCATCATATCATTATGGTTGTTGATTGTGTTTGAGCAATTTTACTTATTTTATATTTATTCTATATTCTGTCTCACTCTTACATTTATTTTTACAGTGCATGCTACACAAAATGACGAGTGATGCCATGAATGAAGCTTTTATGAGTTATTGCTTGGACTTTGGTTTCATTTTAATTCTAATGGGTTGTAATAGTATAATGTACCACGTACTATTATTTTTCTATATCGTTTCCACTATATAAAGGTCTTATGCTTAATTGTTCCCGACTAGTATGCATGATAATGTTCCGCATTTATCAACTTTTACGTGACTTCAGAATTTAAATTATGAGTTTCAATTTGATTCTTTAAACGTGAAAAATTTATTTGGGAAAATTATTATGGACGTCACAATGGACATCCACCATTGTATTAAATATTCATAATACTCCCCCTTGGATGTCCATATTTTAGAATGTGCCTCGTTAAAACCTTACTAGGAAAAACCCAGTGGGATAAAAACCTAGTGAAGGAAAAAGAGTATAGCATTCTTTACAAATTCATGAAAAATAATTAAATTACAAATATTTAATTCTCCCCCTCATCAGAACACTTATGTAAGCGTCGAAGACCAATCTTCTGTACGAGTTGCTCGAAGACTTTGGTTGGTAATGATTTTGTAAAGATATCTGCTAGATTCTCACATGATCGGACTTGCTGGACATTTATTTCACCATTCTTTATAAGATCATGAGTAAAGAAAAAGTTTGGTGAAATATATTTTGTCCTATCTCTTTTAATATAACCCTCCTTTAACTGGGAGATACAAGCTGCATTATCTTCACATAAGATTGTTAGTGGTAATTTTCCAGCATGCAAGCCACAAGTTTCTTGAATATGTTGAATCATAGATCTCAACCAAACACATTCTCGACTTGCTTTATGTAATGCTAGAATTTCAGCATGATTAGATGATGTTGCTGTAATCGTTTGCTTTATGGATTTCCATGAAATTGTTGTACCACCACATATGAACAAATATCCTGTTTGTGATAGACCATTATGAGGATCAGACAAATACCCCGCATCTGCATAACCAATTAGGTTTACCTTAGATACATATGGGAAAAATAAACCCATGTCCATTGTACCTCTAAGGTATCGAAATATGTGTTTAATCCCATTCCAATGCCTTTTTATGGGTAAAGAACTATGTCTTGCTAACAAATTGACAGCAAATGATATATCAGGTCGTGTATGACTAGCAAGATACATCAGTGCACCAATTGCACTAAGATATGGTACTTCAGGACCAAGTAGTTCTTCGTTTTTCTCTTGAGGTCGAAAAGGATCTTTGCTTACTTTGAGTGACCTTACAACCATTGGACTGCTCAATGAGTGTGATTTGTCCATATAGAATCACTTTAGCACCTTTTCAGTATAAGTCTTCTGGTGCATTAAGATTCCTTCCTTTAAATATTCTAATTGTAATCCGAGACAAAACTTTGTTTTTCCTAAGTCTTTCATCTCGAATTCCTTTTTTAAGCAATTTACAGCCTTTGAGAGCTCTTCAGGAGTTCCGGTGATGTTTAAATCATCTACATAAATTGCAATTATAATAAACTCTTTTCCCAATCTTTTCATAAAAACACATGGACAAATCAGGTCATTTTTATACCCTTCTTTCAACAAATATTCACTAAGACAATTATACCACATACATCCAGATTGTTTCAGTCCGTAAAGAGATTTATTCAATTTGATTGAATAGTTTTCTCGAGGATTTGTTTTATATGCTTCAGGCAAATGAAATTCTTCAGGGAGTTTCATATAGATGTCATTTTCAAGTGAGCCATATAAATATGTTGCAACAACATCCATGAGACGTAAATCAAGTCTTTAACGAATTGCCAAACTTATTAAGTATCGAAAGGTAGTTACATCCATCATTGGTGAATATGTTTCTTCGAAATCAATACCAGGTCTTTGAGAGAATCCTTGTGTAACAAGTCTTTCTTTATATCGCACAATTTCACCATTTTCATTTCTTTTTCTTGTAAAGACCCATTTGTATCCAACTGGTTTTACACCTGCAGGTGTTTAGACTATAGGTCTAAAAACTTTTCATTTTGTAAGCGAGTTTAACTCGTCTTTCATTGCATCTTTCCACTTTGGCCAATCATTTCTTTGTGCACATTCCTTAACAGATTTTGGCTCATGATTCTTATCATCATTTATAATATCAAGAGCTACTTTGAATGCAAAAATTTTATCAACATCGACTTCATGTCGATTCCATTGTATTCCATCCATGACATAATTTATAGAGATCTCTTTATTCTTATGAATTTCAGGTACCTTGGTTTCTTCTGGATTTGAAACCTTGATTATGTCAGGAGACTCTACTGAAGTCTTTATATCCTCGATTCGACCATCCTCTTTATTTACTTTTCTTTTCTGATGATTTTTATCTTTAGAACCAATAGGTCTGCCACGTTTTATTTTGGCTTCAGACTCATTTGCAAATTTAGATTGTCCTTCAGGGATATCAATCTTTATTGGAGTATTAACAGCTGGTATGTGTGACTTAGTCACTCTTTTTGGATCAGCAAATGCATTAGGTAATTGGTTTGCTAAATTTTGCAAACTAATTATTTTCTGAACTTCTAGTTCAGATTGCTTTGTTCGAGGATCAAGATGTGATAGAGATATCTCATTCCAGCTAATCCTTTTATCCAACTATTTATTTTCTCCCCCTAATGGTGGGAAAACAGATTCATCAAAATGACAATCAACAAAACGAGCTGTAAATAAATCACCAGTTAAAGGTTCAAGATATTTTATTATGGATGGACTTTCATATCCAATATATATTCCCAACCTTCTTTGAGGTCCTATCTTAGTGTGTTGCGGAGGAGAGATAGGAACATATACCGCACTTCCAAAGATTCTTAGATGGGAAATATTTGGTTCGTTACCGTGAACCAATTGTAAAGGGGAATATTCATGATAACTTGTAGGCCTGATGCGAATTAGTGCTGCTACGTGCAAGATTGCATGTCCCCAAGTTGAAATTGGGAGTTTTGATCTCATTAATAATGGTCTCGCAATCAATTTCAAATGTTTAATCAATGATTCAGCAAGTCCATTTTGTGTATAAACATGTGCTACAGGATGTTCAACATCAATTCCAATTGACATACAATAATCATTAAATGATTGAGAAGTGAATTCACCAGCGTTATCAAGGCGTATTTTCTTAATTGGATAATCAGGAAAATGAGCTCTTAAACGAATTAATTGAGCTAGTAATCTCACAAACACCTGGTTACGAGTTGACAATAAGCAAACATGTGACCATCTAGTTGATGCATCAATTAAAACCATAAAATATCTAAATGGTCCACATGAAGGGTGTGTTGGCCCACAAATATCACCTTGTATACGCTCTAAAAATGTAAGTGATTCACTTCCAATTTTCATTGGTGATGGTCGAGTAATTAATTTCCCTTGAGAGCAAGCAGCACATGAGAAATTATTAGTTTGGAGAATTTGTCTGCTGGACAAGCAATGACCATTTGAATTCTCAACTATTTTTCGCATCATTATTGTTCCAGGATGGCCTAATCGTTCATGCCAGATAACAAAGTTATTCTTATTTGTAAACTTCTGGTTTACTATAGTATTTGTTTCAATTGTACTAATATATGTATAGTACAAACCGGAGGAAAATGAAGGTAATTGTTTCAATATACATTTCTTATCAGAGATTAACTTTGTTATGTAAAGATATTCATTATTTCCTTCATTTGTGGTCTCAATATGGTATCCATTTCTGCGGATATCCTTAAAACTCAATAAATTTCTTTGAGACTTTGTAGAATATAATGCACTTTCAATATGCAATTTTGTTCCTCCAGGTAACAAAATACTGGCTCTGCCGGAGCCTTCAATTATATTTATACTACCAGATATAGTATTAACATCTGCTTCCTTTTTTACTATATGGTAAAAATATTTCTCATTCATGAGAATAGTATGAGTTGCTGCACTGTCTGCGAGACATATATCTTCATCATTCACATGAGCATTCATTCTTCAAATAATAAATAAAAATAAGTGAAAATATAATTAACAACAATAAATATTTAACATAAAATTTTATTGATAATGACTAAATTTATAACAAAATACATTACATGAAACATAAAACAATTTATTTAGGGGCACTCCCTTCTCCAACTGAGTGGTTAATTTCTTCTTCAGGAAGAGTAAGAAAATCATCAACACTAAAATCAGAGAAATTATCATCTATACCAGTAAAATTTGTCTCTATTATTTTCCCTTTATTTTTAAGGGATTTTTGGTATAGATCTACGAGATGCTTTGGTGTGCGACAAACGCGAGACCAGTGTCCCTTGCTACCACAACGATAGCAGATATTTTTAGTTTGTTCGCTATTTTGAGCATCTGTCCCTTTTTTGATATGTTCTTTATTTTTCCATGTGAATGATGATCTCTTATCATTTCGACCATGACCACGGCCATAACCATATCCACGACCAATTCCATGTCCCTGAGCATTACCTCGTCCACGACCGTGGCTACGGCCACGACCACGTCCATGAGTATTATGATCGCGTGTTGCTACATTCACTTCTGGGAATGGAGCAGTTCCAGTTGGACGAAATTCATAATTTTGCATAAGCAATTCATTATTTTGCTCAGCCACAAGGAGACAAGTAATTAATTCAGAATATTTTATAAAGCCCTTTTGGCGATTTTGCTACTGCCGGAGCATACTGGATGCATGAAAAGTGGAGAATCTTTTCTCTAACATATCACTTTCAGTGATCTTTTCTCCACATAACTCCAACTTTGAAGTAATTCTAAATAGCGCAGAATTATATTCATTTACAGTTTTAAAATCTTGAAAGCACAAATGCATCCATTTATAACGGGCTTTTGGAAGAATTATATCCTTTTGATGGTCATATCTCTCTTTTAAATTATTCCACAGAACAAGAGGGTCTTTAACTGTTAAGTATTCATTTTTTAACCCTTCATGAATATGGTGGCGTAAAAATATCATGGCTTTAGCTTTATTTTGACTAGATGCATTATTTCCATTTTTAATCGTGTCTCCAAGACCTTTTGCATCTAAATGGATCTCAGCATCTAATGTCCTTGATAGATAATTTTTTCCACTGATGTCAAGAGCCGCAAACTCAAGGTTGGTAATATTCGACATAGTTATTTCTATACAGGAAATTACAAATAATATATTAGATAATACTTTAATAAATATATTAACTATAATTATTATTATGATGGTAATAACAATAATCATAACAAGTCAATAATGATTATAAACATTTATATTATATCTTATTTTCTTATAAGAGTAATATTTTTTATATTTTTTTTAAAGATAGATAAAGTAATTTATAAATCAACTTAAATAAAATTTCACATAAATTATCCATTAATGAAAATTTAAAATTTTCATAAAATGTCATTCAAATATTAGTGGTCTAATGGTAGAGTAATAACTTATCATGTTATAAGTTCTGGGTTTGAATCTTTATTAATGTTATATTATTTATTGACTCATTTATTTATATAAAATATATTATATTAATTATAAATACCAATTTATGAGTTTAAAAATTAATTATTTAAAAATCCCTGTGAACAAAGCACTAATTTAGCATAAGTTACATTACATGTAGCAAAAACACTGATATAAAATGATTAAAGTAATATAAAGTGAACAAAGCAATGAATGCCAAGTTACAGTCAACGTACATGTAGTAAAGCACAAAATGATTATATGCAAAGCAATATAAAATTAAATGGAACAAAGCAATATAAAATTACATAGAGGAAGAGCAAAGCACAAAATACAAGAGCACTTTGGTAACGCAGGCATACGTGTGAACGCAGTAGCAAATAATGATATAAAGCACTAGAAATATAAAATGATATATAAAATAATATAAAAAAAACACTAGCTATTTACGTGAACAATTAAAATCAGATCATGTGCAGTAACAATAATACATGACAATGGAAATCATAATGCACTAAAACATATATTAATATTAAATCAAGCATGAATGACCCATGAAGTTACTAAAGCATGCATTAATATTAAATCAAGCATGAATGGCTCTCGTGAACAATAATTTGTTTTTCTCCTGGTCTTTTTAGCAGAAAGTGGTAAAAAAATAATAATATTAATTTCATTAATTAAGTTTTAGTTTAATTAACACAGTGGCTTCATGATTATGCTTGGCAGTAGGTAATATAAAAGTAGGCAATATAAAAGGCAACATAAAATATATAATGATGAATAAAATTAGCAATAGCTTATAAAATGATATATCATTTTGTTTAAATTGTTATAGTTCTTTAGGAACTATTAATAAATATTTTAAGAATTCTTCAAGAATTCTGAGTAAGGATATTTATAAATAAGTTCTTCAGAAACCTATTTTTCATGATATAGATATAGTTTTATACATCCTTATGGGATGTTTAAGATATAAGTTCTTCAAGAACCTTTTATAATATATTCATAAATAACATAAGGTATATAAATTAAAATTATCAATAATAATAACATTAATAATAATCGTATATTACCTTTCAAAAGTTTGATCAGATACTCAGTTAGTCAGAACCTGATACTGATAACGTGTTATAAAATAAACTAAAATTATAGAAGAAAATGAATAAGAAAGAAAAGAGAAGAATCAAAGAGAGAGATTGAAGAAGATTGAAGAATTGAAGTTGCTAAGTGTGTCCATCTTGCTTTGCCATGGAGTCCTTTTATAGGCAATAATCAAGTACAATGGACATCCACCATTGTATTAAATATTCATAATACATTTAATTTATTACTTTGTAAAGAATGTTGTACTCTTTTTCCATCACTAGGTTTTTATCCCACTGGGTTTTTCCTAGTAAGGTTTTAACGAGACACATTCTAAAATACGGACATCCAAGGGGGAGTGTTATAAATATATTATAATAAGTGGATGTCCACTAATTTGGTTCTATAAATAGAACTAAACCCTCACTCGTCAAATACACCTCTTTCATTCTAAATCTCTCATTCTTCATTTCTACTATCTCTCTTTTTGCCTTCTTTTACTTTATTCTCATTTTCTTTTATTTCACAACAATAATAAGATTTTCAACCTCTATAAAACCATGGGTGTGCATGCTGTTGAGTATGTTGCTTTCATTTTGCTCTCTTTCAATTTTAGTTTGCTATTTTTTTAACTTTTTCTTTGTCAAATTTTTGCGATCAAGTTATTAAAAGGTATGTAACAATCCTAATCTTTTTAGTAGTTTAGCATAATAGTGTTAGAACTTATTTTTATTTGGTTTTATTGTGTTAGACATAGTGTTTGTATATATTTTTTTATAAATTAATAATTGTTTGTAAATTAAAATTTATTAATATTGTTAAATTCTTTTGTAAATCCATGCTCACTAAATTGATAGTTCTTAATTTAATAAATATTATTCTTAGATTAATATTTAATAATGTGGATAAAATTTTTTGAAAGTTAATGTTATTTTCTAAAATTGAAAAACTTTTTTTATAAGTTAATGTTCATAAATGTTATTTAATGTTTATTAAATTGTTTTATATTAATGTTTTTTAACATGTTATTTTTCATGTTAAAAATTAATTTGTAATAACAATGTTTATAGATTAATGTTTATTAATGTACATAAAAAAATTTAAGGTTATGTTAGTTTTTAAAGTTAATAAACTTTGTTTATAAATTAATGTTCATGAATGTTATTTAATGTTTATCAAATTGTTTTATATTAATGTTCATTAAGATGTTATTTTTCACATTAAAAATTAATTTGTAATAACAATGTTTATAGATTTTTGTTTATTAATGTTCGTAAAAACCTTTTAAGGTCATGTTAGTTTTTTAAGTTAATAAACTTTGTTTATAAATTAATGTTCTAAAAAAAAACTTCATAAATCATTGTTGGGTTATTGAACTTTAAAGTTTAGTAAAAATTATCAATAGTTGGTGATAAAATATGTTTCATTAAAATAAATATATTATTAATATATAATATTATATGATGTTTCTATTGGTGCTATGCAATTTTGTTGGGTCTTCATGAAAATTATATGTTTCTCATTGTAGGATGGCTTCGTCATCTTCATCAATCTATGGCTCACGTGAAGTAAACCCTGGTCTGGAAGATCCAACATTACTGAAATTTCAAAGTGCCCATGTATTAGAGTCTGTCTGGAATGGAAGAGCGGAGCGGATATTGAAAATTAGGCGAGCATTGGTTTTTCGTAGAGCGAGTGTCCCGCAACAGATTGTACCACTTTTGTAGAGGGCAGGATTTATCGAAGTTGCGCAGTTGCACTTTTTTATGGTAGAAGCTTCCCTAATCTCTGTCCTGGTTGAAAGATGGAGGCCTGAAACACATATGTTCCACATGCCACCTGGTGAGTGTACAATTACACTTTAGGACATTACGATCCAGGTTGGACTACATGTGGATGGTTTACCTGTGATAACATACATATCTCCTCGTGACTAGAAAGCAGTGGTTCATAACCTGCTTGGCATACACCCTCCCGATGAGGCATTTCATGTTGGTTGTTTAAAGTTGAAATGGTTGTCTGATAACTTTGCTAATGTTGAAGACCACCTGGGTGATGAAGTGAAACTATTAAGGTTCACAAGGGCATATATCATACGATTGATTAGTGGTGTTATATTCCCTGATCAATCTAGTAGTAGGGTTTCGTTAGAGTATTTACCGTTGGTTGAAGACCTTGATTTATGTGGCCAATATAGCTGGGGATCTGCAACACTTAGCTATTTGTATCAGGAGTTATGTTTAGCAACAAAATATAAGTGTGTCTCAAACTCTAGGCTCCTTTTGCTAGTGCAAGCCTGGGCATGGGACAAGTTTCCTGAGATTGCTCCAAAAGCGCCCCAGCATAGCAGACTGTCAGGAACACCGTACGCTGCAAGGTACATGGACAACATAAATGATTGTATGTCTATATTCAATGTTAGTATGAGTTTTATTACTAACGACAATATGTGTGTCAAATGTAGGTGGTTGGGAGGTAATAGCTTCAAAAAAAATTCTCTAATCAATATTTAACCTGTTAGTTAATTGCGTTATAACCTGATTCGCTTCGAGATTTAACTTATTAGAAATTCTCTCCTTAAGTTGCGCAACTGAAATACCGCGTCTAATTTGCATTAATCTGGTGTCCCCCTCAAATGAGAAACCATCTGGACCTTCAAATTTTCGCCTATTCGTATACAGAATTACCCCAAATACCATTGTGGTAATACAAAAAAAGGGTACTCAACTACAACTGGTGAATTTCCAGAACCTAATAATTCAAGAATAATACTAACAATTTAAAAAATCACAGAATATATCTTACAATAATATTAAAAAATTAAATAATGAAACATACCTCTTTTTAGCAACCCAACCTCATTTGTAATATACAAAAGCATCTAACTCTCGGTCATATACACAGGCTAAAAATAATTATTTTTTAATTTTTTAAACTAATTCGCATATATTTTGCATGTTCAAGCTACAGAAATGTGCCACGTGGGCTGACAAATCATAAGTCAAGCATGCGAACTTCTGACAAACTAATGTGACTGGTTTTTGCACGTTGGACGTGTGAAATTTCATGGGCTGATGTGACTTGTTTTTGCACATTGGACATGCAAATTTGCATGGACCGATGTGATGTGACTGGTTTTTGCACATTGGACGTGCGAAATGTCCTAGGGGGTTGACTCGTGTGATTTCGCATTCTGGCTCTACGAATTACAAAAGATGACATGACCCATCTTGCTCGGACCGTAAAATATTTTTTTTGCACCATTTTAGAAAAAAACCTCTCATTCTTATATATCATGATTTTAAATAAAAACAAGAAATAAGAGAAAATTTCTCCCGAGTTTCACTATTTGTTTCTTCTTCCTTCCTTTTCTTTTCCTTTCAAACAAATAAGAAAAAACTTTCTTTAACAAAAATATTTAATCAATGATTACTTTTTTATAAATCATGCTACATAAAAAACATTTATGAAAATTTTTAATGAAAAAGTTTAATTTTACAATTTTTAATCATCTAAAATTTCTTGGGGTACTCCCTTTATATATTTTTAACCATTGCCCTTAAAACTAATTATTAACAAAACTATATTATCAAATTATCATGAAAGGAGTGAAATTTTCAAGGGAATTAACTTAATTGGTAGAGTAAGATGTGTGAATTGTTATGAGTTTTTACATTTTTTTTAATTTTTACTAGAATAAAAAAATTAAGACTAGATATTTCTAGTTATTAGATTGAAACTATTTTTAAAATGTAAAATTCTTCAAATATTGAGCTCGTTTATTTAAATTTATTTTAAGAGATAAGTGTTTTTAATTAAAAAATACTTATTTTAAACTTTGATATGTTTGTTTAAAGTTTTAAAAATAAGCAGAAACAAAAAATAAGCAGATTTCTGCTTATTTTAAGAAGCAACTCTCATCTGCCCATTAAAAAAAGTACTTATAAAGAAAGTATTTTTTAAAAGCACTTAAAAATAAACTTAAACAAACCGACCCATTAATATTTGACTAAAATTGGAATTTCACCATAATAATTCTGATAGGGAATGACGAGCTTTGAGTTTTTGGTTTAGAAATATAATTTTTTTTAAAAAACTTCAAATAAATTTAATTTATTCTTTCTTATATGTTCTTAAACAGTTTGAAAATTTAACGTTCAAAAGTATAAAATTTAGTTTTTAAATTTCATTTGTAATTTATTTAAAAATACAATTATCGTCCATTCATCTTAATTTCTAAAAAATTCTTATATTTTTTTAAAAAAACTTTTAATCTCTTATCCTTTACCATAAGAATATTGTCAAGTTTGGTATAATTTTTTCCCCAAACAATCTCTCAAAAATAAAATCAGTAAAGAATAATTAATTTTTAAAACCATTAAACCTAAGTCACATTTAGTTTTAGACTAAAATAAGAAATTCAATATTGTCAATAATTAAATTATGAAATCCATTGAGACATATTCTTGACACAAGTTAAAAAGAAGCTCTTATATTATTAAAATAGTAAAGAAATAAATTATAGATAATTGTATTTGTTATCTAAATAAATATTTCTAACAATAAGAAAATATCTTCAAACAATCTTCAAGCGCATGTGTTAATTATTATAATTTGCACATCAAATTGAGAAATGTAAATTAAACTTCATCTACGAATAATATGTTCAGAAAAGTATCTACCAAAAGTTTATCTAGTGGTAAAAAATTTGTGTGGTTTATATGAGGTCATAAATTAAAATTTCAATACTTTTTAATATAAAAGTATTCATGTATAGCAAAATTATAATTAAAAAATTTCAGCTTAATATTGAGCCTTCAAATAGAAGTTCAAAAGAGAAAAAATTATATTAGTTTTGGAAAAAGGAATGAAAATGACTAAAAAAGGTTATCCAAAGGAGTAAAGCCATGAAGTCATGGCTCATGCTTGCATAAACACGACCATGTACAAATGGCAAGAAATTAACACCTTAAGTTAAGCACGACTAGTGTTCATATGAACATGGCATGTGCTTGTGTGCGCTATCATGCCCAATCCAATGTGTTTTAAAGGGTTTTACACTGGAAGTTAACCCTTATTCAATTAGACAGAGTCAAAGAATAAAAAGAAGAGACAACTCTCTAAAAGAACAAAGAGAGATGAGCATGAGACCTAGTTTAGAAGCAACCATCACCCCTCTACCATTTTCTTCCCTAGTTTGAGTTTTTTGCGTGAAATCTTTCCTCAAGTTATGTGGCATTTAGGAACTGAGGGATCTTTGTGATCACAAAATCTTCCCAACTTACCTTCCACCAGTATTATGCTATTGTAGGTTGGCTAGGAATATTGAAGTATTATAGGTTGCTCGGTTTGTCAAGAATTAAGTGATGAATTTGTCTTTTAGTTCAACAAAGTTCCCTATAGTGTCGCCTAGTATGGTTGAAAACCACAACGGAGCCACTTTCTTTAGGTGTCTAGAAATAGCCTACACACGAGGGTTTGAGACATTGAAGATTATCACATGGGTGGAAAAAGCTAATAGGTGATCCATGGGAACCTTCACATTAATAGGGGTGATCAATTCCTTAACCGTTGTCGTGAAGGTGTGTCCCACAGGTGATGCTAATGGTGATAAGGCATTTACCCCACTAGGTGGATTTACTTGCTCATTTCTGACCGTGCTTTTATGTTCCTCATTTCTCCTTAACTTTCCATTTTCCCTTCTTAATTGACCAAGAGAATCTTAAAGTGCTTTGATTGTCGTTGTTGTATCAGGTTACCTTTCTTGTTGTCATTCTTCTTTGTTTCATGGCTTTTCCTTCTCAACAAGCAATGTTTGTTGTCTTCTAGTTCCTTTTATGACTAATGAACATCTAGTCCCTACCATCCGGGCAACAAACCCTTAAACTTGTGGTTGTCTGATTCTTCTTAAGGTTGGCAAAGAATTTACTCGTGCCCCACGATGAGGGCCAACATGTTTACTTAAAATACAAGATACCTGATCCCTAGAGAGTGGCTCTAGGATTAGAGTTTCTAAGAATGTTACCTTGTCTACAAAGAGGTGATTAATAACCTATTTAAACATGAGAAACTGAGCCATATCTTCTAATGAGATATTATCCTATCTTATAAAGTAATCTAATTGGTTGTTACAATCGTCTTAATAAATAACATTAATAAGCTCTAATCCTATTTAAATAATGAGTTTCCTTATTGGCGGGCAACACCTAGGAGCAAACGGTACATTTGGGCCATTGTTAGGTTGAGTGGAATGTAAGCAGAACATATATAATCTTATAAGCAAGACAACAAGTTTAAGTATTTAAATATATCAACAAGTATATTATATCAATATATATATAAGCACTTTATTAAGTCACCAAAACAAATCATAACACCTTATTATTATATCATATATGTTTATTTAATTAGGGTAGTTTCTTTCGCTTAAAAAACTTTTTAAACGACTTAACACCTGACTTGTCTAATTAAGTTGACTTTGTAAAAAAGTCTAAACCTAATTTATTTGACAAATTAATCTAGATTTGTGGAATATCTTGAATCAAACTGACAAATACTTTATTGAATTTCAAGAGTAGAATAAATAGCCATAGGCTAAAATAAACTTCCCATAATTTTAGGCTGATCCTAACTGAACATTAGTCCACTCTTAAAAGTGCTGCAAGCACAAACAAACAGACTTTGACTAATTCTAATTTAAGAAGAAATAAAAGACTATTAATTAATTAATAAACTAATGCATAATAATTTCAGCTGAAAAAAATATTCTAACATCCTCCCCTGAACTGAAACCTCTTCATCCAAGATCTTCAGTTCACTACCTCATGATTGAATTCTGCTAAGGCACACATGCCAAGCCTTTGAGTCTCTGAAAAATATCCAACTTGACTGCCTTAGTCATTATATCGACAACTTGTTCATGTGTTCTACAGTGCTCCAATTCTACTATGCCATCTCTAGTTAAGTCCCTTAGAAAGTGGAACCTTACATCAATATGCTTACTCCTTCCATGGAGAATAGGATTCTTAGAAAGCTTAATTGTGGAGCTGTTGTCACACCAGATCTTGGTACCTTCCTTCACACTTGATGTCTATCCCATCACCTCAAGAATTTTCTTCAACTACACATACTGGGTAGCACATTGAGATGCTGCAACAAACTCTGCCTCTGTTGTGGAGAGAGTGACGACAGGCTGCTTCTTAGAAGCCCATGAAATAGCTCCTCCTGCTAGAAGAAACACATACCCACTTGTACTTTTCCTACTATCCACATCACCTGTATAGTCACTATCTGTGTAACCCAATAGACATTCATTCCCTGCATTTTTCTTATACCATATGCCATAAGTGAGTGTCCCCTTTAGATACCTGAGAACTCTCTTTGCTGCTAACATGTGTTGTCTTGTTGGGGCTTGCATATATCTGCTTAGCAAGCAAACTGTATACATTATGTCAGGCCTTGTGGCCGTGATATACAACAGACTGCCAATAAGCTGCTTGTACTGAGTTGCATCGACAAAGATACCATCACCTTTTACAGATAACTTAACACCAGGTACCATCGGATTATGAACAAAATTGTAGTCCAGCAACTGAAATCTTTCCAGAATCCCCCTTGCATACTTTTGTTGATTTATAAATATTCCCTCCTTGATTTGAACTACCTCCACACCCAAAAAATACCTCATTTTTCCTAAGTCTGTCATTTCAAACTCAGCATTCATTGATGACTTAAATTCTTCCAGTAATGAAGTAGTATTGCTGGTGTACATCACATCGTCCACATATACACTTACCAGCAACACATGAGCTCCCTTCCTTTTGATAAATAATGTGTGCTCATATGTGCACCTTTCAAAACCAGCCTTGAGGAAGTATTTCTCAATTTTACTGTACCAGGCTCTTGGAGCTTGTTTTAACCCATAAAGTGATTTCTTAAGCTTATAAACCTTTGATTCCTCCCCAGCAACTACAAACCCTTGTGGTTTCTCCACATAAATATCCTCGGTAAGCTCACCATATAAGAAAGCACTCTTCACATCCAACTGACAAACAGGATAGCCATGGTATGCAGCAAAAGCTAGAAAGACTCTAATTGTGTCCCACCTAGCCATAGGAGTAAAAACTTCAGTGTAGTCTATACCTTCCTTCTGAGCGTACCCTTTCACAACCAATCTTGCTTTGTATTTATCAACACTCCCATTCTCCTTCAACTTGGTTTTAAACACCCACTTCACTCCAATCTGTTTCACACCTGATAGAAGCTCAGTAAGACACCATGTATTGTTCTTCTCAATTGCTTGAATTTCTTGTTTCATAGAAATTCTCCATTTCTCCTCCTTCACCACATCTTCAAAAAATAGAGGATCCTCTGCTAAAGCTAGCATGGCACATAGATCTGTTTGACTAAAACTGAGATCATAGTCTTCCAAATACGCAGGAGATCTCCTTCGCCTCGGTTCCAAATCTGTAGAAGTCACATTTGGCTCATTCTGCACAAGGTGATCCTCCACTTCATTTACAGGACTCTAATTACTTTCCTCCTCATTATCATCTGCATCTGAATCACAAACTTCATCATCACATCCTTCCCAAATCAGTGTTGCTGATGCAGAATTGCTTTCCGGCTCACTATCCCATCCCTTTTGTTCATCAAAGCTAACATCTCGACTGACAACCACCTTTTTAGTGTTGGGATTATACAGTCTATATGCCTTTGATTCTTGAGACATTCCCAAAAAGAAACCTCTCCAACTTTTATCATCAAGTTTCTTCCTTTGTTGATCTGGAACATGTACAAAAGCAACACATCCAAAATCTTTAAAATGCTCGACTGAAGGTGGATTACCTGTCTAAAGTTCTTGAGGAGTTTTATCCTTGTTAGCAACTGTGGGACTTCTGTTGAGAATGTAGGTTGTCCAAGCAACTGCTTCAGGCCAGAAGGTAGTAGGTACCTTGGTATCTTTCATCATGCACCTGACCATATTCATAATGGTCCTATTCTTCCTTTCTGTTACTCCATTCTACTGTGGAGTGAGAGCTGTAGTGAGTTTCCTTCTGATTCCTTCTTTAGCACACATGTCTTGAAACTCTGTAAGAGTAAACTCTCCTCCTCTATCTATTTTAAGACATGTAATGGCAGACCCTGATTCCTTCTCAATTTGAGCCTTGAATTTCTTGAAAACATCAAATGTTTCTTATTTTTCTTTCAAGAAAAAAACCCATAGCTTTCGACTAAAATCATCAATCATTGTGAGAACATACCTTTTCCCGCTGCCTGATTGAGGAGTGATAGGGCCGCACAGATCTGCATGAAGCAGCTGTAACTTCTGAGTGGATTTCCACTTGCTTTGCTTTGGAAAAGCCTTTCTCTGTTGCTTCCCTACCATACAAGTTGAGCAAAATTCAGAATTTCCCGTTAGTTTGGGCAGACTTGTAACTAGCTTATGCTTCTCTAACTTCATTAAATTTTTATAGCTCAATCCAAATCTACGATGCCACAAGGTCAACAAATCTCCCTTGACACCGGTAATTTGTAAACATTGATCTAAGCTGTTTTGCTCACTTTTATTTGGCATAGTGTGAAGTACGAACATTCTGTTTGTCTTCATTTTGATTTGCAGTAAAAGTCCTTTCTCCTCGTGAAAGACTTTGCATACATTGTTCTTGATAAGAAAGGCAAGTCCCTTCTCCTGCATTTGGCTGACACTGAGTAGGTTTGTTGTCAAACCGGGTACATAGAAAACATCCTGAACCATAAGCCCCTTCTGTTCTGTTACCAGCCGTGCACTGCCTTTGCCTACAACTTCAAGTTTGTTGCCATTTCCCAGCTTGACAGATCGCCTAAATTTCTCATCAAGAGTGACAAACCAATTCTTGGTTCCACTCATGTGATTGCTGCATCCAGAATCTAGAAACCACCAGCTCTGTTGACTCTCAAAGCTTTGACCTCCATAAACCATTAGGCTTGCTTCTTCATTTCTGCTTTGCACTTCTTCAATAGTCGCCATAAGGAGCACTTCCTTTGTCATATCATCATGATGATATCCTGCATTGGAATAATTTGCTTGAGCATTCCAATCAGGACATTCATTTTTGAAGTGTCCAAGTTTGTGGCAATGGAAACACTCCACTGTATCACGATTCCAGGGCCTTGCTCCTCTACCTCTTCCTCTGCCCCGAAAATTTCCTCTTCCACCTCTTCCACCACGGTCGTGAGTAGCTTTTAAGGCCTGATCATCTTCACCACTCTTCCTGTTGAATTTTTGTTCATGTACCAACAATGAACTCTGAAGTGCGTCAACTGTGAGGGTGTCAATATCTTTTGATTCTTCTATAGAGCAGACAATAGAATTGAATCTCTCTGTTAGGGTGCGAAGAATCTTTTCAACTATCTTCACATCATCCATTATTTCACCACAGTTTCTCATAGCATTTGCCACCACCATGACTCTTCCAAAGTAGTCATTCACGGACTCACCATCTTTCATTTCCAACACCTC
The DNA here is from genome assembly GCA_037962975.1 of Clitoria ternatea. Lineage (NCBI taxonomy): Eukaryota > Viridiplantae > Streptophyta > Magnoliopsida > Fabales > Fabaceae > Clitoria > Clitoria ternatea. Next base: position 101,704,239 of record CM075674.1, on the reverse strand, counting down.
AAAGTCTCTCCTAAGAGTCTGCAGTTGTGCTCTCTTGACTCTTGCATTGCCTTGATATTTGTTCTTCATGGAATCCCACAATTCCTTAGCAGTACTCTTTTTGGTGATTAGTCTTAAGAATAGTCTTATCGATTGAATTATAAAGATTATTCTTTACTTTGAAGTCCTTCAGCCTCAGATCCTCCAGCGTCTTTGTTTGAGCAGGAGTAAGCGTCTCTCCCTTTGTTGGCTCAGTAAACCTATTAGTCACAACTCCCCAGAACTCTTTAGATTTGAGCAAGTTCTCCATCAACAAGCTATAGTGATCGTAATCACCGTCGAACTTAGGTAAGCATACCTGTGCAAAATGACTATTCTCAGTCATGATGAAAATCCTCTCGGTCACTCTTTGTTTGTTACAGTTTGTTTCTAGCTTTGATACCACAATGTGGAATATCTTGAATCAAACTGACAAATACTTTATTGAATTTCAAGAGTAGAATAAATAGCCATAGGCTAAAACAAATTTCCCACAATTTTATGCTAATCCTAACTGACCATTAGTCCACTCCTAAAAGTGCTGTAAGTGTAACATCCCTGATGTTTTAATGAGAATTATAAGAAATGGGAAATGATTAGTAAATGTTTTAGAAGTTTTATTTAATATTTGTTCTGTCTTAGCCAGAGATAAGAAAGCCGGTGTCGAGATCGGTCTCAGGAGAGCGGTCAGGCGGAGTTAAAGATTGGGAGTGTAAGAGGAGAGTGGATAGGGCCAGGAGGTTTGTTCCGAACCGTTGTGAGGAGAGCGCCTCACACGGAGTCATAGCCCGGATTAACCTCATAATGACTAAAACAACGGATGTAGGTAACCAAGAGGTGAGCATGGATGAGGTATCCGATCTCTCAGGTTGTAGCTCGGATTTCCGAGGTATGAACACTAAGTTAGGACGTCGGGGGCCGATATTTATATTGGGCCTATACTCTTGCGAAGTATTAGAGGATTGTGAATACTTAAACATTGAGGGAATAAATACGTGTAATTGATTTGATAACTATGCAATAGTTTAAAATAGTGAAATTGATTAAATTTAGTAAGAATACAAATAAAATAAAGGAAAAGACGATCTTGCCCATGAGCTATATATATAAGGAAATTCTCTTCCTTCCCTCTTCATTATTTACAAGTTACCTTTGCTATTGGTCTGTTCCTTCTCTTTCGTTTTTCTCTCCTCTCTTAACGCTGATTTGCATGCGCTGGAGAGGGACTCCATTTGTGTCTAAACTTCAATTGAACCCCATTCCTGTGATCAAGGCTTCAAGGTGAGTCTACTAATCCGTTCCAATTGTGATTCCCTTATTCCTTTTATTCTTTGGCTGTTAAGGGCCATGCATGGCTATATTCATGGCTGTTCTCCACTCCTCTGGTGAGTGTGAGCCCAGATGCAGTCCATGAACTAAGGGCGTTGAAGTGATGAGCTGTACTTTATGATCCGTAGGTAGTAGGCTAAGCAACGGAAGACTAAGTGACGAAGTTGAAACTGTGAAACCAGTGCTCAGAGGAAGAAATCGACACAGAGAACAGATCATCGAAGCGTGGAACCAAAGTAAGGGGGGTGTTCGGGTTATAATTAATTAGAATAGGACTCGCTTCTTATACAGGTCATTGAAGTAACGTAAACAGGTTAAGGAAAATGTTGCTAAACGTAGTTGTGTGTTTATGTTTGTGCATGTGTGACTGAGTACATTAATTAGTGGAGGATCGGGTGTAGATGAGTTTATCATGTATGATCTTGTGATATCTAATGTGAAATAATCAGTGTTATGTGACATCGGGTTAGCAAGCAGGCTACCCGAGTGATGAGGAATTGATATTATTATGTGAAAGGTAAACTGTTGAATAATTATGTGGTATCGGATGGCCGACGGTATATGATAGCCCCTCATTTTCGGCTCCTGTGGTTTTCGTGCCCAGTTGAGCTACCCAGTGGTCAAGTAGGACCCAGTGGTCGAGGTGGAGAGTCAAGCAGGACTCGGTGAACCAAGCAGGGTTCACGGGGTGTCAAGTAGGACCCCCAGCTGAAGGCCAATCCTTTAGTATCCGGATACTAGGAGTCAGATTGTATGAGAGTCATTTGTGATCGTGATGGAATTGTGTAGTTGGTTTGATATAGTTACTGTATGTAATACACTATGTTTCGGTATGCTTACTTACAAGTGATGCTTGATGTGTATGTATAAATATACATGTATATTTGTTAAGTTCCATTCTATATTAATTACAATGCCAAACACTCACCCTTGCCCCTTTTTTTTTAGTAACCAGAGACAGGGAGGGGGAAGGAGCCATGGAGTCGCGCCAAGGGGGAGAACGGTGCCAGGGTCCGAGTGACTTTGAGTGACTCTCTATAGAGTCATATGTGTGTATAAGAACTTCTTAGTATAATTATTAGTTGTGTTTAATTAAGACCGGATCGGATGTAAACCTATATTTTAAAATATATCACTGTTATTTGCATATGCTTTCATGGTAACTATGGTAACTCTTTGGGTTCACAGAACCATTTTTAGAGTGAAATTTTGGGAGTCCGGTTGCATGTTGTGTATAATCCGATGTGTGAAAGGTATTCGCTCAAGCGAATAGAAACCTCGTTTAAGTGAGAGTCCGGAATCTCGCTTAGACGAGTAGGGGCATCGCTCAAGCGAGAAACCCTGATTTCCCTTTCTCCCATCTGTTGTGTTTAAATTAACTTGCTTTTCTTTTCTAGACCTCATTTAATTAATCTAACTGTGACTGCTGTCACTTAAATAAGTCAGTAAAAATAAATGTTTTTTCACTAAATATCGATTAATTTTCAAGAAAAGGAAAAATTTATCGTAAGAGGTAATTGTTTGAATAAAAATAAATGCAAAAATAACCTAGGATGTTACACTTGGTATCAGAGCGGTTCTTTCTAGAGCCGGTGTGTGGGCCGATCTAGTGATTGTGATAGTTTTATGAAGGTTGATTGTATTTTGTTGTATTGAGATTGTGTGTGGTCTGGCATCATTCCCTTGGCACTCCACTGACGTAGTATTCTATGAATATAAGGTAAGTTTACGATCCCCTGACTGATCTTGGTTATTAATGGTGATGTGTTTGCTCATTGTAGAATTACTAAATGGCCGGAGAGACTAGTTCTGGGGGAAGAGATGATTTCTTCTCTAGATTTACTCAGCTGATGAGTAGGACCGAGTCCGGTCCCACTCTGGATAAATTCCTGAAAAGGAATCGTCCGACTTACAAAGGAGGACACGACTATGACGGGGCATACATCTGGATCAGGGATATCGAGCAGGTTTTTGAATATTTTGAGTGCTCTGAAGAGCAAAAGGTTTTATTCGCTACTTACCAACTAAAAGAGGAGGCTAGAGTATGGTGGTCCCGAGTGAAGGTGCAGATGAACGCAGCCAATGAGCCGTTGGTATGGGCGAATTTCCGAAGGAGGTTCCTTGTTAAATACTTTCCGGACAACTACAAGATCCGGAAAGAAATGGAATTCCTGAAGTTGGAGCAAGACCGGATGTCTGTGGCTGAGTACACCAGCAAGTTTGACGAGCTGTGTGATTTTTACCACCCTTTCTCGTTAGAAGGGACTGAAGGTAGCAAGTGCGCTAAATACGAAGCTGGACTACGGATTGAGCTCCGTAGTGTAATCGTACCAATGGAGATTAGGGACTACCCAACCCTGGTGAACAAAGCAAGATTGACTGAAGAGGTGCAGTTACAAAGGTCGTCCCAGCCGAGAGATAAAAAGCCACTGAAGGCAAAAGGATTCAACTTCAAGAGGATGAGTCAATTCTTCCGGGGTGGCAAGTCTTCTGCTACCTCCTCATCCTCTTCCGGTCGGGGTTCCACTGGTCGATCGGGTAATCCTTCTGGTAATCGTACCTGCTACAATTGTGGTCAGGAAGGTCACATTGCCAAATATTGCCAAGCCAATCAGATTGTGTGCTTCCAGTGCGGACAACCAGGGCACCTCAGGCCCGATTGCCCTCAGAGGCAACAGCAGGGCAGGACGGATAACCGAACTAACTCTTCTGGGACCCGGGGTTCCAACTTTTCGAGGAGAGGCCGGAATGGAGCTGGTAGAGGGAACCAACAATCAGGAAGATATGATGCCCAATCTAGCGATGCCCAGAACGCCATGACTGGGCGTGTATTTGCGTTTGATGCTTCAGAAGCTACGAGGAATGACAATTTGGTACAGGGTAAGTGCCTCATCTATGGTTATCTGGTTGATGTAATTTATGATTCAGGTGCCACCCATTCCTTCATTTTGGAAAGTTGTGTGCGACGGCTTGGTCTGCCAATCAGTTTAATGGAGAACGCTCTTATTGTTTCCACTTCAACTGGTTCCACTTTCCGTGCAACTACAGTGTGTAGAGAACTACCGATGCAAATCGAAGCCCGTACTTTTCGAGTAAATTTTATCTGTATGCCATTGAAGGACTTAGATGTTATTCTGGGTCTCGATTGGCTTGCTGCTAATCATGTGTTGGTCGACTGTTATCAGAAGAATATTGTTTTCTCTCAGGAACTTGACATGAAGAACGGGGTGAGCGATGTCCTAACCACGTATGTTGTTTTATTCGCTTCGGAGGGTCGGCATAACCTCCTGCTAAGTGATATTCCGATTGTTTGCGAATTTCCTGACGTTTTTCCGGAAGAAATTCCGGAGCTACCTCCCAGTCGGGAGATTGATTTCTCTATTGACTTGATTCCCGGGGCAGAACCTGTGTCCCGAGCGCCATATAGAATGTCTTCGGTGGAATTAACCGAAGTGAAGAAACAAGTAAACGAATTACTAGAAAAGGGCTTTATCCGACCCAGTGCCTCACCCTGGGGCGCTCCGGTGTTATTGGTAAAGAAGAAGGACGGTAGTATGCGAATGTGCATTGATTACCGACAGCTGAACAAACTGACAATCAAAAATAAATATCCACTACCTCGGATTGACGATTTACTGGACCAGTTGCGAGGCGCCGTTGTGTTCTCTAAGATCGACTTGAGGTCGGGATACCACCAGATCCGAGTGAGGTCGGAGGATATCCCAAAGACAGCATTTCGGACTCGATATGGGCACTTCGAGTACGTGGTAATGCCCTTTGGAGTAACGAACGCCCCTGCCATTTTTATGGACTATATGAATCGGACTTTTCAACCGTACTTGGACCAGTTTGTGGTAGTATTCATTGATGATATTTTGGTATATTCGAGGTCGGACGAGGAGCATGCTCAACATCTTCGACTTGTTTTACAAGTACTTCGTGAGAAGAAGTTGTACGCTAAACTATCTAAGTGTGATTTCTGGGGGAGTAGTGTACAATTCTTGGGGCATATAATTTCCTAAGAGGGAATCTCAGTTGATCCGACAAAAATTGAGGCGGTTATGGCTTGGGAGAGGCCGAAGTCAATAACTGAAATCAGGAGTTTCCTCGGATTAGCTGGATACTATCGACGCTTCATTGAGGGGTTCTCTCGGATAGCACTTCCTCTGACTCGGTTAACAAGGAAAGGAAACCCCTTTGTGTGGTCGGAAAAGTGCGAATTAAGCTTCCAAACTCTTAAGCGATGTTTAACGACTGCCCCTGTGCTTGCACTGCCCGATGTAACACAGGAATTTGAGGTATATTGTGATGCATCCAAATTTGGATTGGGGTGTGTGTTGATGCAAGCTGATCGGGCAATTGCTTATGCTTCGAGGCAATTGAGGCCACATGAGGAGAATTACCCGACTCATGATCTGGAACTTGCAGCAGTGGTGTACGCACTGAAGATTTGGCGTCATTATCTGTATGGGGCTCGCGTTGTAGTATTCAGTGATCACAAGAGCCTAAAGTACTTGTTTGATCAAAAGGAGCTAAATATGAGACAGAGGCGATGGGTGGAGTATTTAAAGGATTACGATTTCGATTTAAAGTATCATCCGGGCAAAGCGAATGTTGTGGCAGATGCACTAAGCAGGAAGGTATTACACGTGGCTTACCTGATGGGTAGAGAACAGGAATTGCTGGAAAGCTTTAGAGATATGAATGTTGGAATTGTTATGGACGCACCAAATCGAATGACAATCGGAATGTTAAAAATCTCCAACGAATTTCTGGAGTCGATGGTAGCTGCACAGAAAGACGATAAAGAGTTACTGAGGCTGATTGATACTCAGACCTAAGGCAAAAGTGTGGAGATAACTAGGGGTGACGATGGTATATGGAGATTCAGGAACCGAGTGGTGGTGCCTGCACATGGAGGTTTCAGGCAGGCAGTGCTATCAGAAGCACACAAGAGCTCTTTGAGTATACACCCGGGAGTGACAAAAATGTATCATGACTTAAAAAAGGAATTCTGGTGGCCAAGCATGAAGAAAGCAATAATCGAGTATGTGAAATCTTGTGTGATATGTCAGAAGTGCAAGGTTGAGCACCAATGACCTCCAGGTTTGCTTCGACCTCCAGAAATTCCGATCTGGAAGTGGGAAGGAATCACCATGGATTCGTGTCCGGACTACCCCGCACTCAAACCGGATACAACGCGATTTGGGTGATTGTTGATCGACTAACCAAAAGTGCGCATTTCCTGGCAATAAATATGAAGTGGTCGCTAGATCGATTAGCTAAGCTGTACGTTGCTGAGGTCGTACGACTGCATGGTGTGCCCTCAAGCATTATCTCCGATCGGGATCCCCGATTCACTTCAAGGTTTTGGGGGAGTTTGCAACAACAACTGGGTACTGAGCTCAAATTAAGCTCAGCCTACCATCCCCAGACCGATGGCCAATCAGAACAGACTATACAGACTCTTGAAGATATGTTAAGGGCATGTGTACTGGAGCAGGGCGGATCATGGGATAAATACTTGCCCTTGGTGGAGTTTGCATATAATAACAGTTACCATAGCAGCATTGGGATGGCTCCATATGAAGCTCTTTATGGTTGGAAATGTCGTACTCCATTATGTTGGAATGAGAACGACGATGCCCTTCATCTGGGGCCTGAGATGATTCAAGAGATGAATGAGCAAATCGCTTTAATCCGAGAGAAGATAAAAATTGCTCAAGACCGGTAAAAGAGCTATTATGACAATCGGCATAGACCCCTTGAATTCCAAGTGGGTGATTGGGTGTTCCTAAGGATTTCACCGACTAAGGGTGTAGGTCGAATTTTGAAGAGCCAAAAGCTTAATCCGAAGTATATTGGACCATACCAAATACTAGAACGGATTGGTGAAGTCGCTTATCGACTGGATCTTCCCCAATCGTTGACTAACATTCAAAATGTGTTCCACGTATCGCAACTTCGAGCTTACATTCCGTGTGATACCATGATTGTACCGAGTGACTCCATTGAAGTGAAGGAGAACTTGACGGTAGAGGCGGTACCGATCGGCATTGAAGAGCATCAAACCAAATGGTTAAGGAACAAGGAGGTACCGCTGGTGAAGGTGAAGTGGCAGAATTTACATTGGATAAACTACACTTGGGAGTTAGAATCCGATATGAGACGAATGTACCCTCATCTTTTTCAACCGGAACACTGATTTCGGGGACGAAATCTCCTTTTAGGGGGGGTGGATGTAACATCCCTGATGTTTTAATGAGAATTATAAGAAATGGGAAATGATTAGTAAATGTTTTAGAAGTTTTATTTAATATTTGTTCTGTCTTAGCCAGAGATAAGAAAGCCGGTGTCGAGATCGGTCTCAGGAGAGCGGTCAGGCGGAGTTAAAGATTGGGAGTGTAAGAGGAGAGCGGACAGGGCCAGGAGGTTTGTTCCGAACCGTTGTGAGGAGAGCGCCTCACACGGAGTCATAGCCCGGATAAACCTCATAATGACTAAAACAACGGATGTAGGTAACCAAGAGGTGAGCACGGATGAGGTATCCGATCTCTCAGGTTGTCGCTCGGATTTCCGAGGTATGAACACTAAGTTAGGACGTCGGGGGCTGATATTTATATTGGGCCTATACTCTTGCGAAGTATTAGAGGATTGTGAATACTTAAACGTTGAGGGAATAAATACGTGTAATTGATTTGATAACTATGCAATAGTTTAAAATAGTGAAATTGATTAAATTTAGTAAGAATACAAATAAAATAAAGGAAAAGACGATCTTGCCCATGAGCTATATATATAAGGAAATTCTCTTCCTTCCCTCTTCATTATTTACAAGTTACCTTTGCTATTGGTCTGTTCCTTCTCTTTCGTTTTTCTCTCCTCTCTTAACGCTGATTTGCATGCGCTAGAGAGGGACTCCATTTGTGTCTAAACTTCAATTGAACCCCATTCCTGTGATCGAGGCTTCAAGGTGAGTCTACTGATCCGTTCCAATTGTGATTCCCTTATTCCTTTTATTCTTTGGCTGTTAAGGGCCATGCATGGCTATATTCGTGGCTGTTCTCCACTCCTCTGGTGAGTGTGAGCCCAGATGCAGTCCATGAACTAAGGGCGTTGAAGTGATGAGTTGTACTTTATGATCCGTAGGTAGTAGGCTAAGCAACGGAAGACTGAGTGACGGAGTTGAGACTGCGAAACCAGTGCTCAGAGGAAGGAATCGACACAGAGAACAGATCATCGAAGCGTGGAACCAAAGTAAGGGGGTGTTCGGGTTATAATTAATTAGAATAGGACTCGCTTCTTATACAGGTCATTGAAGTAACGTAAACAGGTTAAGGAAAATGTTGCTAAACGTAGTTGTGTGTTTATGTTTGTGCATGTGTGACTGAGTACATTAATTAGTGGAGGATCGGGTGTGGCTGAGTTTATCATGTATGATCTTGTGATATCTAATGTGAAATGATCAGTGTTATGTGACGTCGGGTTAGCAAGCAGGCTACCCGAGTGATGAGGAATTGATATTATTATGTGAAAGGTAAACTGTTGAATGATTATGTGGTATGGGATGGCCGACGGTATATGATAGCCCCTCATTTCCGGCTCCCGTGGTTTTCGTGCCCAGTTGAGCTACCCAGTGGTCAAGTAGGACCCAGTGGTCGAGGTGGAGAGTCAAGCAGGACTCGGTGAACCAAGCAGGGTTCACGGGGTGTCAAGTAGGACCCCCAGCTGAAGGTCAATCCTTTAGTATCCGGATACTAGGAGTCAGATTGTATGAGAGTCAGTTGTGATCGTGATGGAATTGTGTAGTTGGTTTGATATAGTTACTGTATGTAATACACTATGTTTCGGTATGCTTACTTACAAGTGATGCTTGATGTGTATGTATAAATATGCATGTATATTTGTTAAGTTCCATTCTATATTAATTACAATGCCAAACACTCACCCTTGCCCCTTTTTTTTTAGTAACCAGAGACAGGGAGGGGGAAGGAGCCATGGAGTCGCGCCAAGGGGGAGAACGGTGCCAGGGTCCGAGTGACTTTGAGTGACTCTCTATAGAGTCATATGTGTGTATAAGAACTTCTTAGTATAATTATTAGTTGTGTTTAATTAAGACCGGATCGGATGTAAACCTATATTTTAAAATATATCACTGTTATTTGCATATGCTTTCATGGTAACTATGGTAACTCTTTGGGTTCACAGAACCATTTTTAGAGTGAAATTTTGGGAGTCCGGTTGCATGTTGTGTATAATCCGATGTGTGAAAGGTATTCGCTCAAGCGAATAGAAACCTCGTTTAAGTGAGAGTCCGGAATCTCGCTTAGACGAGTAGGGGCATCGCTCAAGCGAGAAACCCTGATTTCCCTTTCTCCCATCCGTTGTGTTTAAATTAACTTGTTTTTCTTTTCTAGACCTCATTTAATTAATCTAACTGTGACTGCTGTCACTTAAATAAGTCTGTAAAAATAAATGCTTTTTCACTAAATATCGATTAATTTTCAAGAAAAGGAAAAATTTATCGTAAGAGGTAATTGTTTGAATAAAAATAAATGCAAAAATAACCTAGGATGTTACAGCAAGCACAAACAAACAGACTTTGACTAATTCTAATTTAAGAAGAAATAAAAGACTATTAATTAATTAATAAACTAATGCATAATAATTTCAGCTAAAAAAAATATTCTAACAAGATTAACCTAAGTCTAATGTAGGCTATACGATCTAGACCTAATATAAGTTAAATCGTAAGCTCTTATAAAAAAAATTAAACCTATTCTCATCTTCACTCAAATGTAAAACTTTTCATGTATGAAAAAATGTTCAGTGTAGATATTAATTTATAATTAAATCTATAAATAACAATTGCACTTTTTAAAAAATAAAGTGACTTGTCATAAATTTAGACAAAATTTAGAACCGACTATAGCACTATTGACAGGGGGGATGTACTTAATATTTAGGATTGGACCGCAATCAACGTTTATTGTCCATTCTACGCTGAAACTGAAACATGATTCACGACATCCTGGTTAATCAAATTGCCCATGTCACTGCGTCGAGTTGCGTAATTGGCAGCGTCCAAACATAAACCAGAAGAATTTATTAGGCGTAGGTTGTTTGGTTTGTAGTTAACATTTTTTAATTAAGATTAATTAAAAAAGATTTTAAATACATAAGTTTAATTAATTTAAAATTTTTTAAATAAATATTATATTAATATTAATAATTAAATAATTAATTGAAAAATTTTCTGCTTACCAATTTAACATTTAAAGTTAAACCATAAATTCCCTGTTTCCAAATTTTCCGTTGAACCCAACTGTTACATAGCCACGATCTCCTATATATGAAGTCCTCTTTCTCTCTCGGTGACCGTTATGGCTTTCGCAAGGGTCATTACTTTTCTAGCATTTCTTTTCCTTCAAACTCTTGCCGCTAGAAGTGATTACCTATCTCCTCTCATCTCTCCTTTATATGGTTTGTGAATGCCACCCTTCTCTTTTAGTTTTTTATTTGTTTGTTATAACTCACGCACCCTATTTAAGTAATTCAGCTAGAGAGGGTGCCAACTTGGTACCCTTCTTCTTTTGCTTTCCCATATTTTCTATATAATCAAATTGGGTTTCTTTGCTGGGGATTCAGTATTTATGGCTTTTGATTGAAAGGGCATGAGGTTCCATGCCTTTTCTTCTTATGGGTCTTCTCAAGTTCCTCCCTTTTTAGTATTAATTTGTAGCTTTAGATTTCTTCTGAATTAGCTTTTGACTTCTTGTGTTTTCATTGTGGGTTGAGTTCAGAGGATGTGTGCAAAGAAGTGGAATGCGGAAAGGGAACTTGCAAGGCTTCCAAGAATAGCACTTTTTTATTTGAATGCGATTGCGATCCAGGTTGGAAGCGAGTTCTCTCTCCTCATGATGATGAAAGCCTCAAGTTTCTTCCTTGCATAGTTCCCAATTGTAAGAACTCCCTCTCGTCCAAAACAAAGTTATGTATTTTGTGATTACCATGTTATGCATTGTTCTTTGCTTAATTTGGTTTTAATTTTTAGCACTGCTTATTTTATTTTTTGGGTGAAATAGCACTGCATATTTTGTTGGATGCTCGCTTTCAGTTGTATACTAACACAATACGACATGCCATTTCATTTAAGAAGCACAAATTTTAATGTGGTACGTTTTGTTTTTGGTGACTATTTTTGGCTGCATGTGGTTGGCAAAGTTTGGTATCTGGTATAATTAGTTACTATGTTATTGTATGCAATTGTCTAAATCGCCCATGTTTTAAAGTAATTGACTTCAAACACGGAAGATGGCTTGATAACTTGGTGACAAAAATTCATTTCTTGCTTAAAGGGTAGAGAATTAATTTTTTTTTTTAAGATAAATGCACAAATGAATATCCTACCTTTGAGTTCTTGTATGAATAATCAACAATACATAATCATTATTAGTCATTAGTACCGAAACTAACTTACAAAGTTTTGTTTTTCTTTTAGAAAATTACATTTTAGTTTTTAATAATATTTTTGAAAAAATTAACCTTATTAATCGATTCAACACATCTTTTCCTAGGGAATATCTGTTGGTTCTTTCTTCTATTTTTGTTTTGTAAGTTAAAACAAGAATAAGTGCATGGATCTAGTCAAAGTTTGTTCTATGGACTTGGATGTTAAAGTAATATGAAATCAAAGAATTCAGTCATGGTATGACACTCCAGCATTGCTTAGTTCTAAAGATAATAAATCTGAAGTTGCTAAGACAGGGCCGTTCCATTAGAAAGTTTTTGTAAACGAGTGTTACTACTACTGTTGGTATGTACAGCACTGTAATTCGCATTAACTAAGACCATTAAATGCATAATAGAAGCACACTACTAAAACAGACACTAAGAAATTGAAATGATGATTTCAAGTTTCTAATCAGCACAAATTACCTGACAAACCCACGATGCATGTGATACTTGTAGCAGATTGTTCTGAACCAGCATAATATTCCAATGAACAAAAAGCATGGTGTACTGGTGTTGATATTGAAACTTAGTTAATGCAGAAGTGGACAGATTAAGATTTGAATTGTGATTGTAATAGTTCTTGAATTTTCTTGATAACTGTGAAAAATACATTATAACAGATGATGAAAGATTATCTTGGTCCCTTTTGTAGGTTCTTTGAACCACTCTTGCTCCAAAGCCCCTGCTCCCGTTCAACAAAAAGAAAGAAAAGCCAATGAGTCAATATTTGATGGTAATTGACGGATAGCTAGTGCCAGCTCATATTTCAGTTTTCTTTTTCCATGATGTGTTATTGTTATACCGTTTTGGTTATTTGTTCATGTAGCTTGCTACTGGGTTGATTGCGGTGGAGGTGGCTCGTGCAACAAGACATCCTTGTTCTCTTATAGTTGCAAGTGTGATGATGGCTATTACAATTTTCTCAATTCTTCTGCCTTACCTTGTTTCAGAGAATGTAAGAATATGAAACCTCAGTTTTGTAGTTGAATCCATTTGTTTGGAATTCATATGTTACTAATGGTTTGAATGGAAAAGATTATTTACTATGATCTCATGGTCTCCCAATTAATCCAAAATAACTTGAGTTTGTAAATTTGTCTTCAAGGTGCTCTTGGTTTGGATTGCTCTAACCTTGGAATTTCAATGACAAACTCATCCACCACTGTGTCGCCTCCAACATTGGATGAGAGTGGTAAGAATGAGTGTGAACTTATATAACTGTCTGATTTGATCAGCATTCTAGTTTTGCATTTTTTTTTCTTCTCATCCAAAAGACAAACAGAATGGAAGTTGTATAACTTGGCCTTAATTTCTACCTTATTTTTCTTTCTAAATGCTTTTCAAATTTCTAGAGAAACTGAGTGATAATTCAACGAATAAACTTAGTTGCATCAGAAAATCAAAGTCTCATATGTGACTCTTGACAGAAATATGGTCCATGCAATAATCATTTCTTTTTCTTTTTGGATTCTCAGCTAGCTTTATTCCACGAAGAAGCACCCTTTGGCAACTCATGCTGATTATATTCACAGCCAATATACTGTTGCACTAGGAAATTTGGCTCGTGGTTTTTGTAATATATCTCACTATATGCTTCTTTGCTTCTACTGAAGCTGGATCTTCTTAGTCACATAAATATGGTATAGCAGATTACCCTATAGTTAAGCCATTAGATGGAAAAGAAAAGAGATTACGAGTTTTGATGCGTGAATAGTGTAGAATTGTTCAGTGTGTATCAAATGACCCAATTTACTCTTTTTTTTGGTCAAACATGATCCAATTTAAGTAAAGATCATTTGAAGCTGGGAAGTGTCTCACTGGTACGTTACAACAAAACTATCATTTCCTCTTGAAGCGCTAATATTTTTATCGGCCTCACGTATTTAATGTTTTCAGATACTTTATTGATACTTCTTTATTGAGCATTTAAGTTTTTAAAAATGTTCTAAAATTGTATTTAATATCGTATTCAATGTTTTCGGATACTTTGTCGATACTTCTTTATTGAACATTTAAGTTTTTAGTAAGGTTATAAAATTATAGGGTAAGAAATACATAGATAATTATAAAGACAATCATTTAAAATTTTAGTATAGTTTCAGTTAGGTTAAAAAAATCATATTTTTAATTTGAGTTTTAGAATTACAATTTTAAATTCATTATGTTTTATGAAATTTATGTATATCCGAATGCATATTCCACACTACTGAATTCTATAAATTTTAACAATAGTAATATCATGTATTAGGGGATCATTGTCGTTCATATTTTGTTCGACATAGAAAAAAATTACTGCAAGATATCCTTTGAAAGTTTGAACAGAGAAGGCAAGTTTGAGTAGAGAAGAGATCAGCATCATGGAGTTTGATGGCCTCAATGATGTAGAGAGAACTTCATACACTGTACATTTTTAAAAAATTCTCTATTTGAGCTCTAGATGGAAAGTTTTCGCTACCAAATTTTGATGCAGTAACATTCTACGGGCCAGGGAGTCAAACTCTGAAACTCAACCAATGGGTGGGTATGCTATGTAATAACCCGTTTCAGTTTATCTAAAGAGTTGGTGATGAACCTACACAAATTTGATTCTGAGTTAACGGAACAATAATGCTAAATAGGAAATAGTAACTTTATTTTTTTATCTTTAAAAGCTAAACAAAATAAGTGGTTCTAGTTTATATTGGGAGGGAAAGTTATATTGCTTTGCTTGTGGTGATATTATTTAACTCAAGCCTCAATATATGAAGTCAAAAATAAGTTATTATTTCTTCAGAATAAGTTAAACTAAATACATATTGTGCATAAACTTTTTCATGAGGTTGAATTACAAAAAGTAGTGTTTATTGCCACTCCATCAATTATTTTTACTGGTTGTTAATCTGAAGGCAAATATCTTGTTAGGGTTACCACTTAAAAACCTTTTATGGGTGGTAACCAGGCCCATGCATGATCACAGTAAGGTAATTAAATTTTATAGAAGATGTGAAGCTACACCAACTATACGGGCTACAGGTACAGAGACAGGGCCCATAACATAATATTGGGCCATAAGCTATATGAAATGGTGTGCATGGAAGGAAGTAAAATACAAAAAAAAAGTGTCCCATCGTGAATTCAACTTGAAACAGATACGTGATGGCAAGCTGGTTGCTTGGAATTATTAGAGCTACAAATGTGTTTGGTGGCCTCTATATCTGGATTATGACGTTGTCTTCCATCTTCAATTTCAGATCACAGAATCCTCACCTCTTCCCTGTCCCTCCTGTCCCTGTCGCATCTTCATTTTCAAGGTAGATCATCAGGTTAATATAACTTAATTTATGATTTTAGCATTCTTAAATTTTGATAGAAAAAGTATTACCTTCAGCTAGAAAACCTATAGAATATATATAAAAAATTAAGATATTTTGGCTACATTTTTTGTTATAGAACTGAAGAATGTCTTGTGTGGTTAAAAATTGAGGTTGGTTCTTAAAAAAGATTTTATGGTTAAACAAAGTTTTAACTATTTCAAATAACATAAATAATCAATATTAACTTTTAAATTTTTTATTTTTATAATTTCATTTTCCCAACATTATAACAAACTTTCCGAACAAACTTTTTAGCAGTGAGCTGAAAAATAAAATAAAAAGAGGAATTTTGGCTGTCGAACTTTTCTTTGTACAGAGGCCTAGTCCATGTAACCCGGGATGATGTAGAAGTAGGGAGCACATAAAAAGAAATGCATAGTTAGCTCACTTAGCCATTTATGTCAAATGTCAACTGTCAAGGGTCAATAATTTTTCCAATTTAAGTTTTTAATTTTCTATAATTTTCAAAAAGTTTTGTAAAAATGCAACTTCCTGAATTAAACTCAGAAAATACATTTTTACAATAATTTTATTACTTTCATCACAAATATACCATATAATTCTAATCTCTAAAGATCTAAACCTACATTATTTTCTCAAAATAGAAGTATTTTAAAAAATAAGGACAAAAACTAATGAAACATAAGCACAAAAGTATATGTACCTATGTTTTATTTGATGAAGTTTTACCCTTTTTATCTTTTAAAATAGAGGGATTGTGTTGTGTCCAAAGACAAATAAGAGAACTGTACAATGAATGTCATTGGTTTTTCAACTCATTTTCTTGCATATATTTTCATATGTTATTTTATGTAGACTTACTTTTTATTTATTTATAGTAAGACATCAATCATTATAGCATTATTTCAAATTAAATTTAATATATTCACACATATTAAAATGTATTTTTTAAAATATTTTATACATTGATTATTTAAAATACCCTAATTCCAAATTGTATTCAAATTTGTCTCAACCCAAAACAATGATGCGATCAACGGATCAAGTCCATTGAGGGTGAACTGAAGATGACACTCTTCCCCTGATTCCACTCTAAACTGTGTTACTGTCATTTTCCAGAACATCAATATCAATCAATCCATCACCAAACTGGCAGAGAAGTTTCCCAGAAAAATTTTCAATCTCCATCATCAGATAGCTAAAACAACAGAGCCACATCCGTCCCATCTCATAAATAAATAAATAAATAATCAATAACAATATTCCAAAACGACTGATTAAAATTAAAAACATATTAACATTTAAGTTACAAATAATTTAAAATTATTGTTTACATATTTTAGTAGTATTTTTTTTAGTATTTTTAACTAGTGTCATTTAAATATTCATTAAATATCAAAAGATTGTTGATTAAGTTGTATGTGGTTGATTTTCATGTAATCTTATAACAAGTTTTTATTTGACAAAATATATTATAAAATAATTTATTTTATAAAAAAATCTTTCTTAACAAAAGTGGCCACAGGTTCCGCCGGCAGTGGGTAATGTACGGTGGTTCCTCTCTCGGCGGCAGATACGTCCTAAAATTATTAAGGTAGGCAGAAAGTAGAGGTTGTAGGTAGTGACCCTTAAATTTGTGCTTTAGTTTGAATCCCAACCCAACACAACACTTGTTAAATTTATTCCCTTAGATAACTTGTGGTGCAGAGTACTCTTTGCCCCTCTACTTCTGCTTAACCTATACTACTATCTTCCAATTATTGTTGCCTTTTTCTTCCTCTCCAGACCCTTAATTATCACAAAATTTGGCCCTAATTTTTATAATATTTCCTATACTGTCCTTAATTTTTTTTTGAAAAAAATACTACTTTCCACCAACATTTTTAGAGAATTCATAAACTTTTCTAGGGTAATTCTATCGTTATTTTAAATGTATTTTAACTTGTTTTTTTTCATAATTTTTTTCATTTTTTAACTTAGAGCTTCAAGTGTGTTAGCCAGAAAAGATTACATGAAATTGATTATTTTACAAGGATAAATTATGTATAAATACTAACATTTACTGGTTATTATATCTTATTAAAGAAAACTAATTTTAATTAGATAAAAATTCTAAGGATTTTTTTTCAGGATTGTGGCATTTTTTTAAAATTAAAGTGAGGTGCTTTGAGAAATATTTTTGTTTAGGGTGGGAAACATTAAATCAATTTTACATTTTGCATAATGGATAGACGAAACCACTTTTTTCACATGTTGGAGGAGCAAAACACATGCATATAGGACAAGCGGCACACTCCAACATTTTGCCTAATGTAGAGGTGAAATATGTTTCGCCTAATTGGCCTACGAAACGCAGGTTTCGTCATGCACAAAGGAAAAATACAGCCTATGCATGTTCCTATACACCGAAAAAACCAGTTTCATCTTGTGAAGAGATGAAATGTTGACATGTGTAAATTTTCACATTTCTAAGAGACAAAATGCTATCGGGTTGAGTCATAGGGAACTAACATATATTTGTGGAGGGAAATTCAAAATTTAAACCCTCCCTCATATGGCTTTATATGTTTGAAAATGTTAAACATGTTCCTCAAGTGCTCTTATCTCCCTCCAACTCATTTTTGTTGCTTTTGTAGAAGTCTAGGTGGTTTTTATCGGTGGTGTAAACCCTAAACCCTAAACATTATATTATTTCTTTTATAGTTTTAAAATTTAATTTTGGCTATCATTATTTAGCCTTATTGTCTATATAATACTCATCTATTACTTAATAGGTATTTAGGGTGTTACCACACTACCTAGTTTTAATGCTTACAAGTTTCTGCCTTTTTTTCTTTATTTTCTTATCACAAAAATGGTATAACACGTACACTATTTTCTTTTTGTTAACAAACATGTATGTGTGATGTCCAATTGTCTATATTTTTTTTATTGATTTCTAAAAATTCAAATTAGCATTTTATATAATTTTCTATAAATAAAATAATAAAAACTCAGTATATATTCAATTTTTATAAACATTTATTTATACTAATCATGGTTATCAGAACTGGACTCGACCGACTAGTCAGACTGGTCAAACCGGGAACCGGTGCCTTATCTAGTGGAAGGGGGAAAACTGATATTCCATTGAACTGGTCAAAAACCAGCCATAACCGGTCAAAAATCTGGTTTGCAAATTATTTTTTATATATTTTAGAAATTCTTTTAGTGCGGTTTTTTAGAACCACACTAATAGACCCTGTACACCAAATAAAATGGACATCCTTTTTATTTTTCTTAGTTTGGACTAATGTGTTTTTAGTCTTTTTAAGCATGTTATGGTAGGATGTGTATTATTTTGAAGCTTTCTTTTTATGTAATATTTTAATTATAATGCATTTTTGAATTTATTTTATATATAGTATATTATTTTGATCTAATTGATTATTATTTAATATATAAAATAAAATAATAATAATTTATTATTACCGGTTCGACCATGGTTCGACCGCCGGTTCAACCAGTGACCCTTGAACCGGTGCCTCCACCGGTTCAATGAGCAGTCCGATTTTGAAAACATTGATAATAATAAATAATTTTAATATAAATAAATATGATATTTTTATACAATTTTCATCAAGAAATATATGTGTGGTATACTCTTAGTTTTAACATTTTATTCATGTATTGGAATCGGTATGGAATAAAAGGCTAAACCAAATTTTGATATGTAATTATGCTTTACATGTTCGTAGTGGTAGAGGAAGTGTCCCAAAAAAGATTGTATCACTTTTACATAGGGCAAAATTTCTCAGACTTACATAACTACGTTTTTTAACGTAGAGTTTTTCCTAATTTCTACCCTTGTTGAGAGATAGAGACTTGAGACATACACCTTTCATATGTTCAGGAATCCCACAGGATCAGATAACAGAAACACAAAAGATTCCTAACATTTTGCAAACATACATGTTTTAAAAGCATCATATATAGTAATTTTGATTTTGTATTTAAGGATTACCTCTTATAAATACAAAATAGAAGTAATCTTAGCTTCGTCCTTAGAAGTTCACGCGAATACTCCCACCAAAAGTTGTACCTCTGAATGCTAGTTTAACAGTGCGTAGCCTTTGCAACTTGTTACGAGATTGTATGTCTATCTTCTTGCCAATGGCCAATGATAATCTCATGCTCTATTTATAGGCTTAAGTCTGACTCGATGAACACTCTCTAAAGATTGGGTTCCTGACTCAATTTGAATGAGTTAGGCCTAATAACTTTATTTTAATTGACTAAAATAAAATTTATTTTCTAGTAGACTTACTTTATGCGTGTGACCTTATAGGTAAAATATCCTATCATATTACTAATAAATATTAAATATCTAGTAATACGTCATTATGTCTAAATATTATATATTATTGATATAACCTATAAGCGATAATTATTTTATACGTTCGTTCCTTTTGTCATGATATATAATTAGGCTTAAGGCATGATCGTCGTCATCCTTGTATGACCCAATTTATTTTACATGATAATGGAGTATATTTTACTTGAATAAATATCTAATATTTATTCTCCCTAGCATGATCATACATTTCTTTAGTCTCACTTCATCTAGTGACTCATAAATATCGTTCTAGTCACATAGGACAGACAAATCACATCTACATCCCTCACATCCCTCTACACAATTTGTTCATTGCCTAACCACAACCTTTATGGTCATCTAGTCATAAATGACATTTGATTGTATTATAACAACAAACTTCTCATGTAAGAATCGTAGTGACTTTAGGTCGAATGACTACATATACCATTATCACATTGAGAATCATTTATGACCCTCATGTAATGATCCACACAATGTTCTTATGATGAGTCTATCTAGTACACCATTACTTTTTAATATGTACCCGTGTGAAGATTTGATATCATTCATATCCATGATTTGTGAGATCAGATCAATAGTATACTCACACATTAGTTTTAATGTATTTACATGTCTCTATGTAAATATTTAACTAGGGACATTTTAGGAATAATTCTCATATGACCTATTATTTCAAGGATAAGCATATTTAAAATAATTTTAAAATTGAAAAGACTTATTTTATTGATAAGCATAAAATGATACAATAAAAGCATAACAACTCATAGTGCATACGCCAATATCACATGTCACCCAACGAGTGCACTATTACACTTCAGGATATGGTGATTCAGGTTGGTTTGCGTATGGATCGTCAACCCCTAATAACAGACACATCACCCTGTGATTAGAGTGTTATGGTTCAAAAATTGATTGGCATATATCCTGTAGCAAATGCTTTTCATGTTGGTTGCTTGAAGATGAAGTGGCTTTCTAATAACTTTGCCCACATCGAAGATAACCTAGGCAATAAGGTGCAATTATTGAGGTATACTAGAGCATATATCCTGCGGTTGATTAGTGGTGTCATATTTCCTTATCAATCTAGTAACAAGGCATCTTTAAAATATTTTCCATTAATTATAGACATTGATAGATGTGGCGAGTATAGTTGGGGTTCTGCAACACCCATTTATCTATATCGTGAGTTATGTAACTCAACGAAGTACGAGCGCACATTGACCTGTGGTCTTCGCCTCCTGGTACAAGTTTAAGTGTAGGATAAATTTCTTGATATTGCTCCAGATACAAAAGAAGGTGGATTCCCAAGGACCCTATATGTTGGAAGGTTAATTTTTTCATAGTAGGTGGTTAGATAGTGACACCTTCAGGGGAGTAACACAGGATTTAGATTTCTATAGGCGTGCTTTTGATCAAATTAAAAAAAAACAATGTAAGTTATTTAGTGTATTGTGTGTTTTTATTCTTTAATTCGATAATGGCTCAATAATGGCAATTGACATTGAATGTTATTGGTTAAACAGATTATTTAGAACCCATACAAAGATAAAGTGTTACAAACATTGCTACTTATTTGTTTGCAAGGTTCAGAGGGGTGGACAAATGTAGTTCTACTATTGCGTACAAATATAATAGAGTAGCATCAATCAGATTGTGTGATGAGACAATTCAGAATGTAGCAACATATATCAACGCCTCCTCATCAACTTGATAATCTCCATGGTATTATATAGAAAGGGCAGCAAAGAGAAAATTCACATGAGGGTGTATTTCCCCTCAATACAAATGTGGGATAATTAGTTGCAATTTGTCAATGGAAATCCACCACAGGAGGGTTACTCATTGACAAGAGACACTATGTTAAATGCTTTATTTTTTTCTTTCAAAATTCTCTACTATTTTTTTACGTAATCAAACTATGACTTACTCTTTGTTTAATTCTATGTAAAATCAGAGGAGGGAGTTTTGGAAGAAAGAAAACTCAAGGTACATTTAGTTAGCATGTTTTACCAGAAAAATATTCTAAGAACTCACAGGAAAATAGAGATGTGTTTATACATCCAATTTTTTAAAGAAAATGTTTGGAAAATAGAAAGCGCGATATTTCAAAATTTTCCAGAAAACAACCACTATTTGAAAAACTATAAAAAAAAAGTTTTCTAAAATTTTCCACTGTAAAAATGAGCGAGCAGTCTAAATTTTTTCAAAATAAGAATAGTGAAAAACACGGTATCCTAAATTTTTCCAAGATGTGAAAGAAAAATAAGAAATAAAATAAAAATCTGATTTCATTTAAATACATTTTTCAATTTTTAAACTGGAAAATCAGTACAGTTTCTTAAAATATTTTCACAATTTTTATATTTTAAAAAAATAAAAATTTAAAAAGTTCTTAAAAATTAAAAAATAAAAAGTGAAAAATAATGTAACAAGTAAATGGAAGCTTATTAATCATAATAGGAGTGGCTAATTTATATAGTACCCACCTCAAAATTTCAATCCTTGGAAAGAAAACAGGTGAATGTTATTTGATTTGGTTAGTTACAAATTTTGCCCTTTATCTATTTGTTTTATCCCCTGGTTTTCATTCTTTATTTGTCAAAATACAAATTGATTGGAATTACTGCGTAGGTTTTCTTATCATGAGATATACAATATATTTTTATATGTTTTATTTAATAATTAATATAAATTTTAGAATATAAACTTGTTTGATATTTAATTTATTTTAAATTTGTTTGATTACTCTATTGAATTTTGAGAATTTTGATTCTTGTTTTGTGAAATCGTGTTTTTTTTACCAAATTTAAATTGTAGTTCTTTTACTGTTGTAGTGTGCTTCTATCATTATCGTAACATTTTTTATGGTATAAATTTATCATGTTATTAGAAAATATAAAATTATTTTTACTCAACTTTTTTATAAAAAGATTATATTTAATTATTTATCTTTATAAACATTTATCATTTTCTTTCTCTCATTTTTCTATACTCAACCAAACAAAAAAAAATATTTTTTATTTTCTCTCATTTCAAACAATACAAAAATTATATCTTCCTATTTTCTTTTCATTTACCAAACCAAGGCTTAAAAAGAGGTGTTCAGTTATTATTTTCGAGATATAATTAATAATTATATATCTAACGTGTTTCATTTAAAATTTGTATGAAAATATACCGATTATATTATATTCTTTTTATTGTGGACTATATATTATTAAAATACATATAAAAAACAAATTCACTTATTATTATTTTCAAGCTCAAAACTTTTCTATTTTGAGATATGATGAGATATCTAATCTGGTAATCAATAAGAAGATCGTGTTGTTTTCTTGGTTTGTTAGCAAAAGTTGAATGAAATTTATGCACGAGTGGTGTAGCCAACTGCATGAATGGTGAAAACCATTACTATCAAAATTGAATCGGTTTAGTTCGTCAAATCGGTTGAATTATAAGTTGGTTAGATAATTAGTCTAGGTCAATTTTTTAATATTATTAATTTAACTACAGTTAAATCTCAATTTAATCACGATTTGTTTGAACCACACAATTAGACCCCAGTTTGATCACGATTTATTTAAAACAGTGTATTAACTGATTTAATAATCAATCTAGATTTAAAAACATCGGTGAAAACTGAAATAATGATATCTATTATGCATATTTGATTTGAAGAGTATTAATCCTAGGTTACCCTTGTGCCACAATAATTATATATGGCTTACACTTTTTCTATTGCCTATATATCGTGTATTTTCTTAGCAATTGATCACACCCGTGCGCATGCAAGGGTGTCATCAAGTATCTATCCACTTTCCAATCACATAACATATCCCACAATAATTGTTGTCAAAATTGCACGAGAAAAATTATTGTGCTCAACACTTTTCTACTTCAAATTTTTTAAAATCGAAAAGCAAATTTTTGGTAGCTCTATAGTCTAGTTCAATATCCATATTTGTTCTTTAAGATTTACTCAATTTGACTCCTAAGCGCCTATACTGGAGATTACAAGTGTTGAGTCTCACAAACACAAATGAGTGAACAAGTACGTATATATGCCACCAAACCATTTCTATCCCATATCATTAACACAGTACATTCCCAACCCACTTCCCTTTTAACACTATTTCTAAGGATATATCACATCAAGCGAAATGAATTTATGAAAAATAAACAGTGTTGAGTGTTTATATATCAACTTGCCAATTAGGTTTTTCTCGAATCGATTTAAAATAGGCCTAACCCTGCACTACATGACAGATTTTGATAAATTACTTGTTTACATGGACTTTTGATAAGCTCAAAATATTTTTTAAAATAAAATAAAATAAATACAACTACTAAAATATGATAATTTTTTAATTCCAAGTAAAAAATACGTTGACCCTGTTGTAATGCAGCCTCTTCTTTTCTCACCCGTTCTCTTATGACAGCTCTCTGGTGTTTGGTGTTGTTGCGTGCTTCTAAATTTGCATCAATAATATTGAAGCTTAAGTGAAGATAGAATTTGTATTCAGTTTTTCAGCTATTCCCTTTCTCTCTTTTAACTTATAGTTTTACACCAATCACATTAAAGCATCGTATAATTCCATTTTTTACTTTTATGTTTTTCATGTTTCCCTCTATTGTATATTACATCATTTATCTCTCTTATAAGCAAAAACATTATTAATAAAGTTATATCTACTTACCATTTTCCAATAAACTTTCACACACATTCTTTGTTGTTACATTTTATGTTAAAGTGGGATGAGGGTTGACGCAAATTTTGGAAATGAATGGAAGGGCAATTTAGGGTCAAAATCTTTTGTGATTGATGTGTCATCTTCAAGCTAATGAAGTCCCCCGCAGTGTAAACACATTGCTAGCGTTGGTGCTCTTAATCAAACATTCCATTAAATCTTATTTGAAACCATTACAAAAAATGCGAATCTCTTGTTTCTCTCTTTCACCAGTAGCCCTACCTGTCTTCCACGAAATAACATTAGCTACTGTTCTAATCAATCCTTCTTTCCCTTAACTATGCCCTACTCTTCCATCTCAATTTTGGGAAAGCTTCAACAACTTCCCCATTTTTGGTTTATCCACAGTAAACAATCATATTTAGGTCGGAAACATTCACATTATAATAAAATTAATTCTTTTAATAAAGATCTTTTATATTTATATAACTTAAATTTCGGTTCATCAAACACTTACTATTTAAACTAACAACATATTTATTTTTTTATCTTTAATATGAATCTCCAATTTAGAAGAGAAAATCGGTGACTAACTTAAATTATTTTATTAACTTTAGTCCTGGGATTAATTTTATGCATTTAAAAATAATCAAATATTAAAAAAGACTATTTATTGTATTAAAAATATAACAAGTATTTTTCTAATAGAATTGTTCAATGCTTAAAATCAAGCATAGAGGCTGATAATAATATTTTTCCTAATCAAAGAGTGTAAATTGAATTATGTGTTCGAGTTGGGAAGCAATACAGAGAAGGCTCAATTCGGAGCCACTTAAGTATTGCTTTTGCAATTAATTGATTGATCATGTTGCATGCTAATGCTATACTCAACTGAAGTGAGTGCATAGCCATGAATCAGATCGCAATTAATTGTTAAACTTGCCTAGGGGTCAAAAGGAAAAACGTAGTATCCCATGGTTGATTTTCT
Source organism: Clitoria ternatea (assembly GCA_037962975.1). Classification (NCBI taxonomy): domain Eukaryota; kingdom Viridiplantae; phylum Streptophyta; class Magnoliopsida; order Fabales; family Fabaceae; genus Clitoria; species Clitoria ternatea. The sequence continues at coordinate 101,679,009 of CM075674.1, read as the reverse complement.
TTTTTGGTGGTAATAATTGTAGGGTGGCTATCAAAGTTGAATCTTCTACACTAAATTCTTGCTCAGTTGATACAGTTCTGTCCCATCTCATTATGTCTCTTCCTGTCTCTCATCTTTCGCCCCATTGCAGGGTATAAATTAATTGCACCATCTAGACCCACCCAAAACAACCTATAATAGTTTAATTCCATACAGAAATAAACAATCTTGCACAATATACAGTATAACCATAACCGTGATCAATGAGATTTTAATCAAGGTTTTATCATAGGATTTTGACTTATCAACAGCCTATAATTGATTAAAATTCAAGGTCACTAGTTTCAAAACCATAATTTTAGAATCAGATTTGCTATCTTACCATAGATATTCATACAAATAATATATATATATATATATATATATATATATATAATTTTTTTATTTTTTTATATACATTTCTCTTCATTACATTTATATATATGTCATGTTATCTCACATTTGTCTATCTCTCCCTGCGTGCAATATTGTACATGTTCTATTGTATAAATATAATCTCTCCTTTAACACTCGACATTGGGAAGAATTAAAAGTATCGTTGTGAAAACAATATTGATATTCATTAACCAATTATATAAACATAATTTAATTTCACACCACTTTTACTATGTATCTGTTTCTTTCTTTTTCTCTATTATTCGTCATTTTTTCTCTTTTTAATTCCTTTCCTTTTATCGTATCTCTTCAATCAAACAAAAAAAAAAACAAAATAAGTGGTGCATATGTATATCGTTATTTTTGTCAAAAGGAACACTACAACACACACGCAATGTGTGAAACAAATAATAAAAATACAAAAGAAATTTTTTTAAAAGTATTTACATCCTTACTAGGATGTCCTCACATGACTTTACAGGTCCCCTCATAAAATATCCTAGGCTTGGGAGTTTAAAAACTGCTTTAAGAAAAAATTTTCAGCACGTTGGTTCCCTACAAACTACTCAACAATTTGAGTCAAATCATAGTTACACAACTCCAATCGAGATGAGCCTTGTTGGTATGCCTCTGCAACTCAAATACCCAAAATTGTTATGAAGAAGTCGAGGGCTAATTATTCCCCGAAGACTATCTAATTCACAAATTTATAGAATCATCCTTACTGAAATGTTCAGCTTGAACACCCTTTAGTATTTTGAGCGTAACTCAGGCTACCGACCTCCGGTAACCCCACAGTCTTGGTTATACTCAAATATACATATACATCTCAAGATGGAAATATCACACACGCATATAAATATTACTTTCATCATTCAAATCATTATTCACATCGATCAAAGTAGTTATTCAATTTCATAATTAACTCAATCAAGATAATTCTTTATCAAACAATAATATAATCACATTCAACATACTTATAAAATTATATTAATTATATTTAACCACTCTATATTGTCCCTAATATTTTCTAAATAATTGTTAAGCCTCCTAAAGCTATTAGATTATCAAATTCTGATTAATTATGACCCGAACACCCCCTTACCTTGATTAGAAGCTCCCATAATTTGCTCGAGGTGTCGATTACGTCCTTCGGGTACTTGATTCGCTGCTCCTCTTCCGAGTTCGACGCCCGCTTCACGCTCGCTCGACCAACGCTCGTTCCGGCACCTACGGTTACCGAAACACCAAACCAATTAGTACACTCCCTTCCTCACACTTCCAAACTTACCATTTAAGCTTCCCAATTCCATAAAACACAAAATCAAGGTCCCATCTACCACATGCAAATTCATATCCAAGAGAAGGAAGGGAAGAAACTAGAGATTAAAGAGAACATCAACATCAATACTCTCTAACATATCTTTTTCAATAGATAAAATTGCTAAACCATTCAACCTCTCTTGTGACATTGATGATCTTAAGTAAGTTTTTATTAATTTTAGTTTTGAAAAACTTCTTTCAGCAGATGCTACAGTTATAGGCATAGTTAATGAAATTCTATAGGCAATCGAAACATTTGGATAACAATTGACTGCTTGAATGAACTTGAGAATTTCAATAGCTGACATTACATCATCAGGCAAAATCACTTTCAACACTTTTAATTCAGAAAAAAATCATCCAAATCAACATCTGATAAATTGCCCTGAGAAAACGTTGAGTGAACTTTAACACAACATTCTTTCAGTTCATTATCATTTAATGATTTTAACTTTTTTGAATTAAACAAAAATCTAAAAATATTTTCAAATATCTTTAATTGCTTAAATCTAGTTTTTAAAGAAGTGATAGTCATGTCCACAATAACTAAAAAATAATTAATTCTAAATGATTTATCAGCCAATTGAACTTTTTCATCATGACTATTTTCATCAAATTGTTTTTTCCTAATAGCACGACGTTTTGCTAAAAGAATGGGTTCAACATCCATATCAAGTGCAACTTATTTAGCAATATTCATACTAGACATGAACCCTTCAACTCTATACTTTTCAAAAAATAATAATATATCTTCTAATTGTTTTATGGTATCATCAATGCACATTGACTTAGATTGTAATTTCTTGCTCACCATATTAATAGAAAATAAAATATCATACCAAATAATCATGCCCCATAAAAATTCAAAGTTCTCAAGTGCATTAGCCAAACTCTCAGCTTCACTTTTTGATTTAGCATCATCATAAAATTTATGTAATTCCAACAAAGCAAATCTTATTTGGGGAGCTTGAAATCTAATAGCTTTAATACTTTTAATTTGACTCTCCCATCGAGTATTACACAAAGATTTCACGGTTAACCCAGGAACACAATCAAGAAAAATTTTCTATCTTTTTGGTGAACTTGAAAATAATGAATATATGCGTTGAACAATTCCAAAAAAAGAAACAACTTTAACACAAGAATGTGCCATATCACTAAGAGTAAGATTAAGACTATGACAAGCACAAGGCATATATAAGGCTCTCGAATTTATTTCAAGAAATCATCTTTGAACTCCTTGGTGTTTTCCTTTCATGTTAGAACCATTATCATAACCTTGACCCCTCACATCATCAATATTAAGATCAAGAGATTTTAATGCATCTTGTAATTCATTAAAAAGTCCTAATCCAGATGTATCATCTACTTTTAAAAACTCTAAAAAATATTCCTCAATTTTTAGTTTATTACTTGACATATTCACACATCGTACTATTAGAGTCATTTGTTCTTGATGACTCATATCAGGGGTACAATCCAGAGTTACAGAAAAATATTTTGCTTCTTTAATGATCTTTATAATTGAACTTCTAACACTATGAGCTAAAAGTGAAATTAATTCATTTTGAATTTTATGTCCAAGATAGTGATAATGAATTTCACGACTTTGAATGCATCTAACATGATCTTGCATTATTAAATCAAATTTTGCAATCATTTCAATCAATCCCAAAAAATTTCCATTACTGTCTTGATATAATTTTTCATTGGATCCTCGAAAAGCCAAATTATTTTTAGCAAGACATTTAACAACAAAAAATATTCTTAGTAAAACTTGTCGCCAACGTTCTTTCTCTTTTATAATCTCTTGTTGTAAATTTTTATCGATTGTTTGATTTTTGTCTAATCTTGCTCTCAATTCATTCCAAGTATTCATGTTATTCATATGTTCAAAACTATTTTCATGTTGCTTAAGTCTCTTACTAATACGCTTCCAATCACTAAAACCCTCATTTGCCAATGAACTTTTTTTATTATCGGATTTGAACAACTTACAACAAAAACAATATACCCTATCAACATGCTTGGAATAAACCAACCATTTTCTATCACTAGTCTCACCATTACTTAGCTTTCTAGAATAATAGGCATATGAAAAATGTCTAGAAGTATTATCCAAAGGAAAAATAAGATTGTTTTCTCTAATAGGTCCCTTTTCAATTAAAATATCCCTTCCTTTGTTATCAAGATTACCCCAATTTCTAGGATCATAAATATCTAAAGGAGGAATTAGTTTCTCTTGTTCAATATCAATATTTTCCATATTAGATTCATTTGACACATTATTAACTTCATTCTCATTTAAATGAATTTGATCATGCACAATTTCAATTGATTGTTCTAAATTTTCATGAGAATCTGTCTCTTTAAAAATAAATTTATCAAGAGCTCCTCTTTGTGATTTAATTAATTCTTCCTCTCATTTTCATTTTTTTTCTTTTTTCACTTCCAGATAAATGTTTTTTAGGAGACATATTGTGAAATATAATTAAAATAATAAATTAACACAAGAAAAAAAATAAAGAACAATAACACCTGGAAAGAGAAGCTAGTGTTGGATACACGTTCACAACTTCACACGTATAAGCTAATTCCAATAGCAAAATTTAATCACTGTAAACATAAAATTATCAAATTAATATGAAATTCAAAACAACTAACTAATTAGTAATAACTATTAAAAATTTAAAAATTTAATATTCTTAACATAAAAATAATAAAAATATAAAAAATTAAACAATTAACAATGATGATAAAAAAAAATTAAGACCCTATAAACATAAGAATTTTAAAAAATTGATATCAACAAGAATAAAGTTTCTAAATAATTTATATAACAACATAAATTATAACGTAATTAACAAGTAATTTAGAAGGTGAATAGAAACACATACCAATTTTATGATATTCCAATGTAACTGTGGTGATTGAGACTTGAGAGGGATCAAACCGTCAAAGTAGAAAAGAATTATAGAAACAAAAGAAGAGGAGATGAAAAATGATGGAAGAGTAGAAAAGAATTATAGAAACCAAAGAAGATGAAATGAAGTATTATGGAAGAAAATATAATTGTTATATATATATAAAAAAATTACCGTTATATTTTTTTTATACGTTACAATATTAATTTGCCTGTAACGTTAATTTGCCAATTCCATACAGTGCTGAGACCATGTAGCAAAAATTTCATATCCTTACCACTGAACCGTGTAAACCATATTTAAATTTATTGATTTTTTTTTATATAAGTTAAAAATTATTTATTTTGGGCTCCTATTTTCAATGGGCCCTGGGCCATTGCCCTGGTTTCCAAGTCCCAGGGCCAGCCATGACTCCCATGGTTCCCTCCCACAAGAACAAGGGAAAGGAACAAGCAATTTCACCTTAGCTTGAAGAAATTGAGAGAAGAAGAAGCAAAGTTGGAAGGAGGTTCCCGCATAAGAGAACAATGGATCTTGGCTTCCTTTTCTCAGCCTGCATGCGCGTGAAGTAGGAGGAAGGAAGAAATGAGAATTAGATATGGCCCATTACCCTTCATTAAGGGTAAACTAGTAATTTCCGTTTTCTCCTAATTAATTAATAAGACATTCATACTTATTTACTAATTAACATGCAATTTAATCATTAATTAAAAGTTAAAATGTTACATAATGTCCTAGAGATACACTAATAATTAATACCCTTTCCCTCTTAAGTTTGCATATTCTTATGTATAATAGGAGGTAATCTTGTACAATTACTAAGGCGTAATGCCAAAAAAATTTACAATTTAGATATTTATAGTAGTTAATTATTATTTTTTCCAAGAAGTTTTCATGAAATGATTTCAGATACTCACGAGAATTATGACATATTGAAAGATTGTTTATACAACACTAGCAAGATTATCATCTCATAGGTAGGGTGCTACGGGTGCCACTCTTCTCAAGTTGTTTTTAACACATTTTATACAGGTTCTTCAAAAAATATACATAAGAAATATTTTTAGTTATAAAATAAACAGGAATAAAATATAAGTGTTTTAAACCTATCTATAAAGAATGGGTGTAAAACGGTTTTAAAAGAATCGGTGTAATAGTAAGGGTTAAGAATGGCTTTGCACACGGGAGAAACCAAAAGCGGTGCCCATCCTTACAAATATATTATTGTAAGGTAAAAAAGAAAAAGACAAATATACTATTTCATCTATATGTTTAAGATTCATTTTATATCATTTTTAAGTGTTTTTTTTAAATAGAAAATAAAATTAATTTAAAAAATGAGTATTAGAAGTACTAAAAAAGATATAAAATTACCGACTGCACATTTAGGCTTACCCACAATGCTATTTTACAAGAAAAGAATAACAAAGATACGAAATACGAAATCCGCTGTGTATCTTTTTAAATATGCTTTTATGTGTTTGTTTTTGTAATAAAAAAATAAAAGATAAAGATAGAACTAAATAAAATAAATTAATTAATTAATCAAATTCAAAATAGAAATATCATTCATGATTGGGATAGTCGGTAGCCTTTCCTTCCGGTCTCTGCAGTTTATAATATCATAACTTACTATACTGATTTTAAAATAATCGGTATAAAAACTGTTTAATATTTTATTTATTACTAGACCAGTTGGTTAAATTTTGAAATAAAAAATATTTTTTAACTATTTTTTTAATAATTGGTGTAAAAATCTTTAATATTTCATTACTTATTACCCAATTGTTTTAAAAATCAGTCAAAAAATAAAATATTAATTTTTTATATCAATTGTTTCAATAACCGATTATTCTATCTGGTATAAGAGAACAGATTTCCGGTAGGGATACTGGGTTCTTACTCTTTAAATCTTATATTGGTTCGGTGCGGATCAGATATTGGCCCTTAAGGTCTTTGTGTGATTTCATTCAACAACTATTCATACTCTATGTTGTGATGCGAAATAGAGTGTTATCTGTAAATACGCTCTAACGCTCAAATCCGCATAATATCAAATGTAGGAGCTCAAATGATAGAGTTTATAAACATACTCAAATGTGATAAATAAGTGGTATTTATAGAATTGAGTGATGATTACATCCTATAAGACACTAACATTTCTAACACTCCATAATTTTGGTTGGTATGCCCCAGCATGCTCTTCAACCTCTGACGATGTCATATAGGAGCGACATTGTGGGAACCATTTTGGTAGTAGGTGGTATGTGCGAGCTTCATATGGGTACGTTCTTCTTTATATTGGTTTTGGTGTTGGAATAGGAAGTCAATATTAAACCTAAATCACTAATGTAAAAATATTTTTCACACCGGTTACTAAAATAACTGGTATTGAGGATTAATCTTTTTAATAATTTTATAACAATTATTTTAATGACATGTGTAAAATAATTTTTATCTCAGTTATTAAAATATCTCAATATAAAAAATATTTTTTATGTCAGTTATTTACCTATGTAAATTTTTAGACCGTTATTGAAATAATCGTGTAACAACATAAATAAATAATTTATTTTTTGGAATTGATTAATTTATTTTATATGGTTTTTATCTTTATCTTATAGTTGTTTAGAAAAATACGCAGACAAAGTTAAAACGGAAAAAGACCGTAACGTGGATTTCGTGTGTTTCGTATTAAAGAATTTCGTATGAAATAAGTATCATTTTTCTTAGGCTTAACCATATGCGGACCCCAACATATAAACTTATTAATTTGTGGGAAGCACTTTTGAGTTAGATCTATATTAAACATTTTTTTAGAGAGGGTAGTGTGATTAAAATAGAAGTATCTCTAATTACCAAAAAAAATCATGTGATTAATAAAAAAAACTAAAGCAATTTGATTAACACGCTGTTGGGTTCTCTGCTTGCAATTCCAACTTCTTTATCGGAAAGGATAGAAAGGAAAACAAATATATATATATATATATATATATATATATATATATATATATATATATGCGTTGACTAACATTTTCGTAAAAATTAAACATTTACTAATACTTTTGGATGTATTTAGTTAGAATAATATTTTTTAGTTTTTATTTTTTAATTTTTAAAGGTTTTTTTATAGATTTTAAATGTAAAAATTATAAAAAATATATCCAGATACGGTACCAATTTTCTAGCTTGAAAAATTAAAAAATATATTTAAATACAATTAATTTTTTATTTTATTTCTTTTATTTTATATTTAAATTTTTTTAAATATCATATTTTCATTATTCATATCTTAAAAAAAGTTTGAATACTCACCCCTTTTGATAATAAAAAATTTCAAAAAACTATTTTAGATAAATTTTTAAATAATAGTTATTTTATTAAAAAAATCAGAATATCACGTGTTTTATTTTTTAAATATTTTTAAAAAACTAAGTATATAAATAAATTTTTATTTTCCTGAAAAACATGATAAGTATACATATGATGTACCGTTAGCTTTTGCACTTCTTCCTTTTACTCTGTTCTGTACTTACGAAAGTTTAAAAAAAAAATTGTGTGTTTTATTTTTGTTTGGAATACTAACAAAAGACGCCAATGCATTTTATTAAATAGTGGGACCAACTTATGCATCAACCATTAATGAGTTTAATCACAAAGCTCCTCTGACTCAATAAGCTGTTGTGCGTCTCTGATTGATGATAATTAACACTACCACTGCAAATTAATTTCTGTATTTATTTATTTATTCATTCATTCACCCTATCCCATTCCTGCCATCAATCATGGTACTCTAGTGACCAGCAAAGGGACTCAAATCCTGTACTTGTATATATGTGTCAGTTTCTGCATACATATTCAGAATTCCTGGGTGAAAACTAAGCTTCTTAGTCATCATTATGAATATAGGGTACCATATGATAGATAAACTGAATACAGGAAAAGAAAGAAACTTTTTGGGTCCATTTGCATTAATAGCATTTGGGTTAGATGTTCAGTTGTTGCCCGTCCCTTTTCTCAATTGATGCGTGGATTCGTACTCAATATTCTGATCACTATCCTAATTGTTTCGATAAGGGATCGATTGAACGTGAACCAAAAATATCTCTCTCTGTCAAATTCAACAGATATCTTTCAGCAATATAATCTACATCACAGAAAGTCTTCTCGCTTATCATCCGCATTAAATTAGTGCGTTAAATTTGACGCACATCTGTAACCTATGTGCCGCCATTTAATTAAAATATTGGCCAGATTAATATCATACAAAAATTTGTGTTACTCGTGTACCATATATAATTAAACATCTATATCTTTTTATCATATTACTTAAGACATATGTGTCAGAAATATTATACTGTAAAATATATCAATTTTTATTAAAATTATATTAATGTGTATACAAAATTTATAAACATGATAGAGTATGTTGGACCTTATATATAGAGTCTAAATACTATGTTGGGAAACTCAGTTCAACTTGAATGATTCCCCCTCATACACAAGTTAATATTGGCAAAACCTTATTTTCTTAACTTAGCATCAATTAGTGGCAGCTTTACTTATTGAAAAATTATTGGAATTATGGAAAAACTACAAATAACATGATATAGGAATGTTCATTGAATGGATTTAGGTTTTAAAACTTCCTCTAATTATCTTGATCTTGTAATTATGAAATCATTTTTTCCTCCTCAAAGCATGACTTGGATAAAATTGTTATGTGGAATGTAAAAAATTGCACAAAAAAGTCACTAAAAATGAAAAGAGAAGTGAAATTAAGAAGAGATTTAGGAGAGGAATAATGAAAGGTGTCACTCTTTTAAAGAGAGATAAATCAAGGGTTGACAATTACCACCTTAGAAGGTCCAAAGATAAAATTCTAATGAGAAAGTTCAAAGCACTCTTAGGCTTTTAGAGAGAGAAATAATTCTCTCAATCTCTAAAATTTATTCCAATGACTTAAAGTGAGGAAAAATACAAATGAGGAAGGCTTGTATAGACCTCCTCTAGCCTAAGAGTAATTTTTAGATTTGACCTTTGTGAACTTGTTAAAGTTTCACCCAAGACTCAAAACTAATAGATATGACCCAAAAATGGCCTAAAGCATATATATGATAATATAATGCCCAAAAGTGGTCCAAAATAAAAATGTGGTCGTGCAAGGCACAAACATAACTATTGATGAGCTTCTAACAATAATAAGATACAATGAATTCAAAAGCCTATTAAGCTAAGCTTAAACATGTACAAATGAAAGAGGCCCAAATAAAGGTCAAAAAATGCAAAATCTAAGCTCATCTTAGACCTCTTCACAATAACTTAAGCATAAGCATAAAAAACTCTCCTTTATACATTTAATAACCCATATTACCACTGGGGACACAAATCACAAAGAAAGAAAAGCTAATAAAGAAAAAGTATTGACTATGAAAACAAAGGTATAAGAAAAACAAATCATCTTTTATAAGTTCAAAATCTTCAATCCCCTTTCTTTCAAAAAGAAAGCATCATGTTTCATATGTGGAAAGCAAGGCCATTTTACAAGTACATGCAAATTCAAGAAGAGACATGAGATTCCTCCTAAAACAATTACCAACTTGGTTGAAAGAGATGACATTATTGTGGTGGTTATTTCTCAAGCATTACTTGTGGCCAATGTAAGCAAATGGTGGTAGACTCTAGGACTGCTATACATATATGTGCAAACAAAAATGTTTTTTTTCCTCCTATAGTGTTGTGGGAGAAAGAGAGGAAAATGTCTATCTTAGAGATTCCCAAACTACTACTGTAATTGGAAGAGGAAAAGTTTTTCTTAAGCTTACATCTAGAAAAACACTTGAACTTAATAATGTACCGTATGCATCAAATATCAAGGCCAACTTAATTTTTATAGCTTATCAGGGGAAAGTAAAGGTTAAAGTTTCTTTTGAGTCTAATAAAATTAGCATGACCAAAATGACGTGTTTGTGGGCAAAGAATATTGTGATCATGGATTATTTGTACTTAATGTTTCTAATGTTATTAATTGAATCACATCTTCAGTTTATATGCCTGATTCTTTTGATTTATGGCATGTTAGACTAGCACATGAGTACACCTTATATTAAGAAAATGCAAGATTATGGTATGATTTCAAGTATTAGTACAACATGCTTAAATAAATATCATGCTTGTATAGAATCGAAAATAACTAAGAAATCATGTGTTCCTATACAACAACGAGAAACCGAGCTTCTTAATCTAATATATATAGATTTAGGTGAGTTAGAATAAACTATGACTAAGGGTGGTAAAAGATATTATGTAACCTTTATAGATGACTATTTTGGATATACCAAATTGTATCTTATTAGGAATAAGGATTAGGCTTTTGATATGTTTTAACTTATAAGGCCAAAGTATAAAATCAACTAACTAGAAAGGTAAAGAATGTTAGATATGATAGATGAGGTAAATATTTTTCTTTAATGGTTTTTTTAGAAAGAATAATACATGAAGTACTTCCCCTTTATTCACCAGAATATAATGAAGCAGCAAAAAGGAAAAATAGGACCTTAAAACAAATTATGAATGTTCTACTCGTTGGTTCTTCTATGCCTGATGATCTATGGGGTGAAGTCTTATTATCTGTTGGTCATTTACAAAATAGGATTACATATAAGAAAACAAGAATAACACCTTATGAATTATGAAAATGTTATAAACCAATTTTTAAATATCTAAAAGTGTGGGGTGTCTAGCCAAGGTCATGTTTCATGATCCTAAGAAAGAAAATTAGGTTCTAGAACTTTTTCTTAAATGTTTATTGGATATACTAAACATAGTGCTACATATAAGTTTCATGTATTAAATAGTGATGTGCTTGACAATAATATAATTGTTGAAATAGAAAATGCTGAATTTTTAGAACATGTGTTTCCTTTAAAGGAAAAATGTTTCTGAAACACCCATTAAAATTGTGTCGCAACTGGGATCTCGGCGGGAGGCCGACCGAAAAAGGATAAACCATTTCAAAATCTTTTCAAAAATAGAGAGTCGTCACCAATATTTTTTAAAGGTAAGACATCAGGAAAATCTTTTTAAAAACACTGGTTGTAAAAATGAAGTTCCAAATTTGAGAGTCAAATTACATGTGAGGAAGGTATTAGCATATCGCACTGTCCGTTATAAAACAGTTACCTCAAATTGACTGCGCACATATTAAATAGTCTAAAAATCAGTTTAACTTCTCAAAAAGGGAAACCAACAACACAGACAAGGAAATTTTTGAAATAAGATCAGCAAGACGTCTCATCCAAATTAACCTTAATTTGTAATAAAGATTTAGAGATTAAGATAAAATAAAATTAAATGAGATCAGATTAAATAAAATGGGGTAAGATGAGATAAAACAAGGTAAGATAACATGAAGTGAATTAAAACCGAACAAAAGATTAACAGGGCATCTCATCCAAATTAACTTTTTTGTGAGAAACATTGTTATAAATAAAAGATATTATAAAAAAACAAGAAGATTAACAAGACATCTCGTCTAAATAAATCTCCTCTTATAAGAAATATTATTTAAATAAAAAATTGTTAAAAATATAAGATTAACAAGATGTCTCGTCTAAATTAACCTCCTTGTATAAGGAATATTATTAAAATAAAAGATATTAAAAATATGAGGTTAACAAGATGTCTCGTCTAAATTAACCTCCTGGTATTGAAATAATATTTTTAAAATTTAAATATTAGCGATATAAAATTAATTGAGGTAAAACGGAGACGTGCGATAATTAATAATAGGAAAGTGGGCCCGATAGGAATTGATTCCCGCTCCTACGTATTCTCGAGCTTTCAAGAGAAATAAGGGTTGCATAGTTCTTTGTAATTAATTTTGAGAAGATATTTAAAAATATTTTTAATTGATTTGATTTTTAATAGTGAAAAAAATTTATGAAGAAGGAGAAACACAAGGCGAAATAATTCGCACGTGCATAAAGCTTCGATATCTTACCGCAAATGTAGGCAAAGAAATTTTACACGACATTGCTCATAAGATTTTATGACATTTTATTCTAAAAGGAAAGGAAATATATATTTAAATATTTACCACTTAATTTATTTTTAAGAAAAACACATTTTATTTTTTTGTTCTAAAAAAAGAATATTTTCATTTTTGATGTAGCTTAAATAAAAAGGTTACTTATTTTTATTTTAAAGAGGATATTTATATTTTTTATATTTTACTTATTTTTTAACATATCTTGAAATAAATAAACAAACCACATATGTTTTTTCACTTAGAGTTTTAGAAAATAACTAATCTCCTTTAAAACAAGATTTGGAATCTCTTAAAATAACCTCAACAACATTTTTAATAATAATAATAAACATTTAAAATAATACTATTTTTTTAAAAAATAAAATAAAATAGAAGACAAATTTTGGGCTTCTAACCCATTACAACAAAAAACTAAGAAAAACTAATAAGAATGGGCCTCAGGTGAGGCCCAAAGGAACCTAAAGTTAAAAACTAAAAGAAAGAAAAGGAAGGAAATAAAAAAAGGAGAGAGGGGCGACAGAGAGAGAAGATTCAGAGGAGAGGGAGAGAGGGTGGACCGAGAGAGAGAAAGACCGAAGGGGGCTGGGGCGGTTCTGGGCCGACATCGTGCGAGGCGGGGCCGATTGGATCGGGGATCGGTCGATATGGGTAGTCAACAGTCGCGTAGAGTCAGAGGCCAGTGTTCGTGGTCGGTGCGGGTCAGGATTCGGGTCGCATTGGTCGGCGTCGCGCAAGAAGGGAGATTGGTCAAGTTTCTTCGCCAAACAGAGGGGAGCTGTTTCGGAGCTTCGTACATCTGGGCGGAAGGGAGGAGCCAGCCGTAATTGAGGTCGGCACTGCGCGGTGGAGGGTGGCAGAGATGACCAACGACAGTACCCACTTCTTCCTCTTGCTATTTTTCTTTACTGTTTGTTGTTTTTTGATTTATTGAATACTGTGTTGTTGCTTTTTTATGTCTTGTTGATTGAGAATGAAAGAGAAGGAGAAAGTGTTGATTTTTTTTTTTGTTTTTTGAGACGGTGTAGCTGTTGCTGTTGATTGAGTTGGTGAGAGGGGAGAGCTTTTTTTGAAAAAAATGTAGGAGATAAAGAGTATGAATATTTACAGAGGAGAGGTTTTGTATTTTTAGATGTTATTTTTCTGGTTCTGTTTCTTGTTGCTTTTTGTTTTTTAAGATTTATGGGGGAAGGTTATATTGAATATTTCATTGCCATTTTTATGTATTGCTTTTAAATTAGAGAAAATTTCAGGTCCCTATGTGTCAGGTTTGTAATTTTTAAGCTTGCTTGAAGGTCCACTATTCACAAGGGGATTTGTCCCTTCCTCTTACTAGAAGAAATAAATAATAAAAATGGGTGTTCAAAGCTGTCCCTTTTTACTTTCTTTTTGCGGGGATATGAATGTTTCATTCATATAGCGGAAAAGAAGTAAAGATTTGAACAACGTTGCTCGGATCGGGATCTTGAAATTCGTACCGACAACAAACTCAAAAATAATTTACTTTGATGACAAAGAAGTTAAAATGATGTCAGCTTCGACAACCAAAGAAGTTTAAAAGGAAACTCTGCTCGTCAATGAGGAAAATTTCAAAGATGTCAGTTTCAATAAAGAAAGAAATCTAGAGAGAAGCCAGCTTTGGCAATAAAGAAATTTAAAAGTCAATTTTCGGGATAAAATTTTAAAGAGGTGCCAATTCTGGCTACAAGGAAAACTTAAATGGGGCCAACTTTAGCGATAAGAAAATTTAAAAGTACCAATCCTTGGTGATAAAAACTTGAAAAGATGTCAACCTTGGCTACAAGAAAGCTTAAATGGGGCTAGGTTCAGTGATAAGAAAATTTAAAAGTGTCAATCCTTGGCGATAAAAGTTAAAGAGGTGCCAACTTCAACAATGAGAAAGCTTAAAAGGTGCGATAAAACTTAAAGAGATGCCAACTTCAGCAATAAGAAAGCTTAAAAACTTAAAAAGGATCCAACTTCGGCAATGAGAAAGCTTAGAAGGTGCAATGAAAACTTAAAGGGGGTGCCAACTTCAGCAATTAGAAAGCTTAAAAGATGCAATAAAAACTTAAAGAGCTATCAACTCCCGCAATAAGAAAGCTTAAAAGTGCAATGAAAATTTAAAGGGGTGCCAACTTTGGCAATGAGAAAGCTTAAAAGATGCGATAAAAACTTAAAGAAGTGCCAACTTCAGCAATGAGAAAGCTTAAGAGTGAAATAAAAACTTAAAGATGTGCCAACTTCGGCAATGAGAAAGCTTAAAAGGTACCAACTTTGGCGATTGAGGTGTTGAGACTTAACACAACTGCCTGCTACAACAACCTGTAGAAAAAAGGGAAGCAGTGCAAAGGTAAAACAAATTGCAATTTGAGGAGATTCCTTTGAAACCATAACCCCTGAGATGACTCATGAAGGAAACATAAAGAATGAGGTAACCCTAACTTTGGAGCGCGTGCTTGGCTCAGTCTTTATGATGATTGCTCAAGGCGAAATCGACTAATAGGAGCTTCTTGTCCCCACGACTTTAAATAGTTATTATTTCTCATTTTACTTCTTAGGCAAAAAAATATGTTTTATCACATCAATGAAATACACAACATGAACACGTATTGAAAATGGTGAAATTTTATTCATGTATATCAAGCAGGTATAGAGAAAAGAAAGCGGGGAAAGTGAAAGAAACAAATAGAAAAGGTTGATGATGGGCGAAGCAGGGAGGGTTCACAGATCCTCTAGTGAATCGCTGAGAACAACACACATCTCAATCCCATATCACGACTTCGGGTTCATCCTTTGACTCTGCGTCTGAGAAGGTAGTTCGACCATGATTCACATGCCCCAGTTTGGACTTGTACTTCTTGCGTGGGAGGTTTTAGTCATATTACCAGATGTTTGACCCTAATTTTTTCCTGAACCGCCTTTTCAGGTTTTTGACTCACCGAGTCGCTCTAACTTTTGCCTAGACCACGCTTTCAGGTTTTCATCCTAGCGAGCCTTTCTTTCTTTATGACATGTTTTTTCGAATCAAGGTTGTGTCCTTCACAACAAAAGGTTTATGCTGACTTCATTGAAACTGAGCCCGTTTGGCCTTCCTTGATTTAATTTCATGCTTTGGTGGGCGGAACATATGTCACTAGGAAACTTTGCTCCAACGCCATGTACCAATGAGAGAAGACCATTTTGAATATTCTTTTTAGCTTTTGTTTTGTTCTTTTTGTTCATCATTTCCTCTTTTTTGACTTTTTCTTTGTTGTTGATTTCTTTTTCTTATTTTTTCTTTTTTTTTTGTTTTGCCGTTGAACGACCCCCTTAGCACCTTTGTTATGCTCTAGCTGCTTTATTCTCCCTTAGCCGATGTGGCAAAGAACTATGACTCTAATGGTGTTGTTAGCAATTACTTAGCATAGTAGACCATTTCCTTGGTTACATTGGCATGGAAAATTATTACATCCCCTTAAGGTTGGGGTGCTGATTGTGACTAGAATAAAACATTGTTTTTGTTGTATTCTTGGCTTGATGACATCCGTGTCGGCCTTCTTGATAATCTAAACATGCCCCGATATAACAAGTCGAGGGTATCAACTTGCCCCAATTGGCATGTGCATAGGGCGCCAACCTTGATTCTTTTGTTTTTGTTTTGTTTTGTTTTATTTTTGTTTTGTCTTTTTTTCTTTCTTTTTTTTTTGCAAGGTATCTCTTGATTGCATGGGCATCGGTAAGTCATCCCTATCCATGTTGGTCGATAGATATGCCCCTGCTCATTTAGGGACCTGGTAGTGTTGTTGTCCACATAGACTTCTATATCATCATGTCATCAAACAAGCCTACCATTGCCCATTGATAAATTTCCCTAATGTTCTTTTAAGGCATTAACAACTTAGCAAATCTCGACCTCTTTTTAACTTCTTCACTCCCAGAGTTGATGGTCTTAGTCACCTCTTAATATGGCCGAATTTCTCCAGCCTCTTGTTCAAATATTCTGGTTAATTTGGACAAGGGACTATAGTTTTCCCCACCCTTTTCATCAATGTAATCAACCAGGTGGTTAAAGTCGTGAAATGGGATTGCAAACTCGTTATTCTTGAGAGGGTCATTCTTGGATCTGCATTTATTCAATTTGTTATAGTGAAAGAAACAACTGAGTAAAGGGAAAAAGGAATTAGTGTAGGGATAAGGAAAGCAAGAAAAGATATTTTGAAATTCAACACGTATTCATTGATGAAAAACTTGAAATGATAAAACATGTTCTTACCTTTATTACATAAAAATCCCAAAACCTTAGGCATAGCAATGGGGCTAAAAAGTCATTGAATATTAAGGTTATAGGGAGTTCGACGACCTCCCAGTTACAAAGCTTTCTACCAAGCGGGAAAGCGACCACAAAGTCTGTATCATCACAGGAACTCTCTTCAATGGCGATAACACCTCTTACATACCCTTCTTCCTTCCTGGGATTTGGTTTTGGTTAGAGGTTGAAGCCTGGCCCCACTGTTGTGGAGGATGGTTTGGCATTGGTTGTGGATTTGGTGATCAGCTGATATGCGGGCGGAAGTGGGATTGTGGCGAGGCAGGATAAGGGATCTGATTATGGGCAGCAGCAGCCACATATGGTAAAGGGATTGGCAGGTTGAAAAATGGCAGGGGTGAATGGCCTCGGTTGGGCCCTCCTCTGGTCATAAGAGACGACGGTTGTTTCCTCATCTCGTCTTCTTTCGTCTCCTGGCACAGGCCTTCTTACAATAGGTGCCCCAGATGGGCCCCAGGAAATCTTTCCCATCCTTAGACCGCTCTCTATTCTTTCTCCAATAATTACAATGTCAGAAAAATTAGATGACACACTACTAATAATCCAATAATGACAATAAATATTACGACCACTTCCTTTTCTGAGAGGGGGTCCACTTGTGCATCCGTTTCTCGCCATCATTGGGCATATTCTTTTATTGTCTTGCTGTCCTTCTTCGTCATGTTTTGTAGTTGAATTCTATTAGGTGCCATGTCTAGATTATACTTGTACTATTTTAAGAAGGCGTCTATTAGGTCTTTCCAACAGCGAATGCAAGTTCGCTCCAAATGAGTATACCAAGTGAGAGCGGCCCCAGCTAGACTATCTTGAAAATAGTGTATCAGCAGCTTGTCATTGGAGGCATGAGAGGTCATCTTACATTGTAAGATGAATTCATGGATAAGTCGTTCCCTGGTACTTATCAAAATCTTACACTTAGAACTTCGACAGGATAACAACATCTGGAACCAGGCAGAGTTCAGAAGCACCAGTTGAGCCAAGACCTTCCACACCTTCCACAATCCTTAGCTGCTCCTCCAGGATTTTCATCTTCCCTTTTTGTTGGGAGGCTGAGACTGTGTTAGGATCGGCAGCCAGGTTTACTGTCTGGGTCACATCTTACGAATTGGTAGCGAGTTCATGTACCCATATGGGTAACCATAAGGCGGGTAGAAGGGTGTGGCTGCATGTGCTTGGTACATCAGACTAGTGTTTTGTGCAGGACCTTGTGGTTGGGCTGTAGCTTAGGCAATATGGATTAGCTGGGCTATCTGGGAGGTTTGAGCTTAGGTGGCTTATGGCTCAGGGGGTTGTGGGGTTGTTGGCTGAGCAGGGTTTGAAGTATGGGGATTCATCGTTTGCTGATCATTACTATCTTGCGGGTTGGTGACAAATAGGGGAGAGTACCTTAGGGGTAGGCTGTATGGTGGGAAAGGCACAGGGTTGCCGTCTAGGTCGATGAAAGTGTGTGGTGGTACATAACTGTAAGGTATACCATAAGATGGTAAGGGATCGATGTTAGGTTTCCCAATGCTGATGCTGAAAGGAGCGTCTGTGGGATTCGCAAATTGGGCTTGTGTCAAACCAAAACTTGGGGGATGCAGTGGGTTAGTTAGTTGCTTCTCATTACCCGCAGAAAAACCCTCTTCTGTGATTCTCTTTTCTAAGAGTTTTTTTAGTTCCGCTACTTGCTCTCTCAACTGGTTGACCTCGTCCCTTAGGTCTTCATTCGTATGTTTTGTTTCAGCCATGAGTCTTTTCTGAAGTCTGGTTTCGTAAGGGTGCCTCCCCGTGGTGTCTTTTGTTAAAATAAAACGTGTCTGGCGAAAATAAGAGGAAATAAAACCGCAGGATTGTAAAATGCATTAAAATAAAATGGTGCATGAAGCAATCACGGGTCTTGACGAGCGTCTTTTAACTGTTCCCTAGAACGTCTCGTTCAAAATTACTAAGTAGAGTGAACATGGAAATTATAATGGGATAATTGTGAAGACAGGAGAATCCTTCATTCCGAGATACCACAAGAGTCAGTACTGCCACAGGTGTTTATTATAACAGGAAAATAAATTTAGCCATTCTTGACTTGGGCAACCATGGCCCTCATCCTACAAATTCGATCTCATGTTAATTTCTATGTGTTTCTTGAAGGTACTCACCAAGCCTCGAATAGCTCTCGGCAAGAACAGAAGGAAAAAGGAAATTAGACAGAGTCTAACGTGCCTCATAAATCTTTACTTCCCTATTAACTCACTCTGAAAAGATTTTTAAACCCGGGGAAGTAACGATTGACAAAACTCATGACAAACCGAGAGCCATATGGGTTACGGACCTTCCGATCATCCTTAATGTTTTCTTTGATCTTTTTTATTTTTTTATTTTTTATTTTTTATTATTTTTTTATTTCTTGATTTTTTGATTGTTTTGAACTTTTTTTTTGATGATTTGAAAAAAATCCGTGACTTAGGACCCAAAAACTTAAGTAAAAGCGCGTAAAAGGACTGTATGCCTGTTAAAGGATCACCCGTTTAAAAGTGTGTCATTTTTTTGGGAAAAAAGGTAATCCATTGAACGGGCAAATAGTCTACCAATTTGGATTAAAAGGGAAAACAAGAATAAGAAAAGGTAGAGGGAAAGTCTGCCCCTTTGTGCCCAAAATTGGGTTCTGTCTGAAGGCCTCCTACTGGTTCTAAGGTTTGTTTAGCAGTGATACCTCACATTAGGTGGCTTGCACTAACTGTATAAAGGTCACTAGAGCTAAGATCCTACTCATGATGTTGACCACAACAGTAGGAAGTCTATTAGGTGTGGAAAATTATGAATAAGTCAAACTCTAGCTGAGGTTCTCACGATAACCCAAACAACACCTCTACCAACCTCTCCTAATCTTAAGCTTCAATGGGCCCGGGTATAGGGTCCCACTTGAAAGTGTGTGCAAATCGTGAGTGTAGTGTGTGAAAAGGGCATCCAATACCTTTACCTTACCCATCCATCACAAAGAACAAACACAAAACAATAAAATAAAGTCGTCTATCCTAGGGTTCAACAATGCACAAACATTAACAGAAAATAAGTGACAAAGATACGAACAAAACAATGATTGCATACAAACATCGACGGAAAATAAACAACATAAACAAAAATAAAAATGCAGAAGTTAAATAATTAATGGCTAGATAAATATACGCAAACAATTTGGTAGGCTTGATTCTTAAAGTCCCCAGTGGAGTCACCAGCTGTCACAACCGTGATCGCGGCGGGAGGCCGACTAAAAAATGATAAACCATTTCAAAATCCTTTAAAAAAACAAGGAGTCTCCACCAATAATTTTTAAAGGTATAACATCAGAAAAACCTTTTTAAAAGCACTGGTCGTAAAAATGAAGTTTCAAATTCGGGAGTCGAATTACAAGTGAGGAAGATATTAGCACCTCGCACTGTCTGTTATAAAATGGTTACCTCAAATTGACTGCACATATATTAAATAGTCTAAAAACTAGTTTAACTTCTCAAAAAAGGAAACCAATAACACAGGCAAAGAAATTTTTGAAATAAGATCAGCAGGATGACTCATCTAAATTAACCTTAAATTAAACAACTTAATTGAATAGTAACAATAATAGTTGAAAATAAAACAGAATAAAAGTTAAAGATCAACAGGATGTCTCATCCAAATTAACCTTAATTTGTAATAAAGATTTAAATATAAGATAAAATAAAATTCAATGAGATCAGATTAAATAAAATAGGATGAGATGAGATAAAACAAGGTGAGATAACATGAAGTGACTTAAAACCGAACAAAAGATGAACATGATGTCTCGTCCAAATTAAATTTTTTTTTTGTGAGAAAGATTGTTATAAATAAAAGTTATTATAAAAAATGAGAAGATTAACAAGACGTCTCGTCTAAATTAATCTCCTCTTATAAGAAATATTATTTAAATAAAAAATTATTGAAAATATGAGATTAACAAGATGTCTCGTCTAAATTAATCTCCTTGTATAAGGAATATTATTAAAATAAATGATATTAAAAATATGAGGTTAACAGGATGTATCGTCTAAATTAACCTCCTCATAGTGAAATAATATTTTTAAAATTTAAATATTAGCGATATAAAATTAATTGAGGTAAAAACAGAGACGTACGATAATAACAGGAAAGTGGGCCCGAAAGGAATTGATTTCCGCTCCTACGTATTCTCGAGCTTTGAGAAATCAGGGTTACGTAGTTCTTTGTAATTAATTTCAAAAAGATATTTAAAAATATTTTTAAGAAGGAGAA
This sequence comes from Clitoria ternatea, assembly GCA_037962975.1. Lineage (NCBI taxonomy): Eukaryota > Viridiplantae > Streptophyta > Magnoliopsida > Fabales > Fabaceae > Clitoria > Clitoria ternatea. Next base: position 101,657,729 of record CM075674.1, on the reverse strand, counting down.
ATACAAAGCGAAATAATTCGCACGTACATAAACCTTCGATATCTTACCGCAAACATAGGCAAAACAATATATTTAAAGGATTTGTTGGCCTCAGTCACAAATATTGAGTTTAAACCATTCAAAAAGGTACTCATCCCGTCTTGAAAAATAATCCTCGAAGAAATACATTTAATTATATTAGTTCTATAAAATATATTATAAAACATTCTATTATAGCTTTATATAATTCCTCAGAAAAATAGTTATGCGAGGGTTTCTTAACACCTAAATATTATTATATAATGATTAATTTTTTTGATCCATGTAATTTTTTTCTCTTGGACAATTAAATAAAAACAAATATAATATTTTGAGACAAATTAAAATGACTAAAGTAACTATTTTTCAAATAAGTAAAAAATTAAACTGTTATTTAAATGAATGTAATTATTTTATTTTATAAAAATTTAAATATAATAAATGCTTTATTTTATATAAAAAATTTACTTTTAACTATTAAATTAGGATTGGGTTGAGGTTAGAAAAGATATTTTAAAAATAAGTAAATTACAAGCACTCCTTGTGGTTTAAATTTTTTATAACTATCAAAACTATTAAGGAAATTCCAATCAATCCTAAACATGTTGTAATTTTGCAATCCACCTCATTTGAAAACTAACAAAATATTCCACTTCTTAACCATGGTAAGATTGTGTATAGTGTTTAACTCCCCTTGTTTTTTTTAAATAAAAAATGGAAGCAAATAAAGGAATGTGGTATTTTATAAGCATAATTTAATTTAGAATATTATTTAAATCAAAATTTTTTAATCTCTAAATATGTTTATTTTAATTTATTTTTACATGTAATCTCCTCCATTTATTTTTTTCTTTTTTTATTTTCCTATCACTATAAAGTGGCATAGACAAATGTATTATCATAAAATGTTTAAATAAATAGATAGAAGCAAATAATTGTATCAGTAAATTAGTACGTTAGATGTAAGAGATATAGATTTAGAGTATTAGAAAGAGACACTAGTGGATAAAGGGGTTTTAAGCACGGTTCTTTTGGACCTTTAAGCACGGTTCCAGAACCGTGCTTGTTGTCACCGTGCTTGTAGATAGGGACCTTTAAGCACGGTTTTGAACCGTCTTCATAAATCACCTTTAGACACGGTTCTTTTGAACCATGTTCGTAACCCATCCACCTTCTCCCTCTGGTTCTCAACTTCCGAGGAACCATTACTATTATTGTTCATTTGTTTCCCAACATTTATGTCAATGTCCACACAAACATGATCCTCGTTCTCCTCCCAGTCCAAAGGCGTGGTGGTCCTAAGAGGGGACATGGATCTAGTTCTTCTCCGAACAAGTTAACCGTGACAGGTTCCTCTTCGTATTCTTTCTCTTCTTCTTCTCCTTCCAGATCCAACAAGGGGGCGAGAACCTGAGGGCGTTTGAGGTAGGTAGAGAGCTTCATGGGGCGGATTTGGCCATTGAGGAACAACTTGTCTGCCGAGCTCATGGAACCAGAACCGACCGAACCAGAGAAACTGAACTGAGCAGAGAATTCAAACTCGTAGCTGGTTGGGGCGGGGGAAGGGGTGTTGTCTAGAGAATCCGTGATGGCGAAGTGCATTGGGCTGGCGGGGGCGCTGTAGAAGAAACCAGGGAAAGTCCCACGGCTAGGCTTGAAGGTGCACTGATGTAAGGGGTGGAACATGAGATGTCGAAGTCTTCGAAGAAGGTTTCGGCGTTGTTGGCGTGGGAAGGTTCTGGGTTCATCTTTTGGACATTGTTGGTGGTGATGGGTGGAGTTTGCAGATCCATTATTTGTTGTGAGTGTGACACTGTAAACTATGAAGGAAGAAGAAGAAGTGAGAAGTGAAAATGAAATGGGAGGAGGAGGAAGGGAAATATGTGTTTCACCAAAGAGAGGAGGGAAAACGAAAAGCTCTATAGCTTCAAGTGAAATGTTACGTGAAAATAGGGTTAATGAAGGAACCTATGAGCACGGTTCCATTTTAACCGTGTTCGTATCTGCTCTTTAAACACAGTTCCCCTGTAACCGTGTTCGTAGATGGTTTAAAAAATTTTAAAAAATAAATTAGAAACATCTATAAGCACGGTTTCCGTAAACCCGTGTTCATATGACCCCTATAACCATGGTTAGTAAATAACCATGCTTATATGTGATTTTTGAAATTTTTTTAAAAACAGATACGCTTCCTCATATTTACAAAACTGCCACCGTGTTGTTTTAAACACGGTTTTTTAGTAACTGTGCTTATATCCCGTCCTCATAAATCATTTTTGCACTAGTGAGAGAGAAAACACGTATGACTTTGATAATTACACTAGCAATAAGACTGCGGGATGTTTAAAGAATATTAACCAACATGAAAAATAAATAAATATTTAATTTTATCATTAAATGTAATTTTCATTTAGTTTAAATTATTATTTTAATTTATTTAATTACTTGATAACCCCTCGATAAATTTTCGATAAAATAACCAACCATACCCAAGAAACTTCATATCCGAGTTACCAATTTGAGTCTTTCTCAAGTCATAACAACTTCAACTTTATATAGATCAACAACTATACCATCCTTTAAGATAACATGCCTAAAAACTATACTTGATCCAACTAGAATTTTCACTTAGACAACTTGACAAACAACTATCTCTCCTTTAATACCTGAAGTATTGAACAAAGATGCTTTTCATGCTCCTTTTACAACTTTGAGTAAATTAGAATGTCATAAATGAAGGTAACAACAAACAGGTCTAAGTACGGAAAAAATATACTATTCATGTAATTCATGAATGCATCTGGAACATTGGTCACGCCAATCGACATCACAACATACTTGGAATGATCATATTGCATTCTGAATGTGGTTTTTGGAATATCTATGGACTTCACCCGGATCCGATGGTACTAAGATCTCAAATCAATTTTTGAAAATGCTTAAGAGATAAAAGCTATTTTTTCATCATTTTTGAACTTTCATCTTGTTCTCCCTCTTTCAGAAGGTTCTCCAGTGATTTGTTCTACTGGATGATGTATTCTAAACTTCTATTCTTTAGGTCACTGAGCCTCAGATGGTCTTTCAGACACCTTGTCTTTTTCAGACAGGTACTTTGAACCAAAATATAAGGGGATTCTTTCTTCATCTTTTTATCCATTCATTCAGATTTGTCTATTCATTTAGATTTAGATCTGTAAGATCATCTTCTAGGTTGCATTATTCCTTGTCAACCTGGTGGTTACCATTGAACTTAACATGCAAGGATTCTTTAAAAACTTAAGTTTTAGTGTTGAATACCCTATATGCTTTTGAGGTGTCTGAGTAACCCAAAAGTATACCTTTATCAACCTTGAAATCAAACTTTTCAAGTTAATCTTTTATGCTTAAGATAACGCATTCACAACCAAAATGATGAAAGTAAGGTATGTTAAGTCTTCTACCAGTACATAGTTCATATGGAGTCTTGTTAACTTTTGTCTTATTAAAATACGATTCTGTATATAACATTTAGTACTCACGACTTCATCTCAGAAGTATTTTGAAAGTGATCATTCACATAACATAGTTCTTGACATTTCTTGTAAATTACTATTTCTTCCTTTCAACCATAATATTTTGTAAGATCATCCAACTCAATTTTATGAAGATTACGATGTTTGAATGCAGTAAAAGATATTAACTTGCCTTTTTTTAAACTTTACACTTTTCTTTATCAAAAGAAACATCATATCTATGTATTTTTATGTTGATGTAGGTTTTGATAATGACACAACAAATGGAGAAATATCAAGGATGTTATCAAGCAATTAATTATGTTTGATGTGGAATCTAAAATAGTTGATGTTTAAATTTGATGAATAATCAAGGACATATGTTAAAGGCATTTAAAGAAGCTCAAAACAAGTGAGAATTGATCATCAAAGTGCCTAAGAATCAAAGGAACCAAAGTATATGCAAAAGGGTTCCAAAAGGGGATGAAAAATGCACCAAAATTGGAGAATCAGGTGCATGAATCGATTCAAGCATAATGTGAATCGATTCATACGAATCAAGTGGCCCAGAATGTGAAAATCAAGTGCATGAATCGATTCTTCCCTTGCCTGAATCGATTCATACGAAAACAAAGCACCCAGGATGTGATTTTTTAAGGCCTGAATCGATTCATGATGCTGTCAGGAACAAAATCATGCGTAGAATGAATGTTCCCCTTCGGTTGAATCAAATTGGAAGACCCAAGGCAATATTCCATGCTTTGTCCCTCTCCACATGCATGTGTCTTATTGGAAATGCAATTAATTTGAATTTAGACAAACATGCTTCTTGATGCACATGCCATGTTCTTCTTGGAGACACTAAAAGGCTTATTGGAATTGGAATGCCAAGTTGAATGGAGACATGCATGCCTAACATTTCAAGCTCCCAAGAAATTTAATATTGCAAAATCCATGCCATTGGAGCCTATAAATAGAGAAGGAGTTGAAGGGAAAACTTACACCAAGCATTTGAAGCATTACCATTTGCTTTCTTCCCCCTCCATTCTCTTACTCTTCTTCTTGCTCTCTTTATTCTTGATTGGCATATTTATTGAAGTTATTTTTTGAGAGTTAATTTGTGGGGAAATTATATTGTGTACTTAACTTGCATATCCCCTCTTTTGAGAGTTATTATCTTGTGTAAGCTTTAACTTGTATATCCACTCTATTGAGAGAGTTTCCTTGTATACTCAAACACCAAACACCATAGAAGCTTTGGGTTGGGTTTCAACCTTGTAATTGTGAGATTGAGAGATTGAGTGGGGTGCCCTTGTACTTGTGAGGATTGGATTCTTGAGTGTGGGACACTAGGAAGTCGCAATTGCTCAAAGTGTATCTCTAATCTACAATAGTGGAAATCCTCTAAGTGGGTTGCTTAGAGGCGAGACGTACACCGGCGTGGTGGAATTCGTATACATCGGTTTGCAAATCTCTCTTCCCTAAACTCATTTAATTTGTGCACTTAACTTGTTTGCTTAATTCATTGTTTCATTAATTTGACTAAGTGCATGATACATTAAGTTGAAAACTATTTTTGAATAACATTGTTGAACTTGGACTTAAGCAACACCCTTAAATTAATCTTTCTAAAGTCCTATAAATCGCTTTGTAACTAAATTGATTCATTATCTAAACTCTTTAAGTGGTTATTAGTTTGTCTTGTGTATAATTTATTGTTACTTGCTATCTAGCTTATTATCTTAAATAAACATAGTAACAAAAGAATTAATTTCAAGAGCATTCCAAAGAAGATTTTTAATACTCAATTCACCCCCCTCTTGAGTAATTGAGGACACTTGGTTAACAATCTATTGTCATGAAGTTGACTAATGCTTAGCAGATTATATTTCAAATATTTGACATAGAGTACATTATTTATGCAAGGAAAAGATATTTCACCAAATTTACCAATTCCTGCAATGTAACCTGGTTAGTTTCCTCTAAAGGCAACTGATCCTCCTTCATGTGGCTGGAGCTTTAGGAACATATACCTTTATCCCATCATGTGTCGTGAGCAACGACTCTTCATGTACCATTTTAGGGAATTTTTTCTACTTACTAAGGATGTTTTCTTGTTATCTTCTTTAGATGTGTTGTTTGAGTTTGCCATTAGACACATTCGTGCTGATTCTATGGCTTCTTCACATTTTTAGAGCCAATTTCTAAATCTTCCCAGGGAGCCATTAGTCTTTTCTTCTTTTTGAACTTCTTTTTAGAATCTTTTTTGAGAAGAGGATAATCTACTTTGATATAATCAGGTTTCTTGCATTAAAAGCACATAACTTCATACTTCTTTTCATCTTTTGCAAATCTTATACCTTTTGTGTTTGAGCTTCTTTTGGATCTGTTTGGTTTGTTTTTTCTTCTCCATACTTTGCTAATTCTTTTGGTGATGAAGGATAGTTCATCATCTGATCTAGAGTCATTATCTAAGGAATCAAATTTTTCTTTATCCACCTGAAGAGCTTTTGAAAATGTTGCTTCTTTTGAAGACTTGAGTCTAGAGGACTTTAGAGCTAAAGTATTTGCTCACTTCTTTGGCATTTTGTTCTTGAGATAAAGCTTATGAGCTCTAAGAGAGCTTAGAAGTTTGTCTAACTTTATTTTTTTGAGATACTTTTTTTCTCTTAAATGGGTGTAACTTTAAGTTCCCATTCACTTAGCAAGTTGTCAAGGATCTTTATCATATTGTCTTCTTTCAGAGAGTACTCATTTCCAAGAGCCTTTAACTTATTAATGATAGTTTCAAATGTTCCAATGAGATCATTAATAGATTCGTTATCATTCATCTTGAAGGGCTCATATTGCATGACTACAAGTGTTGTCTTAGTTCTCTTAACGTTGTTGGTTCGTTCATGAGTAACTATAAGACTGTCCCGCATTTCTTTAATTGTCTCATAGCTATATATTTTGTTATATTCACCCTTTGACATGACACACATAATGAAATACTTTTCTTTAGCATTAAGCTCTTGCAATTTCAATTGACTCAAGTGTCCATTGTTCTTTAGGGATAGGAATATTTAAAAGAGTCACAGAGAGGATAATCACCATGAGTGATGATTTTCCAAAGGTTTCTCCAGTGAGATTTTATAAAGATGTCCATCTTGTTTTTCTAATAGGGATAGTCTTCCCCAAACAAAGTATATGGTCTATAGAAGAGACATTCTTCAAAAAGGAGTTGCTTGTTTATATCTGTCATGGATCTTTCCTCTTACACGGTCAAGTACTAAACTAAGAGGCTAGACTTTGATACCAACTGAAAGGTAGATAGGTACAGACCATAAGGGGGTTGAATAATATGTTTAAAACTTTGGCAAATTCTTTTCAAAAGATAGATATTTCAGACGGGTGTCTGAGATTTTATAAATATCTAATTGAAAAATAGATTTCAATAAAACAACTTAAAGCAAATAAAAAGAACAACACACTGAGAATTTTTATACTAGTTTACCTTTTAACCAAGGCTATGTTCGATTCTTGTTTGAGCACAACAAGATTTTCTATTCACTGATCAAGAAGCTAAGTGCAACTCACATTTACTTACAACAACAATTCCAAGTATTCTTTCACAACTTAGCCTCTCCAGACTAATTACCCAAGTATTCTTTCTTAAATAAGTTTCTTTAGGCACAACCAATTTCACAAAGAAGATAAAAATTCCTAGGTGTTAACTAATACCTTAAAGGTGTCCAATCTTACAAAATCGAATTGATTGTTCAGGACATGGAACAATGAAAAGCTCTAAGTATTTTATGAACACCTCTTTTGGTCCGGTCCAAGTGGAACGAATCTTCTTTTATACTGAATTCTGAATCAGAATGGTAAAAATCCGAGTGGAATGACTCAAAAATGATCAAGTTCGAGCAGGATGACTCTGATTGAAGCATTTCCGAGTGAAATATAGCCCTGTTGGACAAAAATCCGAGTGGAATGACTCAAAATTGATCAAATCCGAGTAGAATGACTCGAAGAGAAGCATTGCCGAGTGGAATATTACCCTGTCGAAGGTAAATCCGAGTGGAATGACTCTGAATTGATCAAATCCGATCAAATTCTGACTCGAAGTGAAGCATTACCGAGTGGAATATTGCCTTGAGGTAAATCCGAGTACAAATTCCTGATCAAAACCAATTCCGAGTGAATATATCCGAGTGGTCATATTCTCAAGTGCCAAATTCTGAGAGAAAAGGTGGCAAGTTCTGATAGAAAAGAGAGCACCTCCGAGTGAATATATCCAAGTTCCGATGCGCAAATGAACTACTCCTGAGCCCTGAATCCGACCAAGACTTGTCCAAGTGAAGGATTCTGAGGGATTGATTGACCATCCGAGTCAAAGGGACCGATTGTGAACAAATACCGAGTGAAGGATTACCGATTGGAGCAGCAAGTCTGATTTGGGGACAGGTGTCTTTTCCTGGGCATAGAAATTCCGAGTCAATGCTTCAAGAAGTGACAAGATCCGAGCAGAGCACCTCCGATTAAGGTCAGTTCCAAGGCAATACTGAAGCAGTAACAAGATCCGAGTGGGTATCACTCAGTTGGAGAGAAATCCGAGTTGTCAAATTATCAAATTCCAATTTCTGAGTGAGAAGAAGGCCGTTTCTGAGTGCAAATGTCCAAGTTTCCAATTTCTGAGTAAGAAGAAGGCCATTTCCGAGTGGAAATGTCCAAGTTTAAAATTTTTGAGTGAGAAGAAGGCCGTTTCCGAGTGAAAAAGTCCAAGTTCCATTTTGATTGGAAGATTAGACCGACTCCCAAGGTCAGTTCCGAGTCTATACTGAAGCAGTAACAAGATCCGAGTGAGTATCACTCAGTTGGAGAGAAATCTGAGTTGTCAAATTGTCAAATTCCAATTTCTGAGTGGAAAGAAGTTCGTTTCCGAGTGAAAATATCTCAGTTCTAAGTTCTGATTGAAAACAAAGCCAACTCCGAATGAATGCACCGAGTGGTCATATTTTTAAAACAAAGCCAACCAGAGATAAGATCCGAGCAAGACACCTCCGACTGAAGCAAATTCCGAGTGAATGCTTCTTGCATAAACAAAATCCGATCAAAACACTTCTGATACCGAGTGAGTCCTCTCTCAATCCACACCGAGTGAGTAGCTCTTTGTCAGCACCGAGTGAATCCTTTCACTCAATTTCCGAGTCACTTTCCACCATTTTCGAGCCATTTTTTTACACAATTCCGAGTCACCATTCTCAGTCAATTCCGAGCCATTTTTACCAATTTTTGAGTCACTTTCCACCCATTTCCGAGCCATTTTCACCCAATTCCGAGTCAGCCTTTTGCCCATTTCCGAGTCATATTTCACCCATTTCCGAGTTATCCTCCAACCATTTCCGAGTCGGTTCCAAGTCATTCTTCACTCGGTTCCGATTGAATGTGTCAACCTGAGTTATTTTGCTCGTCCCAGCTCCTCACAACAACCTCACACCGACCAACAAGCAAAACCGAGCAAAGCTTTCACTCGGTTTTTTGCACATTTTCCACTCGATCTTGTGCTTAAAAGGAACCTTTTCCACTCGAATTGTTTCCCACTATGGGTGTATACCGACTGAGGCACTAAATCCGAGTCAGAAGCAGAAAACCGACCCCTACTCCCCCTATTCGCCCGTGCTGACTTGGATTCCACCACCCAAGTGGATCCAGGAATCCTGAGGGTGACAAACAGGGGGCGGAAGTGGAGAAATTAAAAATCTACACCAGCCGTTGTCCCCCACTACCAGGCTACCTCCACTCAGAGTGGAAGCCTGAGCTGGCTTAGCACTCAGAAACCCCTATAAATGCACAAGGGTTAGGAATTTTGAGGGGTCTGGGAGTATTCATTGGGAGAAGAAACTCTGTCCCTCTCTTTACTCACCAACACCCTTCCCTCTCCTCACCAACACTGTCCCTCGCTTCACTCACCAGCACTCTTCCCTCTCCTCACCAGCACCCTTCCCTCTCCTCACCAACACCGTCCCTCTCTTCACTCGGTACAGCCCCTCTCCATACTGTCCAGCACCCTTCTCTCTCCCTCCAACACTGTCCAAGTTCCTCATAAATCCTTCACACCGTCCAGCACATCATCCCTTCACACCTCACTGTTCAGCACCCTGTTCTCTAGTCACACCGGAGTCCAGCTCTCCTGCTCCATCACTCGGTCTCCCAACTTTCACTCGGTATTTTTATTTTTTACTTGGTATTTTCATTTTTTACTCGGTATTTTTATTTTTCACTCGGTTTTCTATTTTTTACTCGGTTTTTTCCATTTTTACTCGGTTTTTCTATTTTTCCACTTAAATAAATTTCTTTTCTTTTCTTTTCTTTTCTTTTTTACCCCTTCCTAGGTTCGTAATAGATAAATAACAAAAAACAAGTGTTTCACGTTCAGACTAGCCAAAAAAAAAAAATCACCCACAATTAATCTTTTAGCCTCTTCCTAAAAAAAACATCACCAAAGAACTACGTAACCCTGATTTCTTGGTAACTCAAGAATATGTAGGAGCAGGACTTTAAATCCTGTCAGGCCCAATCTTTTTTTATCCTCACCTTTCCCATTTTGTTCCTATTTTATTTTCTTTACGTTTCCTTTGTAACCGCCCTTTATCAATCCCATGAAAATCAATTTAGACGTGACGTCTTGTTGATTTTCCCATAAGGAACGGGATACTTGGGACGAGACGTCCCGCTTATCCTCTTCCCACCTTTGACCCCGTATCTTGATCAAATCCCCATGAAAATCAATTTAGACGTGACGTCTTGTTGATTTTCCCATAAGGAACGGGATACTTGGGACGAGACGTCCCGCTTATCCCCTTCCCATCTTTGACCCCGTATCTTGATCAAATCCCCATGAAAATCAATTTAGACGTGACGTCTTGTTGATTTTCCCATAAGGAACGAGATACTTGGGACGAGACGTCCCGTTTATCCCTTTCCCGTTTCTAACCCCGTATGTGATTGAAGGATGACTAATTTAGACGCGACGTCTTGTTAGCATCCCTCCCTTTCTCTGTTTTCTTATATCAAAGCCGAGGTTAATTTGGACGCGACGTCCTGTTGACCTACACTCTATGTTTGTCCAGTTTGTTCCTTCCATTTCTTTCTGTTTTTACACAAAGTACAACAATAAAAGGGAAGAAATAAAACATCTTTTGTAAGGCTATTTATGTTGCGCATTTTCAATCTTGGTACTGTTTTTGACAGCGATGTAGGGTGCTAATACCTTCCCTACTCGTAACCGACTCCCGAACTTGAATCTCATTTTTAAACCAGTGCTTTCACTGAACTTAGTTTTTTCCAATGTTTTTCCTATGGATAAAAACGTTGGTTGCGACTCCCTGTTTCAAACTAGTTTTTCTTTCTCGCCGCGCCGTCGCGATCCAGGTTGCGACATATTTTTTTTACAAGAAAGAATCAAAGAACATGAACTTGCATAAAGCGTAAAAGACTTATAAGATAAAGTGAATTTATGTATTGCACTCTTCAAATGAACTTTTTATATAAGTTTCTTGGAGAAAGACGTTGAGAGATAAAGAACCTTTATCCAAGGGCAAGGGCAAGGGCAAAGTGACAGTTGGATAGAGTTTTTGAGATGCCTAGAATGTATCTTTGTCTTTTGTTAGTCTTCCTGGTTGTTTGACTTTCCATTTTAGTAAAATAAGTAGGATGTTCACTTTTCTTAGACGTTCCTTTTGAAACTTTGAGTAAATGGATAACCATAAGTCAAAACAGTTATAAATCAACATAGAAGCACGGGCTTTGACTTATGGTTTATGTTAACTATCTTCCTCGTAGGGTGTCTGAGTTGAGTCTCTGGGTGTTTGAATTATGTGAACTTTCAGACAACAACTTAAAACTTACTTGTTTCTTGGCTTGCGTTTCACATTATATGCATTTTAAACTTAAACAACCTTAAAACATTAGTTCAATAAACAATATAATATTTTTATCATAATCAAACTTATTAAAACTTAAGGGATCCTTATAACCTCATATATTCTTTCAAGGCTTAACACTATAGAAACAATTCATTCGACTTTTACATATCAGATGAGAAAAAAAATCTTCAACCGATTTTAACTTTTTTTTATTTCAAGTTATTCGTCATTTTTAACTATATAGGTTATAAATTGATGTTAGAATACTATCAGTTAATTTTTTGATTATTTTAAATTTTTCTTATTGATGAGTATTACATTATACTTGTGCTTTTTTGTTTTATTTCTTTTATTTAATTGTTTCTATTATTCTTAATATTATCATCATCTATATTTTTCAATTGTTCCAAGTTTAGTCGGTTGGAACTTGGAGTTTTAGGGTTGGCGGGGTACCAGCATTCACTATTTTGTAAATAAAGTCTTTTATATTTATTTTTTAAATAAATAATGGCATATATTTAAATTTCCACAGAATCAGTGGTTGTTTTTCTTGGTATCAAGGAATTTGGCATAAAGCTTCACGTACATTGATGGTCTAAATCTATACATTGGCATTTACATTTTATTTGTATTTCAAAATTTTTATTACTAATTACAATAATACGGGCTATTTGAATCCTGTCAGTTTTTTTGTCCGAACTTGATTGTTGCCCGGTTTACTTCACCAAGCTAAATCAATTTTAAAATTTTCAATATACTTATTTTATAGGTAAATTCAAATCAGTTCAATAAACTTAACCCATTATTAAATAAAATTAGATTTTGGGTCAAAACTCCCTCTTGATTGTTTTTGGGTAGTTAATGTCTCTCTTAATTTAAGATGTGGTACAAGTCCAAAATATGGATAATATATATTAATGATGGTTCTTATTTTAGTTTTGTAATTAACTTCTTTAATGTGTACCATCTCTATTTTCATGCATGAGTTCATAGAGATTTATCTAATTATTGATTGAAATATCAAATTTACCACTTATATATATTCCTTTCGTCTTGTAACTACAGTTGTTTAATGTTATTTAAAATACTTTAAGAAATCATTAATTATATAAAATTTGACAATATATGAACTAAAAACTGTCATTTAATTCTCATTGTTTCATTAAATGCCTACATTTTTAAAGGTGCATTTGTTTTCAATTTCAAGTCTTATTTATACTATCACTCTTCACTCATTGATGATGCTAAGATGCCAGAAAGATACATTTTTTTTGGAGGAGTAAGTGTAACGAATTCATTGCTAAAGTGATTAATTTCTTTGTTGGCTTTTAGACATTTCAATAGATGAAACAATCGGTATAAGACATAGATTGAACCATCTTGATTAATGTAGGATAAGTCACTTCCACTCCACTACACTCTTAAAATTAGAGAGATAAAGTTATTATATGATAATAAAATTGAAAAAAAAAACAACACTTCAAACTTCTAAAAACTAATATAGTTTTGAGACAAAGAAACAAACACATAAAGAGCTATAATTTTGGATGTAGTATATAATAAGACTCCTATATTTTTCCCTTTATTTATTACTCCATCTATTTCTATTTAATTAAAAAAAGAATTACATATTTATAAATGTAATTAAGATTGTTAATTTTTATGAAACAATTTATTGTGTTCTTGTTTTATCATTATCTCTCTCTTATTTATTGTTTTTAAAATTCATTTCACTTTCAATATCAATAAGAATAGTATTGGAAGGATAACAATTCATACTTTTGAAATTTTAAATGGACAATTAATACTCTTTTAAAATTCTAAGTGAGTTATTAATTAGAAACAAAATTTTTATCGTTTGGTAGTTATTTAGATAGAAATAAGGGAGTATGCATTCATATAAGTATATTAGTGGTAAGGATGTTAGTGAATCAATCCAATTTAATCCAAACTATTAAATTGGACTGAAAAATAAAAAATCCGATTAATTGAAAATCATTAAAATAATACTTTTTATTGGATCAAATTAGATTTTGAATTTGTTTAAAAGTTGAGTGAATTCAATCCAAATAAAACTTATATTTATATTATATATTCATATAACTTGATTTTTTTCTACATTTTATTTTTTAAAACTACATATTATTGTCTTAATTTTTATTTTTCACATATCTTAATAATTTGATTATTCACAAATTTATTTGATTAAACATCAATTTCAACTTAATTTTATATCTCATATTTTGTTTATTATTTAATTTTAATAATTTGTATAAAATTCAATTTAGCTAATTAATCAAATAATCCAATCTAATCTAAACGAATTTTAATCAGTATATTAGATTGATATTAAAAAAAATTTTAAAACTGGTCCAATCCAAAGTGAGGCCTAATTTTAAGACTAGATCATGTGACTTTTTATTTAAAAATCAATTAAGTCTATTCCAAGAATACCCCTAATTAATGAGAATGTATTACTGATAATTCTCTTGGATGAAGAGATGAAATAGAATGGAAAGAAATATAATGGAAATAAGATTAAAAAAATATTGTTTTTGAATAAATAAAAATAGAAGGAAAAAAAGATTGGAATATATTTTCTTGTTTGGATAGAAGAAAAAATGTGGGTGAAAATAATTTAGTTTATATTTAAAAATTTAAAGTTTTATTATAATGAATACATAAAAAATATTTTTAATTCTTAATTTTTTTATTAAATTATTAGAATTTATTAAACAACAATCTTATCATATTTCTTCTCATTTTCTTCCATTTTAAGAAGGAATCAATTCTTATCGGATTTCATTTCTATTTTATTTTTCCTTCTTTCCAAATAGATAAAAACTTTTTTTACATCTTATTTTCTCAATTTTCTCCCTTTACCTCCAATTAAATTATCCTAGAATATTGTTTTGGCCATACATAAATAAATAAAAAGGGACAAAATTTGCATTTTCTCTTGATCCTCTTCAAATAAAATATAAGATTGACGCTTTTTAAAAGAGATGTTGAGTTTGTCCAAATAGTAAACTTTTATTTTTTTTTAATGAGATCTTGGATATAAGTCAAGACGGTGAATCTAATTATAATGTAAATGCTTCTTCCCTTTTAAAAAAATATAACGTGATTAAAAAACAAAAATAATAATAAATTAAACTATAAGAATGGAAAATAAGTAAAATAGAAAGGGACAAGTTGAATATAAAACGGAGAGCAAAGATTTGATAGTGTCAGTGACAGTGTTGTAATTGTCTGCCTCTGAGACGAGCAATGAAAGCAGATCCACTGAGCATCATGCCTCCGCTCTCCGTCCGGCAAATACTGTCTGCCTCTCTTCTCACACTCATCATTCACTCCCTATTTCTTACAAACCTTTTTCAAAACAATTTCAACTTTTTCTAAACATACTACCTATTTCATCACTCAATTTTTTAATTACTTTTAAAATCACTTAATTATATTTTTATGCTTAAAAATTATTCAGTTTTATCATAATTTTTTGTAAAAAAATTGTCCGTCTGATATTAGTTGGAAAAAAGATTTAAGTAATGAGTTAACACTTATTTTCTCTTCTTAAAATTATCCTAAATTTTAGAAAAATCACAAAAATAGAATTACAATCAGATTAGATCATTTGTTAACCTAGTAATGAGTTATATAATGATAATGTAGTCTAGTAATAAAATAAATAAAAATATGGAGAAGATTGTGAGCTCAACTCTTTCCACTAAAAAAAATTAACAATTAATTATTAATTTAAATTGTTAAAAAAGTGTCAAACCAATGAAATGATAAGGACATCATGGGGAACTCAAACCAAAGCCTAAACCTAAGCTCACCTATGTATTTAACATTTCCAATTTTATTAAGAATTCCCAAATTCTTGTGACAATTTCTTTAAGTTTATTAATATTTGATTGTGGAGTCTTCTTTATCCAATAATCTTTTCTCAAGTTTTCAATTTTAATCAACCCCTAACCCTAAAAATCTTTCTTTTTTAGTCTAAAACATGCTTTGATCATATCTTGTGTTCCATAACACATTTTTCAATTATTCTTGAACCAAAATTGCTTCTCAAAATGTGAGTTATGTAGTTTGAAACATAAGTATGTGGTGACAAAACATGATTTAGGCATTTTTGTGCATTTTTATTGTTAAATTTTGAATTCTAGTATACTGTTCAACATTATTCATTTGGTCTTTTATGTATTGTTCATAATCGTTTCATACTATTAACTATTTTACCCAATTGTGTTATTGTTCGATATATACTATTCATCTCGTATCGTTTATCATGTTGTTGTTACTATTTCATATTTTACTAATAATTGCTCTACGTTTTTACTGTTCATTGTGAATTAAGAAAGGAGGAAAAATAAGTGTAGTATATATATATATACACACACACACACATACAAAGTGTAGCTTTTGGAAGAAAAAATGCATTTTGAAAAAAAACAGAATTAAAAGTGTGTTGTGTGCAGTTTTTATTGTGGTGCTTTACTCTAAAAATAGTTGAGTACATCTTGGTTGTATTTGGAATTGCTCTGTTAGGGTAAATATTACCACAGGTTGTATTGTTTTATCTTATAATTGTTGCCTTAGTTTGTTCTTTTTTCATATGGTTGCTGGTCTGGTATCAATATCGGCCCCAATAGAGTGATGACACGGTAGGGTCAAAAGGACATGAGCTTTATAAAAGCAAGAGCCTAAGACTGCAAGAACATCCGGTATACCTCATGAATGGACACCGGTCAAAAGACCTTTATTATGTCAGTATCAGAGGCAAGTGGCCAACATGCTTCTGAACAACGTCTGAAGCCCTGTCAATTGTCAAATCACAAGTTGTACCTCAAGAAGAACTACAAATTCTAAACATTTATTAATAGATATGCATGCATTTATTTTTTTGCATAAACCCTTACTAAATTACTTTTTTTGCTCTGTTATATTGTTACTAATTTATGCATCAGAGTGTGTTTACAGGTACAACTCCTACATGTTCTTGATCACCCCAGACGAAGTCATTTAAACTAGGAGGACTGAAGGGCACATAGTTCCCCACTGGACATGTGTCTTGTATAATATCAGATTCCTACTGAACCGGTGTAATATCAAAGAGTGAAAGTGAGATTTTGATACTAGTTGCTAGCGTACGAGCGTACCCCCTGCATACTAGTCATTTTAGTTGCCTTATAGTAATTTTTGATGTCATTTAGATACTTCAAGTATGATTATTGTAGTGTCCTTTGTTCTTATTTATAAACACAATTCTAAAGTCTTGCTTCAGGTGTCTTTGATTTCTTTTTTTCATTTTTTTGTTTCATCAAGTTTTTAGTAAGCTTTCTTTATTTATTGGTAAGCCTTTGTTTATTTTAGTGCAAGTTGGAAATCTCTTGTGAGGGTTGATTGTGATTCCTTTGAAAACTCAGAGATGGAAACTGAGTGGTAAAAGACAAGAAAGTTACATTTAGACAAAAGACAAATTAAGAATAATAAACACAAGGGATACATCTCCAAGAGTGTAAACACGTGAGTTGTGTGGTGAGATCCTTTTATTCTCATTTTTGTTTTGTTTTATAATCATGTTTTGTAGGTTTGGAATAGAATTGGATGAAATGAAATGAAATGATGGATCATCTTAAATTAGTTTTAGGAAAGGAGATTTAGGGGTAAATGGTTTAGGGAAGGATATTAACATCACAATAAAGAAATAAATGAAAGGGTGAATGATATGTCTTATGTTGATCATTACAAGTAAACTTGAAAAAATTAATTTGATCATCATAAGTTTTCTTAATAAGACCAGTTTAGATCACCATAAGACAAGTTGTCTTGATAAAATCAAATTTAGGTCTTTACCCAACAACCAAGTAACCTCACACAAAGGGAAAAATTGAAATTTTATTTAAAACTCAATCTGATTTATTTGTTTTACAAGATATCTTGTTTATAGGTTTTAGTAAACTATTAAAATTCTAAAAGAAATAAATTCACACTAATGACCACATTATATTCCAAAACTATTTGACTTTCTTACCTTTAAATAAACTTTCATCAACTATTACAATGACCTAGAAACTCATAAAAATATTAAAAGCTTACCTAAAAAATTAAAAGACATCTAAAAATATAAATTAAAAATAAATACTAAAATTATAAAAAATAGAAATTTTATTTTTTTAATAACTAAGTCACCCTCTCAGAGAAAAAATGTAAATTTTGGAAATTTTAGTTTTAGATAAAATAAAAATACAAAAGTTTGATTAGGTAGTTTTATGCATGAGAAAAGGTTTTGAATAATGTGATGAGTTTCATAAAGGTTTCCAAAAAGAATAAAATCAAGAGTTTTCATGGATAAAAAATATGATAGAGACAAAAAATAATGTAACTGATTTGGGCATGATACCTATATAAGCGAAATTCATGAATATATGGTATGATATTTGTACATGTATCTCTAGAATGAACTAAGCCACTGCCAGGGATAACGAAATATAACTGCAAATATGTCAGAGATTGTTGCGCTAGTGCCAACTTTACCTAAACTTTATAGAGTAGTACTGACACGATCATCATTATAAGGAAACTACCCTTGACCTCTACAAATACTCTAAATGCATAATAGATAAGGCATATTACTCTGATTGGACATTAGACTGCTTTGCAAGTAACACCTGAATTTGCCTTACAATGCGAAAGATATTGGATTGGACACTAGACATTGAAACCTTTCGTTCCTCACTGAAATAGATGAGGTAATATCATATTCCCACTAGATGTGTGTACACATATACATATATAGGCTCGATACACTATATACCAGTTAAATCATTAGCACGTGTAATAAGATCCGCTTAAATTATTCACACAATTGTAATCAACTAATGAATAGAAGTCATTGTGTCACGACCTCATATAGCCATGTTCATGACGACACCGACGATGAACATCAAGCGTTAGGCTATAACTTGGGTTATGGAGACACCTCTACGTTAATGGTTCGGACTAATAGAAGAATTGGTGTGGTTGCCCAACTGACTCCGTGATGAGATCATCCACTGACTACAAGTTGAACTTCAAGCTGAAAGGCAGAACCAAGGTGTAACAAATCAAATGCTAAGTCGGCAAAAAACCTCCTTAGCTAAGCCTCGACCTTCTATTCAAGTTCAATCCCTTTCATAAGAAAATTGATAGAGGTCCCAATACCCTCATTGCAATCTCCACACGTTCGCCCGTTGATAAGTACACTAGGGAAGTAAACCCCAACAAGCATTTTGATCTGTTCATGAACAAAATGTTATTCTTAAGGGAGAGGTGATGAGTTGGTTTAAGGGATTGCCATCACAATCAATAACATGATTTAAACTAGCTAGAGCCTTTATAAGGCATTTTGTCATTGCATGAAAAACACTAAAAACCTCTCATACCTTGGAACAGGTGAAGCAAGGATCATCAGAGTCATTAGGAAATACTTGAAGAGGTTCTATAAAGAAGCATATATAGTTTCAAGGTTAATAGAACCAATCTAATTGTATATAGTGTAGAAGCTTTGTAGTTGAAATCAATATTTTCTCCATTGTTGGAAAAAAGGACACCCTATGTATTGGAGGAATTCAAGGTCTAAAAGAAAAAAAAGGAGGGAGCAACCAACCCAACCTAAAGGGAAGAAAGGTTTTGGTTTCAACCATTACGCTTCATTATCTATAAATCCTAGATAGATTTTTTAGGGATAATCTTGGCTTTCGGGGTGTGTATGTCCACTAGATTAAGAAACCTTAACCCCTAAAAAAGGAGGGTAATCCTTTAAAATACTGCAAATTCAATTAAGGTAAAAGGTACATGATAGAAAAATATCGGTAGCTAGAAGATGCCATTGAGGTGTTTATCAAAGAATGAAAATTGGAAAAAGTATCTATTCAAAGACAAATCTTTCATGCCAATAGGAACAGGAACCGATTTCTTGGAAATAATTGAGATCTAAAGAAGGCCATATCGGCTGAAAAAGCTGAAGGTAAGGTAATAAAGGCCATTGAAGAAGATAAAAGAGTTTGAAGACCTACCTCCAAAATAGAGAAGAAAGGTTATTTATATGATTGTTGGAGGATTTCCTGAAGAAGGAGTCTCAAACACTATTAGAAAGAAGCACTCGAGAATGGTCATCTTAATTCTAGCAAAAGACCAAATACCCTTCCAAGGCGGAGCTAAGACTTCAACGATTACTTCTCTGATGATGATTATGGCCCTACTATTCTAGAAAAAAATGGTGCAATGGTGATAAAGGCTATTATCACTAATAATTAGCTAAAAAGACGACTAGTGAACCAAAGGAGTTCCTGTGATGTTATCTTTAATGAGTTCTTTGAGAAAATGGGTTTGACATACTAAGATATGAAACCCTACACCCATGACTTAATAGGTTTTAATGACATGAAACAGCCCATAAGGGGTATCTGGATATTAGAATAACCTTTAAAGGGGGCCCTGGTGTAAGAACAACTAAAACCAAAATTAAGGTGAATTTAGGTATACCCATTTTGAACATTATCTGTAGGTAGTAACAATAACGACAATAAGGGCAGAGAGAAGAATATAGACATATTAAAAGTAGCAATAGTGAGGTGGAAAGAGAAGGAAGATACGTGGGAAATAGTAGCGATGACAAAAATGGTGAGGGTGGGGGTAAAGGCTAAGTCATGTATATGTGACTTGGATATTAATGAATGTGTCAATGAAGGACCGTGAGAGATTACAAATCAACGGAGGCAGAGAATGAGAATTGAGATTTAGTCGTTTACATCCCTTCTTCCTTTAAGAATGTATCCAAACAAAAAATTTTAAAAATGAAGGGAATTTTTTTCTAAACCATTTTTTTAAAATTAATGATAGGAATTTAATTGCTGGAAATTAATAATATCCTAGAATTTCAAGCTCTTCATAATTTTAAATGCCTAATCCAAATATACCCTTAATGTATTTAACTTGATTAACTAAATTTCTTAATCCGTGTGAAATTAGGTAATTAGGCATTATAAAAGTAACGAATAAAGTATATGATAGTTACCTAACTTTTTATGAGACTTAATTACCCAACTTCACATACATTAAAAATGTAGATATAAGAGTTAAATTTATAAATTATTGTTGTCATACTTCTAAAATTACCCTTAATATTAATGAAAAGAGATAAATGAATTTCTAATATTGCATTGATAACAATTGTGAGAGCATCTAATTAATAATAGTATGTATGGTAAATAAAATAAAATAACTTTGTATATTGAAAATGATATTAAAAAATACTCTAAAAAATCTTACAAAAAAGATTAGATGAAGTAAAAAAGATAAGAGAATCTATTTATGGATTAATACTCTTATATCAATAATTAAATTACTAAAATTTTAAGTTTGACCCCTAAATTTTTTAGTTAGGTAGGTCTTTGTCTTTCAAAAATATTTCATTTAGGTCTCGTTGTCCATTTTTTACTAACTCCATAAATGAAGATTTGTTATGTCATTGACTTTGCTAACGTGATTACTTTGTATGTCAGATGTTACTAATGTCGACCTCTATGTTCAATTCCCACATAATACATTATTTCATTTTTTAGTTTTACCCATTAGTTAATGAACATTTGATATGTAAAGGCGTATGTCAACGAGGCTTACTTGCCATATCCACACCACGTGAGTTATTAAAAAATAGATTATGAGACCTAACTAAAACATTTTTAAAACCTCAACATCGAGGTAGTTAAACAAAATTTAAAAGTTTGACTTAAAATTTTTAATAATTAAATATTATAAAATAATTAAATCCCTTTTTCAATCTAATCTTTTCACTTAAAAAATAATATTGACCAAAGTAAAGTACTACATGAAATTTTTACTAGAACATTATTATTAGGTGGTCTGACCGGTGTATGGGGGAAAAGTTGTTGACTTCTGTACCGGTATCAAACCTCTCTCTCCCTCACCTTTTACACCGTCTCAGTGGGAGTACGGTATTATAAACTTGGGTTCAGTGGGAACTTCAAGCCCTTCACGTTAAGATAACGAAAATTTATTCCGGCCGTATTCCTTGAGACCACACCAGAGGTGTACCTACAAAAGGGACTCCGGTGCTTAAGTCGGTACAGTTATAACGGAAAAATCTATATTAAGAATAAGAGCAAGAGAGTAAGAATGTTCTATAGTTTGCTTAAGTGTGTTTATGTGTTAATGAATGAGCTATTTATATAGCATTTCCCTTAAACACAAGTGGATGATTTGACTTGTGTCAAGGAGCAGAGTCTGCAGCTTTTGCAGATACAAGTTGCCCATTTGCCTCTTTTGGCCGGAGTCGTAGCCATATGTTTCGTACTAAAGAAACCTTTTATTTCGGTATGCTGGAGGGGAAGCCTGATTCTACTAGTGCCTTTTGTAAGAAATTTAAGGGACCGGTATCCACACCGGATCATTTGCCCCCTAGCTTGTTGTAACTTGGTTACAATAATGAGCTAAGCTTCGAACCTTACTGGGATGGCGATGTCATCCAGGATAAGGGATTTTAAATCAGTCGATTTTGAGCGTTACAGGTCCTGATTTCTCTTTTTGTCCGGGGTGGCGTAACTTTTCTTAACGTTGCCCCAACTACCAAATTAATTATGTTTGTCTAACTGAAAAAGTGACATAGCACGCAAATCATTGATGTGGCGGTTAGTCATTGGTGTGTTTCCTTCATACGCCTTCAAGTCAGAACGGTCACGTCGTTTAAAACCCAGGCGACGCTGCTTCATTGGGCTGCGACGCTTCGCATTCTATTTCGTCCATGGGCCTGCGACATTTCGACTTCAACCCATACCATTTCGTCTCTTATAAAAGCTGGTGGATTTAAGCTACTTCATCACTTTGCCATTCCTTGCCAAAACTTTGCTCAATTGTCCGTGCTTACTTGTCTTGTACGCCCTGACCCGCTCTCGAAGAACAACCAGAATCTGCCACTCAAGTAGCCATTCTTAACTTCCAGAACTCTCTTTTTTTAGATATCGTCTTCTTCTGAGTCTAACACCGGCCCTAAAGGAGACAGTTCGATGGAAATTATTTCCAATCCCTCCGTCTCTTGGCCAAGTGAAGTTCCCGGCTGTAATGTGTGGCTCACCCAGACCGACATTCGTCATTGGGTAACCATTGGATTCTGGGGTGATCAAAACTCGGGGCTCTCCCCTTATAATCATCTCTCACCAACTTTTTTCATACCGCTCTACTCCTTTGACTGGGATGCAGATTCCAGCGTAGTCCATTACTACTCTGGGGTCTTTCGACCACTTTGGGGTTTAAATAACTTAACCATAGTCAAAACCAAATAGCTAGTGCTTGAATTCTTCAAAAGAGATTTTATTAATGAACAAGCACCCGGCTGTATGCCTCGTTAAAAACCTCCTAAGTAAACCTTGTGGGAAAAACCTTAGGTAGGAAAAAAGAGAGCATGACTTGTGATGTCGGTTAGTTGAAAAACTTCACCCTCTAATTTTTCTAACAGATATGCTCCTCCCGTAGTGACTTCATGTACCCGATATGGACCCTCCCATATCGGTGTGAGTTTTCCTTGATAAGCGAACTTGTTTCCGACTGAGGCCCTTCTTAACACCAGATCTCCAATGTTGAATCTCCTTTTTTGCACCTTCTTATTATACCGAAATGCTTCCTTGGCTTTGATAGCCTAATCCCGAAAAAAAGTGGCTTCCCTCACTTTAAGTAGGGACTCAAGTTCGTTTTTCAACCGTTGTTCCTTTTCCTCTTCGTTCAACTATTACACTCTTGGGGAGACGTAATTAATTTCTACCGAAATAACTACGTTGACTCCATAGACTAACCGGAATGGGGTTTCATCGGTCGAGGAATATGGTGTTGTTCTATATGTGATAGCCAACCACAAGCGCACGGGGTATCGAAGTAATATAAAAGATTATCATTCTCTATAGGGATTGTGCCCAAGTACCGGTTTACTATGATTTGATTATCAAGACAAATTGGTTCAATTAAAGAAAGAATTACTTTAAATCAAACAAAACACAGAAACAGAAAACTTAGTGCCTTTTTAGAATGGAAACTAATTGCTTTCTAAGAAGCAATCAAAGGAAAAATCTTGGGAGTTAAAGGTTCATATGCTAGTATCTAATTTCATGCAATTCACTTCCCCTATTATAAAATTTGGTTTCTAAGGTAGATTTCCTAATGTAATTAGCAACCTTCTTTCGAAGCCTTACTAATGTACCTAATTTCCAAAGAACCACGTTTGATTTGTAAACTAGGTCCATTACGTTTTATGAAAACCCATTAACCCTCAAAAGATCTCACATACTTTCGCAATACTTAAGATCCTAGGTTCAATTTTATGCTTTCAAACAATATACCTACTCTTGTAGCCTACATCATTTGGAATCAACTACGCTCCTCTCGAAGTCTTGTAGAAGCATTAAGAATTCATGAAATTAAATTGAAAACATAAATTTCATAAAATGGAGAAAATGAGAAATAGTTAATTCAATAAATATGCATATTACCCCATTAATCCCAAGAACGGAATTTAGTTCGCCATAAAAATGATTACAAACACACTAATAATTTGTCCAATACCCAACATTAAAGAAATCCCCAAATGTAAAACAAGGGTTCAGAAAAATAGAAGAGCTCCCACTATGTCTTTTGAATCTTCACCCAAATTATGTAATCCGATGTTTTCTTTGTGTTGGTTCTTGAGTTTCCTTTGAATCCCCTTGAGAAAGCTCTCCCTTTTTCTCTGCCAAAAAGTGCCTAAAGTCTCTGTATATTGAGTCCCCCCTGATTTGGCCATTTTATGTTTTGAAATTAGGCAAAAACTGAAGGTAACTGCTGCAACGTGCAAAATCCACTGGCTGTGGATCGTACTGTCTGGCACCGAAAACTTTTGGAAATTAAAATCTGGGCAGAAACCACTGGTAGTGGGAAAATCCACAGCCAGTGGGTTTTTTGGCAGTGAACTCCATGGCCAGTGAAATTTCTCACTGGCAGTGGATTTTTCTGCCTCATTTTTCCCAAATTTCTAGTGTGTTCCACGGCCAATGGGAAATTCCACTAGTAGTGGTTTTAATCATACCCATTACAATTCATGTAAGATACAAGCATCATTAATCAACCATCAATATTTCCAATACATCAATTTGCAAGAATAATCAAAAGAAACAACCAATTTGAATGAGCCTCAAAAGCTTAGAAAAAAACCAAACTAAAGCAAAGAGAATGATGTTTCTTACTTGTACTTGGAGAATGAAGTGCAGAATTTTTACAATGATGATGAGCAATGTGTAGAGAATAGCAAGATGCAAAGAATGGGTTTTGAAGTTATGAAGTGAGGAGGATGAAGCAAGAGGAATGAGTGTGTGAGGACATAAGGCAATGCTTGGTTTAAAAATCAATTTGTGGGCAGGGGTACACGATCCACGGCTAGTGGGAATTCCCACGGCCCGTAGAGTGTTCTGTTTGGGCCCCAAAAATTTACTCGATAACCAGATGGAATCCACAGCCAGTGGATCTTACTATTTGTGCCCCATAAAAATTTTCCTCCAGGTACCCAGGGAGATCCACGGCCAGTGAAAATTCCCACTGCCCGTGGAACTTTCTCCCTCGCTTCAAAAAATTTTACCTCCTTTTTCTTCCTTGGTCACATGGAGGGATCCACTACCAGTGGATTTTTCTACTGCCTATGGATTTATCTGACTTCAAAAAGTTTCATGCACTGCAAAAGGGATCCTACCATTTTTGTTTTTTTGTTTTATAATTTATTTGATTTTTTTATTTTTTTAGCTTGACAAGAATATAGAAAAAAAGAAAATATATAAATCTTCATAGGGTTACCTCCTTAAGTGTTCTAACTTTAACGTCTTTAGCCAGACTTTATACCTCAATCACATTCAAGAACCTAATAGGGCCAAAATTCATACCTTAGTGTGGAAGGTAAAAGTTTAAGTTCAATATTTTGGCTCACTACTTTTTTACACATGACCTCAGTATCATGTTTTAGTGGTATGTTACCTTTATTGCTTTTTGATGTTCCTAGATCCTGAAGCTTGGGTGGCAGCTTTTTCTGGATCAATGCACTGGGCTCCTTAGTAAGTGCCACGGTACCATCCTCCTCTAGCCTCCTTTTATTGGACAAAATATTTTTCAGAAACTTTGCGTAGGTAGGCATTTGCTGCAAAACATCAATGAAAGGAATATTCATATATAATTTCTTTAATACCTCTTGGAACTTATCGAACTGTTTGTCTAACTTGGCCTTGGGCAAGCGTTGAGGAAATGGTATGGAAGGTTGATATGGCTTAACCTCCTCTTTTATTTCATATGGTTTCTCTTCTTTAGTCAACAAATGAGAGGAAGACTCATCCACTTTCTTGTTCACCTTATCTTTTGAGTCCGTCATGCCAGTTAGACTTTCATATTGAGTACCACTCCTAAGAGTTACAGCCATAATGTGGTTAGACAGGCCCACCTCTAGTTTTCCAGGAAATGTCCCTGGTGCTCTTATAGAGTTGGAGGCTTTTGGGGAAATCTGGGTCTCCAACATTTTGTTGTAGGTGGCTAGGGAATTTACCTTCAAAGCTAAGTTCTTAATCGCCTCGGAGAACTCATTATTTTGCTGGATCTGCATGGTTACAAATGTCTCCATCAAGGACTCCAACTTGGATTTTTGTGGAGCATATGGTCCTTGTTGTTTGTAGCTATTCCTAAAGTTTCCACCATAGCTACCTATGGCATCCACTTGTTGCGTATCAAACTTGGGACCTTGGGTTACTCCAACCTGACAACCTGTAATAGTGTGACCTGTAACACCACATAACTCACATACCACACTTGCAGTATCTGTTCCCAACTTATCAAATTTTACAGTTAAAGCTTCTACGTTAGTAGTAAGGAAATAACATCTAAAGAATACTTACATGGAGTTTTTGATGGCAAACTCCATTCAGATGACCATTGGTATGTGTTTTGTGCCACTTCTTCTATAAGGTTATACCCTTCCTCCATGTTCTTACTCATAAAGGCACCGCCAGCTGCGGCATCCAAGGTAACCCTTTGGTTTGGGGTCAAACCATTGTAGAAGATGTAGACTGTTAACCACCATTCCACTCCATGGTGTGGGCATTCTCTGAGCATCTCCTTGTACCTCTCCCAAGCATCATACAACGTTTCATCATATTTTTGTGTAAAAATGACGATTTGGTTTTAGAGTTAGTCCATTTTACTGCGTGGGTAGTACTTGTTAAGAAAAGTATGGGACAACTGCTCCCAGGTTGTAATCAACCCCTCTGGAAGCGAATACAACCAAGCTCTAGCTTTATCCCTTAAGGAGAATGGTAAAAGCCTCAACCTGATTGCATCATTTAAAACCCCATTCACTTTGAGTGTATCACAATACTCAAGAAAAATTTGTAAATGCAAGTTAGGATCCTCGGATGGCAATCCTCCAAACTGATTTGTTGGACCATTGAGAGCAAAGATAACTTCAATTCAAAGTTGTATGCCTCAATGGTAGGCTGTGTGATGCTAGGCCTCATTCCCATCATATTGGGTAATGTAAAATCCTGGAGTGATCTGTTATTAGGATTATCCATTTACGCTTGGGTTGTTAAACTTAAAGCTTGTTGCTTGCTTTGTTCTCTTTGTCTCTGAAAAGCTCTGATTCTACGGAGGGTCCTGTTCAATTTCAGGGTCAAAGATATCTTCAAAGCTAGCACTTGTTCGCATAAAGGGACCTGCACAATTCAAAAAATAACAAAGAACCCAAGTGTAATTCTGTAGAAAAATCAAGAAAAGAAAAACCAGAAAAATAATGCAGAGAAAAAAACAAACAGAAAAATTATGTAGAAGAAATTTAAATGCCTAATCTAATCAAATCACCGCTTAACTAATATTCAGGAAAACACAATCCCAATCAACGCCGCCAATAACTTGATAGCTAACCATAAGCGCAGAGGGTATCAAAGTAATATAAAAGATTATCGTTCTCCACAGGGATTGTGCGCAAGTATCAATTTATTATAATTTGATTATCCAAACAAATTGGTTCAATTAAAGGAAGGATTACTTTAAATCAAACTAAAAAAAGAAACAGAAAACTGAATGCCTTTTTGGAATGGAAATCAATTGCTTTCTAAGAATCTATCAAAGGAAAGCTCTTGGAAGTTAAGAGGTTCATATGCTAGTATCTAATTTGATGAAATTCACTTCCCCAATTATAAAATTTAGTTTCTAAGGTAGATTTTTCTAATGTAATTAGCAACCTTCTCTCGAAGCCTTACTAATGTACCTAATTTCCAAAGAACCACATTCGATTTGTAAACTAGGTCCATTACGTTATATGAAAACTCATTAACCCTTAAAAGATCTCGCATACTTTCACAATACCTAAGATCCTAGGTTCAATTTCATGCTTTCAAACAATATACCTACTCTTGTAGCCTATATCATTTGGAATCAACTACGCTCCTCTTGAAGTCTTGTAGAAGCATTAAGCATTCATGAAATTGAATAGAAAACATAAATTTCATAAAAGGGAGAAAATAAAAAATAGTCAATTCAATACATATGCATATTACCCCCTTAATCCCAAGAACAAAATTTAGTTCGCCATAATAATGATTACAAACACACTAATAATTTCTCCAATACCCAACATTAAAGAAATCCCCAAATGTAAAACAAGGGTTTAGAAAAATAGAAGAAGAGCTCTCAATATGTCTTCCGAATCTTCACATAAATAATGCAATCCGACATTTTCTTTATGTTGGTCCTTAAGTTTCCTTCGAATCCTCTTAAGAAAACACTCCCTTTTTCTCTCCCAAAAAGTGCCTAAAGTCTCTGTTTATCAAGTCCCCCCCCCCTCGATTTTGCCTTTTTATGTTTTGAAATTAGGTAAAAACTAAAGGTAACCGCTACAACATGTAAAATCCACTGGCAGTGGATCATACTGTCTGGCACCCAAAACGTTTGGAAATTAAAATCTAGGTAGAAACCACTAGCATTGGGAAAATCCACAGCCAGTGGGTTTTTTGGCAATGAACTCCATGGCCAGTGGAATTTCCCACTGGCAGTGTATTTTTCTTCCTCATTTCCCACTTTTCCAGTGTGTTCCACGGCCAGTGGGAAATTCCTCTGGTAGTGGTTTTCTCTGAACCTTAGAAAACATATGTTTTGTGGGTGTTTTTGGGTTCCGAAATGCCTCATTTGGTATCCCTCTTCAATTGTTGGAGTGGCTTCAATTTTGAGTCTTCCACAAGATTGAACTCTTCCTGTTTTTACTATTTCATTCAAATTCTTCCAATTCCTTTTGTAAATAGACTTATATCATGAAGGTTCCTACAAAATACAACTACCAAAGTAGCATATGTGGACATAGAAGAATAACCATGGAAATTAGGGGGAAGACAAAATGAAATGAACTAAAACTAAGACTAAATAGACCCTAAAACTAATGCAACTTAAACACTTATCAATATGCCCAAAGAATATGACAACTAATTTGCCCACTCTCCTTTCGCATCCCCCAATCGCTTTTTCAATCCTTTAAGTATTTCTCTGTTCATAACCTCGGCTTGCCTATTTGTTTATGGATGCTCTACTGATGAGAAAACTTGTTGGATTTGGAGTCCTTCTAATAAGCTCATGAACTTTGAATCTGTAAATTGCATCCCGTTGTCCGTAATTACTCTTCCTAGGATACCAAACCTAGTGACTATGTTCTCGTATATAAATGTCTGAGTCCAGACTGTTGTAATGTGCACCACGGCCTCAGACTCTATCCATTTAGTGAAATAGTCAACCCCAATAATCAGGTATTTGACCCCTCCTGGTGCATTGGGAACGGTCCCAAGATATCCATTCCCCACTGGCGGAATAGCCACGGGACTGTCGAGGTAAATAACTCTTCAAAGGGGACGTGATACTCGTTGCTATTCTTCCGGTAGGCGTCACATTTCTGGACGTACTCTACTGCGTCCTTCATCATTGTGGACCACTAATAGCTGGCACTGGCTATTTTTCTGGCCAAACTTTTGCCACCGTAGTGTTAACCACATGTTCCTTCATGCACCTCGGCCATCACTTCTCCTATTTCTTCCTCCTTCAAGCATTTTAGGTATGGGACCGATATCCCTCTTCTGAACAAATTTCCATCAACCAGGATGTAGTTTGACAACTCTCTCTTAAGCTTTTTTTCTCTAAGTGATCTGTAGGTAGCTGTCCATTCATCAGATACCTGATGATAGGGACGACCCATAAGTTATCTGGGAATGCCTTTGATCGGATAGCACAAACCTTCATAGGTGTCGTTAGGCTAGGTTCACCCAAGGTACTTTGAACAACCGTAGTTTTTGATCCCGCCCTCTTCATGCTAGCTAGACAGGATAGAACATCGGCCCTAATGTTATCTTCCCTTGGTACATGCTTGTACTCAATCTAAGTGAATTTTACTTCCAACTCCTTTACTTTTGCCAAGTACTGCTGCAAGATCGGTTCTTTCACCTGATAACTCCCCTTAATCTGTGAGATTACCAACTGAGAGTCACTACACAGTATGGCGCTCTTGGCTCCGACGTCCAACGCAACTCGTAGCCCGGCTAGACAAGCTTCGTATTTCGCCTGATTGTTTGATGTTTTAAAATCAAATATGAGGAAGATTTTTATGCTAACCCCGTCTTCGCTTTCTATCACTATGCCTGCTCTACATCCTTTTGAATTTGAGGATCCATCCATAAAGATGGTCCAATGCTCCTGCACTTATGAAGGGGGTTCGCCTGTTAACTCGGTTATGAAATCCGCTAGGACCTGAGCTTTTATAGTCGTTCTTGGCTCAAAAGAGATATCGAACTATGAAAGTTCTATGGCCCATTTTGTTATTCTCCCTGCCAGGTCTAGTTTGTGTAGAATGGCCTGTACTGGCAGATCAGTTCGTACCACAATAGGATAGGTGTGGAAATACTACTTCAATCATCTAGAGGTCCAAACTAAGGCTAAAACGGCCTTCTCAAGCTTCTGATATCGTCCCTCAGATCCTTACAACACCTTTCCCACAAAATAAACCGGTCTTTATCCTTTCACAGTTTCTTTTATCAGGACGACTCCCAACGCTTCATCAGATACAGCCAAGTACACAAACAGTAGCTCACCTGGGTCCGGTTTTGTCAACACCGGAGGATTCGCCAATACCTCCTTAAGACTCTGAAAGGCTTCTTCCTATTCTTTTCCCCATTTGAATTTTTTATTTTTCTTTAGGATTTTGTACAGTGGTAATGCCGGTGTGCCATTTCCGACATGAATCAAGATAGGGCGGCCACCTTTCCATTTAGCGACTGGACCTCTCTCACATTCGTTGGACTTTTGAGATCCTTTATTACTTTACATTTTTTCGGATTTGCCTCTATTCCTCTTTGAGTCAACATAAATCCTAGGAACCGCCATGCTGGCACTGTAAAGGTGCATTTTAGAGGATTTAAACGCATGTTGTACATCTACATTCTTTGAAATATCATCCTAAAGTCTTCCATATGGTCACCTCATACCGGTGTCTTAGCTATGATTTCGTCCACATACACTTCGATCGTTTTGGACCTTATTCCTTTGATACGTTGCACCAGCGTTCTTGAGTCTGAACGGCATTACTGTATAACAGAAAAATCCTTTGTCATTTACGAATGCGGGTTTTTCTTCGTCATCTTTCCATATCAGAATTTGATTATAACCGGAGTATACATCCATAAATGAGAGAAACTGATACCCTAAAGAATCGTCTAACATTTGATCTATGCATGGGAGCGGGTAAGGATCCTTTGGACAACACTTGTTCAGGTTTGTGAAATCAGTGCACATCCGCCATTTTCCATTCGTTTTCTTTACCATTATGATATTAGACACCCAAGTCGAATACTGGACTTCCCTAATAAATCTTACTTTCAACAACTCCTCCGTCTGTTCACAACCGGCTTGCTGCTTTTCTGGTCCAAGTCTCCTTTTCTTCTGTGCTACCGCTCTCGATTCCGGATAGACTACTAATTTGTGACAGTAAAAGTTCAGGTCTATCCCTGGCATATTCGTCGTTGTCCATGCAAAGGGATGCTTGAATTCTTTTAAAAGTTTAACCAACTGCACTTCCATGTCTTTCTCTAAACAGTCATGTACTCTGGTTGTCTTGCTGGGGTCATTATCCAACATTACTTTCTTAACTCCACCCTCCGGGGTAAGCTTCTGGGGGTTTACAGGGTCCGTTATCATCTCCTTTCTTGGGTTTAGGTCTATTAAATTCACTGACCCAGGTACCAAACCACCATCATTCAAACGCTTCCTCTTAACTGTTTCTTCCATTTTAGTCATCAAAACACTCAGGTTATAACAATATCTTGCCATCTGTTGACCCCCCTCACTGCGGGTACCTGATTATCCTTGTCTATAAACTTGATAACAAGTGTGGTGTTGAAACCACTGCTTCCAAAGCGTTCAAGGATGGACTGCCTAAGATTCCATTGAAAGGGGACTTCACATCTATTACTAACACCCGAGTTCGGACAGTCTTTGACCCCGGTTCTCCCTCAAATTTCAACCTTGTATCCAAGTATCCTTTGGTGGGTTGCTTTGCTCCCTTGAAGGTTGTTAAATCCTGAGTGTAAGGGTGTAAATCATTATCTGTTAACCCCATCTTTTTGAAGCAATCATAAAAGATTACATCACTAGAACTTCCTTGATCCACCAAGATTCTCCTGATTGTTTTATTGGCTATCACAGCCTCGATAACCACCGCATCATCTCTTGCAAGCACAGTGGGTCCATAGTCTTCATCTGAGAATGTGATCATCGGGGTCTGCACTCTACCCCAGTAGGCTTGTTATCTGCTTTTATTTGAACAGACATGATCATTCTCAAGTGGTTCTTTTAAGCCGAATTGGATATTCCTTCTCTTACGAATCCTCCTACAATCATATTGATCACATCCTTTCTTCACAATCCTAGAGGCTTCATCCATGACTCATCATCTTTTTTAATGTTATCTATAACGACCTTTCCTTTATCCAGGGCTTGCTTCTTTGAATCCCTGTTCTCCTCTTCGACTGGACTGGTGTCCCTTCTTCTAGGGGATTCTTTTACTTGCCCTCTGTACACCCCTTGTCGGAATAGATATTGTTTTAGCTTTCCTTCTCTAATCAAAGTTTCAATAGCTTCTTTTAACTGCCTGTACTCGTCAGTGTTATGACCGGTCTGCTCATGAAACTCACAGTACTTGCTTGTGTTGCCTGGTCTCTTCATAGGCATGGGCTTTCTGATTCCACTCACCATAAAACTTTTCATCCTTATTTCCCTTAGAATTTGATTGGGTCGTACTACCAACAGTGTGAACTGGGTTGAATTGACACTTCGGCGCTCCTTCTGCCTTAGAGAGGGGTCTCGCTCCCTATTTCCACCAATTTTTGGTCCTCTTCGCTCATGGATTTGCGATCGGTCTTCTGTTAATGGGGTCTTTCCCTTCGCCGCAGCTAAGTGCATTTCTCTTCCTACATATTTCGCAGCTTTTCTTTGAAATTCTTCAAACATCTGGGGTGCCCCTTTTGCCAAAGATAGGGCAAAAGGAGACTACGGTTGTAAAGCCTCAACCGCTATGTGCAATTGAATCTGCTCAGTCAATCCCGGTACTACGTTGTTTCCTTGTAAAATCTTTTTAAGAAATCTCTAAGACTTTCATTTGATCCTTGCTTGATTTTAGCTAGTGTGTGGCACGTCCTAGGAACATCTCTTGACACAACGAAGTGCTGTAGGAAGGCATGGGCTAAATCATCCCAGCAATCTATTGTCCCCCGCGGTAAACTTTTAAACCATCCTAAGGCTTCAACAGACAAGGTCCTGGGAAACATCCTACATATTACATCCTCTTCTTCTCCCAGGAATAGTGATTGATTTGCATAAGCATCCAAATGTCATCCTGGGTCAGATTCTTCATTATATTTTCTGACTGACAACGGTTGAGGAGTTTGTAGATGCCTTGGAAAGGATACACACATCAACCTTCTAGTAAATGGCATACTGAACATGTATTCTCCAGTTCGTCCTTGCAGTGGACCTTTTCTTTGGTTGTTCATGTTCGTGGTTCGGTACGTCGATTCTTTCTCCTCGAGTGTTTGTGCTAGTGAATATTCGTGGGTATGGGAAGGCTCCTGTCGCCTCCGTTCTCTTGTTGTCCTTCCCTATAGTTGATCCGTTCTAAGGGTCTCTACGAATCCACCCTCGAACTCTAAGATCCGGGGTTCGACCCTTTGGGCGACGCCTTTGGTATATCCCTCAATGGCTTCATTTCTCCTGTTTGCTTCCATAACTTCTACTTCGATGACATGGGACTTTAGTTTACAGGTCCCACTGGGCATGCCAATGGTCTGATCGGTGTACGGGGTCAAAGTTGTTGACTTCCGTACCGGTATCGAACCTCTCTCTCTCGCACACACCTTTTACACCGTCTCAATGGAAGTACGGTATTATAAACTTGGGTTCAGTTGGAACTCCAAGCCCTTCACGTTAAGATAACGAAAATATGTTCTAGCCGTTGTCCTTGAGACCACACCGGAGGTGTACCTGCAAAAGGGACTCTGATGCTTAAGTCAGTATAGTTATAAACAAAAAATCTGTATTACGGAATAAGAGCAAGAGAGTAAGAGTGTTGTATAGTTTGCTTAAGTGTGTTTATGTGTTAATAAATGAGCTATTTATATAGCGTTTCCCGTAAACACAAGTGGATGATTTGACCTGTGTCAAGGAGCAGAGTCTGCAGCTTTTGTAGATACAAGTTGCTCACTTGCCTCTTTTGGCCGGAGTCGTAGCCATATGTTCCGTACTGAAGAAACCTTTGATTCTGATATGCCGGAGGGGAAGCCCGGTTCTACTGGTGCCTTTTGTAAGAAATTAAAAGGACCGGTATACACACCAGATCATTAGGCATCAGATATTTTTATCAAAACTAAACTAAAATTAATCAATTGAATCGTGAATAAAAAAAATAACTAATTTAAAATAATTTATTATTATTATTAGTTAAACCATAATTTAATTTTGAATGAGACTATAACTTACTTAAATTGATTTTTTGATAGGTTGTATAATCTTCACAAAAGTGGTATGATATTAAAACATTTGTACGGGCGCCCCTCAGAGTAACAGAAAGAATCTAATTGTCGTACGTGTACTGCTCCTTCACTACACACATGTCAGAGTGATGCCCTGCGCTGCCGCTACCCATGAAGAAGCCTTATACGTGTATTAAATGTGTAATATCTAAAAAAAATTGTTATTGAATAAGTTTTGCTAAAGTTACATTAGATTATAATTTATGAAATATGAATGATATTTTTAAGAGTATCGTTTCAAGAAAATATATTATTTTATTAGAATATGTCATTTTGTTTTATTTTAAACAATGAATAATCTAAATATATATCTGATTGTTACAAACAATTTTATATCTTTTTTTATACTTTTATCACAAAATAATTAAGTATTTTAGATAATCTAAATAAAATAAAATATTTATAAATTACATTTTACTTATCAATGCTGATGATTTTTTAGACTATCATTTCAACCTAATATACTATTAGATTAGAAAATTTTTATCTTATTCTATTTTATTTTATTTTAACAATATATATATATGTAATATTTATATATGTGGTAAACAATATGAAGAGTATCAACAAAAAAAAACAATTCCCAAAGCATCAACCAAGAGAATTGAAGTCAATTGGCGGATTATGTAGCAAGACCAACAGAGTATGAATATCTACTTTATAAAAACATTAATCAAATCGTGCTTAATTAGTTTGAAGAAGTGATATAATATAAGCAATTTGTAAACTACATTTTTAATTTACCAAAAAAAAGATATTCAAATTAACATTGGAAATGTAATCTACAATAAAATGTTGAATAAATTGTCTCAAGCAAACAACTAACAAATGTTAGTTCAACTGTGAAGAAGTAAACTTATATCTTCTAACATGCAGGTTCAAATATCATTGAACTAAAAATGTTTCAAGTGTGTCATCTAAAAGTGTCTCCGTAAAAGTTTGTCGATCCCTTAAGTGTTATATTGATTTTTGATTGAAAGACCAGAAAAGGATAATTTCTTATATATATGTAGTATATATTTAGACAATCCATTGAAAATGATGAGTGGAATATCTATTGAATGCATGCTGATGGATAGGTTCTTAACATGTGTTTAATTTTCAAGAAAAAAAAATCTATTGAATGCAATGCTTATAAGTGATAGAATAAATAAAACCACCAATTCAAAATTCAATAAATGGATAAGGTTGGATGAGTCATAATTAAATTTATGTCTTAATATTATATGATATATTAATAATAAATTAATAGTAGAAAATTATGAGGAAGAAAAAGGGACATGTCTTATATTTACAATGAGAAGGAAAAATACAAAAACCTTAAAATATGAGAATTATGATTGTATTACTCAAAATGTATCACTTGAAATACAAAAGGGACCTAAGGTCATTTATACAATCAACAAATGAGGAAGTTTCAAGTCCCAAGATGACATAGAGGTAATTGAATCTTTCTAAGATAGAGAGGAATCAGAATTCTCTTTATTCTTGCCTAAAAAAGAAACAGAGGGAGGGTAACGTGAGCCCCATCCAGGGAGTATATTATAAGATAAAAATCTATCAAATTCTTTATTTGATCATATTTACAAGATAATTCAGATCAAGAAACATGTATTAATTCTTATAAAAAAGATATTATAATACCATTTTTACCCCTATTTAATATACACATGCGATGAATATAATAATGGTTGAAAGGGGAGGTGGTTCAAAGGTCATGGTCCTAATGGTGTGGTGTTGCATAGCAGCAGCATGTGCAAATGGCGGGTCTGGGCACAGTATTGCAGGTAGCCATGTGTTTTATAGGCAAAAGCAACAACTCTTGAGTTTCATACCTCTCGTATATAGCAAATGTATAATCGGTAGCACGGTATCATCTTTAATGTGCCATTGTATATGGTTGTGTTCATGCAATAAATAAGAAATAGATCACTTGTCTCTCCATTTTTATATAATATATTGGATACTATCTTTCACTTTCAGACCAATTGCCTGCATATACAGGTAGTTGCATCGTGTGGGTGATGATCTTTTCCTCTTAATGTTGACCCCACATCCATTTGGGGTTATCTTTAGATATGTTGATTAAATATAGTTGAGATACCTATAGCATGTAAAATGAATACTAATTATTAGATATTATTATTAGTTAAATTTTATTTTTTTATTTAAATTACTAAACAAACATTTAATCCCCTACTGTTGATAAGTAGTAATCATAATCTAGATATTAAATTAGATCCTAAGTTCAAACTTTAATTTTCATTATAAACCAAAACAAATTAAACCTGTACTGATGAAATTAATTACAAATGATTTTGTTTCTACATCACCTTAATTCCTTAATATCTATTCTCGTGTGCGAGTACATGTATACGGAGAAATCAATAGTTCAAGGTTATATTTTTTATATACTAAAAGAAGTTTTTATTTACTAATAATTTATTTTATTAACATATTGTTATTGTTAGTATAAACTTTATCCAACAAAATTAAATTGTTACCATAGAAATTTTCCTTTTATCTTAACAATATTATTGATTCATTATGTTGATTGTGAAGATCTGTAACTCTAAAGTCTGAGACTTTAAGTCTGTTAGCAGACTTAACTTGATTCAGTTACGTTTTTGTTTCTATGTAACTACATTGATTCATAGAGGTTATTAGACATTGTTTCCTATAAATATGGTCCCTGAGTGCTTGTATAAGGGACTGAAAAATTCTCTAAGTCTAGAAGATTGGTTAGCGTTGTAACCTTTTGTAATCTCTTCATCATAAATCAGTTTTGATGCTTTTCCCGTGGATGTAGGCTCATTGTGGCTGAACCACGTAGCCTGTTTGTGTTCTTCTTCTCTCTTTATCTTTTATGTTACATTGCTAATTCTGCATTAGTGTTTTAGAGTACTCTGTTTTACCTTCCAGCTTTCTTTCTCTGGTTTTGTTTTTGTTCTTGTGGGCTTCTCTGTGTTTCTTATGAGTTTCTTTGTGTTTCTTGAGATCAGATTATCCTAATAGAACCAATAAGTGGCGTCGTCTGTGGGAATGTCTGAAATATCAAGAAATCAAAGAATTGGTTCCATAAAGTTTGATATAGAAAAGTTCTCTGGTGAAAACGACTTTGGCCTGTGGAAGATCAAAATAGAAGCCATCTTGATCTAGCAAGGCTGTGCATAAGCAATCAAAGGAGCAAAAAAGATGGATACATATTTGACTCCTAAAGAGAAACAAGATATGATTGAAAAGGCAAGATTTACGATCATTTTATGTCTTGGTGACAAGGTGTTAAGGGAAGTAGCGAGAGAGAAGACAGCTACATCAATGTGGGTGAAGCTACAATCTTTGTATATGACGAAATCTCTTATGAATAGACTCTGCTTAAAACAACAGTTATATTCCTTTAAGATGAATGAGGCAAGGAATGTCTCTAAGTAGATAGTAGATTTTAACAAGATCCTAAATGATCTTGAAAATATTGAAGTAAAATTGGATGATGCAGACAAAGTCATCTTGCTATGAATTTCAAAGACACAATTCTTTATGGAAAGGAACAAACCATAAGTCTTAAAGAGGTTATGACCTCAATCAGATCCAAAGAGCTGCAGAGATAGCAAGAGTCCAAAACAGAGGGCAATGGTGAAAATCTTAATGTCTCGAATGGGAAGAAAGAAAAGAAATGGAAAGGAAAGAAAGACAAGAAGTTATTTTAGAAGGCTAAGTCTGGGGATCAGACTATCCAGTATAAGTATCGTACCTGTAATAAGACTAGATGTAAAATCTCATACTAATTTTTTTTAATTTACTCATTTAAATAATAATAAAAAAGTCTAATAAATTTTTGTCAAAATCAATAATTAAATAACTCCAACCCTACTCCTAATAATG
The DNA here is from genome assembly GCA_037962975.1 of Clitoria ternatea. Lineage (NCBI taxonomy): Eukaryota > Viridiplantae > Streptophyta > Magnoliopsida > Fabales > Fabaceae > Clitoria > Clitoria ternatea. The sequence goes on along the minus strand of CM075674.1, from coordinate 101,619,254 downwards.
ATTTTTTTTAACAGATTCAAAATCATCTCTAGAAGACATTTTAAACCCCAAACTACCACTCAAAATGCATAAAAAATAGGCAAGTTTTGAAAAATAGGGGCCTGACGCGTAGGCTAGCACCCAACGTCAGCCTATCATTGACAGTACCTGATGCTACCACATATTTAGACCATTTGGCCAACTTCTAACCTACCCAATTGATCTGTTTCAGGCCCGATTTCCATGAAACTTTTTGGGCCACATGTTTTACCCATTCCAGAATTGTTGGCGTTGTCCGTTCAACAAAATTCCAACATATGCGTAAATTATGCGTGAAATACAGTTTAACTCATCTAGGTGCAAAATCCTTGCACCAAACACCCTAAATGGACTCCAAATGGCCAAAGGCCAATACATACAGTTTCTAAATGTCTTAGGGAACCTATTGATCCCTTCCGGAGGTCCCGAAACCCACCGGATCTCAAAATCACCTATTTGGTTCCTTGATTCCACTATATGAGTAATGCATCAAATTCATTACTCTATCAATCACACATAATCATCATCATAATGCATCCAACATAATTATGATCACCGTCAATCATCACAATCACATTCAGAAATACAATCCCTACCAATTATGCATGATTTCAACCATAGTGGCTCCATGCGACAACTATATCCATACAAGCAGTTCCTGATCATTATGCATGTATAACTATCTAACGACTCAGTGCCATGCCACACTCACAACATCCATGACAGAAATATATCATACCACATACATGTACACACACACACACATATATATATAACCAAATGGCTTAGTGCCATTAGTTACTCACCACACATTAATCATCATAAACAAACATATGCATCCGCAAGTCTAATAACGAATATATTTACATATAATATATTTAATATATACATATATATCATGGGCTCTTCTGGCATTGCTCCACTGCTTACTTTGTACTGGTTTCTGCAGCTTCCGTAATATCAAGGATGCAACATGAATAGATTTCCTGCTTAAGGCATTAGCAACCACATTCGCCTTGCCGGGGTGATACTTCAACTCAAAATCATAATCCTTCAAATACTTCATCCACCGTCTCTGTCTCATGTTTAACTCTTTTTGATCAAACAAATACTTCAAACTCTTATGATCACTAAACACAACAAAACGAGAGCCATAAAGATAATGCCTCCAAATGTTTAAAGCAAATACAATCGTCGTTAATTCAAGGTCATGAGTAGGATAATTTTGCTCGTGAAGTCTCAACTGCCTTGAAGCGTAGGCTATAGCTCTACCATCTTGCATCAACACACCTCCCAAACCAAATTTAGAGGCATCACAATATACAACAAACTCTCTAGTAACATTAGTTAAGGCAAGCACATGTGTAGAAGTCAATCTTTGTTTCAACTCATTAAAACTTTGTTCACATTCATCCGTCCAAACAAAAGGACACCCCTTCCTAGTCAATTTTGTCATAAGAAGCGCAATATGGGAAAAACCTTTAATAAAACGCCAGTAGTACCCAGCCAAACCAAGAAAACTTCAAATCTCAGTAACAGATCTGGGCCTATCCCAATCCATAACTGCAGCTGTCTTAGAGGGATCAATAGAAACTCCGTCACTAGAAATCACATGCCCCAAAAACTGAATACTCCTTGCCCAAACTTCACATTTAGATAATTTCGCATACAACTGTTCCTCACCCAAAATCTATAATATAGTGTCGAAGTGTTGTACATGCTCACTTTTGGACTTAGAATAAACCAGTATGTCATCAATAAACACTAGAACGAACTAGTCCAGGAAAGGATGAAAGATTTGATTCATATAGCTCATGAATACTGCAGGGGCATTAGTAACCCCAAACAGCATCACCACATACTCAAAATGGTCGTATCGAGTCTGAAAAGCAGTCTTCAGAATATCCTCAGATCTTACTCTAATCTGATGATATCCAGAATGTAAATCAATCTTAGAAAAGACACATGATCCACGCAACTAATCAAGCAAGTCATCAATCCGAGGTAAAGGATACTTGTTCTTAACTGTCAATTTATTCAACTACCGGTAATCAATATACATTCTTATACTCCCATCTTTCTTTCGCACAACCAATACAGGAGAACCCCAAGGGGAAGCACCGAGTCTAATAAAACCTTTGCTCAACAATTCCTTGACTTGCTTTTTCACCTCAGCTAACTCAATAGATGACATACGATACGATGCACATGACACTGGCTCAGCACCCAGAATTAAATCAATCACAAAATCAATTTCCTGACTCGGAGGTAACCTGGGAATGTCCTCTAGAAACTCACATACAATAGGAAACTCAGCAGGAATCAAACTACCTATCCCTGCAAAATAACAATAAAAGAAATGAATACTAACATACCAAGTCTTTAGGAGTAGACTCAATAGGAAAAACCACCACTTTATGATAACAATCCACCATAACCTGATTGGAAGATAACCAATGCATTCCGAAAATAACATCTAGGTTTCTCAAAGGCATACAGATTAAATTTACAATGAAAATTTGACCTTCAATAGCTAAATTTATTCCTTCACACATAGTCGTAGTCCTAATCGTAGAACCAGTAAGAGTAGATACAACTATAGCATTATTCATCAGCACCAAAGGCAATTTAAGATGTCTAACACAACTTTCATCAATAAATGAATGTGTAGCTCCAGAATCATGTATCGCATCTACAAGATTACCAGTGATTGAACACTTACTATGCACTAGCTGGTCATTATGCGTAGCATCGGAAGCATCAAAAGCAAACACTCACCTAATAATAACGTTCTAAGCACTGACAAGCTGGGTGGTGTTAGATTGTCGAACTGGACCCCCTCGGCCACCACCACATCCACCTCTCTGAAACCTACTACCCTGTGTTGTGGAAGTAAGGCTTCTACTCCCCTGTACACTTTAGGTCTGCCTCAAAGGACAATCAGGCCTAAGATGCCCAGTCTGACCACAATGATAACAAGTAGGTGGCTCATATTTACAATTTCTAGTCAAATGCTCTTCTTTACCATACTTAAAACAAACCATATTATCAGAACGAGAACCACCATGACCTCTAGATGGAGAATAAGACGAAGAAGAAGATCCACTTCGACTAAATTGACCCTACTTTTTAAAATCAACTCCCTTAGCCTTCAATTCTGGTCTATCTTTTCTAAAAGAAACTCTCTACAACTGAACTCCTTCAGTCAATTGTGCTTTGTTCACGAGATCAGCATAATCCCTAATTTCTAAGGGTTCAATCGTAGTGTGAAGTTCTATTCTCAAACCAGATTCATGCTTGGCATATTTATTACTTTCGGTACCTTCTAGAGAAAACAGATAATAGAAATCATACAGTTCATCAAATTTAGTTGTGTATTCAGCCACAGATATCCTTCCTTGTTCAAGATGTAAGAATTCTATCTCCTTTTTAGTTCTATAATTGTCAGGAAAATACTTTGCCAGAAACCTCCTTTTAAAATTATCCTATTTTAAAGCTTCACCAGTAGTTGTTATTTGAGTCTTGGTACGAGTCCACCAAACTCTGGCTTCATCGCGTAATTGATAAGTAGAGAATACCACTTTTTGCTCCTCTGTGCATTCAAAGTAATCAAACATTTGATCCATTTCTCTAAGCCAAATATAAGCTCCATCATGATCATATCCACCCTTATACACTGGTGGGTTGCGCTTTAGGAATTTATCCAAGGTCGGGCCAGATTCAGCCTTTCCCATCATTTGAGAAAACTTCTCAAAGAAATCACCCTCTGGGATCGAATTAGAACTACTAGCCATTCTACGATAATACAATTTGTTGTTAATACTTAAACAAACTCAATAGAGTCTAGAATTAATACCTCAATACAAGGAATTGCAACAGATGGAGAACCAGTAAGCAATATGCTAGAATTCCTATAAAATTTACTTTCACACATATACATGTTCATATATATATATATTTATACATACATAGACAAATTCCACCCATCAGGACTACGATCCTGAACAGACCTGCTCTGATACCAATTGTAAAATCTCATACTAATTTTCTTTAATTTACTCATTTAAATAATAATAATAATAATAATAAATTATAATAAATTTTTCTCAAAAACAATAATTAAATAACTCTAACCTTACTCCTAATAATGATTTTTTTAACAGCTTCAAAACCATCTCTAGAAGACATTTTAAACCCTAAACTACCGCTCAAAATGCAAAAACAAATAGGCAAGTTAGCGTCAGGCCCACGCTACGCATGAGGCACACCTCGTAGCCCTGACGCTAGTCACAGATTTAGACCATTTGGCCAACTTCTGACCTACCTAATTGATTCGTTTTAGGCTTGATTTTCATGAAACTTTACGAGGTACATGTTTTACCCATTCCAGAACTATTGGCGCTATCCATTCGCCAAAATTCCAACATATACATGAATTATACATGAAATACAGCTAAACTCATCTAGGTGCAAAATCCTTGCACCAAACACCCTAAATGAACTCCAAATGGCCTAAGGCCAATACACATAGTTTCTAAATGTCTTAGGAAACCTATTAATCCCTTCCGGGGGTCCCGAAACACACCAGATTTCAAAATCACCTATTTAGTTCCTTGATTCCACTATATGAGTAATGCATCAAATTCACTACTCCATCAATCACACATAATCATCATCATAATGCATCCAACATAATTATGATCATCATCAATCGTCACAATCACATTCAGAAATCCCTACCAATAATGCATGATTTTAACCATAATGGCTCCATGCCACAACTACATCCATACAAGCAGTTCATGGTCATTATGCATATATAACTATTTAATGGCTCAGTGTCATGCCACACTCACAACATCCATGATAGAAATATATCATATCATAGACATGTACAGATATATATATATATATATATATATTCACCAAATGGCTTTGTGCCATTAGTTACTCATCACGCATTAATCATCATAAACAAACATATGCATTCGTAAGTCTAACAGCGGATATATTTACATATAATATATACATATATATCACGGGCTCTTCTGGCATTGCTCCACTGCTCACTTTGTACTGGTTTCCACAGCTTTCGCAATACCCCTTTGCTCATTCACTGTAAAATAATGTAAGAGTGAGTACTTAGCATTAAAAAACAAAGCAATTAATTTAAACAGAGTGGTACCACCTGGAGGATTTCACACCCCTCCCTTGCTTATCAATCCATTAATCTTTTCTCTTATTACACCAAAGGATTTCATAACTCCTCATAACCATTAAAATTCTCAATATATTTACAATACGATAAACATGTCATAAATCAAAATCAAAAGCACAATTATCCATAACTGACTCTCATGGTCAAATCATATATATAATGACACCTAGTATCTGGATACTAAAGGAGCAGCCGCCAGCTGGGAGTCACACCGACATCCCATGAACTATACTTGGTCCACCGAACCACACACTAGCTCCCCACCTCAACCACTAGGTCTCTACCTGGACCACTGGGTAGCTCAACTAGATCTCTACCTGGACCACTGGAGCCAAAAGCAACGGGTAATACATACCAAACGACTGTCCACACCATATATCATGCATATACACCATATAATCATCAATATCATCTATTAGTATACAATTCCTGGCATAAAAGCCTTCTCCTTTAATCATCATACCCAAAGCCATCACTAGGCATCAATTCCATATCATTAGCATTACATTTATTCCAATATTCCATTATCATCTTTCGTAAACTATTTTAGACATAATAGCCTTCATTTTCATCACCTAATCAAATACAACAATTCCATTTCATCAATCATTGTCATAATCATACAACAGATATTCACTACTTGTCACTTCCTCATTATAATCATCATTATTACATTAATTCTATTTGCCAAACTCATAAATCATTACAATATTCACACCATACTGGTTTCCCAAATAAAACATTCATATACATATATATGTATAAAACTTTCATTTCATAATATGAAAATCTTAACGCCTTAACTAATTACACTCTAACACACTCCCCTTACCTCACTTGAGATGCCTCTCAATTTAGTTGCACGTACTGGCGCGCCCAAACACCAGAAATGCAAGAATTACAAATGGATTTAGGGGTTTAATCGTTAAAATCCTAATCTAATTTAAGAAAACACTTGAAAGTCAATTCCCAAGGCTTTATAAGCTTACCACAACTGAAACCAACAACTATTTTAAGGAACCCCTTTTGCCACTAAGCTTCCAACAACTCGTTCGCAACTTACACAAAGTGGAACTCGAGTTCATCACTTAATCCTTCACTTAGAAGTCATAAGGGTCCCTTTAACCAGTTTAGAATCTTAAATTTTAAAGCTCCTTTTCTTCTCTAAGAAATAAGCGAAAGATAGGAAATCTCCATGGAATTTAAAATTGAAAGATTCCTAGTGTTTACCTTAAGTTTTTCACCTCCAATCCACAATAAAATTTGAATTCACACCACAAACGGGCTTTAATTAGCTTCTTGAACTTGAAAGAAGAAGAAGAGAGAGAAAAGCTCAAAAACCCAACTTTTGACTTCTGTTTTACGGGCTACCACTGTGAAGTTTTTATTCTACCCGCGACGCTGACGCTGTGTGTCAAGTCTAAATTTTCACTCTGACACTATGCGTCAGGTAAAACCATGAATTTCCCCTTAAATTCATTTTTAAACCACAAAATAGCCCTATATTTCTCAAATCCTCAATTTAAATATAAACATACAGGATATTACACTAGACATCTCAGGAATAACTTTCCTTAGAACACTAAGGGTCCCAAAGGCAACTTTGAAGTAGCAGATTTTGTAGTTGTATCAGATGGATATGAAAGTGCTGATGTTCTTGTTAGATCATCTTCGTGGACTCAGAAAGGACAGATCATGGACTCTGGATGCTTTTATCATATGTGCCCAAAGAAGGATTATTTTGAAACTTTGGAGTTTAAAAATAGTGGAACAGTTTTACTAGGGGATAATCGTCCCTACAAGGTTCATGACATTGGAACCATCAGACTGAGGATGTTTGAAAATAGGGAATTTCTTCTCAAAGAAGTGAGGTATGTTCCTGATTTAAAATGTAATCTTATTTCAATAAGCATGTTTAATAGTCTAAGTTTTTCAACAAAAAATCAACATGGTGTGTTAAATATTTCAAATGGATCTTTAATAATTGTAAAAGGCTTAAAAGATAAATGTAATGGTTTGTTTATCTTAGATGGTTCTACTGTAATTTCTCATGCATTTATTGCTAGTAAAGTCTGTCAAGATAAAACAAAATTATGGCATCTCAGACTTGGGCATGCTAGTGAAAAAGGTTATTTGAGTTGAAAAATGGAATCTACTTAATGGGGATAAAATAAACAAGTTAGATTTTTATGAAAATTGTATGCTTGGTAAATCTCATACTGAAATTTGGATATGGCATGCATATTTCTTCCAAACCTTTTGAATATGTTCATTTTGATTTGTGGGGGCCTTCTAGAGTTCAAACTCTAGGTGGAAGCTCTTATTTTCTGCCAATTATGGATATTTTCAAGAAGAGTATGGTCGTTTGTGCTTAAGAGTGAGTCTGAAATGTTTTCAAGATTTTAGCAATGGCACACATTGATTCAAAATCAGTTAGGCACCAGACTCAATGTTCTAAGAAACGACAATGGCTTGGAATTTCTTTTAGAGCAGTTTGATAAGTTTTGCAGGAAACAAGGAATTAAAAGACATAAATCTGAACCCAAAACACCCCACCAAAATTGTTTCGCTAAAAGAATGAATAGGACAATCTTAGAACATGTAAGATTTATGCTTCTTGGAGCCGGAATACCCAAATGCTTCTGGGGAGTAGCTGCTACCACTGTTGTTCACCTAATTAATAGGTGCCCATCCTTAGCTTTAAACTTCATGACACCAATGGAAGCTTGGACTGGAAAGCCCGCAAATTATTCTAGTTTACGTGTGTTTGGATCTCTGGCTTATGCTCATATCAAGGGGGAAAGCTAGAACGAAGGGCAGTCAAGTGCATTTTTCTAGGATATCCTGAAGGTGTGGAAGCAAGTGCATCATTAGTAGGGATGTGATTTTTGATGAGTCAAGAATTAGTATGTTAAAGGATCAGACTTTGCAGGAAAATACCTCAGAAAGAGAACAAACTCAAATTAAGGTAGAGCTCTCATTAAAAGAGAAACAGACTGTGGAGGAGCATTTCTTACCGTCAATAAACCCAGACCAAGGCAATACTGTAGGAGAACCTATTTTGCAGGAAAGTAATAGCTCAAGCGAAGCTATAAATTTTCATAATGTGCCTGACTATCAACTGGTTAGAGATAGAGGGAAGAGAATTCCTAAGCCACCAAATAGATATGGGTATGCAAACCTGATCTGTTATGCTTTGAGTGTGGCTGATGAAGTTCAGACCACAGAACCATGGTAATTTAAGGAAGCCATGAATTGTTCTAAAGCACAATATTAGAGTAAGGTTATTCATGAAAAAAATCTAATCATTGAATAAGAATGAGACTTAGGAACTTATAGATTTGCCTAAAGGACAAAGGATTATTGGAAGCAAGTGGATCTCCAAAAGAAAACAAGGGATACCAGGGGCTGAAGCACCAAAGTTTAAAGCTAGACTTGTGGCTAAAGGCTTCACACAGATTTATGGAGTGGATTACAATGAAATTTTTTTATATGCTATAAAACACAGTTCTATCAGAGTTCTACTAAGTCTAGTAAATCAGTTTGACTTGGAGCTAGAACAAATGGGCATTAAAATAACTTTTCTTCATGGTGATTTGGAAGAGACCGTCTTCATGCAGCAACCAGAAGGATTTTCAAAAGATAAAAGCAATGTTTGTTTGCTCAAAAAGTCTCTCTACAATCTGAAACAAAGTCCTAGAATATGGTACAAGAAGTTTGACATTTTTCTAAGTAAGTATGGATTCTGTAGATGCAGCTATGATAACTATGTTTACATTCTGAAAAGGGATAATATTTGTGTGCTATAACTTTTCCTCTATGTGGACCATATTCTGCTGGCAAGCTCTAATAATGATGAGTTAATTTTGTTCAAATAGATTTTGAAGTCTAAATCTGAGATGAAGTATCTGGGACTTGCTAGCAAGATATTGAGAATGGACATCATCAGGAACAGAAAGCAAAACGAACTCTTCTTGTCTCAGAAGGATACTTGAAGAAAGTTGTTGAAAGATTTAGAATGTATTAATCTAAATCTATTGAAATACCTCTAGGCTCTCTGTCTAAGCTTTCATCTTCTCAGCCTCCTATTACAGAGGAAGAAAAATTGAAGATGTCCATTTTCCTTTATGCTAGTGGTGTTCGCAGTCTCATGTATGGAATGGTTTGCACCAGACCTGATCTTGCTTATGTTGCAAGTCTGATAAGCAGATTTATGATAAATCTTGACCATGCTCACTAGAATGCTTTGAAATGGGTCATGAGATATTTGAATGGATCAACAGATTTTGGTCTAAAATTTAAAAGTGTCTCAAGGAAGCAACCCTATCACAGGCTAAGTTGATGAAGATTTTGTAGGCTGTATTGATACCAGAAAATTTCTTACTAGTTATGTTTTCACCCTCTTTGGCGTTGATGTATCCTAGAAGGCTAATTTATAGTCTGTGGTGGCTTTGTCAACTACAGATTCTGAGTACATTGCTTTAGTAGAAAGAGTGAAGGAAGGTCTCTAGCTGAATGGTTTGGTGGGAGAACTTGGTATTTACCAAGATAGTGTTCCTATTTATTGTGATAGCCAAAGTGCCATTCACTTGGCTAATCATCAGACCTACCATGAAAGAACAAAACACATTGATGTAAAATTCCATTTCATCAGGGAAATGGTTAATTTAAGGAAGGTCCAGGCTGAGAAAATTGCCATTGAAGAAAATCCTATGGACATGCTCACTAAATCTCTTCCTAGAATAAAGTTCAAACATTGTTTGGACTTAATCAATTTTACAATATGGTGATTGATGCATAAGCGAAGAGCAGCTATGGAAACAAGTGTTTTGGATCAATGTCTGTTAGAGTCAAGGTGGAGAATTGTGAAGATATATGACTCTAAAGTGTGGGACCTTAAGTCTGTTAGTAGACTTAACTTGATTTAGTTACGTTTCTGTTTCTGTGTAACTACATTGGTTCATAAAGGTTGTTAGGTATTGTTTCCTATAAATATGGTCCTTGGGTGCTTGTATAAGGGACTAAAAATTTTTGTAAGTTTAGAAGATTGGTTAATGTTGTAACCTTTTGTAATCTCTTCATCATATATTAGTTTTGCTCCTCTTCCTGTGGATGTAGACTCATTATGGCTGAACCACGTAACCTGTTTATGTTCTTCTCTCTTTATCTTTTATGTTACATTGTTAATTCTGCATTGGTGTTTTAGATTACTTTGTTTTATGTTCCAGTTTTCTTTCTCTAGTTTTGTTTTTGTTTTTGTTATTGTGGGTTTCTTTGTATTTTTTGTGGGTTTCTTTATGTTTCTTGTGATTAGATTATCCTAATAGAACCGACACTGATAAATAGTTTTACCTATGAAATTAACATACTTTCATCTCATTATATTAATTGTTAATAGTATGCTACATTTAATTGTTAGTCTAGACTTAAAATGATTGCTAATGATCTAAATTTTGTTACAAAAATTATTATAAGAGCTAACCAAACAAAAAAAATTATTGGGGAATAGAGTTTTGTAGGGGTATAATTTATGCAATCGTGCAATGTTGTTATAATTTATGCTAAAGATTATGGTAAAAGAAAAAAAATAAATATAAAAAATTGATTACCAATCGTGCAATGTTGGATGAAAAAATAAAAATTTTAAAACATGTTTTTAATGTTTAGCAGTACATCACAATAATTGTGTGGTTTAGGATATCTTATGTTAAAATCAGGATATCCAACACTGAAGCTAAATGATTTTTTGTGTTATATCCTTTCATGCAAAAGTCACATGAGATATCAATTCATACATTAAACCTGATGTCCACGCTATAGCAAGTCCAAACAACATAATTTTTTGTTATATTTTAAAAAAGCTATTAGATGGGGTTTCGCTTGGATACCCTCTCTAAATTGAGGGTTTTAATATCCCTAACCATGTGTTAAAATTATATGTGATTTAAATAACTAGAATTGATGCCCTTAGCCACGTGTCATGCCACATGTCAAAATCATGTGTGATTTAAGCATCTAAAATGGATGGACATGATCATGTCTAGAAATTAGTCACTCATAAATAGTCAATGCATTTAAAACATTTTATATGTCAAAATTTAAATGTAACAAGGCTTGATCCCACAACATATTAGAGAGAAAAGAAGAGTTTCACCATTAAACTTCTTGACACATTTAAAAAATATGACACAACTAAATATAGCTATATTATATATATACGATGTATATCCATTAACAAAATCTATCTATAAAATAAACATTTTGTCTTTTATCATTTAGTATAAAAATTAAAATTAAAATTAATGAACGAATAAGGGCAGAAATATTTATTTTGTAAATAAGTTATATTAATGGATATACATTCAACAAATATGATATACCAATATATAGTTATATTACATCTTTTAAATGTAACATAGTAATGAGACCCTTCTTCCATCTCCTACTTAAATCGAACACTTTAGATGCTATCTTAGAATCCAATAAAAAATGATAACTTGGAAAAAATATGTAGCATAGATTGAGTTGACATATGGCTAGAGACTAATACATATGGTATATATTCAGTGGACACATGGCTAGGGGCATCTATTCCAATTGTTTAAATTACACAGTGGCTGAAGGCATCCATTCCTAGAAAAACTCATGATATATGCCCTTAATTTACTGAGACTCCTCTTCCATCTCTTATACATTAGGGGATCAAACCTTGTTATAGTTAAATTTTGACATATAAATATTTTAACATGTTGACTATTTATGAATGATTAATTTGATCGGTTGTTAAGTGTAGTAAATTAGGGGCTCTAATACCTCTGGCCTCTTAGCCATGTGTCAACTGAATTTAAGCCATATGTATTAGTCTCTAGCCACATGTCAACTCAATCTATGCCATATATTTTCCCAAGTTATCATTTTGGATTCTAAGATAGCATCTGAAGCATTCAATTTAAGTAAGAGATGGAAGAGTGGTCTCACCACTAGGTTACATTTAATAGATGTAATATAACCATATATTATTATATTATATTCGTAGAATGTATATTCATTAATTTTTATTTTTATACTAAATGAAAAAAGATAAAAATGTTTATTTTGTAGATGGATTTTATTAACACATACATTCTACAGATATAATATAACTATATATAGTTGCATCATATTTTTTAAATGTGTCAAGTAGTTTAGTTGTGAGGCTCTTCTTTTCTCTCTAATGTGTTGCGAGATCATAATTTCGACATATGACATGAAACGTGGGTAAAGACATCAATTTTAGTTACTTAAATGTTTCCAGTTGAAACCACATCAATAAACTTTTTAAAATATAATAAAACTAATACAGTAGCATCTCATAATAAATGATTAATCATTTAGAGTCACCATTTTAGAGTAATCTAGTTCCAACATAGAATTACTTGTCAATTATAACACTAACATACCCACATATCCTGGAACTAAAATAAGGAGTAGAAGACCTAAATCTTTATATACTCAAGACTTATAGTATATCCTCCAATTAAAACCCAAACAAATCAAGCTCAAATCAATTTATGGCTAAGAAACACCAGGAATAATTGAATGTAAAATACCAACTAGGAATCATTCATTTCCATATAAATGATGTATGTTTAAGTGTATTAGGAGGAAGCCATTAACTCCCACCACACTCTTAAGTTTCTTAAAACATTTGTTCATTTAAAGAGTATATATATAACCAATTTGATCACAGGTTTACCAATCAACAAATCTTTTATTCAATCTTAGCCAAACCAATCTATTTAACTTACTAGATATTTCGTATTTATATGATAATTATTAAAGGCTTTGACAATCTATTTAACAATCTAGGACTTTGATATTTTTATGATAATTATTAGAGGCTTTAACAAGTATAGGCATTCCACAATACTAGAACAAACAATTTCAACAAGTAACTTAACTTCACTATGCTATTATTTAAGGATTCTCATAATTCATTCATGGTTACAAAATGAAAGAATTTAAGTAAAACAAGAAATTTCAAAGGAAAAAATTTCTACATGGATATGTCTTAGTAAAATAAGCATATCTATGGATACTAACTTCCTTTTGACATGAAATTAATTTTAAAATTTTAAAAACTCAATTATCCAAATCTTTAATGCAGAACATAATCATTAATTAAGTAAAGAGATGGTCTAGATCATGAATTACTGCACTGACTTACAAGAAATTTTACAACTGAATCATACTTTAGTATTTTGAGGATAACTTAAGCGACAAAGGTCCTTTTGAATTTTGTTTCTAAATTTCAATAACATAATTATCTACAAGTTTCATGAAAACAAGTCAAAGAGATTTGGTCCACAATAACCTTTGAAAATAAAAATAGTAGCATTACAAAAATTAGCTCTAGATTTTTTAATAACTCAAATCATCAACAATATATTTGTACCACTATCTAATAGTAAAAACATTAAACAATTTTTAACGATACCAAACAGATGTGAGAATTAATATTAGCAGTAATAATAATAATTTAAAATCACAATCCCTCGAAGTTCGTGGCAACTCTATTGCGAAATCCATAACAATACTTTCCCACTTCCATTTACGTACCACAATACGTTAGAGTAACTTTGGGATTTTTTTGTTCTACCTTCACTTGCTATCACATTAAGCATCTAGACACAGATTGTACTACAATATCCTTTTTTAATATTTTCTCACCAGTACAATTACCTTAAGTTTTGTACATCTTATTAGCGTCCAAATGGATAATGTAAAAAGAATGATGACCCTCCTCTATCCTCAAATCAACAACATTAGCCGGATATGGTCTGGATCTAAGCCATAAAACACCATCAAAATCCGCCAAAAATTCATAAACTTTACCTTTCTTAACATCTTCCACCGCCTTTATTAGTTGAGAATCTTATTCTGTAGCCTTCTTAATTTCATTAGTCAAACTAGAACAACTTTGTACATGAGTCAACAATGAATTTGAATGAGAAATTTCAAATTGGACTTCACTTTTAACAAGTTCTTTGAATTCTTCCACTATTGGTTTCTTCAACCTAGCCAAACAACCAAAATTACCCATAGATTTTCTACTCAAAGCATTTGTAATAGCATTTGCCTTGCTAGGATCATTCAGTACCATGTTTCATCAGAATATAACCAAGGCCGACCATAGAAGCATTACGATAAACCATGTAACCTTCACCACTAAAAGGCAATACTAGAATTAGTGTAGAAGTTAGACAATCTTTCAACTACTAAAAACTTTGCTCACATGTGTCTATCCATTGAAACTTTATTTTCTTTTGTGTTAGCCTAGTTAAAGAGGATGTAATCTTTGAGAAATCTTTCACCAAATGATGATAATAGCCTACTAAACCAAGAAAACTCTGAACCTCTTTCATTGTTATAGGTCTAGGCCTATCTGTAACGCTTATACCTTCTTCAAATCAACACGTACGCCATCCTTCGACACAACATGTCCTACTAATGCCATACTATGCAATCAAAATTCACATTTAGATAACTTGGGATATAATTGATATTGCGTGGAGGTTTGTAAAACCAATCTCAAATGTTGCTCATGCTTTGCTTTGCTTTTAGAGTAAACCAAAATATCGTCAATGAAAACAATTATAAAATGATCCAAGAATGGTTTGAAAACTATATTCATTAGATCCATGAAAGGTGTATGGGCATTAGTTAGTCCAAGACATAACCAAAAACTCATAATGACCTTAATATGTACGAAAACCACGTCTTCAAGATGTCTTCCTTTTTAATCTTCATTTAATAATACCTTGACTGTAAATCAATCTTAGACAAAGATTGAGCTCTTTAAAGCTGATCAAACAACTTACCAATGCGTAGTAAGGGATATTTTCTTTATTGTCACTTTATGTAACCGTCTATAATTTGTACACAATCTCACTAATCCATTTTTTTTTGTTTTCAAACAGCATCAGTGCTGCCCAAGGTGAAGCCCTAGTATGAATAAAACCCTTATCACAAAGATTCTACAATTGTTCCTTAAGCTAACTTCTATAGGTGTCATCTTGTAAGGAGGCATAGATATTGGTTATGTACCATGAAGTAAATCTATAGAGTGTTATTTCTCCATCTGGATGTAAACCAGGAAACATATCTAGGAACTCGAACTATGAGAATATCTGCTACTTTTACTTCCATTGCTTGAGTGTCTTTTATCGTTGCTAAGTACCCTTCATAACCCTTTCTTAATAATATTTTAGCCTCTAACGCATAAATCAAATTATGGGGTGCTTTTTTTGCTCACCGTGAACTGAGAAAACTTATTGATCGGGCATTTCAAATTTCACAACTTTATTATTATAATCCAAAGTAGGACCGTGTGAAGCCAACTAGTCCATGCTTAAAATCACATCGAAGTCAACTATATCTAGAATAATCAAGTCACAAGAAACTCTTTACCTCTAACTAACTCTACACAAGAACAAAACCCTATATTAGCTAACAAAGATCTTTTGATTAGTATAGCCACCACAAAAACTTTCCTCTAAGGGAAAAGGTCTATCAAGACGAAAAGCAAACAATGATGACAAAAAATAGGATGTAGGTTTATGATCAAATAAAACACAAGCATCACAAGAACATATAGAAAGTATACTGTAACCACAACATCAGATGCCTGAGCATCCTGACGAGTAGAGCATAAACACGTGCTTGACCTCTCCCTGTATGTCCTGCACCTTTACTACCAAAACCTCCTTTTCCACCATGTTGGATAGATCTAGAACCTCGACCTACAAAAGTACGATTGACCCATTGATATTGTAGGAATAATAATTAAAGCCAAAGGTGTTGGTGTTGATGCATGACTAGAATATTGTTGAGTTATCACAAAAAGACAATCTCTCCTAATATGGCCCACCTGGTCACACTCATAGCAAGCTCTCATTATACCTATTCTTGATCTAGTCTATGGCTATAAATTATACTAGAAGACAGTCCTTTAAAACCACTCTATATGATACCACTCTTTGTTGTGCCTGACGGCCTAAAACAAAACCACCACTGTTTCTCTAGTGACCACCTCGTGAGTCTTCAATTCATGGTTTCTTATGATTACCTTTGTTACTTCATTTTTATTTTTTCCTTTGCTCAATCCTAAGTGCCAAATCCAGAACTCTAGCAAAAGTAAAATAATTAGATTTTGCCATGCATCTAAATTAATACTCCCTCAATCCTTTAAGAGACCGCTTGATTTGCATCTCTTATGTAAGTTGATAAGGAGCATATCTAGATAGTGTGGTGAAATGAGCACTACACTTAGAAACTGATATACCCTTTGAATATTGTAGTTGCTTGAACTCAATGGCTAAAGCATCATGTGTACTCTCTGGAAAAAAATCGTGCCAAAAAGAGCCCAAAAAAGTCACTCCAAGTAACGGGGGATGATTTAACAGGTTTACTATAAACATGCTATCATACCAATCACAAACCATACTCATTAACCAAAAAGCTACAAAGTCAATTGCTCTAGTCTTTAAACAAGTCAAAGCCCTCCAAAGCCTATCTAATCCATCTAGAATTTTTTATGTATCCTTATTTCTTTCTAACCCTGAGAAAGTAAGAGGTTTTAGTTTCAAAACTTCAGATAATGACACCTTCATGCCTCTAGTTATAGTTGTTCCTTGTTGTTGAATATTTG
The DNA here is from genome assembly GCA_037962975.1 of Clitoria ternatea. Classification (NCBI taxonomy): domain Eukaryota; kingdom Viridiplantae; phylum Streptophyta; class Magnoliopsida; order Fabales; family Fabaceae; genus Clitoria; species Clitoria ternatea. Next base: position 101,602,329 of record CM075674.1, on the reverse strand, counting down.
CAATATTCTGTTGTAGTATTTCCATATTATGAGTTTGATTTTGTTGTTGTTGTTGTTGTTGCATAAGTTGTTCCATGTTTTTCTCTAACCCACGTAACCCGGCTGTCAATTCAGTAATAGTTAGGTCATTTTTTCTATCCTAGGCACCTTAACATTAGCTGCTTTAGAAACTGCTAGAAGTCTAGAGGTACCACAAACACAACCTTGTCCATAACTTCTAGGATTAGAATTGAGTCTGAGTAATAAACTAGCAGAAATAATTGGTGCTCTTTGCGGTGGCATCCTTACCTAATACAAGAGTAACTATCAAGGACAACATAAGAACACCAAAGGAGATGAATAACAATAACTAGAAAATATGACAAATTGAACAAAAAGATATTCGGACATGCATAGGATTCCAATAGATTTTTGCAAGAAAGTTGTGGCCAGGTCCATAATTTATTAGCAAAATTCTATTAGGTTTATATTGTTTAAGCTACAAGGACCTACAACCAAAGCTCCGATACCAACTTGTCATGACCCGATTTATGGACTATGATTGACGCGCAAACTAAGATTCTCAACTATCACTTAGGCTAACAAACCTAACTCATACCTATCAATTACAAACCTTTAACATTTAAGTCATTATATTCTAACAAAATTTTGACAAAGTTTCCTTTATAATTTCAATATATCATCACCCATTATTATCCATATCAATATTAATATAATTCAATATAATCATGTTCATTTATGTCATTTAGCTAGATCCCAAAATACACATAAACTTAAAAATATCACTATATATATATAGAGAGAGAGAGTGTGTGTGTGTGTGAGTGAAAGGGAAAGAGAAAGTCCTAAAGCTATAATGTAGTCCAACATAATACAAACTACATAAAACAAAATAAAGGCCACTGAAAACAATGGAGGTCTACCAAACAAAAACTCTATTAGGAAGGACCACTGTAACATCCCTAATTTAAATTTGGGAAAGATAAATTAAATATCTAGTTCAGTTGGAATTATGGGAAATATGAATTTAAAGGTAAATCAGTGATTTAAAGTGGTATTTTAGAAGGATAAGATAATTTAAAAAAGAATTTTAAAGGAAATGGCATCAAGAGTCTGACGTGTAGCGTGGCATTGGTGCGTAGCGTCAGGTGGGAATAAATGACCTGACATGTAGCGTCCGCGTCACGACCTGTTTTAAAACGAGACATGCAAAACAGAATGAGAACACATCTTCTTCTTCTCATTTTCTTCCTCCTCTATGATTTGTGATGAGAACTTGTGGAAGCTTGTGGTTTTCTTACGTACTTGGGTCTTGGGAGCTAAGGTAAGTTATTGGGACCCTTCATTGCATGCTTCTTCTTCTCCTTCCCTTCTCCCTCTTTAAAATCAAACTATGCATGTGATGTGGGGGCTTGGATTTTGAGTTTTAAGGTTCTTGGAAGTTGGGTTTTGAGTTTGGAAGGGTAAGGATAACAATATACTAATGGATTATGTGTTTCGGTGATCATAGGTGTCGGAACAGGTGCCAGAGGGATGATTGGTGAAGTGGGTATCAAATTCGGAAAAGGAACCGTGAACCAAGTGACCGGAGGACACAACCGACACCAAGAACAAATCATTGAAGCTTGGAATCAAGGTAAGGGAGTGTTCGGTCGTGATTAATTAGAATTGGTGTGAACATTAGGTTCGAGAAATTTATAAAATTATTAGGGGATATTAGGAGACTTGTAAATTAATTAGATAACATTTGTATGAAGATATGTATATGTGTTTGCATGTTTGAATAGCTTGGTCTTTGAGAAAGTATATTAGAATAATTAATTATGTGATAGGAAGCAAACAAATAAATATCTGGATTAGATGGATGTGTGTGATGTTTTGTGGATTGTAAGTTAGGATGAGTAATAATGGTAATTGTGATAAATATGTTAAACTGATAATGAAAAAGATATGAACTTTATAAATCACGTGGTGAGAATAGTGAAAAGACGAGTATGGAAATATAGTAGCATGGCTTGTGAGGGTTGGGTTTGTGTGGCTACCCTGATTGATGCTTATATGTCAGCTTCTGATAGTTATAGATGGAATTGATTATGTTTTAAGCCATATTGATATGATTTTATATATGATTATGTGGTATGAGATGACCAATGGTATGATGTACCCCTCGTTTTCTAGCTCCCATGGTTTTTATACCCAGTTGAGCTACCCAGTGGTCAAGTCGGACCCAGTAGTTAAGGTGGGGAGCCAAGTTGGGCTCGGTGAACCAAGTCGGGTTCACAGGGTGTCAAGTCGGATCCCCAACTGAAGGTTAATCCTTTAGTATTCGGATACTAGGAGTCATAGATATATACGAGTCAGTAATACATATGTGATTTAATATTGATGCCTACGATGTGATGAATTTAATGATTGATGTTCGTAGTGATTTCAGATGAATTTAATAAATGAATGATATGAATCAATGCTGAGTTTAATAATTGATTGTGATTACAAAATGCAATGGATGAGATTAATATTACTTTTGAAATGATACTGAGTCCTAGGTGTATATGGATCATTGTAAAGTGGAAAGAATGAATATATGTAAAGGTGATGGATTCGGTAAGCTAAATAATAACAAGAATATTAGGTATTCAATAGTCATATTTTTTATTTTCGTTCTATATTAATTACGATATTCCAAACACTCGCCCTTGTTGTTGTTTATTTAATTTAGTGATCAGTGATAGGGAGGATGCCAATGCCCCGGAGGTGCGCCAAGCGGAGAATTGATGCCAAGAAGCGATTGAAATTTATGAATTTAAAACTAATCATGTTCTGGATTTAATGTATGTAATTATATAACTTGTTTTATGTGATTGATAAATTAGTATAGTATATGCTTGATGGGATTATAGTGTGATATCACTGTTGATGAATTTATAATTGAAGTGTGATATGATGATACTATGCGATGATGACTGATGATGAGTTGAACTATGATGATTGGTGAGTTGAATAGGTATTAATAATTATGTTAAAATTGTGAAATATGTGAACATGGCATGGAGCCATTTGTGTTTGAGAATTGATATGGGTAGGTATTATTTATGTGTATGATTGCGAGAGGATGAGATTCTAAAATTAGTGGGTGTAATGATGATTTGTTAGAATTAAGTATATAATGGTTTACGCAAAAATTAAGGAACTAAACAAGTGATTTTGAGATCCAATGAGTTTCAGGATCCCCAGAAGGTACCAATAGGTCCCCTAGAACATTTAAAAACTGTGCATATAGACATTGGGATTTGGAGCCCATTTAGGTTGTTTGGTGCAAGGGTTTTGCACATAATTGGGTTAAACTACAATTTTCTCATAACTCGTGAATATGATGGAATTTTGGAAAATGACTAGCGTCAATAGTTCTGGAATAGGGAAAACATATGACCCATGAAGTTTCGTAGCAATCGGATCTAAAACGGGCCAATTGGGTAGGTTAGAAGTTGGCCTAAAATGTGTAACAGCAATAGTTGTTGTTCTGGTGTGCTAACGCTGGGCGCCAGCCTGACGTGTAGCGTCAAGGCTGCGTTTGAAGCCCCACACATAGTGTGGGCCTGGCGCACAGCATCAGGCCCCTATTTCTAGGTTTGTGTTACTTTGGTTTCCTAAGGCTTTTGGGGTTTTTAAATGATGATATATTTTGTGTTTTGACCCTTTTATTGAAAATGACTATTTTTATAAATCTGGAACAATTTAATTAAATTATTTTCAAAAAATTTATTGTAAATTTTAATTAAATGAATAAAAATAATTGTAAAATTAATCAAGGATGTCACAACCACAACTCCCAATAGCTTAAGAGGCATAACAACTATAATGCATAGGAAGGGAAACAAGCAATCACATGAATGTTTCGCAATCGACACAAATCAATCATAATGACTTATAAATAAAATATCACTAATCTTCTCAAAAAATAAGTGTTCCTATCAAATCCAATAATAAATTTCGAATCAATTTAAAATATCTTATTGGGTATCATTTAAATCTAATAATTTAATATTGAGGGGCTTACTTAAAAAGAAATCTCAATAAACGCAGCTCCACCCCATTAATAGCCCCCTCCTCTTAAGGTGACCGATCTTAGAGGCAACTACGAACGGGCAGTCATCTTCTTTATCACATGAAATCATATCTTTATATCTCATATCATCCCTCTGTGGGCAACTCCATCTCGTTAATAGCCCTTTCTGTGCATTGACGGCTCCATATAATGGATAGCCTTTTCCTCTCTGGGGCGCTGCACCCAAGCTGTGAATCTCCCAAAAATAATATATCGTCCAAAGAAACATAACTCTTAATTTAATTAAACTCCTTCATTTCAATAGTAGCTTTCAATATAATTTATGTCTTAACCTAATAACAAATAATTAATAATGTAATAGAAAATATATCAAACCATTTTCTAAGCTAAAAATTAAACAACAAAATAGGACTAAATAAAAGTTTCAATTAATTAATATATCTTCATCAAATATATCAGGAACTATTTCATTAACAAAATATATGTAACACATTATTCGATAGATTTAAAAGATATAATTTTTTTACATAGACCTTGTTTTCCCTAAAAATATAATTTTAAACAAGAGTTATAATTATGAATTAAATAAAAATTGTCATCATATTTATTATCCACTCACGACAATGGAGATCCATTACGTGCTCTTGGAATTGCTCTGAAACATAAATAATTACCGAAATCCTATATATATAAGTACCACAAGATACAACAATGCTTTAGAAAATTATATTAACAAAAGAATTTTTAGATTTATACTCAGAACCTAAAAATATATATCCTAAAAGAGAAAACATAATTTAAGAATCACCATCTTCAAGATTTTTAGTTATGGGTATACCTCAAGAGCTCCAATTTGTATTTTTTAAATACTAGAGCACTCCTTTTACTTTTCAGGGAAAAATCCCTAAACTTAAAAACATACCCTTGAGTTGTGGAAACACTTAATAAAGTTAATAAGACTCGAATATTTCTTCCTAGGTCAAAAATGGATGTGGTAAGATTAAGGGTTGATGCACTTATTGTAGAAAAAGAATTGAACGAAGGGGAAGCTATAGGAGAAGATGCACTTTGTGTCATGAAAGGAGAGAAATTAAATTTATGATTTTGTAACCCCACCCTATTTTTTAACTTCAATGATCAATTTTTATTTTTTTCTTTTTAATGAAACGTTGCACTTTTTTTCTTTCTCCTTTTTTATATAATATGTATCATTAAAGTTCTAGAATAAATGGAGATAAGATGTATAATTTACAGTTAAGTACTTGTGCACATTGTTACACACACAAAACCAACAAGCATCTTTATTTTTTCCTTCAATAATCAATCTCAATCTTAAATAAAGAATATTCCAATTTGTATTCATGAATAGGAAATTACTAAACAAATACATTGCCGATAGGAAAATAATTATGACAAATCTCATCAACACAAATTTTATGTTTGGAAAGAGTGAAATAATAAAACAATCTGTATTATGTTTCTACTCTCGACAACCCAAGTAACAAGTATATACAATGCAAGAATAATTATTACTAGAATTACCTCATAAATAACCCTTTCCTTCTTGCTAGATTTTGACAATCTTGAAAACTTAGTAGAAAAGAAGCAAAAGAAAAATATGATTTCTTTTATACATGCACTTTGGAAATGAGAATGATGAATTATTTTGTCATTTCTAACGTCCTGATTTCCCAGACCTAAATCCCGATCCAAATATAATTAATTAATAAAAATATGAATCAATTTTTCACGTTAAAACTCATAAACTAGACCACTTACATCATAGACCGTATCGCAAGAAACCAAGTGCCAAAATATAATATGTCACAATGAATATTGGATACGGTGATGCCTAGAAGGCACTGCATGGGTTCAAGGTAGAATTCCTCGTGCATGGGACTGGAAGACACATGAAAAAGTATGCACAAGAGTTAAGAAGTGTAGGGATATATCCCTAAACAAGGGAACATGCATCAACAAGCAAAAAGGGAAGAAAAAACAAAAATTTTAGTCTTTTGACAGTGTGATCCATGGCCTGGCTGTGGTTCCTACTACTAGTCATGGTTTACACTATCAGAAAGTGGGAAAATACAGCAAGAACAGGTCCCCTAGTAATGGGTTCCATGACTTGGCTATGGTTCTCACTGTCGCACCTAGGGGTCGCAAAACGGGCCTACGGTCCGAGCCGGGCCAAAGCCTGTATAGACCCGTCCAAATACGGGCCGGGCCGGGCCATAATAGAAAAACGGGCCAAAAACATTGGCCCGGCCCGTTTTCTTTGTGGCCCACGAGCCAAAACGGACCAACCCATTTTTTAATATAATTATACAAACTATTTTTTATTTTAAATTTAAACTATTTTTAAATATTTTTTAAGAAAAATTAGAAATTAAAATTAGATTTCACCTTTCTAAAGCAAAGTTTTTATAATTAATCTAATTTATTTCATTAAATGGAAATAATAAATACAAATAATTAAAATTATAACCAACTAAATATTAATATTATACATATAATATATTAATATATATTTTAATAAAGGCCCGTCGGGCTAGGCTGGCCCGTGACGGGCCTGTTTTTTGACGGGCCAAAACGGGTTGGGCCTATTCGGGAAAACAGGCCTCAAAGCTTAGCCCAAACCGGCCCGTTTTAACGGGCCAGCCCACGGGCCCAACCCATATTGCCATCCCTAGCCGCACCTTATTTCATGCTTGCAAAAACACCTTGCTTTGGAACACATGACCCATGCATCATCTACATCAATTTTGACATACATAACTCATGTAATTCTTTGTATTTTGACATGGGAACCAAACCTAATATATCATGCTTATGATCTATCAATCAATCATCTTATCACATATATGTTGATGCTCATTCTAGGCCATTATGCAACAATTATGCAGAAATATGTAGAAAATTAGCCTCCAACCAACTTTCACACACCCTAACTTATTCGTTTGACCTTCGAATGCCGCCAAAATTTAACACAAACTTATTTACACTAATTATGACCTGTGGCCACCAACGATGCCTAAAAATTTCCAAAAACAAATAAGATATATAGAAAACACAAATTGGCCATTTGTAGGCCATTTGGCTCTACCAAATCATCTCAACCATGTTCAAAGAGGTCCAAAACAGTTCTAACACATTTCAAATCCATCAATGATGTTTGTTCAACCTATCTAGAAGTTTTGAAATCTCACAAATCAAAATATGACCTATCTGGTTCCTATTTTAGGCTTATTCCTTCTTAAAATTAATATGCCTTTAAATTTTAAATGTTACATTGCATCCCTAATCAAACTACCAATCTACCATATGTCAATTATATATGCATCTAGCGATGGTCTAAATGATAACCTTCACATTCCAATCTCCCATAACTTGCCCAATGCAAATCCAATATTAATATCATGACTTAATTACAATTCCTGGGCATTTGACAATACAATTCCCTTTATGGTTTACTCATAATTCACATTTATACCATCATTATCATTTCCACATCTGTAAACATTATCTACATCTCTAGTGAGGTATCGAACTACCTATCTACTAACAGTTATATACATTAAACACACACACACATAACTGCAAGATAGCAAACCAACTAAGACATATACAATCCCAAAAGTTATATATATTTGCGACCAATTCTCTTGAAGAACTTTACAAGCAAATCCACACTGGCCCATCTCGTGTCAAATTCACTATTCAAACAACATTGTAAGGGGGTGAGCAATTACATGTTAAATGACAAAAACTAAACTAGATTTAACCATATATATATATATATATATATATATATATATATATATATTCAGTTCACACACTAGTATTCAATCATAATCATTAATGTTCAAATTAATAACCAACAACATTTTCATCAATTTACTAGTCATTTAACAAACACATCCAAATAGAGGAATTTATCACAACAACAATCATTATTAACTGCCTCACAACATGTCTAGCTCAATATCAATATGCTAATGCATATGCATGCAGATCTGACTCTATTTGATGAGTTTATACTGCAATATTCAATTTCTCAACATATATACATATCAATCCTCTTTACTGGTACCAAACCGCTCATCCATTTACAACATTGTCACTTCAACTAACCGTGGAACTCAACTCAGGTGTTGCAGGATGGCCTTAGAGTCCAACTCTAAACCAACTATGGATTCCGAAAGAAGCCACTACAGGGTCTGTACCTTATCATTAGGCCGCCTCCTATTTAGGCCTCCTCACAAGCCCTCCGTAGTCCTGTGAGCAATTTTAAACAAATGCTATGCCAAATTTAATTATCAACAAACCTCCTGGTTTCCATCACCAGGGGCTACCACTAGGTTACCATCACCAAGGGTTCTATAACAATTTTCCAACCAAGACATAATATGCAAATTCCATCCATCATAACATCATAATCATTCATTTTCATCATGATCAAGCATCACATTTTATCAATCGTAATTTCATGCATCATTTTCATTTGAACGACATTAATTTGATTTCAATAATCATTAACAACATTACCATCATTATTAAATTCATCAATAATCCAATTCTCAATAATAATATTAAGGGATACTAAACCACATCAATCTATAACATCATTATCATTCTTAATAATCATCATATTAATTCATCATTATACATGATCATCACGTAAAGAAAATATAATGGTATCACTATCTGCTCATAATCCATACATTTAAAATATAATGTTCTCCACCTATCTGAAATCAAGGATTCCAACTCAAACTTACGTTTCGGTCTCATTCCGGAAATAAACCTACAAGCAAAAACATATCGACCTTCGTCGATAAGCCGACCATACCTTAAATTCATTAATTTTACTTTAATTCTGACTACCCTGGACCCAAAACCTTGCAAATATAATCAATTTCACAAAACAAAAAGAGTTCAGAGTTTTCAACTTACCGAACGTTTACCGATAAGGGTTCCAGAGGTTGGTATCAAGTTCTGATGCAACCCACAAACCTAGAATGGTTCCAATACTACCTATAGCAATGAAATCGAATGAATTGAATACGGGAACTAAGAAATTTAGCCAATTTCCAAAGTGGATTTTCTTGGAGCTTATGTAACAATGATAGAATTGAAGAAATTCCACACTCTAAGCCTTGCTTGTGGAAAATGAGGAGAAGAGATAACACCTTGAAGCTTGCCTTGACTTTAATGGAGAATGAAGAAGATGATAGAAATGGTGAAGTGATGAAGTCACAGTGGAGAAGGAGAAAGAATGAAGAATTTCCCTTTTTTCCTTGCCTCCATGCACAAGAGAGAGAAAGGAAAATGAGCTATTTGACCCAGCCTGTGATAAGTTAGTTGTTTTTTTGTTCGGGCCAGATAAAAAAAGACCACTTTGAATTCATACTTTAATTTTAGAATTTGGGCTTGACTCATGTAGGTTTGGCAGGCTTTGGCAAGTTCGTATTTCTTTTTCTTTTTTCGATAAAAATATAAAAAATATGACAAGTAAAAATATATAAAAAATTTTACATGTTCCAAATCAAGTATAAAATCTAATTCAAGTAAAAAGAATATGAAGAATATTTTTTTTTTCATATTAATAATTATGAACTATCTAGGGATTAAACTTTAGAAGACTCGATTTTAATTCAAATTATTTTTAATATCTAAATTCATTTATTTTGTGAACCGACTCAACGGGCGTAACCCGTAATCCGTTTTGATATTTCAGTCGAGTTGACCTGACGAAGCTGATGGGCATATCTGTTGAAGGCGCGTGAGTCCCAATCATTGATCTGCAATTTTTATCCACAGTTTTATCTTTTTCGAAGGTTTCTTCCCCAAATGTTATGGCCCATGCCATTTAATTCTCCAGAGGGATACAGATCATTCTTCACTCCCATGGCCTCGGGGGTCCACTCCAAATACCACCACCATTATCATTTATCTTCGGATCAATAATATTTTAACATGTTTTATAAGAATCAACAATATAAAATTTCTAGTTTAATTTATACTTTCTTTAGTATAGATTCCTAGTCACCACCACAGGATTACGAATTTTGTAGCTCATTTTACAGTCAAAACAATATCATTACATTGAACAAAACGATCCATTAAATTTTATATTATCCATTCACATTAATAGTAAAAGTATGTGTGTGATTATACCTGTTAAGATATTTGTAGGAGTATTTTTGATAAATTTAGTATATCTTAGAAAGAAGTAGAAAATGGTTAAATTTTCCCAACTATTTTTATGTTCCATCTATCTTTATGCTACAAACATTTCATGATGCACTTTGTTCCTCTTGATTACATTATATATCTCTCACTTTTTTCTCGGGGCTGGAATCATACAGTACATATCCAAAAAAAATATTAATAATTACACTAAAAAGAATAAAGTTAAAAAGAATGAACAGTTTTGATGAGAAGAATCTGATGAATCTAGCGAGATGTGCTGTCCCTGGGCTGTATGACTTGTATCCATCGGATCATCTTCCCGCATATGAGCTCAACCCCAGAGTAGTTCGCAGAAATGAATATCAAATAGTCACATACCCTTCTTTCCAGCAATCTTGATAGTAACAATTCCTTGTTATTATTGTTCATCACTATTAACATTTTTGTTATGAGATAATTTCAACTTTGTTTTGTATTAAACCTGAATTGCTTCATCCATGCATTAGATTACCACACGGCTACGTAATGTGATGAAAACTTAAACCAAATAAAAATTTACTATATAAATCATAATACAAGCCTACAAAGTGCTTTTAATTAGGAGGCTTTAAATCCTATTATATAAAGAAAAGACTTAATTAAAAGAGACAATCTCTAATTAGTCTTTTAAGTTTCGACTAGAGAATATCGTTAAGTTCACCATTTTTTATAATTATTACGTATTAAATCTCTCTCTCTCTCTCTCCTGTTTTTATCATAAATAAAAAAATTAATATAAAGCGTTAAATAATTATTTATAAAATCTAATAAATTCTGGGAAAGAAAGAGTTGAAGGAAGTAACTACATTGAAATGAGCTATATATGCATCTTACACATGTATTTATTATTTCAAGAGACTATAATTCCCCTCAATGAGGGTTCTGAATTTGAATTTTTATAGATTTTTTAAAAGATAGTCATGGTTAAAAAGAAAAAGTACTCGTCTATCTATGGCAGCGGGAAAAAAATAAGAAGAAAAGTAGAAGTAGATGGTATTGCTCTGAAATTTACTAATAACTTTGACAACACAATGTAAATCATGGCGTTGCATTTTGTCTTGGTGGGTAGGGCCAAGGATACATAAAATAGAAGAGAATTTGAGAATTGAATGAGGTGGAGGAAAATGAGGATGAAGCAGGGCCTTTAATAGGTGAAAGAAAAGGAAGAAAAAAGGGTTTTACCATCCTAAAAATATATCATACTGTCAAATAAAGTTGAACTATAAAATTCTTAAATTTTTTTAATTTTTTCAACCAAATAAACGTAAAGTGGTGTTGAGCTTTATGCTGTGTAGCCTCTTTTCTAGACTCAAGACAATAACCATAACACCGTACTATTTATTCCATCAACTATCGTGGGCACCCACGTTACGTACGTATCTGTCACCCTTCCTCATTCTCCCTCCATGCTCTGCCACGCCAAACGCAAATCATTTTTGTGTGTGTTCTGTTAATCTCTAATCACACGTGACTCGCCCAACAAATCACATGTTTCACAACATTAAGGTTAAGATCCCATTTTTTTAAGGTTTTTTTTAACCCACACTCTAAGAAAATCTAGTTAAAGAAATAAAAGTGAAATTATTTTATTGAAAAATATATGAGAATTGTTTAGAAATTAGAGTAAGTGAATTTTAATAATATTTTTAAATAAAAATTTTAATTTTAATTTTTTTAATTAATATCTTTTAGACACTTTTTAATGTTTTTTATATATTCTATTCCAATTCAAGTGAGATAGATTAATATAAATATAAATTTTGTCATTTATTTTTAATTAAAAGTTTATATGAGTTGGGTTTTGAGTTTCACTAAGATAAAAATAAATCTCAAAGTTCCACTACACTTATAAAATACTTAATGATTACCGATTAATAAGACCTTCAAAATAAGTGATATTTGAGTCTGTAACCTCATCATTACAAATTAAATTTTTAACTAATTGAACTAGCCTTTATCAACATAATAATTTTTTAATGTAATTTTTATAACTTAGTTTAGTTATTCAATTATATATATATATATATATATATATATATATATAAAACTTATGAAACATTACAAAATACGAATACTGACATTAATGCGGATCATGTTTTGGAAACTAAATTTGTGTCACCTGGTGGTCAGGTTAATACTCTAATGGGCTTTCTTTTATAATCCATCCTTTTTTCCCTCTTCTTTATCTTCCCCTTTTCCTGCCTTCCTCCCTCCTCCTTCCCATCATGATCATAATTATAATTTAAATTTTAGCATTTGGAATTTTGTTTATATTTGAAATTTGAATTTAGCGTGGCTTATCATCAACTCTAATTAGTGTCAAATTAAACTTAAGTTAATTCAAATTACATGTTTAAATCTAAAATTCAAATTTGTTATATCTATTGGCGTCAATTGTAGCTAACATGATGGAGTTTGAGTCGATGCTAATAGTTAACGGTTGAGCTTTTACCTTTAGTAGCATCGATGTCACCAACTCTAATAAGTCATTAGGTTAAGAAGCTACATTCTAGTAGTGATACGACATCTTCAATTCATAAGTGTACTTGTAAAAGATTTTTTATGCTCAAGCAAGCTAACAACACGTTTGGAGGGTCACTCTAATGGAGAAAACCTCCGTTGAAGATAAGGAGAATTTTGATCCTACGGGTCAACGAAGTTTTAATTATCTCGAACGGCGTGAAAAATTAATATCAATCTTTAAATTTTTCACTTCAACTCAACTCCGTTTCCCCAACTGTAAACCAAACACCCCTAAGTCGTGAATCAAAATAATGTGTTATACCTCTCATATATGTATAGATAACCATTACAAGCTCTACTCATAATCTATTTGTATCTTTTATTTTACAAGTATGTGTCGTCAATTAACAAGTAAGAATAATAAACTTATGATAATTCATTATATATATATATGTATATATATATATATATATTTTTGAATGAATTTCTTATAAGATAAGATAATCTTCTTAACCTCAAATTATGAAGTTAAATAGAAGATGTAAATATATCAATCATAATTCTTTGAGATTTTGTTATGTCAATATTAGATGTAAATTTTTTGATTCAAGCATTTTAAGAGTTTTTGTGTGTCTTTCAATGAGAAATTAAAAGATAATAAAACAATTGTTCAATTTTATCACTGAAACAATTTTAATACCGCCTTTAAGTTTTGAATATAAGGAAAAGTAACTACTTTTCACACATATTAAGTAGTGTTGGTTTGGCACAACGAGTTTATAATTTTTTAAGAAGTTTATGACTTTTCAAAAGTTGCCAGAGTTGTTTGGCAAACATAAAAAATAAGCAACTTATAATTTTTCCTAATTTTTAGAAAACTACTAGGCGAAACTTATGAATTTTCAAAAGTAATAAACTCCTGTATTAATTGTTTAGTTATCATTTTTACCTTTTTCTAATTATAATTTTTATCTTTCACATAATTAAAATATTATATGACCTTTAAATTTATTTAACACAATTTAAACTACTTTTACCAAAGAACTATATTTCAATAAGCTTCATAAAAAACTATAAGCTACTTAAAAAATTATAAGTTATAAGCTGTAACATCTCTGATGTTTTAATGAGAATTATAAGAAATGGGAAATGATTAGTAAATGTTTTAGAAGTTTTATTTAATATTTGTTCTGTCTGAGCCAGAGATAAGAAAGCCGGTGTCGAGATCGGTCTCAGAAGCGCGAGCAGGCGGAGTTAAAGATCGGGAGTGTAGGAGAAGAGCGGACAGAGTTAGGTGGTCTGGTCCAACCGTTGTGAGGAGAGCGCCTCACATGGGGTCATAGCCCGGATTAACCTTATAATGACTAAAACAACGAATGTAGGTAACCAAGAGGTGAGCACGGATGAGATATCCGACCTCTCAGGTTGTAACTCGGATTTCCGAGGTATGAACACTAAGCTAGGACACCGGGGGGCCGATATTTATATTGGGCCTATACTCTTGCGAAGTATTAGAGAATTGTTAATAATTAAACATTGAGGGAATAAATAAGTGTAATTGATTTGATAACTATGCAATAGTTTAATATAGTGAAATTGATTAAATTTAGTAAGAATACAAATAAAATAAAGGAAAAGACGATCTTGCCCATGAGCTATATATATATATATAAGGAGATTCTCTTCCTTCCCTCTTCATTATTTACAAGTTACCTTTGCTGTTGGTCTGTTCCTTCACTTTCGTTTTTCTCTTAACGCTGAGTTGCATGTGCTGGAGAGGGACTCCATTTGTGTCCAAACTTCAATTTATTCCCATTCCTGTGATTGAGGCTTCAAGGTGAGTCTACTGATCCGTTCCAATTGTGATTCCCTTATTCCTTTTATTCTTTAGTGGTTTAAAGCCATGCATGGCTATATTCGTGGCTGTTCTCCACTCCTCCGGTGAGTGTGAGCCCAAATGCAGTCCATGAATTAAGGGCGTTGAAGTGACGAGCTGTACTTTATGATCCGTAAGTAGTAGGTTAAGCAACAGAAGACTGAGTGACGGAGTTGAGACTGCGAAACCAGTGCTCAGAGGAAGGAATCGACACAGAGAGCAGATCATCGAAGCGTGGAACCAATGTAAGGGGGTGTTCGGGTTATAATTAATTAGAATAGGACTCGCTAGTATTCAGGTCATTGAGGTAATGTAAACAGGTTAAGGAAAATGTTGCTAAACGTAGTGTGTGTTTATGCTTGTGCATGTGTGACTGGGTTCATTAATTAGTGGAAGATCGGGTGTGGTTGAGTTTATCATGTTATGATCTTGTGATATCTAATGTTGAAATGATCAGCGTTATGTGACGTCAGGTTAGCAAGCAGGCTACCCGAGTGATGAGGAATTGATATTATTATGTGAAAGGTAAATTGTTGAATGATTATGTGGTATGGGATGGCCGACGGTATATGATAGCCCCTCCTTTCCGGCTCCCGTGGTTTTCGTGCCCAGTTGAGCTACCCAGTGGTCAAGTAGGACCCAGTGGTCAAGGTGGAGAGTCAAGCAGGACTCGGTGAACCAAGCAGGGTTCACGGGGTGTCAAGTAGGACCCCCAGCTGAAGGCCAATCCTTTAGTATCCGGATACTAGGAGTCAAATTGTATGAGAGTCAGTTGTGATCGTGATGAATGTGATGGAATTGTGTGTTGGTTTAATATAGTTACTGTATGTGATACACTATGTTTCGGTATGCTTACTTACGAGTGATGCTTGATGTGTATGTATAAATATGCATGTATATTTGTTAAGTTCCATTCTATATTAATTACAATGCGAAACACTCACCCTTGCCTTTTTTTTAGTAACCAGAGACAGGGAGGGGGAAGGAGCCATGGAGTCGCGCCAAGGGGGAGAACGGTGCCAGGGTCCGAGTGACTTTGAGTGACTCTCTATAGAGTTATATATGTGTATAAGAACTTCCGAGTATTACTAATTAGTTGTGTTTAATCAAGACCGGACGAATGCAAATCTACATTTTAAAATACATTACTGTCATTTACATGTGTTGTTGTGGTAGCTATGACAAACCTTTGATTAATAGAATCATTTTCAGGGTGAGACTTTCGGGAGTCTGTATGCATGTTTTGTCTAATCTGGTGTGTGAAAGGTATTCGCTCAAGCGAATAGAAACCTCGTTTAAGCGAGAGTCTGGAATCTCGCTTAGACGAGTAGGGGCCTCGCTCAAGCGAGAAGCCCTGATTCCCTTTCTCCCATCCGTTGTGCTTAAATTAACTTGCTTTTCTTTTCTAGACCTCATTTAATTAATCTAGCTGTGACTGCTGTCACTTGAATAAGTCAGTAAAAATAAATGCTTTTTCACTAAATATCGATTAATTTTCAAGAAAAGGAAAAATTTATCGTGAGATGTAATCATTTGAATAAAAATAAATGCAAAAATAACCTAGGACGTTACATAAGCTCTTCTTACCAAATGGAGCCTTAGAATAATTGTTGTGGTGGGAAGTGATATTTGTATTAATGTTATCAAATATCTGATGTAATATCTTAAAATATCAGCGATATGTATAAAAAACATATTTAATGAGCAAATATTTAATAACGTTAAAAAATATAATTTTGTTTAGATTATGAAATAAAAATTCAATAAAAGTTACTTATATTTCAAACTGAATCTAGTAATATGTTTGAAAAGAAAAATAAGAGTAAAAGAAATAGAAAGATGAGAAAATGTAGATAACAATATATTTTATTTTGTTTATTTTTAAATTGAAAAATAAAAAAATTTCTTAAAGATAATTTTTGAATTTTCTCTCTCTTCAATTTCTTTTTCTCTTCCTTTAATGTTTTTTTTCTTTCATTTTCCTCTTGACAAACGCTAATTCATTATTAATGTTCCCGATCCTCAAACGACTCGGACACTGTACACACACACACAAGAAAAAAAACACTACGATTTAATAACCCATTTATTATATTCCAGCCGAAGTAACCATGCAATGGTTACAATTATTCTTTTGATTCAGACAATGGTTACAATTATAATAACACGCGAACATTTAAGGAAACCAATTATTATATATTGAAGTATTAGTGAATAAGTCTTCCTAACCAGGGTTTTAAAAGCACTACATTGTTTAAGAAATAGAAAATATCACTTTTGAATTAGAGAGAATTTATCTTAAAAATTAAGAATAGAGCATTTATCATAATTTGTAACAAAGTTACTACCTATTATATTAGATAAAAATAAAAAAGCAATCAAAGTGGATTGTGATTTCTGTAATAATCATGGCATCTAATGTGGATGATCCTTTTGTGTGGTTTAATACATTTTGTTGGTTTCTTTTTTGATGCAAAATTTTGACATTTTATTATTAGGACTCAAGACTGAGAACTGACATAGAATACAATCGGCTGCTTTGTCTCTCTTGAAATATTGATTAGCCTTTGCTTTTCTTTTCCACTCACTACCATCTCTCTCTCTCTCTCTCTCTCTCTTTATAAACCACCCCACTCCACACTGTCACCACACTTCAATTCCCTCCATCTCTCCCCTTCACCAAACCTTCACTTTCTCTCTCTTCCTAAAACATTCTTAAATGGAAAAAGCGCAAACCGAACAGTGGCGACCCGACCCGTTTCACGGCGGCATGTTCCGGCCGCCGGAGACGCCGCGCGAGCCCATGGAGTTTCTCTCCCGTTCCTGGAGCGTCTCCGCTCACGAAGTCTCCAAGGCTCTCTCTCCGGCGCTCTCCAAGGTCACACTCTCCAATGGCGCCGCCGTCTCCATCCCGGAGGACCTCGCCGGCGAAGCCGAGGAATCCACCGCTGCTGTTTCCGGGAACCCCTTTTCTTTCGCGTCGTCTGAGACCTCTCAAATGGTGATGGAACGAATCATGTCGCAATCTGTGAGTGCTCTCACTCGGAACGAAATAACAGAGTAACATGAATAACTTTTTTCCCGTGTTGCAAAAAAAAAAAAAAAAACACAACAACACCTGAAAAGAAAAACAACCCTGCAACGTTGCTTTTGTCAGTCACACTAAACACAAGTTTCTTTGGTTTGGTTTTTAGCTTCCTTTGTCTTGTTCTTCGCTTTTGTTTCTTGTGTTTATTGTTTACCACCACTCTGTTTCATTTAAACATTTTCGTGTTCGCCAATTCTTCATTATCTACCACTCTCTGTGTGAAACAACATAACACTAACGCATTTATTGTGATTGTAGCAAGAAGTGTCTCCACGAACCTCGGGTAGGCTCTCTCATAGCAGTGGCCCTCTTAATGGAACACAGAGTTGTGGTTCTTTAACCGATAGCCCTCCTGTCTCCCCTTCTGAAATCGACGATATCAAGGTATTTATTTATTTATACACATTTTTACACATATAGTTTGTTTCAACACCCTTTTATTTAATTTAATCATTATACAATACCTATCCCTATCTAATACTACTATAATAATATTAAAACCATTCAATTAATTTTGGAAACTAATGAAAGTTGTACCAGTAATGATTTCTCCGGCTACCCATTAAAGGCAATAATTAAGTGAATTAGTTAATGAAACTAGTAAACTTAAATGTAAAATTTTTCGGGGGTGTTTTAATTTTACTGAAAGCGTGTGGGATTAGGCCTGTGAATCATTGTGTTTGAATTTGATCCTCTATTTTTAGGCTTTTTCAATTGGTCCCCTAACCCTGTCAAATTGGTTAAAGCACCCACGTTCAGTAGCACCTAATAACCGTCCTTGCAAACCCCAATTTAGCATGCCACACCTTCCAGCTTCTACCCTCTTACCCTGCAGCATTAATGCTCATTTGCCGGTGGTGGGGTTTTTCCTATGCACGGCAATGGCACCAAGTTACCACCTTTGTTCTTGATAAGCGTGTAAAATATAGTATATTTATTAAAGAAATCGATGTTTGTAACATAAATGCTTTGTGTTATCTTCCGGTTTATCCCAATAATTTTTATTGAATCTCCTTTGCAGTATACACGCACCAACAACAACACTGCCGCGTTAAATGCCCATTTCAGGACCGCCCCAACAGCCGCCGTGGGCGGTGGAGGCAAGACAGTTGGAAGATGGTTGAAGGATAGGAAGGAAAAGAAGAAAGAGGAGACAAGGGCGCTCAATGCTCAGCTGCATGCGGCTGTGTCGGTTGCCGGTGTCGCCGCAGCTGTGGCTGCAATTGCCGCCGCCACGGCCGCTTCATCAGGGTCCGGGAAAGACGAGCAGATGGCCAAGACTGACATGGCTGTGGCATCGGCGGCAACGCTGGTGGCGGCTCAGTGTGTGGAGGCAGCGGAGGCTCTCGGTGCTGAGAGGGAACACCTTGCAGCAGTGGTGAGCTCCGCTGTGAACGTGAGATCTGCCGGTGACATCATGACATTAACTGCGGCGGCAGCGACAGGTGTGGATGATAATGATGTGTGAATGTCAATTGAAGGAACATTCTGTTTTTCTGATTTTTGTTTAATTTATTTTACTCTGATAGAAACTTCTAGTGTTGATTTTTTTGGGTTTGTTTGTGTGTGATTTTTTTTGTGGTGTGAAATTGAATTGCAGCTTTGCGTGGGGCTGCCACATTGAAAGCGAGGGCCCTGAAGGAAGTGTGGAATATTGCAGCAGTGATTCCTGTGGAGAAAAATTTGGGAGGTGTTGGAGGGAATGGTAGTAATAATAATAATGGAAGTTCTAATAGTAGCTTCAGCGGTGAGCTTGCCCCAGAAGAGAATTTCTTGGGCATCTGCAGTAGAGAATTACTAGCCAGAGGTTGTGAGCTCCTCAAACGCACTCGCAAAGGTATATTTCTTGAAATTTACTATTCCTCTTTGGATTAACATGTTCGGTAATTATATGCTTTTATAGATAAACTTTGATTTATGTTTTTCTTGGAGGAAAAGAATTTAGTTATTTTCTTAATCATGGCTCTGCTTTTAAGTTTAATATTTAGTCACTGAAAAGGGGTTTGATTTGATGTGAGAATTTTGTGTGCAGATGATCTGCATTGGAAAATTGTATCTGTGTATATAAACAGGATGAATCAGGTGAGTGTTTTTTGTGTTCCAGAATAATGTACTTTTGAATCTATTGTGGATAACTAACTTGTTAATTATTTAAGCATCGATTAGAGTTAATGATATGTGTAAAACATGATTGAGAATAAAAGTTGAGGTGGGGGCCTTTACTATGATGAGGTGAAGGGATCTAGCTTACTTTGGTTCCTTAGAAAACTGCAACCTTTAACTCTTTAGGATGTTCTTTTTGTGAAGGTTATACTGAAAATGAAGAGCAGGCACGTTGCTGGGACCATCACAAAAAAGAAAAAGAGTGAGTTTTCATTACTTTTGTCTTGCTCTTAACTAATTATATGACAACAGATTTGGAGGTGGGTCTTATTCCATTTGGGGATTTGTGAAAGTCATGGCTACTAAAGACTAAAGTTTGTAAAGGATCAAAAGGGTTCTTCTTTAAGTAGTTATATCCTTTCTTTTGATTTTTTTACAGATGTGGTGATTGAAGTGATCAAAGATATGCCCGCCTGGCCTGGCCGCCACTTGCAGGAAGGAGGCGAGGATCGCCGCTACTTTGGGTTGAAGACGGTAATGCGTGGTGTTGTTGAGTTTGAGTGCAAAAATCAGAGAGAATATGATGTTTGGACTCAGGGTGTTTCAAGGCTTCTCTCCATTGCTGCAGAAAAGAACAACAGAAACAGAATATGAGCTTTTCTGGTTTATAGTCTTGAGGGAGAAAAATGAATTTTTGGCAATGGGGGGGTATATATAGGGAATCAATGGTGCTAGTAGGCATTATAGATGTTTGTACATGGTGGTGGGGTTTTGGTCATTGTAAAAAGGGTAAATTAAAGGCAAAGTTATGCCAAATGGGGTCACACTTTAATTTCGGGGAACATGCATATGGGGGGATTTTGATGTATATTTTGAATGTGAAAGCGAAGCATTTGAACCCAAGTGAGCTCAATGTGAACAAATAGTGGGATAGTCTTTTTGTTTTTTCACTGTTCTGGAAAGAAAAATGAGTAGTATTGGACAATGGGGTAGGGGGTTGCAGTCAAAAAGAAAAGAATCAATGAAGGTTGAGGGAATGTATAATGTTTGAAGACAGACATACCCTTGTTCTATCTTTTCTTGTTTTGTACATTTGGGTTTGGACTTTATAAAATAAAAGGTGGTCAAAAGACTAGATTTTCATGTGATTATGAAAATTAAAAATTATGGGCTTAGGCTCCTGGATTGGAACTATGGGAAATTTCCAGCTATATTCTTGCTAATTCAGAGCCATCAATTTCCCGGACTTGCACTTTTGTGGGTACTTAATTCATCATGTGCATCACATAACATATTAATGAAAGCAAGATGCTCACAAAGTTAATTTTTTTTATCACTCAAAATATGCAATTTTTATATAATTTTTAATAAAAAGATACTTCACTTTTCATTTTTTTAACAAATTTTAATATAACATTTTTAATTTTGATTTCATAAACAGTGTTCGACATGTCTCTTAATGGAATTTCCATTGACCATAAAAAATTTATTGAATTTGAAATTACCGAATAAATGAACTTAATTTTTAATTTGATGAGAGCATCGACAGCATTGTTCCAAGGTAACGATTGTGTTAGCACAGATAGTTGAAAGTATTGACACTGTCGAATTATCGGTTTCTAATAACGTAAATTGTCTTAAAAATTAAAGAGCAAGTGCCTAATCGCTGTCGAATATGGTAGTAGTATGATGTTGTTATTATTATTATTATTATTATTATAGAGGTATTGGGTTATTAATGGTGTTATATAAGGAAAGAAAATGTTATCGGCAACCAATTGTCAGAGAAGTGAGCTTTGGAAGACCATTATTTCTTTACCTTCAGAACAAAACAAAGAAAACAGATAATAGAGATTAAAAAAACACAACAGAGAATAGAAATCAAAAGAACATAAATAAATACCTTCGGGAGGGATAGCCCAAGAATTTTAAATTAATCACTACAGCAGAAAATTCTCATTATTTGGTGTCAACTGTTCCTCCTCCCATAATCACGTAAACATTATATTCGCTGTGTCCACTAAGAAAGGACAAAATTTTAGTCTTGTCCACGAATAAAATACTGAAAAATAACAGTATTGTCATGAACTAGCATTTTATCCCTTTAAGAGCTAATTCTACCTCCAGTATTTTATTCTGGAAGTGCATAGAGATCATGAAGGTTAATATATTTAGATGTAATTGTGATCTGTAAAGAAACCGAGTAAGATATTTAGGGTGTTTGTGAGTCTTATTGAGTATTAAGTCGATGTGTTTTAATAATCAATGATGTCAATCATGACTATGGTATTTATAAGAATGTAAGAAGAGATGAGTTTCTTTTAAGAACACTTGACATTTAATTTAAGTTAGTAGGATATCATAATTTATAGACTAATGCCAACATAAAAAGCATGTGAAGGTTGGAAATGTACCTTGTGTTTATGAAACTAATATTTGTAAGGGAAATGATGTAAGGAATTAATGATTCTTTAAGGTTATTAGTGATATAACACTCCAAATTAAGGTTATCTTTTTAGTTAGATATCATCCTAATCATATTTATATTAATTTGAAATATAGATAGTTCTAGTGGGATCGAGGTGAGATGAGATGTTAATATTTATCCAGGGTACACCAATTTATGACCGAAATAACTTGATCAGTATATTCAAATCAAATTGTATAAAAAATAATGAAAGTAGTACACAACTGAAACTACAATACAATTAAGGGAGTACATAAATCAATAATGAATATATTATTAGAGAGACAATTAATATAAAATTTCTTTTTAAATAATAAGATTTACTAATACTTATTGTGAAAGGAAATTCCTAAACAGGAATGTGGTAAATTTTTTAATCATTTATCTGTTGGCTTAGGGTTTAGTCGAATGGTTCTAATGATTCATGTCTTTGGATCCATTCTTGATCTTTTATTAGAATAATTTTTTCACAACCTCTATTGTGTCATAATCATTTGTTTTTACAGTTGAACATTAATGGCTTTGTACAATTATATTGTAATTGATACAGAAATTGGAGTGTCACTTTCTTTGATGACTTTGGTCCTACCACTCGTGTATTAGAAACATGGCTCACACAGTACTAAACAACAAAATGTAGATGACTAATATAATCATGGATATGTGTATTTTAATAAGTCCTTATAAGTTATATGCCTTGGTCTCTGTTGATAACTTTGATTTGAATCCTTTGGTGGGCAAATTATTTTAAAAAAGGGAAAACATGATGATGAGAGAGGAATGAGGATGGATTTATCTTGTGCCATAATCATTTCGACCTGTGTCATTGTCATTTTTGTGTTTCCTTCCATCAGTATGATTCCGTTTTCAATTTTGCATTGAATATACTGCAGTTGCATTGAAAGTGTAGTTCATTCCCTCTTTCTTTATTTCTTTTTTTTTCGCCAATTTGGTTGAGATTTGCGAGAGAACATGCTCTGAAAGGAAAGCAAGCCATTTTAAGATTCAAACTTATAAGTTTTATTTACTTACCACTTGATTTATTTATTTTTTTCAAGAAAAGTATAAGAAAAAACATAAGAAAAAATAATAAAAAATGTAAAACTACGTGTTGTTTTGTTGGTTTAAAAATATTGTAAAAATCATGAGATTATCTTTTTTAAATGTTTGATCCATTTAAAAAGTATAAAAAATATATAAAAAATTGTTGAAGTTAATAATATACCCCTCGTGATAGGTGAAAATAAAATAAAATAATACATAAAAATATAATTGGTAAAAATGATGGTTGATGAGAAAATTTTTTAATTAATTCTTGTAGGAAAGTTTTAGCCCATTAATCCATCCATAGCCATAATAGTTTTCCCATGCAATAAGATAAGAATAAACTTTCTGTTAAAAAAATGGAGACTGCTTTTGATAACAAATATTGAATCATCTGAAAAATGAATCGACTTTGTTAATAAAATTTCCTTTAAAGCTGAAGTTGATAGTTTTTCATCTAAATTCTGAGATGACTTAAAAATTAATATAAAAACTTATTTATAGCAACACTTATTAAGCAGAGTAACAGAACTGTTTTCCTATTAAAAAAAAAGAACTGTTTCAAAATAGGACAATGGATATAGCACTTTTATTAAATAAAGAAAAATGCTAACTGAGACGAATGTGACTTTGTAAAAATTGTACCAAACTGCAAAACTGTAATTGTTTTTGATGTGGTTCGATTTCTTAAATATATTGTTTATATTTGTTTGTTTCAATAATCAATAAAAAATATTTTTTATACATGGTATAAAAATAACCTGTAAAAAATGTTAAAAAATAATATTTTATACTGATAATAATCGGTGTAAAAAATATTTTTACATTAATTATTGAAATAACTAATATAAAAAATATATAAAAATTTAATAATTTATCCGTAACTAGTATAAAAATATTGATAATCAACATAAGAAGTAATGGAGCCTTCATACTTAATGCAAATGAGGGGGGATATCGCCTTATAGTTTACGTTGATATTATGTTTTTGAAGGTACCTAAGCCGATGTGTGTTTAAGAGAAGAAAAGCTTGAACGAAAGAATCAGGTCATGAAGAAATGAGAAAAGAGAATTTTCTAATAATTGTATGACATATGTGACATTTCCGTTTAAATTCTTACAATTTATTCCACGGTCTAATAAAATTAGAATATATTTTTTTTGCGTTGGGTATGTTCTTGGCAATAAGCACTAGGAATCTAAGTGTTATATGACTCAGAACCACACAAAATCCCCTATTTTTGCTCTGGTAATCGATTATAGAAAGACTATAATTGATTATCGTAATCGATTACCTCAGAACGACTTACATAGGATTTCAAGATTTGCTCTTTGGTAATCGATTATGTAACCAATTACCTGCATACCAAAATAAAATTTTTTATAGATTTTGGTCTCCTGGCCAACTTTTACACCTCCTAACTTGTCCGTTTTAACTCCGAATGCTACGAAACTTTATGGGCACTATCTAGGACTCATTTTGGACCTGTTGCCGCAGTCCGTGCTAAGAAATTCCTCCAAGTCGTGGAGTTATGCAGAAAAATGTAATTTGCTTCTTTTCAAGCAACTCCCTTACCAAAACCATATGAAATGCCACTTAATTGGCAATCTCTTTTCATGCCCAAGTTCTAAATGTGCCTAGGGTTCTATTGATGCCTTCTAGGGATCCCGAGTCCCACCGAAACTCAAAATTACATACTTAGTTGGCTTAATTAGCCATTTCTCCTCTAAAACAAACTCTCTATTTTTAACTACTACTTACTTGTACCACCACAACCCTCAATGCAAACTCTAATGCCTATTGTTCCCCCCTCAATACGAGAGGTGATCCCACCAATTCCTCATATCAACTGTCGTAACCATGTATACTACCATAATTGTAACACCCCTTTATATGCACGAGATATAGATGTATTCTTCTTGCTTTTAAAAAAAAACTTTTGGAAAGATATACATATTTATCACTCTTTATCTCGCGTATACAAGGACGTATATATATCTGATTTCCTTTGAATATTGAAAGTAAAAAAAATGTCGTCTTTCAATATTTGTCCATAATGACAAAATAATTTATAGAAATCATAAGTGATAAACCATTACAGTATTATATCCGAATGAGAAAGTTTATCAAAGTTTAACCTTTACTTGTTACAATTATCTAACTTGATATTGTAATAAGGCACAGTAAAACCAAACTATACATCTACTACAAATGTGACCAATCATTTCCTAGCCCTTAAACCATCGAGTTTTGGAATCCTACTCTTGTCATATCTTTTCATCTATCTGATTGAGGATGAGACCACTTTACCCTCTTGTAATTACATATCCTTCCATCTTGGACTGCTAACTATATATCACATAACATATATTTTAGACACAAAATTCAAACAAGAAGGAGTAAGAAAAAGAATATAATACTTTACAGATAAGACATAAGCATAAGGGTTTTCATAAACATAACAATTATACTTTTATTCACAATCACCCATATAGAATGTCACAATCACATGAATGTTATGCAATGTTTTTAATACTACCATCTTATTCATTCTATGCATGTGGGCCCTTAAAGTTTTAGTTTACACTGGGCCAACCAGGAGTTTACATTGTTCCATAATTACGGATAATAACATAAATGTCTTCATGGCACACGAACAGCTCAACTGGCATGGAAACACTTAGAGACTAGTCAGATTAAGAAGGTTTTTATTATGAAAATACCCGACACTAGGGAGTGACCCCAGGTCCCCTGAAGCACCCTTCCACACCCTCTCATCCCAAGGTTCGCATTTGAACCTTTTCTAATGTATCCTCAGTTTCTATAATCCGTCCCCATGAAACATCACATCTCATTTCTCTTTAATGATTCATGATGCATGAACTACTCAATATTTAGTTGGTTAAGACTTTTAGAAACTCAATTATTAAATATCATAAAGGTTCATAAATCATCTCAATAAACTGTACATTCTCATAAGTCCTTCTTTGAACTTCTGTTATACAGAAATAAATTTAGTACAGTCTCTGAATTCAGATCTCACCAAAATTAAGTTTCCAAGCCTTAAATATCTCAAAACTTTCTTTTAAAAAACTTCACATATTTACATAATCTTTCTCAATTTGAATCTTAACTAGATTGAGTTTAGAAATCTCAACTATAACAAAATATCCTTTAGTTATTTCGTTGGGGAAAACTAAAATAATTTACTTTAAACTTCTGATTACTAAAAGAAAATAATTTTTAAAATCATTAACTAAGAATACTTAAAACTATAAAAATTTTCTTTAATTCAAGAATTAATTATCTCAACCTTTAATTTTCATAAAATAGTTTCTTTCTAATACTAGATTTTATTCTAGAGATTAAAAATAAAGTTAATGAAAATAATTTTTAAGAAGAAATAAAAGACTAAAATAATTATAAAATACTTTCTCTTAGAATAAAACTTTAAAGAGTAAGGTAAGAAAATTCTTACTGAGTTTTCACTTTCCGTCATGCTTGCTATATGCTCAAACTCCATATCACA
The DNA here is from genome assembly GCA_037962975.1 of Clitoria ternatea. Lineage (NCBI taxonomy): Eukaryota > Viridiplantae > Streptophyta > Magnoliopsida > Fabales > Fabaceae > Clitoria > Clitoria ternatea. Next base: position 101,575,458 of record CM075674.1, on the reverse strand, counting down.
AGGTCATCAATCACTCATCAATCACAACCAAATATTGTCAATCATAATTAAATATCATCACTCACAATCAAATATTATCAATCACAATCAATTTATAAATCATAATCAAATCAAATAAATTACTTATCATTCATAAATATCATAATTTAAAGTTTAATGGTTATTTAAGTTAATAAACTTAATTTTAAGTCTTTATAGTTCATTCATCGCACAGGTCTATGTAAGTCCAAATATGTCATAATAATCCAAGTTCTTGCATAAGTTTAGTTCAATCCATATAGGATATAAAAGTCTAAGTCATTGCATAGGTTTAGTCCAATCTGTATAAGTTATAATAATCCAGATTCATGCATAGGTATTTCAGAATAAGTTACACAAAATACTAAATTTATTATTAATTTTAAGTTGAGAAGTTATTATTTTAAAATAATAATATTATTAAATTTAAAAGGAGTAGGGGACTCCTCCCATTATTCTTATGTCTTTTCGTATTATATTCTTATCTCACTCTCCCTTACCTTCAATTGCTACCAAAAGTGAGTTAGTTTTGTACCTCCGAGTTCTAAAAATATTAATACCAACTTATCTCAGTATAGACATAAGATAAAAATAAAGATTACTACGTAAAACAGAAATGGTAAATTTTGAATAGTGAATAGTAAATGTGAATAGTGACACTAAATAGTAAAAACATGAATAGTAACTATAAATGGTAAAACGTTAATAGTAATGGTAAATAGTAAATGTAAATAGTAACAATAAATAGTAAAACGTGAATAGTAAAGGTAAATAGTAATATTAAATAATGATTTACTATTTGAATAGTGATTTACTATTTGAATAGTAATTTACTATTGAAATAGTATTTTACTATTCAGAATAGTAACTTAAAATAATGTTATATCCAGTATAATAATAGATTTCTAAAACGATATGAAAATAACCTTAAAAAATATAAAAGAGATGTATTTTTCCCTTGTTATTTTAGCAGAACCTCCTTCCAAAAAAATTATTTCCCTCTCTTACTTCCACCACTATCTCTCTAGCACTACTATATTAAGAAAATTTAATCTGAAATTGTAAATTTTAACGAAGAATTCCTTCGTTATTTATAGGCAGAAAAGTTACTGTGTATTTCATTATTTTATTATAAAAGTACTGTGCAATTTCTAAAATTTTCGTTTCTGTGCAAGTTTAAAAATTTCATAAATGCACAAATGTCGGTTGAATTATTAAGCCAAATAGTAACCTTTCACTCGGTATATTTTAAATATTCAAAATCAGTCCTTTTTGAAATTTAACGATATTATATTAGTCCTCACTAATTTTATAATAAGTGATATAAAGTTTAAATTTTAAAAATCTAAAATTTTCTGTTAATAAAAATTTATTGGTACGTTTCCAATTTTTTTACGATTGATAAAAATCAAGATGTTTCTCAAACCGATAATTTTTAGATAAGTCTAATTGAAATAGATTTTAGAAGATTTTCTTATAATTTAACTTCACTTTCTTGTAAATAATTTTAATTTTAAGTAACTTTATATGAATTTTAAATTTTTTTTAAAATATATTATTTTATTAAAATATTTCAAAATTTTCAAAAAATTTTAGAAAATCATAAATATTATGTAGATCAAAAAGTTCTAAAGAACCATAGTCTATTTCCTTCAAAATTTTATTTTAAAATTCTAATAAGAGTTAAATCATAAATATGTAAAAACATAAATATAAAAACATAAAATAAAAGTTGTGAATAATAAAGATATACAAAATTCTTAATATAATTTCATTAATCAATGACTACTAATTAGGTCATTTTAAAATTCTCATTCAAAAGACATATATATTTTTATTTTATTATTATTATTATTTTATTTTTTAAAATAAAATAATTAAATATAAATACCAAAATTTCATAAAAAATAATAATAATAAACTAACTACTAGTAAGTATTTCTCATTAAAGATATATTAATATCTATTTTCTATTTGAGTAGAAAATAGGATGTTACAATAATCACTTGTCAATAATCACAAAATCATCATTCAAGTGGCTCAATGCCATTTCATAGTACCTTATCATCAGTTAATCTACTCATCATCAACAACATATCAACACCCGTTCAAACATATTCAAGTATATATATCCATCTACTAAATGGCAATAAGACTCATTAAGCATCCCCTCCAGTACTCATCACATCTCAAAATATATTTCATCACCCATCATAGTTCATTATAGACATAAGTCATACATAGCATTTACATACATACACCAAACCTCATATAATACCATTTTCTCAACATATATATATATATATATATATATATATATATATATATATATATAGACACACACATCATGATCACAATCGCTTCTTGCAATTACTCCATCTATTCATCTGGCACTAGTCTCCGCGGTATCAACTAGGTCTCTATCTTCAGTCACTAAATCAACACTAAGAGTGAGTGGTTAATAACATAAATCAATGCGAATAATTCAAGAATGTATAGGAAAAACATAACATAGTTAAGTTTCATTTAATTATATAATCAATTAAGTCATTCTTATTCAATTTTCAATGTAACTCAAGATCATCAATCTCATCAACCTCATACTTAGCAAGCCAAATCCTCAGCATCACATTTAATTCATCAGATATCATAATTAATCCACATAATTACACAGCTGACTCTCAGTCAAGATAATATAAGACTCTAGTATCTGTATACTAAATTGGATCGGCTCAGTCGGGGGTCCTACTCGATCACCCGTGAACCCTACCTGGTCCACTGAGCCCTACCTGGCTCCTCACCTCATCATCGGGTCCTACCTAACCTTTGAGTACCTTAATTGGGTCACGCTTAACCACTAGAGCAAAAAATGATGGGTAAAATATATCGATCGACCATTCACACCATGCAGTATGCACACGTCACAAATATATCTCAATACCAATTTATTCAATTCACAATACACTGTTACGACACTACGACCATCGCCCTGGGATCTCTAATTAAGCCACCCAGGCATACACTTCACTTTTTATTTCATTCACATCACATTCCGCTTTCTCAATTAACAACAATTTATATTTCATCACATGATTCCATATTATTATGTCAATAATTCTTAATAAATCAAATTTATCCTTTTTATACTTCAAGCACATAATCCACAATTTATATTATAATTCTCAACGTACTAATGTGTTTAAAATTATAAATCATCATCTAAGCATTTCAAGATTCACATTTTCATAGCATTAATCATATTCACATTATCAGTCAATTCATTATTCATTAGCATAATTTATTTAAATATATAAAACTCCATTTACATATATTCATATACATAGAATTTAATATAATTAAACTATCCTACCCTTTCCCCATATGTCAGAGTCAACGTTAATATTAGTTTCATTAATTCATACACTAAACACACCCCCTTACCTTATTTTTAAGCTTTCGAGATTCCTTTCATGATGCCAAATTCATCAAATATCTAGAACCAAGGAATTTACGAATCAAATTAACGTTTCGACATTCAAAAATTAAAACCCATTACACTAAAACAACCTTAAATGCATTCTTAGAGCTTACCTTTATTAATTCTAACTTTCATTTTTAACTCTGTTTTGCCTAACGTCCTTTCGGCGCTTGGTTCCAAACCTAACAACACCGAAACAGAAAACCTATTAGCCGTTTATTGACACCCATTACATAAAGCTTCATTTGCAAGCATAAAACACCAAATTCCAACAGAACAAAAACCCCCTGTAGATTATGCCATTTTGGGGTTTTAGAGAAAAGAGTCGAAGCGTGAAATTGAAACTGCTATAATACTCACCTCGCTTCCACAATTTTAGAAATGTGATCAATTTTGTGTTTTAATAAGGAATCGAATGCAAATTTCCACCTCCATGTTCATGGCCATGGAACCTGAAGCCTCTGTTTTCTTTGTTTTCAATGACGCTTGCGTGAGGGAGAAGAAATGGAAATGATAAAATGTGTTTTGCTTAAGGGCATTTTAGTTATTTCACCTCTTTTCATTTTCATTTTCATTTTCTTTTCTTTTATTTTTTTCTTTTCTCTTTTTCTTCTTCTTCTCATTTAATTTAAGTAAATATACTTTACTTTTACTTCATGGTAACCTATATTTAACCTCCACAATTTAATTCAACTTTCTTTTGCAAATTAAATTACCAAAATCAATTATTCAAATTTTATTGTCTCCTTAACACCCCTGATTTAATTTATATTTAAATTAGGAAAAGTTCCTAATTAAATCTGAATTAATTTAATTTAATACTCCATAACATTTAATTTATTTCACAGGACATAATTAATTTAATTTTATCATTAGGGATGTTGCAACATACAAAGCCTATACATTATTATATAAGAAAAGAGATAGAAGAGGTTGTTGTAATTGAGTAACAAACTTGACTAACTAGCTAATTGATTAAATGTCTTACTAATTGATTAACCAAAATTTAACTAACTACTAGCTTGACTTTTCTCCTTTACATTCCCCTTCAAACTCATAGGAGATAGAGGATGGAGCCTGAGTTTGAATTTGTAATCATTAAATATACTTTGAGATATCGCCTTAGTTAGAACATCTATTATTTGTTCTGTGTCTCGAATGTGTTAGACAATTAATTCTTTTGTTGTAACCTTACCCTTGATAAAGTAGAGGTCTAGCTCAACATGTTTGGTTCTAGAGTGGAATATAGGATTTGAAGCAAGTTAAGTGACACTTTGATTATCACAATATACCATTGATGGACAAGGAACTACAATGCTGAGTTCTCTAAGAAGGTGAGTTATCCAAGTGATCTCCATAATTATAGTGGTCAAACTCTAAAACTCAGCTTTAATGGTTGACCTTGATGCCACACATTATTTCTTCAAATATTAGGCAACTAGATTGGACCATAGATAAACATAAAAGCCTGAGGTGGACTTCCTATCATCTTGGTCAAACCCCTAATTAACATCACAAAATGTAGTAGGTTTTAGATCAAAGGATTTGGAATGTGAGTTTGTGTAAAATGATTCCTTTGAGGTATCATGAGGTTCTTCTATAGCCTTCCAATGAGATGTCTTGGGAGTGTGCATGACTTGACACACTTTGTTCAATGAGTTGGCTATGTTTGGCCTAGTGATTGTCACATATTGGAGAGCTACATTTGATCTATATAATTGGGGATCATCAAATTCCTTAGGATCATTCTTGGAGTGTTTCTAGCAAACAACATAGGAGTGTTAGGTTTGGTATTGATCATCTTGGACTTAGTGAGGAAGTCATTAATATACTTGGTCTAAGACAAATGTAAACCACCAAAGGAAGTAAGATAAACTTAAATACCCATGAAGTAATTGAGTGAACCAAGATCCTTGAGAGGAAAGGCTTGATATAGGGTAAAGATGAAATTGTTTAGTGTAGTGGATCAATTGCTGGTGAAAATTATGTCATCCATATACACTAAGTCTATCATTATTATTTTTTTAGTTTTTTTATAAAGAGGGAAGAGACATTCCTTGTTCTTGTGAATCTGTGAGAAATAAGAAACTTATGTAATTTTTTATACCAAGTCATGGGAGCTTAATTTAAACCATATAGTGTTTTGTTCAATTTATAAACTAAATCTCCATTTACTTGGACATAAACTGGTGGCTGGACCATGTACATAGTTTTTTCTAGATCCCTATGTAGGAAAGCATTCTTGATGTCTACTTGTCTTATTGCTAATTGCAGTGTAGAGCTAGGGTAAGAATTCTTTTGGCAGTTGTAAGCTTCACAACTGAACTAAAGGTTTCTACAAAGTCAAGACTTCTTGTTAATGAAACCCCTTTGCAATAAGTCAAGCTTTTTACTTGTTTATACTTCCATGTGGATTTCTTAAGTTTAAATGCCTATTTACATCCTACAACATTGGTATTAGGAAGTGCAGGCACCAGAAACAAGGTTTGTGTTTGCATTAAGGCCTGATACTCCTAATCCATTTCCTTTTTTCAAGTTGAAGAGTAGAGAACTAATTTAATTAAGGTTGGCTCAAGTTCCTCATTGATTTGTGATTGATAGGTTTCAGTGTTTAGAATTTTAGGCTAATAAATTCATTTTTACTCTTTATCTGCATGGCATGGGTGTTAACTACTGGAGCGGGCTTTCGAACGAGTATTTCTTAGGTTGGATTAGTTTTAGAATGGATTGTCGCTAGAGTATGTGTATTGTGTGAAAAATTAATTACAATCTAAGTGGTATTGTCAGGATCCCAATGACTATAATCAACATTATCATCATGAACTTGATGTTTAGCATCATCATTAAGAATGACAAACCAATTAAATATAGGTAAGACATGGATCATAGGTACTGCTAATGTATTATCCCTTACCTTTGTGTGCTCAACAATAAGGAATGGATCCAAGAAATGATAAACTGGTTCATCAATCTTCACATGTTTAGAGATATAAGTCTAACCATTGGTGCAAGGCATAAATAGCCTTTATGTTGACTGTTGTATCCAATAAACATATAGCTTATCTAAAATCTAGTTTGTGTCTATTGTAAGGCATGAGCATCGATAACATGCACATCTAAAGGTCTTCAAATCAAGGTAGGTTGAAACAGATCTTGTAAGCACTTGAAAGGGACTTTTGTTGCTGAGAATTGTTGTAGGCAACCTCTTAATGATGTAGGCTGTAGTAACAGAGGCTTCACTTTAGTATTTAAGTGACATGTAAGCATGAGCTAATAAAGACAACCTCATCTTAATTATATGCTAGTGTTTCCTCTCAGCTAAGTTATTTTGTTCATGAGTATGTGCGCAGCTAAACCTCTTATGAATCTCATGATCTGCTAGAAAAGGAGCTAACATAGTGTATTCCTTGCCATTATCAATCTGTATTACCTTAATCTTATGATCAAATTTATTTTTTTTACTAAAGCTTTAAATTTCATGAAACATTAGGTAGTTTAACATTTATTTTCGAGAAGATGGACCCAAGAAAATTTTGAAAAGGAATTAGTGAAATGCAAGTACAGTTGTCAAAATAGGCCGACCCAACCTACACAAGTTGGCTCACTTTAAGTTAGAATTTTTAATGACCCAACCTAACCCGACTCACCTTCTAAAGTGAACCATTTTTCTTAACCCGACTCAACCTACGATGTAACATCCCTGTTATTAAAATTAAATATTCATACTGTATGAAGTTACTTAATAATTATTGTGTATTAAATTGAATAAATTGGAGTGATTATCAAAATATAAAACTAAAATAATAAATTTTGGTGGTTTAAAATTATAAATTTAAGGTTAAATTATATTATGGTGAAATAAAATTTACCAGGTAGTAGAAAGTAAAACAATTTAATTTTAGTAAATAAATAAAAGAGAAAAACAAAAGAAAAAATAAAATAAATGAGAAAATGGAAATGAAAAGAAAGAAAATGAGAAAGAAAAATAAAAAGAAAAAGGAAATGATGAAAAGATGTAACGTCCTTGGACGTAAAATAATCCATTTCCTTATTTCTTCTTCATCTCCCCCGTGCGTGGCTTAAGAAAGAAAAGCGGAAAGACCATTGTTTCCATGGTCGTACCTTGTGAGCTCGATATCAACTCTATTTCTTGACAAAATGTAAGATTGGCTATGTATTTGGAATCGTGGGAACAAGGTAGGTAAAATGGTAACCAAAATTTCTTGATTCATGGCTTTTTTCTCCAAATCAAATTCCACCATGAAGAGAGGAGTTTTGATTTTCATGGAGTTTTCAATTTAGACTTGTAAATAGAAGCTCAGTGTAATGGGTATTCTTAGTTTGTTAAAGGGTTTTCATTTCGGTACAATTAGGTGACAAACCAAGCACAGACAGAGCGTTGGGCGGAGCGGAGCTTGAAAATGAGGTTGGAAACAACTGTGGTAAGTTTTAAAACTATCAAAAATGTGTTTGAGGTCATTTCGGCAAAGTGCGTTTTAGTTTCAGAAGCTGGAATGATAACCCCTTTCGCGAAATTGTTAATTTTTAGATATTGGGCATAACCAACATCGAAAATAAATATTGAAAGCTTGGAATCGAGGTAGGGGGTGTCCGAAGTATTAATTAATTTAGAAATAATTGTTAGCGCCCATCGACGTTCGAAAAAAGGAAGTAAAACTAGTTTTAAATGGGTTAATTGAATATTATGCATGAATTATGAGTTATGGTATATAGTATAGTGAGAATTGATGAGATTGATGGTTAGGTAGTACTGAAGCTAAGTAAATAATGCAAGTTTATACATATAATTATGTTGGAAGGAGTTTCACAGTGTAGAGTAATTAAATTAATGTTGTGGGGGAATTTATAATTTAATTTGCATATATATATATATATATACACATGCGAGTCGACGGTTGAAGGTACATGGATAAATATATAAATCTGAGTGATTATTAATTATTTAATCAAGTGTTGTTATGTTTGAGTGGTTATGTTGATATGAAAATATTGATATGTGATGAAATTGATGTACATGAGAAATTATAATTGTGATTGCATTTATATTTATGATTAAAATTGTACCTGAATGACTATTTAAAGTTTGTTTGAATATTAAAAATGCCTGAGTGGCTACATAGTGATATGAAAAAGAAATTGAGATGTGGTATGTGCCTGAGTGGCCGCCATATGATTGATAAAATGCTTGAGTGGCTTGAGATGTGATAATGGTCATTGGTGCCAATTTGATAAAGAAAATTTCTTAATTAACTAAGAGAAAGAGATTAAAATTGAATATATATGATTATGTGTGGTTTGGACGGATGTGCGGTATATTTTACCCTTTGTGTTTGGCTCCAGTGGTCGAATGTGGCCCAATTGAGCTACCTAGAGGTCAGGTAGGACCCCATGTTGAGGTGGGGAGCCAAGTAGGACTCGATGGACCAGGTAGGGTTGGACCCCTAGCTGATGGTCAATCCATTCTTAGTATCCAGATACTATCGAGTCTAATTAACCTCAGATGATAGTTAGTGATACATTGTGTGTTTGATAATGTGAAATAATGGTATGTAACTATTGCTATGAGTAGTCTAAGTGACTTATGATGTTTGAAAGAGGATTTCTATGTAATTAATGATTGAGCAATGTGTTATGATTGAATGTTCCTAGTGGACAAAGTTGTAATGACTGAATGGGTTTACATTGATAATTGAGGTATGGGAAATTAGAGAATGAATAATGAATTGTGAATTGAATATAAATTTTTATGTGACGAATGACAAAGAATGTGTTATGTGATGTTTATGTGAGTATTCTGAGTGACTACCGGTGAAATAATTAAATATATGTTTGTGTTTAAGATTTAATCGATATATATATATATATATATATGTGTGTGTGTGTGTGTGTGTGTGTGTGTGTGTGTGTGTGTATGTGTGTAGAGTGATGTTGTAGCCTAAGTGGCATCTTAAGGTATTAACATGACAAATTTTATGTTATTGATGAACTAAGCGTGTGGGTAGCTAATCAATTATAATGAATTGGAGAATGACGGTAATTGAGAGTACGTTACAAGTATAAGTCTAATGTTATACCATTTTTATAAATTTTAACTTCTATATTAATTAATGATTCGACGCTCATCCTTTTTGTATCATTTTTAGTCACCAATGACAGAGATATCGCGGACACTACGGAGGGAAGCACCTAGTAACATGGGAGATGCCAAGGAACGAAGCAAAATAGTATGATATATGTAATGATAGTAGTTTAGGGGTATGTTTATGTTGGTAATCATGTTTGACATTGAGTATGTCTAAGCTGGTATTGATAGATTAGTAGGTGATGTATGATGAGTAGATGTTATTATGGTGTGTGTTTATCTATTAGAAATGACACTGAGCCAACTAGCAATATGTATATATGTTAGTGATGATGATGCCATGAGTAATGTGGAAATAGTGATGGTGTGAACTATGTGAATGAGGCATAGGTATGCTAATGGTCCACGACATTGAGTTGTGTGTGATAGAACTATAATGATAGACAGGTTGTGGTTAATGATGATATTGCCAATTGGTTGATAGATGATGTTAGTATAATTGAAGATGTATTTTTTTAGAAAATAGGCTATTCACGTCAACTGGAGAGGTGAAATTGAGTTTCGACGGGATTTGGAATCCTTGGAGAGGGTCAATAGGATCCTATGCATGTTTAAAAATTATGGGTATGTTGAGATAGCTAATTAAATGGAGTATGATAAGACTTCAACCTAAGTTGCCTAAAATTCATAAAAATGTATTTTTCTATATAACTACACAATACGGAGGAATCTTTGTGATCCGGTCTCAATACCGGTATCCGATCTACAAGACATATTTCAACGTCTTTGTCAAGACATCAACGTGTAACCGGTGTCATCGGTATACATCCGGACTGTAATTCCGTATCAGGCGTTCTCCCTATACCGGTTGTTCAGGATAACACCATGACACCGGACAACACACACGTCACTGCACTAAAGACAAGGATTATTGCTACAGGGATCGATCAATAATTCCCTGCACTACGAGCCAAATTCTGCTTACGGGAAAGATCAACTTGTTCCCTAATCCTAGTCTATACCCTCCATGCTCAATATAAAATAGCCACTTGACCCAATCATGCTGGTAAGTGCGCAATAAAATAATGCTAATGGGAGTTAGTGGTTCCCCACTAACGAGTCCTCAAAAAACGAGCCAATCAGGTATATGAACTCATTTCATTAATGAAGTGAGGGATCTTCAACTATTTTGATGAACAATTACTCTCTGAAATACATTCCTTACTTGGAATATCATCACTGACTTGAGCGTCGGAAAATCTTTGCAGGTGACACCACCATTCACCCACTTCAACGCGTTAGGTCGGTGTGAAGGACCTCCAGGACGCCCAGTCCGTTCTTTCTGCTCAAGGACAACGAATACTCATACCGGATACTCATACATCCGGTCTCCTATACGTATTTACATACTGTTTGTGATTGACTTGAGTCCGGATCTCTAGACCCCGGTTCAGGACAGTTCATTGGCACGCCCAGTGGGACACGATAAAGTTATTCCCATATCCATTGAAAGAGCAAGTAATCCACAATGGAAGGCGAAGCACAAGATTTCGTGGAGAATCAGCCTGAGGACAGAACTAACCCCAATGTTTTCAGGAAGCTCAACTTTGATTCTCATGGGGGCAGCTCGAAGAAAATAGTAATAGTGTCTAATCCTGATCCTCGCGATGAGCTGATCAGCCAACTTCAGAGGGAGCTCGCTGAATTGCGAAGAGAAAGAAAGCAAAGCGAGGATAAAGAATCATCCCGAACGCGAAACATTCCCCACACAACTGATGGTGAAAAGTCCACCACTCTCCAATACTCAAATATCCCTACGTTTGAGGGGGGAGAACAAACTTGTGATTCTGGAGATGAAACTTCCCGAAGGAAGAGGGAGTCAATGACAGCACCCCCAGTTTCTTACAAGCTGAAAGTTCCTTTTTCAAGGAGACTTATGAGCATCCACATCCCCAAGCACCTTCAAACTACTCAGCCACTTTCCATCGGAAAATACAATGGAGAAACTGATCCTACTAAGCACCTTGATGCTTACGTATTTGAAGCCATGTACTTGGGGGCTGATGAAGATGTGATGTGTCGAATGTTCCCTCGAACATTATCTGAGGAGGCCCTCGGATGGTTTAAAGGTTTACCATCTGGATCCATAGATTCTTGGGCTGAGATGGCAGCTACTTTTGAGACTCACTTCGTCATCTCTAGAGATGTGCCCAGGACGTCTCATACCTTGGCTCAGATTAAGCAAGGTGAAAACGAAGGCTTAAAAGATTTCTTGAAGAGGTTCTACAAGGAAGCAGCCCTGGTTCCTAACCTCACAGAGTCTATCAAGCTGTATATCGTTATTGAGGCGTTGCAGCCAGGATCAGCTTTTGCTCTCTCTTTAGCGAAAAGCCCTCCTATAACTTTTGAGGAGTTCAGGAAAAAAGCCTCGAAATACGTGAGTATAGAGATGCACTTGGAGGCCATAGCTGCAAAGAAAAAGCCATCAACGCCACCTTCCCAAACCCAGAAGGGTAAGGAGAAAACGAGGTCAGAACGCATGGAGAGACCATTCACCAATCCCAGAGTTAATAACCACTCTCCTCGACCTCGAGAAAGACATGTTAATTCCTTCAGCCATTATGCACAACTATCTGCCAAACCATCTCAGATTTTGAGAGAGGTCGGATGGCCAGCTTTCAGCATATATGGCATCAGAAGGCCAGCTCCCATGAAAAGACCAGGAAATCCCCATAAGTACTGCGATTTTCATGAACAGAATGGTCATTCCACTGATGAATGCCAAGCTCTAAAGAACGCGGTTGAGACACTAATTAGAGAAGGCAAGTTAAAACAATACCTGTTCAAAGAGAAATATTTCGACAGAGTAGAGCGGAATGAGAAAAGAGAAAGGGATCCAGATGACGGGGATGACAATAATCGTAATCCGGTCAGAAAATTCTCTGCTTCGGAGAAACAAAAGGGTGTGATGACAGATAAAATAGCGCACAAAGACGGCGTTCCTCAGCAACAGCGTCAAGGTCAGCGTGAAGTCATTGACATGATTGCTGGAGGATTCGCTGGAGGAGGAGCTTCAATTACAGCTCGTAAGAATCATCATAGAATGATTCTATCTGTGCAGGGAAAAGTCAAAGACAATCGCCCTTTCAGAGGTGGGATTGAAGTTCCAATAATCTCTTTCTCCGATGAGGATTTTGGCCCGACCATTCCTGGTGGTGATGATGCTGTGGTCATCATAGCAGTGATAGCCAACAAGGACGTCCGAAGAATCCTTGTTGACCAAGGAAGTTCCTGCGATGTTATTTTCTATAATTGCTTTGAAAGAATGGGTTTTAAGGACTCAGACTTACAGCCTTATACGCAGGAACTAACAGCTTTCAACGGAGCAAAGCAGTCGACTAAAGGGTATCTTGATACCCTTATTTCGTTTGAAGGCGAACTAGGGGACAGGACGGTTAAATCCCGAGTGCTAGTGATTGATGTCAAATCACCATTTAATGGCATCATAGGCCGCCCCACACTAAATGCAATGGAGGCAGTTGTATCAACCCCACATCTCCTTATCAAGTTCATTGACAAGGATAATTCTGTTTCGTCTATCCGGGGTGATCAAGAGATGGCTAGGTATTGCTACAACCTAAGCCTCAACATGACAAAGCTGGACGCCTCCAATAAAAAGAGGAAACTCAATGATGCAGGAGCAGCCGCTGGATCTGTAAGCCTTGTCGACCTGGATCCTAGGGCGGATTTGAACATTGATCCGTCCAACCCATTAAAGCCCACACCGGATGGAAGTTCCAGGGTCATCGTTTTGGGAGATTCTCCAGAAAAGATCACCCATATTAATGACAAGCTAGATACAGAAATGGAACAGCGACTACTGACACTCCTGCAAGAATTTAAAGACCTCTTTGCATGGACTGCAGCCGATATGCCTGGCATAGATCCTGCTTTCTGCTGTCATAAATTATCCGTCTATCCAGAGACGAGATCGGTAGCCCAGAAGAAAAGGAGATTGGGCCCAGAGAAACAGAAGGCAGCTTGCCAGCAAACTGAGGAATTGCTGAAGGCCGGATTTATCAAAGAAATCCGTTATTCCTCTTGGCTTTCGAATGTGGTAATGGTCCGTAAGTCCAATGGCAAATGGAGAATGTGCATTGACTATGTGGACCTCAACCGCTGCTGTCCAAAGGATCCTTATCCTCTTCCTAACATAGATCGGATGGTAGATGATTCCTCTGGTTATAAATACCTGAGCTTCATGGATGCTTATTCAGGTTACAACCAGATTTCGATGTGCGAAGAAGATCAAGAAAAGACAGCTTTTATAAATGATCGTGGTGTCTTTTGCTATACAGTCATGCCCTTCGGCCTGAAAAATGCTGGGGCAACATATCAGCGCATGATCAACAAGGTTTTTGAAGGTATGCATACCAAGCTTGTTGAAGTATACATTGATGATATAATAGCCAAGACACCGGTTGGAGGTGATCATATTGAAGACCTGCGCCAAGTATTCACCCGTTTGAGAGAATTTAACATGAGGCTAAACCCGATGAAATGCACCTTCGCTGTCCCTGCTGGGAAGTTCTTGGGTTTCATGTTAACTCAACGCGGTATTGAAGCCAATCCAGGGAAATGCCAAACGATTCTAGACATGCAAAGTCCAAAGAATCTCAGAGAAGTCCAATCCCTGAATGGCAAAGTGGCAGCTTTGGCACGATTCATGCCAAAGATGGCTCATAGATCCCTCCCTCTATATAAGATACTGAAAAAGTCCAAGAAGTTCGAGTGGGGACAGGAACAAGAGAAAGCATTCCAAGAGCTTAAGGAGGTGTTGTCCAAACCTCCCATTCTCACAAAGCCTAACCCCGAAGACACACTCATCCTGTACTTGGCTATTTCAGATGAAGCTTTGGGCGTTGCCTTGATAAAAGAAACTCCCGATGGACAGAGACCGGTCTATTTCACTAGCAAAACCTTACAAGGTGCTGAGATCCGGTATCAAAAAATTGAAAAGGCCGCCCTCGCTGTTGTTTGGGCCTCTCGACGGCTGCGTCAGTACTTTCACGCCCATCCGATCATAGTGAGAACGGATTTACCACTCCGCTCTGTTTTAATCAAGCCCGACCTCGCTGGGAGGATGATCAAGTGGTCTATTGAACTCTCTGAGTTTGATATATCCTACGAACCCCGAAGCGCCATTAAAGCTCAAGTCCTGGCTGATTTTATTGTGGAAGTGACAGGGACTGATCCAGATTCCCCTCGTGTCCATTGGACCATTTATGTTGATGGTTCATCGAACCAAAGAGGCTCTGGAGTAGGTGTAGTTCTAGAAAGTGATGACGGAGTACACCTGGAAATCTCCCTTCGCTTTAATTTCAAAACATCCAACAACCAGGCTGAGTACGAAGCTTGTTTGGTCGGACTGAGAGCTGCAATTGACATCGGAGCTTCTGAGGCGACGCTCTGCAGTGATTCACAACTGGTGATTTCACAAATCTTAGGAGATTATCAGGCTCGCGAACCTCAACTCCAATTATACTTGAACTTTGTCAAGGAGTTGAGAGAGAAATTCTCGAAAATGGAATTCAAGCATGTTCCACGCGAAGAGAATACTAGAGCGGATATACTCTCCAGATTAGCAAGCACCAAACGACCAGGTAGCACAACTACGCTGGTTCAAAGCACATTAACGTCGCCCAGCATTCCTCTTTTCCCTTCTCTAAATGCCATAATGACAAACTCTCTTTATGGAGACACATGGATGGCCCCCTACATCCGTTATTTGGCCGACGGACAGCTACCTACGGATGAGAAGGAAAAGACGAGGATAAGGAGGGAATTACCATACTTCACTATGATTGATGGTAATCTTTACAGAAGGGCGCTCTCCGTGCCCTATTTGATTTGTCTCAAAGAGAATGAGGTGCAAGACGTAATGGAGGAAGTGCATGAAGGACAATGTGGACACCACGCCGGAGGAAGAAGCTTAATGCGAAAAATCCTCAGGGCTGGATACTGGTGGCCCACGATGAAGCAGGACTCCATTGACTTCGTTAAAAAATGCGATGCTTGCCAAAAATTCTCTAATCTTCACCACACACCGGCGGAAGAACTCTTCACATCCGTTGTTCCATGGCCCTTCTACCAATGGGGATTGGATATTCTGGGCCCCTTTCCAACTGCTCCTGGGGGCATCAAATATCTCATTGTAGGGGTCGACTATTTCACTAAGTGGATAGAAGCAGAGCCGGTGGTACATATTACTTCAGCCCGAACTCGTCGTTTCATGTATGAAAACATTATAACACAGTTCGGGGTCCCAGCACGGATTGTCACAGATAATGGCACCCAATTCACGGATAGAAAATTCACAGATTTACTCGAAGGGTTAGGAATAACCCAGATATTCTCATCCGTTGAACATCCCCAAACTAACGGCCAAGCTGAAGTGGCCAACAGGGAAGTGCTGAAAGGACTAAAGAAACGCCTTGGTGAAGCCAAGGGCGGATGGACAGACCAGCTATGCCACGTCCTGTGGGCATACCGGACAACGCCTCATTCATCTACTAACGAATCCCCATATCGCCTGACATACAGGGTAGAGGCAATGATACCGGTGGAACTGCAGATTGCTTCCACAAGGGTCAAATACTTCTCTGAAGAGTCTAATAATGCCAATTTGGCGTCAAAAATGGATGTCATACAAGAACTCAGAGAAGATGCATTCGTCAGAGACCAAGCTATCAAAGCCAAAGTTGCTCTCTGATACAACAAGCGAGTTCAATCAAGGACTTTCAACATCGGACATTTGGTTTTGAGAAAAGCAAGTATAGGGAACAAATTTGCTCATCAAGGCAAACTAGCCCCAAACTGGGAAGGCCCATACAGGGTATCCGAGGTTACTGGCAAAGGCTCTTACCGCCTTGAGAACCTTGATGGCACTCCAATCCGAAATAAGTGGAACACCCAAAACTTGCGCATCTATTATAGCTAGCTGTTGGAGCAATACATATTCTCCTATCCTCATTTTGGATTTAATACTGGAGAAATTATTTTCCCAGCTACGCTCTCATTGTAATTCTTATTTCTGATTTAATAAGAATCTCTCACAACAATTTAACTCTTTCAAGTTTTTCTTATGCTGTGATTTTCAGTTTATCCGGCGTACAGAAACATATTCAGGACGGATGATCTCAACTACTTATCCTGTGGTTGACGATGCAACTCCTCGAATATGTGCTCGCACAAGAGCATACTCAGGACGGATGATCTCAATTACCCATTCTGTAATTAATGATGTAACTCCTCGAGTGTGTCTAAGTAACTGAAGGCCCGGATTGTAGGATTAAACCGAACTCTGGGTACGGTTAGTAAGTTTGGCTGAACACCGGTGAAGACCTGGGCTGTAGGATTAAACCGAACCTCAGGAAATGGGTTGTAGGATTGAACCGAACCCCATTCTAAGAGCGGTAAAAGGGTAGAACCCAACACCGTATTGAAGGCTTGGGCGCAGTAAGCTGGTTCTTCTTCAAGACCACGCTGAACCCCAAGTAACGGGCGCAGTAGGTTCAGGATTAGCCCTGATCTGAACCCCGTGTTGAAGGCTCGGATTGTAGGATTAAACCGAACTCTGAGTACGACTAGTAGGATTGACCGAACGTCGGTGAAGAATCGTCATTGGGTAAAACCAAAAAACCGATTGGAGAACGCTTAGTAGGATTAAACCGAACACCAAATACGATATGGATTGTAGGATCAAACCGAACTCCAAACTCAACAAGTAAGTTATACTGAACTCCAAATTAATACTCTCTCTTGAAGTTCCTTATTTGGAAGTTTTATAGCTTTAAATTCTGAGTCATCAATTCTTCAATTGAAGTCTGACTCGTAAACTCCGACCCAATAATAATTCATTCGGGTACGCCACAATCTGAGGCATATTCACCCGAAACCTTTCAGTCGGAAATATTTATGTTCGCAATCGATGAATAGAGGAATCTCTACTCGAAATCCTCACTCTTAAAAAAAACTCTCACGTGAAAGTACCACTCAGAGTTTCTGCAAGGTACTGCTCACCCAATAATACTAGGGGACAGTATTAATAGTTTAACAGATATCTTGGGGAATGAACTCTTGATGAAACGATCCCATAACCATTTCCCCTCAAGATTAACATTACAAGCCGTTCTCATGACAATAACATGTTTACCCACAACGGCTATTCTTATCATGTCGAAAGGCCTGACCTTCAAAAACAAAATACGATTTCTACCAGGCTTTTATATATCAAGTTACTCATATTTGACAAAAAGATATTCTATCTCTCCAGTCAAATCAAGTCTTCGGCTATCAAAATGCCTATACATGAAAAACGATAGTTATATACTCCTATCCGTTCTTCATCTTGCATGTACAAATCCGGAATGAAGATTTTATATTATCCGATATTCATTACTTAAATCCGGAATGACTCGATACACATGCATATAAAGGCCAATCGCTCTTTTATTGATCAAATGAATATTACATGGAAGAATTCGTTTAACAATCCGGAGCTGATCCCGGAACACAGCAAATTTGAATCAATCAAAAGAAAAAAGGAAAAAGGAAGGCACTAGTTTTTGCGACTTGTATCTCCTTCCTTCCCTTTGCCTTTATCCCCGGTCTTGCCTTTATCTACGCTAGGGCCTGTTCCTGTACTTTTGAGCTTTAGAAGAGAAGGCCCCATTGATTGGCCTTCAGGTAAAGGAGCAAACTCATATGGCGTGTCTGGCGGACTCTCATGACGGTTATCAACAATGGCCACCAGTTTCCCTTGATGAAACTCATAGAACGGATCAATACCATTCAGATTAAGTTTCACCTTGGGATTCCGGTATTGAACTTGACGAACAGCCAACCTGAAGGATTCCTTGACTGCTTGATCACACATATCAACAGCCTCGTCAAATTCTGGTTTCGTGTCCGCCAACTTTGAGAGCAGCTCCTTCTCCTTACACGACTAATCTTCTGCTCCTCGAGGATAGACAATCTTGACTTCCTTAAGCTCCTCTTCCAGCTTTGAAGAGCGTTCCTTCTCCGTAGAAAGACCGGAATGGAGGTCGGAATTGATTTTCTTTTGATCAAGTACTTGGACCTCCAACTCCTTGACAAGATACATCAATCTGGCAATTTCTTCATCCTTCTTATATCCTTCCTCTTTGGAAGCTTCTAATTTACCTTCTAAACAGAGGATGTTTGCCTTATCCTTAGCAGCAGCAACGCTAAGATCGTTAACCTTGCCAACCAACAAGCTAAGCCTCTCATTCTCTTCTGAAAGTTTACGAACCGATCTCAGGAGCCCGGATAATTCTGCCAGGTGCTTCTGTCCGGCATCGCAAGCTTTGGTTACCTCTTCACTCTTCAATGAGGGCTTCAGCTTGTATGGAGTTTCAGGAACGCCCTCAGGAACAGAACCCTCGTATACCAAATATTGTGCAAGACCGGAGCTACTTTCAAGAGGGCGAGTAACTTTGGGTGCAAAATAAGTCGTTATTGGCTTTACACCATAAGTGATCCCGTCGCCTGGGGCATCCGGAGTGGATCCTGCATCCGGAGTGGGCCCTTCCACTTTCTTTCCCTTAGAAAGCTCCCGGTCAGCACCCTCTCTTGAAATTTTGGATTTCTTGGGAGAAGGTTGACGATCCGAGGTCTTGGAAGAACCGCGTTTTGTCCTTTTCTTCTTCTCTCCGACCTTCTCAACCATAACCCCCTCGGATCCGCCCTCAAGCAAGGGGATATCGTCACCAGCAGAGGAGGTTAAAATTATAGTCTCAGCTGTAGCTTTCTTCGAATTCCGTTTCGCTTGGATGTCATTTTCAGCTGCTACGGAATTCACTCCAGCTTTGAGCCCTTTCAGCTTCTCCATCTCTGGTGGCACAGTTTCAATTTCAACTGCAAAACCAAACAACATGGTTAGAAATCAAAGACTTCAAGGCATGATAAGATAAAACATAAAAAATGGCAAGAAAATTACGCAGATACTCCTCGCGGGTGGACCACGATCCTAACAAACGCCTGCAAGAGAAAAATTGGTGCGAGGCGGTGTAGGATTGAAGGGCTGAAAGAACAGAAACTGAAGATGGACTCAGTTCATCCTCCTTAGTGTAGTACGCCTGGGAGGTCAATAAAAAGTGTTCATGCGTCCAAGCCACTGGGAACTTCGGAATCCCATCTTCAGTTAACCAAAAAATTGGTTCATCAGGATGCACGCTGATCCTCCCGAAGTAAGACTTGAATGAATGACCATCAACTTTGGCGGAGTCAGTGTACGCCTCGAAGTTGATAATCTTGGAGAGAGTCCGGAGGGATATCAAGCTCACTCCCTCCTTCTCTTTATTTGCACGACGGACCACTTGGGCAAAGTAGAAAAGCATGGCCACTGTCGGTTTGAAGTTGAAGTGCTCCCCAAGCACTTCAAGAGAACGGACTAACCCCCATCCGTTGGGGTGAAGCTGTGAAGGGGCGCAGTCTAAGAATCTTAAAACCCCCATCTGAAACTTTGTGAGGGGAAAGCGCACACCAAGATTCAAAAATAAAAAGTCATACATATACAGGGACCTTTCGTCCGGAGTATGACAAATTCGATCAGATGGCAGCGGAGCTAACGCCATAAAGCACCTTTTGTATTTATCCTTCTTGAAGACTGTGAAACGCGGTTCCAACTCTGCTCCGTCCTCTCGAGCGTGGACTGATGCCGTTTCGCGAAATTCCTCAGCCACCCAGCTGAATGGGCGCTTCTTTTGGAATTTCACCCAATCGATCCGGTGTGCAACCACGTTGCATAGCCCGGATGCTGTCTTCAATATATACTGCTGAGAGGGTGTTTCCCCTCCAGATGATTTTCCCCCAGTCGCTTTCTTCACCACCATTGTGAAAGCTTTTACGCTGCGGTAAAAATCCACATCGTCAGAAAGATACAAATCACCACTCTCAGCACTCTCACTAGAGGAGGATTCTGAAGAGGGTATAATTGCCCTTCGCCTCTGATACGGCGACGCCTCCCTCTCTGAGCTTAGTGGCTTCGATTGGAAGACCACTGGAATCCTCCCACCACGAACTGTGGGGTTTCGAGTTAAGGCCCTTCCTCCTCTTCCTCTAAGGCTAATACCACTAAGACTAACACCTTTCCTAGACATTTTCAGATATTGAAACGAGACACCAAAAAATGGAAAGAAAGTGGTTACCTAAGAATGGATGAGGATAGTGAATTAAGATTCACAGAGGCAGACACGATAATCTTCTCGAAACTTTTGCAGAGGTTCGTCAAGAGAGTAAGAAGAAATGATAACTGAGATTGCCAAATATGCCTTTTTCAGGGCATGAAAATTCAAAAACCGACTCAAGGCAACCTGTCGTTTACCCTCAAACGACTCCCCGTTTAGTGGGTTAAAATTTTCGTTTTTAACCCAAAGGCGCCAAAATTCCATCGTTTCGTCACAGAACTTTCTAAATGGGCCTATTAAATTCAAATTCTAGGCCCAACAAGCCCCTGCGTGACGGTTATTAGGATATGCGCATTTAACGCAATAATGGCTCGCCCACATGATTAAAGGCATTAAATGTCCAATCATGAGAAACGTGGCCACCATTACCCGAATACCAAGAGTTGCGAAATTCGATAAACTCCTGAGATTCTTATTGTTCAAATCCGCACTCAAGCGATCCATTACAACGAAACCTTGTTCCCAGAGCGGATATTTACGCACCAGTACAATTCCGAAATCCAGACGTACTACGATCAACTTAGCTCATATGAGCAAATCTACTAATTCCTCACATAAGCTAGGGGGCCAGTAGAATACTGATGGTCTCTGATTTCGGATACGAAAATTAAATCCATACGATTGAGAAGCATCCACCTCAATCCGCACTCTTATGATTGGAAGAATGTCTCCAGGACGGATGATCTCAATCACATATTCTGTGATTCGATGATGCAACTCCTGGTACGAACAATTCCAATCATCACTCCAGGACGGATGATCTCAATCACCTATTCCGTGATTCGATGATGCAACTCCTGGTATGAACAATCCTATCATCATTCTTACGATGGAAGCTTTTGAAAACTGAGAACTATTCATTCAATCCGTACTCCTACGATTGAAAAGCATCCCCAAGACGGATGATCTCAATCACCTATGAAGTGATTCGACGATAAAACTCCTGGTACGACCAATTCCCATAATCACTCCTATGATGGAAATCTCTGAAAGTCAATCTGCACTTTCGCTCTCAAGTGGTATTCTCCCAGGACGGATATTCTTTATCACCTATTCTGTGATACAATGACATAACTCCTGGCGTAGAAAAACTCCCATCATTATCCTTATGATGGAGGACTCAAAACACCACTTTCTTACACCTTTGCAGTTCCCCAAACTTGGAACAATACTCTTACAATGGACGACATAGTTTTCTCTAGTGAGAATAACATGAATAAAGTACAGTCATCCGTCCTGTTACATTATTTTACTAAACAATGGATCGACTCCTCTTTTCCCCAAAAGAATTAAGGATCATGCCCCAAAGACAGGCACCTTCTCCTTAATACGCACTTGGGGACATGCATATATTTATCCGTTCTAAATTTATTTGTTGTTTAATCTTCCGAGGCAATTATTTCAATCCGACCTCAAGGTTAATCATACAAAATGGATTAGCAACGATTTAAATATACATGAAACGATGAAGACAAATTTCTTAAATGAAATTCATTCATTGAAAGTGGGATTACACATAATAGTTAAAAGCCGGAGTTGATCCCGGAACACAACTATACATTTAAATGAAAATACAACTACGGAGGAGGAATCTGTTCTTCAGTTTTCTGTGCCTCCTCAGCACCAGGCTCTTGTGTCCCTTCCTTCGGGACTTCTACAGGAATCTCCCCTCCAGGAGCCTCAGTTCTTTCTTCAGAAGAAGGAACCTCAGACACAGGAAAGACGAAATCCGGTCCCATAGTCTGACCCTCAGGAAGAGGAGGTAAACCATACAGGGACGTCGGAGGATCTTCGTGACGACCATCAACCACTGCGACTAACTTTCCCCCATAGAATTCATAGAACGGATCCATTCCATAAAGGTTAAGTTTCGCCGTGGGGTTGCGGTAGAAAATTTGGCGTATAGCTAGGCCGAAGGATTCTTCGACAGCCCGGCTGCATATGTCAATTGCTTCTTGTCTCTCAGCTTTCGCTATGGCCAATTCTCCCCGCAACTTGGACAGCTCCCCACTAGATCCTTCAGACTCCGCTTTCCAAGCCTTCAGTCCTTCGATCTCAAGAAGGAGCTTCTTCTCCCTTTGAGACCACTCCTCAGCAGCAGCCTTGCTTTTATCCTGGCTGCTACGGAGTTCTTCCTCCTTCTCTGCCAGCTTGCCTTCCAAGTCTTTGAAGTCACCTTTAAGCTTGAGATTCTTTTTATTCATGATATCTCCGAACTCCTTAGACTTGGTAAGACGATCTTCCATTAGCTTTATGGTGGCTTTGTCTTTCCCAGAGGAAAGGTTGAGTTGATCCAATTTGTCGCTCAATTCTTCAACCTTATCGACGTTGTCAGCCAACTCGCTGACTGAATAAAGCATTCCAGCAAGTTCGGCTAACTGGCACCTTCCGGCCTCACATGCTTCTTTAATTTCTTTAGCGCTGAGCGTAGGCCGGAGTTTGTACATTGGCTGTGGAAGAGTAGCTGGAGTAGATCCCTCGTATAAGAGGAAGGGAGTGAGAAACGAGGTGGTTGGGTAGGTGGTCGGCTTCGCCCCAGAAACCCCGACGGCAATTCCTTTATTGAGTCCGGAGGAAGCAACAGCTGCTTCCGAGGTTTCAACAGGTTTATCCTCCGGAGTTCTACGCTTCTTGGACGGACCCCCCACAGAATCATTCTTAATTTTCCTCCTTCTCTCAGTGACCGGGGGCTGACCCATGGCTGCACCGATATCGAGGAACCACCCTCAACCAGCGGAATGTCCCCTTCAGCATCCGAGGTTAAGATGATTAACTCGGGACGGTCCTTGGTGGATGGTCTGGGCTTGATCTCATTTTCGCGGGCAACGGATTTACCCGCCGCCTTAAATCCCTTCAATTTGTTCATTTCCGGAGTCTCTTGTTCTATTTCACCTGCATGAACAAATATGAGATATTAGCAACTACAAAATATTTGATATATTTGACAAAAGGGAAAAAAGCGAAATAAAATGAGTATTACGTAAATATTCATTCCAGACTCCGCTTGAACTACTTAACAAACGCCTACACGAAAAGACGTGACGTCGTGTAGTGTGTGCTTCAAGTGCGAACAGCACTTTTGACGTTTCAGGAGAAAGAACGGATTGATCAGTACAATACGCGTGGGAGTTCAAGAGGAAATGTTTATGAGTCCAGCTCAATGGAAATTTGTTGACACCCTCTTCATCCTTCCAAAATATTGGTTTGCTTTTCTTAATGGAGATCCGGGTGAAATAGGTCTTAAACGACTTCCCATCAACCTTAGCCGAATCAGTGTAAGACTCAAAGTTTACAAAAGAACAAAGAGTCCGGAGAGTCACCAAACCAACACCGCCCTGCTTGTTAGTCCTACGAACTACTTGGGTGTAGTAAAACAGCATTGCTACAGTAGGTGTGAAGTTGAAATGTTCACCCAAGACCTCCAAAGCACGAATGAGGCCCCAGCCGTTGGGATGAAGTTGGGAGGGTGCACAATTTAAAAACCTCAACACTCCCATCTGAAGCTCGGTTAGAGGGAAACGAACTCCCAAGTAATGAAAGATAAAATCATACATATACACAGAACGGTCATTGGGGACGACGTGGCATATCCGTTCTGTTGGAAGTGGTGCATAAACCCTAAACCACCTCTTCGTTTCCTCTTCCGCATGAAGCGTGAACCTTGGCTTAATCCGGGCTCCATCCTCATCTGCATGACGGGAAGCCAAGTCCTTGAATTCACTGGACACACAACAGAAAGGCCATTTGGCCTGAAGCTCTTCCCAATTCAGCTTGGAAACAGCGACGTTGTAGAGACCTTCAGCTGTCTTCAAAATGGCACTATCTCCAGAAGCTCCTTCTCCAGTTGCCATTTGAAATATCTAGACCGAACTCCTTAATCTACGATAAGAAATCATGTCGTCAGAAAGTTGATAATCATTACTCACTTCATCTTCTACAAAGCGACTACAATCAGAGGACGACTCTGAGAAGGGAAAAGTCACTTTCCACAGTGAGTAAGATCCCCTTTCTGAGCGACATGACTCAACCCTAGAAAGAATCACAAGGATTCTTCCCCATTACTATTAGGGTTGCGAGAAAATGTTCTTCCCCTAAATAAACTACATTCTCTTAAAGCAAGAATGACAGACCCAAAATAAGACGAGGTTTACAGGGGAAGAAGAGATAATTACCTCAGGTAACGATGATGGAGATGAAGAGCGAACGAAGTCTCGTAGAGTAAGCAACGAACTTCCTTGCGAGATTTTTGCAGAGTTTTGTTAAGAAAACAGAAGCAAGTGGAACTCAGAATCCACTAAGTGTTTCTTTTATAAGAAACGAAGAGGTTCGGTTGCCCACTCTGGAAGTTGTGTCGTTCTCGACTAAACGCATTGGTTCACAAGCGAAACGACAACCCCGTTCCAAATTCATGGGCGCCAAAACAATAGCAATTCGACGAAGGGCCTATCTATTAGGCCCAAAAGTTTCAAAAACTTCAGGCCCATTAAGCCCAAAACGACAGTTAATGAGATTGTTATCTCAGACGCAATAATTGCTTGCCCACGTGATTAAAAGCATTAATGTCTAATCATGCAACGCAATTCGCGCTTTACAGCCGTTACACAAACTTCAAGAGCTTTCAATTCCAATAAACTCTTGAAATTCTTGTGCAACGAATCTTTGTCTGAATCCGTTGTGACGACACCGACAGACCAGATCTCTTAATCTGAGAACGGTTCTCTGCAAAATGATAATAAATGCTAAAGGAACTGTTATACGCGTAAGCTTACCGATATTCAGACCTCTCGCAGGTTGAGTAGCTTATGTGAACAACCATTCAGTCCCTCACACAAGCTAGGGGACATATGATCCGGTCTCAATACCGGTATCCGATCTGCAAGACATATTTCAACGTCTTTGTCAAGACATCAACGTGTAACCGGTGTCATCGGTATACATCCGGACTGTAATTCCGTATCAGGCGTTCTCCCTATACCGGTTGTTCAGGATAACACCATAACACCGGACAACACACACGTCACTGCACTAAAGACAAGGATTATTGCTACAGGGATCGATCAATAATTCCCTGCACTACGAGCCAAATTCTGCTCACGGGAAAGATCAACTTGTTCCCTAATCCTAGTCTATACCCTCCATGCTCAATATAAAATAGCCACTTGACACAATCATGCTGGTAAGTGCGCAATAAAATAATGCTAATGGGAGTTAGTGGTTCCCCACTAACGAGTCCTCGAAAAACGAGCCAATCAGGTATATGAACTCATTTCATTAATGAAGTGAGGGATCTTCAACTATTTTGATGAACAATTACTCTCTGAAATACATTCCTTACTTGGAATATCATCACTGACTTGAGCGTCAGAGAATCTTTGCAGGTGACACCACCATTCGCTCACTTCAACGCGTTAGGTCGGTGTGAAGGACCTCCAGGACGCCCAGTCCGTTCTCTCTGCTCAAGGACAACGGATACTCATACCGGATACTCATACATCCGGTCTCCTATACGGTATTTACATACTGTTTGTGATTGACTTGAGTCCGGATCTCTAGACCCCGGTTCAGGACAGTTCACTTTGAATACAAATTGCGGTAGTAGGTTTAGAATAGGTTGCATATAGTGACTACAAATTTTTGTAGCAATCAGAATCAAAACGGGTAAGTTAAGGGGTGCAGAAGTTGGCCCGAAGGCCAAAATCTACATAATTATGCAGGACTTGTCAGCAACCGATTACCTGTAATTGATTATAACTTTTCTGTAATTGATTACTAGAGCGAAAATATGGGGTTATGAGTGGTTCTAGGTTACGTATTTCTTAGATTCTTAAGGTTTATTCGCTAGGGGCAATGTTAATTGTGAAAAATTTTCTCTAATTTTATTAGACCTTAGGATAAATCTTAGGAATTTAGGCGGAGATGTTATACAC
This sequence comes from Clitoria ternatea, assembly GCA_037962975.1. Lineage (NCBI taxonomy): Eukaryota > Viridiplantae > Streptophyta > Magnoliopsida > Fabales > Fabaceae > Clitoria > Clitoria ternatea. The sequence continues at coordinate 101,548,662 of CM075674.1, read as the reverse complement.
GAACCCACTGGGTGGTCGTGGGTTGACCCACCTTTTTAAAGAAAAAATTTAAAATTCAAATAAAAAATAGGAATGCCAAAAAAATATTTTTAAAAAATTATAAAAATAGAGTAAAAAAAATTTTAAAAATAATTTAGGGTTTTATTATTTTCTTTCTATGTTTTTTAATGATGTGGGTGGGTCTCATGCCGTAAGCCAATAATGACGTGCTAACAAAAATAAGGGTTTTGTTTTAGTTAAAACCCACCAGCCAACCCGGCTCACTACGGGTTTGCTCTACTATGAGTCGAGTTTTGTGAGTCGAGTCAGAAAAGAACTCGTTTCAAATTTGGGCCTTTTTTTTATCAACACGAGTCATCTAAAATTGACCACGGACCAGATTGCCCCACGGGTAGGTTGCAACCCAAAGTGACACCTCTATTACTTGCTGCTATTGGTTGAGGTTATGGGTGCAGGCCCTAAACATTGATAAGGATTAATTACAAAGGTTTAGTATATTGAATTTGTGACTATGGAAATGGAAAATTATGAGATTTACCAAAATTGCAGGGCTTGCATAAATGTTATGATTTGACAGACTTGGGATTTATATTACATTTTTGCAAGAGTCATAAAACATGTTTTGAGTTAGCATGGCCTAACGTATTGTGCCCGCGAATATACATCGAATTAGAATTTGCTTTATTAGTATGTTTAACATTAAAAGAGAAATGATGATCTTTACAACTAGTGATCAAAGAAGAAAAAGGTGAATGTCACAAGTTTATTTCATCAAAAGTATAGAGTCCCCTTTTATGCTTGTCTTCAAAGGACTATTTGATTAGTGCCTTGAGATTTTTAACCAAGTAAATAACTGAATCTTAACTAACTTAACTAACCGCTTGTATTAGTTTTTTCCTTTACAGTTTGGTTTACCATTAACACATTTCAAAATTTATTTTATTTAATCAATCTTCAAATTAAATGGGACTAAGATGAGTGATAAAATAATTTTTCTTAAACTTTTAAAACAGTTGTATGAATTTTAAACTTTGGCTTGAAGGGCACAAATTGAACTCCAATCATAAACATTATGTCTAACAAAATCGGGAATGAATTTTTTAAAACATGATTTTGGATCCGTGGTATCGTTTGAGTAGAAGCCATTAAAGAAAAGTTTACATTGGGCTAGAATAAATCTTAATTTGCAAACTTTTATCCGTACCCGCTATAAATTATATATGGTGTTTGGTTTGTGTTGCTGTTTCTAACTAATTCATATTGGTCTCTTAAAAAAATTGAACACCATAATAAATCAAGGGACAATAAAAAGAAATGGAAATAAATCTGAGAACTTTACCAATCGATGTTATTTGCAGTAAAGGCAATGTATCTTGTTTATTAAATGGATTCTGAAAATGGGCCTTGGCCAGCATGTTTGGAAGCTAAGATACCAAATTTCTGATGTGAGGCCCAACTCATGTTTACTATTACTAGCCATGGGCCTTGGCCACAATGCTATTCCCTGGGTTAAAGGGCCCAATTTCACTGCTGGGACAGAAGAGTCAAACCCAACACATCGTCATAAGTTAGGGAATTTTCACCAAAAAAAAAGTTAGGGAATTGTTTTACCCCCAAAAAAAGAGTTAGGGAATTGCCAGTTGCATTTTGAGTCATCTAGTTAGCAAAGAAAATTGCTAATCTCACCCTCTTTTTCATTTTTTTATTCTTAAAAAAATACTCGATTGGTCTTCTTTATTAAAAGATAAAATTAATAGAATTATTAAGACTAATAAAATAATAATTGGTTGTTAAGTTTATTGATTTCTTATAAAATAATATGATATTTTAAAGTTTACTCCAATAAACTCAATTAATGTGCTTGATAATAGTGTGATTATTAATATTTTTCCTTATTTAATTTGTTGGTTTAGTTAGTTGTATGTTAAAATAATTTATTATTTCTTATAATTGATAAAGGTAAATAAAGAAATATCAATATTTTTTTATGTCTTGTACAAAAGGACCACAAAAAAAACTTCGAAATCCTACTTTATAATAAAGTCTAGAGGAAATATATGTTTAGTCTCTTTGTGTTTTTCTTGTGTAAATCTCCACATTTTAAAAGTGTCTTCTTCTGTAAACTAAACTAATGAATGTTTATCATATGCTTGTTTTTAAGATCGGTGATTTAATTAAAGAACTGAGTTAAAATATCTATTTCACATTGGATTTTATTATGTAACAATGAAAATTTTTCTAATGGAAAATTCATGATCTACGTCGGTTATAAATCCTAGAATTTAGGATTAAATATCTTTGTAATTTCCAGAATCACCGCTTCCTAGTGGTGATAAATCTTCCCCTAAATGATTGAACAAAACACTAGAATTTGGGATTCAATGAAGTTTGATTATAAAGTTAGGAAGTTATCGATTAATAATTAGTATTAAATATTCGCTAAACAGAATAAAAATGTGTAAACTCTTCTGGAACTGGATTTGCATATTCTCCCCCCTTGGCTAGACTCATTTCATTGCATTTGGTGCTGGGATTTTGTAAACTCTTCTGGAACTTGATTTCCATTAAAAATGTGTTTTGTTCTTAGCAAAAGCAGAAGTTTATGATCAATTCATATTTTTTCCTTTTACTCTTAAAATCTTGTAGCAACTTTGAATGAATTGACCTGTGCATATAAAAGTTTGAAACATATATATTTGATGCTGGCATATTTCTCATTTTTGTCGATAAGAAATTTGACGCGATTTTGTAATGAATATAACATTTTAATTAAATCACTAGTCAACATGAGGGACTTGTTATCATATATCTGTGTCTTGTTTAATTTTAGATACTTTAAGGGACCTTTCAGCATCAAACTTGTGCTTCGTTCAAGTTGATGTCGTTGGCCACAAACCAATCATTGGGTGCACATAAAGGATGGAATGCAAATCAATCAAAAGAATGAGGAATTCATTTTCTGTACACTTGTTCATTAAAAACTGTGAGTATCAAACTTAAAACACTTTCAATAATTTTATTATTATTATTGGAACACTTAATCAGAATTGTACGAAAGGAAGCCTATTTGTAATGGAAGATATAGAAATGGAAGTTTACCTAATAAGAAAATATAGCAATGATATATTTAAAGACCCTGTAAACTACATTGATTCTATATGAATATATGTGATTTGATAACATTTGATAGACCAACCAGATTTGATATAATTGGACAAAATATAACCCCGGTCTCTTGAGTCTAATATAGATGAAAAGAGATTAAGTGTATTGATGCCGACAAAACTATGTCATTGAGCCTCCTTCTCGATCTGTGGGTCAAATTATGTGTCTGTTGTAGGGGAGTGCTTCTCGGGATAGTTTTTTGCTCTACCACAAGGTCAAACGACAAGCATGGGAGTGTTGGATAGTAAACTGGGTGTGAAAACCTGAGTTAGGAGTTTTTCCAATATGTTTTGGAGAAACATTAGGTATGATTTTACTCCATTGACTGTTCACGAGGAACTCCAAACGGATCTGACCATGATACTAATCTTAAGATTATTCTTTGAGGCAGTTCAAATGAAACATTACGGTTGTGTTTGGTTATCAACCTTGGTTGGTCAAACCCCAAAAATAAATCCTACGGTCAAACGGAGTTTTTACTGTCTCGAACGACATGAAAGATCAATATCAACCCTTAAATTTCTCCATTTCCCCAACCTCGTTTCCCCAACTAGAAACTAAACGGACGCTACTTACCACACCATTTCCTTACGAGTTAGAACAGTGAAAGGATCTTCCTTCTAGAGGCAGAACCTGACTTATTAACTCTCAGGGCTACCTTAGGAAATGTTCCATTTTCCTACCTGGTCCTACCATTCCCAAAGTGTCATCATTATTTGTAATAAATGCATGTCACTTCATATGTTTATTCTAGAGCTTTGTACCAATATGCTTGTTGAGGAGTGTTCATGTTTAGACACAGGTCACTCTAAGGGGTTTATGCATGTTGGCCTCGCAACTGATCTTTTGAGGACCATTAGATGACATCATTCTATTTACTTTTTGTATTCGCACTCATTGGATTGTGTATGAAAATGTGCTTGAGTGTTCATGTTTAGATAGGTTGCTCTAAGGGGTTCATGCTTGTTGGACAATGTAGATATGCGAGTAATTAATATTAATCACCACCCTTGAAATGTCTAGGTGTTGATTATAACAGTGTGTGACTTGTATTTGTGATTCTCCTCATCAATTATTTTGAATGCAATGTGAAACTAAATTTTCTAAGTATGAATTAATGCATGAAGAATTAGTTGACAACTGTTGATACTAACGCCACGTTTGGCAGCATTTCGTGAACGGAGAAATCTCCGTTAATTGATAGCAACTTTTTGATCCTACGGTAATAAAGTTTTGATTGTCTCGAACAGTGTAAAGAATTAATATCAACCTTTAAATTTTTTACTTTTAACTCAACTCTATTTCCCCAACTACAAACCAAATACCCCCTAAATTGATTCAAAAACCTGTCAAACCTCGAGCATCAGATTAGCTAGTTGAGATTAACAAGCAAAGTAGGCTCCAACATAATGTCACCTCACCCACGACCATGACAAGTGACGCAATGGGAAACATTTATACTAACTCCTAACCATTGTGCCACATGTCGTGGAATCTACCTTTTATTCTCAATCACTATGCCACGTGTCAAGAATTCCACATTTTTCTCTCAACCCCTATGCCACATGTCAAGATCGCCCTATAACCTTCACTCATTATGCCAGGTGTCACGAGGCTCATTATTTTTATTGAGAAAAATTTGTTGAAAATTAATAGTGATGCATTGGGATTTATTGAGTGTAGTATTTAGATTGAATATAGAAATTCAAAAATATCAAAAGATTATTAGTTGTTTAGAAATATTTAAAAGATATTCATTCATTCAAATTCTTGAAAAAGTTTGAAGAAATTAATTCTTTCTCTAAAACGGGTTGAAGAAATTTGTCTGTATTTTCTTTATTAGCAAAAAAAAAATATAATATTGAAGATGGTACAACGGTACCTAACTCCAGAATATACAATAAATTCAAAACAGGAATTAAAAACAGCACCCAAAACATACACCAATGACAATAAAACATGTGAGCCTGACAAACAAGATAACGGATCAAAGGACCATTCAAACAGCCCCCCAAAACATACAAAACCCATCTTTTTTAACCCTTAAACAAACCCAAGTTTTTGTTTTAGTTAAGTCCAACACATTCTTAGCTGATGATTCCTAATTTGTGAAGAGTCTATTCCTTTCCTTCCAAATTGCTACTAGAGTTGCTAACCAGACATAATCCCAAGTTGTTGTTAAAGAAGAGGACCGAATGAGATCACAATGCTGCTTTGGTTTAGCAGCACCTGATAGAAACGCCAAGCATACATTACAACCCAAACTTGAGATGCAAAGCTGCAGGTGAAAACCAGATGGACAGCAAAAGGCACAAAGAGAAGATGGTAGAAGATATCTTGAGATTTTCCATAGTTGGGTAAGAAAAACCTTCTAAAAAGATTAGTACTTTTTCATAGCAGTTCAAAAGGTCTAGCTAACACCTTCGAACATGTCAAGTGGTTAGCACTTTCTTTGAAATTAGTTCAAAGAGATTAGTTCCTTCTTCAATTTATTAGTTTGAATATTTTAGTACTTTCTTCAAAGACAATTCAAATATATTAGTACTTAATTTCTTTGAAAATAGTGGAAAGGGATTAGTACTTTCCTTTTAGGAGATTTCAATAGCCTAATGAAAAAAATTTAGAATTTAAAAAAGAATTAAGTTTCTTTCGTGTTTATTGAAATATTGTACGTATTGTGTAGGAGATAATTTTGAGTACTTTGAAAAATTATGAAAAAAATGACTTGGTAAGAGTTCAAAAACAAAAGTCTTTTTCCAAGCATAATACATGTTTATATCGAAAACCAACTTTGTAACTATTCAAGACTGGTCAAGATATATAAAAATAAATGTAGTCTCATGCATATAAATATGTTCCAATTTGTTCGGATTAGGTAAAAACTTTTCATTTTTATACAACATGTACTTTTCTTACCAAAATAACACGTAGAAGATTTAAGATTTGTATCAACAACTAATCTACAAATCTAAACCGCAAGATAAACAGCAAAAGATTAAGTTTATGTTTTCTTCAAGCATTGCAATTTAAAATCTATCTTTTATAGGAAGGTAATTAATCTCTGGCGTGTAAACGAGCCTGTTTAACTCGTTAATAGAGTTTCCTCTCTTTCTTATAATGTTTAATGTTTATTTTCTTCGGATGAATGTACAATTACTTTATAAAGTTTTAATAATATTTATGAGGTATTTCAAAAATAATGTATGTAATTTATTCTAATAGTTTCTTTTTAACAATCATATCTTTAACAAAAAAAAATTACAAATTTTTTCTATAATTTATTAAGGTGTAATAGAGGGTGTTACATAATCCATTTTATCCCATAAAAAATGGATCTTGATGGGTCAGGTCGGACCGGGCTGACCCGTCAGGTTGATAATTAAATATTAAAAAATATATATATATAATATTAAAGGCTTAAATATTGGTTGATTATTTGATTTGAATTTTTTATGATAATTGTATAACTTGTATTGTATGTTATTATAATAATATAATATTATAAAATGTAAATAATAAAATTTTGTTCTCGTTAATGCAAATATAATTTATTTAAACTTTTAATGAAATAAATTAGGTTGATTATAAAAAAAAGATGGTTTTAGAAAATGTGAGATCTGGTTTTATATCTAATTTTTTTTAAAAGAAGGCTTAAAAATAATACAAATTTAGAATAAAATTGACATGTATAAGATAAAAAAATAAGTTGACCTGCTGGCTACATAAAATACGGATTGGGTCAGTGTTTCTAACTTGTTTGCTCTTTTGCCTAACCCAACCTGTATTGGATGGGGTTACGCATACCTTGACCCGACCCGACTAATAACCCATATTCACACCTCTAATATTTCATTTCATTTAAGTGTGTTGCAATTTAAAGATTAAATTCTTCATATTTCCAACAATTTTCTACATCTTTATCTCCTTCTTTACTTGCACTTTATTTTAAGTTTCTGCCATTTACTTTCACACTCTACTTTTCACTGTCTTTATTTTGCACCTTCTTTTAACTTTTTATCATTTACTTTCACATTTCACAATTTAAAATCTTCCATGTTGATGCTCATATTCTCCAGCCTTATGGAGTGATAAATCTAGAAAGTTTATGATGCGAAGACTATGTATAAGAGGAAGAAATTAAGAAGTATAAGTGGGAAATTTTGCGTGTATGCACATATACACATGTGTATATAAAAGAGAAAGAATCTAATAAGTCTCAGGACCTATGTGACCTGACTTAATTTGTGATATTTCAATGGAATGGAACAGCGAGATGGATGGAGATGAAAAAAATGTCTCCTTGTATAGGTTGAAAAAAATATAGGTGAAATAGAATCTAATGAAAAGGAAAAGAAACTTTTATTTATATTTTATGTCATTCTAATTTCCTTCCCTTAATATGAGGTGTATGGAATGAAATTAAATTTATTAATTAATAATTTACTTTTTACATATTTAATAATTATCCAAATGAGTTAAATAATATTAAAATTTCATCTTAAAACTAAACAATTTAAGAAATAGCTTAAAATAACATATTATGAGTTAAAGCAACATCAATTTCCACCCAAAACATCAAAAGTGGATAGATAAAGAAGAGGGATTACCATGTAAAATTCTTTATTCGATAAAATGAGAGATAAAAATGGACAAGTTAGCTAATAACAGAAATGTTGAAAATAAGATGACGATGTGATTAAGCAAGGTAGTAGAAATTAAAATTGATACAATTTTTTACTGTGCAATTATAAGCATGAGGAAGGGGAATATGATGTTGCAGTTCTTGTCAGAGATGCCCTATGCGTTACATGTTAGAAATTGCCGTCAAACTCGTATCCTATGTAAACAATAATTATTAAAATCAGAAAATTTAAACTTGCAATTGTAATTTTCTTCTTCCCCTTCTCTTACGTAAAGGAAAGGATTGGTCAAGTTGTAAGTTTTTCACAATTTATAGTTATTATTAAAATTAAAGGATATTGTATCTTTATAGTGTTTTTTTAATTAAAAAATAATCTTAATTAAAAAAGAAGATTAACTCGAAGTTTATACTTAATAAATAGTATAGAACTCTACCTAAACTTATGTGTGTGACATCCCTAAAGAAAATGTAAGAAAAATGAAATGGGTGTGAAGAAAAGAATTTAAAAAAAATGTTTTAGTTTATAATGGAAATGAGAGACTTTCGTTACATTATCTGGGAGTTAAGTTAAATCTAGAAGCCTAACTCCAAGTACATGGTAGGTAGTTGAGATGATGAAATTCATATTTCCCATGTATGGGTCCAGGATCTGCTAAACTATCATTTTGGGGGCAAGTATACTTCTACACTCCATTTAATAATTTAGATTTTAGATCAATGATACTCAATGCATATCAATTACAGTACAATAATACAATTCATTTTCTTTGTTTTTTCTTTCTCCCCTTCCCTTTTCAAATGGGCATTGATCACTTAATATTAACAATTTTATCTTTTTGTTGTGCAATACATTATATTATTGCTCACATTTCCAGGCATAGGTGCTTTTCTAACAAATTTTCCGGACCCATATTGCTTCACCTGTTGTCTGGTGATCCTTTTGTAGGTTAAGTCCTGTAACCCCTGCAATGACCCTCAAATAAATTGAAGGACAAAAGAAATTTTTTTCAAAAGAAATAAAAAAGGGTCTAGCACTATATCTATTTTAAACCAAACATAGTGTGCATTGACATTGAAATTTCCTATAAAAAACAAGTGTGTTGAATCTCATCAGATTTCATAGTCAAACTCAGAAGCTGAGGATGGAATAAGGTAAGGGAGAAAGGTTTGATGGATGGGAAATGGGAACAAAGAGGTGTGAGGGAGTGAAGAGTGGAGCGGCAAGGGCAACCACACTGTCAAATCAGACATCAGTTCTTAATTTATCAGAAAACCTCTTTTTCAGAAACCTAACCAAAGTTTGTTGAAGGTGGGGTGTTGTCAAGTGGGGTGTAATTGGCTTGACTAGACCTTTGGAGTTTGTGAATGTCAATACGGTTCACCAATTCCCCATCTCATTGTCAACCTGTCTTGTCAAACCCCTGAAATAAAACTGCCATGTACATGTTTTTCTGTGGGACTATTATAAAGTGCAAGAAAACAAATAAAAAACTACAACCCTACAATTTATGTGTATTTGTGCCAGCTATCCTTTTTCTTTTAAAGATTATCTCGAACAACCAAAACAGGGTTAGTATATGTCTAAAATTTATTGGCTACAACTTTTTTACCATTCAATATTTAACTGTTTGTTTAGTAATTAGTTGAAAAAATAAAATTATAAAAATAAAAAATTTTGATAGTTAATATTAATATTTTATATTATTTAAAATGATTAAAATTTTATTGAGTTAACAATTTTTTTATTGATTAAACTAATTTAATTAGCCTAGATCAACCAAAACTACTAAATATGATAGTCGTTGGATATTAAATAAATGGTTGAAATAAAAATGTAAAATGATAGTAGTTTATTTTATTTTAATATAAATCAACAATATTTAGACCATTGAATAGTCCAAAATGTATATCCATCATTTAGACAAAATCATTAGTAGAAAGAAAAAACATAGATGATCAAATAAAAAAAGAAAATATTAATAAGTGTCTTTATGATTTTGGTTAAAAAAGTAAAATTAATTTTTTATTTAAAACGTTATTAAATTTCTTTTATTTTGATTTTTTAATAATTCCTACATAATTTTTAATTGAAAAATTTTTATTTTTACTTTTTTAATGATACGCTTAAGCTACTGGGTAACATTAATTAGTGGAAATATGGTATTGTGTAGTGTATAAATATCGGAATTACATGTTTTCTTTTGGATACATCAGAAAACAATCGGAATTATATTTTAATAACTGAGAATAATTTATTTTACACATAATAGATTGGTGTGATCTAGATGAAAGAGAAGAGATATAGAAATGAAAAAACAGAGAGAAAGCAATCGATATAATAATTTTTGTGAAAATAAAAGAAGTGGCAGATAAAATAAGTTGAGTATGAATTGGGTGAAAAAATCGTAATTAAATATAATTTAACATGATTTTACATTATATAAATAAAAAACAAATCTGTGTACTTGTGTATAGTATCCAAATACCATAAGAAGAGGTTTGTATATAACATTTTTACATTATATAACATTTTTACTTCGCACGTTTTTTAATGTCAATTGTGTGTTAACTGTAGTGTGAATACCAGATTCGAGGTAGCTTAGTCCACGGTCCTATAATACTGAGATTAGGGGTGCTCCTATAATTTCTTTTGAAGTTTAAGTTAATGGGAAAATCAAAGTAATAAGTTGTTTTCAAAATTTGGAGGGTTGAATGGTGAATCTTGGTGGTTATCGGTTTAATTACAATTTAATATTCAGTTAGATTGATTGGTTTAAATTAATATTTTTGTTGATATTTATAATTACCGTTTCGATTTTAAAAATATTGTGATTTATAGTGGAGATTTAATGATAAAGTTTCATGTAAATCAACGATGAGGGGTTTAAATAATATATAATTGATTTTTCTTAATTAAAGTCTTGTGTTTTAATTTTGTAGATGAAATTTTTTTAATGAATTTACACTATCAACAGAAATGAATCTAAAAAAGGAAACACGTGATTAAAAAAAATCATGTGGTACTTTATTTTTTGACTTATCAGATGTCCTTCAAGTAACATGTAAAGCAAAATTTGAGATTGTGTAATCTGATGAAGTGTTTAAGGGTATTCTTATTATGAAAATAGAAAAATTTAAAGGTTAATATTCGTTAGAAATAATTAAAATTCTGTTTGACCATAGATCTATTTTTAAAGAGATTTGACCAATCCGATTAAAAAACCAAACACAGCTAGACAATATTTGAATGAATGAGTAGTGGCGATTGATGAAAATAAAATATTTGAAAGTAATAAGAAAGTAAGAAAAATTGTGTTACTTGCCTTTCTGATGCTGTTTTGGGAGTGGTAACTAGCGAAAGGGAATTGAAAGTTTGTGAGGTTAGTGGTGAGTTGTTGCGAGTGTTTGTGAATGGGGGCTTTGTTTTGCCAGTTTTTACTTTTACCCCATTTGATACAAGCAACACTGACACAGGGGGTAGCTAGCCAAAGCAACAGTTCAACCCATTTGAACAGAGAAAAGAGCTTTCACCCCCTCGTGTGTGTACTGCATTTTTAGCTACTCCACTTTGGAATTGGAGCATATCACCACTCGTCACTCACATGTCATCCACTATTTCCTATCCATAATTGTTGCCCCATTATTTTCTTCTTCTTTAGGAAGAATTAAAACCACACACATCTTAATCACGCCTTTAATTACTTTCATTAAAAGGGGACATCAACTTCAATTTCCTCTCTAAAACTGTCTTCCCCCCACGTTCAGTGTGCATGGTTAATCCATGCGTCAACTTGTTTATGCAATCTTTCATTTTATATCATGGAACAAAGTATGCATGGCGTTTTCATACACGCGATTTTGAAAAATGTGGCCCGGCTTCATTATTTCCTGTTTCTATTTTCAACTCATGTGAGGTCATGTATAAACACCCTCCGGAGAAAAACAAATTAACCCAAAATAGGAAATGGGAAATTAAATTGATAATGTTAAAACTATACAATACAAAAATTTAAAGTCAAAATCAACTTTTTACACCAACAAATGGTTGATTCTATATAAGTAACATATTGAGTTAAAAAAAATACTAAATAGTATAACCACATTATTTCATAGCTAGTGCTACCAATTCACATATTTAATAAATTATGAAATTGATAAAGATTCAATAATGAGAAAATAATATAATATATTTTTTTCCTTAAGTTTAAATTTTGCAATTAGAAAAAAAACTATTAAAAAAAGTTAACTTCATTGTAATATTAATATCCTCAATTAAACATTATCTTTATGGAGAATATGTATGATTAAAAAAATATAAAAACTAAACTTTTAACCTTAGAACTATAAGATAAGGTTGCCCTTGATTAAGACATTAAGTTAAGAAGAAAATACTAACGAAACTCTCACTTGAAGTACATAGAGAATTAAGAATAGGGTCACGGTTTAATTAGATATTCACTCTAGCTAACTGCAGACTCACTTGAGGTACATAGAGAATTAAGAATAGGATCACGGTTTAATTAGATATTCACTCTAGCTAACTGCAGACTCACTTGAGGTACATAGAGAATTAAGAATAGGGTCACGGTTTAATCACTCTAGCTAACTGCAGACTTAACTTTCACAAATATTTTAAAAACAGAAATAGAAAATTTCGTGAGGTTAGGTCCCAAATCTAGAAATGAATGGAAATTAAAGAAAGGAAAGAGAAGGAATAGTGATAACTTGTAACCAATAACGCAATAAAATAAAACAATATACCTATTATACAATCCATAGTCACATAGGCACAAATGATGAAACAAACAAATGCCCTATGTATCTGCGTTTCTTTTTGTTGTTTCATTCCTTCTCTCAACATAATGGCACTCTGAACTGGCTGTGTCCAATGTTGCTTTTTGCAGAGTTAAAACACCTCTTATTGGCATATGCACATTTAATGGAAAATGAAAGGGGGGAGAGGGGGGAACCGTCGCGTGCACATATAAACAACATTCAACAGAAGACAGAAAATAAGTAAACACCTAATCTACTGCATAGAAAGAAAAAACTCATGGTGAAGGATACAGTGAGAGCGATATGAGACAGATCACATATGCGTGTAGCCATAATTCTCCAACAGTACAAAAAACCAAACAAAGGAAAATTAAGAATACAACTCAGATACCAAAATGTAGTGAAACAGTAGTAGCATAAACCACAACCAATAAGAGTTCAGCAACTTAATCCAAGTTCAAATTCCAGAGCCGAAAGGGAAAAGATAATCTAATAATAAAGAAGTTGTGCTAACCAAAAAAAACTTACAAATTAATTAACATTTACCTTTTTCCTATTAGAAACAATTCAGGCTCAAGAGTTTCACAAACATTCAAATATTCAAAAATATGCATGGTATCAATTTGTGAGGAGAAAGTACTCATCATTAAGATTCTTTGTCTTAAGATAATAGGGTGGGTAATGTAATTAAGCTGCTAGAAACATAAATCATAAACAAAAAGAGAAAAGGGTTAACACATAGGAGATCGAGTAGCAACAGTGTTAGTTAAAAGCAGAGAAGGGTTTAAGATATTCCTCTCGATAATCACACCTAAACATTTTACATTCCCAACGCTCCCTTCTTGTCCCTCCTTCCTCAAAAGGTTAACCAAAATTCAATAATACTATAAACATAGTACTCATAAGAAGCACCACCAAAACAACCCAATACCTCAGCAACATTAAGCAATATATGAATTGCACTAACACTGAGATATTTATAAAAAAAATCCCAAAAGGGGAAAATTTAACATGGCTGCTGCCTGCAATGTCTTACTTACTGTTCGGTTCTGGCAACGTTTGTGTTCTTCTTTTTGTACTAGGATTTTACAGTTTACAACAATTACTATTACTTTTTTGTTGCTGTCTTAAGGCATAAAAAGCTTGTTCCCACACTTGCAACGCCACGCTTCTGGGTAGTACTCAAGACGTATGATCAAACCCGGTTGAACCGGAACGTGAACCGGTTGACATGGGCTGCACCAACCGCACTTGGATCTGCACAACGGCGGCGACGACCCTGGCCCACCGAACCTCTTCTGATCAACCACCGCCACTCCGTCCAACGGTGGCACCGGCGACCCATTCCCCTTATGTTCCCTGTGAAGATTCTTAATTGCTGCACCACCTAAAAAAAAGTAACATAAAAAGTTCGAATTTAAAAAAAAATGGAGAATTGATGATAAAAAATGAAGTGGGGTTGGCTATTTATCTTGAAAGAACATTTTTTTAGTGTGAGTACTTACTGGGTTGTACTTGTGGTGTGAGAGTGGTTATGGCTGAAGTGGAAGAGAAGAAGAGAAAAGTGAAGGTGGTGAAGGTTGGCAACCAATGGTGGTGGTTGTGATGTTTGCGGTGGCAGTGGAGGTGGTGGTGGCGGCGGCGTAATACGCCCATAGGAAGAGGGAAGGAGTATCTATGAGATGAGAATGAGAGTGAGTGTGTTGATAGATGCAGAAGATGCAGAGTGTGTTGCGTGTGAGAGAAAGTCTAAGTCAAAAGAGAGGAACCCAAAAGAGGAGAGGGAGAAGGAGATGTTGTTTGAATATTAGGAAAAACAAAAGGCCAAAAGGGAGGGGGCAAGGGCCCCACTAGCGTCCAGAATGATTGGGATAGAGTGGGTTCCAGCTTATGGAGTGCCTTCAAACAATGTTCTGATTTGTCAAATGTTTGTGTTAATTTCATCGCTTGTGTGTATGGGGGGTGTCACTCAAATGTGTTGGAGATATGGACATGACATAGGTATAAGTAAGGAAGGGTCTTTTCATTTCCTTAGAGGGGCAACCAACAATAAAAAGAAAAAACAAAAAAAAATGAAGATCGGAAATTATTTTGGATCCAATGCTCTTTCGCCCTCCCTCTTCAAAACAAAATGGGAAAGAAAATGTTTGGATATCATCGGAGACGAAAAAATTATAGATATGATATGTTACGTAAGGTGACGGGAAGAAATTAAGATATAGAGACATGAATGATGTTCGATGGATGTTGATATTGCTGAGATGTCTATACATCACTATAGTTTGAATGTAGGCTTTTCAAGATTCCAAAATTATACCATTTAATACAATTGTATTGGTAGGGACTCACTCACACACATATGCATGTTGTCCCCGTTACACACACATGCATGTCATTATATCTCTACCATGACGATCATCACATTGAAAAAAAAAAAAAAAAAAAGAGAAGAAACAAGGTTTAAAATAAGGTCATTTTAATTGTTATGGTGTTATCGACTCAATCATCACAATCACTATATTTAAATAAAAACAAGAGGAGCTGAAGTTTAAAATAACGTTATTTAATTGTTATGACGGTGTTAAAGTAAAGCTAAAAAGAATGATTAACTTGAAACTAAAAAAAAATAAATGACCAAATTATTAATTAGCAAAAAATAAGGTAAAGGATTGAATAAAAACCTAAACAAAAAATAAGAAATTTTTTTGTCAGTTTTCTTTTAAATCCTAAATTGATAAATCCTTGGATATTATCTCTTGTGTAACATCCTAAGTATTTAATTTAATTATCATTGATTAGTAAAAATTAATAAATAAATTATTTGAAATTAATTTAGATTTTTCTAAAAAATTCTGTAAATTAATTAACAATTAATTAAGGCGATGAAATTAAATAAAATAATTTGATTGGTTGATTATTAGATTTAAAACTAAATTAAATAGGTGATGGTAAATTTTAGTTTACCAAAAGATTAAAAGTAAAAGGTTTATTCAAAATGATAATGAAAAAATAGAAAAAAGGAAAAGAGGGCGAAATAACTGTTTTGCCCTTGTGGCTTTAAAACAATTTCCCAACCTGTGCCATTTTCTTTCCTTCCATGGTCGTCAACTTCTAGCTTCAAATTGAAGGTCCATTTCACATCGAATCTTGAAATTGATCACGATTTTGGAACTGGGGGAGCAAGGTAAACATATATGTGGCTTCAATTTCAAGTTTTCTCACTCCCCCTTCCTTTCTCTCTCTAGTTGAATATGTGCTTGCATGAGAGGAGGTTTCCATTTTTGTTTTTATGGTAGTTTTGAAGCTTGATAATGGCTTTTATGGCAATGGGCATGTCGATCGACTCATGGGTCTTGCGTTTCGATGTTCGTAGGTGTCGAGATGAGAGTCGACGAGCCATTGAGCGTTGTGGGTGTTGAAATCAAAACTGAAGTGGCGAATAATCAAGTTGTTGGGTGAGACCGACATAAAAAGCAACTAACCAAAACTTGAAATCAAGGTAAGGAGATGTTTGGAGTTGTAATTAATTAGAATTGAGTATTGACCCTAAGTGGGTTCAAAAAAGTAGTGTAGTTGACGACGATTAGGAATTTAGTATGTTTATGCCTTATGTGTGACAATATGAGAAATTTATTTAAGTTAAAGAATGATAATGTGAAATGAATTATAGATAGGAAAATAGTGGTTTTAGAAAAATATAAATTTTGTTGATGAGTATGTGGTATGTGGTGCATGATAAATTGGGTTTGTATGACTTTTGTTTTGGAGTGGGTGTCGTGAGTGAGATGAAATTGTGATGATTATGTTAACATGCTTTAATGGTTGTGTAAAATGTAATTTGGAATGTGTATGTGGGCTCGGTCTGTGTGACCGCCTTATTTGTCTTTGCAAACTGGTATTGATGGTGATTTAAATTATATAAGGTGTTATAATTGGGGTCGGGTCTATGTAGCCACCCTTTTTAATTAAAATGTGAGGTTTTTATGCCAATTAATAAAGAGAAAGAAAGTTTAAAATAAATTTATGTGATTTGTGTAGTTGGGGATGACCGACGGTGTATGTTACCCCTCATTTTTGGCTATCATGGTCAAGTAGGACCTAGTGGTTGAGATAGAAAGCCAAGTCGGGCTTAGTGGACCAAGTCTGGTTCACGGGGTGTCAAGTAGGAGCCCCAACTAAAGGCCAATCCTTTTAGTATCTGGATAGTAGAGAGTCATTTTACTTGTTTAAGAGTCAATTGTACCTCGCATGATTTGACTTATACTAATGTTAAGGAGATGATTATTATGTTGATTGATACATTGAAATAGAAATGAAACTTTATTAGTATGTATAATATTATGGATAACCTAGTGGGCTTGTCACGACGATAACCAAATAGTGTAATTGATGATTGATTGATTTAGATAATGTATTGTAAGATTGGCAGGTGTATGGTGTTTGTAATAGCCCAATGGGCTTGAAATCTGTTTAACTTGGCAAGGTGTTATTGATGATGGAATGTTGGTGATTAATATTGTATATGCTATTGTTTTTATATGCGCTGTTCTATAATTGTGATTTCCAACACTTACCTTTGTTTCTTTTTAGTAACCAATGATAGGAAAATCTTGGAGGCCCCAAAGGGAAGTGTCAAGTGATAAGCGAATGCTAAGGAAGGAGATGAAAATTATGTAATTGTGTTGTGATGAACCTTTGATAAAATTGATAACTCTTAGTTCATGTGTATGAATGTTAAAGATTAATTGTGTGGTGATGACAACTTTGATAAACTTACATTCGTAGCAATGTGTGTTGTATGTTTGAGTTTAAAATTATGGTGATGGTGAATGTTGAGGTTCATGTTTGATGAATAGACTAAGTGAATTGGATATATTGAACTGATATAGGTATAAATGCAATTGAAATTGTATGTTAATTGACACGAAGCCAACTTTGAATTGTGATGAATTGCTATGAGCAGGTGAATTATGATTACATGTACGTATTAATATGAATGTTTGGTTATATTGAACATGGTGTTGGAATTGATCACTTGATAAGTTGGTGATTGATGAAATGATACATTGCATATTAGGTGAATAATAGGCTTAACTAGCAACTGGAGGGGTGATTCCGTGATCCAGTGGGAATTAGAACCCCAGAGGGTTTCAATAGGCCTTCTACATCATTTAGCACTTGTGCATATGTTAAATGCCAAATTTGAAGACTATTTGATAAGTTTTAGGCATTATGTTGATGAAGTTTTAGGCGAAATACAATTTAGCACATATCTCGGTCATCATAGGAATTTAAGCAAACAGATTGTGTTAGTAGGTCTGGAATAGGGGAAACATAATGTCTATGGAGTTTGGTGGCAATCAGAGTTAAAATGGGTAAGTTAGGTAGGCCAAAAGTTAGCTAAAATGTGAAATTCTACATAATTACTTATTTTGTGCTGATGCTAATCGATTACAACATATCTATACTTGATTACCAGCTGCTGAAATACAGGAATATGCATTCTGTAATCGATTACCATAGCTAAATTTTAGGTTTTTTGGTTGTTTTGATTAACATATCCTTAGGTTCCTATTGTTTATTATCGGGGATGTTTCAAAAGCGGAAATTTCACCCTATTTTTAATTAAACCTCGGGATAAATATTAGGAAACGCTAAAGGGAAGTTACACCTTATGTATGTTTGTCTCTAAGAATCTTTGAGACAGATTGTAACATCCCAAATTTTAGAAAAAATAAATTATTAGTATGAAATTAATTAATTATTTGATGCCAAAAATGCATAGGAAAATTAATTATGTAGTGATTATAATTTATTGGTAAATTAAGATATACTAAAAATGGACAATTTAACGGATGATGTGGGACCCACTAAGTCAAATTGGATATTTAATGGGTCTAGAATAATGAGGGATTTATTATGGTTACAGTGATATATTCAAAATAATTTTTGATGGTGAGGAGATATTTATTCACATACGACGTATGTCAATAAACGGTGAAATTACGAATATTAAGAAAATTGCAAAATCCTTTTTTCTCTTCTCCTCATGGTCGTGGACTTTTCTCCCACTTTCTCTAATCTCCTTTGTTAATAAAAGGGTTTTGTTAACCAAAAAGCAAAAGGCAAAAATATATGCATGGACCAATGGGCAATGACTAAAATTTCATTTTTCTCTCTCCCTCTTCTCCTTTAATTTTTATTGGCTTCTCTACTCTCCCTCCAGACTCCATTTTTTCTTCTTCATCATCATTCTCTCTAGCCCAAAAACCGCCTATACCTCTTCCTCTTTCATTTCTTGTAAAAATCAACACCTAAACCAAGATTCATGAAGCTTTAATGGAGTATTGAGGCATTTCTACTTTCATCTCCTCCTCCAACTCTCCATTTTTGTTTTTGTTTGTAGCTTGGAAATAGGGTTGGTATTTTTAACATTTAATGGTTTCTAGTTGTTGTTTTAAGGTTCTTGAAGTATTATAATGAAGGATTTGGAGTTGTTTTGATGGATAAATACATGTGGAACCCAACCCTAAGTTAGGAGATCATTGGGAAATTGTTGTGTTGTTAGAAACTTGATTAGGCACTTGAATTCGATTCTAATTGGTTATTGGAAATGAATTTTATGTATGGAATGTGATTAGTGGATGTTATGATTAAGTTAGGTTCAAAAATGTGAAATTGATACTGATCCGGTCTGGATACCGGCCCCCAATCTTGTGACGTCAGAATGGCCTCATAGAAGGAAAACCGGTGTCCTGGTTCAACTTTACCACACCGGATATCCGATGTCTGGCCGTCCGTCCTCATCTCACGACTGCCCCACTTATTTCTCTATAACGGATCTTTGTTTATTTTCACAGAATAATTACATAACTGTTGGCTTTTCAGTCACAGCAAGATAAGAGCCCCTAATAACTTATCAGCGAAGATACTGTATGTAGCAAAATATGTCACGTCAATGGCCTCAGAAAGCAAGTGGATGTGTCAGCAGATTATGCGGAAAAGGTGATTATCCTCTCCTCTTCCTAGAGGATCGTACTCTGATAATTGACCTACCCTCCTGACACATTCTGAGTGCTGAGCCACCCTGATTGACATAATGTGCACGCTATCAGAGCTAGGGGACCCACCTGTATCCAACGACTCATTTTCTCACGTACAACTATAAATAGCTCATTTCAATACACATGCAAGGTATCGTTGTTCTATCTCAAACTTTACTATTACTTCGCTTGAGCATTCACTGAGTTCTTATACTCTTCTAACTTGAGCGTCGAAGAATCTTCGCAGGTGGCACCACCTTTCGCCCCCCTGCAACGCGAAACGTTGGTGTGAAGGATCTCCAGGACAACAAGACCGGCCTCTCCCACTGAGAGACCGGATTGATATATCGGATACACACTGTTCCGGTGTGCTAACCCTAAAAACACCTATAATCTTGTGGCTGGTCCCACACCGGATCCTAGACCCCGGTCCAGACCAGTTCAGATACTTACTTTAATTGGGTATGGAAATTGTATTTTGAGACCTAAATTATTTTAGATGGTTTTATAATAATTGTGAGACCTAATTTAGTGACTTGAAGTGAATTGGCAATGTTAGAATGAGAAATGAAACTTTAGTTAGTTATAGAAACCATTTTGAGTGAAAAATGAGTAGTAAAAATGCTATAAGTGTTTTCAAATTGTTTTGCCTTGGTTAGGGTGCTAAGAGGATAATATTAAATGAGGTTTAAGAATTAAAATGGTTGTTGGGTAATTGAGGTAGGAAAAAGTGTAGTGTTGATGGTGAATTGGATGAAGAACATGGATCATTAAGGTAGAATAAAAGGATTGTTAGCCTAGAGAATATTATTGGAACCACTAGTGCAAAAAAGACATTTAACATCGGTTTTTTTGGGCTTTTCACATCGGTTTTTAAAACGATGTGGATCTGGCCGATGTGAAATATAAGGATATTTCACATCAGTTTTTAAACCGATGTGAAAAATAGATGTAACATCAGTTTTTTGAGAAAACCGATGTGAAAATATGGATATATAACATCGGTTTTTAATGGAAACCGTTGTGGAAATGAATTTATAACATCGGTTTTTAAAAAACCGTTGTGAATATGAGAACTTACCACATCGGTTTTTAGGGAAACCGATGTGAATTTGGAACTTACCACATCGGTTTTTTACAAAAACCGTTGTGGATTTGGACTTATAACATCAGTTTTTAAAACCGATGTGAAAACATGTTTTTTTTTTAAAATTTTTTTAATTGTTTATATACGAATTTTTTAAAGAAACCTGGACATATGATTTCAGCATTCATCCCAACTATATTAATTTTTCATGTCAATTCCTGGGCATACATTTATACAACACAGAAAACAAATATATCAACACCAATTAAAATCATATGTCAATCAATATATATATAACACCAAACATTGTTTTATACATAGTTTAGGTCAGAATTTCATACATAATATATACAAAATTTAAACACTTGTGTTGATCATAATCTAGCTACTTGAAGAAGATATGTTGCCCAACGCTTACGAACCACATCAATTTCATCAAAAGTGAATGGTTCCTTGTTAAAAACCTACAAGTATGTGATGTCAGAATATGCATTTAACTACTAGAAAATGCTTCCTTCTTTAAATCATTTCAATACCTGTATCCAATTATCCTTAATGTTCCCTATTATGACATTGAGCAAGGACATTAATGCCCCAAAATATCAAGGTATGAATTAAGCAACATAATGTTCTTACTTGACATAAAACACCCAGAATTTCATATTCAAGTTCTCTAAGGCATTTTAACAAACACCCATTCAACATAATGCATAAAGCACCCTTTTTCAATACAAACATATCTACATTAAGCATTTACATGTGAAAAATGAGAACCATACACACCATTTTCAACACAAACATAGACAATTTCATATTCAAGTTCTCTAAGGCATTTTAACAAACATGTTCAAGGCAAAAATTAATGTACCCCAAAGCTTATTATTTAATGTACTTACACTCATACATTACACTACATTAAGTTAAACAACACTACATAATACATAAAGCACCCTTTTTCAATACAAACATATCTACATTAAGCATTTACATGTGAAAAATGAGAACCATACACACCATTTTCAACACAAACATAGACAATTTCATATTTAAGTTCTCTAAGGCATTTTAACAAACATGTTCAAGACAAAAATTAATGGCACAAAAGCTTATTATTTAATGTACTTACACTCATACATTACACTACATTAAGTTAAACAACACTACATAACACATAAAGCACCCATTTTCAATACAAACATACCTACATTAAACATTTACATGTGAAAAATGAGAACCATACACACCATTTTCAAGATAAACATACTTAATTTTCAACACAAACATAATTTTCAACACAAACATACTTAATTCATTTTCAAGTTCTCTAAGGCATTTTAACAAACATGTTCAAGGCAAATTTAATTAGTGGTTCACTTACATACCACCTATAATGCAAAACCCTATATTCAATACAAAAAGTAATAATTTCAACACAACTCAAGTTCTTTTGGGTATTTTAACAAGGCAAAGCTCAATTTCAACATAAAAGAGTTAAACCAAACACATGAAGAAGATGTGGAAAAAAAAGCTTACAAAAAGGAAGTTCAAGATGGAGTTAGAGAAGCTTGACACAAGTTGGAGAAGCTTGATTTTGGAGATGACAACGAGCACCACGAAGTCACCGATTAGCAAGATGGAAAGCTGCCCAATGCCATTGCACAAACGTTATTGAGAGATAAAGAGCAAGGGGAACAAACAAAGCATAAAACTTCTCTGTTTTAATGTGCATACTTACGCTCAAGATGGTGTTGGAGAAGACAATGTCACCGATTGGAGAAGTGAAGTCGTTGCAGTCACGGAATGGAGAATAGAAAATGGAGAAGTTGAAGATCTTGGAATGGAGTGGAGTGACGCTGCAGCATAAGATGGAAAGGGAATGAAGCTGCAGCAGAATGGAAACTATTTTAATGAAGCTCTCATATCGGTTTATAAAAAAACCGATGTGTAATATCACGAATTAAAGTGGGCGGGCGAAACAGCGAAATTTTGATGCACTCTCACATCGGTTTCTGCTAAAACCGATGTGTAATATCAACAAAGGCAGAACCTGTACGCGCGAGTAACGAATTTTATACACTACTCACATCGGTTTTTAATAAAACCGATGTGTAATCTGGCACTGTTAAGCATTTCTAACATAAACCGATATGGCATGAAAATTGTTAACATCGGTTTTCTGAAAAAAACAGATGTGAAATATCCTATTTCAACATTTTCTCATAGTTACGCATATTTTCAAAATTGCCACCGCTTAAATATATCACCACGGTTTTTAAAAGCAGATGTGAGAAAGCATATTACACATCAGTTTTCCTTAAAACAGATGTGAAATGTTTTGCTAATATTTTCAAAAATGCCACCGCCTTCTTATTTAACAACGGTTTTTAATAAATCCGACGTGAACATTTACATATATTTTCAAAAATGCCACCGCATTGACTTTTCACATCGATTTTTCTAAATCCGTGGTGAGTTTTACGTTGTGAAATGCTACTTTTGCACTAGTGAACATGTTAGGCATAAAAAGGTTATTAGTTGAGCTTGGAGAATGTTGTTGAAGGTGATAGGTGACTTTGGCATATTGGTGAATTAAAGAACCTAAGTCAGGATTTAGAATTTGAGATGATCATGGTTTTAGGAGTGTTACTAGTGATTAGAAATGGACTATAGATGAGTTGTAGTGATTAGAAATGATAGGAAATAATTATGAATAAAAGGTGATTCCAAAGACTTATAATAAGATACTTTGATATTAAAAAAAACCATTAGTGACAATTAGGTGTGTTAAAAGAATAAAGAACAAAATTGACTATAATTTCTAAGTGATGAAGAACTTGATGCCTTTTAAGAGAAAAACATTAAAGGTGAAAATGATGAGGTGAACAATTTGATTAAAGCTTTGGGAAGCTGAATAAATAACCCTTTGACTCTTGTCTAATTACAAATGGTAATTTTTAAATCCTTAGGACATTGGAAAAGAGTGAGAATGATAACTTAAATTCTAAACCTCCAAAGTGGTAATGGCATAAACCTAACTTAGTTTTATATACATGTATATACATATATGTTTATAAAAGAGACATAGTTGTTAACATCAGCTTAATTCTAGTGTGGTGTTTGATATGACCTTATAATTATTTAAATGTAGGCTTTGACCGTTCTTGTGAGGCGGGATCATCCAATCCAATGGAATACTTCTCCTAAGGTAGGAGAGGAGTTTATTTTCTAAATGAATGGCAATGGTATTGATAATGTATGAGGGTGTATACTTGCATATTGGCCTTGAGTGGTATTATTGTTGCTTATGTGTGAGGATTAGGTGAAGTGTGACTTTATGAATGAATTGATGATGGATTGGCAAATGTGTTGGTGATGTACTCTTGATATGATTATTGATATGCCATTTTGTTTCCATGTGTGAATAGTTAATGAAGTGTCTCATTGGCTTTTATGTGATGTTGAAGTAGAATGATGCTTCAAAATAATTTGTAATTAAATGAATGCCTTAGGAGATAACATGATTGGATGCATGCCTTGTTTAAGGTTTTAAAGTGTGTGTAGTGGCGCTAAGTATGAATTGGTGGAATTCTTGTGAGAATTGAGACTACCATATGCATTCTTTTACATTCCATGGCATGCATAACATATCTCATTATGTGATGGATCTTGCGGGATCTTGAGAAAGAAACCTTGCGTGGGTTGAATATGTGAATGACTATGTGTGGTCGTGGTGCTTAACATGTAACATAATTGGGGATCTTGCGGGATCTTGAGAAAGAAACCTCGCATGGGTTGAATAGTAGAGAAACTTTGCATGGTTGTGATCATAAAAGTGATGTGTGCATATGTAAAAGAAATTGAATTATTGAAAGTTAGACCCGTTGCATATGCATTGTTTAATGGATAACATATGCATTAGTTGTAAGGTCATGGCATTTGGATTGAGATAACTAAAATGATTATGACTTATGGGTGACTTGAATTGAGAATGATGTTGGTGTTGCCTTGGCATGTGTACATGTGTAATTGATGCTAATTGTTTGGTGAGTTTAAATTGATAAATGAAGACCATATCTCAAAATGGATCCTTATTATAAATGGCGTGTGGAATTAAGTGATGAGTTTGGGTTTGTGTACTATGTTCATGTGATTGGGTGCTTTACCTTACCATGTTTATATTTTATCATGTTGATTTCAATTGTTCATCATTGAGAAAATATACTCACTCTTCATGTTATCTATTTTAGCCTTTATGTTGTAGGTTGACTTAAGGAGTGAGGTCTTTTTGAAGAGGCGGCATGGTGTAAAGAGGGTATGATGGTTTGCCTTGGCCGACAATTTTTGTGGGTTAAACGATTATGTTACTTTTGTGGGATTTATTGTACATGGAATTATTTTGTATAGCTTGACTATTTGTTTAAATGCTTAAGTTTAAAATTGTTGAATTGAGGTTGCTAAATTCTTTGTTGGCACATTTGAGTTATTGAGATTGACTCATGATTTTCTTAGTAAGATGGAGGATAGTGGTTGGACACTTATATTGTTACTTGGACCTAGCAAAGGAGCTTTTGAGATTGTGATTATTATGAATAAAATGTTGAAATTGTGTTATAACTAGGTGTATGTAATGTAGAAAGAGTTATTGAGTGGTTTTATCCTTGGTTAGGACCCTATAAAGATGACTAGATAGTGATGAGTAGAAAATGATGATTATCTAGCATGTATCACTATAACATTTTAACTCTATAGCAACGGCTAAAAACTATGGCCCAAGTAGAAAAAAATCATCGCCTTATTCTATTACAACAGTTACAAAACCATTGATTATTTAGCCGTTACCATTGGTAAAGGCAACGATTTTTTACATTTGGCTACGATACTAAAAAAGCGTTCTTTTTTTTAGCATGAACGGCAACGATTTTGAAAGTGTGTATAGACTACAGTTCTTAGCTGTAGCAAAATTTTAGCAACAATTTTTAGTTATAGCTTATAACAAATAAAAACAACAACAACTAATTGTTGCCTATTATTTAATGGAATGGTTTTCAACTGTTGCCTCTTATGGTAGCCAACATTTCTTAAACCATTGTCTTGTATCTAAGTAGGATAGTTATATAACCGTTGCTTTTTCCAATACAATGGTTTTTATCCGTTGCCCATTAAAATGAAAAAAATTGTAACTGTTGCTATTACTTTCTCTTTTTTTTAAATTTCAACCATTTGTAAGTGTCATTTTATGTTGTAGTTAGCAAGGTTTTTTGAATTATTAATTATACAAATTTAACCTAAAAGTTGTCTTATTTTTTCATGTTATATGGTCTAAATTTTTTTAAAAGGAAAATCTATATATAATAAAAAAGGTAGCATATATAACAAAATTTTATAAATAAGCAAGAAACTTAACAACCAATTGCCTTACAAATCCAGCCCTACATGCAAAAAAAAAGTTGGCTTTAAAGTCTTACAAGGTTGGGTCTATAGCCTTACATTAATTAAGTAGTACTAGCTAACTAGATAAATTAGCCCCAACAAAATGAAATTTAGTAATCAATCGCCTTATAAAAACCAACCCTAACAAAAGAGATATGGCAATCAATTGCCTTACACGTCAAATTAGTATATCATGAACATATACACATCAGAGACAATATATGCATAATGTATCCCCTTTAAGACAAAATACACATAATAAGACTTCAGTTAACAAAAAAATTTGTTGTAAATCCAGTTAATATTCAACTTAATCAATTAGCAAGTTTTTGCCCCATACTAGATCTTTGAAGTATTCTCAATTAAGTTTAATATCTTCCTGTTGAATTTTATTTTCCTGCAAAAAGTCATAAATTAACTGTAAGTTTTATAAAATAAATTCTATGAACATAAAGAGTGCAAGAACATCACTAAACTTAAAATCACATCAACTATATTATATCAACTAAAAAGAACTTAAAATCACTACATCAACAACATTCTATCAATCAAATTAAACTTAAAATCAATGTAGCAACATTATGTAAAACAAACTAAATTTAAATCATTGAAGCAACAAAAGTATTATATTAACTAAATTAAAGTTAAAATAACTGCATGAAGGTATATTGTTTGTCACTACTAACTTGCATCATAAATAAGTCAAGCCATGAAAGAAAAACATAATTAAGAAATTAAACCATTAATAAAACCAACAATTAAAGTATTTTTTTACATAGACTCAAAGGAAACATTATACCTCTCCATGGCTTGGTACATCAGGTGCACTATTTGCATCACCAAAATTGCATCCCAATCTTGTTGCTAAGGCATCGATATCCACTCTTGGGATACTTTGTCCTAATAAGCATTTGACAATAGACTTTAGTCCATCCATTTCATTTTGCATCACTCCAACCTTACTTTCCAGAGAAGCTATTTCACTAGCATGTTGTTTCTTTATGACTACAATTTCTTCATTTTTCTTCAATATTGTTGGTGTGATTATTCTACCAAGATAACGTACTCCTCCAGGCTTTTCCTTCCCAAACAAGGATTGATAGGAGTTCATAGCAGATTCACTAGAATTTTGACACTCACTTTGTAGTGTTGTCTAAAACAATAAAAATGGACAACATTATAAGAAAAATAACCTAATATACCATGTTAAACAAGATGTTGAAATGCAACCAGAAAGTTACAATACATCTTCAGTATCCTTGTCTAGTTATTTCCCCTTGGTTCCTTTACATGTTTCAATGAACATCTCCGCTTGGTTTGGTAGTTCATTGTGTTTATTAACACATTACAATACATTAAGTATATATATATATAGCAAAAATAAGATAAAAAACATACGTGAAATTGTAACAGGCCTATATAATTATATTTATATGTGTAAAAGTGTTACCAATCTTGCACGTATCCTTGTAAAATTTACGTGGCCCATCTGATGCCTAAACTTTTGCTTAGCTCTATTTTTTGCATTTTGTTCACACATTATCTACATTGGGGGTAAAATAACAGAATTAATAATGAAGCTGAAAACATTTAAAAGTACAAAGAAAATATTTAATGCATCAAATTTTTGTTTACTTACCTTGACATCCTCATTTCGCCAGTAATCCAACAATTGCCTAAAATGTGATTCTGGAATATCATTCGGTCGATGCTTTAACCTCTCACTTAATTTTTTGTACTTTAAAAAATGATCCTGCCTAATATTATGTTTGTGGCGTCTCCAAGCATCATTGATACGAGCAAGTATCATTTTTTCCCTTCATACGGTATATTAAATTTGGATTGCATTATAAATCAAAATAAATGTTATTATGCACTCACTAAGATGTGTAAGTGTATTTTACATAATAAAGAAAACTAAAGCATCCTTACAGTGATATATTCCCATATGTGATCTTTTTCTAGAATAAGTTTCCAATTATTGTAAGTCAAGGGGCAAAAAGTTGAATTTTTTGCTATTGTACCTATAAAATAGGCTAGTTAACATACTACTTTATCCATTGGGCCAATTGGCTCACCTTGATCATCCAAGACAACTTCTACACGATTTTCTTTTTCTCTTGCATGAATTTTTAGGCATTGTGTCTTTCCTCGTGTTTTTTTTGTCCTTTTTCCCTATCATGATACAAGATATAAAATTTATGAATTAAAGTTTAACCAATTAACTAAATGATTAGGAAAAACACCAATATATTGAGATACAATAGTTACCTTCTATTTCACATTGATTAATATCTTAAGAAGCAAGATGCTCCATTTGATTGTCTCCCTCATCTTCCTCTAATTGGTTTTCTCCTTCATTGTGGTCATTATTTTTTCAAGAAATTCACTGATTTGCATGGCAGAGAGCTTTGAAGTTTTCTTTTTCTTCTTATGATGCTTGTCACTAGGTCCTTCATTAGTAACTAATGATGCAGTAGTGGATTTCCTCTTCAAAATTTGTTTGTTATTTGCTGCTACATGTATTGCATTTGGAGACAAAGATGCTAATTTGAGAAGCATGTTATGATCCACCCTTGAATAAGATCCTTTAGATTGAACAAAACTTGTACTTGTATAAGTTGTTTTATTATTGGAACCATTACTTTTAGCTTGACATGCAACCTGTTGGACATTGTAATCAATAGGAGCCTTTGCAAGAGAGATAGGTCGTGGGTTTTGACATTGTTGAGGTACAACTACTATTTTTTTAGGGTGGAGCTTTCCATTTTGCTGTTGGTTTTGTTGTTTTTGACCTTTGCTTTTTGGTTGTGGCTTTCCATTTGGCTTGGAGGCTACTTCCTTTGATTCAAGAATCTTTTCTCGTTTAACTTTGTAATATTTTACAAGCAATTCAGCACTTGATCTTGCTTGGGATTAACTAGCAAATTGAATCCATCCCTAGAATTTTGAGCTTTCTTATCAACAGTTGGCATGTTCAATTCTGAGCTAAGTCACCCTTCTATTTCTGCAAAATATATAAAAGTATAATAATATATTTAAAATACAAAAAATAGAGCATGTATCAATAATGAAGTTTAAAAAAGATGGAGTAGTGTTGTTAATTCTATTATAATATATGAATATTGAAATAAATTAAATTAAGATATTTGACATTTACCTAATAAATTTGAAGTACATATGTAACTTAAGATCAAACTTATCTTCATACTCATTTTTGGGGTGGGATTGGTAGAGGAAGAGGTTTATCAACGATTACATTTAGAATATCTTCTCTGATCCATTGAACTTCATTTTACTCCCTTGGCACTATTAAATTATTTTGGTCATTAAATGGATCACTTTGATAAGACTCTTGGTCATCAAGGTCAGATCCATCCTTTATATTGAATAAGTCCCTGGGTATTGTTTTCATGACATAATGCTTATTTACATCATAAGGATCCTGGACATAGAAGCATTGGTGGACTTGAGAAGCTATCACAAAAGGGTCCTCCTTATAACATCTTTTATTATTGTAAGCACATATGAGTCCATATGAGTCCATATTTGTCTTCTTCAAACTCATACCAATCACATTTAAAAGGAAAAATTTATATTAACCATAATAATCCAACTCAATGATATCATTGATTACTCCAAAGTATGTTATGTTTGTTTTCATTGGATTTTCATCTTTGGAGCTAGCAAAGCTTGCTGTTTTAGACCTTAATGTCACACCACTATTTTGAGTTGTGTGCCTTGCATCATGTTCCCTCATGTTAAATCGATATCCATTTACCACATAACCAGAAAATCATTTTGCAACAGAATGGTCCTCTAGAAATATCTCTCAACTTTTGTGGTACATCTTCATCCATAGCGTGAGCTTTAAACCATTGGCTAAAATATTGACTTTAAACCTTTGGTGTGATTGTTGATATAATCCTCATGCTCCCTATAGAATATTTCATATTTATTAACCAAATTTAATTTTTAGATTCATTTTGGAAAAGAAGTCAAAGAGTAAGAAAATGCACCTAATGTATTCTTCAATTCCATTGTAATTAAATAAAATGTATTGGTGAGCTTGCATCATTGAATTCCTATCCAAATAAAATGGAAATCCCTTATTCTTTCCACCTATTAGATGACCTATGGTTGAAAAATAGGTTGTTGAACCAGCATCATTAGAATCACATTGGTCATAATTTTTGGCCATTCTAGTTAACCTTGTTTCTACATCAACATTTAAATATCTTGAGCAAAATGTCAGACATTCTTCTTCCAAATACCCCTCTGTAATTGAGCCCTCTAGACGACTCTTGTTACAAACATATGACTTCAATCTACATAAACATCGTTCAATAGGGTACATCCATCGAAATTGGACAGGTCCACATAACCTCACCTTATTTGCTAGATGTATAGGCAAATGCACCATTACATCAAAGAAACTAGGAGGAAATACTCTTTCTAATTGGCATAGAATTTCTATAATATCTTCCTCCTCTTCAAGAACTTTTTGACACAAAGTACGAAAGAATGATCCAAGACAAATTAAAGGACCAGCCACTTGATCATTCATTGTGCATTTCATTGCTACTTGTAACAAATAGTGCAACATGAAATGATCATCATGACTTTTATAACCAGAAATTTTTCTTTCACCAATATGAACACACCAAGAAATATTTGAAGCACTCCCAAATGGTAGTTTTGCCGCCTTCAAAATCCTTGAAAAAACTAATTTTTCTTTTACAGTCATTGAAAAACAAACTCTTGCAAATGTTACTCTTTTACCACCATCTATCTTTTTTGGATGATGGTTCTCCCTTATGCTCGTATCTTGTAGATTATAACGAGCATATACATGGTCTTTTGTCTTCCCAGGAATATCCAATAAAGTTCCAATAATGTTGTCACATATGTTTTTCTCTATGTGCATAACATCAAGATTATGACGTAGCTTATTATGCTTCCAATATGACAGCTCAAAAAATATTGATCTCTTTTTCCATGGACCTTCTATCTTTTGTTTCTTCTGATTCTTTAATTTCTTCCATTTCTTCCTAAACTTGTTAGGAAAATTCTACAAGCTTTCAAATATTTGAACCCCATATAATGGAGTTGGCGAAGACCTAAATTCTTACATTCCATTGAAAAAAGTTTTGTCTAACCTATATGGATGATCAGCAGCCAGAAAGGCACGATGACCCATATAACACATTTTTTGATTATTTTTCAAATATGTAAAACTAATGTCAAAGTTACAATAAGGGCATGCAAGCTTTCCTTTGGTGCTCCAACTAGACAACATAGCATAACCTAGAAAATCACTAATAGTCCATGAAAGAGCTGCACGTAGTTAAAAGGTTTCATTCTTAGAAGCATCGTATGTCTCCACTCTCTTTTCCCACAACACCTTTAACTCTATAATCAATGGTTGAAGATAAACATCAATATCATTTCCAGGTGAGTTTGGTCTAGGAATTAGTAATGATAACATACAATAGTCAGCTTTCATGCACCACCAAGGAGGATAATTATATGCCACCAAAACCACAGGCCATGTACTATGAGATATACTCATAGTTCTAAAAGGATTGAATCCATCACTAGTTAGCCCAAGTCTTAAGTTGTGACAATCACTAGCAAAATCGGGATAAAGTGTATCAAAGTCTTTCCAAGCTTGACTATCAGCTGGATGCCTTAATTTTCAATCTTCTGAATGCCCCTCTTTATGCCATATTAACGATTCAGCTATTTTTGATCACATGAACATCCTTTGAAGTCTTGGAATTAAAGGGAAATATCACAAAACTTTTGCAAGAACACACTTCTTTTTCACCGTTACAACATCTGAATCTACTTAAGAATTAGCAATATATCTTGCATCTCCATAAGTTGGGCAAAACTCTTCATCTTTATATTTATCCAATACAAAATACAGTCATTAGGACAAGCATGAATTTTCTCATAATTAAGGCCCAAGTCTTTTATCATAACCTTTGTTCTGTTAAAGGACTCCGGAATATTTAACTAGGGCATAGCTTCTTTTAATAACTCAAGTATAGCAGTAAATGAAGCATTACTCCAGCCATGGAGACATTTTAACAAATACATTCGCAGCATGAATGATAATGTAGAAAAAATTTTACAGCCCAAATATCATTCTTGCTTTGCCTCCTCAATCAATTTGTAAAATTTCCTAGCATCATCATTTAGTCCTTCACAAGTACTCTCTCTTTCCACCACATCTCTAAATGTATCATATAGTAACCCGTCAATGTCATCACCAAATTCATTTTCTTTATGCATGTAATCGCAATCAATGTCTGTGGAACTCATCCTTTCTCCGTGATTAACCCAAATAGTATAACCATTTTGAAACCCTTTACTTATCAAATGATTAAAAACCACAGCCCTACATTCCCAACTACAATTGTTACATCTAGCACAAGGGCATAATATTTCTCCTCCTTGAGGTTTACCCTTATTGAAGGCAAAATCCAAAAAAGATTCAACACCTTTGATGTACTCTTCACTATATCTTGGAAAATTAGCTTAGTCCAAGATTTGTCTATCACTTTTAATCTACTAAAAGAACAAAAATATATGCAATAAGTCTTCCACTATCTTTGAGAAAGGTTCTAATAATGCTAATGTAGTATATACTATTATTGTTCTCAATCTTAATAATTTATTCATCCCTTATAAGCTTATAGATTCTAGGTTTCTAATTTAACATCATAAATATGTAAAATATACTTTTAAGTTTAATTCTTAAGTTTATCCCATGTCCTAATTTAATACTTCAAGTACTTTGAAGGTTCAACAAAGGAAGAGATTCAAGAAGTTATAGTATGCTGAAACATTAGCATATATACATTTAGGTTAACTATAAATTTAGAGAGTTGGACCAATAAATTTCTAATAAATTTGCAACATTTCATTGGTAGAAGGAACTGCTATAAAGTACTTGAATTTTATGAATAGGGAGAAGAGAACTAGAGAAAACAAGTCATTTGTATATCTAAAACTTACATTACTGGGTAATTTATTTTTATGCCAAACATAAGAATAGAAAAAAAATATCCTACCAAAAAATAAAGTAGCTAATAAATAAACATGTCATTTTAAGGAAAATTGATACAAACCATACTTCTTGTAAAATAATAGCTAAGAGGTATATTTTAGTTTCAATAAACCATGATCTCGTTTAAGCATATATTTGTTGTGTATAATATCAACTTTATTTTTTTCACTTTTTAAATGATTAAAAGATACCACTAAAAACTAAGAGAACGAAATTAGATAACAAAGAGTAAAATGAATGACCTCTCATGAATCGTGACTAGTAGTGTCAGCACATCTAATATAAAGTTTATCCAAAGTAGATGAAAAGGTAATTATGCTAACAACTTGTTCATTCAACAAAACCACAACTCACCCTATTAAACTTCAACCACTCAAAACCACACACTCACAAATAAAGTAAAATGAACACTATCAAGGTGTTATGAATGTGATATAAACAAAAGGAATCTAATAAACTAAAAAGAATTTGAAAAAATTATATAAATTTAAAATGTCACATTTCAATCATACTTATTGAATCTAAAATATTATAATTAATAATAATTTTGGTGCTTGATCTTTAACCACTATGAGCATCACTAAGGATTTCACCATGTAAAATTCACACTCTTAATTAGTTATAACTCTAATGAGACAAATTTGTATAGTAATTTATATGAATATAATAGGGACCTATCTAAATATATCCAAATTGATGAATTTCCTCTCTTGTCGCATATCAAAATTTCTAAACTCACCCATCTCACATTTACAACTAAACAATGAGTAACATGACAGAGTAAAGTTTCTAATCACTCACAAAATCATAAAAAAAAATTTAAGGTAAGAAGTTGTAGATGTAAAGATACTTAGATGCGATTTGAGGAGAAGAAATTAAAGCTAGTTTACCTCACAGCTTAAAAGCTAGCCTAAAAACTACATAACTAGCAATTAATACCTTTTTTATTGAATCAAGATTTTGTGTGTTTGGTAAAAATTGTTGGTCCCGTTATATATAGCTGTGAACACCTATTTTTGTCCGGTGATATATATTAAAAAGAAAAAAAAAAGAAAAAAAAAAGAAGAAAAAAAAAAGAGTTTTTTTTGTCCTAGAGTCCGGAGTCAATGTTGACTGCATTAACCGGGGTCCTAGCACGGTTTCATGACCGGTGTTACCTCATTAGTTCTAAGCTCGTACAGCCTCAGTGGAGTACGGTATTTTACACCTCAGTTCGAAGGGAATCCGAGGTTCTTCAAGTTAAAACTGATGTGTTAATCCGTACTTGAACTTCAAGACACACCGGAAGTACACCTGCAGGAGAGTCCCCAATGCTTAATATTTAACCGAGGTGAAGAGAAATGTCTATAGTTGACCAATGATTTCAGACCCCGGTTATGACTTACTAGTTCTCGGTGACGCGGTACGGTGCTTAGAACCCCGCCCAGTCCAGATTGCCACCCCGGATCATATTAAAAAAAATAATATTAAAAATTGCATAGTGACCGTTGGAATAGTAACCCTTCCCCATCTCTATAAATACCCAATCCCTCTTCATTTCCTACCACACCTCTCATTTCATCAATTCTCTTCATTTCTCTCAAGCAATGGCTGATGGATGCCGAAGCCAAGAGGAAAGAATAAGGGAGGGAAGACGATGTTTTGTGACTACCTTTTTACTCCTTATAGTGTGGGTAGTAATTTATATTTATTGGATATTTTATATATTTCCATATATGTAATAAATAATTTATGTTTCCATTTGTATCTTTAAATAAAAGGCCCAAAAAAAATCAGAAAAATAAATGGGTAAAAAAAAAAAATCAAAAAAATCAAAAAAAAATCAAAAAATAAAAATAAAAAATAAAAAATAAAAAAAACGAAAATAAAAAATAAAAATAAATAAGAAGGGCCAAAAAAAAAAGAAGAAAAAAAAAGGGCCCAAACAAAAAAAAACAAAAAAAAACAAAAAAAAGAAAGCCAAAAAAAAAACAAAAAAAAAAGGGAAATGGGCCAAAAAAAAAAACCAAAAAAATCAAAAAAAAAAACGAAAATTAAAAAAAAAAAAATCAAAAAGTTGACGGTGGTTTATTAGTGGTGGGCCCCGGTTTGGTTGGATAATTGGAGAAAATTGGGGAAATTGACATAAAATTTGGACAAATTGAAAAAGTAGAAAAGTGATGTCATTTATGGAGAATCCAATGCCAATTTTCTTCTATAAATAGAAGGTGATATTGAGGCATTTTGGAGGAAGAAGAGAAAAAAGAGGGGAAAGAGTGTTAAATTTTTGTGAGAATTTTTAGAAGTTTGAGTTTTCAAAAATTACTTTGTGTAATCCTAGTTAGGAAAATGAGTGCACAACTCTTGTTTGTCTTAGTATGTGAGTTTTTGTGAGCTAAAATACTGTCCAAGTGTTGTAACCGGTATCCAAATACCTTCAAATCAAGTCCAAACAAAGCCAAAAGCAAAGGAAATCTACACAAAATTGATTTCCCGACTTCCGTTCTAGTTTCTCTGTAATTGATCTTGTACCAAGGTATTTTTTATTAATACAAAGTTGTTTATTTATATTTATTTATTCGTCTTATTTAATTGTTATTTATTTTTCTGCACTTTTATTTTTCTTTATTTATATTCAAGTACTTTATTTTCCTGCACTTTATTTTTCTGCAGTTATTTATCTGTTTATTTATTTTTATGCATCTCCATCTTTAATTATTTATTTGTACCTTTATTTTTCCTTATTTATTTTTTTTACACTTTTATTCCTCTTTATTTACTTTTCTGCACTTTTATTATTGTTAATTTATTTTTCTGCACTTTATTTATCCGCACTTTATATTTCTGCAATTATTAGTTCATTTTTTTTATTTTTTACATTTTTATCTTTATTTATTTATTTTTATGCCCTTTTATTTTATTTATTTACTTTCCCGTCCCTTTATTTTTATTATTTACTTTTCTGCCCATTTATTTTCATGTATTTACTCTTCTGCCCTTTTATTTTTGTTATTTATATTTCTGCCCCTTTATTTTTATATATTTACTTTTCTGCCCCTTTATTTTTGTTATTTACATCTCTGCCCCTTTATTTCCATGTATTTACTTTTTAGCCCCTTTATTTTGATTATTTACATTTCTGCCCCTTTATTTTTGTTATTTACATTTCTGCCCCTTTATTTCCATGTATTTATTTTTTAGCCCCTTTATTTTGGTTATTTACATTTCTGCCTCTTTATTTTTGTTATTTACATCTCTGCCCCTTTATTTTCATGTATTTGTTTTCCTGTCCCTTTATTTTTGTTATTTACTTTTCTGCTGCTTTATTTTTGTTATTTACTTTTCTGTTCCTTTATTTTTTTTATTATTTATTTTTCTGCCCCTTTATTTTATGTATTTATTTTTTTCTGCTCTTTTATTTTTATGTATTTATTGTTATGTCTATTTATTTTTATTTTTATTTTTTTGAACTTTTCATTTATTTTTTTTTACCTTTATTTTTTTATTTTATTATTATTATTTATTCTCTATACTTTTTATTTTTAGTTATTTATCTTTTTGCTTTTATCTTTCTACACTTTCTATTTATTTATTTACGTTTGACCATTTTAATAGTTTATAAATATGTATATATATATACATAATTATCCATTTTTATTATGGTCATGATTTCCTATTATTTTCTCTTAGTAACCTTTTAATAATTAAGAAGAAATTATTTTCATAAAAAAATAAAAAAAATCAAGACTAATAAATAGTGTGTTATTTATTCATTCATTTTTCTCTTAAATTTAAGATGAGATTAATTTAGATGAGACATCTTATTAATCTTATTTTCTTAAAAGATAATTAAATAATATTCCGTGTCAATTTTAATTAATTAAGTGTATTATATTTCTTTATCTTCATGTTGATGTGTTTAATTTTATTTTATTTTTTCTCTTATCTTTATTTATTTATTTATTTATTTGTTTTGAACTTTATATTTCTCAATAAAAATCAATTTTTTTTACTAGAAAATAAGTAAGACAAGACGTCTTATTGTTTTTTTATCTTTTTATTTTTATGGTCTTTTAATCATTTGTTTATTTATTTTCTTAGAACTAAAAAACAACAAACTTAGGAGATGTATTTTTTTTACTATCTTTGTTTTATTCATATTTATATTTTTTTTTATTGTGTATATTATTTATGATTGTTTTATGAAGGATGAAATATTTGATAATCATTTTTTAAATTATGCATGATCAATTTGGGTAACCGTTTTTTACGGACAGTGTGAGGTGCTAATACCTTCCCCTCCTGTAATTCGACTCCCGGACTAAACAGAATCTCATTTTTTTAAAAAAAAAACCAGTGCTATTTAAAGGTTTTCCTAATATTTTCCTTAATAAATATTGGTGGCGACTCCTTGAACCCTTTATTTTTTAGGCTTCTAAAGAGCCTCACTTCAATGCCGTTTCAATTTTCTTTTATTTGTCTTTAACCAGTCCGCGTCGCGCCGGGACCCCGGTCGCGACAGATGGCGACTCCGCTGGGGATATTTTGAGAGTCAAGCCCGTTAAATTGATCTTGTGTATTTTGTTGATTGTTAATTATTTCATCCTTTATATTTATTTGTTATGTTATTCTTGTTGTTTATCTAATCTTCCATTAATTTTAGATTTTATACTATTTTTTTTCCTTCTTTATTGCCTTAATTTAGAACCTTAAGGTAGAAGACATGTGATATTTATTTTGCTTTATGTTTGTTCATTGTGAAGAATGGGTAAAAATCCAGGTATGAATGCCCCACACACTTCACATTCACCATAATGCACACACTATTAGAAGGGACCCTATTCCCGGGCCCCGTAAAAGACATAGGCTAGGGGAGATTATTAGCGGTGTCATTTAGGACGAGACGTCCTACCATGATTCGCGTGAAAATCTCAGCCGGGGTGTTATCTTAGTTATGATGTCCGCACTAAGTAGGATTCCCTACTTTTTGCATAAGACTCATAGCTAAAGATCAGAGCTCCGGTGACCTTCTTAGAACCAATTAGAACAATTACCTTTTGAAGAAACACGATTAAATAGCCTTAGAGCCAATTAGGTGGTTACCTTGTCTAAGACACAATTGGGCAAACATTCCTTTTATCTTTTATTTATTTGCACAAAGTTTTTTTTTAAAAAAAAAATCAAAAATGTATATTTTCTATACTTTAGTCATGATAAGTATTATCACACTCTTATGTGAGGATATTTATCAAACTGTTTTCTTTGTTAATCTGATTCATTTATTTCTTTTGTTAAAGGTGAAATTTAAACATCGGTAAGTATCACTAAAAATGGAATTTAACATGAGATCAAGTGATCAAGAAGTGAAGGCAACTGGTTTAAAAAATTTGTTACACCTCAAAGTCATCAGATCAAATACTAGCAATCTGTTGTCCTTAAGCAAAAGGATGGATATTACCCAGAAAATGACCTTTACAAGGAAGTATGGAAAGATCTTAAAATTCTTAGAGGTCGTAGTGCAAGAAGGGGCCCTTACTGCTCTAGCTCAGTTTTATGATCCTCCTCTCCGCTGTTTTACATTCAAAGATTTCCAGTTAGCTCCTACTTTGGAGGAGTTTGAACAGATATTTGGCTTGCCATTAGAAGATTTGAAACCTTATCGTCGAACTGAACATCATGCTTCAATCTTCAGTGTAGCTCGCATTCTTAAGATGGATCCTGAAATGCTTAAGAAGGCTCAATTAAGCAGGAACCAAATTTCAGGATTCGCACTAAGCTTCTTTGAGCAGCAACTCCTCAGTCAGGCAGGGAAAGGAGAATGGGACGTGTTTGTTGACATTTTGGCGTTGGCCATCTATGGTGTGATCCTCTTCCCAAGCCTTGATAATTATATTGATTTCAAGGCAATTGATGTTTTCCTAGCTAGAAAGCTTAGAGGTGAAAGTTCCATGACTGCTGTCTTAGCTGATATCTATTGTACAATGGATTCCTGTCATAACCGGAATGGGAAAAAGATTGTCTGTTGTCTACCCGCCTTGTATCTATGGCTTACTTCTCATGTCTTCAATCAAGTTGGCAAGGTTGAATGTCCTATCTCTGATTTGAAGCTCCTTAGGTTAACCAAGAAGACTAATAGGGAGTGGGCGGGACATCTGGCAGGATTATCTGCTAGCATGATTCGGTGGTACCCTCAGTGGATGAACGTGGATTCCATTATTTACTGCTGTGGAAAATTTCCGAATGTGCCTCTCATGGGAACTCAAGGATGCATCAATTACAATCCTAGCATTGCAAAAAGACAACTTGCTTATCCTATGATACAGCCTCCAGAAGAAGAAACAGTAACGCCTTTCCTTCATTATTATATTGAGGGAAATAGTGCTCCTGTTATTCAAACTGTCATTGATGCTTGGGGCAAGGTTCATAGTAAAGGAAAAGAATTGGGTGTCCGAAGTCATGCCGCAAAAGAAAGTTACCACCAGTGGATTTCAAATAGGGTAGCCATTGTTAAATTACCCTTTAAAGATCACAGTGCTCATGTGAGAAATCCAGTTCCCGATGAAAGCAAAGAGATTGAAAATTTGAGGAGTGAGTTGGCTAAAATGACAAAGAAAAATCAAGCTTTGGAGGATGATTTGATCAAAATTCAACAAGACAATGCTTCCCTTAAGAGAAAAAGGTGTGAATTAGAAAATGCCTTTGAAGACATGGGTAAGAAGCGACAAATTGAAAGAGAACATATGATGCAATTGGATCAATGCCTCCAAACAGCGAACAGCCAATTGAAGACCAAAGAGAAACAAAAGGATGATATATTGGCTGACAAAGGGCGGTTACGAGGAATTCTAGCCAAGACAAAAGAAGAAGCTCAAGTTGAAAAGAACCTTATGCAAGCGCAAATTGATGAACTAGAACGACAAGTCAGAGATGTCGTCAGTGCTTGCGAGCATGAAATAAATGAAGAAAAATGGCAAGCCATGGAAGACAAGGATAGATATGAAGAGATTATACGTTTAATGACCCTAGAAAGGGTTGAGTTGGAAAGTCTTGTCTATTCTTGGAGAGACCGTTTTTCTAATCTAGCCGGTCTTGCTAATGGAACACTTGGAAATATTCCTCACCTGTTGAAGAAGGCTGAAGCGATGATGAATCCGCTTTCTACACCGGAGGAAATTACAACATTCATCCAATACTGCAAGGGGCGATTGGATGAAATGAAGGTCTGGATTGCTAAAGCAAGAGAGAATTGATTTTGAGTTGTTGTAACAAACAATGTATCAGAACTTGTTGATCAATGAATAAATCTCATGTTGAATTTGCATTTTTCTTCTAACTTAGTACTTTAGAAAAAGACATTCTAAAAGAAAGGTTTATCTTTGCTTACCGATATCTTAAATTCATCATGTATTTACTTTACATCTCTTTATGTCATTTAACAATACTTGTTCTTGTACCAAAGGGGGTTTCTTTGTATTTATTCACATCACGGGGAGAAGGGGCTCAAAGCATCCTTATCAAACCAGACTGCAAACAAGACTCATGGCAGAGCCGGAAAGCGCAGTTGAAGAATTGAGGAATGAAGTTAGCCAGATCAAGGAGCAGATGGCAGAAATACTTAAGCTCCTTGAAAGAAGAGGTACAGAAAGGGGATCTTCTGCAGGAAATGGGGAACAAACATCCACCCCTCAAGTTCAAGCTCAAGAGGGGAACCCTATACCTTTAAATGATCCTGCTCCAGTCACTGAAACTCCATTCATTTCACACCAACCTTATGGTATGCCATTGCCACCTTTTGTTTCCCAAGACGGGAATGTTCAGCAAGCATATGCTTGGCCTCCATACGGCTTACCTCAAGGGTATTACACCATGCACCCTAATCCTAATCAAGAAAATCCTCCTGCTGCTCAACAAATTCCCAATCCCCCGATATCTAACCCTCCAAATTTCAACCAATCAACAGCTGTCCCCCAAAACACTCAGGCTCCACCCAATGTCACTCCACCTAATACAATTCCACCACAAAATCACCAGACTCCAAATGATGCCACACAACCAAACCCACAAGCAGTGCCATATTATTTCCCTTATGGTTGCCCAATACCACAGGCAGGTGCTTCCCAAAACCCGTCACACAAAGCTCAAGTCCCTCCACCAAATCCTGATCAGCCAGCAGCACCTTTGTCAAAAGGGCAAATGGAAATATTGGAAGAAAGGTTGCGTGCAGTAGAGGGAGGAAGTGGCTTAGGCGTAACAAATGTTTCTGAATTATGCCTAGTTCCAGATGTGGTAATTCCTCCCAAATTCAAATTGCCGGAATTTGATAAATACAAAGGAACAACTTGTCCTCGTAACCATTTGACCATGTACTGCCGAAAGATGGCTGGGTATGCTTATGATGAAAAGTTGCTGATCCATTTTTTTCAAGATAGCCTTGCTGGGGCAGCGTTGAGCTGGTACACTCACCTTGAACGAACTCGTATTCGTTGTTGGAAGGATCTAGCCGATGCCTTTCTGAAGCAATATAAATACAATATGGACATGGCACCAGACCGGCTACAACTTCAGAATATGACCAAAAGGAATACTGAGTCCTTCAAAGAATATGCTCAACGATGGAGGGAAATGGCTGCACAAGTTGAACCACCTCTGATAGAGAAAGAGATAGTGGCAATGTTCATTGACACTCTTCAGCCACCGTTCTATGAAAGGATGCTTGGGAGTGTATCATCAAGCTTTTCTGATATGGTGGTAATAGGGGAAAGAATTGAAAGCGGTTTGAGAACAGGAAAAGTTGTCCAAAGTTCCCCATCAATAGGAAGACCTATGACAGGGGCAGGAAGAAGAAAGGGTGAGGAAGCAAATGCTGTAATGGGAAATCAAGGTCAACATAATCAAAAAATGTTTCAACCTTCCCCTTTCCCTTTCCCACCTCATTATCCACCGTATGGACCTTACCCTTATGTAGCTGCTGCTTCTGGAAATTCATTTCCCCATCCTCAATCATATAGACCCCCACCCGTCTATAATTTCAAGAATACACCACCACCTCCTCCCCAACAATGGATGCAAAATCCCAACCCAAATCTTCCACAAAAAAAGCCAAACAATGACCGTCCTTCTGTCCAATTTGATCCAATTCCCATGACATATACTGAACTTTTGCCTCAACTTCTCAAAAGTTCTCTTGTTGTACGATGTCCTTTAAAACCCGTAGGGCCACCCTATCCTAAGGGGTATGATCCTAATGTGAAGTGTGATTATCATGCTGGGGCACCGGGGCATTCTACAGAAAATTGCATTGCCTTAAAGTTTAAGGTACGTGATTTGATAAATGCCAAGTGGTTGGATTTCGAAGAAGGCTCCCCAAATGTGATTAGAAATCCTTTGCCTAATCATGGAAATACTGGGGTAAATGCAATAACACATGACTTGGGAAGTGATCATTGTCTCCCTTGCAATGATGTCAACATGATCCATGGGCAGCATGGTACAGACTCAGTAAGCTCAGTCACCCCTGTTCCTTTGGTGGTCTATTACACCAAGAAACCTTTGACCAAACCAGTCATAAACCATCCATCCTTGACAATTAGCACCCCATCTCCATTTTCATACAAGGATACCCATGCAGTACCTTGGAAGTATGAAGTGGATGTAATCCCTCAACTCCTAAAGGGATCGTCATCCTCAGTAACCAATATTTCCGAGACAAGTGGAATGACTAGGAGTGGACGAGTTTATGCTCCTGAAAACTTGAGAAAGGAGGATGCACCTGTAAGTGAAAAAGAAAGTCGTGGTAAAGAACAAGATCCTCCCCAAGGAATAACAGAGGAAGATGCTTGTGAATTTTTGAAATTCATTAAGCAAAGCGAATACCAGGTCCTCGACCAGTTAAACCGCACTCCTGCAAAAATATCCTTGTTATCTCTCTTATTGGACTCAGAACCACATCGTGGAAAGTTATTGAAGGTCTTGAATAAAGCACATGTTGCGAAAGATATT
Organism: Clitoria ternatea; assembly: GCA_037962975.1. NCBI lineage: Eukaryota > Viridiplantae > Streptophyta > Magnoliopsida > Fabales > Fabaceae > Clitoria > Clitoria ternatea. The sequence continues at coordinate 101,505,463 of CM075674.1, read as the reverse complement.
TCGCCTGAAAAGTTTGAAGGGATAGTGGGGCATATTGCCTCAAATGACTACTTAACTTTCACCGACGAAGAGATACCTGCTGAAGGAAGAGGTCATAATAAGGCATTACACATCTCTGTCAAGTGTCGGGATCATATCGTAGCCAAGGTCCTAGTTGATAATGGCTCCTCTCTGAATATCATGCCAAAGTCCACTTTAAATCAACTACCTTTTGATGGGTCATATATGAAGCCAAGCTCAATGGTAGTAAGAGCTTTTGACGGTACTCGGAGAGAGGTCATTGGAGATATTGAGATCCCCATCCAAGTGGGCCCATGCACCTTCAATGTATTATTTCAAGTGATGGACATCAATCCTGCTTATAGCTGCCTATTGGGGAGGCCTTGGATACATTCTGCCGGTGTGGTTCCATCTACCCTTCATCAAAAGCTTAAATTTGTGGTAAACAACAAGCTAATCATTGTTTCTGGTGAGGGAGATTTCCTTATCAGTAAGCCCATGTCAACTCCATATATAGAAGCAGCTGAAGAAAGTCTTGAGACTTCCTTCCAATCATTGGAAATTGCTCACACCACCTATGTGAGCGAAGGGTTACAACTAGCTCATCCTTCCAAAGCTTCTATGATGGTAGCCAAAGTGATGATGAAATCTGGATTCCAGCCAGGGAAAGGGCTTGGGAAGATGCTTGATGGAGGAGTAGACCCATTATTGGTTAAGGAGAATAAGAACGGCTTTGGGTTGGGGTATCATCCATCTCCAATGGAAAGAGCGAAGGTTTTCGCAGATAAGAGAGAAAAGCGACTTGCACGGTTAGAAAACCGAGAACCCCTAACTGCGAAGATCCCTATCTGTGACCTTTACCGAAGCTTCAGGAGTGCAGGCTTGACATCTCCAGACCAAGTGGCAGTCATCGATGATGAGTCCAAGAGAGAAGAAGACTTGATTTACCCTTGTCCTTTAGATACTGAGTTGTGTAATTGGGAAGCCGTTGAGCTTCCAGAGATCATTTCAAAGTAATTATTCACTTTGTAGGTTTTGTTTAAATCCTTTGGCTATGCCTAAAGCCTTAGGATGAGTTTTAATAAGGGCAAAACATGTTTTCTTTATCATTTTCAATAAATAAAAGTTAAGTTCGATTATCATTTTCCTTATTTTACCTTTTTATATTAAATAAATTGCAGATCTGAAATTGAATTCCAAAATAATAAGATTGTTTTCTCCCATCATGATTTTAATCCAACAAGCGAAGAGGATGAAGAGTCTGATGAACCTTCCCCTGAATTACTAAGGCTGCTAGATCAGGAAGATAAAGAAATTTCTCCCTATCTAGAAATTGTTGAAGTCATAAATTTGGGGAGTGAAGAAAACAAACAAGAAGTCAAGATTGGCACCTCTTTGAGTAGAGAACATAAGAGGGAATTAATAGAATTGTTGGTCGAATTCAGTGATGTGTTTGCTTGGTCGTATCAGGATATGCCGGGATTGGATAACTGCATCGTTGAACACAAGTTGCCATTGAAACCTGGTTGCATCCCCATAAAGCAGAAGTTGAGAAGGATGAAGCCAGAAATGCTCTTAAAGATTAAAGAAGAGATAACCAAACAGTTGGATGCCGGGTTCTTGGCTGTCTCCAAATACCCTGAATGGGTGGCCAACATTGTTCCGGTCCTGAAAAAAGATGGGAAGGTGTGAATGTGTGTTGATTACCGGGATTTGAATAGAGCTAGCCCAAAAGATGACTTTCCATTGCCACATATTGATGTTCTTGTTGATAACACGGCCCAACATTCCATTTTTTCATTCATGGATGGATTTTCTGGGTACAACCAAATCAAGATGGCACCCGAAGACATGGAAAAAACCACTTTTATTACTTTGTGGGGAACCTTCTGCTACAAGGTGATGTCTTTTGGATTGAAAAATGCCGGTGCCACTTACCAAAGAGCAATGGTAACTCTATTTCATGACATGATGCATAAAGAGATAGAGGTTTATGTGGATGATATTATTGCCAAATCCAAATCTGTTGAAGGTCACTTGATTGACTTACGAAAGCTCTTTGAACGCCTGAGAAAATTCAAACTCAGATTAAATCCGGCTAAATGCACTTTTGGGGCTAGCTCTGGAAGGTTGCTTGGTTTCATTGTCAGTGAGAAAGGTATCGAAGTGGATCCCGATAAAGTAAAGGCAATCATGGAAATGCCCGCTCCTAGCACTGAAAAAGAAGTACGAGGATTCCTTGGAAGGTTGAATTACATAGCTCGTTTCATTTCTCAACTAACAGCTGTATGTAATCCAATCTTTAAGTTGCTTCGTAAAAATCAACCATCACAATGGAATGATGACTGCCAGGAGGCCTTTGACCAAATAAAGCAATACTTGCAATCCCCACCGATCTTGGTTCCCCCAACCCCAGGAAGACCACTCCTGTTGTATTTGACGGTGATAAATGAGTCTATGGGCTCTGTACTGGGGCAACATGATGAGTCTGGGAGAAAAGAGCATGCTATTTACTATTTGAGCAAGAAGTTCACTGAGTGCGAAGCACGATATTCTACTGTGGAACGAACTTGTTGTGCATTAGCATGGGCTGCTCGTCGCCTAAGGCAATACATGTTATCTTATACTACTTGGTTGATATCTAAGATGGACCCAATTAAGTACATCTTTGAAAAACCGGCTCTGACGGGAAGAATAGCTCGTTGGCAGGTTCTTTTGACTGAGTATGATATCATTCATGTCACCCAAAAAGCTGTAAGGGGGAGTGCTTTAGCTGATCACTTGGCCCACCATCCCCTAAAAGAGTACCAACCAATGTCATTCGAATTTCCTGATGAAAATATTATGATGTTGTCAGAAGAGAAAGATTGTCCTAATAGAACTTGGATTTTGATGTTCGATGGGGCGTCGAATACACTGGGGCATGGGATTGGGGCCATCCTAATCTCACCAGATAACAAGCTTTTCCCATTCACTGCTAGACTTTGTTTTGATTGTACCAATAATATTGCAGAATATGAAGCTTGTGTTTTGGGGATTCAGGCGGCACTTGAAGCAAAGGTGAAATCTCTACAAATATACGGAGATTCTGCCTTGGTGATTCATCAACTGAAAGAAGAATAGGATACTATAGATGGAAAATTGATTCCTTATCAAGCTCACATCATGGAACTAATCAAAGGGTTCGATGAAGTCTCTTTCCATCATATTCCTCGGGATGATAACCAATTAGCCGATGCCTTGGCCACGTTGGCCTCCATGTTCAACGTAAGTAGGGATTGTGACATGCCCTTCATCGAGATTGAAAGGCGTCTCGAACCTGCATATTGTCATGAGATAGAAGAAGAGCCCGATGGGAAACCATGGTTTCATGACATCAAAAATTATATTCAAAATCAAGAATATCCTCCTGGTATCTCAGAAAATGATAAAAGAACCCTCAGGCGCCTAGCCATGAATTTCTTTATGACTGGGAATACACTCTATAAGAGAAATTATGATTCTGTTCTCCTTCGTTGCGTAGACGTGACGGAAGCTAACAAAATCATGAAGGATGTTCATGAAGGGCCTTTTGGAACACATGCAAATGGGCACTCGATGGCAAGAAAAATTCTCCGATCTGGATATTATTGGATGACAATGGAGAATGATTGTAATAACTATACCAAGAAATGTCACAAGTGTCAAACCTATGCAGACAACATTCATGCACCACCATCTTCTTTGCACGTTCTAACAACGCCTTGGCCTTTTGCTATGTGGGGCATAGATGTTATTGGTCCCATTGAACCAAAAGCATCGAATGGGCATCACTTTATTTTGGTGGCCATTGATTACTTCACCAAGTGGGTTGAAGCAGCTTCCTACACCAACGTGACTAAAAATGTTGTGGTCAAATTCATCAAGAGAGAATTGATTTGTAGATATGGTTTACCAAATCAGATCATCACTGATAATGGTACAAACCTGAATAATAAAATGATGGATGAACTCTGCGAAGAATTCAAAATCAAACACCTCAATTCATCTCCATACAGACCTAAGATGAATGGAGCAGTGGAAGCTGCTAACAAAAATATAAAGAAAATCATACAAAAGATGGTTGAAACCTACAAAGACTGGAGTGAGTTGCTTCCTTTTGCTTTACATGGGTATCGTACCTCTGTACGAACTTCGACAGGGGCAACACCTTTCTCATTGGTGTATGGTATGGAAGCTGTTTTACCAATAGAAGTGGAAATTCTGTCTTTAAAAGTAATCATGGATGCCAAATTAGAAGAAGCTGAATGGGTTCGGTCCCGGTATGATCAATTAAATTTAATTGATGGGAAAAGGTTAATCGCTCTCTGTCATGGGCAGTTATACCAAAAGCGTATGAAGAAGGCATACGAAAAAAAAGTGCGACCTCGTCAATTTCATGAAGGTGATTTGGTACTGAAGAAAATCTTGCCGAATCAAAATGATCACCGAGGCAAATGGAAGCCAAATTATGAAGGACCATTCGTCGTAAAGAGAGCCTTTTCTGGAGGAGCTTTGATTTTGACGAACATGGATGGTGAGGAGTTATCTTTCCCGGTCAATTCAGATGCAGTCAAGAAGTATTATGCTTGAGCATACTCTAAAGGGATAGGGTAGTCTTTATGTCCTCTAAACGTCTGGATTAAAAATTATGATGTAAACTTGTAATTTTCCCAAGTAAATATATGGAATTCTCAATTTCAGTTCCAATCCTTGTCTTGTCAGGTTTCATTTGCATGCATTTTGTGAAAAATATTAAAAAAAATATAAAAGGCATATTTTTAATCTCAAACAAGCTTGATACTTCCCAATTACACAGACCTTGGTAATCAGGATATTCCGCTCTGCCATGAGTAATAACAAGTCCCATAAGGATTGTGGTAGTCACCTGGAGGAAACAAGATCTTTGACCTTTGGTTTTCCACTTGACTATTTCTTCCATGCAGGTTTGAGGGTACAACAAGGACAAGCGCTCCCCATGAAGAGTCGAGATCAACAATTTCAGCCTATCACCTAACTCCAGTCGGGATGGTTTACTAAGATGTGAAAATGCAATCCTTGTATTCACTCGGAACCCACACTAAACCAGAAAAGTCAATCTCAGACACATTCTTCTTGAGCATAAATCTCATATAATTCTCTACCATAAGTCATTATGGTAGAGGTATCTCCCATTAGTCTTACTTCATGTCCAAGCCTAAGGTATCCATTCCTAGGCTACTCAAGATCAAATCAGGGGCATTTCCCCAGTCATTTAGTTTCATGGCAAAGCCTCAGGTATCCATCCCTAGGCTATCTCAATCAAAATCAAATCAGGGGCATCCCCCCAGTCATTTAGTTTCATGTCAAAGCCTCAGGTATCCATCCCTAGGCTATCTCAATCAAAATCAAATCAGGGGCATCCCCCCAGTCATTTATTTTCATGTCAAAGCTTCAGATATCCATCCCTAGGCTATCTCAATCAAAATCAAATCAGGGGCATCCCCAGTCATTTAGTTTCATGTCAAAGCCTCAGGTATCCATCCCTAGGCTATCTCAATCAAAATCAAATCAGGGGCATCCCCCCAGTCATTTAGTTTCATGTCAAAGCTTCAGGTATCCTTCCCTAGGCTATCTCAATCAAAATCAAATCAGGGGCATCTTCCCAGTCATTTAGTTTCATGTCAAAGCTTCAGGTATCCTTCCCTAGGCTATCTCAATCAAAATCATTCAGGGGCATCCCCCTGTCATCTATTTTATGTCTAAGCCTCAAATACCCATTCTTAGGCTCCTCAAAATGTCAAGACAACTTCATATTTTTCCAAAGCTTCAGGTATTAACCCCTAGGTTATGCCATTTACCTTCCTGTCATGTTCCAAGTGCCTCTCCTTAAACTGTCTAGCATTGGGACAACACCATTCGGCTATTTACTTCTTGTCAAAAGTTGCCGGGTATTCTTAGTGGTGTTCACGTCTTTACTTTCTTTTCACATCAATAATATGAATATGTCTCATATTCTTTCATGAAAAGAAGTAAAGAGGGGCATCTGTGAACACCTATTTTTGTCCGGTGATATATATTAAAAAGAAAAAAAAAGAAAAAAAAAAGAAGAAAAAAAGAAGAAAAAAAAAAGAGTTTTTTTTGTCCTAGAGTCCGGAGTCAATGTTGACTGCATTAACCGGGGTCCTAGCACGGTTTCATGACCGGTGTTACCTCATTAGTTCTAAGCTCGTACAGCCTCAGTGGAGTACGGTATTTTACACCTCAGTTCGAAGGGAATCCGAGGTTCTTCAAGTTAAAACTGATATGTTAATCCGTACTTGAACTTCAAGACACACCGGAAGTACACCTGCAGGAGAGTCCCCAATGCTTAATATTTAACCGAGGTGAAGAGAAATGTCTATAGTTGACCAATGATTTCAGACCCCGGTTATGACTTACTAGTTCTCGGTGACGCGGTACGGTGCTTAGAACCCCGCCCAGTCCAGATTGCCACCCCGGATCATATTAAAAAAAATAATATTAAAAATTGCATAGTGACCATTGGAATAGTAACCCTTCCCCATCTCTATAAATACCCAATCCCTCTTCATTTCCTACCACACCTCTCATTTCATCAATTCTCTTCATTTCTCTCAAGCAATGGCTGATGGATGCCGAAGCCAAGAGGAAAGAATAAGGGAGGGAAGACGATGTTTTGTGACTACCTTTTTACTCCTTATAGTGTGGGTAGTAATTTATATTTATTGGATATTTTATATATTTCCATATATGTAATAAATAATTTATGTTTCCATTTGTATCTTTAAATAAAAGGCCCAAAAAAAAATCAGAAAAATAAATGGGTAAAAAAAAAATCAAAAAAATAAAAAAAAAATCAAAAAAAATAAATAAAAAATAAAAAATAAAAAAAACGAAAATAAAAAATAAAAATAAATAAGAAGGGCAAAAAAAAAAGAAGAAAAAAAAAAGGGCCCAAACAAAAAAAAACAAAAAAAAATAAAAAAAAGAAAGCCCAAAAAAAAAAACAAAAAAAAAAAAGGGAAATGGGCCAAAAAAAAAACCAAAAAAATCAAAAAAAACGAAAATTAAAAAAAAAAAAAAAGAAAATCAAAAAGTTGACAGTGGTTTATTAGTGGTGGGCCCCGGTTTGGTTGGATAATTGGAGAAAATTGGGGAAATTGACATAAAATTTGGACAAATTGAAAAAGTAGAAAAGTTATGTCATTTATGGAGAATCCAATGCCAATTTTCTTCTATAAATAGAAGGTGATATTGAGGCATTTTGGAGGAAGAAGAGAAAAAAGAGGGGAAAGAGTGTTAAATTTTTGTGAGAATTTTTAGAAGTTTGAGTTTTCAAAAATTACTTTGTGTAATCCTAGTTAGGAAAATGAGTGCACAACTCTTGTTTGTCTTAGTATGTGAGTTTTTGTGAGCTAAAATACTGTCCAAGTGTTGTAACCGGTATCCAAATACCTTCAAATCAAGTCCAAACAAAGCCAAAAGCAAAGGAAATCTACACAAAATTGATTTCCCGACTTCCGTTCTAGTTTCTCTGTAATTGATCTTGTACCAAGGTATTTTTTATTAATACAAAGTTGTTTATTTATATTTATTTATTCGTCTTATTTAATTATTATTTATTTTTCTGCACTTTTATTTTTCTTTATTTATATTCAAGTACTTTATTTTCCTGCACTTTATTTTTCTGCAGTTATTTATCTGTTTATTTATTTTTATGCATCTCCATCTTTAATTATTTATTTGTACCTTTATTTTTCCTTATTTATTTTTTTTACACTTTTATTCCTCTTTATTTACTTTTCTGCACTTTTATTATTGTTAATTTATTTTTCTGCACTTTATTTATCCGCACTTTATATTTCTGCAATTATTAGTTCATTTTTTTTATTTTTTACATTTTTATCTTTATTTATTTATTTTTATGCCCTTTTATTTTATTTATTTACTTTCCCGTCCCTTTATTTTTATTATTTACTTTTCTGCCCATTTATTTTCATGTATTTACTCTTCTACCCTTTTATTTTTGTTATTTATATTTCTGCCCCTTTATTTTTATATATTTACTTTTCTGCCCCTTTATTTTTGTTATTTACATCTCTACCCCTTTATTTCCATGTATTTACTTTTTAGCCCCTTTATTTTGATTATTTACATTTCTGCCCCTTTATTTTTGTTATTTACATTTCTGCCCCTTTATTTCCATGTATTTTTTTTTAGCCCCTTTATTTTGGTTATTTACATTTCTGCCTCTTTATTTTTGTTATTTACATCTCTGCCCCTTTATTTTCATGTATTTGTTTTCCTGTCCCTTTATTTTTGTTATTTACTTTTCTGCTGCTTTATTTTTGTTATTTACTTTTCTGTTCCTTTATTTTTTTTATTATTTATTTTTCTGCCCCTTTATTTTATGTATTTATTTTTTTCTGCTCTTTTATTTTTATGTATTTATTGTTATGTCTATTTATTTTTATTTTTATTTTTTTGAACTTTTCATTTATTTTTTTTACCTTTATTTTTTTATTTTATTATTATTATTTATTCTCTATACTTTTTATTTTTAGTTATTTATCTTTTTGCTTTTATCTTTCTACACTTTCTATTTATTTATTTACGTTTGACCATTTTAATAGTTTATAAATATGTATATATATATACATAATTATCCATTTTTATTATGGTCATGATTTCCTATTATTTTCTCTTAGTAACCTTTTAATAATTAAGAAGAAATTATTTTCATAAAAAAATAAAAAAAATCAAGACTAATAAATAGTGTGTTATTTATTCATTCATTTTTCTCTTAAATTTAAGATGAGATTAATTTAGATGAGACATCTTATTAATCTTATTTTCTTAAAAGATAATTAAATAATATTCCGTGTCAATTTTAATTAATTAAGTGTATTATATTTCTTTATCTTCATGTTGATGTGTTTAATTTTATTTTATTTTTTCTCTTATCTTTATTTATTTATTTATTTATTTGTTTTGAACTTTATATTTCTCAATAAAAATCAATTTTTTTTACTAGAAAATAAGTAAGACAAGACGTCTTATTGTTTTTTTATCTTTTTATTTTTATGGTCTTTTGATCATTTGTTTATTTATTTTCTTAGAACTAAAAAACAACAAACTTAGGAGATGTATTTTTTTTACTATCTTTGTTTTATTCATATTTATATTTTTTTATTGTGTATATTATTTATGATTGTTTTATGAAGGATGAAATATTTGATAATCATTTTTTAAATTATGCATGATCAATTTGGGTAACCGTTTTTTACGGACAGTGTGGGGTGCTAATACCTTCCCCTCCTGTAATTCGACTCCCGGACTAAACAGAATCTCATTTTTTTAAAAAAAAAACTAGTGCTATTTAAAGGTTTTCCTAATATTTTCCTTAATAAATATTGGTGGCGACTCCTTGAACCCTTTATTTTTTAGGCTTCTCAAGAGCCTCACTTCAATGCCGTTTCAATTTTCTTTTATTTGTCTTTAACCAGTCCGCGTCGCGCGCCGGGACCCCGGTCGCGACAATAGCATATTGATTGTTTAATATTAGTAGGGGGTATTTATTGATTTTACATATTTAGGATGTATAAGATCTCCAAATTATATTATTAAGCATGATGCCTTGGATTCAATTTCAATACCATCAGGATAACAATACATTGACATTTGACTTACTCAGATAGTACAAAATCTGATTTTAAGCCTTAATTGGACAATAATTATCACTTAAATGAAAAATATACATATTAATATTTTTATGAACAATATTTTAAACTTCATGCTATACTTTATTGGTAACTCTCAATAGTAAAAGATTTATTATTACTTGAGAATTAGTACTAATATGTGACTAAGAATAATCTGATTAATTGTATTTTAGAGTGAAAAAATAAATATAAATATATTTTTAGAAAAATATAAAGAGATAATATCATTTTAGAAAGAAAAAACTTCAAAATAGTCAAATCCTAACAAGTATACCTCAAAAAAATAAAAGTAAACAATGTTTAATAGAAAAAATACTACACAAACACATAAATAATTGAGTCATTAGGTGTCTTGAAAATTCAACCCTTCTTGTCTACAACATTCCTATGGTCTTAATTGCAAGACCGAAAACCCAAAAATAAGCATGAAAATAGGAATTACCCAAGCTAAGACTAAAATTAAAACCAAAAAAAAAATGTTAAAGACGATATACAATTTTGGTCATACAAGTTAAAAATGTAGCATACAGGACCTATGTAACAGTGACATGTAATTTTGCCCACCGCATTATGTATGTTTTTGTACATACAGCCACAAGGTGCAGTAGTAGTAGACGAGCAATAACAGTTAGCATATGCTAATTAATTCATCTATTAAATAAACCATTACCTAAGTAGACGGGCAATAATAGTTGACTTATACTAATTAATTCATCTATTAAATAAACCATTACCTAGCAGTAGCAGTAGTAGCTATACTAACTCTCCTAAATAAATATCTGATATGAGGATAAAGGAAAAACCATTACCTAGAAGACGTCGCGACGTGAATGGAGAAAGTGACGGTGCTAACACTAAATAAAGTGACAATGGTGGCACCGAGAGAAACAAGCCAATAAAGAGAAACAACGTGAAATGAGAATATTGGGAAAAAGGAACAAAATAAATGTTTTTGGGTTCTACGCAGAAGTACGAACGAAAAATGCAAGTGAATAAAGAATGAAAAGACGATGTGAATCGACTGCAAAGTGAAGGGGTTCTATCATTGAGTGAATCATTTTTGGGGTTCTATGGCTTATCGAAGAAGGAAGAGGGTTTATGGGAGGGTTACACTCATCAAAAGATAATTTTAGGGATTTGAGGTGAAAGTAATTACCCTTTTTCTAATTGCCGCACCAAAACTAAATATTTCACAAACCTGGAAAATAGTTTTAAGGGGGCGCCATATAATATTATATATGCATATACTAAAGATTATGGTTTAGAAGCGTAACCATTTAAATCCTTATCAGCAACGCTTTAATCAATGTTGTTTAAATATCTACGGGTTAAAACTGTTGCCTATAATTTACATACGGTTTTATAATTGTAGCCTAATATAAACAACCGCTAGTTTAAATTTCAGTGGTCAAATATTATCCAAATTGTTTTTTTAGTTTCAATGCCTTTAAAACCGTTGTGTTTATCATGCTAAAGGAACGATTTTTCAACCGTTACAAAATTTGGCGTTGCCAAAGCCTTAAATTGTTGTAGTGTATGGATGAAGTTGACTCATAAATAGGTACTTGAAATGATCTTGTTAAATTTTAATATAAATATGGACTATTAGACTTGAAGTTAGGTTAATGGGAATGTAACCTTGAGATTGAATAACTAAGGCTCAATATGAGTGGTAAAGGACTTAGTGCATGACAATATAGTTTAGGCCACTTTAATTAGGCCGAAAGGGTGTACTTGACATCCCTAAATGATGATAGAACTAAATAGGAAATTGTCTAAATCATTCATCTTCTCATATCTTCATATATGGGATAAGTCTTTAATTAGATCTAGAGTAGTTGTTATAAATTTTAATTTATGGTGTGCCTTATCCAAGAATCGATCTAAATGTAAAAAATTTACCTTACTTTTTATTAACTAGTTATCAATACCAATATTGCCAAATAATGGATTTAGGGCACCACACAAATTGTTTTAAGGAATTGATTGACTTTTCTACCACTATTAATTACCCCTAACATCTTCGGGATATGCTTTTGAATAAAAGGTAGTGCCAACATAAATCAAGCTACTATGAATTGATTCTATACTTTTATAAATACCTGTATGCTAAGAGACATTGGTTTTAAATGACCTTTTTTCACTAAGAGCATATGTAATCTTATGGAGAGGATGGATCGTATAATGGCAAATAAGGATCATGTGAGGGAACCTGAAATGTTTAAACAGTTGAATATAATGATTTTCAAGGTTTTGCAAAGTATGTTAAAGCAATGTACAATGATTACAAAAGCATTTAAAATTTACCTCACATAGCGCAGACCTATTAGTCACAACCTTGTCTCTATAGGAGTCTACATTTTTGTGCCTCTGAATGCTAGTGTGATATAATGTAGCACTTCTTAACTTGTGTTCCTTTATTTGTAATAACGTATGAGTATCTCATACTTTATTTATAAGCCTATGTATGACATAATGAATACACTTTAACAATTGCTTTTTTTACCCATATTAAATGAGTTAGACCTAATATTTTATTATTTTCAATATGACTAGAATAATAAAACCTTTCTTGTTGACTTATTTTATATGTGTGATCTTATAGACAATATATTTGATCATATCATACCTAGCAATATTTCATTATATCCAAATATAAAATTGTTATTTTGACATAACTTATAAGTAATAAACATAAGTGATAGTTTTTTTGTTTGTTTTTTGTTTCTTTGTAACGGGAGGCAATAGTAGTGGAGGTGGGTGAGAGAGGATGTATGGGGTTGGATTTTTTAATGGCAAAGATCATTGTATCATTGGGAATGGATTTTAGTTGATTAGTTGCTAAAGTTGATTGTTCAGAATTCTTTTATGGTTAATGGCTTGAATGCTTGGTGTTGGTTAACTGATCCATCACAGGTTTTTTTGTTCAAAGTTATTATTTGATGTTAGAGAGTAAACTAAATCATTGTTCTATTTTACCTATTAATGTTAATGGGTCCTCCAATAATTATGGAAGTGTTATGCTCTTAAGAAATGTTTGGTGTTTATATGGCAAGTTCTTTAATCTTTGTTTCCTTCTAAAGAAAAGTTGATTAGAAGGGGTGTGATGCTTAATGATAATATATAGGTGTTATTTTGTTGATAAGGCTTAGTATGAAATTTATAAATGGTTTGGAATTGTATCTTTTTTTTTGGGAAATTTTATAATATGCCTTTGGAATTCTTGAGTTTGGTAAGAGAAAAGAAACGAGTTAATCTAGTGGTTTTTATAATAATAATAATGTGGTCTATTTGGTTGCACCATAATGCTTTTATTTTAAATCATGCTTGAATTGATCTTTGGAAGGTATTGGATAACATTAAATTGAGGTCTTGGAAATGGTTGAAGGGAGAATATGCAACTGGTTCTTTTTGTTTCCTAATTGGCTTGTTGAGCTTGCTTTTTGTTGTTTCTTTTCTTTGTTCACTTTTGTTGTTTACCTCTATTTTCTTTTTAGTAAAGGTTTGGCTTTTAGACATTGGTTTGAGTATCATGTGCACTATAATCAATATATTTTTTTGTTTATAAAAAAAGATAAATATAATATGTTCATTCTTTTAGTTATAATATCTAATTTGGTCCAAGGTATGACTGTTGTTGTATGACCCAATTTATGTTCCTTGGTGCCAAAGTATACTTTATGTGAATAAATATCTAATAATAAATCTCACAAGCATGATCATGTTTTTATAAGTCTTACTCTATTAAATGACTTGTGTGTGTGTGACTCATGTCACATAAAATAGACAAATCTCATTGTCGCGACCGAGATCGCGACAACGCGACTGACCCTCAAAAACGATAAAACAGAACAGAGAGTCGCCACTAATATTTTTATTCATAGAGGAAAAAATATTAGAAAAAAAACTTTATTAAAGCACTGGTTAGAAAAAGGGAGATTCAAGTTCGGGAGTCGGTTACGAGTAAGGAAGGTATTAGCACCCTACGTCGCCTGTTAAAAACAGTACAAAAATTGAAAATACGCATCATAAATAGCCCTAAAATCATTTTTTTATTTCTACTTTTTTTGAAATGAAGGAAACAAATGAAATAAATAAATAAATAAAAACTTGGAGCAAGATTAACAGGATGTCTCGTCCAAATTAACCCTGATTTTGGTGGGGAAAACGTAAAGAAAGAGGGGAGGACGCTAACAAGATGTCTCATCTAAATTAGTCATCATTTCAACAAAATATAAGGTCAAGAAAAGAGAGGGGTTAACAGGACGTCTCGTCCCAATTAACTGTGGCTTTTTAGTGGGGATGTATATGGAAGAAGGAAAGAATGTTAACAGGACGTCTCGTCCAAATTACTCATTCTTTTATCAAGATGTTGGGTCGAAAAATGAAGGGAGTTAATAGGACATCTTGTCCAAATTAACCTGGTTTTACGAAACACAATAACTGTCAGGAAAAATGGAAGAAAATCAACAAGACGTTGCGTCTAAATTGACTTTCATGAAGATAATAAGAATGAGATTAATTTTTAAAAGAAGAATGAGAAGGGAGAAGGAATGGGCCCAACAGGAATTAAATGTTGTTCCTACGTATTCTCGTTTGAGAAATCAGGGTTATGTAGTTCTTGAAAGGTGTACTCTTAAAATGGCGTTATACGTCGATGACGAAGGAGGTCTAAGAGGAAAAGAAATACAAGGTAAAGTTCTCCGCACGTGTATGGGCCCTAGAAATAGTGTAGGAAAAAGTACTTCTGCACAACACTAACGTGAGATCACTACTGTGCTGATTAAAAGAAATATCAAAAATACATGTTTTGTTATTTTACATTATGAATCAAGACAAAAGGAAAATTTAACAAGAAACAGAATGGTAAAAAGAGAAAAATAAACAGAACAACAAAAGAAAAGTGATGAAGGAATGGTAACCGGTATAGGCGTGGGTACTAAGGAAGCCGAACTTAAGATCTGAGCCGATGTAAACTGGGATAGCAGCAACCGGAGTGACGACGACAAGACTGGACCGATTGATTACTGGGTCCGGTGTGGAAGCAGATCCGATGTGAGTGTAAATCCGTTGTGCTTAGTTTAGAAGGAAAGCTTCAGACTGGAAGCAAATCCGGTATGAGTGTAGAAACGAACTCAAAATAGAATCTTTTTGGCTAGAGGAGACGGAGTCACTCTGGGAAATGGGAGTTAATGTTCAGTAAGCTGGAGTGCAAAGGGATTTTGGAGAAGTTTGGACGGAGTTTTGACAACAAGGAAGAATTCTCTTTCAGGGTATTCAAGGTTCAAAGTTCAGATCAGTTTCTTCTTCCAGGGATCAAGGTTTCAAAAATTGGACCCTTGGACCTCTTCAAATGATACATTTATAGAGGTTCCTTCGAACCCCTCCCATGCTGATGAGTGCTTTGACAACTCACACTTCCACTGTCCCATGCTGGTAATTGCGTAACTAGCTGGCCACTTGACTGTTACGGGGGACAGTGGGGAGTGGAGAGTTTTTTATTGTTTTATTTTTTATTTCTTATCTGCCATTTCCTGGATTTCAGGATTGAATCTGGTAGTGTGTTTCCAAGTCATAACATGGGCAACCAGACTCTGCAGACGGTGTCACACGGGACAGTCTTAGAATCCGATGTTGGGTTCATGAAACTCCACATTGGACACCAGGAGACACCAACGTTGGGTTGCATTGCTTCGACATTAGATTTTCTGAGAGACAGTGTCCCTTTTAGTGGCACAGTACCGGTGTCTAGGTCGGTGTCCTATTATTGTGGATCATACTGATTGTGCAGTTCATGCTACCTTTTAACTACTGACGGTGTTTGTTCGACATCGAAGCTGGCCGGACCGAAATAGGTGTTCACACTCATCTACATCATTCATATTCCTCTATATGATTTGTTAATTACCTAATCACAACCTTTATTATCACCTAGTTACAAGTGATATTTGATTGTGATTAAATAACAAACTTTTTATGTCACATATCGAAGGACTACATATAACATTATTAGACTAACAATTGTTTATGACACTCATGTAATGATCCTTCTAACATTTTCATAGTAAGTTGGTCTAGTACGTATTTACTCTTAATGTGTACTTGTGTGAAAACTTCATATCGCATATGTGAGATAAATCATTAGTTTAATCACATATTACTCTAGATGTATTGATATGTTCCTATATAAATACTCGACTTGCGATAGTTTTAGGAATACTACTTAGTAGACTTTCATCACCTACAAGTTCAACCTTGCTATTCTCATGATACAAATAAAATATTGTTAAAAGAATTTAAACTAAAATACCGTATTTTATTTCTAATAAAAATGATACAATAATATGTTTAAAATATACAAGCTTGTAACACACACACCAATAATCTTCCACTTGCACTAAAGCTAATCAAACATATGTCTAATGCCTAATGATCTAACATATCACTTATGCTTATGTTGTATAAGAGGTTTCGTTAGTGGGTCAACAATATTTTAACCAGTGTCCATATGCCAATGATATCTCAGACTATATGGAAACATACAAGTACATGATCTTTAATGTGATCTTGGTTTCTTAGCTTGAGCAATGACACCATTATTCTTTAACTCTGGTTACAAACTTCTTGATCTCAAGAATTTCTTTTAAAGCACATGAGGCAACTTTAAACTCAAGTTTTGTAGGAGAATCAATTACTTCTATTGTTTTAAACTTTTCCATCTTACACCTTCGTCACTAAGATAGAGCACATAACTTGATTGTGATCTTGAGACATCCTTATTAGTTTAGAAGTTAGAAACATTGTAACCCTTTCCAACAAGCTCTTCTTCCTCTCCATATACTGAAAAAAGTAATCCTTAGTTCTTCTGTAGTACTTAATAATGTTCTTGATTATGATCTAGTGACTTCCATTGAGATCAGACTACTATCTACTTGCATGCTCAGAGCATACGAGGTATCTAGCTGAGTACACAACATGATGTTAATTGCATGTGCATATGGAATATTAGTCATGTGGAAAGAGATCAAGCCTTTGATGGGTTTAATTATAGAAGGTGACATAGGAAAAATTCCTTTCTTCGAATCTTACATGTTAAAGTATAGTTAGATGTTTGAACTTTGACTCATGCCTAGCAGTTTTCCTTGATCTATTTTCATATATGCTAATTCCTAAAATAAAAATACTAAATTATAGTTACATGCATATTTTTTTTATTGTTATTTATCAAACTATTTATAAATTATCATTTATATTTTTTGTTGAAAATTTTATATCACATAAAATAAATTCTAAATTGTAGAGACTAAAAAAATGAAAAATACATGTTTAATTTTAATGGATTCAATTCAAGAAATGAATATGATTAGTTTCATTGAGAAAAAGAAACAACAAAACATTTTAATTATGTGTTGTGATCACATGAAAGTTTTTGCATTTCTAGAGAATTGTACATAATTATAAAATATACAATTTCCTATTTTAAGGCTAATTACATAAAAACATAACCAACTAATTAATTCTAATATGTGCGGTTACTATGTTTACATAAATCTAACATTCCCCCTCAAACTGGAGCATATAGGTCACATGCATCAAGCTTGTTATATACATAGTCAATCCAGAGACCTTTTAGAGATTTGGTGAAAACATCCGTTAATTGATAACTAAAGCTAACAAAACTAGTGGATATTTCACCAAAGATGACTTTCTCTTTGATAAAATGACAGTCAACTTCAATATGATTTATCCCCTCATGGAAAAATAGATTTAAGGCAATATGCATGGCAGCATGATTATCATGGGTAAATGACCTTTGTGCAACCTCTCCAAACTTAACTCTTTTAAGCAACTATTTTAGCCATATAAGCTCCTGACAGGCTATAGTCATAACACAGTACTTTGCCTTCAAACTAGACCTGGTTACAACACTTTGCTTCTTGCTTTTCCAAGAAATAAGATTACATTAACAAAGAAATGATACCCCAAAGTAGACCTTCTATCATTTTAAGAACTTACCTAATTAGCATCAGAATATCCTATAACTTCAGTATGTCCTCTGTCTTCATATAATAGACTCTTTGCTATAGCTCTTTTGACATGTTGAACAATATGGATCATTACATCCCAATGTTCTTTACAAAGATAGTTCAAGAATTGACTTACTACACTTACTACAAAGGAGATATCTGGGCCAGATAGTTTAGTTTGCCAACTAAGTGCCTATATCTTTCAAGATCTTAGAGAGGCTCCTTCTGATTTGGTAAGAGTTTGACACTAGAATCAATGGGAGTGTCAACTTACTTAGATTTTAGCATTCATGTTTCTTCCACAATATCTATTGCATACTTCATTTAGGATATGATGATCACATTTTTAGATTGCATAACTTCTATCCCCAAGAAGTATTTAAGTTTGTCAAAATCCTTCATTTGAAAATATTTAAAGAGGTGTTGTTTTATCTGTATTAATATAATTATTTATTTTACTTTAAAAAATATGATAATAATAATGATGTTAAATTATAAACCATAATAAAAAAAATAGAAAAATCATGATGAATTTGTGTTTAAAATTATTCCCAAGACTCTTAGTTTCACCTTATGGATGCATTTTTTGTTCCTTTCTAATTCGTGCAAAACAATGAACTAATAGCTAGCTGGGCTTATGAATCCAATTATTGGTTAGAAATGTAATTGAAAGTATGAAGTACCTATGACTACCTTTTTAACATTTGATTTTATTCCTAAATCTACTAATTAGTAAAATGTATGGTCATCATAATTCTAATTGATTAGATTAAAGTAAGAAGTGGTTAATTTCCTAATTTAGATAAGGTCAACAAGTAAAAACACTTATTAACAAAGAATTATTCTAAGTGAGTTATACTTATTCATAAATCTAAAAAAATATTCAAAAATTATACAAAACTCTATCTCAACCTCTTAAACTAGAAGGGTTTAATTGAATAATCCATGATTAAACACTTAAATTTATAGTTATATATTTTATATTTCATATATATTTTAATTTTATATATATAATTAAAAAGAAAACATATGAACTCTTTTAAAAAAAATTGAAGCATCAATATATATATATATATATATATATATATATATATATATATATGACAATCATTAATCATAATGTATGAGTAGCTTAGTGGCTGAAGTATTCTTTATTACTTCATAGACTAAAGTTTGATTCTCACATTCTTAAATATCTTACATTATTTAAACATTGCTTAAAATCAATTTTACCTCTAACCACAATATATTCCAAACTTTATTCTAAAATATTAAAAAATGTGACTAGAATGAATATTAATTTTGTAATCATATATATATATATAGGATCTTCTTTTCTTTGTCTTTTTTCTCTCTCTCTCTTTGTTTTCATGGTTAAGCTAATGAGAACTACGGAAAACTTAACTCAACTAATTCATACTCATTAAACCTTTTGGGTCAAGTCCAAACTTATTATTTTTACTCTTCATTTAATTATAACTATTATTATTTATTTATAAATATTATGATCTTGTAAAGTCATTATAGATCTCTTAATTCTAATCCAAATATTATTATTTTATATTAAACTAAAATTATACTTTTTTCTATGTTATCTCATATCTATTATTATCTTCTCCTTCATATATAAATAGATATCTTAAAATAAAAAGATATCTTTAAACTATTATTACCACTCTTGCTTTTGTATAATAACTACAATGTCCTTTAATTATCTTAAGAGCTCTCTATTTTATACAACTATTAATTATATCATACAAGATCCCTATCTTATGTTCTAATTTAACTTCCTAATCTTAATTATGGGACATTCATAGAAATTCAACAATGTCTTCTCCTTTTAAACGTTCTATACTTTTAACTTATTAAATACTAATTATTAATTACCTTTAATTATCTAGTATTTCCATAAGAAAATAATTATAACTCTATATTATTTGTCAATTAATTACTTAAATTTAGGATGTTCCAGACTCACTTTAGTCTTTAGTAAAAATGTTTGAAAAACTATTTGAAGTTATTTTTTTACACTTTTTTTTTATTGGTATATATTTTTTAAAAAAATTCACTCATATCTACTTTTAAAAAAATATATTTTTTGTCACTTTATGTTTGATAATTAATCTTCTCAAATACATCTTAATTTAATCAGTTAGTTTTTAGCTTTGAGCTTTAGCTAACTTATTCATTAGGTTTGCCAAACATATTATACAGATACCAGGAAAGAAATTGAAAAGAAAAATCAAATTAAAACAAAAACAAATGTTAAAATAAAATAATTTTTCGGCTGCTACCTACGGTTCATTAGGCATGGAATCACATATGCGAAAGATATTCTTGCCAAGTAGCTTTGGCCCAAGTTACACAGTTAGCCCATCTTCTATGGTTGGGCTAACCCCACCACCCAAAAATGTATCGGTCGCTTCACAATGTTGACGAGGTTAAGAATTTATATATGAACTTTTTTTTTTATAAATATTTATTACATATTCATTTTTCTAATGAAAATTCATAGATGAAAACTCTTTTTCAAAAGTGCTGATGAAACTTGAGAAATTAAAATGTTATTATAAGTAATATGTTTTTACTCTAACAAAATAATGATAATATGACATTGGATAAGTGTTTCTGGTGTTAGGGTACGAGAGTGAATGAGTGTTGGGCCATATATAAGTAATTAGTGCCCATAAACCTGTAGCCTAGAGATTTTGGAATAGAACATGGTGTCAGTCTTGTATTGTTTGTTTTTGACCCATATACCGAGATCTCCTCAATAATGTGACCTCTCAAATTTGTTAACAATCTTTAGACATGATGGCTTATCATGAATGGTTTGTAGTACATTTACAGTATTTTAATATTCATTAGTGTTTCTAATCATAAACTTTTATAGTATTAATTTTGTCTAAAGAAAGATTACAGTACAATGGTGGATGATGGTTAAAAGTGGTTGGGCCATTTTAGTAAAAATCCAAAGCGAAAAGAACACCCGTGTGAATGTGTCTCGTACGGGACCAACATCTGAACTTTTTCGCTGAATGCACTCAAAGCAAAAACCCACCATTATTGCTCATACTCTGAAACATAACGTGGGTGAATCCTCACTCCAAGATTTCATCACACCCCCACACAAATCAACATTAATTACTCTCAATAACGATTATATTCAAAATGGAGAAACATTAATCAACATCCTTTGTTTATGTTGCTTTTCTCACGAATTCTTTATTTCAAAATATTATAAGTACACCTTTCCTAGGATGTCGGTTTAATTTTTAATAAAAAATATTTTGTATTAACACTTCACAAGACATAAAATATTGAAAACATTTCAAACTCTCTCCTCTCGAGTCTCTCTACATTTGTTTTTCTTTTCTTTAGCACTATTTCAGTGTATAATACCCAGATGACCCATCCATATATATTTCAAAAGTTTTAAATAAAATTTTATTTTATTTTAAATTAAAAAGAGTAATAAATTTTTTTATAAAATATTATTTATAACTTATAAATAAATTTTAATTAAGTCAAATTTTATTTTTAGACTTATTTAAAGTTTATCTCTAAATTGGTTAAATATTATCTGTAACTGGTTAGATATTATCTAACTAACTTATACTTTTATTTAATTAATAGTTTTTTCTCTCCTTAAGACACATAGATACACATACAATTTCTCTGTTCTTATTTAACTCTTACTTCTATCTTAAAAAGAGCTGTTATATACTGGGAATACGCCATAGACGAATAAATCCTTAAGGACAATGTTATCACACGTCTCGCCTCATCAAAAAATTGAGATTCTCCAACGTATAGTAGTCCTTAAATATAAAAGTTTTTTTAAGATTATTCTTTAATATAAGATTTTAAAAAAACTTATACTATTAATTATTTTTATTAAAATACTTTTATTAATATATAGTTTTTCTTGGAATGAAAATAACAATACATTAGATATATCAATTACATTATGGGTTTGTTTAACCTATGCAATCTTACACAAGATAAAATAAATTTTTTTTATTGAAATTTGTGATAAGATCATTTACAAATCATTATGAATGAATATTAATGATATTTTTAAATAGAAATTTTTGATTTTTTTATCTTTTAACATATGCAAAGTTATACAAGTTAGATAAACTTTTATATTATTTATCTCCCCCGTAATTATTGGATTGTAAATGGAGAGAGAATAAATAATGAAAATTAAATAATAAGTGATAATTATTCTAAGGCTAATTTTAAAAACTAAAATAAATTTTAAATAAATTTAATAGTTTTAACCATATAATATTTAGATAATGGGAAAAGGAAAAAGGGCAGCAAATTGTAGTTAATGAGGAAAAGCATATGATCTTTGTGCAGGTGGAGCAGGCCTATCCTAAAGCTAACACAGTGACAGATCCCAGAATTGAATTGAATTGAATTAAAGCATATGGCCAAGCTATTCATTGGGGATTCAGGACCAACAATGTTTAGGTGCCTCATCTTCTGGATTTTGCTTTGCTTCTACTGGACAAACCAACCAGGTATAGCCTCTCATCTTTCATCTTAACCTATAAATCTTTCTTTCATCGCTCAGAACTGCAACATTAGTGAACAATAAATACATTCCATTAATAATTAGTTTTTGGATTTACTTTTTCTTTTAAATTTGTAGTTTAAATAGTGAACAACAAAGGCTAATTCAATCATTTAAGAATTGAACTTGTATTCATAAGATTACATATTTAGAATCCATTAATATAGAAATCTGTTGGTGTACGAGTATCTTTATATAAATTTATCTAATCTTAGATATATCTTAGTGAGTTTAAAAACAATTTATTTAAACTTTTGATGAACGACAAAAAAAAATTCATTAACTCAACAGAGTTTTACCTATTTTAAATAATATGAAAAATTAATATTAATCATTAAATTTTTAAACAACCAAATATAATGCATGCTCCATTGTATTTTTTTTTTTGGAAGATGTCCATTGTTTTAAAGTAAGTTGGAAAGAGAATTGATTGGGTTCGTAGCTGACAGGATTAGGTGGGTAAACCCAGGCCCTGTGTGTATATGATGGTCCTAATGGGCCCAAATAGCTTCTGGGTTTCTATTTTGGACTTGGTGAAGTACACCTTCCAAGAAAGTAAATCACACCATTGCTTCTTATGCCCATAGGAATTTAAACCCCTTGCAGACGAGTTATTTAACTACACAACTACGAAATATATTAATTCAATTGAAATACACTCTTAATAAATATTTTATACTGTCCTTTAACCTTGCATAACTTCCTTTTTAAATATTTTTAAAAAAAAGTGATTTTATTTTAATATATAATACTATCAATATTTTATACTGTCCTTTAACCTTGCATAACTTCCTTTTAAAATATTTTAAAAAAAATGATTTTACTTTAAATATATAATACTATCAACAAGAAAATTTTTACTAATAATTAAATTCATAATAATATATGAGTTGAATTTAACATTTCAAGGGACCCGCATCTTCCCGTTACCTTTATTCCCAATGGCACCTTGCACTCACAATATATAACACACGTTTACAAAAGTAATGTTTTTATATAATTTTCTAATATCTAGCTATATTTAAGCATATCTATGTTGCTTCAAGAAAACTTTTTTTTTCTTATTAATTAAACTCTCGTATTATTACAAAAAAGAAAAAGAAAACTCTCATAGCCACATTAGCATATGGAAGGGATCAGGTTTGTTACAAGCACACACAAAGTTAGACTTAATGTTGTTTTCTGTTTTAAAAAATTTATACTTTTAAAAAACAAAAACAGATAACAAGAAAAAGTTATTTTTAATATTTTTTACATTAAAATATATGATTTGTCATTTATATTTTTTAAAATTTACAATTTGGTTTATATACATTTTTTAAAATTTAGTCTTTTATATTTTAAAACGATTTTAAAATATTATTTCTCTAATTTAGTTAAGAGAAACTTACTATTTTAAATCGGTTATTAAAAAAATATTCAAAATTTATTTTTAAAATTGATTTTGGTTTAAACGAGGGTATAAGGCCCGTATATATTTGATAATTAATAGAAAGTAGAATTCTAGGACCAAATTCACCAAATTGGAATTACAACTTCCACCGGCTCAGCATGCAAGAATGTTATTGTTAACTGCCGGTAACGGTAAAAGACTTTCCATGGCGTTGGGAAATAATGGAATTGTTGGCCAAAAATAGAAGAATCTTCCTTGTGCAGTGAGACATGGAGTGAAGGTCTCAAGCTTTGTACCCAAACCAGAAGGTGCTGAGGTGTTTGCCAGGTGACAGGTCACACATGACATCTTTCATCTTACTCCTTCCCTCCCTCCCAATTCATACTCTCTAAGGCTTAAAAATTGATTTGAATTTATCTCTTTAATCTCATCATTTAATTCAATTCAATTAATGAAAACCAATTCAATTCAATCAAAAATAATTATAATTGGATTATATATCAAATTTAAAATTTGTAAATTAAAATATTTAGTTAGTATCTCACTTAATTTTATACTATATTTGTCTTCAAATATAAAATCTATTCCCAAAAAAACATTTCTTGGTATAATTTTTATGTCATTAATTTATTTGTTTACCAAAATACATTTATTAATGTATAACGGTTTTTAGAATCAATACTATAACAATAAATAAAATAAATGACTTAGATTATTTAAGTGTCATAAAATAATTAGATAGTAAATTGAGAGATTAAATAAAAAGATAATAAATGGAGGATGTTAAATGATGAATGATAATTATCTTAAGGGGACAGAGGTAGTGTTGTTGTTGTTGTTGTTATTATTATTATTATTATTATTATTATTATTATTATTATTATTATTATTATTATTTAATATTTTTGTTTCACACTATCTAACCTAATATTAATGTCCATGCTGTGGAAGGATAGAAAGTGGCCTAACCCAAGCAGCTAAGACCAATACTTCAACTTGTTGACTTGGATTTGTATTACTATGTGTTAAAAGCTTAAAGCAAGTGTCAAGATATAATTTAAGTTTGACGGTGTCACAACATGACGAAATAGGGATCTTGAAAAAATTATATAGGTTAAACATTTGAAAATGTTGAATCGTCACCAAAATTTTGTTTTATTTTTAAAAGGGTAAATATTAGAAAAATCCTTTAGAATTCTAGGTTCAGGAGTTGATTACAAATAGGGAACACCAAAGATAACTTTGAAATTGACTAAACAAACAAATAACGGTGGAAAGAGGAAAAAAGAATTTATTTAAAGGGAAAGTTAAGCCGACAGGAATTAATCATGTTCCTATGTATTCTCAAGTACATCGAAAAATCAGAGTTACATAGTTTTTCATTGGGATTTGGAAAATAATTTTTAATTATTTTTTGTTTGAGATATGATTAAAAATATTTTGGATTTTTTTATAATAAACAAGAGAATTCATGCCAAAGAAAAGTATGAGACATAGTAATCTATATACTTACTTTCTTTTATATTTTTATAGCATTGATACCTATGAAGTACATCATACGACACCATTATAAAATTATTGTATAATTCTATTAAATAAAAATATTTTTATTTTTAAGTATTTTTTAAACAATTAGAATGCTAAAAAAAGTATGAGATACAATAATATATGCTAATGAAGTTCATCATACAACATCCCTATAAAATTAATGCATTGTTTATTAGATGAAAATATTTTTGTTTTTTATATAGTTTTTAAGAATTTAATGCCAAAGAAAAGTGCGAGATAGAGTAATCTATACGCATATTTTCCTTCATAATTTTATAGTATTGGTGTAGATGAAGTATATCATACAACACCCCTATAAAATTATTACATAATTTTATCAAATAAAAATATTTTTATGTTTAAGTATTTTTTTAAACAATTTGAATACTAAATAAAAGTACGAGATAGAGTAATTTATATGTTTACCTTCCTTCATAATTTTATAGCATTGGTGCAGGTGAAGTTCATCATATGACACCCAATAAAATTATTGCATGGTTTATTAAATGAAAATATTTTTATTTTTGGATATATTTTTTAGAAAATTTAATGTCAAAGAAAGGTATGAGATAGAGTAATCTATGCACTTACTTTGCTTCATAATTTTATAGCATTGATGTAGATAAAGTTCATCATATGACATCGCCATAAAATTATTGCATTGTTTATTAAATGAAAATATCTTTTGTTTTTAGAATATATTTATAAAAAACAATGTTGAAGAAATGTATGAGATAAAGTAATTTATACACTTACTTTTCTTTATAATTTTATAGGATTAGTGCAGATGAAGTATATGTACATCATCACCGCTATGAAATTATTATATAATTTTATTAAATGAAAATGTTTTTGTTTTTAAATATATTAAAATAAGAATGCCGAAGAAAAGTATGACATAGAGTAATCTATACACTTGCTTTCCTTTATAATTTTATAGCATTGATGCAGATGATGTACATCATATGACACTGTTATAAAATAATTACACTATTTATATACGTTTTTTATTTACAAAGGAAAAATATTAAACAAATGTTATTAGTATAAATTAAATTTAAAACATCATAAACGGTATGTATATATATTATTAATTTATTAGTATTAAAAATAATAAATAAAAGTCTCAAATAAACATTATTGGTTCAAATTTAAATTTAAACATCTTAAAACATTTTTTATATTTTCTTTAGTTTCTTAAAACATAAATAGACAATTTAAAATGAGACATAAAATTTAAACACACATAATAAGAGAGCAATGACTTATTATTATTATTTTTCTTTTTATATTAGGATAAAAAAGATCAATGAATAAATAAATAAAGGATAATAATAAAAAACTAATAATTAGAAAAAGTTGTGTTAGTGTGGACATGATGGTGGTTGCTAATATTGATGGGGCTTGGTGGAGGGTTGAGTTTTGAGTGTTGGTTGGTGGTGGTGATGAGGGGTGGTTAGTGGGGTGATATTTTTTGGTGGTGGTATTTTGAGTTGTTGGTTGGTGATGGTGAAGAGGGAACAAAACTAAACAATAAAATCATAACAAAACAAGCAACAAAAATGAAAAATAACTTGAAAGAAAAGAAGAACTTACCTCTTTCCTCTAACTTGACCTTCTTGATTTTACGAGAACAAACATTTTAACTTTAATGGTGATTGATATCTTCATTCTAATAAGGAATGAATGTTTTCTTAAATTTAATGCTGAGCAAACCCCTCTGAATTAACATTGACCACCAATTCCTCCTCTGAATTTAACATTTTCTGTCTAATTTAACACTGATTCCCTTGTGAATTTAATACTAACTTTCCCCATTGAATTTAACACCGACTCCAAACCACTCTCAAAATTCCTATTGTGGTATTTACAGGGAAGTTTTGAACCTTTCAAAACTCTCAAATCACTCGTCCACTCACTCTCCTATTTCTAAAAAGCAACTACTTACTCCCCTAAAACTACTACTCATTTCCTCATTATTCCATAAAAATAAATAAATAAAAATAGAAATAGAAATGACAAAATAAAAGAAAAAATAAAAAATAAAAAAGAAAGAAAAAACATTCATAGAAAAGAAAAAAGAAAAACAAAACAAAACAAAACAAAACAAAACAAATAAATAGAAATATAATAATAATAATAACAAAATAAAAATAAAAAAGCAAAGAAATTTCTCTATGTAAAATGTTGCTACATGGTTGAGTAGAATTGTGGTAATAGTGGAGAGAGGAATGAATTGTGATGTAAATGAGTTTGTGAGTGGGAGGGAGAAAATAAAATAAAATATTGTTGTATTTTTTTAAAATTTGATGGGAAAGAGATATTTTTTGAAATTTGATTTTAATGAAGAAAAAGAAAATGGTATTTAAATTTTGAAAGAAAAAACTAAAATCAACAAACTATTTTTATTTTTTAAAAAAAATTCTTTTCTTATTTTTTATATTTTAATATAAAAATGGTGCCCAGATAAAAATCAGTGTCAACAGATAGTTTACACAAATGTTCATGCTTTGCTTATGATTATGTTGAGTAGTCATAGTATTGGTTTTCATATTGTTTTGTAATTATGACACTAAATGTTTCATATGAAGTTTTTATATTTTTATTTTCGTAAAATTTAAAATATGTTATAATTAATTGTATATCTGATCATATAAACTGACTAAGATCAAGATTGGGTCATATTTTTTTACTGGAATCCAACCTAATACAGTACTCGCTCGGCCATAGTAGTTTCTTTTGGTCTTAGAGATAAAATAAAGCTAAAAAGAATATGGTAAAAATGAAAGAGATAAGACATTGAGAAGGAGAATGAAAATGAAATGGAAAAAAATATTGCTTAGATTGATAAAAAAACAAGTGAAAAAAGTTATTATTTCTTAATTAGGTAGGCTTAAATAAATTTTTGTCCCTTATCTATTATCATATGTTGGTTTTAGTCTATCATTGAAATTTCTTAAGTTTTAGTCCCTCGTCTAAATTAAAGTGTAGTTGCTTCTAATTCTCGTAGTTAAATCTAACAATACTCCAAATAAGTTTTCTTATATGGAAAATTTTAATAAATTTGTATGTCAATTATCATGACACATGTAATATTTTTAAGAAAAAATAAAATCAAAATTCAACTTATTTCTTCTCTCTCTATCTTATACTTTCTGTCATTCCCTTGTTCTACCTTATCACCACCATCACCGCCCAGTGCCCACCACCCATCACCCCTCAACCTCATCCTTGACCACCGCCCTTACCACCTTCACATATATTCAAGTTTCACGACCCAACTATCTACTATACTAACAATAGAAATAATAAACCATTATGAACAAAAGTAAAACAAAAAAAACCCAAAATGAAAAATCTCAAATTTCTAGCAAAATCTAAAGTTGCACCAAGAAGCATAACCCATACATTTTCCATTATGTGCCTGGACCCTTTATCCTTAGTTGTATCTGCTTCAACATGGAAAGTTAGCTCCTTCACACCTTTCACATTACAATATTTAATTTTCAGCTTCTTCAATGTAGCAACAATGCCATCCCCCTCCTTGTTACTTTATAAATCAACTTAACGTTTATGGTTCTCTTTGCTTTCGTTCATTCTTTATTCTTTTTTCGATTCTGATGGATTATTGAAAAATTATACTAACCTCTCTACCCCACTATAATCATCATTCCAAAAACAAGTATACCCAAAACAAAGACACAACAACCCACCACTAGTGTTGCCTCTTCGTAACACCCGCAAGTGTTGGGGAAGAACGTCACCATTGTAACACTTATTTAGTAAAAGTATGGGGAATTTTTTTTTTATTTTAGCGAACCAATCTGATCGCTCAGAAGCCCTAAAACACATATATATCACTATATGATTCTCAAGACAATTCCTGGCAGAATATATATAATTTGATACCATAATATATTTTTGATTTACTAAGTCATTAATGTGAACATTTAGGTATCAAAACAAAAACTAAACCTCCAGTGAGGTCACCAGTTACCTATATCCACTATGTACATACATATACAATATCTAAAATGAGCCGACCAAGGCAGTACAAACAAAAGCTATACACGTATATACAACTATATACCAACGACCTCCATGACCATAACATCTTCAACCGAGCAATCACCGACCATCACCTTGGTCTACATCTACTGAAAAACAACCACAACTTAGGGGTGAGCGCGTATATATATATATATATATATATATATATATATATATATATATAATAAATGACAGCTGCTGAATTAGATTAATATGATTTATCAATCAAATAACCAGTTCCTCACCTAACCAACAATTCGTCATGATCATTACCACACACATTGTCATTTAATACAATTACATTACCTTAAATATAATCAACTACATCAATATACATCATGAGCTGTCCCACAAAATTTAAATCATAATATTTATATGTAAATGCATACGCATGGAGATCTGACTCTAATGATGGGAATTACACTGCAGTGTATAAATTTTTACAATATATAATCAATTCCATTTTACCCGTACCGAACCACTCGCCTATAATGTAACATCGGTCACTCTAAGTGACAACGACAACTCAATTAGGTGTTACGGACCGACCTTCAATCCAATCCAAGGTGGCTATGGATCCCAAAAGAAACCATATAGGGTCTTTGTCTATCCAAAGGTCACCCCCTACAGACATATGTGCGTAAAAAATATACAATGTTATGTTTTAGAACCAAGAAGATTTTCTGAAATACCCTTAGATTTGTTGATAACCAACATCAAGCATCTTAATTAATCGGATTATGAGTTGTTAAATGTTTAATAAGATTATTCTAGTGTTTCAGGACATAAAGCACATGTTATAAATCAAAGGGGGGGCTCATATCCAATAAGGCTAGTAAAACAAAACTAAAAGAAATGTACATCAAAGAAACACACAAAGTCTGGGAACGCCTCTTTTAAGAAAAATTTTCTTCTAGACGTATAAAAGACTTAGACTCTTCACATCATCTGAACGAGTTCACCAATTAAGCCAACCGCCTTCAATCAGACTATGTCTACATATAGAGGATGCTTCAGATCTTATTCAAAATCATAAAAAAGGATTGGAAAATTTCTTGAAGTTTTGAGTCTCATCATCAACGCTTTAAGATTCACCAGACCTAAAATGAATCTCAGATACTCTCTCTGAACGTATCAATTCTGGACCTATAAATGATGACTCAACAAAACATATTTCCTTCTCAGCTCAAAGTCTTATCATAAGAAAGGAAACTCTAAAATAAAGCAGATCAAAGATCCATTTTTCAATGAAGATTTTTCTATCTTAGTGAAACTGACTGAAGGCCTGCAATGGCATGAGTCTCGAAAGCTCTCTGATCTACACCAAGTAAGAAGAAAGACTCTCTTTAAAGATCATATTCGTTGAAGAAAACCTTTCTCAAGCATTTGAATGACACACTCCTCAACGATCATCCAACAGATCTATCTCTATTAACAGAAATACCACATATATATTGTAACTCTCCTCAAAATATACACAGAGTGTGAGACATAGAAATATATGTGTGTGCGCGCAAGAGAGCAATAGATATAAATGTCTCACAAGAAAAGAAAAAATATTACAAAAGAGGAATAGAAAGTCATATGAAGAGAAAAGAAGAAGAAAAGAAAAAGAGAGAGCTTGTGAGAATATATTTGAAACAAAAGGATGAGGATGTCACACGAAAGATAGTATGATAGAAAGAAAAGAAAAACACATATAAGCCCCAGATATTTTGTGGACAAAAGTTTTATCTGTTCTAATATTTCCAATTTCTTGTAAACACAGATCTGGTGATCTGTCGGGAAACACTTTGGCCTGAAGAGGCTTTGGAAAGAATACTTGTGTTTGAGCCAGGAGTGGCTCATGAAAGAATACTTAGGTCTGCCCTAGAGTGGGTGCTTGCAAAAGAATACTCAGAAGCATAGGTTGTGCTTAAGCCAGGAGTGGTTGGAGTCAATAATACTCTTAAGCTCGGTCTGAGCTGTTTATGTAAATGATGTTTACATAGTGGAAATCCTTCAGATTTGAAGGTACTAGATGTAGTCTCCGGGTTGGAGGTGAACCGGTATAAATTACCTGAGTATTGTCTCTTTCTCTTTACTATTTACTATCAAAAGTCTGGTGCATTATTATTGATATCCTTGGTAGTAAAAGTCTGGTAAAATTACGCCCGTTCAATCAAAATATCACGTACTCCACATAAGCAAAAGTCTGGTCTGTTGTGCAAAACACTACAATGCTTAAATATCATTTTTTGGTTTGAAAAAGTGAACAGACTTATTCAACCCCCTTCTAAGTTTGTTCTTCGAACCATCATTATGCAACACACATCAATTATTCACAGACCATATGGTTACCATCACTAGGGGCTACCACTTGGTTACCATCACCGAGAGCTTTCTATTCCAATTCATAATTACGCATAGCATGCAAACATCAATAACCCACAATTAATTCTCATATCGACTAAGATACTTCAAGCTTATATAGTCATAATCAACATCATAACAAATTCAACATCAGCTAACATTATCAAATATCCTCATCATTACCACTCATTGCAATCCAATGCAATTATCAATTCATCACATCATCGCTTATGAACATAATTAAACTCACCAAGTTATATCAACAAAAATATCATCAAGAACTCACAAAAGGGGGTACGCTACTAACATCATATGTGCATTAATATTATCATCCATTTTTATCAACATATCAATTAATCATCACTCATATAAAAGTTATCCCCTATCTGTTCATAATCTATACATTTAAGATATAAATGCTCCCCATACCTAGAATCGATGATTGTAAAGGTTCACAACGTTTACCGCTCACACGTTTATCAATCTCACAATTCCTAAAATTAGCAATAATTACTTTTTAATAATTTATACGCCACCAAAATCTCACTTTAATGCAATTCAACTTTTAATCGTTGACACCATGATTAAATATTATTTCTGGCATAATATCAAATAGTTAAGTCTTATCGGAATGTAAGATTAACGCTAAATCACACCGAACCGCTTTCGACATAATTATTCACTTATCTGAAAATTTCTAAAATTTAACATTAATTATTTTATCAGTGTCCAAGCCACA
Organism: Clitoria ternatea; assembly: GCA_037962975.1. Lineage (NCBI taxonomy): Eukaryota > Viridiplantae > Streptophyta > Magnoliopsida > Fabales > Fabaceae > Clitoria > Clitoria ternatea. Next base: position 101,473,029 of record CM075674.1, on the reverse strand, counting down.
AGAGACATGTTTTGAAGTTAAAATCATGGAATCGACTTACCAAAACGTAACAATGCTCGCAATTTACTTCCCGATCACTTCCAATATATTTTTCACTACTCCGATAACTCCTAAAAAACAGAACTGGAGATGAATTTTGATACGAAACGTGTAAGTTGACCCCGGTCATAGAAGCTGTTGGTGTATGCACTATGAGCTTTTATGCTTTTTCATTTAAATCATTTTTTTGCTTATCAATAAAATAAGTATTTCAATTTAAAATTGTTTTAAAACGTATTTATCCTTGGAGTAATAGGTCATATGAAAGTTATTCCTAAAATGTTTCTAGTCAAATATTTACATTGGGACATGTAAATACATTGAGACTAGTGTGTGAGTGTACTGATAACCTGATCTCACAGATCATAGATATAGATGATATCAAGTCTTCACACGGGTACACATTAAGAGTAATGATGTACTAGACAGACCCACCATGAAAACGTTGCATGGATCATTACATGAATGTCATAAACGATTCTCAATGTGATAATGGTATATGTAGTCCTTCGACCTGAAGTCACTACGATTCCTACATAAGGAGTTTATTGTTTTAATACAATTAAACGTCTTTTCTAACAAGAGGACTATAAAGGTTGTGATTAGGTAATGAACAAATTATGCAGAGGGATGTGAGTGATGTAGATGGGATTTGTCTCTCCTATGTGACAGGAGTGATATCTATAGGCCACTTGATGGAGTAAGACTAAGAAAATGCATGACCATACTAGAAAGAATAAATATTAGATATTTATTCAGATCAAGTCTACTCCGGTATCAAGTAAAATAAATTGGGCCGTACAAGGATGACGCGACCATACCTTGGGTCCAATTAGGATATCGTGACAAAGGAACAAACATATTAAATAATTATCACTTATAGGTTATGTTGATATTAAATAATATTCGGACATAATGATGCATTGCTAGATGCCGCTCTTATTTTATATTAATAATAAAATAATTTATTATTAATATGACCGGGTATTTTACCTATAGGGTCACACACATAGAGTAAGCGCATCGGAAAATGTTTTGTTTTATTTTAGTTGGACTAAAATAAAGCTATTGGGCCTAACTCATTTAGAATGAGTAGGGAGCCCACTCTTTAGAGAGAACAAATTAGGTCAAACCTAAGCCTATAAATAGAGCATAAGATGCTCATAGGTCGTTCACTAAAGTGAGACACAAATTCACAAAAGTTGCAAGAGCTACACGCCGTCAAACTAGCAGTTAGCAAGTGTTGTGATTCTGGTGGGAGTGCTCATGTGGACTCCTAAAGGACGAGGCTACGACTGCTTCGATGTTATTCAAGAGGTAATCCTAAAACAAATTTTTGTGTGTGTATGTTTGTCTTGTGCTTTGAAACATGGCGCTTTGTAAATCCTATGGAATTCTTGTATTTTCGCTACTCATGTACTAGGGATTACCTAATAGTGATATCAGAGCCAAGTTGCAAAAACGTGTTTTAGGCATTTGTTTATGTTTCATGATGATATGTTTTCGTTTACAAGAGCTTTTAGAAAATATGATTTGCAAAATCGTCTCTTGTTTAAAGCTTTGCATTTTTGTTTTGCGAAAATGTTTTGTGAAACTAGGATTCGAAAATGAACAAGCATGATTGTGTTGTTGTTTTGGGTTATCACATATGATGCGTATTATTACAATGATTAATCATGTATATGGTATGACCTCTGTTTTGGCATGATACATATGTTTTGAGTTATTCTTTGTAAATTGTATACGATGCATGTTATAGAGTTTCTCAATTTTAGTATGCATGTTGTTGTCATTTAAATTTGTATGATGTATAAGTTGATGCAATTTTCGTATTTGATATGTGTTTTACTCATATGATAGTCATCGTACAAATTATGAATCAATTGAGTTGACCTTCAAACATGAATGGTTCATGTTATGGGGCGTTGAGTGATAAGGTTTAAGTGATAAACCTTGGTCGTTCCTTAATCTAGGGTTCAAGAGTTGAAACCTAGACGACCGTCATATAAAGGCATTGCATGTTGGCATTGGCACAAGTTGAATTCTAGGTTTTGAAACCCTAGACGGTGCTGCCTCCATATGCCTTGACGGATGTGTTATGAAGCATTCGTAATAAGGAATTAGGGACGTTTGGCTAGGAAAGACTTGGTACTTAATCGGTCACACCGGACCCACCTCTCTTTCCTGGGAACCAACCTGACTACAGTACTTAAGCGGGACCCCCGTACATTCTCTGCGTAGCGCCTTATTACCGACCCCACATGTTTAATTGCCCGTTTTAAAAATTAATTACTCTTTTAATGCTTTTAAATGGGTTATAATCAATTAATTAACACGTTGCATGGTGAATGGTTATAGTCTTAGTTATTTTATTTAAATACAGTCTGTGTGTTGTGCCTCTCTCTATTCTGTTGTATTTCTTTTCTCAACCCTTCACTCGTATGTAAAGCAAGTTTCTATTTAATCATGTAATCTTGATCGGGCCAACAAAGTAGAGACCTAGAAGAAAACCAAGGAGTGGTGACTCTAAGAGGATGATGGATTCAAGAAGTAGGACTTCATGAAGCCATGGCAATATAGTTCCTCTAGGTTTATTTATTTATTTATTTTTCTTCTAGGAAGACCATAACCATCTCACAATTTCGTTTGCATGCTTTGGGGATAATTTAATTATGTTAAAGCGTTTAAAAAAGACGGTAATTTTAAAATAAATTAAAATCCCTCAAAATAATATTAAGTTATAAACACCTTCCAATAAGTACACTCGTCAACACTAATGTCATTAAATAGTGGGTCTGCCAAAGCAGGGCACTATCATTTATATTAGTAAGACGCGATGGGATAATGGTAATATCCAAATTGTTTTATTGGGCTTTAACTTAACTAAGTTTTCAATTGGATTGAATATAACTTATAGGCATAAACATTGGGCTAAATATTCATAAGATGAATAATCAGTAGTGGTTACTTAACCCAATGACTAAGAGTTGTATAAAGATACAATCGGAAAAAGTTTCCTACCTAAATAACCAAGTATTAGGTGATCAGCCAAAGCTGACTTAACACTTGGCAAAATATGGATCTTAGCCCACTAGAAAATCTTCCAACGAGATTTTCTGATTCATGGAGGGTATTTTGTTTTGAATCAAAATAGTGGGAGACATATTTAATTTAAATGACCATAATTTAAATATGTTTTGAAAATGATACTTACTACATATTTTCTGTTTTAGATAACCATGACGTCAAACACACCTTCGAACCTTTCGTTGCGATCAATCCTAGACAAGGAAAAATTGTCTGGTTCTAACTTCCTTGACTGGTATAGAAACTTGAGGATTGTCCTCAAACAAAAGAAAAAGCAGTATGTCTTGGAAAGTCCAGTTTCGGAACCACCCACTGTAAATGCCTCTAAAACTGACAAGGATGCTTATAAGAAGCATCAAGATGATGCTTTAGATGTCCAATGTCTTATGTTGGCTACCATATCTCCTAAGCTTCAGAAGCAACATGAACATATAGAGTCTTTCGATATGATCAAAAACCTAAGGAAGCTATATCAAAGTCAAGCTGACTAAGAAAGATATGAAGTTTCCCTAGCCCTATTTAGCTGTAGACTTGAAGAAGGAGGTTCTGTAGGACCTCATGTGCTCAAAATGATTGGGTACTTGGAGAATCTAGCTAGGATAGGATTCCCCTTCCCTCAGAAGTTAGCTACCGATCTCATTTTGAAATCATTACCTGACAGTTTTAAGCCAGTCATCATGAATTATAACATGAATGCATTGGACAAAACATTGCTAGAGCTACTCAATATGTTGAGGACTGCTGAGCCCAATATTTCTAAAGGAAAGGGCAAGACCATAATGATGGTCAATTCTGGCAAAGGTAAAGGAAAGGGCATGTATAAAGGCAAAGGAAAGGCTATTGCAGGAAATAGCAAGAAAATTTGGAAAGGCAAGGATAAGCCAAGTACATCAGCCTTAAAACCTGTGGGCGGGGTGGCTAAGGAAGGTAAATGTCACCATTGTGGACAAAAGGAACACTGGAAGAGAAACTGTCCAAAGTACCTAGAAAAGCTTAGGAAGAAGGGAAACGAGACTTCCACTTCAGGTATTTTTGTTATAGAAATTAACATGTCAACTTCAACATCATGGGTATTAGATACTGGATGTGGATCTCACATTTGTATTAATGTGCAGGATCTAAGAAGGAGTAGGTAGTTGATGAAGGGCAGGGTAGAGCTACGCGTTGGAAATGGAGCAAGAGTTGCTGCATTAGCTGTAGGGACTTATTTTTTATCCTTACCCTCAGGGTTAGTCCTTGAATTAGACAATTGTTATTTTGTTCCGGCAATAAGGAGAAACATTATTTTTGTTTCTTGTCTTGATAAGAAAGGGTTTTCCTTTATAATAAAGAATAATAGTTGTTCTGTTTATTTAAATGACATGTTTTATTATTGTGCAAATTTGAGTAATGGACTTTATGTTCTAGATCTCGAAACCCCTATCTATAACATTAATACTAAAAGGGTTAAAATAAATGATTTTAACCCAACTTATCTTTGGCATTGTCGCCTAGGACATATAAATGAGAAACACATTTCTAAACTCCATCAAGATGGATATTTAGAATCTTTTGATTTTGAATCAATAGATACATGCGAATCTTGTTTATTGGGGAAGATGACTAAGACCCCATTTACCAGGAAAGGTGAAAAGGCGAGTGATCTTCTTGGCTTGATACATAGTGATGTATGTAGGCCCATAGGGACAATGGCTAGGGGAGGTTTTAGTTACTTCATCACTTTTACTGATGATTTCAGTAGATATGGATTTGTGTTTCTCATGAAACATAAATCAGAATCCTTTGAAAAGTTCAAGGAGTTTAAACATGAAGTAGAGAACCAACTTGGCAAGACAATTAAAGCACTTCGATCCGATCGAGGTGGTGAATATTTGAGCCTAGAGTTTGATGAATATCTTAAAGAGTGTGGGATTATATCTCAACTTACTCCCCCTGGAACACCAGAATGGAATGGGGTTTCTAAGCGGAGAAATAAAACCTTGTTGGACATGGTTCGATCAATGATGAGTCAAACTGACCTCTCTAACTCATTCTGGGGACATGCTTTGTTGACAGCAACTTTCACACTTAACCGTGTTCCATCAAAGGCTATCATAAAGACACCATATAAGATATGGACTGGGAAACGACCTAGTATGTCTTTTCTTAAGATTTTGGGGTTGTGAAGCTTATGTTAAGCGTCAAAGTTCTGATAAACTCGGGCCCAAGTCAGATAAATGTCTTTTTATGGGATACCCAAAAGAAACTAAGGGTTATTATTTTTACAATCCTACCGAGGGCAAAGTGTTTGTTGCTCGGAATGGTGTATTCTTAGAAAGGGAATTCATTTCTACAAGAATTAGTGGGAGGAAAGTAGAACTTGAAGAATTCAAGACTCATAAGGCATTGAAGAGCCAATGGTAGAAATGGAGCAAGACCCACAAAATGTTGTGATAACACCAGCTCCAGTAGCACAAGACTTGCGTAGATCAGATAGAATCCGTCAACAACCTAAAAGATATAGATTTCTTGTAACTCAGGAAGGAGACATATTTCTAATGGATCAAAATGAGCCAACATCTTATGAAGAGGCCATTGCAAGTCCAGAATCTGAGAAATGGCTAGAAGATATGGAATCTAAAATGGACTCCATGTACACTAATCAAGTTTGGAACTTGGTTGATGCACCTGAAGGGGCAAAACCTATAGGATGCAAGTGGGTTTTCAAAAAGAAAACTGACATGGATGGTAATATAAGTACCTTTAAAGCAAGGTTAGTGGCTAAAGGTTTCAAGCAAATACATGGTATAGACTATGATAAAACTTTTTTCCCAGTTGCTATGCTAAAGTTTGTTCGGATTTTGCTTGCTATTGCTGCATACCATGATCATGAGATATAGCAAATGAATGTCAAGACTGCTTTCCTTAATGGAAATCTTCTTGAGGAAGTGTACATGACACAACCCGAAGGCTTTGTTAAGCCTGAAGCATCCAGGAAGGTGTGCAAACTACAACGTTCCATATATGGACTTAAGCAAGCTTCCAGAAGCTGGAATCTTCATTTTGATGAAGCTGTTAAACAATTTAGCTTTACTAAAAATGAGGATGAACCTTGTGTTTACAAGAAGGTTAGTGACTACACAATTGTTTTTCTGGTCCTGTATGTTGATGACATACTACTTATTGGAAATGACGTTCCTACTCTTCAGTCTGTGAGGTTGGGAAGCTATTTTTCTATGAAAGACTTAGGTGAAGCAATCTACGTGTTGGGAATTAAGATCTATAGAGATAGATCAAGAAAAATTCTTGGCCTAAGTCAGAATACATACATAGACAAAGTGTTAAAAAGGTTTAACATGCAGGATTCCAAGAAAGGAACTTTGCCTATGGCTCATGGCATAAGCTTGTCAAAAGCTCAATCTCCTTCCACTAAAGAAGAGAGAGAACGGATGAATAAGATTCCATATGCATCTGCTATTAGATCAATCATGTATGCCATGATATGTACCTGACCAGATGTCTCGTACGCTTTAAGCATGACGAGCAGATACCAGTCTGATCCCGGTGAAAGTCACTGGACTGCTATCAAGAATATCCTGAAGTACTTAAAAAAAACTAAGGATTCATTCTTGATATATGGAGGGGAAGAAGAGCTCATTGTAAAAGGTTACACTGATGCTAGCTTCCAAACTGATAAGGGTGACTCAAGATCGTAATCTAGGTACGTGTTTTGTCTAAATGGTGGCGCTGTAAGCTGGAAAAGTTTAAAGCAAGAGACAGTTGTTGATTCTACTAGAGTCTGAGTATATTGCTGCCTTAAATGCTGTAAAAGAGGCAGTATGGATCAAAAAGTTCATAACAGAACTTGGGATTGTTCCTAGCATTGTGGACCCCATAAGTCTCTACTGTGACAATAGTGGAGCAATCGCACAAGCTAAGGAACCTAGATCACATCAACGATCCAAGCATATACTTAGGCGATTTCATCTCATTTGAGAGATCCTTGACCGAGGAGATGTAAAGATATGAAGGTGCATACTGATGAGAATATTGCTGACCCACTCACAAAATCTCTTACACAACAAAAACATGAGGGGCACACTAGATCATTAGGCATTAGGCAAATGTCTGATTGGCTCTAGTGCAAGTGGGAGATTGTTGGTGTATGCACTATAAGCTTTTATGCTTTTTCATTTGTATCATTTTTCTGCTTATCAATAAAATAAATATTTTAATTTAAAATTATTTTAAAACATATTTATCCTTGGAGTAATAGGTCATATGAAAGTTATTCCTAAAATGTCCCTAGTCAAGTATTTATATGGGGACATGTAAATACATTGAGACTAGTGTGTGAGTGTACTGATGACCTGATCTCACAGATCATAGATATAGATGATATCAAGTCTTCACACGAGTACACATTAAGAGTAATGATGTACTGGACAGACCCACCATGAGAACGTTGCATGGATCGTTACATGAATGTCATAAACGATTCTCAATATGATAATGGTATATGTAGTCCTTCGACCTGAAGTCACTATGATTCCTACATAAGGAGTTTATTGGTTTAATACAATTAAATGTCTTTTGTAATAAGGGGACTATAAAGGTTGTGATTAGGCAATGAACAAATTATGCAGAGGGATGTGAGTGATGTAGATGAGATTTGTCTCTCCTATGTGACAGGAGTGATATCTATAGGCCACTTGATGGAGTAAGACTAAGAAAACGCATGACCATACTAGAAAGAATAAATATTAGATATTTATTCGGATCAAGTCTACTCCGGTATCAAGTAAAATAAATTGGGCCATACAAGGATGACGCGACCATGCCTTGGGCTCAATTAGGATATCGTGACAAAAGGAACAAACATATTAAATAATTATCACTTATAGGTTATGTTGATATTAAATAATATTCAGACATAATGATACATTGCTAGATGCCGCTTTTATTTTATATTAATAATTAAATAATTTATTATTAATATGACCGGGTATTTTACCTATAGGGTCACACACATAGAGTAAACCCATCGGAAAATGTTTTGTTTTATTTTAGTTGGACTAAAATAAAGCTACTGGGCCAAACTCATTTAGAATAAGTAGGGAGCTTACTTTTTAGAGAGAACAAATTAGGTCAAACCTAAGCCTATAAATAGAGCATAAGATGCTCATAGGCCGTTCACTAAAGTGAGACACAAATTCACAAAAGTTGTAAGAGCTACACGCCATCAAACTAGCAGTTTGCAAGTGTTGCGATTTTGGTGGGAGTGCTCGTGTGGACTCCTAAAGGACGAGACTACGACTACTTCGATGTTCTTCAAGAGGTAATCCTAAAATGACTATTTTTTTATGTGTGTTTGTCTTGTGTTTTGAAACACAACGCTTTGCAAATCCTATGGAATCCTTGTATTTCCGCTGCTCATGTACTAGGGATTCCCTAATAGAAGCTAATACCTAAGGAATTGCTAAGTTTTAAAGGTGAATCTCAAGGGCAGCACAGAAGCCTAAATATCAACAAAAGATGGTTAAAACTGAGAAAATACCCAGGGAAATCATAAGTAACCCTGAATGAAGATAATTGTGTTTACATCTAACAATGACGAAGATCGATACCAGAAGAAAGGCAAAATTGATTAATACCGGTAAGGATTAACCCCTCGCATTAGTTCAAAGTTATAAAAGCCATAAGCGTTATGCATAAACACAAGCAAGAAAGGAAATTCACAAGTTAAAATCGAGGCACTAAGGCCTTACAGGTAAATTGTCAACACCGGAGCCCATCCCGGTACAAGGCAATTAAAAATTAATGGTTCACGAAGTAGGCGACCCAGGAATAACATCGACCATCTTCTCAGAGTCTTCTTCTGACACCATCCTTAATTCCATACTCTGACCTTCGGGCAATGGAAGCACTTGGTACGGCTTATCAGATGGCTCAACCGCTTGACCCTGGTCCATGGCATATAAAGGGCCGTCGTGGAACTCATGGTAAACACCTATTCCACAGAGGTTCTGTTCTGTTCTAATATTCTGATGAATTATCTGTCTCATAATGGTGCTGATAGCCATTTCAACCAGGTTCTTAAATTGCCTTCTCTATCTTGGGCTTGGCTCTCTTTTAATGACTTCACCTCAGATTCAAGCTCTTCATTTCTCTTTTCAGCTTTAGCTTTTCCGGCAAGAGCATCATCATATTTATCTTGTAGGGCCTTCAAAGTATCCTCTACAGTCATTTTTTGGACCTTGACCTCATCTGCCTTTTTAGTAGCTGATGTGAATGTCGTAGTAAGGTCTGCCACATCCTCCTCCTTTTTTGCCAATGCCGCCTGGGCCTCCACTCTTAAGGATTCAGCTTCCTTCAATCGGTCTAAGCATTCTTGAGCCTCGACAGTGAAATAGTAGGACTGTCCTAGAGAGTGTAGAACCCAAACTGCTTCAACCAAATTGAAGATTACCCCTCTGGTTGCACTCTGGACCTCTTCAGCAGGTAGATCCTTTTTCAGTTTAAAAGGGATGTGAAACCTAGCCAAAGTCTCCCCAACAGCTTGTAAAAAATCAAGGATTCTGACGTTGCAATAGAGGACATCGGTAGTAGTAGGCTGGACCTCATCCAAAATATTCACAGCAGGTTCAGCTAGATCCTGCCTCTATTGATTCCGGCTGACTCCAGCTCTGTCCAACAGGTGTTGACCCTTGTTTCTTTTTTCCGAACGATGTGAATGGTCCTTGCTATAATGTTTTTTTCCCTTTATCCCTAGCTCTTGCTTCCTCCGGGGTCAGGGTTAAGGAACTGACCTTTTCAGCAGGAATATTTACCAACTTGGCCGATGTGCGCTTAGGAGTAACCCAATTCTTAACTTTGGCCGCAGCAGCATTCCAGGCTTCAACTTGCTCCCTCAGCTTCTTCAGCAAGTCAATTTGTGTCATTTCCCCTAAAAAACAAAAGGCAAAGCATGAGCATACCAGCTAATAAATGATATATATTAAAAGAAAGGGTGTGGCATACGAAGATAAGCATCCCGATGTGATGTTTCTCCCCACAAGGCTTTGTAGGAGATCTTAGAGAAAGAAGAGAAAGCCTTCAAAGCTTCCAACACCGTCCTTGACTCCATTGAGAGTACGGCTTCGCTGACGGTGTAAGCATTGCTGGTCAGGAGGAAATGCTCATACGACTAGCAGGTGTAGAACTTCATGGAGAAGTCAATGTTCTCCCAAAACACTAGTTTACCATTGTTCACTTTAACTTTGACGAAGGAATCCTTAAAGCTCACCCTGTTTATTTTTGTTGATTCCATAAAGGATTCAAAATTGGCAATCTTAGAGTTACATTGGAGGTTAATGAAGCCAATGCCACCTCCGGGGTTACTGCGACACATAACTCCATAGTAAGAGAAGAAAATAGTAACAATGGGGATGAAGTAGAAATAATCCCCCAGCACTTCAAGAGCTTTCACCAGTCCCCAGCCATTGGGATAAAGTTTACTTGGGGCGCAGTCAAGGAACCAGAGTACCCTAATTTCAAATTTTGTCAGAGGGAACCAGACTCCGATCTTGGAGAAAAGCATCCCATACATGAATAAGTATCTCAACCCCGATTGATGACAGATGTGCTCCGGTGAAAGAGGGTAGTAAACAGAGTAGTAGTCTTCAAATTCTTCCCGAGAGTGAACGATCACGTCTTCAATGATCACATCGTCCGTATCTTCAACATATCAGGAAGAAAGACGTAGTGGCTCTTCATGCACCCATAAATAGGTATCTTTGACCTTCTCAGCGAGCCAGTCAATCTGGTGTGCAACGATGTTAGTCTCTGGAGGGTTAGTTACGAAAATAAAAGAGTTGGTGCCGGAGTCACCGTTAGACTCCATGGGTTGAACGATGTGGCGAAGGAAATGTATACAGCTGTAAAAAGCCACATCGTTAGTTAAATATAAATTGGCACTACTCCCAGGCTCACTAGCAAAGCCCATGTCAAAGCTAGATGATGTAGGGGATGGTGTGGAGGAGCATGAAGATGTATCCAACTCTTGTACTTCCCATAACGGCATTCGTGAAAGACAGTGGGTCCCTGGATTCCCTTGACGATGTGGTGCCAACCTAGAGGTAGCTCCATCAGAATAGCGATGATACCGGTTTAAATTTCCCCTCCGTGCCTCACTCCAGGATTGGATCGGTGAAGGCACAAGCAACACCTCAATGGATCACTGTTTGAGCTGTCGTCCCCAATACCCTTGTTTAGAAAATAAAGATGAAAAGAAAAGACTATGTGGAGGTACCTGCTGAGACGATACGGCTTGTCTTCCATGTACGAGCTAGATTTATGAGTAACCCCAGAACTAGCTGATGTTGGAGTAGCAACACTACTGTATGAAAAACAAGTGAAAACCATTGGCCACATTCTTATTTTTAAAAAGGGGGATGGGAAGCGAAGAGTTACAAACCGTTGTGTCCCAATTAATGCCAAAATGTTTCACATTATGGCCCATGCCCAAGGTGGTTGGCCTATCAGCGATGAAGCTTCACATTCTAGCCAATAGGCGTGAAAAATACCAAGCGACGCAACGAATCAAGGCGTGACACGTGTCACAAACCTTAAGAAATTGCTTGACTTCGGCTGAGAAAAAGCACTATCCGGACAGCCACACCGTTTAAAGCAATAAGGCAACACTGTCTAGAGGATGGTCACACCGTTTGGAGGATGGTCACATCATCTGACTCAAGCTTGTCACCACTTTGGCCCAAAAATAAATACAATCCAGCTAATGGAAGCCTAGATTTGTCCAAATTACCCTTGATACCGGCACTCTGATCAAGACACCGGTAAGGTAAAATTTTCAATTTTACTTAACAAAAATTTACATTCTGGTCTTATGATGTAGGAGCTGAAATAGCCTATTAAAGCAACTCCTAAGTCACTTCAACAGGATAGGGGGTATATTTTGGGCTCGATACCGACCCCTTAAGTATGTATCCCCAGAGTAGCCGATACGACACATATACTCTTAAGGCGTGAGCTGTCATCACATCGGTCGATTCATAAACCGATGTCAACACTTCACTCTCGTGACCGGAGTCTAAGAGCTCCTTGAATGGCTTAAAAACCAGAGTCATGAGAAGGCACGAAAATAACAATATCGGACAAACCTATATCAATGCTAGTCCTACGTGATGTATAGACCTGCTTCAGCACACAAAACGAGGCACGACATGACACTCATTCACTATAAATACAACAAACACCCTCATAAGTGGTAAGCACTCTCGTACCCATCTTATTGACCCGACATAGCTCCGATGTTAGAATCCAAACTGACTTGAGCGTTGGAGTGTTTTTGCAGGTACCACCCCCTTCAACCTCAACGCGTTGGGCGGGTGTGAGGAGCTTGACAACGTCATTTGATGACATCGGTCGGACCCATGAGACCAGGCTCAATTCACGAGATTAGATCAGAATAACCTAACTCAAAAATCATTAGTTCTGGACACCGGTTTCAGACAGAGTACTTTTCCCTTCATATACTGGCCAGATCATATATATATATATATATATATATATATATATATATATATAATCGGGGTTTTGGCGATTAATAAGTTAAAATAATAATAATAATTAAATTTTAAAATTTATTGGAATTATTGAAATTATAAGGGTTGGTTATTTAAACGTCAAAAATGTGATTTTAAGTAGTGCATAAATTGTTAAAATAATTATTGTTAATTTATGAATTTCTGGCCTTGGAAACCAAAAATCGGTAATTGAATCAGAGCATTCGATGAGCGTTTTGAGCTTGGGAATCAAGGATTTCAGGTAGAGGGAGTCTTATATATCTTAAATGCATGAGTTAGGAACAGATTAGAGGATAATTTGATATTTAATTGAATTGATGATGTAATTATGTTTACTCTTGATATACGTTGATTGTGTAACTATCCCCTGTTGAATGTAATTAGCATGAGATGCTTGATGGTGTGATACTGCTATATGACGATGAATTGATTGTGATTTACATTCCTATGTGTAATTGATAAGTATGAGGTATTGATGATGATATCGATTAGATATGATTGTTATGCCTGTTTGAATCGAGATAGTATGATTTATTATGTAATGATATTGTTAACAAGCTAGAGTAGCTTGATTGATGATATAGTAAAAAAATGATTGTTGTTTGTGAATAGCATTTGATAAGTATGAGGTATTGATGATGATATCAATTAGATATGATTGTTATGCCTGTTTGAATCGAGATAGTATGGTTTATTATGTAATGATATTTTTAACATGCTAGAGTAGCTTGATTGATGATATAATAAAAAAAATGATTGCTGTTTGTGAATAACATTTGCACAGAAAACTTACAGGACTGTAGGGAGCTTGTAGTGCTGGCCCAGATGAGGGCTTAGACCATGTGGTAGTTTCTTCAGACTCCACAGAAGTCCTTGAGTGGGACTCGAGGCTAGCCCGCAGCACTACCGCTATCGCTGGGAGTGACTGTGTTGTATGAGTGGGCAAGTAGTTTGGTACCCGTCCGAATCAGCTGGGAGCTGAAATATATTGTTGTATTTAATATCCCATAATTAGAACGGATCCGCATGAATTGCATAGCTGCGAGGAAACCACTATGACATTAATAAGCTATGGGACAACCATTGATGGCTACCAAAAGTTGCGAAGCAGCCATTATAATCATTGGATGCCGTGGGACAACTATTGAGGGTAATCGTGATTATATGAGATGATTGGATAGTATGAATGTGTCTTTAGTATTGAATTAAATGGCAACGTAATCGAGTTGATTACATATGTGATGAATATCGAATTCGATTTCGTATTTGTCATTTAATATATATATATATATATATATATATATATATATACGCACTCCTAAGTTGTGATGATTTTTTAGTGGATGTGGACCGAGGCAATGCTTAGTAATTACTCGGTTGAAGTTATCATGGTCTTGGAGACCCATATATATATGGTGTATATATATATATATATTTGTATAGCTTTTAGTATAATATCGATAAAAAAGATTTACAAAAATAAAATTTTTTTCCAGTATTTTATTATATTTAATGTTTCAATATTTAATAGTGGAGTTTGACTTTACATAAAAATAAATTAAAAAATAAAATTATCTTTTACAACATCAAAACAATTACTCATTCAAAACTATACACCATTATAACAAAGACTTATAATATAAAAAAATAGAGTATTAGTTTAAAAAATTCTAAACATCAATAAATATTTATGGGTACCATTTTTTTTACTGTGGTACTTTTACTGAATGTTTTAAGCACGAATTTGATGGGTCGCTAACGTTGGGATATTAATAAAGAATAAGTTAAAACACATCCTAAACTAAATTGTACTGTAATAGCCAAAAGTTTTGTCCAATCCGTCTGTTGCTTATTTATTTCTATCGCTTACATCATGTCTGGGTAGAGTGGTAGGTCCACCCCTAACCCTACCACTAAAATTCACCAAATGAGACCTAGTACTCAATGTTAAGAATCCAATTAGTAAATATGAACTATGATCTAAGGTCCCAGCAGTAGATCCTCTAAATATAAAATTAAAAAATATTTTTGTTAATACAATCCAAATAATATAAAATAGTCTAAATATTAAAATAGATTTTATCAAATAAATATTTATTTTTAATAAGTACATTTTAGACGTTTTTGAAACACACTTAAAATTATTTAAAAATAAAAAGTAAGAATTAGGAATGGTAATAATTATGGATAAACATAAGAAGAGGAGGATAGGATGTAAGTGTAACTGTCCGTTTAATATAGAATTAAGAAAACAAAATTATAAGAAAATTTAAATATTAATATTAATTTTTTATTTTATGTGAGATAATTAAAATTCTATTTACTTTTACAAAACACGATTTGGATGTATTACACGGCAACCAAACATAGGCTAAGTAGGATTGCCGGGGAGTGAGGGTAAGGGGCATGTGTGAGAGAGTGGAGGCCCATGCGTATAGAGTAAATAAATGAAGTAGTAATAGAGGAATATGAGGGAGATTAGTTGCTAATAATTAAGACACAAGCATACGTGGCAGCTTAGGGTTCACCCCAACTCGTAAAAAAAGCCCCCCCATCCCACCCTTCTTTCCCCCCCTTCCCTCAAACTACGCTCCCTGCCAACAACAAACACTCCCTCACTCTCACTCACTCTCACACACGCTCTTTCTTTCTTTCTTTCTTTCATGGTCCCACCCACCTAATCGGAGAACGCCATGAACGGCGCCGCCACTGCCACCGCCACCTTCCGATCCATCCTCGACAAACCCCTCAACCAGCTCACCGAGGATGACATTTCTCAACTCACCCGCGAAGACTGTCGCAGATTCCTCAAAGAAAAAGGTCCCTTCCCCACCCCCCCCCTCTCTCTCTCTCATCCTCCACGATTTCCGCCACCCCAATCCCTCCTCCATTTTCTCAACACCGCATTATTTTATTATTAAAATAATCCTGATGCCGATTATTTTAAATTAAAAATTGTAATGATAATAATAATAATAGTTAAACAAAATTAATGGAGGAGACACGTGTTCGTACAGGGATGCGCAGGCCTTCCTGGAACAAATCGCAGGCGATCCAACAGGTCATTTCCCTCAAAGCTCTCCTCGAACCTCCCGCTGATGATTCCACCGCCCCTCCCCCCGCCGTCTCCTCCGCCATGCACCACTCTCAAGTGCGTCCTTCCTCTCCCCCCTTTCTATGCTTCTTCTGCTTTGGTTTCTCACTAAATGTCACGAATCGTTGTTCGGTACTGTAGGGGAACTTGAATGAAGCTCCGGCGAAGGCTCCGGTGGTTGAAGACCCCGTTTTTCATGCTGCCGAGGAGGTTAAGAAATCTGTGTCTTCTGGGGATAAACCTACGGAAACCAATGATACTAACGTTGCTAGTCCCAGGTTTGTTCTCTCCCCCCCTTTTCATGTTTTTTTTTAAAATTATAATTGTTTTAAGCTTTTCGGGGGGTGTGGAATCTCGTTGGAGTTAGTTGGATCCTAAATGTTGCTTTTGATGCTTGGTGGGATAAAGAAGGTATGGGTGAAAAGTGCGCTTTGGAGTTCGGTTAAGTGAGGATTGCAGACTATACGGACTGATAGGGTGATTTGGATGGTTTGAATGCTAAAGTTTACTTTTTTTTAGTAGGGTTTGTCTGGGTGTTAGCTTGGAAAATTGGCCCATTTCTGTGTGGCTTTATGTGGGGTTGGAGATTATACAGACGGTGGGGTTTTGGTATCCAATGAATGTGGTGGCGGAAATGAAGGTAAAACTGTTAGTGTAATGGTTTATGGAAGGAAGGGAAGGGAGTGCTTTCTGTAGCCTTAAACTGCCTGTTTATTCGTGTAGTTTTGTGGTTGCTTAAACTGTTAGTATGTTTCTGAGCTATACTTGATGGGATCATTGGTTGGACTTGGATCTTGCTGCTAGTGAGGTCAGAAGAAAGGTTTTATGTCCATTTGAACTTTTTGGTATTTCTAGGATGTTTTAGGCGGGCTCTGTTCTTTTAGTAGGGTAAGTGGAGGGGTATGCTACCTTCCATGAGCACTATGGATCTCTATCCAACCAACCAGTTGATTTGCACATGGGAAGCAGATATCTGCTGTTGTCAAAACGAGATATGCCCATAACTTTATTCTGTATTTGTTGCACCATGTTTGCACTTGCGTTATTTAACTTGTGGTTAATCTTTGGCTTGGTTTTCCATCCATGTTGGAACCTTTACTATGATAGGACTAGATTTTAGTAGCATCAAAGTACTTACCTGATTTTGGTTCCGTGTTCATGCTGCTTTAATTCAAAGTTTTCTGTTTAGATATTTCTTTAGACATCATGATTGAGGTGAAGGCTAGATTCTTGAAGATTAGATGGGGAATATCAAAAGGAAGAAGGGAAACTCCATAGGTGTAAAAATTAGGTGTTAATAAAAAAAATGATTCCTTTATGTTAAACATCATGAATTTCAATATTCAGGGAGTTATTAGAACAATATGAGTGAAATTTCTATCCATGAATTTTTGTTGTCTCCATGTCAAGGCTTGTTTTATTATTTGTAGCTTATAAAATAAATGAACCTGTTTATTTGAAGGGTGGATAACCAATAACCTTTGACTTCAGTCATGGATATGGTAGGATATCATATGCTTTATTGATGTGGAATTTCAAGGAAATTTTTCTTTCAGTTGCAGTAACCAAGCTGAAAAGAAAACTGACACGGATGTTGTAATAGGGTGTTCCCAGACAGAAAATAAAAAAAAGAAGAGAGCAGTTGTATTTTTTTTATTGAAAAGGATCAGAACAAAGATTAAAGAAATTTCTTCCAAGGGTTTCCCTTTTCACAACAGAGCTAATGTTCACTTTCCCAAATGATAACAGAACAGACTGTAGCCACTTCCCGTGGATCCTTATACGTATTATCTCACTAATCCTGCCTAACAAACTAACTAACTCCTTCATCTCTGTCTTAACATTAAGTGTTCCACATTAATCAAATGCCTTCATCAATCAATGCTTAAACTAAAAACCGCTCATATGCTATTCCTTACAAAATAGGACTCTTGGATAGTGATAAAGTGTGCAAAATGTTCATCAATCACCATGTAGCTACTTTACTATTCATATGTAGAGGGATTCAGTAACTTAGGATGTTGAATAACTAAATAAATTAGTTTAAATAAATTCTGCATATAGTTAAATAAGTGACCGAATGAAGGCAGCCAATCTTTCTTTCATGCATTGTACCTTCATGTTCTTGACATTACTTGCAAATTTGGTCACAGAGGGTGTGCAACTAGTGGATCATTTGGGCAAATGACAATTTTCTATTGTGGTAAGGTGAATGTCTATGATGGAGTCTCACCTGATAAGGTTGGTAGTTATTTGTTCTCTTGCATGAATTCCTGGCCATAAACCCAATAAAGTTTTATCTTTGCAATGAGGCTGTATTTGGAATTGCAGGCACGGGCAATCATGCAGCTTGCAGCGAGTCCTGTCCAACTTGGTCAGGATGATCCTGCAAATGGAAATGCAGCAGTTTGGACTTCTCCTTGTCACTTACCAATGGATAAGGATGTCCTTGTCCCTGCTGATACAACAATCCTTCAGGTCACTCAAGCAGGTACCAATTGGGTAGAAAGATTGCTTAATATTTCTATAAAGTATGGGTAGTTTGATGCACAAGAGAATAAGTCTTTTTCAGTGTCCACTGCATCAATTTCTGGAATTTTTTAAGAAGTGCAGTATTTCATCCAATAAGCAGATACTGAAAGTTATTGTAGCCTTTTTATTAGCTTAAATTCCAAATTCAATTTATTTTTTTAAGCAATCCCATATAGTACCTACTTTCTTGATTAGTTTCAATGATAGAAGTACATTAAAAGGGTTCAAGTTTTGGTACTATTTTGTATGCCAAATTCTCTGAGTTTTTGTGCTACCGGTTGTTACTTTCAGTGCAAGTGAATTGGATGTGCTGGTCTGGTATTAATATGAGAAAATTCGTTCTGAATGTCAACTTTGGGATTATGTTATGAAGTCCTTGTGTCCTGAAGATGGACTGGCACAGCATCTTTAAGTTGTTTAAATCATAATAAATTTGCATTAACTTGTGACTTAAGAAGTTAATATCTGCTTATCATAGCTTTTGTGGTATTGCTGTATTGTTAACTTAATAGTTATTCGGAATTTGATTTTACAGATAAGATGGTGGAATATCCTCTGCAATACAAGGAGAAAGGGAGCAGCATGGCTCGTGATGCTGGTAAGTATAATTAAGTGTTACTTGTGACATTTTGTAATCTGTTTGAACTTTTACCTGTTCTCATTTTTGGCAGATTTATGGAAAATTTTAAGTCGAAAATTTAAAATGCTCATAAACAAATTTGGACCCATGCTGCTTCCTTATTGAATTTCATCTAGTATGTCCCTCCCGTTTCTTTCATTTGATTTGGCAAGGTTTGGAGTGTTTCCTCCTCTATACATTGCAGGTCATGAATTTTTTAAATATGAAAAACAAAATTCACCTACTTGATTTAAGTCATTATTGGATAGAACACAAATGATGTTATTCTATTATTTGGCAAGGTTTTTGTGATTGTTAATTTGTTATTGCTACTATTATCTGAGGGTAATGATGCTATGCTACAATTTTTCTACCTTATTTCTGGATGCCAACTCCACTTTGGAGTGCAAGAGCCTATTGCCCTGTTGTACATGTAACCACCATGTCAGCTGGTAAAATTGCTACTCTTGTAATCTAGGAAAACATTACTACAAGAATAAGGGTATATTTGTAGATTGTCAGCTGTGTTGTACTTGTATGTATATTTTTAAATTGATCATGTACATGTGGGTACTGGGTACTAGTGCTAATACCATTCTGTCTATATGTATATATCCAATCCCGTGCTTGTACAAAACACGAGTGGAGATACTGGTACTCATAATTGCCAACCGTTTAAGTATCTTTGTGATTCAAAAAGTAGTGAATTATGATAAAATCTTTCGCCTTTGATGTACTATAGTAGTACCTCTTTAAGAAGACGACTTTTGTTGTATTAAATTCATAGGATAACTTTAACAATACAACGATCATGCGCCCCCATGGTAGGATATTATCCGTCTTAGATTTCAAGTATCTCTGAGGCACAGATAATAATTGTTCTTTAAAGATAAACGCATTGAAATAAGCTCCCATACCTTAAATTCTGAGAACCTAAGCATTCATAATATCTATCTGTGTTTCATAAGATGTAGAGGGTCAGGCAAGCAGAAAAGTGTCGCTGCAGCGATATCTTGAAAAGCGTAAAGACAGGTATTTGCAAAACTGAACTACCTCTTGATGATTGGCATCAATTCCAACCCTTGCATTTACAAGTGTATAGTTTTAGTGATTAGTGATAGCCCTCTGAATTATTCTCTTATTCTGGCTTTTTATGTTAGGGGAAGATTGAAGGGCAAGAAATTGACTGGGATAACTTCATCTAACTTTGAGATGTATTTGAACCTTCCAGTGAAGGTCCATGCCCCAAATGGGAATTCAAGCCGTAGTAGCACTAGCTCTCCACCACAGCCTAGGCTGCCTCTAGTTTCCAGTGGCTCAGCTGACAACCAGCTTAAAGTTTCCCTTCCCATTGATCTCAATGACAAAGGTCACTTGCAATCTTCTCTTCAACAATCAAGCAACAAAACTGTATTATTTTTCCACCCAAGAATGTGATGATTGGCTTTTAAACCATATAAATGAAAGACTTATAATAGTTTCTCCCTCTGGTCTTTAATATAAGTAAAAAAATCTCAATTTTTGTGGTCTTTGATATAAGTCAATGTTGACAAATTTTATCCTATTAAATGCTAACATCTCCAAAATACTCTAATTTAATATGACTTTTTAATTGTTTTACCTCTATTTTCATTGAATATAGTAAGAGTAATTTTGAGAATCAAACTAACTTTTTGAATGCATTCAAGAAAATTAAATGAGTTTGCTTATATTAGAGACTGGAGGGAGTAACCTTTAAGGACTAGTCACGAATGATGAACAATACAACTTTTTTGCTTGTGTATTGTTTAAAATGTGTCATGGGGCATACATTAAAAAAACTGTTATAATTAGACAATTAAGGTTTTCTAATGTGTGCCCCAGGCACATCTTAAATAATACAAGAGGGAAAATGTTTTATTGGAAGCTATGTTAAATTTATATTGAAATCAATAGATAACTATATTAGGTACACCACACACTAGAAAAACGGTAAGTGTGATGGTAAATATTACCAAATTATTTCCCAAAATTTTGTCACAAATTTATGTTGTGTCGGTGTCGATGCAGATGTTCAAGAATGCTAAAACACTAGATATAGACTATGCAGAGTTGGGACTCAGATGATTGAAGAGTGACGATCACAATATAACTGAAGAGACCATAGCCTCTAGGAGCCTATTGCAAGAATTGGCAACTCTTGGACTGGTCAATTTTAGTATATCTTTTAACTTGTGGGCAAATTTCCTTTGTTTAGGATAGTGAAGTATCCTACTTACCTGATCAATTTTGTAATATCACTCATCTAATTTCATCCTTCGGGAATTTCTCGTTACTGATGTTTTAAGGTTTTCTTGAGTTCAGATGTAGAGCCTGGAGCACCCATTTTCCTACGAATATATGATATGTAAATTCATCGTGCTGCCACTACTAAAATGTTAATAGCTTTTGTGCAACCCAAACAAACTAGTCTCTTATTTTTGTTATTTCGATTATGTTTCAGTATGAACATAATTTCATCGAATGCTAATATCTTTGTGGGATGAATATATATCTTCCTTCTTAGGGCCTTCCATGCGACGTTTATAATTTTTGTGGTTGGGGTAATTATAATTCTAGTTAAATTAATTCTGAATTCCTAATTTAAATATATTACATATTTTGTGAGTTGCAAAAATTAAGATGAACTATATAATCGTCAAGTGATATGCTTGAATCATAAACATTTGTTTGGCATAAAACTTAGACAAAAAGTTAACAAGCGGCTGAAGCAATTTCTAGAAGCACCCAAAGAAAGAAACATGCTGATAAAACGACGACGACGATATTTTCGTCGGATGGAAACCCACCACATATGCACACGTCACACACGGAACAAGTGAATGTAAAAGAAAAATGTATATACGCCACAATAATATTATATGGTTTATTAATTTTTTTTTTGTTGGTTTGTCTTGTATATATATTATTATCTCACTCGAGTTTCAGAAGGCATAAGAAAAAGAGGTGATTAAAAGTTGCAAGTTGTGATTTGTGAGACATGGCGATTGAGGTGAGTTGTTTGTTCTCTCTCCATGTAGCAATGGAATAAGTTGAATTTATGCATAGGAGTTTTGTTGATAAAAACAAATTATGACAGGCATGGTTGATGGACGATACCAATGAAGATCCAAGGCTTCCTCACCGTCGCAATCCGAACCAACCTGTTTCCATGGACCAATTAGCAGGTGACCCTCTCTCTCTCTCTCTCTCTCTACACACACACGTCATTGTGACGTTGTTGGAAAATGGTGAGTTTTGCAGAATTGGGAGTCTTGTACTGGAAGCTGAATCCAAATGACTACGGGAACGATGAAGAATTGACCAAGATTAGAGAAGCTCGGGGATACAATTACACGGTAATCTTCTCTCTATTTTATTAATTAATTCTAATTAAATTTATTCTGTCTTTGCTGCATCCTATTTTTCTTAAACTTTTTTGTTGGATAAATTACTCTATCGTGGTCATTGGTTTAATACAATTTTATCCTATTGCTTTTCTTTTTTATCTTAGCCAGACGTTTATTTAGTTAAATAATAATAACTTAATTCTGCGTATCTTTCCTTTTAATACAAATCTCTTCTAATTTCTTACATGGTTCCATAGATCAAAGTCAAAATAATATACCTCATAGTTTCAAATAAATGTCGCAAAGTATGAGAGTAATTTTTCATTTTATTTTGTGGCACATGATTTCTAGGATTGGGTGGGGCAAGAATTGACATCTTTCATTGGTTAACACACGATAGATTTAGAAATCCTACGTATAGGTTAGGGCCTTTTTTTTAAGCAATTAACGACAGTGAGGGACCCAAAATTTTTAAATATATGCATAATTTAAATATTTTGAATGAAAAATTAAGAAAATACTATGATTAAAAAAAGGCTTTGTTAACTTTGGTCGAAAGATTAAATTTAAGTCATTCAAAATTATTTTTTTATTGAGAAGGCACATATTTATTATACTTTTATTTTTATTATAATAATTATATTCATTCCAATAAAAATTACTATTTTTAATGGTTTAAACTCCTGCTAAGTTGAGGTTAATAAGATCCATATATATATATATATATATATATATATATATATATATATATGAAATTTCATATATTATACTTCAATAGTATAAAAAATTATTTTGTATGGTAAAATACTGGACCTGGATATAATTATTCATTCAATTGAGAAGATTTTCCAGATGTTGGTTAAATATTACACTTCTTGCTCAATGATTTCATGAGGGCGGAGGCAATTTAGAAATTAATTGATTTTATAGGGGCAGTTTTATGTTAAAAGACATATAGACTATTTAAGGGCAAAGAAATCAAGAGGGTCATTTGCCCCTACCCAACTCCTTCGACATGGGTCTGTCGTGATTTAGGAGCGGTTTAATAATTTATGAAGTTTGACAAATTGAATCAATCAATCATTAATGTTAATTTAAGGTATTTTTAAGATCAAATATTTATTTTTAGCCAGAGATATAAATGGGGTGGGTGTGTAGAATTCTATTTGTACCCTTACCTGTTAAATTTTATACGTATCTTATCTGTGAGTATTTAATAATATTTAAAAAACATATTATAAAAAAACAATATGTCATATAATAAATATAATATTATTTTAGTATAAGATAATATAAGTTAATATTATATAATACAATTACAATTTACTACATTAAAATATTATCATGAATTAACATTAAATAAAGTTTGTCTCATTATAAAATTAAAAAAATCTTAAATTTATTTAATAAAAAAACATTTATAGATATGTGGCTACTCATACTTATAGCTGGGTATACGGGCCGACCCGTCCCGCAACGGGCCAGTCTGAGTGAGTCCACTTTTCCCGCATATATTTTTATATTTTTCACTTTTTTTTGTTTTTTTTTTGTTATAAAATTGTCAGGATTTGGTCCAAAACACATTTTTTTTATGAAACTCAAGCACATATAATTTAAACATTTAATCATCCAAATTTGAGAACTTTTACAACTAATTTTCAATAAATTAGCAAACAATGAAATTTAAATATCAACTTTCTTATATTTCAATATATGGAATAATGATATAACATCATCTTAGCTTAGAAGTTTTTTTTTTTTTATAAAAAAAGGTGTAGTGTGAAAGTGAAATACTATGAAAAAAAGGAAGAGTTTATTTTAAATAAAATAAAAAATTTAAATATATATTAATCCAC
Source organism: Clitoria ternatea (assembly GCA_037962975.1). Taxonomy (NCBI): domain Eukaryota; kingdom Viridiplantae; phylum Streptophyta; class Magnoliopsida; order Fabales; family Fabaceae; genus Clitoria; species Clitoria ternatea. Next base: position 101,448,871 of record CM075674.1, on the reverse strand, counting down.
AGATTAGCCCACGAGCTCGTGGATTGGACCCATTTAGCTCGCGAGTTAAACAGGCTTAACCCGCAAACTCACATTTTAAATGGTCCTTTTTTTTCCAATCCACGACCCACTTAAGAGTGGATTAAACGAGCCGGTGTGTGGGCCTGAGCCTGTATACCCAGTTCTACTCATACTTGTCCATTTAACAAGTATTTTTGTGAAGTAGCCAACTTCATTAACTTTTATTGGAAGCCAAACATATACCAAACATTTAAACTGCCTTCTTTTTTTTTTTCTCTATCTTCATTTTTTTTCTCATTTAAATTCACACACAATATTATCAAAAATAAAAATAAAAATCACACACAAGTCTTAAATATTTTCTCTTTTTTTTTCGGAAAACTTAAACATTTTCTCTTTGTGACTCTCTCTCACCTAATGGACCTCTCCAATTTCGGGAGAGGATCCTCATTCGTGATTAATGTTTTTCGAAAGGAAAAGTTACTTAGGTACTTTTGTGTGTGTGTTGGAGTATAGGTGAAGAGAAATAAGAATTCACCAAAAAAAAAAAGAGAAATAAGAAGAAAATAGCAATAAGAAATAAAAGATATGATAATTGATTTGAGTGACAGTAATTGTTTTGCCAGTGATTAGAAAAATAAGATTTTTGGAGAGGTTAAAATTCCAAGAATTGTGTACTCTTTGTTATTCACAACTTCTTAGAAAGTTGATGAAAATAATCATTTATTTTTTTAAAAATAAACTATTTTTTTTATGCTTCAGAAAGGAAATCGATCCAAATTATTTTATAAATACCCCAAATTTATTGCCGTTTTATTCTACTTCAGATATGGATGGAATACACTAGTAGAGTATTTTTTTTAATGTAGCATATATATTTTTTAAATCGCTAGTCTATTATTTTTTTTTTGTCATTTAGAATAATGGTTAAGGGAAGAGGGATAAGGGTTGGTGAGTGGAGAAATTACTAGGAGTGTATTTGACTAATAAAATTACTTGCAGTATATTTTGATTTTTGACTAATTTATTTTCAGCCTTTATTAAATTAGACCAGACATATGTCGGAAAAGGTTACATTGATTTTTTTATAAAGAAATTGCTTACTTTTCAAATAAAAATGTTTATAAATTTAACTTTTAAAGAGAAGTTATTGAAATTAATTTTTCAACAACTTTTCTTTTCTTTTTAAACAATATCCAAATCCTACGTAAGTTTTTTAGCTACAAGTTTTTTTAAAATATCAACCAATTTTGACTTATTTTTATGTTTTAAGTTTTAAATGTAATAGTACGAGTTTTAAAGCCAAAAAAAGTAGTCGTCAAAGGTAGCATAATCACAAAATTTATTTAGATATCGAATAAAATGAGCTTATAAGAAGGTTATATACGTCACTTTCATAAGCCTAAACAAATTCTTCCATACACTCCTTAAATATATATATGCTGAATTAGTATATACAGATGATATGCAATTTTACATGGAGAAGCCATAACTTCTGTGATAGGATTCACTGAACTTAGCAGCAAACATATGGGGTGAAAACTATGTAGCATATTTGCTAAGACTAAACATGTTCTTGCCAGTTTACAGGGATGTGGAAATTTCGGAGTTATTTCATGTGCTTCTAAACTTCTTTTATTGAATCTCTCTCTTTTAGATTTTCTCATTGAATGAAGAAAAATGTGCCATCTTTGAAGTTTGCTAACCATGTGTTGTGTACGGTCAAGGTGATAGTAACATTTCTTTGCATCTTGAATTATTTCTGTTTTATTTTAAAATCCTGCAGGATCTGCTTGATTTATGCCCAGAAAAAGTGGAAAATTATGAGGAGAAGTTGAAGAACTTCTACACTGAGCACATTCATCAGGATGAAGAAATTCGTTATTGCTTGGAAGGAAGTGGCTACTTTGATGTGCGAGACAGGGAAGATCGCTGGAGTCGCATTTTGATCAAGGCCGGTGATCTTATCATTTTACCTGCAGGAATCTATCATCGGTTCACTCTAGACACAAGTAACTATGTGAAGGTATGCAAATTTCTCATGCTAAGCACAACCACGAACCATCAATATTCTCTTTTCATGGCCATATTTTTGGGATGTGGAAGGAAGAAAATGATGCTGTTTTAATATTGTTTAAAAACACAAGATTCAAGGCCTTTCTTGGTTTATTAATCATTGATCTGTTGTGTGGTTGTTTGCAGTTAATGAGATTGTTTAAGGGTGAGCCAGTGTGGACACCTTATAATCGGCCGCAGGAAGACCATCCTGCTAGAAAGGAATACATCAAGGCCCTGACTGAGAAAATAGGAATGCCGCTTGCAGCTCATTAGGGCCCTGATATATACTATTACATCCTGTTTTAGACATTACATGGATTAAGATTTGTGATGTAATTGTTGGTATATTATTTGTCTAGTTTTACTTAAGAGAAGACATGTGTATGAACCTATAGCAGACCAAGCATGAGATGAAACAGATCTAAGAGCATATGATATATGTTCACATATTACTAATTTAATTTTGTCTATGTGAAGATCCTATTTTGTTCTGTTAGCATGTTTTCACTTGTTTAGATCAAGTTTGTCCTTCGGGGAGATCATTACATGTATTCACGTTTTACAGGCATTTTAGTTTTCATCTTTTTGAAAATTAAAATGATAGTTTGTGTTAGATATATAAATAACAGTTAGGAACTTAAATGGTGGTTAAGCATGGCTTTGTTTTACTTTTGTCTTGAGTGCTTAAATATCTTTAGTTTTGTGTTTTTTATGGTTAAGTTTGTTTAGCTTCCCGCTCTATTAGGTGGTTAAGTAGACTTTGTTCTTTTTTTAAAATGTATTTTCAGCATCTTACATTATATTTTTAATTGTGTTGAATGCGCATTTCAAGTTGTGGGTGCTAGCACTTCTAGCTTAAGGGGTATTAAAGATCTAAATAATAGTTAGAGACTTAGTTAGTTGTGTTGGCTATATAAGCTATGTTGATCACTTACACCATTTTTTAATTAATACTACTACATTTTAGTTTCTCAGAAGTTCTCTTTAACTTTTACTCTTTATTTTTCTCCTAGCCATGTTTCTTAAGAGTTTGAAAACTTATTAAATGAAAACCAAAAACCAAATTTTATGGTCATGAAATGTAATTTTAAGCCCTCTTTTTTAAAATAATATACGAAGTATTCAAATACCATTATTTAATTCAACAACTTAATTGCAAAACATGTTGTAAATATCGAAGAGCTAAGGTGAATGTTAACACTATCCTTAAGGATTTATTCGTTTATGACATTATCCTTTAGAATTCAACGGTCCCTTTTAAGTTAAATCTAAAATTAGAACTACTAGAAGTACATAATATTTGCATAACTCAAGTCTCACAAAGAGGAGAAAGAAAAGATTTTTCAAAGAGAGTGAAGAGAATGAATAAAAAGAAGTATGAATATGTTTTTTACAGATAAGATCTATCCAAGTTACAACTTAGTTTTGACTAAGTCCAATGATAAGATTTGATTGAGTCAAAGAGTATATTCGGGAGAAAAAAATATGATATGTCAATTAGTCTTTGATGATTTAATCAATTATACCTTATATAATGAAATGGGGGAGTGCAGTATAAATGAAAAAAATTAAAATAATACTACCTTCATCCCTACATATAAGACCTAAATTTTTTTAAAACCTAAATACCCCTATTAATATAAGACTCTTTTTCAAATTTCAATGTCATTAATTATTTTTTAACCTAAATACCTCTATTAATGTATAGCTTTTATTAATAAATGACATATATCAAATAGATTATTTATTTCTCAAATGATAATTGGGTAGTAAGTGAAGATAGACTAAATGGATAAAGAATAAGTGAAGAAAATTTAATGATGATTGATAAGCATAATTTTGAAGAACTACTATAAATTCTAAATAAATTTAATTATTTTAACTAAATTAACCAATTTTCTTAATATGTGTAAATTAAGTAAAAATGTCTTATATTTAGGGACAAATGTAGTATAATATATTAACAAATATTTAAAAATATTAAAATTTTACATAAATCTAGATTGTGTCAAAAAATTGAAAAAGAAAACTATACATCTAGCCATCTAAGCATTAATTAGCCTATGAGTGATTCAAGTGTTCCAAAAATAAAAGTAAAAACTAGCAATTAGGTTGGCCACATGTTTATGTATAGCAACGAGAAACCACACTACTTCCTATATTATAATAATATAGTAATGGCATTAGTCACAAAATCCCTTAGAGTTCAATGAATAACTTTTAGTGATGTCTTTGGTACATGCTAGGTACCAAAACTAGTGATGAACACCTTTTAAGATTCTCAACAAAAGTTAGCAATGACCTTTGCAGCAGAGTAAATAAAATAGTGACGGTAACTGTAACATCTTGTCTTTAGAATTTAATTATATCTGTGCTTTTGGTGCAGCTTCAGACAATTTGAGGGTAGAGTTTGGTTTTCCAAATTATCTTGAAATTAATAGGAAAAATAGAGTGTCAGATTTCGATTAGAGGAATATATCTTATTTTTAGTTTCAACCTATTTACAGAGTCAACTATACCTGAAAGGTACTAATTATTTATCATAGTTTAATTAAAAACTCCAAACACTCTTTCCCCTTTCACCCTTTTACTCTCTTCCACATCACTCTCTTATTCCACCCCCACTACATATTATTTCTCACTTATCTCCTCTCTCTTTCTCTTAATTTTTGTTGCTTTTTTTCTCTTTAACACAAACCTACCTCTTCTCTTCTTGTCAATCATACCCACACAAAATTCTCTTCTTCTCTCCCTCACAATTTTATGCTTCCTCTTCCCACATCACCAACATCTTTATTCCATAAGGCAAGGGAGAAACCCTTCCTTTTTTCTCATTCTTTCCATCATAAAAATAAAAGGTAATCACCAAAACCCTTTCCTTTATATTTTTGTCTAATTTAGGTTTTGAGTCTAGAAACCCATCAGAGTATTCCTTCTATTTCTTGAACCCAATCTCAAATTCCTCAATTTCTTGCTTGTAGGAAGTGTTCCTATCTTATAGGTATTGTGGGAGAACCCTAACCCTCTCCGTTGGCTTTCTATTTAGTAACCATTTCCTTCAATTTGTTGTATTTATTGTGTTCTTGAGTCTGCAGGTTAAGAGTTTGTTAATTAATTTGGTTATGGCTTGGTTTATTAAAGTGTGTGAGTCTTTGGGTATGTTTTTGTGTAGGTTGGAGCTAGTACACAAAGGGGTCCCATAACACTCGTGGTCATATTCTTTAAGGTAATGAAGAGGAGATAGTGTGTTGAATAAATAGGAAATGAGTAGGAATACATGTTGGAGTATGAAACTAGGAGTGTTGTTATAAGTTGCATGCTATTATGTTGTCTAGTTGTAGAGGTTGTGACTTGGTGAATTGAATGACGATACGTGAAATCTATGAATTGGAAATGTGATTTGATGAATTGTTGAATGTTGCGTGGGATGATGTGTTGAAAATGTGAAATTGTATATGTTGGCATGTTGGAATTAAATAGAGTGATTGTACGAAATTAATGAATTGAGAAATCTTATGTGAGACCATATCTTGACAATTTGAAATTGAATAATGAGTTATAGAAATGGAAAATCAAATTGAATTGAGATGACTAAATGGAATGGTTAAGTTAGATGGATTGGTCTAGTATATATACATGCATATATTGAAATAGTGCATGAATAGCTTAGATGGAGCTATATGGTATGTTGCTAGGAACCAATATGAAAATGGGGTAGTTTGATTTAGTTTCATTTAATGAATTTTGTAGTTTATGCCTTGATACATCATTTCCTGCACAAAACAATATATTACCCAAGTTATGGTATTCGATTACCAAATCTCTATTTGGAACAACAACATTTTGAATTTCCAGTAATCAATTACTCTAGATATGGTAATCGATTACTTTATGCATAGTAATCAATTACCCAAGTCATGGTAATCGACTACTAGATCTCTATTTGAAATAGTAAAATTTGAATTTCAAGTAATCGATCACTCCAGATGTGGTAATCAATTATTCTAGGTAGATAATTACTTGGCCCCGTTGGCTAAAAATGGATTTTTGAAGACTCATTTCTACCTCTTAAAGAACTTATTGATGATATGAGGAATGTTAATTCCTATGAAGTTACACTAGTATATGGTTAAGTACTTAGTTGATAAAAGAATGATATATGCATTGTTGTGGAAATAAGATCAATGATTTGTTGAGTTAATATGCATATTCTCATGTGTGTTGGGGATGATTACATGGTTATGAGTAACTGTTGATATTGAATGATATACATCTTCCATTGTGGATTGAGAATAGCCATGTGGTTTATAGAACACTATTGTGTTGAAATTTAAAAATATGTCATGATGAAACAGATGATATCAACTAATGCATCATGCGTCATATGCACTAAAGTTTCTTAAAGGATATAGGGGTCCTCTTGAGTTGGCTTGGTGGGTGGCGACTTTGAGTGAACAAACCCTATATATGTGGTTCCTTGGAAACCTAGCTCCTCCTAGAGCTTTGAAGTGTGTTCTAAGATGAGACATAACACAGAGTTATATATGTGTATTCGAGTCATGGAAGGTGACAGTGTTCGTAGATGGGTGCTTTGATTCAATACCAATAAAATATTGTTATTGATGATGTATCACTATAGGGATACCCATCAATTGATATGGATCCATAATGACATCATTGGCTTAAGTGAATGATTCTTAAATAAACCAACTTTGCTTGGCATATGCATTTGCATATATCCTCTATGTATTTATGTGTATGTAATTCTATTTCATTGTTTATTGGTTCTATACATTGTTTCATTCTTTCAAATACTTGTGGTTTAGTGTTTGATCAGGGACATGAATGGTGATGCCATGGAGTATTTGTTGATATCTCAAAAGAATGTGAAGAACATTTTAATGATATGGATATTCATGAATGTTATTAGTTGTTATGTGTAAATATATGTTAATAGCTTTTGATTAGTCGGTTTCCTTGACATGTAAACACTAAACTTTAGTTTGATATAATGACTAGTGTGTATATGATGATGGGCAGGTGATGTTGATTGTTAAATGCTATAGTATAAACCTGTACATTGATGTTAGTTTCTTGGATTAGTATTGATTTAATATAAAATATGTATATCATTAATGTGACCTCAGGACTTGGATTATGGATCTCAGGGTAATTGTCTCCTTTTAAAAAATAAAACAAAATATCTATAAATCTCACCATATGCTGGGAATTATCTAAGGATTTGTGATCTAGGTTTGGGGCGTCACAAGAACCAACCTCGTTTGCTAACTGTTTCATGTTCATCTGATTCTTTTCTTAACCTACCAAATGTAGCTACAACGTTGGCAACATACATCTTTTCAAATTCCCAGTATGTGTTAGAGACACATGTAGCAACGTCCTTTGGCATTAAAAAGGTAGGATGATAACCAATATCTACAACTAACCTTTTCATTTCCCTTTAAATTTTTTCCTACACTCGCCAAATGTAGGGATGACATTAGCAACGAGCATCTTTTCAAATCCCCAATCTGTATTAGCGATAGATGTAGTGACGTTGTTTGACATTAAGGTTAGCGATGTCGTTTGGCATTAACTTTATTGAATGAAAAGTACCGATTGCTACATTCCTCTATACCATACTCTTGACAAAAACTCAACGACGAAACAAAGGGAGTTATTAGCGACAAGTGATCTTTTGTTGCTATATAATGCAACCAACTATAGAGTAAGTGACATATTCTATCTACCTTTTGTAAACCAATTATTAGTGACATATGTAATGACACAAGTTTAATAAATATTATTGATGGGTATTCCCCTTGTAACATTAGATAATCATTAGGAATGATTATTTATGCCCTAAAAGTAAAGCTAAATTAATTTGGGTATTTATTGGATTTATAGTGAATTATTCAGGATTTATCAGCATCATTTTATCGTCAAAAATGTTTGGTTCATAGATAGACTTTAAATGAACTATTTTAAAAACAAATGTCAAGGATTAAAAAATATTAAAATAATTATACTAAACACAAAAATAAACCTGGAAAAATTTTAAGACAATTAACTATGCAAAAAAAGGGCCTCGGGTAGCCAAAACACTTCATTTTTGAGCCAAAAGCGCAACAAATTTTTCAATTCTTTTTAGGCTGGCCATGTAGCTTGATGGGTTGTTTTCAAACCTGAATTTTAAGGCCTAAATGCTATGTTGCCAAAAATTTGGGGCTTAGAGCCAAAAATTTTAAATAAAAGGCATAATGGTAAAATACCTTAAAAGAAAAGCTTTTTCCCTCTCCATTTTCAACCACTCTCTCATTTCCCTCTCATTGAGTCATTACTGAACTCCACTATTTCTCTTCCACTCCAAGAGCCTTGCCAAGGAACCTTGCAAATCCATGGTGATTTTTAAAACATTTTGGTAGAAAGGAAGCTTAGGTGAGTTTCATGGACCCTTCTTCTTCTTCTTCTTCTTCTTCTTCTTCTTCTTCTTCTTCTTCTTCCTCCTCCTCCTCCTCCTCCTCCTTATATCTTCTCCTTTATATTCCCATGGTTTGGCCGAATTCCCTCACTTACTTTCTCTTGGAATTTTCAAAAGTTTTAAGGCAAAGGAAGACATTATTGAGCTTCTTGAAGGCATTGGAAGCTAGGACCTTTTTTCCTTTATTTTTATTGTTCTCTTAAGTTAGGGTTGGGAACCATATTCGGGTTATGTTTGGAACACTTGATAAACTTTAAATTGATGATGTAGAAGTGTTAGAAATTATGTTGCTATTGTTAAAATTTTGGAATTATGCATGATGGTAAAAACCCTAGGGTAGGAGACACTTTGAAATGTTGTTGGAAACTTGAATATTGTTGGCTTGGTAGTTTAGTTATGATGTAAATGTTATTAATTATGGTTGGTTGATGTTGGTGGATAATTAATTATGAATTTGACATAGAACCTTTACTTTAAAATATGAGGAAAATACATTCAAGAGTCTTGAATGCTCCATAAATAGAACTAAAATAATTATAGAACTTAAATTGATGTTGTTAAATAGGTTTGACATTGTTGACATGGATAATGGACTTGTTAGTAAACATTATATGTTTCTTGATGTAGGAAAAAGTGACAAAATGTCATAAATAGTTCTATAAATGCATAAGCTTAGTTGGTATACTTGAGAAAATGTTATTGGATGTGGATTGGCATTTATGGAGGTTGTTGCATAATTATGAGTTGAAAAAGTATAACATTTATGATTACTTTAATGAAGGACATACATGATTAATGAGAAATAAATATGTCATTGACTTAGAAAACCTTGTTAGGACATATTAGAAACTAAAGAGATATTTATTGAGCTTGGAAAATATTATTGAAAGTGATTTGGTAATTTTAACATGCTACTTTGTTAAAAATCCTAAGATAAGATTTTGAATTAATGATACCTATTGCTTTATAAATGTTTCTAGTGGCTAGACGTAAATTATTGCATGTGTTGTAATAATCATTGATGATGGAAAATAATTTTGGTTGAAGGAATGAGAAACTAGGAACCATTAAATGAAGAAAACATAGTGTATGGAAATTATTGTTGGAACCGAGACAAAATTGATAGAATTAAATTAGTATTTTTAGTGATGATTGAATAATTATGTTGGAGGAAGACTTAGTGTTCATGATGATGTTAGGCAAGAACCATCTGTTAGTAATTTTGGATCACATATATTATTTAAATGTGTTAAAGTCAATATATAATTAGCCAAAATTTAAAGTGGTCTATAATTAATATTAAAGTGATGGCTAAGGGCATAATTGTCATGAAAGATTATTGTGTAGATTCCTATGGTAATATCCTAATTTGATGAGGAGCCAAATTAGAGATATTGTATTTTAATATGTAACTGACGGAAGTTACAAAAGGAGGTTATGGTCCCCATTTATAGAGAGAGAAGGTTACACTTAGTTTTTGGTTTTTTTATCATCCTCTCAGAGAAGAAAATAAGGCTCTCTACATCTGGAAGATCAAATACCTACGGTTACTCTCATCCCCTTCATTATTCCCAATGGCAAATTCAAGTACGCTTCCGTAGTCTGTTTCTCATCATGAATAGGGTATGGGTTTATAAGGATTAATTAAGAATGTGCTCTATATTTTTATATGGGTAGAAACCTGTGGTTAGGCACTATTCTTGATTGTTAGAAACACTCCCAACAATTGGTATCAGAGCCTCCCATACTTGATTCATGTTTGTTTTTGGGAATTTTGAATTAGGGTTCAAAATTAAGATTTAATTTAATTTTTTTTTGAATTACTCTGAGTATCCATTCACATCAGAAAAATTGTTAAATCTTAATTTGTGTGAAATTCAAATGTTCATATTCTGTATGAATTGGTATTTAATGGTGTCTGTGCATCTTTGCCACTGTGCGTGAAATTATTGTTAGTAATTATGCGTAACATTCATATATTAAAGTTGTGTGTACTGTGCCATATGAATTTATCAATGTTAGTCTCCCTGTCCTGTCCTGCAAATCATGTGTAACTGTACCACGCCATAATATGATATATCTATATCCTTTAGATAAATTATATATATGAATGCCAATATATAATTATAAATAATTTTGTTCTTCATGTGAATTATTTCACGTGATTGATATTATGCATATGTCTATTATGCTTCTTTTTTTTTGGTGCACGTGAATTTTTTTCTTGGTATAGTGCAATTCGTAAGTTTGTTGTACCATGGATATTTAATGGTGCAGTGCAATATATGTATTTTATTCTTAATGTGAAGTTCTCATGTGATTGAAAATATTCATATATCATGATGCCTATATATATATATATATACAAATTCTCATATCTTAATTCTTGTAATTATATTGCCATTCACTATTTCAGGAAATAATAATTTTATTTTATTATTTATTATAATGGCATATTCAGATTTGGAATATTAATGTTCAAATTTTGGTTATTATTTGTATATTTTATATACAGTGATTTAGCATTTTAAATGAATTAATTGAATCAAGAAATCACCAAAGTGACCTCTCTTGTGTAGATAGTTCATACAAAAATGTTTAAATGTTTGTGTGTATGTTTATCCATGCGAGTATTAATTAGCCCAAAGGAAAATTTAACACTTGGCCGGATTGAGTACACACCTGTGATAGTAAACATGTGATAATTATAAGGTTTAACATGTGCATGATAAATCAATCCAAAGAGGGGTTCATTATGTGACATGTTTAATTGTCAACGTTTGATTATTACAACAAGGATACCACTAGCAATTAATATTACTGTCCAAAGACTTGATATTGATGGTGCACTAGGTGTCTTGTATTGAGTTCTGTCATTATTTGAATATATTAATGATTGAATTTATTATGTGAGTATAATTGTATTATTTATCTTGTTCTTTTCAGCAACTATTGCTTCAATATCTGCTAATCTGAATTCGGTTCCAGTTCTTAATGGAACAAATTTTAAGGACTGGAAAGAGAACATAGAAATTGTTCTTGGCTGCATGGATCTAGATCTTGCATTAAGGATTGAGCAACCCCCTTCTCCTACGGAATCTAGTACCTCTGAATAGAGGAAGGATTATGAGAAGTGGGATCGTTCAAATCGCATGAGTCTTATGATCATTAAGCGCGGCATTCTTGAGGTCTTTAGGGGTACTGTTTCTGACAAGATAACAAGTGCCAAAGATTTCCTTGCTGAAATTGAAAAGCGCTTTGCAAAAAGCGATAAGGCGGAAACAAGTACTCTTCTTCAGAACTTGATTTCCATGAAGTATCAGGGCAAAGGAAATGTTAGGGAATACATTATGGGCATGTCCAACATTGCTTCAAAATTAAGGGCATTGAAACTTGAGCTGTCGGACGACTTACTCATACATTTAGTGCTGATTTCTCTTCCCTCATAGTTTAGTCAGTTTAAGATATCTTATAACTGTCAAAAGGAGAAGTGGTCTCTTAATGAGCTTATTTCATACTGTGTGCAAGAAGAAGAAAGATTGAAGCAAGAGAAAACAGAAAGTGCTCATTTTGCAAGTACCTCTAAAGACAAGGGCAAAAGAAAAAGAACTGAGGAACCCAAGAATGAAGCTGCTAAGGGTCCAACACAAAAGAAACAAACTCAGGGTGACAAATGTTTCTTTTGTGACATGCCTAGACATGTGAAGAAGAAGTGTGCCAAATATCATGCTTGGCGTGCAAGAAAATGTATGTTTCTTACTTTAGTCTGCTCTGAGGTCAATTTAACTTTAGTGCCTAGAAACACTTGGTGGTTAGACTCTGGTGCCACTACTAACATCAGTGTTTCATTGTAAGGTTGCCTGAGCTACCGAAAGCCACTTGATTCTGAAAGAAGGATCTATGTTGGAGATGAAAAATCGGTAGAGGTGGAAGCTATAGGGCATTTTAGATTATTATTGTGTACTGGATTTTATTTGGATTTGAAAGACACTTTTGTTGTACCGTCATTTAGACAGAATTTGGTTTCAGTTTCTTATTTGGACAAGTCAGGTTATTTATGTTCATTTGGAAATAATGCATTTAGTTTGTCTTTGGATTCAAATATTGTTGGAACTGGTTCACTTTCAGGTTATGATAATCTATATTTGCTTGAAACTGTATCTACCTATGGCGAATCCTTAAATGTAGAATCACGTGGTACTAAGCGTAAAATTGACAACACCATCTCAGGTGCATTATGGCACAAGCGATTAGGTCACATTTCTAAAAATAGAATTGAACGACTTGTGTCAAATGGGATCTTAGATTCCATTGACTTCATAAATTTTGACGTTTGTGTTGAATGCATTAAAGGAAAGCAGACTAAATCAAAGAAATTAGATGCGCATAGAGCTACAGACATCTTAAAATTGATACATACAGACATTTGTGGGCCATTTCCTGCACCTTCTTGGAATGGTCAACAATATTTAATATCATTCATAGATGATTACTCGAGATATGTGTATTTATTTCATATACATGAAAAGTCATAATCTTTAGACGTGTTCAAATCATTTAAGGCTGAAGTTGAGAATCAACTCAACAAAAGAATTAAGCGTGTCAGATCTGACCGTGGTGGTGAATACTATGGTAGATATGACGGTTCAGGTGAACAACGTCCGGGACCTTTTGCCAAGTACCTAGAGGAATGTGGAATCGTCCCACAGTACACAATGCCGGGGTCACCCAGCATGAATGGTATGGCTGAAAGACGAAACCGAACTCTTAAGGATATGGTGAGGAGTATGATATGTCATTCTACCTTACAAGAGTCACTCTGGGGAGAGGCACTAAAGACTGCAGCTTACATTCTGAATAGAGTACCAACTAAGGCAGCTGCCAAAACACCTTTTGAGCTTTGGACTGGGAGAAAACCTAGTCTAAAACATTTTCATGTATGGGGATGTCCAGCTGAAGCAAGGCCTTATAAGCCAAATGAACGAAAATTGGACTCCCGAACCGTGAGCAGCTACTTTATTGGTTACTCTGAGAGATCCAGGGGCTATAAATTTTATGATCCCACACTAAAGACAATTTTTGAGACGGGAACTGCCACGTTCTTTGAGGACATTGAGTTTGGGGGAAGAATAAGGTAAGAGACTTTATCTTAGAGGAAGAATCGGTAACAATTCCAGAACCGATTCATGTGGTTGCTATTGATAAAGCAAATTCAACACCTCTTCAAGACACTATTGTTGAATCCCCTACTCAAGATAATTTGGTTGTTCATGAAGAACAAACTCAAGATCCTCAAGAACCCACGCTTCAAGAACCAATACCTTTGCGGAGATCCACTAGAGAAAGGAGAAGTGCTATTCCTAATGATTATGTGGTATTTCTCCAGGAACATGAGGAAAATAATGGTGTAATGGAAGATGATCCAATCAACTTCCATCAAGCCATGCAAGGTTCTAACTCTGAAAAATGGATTGAAGCAATGAAAAAGGAGTATAAGTCCATGCAAGACAACAAAGTTTGGGAACTTGTCCCATTACCAGAAGGTGTGAATCCTATTGGTTGCAAATGGATTTTTAAGACCAAGAGGAATTCTATAGGTAATGTGGAAAGATATAAGGCACGTCTTGTGGCTAAGGGCTATACACAAAAGGAAGGGATTGACTTTAAAGAGACTTTCTCTCCAGTTTCATCGAAAGACTCTTTTAGGACAATCATGGCTCTTGTTGCACATTATGATTTGGAGCTCCATCAAATGGATGTCAAGATGGCGTTTCTCAATGGCAACATTGACGAGACAATCTATATGGTGCAGCCAGAAAACTTTGTGTCGGGAGACCCAAAGAATATGGTTTGCAAACTGACAAAATCCATTTATGGGCTGAAACAGACATCTCGTCAGTGGTACTATAAATTTTATCAAGTAATTCTCTCATTTGGTTTCCAGATGAATCTTGTTGATGATTGTGTGTATCACAAATTTAGTGGGAGTAAGTACATTTTCCTGGTCTTATATGTCGATGACATACTACTTGCCACTAATGGTATAGGCATATTACATGAAACCAAGAAATTTCTATCAAGAAACTTTGAAATGAAAGATCTTGGTGACGCCTCCTTTGTTTTAGGAATCCAGATACATCGAGATAGATCTCAGGGTATTTTAGGATTATCACAAAAGAGCTATATCGAAAAGGTACTTAAAAGGTTTGGTATGCAGGACTGTAAATCGGGGGATACTCCAGTTGCTAAGGGAGACAAGTTCAGTCTTAACCAATGCCCAAAAGGAAACTTAGAAATTTAGGAAATGCAGAAGATTCCTTATGCATCAGCTGTAGCGAGTCTAATGTATGCCCAAGTATGTACGCGTCCGGATATTGCATACATAGTTGGGATGTTGGGCAGATATTTAAGCAATCCAGGGATGGATCATTGGAAAGCATCCAAAAGGGTTATGAGGTATTTAAAGAGAACAAAAGACTATATGCTCACATACAAGAGATCAGACCAATTGGAGATCATTGGGTATTCTGATTCAGATTTTGCTGGATGCCAAGATAGCTTTAGATCCACTTCAAGCTACATCTATTTGTTGGCTGGTGGTGCAGTTTCTTGGCGCAGTGCCAAGCAAACTCTTACTGCGTCATCCACCATGGCAGCAGAATTTGTGGCATGCTACGAGGCATCTGGTCATGGGATTTGGCTGAGAAACTTTGTCACTGGGCTAAAAATTATGGAAGGAATTGAAAGACCACTTAAGTTATACTGTGACAACAAATCAGCTGTTTTATATTCTAAAAATAATAGGAGTTCTACCAAGTCAAAACACATTGACATCAAGTTCCTAGTTGTTAAGGAAAGGGTACAAAGTGGGCAGATTTCTATAGAACACTTAGGGATAAACTTCATGATTGCGGACCCCCTTACGAAGGGTCTTCCACCCAAGGTCTTTCATGAGCACACCGCTCACATGGGTGTTTTACAGTTTGAGGAATCTTTAGTTTAGTGGGAGTTTGTCATTTATATATTTGATGTTTTACATTTGGTATTATGTATGCATACTTTCTGTATTTGGATTTGGATATTTTTGATCAAATATAAAGCTTTTGTTATAGTAATACACTTTGTATAAATGGTTATTACATGATCTCATTGAGGTAAAGAAGGACCAGTTGAAAATTAACATGTGCAGGCCATCTTCATGTAATTTTCATGCTACACATTTCATGATGAGTCTATGTCATTTGGTTATGTCAATATTAGTAATCATTGATGAGTTTGGTTATGATTGATATAATGAAAACTCCTTTGGTTCTATATACTGATATAATTGATGGACGAGAATATTTGGGTATGCTCAAGGTATATATATTGGCAACATTTTGAGCTCATAAAGTTTAACACATTTATAAGGACACATATGTGACTAGTGGGAGATTGTTAGTAATTTTGGATCACATATATTATTTAAATATGTTAAAGTCAATATATAATTAGCCAAAATTTAAAGTGGTCTATAATTAATATTAAAGTGATGGCTAAGGGCATAATTGTCATGAAAGATTATTGTGTAGATACCTATGGTAATATCCTAATTTGATGAGGGGCCAAATTAGAGATATTGTATTTTAATATGTAACTGACAGAAGTTACAAAAGGAGGTTATGGTCCCCATTTGTAGAGAGAGAAGGTTATACTTAGTTTCTGGTTTTTTTTATCATCCTCTCAGAGAAGAAAATAAGGATCTCTACATCTGGAAGATCAAATATCTACGGTTACTCTTATCCCCTTCATCATTCCCAATGGCAAATTCAGGTACGCTTCCGTAGTCTGTTTCTCATCATGAATAGGGTATGGGTTTATAAGGATTAATTAAGAATGTGCTCTATATTTTTATATGGGTAGAAACCTGTGGTTAGGCACTATTCTTGATTGTTAGAAACACTCCCAACACCATCATGTGTTGGGTGAATTATAAACACTTCTAATGACTTAGAATAATTTAATTTAGCATTAGAACATTTATTGAAAAGGTTGGATATTTTAAATTGTTAAAAAGTATGAAGTTTGTAGAATTTCAATAGTGAAAAACTTGCTAGTTCCTAAGATAGAAACATAATAAGTAATTATAATAATATGGAAAACTATTTAGAAGCTTTGTGAAGTTTAATGGACAATCATTGAACCTTTGACAAATCATAGATAAGGTATGGGACCTTTAAAATATTAGAAAATATTATAAAGAGGAAAGGAATCCTTAAAACCAAAAAGATAAAAATTATATAAGCCTAGTATGATGTTGCTTATATGATGGGTATACTTATTAACATCAAAAATACATTTTTGATTGGTGTTTCATGTAGTTCTATATTTAATTAATGTAGGATTTAATAATTCTAACGAAGCAGGACCATCGAACCCTGAGAGTACTTATCTTGAGGTAGGAGAGGAGCATATTTTCTAAATGCATGTTTAATTCCATGATGATAATATATGTGTAGGTGTATGCTTACATATTTTCCTTGAGTGGGTGTAAATTTCCTTATGTATGCAATTAAATGTGATTGAATCTTATTGATGAATTATTCTGGATTGACAAATATGCTGACAACATGCAACTAAAATATATTTGTATTATACACATTCTTGATTTCCCTGTGTGGAATACTATGAATTGATGAATTCAGAGACTGTGTGGCAAACTGTATGCCTTGGAAATTATTTTGAATTGTTTGTATGTCATTGATATTAAGAATTTAATATAAAGAGGTTCCCCTATGAGTGATGCTGTGAGACTTGAATGTGGCTGAGACTTGCATGTGCATTGTTACATTTCATGGCATGCATAACATATCATAATATAGCTTATGGATCTTGCTAGATATTGTGAAATAAGCCGAGTGGGAAGGCAACCCTTGTGAGGGGATAATTATTCAAGCGACTATGCGTGGTTGTAATACCTTGGTGGATGAAGCTATTGGCAAGCCTGTAACATATTAAGGCATGCGTGCCATTTATGTATATATATTACCATTTTTACGTTTGTGAAAGTGTTAAGTTTTACGAAATGGGCATTAGCGGTTTGGAACTAGTAAAAGCATGTTGTGCTTCCGAGCACTTGATAAATTATGTACATATATGATTGAATAATTTCTCATAATCGTATCCATTGCATATGTATTATTCTGATGACATAGCATATGCATTAGCTATAGGAACATGACATATGATCTTGAGGTGTCCAAGAGAAATAGAAACCTATTAAGATTGTGAATTAAGAGGAAGTTTGAATTAATGGACACTAACTAGTGGTGTTGTTGTTATTGTTACCTCTTTGATAATGTATATGAAATGTTATATAAAATGTGTTAAAGATATGAATTAGCAATGTGATTCTATATTATGATATGGTTATTGAAATTATATACGTGTGTGTGTGTGCTTGGTGAAATTTGATATATAATATGTCTTTATTGTTGAATTGAAACTCCTTGAGAGGAGAATGTATTGGTTGCACATACATATATATATTATTACATTTTTGTCTATTGGTTAATGATTGAGAAAATATGTTTACTCTTCCACGTTGTCTATTTTTTTAGCTCTTGTGTTGTAGGACATAGCTTTTGGAGTGATACTTTTTAGAATGAAGAAGTATAGTGTGAAGGAGACACTTGCCTTAGCCGACACACTTTTGATTGTTTGTGTATGACATTTATTTTGTATAGATACACTAGTAATTAATGTCTTATTATTGTGATGATGACTTGGTATTTTTGGGATATTGGTTGATATACTAGGATCATTTTGTGATGGGCTTGTGATCTTTTTGTATCACAAACTAGTATATGATGATATATGATACGAAGTTGGAACCTAGATAATGATTTTGATACTTTAGTTATAAATGGTGAATGTTGAATTTTTTTATTGTTTGGTAAATATTATGGTTGAATGAGTTGTAAGAGGAAATATTGATCTTACCTAGTTGCATGGGGGTGATGTCATGATATAAAGAATTGGTAATGGAAAATGATGATGTGAATATGTGAGAAAATGGTTAAAGTTTATGTATTAGAATGACATTGTCGAGTATATATGTAGTGAGACATTTGAAGGTGTAAAACTGTCACATCCCAATTTTTAATTAAATTTAAATCAGTAATTAAATTGTGAAAAATTAAAGTTTCTTAGAAAAATAAGAAATGAATTTTAGAAAATAGGAAATTTTATTCTGGTTATAGGGATATTTTTATTTCGTAAATCGAATTTAAAATGAGACTAAACAGAAATAAAATGTGACAATAAAACGTAAATTATTAAGGAACACGTTATTTAAAAAAATGAAAATGAAAATGAAAAGAGAAGAAAAATCTTCTCTAATATTTTCTTTGAGGCTTCTACCTTCTTCCTCCACCGCCATAAACTTCACCACCATTAAAGCCTATAAATAAGGCTTCCATACTTCAAAATTTCCTCAAGAACAAAATACACTACAAATTCCTTAACCCTTTATCATCTTCTCCAAGCTTTCAAAACCTTCATTACCACACTCAAGCTTTTCAATTTTGGCATCTTAGAAATAACACTCGCTTGAAGATTTGAGGAGATACAAAAGAGTTTAGCACAAAGAAAGCTTAAGAATCTTCAATAGAGGTAAGAAAGAGGAGATAAGATATTAAATACATAGAAATTAAGTTAGAATTGTTTGTTTAATTGTTAATTGGTTAGAAACTCATATAGTTAGATTTTAATTTAATTTGAATTAAATTGTAAAATTGATGCTAATTGGTTTAGAATTTGATATATAATATGTTTCTGATGTTGTATGATGATTTGGAATCAATTGGCATGTTTAATTTACAATTAAAATCAATTAAAACAGCAAAAACAGAGAAACAGGGGTGTCAGGTTCTTGTTCTGCAGAATCAAACCTTTTAACAGGGGATATTTTCAACCGGTGTTAAAAACTGGAAATGGTGACATTTTCGTAAAGATAAACGAGCGGTGACATTTTTGTAAATAAATTAAAACGGTGGTATTTTTGTAAATAAATTAGAACGATAACATTTTCGTAAATAAAAATGAGTGGTGATATTTTTGTAAATAAATTAGAATGATGATATTTTCGTAAATAAGACCAGTTGTATTTTGGTAAATAAGACTAGTGGCATTTTCATAAATATGCTTAAAAACTTAAAATAATGATTTTTAAAAAAAATCAGAATTATTATTATTGGATTTTTATTATCCTAGAGACTTTATCTTCAAATAAATAAATAAAATTAATTAAATTAAATTTAGAAGTTTATTTAAACATATTTAAAGGAAGAAAACTCTTGTTTTTAAATTATTTTAGTAGTATAATTTTATGTTATGGAAAATGTGTTTTCTATATTCTTTGGAGTATGATATTAAATAAATACTATAATATGGAAAATGTATTTCCATATTCTTTGAATTATATATAAAGTATGCTTATTTGATTGTTATGATAATTTTATTGTTAAGATTAATTATATAAAGGAATTTGATAATTTAATTTAGATCTATTGCATTCATGCATCATATGCATTGGCCGTTCAAAAAATCTACAGGAGGTTCTTTGAGAAGGTTCCCGGTGGGGAAACGCGCTCTGTTGAGCAACAGACCTCTGCGGTGGTTATATACCACGGTCGTCTTAAGGATTGAGCAATATGTCCTTAAGAGGGGTCCTGCAATACCTGTTATTGATATTATTATATGGTTATCCGATGTTGGTGTTGCATTATGGGGTGCGGTAATCAGTTGTATATCCGTAAAAATATTATTGTTGGAAATCACTGCCTATGTTCCCACTAGAATGGATCCATCATGCATTTTCATTCTTATAAAGAATGGAATATATTAACATAAGTATAATACAAAACATTTGTTTGGCATCTGCATCGCATAGCATCCTACTTATGTTTGTGTATGTTCTAATTTAATTTCTATTTATTTGATATTTTATCTCACTCTTTCTGTTACTTGTGGCAACCCTTTAGTGTTTAATCAGAAAGATATGTGACAAACTGGATGATGCTTGATGTGGATGACCTATGAAGACTCTTGATGCTGATGCTTGCTTGTATAACTACTATGGTTGTTTTATGTATGCGTATGCTATGTTTTGGTGTTTTATATCTTTATATTTTATAAGATCTAGGTATCTATTGTAAAATATAATATGTATGAAACTCTAATGTTATGTATAATAATAATAAGTTAATTATGTAAAAGGTTGCATACTCTGATATTATATTAGTAACCTCTGGAATCAGATTGTGAATCACTTGGTAATTACCAGGTGAAAAATAAGAAATTTATATGGTGGCGGTAATTATCTTGGGATTTGCAATTTGGCTCTAGGGTGTTACAGAAACCATAATACCATGTTTCTAAGTCCAAAATATATATGAAAATATATTGGTAAAATGAAGAATGATAGTGATTGATTTAGTTATATACTATTATGCCATTATGTTGAATTTTAAGCATAATATGAAAGTGTTGTATCTAGATATGCAAAATTAGGTGTAATAAGTTAAGATAATGGAATTAAAACCTTGAAATTGATAGGTTAGATTGAATTGGAAAATAGGCAAGGAACTATTAATAGGATTAGATGATTCTTTTCAATAATTATTTTGTAATTCGATGCTTAAGAAATATCATGAATAACATCTCAAAATATGTTCATGAAAACCCATTGTTTAGAACTAATTTGGGAAATTATTTAGTAAGTGACAACTTTATTATATGACTTCTAATTATCCTAGGCTTTCTTAGAACCAATCCTAAAACCCCTTTCTTGTTGTTGGGACAATTTAAATATTCCTCAGATATATGTTTAGTGATTATGTGATCAATTATTTTAAGTGGGTGTTGACTCTTGGCTAGACACTCTTAAAGTAAAGAGTATGCGTTGTTTGAGTTTACATACCTTCTCATATTGTTATATATGAGATATGTCTTTAAATAGTTCTAGGGTTGATAGTCAAAATTTTAATTATGATGTTCTTCTTCCAACAAATTATTAAATGTGAAAAATTTATCCTAATTTTCATTATCTAAATATTGTTATTATCAATATTATTTATTGAATTAAGGGCACCACACCCCGTCGCTAACATGCATCCCAAAAAATAACCAAGGATAACCCTTGGTCATTATTTTATGGTCGTCACTAAAATGGTCGTGATTAGCGACGACATGTTGATGGTGACCAAATTATCGTAGTTAAAATAATGTTTTCTAATAGGGTTGATGAGGTTTAGTGTAATGTCATTAATTTGTTAGTAGAGAGTGTTTTCTCACATGTTCATAGAACATGAAAAAAAAGAGTAGAGAGAGGACGTATTCTTTCATCAAGAAGGTTACAATGCTTCAAATCACACTCTTACATGAAAAGTTACAACGATTCTTACCTATCAAGGATCCATTTAACTATAGGCTACACTAATTTAACTATATGGTTTTATGATAGGTTTCCTTCATACATTACGGAGTTGATTTAAAACAAATAAAGTTTACAATTTCAATTATAACAATTTGAATTAGAAGATAATAAACGTCATATTTAGAGGTGTCAAGTGGGCTAACCCATTTCTCTTTAGCCCTAGCCCATATGGGTTAGGGCCAACAAGCCCATTTACATAAAAGCCTATAAGGCCAAAAGCCCATAGGGCCAAGTGGGCTAGGGCCAGCCCGTGGGCTAGCTTATTTCTAAAAATGCTAATTTGGCCTAATTTTTAAATAGGCTAGTTTTAACCAACTCCATGCTTAGCCCATTATTAAACCAAGTTTTGAATATCATTTGAAATTTTTAAAAGCAAAGGTTTAGCATAACTGTAGGTTGTGTCTTTCAAATTTCAATCATCTTTGAACCAACTAAACTAGAATTTTAATTTTTTCAAAAGATCATAGAGGCATCATATAAGTCAGCCCAACATCATGTAGCCCTAACCTATGTGGGGTAGGAATAAATGGCCCATAGGGCCAAAAAGCTAAATGGCCTTTAGGGTGAAAAACAGAAGTGCTACTATAACATTGTTGCTCGAGTGATATTCGTGCTGCTCGAGCAGATTTCAAAATTACAACACATTCACTCAAGAGGAAAAATGACCTCTTGAGTGGCATAAAAATTTCAAAACTGGATCCAACTGTTTAGATTAAATTCTCGATGTTATGCCTAACATATACAAAATTTAGCTTGACAACGGTGAGCAATGTGGAAATTGCAAATTTAAAATCATTATGAAGGGTTGAAGTTGAGCAAAATTTCAACACTTGATCTTTTTTCCAAAAGCCTCTAAAAGCTATCAAAACACAAAAAAAACAATTTATAAGCTCAAAAGTATTGTCATTATTCAATTAAACATAAAGAGAATAATTTTATTAATTAAACACCAATTTAGAGTCAAATCTTCCACAAAAAATAACATAAAATTAGCGTTTAACAACTACCCCTAACTTAACAATTTATTTGTCTTTAAGCAAACATCAAACATGCTTCATTCTAGTTGTTGGAAGTCTTAAAATTGAATCCCAGAGAGATTTCAAGATAAACTTCATCATTGCTCTCAACTACCAACTGGCTCTGCAACCTTTTCTATTTGATGACCTGTCCATGAACACCATCTAATGAGAACGCTTGTCCTTAAGGTTTTCACTAGTTAGCTCAATGAAGAAATCAACTAGGGTCTAAGCTTTAATAGCACTCTGAGGCCTGTACATGATATGAATCTCAAACATCGTGATGGCCTATTTGATTATCCTTTCAGCAAAGTCTGGTTTAAACAACACATTTGTAAGAGTAGATTAGTCTGAACTACAATTGGGTGGACGTGGAAGTACGGTCTCAGCCTTTAGGATGCTTAAACTACAACTAGTGCTACCTTTTCAATTTTCTCACACCGAAGCTCAACGCCCTGAAGGGTCTTTCCAATGAAATAAATAGGACCCTAGCCTTCAAAAGTTTGTTATACTAGGCTATTCCTAAAGCCTTATATGAAAAAGATAAATAAATGATTATTTATTCACCGGGGTCAGACTTTACTAGAATTAGAGGTTGTGCTAAGACGTCTTTGAGACTTTGGAATGTCATCTTCTGCTCCTCATCCCATTCATACTTCTTGTTTTTCCTTAGGATCTTGTATATTAGAAGGGACTAGTGTTCTATCTTTAGCATGAATGTGGCTAAGGCAATAATTTTTCTATTCAAAGAATGAACATCCTTGAGGCTTTTAGGGATTTGCAACTCTTGGATCACCTTGCATTTATTCGAGTTGGCCTGTATCCCTTTTTGGGTTAGTATAAAATCCAAGAATCTTTCTCCTAGTTACACTTGAGAGGGTTAAGGTGCATGGCATACATCTTCAGTCATTTAAATATCTTTCTAAGGTCAGCTATGTGGCCTTTTCCCACCGGAGTCTTAGCAATGATATCATCCATGTATACTTCCACTAGCAAGACCTTGTTGATCATACACTGGTAGGTGGCTCTGACATTCTTCAAACTAAAAGGCAGGACCTTATTGATCATATTGTCTAGTATACTTCCACTAGCTTGGTAAGCGTCCATGAAGAACAAGAACTGGTAGCCTAATGAATCGTCCACCTTGCGATCGATACTGGAGAGAGGGTATAGGTTTTTGGGGCAACATTAGCTCAGATTGACATAGTCTGTGCAAATCTGCCATTTACTGTTATACTTCTTAACCATGATGACATTGGATAACCAGGATGAATACTAGATTTCTCTAATAAAACTAGTATTGAGGAGTTCCTTAGTCTACTTACAAGCAACCTTCTGCTTCTTCGTTCCAGACACCTTTTTTTTTACGTGAATGGGTTCGTCTTAGGGTACACCGCTAGCTTGTGGCAACAGAAATTGGGATCCATACTGGGCATATTAGTCGTGGTCCAAGAAGAGAGTTGTTTGAACTCTTGGGGAAAATTTACCAACCTCTTCTCCATTCCAGTGTCTAACTTGTCATTAATACGCATCTTCTTATCAACATCATCTCCAAGTACATCAATTTTAGAACTTCCTTCTAGTGTGAGCTTCAAAAGGTTGAGAGGATCAACCTTCAAATCTTCTTTAGGGTCTAAGTTAATAAGGTTGATAGACCTAACTGATGTCCCTCAATTGTTAAACTTTCTCTTCTTTCTCTTCTTGAAGGTCACCTCCTCATTCACCATGTTCAAACTCAGATTATAACAATATCGAGCCATCTCTTGAATACCCAAGACAGAGGAAACCTGGTTATCCTTATCAATGAGTTTTATGAGGAGGTGAGAGGTAGAAACTATTGCTTCCATAGTGTTTAATGTCAACCTTCTAATGATACCGTTATAGGGCGATTTCACATTAATCACAAGGTTTGTTATTTTCACTGTCCTAACACTAAGTTCACCATTAAAAGTGATGTGATTAAGTCCTGCATGTAGGGCTGCAGGTCCATGTTAGTCAAACCCATCTTCTTGAAACAATCATAAAGGATTACATCGTAAGAACTTTCTTCACCCACCATAAGTCACTTAAAATCCATGTTAGCGATTACAACCATTATTACTACAACATCATCCCTTCTTGTAACCGTTGGACCAAAATCATCATCAGAAAATAGGAGGTGTCTTAACATCTTCCTTGAAGGGTCGATTGTCTTGGTTCTTGTTTTGAACCAACATGATCATCAAAGATGGCTTTTCCTAGGTGTTAGATACACCTCCCCCAACGAAGCCTCCACTTATCATCTCAATTATCTCTCTTCTGGCCTTGGGATGTGGGGTTAGGACATCGTCTACATCCTGGATGGCTTTCATAATCTGGGTCTTTTGCTTCTCAATAGTTATGAATCGCTTTAAACCTCGTCTGTCATCACCATTTAGGGAATGGTCTCATCTCCTCTTCTCAAACTGGTCCGGCTTGTCCCGGGACTTGTTTTTAGGAGGTACTGCTTCCACTTACCGACATTCTTAGTGTTGTGACCGGTCTACTTGTGAAAATCACAATATTTCCTTGGATTATCAATTTTCTAATGTTGTAAACAAGGAAAGATGGCAAGTTGATCTCATGTATAATGTAGTCTGGCTTGGTGTTGAGAAGAGCATAGTGGTTAAAGTTGAAAACTTTATTCTCCTATTGTCGGGATTGTGTTTCTTTACCCTTGTCCTTTTTGGCAGTCTCCTTAAACTTTAATTTTACATCCTTTTTGGTCACTATGGCCTCTAGGTTCATTTGAATTCCCACATATTTGGTGGCTTTCTTGCGAAATTCCTCAAAAGTCTGTGGTAGTCCTTTTGCTAAAGAAAGGGAAAATGTAGACTTCGGTTGAAGGGCTTCAATGATGATATGAAGTTAAATGACTTTTATTATATTAGGCATCATAGTCGCCTCCTTATAGAACTGCTTTAAAAAATCCTTCAAGGATTCCTTTTCACCCTGCTTGATCTGAGCTAAGGTGCAAGAAGTCTTCGAGAAATCTCTAGAAATGACGAAATAATCATCAAATGCCTTAGTTATGTCAACTCAAAAGTCATTGGAACCAATGGGGAAGCCTTTAAACCAATTGAGGGCCTCTCCGGTAAAGGAGAACATCTGGCATATAACATCAAACTCAGGGCCTATAAATATGGCCTCAGATGTGTACGCATCCAAGTGCTTATCTAAGTCGGTTTCATCAAAGTACTTGCCGATAGACAACGACTGGGTGGTTTATAAATGCTTGGGGATAAGAATGTCCATCAATCTCCTAGAAAAATGTATATTTAGACTGTACCCTATTAAGGTGCCAATGGCATACAGATTTCAAGGTCGGGGAGAATGATGATCATCCTAATAGTGGGATTGAAGCTCATCATCGGATGTAGGAATCTTAGAATAGGATGAGGTGATAGATACCCCAAGTTGAGGTACTTCTGGATAGGGTTGGTGCTAGGTCGTCACACGCTACTCTGACTATGCACTTTCCTTCCTTAGTTAAGCTAATTTTGCTTTGAGCTAGCGGATAACCTCATCGTGGGGATCTAGAGGTAGTAAGGCAACAATGTGCCTTGTGCTCTGGTTGGCAAATGCTGAAATCTCAATAAAGCCCATGTCATAGGCTAGACGCCTCGGTTCCAAATGTGAGATGTCTTCTATATGACCATTTGGAGCCCTAAGGAGTTGACCACTTGCGTCCATGATAAAGAACTTGATTGCAAATCATGGGAATACCTTTAGAAAGTCCCATCGGGCGTGACAATGAACTGTCCAATATGAGGGATATTGCAACCGGTGTGAGTACTGGTGTCGACTCTCTCTTATACGTTACATTGGCTTAGTGTGATCATGTATTATATCTTCTGGTCCAATTATCGTTCTTGTCAATCGCGTTGATGGCAAAAGATGGTGTTACCTACAATGACACTCTGACGCTTAAATCAATCTGGATAGTTAATATGGGAACTCAGGTGTACTTAGATAATGTAATGTATCTTGATGGGTCATAAATGAGAAGTATTTATAGAGTTGAGTGACAGTTGAGTCCTACGTGACATTGTGTCAGCATGAATCCGTAAATCATGGGAAAAGCTGACAACTCCGCAAACATTCCTGACATTATTTCTAGGTTAGTTACCGTGTACCCCCAACGTATCTGTTAGACTCTCCCTGATTAAAATCATGTTAGGGTTGACCATTGTCACGAGATGCTTTACGTGAAGCGCTTTCATTTCATGGGTACTAATCTGGTGTCCCACCATCTAGGTCGATGTGAGACCCAGATGAATAATATACATAAAAACTAGTCTCTATATTTTTTAATTATTTAGAATTTTTAATAAACATTAATTTTAGGAGTGAATAATTTTTTTGATGTAATGTTGATATTCATATTAAAAAACAAAACTTATATCAACTTTAGAATTTAATTTATAGATTAGAAACAATAAATGATCCCTTTACTTTACTTTTTTTTTCACTCTCGTGGTTCTTATTCTGAATTTTCACCAAAGGAGTAATAAAAGATAATCCTTTTTTTCCCTATAACAAATTTCTTACTTTGAATCTTTGATATCCAAGTTATATGGATATATTTTTAATATCCAGGCTGAAATTTTTATTAAAATATATTACTATTTTTACCTAAAATTATATATTATTGTTTAAAATATTTAGGACATTGTCAAAGAAATTCACCATATATAATTAGGAACAATTATTTTATTTATAAAAAGATAATCATACATATAAAACTTTATTATCTAAACAAATAGATCATTGCATTACAAAAAATTCATCCTTATTTCAACACTAATATATTAAATCACACATGTACATATAAAATAATTAATATTTATATCAACATAATTAATAATAATTTTAGACACATATTTTTACACAATAATTTATTAATATTTTATGGATGCTTTTTTTCATTATATAAAGATGGAAACTTTATATATTAATGTGTATTATTATTCAAAACAAAAATAAATATTTACATGATCATAAAGAATAATTTATATCCCTCTAAATATGTTATTTTTATAAAGATACTATGACATAATGATAACTAATTTTAAAATAATTTATGAACTGATCTAATCCGGGGTCAAGGATCCAGACTGGGAACCAGCCACAAAAGTTGGTGATTTAAATATTTGTACACCGGTACAGTGGGTATCCGGTATTATAATCTGACCTCTCAGTGGGAGAAACCGATCTCGTTGTCCTGGAGATCCTTCTCATCAGACTCTCACGTTGGCGAGGGCGAAAGGTGGTGTAACCTGCGAAGATTCTCTGACGCTCAAGTTAGTAAAGATAATCAGAACATAGAGAACTTGAAAGATGCAATAATAAGTTTAAAGTAAGAACAACGTAACCTTGCATGTATATGAGAATATGCTATTTATAGTTGAACGTTGGAAATGAATCGTTGGGTGTAAGTGGGACAGGAGGCTCTGATGCCGTGTGTAGCGTATCATTCAGAGTAGTTCAATACTCAATGTATGATTGAGGGTAGGTCAATGACTAGTGTACGATTCTGATACAGGAATTGGGAAGATCCACCTTTTTCGTATATCGCTCATATAGCTGTACTTTGTACCTTTCGACGGGTGACATAGACATCTTTCGCTGTGCAGGGTATCACACTACTAAAAAAACCCTAAACAGCTACCTCAAGTTAGCGACCACCAAAATCCCGTCGCTAATCAGCGACCGATTTAGCGACCCCTCATACGAAAAGGTACAAAAAATTGTTAGCGACTATATTAGCGACCAAACAGTAAACCCGTCGCTAAAAATTTGCAAATACCGTCGCTAGTATGGTCGCTATAATTTCAGATCCTTCCCTTTTTTATTTTCCCTCCATGTTTTTTGATGGCGCCAAATCTTAGTGACGGCACGCGCCGTCACTATATTTATCTCCAACTATAGCGACGGCTCTTTAGCGTCGCTATGTATTGTACTTGTGACGGGAGTAGATAGTCGTCGGTAATGTACTGGGTATTAGTGACGGATTAGTCTTCCCGTCGCTAATCTTTCGACGGTCGGCCTCGCCGTCGCCAGTATTCTGAGAATTTTGTGACGGAGGTCCTAGTCGTCGCTATTGTTTTGGCCTTAAAGAGGGGAATGTAGCGACAGTCATCTGACACCGTCGCTAATATCAAGGGATTAGTGACGGAAGACTTAGGCGTCGCTATTGTTTTGGCCTTCCCTCCATTTTTGGTTTAAATAGGGGAATATAGCGACGGTGGTATCATACGGTCGCTAATATCAGGGGAGTAGTGACGGAAGTGCTGTGCCGTCGCTATGGGTTTTAATTTTAGTGACGTTGTTAGCGACGGTGAATACGCCGTCGCTAATCTTTTAATCTATCTCGACAGCAATTCCTTTCCCTGTCATTCGCCCTAACAGAAAGTTCCCTCCCTCCCTCATCTGTCTCCCTCCCTCAGACGGCGACAATCTCCCCCTCCCTCCGTATCCCTCGTCGTGTCTGAGTCCCCCGTCCGAAGGTCCGAACCACCGTCTCCCGCCCTTTCTGAACCTCCGTTGGAACCTCCGTTGGAAGAAGACTACTTGAGGCTCCCTTCCCTCCATCGCAGGTAACGTTCCACTACCCTTCCCTCCATCTCTCATTTTGTGGGTTTCTGGCCTTTATTTTTGGTATCTGGGTGAGGTGGGTGAGGAAGGGGGTTACGGGAGGGATGTTTGGGTTAGGCCGTGGGGTTGGTTAGGTGGGTGAGGTGGGTGAGGAGGGGTTACGGGTGGTGGGTGTGGAGAGGGGTTATGGGTTGGGGTTGGTTAGGCCGTGGGGAGAGTGTTTCATCAGAGGTTGGCGGTGGGTGTTGAGGGGTTTCGGGTTGGGAGGTGGGTGGAAGGTGGTATGTGTGGGGAGGGTGGTGGGTTTAGGTATGGGGAAGGGTAATCGGTTTAAGGTTGGTGAGGCTGTGGGGAGGGGGTTTCAGGTGGTGATTTTCCTATGGTTGTCTTTTACTCTTTTAATAAACTCTTATGGTTGTCTTTTACTCTTTTAGTTTGTATGCAATAATTATACACTCCACACATATTTTTTTAATTATAATCTGCTTGGCAAAGTTTTGATGTTGATTTTCCTAGTTAATGAGCCATCCTGTTAGAAGTTTTTGAACAATGCAAGGTTGTGTCATATATGTGGACAAGTTTGATTGTTTTGTCGTTTGAGGTTTGCACTTGAATGATGGCTTGCTGCATCAAATATGATCTGTTGTATTGGTGTTTTTGATACTTGTTTTTTGTTATGTGAGCAAGACTTCATGAACACTTTCTCCCGTTTTAAATTGGAGGTGTTTTATGGTTTATGGTACTTGAATCATAGAAGGTTTAACATTAAGATGTTAAGTCAGAAGTAAGCACAATGATGCTGATCCTTATTTGGGTCCATCTATTTAAGGCTTAAATGACACTTATCTATGATAACTTCTAGCTATGTATATTTCCTCAAATCCAATTTGTCATCTCATGAGGACTACACATATTGACACAGATTGTCATTTTATTAGAGAAATGATATATGGAAACATCCCTACTAACTTTGTCAATTCGAATGATCAACAAGCAGTGACATATGTATAAAATATGAGAGGGAATGGGCAAAATCTAAATAAATTTTAATTTATATTAATTAACAATTTTTATTCATTTTATTAATATAACTATATAATTATAGCATAATTTAGTGATGAAAATATATATTATAAAAAATAAAGTATAATAATACTTAAGAGATTACCTCATTATCAAGAAAAAAGATTTTTCCCTATAAGGCCAGCAAAGTAAGTACTTAGAATGGACATTTAAGTGGTGGAAGAAGAATTATACCCCTCCACCCTTACTTCTCAACTCCTATCCCCCTCCCTTTTACCATTGTTCCAAAAAATAAAGAGAAAAAAGAATTTGTTTTAGGTATGTAATAATAAATTAAAAATTAAGACGGCTAAACTAATGTGTGTGTGTCAACTATTAATGTATAGGAAATAGTATTTCATGTTTTTACTTTTAGTTACAAATTTTTTCAGGAAAAAATCAGGGAGATATATATATATATATATATATATAAAGAATATTTTAGTAAAATAATTTAATAGATATCACAATATCCCTATCCACTCCATTTACTTAATGTATTGTAAAAATATCCATTTATCTTATTTGCAGGTGTCTATTTAAAAATCTAAATCTTATTCATGACATTTTTAATGTGTGAATATTCATGAATTAGGATTTGTTTTGCATGCCTAATCATATTGACCAAAAAGAAGTACATTACCTTCCAAAAGCCTCCCCACCAAAACCTACAAAATGAATATAAATGAAGTGAAAAGCATATAAACAAAAATGTAATTGTGTTCCTCATATCAAGCTAATTTAACTATATAGCAAGTATATAGACTACTTAAGTTGTTAAAATCAACTGAACAGCATCAAATACCCTTTTACCTAAATTTCAGCTCTCTTATTATGATCCATTAATTCAATGGTACCAGCAGCATAATTCAAACACCACGATATATGAAATGACAACATATATCCCTCTCTTCCTGTTTTCATTATTTGTTTCCTAAACTTTGAGACTAACAGCCACTTATTTTTACACTGTTCAGCAGCTAAAAAGTAAAACCTATTACAAACAGATAGGGTTTAACTCACACCTGAAAAGCTAGCTTAAGTGAGGAGATATGCTGATTGTTATGAGGAATATTGACCATAATAGAAAGACGCTGTAAAGACAGGTTTAGGCATAAAGACACCCTTACTAATGTGAGTGTTTCACTATAGCTAAATGCAATAAAAGATAAATAAAATGATTTAAGACCAGAACCGAATGTTTGCCACCCTGTTTCTAAAAAAATCAGTATAGTGAATCGGCTCCAAAGTATAAAGATGACTCTCTAGACACATTGGAGGCAAATTGCCATTAAGTCCAAGAGAAAACAACTAACTAGAATAAAAAGGTACTAATAAAAAGCCGCTTACTACTACTTCTTGTGAATCCCTAGTGTATAAAAACTTAGCTACTTCACTTAATGAATTTCATCTCTGATTTCTTTTGTGATGTAACAAGTTATACTTGGTTCTTTAAAAAAATGAAAAAGAAAAAGAAAACTCGGTGGATAACTTGATATCTATTTTATTAGACTTAATGCTTCTAGCTGATGAAAGAATTTCAGTTGTTTCCCTATATTGAAATATAAGTATCTTCCACTCATATGACTCCTAAGGTAACCTCCTGATTCAATGATATATACAATTCTATGTGATTTGTACATGGTGTTTGTGTTTGTATATTTGGTTGTTCCGGTTATGATGAATTTATTTGGCTTATTTTGTCAAATGTTTTTTGCCATCAATCAATGAATTGAGTGTTCAACAAATACTTTTCTTTTAATTCATTTTCTTGGAAATAAAATTGTTATGTAATTAAATGTTCTAATGTAAAACAGAATGCATTATTCACATTTATAAATTATATGCATTTCAGTCTGCTGTATACAAGTCTTGTATCAAGCAAGTTTTCTTTTATGGAGATATAATTTGTTGAATTACTAGTCTTGAAATGTAACGACTTATCCCATTGTCTTAAAGTTCATATAATATATATATATATATATATATATATATATATATATTCTCAAAATGAATTTTCTTCTGTCATTTTCATGGGATTTTTTAATTGAAAAATGCAGTATGCTTTGAGGTGCATCATCAATATAAAAATTATTCTGCTATTAGTACCTTTTTATTCTAGTTAGTTGTTTTATCTTTTCCTCTTGTTCAGTATAGCAAGTAATCTTGTAGTAATTATTATTATGTATTATATATCAAGTATCAATTGCCATCTTTTGTGTTGTAACTATAACACTTCTAGTTGGGTTTAGACTGGCTGTCATGATCACATAGGATAGGATGACCATCTTTCATATACTTAAAGTAAGTCACCCAAATTTGGACAGACAATTAAAACCTTGTCTTAGTTGTAACTATAACACTTCTAGTTGGGTTTAGACTGGCTGTCATGATCACATAGGATAGGATGACCATCCTTCATTTCATATACTTAAAGTAAGTCACCCAAATTTGGAAAGACAATTAAAATCTTGTCGTAGTTGTTGACATTTCCTTGATCTCATGTAAAATGAGTGTGTTACATATGTTTGTCCTGCCATGTAGTAAGCTGGGTGACTTTATGAGTGAAATCTTTCAAAGTTGGGGGGGGGGGGGGGACCTTTGAAAATGTTTATAAAGTGGATAAAGGATGAGTTGGAATATCACACATTAATTCCATATTCTATGAGACTCTCCAACAACTACAGGGTTTATAAGACCTCTTCCCCTCCTCCTTCATCCAAATCCAAATGAACGAAAAATGTTGACTTGGTAATATGGTCTGTGTTATTCCAACTCATCCTTGTAGGATCATAGAATCTTTACTTGTGATCAGTTCCAACAGCACCACTCCGAATGCATAAACATCCATTTTGGTTGTGACCATTCCTTCCTCGAGATACTCTGGAGCTATATAACCCTTTGTCACAATATATGATGTGGCATTAGTAGAAGTTATTTTCCTATCGTAGGTTATATATCTCAAAGGATGTGTTATTCAATGAGGCTCGCTTTCCCTATCCTAAATTCACCACTTCCTTATCCCATTCTTGTTACACCCACTGCATCCAACTGTATTATTTTCGCCCTGTAACTAGCTCCTCTACTTCCACATCATCTCCCTCTGTACCTTTCACCAATGAGTCTCAGTTCCCACCTGGTTTTCCCCTTAATTCTGCAGCTCCCTCTACACAACCAACCAACACCCTCAACATCACAAACAACCAACATTCATCCTATGGTCATAAGGTAATATATGTAGCTTATGTACAGGTTGCATAAGGTAATATATGAACTTAAATAGGCCCCAAGAGCTTGGTTTGAACGCTTACAGTTCACTCAGATCTCCCTTGGGGATAAAGCCACCATCTGTGACTCATCTCTCTTTGTATATAACTGTGTATCTTAGGTATATTACCTACTAGTTTATGTAGACAGCATCATCATCACTGGCAGTAGCCCATCTCTAGTTCAGTAACTCGTTAACAAACTGAATGGTGCATTTGACCTGAAACAACTTGGTCCTCTTAACTAATTAACTCATCTAAGAAGAGTCTTTATAAATTAACTCATCTAAGAAGAGTCTTTATAAATTAACTCATCTAAGAAGAGTCTTTACAAACAACCTTTAGAATGTTTAATAATGCAAATGTAGTCTCTGTTGTGTCTCTCATGGACTCATTCTGACGTGGATCCCAAGTGTGTAGATCACCGGTCTGAAGTCGTTGCTGTGTAATCTATAATTTGCTTTGCGTGTCTCTCTTTGTTTAGTTTCCTTGCTACTTGTAACTGTCTAACGACTTCTTGGTTTGTCATGCAGAGTAACACACATCACGCGTGGTCTCTGATCGTCTCTCTTCAGCTCCGTATTTATCGCCCACTTTTTTCCCTAGGTAATCCCTAACACTGACTTTCTTGATATATGTATGCATGTCAATTATTGTTTGTTAGTAGAGAGCAAAGCTCATTAGGAACTGGTTTTGATGTGTTTATAATGTGTTTTATGCATGTGTAATGTTGTTTGTTAGTGGAGAGCAGAGCTCATTAGGCGATGGTTTTGTGTGCTGATAACATGATTTTTTATGCATGTGTAATGTTGTTTGTTAGTGGAGAGCAGAGCTCATTAGGCATTGGTTTTGTGTGCTGATAACATGATTTATGATGCATGTGTAATGTTGTTTGTTAGTAGAGAGTACATCTCATTAGGCATTGATTTTATGTATTGATAACATGATTTGGTGTTCGTAACTCTGAATATCATATACAATGCGTATGATATGTTTATTTATCTATACTGGGAAGTTTTCTATATGTAACAGGCCGTTTGTAAATTTGGGAAATGTCTAGTTTACAGGGGAGACTCTGCCAAAATTTTGGCAGACTCCCTTTCTTAGGGAACTTAAAAAATGAAACTCAACTTTAATAATGTAGGGTTTAGTCATGTGTGTACCCATTAGATTCCCGTTCAAGTTTCAAAACAACCGGTCGATGTACCTTGTTGTGTTGGATCTTGAATTGTCCCGGTTGGACAGTTTGGTATGAATTTGTAACCTGTAGGGCGTAACCCATCAATGTTGTATGTGGTCTATCTTGAGAAGTTGAATGAATGTTCATTTGAAATTTCGGTTATGGTGTTTCGTATTGTCCCCAGGGTGCATGTCTGCGTGTGGTGTTTCATACCGTACGTATCTCTGTGTACTCAGGGACCAATGCGAAATGCTGCCGAAATTTCAAATGAACATTCATTCAACTCAAGATAGACCACATACAATTATGGGATGGGTTACGGATGGTTGCATATTCATCCCGAATGGGATAGGGCCCCACCAATTTGCAACATCAAAGAGATAGAGTGATTCACAACCGATAGTTAAATAACAATTTAAACGTGTAACGTAACAAAAATCGTGCTTGTTAGATATTATAAATGGAGGTACCGGCAAATCGGCGATGGATGTACAACCGACTAGATCGCAATCGGCGAGTGACTGAGGAGTTTATGACGGGGCTATTGGAGTTCATTCCGTTCGCTACGGCAAACACGCCTGGATTTGAAGTGACTCAGAAGATCCGTTGTCCGTGCTCAAGGTGTAAATGCATGAGTTTTGAATACGCGGATGATGTCATGTGCCACCTAACTGAGAAAGGGTTCATGGAAACATACCACTGCTGGTACAACCATGGTGAGCAGTTACCGCGTAGACCATCATATGTAACCGTGCAACAGTCTTACTACGAGGTTGGAGGAAACAGGGATACGTACAACAACATAGAACAAATGGTGATGGATCATGTTGGACCCTCCACCGGGCGTATGCTGGAACATAATGACCAAGCAGGTCATGGGGACTCTGACAATGTAGAGGAGGATCCTAATCCGGAGGTGAAGAGATTTTATGATTTGTTGGCGGCGGCTCAGACTCCATTGTGGGAGGGGTGCAACAGTCACACTGAGTTATCCGCCTCCCTAGCTGCTTTAAGCCTAAAGGCAGATTATAATCTTTCTGGAGGTTGTTTTGATAGGATGGTCAATCTGATGGGTTCCACCATGCCTACTAATCACAGAATGCCAGCAAACCTGTACCGTGCTAAGAAACAAGTGGCAAACTTGGGGTTGGGTTGTGTGAAGATAGAGTGTTGTGTTGGTGGATGTATGCTGTTCAGAAATGAGTTTGCAGACAAGAGTGTCACAAAATGTCTGCATTGTAATGAGGAACGCTACAAGACCGTTAAAAGGAGAGGGAAGGTAACCCGGACGGCTAGGAAGAAAATGTGGTACTTCCCTATAACACCGCGTCTTCAACGCCTGTATGCCTCATTGTCCACGGCAAAACACATGCGTTGGCATGCTCTGAACCGAACACAAGAGGGGTTTCTTTGCCATCCTTCCGATGGGAAAGCATGGAAGTGTTTGGATGAGCTATATCCGGACTTTTCAGGCGAGCCGCGCAATGCAAGACTTGGCTTATGTACTGATGGGTTTAACCCATTCGGTCAATACGGAAGAGCTTACTCTTGTTGGCCAGTCATCCTGACCCCATACAATCTGCCTCCTGATATGTGTATGAAGAGGGAGGTCATGTTTCTATCTATACTGGTTCCAGGACCCAAAAATCCAAAGGCGAACATAGACGTGTTTTTGCAACCGTTGGTTGAAGAGTTATCACAATTATGGGATATCGGGGTAATGACATACGATGCGTCTTTGAAGAACAACTTTATGATGCGTGCTGTTTTGATGTGGACTATTAACGACTTCCCGGCCTATGGTATGCTTTCTGGATGGTCCATGTCTGGGAAGCTTGCTTGTCCTGTATGCATGGAACATACCGGGGGGGGGGGGGAATCACTCCCTGTTAGTGGCAAGACAAGTTTCTTTGACTGTCATAGAAAGTTTCTACCGTTGGATCACCCGTTTAGGAGGAACAAAACCGCTTTTAAGAAGAACAAGGTTGTTAATGAACCTTCACCCCGTAGGTTATCTGGTGCACGGGTTTGGCAGAGGGTCGAAGAGTATCCTTACATCTGGGGCAAGAGTGTTAAGGAGTTTGCGGGTTACGGTAAGGAACACCACTGGGTGAAGCAGAGTGTCTTGTGGGATTTGCCATATTGGAAAGACTTGTTGTTAAGACACAACATTGATGTCATGCACACTGAACGTAATGTTTTTATGAATATTTTTGACACTGTTATGGACATCAAAGGGAGAACAAAGGACAACGAGAAGAGTCGTCTAGACCTTCCGATTTGGTGTTCCAGGAAGGAGTTGGAGTTGAGGGATGCGGGACGTGGAAGAATGTTTAAACCCCATGCAAAATATGCTTTAACTAGACCACAACAGATTGCTGTGTGTATTTGGATGAATGGGTTGACCCTGCCTGACGGATTCGCTTCTAACTTGAGTAAATGTGTCGACGTGAAGGAGGGCAGGGTGTTTGGCATGAAAAGTCATGATTGCCATGTGTTTATGCAACAACTACTCCCGTACGCGTTTCATGCCTTACCGAAGCCTATTTGGAAACCGTTAGTGGAGTTGAGTCACTTCTTTAAGGAGTTGACGGCTACTTCATTGACTATGGAGAAACTTGTGAAGATGGAAGAAACTATCCCGGTATTGATTTGTAAGTTGGAGCAGATTTTCCCACCAAGTTTCTTTGACTCCATAGAGCATTTGCCTATCCATCTACCGTACGAGGCCTTGGTTGGTGGCCCAGTGCAGTATCGTTGGATGTATCCATTCGAAAGGTGAATGCTTGGTGAACTCTTTAATTTCCTTACAAATCGTGCTTATAATAGTATTTTCTAACTTAACACCATCTTGTTAATGATGTTGAAGATTCTTACGCTCTTTAAAAGATAAAGTGTCGAACAAAGCCTGCGTTGAAGCATCAATTTGTGAGGCATACTTAGTCGAAGAAATGACAACCTTTGCTTCTTTCTATTTTTTGACGGAGATAGAAACTAGAATGAGTAGAATTCCCCGCAATCTTGGGGTAGCCAGCCGCACAGGGTTTGATGAACAAACATCGATTTTCAACTATCCTGGTCACCCGGGGGGCAGGCTCACAAAATGTTACATTGATGAGAAAGATCGAAAGGCGGCTCACTTGTACATTCTTCTCAATTGCCCAGAAGTGGAACCCTTTATTGAGTAAGTCATAGAAGTTATATTATACATTCTTAACGTAGCTTTTATAGTATCTAAATTTGTTTCCTTTGAATAGCTTATACACAGATATGCTAAAACTTGAGCAAAATGATTTAACTGATGACCAAATTCATAGTGAGGTGTCATCCAAGTTCGTTGGTTGGTTCGCGCAACACGTAAGACCCGTATACCAAGTGTTTTTAAGCCTATTTGCTTCTAACTCCCGTTATCTAACGATGACCTACTTTGTATGTTGTACATAGATACAAGACCCTAACAACCATATTGAAGATTCTTTACTCCAAGCCCTTTCTTGGGGGCCGGTGAAAACTGTTAAAAAATGGCCTATTTACTACGTAAATGGCTACAAGTTTAATATTCTTCAATGGAGTGAAAGGATGCGCACCCATAACTACGGGGTTTGTGTTAAAGGCACCGCCGGACAGTTGGAAGAAGACTTTTATGGAGTGCTGACGGAGATTGTTGAAGTTTTGTTCTCTGGACGACTAAGAAGAGATATTGTTCTATTCAAATGTGATTGGTTCGACAACACAATCGGTGTTGGAACAAAGGTTGACAACAACTACGGCTTAGTTGAGGTCAAGAAGAATGGTAGATATAAAGGGTTTGATCCATTCATTTTTGCCCAACAAGCTGAGCAGGTTTATTACACCGACTTCCCGGGAGGACATCGGGACTGGTATGCAGTAATCAAGGCCAAGGCCCGAAGTCAGATCACTGACAATGTCTCAGAGGAGGTCGATGACGCTTATCAGCTTGCACCACACGAGCTCAACGATGCCGATTTGTTGTTCAACATTGATCCAGTCATAATGGATGAGACACTCGCCACTACGGGGGGTGAACACATTGACAAAGACCTTGTCTCTCGATCAAAACGGTCTAGGGCTGATTTGGATACTGATGAACTTGTTCAAACAGATAACTACAGTGACACTGAAACTGAGGGGGAATTTGAAACTGAAACAGACACAGAGTATGTAGTCGTTAAACAAAATGTTACATAGGTTTATATATATCCTGAGACTAACCTTTCTTTTCATGATTTTATCCACAGATGACGGGACGTCGACTGCCCTTCAGTAGGGGTGGTGGGTCCAGGACCCCGACATCCCGGCAGGGGACTCCCACCCCAGGACAGCAGACGACTCCATCACCACTACAGCAGAGCACTCCATCACCGCCACCACCACCACCAGAGCAGACCACTCCACCACCACCACCACCACTGCAAACCACCCCATCACCCCGACTGACCACCATAGAGCAGAGTCCTAGAGCTGGTGGCTTGGAGGACCATGGCCATTAGGCGACCCCACCTCCGGCATCCCCTCTGCCCATGTTGGTACCCGTGCCGGCCGGAGACGAGTAAGTGACTAAACCTCAAATACTTTTATGTTATTTGTATGATACTTTATATTAAACTTTAGTGGAAAGACTTGTTGGTTTATTGGATGTTACTTTAATTAGTACTTGTATAGATTAAATTGTACTGGGCACTCTTCTGTTTGTAACAGGGTAACTATTTAAACTTGGAAATGTTACATTTACAGGGGAGACTCTACCGAAATTTTGGGGGTCTCCCTAGATTGTGTGTTGTTTTACTCCTAACATAATTGTTGTCCTTACAGCTTTGTTGATAGTAGTCGCACTACCAAAGCGATTACTAAGGTTTTGAAGGCCCAGTGGGATGGTCCATATATATCTTGGACAGATGCTGGGAAGGTTGTGCAAGATAGGTGGTTTGACACCTTCTCGGTAAGTTCCTAGTTCATTTGTTGTGACTTGATTTGTAAAATAGACCTCTTATTAATTTTGATTTCTCATTTCATTTTACAGCGTGATTACCAGTGGGCGGAGGGTATGATTGATGAGATTAGGAAGGTCTTTGCCACAAAGACCTCCAAAATCATCAAGAGTACCCTTTGGAAGGTGAGGGACAAGGGTGAGCGCCCTCGTTGGATCCCGGAGGACCATTGGGACGGGATGGTCCAGAAGTGGGGCGGGGTCCCGTTCCAGCAGGCGAGTGCTCGGAACAGGGCCAACAGAGCCGCCGATGCTGCAGCCTCGGTTTACACTGGGGGTAGCATTTCAACCCTCGAGCACAAGAAAAGATTTGTAAGTATATTTATGTTAAACATTTCTATTATGATTCGTCTTACATGTTTACAAATAAGTTACTCAATGTTTTTTGTCCACCACAGGAGCTGAGGGAGCACCGGGAGCCTTCTTTGTTTGAGGTCATGCCAATGACCAAGAAGAACAAAGCCGGTGCATGGGTAAACCAGAAGACTACGGATCTAGCGGTATTTACTTTTAACTGACACATGCTTATAATTTACAAATCAGCTTACTAATCCTATCGTTGTTTTTGAATTTACAGGAGGCGTATCAGGCCAGGAGGGCCGAGAAGGAGGCGGACCTGGTGGCTTCCACTCCTGAAGGGGAGGTTCCTCCCACCCTATCTTGTTCTGACGACAACGCCATCTATATGGAGGCTGTTGGCGGTGTGAACAAGAAAGGGAGGGTATTTGGATTGGGTGGCGTCGGCACGCAGCTGGCAAAAAAGGGGAAGACCCCTTCCTCTTCGTCTTCCTCTGGTCTTCCGACTGAGGTCGTTCAGGTAATTCAAAACCTGAACGATGAGCTATAGGAGGAGCGACGTCAGAGGCAGCTGCTGTTGGAGCGGGCCGAGGCGGACCGACAGAAGGTCGAGGCGGACCGACAGCGGGCCGAGGAGCAGCACGCCGAGACTCATCGGCAACTTGCTCAGCAGCAGGAGCTACTGATGCAGTTGATGGCGAGGCTACCTCCCCCCACTTCTCAGGCGCCCCCACCACCACCCCAGGATCCCCCACCACCATGATTGTATTTTTATTATTTATACACATTGTATATTTGATTTTTAGTTTTTATGTTATATTTTATTCAGTATTTATTTGGTCATTCTACATTTATTATGTCAATATTTATTGCTAATTAAATTCAAATCAAAAAGCCTTACTGTACCTATCATTAATAATTCAACCTATTTGATAAATAAATTTAATTTATTTTTTTGTTTTTAATAATAATTTTACCTGTTAAAAAAATTATTTAAATTTAATTATAAAATTTTATCAGCCAATACAAAATACAAAATATTTAACAAAAGCTATATAAATATTAAAATCAATTTTTTTTTAAAAAAGTTTCCAATTAGCGACAGAAAAAGATGGTCGCTATATTGTTAAAAACAGCGACGGATTAGAGTGGTCGCTGTATTGTAAGAAACAGCGACGGAATATATTGGTCGCTGTATTGTTTACAACAGCGACGGAATACAGTGGTCGCTGTATTGTTAAACACAGCGACGGACCCAGGTCGTCGCTGTATTGTCAGAAACAGCGACGGCATGTCGCGGTCGCTGTATTGTTAAAAACAGCGATAGACCTAAGTGGTCGCTAAATGAGTACCCATAGCGACGGCTTATGGTGGTCGCTGGTGGCTGCTAGTAGCGACGGGGTTCTGAGGTCGCAGTAGGGCAACACTTAGCGACGGCTGTGGTTATTGGGGCAGAGACGACGTTAGCGACGGCCTTACGCCGTCAATATGGTAGCGACGGCATGTATGTGGTCGCTGATGTGTTTTCGACGAGGGTTTTAGCGACGTCCTATGTCCCGTCTGAGATGCCGTCGCTAATGGTTTTAGCGACGGTCGTGGCTAGGATTAGCGACCAATTCCTTCCGTCGCTAACAGATGTTTTTTTAGTAGTGTCAATCGTGATAAGTAGTATAACCACTTATCCTGTCGTAGTATAAGCGAACGATTACGTGTAACAGAACAATGAGAACGAATCAGGTGTCTTAAGTGCCATCTCGGATAACCGGTGATGGGAGAACTCCTAGCACGGTATTCTTGTAGTCCGGATATTGACCAGTAATACTGGTTGACCTTCCAGAATAGT
Source organism: Clitoria ternatea (assembly GCA_037962975.1). NCBI lineage: Eukaryota > Viridiplantae > Streptophyta > Magnoliopsida > Fabales > Fabaceae > Clitoria > Clitoria ternatea. The sequence continues at coordinate 101,406,568 of CM075674.1, read as the reverse complement.
CAAGACGACGTCATAGTATGGAGGCCAGTATCCGGACCGGATCAATTTACAAGCTAAAAATTATGTTTTATATAAAGATGAAAGGAGAAAATCTTATATTATAATTCTTTTATTTATTAATATTTAATTATATTAAAATAAATTTATAACAATTTTTTTAAAATAATTACTTTCATCCCATATATAAAATACAGGTGAAAAATAAACACCAAAATCTGAGTTTTTATTGTTTCATTCAAAATCAAACTTACTTATCTCCTTAGATGAACTAAGCTAGTCTCCTTAACAATTTGAGTGTCTTTGTTTTTTTTTTTTGCCCTTTTTATTTTTTAGTCCAAAATAAAGTTTCAAATAATTAAACAATATTTTTAATATGTAAAATATTTATTTCTAATTAAATAAATTTACTACAAAATTTTTAAATAAATTATTTATCTATTCACACCAAAAACATGAAAAAATTCTAATAAAAAACTTTGTGCATTCGCACGGGTTAATCACTAGTTTTGGATAAAAAGAACAAAAATATATAGTTCAATTGGAAAAATTTTTAAATTTTTTTATATGTGAGAAAATAATTTTTAAAATTATAATTTGTACTGTTTTTAACTAATTAAGTTTTTCATAAGTAAAAAATTCAACATAAATTACTTATCATTATATTAATGGTTCAATTACTATTATTTGGTAGGTTGTTTGTTAATTATCTTTCCTCCATCTTAATAATCTGTTTTTAATTTTGTTTCTTCTCTTGGTTTATTACTGAGTAGCCAGCCTAACTCTCATAATGAGCCTGAGACGTATACCATTTCAATTGCATGCATCAAAGAGGTAGATACGAAGAGACAAAAGCATAAGAAGCCTTTCCAAAATAGTGTCCAGGTTCAGAAGACAGAAACAAAACGAAAGTTCATATCACATTTCTACTTGTGTTGTGGATGAAGATGATTATCGCCGCGTCGATCAATGTATATATCTGAACGCAGTGGATAGGACACCAAATGCAACCGTGCTTCATTCCGCCACATCATGTTTGTTCATTTCAACACTCGTCAAAGTGCATGCCACCCCGTGGCCAAATGTACCATGCATGCTCGTAACACTACCTCCTTTGTATGACTATAAATACCCGTAATCTCACACCATCTTCTCATCATCGAGAGTGAGTGCAATCATATACATATATACAGATATAACAATTTTAGCTATGGCGCGGTTTCCACTCTTGCTGCTAGGAATTGTTTTCCTAGCTTCAGTTTCTGTCTCATTTGCTGTTGCGTACTGGGAACAAGAGAGCCCCAGCCACTACAACAAGTGTCTTCAGAGTTGCCGGGACGAGCGAGATCCTTTCAGGGTCGAAGCATGCCGGGCTCGTTGCAAGCTCTCAAGGGACACTCAGTCTAGTGAGCAAGATGATGAGGAAGAAGAGAGCCATCCAGGAAGACCACGACACCATTCAGAACCAGAGAGTCCAAAGCCACGCCACCATGGTGCCCAGGAGGATGAGGATGAAGAAGAAGATGAGGAGAAACCACGGGGACATCCAAGTCCAAGACCTCGTCCTCGCCCTCACCCACGTCCACGACAACAGGAAGAAGATGAGGATGAGGATGAATGGCCATCACCCTCTTCACGTCGTCACCCATCTCGCAGTCGTAGCCAGCAGCAGCACAAACAATCAGAGGACGAGGAAGAAGATGAGAGTGATGAAGGCCAAGAAGAGTCACAAAGTCAATCACGAAGGAATCCTTTCCTCTTCAGGTCCAACAGGTTCCAAACTCTCTACAAGAACCAATATGGTCGGATTCGTGTCCTTGAGAGGTTCGAACGACGCTCCAACCGACTTCAGAATCTCAGAAACTACCGCCTTGTCGAATTTTCCTCCAAACCCAACACCTTGCTTCTCCCTCATCATTCTGATGCTGATTTCATCCTCGTTGTCCTCAATGGTAATCAACTAACTAACCAAAACTATCCATCACTTCTTTTCTTTTTAATTATTATTGAATCACTCTAATATATTTATTTGGTTAATGTAAATAATTGCAGGAAAAGCCATACTTACATTAGTATATCCCGACGACAAAAACTCTTACAACCTTGAGTGTGGCGATGCGATTAGAATCCCCGCAGGAATCACTTTCTATTTGATTAACCGAGATGAAAACCAGAATCTCAGAATAATCAAACTCGCAGTGCCAGTTAATAGACCAGGAAAATTCCAGGTGTTGCTTAGATCACATTCATTAGTATATTCCTCTTCAATTTTTTTCCATCTATGATAATTACTTGCATTGTCCTTTCTCTTTAGGATTTCTTCCCATCCAACACTGAAGATCAACAATCCTACCTCCGCGGCTTCAGCAAGAGATTTCTGGAGGCCTCCTTGGATGTGAGCTAATTTCATTTCATCGGATTGGCATGTGATGTAATTAAATCATCATTAAATGTTATAAGATAATTAATTGTTTATTGTTACACAGAGCTCATTCAAGGAGATAGAGAGGGTTCTATTGGAAGGGGAGCAGCAGAGTGGTGGCCAACAAAGCGAGGAAGAAGGAGTTATTGTCCAATTCTCAAAGGATAAGATTCAAGAATTGAGTAGACATGCCAAATCTAGCTCAAGAAAGAGCAGTTCCTCTGAAAATGAACCGTTCAACTTGAGAAGCCGCAGCCCTATCTATTCCAACAAGTTTGGCAAGTTCTATGAGATCAACCCTGAGAAAAACCCACAGCTTAAGGAATTAGATGTTTATATAAGCAATGTAGAGATTAATGAGGTAATGAGTTATAGTTGCAGTTTATACAATGACTTCAATTTGCTTGCTTCCTAACTTACAAATTATGGATGGTTTTTAAAATTTTAGGGAGGTCTTCTACTGCCACATTTGAATTCAAGGGCAATTGTGATAGTAGCGGTTAACGAAGGAAGAGGAAACCTTGAACTTGTGGGCTTAAGAGAAGAACAGAGGCAGCAAGAGGAAGATGAAGATGAACAAGAGCAGGAAGACGAACAAGAGGAAAGAGAAGTAAAGAGGTACAGAGCCAACTTGCGAGCAGGAGATATCATCGTAATCCCGTCATCTTACCCAGTTGCAGTCAACGCTTCTTCAAAGATGAATTTGGTTGGATTTGGCATCAATGCTGAAAACAACCAGAGGAGCTTCCTTGCAGGTATATGGTATAGTACTGTTGTTTTGTTTCATGACATGCATATAGATGACCGGGGTTAATATAATATGTTTTAATTTAAAAGGTGAGAAGGGCAATGTGATAAGCCAAATAGACAGAGAAGTGAACGATGCTGCATACCCAGGCTCTGGTGAAGATGTCCATAAGCTATTAAAGAAGCAGAAGGAATCCTACTTTGCAGATGGTCAACCTCAACAAAGTGAGCAAGGGAACAAGGGACGAAGGATCCCTCTATCCTCAATTTTGGGAGCTTTTGCTTGAATAAAAATATATGTAACTGTATGCTCATAGTGAGCTACTACAAAACAACTATCAGGCTCTTGTCTTACTATAACTTGAGCTCTACCTTTCTGCTATGTACTGTACGAAATGAATAAATAAAATAAATCTACTACCATGATGGTTTTGTCTTCTCTGAGTCTTTCTTTCAACTATCAATGGCTCTGCTTAGCTAAAAAAACTATAACACATTATAGCTGGATTCGAAGAATTATTAAGGTAGAAGTAAATGAAGGAAAAGAAGTTAGAGTACATTCTTAAGTTCTGGGTTTAGTCATCACTTTTGAAAATACAATTCTAAAAATAAAAAAATCTAATAATTAATATTGATTTTTAATATCATTTTATAAAATTAAATTTCTGTTAAGTTAATGATTTTTTTCATTGATGCAATTCCAATTTTAATTGATACAAAATCCCTATATTTTTAAATCACATTTTTAAGAAAGTTTTACGAGTGAAAACATGACTTCAATTAGTAAAGTCATATTTACAGTAATGATTTTCATTTGGTTGATAATGTAATTGAGTAATGTTTTTCTTAAGGTGTGAGAGGAGAGAAAAAATAAAAATAAAAAATAAGAGAAGGGAAATGAAAAAAATTGCTTTTATAGCATTTTCACATATGGAGTTTTAGAGAATTTTTAGGTGTGGTAATTTTAAATGCTGTAACAGGTAAGTTACTTTATTATATGATTTTCGAAATGTTGTAATAGGTCGTCTAATTATATCACTTTACGACGGAAACATAGTAACACTCACATATCATATTTTACAACATTTTTAATTTTTAAATTCTTTAAAAAATAATTTTTACATTATTTTTAAATTATTTAAAGTTTTCTTTTTATTTATTAATGCCGCGCTTTTTGTTCCATTTAACAAGATTGTATTCGCCATCTTTTTCTTCTAATGGATTCATTCTTCTTTTTCTTATGTTCTCCAAGATTACATTTGCCACGCTCGATTCAACGCCACTTCAATAGTGAATCAATTACTTGTTATCAACAAATTATTGAATATTCCCAAAAACATTCATGAAACAAATAGTTTAGTTCATATCAACAAGTTCTCCACACTAGTGGATTTTGGGCTTTTTACCACGGTTAAAATTGATTTTTAACCACGGTCGTAGAACCGTGGTTGTTCCCACCGTAGTTATAGATGTGGACTTTTAACCACGGTTGTGACCCGTGGTAAAAAACATTATATAACCACGGTTCTAAAGACCTGTGATTAAAGAGGGGGATTTTTAACGACGGTTATTGAAGAACCGTGGTCATAAGTTGAATTTTTAACCACGGTTGTTGAAGAACCGTGGTCATAAGTGTGACTTTTAACAACGGTTATGGTCACAACCGTGGTTAAAAGTTTAATTTTTTTTTTAAATGCAGGATTTCTTTTATTCATGACCCAAACCTACAAGCAGAGAACCAGACAGCCCAATATTCATAAGAGATGAAAAATAATAAATTTCAATAAAATATAAACAACATGGTACACAATATGATAATCCTAAAGCTACACTAATAGAAATAAATCCTATAAACTAAAACAACAAAGACACTAATAAACAACAAAGACACTACTTTAGTCTATCCTTTACTTGAAGAAAGCTGGTGGTCCAATGGTTTCTGATTTCGTTAACATATTTTTCTGGGAATTTTGAGGAGTCTTGAAAGTGCTGCAAAGAAGAGACATTGATAAGTAGTGACCAACAAATTGTTAAGTAGTATGTGAAAACCAAATTAGAATTGTAGGCAGTGAAAACTTACAGTTGTCCATCCATCTACTATACTGGATTGGACAATGGTCAACATAGTCTTCATGACGAAATACCCGCACTCAAATGTGCCATCCTGCCTATAAGACTACAAGGTAGCATACATTTAATTCACAATTGGTTACTTTGTTGTTACTAATTGAGGTAACTTTAAAGTACTTACTTTTGGGAAAACCCACTGTAGTTTTTTCCTCATCACCCTGCTGCCTTGTAGCCGACAATATCCAGTTACAGCCCTGCGAGAGAATAAAACACCTTTTCAGTTAATAGAATAACTCAATAAAATGTGTAAAATTGTATAATTTTTTTAAGCAACTTACGCATTGATTATTTTCTGGTAGTCAACACCAGGACTCCCATGCAAGGAACAGAAGCATGCTGTAATGCCATCCTTCGGGCAAATGACCAACAATTGCTAGTGAAGGCTACAAGGAACGTTGATAGTACGCAATCCATGATTAAATTAACAATAGTAACTAAATATTTACTAGACTCTTACTCTCTATGATATGGTGCAAGGTACACAGTCTTGTTCGAGGCATGCATCTAATTTTGGATGTATGCCTGAATCTCCTCCTTGGTGTTCCCACGAATTTGTATTAGAGAGGGCTCTAGGAAACCATAAGTGTCATGGACACCCCTCTCTACACAAAGTCTATGTAGAAACCTAAGAAAATTTACACACTTTTAGTTAGTGACAATAACATTTTAATTGACACAATTATTGAACGAAAAACATTATACTTACAGCTCCCAACATTGAATCACAGATATGTTCAACATCGTCTTCCCCATCAGGATCTCACATAAGTCAAGCCGTGCAACGTACACTGGCAACGGACTTTGGCGGCCAAAAACAGATTCTTCCCATGGCACGGGACTGTATCCTCGCGTAGCTGAGCCGATACAGCCCATAACTGTTCGATGGATCAGGGAGGGACTGTGGTATCTTTGATGGGCCACCATCCTGCTAAACACAGTTAAAAATTTAGAAGAAATTGTTGATTATTCAAAATATAACTTAATATGTACGTGGGGATAGTGTAAAGAGCATACCTGGGGACCAGCACATGACAAAAGTCTGGTCGGCCACATAAGGAAGTGACCTACAGCCTGGCCAACCAGTTGTACCTCAGAAGTAGGAATAGGCACAACTGCGCCCGCCTCGAGGACCTGTACAACCGAGGCCCTTGATACGCCATCAGGCATTGGCTGATGGTGAACCAAATGGCCCAGGTTATACATTGAACCAACAGCAACTGGCTTCTCCACTTCATCAACAAAGAGGTCACACTGACGACAGTCTCCAAGATGTACATCGTCATCATCACCGTCAGGTGCAGCACATGACCCCTTTGTACTGACCCCTTCATGCACAGCCATGGCGGCAAGTTGTAAACAAACAACAAAACAGGCCACGAACTGTGGTTTGTGCTCAGGTTCCCAAACGGGTTCATTCCGTCAGTGGCCAGTGCAAGCCTAACATTTCTTGGGTCATGAGCAAAATCCGGAAACATCGTATCCACTTTCTTTCACTGCAATCCATCTGCCGGATGCCTAAGTTGTCCATCAATAACCCTTTAGGGAGATACCACAACACAGACGCTTTAGTCTCGGCACTATAGGGAGATACCACAACACATTTGCAGGAGACCCTTTAGTGCAGATTTCATCAGAATCAACCTGTTTTTTCTTATATTATGACACCCCACATCTAGGACATCGATGCAACATTTCATACTGACAACGGTATAATACACAATCATTTGGGCATGCATGTATTTTGTTATACTCCAATCCCATAGGACACAACACCTTCTTAGCCTCATAGTTACGATTTGGCAAGGTGTTACCAACTGGGAGCATTTCTTTCAACAACTTAAGCAAGTCAGTGAAGCTTTTGTCTGTCCACCCATTTATTGCCTTCAAATTAAACAATCGAAAAACTGCTGACAACCTCATGAAATTGGCACAATTTGGATACAACGGCTTCTCAAAATCCTCACACAGACTCGCATATACATGAGCTTTCTTAAAACTTTCTACCCCCACGTCACGTATCATATCCTCAAGTCGGTCATCCATGTTGTCATCAACCTCATGGGCAAAGCTTTGGTCATTTGTTTGAAAACTGGTACTTGGCACCTCAACATGTTCACCATGCCATATCCATCGCGTATAAGTCTGAAGAAAACCATCACACAACAGATGTTCTCGTACCTCTTCCAATTCTAATCGACGCATGTTCAAGCATTTAACACAAGGGAAAAAATACTTTCCATTCACCTCCTCAGCATTTCGTATTACGAATTCTATGAATGTTTCGACTCCAGCCTCATATTGTGGACTTATACGTGATGCAACAATCCAACTTCGATCCATACCCACTGTTCACAATACCAGTAAATTTAATGGTGCTATGAATCTTACTTTCTTCATAAAGGTGGTGGTCCTACCCATTCAGGATGAACAATTTTCTATACTTCATAACTACATACAACTTAGTAGTTATTTTAAAATTTGATAAAATTTCGGCAGCATTTCACATTGGTCTCTAAGTACACGAAATGAAAGTGGTGACATCAAATTCAACCACAATCAAATATGCACCCAGAGAACAATACAAAGTTCAACTAACCAAAACTTGATCAAATTTTAAAATTACTCCTAACTTGCACATAGCAATGATGCATAAAAAATTGTTCATCCCAAACTGTCCAAACGGACAATTCAAGATTCAACACAAATGATGAAATCAATTAATTTAATTACCATTTGTGTTGAATCTCAAACGGGAAAACTATGGTTCACTCATATACAATTTAAAAAATCATAAACTCATTTAAAAGGGGCTAAATAAACTTATCAGAAACTAAAAATATATCAAATAAAAATTAACTTAAATTAAATTAGTGATACAATTAAATTTCAAATTAAAGACAATAAACGTGGTAATTTTATTAGTTTACTACTACTAGTTTTTTTATTTAGTCGGGTAGTATCTAGATTTAACATATCATGTTTTGAGGTGTTGTATAATAAACAAAACTTTTTATGTATTTATTTAGTGCAAAATATCAACTTTTTTTACTTTAATATCAATTTTTTATGTATTTAAATTTTTTTCTTTAAAATCAATCTAACTATTTAATCTATAATTAAGTATTTAACAATCTATATACCTAACTATTTAATATATAATTAACTATTTAACAACATTCTAATTTCCTAGTTTATAACTAATATTCTCATTTTCCTAAAACTATTTAATCTATAGTTAGCAACTAATTTAATCTATAGTTAACAACTAATTTTACTAACATATAACTAATCTATAGTTACCAACTAATCTATAGTTAACAACTAATTTTACTAACATATAACTAATCTATAGTTACCAACTAATAGATAGTTAATAACTATTTAATCTATAGTTAACAACTAATTTAACCATTTAATCTATAGTTAACAACTAATGACATTCTAATTATCTCAACACTAACTAAGCTTACATTAACTTAACATTGTATAAGCGTTAAAAAAGGAAAAAGGGATTTTAGAATGAACCTCTTTTGTGGTATAGGGAGAAGACTCCTTCCTTGTGAAAATAGAGGAGGGAGGCAAGGTAGAGGAAAGGCAAGGGGACGAGAATGGAAGACGAAAAGGTAACGTTTTTGCCTCGTGCGCAGAATGGAGATAGAGAGAGGAAGGAAGCCTTGGTCTTTACCTAGCGAGCTCGTGCGCAGAACGGTAGAGAGACGAAGACCTCGTGCGCGTATTTTCAATGGACAATAGAGAGATAGAGGGACAAGAAGGAAGACGAAACGCTGGAGAGATAGGAATGAAGATGAAGAGTCGAAGGAGGGAAAGTGTGAAAAAGTCAAAGGGGGAGGGAAATGAAATATTATAACGTTATGCGCACAGCTTTAACCACGGTTCTGCTACACCCGTGGTGATAGACGAACCAGTAACCACGGTTAGCTAAATAACCGTGGTAATAGGATAGATAATTGTCCACGGTTCCAAAACATTCGTGGTTATAGGCATATTTAACCACGGTTAGTCTTCAACCGTGATTGTATATCATTTTGAAAATAAAAATTTAAAAACGCTTTTACCTATGACCACGGTTAGTCTTCAACCGTGATTAAAACGTTAGCATATAATTTCAAAAATGCCACCGCGTCATTTTTTACCACGGTTATCCAACAACCGTGATTATATCCCATGGTCATTTCTACTTTTTTCACTAGTGCCAATATTCTCATAAGCATCTTAGAAAACAATGTCTAGTTACAATATCCATCAACTAATTCAATCAGATCATCACGAAGCAAAATATTCAACAACAAAAAATAACATAGGTAAAATGTGTAAGAGAAACTCATCTCCACATTCAATAACAACAGAGAATATTACTAAGACTACAATCCATGTAGCTAAACCTGTGACTCCATCAAAATCCTTTACACCTTTGTCAAGATCTACTACAAGATCATTAACATCGACTAGTGCAAAAAATTGATCGTGGGGCGTGAAACCTAAGGGGAAAATCCACGCTGAATTCCTTGAGCTCAGGCACACTCTTACATGCTAATTCCATGATTCTCACGCCTTCATATGATGTAGCAACAACCTATTAAACCATTAACGAGCTTTTAAAGGTATGATTTATCGGCAAGGTCCAACACAATTCATGGGTGTAATGGTGAAAAGACTAATGAAAAATAGAGAATGTGCACCAATTACACAGACTTGAACAAAAGCTTGCCTAGAAGACCCTATCCATTTTATAACATTGATAAGCTTCTTGATAATTCTTCGAGATATCAATTATTATTGTTCATGGACGCTTACTAGATACAACCAAATCCTGATGTACACTAAGGACTAGGACAAAATCACCTTTATTAATGATCGATGGGTATTCTACTACAAGATGATGCTATTCATATTTAAAAACGTTGGTGCAACATACCAAAGGATGATTAATATCACCTTTAATGGGATTAATGGGAAAATCATATAAGTTTACATTGTCGACATCCTTGCCAAGACCCCAACTAGGGGAGACCACGTTGTATACTTAAAGGAAATCTTTGACAGGCTTTGTCAACACAATATTTGTTTAAACCTTTAAAATATATCTTTGGGGTTTTTGCAAGATAATTTCTTGGTTTTATGCTAACACACAGGGGAATAGAACCAGTTGGAGAAATACAAAGCAATTATGTAGATAAAGAACCTAGAGACCCTTAAAGAAGTCTAAGCATTGAATGAGAAGATTGATGCCTTATCCTTGTTTATGCCAAAAATGACAAGTCAATCACTCCCTCTATATAAGTTGTTGAGGAAGGAGAAAAAGTTTGAATGGACTACAAAATGTGAAGACTCCTTTTGAAGTTTAAAGAATGTATTGGTCTCGTCCTAATATTGGTCAAACCAGAGACCAGGGAGTCTTTGTTCTTATATTTCTTTTTCGAATGAGGCCATTAGAGTGGTATTGGTTAAAGAATCGATAATAGGACAAAGTTCAATATAATTCGTAAGTAGCAATAACTTGAAATATGAAAATAGGCTACCATGTGAAATATTAGATATTGAAGTGTTGAATACAAATAGAGCTTCTGGATTTATACATGAATGGAAATGCTAAAAAAAGGAAACAAACTCTTTAAAAAAAAGACAAAATATTCCCCCTAATATGTTGCAAATCAACAACTTATTCTAACTGCATGAATAAATGAAATTTAGAAAAAAATATCACAACCATATCAACTGCTTAATTGTAGTATGCGCTGTTTGTCACACCCCCCCTTTAGTGCATGCTCCCTTTTTACTAGTCCAAGTTCTTCTTTAAATTTTTCAAATAATGGTTCTTTAATGCTTTTGTGAAAATATCATCCAGCTGCTCCTTTGTATGAATCTTTTTCAATTCAATCTCCTTGCTCAACACTTTTTCTCTAACAAAGTGGTAATGCACTTCTATATGTTTGGTACGCCTGTGAAATATTGGATTTAATGATAATTTAATAGCATTTTCATTATCATAAAAGAGCTCCATTGTATAGTCCACCTTTTGTAATATCTCCAATTAAGTTCTTCATCCAAATGTTTTCCTATATTATGAGAGTAGCTGCCATGTACTCTGCTTATGTACTTGAAAGAGCAATAGTAGCTTGCTTCCTGCTGCACCATGTAACAACTGAACCAAACAAGAAACAATGGCCTCCACTATTTATAGGAGAATTTTTGCACTATACATTCCCTTATTTTATTATAAAAGTACTGTGTAATTTTGAAAATTTTGATCCTTGTTACTGTGCATCATTTGAAATTTTCGTGCATGCACAGTGTTTTGCATAATAAATGACGGCTAAATTATTAAGCCAAATAGTAACCATGTTCGGTATGTTTTAAATATTCAAAATGAGTCCTTTTCAAAATTTAGTGATATTATATTAGACCTCACTAATTTTATAATAAGTAATATAAAGTTTAAATTTTAAAATTTAAAATTTTCTGTTAATAAAAATTTATTGGTACCTTTCCGGTTTCTCGTGATTGGTAAAAATCAAGATTTTACTCAAACTGAATATTTTTAAATAGGTCTACTTGAAATGGATTTTATAAAATCTTCCTATCAACTTCACTTTATTGTGAAGATATTTAATTTTAAGTAACTTTATATGAATATAAAATTATTTAAAATATATTATTTTTCAAAATATTTTAAAAAATTCACATAAAAATTCTAGAAAATCATAAATAATATATAGATCAAAAAGTTCTAAAGAATCATAATCTAATTCCTTCAAAATTTTATTTTAAAATTCTAATAAGAGTTAAATCATAAATATGTAAAAACATAAATATAAAAACGTAAAATAAAAGTTGTAAATAATAAAGATGTTAAAAATCCTTAATATAATTTCTTAATCAGTGAATACTAATTAAGTCATTTTAAAATCCTTATTCAATATATCCTTATTCAATATATATTATATTATATTATATTATATTATATTATATTATATTATATTATTGGCAAAATAATTAAATATAAGTACCAAAATTTCAATAAAATATTAATTAGTTAATAATAAACTAACTAATAGTAAGTATTTCTCATTAAAAAGATATTAATATTTATTTTGTATTTGAGTAGAAAATGAGATGTTACAACTCTACTCCCCTAAAAGAAATTTCGTCCTCGAAATTTGATATTGTTAATAAATTTTACCAAGGCTAAACTAAGTAAATTGTGTTAAAATATATTTTCTAACTTTTTTGCCAATATTGCGTATCTTTTCCTTAATATTGCCACTTACTTTCTCTTAGTTTTATCAGGTATTTTAACCTCAACTCAAAAATATTAATCGCTTAATTTTGTCAACTATGCTCATCCTAAACTAATGGTTAACTCTAAACATCTCAATAATTACATTTCTTAATCTATTAAAACATTACTTAATATAATTCATAACATCTATTAATTAAAATTCCTACTCGCAACATATTAAAATGGATTATTAAGAATTAATCACTGGACAATTAGTCATTAGCAACTAGCCATTAGACTAGTCATTGTGATTGTTGCTCGCCAACCTTTGCTTACTTATAAATTTCCAATGCATCCTCACTTCCTACCATAAATTCAAAGTTTCCTAGTTTCTCTCTTCTATCGATTTTCTTCAATCCTTCTCCTCAAGTAAGATTATACTATTCAATGGGCAACATCCCTATAAGTAAAGAAAAGTGAATGCAAGAAGAACTATAGTGTTTGGTAACAACTTTCTCACTTCTCAGTAATTATGGTGATTATTCTAATTTAGGTATTTTATGTATTGTCATCAATTATAGGCTTCTAACCATTATAATTCTCCAATAATTGTCAAAAGAATAAGTGGTTACTCGTCTTTTAACTAGATGTACTAGATGTTATTCTTTATGTTCTTCAATGTAATCATGTATAAAAAATTATCTAAGTGAAAATGGATAAATATGTCTTAGTCCGTGTTGTACTTGTTTATCTAACTAAATTCTTATGTTCTTTGTTTCATGACAATCCAAGGTATGTAATCAATTCTTATTATCCTACATAATGGATTAAATATTTCTTAACTAATTGATTGCATATTCCATCATAATTGATTACAATCATTATATAGATTTGATAAATTCACTAATCTTAAATGATCACAAATCACTACGTTGACTTAGAAATACCCACTTCAATTTTTTTTATGGTTGGCTAAGGTTTATGTAACTCACTTCATAGAAACTACGCTAAATTAATAAGTAAGGGTTTATATCTATTTACCTATGGTTCACTTACACATTTCTTCATTTTAAGTCTATTAAAATATTTGTACAATGAACATTACATAACAATGATTTATATAGGGTATGTATATTCATTGAACAAAACTAATAACTAAAAGAAAATAATTTAATAAACATGTATCAGATTGTTAGGAATCATAAAGAAATTATTTTATGATACAATTTTCCAATACTAAACTAATATCAATATCTCACAAAGATCTATACTACTTATTTTAGATCTTTTATTAATATATTTACCACAATAAAACACTTAGAAAATTCAACAATATATGGTTGATTACATTTGATGTCACAACCATTTGATGTCACTCTCACGTAAGAGAACCTTTCTCATAAGATATATCCCCGTATACACACACACACACACACACACACACACACACATATATATATATAGCCATCACTTATATTATTTAGTTATAGGCATCATAAACAACAATTAACATATATGTCATATAAAAGAAGAATCAATACAAATAGTCAGAGATATAATTCCTAGTATAATTATTTGTCACACTAAACAAGTTAGTAAACAAATTACCATATTTCTTTCATAAATCATACCTCACACATTTATTATTTTTTTATTTTTAGATTCAAAATATATCATCAAAGGAAAAACTATGATTCTATCTTAGACAATTTGTTATACTAGTTTGAGATTACAACAGTTATCTATTCATTGGAATTCCAATTCACACAAGTATCTATACGATTTATTGAGTTTGTCTCTATTTCTCCATATACCACATTAACCTAGGGTTAAATTCATCCTTCATTCAACATGTCTTTCACTACTTAACGTATATGTACTTGATTTCCTTTGAATATTGAAAGTAAACAAAAATTTTGTCTTTCAATATTTGTCCATAATGACAAATAAATTTTCAAAAATCATAAGTGATTAAAGGTTACAATATTATATCCAAATGATAAGGTTTTTCAAAGTTTAACATTTTCCTTGTTACAATTATCCAATTTGATATTGTAATAAGGTAAACTTAAAATTAGAGATATTTTGTTTAACATTATACTTCTACTATGACTATGACCAATCATTTTCTAGTCTTCGAACTATATGGTTTTGAATCCTACTCTTGCCACGTCTCTTCACTATCCGATTGAGGATGAGACCACATTACTCTCTTATAATTACGTTCTTTCATTTTGGACTGTTTGCTATATATCAACATAGCATATACTTTAGACATAGAAAATCAAATAAGAAGGTATGAGAAATAGAATATAATACTTTACAGATAAAACATAAGCATAAAGGTTTTCAGAAACTAATATAATAATATCAGTCACAATCATATACACAATCAATTATAAATGTAGGATTTTCACAAACATAATAATTATACTTTCACTCATAACCACACACATAGATTATCATAATCATATAAGTGTCATACAATGCTTTTAATTCTACTATTCATTCAATTTATGCACATGGGCCCTTAAAGTTGCAACTTCCTTTACTTCATTCATCTGATATTGATTTAACAAATTTTTAGCATACTTGGATTGAGAAACAACGTATCCATCCATGAGTTTCTTAATCTCCAACCCTAAGAAGTATTTAGCTTTTTCTAAGTTCTTCATTTCAAAATGAATGGCAAGCTCCCTTCTCAATTGTGCAATTTGTTCTTCATCACTTCCAGTTATAATCAATGTATAAGAGAATAACAATATATGCACTTGAGTCATTCTTGATGAAGAGGCTTGGATCTACATCTAAAATTTTAAAACCACAAAACATAAAGTATTGTGAAATCTTCTCATACCAAGCTCTTGGAGCTTCTTTAAGGTCGTAGAGAGTCTTTTTTAATTTACATACGTAACTGGGATGATCATATGAAATAAATCCTTTGGGCTGCAACATGAAAACATCTCTGTCCAACTCACCATACAAAAAAGCATTTTTAACATCAAGCTGTCGTAAACTCCAGTTCATCTTTGCAGCTAAGGAAATCAACATTTTAACAAAAACCATCTTTACTACTAGACTAAATGTTTCTTTATAGTCTAGCCCTTGATGTTGAGAAAATCCTCTTTGTAACATCCCGGATATTTGTAGAAAAATTATGTGTAGTGGAAAATATTAATAATTGTTTTAAGGATTTATTTGATATTTTTATGAGTTATTGGGCAATTATAAATAATTAAATATTATGTATATAAATAAATTTATTGATTGGTTAATTATAAAAGGGTTAAATGAGGTATGATTAGAAGAAGAGAAAAGTTTAATTAAAACTTTTAATGAAATTGTAAAGGAAATGAGAAGTGACCGGTTGGGGAAGTGACCGGTTGCCCCTGAGTTTTAAATAAAGGTTTTTTTCTCTTTCCTCAATCATTCACTCTCTTACGAGAACCTTCTTCTTCTTCATCTGTTTCTTTTCTTCTTCTCCTTCCTCCATCGCTACGAGCTATATGCTCTAAGGGGAGGTCCATTTCGCATTAAAACCTTGAGACAACTACGTTTCCGTGACCGTGGTTTCAAGGTGAGTCCATTGAACCGTTTAAATTTGTGTTACCTCGTCTCTTTTGTTTCCTCCTTTGGACCGAATGGTCATGTATGACGGGGTAAGGTTCCGATCTCCACTCCTCTTGGGTGTGTGAGCCTGAAAATGGTCTTTTGACTGTGAGGGTGGTACGAAGTTAACGGGTTTTTCATTCAGACCCGTAGGTAGCAGAACGAACACCGGAGGACTGATTGACAAAGCTGGTGCTGGATTCAAAGGAGAAACAGTGAACCCAGTGCTTAGAGGACGTAATCGGCATCAGGAGTAGATTGTCGAAGCTTGGAACCGAGGTAAGGGGGTGTTCGGGTTATAATTAATTAGAATAGGACATGTTGGGTCCGAGTCGTTGAACTGATTGTGAACATGGTAATAAATAATGTTGGATGAAAGTTTTATGTGAATGTATGTGTATGAATGCACGTATGAATGTGGACACCGATCGGTTTAAGATCGTGTGTGTGTGACTTAAGATGATTATGAGTTTGAAATATTTGACGCTGTGATAATCGGTGTATAGTGACAATGTGATGTCGGGCTTGACAAGCAGGTCGCCCAGTGGCAATGTGATGGATGGGCTTGACAAGTCGGTCGCCCTGTATTGTGAGCACATGCCAGTTTCTGGTAGTTGCATCTGTTGATTATTGATGATATGTAATTATTATGAAATGATATATATGATTATGTGGTATGGGATGGTCGATGGTATGTATAGCCCCTCATTTCCGGCTCCCGTGGCTTTTGTGCCCAGTTGAGCTACCCAGTGGTCAAGCAGGACCCAGTGGTCGAGGTGGAGAGTCAAGCAGGACTCGGTGAACCAAGCAGGGTTCACGGGGTGTCAAGTAGGACCCCCAGCTGAAGGCCGATCCTTTAGTATCCGGATACTAGGCATCGATTTCATGTGAGAGTCAGTTGTGACAATTGATGAATTATTAGTTGTGATGGGTATATTTGCCGAGTACAGTTTACTATATTTGCTGAGTGCAGTTTGCTATATTTGCCGAGTGCAGTTTGCTATACTTGCCGAGTGTGAACTGTTATAATTGCCGAGTGTGATGGCTATGTTTACTGAATGTGAATTGCTATAATTGCCGAGTGTGAATTGTTATATTTACCGAGTGACTTGTATTTTGATGATGAAGTAATCGGACGGAGTTTATACTCATATTTTGTTATTTAAATTCCGTTCTAGATTAATTATGATGCTAAACACTCACCTTTGCTGTGGTTTTCAATTTAGTAACCAGTGACAGGGAAGAGGTCGGAGCTCTGGAGGTGCGCCAAGCGGAGGATTGATGCCAAGGCACCGAGTGATTTTGAATAAATTGTGTAATATATATTTTGAGTTTTCTGTGTGATGCTACATGATTGTGTTGAACTAATTTCGAATCGGTATGCCGACTGATGTGAATATGAATTTATGTTGCTATATGATCGGTATTAATTTTCATGAGTGTTTGTTGTAGTAAAGTCAATTACCGGGCGAATCTTGCCCGAGCGGATTCATTTTTG
The DNA here is from genome assembly GCA_037962975.1 of Clitoria ternatea. Classification (NCBI taxonomy): domain Eukaryota; kingdom Viridiplantae; phylum Streptophyta; class Magnoliopsida; order Fabales; family Fabaceae; genus Clitoria; species Clitoria ternatea. The sequence continues at coordinate 101,388,925 of CM075674.1, read as the reverse complement.
TCCGAGTGAAGGGTCGATCGATTTGGTGTCTGTTTCGCCCCAGTGTGTATCCCTCATCTCTTTTCGAGTGAAGAATAACCTAGAGATCCTCTTCTGAGTGAAGATTAGAATGTTTCCGAGTGAAGATTAAAATTTTTCCGAGGGAAGATTAGAGTGCTTTCGCAGTGAAGATTAGAGTGCTTTCTGAGTGGTTAGAATGTCGTCCGTATGATGAATGGCTGAGAACCCTTCCGAGTGAAGGAAGGTCAGATTGTTTCCGAGCGATGTATGCCCGAGCGAACTTCTTCTGAGTGGAAGGTTGGGATGTTCCCGAGTGACCTATGGCCGAGCAAACTATTCCTGAGTGAAGGTTAGGAATGTTCCGAGTGTGGTATACCCGAATGAATGAAGGTTAAGAGTTTTCCGAGTGGATGAAGGTTAAGCTGCTCCCGAGTGAGAGATGACTGAGTGGGACCCATTTCCGAGTGAAACCCGACTTGTTGACTTTCCTTGTAGGTCTTGTTCGCTCAGGCGAATGACCCCTGTCTTCATCTTTCTTCTTCCGCTGATTATTGTTAATTCCGTTTCATTAATTAATTTATTTCCGATCGGTCATTATTTTGAATATGCTTTTATTATTTTGAGTATGTTTAAGAAAAATAAATATTAATTTATATTAGTACCTAATTAATTTTTATTAAACGTGAAAAATTTATTATGAAAAATGATTAAACGGTTGTAATTAAATGGAAAAGTGACGCGGGTTATCACACTCTTGCCACCAATCTAGCCTTAAATTTGTCTACAGAGTCGTTAGGTTTTCTTTTTAATTTGTACACCCACTTGCATGTAACAGGTCAGCAACCAGCTGGCTTGGGAATAATATCCCAAGTTTTATTCTTTAAAAGTGCATCAATTTCCTCCTACATTATTTGCTGCCAATTATCATCATTCTTTGCTTCATAACTGCTTGGTTCTTACTCTTCTTAAGTACTAGTAAAGAAAGCATGAGTAAAAGAACACTGACTTACTCCTATTTCATAATCTTTTAAGTATGTTGAAGGTTGTTTTCTTCTATTAGATCTTCATACTTCTTCCATATTTGTTCTAACTGACTCAGTGTTTTCTCCACTCTCCTGATCTATGTCAGTTGTTGGCTCTTGATCTACATCTATTCTAGTTGAATCAGTCGGCTGTTCTCATTTGAACTCATCAATTAAGAAAACTCATCAAATACTATATCTTGAGATGTAATAAACTTCTTGGTATTTGGATCCATACATTTTCACCCTTTTCTCTAAGGACCATAGCCAATAAAGATACATTTCTTGGCTCTTGGATCTAACTTACTCCTTATTGTCTTTGGGACATGTACCTAGCGAGTTGCTCCAAAGACTCTAAAGTAGTCTACTGCTGGCTTTTCTCCATGGAGTAGCTCAAATGGAGATTTATCTTTGCCTGGCCATGGGTAACTTATTGACTACATGACAAGCATATTGAATTGCTTCTGCCCATAGCTCTGGAGGCAAATTCTTGTCATGTATCCATGATAAGCTAATTGAAATTAAGTGAGCTAGCTTACTTTCAACCACTATTTTCTGTTACGGTGTATTTAGGCAAGTAAATTGCCTCAAGATTCCCTTTTCATTACAGAAAGTTGTGAACTCTGTTGAGTTAGATTCACCTCCATTGGCACTCCTCAAGCATTTGATATTTGCATCAAACTCCTTTTCCATCATATTAGAGAAAATAATAAAATTTTGTATAACTTCACTTTTCTCCCTTAAAAAATACACCCAAGTATATTGAGTGTGGTCATCAACCAACACCATAGCATATTGACATCCACTATAACTAGGTCTTTTCGTTGGCCTTATTAAATCTATGTGATTAAGTTTGAAATGAGTGGTTCTTTGTCTTTCAGAACTCTTAAATGGCAGTTTGTGAGCCTTGTCAAATTAACATCCTTGACAAACAACTTCCTCCTTTACTTGTTTCAATTTTGGCAATCTATTAACTAGCTTATTAGATGTTATAATCTTCAACATTTAATACCCTACATGCCCAAGTCTGGCATGCCACATTGCAGGGCTATCAACTTGGCTAGTTCTTTTGATATACGTCTCTCTTAAGTTGGTGATTTGTGAGACAGAGATAAGATTTTTCTTCAATCTGAGAACATGATAAACATCATTAAGTTGAACTTTGCCACTGCCAACATTGATTTTTACAGTTCCCCCCTTCACCACAGGATGTGTTGTGTTGTCAGCGATGACTATGACTCTGTCTCTATTTTGATGATGCATTTCTGAAAAAGCCTAACTGTTTCCTGTCACATGATGTGGTCAACCAAAATCCAAGATCCACTTTTTTTGGTAATTTATATAATTTATTGAAATTTCTTTTTGTCCAACCCTCCTATCCTCGATGCTGAAACATTGATCCTATACGAACGTCTCCTCTTCATCCTTTTTGCATGCTGCATTTGCCTTATAAAGTTTGGCTTTGCAGTTCCTTCTAATATGACCCAGCCTCCCACATCTATAGCACTTGACACTCTTTCTCCTTAATCCTTCCTCTTCTTTGTCTTGGCTACGTGTCTTCCCTTTGGACAAGAGAATTGATTCAGCATCTTGTGCAGGTGATGATGGAAATTGTTGCAAAAAAGTTTCTTGATTTGTAAGGAGATTTTGTAACTCCTCCACCGACGGTTGATTAGCTCATCCTTGAATAGATGTGATAAACGAGGAATACTCTTTTCTCAAACCCCGGATAATGAATCTCCTACGTCATGCCTCACTGATTTTCTCACTTAGATCTAGCTCAGAAATTTCTGCAAAAGGATTCTTAATCTTTAAGAAATATTCAACAATAGTAAGATTACCTTACATATTGGATGCAAGTTCATTTTCCACCAACTACAATCGAGCATCATTTTTCTTGGAAAAAAGATTTTCCAACATCTCCTATACTACCTTTAGGGTGTCAAGGTCTCTAATGTGATTATTTAATTCCTTGCTAACAGTTGTTCTCAGGATGAACAATGCCTTCTCGCATTTTACCTTCCATTTTCATCGGGCCTCCACTGTTTCTAGTGTATCTAGTGGTATTCTTTCATCATTTCCTGCCACAAAATCCCATAAATCCTGTCCCTGGAGAAAAGCTTCCATACACAGTCACCAATACATGTAGTTTGATCCTCGTAAGTTTCTCAACACCAAACTACATATTTGATCCATTTCTTTCAGTCTGTGAGTCCATGATAACCAATTCAGTCTACCCTCAATTCTTAGAGCTAAGGACTGAAAAGAAAATAATACCCAAATTAAAGTCCAAGCTCTGATACCATAAAATAAATGAACAACAATTTGAAATATGAAAATGGCCTACCAAAACTAAATCTGTGAAATATTTGATATTGAACTGCTGAATATAAATAGAGCTTCTGGTTTTGTACATGAATGGAAATGCTAAAAAAAGGAAACAAACTCCTAAAAAAAGACAATATTCTCCTAATATGTTGTAAATCAACAACTTTTTCTAATTGCATAAATAAAGGAAATTCATAAAGAATATCACAACCATATCAACTGCTTAATTGTAGCATGCGTTGTCACACCTACCGTATCATCGTTAGAACGACCCCTTAAAGTTGATGCTTTTCAAACCTGACCTAGCTGGACGCATGATCAATAAGATATTAAGCTATCAAAATTTAAGATTCACTGCCAAGGGTAGCCATCAAAGCTTAGGTTCTGGCTAATTTCGTCATAGAGATTACCAAAGTAGAAGTACAAGGAAAAAGGAACATTGGACGATATCCATGGATGGTTCAAGCAATAGCAAAAGGTCTGGTGCTAGCACGATCCTTAAAGGTGAAGATGGTTTACTCATTGAGATTTCATTGCCTTTTGACTTCAAACATCAAATAATTAAGGAGAGTATGAGGCATGCATCATCGATTTAAAAACCATGCATGATCGTACAAGCACCATAAATCATCATTCTCAGTGATTCCTAACTCATGGTATCCCAAGTAAATGGGGAATACTAAGCTAGAGAACCTGTTTGGCAACAGTACCTCATAAAGGTAAAAGGCTTGTCTCAAAGGTATGGGCAAACATGTTTCAAACACGTTACCAAAGAAGAGAATGTAAGATTCGATGTCCTCTCATGGCTTGTGAGCATAAAAAAAATCGGAACGAACTTCGTCATTTAGAGCACCTTCACAAACCCAAGGATCAATGAAAATTTGACAACAACAATGGCTCCATCTAGCTCATCCTAGTTAACCTAGAGCAAAGATTTCCTAACAAATGAAGTGGCGCCTGAAGTCCTATCCATGAGAAGAAAGTTTAAAAGAAAATTGTCTATTTCACCATCATGAATAATTTCGTATTTAGAAGAGGTTTCAGTGCCCCACTATTAAGGTGCTTAGAGCTAAAAGAGATCGAGTATGTCATGACTGAGGTCCACGAAAGAAGTTGAGGAAATCACCTTGGAGGTCGGAGCCTAGCTAAGGAATTTATGAGAGTAGGGTATTGGTGGCCAACAATGAAGTGAGACGCCTTAAATTATGTTAAAAAAACATGGGGCCTACCAAAAGTATGCAAAAGTATCCCAAAATAAGGGACATGTAATCTAGCACAACGCACACATCATGATTTAAACTCTTCTATTTTGTTTGTTTATTTGATTGTACATGTCTTTCTTCAAGAAGAGAAGATCCTTAAAACCATAAATTTCAAAACCAATCTTAAAGTATATATTAGGCATCTTGATGCCTACTAACCTCACGCTATTCATTTTCATTATTTCTTCTTCATTCATGTCTCTATTAGGAGCAAGCATCGTACAAATATCATCTTCTACCATGTCATGGTTGTGTCTATTAAAAAAAATATGTTATTATTGTTTTGAAACTATAGAGTTTAATCAAACCGTCATTTTTTCTTCATAGCTACATCTAGTCTCAAGTTTAGGACCACAACAAGAAGTTGGACTATTTGCATGCTTACTAGCATGGAAACCTTATTTATTGCACACTAATGTTTGTTGTACAATTTGATTGTCCTTATTTCTCTGAAACTAGCTACAATAAGATACAAACTCAATCAACCTTACATGCCGCTTATAAAGAAGAATGTTATATCCATCTTCGAAAACATGTAACAAAATATAACTTTTGAACATAAATTCCCCTAATTAATCTTTACGAAATCATACACTTGTTCTATGTCAATTACTTCTATGACATTACATAATTCCTTTGGGAGCATAACCCTCAATTTAGTAGCTCATCATAACTAGCTTTAGCTTCTTAAATTAATTTATTATTCTTTACTTCTAAAGACACATTTTCAAAATCCTAAAATCATCACTAACCTCAACCTATTCATTTTCAGTTATGCCTAACAATGAAATATATAGCTCTGAAATTCAAGCTAGAATACTTTGTTGTCTTGGCTTAAATTGTGATATTAGAGTAGTAACTAAATTATGAAATTCTATTTTCTCTACTTCATTTGTGCTTTTATAGAAAGTGAAAAATAAACTCTCAAGTTTAATTCACTAATTCATTTGTTATTAAGCATTTGATAAATAACTTAATTACAAAATTTTATAATAAATTATTTATATAAAAAAGTTATGTTATAAATTTAATCATAAATTGATTAGAATAAATTTAAAATAATTTATTTTAATAAATTACATTAAAAAACTTATTAAAATAAATAAAATAATTTATAAGAGTTCTAAATTATTCCAAATACACTATCCTAAAGATTATTCAAAAGAGAACATTGAACCCTAGAGATTATCAACATGCCAAATGAATCATTTTGCTGTCATCAAACTTACTTCAAAGGAAAGACATTAACATTATAAATTTATCTAGAAACATTTTGTAGTTAATGATGTGTAGGAGTGTTTATCATCCAATCCAATCCAAAAAAAAATCGTTCAACTGAACCGAAAAACTAATAACCAAAAAAATCGATAACTAAAAGACCGATATTTTTTAATGGATTGGATTGAATTTCGGTTCCACCTTTAAGAATCGATCCAATCCAAACCGATCCAAAGTTTTTTTACTACTAGTACTACTCTGGACCTGTTACATAAAAGCCCAATATATTTTCTTTATTTTTATAATTTCTAAAAGTAAAATAACTTAAGCCCAAATGACAATGCTCAATATTTCAATTTTATAATTCATAGGCAAAACAATTTAAGCCCAAATGACAATGTCGAATGTTTTAATTTTAATATTTTATGATTCACATTCATTAATTGCTCAAATTAGAAAGAAAAGAAACATTTGCTTCACTTCGCTTGTCTGTTACTGTTAGTATGTGATTTCTATAGTAAGTGATTTATTTTTAAGGTATTTTCTAAAGACTAAAATCCAATCCAATCCAAACTGATATATCATATCGGATTGGATTTCATGGTACATCCTAACCGATCTAATCCAAACCCGCATAATAATAATTTTTTGATTGGATCAGATGACTTTTGGTCTCAAAACCGATCCAATCCAATTCGCGAACACTCTTAATCATATGTAGGTACTTCATGGTACATCCTAACCAATCCAATCCAAACCACAATGATTTCTTGATTGGATCATATGACTTTTGGCTTCAAAACCGATCCAATCCAATTTGTGAACACCCCTAATCATGTGTAGGTACTTCACAAAAATAACAAGGAATTGACAAATTGTTCCAGTGACACTCACTGCACTGCCATGACAACATATTAACCCTTCGTTTATTTTTTAGAATGAAGGTTGGGGAAAAGAGTTTTTAGATCTTACAATCAAATAAAATTTTTATTCTCTCGAATAACATAAAAGATTAATTTTATAACTCTATTTTTCTAACTGCATATCAAATGAACACTTTAACAAGACAACACAACTTTGGTTCTGCATGATTCATCTCATAAAATCTCTCAAATCAATCGCATGAAATAAACAAATATTATGAAATTCCGAAGCGATATCCAAGGGGTTATAGCTTGATATCTTCTATTAAAATTAAGCGCATCGCATTCAATAAATATTATCAATTATACAATCAACAATGACTCCCTCCGTTTTTTAAAGTTGATTAAGATTATACATAAAAATTGAAAAACAATTGGATGTTTTAGTTTTCATAAATATTTATTGGTTGATTTTCTTATATATTTTGGATTTATCTAATCTTTGTAAGTTACACAAGTTAGATATCATAAAATGAAAGTTTTTATTTAAAAATATCATTAATGATTTCTAAATAATTTCAGCATAAGTTTCAATAAAAATAATTTTATTTGTAATCTTTTATTATGTGCATGAATTACACATGTAAATATCTATGGATACCCATTACCTGACCCGTAAGTACCCGTTACTCATTTCATGCGTGTGGGTTTGGCTAGCCTGTACTCGTGAGTCGGGTAACGGGTATTTATGGATATTTACCAATATTTAATGTTTTTAAAAAATATTAGTAATAAAGAAGAAAATGCGGTAGATATACTAAGAATAATATTATTTTAGTATAATATAATACAAATTAATATTGCATCATACATTACAACTTCATAAACTAAAAAAATTATCATTAAAATGTTAAAACTTGTTTATTTCATTATAAAATAATAAAAACTTAAATACTTAAGTGTATTTAATAAAAATAAATATTAATAACAACCGGAGAATGTAATACTGCTATTTACCTCTTTAGTGAATATACAAATACTTATTACAGATAACCATTGGATTATCTCTGAGTGTGAGTTTTTTGGTCATCCCTAATTTTCACTTTAAATTTTCTAATTATACATATTTATTGAGCACATTAATACGAATATATGAAAATATAACATTTATTAAAAGAGTATTATTTTAAAAATAAATACATCTCAAAGTCAAGAAACCAATAAAAAAAAAATAAAAATACATGAGTAGGAATATAAAAGGGAGAGAGTAACAATCAGTTGAATTATCATGTGTAGGTACTTCATTAACTCAAATAGCAATTTTATGCCTCCCGCAAGCTTTTGTTTGAACTAGAAAGACTATCAAGTTAGCAATATTATACATCCCAACAACAAAAGGAATTTTATGCCTTCGGGGTTCTCAAACCTAGGTTGGAATCCCTATTCGCCAACAAACAAGGCGACAGTTTAAGGAACTGCACCTTCGATTGACAAAAAATTATTTAATATTTAATATAAGAAATCTGACAAAATAATTTATAATATTAATTTTTTTATTAAAATATTTTTATTAACCATTAATAAAATTAAAAAAAAGAATAAGAGTTGTGAATTTTAATAAATATGTATTTTTATAAAACTATTATAATTTGTAATATATTATATAACTTTAACTATATTAACTATTTTTTAAATACTAAATTTAGTAATTAGTTGAAATGTTCTTATAAAAAAGGAGGAACGTAGGATTTAAGCGTATGATTTATTTTAGTCAGAATAAGATTTATGAGTCTTAATAAATTTGTAAGGATATTTTTCAAAAACTACATAATTCATAAACACATTAAATGACTTTGATTATATTAATAATTTTTTTAAAAAAATTGAAATTAATCTAAAGATTTTTATAATAAGGACAAAAGTAGATTTGATGACATAATTTTATTTTAGTCAAAATAAGATTTGTAAGTCTTGTAAAAATACTTTTTAAAAAACGTTAACCATATTTTTAATAAATATTATAGCACTACAAATAATAAAAAAAAGGAATAATATAATGTTTTTTATGGGGACCGGACACGTATATGGAGTAGCTGGTTTGAACGGTGGTTATAGGCTAAGGCTGAGTCCCGCCATTCTGCTTCCACTAATGGCTGCTTTCTCTGTAACCGCCACCACTTCACCTTCTTCGTGCCTTATGCAACGACGTCGTTTCCCCACCCGATCATCTTCTACTCCTCTACTTGTACTTCTATTTGCTTCTCTTCTCATTTTTCTTCATTTATTTTCCACAATCACATAACATAATAATCACAAAGCCCTTATTTCATTAACCTGGAGGTTTTAAGGCTTCAAAAATCGAATAAACTTCCCCCTTTTTTCTCTGTCGATGATTTTATGATTGTGCTTAAAATTAATATCTTTCTATAATTTAGGGCTTACTGCCACGGAATCGCGAAATTGGGATTTTCGGAATGCTGGAACTCGGACACTATTCCTTCAATTGGAGGAGAAGGTATTGTTCCATGATTAACACTTGTCCCTTTATTTAATTTACTAACTGTGATTATTTGTGGTTCAAATTCTATGGTATGTTTGAGTGAAGGAAAAGTAAAATATCTCTATGCATCTAAACTTTCATTGTGTCCAAGTCCAAATGAGTTGCCATTTTCAAGCTTAATATTTTCACTCATACATGTAGCCTATACTTCTATTGCTGAAGCTGTGAATAGTAAACTGGCGTGTTTGATTCTAAAAGCAGGAGAACTTTAATGTGTGCAGTCAATCAAGATGCCAAGGAAGCAATGGAAGACACTGTTGGTGTTCTTGGAGAAACAGATTCTCACCAAGTAAGAATAGGGGCACTTTCATTTTGTTTCTTACCTTTCTATATCACGTTGTCTTTTGTTGCAGTCACTTGTTTTTGTGATAGTATACATTTTGGTAGTCTAAGGTCTAAAGAAATATGTGACATCACTATGGTCTTGCAATTGGTTCGCTATAAATGTATGTGGCATCAAGTTGGTCTGTTAATAGCATAGTTTTGCCCAAATTTATCCTTGATTTGTAGGGTGAAACTGGTGGTATATAACCTTTGATTTGAAGGCACACATGTGATAAATGTGGAGGACTTATGTGGTGTAGCCTTTATCTTTGAAGGATCAAGATGGGTGCTCGCTCTGTTTATTTTTGTCCAAACATCATAGAATGTGGCTCTATAACTTGTTGGTGCTGTTGCTATAATTTTTTGTTCCTCTTTGGATAATGGATATAATCTATGATTATACAAATTTATGTTTCCATTGTGTTGTCTAGAATTCATGATTTGGATACCAATTTGGCTATATTCCATATAGGATGGAAGTAGAACTATTCCCAAGGTACGTGACAAAAGTATTGAAACATGGTCACAATTTGCCACAAGAGTCTCTGGTGAATGGGATGGATTTGGAGCAGATTTCAGTACTGAAGGGAAGGCAATAGAACTGCCGGAGTCGGTGGTGCCTGAAGCATACCGGGAGTGGGAGGTTAAAGTATTTGATTGGCAGACTCAATGCCCGACTCTTGCTGAACCAGAAGAACATGTTCTCAAATACAAATCCATTCAGTTACTTCCAACTGTTGGATGTGAAGCTGATGCTGCTACACGGTACAGTGTGGATGAGAGGAATGTAGGAGGGGGAAATAGTGGAGTTACTGCCTTTGCTTACCAGTCCAGTGGTTCTTATGTTGCTGTCTGGCAAAAGAAGGATAATTTATTAGAGCTGGAGCACTGCCTGATCAATCCTCAAGATTTTGAGTCTCGGGTTAGGATTATTCAGCTTATCCATGTGTCAAATAGCAGAGAGATGGTGCTACAGAGTATTAGAGTATTTCGTGAGCAGTGGTACGGACCATTCAGAAATGGTGAGCAGCTAGGAGGTTGTGCCATCCGTGATTCTGCCTTTGCTTCTACTGCACCCATGAGTGTTTCAGATGTGACTGGTATCTGGCAGGGATCTAAAGCTGTTGCGACTTTTAGCACTCCAAACACGGTGAGTGCAAAGGATCTCTCTTACCCTTCTGATATTTCTATCTGAATTTTCCCTGTTTTATTGGCTTCATTGCCATTTCCTTTCTATTTAATTCTAGATATTTGGAGAGCTTTTAGGTGACCTAGTGCTGAACTCTGTCAGAGATGGAGACAACATATTACTTCCTAAGCAACTGTGGTGTTCACTTAAACAAGGAAAGGACGGTGAAACTCTAAGTGAAGTGGGTTGGCTTTTAGATCATGGGCAAGCAATCACGTCAAGCTGCCTATTCTCAAGCACAGCCAAGCCACAGGCAAGTTACATGTTATTTACTAATTATTGGTATAAAGAATCCACAGGGATCCAAATCTCTACTCATTTTGGAAAGAGAGATACAAAATAAAAAGATTTAAATTCAGTCATCTTAAATAATTGTATGTTTCTCTAATTCCAGGCTCCTGTAGTTAAGAGCAGGGTTTCCACATTTGAGTCTAGAATGCCCAACACAAAAATTGTTCGTTTATAATTTTGTATTAATCTAATAGTCTACTGGCAAGTCAGACACGAACCTATTGAAGGTAGAAGAAGATAATGAAGAGAAAAAATTGCAGATATAATGGTGGCAATGGCGAAGTATTAGATTAGTATTAGATTGAAACTGAAAACACAAAGTTGATATATCTAGTATAACAAAGGTATCACTAACTAGAACAACTATGTCAACTTAGTGGGGGGAAGGATGACTCTTTTTTAGGAGTTGAACACTTTGATTCCGTCAGCATAAATAGTGTACAAGCAGATGTTTAGTATATTTGCTTAACATGTCAGCATGAAATGTTTAAATGTATGCCGATATGTTTTTGTAAGTTCTGGTTCTTTTTTCTTCTGTTTCTTCTGACATAATATTGGTCTTCGTCTTTGACAGGAATTATCAATAGCATTAGAAACTAGAGCCTCGGAATATGTATAGCCATAGTTATAATCCATTCTGATCCAAATTTGTTTGCATTCCTTGAAGGCAGTACTATCCGAGGTGATGTATTCATGTATAACTACGACCAATTTGAGGCAATAATTTGTATTTAAATGGTTCATTTCAATTCATGTACATAAGGTCATTTATTTTATCTTTTTGTGATATGTTTGTTGAGCACTGTTTAAAGGTTTATTTGTACGTTCGTCGAACTTGCATATTATGCGGATGAATTTTGCAGTTAGCACTTTAAAATTAAACCATTTTTGTTTATTTGGTTTTCAATATTAGAACCTCAAATTAAACCACCTAAACCTCCACTACTAGGTTGATTCTAGTAGATGGTGACATCTTTCTTATGTTTCGTTGGGGGAGACAAAATGGGTAGAAAGAAAAAAAAAATTGAAAAAATTTATTCTTCTTTGGTTGAAGAGGAAGTATGGGGAAAGGAACTCTAAGAAAAAAAAAAAGAATGTCAAAATTCCAAGGTTTTTACTACATTTCAGATTTTGAATGTTCTCTTTGGTTATTTTCACTCTTATCTAAATTATGAATGTAGTGTTTCAAAAGGGGGAGAAGGGGAAAAGTTTAATGAATGGAAGGTGGAAAATATAAAATTTTTAATGGAAGGAGGGGAATGAAATGTTTTTCCTCTGCCTATTCCTCTACTTCTAGGTATTGTTTGGAACGATGTATTTTATGGGATGAGATTTCATATCAATTGAAATGGAAGTATTTTACCATAAATGAATGGTTTGGAATTGGATGCAAAGAAAATTAGGGGTAGGTGAAATTCTATTTCTATGGGATACATAAAAATAAAATCCCCCACATATAGGGGTGTTTAGGATGGTAATGTTGGTGAAAAAACATGCTTGACAAAAATGACCTAGAAACAATATCTATTGTGATTGGAGGTTGATGGATGCCTCTTTTTTAGCTTCACACATTGTTTAATTGGTCCAAGAGAGTTTGCTTCTTAAGAACAGAATGTTGGAGGTTGAAACATTAAAAAAATGCAAATGACATTAGAAACATGGTATAAATGTGAATTACTAAATTTATTTTATGTTTCTATATCCATCCAAACAACCTATTAGAATTTCCTTTTAATTTTCACAATTTTTTCCATTTACATCAACCCTAACATAAATAATTTTTTAATTTCTACTCAATTTTTTCCCATTAATTTAAGAAAAATGTTAACCATTGTCTTAAGGTGATATGAACATGGATAGTAGAGGACACATTTATACATATTTTTCCATTCCTCATGTAATTCTTAGATTAGGATTTTCTTTTTCTTTTTTTTTGGAAATAGGATTTTCTTTATATTCATTTTCGAACCTGCATTTGGGTTAATTTTCTTTGGGGCTTATTGTTGGGCTAGCTTTCATTTTTCTCGGGTCTTGTGTTGCTTTATAGGTTTTGCTTGTAGTTTTCATTGAGCTTAGGAGGCTAGGATTAATGGGTTGCCTTGCAAGTCATAGATAGTCTATAAATAGGAAAGCCCTATCACATTGTGTTCATTTTTGAATTATTTTAATGTATAAGTGCATTTTGAAGAGCATTCTCTTTCATTTGGCAAGCCTTATATGGCACTCTAACTAGGATCTTATCTTTAAATCACTTCTAAAATGGTAATTATCACTCAGGTTTATCCTATCATAGGTGACGTCTACCTCTCCCTCTTTTTCTTTCCTATTTTTCTCTTTCTTCTTCTAGCTTTCTTAGAAAAACATACCATAGACTTCATATACTTTGATCATGCATTGTTTGAGGAGAATTGAAGTGTTTGATGAAGCAAGATAGCTTGGAGATCAATGAATTCCTCTTCGACAGAGAAATTCTCTCATTGTAAGGGCATTAATTAACAGAGTTTAAATAAAAAGTTTTTATTTAAAAATATCATTAAAGTTCATATACTCTAATTTTTAAGCAATTCTTATATAATTTCCAATAATAATTTCTCAATTTACTCCCTTAAGACACTGGCTAAGGGAACCTTAATTTTATTACCTCTTAATTTCTTTCTTAAACAAAGTGATATATTTGCACGAGAGATAAATTCTTTTGATAACTTTTTTTATACAATGAATTACATTTATTTTTATTCTCCACTTTTCTAAAATTATAATTATTGAACTAGACAAACTAATTAATTGAAATTCTTTTGATATCTTTCTGCTAATTATTTTTAAATTAAATACGATAATTTTATTAAGAGCATTCTATTTATTTCCACCAAATTACGACATAAAATTATGAAATTAGCTATATAAGTTTAAAAACTTAATGAAACTTAACTAAAAAGAACTTAATGAAACTGAAAATAAGTCGATGAGTAAAGATTATAATACTTCATAATCTAAATAAATTGTCAATTCGTTCAAACAAATATAAACAAAGAGTAGAAATTAAGAAATAACGTGCGCAAAACTAGAATGTTCCACAATAAACCGAGTACACAATAAATAAAATGGTTTTTGTATAGTGGCAACCATGACGCATGTACCATGTGTGGTTTGATACGTGAGGAAAGAGTTCTTGAGGACTTGTTTTATTGAGTTGACCTTCAATTCGTCCAACATGATTTCAAGTTCGGAATTTCGTCATTTTACTATTTTATTTGGCTGAATTTTGAATCCTAAATTTATGCAGTCAAATCTAATCTGCAGTTTTCATGTTATGTAATTCCGTTCTTTTTTAAAACAACCAAACAAAATTTTATTAAGAAAGAGGACAAGAAGTACTCACTTACAACATAAAATGGGAACCAAATAATCCATCCTTAGTACAAATTATAGGATGTTGAAGCTAATTTGTGAGAGAATTTACTAAACTTAATTTTAAACTTTACCGTGAAGGAGTTCCACATTGAATACAATAGAAAGACATAAAGAATATATAAAAGGTTGAGAGCACCGTCCATTAAAGTTTTGTTTCACTACGGCAAAAAGTCTCGGTTCTTTCACACATAAATAGTATATAAAGGGTTGTGAACATCACCCATATTGCCTTAAGGTTTTATGATTAAGTGTCTCTCACCTAATATAACTCACCTTAACCCTCCTCTTACCCATAAAGGGTCTATTGACCAACCTGAACTCTAACATTTACTCTTAACCAATTCCAAGATTTGCATTTAATAATATCTATCAAGAGACTATGAGTGTCCCATTCTTTTATGTTGGAAAATAACTCATTTATTTTTTTCCCAAATATGTCAAACAATTGAATACCACAAGACATTTCAAACTTAGAAAGAATCCTTGTTTCCTTTCATTAGACCCGAAAAGTATAAAAAATGTTCGGCCCTCCTTAAGAATGGAATAGGAGAAGTCGATCGTCAGAAACTTATAACTATGACTTAATCTATTTAATATAAAGATGGGGTTTATGATTATGACTTAATCTATTTAATATAAAAATAAAGATTGTTGAGTTGGTTTTTTTTAACTTTTATATATAATTTGTAATATATTATAATTTATAAATACATGTAATATTTGTTATGAATTATAATTTATAAAATTCTTTTTGTTAAAATAATCTTTAATACATGTAACATCCCTGATGTTTTAATGAGAATTATAAGAAATGGGAAATGTTAGTAAATGTTTTAGAAGTTTTATTTAATATTTGTTCTGTCTGAGCCAGAGACTGGAAAGCCGGTGTCGAGATCGGTCTCAGATGAGCGGACAGGCGGAGTTGAAGATCGGGAGTGTAAGAGAAGAGCGGACAGGGCCAGGTGGTTTGGTCAAAACCGATGTGAGGAGAGCGCCTCACTCGGGTTCATAGCCCGGATCAACGTCATAATGACTGAAACAACGGGTGTAGGTAACCAAGAGGCGAGCACGGATGAGATATCCGACCTCTCAGGTTGTAGCTCAGATTTCCGAGGTATGAACACTAAGCTAGGACGCCGGGGGGGCCGGTATTCATACTGGGCCTATACTCTTGCGAAGTATTAGAGAACTGTGAATAATTAAATGTTGAGGGAATAAATAAGTGTAATTGATTTGATAACTATGAAATAGTTTAATATGGTGAAATTGATTAAAATTTAGTGAGAATACAAATAAAATAAAGGAAAAGACGATCTTGCCCATGAGCTATATATATATATATAAGAAGATTCTCTTCCTTCCCTCTTCATTATTTGCGAGTTACCTCTGCTGCTGGTCTGTCCCTTCTCTTTCATTTTCTCCTCTCTTAACACTAAGTTGCATGCGCTAGAGAGGGACTCCATTTGTGTCTGAACTTCAATTGAACCCCATTCCTGTGATCGAGGCGTCAAGGTGAGTCTACTGATCCGTTCTAATTGTGATTCCCTTATCCCTTTTATTCTTTGGCGGTCATGGCCATGCATGGCTATATTAGATGTTGTTCTCCACTCCTCTGGTGAGTGTGAGCCCAATTGCGGTCCATGAACTAAGGGCGTTGAAGTGACGAGCTGTACTTTATGATCTGTAGGTAGTAGGTTAAGCAACGGAAGACTGAGTGACGGAGCTGAGACTGCGAAACCAGTGCTCAGAGGAAGGAATCGACACAGAGAGCAGATTATCGAAGCGTGGAACCAAAGTAAGGGGGGTGTTCGGGTTATAATTAATTAGAATAGGACTCGCTTCTTATACAGGTCATTGAGATGGTGTAAGCAGGTTAAGGAAAATATTACTAAACGTAGTTGTGTGTTTATGCTTGTGCATGCGTGACTGTGTACATTAATTAGTTGAGGATCGGGTGTGTGGTTGAGTTTATCATGTTATGATCTTGTGATATCTAATGTTGAAATGATCAGTGTTATGTGACGCCGGGTTAGCAAGCAGGCTACCCGAGTGATGAAGAATTGATATTATTATGTGAAAGGTAAATTGTTGAATGACTATGTGGTGTGGGATGGCCGACGGTATATGATAGCCCCTCATTTCCGGCTCCCGTGGTTTTCGTGCCCAGTTGAGCTACCCAGTGGTCAAGTAGGACCCAGTGGTCGAGGTGGAGAGTCAAGCAGGACTCGGTGAACCAAGCAGGGTTCACGGGGTGTCAAGTAGGACCCCCAGCTGAAGGCCAATCCTTTAGTATCCGGATACTAGGAGTCAGATTGTATGAGAGTCAGTGGTGATTGTGATGAATGTGATGGAATTGCTTGGTTGGGTTAATATAGTTTTCGTATATAATACACTATGTTTCTATGTGCAATTTGATAGATTTCCGAGTGAAAAGTTGATATCTTGTTAAGTATGGGCTAACCCCTTGATGGTTGTAAATGATACACTTGTTGAGTAAACTGTGCTTACTTTCGAATGATGCTTGATGTATATATATAATTATGTATGTATATTTGTTAAGTTCCATTCTATATTAATTACAATGCCAAACACTCACCCTTGCCCTTTTTTTTTAGTAACCAGTGACAGGGAGGGGGAAGGAGCCATGGAGTCGCGCCAAGGGGGAGATCGGTGCCAGGGTCCGAGTGACTTTGAGTGACTCTATAGAGTTATATGTGTGTATAAGAACTTCCGAGCATTATTATTAGCTGTGTTTTAACCAAGACCGGATCGGATACAAACCTATATTTCAAAATACATCACTGTCTATTTATATGCTTTCATGGTTGCTATGACAACTCGTTGGTTAACAGAATCATTTTCAGGGTGAGATCTTTCGGGAGTCCGTTAGTGTGTTTTGTCCACTCATATTTGTGAAAGGTATTCGCTCAGGCGAATAGAAACTTCACTCAAGCGAGAGTTCGGAATCTCGCTCAGGCGAGTTAGGGCCTCGCTCAAGCGGGAGGCCCTGATTCCCTTTTCCCCTTCTATTGTGCTTAGTTAAATTGTTCCTCTTTTCTAAATTTCATTTATTTGATTTAACTGCCACTGTTTGTCATTTGAATAAGTCAGTGAAAATAAATACTATTTCACTAAATCTCAATTAATTATCAAGAAAGAAAGAAAAAAAATTTATCATAAAATTTAATTAATTGAATAAAAATAAATGTAAAACAACCTAGGACGTTACAATACACAAATTTGATAATTAAATGTTTATTTACGTAGTTTGTTAGCCTTTTAGAGACATTGATTTGTTTAAGATAGACTCATTGATATATTGAATATATGCTTGTTTGTCTTTTTATTAGTAACTTAGATTGAGTTTCTATACAGGTTATCAGGTTAAATCAGACTTAAATATATGGCCTATGTCAGACTATAAGCCAGACTTAGGCCTCGAAGTTAGGTGCCAATCCAGGCGATTTATATGCCTACAAACAACATAAGACTTTTGACAGTTGAACAAGAAGTGTTACACCATTTCCTATTCCTTATTGCATAAAATACAAGTAACATTTTGAGGATCTACCACAACCAGCTTTGATAACTCTGACAAGGTTGGTATCTTTCCATGTAACCATTGCCGAGCGAAAAGATGCATATTGGGAGGGATAAACTTGTTCCACAAAGTAAAAACCTTGTTTGTCCTAACTATAAGACCTAAGAGAGATTTGTAAGTTACCTTCACAGAAAAAGTACTAGGTCCACCTTTCTACCAACAAGAATGCAAACCTATATTAGACAAAGACCTAGAAAACTATCTACTCATCAACCAATCCTTCCTCCCAAACAAACAACTACTTTCTCCACATTGATCCCCTTTTAATTCTCTGGTCAACCACTTTTTAGCATATATATTCTTGTCAACTACCAAAGAGTATAACCTAGGAAATAACTTATTCAACTTTCCAAGGTTACACCGCCTATCATCCCAAAAGCGAGTACCGCCTTCATCCCCAAGCCTTCTCTTTAGATTATCATGCCACTTGACAGGGCCCGCAAGCGCACGAGTTATGTCGCGTAATATAAAAGATTATCGTTCTCCACAGGGACTGTGTTCAAAGTACCGGTATATTAAAATTTAATTATCCACACAATTGATTTTTAAGATTTTTATAAAATAAAGCACAAATTAAAGTTGCACAGAATACGAATAAATATAAAAATAAAATTTACTTGACACTTAAAAATTAGAGTTGAGAATATCTTGGGATTTGAGGGGATTAAGACTCTATTTTATGTTAATGAATTTTAACTTTTCATAAATAAGAATCGAATTAAGTTTTCCAAGGTGAATTTTCCAAAAGCTAATTAATATGTTCCTCTCGGAATCCTATTAATGTACCTAACCTATGTAAAGCGCCGCTTAATCCTCAGAAAGGCCCATTATCATTTTATGAAAACCCCTTTTATTTCCTCAAAAGAATTTTGATTACTTTCACGGTTTTACCGAGGTCACAAAAAGCATTTCAAAAATCTTAGGTTTAGTTCAAAGCTTTCCGGTAAAAATAAATCTCTCGATTCTATTTATTACCTAAACTTACTAATATCCCCGTAAGTATACAGTTTTATCATTTAGGTTCTTGTTAGGAATCACTAAAAGCATTGAGCATTTTTTAAACTAAATGGAAAACAGAAATTTATTTAATTCTAAGTCAAAATAATATTAATAATAAAATATTATCATACCCCCTTTATCCCAAGATAATTAATTTAGCTACTCATGAAATAATTCAAATTCATATATATGATGGAAAAATAAAACATGCAAGACATGGTAAAAATAAAGACTTACGGGTTTCTCCAAAAGCTCAGAATAATTTACCACTGTATTTCCTTGTTGCAGTATTCTCCACCAATTACAAATTTAAACAACTTACTTTTACAATTCACAACTCTTAAAATAAAATAAAGAAAAAGAAAATAAAAAGAGAAATTAAAACGAAAAAGAAAGGAAAAGGAACGAAGTAAAAAAAATGAAAAGAAAGAAAGAGAAGGACGGAAGAGAAAGAAAGAAAAGGAAAATAAAAGAGAGAGAAGAAAGAAGAGGAATTAATGCTGATGGAATTGATGCCTTGGTGGTGCTGTCCGTGTTCCCTTTTATAGGCAAAGGAAGGGAAGAAGTCAGCTTGGAAAACGTGTTGCTAGTTGGTGTAATTGTCTTCTTCTCAGCCGCCCCACCATCACAGCTTGGAGACAGCCTGGATGGTGTCAAGTGGGAGAAAACTTTCGGTGCATGTGACTTCCAACTGTCCCAAATTGCATTATTTTAATATTTCCAATAATTCGGTGCTTGAATTTATTCAGCTGGGCAAATTCCGAGTGGAAAATAGGTCGGTTTTCACTTTTCCCCCAAAATTTGAGTGAAAGCTTGCTGGAGGGTGGTTTGCTGAGTGCTGGACGGTGTTGGTTGGAGAGAAAAGTCTGGGCGGTGTGAAGTTGATATTGGACGGTATGGAGAGGGGTGTTGGAGCCGGTGTTATGTTGGAACGGAAAGGGAGAGGGAATGGGACAGTGTCCTGGATTGAGGACAGTGTAGAGTGATCCGATGTTTGGAGTCGTGGAGTGTAGGTCGGTTTTGAAAGGAGAGGGGACGGTGTTGTGGCTTGAGGGACAGTGGAGTTGTTGGACGGTGTGGAGAGGAGTGTTGTTGATTGTGGCCGGTGTTCTATTGATCCGGTGTTGGGCCTGTGAAGAGATGGAAGGAGTCGGTGTTGATGGAGGTAGTGATCCGGTGTTGCATTGTGAAGAATTGGGTCGGTTTTCACCTTCTCTCTAGAATCCAAGTGGAAAAAAGGCCTTTTGTGCAAAAGACCGAGTGAAAAGGTGACTTTGGACACAAATCCGAGTGAAAGCCAGTCAGTGTTGTTGGGGGGTCGGTGTTTGGAGGAGAACCGGTCGGTGATGAAACTGGATGAAAGGACGAGTGGAGAGTGACTGAAGATTAACTCTGATTGAGCCATTCAGTCGGAATTGACTGCAGAAGGACTCGGAACCGACTGAAACCATTCACTCGGCTCAGGTTCATGGAGTTCATTTGGAACTGATTGAAGACTCACTCAGGATCAGAATTTATTCAATCGGTTCCCAACCATTTTCACTCGGCTGTCTCTGAATTTGAACCACTCGGTTAGATCTTGCTCGGATTTCTCAGGAATTCACTCGGACACCTTCCTTTACTCATTCAAATGATAAAATCATATCTTCACTCGGAAGTCTGAGTTGATTTCCACTCGGAATTGACTTCAGTCGTCAATCAACTCACTCGGATATACCTTTCACTCAGAAATTTGGACTTGAAAGACTGGAATCTGGCTGATAGAATTCTTTTCATGTCCGAGCCTTGCTTTGCTCGGTAATTCAGCTTTCTGCCCCAACTCACTCGGATGTCTTCCTTCGAGACTTCTTACTCGGTCCCAGTGTGCAACTTGAGAGTCTGCCCGAGTGTGATTCATTTCCGGTCGGATTTTTCCTTGCTTGCTAAGACACTACTCGGAAATGCCTTGTTCCGCTTGAGAATGCCATTTTCTCCGAATGAAACCACTCGGATTCCTCCTTATTCAACACATTCATTCAGTGGCCTCTTCTACTCGGAATCAACTCACTCGGAATAGCTTTTTGCCCAGAAAAGTTCTTGTTCCCTGGTCAGATCTGCTTCAGTCAGCATCCCTTCACTCGGAATTAGCTTTGGGCAGTTTTTATTGAAGGTCAGTCCCTTTTTTCACTTGGATTGGTCGCAGTAGGGGATCTTCCACTCGGAATCTCCTCCAATCGAGACTTATTCCTTTTCAGCATTGAACCTCTAACAGAGTCAGCTATTTATTACTCAGAATGTCTAAGACAGGGAACTTTCCACTCGGATTCTAATCCAACAGTGAAGTATTCCACTTGGATTTGCTCCATTCTGAGTAATTCCACTCGGATTTGGTCCTTTCTCAGTCATCCCACTCAGATTTGGTCATTTTGAGTCGGATTTTAACATTCTGAGTCGAAATTCAGCATTTCTGAGTCGGATTTTAACATTCTGAGTCAGATTTCAGCATAAAAAAAGAGTTCTTTCTACTTTGGGCTTGTTCTTCTTGTTTCTTTATCATTTTATGGTCGTTTTTCTCTTGTTTTTGACCCTTTATTACCTTAATTCCTGCAAAATAACATACCCAAGTAGAATAGAGTGGAAAGAAAGCAAAAATCTTAATAAATAAAGGAAATACAGTGCATAATGATTAAAATCCTAAGCAAACTAGATCTATTTTATTGTGTTATAAAGCACTTATCAAAATACCCTAAACCAAAGCATTGTTTGTCCTCAAGCAATCACCATATTCACAAGATAAAATACAGAAAACACTAAGCTTAATAAACTAAGGAATCCAAAACAGAGAAAAAGATTTATTCAAATGCCAATTTTAATTTACTTACGTGAATCAAATTTCAATGTCAAGACTTGAGATACTCTTCTCACAATTTTCACTCAAGTGTTTCAAGGTTTGTGTATCTCTCAAATCATCATAGTCAAAGAACATTACCATAAGCTTGTTAATAAACCAGAATCTCCATAGTTTAGATAGAAAATATGTCAAAGTCTAAAGGACTTTCAAAGGGTTGTAACGTGGCCTTGGGTTGTATTGTTAAGGTAGGAATTTCAAGAAAAATAGAATACAAAAGGGCTTTAACAGTCATGAATGATTCAAATTATCATCATAAATTTAACAGAGCAAATTTTTGAATTTTTATGGACTTTTTTGGAATTCATTCAATATCATCCTTTTGATTTTCTTTTCCTTTTTCTTGTTTTTCTTTGCATTCAATACATATTTTCCTTAAGTCCTTTTTTATTTCTTTGCTCCACTAAATTTCCAACTTTTTCACCATTAAGAGAATATCAGTCAATGAAAGGTTTCAAAGAAAAATTTTCACTTTCAGGCTCAAAAGGGGCAACTAGGGGTCAAATTATACAAAATTCTGAGGCTTAAGAATAAGACCTAATTGTGCCTTTATCATCCTAAGACATATAATCAAAAACCATTTTGAATCGGTTGAAAAACAAGTTCTAGAATATTAATGACTATGAGATTCACTCAATCAAGAAAATATGGATTTTGAAAATTTGTTTGATAAACAACCCATTTTGGCTCAAGTCTAACCATGGAAAGTCTTTTCAAAGAAAATTTTAATCACATAAGGTTCATTTAGACATTGATTTGGCATTTAAACAATCAAATTTTGAAAATTTTACTCAAAATTTTGGGATTCTTAGATACTTTAGCCTTGTGTTCAAAGTAAATTTATCATGCAATCATGGTAATTTACAAGATTACAAACAAAACAAGGAAAACAAACATGCAAAATAAAATAACAATCACACAACGTAAACAAAACAGTTAAGTTTTCTTACCTACCACCTCAAACCAGAATTTGACATTGTCCTCAATGTTAAAATGGATGATAAAAGGATAAGAAAACTTACCTGTAGTAACCCCAAACCAGCATCTGACATAGATGGGTTTTTTTTAACTTAAAATGAAACAATAACTTTTTATAGGGTTACCTCCCTATCAGTGCTAAGTTTTAAGTCTTCAGCCAGACTTCTCACCGTTTGGATTTACTCATCAGGAGCATCAAACAAATCCAAGTCACTTTCTTGTTGTATTGGTTGACCTGTCAGATAGTGCTTTACTCTCTGTCCATTTACCCTAAATGTACCAGATTTCTCGCTCCATAGTTCGACAGCTCCAAAGGGAAAGACTTTTGTCACCTTGAATGGTCCCGACCATCGGGATCTCAGTTTACCTGGAAAAAGCTTCAATCTGGAATTAAACAGTAAAACCATATCACCTGGATTAAATGTTCTCCATTAGATGTGACGATCATGCCATTGTTTGGTTTTTTCTTTATAAATTCTGGCATTTTCGTATGCATCTAGACGGAGTTCTTCAAGCTCATTTAATTCCAACAATCTTTGTTCACCTGTAGCCTTATGATCAAAGTTAAGAGTTTTAACAGCCCAAAAAGATTTATATTCTAACTCAACAAGTAAATGACAGGGCTTCCCATATACTAGCTTAAAAGGTGTGGTTCCAATGGGAGTTTTATATGCGGTTCGATACGCCCATAAGGAATCATCTAACTTAATAGACCAATCCTTACGTTATGTATTCATAACTTTTTGAAGAATATTTTTAATTTCCCAATTGGATACCTCAACTTGTCCACTAGTTTGTGGGTGATAAGGTGTAGCAACCTTATGCTTAACTCCATATTTCTTTAGAAGGGTCTGAAAAGTTTTCTCAATAAAATGAGACCCTCCATCACTTATAACACATTTTGGGACCCCAAACCTTGGAAATATCATTTTCTTGAAAAGTTTAATAACAGTCTTAGCATCAAAATGGGGTGAAGCAATGGCTTCCACCCATTTTGACACATAGTCAACTGCCACTAATATGAACTGATTTCCAAAAGAGGAAGGAAAAGGTCCCATAAAATCAACACCCCATACATCAAACAGTTCAACTTCTAAAATGGTATTCAATGGCATTTCTTGTCTCTTACCAATGTTACCTGTTCTTTGGCAAGCATCACAAGTTAGAACATACTTACGTACATCCTTAAAAATATTTGGCCAATAGAACCCAGCTTGCAATACTTTAGCGGCTGTTTTAGAGGTGCTCATGTGCCCTCCATAGGAAAGAGAATGGCAATGATCCAAGATAGCATAGACATCATCTTGTGAAACACATCTCTGAATCATACCATCTGCACATTGCTTGAAAAGGAGTGGTTCATCCCAATAATAATGCTTGACATCTGCATAAAACTTTTTCCTTTGCTGAAAGCTAAGATCAGGAGGTAAGATACCACATGCAAGAAAATTTACAAAATCAGCATACCAAGGGACACGTTGGATACTAAGATTCAAGAGTTGTTCATCCGGAAAAGATTCATTGATAGGAATATTATCTGTTTATTCTTTTTCAGATGTCAACCTAGATAGGTGGTCAGCGACCAAGTTCTCGGTACCTTTCTTGTCCTTAATTTCCAAGTCAAATTCTTGCAATATTAGAATCCACCTAATTAATCTAGGCTTTGCTTCCTTTTTATTCAATAGATACTTAATGGCAGAGTGGTCAGTGTAAACAGTAACATGTGAACCTACCAAGTAAGACCTAAATTTATCAAAAGCAAAGACAATAGCTAACAGTTCTTTTTCAGTTGTGGCATAATTTACCTGAGCATCATCTAGCGTCCGGCTGGCATAATGAATTACATGGAGCTTTTTATCCTTTCTTTGCCCCAACACAACCCCCACTGCGTAATCACTCGCATCGCACATCAACTCAAACGGGAGTTTCCAATCAGGTGGTTGCACGATGGGGGCAGAGATTAGAGCTTGCTTAATCCTGCAAAAAGCTTCCATACAAGATGAATCAAAATTGAAAGGCACATCCTTACCCAGAAGAGTTGTAAGAGGCTTTGTGATCTTGGAGAAATCTTTAATGAACCTGCGGTAAAACCCTGCATGTCCAAGAAAACTATGAATACCTTTCACATTTGTGGGTGGAGGCAATTTTTCAATCACTTCTACTTTAGCCTTATCAACTTCTATACCTCTCTCAGACACCAGGTGTCCAAGAACTATGCCTTCTCTTACCATAAAATGGCATTTTTCCCAATTTAGAACCAAATTGGTTTCTTCACAACGCTGCAAGACTTGACACAAATTTGTTAAACAATTATCAAAATCCAAACCATGCACTGAAAAATCATCCATAAAGACTTCCATCACATTTTCAATAAGATCAGAAAAAATTGCTTGCATACACCTTTGAAAAGTCGCAGGTGCATTACATAAACCAAAAGGCATACGTCTGTAAGCATAAGTCCCATAAGGGCAAGTGAAGGTAGTCTTTTCTTGATCAGATGGATGAATGGGAATTTGATGAAAACCCGAATACCCATCCAAATAACAGAAATAAGAGTGTTTCGCAAGTCTTTCAAGCATCTGATCAATAAAAGGGAGGGGAAAATGATCTTTTTTCGTGGCACTATTTAACTTTCTATAATCAATGCACATGCGCCAACCAGAGACAATCCTAGTAGGAATCAAGTTATGTTTATCATTTTCAATCACGGTTATTCCCCCCTTTTTAGGCACCACATGGACATGACTTACCCATTTACTACTATCAACAGGATATATGACTCCAGCATTAAGCAATTTCAAAATTTCCTTTTTAACCACTTCTTGCATTTTAGGATTTAATCTCCTAAGTGGTTCTACTGTAGGCCTACTTTTATCTTCTACAGTAATCCTGTGCATTCAAAGAGAAGGGCTAATCCCTTTAATATCATCCATTGTATAACCTATTACCTTTCTATACAACCTAAGTTGTTTCAAAAGTTTTTCAGTTTCAGATGGATTCAATTCAGCATTAATAATCACAGGATATGTGGAATTAGGGCCAAGAAACTCATACCTTAAAGAAGCTGGTAAAGGTTTTAATTCCACATTAGGGCTTACCACTTTGTCACACATGACCTCAGTATCATGTGGGGCCTCAGAGCAATCAGATGTTTCTATCGGCTCAATCATGAAAACAGTTTCAAGTGGGTCATTAGGAAGGGTTGTTTCCTTTACCACTTGTTCGACAAAATCCACAGTACAGCAAACATCATTATAAGGTTTTTCTAAAACATTTTTCAAGTTGAAATCAACCTTTTGGTCTCCAACAGTTAGAGACAACTTACCATTCTTGACATCGATCACAGCACCTGCAGTTGCTAAAAATGGTCTGCCTAAAATAATAGGAATCAAAGAATCCTCGTCCATTTCAAGCACAACAAAGTCAGCAGGTATAAAAAATTTTCCTATCTTAATAGGAACATCCTCTAAAATTCCTACAGGATATTTTACAGATCTATCAGCCAATTGTAAAGACATCCTAGTAGGTTTTAGTTCACCTAATCCTAACTTTTTAGCAACAGATAATGGCATTAAACTCACACTCGCTCCTAAATCACACAATGCTTTATCTATATTCATGTCACCAATCATACAAGGAATAGAGAAACTACCTGGATCTTGGAGCTTGGGTGGAAGTTTCTTTTGAATTAGAGCACTGCACTCTTCAGTAAGTGCAACTGTACCATCTTCCTCCAGTCTTCTTTTGTTGGACAGAATGTCCTTCAGGAACTTCGCATATGTAGGCATTTGCTGCAAAGTATCTGTGAAGGGAATATTAATATACAATTTCTTTAAAACATCAAGGAACTTACCAAATTGTTTGTCCAATTTTGCTTTGGCTAAGCGCTGAGAAAATGGAATGAGAGGTTGATATGGCTTAACCTCCTCCTTCTTTTCTTGTGGTTTCTCTTCTTCAATTACTGGATGAGATGAAGATTCATCGACTTTCTTTTCCTCCTTTGCAGTCTTGTCAACTGGCCCATCGTATTGAGTACCACTCCTAAGAGTGACAGCCATGGTTTGGTTAGATGGTCCAGCCTCTAGTTTCCCAGGAAATGTTCCCGGTGCTCTTTGAGAATAGGAGGCTTGTTGGGCAATTTGATTTTCCAGTATTTTGTTGTGAGTGGCAAGAGAGTCCACTTTTGAAGCCAAGTTTTTTATTGCATCAGAGAATTCATCATTTTGTTTAAGTTGAGTAGCTACAAATGTCTCCATCAAGGATTCTAGCTTTGATTTTTGTGGAATATAGGTTCCTTGTTGAGGTTTGTAGTTACTTTGGAATTGAGGTGGCCTATTTTGGAAGCCAGGTGGACCTTGTGGAGGTCTGTAGTTACCTTGATAATTTCCCCCATAGTTTCCAATAGCATCCACCTGATGCATTTCTTGTTCTTGATTAGGAGTCATAGCTAAATGGTAATTTGTAGCTCCATGTCTTGAAACACCACAAACTTCACAAACAATATTAGTAGCACCTGTTGACCCTATTTTATCAAGTTTTAATGTTAATGCTTTAACTTTGGCAGAGAGTAAGGAAAGAGCATCAACAGAGTACTTACCTGGTATTTTAGAAGGTAATCCTCTCTCAGAGTTCCATTGGGGAGTGTTTTGAGCTATTTCCTCGATCAGGTTCTCAACTTCATCAACATTTTTACTCATGAAGGCTCCTCCAGCGGCAGCATCTAAGGAGATCTTTTGTGTGGAAGTTAGTCCATTATAGAAAATATGGATTGTCAACCACCTTTCTATCCCATGGTGAGGACATTCTCTCACCATCTCCTTGTATCTTTCCCAGGCTTCATACAAGGATTCATCATCTTTTTATGAAAAATTGATGATTTGTTTTCTCAACACATCAGTCTTGTTCCTTGGGTACCATTTATTGATAAAAGCACTGGACAATTGTTCCCAAGTCGTGATGGATCCTTCAGGAAGAGAGTATAACCACGCTCTCGCTTTATCTCTTAAGGAGAAAGGGAAAAGTCTTAAGCGAATAGCATCA
Organism: Clitoria ternatea; assembly: GCA_037962975.1. Lineage (NCBI taxonomy): Eukaryota > Viridiplantae > Streptophyta > Magnoliopsida > Fabales > Fabaceae > Clitoria > Clitoria ternatea. The sequence goes on along the minus strand of CM075674.1, from coordinate 101,360,952 downwards.
TTGGTGGCTCCGTTCATCTTCAGGGTGTCACAGTATTCAAGAAAGATTTAAAGGTGAAGATTTGGATCTTTGGAGGGTAATCCTCCAAATTGGTTATGTTGAACCATTGAGAGTAGTGAAGGCTTCAATTCAAAATTGTTATCCTCCACTGTGGGTCTAAGGATGCTAGATCCTCTCCCATTAGTGCTTGGAGCGGCAAAATCTCTTAAGGGTCTGTGTTGGTCTGCCATTTGTTTTTCTTTTTGTTCTTTTTGTTGTTTTCTCAAAGCTCTAAGGGTACGTTCTATCTCAGGGTCAAATCTTAAGTTTAGATCGACACTACGGCTTCGTCGCATAAATAGAAAATAAATGACAAATAAAATAAACAATTAAAAAAAAACAATAACAGATACACAGAATGTAGAACAAAATACAAAATTACAAAGAAAATAAAAAAAATAAAAAAAACAATAAAAATATTAACAAGTATGATCTAATCGAATTTCAATATTGCCGATATTTGAGGGACAACAGTCCCCGACAACGGCGCCAAAAACTTGACAGGGCCCGCAAGCGCACGGGTTATGTCGCGTAATATAAGAGATTATCGTTCTCCACAGGGACTGTGTTCAAAGTACCGGCATATTAAAATTTAATTATCCACACAATTGATTTTTAAGATTTTTATAAAATAAAGCACAAATTAAAGTTGCACAGAATACGAATAAATATAAAAATAAAATTTACTTGACACTTAAAAATCAGAGTTGAGAATATCTTGGGATTTCGGGGGATTAAGACTCTATTTTATGTTAATGAATTTCAACTTTTCATAAATAAGAATCGAATTAATTTTTCCAAGGCGAATTTTCCAAAAGCTAATTAATATGTTCCTCTCGAAATCCTATTAATGTACCTAACCTATGGAAAGCGCTGCTTAATCCTCAGAAAGGCCCATTATCGTTTTATGAAAACCCCTTTTATTTCCTCAAAAGAATTTTGATTACTTTCACGGTTTTACCGAGGTCACAAAAAGCATTTCAAAAATCTTAGGTTTAGTTCAAAGCTTTCCGGTAAAAATAAATCTCTCGATTCTATTTATTACCTAAACTTACTAATATACCCGCAAGTATACAGTTTTATCATTTAGGTTCTTGTTAGGAATCACTAAAAGCATTGAGCATTTTTTAAACTAAATGGAAAACAGAAATTTATTTAATTCTAAGTCAAAATAATATTAATAATAAAATATTATCATACCCCCTTTATCCCAAGATAATTAATTTAGCTACTCATGAAATAATTCAAATTCATATATATGATGGAAAAATAAAACATGCAAGACATGGTAAAAATAAAGACTTACGGGTTTCTCCAAAAGCTCAGAATAATTTACCACTGTATTTCCTTGTTGTAGTATTCTCCACCAATTACAAATTTAAACAACTTACTTTTACAATTCACAACTCTTAAAATAAAATAAAGAAAAAGAAAATAAAAAGAGAAATTAAAACGAAAAAGAAAAGAAAAGGAACGAAGTAAAAAAAATGAAAAGAAAGAAAGAGAAGGACGGAAGAGAAAGAAAGAAAAGGAAAATAAAAGAGAGAGAAGAAAGAAGAGGAATTAATGCTGATGGAATTGATGCCTTGGTGGTGCTGTCCGTGTTCCCTTTTATAGGCAAAGGAAGGGAAGAAGTCAGCTTGGAAAACGCGTTGCCAGTTGGTGTAATTGTCTTCTTCTCAGCCGCCCCACCATCACAGCTTGGAGACAGCCTGGATGGTGTCAAGTGGGAGAAAACTTTCGATGCATGTGACTTCCAACTGTCCCAAATTGCATTATTTTAATATTTCCAATAATTCGGTGCTTGGATTTATTCAACTGGGCAAATTTCGAGTGGAAAATGGGTCGGTTTTCACTTTTCCCCCAAAATCCGAGTGAAAGCTTGCTGGAGGGTGGTTACTGAGTGCTGGACGGTGTTGGTTGGAGAGAAGAGTCTGGGCGGTGTGAAGTTGATATTGGACGATATGGAGAGGGGTGTTGGAGCCGGTGTTATGTTGGAACGGAAAGGGAGAGGGAATGGGACGGTGTTCTGGATTGAGGACGGTGTAGAGTGATCCGATGTTTGGAGTTGTGGAGTATAGGTCGGTTTTGAAAGGAGAGGGGACGGTGTTGTGGCTTGAGGGACAGTGGAGTTGCTGGACGGTGTGGAGAGGAGTGTTGTTGATTGTGGCCGGTGTTCTATTGATCCGGTGTTGAGCCTGTGAAGAGATGGAAGGAGTCGGTGTTGATGGAGGTAGTGATCCGGTGTTGCATTGTGAAGAATTGGGTCGGTTTTCACATTCTCTCTAGAATCCGAGTGGAAAAAAGGCCTTTTGTGCAAAAGACCGAGTGAAAAGGTGACTTTGGACACAAATCCGAGTGAAAGCCAGTCAGTGTTGTTGGGGGGTCGGTGTTTGGAGGACAACCGGTCGGTGATGAAACTGGATGAAAGGACGAGTGAAGAGTGATTGAAGATTAACTCTGATTGAGCCATTCAGTCAGAATTGACTGCAGAAGGACTCAGAACTGACTGAAACCATTCACTCAGCTCAGGTTCATGGAGTTCATTCGGAACTGATTGAAGACTCACTCAGGATCAGAATTTATTCAATCGGTTCCCAACCATTTTCACTCGGCTGTCTCTGAATTTGAACCACTCGGCTAGATCTTGCTCGGATTTCTCAGGAATTCACTCGGACACCTTCCTTTACTCATTCAAATGATAAAATCACATCTTCACTCGGAAGTCTGAGTTGATTTCCACTCGGAATTGACTTCAGTCGTCAATCAACTCACTCGGATATACCTTTCACTCAGAAATTTGGACTTGAAAGACTGGAATCTGGCTGATAGAATTCTTTTCATGTCCGAGCCTTGCTTTGCTCGGTAATTCAGCTTTCTACCCCAACTCACTCGGATGTCTTCCTTGGAGACTTCTTACTCGGTCCCAGTGTGAAACTTGAGAGTCTGCCCGAGTGTGATTCATTTCCGGTTGGATTTTTCCTTGCTTGCTAAGACACTACTCGGAAATGCCTGTTCCGCTTGAGAATGCCATTTTCTCTGAATGAAACCACTCGGATTCCTCCTTATTCAACACATTCATTCAGTGGCCTCTTCTACTCGGAATCAACTCACTCGGAACAGCTTTTTGCCGAGAAAAGTTCTTGTTCCCTAGTCAGATCTGCTTCAGTCAGCATCCCTTCACTCGGAATTAGCTTTGGGCAGTTTTTATTGAAGGTCAGTCCCTTTTTTCACTTGGATTGGTCGCAGTAGGGGATCTTCCACTCGGAATCTCCTCCAACCGAGACTTATTCCTTTTCAGCATTGAACCTCCAACAGAGTCAGCCATTTATTACTCGGAATGTCTAAGACAGGGAACTTTCCACTCGGATTCTAATCCAACAGTGAAGTATTCCACTCGGATTTGCTCCATTCTGAGTAATTCCACTCGGATTTGGTCCTTTCTCAGTCATCCCACTCGGATTTGGTCATTTTGAGTCGGATTTTAACATTCTGAGTCGAAATTCAGCATTTTTGAGTCGGATTTTAATATTCTGAGTCGGATTTCAGCATAAAAAGAGAGTTCTTTCTACTTTGGGCTTGTTCTTCTTGTTTCTTTATCATTTTATGGTCGTTTTTCTCTTGTTTTTGACCCTTTATTACCTTAATTCCTGCAAAATAACATACCCAAGTAGAATAGAGTGGAAAGAAAGCAAAAATCTCAATAAATAAAGAAAATACAGTGCATAATGATTAAAATCCTAAGCAAACTAGATCTATTTTATTGTGTTATAAAGCACTTATCACCACTACCCCCATATATATTTTTACACTTCTCCAAATCTCATAGATCTCACCATCATCGAGAGCCCACCCTACCATGTAATTTGCCAAAGTCGCTCACAAGTCCAAACACAAGAACCTTAACCCATAAATACTCTCCTTTAACTAGTGACCTCCATCTCCACTGGACCAAAAGAGATGTTAACTAACCCTATATTCTTTAAGCCCAAACTTCCTTCATCCCCCCTCTACACGCATTTTTCCACAACACCTAATTTTTTTCCTTTACAACTCACTCCCTCCAAACTAGAAAGATCTATAAATAGAATGAATAGATGAGATAATACCCAAGGGAGATTTGAAAAAAGATAATAAGAAAATTGGTAGAAAAGACAACACAAATTTTATAAGTACCACTCTAGTACTAATAGACATGTATTTTCCTTTTATCTTGACAGTCATTGCTTGATTCTATCCACAACAGATTACCAAATTTTAAATAATTTAGGATGTGTACCAATCAGAAACCCTAAGTACTTAAACAGAATGAAGTCTACACTATAATATAGGATATTTGTTGTCAACTCTATCACCTCATCTGACAGGTTAATTCCCATTAGAGAACTCTTAGCAAAGTTTATCCTCAAACTCGAGCAATGATGAAAGAGTTGCATTATAAACTTGCCAACTAACACATTAGGTTAAAATGTATCTACAAAACTAATGTATCATCAACATATTGTAAAAGAGAAATTTTTACCTCGCTGCTACCCACTACAACCTCCTTGAACAAATTTGCCCTTTGTGCAGTAAAAAAACAACAAACTCAAAACCTCAGTCGTTGACATAAATAAGAAAGGTGATAAAAAGACGTCTTGTTTCAATCGTCTTCTAGGTTTCCATTAACTAAAACCAAAACTATGGCAGATCTCAAGTATTTTGCAATCCAACTTCTCCACTTCATTGGAAAACCTATCATGACGTAGTCCAAATAGACTTAACTCATAGATCATATGCCTTTACAAAATCAGCTTTGAAAGGGATTTCTTTTTCTTTCCTTCTCTTCAAATCATCTAATACTTTGTTTGTAATCAATACCCCATCTAGTAACTGCTACCTTTAACAAAGGCAAGTTGATTATCAGACATCACATCACCAAGTGTCTTTGATAAAACTTTATACATGTATATGATCAGTTGCATGGGTTTATAATGTTTAATGCTTTAAGGACTCATCTTCTTTGGTATGAGCATCGTTAAGGAAGCATTTACATCCATCACCAACCTCTCATTACTATAGAATTCATGCATGAAACCACAAAAGTAACTTTTTAAAGTCTCCTGGAACTTCTTGATGAATCTAAAATTTTAACTATCTGGACCAGGACTTTTATCACTATGACAAACCCATATTGTTGCTCGAATGTCCTCCTCAGTGAAAGGTCTAATAAGCTCCTGTTGTTAGAAACCTGATAAAACTTTAAACTAAAGTCCCTTTAAATTTGGTTGTGCTTCATCCCTTGCTCTAAAAGCCCCGTCAAAATATTTTACAATCCCTGCCTTTAGATTTAAGACTCCACTTACTCTTCTTCCATGAATCATAAAGCTCTTGAATTCATTTTTAACATGCTCTAAACAATGCATTTGTGAAAAACATGTGCTTGAGTCTCTATCCCTCAACCAAAACATCCAAGCCCTTTGCTTCAATATGTTCTCCCTTATCTCTGATAATCCTCAAATATTTGTTTCATATTTTCTCCTCAATGCCTTTGTGGATGACAAACCCCCTTCCTCCCTTTTTCCTATCTAACACACTTAACTCCTCTCTCTCTTTGCACAATCTCTCTTCTAAATTTTAGTAATGATCCCTACCCCATTACCTCAAAATATGTTTTAAGCCCTTTATTTTTTCTTCAATACAAAACTATTCTACCCTTTAACTTGTAACCCCTCCTATGAATTCTTCACTAACTCCCCAATGCCTTGAAGCTCATATTAGTAATTCAAAAATTGAAAAGATTTAAGCCTCCAATCCTTATCTTTTTCTTTAAGCAAAATCATGTAGTGATTGTATAATCCTCGTTTTAGCCTCTATTACATGTAATCTCCATGAGCTTTTTGTAATTTCCTTGTACTAAATTTGTGCGTGTTTAGGTTGCATCTAAAGTATTTTTTATTGTTAAATGATTATTTACCTATTTGAATTATTTGAATTACATTTTTTTGTAATTTTCTGAAATAATAAGAAATACTTTTTTGGAAAACTTTTAGAGATTATTAATTGACAATAACTATTTAGTTTTTTTAAAAAAGAATTGTTTGTGGTTAGAAACATTTTAACAATCTTTTCTTTAAAGACTCATTAATATGTGTTAAATATTATAAATTGAATTTTTTTTATCTTTGTTTACATTAAAAATTTTGTAATAATATTATAAAAGAATTTATCTAAAACAAAAATTATCAGTAAAATTGAAATAAAAATTACATAAAATAAAAGGAAACAAAAAATAACTGGAAACATAACCAAAACAGAAAAGGTTACTTTTATAGAATATTTTAACAATCAATTGAATCTGACGGGTGACTTGGGAAGAGGTTATAAACATGTGACTCTTCTAAATTATTTTTAATTTATTTTGATAAATTATTTTATGTAAATTATCAAAATAAGTTATACTCTACTTATTCAAATAAGTTTTATAATTAAATTTACAGTATAAGTTTACATTTTAAAATAACTTATCATATAAACTCTTAATTAAGTTAGATGTATTAGGTGAAAATTAATTTTAAAATAATTTATTTCATTTAAATTGTTCAAAATAATTGATTATTTTCTATTAAAATTAAAAAAATAGTATGAACTATTTGCAGTAGTTGGATATGCATTTAAATTAACTTATTCATAAAATAAAATAAAAAATAAGTTAATGAGAAAATGATATGTTAGATTATACTCATAATCTAAAATTTAGATCATAATTTAATTTTTCAAATTATAATATGATTTGATAAATGCTGTCAAATACTCATTCTATTTTTATTTAATTGTCATATATATATATATAGGGAATGTATTTTATGATAAACGTTTTATATGTGAGAGTGAGAAAAGTAAATCTGGGCCGTATAATCATACATGAATTATCGAGATTAAAAATTTTTCAAAGTCATATGATCACTTAAAAGGTCACATGACTTTTTAAAAAACTCACATCTCAATCATCCATGGTATGATTGTACAACCTTTTTTCATAAGAATAAATCCTATATATATATATATATCAAGGAATTTAATCATTTTTATTAATTTTCATGGAATAGGTAGTTATTTTATTATTTTATCCTTATTAATATATTGAAGAAATTTATTCTCTTATTTGACCATTTAACTTCAACCTTTATTTTTTTATGAAAATTATATATGAGTGAGAATTAATTACACAAATGTTGAAAGGACTCATAAAAGATATTTGGTAGAAAATCAATTAATGATGAATTAAAATGCTAAGTAAACTGATAAATAAAAATAAAAGAAGGATATAAAAATCAAAATATAATCTAAAACAAAATCCATACGCATTAATGCTTCAGATTTTCCAAACAAATAATCTCGTATCCAGTAATTAATTAATTAATATTATGAATATTTTTTTAGTGGTGGATGTCCGTATTTACTTGACATTTGCCTATAAAAGGGACTCATCCCCTTCTCTATGGATGTACAAAAAATTCTCTTACATTTGGTTACATTTTCTTCTTTATTATATTCTTGTTCCTTCTTCCATTTAGTTATTTTATAACACATTATCAGCACGAGGTTCTGACTAACTGATATCTAGTCAAGTCTATGAAAGGTAATACATGATTATTATTATTGTTATTATTCTTTATAATTTTAATTTATATACCTTATATTATTTATGTATATATTATAAAAGTTCCCGAAGAACTTATATTTTAAACATCCCAAAAGGATGTATAAGATTATATCTATATCATAAAAAAAAAATATAGGTTCCTAAAGAACTTATTTATAAACATCCTTGTAGGATGTATAAAATTAATAGTCAAGTGACTCAGAATTCTTAAAAATATTTATTGATAGTTCCTGAAGAACTATAATAGTGTAAAAAATTTTTATTACTTGCTAATAATAATTAATAATATTAATTTTTTTCCATTACTAGTTATGCGTCTGTTGGGATGCTACCAAATTACAATTTCTATCTCATTAATCAATATTATATCAATAGTATTATTTTATATTATCACTTTATGTATTATTTCAATTGCTATCTTATTTGCAATCCCGATTGTAATTCATAGGTGTTAATTTTATATTATTAAATAATTAAATTCATAATAGATATTTATGATATATTTTATTATATAAAAGGAGTTAATAAATAAGATAGCATTAATAAGGATTCAAACTCGAGTTTATGGTAAGTTATTACTCTACCATTAGGCCACTAATACTTAAATGATATTTTATGAAAACTTTTAAATTTTACTACCGGGTTACTTATGTAGAATTTTATTTATATTTGTCTCCTTGTGGCTAAATATAATAATAAATAATGTAAAATTTTGAGTCTCGTTCAACTGGTACTACTACATTCCTAGAAGTGAATGTAGCAACACATGGTCATTATACTCGTGATCGTGGTCGAAATGATAATAAATCATTTCTATGGACAAATAAAGAATGTATGGAAAAAGGAAAAAGATGTTCAAAGTAGCGAACAAACTAAAAATATTTGTTATCGTTGTGGTAGTCAAGGCCACTGGTCTCGGGTTTGTCGCACACCAAAGCATCTGATTGATCTATACTAAAAATCCTTTAAAAAATAAAGGGAAAACTATAGAAACAAATTTGATTGGTATAGATGATGCTTATACTCACTTTGATGTTGATAATTTCCTTACTCTTTCTGAAGAAGATATTGACCATTCAATTGGAAAGGGGAGTGCCCCTAAATAAATTATTTTATATTTCATGAAATTTGTTTTGTTATGAATTTATGTTAAATATTTATTGTTATTAATTATATTTTCACTCATGATTTATTTATTATTATTTAATGAAGAATGAATGCTCATGTGAATGACGAATTTATATGTCTCGTAGACAGTGTAACATCTCATACTATTCTCAAGAATGAGAAATATTTTTACCATATACTAAAATAAGAAGTCAGTGCTAATACTATATCTGGTAGTATAAATATAATTGAAAGCTCCAGCAAAGCCAGTATTTTGTTACCTGGAGGAACAAAACTGCACATTAAAAGTGCATTATATTCTACGAAGTCTCAAAAAAATTTGTTGAGTTTTAAGGTTATCCGCAGAAATGGATGCCATATTGAGACCACAAATGAAGGAAATGATGAATATCATTACATTACAAAGTTAATTTCCTATAAGAAATATATATTGAAAAAATTGCCTTCATTTTCCTTCGGTTTGTACTACACATATTTTAGTACAGTTGAAACAAATGTTATTGTAAACTAGAAGTTTACAAATAAGAATAACTTTGTTATTTGGCATGAACGGTTAGGCCATCCTGGAACAATAGTGATACGAAAAATAGTTGAGAATTTAAATGGTCATTGCTTGTCCAACAGACAAATTCTCCAAACTAATAATTTCTCATGTGCTGCCTGTTCTCAAGGGAAATTAATTACTCGGTCATCACCAATGAAAATTGGGAGTGAATCACTCACATTTTTAGAGCTATACAAGGTGATATTTGTGGACCAATACATCTTTCATGTGGACTATTTAGATATTTTATGGTTTTGATTGATGCATCAACTAGATGGTCACATGTTTGCTTATTGTCAACTTGCAACCAGACGTTTACGAGATTAATAGCTCAATTAATTCATTTAAGAGCTTATTTTCTTGATTATCCAACTAAGAAAATATGCCTTGATAACACTGGTGAATTCACATCTCAATCTTTTAATGATTATTGTATGTCCATCGAAATTGATGTTGAACATCCTGTAGCATATGTTCATACACAAAATGGACTTGCTAAAACATTAATTAAACGTTTGAAATTGATAGCAAGATCATTGTTATGAGATCAAAACTCTCAAATTTCAACTTGGGGACATGCAATCTTGTATGCAGTAGCACTAAGTTATCATGAGTATTACTCTTTACAATTGGTTCATGGTTAAGAACCAAATATTTCTCATTTAAGAATTTTGGAAGTGCAGTATATGTCTCTATTTCTTCTCCATAACGCACTAAAATGGGACCTCAAAGAAGGTTGGGAATATATGTTGGATATGAAAGTCCATCCATAATAAAATATCTTGAATAATTAACAAAAGATTTATTTACAGCTCGTTTTGTTGATTGTCATTTTGATGAATTTGTTCTCCCACTATTAGGGGAAGAAAGTAAATAGTTAGATACAAGGATTAGTTGGAATGAGATATCTCTATCTCATCTTGATCCTCGAACAAAGCAATCTGAACTAGAAGTTCAGAAAATAGCTAGTTTATAAAATTTAGCAAACCAATTGCCAAATGCATTTGCTAATAAAAAAATAGTGACTAAGTCATATATACCAGCTGTTAATACTCCAATAAAGATTGATGTCCCTACAGGACAATCTAAAATTGCAAATGAGTCTGAAGCCAAAATAAAACGTGGCAGACTTGTTGGTTCTAAAGATAAAAATCCTCAGTAAATAAAGAGAATGGTCGAATCGAGGATATAAAGACTCCAGTAGAGTCTCCTGACATAATCAAGGTTTCAAATCTAGAAGAAACCAAGGTACCTGAAATTGATAAAAATAAAGAGATCTCTATAAATTATGCCATGCATGGAATACAATGGAATCGACATGAAGTCGATGTTGATAAAATTTTTACATTCAAAGTAGCTCTTGATATTATAAATGATGATAAGAATCATGAGCCAAAATCTATTAAGGAATGTGCATAAAGAAATGATTGGCCAAAGTGGAAAGATGCAATGCAAGAAGAGTTAAACTTACTTGCAAAATGAAAAGTTTTTGGACCTGTAGTCCAAACACTGAAGGTATAAAACCAGTTGGGTACAAATGGGTCTTTATGAGAAAAAGAAATGAAAATGGTGAAATTGTGCAATATAAAGAAAGACTTGTTGCACAAGGTTTCTCACAAAGACTTGGTATTGATTTTGATGAAACATATTCACCAATGATGGATGCAAGTACTTTTCGATACTTGATTAGTTTGACAATTCGTAAAAAACTTGATTTACACCTAATGGATGTTGTTGCGGCATATTTATATGGCTCACTTGAAAATGACATCTATATGAAACTCCCTAAGGGATTTAATTTGCCTGAAGCAAAATGACATCTATATAAAACTCCCTGAAGGATTTAATTTGTCTGAAGGATTTAATTTGCTTGAAGCAAAATGACATCTATATAAAACTCCCTGAAGTAATTTGCCTGAAGCATACAAGACAAATTCTTGAGAAAATTATTCAATTAAATTGAATAAATCCCTTTACAGACTAAAGCAATCTGGACGTATGTGGTATAGTTGTCTCATTGAATACTTATTGAAATAAGGGTATAAAAATGACCCGATTTGTCTGAGTGTTCTTATAAAAAGATTTGGAAAAGAGTTCGTTATAATTTCTATTTATGTAGATGATTTAAACATCATCGAAACTCCTGAAGAGCTATCAAAGGCTGTAAATTGCTTGAAAAGGGAATTTGAGATGAAAGACTTGAGAAAAACAAAGTTTTGTCTTAATTAGAATATTTAAAGGAAGGAATTTTAATGCACCAAAAGACTTATACAAAAAAGTGCTAAAGCAGTTCTATATGGACAAGTCACACCTATTGAGTAGTCATATGGTTGTAAGGTCACTTGAAGTGAGCAAAGATCCTTTTCGACCTCAAGAGAAAAATGAAGAACTACTTGGTCATGAAGTATCATATCTCAGTGCAATTGGTGCACTAATGTATCTTGCTAGTCATACACGACCTGATATATCATTTGGTGTCAATTTGTTAGTAAGACATAGTTCTTTACCCACAAAAAGGCATTGGAATGAGATTAAACATATATTCTGCCACCTTAGAGGTACAATGGACATGAGTTTATTTTTCCCATATATATTTAAAGCAAACCTAATAGGTTATGCAGATGCAGGGTATTTATCTGATCCTCATAATGATCGATCACAAACAAGATATTTGTTTACATGTGATGGTACAGTAATTTCATGGAGATCCATAAAACAAATGATCACAACAACATCATCTAATCATGCTGAAATTCTAGCATGACATGAAGCAAGTTGATAATGTGTTTGGTTGAGGTCTATAATTCAACATATTCAAGAAACTTATGGCTTGCATGCTGGAAAATTACCACCAACAATCTTATATGAAGATAATGCAGCTTGTATCTCCTAGTTAAAGGAGGGATATATTAAAGATCAAAAATTTTCTTTACTCACGATCTTATAAAGAATGGTGAAATAAATGTCCAGCAAGTCTGACCATATGAGAATTTAGCAGATATCTTCACAAAATCTTTACCAACCAAAGTTTTTGAGCAACTAGTACAGAAGATTGGTATTCGACGCTTACATAAATGTTTTGATAAGGGGGAGAATTAAATATTTGTACATTTAATTATTTATTTACTTTGTAAAGAATGTTGTGCTCTTTTTCCTTCATTAGGTTTTTATCCTACTAGGTTTTTCCTAGGAAGGTTTTAACGAGGCATATTCTAAAATATGAACATTCAAGGGGGAGTATTATGAATATTTTTTTAGTGGTGGATGTCCACATTTACTTGATATTTGCCTATAAAAAGGACTCATCCCTTTCTCTATGGATGTACAAAAAATTCTCTTACATTTGATTACATTCTCTTAGGGGTGTCCAATTTCACTGTTATCCGTATGAACCCGAGCTGCCCGATTTTAAAGGTAAGAACGGGTCGGTTTGTAACGGGTTTTCGGGTAAAAAAAGGTCATTTAAACGGTTTATTGTGACTAAAAACGGGCGGGTTCGGGTTAAAAAAATTAAATCCGATGATACCCATACTCAACCGACTGCTACTAGAAATATCATGCAGTTATTTCTCTTTATTGATTTCTAGATAAAATTAACGATACTTTCTTTAAGATTAGTCTTTGTGTAGTCAACCTGAAGTCATACATGAGTTTATCATCAAATTATCATATTCTAAATGTGTAACATCCTGAGTTTTGTAATATTTAGCAAATTCAGTTATGAAGGATTAATAAAGAAATTCTGAATGAAATTCTGAGTGAATGCTGTTTGAGATATAATATTCCGAGTGAATATGGAATGATACCGAGTGAAGTAAGACCGTGAAACCTATCTCCAAATGGAATTACGATGTTTCCGAGTGAAACATCATTAAGCAAATTATTTCTAAGTTAAGAAAATAGTGTCTGAATGAGACACTTTCGAATAAGGAAATTCGAGTGAAACGGTTCCGGGTGGAGTATCTCAGAATTGAAACTTTTCAAGTGAAATATTTTCAAGCACGACATTTCCGAGTGGAATGATACCGAGAGAGAAAAGACTCGGTCTGGATTATTTTGCCAAGTGGAAACCCGAGTGATGATGGTCGGTCTTGGAAATAATTACCGGGTGAAAGACCACACGAGAGAAGAGTCGGTTTTGAAATAATTCGCCGAGTGAAGACCGAATAGATGCTGAGTCAGTGAGGGTGAATTACCGAGTGCATGACCGACTGAGTGATAAGTCGACTTTAATGAAAGTTGCCGAATGAAGGTCCAAATGAAAGGAATTGATTCTGGAATAACTTCCCAAGTGCAAAACTGAGTGTTGGTAAGGACAACCTCTGGTCAGGTTTTGCTTAAGCGAGTGGATACCTCGCTCAAACGAGTGAGTATGGAATTCGTTACTAGAAATTTCTTGCCCGAGCGAGTGGCTATTTGGAGGGAGCCTCGCTCGAGCGAAAATATGGAAAATGGTTACTAGACAGTTCTCGCTCAAGTAAGAGCGGTTCGCTCAAGTGAGAATCAGGTCTGATGCTTTCCACGTCAACCTGTTCTTCTATCTTCTAGTAAAGTCTTTTCCTGATATTTTCCTAAGTATGGGACCCTCTCTAATGTGTTGTCCCTTTTCATTAAATGCGTACTCCTTATTCAACATCTGAAGAAAGTACAACAGATATCTTTTAATCATTCATGTCTCTTTGCATGAATGATATAAATACCAATTTCCACTGTTAAAGGAGTTTAGAAAAACCTTTGAGAGAAAAGATATCATCTGTAATCATCCTCTTCCAAATACTGCTGAAAAAGCCATTAACGAAGAAGGAATCAGTCTTCATTTCTTCTTTTATAAAGAAAACACTGGATTAGCATAAAGCTGAGATTCCAGTCAGAATTCGCAAGCTGTGAATTGGATAAAGCTTTGAGTGTTGCAAGAGCTCTTAAATTCCAGGTAGGGGGAGCATTTCATTTCAAATAGATAGTTTATGAATGGATGTGGGGTGATTCTATTATGTTGTATATATGTGTGTATAATTGTTATTGGAACCCCATTTATATGACACTTTATGTTTTCATATATATTCCATTTGATCAGTCCTGAACCGGGGTCAAGAGTTCTGGTGTCGGGTCAATCATAAATAGTAGAAAGATTACGTCTCTGTTGACCAGTTCTTTGAGTATCCGATTTGTATATCCGATGTCTCCGTATGAGAAGAGAGTGGATTGAATGTCCTGGAGGTCCTTCACACCAGCCTGACGCGTTGATGTGGGCGAAAGGTGGTGTCACCTACAAAGATTCTCTGACGCTCAAGTCAGTGATGATATTCCAAATGAGGAATGTTTTTTAGAGAGTAATTGTAAGTTTTTGAAAAGGATCCTTTCCTTCATTGATGAAGAGAGTTCATATACCTGATTGGCTCGATATTCGAGGATCCGTTAGTGGGGAACCACTAACCTCCAATAACACCTTAAATTATTATTTTATTGCGCACTTACCAGTATGATTGGGTTAAGTGGCTATTTTATATTGAGCGTAGAGAGTATAGGCTAGAATTAGGGGACAAGTTAATCATTCCCGTGAGCAGATTTTGGCTCGTAGTGTAAGGAATTATTGATCGGTCCCTGTAGTAATGCCTTTTATCTTCTGCATAGTGACGTGTGTGTTATCTGGTGTCATGGTGTTATCCTGGACAACCGGTATAGGGAGAATTCCTGATACGGAATTAGAGTCCGGATGTATACCGATGACACCGGTTGCACGTTAGCGAATTGACAAAGACGTTAAAATATGTCTTGTAGAACGGATACCGGTATTGAGACCGGATCATATGTCCCCTAGCTTGTGTGAGGGACTGAGTAGTTGTTCACATAAGCTACTCAACCTGCGAGAGGTCTAGATACCGGTATGCTTATGTACATAATAGTTTTTTTTACATATACTATCATATTGCAAAGAACCGTTCTTTAATTGAAGGATCCGATGTCTTGATGTTGTTATAACGGATTCAGACAAAGATTTGCTGTATGAGAATTTCAAGAGTTTGTTGAAATTGAAGACTCTTAAAATTCGTGTAATGGCTGTAAAGCGTGAATTGCGTCGCATGATTAGACATTAAATGCTTTTAATCACGTGCGCGAGCAATTATTACGTCTGAGACGGAAATCTCAGTAACCGTCGTTTGGGGCTTAATGGGCCTACAATTTTTAAAACTTCTGGGCCCAGCGGATAGGCCCTTTGTCGAATTGACATTGTTTTGGCGCCCATGAATTTGGAACGACTGTGTCGCTTCACCCGTGAATCAACGCGTTTAGTCGTGAACGACACTACCTCAAGAGTTGGTAACTGAACCCTTTTGTTTCCTATAAAAGAAACACTTAGTGGGTTCTAGGTTCCACTCATTTCTGATTTCTTAGCAAAACTCTACAAAAATTTTGTAAGGACGCTTGCCGCTCGTTTTGAGAAATTTTTCTCAGTCTTCATCTTCCTTATCATCTGAGGTAACCATTTTCTTTCCTCTGTTATTTTCGTCATCTTTTGCTCTGTTGTTTTTGCATGAAAAGAATGTATCTTACTATGGAGAGATTAACTTCTCGCAACCCTAATTATCATGGGGGAAGAATCCTTGTGATTCTTCCGAGGGCTGAGTCATATCGCTCAGAAAGGGGATCTTACTCACGGTGGAGAGTGACTTTTCCCTTCTCAGAGTCGTCCTCTGATTGTAGTCGCTCTGAAAAGTGAGGTGAGTAATGATTGTTACCCTTCTGATGATGTGACTTTTTATTGTAGAGCAGAGATTTTTGTTCACGCTACTCAAATGATGACTGGAGAAGGAACCTCTGGGAATCAAACTGTTCTGAAAACAGCAGAAGGTCTGTACAGCGTAGTCGCCTCTCGGCTAAACTGGGAAGAACTCCAGGCTAAATGGCCCTTCTGCTGGATATCTAACGAGCTCAAAAACTTAGCTTCCCATCATGCGAATGAGGACGGAGCTCGGATTCAGCCAAGGTTTACAGTTTGCGCTAAGGAGGAAATGAAAAAATGGTTCAGGGTATTTGCACCGCTCCCTACAGAACGGATATACCACGTTGTCCCAGATGAGCGTTCGGTATATATGCATAATTTTGTATTTCATCACCTCGGAGTTCGTTTACCCTTATCCGAGTTTCAAATGGGTGTATTAAGGTTCCTAAATTGTGCACCTTCTCAACTCCATCCGAACGGTTGGGGACTCGTCCATGCTCTAGAAGTATTGGGAGACTACTTCAACTTTACGCCTACCGTAGCGATGCTGTTTTACTACACTCAGGTAGTTTAGAGGGCTTACAAACAAGGCGGTGTAAGCCTAATCACACTCCGGACTCTATGTTCCTTCGTGAACTTTAAATCCTACACTAATTCAGCTAAAGTTGATGGGAAGTCATTTAAGTCCTTTTTTACCCGTATATCAATTAAGAAGAATAAGCCCGTCTTCTGGAAGAACGAAGAGGGTCTTAATAAATTTCCCCTGAGCTGGACTCATGAGCATTTTCTCCTGAACTCTTCAGCATACTTCATTGATCAGTCCGAGCTATTCACTGAAATGGCGACGGTGTTATTCGCCCTTGAAGCATATTCTACACGCTTTAAAGCATTTTTGTGTAGACGTCTTTTAAGTAGTTCAAGTGCAGTCCGGGATGAATATCTCCGTAATTCTCATTTTATTTTTCTTTTCCTCCTTTGTTAACTGTATCGAGCATTTCTTCGTTGCTAACACGTTTTATTTATGTATGTAGGCGAAATAGAACAAAAATCTCCGGACATGGACAAGTTGAAAGATTTGAAAGCAGGAGGCAAATCTGTAGCTGGCGAGAATAAAATCCTGCCTAAGAAGGATTCTGTGAAGGATTGTTCCGAGGTGATCATTCTGACCTCGGATGTAGAAGGGGAGATTCCACTGGTAGAGGGTGGCTCGACCGGTGTTGGCGTAACTACGAGTCAGCCCAAAATAACAGAGAGGAGGAGGAAGATCAAGAATGATCCTTCAGGAGGACCATCAAAGAAACATAAACCTTTAAAGAGTCCAAAAAGGGCAAGAGCTTCAAAAGGTAAAGCTGTAAAGACCTCGGATGCAGCCGATGTTTCTTCCAGACTCCATAAGGGTATTCCTTCTGGGGTTTCTGGATCTAGTCCGATCTCTTACCCAACAACTTCATTCCTTACCCCCTTCCTCTCATATCGGGGAACAACTCCAGCGATTCTTCCTCAGCCGTTATACGAACTCCGGCCCACACTTAAAACTAAAGAAATCAAAGAGGTGTGTGAGGCTGGAAAATGGCAGTTAACAGAACTGACTGGGATGCTTTACTCGATCAGTTTGTTAGTTGATGATGTTGACAAGGTTGATGAGCTGAGTGATAAGGTAGAACAGCTCAACCTCTCGTTGGGGAAGGATAAAGCTGCCTTAAGATTAATGGAAGATCGCCTTGCCAAGTCTAAAGAGTTTGGAGATATTATGAACAAGGAAAATCTCAAGCTCAAAACCATGCTCAAAGACTTGGAGGGTAAATTGGCGGAGAAGGAGGAGATGCTTGGTAAATCACAAGAAGAACTCCGTAGCAGTCAAGCTAAACAAGCTGATCTTGAAGACAAAAGCAAAGCTGCTACGGAGGATTATTTCAAACAAGTAGAGGAGTGGTCCCAGAAGGAGAAGAAGTTCCTCCTTGAGATCGAGGGACTGAAGGCTAAGAGCGCGGAATCCCAAGGATCGGATGGAGATCTTTCGAGGTTGCAGGAAGAGCTGGCTGTAGCGAAAGCCGAGGCGCAGGAAGCTATTGACATATGTACTCAAGCAGTTGAAGAATCCTTCAGCCTAGCTATACGCCAAGTTTTCTATCGTAACCCCACTGTGTCGCTTAACCTCTATGGTATGGATCCGTTCTATGAATTCCATGGAGGGAGGTTAGTTGTAGTGGTTGATGGTCGACATGAAGATCCTCCGGAGTCCTTATATGGTTTGGCCCCTCTTCCCAAGGGTCAGAGCATGGGACCGGATTTCATTTTTCCCATTCTTGAGGTCGCCTCATCTGTAGGAGGTGCTAAAGCTCCAGAAGAGAAGACTCCAGAGGAAACCCCAAAGGAAGGGATACAAGAACCTGGAGAAGGGGAAGGGCAGAAAGAGACCGAAGAGCAAGTTCCCCCTTTGTAGTCTTGTTATTTTTAATATGTAAAGTTGTGTTCCGGGATCAACTCCGATATTACATGTAATCCTGCTCTTCATGGATGAATAAAATTCCCTTTCAGAATTTTGTCTTTAATACTTCATGATGAATAATATGACTCAGATGTATATATCATTTTAGTAATTGATAATCCGCTCTGTAGGGCTAACGTTGAGGTTGGATTGACATAATCACCTCAGAAAATCATATAATTTTAAAACGGAAAGATATATACATGAATACTGTCCCTAAGTATAAGTATGTTAAGGAATAGGTACCTGTCGTAGGGCATCATCCTTAATTCTTTTTGGGGAGAAAAGTAGTCGATCCATTGTTCACAGAAGCGGTGTGTCAGGACGGATGACTAGCATTAATTGGTGTTATTCTCATAGGGAGGTTTACAGAGTCAATCTATTGTTCAATGTGAGAGTATCATTCCGAGCTTTGGGAACTGCAAAGATATATAAAGATGATGGTTGTGTCTTCCATCATAGGGATAGTGATGGGAATTTGTTCACGTCAGGAGTTGATACATAAAATCACAGATTAAGTGATAGAGAATATCCGTCCTAGGAAAATATCTCTCAATCGTAAGAGCACAAATTAAGCCTTCAAGATCACAGGAGTTACATCATCAAATCACAGGATAGGTGATTGAGATCGTCCGTCCTGGGGAAATACTTCTCAATCATCAGAATACAGATTGAGATTTCAAGTGCTTCCATCATAAGGATGATGATAGGAATTGTCCATGCCAGGAGTTACGTCGTCAAATCACAGATTGGGTGATTGAGATCATCCGTCCTGGGGAAGTACACCACGCCAGGAGTTACATCGTCAAATCACAGAATAGGTGATTGAGATCATCCGTCCTGGGGAAGTACATTTCGATCGTCAGGATATGGAACTGAGTTTTCAATTCCGTTATCAAATCTGGTATTGAGACAGGGTCATCACTCTATTTGTCCCCTAGCTTGTGTGAGGGACTAGTAAAGTGGCTCATATAAGCTACATCGTCTGTAATGAATTTGGATACCGGATGATATTCGTCGTTTATAGAAAGTCATTACGTGGTTGCGTAAAGATCCGTTCTTGGAATGGAGTTCCGTTGTCATAGATCTTCTTAGGACGGATCCGTACAAAAAGTTTTTTGTGTGGGAATCCCAGAAGTTATTGAAACTTGCAACCCTTGGTATTCGAGAAACAGTTGCAACGTTTCTCATGATTGGACATTTAATGCCTTTAATCACGTGGGCAAGCCATTATTGCTTTAAATGCGCACGTCTTTATAACCGTCACTGAGGGGCTTAATGGGCTTGAAATTTAAATTCTGAGGCCCATTTGAGAGGCCCTTTGACGAATTGACGCTGATTTCGTGCCTCAATATTCGAAACGGCAGCCTTGTGTCTATGAAAAAGGTGTCGTTTAAAAGTGTCGTTTGGTTGTAAACGACATAACCTTCGACTCCTTATAAAAGGAGAACTTAATAGATTCAGAAGTTATTCAGTGTTTGTTTCCCTGACGAAACTCTACAAAAATTTCGAGAAGACATTCCTGTTTGCTTGTATGAGATTTGATTCACCACTTCTCTTCATTCTTAGGTAACCTCTCTTTCGTCTTCTCATTCTTTTCTTCTAGTTTTTCTAAATGTCTGGGAGAGGCTTTGCTAGCTCGAGCCACGTTGGCCGTAGGGGAAAGGGAGGGAGAGTGTTGTCTCGGACTTCCTTGAGTTGTGGTGGGAGGATCCCTGTGATCGTCCACTCAAATCCACTTCATTCAGAGAGGGAGGCGTCGCCCTACTCGAGGCGAAGGGTGATAATACCCTCTTCAGAATCCTCTTCTAGCGAGAGTGAGGGGAGCGCTGATTTGTACCTCTCTGATGATGTTAGCTTTTATCGCAGTGTAAAGGCGTTTAAGCTAGCCGTAAAGAAGATGTCTGGAGAAAGCGCCTCTAGTGGTGGAGCATCTTCTCAAAAATACATCATGAAGACAGCTTCTGGATTGTGTAATGTAGTTGCACACCGGATTGACTGGGTAAAGTTCCAGTAGAAACGCCCATATAGCTGGGTTGCTGACGAATTTCGTGATACGGTGTCCATACATGCTCGGGAGGATAGAGCAAGGTTGGAGCCTCGCTTCACCGTTTCCAAAAAAGAAAAGTACAAGGAGCGTTTCATGGTGTTGGCTCCCTTGCCTTCAGAATGGATCTGTCATACACCGGATGAGAGGTCAATATATATGTATGACTTCTTATTCCTGAACTTAGGCGTACGTTTCCCGCTCACCAAACTCCAAATGGCTGTTCTGAGGTTCTTGGATTGCGCTCCCTCACAGCTTCACCCCAATGGATGGGGTTTGATCTGTTCTCTTGAAGTGCTTGGGGAGCACTTCAATTTCACACTGACGGTGGCCATGCTTTTTTATTTCACGCAGGTGGTCCGTCGTGCCAATAGGGAGAAGGGAGGAGTAAGTCTGATAACCCTCCAGACTCTCTCCAAGATCATCAACTTCGAGTCCTACACTGACTCTGCCAAAGTTACCGGACGTTCCTTCAAATCTTATTTCACCAGGATTCGTGTGAAGCCCAATGATCCAATTTTTTGGTTGAATAAAGATGAGATTGAAGAGTTCCCCGTGGCCTGGACGCATGAACATTTCTTGTTGACGTCCCAGGCTTACTACACCGACGAGGACGAGTTAACCCCAATATCGGTTTCCGTTCTTTCTGCTCTTCAATCATACACCGCCTCGCATAAGTTTTTCTCTTGTAGGCGTTTGCTAGGGTCAAAGACCACCCGCGAGGAATATTTGCGTAATTTCCTATTGTTTTATATGCTCTTTCTTTTTATGTCTCGATATCTTCTGTTTCTGACGGTCCTCTTTTTTTGATTATGCAGTTGAAATTGAAGCTGAGTCGCCAGAGATGGAGAAGTTGAAGGGCCTCAAAGCTGGAGGGAAATCCGTGGTGGCTGAAAACAATATTCAGGCAAAGCGAAATTCCAAGAAGGCTACTGTTGAGACCATCATACTCACCTCGTCTGCTAGTGACGATATTCCTTTGTTGGAGGGCGGATCTGATATACCGACCTCCAACGTTGAGGGAAAAAAGGTTGGTGAGAAGAAGAAGAAAGCAAAACATGAGCCTTCCAAGAAAACCGAGTCTTAGCCCTCTCCCAAAAAATAAAAGACTTCTAAAGGGGCAGTTGATGCAGAGGCTTCTAAAGGAAAGACGATAGAAAAGGCTATACCGGATGCCCCGAGCAGTGTTCCTACATCGGTTGCCAAACCAATAACTGCTTACTTTGCGCCCAAGGTTTCCTGTCCTCTTCCAGGGAATTCCAATCTTGCCCCATACCTAGTGTATGAGGGTCCAGTGCCTTAATGCATCCCTGATTCTCCATACAAGCTGAAGACTTTAGAGCCTGGAGAAGTAACTCGAGCTTGTGACGCTAGGCAATGGCAACTGGCTGAATTGTCCAGTCTTCTGAGATCGGTTCGCAGGCTGTCAGAAGATAATAAAAAACTTGGCCAGTTAACAGGCAAGGTTAACGACCTGAACATTGCCGCAGCTAGGGACAGAGCAACCATTCTTCGCTTGGAAAATCGGTTGGAGGCTTCCAAGGAAGAAGGGTACAAGAAGGATGAGGAAATCTCCAGGCTAAAATATCTTGTTAAAGAGTTGGAGGCTCAAGCTGTTGACCAGAAGAAAATCAAATCTGACCTCCACGCCAGCCTCTGTACGGAGAAGGAGCATTCGGTCAAGTTGGGAGAGGAACTAAAAGAAGCCAAGGTCATTTACTCACAAGGAGTTGAAGACTGGGCCCGTAAGAAGAAAGAGTTGTTATTAAAACTGGCGAGTTCGAATGACGAGGTCAAAGTTCTGAAAGCGAATCTGACTGCTGCAAATACCCGAGCGAAAGAGGCTGTGGATATCTGCAGCCAGGTAGTAAAGGAATATTTTGGGCTTGCTGTTCGTCAGATTCAATACCGGAATCCCAAAGTGGAACTCAATTTGAACGGTATTGATCCGTTCTATGAGTTTTATGGAGGGAAACTGGTAGCTTTAGTTGACGATCGTCAGGAGGAACCGCCAAACACCATGTATAAGCTAGCTCCTCTTCCCAAAGGTCAGTCAATGGGACCTTCTCTCCTGACTCCCATCACCCGGCAGCCTAGAAGTGAAGGAACAAGTGCTGGTGTAGGTAAAGCTACTGGTGAAGCGGGAGGCGAGGCCGGAGATAAAGGCAAAGGAAAGGGCGGAGAGACAAGCCAACATAAATAGTGCCTTCCTTGTCTTATAGTTTTTATTGATTCAATTCTGCTGTGTTCCGGGATTAGCTCTGGATTACTGAATTAATTCTTTAATGAAATTCATGATTTGATCAAATGAAAATACAACTTGCTTTATACGTTTGTCCGTTAAGAGTATTTTCAATAGAATCATTGTATATGTAATGATGCAATCCGGATGTAGACGCGTAAATATTACATTGGATAGTAGCAAACAAGTTTAGTTCTTATGTATAGGTACTTAAATAACCAAAGGCTCGGTTTGATAGAAAAGATAAAATGTCTTTTGTTGTATCGAAATCGTTTAATCGTAGGTTTGGCATAGATAAGCATGGTAAAGGGCGCACCTTAATCTTTGATGATTAGGCTTTTTGATTATAAGTACCATAATAGGGTCTGCCGTTGTGAGGGAACGTATTGTCATTAGGAGATCGACTTGCAGTGTTAATCTCGAGGGGAAGTAATTGTGAGGACGTTTTTAATAAGTGTCCATCCCTCGAAATACTCGTTAGCCAGTCGATACTGTCCCCAAGCATTATTGGGTGATCAGTTCCGAGTGAACATTTGACTCTGAGTGAATTATTCCGAGTAAATATTCGACTCTGAGTAAGTGACTCCGAGTGAGGTTGGTTCTGGCTAAGTTGCCTGGGAAATTCCATTACCCCTCGAGTTGCTCAGTAAAAGCATGTACGTTTTAGTTGAGTCTTATTTTTCATCAAGGATGATCTCCAGTGATATTTCCGAGTGGAATTTCTTTTGAATGAGGATACCGAGCGGGAGCTCTTCTGATTGAGAATTCCGACTGTAAACTCCTCTGAGTGAGAGCTCCGAGTGGAAATTCTTCTGAGTGAACCTTCTTGAGTGGAAGGTTCCGAGTGATTCTTCAGCCGCATTCGGAGTTTAGACTTACAATTTGAGTTTCTATTCAGGCTCAAATTTTCTGAGTGCAAATTTTTCCGAGTGGAGTATTGCTGATTGAAACTCCAAAGTGAAATATTTTCAACTTAAAAAATTCGTGAGTCGGGCAATAAATTTGAAGTGTCTTCGTGTAAGGAATTCTAAGGAAAAGTATTTCCGAGCAAAGTTAATGAGAGTGATGATTGATTCTGCGTGAGTCAGATTTTGATGAAATATTGCCGACTGAAGAATTTAAATAGTATAGTAATGAACTTGAAGTATTTCTGAGCAAGGAATTCCAAGGGAGGGTATCTCCGAGTGGGGAATTCCTAGGGGAAATACTTCCTAGTGATTTTGAATAATCCCAAGTATGGTACTTTAGTGTGGGATTTCACCGAATGAAGCATTTTCGAATATCGTAGCTCCGAGTGGATCATTTCTGAGTAGGAAAAAGATCGAGCGAAATACTTCTAATTCCCGCATGGCATGGCACCAAATGGAATATATCTGATTCCTACATGGCGCGGCAAAGAATGGAGAATTTCCGAACGAAATGCTTCGGGTGAAGATGCCTCAGATAGAGACATGCTCGAGTGAATTATTCCTAAGTCAGAAATAAGGAGTCGGGCTTCGATCAAATATGACCCGAGCCTTTGAAGTTAAAATGTTCCCAGATAAGGAATTTCAACAGAAAGTATTACCGATTGAAGAATTTCCAGGAGAAGTGCTTCTGGTAAATTTAGAGTTCGGTGTCACTTACTTGTTGAAGACTTGGTTTTGATTCTGTAACCCATGTCTTTCTTGGCGTTCGGTTTAGTTCTTCAGTGGGTGTTTGGTTTTACCCATTCACGATTCTTCACCGACGTTCGGTCAGACCTACTAGTCGTACTCGGAGTTTGGTTTAATCCTACAATCCGAGTCTTCAACACGGGGTTTAGATCAGGGTTAATCCTGAACCTACTGCGCCCGTTGCTTGGGGTTCAGCGTGGTCTTGAAGGAGAACTAGCTTATTGCGCCCAAGCCTTCTCCGGTGTTCGGTCATACCTACTAACCGTACTTGGAGTTCGGTTTGGTCCTACAATCCAAGCCTTCAACGATGTTCAGCCAAACTTACTAACCGTACCCAGAATTCGGTTTAATCCTACAATCTGGGCCTTCAAATGGGGTTCGGTAAGCCTTATATAAAGGTTTGATCCTACTGCGCCCTTTTTCTGGGATTCGGTATGGTTTTTTGTAAGAGGACCAGTCCTACTATGCCCAGGTATTCAATTATTCATACATATTCGAGGAGTTACATCGTCAACTACAGAATGGATAGTTGAGATCATCCGTCCTGAATATGTTTGTGCACGCCGGATATACTGAAAATCACAACATAAGAAAAACTCGAAAGAGTTAAGTTGATGTATGAGATTCTTATTGAGTAAAAATAAGAATTACAATAAAAGCGTAGCTGGGATTATGATATAATGTTTTCTCCGTTGAACAATCTCAAGTGAGGAGAAAAGAGCGCATGTTGCTCCAGCAGCTAGCTATAATAAATGCGCAAGTTCTGGGTATTCCACTTGTTTCAGATTGGAGTGCCATCAAGGTTTTCAAGGCGGTATGAGCCTTTGCCAGCAATCTCGGATACCCTGTATGGGCCTTCCCAGTTTGGGGCTAGTTTGCCTTGATGAGCAAATTTGTTTCCCACACTTGCTTTCCTCAAAACCAAATCTCCGACGTTGAAAGTCCTTGATTGGACTCGTTTGTTATATCGAAGAGCGACTTTGGCTTTGATGGCCTGATCTCTAATGAATGCGTCTTCTCTGAGTTCTTGTATGACATCCATTTCTGATGCCAAGTTAGCGTTATTGCCTTCTTTAGAGAAGTATTTGACCCTGGTAGAAGCAACTTGCAGTTCCACAGGTATCATTACCTCCACCCCATAGGTCAGGCGATACAGGGATTCATTGGTGGAAGAATGACGCGTTGTGCGATATGCCCAAAGGACGTGACACAATTGGTCTGTCCATCCGCCCTTGGCTTCACCAAGACGTTTCTTCAGTCCTTTCAGCACCTCCCTGTTGGCCACTTCGGCTTGGCCGTTGGTTTGGGGATGTTCGACGGAGGAAAATATCTGGGTTATTCCTAACCCTTCAAGTAAATCTGTAAATTTCCTATCCGTGAATTGGGTGCCACTGTCTATGACAAGCCGTGCTGGGACTCCGAATCGTGTTATAATATTTTCATACATAAAACGATGAGTTCGAGCTGAAGTAATATGCACCACCGGTTCTGCTTCAATCCACTTAGTGAAATAATCGACCCCTACAATGAGATATTTGATGCCCCCAGGAGCAGTTGGGAAAGGGCCCAAAATATCCAATCCCCATTGGTAGAACGGCCATGGAACAGTGGATGTGAAGAGTTCTTCTGCCGGTGTGTGGTGAAGATTAGAAAATTTTTGGCAGGCATTGCATTTCTTGACAAAGTCAATGGAGTCCTGCTTCATTGTGGGCCACCAATATCCCGCTCTGAGGATTTTTCTCATCAGACTTCTTCCTCCGGCGTGGTGTCCACATTATCCTTCGTGCACTTCTTCCATTACTTTATGTACTACATTCTCTCTCAGACAGATTAAGTAAGGTACTGAGAGTGCCCTTCTGTAGAGGTTACCATCTATCATAATGAAGTATGACAGTTCTCTCCTTATTCTCTTTTTTTCCTTCTCATCAATAGGTAACTGCCCATCGGCCAAATAACGGATGTAGGGGGCCATCCATGTATCACCATAAAGGGAATTGGTCATTATGGCATTTAGAGAAGGGAAAAGAGGAATGCTGGGCGATGTCAGTGTACTCTGGACCAACGTTGTGGTGCTGCCTGGCTTTTTGGTGCTTTCCAGTCTGGAGAGTATATCCGCTCTTGTATTCTCTTCGCGTGGAACATGTTTGAATTCCATTTTTGAGAATTTCTCTCTCAACTCTTTGACACAGTTTAAGTACAGCTGGAGTTGAGGCTCACGAGCTTGATAGTCTCCTAGGATTTGTGAAATCACGAGTTGTGAATCACTGCATAGCGTCGCCTCAGTGGCTCCGATGTCAATCACACCTCGTAGTCCAGCCAAACAAGCTTCGTACTCAGCTTGGTTGTTGGAAGTTTTGAAATTAAAACGAAGGGAGATCTCCAAGTGTACTCCATCATCACTTTCAAGAACTACACCTGCTCCAGAACCCTTTTGATTCGATGAACCATCGACATAGACGGTCCAATGGACACGAGGTGTATCTAGATCTATCCCTGTCATTTCCATAATAAAATCGGCCAGGACCTGAGCTTTAATAGCGCCTCGAGGTTCATAGGATATATCAAACTCTGAGAGTTCAATGGACCATTTGATCATCCTACCAGCGAGGTCAGGCTTGATTAACACAGAGCGGAGTGACAGATCCGTTCTTACCAAGATTGGATGTGCGTGAAAGTACGGTCGTAGCCGTCGAGAGGCCCAAACAACAACGAGGGCGGCCTTTTCAATTTTTTGATACCGGATCTCAGCACCTTGTAAAGTTTTGCTGGTGAAATAGACCGGTCTCTGTCCATCAGGAGTTTCCTTTACTAAGGCTACGCCCAAAGCTTCATCTGAAATAGCCAAGTATAAGATAAGCGTGTCCTCGGGGTCAGGCTTCGTAAGAATAGGAGGCTTGGACAACACCTCCTTAAGCTCTTGGAATGCTTGTTCTTGTTCCTGTCCCCACTCGAATTTCTTGGACTTTTTCAGTACTTTATACAGAGGAAGTGATCTGTGAGCCATCTTTGGCATGAACCGTGCTAAGGCTGCTACTTTGTCATTCAGGGATTGGACTTCTCTCAGATTCTTTGGACTTTGCATGTTGAGAATCGTTTGGCACTTCCCTGGATTGGCTTCGATGCCGCGTTGAGTTAACATGAAACCCAAAAACTTCCCAGCTGGGACAGCAAAAGTGCATTTCAATGGGTTTAGCCTCATGTTAAATTCTCTCAAGCAGATAAACACTTGGCGTAGGTCTTCAATATGATCACCCCCAACCGATGTCTTGGTTATGATATCGTCGATGTACACCTCAACAAGTTTGGTGTGCATGCCCTCAAACACCTTATTGATCATGCGCTGGTATGTGGCCCCAATATTTTTCAGGCCGAAGGGCATAACGGTGTAGCAAAAGAAACCACGATCATTGATGAAAGCTGTTTTCTCCTGATCCTCCTCGCACATCAGAATCTGGTTGTAACCTGAGTACGCATCCATGAAGCTCAGGTATTGATAACCAGAGGAATCATCCACCATCCGATCTATGTTAGGAAGAGGATAAGGATCCTTTGGACAGCAACGATTAAGGTCCACATAGTCGATACACATTCTCCATTTGCCATTGGCTTTTCGGACCATTACTACATTTGAAAGCCAAGAGGAATAACGGATTTCCTTGATAAATTCGGCCTTTAGCAATTCCTCGGTTTGTTGGCAAGCTGCTTTCTGTTTCTCTGGTCCCAATCTTCTCTTCTTTTGGGCAACCGGTCTCGTCTCTGGGTAGACGGACAATTTATGACAACAGAAAGTAGGATCTATGCCAGGCATATCGGCTGCTGTCCATGCAAAGAGGTCTTTGAACTCCTGTAAGAGCATCAACAGTCGCTGCTCCATTTCTGTATCTAGCTTGTCGTTAATATGGGTGATCTTTTCTGGAGAATCTCCTAATACGATGTCCCTGGAACTTCCATCCAGTGTGGGCTTTGATGGGTTGGACGGATCAATGTGTAAATCCGCCCTAGGGTCCAGGTCGACAAGGCTCACAGAACCAGCAGCTGCTCCAGAATCATTGAGTTTTCTCTTTTTGTTGGATGCCTCCAACTTTGTCATATTCAGGCTCAGGTTGTAGTAATACCTGGCCATCTCTTGGTCACCTCGAATAGATGAAACAACATTATCTTTATCAATAAACTTGATAAGGAGGTGTGGAGTTGACACGACTGCTTCCATAGCATTCAGGGTGGGGAGTCCTATGATGCCGTTGAATGGTGACTCGACATCGATTACCAGCACTCGGGATTCAACCGTTCTGGCTCCTGGCTCGCCTTCAAAGGAGATAAGGGTATCAAGGTATCCCTTTGTTGGTTGCTTTGCACCATTGAAAGCTGTTAGTTCCTGTGTGTAAGGCTGTAAGTCTGAGTCATTAAAACCCATTTTTTTAAAGCAATTATAAAAAATAACATCACAGGAACTTCCCTGGTCAACAA
Source organism: Clitoria ternatea (assembly GCA_037962975.1). NCBI lineage: Eukaryota > Viridiplantae > Streptophyta > Magnoliopsida > Fabales > Fabaceae > Clitoria > Clitoria ternatea. The sequence goes on along the minus strand of CM075674.1, from coordinate 101,331,976 downwards.
GGATTCTTCGGACGTCCTTGTTGGCTATAACTGCAACGATGACTACAACATCATCTCCACCAGGAATGGTAGGACCAAAATCCTCATCAGAGAATGAAATTATTGGAGCTTTAACCCCTCCTCTGTAAGGACGATTGTCTTTAACCTTTCCTTGTACAGACAGAATCATTCTATGATGATTCTTCCGGGCTGTAATTGAAGCTCCTCCCCTAGCGAACCCTCCAGCAATCATATCAATGACTTCACGCCGGCCTTGACGCTGTTGCTGAGGCATGTCATCTCTGTGTGCTGTATCATCAGTCATTGCACCTTTTTGTTTCTTCGCAGCAGAGAATTTTCTAACCGGATTACGGTTATTGTCGTCCCCATCGTCTGGATCTCTTTCTCTTTTTTCATTCCGATCTGCCCTGTCAAAGGATTTTTCTTTGAACAGGTATTGTTTTAATTTGCCTTCTCTAATTAACATTTCAACTGCGTTCCTTAGAGCTTGGCATTCATCAGTGGAATGACCTGTCTGTTCATGAAAATCACAGTACTTACGGGGATTCCCTGGTCTCTTCATAAGGGATGGCCTTCTAATGCCATAGATGCTGAAAGCTGGCCATCCAACCTCTCTCAAAATCTGAGATGGCCTGGCAGACAGAGGTGCATAATGGCTAAAGGAATTAACACGCCTTTCTCGAGGTTGAGGAGAAGAGTTATTAACCTTGGGGTTATTGAATGGCCTCTCCATGCGTTCTGACCTCATTTTCTCCTTATCTCTCCGCGGCTGTGAAGGTGGTGTTGGCGGCTTTTTCTTCGCAGCCATAGCCTCTAGGTGCATCTTTATACCCACATACTTTGAGGCTTTTTTCCTGAATTCCTCAAATGTTGTTGGCGGGCTTTTTGCTAGCGAGAGAGCAAAGGCTGATCCTGGCTGCTGCGCCTCGATAATGATATGCAGCTTAATAGATTCTATGTGGTTAGGAACCAGGGATGCTTCCTTATAGAACCTCTTCAGGAAATCTTTTAAGCTTTCATTTTTGCCTTGCTTAATTTGAGCCAAAGTATGAGATGTCCTGGGCATATCTCTAGAGATGACAAAGTGAGTTTCAAAAGTAGCTGCCATTTCAGCCCAAGAATCTATGGATCCAGAAGGTAAACCTTTAAACCAACCGAGGGCCTCTTCTGATAATGTCCGAGGGAACATTCAACACATCACATCTTCATCAGCCCCTAAGTACATGGCTTCAAATATGTAAGCATCAAGGTGCTTAGTAGGATCAGTTTCGCCACTATACTTTCCAATGGAGAGTGGCTGAGTGGTTTGAAGATGTTTGGGGATATGGACACTCATAAGTCTCTTTGAAAAAGGAACTTTGAGTTTGTAAGTTACAGGGGGTGCTGTAATTAGCTCCCTTCTTCCCTGAGTGGCTCCATCATCAGAATCATGGGTTTGCTCTTTCCCCTCAAACGTGGGGATGTTTGAGTATTGGAGAGTCGTGGATTTTTCTCCATTGGTTATATGGGGAGTGTCTCTTGTGCGAGATGACTCCTTGTCCTCACTCTGCCTTCTCTCTCTTTGCAATTCTGCGAGTTCTCTCTAGAGTTGACTGATCAACTCATCACGAGGATCGGGGTTAGACACTGTTACTATCTTCTTTGTGCTGCCCCCATGAGAATCGAAGTTAAGCTTCCTGAAAACGTTGGGGTTGGCCCTGCCTTCAGGTTGATTCTCCATGAAATCATGTGCTTCGCCTTCCATTGATGATTACTTGTTCTTTCATAGGATATAGGAATAACTTTATCGGGTCCCACTGGGCGTGCCAATGATCAGTCCTGAACCGGGGTCAAGAGTTTCAATGTCGGGTCAATCACAAATAGTAGAAAGATTACGTCTCTGTTGACCGGTTGTATGAGTATCCGGTTTGTATATCCGATGTCTCCGTATGAGAAGAGAGCAGATTAAACGTCCTGGAGGTCCTTCACACCGGCCTGACGCGTTGATGTGGGCGAAAGGTGGTGTCACCTGCAAAGATTCTCCGACGCTCAAGTCAGTGATGATATTCCAAGTGAGGAATGTTTTTCAGAGAGTAATTGTAAGTTTTCAAAAAGGATCCTTTCCTTCATTGATGAAGAGAGTTCATATACCTGATTGGCTCGATATTCGAGGATTTGTTAGTGGGGAACCACTAACCTCCAATAACACCTTAAATTATTATTTTATTGCGCACTTACCAGTATGATTGGGTCAAGTGGCTATTTTATATTGAGCGTAGAGAGTATAGGCTAGAATTAGGGGACAAGTTAATCATTCCCGTGAGCAGATTTTGGCTCGTAATGTAGGGAATTATTGATCGGTCCCTGTAGCAATGCCTTTTGTCTTCTGTATAGTGACGTGTGTGTTATCCGGTGTCATGGTGTTATCCTGGACAACCGGTATAGGGAGAACGCCTGATACGGAATTAGAGTCCGGATGTATACCGATGACACCGGTTGCACGTTGGCGAATTGACAAAGACGTTGAAATATGTCTTGTAGAACGGATACCGGTATTGAGACCGGATCACCATTCATATTGTTGTTGTTGATATGATAATGGTATGAGATTGACAATGAGTATACGAGTGTTATTCATGAATTTTTTATGATGAATGAATATGAAATATGATGTGACTTTCATATAAGACCTTGGGTGGGACTCAAGGCAACCTCTTGAGCGGGGCTCGGGGTTTGGCCCGTAACACCGAGTAAAGGACCGCTATCACTCTGGGAGTGGTACTCGGTGTTGCATTAGGGGCGTAGAGCGGTTTGGTACCTGTAAAATGGCCAAATCAGCCGAGTGCTGAATCATGGCTCGGGGAGCCAGTGTTGCAACACAAAACTAACAGTCCTAATGGATCCAATTGCTTGAATATGTGTATACACTAATTTTGTGTGTACGCCCTGTTTATTGATAGAGAATGTTGTTCATATTGTGTTATATGACTCGGTTTGTGCATAGTTATGGATTGGACCTTCAGTCCAATTCAATAACTATTATTTGATATGTTTATGCTCACCTCTACTCATTATTTTTGCAGTGGATAGAGGACACGATGATGGGCACGAACAAGGAGCGGCTCCTGGCAGGCTTCCAGCGGGGAATGTGGCATCTCGGGCACTGTTGAAGGCGGGGAGTGATCGCTGGTGCATAGGCATGGACAAGGAGCGGCTCCTGGCAGGCTTCCAGTGGGAGGGACACATGAACGAACTTAATACATACCAGAATGAGAGGGATCCAAAGACTGTATAGGTATGGGACTATACAGTCGAGGATAGTTTAAAGGAATGAATTCGTACTACCTATACCAACAAATGCATTAGCCTTTTCGGTGGCCTATCACTTAAGAACTCCAAAGTTAAGCGTGCTTAACTTAGAGTAATTCTAGGATGGGTGACCTCCTGGGAAGTTCGCAGGAAGTGTGTGATTGAGGACAAAGCACACTGGTAAGCTCTCGTGTTGGTCTGTGGGGCGAGTGGTTCATTCCTGAAAAGCGGCCGGGGCGTTATAGTGGTATCAGAGCCTAGCCTCTCCTAGTACGGTATGGTTCGGGGACGAACCAGGCGGAAGCTGGTGGGCATGTGACATCCTGGCGCTGTTGAGGGCGGGGAGTGATCGCCGGTGCATGGGCACGGACAATGAGCGGCTCCTGGCAGGCTTCCAGCGGGGAATGTGGCATCCCGGGCACTGTTGAGGGCGGGGAGTGATCGCCGGTGCATAGGCACGGACAAGGAGCGGCTCCTGGCAGGCTTCCAGTGGGAGGGACACATGAACGAACTTAATACATACCAGAATGAGAGGGATCCAAAGACTGTATAGGTATGGGACTATACAGTCGAGGATAGTTTAAAGGAATGAATTCGTACTACCTATACCAACAAATGCATTAGCCTTTTCGGTGGCCTATCACTTAAGAACTCCAAAGTTAAGCATGCTTAACTTGGAGTAATTCTAGGATGGGTGACCTCCTGGGAAGTTCTCAGGAAGTGTGTGATTGAGGACAAAGCACACTGGTAAGCTCTCGTGTTGGTCTGTGGGGCGAGTGGTTCATTCCTGAAAAGCTGAAAAGCGGCCGGGGCGTTACAAAATGCATGTGTTAGATTTGAATACTTAATAGAATTACTTCCTACTGCTTCAATGCTATGTCACTTTCATATTCCATAAGGCTTTGGTTCTAAAACGTGAAATACATCATTTTTATATGCAAGTTTTTGCTAACATTATTTTATACGTAAAAAGTGGCAAAAAATAAAAATTAAATTTTCCTAAAAAGCTTAACCAAAAAATCCGACCGAAAAAACCGAGAACCACACTTAACCGAACCCGACCAAACCGATCATAGTATTGTGTGAAAATAAGTTATTATTTATGTTTCATGGATAACAACGGGTAGACTCAAAAGTAACTGAATCCGACTGATAGACACCCCTATTCTCTTCTCTATTGTATTCTTGTCCCTTCTTCCATTTAGTTATTTTATAACAATTAATTAATTATTTGATAATTATAATAATCAGTAGTAAGGAGGACTAAGATATAAGAAAAACAAAAGAAAAGGTGAGAAGGGTATTTTGGGTAAAAGACGTTATGATTGAAGGGTTTATAAGTGGCGTAGGCATCAAGCACCGTGTGACGGCATACCACAAACTCCGATCGACATAACCATAAACCTCGTCATCATGGTTTCCTCTGTCAAGGTATTCCTCCAATTCTCTTCTTTCTTTCTTTCTTTCTTTTCGACTTCTGTTCTTTTTCTATTTCTCAATCAGTAAATTCAACAAACCCTTCCTGGTATTTCGTCATGAATAATTATGTTAACGATCGTAGTCTTTTCCTTGCATTCAACTTTGTCCAATTTTGTGTTTGGGGATATTTTCAAGTTTTCATGAAAAATTATTGACATTTTCGTGGTTTGTTACCAATAAATTTATTTATATAAAGAACTTAGAACAGGCATCATGTGGTGTCTTGTACCAAGAAATACATAAAGAACATGTGTCTTTTTATAGGACTTTGTCAGAGCCGAGGTACTATGTTAGTTACCTTAACATATGAATAAAATATGTACTTTTACTCTTTACTTTTGAACTCCAGTCAGAATATAATTGTATCTGTAGGAATGGAAATATTTAAGTATGGAGGGTGTTGTTTCTCAAGTTTAAAGTGACAAACTCTTATTAGTTAATTACTTATCTTTTTCATTACACAAGCAATGAGGCGGGTTTGGTGTGGTTTCTTAATGGATAGTAGGCTACGCTTAGGTTGGTCCAAAAATTGGATGCTGACCATAATTGGCTCTTAATTTGAGTTTCTTTTCGTGCTATAATTGCATTGGTATGGTGATATTTTTTAAGCTAATTATCTATCTTAATGGATCTTTTGCTTTCTAATTAAGTATATTCTCAATCTTTGTATATCTTGATTGTGCACTCAAATTACTGGTTAAGTTAGATGTGTATTACTACTATTGTTACCTTTCTTTATTGGTTTTTGAGAGGTTGTATGAGTTAGTCATTCAGACTCATGTAAAAAGTACGAGGAATCTTTTTTCTTTTCTTTCTTTTCTCACATGCCTTATTTAAGGATCCACGAGAGGAAGTCCTTCAAGCATGGTACATGGATGATAGTGATGAAGATCAAAGACTTCCCCATCACAAAGAACCCAAAGAGTTTGTCTCATTGGACCAACTTGCTGGTTAGCTTCTTGCTGCATGTGTTGGTTATATTTATGTACAGATCAAGGGATTTGTGCACTCATCTGATTTTTGGCTTATGTTAAATTGCAGAACTTGGAGTCCTTAGCTGGAAATTAGATGCTGATAACTATGAAACGGATCCAGAGCTGAAAAAAATCCGTGAAGAACGCGGTTATTCCTACCAGGTTTGTTATACTAATTTTTCATTATAGTTGCTATGAAGTAACTTCCCTTCTACTCAATATGTGGAGATATATTGACATTTTGCATCACTATATTTAATTATGCATCACATAGTATTTTTTGACATTTTTTCTTTTCTTTTTTATGACAATTATTTTGCATCTTGACATTCTATGTTTATGCTTTTTAGTAATATAACCCGAGGTACCTTTTTTGCAGGATGTTTGTGAGGTCTGCCCAGAAAAGTTGCCAAATTATGAAGAGAAGATCAAAAACTTCTTTGAAGAGCATCTTCACACTGATGAGGAGATCCGGTATTGTGTTGCTGGAAGTGGTGTGAGCCAATTTTCTTCTTTACTTTGATTTTCTTGCCGCCTTGCCTACCCTGTCAAGTTGCTAAGTATATGCTTATTTTTCTTCAGGCTATTTTGATGTCAGGGATCGCAATGATGGTTGGATTCGGGTATGGGTCAAGAAAGGGGGAATGATCATCTTACCTGCTGGAATATATCATCGCTTTACACTAGATGAGAGCAACTACATTAAGGTATTGATTATTGCATGATTACAACTAGTGGCTGTTCTATTACCTTTATTGGCTGCTAATAATAGAAAAGCATTGTATCCTTCTACTTCTTTTATTCTCTATCCCATTGTTGGGAACTTAATTTCTTGAACTTGGTTCTCAGAATACTTTTCCTGTTCATGTGTCCCAATTTTTTAAAACTTTGATTCTTGAACTAAAGAAAGAACTGTGTGTTTGTGGGCATTGTGGTTAGCTGTGTTCTTGTAGATATGTTAGATGAAGGTGTATAGTTATCAACATTGGAAAATAGCACTGTAGTGGAGTGTCACAGCTGCTGGCTACAGGAAACTGGTAATGTAGCCAAACCCTGTTTGTGCCTAAACCCTCAATTTTCTAGCCAAACCTTGATAGCTACCACATATTCAGGTCAAATGTACCCCACTATGATTTGTTCATAAGCTTCAATGAACTTGAGTTCTAAAGGAGATTTTTTTTTTTGCAAGCACCAGCATCTCCCCTTATCCCATTTGGTGTCTCTTTGGTCTTGTAATACCTCCACTTGTAGTTTTTGCACAAATGTCACTAGTAATACTCTTTCTATTATTAATATCTTTTAAGCTATTCCACCTTTAAGCAATATCAATATTTTCTCCAATGGACTTCACCAACTCATAGGCAGCAGTTGTAGAAGCACCCTTCTTCTGTCCACCTCTAGAAGATGTTATGGGTATGTTGAAAAATGATGGAACAACAAAAACAAATGTGGGTTGGGGAGAAAAGGACAAAAAAATAGGTAGAAAAAAAGGATTGAAAAAATAGTTAAGGATTAAAAAATAGAAGATGGATTACCTGTGAAGTTGCAGTCATCGGAAATTGACCAGAGAAAAGGATTGTTCTGGTGAAAATGGTGGCTGGAGTGCTGGGTTGAGCAGAGAAAGGAACACTGGGGGGAAGAAGAGACACCATTTTGTGTAGAAGTTTGAAATCCTTTTCTCCTTCATGTGATGAAAACGTGAAATAGATCCACTCTTTTTGCCAAAAAAATCATGATTTTAAAAATACTCCATGATAGAGCAGTGGTGTTGTGTTGGTGTGAACGCGACTGCATTGTTATAGTGCGCTAGCGACAACTATGCTCCTGAGAATTCATAAAACCATCTCAATATTTCCAAGTGACATCCATCTTGATATCATCATTTTTTAACTCATTCTTGTTTTTGGGTTTGTAGTTGAGATTGAGCCTAATTGTGTTTGAGAATCACAGTCGAATGCTCAAGCTGCAAATTGTTAAAATCCTTCAGCTCCTTCAAGTTAGTAATCTTTTTGTCGTAATTGGCAATCTCCAACACCTAAGGCTCAAATTCATTCAGTCGGGTCTCTAACTCCATCTTGGACCGCTCAAATGCGGCGTAGGCTTCCTTTTACTCCTTCGCCTCCATTTCAACCTAGGGGAACATAGCCACTATGTGCAAGCCCATGAGCTCGCCCATCTGGCAATGAGAATCGAAACTGGCAGCAGAAAAAGACTTTCAACTGACTTTGAATAGTAAATTAAGCTCCACTAACTGATTGACTTCCAATTTTAAATCCCATACAAATGGTCCTTGGCCCTGGGCTCCAGCAGCATCCATCTCAACCAATTATGTCCCTGACTGACACTCTATATTGATCGCATGAGTGTACGTTTGGATTGAATCCTACCTAAGCCTCTTGTTGGTCTTCCCGTCATCATTACCCCATGATATTGTTCTCCTTGACTGTTGGCAGCATAGGTGGTCTTGTTTTGTGATCTGGTGTGAAGAGTTGTGCACATCTTGGCTTCAAAACATAAAAAAAGTGTTAGTTATTGCTCAGAAAAGGATCAACAAACCACCATGCAGTCGTACTCATAGTTGTCAATCTCGGATATCAGCAGACCCCTAAAACACTATAGCGCTATAGCGTAGAGAGGGATGACCACTATTTGAAAATTTTATAATGCATATACATAACATGTTATATACATATAAAAGTGCAAAGACATAATCACAAAATCATCATTCCAATTAAAATACTACAAACATACTAAACAAAATATATTGTCATTGGTAGTCACATAAGTAGAAATCTACTATCAATCAGAGTCATAGACTTAAAAGAGTTTTACGTTGCAAAAAATTGAAATCACAATGCTGTCATGCAACAGTAGAATCTTGAAAAGTGATGGAATAGGGGCTGGAATAACAGAAGCAGATATGGGTTGGAGAGAAAAGGACAAAAAAATGGGTTGGTTGAAAAAACGGTGACAAAACAACTGAAAAATAGAGAAAGAGATGAAAGGAAAGAAAAAGAGCCTACCTGCAGAGTTGCAGTCACGGGAATACCAAAGATGATTTCTCTGGCAAATTGGTGGCTGAGTAAAACAGAGAGATGAACCTTGGGGAGAGAAGTTACCCAACATCACTACCGACAAGCCTAAAAGAAGAAAGGAAATAAGCAAACAAAATGAAGAGATGGCCTAAGAGGGGATAAGAAGGCTAACTTACTAAGGATAAGGGGGAAAGGGAAAACACGACCTACGACCCCAAGGAGGAGATCCAACTAGAATGAAGTGTGGAAATATCTAATGAAAAAGAGAAGGAAGTGGAAACCAAAACAGAATAAAGAAAGATGAAGGGCTTTAGCTAAAAGAGGATGATGAAGAAATGAGGAAGGAGTCATGGGTTTTAAACCCTTACTAAAAGCAGCAATGCTTTGACAAGGCAAAGGGACACTCATTTAGTGTGCTTGCAACATGAAGCATTGAACCGAACTCACCTCTGGCGTGAATCAAAGTGTTGATACGCACACAATTGAATGGCGAAAGAAGAGCGGGAACTGATCAAAATACAAATTAAAGGCTTAAAGGGCCTCATCATCCTTTGGTGTCTTGAAGATCATACCTTTATATGTGCTGAAATAATCCTCGCAAGCGGTGATTGTGCAAGGATGAGAAGGTCAAGGACTGAGGAAACTGGCCAGGAGAACATCTGCTTGGGGATTTGATTTTCAGATTGATCATGGCCTTTAGCCTTCTACACCCTCATTGCACTTGAAGCTGGGGGGCTCCTGTTGCCCCCTAGGGATCCTGATTGGTACCACACCTGTTCCCTTGGGAACCCCAACCAATGTCACATTCATAACCTGCTTGGTCCTTTGTGAGCGTGGCTGTCCGGGCTGATAACAGAAAGCGGTTAAAGGAAGTTCCCTGCTAGCTTCCTAAGAGAACCCAGTCTTCTACATGATGTAGGTGGTTACCAATAGATAAGGGGGCATGGGAAGTTAGTAGAGAGAGGTGAGGTGGGCGGATATATAAGCCTGAGAAGAAAATAGGAGGCTGTTACACCTGCAGCTAGGCTGATAGATTTCTCGATAGGCTAGAATTTCTTATGGGGCCTACCATACCTGGTTTTTTGGTCTACAATCTATATTGTCTAAAATACTAAAACATGATAATTATCTTGTAACTATAATTTTTAGTGTAGCACCATCCTGTTAGAGCGAGCGGTTGGAATATCCAGGATTGATGACTGTGGTAACCTGAAAAATGACATCTTGCTTAGCTTTGTTGCTGAATAAGTATTTATCTTCAATTTTTCTATTAACTGTTACTAAGATCAGTCTACCTCGTTAGTGTTTCTTACATGATTAAAACGTGCAGGCTTTGCGATTTTTTGTTGGGGAACCAATCTGGACTCCATACAATCGCCCACATGATCATCTCCCTGCAAGGTGAGTTAATCAATTCAGTAGCCTGAGACAATCAGAGGCTTCTTTTTTTATTCTTCTTTTTTTTCAATCCTCATGATATGATTTCAATGCACAGACAACAATATGTCAAGGATTTTGTGGAAAAGGATGTTGTCAACCATGCCGTTGATGCCGCTGCATAAAATTTGGTTCTTCCTATAGTACGAGGCGCAAAGGACATGACTTTGCTGCTGAAGCAACCTTTGGAAAAATATATAAAATAAAATAATGGTCTCTTCAAATAAAAGATCCCATCCCCATCCCTGTATTGTATGTTACAGTTTGTGTGTAGGTGATTTTAGGCTTGATACCCACCACGTCAGTGTTTTAGTTGCCCGTCACTGTATTGTGTTGTTGCCAAAATTATAAATAAATGTTTCTATTTTGATGAATGTATAACTTATTTGGCTGCATTGAAAAATTGAAATTTTACGAGACAATTTAAGCCGGAGCACTTAAAATATTGGTGACGTCATTGCTGATGTCATAAGTGGGGAAGAAAAAGTTGTCAATCTTAGTGGGTGATGTGCATTATGGGTGTAAGAAAAATGTTTATCACAAATTCAAGAGTTTTATAAATATAAAAGTTTCAGTTTATGTTTACTTATAGTAAAAATTTTTGTTTGTTTTTTAAAATTTTTATTTTCTGGAATAATTAGAAAAAAATTTGAATTTTTTTTAATAGTTTTTTTAAAAAACTTTTAAGACTTTGCTGATTTTATTTTAAAAATAGATTTTTTAGTTTTTTAAAAGTTTTCTTTGAATATATGTAAGTAAATATTTTTTCTATTTTTCCAATTTTTTTAAAAATAGTTTTTATTTTTTTTAGAAAACTTGTAAACTAAACATGATATTCTATTTACAAGATAAAATTTATAAATTTTAAAATGTTTCGTATATTTTCTATCGATGTGACTAATTAATACGTTAAAGTAGAGTGTGATTTTAAATCAGGAAAATTTTTGGAATGTACCATGAAAGTTGGCTTGTTTTTTTTGGTAAACATGAAAGTTGGCTTTTGGATATGTTATTTGTTACTTTGTTGGAGCGAGTCCATTCAAATCATCTCCCTCTTTCCCATTTAGTGTAAAAGATTGCTAGGCACAAGCCTTTTTGCTTTAAAGTTGCCTGGTTACAACATCTTGCATAAAGTTAAAAGTGACTCTTTAATTTTTAACAGGTTTATTTTTGGTAATGTGTTTCATTAAAGGATAAGATTGGAAGACAAAATTAAAGGGTACAGGAGCGATTACAAGTTTTTCCTTCTTCAAATGGTTTGTAGGATGAGTGTAGGAACATGTTGAGATAGATGATTTGGTGTAAAAAAGTCCAAGGAGAAGTGGATCAAATATGAGAATTGCAATACTAGATTCTTCCACGGTAAGACAATTATAAGGCGATGAAGGAATACCATTAGCACTTACTATAAATGGTGTTTGGTGTAATGATGGTGATATTCTCCATTTTAAGGATCATGTTTTTTGGAGGTAGGTGGATCATTGTTAGTCCTAGGTTGACATACGGTACTCCTTTAGAATTTGTTTATAGTACTCCTTTAAAACTTAGGAGTAAACTCGCTCTTTGGTTTGTGGTTAATTTTCTTCTGTTGATTTATATTAGTTAATAAGTAGATAGATAGGATATTACCATCTAAGTGTGTGAGAAAATGAAAGTTGTTTTGACGGAAAACCAGTTTAGTTTCAAAGAAAAACATATACTAGTTTTTAGTTTCGCTACCCATTATGATTTCACCAAAAAGGTCATGTTGAAGACACCACTAGTCGATATCGATCTCAACTTTTGTTTCCATAAGTTGTTAATGTACCTAGAAACAAAGCCATTTACGCAGAAGAAAAGGCACTTGGGACGGGAGAAACAAAAGGCCGCTCGCGAGCAAACTGAGAAGCTTTTTAAGGCCGATTTTATAAGAGAAATCTAGTATTCTTCTTGGCTATCCAATGTTGTCATGGTTCAAAAATCCAATGACAAATGGAGGATGTACACTGATTATGTTAACTTGAACCGATGTTACCTTAAGGATCTCTATCTTCCCCTCATCATTGATCGGATGGTAAACGATTCATCTAGGTACCAATTTTTATTATTCTTGGATGAGTACTCTAGCTACAATTAGATTTCAATGTGGGAGGAGGATCATAAGAAGATCAGATTCATCAACGACAAAGGTGTTTTCTATTACATCGTCACGCCTTTTAGTCTGAAGAACGTCAGGGCCATTTACAGCACATGATCAATAAAGTCTTTGAAGGTATGCACACCAAGTTGGTAAAAGTGTACGTAGACAATATCATAGCCAAGACCCTAATAAGAGGTGATCATGTAGCCGATCTTAGGAAGATATTCAAGAAGCTGAAGCAATATGATATACGCATCAATCCCTCTAGTGTACCTTTGTCATACCAGGAGGAAGATTCCTTGGTTTTATGTTGACCAAGCGAGGAATAAAAGTCAACCTGAACAACACAGTTATTTCCGGCTCCATTGTTGAACCCGAGGAAGTGTCATACTTTTTTAATAGTTGTTCTTGTTCCAGTTTGGACACCATCCTTACTGGACGACTAGACCTTCCCCCTTTAGTCGGACGATTAGATTTTCCTCCCCGAGTTAATCATTTAGCCCTACTTCCCCGTGTTGGGTGAATATGGGTTTGCATCACCCGCGGATTATGCCGGGATGATGTTGATGGCCACGTCGCCATAGGCGGTATCACTTTCACTGACTCATCCCTTATGTTTTGCCCTATTTTTGTCTAAGAGTAATGTAAATAAACATTATACAAGAAAGGGACGTAGTGGCTACCTGGTGCGATAAGGCGAGTTATTCTTCTTGTACGAGCAAGAGAGCTCTATAGAAATGACAACAGTTTGAAGGATAAAGATCAAAGCAGAGTTTCAATATTGGAAGCAGAGTGCTCTCAGAATACAAATGAGCCTCATTTTATAGGCAAGGTTGGGGGCAGCTAAGCGAGAAATCTAAAAGGCCGTAATGTTTCACATGTCGTCTGACATCCCATGGAAATGAATCATCGTCATCCAACCCATGCACACCACATGTCCATGCTCTCTTGTCACCGTTATTAGATTTCATGATCAGTTAGCATTTTCATGAACCATGCCTACAAAAGGTTGTCATACCGGTCAAGCACCAAAAACATCTATTACTGATTATCTCATAAAAAGGTTTTGACTTAGCCCATTAAGGCAACTCCTAGGTCACCTCAACAAGATATGAGGCAAATAATCTAGGTTGCACACCATCCCAGAGACCTTAACACCAAAATGTGTCCAAGGCCACAAAGACGCATCCTTGTGAAGCATCTTAGATTCTGAAAAGGCCCCGTCAGCTCCTTGATTCCATGACTAATGTCCTTGCAAATTGGTGTCATGACGAATCTGGTTGAACTACTAAAGGCACACCAGTAATTACCTACAACGGATGTCAGGAATGTCTAGAGTGGTGTCAGCTTTCTCCCATGATTCACTGATTCGTATTGATACAATGCCACGTATGACTCAATTGCCACCCACCTCTATAAATACTCTTTATTTATGACCCTCGAAGGTATGTTGCATTCATTAACTCATGCTTGAGCTCTAATTTTAAGTATATGAACTGACTTGAGAGACAAAGTGTCCTTGTAAGTGACACTCTTTTTCACCCATCAATATGTTAAACCGGTAAGATAACTAGAGATTGAACATACATACTCTTCCCTACTAGACCGATGTAATATATAAGAGAGAATCGAGACCGATGCTGACACTAAAAGTATTATTTCCATAACGGATAATTCATTAAGTTCTTGGGATAATCATGATAGTTTTATTTATTTTTAGCTTTGGGCGCATCAATCAATAGAGGTTGCACCCATCTTCTAAATGAATTTGTAATATTGAATTCAAGTATTAGAAACATAGTTATGACAAGTTTTATTAGAATTTTTTATATAGTAATTTTATCAATATGAATATGGTATACCATAAAAATATATATAATGGTGAATATTTTAGTATGCAACAAAAAAATGTATATTTCAGTATCATAAATGTGAGAATGGGTTATGGTGGTGGGCAATGAATTTATTCTTATACATCAAATCTTAGTCCTTCAACATATTTTATGAATATCTTTTTATTTTTAAAAAAATTGCTAAAGTTAATAATGAGATCTCAACACTTATAAAGGAAGATTTGGATCAAATTATTCCTAATAGTTTTGAGACATATCTTAACACACATATCTCATGTGAATGTTGAACATTTGCATGTGACTAATCATTTAGATTGACCAGACGTTCTCATACCATATTAGAAATGATAGATATAACCTAAGCAAAAAAATAACTCATAAATTAAGGTTGCATTAAACCTTATAAAGATCATGATATATTTCTAACCGATATAAAATTTAACTTTACATGTATAAATACATAAGATCACGTTAATACAATACTAAACATAAATCTATTACAAAACAAAAATACTACACTACCACGATTACACTTCAAATTCTATTGAATCTAGACTTTTCTCTAAATCAAATCTTTAACAAGATAAAAAAATTTACACTTCACTTTGTCTTGGTTTCTTAATTAGTTGATGGTATTGAGATTTGAGAGCATATTCCTTTTAAAATGGACTTTTATGGCTCAAACCTTCCGCATTGCAAATTGACAAATCAGTCGTCTACCCTACAATTAAAAAAGTGTTACAAGAAAAAAGATAAAAAATGAAAGAATAAAGAAATAACAAGAGAATAAAAAAATAAGGGAAGATGAATATAAGTATATTTATTTAAATATATAAAATAGATTTTATTCATTCTGAGTGTCTAAAAGCTAAACCTTAGAGAATTATTCTAGGAAAATTAGGGTTTATTACTCAAAAATGTCACTTGAAACTACAGGGAGAGCGTAGAGGCCGTATTTATATAGTGAGAAAGGGCCTCAATTTTGGCCCATTAATTATCAACTAACAATTGTCCCCTAAGATTATGGAAGAATCAAGATATTAGAGATATTTTCTTAAAATAATGGGGTGTTTGAGGGACCTCTCCTGACTCGGGGGAACATGAGCCCCCAGTCACGAGCTCTCGGTCAAAGGGCGAGCCAAGTGACTATAAGAGATTGTGGTGATATGACGAGTGACTTGGTGTTGAGTGGTGATGTTCCGACTGACTTGGTGCTGAGATCAAGAAAGAGATTATCTCTGTTTATCTATTTGTGTTGATGGGAATTCCAGTATTTTTTGAGGGAGGTTTAAGAGGGGACACGTGTCTGATAATGGGTAGCTGTTATACCATCTCTCAAGGTGGTGTCTGAATGAAGCCGGTTTTGCAATGATGGGGTATTTTGTATCTCAGTGTTTTTGAATACGCCTCTTGGGTTTTGTGTGTCACTTTAAGTGCAGGCGAGCTTTTTGCCACGTGTCAAAGGTAGTTGTTTTTTGAGAGGTTATTATGGCATCGTGGCCATGGAATGGGTGGTATCATTCCCAACCATTGTATCTCTTACTTAGGGGTTACTTCCCCCTTACGTATTTATAGCCAAAGTCTCTTTCATTTTTTACTTTTGCGAACCCTTTCTGGACTCTTTCGTTTCTTAGCTTTTAACTTCTTTCTTCAGGCTTCTGCTTCTACTTGGCTTTTAGGTCTTCTCTTTTCTTCATCTTTTTATCATCTCTAGGTAGTGTTCTTCCTAAGCAGAGGTCAATTCTTCTTCCTTATTCTTATTCTATGTTTGTTAGGCTGTGGTTTTTGTATTGAAAAAATGGCTTCTTCTTTGAATGTATTCTCTTAGGTTAGGGAAAAGGTTTTGTCATTCCCATATTCTATTCGAGATGAGGACTTTGTTGCCATACTATGGCAGGAAGAGGTTTTCAATGGGTTAGTGTTAGCTTCAAATGTAATGTGTTTAGGTTTTTGGTAGATGAAAAGGTTTTCTTGCTAGGACGAACCCAGAGGAGTTGGATTATACCTATATGTATGGGAACTTCTTTTCTCACCTCCATCTATCTCTTTCTTTTTCAAATTTTGAATGGGACATTTTGAATGCTCTAAATGTTGCCCCGACTCAACTCCACTCGAATGGGTGAGCCTTTGTGAAGGCCTTCGAGGTCCTCTGTGATTATTTTGGGCGTTCCCCTTTAGTTCCTGTTTTCTTTTACTTTTTTCAAGCTAAAATTTTCAAAGTGGGAATTCTCATAGGGTGGGTTTCCTTGAGTGGTGTTCCTGGTTTTCGCCTGATAGAGGCCTTTGATCAGTCTTATAAAAATTTAAGGGGTCATTTTTCAAAATCTGGGTGAGTCTAGATGTGACAGGGGAAGACTTTCTTCATTACCTGGATGGTCATCCTACTTTTTTGCTGTATTGGACCTTAGTGCTTGTTCAATACTAGATAAACTGGGAGGACTTTCCTCATGCCAAGTACGATGACGTGAAACTTTTTACGAAGGATTTAGGACATAATTTTAATTCCCAAGCACTGATCTCTCTATCCACTAACCCGGGTGCCTTGGACTACTGGATGTGTAAGTACAGCTTTTTGTAGGTCTTTGTCTTGTTACGTACCTTCTAATACTTACCTTTATTTTTGTTTGTCTTTTTAGGTGATATGGCTCCCCGTAAAATGTCTGCTCGGGATCTGGAAAAGGCCTATCAATCTGGAAAGGGGAGATCGGCTAGGGATGAGCCCTCTGGGGCCCTCGTTCAAATCATAGTTGCTATTCCTACCGCCTTTGTCTCTATATCGGTGACCACTATCCCTGTGTCAGTGGCTATTTCTAGCCATAAGTCTGTTGCCCAGGACGCTAAAAAGTAGAGGACTCAGCTTGGCTCTCCGCAGGGAGTGCCTTCCAGTTCTCTAGAAACTTGGGTAGGAGAGTCTCCTGAATCTCCCAAAGTTTCTCTAATCACCCGTGAGCGTGTGTTAGCAGAGCATTTGGTAACTCCTCTCAAGCTCGATAATAATCCTGCCTCTTAGGAGTAGGAGCGCTCCATGCATCAAGACCAATCGGCTAGGAATCCTGCAACATCTTTATAGGATGCTCATTTTTTAATTCCTTAATTCATTTATCGGGCTATGATCTTTGAGAATGATAGGTCAAAGTACGTGGGTTCCAACCCTTTGGCCGTTTGTCATGCCATGGAGATGTCCGTCCTCCATGTGGCGTCGATGGGACACTATTTGGATAAGTACATTATTTCCTAGGATAAGGCTGTGGTCTTGATGAATAAGAAGAATGATGCCTCAGAGAGTAAGTTCTAGGAGGCTGAAGAAGCTTTGAAAAGGGTAGCTGAGCCAGAGGAACATTTGAAGGCGAAAGAGATGGCACTAGGAAATGCTAAGGTGGTGTTGAAGGATGTCGGGGTGGCACTAGAGAGTCCCGAGGCGGCTCAGAGAAAGCTTTCCATGAAGGTTGTAGAAGCTGATACATCTTTGAAGAAGGCGCATGATGCTTTAGAGTCGGCAAGGTATGGTACTCTGGAGGCTGAGTCCAGGGCTTAAGATGTTGAGGCTCGGGCTTGCCAGGAGCACTCGAAGTGGGAGGAACAAGTGGAACTTTTAAGGGGGGAAGTGGCAAAGAAGTTTGTTTTGAGGTTTGATCTTTATCGTGTGTAGGTTTCGACTTTAAACCTTCTTCTTTCCATTTCCTGGGAGGGTGTGGATCCCTTCAAGGTGGTGGTAGATGGAAAAGTCATAGATCCTCTAGATTCTGAGGGAGAGGATGCTGTCTAATCCTTTTGTCCCCCCTTCAAGTTGAAGTTAGAGTTCCTCTTTCTCCTTCCTAAGATGACGATTGGCTGCCTCATCCTCATTGCTAATCTTTTTGTTCTTTTGATTTATATTTCCTTCCATTTGTACACTTTGCTTTTGTATTGAATGAATATGACTTTCACCCGTGTCTGTACCTTTGTATGCTTTTTGTGGATGACTTGTATTTTTCTTGACTTTTTCGCTCAGGGTGTGTAGTATCTCTAAGAATTCACGTTTGAATTTTGTGACCCTCGGTCGGGACTTAATGTAAGAGATTTGCCTTTACTCTCTCACTCGGGACTTTAGGACTTAATGTAAGAAGTTTGTCGTTACTCCCTCGCTCAGAATTTTAGGACTTAAACATAAGAAATTCACTGTTACTCCTTCGCTCAGGATTTTAGGACTTAAACGTAAGAAATCTTGTCGTTACTCCTTCGCTTGAGATTTTAGGACTTAAACGTAAGAAATTTTCCGTTACTCCATCGCTTGAGATTTTAGACTTAAACGTAATAAATTTTGTTGTTACTCACTCCCTCAGGATTTTAGGACTTCATGTAAGAAATTTTGTCATTACTCCATCGCTCGGAATTTTAGGACTTAATGTAAGAAATTTTGTTGTTACTCTCTCGCTCGGGATTTTAGGACTTAATGTAAGAAATTTTATCATTACTCCCTTGCTTGAAATTTTAGTACTTAAACGTAAGAAATTCGTTGTTACTTATTCGCTTAGTATTTTAGGACTTAATGTAAGAAGTTTGCCATTACTCTCTCGCTCGGGATTTTAGGACTTAAACATAAGAAATTTTTTGTTACTCCCTCGCTTGGGATTTTAGGACTTAATATAAGAAATTTGTCATTACTCCCTCGCTCGTGATTTTAGGACTTAAACATAAGAAATAATTTGATGAACTGACTCGTGCTTGAATTATTGATGTTCTGATAGGCCTCGTTAAAACCTCTCGAGAGAGTGGGAAAAAACTCATTGAGTAGGAAAAAGAGTGCCCCTGTTACATTCAACTGTAATATATCATTAAGTGTGTAGTGTTTTGTGTTCATGGGATGTTTCTTCCTTCTAACTTTTTAAGTCGGTATGCTCTTTTGCCTATGACTTCTTTTACCTGATATGAGCCTTCCTAGTTGGCTACTAGCTTCCCGTCTTCTCTGATCCTTCTATTATTGTCAACTACTCGTAAAACTAAATTCCTCTTCGAAAGGGTCGTGGCTTGAGAAGATTGTTCCACTTCTGAGTAAATTTTTTTTAGAGGCCTGTATCTTGATATAGGCTATGTCTCATTCTTTCGGACTAAGGTCTAAGTTTTTTTGTCTCCTTGTGTTATTTTCTTCTTCGTCGTGGCTGGTTATCCTAAGGGAGGGCTCCCTTAGTTCCACTAGGACCATTGTGTCTGCTCCATGGTTTAACTCTTACAAGATAACTTTGTTGGCGGTTTCAGCTTGTCCATTCATCCGAGGATGCTCCATTGATGGAAACCTGTATTTTATGCCCAAGTTCTTACAGAACTCAGTAAAGTGTTTATCTATGAACTGTCACTCGTTGTCTAAGATGATAGTATGGGAAGCCCGTGTCTAGAAATAAAGTTTCTCCAGTTGAAGTTCTATACTTTGGATGTAGGGATGGTGGCGAGAGGCTCAATTTCTATCTATTTTGTGAAGAGGTCTATAGCCACTAATAGGTACTTTACTTGTGCTTTTCTTAGGGGAAAGGGTTTCAAGATGTATATTCCCCATGTGTTAAAGAGCCAGGGGGAAAGAATTTCATGCAACAACTTAGGGTGGTTATGTATTCTGTTAGCATTCCTTTGACAATACTCACACTTTTTGATGAAGTCTCAACACAGAGTAAGCCAACAGTATTTTATTGAATGGAGTTCCTACATTACATACTCTGCTTATTCTTCGTTGAGGTATTTAAGGAGTGGTAATGTGAATACCCTATTGTAAAGTTGTCCTTCTATTAGGGTGTAATTGGTTGAGTGCACATGTACCTTCTTGGCCTCGGAAGGATCAGTTGGTAGAGTTCCTTCTGTAAAAAAATTCATTATTGAGGTCATCCATGTTTTCTCCCCAAGTGCAATAGTGATCTTATTCACTTGTTCTTTGTTCTTGATGGTGTGCTCATAAAGGGTTATCTGTAGGAGTGTCTTCAGATTCCTCGCTTTCTTGGTGCTGGCAAGTTTAAACAGTAGATCCGCACTTTCAATTTCGCTTGGGGAACATGTATGATTTTGAACAACTTGAATTTTGCTAATAGTGCCTTAACTTGGGAAAGGTATTTGGCAAAGGTAGGATTTTTTTCTTCGGTGACTAATTGTGAGTCGATTTTCACCTGTATGTATCAGGACCCAAGGTCCAGGGCCATTCGCAACATGGCAATAAGTGCCTTGTATTCTGCTTGATTGTTTCTCACTTTGAATAGGAATCTCAATGACTCTTCTGTTAACCAAGTAGCCTCAATTACTCAAGAGGGGAGGTGAATTGAGTATTAAAAATTTTACTTTGAATGCTTTTGAAATTGATTCTTTAGTTACTATGTTTATTAAAGAAGATAAGCTTAATGGCAAGTGATAACAAATTATGCACAAGTCAAGATAATAAGTACTTAAGGAGTCTAAGTAATAATCAAGATATAGAATCAAATTAACCACAAAGCAATTTATGAAGATTTAGAAAGATTAATTCAAGAGTGTTACTTAAAGCCAAGTTCAACAATGTTAATCAAAATAGTTTGCAACTTAGTATAACATGCACTTAGTCCAAGTTAATAAAACAATGAATTAAGCAAGCAACTTAAGTGCACAAATTAAATGAGTTTAGGGAAGAGAGATTTGCAAACCGATATATACGAGTTCCACCACGCCGGTGTACGTCTCGCCTCTAAGCAACCCACTTAGAGGATTTCCACTATTGTAGATTAGAGATACAACTTTGAGCAATTACGACTTCCTAGTGTCCCACACTCAAGAATCCAATCCTCACAAGTACAAGGGCACCCCACCCAATCTCTCAATCTCACAATTATAAGGTTGAAAGCCCAACCCAAAGATTCTAGTATGTTTGGTGTTTGAGTATACAAGAAAACTCTTTCAATAGAGTGGATACACAAGTTAAAGCTTTCACAAAGTAATAACTCTCAAAGAGAGGATATGCAAAATAAGTACACAATATAATTTCCCCACAAATTAACTCTTAAAAAATAACTTCAAGAAATATGCCAATCAAAGAATAAAGAGAGCAAGAAGAATAGCAAGAGAATGGAGGAGGAAGAAAGCAAATGGTAATGCTTCAAATGCTTGGTGCAAGTTTTTCCTTCAACTTCTTCTCTATTTATAGGCTCCAATGGCATGGGTTTTTGCAATATTTAATTCCTTGGGAGCTTGAAAAGTTAGGCATGCTTGTCTTAATTCAAATTGCATTGTATTTCCAATGAGACATATGCATGTGGTGTGGGACAAAGCATGAGTCATTGCCTTGGGCCTTCCAATTTGAGTGAACCGAAGAGGAATTGGAGTCTGCGCATGTTTTTGTTCCTGACAGCCTTGTGAATCGATTCTTATGATATGTGAATGGATTCATGTCATTAAAATAAAGTCACTGGGCAAAACTTCAACGTGGGAATCGATTCAAGGGAAGGAAGAATCGATTCATGATGTGAAAAATCACATTCTGGGCCAATTGGACCGTGTGAATCGATTCAATGCAAGGAGGAATCGATTCAAACCTTAAATTTTCATTTCCTGGGCCTTTCCAAATGTAGGAATCGATTCATGTGGTTATGCATTGCTATGTGAATCGATTCATGCATCTGTTGCATGAATTTTGATACTTTGTTTCACCCTTTTTGATATTTAATGAGTCTTGGCTCCAATCCTTTGATTCTTGGCACATTTGTTGATCATTTACACTTGTTTTAAGCTTCCTTAAATGCCTTGAATCATTTTCACCATCAAGCATAATTAATTCACTTGATAACATCCTTCATTTGTTGTGTCTTTATCAAAACCTATATCAACATAAAAATACATTCTCCCCCTTTTTGATGATGACAACAAATATTCATCTCTTGGGATGTTAGTATCATAATAGTTCAAATTCATAGCATAGACAACTCCCCCTAACACATGTAATTTGATACTAATTATTTAAAGCATATGTTATACATATAATTGATACCAACTAAGAATATACCAATTGTTAAGAGATCATTGTGCAAGGTAATTTCTCCTTAATCATTTAATAGATACCATATATTTATGACATCATAGGCATAAGTTAAGAAGAGAGTATTTGAGATAAAAGGATTATGTGAATATAGTAAGACTCCCCCTTAAACATGCAATTTTAACTATCTCCCCCTTAATCATTCAATATATATCATAAAGATTTCTCCCCCTTTGTGAGATGAATATATTCTCTCCCCCTTTGGCATCATCAAAAATTTCCCTTATGATTTTATACAAGATGATAAGATATTTGCTCATGAAAACTTCTTTTAAGAACATGCAACAAAGATTACATAGCAATTCAAAACATGTAAGCAATCAAAGTTACATGGGAATCGATTCATCTAGCTATTTTTACACAAGTTTAAAGAATCATGTCACTAGATGGGCGTTTTGTGAGAGGTTTGTACAAGGTTTTAAATTTTACAAGTTGCCAATGATTTTGTTGTACAAGAGAGTCAAGAAAATCAAAGGTTGTTTGCCATTTATTTTTAAGAACCATGTGGTACATAGGAGATTATCTTTGTGTCAAAAAATATGTTTACTTAAGTGGGGACTTCATGGGGTCTCAAATAAGATAAGTGATTTGTGGAGTATTGAGACGATTATTGAAAATGTGATTGTCATTTTAATGAGAAGATTGACTTATGTATCACAAGGTAAGTTACTATTTTCAAAGAAATGAAAATTTTATGAAAGGAGTAAGTGAAATGCTTTGAGTCAAAGATTTTCAAAAGATTTTGTTCAACGTGTAAGAAAGTGTGATAAAAGATAAGTCAATTTAATCAATTTCCAAAATTCCTAATTCCCTTCTAATATTTATAAATTGTTTTTTTGGAAAGGGTTTTGTAAAAATATCCGCCAATTGTTTTGAAGTTTCAACATATTTAAGTACACAATCTCCTTTCAAAACATGGTCTCTTATAAAGTGATGTCTTATTTCAATGTGTTTAGTCCTAGAATGCATGACCGGATTTTTAGAGATATTTATTGCGCTAGTGTTGTCACATTTAATGGGTACTTTGTTTAAAACAACACCAAAATCAAAAAGTTGTTGTCTCATCCAAAGGATTTGAGCACAACAACTACCAGCTGTTACATATTCTGCCTCAGTTGTC
The DNA here is from genome assembly GCA_037962975.1 of Clitoria ternatea. Lineage (NCBI taxonomy): Eukaryota > Viridiplantae > Streptophyta > Magnoliopsida > Fabales > Fabaceae > Clitoria > Clitoria ternatea. Next base: position 101,308,651 of record CM075674.1, on the reverse strand, counting down.
GATAAAGCAATACTTACTTGTTTCTTGCTACGCCAAGAAACAAGGAAACTACCAAGTAAATGACATGTGCCACTAGTACTTTTTCTATCAAGTTTACATCCCGCAAAGTCAGAATCAGAATATCCTAAAAGATTACATTCAACGCCTTTGGGATACCATAAACCAACATTTTGAGTACCCACAAGATATCTCAAAATTCTTTTTATAGCGGTGAGATGTGATTCTTTAGGACACGCTTGATATCTAGCACACATGCATACCGCAAACATAATGTCAGGCCTACTAGCTGTTAAATAGAGTAAGGAACCAATCATACCTCGGTACTTAGTTATTTTAATGTCCTTACCCTTCTCATCTTTGTCTAAGTAGCAAGATGTACTCATGGGTGTAGCTATTTCATTTGCCTTGTCCATTTCAAACCTTTTGAGTAGTTCTTTACAATACTTTGTTTGACTAATAAACATTCATTCATTTGTTTGTTTTATTTGTAATCCAAGGAAGAAGGTGAGTTCTCCCATCATGGACATTTCAAACTCATCTTGCATAATCTTGGCGAACTCTTGACAAAGATTTTCATTAGTAGCACCAAATACTATATCATCAACATAAACTTGTACCAAAAGAATGTCATTATTTTTGCATTTTATAAACAGTGTAGTATCAACCTTTCCTCTTTCAAAATTATTTTCTAAAAGGAATTTACTAAGTCTTTCATACCAAGCTCTTGGAGCTTGTTTCAAACCGTATAGAGCTTTTTCTCAACTTAAAGACATGATTTGGAAATTTGATTTTCAAAACCGGGAGGTTGATCTACATAAACTTCTTCTTGTATAAAGCCGTTTAGAAAAGCGCTTTTGACATCCATTTGATAAAGTTTAAAATCCATACAATATGCAAAAGCTAACAATAATCTAATGACTTCTAACCTAGCTACGGGAGCATACATAATCTTCATAATCTATTCCCTCTTCTTGATTATATCCCTTTGCAACTAGTCTAGCTTTATTTCTTGTTATTATGCCATTTTCATCTAACTTATTTCTAAAAACCCATTTGGTGCCTATTATTAGATGGTCATTGGGTCTTGGTACAAGTTTCCAAACTTCATTTCTTTCAAATTGATTCAATTCTTCTTGTATGGCCAACACCCAATGTTCATCAACAATGGCTTTATTGATATTTTTAGGTTCTATTTGTGAAACAAAAGCTAAGTGATTACAAGTATTAAATGTGCGACGAGTACTTACACCTTTTGTTATTTCTCCTATGACTTTGTCCAAGGGATGGTCTTTTAAGGTGATCCATTTTCGTTGTGGTTCCTCATGTTGTGTTGTACCTCCTTCATTGTTGGCTTCTTCTTTATCATCCAAATTCATTTCTTGAAAGGTACCTACAAGGTCATCAACTTCCTTTCTCAGAGGATTTTGGTTAAGTTCATCAAATTTAACATGTATAGACTCTTCAATTGTATAAGTTCATTTGTTAAAGAGTCGATAAGCTTTACTTGTGGATGAATAACCTAAGAATATTGCTTCATCAGATTTTGCATCGAATTTGCCGAGATTTTCCTTTCTATTATTCAACACAAAACATTTGCATCCAAATATATGAAAATAAGAAATATTTGGTTTTCTTCCTTTATAAAGCTCATAGGGGGTTTTCTTTAATATAGGCCTTATCAAACAACGATTCATTACATGGCAAGCGGTATTTACCGCTTCGGCCCAAAAATGTTTAGAAATATTGCTTTCATTCAACATAGTTCTTGCAAGCTCCGCTAAAGATCAATTTTTCCTTTCAACTACTCCATTTTGTTGTGGAGTTCTTGGAGCCGAAAAATTATGTTCAATGCCAAATTTTTCACAAAACTTTTCAAAGGATTGATTTTCAAATTCTCCCCCATGGTCCGTTTGAATGGATGCTATTTTCAAATTTTGTTCATTTTGGATGATCTTGGCAAGTTTCTTAAATGCATGATATGCTTCATGTTTATGAGTAAGAAACAGAGTCCATGTATACCTAGAATAATCATCCACAATCACAAGACCATAATAGTTTCCATCAAAACTTTTAGTTTTTGAAGGTCCAAATAAATCCATATGTAAAAGCTGTAAAGGTCTAGTTGTTGAAACAATATTTTTCGCTTGAAAATAAACCTTTACTTGTTTTCCTTTTTGACAAGCGTCACAAAATTTATTTTCGAATTTCAATTTTGGTAAACCAATTACTAAATCTTTCGAAACAAGTTTATTTAAATGGTCTATATGAATGTGAGCAATTCTTCTATGCCATAGCCATGATTCATCCTCTTTAGTTATGAAGCATTGCATATCATTTGAAGCAAGACAATCAAGATTAATCATATAAATATTATCAACTCTTTGACCAACGAATTTTATTTCCTTGTTTAGCTTATTTTCAATTATGCAACCGTTTGATTCAAAAACAATTTTATAGCCTTTATCACATAATTGACTAATACTAAGCAAGTTATGTTTAAGTCCTTCAACATATAATACATCGTTTATAGAAGTGAAAGAGTTTTTACCAACATTTCTAATTCCTAGTATTCTTCCCTTCGTGTTATCTCCATAAGTAACGAATCCTTTATTTCGTGGAGTAAATGATATAAACTTACTTTTGTCTCCCGTCATGTGTTTTGAACACCCACTATCCAAATACCAATGGGTGCTATTTGCTTTAAAGCATACCTACAAAACATGTCAAGTTAGAGAACTTGGTACCCATTTTATGTTGGGTCCTTGTAGGTTAGTTTGAGGTAATGTTCCTTTAGGAACCTATACTTTTCTCACAACCTTTGGCCCTAGTTTTCTAACATTACAATTAGATGCATTATGTCCTTTAAAACCGCAATGGTTACATTTCATAAAAGGTGATGAAGTTTTACTAGGTGGTATAAAGAAGTTCTTATAATTCTTTTGTTTCTTAACGGTATTGAAACCTAAACCCGTTTTATCAAACATACACCTTTGTTTACCAAGTAAAACATTTAAGTTGTCTCTATCATTTGTAAATTTTTCTAGAGTTCTATTCAAGTCCAAAACCTTAGTTTCTAGCATGTCACATTTCTTTACAAATTCACAAGGTTTAGTCCTAGAGCATGCTTGAACATTTACTAATTCATTTTTCAAACAATCATTTTCTTTACAAACTTCCATAAGGTGCATCTCAAGAGTGTCAATGGTTTTTCTAGATAATTTATGCTTATTAGACACTTTCATAAATTTATCATACAATTCTTCAAGAGCATCAAGTAGTTCTTCCTTATCTAAGTCATGAAAATTTACCTCATCTTCTTCATCTTGGTGATTGGCCATAAGACAGAGGTTCGCTTCTTCATTTTTCGAATCGTCCGAGCTACTTATCTCCTTTGGAAGCGTTTGCTCTTCATAAGCTTTCGAAAACGTTTCACAAATAGGCTTAACTCTTCATCCTCATCAAGATCACTCTCGGATTCATCTTCAACTATTGAGGTGGCTTTGAGAGCTAGCCCTTTCTTCTTAGAGACTTTTTCTTCTTCCTCCGCTTGTTTCAAGTCTTTCAATTCCTGTTCTTGTTCTTGGAGTTTACCAAACAAAGTGGCAAGAGACATATCATTTATATTGGGAGATTGCTTAATGGCCATAACAAGAGGTTGTCATTCCCTAGTAAGACTTTTTAGAACTTTGTGGATAAGTTCCTTGTTAGTATAAGATTTACCAAGTGTAATAAGATGATTAATAATCAAAGTAAATCTCTTTTGAAGTTCTAAAATAGTTTCATTGGAATTCATTCTAAAACTTTCATATTGACTAGTTAAAGTACTAATCTTAGAGTCCTTAACATCGCTAGTTCCTTCATGAGTTACTTGAAGGGTATCCCACATTTCCTTAGCAGAATTACATGTAATTATTCTAAAGAACTCATCGGGACCTAAGGCTGAAGTGATAAGATTTTTTGCTTTGTAATTATATTGTACTTTCTTCTCTTCCTCACTAGTCCACTCATCCATAGGTTTTTCAACTTGTTTATCATTAACAGTATGCATAGGTACAAAAGGACCATTTTCAATAGCATTCCATACTTTCAAGTCAATTGATTGCACAAAAATTTTCATTCTTGCTTTCCAAAAAGCGTAGCCCTCACCATTGAAAGCGGGAGGTCTATTTGTGGCACCACCCTCGGGAAAAAGGTTTAAAGAATTTGAGGCCATTTGTTCTCATGAAGTTGTTAAGCTTTAATCTACCAAGAGTCAAGCTCTGATACCACTTGTTAACCAAGTGGCCTCAATTACTCAAGAGGGGAAGTGAATTGAGTATTAAAAATTTTACTTTGAATGCTTTTGAAATTGATTCTTTAGTTACTATGTTTATTGAAGAAGATAAGCTTAATGGCAAGTGATAACAAATTATGCACAAGTCAAGATAATAAGTACTTAAGGAGACTAAGTAATAATCAAGATATAGAATCAAATTAACCACAAAGCAATTTATGAAGATTTAGAAAGATTAATTCAAGAGTGTTACTTAAAGCCAAGTTCAACAATGTTAATCAAAATAGTTTGCAACTTAGTATATGCACTTAGTCCAAGTTAATGAAACAATGAATTAAGCAAGCAACTTAAGTGCACAAATTAAATGAGTTTAGGGAAGAGAGATTTACAAACCGATATATACGAGTTCCACCACGCTGGTGTACGTCTCGCCTCTAAGCAACCCACTTAGAGGATTTCCACTATTGTAGATTAGATATACAACTTTGAGCAATTACGACTTCCTAGTGTCCCACACTCAAGAATCCAATCCTCACAAGTACAAGGGCACCCCACCCAATCTCTCAATCTCACAATTACAAGGTTGAAAGCCCAACCCAAAGATTCTAGTATGTTTGGTGTTTGAGTATACAAGGAAACTCTCTCAATAGAGTGGATACACAAGTTAAAGCTTTCACAAAGTAATAACTCTCAAAGAGAGGATATGCAAAATAAGTACACAATATAATTTCCCCACAAATTAACTCTTAAAAAATAACTTCAAGAAATATGCCAATCAAAGAATAAAGAGAGCAAGAAGAAGAGCAAGAGAATGGAGGAGGAAGAAAGCAAATGGTAATGCTTCAAATGCTTGGTGCAAGTTTTTCCTTCAACTTCTTCTCTATTTATAGGCTCCAATGGCATGGGTTTTTGCAATATTTAATTCCTTGGGAGCTTGAAAAGTTAGGCATGCTTGTCTTAATTCAAATTGCATTGTATTTCCAATGAGACATATGCATGTGGTGTGGGACAAAGCATGAGTCATTGCCTTGGGCCTTCCAATTTGAGTGAACCGAAGAGGAATTGGAGTCTGCGCATGTTTTTGTTCCTGACAGCCTTGTGAATCGATTCTTATGATATGTGAATGGATTCATGTCATTAAAATAAAGTCACTGGGCAAAACTTCAACGTGGGAATCGATTCAAGGGAAGGAAGAATCGATTCATGATGTGAAAAATCACATTCTGGGCCAATTGGACCGTGTGAATCGATTCAATGCAAGGAGGAATCGATTCAAACCTTAAATTTTCATTTCCTGGGCCTTTCCAAATGTAGGAATCGATTCATGTGGTTATGCATTGCTATGTGAATCGATTCATGCATCTGTTGCATGAATTTTGATACTTTGTTTCACCCTTTTTGATATTTAATGAGTCTTGGCTCCAATCCTTTGATTCTTGGCACATTTGTTGATCATTTACACTTGTTTTAAGCTTCCTTAAATGCCTTGAATCATTTTCATCATCAAGCATAATTAATTCGCTTGATAACATCCTTCATTTGTTGTGTCATTATCAAAACCTATATCAACATAAAAATACATCTTCTACGTCTATTTTGATTGGTGACTCAAGTATTACTCCTACTCCGCCTCCCTTCTCATTTGATGGCCTGTCAATTGAAAGGGTTTATAGGGCGTGTTCTGCATCGTATTCTTTCTTATCATTTCCTAATTCTGTCACAGAGTCTACTGAGAATTATGCTTTGATGGCTCTTCTCAGTTCATACTAAATTCAATACTTGGAGAGTTCTACGGCCTATGTGACCATTCTTCATGCTAGCTCAAGCTTCTGTAGAATTTTACTGATGGGTTGATCGGTCCTGACAATGATTTGATGACTGTGAAAGTAGGGTCTTAACTTTCGAGCGGCGACCAAGGAGCTGTATGCTAACTTTTATACTCTTTGATATCTTGTCTCTGTACCCTGTAAGGTTTTTCTAGTGAAGTACACTGGTCGTTGGATTATCCCTTCTTTTTGTACTAATGTTACGCTGATGACGTTCTCTCCGACTGAGACATAAACGACAGGTTCCACACCCGAGGTTGGTCTTGTTAGGATTAGGGGAGAAGCCAGATAGCCTTTTCAGATCTTCAAATGCTTTTTCATACTCTTTGGTCTATTGGAAAGTGTCTATCTTTTTTAACACTCGATAAAAAGGCATAGACCTTTCTCCAAATTTAGAGAGGAATCGGGAGAGCTGTGATTCTCCTGATGAGACATTATACTTCTTTGATGTTTTATGGACTCTGCATCTTTAGGATGGCTTGGCATTGATCTGGGTTAACTTTTATGCTTGTACGGGTTAGCATGTATCCCTAGAATTTGCCGTTTTGGACTCCAAATGAGTATTTATCTGGGTTGAGGCGCATATTGTGTCTCCTTAGCTAAGCAACCGTCTTTTCTAGGTCCTTGGTGTGGTCTTTTGCATCTTTGGTTTTTACTACCATGTCATCTACATATACTTCCATGTTTCTGCTGATCTGGTTAACAAAGATTTTATCCACTATTCATTGGTATGTAGCCCTGGCGTTCTTCAGTCCAAAGAGCATTACTCGATAATAGTAATTTGCTTTTCCAGTAATGAAGATGGTTTTTTCTTTGTCTCTTGGGTCCATCCGTATTTGATTGTACCCAGGTTATCCATCCATGCAGCTTAGGACCTGATATCTTGAAGTACCATCTACCAAACGATCAATACTAGGCAAAGGATAAAGGTTTTTGTGGTATACCTTATTGAGGTAGGTGATGTCCATGCACATTCTCCACTTGTCATTTACCTTTTTTTTACCAAGATTACATTGGAGAGCCAAGTTAGGTATCTGTCTTCTCAGATGAAATTAGTTGCTAGGAATTTGTTTGTTTCTTCTTTCATAGTTGTTCTTCTGTTAGGTCTGAATTTACATTACCTTTATGCCATTGGCTTAGCCTCTCAGTCTACATTCAGCGAGTGACATATGTTTGGGTCAATTTCAGGCATATCTGAAAGGGTCCATGTAAACAGGTTGACAGGCTCGTAGAAGGTTGATCAACGATTCTTCTAGATTTTTATTTAGCATTGTGCTAACTTGGGTGCATTGACTTGGGCTTGTTCCAACCTACACCAATTCAAAGATTCTACTGGTTGAGGACACTCATGTTCTCTTTCGTCTCTGGGATCAAAACTAGTTTTAATGTCCTTCTTCACAATGAAAGTTTCTTTTGGTCAGAGACTTTCATGGTTGCATTCTCAAGCTATCTCGCGGTCGGTGCGAACAACTCCAATGCGTCCATCTCCGAACAGGAATTTCATTGTGAGGTAGAGAATGGAGACGATTACGCCGAGTGTATTAAGCACTGGGCGCCTTAATATAGCATTCTAGGAGCTAGGGATGTTGACTACTAGATATTTGACAATGACTGCTTTACTATCTTCTCCTGATCCAAATATCATTTTCAACTCTATGTACCCTATGACTTGCATTGAGTCTCTTGTGAAACTGAGTAGTGCTCCATCATACCTTGTAAGCCAAGTGTAAGGTAGTTTGAGTCGTTTGAAGGCCAGTGAAGGATGTCTGCAGAGCTTCCTTGATCAACCAAAACTCTTTCGATGATGCATTTTGCTACCTTCATTGTAACCACCATCAATTCATCTTTGTTTGGGAGCTCCATAGAGAGATCCAGGTTATTAAATGTGATAGCTTCATTGCCTAGGAGACATTGTATAGAGTTAACTCGTCTCCCTCCTTGTGACGTGCCAGCTCTGTTCCCAGGGAAACCACAAAAAATGGTGTGAATGATTCTTTTCCTGTCACTTATTATGTCTTTTAGCCTTTGAGATTAAGAACGCTCATGCTTTTGCCTGGGGCTTCCGTGTGGTTGTAGCTCTACCTGCCTCGGGGACTCCCTTTCTCGTTTTTTCCTGGTTTCTTGTGGTGTCTCTCTTCCTTGGTCAACGAACCTCTCCAAGTATCTCTGTCAGATAAGGTGTTTGATATGGTTTTTGAGCAACCAACAATCTTCTGGGCTATGGCCGAAAGTCCTATGGAACTCGTAAAACTTAGACATGTTAGAGCCTTTCACCTGTTTTCCTAGTAGGGGTTTTAAGTAGCCCTATGCTGTAAACTTCGTGCATGATCCGGTCCCTTCTACTGTTCAAGGGGTGAATGTATCATATTTCAAGTTGAGGTAGGCCACATGCCTTGGTTCTTTGTTTGGTTGAAGGCTTTTCTTTCGTGGTTCTGTCCTTGTGAGCCCATGCTCATAATTTCCTACTCGATCGGCCTTTTGTTCCTCCATGTTCAAGTAATGTGCTGCCCTCTGCCTAAAATAATCCATATTAAGAAAAGGGTTTTTCAGCTAAGAAGTTAGAAAATTTACCTAGGCGCAATCCCGTTTGGATTGTGTGGAGCGCTACTTCTCAGCTAAGGTTTAAGATCTATATGACTTGTTCGTTAAAACGCGTCATAAATTATTTGAGTGTCTCTTTCATTCCCTGCTTTAGATTGACCAAACTATGTGAGGTCTGTTGGACCATGCGACTGAAGGCAAACAAGGTGATGAACTTTTCTATGAGTTCTACGCAACATGATATGCTCTTAGGGGGAATGTGTAAGAACCAGAGCAAAGTGGATTTGGTGAGGGTAGTCGGGAAGGTTCTACATCGGAGGGCATCAGATGCCCCTAAAATGAAGAGGTTGGTGGTGAACATAGTGAGATGTTCTTCTGGGTCGCTTCTTCTATCATATTTTTCCACCGTAAGGGGCTTATAGTGTTATAATTGGGGGCTATCATGGTAGCCTCCATTAATGGGTGTGCCGAATAGGGGAACCAAGGTTCTAGTTTGTCTTCCTTTGATTTTGTAGCTAACGTATTCTGATAACTGGAGGTCTCCCTCACTTTTGATCGGTGATTCCCCAGGTCTTTGTTTTCTTTTCTTAACTTCTCCACAATACGTTGCAATGTTTTGACGAGAGCTAGAACTTCCTTCAACTGGTTGTCACTACACTGGGTCCTCTTTGGTTTCCCTAAGGGTCTCTTTCTTCTCTTTGGTTGAGGTTTCTACATGTGGTCATCATCTTCTTCTTCCTTGGAGTAAGTCCTTCTCTATGTGATGTGAGAACCGTTTTATCAGGCCCTACAGTAGGCGCCATAATGTTTACTCTGAACGTGTAAAAGCTAAACCTTAGAAAATTATTCTAGGAAAATTAAGGTTTATTACTAAAAAAATGTCACTTGAAACTACAGGAGGCTTGAAGGCCGTATTTATACAATGAGAAAGGTCCTCGATTTCAGTCCACTAATTATCAACTAACAATCATTCCCTAAAATTGTAGAGGAATAAAAACATTAGAGATATTTTTATAAAATAAAAGGGTGATTAAAAGACCTCCCTCAACGCGAAAGAAACAAATTTAAAATTAGGTCTCCATTTCTAACTTTTTTTTTTTATAAATTCAGATTACTCTGAACATTCTTATATAATATTTATAGCAAAAATATATTATTCCCCATAAATATCGAATGTATACGTGTGCTAGAGCCAAGTGGAACATCACATTACACATTGTGCCTGTTTATGAAGTGAAGCTTTCATTAGTTGCTCTCGGGGCTTCGAATATCGCACTGTATCAATAATCCAGTTACACGTGTTTCACATTCTTAGGCAAGAATGCACCAAAACAGAAGAAAGAAAGGTGGTAAAAAGACTAAAATTACGGGTAATTATAACATTATTTTTATAAAACTGGAATTCTACTTAAATAATTATCAAATAAAGTTTATTTATTTTTCATAAAAGCAGCATAGAAACACATACATATGTTATTACATTTAAATTAAAAAAATAAATTTTTAACATGTAAAAAATATGAGAATACAAATATAAATAGATATAAAAAAATTTCATCAAAATACCTATGCGACAAATTAAGCCGTGTGCCGGTTCCTCCACTAGATGAGAGGTACTCAGGTACCCCTAGTCCTTATCATACAGAAAAGGAAATAGGGAAATAGAACAAACACAGTCAGATGGAAGAGATGGCCAAAGAAGGACATAATAAATAATAAAACAAATTAAAAAAAATGCTCTTTTTGAGTAGTGACCCACAATCTATATTTTTCAAATTAGATTTCTCTTAAGCACATGCCCATCTCTCATTATTACACCCTAGCTGTTGGGAAAAAAAACAAAAGGTATTAATTATTCTTTTATTACCCTAAGAGGAATTAATTATTTAAATATACAAAATATCTTACCTTGCTCCCCGTACACTTTTTTGTTTTGGGCTTATGATCATATGATCATAATTTAAAGATATGTTTAGTTTATATTTATATTTTTTAATTTTAATTATAAAATTATCATTATCATATTTCTTATGTTTACAAATTTATATAGAAAGAAATAAAAATAGAAAATAATTATTTTTAATATTTCCTATATAAAATTTTTAAAATAAAAATATGAACTAAAATGTTAATTAAAGGGCCAACGGCTTTCCTAAAGAAGGAAAAACACACTGGAGAGAGAGAAGCTAGACATACTGGATTTGTCTGACATCCACTTTACCTTCTCCATTAGTCATATGACTCATAATATATAAATATAATTAAGTATATATGCATCACCAAAAAGAAAAAGGGAAAAGGGAAAAGAACAAAGGCATCATCATCAACAGCTATTTATTTATAAAATGAACAAAACTCGTGCTGCTCCTGCTTCTGGTTCCTCCACGTCGCTCCAATCCAAAAGCTTCCTTCTCCATTATACCATAACATCATAAACTCTCTTGTCTACATTCTCTGTTCTCTCTCTCTCTCCAGTCCCCTCCAAGTTATTGTTCAATGAGCAATAGCAACAGCTATATAGAGAAACAGTGCATCTGATTTTCTTTTCTACCTATCAAATCTTTTTCAGTTTCACCTTGCATCATTCAAACCCCGTCTTCCTAATTCTTTTTATGAATAGTTAAACTACACTGCATTGATCAGGTTTGACCACTACTATAGCTTCAGAATAAAGAGTGAGATTTATCAGAATATTTTTTTTTTAAAACGGGTTAAAGTTAATATTTAATTTACTAGTTTTTTAGTAGTGAGTTAAATTCAGAAAATCTTCTCCCACCTTCAGGTCTTTTAGTTTTATTAAATCTACAATATTCTCCCTCTCTGGTCTCCTTTGAGATTTATCCGAAGATCAAAGTGAAAGACTTGAGAAAGGCATACAATTATCACAGATCAAAGCTTTAATTAGCTGCATATATTTTCCAATATGAACCCTCATGATATAGTGAAAGAAGAGAGTTTTGGGGGAAGTTCTTCATGTTATTATGATGGTTATTATGATGACATGGTTGTTCCTCAACCAGTTGAAGGGCTTCATGAAACTGGTCCTCCACCATTCCTTACAAAAACATATGACATAGTTGATGACCCTTCAACAAATCAGATAGTTTCATGGAGCGCAGGGAACAACAGCTTCGTTGTGTGGGATTCACAGGCCTTTTCTATAACCCTTCTACCCAGATTCTTCAAGCACAACAATTTCTCCAGTTTTGTCAGGCAACTTAACACCTATGTCAGTAACTTTTTTCTTTCTATTCAGTACCAATCATATGTCAACATGCATCATGTTTATTATATCCTCCTGTAGCTAGTTTTATTCACACTGATGGGAAGAAATGTTGTTTTTGTTATGGATTGCATTTAGATGCAACTGATAACCTTCATATTTATCTTCCTTGTCGCTCATGGATTAATGTGTTAGTATTAAATCTTCTCTTCATTTATCATAGTAGGTATAAGTAGGTTTAATTGGCCCCTTTTTCATTTTTCTTTTCGTTTATTAGGTTTTCCTATTTTAACACTCTTAAAAAAAGAAGCAAAATTACAATATAAAATGATACAAGATTGTTTTACACCTTCAATTATCTACAGTTATATATATATATATATATATATATATATATATATATATATGGTGTTGTTATTCACCACTAATGGATTAGTATTCCGAGTTAAAAAAATAAGTTGTTATTTTTATATCTTATACATGTTGCTTTAGATAATTAATAAGAGCTAGATTAATTGATGTATGTATTTGTCAAAGCCCAATTACCAGTTTACTGCAATGAGTTTTTATTTTATAGATTTGAAAATGAAGATGGAATTTGACATGAATGTAGGGATTTAAAAAGGTGGATCCAGATAGGTGGGAGTTTGCTAATGAGATGTTTCTTAGAGGGCAAAGAGGACTATTGAAAAACATAAGAAGGCGGAAAAATATTCACCATCAATCTCAGGCTATACAGCAGCAAGGTGTAGTAGAGCCTTGTGTCGAGGTGGGGCAGTTTGGATTAGATGGAGAAGTTGATCGGTTAAGGCGTGACAGGCAAGTTCTAATGGTGGAGTTGGTGAAACTTAGACAGCAGCAGCAGAATACCAGAGCTCACCTAAAAGCAATGGAAGGAAGACTTAAAAGGACTGAACAGAAACAGCAACATATGATGGATTTCTTGGCAAGGGCAATGCAGAATCCCAACTTTGTGCAACAATTAGTACATCAGAAAGAGTGGAGAAAGGAGCTTGAGGAAGCTTTTTCCAACAAGAGGAGGAGACCTATTGATCAAGGGCCTAGTAATGTTGTTGAAGACTGCTCAACTTTTGTTAAACTTGAGCCACAAGAGGGATACACTGATGACAAGCTATTGGAGTTTGAGGTGTCGGATCTGGACCTTGTTGCTTTGAATATGGATCAGGGACGTGGAAGCCAATTAAAGAACATAGGGGAGGGCCATGTTCAAATTGAAAGTAGAGATAAAGATATTGATGAAGTATTTTGGCAAGATTTGCTTAAAGAGGGTGGTATTGAAGATCATGATGTGCTAGATATTGCTGAAGATGTAGATGTCTTGACTCAACAACTTGGTTATTTGGCCTCTACTAAATAGGAGCTCCAAGGTTGAATTTCTGGCCGTGGCAATATCTGATCCTTAATTCCATCTATCTATTTGGATGTGTGTTTCTATATATATATATATATATATATATATATATATATATATATATATATATATATATATATATATATTTGATATTAAATTGTTAAACATAATGCTTAAACATAATGCTCATTTAGTAATCAGTTATAATATATAAAAATAAAAAAATTAGTAATTAATATTAATTTTACACGGTATTTGATAAAAGTTAATTTGTTATTAGGTTAACAGATATTTCTTTCCAATTACTCCAACCCTCTTTGATTACTAGTATTTAATCTCTTGGCCAAAATTTAAAGGACGTGGTAATCAAGAAATGGATGCCTTTGAGAACAGCTGAATGCAAGTGGGGTGGTTCTTGTCATAGTTACTCAATTATTCTATTTCAAAGTTAATTAATCTTGTATTTGGATCTCAAGTTACTGTCTCTTGATCTCCGGAAAATTCTTGTTTCTTGCAGTGAGCTCGGGAAACTCATGCTAGCCATACAAGATTAAATCTTTTACAGGCCATTTACTTCACCATGTGCCAAGTCATCTTTTTAGAAGGGTTTCTTGGAAAACCTGTTATGCACAGGAAATGGGTGTATTTTCCTGGAACTTCTAGATTCTTGTCATCATCCATGGGATAGTATATCCCAAGGTTGCATGTATTCTTGCTTTCCATATAATTTTATTTCTTTTGTCCTTGAATGAATTATAACGCTGCTTGTGGTGGCATGTAAGTTCAAGTAAAACCCTTTTTTTTTTCCATGTTTGTGCTGTATATTATTCCATCTCAAGAATAAATGAAACGGTTTATTATATTTGCTATATTTTTGGTAAGAATTTTTCCTTGAGTGTCTACTGGACGGAAAATTTAAAGACAATCCCTAATTCTAACAATCAACACACTAAATAATAAAGTACAGACAAAAATTTAGTGTTTTCAATTTCTTATAACATTTCTTGTTATTAAAAAATATATTTTGTGTGCTTTCTATACCAAAATAAAAAAAAATTGAAACTCTCTTGTTGATAAATGATATGGTAAGAAATGAGAATAATTCATAATAACCTTCGGATCAAATCAAAAGATAAGATTAATTTAAATTAAAAATAATACCATACACATTTATATATCTTAACTAGTTTGATATCTTTTGTCTATTTTGATATGTCATATAATTTAAATTTAAATTACACACAATTAAAGAAAAACACATGTCAAAATTAAATTATGTCTTCTTTTTTTGACCAGTTTTTAGATCACTATAGTTATAAAAATTCTAGTGTCTTCTCCATCATCTTTTCTATCGAAAGAGAAATAACATGAAAATTTTAAGAAATTAACTGATTATATCAAAATATAGGATCAATGAAAATATATTAAATTCAAAATCTTAGTATTGGTAGCATTTATGTGAAAACATTAAAACATGAAAAATTAAAAAAAGAAAATATGATAATGAGTAACATGCATTTATACATAAAAGAAAGTGTTTATTAATTGTTTATATTCTTTTGTATTTACAAATTGTCTTGTAATTAACTTTAATTTGATAGCAAAAATCACATAAAATATAAATTATTTAATTATATTTTTTTAGTTAAATGAATGGTACCATATTGGGATGGAGAATTAAAGTGAAAGATTGAAAAACTATTTGATACTTTAAAAGATAATGAAAAGTTTTATAAAAAGGCAGAGAGTTTAATTAAGAAGCTGTGGGAGGATGTGTTTAGGTGAAGGTCTGTAAAGGAAAGAGGAAGACAGATTCTGGATAAAGAAGAAGATGATCTAATTTTCAATAGGAAGAGGTCGTGTGATATTATTTTTAATTTAAATTAATCTAATTTTATTAGATGATTGTTATGAGTTGTTTTTTCACCATATCCTCTAGTTCTCATATCCTTTTATACAACATTTAAAAAATAAAAAAATAAAAAATAGATACATTAAAGTGTCAATAATATCATCATCTTTTATATTATATATTATATATATATATTATAAAGAAATGAAAATATAAAGTTTTATTAAAAGATATATTGAATTTGCTTTTAAAACTCCGAAGCACTATATTAATTAATACTAGTTTTGGTTTTAAATATAAATAAAAGTAAATAAGTTCATACAAAAGTATAATTTTACTTATAGTATGATATCAAACAATTTTACTAAAATTTATTTATATTTAAAATTGGAGATAAAATTAATTTTAAATAAAAACTTTTATTTCTTTTATTTCGCCTAAAATTACACATGTGAAAAAACTGATACCGTATTTCTAATTGAGGAACTGTATCAAGATAGAGATGCACTAATGTGTCAATGCTTTCACCTGGGAAACTAATTAATTCACTAGCACATCTTATAAGAAGTTGCTAGAACGGAGAGTGGCTTTTACATATTATATAAATATAAATATACAGAATAATTGTTCTCGTAATCTGTGTTAATTGATTATGCATATTTTTTCTTCAAACAAATTTTGTCTCATATATGCTAGCTAGACCAAACATCCTCTCGGCATGATCCTAACTTATAATTAGATATTCTGGACAAATTAGAAAATAAAAGTGGGAGGATGTGGAGAAGAGACAGTTTGTTTGATTTTTAATTAAAGTTTTTTAATTGAATTAGTTAAAAATAAATTTTTAATTTATTAATTCAATAAAAACAACGTATCAAATTAATATTAGTCATTATTTAATTGATCAAATTTAATTTCTATAACTAAATACTAAAAAAATTACATAATTTACCATTTGAAAGTCCTGACAAACTACTAATGTTATTTCACTTAGAATTGATTACAATCCATATTAACAAAAACAATAACAAACGAAGTCTTATTAGTGATAACATTTCTTGAAACAACTTTTGTTGTTATTAATTAAGTTTAAATGGTCAATTTTCTATTTATTTGAGGTGTTATTGAGTCATTATAGTCATTAGTCAAAACTCAAAAAGCAGTGTGCGGTGAAAACTAGTAGGCATACATATATGATAAATGTTGCCTATGGAAGCGGTTGGTCTGTCGGTCATATGTGCCATGTCTCATATGGGCACAACAGGTGAGGATGGACAAGACAAGATATATAGCAAGTGAAATCCCTTGAAGAAGAGTTTGACAATTTCCTTTAATGGAAAAGGCAAGGAAAGGCTGAAATTTTAGCTTTCTTAATTTGCAGAAATGTTGATGATGCTCTTGCTCTCACATAAATTGGGTTGGTTGGTCCTTGGATCACATATAGATTGCTTCAATTGTCATGCCTTGGGATAAGGTTGCACATGCCATGCATGACCAGTGTTGCTGGCAGGTACACATGTTTTTTTATCCTGTAAAATCTTTTAATTATTTCTTTTTCTTTGGTCTTTAATTACTTCTGTCATACAATTTCCCATCTATGTTTCTTATAAGAGTGAAATAAATTTTTCCTATCAAAGGGAAGAGACTTGCATTATGGGTTGTCTTGGCCAAGTAACTAGAAAGTTCTATTATAAACTGAATTTATGATATATTAGTAGAATATTAGAGAGATCACTAACAAATGAAGAAGTCAATTGAAATGCATTTAATTAAGTTTAACAGAAACAAAATACAGTTTTCTATATATTAATTAAAATGAGATTTATATTGTTTATATTAGTTGAACTTTGAACTCTTCATAAAAATCTTCAATGTATGCCAAGTGATGAAGACATTGAAATCTATTTTTCCCTGCTAGCTTTTAATTATGGTAACTAGGTTAGGTACCTTTACTTTCATTGCTTCAAAGTAAAGTCTTTCAAACACACTAATGCTAACAATTTAGTGTGATATTCAAATTTAAAAAGCGTTATAGCTAGTTAATGAGTAATGATGACTGTTCATATATATATATATATTAGTATCAGAAAAATTAATGTTATCCTATATTTGCGTTTGATGATGAGAAAGCGTGCCAAAGAAAATATTGGGAAAAATAGGTATGTCAAAACTTTCTTATTGTAGCAAATTTTGTCATATATATGTGTGGGGAAATAATAAATGGTGGACCACATAGGTTAAAATTTTATCATAAGGAGGAAAATTTTTCAATTTCTTATCTTTATGACTATTGTAACTTTTTTTTGTTTTTTCAACCATAAAAATTTAAGGAAGTAATTTAATAATAAAGTAAATATAATATATGGTTCCTTGCTTTGGATCATGTGAATAGATCCTCTGCTTTTTAAATATTCGTGCTTAATTAGTCCTTCACGACAATCACAACCACAATCTACCTCGACGTCTCAACTTGTGAATCTCCATGTCAAGAATCTTCTTTGTTGCTCCCAAGTTCTTTATCTCGAATTTAGTTTCCAACCGAGCTTTAAGCATGCTAATTTCAGCTTTGTTGCTTATTACAATTAGTATATAATTAACAACAAATAAATCCTAGAACCATTTGGAAGCTCCTTGGAGCATATGCAATTATCATATTTGTTTTTATTATATCTATTACCAATCATAAATGCATGAAACCTCTTATACCATTTGCTTGGGGATTGTTTCGAGCCATACAAATACAATGACTTTCTTAACAAGCATACATGGTCATTCTTCTCAAGAAAAACAAACTCATCTAGTTATTAACTTATGTAGATATGCTCCTCCAACTCACCATGCAAGAACATTGTCTTCACATCAAGTTGTTTTAGCTCTAAGTTAAATGTACTTACAATGCTAAGAGGATACTAATAGAGCTATATATGCTTCACAATAGGAGAGAATATTTCATGGAAGTCCATACCCTCTTTGTGAATATAGTCCTCTGCCACCAGTCATTCCTTAAACCTTGGAAGTTGAATACTATAGATTCCTTTTTTCCTTATAAAGATCCATTTGCAACCAATAATTTTTTTCTCTTAGAAAGTTTCACCAACTCCCACGCCTTATTTTTTTGAAGAGATTCAATCGTCTCATTCATTGCTATTAGTTATTCCTTTGACTTGCTACTGTCTATGGCATCATGATAAGTATATAGTGCATCTTCTATGTATATACCATCTACCACAATAAAAGCATATTATCATAAGACAACATTAATTTTATCTCATTATAAAATTATAAAATATCTTAATATTTTAATATATTTAATAAAAAAATATGACTATTTATAGAGGCACCCATGGGGTGGGTAGTACAATACTCATACCTACTCGTTTAGAGAATTTGTGGGTATATCTCACAGGGTGTAGTTTTTTTTCTTTGCCACCCTATCTAGTATCCCCTTTCTACTATGTTTTGCATGACCAAACTTCATTTGGTTATACTTTCCAAACATGTAATTTTCATAAAAATAAGTTTATAGTTCTTTAAACCTTTCAAAAATCCTCTATTAGCAAGTATCTTCATTCCTTTCTCACTCATATGACCAGGCCTCATGTGCCATAATTATGTGATGTCGTTTGATCTTTTAGAGGTAATATTTGTGTGGAGTTTCATTAATGTTGATGAGAAGGTGGGGATGGAAACAATGAATAACCTGTTGGTGCAATTACTACCGTAGCAAAATATTACATCATTAAAATTCTTTGACTTTCCACCTTTTTTTGCCCTAATTTTCCCTTGATTTGATTCTAGTAGTTTAGTCCTTCTAAATTAAATTTATATGCATTTGGGCCTGTGAATGATATAAGATTACAATATCGAATTATAAGGATAGATACTTCAAAATGATATTCAAAGTATCATAATTCAGTAGATCATGTGTGTTTGTTTTGCTGCCTCTGCCCCTTTATGTATTTTATATTTGCAATAATTTAACTTGTTATCCTGAGCTTGAATTGTGAGTTTTTTTGACTTATGTTTGGTACTTGACCTTCATATTCATTGTCAATTTATGTTTAATCAAATGTTTTAATTTAAAGGTTATTTTTCTTATTAATATGATTCATATGCATGTATAACATGTTTCAATACAATTTAATATTTTAGGTCAGACGTTTTGGTCTAGGTTATGTTTCCACAATTCACACATTTTCCTTTTCTTTTCAATTGTAAAAGGATCTCAATTTTGACTTTTAACAACCTTGGTTTTAAAAAAATGACCTTGAAAGTATAAAATGTTAGTGATCAGGCCAGTATGGAGGTTACTAGGCCTGGGTTTAATTTGGGGTCCTCCAATAATTTGGTCGGTATAAGGGTTACCAGGCGTGAGTCTAATCTGGTGTCCTTCTGAGATGAGGAATGTGGTGTCACCTGTAAGGACACTCCAAAGTAGTACACTAAAGCTTAAGCTTGAAAAGAGGAAGAATGAACATACCTTGGCTCACAAATACATGATAATTTATAGTTGAGGGTGTACATCTTGCAATGATGCTTATGTCAGTACCTTTTTCGTAAAGTGTAAGGAAAACTAACCCAGACGCAATAATTTCTGACACATTTGTAGACACTTTTTCGGTATGTCGCTGGTATGGACTACTAACATTGAGATGATACCGGTTGTCATAGGTTATGGTAGTCTCGTTACCCTGGGACCTCGAGGATACCATATATCATTGGCTAAGTGTCGATCTAGGCCTTATGATACCGATACCAATATCAGGCCCAAATTATTTGCCAATATCATTGGCTAAGAGTGCTCAATCACTTGTATTTCTCATGCCAGACTGATATCATATAGCTGCTAATTTGTATATACATGATGGATTTATTAATACCACATTGAACTAATAAGTTTGCAAAAAATTTGTAAATTGTATTCATATCGGTCGGTTTAAATAATATAGTTAATTATTGTCTCTCTTGGGCCAACTTAACTATCTGATTTGATTGTTGACGCTTTTGGGCCAAACTCAAATTGTAAGTTTTTGTTGGTCGTATTCATATCGGACGATCTTAGTGATATAGTTAATTATTGCCTTCTTTTGGGGTTTTAACTGTCTCATTTGATTATAATGGCTCTTAGGGCCTTTTGTCACTCTTAGGGATTTTTTTGTCACTTTTTGCGTTTTTTTGCTACTCTTACGATTTTTTATCGTTTTTGGGACTTTTTTTTTATCACTCTTAGGGCTTTTTGCCACTCTTAGGGATTTTTTACTGCTCTTAAAAATGAGATCTCAAATATATTCTTGATGTCGGTTTATGAAAACTTGTATGCTTTAAAATTTACATGAAATATGATGAAGTCATGCCAAATAATAGTATGTATAGAAATAATACTTAAGGCCTACATGAGCCTTATTATACCATGTATGATGTTCTAGTGTACTCAATGATTAATCTAGGATTCCAGTTTGGGATACTTAATACTGATCCGGGATGCCAATCTGGGGTGTGTGACATCCTAAATATTTAAAATAATTGCACTCTAGAGAATTAATAAACGAATTATTTGGGGTATTTTTAGGAATTAAAAATAAATTAAGAATTAGCATGAATTAAATTAAATTAAATTAGGTATTTTAAATTGATAATGAAATTAAGTTAGTTAATTGAGAGATTTGTTTTAAATTAAATTGTGGTAGTAGATTATTAATTACTATATGGTAAAGTGAGAAGAGAAATTTTTTTAAAGGTAAAAAATTGCAAGAGATAGAGAACTCCCATGACTATATGATGTGGTTCCAAATTGAGGTCCAATTCCTCGCCGACACTTGAAATTAAGCGTACCGTTGTGATCGGGGAAGCGAGGTGAGTCAATGGGTGGCCCCAATTTCATGTTTCCTTTTCTTTCTCTTTATTTCTCTAACTGAACAGCCAAATCATGAAGGGCTTTTGTGTTTTCCATTTTCATGGCATTTTGGAGTTAAATAATGATTCTAGGCGAAATGGGTGTTGAAGAATGATAAGTAGGGTTTTTGTTTTTGGTGTCGTATGTGGTGGACCAAGTGACAAGAAGCCACTAAGTGACGTGGGTCTCGAAGCAGAAGTCAAAACTTACAAAGGTAGCTTTGGAAACTATAATGGTGTGTTTAGACTCCTTTAGAGGTGACGGGTTTTAATTTCAGAGGTCAAAAATGTTAATTGCCTTGTGAATTTCTTGAAATTAGGTGGTCGGTGAGTTTTGGTGATTTTGACGATTGAATTGGAAGCCCTAAAGCGCGGAAAGTGAGGTAAGGGGGTGTACTTGGTGTATAGATTAATGGAAATAATAGCTAAAGCCAATTTCGACAAATGGGATAAAGGGTAGGATAGACCAAATTATTTAATTCCAAATGAATGTGTAGCTATGTATCTAGATATATGATAGGCAATTGAAAATAAGTAATATTGATGAGCAAATGTGGTACTTAGGCAATGTGAATAAAATTGATGTATTGGTAAGGTAAGTCTTGAATTATGTGGTTGATGAGTTAGTGTTCTAAATGCATGATTGTAAATAAAGTTGGTTATATGATGATTTGTGATGTAAGTTGTTGTATAATGATAATTATAACATTGATGCATGATGATGAATTGAATAGAAATGACTCAAGAATTATTGATGTTTTGAGAATAAGAAGTGATTAAAATGCCTGAGTGGCTTGTAGGAGATCCCCAGTTGATGGTCATGATGTCGGGGTGAGTTATTTGATGTTTTTATGTGAGTTGAGGTTGTAACCTATTGCTCTATGTGGTTGTTATATGGTGTGGACGACCGGTCGGTATAGTTACCCCTCGTTTTGGCTCCCGTGGTTAAGCGTGGCCTAGTTGAACTACCCAGTGATGAGGTAGGACCCAATGGTGAGGTGGGGAGCCAGGTTGGACTCGATGGACCAGGTAGGGTTCACGAGTGGTCGGGTAAGACCCCCAATTGACGGTCGATCCAATTTAGTATTTAGATACTAAAAAGTCTTATATATTATCTTGGTTGAGAGTTAGTTGTGCATTGATGTGGATTTGCCATGAGATTTGATGAAATGAATGTAATATTGATGACTTGAATTATACATTATGAAATTATTAAGTTGATAACGAGTAATGGCAATGAAATGGAATGAAAACAAATCAAGAAATAATTAGTAAAGTGGATCTAATCTACACTATGCTTTTCCCTGATATATATGTTATTTGCATTGTTTTATATTGTCAGTCACTCACCCTTACTGTTGTTGATAGTGACTGAAGACAAGGATGTATCAGATGCTACAGAGACCATGTCTGATGTGCCTAAAGCAATGCCAAGGAGTGTGGATTGTTAATGCATATGTGTAAATATGTAAACTTGTCATGTTTTGAGTGTTTATGGCTATAGTGGTGGTTTACGTAAATAGGTGTATATATATATATGTGTGTGCATTGGTTCTTTGGGGTGCATGTTGGTTGATGACTGATGAACATGATTATGGTGATGATCTGATTGTGGAGTTGGAGACCTCGAGATGGTCTGGTTTCTTTATATATATAATTATGATTGCGATGAGAAGGTATACTTGATAATGATATCATGATGCGATGATGAATGTGCGAAATGATGTCCAGGAATTATACATGGCATTGAGCCATGCTGAATGATGTTACATAATTATGAGTAAGTTATTGTGATAGTGCTAGGGTGTGTGTATAAACGTGAATGGTGATTGAATGATAAAAAGGCATGGAGCCAATTTTGTATGAATGTCATGTATGCTAGTATGAACCTTGATATAGACCAAAGTAGAATGCTAGAGTGGTTGTGTGGTATAGTCCTTGAATGGAATGAGATATATGTGTTTAAATTGCTTTAATGTCATGGTGACATAGAATCACAAGTAGTTGAGGTTGGAAATATTCATTAGTGAAGTAATAGGTTGAATTGTAATGAAAATAGGCAAATTTAGTCAACTGGGTGGGTGAAAATGAGTTTTAATGGGATCCAGAATCCCTAGAAAGTATTAACATGATCCTAGGTGTATTTAAAATATGTGTAGGCAAAAGAAGTTTCCAAATTACTTCCATTCAAGGTGTTTTAGGTAATGAAATTGGGTGAATTTGAGTTAAATGCATTTTGGTGCATATTTTGATGGCTCGAAGGAATTTTCAAGTACGAACTATGTCTGCAGGTCTGGAATAGGTAGGATATAGTACCCATGAAGTTTTGTAACAATCAAAGTTTAAAAGAGCGGGTTAGATAGTGTGGAAGTTGGTCCGGAGGTTAAATTCTACATAATTCTGCAAAATATAGTGTTTGGTAATCGATTACTAGAGGATCAGGTTTTCTGCCTGTGCAGGATGTTTTAGGTAATCGATTACCAGCCTTGTGTAATTGATTACCGAGGCCGATGTAATCGATTTATTTTTGTAATCGATTACCAAAATCCCAAAAAAGGGTTTTAGGTGTTTTTTAGTGACGTAGCCCTTAGGTTCCTATTGTTTATTGTCGAGGGAGTTTAAAAAGTAAAAAAAAATACTCTAATTATACCAGACCCTGGAAAAAATTTTAGGAATTGATAAGGGGACATCACAGGGTGCTTAGTTTCGGTCTTGGATGCCAATCTGGGGTGTTAAGTGTTGATCAAAAGTGCTAATATGGGATGCTAAATGATGCTTATCGACGACAATTTTGAAGACTAAGTTAGAATCTGATGTTAATTTGGGTCACCAAGTGATGCTCTTTGATGCCAATTCTTGATACTAAGTTATGATTTAAGTCAATCTGAGGTGCCAAATGATGCTCCTTGCTAACAATTTCAGAGACTAAGTTATAATCCAAGTCAATGTTGGGTGTCAAATGATGCTCCTTAATAACAATTCTAGAGATTAAGTTATGTTTAGATGGCATTCTAGTATACTAAGTGTTGATTCAAGATGTCAATCTAGGATGTTTAGTGTAGATTTAAGGTGCCAATCCGAGATGCTAAATGATTCTCCTAGATATCAACCTGGGATGTTAAGTCATGGTCCTTAATGACAATTCTAGAGACTAAGTTAGAATATAATGTTAATCCAGGATGCTAAGTGATGCTCTAGGATGTCAATCCGGGATATTAAGTGTTTAGGGTTACTAATTTGGGATGCTAAATGTTGCTTCATTGAAGGTTAAGTTTTGATCTAGGGTGAAAATCTGGGATGCTAAGTGTTTCTCCTTAATGACAATTTTAAAGACTAAGTTATGATCTAGAATGACAAAACAATGCTCCTCAATGCCAATCTAAGGGGCTAACCAGGGTGCAAGTCCAAGATGCTAAATGTTGCTCCTTGATGACAATTTTATAGACTATGTTATGGCCTGGGATATAAGTCTGAGATGCTAAATATTGCCCCTTGGTGACAATTTTAGAAACTAAGTTATGATCCTGGATGCCAAAATGATGCTCCTAGATGCCAATCTGAGATGTTAAGTGTTGATCTATGGTGCAAATCCATAATGTTAAATGTTGCTCCATGATGACAATTCTTGAGACTAAGTTATGATCTAGGATGCCAAATGTTGCTTCTTGATGACAATTCTAGAGACTAAGTTATGTTCTAAGATGTAAATTCTAGATGTCAAAACGATGCCTCTTGATGCCAATCTGAGGTGCTAAGTTATGGTCTAAGATGCAAATATGATATGCTAAATATTGCTCCTTAATGACAATTCTAGATACTAAGTTATGATTCAAGATGCCAATCTGGGATGCTAAATGTTGCTCCTTAATTACAATTTTGGAAACTAAGTTATGATTCAGGATGCCGAAATAATACTCCTTGATCCTAATTCTGGAGACTAAGTGTTGATCCATGATTATGTCAATCCAGGATGCTAAATGATAATATGGGAATAACTTTAGTATGTTTCACTAGGGCATGCTAGTGATCTGATCAATAAACAGGTTACTGGGCATTGGTGGGTAATGATCTGGTCAGTATAGGGCTTACTAAGCCCAAGTCCAATCTAGTGTTCTTCAATGATTTGGCCAATATTAGGGTTATTGGGTCTGGGTCCAATCTGGTGTCCTTCTGAAGTGAGGGGTAAAATGTGATATTACCTACAAGAACACTCCAATGCTTAAGTCAATAATTGGTATAGTAAAGCTTAAGCTTGAGAGAAGGAAGAATGCAAATACCTTGGTTCACAAATGCATGAGTATTTATAGTTGAGGGATGCACATCTTGCAACGATGCTTTTGTATAAAGTACAGTAGGTGCAATAATCCTTACACATTTATAGGCTTTTTCTAGTATGCCCCTGGTATATACTACTAACATCAAGATGATACCAGTTATAGGTGTTCGTCATCTGATTCGGATTAAAGAAAACCGCTTAACCAATCTAAAATAGTTGAAAACTGATAAAACCAAAATCGTAAAAAAATCACAGTAGAATGTGTGGTTCAGATGAAATTTTGGATCTACCTCTAAAAACCGAACTTAGCTTAACCAAATTACAAATTCATTATATTACTCTTATATTTATATTACTTTACTAAACTGCATACATGACTTAAACTTAAAATGAAACTTAAAAGACTCTAAGTTTTAATTTGTAATTTATTATGCTGAAATTTTTTTACGGTAGTGATTCTATTTTTGAAGTACTTCTTGATTTTATTAGGTTGAAACTATATGCTCTATACTCGGTTTTTCAAAAAAAATATAATTAATATAAGATCACACAAACTGATCCAATCCGAACCGTATTGTGACGTCTTTCATCAATTTACAATTATTTTTATTCGTTTAATTAAAATTCATAATACATTTTTTACAATTAAATAATTTAATTAAGTCCCAATTTAAGAAAATATTTCTTTTTACTAAAAAGTCCCAAAACAGTAATTATATAACACTTTAAAACTCCAAAAACCCATTTAATATTGGAAAGAAACCAAAAGCTGAAACAGGGGTCTGGCGCTACGCGCCAGCCCCACGCTACGTGTGACACCCAAAACATAGCCCTGACGCTACGCGTCAGGCTGACCTAATGCTGTTACACATTTTAGGCTAATCAGCCAACTTTTAACCTACCTAATTGGCCTGTTTTAGATCTATTTTCACGAAACATCACAGGCCACATGTTTCCCATTTCGGAACGGTTGGCGCCGTCCGTTTGCTAAAATTCCATCATATGCGCAAGTTATATGCAAAATACTGTTTATACCATTTAGGTGCAAAACCCTTGCACAAAACACCCTAAATGGGTTCCAGATGGCCCAAAGCCAATGCACACAGTTCCTAAATGTCCTAAGGGACCTATCGATACCTTTCGAGGGTCCTAAAACCCGTCGGATCCCAAAATCACCTATTTAGTTCCCTAAATCCACTAAACGCACTATATGCATAACTCCTAAAATTAATCAATTCATCAATCAACTACCAATCACATTACACAACAGTCATGCACACAACAGTACCTGCCCATAGTGATCATCACTCACTCAGTACTAGCTTTGTGCCACAAATCATAATAATTCACACATCATGCACAATTGATAATGGCATCATCACATCATAACAATTGGTCATAATTCAAACTACCATAATCATTATCAATCATCATCATCAATCTCAATACCATATTGATCATCATTACATCATCAACATACCAAAATAATCTAACTACCAAACAAGCATACTATAATCAATTCATTACGCATAATTAACAACCTATTACACACATATTCATATGTTACATAGATTCATGCTTCCTTGGCATCAACTCTCCGCTTGGCGCACCTCTGGGGCATTGGGATCCTCCCTGTCACTGGTCACTAAAATTAAAGAAACCATAACAAGGGTAAGTGTTTGACATATCATAATTAATATAGGACAGAATAATAAAATTTAGCAATACCTATTATTCACATTATTAAGTAATCTTTCTGACTTCCTACATTTATACATATAGATTCATATATCTACCTCCTCTTTTCCTAATTTCCACCTTAACCAAAAGCCACATACATTTATTCTCAATTCAAATTACTACCCCTGGCTTATCACATACGTCATAGATTATCAAAGATTCATACATTCATCATAATACATCATCAATTCATATCTCATTATTAATCATACATCAATCATCAGTTCATATAATTCACAATTGACTCGCATGCATCTGACTCCTGGTATCTGCATACCTGAGGATCGACCTTCAGCTGGGGGTCCTACTTGACACCCTGTGGTCTACTGAGTCCTGTTCGACTCTCCATCTTAACCACAGGGTTCTACTTGACCACTAGGTAGCTCAACTGAGCACAAAGGCCACGAGAGCTAGAAACCGGGGGGGGGGGGGGCTACACATACCGTCGGTCGTCCCGCACTACATAATCACATAACAAATCATATCATACATGGAATATTATCAAAACATCTTATATACAATGTCAGAAGCTAACATATACTCATCACTCGGGCAGCCTACTTGCCAAGCCCATCCACACAAACCATGTTATACATTCTCATAATCATCATCTCATTAATCTCATCACTTTCATCAAATCATATACAATAACATCAACAAATATCACACCACACATCACTAACATCGATCAAAATTCATAATTTATTTGATGTTACTCATGTATATAATTTATATATTTATTTTCCTCACTCCCTAACTCATAATTAATCAAATCCATATAATTCTTTATCCATTAATTATTTAATCATACTTAAACATACATATATAATTATATTAATTACGCTTAACTAACCTACACCATCCGCAATAATTTCTAAATAAATTCTAGGCCTCCTGAAGCTATCATATATTCAAATACTAATTAATTACGACCCGAACACCTTCTTACCTCGATTCCAAGCTTCGATAATTTGTTCTTGGTGTCGGTCGCGTCCTTCGGTCACTTGATTCACCGTTCCTCTTCCAAACTTGACGCCCACTTCATTGATCGCTCGCCCAACGCTTGTTTCGGCACCTACGGTTACCGAAACATAGAACCGGTTAGTACATTGTCTTCCTTACACTCCTAAACTCACTATCCAAGCTCCCAAATCCATTAGATTTCAGAATTAAGGCCACCCATAATACATGCATGGTTCAGTTTCAAGGAGGGAAACAAGAAGGAGAAGAAGAAACTTGAAATTGGAAGTTCCATGTGCCTTACCTCACTTCCCCAAGTCCAAAAATGCAAGAAATTGAAGTTCCTACCAGGTCCAGAGCTCAAATCATAAGGGAGGAAGAAAATGAAAGAGAAAGAAACACGCGGGTTCTGTTTTGCATGTCCCTGTTTTAATCTGATCGTGACGTTGATGCTACGCGTCCGCTCATTAATATTAATTTGCACCTGACGCTACGCGTCCCACCTACGCTACGCGTCAGGGTCCTGATTTTATTTTTCTTAAAAATTTATTTAAAAATCATCCTTTCCTCATAACATATCATTTAAATTATATTACCACTTAAAAAATCCTATTTTCCTTTAATTCCAACTTAATTAAATATTTAATTTATCCTCCCCAATTTAAATTACCAGGGATGTTACAACATTGGATCAGATTGAATGCCAACATACATTTCAACCGAACTGCAACGTAGTGGAGTGATCAGATCAAATGATATTTTATGAAAAAACCAAACTAATCCAGATTGCAAACACCCCTAATATTAGTTATCTAAGTGCTGGTATAGACCTTAAGGATACCATATATTGTTTGCTAAGTGTTAGTCTAGGTCTTATGATATAGATACTAGAATCAGACCCAAATCAATATCATAGTATTTCATAAATGCATTTAGAGTTTATATGTTACTAGTGAAAAGTTGGTTAGGGGGAGAAAATTGTGGGCTATTTCTGCGGTAGGCTATGCCTCTTAGGTGATGAAATTTATTTTCTTGTTTCCATTTATGTTTTATTTTCAAAAACGTCTTATCTTAGGGCGTTTAATTTACATGATATTTAAAAAGGTTTACATTTTTTAATTATCACCAAACACCCCGGTGAGATGGTTTGCCATCATAAAAAAAAAGGTAGACTATGATTCCTATGTGTGTAGGCAGGTTTTGGTAATGACAAACATAAGGGTATCCTAAGACAAATAGGAATAAGGACGTATCTCTAAGGCAAGAAAATAATTCTAAGACACACCTAAATACAAGAAGTCCAAGTATGGACCTTCAGATCAAAGGGCTTGAGAGAACTTCAAGTTGTTGATGTATCTTTAGGCTTAACCTTAGTGATTATTTTATTATTAAAATAACAAAGACTCAAAGTGAGCAAAAGGAAAATTGGCCCGTGTTTTTAAAATATTTTTTGGGGGACCAAAAATTGGACAAAGTCAAAAAATGAGTGTTCTAGGCCAAATTGAGTGCATTGTGGCCTATCAGACCATGTAATGGTTTGAACCAAGAAGGAGAAAATGGTTCAAACCACTAGGGGTAAAGGACACACTACCTAGACATAATATGGATCCATTGCACCTCAAATCGTGACCATTTCACAAATTGGATCTAGCTCTCCACAATCCTTAGTGACACCCGTCTTTAGTCGAAATACACCGGTCTTGCCACGAGTTGCCTGATTCTTGGCGCGACTCCAAACCATTAGGGGTCTGACCCAGTCATACTTGTGAGATCCTCACATCATGGATTGAACGGACATGCCCTCAAATATATCCTTCATTATGGCTCTAGTACTCAACATCCAACCTTATACTCATGACGTATATGCGAAATGCAATGATTTATCTTTCTTCTTTACTTAAATTAGTACTAGGTGGGGTTCTTAAACTTAGTATCCTTTGTCCTTGGTACGTAGTGAAAAATGTACATTTAAACTTTCTCAACTCATAATGGTTATGGTGGAACCGACTTGCTTAGTACTGGCCAATCTAGACAAGACATCAGCTCGAATGTTGTCCTCCCTTGGAACATGCTTAAATTCGATCTGCGTATATTTTTCTTTCAGCTCATTCACCCTAGCCAGGTATTTTTGCAAGTTCCTTGGCTTGGTACTTTCTAGACACTTAGGAAATAACTAACTGAGAGTCACTACAGAGGGTAACCTTTTTGCCTCTGATGTCTATGGTAGCTCGCAGTCTAACCAAGCATGCCTTGTATTCAGCTTGGTTATGAAAGGTTTTGAAATTGAATGTCAAAGAAATTTCAATGTGAACTCTATCATTGCTTTCCACAACAACACTGGATCCATTCGTGAACACCTTCCAATGTGAACATTTATCCTCAAGGTTTTCTCTTATTAGCTCGGTCATAAAATCAACTAGCACTTGAGCCTTAATGACGCTTCTAGGCTTGTAGGTGATGTCAAATTCAAACAATTTGATTGCCCACTTGATAATCCTTTATGCTAGATCGGGTTTGAATAACACTATCTGCAACAGTGGATCAGTGCAGACCACGATTAGGTGGACATGAAAGTATGATCTTAGTCTCTAGGATGCCCAGATTATAGTAAGTATTTCCTTCTCAATTTTCTAATACTACAACTCCTCTCCTTGAAGAGTCTTCCCAGTGAAGTATACATCACGTTGTCACCTGCTAATAAGTATCATAAAAGGGGAAACTTTATTTTTAGTTTTACTATTTTTATTATAATTTTTATTTTTATTTTAGTTATATTTTTCACGTCTTTTAGATTTTTCTAGGTGGGTTTTAATGTTTTAATGGGTCCTCAAGTCATTATAATAATTAATGGGAGTTTATTAAGATTTTATGCTAAGAAAGTTGAATATTCACTAGACATTAGTAGGAATAAATTTCCTTTAGGATTTGAATAATTTCTTAAGGTTTATAAGTAGGATCTCATGTAAATCAAAGAAGACAACTTGAGTTTTGAATCAAATTTAGAGTTTTCTCTTTTTGAAAGTTTCTCTTAGGTTCTTGATCTTATCAAGAATTTTCATTTTTGTGGCGATCTTAGGCTTATCAATCTTTGACTATGGTGCCTACCAGTGACTTATCACTTACTTTCTCATCTATTTTTTGAGTGTGACGTCAATATCCTTCTTTAAATAAAAAATATATCCTCCCCTTAAAGTAAATTTCAAGGTGATCCCCCTTCCGTTCACATTTCCTGTAAAGACACTTCAATGCTTAAGTCAATATTGGATAAATCAATATTAGAGCTCAAGCGTGGTTGGTGAACGTACTTCAATGATGAGTAAATGTATGGTACCTATAAACTAGGATGGTGAGAATGTTTTACGTAACACGTATTAGTATAGAATTCGTAAAAAACAGGCAAGTTGACACGATCATAGGCATTCTCTGGCATAGTTTGCAATCGGTGCGCCTCCAACAAATCTTTTGCTATCTCCTTGACTCTGGTCCTTAAGGACTTTGGTCAAGAAGTCAGGATCGCATAGGGGTTCGATCGATGTCGTGAAGTGCTAAGTGGAGACATCCCATGCGGGGGAGCATTGTCCTGAAATTGATATTGTCTAGGCTGGTATCAGGCCTAGATCATATACACTTAATATCTTTTGTTACTATTTTAAAAATCAATAAATATACATCAAATTAACTACATTAAGAAATATAAATAAGTAAAATTAACCATATAATTCATTAAATACCACAATCATTTAAATAAAACACTATAGTTATTTAAATCAAATCTACTATATATAATACCTTAAAATTTGAAATTAATTAAAAGTTATAATTATTGTTTTGTCCTAGAACCAGGGTCAAGAATTGATCCGTCTTGACCGGTGTCCGGAGTAACCTCTCAAGCTCTTAGTTTTACACCTTCCATCTAGGTCCAGTGGGGAGCCTAAGTTCTTCGCGTGAAGGTATGAATTCAATGTTCAGTCTGTACTGAAGTCAATGGGACACACCAGAGGTGCAACTGCAAAAGATTCTTTGATGCCTAAGTTAGTACGGTTATTACAAAAATATCAGTATTACGGTGGTTACTCTCGGATTAGTCCTGGTCCTTTCACAGTAATAAATGAATTATATTTATAGGAGTTACCTGAGTAAAAAAAGTGATTTGACCATTCTTCTAACCTATTGTGGCAACAATAATCATAAGGACATGTTGCCTATACTGTTTCTGACTTATGTTTGCTGCCAGGGAATGACCGGAGTCCTCTGTATTGGTCCGTAGTTGCTTTAGTTTTGGACCCCGGTTGAGGGGATCCGTTCAGTGCTTTATTCTCTTGAAGAGGTGGTCTTATCTTTTGCAGTGTCACCCCGACCATGTATTCTGGAGTCTGGTTTCCACCTCGGATCAATTATAATTAAAATAAATATTATCCTTAATATATTTAGTTACTATAATTATGAATTGTATTTTTCAAAAATCAACAATATAAATAAGTAAAATTAACCATGTAATGCATTAAATACCACAACTATTTAAATCAAATACAATAACTATTTAAATCAAATATACTATATTTAGTGCTTTAAAGTTTGAAAAAAAAATAAACTTCAAATATCACACACACACAAATATATAAAAATAAAAGTAATCGTGCAATGCATTAAATACAATAACTACTATTTAATGCAAACCCACCATATTCAATATTAACTACACATTGAATTAAAATCATATTAAAATCTCATTCTAAATATTATTAAATATTAAATATATACTATATATTTTTAAGTCAACTAAATACTATAGCTATTTATTATTTATAATTTATAATGAAAATTTTGAAAAATTTCAAACTTTTAATATATATATATATATGTTTTGAAATTCATGATATATGAAAATTTTGAACTTTTAATATAACATATAAAAAATTAAAAATTCATTATAAATTTTGAAAATTTAATATAATATATAAAAATTTAAATTTAAAATTTTGAATTTCATTAAAAATAATTAAATTGAAATTGGAATATATATTAGATTCAATATTCCTTTTTTTTAACATCAGGGCTTACCGTTGATAAACTTAATATTCTTTTATGTATATATAATATGTAAAATAATTCGTGCAATGTATTAACTATTATATTATAATTATTTAATTTAAAAATATATTACATTTACATTCCAGAAAATTAAAATTCATTAAAAATCAACATGAAATTAAAATATATACCATACTTATATATCTTTAGAATTCCGCTTAATTTCACGCTCATTACAGAACATTTCCCCAAGTTTCTAAAAAAAGGCATTAATAAATCTTTTATCTTCATCTCTTAATACCCCACCACTAGTTATGCCATCCTTTCATAGGGATGACAAAACGGATTAGGCCCGGTGGATTGGTCCGGCAAGCCTGTCAAAGAAAATAGAGTGGACAAAATTTTCAACCCGTGATTCCGCCATGGGCCGTTCTACCTGGCTTGCCAGTTTGACAGACCAAAACCTTAGTTAGGCGGATCAGCCCGACGGGTCCTACCAAAGAGAAAATAATTATAAATATTAATAGTAAAATAAATTATACTGTATTTTATTTTATTAAAATATATACTTTTATTTTTTAAATTTTAAAAAATAACATATCTTACTACTTGTATATTTCTTTTAATAATATATTCTTTGATTTTAAAAAACTATTTTTAGATTAATTTATCTTAATTTGATACATTTTTTTAAAAAATTTGACAGATCGGTGGTTTCCAAAAAGGCACATAATTTTTGGCTTTGGCAGGCCAGCTCATCGACCCATCGGGCTAACCATTAGGCAAGACGGGTCCTAATTGACCCGTTTATTTAGGCGGGCGGGACTAACCCAACCGTTTTTTATGGATTTTGACAGAACGGGTCAAGACCCAACGAGCCAACCCATTTTATCATCCCTAGCTATTACATGGGCTAAAGAAAGAGGTTAAAAAAAATTATTTTTGAAGCTGATTCTACTGTTGTTATTTTTGAAGACAGACATTTGTTCCAGACATTCTAGTTATCACCTAGGTTGACTATATCCAAACAATTGCAAAGGATTTAGAGATTTCTTGAACTCATATTTTTCGTGAAGCTAATAGTGTGACCAATACGTTAATGAACTTTGGAGAAAGATACATGGAAAAAGAACTTTTAAGTTCGCTCCTCCTTTCCTTTCCTTTTTATCTCTTATTTGATTTAGCAAATATTGATTTCATTGGATAATATTATTGTTTTTGGGCTTATTAAGCCCCTTTCTATAATAATAAAAAAAATCTGATATCTGAAATGGAAGCTAGCCTTACCCATGAATGGACCGAATGACAAAGTTAAGTTACCTGCCAAAATAAATATCAAAATATTAAAGTGCATTTTTTTCTTCTAATGTCACAAATAGTACATTTTGTAAAACTATTTTATTAAATTTATTTATCCATATTGGATATCCACCGTAACCGTTGACTTACCAAACAGGTTTTGATTTTTTTTATTAAATGACACACAAACAAGTTCGGCGATTGCACACTATTATGATGGACTTGTATGAGTCTAGCATTAGGCTAAATGCAGATTGCATCGTGAAAATCATCCGCATGTATATCTGGGATTTTTATTATTAAAAATAATATTTTTATCCCAATAAGATAGGTATAGTTTTAGCGAAAGAAAAAAGATATTAAAGAATGAAACAAAATAAAAATAAAAAACTAAAATCATTTTAGCATGTAATAGAAAACGAGCAAAAATAGAAATAAATTAAATGGGAAAATGAAAATTAATGAATAATAAAATTATAATAGTCAGAAATAAATTAAATGGGAAATTAAATTAAGGGATTAAATATACCCTTTATTTTTGGTTCATTTAAGTTCAAATTACTTCTTAAATATATTATTATTATTATTTTCTGTTTATTTAAATACTTTATATAGAATAAATTGATGAAACAATAAGCGTAGGTCAATGAATAATACTCCATCCTATGAAAGATCTTATTTCGGAGTTTTTTTCCCTTCTATAAAACATATTTTAATTTATAATACTTTTCTTAATACATATCCTTATTAATTATATTTTCCTATTTTAATATTAATTGTTCATTTCTTTTTCTCCATTAACATGAATAATAAATTTAGAAGTATAATAAAAATAATCAACAAATTTAATGCATTTATTTAAAATAACTATTTTTTTTATAAATTATGAACTAATAAAATATTATAAAATGAATCAAAGGAAGTATAAGTTAAGGTGGGGTGGGGGAATTTGGATTAGAAAATATAAAGAAAATGTAAAGAAGATATAGAGAAACTTAAATGTAACTGAACAAGGATATTTGTATTTAGAAAATAGTAATATACACAAATTCAAATATAAAAATTATATATGATAAATACCAATAATTGTAATTTAATTGATAACATAAATTGAGATTATAGGAATAGTCTCTAGTTTAATTCCTAAAAACTTAATTTTAAATAAGACCAAATGAGATTAACTTTAGAAGAGAATAATGTAAAAAGTTATAAACTATAACCTATTTGAAAAATCATAAATTACAATCTATAAGTCATAAGAGTGAGTTTGGAGTAACCTATAGATAATTTATGGAAATAATTTATAATTCTCAAGTTATTTTTAATTTATTTTAATAAATTCCTTCATATAACTTACTAAAATAAATTATTTTTAAAAAGTTTTACCATCAAATTTATAATATAAATTTTCATTTAATATAAATTTTTTTTAGTGTTAATTAAGTTACCTATTTAAAACTACCTTATTGCATAAAATATAAATTCGTTTTCACGATCAGTGCCTGTATTTATAAAATAAAAAAGTAGTGTAATGTTTTTATCTTTTTATATATTAAAAATTAGAAACTATTAACATTAAGAAATCGTACTGTGTCTCGTTTGGGTTCAACCATTAATAAGTCCCATTTGGCGAAATAAAAATGACAAAACGCGCAAACACCCAAACGAGGCTTTAAAATTAATTAATTTCTCTGCAAAACCTTCGTTTGGAAGCTCCTTCTCGTGGTGGTGGTTGTTCTTCTCCCTTCACACTGCTTGTCGGTTGCCTTTGTCACGAGCCCGCGAGATTTTCAAAACCCTTCTCCGCTTTCGCCTTCGGATCAAACCCTTTTGATCTCTCCGTGAGTTTTCGCGCAATGCCGTTTCCGTGAATCTCGCACCCAATTACACGCCACAAGATTTGACACTGCATCTACGACCCCACCAAGCCTCATCGTCAAGAAAACCCTTTTTTCAATGGGGTCGGTGCCCTCGACGCCGCGCAAGGGTGGCGCATTCTCTCCGGAGACGGCGGAGTATCTAATCGGAACTTTCGTCGGTGACGAGTCCTTTCCACTTTCCTCAGAGTTCTGGCAGAAATTGCTTGAGCTTCCCCTCAATGTTCAATGGCCCACTCACCGTGTTCAACAAGCTTGCGAGCTATTGGGTTAGTCTCATTCTCATTACTTTCTTTAATCACCGTTCTTTTTAAGGCTTTGAATGGTAATGGCTTCAATTGCTCGATTTGTTGCTAATAGCATTAGTTAAGAGCTTAGTTTCATTTAATTTACAGGATAGAATCTTGGAGTGTGAATTTTCGATCTCAAAAATTATGATAATGTCAAGGACTTAAGAATGCTAGTTGTGTTTGCTCAAGAAATTGGGTTTCTAATAGAACTAATTCAACGATTTATAGTTTATAGTTTAACTCTCTTTGAATGTATTGGTTTTAATGTGTTTAATTAAGGTGTTAACGATTGTCTTGCAGCCAAAAACAATTGTCATACCAGGCATCTTGCAAAGATTTTGTTCCATCTAGCTTGCAACTTGCAAGAGTGCATGTCTACGTCTGGTGTGTCACCCTTCGTTTATGAAAAGGCTGTTAATGCGGTGTATATCAGTTCAGTGTTTCTAAAGCACTTGATTGAAAGTGTCCAAGGGGATAATGTCCAGTTGTATCTTTCTCTTGATGATAATGAGGCTGCACATAAGGATGTTTTGGGAGGTATGTGTAATGCTCATTGTTTCGGATTTAGAATTGAAACCTGGCCACATACAAACTTATAAGTTAATATCAATTACATGATTGAACTTTGTTGCATATATGATACGATATGATTTTGTGTGGTTTATTAGCATAAGATTCATGTACAGGCTGAAACTGAGTTTTGACTTGTAGTTGTGTAAGAAATGTTGGTTTAGATGCTGACTTATTGCGTTTGACATGATATATTAATGATTTTTGACAATTGTTTGAATTGGAACTTCCTTAAGTTTCATGGATTTCATATGAATTTTGTTATTGTTTACCGCTGCCCCCCCACCCTCTATTTTTTCGTGGTTTTTATGTGCATATTTCCTGTGTTATTCAGATTTCTTAATTTTTTGCAGACCAAACCATCGAAAACCTAGTTATGAAGAATGTGCTGAACTTTATAGCATCAGTAGAAGTGAGGTATTCTATGACTCATGATTAACTCAGCCTGCTTATTCTTGTTGATTTGGTGTGTTTACTCCATCCTGACAATTTATTATTATTTTTATAGTTCCAACACATTTCTGCTACATCTAGAGCTGCTTAATTTCATGATTATAGCAATGTCGACTCAGCTTCTTTGTGGGCCATCTCCTGGACCAAATGATGTGAACCCATTTCTCGATGCAGCAATGGCTCAGGTTAGAAGTTGAGATTTTAACATCAAGACCCTTGCTGCTGAGTTATTATTGTATTTGCAGATAGTAAATATCAAGTTGTTGTATTATTCTCTTTGCAGGACAGCACTCTGATTGGTTCAGTTGTTCAGAGATTGCTTCTAAACTTCATTGCACGTACCAGTGTTTCATTTAATAGGGCTAATTATTCCATCTATTATGATGGAAGTCAGAGTAGTGTGCTACAAAGAGTTGGTTCTGCGGCAGGTATGATGACTGTATACACTTTTCTAAATTTTAGAGATTCTTTAATCTCATAATACTTGTCTTATTGCTGTTGGAAACTTATTGATAGGTGTTTTTTCTTTGCCTGCAGCAAATATTGTTTTATTTCCATTCAGTTTTTTTATCAGTTCAAGTGGTGAAGGATCAAGAAATCTGATAGCAGATATTAGTCTTCATGTACTTCTTGTTCTTATTCATTATCATAAATGTGTTGTGAGTGAGGACTGCTCTGTTATTGGGAATAACAAATCTTCCGCTTCAGATTCTTTACTAAAAGAAAATCCGTATTTTTCTGACAACCCTTACTGCAAGGCCTTAGAGCATGCAATGGATTGTGAATGTAATATATTTTTCCTTTTTGATATCTTCGTATATTGTTTTAATTGATTGAGAAGGCTAGCAATTTTTATCTGACCTTTAAATGCAGTGGATCATGTAGATATTGAGGGAAATGCACAGAGTGTTCGGCATATAAAGTTGCCTTTTGCTTCATTGTTTGATACACTTGGCATGTGAGTATC
Organism: Clitoria ternatea; assembly: GCA_037962975.1. Lineage (NCBI taxonomy): Eukaryota > Viridiplantae > Streptophyta > Magnoliopsida > Fabales > Fabaceae > Clitoria > Clitoria ternatea. The sequence continues at coordinate 101,270,209 of CM075674.1, read as the reverse complement.
TTGCTGCCTTGAAGTCTTTGGAAATTAGCATACTACCACATCGTTTCCTGCTTTACTATGGTTTTAGTTGAGTCAATCTCTGCAAGCTATGATTCTGATGTTTGTAATTGTATATTATCCTGATCATGATGATTTGTTGATAACTTGTGTTTCTGAAAAGTGGGTTGTTCATTATATGTAACGTACACCAACTGTAGAACAGTCATATATGAGATGTTTAGAAATCTTGTTTCTTATATTTTTCTGATCTCTAGACTCTAATTGATACTTTTATTTTTAAAAAAGGGAGAGAAAAATAGAGGTAGGAAATCATAATATCTTCCAATTTTTGACCCCTTCATGTTTGGTTGGTCACTACAGCTTTATTTGTTTAACATAGTTCATGCCTATAATTGTTATGTGCAACTTTATATCCCTGTTACCTCAGTTTCTTTGTTTGAGGTTCAGTACCTTGTGGTCCACAACATGCCTTCTAGATACCACAAAAATTCTTGGATATCTTATCACTTTGGACGTTCTTTTTAATAGGCCCAACACTAGTGGCCATTTGTTGTTTTGGATTTTGGGCGTCTTTGTAGTCTCTTAAACTTGCAACTTTTATCCTCTGCAGATGCTTAGCTGATGAGGCAGCTGTCCTACTGCTTTACTCATTGTTGCAAGGGAATTCTGCCTTTTTGGAGTATGTCTTGGTGCGGACGGATCTGGATACATTGGTATGACTATGAGGCAGCAAACCTAAGTTTTTCCTTTGAATAAAATGGGAATGAATTAATTATTTTTATACATATGTAAAAGTCAAAAGAAGAATTTTTAGATGATGTTCTATGGTTTAACTATAAGTTACTTAGAGAGTTGATTAGTTATTTGGTTAGTTATATGTTATTGATATCCATTAGTTTGTTAGTTTAAGATAGAGGAGAATTGAGGTAACTATAAATAAGAAGGGAGGCTGTGAAAGAGACCATCTTGTCACTCTGCGAGAATTGAGGCCTTTTAGGCATAGGGAGGTGTGAACCCTCAAAGCAGTGTTCTATCTATTTTTTCTTATTAAGATACCAGTTTCTATGACAATACTTTGTGAAACCCGTACACTTACCCGGTTATCATGTGATATACCTGTTTTATGTCATTCTAAATCAATCATTTGGGCCCTAACGATATATATAGAATGACTGAAGATTGATCCTTGTTCTGATCCCTTTTTTTTTTGTAATTAACAGTTAATACCAATTCTAGAAGCTCTATACAATGCTCCACAAAGGACAGCTAATCAAATTTACATGTTGCTAATTATTCTTCTCATACTTAGTCAAGATTCTTCTTTTAATGCAAGCATTCACAAGTTGGTAAGTGTTGTCTTTTTCCATTAGATATTGACCTAATTTGGGTAAACTTCTCCATAAGTACTTACAAGACAAGAAAATATAATGAATTGATGAAGTAAAATGAAATAATCTTCTTCCATAAGTTAAAATCTACATATGCTCTTCAACTCTTTTGGAAGTTCTCTCATTTAGCTTTTCCAGAAGTTGAGGTGCCTAAGTGATTTTAACTTGTGGGAGAAAGTTTCATTCATTTTTTTTCCTTAATTCATTATAGTATTGTTAAATTTGGATATCGGGCCTAACTCGATCTTACAAGCTAGCTCATAGGATCAAGATTATCCTTACCTTGTATACTTTTAATCAACCATATATCTAGACAATGTAAGACTTTTAATGCGCCCCTTCACGTTTAGGAATGGAACGTAAACAATACGGGTGACCCATGAGACTAATTAACACACCCTCTCACACTCAGGAATGGAATGTGAACAAATATGGGTGAGCCCGTGGGACTTATATAACACCCTTTCATGTTCAGGAATGGAACGTGGACAAATACGGGAGACCCATTAATAGATTTAGGATAGACTCCGATACTATGTTAAATTTGGACATTAGGCCTAACTCAATCCTAAGCTAATAGAATGGAGAAGTTTAGCCAAATTGGATTATTGTCCTAAAACTGCAAAGATTGTGCAAATGCTAATGCAATATATGCTGGACAGATGTTGACTGGTGTTCCATGGTACAAAGAACGTCTTCTCCATCAAACTTCTCTTGGTTCCCTCATGGTTATAATTCTTATCAGAACTGTGCAGTATAATTTGTCAAAACTGCGGGTATGAATCTTAAGCTGAGTTGGACTGTAAATTTAATCTCACGAATCTAAAATGACCTTTTTCTGCTGCATGATTATTTGATCTCATGTTATATGGTCATTACTGAGAGATAGGCCACTGTTCTCAGTTCTTATGAACTATGATTTAATTAGTGGAATATATCAAGTTACCTTAAATGCCAAATATTTGATTTACTTCTGAAGCTAAACTGCATCCCCTAACATGGTTACTGTTACACCCCTTGGACCTATGAAAATATGGTCCTCTTGTGAAATTCTGATGTATATTTCAAAAGTGTATGCATAATGCATTGATATTTTCCTGTACATATTTCCAAACCGGCAAATCTAAATTTCATTGACTTTATCTCGATAATGTAATTTTCATTCAAGTTTATAAATTTGAAGATTGCATTTGTCTTACCTGGTGATGCTATCTATTGCTGGTGTGATAAAATATGCTAGTAGGATATTGTGTATTAAAAGTAGTATGCATAAAAGTTTACACTTCTATAAGCCTGTGGCTGGGAATAAAATCTATGAAGGTGTTCAAATTTAGTAATATCTATCTGTTAAGACATTGATTACATATAAAGTATGCCAATGCATGAGGAGAATTGACATATTTCAATCTTAGAAATGTGTTATATTTGCTTACATTAGTTTATGTGCATTGAACTACTAAAACCACTTTATTTTATATATCTTTATTTCTTTGATCACACCATCATGTATTGAATTATGATAGGATGTCTATCTCCAAACAACTTGCCTGGCAACTTTGGCAAACATGGCACCTCATGTCCATCGTTTGAGTGCTTATGCATCTCAGAGACTAGTCAGCCTTTTTGATATGCTTTCACGCAAGTATGTTACTCTTATTTCTGTTTGTTTTGTTTTCCTTCATAATGTCCTGTTTCGATTTCCATTTTATATCTTATAGGAACTGATTGTAATCTCTGGTATAGAAATTTGACCATGCTATTATTACTCATTTACTTGTCATTAGGTATAACAAATTAGCTGATCGCACAGATAATAAGCTCCATAATGAAAAAGGCAACTCAATTGAAGGAGACAGCCTTGTTGAGGATATGGTATATATTACCTTGGTGCTTTTGTGGTTCTGATTCCTTTGACTATGAATTTAGGCCTTTTCAATTTCTAAATGATTATTATTTTGTTGCAGTCAACTGAGTTGCACATCTGTACTGACTTCTTGAGGCTTGTACTGGAAATAATAAATGCAATCCTGACCTACGCATTGCCTCGGAATCCTGAGGTATGACTTGATTTCTAATAGATTGAAGATTTTTCACATCTTTTTATCTAGTTCACATTAGTCAAAATTTACTATATGACCTTCTGCATCGAGTGTCTTGCTTTCTTATGTGACTTGGGCAGGTAGTATATGCAATAATGCACAGGCAGGAAGTCTTTCAGTCATTCAAGAATCATCCACGCTTCAATGAACTGCTTGAAAACATTTACACAGTATGTTTAACATTTTACTTGAGTGATTATTATTAGATATGCTTATGCTTGCTCTTGAAATCTTGCAACTTTTAAGGGAGTCACAATAATGAAATTTACAACATATGTTTCTTGAGTTTTTGAGAAAAGTATCTATCTAATACATACAGGTATTAGATTTTTTCAATAGTCGTATGGATGCTCAAAGGGAGGGTGGTGATTGGTCAGTCGATGAAGTGCTCCATGTCATAATTGTCAATTGTCGTTCTTGGAGGGGGGATGGAATGAAGGTAAGATGGAAATAGATTTCATGATTTGTAGTTTGCTCTCAGTAGGAAATACCATAAGGAGAGTTATTTCTCTTGTTTCTAACATTCTGCGAGGCTGTATCTTGTTTGACAGATGTTCACTCAACTGCGCTTCACATATGAACAAGAGAGTCATCCAGAGGAGTTTTTTATCCCATATGTCTGGCAGCTAGTACTATCCCGTTGGTATGGCTCCTATAGCTTTTTATCACATTGTTGCAAGGCAACTTGTAGTTAGTTTACCTTGTAGTTTGAAATTTGTTGTTCTAACTTAATTCATTCAGATTGTAAACTAGACTTGGTTGTCCATTTCCTTTCATAATCATTATTATTCTAAGTATAGGGGGATTACTTCTGTTATCTATCTTATTATTGATTTTAACTTTTGTTAATTCTTTTCTCGGAATGGTTTTTTTATTGTTACTAATGCAAAAACTTTTCCAACTTCAGTGGATTCACATTCAACGCCGGAGCTGTAAATTTGTTTCCAGTTGATCTGCATACAGATGAAGTATGTATCTAAATCTTTCAAATCTCTGTTTCTTCTGATGTGCGTATTTGCATGTTTCTTCTGATGTTGTGCGTATTTGCATGTTTATTCATATTATTCAACTGCATGTATTATTTCTGTTTGATAAATTTCTATATTTTTTAAATTATATTAATGGTTTTTATGATGGATAAAAACGCCTACTGTCATCATTATTCTCACACCCCATTTGCGTGATGCATAGTTGAAGGCACATTTATTTTCTAAGAAATCGTAGTTTTATCCATTTGACAAAATTGAACCACCCTATTTATATTGGACATATAAAACAAATTATTAGAAAATGGTTGGCTAACTCAACTCAAAAGCTAGCTTATGAGTTAAAGATTGTCACAAGCCTTATAAGGTGTATATTGATCATATTCCTAGCCAATACGGGACTCATCTCAACATCTAAAGACACTCTTTTTACGGCTAGGATTGAACATCTGGTGCGTAAAGTTGCATAATTAGACATTTGAACGCGATCTAACATTCTGACTGGTCAAAGCTCTGATATTATATTAGAAATTGACGAACTTAACTCAACCCTAAAGAACTTATGAATTAAAGGTTATCACAAACCTTATAAGGTGTATAATGACTATATTCCTAGCCGATACGAGACTTGTCTCAACATCTTAAAACACCCCCTTATGCCTAGGATTGAAAATCTAGTGCGTAAAGTTTACAGAACTGGACATCTATGAGTGGCCCAACATTCTAATTGGTTAAACGTTGATATCATATTAGAAAATGACGAAGCTAACTCAACCCTAAAGCTAGCTTATGAATTAAGGGTTGTCATAAGCTTTATAAGATGCATACTAATCATATTCCTAACTGATGTAGAATTTATCTCAACATCTTATCACAAGGAATTAGAATCTGGACCCTGCCTTCCAACCTTTAGCTGTGTTTTGTGAAGTGTTGGGTCAAGATCAATTTCATGTATTTGCCTATATGATTTTAATTGCTCTTTGTATTGAATGAGATACTAATTTTCTCACCTGGTTTGGTAATTGTCCTGTAATGAATTGCAGAGACTTGATAATGGGGTGGGGGAAAGCACACTCCAAAATGGTGATTTTGACAAGCCTGAGTATCAGCTAGATCCTTAGCTGGGGGACAGTACAAACGAATACATATTTTCTATTAGTGAATATTTGTACATATAAAATAGATGACATAATTGCTAAAAATAACCGCTGAGATGTGTAATGTTGCCATTCTTTTTTGTTCATAAATTTGAGTGTAGAGGTTTATTCCCGTATATGAAAATGAGATATCCATGTAATGAATAAGGGATGACCATGTCATATCATAAGCTTTTGTAGATGTGCTCAGTTGCGCCTCAGTAACTGTTGTTCATCAAAGAATTTCTCTTTTATACTACGTATCCACAAACATACCATAAAAACATTAAATTTATGATATCGATTGGGTTAAATTATGTTATGAATTTGGGGTTTGCTTTTATTACTGTAACTTGTAATTAGGACTTTAACATAAGATTTGATTTTTATTATTAGGATTTGTGATTATATTTTACTTAGGTGTCCTATGTGTTTTTTGGACTTCTTGTTTTGGTCCATATTAGAGTTAAGGTTTAAGCACTTGGCAATAAATGATCCTTATTATATTTGGAAAGAAAATGAGTTGAGTTGGAGAGTGCTCGACATAGAGGAAACTTTTGTGTTCTTGAGGAGGGTACTTTGTCAAAAGAAGCATTGAAATCAGATCCTTATTAATATATCTTATTAAATGTTTTGAATTGATCTGGTCTCAATACTGGTTTATAGGTAGGAAGGTCATTAGACTTACAGTCGTTATGTAAGACAGGTGTCACATATAATATTAAAATTTAATATATTGGTTTCCAACATCGTGTATGAGATTCATGATCTGATACTGGTATGAGTCATTCTTTCAATATCGGAAGGTCAGAGTTTACTTATGTAATTGTGTGTTGAGAAAGCAACTTGCAAAATGACTGATGGGAAGGTTCGTTAAGTAGTGTTATTGCCACGTGTTAGCTTTTCTACAATGATCAAAATCATGTTGACATTTCGTACGATAAGCTCACCTACTCGAAACGACTCTTCCACTGTTCTAAGGTATAAAAACTTACAAATCAACAATGAAAAGGTAGAACATTCTTTTTACAACTTACACTCAAACTCTTATTTTCTTTGAATATCCCCCTGACTTGAGCGTCACAGTCTCCTTGGAGGTGACACACCTTTTCACCCTATAACGCGTGAGGTTGAAGGAACACTCCAAGACTTCTAACTCCCTACTTGAATAGAAGATATAATATCGGATCCCCACTGGACCGGTATAAAATATATACAGAAAAACATCGTTTGAGGACTAGTAGCCACGCTAGATCTTGCACCCCGACTTAGACTAGTTCATGAATAGTTTTAAAAAGATGTATTGAACAGTTTGGGTGAACAAAATTTTATATTTCAGACTTCAAATGGTTTGTTTGTACACACCATATATTTTGACGTGTCCTTATCAATTCATAGAATTTATTCCTGGGTCATCTTAAAATTAGAGTAAATTTTTCATGTTTGAAATTTCCCCTGACAATAAACAATAGGAACATAAGAGTTACGTCACTCAAAACTACTTAGAACACTAATTTTTGTTCAAAATCTCGTTTGAGCAAAAATCCTCTAGCTTTAGTGAAAATTTTGCAGAATTCTCACTTGAAATTTTGCTTAAGCGAGATTTCTCCAGTGTCCACCCTCCTTTTTACTTAGAAACACGCCCAAGCAAGGTCAATCTCGTTTGAGCGAGATTTGTAGCAAATTGGCCTCTGAGTCAACTTCTACATGCTTTATCTTACTCGTTTTAACTTTGATTGCTCTGAACTTCATGGACATTATCTATTACTCATTCTGCACCTACAAGCGTAGTCTGTACTAAAAAAATTCTTCCAGACCGTAAAGATATGCAATAAAATGCAATTGACCCAATTTCTAACAATTTCACTCCTTAAAACCATTCAAATGCATATTGGTCCTCCACTCCTTGGTATACACAATTTATAAATATGACTAGGGTTCAGTAAACGCCTTTCCAGGATTCCGGAGCCCACTAGAGTTCAATTTCACCATCTCAATTGGCTAAATTAGCCATTTTCCCTATAAATAAACTCTTCACTATTAATTATTTATTGCCTTACATGATAACAATTATCAAAACAATTATCAATTCTTGCACCTTCATCAATTTTTCAACTAAACTCATTCTCCTATAAGAGAAGCATAATGAAACACACACCACTCAATGTCATCAACCATCCCTACATACTAGTCATATCCATTTTAAAATTTCCACTAACTATTATACATACTTAAATCAATATCATTCATTCATAATACCTTCATCCACACACACACACACATACACACGAAAGATTTACTACCACCATTGTTCGCTCATAGCCACACAATATCAATTATTGGCTCTATGCCATTCCATGGTACCTAGACATCAAACTGCACATACATCATCATTCACATCATACTATCATATATACATATACATTAACATAACCTTAAATCAAGTTCTCAACACTACAATCAAGTTGTCAAAACAGTCATACTCATTAGTCATATAGCAACATGCATTTCAAAGTACCTAATGCGTATATATACACATAAGCGATCATCAAAGTACTACATGCTTTAGACATAACATATATTGATATTTACATATATGCATCATATTCCAATCTCTTTGGCATTGTTCTTCTTGTGGCCTCATTTAGTGCTCGCCTCCGTGGTGTCCATCAACTTCCTACCATAATTCACTTTAAACCATAGCAAAGGGGTGAGTGACTGAAATTTCAGAGTAATACAGAAAAATATATTACTAGGAAAAACATAATCTAGCTACCTTCCTAGTTAAATACTATCTTGTTAATCATGATTATCATCCATAAGTATATATTTGACTCACTTTTATTCCTTAAACTTACATAGACCATTTCACCTTTTAATTCTTCATTAATGTAAATTTGCATACCATTACTAGGCTTTACATATCATTCTCATTATAGTCATTATCAATAAAATTATAAATCGTTCATCTGATTACTTCACATATCACAACAATTCAACATCAATGTAGATTTAAATTCCAATAATCACATTTAATTTCAATCCCACATCGATTAATGACCACAGAGTACACAATTAACTCTCAAGCAATATAAATAAGACTCCCTAGTATCCGGATACTAAACTAGATCGGCCGTCAGCCAAGGGTCCCACCCAACCACCTATGAACCCTACCTGGTCCACTGAACCCAACTTGGCTCTCTACCTCACCACTGGGTCCTATCTGACCACTAGGTAACTCAATTGGGCCATGCTCGACCATGTGAGCCAAAAACGAGGAGGTAAATATACCGATTAACCGCCCACACCACATAACAATCACATATATCACATTATGTCTCAAAATCATCTCATTCAAATCATAATATCATGTCCCGACACAACAGTCATCATCCTGGGACCTCAACAAGCCACTCAAGCATATTAATTTCATTTATCGCATTTCTCATCATCTCTTAATTCCTTGAATTATCAACAATTCATCATTTTCATCTCATTATCTTCCAACACATATCATTCAATATGATAGTAACACTTCCACAAATTAAACATATCATTTCTTATTTTCATTTCGCCATCTCACAATAACATGTAATTTCTCATTATGAGCATCATCAAACAAACACATTTATATAACTAGTCATCACATCATCAAAGTATCGACTATATTTACATATACGATCCCTCAATCTGTACTCAAATGTCATAATTACCATACAACATTAGAACCCATCACTCTTGTGATTAATTAGTTTTATCTCACGTTAATCATAGATTCACATACAACTTATTAAATCATCAGTTTTCCATAATTTATAACGCATTCACTTAATTTAGAACAATCAATATCATAATTAGTCTCTTATCAACATATCAACTCATTTCATATTCAAACTTCTCAATTTTCATAGTTTCTCCTTTTTCACATATTTCATAACTCGCCACTTTTCACTACTTAAGCATATAAGTTCACATCTTACATTATAATTCTACCAAATGCTTATATTCATGTGTCTAAGTTATAATTCATTTTGCAGCTTTTCTTTCTCAAACACGCATTTGGTTATAATTCATTTAGTTTCTACCTTCTTTATCGTTCATTTTATTATCCTTTAGTTTCTTACCACTTAGTGTATACTCATGATAATTAATTAAATTAGTCAACAGTGACTATAATTTACCATTTTCCTATAAATAAATTTTCTACATTAATCTCAACTCGGTACACCCCCTACCTCGCTTCCACTCTTTCAGGACCTTCACTTCAACGCCGTAATCACTAAACTCTCAAAGTGTCTACATGCAAGAAATTCACAAACTAATTTAACTTTCCAGCCTTTAGAGTCGAAACCCGATACGTCTAAATGAAATTAAATACCCCATTAGAGTTTCCAAAGCCTACCGTTTTTACGTTCGACCCTTGGTTCTAAGCTTTGCTATACTTTGACGGCTTTCTGACATTTGGTTCGAACCCTAACAACACTGAAACAACACCCCGTTAATTAATCATCAACACCCACTACCTTAAGGACCATTTTCAAACTTCAAAACACAAGAATTAATGAAAAACGAAAGCCCACATGAAGATGCCATTTTCGGTCTAGAGAGAGAGGAGAAATCATGAAATTAAGGATACCAACATGCTCACCTCACTTCCCCGATCGTCATGGTGTCTTCAATTTCAAGTTTCGGCAAGAAAACAGACGCCAATTGGATACCTCTAACGCATGGCCATGGGAAGCTCTCACTGTTTCTTTCTCTCTCGATTTCATACGCGGTGAAGAAGAAAGAATTTGGCAACCAAAATATTTTTATGAATAAGGACAAAATGGTCATTTCACAAATCCCTTCTATTTCTATTTTCATTTTCTTTTCTTTTTTAAAATCTTTTCTCTTTTCTTTTAAATACATTAAATAAAATTTTACCTTCATCCCATGATAATTAATAATTCACCACCACAATTTAATTTAAACTAATCTCTTTAATTAATCACCCTTAATTAATGTATTTAGTTTCATCATCAATTTAAAATACTCAATTAATTTAATTTAATTTAATTTATTATAATATTAAAATAATTTATTCATTAATTCTCTATCACAAATAATTAATTTTAATAACCTATATTATCCTTGACATTTATTTGACAACTTAATATGCACTACTATGTAGTGTTTTGAGTGCTTCATCATTAATCAAGATTTGATTAATTTAACCATAGTAAAATACCAAAAAAAAATATTTCGATTAGTAAAATTATTTTTGCATAGTAGATTCGCCTATCTTTAAAAGTCTTTAGTGGCTTTCGAAATCTTGTCGAATTAAATCATTTTAATATAATTTTACTATGGCAAAGAAATATGTAGGACAGTCTATTTTTAAAAATTATATTTTTGTAGCATAAAATAATTTTTGAAATTAATTATGATACAATCTTTATGTAAATATTTTTTAACACTAACAATCATTCAAAAATCATGATAAACGTTAACTTTAATAATATTATTACATTGCGGATACAAAATTTATGAATAAATGCTTATATAAAATCTTTTGTATTTACAATAAATTTTAATTAAATTTATAAATTTTTATATTTTGTTTAAGAATATAGAGTGGATTTTCACATAAATTTATTTCGGTAAACACAAATAAGAGTTGATTAATTTAGGGTGTTCTATTGCTAATATCAACTTATAAAAATAACTTATTAATTTCATAATTTATTTTTTTACTCATTTAATAAATATAACTTATAAATAAATTCTTTTTAACTTATTATACAAATTCTTAATTGAATTAGATATCTAAATACATCCTTAATAAGTTTTGTATATTGTCACTAATTTGAGGCGCCGTTCACGACTGTAATTTCGTGAATTCATAGTCTAGAAAAGGGAGTTTGCGTGTTCCATTAGCTTTCTCTCAGTGTTATTAAAACCGGACCGGTGATCGAACCGGTCTAGGTACTGGGTCAATGGGTTAATGGTCGAACCGGTTGATTCATTGGTTGAACCGGTTGACTTAGTTTATTTAAAAAATAAAAAATAAAAAATACTATATATATATATATATATATTTTAAGTTTTAAGTATTTCATACTCCAAATGAAAATACCTAATGAAAGCAAAATACCAAATTTCATAAAATAATTTTATTCTCCCAAATTAATCACATTTTTAAAATATAGATACATAGATATATTCATTCAATTGAATAATAAAGAGGCGATTTGTAGTTTGACGTTATTTGCTGGAGAAATGAGAAAAGAAAAGTTTACTTTGCTCTGCTGAATCCTAATTGCCTTTCGTGAAATAAGTTGATAATATAAAAAGAAATACAAAAGAAAGATTAAAAATTGATAAAAAGAAAGAAAGTTAAAGTGCACCTGCTGTAACACGTGAAATAGGCATTGATTTTTCAATTTTTTAATTAAGCATTGCGAATTGCACAAACAATCATTTATATGCTATATAAATAAAAAATTAAAAATTAAAAATTTATTAGACCGGTTCAACCACCGGGTCACCGGTTTTTTAGAAAACCGGCCGGTTCAACCCGGGTCACACCGGGTCAACTACATTTCCGATCTGATTGAGGGTTCGAACCGGTTGGGTCACTGGTTACCGGTCCGACCGGTCCGACCGGCCGGTCCGAACCGGTTTTTTTAACACTGCTTTCTCTTCTTTTTATTTTTGGCTGCCCTTGTTATGAGCCTTATCTTCATAACCATCTAATAGGTTCCCCTAATTTTCGTCGTTAACAACGTTTTTTGCATTACCTTGTATAATTTGAACTATTCCAAATTTTACACACCCTGGTTAATCATTATCATATATCCTCAAGTATTATCGTAATGCTTCATGATTTGGAATGACTTTTATTATGTTCTTTGCAAAAAATTAAAAAAGTAAGATAGTGAAATAAATACAATATTAGAAACATAGTTCAAACATATTGGCTTCTAATTTCTAACCATGTGTGCCTTCAAGATTCAATTACACCAGGGTACCTCCCTTAACAAATTCAGTAAAAGCGAGTGCAATTAAACCCAACATAGCAAATCTTCCATTCCAGAGCTCAGCATCAGAGGACATGAAGCCATTGGATTTTGATTCCACGCTAACCCCTTGGAACAGTGGAATCAAGGAAGCAAGGGAAAGTACCACACTTGTCCCTAAGAACCAAAGGATGCCACCATTGGAAATCTGATCAAGCACACCCTGCCCTTTGGCTACTTCCACTGCCATTGCAGCTACAAACCCAATCATGGCCAACCTTCCATTGATCCTCTCTGGTGCTGGTCCACTGAATGCGAACACATCCCCAAACTTGGTGCTCATCTGCCATAATGCCATTCACAATCATATCATTCATCAAATTGAGTTTTGGCATAGTTAGTTCTCTTTCACAAACATTATTATATAAATTGCTCAAGAGTTAGATCCAATGTCTTTATTCCTGGCACTAAATCTACATGACTACTTCTTAGCATCAAATAACACTTAATAAACAAAATTTCAATCAAATATCCACATGTTAATATCCGATTGAAAAACTAAGTAGCAAGAATACTAATAACACTAAAAATCAAGTGACGGACAAGAAAATTATAAATTATAATTTAGCTCTGCATTTAACACCTGGCTCACCTTTGGTGAACGAGTAGAGGATGGCTGTGGTTTGAATTCTGCAGCTGGTGGTGGTGTAACTTTGGTAGCAGATTCACTTGATTTCTCTTTCTGTCCATCCTGCATATAAAATCCAACGATTCATATTGTTACATATTTTAGTTCCTAGATGCCTAAAGAAACAGTACACATAATTTCTTAACATGAAACAATTGAGTAATATATTATATGTTGTATGTGATCCACTACCTCAGCCATGGACCGAACTCGGAGGCTAGCATGTTTTCTGAGACTGGGCATGTACATAGCAGGAATACCACATTGGTTGACCCTAGAAATGCGAATCATAGGGTTTGCTAAGATTGATTGCATAGCAAAAGATGAGGCAGCCATGGATAAAAGTAACTTTGGTGATATACGCGGTTCCTATAGGCGCACGACTCTGCAAATATTAAACACAAAGGACAAATTAGAATGCTTTTCTTGGCACCTAAAGAGAGTATTTATGAGGCCAAATCTCTTCACTACTTTCACTACACTTAATGGTTGGTAAGAGCACCGAAGAAGGGTTGTTTATATAGAATTAGAGGGGAAGCGTAGTGGTGGATATTTAGGATCCACGTAATGTGTATAAAGGGCATTGGTTCACGTGGGTTCAATTGTCCACACATGGTAAAAGCAAGAGACGTGGCTCTCATGAGGACCAGATTCTGAATATGAGGCTACAAACACCCTTTACTTACTTTGGTGAAGACTGGAACATTCTAGATAGATAATAAATGTAAATGTAAATGTAATTGTGATTGTGTATTTTCAGATACTTTCAACCTGTGATTACTTGAAATAATCTCTATGAACTAATCTATGAATTCGATAATTGTTGCTATGAAGATATGCATATGCTATCGGAAATCTTCCGATTTCCAACCAAATATGTTTGAACATTTTTTTTATCATGTTGAAAATAATAGACTCAGACTGTTTCTACTTATAACAATTTTGTTCTTAAAATTTCAAAAAAGTATTATCTTTCTATTTAGAATTTTAAGAATATTAATATTATTGTTATATTAATAATACTCTTATTAGTTAACTTGTAATTAATCCATACAAGAAAGTTTAACTTTTTACTCTCTTGTTCTACTTTTCCTTATTTATAAATTTATGTTCTGGTTAACTAATATCATAATAGTTAGTTAGAAGCTTAATTAGAAGCCAACTAAGTTTGCTAGTTGTTAGTTAAACTATGTTTTTGTTTTCTAACTACATTTAGTTAGCTAGCTCACTTAACTCATTAATTAATTACTTAACTACATGTATAAATACTTGTGATTAGATAAATGAAGCATTCAATTAGCATTTACTTTTCTCTAGAGCTCTTTGATTGATTTGTTTGTATGAGAAGGGTTTAATATGGTATCATTTGTAAAACATTCTAACGCTCAAATTATTAAGGTATACAACACCAGAGCTTAAGTGTTGAGTTAGATTTAATGTACATCAAATATACCTTTCTCTAAACCCTAAACCCTAAACTGCATAAAAATCTAACACAAACACAATTATTCTAGACACATCTGCAGACATCCTCCATGTGGGCCTTTAACCTTTGACAAATACCGGTCTAGTATACTATATCAGTGATGGATTATAATGATTCATTTCTCTGGATGCTGATGATACCATATACGTGCCTCTGACTGTCCAATATAGACTTTATGATACTGGTATTATCCACATGATATATGTAATAAGCCTAGAATGGTACATAAATAAACCAGTTGTTATGAGTGGTTATAAGGAAATTCTACCAGTAGTACCTTTGATGATATAATTTGTTATAAGTTTGTTACGATATTTTCCTTTATTGTAGTTTTGTTTTTAATTTTCCTTTGTAATTAATAAAAGTTCCTCTTCTCTGATCTCTATTTCTTTAGGTAATCTTTATTTCTTTAGGGTCCCTCCCCTAGAAGTGAGTTTTCTCCCCTCTATTCTTCTCTTGTATTTTCCGTCCATAACAACAGCACAAATAGTTAAAGAGGATTTTTCGGTTTTTCCTTTTTCCTTTTCACAGTGATATATCTTAAGAGAGAATCCCAGTGATTATTCTTTTGTGATGAGCATAATAGTCGAATACATACACAACATTCATTCATTAAACACTTGTATGGTTCTTCTCTACTCATTTACTACTTTGGGGGTGTAGTTGCAAACTTCCAACTGTAGATTGATAAAGCATCAAATTCTCGTTTCCCAGCAACTTCAGAAACAGGAACTGCTTCAGAAATTTCCCTCAAATCTTCATCTGTTAGCTTCACGGTCAGAGATCCAATGTTGTTTTCCAAGTTTTTCAGTTTAGTAGTTCCTATGGTATCAAAGAAATACATGATAAAAGCAGTTGGTCATTAGAATTAATATATAATATATACTATATACTCTAATGCTTACAATAACTACATATTTTATGGACAAGATTTAGGTACTATCTATGAGTGCAAAAATGCACCTTATGCTAGATATAGATAGATAACCACTTTATGAAAGAAGTTATAAAGAAAAGGGTTTTTACTATCATGCTTTTTGTTTCTTCAGGGATTGGTATTTTTTCAGAGAAATCCAGGAAAATGAATTGGCAGAATTTGTTAAGCATGTGTGATTAGGAAAAAAAAAACTCTAAGAATTAACAATAGAAGGAAATAGTTAAAAACTCGTCAAATATAGTGAACACATAAGTCTTCCTAAATGTAAAAAAGACACTACCAGGTATAGGGATTATGTCATTTCCCTGATGGAGAAGCCACGCTAAGGCTACTTGAGAAGGAGTGCATTCATGCTTAAAAGCCAAGTCATCAATTCGTTTATAGAAAGGCTTGTTCTTTTCCAAATTTTCTCCAGTGAACCTGGGATGCATAGCCTGTGACAGAAACAAGAAGAAATCTCAATAGACAATTGCTGCATAAATAGAACTAATTAACTGGTTATATTCATAGCATTTTCACCCTGAAGAGATGTGATCCAACAAATTGTTATTTGACCATCATAAGTTTTTTAACAGGAAAAAGCTACAAAAACATGAAAACTGTTGTGCTTTTTCACTAGCTGCATACCAGCAAGCTCTGGCTAGGCAAAGTCTCAACCACAGCCTTTCCTGCAAAAAAGCCACAACCAAGAGGGCTATATGCCACTATTCCAATCCCTAGCTCTCTGCAAGCATAAAATGTTTCATAGTTAGGCAATAATTTTTTTTTCCAGATATTTTACGTAAAATGTATCATATGAGAAATACTTCTTTACGTGAAAGGGAACAAAATAAATATTAGTCATTAAATCTTACCATGAATGATTGGAATTAAAGGGTACAAGTCATTGAGTTATTTTAGAAGTCATGTAACATATTAAAATAATCATGTGACAATTAAGTAATTTGAAAAATATTTAATTATGATTATCCATGTATAGTTGCATGATCCAAATTTGCTAAGTTGTTTTGACAACGTAAGCAGCAGAAATACCTGCAGAGTGGAATTATTTCTTCTTCAATGTCACGGGTCCATAAGGAATACTCCATTTGCAAAGCAGTGATAGGATGAACAGCATGTGCTCTCCTAATAGTGTCTGCATTAGCCTCGGACAACCCAATATATTTTATCTTTCCTTCATTTACCAGCTGTTTGAGCTCCCCCATCTTCCATGGACATACACAGGTCGATATTAAACCACTTCATCATCTATAATTTACAAGTATTGGAATGGTATTCAGAAACTAAAAAGAAAGGAGAACCATTCTAGGCTTACAGTGTCTTCAATTGGCACTGAAGTATCAACTCGATGTTGATAGTATAGATCAATATATTTGACATCAAGCCGCTGAAGACTAGCTTCACAACACTCCCGCACATATTCAGGGGTACCTTTTACCCGAAAAACCATCCCACCAGGGTGAACAATTCCAAATTTTGTGGCCAATTGAACCTTTTCTCGGGGAAGTTGTTTCAAAGCCTGACGATAGAAGAAGACATTTTTAGAAAGTTTGTTTTTCCTCACCAAGTGATTGCCTAAACAAAGTTATATTTATGCAACATTATAATCAAATTTGTGAATACAAGTACACGACATTTCCCACATCTGCCATATGATTAACAAATTAACAATTTGTTACTCGCAGAAATGATTGTGTTTTTTCAACACTTGGAACTAAAAGTCAAACAGGATTAAGTAGCTGGATAATATGTTACCTTGCCAACCATGATTTCATTATCATGATTGTCTCCATAAAGATCTGATGTATCAAAGAAGGTAACACCCTTATTGAATACCTCCTTAATAATTGAACATCCTTCTTCATGTGAGAGGGGGGCATTATAAATTCCAGATAGTCCTCCACATCCAAATCCCACCCTAGAAACCTGCATTCCACAAATGAGTATATATAATAGATTCTTATCACAAATATTTAATCAAAGACTAGATCAGCAAAGGTGAACAAGAAGAGTTTAAGACATGAATTGAAAATTTTTTTATGTAGTGCAATATATTGATAATTAATTCTCTAACTCATTTATGCTTCCAAACTCCAAAGCAATAAGCAACACTTGAACCTACTAGGGTCGAAATGGACCTAGTGTTGAGGGGGTTTGAGTAGTTAGTTTAAGCCTTCAAGGTTCTAGGTTCAAACCTCAAGCCTGACCTTTCATTGTAAGTAAATAATAATAATAAAAAAGAAACACTTGAGGCTTCAGATACTCTAAATTTCTGAAATATCTTGTGTTCTACAACTGATAAAGCACTAATCCTCTACCCTCTGAATCTGAAACAGTCCAAACTCCAAATAGTTACGTACTCTAGACATTACTATTGTTTGATGCTTAAAATGTAAAACTAAGTTATTCATTCTACAAGTATCAGCATGCAGGGTAAGACTCAACCACACAGAAGATTCCTTTGGGGTGTAGAGGTTATTGGGAGAACAGAGTCCTATTATGATATATGAACAATGAAAAGTATATCAGAGAAAGATTCTTCAACCACTAGCTTATGTTATTCGTGATGAAACAATATCAAGACTTACACTTTGGAAGGTAATCTACACTTACAACAATAGTAAGGATGCAGAAGCAAAGAGATTTGAGTTCACAATTGATTCGGTATTAATGTTGAATTAATTCAGTTCATTGTAAACAACCAAGTTGATAAGTTGATAACTTAATAGATAATAAGCAACTGGTTTATTTACCTCTAAGCCTTGGGTACCCAGTTTAACTCTTGGCACTTCAATCTGGACCTTCTCCATTTTTCAACTTTAAGATGCAAAGTTGATAACTTTGGATACCACAATAAGCAGAAATATGCTAATGCGTTGAAAATTTTCCCTTTAGTTGGTGAAGTGGACCAGTCTGTCTATCTACTCCCCTCTGTTTATGATCATGTTGCATATTAGATTAAAACAAAAGCAAGTTGAACCTTTAATATTATGTTTGTATAAGTAGATTTGTTTAAAAACTATTATCATATAAAAGTCGAAGCTAAGGGTTGAACTTTGTTGCGTTATATATATATATATATATATATATATATATATATATATATATATATATATATATATATATTATGAGAAAAGTCCTCTTATATGAGAGTGAGAGGGGTAAATCTGGGCCGTATAACCATACATGGGTGGTTAAGATTAAAAGTTTTTAAAAGTCACATGATCACTTAAAAGGTCATATGACTTTTTAAAAACTCACATGATTAATCTTAACCATCCATTATATGGTTATACGGCCCGGAAAACCTTTCTCGTATAATACATCTTCTATATATATATATATAAGTTGATGACATTTTACCTAAATTTATAGTTTTTTTTACCGCTTTATTTGTTGGTATTGTGTTTTCGTTTATAGATTGCTTTAAATGATATAAGTTTCATTCTCTTAAGGTCTTGAATTCAAATATTGTGAATGAAAAAATTCCGCTAAAAGAATTGGTCACACTATATTATAAATATTCCTTATTAGAACAAAATTACTTCTATCGAAGATACATGTGAATAAACATTGTTTTATCATTTAACATATTTAAGTATTTAACAACCCTTCGTAATTTTAATCTTTCAATTTTTTTTATTTTTATTAGGATTTTTCTCACAAATAATAATTAAAATTGAATTAATTTTATAAATATTAAATAAATATTTTTGGATTGATAAAATTAAAAATATTTTTAATATAATATCTATTTAAAATCTACAATTTCTCTTAATTTGTTACTTTATTTATTTATATTATGTGTTTATTAAGCACATTTAAATATGTCAAAACTTTTCATAGTTTTAACTTTTTGAACTTTATTTTTTGTTAAATTTTTATTAGGATTTGAATGTTCACAAATAATAATTGAAAATGAATTAATTTTCTAAATATTAAATAAATCTTTTGCGTAGAAAAATAAAAATTATTTTCAAAATGATATCTATTAGAAAGTATTTTTCACTTATGAGTAAATTGTAACAATTTTATGTTTCACTTTCTTATGTTTTATAATATTTATTTTATAGAAACTTTATAATAAAATTGAAGATTATTTTTATATTTGTGTGTTAATAAGTTTCTTTAGTGGAGATCAACCTTAAGTTGGTATAGTTTAATAATAAAAAAGTGTGATTTTTTATGAATTGAGGATCCTCCATTTGATTCATATCCCAACCCAATAAAAAAATCTATTTCTTACTTATAGATATTTAATCTTTTATATCTCCGAATGAATGATTTGTGATATAATATACATTATCGTAATTTACATACAAAAAGAATCAATTCTAAATACAAATTGAGTTCTAAAATTATGAAACATAAGTTTTTGGAATTGGATCAATAATCTCAATTTTTTGAGTATGGGTAAAGAATCTATAAAAAAAGATATAAAAAATCTTCCATCTTTTTTTAGAAGAGATTGATATAAAATAGCTATTAAACGATTTTTTTAGTTTACTAGAGACATTGACATATTTCATTTTACTTTTTGCTTGATCTCAGCACGTGTTTCTAATTAAGCTATAACTCATTGGTGTGTATATAATATTTTTTTAGAGTCTCTTTTAATATACTAGTTTTTCCATTTATTAAATATTAATTTATTACATTAAATATTTACATATTTTGATATTGTTAAATAAATTGTTACCCATAATTTACAAGTTTGAATTTTATATGAAAATAATTTCTTACTTATTTTCTATCAAAAAATGTATGATAAAATAACTAAAAATAATTATTTGATTAATGAAAAACTTATATAGTAATTAGTTTACATCCTACCATTGAAAAATAAAATAATACAATAAATCTATTTATTGTAATGAACTTTAATTTTTTTAATATATACATTATTTTAATTAATTTAATATCTCAAAAAATGATAAAAAAAAGTTATATGTTAAAATATTTAATTTGAATTATGTGAAAATTTACCTATAAATTTAGCAATCGTATAACCAATCTTTGTAGGTATAATAGTCGATATTCTAGACCAAATTATTATAATTATTTATTTTTCTGTTTTTATGTTAAGTATTTTTTATTTTGTTGAATCAATGATTTGCTACAAAAGGATTTTTTTGTGAATGTGTCATAATAAATTACCATTTTTTTATTTAGTAAAGACAAAGAAACAAATTCAATCTTCTAGGTTATTTATTATGACGACAAAGAATTAAATTATCACTGTATTTATTTATTTATTTATTTTTACTTTTTCTTTCAAATACAGGATAACCCTAGAGAGTTCTTCCTTCACCACCCCTATGGGGATGATATGTAAAATTCATAACTACTCTTTTTCTATTTTGAAATATTGAAATTCACATGAATAAAATTTAACAATGAATATTGTTCTCTTTCTTCTTTATACTTCTCTCAATCACTAGGTTAACCTGATATCCCTTATAAAAGTGTAATTTACTTACACCATTAAATATTCAAATCTTATGATAGTTTAAACTTTAAAAAGGGTTTTATCTAATTATTATTTGTTGGTATGTATTGTCTCAACATTTTCTAACAAGATTTTTTATAACAAACAAGATTTTTAATTACAAATTAAAATATTTTCAATAAAAATATTAATATAAAATATTTTAATATTCAAATGCAATTTAGATATTTTACATTTAAAAATTTACAAATTTTATTTTATCTAAAAAGTTTTATAATATAATTATTAAATGTGTCACGATCCCAAATTCTAGGCTAAAGGCCATATCTCTCCCAAGAGATAATTAAGCATATTTGTCTAGTAATATCTTATAATATCTGATTGTGTTCATAACTCTCTTATTTCGTAAGTGTATCCATGTTAGATAAGTGAAAGGACAAGGGTTAAGCCCATTAAGGATTCTATAAATAGATATTTACCTCCATGGGTAACCAAGTAACATAAGCTATAATGATAACTTTAACTTGTTTTAAGTACCTACTAGCCTGAGCATAAGAATCTTTTCAAGTACACATCATACCTATTTTTTTGGATCTAGGGAGCATGTTACTGGGGATGTCAATGGGGCGGGATAGGTGTGGGTAGTATGTTACTGTTACCCATATCCATGGGTTTTAGGTGGGTAACGGGTATTCGCGGGTCAAGTAGCGGGTACCCACGAGTATTTATGAATATTTATTATTTTTATAAAATAATACTAAAGAAGAAAATATTGTATAATGTACTAAACATAATATTATTTTAGTATAATATAATTTAAATTAATATTGTATCATACACTACAACTTCTTAAATTAAAAGTATAATTATTGAAAAATATTAAATTTTGTTTATCTCATTATAAAATAATAAAAAACTTTGATATTTAAATATATTTAATAAAAAATAAATATTAATAATTAAACGGGTACCTACGGGATGAGTAATGTGATACCGCTACCACTCATTTAGTAAATATACAGGTATCCATTACAGGTAACCTATGGATTACCCGCGGGCGCAGATTTTTTTGTCATCCCTACAAGTTACCATGTGACTAGGATACACTCTAGATTCATGATCACATGCCCCTTGTGTTGTTGAGTTAGGCCTCCAAATTCTAGGTAACAACATTAGTGTTTCTTGTAAGGATAGTAAAACGTCTCCCACCACACATGGTCACTACCATAATAACATAAAATGTCTTGAAAATTTGAAATCGAATGCATCTCAATATTTAATTGAAACTACATTAAATTGAATCAATGAAGGATTCTAATACCTAATCATCTTTACCTTTGTGTTATTCTTCGTTGTTCTTAAATTCCATGTAATAATTGAGATTTCGTAACCAAAAATATTTTATATTAGCTTTAGATTTGTGTTTTCACAACCAAATTCTCACACCACATGCTATCAATTCTATACTCGTGAGGATGATGTCAATTCTATACTTGACTAAACAATTGGTGCACTTGCCACTTTAAATCTTAATATCTAAAATATAACACATCAGGCCTTTAGGTATAATGCAAAATAGATAGGACCCTGATGTCTAACTCAGAAAATAGTAACCTAGAGTCCTACTTAAATAGATAGGACCCCAAGGTCCAACTCGAAATGAATAGGACCCTACGATCCAACTTAAAATGAATAAAACCCTATGGTTCAACTCGAAATAGATAGGACTTTAAGGTCTAACTCAAAATATATAGGACCCTAAGGTCTAACTTGAAATAAATAGCAACTGAAGGTTTAAACTTAAAATAAATAGGTAGGGTTGAGAAGCAGATTAGATTTACTTGTTCAATCTGAACCAATCCAAACAAATCAAATTGCATTTCTCTATTGGATTGGAACTGATCCAAACTAATTAAGAACCAATTGTATTCGGGTTAGATATCAAATCCTAGGTGTGTAAATGAGTACCTAACTGCCTACCCAACCTAAATTTATATTAATTTTTATATTTCATACCTAAGGCTAAGGCTTCATTTACACCACTACCCTTAACACACTTCTTCCTAAACCTAAGAAACATTATGTTCCTTTCCCTCTTGGCCTCTTTTTTGTGCCATCATCCCCCACCCAACATAAGCCTAACATTACTATGGCCTTTTGTAATGTTGTTCAATTAAGTGGTTTTGTAATGTTTGATCATAGATTTTAGTTTTAAATTTAAATGTTTGATCATGGATTTTAGATCTATCTATGTTATTTGTTTGTATTTCTAGCAATTATGATTTTGGAATTTTTTTAGGTTTCTAGTTTCTTAAAATTTTCAACAGGTTATAAACCAATCAGACATTTGATCATCTGAGCCAAACCAATCCGATTTAGATCAAATTGGATTAGATTTCATAAAAATTAGACAAATTCAATTCAATTAACTTTAATCAGTTAAAAATTATGTTGAAATTTGATCTAATCCGCTACCTACTCAGCCTTATAAGATCTTCTACATCCTGAGATCCAACTTGAAATATATAAAACCCTAAGTTCAAAACTTAAAATAAATAGGACCTTGAGGTAATGCCTTGGACCCAAAGGGGGCCTAGCTTCTCCCCCATTTATCTTTAGTGGTTGACATAGGCTTGAATAAAGCATAGAACAATCGAGATGCATAAAGTCATCCATAAGTCCTGCAAAAAAGTTGGAATGCCAGCATCAAACCCAAGAGTTAGGGTGAAAGTTGAGATAGAGTGAATTAGAACCGTAAAAGAATCCAACATTCAAAATAAGTGAATAACACACCTTCCTTGATGCATGAGAGCAAGGTCTCATAAATCATTAAAAAGGATTAAAGGCCAAAAGCACCACAAAACAATCCTCTCTTCTAGCTAGAAAAAGATACTAAGTAGTTCTGTTAATCCTTCACATTAAAATTAAGATTAAGACGGCTAAAATATTGCTATGAAGTTTCACTAGAGTTGATAAATGAAGGGGTGCCCAGAACCTCATTTTTTATATTTTTAATCGGAAATTGAACCCAGGTCTGTAGTGTGGCAAGGTAAAGAAAACAAAAACTTTAAAATGAAAGCTCAACTCTTCATAACTCCCTCAACATTGAACCTAGGTCTGTACTACCCCACTAGCTCGCTCCATGTGCACCAGTAGGGAATTGTACCTAAGTCTTTATCATGGCAGGGTATTATTCTACCACTAGACCACTGGTGCCTGTAATTTTAAAATCATATGAAAACATTAAATTACTATTAATTTTTTTGTATTTTAAATTTTATATATCAGATTCAACGACCCAACCATACTTATAGCCTATTTTGAATGAATCTAGAAAAGGTAGACCCAAATGAGTTGATCAATTACACCCCTAAAAACACATGAAATATATACACATCAGAGTGTATTTTTACGGTGTATATGGAACTAATTTTTACCACGGCTTTAATTACTTGGATTAAAATAATGTTTGTTTTGTCTTGCATATATAGTAACAAATAATGTATGTTTTTCATTGCAAACACGGTGCCATTGTGTCATTAACAAGAATTATATATGTTACCAATATACGCTTACTAGGAAAACTTTTGGAAATGATTTAAACTGATAATGAACAAAACAAATAATAATGCAACCTTAAAAACCAAATATCTAATTCAAATCAACAATAAAAACTATATACAACTAATCAATCAAAAAGTTTAGTATCTTTATACTTTAAATTTGTGTTTGGATCAAAAAATTTTAAATTCTTTAGGAATTATGAAATTGACTATATGTTCAAACAACAATGAAGAATTTTGAATACCTAAGAACTCCTTTATATTTCTTTAATAATAAGTAAGACGAATTTCAAATAACACATGTACAATTACTTAGATGCAAATAATGTTTGCACAAAATTAACCTTTTAACTACAAACTCTTCACAACTCCCTCAAAGTGCACCAACCGGGATTTGAACCCAAGTCTTCATCATGGCATGATACTATTCTACCACTAGATCATTGGCACCTGAAATTTTAAAAACATATAAAAGCATTAAATTACTATTAATCTACTTTTTGTATTTTGAATTTTATTTATCACCTTCAACGACCCAACCATACTTATAGCCTATTTTTTAATAAACCTAGAAACGCTAGACTCAAATGAGCTATCCAATTACAACCCTAAAAACACATGAAATATATACGTCGAAGTGTATTTTTATGGTGTATATGGAACTAATTTTTACCAAGGCTTTAATTAGTTGGATGAAAATAAAGTATGTTTTGCCTTGCACACATGATACCAATGTGTCATTAACAAGAATTATATATGTTACTATTATTCACTTGCTAGGAAAACTTTTGTAAATGCTTAAAAGTAATGATGAAGATGAGCTGATTGAAAATGAAAGCTCAAGTGTAGATTTCTCATCAACTTGAGTAGGATGAAAGTGGTTGACCCTACACAACCACAAACTCTTCATAGCTCCCTCCACGTGCACCAGCCGGGAATCGAACCCAAGTCTTTATCATGGCAAGCTAATATTCTACCACTAGACAATTGTTGCCTCTAATTTTAAAATCATGTGAAAACATTAAATTAATATTTATCTATTTTTTCCATTTTAAATTTTATATATAAGCTTCAACGGCCCAACTATACTTATAGCTCATTTTTTATTTAGTCTAAAAAGGCTGGACCCAAATGAATGGACCGATTACACCCCTAAAGACACGTGAAATATATACATGTCGAAGCGTGTTTTTGCGCGGTATATGGAACTAATTTTTACAAGGGCTTTAATTAGTTGGATGAAAATAATGTATGTTTTTCCTTACACACACAGTACCATTATGTCATTAACAAGAATTATATATTTTACCAATATTTGCTTACTAGGAAAACTTTTCGAAATGCTTAAAACTAATATTGAATTAAACAAAATAATCGATAATGAAGAGTTTTGATTACCCAAGAATGTCAACTTTATATTATTTAATAATAAGCGAGTGGAATTTCAAATAACATATATACAAAGAGAATTTTAAAGTTTATCTTTTTGTTTAACTAACGTACTACTACCCTCGTGTTCAAAAAGTATGGACCAACATTAAGCTCAATGTAAGCCGAAAAAGAAAACACACAAAATTTAACTTCCCCAACCTGCATTGGGTGAGAAATGAACCTGAGTTTGTAGTGTTGCAGGATACCATTCTACCACTAGACCACTAGTGCTTGTATTTTGAACATCATATGAAAATATTGAATTAGTATTAATCTAATTTTTGTATTTTAAATTTTATATATCAGCTTCAACGGCCCAACCATAGTTATAGCCCATTTTAGATTTAGTCTAGAAAGGATAGACCCAAATGAGCTGATCGATTACACTCTTAAAAACACATGAAATATATACTCATAGGAGCATATTTTTGGGTAGCATTGTGTCATTAAAACTTTTAGAAATGCTTAAAATTGATGGTGAAGATTAGCTAAAAAATTGGTATAAGTCAAAAAAACCCATAAAATTTAAAACGAGAGCTTTCCTCAATGTGCACCAACCAAGAACTGAACCGAAGTCTTTATCATGGGCGGGTACTATTCTACCACTAGACCATTCTGCCTATAATTTTAAAATCATGTGAAAACATTAAATTACTATTAATATATTTTTTGTTTTTTAAATTTTATATATCACATCGACGGCCCAAGCATACTTATAGCCCGTTTTTGAATGAATCTAGAAAGGATAAACCTAAATAAGCTAACCAATTACACCCTGAAAAATATATGAAATATATACGTGTATTTTTATGGTGTATATGGATGCAAATAATGTATGTTTTTCCTTGCACACATGGTACCGTTGTGTCATTAGTAACAATTATATATGTTAGCAATACTCATTTACTAGGAAAACTTTTGGAAATGCTTAAAACTGATAGCGTAGAAAATAAACAATAATCCAACTTTACCAACTAAATATCTAATTGAGATAAACAATAAAAACTATATACAACTAATCAATCAAAAGGTTTGATATCTTTATATTTTAAATGTGTTTGAATAGAAAACTTTTAGAATTCTATAGAATTTTGAAATTGATTATATGTTCAAATAATGGTGAAGAATTTTGATTAGTCTAGAATTCCAACTTTATATTTTTGAATAGTAAGCGGGAAGAATATTAAATAACACATGTATAAAGAGAATTTAAAAATATATCTTTTTTGTTTAACTAATATATTACTACCTTCATGTTCAAAATTTTTAGACCAACATTAAGCTTAAAAATTAGTGTAAGCCAAAATAGAAAACACATAAAATTTAAAATGAGAGCTTAACTCTTCACAAATCCCTTAATCTATTTTTTGTATTTTAAATTTTATATTTCAGCTTTAACGGCCCAACTATAGTTATAGCCCATTTTTTCATTTAGTCTAGAAAGGCTAGACCCAAATCAACACATGAAATATATATGCGTCTGAGCGTATTTTTACGGTGTATATGAAACTAACTTTTGCCAAGGCTTTAATTACGTGGATAAAAATAATGTTTATTTTGTCTTGCACACATGGTAGCATTGTGTCATTAACATGAATTATATATGATACCAATATTTGCATGGTAGGAAAACTTTTGGAAATGCTTAAAACTGATGGTGAGGATAAGGTGAAAAATCATTGTAAGCCAAAAAAAACCCATAAAATTTAAAATGAGAGCTATTCCTCAACATAGACCAACTAGGAATTAAACCCAAGTCTTTATCATGGGAGGGTACTATACTACCACTAGACCATCAGTGCTTCTAGTTTGAAAATCATGTGAAAACATTGAATTATTATTAATCTATTTTGTGTATTTAAAATTTTATATATTAGCTTCAACGACCCAACCATAGGTATATCCCGTTTTTTATTTAGTCTAGAAAGACTAGAGCATAATGAGCTGATCGATTATACCCTTAAAAACATAAGAAATATATACACGTTGGAGCACATTTTATGGTTTATATGGGATGAAATTTTACCAAGGCTTTAATTAGTTGGATGCAAATATGTTTTTTCTTACACACTCGATATCATTGTGTCATTAACAACAATTATATATGTTTGCAATATTCAGTTATTAGGAAAACTTTTGGAAATGCTCAAAACTGATATGTAGAAAATAAACAATAATCCAACCTTAAAAACCAAATATCTATTTCAAATAAACAATAAAAACTATATACATCTAATCAATCAAAAGGTTTGATATCTTTATATTTTAAATATGTTTCGATAGAAAACTTTTAGAATTCTATAGAATTTTGAAATTGACTATATGTTCAAAAGACGATGAAGAATTTTGATTAGCCTAGAAATCCAACTTTATGTTTTTGAATAGTAAGCAAAACTAATTTTATATAACACATGTATAAAGAGAATTTAAACATATATCTCTTTTGTTTGACTAAAGTATTACTACCCTCGTGTTCAACCATTTTAGACCAACATCAAGCTAAAGAATCAGTGTAAGCTAAAAAAGAAAATATAAAATTTAAAATGAGAGCTCAACTCTTCACAACTCCCTCAACTTGTCAAACCCGGGCCTGTACTGTGGCAAGGTACTTTCTACCACTAGACCATTGGTTCTTGAAGTTTAAAAATCATGTGAAAACATTGAATTGCTATTAATCTATTTTTTTCTATTTTAAATTTTATATACAGTCTAACCATAGTTATAGTCTGGTTTTGATTTAGTCTAAAAGGCTAAAGCCAAATGAGATAATTGATTATACCTTTAAAAACACATGAAATATATATGTGTAAGACTATATTTTTAAGGTGGTTATATAAGACTAATTTTTACCAAGGCTTTAATTAGTTGTATGCAAATAATGTCTAATTTTCCTTGCACACACATGGTACTGTTGTGTCATTAATAAGAATTAGATATGTTAGAAATATTTGCTTACTAGGAAAACTTTTAGAAATGCCTAAAACTAATAGCATAGAAAACAAACAATAATCCAACCTTAAAAACTAAATATCTAATTCAAATAAACAATAAAAACTATATATAACTAATCAATCAAAGGTTTGATAAATGTGTTTGGATAGAAAAATTTTATAATTCTATATAATTCTAAAATTGACTATACGTTCAAACGATGGTGAAGAATTTTGATTAGCCTAGAATTCCAACTTTATATTTTTGAATAGTAAGCAAGAAGAATTTTAAATAACACATGTATAAAGCGAATTTCAAAATATATCTTTTTTGTTTAACTAATGTTTTACTACCCTGGTGTTCAAAAATTGTAGACCAACATTAAGCTAAAAAAGCAGTGTAAGCCGAAAAAGAAAACACAAAATTTAAAATGAGAGCTCAACTCTTCACAAATCCCTCAACTTGCACCAACCAAGAATCGAACCCAGGTCTATATCGTGACAGGGTATTATTCTACTACTAGACTATTAGTGCTAAAAGTTTAAGAATCATGTGAAAACATTGAATTGCCATTAATGTAATTTTTCTATTTTAAATTTTATATATTAGCTTCAACGACCCAACCATAGTTACAACCCATTTTTCATTCAGTCTAGAAAGGCTAGACCCAAATGAGTTGACCGATTACAACCCTAAAAACACATGAAATATATACATGTCGGAGCGTATTTTTACGAAAATAACTTTTACCAACGCTTTAATTACTTAGATAAAAATAATGTATGTTTTGTCTTGCAAACACGAGCATTGCGTCAATAACATGAGTTATATATGTTACCAATATTCGCTTGATAGGTGCACTTGATAGGCGACCCTTCAACCACAAACTCTTCATAACTCCCTTGACGTGCATTAACCAGGAATTGAATGCAAGTCTTTATCGTGGGAGGTTACTATTCTGCCACTAAACTAGTGGTTCTTGTAGTTTTAAAATAATGTAAAAACATTGAATTACTATTAATCCATTTTTTCTATTTTAAATTTTATATATCAGCTTCAACGACCCAACCATTGTTATAGCCCCCTTTTGAATTAGTCTAGAAAGGCTAGAGCCAAATGAGCTGATCCATCATACACCTAAAAACACATGAAATATATGCGTGTTAGAGTATATTATTACAGTGTATATGAAACTAATTTTTACCAAGACTTTACTTAGTTGGATGCAAATAATGTCTGTCTTTCCTTGCACACACAGAACCATAGTGTCATTAACAAGAAGTATATATGTTAGCAATATTCGCTTGCTAGGAAAACTTTTGGAAATTCCTAAAACTGATAGCGTAGAAAACAAACAATAATCCAACCTGAAAAGCCAAATATCTAATTCAAACAAATAATAAAAACTATATATAACTAATCAATCAAAAGGTTTGATCTCTTTGTATTTAAATGTGTTTGCATAGAAAACTTTTAGAATTCTATAGAATTTTAAAATTGACTATAAGTACAAAAGACGGTGAAAAATTTTGAGTAGCCTAAAATTCTAACTTTATATTTTTGAATAATAAGCGAGAAAAATTTTAAATAGCACATGTATAAAGCGAATTTCAAAATATATATTTTTTTTGTTTAAGTAATGTATTACTACCCTTGTGTTCAAATATTTTAGACCAACATTGAGCTAACAAATCAATGTAAGCCGAAAAAGAAGACTACCTCTAACTTGCACCAGCCAAGAATCGAACCAGGGTTTGTACCGTGGTAGGGTACTATTCTACCACTAGACCACTGGTGCTTGAAGTTGGAAAATCATGTGAAAACATTCAATTCCTATTAATATATATTTTCTATTTTAAATTTTTCATCTCAGCTTCAACAACCCACCCATATTTATAACCTATTTCTCATTTAGTCTAGAAATGCTAGACCCAAAAAAACTTACCGATTATACCTGTAAAAACACATGAAGTATATATGCGTCAAAAAACCCAAAAAATTTAAAATGAGAGCTCGGGTGTGAATTTCTCATCAACTTATGTAGGATGAAAGTGAAAGTGAATGACCCTTCAACCACAAACTCTTCATAGTTCCCTTGACATACACTAACCAGGAATTGAACCCAGGTCTTTATCGTGGGAGGGTACTATTCTACCACTAGACCATTGGTACTTGTAGTTTTAAAATCAAATAAAAACATTGAATTACTATTAATCTACTTTTTCTATTTTAATTTCTATATATCAGATTCAGTAGCCTAACGTTTGTTACAGCCCATTTTTTATTTAGTCTAGAAAGGCTAGAGCCAAATGAGCTGATCGATTATACCCCTAAAAACACATGAAATATATATGCGTTGGAGTGCATTTTTACAGTGTATATGGGACTAATTTTTACCAAGGCTTTAACTAGTTGGATGCAAATAATGTCTGTTTTTCCTTGCACACACAGAACCATTGTGTCATTTACAAGAATCATATATGTTAGCAATATTTTTAGGAAAACTTTTGGAAATGGCTAAAACTGATACCATAGAATACAAACAATAATCCCACCTTTAAAGCCAAATATTTAATTCAAACAAACAATAAAAACTATATACAACTAATCAATCAAAAGGTTTGATCTCTTTGTATTTTAAATGTGTTTGGATAGAAAACTTTTAGAATTCTAAAATTGACTATGTGTTTAAACGACTTTGATGAATTTTGATTTGCCTAGAATTCCAACTTTATATTTTTTTAACAATAAGTGAGAAGAATTTTAAATAACACATGTATAAAGAGAATTTCAAAATATATCTTTTTTTTGTTTAAGTAATGTATTATCACCCTTGTGTTCAAATATTTTAGACCAACATTGAGCTAACAAATCAATGTAAGTCGAAAAAGAAAACTACCTCCAACTTGCACCAGCCGGGAATCGAACCCAGGTCTATATACAACTATATACAACTAATCAATCAAAAGGTTTGATCTCTTTGTATTTTAAATATGTTTGGATAGAAAACTTTTAGAATTCTAAAATTGACTATGTGTTCAAACGACATTGATGAATTTGATTTGCCTAGTGATCCGGTCCTAACACCGGCCCCCAAGAACATGGCTTTAATGCCTTGCCAGATCAGCATTTTGAATAAAGAGAAATACTCTTTAAATACACTACAAATACTACACGGAGTGCATACCGCCAGGGCAAGTAACGCCGCCAAGGCTCATAACTCCGCCCACGCACGTTACCCCGCCAAGGAATGTAACTCCGTCCAGGCATGTTACTCCGCCAAGGAATGTAACCCCGCCAAAGTTGTTACCCCGCCAAGCCATAGGCTCAATATTGGCGGAATGCCGAATTTCCCCTACTGCGTAGCGAGCCCATACTCACAACCCCGGCACGAGATTGACTCTGTCTTGAGAGGTTAATAATGGGAATCACGCTGTCACGCATAAAGGGAAATAACAATAAAATATTAAAGCACTAACGCTTTCCAGACAAGTTGTGATACCTACTACAATAATGGTGCATGTAAACGGCGTAGGGACCCACTACCTTTTCAGCATTATGCCTGAAGACAAGGAGCGGGTCCTACCAATAATGCAGCACCAGTAACAGGTATATAAACCTCTCTCGAAAAGGTATAAGGGATCTTTTTTCCCATTCTCTGAACCTGACACTCTCTTACTTGCATAATTTTCTCTGACTGTCTTTCTAAGTCTCTAAGTATTCTGAAATACTGACTTGAGCGTCGGAGAACGATTGCAGGTACCACCCCCAATCGGGTCAAGGCAACGTAGATCCCGTCAGGCGGACTATGATACCGCCCCAGAGTACATTGCACTCCGCCTCAACATACAAAGACTCTCCGTATTTACATTTATACGCACATTGCTTTGTATCAAAAACACATTTATATGTATATTTTGAGTTGTTCTACAAGCATACTTCTACACCCCCTATAAAGAACAGTTCATTGGCACGCCCAGTGGGACCTGTAAACTTGGTAATCCCACAATCTTTGATC
Source organism: Clitoria ternatea (assembly GCA_037962975.1). Lineage (NCBI taxonomy): Eukaryota > Viridiplantae > Streptophyta > Magnoliopsida > Fabales > Fabaceae > Clitoria > Clitoria ternatea. The sequence goes on along the minus strand of CM075674.1, from coordinate 101,237,096 downwards.
AATCTTCATCATCAATGGAGAGACAAGGACTAGAGATGCAGAACGAGGATTCTCCTCCACGCAATCCCAGACGTCTTAACTTCGACGAAGATGCTCAGAAAAAAGCAGCGCAAGCTAATTCTCCAGATCCAAGAGATGACACGATTCGAATGTTGAGAGAAGAACTTGCGAAACTTCGTCGGGAAAAAGCAAACACAGTTCATGAAAAAGCTGGTCCCGCAAGACTGCCACATCATGAACCACACATGCAGGAGGAATCAAGTACTCCTCATTACTCTCGTATTCCTACGTACATGGAGGAGCAACGAAGCCTCCCACTGGTGAATGCTCAGCATCAAGAAGGAAGGAGAGCAGGCTCAAACGCATCCCCCTTAGGATATAAGATGAGCATCCCATTTTCTAAAAGGCTCATGAATGCACATGTACCCAGACATTTGCAAACTATGCAGCCCATTTCTATAGGGAAATATACTGGGGAAACAGATCCCTCTAAGCATTTAGATGCTTATATCTACGAGGCCATGTTTCTAGGAGCTGAGGAGGATGTCATGTGCAGAATGTTCCCCAGAACCCTTACAGGCGAAGCTCTTAGTTGGTTCAAGAGCTTACCTTCAGGTTCCATTGATTCGTGGGAGGAGCTGGCCTCAGCTTTTGGAAGCCACTTCGTAATCTCCAGAGATGCACCCAGAACTTCTCATACCTTGGCTCAGATCAAACAAGGCGACAAAGAATCTCTGAAGGATTTCCTTAAGAGATTTTACAAGGAGGCAGCCATGGTCCCTGATCTGACTGAGGCAATCCAGTTGCATATTCTCATAGAAGCTATGCAACCAAAGTCACCTTTAGCTTTGTCTTTGGCAAAGGGACCTCCAACCACGATGGAGGAATTTCGCAGGAAGGCGTCTAAGTACGTGGGTATTGAGATGCATCTGGAAGCCACTGCATCTCGCAGTAAACCACTCCCTGCAACTCCACCTCAAGACAAAGGGAAAGATAAATTGTTGAAGAATGATAAGTCCCACCAAAGGGACAAAGTAGGGAACCAACCTTTCAAACAGCAAGACAGACGCGTGTTCAATTTTGCTCACTATGCACCACTGAACACAACTTGCGAGCAAATCTTGCGTGAAATAGGATGGACCACCCTCAATGTTTATGGAATTCAACGTCCACCCCCAATCAGGCGCGGTGGAAACCCGAAGAAATATTATGAATTCCATGAGTCAGTTGGCCACACCACAGAAGAATGTAAGCAACTCAAAAATACCATTGAGGTGCTCATTCGTGAAGGTAAACTGAAACATTACCTATTCAAAGGCAAATCTCACGATGAGCCTGAGAAGTTTGAAAAGCGACATCGTGATCGTTCTCCGGATCCTGATAGTACTCGGGAACCAAAACGTGCGGCGGTGTCGGAGAAACAAAAAGGCATTGTTCTGGAGTCCGCCCAACGAGAACCGAGCCCTGAACCTAGATCACGAGGTAAAAGGCAGGTGGTGGACATGATTGCTGGAGGCTTCGCAGGAGGCGGACCCTCAAACACCGCCCGGAAAAATCATCATCGTATGATCTTATCTGTGCAGGGCAAGAACAAAGAATATCGCCCATTCAGGGACGGAATTAAGACTCCGCCTATAACTTTCACAGATGATGATTTTGGCCCAACCATTCCTGCGGGAGATGATGCGGTAGTGATCATTGCGGTGATCGCTAATATGGATGTAAAACGCATCCTAGTTGATCAGGGAAGTTCCTGCGATGTTATTTTTTATGACTGTTTTAAACGCATGGGACTGACTGATGCTGATTTGCAGCCTTACACACAGGACCTTACAGCTTTTAATGGCGCCAAACAGCCTACTAAAGGCTACTTGGACACAAGGATTACCTTCGATGGTGAACCTGGAGCAAGGACTGTGAAATCCAGGGTCCTTGTCATTGATGTTAAATCCCCATACAATGGCATCATTGGGCGGCCTACTCTGAATGCCATGGAAGCCATCGTTTCAACCCCCCACTTGTTAATCAAGTTCATCGACAAAGATAATCAAGTCTCATCTGTCAGGGGCGACCAGGAGATGGCTCGTTATTGTTACAATTTAAGTCTTAACATGGTGAAGCTTGAGACCATGTCTAAGAAAAGAAAATTGAACGAAGGAAACAGTGCGGCGGCATCCGTCAACTTGGTGGATCTTGATCCCAGGGCGGAGTCTTCTATAGACCCACTGAACCTTTTGAAACCAACTCCTGATGGTGGTTCCAAGCCTATTGTTTTGGGCAGCACCCCGGAGCAAATTACTAACATCAATGACAAGCTGGAGCCTAACATGGAAGCAAGACTGATTGCACTCCTCCATGAGTACAAGGAGATTTTTGCCTGGACAGCCGCAGACATGCCTGGTATGGATCCTAACTTCTGTTGCCACCGCCTGGCGGTGTATCCTGAAACTAAGCCAGTGGCACAAAAGAAACGGCGTATGGGTCCTGCTAAGCAAAATGCTGCTTGCGAACAAACTGAAGAACTCCTTAAGGCGGGGTTCATCAGGGAACTCCGTTACTCTTCATGGTTGTCCAACGTGGTTATGGTGCAGAAAGCCAATGGCAAATGGCGCATGTGCATAGACTACGTTGATTTGAATAAATGTTGTCCCAAAGATCCTTATCCTCTCCCCAACATTGACAGACTGGTTGACGACTCATCAGGATACAAGTATCTATCTTTCATAGATGCTTACTCCGGATACAACCAAATTCCAATGTGTGAGGATGATCAGGAGAAAACAGCTTTTATCAACGACAGAGGGGTCTTTTGCTACAATGTCATGCCTTTTGGGCTGAAGAACGCTGGGGCCACCTACCAGCGCATGATCAACAAAGTCTTTGAGGGCATGCACACAAAGCTGGTGGAGGTTTATATTGATGACATTATCGCCAAAACCCCAGAAGGAGGAGACCATGTTGAAGACTTACGCCTCATTTTTCAACGCCTACGGCAATATAACATGAGACTCAACCCACTAAAATGTACATTTGCTGTGCCTGGGGGGAGATTTTTGGGTTTCATGTTAACGCAAAGAGGCATAGAAGCTAATCCTGACAAGTGTCGTGTGATACAAGAGTTGTAGAGCCCTAAAACATTGAAAGAGGTACAATCCCTCAATGGCAAAATCGCTGCTCTAGCACGATTCATGCCAAAAATGGCTCATCGCTCTCTCCCCTTGTACAAGATGCTGAAGAAGGATAAAAAATTCAATTGGGGCCCAGAGCAAGAGGCGGCCTTCCAAAGCTTGAAAAATATCTTAGCCAGCCCTCCAATCCTGGTAAAACCAAGTCCAGGTGAGCAACTCATTGTTTATTTGTCTGTTTCAGATGAAGCGCTGGCAGTGGCCCTGGTCAAGGAAACAGTTGAAGGCCAACGACCGGTATACTTCACTGGTAAAACATTGCATGGTGCGGAGTACCGTTATCAGAAGATTGAAAAGGCAGCACTTGCAGTCGTTTGGGCCTCACGACGCCTAAGACCATATTTCCATGCATACCCCATCCTGATTCGCACAGACTTGCCACTCCGTACTATATTGTTCAAGCCAGACTTGGCAGGAAGGATGATCAAATGGGCCATAGAACTCTCTGAATTCGACATATCCTACGAACCAAGAACTGCTATCAAGGCACAAGTCCTAGCAGATTTCGTAGTTGAATTAACAGGCTCTAGCCCAGATGCAGATCATTCACACTGGACAGTATACGTCGATGGGTCCTCAAACAGCAAAGGATGTGGGGCAGGAATCGTTATAGAAAGTTATGACGGGGTACATCTTGAAATTTCATTACACTTTACCTTCACCACGTCTAACAATCAGGCGGAGTATGAAGCCTGCTTAGCCGGACTCAGAGCAGCACAAGATATTGGGGCCAAAACTGTCACCCTATGCAGTGATTCTCAAGTAGTCATCTCACAAATTCTTGGTGAGTATCAGGCTAAAGAACCTCTACTGCAACAATATCTGGACTGCGTCAATGAGTTGAAACAGCGCTTCGATGAAGTAACTTTCAAGCATGTACCTCGCGAAGAAAATACACGTGCTGATATCCTGTCCAGGTTAGCCAGCACAAAGAAGGAGGGGTGCACAACCACGGTTGTACAGAGTACTCTGGCGGAGCCAAGTATATCCCTTCCCTCTTCAATTCATATGATTAAAAGTCGCCCCGTTGATGACAACTCCTGGGTAACACCAATAGTTCGTTATCTTGTTAATGGACAATTACCCACGGATGATCTTGAGCGAAAGAAGCTAAGGAGGGAGGCACCCTATTATACACTCCTGGATGGGCAGCTATACCGCCGAGGAATATCTATCCCATACTTAATTTGCATAAATGAAAACGAGGTGCCAGCTGTTTTGGAAGAAGTCCATGAAGGGCAGTGTGGACATCATCCAGGGGCACGGAGTCTAGTGAGAAAAATACTCAGGGCGGGGTATTGGTGGCCCACTATGAAGCAAGACGCTGCCTCATATGTTCAAAAATGCGATCAATGTCAACGATTCGCAGATTTTCACCATACTCCAGCCGAGGAAATGTCATCATCAATAACGCCCTGGCCTTTCTATCAATGGGGCATGGATATTCTAGGTCCATTCCTAACTGCGCCCGGCGGTATCAAATACTTGATAGTTGGTGTTGATTATTTCACCAAATGGATTGAGGCAGAGGCAGTGGTGCACATAACGTCAGCCAGGACTCGAAGATTCATTTATGAGAATATCATTGCACGTTTCGGAGTCCCTGAACGCATAGTCACTGATAATGGCACCCAGTTCACAGATCGCAAGTTCACTGAACTCTTAGAAAATCTCAGCATCACGCAGATTTTCTCTTCTGTGGAACACCCTCAAACCAATGGACAAGCAGAGGTCGCCAACAGAGAAATCTTGAAGGGCCTCAAAAAACGCCTTGGTGAGGCAAAGGGAGATTGGGCAAATCAGTTATGCCATGTTTTATGGGCATATAGAACTACCCCACACTCCACCACAAATGAATCTCCGTATCGGCTAACATATGGAGTCGAGGCTGTTATTCCCATAGAATTAACAGCTCCTTCAGCTCGAGTCCTCCATTTCAATGAGGAAGCCAATCAACAGAACCTCGCACACGAATTGGAGGTTTTGGCGGAGTTGAGAGAGGAAGCCTTTGTGAGAGATCAAGCTGTCAAAGCAAAGGCCGCCAAACGGTATAATGCACGCATGTGCGAACGCCGTTTCAAAGAGGGAGATTTGGTCCTGAGAAGGGCCAACATTGGCAACAAATTTACGCACCAAGGCAAATTGGCACCAAATTGGGAAGGTCCATACCGAGTCATCGAGGTTTTGGGCAAGGGTACATACCGCCTAGAAAACTTGGATGGTACTCCGGTCAGAAATAAATGGAACATTTTGAATTTACGCATATATTACAGTTAGTTGGGTAATACGGTATGATCTTTTCTTCCTAACTCAAGGATCTTCCTCTGTATGCTTTCCTTGAAAAGGTTTCGAAAAGATATATCCCAACTCAATCTTTTATGTAATTCCATTCTCAATGAAATGCCTTCCTGCATTTAATCTTCACTCTAACTTTGAATTGATTATCCATGGCAGAATTTGTTCCCATGCAGATAAAACAACGACTCTAAAATTGAAGCACAAGCGCATAACTCTTTATTCCATAAAGATCAACCAACATGCAACGCCGCTTCACAAACGGAGTCAACAAAAACTCCTTGGGGAATTGGTGTCTCAGCTATATGCTGCACCATACCGACCCTAAGGTACAGAAAACTCCTTGGGGGAAAGGATTGGTGTCTCAGCTATATGCTGCACCATACCGACCCTAAGGTACAGAAAACTCCTTGGGGGGAAAGGATTGGTGTCTCAGCTATATGCTGCACCATACCGACCCTAAGGTCCTACAGGCCGCCTATGGAAAGAACTAGTGTCACAGCTATATGCTGCACTAATTCACCCCCAAGGTCCTGCAGGCTTCTTGTGGGAAGAGCTGGTGTCACAGCTATATGCTGCACCACGCCAACCCCAAAATCCAACCAATTTCTTGCAGGATGAATTGGTGTCACAGCTATATGCTGCACCATACCGCCTCGAAGGTTTAACCAAATTCTTGCAGGATGAATTGGTGTCACAGCTATATGCTACACCATACCGCCTCGAAGGTTTAACCAAATTCTTGCAGGATGAATTGATGTCACAGCTATATGTTGCACCATAGCAATCTGGACTTGATAATTTTCATTCCATCAGGAGTTGCACTCCAATCAACATGCAAAAGGATGAACTTTCCATCCAAAACTTGACTCTGCCTAACTCCCAATGTTTTACGGAGTACATGAGTAACAAACTCAAGCACTACCCAACAAGTTCAAGTAAGTTCAACACTTGTAAAATTGTGCTTCATTAAAATTCCTAAGAGGCTACACCGCCTCTTTACGGAATCCAATCTCATTGAAATTCCTAAGAGGCCACACCGCCTTCTTACGGAATCCAACCTCATTGAAATTCCTAAGAGGCCACTCCGCCTTCTTACGGAATCCAATTCCTTGGAAATTCCTAAGAGGCCACACCGCCCTCTTACGGAATCCAACCTCATTGAAATTCCTAAGAGGCCACTCCGCCTTCTTACGGAATCCAATTCCTTGGAAATTCCTAAGAGGCCACACCGCCTCCTTACGGAATCCAATCTCATTGAAATTCCTAAGAGGCCACACCGTCTCCTTACGGAATCCAATCTCATTGAAATTCCTAAGAGGCCACTCCGCCTTCTTACGGAATCCAATTCCTTGGAAATTCCTAAGAGGCCACACCGCCTCCTTACGGAATCCAATCTCATTGAAATTCCTAAGAGGCCACACCGCCTTCTTACAGAATCCAACCTCATTGAAATTCCTAAGAGGCCACTCCGCCTTCTTACGGAATCCAATTCCTTGGAAATTCCTAAGAGGCCACACCGCCTCCTTACGGAATCCAATCTCATTGAAATTCCTAAGAGGCCACACCGCCTCCTTACGGAATCCAATCTCATTGAAATTCCTAAGAGGCCACACCGCCCTCTTACGGAATCCAACCTCATTGAAATTCCTAAGAGGACACTCCGCCTTCTTACGGAATCCAATTCCTTGGAAATTCCTAAGAGGCCACTCCGCCTTCTTACGGAATCCAACCTCATTGAAATTCCTAAGAGGCCACTCCGCCTTCGTACGGAATCCAATTCCTTTTAAATTCCTAAGAGGCTACTACGCCTCACTATTAAAATCATTTCAATGAAATTCCCACGAGGTTACTACGCCTCATTATTGAAATTACTTCAGTTAAATTCTCAAAAAGGCTATTCCGCCCCATTACTAAATTTGTTTCATTGAAATTCCTAAGAGGCTACTTCGCCTCCTTACTGAATTTTACTTCACCTGAATTGCAAAAAGGATATTCCGCCTCGTTATACTTAGTCATATTTCATTAAGTCCTCAGATGAATATTCCGCCTTCTCAATATCATTTTACAAGGCATAAATACGACAGACTCAAACACTACTTCTATGAACAAGTATACATTTGCAGAAAATATGCTTCATTAATATTGTCAAGGATTGATAAAAGTCCAGAGCCTATCCTGGAACAAGGCAATATTAACAAAATTCAAAAAATAAAAGCTGGCGAAGGGTTTCAGGAGCTGGTCTTTAAGGGTCGGACGGCATCCCTTCTTGTTGGGCAGAGGTGGCCTGACCTTCACCAGGTTTGCTTAAACTTTGAGAGGGAGGCAAGTCCGCCAGAACATATTCGTCATTGGGCGCAGGAGCATGACCCCCTTGAACAGGCACCATCAATTCTCCATTGATGAATTCATAATAAGGATGAATGCCTGTGGTGGACAGAGCAACGCCTGGATTGCGATAACGGAGTTGACGAACAGCCATGCTGAAAGCATCATCAATCGCTGCCTCAGCCGCATCCAGCGTGGATTGTAAATCCTTGTCGAGCTTTTCATTGACGGCCTCAGAGGTTGCTTTTTCAGCTTGCAACACTTCAACCTGTTTTTCAAGGTTAGTGTACGCAGTAGCTGCTTGGTCTAACTCCGCCACCCAGGTATCTTCAGCAGTGGCTTTATCAAGTTCAAGAAAAATCAATCTCTGCTGGAGCTCACTTGCATCCTCGCCCAATTTTTGTTTCTGCTGAATTAAGTCTGAAATCTGTTGTTTCAGCAGATTATTGTCAGCCCTCACCTGGGTCAGGCCACTCACCTCCTCACCCAGTTTTGTGTTTTGCTCTTTTAAGCCGGAGACTTGCTTCTCTAGCAAAGCTTTGTCAGCTCTCACCCGAGCCAACTCCTCCTCCAGCTGCTTGGTGTTGGCATCGGCGGTGTCAAGGTGTTTGTCCTTGGCCTTGATCACCTCGGACAGCTACTCATTGTCATGTTCCAAGCTATGAATCTTTTCCACAGACTCGTGGTAAGACGCCTGAAACATGTTGGCCTCGGCAGCAACGTCAGCTATCCGGGGGACAGAGGCCAAGAAACCATCTATCTCTGCAAGGTGCCACCTCGCAGCTGCAGCAGCCTCCGGAATCTCGTCAAAGTCGATGTCGGGGTGGAGGATGAATTCTGGATCACGCCTCTCTGATTGGCGGGATCCCGTATTTGTAAAGTACAGAAAGGGATTCAAGTGAGACCCCGCCTCAGGCAAAGAGACAAACCGCCTGGATGATTCCCCTGGCACGTCAATGGGAAAAACGGCTGTCCCTCGAGTGGTCAAGCTCAAGGCGGGATCCTCAGACAGGCGGACTGGGGAAACTTGAACTCTCCCTGTCTCGTCCCCCGTATCTTGGTCAGAAGGGGCTTGGAATCCCTCCGCTTACTCCCCCTCGACATCTTCTTCAGGGATGCCTTCAACTCCGCCCGTAGAAGCAGAAGTACCCACGACAGGTACTTCCGGAGTCTCCTCTAAATCAATAGCAGCATCAATTGATGCTCCTTCCTCAACCCTCTTTTTGCTTCTGGTCCTCCTTCTTTGCAAGGGCTGGGGGTCTATTTCCTCTTCATCCTCTTCAGCAGCCTCTGGTTCTTGACGTTTTTTAGAACGCCTCTCAACACCAGCTGCTGAAGATCCTGCACCACAGTCAAAATTTACTATGTTGGTGGATGCAGGGAAGGGGAGAGTTTTTGTCAGGGCGGCAGTCAGATTCCTCCTGGGCTACACATTATTCTCCGCGTTTATTTCCCTGTGGCTCATTTGGATCTGCTTGATACGATCCATCCCAGGGAACTCAGCGATTTCTCCTGCGAAATAACAAGATGAGGATTTGGTTAGAAAATGCAAGATAGAGGAAATACTCAATCACATTGCAATTGTTCATAATATTACTCAAGTATCCTTGAGCATCCCGCCCAAGCAGCCTTCGACAAAGAATCAGCTTGTGGATGGAGTTGTACTCCTTCAACATCCGGAGTACTTCCACAGACGCCGCCGATAAAGCACCCTCTTCTACCTCATACGCTCGTTTGGTTAAGAGAAAGTGCTCATGCATCCATGCCACTGGAAATCTATCAACACCCTCTTTATTCCGCCAAAAAACAGGTTTGTCCTTCCTGACGGATACCTTTACAAAACTCATCCTGAAGTGAAGTCCGCCTTCCTTGGCGGAGTCAGCAAATGCCTTAAAGTTCAAAATCTTTGGCTCCGCCCGGAGAGTCACAAAACCCATGCCGCCGGTTTTCATATTTACTCTCCTCATAATGCGGCAGAAAGCGAAAAACAACGCCACTGTAGGCGTAAACCCCAAATGTTCAGCCATCACCTCAAAGCTGCGAACTATTCCCCAACCATTAGGATGCAGCTGAGAAGGGGCACAGTCCAAGAACCTAAGCACACCCATCTGGAATTTATTCAATGGGAAGCGCACCCCTAACTGGGTAAATAGAATATCGTACATATATATGGTACGATCATTCTGAGGACGATGGCAAACCCGTTCATACGTCTTAGGTGAACGGACGACGAACCTATCCTCATACCTCTCATCCTTCCAAATCGGAACAGGCAACTCCACTACCCCTCCGCTTGTTGTCGCATGTCGCGAGGAAGCATCCTTGACATCTTCCTCAACCCAACAGTAGGGGTCATTCTCGAGTGTCTTCTCCCAATCCAGTCCATGCAACACAACATTTCGACACTCTGCCATAGTCAGCACTTGTGTATGGGAAACACCTCCTGACACAAATGAATGTACAGCATTACTAAAGTACTCCACGCTGCTATAAAACGTCGAGTCCCTCCCAATATAAAAAGCCTCATCTCCACTCTCAATGTCAGAAAACATGGGACGAACAGAAACCCTAGAACGTGACTCTGACCTCTTTCCTCTCATCTTCCTCTTTACGAACACACAATAAGGGAAAACAAAGCTAACCCAATGGAAATGAAGAAGCAAAGAAGAGGAAGAAGCAAGTACCTTAAGCTTCTGAAAGATAGAAGAACTCCAAACACCAATAAACTCGCAAGAGAGTAGCAAAAACACTTTCAGCGAACAAATACGAAGTGAGAGATGAAGCAAAAAATTTCCCTTCTGAGAGTTTACCTATTTATAGGCATGGCTTGGGGGGAAATAAGCGAATCCTCAGAAATTGAAATATGCGTTTACAACCGTTGGATTTGTCTCACTGACGGTTCCTTTTTTGCTGAAACCGATAGATATATCTAAGGGCAGATATTTCATGGGCCACGTTTTCAAAATCCAAGGCCCACGGTAATAACCTCGAAAACGGTTCTCCATTGCCATCACGCGCATTTATGTCCCATCATTGGAATGGCAATCGTTACGAGGGCATACGTGGCAATGAGAGACTGAAGAATAAAAAACATGGTTTCGAGGCGCATTAATGACAGGCATGTCAAGTAATGACAAACCAATAAATGCATGCAAGCACTTGTCCACAAATCCTGAACTAGCAAATGCCGCCTAAACCCATGCCTATAAAGGCTAAACTTAAGTGTTATAGCTTATTAAAGCGACTCCGCCAGTCACTATAACAAGCTAGGGGGCATATGATCCGGTCCTAACACCGGCCCCCAAGAACATGGCTTTAATGCCTTGCCAGATCAGCATTTTGAATAAAGAGAAATACTCTTTAAATACACTACAAATACTACACGGAGTGCATACCGCCAGGGCAAGTAACGCCGCCAAGGCTCATAACTCCGCCCACGCACGTTACCCCGCCAAGGAATGTAACTCCGTCCAGGCATGTTACTCCGCCAAGGAATGTAACCCCGCCAAAGTTGTTACCCCGCCAAGCCATAGGCTCAATATTGGCGGAATGCCGAATTTCCCCTACTGCGTAGCGAGCCCATACTCACAACCCCGGCACGAGATTGACTCTGTCTTGAGAGGTTAATAATGGGAATCACGCTGTCACGCATAAAGGGAAATAACAATAAAATATTAAAGCACTAACGCTTTCCAGACAAGTTGTGATACCTACTACAATAATGGTGCATGTAAACGGCGCAGGGACCCACTACCTTTTCAGCATTATGCCTGAAGACAAGGAGCGGGTCCTACCAATAATGCAGCACCAGTAACAGGTATATAAACCTCTCTCGAAAAGGTATAAGGGATCTTTTTTCCCATTCTCTGAACCTGACACTCTCTTACTTGCATAATTTTCTCTGACTGTCTTTCTAAGTCTCTAAGTATTCTGAAATACTGACTTGAGCGTCGGAGAACGATTGTAGGTACCACCCCCAATCGGGTCAAGGCAACGTAGATCCCGTCAGGCGGACTGTGATACCGCCCCAGAGTACATTGCACTCCGCCTCAACATACAAAGACTCTCCGTATTTACATTTATACGCACATTGTTTTGTATCAAAAACACATTTATATGTATATTTTGAGTTGTTCTAAGAGCATACTTCTACACCCCCTGTAAAGAACAGTTCACCTAGAATTCCAACTTTATATTTTTTAAGAATAAGTGAGAAGAATTTTAAATAACACATGTATAAAGCGAATTTCAAAATATATCTTTTTTTGTTTAAGTAATATATTACCACCCTTGTGTTCAAATATTTTAGACCAACATTGAGCTAACAAATCAATGTAAGCCAAAAAAGAAAACTACCTCCAACTTGCACCAGCCGGGAATCAAACCCGGGTCTGTACCGTGGCAAGGTACTATTCTACCACTAGACCACTCGTGCTTGAAATGGGAAAATCATGTGAAAACATTGAATTCCTATTAATCTATATTTTCTATTTTAAATTTTTCATCTCACTTCAACAGCCCACCCATATTTATAGCCCATTTCTGGTTTATTCTAGAAATGTTAGACCCAAATAAACTTACCGATTACACCTGTAAAAACACATGAAGTATATATGCGTCAAAAAACCCAAAAAATTTAAAAAGAGAGCTCGGGTGTGAATTTCTCATCAACTTATGTAGGATGAAAGTGAAAGTGGATGACCCTTCAACCACAAACTCTTCATAGCTCCCTTGACATACACCAACCAGGAATTGAACCCAGGTCTTTATCGTGGGAGGGTACTATTCTGCCACTAGACCATTGGTACTTGTAGTTTTAAAGTCATAAGAAAACCTTGAATTACTATTAATCTACTTTTTCTAGTTTAATTTCTATATATTAGACTCAGCAGCCCAACGTTTGTTATAGCCCATTTTTGATTTAGTCTAGAAAGGCTAGAGCCAAATGAGCTGATTGATTATACCCCTAAAAACACATAAAATATATATGCGTTGGAGTGTATTTTTACGGCGTATATGGGACTAATTTTTACCAAGGCTTTAACAAGTTGGATGCAAATAATGTCTGTTTTTCCTTGGACACACAGAACCATTGTGTCATTTACAAGAATCATATATGTTAGCAATATTCGCTTGTTAGGAAAACTTTTGGAAATGCCTAAAACTGATACTGTAGAATACAAACAATAATCCCACCTTTAAAGCCAAATATTTAATTCAAACAAACAATAAAAACTATATATAACTAATCAATCAAAAGGTTTGATCTCTCTGTGTTTTAAATGTGTTTGGATAGAAAACTTTTACAATTCTAAAATTGACTATGCGTTCAAACGACATTGATGAATTTTTATTTGCCTAGAATTCCAACTTTATATTTTTTAACAATAAGTGAGAAGAATTTTAAATAACACATGTATAAAGAGAATTTCAAAATATATCTTTTTTTGTTTAAGTAATGTATTACCACCCTTGTGTTCAAATATTTTAGACCAACATTGAGCTAACAAATCAATGTAAGCCGAAAAAGAAAACTACCTCCAACTTGCACAAGCCGGGAATCGAACCCAGGTCTGTACCGTGGCAGGGTACTATTCTACCATTAGACCACTGGTGCTTGAAGTTGGAAAATCATGTGAAAACATTGAATTCCTATTAATCTATATTTTCTATTTTAAATTTTTCATCTCAGCTTCAATGGCCCACCCATATTTATAACCCATTTCTCATTTAGTCTAGAAATGCTAGACCCAAATAAACTTACCGATTACACCCGTAAAAACACATGAAGTATATATGTGTCAAAAAACCTAAAAAATTGAAAATGAGAGCTCGGGTGTGAATTTCTCATCAACTTATGTAGGATGAAAGTGAAAGTGGATGACCCTTCAACCACAAACTTTTCATAGCTCCCTTGACATACACCAACCAAGAATTGAACCTAGGTCTTTATCGTGGGAGGGTACTATTCTGCCACTAGACCATTGGTACTTGTAGTTTTAAAATCAAATAAAAACATTGAATTACTAATAATCTACTTTTTCTATTTTAATTTCTATATATCAGATTCAGCAGCCCAACGTTTGTTATAGCCTATTTTTTATTTAGTCTAGAAAGGCTAGAGCCAAATGAGCTGATCGATTATACCCCTAAAAACACTTGAAATATATATACGTTGGAGCGCATTTTTATGGTGTGGATGGGACTAATTTTTACCAAAGCTTTAATTAGTTGGATGCAAACAATGTCTGTTTTTCCTTGCACACACAGAACCATTATGTTATTTACAAGAATCAAATACATTAGCAATATCGCTTGTTAGGAAAACTTTTGGAAATGCCTAAAACTGATAGAGTAGAATACAAACAATAATCCAACCTTAAATGCCAAATATCTAATTCAATCAAATAATAAAAACTATATACAACTAATCAATGAAAAGGTTTGATTTCTTTGTATTTTAAATGTGTTTGGATAGAAAACTTTTAGAATTCTAAAATTGACTATATGTTCAAACAACGTTGATGAATTTTGATTTGCCTAGAATTCCAATTTTATATTTTTGAATAATAAGCGAGAAGAATTTTAAATAACACATGTATAATGCGAATTTCAAAATATATATATATTTTTTAAGTAATGTATTACTACCCTTGTGTTCAAATATTTTAGACCAACATTGAGCTAACAAATCAATGTAAGCTGAAAAAGAAATCTACCTCCAACTTGCGTGAGCTAGGAATTAATCTCGGGTCTGTACCGTGGTAGAGTACTATTCTACCACTAGACCACTGGTGTTTGAAGTTGGAAAATCATGTTAAAACGTTGAATTCCTATTAATCTATATTTTTTCTAATTTAAATTTTATATCTCAGCTTTAACGGCCCACCCATATTTATAACCCATTTTTTGTTCAGTTTAGAAATGTTAGTCCTTGTAACATCCCAAATTTTAAGTAAAATTAATTAATTAAAGCCAATAAATATAATAATTATAGAAAATAATTATTTGATACCCTAGGCATGTAGAAAAATCAATTGAGAACCCCTTGAGTTAATACGACGATTACCGTCGTCTTTTAATTGACGAACGACGTCTGAGCAAAATTCAGAGATGGGCCCAACGGGTCAGGAAACATTAGATAATTATTGGGAATGAATGTTTGTGTCCCAAAGATGAACTTAAATTAATTTGAGCATTCATGGAATTTAGCATGAAATAATCGGATTTATTGGCGTCGTTTAACATCGGAAAACGACCAATTCGGGCAATGGGCCTTAATTGGGCCTCAAAATTCACAAACCCAAAAATAATTATTGAGTATTAGAAAACACTCAAATAAATATGTTAAACACAAATAAAGCCGTAAAAATTTATAGATAATTAATTAGATATAAAAGGGGTCCCGGGCGACCAAAACACTTCGTTTTCTAACCAAAACGCGATGAATTTTACCCAACCAATGGGTTGACCACAAACACTTCAATGGGCTGTTTCCCATCAGAATTCAAGGCTCAACATATGGATTTGCTAAAAATTTGGGCCTTGGAGCCAAAAATTTTAAATGAGGGATATTGTGGTAATTTGGCACAAAAGTAAATGACTCCTCCTCTTCCTCTCCCATCCATTTTCATGTTACTGCAGCAGCCCCCCTGTATTCTTCAAAACGAAAATTTCTTCCTCTCCCTCTCTTCTCTTATGCATCAAAGTGGTGCCATCTTCCATGGAGGTTTTGTTTTTTTTAAGGGAAAGCTTAGGTAGGTGTCTAAAACCCTTAAGCCTCATCTTCTTCCTTCTTTTTTCCTTTCTCCATTTATGTTCTTCTTCTCCCCTTCATCCATGGCAAAACCTAAATCCCCTTCTTGACTCACCCATTAATGTGACGAAATTCTAGGTTCTTGGAGGCTTCTTTGACATTTTGAAGGAGCTTGTTCAAGCATATGGGGTTAGGGTTCATCAATCTCCAACTTCCTTACTCTCTTGAATTTTGGAATTATGTTTCACTTGGGGTAAGCTATGGGCTTTCATGAAGCTTTGAATTGGTAGTTTAAAGTTTGGTAGAATTTGTAATTAGTGTTGAAAAAAATTGATGTTTTGCATGTGGAACCCAAAACTTAGTTTAGGAGACCATTGGGAATTTGTTGTTGTTGTTGTTGGATAATTGTTTTTGTAACTTGAATTTGATGTGAATTAGTTATTGAATTGGAATAATTATTGTTGGAACAAATGATTTGGTTTTGGATGGTATTAGGTGCAAAATCTTAAATTGGTAGCATACTTTAAATTGAACAAAAAATTGTGTTTTGGACTTGAAATGACTTAAGAATGGTTTTGATGTAATTGGGGCATTAGGTAGCATTCTAGAATTGATTGGTGTTAGTAAAAAGTATATGCCAAGTGGTAAGCTTCAAAAATCCTCCTTGATGTAGGAAAGATGATAAGTGGCATGAATAGGCTCAAAAATGTATTGACCTTGTTAATGGACTTGAAACCTCTTGTTGGATGTAGGTTAGTAATTAAAGTTAGTGTTAGGTAATTATTGATTGACAAGGAGTGTGATGTGTCATGAGTTAGGTGAAGGGTTATATGAATTAGTAAGAAATAGGCATGTTACTAAGATAAATGAAGTTATTAGAGCATATTAGGACTTAAAAGAGTAATTATGAAATTTTGTGAGTGCAAACAAATGTGGTTTAAGAATTTGAAGGGTTATTAGGTAAGAGAGGTTAAAACAAAAAAATGTGTAGTGTAGAAGTGGATTAGATAATGAATATGGACTATTGGAATTGAAAGAAGAGATTATTGGTTTAGAAAATATTAATGGATCACATTAGGCTTGAAAAAGCTACTAGTTAAACTTAGAGAAGATTGTTGTTGGTGATAGGTGACTTGGCAATGTAAGTAAGAAAATTTAAGTCATGATTTAAAATTAGAAATGACCATGATTTTAGGAGAACTACTAGTGAACAAGAAATAAAAGTTATAGATGAGTTGTAGTGATTGGTAATGGTAGGAAGTCATTAAGAGTAAATGGTTTTTCCAAAGAATTATAATAAGATACCTTAATGTTTATGGACCATTAATGACAATTATTGTCTAAAAGAATAAAGAACAAAATTGACTAGAAATGCTAAGTGATGAAAGACTTGATGCCTTGTATGGGAAGACTATTAAAAATGAAAGGTAATGGGGTGAACAATTTAATTAAGGCTTTGGAGAGCCTAATGGATGATTCCTTGAATTTTGTCTAATTACCAATAGTGAATTTCAAATCCTAAGACAAAAAAAATGTGATAGGGATAGTTTAGGTTCCAAACCTCTAAGATGGTGAAGACATAAGCATAATAAAGTTTCACATACATGAATATACTTATGTATCTCTAGAAATAGACTTAGTTTTTGACATTGATTTAATGATAGAATGATGTTTGATGTGGCCTTGTACTTATTGAAAATGTAGGCTTTGACCATTCTTATGAGGTGGGACCATCTAATTCCTCCAACCCGTCGAAGTACTTCTCTTGAGGTAGGAGAAAAGTTTATTTTCTAAATGTATGGTCATGGTATTGATAATGTATGCATGTGTGATGTATATTTGCATGTTGGCCTTGGGTGTTTTATTGTTGCCATGTGTGATGAATATGTGAAGTAAGACTCTTTGAATGACATTGATGGTGAATTGATTATTGTGATGGTAATGTACCCTTGATGTGTCTTTTTGGCTTATGCATAATAATGAAGTGGAATTCATATGAAAATTGAGACCACCATATGCACCTTTTACATCTCATGGCATGAATAATATAACTCATATATGATATCTAATGATCTTACGTTGATCTTGAGTATAACGACCTTGCGTTGGTTGATTGTATAAATGACTATGCATGGTCGTAGTGTATACTATATGATCTTGAGTATAACGACCTTGCGTTGGTTGATTTATGATTTTGTTAGTATGTTGGGAGTTAGTGTTTATGAACCTTCATGAATAAGGTTATTATGCATGAATGTTGAGATTATGTAATGATATTGTGTATATTGCATGGATGTGTTATGGAGTCGATTTGACCTTGGTTATGACTCCATTAAGAGGACTAGTTAATAAAAAGCAAAGATTGATGATTAATTAGCATGTATGGATGGTATTGTCACCTAAATAGATTCTTGGAAAATTTTGTTGTGGATACTCATGATTATGGACTATTAGGTTTGAAGTGTAGGGCTATGGGTATGTACCTTGAATTTGAATGATTGATGTTCAATATGAATAATAGAGGAATTAGTGCATGACCATCTTATATGTTGATGAAGTCAATTAGGTACTTGCTTAACTTTCACCTTTTCATATCTTTATATATGGGTTGATTTCTAATTAGATCTAGGGTAGTTATTATGAGACTTGAATTGTGTTGTATCTTAATCAAGATTTGAAATAAATGTGAAAAGTTTTCCCTACTTTTTGTTAATTAGAAGTCGATATCCATAATATCAAATAGCGGATTTAGGGTGCCACAGACCCAAATAAACTGATGGATTACACCCCTAAAAACTCATGAAGTATATATGCATAAAAAAACCCAAAAAATTTAAAATGAGAGCTCAGGTGTAAATTTCTCATCAACTTATGTAGGATGAAAGTGAAAGTGGATGACCCTTCAACCATAAACTCTTCATAGCTCCCTTGACGTGCACCAACCATGAATTGAACCTAAGTAGTTATCATGGGAGGGTACTATTCTGCCACTAGACAATTAGTGCTTGTAGTTTTAAAATCACATGAAAACATTGAATTACTATTAATCTACTTTTTCTATTTTAAATTATATATATCAGCTTCAACAACCCGACCATTATTATGGCCTGTGTTTGATTTAGTCTAGAAAGGCTAGAGCCAAATGAGCTTATTAATTACACCCTTAAAAACACATGAAATATATACGCGTTAGAGCGTATTTTTATGGTGTATATGGGACTAATTTTTACCGAGGCTTTAATTAGTTGGATGCAAATAATGTCGATTTTACTTGCACACACGGAACCATTGTGTCATTTACAAAATTATATATGTTAGAAATATTCTCTTGCTAGGAAAACTTTTGGAAATGCCTAAAACTTATAGCGTAGAAAGTATTTACAACTAATCCAACCTTAAAAGCCAAATATCTAATTCAAACAAACAATAAAAACTATTTACAACTAATCAATCAAAAGGTTTGTTCTCTTTGTAAATGTGTTTGGATAGAAAAATTTTAGAATTCTAAAATTGACTATATGTTCAAATGACAGTGAAGAATTCTGATTAGCCTAGAATTCCAACTTTAGATTTTTGAATAATAAATGAGAAGAATTTTACATAATACATGTATAAAGCAAATTTCAAAAAATATATTTTTTTTGTTGAACTAATGTATTACTACCCTCGTGATCAAATATTTTAGACTACCATATAGCTAACAAATCAATGTAAGCTGAAAAAGAAAACTACCTCAATCTTGCACCAATTGGGAATCAAATCCGGGTCTATACCATGGCAGGGTACTATTCTACCACTAGACCATTGGTGCTTGAAGTTTGAAAATCATGTGAAAACATTGAATTACGATTAATCTATATTTTCTACTTTAAATTTTTTATATAAGCTTTAACGACCCTACCATAGTTATAACCCATTTTTCGTTTAGTCTAGAAAGGCTAGACCCAAACAAACTAATCGATTACACCCCTAAAAACACATGAAATATATACGCATCAAAAAACCCAAAAAATTTAAAATGAGAACTCAGGTGTAAATTTCTCATCAACTTATGTAGGATGAAAGAGAAAGTGGATGACCCTTCAACCACAAAGTCTTTATAGCTTCCTCAACGTCCACCAACCAGGAATTGAACCCAAGTCTTTATCATGGGAGAGTACTATTCTGCCACTAGACTATTGGTGCTTATAGTTTTTCTATTTTAAATTCTATATATCAGCTTCAACGGCCCAACCATGGTTATAGCCCATTTTTGATTTAGTCTAGAAAGGCTAGAGCCAAATAAGCTGATCAATTATACCTCTAAAAACACCTGAAATATATACATGTTGGAGCGTATTTTTATGGTGTATATGTTGGAAATATGCACTAAGAGCCTATATAGGACGCATCATTTTGAATAAGGCGTTTTTTGTTATAGTTTAACAGCCTTTATTTATCCTTGGAGTAATAGGTCATATGAGAGTTATTCCTAAAATGTCCCTAGTCAAGTATTTACGTGGGGACATGTAAATACATTAAGACTAGTTATTGAGTGTACTGATGATCTAATCTCACAGATCATGGATATAGATGATATCAAGTCTTTACACGGGTGCACATTAAGAGTAATGATGTACTGGACAGACCCACTATGAGAATGTTGCATGGATCGTTACATGAATGTCGTAAACGATTCTCAATGTGATAATGGTATATGTAGTCCTTTGACCTGAAGTCACTATGATTCCTACATAAGGAGTTTATTGTTTTAATACAATCAAACATCTTCTGTAACGAGAGGACTATAAAGGTTGTGATTAGGCAATGAACAAATTATGTAGAGCGATGTGAGTGATGTAGCTGTGATTTGTCTTTTATATGTGACATGAATGATATCTATAGGCCACTTCATAGAGTGAGACTAAGAAAATGCATGGCCATGCTAGAAAGAATAAATATTGGATATTTATTCGGATAAAGTCTACTCCGGTATTAAGTAAAATAAATTGGACCGTACAAGGATGACGTGACCATGTCTTGGGCCCAATTAGGATATCGTGACAAAAGGAACAAATATATAAAATAATTATCACTTATAGGTTATATTGATAATAAATAATATTTGGACATAATGATGCATTACTAGATGCTGTTCTTATTTTATATTAATAATAAAATAGTTTATTATTAATATGACCGAGTACTTTACCTATAAGGTCACACACATAGATTAAGCCCATCAGAAAATAGCTTTTATTTTAGTTGGACTAAAATAAAGCTATTGGGCCTAACTCATTTAGAATAAGTAAGGAGCCCACTCTTTAGAGAGAGCAAATTAGGTCAAACGTATGCCTATAAATAGAGCATAAGATGCTCATAGGTGGCTCACCAACCAAAAAGAGACACAAATACGTAAAAGTTGTAAGAACTAAACCCCATCGGACTAGCATTTGGAAGGTATAGCATTTCTGGTGGGAGTACTCGTGTGGACTCCTAAAGGATGAGACTAATACTGCTTTGAAGTTTTTACAAAAGGTAACCCTAAAACGCATAAATTTTTTTTTGTCTTATGCTTTGAAACACATTTTGCAAATCCTATAGGAATCCTTATTTTTTCGCTGCGTATCCAAGTGGGATTCCCTAATAGTATATGGGACTAATTTTTACCAAGGCTTTAATTAGTTGGATGCAAATAATGTCTGTTTTTTCTTGCACACGCGGAACCATTGTGTCATTAACAAGAATTGTATATGTTTGGAATATCCACTTACTACGAAAACTTTTGGAAATGCCTAAAACTGATAGCATAGAATACAAACAAGAATCCGACCTTAAAAGCCAAATATCTAATTCAAACAAACAATAAAAACTGTAACATCCTGCTTTAATAATAGTTCAATTATGTAATTTATGAAGCATGGAAGGTCTGTAAGTGTTAATCAATGAATAAAACACCTTATGGATGGTTTATAATACTCCAAAAAATTCCATTTTTGGTATAATTATAGAAATTACATAGACCTGTATTGATAAGATCCATTTTCCGGGTAAAATATGCCTTAGAAACGAATTTCCGAGTGAAAAAGGGGCTCTGTCCGAGTGAAGAATGAAAATTCTGAGTGAAGAAGGAAAATTTCGAGTGACTAAGAGAAATTCCGAGTGAAGATGTAAAATTTCGAGTGAAGGTTGTGTTTTCCGAGTGGAATATGGCCGAGTGAGTTTATTCCGAGTGAAATTCCTGCACCCGAGACACTTATGTGTGAAGTGGAACTGATAGAACCACTTCTGGGTGAGAGAATCTGAGTGACTCACCTTGGGGTGACTCACTGCCGAGTTAAATTACTTAGAAAGACTCGTTTCCGAGTCAAATGCCATCAAATGACTCATTTCCGAGTCAATTACTCCTGAATAACTCGTTTCCGAGTCAAACACCATAGAAAGACTCATTTCCGAGTCAAGTATCTTCCAAAGGCTCGTTTCCGAGTCGATCTTGATCAGACATTGCAATTCCGAATGAAAGAATCACTGAGTGCCTTCATTTTCGAGTGAATTACATAGGAAAATACATTTCCGAGTGGCAGAATTCCGACTGGGGACACACGGTTTATTATTACCCAGATGTGTCAGTCTCTGGGATGAAACTCCGAGTGGAAAACCAATAGAGTGATGGGTCGGTTTTAGTGTAATTGCCGAGCGGAAGGCTGAGCAAGAGATGACTCGGAATTGGAATGATATACCTGAGTGAAAGACTAATTGAGATGACTCGGTTTTAGGAGAATATGCCGACTGAGTCACCTCCAAGGAAGAGAAATTAGACCGACTGTTTAATGAGGAATCAATTCCGAGTGAGTAATAACTGAAGACTCGGTTTCAGGATGTTCTACCGAGTGGATTAAGCTGTTGAAGTGAAAATCGAGTGAATGAAGGATCAGTTTTGGCTCAAGCGAGTCGGTATTCGCTTGAGCGAAACGCACACTCGCTCAAGCGAGTCGGTTTTCGCTTGAGCGAAACCCCTTTGCCAGTGCATTGTATGGAACTCGCTCAAGCGAGTCGGTATCCGCTTGAGCGAGAGGGACTCGGATTTCCCTCTCTTCACATTACCGACCACTACCAGTCGGTATATACATGGACCGAGTGGAATTCTAGTCGGCCAAGAGGCTGACCGAGTGAAATTTCACTCTGAATTCACTGCTAGATTGACGTGTTGACTTCTGTTTTGTCCCTTCATGCATTTTTTAATAAATCATCTTCCATTATGCGCACTCCAGTGGGTGGGCTACAGAAGTGGAGCTTACTTTCAACCTAAACCACTCTTAATTCCCACTAAAAGCCCACTAGAAACCCACTCATGGAAAGTTGTCTCCCACCTTGCATTATTAAACACACCACTGATTTTGAAACTCCCAATTACTCTTCTCCATCAACACACCTTTAATCTGAACCAGGACAGCTAGGGGACTTCTTTTCCAGTCAGCTAAAAGTCTTCAAACCAAGTAAGAGGGGACAGGGTTGTGAATAACTATAGAATGGGTAGAATTGTATGCTGTTCTAGGATTCCAAAATTAATTACGTAACTTGTTGCTCATTTTTGAAATTGAAAACGTGTGAATTTGATTCTGACTTCTTCATGAAAGTTATAGATCTTTTTGTTATCTGAATTTTGAGACCTGAATCAATTAATTTGAATAAGTATAGCAAAAGTTATAGCCAAAATACTACAACATGTTTGTGTGGAAGATTTATCCTATGTTTTGTGTATATATTAATTTACTGGGAATTGTACGTGCATAATCATCCCTTGATGTCTTCATGAAAGTTGTAGATATTTATGTTGTGGATCTTTAGAAAGTGGTTTCAAATCAAAATAAATTTTGTAGCTCGAGTTATGCCTAAAATACTGAAGTATGTCCAAGCTGTAAATCTGTTAACTTGAAATCCGTATATTATTTTTAAAACTGGGAATATTGTGGTAAGAATTAGTGATCAGTGTCTTCATGAAAGTTGTATATCTTTTTGTTATGTGAATTTTGAGACCTGAACCTACTGATTTGAGTATGTGTAGAAAAAGTTATAGCCAAATTAATACAGCATGTCCGAGTGGAATATTCATCCTATGTTTTGTATATATATTAATATGCTGGGACTTGTACGTGCATAATCAGCCTTTGATATTTTCATGAAAGTTGTAGATATTTATGTTATGGATCTTTAGAAAGTAGTTTCAAGTCAAAATGATTTTTGTAGCTCATGTTATGCCTATAATACTGAAGTATGTACAAACTGTAATCCTGTTAATCTGAAATCCAAATCTTATTTTTAAAACTGGGAATTTTGTGGTGAGAATTAGGGGTTGGTGCCTTCATGAAAGTTGTAGATATTTGTGTTAAGAATAATTTAGAACTGGTTTCATGCCAAAATCATTTTTTTAACTCCAGAAGCGTTCAAATTACTAATATGTGTACGTTTTGGAAAACTCACCTTGAGGCAGTGTGGTATTTCATGGATAAGTGGTATTTCTGATTGAAATTTGAAATTGTGTTCTGCATGAAAGTTGTAGATATTTGTGTTAAGAATAAATTAGAACTGGTTTCATGCCAAAATCAGTTTTGTAGCTCCAGAAACGTTCAAATTACTAATATATGTACGTTTTAGAAAAATTCACCTTGAGGCAGTGTGGTATTTCGTGGATAAGTGATGTTTCTATTTGGAATTTGAAATTGTGTTCTTCATGAAAGTTGTAGATAATTGTATTATTAAGCTATAGGAAGTGGAATCATAGGAAAAGGTTATGATTTACTCATGTTATGACTGTTTTACTAAGAGTATGTTGCTGTTGGAAATGCTGAAAGTTAATTATAATGGTTATTATGAATGAAAATGATATTTTCTCTATGAGTATCAATTTTATTATTAAACTCTTGAGTGATTATGATTTATTATTGATGTTGTTGTGTCTTAATGAGTACCATACAGTTTGTGTATTTTGATGATGAATCATTATGAATGATTAATTTAATATTTATACATGAATGCCTTGCGACTATTGATACATGTGGTTGAAACAGTAAATCCATGATTTTGTAAATTATATATATGAGGTGTTCCTTTGAGGACTTGTGGTTTTTCAAGTGGTTTTGGAAATTGATATATCATGGTATGTTAAATGATAAAGAGAATTAAAGGCATTCATGCATCATAAGCATTCGGACGCACCATGGAATTTAGGGGTTCCATGATTGCCTACCCTGGTGGGAGGTTACTCTATGATGAGTTAAGCCCTATTTTGTTGTGCGCCATGAAGTGTAGGGATTCATGGTTTATGCAAAGTCCTACTTATGATATTTGTGTACTTCGGTACTTAAGCGCCATGAAGTGTAGGGATTCATGGTATATGCTAAAGCCCTATTTGTGTCTCTATGAGACTTTTACTGCAGTATTCCCACCAAACCAAATGGATCCAGCATGACATCATTTGATTAATTAAAGACTTATTAAATATAAATGAACTCGTCTGGCATATTCATCATATCATTATGATTTGTTGATTGTGTTTGTGCAATTGTATCTATTTTATACTTATTCTATATTCTATCTCACTCTTACATTAATTTTTACAGTGAATGACACGCAGAATGCAGAGTGATGCCATGATTGATGCCTATTTGAATTAT
This sequence comes from Clitoria ternatea, assembly GCA_037962975.1. Classification (NCBI taxonomy): domain Eukaryota; kingdom Viridiplantae; phylum Streptophyta; class Magnoliopsida; order Fabales; family Fabaceae; genus Clitoria; species Clitoria ternatea. Next base: position 101,211,879 of record CM075674.1, on the reverse strand, counting down.
TACTTGGACTTTGATTTTTACTTTAATTTAATGGGTTGTAATAAATATTACGTACTATGAACTGTTACTTCTAAATCGTTTCCGCTATGCAAATATTTCATGAATTTTATTAATCACGACTAGTATGCATGATAATATTCCGCAATTATCGAATTTTATGTGAACTCTGAGTTTAATTTACGAATTTTAAATTGATCTTTCAAAAACGCGAAAAATTTATTCGGAAAATTACACGGGACGTTACAAAAACTATATACAACTAATCAATAAAAAGGTTTGATCTCTTTGTATTTTAGATGTGTTTGGATAGAAAACTTTTAAAATTCTAAAATTGACTATAATGTTCAAACGACGGTGAAGAATTTTGATTAGCCTAGAATTCTAACTTTATATTTTTGAATGCTAAGCAAGAAGAATTTTAAATAACACATGTATAAAGCGAATTTCAAAATATATCTTTTTTTGTTTAACTATGTACTACTACCCTCGTGTTCAAATATTTTAGACCAACATTGAGCTAACAAATCAATGTAAGCCTAAAAAGAACACTACTTTCAACTCGCACCTGTGGGGTATCGAACCCATGTCTGTACCGTGGCAGTGAACTATTCTACCACTAGACCACTAGTGCTTGAAGTTTGAAAATCATGTGAAAACATAGAATTGATATTAATCTATATGTTAGCAATATTCGCTTGTTAGGAAAACTTTTGGAAATTCCTAAAACTGATAGTGTAGAATACAAATAATAATCCAACCTTAAAAGCCAAATATCTAATTTAAACAAACAATAAAAACTATATACAACTAATTAATCAAAAGGTTTGATCTTTTTGTATTTTAAATGTGTTTGGATAGAAAACTTTTAGTATAGAATTCTAAAATTGACTATATGTTCAAACGACGTTGATGAATTTTGATTTGCCTAGAATTCCAACTTTATATTTTTGAATAATAAGTGAGAAGAATTTTAAATAACACATGTATAAAGCGAATTTCAAAATATATCCTTTTTTGTTTAAGTAATGTATTACTACCCTTGTGTTCAAATATTTTAGACCAACATTGAGCTAACAAAACAATGTAAGCCGGAAAAGAAAACTACCTCCAACTTGCATCAGTCGGGAATCCAACCCGAGCCTGTACCGTGGTAGGGTACTATTCAACCACTAGACCACTGGTGCTTATAGTTGGAAAATCATATGAAAACATTGAATTCCTATTAATATGTATTTTCTTTTTTAACATTTATATCTCAGCTTCAACGGCCCATCCATGTTCATATCCAATTTTTTGTTTCGTCTAGAAATGCTAGACCTAAATAAACTTACCGATTACACCCCTAGAAACACATAAAACATATATGCGTCAAAAAACCCAAAAAATTTAAAATGAGAGCTCAGGTGTAAATTTCTCATCAACTTATGTAGGATGAAAATAAAAGTGGATGACTCTTCAACCACAAACTCTTTATAGCTCCCTTGACATACACCAACCAGTAATTGAACCCAGGTCTTTTGTAACACCCTCGGTTAACTAGGACAAACCCTTTTGCTGGGTAAGCCTACTTAACTAAGAGGTTACAAGTTTTTAGAAAAAGTGGGGAAATTTTTTTGTATAAGTAAAACAGTGGTAGATCAGTGTAGGTAACCATAGTTAATTTACACAGTCATTCATAAACTATAAGAGATTGTACTCTTAAGAAGAATGGGGAACGCAGGCACCCTTGAATATGTACAGTCATCCTTAAGTCTTGTTACTTAATTAACTATATTTTTAACTATATATATCCTACGTTCGCCGAGCACTTCCAGCTGGTCTAACTTACAGTCGCTCCTCGTATCCTGGCTCCTGATTTTCTAGCTCCTCTGTTATTAATAAGTAGTAAGGGGTGAGTATAAACTCTGGACCCTGAGGGTTCCTAGTGCAGGAAAACCCAATCAACAAATAGTATCATACAATCAATTCAACCAACACATATGCAATTTATGACAGTCAATAATGTTACAATTTAATGCATGAGTTAGGTCCATTATGGGTTATCTAATATTAAGTCTCATGATGCGTGTGGGCCCAATAAACCTATCCATCATTATCATCATCATTCTCATCATCTCATCCATTAGAATCCGTCTTGCTTAGGCTGCCCCTGGGTACAACATTTCCACACTAGAGTGATCGGAGCCCACCAAGTCGCTTACACATCACATCTCATCAAGGGGTACCAATGGACTCATAGGTCCTACTCAAAATATGGATCCATCTCATCTCATCATTCGTATCACATAATAATAGGACTTGGCTCTACACGATCCTAGTTACACTTCGTCTTTAGTCGAAGTACATTAGGCTTGCCACGGACCGTCCGATATTGGGCGTGAATCCAAGCCATTAGATGCTCGACCCAATTGTACTCCCAAGATCCTTCATGGGGATCGAACGCGAATGTCCTCCAGCGTACCCCCGGTGTATGCTCTAGTTTTCACAAAATCATTTTCATGATGCAGATGCATATTCTTGTTATTACTTTTTAACCACTGGGTATCTATGTGTTTCCTGCTTCATGATATTTATCCTCAAGTTGTTAGGTCCCACCTGTTTTTTGGAAGTTGTAGTTTATTCATATTTTGTTTTAGAAAATATACCGATTATATTCTTACTAAAATACTGTTTGAGTTGAGGAGTAAAAATGGTTTCTTATTTTAAAAATAACGAATAGTAAGGAAATAATGCTATTAATAAGGCGGCAGAGCCAGCAATTACATTTTGTAATATAAATGATGGAAATAGTAAATAGATTTACGAGAGTGGCAGTAGAGCCGTCCATTATGCTCAAATTATAAATATCAAGAATTAAATAAATAAAAAAATAATAAGAGCGGCGGCAGAGCCGGCCATTATGCTCAATAATATAAGTGATAAAATTTTAAACAAGTAAGAAAATAGTTAGAGCGGTGGCAAAGCCGACCATTATGCTCAATAATATAAATTATAAGAAAAATAAATAAATCAAACTATTAAGAGCGACGACAAAGTCGGCCATTATGTTCGATAATAATATTAACAGAATAATAGTAATATAATAATAATAATAAAATAAAATCAGAATATATAATAATAATATTAATAATATTAGTAGTAATAATATATTTGGTGACAACATTTTTTCTTGATTTGGTTTCTTTAGGTATTGGGATTAACATATTGAGGACAAATGTAAAAATATGGGTAGTAACTCTGAACATATTATACACATATATATAATAAAGGCCACATGCCCGTCCATCCTTATATCCTCATTTATCACGTTCGTCCATCCTTATAACCTTGTTTATCGTGTTTTTCAAAAACTTAACCGCTGGAATCCACACCGATACCCATGGTCCTTAATATTTTCACAACTCATCATTTAGTATATATAACTAATCATCATAGTTAGTCATTTCCAACACAACTAATTAATCACATACATGACAATAAAATATTAATAAAAAATCTAAGTGGCTTAATTTAACGGCTGACAATAACTTAACGTTTAATAACAGTTCCCGAACCCGCCCTCGGATAGGTAAGGACCAAAAGTCCCTTAATTTATCGGAACACTCAGTTCACCCCAGGATACCCAAGAAGATACCCCCTTACCTGAGGTGTCATATTTTCTGGATACTAGACGGAGGGGTGAAAACTCAACTTTCAAACCGTAGCTCCGATTGACGATCCGTCTCCGCGGTTGAGCTCCACGCGATGATCAGAGCCTAGAATGGCCAACATGCAAACGATCCATTAGAGGGTGAGGGGAGTGACGTCCATGGTGGCCCATGGTTGGAGTGACTGTTCCACGACGACTAGAGTTAACAGTGATTGGTAGAAATGAAAGAGAACGAAGATCAGAGGTCGTAGGAAGAAGAATCAGTGAAAAGGGAGGTCGTGAGGAGTTTTGGTGGTGTTGGAAACTCACGTGGGGGGCTGTTTCAATGGTGTGAAGGTGGTGGTTTGTGATGGTTTTGGGTGGTGGAAGTAGTGGAAGTGGTGTTGACAACATATTAACGACGATTGTTGTTGTCGTTAAGTGACAACCTATTAGCGACCATGGACTTCGTTGGTACATGGAAACATATTAGCGACGGTCGCAGTCATTGTTGCTTGATTACATATTAGCGACCGTCTTTTTCCATTGCTAATGTTTGGGTAGGCCTTTTTTAAAAGATGATTATATTTTTTTGAATAAATTATTTTAATTATATTGGTTAAATATTAAATATTTTTATATTAAATTATATTGCCTATTATTATTGTAATTTAGGGTTTTTGTTTGTTGAATTTTTAGTAATACATTAATAATAACAAATTGGCAAATTCACATGAAAATGAAAATGACATAAAGTAGATATTGAGAAATACCAAACATGAGATAAAGTATAAAGAAAATTTATCTAAAATTTTATACAATCATACAATAAACACAAATGTCAAAATATGGGTAGCATGATCAGGATGGAAAGGGATCCTGTGGTGGTGATAGGGGCAGTTGAGAAGTAAAGGAGGAGAGGATAGGGCCAAGCACTGCCATCATCCAGCTGATCAACTCCTGTTGCGCCGCTAGCTGTTGGCGAGTCTCGAGTCGGTTCTCCTCGGCCCGTCGTCGGTCCTTGGCAGCTTGCTCCTCCAAAAGCTGCCTCTATCATCGGTCCTCCTTGACCCATCGTTGATCCTCCGTAACCTGCTTCTTCAAAAGCTGTCTCTGGTGGTGTTCCTCTACTAGCTCATAGTTCAAGTTTTGAATAACCTGAATAATATCTGTTGGAAGTCTAGAGGAAGAGGAAGAGGAAGAGGAAAAGGTCTTCCCCTTCTTGGTAAGTTGTGTGTCGATCCCTCCCAAACCAAACACCCTTCATTTCTTGTTCACGCCATCGACATCCTCCATATAGATGGTGTTATCGTTGATAGAAGAAAGGGTGAGAGGTACCTCCTCATCAGGCATTTGGGCCATCAACTCTGCCTCTTTCTGGGCCCTCATAGCAAAATACGTCTCCTACAAACGTAAAATAATGATAAAATTCAATAATCTGATTTGTAAGTTTAAGCATGTGTAAGTTTAAATAAATTACCTCCATGTCTGTGGTGTTCTGGTTAACCCATGCACCAACTTTGTTCTTCTTGGTCATTTGTATGACCTCATACAATAAAGGCTCATGATGCTCCTTCAGCTCCTCTAATTCATAATATATTGAAATTATTAGTGGAAAACATGTTTAGTCATTCATAAAAAATGTTTAACAAAATATACTTACAAATCTTTTTTTATGCTCAAATGCTACCCCCAGTGTAGATAGAGGCACCAGCATCAACCGCTCTATTTGCCTTGTTCCTAGCACTGGCCTGTTGGAACAAGACACCTCCCCACTTCTGCACCATCCCATCCTAGTGTGCCTTGGGGATCCAACGAGGGCACTTACCCTTATCCCTCAATTTCCAAAGGGTATTCTTGATGATTTTGGAGGTCTTTATAGCAAAAACCTTCCTAATCTCATCAATCATACCTTTTGTCCACTAATAGTCATGTTGTAACATGAAATGAGATTTCAAAATAAAACACAGATGTATGAATGCATTAAACTCACAACAGGCCCGAACGCACGAGTTATAGTAGAGAGAGGTTTCAGACCTACACGACTACCCGTTATCCCAGAAGTCCCTGAAGATTAGCCTCCTGCTGAGGTCCCCCCTCCTCAAGAATTGGAACGCCCTTTTAAGAAGGACATAAAGGTTATAGAAAGTACTATTTGACAGTACAAGGATCCTCTTTTCCCATCCAGTGCTACAGATCTAAAGGAGATAACTGGGCACCAGGCCGCCATTGACTTGGGAGTCTTATTTTATCCTCTACCTGTTCCTCCAGTGTATCTACCCAGATTTCCTTTGCTAGTGTACTTTCCTCTTTCTCCTGGAGGCGATACAGAGATGAAGGAAGATGATGACCTAGAGGAAGAGCCTCTGGGAGAGCATACACCCGCCCTGCTAATATGGTCATGGCCGACCCGACTTATCTCCTATCTCTACCGGTTTAGCTACCTCCACCTGAGTTCATGGATATGATGGTCATTTTAGTTCCTCCCTCTCCTACCCCGATAGCTTTGGCTGTTGAGCTAATGAGTGTTTATGTGCCAGACCTAGCGATGGAAGACTTTGTTCCCCCTGTTGCTTTTATTCCCACACAGATGAACATTTTCTTGGCTAGGCAATAGTGGAACTAGTCACCTAGATTCCTCTGTCATATATTTAGGACGTATATGTACGGCAAAATGGAGCAGTTAGTGGAGATGTCTCCTACTGCCAGAGACTTGATACGGGAAGCTTTTGATGCTTATAATGAGCGGTATGGACAACTTTGTTCTCCTACTCCGGATCAGCCATCCACCAGTTCAGCCCCGTCATCTACTGCTGCACCTTCTACTCAGGCACCACCTATGTTTGGACTAGATCGCCTAGACTCACCACTGAGTGATGAGGATTAGAGACTCATGATCTTGAGCATTATTTCTGTTTTGATTGTATATAGTCAGGGAGCCTGCATGCCCCTGTTTGTTGTAGCTGGACGGATCTGATGAAACATGTATTTTGTGATGATGTATATATTTATGATATTAGCCACCACGAGTTGATGTTGCACTTTTGTTTTTAATTATTTATTTTATTGCGCTTCGGTTTTATTCTATGATGTCGTTACAGCTTCTTATTTTATTTTATGAACAAAACTTTTTACACTTCTACATTTTTCTCAAAAATAGTAACCTCTCAGTTAAATAGAACAATCTAGTGGAAGGGATTATCCTAGTTAACCGATGGTGTTACAAAGGCTAGAGCCAAATGAGTTTTTCGACTATACCCTTAAAAACACATGAAATATATACGCGTTGGAGCGTATTTTTACGATGTGTATGGAGCTAATTTTTACCAGTGATTTAATCACTTGGATGAAAATATTGTTTTCTTTGTCTTGTACACACGCTAGCATTGTGTCATTAACATGAATTGTATATGTTATCAATATTCGCTTGCTAGGAAAAATTTTGGAAAAACCTCACAAAATTTAAAATTAGAGCTATGAATGTGACAGTGGGAAAACATTGAATTACTATTAATCTATTTTTTCTATTTTAAATTTTATATATCCACTTCAATGGCCCAACCATAGTTATAGCCCCTTTTTGATTTAGTCTAGAAAGGCTAGATCCAAATAAGCTAACTAATTACACCCCTAAAAACACATGAAATATATACGCATCAAAACGTATTTTTACATTAGTTGGATGGCCCTTTTACCACAAATTCTTCATAGCTCCCTCAACATGAAACAACCAGGAATTGAACCCAAGTCTTTATCATGGGAGGGTACTATTCTGCCACTAGACCATTGGTTCTTGTAGTTTGAAAATCATGTGAAAACATTGAATTACTATTAATCTATTTTTTCTATTTTAAATTTTAAAGATTCACTTCAATGGCCTAACCATTGTTATAGCCCCTTTTTGATTTAGTTTAGAAAGGCAAGACCTAAATGAGTTGACCAATTACATCTCTAAAAACACATGAAATATATACGTGTCGGGAGCGTATTTTTACTATGTATATGGGATTAATTTTTACCAAGGCTTTAATTACTTGGATGAAAATAATGTTTGCTTTGTCTTGCACATACATTAGCATTGTGTCATTAACAAGAATTATATATGTTAGCAATATTCGCTTGGTAGGAAAACTCTTGGAAATGCTTAAAACTAATGGTGAAGATAAGGTGAAAAATCGGTGTAAGCTGGAAAAAAACTTGGTAGAATGACGTTCCGTACTCAATGACCTTGTCCTTAATGCGTTAAGAAGTAATCACATATATTTTTAGGAAAACAAAACACCTCAGTCATATTTGTCAATTTTCAAGTATTGCCTAAATTTCACTTTAGGAATACTAGGAGCAAGGCTAAGTTAAAATAGATTAAATACCCGACATTATTCCTTTGGGTACATGAACTGATTTTCTAGTTCTAAAATTATAAGAGTTTAAAATACTTAAAAGAAAGTTACTTAGATTAAATAAAATCTTTTGGGGCATTAATAGATGTCCTCTGCTACATTTTCATTATCAGAGAACGACACCTCTTGTGGCCTAAAGTTTAAAGGAAATTAACTCGCCTTAGAATTCATTGTCACCATATAAGTATAATTGTCAATTAAACTAAACTTCAAGTTTTTAAAAGGAATTTTAAATCATAGCATAAAATCATTTATTCTTAATCTTAGCAAAAACTTGTTTTCCATAAAACTTTCGCCTAAAAAACTTAAGTAATTCCAAAGCCTAAGCCAAACAACTTTTTAAATACTATATTAATAAAATATAAACCAAGTTCCTAATCTGTCCAAAATTTAGATTTCACAAAATTCTCAATCACTACACCTTCTTCTCTTTAAGACATAAAAACTTTAAAAGTAAGGACAAGTACCACAATGGATCACTCTCATTCTTTTCCTTAAACCTGGGCTAGAACCACACATCAATTTCTCATGCTCAATGGGTATCAAATCAAGCAACAGCATCTTTCCCAAACATCTCACTTGAAAATCCATAACCCAAACTTCATACATTTTCAACCAAAGGCTTTTGCTGACAATCGAACTTCTAATTTCTCTTTTCAAACAATCAATCAATATACTTTCTTATTATTCAACAATTATAAAAATTCATGGTTTAGTCTTCACACACATATCAATTATCAAGATTCACCCACGCAAATAAGATATTCAATCTTCCACACCATTAAGAACTACAAACAATCAATTCAAGGCAATTACTTATAACATACATATTACCCATTTGTAAATATCATTCAACCAACCTTTAAAACACTTTCATTCATTTCCTCAAAAATTTATTTTAACACTCAAACTTATAAACAATATAAAAGAATTATGTATAGGCACTTACAGTTGAAAGGGAAATTATTAAACAAGCCATTACTAATTACTATCATTACACATGCATTGCACACCACATCACTAACATTCAACCAATATATACCATTCACATGTTTCACTTCAAAAATTTATTTGGATGCTGAAAATTAAACCCAAGAACAATGCAATACATATATATTACCATGACCTTAAGGAACTCTTAAAAAATCAAGTTTTTTTTTACAAGGAATAACAACATGCAAAATATTTGTTTTTAGGGGGAAAACCATTTGGCCGTTTCACCTCAATCATCTATACTTTCTAAAATTTTAATTTGTCAAATCCAAAATTGAATCAACTTAAGGGAAACACTCTAGGTACTCACAGTCATGCCAACACACACACACACACATGAAATTGATAACATGCAAGCATATCACACCATTATCATCATTCGGTCACACATCACCACAAACACATGCATCAAATAGTTCATCATTTTGAGGTCAAGAATCACAAAGCAAAACTCAAAGAAACACATACGCCAAGCTCGGCCAAGGGTTCCAATAATTCAAGGTCTTACCAAATTTAAAACACAGACAAGCACATCACACAATCATCATCAATTCGGTCACACCACTATAACTCATGCATCATTTTAAAACTGAAATCAAAATCATAAATCTAAAGGAATATGCATCATGAGTTTCGGTCAAGGGAAGCGTTCCAAAAATAGAAATTTCATCACCACCATTAAGACCCTTTTTTTTAAAAAAAATTAACTTTTGTAAGAAATTTTAAAATGAAATTTCAGTCATTATATTTCAAAGACCAAGCTGATTTTGGAACCTCTTCATAGTAAGAACCTTAAGGTGGATCTTACTAGCCTGTTGCATACAAGATCATTGAGTGAAAATTAAGAGAAACTCCCCCTACATGGTGATAGCTCACGACCAAGAGGAAGACAACAATGGCTCCAATTTCTTGCTTCTTTGTTCATAGGTCTAGCATGAAAAAAAGAGGATGATACTGTCTCTTTGATGTTTAATAACATGGAAGAAAATTGGGAAAGAGGGATAGTGGTATAGAGTGGAGAAAGCCAAGGGAAATGATGAATTTTTGTTGCAAAATGCAAAGGAAACTAGAGAAGAAATTGAGAGCAATGCCATGGCCAAGAGGAAAACTAAAAAATAGGGCATAATGGCTTGATATCCAAGCCTTTCCATGCTAAAGAGAGAGTGGAACTCGTTCTAATGAAGAGGAGACAAGTGGCACAAGGTGGCATGAGCTAATTGGTTGGAAATTTAGTGGAATGGTGAGGTGGTATAACAGAAATAGTAGAAAATTGGGCAGCAATTAAGGTCATGCTACAGTGTGAAATTAGGAAAACACTAAACATAAAATTCTAGATATTTGCTTCCTCTTTAAAACGAGTTAAAGCATGTGAAAATCCAATATCAGGAGCGAGAGATATGCCCCAAACACTGAAAGTTGTTCTAGGTGGCAACGAATTATGGATCAACATTCTTAGAAAAATTATTGGGAAAAATGGGTAAGGAATCAGCTTTTGAACTCTTCATAAAAGTTATAGATATACAAGTCTAAAAATTATAAAAATAATAATCATTCGACTTTGAGGTCATACAAAAGAGAAAAATTGAAAATACTAAAGAAAGGTCAAACTAAATCAGGGAATTTATGAATGAGTGGGTTATTTTAAAAAAACTAGGATTAAATGAGCAAGAAATAGGTTTTGTGATTAATATAAGAGTTGAAGAAAATTTAGATATAAAAAATTAAAGACAAGAATCATTCAATTCTGATAATTGTAGAGAGAGATAGACCAAAAATACTAGAGGGTGCGTAGAAGCAAAACAAGTTATCGGACTTAAACTCTTAAAATAAATTTCAGGGAATAAAACATTAGGAGTCGGACCTCGAGTCCTGCATAGGAAATGTTGTACATTTCAATATGGAAATTTAAAAATAGGAATGACTTAGATCAGGTACCTATGGAATTTGTTTAGCCAGAATTGGTGAAACACACTTATACACAAAATTATAAATGGGTATGGAATTTATTCTGATTTCTTTACAGGAATGATCATTGTACCCCAAAACTTACTAAGACCACCACCAAAACTTATTTTAACATTCACTCAGGGAAAGAACAACCTCTGGGTTTTATACTGAACTGACAAAGCATGCTCAGACCAACCACATAACTCATCGCGTCGATCACCATATATATTAATATTTTCTTTTGCACCTAATTATTTTATTAGACAAGCTTCTAATCTACACATATATACATATATTACACAAAATAATTCTAGTCGAGGCCCAAATATTCATATCACAATGATCACACATACAATTATATAATCTTTGGTCTTCATACCAATCACAAACAAACAAGGGGTGTTACATTCTTCTTGTGTCATCTTTGTGAAAAAGTCATATACTAATACCTTGCTAACAACATCTTGGGATATCATAAGATAGACTATCAATATCTTTGTAGGCTATGGTTTACTCCAACTCCAAAAAATCTTATACGCATTTTGGGATTTATTCAAAATTCCCAGCTTTCTTCAACATATGGTAAATGGCTATTACTTTATGTTGCACTTTAGGTAAGAATCTATTCAAGGCTAAAATTCGGCCTATCACTTGCTACACTTCTTTTGTGCTTTATGGACTTTTCATGTCTATCACCGCCATACAGTTTTTAGTATTGGCTTCTATGCCCATGTTGGTTAGCATAAAATAAAGAAAGATTACCTATTCTTGAAAGCACACTTCTCCAAGTTTAGCTTCAACTTGTGTTTTCTCAAGCTATCAAACATCTTAGTTAGTTCCACTATTAAGTCTTCTCCTTCTGTAGTCTTTACAAACAAATCATCAATATACACCTCGACTATCTTATCAAGTTATACTTTAAATATTTTATATATCATTCTTTGATATGTCGCTTCTACATTCTTTAATCCTTTGGATGCATTAGGATATGATTGTATCCTATGTTTTCATCCATAAAGGACAAGTATTTACATCTTGATATTCCAACCATAAGTTAATCTATATGAGGTAATGTATAGGGGTCTTTGGGACATGCCATATTTAGATTAGTGTAGTCTACATCCACTTCCTATTATCCTTCCTCATCATAAGCATGTTGGCAAGCCAAATGGTGTACCAGACTTCTTTGATAATACTTGCATTCAATATATCTTTTACCGTCTTGTCAGGACTTTTGTCTTTCTAGGCCAAAATTTCTTTTCTTTTGGCATACCAATATAGCACTGGGAAACATTCATAGTCGATGACATGCTAGAGATGGATCTAACTTAGACATATTAAAGGCTTTATAGGAAAAAACATCTCTGTTATCTCTTAGTAGCTTACCAATTTATCCTTCAAATATCTTGGGATGGAATTCTTGGTCTTGGTGTTCTATCCTTCTTCATCTTCGATGCGGGTTAGCTTCCAATTACCTTCAGGTTTGGGTCTCAGTGTTCCCTCTTTTCTATTGTTCATCTTATTCATCATAATAGAACTGGTTCTAGGGGCCTCATCTTTAGGTGAATTTTCAGGGGGTGCCACCTTATGAGGAGCCATACTGATCTTCACACTTTGTTGGAATAGTCTTATTCCAACTTTATGATTACCTTAGATGGTTATTGATAAATTGTCAATATACCACTTTATCATTAGGATTTTTAGCTTGATTTAATATTTGAATGCGTTGATTAATGTAAGAGTGAGTTAATATCTTGTAATTATTTCAAGAAGTGAGGCATGGGTGGTTTATGCTGAAATATACATAAAAGAAGCAAAAATGAACAAGGAGACTCAAGTAAATGGAAAGTGAATGATTAGGCCATTCACACGACCCATGCTAAGATGAACATGACCATGCTTAGAAAATAAATTATTGTCCTAAGAGTAAGGATTTAACTTGACTTGTGCTCAAGTAAACACAATCATGTATGTCAGAGGAAAAAAATGCACTTACTTATGAATAGGATCCATGTTTATTTAAACATGCTCATGTTCATGCATACTGCCAAATTAAACACATTTAAGGATTGGATTTGATTCACTTTAGTGAGCCTTATATGGAGGAATGAACAAAGAAAGTTAGGCAGAAGACACAACGACAAAGGAAAGACATGATTGCCCGAGAGAGAAAGGCAACAAAGTCTTTCCTTCCACCATACTTGTTCACCTTTATTTTGATTAAAGTGTTGTGACACCTCGAGTGGTTGGTAATGGATGTTTTCCTCTTTGGTCTTAGATTAGGATTTATGTTGAATTAATCCTCTTGACATGAGGTTAAGGTGAATGTTATAATGTATTCCTTTTAAACCCAATTAAGGTTTACTATTTAGTCCATATTTTTGTTTTGTAACTAAATGTTTAATTCCTCGAATGAATTCTATATTAGGACTTGATCAACCTTATTCTACTCATAATTAATGAACAAGTAAGCAACTATATCAATGTCTGTTAGTGGAACTAGAAATTAAAGTGAGTATCGAGGGTGTAACCATAGGTACTTGGTATTATTTCTTACACTTTCGGTTAGTGATTGAGTTTTATAAACCCAATTGGATCCTTATGCGCTCTAGAACATGGTTTAGTTCTAATCTTTAGAGTATATTGCTAGTAATGAATGTTTAAACAACATTAATAGTATTAGCATGGGAGACAAGTAATCGCCTTAACATAAATAAACTAGGAGCCTTAAGGGGGACAATTGAGATAAATCATAGTAGGATCCACAGCTCCCAACTTGTAATGCATAGACTTCTCTCTATTAATAATTTCACATTCTTTTCATATTTTGTTTTCTTTATTTTTTGTAATTATTGTTTGCGTCTTTGATACAAAACACTTTTGACCTGCTTAACACTCGAAAAGCTTTAGTTGTGAGAGTTTTCAATTATACTCCCTCTGGGTCACCACTTGGGGTCTAAAAAACTTCTCATACTACATTGGCAAATATGCTTGCCTATGGGTGTGCAAACTTATCCCAATTCAAATCTATTTTCTTAAATTAACATTTTTACGTTGGTAAAATGCAACAATTATCACTTCATCTTTCTATTCAAGAAATTTCATAGTCAAGTGTGTCATGGAAACAACGACATAAAGGAATACAAAAATGGTCTATTTGAAATCACATTGCAGGCATAAGGGAAATCTATAATTGGGTATTTAATCTTTATAGTTTTGGTGTTAGGTTTACCACCCAAGATCAATCTCAACTCGATATACCCTTTTGAGGTAATAGTATCTCATGTAAAGTCAATTAAGTTCCTAGTGTGAAGGTTCAAACATGCCTTTGATAGTTGTTGCTTCTGAAAAGCCTTTTAGAATAATACATAGGTAGCACTCCTTTAATCAACAAAGATTCTCTTCACCTCAAAATTCATGAGTATCCTAGAGTCAATAACTCCCTAACATAGTCTTAGCCAAAGACTTGGGGAAGTCTTTTATCTTTAGACTTGTAACCATAAAATGTAAGGCTACCTGTAGAACACCCCTGATTTTCTGTACTCGAATCTCGATGTGATTGACATAATTAATAAAAATTGCGAATAAATTTTTCGCGTTTGAAAATATTTCTAAGACATCACCATGACCACATCATGACCCAAATCACAGAAAAACCAGAGAGTGAGATTATAAAACCTGAAGCTGGATCGATAAATAAATTGCCCATAACGGTATACAAAAATAATAGAGTTTACAGCGGAAGAAGAATATGTATACCGGGCACACGCCTAGTCCCATATATGACGATATGAGAAAAGGCTCGGCAAAACACGCAATGGCATATCGTAAGCCTAATAGACATCCATCATCCTTTTACATAATTATATAAGCATGTAATGCCTAAGATATAATTACATATACATAAATATATTCATCTACATTCGGGGATCTTCTCCCGACTATCACAACCATCAATTAACATCATTCAATTTCAATCCTTCTAATACACATCAAATCATCTCTTACGTTCTATATATATATATATATATATATATCATTCATCAATTCAATGGAGTAACTTATACATACTCAAAATCTCTAAATCATCTATACAATCATATACAATTTATTCATTACACAAGAATCCATAAATGATGCCGGCCAAGGCACTTCCATTACCACTATTTACCTTCACCCAAGCTTTAATTGAAATCCGAACTCATCCCATGGTAACCTGCATCACAATGCTAAAAAAAAGAAACCACATGGGGGAGGAAGTTATACATTCAAAATGACGAATAATATATATATATTGTGATCATGTGTATATGCATACAAACGTCATGTGTGCTTTGCTATCAAATCATCAAATCATCATTCATATATCATCTTATTATTATAATAGGCTTACAAGCCTCATGAATCACAATTCATATCATAATCAAGCACAACATATACACAATCATATACCACCACCATGGGCCATCACATCGTCAACATGGACCATTCTGGCCCTTCATTAGAGCCACCATGGGCTAACATCATCATCATCAATTATAACAATTACGCCCTTCAAACATTGGGCCACAACATATATATATCGTCATATTCACATCATTTCATTTATTCATATTATTTATTACCTTTATGTGGTCTTTTGGTATATTAAATTACCCTTCTCATCAATACCATCTCATCATCTCAATCATCATCAATCGTCATCATATTAAGGCATATCTCCATGCTATATGCAAATGCTCTTACGGCTAATGCATATGCACAAGAATTTCTCATCAAACAATGCGGATCCGACTGTGGGAAAAATACCATATTAATTCAATTGTGGAACAAGCATAGGTGTGCTACTATGCCCCTACTGCAGTAGAAAAAATTGTGTACACATATATCTCAATTTTAAGCATGCTTACATACTCATTATTTTACTGGTACCAAACCGCTATCGCCCATCTGTAGCACTAGTCACCCTGTGACTTGCGGATCAACATCGTGGCCTCAACTACCACAAGTACTACGGGCCCCTCCCGAACACACATCGAGAGAGCCGTGTCCCGTCGGACACCGAGGTAAACTCGCTCACCATAGAGCCGCCCGCCCACTGGGCCCGCCACATAGGGTGCCTCGTCACCAAACTATGGACAGCTTCGTGACTCATACACCGAGTCACAGGGGAAAGTCACAATACACTCGTGCACTGAGCCGCCCTCCCACTGGGCCCGCCTAGTGGAACCCCCTAAAATTCCACATAGACAGCTATGATATGCCATGGATGCAATGCAATGCAAATCAAATGCAAGCTCACCCTGTGCATCCTAAATGCCACTCATCAATCTCCATCATCATAATCACCAACACCACCATATACACCATAGTGGATTTTATCTTTATTGGCTTTAGTCATTATTTTCAAGTTTTAATGTGGCATTTCCATCTCAACATTTTTCATATATATATTTCACATCATATACGCAAGTCAACACTTGCAATCAACCATAACGGCATTACAATAATCATATAATTACATACGGGCCCCTCAAGGCATGTCATTCATATAATTGGCACTCAATGGCCACAAACATCATTCATAGTAATCTACACATGGATATCAGAGGCATAGCAATAAACATAATATTAATCCACACATGTGGCAACACACTATTACAAATTACATATATATATATTAACAATCATATTTGCCTCACACACATGCAAGTCAATTACTTGCACCCATCATAAAAGTATCATAATAATTCTCAATAATTATCAATTTGCCATTTCAATTAATTCAATACATATACATGGCAAGGCAAGCATGAGTATAGAACACATACAACAATCACCATCAAACTACTCATGCAATTTGAATATATAACTCCTCTCCTACCTCAAGGGAAGAGTCGAACGGTTCCAATGCTCCGAATGCTCCTTCATATCATCCGGAATACGATCTACATACCATACATATACATACACATAATCAATAACCATCATAACTCTAAACATTTGTTAGCTTATCGTAAAGCTTAACCCCAAGTCCTAGACTTGTTAAACATCAACTTATGCAATTGTGTTAGGCTTCGGGAATTCCTTTCCCAAAGCCAAGATCCTCTAGATCTTAAAGGGTCAACCATTCCCAATTACAACAGCATCACATTTATCCCTCATCCATAATGCCATCCATATTACCTTTAGTGAATCCGTTCGTTTTTCCATAATAATAGAGGTCTTAGGCAACAATGAGCCCGTGATAACTTTCAACATTAGGACATGGGAAGAGTTCATTTTTAGCCTTAAAAATAGAGGGATACGTCATAAATATCACCTATTAGTCTCAATTTGATAACCATAAAAAGTTGGGTTCAAAACCCTCTTAAACTTGTATTTTTCAATGCAGTGGGTTTGGTATTTTAGGCCTCATGAGAGTTAGAGAACTCCAATTAATGTGAGACCAATTCTCACACCTCCGTGACACAATTATCTACAACTTTCATGAAGAAGTCGGAGGCTAAAAATGTCATTAAGTTGCCCAAACGGGCCAAAAACAGCAAAGAAAACAGACCAGTTGGAAAAACAGCACAACAGTGGCCATAACAGGGCTCTGAATCGATTCAGACTCGTGTGAATCGATTCGAGCGTCCCAAAATCTCAAATTTTGACAAACAGAGGGCCTTGAATCGATTCAAACTCGTATGAATCGATTCAAACACCCCTGGAGCCCAAAATAGTGAAAACAGTACCTCTTGAATCGATTCAAAGGGTCTTGAATCGATTCAAGACAGCCCTGCTGCTGTTTTTATGCAGAACAACACCAAAATTTCAACTTCCAATCACCCAATCTCATTCAATTCAAATCCAATGACCATCAAAATTTGTCACAAGCTAAAATATATTATTTGTGACGTGTGGCCACTGGCCTCACATGAAAATTCCCAAAAATGAGGAACTTATGCGCATAAATGCGTTTTACCCATTTAGAGGCACTTTTATGCAACTCAAAGGCCTATTCTCAATAGAATTGGCCCATTCCAATTCCTACAAGTCATAAACAACATATATGGGCTATTGGAGCTATCACATGCCATTCCATTCTCATAAAACTCTATTTGCCTCTATTCGTTTCTCAATTATGCATAAACCTCAAACTTATCACTAATACCATCACAATGGCTATCACATTCAATGCCAATCATCCACATAAATTCTCAATTCACAAAACACATACTTCATCCCCTCAAGGATGGTTTATTAACATGTACATATTTCAACCCCTCATGGGTTATTCATCATCATATATACACATACATTATCATCAATAGCCAACAATTTGCCATTCATATCATTCCACTAAAAACATGGCATATATCAAGGCCTACTTATTCATTAACTCAAGTATCTATTTTCTTAATCCATTATCAATGGCTTGCAACCATTTTTAACATCATCATAAACATCAACAATCCAATTTAATTCTTCCAACCTCATTAATCAACACCAATGCTTCAAACATTCATCTCATCATATAAATCATTCTTAAGACATCAATAATCATCAAATCACCTATTTAGCCAAAATTCCCAAATCACTACACTTAGGGTTTTTCATCAAAACTCAATAACCATATTTAATAACCATCAATCTCCATTGTTAACAACACCCATACACATATTATCATGGGTTTTCACTAAAAATCTTATTTCATGGCATTATTACTAATTTCCCCCCAAATCCTAGGGTTAGGGTTTCATTAAAATCAAGCACATACATAATTGATCACCAATCTTCCATCTATTTCCAACATACATGCATCTACTACATTTGTCCCTCATGAAAACCTCATGTTCATGGCCACCCACCTTAGGGCTCATACATTAAATGCTTCTAATTAACACCCATTCACTTGTATGGCTCCCAAACTCATACTACCACATATCTATGGCAAAAACTCAACTAAATGATAAGTATTTCTTACCTCACACCCAAAAATGAAATGGGTTCAAGAAGAGGGAGAGAGTGCTGCGAAAATGGAGGGGGTAAGAAGAGAGGAACTTCAAGCCTCAAGCTTCCTTCAAGACCCTTCAACGAAAATGGAGATGGATGAAGGTGACACCACCTTGTCTAGAGTTTTGGAAGAAGAAGAGATAAAGAAGGAGAAGGAAAAGTAGAGAAAAGAAGAAGAGGAATGGTTTCCACTAAAAGAAGAAGAAGCCAACGTGAAGTTAGAAGGGAATTTGGGCTTTTGGGTTTATTTTTAATTCCATTCATTAAAATTCATCGTTTTTCTACAAACAGGTTCTCTGTTTGGGCTTAATACTATATCCAAAAATTATTCCAAAGATATATTCGGATTCCCCATAATATTCTTTACTGCCCTGACCAATGGCATCTCAATCGAAAATACTTGGCCCGACACCCATATCTCAGTCGGGTCAGTTTTCAGCTTATCCGGTCTGCATAAATCACCTATAGTCCCAAAAATCTTAATTCAATTATTTCTAATATATTGGGACATTAAATAATGCACAAATAATTTTCTAAACACTCAAAGACCCATCAAATATTTATTTCCACTCAGTGGGTCCCATATTATCTGTTAAATCACCCAATTCCGGTAAATTTTAATTTACCGATAGTTCATCTCTAATGTCTAATAAATTCTCCCATAATTATTCATCCATAAATAATTAATTATCCTCTTCCAATAAATTTATTTCCTTTAAAAATCTGGGATGTTACAACCTGGGTATCTAAGTCTTGCATAACTAGTGATTCTTAAGTAAATCGAGTTATATAATCTCTTAGGGATTCATTATTCCTTTGCTTCACCGTCTCTAAGCAGTGTAAGGATTTTAGTTGTTTCCTGCTACTAGCAAAATGGTTTAGACAACCTCCTTCTAGATCAACTCGAGAATCTATTGAAGTGGGTGAAGAAAACCACATCTGAGTTGCTTCCTTTAAAGTCAATGTAAAATCCTTACACATAAGCTTTTGCCTTATCTCTGAACAACATAGAAGAGATGATTTCTTCTGTGTTCCTATGGATTCGACAATTCGTCATAGTCCCCAAGATTTAATAGGAATTGGAATTTTTTTGGAGCAATGGTATTCATGATTCGATTCGTGTAGGGAGGTGATGTCTTAGGATCACAGGACGTTTCACCTTGCCACTCTAGTTTTAATCTTCTAGTGTAATGAGAGGGGAATGATGTGATTCCTCTTTATGCTTCTCCAAGGCTTCAACCTGTAGTTTGTTGATTAATTCATCATGTTCTTAGATCATCACCTAGAGTTATTCTAAGGTCACGAGATCCTAATTCTTCAAGGGTGTTATGTGGTAGAGGTATGATGTTCTCCTTGTTACATCTTCTAAATGAACAAAGTTCAAAGATGATTTTCTAGTATTCCCCATGGTTAAAAAATGTTTTATGAGAATTCCCACAAACGATGACAATGTTGTTACCTTGAAAGGCCTAACAACACAAGGTGGTTTGCCTTTGATCTTGGCCTCTCCTATAGTACTTTAATCACATGCTCCACATGTACTTCAAAACCCAACAAAAAGGGTGTGTACTTAAAAGGCTTTGACGTCCGAGTCCCTAAGTACTCAAGAGAGAAAAAGTATTTAAGATAGTTTGTTTACTTACGAAGGGGTGGACATTTATTTATAGAGTAATGGATCCGGTTTTGTCCATCATATATTAGGCAAAAAACACATATATAATCAAATTGAAATACAGATTATATCATTTTAGATAATTAACTTATTTATAAATAAACTTACGTTAATCTAGCTCAATATTTAAGATTTTGTATCGTAAGAAAAAATTATCCTTAGTTACATAATATTTTTTTTATAATAGCTGTTTTTCACTTCAGATATTTTTAAGAATTATTCAAACGAATTAATGTTTAAATATATTTGTATAATTTTAATTATAAAAAAACACATTTTACATTTAATCGTACAATAATTGTTAGTTAGATTTACAGTTTTTTATAATAATTATTTTATTCAGTGTCTCACGTAGCACCTCCCTGTTCTCTGATTGGCTGGTGCAACGTTGTTTGGCTCTTTGTACGTTTCACACGTCACCTCTACAAAACGACCCTCTTCCATCGCGGCTTTCAGCTCCCTACCTTCAACACCAAGCGGCGCCGTTTCGTTGCGTTGCTCTCGCGGAGAAAGGTGAACACTCTGTCACTCTTTAAGATCTGAGAAGCGCTTTCTCACTTGCGCAGACCACAATTCATCTTAATTCTCAGTTTTCGCTTCAATTTCCCCCAAATTAATAAAACCCCAAAAAAAGGGGCAAAATGAGAAGCACCAAGATGTGGATGGTTTTGATGTGTTTGATGCTGAGCTTCTTCGCTCGCACTGAATCGCTTTCCGTTACCGTGAACGACATCGAATGCGTCTACGAGTACGTGCTCTACGAGGGTGACTCCGTTACTGGCAACTTCGTTGTCATCGACCATGACATTTTCTGGAGCTCCGATCACCCCGGTATTGATTTCACGGTGAGTGCAACCTATATGATCTAGTCACTGCCTTTCAATTTTTACCTTGTGACGGAAAAATTATTTGTTTTTTTTTTTGTGAGGTTGGCGATAGTTGACATTTGAGTTTTCAAGAGGGATTTTGCTATATTTATAGTTGTGATTCATTTAGCATCATATTTACACAAATATGAATCCTAGTTAAACAAGAAGCATGTTTGCCAAATTATCTTGGTTGAGTGTGGTGGTTCAGGACTCGTCCTAGAGCAAGTGGTGTGGGGTTCAATCCACTACTCTTGTGAATAAAAAGCATCTTTTGATCAGTCTCTCACCCCTTTGTGCAAAACTGAGACGAGGAATTAATTTAATGGCAACCAGTTGTGGATACCCTAGGAGAGGAAAAAAGAAGCATATTTAGTATTGGAATCTAGGATATGGTGACCCTCGTATTAGTCCTTATTAACATTGAGCAAATTCTCAAATTGGTCTTGAGATTTTAAAAATTCTTTGTTAGTTTTATTCCGTTTCAAGTGTAAAACGGTAGTAAAAAGCTATAGAACAGGTACTAAATTGCGCATGGTATATAATCTGACCAATTTAAAGTTGTACTTGCGTAACATTATATAGGGCAAATATTTTAGTTTTTTAAGATTTTAAAAACTTCAATTTAATCCTGACCTTGTTAAATATGTTCGATTTGGATATTTTTGGTCTCTGATGGCATTAATAAAACACTGTAGTAAAGGATTAAAGTGACTGCCTCTTTGTAAAATCGGGACCAAATTAAGATTTTATGAAATTTCAAGGATCAAAGTGTTTACACTATACAATTTCAAGAACTAATTTTTAGTGTTTACTTGTGTTACACATGGGTGGCCTTTAGTTTCTGCATCCAATTTGATTTATGCTTGCACTTTTATTTACTGAGGAGTTCAGCTTGGGACCTTGAGGCATTTAGAGGCTTGATTCTGTTGTTATTTACTGTGGAGTGAAGGGCTGTTTTGGTTAAAAAAAGTATGTGTATTATGGGAGCCAGCTTTGGTTAGTGATTTATAAATCCATTGTGGCATAGCAGTTATTCATTTTCAGAATGTCCCATGTCTAAAATTGCTTATTGTTTTGTAACTTTAACTTCCTAATTTTGGAGTTATTTGCAGGTGACGTCTCCTTCAGGGAATACTGTCCAAAATATCAAGGGAACCTCTGGTGACAAGTTTGAATTCAAAGCCCCAGTGCATGGAATGTATAAATTTTGTTTTCATAACCCCTACTCGACGCCTGAAACTGTTTCTTTCTACATCCATGTTGGTCATATTCCCACCGAGCATGACCTTGCTAAAGATGGTACGTTCTTTGTGTTAGCAGGTTTTCTTAGTAGATTTTACTATTTTTTTTTTTTGGTTTTGGAAGTTTCCCTTTAACCTTGATGGTTTGCAGAGCATCTGGACCCAATTAATGTTAAAATTGCGGAGCTAAGAGAAGCACTGGAGTCTGTTGTAACTTTTCAAAAGTACTTGAAAGCTCGTGAAGTAAGACATCGGCAGAGTAAGTAGTTTTCTTTACAATGAATTGGCACTGTCCTACTTAGGGAAATTGGATTGCAGATTGCAGTGGTCTTGATATTATTCTTGCAATATATATGCACTTACAGAACTTATGGAGACATTTCTCTCTTTTCCCCTCATCATTATAGGGAAGGTTCCCAGACACACACACCTTTTATCTATTTTGATATTAGTGGCAAACATAGCAAGAAAAGAGAAACTCTATTCAAGTTTATGTATCCAGGCACTCAGTTTAAATTGTACAATGCTAGAGGTTTAAACTAAATTGAGACCTACATGGTCCAGATTCCATGATGTGTTTTGGTGGTTCCAAATATTTCTTTGACCATTAAAATGTTCAACTGTGTTTTCCTACTGTGAAAAGTATGAGAAATGTTGACTTGGCACTTGGTGTGGTGTGAAGTATGTTTTCATATTCAAGACTGAGGTGCCAGAAAGCATTATTTCTGTTCATTATATTTCTTGTAACTTGTAAGACAACAATAATAAAATGAATAGAAACATAATATTCTTGGGATGTGTTTCTGAGTTGGTTTTTGGAGAAAAAGGAAAGGAGGGGCCGAAGGGGAAGATATATTGAAAGCCTTTTTCCACTGTGTTTGAGAGTTTGATTTTTCCATGTGTATACGAGGCAATCCCCCTTCTTTCCAATCTCCCAAGTCCCAAACATAACCTTGCTATTTAGCTTCATATTTTTTTAAATAATCTGAAATTTTTCTGATGAGGGTACAAACAGTTTATACATTCTATAGGAACAAGAACCAGTTTTTTTGTGCAGCAATTGTGTTGGCTTCTCATGTTCTTATTCTCTGCCGTTTTTTGTTATCAGCAAATGAGAGCACACGGAAGCGTGTTGTATTCTACACTCTGGGAGAGTACTTTCTCTTGGCTGGTGTTAGCGCACTGCAAGTCTTATACATCAGGCGTCTTTTCAGCAAATCAGTGGCCTACAACCGTGTTTGATTAAACATTATGCTTTCCTTATTTAGCATCAGGCTTAGATTTACATGTGTTCTACGTGAAACAGTATAATCACTGGTGAACACCTTTTCTTTTCAACAGAGACGTCAACTTGTATTTTGATACCCCACAAGAGTTTTACATTCCTTAGTTTGAATTTCAATGCATTGACAGAAATTGAACGAGTACATTTGTAAAATGGTATTTGCATAACGCTGTCTGAATGGTTGAAGTAAAATGAAAATAAGACATTTCTGCTAAATCGAAGCCCCATTCTGGTGTGTTTTTTAAAGGAATTCATGTGTTGACATTTGTAGACAAAAGTGAAACATCACCTTAAACACAAAATTTGTAATTTGATACTATAATAAATATATGGTTTACTTATACATTATTTTTCAGTACCAAAGTTAATGTGTAATGTTTGTTTCTTAGTAAATTTTTAAATGAATTTAGTCTATTTTCCTTTTACAATTCTTTCGGCAATTTTTTCCTGCATAAAAGTCTCATTTTTAATTTTTTAAAAATCTTCATAAATTAATAAAAAAGTATATTTTTAATTTTTAACAATTCAGTTCTTTCACCTCATTAAATAAAGGATTACGATTAATAAAAATAGTATTTTGATTCTCTAACTTTGAAGTGGCCTTCACTTTGATTCCTTAATTTTTATTTTGGTCCATTTTGGTCTTCAAATTTTAGTAGAACCTCACCATTCTAATGGTAGAAAATAGAAGAAACATAAATTCTAGAAAAAAATGTGGTTCCTAACAAATAAAATCATAATATTTAACACACACCAACTAAAGCAAGATTCTTCTAAAACTTTTTAGAAAAACAAAATAGGGTAAACTAAACTAAGCGGACCAAATAGAATCCAAGTTGAAGTTAGAGGACTCAAGCATTACTTTCGCCTAAAGTTGCGTTCGGCGGAGAATTTTTAGAATTTTAAAGAATTGTGAAATTTATAATGTATTTTGAATGACAATGACTCATTTAAGATTATCAAGGAATTTCAACTTGACAATGAGAAAATGTTCAAATAAAACATGTTTGTTGAAAGAGAATTTAAAAATTCTTTTTTTAACACATCTTACATTATTATGTATCATTACTTTCACATTAGACTATCTTTAAAACTTCTTTCTATTATTAATTTAACAATCATATAATCTTAAAATTATCTATACAAATACACTTTAAAGGATTTGATTTGTTCAGAATACCAAAAAGCTCCAAATATGTAGGAAAAGACAATTTAAGGACTTGTGTGAGGTGGTTTTTAGTTTTAAAATTAAAAAAAATTATTTTTGGTTTTTAATTTTACATTTTTATTTTACGGTTTGAATTTTAAAAAAATGTTGCAAGATTTTCATTTAGGGGTAGTTTGTTTAAGCTTAAAATTCAGTGATTTTAAAAGAAAAGTGATTTATTTATAAGTGATTTTTATAATCCGCAATTATTAAAAGAAGTTGGTCTGTTTGATTGCTATTATAAAAAAATACTTTTTAAAAATAAGCTTGTATCTTAGTTCAACATTTTCATCAGCTTATTCAGAGAATATGCTCAAAGTAGTTTATTCAAAGAAGTTATTTTTAGCTTTTTTTTAAAAAAAATTTACAGAAACATCTAAAAAATTACATTAAGTTATCTTTTGGTTTAAAAAACATTTTTTTATTCAAATAAGCTTAAACAAACTCACTCATCTTAACTACATTACGTGTAAACAACAATAATAATATAATCATGGTGGTGACAATGACAATGGTGTAGTGGTCGTGGCGATAGTAGTGGTGGTTTGGGGTTTAGGTTGATGGTGATGGTTATGGTGACAACGGTGATGGTCATAAGGGCGGTGGAGGTGATGATGGTAGTGGGGCGTAGGGGCAGCGGCCGCATGGTGGTGGCGGTGATGGCATGGTGTTGGCTTAAGGTTTAAAGCTATGATGATGATGATGCTTATTACGGTAATGGTAGTGGTAGTAGTTGTGACGGGCCTAGCGACGGTGCCGTGATGGTGATGGTGATAAGGGCGGTGGTGGTGGTGTTAGTGGTGATGGTTTTTGATTTAGAGTCGGAACTTAATAAAATTAAAAATAAAAATAAAAAAATCATTTTTTCTTCTTTTCAAATACAAGTAAAAATTGTTTCGAAAATAAGTTAAAGTTGAACATAACACTATGTTTACCAAACAAGTTTTGTTTTCAAATTTACTTTTTGAAATAAAAAACCAAAAACTCAACCACCCTAAACGAACCTTGAATTTCCAAATATTAATGATGCATTGTAAATGGGAGTTGTTGGAGTTGATGTTTAACTAATAAAAAATATTAATATTTAACTTTGGAAGATAAAAACATGGTTGTTAAGTAAAAAAAAAGAGTTAACTCTTAGTTAGAATCTGAACCTAATTAGATTTGGTAGAATCCCTCCTAAAATTGTTGGAACCATTAAAATCTTCTGATTTTGAAGACTTTAACATTTCTAACTATTTTTTTTTTGTTTTGGCCATTTTCTTACTAGAATGGTCGTGTTTTGGCACTTCTAACATGACTCGAGCTAGGTACATCATAGATCATTTCATGGGCTACCTTAAGTTCCTTCTATGTTGCATTAGAGAATACTTTGCATCTTCGACCTATAGCTCTAACATGCCACGAACATTGCTTTGGCGATCTACGTTCACACATTCTCTATGTGCATTTTCTACATTCATGACCTTCTTACTTGCATTCACAACCTGCATGTTTTTTTTTTATCTTTTGTGTGTCTTCTTCGTACCTTAGTCTTCTCTGTATGCACCTATATCTTTGTTTCCATCTTGTGGACTTGTGTTGGACTTAGAATTGTTATTGCTTTATTTTAGACTTCAAATATTGAAATTATGATATTGTATTTTTATACATTATTTATAATATTTTAATTTTAGTTAGAATCTTACAATTTTAGTTGGAATCTTAATTTATAAGTCTACGGAGGTTCAACAATTCTACTTAATATCTTAATTTTGAGAACCTTGGAAGGAGATTATGTTTTCAATGACTTGAAAGTGTGAAAAGCCTTTTATTCATCTTTAGAAGTCATCCACTACCACTGTAAATAGAAGTCATGTGAAGAGGTAAACCATTCAAATTTAAGAGAATTAAATGGTTTGTGAGTGATTTTTTAAGTGATATCATTCTTGTAACTTTGAATGAAAGACTCGGGTTTGTAGAGTGATACACTATATGGGGAGGGTTTTAAGTTTGCCCAAAAACTTGTAAAATTGTTGAGATAATAAAACTTTTGTTGGTATGTTTCTGTGAATGTAGATAAGAGGTGTTGAACTACATTAAATCTTGTGTCTTTTTGTTTATAGTTGTGTGTGTGCTCTCATTTTTCGATCCTTAATGTGTGTGGAGTTTTCCTAACAATGGTTTCAAAGCTTTGGCAGGGAGTATACTTAAATTTTATCCTTGAACCTACTATTATATGCTTACTAAGAGCTGGCACAATAGCCATAAAAATGTTATCCTTACAATATGCAAAATTCAGACCCCGAAAACATACCCAAACCATGGTTTGATCAACTAAGGCAAACAATGGTATAAATTCTGGACTTTAAATGCTCACATGCTAAATAATGATCGTACACTAGATAGAAAAGCAAGACAGAGATAAAATATTTAAAGAAGTGAAGACTCTTTGTTATGTCTTCATCGATTGATTATAAAGGATATATATACACAATTGCTAATAAATAGTTTCCTATAAATTAGCTAAATTCCTATAAATTAGCTATTCACACAGCTGGCATACATCCTGTTACAAATTTGATTTGAATACATTATCTAATTATTTTTATTCCTATAATCACTGCTACATTATAATTATTAAACGAGTAGGTGATGACATCACACCAAATTTGTCTCAAAGTAAGCTAAAATATGAGTGAGAAAGTGCTTTTGTCAAAAAATTTGTTGTTTGGTCTACAAAGGGCACGTATGTTATGACAATTTGGCCTTGTAACACTTGATCTCAGATGTAGTGTATGTCAACTTCAATGTGTTTCGTTCTATCGTGTAATACGGGGTTAGAGGCTAGTGCCTTAACACTTAGATTGTCATACCAAAGAACTGGCTTTCTGGATAATGGTAGCTTAACTTCTTGTAGCAGGGATTTAATCCAAGTGATTTTTGCTGCCAAGTCTACTAGAGCTTATATTCTGATTCCGTGCTTAAGTGTGCCACAACCTTTTGCTTCCTAGATGACAATGCAATCATTGTTTTACCAAGGTAAACATAGTAACCAGCCATTGACTTCTTATCATCAGTACTGGTGGCCCAATCTACGTAAGAGAAGCTTGGCAAGTCCAAATCTATAGAAATTTTGATGTGCAAACCATGATTCAAGGTTCCCTGAATGTAGCAAAGGACTATTTTCACTCCCTTCCAATGCTCAATAGTTGGAGCACTCATGAATTGACTGAGTTTATTATCTGAATACAAGATGTTAGGTTGAGTATTAGTTAAGTATTGGAGTGCACTAATAGCTTGCCTATACATAGTTGGATTTTCAAGGGCTCTCTATCTACAACAAATTTTCTTACAGTAACCATAAGAGTAGGGCATGGGGCAGCATTTTCTAAATTGAATTTTCTTAACAAATCTAAAATATATTTGGTGTGTTTTAGAAACATTCCATTATCATCCCTTTGCACCTCTATTCCAAGAAAATAATGTAGTTTCCCAAGATCCTCTAATGTAAACACTACATTGAGATGCTAAACAAATGCTTTCAAGCAATTGGAATTGCTTCCAGTCGCAATAATATCAACTACATAGATCAATAAAAGGATTATGTGATCTTTACCCTTGAAGAAGAAGAGCGGTGGGTCATTTCTAGTGTTTTGAAACCCCCATTCAAGTAATGTATCTTTGAGTCTATCAAACCATGCCCTTGGAGCTTGTTTTAACCCGTATATTTCCTTGGTGAGTTTACATATGTTTTGTGGCTTTACTGGATCTACAAATCCTTCGGGTTGATGCTTGTAGACACTCTCCTTAAGGTGTCCACTTAGAAAAGAATTATTTATATATATTTGCCTAGTATACCAACTAAAATGTATAACTATAGCTATGATGATTCTTACAGTATTGATCTTGATAACTAGATTGGAAGTTTCCTCATAGTCAATGCCTATTGTTTACTGGAACCCCTTCGCAACCAACCTTGCTTTCCTTCTCTCAAGAGTACCCACGAAAATATGACAAAATCGAGCGGTTAAATTTTTGCATGATTTTTTACGGCCATGCTTAGAAAGACATTGTAAGGTTGTCCTTGAATTTTCATCAGATTTCTTTAAGGGAAGGGGCAAATTTTCTCCAACAAAGAATTTTTAAGCAAAATTGAAGGCTAGCCCACGAAAATATGACAAAATTGAGTGATTAAATTTTTACATGATTTTTTATAGTCATCCTTAGAAAGGCCTAATAAGGTTGTCTCTGAAGTTTCATCTGATTTCTCCAAGGGAAGGGACAGATTTTCTCTAACGATGAATTTTTAGCCAAATTTGAAGGCTAATGCCCATGAAAATATGACAAAACCGAGTGGTTGAATTTTTACATGATTTTTTGTAGCTATACTTAGAAAGGCATTCTAAGGTTGTCATTGAAGTTTCATCAAATTTCTCTAAGGGAAGGGACAGATTTTCTCCAATAATGAATTTTGATTTTCTCCAACGATGAATTTTTAGCCAAATTTAAAGGAAAATATCCATGAAAATATGACAAGATCGAGCAGTTGAATTTTTACATATTTTTTACGGCCATGCTTAGAAAGTTATTGTAAGGTTGTCCCTGAAGTTTCATTAGATTTCTCCAAGGGAAGGGGCTGATTTTTTTCAACGATGAAGTTTTAGCCAAATTTAAAGGCTAATGCCCACGGAAATATGATAAGACCTAGCAGTTAAATTTTTGCAAGATTACGGTCATGCTTAGAAAGGCTTAGTAAGGTTGTCCCTGGGGTTTCATGAGATTTCTCAAGGGGAAGATTTTGATTTTCTCCAACGATGAACTTTTAGCTAAATTTGAAAGGTCATGAAAATATGACAAAACCGAGTAGTTGAATTTTTGCATAGTTTTTTGCGGCCATGCTTAGAAAGGTATTGTAAAGTTATCCTTCAGATTCCCCCAAGGGAAATGGTAGATTTTCTCCAATGATGAATTTTTACCCAAATTTAAAGGCTAATGTCCATGAAAATATGACAAAACTGTGCAGTTGAACTTTTTCATGTTTTTCGGCCATGCTTAGAAAGACATTGTAAGGCTGTCCCTAAAGTTTCATTAGATTTCTCCAAAGAAAGAGACATATTTTCTCCAACTATGAAATTTTTAGCCAAATTTAAAGGGTAATGCCCACAAAAAATATGACAAAATTAAATAGTTGAATTATTGCATGATTTTTTCAGCATGCTTATAAAGACATTGTTAGATTGTCCTTGAAGTTTCATTAGATTTCTCTACAAGAAGAGGCATATTTTCTCCAACGGTAAATTTTTAGCCAAATTTTAAGGCTAATGCCCATGAAAATATGAAAAAATCGATCAGTTGAATTTTTGAATGGTTTTTTGCAGGTATGTTAAGAAAGGTATTGTAAGGTTGTCCCTAAAGCTTCTTTAGATTTTTCCAAGGGAAGAGGTAAATTTTCTCCAACAGTGAATTTTTAGCTAAATTTGAAGGCATTATTAGCTGACCGAAAATGACAAAACTGAACGGTTAAATTTTTGCATGACTTTTTGCGGCCATGCTTAAAAAGGCATTGTAAGGTTGTCCCTAAGGTTTCATCAGATTTCTCCAGGAGAAGGGGTAAATTTTCTCCAATGATGAATTATTAGCCAAATTTGAAGGCTAATGCCCACGAAAATATGATATAACTGAGCGATTGAATTTTTACATGATTTTTTGTGACCTAGCTTAGAAAGGTCGAGTAAGGTTGTCATTAAAGTTTCATCAGATTTCTCCAAGGGAAATGGCAGATTTTCTCCAACGATTAAGTTTTAGCCAAATTTGAAGGCAATGTCAATGAAAATAAGACTAAACTGAGTGGTTGAAGTTTTGCATGATTTTTTACAGTCATGCTTAGAAAGGCTTAGTAAGGTTGTCCCTAAAGTTTCATTAGATTTCTCAAGGGTTGAATTTTGATTTTCTCCAATGATGAAATTTTTAGCTAAATTTGAAGGCCCCTAAAAATATGACAAAACTGAGTGCTTGAATTTTTTCATGATTATATACGGCCACACATAGTAAGGCATTGTAAGGTTGTCCCTGAAGTTTCACCAGATTTTTCCAACGGAATGGGCAGATTTTCTCCAACGATAAATTTTGAGCCAAGTTTTAAGGCTAATAGCCACGTAAATATGACAAAACATAGCGATTGAATTTTTGCATGGTTTTTAGTGGCCATGCTTAGAAAGACATTGTAAGAATGTCCCTTAAGTTTTATCAGATTTCCCTAAGGGAAGGGGCAGATTTTCTCTGACGATGAATTTTTAGCTAAATTTAAAGGTTGATGCCCATGAAATATGACAAAACCAAGAAGTTGAATTTTTACATGATTTTTGTTATCATGCTTAGAAAGGCATTGTAAGGTTGTCCCTCCAAGGGAAGGGGCGGACTTTCTCCAAGAATGAATCTTTAGCCAAATTTAAAGGCTAATGCCTATGAAAATATGACAAAACCGAGCAGTTGAATTTTTGTATGATTTTGTGTAGCCATGCTTAGAAAGTCCTTGTAATGTTGTCCCTGAAGTTTCATCACATTTCCCTAAAGGATGAGGCAAATTTTCTCCAATGATGAATTTTTAGCCAAATTTGAAGGCATGCCTATGAAAATTGACAAAATTGAGCGGTTGAATTTTTGCATGTTTTTATGCGGCCATGCTTAGAAGGTTATTGTAAGATTGACCCTGAAGTTTTATCAAATTTCTCAAGGGAAAGATTTTGATTTTCTCCAACGATGAATTTTTAGCTAAATTTGAAGGCGAATGCCTATGAAAATATGATTAAACCGAGCGGTTGAACTTTTGCATGGTTTTTTATGGTCATACTTAGAAAGTTATTGTAAGGTTATCCCTGAAGTTCTATCAGATTTCTCCAAGGGAATGAGCAAATTTTTTCCAACGATGAAGTTTTAGCCAAACTTGAAGGCATGCCCTCAAAAATATGACAAAGCTGAACAATTAAATTTTTGCATGATTAAGGCCATGCTTCGAAAGGCTTAGTAAGGGGTTCCCTGAAGTTTCATCAAATTTCTTAAGGGGAAGATTTTGATTTTCCCCAACGATAAATTTTTAGTCAAATATTAAGGCCCACGAAAATATGACCAAACTGAGCGGTTGAATTTTTGCATGAGTTTTTGCTGCCATGTATAGAAAAGCATTGTAAGGTTGACCCTGAAGTTTCATCAGATTTCTCCAAGAGAATGGGTTGATTTTATCCAACAATGAATTTTTAGCCAAATTTAAATGTTAATGCCCATAAAAATATGACAAAACTGAGCATTTGAATTTTTACATGAGTTTTTGTGACCCTTCTTGGAAAGGCATTGAAAGGTTGTCATTGAAATTTCATCAGATTTCTCCAAGGGAAGGGCAGATTTTCTCCACCGATGAATTTTTAGGCAAAGTTGAAGCCTAATGCCCATGAAAATATGACAAAACTGAGTGGTTGAATTTTCGTATGATTCTTTATGGCCAATGTTAGAAATGTATAGTAAAGTTGTCCCTGAAGTTTCATCTGATTTCTCGAAGGGAAGGGGCAGATTTTCTCCAACCAAGAAGTTTTAGCTAAATTTGAAGGCTAATACACCTGAAAATACGACAAAACCAAGCGATTAAATTTTTACATATTTTTTGTGACCATGCTTAGAAAGGCATTATATTGTTATCTCTGAAGTTTCATCACATTTCGCCAAGAAAAGTGAAAGATTTTCTCCAATAATAAATTTTTAACAAAGTTTAAAGGCTAATTACCCATGAAAACATGACAAAACCGAGGGGTTGAACTTGAGTGTTTTTTGTGGCCCTGCTTAGAAAGACCATGTAAGGTTGTCCTTGAAGTTTCATCAAATTTCTATAACGAAAGGGGCAAATTCTCTTTAACGATGAATTATAAGCTAAATTTAAAGGCTAATGCCCACGAAAATATGAAAAAATCGAGCGGTTGAATTTTTGCATGGTTTTTTACGGTCATGCCTAGAAAGGCAATGCAATGTAATCCTTGAATTTCATTAGATTTCTCCAAAGGAATAGGCAGATTTTCTCAAATAATAAATTTTTAGCTAAATTTGAAGGCTAATACCCATGAAAATATGAACAAACCGAGCGGTAAAATTTTTGCATGTTTTTTGCAGCCATGCTTAGAAAGGCATTGTGAGGTTATCTGTGAAGTTTCATCAGATTTCTCCAAGGGAATGGATAAATTTTCTCAAATGATGAATTTTTAGCCAAATTTAAAAGCAAATGCCCATGAAAATATGAGAAAAGCAAGAGGTTTAATTTTTACACGTTTTTTTTGTAGCCATGCTTAGAAAGACATTATACGGTTGTCCCTGAAGTTTCATCTGATTTCTCTAAGGGAAGGGGCAAATTTTCTCCAACGATGATTTTTTAGCCAAATTTAAAGGCATTACCCACGAAAATATGATAAAACACAACAATTAAATTTTTGCATGATTTTTTTGGCCATGATTAGAAAGACATTGTAATGTTATCCCTGAAGTTTCATCAAATTTCACCAAGGGAAGGGGCAAATTTTCTCTAACAATGAATTTTTAGCCAAATTTGAAGGCTCGTGCCCACAAAAATATGACAAAACCGAGCTGTTGAATTCTTACATGATTTTTATGATCATGCTTAGAAAGGTCGAGTAAGGTTATCCCTGAAGTTTCATATGATTTCTCCTAGGGAAGGGGCAGACTTTCTCTAACGATGAATTTAGGCCCACGAAAATATAACAAAATTGAGCAGATGAATTTTTGCATATTTTTTATGGCCATGCTTAAAAATGCTTAGTAAGGTTGTCCCTGAAATTTTATCAGATTTCTCAAGTGGAAGATTTAGATTTTCTCCAACGATGAAATTTTTACCAAATTTGAAGGCCCATGAAAATATGACAAAACCGAGCGGGTTAACTTTTGCATGATTTTTTACGGCCACACTTAGAAAGGTATTGTAAGGTTGTCCCTGAAGTTGAATCAGATTTCTCCAAGGGAAGAGGCATATTTTCTCCAACGATGAATTTTTAACCAAATTTAATGGCCCATGAAAATATAAAAAAACTGAGTAGTTGAATTTTTGTATGATTTTTTGCGGCCATGCTTAGAAAGGCATAATAAGGTTGTCCCTGAAATTTCATTAGATTTCTCCAAAGGAAGGGACAAATCTTCTTCAACGATGAATATTTAGCTAATTTTGAAGGCTATATTGCCCTTGAAAATATGACAAAACTGAACGGTTAAATTTTCGCATATTTTTTTATGGTCATACTTAGAAAGGCTTAGTAAGGTTGTCGTTAAAGTTTCATCAGATTTCTCAAGGGGAAGCTTTAAATTTTCTCTAACGATCAATTGTTATCAAAATTTATAGGCCCTCGAAAATATGACTAAATTAAGCGGTGGAATTTTTACATGATTTTTTTGCGCCCACGCTTAAAAGGGCATTGTAAGGTTGTCCCTGAAGTTTCATCAGATTTCTACAAGGAAATGGGCAGATCTTTTTCGACGAAGAATTTTCAACCAAATTTGAAGGCTAATTGCCCACGAAAATATAGCATAACTGAGCAGTTGAATTTTGGCATGATTTTTGACGGCCAAGCTTAGAAAGGAATTGTAAAGTTGTCCCTGAAGTTTCATAAGATTTCTCTAAGGGAAGAAGCGGATTTTCTCCAACGATGAATTTTTAGCCAAATTTGAAGGCATTAAATATGACAAAACCGAGCAGTTAAATTTTTGCATGAGTTTTTTTGGCCACGCTTAGAAAGGAATAGTAAGGTTGTCCCTGAAGTTTCGTAAGATTTCTCCAAGGGAAGGGGAAGATTTTCTTCAACAATGAATTTTTAGCCAAATTTGAAAGTTATTGCGCATGAAAATATGACAAAACCGAAAGCTTGAATTTTTGTATGATTTTTTACGGTCATGCTTAGAAAGGCTTATTAAGGTTGTCCCTGAAGTTTCATCTGATTTCTCAAAGAGAAGATTTAGATTTTCTCTAGCGATGAATTTTTAGCCAAGTTTGCAAGCCCATGAAAATATAACAAAACCGAACGGTTGTATTTTTGCATGATTTTTTGTAGTCACTCTTAGAAAGACATTATAAGTTTATCCCTAAAAATTGATCTAATTTCTCCAACAGAAGTGGCTTATTTTCTCCAACGATGAATTTTAGCTCTGTTTGAATGCTAATGCCCACAAAATGACAAAACTGAGTAGTTGAATTTTTTTATGATTTTTTATGGCCATGTTTAGAAAGGCATTTTGTAACAGCCCTAGTTTTTAGAGCAGGCACCCAAACTCTTAAGAGCCTTGAGAGTACTCCATTAAAAGCTTTCTGTAAAAAGCCTGAGGCTTCGGCCTTTCCCCTAACCATTTTAGTATGAGCAAAATAACGAGAAAAGAAGTTAGTAGGGCATTAAATTGGCGATACAAGAGTATCAAGAGGATGTAAGTAATGAGGATACCTAGTACAGAGGAATACGAAGGTTAGCAGAAAGATTGGCATGTATAGTAATAAATGAGAGGAGTCGAGATAAGAAAGTAACAATAAGATAAGTGTTTATTAATGTCGCTAAATTAGAAATAATGTACTAATATTAATAGGTTGATCCGGTCTCAATACCGGTATCCGATCTGCTATACATATCTCAACGTCTTTGATAAGACATCTACGTGTAACCGGTGTCATCGGTATACATCCGAACTGTAATTCCGTATCAGGCGTTCTCCCTATACCGGTTGTTCAGGATAACACCATGACATCGGATAATACACACGTCACTGTGCAAAAGACAAGGATTGTTGCTACAGGGATCGATCAATAATTCCCTGCACTACGAGCCAAATTCTGCTCACGGGAATGGTCAACTTGTTCCCTAATCCTAGTCTACATTCTCTATGCTCAATATAAAATAGCCACTTGACCCAATCATGCAGGTAAGTGCGCAATATAATAATGCTAATGGGAGTTGGTGGTTCCCCACCAACGAGTCCTCGTTAATCGAGCCAATCAGGTATATGAACTAACTTCATGATTGAAGTTAGGGATCTTGATCTTCTTCTTCAGGACTTTTACGACTGATTCCTCTCTGAATACATTCCTTACTTGGAATATAATCACTGACTTGAGCGTCGGAGAATCTTTGCAGGTGACACCACCATTCGCCCACTTCAACGCGTTAGGTCGGTGTGAAGGATCTCCAGAACGCCCAATCCGCTCTCCTCATTCAAGGACAACGGATACCTAGATTGGATACACATATATCCGGTCTACTAGACGGTATTGACATACTATTCGTGACTGGCTTGAGATCGGATCTCTTGACCCCGGTCCAGGACAGATCATTGGCACGCCCGGTGGGACCCGATAAAGTTATTCCCATATCCTTTGACAGAGCAGGTAATCCACCATGGAAGGCGAAGCACAAGACTTCGTGGAGAATCAAGCTGAAGGCAGAATCAATCCTAACGCCTTCAGAAAACTCAACTTTGATTCTCATGGGGGCAGCTCAAAGAAGATAGTAACAGTGTCTGATCCTGATCCTCGTGATGAGTTGATCAAACAACTTCAGAGGGAACTCGCTGAATTGCGAAGAGAAAAAAGGCAAAGCGAGGATAAAGAGTCATCTCGCACGCGAAACACTCCCCACACCACTGATGGTGAAAAGTCCACCACTCTTCAGTACTCAAAGATCCCAACGTTTGAGGAGGGAGAACAAACTCGTGATTCTGAGGATGCAGCTTCCCGAAGGAAGAGAGATTCCACAACAGCACCCCCATTGTCTTACACTCTGAAGGTTCCTTTCTCAAGGAGACTTATGGGCATCAGCATCCCCAAGCACCTTCAAACCACTCAACCACTTTCCATCGGAAAGTATAATGGTGAAACTGATCCAACTAAGCACCTTGATGCTTATGTGTTTGAAGCCATGTACTTGGGGGCTGATGAAGACGTGATGTGCCGAATGTTCCCTCGAACATTGTCTGAGGAAGCCCTCGGGTGGTTTAAAGGCCTGCCTTCTGGATCCATAGATTCTTGGACGGAAATGGCAGCTGCCTTTGAAACCCACTTTGTTATCTCCAGAGACGTACCCAAGACGTCTCATACCTTGGCTCAGATTAAGCAAAGTGAAACTGAGGGCTTAAAAGAATTTTTGAAGAGGTTTTATAAGGAGGCAGCCCTGGTTCCTAACCTCACAGAATCTATCAAGCTGCATATCGTAATTGAGGCATTGAAGCCAGGATCAGCTTTCGCTCTTTCATTAGCAAAGAGCCCCCCAGCAACTTTTGAGGAGTTCAGGAAAAAAGCCTCAAAGTATGTGAGCATAGAGATGCACTTGGAGGCAATGGCTGTAAAGAAAAAGCCACCAACACCATCTCCCCAAACCCAGAAGGGTAAGGAAAAGACGAGGTCAGAACGCATGGAGAGGCCATTCAACAATCCTAAGGTGGATAACCACCCTCCTCGACCTCGAGAAAGGCATGTCAATTCCTTCAGCCATTATGCACAGTTGTCTGCCAGACCATCTCAGATTTTGAGAGAGGTCGGATGGCCAGTTTTCAGCACATATGGCATCAGGAGACCAGCCCCTATGAAAAGACCAGGAAATTCACGAAAGTACTGTGATTTTCATGAACAAAATGGTCATTCCACTGATGAATGCCAAGCTCTAAAGAACGCGGTTGAGACGCTAATTAGAGAAGGCAAATTGAAGCAATACCTGTTCAAAGAAAAATCCTTTGACAGGGCAGAACGGAATGAGAAAAGAGAAAGAGATCCCAACGATGGGGATGACAATAATCCCAGTCCGGTTCGAAAGTTCTCTGCTGCAGAGAAGCAAAAAGGTGTAATGACCGATAATGCAGCACAGAAAGACAGCATGCCCCAGCAACAACGTCAGGGCCGACGTGAAGTCATTGACATGATTGCTGGAGGGTTCGCTGGAGGAGGAGCTTCAGTTACAGCCCGTAAGAATCATCACAGAATGATTCTATCTGTGCAAGGGAAAGTCAAAGACAATCGCCCTTACAGAGGAGGGAATGAGGCTCCCATAATCTCTTTCTCTGACGAGGATTTTGGCCCAACCGTTCCTGGTGGTGACGATGCTGTAGTCATCACTACTGTGATCGCCAACAAGGACGTCCGAAGAATCCTTGTTGACCAAGGAAGTTCCTGCGATGTTATTTTTTATAATTGCTTTGAAAGAATGGGTTTTAAAGACTCAGACTTACAGCCTTACACGCAGGAACTAACAGCTTTCAATGGCGCAAAGCAACTAACTAGAGGGTATCTTGATACCCTTATCTCGTTTGAAGGCGAGCCAGGAGCCAGGACGGTTAGATCTCGGGTGCTAGTGATTGATGTCAAATCACCATTTAATGGCATCATAGGCCGTCCTACTCTGAATGCAATGGAGGCAGTTGTATCAACCCCACATCTCCTTATCAAGTTCATTGACAAGGATAATGCTGTGTCATCTATCCGGGGTGATCAAGAGATGGCTAGGTATTGCTACAACCTTAGCCTCAACATGACAAAGCTGGACGCCTCCAATAAAAAGAGGAAACTTAATGATGCTGGAACATCGGCTGGATCTGTAAGTCTTGTCGACCTGGATCCTAGAGCGGATTTGAACATTGATCCGTTCAACCCATCAAAGCCCACACCGGATGGAAGTTCCAGGGACATTGTCTTGGGAGATTCTCCAGAAAAGATCACCCATATCAATGACAAGCTAGATGCTGAAATAGAGCAGCGACTGCTGGCTCTCTTACAAGAGTTTAAAGACCTCTTTGCATGGACTGCAGCCGATATGCCAGGCATAGACCCTGAATTCTGCTGTCATAAACTTTCTGTCTATCCAGAGACGAAACCTGTGGCCCAAAAGAAAAGACGATTAGGCCCAGAGAAACAGAAGGCAGCTTGCCAGCAAACTGAGGAATTGCTGAAGGCCGGATTCATCAGGGAAATCCGATATTCCTCTTGGCTTTCAAATGTGGTGATGGTCCCTAAATCCAATGGTAAATGGAGAATGTGCATTGACTACGTGGACCTCAACCGCTGCTGTCCAAAAGATCCTTATCCTCTTCCTAATATAGATCGGATGGTGGACGATTCCTCTGGTTATCAATACCTGAGCTTCATGGACGCTTATTCTGGTTACAACCAAATTCCGATGTGCGAAGAGGATCAAGAGAAGACAGCTTTCATAAATGATCGTGGTGTCTTTTGCTATACAGTCATG
Source organism: Clitoria ternatea (assembly GCA_037962975.1). Lineage (NCBI taxonomy): Eukaryota > Viridiplantae > Streptophyta > Magnoliopsida > Fabales > Fabaceae > Clitoria > Clitoria ternatea. The sequence continues at coordinate 101,172,399 of CM075674.1, read as the reverse complement.
CCCTTTGGCCTGAAAAACGCTTGGGCGACATATCAGCGCATGATCAACAAGGTTTTCGAAGGTATGCACACCAAACTTGTTGAAGTATACATTGACGACATAATAGCAAAGACACCGGTTGGTGGCGATCATATTGAAGACCTGCGCCAAGTATTCACCCGTTTGAGACAATTTAACATGAGGCTGAACCCAATGAAGTGCACATTTGCTGTCCCCGCTGGGAAATTTTTGGGTTTCATGTTAACTCAACGTGGTATAGAAGCCAATCCAGGGAAATGCCAAACGATTCTAGACATGCAAAGTCCTAAGAATCTCAAAGAAGTCCAATCCCTGAATGGCAAGGTAGCAGCTTTGGCACGATTCATGCCGAAGATGGCTCACAGGTCGCTCCCCCTGTACAAAATACTGAAAAAGTCCAAGAAATTCGAGTGGGGACAGGAACAAGAAAAAGCTTTCCAAGAGCTTAAGGAGGTGTTGTCCAAACCTCCCATTCTCACAAAGCCTGACCCCGAAGACATACTCATTCTGTACTTGGCTATTTCAGATGAAGCTTTGGGCGTTGCCTTGATAAAAGAAACTCCTGATGGACAAAGACCGGTCTATTTCACTAGCAAGACCTTGCAAGGTGCTGAGATCCGGTATCAGAAAATTGAAAAGGCCGCCCTCGCTGTTGTTTGGGCCTCACGACGGTTGCGTCCGTACTTTCACGCCCATCCAATCATAGTGAGAACGGATCTGCCACTCCGTTCTGTCTTAATCAAGCCCGATCTTGCTGGGAGGATGATCAAATGGTCTATTGAACTCTCCGAGTTTGATATATCCTACGAACCCCGCAGCGCTATTAAAGCTCAAGTCCTGGCTGACTTTATTGTGGAAATGACAGGGACTGATCCGGATTACCCTCGAGTCCATTGGACCATATACGTTGATGGTTCATCAAACCAAAGAGGCTCTGGAGCAGGTGTAGTTCTCGAAAGTGATGACGGAGTACACCTGGAGATCTCCCTTCGTTTCAATTTCAAAACATCCAACAACCAGGCTGAGTACGAAGCTTGCTTGGCCGGGCTAAGAGCTGCAATTGACATCGGAGCTTCTGAGGCGACACTCTGTAGCGATTCACAGCTGGTGATTTCGCAGATCTTAGGAGATTATCAAGCTCGCGAACCTCAACTCCAATTATACTTGAACTGTGTCAAGGAGTTGACTGAGAAATTCTCAAAGGTGGAGTTCAAACATGTTCCACGTGAAGAGAATACGAGAGCGGATATACTCTCCAGGTTAGCAAGCACTAAACGACCGGGTAGCACCACTACTCTGGTTCAGAGCACGCTAACGTCGCCCAGCATCCCTCTTTTCCCTTCTCTAAACGCCATAATGACTGACTCCCTTTACGGAGATACATGGATGGCTCCTTACATCCGTTATTTGGCTGATGGACAGCTACCCACAGATGAGAAGGAAAAGACGAGGTTAAGGAGAGAATTACCGTATTTCACTATGATTGATGGTAATCTCTACAGAAGGGCACTCTCTGTGCCCTATTTAATTTGTCTCAAAGAGGATGAGGTGCAAGGTGTAATGCAGGAAGTGCATGGAGGACAAAGTGGACACCACGCCGGAGGAAGAAGCTTAATGCGAAAAATCCTCAGAGCTGGATACTGGTGGCCCACAATGAAACAAGACTCCATTGACTTCGTCAAAAAATGCGACGCTTGCCAAAAATTCTCTAACCTACACCACACACCGGCGGAAGAACTCTTCACATCCGCTGTTCCATGGCCTTTCTACCAATGGGGATTGGATATTCTGGGCCCCTTTCCAACTGCTCCTGGGGGCATCAAATATCTCATTGTAGGGGTCGATTATTTCACTAAGTGGATAGAAGCAGAGCCGGTGGTGCATATTACTTCAGCCCGAACTCGCCGTTTCATGTATGAAAACATCATAACACGGTTCGGGGTCCCAGCACGGATTGTCACAGACAATGGCACCCAGTTCACGGATAGAAAATTCACAGATTTGCTTGAAGGGTTAGGAATAACCCAAATATTCTCATCCGTCGAACATCCCCAAACTAATGGTCAAGCTGAAGTGGCCAACAGGGAGGTGCTTAAGGGACTAAAGAAACGCCTTGGTGAAGCCAAGGGCGGATGGACAGACCAGCTGTGTCATGTCCTATGGGCATATCGGACAACGCCTCATTCATCCACCAATGAATCCCCATATCGCCTAACATACGGGGTCGAGGCAATGATACCTGTGGAACTGCAAATTGCTTCCACAAGAGTTAAGTACTTCTCTGAAGAAACCAACAACGCTAACTTGGCATCTGAAATGGATGTCATACAAGAACTCAGAGAAGACGCTTTCATCAGAGATCAAGCCATCAAAGCCAAAGTTGCTCTCCGGTATAACAAACGAGTCCAATCAAGGACTTTCAACGTTGGAGATTTGGTTTTGAGGAAAGCAAGTATAGGGAACAAATTCGCCCATCAAGGCAAATTAGCCCCAAACTGGGAAGGCCCATACAGGGTATCCAAGGTCACTGGCAAAGGCTCTTATCGCCTTGAAAACCTTGATGGCACTCCAATCCGAAACAAATGGAACACCCAAAACTTGCGCATCTACTATAGCTAGCTGTTTCTACACTCTCCTATCCTTATCTTGGATTGAATACTGGAGAATTTATTTTCACAGCTACGCTCTCCTTGTAATTCTTATTTTTGATTTAATAAGAATCTCTCATAACAATTTAACTCTTTCGAGTTTTTCTTATGTTGTGATTTTCAGTTTATCCGGTGTACAAAAGCATATTCAGGACGGATGATCTCAGCTACTTATTCTGTAGTTGACGATGTAACTCTTCGAATATGCGTAACGCACAAGAACATACTCAGGACGGATGATCTCAATTACCCATTCTGTAATTGACGATGTAACTCCTCGAGTGTGTAAATATTGAAGGCCCAGATTGTAGGATTAAACCGAACTCTGGGTACGGTTAGTAAGTTTGGCTGAACACCGGTGAAGGCTCAGATTGTAGGATTAAACCGAACTCTGAGTACGACTAGTAGGATTAACCGAACGTCGGTGAAGACCTGAGTTGTAGGATTAAACCGAACCTCAGGATATGGGTTGTAGGGCTGGCACTTTTTTAAGGCCACAAACCGAACCCCATTCAGAGATTACATGGGTTGTAGGGCTGGTCCTTCTTCAAGGCCACAAACCGAACCCCATTCAAAGACTACATGGGTTGTAGGGCTGGTCCTCTTTCGAGGCCACAAACCGAACCCCATGCGAAGGCTTGGGCGCAGTAAGCTGGTTCTTCTTCAAGACCACGCTGAACCCCAAGTGACGGGTGCAGTAGGTTCAGGATTAACCCTGGTCTGAACCCCGTATCGAAGGCTCGGATTGTAGGATTAAACCGAACTCTGAGTACGACTAGTAGGATTAACCGAACGTCGGTGAAGAATCCTCATTGGGTAAAACCAAAGACCAATTGAAGAACGGCTAGTAGGATTCAACCGAACACCAAATATGACATGGACAGTAGGATCAAACCGAACTCCAAACACAACAAGTAAGTTATACTGAACTCCAAATTAATACTCTCGTGAAGTTCTTTATTTGGGAGTTTTATAGCTTATAATTCTGAGTCATCGATTCTTCAATTGAGATCTGACTCATAAACTCCGACACAAACAATTCACTCGGGTACGCCACAATCTAAGGCATTTTCACCCGAAATTCCTCAGTCGGAAATATTTGAAGAGGAATTTCTATTTTAAATTCTCATTCTCAAGATCTCTCACATGAAAATCTCACTCAGAGTTTATTCAAAGTGATAATCACCAAATGATACTGGGGGACAACATCAACGGTTTAACGAATAATTTGAGGAATGAACTCTCGTCTAAACGATCTCACAATCATTCCCCTTAAGCCGTTCTTGAGGCAATGATGTGTTCCCTCACAAGCGGTGGTTTTGCTATGAAATTCATTTCGCATGTATATGTCCGGTATGGAGATTTTGTTTTACAATCCGATCTTCATTACTTAAATCCGGAATAATACAATACACATGCAGTCCCTCTATTAAAGTTGTTTTTCATTAAACAAGAATGGAGGTAAAAAACTCTTTTATTGATTCAATAAGAATTACAATTCGTGTAATAATTCGGAGCTGATCCCGGAACACAGCGAAGTCAAATCAATAAAACGAAAAAGAAAACAAGAAAGGCGCTACTCTTTCTGGCTTGAGTCTCCCTCCTTCCCTTTGCCTTTGTCTCCGGTCTTGCCTCCTTCAGTGCGAGAGCTCGATCCTGTACTTATGGGTTTCAGGAGGGAAGGTCTCATTGATTGACCTTTAGGTAAAGGAGCAAACTTATAAGGAGTTCTAGGCGGACTCTCTTGACGATTGTCAACGATGGCCACCAGTTTCCCTTGGTGAAACTCATAGAACGGATCAATACCGTTCAAATTAAGTGACACCTTGGGATTCCGGTATAACACCTGACGAATTGCCAACCCGAAAGCCTCCTTGACTGCTTGATCACACATGTTTACAGCATCGTCCAAGTCTGCTTTCAGGGTCTTGACTTCGCCATTCAGATCCTCCAGCTTTAATAGCAGCTCCTTTTCCTTACGTGACCAATCATCCGCTCCTTGGGAGTAGACGACCTTAGCCTCCTTCAACCGCTCATCTAGCTTCGAAGAGCGTTCCTTCTCCACACAAAGATTGGCATGGAGGTCAGCGTTGATTTTCTTCTGATCAAGGACCTGACCCTCCAGCTCCTTGGCAAGCTTCTTCAACTTGGCAATTTCTTCATCCTTCTTCTGAGTTTCCTCTTCGGAAGTTTTTAATTTTCCTTCTAATTGGAGGATGATTGCCTTGTCCTTGCCAACCATCGAGGTGAGCCTCTCGTTTTCTTCTGTGAGCTCGCGAACCGACTTGAGGAGCTTGGATAAATCAGCCAAGTGCTTCTGTCCGTCGTCGCAAGCTCTCATCATCTCTTCACTCTTTAACGAGGGCTTCACCTTGGGTGAGGATTCAGGAACGCCCTCAGGAACAGAGCCCTCGTACACCGGATGTTGAACAAGACCGGAATTACCTTCAAGAGAGCAGGGGGCTTTGGGCACGAAATAAGTCGTTATTGGCTTCGCCCCGCAAGTGATTACACTGCCGGGGGCATCCGGAGTGGGTTCTTCCGCTCTCTTCTCTTTAGAGGGCACAAGCTCAGCAGCCCCTCTTGAAGTTTTTGGTTTTTTGGGCGAGGATTGACGGTCTGAGGCTTTCGAAGGATCACGCTTAGTCCTCTTCTTTTTCTCGACCACCTTCTCAGATCCGCCCTCGATCAGAGGAATATCGTCACCAGCAGACGAAGTTAATATTATCGTCTCAGCAGTAGCCTTCTTCGAGTTCCGCTTTGCCTGAATGTCATTTTCAGCCGCAACGGAAGTCTCTCTGGCCTTGAGACCTTTTAGTCTATTCATCTCTGGTGATCCGCTCTGAATTTCACCTGCACAATTAAAAGACACAATCAGAGACGAAAAAGTTTCAAGACATGACATAATAACGCATGAAGAACGGCAGGAAAATTACGTAAATACTCCTCGCGAGTAGACTTTGGTCCTAACAAACGCCTGCAGGAGAAAAATTGGTGTGAGGCTGTGTAGGACTGCAGAGCCGAAAGAACAGAGATCGAAGTTGGGCTCAGTTCGTCCTCCTCGGTATAGTACGCTTGGGAGGTCAACAAAAAATGTTCGTGCGTCCAAGTCACTGGGAATTTTGGAATCCCATCTTCAGTTAACCAAAAAATTGATTCATTCGGATGGACGCTAATTTTCGTGAAATAGGACTTGAATGAACGCCCATCAACTTTGGCGGAGTCAGTGTACGCCTCGAAGTTGATGATCTTGGAGATAGTCCGGAGGGATATCAAGCTCACTCCTCCTTTCTCCTTATTCGCACGACGGACCACTTGAGTGAAGTAGAAAAGCATGGCCACCGTCGGTTTAAAGTTGAAGTGCTCCCCAAGCACTTCAAGAGAGCGGACCAATCCCCATCCATTAGGGTGAAGTTGCGAGGGGGCGCAGTCCAAGAATCTCAGGACTCCCATCTCAAACTTCGTCAAGGGGAAACGCACACCCAAGTTCAGAAATAGAAAATCATACATGAATAAGGACCTCTCGTCCGGTGTGTGGCATATCCGTACTGATGGAAGGGGAGCGAATACTTTAAAACACCATTTATATTTGTCCTTCTTCCATACGGTAAACCGCGGCTCCAGCTCCCCTTCATCCTCCCGAGCGTGGACGGACGGTGTCTCACGAAATTCCTCAGCCACCCAGCTGAATGGGCGTTTCTGTTGGAATTTCACCCAGTCTATCCGGTGTGCAACCACATTGCAGAGGCCGGATTGGGTCTTCAAGATATACTTCTCGGAAGGGGATTCCCCTTCAGACGACTTCCTCCCAGTTGCTTTCTTTGTCACCATCGTGAAAGCCTTGATGCTGCGATAAAATTTCACATCATCAGAGAGATACAAATCCCCACTTTCGACACTTTCACTGGAGGAGGAAGACTCTGAAGAGGGTATAATCACCCTTCGCCTTTGATATTGCGACTCCTCCCCCCCTGTATACTGTGGCCTCGATTGGAAGATCACTGGGATCCTCCCACAACGAACATTAGGGTTTTGAGCCAAAGCCCTTCCCCCTCTTCCTCTAGGGCTAACGCCACTGAAGCTAACACCCTTCCTAGCCATTCTCAAATATTGAAAAGAGATGCAAAAAACGAAGGGAAAGTGGTTACCTAAGGATAGTGAATTGAAATTCACAGAGGCGGACACGAAGAACTTCTTGGGACTTTTGCAGAGGTTCGTCGAGGAAGCAAGAAGAAATGGAAACTGAGATTGCCAAATATGCCTGTATCAGGGCACAAAATTTTTTCAAATACCCACTAAACACAATCTGTCGTTTACCCCCAAACGACTCCCCGTTTAGTGGACCAAAATTGTCGTTTAGTACCTTATGGCGCGAAAATGCCATCATTTTGTCACAGAGCCATCGAAATGGGCCTATTAAAACTAAATCCTAGGCCCAACAAGACTATGTGTGACAGTTACTAAGACATGCGCATTTAACGCAATAATGGCTCGCCCACGTGAATTAAGGCATTAAATGTCCAATCATTAGAAACGTGGCCACCATTACCCGAATACCAAGGGTTGCGAAATTCGATAAACTTCTAATATTCCCATTGTCGAATCCGCCCTTAAAATTTCACCACTACGGAACATGGTTCCCAGAACGGATATTTACACTTCGGTGCAAATCTGAAATCCAGACGTACTATGATCAATATAGCTCATATGAGCAAGTCAACTGCTTCCTCACATCAGCTAGGGGGCTAGTAGAGGTAAGACTCGGATTTCGGATGGAGCGAAAATTGGAAATTGAATCCGCACTCCCTTGATTGGAAAGATTCACCAGGACGGATGATCTCAATCACTTATTCAGTGATTCGATGATGTAACTCCTGGTACGAAGGACTCCAATAATCACTCCAGGACGGATGATCTCAATCACATATTTCGTGATTCGATGATGTAACTCCTGGTATGAATCATTCCAGGACGGATGATCCCAATCACCTATAAAGTGATTCGACGATGTAACTCCTGGTATGAGCAATTCTCATCATCATTCTTACGATGAAAGTATTCACTCAATCCGTACTCCTACGATTGAAAAATGTCTCCAGGATGGATTATCTAAATCACTTAATTTGTGATCTGACGATGTAACTCTTGACGATGTGTACTTTTCCAGAACGGATAACCTCAGTCACCCATTATGTGATATGACGATGTAACTCCTAACGCGGTGTACCTGCCCAGGACGGATGATCTCAATCACCCATGCTGTGATCTGACGATGTAACTCCTGGCGCCATACACACCCAAAGGACGGATGATCTCAATCACCTAATATGCGACCTGATGATGTAGTTCCTGGTATCGTACACATCCCCAAGACGGATGATCTCAATCACTTATGAAGTGATTTAATGATAAAACACCTGGCATGATCAATACTCATAACCATCTTTATGATGGAAAATTCCGAAAGTCAATCCGCACTTTCGCTTTCTAGTGGTATTCTCCCAGGACGGATACTCTTTATCACCTATTCTGTGATACAACGACGTAACTCCTGGCGTAGAAAAAACTCCCATCATCATCCTTATGATAAAGGACTCAAACACCACTTCCTTGCAGTTCCCTAAACTTGGAACAATATTATCATCTCCTGTAAGAATATTACGGATTAGAAGCAGTCATCCGTCCTGTTACACTACTTTGCTAAACAGCGGATCGACCCATCTTTCCCCAAAAGAATTAAGGATCATGCCCCAGAGACAGGCACCTTCTCCTTAATACGCACTTGGGGACATGTATATATTTATCCGTTCTAAATTTTATTTGTTATTTAATCTTCCGAGGCTATTATTTCAATCCGGCCTTAAGATTAATTACACTGAACGGATTAATAACGATTTATATATACATGAAACAATGAAGACAAATTTCTTCAACCAAAATTCATTCATTGAAATGAAATTACATACAATAGTTCAAAATCCGGAGTTGATCCCGGTACACAACTATACATGTAAATAAAAACAAAATTACGGAGGAGGAATCTGTTCTTCAATTTTTTGCGCCTCCTCAGCACAAGGCTCTTGTCCCCCTTCCTTTGGAACCTCCGCAGGAGTCTCACCTCCAGGAGCCTTAGCTCCTTCTTCAGAAGAGGGAACCTCGGGCACAGGAAAGACGTAATCAGGTCCCATAGATTGACCCTCAGGAAGAGGAGCCAAACCATACAAGGACGTCGGTGGATCCTCGTGACGACCATCCACCACTGCGACTAACTTTCCCCCATGGAATTCATAGTACGGATCCATTCCATAAAGGTTAAGTTTCACAGTGGGGTTGCGGTAGAAGACTTGGCGTATGGCTAGGCCGAAGGACTCTTCAACAGCCCGGCTGCATATGTCAACAGCTTCTTCTCTCTCAGCTTTCGCTGTAGCCAATTCTCCCCGCAACTTGGACAGCTCCTCACTGGACACCTCGAACTCCGCATTCCTAGCCTTCAGTCCCTCTATCTCAAGAAGGAGCTTCTTCTCCCTTTGAGACCACTCCTCAGCATCAGCTTTATGTTTATCCTGGTTGCTACGGAGTTCTTCCTCCTTCTCTGCCACCTTGCCTTCCAAGTTTTTGAGATCGCCTTTGAGCTTGAGATTCTCTTTAGTTACGAGATCCCCAAACTCCTTAGACTTGTTAAGACGATCTTCCATTAACTTCATGGCGGCTTTGTCTTTGTCTGAGGAAAGGTTGAGCTCTTCTAATTTTTCACTTAGCTCCTCAACCTTGTCGACGTTCTTAGCCAACTCGCTGACGGAAGATAGCAATCCAGCAAGTTCGGCTAGCTGCCACCTTCCGGCCTCACACGCTTCTTCAATTTCTTTAACACTAAGCGTAGGCCGGAGTTTGTACATTGGTGGTGGAAGAGTGGCAGGAGTAGAACCTTCGTAGGAGAGGAAGGGGGTGAGAAACGAGGTCGTTGGGAAGGAGGTCGGATTTGACCCAGAAGCCCCAGCAGCAGTTTCTTTATTAAGACTAGAGGGAGCACCAGCTGCTTCCGAGGTTTCAACAAGCTTACCCTCCGAAGTTTTGCGCTTTTTGGACGGGCCTCCCACTGAGTCATTCTTGATTTTTCTTCTCCTCTCAGAAACTGGAGGATGACCCGTGGATTCATCAGCGGCAGAAGAACCGCCCTCAACCAACGGAACGTCCCCTTCAGCATCCGAGGTCAGTATTATTAACTCAGGACGATCCTTGGTTGAGGGCCTGGGCTTCACTTCATTCTCACGGGAAACGGATTTACCAGCCGCCTTGAATTTCTTTAATTTGTCCATCTCCGGAGTCTCTTGTTCTATTTCACCTACATGAACAAACACAAGATGTCAGCAACTATAAATATTCTATATATATTTGGTAAAGGAGGAAAAATGAAATAAAACGAGAAGTACGCAAATATTCCTCCCGGACTCCGCTTGAGCTACTTAGCAAACGTCTACACGAGAAGACGTGACGACCTGTAGTGTGCGATTCAAGTGCGAACAACACTCTCGACGTCTCTCGAGACAGATCGGATTGATCAGTGTAGTATGCATGCGAGCTCAAGAGGAAATGTTTGTGTGTCCAGCTCAGGGGAAATTTGTCAACATCCTCTTCGTCCTTCCAAAATTTCGGTTTGCCCTTCTTTATGGAGATGCGAGTGAAGTAGGTCTTAAACGACTTCCCATCAACCTTGGCCGAATCAGTATAAGACTCAAAGTTCACGAAAGAACAGAGAGTCCGGAGTGTCACCAGACCAACTCCGCCCTGCTTATTCGCCCTTCGAACTACCTGAGTGTAGTAGAACAGCATCGCTACAGTTGGCGTGAAATTGAAGTGCTCCCCAAGCACTTCGAGAGCTCGGATGAGGCCCCAACCGTTGGGATGAAGTTGGGAGGGTGCACAGTTCAAAAACCTCAAAACACCCATCTGGAGTTCGGTTAATGGGAAGCGGACACCCAAATAATGAAAGATGAAGTCGTACATGTACACTGAACGATCGTTGGGGACGACATGACATATCCGCTCTGTCGGAAGTGGTGCGTAAACCCTATACCACTTTTTTGTCTCTTCATCCGTACTCAGCATGAACCTCGGTTGAATCCGAGATCCCTCCTCATCCGCATGACGAGAGGCCAAGTCCTTAAATTCGCTAGACACCCAACAGAAAGGCCATCTAGCCTGAACCTCCTCCCAATTCAGCCTCGAAGCAACTACGCTGAAAAGACCTTCAGCTGTCTTCGAAATGGCACTATCTCCAGAAGATCCTTCTCCAGTTGCCATTGGAAATATCTAGACCGAACTCCTTAATCTATGATAAAAAATAAAATGTCGTCAGAAAGTTGCAATCATTACTCACTGCATTTTAAAAGCAATTATAATCAGAGGGCGACTCTGAGAAGGGAAAGGTCACTTCCCGCAGTGAGTAAGATCCCCTTTCTGAGCGACGCGGTTCAGTCTTAGGAAGAATCACAAGGATTCTTCCCCACAACTATTAGGGTTGAGGGAAACTGATTCCCCCCCTTTTTGATGAAGCCTACTTTCTATAACTACGAGTAGCAAGTTAAAGCGAAACTAAAGCAACAAGGAAAAGATAGTTACCTCAGATGATAGTGACGAATTTGAGGAACGAAGAAACCCTCGCAATGTAGGTGATAAACTTCCTTGCAAAATTTCTGCAGAGTTTCGTTGAGAAAGCAAAAGCAAGTGGAACCCAGAATCCACTAAGTATTCCTTTTATAGGAAACAAAGAGGACCGGTTACCTCCTCTTGAAGTTGTGTCGTTCTCGATAAAACGCACCTGTTCACAAGCGAAACGACACAACCGTTCCAAATTCTTGGGCGCCAAAACGATAACAACTCAGCAAAGGGCTATCCACTGGGCCCAAAAGTTTTGAAAACTTCAGGCCCATTAAGCCCAAAACAACGGTTAATGAGATTTTCATCTCAGACGCAATAATTGCCTGCCCACGTGATTAAAAGCATTAATGTCTAATCATGCAACGCAATTTACGCTTTACAGCCGTTACACGAACTTCAAGAGCTTTCAATTCCAATAAACTCTTGAAATTCTCACACAACGAATCTTTGTCTGAATCCGTTGTGACAGTACCGAAAGGTCTTTTCTATTAAATTCAGAGCGGTTCTTTACGAATGACAACAGATGCTAAGGAACTGTTACACACGTAAGCTTACCGATATTAAGACCTCTCGCAGGTTGAGTAGCTTATGTGAACAACTATTCAGTCCCTCACACAAGCTAGGGGACATATGATCCGGTCTCAATACCGGTATCCGATCTGCTATACATATCTCAACGTCTTTGATAAGACATCTACGTGTAACCGGTGTCATCGGTATACATCCGAACTGTAATTCCGTATCAGGCGTTCTCCCTATACCGGTTGTTCAGGATAACACCATGACATCGGAAAATACACACGTCACTGTGCAAAAGACAAGGATTGTTGCTACAGGGATCGATCAATAATTCCCTGCACTACGAGCCAAATTCTGCTCACGGGAATGGTCAACTTGTTCCCTAATCCTAGTCTACATTCTCTATGCTCAATATAAAATAGCCACTTGACCCAATCATGCAGGTAAGTGCGCAATATAATAATGCTAATGGGAGTTGGTGGTTCCCCACCAACGAGTCCTCGTTAATCGAGCCAATCAGGTATATGAACTAACTTCATGATTGAAGTTAGGGATCTTGATCTTCTTCTTCAGGACTTTTACGACTGATTCCTCTCTGAATACATTCCTTACTTGGAATATAATCACTGACTTGAGCGTCGGAGAATCTTTGCAGGTGACACCACCATTCGCCCACTTCAACGCGTTAGGTCGGTGTGAAGGATCTCCAGAACGCCCAATCCGCTCTCCTCATTCAAGGACAACGGATACCTAGATTGGATACACATATATCCGGTCTACTAGACGGTATTGACATACTATTCGTGACTGGCTTGAGATCGGATCTCTTGACCCCGGTCCAGGACAGATCATAGGTGAATGATGATTATGTTATTTTAATTTGGTATTAATTAGTTAATAATTTTTATAATACTTCCCCGATTAAAAGTATTTATATATATATAAAATAATTGATTATTATCTACTTAAATATTTTAATATTTAATTGATATTATTAATAATTATTTTGACAATAAATATATATATATAATGAATTAATTATAATAATATTGGTATTTAATTGTTTATTAATATTTATTTTTAACTAATAAGATATTGTTGGGTTTCTCATATTTGAACTGTGGGACCCAGCTGACGATCTTTTTCGGTAACTCGACCTGAGACTAGTACTCCCATGAGGAAACTTGTTACAGTAGGGTTCCCTTGTAGTGGATCGAGGATAACTGACTCGGTCTAATCGGACCAATCAGAATCTCTGATATCACCTACGTTTGATCGTGCATATACCTCGGAGTACCCGATGGTAGCACGGTCAGTCTCTGGCAATTTGTTTTGACATTTTAGAAACTTTTCCTAAAGTGGCCGAGGCTTGATTCGGACTCTGTTAACCCCGTTCTCGTGCAATTTTACTTCTTCAATTTAGCCTTAAAATTCGGCCGGAACGTCCATAGTATCTTGGACCTAACTTTCATAAACGAAGCTTGAATGGAATGATTCTGGTCTCTTTCACTTTGTTTCGAAGAGATATTTAACCTCTATTTCTTGTCTCAAACCCCGATTCCTACTCTGTCATGCCCAAATTCGCAGATTAAGAAAAATTGTCTTAAAATCATGTTATTCGTATTTTTATCATGCGCATGATTCATTCAAAAATTCATAACTCCCTCGTACCACCTTCGATTCATGCAAACCTAGTGTCGAAATCTCCATAACAAAATTATCTACTTTTCCATGCAGACATCAAAGGCTGAATCCTTCTAGATTAGTATAGCTTTGGAGATCTTCATTTTCCTTTGTTCATTTAATCACCATGCTGACTCTTTCTAGTAAATGGGGTATATCTCCTTCTTCTGGTATGAGAATTGCTTCGTTATTTTTGCTATGGATCCATATTAAAGAAACCTAAAAGTTTCATGAAGGGCATAAAGACCAATTCCTAAAGGAAAAATAACCAAGAATTTATATCTGCATCCCTAACTGATTTGGGAGCAATTGAAACACCCTATCTTATTTCAAGCATATCTTGGGCTAATAATCTTGGATCGTCACAAATGATATATCAAATTGAAAGGAAAATAAAGATATACAAGTTTTATGCTGACCATTTTTTGAAATTCCCACTCCATAAATTAATCTCTAATTATTTTTAACTCCCTTATTTTCCAGTTCCTAAAAATCCTGAACACCTTAATTTCTCGCGCAACGAGTTAATTTTTTGGCCACCGTTTTCTGGCAACACCACCACCGCACGAAACCTTGGAGGTATGGTGTTGGCACCATGGAACACCAGCCCACTCAACCACTCATTTCTCCTTGCCTCTCACGCTGCTTCTTTTGTAAGTAGTTAACATCACATGATGTTATATCATCATGAACATGCCATCGGAAAGCCATCATGCCATGCTATATAAATGTAACATATTGCTATGCCTAAAATTCAGTTCACATTCATGTTCCAGCTCTCCAAATTTCAAATCAATAAATCTCATCTCTCTTTCAAGTACATATGCTTATACAAATTCAAATTGATACTTCAATTTCACTAATCTTTCCCTCACTCTCGGCAGCATCCAAGCCATCTTTTTTATTCAACTTCTTCCTTCAATTCATCTCCCATCTTTCAATTACAGTGACCATGAGACCACCATAAGCCTTTCCCTCAAAACCGTGACCCTTCCCCTCTAAATCTTCCTCTTGGCTTCACCATAAAAGCCACCATTATCACCTCTTGAAAAATTTATTTCTCCATCATCATCTATCTTCTTCCACCACCATAGCCATCTCCACAATAATCTCACCATCATTCTCCTTATTTCTTCACCATCACAACCCTTCTTGTAGCCCATAACGTGCTCCACCACCTCCAAGGTCGTGATCACCTTAGGCCTTCAAGGTGAGATTTTTGATTCTTAGATATTGTTCTCTTTTCTTTTCCCTATCAAAACATATTTTGGGCATGTACTGTGACTGTTTTTCTCTTGAAACCATGACCCCCTTTCTCCAAATTTTGTGTGCATGTGTCGTTTCCTTGAGTACGGGAGCAATCGGCAACAATCGGTGAGCGGTTTGAGGAGTTTGGTGAATTTTCAGTGAGCCTATCTCTTTTATCCCTTCAACTTGTGATCTTAGGAGGAGGTAAGGGGAGTCTCACTTCATTTATCTTATTTAAATTTTTCTATAATGTTCGTTTGGAACCCAGGGGTAACCATTTCAAATTTCATTACGATCCGACGACTAGATCTGTAGTTACGTAGTTTTTCATTATCGTTATTAATGCTAATTTTTCTTTTATTTAAATTATTGTTATTTTATTGAGCTTAATGGTCGCCTATTCCGCCTTATAATTACTATTATTGTTATTATCAATATTATCGCTCTTGTTATTGTTATTGTTATTGTTATTGTTATTGTTATTGTTGTTGTTATTATCATTATTATCATAATCATCATGACTATTATTACTATTTTTATTATTATAACTATTGAGCATAATGGCCGACTTTGTCGTCGCTCTTAACATGTCCTTTCATTAATTTATGTTACTTACATTATTGAGCATAATGGCTGGCTCTATCGCCGCTCCTAATCTTTCCTTTATTTAACTTCTGTTATTTAATATAATGGTGTGCTCTGCCGCCTTATAATTACTATTATGGTTATTATTAATATTATCACTCTGTTATTATTATTACTATTATTATTATAAGTAATGGCCAAATGTTTTCTTCAAATTAAAACAACACTATTTAAAATAATTACTATTTTAGTCACCAGTTTTAAAATTCAAATGCATTAATTTCTCTTCAAACTAAACGTTATTTTAGCCAAGATATAGCTGATATATCTTCTAAATAAGAATAAAACCTACAACGTACGAAAAATAGGTGGGACCTAACAACTTGAGAATAAATATTTCAAGATAAGGGAACACACAGACACCTAGGTGTCTGAAGGGTAATAACGATAATATTAAGTTAAAAATTAAGAATTTAAGTAAACATTTTAAGGGCCTAATAAATCTTAACAAATAACCATAATAATAAACTACTAAGTAGACCCTGGGAGCAAAACTTAGTATAAAAGGACTAAAAGGAACTAAAAGGTAATTGATAGGCTTGATAAAAATTTCAATAATGAGACGTAGAGTTTTCTAAGTCAAGTTCAAGATTTAGTTGTCTAGGAAAATAACTAGGTTCTTAGCTAACAACTAGATTAAAATAAAGAAAGAGAAAAAAATTTAAGTTATAATTAGGTAACATAAAGTTAGTCAAATAGTTATACCAAAAAGGGTTTAAGAATAGCTAAGATAATTAGTTAATAAATAAGAATATAGTTTAAAAGTGGTAATTGGATATATATATATATATATATATATAGTAACTAAATACTAGTTAAGTAAAAAGGAATTAGACTTAGATTATGGATAACTAACCACTTAAGAATAGTAATAAATTGTAAATAAGGGTAACTAAGGAGTGAACATGCTTGAAGAAACAAGGGTCCAGTGTATTTAAAGTTAAGTATATAACTTATTCCTTTAAGAATTAGATTAGATCAAGTTAGGAAGTAAGATGATATTTTATATACATATGATTAATAACTAGGTACCAAATAAATAAAAAGGTTGGGCTAGATAAGCTTAGACTAGTAATAATTTATAAGATATATTAATAAAGTCTAAATATAATCAGTATGTCCAAAAGGGGCAATTATCTAGTTGTCAGGAATGATAATTAAAGTTAATAATAATTAGATGTAAGTAATTAGTAAGTACACTCACACCTATAACTTATAAATATACTTATACTACGCATATATTATACTTGTATGTGTAGGTACTCACGGCTGTTGTATTCATCAATTAGAGTGAATCCATAAGACTATTCTTAAGTATGGAGGTGGCAGTTATAGAAAATAATAATACCTTATGATTAGTCTTAAGAGAATAAATTGTAATATAGAATCGATTAGATAAAGTAAACCGTGTCTGTTCGATGGATGAATTGCTTGATTGACTTCAGTATGTTTAATTGACTCATGTGAATTACTTGTTGGTTATGATATGAATGCATGTATAAAATATGATGAATTAAACAAGCACGATGAGATGTATGTTTGATGAATGTGTTCATTGAATGAGTGATATGTGCTTGATCGACTAACGTGAATAATTATATGGATTACGTGTTCTTGTTGGTATAATAAATGATGAGTATGGTGAAATATATGATGAAGGGAATGAATCTTGTATGATGTATTGATAAAATGTTATATAAAGGATAAAAGCAATAATATGTCTCAGTGAGGATATTGATATGATATGACGATAAGATGGTGTTAGAATGAATCTAATGAAATGGTAATGCGCTGAGACACAAGTTTGTACCCTGAGAAACGATAAACATGTGTACTCAACCCCACTTTCATTTTTAATTATCAGAGGGATGTATTATGACTATAAGAGAACTAAAGATAACATTGGCAGGTAAATTAGACAGTTAGCCAAAACCAGTAGGAATACACCTATACCATCAGTACAACCCATATCCTTAGAATCGTCCTACCAAGTGTTGTCATCACTAGTGACTTAAAATAATTCCCTAACCAAACTCATTTTCTCTAAAAAATAATTAAAGAAGATTTAAGGGACAATATGAAATAAACCCGATGTTAAGAATGAAAGTGGCTGTTGGGGACCCTACCGATGACGAGTATGATGGAAAATGAAAGAATATGTATGAGACATGCATCATTTGCATATGACTTGTGGAAACTAGAGCATACACCATCAGTACGCTAGAGGACATTCAAGTTTGATCTCCAAGGAAAACCTTGGGAGTACAACCGGGACGAAAACCCAATGGCATCAGAGTCACGCCTGAGCTAGGTGAGATGATGCAAGCCTGGTGTACTTTGACTAAATGACGGGATGTAACTATGACCGTGGAAGAACCAAATACCAGTATGATATGATGATATGAGAAGGATCAATGTTGATTAGGACCTGAGAGTCCTTAGTACCCTGTGATGTGATGGACTTGGTGGGCTCCGGTTGTTCTAGTACAAAAATATTGTGTTCAGGGGCAGTCTGAATAGGACAAATTCTGATGATGATGATGATGATGATGATGATGATGATGATGATGATGATAAGTATGATATTGATGAAATGGAACTGGGCCTACATGCATTCATGATGAACAATGAAAAAGATTAACTGAAAGTAATGGAACCCATGCATTGCATTACATGATACTGATATATTGTATGTGATTGTGATGGTTATTTAATATGTGAATTATTCTATAATTATTAGTGTAGAATAAACAATGAGAGAAGAAGAAAGGGGAAACAATAGGTAGGACTAAATAGTGGCAAATAACTTAGAGAAATTAGGAATCCGAGACGAGAAAGGATTATATGAGTACTTGTCTGGATGTTGTGAAAGGACATCAGAAATGACAAACCTCTTATTGTATGGAAGAGAGGCTCACCCTTACAGTTTATTTTAACAGACCTCTATTTGGACCACACTCAACGCCGCAGAGATCAATGTAGATTTCACATCGAGGAATAGATAGACTCTCCTTGGACCAAGTTGATTTTCTTTTCCTGTTAAATGGGAGCCTGCGTGCCCCTGATTTTCAGTATGTACAATGTGTTGAATATAACCATGTATTGTATATGACTAAGGGGTATATAAGACATCTGTTCCACCAAATTTATTGTATAAAAAGAAAAACTTCCATATTTTTCTAAAATCTATAACCTTTCAGTTAAGTAGAATGATCTAGTGGAAGAGATTGTTCTAGTTAACCGAGGGTGTTACACATTGTAAGGTTGTCCTTGAAGTTTCATAAGATTTCACCAAGGGAATGGACAAATTTTCTCTAACAATGAATTTTTAGCCAAATTTGAAGGCTAATGCCCATAAAATTATGACAAAACCGTGTGGTTAAATTTTTACATGTCTTTTTTTGTGGCCACGCTTAGAAAGGCATTGTAAGGTTGTCTTTGAAGTTTCATCAGATTTCTCCAAGGAAAGGTGTAATTTTTCTCCAACAATAAAATTTTAGCCAAATTTAAAGGCCCCATGAAAATATGACAAAACCAAGCGGTTGAATTTTTGTGTGATTTTTGCGGTCATGCTTAGTAAGGCATTTTAAGGTTGTCCGTGAAGTTTCATTAGATTTCTCCAAGGGAATGGCCAGATTACTCCAACGATGAATTTTTAACCCAATTTGAATGCAGCCCATGAAAATATAACAAAATTGAGCAGTTTAATTTTTACATATTTTTTGTGGCCATGCTTAAAAGGCAATGTAAGGTTGCCCCTTAAGTTTTATCATATTTCTCTAAGGGAAGATACAGATTTTCTCCAACGATGAAATTTTTGGCCAAATTTGAAGCTTAATGCCCACGAAAATATGACAAAATTGATCGGTTGAACTTTTACATGATTTTTTGCGACCATGCTAAGAAAGGCGTTGTAAGGTTATCCTTGAAGTTTCATCAGATTTCTCTAAGGGAAGGGAAAGATTTTCTCCAACGATGAATTTTTACGCAAATTTGAAGGCTAATGCCCATGAAAATATAACAAAACTGAGCAGGTGAATTTTTGTATAATTTTTTACAACCCAATTTAGAAAGACATTGTGAGGTTGTCCCTGAAGTTTCATCAGATTTCTCCAAGGGAAGAGGCTGATTTTCTCCAACAAAGAATTTTGAGCTAAATTTGAAGGCTGACGCGCAGGAAAATATGACAAAACCAAGCGGTTGAATTTTTGCATATTTTTTATGGCCACACTTAGAAAGGCACAGGAAGGTTGTCTTTGAATTTTCATTAGATTTCTCCAAGGGAAGGATCAAATTTTCTCCAATGATGAATTTTAAGCTAAAATTTAAAGGCTAATGCCACGAAAAAATGACAAAATCAAGCATTTGAATTTTTGCATAATTTTTTATGGTCATGCTTAGAAAGGCTTAGTAAGGTTGTCTCTAAAGTTTCATCAGATTACGCAAGGGGAAGATTTAGATTTTCTCTAAGGATGAATTTTTAGCCAAATTTGTATGCCCACAAAAGTATGACAAAACTAAGCTGTTGAGTTTTTGCTGATTTTTTACGATTATGCTTAGAATGGAAAATTAAGGTTGTCGTTGAAGTTTTATCAAATTTCTCCAAGGGAATGGGCAAATTTTTTCCAACGATCAATTTTAACCTAATTTGAAGGCTAATGCTCACAAAAATATGACAAAACTGAGCATTTAAATTTTTCATGTTTTTTTACGGTCATGCTTAGAAAGGAAATGTAAGGTTGTCCCTTAAATTTTATTAGATTTCTCTAAGGGAAGGGGCAGACTTTCTCTAACGATAAATTTTTACCAAATTTCAAGGGTCATGCCTACAAAAATATAAAAAAAACTAGGCAGTTGAATTTTTGCATGAATTTTTACGGGTATGCTTAGAAAGGCATTGTAAGGTTGTCTCTGAAGTTTCAACAAATTTCTCCAAGGGAAGACGTATATTTTCTCCAACGATGAATTTTTAGCCATATTTGAAGGTAGCTCGTGAAAAAATGACAAAACTGAGCGGTTGAATTTTTGCAGGATTTTTTACGGTCATGCTTAGAAAGGCTTAGTAAGGTTGTCCTTGAAGTTTTATCAGATTTCTCAATAGAAAGATTTAGATTTTCTCTAACGATGAATTTTCAGTAAAATTTACCCATAAAAAATATGACAAAATCAAATAGTTGAATTTTTGCGTGACTTTTTTGCAACCACGCTTAGAAAGGCGTTATAATGTTGTCCCAAACAATTCATCAGATTTCTCCAACAGGAAAGGCAGATTTTCTCCAATGATGAATTTTTAGCCAAATCTGAAGGCTAATGCCCATGAAAATATGATAAAACCGAGCGGTTGAAATTTTTGGATGATTTTTTATGGCCATGCTTAGAAAGGCATTCCAAGGTTGTCCTTGAAGTTTCATCAGATTTCTCTAAGGGAAAGGACAGTTATTCTTCAACGATGAATTTTTAGCTAAATTTGAAGGTTAATGCCCGTGACAATATGACAAAACCGAGCGGTTGAATTTTTGCATGGTTTTTTACGACCATGCTTAGAAATGCATTGTTAGATTTCCCTGAAGTTTCATCAAATTTCTCAAAGGAAGGGACAGATTTTCTTTTACATTGAATTTTTAGCCAAATTTGAAGGCTAATGCCCTTGAAAATATGACAAAACCGAGCGGTTAAATTTTTACATGATTTTTTACGATCATGCTTAAAAGGACATAGTAAGGTTGTCCCTGATGTTTCATCAGATTTCTCTATGGGAAGGGGCATATTTTCTCCAACGATAAATATTTACCTAAATTTGAAGGCTAGCTCACAAAAATAGGATAAAACTGAGTGGTTGAATTTTTGCATGATTCTTTGCGGTCATGCTTAGAAAGGCATTGTAAGGTTGCCACTAACGTTTCATCAGGTTTCTCAAAGTGAAAGGGCATATTTTCTTAAACGATGGATTATTAGCCAAATTTAAAGGCTAATGCCATGAAAATATGACAAAACCGAGCTGTTGAATTTTTACATCTTTTTTATGACAACGCTTAGAAAGGAATTATAAGGTTGTCCATAAAGTTCCATCAGATTTCTCCAAGGGAAGGGGCACCTTATCTCTAAAGATGAATTTTTAGCAAAATTTGAAGGTTAATGCCCACAAAAATATGACAAAACCAAGCGGTTGAATTTTTGCATGATTTTATACGGTCACGCTACGAAAGGCTTAGTAAGGTTGTCCCTGAAGTTTCATCAGATTTCTTAAGGGGAAGATTTGATTTTCCCCAATGATGAATTTTAAGTCAAATTTTACGGCCCAAGAAAATATAAAAGAATGGAGCGATGGAATTTTTGCATTATTTTTTGTGGCTACGCTTAAAAAGGCATTGAAAGGGTGTCTATAAAGTTTCATCAGATTTCTACAAGGGAAAGTAGATGTTCTCTCCCACAATAAATTTTTAACAAAATTTGAAGGCTAATGCCCTTAAAAATATAACAAAATCGAGCAGTTAAAGTTTTGCATGATTTTTTACGGCTATACTTAGAAAGGCATTGTAAGGTTGTCCCAGAAGTTTCATCTATTTTCTCCAAGGGAAGGGCATATTTCTCAAATAGTGAATTTTTAGCCAAATTTTAAGGCTAATGCCCATGAAAATATGACAAAACCGAGTGGTTGAATTTTTACATGATTTCTTGCGGCAAGGCTTAGAAAGGCATTGTAAGTCCCTAAAGTTTCCTCAGATTTTTCCAAGGGAAGGGACAAATTTTCTCTAACGATGAATTTTTAACCAAATTTAAAGGCATTAACCCACAAAAATATAACAAAACCAAGAGATTGAAGGTTTGCATGATTTTTTGTGGCCCTACATAGAAAAGCTTCGTAAGGTTATCCCTTAAGTTTCATCAGATTTCTTGAAGGGAATGAGCATATTTTCTCCAGCAATTAATGTTTAGCTAAATTTGAAGGCTAATAATGCACATGAAAATATGACAAAACTAAGCGGTTGAATTTTTACATGATTTTTTGCGACCACGCTTAGAATGACCGAGTAAGGTTGTCCCTGATGTTTCATCAGATTTCTCTAAGGAAATGGGCCGATTTTCTCTAACAATGAATTTTAAGCCAAATTTGAAGCTAATACCCATAAAATTATGACAAAACTAAGCGGTTGAATTTTTGTCTATTTTTTATGGCCGTTGTTAGAAAGACATTCTATGGTTGTCCCTGAAGTTCCATCAGATTTCTCCAAGGGAAGGGGCAGATTTTCTCTAACGATAAATTATTACCCAAATTTGAAGGCTAATGCCCACGAAAATATGACAAAACTGAGCGGTTGAATTTTTACATGATGTTTTACGACTAGAAAGGCCGAGTAAAGTTGTCCCTAAAGTTTCATTAGTTTTCTCTAAAGGAACGTGTCGATTTTCTGCAACGATAAATTGTTAAACAAATTTGAAGGCTAATGCCCATGAAAATATGACAAAACTAAATAGTTAAATTTTTGCATGATTTTTGAGGTTGTGGTTAGAAAGATATTATAAGGTTGTTCATGAAGTTTCATCAAATTTTTCTAAGAGAATAGGCAGATTTTCTCCAACGATAAAGTTTTAGCAAAACTTGAAGGCTAATGCCCGTGAAAATATAAAAAAACCGAGCGGTTAAATTTTTGCATGAGTTTTTGCAGCCACGCTTTGAAAGCTATTATAAGGTTGTCCCTAAAGTTTCACTAGATTTCTCCAAGGAAAGGGGTAGATTTTCTCCAACGGTGAATTTTTAGCCAAATTTGAATACCCAAAAAATATGACAAAATCAAGCGGTTGAATTTTTGCATTTTTTTTGCAGCTGAGCTTATTGTAAGGTTGTCCCTGAATTTCATCTAGTTTCTCCAAGGGAATGGTAGATTTTCTCCAACGATGAATTTTTAGCCAAAATTAAAGACTAATAATGCCGACGAAAATATGATAAAAATGAGCGGTTGAATGTTTGCTTGATTTTTTACGACCAAGCTTAGAAAGACGAGTTAGGTTGTCCTTAAAATTTTATCAAATTTCTCCAAGAGAAGGTGTAGATTTTCTCACCTGATGAATTTTAGCCAAATTTAAAGGCTATTGCCCATAAAAATATGACAAAACAAAACGATAGAATTTTTGCAGGATTTTTTACGGTCATCCTTGGAAAGGCTTAGTAAGGTTGTCTCCTAAGTTTCATCAGATTTCTCAAGGGAAAGATTTAGATTTTCTCCAACGATGAATTTTTAGCCAAATTTGTCCATGAAAATATGACGAAACCGATAAGTTGAAATTTTGCATTATTTTTCTCAACCATGCTTAGAAAGGTGTTGTAAGGTTGTCCCTAAAAATTCATCAGATTTCTCCAAGGTAAGAGGCAGATTTTCTCCAACAATGAATTTTTAGCCAAATTTGAAGGCATTACCCATGAAAAAAAGGCAAAGTCGACCAGTGGAATTTTTGCATATTTTTTCCAGCCACGCTTAGAAAGGCCTTGTAAGGTTGTCCCTGAAGTTTCATTAGATTTCTCTAAGGCAGATTTTCTCCAATGATAAATTTTTAGCTAAATTTGAGAGCTAATGACCATGAAAATATGACAAAATCGAGCAATTGAAATTTCACATGATTATTTGCGGTAATGCTTCAGAAGACATTGTAAGGTTTTACTTGAAGTTTAATCAGATTTCTCCTAGGGAAGAGACATATTTTCTCCTACAGAGAATTTTTAGACAAATTTGAAGGCTAGTGCCCTTAAAAATATGACAAAATCAAATGGTTCAATTTTTGCATGATTTTTTACGACAACAATTAGAAAGGAATTAAGGGTTTCCCAAAAGTTTCAACAGATTTCTCCAACAGTGAACTTTTAGTCAAATTTTAAGGCTAACGCCCATGAAATTATGACAATACCTAGAGGTTGATTTTTTGCATGATTTTTTCTGGTCATGCTTAGAAAGACATTGTAAGGTTGTCCCTAAAGTTTCATTAGATTTTTCCAAGGGACAGGGCAGATTTTCTCCAACGATGAATTATTAGCTAAATTTTAAGGCTAATGTCGACAAAAATGACAAAACTGAACGGTTGAATTTTTACATGATTTTTGGCGACCATGCTTGAGAGGCCGAGTAACGTTGTCCCTGAAGTTACATTAGATTTCTCTAAGGGAAGGGGTTGATTTTCTCCAACAATGAAATTTGAGCCAAATTTGAAGGCTAATGCCCAAGAAAATATGACAAAGCCTAGCGGTTGAATTCTTGTATATTTTTTACGGTTGTGTATTGAAAGACATTGTAAGGTTGTCCCTGAAGTTTTGTTAAATTTCTCCAAAGGAAAATATAGATTTTATCCCACAATGATTTTTTAGCCAATTTTGAAAGCTAATGCCCACGAAAATATGATAAAATCGAGCAGTTGAATTTCTGTGTTTTTTTGTGGCCATGCTTAGATTGTAAGGTTCTCTCTAAAGTTTCACCCAATTTTATTAAGGGAATGGGCAAACTTTTTCCAATGATAATTTATTAGCCAAATTTGAAGGCAATACCACAAAATGTGAAAAAACCGAGCAGTTAAAGTTTTACATGATTTCTATAAGTGAATTGGTAGATTTTCTCCAATAATGAATTTTTAGCCAAATTTGTCCATGAAAATATGACGAAACCAAATAGTTGAATTTTTGGATTATTTTTCTCAACCATGCTTCAAAAGATGTTGTAAGGTTGTCTTGAAAAATTCATCAGATTTCTCTAAGGGAAGGGGCAGATTTTCTCCAACAATGAATTTTTAGCTAAATTTGAAGGTTAATACCTATGAAAATAAGGCAAAGCCGAGCGGTGAAATTTTTGCATTTTTTTACGGCCACGTTTAGAAAGGCCTTGTAAGGTTGTCCCTAAAGTTTCATCAGATTTCTCTAAGGCAAATTTTCTCTAATGATGAATTTTTAGCTAAATTTTAGAGCTAATGACTATGAAAGTATGATAAAACCAAACGATTGAATTTTTGGATGATTATTTGCGGCAATGTTTCAAAAAACATTGTAAGGTTTTACTTGAAGTTTAATCAAATTTCTCCTAGGGAAGAGACAGATTTTCTCCTACGGAGAAGTTTTAGACAAATTTGAAGGCTAGTGCCCTTAAAAACATGACAAAATCAAGCGGTTCAATTTTTGCATGGTTTTTTATGACAACAATTAGAAAGGCATTGTAAGGGTTTCCTAAAGTTTCAACTGATTTCTCAAACAGTGAACTTTTAGCCAAATTTTAAGGCTAATGCCCATGAAAATATGACAAAACCTAGAGGTTGAATTTTTGCATTATTTTTTCTGGCCATGCTTAAAAAGACATTGTAAGGTTGTCCCTAAAGTGTCATTAGATTTCTCCAAGGGATGAGACAAATTTTCTCCAACGATGAATTATTAGCTAAATTTTAAAGCTAATGCCGACAAAAATATAACAAAACTGAACGGTTGAATTTTTGCATGCTTTTTTACGACCATGCTTAGAGAGGTTGAGTAACGTTGTCCCTGAAGTTACATTAGATTTCTCTAATGGAAAGGGCTGATTTTCTCCAATAATAAATTTTGACCCAAATTTGAAGGCTAATGTCCAATAAAATATGACAAAGCCTAGTGGTTGAATTCTTGCATGTTTTTTTGCGGCTATACATAGAAAGACATTGTAAGATTGTCCCTGAGGTTTTGTTAAATTTCTCCAAAGGAAAAGATAGATTTTATCCCACAATGATTTTTTAGCCAATTTTGAAGGCTAATGGCCACAAAAATTTGACAAAATCGAGCGGTTGAATTTCTGCGCTTTTTTGTGGCCATGCTTAGAAAGGCATTGTGAGGTTCTCTCTAAAGTTTCACCCGATTTCACCAAGGGAATGGGCAAACTTTTTCCAATGATAATTTTTTAGCCAAATTTGAAGGCAATACCACAAAATATGAAAAAACTGAGCGGTTGAATTTTACATGATTTCTGTAAGTGAATGGGTAGATGAAACAACAATGAATTTTTAGCCAAATTTGAAGCCAAATTTCCTTGAAATTTTTACAAAACTGAGTGGTTGAATTTTTGCATGATTTTTTACGGCCACGCTTAGAAAAGCATTGTGAGGTTGTACCTGAAGTTTAATCAGATTTCTCTAAGGGAAGAGACAAATTTTCTCCAATGATAAATTTTTAGCCAAGTTTAAAGGCATTAGTCCCCAAAAATAGGATAAAACCAAACGGTTGAATTTTTCATTGATTTTTTGTGGCCATGCTTAGAGAGGCATTATAAGGTTGTCCTTGAAGTTTCATCAGATTTCTCCAAGGGAAAGGGGCTGATTTTTTCCAATGATGAATTATTACTCAAATTTAAAGGCTAATATTGACGAAAATATGTCACAACTGAGTTGTTGAATTTTTATATTTTTTTGTGACAACGCCTAGAAAGCCATTGTAAGGTTGGTGCTAAAGTTCCAGATGGTTTCTCCATGGGAGGGGTTAGACTTTCTCTAACGAAAATTTTTTAGCCAAATTTAAAGGTCAATGCCCATGAGAATATGACAAAACTGAGCGGTTGAATTTTTGCATGATTTTTTAAGGCCATGCTTAGAAAGGCCTAGTAAGGTTGTCCTTGAAGTTTCATCAGATTTCTCAAGGGGAAGATTTAAATTTTCACCAACGATGAATTTTTAGCCAAATTTAAACACCCAAGAGAATATAACAAAACTGAACGGCTGAATTTTCACATTATTTTTTACGGCCACGCTTAGAAAGACATTGTAAGGTTGTCCACGAAGTTTCATTAGATTTCATGAAGGGAAGATGCAGATTTTCTCTAATGATGAATTATTAGCCAAATTTGAAGGCTAATGCCCACGAAGATATGACAAAACTGAGCAGTTGAATTTTTGCATATTTTTTTATGACCATACTTAAAACGACCATGTAAGGTTGTCCCTGAAGTTTCATCAGATTTCTCTAAGAAAAGGGGCCTATTTTCTCTAACGATGAATATTTAGCCAAATTTCAAGGCACACAAAAATATGACAAAACTAAGCGGTTGAATTTTTACATGTTTTTTTGCAATCACACTTAGAAGGACATAGTAAGGTTGTCCCTGATGTTTCATCAGATTTCTCCAAGGGAATGGGCAATATTTTCTCCAACGATAAATATTTACCTAAATTTAAAGCCATTAGCTCACGAAAATAGGATAAAATCAAACAGTTGAATTTTTGCATGATTCTTTCGGTCATGCTTAGAAATGCATTGTAAGGTTGTCCCTGAAGTTTCATCAGGTTTTTCCAAGAGAAAGGGCAGATTTACAGATTTTCTCGAACGATGAATTATTAGCCAAGTTTGAAGGCTAATGCCCATGAAAATATGACAAAAATTAGCTGTTGAATTGTTGCATTTTTTTACGGCAACACTTAGAAAGTCATTGTAAGGTTGTCCATGAAGTTCCATCAAATTTCTCCAAGGGAAGAGGCAGCTTTTCTCTAACGATGACTTTTTAGCAAAATTTGAAGGTTGATGCCTATAAAAATAAGACAAAACTAAGTGGTTGAATTTTTGCATTATTTTATACGGTCACACTACGAATGGCTTAATAAGGTGATCCTTTAAGTTTTATCAGATTTCTTAAAGGGAATATTTGATTTTCTCTAACAGTGAATTTTTAGCCAAATTTTACGGCCCAAGAAAATATAAAAAAATTGAGCGGTGAAATTTTTGCATTATTTTTTGTGGCTACACTTAAAAAGGTATTGTAAGGGTGTCCCTAAAGTTTCATCAGATTTCTACAAGGGAAAGTAGATGTTCTCTCCCACAATAAATTTTTAGCAAAATTTGAAGGCTAATGCCCTTAAAAATATAACAAAATCGAGTAGTTAAATTTTTGCATGATTTTTTACGGCTATACTTAGAAAGGCATTGTAAGGTTGTCCCAGAAGTTTCATCTATTTTCTCCAAGGGAAGGGCATATTTTCTCAAACAGTGAATTTTTAGCCAAATTTTAAGGCTAATGCCCATGAAAATATGACAAAACCGAGTGGTTGAATTTTTACATGATTTCTTGCGGCAAGGCTTAGAAAGGCATTGTAAGTCCCTAAAGTTTCCTCAGATTTTTCCAAGGGAAGGGACATATTTTCTCTAATGATGAAGTTTTAACCAAATTTAAAGACATTAACCCACAAAAATATAACAAAACCAAGAGATTGAAGTTTTGCATGATTTTTTGTGGCCCTACATAGAAAAGCTTTATAAGGTTGTCCCTTAAGTTTCATTAGATTTCTTGAAGGGAATGAGCATATTTTCTCCAACAATTAATGTTTAGCTAAATTTGAAGGCTAATAATGCACATGAAAATATGACAAAACTAAGCGGTTGAATTTTTACATGTTTCTTTGCAATCACGCTTAGAAGGACATTATAAGGTTGTCCCTGAAGTTTCATCAAATTTCTCCAAGGAAAGGGTAGATTTTCTCCAACAGTAAATTTTTAGCCAAATTTAAAGGCTAATGCCTAAAAACATATGACAAAACCGAGCAGTTGAATTTATGCATGTTTTTTTATAGTTGAGCTTAGAAAGGCATTATAAGGGTTTCCCTGAAGTTTCATCAAGTTTCTCCAAGGGAAGGGGTAGATTTTCTCTAACGATGAATTTATAGCCAAATTTGAAGATTAATGCCAACGAAAATATGACAAAACTAAGCGGTTGAATTTTTGTAAGGTTTTTTACGACCAAGCTTAGAAAGAACGAGTTAGGTTATCCCTAAAGTTTTATCAAATTTCTCCAAGGGAAGGGGCAGATTTTCTCCAACGATGAATTTTTATCCAAATTTGAAGGTTATTATTGCCCACAAAAATATGACAAAACCAAACGATAGAATTTTTGCAGGATTTTTTACGGTCATCCTTGGAAAGGCTTAGTAAGGTTGTCTCTAAAGTTTCATCTGATTTCTCAAGGGAAAGATTTAAATTTTCTCCAACGATGAATTTTTACCCAAATTTGTCCATGAAAATATGACGAAACCAAACAGTTGAATTTTTTCATGATTTTTCTCAACCATGCTTAGAAAGGTGTTGTAAGGTTAAATTCATCAGATTTCTCCAAGGGAAGGGGCAAATTTTCTCCAATCATGAATTTTTAGCCAAAATTTGAAGGCTAATACCCACAAAAATAGGGCAAAGCTGAGCGGTAGAACTTTTGTATTTTTTTTGCAGCCACGCTTAGAAAGGCCTTGTAAGGTTGTCCCTAAAGTTTCATCAAATTTCTCTAAGGCAAATTTTCTCTAATGATGAATTTTTAGCTAAATTTTAGAGCTAATGACCATAAAAATATGACAAAACCAAGTGATTGAATTTTTGGATGATTATTTGTGGCAATGCTTCGAAAAACATTGTAAGGTTTTACTTGAAGTTTAATCAGATTTCTCCTAAGGAAGAGACATATTTTCTCCTATGGAGAAGTTTTAGACAAATTTGAAGGCTAGTGCCCTTAAAAACATGACAAAATCAAACGGTTCAATTTTTGTATGGTTTTTTATGACAACAATTAGAAAGGCATTGTAAGGGTTTCCCAAAAGTTTCAATAGATTTCTCCAACAGTGAACTTTTAGCCAAATTTTAAGACTAATGCCCATGAAATATGACAAAACCTAGAGGTTCACTTTTGGCATGATTTTTTCTGGCCATGCTTAGAAAGACATTGTAAGGTTGTCCCTAAGGTTTTATTAGATTTCTCCAAGGGATGGAGATAATTTTCTCCAACGATGAATTATTAGCTAAATTTTAAGGCTAATGCCGACAAAAATATGACAAAACTAAACGGTTAAATTTTTACATGATTTTTTGTGACGATGCTTAGAAAGGCCGAGTAACGTTGTCCCTGAACTTACATTAGATTTCTCTAAGGGAAGGGGCCGATTTTCTCCAACAATGAATTTTAAGTCAAATTTAAAGGCTAATATCGACGAAAATATGACAAAGCCTAGCGGTTGAATTCTTGCTTATTTTTTTGCAGCTATGCATAGAAAGACATTGTAAGGTTGTCCCTAAAGTTTTTTTAAATTTCTCCAAAGGAAAAGATAGATTTTATCCTAGAATGATTTTTTAGACAATTTTGAAGGCTAATGCCCATGTAAATATGACAAAATCAAGCGGTTGAATTTGTGTTTTTTATGGCCATGCTTAGAAAGGCATTATAAGGTTCTCTCTAAAGTTTCACCTGATTTCACTAAAGGAATGGGTAAACTTTCTTTAATGATAATTTTTTAGCCAAATTTGAAGGTAATACCACAAAATATGAAAAAATTGAGCGGTTGAATTTTTACATGATTTCTGCAAGCGAATGGGTAGATTTTCTCTAACAATGAATTTTTAGCCAAATTTATCCATGAAAATATGACGAAACTGAACAACTGAATTTTTGTATGATTTTTCTCAACCTCGCTTAGAAAGGTGTTGTAAGGTTGTCGCTAAAAATTCATCAGATTTCTCTAAGGGAAAGGGCAGATTTCTCCAACAATGAATTTTTAGCCAAGTTTGAAGGCATTACGAAAATAAGGTAAAGCTGAGCGATGCAATTTTTGCATTTTTTTGCAACCACACTTAGAAAGTCCTTGTAAGGTTGTTCTTAAAGTTTCATCAGATTTTTCTAAGGCAGATTTTCTCTAATAATGAATTTTTAGCTAAATTTGAGAGCTAATGACCATGAAAATATGATAAAACTGAGCGATTGAATTTTTGTATGATTATTTGTGGTAATGCTTTGATGGACATTGTAAGGTTTTACTTGAAGTTTAATCAGATTTCTCCTAGGGAAGAGATATATTTTCTCTTACAGAGAATTTTTAGATAAATTTGAAGGATGGTGCCCTTAAAAACATGTAAAATCAAGCGGTTCAATTTTTGCATAATTTTTTACAACAATAATTAGAAAGGCATTGTATGGGTTTCCTAGAAGTTTCAACAGATCTCTCCAACAGTGAACTTATAGCCAAATTTTAAGGCTAATGCCCATGAAAATATGACAAAACCTTGAGGTTGAATTTTTGCATGATTTTTTCTGGCCATGCTTAGAAAGACATCGTAAGGTTGTCCCTAAAGTTTGATTAGATTTCTCCAAGGGATGGCGTAAATTTTCTCCAACGATTAATTATTAGCTAAATTTTAAGGCTAATGCCGACGAAAATATGACAAAACTGAACGGTTGAATTTTTGCATGATTTTTTATGACCATGCTAAGAAGGGTTGAGTAACGTTTTCCCTGAAGTTATATTAGATTGCTCTAAGGGAAGGAGCCGATTTTCTCCAACAATGAATTTGAGCCAAATTTTAAGGCTAATGTCCATGAAAATATGACAAAACTGAGCGGTTGAATTTCTACATTTTTTTTGTGGCCATGCTTAGAAAGGCATTGTAAGGTTCTCTCTAAAGTTTTACCCGATTTCACTAAGGGAATTGGCAAACTTTCTCCAACGATGATTTTTTAGCCAAATTTAAAAGCAATACCATAAAATATGAAAAAACTGAGCGGTTGAATTTTGTTATGATTTAATCTGGCAATGCTTAGAAAGGCATTGTAAGGTTGTCCTTAAAGTTTCATCAGATTTCTGTAAGCGAATGGGTAGATTTTCTCCAACAATGAATTTTTAGCCAAATTTGAAGGCTAATGCCCTTGAAAATTTGACAAAATCGAGCGGTTGAATTTTTGTATGATTTTATGCTGCCACGCTTAGAAAGGCATTGTGAGGTTGTCCCTGAAGTTTCATCAGATTTCTCTAAGGGAAAGGACAAATTTTCTCCAACGATAAATTTTTAGCCAAGTTTAAAGGCATTAGTCCCCAAAAATAGGATAAAACCGAGCGGTTAAATTTTTGTATATTTTTTGTGGCCATGCTTAGAGAGTCATTGTAAGGGGTTACTTAAAGTTTTATCAGATTTCCCCAAGGGAAAGGGCTGATTTTTCCAATGATGAATTATTGCTCAAGTTTGAAGGCTAATACCGACGAAAATATGACACAACCAAGCTGTTGAATTTTTACATGTTTTTGTGACAACTCCTAGAAAGCCATTGTAAGGTTGGTGCTAAAGTTGCATATGATTTCTCCAAGGGAATGGTTAGATTTTCTCTAACGAAATTTTTTTCGCCAAATTTAAACGCCAATGCCCATGAGAATATGACAAAACTGAACGGTTGAATATTTGTGTGAATTTTTTTGACCACGCTTAGAAAGGCTTAGTAAGGTGTTCCTTGAAGTTTCATCAGATTTCTCAAGGGAAAGATTTAAATTTTCTCTAACGATGAATTTTTAGCTAAATTTAAACATCCAAGAGAATATAAAAAAACCTAACGGCTGAATTTTTACATTGTTTTTTACGGCCACGCTTAGAAAGACATTGTAAGGTTATCCATGAAGTTTCATTAGATTTCATGAAGGGAAGGTACAAATTTTCTCCAACGATGAATTATTAGCCAAATTTGAAGGAATTATAAGACAAAACTGAGTGGTTGAATTTTCACATTATTTTTTACGACCATACTTAAAACGACCATGTAAAGTTGTCCCTAAAGTTTCATCAGATTTGTCCAACGAAAGGGGCCCATTTTCTCTAACGATGATTATTTAGTCAAATTTCAAGGCACACAAAAATATGACAAAACTAAGCAGTTGAAGTTTTGCATGTTTTTTTACGGACGTGGTGAGAAAGACATTGTATGATTGTCCCTTAAGTTTCATCAAATTTCTCTAAGGGAATGAGCCAATTTTTTCGGTAGATGAATTTTTAACATTTGAAGGTCACCAAAAGCAATATGACAAAACTGAGCGGTTGAAATTTTGTATGTTTTTTTGTGGCCATGTATAGAAATACATTGTATGGTTGTCCCTAAAGTTTCATCAGATTTCTCCAAGCGAATTGACTGATTTTCTCCAACAATGAATTTTTAGCCAAATTTGAAGGTAAGCCCTTGAAAATATAACAAAATCGAACGGCTAATTTTTTGCATTATCTTTTACGGCCACACTTAGAAAGACATTGTAAGGTTGTCTATGAAGTTTCATTAGATTTCATGAAGGGAAGGTGCAGATTTTCTCCAACGATGAACTATTAGCCAAATTTGAAGGTTAATGCCCAATAAAATATGACAAAACTGAGGGGTTGATTTTTTGCATGTTTTTACGGCCATACTTAAAAGGGCCATGTAAGGTTGCCCCAGAGTTTCATCAGATTTCTCTAAGGGAATGAGCTGATTTTCTCCAACGATGAATATTTAGCCAAATTTCAAGGCACACAAAAATATGACAAAACTGAGCGGTTAAATTTTTACATGTTTTTTATGGCCGTGGTTAGAAATACATTGTATGGTTGTCCTTGAAGTTTCATCAAATTTCTCTAAGGGAATAGGCCAATTTTATCCAACGATGAATTTTAAGCCAAATTTGAAGGTCGCCTACAGCAATATGACAAAACTAAGCGGTTTAAATTTTGCATTTTTTTACGGCCATGGTTAGAAAGACATTATATGGTTGTCCATGAAGTTTTATTAGATTTCTCCAACGCAATTGGCCAATTTTCTCCAACAATGAATTTTTAGCCAAATTTGAAGGCAGGCGCTTGAAAATATGACAAAATTAAGCGGTTGAATTTTTGTATGATTTTTTTGGGCATGCTTAGAAAGGCATTATGAGGCTGTCCTTAAAGTTTCATCAGATTTCTCTAAGGGAATGGCAGACTTTTTCCAACGATAAATCTTTAGCCAAATTTAAAGGAATTATTCCCCGAAAATAGGATAAAACCGAGCGGTTGAATTTTTGTATGATTTTTTATATCCATGCTTAGAGAGGCATTGTAAGGTTGTCCCTGAAGTTTTATTAGATTTCTCCAAGGGAAAGGGGTAGGTTTTCTCCAATGATGAATTATTAGTCGAATTTGAAGGCATTAACCCACGAAAATATGACCAATTGAGGTGTTGAATTTTTGCATGTTTTTTTGCGACAAGGCATAGAAAGGCATTGTAAGGTTGTCCCTCAAGTTCCATCTAATTTCTTTAAGGGAAAGGGTAGATTTTCTCTAACATTAAATTTTTAGCCAAATTTAAAGGCTAATGCCCACGAAAATATGACAAAACTGAGCGGTTGAATTTTTGCATGATTTTTTATGCCCACGCTTAGAAAGGCTTAGTAAGGTTGTCCTTGAAGTTTCATTAGATATATCAAGGGGAAGATTTAACTTTTCTCTAATGATGAATTTTTAGCCAAATTTGAAGGCTAATAACGCTCATAAAAATATGACAAAACCGAGCGGTTGAATTTTTGTATGATTTTATACGGTTACGCTAAGAAAGACTTGATAAGGTTGTCTCTGAAGTTTAATTATATTTCTTAAGGGGAAGATTTGATTTTCTCCAACGATGAATTTTTAGCCAAATTTAACGGCCCAAGAAAATATAACAAAATTAAGCGGTTGAATGTTTGGATTTTTTTACGACCATGCTTAGAAATGCGTTATAAGATTGTCCCTAAAAACTCATCAGATTTCTCCAAGGGATGGGGCAGATTTTCTCCAACGATGAAGTTTTATCTAAATTTGAAGGCTAATGCCCAGGAAAATATGATAAAGCCGAGCGGTTGAATTTTGCATTTTTTTTTACGACCATGCCTAGAAAGGCATTGTAAGGTTGTCTTTGAACTTTCATCAGATTTCTCTAAGGGAAGGGACAGATTTTCTCCACCGATGAATTTTTAGGCAAATTTGAAAGTTAATTCCTATGAAAATATGACAAAGTCTAGGGTTATGTTTTTACATTTTTTTTGCAGTCATGCTTAGAAAGGCATTGTAAGGTTGTCCTTGAAGTTTCATTATATTTCTCCCAGGGAAGGGACAGATTTTCTTCAACGAGGATTTTTCACCCACTTTTGAAGGTATTCCCATGAAAATATGATAAAACCGAGCAGTTGAATTTTTGCATGTTTTTTGTAACCTCTCTTAGCAAAAAATTGTAAGGTTGTCGTTGAAGTTTCATCAGAATTCTCTAAGGGAAGGGGCAGATTTTCTCCAACAATGTTCTTTTAGCCAAATTTGAATGCGTGCCCATGAAAATGTGACAAAACCGAGCAATTAAATTTTTGCCTTTTTTTTTGCGACCATGCTTAGAAACGCATTGTAAGATTTTCCCTAAAGCCTCATAGATTTATCCCAGGGAAGGGGTAAATTTTCTCCAACGACGAATTTTTTACCAAATTTGAAGGCTAATGCCCATGAAAATATAATAAAACTGAGCAGTTGATCATTTGCATGTATTGTTGCGGTCATTTTTAGAAAGGCTTTGTAAGGTTTTTCCTGATGTTTTATCAGATTTCTCCAAGGGAAAGGGTAAATTCTCTCCAACGATGAATTTTTAGCCAAATTTAAAGGCTATAATGTTCATGAAAATATGACAAAACTGAGAGGTTGAATTTTTTCATAATTTTTTATAGTCATGATTAGTAAGGCATAGTAAGGTTGCCCTAAAGTTTCATCAGATTTCTCCAAGGGAAGGGGCACATTTTCTCTAATAATGCATTTTGAGCTAAATTTAAAGGTTAATGCCAACGAAAATATGACAAACCGAGCGATTGAATTTTTGTATATGATTTTTTACGGCACGCTTAAAAAGGCGTAGTCAGGTTGTCCCTGAAATTGCATTATATTTCTCCAAGGGAAGGGGAAAATCTTCTCCAACGATAAATTTTTAGCCAAATTTGAAATGAAAAAATCTAGCGGATGAATTTTTACATGATTTTTAGCCAAATTTAAAGGCATGCTCAAGAAATTTGAAGAGACAGATTTTCTCTAATAATGAATTTTTAGTCAAATTTGAAGGCTAATGCCCAAGAAAATATGACAAAACTGAGCGGTTGAATTTTGTATTGATTTTTTACAGCCATGCTTAGAAAGGCATTGAAGGTTGTCCCTAAAGTTTCATCAGACTTCCCCAAGGGAAGGGGCAGATTTTTTCCAATGATGAATTTTTAGCCAAATTTAAAGGCTAACGCCCACGAAAACATAACAAAACTGAACGGTTGAATTTTTGCATGATTTTTTTCAACATGCTTAGGAAGACAAATTAAGGTTGCCTGTGAAGTTTCATCAGATTTTTCCCAGTAAAGGGGTTGATTTTCTCCAACAATGATTTTTAGCCAAATTTGAAGGCTAATGCCCACAAAAAAGTGGCAAAGTCAAGCGGTTGAATTTTTGCATGTTTTTTTGCGACCATGCTTAGAAAGGCATTGTTAGATTGTCCCTGAAGTTTCGTGGGATTTCTCCAAGGGAATGGGTAAATTTTCTCCAACGATGATTTTTTAGCCAAATTTGAAGGCTCCCATGAACCTATGACAAAACTAAGCAGTTGAAATTTTTGCATAAGTTTTTTTCCGCCATACTTAGAAAGGCATTGTAAGGTTGTCTCTGATATTTCATTGGATTTCTCAAAGGGAAGGGGAAGATTTTCTCCGACAATGAACTTTTATACAAATTTGAATGCTAATGCCCACAAAAAATATCACAAAACCAACGAATGAACTTGTACATGATTTTTTGCGACAATGTTTAGAAAGGCATTGCAAGATTGTCCCTGAAGTTTTATCAGATTTCTCCAAGTGAATAGACTAATTTTTTCTAACGATGAATTTTTAGCCAAATTTAAAGGTCATGCCCACGAAAATATGACAAAAATGAGTAGTTGAATTTTTGTATGATTTTTAGCAGCCATGCTTAGAAAGGCAATGTAAGGTTATTCCTGAAGTTTCATAAGATTTCTCCAAGGGAAGGGGCAAACTTTCTCCAACAATGATTTTTGAGCCAAATTTGAAGGCATGCCCATGAAAATACGACAAAACCGTGCGAATGAATTTTTGTATGATGTTTTGTGACCATGCTTAGAAAGGCATTGTATGGTTATCCCTAATGTTTCATTAGATTTCTCCAAGGGAGGGGAAGATTTTCTCCAACAATATATTTAGCCAAATTTGAAGGCTAATGCCCGCGAAAATATGACAAAGCCTAGGGTTGAATTTTTGCATGATTTTTTTACCATGCTTAGAAAAGGCATTATAAGACTTTCCCTGAAGTTTCATAAGATTTCTGCAAGAGAAGGGGCAGGTTTTCTCCAACGATGAATTTTTAGCCAAATTTAAATGCATTAGCCCACGAAAATATGACAAAACTACGTTGTTGAATTTTTGCATGATTTTTTACGACCACGCTAAGAAAGGCATTGTACGGTTGTCCCTAAAGTTTTATTAGATTTCTCCAAGGAAAAGGTTATATTTTCTTAAACGATGTATTTTTACCCAAATTTGAAGGATAATAAGCACCAAAATATAGTAAAACTGAGTAGTCCTTGAAGTTTAATCAAATTTCTCCAAGGGAATGGTTAAATTTTCTCCAATGATGATTTTTAGCCCAATTTGAATGCGAGCCCACGAAAATGTGACAAAACCGAGCGAATGAATTATAGCATGATGTTTTGTGGCGGTGCTTATAAGGGCATTAGAAGGTTATCCCCAAAGTTTTGTTAGATTTCTCTAAGGGAATGAGCATATTTTGTCCAACAATGAATTTTGATCGAAATTTGAAGGATAATGCCCATGAAAATATAAGAAAACTGAACGAGTGATGAATTTTTACGGCCATGCTTTAAAAGGCATAGTATGATTTTCCGTTAAGTATCATTAGATTTCTCCAAAGAAAAAGGCAGAATTTCTCCAACAATTAATTCTTATCCAAATTTGAATGCATTAGCCCATGAAAATATGACAAAATCAAGCGGTTGAATTTTTGTATGATTTTTAGCGGCCATGCTCAGAAAGGCATTGTAAGGTTATCCCTAAAGTTTTATACAATTTCTCCAAGGGAAGGGGCAGATTTTCTCCAACTATGATTTTTTAGCCAAATTTAAAGTTCCCCACAAAAATAGGACAAAATCAAGCGGTTGAATTTTTGCGTATTTTTAGTGGGCATGCTTAGAAAGACACTGTAAGGTTATCCCTTAAGTTTCATCAAATTTCTCCAAGGGAAAGGGTAGATTTTCTCCATTGTTGATTTTTTAAGCCAAATTTGAAGGCTAACGCCCATTAAAATGTACAAAACCAAGCGAATGAATTTTCGCATGATGTTTTATAGCCATGCTTATCTTGTAAAGTGTTCCCTAAAGTTTCATCTGATTTCTCCAAGGGAAGAGGCAAGTTTTCTCACGCGATGAATTTTTAGTCAAATTTGAATGCTAATACCCATTAAAATATGACAAAACTAAGCAAATAAATTTTTGCTTGGTGTTTGGTAGCAATGCTTTGAAAGGCACTATGAGGTTTTCCCTGAAGTTTGATCAGATTTCTCCAAATGAAGGGGTAGATTTTCTCAAATGTTGATTTTTTAGCCAAATTTGAAGGCTAATGCCCATTAAAATATGACAAAACCGAGCGAATGAATTTTTGCATGATGTTTTGTGGCCATGCTTAGAAATGCTTGTAAGGTATTCCCTGAAGTTTCATCTGATTTCTCCAAGGGAAGGGGCAAATTTTCTCCAATGATGAATTTTTAGCCAAACTTGAATGCTAATGCCCATAAAAATATCACAAAACCGAGCGAATAAATTTTTGTTTGGTGTTTTATGGCCATGCTTAGAAAGCCATTGTGAGGTTTTCCCTGAAGTTTCATCAAATTTCACCAAGGGAAGGGGCAGATTTTCTTCAACGATGAATTTTTAGCCAAATTTGAAGGCTAATGCCTATAAAAATATGACAAAGCTAAGCGGTTGAATTTTTGTATGTGTTTTTGCGGCCATGCTTAGAAATGCATTGTAAAGTTATCCTTGAAATTTCATCAAATCTCTCAAAGGGAAGGGGCAGATTTTCTCTAACGATGAATTTTTAGCCAAATTTGAATGCTAATGCCCATGAAAATGTGACAAAATTGAGAGAAAGAATTTTTGCATGATTTTTTGCACCTATGCTTAGAAAGACATTGTAAAGTTGTCCTTGAAATTTCGTCAAATTTCTCCAAGATAAGTGATAGATTTTCTCGAACGATGATTTTTTAGTCAAATTTAAAGGCTAATGTGCACAAAATTATGAAAAAACTAAGTCGTTGAATTTTTGCATGATTTTTTACGGCCATGTTTAGAAAGCCTTTGTGAGGTTGTTTGTGACATCCTGGGAACTGTTGAGGGTAGGGAGTGATCACTGGTGCATAGGCACGGACAAGGAGCAGCTCCTGATAGGCTTTCAGTGGGAAGGACACATGAACAGACCGAATACATACCAGAATGAGAGGGATCCAAAGACTGTATAGGTGTGAGACTATACAGTCAAGGATAGCTTAAAGGAATGAATTCGTACTACCTATACCAACAAATGCATTAGCCTTTTCGATGGCCTATCACTTAAGAACTCCAAAGTTAAGCGTGCTTAACTTGGAGTAAATCTGAGATGGGTGACCTCCTAGGAAATTCTCGAGAAGTGTGTGATTGAGGATAAAGCATACTAGAAAGGTGTGTGATTGAGGACAAAGCACACTAGAAAGGTCTCGTATTGGTTTGTGGGGTGAGTCGTTCATTCCTGAAAAGCAGCCGAGGCGTTATAGTGGTATCAGAGCCTAGCCTCTCCTAGTACGGTATGGTTCGGGGACGAACTAGGCGGAAGTTGGTGGGCATGTGACATCCCGACGCTGTTGAGGGCGAGGAGTGATCGCCGGTGCATTGGCACAGACAAGGAGCGGCTCCTGGCAGGCTTCCAGCGGGGAATGTGACATCCCGGGCACTGTTGAGGGCGGGGAGTGATCGTCGGTGCATAGGCACGGACAAGGAGTAGTGGAAGGGACACTTGAACGAACCAAATACATACCAAAATGAGAGGGATCCAAAGACTGTATAGGTATGGGACTATACAGTTGAGGATAGCTTAAAGGAATAAATTCGTACTACCTATACCAATAAATGCATTAGCCTTTTCGATGACCTATCACTTAAGAACTCTAAAGTTAAGTGTGCTTAACTTGGAGTAATTCTAGGATGGGTGACCTCCTGGAAAGTTCTCGGGAAGTGTGTGATTGAGGACAAAGCACACTGGAAAAGTCTCGTGTTGGTCTGTGGGGCAAGTTGTTCATTCCTGAAAAGCGACCGTAGCGTTACATTATCCCTAAAGTTTTATCAGATTTCTCCAATGGAATTGGCACATTTTCTCCAACGATGATGTTTTAACAAAATTTAAAGCTAATGCCCTAAAAAAATGACAAAGCCGAGAAAATGATATTTTGCAAGTTGTTTTGCGGCCATGCATAGAAAGCCATTGTAAGGTTGTCTGTAAAGTTTCGTCAGATTTCTCGAGGGCAAAGGGCAAATTTTCTCCAATGATGAATTTGTAGCCAAATTTGATTTCTAATGCCCACAAATATATGATATAATCGAGCGAATAAATTTTAGTTAGGTGTTTTGCGGCCATGCTTAGAAAGGCATTGTAAGGTTGTCCCTGAAGTTTCATCAAATTTCTCTAAGGGAATAGGTAAATTTTCTCCAAGGATGAATTTTTAGCCAAATTTGAAGGCAGCCCATGAAAATAAGACAAAGTCGACCGGTTGACTTTTTGCATGTTTTCTTACGGCCACGCTTAGAAAAGCATTGTATGGTTGTCTCTGAAGTTTCATAAGATTTCTCAAAGGGAAAGGGCAAATTTTCTCCAACGATGAAATTTTAGCCAAATTTGAATGCTAATAATGCCCACAAAAATATAACAAAACTGAGCCAATGAATTTTTGCTTGGTGTTTTGCAGCCATGCTTTGAAAGGCATTGTAAGGTTGCCCTTGAAATTTCATCAGATTTCTCTAGAGGAAGAGACAGATTTTCTCAGCAATGAATTTTTACCCAAATTTGAACGCTAATGCCCACGAAAATATCACAAAGCTGAGCAGTTAAATTTTTGCATGTTTTTTGTGGCCATGCTTAGTAAGGCAGTGTAAGGTTGTCCTTAACGATGAAGTTTTAGCCAAATTTGAATGCTAATACCCACGAAAATTTGACAAAACCGAGCAAGTGAATTTGGCATGATGTTTTGCAGCCTTGTGTATAAAGGCATTATAAGGTTGTGTCTGAGTTTCATCAGATTTCTCCAAGGGAAGGGGTAGATTTTCTCCAACGATGAATTTTTAGCCAAGTATAAATGTTAATGCCCACGAAAATATGACAACATCGAGCGATTGAATTTTTACATGCTTTTTTACGACCGCGTTAAGAAAGGCATTCAAAGGTTGTCCCTTACGTTTCGTGAGATTTCTTTAAGGGAATGGACATATTTTCTCCAACGATGAATTTTTAGCCAAATTTGAAGGCTAATGCGCATGAAAATATGAGAAAACTGAGCGTTTGAATTTTTCAATGTTTTTTACAGCTATGCTTAGAAAGGCATTGTAAGGTTGTCCGTGAAGTTTCATCAGATTTATCCAAGGGAATGGGCAGATTTTCTCCAACGATAAATTTTTAGCCAAATTTGAAGTCTAATGACCACGAAAATATGACAAAACTGAGTGGTTGAATTTTTACATGATTTTTTATGGCCATGCTTAAAAAGACATTTTAAGGTTGTGCTGAAGTATCATCCGATTTCTTTAAGGGAAGTGGAAGATTTTCTCCAATGATGAATTTTTAGCTGAATTTGAAGGTTAATGCCCACAAAAATACTACAAAACTGAGCGATT
Source organism: Clitoria ternatea (assembly GCA_037962975.1). Classification (NCBI taxonomy): domain Eukaryota; kingdom Viridiplantae; phylum Streptophyta; class Magnoliopsida; order Fabales; family Fabaceae; genus Clitoria; species Clitoria ternatea. The sequence goes on along the minus strand of CM075674.1, from coordinate 101,130,272 downwards.
AAAATTTTTGAATGATTTTTACTGGCATGCTTAGAAAGGCATTGTAAGGTTGTCCTTGATGTTTCCTTTGATTTCTCCAATGGAAGGGGCGAATTTTCTACAACGATGATTTTTTAGCCAAGTTTGAAGGCTAATTCCCATAAAAGTATGACAAAACCAAGTGGTTGAAAATGTTGTATTATTTTTTGTGGTCATGCTTAGAAACGTATTATAAGCTTTTCTTTGAAGTTTGATCAGATTTCTCCAAGGGAAGGGGCAGATTTTCTCTAACGATGAATTTTTAGCCAAATTTAAAGGTTGGTGACCATGAAAACATGATAAAACCGAGTGATTGAATTTTTGCATGATTTTTTATGACCTTATAGAAAGGCATAGTATGGTCTTCCCTAAAGTTTCATCAAATTTCTTTTAAGGTGGGGATAGATTTTCTCCAATGATGAATTTTTAGCCAAATTTGAAAGTTATGCCACGAAAATACGATAAAACAAAGAGGTTGAATTTTCGTATGATTTTTTGCGGTCATGCTTAGAAAGGAATTGTAACATTGTCTCTGATGTTCCATCAAATTTCTCCAAGGAAAAGGGTAAATTTTCTCTAACGATAAATTTTTAGCCAAATTTAAAGGTTGCCTACAAAAATATGACAAAACTGAGCGGTAGAATTTTTGCATGATTTTTTAGGGTCATGCTAGGAAAGACTTTCTAAGCTTATTGCTGAAGTTTCATCAAATTTCTCTAAGGGAAGAGACATATTTTCTCCAACGATAAATTATCTAAATTTGAAGGCTAATACGCACAAAAATATGACAAAACCGAGCGGTTGAAATTTCACATGATTTTTTACGGTCATGCTTAGAAAGGCATTGTAAGGTTATACCTCAAGTTTCATCAGATTTCTCAAAGGAAATGGTAAATTTTCTCTAATGATAAATTTTTAGCCAAATTTGAAGGCTATTTGGCCATAAAAATATGACAAAACTAAGCAGTTTCATCTTTGCATGATTTTTTGCGGTAATGCTTAGAAAGATTTTGTATGGTTGTCTCTAAAGTTCATTAGATTTCTCTAAGGGAAGGGCCAGATTTTCTCCAACGATGAATTTTTAGCCAAATTTGAAGACTATGCCTATGAAAATATGAAAAAACCAAGCGGCTAAAATTTTGTCATGATTTTTCTCGGCCATGCTTAGAAAGACATTGTAAGGTTGTTCCTGAAGTTTTTGCAATTGAATAAGATTTTGATAATGACAAGCATATCAACAAAGGCAATGCACAAACACAAACATGAAGAGTACACATGATCAAGGAATAAATGTGTTTGATGATTTGATGAACAACCAAGGATTTGAGTCAAAGCATCTACAAAGGATTAAAACAAGTGGAAAATATTCATCCAAAGTGCCTAAGGATCAAAGGAACCAAGCTGTATGCAATCGAATATCAAGAAGGGTTCAACAAAGCATGGAAAGTGCCAATTAGCTATATGAATCAATTCAGGATATACGTAAATCGATTCACACGTGATTTTAGCCCAAGAAAGTGATTTTGAAAGGCATGAATCGATTCACCATCACCCTAAATCGATTCACACATGATTTTAGCCCAGGAAAGTGTTTTTGAAAGGCATGAATCGATTCACTATCACCCTGAATCGATTCAAACGTGATGTTTGGCCCAGGAACTTCAAAATCCATGCCATGAATCGATTCATTTGTTTTGGAAAATGAAAATACACACTATGAATCTATTCATTGATCAATTCATTCAGTTCAAATGGTTCTGGAAGGTGAATTTGAATTTCAGACAGCCTTGCATCGCACTATGAATTAACAATTGCAATGGTCCATCATTCACTAAATAGACAGACGCTCCTTGCTCCACTACGTCAATTTGTAAGCATCAGAAAGACTTTTAAATTGCAAGAGCCATGCCAAGCTTTGCCTATAAATAAAGAGGAATTTGAAGAAGCAAGATGCACCACACGAACAGAGAAGTAATTTCCTTTGATTCTTCTTCCTCTCTATTTACGTTGCATTGTTCTCTGGTTCTTTAAATTTGCATATTCCTCTTTAAGAGCTATTTGAGAGTTAGAGAGTGAAAATTATTTTGAGAAGCTTATATTTGCATATCCTCTCTATGAGAGTTGTTATTATTATTTTGTGAGAGCTTCAAGTTGTATATCTACTCTATTGAGAGGGAAAAGTCTTGTAAACCAAACACCAAAATTCTGAGAGTTTTAAGGTTGGGTTTCAACCTTGGGTTATTGAGAGATTGTGAGATTGGGTGGGTTGCCCTTTGCTTGTAAGGATTGGGTTCTAGAGTGTGGGACACTAGGAAGCTGTAATTGCTCAAAGCTTGTAATCTCAAATTCTCAATAGTGAAAATCCTTCAAGTGGGTTGCTTAAAGGCGAGACGTACACCGGGGTGGTGGAACTCGTTATATCGATTTGCAAATTCTCTTTTCCCTTAAACTCCTTTATTATTGTGAATTTAAATTGCTTGCTAAAATATTTATATCTAATTGGTTTGTTAAAATTGCTTAAATTAAATTCTTGAATTAATTGGCTTAAATCTTGTTGGATTTAATTATTGCATAAGTGAGTAAAATATTATTGTTAATAACTTGTTAAACTAATTATGCTTAATTAATTTGTTAGAAATTGTTTAAGTTAAATTGACTTAAATTTGTATTGGAATTAATTATTGCATACCAAGTGTTTCAAGAATTACCTAAACAAATAACTTGCCTTGTTTATCAAAATCAATTCTTGAATATTGTCTCGTCATCTAAAAGTGTTTTAGTATGATATGTGCTTCATAATTATTACCTCTTCTACATTGTATCATTTGTGTACTAAGAACTGTTTTCAAAGGGATTCCGCGTAAAAATTCAAAATACTCAATTCACCCCCCCTCTTGAGTATTGAGGCCTTGGCTAACAGTTTCATCAGATTTCTCCTAGGGAAGGGGAAGATTTTCTCCAACGATGATTTTTGGCTAAATTTGAAGGCTAAATGCCCACAAAACATGAAAAAATCAAGTAGTTCAATTTTTGTATAATTTTTTGTGGCCATGCTTAGAAAGACATTGTAAAGTTGTCATGAAGTTTCATCAGATTTCTCCAAGGGAAGTGTAAACTTTCTCCAACGATGAATTTTTAGCCAAATTTGAAGTCTAATGCCCACGAAAATATGACAAAGTTGAGCAGTTGAATTTTTGTATGATTTTTTACGGCCATGCTTAGAAAGGTATTGTAAGGTTGTCCCTGAAGTTTCATCATATTTCTCTAAGGTAATGACATATTTTCTTTAATGATGATTTTTTAGCCAAATTTAAAGGCCACCCACGAAAATATGACAAAATCGAGCGGTTGAATTTTTCATCTTTTTGCGACCATTCTTAGAAAGGCATTGTAAGGTTGTCCCTCAGATTTCTCCAAGGGAAATGGCAGATTTTCTTCAACGATGAATTTTTAACAAAATTTGAAGGCTAATACGCACGAAAGTATGACAACAATGGGCGGTTGAATTTTTGTATTTTTTTTGTAGCCATGCTTAAAAAGGTATTGTAAGGTTGTTGGTGAAGTTTTATCAGATTTCTCCCAGGAAAGGGGTAGATTTTCTCCAACGATGAATTTTTAGCCAAATTTGAAGGCTGACCACGAAAACATGACAAAAATGAGCGGTGAAATTTTTTCATGATTTTTTGCAGCAATGCTTAGTATGACATTGTAAGGTTGTCCTTTAAGTTTCATCAGATTTCTCCAAGGGAAGACGTAAATTTTCACCAATGATGAATTTTTAGCCAAATTTGAAGGTGATGCCTATAAAAATATGACAAAACCGAGTAGTTGAAATTTTTACAAGATTTTTTGTGGTCATGCATAGAAATACGTTGTAAGGTTATCCTGGAGTTTCATCAGATTTCTCCAAAAGAAGGAGTAGATTTTCTCCAACGATGACTTTTTGACTAAATTTGAAGGCTAATATCTATGAAAATATGACAAATTTGAGCAGTTGAATTTTGTATGATTTTTTGTGGCCATTCTGAGAAAGGAATTGTAACGTTGTCCCTGAAGTTTCATCAAATCTCTCCCAGGGAAAGGGCAGATTTTTGCCAATAATGATTTTTAGCCAAATTTAAAAGCTAATGCCCACGAAAATACGACAAAATCGAGCGGTTGAGTTTTTGCATGATTTTTTGCAACCATGCTTAGAAAGGCTTTGTAAGGTTGTCTCTGAAGTTTCATCAGATTTCTCCAAGGGAAAGGGCATACTTTCTCCTACAATGAATTTTTAACTAAATTTGAAGGCATTCCCACGAAAATATGACAAAACTGAGCGGTTGAATTTTTGCATAATTTTTTACGTCCACGCTTAGAAAGGCTTTATAAGGTTGTCCTTGAAGTTTCATCAGATTTCTCCAAGGGATGGGATAGATTTTCTCCAACGATGAATTTTTAACCAAATTTGAAGGCATGCCCATGAAAATATGATAAAACGGAGCAGTTAATTTTTGCATGATCTTTTGCAGCCATGCTTAGAAATTCACTATAAGGTGTCCATGAAGTTTCATCAGATTTCTCCAAGGGATTGGCATATTTTCTCTAACGATGAATTTTTAGCCAAATTTTTACTTAGTTTGAAGACCCATTTTGAATCAATAACATTCTTCTCTCCATGAAATGGCACTAGAGTCCAGGTATCATTTGAAATAAGTGCCTTGAATTCAGAGTGCATAGTTGCTCTCTATTTTGGTTTTTGTAGGGCTTCCTCAGTTGTTTTCAGTTCTTTTTCTTCTTTCATCCTCTCGACAGATCCTATATAGGGGTGTTTTGGCTTGTGAATTCCAACTTTGCTCCTTGTAAACATCTTGTGTGCGTTAATAGGCCGAGTTTCTGTTTCATTTGGTGTATCACTTGAGGTTATCGCCACATCATTGTTGCTCTCTTCTGTCGTAATTTTGAGTGTGGTGTTTCATCATTCTTTCTCATTTTTTTGATCTCTAGCTGAAGTTACACTAACCGATGAGCTTTGTACATTGTTTCCCTCCTAACTACATGCTACTATAAGTTGTCATTGAAATTATTAGGATAAATTTCCTTATCAGTATTTGTTTCCTGGCCATTGTTAATACCTGCAGGTAGAAAAGGGTAAAAGAAAAAAGTTTTTCAGTTGGAATATCAGTAGGCTTCTTTGTATTTAGAAAGCCATCATGGAAAGGGAAGCAATCTTCATTGAACACCACATGTCTTGAGACAAATACCCTTCCATTCAAGTTTATACACTTATACCTTTTATATGAGCTTCCATAGCCAAGGAAGACACATCTGGTAGTGTGAAACTGTAATTTATGTTTGTTATACAGCTTAAGACAGGGATAACATGCACAAACAAAGGGTTTTAGTGTATTGTAGTCAGGCTCTTTGTGAAGAAAGGAGTGAATAAGGGGTTTGTTTTCCAATGGTAGGTGTTGGCAATTTGTTAAGTATGTTGTAGTAGAAAAAGCTTCCCACCAATAGTATAATGGAATTTTTGCTTGTGCTAGTAAGGTTAAACCAAGGTCTACTATATGCCTATGTTTTCTTTCTACTCTACCATTTTGTTGTGAGGTATAGGGGCATGACATTCTTAACTGCATACCAAATTCTTAGGCCAATTTTTGAACACCTTTGTACTCTCTACCATCATCACAATATTGAATCATTTTAATCCTTCTATCAAATTGATTTTTAGTTTAAGTTTTGAACTGAACAAACACTTGTAACACATCAAATTTTTGCTTCAAAGGAAAAATCCAAATGAATCTATTAAAATCATCTAAAAAGTGCATATAGTATTTAAAACTAGAAATTGAATTTATTGGAGCTGGACCCTATACATCTGTATGAATTAATTCAAGTGCTTCTTTTGCATGAGATGTAGAGGTCCTAAAGGGTAAGAGATATGACTCCCAAACTGACAAGCTTCACAAAAAACAAATTGATCACTTATTGGAACTTTGATTTTGTAGGCTTTTAATACCTCATCTAGAACTTTGCTACTAGAGTGACCAAGCTTCCTATGCTAGCTCTCTTTAATGGAAATAAAGACTCTAGGGTTTAAATTCGGTTGAGAAAGACCTCTTGAGAGCTGGTATAGACCATCCTTAATTCTCCATTCTAGTAGAATTTTCCCTATCAACTTATCCTTCATAAAACATTGAGTGGCATCAAATTCAAAATTAGTATTATTGTTATACTTAATATATTTTTTTTATGTCAAGCACATAGAGAATGCCATACAAATTAAGTTATTTCTGACCAGTATTCATAGTGATAGTACCAGAGGCTAAAACACTTAATTTATCACCATTACCAACCATTAGATTCTGCTTACCATTATGTTCAGTACATTCTTGAAGCTGATCAAAGTCATGAGTGGCATGATTTGAAGCACCATTGTCAAAGTACCAATTGGAATCTCGAACTCAGTTAGGTGATACAATGAAAACATTGTGTTTTTCTCCCTTTTCCTCAGAATGCCACACATAAGACTTATCAAAAAGATAGAATCAATGAACAACTATGTGTCCTACTTTACCATAGGCTTGACATGTTGGTTTATCTCTAGTCCTTGCTCCTCTTCCTCTTCTACCTCTTGATCCTCGTTGATTTGAGCCTCTCTCTCCTTGATTATAGTATCTATGTCCTCTTAAGTTGGCTTTAGTGGCCACATTGGCTGAAGGATTTAGACTGAGACTAGAGAAGTTATTTAGCTATTCTAACCTGCTTTCAAAGTTCAAGAGTTGTGCCTACAAGTCAACCCATGTTAGACTAACTTTATTAGATAATTGAACCATTATTACATTATAGTCAGAGTTTAGGCCAGCAAGGGTTTGAGTAATTAAGTCCGATATTAGGATTGCACTTCCTGTAAGCTTGAAATTATCTACTATTGTCTTCATTTTGATAAGATAATCCTCTATCTTCATTGAGCCTTTTCTGCAACTATGAAATTTAGACTTTAATAAAGTGATTCGAGACTTGGTATGCATACCAGCCAAGCTTTAAGCTTCATCCTAAAGTTCCTTGGATGTCTCATAATATAGTAGTTGTGTTGCGGTATCTTCTTTCATGGAGTTGAACATCCACCCCAAGAGTTGCTAATCATTTGTTATCTGCTCCTCATAAATGGGATTCACCTTTTTGTTTTTTTTTTGGTTATGAATTCTTTTGGACATTTCTTATTTCCAAGGATGTATCCATCCATCTTAGCACCTCTAATCAGTGGCAGTGCTAGTGACTTCCATTAGAGAAAATTGTCTCTGTCCAGCTTGACAGAGCACATAGGAAGAGGAATCTTCTATGTTGAATTTACAGCAGCCTCCATTGGATTATTTGAGTGTTGGTAGAGCTTTCAAGCTTTGATACCAAGATGGAAAAGTAGGACAGAGATAAAATATTTGGAGTGAAGGCTCTTTGTTATGTCTTCATCAATTGAGCACAGAAGATATATATATATATAATTATTAATAAATGGTTTCCTGTAAATTAACTATTCACACAACTAGAATACGCCATGTCACAGATTTGATTTGATTACATTATCTAATTATTGTTATTTCCATAATCACTGCTACATTATAGTTATTCTCTAACTATTCAAGGTCCCTCACCCTTCACTTTATCCCGATCCTCTAGTAAAACAAACAAAACCATATAGTAACAATTATTTACTGCCAAGAGATCAAATTTTCCAATCAATTTCTGAATAACCTTTCCTTTCTACATACACATAATTATCAATATTGACTCTAGGAAATGATATATTCCCATCCTCCAACACAATAATAATAAGTTATTTTTTCCAACAAGTCCTTATACTTCATGTGTTCCTTACCCATACTTCTACCTACCACTTTATCTTGAAATAGGACTTTTTCTTTATTGAATCATTAGATGGCTTAGGAACACCATCAGGATTGACCACTTGAGACTCTTCAAAAACCATTTCCTACATACTTTCCTTGGATAATCCAATGAATATCATAAAGAAAACTAAAAGTCAATTATTTTTGAAGTTAATAGTTTAAATACTCATTCAAATTAATAATTTATAATCTGTATTAAATAAATTCAAAAGTTTAAAATTTTTATAAAGATTAGATCATTACGTAGGTTTTTATCTCTTTGATTTGTTTCAAGCAAATCTTATAAGTGCTTTTTTTGTTTCAAATAAGTCTCTTATCTATCATCTATGTGTCAAATAAGTTCGTTCTATTAAATTTCTTAATTTGCACCATTCTATGAAAGCTGACATGAGACTAAGGGTTACATCCTAGACTTATCACTAAATTAAAGTGTGCCCAATTCATCATCTTCTCTCTTTCTCATCATTCTCTCTTCCTTTTTCCATCATTTTCATCTCAACTATATACATCTAGTATCAACAATATCAATCATTACCCACCAACAACTAAACCAAAAACCTTAAAATTGAGTCATCTCATCATAACAATTCAACAACGAAATAAACATCCTTAACAATCACAAAATATAACTCATTTCTTACAAAAAAAAAGCAACAACCCCATGAACCTTTTTGTGTCGCCTTACTTACTTCCCACGATGGCTATTCTATCGTCGCCCACTCCATCACCCCGCTCTCCATCAATGCGTCCTTTCCATCCCCATCATTAGACCCTTCTTGACCTCACATCCCTTTATCCAAATAGTGTCCTTGAAACCATTCGCCTTTTCCCTGTCTCATTTGTTCTCCCTCTCTATAAAAATTGAATAGTTTAAGAACAAAAACAAATACACGTACTTTTGTCTAGATGACGTGAACGAAGGATATGGCAAGGACTGTTGAACTTAAAGATACAATTGAAGGATCCACAAAGGCACCATTGTAAATGGAAATATTCCAATGAGGACAATGGCTCATGTTTAGTTGGTTCAGTGGTGGTGGTGCAACATGAAGAGGTATGTGACATTTTTATTTGCTTGGTTGAGACTTTAAAGAGGGCTTAGGACATGAATCATTTGTGGTTGTTGGTGATGCAGGTATGGTTGTGGTTTGATCATAATAGTCCTACTGAGAGACCAAGATAGAAAACAACATTAACGATAAGAAGAAGAAGAAACATCAATTGTCCATATAATCAAATGTTGATTTGTGTTTTTATTTAAGGTAGCAAGTAAAGGTTGTAATCTTTGATGTCACGTCAGATTCAATAGAGATGTGTAAAAAGAAATTTAATGAAGAGAATTTGTTTGACACACTTTTGAGAGATAAATGACTTATTTTTAAAAAATAGACTTACATGACTAACTTGAAACAAGCTAAAGAGATAAAAGGCCTAGTAGTCATTTAGCTTTTTATAAAAGATTATTTTTTATTTAAGAATAAAGGATGACAGTAGTCATTAATTTCAAACATAATAGTAATAATTAGGATAAGATTGTAATGAAACATTCTTTAGTAGGATTTTAACTTGTTAATTTATGAACAAAAGATTGATATTATATGTTAAAAATATTTTTTTGATGTAATCTGTATTTATATTTAAGCTATTTTTACAAATATTTTTATTTAATAAAATATTGATATTATATAAAGGAAATTATTATTTTTTACAATATTGTCATTTTTTCTTAAATATCATAATATCATTTTGTTAATGGATATTGTTCTTTCTAGGTATTCTAACTAGCTCAGTATTACTTTAAATAAGTTGATCGGTACCGGGATAGTAGCTGAAGATGGTTTACTTATGGTTTGTAAAGAAGCCCTCTACATCCATATGAAAGAAACTATAACCTGAATTAGTTACCCAAGTTCAGGGGAACATGAGACACCGGTAGAGGGAAGGATTGCATGAGTATAAAAGTTGAAATGAAGAAAATAAGTGTTTAAGTGTTACACCAAGAGCGACTAGGATATTAGAATTTTCTTTCGTACAGGGAGGGAAACTGTATTTGAATTTTTTCTAAGCGTACTTTCATGTGTACACTTTGATGCTTATAGTAAAGCATTGCCCTGATTCACAAGGATTTCATCTCACATGGTAACTACTCGTAGCAATACAGCCAATTCTAACAATCTGGAGAGTAGTCTTGTAATGATGATGAGAACATCGTAGAAGCTAGCTGAACGATTGTAGAAGGGATGAATGGTGGGGGTAGGAATAAATACAACATAAGGGACCAATAATGATGCACTGACGAGAACCACACAAACTAATTTAGTGCAGTAAGTGCCTCATATCTTTTTACAATGGCGATCATGGTGTATCGTACAACCTCAAAGCTCCAGCAATTATGGTGATAGAAAAGGGAGAAAGAAAGTTAAACAGAAAAGGAGAAAGGGAATTGTATTCTGTCAATTTCATTATTGTGTAAAGTGAATGCAATACATGGTTTATATAGGGAGATGATTACACATTGTTATTGTAACATAATCTATTAGAAGCTAACAGAATTCATAACAGTATCAACAACATTTATAACTAATACATCTTTAACATTCCCCTATGTAATTCCAGCATGTACAAAAATTATTCTATGAAATTTCAGAAATGGCCACAACATGTAGTTTATCTCTAAGTATTTGAAATCTCTCCTTGGATAGTGGTTTTGTAAGAACATCAGCAAGTTGCTCTTAAGATGGAATGTGCTAAATTAACAAAGATTTGTTCAGTACTTTTTCTCTAACAAAAAATAGATCAAGTTCCATATGTTTTGTGCGAGCATGAAGAACAGGATTATGACTTATGGCAATAGTGCTTTGATTATCACAATAGATTTTAGGAATAGTGATAGGAACCTGTAACTCCTGAAGTAATGATTGAATCCAGATTGTTTCTTAAGCTGTGAGAGAAACACTTCTATACTCAGCTTCAGCACTTGACCTGGCTACAAGCTGTTGTTTCTTAGACCACCAGGAAACTAAATTAGGACCAAGAAATATGCTAGAACCAGATGTAGATCTCCTATTATCAAAATCACATGCCCAATCAGCATTACAAAAGGCATTAATGGATAAGGTAAGAGAGGAAGTAGGCTGAAGAAGTAAGCCATGCCTGATAGTGCCTTTTAGATATCATAGAATCCTTTTTACAACTGACCAATGTGTAGAAAGAGGATTTGTAAGAAACTGACTCACTTTATTAACACTAAAACCAATTTCAGGCCTAGTAATAGTCACATACTACAAAGCTCTAACAATAAACCGGTACATATGAGGATCTGGACAGGGTTTTCCTTCTTCCTTAGAAAGTTTATAGGAACTGGGCATGGGAGTGCTAATGTTGTTGGCATCTGACATGTTGGATTTCTGAAGTAAATCCCTGATATATTTTGACTAAGATGGGTGAAGAGAGCCATTTGAAAGGTGTGTAACTTCAATTCCCAAAAAATAAGAAAGAGAGCCAAGATCTTTTAAAGAAAATGCTGAGTTTAACTTTGTGATAAGAGACTAAACAAGAGAAGTGCAAGACCCTGTGATAATTATGTCATCGACATAAATGAGGACATAAAGAACATCATGATTGGTTTTAAAAATCAGTAAAGAAGGATCACATTTACTACTATAAACCCATAAGAAATGAGACTTTGAGTGAGTCTCTCAAACTAGGCTCTAGGTGCTTGTTTGAGTCCATATAATGCTTTCTGCAGTTTACATACAAGTTGATTGTTGCCTTGAATGAATCCTGGAGGTTGCACCATATACACCTCTTCATCCAACAAGCCACTCAAAAATGCATTATTTACATCTATTTGATGAATAGGCCAAGCATTAGAAAGAGAAATTGTAAGGAGTATTCTCACAGTCACAGGTTTGACTACAGGCAAAAATGTCTCATCATAATCATAACCAACCTATTGATGGAAGCCTTTTGTAACCAGTTGGGCTTTATATTTTTGAATTGTGCCATCTGGATTTTCCTTAATCCTGAATACCTATTTGCAGCCAATGGTAGACCTATTGGGAGGTAATGGAACAAGTGTCCATGTTTGATTAGTAATTAAAGCATCAAATTCACTCTGCATAGCTGAACACCAAGGAGGAGATTTAAGAGCTTAATTTACTATGGTGGGTTCAACAAAAATATTCAAAAGTGTAGGTGGAAGTTTGGATTTAAAAATACTAGACTTGGAACAAGTTTGCATAGGATGAGTAGAATTGGAAACGGGACAAAAGGGAAGAGAAGAATCAGTGGTTGATTTGCAGAAATAGTTGTAGAGGTGGTTGGAGGTAATCCAGAATTGGAAGTCATAGGAATGATCAGATGGGAGGATAAGGACTGATTGTATGGATGTTCAGAATTTATGGGACTGATCAGAGGAGAGGATGAGAACTGAGGATTTTGTACAGGTGAAGCAAGAGGTGTTGGTTGAGAAACAACAACTGCTAAAACAGGTTGATCATGAAAATGAGCTAAAACTTCAAGAGATGTAGTGTTTGGTAAGATTTTGAATGGCTGAGCAAAGGGGGAATATGAATTGAATGGAAATTTTTGTTCATTGAATAAAACATCCTTGGAAATATAGATGTTTCCATCTGTTGAGAGGCATTTGTATCCCTTGTGTTTAGAAGAGTAGCCAAGGAAAATACACTCAGATGACCTAAAGTCAAGTTTATGTTTAAGATAGGGTCTGAGAAAGGGAAAGCAGGCATAGCCAAATACCTTTAAAGTGTTGTAATCTGGTGTTTGGTTGAATAACTTGGTAAAAGGTATGTGATTATCTTAAGCAGGAGAGGGTAGCCTATTAATGAGATATTAGCAGTGTGAAATACATGATCCCAATATTTAATTGGCATTAATGCTTGTGCAAGCAGAGTTAATCCCATTTCAATAGTGTGACAATGTTTTCTTTCAATAACACCATTTTGATGGTGTGTGTGAGGACATCTTAGCCTATGATTAATTCCTAGGTCAGTCAGATAATTTGTAAATGGTCTGAATTCTCCACCCCAATCAAATTGAACACATTTGATGCATTTTTCTAGCTCTAGCTCAACTAATGCCTTGAACTGTTTGAAGACATTTAGAGACTCAGACTTCCTTTGCAAGAAATAGATCCAAGTATATCTGCTATATGCATCTACAAAGGATAGGTAATATGAATACCCATCCAAAGAAATGGTTGGAGCAGGTCCCTAAATATCACAATAGATTAACTCAAGTGGTGCAGTGTGTGTAGTAGTTGAGGAAGTAGAGGAAAGTCTATGCGACTTTCTAAGACAACAAGAAGCACAAAAGAAATCTGTATTCTTATTGAAACCAAAAATATTACATATCTTGCTTATAGTATAGATAACACATGTATTAGGATGACCTAAACGATTGTGCCAAAGCGTGTATGAAGTGGGAGTGTGTGCAGTTACAAGATGTGTAGAAGGTGATACAGTAGCAGTGTTGGATAAGGTATGTAATAGCTAAGCAAAAGAGGTAGCTGCAGATTGCTGAGAATTCAATGCTAGAAAAACATATAGTCCTTCATTGTTGACATGGCCTTCAAGAAGAATCTGATGTGAATCCTAACGTTTAACAAGGCAATAATCAGGATGAAACTCAAAATAAACCAGATTATCTCTTGTAAACCGATTAACACTAAGTAAATTATTAGTGATGGAAGGTACAAGCAGCATGTTAGTGAGTGCAAAGGTGATGTGATTATGTGGTGTAGTGAGATGTGTCATGCCTACTGAAGTTACAGGCAGACCTTGTCCATTGCAAAGCATAACTTTATCAAATCCAAGATTGGTGGAAGGAATGGTAATTTGGTAAGGATTAGAGGTTACATGATGTGTAGCCCTGGAATCAACAATCCATTATTGATTAGGAGGTGAAGCAAGCTAGTCTGCACAGGTGAAGTTTGCCATAGCAAGAGGTGGATTTGGCTGACGAGGAAATTGGTAGAAATAAGGTTGTGAAGAATAGGTGTTCATAGCATATTCCGGGGTTGGAGCAACTGAATAATGTTGTTGTGGTGGATACTGCTGGGAAAAAGGTCAAACAGATGGAGGACCATATTGTTGACGTTGATTTTCAGACAAAAAGGGAAGGCAGAGGAGTTACGATAAGGCATACCACGAGGTGTTATTTGTCTAAAGGCAGTGTTGAAGCGATTGTAGCATTGTTGAGCATTATGACCAAACTTATAACAGATTTGACACTGAACAAGATGCCTTCCAAATTGTCTGCGACCTCTGATACGGAAACCAATGCCACGACCATGAAACCCGCGACTGCCGTTATTATTTCTATTAACAAACTGCAACTGATTTAGCTGAGTGAGATTCGTTTGAGTGATTGGATGGCCTGAATCTTGTCCTATAGCGGAACCTCAAACTTGATTAGACACCGTTCTTTGTGTAAAATTGAGAGATGCAGAAGTGGGAATTTGTCGATTCCTTTTCAGTTGTGACTCATGTGCAAGAAGATGAGATTCAACTTCACTGAGGCTACAATAGTCGATTCTACTTGTGAGAACAGTCACAATTGCATCATACTCCTTTGGAAGTCCATCAAGTATTATGTCTAGCTATTCTTTGAGAGGGGTGGGATCACCTATTGCAGTTAATGCATCCGAAAGCGCCTTAATTATGAGAAGGTATTCAGAGATAGTCCTTGTGTCCTTTTTGACATTATAAAGCTTTAACCTCATCTGCCTTCCTTTAGCTTGCATTTGACCATGGAAATGACTGTGTACTTTCTCCCAAAGCTCCCAAGAATGCACACATCCAATGACTCTAGTCAGAATAGAAGTTGATAGAGTAGATTAGAGCCAAGACAATAGAAGTTGATCCTGTTGCTCCCAGGATTGATAGAGAGGATTGATGATATTAGCATCACAATCAGCTTCTGATAGGAATTTTGAAGGAATGATTGGATTGACCACAACTTGATGAAGGCGATGACCTTTGAGTACAGGTTCTACCTGCTGCCTCCAAAGAAGATAGTTTTTATCATCCAATTTTTCAGTAATAGTCTGAGAGAAGGTTGATGAAGCAGAAGCAGGGGGTGTGAGCCCCGTAGGATTAAGAGTGGCCATGGATCAGAAAAGAACGAAAAAAAAAGAAATAGGCTCATGATACCATGAAAGAAAAGGGAGAAAGAAAGTTTAACAAAAAAGGAGAAAGGGAATTGTATTCTGTCATTCTTATTATTGTGTAAAGTGAATGCAATACATGGCTTATATAGGGAGATGATTATACTTTGTTATTGTAACAGAATCTATTAGAAGCTAACAGAATTCGTAACAGCATCAACAACATTTATAACTAATACATCTCTAACATATAGAAGAATCCAAGTTATTTTCTTATGCTTCTCTCCACCCATATGATTATCACATGAGCCCCTGACGCATTTATGTGTTATTTGATCCCCACACATTGAAGTGACCTGTCGTATAGAGGTTAGTTGGTGTTTCGTAGGGATTGATTGATAATTTTACAGAACTGGCAAACAAGTTTTTAGCTCGATTTTCATCCAATAGAGTGGTTCGGAACACATTCACATATTTAGCACTACCAAGACGTTAAAGTGGTTTATATTTCACTTCCATTAACACATTATTCAAGTCTAATTTGACATCAGATGTACCCATCATATTTGACATCAGAGGTACCTAAAGATTTATGCAATCACAACCTTACATGTTAGAAACTCACAACAATACCTAAAAATAAAGAAGAAGAAGAAAGGAAAAAGGAACGGTAAAAAAAAAGGTAAAATATACACATGGTCCCCTACGTTTATCCAAAGTCTCAGTTTGGTCCTATACGTAGAAATTTGGACGGAAATGTGACGTGGCACTATTGAGTGACACGTGTCATAATCTGATGGGCTGAGTGGTTTAGGTTGAAAATTAAAAACATTTTACCTTCCATGGGACTTGAACTTGGCACCTTTAAGTGACAAAAGAGGTTGCTTTACCACTAGGCCAAGGTGTACTTTTGTAATAAGGTAATGGTTTTTTATTTATAAAACATACACTCAAGTTAATTATATGTTAAAAATATATTATTAAATATATTATTGATAATATACTTATGAAATTATGAAATTCTAATTTAATTTAATTTTTAAAATATATTTTTAAAAAATATATTTAAAATATTTATCAATAACTATTAACGTATTACTAATATATTTTTAAATAAATGATATAATATATTAATATGATTTATTATTAACATAAATTATTGTAAATATAATTTTTAATGATATATTAAAATATATATTTTAAATAATACTTATTATTATTAAATAATTTTAAAATGTATTATAAAATAATATATTTAAATATTATTAAATATTATGTTAATAATAATTTATATTAATACTATTTATAGTATAATTTATTTAATAATACATTTTTAATAATAAATATTATTAAATATTTAAAAATTTATTTTTAAAATGTTAGATTAATATTTAATAATTTTTTGAGAAGGATTTTATTAATAATATATTTAATAAATTTATTTATTATAACTAATAATGTTATACATATAATTAACTTAAGTGTATGTTTTATAAATAAAAAACCATCATATTATTACAAAGGTATACCTTGGCTTAGTGGTAAAGCAATCTCTTTTGTCACTTAAAGGTGTCAAGTTTGAGTCTCATGGAAGGCAAAATGTTTTTAATTTTCAACCTAAACCACTCAGCAAAACATAAATGGGACCAAACTGAGACTTTGACCATGTGTATATTTTACCCAAAAAAAAAGAAATTATAAAAAAGGCTATTCTAAAGACATGTGTGTAATGTAGGTTGTTCAACAATTTTATTCACTAGTCTTTTATCCAATATATCAAAAAGGCTTGACTAAAGACATTATAAAAAAGAAATTTAAATGTGAGATTTGAATAATTAAAAAATATCAAAAGTCAAAAGTCATTTTTCTAACCAGAACCACTTGCTAAAAAAACACCCTTGAGGACGAGAAACCAAATATGTTAACGTCGAGGAGTTAGAGGCAAACAAGACAGAGATTGTTCGTGGACGGAGTAGAACATCGACCGCCAAGCATCCACCCAACAAGACAACTGCCCACGAAATAAATCATGCAACATTTCAAACGTTTTCATAAAAGCCCAACAATTGGGTGTGTATCGAAGCAACATTTGACGCATTTACGAAACCATGTTTGAAAGGGCGCCCTTAACTTAAACTCATCAAACAAATGTTTCATACAGTCTATCTCCTGCATAAAATTTAGCCCTACACATTCTATCCCTTCCACACACCAAACATATATAACACCTAAATCATCAAGCTCATGTTAAGACAACACGCTCGGTTAATTTGGCATATTGTTGCAACTTGTATGTATTAGGCTTCATATGTAAAGCATTACCTTTTACCTATGCAAATGTATTCGAAACGGGCAGATGAAAGTTAAGCAGACCTTGATCGAACTTAGATCCCATAAAAATAAATAAGCGCTACCCAGAAGCCTAACCACAGATAAGGCCCAAAAGAAAATGGAAAATCGTCGGAGTTCCTGCACAGCAAATATGACGATGGAAATTTTGAATTAATCACAGAAAAATAAGAAAGAAAAATACTGTAAAAGAAGTGAAGCAAAAAACAAGAGAAAAAACACAATGAAGTAAGTTTGAGGAAATCCAACTTATACAAGAAGAATGAATGCAAGGCAAAGAATCGTTCCCGATAAAATATGGCAAAATGCAAGGCAATGAGAAGAAAGACAATGATGTAGGTAAGTGAAAGGTTAAGCTAGAAAAAATGAAGAGGAATAGAGGAAGAAGATAGAGGCACGAAAGTGGAGTTTTAAAGGCTATAAGAGGCTTGTGAAGCGACACAACTATCCGACAGATCGCATGAGTGGAGAGGCAACTCATCATAGCCATAGTTGTGTGATCCCTTGAGAGCTCTAGGATCACAAAACAATTCCCTAGACTTATCATATCAACGACATTGTCTAAGGGAAACAGTGCTAGCCCTAGGGGTTGTAATGTCTCCTCAAAATGCGAAGCAGCTACCTAAATACTCTACAAGCGAGGAAAATCCATTGCGGCAGTGTTATGGTAATCATAATTGATCAACTTAAAGATTCTTCGTTCCTTAAAAAGATGTTCTACCTTACAGCGTTCTCAATAACTGGTAGCTCAGATATGTACTAGGTATACTGAGTTGTCAATATCACAGAGCAGCATCACCTTACTAACAAACCATCTAGCTCAAATCTTCTAGGCATAACGAAAACCCGGCTAGGCCAGATATGATGTCATCAAAGCATTCATGCATCATATGGTATCTAGGCTATTTTGAACCTTCTATGGTTTCACTTTTTCCTTTCTCTACTCTATATCTTTGTCCAAGGATGCGTTCTCAAGCATGTCATTTAGGACATAGACACATCGCCTTTTGAACTTTCATCGAACCAAACTATTTCCACATTGTTCTCTTTATTTATTTTTCATTATAATATTAGTATATTTCTAAACAACAATCATCGTCGTGAGCAATCAGCCGTAACAAAGAAAGTAATGGAGATTTTTGTTCATTTTTATCCAATTCACATTTCTAGCAAAACAATTAAATTGTATTTGGATTTTATATGTTTCTAACATCACCATCACGTTAAATCGATCACTGTGGAAAATTTTAATATTCAATAATTCAACCCAACATGAGTTCATCTTCCTTTAATCGTTCATTTTTTTTCTTTTTACTCTTGAATCCATTTGATTTGATGCAATTTAACCGTTCAGTATCTTTCATTGTGTAATTTAATCTTGTTTCGGTCTGGAAATAATTGGGATGATTAAATTTGATGCTTAATGGTGGGCATGATAATCAATTATATTAGGTTCGTAGCCCGTCTATAGAATTTTGCGTAAGGTGGATATAATTTATATACTTTAGTTAATGTTTCATGCTTAATTATCTTCCTATGTAATGGAGTTATGTTGTGGCCTGAAAAGTATAGGTTATAATATAGTATGGTAATTTATACTTCATGTGACGTACGTCTAAATCCCTAATTTACTCTAGAGTCTAATAAAATTAGAGAAAATTTTTCAAATTTAAAATGTCTTTGGCGAATAAATCCTAAGAACCTAAGTGGTATGTGATCTTAAACAACTCATCTCAAACCTGATGTCGTAGTCCGTGCTCAAAAATTTCTCTAAATCACAAAGTTACATAGAAAAATACATTAGGGTCAATTTCAGACAACTTTCATATCAAAACCCTATCAAACCTCATCCAACTGACAACTTCAATGCACACATAAGTTTAAAATATGTCTAAGGATCTAATGGCACCTTTTGGGGACTCCAAATCCCACTAGAATTCAAAATCACCCTTCTAGTTGGCTTAATTAGTCATTTCTCTTCAATTATGTATATATATATGTATAAGCATGTAGTATTGCAAGGCTAATGGTATGCCTTTTTCAATTTTGAGTTTATATATTAATTAATATATTCGACACTCACCCTTTTTGTTATTTCTTTTTAGTAAACAATGATAAGGATGTCACTAATACCGCGAAGGGAGCACCAAGTGAGCCAATAATGCCAAGAACGAGGGATGAATTCATGTTGCCTGTAATGATGTTAAATTATGAGTATGCTTATTGAGCATTTATGTTTTGATACTTTATGTGTGTATGTATATTGTTATGGATGACATTGAGCCAAATCGATGTTAATGTTGATGTTAATGTCATTTGAGTGTTATGGTAGTTAGGATGATCTGAATGCAGTTATAGTATGCCTACACTATGTGGCATTGGTCTGAGTGTGATGGAATTATAATTCCATGGGCAGGATATGACTGGTGGTGGTGTTGTTATTTTGTTGATTGATGCATGCTAGTGAGTTAGTGTAGTTGATATATATATATATATATATATATATATATATATATATATATACACACACACACACACATAATTAAAGAGAAAGGGCTAATTAAGCCAAACAAAAGGGTGATTTTGAGTCTCAATGGGATTTGGTGTTTGCCTTCGTGGTATCAGTGACATCCCTATCATTAATTACTAAAACGAAATAACAACAAAAAAGGTGAGTGTCGAACATACTAATAAATATAGAAACTCAAAATTGAAAAAGGCATAGCATTAGCCTTGTAATACTACGTGCTCATATATATATATATATATATATATATATATGCATATTCTCTACCCATTTTATTATTATTCTCTAACTCTTCATATCCTAATCACCAATTGTAAATATATTTAATCATCACTACACTTTCCACTCAGGATATTCAACACACATACTTGTCCAAATCATTAATCGCATCAATTATACATTTTCAAACATTTCAAGCCACTCAGGCCACCAATAGTAATGTACATATATCAATTCATCCTCAACCACTTTAATGATTCACAACATCACATAGAGATACACTTTTGAACATCATATGCTACTCAGGCTACACATAGCAACACACACATATCATGGTTTCACATCATCAACCACACAATGTACCATTGACTCTTATTCAGGGTTTAATTAGACTTATTAGTAACCGGATACTAAAAATGAATCGGCCGCCAGCTGGGGGTCCTACATGACACCCCGTGAACCCTACTTGGTCCACCGAGCCTTACTTGGCTCTCCACTTCAACCACTGGGTCCTACTTAACCACTTGGTCCTACTTGACCACTTGGTAGCTCAACGAGATCCTACTTGACCACTAGAGCCAAACCTGAGAGGCGAAATATATCGCACAGCCGTCCAAATCATACAGAATTACATATGTTCAATTTTAATATCTTTCACTGAATTAATTAATTCTCTTTAATAGTTCAGCACTAATGCCTATAATTACAACTCAAGCCATGATAGGCATTCAATTTCTCAATTTAGCCACTCAGGTATTCAATAATAAATCAAATGACGGTCACTCAGGCACACACTACTTCTCAATTCTTTATTTATCATAAATTCTGTTTCCACATCAACACAAGCCACTTAGACATCATTAATATCCAATCAATATCATAACAACCACTTAGTTATAAGTCCACACATATATGTATAAATGCAATTTCAATCACAATATCCCATACAACATCATTTTCATCATCGTACATTTAGAAACTTCTTCCAATATATATATATATACATACTCATATATACATATATTATATTCTTAATTTCAATAAGCACCAATTATCAACCTCATCATTTCACCATAATACATAATTTATACATAACAATTCATAGTTTTTCATTCTCAATACTTCTAAGTTTATCATGTCTAGCCCTAATTCATAATAGGAAATTATACCGATTGTAACATCCCAATTTTTATGATTTTTAGAAAAATAATTATTAATGGAGAAATTCTGAATAAATTTTCCAGAGAAAAATGTCAAAAACCAGATTTTCCGAGTAAAATGAATTTGATTCCGAGTGAAATGGATGTGATTCTGAGTGAAACATGACTCAGGAGATCATTTCCAAGTGAAGTTAAGATGTTTCCGAGTGAAACATCATTAAGAGAATTATTTCTGAACGAAGTAACGCTGTGTCCGAATGAGACACGTTCGAGTGAAGTAAATCCGAGTGAAACAGAGACATCTCCGAGTAGAATGATTCCGAATGGGTTATTTCCGAGAGAAGCGGAGGTACTTCTCAGAAAGATATTTCTGACTAGTAAACTTCCGAGTGGAGTATATCTGGGTGAATGGTTTGCCGAGTGAAGTGTCTCTGTGACACTTCCGAGTGAGACTTTCCGAGTAAGTCTTTCCAGGAAGAGTGCTTCTAGACAAAGAGAGACTTCGACTCTGATTGAGTATGTTCTGAGCAAATAAATCCGAGGAGAGAAAATATCTGAGTGATAAACCCACTTAATTCATGCTCGGATTGGTCAACAGTTTCCGAGAGTTTATGCTCGGATTCATCTTCAAGACCACCTTCAATTCCGAGTAATCCTTTCAAGTGGAATAATTTCCGAGAAAGGAAGTGGACTCTGAACTCCGAGTGAACTTTCAATTAAGAAACTTCCGAATGACGAAAGAGTAAGACTCTAACTCGAAAAGAGGTATAACCGAGTGAGATGTCTGATTGATATATTTCTTAATAAAGGAATTCTGAGTGGAAAGAGGCTCTGCTAAGTCCTCTCGGAAAGAGATGCCAGAATGAAGAAACCGAGTCGGAAATTAATAAATATTTTATGCTTTCCACGTCATTCTGTTCTTCCATCTTCTAGCGAAATCTTTTCTCAGATATTTTCTAAGAATGGGACCTTTTTTGATGTACTGTCCTTTTTCATTAAATATCTTAATATCATTAAAGAGACGTATGTCAGAATACTTCTATTCATTCACGTCTCTTCTACATGAATCATGTATATATAAATACTTCCATTGTTGGATTAATAGAAAAACTTTTGAAAGTGAGATTATTATCTAAATCCTCTTATTTCCAAACTTTATTAGAAACCAACGAACAAGAAGGAAGTTAACTTTCTATTTCTTCTCTTAACGAAGAAAGCTTTGGACTGGTACAGAAGTGTAATTCCAGTCGGAATTCTTGAGCAGCGACTAGGATAACACTTGACGAGCTACTAGAACTTCTTATTCCAGGTAGGGGGAGCGTACATCTCAAATAGATGGTTTATGAATGGATTTGGGGTGTTAATATGTTATATGTATAATATGTGTGTGAATTGAGACCCCAACTGAATAACATATTTTATGTTAATTACTTTCCATTCATATTGAGTTTATATATGTTGTTGTCGTTCATGATATTGGAGATGTTAGTATGTGATTGATGATTATGATATGAATTATATTCATGAATTTTCATGATATATAATTGCATGCTATGTTGGTTATTATACCGAGTGAAATGACATGAGATAATGTTGATATGTGATTGATGATTGATATTTATTTGATATATCAATTGTATTCAGACGCACACAGGACTGCAGGGGGCCTGTGATGCCGGTCCAGATGAGTGGACGGCCTGATGAAGGCATAGACCCTGTGGTGGTTCCTATATACCACGGACGCCTTTGAGTGGGACTCAAGGCCGGCCCGTAGCACTGAGTAGAGGACCGCTATCACTCTGGGAGTGGTACTCGGTGTTACATTATGGGCGCAGAGCGGTTTGGTACCTGTAAAACGGCCGGATCAGCGATGAGCTGAATTATGGCTCGGGGAGCCAGTGTTGCAACACAAAAATTATAATGATCCCATTTTGGTTGATCATGTATACTGACGTTGATAATTAATGGATCCATTTGATTGATCATGTATATGCATTGATTTATGTGTGTATGCACTGATTTATATGTTATTGAGAGAACATGCTGTTTTATGATGAGAATATGTCTCGGTTTTGTGGTATTGTTATGGTGAGCAAAATGAGTATATAATTATTATGAATGATTTGTGATCGGTTTTGTTTATGAATATAGTTATTAATTAGACTTTTAATCCAATTCAATAACTGTTATTTGATATGTTGATGCTCACCCCGTACTGTTGTCATTTTTCAGTGGATGAAGGGCCCAACCATGATATGTGAAGTCACTCAGCTGCTTGGAGTGTATTTTGGTAGAAGCCTTGGCCGGCTCCTGAGAATACCGAGTGTTTTATTTTTTTTTATTGTAAACTTAAAAGAGCCGGTCGGCTTTTGTAAAATTGATTTTGTAATTGTTTAATTCAAATTCTGTTTTAGAAATTTGAATTATTTACGAAATTTTATTTGATTTATTGGAATTTATTTTAAAAATTAAGGATGTTATATTTTGGTATCAGAGCAGACTTGAAAAGTCCAAGGCCAAGGTTTAGCTACTAAATGCTATAAGCTGAGTGAAAACATATCATTGTTGTTACGTGTTATAGTTGAGGAAATCGACTATGTTACGTGTTATAGTTGAGGAAATCAACTATAAATACATTGTTTTCATATCTATGAGAGGTTATATAAGTTTTATGTATATGAGTTTTATATAAGTGTTCACTCGGGAACACCAATTCTTAATGTGGTGTTGACTCGGGTATAACTTATTCTTTTATCTTAATGATGCGTGTTCTTTTATTTCTAACAATGTGTGAGCTATTAAATTTTGAGGACGAAATTTTTATAGAGGGAGAGAAATGTAACATCCTAATTTTTATGATTTTTAGAAAAATAATTATTAATGGAGAAATTCTGATTAAATTTTCAAGAGAGAAATGTCAAAAACTAGATTTTCCGAGTAAAATGAATTTGATTCCGAGTGAAATGGATGTGATTCCGAGTGAAACATGACTCAGGAGATCATTTCCAAGTGAAGTTAAGATGTTTCCGAGTGAAACATCATTAAGAGAATTATTTCTGAACGAAGTAATGCTGTGTCCGAATGAGACACGTTCGAGTGAAGTAAATCCGAGTGAAACGGAAACATCTCCGAGTAGAATGATTCCGAATGGGTTATTTCCGAGAGAAGCGGAGGTACTTCTCGGAAAGATATTTCTGACTAGTAAACTTCTGAGTGGAGTATATCTGGGTGAATGGTTTGCCGAGTGAAGTGTCTCTGTGACACTTCCGAGTGAGACTTTCCGAGTAAGTCTTTCTAGGAAGAGTGCTTCTAGACAAAGAGAGACTTCGACTCTGATTGAGTATGTTCTGAGCAAATAAATCCGAGGAGAGAAAATATCCGAGTGATAAACCCACTTAATTCGTGCTCGGATTGGTCTACAGTTTCCGAGAGCTTGTGCTCGGGATTCGTCTTCAAGACCACCTTCAATTCCGAGTAATACTTTCAAGTGGAATAATTTCCGAGAAAGGAAGTGGACTCCGAACTCCGAGTGAACTTTCAATTAAGAAACTTCCGAATGACGAAAGAGTAAGACTCTGACTTGGAAAGAGGTATAACCGAGTAAGATGTCTGATTGATATATTTCCGAATGAAGGAATTCTGAGTGGAAAGAGGCTCTGATAAGTCCTCTCGGAAAGAGATGCCAGAATGAAGAAACCGAGTCGAAAATTAATAAATATTTTATGCTTTCCACGTCATTTTGTTCTTCCATCTTCTAGCGAAATCTTTTCTCAGATATTTTCTAAGAATGGGACCCTTTTTTATGTGCTGTCCTTTTTCATTAAATATCTTAATATCATTAAAGAGACGTATGTCAGAATACTTCTATTTATTCACGTCTCTTCTGCATGAATCATGTATATATAAATACTTCTATTGTTGGATTAATGGAAAAACTTTTGAAAGTGAGATTATTATCTAAAATCCTCTTATTTCCAAACTTTACTGGAAACCAACAAACAAGAAGGAAGTTAACTTTCTATTTCTTCTCTTTACGAAGAAAGCTTTGGACTGGTGCAGAAGTGTAATTCCAGTCAGAATTCTTGAGCAGCGACTAGGATAACACTTGACGAGCTACTGGAACTTCTTATTCCAGATAGGGGGAGCGTACATCTCAAATAGATGGTTTATGAATGAATTTGGGGTGTTAATATGTTATATGTATAATATGTGTGTGAATTGAGACCCCAACTGAATTACATATTTTATGTTAATTACTTTCCATTCATATTGAGTTTATATATGTTGTTGTCGTTCATGATATTGGAGATGTTAGTATGTGATTGATGATTATGATATGAATTATATTCATGAATTTTCATGACATATAATTGCATGCTATGTTGGTTATTATACCGAGTGGAATGACATAAGATAATGTTGATATGTGATTAATGATTGATATTTATTTGATATATCAATTGTATTCAGACGCACACAGGACTGCAGGGGGCCTGTGATGCCGGTCCAGATGAGTGGACGGCCTGATGAAGGCATAGACCCTGTGGTGGTTCCTATATACCACGGACGCCTTTGAGTGGGACTCAAGGCCGGCCCGTAGCACTGAGTAGAGGACCGCTATCACTCTGGGAGTGGTACTCGGTGTTACATTATGGGCGCAGAGCGGTTTGGTACCTGTAAAATGGCCGGATCAGCGAGGAGCTGAATTATGGCTCGGGGAGCCAGTGTTGCAACACAAAAATTATAATGATCCCATTTTGGTTGATCATGTATACTGACGTTGATACATATTAATGGATCCATTTGATTGATCATGTATATGCATTGATTTATGTGTGTATGCACTGATTTATATGTTATTGAGAGAACATGCTGTTTTATGATGAGAATATATGTCTCGGTTTTGTGGTATTGTTATGGTGAGCAAAATGAGTATATAATTATTGTGAATGATTTGTGATCGGTTTTGTTTATAAATATAGTTATTAATTGGACTTTTAATCCAATTCAATAACTGTTATTTGATATGTTGATGCTCACCCCCTACTGTTGTCATTTTTCAGTGGATGAAGGGCTCAACCATGATATGTGAAGTCACTCAGCTGCTTGGAGTGTATTTTGGTAGAAGCCTTGGCCGGCTCCTGAGAATACCGAGTGTTTTATTTTTTTAATGTAAACTTAATAGAGCCTGTTTTGGAAATTTGAATTATTTATGAAATTTTATTTGATTTATTGGAATTGATTTTAAAAATTAAGGATGTTATACCGATCGCACATTATAATTGAATTAGCAATTAAACGCTAATTATATCCCTTTTCTAACACCAATTGACGTCGACTAACATTTCTAATTAACTAATACTCCGAATAGCCCCTTACTTCGATTCCAAACTTCTGGCACTTGTTCTCGATCTCGGGTACACCCAATATTTATAGTTTAGAGAATTTATGAATTGGGTTAGCATTTCGACCTCTGAATCAAAAACCTACTTTACCAAAATAATTCCAAATACACTTTTAAGGTTTCCAAAACTTATATAGATTCATTCTGCTCTTGGTTCCAAGTCCCTCTTCGGCTAATGCCTTGTAACCTACAAGCACCGGAACAAAAATCCATTAATACCCAACGCCACTTTTGAACTTTAGAAGCTTGGTTCCATCTAATTTTTGCATAAAAGCATCAAACTAAAAGAAACCCAAAAATTCCCACACTAGCTATAAGAATTTTGGTTCCAAGAAAAATGCCACGAAACTTTAAATTGGAGCCACCATTGTGCTATCTCGCTTCCACAACTTCAATTATGTGATCAATTTTAAGTTTCACCGAAGAATCGCACTCCAAACATGTCCACGAAGCTCATGGCCATGGGAGAACCAAGCTTCTATTTTTTTTCTCTGTCTTGTTTTACGCGTGCATAAAGGAAGAAGAAAGGAAATGAAATTTTTTTAGTTTTAGCCACAAAGGCATTTTAGTCCTTCCGCCATTTCTTTTCTATATTCTTTTATTTTCTGTAAATAAAATTTACCTTTACCTCATGGTAACTCATATCACTACAACACAAATTGCAAAAGGAAATGCTAGTATTGTTTGCGGTTGGGTGGAACCGCAGAAATTAATGCACAAAAAGGGAGTATTGTATGTGGTTAGGTGATTAAACACAGATAATACTATTGTCTGCGGTTAGATGTGTCAACCGCAGACTATAGTGCTAAATTTCCTTTCGTGCGCGTTGTGTGATTCTACTTTTCACTGCTCCCATAGCTTTTGCATAAATTTAATTACGTAGTTTAAAGAGCAGTGAAAGGACAAAAGTTATTTTTTTATCTTTTCTCCCTCCGTGTGTGACTTTTCCTTTTCTCTTGGCTGACTTTGCCAACGTCTTTATGCTTCTAGAATGTAACCTTTGCTTTCAACGTTTCCACTACTCTGCTGCATTTTTTCTCCAGATTTTTATGGTCCCTCCTCTGTTGTGCGTTTATTTGCTGTTGCTGTTGGTGGTCCATCCTCTATTGTGTTGTTGCTGTTGGAGTGTACTCCTTACTTTTTCTTCAAGGTGAGTTTTTTATTTTTTGTATCTCCCTCTATTTTGGCTTTTCTCTGTTACAAATGTTGAAGTTTGCTTTATTGTAAATGAGTGTTCCTTATCATTTTGTTAAATATGTAGCATATTCTTTAATGGTTTGTGTTCTTTCTATTGGGTAACATGTTTTCCTTGCTTTAATTTGAATAAACTTCCATGCCCACTAATTAAAATCAAATATACCCTTAGATTTCTCCAAATCTATAGTAAACCTGAGTATTCAGAGAACTCTTTAACAATGTCTATAACAATCTTCACTTAGGATCGGAAAGCCTTGGTAAATAGTAACACATCATCTTAAGTTATGAACATTACAAGTCATATTTCTATTCGGGGAACTCTTTGACTATTGTATTATTATTATGAGTATTACAAGTCATACTTAAAATTAATTTGATACTAAAATAAATATCCTGCTACTTTTATGAACAAAAATTTGATTTAATTAATGTATTCATAAATATAGAAATGTAAAATGCTCACTGTATTATTCACCTTATCTTATATAAAGGATGGAAGAAAATATATGTCACTTTTTTAACTAATCTTATATCAAGAATGGAAAGGAAACATAGGTTCATTTTTTAAACACATTCATTGTTTAAATTAAGTAATATTTTTTCATCTAGTTATTTATATTTTATATTATCTTTCATTTATATTAGGTTTGTTAGTAATAAATTTGTAATATTCAATTTAGACATAATTATTTGTGATTTATAGTTATTGACAAATAAATAAAATTACACTATACTAAAATTAAAATCATACTTTATGAAATAACACTGATTAACGTTTGAGCCATAATAACTTTTCAACTCAAATTATTTATTTTTATAATAAATTTCATTTTTCTTAATCAATCTTTTCTATCAATAAATTTGACTTCTTTAACACCATTTTATAAAATAAAAAAATATAATTTAAAATGCAAAACATTCATCTTATAGAAATATCTTGTGCATCGCATTGGGTAGAAATAAATACTAGTTTAAATTTTAAAAAATACCAAATTTTGTGAGTTTAAGTGTTGTAATTTATAATTACAAAATTAGCCTTGATATTTAACGGTGGCGAGTGCAGCGTTACTGGTCGGAGAAGAAACAGAGAGAGCATGAGAAAATGAGTGAGTTGACTCAGTGGGGCGATTCCATGAAAGAAGAGAGTCAGTGTTTGGAGTGCCTCCAACTTCGAATAACATCGGATTTCTCTGAGAATGTCTTCTTCAATTATGCAATTTCCTCTTCTGCTTTCCCTTTCGGATCCTCTGTTATCGTCCATGTCTCTCTCTCTCTCTCTCTCTCTCTCTCTCTCTCTCTATTTTCGTATCATTTTTTATACTTATTCTATTTTTACTTTTAATTTTATTTGTTTCTGGAAATTAGATTTCTGGTACAGCCGATGGTGAAACTTCGGGTGGTCAATTCATAGTGCAGTACATGCCGAGTCACGACCAGAATTGTTTTATCAATTTTGTGTAAGAATCGTTTTCCCTTTGATTTTGGTGATGTTCTGTGAATTATCCTACGTGTGTGGTGTTTTGATGCGGTCTCTTTGTGCATTCTTGTAATTAACTTTTTTGAAGAAAAAATTATGAAACACTGATGTTTAAGTTCTTGGATGGATTTGTTGCTGTGAAATAAATGGATGGTTGGAAGTAATAAACTCTTGTTGTATTTGCAGAAATGAATGTGTTTTGGATAGTAGTGAAAGCACTAGGAGTAGTGATCCGGATATTAATGTTGTTAATGGTAGAGTCACTTCATCAAATGATTCTAAAAATGGAAAAGTTTCTTCTGGAAACACGACTTGTAGTCATTCTGGAAGGTTTTCTTGCTTGAGGACGATCACATCACTTGCCCCATTTGCTCGCGTAGGGGTTTCTTCCTATTCTACATTTCAAGAGGTTTCCACTGATTTCTTATCTGGGATAATTGAAGATCATCTTCTAGAATCGCTTGATCTCTTCGTCGAAGGGAAAGCATCAGGACGAGACAGTATAAATTTACTTCGTTTACTTGGGTTGCCATCGTTTCAGGAGGATACTTTTCCAGGCTCTTTGAGGCATCCGAACATAGCTCCTGTCCTTGCTATTTTAAAATCATCTGATCATGTTAACATGGTGCTTCCAAAGACTCCATATGACTTGGAAAGTATTCTTCATTTTAACCCCAATGCCTTAAAGTCTGATTGGAATAGGAGATTTCTTGTATATCAGCTACTCTCTGCCTTACTTTACATGCATGGTTTAGGGGTTTCCCATGGTAATATATGCCCATCCAATATCATGTTGACTGACTCTTTATGGTCTTGGCTGAGATTATGGAATGAACCTGTGTCAGAATCTAATTTAACTTTGGAGAAGAGTGAAAGTGTTACTTCTAAACCTGCCAGAATTGGTTGTTGTAATGTTGGTTGTCATTATAATGGCCTTTATGCTGATCTAAAGCTTTCTCCGTCAATAGATTGGCATTCTAGCTTTCATCAGTGGTGGAGAGGAGAACTGAGTAATTTTGAATATTTACTCATCTTAAATCGATTAGCGGGAAGAAGATGGGGGGACCATACATTTCATCCAGTAATGCCTTGGGTAATTGACTTCAGCTCAAAACCTGATGATAATTGCGATGCAGGGTGGCGAGACTTGAGCAAGAGCAAATGGCGCTTGGCAAAAGGTGATGAACAATTGGATTTCACCTATTCAACATCTGAAATTCCTCATCATGTATCAGATGAATGTCTGTCTGAATTGGCTGTCTGCAGTTATAAAGCAAGAAGACTGCCTTTGAGTGTGCTCCGAATGGCTGTTCGTTCAGTGTATGAACCTAATGAATATCCTTCCACGATGCAGAGGCTCTATCAATGGACCCCTGATGAGTGCATTCCAGAGTTTTACTGTGACGCCCAAATTTTTAGGTCAATACATGATGGAATGGCTGATTTGGCTGTACCTTCTTGGGCAGCGAGTCCTGAGGATTTCATTAAATTGCATCGTGATGCATTAGAAAGTAGTAAGGTGTCATTTCAACTCCATCATTGGATAGATATAACCTTTGGTTACCAAATGTCTGGACAGGCAGCTGTTGCTGCTAAGAATGTTATGCTTCCTCTATCAGAACCCATGATGCCAAGATCAACAGGACGTCGTCAGCTCTTTAAACAACCACACCCCATCCGTCATGCCACTACCAGAGTAACACGCCATGGTTCCAATAAATATGCCAAAGTCTGGAGTCAAGGAAATGAAATGCAGCGAGAGACATCTCTTCTATCTGAAACTGCTTATCTACAAGAACTAGAGCAAGCATCTACATTTTCTGAACATGCTAGGCATTTGAATGCCTGTTACCATTATCCCTTAAATCAAATGAAAAGGAAGAACTCCTCATCTTCAGGAGATCTAACCACAGAGACTTTTGGTGAAAGTGAAAGCAAACTACCTTTGATTGACAGGAATTACTGGGTACCGCATAAAATGAATGAAATTTCTTTTATTCAACATATGAAAGTGGAAGATGAGGGCTCCTCAGGATATCCAGACTTGCTGCTTTGGCAGCAGAAATTTTCTTCTTCAAGACTTCACTCTGAAGATGTCGCAAGGGACATATTTTCTGTCGGTTGTCTGGTAGCTGAACTTCATCTATGCAGGCCGCTCTTTGATTCAATCTCATTAGCAATATATTTGGAAGATGGAACCTTTCCAGGATCAGTGCAGCAACTACCTCCTGATGTTAGATTACTAGTTGAAGCATGCATCCAAAAGGATTGGATGAGGTATCAATATGTTTGCATGCTTGTACAACTGAATGCATCTGTTTGGCCTTATTAGGTATGACTTTTGTAGTTTTTTATCATGTTATTGAAGTATTAATTTGTCTATATAGGAGGCCATCTACCAAAATTCTTTTGGAATCACCTTATTTTCCAAAGACTGTCAAGTCCTCCTACTTGTTTCTTGCTCCACTGCAGCTTATCTCTAAAGATGAAACCCGTCTTCGTTATGCTGCAAATCTTGCAAAGCAAGGAGCTCTCCAGGAAATGGGCGCATTTGCAACTGAAATTTGTGCTACTTATTGCTTACCACTTATAGTGAATGCTGTGACTGATATTGAAGCTGAATGGGCATATATACTACTGAAGGAATTCATGAAATGCTTATCAGTGCAAGCAGTGAAAGCATTAATCTTGCCAACCATACAGAAAATCTTACAGGCTAGTGCAAACTTCACTCTCTGAATTTTATTTAGTCTAGAATTTAGAAATGTTTCTCTTTTGAATAATAAGTTGACTTCTCATTTAGACATCTTTTCACAGACCACAGGTTATTTACATTTGAAGGTTTCCTTTCTACAAGATTCATTTGTACGGGAAATATGGAATCGAGTTGGTAAACAAGCATACCTACAAACTGTTCACCCATTGGTCTTGTCAAACTTGTATATTTCTCCAGATAAAAGTTCAGCTGCCTCTGCTTCAGTGCTTCTAATTGGTTCTAGTGAGGAAATTGGTGTACCTATTACAATCCATCAGGTTTTTTGGTTTTGCAACAGCCTTCGGTATTAATTTTTCCTTTATCCACATGCCTCCACTCCCACTTTGGTGTAATCATTACTGTTTTACTTCCTTGATCAGACTATTTTGCCTCTTGTTCATTGCTTTGGGAAAGGACTATGTGCAGATGGCATTGATGTGCTGGTCAGAATTGGTATTCTTAGTTTATGGACTTTCATATTGTTTCATCTTTTCATCACTGATACCCTCAATTTGTAACCCTCTCTTGTTTTTTTTTTTTACTTCTCAGGTGGCATTTTTGGGGAATCATTTATCATCAAACAGATGGTACCATTACTGAAAAATGTTGTTCGTTCCTTCATTGATGTCTCATTCGTGAATAAGCCTGATCCTGTCCAGAGTTGGAGTGCTTTAGCACTTATTGATTGCATGATGACTTTAGATGGCCTTGTAGCTTTCTTGACAGAAGAGGTCATTGTAAAGGAGCTTCTTGAAGTATGGTTCTTTTTTTTTTTTTTTTGGCTTCAAAATGCTTAAATTGCCAATATAGTATCAATGTATCACAGCTAATTGTTGGATGTGTTGTGAACACACAGGACCTAAGCTACATATACATTGGGGTTCTAATGCAGAAACATATGGAAATTGCAGTGCTTCAGGTTCTTCAAACTATCCATTGGTTTGTTTTGGATCCATCACCCATTTCTTGGTTTCATTGGTTCTAACTGGCATCTTAGCTTTACACTTACCATGGACGTTCAACTTTTTAGTCATAAGTAACTTAGGAATTACTCCCTTTGTTTTTTTATCTGTCTTTTACAGTTGTTGCACATCCTTTAAGAAATACAATTAATGTGTTTTATTATTCATCCCTTTTCCTAATATGACATTTTTCTTTCTATACTTAATTTCACTTCTTTAATTAATGTCTTCTTGATTTAAGCTAAAGGCAAGGGTATACTTGGTAAGGGGCATTTAATTTTGCCTTAAAATCTTAAAAGGACATGTATTTAGAAACAAATCCAATCTCCTAGAAAGACAAAAAATGGAGGGAGTCCACTTTTATGTGAATATATAAGGAGTTTTTGCCTTGTTTTTTAATTGGGGTTACAAAAATTCAGAGTTATGGTGGTGTCAATGATTGAGTTTGTTGCCTTGGCTCATTGACATTGAAACCAAGCATTGCACATAAAACAAACTTTGGTACTCCTAAATTGTTTGCATGCTTCCCCAAAGTTATATTTCGAGCTCTCTAGATTGATTGCTCCTGCCTTTTTTCAGTTTGTATCCTGACAGTGTGATGATGTCTGCTCCACTTTGTTGCCTTAATGCATCTCATCCTTTAGCTAATTGCTTAAATTGTCAAACAATCCTAATTGTCTTCTTTTTGTCAGGTTGCTGCTACTTATCTTTTTGGAATTTGTCAGCGGATTGGGGCAGATTTGACGGCATTGCATATTATTCCTAAACTTAAAGAATTATTTGATGAGCTTGCTTTCTCTCAGGAAATTTCTAAAGGTTCGACCACTGTCGGCAGAAACCTGAAGGTTGCCAAATTAAAAATTGGAGTGGACTTACAAATTGAAAGTCGTATGGATCTAGTGTGAGTGTTGAATCTGATTTCTAGAGTAGGTTTTATGCCAAGTCAATTTGCTAGTCCTCATCCTGGGTATGTAGTGCAAAACAGGAACTCTAGCTCTAGGTAGAGGAGAAGAGGGAATGGTAAATAAGGAAAGTGAACAAGGACTAGGAGGAGTCATGCAAGACTAAACAGTAATAAATGTTTTTTGAGTCATACTAGTGGTTTATGTCAAATCTAAAAATACACTGTACTAAACTTCTTGTGATAAAATCCCATATATACTACAACAACTACAAAAATGAAGTCTTATCCTACTAAGTGTGGTCGGATAAAATCCCGTATATGATGTGAAGATTTCCCACACAAGAAATGCTGGATCAAATAGACAGAGATAATATTATTTAGTTTGGCAATCCTAATTGTTAAATATATAGGGGTGTTTTCATCGCTATTTTTGTTTTATTTTTGTATTTTTAGCTTCATGCATTATTAATTTTTGTTATTTTGGATAATTTTAAAAGCTTGTGAAACAAGCTCTCTTGACTACATAAAATTCATAGCAGTGTCTGAAACATAAACAAACACCATTCTTCACCTTTGAGTTTATATCTTTCAGTAATTTTTATTACCAGACAAATCTATATTCCTAACACCAAATGAAAATAAAATGCATCATTTAATATGCTTAGTGTAACTAAAGCAAACATATAATAATAGATTCTGTTGAAATTATGAGGTTTTAGGTATAGAGGGAGAGAAAGATGTGAAAGATGAATTGATATTGAAAGCATTACAATATGTTAATGTGTACATAAAACCTAGATGATAATCCCCCATTTATTATACTAATTATGATCTTATATAATGAGGGAAATAAATCATAATAATAAATGTAAATGTAATAACTAATCCTAAAGAATATTGTAGAAATAAAGAAACTAATCATAAAGAATAATCTAAGATATTACCATATATGATAATATAATTTCATATATTCTAACACCCCCATCAAGCTAAAACTTACCAAAGCTTTAGGCTTGTTACAAATAAATCTTTTGATTAAATAAATAAAAAATATAAGTTGAGATTAGAAAAATTCTTTGAGACTATTGTGGGTCAATTGATATTTCTGGTATGTTCGGAATGGCGCAGACTCATATCTCTAGGAAAGTCATGAAGCCAAACTGATGATTCTGGGAAAGGACTACAATACTTATCATAAAGTCGCGGGGCCAAATTGATTTCTTTGGGAAAGCCGCATAGCTAAACTCATATCTCTAGAAAAGCCGTGGGACTAGATTGATGTCTCCAATCTCATAGTACATATTTGATAAGAGGGTGAAACTAAATAGGGAGACACAAATGTTAACGAACTTATCAAAATAAAACAATCAAAAGAAAGGTGAAGAATAAACACTAATGAAATTGTATAGTGGAAGCTAAGATGAAGAAGAAAATGGTTGAAATGAAGAACAAAACCAAAGGAGGATTGAGCTTGCTGGAAGGAATAATACGGTGAAAGGGAACACAAACGTTTGAAGAGAAACACAATAAAAAAGACAAAAGATTAAAATGAAGAATCATGACAATAAAGTACTTCCATAGTTGAGGAAACTCAATAGCAGAGGATGAGTGGTACTACTCTGATACCATGTTGAAATTATGGGGTTTTAGATATAGGGGGAGAAAAAAAGATGAGATAAATTGATTTTGAAAGAATTATGATATGTTAATGTGTACTTCAAACCTAAATGACTATCTCTCATTTATACTAATTATGATCTTTTATAATTAATTAGGGAAATAAATCATAATAATAAATGTAAATGTGATAACCAATCCTAAGGAATGTTGTAGAGATAAGGAGACTAATCCTAGAGAATAATCCTAGATATTTACTAGATATGATAGTATAATTTCATATATTCTAACAGATTCCTCGAGTGTATTCCTAAAGTATCCTTGGGCATATACACACCCTCCATGAGCTTCAATTTAGCTTTGCTAGCCTGGTTTTTCAACCCAATTGCAGTGTCCTTCCTGATTTGCAAAAGTAGCACATATTCACACCTGATATAATGTTACATTACATTTCGTTGTGTCCCACCTATTGTCAGATACAGGATTATCTATCATAGTTCAAGAACAAGTGAAAAGCACTTGAATAATTGATGGAAGAATGACTTCAAAGATCCTTTAGTTCCCTTTAATAATCAATTCTAGTAGACCCAAGTTTGTCATATTTGGCATAGTCATGCCCTTCTTTCAAATTTCAACCCAAAAAGTCACATACTGTGGACATTCATATGTAACTGAGTTAATTTAAACATGAGGTTAGGCATTGCAAACTGTGACTAAATCAGGTGCATATGTGCTTAATTTTGTAAATCATGGGAAAGTGCA
The DNA here is from genome assembly GCA_037962975.1 of Clitoria ternatea. Lineage (NCBI taxonomy): Eukaryota > Viridiplantae > Streptophyta > Magnoliopsida > Fabales > Fabaceae > Clitoria > Clitoria ternatea. The sequence goes on along the minus strand of CM075674.1, from coordinate 101,093,903 downwards.
ATTAAACGAATAGTTTAAAATGACGTCAAAGTGCACTCAATTCCCAACTATAAATAGATTGTCTCAACATAGACTCACTTTATAGTATGTCTGTTTTGTTTGGCTAATTATTATTTTTTAGTATGCATAAAATTTCCTGGGTCATATGTAGGTTGATTCTCTATCCCTCCTTCGCGTCTCTTCTTGGGATAGAGAAACTTCGTCAGTGTTGTGCCACATGGTTGCTTCTTGAACAATATCTTCTACGCCATCATAATTGGAAGGTATGCCTACATTTTCTTTTCTTCTTTTTCCCCACATGAATGGAAACTTACATTTTCTTGTTGATGTGCTAATTTTGTCACTGATCCTCATGTACATATTTCTTGTTTGCTTATTTCTTAAACTCGTTGGGGTTCAGTGGGAATATGCGGGAGAATCATCAAAAAATAGCTCAGAAAGTATTATTGCTAGAAAACCTGCAATAGCCCAGGGATCTATATCTGAATACAATCCTGCAAAGCTGTTACTTAATGGGGTTGGATGGTCAATTCCACAATCCCAAGGAAGTAGAAGTGCCAAAAATTTGATCCCTCAGAGACGGCCATTTAAAGTTCAAAGTCCAGTAGCAAGGCATGAAGGAATGTCATACCAAATAAACCGTGAACCCTGGTTCTGGTTCCCTAGTCCAGCCACCATCTGGGATGGGCCTGAATTTCTTGGGAGGGTGGGGATTCAGAAAGATGACCTTCCATGGAAGATCAGAGCATCTGTTATATACTCTGTACGTGCACATCATGGAGCCGTGAGGTCTCTGGCTGTTCATCAGGATGAATGTACTGTTTTTACTGCAGGAATTGGCCAAGGATATAAAGGAACTGTTCAGAAATGGGAATTGAGCCGAACTAACTCTCTCTTCGGCTATTATGGCCATGAGGAGGTTTGAACTTTTCTTTACTGAAAGTGACATATTTTCAACCATGCAGAACTACTGCTTGATATAGATGCTTGTATTACTTATAGATTTCGATAGTTGAGAACTATTTGGTAGTATCATTTATCAACTATGGTATCGATATACAATGTGCAAAGTACAGCATGATGGATGATGATTTAAAACAAATTAGTCTGTGATGTGATTGGATGTGTTAGGAACCAGTGAACACAATGAGATTAATTATAGTTGATTGTAAAAAATTGTTAATGACTTTAGCTGTTAAATTTTTTTTACAAATGCCATTTAGACATGTATTTCTCTACAGTAAATACTTTTGCTATGAATGTAATACTAATTACTTATCTCAAATGTCAGGTTGTGAATGATATTTGCATCCTACCATCTAGTGGAAGAGTGGCATCCTGTGATGGAACAGTTCACATTTGGAATAGTCAAACAGGGAAGCAAATTTCAGTATTTACTGAGTCTCAAACAGAATCTGGCCCTCCTACAAGCCATCCATCCTCTGCGTCAAAAATTAACAGTGACCAGGCTAATGTGCTTAATTTGAATACACTATCAAATGGAATATTGTCTAGTGCTTTTGATTCAAGCCTTTATACTTGTATGCATCTATTATACGCTGCCGAAACTCTTGCAGTTGGCACTGGAAATGGTTCTCTAAGGTGAATTTAATTCTTTGTTTTGAATGCCGTCTCAATCAAATAGATTAGAAAATATGTCAATGCTTGCCAACTTTTGAAACTTTTCTGTACAGGTTCATTGATGTTGCTCGAGGTCAAAAGCTTCATGTCTGGAGAGGGGAGTCTAATGAATCTAGTTTTCCTTCGCTCATTTCTGCCATTTGTTCCACTGGTTCTGACAAGATGCATGCCAGTGGAATTTCCACTTTTCCATCTTTTATTGCAACTGGACTAAGTTCTGGTCACTGTAAATTATTTGATGCAAAGAGTGGAAATGTCATTTCCTCTTGGCGTGCTCATGATGGATATGTGACAAAGGTATTTTGTTATGTTCTAAATATTTGGGGTACCCAATTTGATTTTACACAGATTTGTCTATGTCCTTGTTTACAGTTGGCTGCACCTGAGGAATATCTGCTCGTTTCCAGCTCTCAGGACAGAACTTTACGAGTCTGGGACTTGAGAATGTAAGAGAGAATACCCTCACGAATCCTCCCTTCATTAGGTGTTTAGGACCTGTCGAAAATATGGATTTTAGATATAGGAGGAGAAAGAGAGATGAGAGAGAATGAATGCAGTATAATGTATTGATACACTCAATATGTCCAATATGTTTATAGAACCTCCAAATGTACTATTGCTTATTTACAGTAACCATTATCATGTCTAATTAGGAAAACATGGAAACTAATCTTAGAGTATTATTTAAAATATGATAAGATATTTTTTGATATTCCCATATATTCTAACATGACCACTGAACTGTCTCTCTTAAGTCTCCTTTATGAAAACATCAAAGTATTGTTCCTTTTGACACATGAAAGTTGTTAGAACTTATAAGGTAAAGCAAATGGTTAATTGGGGTATGCTGAATGGTCATCCCTTATTACATATTCACCTACGTGGTAAGAATGTACAAGATGTAGGGGCATATAATTTCACTTGAGGAAATAATAATTTTTTATCAATGATCAACCTGAGTAGGAAAAAACCTATTTGACCCCCACTCATTTATGTTTCTTTCTTCATTGTCATGTCTGTTGTTCACATTTCATAGATTTGAGTACATGCTTCATTGAGTTTATTTGAAGATATATTCCTGAAAAGAGAACCTGAATGAAGTAATCAGCTTTCTTCCTCATTTATGTGACATTGTATCGTAAAGCTCATCTCTATTACCCTTGCAGGAATTTGCCTTCGCAGCCTATTATTTTCCGAGGTCATTCAGATGGCATATCCAGTTTCTCCATTTGGGGACAGGATGTTATTTCAATTTCCCGGAATAGGATTGGACTATTCTCCTTGTCTAAATCTGTTAATGAAACAGTATGCTTCTCTTTTCTCTGGTTCACGACTTGCATGATGGGATAGGAATTAGAAAGAATCTGTCATGTCTAGCACCTAATTTAGATGTCAAAATAATGATCCATTCCTGCTTTTTAGTTATATCTTGTTGCTTGATATGAACCCCCTTGCCCCTTGCTTGTGTTGTTCAAATGTAGATCCTGAAGTTCAGTAAAATTCAATGTGCTGACACATTTATCTAAAACCCAGCCTTCTTGCCAATCACCTCTTCTTCACAGATTTAACAGAGTGAAATGCATATGCATGACATGTGCCCTGTAACCTTTTACTCTCCATACTCAAATTGCTTGAGCTGTTCAGCCTTCAGGCTTGAAAATTGAAATCTTCTATGCTTGCTATGCAGTGCTCATCAGTATAGGAAAGCCTGATATCATTTTCTTTAATCATATTGATATAGATTTGTGCTTTTTAAAATTACTATCATGATTATGTGGTTCAATGACACAGGATGGGCAGCATCAAATTATTCCCCAGAAATTATACGTTTCAGATAATGGAATGAGAAGCTTGTCAGCATTATCCAGTATTAGTATACTGCCCTTCTCTCGGTTGTTTCTCATAGGAACAGAAGATGGTTATCTGAGAATCTGTTGTTAAATATGCTTCATCGTTTTCCTTATCTTGTATCGGTTGTGAGGAATTCATTTGTACATCGTGATTATTTTTGATTCAATCATCCATGCGCGACGCGGATTCCATATCAGAGGAACCAACTACATAGTAGGTAATCTAATGCACCATTATTTAGACAATTATTTCTTTCAGCCAATATGGCCTATAATTGATCAATTATTCAATCTATATTACCAAGTATACCCACCCTTCATGTTCCTTTTTTTAGTTTTTTTTTTAAACGGTTAAATAGTCAAATTTAAGGAAAAATAACATTATCAAAAGTATGTATATATTTGGAAATGATGCATTAAATCACATACTGCTTATACAAAGTGTGTAGATATTTGTTCCTTATTACTTGTTTTAACTACAATTTTAAGTTTATTATTCATGATTTTGTTTTCTACTTTAATCTAAATTTTATGGGAGGTTTAGTAATATAAAAAAAAACAACATAAGAAAATAAGTTGAGAGAATATGAAATTATTAAAAGATAAAATATGATTTCTAGCGTCTTGAGAATTTTATTCTCATCATTCAAAACCTTTATTCTCACCGCTCATCTCTTGTTTAGGAAAATCCACAATACTGCTCCGTGAAATTACATTTTTCAGTTATCAAAACCAAATACTGAAATCCGTTTCACATAAGGTTCTATATGAATCTTAAAATTCGTAACATATGAGATGTTTTTCAGACATCAAAATTTGTAACACTTGAGGTTCTTCTCTAATGTTCATATTCATATATAACACATGCATTGTCCAGATTTACTGGTGCGAAAAAATACAGAGTAGTCAAAAATACCGAAACACTCGTGTGAATGATAATGAGAATATCAAGAATAAAGGTGAATTTTGGGTGTTTGATGATTACCACCAGCAATAATTAGCTTAGAATAAAGCTCGTATATTTTATGTTTAGAAAAACCTTTATTGAAGAAGAATATAAGAATTGTTCAGTAATTAGAGAAAGGTATGTTAGTACTTCTTCTAGGAGAGACAGGAAGAGGGTAAGACAGGAAAAAAGTAATTTAACCATATAAATATTTTAGACTTTCTGTCCCAAAGTAAAAAAGAATGTTAAGCGTGAAGGTTTTGGATAGTCGAGATAAAAATTTTCCGTGTTATTAAACTGCCACTGTTTTTGTCCTATGACCAATTTTGGGAAGTGGGAACCATCGAAATTGGAGTAATATTTTAGTAGCAGTATGGAGAACTAGAAATCGTACACCTAACAAACGACCTGTAATCTCTTAGTTAATATTTAATTTATAATTTCAGACACAGATGAGCTGTATTGGGACAATTACTCTGATTTTGATCCCTCCTGTGTTCTTGCTTTCTTTTCTTTATTATATTATTGAGATCCTGCTATAAGTATGAATTTCGCTACTCTAACATAAGGAGATCTGTGAAATGAGAAGGTGAAAAATCAATGATGTTGATTTAAAATTAATTATAATGATGAAATACTTTAATTCAAATTAATGCTAAATGATTTTTCACTTTCGATTATATGTATTAAAAATTATTAAAACAAAAAATATAATGTATTAAAATTAAAATTATAGAATTTTCTCTTGCTGAAACACAACAATCAATAATGTAATTTAATTCTAATACATTATAATTTTTTCGTTTTTATAATTTTTAATACGTATCACAACTGATAATTAATTTTCAACATTATCACATTTCTTTTTTTTCTTTAAAATTTCTGTTTTATATTTAACTTAATTTTACGATTTTTATCTAGTCAAACAATCATAAAATAGTTTCAAAAGACTTACAATAATTCACATGATAACAACCTTAAGTCATCGTTACATTAAAGGTACAGCCTGCAAAAACAACATATTTAACACATAAAGGTTGATATACATGAGCCTTTATCCCAGCATTACAAAAGAAAAGAAACCATTGACTTGCTAACTTAAAACAAGAAAATGATAAAAGAAATAATTTCGGATGTCAACTCTCAAATTATCACCTAACAACATAAGATATATGATTCATATATCTCAGTAACCATAAGTTAATAAAAACAATTTAACATGGTATTTTTAACCATTAAATGAAAAACATTTTCCTTTTTTTCTTTTTCCAAAACTTAAACATTCATCATACATTTTATAACAATTACAAGCAAATAAGATATCATCCATACTAAAACTTACATAACATGAAATGTGTTCTTATTCCGTCATGTGTTAGTCAAAGCACCTGATTTGGTGAACTCGCCTAGTCCGTGGAAGCATCTCCCCACTATGGACATTGAAAAACACTCTCACCTCACAAGGTCTTACTACAAGCCTTGTGACGCCTAATGCAACCACCTTTGGCGCAGCATCTCCCCACTATGGACATTAAAAAGCACTCTCACCTCACAAGGTCTTACTACAAGCCTTGTGACGCCTAATGCAACCACCTTTGGCGCTACAAGACCATCACCAATTCCCTTGCGATGTCAAGATGATTTAACATATATATATATATATATATATATATATATATATATATAAAGATGATGTATCATATGAGAAAGACTTTTATATGTAAGAGTGAGAGAACCAAATCTGGACTGTACAATCATACAATGGATGGTTGAGATTAATCATACAATGGATGGTTGAGATTAATCATGTGAGTTTTTAAAAAAGTCATGTGACCTTTTAAGTAATCATATGACTTTTAAAAAATTTTAATCTCAACCATCCATGTATGGTTATACGACCCGGATTTGCTTTCTCACTCTCATATAAGAGAATCTTTCTCATAAGATACATCTCTCATATATATATATATATATATATAATAGTTGTACATATAAAATATGTGAATTCAAAGAACTCATTCTTATCATCTTGTTGAAGAAGAGTTCTCATGATGTACACATTTGACACTACAAGGCCATTTCTAGTTCCCTTATGATGTCAAGATGATTTATACTATGAAGCACCCCCATTTCACAAGGTTTTATCTAAAAACTCTAAAACTTGGTGCACCCCTTAACACTACAAGGTCATTACCAGTTCCTTTGTAATGTGAAGATTGTTCAACTATTAAGAGTTTAGAGTTGTAACTGAGGTATAAATCATAATTGTGCCACACAAGACATATAACTTCAAGGAACTCATGCACATACACAAATTTGAGATTAAAAAAGGGTTTTCATGTCATTTACACTAGAGTTATTGATTACTATAAAGGGCACAATCAATTACTGAGAAATAGAGGTCTGGTAATCGATTACCATCATTTGGATAATTGATTACTCTGGAGGGATAATCGATTACGAGAGTATCAAGTATTTATTTTGGCAACCCAAGTTTAGGTAATCGATTACTTAATGCAGAACAACAGAAAAATGACAGGCTATACACTAGATACATTCTAAAACTACCATATTTTTATTTCCTCAATTCAATACCAACATATTTCATTAACAATTGCAACCCAAGTTCAATACATCATTACCATTTCAAACAACTAAAGATGTAAAATATCCGATCGTCACAAACACATACGCGCCTTAATTTTCCTAACAACCGACAATTCCCAATCAAGTGTATATCATTCTACAATCACACAATTGGTCCATTTTAACCACCACCTACCATTATCAATTGTAAAACAAATCTAGTATAACTTTATACTTTCAAAACAACCAAAGACATAAATTTCACTCATCATCACCAACATACACACACATATTCTAATTTTCCTCATCAACATACAAAATTCATAACCATTATACAAGTACACAATTTACCAATTTCAATCAACATTATTAATACATTAGTACACTACCAACCTTAATTATTCCTAATTTCTCAATTTGTTCATCATCGTAAAGTCACACATGTAACATCCCTAATATTTTAGAAAGGTTTTAATTGGCGAAAAATATTAATAATTGCCCAACCGGATTTGTTAAGACTTTGGAAATTATTATTATCAAAGATGTAATTACAAATAATTAAATGTTGTAGAAATAAATAAATTTATTTGATTGACTAATTATAAAAGGTTAAATGAAGAGTAATTGGAAGGAAGTAAATTTAGAAGTTACCAATGAAGGTAAAAGGTAAAAGCTTAATTAAAACTTTAAAGAAATTATAAAAGAAAGGGGGAAATGACTATTTTGCCCTTGTGCCTTAAATGTTAATTTCATTTCCTTCTTCTTCCTCACCTTCACGCATGCACTTCTTCTCCCTTTTCTCCTCACCATTGCCACGGCTGCATGCTCCAAGAGGAAGACCATTTCGCGTCAAAACTTCGAGATAACTACGTTTTTGAGACCGTGGCTTCGAGGTGAGTCTAATGAACCCTTTAAATTAAGCTTTCGCATCTCTTTCATTTTCTCCGTTAAACCAAATAGTCGTGCATGGAGGAGTGAGCTTTCGTTTCCTACTCCTCTAGTGCGTAGAAGCTTGAAAATGGTCTTTAGAGTAATGAGGGTGGTTTAACGTTGACGGGTTTTACGTTTCGACGTCCGTAGGTAACAAAGTAGTCGTCGGAGGATCGAACGGTGAAGTGGATGTTGATTTTGGACGTAGGACGTTGGACATAGCGTCGAGGAAACGCTAATCACATCAAGAATGAGTCGACGGAGCTCGGAGTCGAGGTAAGGGGGGTGTTCGGGTTATAATTAATTAGAATAGGTAAGTATGATTGAATTAAGTCATTGAATGAAACATGGAAATAATAAGATTTGACAATGCATAATAATTGTATGTGTATGAATATAAATTGTGCATGGGTTATGATGATTATGAGGATGACGTGATATGAATTGTGATGAGTTGATGAGTACAGTGGCAATGTGATGACGGGCTTGACAAGTAGGTCGCCCAATTGATGAGTATGTGTTTTGTTGCTGGCCACTTGTAGTATGATATGAGAAATATGAATATACATGTGTGATTATGTGGTGTAGGATGGCCGACGGTATGTGCAGCCCCTCGTTTCTGGCTCCCGTGGTGTTTGTGCCCAGTTGAGCTATACAGTGGTCAAGTAGGACCCAGTGGTTGAGGTGGAGAGTCAAGTAGGACTCGGTGGACCAAGCAGGGTTCATGGGGTGTCAAGTAGGACCCCCAGCTGAAGGCCGATCCTTTTAGTATCCGGATACTAGGCGTCGAAGTGTTATGAGAGTCAGTTGTGTTATTCAATGAATTTCTAGAATTATGAGATGATATGTATGTGCTTTACCATATCTGATGGTTGTGAATTGTATCTTGAGGATGATGAAATTGGATGGAGTTCACAATTGGTATGTGTAGATTAATGACAAGAGATGAGATCGATTATATAATGTAAAACTAGCAAATGTATATGTCTTGTTATTGAACTACTGTTCTATATTAATTATGATACCAAACACTCACCCTTGCTGTTGTTTCTTTAATTTAGTAACCAGTGACAGGGAAGAGGCCGAGGCCCTGGAGGTGCGCCAAGTGGAGAATTGATGCCAAGGAGCTAAGGGAATTTATGAAATGAACTGTGTGTGTAATGTGTGTTGTGATTTATGTATGTTAAATCTAGATGTTGTTTATGTGTGTTGAGTTAATTTGGTATATTGTCACCATGATTATGAATGTAATGGATAATGAGTAGAATCTGGATATTAATTGATGAGGGTATAAATTCATGAGGAAGATAAGAATTCTTATTGATGGAGTAGTATGATGGTGTGTTAGAAGTATTGATATGAGTAATGTGAATTTCATGATTGACTGCATATTGGCATGGAGCCAATAGTAAGTATGAATAATAATTTGCTATAGACATGTTTTGTTTATGAGTAGGAACATGAATGAGGTAGATGATTGATGTGCATTGCATTGTGGAAATGTATGTAATAGAGTAGAGTGGGCTGAATGGTGCATATAAGTGTTAGGCAAGTTTACTGGTGTAATTGTACTGATCTTCTACACATAAGCTGCATAATTCGCTTGAGCGAAATGGTTTATCGCTCAAGCGACAGGGTTCTGTAGCCACTGGAGTAGTTTCGCTCAAGCGGATCCAATCTCGCTTGAGCGAGAGATAGAAGAAATGGCCACTGTGTCATATTCGCCCAAGCGGAAAGGATTCTCGCTTAAGCGAGAGGGCTTTGTATCAGGGAAACACTCTCTGGTCAAGTCTCGCTCGAGCGGGTATGGCCTTATGTGATGTACATGATAGCTTGGGTATGATTAAATTGGCTTAAAACGAGATTTCATAAGTTGAGTTGTGTGGAATTTGCGTTTCCTATTTCTGTGCTGATAGTCTCGCCCGAGCAAGAAGGGATCTCGCCCAGGCGAGGATCCCCTGTATTGGCATAATGGTCTCTAGTCCATTTTCGCTCAGGCGAAGGTGAATTTCGCTCAAGCGAAATTGCCCAAGTATCAGTGTTGCTCTCTGGAAGGAATTCATAGCATCAGTGTTTGCTCTCTGGAGGAAACTCGCTCAGGCGAATGGAGTCTCGCCCGAGCGAAGGGTCTGAGGAATGGCATTCGCTCAGGCGAGTGAGGAATCAGCTCGAGCGAGTGCAGTGTGTTGTGATTAGGTGAGGTTCTGGACGAATCTCGCTCAAGCGAGAATGGCCGCGCTTGAGCGAGCCAGTGAGGAAATGGTCACTGGACCTTTTTTTGCCCAAGCGAGTGTGAGTGGCTTGAGCGAAAGTGGGGAGTGTGAATGCTGGGTGATGCTCACTCAGGTGAGTGACTTGTATGGTTGTGTTTTGACCGAGTGTATGATGAGTAAGAGGGATTCTTGACGAAATTCATTTGAGTGGGAACCTTAGAAAATAATTTCTTGATGTAGTGAATTTCCAAGTGAAATTCTGAGTGGCTATGCCAAGGCAGAACCCTCCGAGTGAGGGAGTAGATAAAATTCTGAGTGAGAGGTCTCCCTGTGTGATATTCCGAGCAGTTGTGTTCCGAGTGAAAATATCCGAGTTTAAGGTAACTCATTCCGAGTGGAGCCTCTCTGTGAGTGTAACTCCGAGTGGAAAATATGAGTAAACCCCGAGTGGGGATGAGTTTGTATATTCCCAAGTGGAAATCCGTGTATGTGTCACCTTTGTGGTGAGGAGTTGTTATGATGGATTAGATTGAATATATTCTAAGTGTATGAGTTATACATGTATTCCGAGTGAACATGGGTACCTATTCCGAGTGAATAGGGTAATGTGTATTTTGAGTGTCTAAGTATGGAATGAGTCCGAGTGGGACTTGACTTAATGGTTTTCCCTGAGTGAGTAAGTTATCATAAGTCCGAGTGACTTACTTGGTGAATATTCCGAGTGGCATGGGGTTAGAGTAAAGCAGATTGGAACTTGACTGTTGGGAACCTTCCCAAGGGGAAGGAGATTGAGTATTCTCCGAGTGTGAGAAGTGTAATTATGCCGAGTGGTGAATGTGGAATACATTCCGAGTGAATTATTGTTGTGATACACCGAGTGGTGTTTAATTGGGAAATATTCCGAGTGAGGAAGGTTTATGGATTCCGAGTGGGATAACCTTCATTTACCGAGTGGATTGTATAAGTGTGACCCTTGAGGATAGAATATAAATGACTAAGTATATACGATGGGTTGTTCCCAAGTGAATGGAACTCTGGATCCCGAGTGATAGACTATGCGAGTATGAGTCGGCCCTGAATGAGTTGGTTGAATGAAAAATGGATCGGTCTAGATTGGTATGTCAAGAGGGAAGCCGAGTGTGAGATGACTCGGATCTTGTTGAATTTTTCCGAGTGAAACCGAATGAATGTTGGGTCGGTTTTCTCGCCTGGGAATGAGATATAAACGTCGCTCAAGCGATTGGAGACCTCGCTCAAGCGAAAGCTGATAGTTTCGCCTAAGCGAGTTGGGACCTCGCTCAAGCGAGAGGTCCCTGATTCCATTTTCCCTTTTTGTTCCATTTAATTAATTTCTTCCTTCTCACTTGATTATTTAAATTAATTAGGACTGTTTACTATTTTTTTTAAACATGATCAGTGAAACATAAAAATCATTTTAAATCGGGACTTAATTATTATTGTTGATCACGAAAAATTTATTGTAAAAATTACGTGAACAAATAAAAATAAATGTAAACTGACTTAGGATGTCACAACACATACATGCACCTTAGTTTCTAAATCAACGTACAATACCACCACATAATCAACGTACAATACCATCACACAAAGCATACTTAATCCATCAATTATACAATTCACTATAATTTAACCATAAATCATCGTCATTTACACTTCTATTTTGTAAATACATCCATTAACAACATAAGTTTTATCATTTCACTACCAACTTAGAAATTAGGGGAAGAGAAGGGTTACCTTGAAATCCTTGTTGCTCCTTCACTTGGACTACCCAACTCAAGCAAGATGTTTCCCTCGTAACCCTTGTGTGGAGAATTAGATGAATGGAGTGGAGTTTCCTCATTAACCTTGGTTATGTTTGAGATGAAAAGATAGTGAGAATGGAAGAAGAGATGGCCACTATTTGAAAGAGTAAAGGAAATAGAGGGAGTAAATGTGCTTGATTGTGACGGTGACAGTGAGAGTGAGAGATGAAGCCACGGTTTGGTGTGGGAGGAGGGGAGTGTGAAGAGTGTGTGGTGAGGGAAAAGATAGTGTTTGTGAGTGATGGAGAAGGAGAATGATGAGAATGTAAGTGAAGTGAGCTTTTTGAGTGTTAAGTGGTCCTTTAGGGTGGGGTGAGGCATATGGTAGTTAAGGTGAGGTGCGTAACATTTAAGAAATTTGCAATAGTGTTCCTACAAGATCTAAAATTCTAAAGCATAAAAACACCAAACACTTAAATACAACTATATATAAAAAAAATGTTACAATCTTTCCCCTTCAAAAGAATTTTATCCTCAAAATTTAAACCTCATGTCTGATTTTAACTTTAACAATCCTAAACTTAGGACATGGGGTGGTTTAGGGACATATTTATGGAGTTGAGATACATGGAAAACATCATGCAAATTGGACAAACTGGGCGGAAGGGCTAAGCGGTAAGCGACTGGCCCGACTCTATGAAGAATTTGAAATGGACCAATGAAACGAAAATGAAGCTTTTTAGCCCGAATGGGCATTTCCACTCTTGTGGTGGATGTAACTTTCAAGAACACATGCTCACCCTCACTAAACTCAAGAGGTTTGTGTCTCTTATCTGTATAACTCTTCTGTCTATTATGAGCAATTTATAACTTTTCCTTAATTGACTTGATCTTGTTTGTGGTTGTGCTAGGTCAGGATTTAACAAAGCTTTCTCTCTCATTTTTGTCTAACAGAGAGGTGATCTACACTTTCTACCATAGAGCGCTTCATAAGGTTCCATTTCTATGTTGGACCGGTAGTTGTTGATGTAAGCAAAGTCTACCAAGGCTAGGAATATACTTTAATCCCCGCCTTCCTCTAAGGTACAAGCTCTAAGTATATTCATTAAGGTTTGTATAGTTTACTCTGACTGGTCATCAATCCGAGGGTGGTAAGCAGTGTTAAAACTCAATCTAGTCCCAAAATCCTTTTGTAAAACGCCCCAGAATCTTAAGGTGAACCTAGGATCCCTATCTGTCATTACACTCACAGGTGTTCCATGTAACCTGACTACCTCCTGGATATACCACTTAGCGAGTTTCTCTAAAAAGTAAATAACTTTGATGGGTAGAAAATCAACAGGCTTGGTGAGTCTATCCACAATTATCCATATAACATCCAATCAGGCGGAGTTCTAGCAAAGCCTATTACAAGGTCCATGGTTACGTTCTCCTATTTTCACTCTAGGACATCTAAGGGTTGTAAGGGTCTTGAAGTTTCTAGTGTTCTTTTTTGACTTTTTGACAAGTGAGACACCTAGATACAAAGTTTGAGATGTCCCTCTTCGTCCTATGCCACCAAAATATTCTCTTTAAATCCCGATACACCTTAGTGGTACCCGGTTATCCGAGTAGGTACTCGTATGGGTTTCTTCTAACACCAACTTCCTAATGTCTTTATTCTTTGGGATATCAGCTTCTGAGAAGTCGGGTTGACCTCTCAAATGCAACAGGTCTTCATCTCTCACCTAAGTCTTTCTAATCTTATTATAGTAATTTTTTATGGTTCCAAAATTATATTAAATTAGGTGTCATAATAATAATATTATTATTAAAAAAGAAATGACCTAAACAAAAAAAAAAAACAAATTAGAGAGTCACAACATGAAAGAAAATAAAACCTTCCTAGCATCCTCAATAACAATACTTAAGAGTTCACTAGGGCAAGAACTAAAGATATTAACAAAATCTAACGACCTATCACAGACAAGATGAGCAAGTCAATCCGCACTATGATGTCTCCGGGAGCACCCTTTGTTCACCACCGCAAGCTAACACAGAATTTACCTCCACCTGAATCATCCGCACTCCCAAGTTCCAAGCCAGCTTGAGCCCTTGCTCTGTACTCATTAACTCTGTCTTGCGTATAAAGCGTTGTCCTATATTCATCATGAATCCTCCAATGAAACTACCTGATGCATCTCTCAAAAGACCATTTAATTGCCAAAAAGAGCAATCAACATTAAGTTTGATGTCACCTATCTTAGTGGGGGTTCCCAGTAAATATCTTGAAGTTACTTATTACCCAAAGCTTTCGAAAGAAAGTGGCCACCACTATGAATCACATTATCGATGGTAACAAAAATTTGATGGATAAGCATCTGGGAAGAAAGACCCTTACGATTGAAAACAAAATTATTTCTGTCAGTCCATAAGGTCTAAATTGCGATAAGGAAGAGAAATTTCCAAGGCACTCCTCCTTGGTCACAATAATGAAGGACATGCATAAAAGTCTCTTTATCCTGACCATATCGAACACACTTTGTCTTAACATTCATCCAAATGTTATTTAACTCCATGCATGAAGGGAGTCTGCCATGAAAGACCATCCAAAGAAAAAGATGAATTATGGGGGGTCCATTCCACTTCCAAATAGCCTGAAGTGTTCTGTGATCATCTTGATTTTCATTATCACCAATCATACAATCAAACACTGACCTTATAAAGAAAAGGTCATTTGACTCATAGGCCCAACAAGCAAGGTCGTCCTCATCACCAGAAATGGGTACTCTAGAATTTGCAATCTTATTCACCACTGCCTCAGGAAGAATTAATATGTCTAAAAAGATTAACATTCCAATCCTTATCAAAGACAAATGAGGATAAGGGAAGATTCGGTTACCAAACAGGTATAATACCCAAAGCATAAGATTCAAGGGGCTTCAAGTCTTATAAACTTGTCCTTCCACAACCTAATTTCACCCCTATTGCCAAAGTTCCATACAATACCACACTGGATTTGCTTCCATGCACTACAAATAGCACGCCAAGTTTTCGATGTTTTAGCCTTAAACTCCATGACTGGAATAAGGTGCTGGCCACACAATATACTGGGACCTCGAGACAATTGTGTTCCCAAAATAAGCATGCTTTGCTGAGGCTTCTGTAACCAAATTTGTGTCATCAGCAAACAACGAACAAAAGCGAAGAAAGTGGATCACCTTGGCGTAATCCACGTTGAGGTCTAAACTTTCTAAAGTGATGCCCTTCCTAATTCATTACCATAAAGAAGAGCTAATGCAGTGATAAATAACATTAAGAAATCCTCGCAAGATGACTACACGAGATTAAGAAATCCTATTTGATTTTATCATATGCTTTCAACATGTCTATTCTAACCAGCATATAAGGTTTCTTCCCTGTGCAAGTATTGAAGGAATGGATAAGGTCATTGGCAATGATTATATATTGTCTACTCCAGAAACTAATATTAAAGAGACAACATTAATAGAAGAAGTAATGTAAGAGAACACAAATAATTAAGAAGTAGAATTCAATACTGTTTACAAATTTAAAGAGCCACTTTTTACATTTATTAGACATTTTGTATTCTTTGTGACAGATGAAATATGACAACTTTAAGGAAAAATAGGAATGCAAGATCGAAAACACCTCGGCAACCTGTACTCATTTGAAACCAGTGTAAGAAAGTGAAAAAAAAAAAAAGAATGAGTCCAAAGCATAGCAACCACAAAAAAAAAGTAAGAGAGAAACAAAGACAATGTAAATGGCAACGAAACAAATAATTAAAACTGAAATGTAAAATTCAGGATTAACCCTTTTAAATAATAAAATTTAGGATAAACTCTTTTAAAAAATTTAATATTAAGTCTCTTTAAGGACAAGAACTTAATACTATTCTTTTAGAGATTTAATCCTAAATTTTATATTTTTATGAGAGGTTAATTTTTAATCCTAAATTTTATATTTTTATGAGAGGTTAATATTTTTAAAAAATTAGAACAATTTAACAGTATGAGCTTATCCCTAAATTTTATTATTTTGAAGGATTTAATTTATTTTAAATTTTTATGAGTCAATTTTACATTTTAGCATTAACAAAACATAAAAAAAATCAATACCTTTACAAAGTAAAAGTTACCATTCATATCTAACTTAGATAATATTCTTGATAGAAGAAGAAAAAACTTTGAGAGAGAAAATAATAATATAAGTAGAAACCCTTGTGTTAAAAAAAGTTGAGACATTTTTTTAAAATATGAAAGATAAGACTAAGGATAAGGAAAATGTGAAAGATGTAAAGATATTTTTATGTGTGAGTTATAAATAGAAAATAAAAAAATAATTGAGAATAGAATTTGAATTTTTAATTCAAAAAATCAAAACGGAAAAAGTTATTAAAAATACAATAAAGGATGTATTAAATGACATAAATTCATTGGAAATTGAAGAGATTGATAAGAAATAGTAACAATTTTTTTATAAATTATATGATTGGTGGAAAAAAGATTTGAAATGATGTAGAGAAACGAAATAAACTGCGGATTAGAATCCACTAAATTCAAAAGTTGGTAGAACTCTATTTTACATGGATAATTGGTTGTTCATGTAAAAATGCCAATTAATTAGGAAAAGTTTATAACATCATTTTCTTCTCAAAATTGTCCCGAACGAAAAAGTAAAAATAAAAAAAAGCAATAGCTACAAGTTAGAGTATATTTGGTTTTTAGTTGGGTTGATCCTATAATAAAACGAAATTTCATGAATAATTAATATTAACTTTTAAATTTTTTATTTTTACAATTCTATTTTCCCAACTGCAAACTAAACGAGTTGTAAAACCGTGGTTAGAAGTTGTAATTGTAATTTGTAACAGTGGGATGGGCATAGAAAAGAATTTTGTAAAAAAGAATATATCTGGAAAAAGAAGGGAAAGGGCATAATGGGGAATAAGGGATGTTTCATTGGCATTGCAGAAGCTTATATTAACAGGCAACCAACCAACCTATTCCTGCATTGCATTCACTCATTCAACGATCCACAAAAAAATGTTGGCAGTTTTCGACAAATCGGTCGCAAAGGGCCCTGAGGCTCTTCAGAGCCCCCACTCAGACTCTGTGTCAGCCCTGAAAGATGCCTTTTTGGCGCAACACTTCTCTTCTGTTCACTCTGGCTCCGTCACCGTCAATCTTGCCTCCTCCGGCCTCTTCGCCTATTCTCTTCACAGACAGAACCCCCTCCTTCCAAGGTTTATATATACACCCATTATTCCCTGTTCTTTCTGTTAAATTTTGTCACTTTTGTTCTTTTCTTGATTTGGGCTGTGTTTGTTTGTTTGTTTCCTGTTGGGTGATCTTGTTGAACATTAATTTGAAGAGTGACAAAAGTTGAAATCTTTGATGAACCCTTTTAAGTTTTGATGTCCTTGTGAGTTTCTTGATCATGGAAGCTCCCTTTTGTTGGTGCTTTGTTGATAAATCTAACCTGTGAAACTTCACTCTTATTTGGACAATGTTGCGTAGTTCAATCTTTTCCATTGCCTGGCATCTTATTGTAGAATCCGGTTCTTGGTTAATGGAAGATCTTGGATTCTTGCGGGTTTATGGTGTTTTGTGAAGTCATTTGTTTTCTGGACGTTAATCTTTATTGATTGTTATTAATATTGGACCTTAATCTGGCCGAATCTCAGAGATGGGTCATCTTTATGATACTAGTGGATTTTATCTCCTCATTTTATTAGCACGCGTGTGATTACATATATGTTCTGTTTCGGTTCTGGCACTGCCTATTTTGTTTCTATTCATGGCCATGATATTAATATTAATATAAGACAAAAGGAAAAAGCAAAAACTAATCCATGATATACTATTTAGAAAATCCTTTAGATGCTCCTTGGAGGTCATATGGGTATGAGATAATAATACTTTTCCTATTTTAATTCTTTCACCAATCTTCAAATATATTTTGTTAGTATATTAAATATGTATTCTCACTCTTCCTTTTACCCTCCCTTCACACCAGTAGAAGACATTCTACGATTGTTTTGCAGTGCAATTTTTAATCTTAGTTTTGCAGTGTAATTTTTAATCTTTGCTAATTTTAATGAGGTTAAAAAGAAAAAGCAGATCACAAGGTTATATTATGCTTAGGCTTCAGAGCAATGCTTATCTATTCTTTCCTCGCCAGTGTTAGGTTGACATTTCTCCTCTATTTGCTCTTTGATCTGTAAAATCAACGTATCAGAAAATTCAGAATTATCTTGAAATCTTTTATGAAAAACAATTAGATGCTATAAATTTGTTAAAGGTTCTTGAAAATTAATCATACATGTTTCCTTTCTTATGTTTTCAGGCTGTTTGCAGTTGTGGATGACGTCTTCTGCTTGTTTCAAGGCCACCTTGATAACGTTGCTCATCTTAAGCAACAATATGGATTGAATAAAGCAGGAAATGAGGTTATCATTATCATAGAGGCATACAGGACTCTAAGAGATCGTGGTCCCTATCCTGCTGCTCAGGTTGTGAGAGATTTCCAAGGCAAATTTGCATTTATTCTGTTTGACAGTGGTACTAAGACTGCATTTGTTGCAGCGGTGAGTTATCTTGGTCCATCTCTTTTCCTGTCATACTTATCAATGATTTGCTACTCTAACCTGGCATACATATCACTGCTCTTTTACAGGATGCTGATGGGAGTGTTCCCTTTCACTGGGGAACTGATGCTGATGGAAATCTCGTTCTTTCAGATGACATGGAGATTGTAACTAAGAGCTGTGGGAAATCTTCTGCACCATTCCCTAAAGGTATATAAGATTTTTGTTGTGGAAAGGCAGTTTGACTATATAAGTCCTGTGTTGAACATTTCCTGTGTAAGCACAATTCAAAATATTATGATACAAATATATCAAAATCAAAATTTAAAAGTGAATTGAAACTTGAAAATGGGAATACTGGTTTGCTGACGTGATTTAAGTTGGGTAACAAATGATATTTTCTTTTGTGTCTCAATCACCTTTATAATATTGTTTACTTTGCAATTATCTATCTCATTTCTAGGTACTGTTGTCATGTAATTGATTGTTGGTATATGTTTTTCATATTGTTCGTTCAATGCTATCATGCAAGAAGTAACATTACTTATCTTATCCCATGCTCAGGATGTTTCTTCACAACATCTGGAGGCTTGAGCAGTTTCGAGCATCCACTTAATGAGTTGAAGCCTGTACCAAGGGTTGACAGTTCCGGACAGATGTGTGGTGCCACTTTCAAGGTGGATGCTGAGGCTAAGAAGGAAACAACTGGTATGCCACGGGTTGGGAGTGCTGCTAACTGGTCTAATAATATCTGATTTTAACCCTTGAATTAAGGCTTTTATTATTGCTGAACTCGATTAAATTTTCACTTCCTGGATCTGTTCCCAGCATATGATAACTTTGAGACTATGTTAGTGAGGCTCAATTTATCGTATTTATTTGCCCACTGAATCGAGACA
Organism: Clitoria ternatea; assembly: GCA_037962975.1. NCBI lineage: Eukaryota > Viridiplantae > Streptophyta > Magnoliopsida > Fabales > Fabaceae > Clitoria > Clitoria ternatea. The sequence continues at coordinate 101,074,480 of CM075674.1, read as the reverse complement.
TCGTTTCATGAACCTATTCTAGTTGTTTGGATTTGGAATCAAATATTTAGCTCATACTTTCTTGACACATATCATATGTAATAATATCAACTTGCGCTCTGATCCTAGATGAGTATTTTACTTCCTTTGTTCGATCTCATTTTATTTAGCCTTATTTTTTTGTCGTACTTAACGAGATGGATATTGTGTGAAAAATGACTTCTATCTAGAAAGCCACTTGCAGCAAGAACTTTTAATGTGAGTATCGTTGTGAACATGTTCGCAATTTGTATAACTAAGGAGCACTTATGCATGAAAAGGAAACTGTATAACTGAAGAGCACCTACATATCTCTGGAATTTACAAACAGTGTTCAAGCAATAGCACTTTTCGTACAAACTATCGCAGCAAATATGAGGAACATTAAGGTTACTAGAAATATTCTGCCGCTTCCTCAAAAGTCAGCGACTTTAGTCCTTCGCGTCTGCAATGCCCCCCGGTGTTATCTGAAACACGTAACTCTGTCAAGGAAAAAACACGTGGACTGTAGAGGTAACTGTCTCATCGTTTCATCATTCTTCCCTTTAAAAAATAAAACAAAGATGTTCTCATCAATGCACTTTAACGGGTTTCTGTGGCCATGATGGTGACTTTTCCCCATATAAAGTTAACTTATTTGGCTGGTTATTTAGACTTATGTCAAAGCTAATTTCTTGTTTTAACAACCATAGTTTCGTAACTGCTGATTTGGGGCAGATAATAGCCATACTTTTAGAACTACAGTCATTTTTTCGTGCAAGGAATAGATTGTTTAGAGAAACTAAGTCGTGCAAAGGATATTGCTTCAGCCTCTGGCAAGTTTGGAGCGTCAAACACTTTGCAAATGCGCTGATCACCTTTGCCTTTCCTGAACATCAACCTTATTGTGGCTGCGTGGGCTAGCACATGCCCTCCTGCTGGTTTCTTTGGGTCAGTTACGAACACCCCACCTCCTGGATCAGCTATGACTGCAACCAAAACGCACAAATATTGTGAAGATAAGCAAAATGCCCTTGATTTTCACATAAAAGCTACAACTTAAAATCGAATGCTAATGGTGGTGCTTGTTATAAACAAAAGCGTCAAAACAAACAATTGCGAGGAGCGAAAAATTAACAGGAAAAAAAAACCTCAATCCGCAAATGCAGAATTTACCTTGATTTGTCATATATACTGCAACGTTGAATTCCTCAGCTATCTTGATCAGTCGAGAAAGCATCTGTGCCAATCTTTGCTGCAAATGATTGTTAAAGTTAAGAAAAGCTGACGTAGAGAAGGGAGGTAGAAGGATAACCTGTTATTTCAAGTGTATGTAAATGACAGACCTGGCGCTCTGCAAGCTCTCCTCTTCCTGAAAAGTCCACACGAAACAGAGCGATCACCGAATCCACAATCTGCCAAGAACCAGTTCCGTCATCTGTCCGTATACCATGATATTACAAAGGAATATAATTCTGCTTCACAGGTAGTAAGGTCTCACCAGAAGTCTGAATGGTTCTTCTGACATTTTAGCAGCCAAACCAAGAAGGAGGTTGTACTGATGCTCATAGGTGTAGGCACGAGCATATATAATCTTGTGCAGTCACAAATAAAACATGGTAGGTGTCAACACCAAATATCAGGACCTAGTTAAGGTATATGACACGGCAGAAACATACATTGTCCAGGACAGCCCCAGGATCCATGCCAAATCTTTCAGCTATGGGAACAATTCTGTCAGGTCGGCTACAGTTATTTGCCGATGAACAGGAAACATTGGTAAAATGGGAGGAACAATATCAGTTGAAAAACGATCACAAGTTACGTTGCAGAGGAGGACAACAAGTTCTTTATAAAAAAATTTATATGCCAAGAGAAAAAATCATACAAAGTTCCTTCAGTATCAATGTAAGCAACTTTTCCGTTGCCTCCCCGCATATTAGTTGGCAGCTGGAGCGACCAGGAAGAGTCAGTAGTATATAACAAATATTTCAATTTGCGTGAATATGAAGGCTACCACCGTACTCGTTTGAGAAGCTATGAATATATGACAAGATATTGAAATACATGCTTCAAGGAAAAAACAAACGCTCGTATTTCAACTAAGTTCAATTCAACACTCTGATCATCCACTCTAATGCTGGGGTACAAGAAAACTTGAGAGGACAGCTTCAATTACAAATACGCATTAATAGCAAATAACATCTAACATGTCGTGTTCAAGGATAATGTATTGAAATAAACCTGAGTGGAAACACAGAGAGTATGAGCAAGCTGTGTTTTCCCAGACCTGAAATGTAAAATCATATCCGTAGAATGAAGCTCTGAAACGGAATATGAATGGAATCTATCTGAAAAATGAGATATATTCTGTGTTGTCACCGGAATTCTCCAAACGCTTCTGTAATTGACAGTGTCTCGATCCCACCTTTTCTCGAAAGTTGAAAAGAAAAACTCAGAAAACAGTTACAAGCAAAAGAGAGTCAAGGTTGACGAGTCGCACAAAACAGTAAGATAAATTTTCAATTCTCAGTGTAAAGCTACCTCCTAGCAATTCATCGAGCGCTTGGCTTCCAGTGGTAATTCGGATCACAGATTTTCTCTGCAGAAACAAAGCACAAATTAATACTTAATCCAGGCACAAGTACTAAAGATATTTATTCTTAAGCTCAATGAAAGCCACCGAAATTTCTACAAAGTTAGGACGTGCAGATCTACATCGAGTCCACAGGTCAAAAAAAATCCAAACAAAATAAACAACGTACTTTGAGCAGTGCGTCACTTCCGGTGATATAGCCAAAATTCTGCATCGGAAGGAGGAAAACGAAACAGGTAGATCGAATTAAAAACAGTTTAAATATTATTCCGGATAAACTTAGCTTTCATATTACGATCACCTACCACAAGCTTCTCGGCAGCTTCGCAGATCTTGTCCACCTTGGCCTCGGATAAACCTTTGATTCCAGTCAAGTTCTATAAAAATATAACAAAACCGTGATAGCAATTGAGGTGCCAAGTAACTCCACGTTCCTAGATATTCGAATCAATCAGAGATGCGTTTGAAGTTAAACCTTCTTCGTGTGCATCATCAAGCCATTGCAGGTATATATCCCTGCATCCTGAAGCTTCTTCACATCCCCGGCATTAATGCCTTGGGCAATCACTGTGTATGTGTGCATCTTGATGTCAATCGAAGACAAAAGACGAAACGTATTTTTTCCAAAAAAGAAACGAGGACGGAATTGTGCTTTTGAAACTAGATCGTTGTTCGATAACTTCGATTAAACATTGTGTATCTAACCAAATTTCACAAAAGAAGCGGATAGAAGCAAAACGAAGAACGCTGAGGATGAAGAGTTCACAATCATAAATGGTTTGTTCATGAAAAGGTGACTCTAACAAAAAGATCTCAGCAAAGAGCAGAGTAAATGAAAGCAAAAAACCGCTCAGAGATGTGTTCTTCGTGTTTTGATAAGGAAAAATGAAAAACGAACTAATAAACAGAGTTGAGAGAAAAATACGTTTGTCGACGGCTTCGAAGAGGTCTTCGTCGTCGTCGATGTCTTCACGTTGGACGAGTTGTAACTGGCCGCTGGACTCTTCGGATCTGAAAAGTCATTGCAGATTAAAAATTGTGAGGTAGAATTGGAATGCGGAGATGGAGAAGAAACGGAACGAACTAGAAATTGTGACTTACTTGAGCGTTGCAAGCATGGTGAATCTGGAGGGAAATTTTGAATGTGCTTGAAGAAGTGTGAGGGAGAAATTTGAATTGTGAATGAGGACTGAAGAAGTGAACGAATCAATATATATATATAAAGCGGGAAACAAGGGGTTGATGTTAGTTCACGCTGAGAAGCGTGATCATAAGGAAACGGTTAGCGTTCCCTCCCTCTATATTGCTTTATTTATCTTTTTTGTTTTGTTATTTTTTTTGGACACAATGGGCTGGGCCTTGTACAATTCTACCCATTTCTACGTACGCCCGATTAATACTGAATACCACGTACATCCACTTGTCATTTTTTCAAATAAAAGTTTGGAATAAATAGATGTTAAGATTTTAAATAAAAATGATAATGTCATGTGAAAGTCCTTTTGTAGGTTTTGAATTTGAAAGTTGGTAAAGCATAATCTAAACCAAGTTATGCTTTTGGAAAATTGTGTACGAGGACAATATAAAAACAGAAGTGACAAAAGAAAATATGAATGAGAATAAATAATAAGTAACCTATCAATTATCAACAATAATTTTAAAACTAAGTGTAATATATTATGAATAATTATGGATGTCCCCCCTAAAGTTTTGATATTTATAAATGTCCCCCTCTCACCTCCTATAAATACCCCCTTCACTCATTAATACAAGATTACTTCATTTCTATTCTCTCATTTCTCTCTTCAAATTTCTCTTCCTCCATAATTCTTCTTCCTTCACAATTTCTAGTTTATTTCATAACACGTTATCAGCACGAGGTTCTGACCAACTGAGATCTAAGGTAACAGAATTTTAATTTCTTTTCATAATTTTATTTCAATTTATATTATATGTATATATATATATATATATATATATATATTATAATAAGTTCCTGAAGAACTTATATTCCACACATCCCAGCAGGATGTATAAAATATTAATAAGTTCCTGAAGAACTTATATTTTGAACATCCCTATGGGATTTAAAAGAATTCCTGAAGAATTCTTGAAAATATTTACTGATAGTTCCTGAAGAACTAGAAATTAAATACTTTGTTATTTTATCACATTTTAATATGTTAATTAATTATATTTATATTATGATTTATTTATAAATTATATTTACATTATTTTGCCAATTGCCAATTAATTTGCTTTCACTTTATTGATGGCTAGCTAACAATGCTTCACATTATTACCACTTTTAATAATGCTTCACATAATGCTTTCAATTATTACCACTTTTAATAATGCTTCACATAATGCTTTCAATTATTACCACTTTTAATAATGCTTCACATATAATATTGTTTTGCTTCCAATTGCTCTTATTGATTCCACCTACATAAATGATTATACATTTACATTATTGAGTTACTATGTTAATATATGTGTATCAAAATATTACATGCATAAATGATTTAAAAAAAAAAGGACCTTAACAAAGGGTAGCCAAGATTCGAACCATGAACCTTGACCTTGAAAGAAAGGTAACTTACCACTAGGACACTTGATACAATTCATGTATTTATGCAAACTAAATTGTTATATCACTAAGTTACCTAGCAACATTTTTTTTAATAACCATAATAATAATTTTTTTTTAACCTGTTTAATTAATTTACATTTTTTTTTACTCTTATAATAAAAAAAATTAATAATTCATCATTGACTTGTTACCATCATTAGATATTTATAATTAATAAATTTATTCATTCGAAATATATCTAATATATTGTTTCAACTTCTTATATAGAAATAACTATGTCAAATATTACCAACCTTGAGTTCGTGGCTCTTGACATATCTGGAAAAAACTATCTATCATGGACATTGGATGCTGAAATCCATTTAGATGCAAAAGGTCTTGGAGACACCATTAAAAATGGAAATCAGGCATCTAACCAAGATAAAGCTAAAGCCATGATATTTTTACGCCACCATATCCATGAAGGGTTAAAAAATGAATACTTAACAGTTAAAGACCCTCTTGTTCTGTGGAATAATCTAAAAGAAAGATACGACCATCAAAAGGATATAATTCTTCCAAAAGCCCGTTATGAATGGATGCATTTACGATTTCAAGATTTTAAATCCGTAAATGAGTATAATTCTGCAATGTTTAGAATTACTTCGAGATTGAAATTATGTGGAGAACAAGTCACTGAAAGTGACATGTTAGAAAAGACATTCTCTACTTTTCATGCATCCAATTTGCTCCTGCAGCAGCAATATCGCCAAAAGGGCTTTACAAAATATTCTGAATTAATTACTTGTCTCCTTGTGGCTGAGCAAAATAATGAATTGCTTATGCAAAATCATGAATCCCGTCCAACTGGAACTGCTCCATTCCCAGAAGTGAATGTAGCAACGCACGATCATAATACTCATGGTCGTGGTCGTGGCCGTAGCCGCGGTCGTGGACGAGGTAATGCTCGGGGACATGGTATTGGTCGTGGATATGGTTTTGGCCGTGATCATGGTCGAAATGATAAGAGATCATCATTCACATGGAAAAATAAAGAACTTATGAAAAAAGGGACAGATGCTCAAAATAGCGAACAAACTAAAAACATCTGCTATCGTTGTGGTAGCAAAGGACATTGGTCTCGAGTTTGTCGCACACCAAAGCATCTCGTAGATCTATACCAAAAATCCCTTAAAAATAAAGGGAAAATAATAGAGACAAATTTTACTGGTATAGATGATGATTTCTCTGACTTTAGTGTTGATGATTTTCTTGCTCTTCCTGAAGAAGAAATTGACCACTCGATTGGAGAAGGGAGTGCCCCCAAATAAATTATTTTAATGTTTCATGTAATTTGTTTTGTTGTAAATTTTGTCTTTATCAATAAAATTTTGTTAAATATTATTGTTAATTATATTTTACTCATGATTTATTTTTATTTATTTAATGAAGAATGAATGCTCATGTGAATGATGAAGATATATGTCTCGCAGACAGTGCAACAACTCATACCATTCTCAAGAATGAGAAATATTTTTACCAAATAGTAAAACAAGAAGCAAATGTTAATACAATATCTGGTAGTATAAATATAATTGAAGGCTCCGGCAGAGCCAGTATTTTGTTGCCTGGAGGAACAAAATTGCACATTGAAAGTGCATTATATTCTAAGAAGTCTCAAAGAAATTTATTGAGTTTTAAGGATATCCGCAGAAATGGATATCATATTGAGACCACAAATGAAGGAAATGATGAATATCTATACATTACAAAGTTAATTTCTGGTAAGAAATGTATATTGGAAAAATTGCCTTCATTTTCCTCCGGTTTGTACTACACATATATTAGTACAATTGAAACAAATGCCATAGTAAACCAGAAGTTTACAAATAAGAATGACTTTGTTATCTGGCATGAACGATTAGGCCATCCTGGATCAATTATGATGCGAAAAATAGTTGAGAATTCAAATGGTCATTATTTGTCCAGCAGACAAATTATGCAAACTAAGAATTTCTCATGTGCTGCTTGTTCTCAAGGAAAATTAATCATTCGGCCATCACCAATGAAAATTGGGAATGAACCACTTATATTTTTAGAGCGTATACAAGGTGATATTTGTGGACCAATACACCCTTCATGTGGACCATTTAGATATTTTATGGTTTTAATTGATGCATCAACTAGATGGTCACATGTTTGCTTATTATCAACTCGCAACCAGGCGTTTGCGAGATTACTAGCTCAATTAATTCGTTTAAGAGCTCATTTTCCTGATTATCCAATTAAGAAAATACGCCTTGATAACGCTGGTGAATTTACATCTCAATCATTTAATGATTATTGTATGTCCATTGGAATTGATGTTGAACATCCTGTAGCACATGTTCATACACAAAATGGACTTGCTGAATCATTGATTAAACGTTTGAAATTGATAGCAAGACCATTGTTAATGAGATCAAAACTCCCAATTTCAACTTGGGGACATGCAATCTTGCATGCGGCAGCACTTATTCGTATCAGGCCTACAAGTAATCATGAATATTCCCCTTTACAATTGGTTCATGGTAAAGAACCAAATATTTCTCATCTAAGAATCTTTGGAAGTGCGGTATATGTTCCTATCTCTCCTCCGCAACGCACTAAGATGGGACCTCAAAGAAGGTTGGGAATATATGTTGGATATGAAAGTCCATCCATAATAAAATATCTTGAACCTTTAACAGGTGATTTATTTACAGCTCGTTTTGCTGATTGTCATTTTGATGAATCTATTTTCCCATCATTAGGGGGAGAACATAAACAGTTGGATAAAAGGATTAGCTGGAATGAGAGGTCTTTATCACATCTTGATCCTCGAACAAAACAATCTGAACTAGAAGTTCAGAAAATAATTAGTTTGCAAAATTTAGCAAACCAATTGCCTAATGCATTTGCTGATCCAAAAAGAGTAACTAAGTCACATATACCAGCTGTTAATACTCCAATAAAGATTGATATCCCCGAAGGACAATATAAATTTGCAAATGAGTCTGAAGCCAAAATAAAACGTGGCAGACCTGTTGGTTCTAAAGATAAAAATCCTCGGAAAAGAAAAGTAAATAAAGATGATGGTCGAATCGAGGATATAAAGACTCCAGTAGAGTCTCCTGACATAATCAAAGTTTCAAATCCAGAAGAAACTAAGGTACCTGAAATTGATACAAATAAAGAGATCTCGATACATTATGTCATGGATGGTATACAATGGAATCGACCTGAAGTCGATGTTGATGAAATTTTTGCATTCAAAGTAGCTCTTGATATCATAAATGATGATAAAGATTATGAGCCAAAATCAGTTAAAGAATGTGCACAAAGAAATGATTGGCCAAAGTGGAAAGATGCAATGCAAGAAGAGTTAAACTCACTTGCAAAACGTAAAGTTTTTGGGCCTGTAGTCCAAACACCCAAAGGTGTAAAACCAGTTGGGTACAAATGGGTCTTTACGAGAAAAAGAAATGAAAATGGTGAAATTGTGCGATACAAAGCAAGACTTGTTGCACAAGGATTCTCACAAAGACCTGGAATTGATTTCGAAGAAACATATTCACCAGTGATGGATGCCACTACTTTTCGATACTTGATAAGTTTGGCAATCCGTGAAAGGCTTGACTTACGCCTTATGGATGTTGTTGCAGCATATTTATATGGCTCACTTGAAAATGACATATATATGAAACTCCCTGAAGGATTTCATTTGCCTGAAGCATATAAAACAAATCCTCGAGAAAATTATTCAATCAAATTGAATAAATCTCTTTATGGATTAAAGCAATCTGGACGAATGTGGTACAATTGTCTCAGTGAATATTTGTTGAAAGAAGGGTACAAAAATGACCCAATTTGTCCATGTGTTTTTATGAAAAGACTCGGAAAAGAGTTCGTCATAATTGCTATTTATGTAGATGATTTAAACATCATCGGAACTCCCGAAGAGCTCTCAAAGGCTGTAAATTGCTTAAAAAATGAATTCGAGATGAAAGACTTGGGAAAAACAAAGTTTTGTCTCGGATTACAATTAGAATATTTAAAGGAAGGAATTCTGATGCACCAAAAGACTTATACAGAAAAGGTGTTAAAGCGGTTTTATATGGACAAATCACACCCATTGAGCAGTCCAATGGTTGTAAGGTCACTAGAAGTGAGCAAAGATCCATTTCGACCTCAAGACAAAAATGAAGAACTACTTGGTCCTGAAGTACCATATCTTAGTGCAATTGGTGCACTAATGTATCTTGCTAGTCATACACGACCTGATATATCATTTGCTGTTAATTTGTTAGCAAGACATAGTTCTTTACCCACAAAAAGGCATTGGAATGGGATTAAACACATATTCCGCTACCTTAGAGGTACAATGGACATGGGTTTATTTTTTCCATATGTATCTAAGGCAAACCTAATTGGTTATGCAGATGCGGGGTATTTGTCTGATCCTCATAATGGTCGATCACAAACAGGTTATTTGTTTACATGTGGTGGTACAGCAATTTCATGGAGATCCATAAAACAAACAATCACAGCAACATCATCTAATCATGCTGAAATCTTAGCATTACATGAAGCAAGTCGAGAATGTGTTTGGTTAAGATCTATGATTCAACATATTCAAGAAACTTGTGGCTTGCATGCTGGAAAACTACCACCAACAATTTTATGTGAAGATAATGCAGCTTGTATTTCTCAGTTAAAGGAGGGCTATATTAAAGGAGATAGGACAAAACATATTTCACCAAAATTTTTCTTTACTCATGATCTTATAAAGAATGGTGAAATAAATGTTCAGCAAGTCCGATCATGCGAGAATCTAGCAGATATCTTTACAAAGTCATTACCAACCAAAGTCTTCGAGCAACTAGTACAGAAGATTGGTCTTCGACGCTTACATAAGTGTTCTGATGAGGGAGAGAATTAAATATTTGTAATTTAATTATTTTTACGGATATACTTTGTAAAGAATGTTGTACTCTTTTTCCTTCACTAGGTTTTTGTCCCACTGGGTTTTTCCTAGTAAGGTTTTAATGAGGCACATTCTAAATACGGACATCCAAGGGGGAGTATTATGAATAATTATGGATGTCCCCCCTAAAGTTTTGATATTTATAAATGTCCCCCTCTCACCTCCTATAAATACCCCCTTCACTCATTAATACAAGATTACTTCATTTCTATTCTCTCATTTCTCTCTTCAAATTTCTCTTCCTCCATAATTCTTCTTCCTTCACAATTTCTAGTTTATTTCATAACATAATATATCTAGACTACTAATGCCATATGTTTGGTTCTACAGCTCTCGGTGCCCAAAAAAATGTATTTTTTAGCTAAAATCAAAATTACCCGAAAATATATTTTCATACAAATGTGGTAAAAAAAACTACAACTCTTGTACTAGGAAGAAAACTTGAGATCAGTTAACTGGAAAAAAAAATGTAAATTATAAGCACATATTTATAAGTTTTTTTTAACCCAAAACAAATGGAACATCATTCTCTCCCCCAAATTTTGTGTGATAAACTAATTTATATTACTTTTCACCACAAACCTCTGAGAAAAACTAAAACATATTATATCTCGTCAAACTTACTTTTAGCTAATTATTTAGTTCAAAATTAAATCTAAAAACACTTACAGAATATTTTAGAGTGTCCATCTTAACGACTTTAATTCCCTCACTGAAATAATTTAATTGAAATTGAGATATTCTTTGTATAAAATGACACCTAAAGTTAATTAGTTTTTTTAAAGGTAAAGTAAATTAGTTAGTTAGGTTTTAGCATAAATTCCTTGAATAAAATAATTTAGTTGAGAGTGAGAGGCAAACTATCAGATAATTTCATACATGAAGTTGTCAAATTCACGTAAGTTCTTGTGACTCAAGAATATACAGTTCTGAAACAACAATGACGAAATTCATCTGCCCAAACAATTGAAGATTTGAATTTGAAGTATGATATCACACAATGAATACACCGAGTATGTTGAACATCTTGTATCTATGCAACACTCTGTTGACTGGGGTAAGGCAAGACAAGACCCTTTGGCTTCAACCAATATTCTGAGTCTGACGGATAACATTCACTTAGCTGTCTGCATCTTCCACCTGCTGATCTAGATCTTGCCTTCTTTGATTTCTGATACCCAAGTCATCAAAGTTTGCTTCAGTTTTCCATAGAGGTGTTAGAGAATCAGAAACTGCCGACAGCCTCTGAGAAGGATCTCTGGTCGGTGTCCTAGGTACAGGGGAATCAAAATGGCCCACTCTCAGTTTTTGAAGCGTTGCAAACGACTCTCTCGTGGCAGACATGGCTTCAAAGAACCGGGTGCAAGATGCCAAAGCTACAGGAATGGGTCGAAGCATTTCCTGGAGAAAAAAGAGAGAAAACTCATTTAAAATGGAAGTTCCAAACACAAGAAGATATGGCCAATAATCCGTGTCCTCAAAGTAATGCCTGTGCGCTCTGATGCCTTTGAAAACACTTTGATGCCACTAAAATTAGTTCCTTGAACTCGAATTAAGAATTTAAGATCTTACAGAATTGTCGTTCGCATCAAAGATTTCATTTTAACTATTTTATAACTTCATTTGTCTTATTTGCAAACAGACTTGGCAATTTAGTGTCAAAATGGATTTAAATAGACGTGCAATATTCACGTGGTCATAATTTTGATGCTTCCAAGTGACAGTTACGATATTAAAGGTAGGCAATACAAGATAGATAGGTGAAAAGTTACAAGGGTCTATAGAAGCAAGTTGGTTTAAGTGTTAAGACATACTAGAAACAGAAAGTCAAGAATATCATAAAACAATAAAAGGAACATAGAAGCATACCCCCCAAACTGAAGGTGGTTCCTTGAAATTCTGACTCCACTGAAAATCTGCCACTGATGCTGTCAAGGCACCATAATCACTAGCTGCTTTCATCAGTAGTTCAGAGAATTGTTTCTGCACAATTTAGAGAAATAAGACTAGAGCATTACAGTGCCTGTCATACATTGGTTGAAATTTTACACCCAATAATAGTTCAAAATTTACATCAATTTCAACTAAAGTAGCGTGATAAAACCATAAAACCATACAAACACATGCATAGCTGCATGTGCATGCATTGGACAGCCAACTGTTGATCAATTCAACAACTATGCACAGATTTTCCAGTGTATACAGCTCAATAACCTGATATTCTGCTTCAACAGGAATGCAATCAAGGGAATATGGCTGCTGCAGGCGAGCTATAATGCGATCCTGCCAAATTTTAGCAATAAAATAAAGGTTACAAACCACACGATAAATTGTCTAGTTATATCCGTATCACTTAAGCCTCAACACTGAGATTGAAATTACTGTTAAACAGAAAAAGGAAACAAGAAAAAAAGGGTTCACAAAATGAGGTCATATAGATGAAATCCTCTTATTTTAGTCTAAATATTCATGGATTATGTGGTTTCCTGAAGCATTTCATAGAATTGAATCGCTAACACCACTGTTCCCTTCAAATGAAGGGATATATATAAGAATGATTAAATTAACCAGTGGAATTAATAAACAACAATTGATGAATGTAAAAAAATAATAAACTAAACCTGAGAAATCTGATTCAGTAAAGCAGTGGTAGCTAAAGTGGACAAGTTACTTTACCTTATTCTGAATTACATCTTTGAGTATAGTAGTAATCCTTGCCAACGTCTCAATCTTTTTTTCCATTTCACTCACATGAGTCAAATGGGCAACATTTTTATCATCCTAAAAATTTTACAAATCTGGAGATGAGTAAACAGATATAAGTAAACCTAGAATATCAAAAGAAAGCACTGGATTTACTTATGTCATAGACATTGTTTAATTATGATCCATATACAACCGTAATGGGTAAGTCTAACCTTTCGACCTTGAAGTTCAACTTGCAAATCTGCGATTTTTCTTTGGACAGTAGTCAGCTCTCTCAAAACCCTGATCAAGTCCTCACCCTTTTCCCCAACTGTAGGGGATGAATTCTGAAGTCCTTCCTAGAAAAAGAAAGAATAACACCATAATGTGCAAAACAGAAAATGCAAATTGGATAATAGAAGAGACATTGGTACCTGGGATGTGGGAGAGGACACGGAGAAGCCAAGTTCGGCCGCAATTGATAGAGCATCAGACATCCCCCCAATACGTTTCACTGGCTTCCTCCCAACCCAACTTGATTCACTTGCCATCGACATTTTCAAATTCTAAAACAAACACTAGTGGATTTTTAATAAAAATTGTACCTGAATTTTTTTTTAAAAAAAAGTGAAATTGCAAGCATGAGCAAATATATTAATAAGAAACTAACAATGGTTTTCAAAATAAAAATAAATACAAATGACATGGTGGGTACAGACATGGTAAGTAATGTGGTGCCTAAACCTAGCTTAAATTTAGGAAATTCTGACCAATATACTAATCTGGAATAGACATGTTAGGATCAATTTAGGAAATATAATCACTTTTTTTTCAATAACTATTTCAGGAAACATAGAGAGGACAAGAAAAGTAATGTTCTAGTGCTGATGTATTAAACTATATTCGTATTTGCAAACAGACTCAAAAGTGCAATCTACAGAAAGTAAATTAGTAAACCTATAGGTCCAACCCCAGAACTCATTTAAGCAACTATATATCATCACTGTAATAAAACCAAACCAAATCCATTTAAAACCATGCAGCAAGATACGTTGATCCTGGGGATATATGGTAAAGTTGCAAAACAATTGAATGGGAACTCTAAAATTTTAACAATCGAAATAAATAATTGCAGTTATACTTGTACAAAAGAATTCACCCCAACAGTCCATGTCATAACATGATTAGATACTCAATCTTCATCCAATGGATGCATGCACCACTGGAAATACCTAGAACTAGAGATGGGAAAAGTTACAATTTACAAGCAAAATACAGTAAAGATCAAAATGAGAAAGAAAGGCTTTGAAAAGTAAAGCTGACTTGCGAGAACTCTTGCTTAAATTATAAGTAGCTAAGGAACACTGAGGGAGTGTTAGATAAACAGAATGTTTTTCCATTCCCAAGAACTATGTTTCCTAAGAATCATGACTCGCACAGGTATGTCATGAATGGATTTGGTATATTTAAATTGTTAGAGTTACGTAAATATAATAACCGTACATATTAGGATTAATTAGATTGATTTCATCTTCATTTAATTAATCTTAAATTAGGAGCATATTTTGTAATTATGTACAATTCTCTATAACTATATAAATGCAAAAGCTTCGATGTGATCACAACACACAAAATTCATATGTTCTCTCATTTCTCTCTCTCAACATCAAGGTTGTTAAAACGTAGATTCTACGTTGAAACGGCTGAGATTCTCGAAACGTAGATTCGTAGTGACGTAAGACGACACGGAAGAGTCTATCAGAGATACTAAACTGGTAAAATTCATAATATTGAACCATGATAAAATTCATAATATTCATAATATTGAACCAAACACAAACACATAATATTAAAATTCATAAACACAAACACATAAAAGTTCAAACATAATAGAACCAGCCCCATTGCCAGATGATGGTCCACCGCTGGATGACATCTCCAAATAGAAACAGAGGCAATATAAACCAAAACAGAGGCAAGGCAAGATGTAAACAAAAGATCTACAAGAGTTGCAGAGAGGAGGACGCGCGACAGAGGCCGGGAGGAGAGGCAGGCGCCCAACAACACAAAGGCAGGGGAGGAGAGGCAGGAGGCGCACGACACACAGAGAAGGTCGCGCAAGGGGAGGACGCGCAGGAGAAGGACACGCGATGTGAACAAGGGAACATAGAGAGATGCACGACGCAGAACAGGGGAAGCACGACGAGGAAGGGTGGCGCGAAACAGAAGCTCACTGATGAGGATGGAGGTCGTTAGGGACAGGGGTGGCGCGTCAATAAATGGAGAAGACGATTGTGGGAGCCGCGACCTTCGTTTTTGGGATTTTAGGGTTTTTTCGCACTGGGTCACATTTTGAAAACCGGGTCAACAAGGCCCAACCCGGAACTGCTGAAGCTGTTTCTGGTGCGGCAGAAACGGAACCGCTTTCACGTTTCCGCCTCACGCCGACCGTCTCTACTCTGTTTCCACTCGAGGACGCTTCTGCTTGGCACGCGGGACGGTGGGAACTTCTACGTGTTGAGTCTAGTTTCTACTAACCATGCTCAACATGGTATCAGAGGCTATCCTAGATCCGTTATTAGGCCACCTGTATTTGTTCACGCTCCATTCCTCAGCATGAGGGTGTTCTATAAGTCTCACAGGCCACTCATATTTGTCCCCGCTCCATTCCTGAGTATGAGGGGGGCGTGTTAATAAGTTCCAAGGGCTACCCGTAATTGCCTACGCTTTATTCCTGAGCATGAGAGGGTGTGTTGAAAGTCCCACATTATCTAGAGATATGACAAATTAAAAATATATAAGATGAGGGTAATCTTTATCTTATGAGCTAGCTTTTAGAATTGAATTAGGTCTAATACCCAAAATTTAAGAAAACTAAAAATTTCTCATCTACTTGGGAATCTCCCACCCCTCACAAGGGAATGCGTTGTTGGGAAACATAGTTAAGAAAAAAAAGTTCCAAGGAATTTTAGTTTCCTAGGAATGTTTTTTAAATAAAACACCAAACATGAAAATATATGATTCCTGGAAAACTAAAAAGAATCCATCAACCAAAAGACTCCTAAGGGTGTGGTTGGTAGGACTGTTCATGGTTTTAAAAACTGCTAAAACCTAATAAAAAAGTTTGGTTTTGCAAATCTAAACTACTTTGTATTTCCTAAACTTGTCTGGTTCGGTTTGGTAAACTGCTTTTAAAACTAGTTTCAAAACCATTTTGGATTTAAACCAGTTTCTAGAACCGGTTTCAAAATTTTCAAACCGGTTTTAATTCAAACCAATTTTAAAACTGGCTTTAAAAATCAGCTTTTATCTCCAAAAACTGGTTTCAAAACTGGCTTTTATCCCAAATTTCCAGTTTTTATCCCAAAAAAAGTGGTTTTTATCCTGATACAAACTGGTTTGTCCCAGTAACATGCTGCTACTGCTCCATAGCTCTCAAATAACCCTAGACCTTTTGATTTTGCTGTCATTGCAGATAAGTATATACAGTTATGTGCTCCCTACTCATATATTCCTTTTTATCTATTTGGGAGACATTGGAAATCATAAAGCACCATGTCTTTTGCAATGTAATCAAATAGCGGTCGCGGCTTATCACGGTAAGCCAAAAAAACTTTATAAAGTTCATAGCGGCCGCTATAACGGCCTATGGCGGTTACACAGCGGACACAATAAAATAATGGAAAATATATATATATATATATATATATATATATTATATATGTATATAGCTGCATAATGTCATATAGAAGCAAAAACAACTACCATAATATCATTTTAAAGCCAAGAAAACACCATAAGTCTCTAGTCAAGCCAATAATAATACATAAAACATAAATCCTACAATAAAAGACAAGGAAAACAACAATGCAACATATAGAAAAGGCCTAGAAATCTAATTGTCATGAGACTGAGGTGGCTGGAAGAGAAGAAGGCTTGGTCATGAGATAGAGGGAACAGAGCAGGAAAAAAACAGATGAAGAAAATAAAAAATAGATTAAAAAAACAGAGCACAATTAATGAGGACAGAAGAAGATCCTACATCAACAATGTATATGAAACAGTTGCAGAAAAAAACAGAGCACAATGTATGAAAAACAGATGAAGAAGAAAAAAAAAACATAGCAAAAAAAAGTTCAGAAAACAGATGAAGAAAATAAAAAACAGAGAAAAAAACAGTTGCAGAAGGAAAAAAAAATCAGAGCAAAGAAGTGGTTCTGAAACCTGGTCGCCGGAGAGCCCTAGATGGCCGGAAATGGCCGGGGAGAAGAACGCAGAAAGGAGAAGAACGCATGCAGAGAGGAGAAGAACGCGCGAGGTGGTAGCGGTGGTCGTGCGGTGGTCGAAAGTTGAAAAATGTCACCGGAATAGTTGCAGACGTGGTCGCCGGAGACTCCTCTGCCGCTCTGACTCGCCGGTAATGGTCACCGGAGACCGATGGTACACTGATGGTGGAGGGTGGATGCATGGAAGGAGAAGGGGAAAGGAAATAACAATGGAAAAGAGAATGGGGGCTGCTGCAAAACCTAATTTTTTTGGGTCTCCTAAGTGACCCAACCCGGCCCAATCCCTAAAAAACCCATATGGCGCCGCAATGCCCGCTACAGGCCGCCACAGACGCCATACCGCCATGGGTGTAACGGCCGCAATTCACAGAATAGCGGACACCGCTATTTCGGCCGTTTTTTGGCGTTGCGGATTGCGGGAGGCCTAGAAACCGCACCGCTATACCTTTAAAGCGCCGCCATAACCGTTTTTTCATAACACTGGTCTTTTGTCCTTTCTTTATGGAAATTTGAATAACCTACCATTGTAATTATCCTTTGTTTCTTTCTTCCTTTTTTTATTTATACATGCATGAGCAGTTACTATAATTCACTTCTTTTGTTCCTCCCCCCCTGGATGAGGATGCAAGATGTATAGGTTATTCAGAAAATAAAGTTTGTATAAAACTAATCACCAAGGTCACTCAGTACAATTTACATGTTGCCTTGGCTGTGAAGAATACAAAATGTTTATGTCAATCAAACATGCAATGACAGATAACACTCTTAATGAAAGCCAATTTATCTATGGTCAACAATAGCAGAATTGAAATCCAAGCATGTTATGTAGTAAAGCAGTCAATAAATTGTTTGTAAGCCTTGCATTCGACATGACCATGCAATGCTGAAGCCAGAAGCCATTTTCTCCATAAACATTAAAACATAAGAAGCAACATGAGTACACGATATTGCTGTCAACATAGGAAGGTATTGACAAGATATGAACTCAAGGCATTTGGAATTTTAAACTCCTTCCTTTTACATTTAAGTGTGTACCAATATCAAGAGTGAACCTAGTGGCACTAGCTACTGGAGAGCATTAACCCAAGTTATATGGTGGTCTAGTGGTAAAAGGAGAAGGGAAGGAGGGAGAGTTCATGAGTTTGACTCCCTCTACTAATGAAAACTAACAATTAACACTTGCCAATTGAAAAATATATATATTATAAAGAACAATCTAAGAAATCAAAATCTCTCAGGTCATTTCATGGCCAAATCTCTCTGATCCCTGCACTTACCCGCCAGAAAAAAGGGAGTAAAAAATGGTAAGAGCAGTGGATATGCATTTGGATATTATCAAAAGTGGGGCAGCTGCCGTAACTTTGGGTAGCTGCTCTCATTTTGTCTTTGGGGTTTAATTCCTCAATCCACTATTTGGATTTGTTCCTTCCTATACATGCAAACCAATGGAATAGAGGAACGGGAATTAGCCATGAAATGGCAGTTTTGATTTAGAGAAGGAGAACTTATGGAATTCCTAAGTGTCTCAACGCTTTTTTTTGCTGTCAAACAAAGATTCAAGAATCAAGATGAATCTAATGCCCCTTCTAGCCTTGCATAAACTTAATGGAGAGGATGCACAACAATTAAACCAAAAGTGAATGTGTATACTGTATACTCCACAATGCATCGAAACTAACTGTTCAAGAAGCAGGAGTAAACATGGAAAGGGGGAGGAAAGAGTAAACAATTTGATGCAACCAAACACACCAATGCGCAGTAATAGAACCACACATCATACGAATAGAGATCGAAAATTCACCATACGAAAAACTGGAGAAGCTCGTAATAGAAATGGAAACGCACCTTGTGAAAGCGAAACACGAGATTGCTGAGACGCAGGAGAAGGAATGAATCTAAGGTTGTGTATGTGGGGTGCGGTTTCACCCTTTACCCGATTTCCCCACCCGGACAAACAACTCAATACTGTGATTCCTTTTTCAAAACAGTTAATGCTACTGTTTTTTCTCTCTTGATTTGAGTTTGATAACCCCGATAATGATAATAAAGATAATTAATCTCCAATGTACAAATTACTTTTTTCATAATTATCTTCCCAGGCAACACCTCGCTCTGGGCTAGTTTTAAATTCTTAAATCCTTGATTTATTTTCAGGATAGAATATTTGTTTTATCCCTTAATTTTATTTTTAACTAATATTTGGTTTTAGTCTTTATTTTATATTGGTTTTAGATGTAAATTTTTGAATGGAATGTTTTTAGTTCTCTAAACCTAATGCTATTAGTGAAACATATTGAGTTAACTAATGAACCTCACAGGGATTAAAATCAAAGGACCAAAAATACATTGTCCAATATCAAATATTTATGAGAAACTAAAAACATATTTTATCAAATCTCCGGTTACCTAATAAAAATATATAATTTTGTCTTATCTTTATTTTTCTTCTAAGTAATGTTGGTAAGTCATTTATAGTATAATTTTTAATGTCTATTTAGTAAAATTAGTTTAAAAGTTAACTAAAAGTTAATAAGCTAGCTGGTTGTATTACAAGTTGATCTAGGGCTCCATATCACATGGCCGAAATGACACTGGAAAGGAAAAGACTCCTCTTTTATAAAATAAAACACCTAACAAATTCCCTTCAACCGGGGTCCAGAGCCAAAGCAACTACAGATCGAGGTAAGGGGACTCCAGTCATTTCATGGTATGGGCAGCATGTCCCTACAAACACTATTGCTACATCTCCTACTCAGATAACTCTTATAAATATTACTCATTTACTACTGAACTAATCAGAAAGTTACCCTCCGTAATACTGATACCCGTACTGACTTAGGTATTGGAGAATCTTTTGTACGGACTTGACATCAAACTCACCCTAAACGTGAAAGACTTAGGCTCCTTCTAGACCTATACCATACTCCATTAAAACAGTGTAAAATTAAGAGCTTTAAGAGGTAACTTTGAACACCTGTCAAGACAGTCAACTCTTGACCCCGGTTCTTGGACAGAACACAAGTGTTTGTTAAAACTAACTATTTCAGTAACTAAAAAATATAAAATACGTAATTATTTAGGTAAAACTTTTTTATATACATAGCTATAATTTTCTTGAGATATTTTAATTAATATCAAGATTGATAAGATAATGTTTAAGGTTTTTTTTTCTTTATAAAAAAATTCATGAAATATATAAATAAAACAACACATAGTTCAAATATGATAATTCGTATAAGTATTTTTCATATACATCAGTTTCACATATCAATACAATTTTAATAAAAGAAATATTTATATAATAATAATAAATTATGTAAATATCAAATAGCATTCCATTATAAAGATTTAAAAATAGGCTTTTGAAAAATCAACTAAAGATTTAATCTTTTTTAAAAAATAAAGGGTAGTAATAGAAATTATTAAAAATATGTAGCAATAAATAAAGCTAGTAAAATAGGCCGACTTGAGCCCGTCTGTAAAAATATAATGTGTGAGCTTTAAAAAATTCAAAATTAATAAGTGAAAAAAAAGGTTTGATACTAAAAAGGGGTCTGAAAAAAAGGGGCCGATTATGGGGCAGACCGAGTATTTATAAAAAAAATAAGAATATTTGGGAGGGATGAGAACACGACGTTCACAAAAAGTGATGATTTATCCAACAAGTATGAGATAACATACAGTGATGACCAGGTGTATCTGATCTATCCATATAATGATAGTTTCGTAATTAAAACTAAAATTAGGAAATGAAAATAAAAAAACAAAACGACATTAGGTACCAAAAGGATGGTAACGAGACCCGAACACGCAGATACCAACTTGCACTCACCCACTTTGACAGGGAAAACTCACTTTGATCTGATTTAAGGAAACTTGAATTGATTTCAATGGGAACCGGAGAAGCTTGGAAATACAAGTATCTACTCCGAACCCGCCCCGAAGCCCTTCATTATAAAATTTAACTAGTTTAATTATAACAATAATAAATTAATAGATTTTTGTTAAAATATGCTATAGCTGCTAAATTTATTATTATTAGGATTATTTTTAAATATTACTTAAATTAAAATGTATTAGATATATATTATTAAAATTAAAAAATAGTAAACATGAAATCTATAAGTTTTCTCATACCCAATAAAAGTCAACATGAATAAATTTGGATTACCTAATTTCAAACCACGCTCAAACCTGTTTTGCAATTCATGGAGTTAGGGTGGCCGAGAGTTTACCCTACCTTCTGCTGCTATCACTTGGTAGTGAAGGCAAATAAATAATAAAAAAGTAAATAAATGGAAGTTTCTTATAGCTCTAGGCAGCAGCTTCTTTTGACCGTGACCACCAAAACCTAGTAATTATTGGCGAAAACCGGGGCTATTCTCGTCCCTCTTGCAACCGACGTCTCGATTCGCCACTAGTCCCCAAATATTCAATTTCACTGCGAACCACTCTCTCTCTCTCTCTCTCTCTCTCTCTCTCTAGATTCTAGGGTTCCTCTCTTCCCCTCAAATCCCATTCAACCCCCAAACAATTCGCGAACCCTAATCGCACCCCAATGCACCACCTTCTTCACTCCGACGAACCCTCTCCCCAATCCCCCCAAAACCCCCAAGACCGCCACCCCGATCCCCTCCCTCTCGACCCCGCAATCGACGACGGCGCAGCCCTCGACGTCACCGGCAAGACCGTCGACTTCCCCGCGCCGGACAATGCTGAGGACTCCGTTCAGAGCTTGTACATGTACAAGAACGTTTACACCTTGATTCCCAAGTCCATCGCCACCCTCGTGCGCTTGAAAACGCTCAAATTCTTCGGCAATGAGATTAACCTCTTCGCCCCCGAGTTCACCAACTTGACGGCGTTGGAATGCTTGCAGATTAAGGTTTCTTCTCCTGGCTTTGGTGGTTTGCCCTTCCACAAGCTCAAGGGTTTGAAGGAGCTCGAACTCTCCAAAGGCCCTCCGAGACCTTCCGCTTTTCCCATTCTCACCGAAATTTCAGGTCTCAAGTGCTTGACAAGGCTTTCTATCTGTCACTTCTCGATTCGGTTAGTGTTACTTCGATTCTCTGAATCTTTCACTCTGTTCTAATCTTTTATAGTGTAGTTTCATTATGATGTGTTTTCTTTTGTCTTTTTTTAAAACTGTAGATATCTTCCTCCTGAAATTGGGTGCTTGAAGAAGCTGGAGTATCTTGACCTTTCGTTCAATAAAATTAAGACGTTGCCGAACGAGATAAGTTATTTGAGTGGGTTGATATCTATGAAAGTTGCGAATAATAAGTTGGTGGAACTTCCCTCTGCTATGACATCTCTCTCTAGGTTGGAGAGTTTGGACCTGTCAAATAATAGGTTGACTTCATTAGGGTCACTTGAACTCGCGTCCATGCATAGCCTTCAAAACTTAAATCTTCAGGTACTTGGTTAGTTGGTTATGATTTTTTGAATCGGGGTTTTCCTTCAATTGGGCTCTTCTGTGTAATATGTGTTTTGCTGTTTTCTGACTTTGCTAGTTCTTTTGACATGCGGGAGCTAATTATGTTTTCGTTAGTTGATTTAATGCATATAATGGAAGGAATATATTCCTACCCTCTCTTGATGCTTTGCATGAAATATTTTGGTGTTGATGATGGTTGTTTGTTTAATTATTGTAAGTTCTGTTAGTATGAAGTCGTTTTGGTTTGTTAGATCAGCGGTTGAAAGGAATTGCAAGCAGTAGCTCCCTTCTTGGCTGGCTGTGTGCAATAGTGTGTGATATGCAATCTTTGTTTTGTTTCTTTTGCTTGAATTTGTGTTTAATATGCATTTAATTTGGTGGCATCTGACAGTGTTTGACATGGAGGGACCGCATTGAAGGTGCCTCTGTGCATCCAAGGTATTGTTTTTGTAGCTGTAGCTTGTGTATAAAACAAATGATAATGATTCTGTGTGCATGCCGGAGCGCATGTTGATCTATATTTTCATATTACTTCTGTGTGTTACTGAGTTCTAAAACTGCACGTTTTTATGATCTGACTTTTTTTTTTTACAAATGTTCTAACTGCATGATTCCTATGATTTTGATATGCCTAAATAGCCCTTAACATATTTGTATATTTATTTTTCAAGTACAACAAGCTGCTTGGGAATTTTGAAATTCCTTCATGGATATGCTGTAATATGGAGGGAAATGATGGAGCTAGATTCAAAGATGATGGTAGCAGTTCTTTGGTTGAAATGGATGTCTATGAAAGCAGCTTTCAGGAAAATGATGAAACCGTTTCTCATGGTAAGGTTTATAAAGCTTTTCCATCTTTACCCTTTAGTTTATATGATTGAGCTCATTATTCAAGTATTTAGAGCCAACCCCCTACAACTCTTTGATGAATTCTTCTGCAGGCCCTCATAGCACTTTGTCAAGTATATTGTTGAGTTCCTCATCTAGCAGTAGATGTTTTGCAGCCCGAAAGTCAGGTAAACGGTGGAAACGGAGACATTATTTACAGCAGAAAGCTCGTCAAGAACGCTTGAACAGCAGTAGGAAGTGGAAAGGTGTAGATCATGACCAGTTGTTGAGCAAGAAGATTCACAGAATTTCTGAACCAGGAAATCTTGATAGTCTTGGTTCTGAAAGTTGCACAGAAACTGTATCAGACAACAGGAGCCTGGATGATAATAATAAAAGAATATTCTCTGGACAAGAAATAAATGAAAATGTAATTGATAATGTCAACAATGATGAAGTAATTATTGAAAAGAACTTCTCTCAGGAAGACTGCTGCACTACAGAAGGCAAAGATGAAAAAGATACATCCTCATGCACCTTAAAGAATGGGGAAAGTGAACAAGATACAGAATCTTGTTCAGAATCTTTGAAGTGGATTTCTAAATCAAAAAGACATTCCAATGGGGATCTTGATAATCCTAAACCATGCAAGTCTAGAAAATCAATTGGTGGTAGTTCATTATTGTCTCGCAAGTACAGCAAGATCTCATTTTGTGGCATTGAGGACCATCTCTTGGATGGCTTTTATGATGCAGGACGTGATCGGCCATTTATGCCTATTGAGAATTATGAGCAAAATCGGTGTCTTTCTTCTCGTGAAGTCATCCTCTTGGACAGGTTTTTGCTACTATTGTTATTACTGTTGTTGTTGTTATATGTATGATTATTATTTGTAGTAGTTATATGTTATGCTAGTTGTTCTTCTTCTCGTGAAGTCATCCAATTATTGTTGTTATATGTTATGCTAGTTCCCCCCCCCCCCCCAAGTAATGTAATTGGATTGTTTGTCCTCTTCCAGAAAAAGGGATGAAGAGTTGGATGCAGTTATGCTAGCTGCTCAGGCATTGGTCTATAATTTGAAGCAGTTAAGTGGTTTAAACGGACCTGGAAAAAAGGCTGTGGTTGATAACTTGCAGACAGCATCGTTGCTTGCACTCTTTGTATCAGATCATTTTGGTGGCAGTGACAGAGATGCCATTGTAAAACGGACACGGAAATCCGTGTCTGGTTCAAACTATAATAAGCCTTTTGTCTGTACATGCTCAGCTGGAAGCAGCACCACTATTAGTGCTTCCACTCAACTGGTTGTAAACACCGTAGAAGATATCACCCTTTCTAAGCTATCTGAAAAATCTCTTGATTCTATCAAAATAAAGCGAAATTCAATTGTAGTTCCAATTGGCTCCTTGCAGTATGGTGTATGTAGACATAGAGCTCTGCTTTTTAAGGTGATCATTGTTGCTATGTTCATACTTTGATTTTGTGTAAATATTTTTTGCTGTAGGTTTTCCATTTTTGTATTGTTGATACATAAACCTAGTTATTTTTTTTACAGTATTTATGTGATCACATAGAGCCGCCTGTACCTTGTGAGCTTGTCAGGGGTTACCTGGATTTTTGCCCACATGCCTGGAATGTCATTCTGATTAAGAGGGGGGCTACATGGGTTCGAATGCTGGTTGATGCTTGTCGACCTCATGACATAAGAGAAGAGAAAGATCCTGAATACTTTTGCAGGTATGTACCTTCTCTGACTCAGGTGAATGTGGAACACCTTTTCTTCTTGGAAAAACACAATTTGGCTTGGTATTATATAGTATTCTCCCATACTTACATTGGTTTCATGTTGAAATATAGCTCTTTGTACAAATCTTGTTATAACTTGTATATTTGAATAATCTTCAATTGTTTGGCATTTCTGAACTTGGATTCACTTCTGACATTGGGTCCTATATCATATTGTAGCATGTATTGTTTGAATTGGGAATTACTTAACCAAAAACTAGCAAATACAAATATTTATATCATGTCTTTATGGAACTTAACCTCTTATGAAATTAAAGAATGTAACTTGAATACTATTGTTTACTCCGAACTCTCAATGCATGTTTGGACTAGAGCATTACATTTTGTGTAAATATCTTTATGGAATCCTGGCCCCACCTAGTACTAAATGGACTTTAGTGACTCTGAATATCAAAGTTTTGTCCAAACTCATTATGCATTTTGGATAAGGTGTTCAACCATAATTATGAAGATCAGCAATCAGCATTATATTTCTGCTCTGCTGATGAATAAAGTGGTAGACAGTGGCAGAATTATCAGTCTCTAGTGAAATTTCTTACTTGATATTGACGTTAAGAATTTACTAATTACCTGAGAACATGTAAATTTTGTGACTTTTGTGAAACTATGTGGGGTTATTCAGATTGTGACAAGTTATTTGGTTTTCCAGGTACATACCTCTTAGTCAAACCAAAATCCCTCTTTCATCTGTAGGAAGTCCAGGTCCTGGTTATTCACTTCCATCTTTCTCTACCTGTGATGAACTAGAGAAAAAAGCTTCAACTACTTTAGTCAAATGCAAATTTGGATCGGAGGAGGCTGCAGCAAAGGTATGTAATTGAGTAATTGAACATTAGTGGTCATATGATACGATCCACTTTCCTCGTCCTTGTTACTTAAATTGTCGTCGTGATTATTTGGATAAAATGTGAACATAATTATTTATTAAAATATGATGCACTTCAATCTTACATGTATAGTGTGATATTATAGGTACGTACTTTGGAGGTGCAGGGGAGTTCAGCTGATAAAATTAAAAAGTTTGAGTATAATTGTTTGGGAGAAATTAGAATACTTGGTGCTTTGAAACACCCCTGCATAGTGGAAATGTATGGACACCAAATATCATATGAATGGTCTACCTCAGCTGATGATAATCCTGAGCGTCAAGTATTAAGATCTGCAATTTTTATGGAGTATGTGAAAGGGGGCTCCTTAAAAGTAAGATTTTGCACGTTATTTTTTTGTTATTTTCTAACACATTTTTGGTTGTTTTTATTATAGTTACTTACACTTCATTTTCCCCTAGAACTATCTGGAGAAGCTGTCCAAAGCTGGTGAAAAGCATGTTCCCTTGGAGTTGGCATTTTATATTGCCAAAGATGTCTCATGTGCTTTGTCAGAGTTGCACTCAAAGCACATAATTCATCGTGACATAAAAAGTGAAAACATTCTGTTTGATTTGGATAGGAAGAGAGATGATGGAACTCCCACTGTGAAGCTCTGTGATTTTGATAGTGCAGTGCCACTAAGATCAGCTTTACATGCATGTTGTATTGCTCATGTGGGAACACCTCCACCTTGTGTATGTGTTGGAACACCTCGGTGGATGGCTCCAGAGGTTATGCGGACTATGTATGAAAAGAACTCGTATGGTTTGGTAAGATCCTCCAACTGATCAGCCATATCTTTTATCATCTTATATGATATTCATATTCAGTATTATTGAGTTTGAAACATAAGAATCATATCCAGAATTTTATGTAACTAGCTTCAAATTTTCTTAAGTTTTGTGATGGTTTCTGGGTTCTGATTTTGAACTTGTTTGTTATGTTTGAAAAGGATATTGTTTTTGTTGAATTTAGGTATCGGAACTAACACAATCCTAAAAACTAGCTCCTAGGATGAAGATCACCCCTACCTTATATACTTTAGTTGACCATATCTCTAGTCAATGTGGAACTTTCAACACCCCTCTCACGCCCAAGAAGGAATATTTGGAGCGTGGACAAATACGGTGGGTGACCCAATAATTTAGCAGTGTCTCTATTATAGCCTTGGACTCATTTTTCTAGTTGTATTACATTTGCTAACAGGGTGATATTAGCATTGACAAATCTACAAACAATGAAACTAGAGACCAGAACTTAGATTCCCTCTAGTTAATTCATTATGAAGTATGTGGTAGAAATCAGATTGCTTTGGTTCTATAAATAATTTCATCTTGATGTTACTAGCATTACATTTTGACAATATCATCAACATAATGTCCTTGAAAGATACCTCAAATGAACTCATGTATTTCTTGCAGAATTCTTGACATATATGACCACTAAAGCATTAGCTGATGTTAATATCATACTCCTTCCGGTCCTTTTTATAAGATGTTATTACCCCATTTCACACATATAAAGAAATTTAGTTAGTCTAGGTAAATGTATTAAACTTCCAAAGGTACCCTTCATAATGATTAGGAGAGAGAAATGAACTTTTCAAATTCTATTGATATCAAGAAAGAGAAGATGTAATCAGTAAGGGCATGTTTTGGAAAAAAAATAAAATAAATACGTATTGTAAATTGAGAAGGGTCTTATAAAAAGGACTAAGAAAAACTCAAAAATAGTCTTATAAAATGGACCAAAGGAAGTATAAAGTAGAAAGATGTCTTTTGTTCTTTGTTTTAGGTTACTAGTATGTAAGCGTTAATAAATGGGCCAACTTTTTTGAAGAGGGAATAATCGCTATTTTATCTTAAAAGTGAATGATATTCGAATACCTATAATCCAAGTAGTATTAGAAAATTTAAGGTTGCGTTTAGTTCTCAAGTTTTCTAAGAAAAATAGAAAACTATTCTTTGAAAAGTTGGAAAAAATAGAAAAGGTGTTTGTTTACAAAATATTCAAAGAATACTTATAGAAAACTGAAAACCGGGTTTTCTATTTTTCTAGAAAAACAGAGAAGTCTTTAAAGAAGTTTTTCAAGAAGTTTTCTAGTTATTCCAGGAAATAAAAATTTTGGAAAACAAGTAGAAAACTTTTCCCAAAAAACTAGAATAATTTTTTGTAACTAAACGCAACCTAAATATTTCCTATATTCTATTGATTAGAGACAATCCAAAGCAAAAAGAAAACAATTACAAGTCTATTATTTAATGTGAAAAGTTGTCTTCTGTTTTAGGTTATTATGCTGGGAAGATTAGGAGAATCATGTTTAAAGATTTTTTGTATTGTATGATACTATGATAAGATGTATACATTTGCCTAACATGGGGCTAGGTGTATTTCTCATTTAAAGTTTATAGATAAATGCATGTTCTGATGTCTTATTTTGTATTTTGTAGACAAGGTGCTAGAATCTTTTATTCCCTTTTATTCTTTGTTCCAATTGCATAATTTAGAATGCATTGGGATATATCATTTGGGTGGATATATCATTGGTCATATCTCAATTGCATTGGGATAGAAATCTAAAATAATAAATCAAGTAATTTTTTATATAAAAATTTTTTTAGCTGCAGGTGATATCTTATCCTTGTTACTTTGTATTTTTCCTCTTTCTCAATAGAGCACCAAGTAATAATAGAATAACTAGAAATTGTTGTCCCTTTGCCTAGTAAAATTTGTGTTTGTTTGACTAAATTGTATGATGTCCTCCGGGCCTAGGTAGTACAGATTTGCTCCATTTTATCCCTTTTTGTTTTGGTTAGAGATTAATGTGCATCTGTTGCTTCATGACTAAAGAATCGGTGTATAGTAAAATATCTCAGTTTGCTCAGCAACCAGAAATAGTATCTTGGGTTGTAATTTATCTTTATTTATCTCATGACAGGAAGCTGATATTTGGTCTTTTGGATGTTTACTTCTGGAGATGCTCACCCTGCAAATTCCATATTCTGGAGTGTCTGATTCACTCGTCCATGATAGTTTGCAGGTATGCTTGGCTTTTGGTTCTGCTTTCATTCTCCAGGGGCAGTGTTTATAATATGTGGTTCATATGCAACTCTCCTCGCCTTTTAATTAATTTTTCTTTAATGATCAATACAGATAAGTAAACCACCGCAATTAACCGATGAGCTGGAGATGTTGAGTTCAATGAATGAACCCACAATGATTCAATCTGGTGACGGGCTGGAAAAATCAGATACTGAGGTTAACTTGTTGAAATCTCTTGTCGATTTGTTTCATAGATGTGTGGAAGAAAATCCAAACAAACGTCCTACAGCTGAAGAAATCCATAAAATGCTGCTTGCACAAACAAGTTGCTTCCAAGTTCAAGATGTTAGGAAGATTTAGGTAGGTTATTCAGGTGGCAAAATATGTTTTATCAGAACAATATGTATTCATTCTTATTCTTCATTAAGTGTGCGGCTTGTCCAAGAATAATTGTTTGTAGTTTGTACTAGGTCCAAGTCTTCAGTGAGTTGTATCTTTGTACATTTCAAGGGTTTAAATCCATGCGGCTCTTATGTAATCGTGACTGAGATCTGTATTTTGTAGCTAGATCTCTTTCGGGTGCAACTGTTGAGACGAACATGAGTTCAACCATTCTGCAATTGTATCTGATTAATTTATTGATGCTTTTGAATTGAATGTTCTACGGGAGTGTATACTTTGGACAATTTAAGTGTTTTTGGTGGTGTTGTCTAATTATAATCGAATTTTCACATTGGTCACTTGGTCTACCTTTAGTGCTGACTTTTATCATGATTATTGAGGTGCACTTCTAAATCTAAGTATTCTAATTAGAGAACATTACAAGTATGTAGAAACTGTACCTTAGTGACGTCCTATATTTGTTTTGGCTGCAAGTTTTTTTTTTCTTTAAATAATTTTGATGAATACGAGATGCAGTATCATGTATATAGGTTGTTTACAAAAAAATTGTGAATCCTGTTTTTCATAAATCTCGATCCGTATCTATGGTTGTATAATTGCAGGGAAATACGGTAGAAATGATGGTAAAAAATTGATAGGTACATTTGTAGGAAAGAAAGGGAACAGTGTTGGTAGTTTATTTTGATGATTAGTTCAAAATGCCGTGAGGATTTCAAGTGATTCTCATTGGTCTTTTAAATTTTTCCCATGTCTCTGCAGTGTTAACCAGAAGCTGGAACAACAGAAAGTATGATAAAAATAACCTCTCTAAGCTCTTATATTTCAACCTATATTAAACTTTTGACCTGGTTTCACATGCAGCATCATAATTATCTCTTTAATCCCCCTTTGCCAAAAGGAAAAATAGGCGTCCTTTTCATTCAACAAACCAATAACAATTATTTAGTGATAGGGAGAGAGGTGCGTTGGACATTGATCTGCAGAATGGCAGAGTGACACCTACCTCTGAACAACTTGTACTCTAATTAGTTAAAATTGTTTAATGGGGGTTGCAGATTCTTCACCCCTCAGTTGCTCTTTATGTTCCCTTTTTTGTGAGCACCTCAGATGGAGTCCCTTACACAAGGAGTGCATGCAGTAAGCAGCAGCAACTTTGGACCACTCTACTACTCACAAGATACTTGTACTTACATCTCTCTACAGTATCTGCCATATTCTTAATAAAGACCAGAATCACTTCTCTTCATTAAAAAAAATTCATGTACCTGTACTTATGTAGGGTTCTTAGGGAACGCAATCCCAAAACACTCCTCCATCTTTGCCAGTGGATGCAACTCTAACACTCAGCAAGAGTGAGAGTGATCTGTGTCTGTCTCTGGGCAGTGGGCAACTATAACCCCATTTTGAAATTTATCAACCTACATATTTAATATTTTGACCATAGTCAATAAAGACGGGTATTTTATGTCACAAATGCAAAGAAAAAAAATTGACTTACGAGGAAGTTTCTCTAGTAGGGAAATCCTAATTGAAGTTGATCAAAAATAAATTTTTAATTTATTGATTGAATAAGTTTGGAAAATGCCTCATACAATAATATTAAATTAATATTGACGATTAGATAATTTAGTTAATCAAACATAGTTTATGTAATTAAATAACAAATAAACACCAAATAATTTTTTAGACATTTAGACACGAGTAGTATTGAGTATACTTACTAGTGGACATGTGACAGATAATCCAATGGCAGCAAAGAATGGAAATATCTTTTTGGCTTTAGATGCTGCTGTGGTTGCTTTACATGGAGTGGTGATGCTGCTTATTGCTTTATTTTTTCTTGTCTCTATTTTTATACAATCCTGACTTGGTTGGCAGTTTTTGCTACATTGGTATAACTAGAGCTATTTAACCAAACGGAGCATGCTTTCTTCATATGCGGACCACCACCTCTGCCTATGGCTTTGAGCCAACCTGTTTTGTTGCAAGCGTGGGACATTTATGCATTGTGGACCCTCTTCCTGTGCCTTAACAGTAATTTTTCCATTATAGGCAACAATTACAATTTTGGCACAAAAATCTAACTTTCGTCACCCAGTAATTTACTCAGTAAGTTTGCTCTTCAAATGAAGTTTGGTTGTGGTATTTTTAACGATGTAAAGAATCATTATTAATAAATACTTTTTTTTAATATCTAGTTTCTTTAATTATATACCAAACACACACCATCTGTATTAACAACATATTGTTATTACCCCCTTACAAAAACAAAATGAAAAGCGGTATATTATATATACTTCTTTTTTTCAAATAAATCACATGATAAAAACTCGAGTCAACCTTTTCCCCATTCACACTTTGTATTTTGCATACGTTTCTCACATTCTGGCAATATATTATATTGGACCATTGAATTAATTTGGTGGTTTTTAATATACTAGATTTTATAGCCCATTCATGAATTAAACATGTCTAAAATTTAAGAGTGATAGTAGTATCTTTTTTTAATGGTTTTCTATTTTTTCAATACGAGTATCTTTTTTTAATGATTTTATAGCCGTACATATTCTACCATTGTAATTTCTCATTTTCTCTTACGTTTTCCAATCTGTGTTAATGTGGATTTATGACATTTTAAACTAAACTAATCTTTGATTATGGATATAGTTAGAAAAACAAAGATCAGGCAATTTCCATTTTCAAATAAGAAAACACTAAACATTGTCCGTAGCTTCACCAAAAATAACGTAAACATTTGCAAATATATTTTCCCGATTTATAAAGAAAAGATTTTTCCTTTATATTGGATTTAAATTAAACTTAGGTTTTAATAGTTTTTCGTCAGATTTCAGATTTTTTTCTTTCACCATTTTTTAGATTTTAATCGCTACATTATTTTTATTTTCTTTATTTTAGGGTCTATCTTATGTTTTAAATTCTTATTTTTTTATCTTTTGGTTTCCTATTTTGTTTTCTTTTAATGGGAGCTAAAACAAAAAAAATATTAAATGCAAAAAATACCAATGTTACGGACTAAAATAGTATATAAGAACTTACATTAAAAAAAGGCTAAAGTTTTGAGAAAAACAATAAGAAATACAAATTAAAATCAAATAAGACTGGATTTAATCCATGATGAAATGAAACAATATTTTATGAGCAGTCGATAATCATTTCATAAGAGTTTAATTTCGGTAAAGGATTAATCACACGTTATATCCTGAAGAAATCCAAACAAAATTAAATAACGCTAACGCTAGAGTTCAGTATAAAAAAAAACTTAAGCTTTATATTTAAAAAAAAACATCGTTCACTTTATTTCTTTTTATACGTATGATATGTTGGTTCAAGATTTTTCGCATATTGAAAAAAAGTGCTAGTGCTAGTGCTAGATGTATACAATACATTATTTTTGTTTAATTACTCAATATTTTAATCAATCTATTAATCAATTTATCGTTGGTCAAACTTAAGATAATCTTAATCTTATTCCTACTTAATTTTAGTTCAAATATTATCTGCATAATTCAAGCTCAAAAATACTAATTAGAATAGAAGAATCGCCAACTACTTAATCTGCATATGCATACAAGTTGATTAGCTCTTGTTCTATTAATAATTTTAGTGAAAAATATTTTTTTATTAATTTAAATGTTAAATATTAATTATATACTATCTTGATTATATATCCATTTCAATTGTTATTAAAATTAAAAAATTGTAATAATATTGTTAAATAATTTTTATTTTTATATATTTTAAAAGTATATATTGCTCCTTGTTATATATAATAACTTTATTTTCTTATTAATGATAAGACTCGACAATGGTTAAATCCAATCACTAAACGGTTAGTAATTAGGGTTTTAGCTAACAATCGACTTATATTGACACAAATTTGGTTACTAATTGATTTAATGACTAAATATCTGTTTTTAGTGACCAATTTAAATGTATCCGGTCTCTAAATTACTTTTTTTTAAGGCGGTGTAAAATTCTCTAACATTTGATTTTAGTAGTTAATACTTTCATTTTTTTTATTTGATATACCATGTTTGGGTTTAAGCTGAGCAAGATCATTATGAACCACAAATCTCCTCCTACTAAAGGTTAACGATAGTGCATTCCTACTTAAACCTAAGATCACATGTGACATATTAAACAACCTCTTCCAGTTGATCTACATGGTGGTACATATATTCTTCAAAAGATAGTATATGTTAATTTTGTGTGATTGTTTAAATTAATATGCATGGTAGAAAATGATTATGTCAAATTTTAAAAAGGTTCAAACTTTCATCAAGAACATTCAAATTTAAGGGGGGAGAGATTAGGTTACTCTAACCTTTCAATAAAAGCATATGTATGACGAAAACACTTACTCTTTTGTATGGATAAAATGAGGAATCTGAAAGGAAAGAAATTGAGTTGAAATAAAATGAATGGAAAAAATGGAGTTAAAATTAGGGAGGAATTTTTAATGTTTGGATTAGTATAATTAGAAAACAAAATGAGAGCAAGTTATTTTTTTAAGTTGTTTGGATGAAAACAAAATAATAAAGTAAATTATTGCTTTTACATTTTTGTCCTTCAAAAAAATTACTTTGCATAACTTGTCACACGAGTATAGTATTGGCTAGCTTCGACAATAACTCAAGACCCTCCCCTTACATCGCAAACTGTCTTAAACAACAAATTCAAAGAAAAAGACAATATTGCCTAGATTCTTTGTATTATAATTTTTTTTTTGTTCAAGCATGATAATAGACTTAAATATGTTTTTAGTTCCTGTAAATATGACCTCTCTATATTTCAGTCCCTACAAAACTACTTTTGCTATTTTAATCTAACTTTTATTTAATATTATAGAATAGATATTCAATATTATAGAATATATCCCTAGTATAATGTTTTTATTCCCTAGTAGCCCTTGTAATTTTTTTGCTCTTTTTTTTCTCTCTTCTCTGACATTTCTTTTTCTTTCTCCACCCCACCCCTACTCCCTCCCACTGAACCACCACCACCATTAAACCATTGTCACCCTTTAATTGAACCACCTCACCTCTTTTTTTTCTTCGTTTCTCTATCCGCCCTCCCCCTCCACTCTCTCTTCCCCTTCCCTCAACCCATACCTTTATCCATTAAACCACCTCAACCCTAATAGTACAGATGAAAAGACATCATTCAAAAAGGTAAATAAAATAAAAATTCTGTTGTAGCGAAACTCATTCCATGGTCGTGGTTCATATTCAGTACTCCAAAATATTGCATTTCAAGTCAGAGAGTTCAATGGCCAAGCAGTGGTGGCCATCATGGTCTCGGTTCCTTATGGGTCTTCAATGATGACCATGCACTGTATCAGTTTTCGTTTCAAGTCCTTCACATTAGATGTACCCTCAAGAATCACTACATTTGGAGTTGTACAACTTTGAGTTATGATCAAAAGAAAAATGTCATCTCCGTTAGCCTAAACATAAATTGTTACGACGAACAAAACCTCTTCAACTTCCAATAGCAGAAAAACTAGCCCTATCAGCTAGCTTTGATACTAATTGATGTGAAGGACTTAGAACCAAAGCTAATGTAGTGTGTGGTCATCATTGAAGACCCATAAGGAACCATGGTCGTGGAACGAGTTTTGCTGCAACAAACTTTTTATTATATTTTCCTTTTTGACTGATATCTTTTCATGTGCACCATTAGGGGAGGTTATGAAACACTTAAACCTGATCATCATTGTTAGTGAGCTGTGTCTTTTATTTTGTTATATATATATTCATGCTAATGAGAATAATGAAATCATTTGCATTTTTGGATCAAACAAATTTCTATAAAAGTGTATCTCCTAGGTTCTTAACTAAACCATCTCTTAGACTTATCAAGGGTTTTCCATCCCTTTTATGGCGTCTTAGTGGCTTATCTTCCTCTCTAGAAGTGGCGGCACATAACCCTACCATTATTTTCTTCAAATTTGTATCTTTTTTCCACCAAATTTATTCTTAGAAGGTTCATTTAGAATTTGTGGCAAACAGGTTCATATCAATGTGTGTGTCTTCATTCATGTATTCATTTTACCTTTTTGGTCCATTCTGAAAAATGCTATTTTTTCATCTTAATTTCTACTCTAGGACTATTGATTTTTTTATTCTTTTGTGTAGTTTTTTTGTTTGTCTGTCTTCATTCTATGGGATAAGGGTTAAGGTGAAGTTATTGTGAGGTACATAATGAAAAAGATATAGGGTTACTATTGTAGGGTTTGCTGAATTAAAAGGGGGAAGTTCTTGTTGTCGTCAGAGATGATGTGCGTAGGGATGGTTTAAATGAGGTGCAGGGGGTGGTTCAGTGTGAGGGGAGAGAAAAAGAGACAAAGAAGAGAGAGAGAACAAAAAAGTTTTACAGGGGCTAAAAACATAATACTAGGACTAAGAAGTTGGACTAAAAAAACATTTTTTTTGTAGGGACCGAAATCTCATATTTACAGGGACTAAAAACATACTTAAGCCTATAGTAATATTGCTAGGGAATCCCACAACGTGAGACAATGTAAACACATAAGATTCCCATAGCGATTTGCAAACTATGTGTTTCAAAGCATCACTAATAATGAAAAACTTATTATGATTTAGGATCACCTCTTGTAGACGCGAGACAAGTTCGTCCATCGAAGCAATCTTAGCTTTGTCCTTAGGAGTCCACGCAAGCATTGGTCTCCTAACTCTCTATAAAATAAAATCCATCCTCTTATAGGCTCACTCTATGCGTGTGACCCTATAGTTAAAATATCTGGTCATATTAACAATAAACTATTTTATTACTAATATAAAATAAGAGCCGCATCTAGCAATGCATCGTTATATCTGAATATTATTTATCATCAATATAATCTATAAGTGATAATTATTTTATACGTTTGTTCCTTTTGTCACGATATTCAATTAGGCCCAAAGCATGGTCTTCGTCATCCATGTATGACCTAATTTATTTTATTTGATACCAAGGTAGACTTTACCTGAATAAATATCTTATATTTATTCTTCCTAGCATGACCATGTATTTGTTTAGTCTCACTCCATCAAGTAACCAATAGGTATTACTCTTATCACATATGAGAGACAAATCTCATCTACAACTTACATATCCCTTTACATAATTTGTTCATTGACTAATCAAAATCTTTATGGTCATCTTGTTACAAATAACATTTGATTGTATTAAATAACAAACTTCTAGCAATCATAGTGACTTTAAGTCGAAGACTACATATATCATTATCACATTAAGAATAGTTTATGACACTCATGTAAGGATCAATGCAACATTCTCAGAATGGGTTTGTCTAGTACACCATTACTCTTAATGTGTACCCTATAAAGACTCGATATCTTCCACATCTATGATCCATAAGATTAGATCATTAGAACATTCACACGCTAGTCTTAATGTATTTACATGTCTCCATGCAAATACTTAACTAGAGACATTTTAGGAATAGTTCTCATATGACCTACTATTGCAAGAATAAATAGATTTAAAATAATTTTAAAAATAAAAAGATTTATTTTATTAATAAGTACAAAATGATACATTAAAAGCATAATAGCTCATAATACATACACCAATAAATATATTCACATATTATTGTTAATGATGTATGTATATATAACCATGTGTATGCCATTATTGTACTTAAACAAGTTAGTAATGGAGTAACATAGAAAGAGCCAATACAAGGTCAACATTATAAAAACTTGTTTTCGCATATTAGGTACTAGTCAAAATATTAAATTTTTTTGAACCATGTTGTGGTTGACAATAAGTACAAAAGTTGTCTTTTAGATCCATTTAAGCTCCTCAAGGAAGAGACGAAATTGAGAGACACATATGGGGATTTTGGTTAATATTGTTTTCATGAGATAATTTCTATTCCACCCATTCATCTATATGGAGAAAATAAATTTGCTAGGCCCCACAAATTGTTGTCTCATTACTATCTATTTCCTCTATATCCAAACTATGGAATTGAGCTAATTTACACCCTTGGCAAAGGAAAAATTTTCCCACAAACAATGCGTTAAGAATCTTCACTGGAAAAATGTGTTAAGGATTTTCAAGTCTCTCAAAAATATCATCCACTTAGCAAATTGTTAAGGATCTTCACGTCTCTAAAAAAGTGTTTAGTGGGAGTCAAACATGAATTTTTCTCCACAATCTCAATCTATATTATTAACTTATTAGCTACAACTAATTGGTAAAATTGAAGTTATTTGATGACATATTAAAGAACTTTCAAATTTGATTATGCTTTGTATATTTGATTTACATTATAACACCCTTTAGGATTACATGAATTGAAAAGTTTAATGTCTATAATGAGATATTAATAACTTTGACAAGAGTTCATTACTAGAAAACATTATTTTAACTAAAAGAATTTAACCACTAGGGGTGTTCTCGGATTGGATTGAATCGGTTTTAAGACCAAAAGTCATCTGATTCAATCAAGAAATCATTATGCGATTTGGATTGGATTGGTTAGGATATACCATGAAATCCGATCCTATTCGATCTGATCCGATATATATATCAGTTTGGATTGGAATGGATTTCAGTTTTTAGAAAATACCTTAAAAATAAATCACTTACTATAGAAATCATATACTAACAATAGTAACAGACAATCAAAGTGAAATGAAGGTTTCTTTTCCTTCTAATTTGAGAATTTGATGAGCATAAATCATAAAATATTAAAATTAAAACATTCGACATTGTCATTTTGGCTTAAGCTATTTTACTTTTAGGAATTATAAAAACAAAGGAAATATATTAAGTTTTTATGTAACAGGTCTAGAGTAGTACTAGTAGTAAAAAAAATTTGGATCGGTTTGCATTGGATCGGTTCCCGAAGGTGGAACCGAAATCCAATCCAATCCATTAAAAAATATCTGTTTTTTCAGTTATTAGTTTTTTTGGTTCGGTTGAGTGGTTTTTTTGGATTGGATTGGATGATGAACACCCTTATTAGTCACCGCTAGTAGCTTGTTAGTAATAGTGGCCAACAATTGCCCCTAGTGGTGGCTTGCGACCCACTTTAGTGACGAAATTAAGTGTCATCGCTAATGTTTCTTAAAAGTTCACCGCAAATCCCATCTCTGTATGTGGATTTATAATAGTGTTAGACAAATCTCGTCATGAATTTCATTGTTGAACATATCATATAGCGACGGGCATGCGGTCGTTTACCATAGTTTTGTCACCGCTGACGTTATTAAATTGAAATATGGGACTTTGGCGATAAGAGAAAGCGTGTTGTTAGGTTCTTTGTCAGAGGTTTTCGCTAAAGATGTCAGTCACTATAATGTGTACAGTCAATAAGAAAGAAGGAAAAACAAAAGTTAGCAACATGTCACTGTTACCACGCCCCACTAAAACAAATAGGAAATCTGAAAAGATGTCTGTCATCAAAATCGTCAGGAAAGATATACCACATAAGGAAAAAAATGAGCGATAAAATTAGAATTTGATTTTAATTTTGATTTTTATTTAATATAATTATTATAATCCTAAATGCATTGTGAATTTAATTATCTAATTTTTAAAATATTATAAATTAATTAATGTCATGTATTGTTTATTAATTTAGCAAGGACTTGTTGCAAAATAAGTATTGAATCTTCAATTATATTTAAACAATTTTCGTACAACAAACAAAAAATACATTTTTAAAAAATATAAAAAATGTATTTTTGACTTTTTATTTTTAAAGTTGAAATAACCTCTATACAAATTCTTCTTCTTATGAAGTCATGTATTTCTTATTACACGACGACATATAATTTAAACTTTAATGTATAAAAAATCAAATCAACCTTTTTTAGTTATCCATACAAAAGAAAAGTTTAGTTTCTAAAATTATTTTATTTATTAATATTACTTATAATAGTGCAATAATGTTTAAATTAATGAAAATCAAAATTAAAATCCTAATTCTACCCAAGAAATTAAAGAGCGAAGGGAAATAAGTAAATAAAATAATAAATAATGAGCTACTATATGCAAGATGAGAGAAAAAGAAGAATCTATAGTCACCAACATTTTATTTTTCCCTAAAAAAATAAATAATGATTTGTTTGAATATATTCGAGGTCATACAAATCCGTTAATTTTCAGAACAATTTAATACTTTTTTTAAACTGGAGTGTGTTTGGATAATCATATTGATTATTTATTAGTGAATTAGGCATCATGCATGCTGACCTAAGTTGTGTTTGGTGATAAATTGTGCATTGAAACACAGACAAGTAGAGGAAAGTGTTTTATTTGTAATTAAGATACCAATAGATGATTAACATCAAAACGACAATAATCGGAATAAAATCCAGGCATTTTTTATAGCCCTAAAGTTCCTACCTACAACCCTATGATCACGTTAAGCATCATGCAAAATCACCAACCTCATTATTATTTACAACAGTTTTTCATTACACTTCCTACAATATTTCTCACAATTCCTATTGTCTAATATACTATTAGTCTCGTTTCTTATTTATTTTTTTTGGGTTTGGAACGTCACAAGTACTAAAATAAATAAATATTTTTTATTTTCAAATAAAAATTTTATAATATAAATAACAATTTTTATATTTTGAAATCTCAAAAATTAACTATAACACCATCAAGATTAAATTACTTCCCATATCTATAATTCGACAATACTAATTATTTGCTAATAGTACTAGGAAGAGATGACAAAATAGTATAACACTAGTAATATAAGAGCGATAATGTCGTGTTAAAAAGTAAAAAATTTCACTGATAGTTAATTGTAAGGTTTGAGTCTATTTCGTTATTTAGACATGTTATATTTTTAGGTCATGTTTATCTTATTTAGAAGCTTGAATTATATATCTTGATAGTATATATAAATATTTAATTTACATTAAAACCAATAAAATCATCAACAAACAAATTCATCTTAAGCTGCATATACAAAATATATATTTAATTATCAATTTTTCGTATTTAGATTGATATTTTAATCTCATAAATTTAATTTTATAAAAAAAATATATGTGCATTTATAACTTATAATATATTATAATTATTATTTATTTTATAAAATCATATAAGAGTTAAAAGTAGCGACTGTATAGGTTTAATTTTTTTTTTCAAAAGCTAAAACTCAAATACTTTTCGAAAAGTATTATTCTGATATTATTATTAAAATTAAACTTTAAATAAACTAAATATTAAGCTCTAAGTAGATAATCTCACCTAATTCATCTCTACGATACGTCATAGTAAATATTATCTATACATGTTTCGAGACTCTTAATTTTACAATTTTATTTTTTAGTATATATAACAACTTTTAAGATTAAATCAAACCTCAATATTACCCACTCAAAATCCTATATACTTATTCTCTTTCTCACAAGATTTTAAAACATGCACATATGATTAATTTATACAACTTTTTTCTCCCATTTTAGAGAGGTGTACCGGTACTCACACAGCCTATTTATAGAGTTTAGTGTGGTCTCACTAGACTTTGAAGAAACATGTTTTTTTACAAAGGAATTAATTAAGTACACCAAATTGATATAATAAAGGAGAACAAGGATAAGAAACACTTTTTATTTTGCATACTTTTACAATTTTTTAGCTTTTCATTTGATTAAAGAACAATTAGCCTCACAAGTCTTCCAATTATATTGCGTTGTTATTAAAAAAATGATATAATAATAAAAATGTGAAAAGGATAGAGGTTGACGTATAACAATCACATGAATTTCTTTTGAAAAAGCTATCCCCTTTTATATTTTTTAAAATAATGAAGAAAGTATAATTGCAATTTTAATTAAAGATTTAGAAAAGTAATAAGTATGAATAAACCATGTGTAAATGTGATGCTCTTTTTTTTTCTTTTTCTTTATAAAAATATTCTCTTATAAACTTGCACCATTCTGATTTCGCCGCCACCCCCACATTTGAAAGTACCCATATAAAATACCTAGTCCAAATAAAATACAGAATAATTATAATTATTCCGTATATAACAAAGAATCTCTAACCCTTATATTCTTGCCACATACTGTTCCACGTGCTTTCTGTTCCTTTAGCCTGGTTTAAATATATAAATATTTCTTTCTTTTAAAAGTTTTATCTTTAGAAACCTAGCTTACATTATCAAAAACATACCTACTACATATTATTAATAAAAAAAATACCTACTAGTTATTTACAAAATTTACATATAATATGTTGCAAAATTAAAAAAACTTCAATTCATCTCTTGTTTAATATAAATATTGAAAGACTCACAGCTTATTTTATTAGTTTATATCGTTTGGCAAATAAATTTATTTTATTAATTTGTAATATTTTTCAAAAAACTACTTAAA
The DNA here is from genome assembly GCA_037962975.1 of Clitoria ternatea. Taxonomy (NCBI): domain Eukaryota; kingdom Viridiplantae; phylum Streptophyta; class Magnoliopsida; order Fabales; family Fabaceae; genus Clitoria; species Clitoria ternatea. The sequence goes on along the minus strand of CM075674.1, from coordinate 101,032,554 downwards.
AATAACATTTAAGCTTATAAGCTCTAAGTTTATTTTATTTTTTTACACTTTACTCTCACTAAAATATTTTTTTATAATTACTCATATCTATTTTAAAAGGTTATATATCTTTCATGCCATTTCATATTTAATTTATTATAGAATTCAATACAATATATTCCATATTTAATTCATTTATATTTTCTTTTTTATAATATTTCATTTTATTCAATTTAAAAAATATAAAATAATTATAATTATTACAATATTATCATTATTATATATATATATATATAATTTAATAATAATACAAATAGAATATTAGATTTGATATTTTATTAAAATAAAAATTGAAACAGAAGCATGTTGATTATATCGAAAGTAAGGGGCAAAAATTATTTTCGTTTATCATGGATAAGGACACTATCGCTGATATACTAAATAGCTAATTTTGTCAAACACCTTTTATAATCAGCTTTCATCTTCTATCGACCTACCAGTTTTAAACTATCGAATTATCAATTTTGAGTTAATTATTAATTTTTAGTTAACTTATCTGTTAGTTTTAACAATCAGATTCTTATTCAATAATTTCATGCAATAAATTTGAGATTTAAGTAATTTTAAAAAATAATATATACATTATCAATGTAATTTTTTTTGGTTGACCATTAAAATTTCAAAAAGGTAGTTTTACATTTTCATCTAGCACATGTATTATTACAATTAACCTCTAAGGTGTTTGACACTTTATTTGAGAACTAGTTCTCAGCCCAAGTCATTAGTTGTACACACCAATCTTATATGGGTTTAACATTATTAAATATAATGTTAGTGTATAAGACAGGTGCCCATTGTTCTGTTTCTTTAAATGATATTCTTAAGGAGGATTTGTGAGACATCTCCTAACTCAGATGTGTTTCTATTAATACATACTTTTTCTTTGGCCTATTAACCCCGTTGAGCATAAAAAATAGGTTTTAGAAGATTTCATATACAAACAATAAGATAATGAATACATTAAATTTTAGATTTTTGTAATGCTGTTGGAGTCTGGATTTATTTGGTTGAGGCGTTGCTTGCTTCGTCCCCTACTGCACATGCACTGACCTTTAAGTTTGGAGGGTTGCATTGATTTGGATTAATTTTTTTAAAGAGTCTTCCTAGGTTTAAATTTTAATAATGAAATATATTTGTGGATTAGTAGGGATCAGTGCGAGACTAATATTAAAATAAATTATTATTGTTTTCAGTTTGGATGTATGTTATTTTATTTTTTATTGTATTTTTAAGCAAATACTTTTTTATTTTAAATATATTCAGTTTCATTACCATACAAACATTTTATAAGTTCAAAATATCATTATATATTATTTAAAATATTATAAAATAATAGCATAATTTAAATTATTTTATTTGACACAATGTTATATATTGTTTTAAAGAATTATTTATATTGTTTGAAATACTAACAAAATGTATTGATTATTCATATAGGTAAAAACATATAATAAAATAATAATAGGATATATAAGTTCATTAGTTTTTGAGGTTTGGATATGTTATTGTACATAAAATTCAAAATTCGATTCATATTGCATAAAAAGTTGTGATTTTATTTTATTATTAACGATTCATTTTGGTTTTTTTAGATTTTTCGGATCTATTAAAAAGTTTGAAACAATTTGGATCCATTGGTGATCATAATGTAGATTAGCTATTAGCAATTAATTCCTCATCACCTTCTTTAGGCTTAAAATGTAGGTGTAAAAAATGCACATTATAGATTAATTACGGTAATTAATCTTTTTTGTAGGTACCTATAACAGACTCATGTTTAAAGCTACTTCAAAGTTAGAATTGAACCCTAATAGTTATAAAATTAAAATTTAATGTTTGGTTAAATAAAAAAAATATTATACTATATAAATTTATTATTCGATCAATTAATGTTGTACCTAGGAAGTTTATTTTGCAATTTTTTGAGTATTAAAGTTGCATCTTTTATGATGCTCTTAATGATCTATACATACCAAAGGAAAACGACTCTCAGTGCTGCAATAATTTTCATCCACCACCCTCATTGAATCCTCACCACACCACTAAAAAAAGATCACAGTTTAAATCGCATAAGCTATAAAACGGATAATGACATATGTGCTTTAGATCTATCATGTCACTACCTCTATCCATAACAAGGAAAAAGGGTTCTACATAGCATTTAATTTTAAAACTAACAAGTCATTTTCCTAAGCACCAGTATCAAACGTTTCTTCTATCTGGTATTATGCAGCTGGCACCTACCAGATACAGCAGAAGTAAGTATTCGACAAATGGCAATTCATCAATTCGCAAAAGAGAAAAAAAAAAAAAGAAGATACTTATAATTTTTCTTGAGATGCTTTTCCCCTTCTTCCTTATACGCATGATGTGTGAATAAGCAAAAATGCAAACGGGTATGTAGCCATGCAAATGGTCCCCTCATATATTCATTCACCCTTTTCTTTTCCTTCTCATTCACACAACACACTCAAGAGAGAGAGAGTGTGTGTGTAAAAGGGTTCCCCACTTCCTTAGTATGCAGCACAAAAGTTATTAATGCACTTGTAATATATATAGAATAACACTCGCTATCTTGTCTGCAAAACTGCATGGTGCTAGTGTTGGCGTGACAATATTCAATTTGCATCACTAGGGACCACTTTTTAATTTCCTTCTCATTTTTAATAATTTTCTCCAATGGCTGGCTTTATCACTCCCCTAATATTCTGTTACTTATAGATATAACAAACATTAAAAGTTAAAATTAAAGGGGCAAGGCCAAAAAAAAAATAATAAAGGAAAAAAAAAGAAACCCTTCAATTTTCACAGAGTTGTTCTTAATCCATTTCCCTCTGAACCCTTCTATATATAATAGTGGCTCTTCCTCTCTTCTTCATCCAAACCCTAGCCAGCGGTTAAACTCAAACTCTCTCTTCAATAATTCCCAATCTCATCTTCATCATCATCATATCAAACACCTTTTTACAACACTTGTTCTTGATTTTCCAGTTTCCAATATTTATCATCATGCACCACTACCAGTTGAAGCTGCCAGCATGATCTTAACTTTCCCTCATTGACTGAGGAAAGATCAGATCATGTGGCAGTTTCACCTAGTAGTTATTGGCTGCATGAAACCCTAGCTAGTTTCTTTTAATTATGTGTTTGCCCTTTAAGAATTTATTTTCTTGTTTGCAATTTTAAGATTCCAGAACAAAACTGTAACCGGTGACTATGGATTCTTCTTTTTCTCTCCTCTTGTTTCGGAGTTTGCATATATACTGGCTCATTATTTTTATTTCCCCTTAGTTCTTTCTTTGGGTAGAGTAGAACAAAGATATGCAGTATATGATTTTATTGTTATTATTATTATATATTATCTTGCTTTGTGCTCTATAATGTGTGAAATTGAATATGCTTGGTTACAAAATCTTAATTTATGATTCTTAGGGTTTTGAAAGACAGGAAATTGGTTTTGCGTGGCTCGGTGCAATGCATTCGCGATTTCAAGATCCCATTCTTGCTTCGGGGTTTGAGCAGCAATTACATTGGAATTGTAACATACAATTGTTTTTTCTGTTGAATTCATCTTCTGGGGTTTCTTTTCTCTACCATTTCTTTCTTTTTCATTTTTTGTTGTCTTTGGGGCGATGATGGGTAGTGAAATTCTGTATTTAGGGTTCATGATGATGGTGGCACTTTCTGGATTTTCTAAAATACTCTAAAGGTTTCTTTCTTTCTATTTTTTTTTTTGGGTAAGAGATCCATTAGTTATCTAGAGGGTGAGACAGAGAGAGTGAAGTCATATTTGTGAGTTTTTCTCATGTATTTTGGGATTCACATGCCCTTTCTGTGTTTATTCATAGGTTGATTGAGTGTGTTAGTGTTGATACAACATTCAGTTATGTACTGGAAATTCGCAATTAATATATGGCTCAAAATACAGGTGAGTCTTATCCTACTTTTGTCAATTGTGATATTGCTATTGATATGTGGGAAAGATATGAATGAGACAAAATTACTATTCCATTGCTGAAGTCATGGCAGATTCCTCAATATCTCAATGGGCTTTCCTCATCCTGCTATAGGATCTGAGTACAGCCTTTTGGCTTATGTTTTTGAATTTTGATCTTTCCTTTATGATGAGACAATCATGTACTTTGTATACATACCCAAAGAAAAAAAGAAATCAACCTATGTGATGGGTATAATACAAAAAAGAAAAAACAAGTAACAGTAACAGACTTTAATATTTGAAATTGTACTGTTTATAATCATCTGCTGCATTGAAAATTGATCTTTCCTTAGAAGAATCTCGTATGGATAATCAATTGATGTCATCATCATTATGATCTGCAGGTTCCTGACAACAAATAGTAGCACAAGAACCACCATACATATAAAAATTAATTATCTGGTTGTCATAGTTGTACATGTTTTGCAGTTTCTTTCCCTCTCTTTTTATTTTCATTGTGTCTATTTTGGGTCTCACGGGGTTTTCTTTGGATTTGAAGCCTCTTCTTTTATTTCTCTATCGGTAAGATTCCACGCTTTTCCATCTGCTCTGAGTACATATAATAGGTCATTGTGGTTTGATTCTCCACCAATTCTTTCCCTCTCTGTCTTTTATATGTCAGTTATATATTACTGGAGATGTTAATTAGAATAAATCAAGATCTAATTATACTTGTAGTGGAGCCATGCATTATTGTACTACTGGCTAGACAAATGTGTTATGAATGAAATCAGAAATGTTAATACAACCAAGAGTAGTTCATGTATAGATCTTATATACATAACATAGCATAATTTCTTTGTATTATTGCTGTGTACATGTGAATGTGTTAGTGCTTGCATTTGAGTATTGTCACAGACTCCAATTATGTTGTATCTATACATAAGTTGGTTGGTCTAACTGTGTTTGGAGCTTTTTAATTAGTGTCTTCTCAAGAACTCTACACAGGGAATTGTTGCTTCTACCTGTTTTTTTATCGAAAAATATTAATTTGTTAGTTTTTATTATAAATATTACAATATCAATGAGAAGATTCAAGCACGTTATGTCTTCTCTTTCCTTCTCCCTTCATCCCTCCCTAGTCATGAAACCAACCTCATGTACCCAACATTGGTTGAAAAGAGTTCTGATTGGCATCATATATCTCTCTCTCTCTCTCTCTCTCTCTCTCTCTCTCCCTCCCTCTCTCTCTCTCTCTCTCTCTCTCTCTCTCTATATATATATATATATATATATATATACATATATATATATCTTGAGAAATGTATCAATTAAGATTGACAGAAACTGCGTTCCTTTGTGGTGGGAATATTGCAGTTACAATTTAATGTTCTGTACAGTGGATGCATTGATTTTGGTTTTAAAATTAGATCAGATTAGGGTTCTAAGTAAATTAATTAGATTCTTTGAATTGAAGTACCGAATGAAATCTAGACACTAGAATGAAATCCTCTACGTGTAAATAAAAAATTGTGTAAATTGCACACACACATGTATTAATATTAGACATACATTAAGATCGAAGCCCAATATATATATGTATATATATATATATATATATTGGGGATTCAATTTAGAGTTCACAAAAAAACCAGAAAATGTTGTTGTTCAAAGCAGAACGTCACGTGATGCTAAAATTTTGTCTTTTTTGGTCCCTTGAAAGAACTCAGACGTATTCATAAAAATTTAACTCAATAGTTCTATAACCTGAAGAGCTACATTATGTTCATGTTCAATGACACATTGACACTCAATCTCTATTAAATTAATTCTCTCATCACAAAGAGTGGTTCATAAAATCTTATATATCCTGAGGTTTTGATCATCCGAGACAATTAGCTGAAACCTTTTCGCCAGTCTTTTATGTTTATAACAGAGTTTAAATGCCTAATAATTAACAAGGTTTAAACAGAGAGAGAATTAATTAAGGTGGTTCATGTAATTTAAAAAGGGAATGTGTATATAGGAGGCATCAAGCTATTCCACACCGGTCTAACTTGTTAAATTTTATTATAAACAATCAATTATAGATATATAATTAATGAATTGTTATTTTTTATATTTTTAAAAATATATATATTACATTAATTTTATTGCATATGAATATAAATAAAAAAATTTATATGATCTAAAGTTTTATACATAAGTTTGAAAATTTTCAAATCCAATTAAAAAGTTATTAAAATTTTTTAAACTTTCATTTCTCTGATATGAAAGAAAAATTTAACCGAATTCCATTACAAGGAATAAATGCGCAGATTTTTTATGCTTAAGGAATAAAAGATGGAAGCGAATGAGATAACCCAATTTTTATGAATTATTCAAAGACGCGCCATAAATTGAAACCGTCACAAAAATTTGGAAAAGGGGTAGGCTGATTCTTACTCCAAGATATTAAGTTAAATTATATTTATTTTGGGTTGCACGTACACTTGAGTATTATGTTTTAAATGACATGGTTTATAGAGAGAAAACTAGCCTTTGTCCTTTGATATAGAATATAATATCATGAGGTGGATATCACTTTGGGCTCCTTAAAAGTGAATTAAGATCGCATAATAATTAGGGTAGTGACTATAGGGGGGGTGCAAATTAGAATATTAGTTCTAATGATAAAGACTAGGAGTTTCTCTCTTAAAGACTATTTCAAGAGCCCTAAACTAAAATTATATAGGTCATCATTTGTGTGTAATAAAAAGAGAAGGCACAAAAGATCATGCATGGAAAAGGAATAATCAACCATGCTTTTTTCAATTTTCACCTTATAATATTGTGTTTTCACCCACTTATATTATTAGTGTATCCAATCAATATATACAATTTTTAATTATGATTTACCAAAATTAATTAAAAAAATTTAGATAAGAGTATATTAAAAAATTAAATAATAAATAGTCATTAAAACTAGAGTATTAAATTATTCCTTTAATTTTTATGTATAATTTTCAATGACTAAGAAAAAAATGAATATTAGGCTTTTAGTGAAAATTACTACCATTTTGTACAATTGAAATTAGTTTGAACATATAATTTTATATATGTTTTAGTACCGGTAAATATGACTTTTTTTAAAAAAATTTGATCCCAGTAATTTTTTATTTTATTTTAGTCCAGCTTTTATTTAATATAATGTTTTTTGTTTTTGGTAATATTTTTTAATTAGTCCTTATAATTTTTTTTCTTTTTTCTTTTTTCCTTATCATCACACACACACACACACGCGCACACACACACACACACACACACACACACACACACACACACACACACATATATATATATATATATATATATATATATATATTAATCCGGGGTGCTAACCAATTTCCTGAGGATAACCGCGGGGTGGCATTGCAGTAATGCAACGTCATCAGATTAAATTGCCTAAGAATAGTTCGGATGTCATATCCGAGGTTCAAACTTATGGCAGCCACGGTTCAAAGACTATGACCCCAATCCTATCCTGACAACCAGACAATTAGTCAGAATCAGTATGGGTTGCGTGTCCCTGCAAACGCTGTAGTTACAACAAGTTAGGAAGAAGGTCAAATCAACTTTCTAGCTAAGGTAATTGCTATAAATACAACTCATTTATTACTAAAGGGCATCGACCCTAATCTGTAAGTTACCTCCGTAATATCCTGTATTACCATAACAACCGTACTGACTTAAGCATCAGAGAATCTTCTGCAGGTGCACCTCCGGTGTGGTTCTTTGACTTCGGTACGAACAAGAAACGTCAATCACAACCTATACTTGAAGAACCTAGGATTCCCACTGAGCCGCTAGGTGTAAAATACCGTACTCCATTGAGGCGGTGTAAAACTGAGAGTAAGAGAGGTAACCACGGTCAAGGCAATTATCCCTTGACCTCGGTCAAGAGAGTCAACTCTTGACCCCGGTTACAGAACAGAACATATATATACACACACACAACATGTCACACATACTTTAAATGCATTCAATCACATATTTGCCAGCGTAGATCAACCATCCACATATACAAACAAGGGAAACATATTCCATTTAGGATAAATATGACATATATTTCACATATATATTATCAATAATTATGTATCATGTATTTAGAATATGAAACTCACACTCTCCAACCTTAAAAGAAGTAGTCTAGGAGGTCTGACGGTCCTGCCTTGTCAACCGAATAAATTCCTACATTTTAAATAAATATAGGAACACATAATTAATCTAATTAACCCAGATTCTAAACCTTAATCACATAAAAAAGTTTATATTTACCTTCTAAAAGTTTTCTAATATTGTTTTGGGCCTATGCCTTATTTTTACATTAGGTTTTAGAAATTTCTTTCCTTAAAATCGCCTATTTCTAGCATTTTAAAGGCTAAAGTCGGAGTCTAGGCAGGCCAACAAGTCAATAAATATTATCTTAGTCTTACGAGACTTCGTAAATTATTTTCTATATCTTTTACATTTAGAAGTTTTACCCATTTATTACAAAAAAATCCTTGATTTTAACTTCAGCTTACGGATTCACGTATACTTTTGTATTTTCAGCTTAATTTAAGTTATGGACGTTGTATTTAGGTGAATTCGATTTTAAAATTTTCACAACACATTTTTCTACCACTTTCATGAAGACATCAAAAACTAGTTCAGAGTTGAAAAATTCTAGTTTCAGTTTCTAGCCACTGCCTCGCGTTAAACACAATAACCACGCGCATGTTTCATTATTTTTAACAGAACTTAAGCTACAGGTGTCCAATTTAAGCAATCTTGATCTTAAAATTTTTGAAATAAAATTTACTACGACTTTTACAAAGACACCATAAGTCAGTTTTGAGCCTAAATTTCCTAGTTTATGCAAAAGGCCATTGACCTGTAACCAATTTCTAACTAGGACAATCTCAATATTTGGGGCATAATTTTTGTTCTAGAAATTAGATTTAGGCGTTCTTTAGCTCGTTGGAAAGAGGAAAGAAAAAGGGAGAGGAGAGTGGTTCGACCTTAAGAGAGAATGAAGGTGGAGATGGTTTTTGTGATTGTGGAGAAATGAGGAAATGAAGGGTAAAGAGGGAGAGGGGATTTTAGTTTAGGGAGAGTGAGGGAAAAAAAATGAAAGAAAGTGATAATGAGAAAAAGCTTTGGTTTAGGGTGGTAAGTGGAAGTGAATTAGAAAGAAAAGAGAAAAAAAGGGAGAAAAGTGGTGTAATGGTGGTTACGTGAGGTATAGAGAGAAAAAAGAGTGAAAAATGGGAGAAGAATTTAACCTAATTGATTTAGGTTGACCAAGGATATTTCAGTCTCTTAACCCTAATGGCCAACAACTAACCTAACGTTCTTTCAATTTTGTTCTTAACAATTTCAGAATTAATTCCTTGACCTAGTGAGTTGTTCTAAAATTTTAATTTATCAACCATCAAGTAATTAATTTAATTAATTACAAATCATTGAAAATAAATCAAATTCCTGATTTAAAATTGGGATGTTACAGATGGTTTGGGAGGGGTGGTAGTGGTCACGGAGGGTTGGAGGTGACGTGGTTCAGTGGAGGGGTGATAGTGATTTAGTAGTGGTGGTGGTTCAAATGAGGGATGGTAACTCAATGGGAGGGGGTAAGGTTGAGAAAGAAAGAAAGAGAAAAAAAGAGAGACTAAAAAAGAATAATTTGTTTACAAGGACTAAAAAATGTAATTATTACGAGGGACTAATATTAAATAAAAGTTAAACTAAACAACGTTTTTTTATAGGGAACAAAACCAGAAGAAGTCATATTTCCAGAGGTTACAAACATATTTAAGTCATAAATTTATGCAAACTATCCATTTATACCTCTCACTACTACTAACTTTCTTCAACAAATCTAATAGTTAAGTTAACTAAAAGTAGAAAGTTGATAACCCTACAAAAAATTGCCATTTATCAACAAACAAAAATTTGGACTGTTAAGAACGTTTTTGTTGGTATAACCTTTAACTAAGAAAAAAAAAGTGTTAGCATAGGTCATTTGAATTTAACTGATAATTTAATAAATTATACAAATAAATAAATTTTATTAGTATAAAATTAAGCTATTCTAATATTACATCAAATATTAATATGATACATTTTGTTGTTAATAAAAATTTAAAATATCTTACTAGCATTTATATTTTTAGTTAAAGGCTATATTAAGAAAAGTTTTTCTAACAACTTCTAAAACAAGCAAAATTTGAAAGTTGTTTGGAAAGTCTTTGTTAGTATAGCCTTTAAGTAACAAAAAATAAAATGTTAGTATACTAACAATTTAATGCATTATACGAATAAATAATTTCGTTAGCATGAAGTTGAGTTATACTAACAATAATAAAATGTTAGTATAATACATTTATTGTTAGTAAAAACTCAAAATATCTTTATATTAACACTTTTTTTTAGTTAGAGGTTATGTCAATAAAAAATTTCCTAACAACTTTCAAATTTTGTATTAGTAAATGAGAACTTTTTTGTATTGTCCAATTGATTAAATTAAAATGTGTTTTTAATAAAATTGTATTTTAAATGTAAAATGATATAAAAATATATTTTTCATGGTTAATTTTTAAAAAAACATATCAGTGGATTACAAGCTTAAATAATGCTTCAATGTTCAAATAACATTTCAAAAAATAATACAAGCAACTAGGGGTGGAAATGAGTCAGGTCAGACTAGGCTTTAAAAGACCTAAGTCTGGCCTACTTCTAATTGTTAAGGTTTGAGTCTAGGCTGTTAGCCCGTCATAGACTTTTTTTAAGGCATGGTCTAGCCTGTTTAAAGGTCTGACCCATTTAAAAGTCTATTTAAATAGTCTATTTACAATTAGGCTTTCACAAGGCTAATAACCACCTAAAAAGCCTATCAAACTACATAGGCTGATGAGTCTATCAGAGTAAACAGACTTATCATTATAAATAGGTCTATCAATATAAATAAGTCAAATGTAATTGATTTTAAATTCAGCAAGACAAATACAACTTCTCATACAAAGTAAAGGTAATTAAATCCAAAATAATCACCACAATTAATCCAAACAATTATAAAGTAAAATTTTATATTATAAAAATTATTATAATTGTAATATTAATTTATATTATGTAAATATGTAATATATATTATTTTTATTTTTATGTTATAAATAATTAGTAGTTAGGCCAATTAGACAAGTCAGTTTATTGGGCTTCGTAGGCTCTTTAAAAAGTCTATGGCCTAATCTGTTTACTTAAAAAGACATTTTTAAAAGTCTAGCTTTCTAACCTGACAAACCTGACTTATATAGATTTTAAATAGACGGGTCATGAGACCCGACGAATGGTCTGATCTATTTCTATTCCTACAAACAACTAAAACAAGATTTTATAATATACGAAACTATTTCATTTAATAAACTTTTATTAATCTAATAATAAACTAGAAATTAACTTAAATCGTTAAGACGTTGTCAACCATAAGCTAAGAAAACTCTATATATGCAGTAGTACAAAATATATCACCACTTTAAATAAAAATTGAGCACGTCATCTCATTAACCAACATAGTTCCTTTCATACAAAATTTTACCATATGCATTAATTACGTGATCATAATTAACCATCGTAAATTAAATTATTATTATTATTAAATGTAAAAATATACTCTCTTTTTTTCTGACGCGTGTCATCCTTATTTAACATATTTTTTTATTATTTAAAATTTTATATTAAAAATTTTCTAATTTTTTTAAAAAATTCAAAAGCTATTTATTTCAATGTCAGGCCAGGCCGGTCTTTGAAAGGCCTGAGTCTAACCTACATCAAATTTTCAAGGCCTGAGCCTGACCTATTAGCCTGTCTAGGCCTTTTTTTAAGGCCTGTTATGGTCTGTTTGAAGGTCTGACCTGTTTAAAAACCTGTTTATAGTGAAACTTTTAAAATGTTAAAACCAACCTAAAAAAAATTGTATTTCATTCCCTCCTAATTTTTTTAATTATAAACTTGTAATATTAATTTATATTATATAAATGTAAATATGTAATATATATATATATATATAAGTTTATGTTATAAATATTATATATATATATATATATATAACTAATTAACAATTAATTTAATTAAATAGGTCGGCCTGTTGGGCTTCAAAAGCTTTTCAGAAAGCCTGTGGCCTGTCCTGTTTAGTTAAAAAGGCTCTTTTAAAAACCTAAGTCTGGTCTTCTAGCCCGACAAACCTGGCTTATGTAGGCTTTAAACGGGCCGAGCTATAGGCCCCCCGACGAACGGCCTGACTCATTGTCATCCCTACATTCAAATCTCAACTTTTAGTGTAAACCAAAAAAAATAAATTGTCCAAAACAAGTTATCATGTTTATTTTTAATATAACATATCTTTTAAATCGTAATTGCTAGCTCTTAAGTAATAATATGTCACGTTACTCATATATTGGTAGGATCTGATATGACGAATAAAATAAATATATCAATATGCAAATAGCTAGGGAAGTTAACTAGATCAGATTCTTTAATGAAATAGCCCATTACACTTCTAAAATAAAATTAAGCATATGCCTAAATATGGACCCAAAGGGATAATATATATGAAAGCAAACTTCATATAAAAGGTCCCCTACTTTTGGAACTTTTAATTTGTTTATTAAAATTCCATATACGAACCCAACCTTAATTTGTTTATATATCAATCTTTCTTTACATATATACCAACCATTGAGAACCATGAGTTACAAAATAATGGGAAGATCAATTGCAGTTTCAATATTATATATAATTAAAGGCATTAGCACTTGATTCTGAACAGTACTTTGATCCCTATTGTGTGGAGCTAACCATAGCAATAAATTTTCTCCACTTGTCTATCCAAACATGTGTCCAAGTTCTCCAGTGACTCATAGCTAAGTAGTGTCCATCTTTGTTTTTAATATTTTCTGCAATGATTATGGGATCAAACTCCCTACACATGAGATTAATGGACGAGGTGAGCTACCCGTAGTTATTCTTAAGAATTAATGTTAGGTTAAATATATTTTTGTCCTTTTGGTTGTAGTCCCAACAAAATATTTTTTTTCATCCCTTTTATATTAATAATTTCATTTTAAGTTCTTACTTTGAACTTGACCATGTTATCTAAGTAACTAATTTAAATGTTAACTTATTTAGACAGTACTTACCTGTTTAATTGAGTCTTAATACATGACTTTGATAGATTAAATTATATGTTTTAGTCATTAAAATCTCAACAATTATTTTCTAACAATTTTGAATTGTCTTTTCTAACAATATTAGCTAAAAATTATATTTTAACCCAACGGAGTTATATGTTAACAGTTAATTAAACATGTTATAATCATCCTAATATGTTAATATATAATTTAGTTATTCATATAAAAAATTAACAAATTCAAATTTAAAGTAGAAACTAAAAACAAAATATTCAATATAAGAGAAATGTAAAAAAAATTATAAGGACCAAAATTAAAATACCCTTATTTTATAAAGATTGAAAACATATTTAAAAAATCACTGGTAATATAAGAAATGTCATATTCTTTTGGGAAAAATATAAATTTGATAATTTATGTTTATTTAAATTTTTGGTTTAGTTCTTTCAATTTTATTTTTCTTTTTTAAAAAGACTCAAACACCGTTAATTTCTTCTTGTTATTCTCTTCCATAATCACTTTCAATTAACAAAGTAAACCTCAGTCGCACAAAACATATATCTTCATTAAATTCTCAGGTCACTACGTTTTAGTGTGTAAAAACTTTGCACCTGAAAACTCCTATCATATAAACAACCATTTGTAACAGCCAAGGGCTTGGATTTTAAATTATTTAGCATCGGGTTCAAGGTTTGATGGTACACATCCCCTCTATTTTCATATTTTTTTCAAACTTCTCCCAAACTCTTTTCATAATCTCTCTTCATTTTGTTTTGGTTCTTAGAATCTAGAAGGAACTGTTTCTTCTTCCGTTCGTTCCATTGTGTTCATGGTGCAAAAGGAAAAATTTTGAAGAGATTGAAATATACTCTAAGTTCAAGATTAATGACCTTTTTGATTTTTTTAGTTTTATATTTTAAGGTTCGTTATGATACTTGTATCAACTTTAGTATAAATAATTTAAACTACATTATAATTAGAAAGTGTTGAAATTTAAACTTTCATAGATGACTTATTGTAAAGTTAGTTTGTTAGAGTATATTTCACATTACGGATCATAAGGATAAAAATTGAGAACTTTGGAAATTTAAAATAGAACTTTAAATTAAAAATTTGAAATTAAAAAGTTTGAAATTTAAAAGTATAATTTAGAAAATTTTAAAAAATCAATTAGAATTTAAAAAATAAGAAAAATAGAAAATTCAAATTAGAGGTTAGAAAATATATAAATTAGAAATTTTAATTAGAATTTAGAAAATTTAAGTTAGAATTTATAAAAAAAATTCATGATTAATTTAGGTTTGCTATGTAATTTTAAATGATACATGTGTTATAATTTAGTGGTGTATTAATAAAGTAGATTTTGTGATGAGCTATTTGTGGATGCATAGGTTTGTGCCCATAGACAAGGTTTAAAAAGTAAGTTATTAGAGGGGTTACAAAAGTTTGTTAATAAGGCTACGAAACAACATTATTATTTAGATGGTGGTATAAGGTGTTTTTGTGTGAAATGTAAATCTTGTAAGATTTTCAGTAAAAATAAGGTTAGATTTCACTTATAAAAGTTCAGTTTCCCAACCCAACTATTAGGTTTGAACGGACACGGAGAGGTGAAATTTAGAATATTGGAACATGCTTGGTAGAACAAGTAGCAAAGATATAATACCTAATTGATTCATTTGCAAAGTCATTTACTCCTCCCCCTCTCTTTACCTCTCTTGTCATTCTCCTTGCTGTCAATTTCTCTCTCTTCATTATCTTTTTCTCTCTCCTTGAGATCTCTATGAACGTCTCTTCTAATTTTTCTGTATCTGACATTGCAATATTGGGCCACATCTTTCAATGCCAACTGTTTCCCAAGTCACAAATAACTTTGACCTTTTTAAGGTTAATATTAAGCAACAACCTGCTTTGTGGAACCTCATCACAAGTAAAATGAAGTAGAGGTAGTCTCTAAATCGATTTATAATGTTTTATTTATTTTTTAATGTTTAATGTGTTGTTTAATGTTTATGTTTAATGTTTAATGTCTCTATCAATAAAGGAAGAGGGAGCTGCAAGTTAACAAGGATTGATCTGAGGATAATGATTCGATCAGGGGAGTTTCAATGGTCATCATTAGTGAGAGACTAAACCCATAGTTTAACATGATACCTAACCCTGGTTGGGTTACACCACCAGCTCAAGAGTCAACGACGGATGACATTTACTCTTTATCCTTTAGCTCCACTGAGTATAATGTTTATTCTTTGACAAATGTATCAAATTAACTGTAGTTTCGATAGTATTTAGAGTTGTCGTATCCATAGGGACTTGCGAGATATTTAGTTATAACACAATAATTGCTTATAAATCACAATATATATATATATATATATATATATATATATATATATACACATTATGTTCAAAGGTTTGTTTGTTTGAAAGTGATTAACACTAGTGCAAAAATTAGATATAACAACGGGATATATTCACGGGTTGAAGTGGATCAGTGATAAAAACATGCACGGTGACATTTTTGAAATTATAAGGTGAACGATATAATAAAAGAAAACTATATATCCACGGTTAACATTATAACTGTGATCGTACCCATCAATATATATTCACGGTTAAGGAGTCAACTGTGGATATATAGTAACTGAAATATATATCCACGGTTGCCTACACAACCGTGACTATATATTCATGGGTATGATCAGGGTTATGATGTTAACCGTGGATATATATATTGATGTCTATAATCACGGTTGTATTTCCAACCGTGGATATATAGTTCAGGTTTTAGGGTTTAATCACTGGGTACTGTATGTCCACGGTTGTTTCTATAACTGTGATTATAGATTTAATATTTATCCACGGTTGTGGCCTTAACTGTGGTGATAGAGTTAACATTTATCCACGGCTGTTTGTTCAACCGTGAATATATGTGTAATATATTCACGGTTTCAAGGGGAACCGTGATTATACATCTTTTCTGAAACTTCAAAAGCCGCGCCTGATACTCTTTTTCACTTTCTGCTTGTCCTCTCGTGCCTGTTAGCTTCTTCTCCTTTCTTTCGTTGGTCTTCTTCTGGTTCTCCTCCTTTCTTTGCCCTGTTGGTCTCGCATCTGCGCTAGTGTTCTCGCATCTGTCATCGTCCCTATCTGGTAAGTCATCCCTGTTTTTTGCTTTTCCACTTTCTCCTTCTTCACTCGAGCTGTTTCTCATCTTCCCCATCTGTCCCAGTGTGGTTGTTGTTGTTGTTGCCTTTTTCTTGCTCGATTCTTGTCCCAGTGTGCTCTTTGCTTGTCCCAGTGGTGCTGCATTGTCCTGTAAGTTCCCTGTTTTTGCTTGTCACTATTTTTATTGCTATTGTTGTTTTCTTATTTGTTGTACCTTAATATGAGGCTACAAGTTTTATAAGTTTATAACTGCATGGTCATAATATAGTATATGTTTAACGGTTGGTTATGAAAATGAAACTTACTCTGCATTCTAAATGAACACAAAACTTACTGTGAACCACTAAAATGTCCTAGCTCCTCTAATGTTATTAAAAATGAAAATGAGTTACATGGTTTGTCCAAGAGTATGTAATGGGTAGCTGTTTGGATGTTGATAGAGGTGATACAATATTTTTCCGATTCTATAAATTCTATGCACTATGAAGTTCTAAATTCAGAAATCAACTCTACTATTTATTTAACATGTGCAAGTCTAATTTTTAGCCAAATTATTTATCTCAAGTTAGACAGATGTATTAACAGTTATTTAGAACATTTTAGTTCACTAAAAATTTAATGTTTTCGAAATCCTGAGTTCAGGTCATTAGATTTTCTGATACTGTATTTAATGATTTGCTCCCTTGTTTAAATTAGTTTCAAGTTCTCCTAAATCTTTTACCAAAACATAGAGTATATCAAATAGGCATCACTCATGATAATAATACATCTCAACATACATGATACAATGCATCCACATACACATGTTTGTTATTACCTATCTAATTTAAATTGATTCAAGTTCACAGGAACTTGGTTGTGATTTCTATTTCCTATTAACTTGGTCTAATTAAGTATAATTCCTGCAAGTATTTAATCAGTCCATACAAATTCAATAACCAAGCACAATATCAAAGAAACTCAAGCTAAAAAATAAAATCCAATTAATCTCATATCATATAGATTTCATAACTCAGTGGGTGCATTAACTGTATATATCCACAAGACAGAACAATGTTGTTCCTATTTCTACAATGACAAAGCTCTCTCAGATTAGGAATGACACACAGCTGCAGCAACAACTATATTCTATAGCCTACAGATTTCATTCAATTCAGTGTAGCTTGAAAAGAGAGAAAGACTTAAATTATGATTAAAAAATTACAGCCATTAGTATCTAACAAATTCATGGACTAAAAGTTAAAACTACAAAATGTCAAACACCCATTATTTATTTTTCCCCCTGTATATTTTTTGTCCAAACATTAAGATCACACTTAAATAAAACTGATTTATATATCAAACTTATTTCAGTTTTAGTATCCAAAATCAGCACACTTAGTATCTTTCCTTTCCCTCTACCATTATTCTGAAGGACAAAGACAAAGCTTAGATTATGGTAAAGGAGAGAAATTGCCAATTGAGATTGATGGAACTAACAAAACTTCATTATGAAAAGTCTTATAATCTAACACCATAATCCGTAATCCATAATCCACAATCCAATTTAACACCATACTTATACTTCAAAATAACACAAATTAAAAAGATTATACTAATTTGGGAGAACAGTTGACTAAAATATTGTCCATTTTAAAGTATTATTTTTAATCAAAATTTACATTGACTATACAATATATAATGTTATTTCTGTTGTTATTGGTTGCTCTTATATAATGTTATTTATGTTGTCATTGTATGTGTGTGGTTGTTAATCTTGCGAACTCGTAGGCTCATATACTAATTAACTAGTATGAAAGTTGTTGTGCATGAGTGAACCGTAGTTCCCCGTTTGAGATTCGACACAAATGGTCATTAAATTAATTAATTTCATCGTTTGTGTTGAATCTTGAATTGTCCGTTTGAATAGTTTGGGATAAACAATTATTTTTTATACGTCATTAGTATGTACAAGTTAGGAGTTATTTTAAAATTTGATAAACTTTTGGTAACTTGCATTTTGTGTTGTTCTCTGGGTGCATATTTGGTTGTGGTTGAATTTGATTTGACCACTCTCATTTTGTGTACTTAGAGACCAATGCGAAATGCTGCCGAAATTTCATCAAATTTTAAAATAAGTCCTAACCTGTATATATGAATGACGTATAAAAACAATTGTCATCCTGAATGGGTATAGGACCACCACCTTTGTAGAAAAAGTGAGATTGATCATAGCACCTTGTAAACAGTTGGTATGGATCGGAGTTGGATAACTGCATCACGCCTAAGTCTAGAGTATGAGGGGGAGTTGAATCATTTATAGAATTCGTAGTGAGGAATGCAGTGGAGATGAATGGAAAGTATTTTTGCCCTTGTGTTAAATGCTTGAACCTGCGTCGGGTAGACTTGAAAGAGGTGCGAGAACATCTACTGTGTGACAGTTTTCTGCGTAGTTATACGCGTTGGATATGGCATAGTGAAGATGTGGTGGTGCCAAGTAACAGCTCTCAAACTGAAAATCAAAGCTCGATGCATGACACCGATGTCGACATGGATGACCGACTCGAGGATATGATCCGTGATGTGGGGGTAGAAGGTTTTAAGAAAGCTCATGTATATACAACTCTGTGTGAGGATTCTGAGCAGCCGTTGTATCCAAACTGCATCAATTTCACGAGGTTATCAGCAGTTTTGCGATTGTTTAATTTGAAGGCCATAAATGGGTGGACGGATAAAAGTTTCATTGACTTACTGAAGTTGTTGAAAGAAATGCTCCCAGCTGGAAACACCTTGCCGAATCGTAACTATGAGGCCAAAAAGGTGTTGTGTCCTATGGGTTTAGAGTATGAGAAAATACATGCATGCCCAAATGATTGTGTATTATTCTGGGGTGAGTTAGAAATAGTGCATCGATGTCCTAGGTGTGGGGTGTCACGGTATAAGAAGAAAGAGGCGGATTCTGATGAGGTCTGCACTAAAGGGTCTCCTACAAAGGTGTTGTGGTTTCTGCCTATAGTTCCAAGACTAAAGCGTCTGTTTGCCAATGCATTTGATGCAAAACGTATGAGATGGCATGTTGATGAAAGGGTTGTTAACGGACTACTTAGGCATCCGGCCGATGGATCACAATGGAAGAAAATGGATACGATTTTTTCGGATTTTGCCCATGAACCAAGAAATGTTAGGCTTGCACTAGCCACAGACAACATGAACCCATTTGGGAACCTGAGCACAAACCATAGTTCGTGGCCTGTTTTGTTGTTTATTTACAACTTGCCGCCATGGTTGTGGATGAAGCGGAAATATGTCATGTTATCAATGATAATTTCTGGTCCACGACAACCGGGGAACGACATTGATGTATCTTTAACTCCATTAGTTGAAGACCTCAAAAGGTTGTGGGAAGACGGGGTTGATGTGTTTGACGGGTTTACCGGCCAGTCATTCAAATTGTGTGCCATGCTATTTTGCATGATCAATGACTTTCCAGCGTATGGTAACTTATCCGGGTACAGCGTGAAGGGTCATAAAGCTTGTCCAGTATGTGAGGAGGGGACTAGTTCTGTGTGGCTGCATCATCATAGGAAAAATGTTTATCTTTGACATCGAAGGTTTCTTAAAGCGAATCATCCGTTTCAGAGGTTGAAGAAGTCGTTTAACGGTGCCCAAGATTTTGAAATGGCTCCTCAACCACTATCTGGTCACCAGGCATATGAAAAGGTGAAAGACGTCAACGTGCAGTTTGGTAAGTGTGAAAAACAGCACCCGACACAAAACAACTAGAAGAAAAAGTCTGTGTTTTTTGACCTGCCATATTGGAGGGAGCTTGATGTAAGACACTGCATTGATGTAATGCATGTGGAGAAAAATATGTGCGACAATTTGGTTGGTACACTCTTAAACATACCCGGGAAGACTAAGGATGGCCTAAATTCGCGTATGGACTTGGAGTTGATGGGTATACGTCAGGATTTGCATCCACAATCAAAGGGAAAAAGAACATATTTGCCCCCAGCATGTCATACATTGTCCAGAAAAGAAAAACAAAGTCTGTGTGAATCGTTACGAAGTGTGAAAGTTCCGTCTGGTTATGGCTCCAACATCAACTCTTGTGCTTCCATGAAAGATTTGAAGTTAGTTGGGTTGAAGTCTCACGATTGTCACATGTTGATGTAACTGTTTCTGCCTATCACCATTTATGACATTCTTCCTAAAAATGTGAGAAATGTCATAACAAGGTTGTGTATGTTTTTCAATGCCATATGTTGCAAGGTAATCATGCCCGGCGAATTGGATGTGTTGGAACAGGAAGCATCACTTATATTATGTCAGCTTGAAATGTATTTCCTGCCCTTTTTTTTTGACATAATGGTCCACTTAATCATCCATTTGGTGAGAGAGGTCCGTTTGTGTGGTCTAGTGTTCTTGCAGTGGATGTATCCCGTTAAGCGATATATGAAGATATTGAAAGGGTATATGAAGAATCAACGTCGTCCCGAAGCTTCAATTGTGGAAAGATATATTGTAGAGGAAGCAATTGATCGGGAGACTTGGGATGCTTTCGTTGCATCCAGGCATTCCGACCAGTTTCAGGTACGTTGGTTTTTAAATGCTTAAATTATGTATAATTTAAAAGTCTAACTCTAAATAATTTTCTTTCTTGTTGTAGGTGGTCAGAAAGAAAGCACAGGACATTAGGAAGCTGAATGACTGCCCCCACACACTGTCACGTGGGGGTTACCGTAGGTTAAAGGAGTGGCTGGCCCAGGAGAGGCTGAGTCAGTGTCAGACTAGTCAGCCTGACACTGGTATTGTGGATCCCCCTTCCCCACCTACACGCCACGACAAATGGAAGCGAGCCAGGATCAAGAAGAGTAGGGAATACACTTCCTCACAAGCTCAGGAGGTCGCCTCACAGATAGTAAGTATTTCCCTTGTATCAGTGTCTGTTTTTTGGTTTATATGAAGGAAATGAATACTAACTTGTTTGGTTTCAGGATTCCTTGGTTGAGCAATCAACCCAAGGGTCTTTCGTAGCCAATGGTAGGCAGGATATTTTGACTACCGCCATCGGCAGGCCAGAGCACCCAGGAAGAGTGCGTGCTATTGGTCGAGGTATAGGTAAGTTGTAAATAACTATATCCTTTCATTTTGTTATCTGTTAAACAATTATGGGCTAATCATTCACATTTCACAGGCCTCTGGAGCTATTACGGTGCTCCCGACCCTGCCCCGTCCTTTGAGAAGTTGGTGGAGCAGAAGGTGTTGTGAAGGCTGAGTATCAGGAGGAGATATCTAGGCTCCACCAGGAGATGGCCCGATTCAGGGAGGAGATGAAGGCCTCACTCAGCCACCACCAAGAGACTACTGCACCAGCTAGCGACCCATAGGTTAGATTCCTTATTCAATTTCCTCAGTATTATTGTTTGTAATCACTTTCTTTCATTGTTGAATAACTTCTGCTTGATGTGTAAATATATAGGTACGGAGGGTTAGCACTAAGGGGTCGTGTGCTACAGCTGACCCTGACGATGATGGGGTCAAGCCTGTAGATACTCATCAATGTGACCTGTTCATTGATGGGTCGGAGGAGCCAGTTGCCACTGGCATGGTCTACAACTTAGGCCTTGTGGTTCCCCATCAGTCATTACCTGATGGTATATCCAGGGTCCTTGTTATGCTCATCCTCGAGGAGGATGCTGTTGTGCCAGTGGCAACTCCAGAGGTAAAGACCGTCGGTCAGGCGGTGGGCCACTTTCTGATGTGGCCCAACAGACTTCTGTCGGTTACTCCTCTACAGGTAAAAAACCTGAAACACTAACTAATTTTGTTATATTGTCAATTATGGTACAAACTGTGATTGTTGTCAATTGTTCAACAGGAACCAGCATTGAAGAAGCCAAACCCCGCCGACGATCCGATCCGGATGCTGTGGCAGATCGGGGCTGAGCAAGGATGTAACACCCCTTTATATACACGAGACATATATCTATTCTTCTTGCTCTTTTTTTTAAGAAATATATACATATTTATCACTTCTTATCTCGTGTATACAAGGACATATATACATCTGATTTTCTTTGAATTTTGAAAGTAAAAAGTTTCAAATTATTTATAATGATAAAATGAACTTTCAGAAAATCATAAGTGATCCAAGATTTCAGTATCATATCCAAAGAATAAGGTTTATTAAAGTTTAACCTTTACATTGATTTACAGTCATCCAACTTAATATTGTATTAAGGTAAACTAAAACTAAAAATTTAATACCTCTACTTCGACTGTAACCAATTATTTCCTTATCTTCAAACCATGTGATTTTGAATCCTATTCTTGTCACATCTCTTCTCCTATCTGATTGAGGATGTGACCAATTTACCCTCTTGTAATTTCATCCTTTCATCTTGAACTGTTAGCTATATATCATATAACATATATTTTGGACATAAAATTCAAACAAGAAGGAGTGAGAAACAGAATATAATACTTTACAGATAAGACATAAGCATAAGGATTTTCATAACATAACAATTATATTTTCATTCACAACCACCCACATAGAATGTCACAATCATATGAATGTCATGCAATGTTTTTAATACTATCATCTCATTCTTTCTATGCATGTGGGCCCTTAAAGCTTTAGTTTACACTGGGCCAACCAGGAGTTTACACTGTTCCATAAATTCTGAATAATAATAACATAAATGCCTTCATGGCATATGAACAGCTCAACTGGCGTGGAAACACTTAGAGACTAGTCAGACTGAGAAAGTTTTTATTGTGAAAGTACCCGACACTAGGGAGCGACCCCAGGTCACCTGAAGCACCCTTTCACACCCTTTCATCCCAAGGCTCGCAATTAAGCCTCCTCTAATGTATCCTCGGTTTCTATAATCCGTCCCCAGGCAATATCACATCTCATTTCTCTTTAATGATTCATGATGCATGAACTACTCATATATTTAGTTGGTTAAGATTTTTAGAAACTCAATTATTAAATACCATAAGGTTCACAAAATCATCATAAAAAACTGTACATTCCCATAAGTTCTTCTTTGAACTTCTGTTATACTGAAATAATTTAGTACAGTCTTCAAATTCAGATCTTACTAAAATTGAGTTTTCAAGCCTTAAATATCTCAAAACTTTCTCTTAAAAATCTTCACATATTTACATAATCTTTCTCAATTTGAATCTTAACTAGATTGAGTTTTAGAAATCTCGACAAAATATTCTTTAGTTATTTTGTTGGGGAAAACCAAAATAATTTACTTTAAACTTCTAATTTCTAAAGAAAATAATTTAAAATCATTAACTAAGAATACTTAAAACTATAAAAATTTTCTTTAATTCAAGAATTAATTATCTCAACCTCTGATTTTCATAAAATAGCTTCTTTCTAATACTAGATTTTATTATTGAAATTAAAAATAAAGTTAGTGAAAATCATTTCTAAGAAAAAATAAAAGACTAAAATAATTATAAAATACTTTCTCTTGGAATAAAAATTTAAAGAGTAAGGTAAGAAAATTCTTAGAGTTTTAACTTTCCGTCAAGCTTGCTATATGCTCAAACTTCATATCACAAGGTCATCAATCATTCATCAACCACAATCAAGTATAGTAATCTCATCAATCACAATCAAATATCATCAATCATAATTGTATATTATTAATCACAGTCTAATACAATATCATTAATCGAAATCAAATACAATTAATTATAATCAAGTCAAATCAACTAAATATTGCTCATAAATATAATTCAAATTTTAATGGTTATTTAAATTAGTAGATTTGATTTTGAGTCCTTATAGTCCATTCCTCGCACAGGTCTATATAAGTCCATATATATAATCCAGTCTTCGCATAGGTATAGTTCAGTCTAGACAAGTCATAATAGTCCAAGTCCTTGCATAGGTTTAGTTCGATTCATATAGGATATAAAAGTCCAAGTCCTTGCATAGGTTTAGTCCAGTCCGTATAAGTTATAATAATTCAGATCCATGTATAGATATTTCAGAATAAGTTACATAATATATTAAATTTATTATAAATTTTAAGTTGAGAAGTTATTACTTTAAAATAATAATATTATTAAATTTAAAAGGAGTAGGGAACTCCTCCCTTTATTCTTATGTCTTTCATATTATATTCTTATCTCACTCCCCCTTACCTCTTATATTCCGATTCGTTATTGAAAATCCGTGCGCGCCTCGTCTCCGAGTTCTAAAACATACCAATTTCATTTTAATATAATTACAAGATGAAAATTAAGATTACTACTTAAAATAAAAATGGTAAATAGTGAATAGTGAATATTGAATAGTGAATAGTAATAGTGAATAGTAACAGTAAATAGTAAAACGTGAATAGTAACGGTAAATAGTAAATCATGAATAGTAACGGTAAATAGTAAAACGTGAATAGTAAAGGTAAATAGTAACAGTAAAGGTAAATAGTAACAGTAAATAGTAATTTACTATTTGAATAGTAATTTACTATTGAAATAGTGTTTTACTATACAGAATAGTAACTTAAAATAATATTATTTCCAGTATAATAATAGATTTCTAAAAACGATATAAAAATAATCCTAAAAAATATAAAAGAGATGTATTCGTACCTTAGAATTTTAGCAGAACCTTCTTCCAAAAAAATTATTTCTCTCTTTTACTTCCACCACTATCTCACTAACACTACTATATTAAGAAAACTTAATCTGAAATTATGAATTCTAAAGAAGAATTCCTTCGGTATTTATAGGAAAAAAATTTACTATGCATTCCATTATTTTGATATAAAAGTACTATGCGTTTTTTGAAATTTAAAACCTGGTTACTGTACAACTTTTAAAAATTTCATACATGCGCAGTGTTTTGCATAGTAAATGTCGGCAGAATTATTAAGCTAAATAGTAACCTTTCACTCGGTATATTTTAAATATTCAAAATTAATCCTTTTTGAAATTTAGCGATATTATATCGGTTCTCACTAATTTTATGATAAGTAATATAAAGTTTAAATTTTAAAAATCTAAAATTTTCTGTTAATAAAAATTTATTAGTACGTTTTCAATTTTTTTACGATTGGTAAAAATCAAGATTTTACTCAAACCGATAATTTTTAGATAAGTCTACTTGAAATAGATTTTAGAAAATTTTCTTATAATTTAACTTTACATTCTTGTAAATATTTTTAATTTTAAGCAACTTTATATGAATTTAAAATTATTTAAAATATATTATTTTATTAAAATAATTTAAAATTTTCAAAAAAATCCAGAAAATCATAAATATTATGTAGATCAAAAAGTTCAAAAGAACCATAGTCTAATTCCTTCAAAATTTTATTTTATAATTCTAATAAGAGTTAAATCTTAAATATGTAAAAACATAAATATAAGAACATAAAATAAAAATGATGAATAATAAAGATATTAAAAATTCTTAATATAATTTTCTTAATTAGTGAATACTAATTAAGTCATTTTAAAATTCTCATTCAGAATTTTTTTTATTTTTTTTATTATTTAAAAAACAAATAATTAAATATAAATACCAAAAGAAAAAAATGATAATAATAAACTAATTTATAGTAAGTATTTCTCGAAAAAGATATATTAATATCTATTTCCTATTTGTGATGAAAATGGGATGTTACAAAGGAGACGACGTTGTTGAGGTCCCATGGCGGCCACTGGTGTTCGGCCGTCCAAGTTCACTACCGGTTTACATTACACGGAGTGACTTGTGTGAGATTATGATGGGGACGATGCAGCTGAACATCTCCATCATTCAGCTGTGGGAGCTGTAAGAATATCATTTTATGTCCAATTTTTTCATTATACAAGTTATTTGTCGCTAACCATGCCTTAACTTATTTAGGTTTCTGGCAATAATCTATGTGGACTTGGGTTTCGATGGAACTTATGGTTTCTTAGAGTCCTCTTTCATACAGAGGCAAGGAAACACTACGGAGGACACCCAGGCATACATCCAGAATTGGATGTTTGAGTCTAGGAAGGGTGTATACATGGGCCCCTATCATAAAGGGTAATATTCTATTCCATAATTATTGTTATTAATTTTTGCATTTTGAAGTCTCACTTATCACTGATAACTACAGCGCTCACTGGACGCTTGTGGTGATCTGTCCCCGGGCTTATCTTGCTCTGTACTTTGATACTATGCATTAGACAGTTCCACAAGACCTGAAAAGTATAATAGACAGGTAAGTTAATCCTAAAAAATAAGTACAAATTCGATTACATCATTTTTGGACCTATACGATTCTAACTTATCTTGTGTTTTATTTGACGTAGGGCGGTGGTTGGATACAATCGACTGCTTGGAATTAAGTCCAGCGGAAGAAAAGTTGCATGGGTGCACCTAAAAGTAAGTCAATCGTATTCATTCAAATCTTCAATATATATTTTTAAAGTTGTGAATTCACTGATTCTATATTTTATGTCCATTGTAGTCTTACAGGCAGGAGGGTACCTTCGAGTGTGGCTATTACGTCATGCATACCATGCTGACCATCGTCCAAGAACATTTAGTAGATGGATGGACAGATGTAAGTCTCATCATTTGGACTACTTTTCTACCAATTTCATCAATTTCATGTAATAAATATAGCTTTTGTTCTAATTGTTTTGTGTATTGTTTGTAGTACTTCCAGGACCGGTCATACTTCTCCAAGACACTTGTAGATAATGTTAGAAAGCAATGGGCCGCTTACTTCATTGAAGTGAGGAAAGGACTTAGCTAGATATAGGATCTTTATTCTCTTATATATGTATCTAGTGTAGGATTTAGGGTTTACATTTTATTAGGTTACATTCATCTGAATTGTATATAGTTTCATTTTTTAGGTTGTTATGAATTCATATCAAAATAATGTTATATACATACCATTCTTTTTATATATTGTTGCTGGATATGCTGGGATATACTGTATATTATGCCAGTTGTCTGATTGCAGGTTTGGGAAACAATAAAACATAAACCATATTAAAAAAAAACCTCACTATTTATTCACGGTTATGGTAACAACCGTGATTATAGACCCTATTTATCCACGGTTATGGTAATAACCGTGATTAACATAGTCTGTAAGTGAATTTTTTGGACTACTTATATTCACGATTATGCTACACAACTGTGATTATAGATGTTCTTTATCCATGGTTTCTACTATAACCATGAATATACATTGTCTGTTATATTCACGGTTATGCTCGACAACCGTGAATATACATAGTCTGTTATATTCACGGTTGTTCGTAATCGTGGTTAGATGTAATTTATAACCACGGTTGTTAACCGTGGTTAAAGGCCCTCATCTACTACCACGGCTGCAACAACCACGGTTCATTAACCGTGATTAAAGGCCATTTTTAACCGTGATTATATCCATTTTTTCCATTAGTGTAAGTTGAAAGGTGAAGAACACCAAAATGAGATAAATGATAAATAATGACGTTGCAATCGAACTCCCCCTCATCTAATAAATCCTTTGATATCCTATTATGTATGGTTACATATTTAACCATGTTAATATTTTAAAAGTCATTAAACCTAATCTCTTAGAGAATAAATTCTAAACCTAATATCAAATATCAATTTCTTCAGTATTCACTTAAGATTTGCATTAAGAACAAACTTTAATGACCATTATAATCAGCTTTATTCCTATATGAAGAATGTAATAAGCATTTCACCCCTAAACTTGTTCTACTGTTTGAAATACGCATTAGGCATATAAAAATGAAATGTTAAAAGTGATATAAATGTATAAACATACACAAATATTCACAATAAAATCAAAATATCAAGTAGGTTATATCTTATCCTAATTAAAAGGAGTTTATTTACACATTTCCATTAGGGCTAACCCAAAATATATCAATAACAAAAAAGAAAAACAAAAAAGAAACGCTAAGAACAAAGCCCCAATTTCCTTGAATGGTTGCAAAAGCTCCATATGTTTTTTAGTTTCTTTCCTTCGTGCTAGAGATACTCAGAGTGTCTATTTGGACTTTTAAATGAGTCATTATGAAGCCGTGAATGCCTAGCAACAAGCCAAATCAGCAACGTTACTTCAATCCTTGCAAAATGGCCTTTTCTAGCAACAATATGTAACATCCTGTTTTTAATAATAGTCCTATTTTGTAAATTATGAAGTATGGAAGGTCTGTAAGTGATAATCAATGAATAAAACACCCAGTGGATGGTTTGTAATACTTCAAAAATTCCATTTTTGGACATAATCATAGAATTTATATAAACCTTTAGAGATATTATTCTTTTTCCGAGTGAAACATGCCTTAGAAAGAACTGTCCGAGTGAAAAAGGGACTCTGTTCCGAGTGAAAGGTAGAAATTCCGAGTGAAGGTTGTGTTTTCTGAGTGGAACATGGCCGAGAGGTTTCTTTCGAGTGGAGTCCTCGTCTCAGAGGCACTTATGAGTGAAGTGGGACTGATAGAACCTTAGGGTGACTCACTGCCGAGTCAAATTGCTTAGAAAGACTCGTTTCTGAGTCAAATGTCTTCGAATGACTCATTTCTAAGTCAAGTATTTTCGAATGACTCGTTTCCGAGTCAAATACTTCCGAATGACTCATTTCCGAGTCAATCATCATCAAGAGTCTCATTTCCGAATGAAATTTCTCCGAGTACAACGTTTCTGAGAGAAGTACGTTCAACTGAAGGAAAACTCATGACCGAGTAGTTAAGTTCCGAATGGATTAGCTCAGAGTTGAGTGCAACTCTGTCGAATAAAAGATTTCCGAGTGTGACTCCGAGTGGGTAGACACCGATTGAGGAGATTCGTGTGAGTCTGTCCAAAAGAACTCTGGAACAGCTTCACCCGAGTGGAAGACCTTGTATTAGGAAGATCACTCGAGTGAACGGGAAAAGAGTCATTTAGAGTAATTGTCGAGTGAAAAACTGAGAGAAGGATGACTCGGTTGGGAATAAATTATGCCGAGTGAAAACCGAGTAAGAGGAGTCGGTTTGGATTAATTTGTTGAGTGGAAACCGAGTGGATGAAGGGTCGGTTTTGGGGAATGACGACCTCTGGTCGGATTTCGCTTAAGCGAATGAATTCCTCGCTTAAGCGAGTGAGAGTGGAATAAATGAGGCTTGTGTGTCTCGCTCAAGCGAGTCGGAATTCGCTTGAGCGAAACTTCCCTCTGTCAGTGCAATGTATGGCACTCGCTCAAGCGAGAGAGGATTTCGCTTGAGCGAGAGGGACTCGGATTTCCTTCTCTTCACGTTACTGGCAATTTCCAGTCGGCATATATGCTGACTGGGTAGAATTCCAGTCGGCATTTACCCAGAATACTGAACCGGAGTCAGGATTTAGACCTTTTACACTAATTTTGTCATTTTATGCATATTTTAATATACTTTTCTTCAATCATACACACTCCAGTAGGTAGGCGGCAGAAATGGACAATATTACAGCTCATTTCTTATCTAAATCTCTATTATTTTTAACAATCAGCACACCTAACAACCCACTAACAATTCAATCACGAGAAGCTGTCTCCCCCACTTGCCTTTGCATTATTAAACTAACATACCTCTTCCAGAACTCTTAGAACAAATAAGTTAGTGAATTTTCTATCTCTTAATTACTCTTCTCCATCAAGATACCCTCGAACTGAAGCTAGGACAGTAAGGAGAACAATTTCCAATCAGTCAAAGATCTTCAATCCAAGTAAAAAGGGACAGAGTTGTGAATAATTATGAAATGGGTAGAATTGTATGCTGTTCTAGGATTCCAGTATTATTTTCGTATCTTGTTGCTCAGTTTTGAAGCTGAAAACGTATGAATTTGATTTGGACTTCTTCATCAAAGTTGTAGAACTTTTTGTTACATGAATTTTGAGACCTGAACGGTTTGATTTGAATATGTATAGAAAAAGTTATAGCCAAAATACTACAGCATGTCCGTGTGGAATATGTATCCTATGTTTTGTGTATATATTAATATTCTGGAAATTATACATGCATAATCAGCCTTCAATGTTGCATGAAAGTTGTAGATATTTATGTTGTGGGTCTATAAAAAGTGGTTTCAAGTTAAAAGATGTTTGTAGCTCTAGTTATGCCTAAAATACTGAAGTATGCTCAAACTGAAAATCTGTTAACAATGAAATACGAATTTTATTTTTAAAACTGGGAATTTTGTGGTAAGAATTAGTGACCGGTGTCTACATAAAAGTTGTAGATATTTGTGTTAGGAGTAATTTACAACTGGTCCCATGCCAAAATTATTTTTGTAGCTCCAGAAACGTTGAAAATACTAACATATGTACGTTTTGAAAACTCTCTTTGAGGTAGTTCTGTATTCTGTGAATAAGAGGTGTTTCTGTTTGGAATATGAAATTATGGTCTTCATGAAAGTTATAGATAATTCTATTATTGAACTACAGAAAGTGGAATCACTTAAAAAGGAGTTGATTTGCTCATGTTATGGCTGTTTTACTAACGTATGATGCTGTTGGAAAATGCTGAAACTTACCTATAATGATTATTATGGATGAAAATGATATTTTTCATATAAATAATGATTTATTATTGAAGTATTGAGAAACTATAGATTATTGTGGATGTTATTGAGTGCTCTATACTTGACTTACAGTATGAATATTTTTGTCATAAATAATTATGAATGGCTAAATTAATGTATGTATGAATGCCTTGTGGTTTATTGAGTTATGTTATTGAAAACAGTAAATCCATGATTCTGAAAATTATCATATGTGTTGTGTCCTCTGAGGACTTGTGATTTTCCAAGTGATTATGGAAATATTTATATCATGGTATGTTAAATTGATTAAAGAAAATCAAAGGCATTCATGCATCATAAGCATTTGGACGCACCATGGAATTTAGGGGTTCCATGATTGCCTACCCTGGTGGGGGGTTACTCTAAGATGAGTTTAAGCCCTATTTTCACAGGAGCCATGGAGTGTAGGAATTCATGGTTATGCAAATTCCTACTCGAGTATTTATTTTGTAGGAGCCATGGAGTGTAGGGATTCATGGTTATGCTAAGTCCTACTTGTGTACTTCGGTACTTGAGCGCCATAGAGTGTAGGGATTCATGGCATTATGCTAAGTCCTACTTGTGTCTCTATGAGACTTTTTATTGCAGTATTCCCACCAAACCAAATGGATCCAGCATGACATCATTTGACTAATTAAAGATTTATTAATTATGAATGAACTTGTTTGGCATATTCATCATATCATTATGTTTTGTGGGTTGTGTTTGTGCAATTTTATTTATTTTATATTTATTCTATATTCTGTCTCACTCTTACATTAATTTTTACAGTGCATGCTACACAGAATGACGAGTGACGCCATGAATGAAACTTTTATGAGTTATTGTTTGGACTTTGGTTTTATTTTAATCTTAATGGGTTGTAACAGTATAATGTACCATGTATTGTTATTTTTTATATCGTTTTCCGCTTTATAAATGTTTTATGCATTTAATTATTTCCCGACTAGTATGCATGATAATATTCCGCAATTATCAACTTTTACGTGATTTCAGAAATTAAATTACGAGTTTCAAAATGATTCTTTAAACGTGAAAAATTTATTCGAAAAATTATTAAGGACGTCACATTGGTGGTATCAGAGCATTTTCAAAAATTCAGGACTAATTGTTATGACATGCATTGATTCTTGATATACTATATGAATTGTTTGATTACTTGTTTGAAAATATGTTAAGTGTGTGCTATATGACTTGTGCCTAACTGATAAATTACAAAATGATTTGTTTGATTACTGCTTGATAATATGATAAATGTGTTATAAAATTTATTGATAAACTGTAGAATACTTATAGTTATGTTATAAAAACGATATATTTTCCCTTAAAATTAGTATAAACCAAACTACGAATGTAGGATGGCAAGAAACAATAACAACGATATGGCAGCTGCTTTCAACCGCTTGGCTGAAGCCATAGAGAGGCAAAATCAACCAAGAAGTGCTGGAGGACTTTACGGATTAGATCAGTTCCTAAAAAGGAAGCCATCACAATTTAAAGGAGGCTATAATCCAAAGGTAGCATACCTATGGGTTAAGGAAATGGAACACATCTTCCGAGCTTTGCCCCCCTCAGAATTCGAAAAGGTGGAGTATGCCACTTACATGATGGTTGAGGAAGCAAAAAATTGGTGGATACATGCCAGAACTCGTATGATTGAAACTGACAGACCTTTGGACTGGATCAACTTCAAAGATTGTTTTCTGGAGAAATATTTTCCAGCGAGTGTGAAGAGTCGAAAAGAGATGGAATTCATGGAGCTGGAACAAGGCTCAATGTTTGTTGGTGAGTATGTTGCAAAATTTGAAGAATTATCTCTCTTTTATCCTCCTTTTCAACAGGCTGGTGCTGAAGCCTCAAAATGTGTCAAATTCGAGAACGGGCTGAATCTTGAAATCAAAGAGGCTATCGGATATCAAGAAATTTAGAGTTTTCCCATTCTGATCAATAAATGCCAAATTTTTGAAGAAAACCACTAAGCCAGATTGGCACAAGAAAAGGCCAATAAATAACTGAGACCTCAAATAGTTGCCTTCAAAAGGAGAGGATCATTCTATCCAAGTCGTTTCAAAGGAGGATCATCATCATCATCATCTTCTGAGAGACGCAACAATATGAGGTGTCTTAAGTACGGAGGTAATCATCATATACGTGATTGTAACAGACGCCTTGAAGATGTCACTTGCTTTCGTTGAAATCAGAAAGGTCACATCAGTCCAAATTGCCCTCAGAACCGTCAAAACAACAACAACAACACTATGAATCATCAAAGAGGTTCCAATTATCAGGGAGGTCATGGAGGAAACACGCGTGCTGATCAACCTCCAAGACAGAATAGGGGGTCAACAGACCAAAGATTACAACCGACAACAGGAAGAGTCTTTGCCATCAGTGGTTCAGAGGCAGACCAAGCAGATGATCTTGTGGAAAGTAAGTGTGAGATCAATGGTAGTATTTTATCTGTGTTGTTTGATTCTGGTGCTACTCATTCTTTTATTTCTGAGGAGTGTGTTAGACGTCTTTAATTACCTGTGAAGTCTATGATATATGATCTGACTGTTTCCACTCCCACCGGTACACAACTTAGGACTACTAAGGTGTGTAACGATTGTTCTGTGCTCATAGAAGGTAGAAACTTTCTTGTCGATCTTGTTTGTTTACCTTTGAAGGATCTGGAAGTAATTCTAGGGATGAACTGGTTATCGGCAAATCGAGTCTTGGTGGACTGTCATAACAAGACCGTGATATTTCCATCAGAAGAAAATCTTATTTCTGACAACCTCAAGATCTTTTTCTTACAAGGTGAAATTCAATTATTTGCCTTGTTTACTTTTTCCAAAGGAGATGGTAAATCTAAAGCAATCGAGATGCCAGTTGTTTCTGAATTCCCTGAAGTATTTCCCGAGGATGTCTCAAGTTTACCTCCGAAACGTGAGATAGAATTCTCAATTGACTTAATTCCAGGATCAGAACCAGTATCTAAGGCCCCATATCGTATGTCACCTATTGAACTGGCAGAACTGAAGAAGCAAATTGAAGAGTTGTTGGAGAAGCATTTTATCAGGCCCAGTGTGTCACCATGGGGAGCGCCAGTATTGCTCGTTAAGAAGAAAGATAGAAGCATGAGATTATGTGTAGATTATCGTCAGTTGAACAAATTGACAGTGAAAAATAAATATCCTTTGCCCAGAATTGATGATCTGATAGATCAATTGAGAGGTGCTACAGTATTTTCTAAAATTGATCTACGACCAGGTTATCATCAGATTCGTGTCAAGTCTGAGGACATTCCAAAGACGGCCTTTAGAACACGCTATGGTCATTACGAGTATCTTGTGATGCCCTTCGGAGTAACCAATGCCCCAGCTGTATTCATGGATTACATGAATCGAGTGTTTTATTCATAGTTGGATCAGTTTGTTATTATTTTCATTGATGACATTCTGATTTATTCTAAGACATGGGAGGAGCATGAAAAGCATCTTCGAGTGGCATTGCAGATCCTGAAAGAGAAGCAGTTGTATGCTAAGTTGTCTAAATGTGAATTCTGGTTGGAAGAGGTAAAGTTCCTAGGCCATGTAATCTCAAGCAAAGGAGTGTCTGTGGATCCTTCTAAAATAGAAGCTGTAACAAACTGGGAGAGACCTACTTCAGTCACTGAGATACGAAGCTTCCTAGGGTTAGCTGGTTATTATCAGAGATTCATTGAGGGGTTTTCTCGAATTGCCCTACCAATGACTCGTCTGACCCGGAAGAATCAACCTTTTGCTTGGACTCCAGAGTGTGAGAAAAGTTTCCAGGAACTAAAAACGAAGCTTACATCTGCTCCAGTCTTAACTTTGCCTAATCCACAAGAAGACTTTGTGGTTTATTGTGATGCTTCTAAGATGGGCTTAGGTTGTGTTTTGATGCAGCAACGGAAGGTGGTTGCCTATGCTTTTAGACAGTTGAGACCACATGAAATGAACTACCTGACGCATGATCTAGAATTGGCAGTGGTGGTATTTGCTTTGAAAATCTAGAGACACCATTTGTATGGAGTCAAGTTTGAAGTGTTCAGTGACCACAAGAGCTTAAAGTATTTGTTCGATCAGAAGGAATTGAACATGAGACAGCGTAGGTGGATGGAGTTTCTTAAAGATTATGATTTTGATTTGAAGTACCATCCAGGAAAAGCAAATGTGGTAGCAGATGCACTTAGTAGGAAATCCATTCATATGGCATCTTTAATGGTAAAAGAGATGGAGATGATAGAACAGTTCAGAGATATGAACTTGGGTGTGGAGTTGAAATCTTTAAAAAGTATGACCTTGGGAACTTTGAAAATAACCAATGATTTTCTGAAGCTGATAGGTGAAAGGCAGACAGAGGACTTGCAATTACAGGAGTTGAGAGAGTTACAGGCGAATGGAAAGGATATGGGATTACAAGAAGGATCAGATGGAATTTGGAGAATCAGAAGCAGAATTTGTGTACCAGATGATGTTGATTTGAGAAGGACAATCCTAGAAGAAGCGTATAAAAGTATGTTAAGCATTCATCCTGGATCAACTAAGATGTATCAAGATTTGAAGAAAAGCTTTTGGTGGCCAAGGATAAAGAAAGAAATAGCTGAATATGTGTCTTCATGTCTGGTGTGTCAAAAAGCCAAAGTGGAACATCAGAAGCCATCTAGTGAACTACAACCATTGGAGATTCCTATCTGGAAATGGGATGACATTTCAATGGACTTTGTGTCAGGATTACCAAGGACTCGTTCAAGAAACGATGCAATCTGGGTTATTGTAGACAGATTGACTAAGTCAGCTCACTTCCTTCCAATGAATATGAAGAATTCTCTACAAAAGTTGGCACAATTATATGTGAAAGAGATGGTGAGACTTCATGGTGTACCATCCAGTATTGTGTCAGATAGAGATCCGAGGTTCACTTCCCGATTCTGGGGAAGCTTGCATCAGGAGTTGGGTTCGAGACTTCGATTAAGTTCAGCTTATCATCCCCAAACAGATGGACAGTTAGAGCGTACCATACAAAGTTTGGAAGACTTAATGCGATCTTGTATGCTTGAACATGGTGGTAGTTGGGAGCCGTTTCTTCCACTGATTGAATTCACGTATAACAATAGTTACCATAGCAGTATTGGTATGGCTCCATTTGAAGCATTGTATGGTAGAAAGTGTCGAACGCCCCTTTGTTGGTTAGAAACTGATGAAAGTTTGGCGTTAGGACCTGAAATTGTACAGCAGACTACTGAACAAATAGAAATAATCAGGGAGAAGATGAAGGCATCCCAAGATAGACAAAAGCACTATTATGATAAAAGGAGGAAATCACTTGAATTTCAGGTTGGCGATCATGTATTTTTGAAGGTTTCACCTCACAAGGGGATTAGTCGAGCATTGAAGAGTAAGAAGTTAAGTCCAAGGTTCATTGGACCATATGAAATTCTAAAGAGAATTAGCACAGTGGCTTATCAGATTGCACTTCCTCCTCATCTTGCAAATTTGCACAATGTGTTCCATGTATCACAATTGAGGAAGTATGTACAAGACCCCACTCATGTGATTGCTACTGATGATGTTGAAGTTAGAGAAAATCTGACCATCCCTACAGAACCCACACAGATCATAGAAAGGTCGATTAAACATCTGAGAAACAAGAATGTACCATTAGTGACGGTTGCATGGAAACAAGGAAATTATGTAACTCTGACTTGGGAGCGTGAAGATGCTATGAGGACGCAATACCCATAATTGTTTCATTAAGGAGTGCGTTATGTTAAATTTTGAGGATAAAATTTTTATTAGGGTGGGAGAAATGTAACATCCTGTTTTTAATAATAGTCCTATTTTGTAAATTATAAAGTATGGAAGGTCTGTAAGTGATAATCAATGAATAAAACACTTAGTGGATGGTTTGTAATACTTCAAAAATTCCATTTTTGGACATAATCATGGAATTTATATAAACCTTTAGAGATATTATTCTTTTTCCGAGTGAAACATGCCTTAGAAAGAACTGTCCGAGTGAAAAAGGGACTCTGTTCCGAGTGAAAGGTAGAAATTCCGAGTGAAGGTTGTGTTTTCCGAGTGGAACATGGCCGAGAGGTTTCTTCCGAGTGGAGTCCTTGTCTCAGAGGCACTTATGAGTGAAGTGGGACTGATAGAACCACTTCTGGGTGAAAGGATCCGAGTGACTCACCTTGGGGTGACTCACCGCCGAGTCAAAATGCTTAGAAAGACTCGTTTCTGAGTCAAATGTCTTCGAATGACTCATTTCTAAGTCAAGTATTTTCGAATGACTCGTTTCCGAGTCAAATACTTCCGAATGACTCATTTCCGAGTCAATCATCATCAAGAGTCTCATTTCCGAATGAAATTTCTCCGAGTACAACGTTTCTGAGAGAAGTACGTTCAACTGAAGGAAAACTCATGACCGAGTAGTTAAGTTCCGAATGGATTAGCTCAGAGTTGAGTGCAACTCTGTCGAATAAAAGATTTCCGAGTGTGACTCCGAGTGGGTAGACACCGATTGAGGAGATTCGTGTGAGTCTGTCCAAAAGAACTCTGGAACAGCTTCACCCGAGTGGAAGACCTTGTATTAGGAAGATCACTCGAGTGAACGGGAAAAGAGTCATTTAGAGTAATTGTCGAGTGAAAAACTGAGAGAAGGATGACTCGGTTGGGAATAAATTATGCCGAGTGAAAACCGAGTAAGAGGAGTCGGTTTGGATTAATTTGTTGAGTGGAAACTGAGTGGATGAAGGGTCGGTTTTGGGGAATGACGACCTCTGGTCGGATTTCGCTTAAGCGAATGAATTCCTCGCTTAAGCGAGTGAGATTGGAATAAATGAGGCTTGTGTGTCTCGCTCAAGCGAGTCGGAATTCGCTTGAGCGAAACTTCCCTCTGTCAGTGCAATGTATGGCACTCGCTCAAGCGAGAGAGGATTTCGCTTGAGCGAGTGGGACTCGGATTTCCTTCTCTTCACGTTACTGGAAATTTCCAGTCGGCATATATGCTGACTGGGTAGAATTCCAGTCGGCATTTACCCAGAATACTGAACCGGAGTCAGGATTTAGACCTTTTACACTAATTTTGTCATTTTATGCATATTTTAATATACTTTTCTTCAATCATACACACTCCAGTAGGTAGGCGGCAGAAATGGACAATATTACAGCTCATTTCTTATCTAAATCTCTATTATTTTTAACAATCAGCACACCTAACAACCCACTAACAATTCAATCACGAGAAGCTGTCTCCCCCACTTGCCTTTGCATTATTAAACTAACATACCTCTTCCAGAACTCTTAGAACAAATAAGTTAGTGAATTTTCTATCTCTTAATTACTCTTCTCCATCAAGATACCCTCGAACTGAAGCTAGGATCAGTCAAAGATCTTCAATCCAAGTAAGAGGGGACAGGGTTGTGAATAATTATGAAATGGGTAGAATTGTATGCTGTTCTAGGATTCCAGTATTATTTTCGTATCTTGTTGCTCAGTTTTGAAGCTGAAAACATATGAATTTGATTCTAACTTCTTCATCAAAGTTGTAGAACTTTTTGTTATGTGAATTTTGAGACCTGAACCGTTTGATTTGAATATGTATAGCAAAAGTTATAGCCAACATACTACAGCATGTCCATGTGGAATATTTATCCTATGTTTTGTGTATATATTAATATTCTGGGAATTATACATGCATAATCAGCCTTTGATGTCTGGATAAAAGTTGTAGATATTCATGTTGTGGGTCTATAGAAAGTGGTTTCAAGTTAAAAGGATGTTTGTAGCTCTAGTTATGCCTAAAATACTGAAGTATGCTCAAACTGAAAATCTGTTAACAATAAAATACGAATTTTATTTTTAAAACTGGGAATTTTGTGGTGAGAATTAGTGATCGATGTCTTCATTAAAGTTGTAGATATTTGTGTTAGGAGTAATTTAGAACTGGTCCCATGCCAACATTATTTTTGTAGCTCCAGAAACGTTGAAAATACTAACATATGTACGTTTTGAAAACTCTCTTTGAGGCAGTTCTGTATTCTGTGAATAAGAGGTGTTTCTGTTTGGAATATGAATTATGGTCTTCATGACAGTTGTAGATAATTCTATTATTGAACTATAGAAAGTGGAATCACTTAAAAAGGATTTGATTTGCTCATGTTATGGCTGTTTTACTAACGTATGATGCTGTTGGAAAATGCTGAAACTTACCTATAATGATTATTATGGATGAAAATGATATTTTTCATATAAATAATGATTTATTATTGAAGTGTTGAGAAACTATAGATTATTATGGATGTTATTGAGTGCTCTATACTTGACTTACAGTATGAATGTTTTTGTCATAAATAATTATGAATGGCTAAATTAATGTATGTATGAATGCCTTGTGGTTTATTGAGTTATGTTATTGAAAACAGTAAATCCATGATTCTGAAAATTATCATATGTGTTGTGTCCTCTGAGGACTTGTGATTTTCCAAGTGATTATGGAAATATTTATATCATGGTATGTTAAATTGATTAAAGAAAATCAAAGGCATTCATGCATCATAAGCATTTGGACGCACCATGGAATTTAGGGGTTCCATGATTGCCTACCCTAGTGGGGGGTTACTCTAAGATGAGTTTAAGCCCTATTTTCGCAGGAGCCATGGAGTGTAGGAATTCATGGTTATGCAAATTCCTACTCGAGTATTTATTTTGCAGGAGCCATGGAGTGTAGGGATTCATGGTTATGCTAAGTCCTACTTGTGTACTTCGGTACTTGAGCGCCATGGAGTGTAGGGATTCATGGCATTATGCTAAGTCCTACTTGTGTCTCTATGAGACTTTTTATTGCAGTATTCCCACCAAACCAAATGGATCCAGCATTACATCATTTGACTAATTAAAGATTTATTAATTATGAATGAACTTGTTTGGCATATTCATCATATCATTATGTTTTGTGGGTTGTGTTTGTGCAATTTTATTTATTTTATATTTATTCTATATTCTGTCTCACTCTTACATTAATTTTTACAGTGCATGCTACACAAAATGATGAGTGACGCCATGAATGAAGCTTTTATGAGTTATTGTTTGGACTTTGGTTTTATTTTAATCTTAATGGGTTGTAACAGTATAATGTACCATGTATTGTTATTTTTTATATCGTTTTCCGCTTTATAAATGTTTTATGCATTTAATTATTTCCCGACTAGTATGCATGATAATATTCCACAATTATCAACTTTTACGTGATTTCAGAAATTAAATTACGAGTTTCAAAATGATTCTTTAAACGTGAAAAATTTATTCAGAAAATTATTAAGGACGTCACACAATACCTATCCAAAATTCATCAAATTCATATTGTGGGTTGACAATTTAAACGTTGTTTCAACCAAAATAAAATGAGGACTTATTTCATATTAATTGAGCACTCTAACACTAAATTAAAGACAAATTTCATACAAAAAATAACCTAAACTTGGTAACTAATAATGGCTTTGAGAATCTCCTTCAGGATATAGAGAGATTAGGAGGTTCCTTATTAGCAGGTTTTTTCTTTTTCACCTTCTTTCATTCATCTATCATTCTTTGCATTCTTATTTTATTCCCCTATTTTAGATTGTGCATGTTTGTTGTCATTAGGCTTAAGCATCTTTTTCTTCACTTGTTGCTACCATTTGTAGAGATAAAAAATCAAGTTTATCAAGTTATCAGATGTCATTTTCTATAGACCATAATTTAAGTTTATTAAAATTTACCGATGTCATTTTTCATATATAAAAATTTAAGTTTATAAAGTTTTCGAATATTTTCTAGAGATAAAGAAACAAGTTTACAAAGGTTTCTAGATGTCATTTTGTAGAGACCAACATTCAAGTTTATATAGTTTTCGGATGCCATTTTCTAGAGATCGATAAAAATACAAGATTAAATTTTTCTTGAATGTCATTTTTCAGAGACTAAAATTCAATTTTATAATTTGAATGTAAGTTTTTTTAGAATACATTTTTTTAATTCCTTACAGAAATGTTGATTCGGTAATTAAATTTGTTAGATGGTTTCAAACCACACTAAAATAATACACATACATAGAAACTCCCAATAATATGATAGAATAAAAAGAAACGTAAGAACGGTCAATAATAAAAACTACACTAAACGGAATCAACAATCAACAGCAATGTTCCTCATATTTTCACAGTTTGTAATAAATTATTTTGATCCGGTGTCAATATCAACCCAAGACAACAGTAATACAGATAAGGGTCAAACTAATCCAAAAAGATAAGTAAGGTTTAAAATTGTAAGATAGCCGGTATACTTACTGAAAAGACCTCGGTCAATAGAATTTGCTCTAAGTCAGAATTTCAGAGGCAAGTGACAAATTGTCTAAAAAAATGACTTGAAGCTTGTCCGTTGTCAAAACACAAGTTGTACCTCAATGAGGCTATAAATATAACCATTCAAAACCAAATAAGTGAAGCTATTCCATTACTTCTATGCTTCGTTATTCAGTTATTCTGTTCTTGATTTAAGCATCAGAGTTTTCTCGCAGGTACAGTTAACACCTGTTTGAGGATCCCGGGAACCGTAAGGCACTGAGACTAAAGGGCACATACTGAGTTTGCATTTGATAATACCAGACTCCTACTGAGCCGATGTAAAATTTGAGTGATTGAGAGAAATTGAATGTGGGTAAAGCGAGGACTACTTTACCCCTTGTATACCGAACATTTTAAAATTTCATTTTAAAAAAGAAATGACTTTTTTAAATCCAAAATCTTGACCTCTAACATTAGGGGTGCTCGGCGGTCGAGTTTGGACGGGTATAGGTGATGAATAACTCAACCAATATTAATTGAATATAATTTATTTTCAACCAAAATCGATCGAATAACCTCAGGGTTTCATCGGGTTTCAGGTGAACGGTTTCGGTTAAGTTAGAATTGGTAATTTCAGTTTAAACTTGTAATGAATTAATTTTTTGTGGCAAAAATTTATTTTTAAAACTTTTTTACACATTTTCCTTATCAATTTTATAGAAAAACTGATTTAATGCATACAATATGTACTATATATATCTAATTATCTAATAAAAGACTTAATTAAAATAAACATATAGGTTTACACATAACACCAATGCATAAATTTACATCAAGTTAGACTTAATTAAAATAAACATATAAGTTTATAAGGGTTCGGTCGGGTACGGTTAATTCGGTTGATAAACTCTAAAACCGTACCCGTCCAAACTTAACCGTTTCTTTTACCCACTTACCCATTTACCCGTCCAAAACTGACCAAACTCAATTTTTTTTTGGTTTTTATGGTTTTCGGTCGGGTGGATGGTTTCTGCTCACCCCGATCTAACATCTAGAGTATCAAAGGAATGAAGGGGAAAGACCTAATTAGGATTTCAACGGGCCGGTGCTACCCGTACCTGAGAGTATAGGAATGAGTACAAATGCCAGCGAATAAAGAAATAAGTAATCGTGGATATTTATTAATTTTTAATATTTCTAAAATATAAACTAAATATAATATTATTTTTTATAATATGATATGAATTAATATTGTATAATATAATTACAATTTTAAATATAAAAAATATTATCATTAAGCAATATTAATTTTTATTTCATTATAAAATAATATAATATTTTTATATTTAAATATATTTAATATAAAATAAGTATAAATATTTATATGGTTACTTAAAATTGATCATTGTTGTAATTACAAGTATATTTATAGATATTTATAGATTTAATAGGGGGATAATTAAATCTTTTAGCTCAAAGAAAAGAAGAGGAATTGGTCTCATTTGAGAATTTAGATGATGAATATGAATGAGGCATCTCAATCTAAGGGGCTTAGTGATTGTACCAATGGGCTTGCACATTGCACAGTCTTTTGTGTCTCATTTTGAGCTTTGTCCAAAGCTTCCTCTTGTCAGTGTACCTTTCAATGCATCCATCGCTTTCCATACACAACACAACACACTGAATATTAACTGTTTATTTAACACAGATATCTACGACTTCCTTGCTATAAAATTGGTTATATAAATAACCGAGTTTTAAAAGTTACAACAAAAACTATCATGGTTTTTATTTAATTGAAAATAACTATTTTATCATACATATGTATCTTAAAATAACTAAAATAAAAATATGAAATAATTATATTAAAAAATAACTAAAATAAACTCTTGCCAGCTTTAAGAGAACAATAATTAGGCATTCAGTTAATTTAATTTATTTTTTATATTTCATTAACATAACGTCTAAATTTTAGTTATACTATTTATATTGAGTCGTACTCAACTGTCTTCAAAATTTTAAAAATAATAATTTACATAATATTTTAGAAAATATAAGTAAATTAAATGCATTGAAAATAAATAAATTATATTGATTTTACTTGAACAAATAAATGGAATACTCAATGTAATAAATTTCATTAATAATTATTTAGATAACAAGCTTTAAAATACAAAACTTAAATAGTAAGAATATGAAATTAAGTTTAAATTGAAGTTAATAAACTTGTAAATATATCAAAATATTAAAAGATATGTTTCATTAAAAATAACAATACTATATAAATTTAAAATTAATCAAAGAAAATATAATTAAGTAATAAAATTTTATGAATATATAATTCGATCAGTTAGGTTTTAAAAGATAAATTTAGAATCTGATCCAATAAAAAAGGTGTTGTTTTTCAATTTTCAGTTAGGTTTGCTGATGGTGAGAGCAGCGGTGACGGTGACATTGGTGGGCGATGAGGGAAGGGATGATGGCAAGCTATGGTAGTGGTGGTGCCAACGATGGTGGTGGTGAGGGGTGAGTGGTAATAGCAACGACCATGATGACAATGATGTTAGTGGCACCAATGATGGCAGTAATGGTGGTGAAGATGGCGATGCTGACAATGAAGGTGATGGTAGGGTGGTGACAACAACTGTAACTCCCCGACCGATTTTCTGGAATGAACGACTCTCCTCACAAACCAACACGAGACCTTTCCAGTGTGCTTTGTCCTCAATCACACACTTCCCGAGTTTGTTCATGTGTCCCTCCCTGTGGAAGCCGCTCCTTGTCCGTGCCTATGCACCGGCGATCACTTCGCGCCCTCAACAGTGCTTGGGATGTCACATGCCCACCAACTTCCGCCTGGTTTGTCCCTGGACCATACCGTACTAGGAGAGGCCATGCTCTGATACCACTGTAACGCCCCGGCCGCTTTTTTGGATTGAACGACTCTCCCCATAAACCAACATAAGACCTTTCCAGTGTGTTTTGTCCTCAATCACACACTTCCCAAGAACTTCCCAGGAGGTCACCCATCCTGGAATTTCTCCAGGTTAAGCACGCTTAACCTTGGAGTCCTTAAGTGATGGGCCACCGAAAAGGCTAATGCATTTGTTGGTATAGGTAGTACGAATTCATACCTATACAATCTTTGGATTCCTCTCATTCTGGTATGTATTTGGTTCGTTCATGTGTCCCTTCCACTAGAATCCTGCCAGGAGCCGAGAGCCGCTCCTTGTCCGTGCCTATGCACCGGCGATCATTCCCCGCCCTCAACAGTGCCCAAGATGTCACAACAACCATGAATGTCATAGATTCTCCTTATGGGATGCTAGAGATGTTTCATGAAATTACCAAAAAAAAAAAGGAAAAGCTAGAAGCTAGTCCCATTAGTTTTTGATTAAAAACTTCTTATCAAATTTTTCTTCATTAAAAATAAGCTTACTTCTTTAATATGTATTTTTCTAAAAAGTTGTTTGGTCTAGCTTTTTCTTAAAAAGAGAAAAGAAACTCAAAATAAGTTAAGCCAAATTTATATACTTAGCTTGTATTTTGATTCTTGATTTTTCTATTCTATTTTACAATTTATATTAAATTGGATGACTTTATAAACACTTCTCATTAATAATAACAACAGAGACAGTCTGAAACCATGATTTGAATTTCAAAGAAGGCATTCGAAAACT
Organism: Clitoria ternatea; assembly: GCA_037962975.1. Classification (NCBI taxonomy): domain Eukaryota; kingdom Viridiplantae; phylum Streptophyta; class Magnoliopsida; order Fabales; family Fabaceae; genus Clitoria; species Clitoria ternatea. The sequence continues at coordinate 100,987,631 of CM075674.1, read as the reverse complement.
TTCTATTATCCTTTCCCCCGTACGAGTAGAGCTGAGTATACGGGTTTAGGTCCGCGGGCCGGCTTGTTTATCCTACCCTTATGCGGGTTACAGGTTGAAAAAAAAGATCATTTAAAATGTAGGTTTGCGAGCTTGTCCTATTTAACCTGTGGGTTAAACGGGTCCAACCCATGGGACAACCTATATTTAAATTTGTTATTTTATTTTAAATAAAATCTACCCTTTTTCATACTATTCAACTTTTACAGTATATTTTTTTAAAAAAAGAACTTCTAACCTAAGATGATGTTATATCAGTGTTCCTTCTATTGAAATATGAGAAAGTTGATATTTAAATTCCATTAGTTGTTAATTTGTTGAAAATTAGTTGTTAACGTTTTGATTTTTGATGATTAAATATTTTAAATTATATATGGTTTGGTGATGACGCGGCGCGAGCTGTTGGACGGTCAGGGGAGGAGGAAATGAAAGGCTCGATGGATGGTGGAGATGAGTGTTGAGATATGTGTTCTGTGTGGGGGTCCGCGTGGCAAGGCACTATGGGTGCATCAGAGAAGACACAGATTGATGGAGGGATGGACGGCTCGGATGGAATGGGAGAAAGTGAACCTGGGCCCGCGTGAGGAAAGTGGGAAGAAGCTGTCATGCACTTTCCATTTTGAATGAGTGGCCTAGATCCTTCCTTGGCATTCGGATCCTGATCTGACGGTGGAGAGCAAGACCTACGTGGATTGAGAAGAGGCAGGGGATAAGACTGGTCATGCGTGGGGCCCACGGTAGAACCCACTAATGGCGCCTGAAAAGGTGTGTGCACGATGGACGGTGTAGATGGCATAGGAGAACGCAGAGAGAGAAGATCTGAGTGTGGAGGGATGTGTAAAGGCGTGCTAAGCATATCAGAAAGGCAATTTGTACTTTTAGAGTTCATAGTAGAACTTGGGGAAACCATAGTGGGATCTAGGGAAGTGTTAGGTGTTTGAGTAAGGAACTCAGTTTGCAGATCTACTTCTGCCTCTTCTTCGTTACGCACTGGGAGAGCCCGATAATGAGTGGAGATGTCTTGAGCGTGGTAACGACGAAGGAGTGAAACATGAAAGACGGGGTGAATGCGGGAAGACGGTGGTAACTCCAACTCATAGGCGACTGCTCCAACTCGCCGAAGAATTTTGAAGGGGCCAAAATACCTCTTGGAAAGCTTCTGGAAGGGTCGGCGCTGGACACTCTGTTGTAGATATTGCTGTAAACGAAGGAGAACAAGGTCTCCAGCATTGAAGGTAAGATCTCTTCGGCTTTTGTTTACTTGTGTCAACATACGTTGCCTGGTACGTTGTAAGTTTTGCTTTAATGTTTGTAACAGTTGCTGCCTCTGTTGAAGGGACAAATCCACTGCAGACAGGGAGGTGGTGCCAGGTTGAAATGGGAGAGGGGATGGTGGGGGACGACCATACAGGGCCTGGAACGGAGACATGCCGATGGCAGAGTGGACGGTCATGTTAAACCAATATTCGGCCCAAAAAAAGGTATTTGAACCACTGTTTGGGATTCTCACTATTAAAGCAGCGAAGATAAGCCTCTAAACATCTGTTTGTTACCTCGGATTGGCCATCCGTTTCAGGGTGGTAGGAGGAGCTAAACTTCAAGAGGGTCCCTTGCAGCCAGAAGAGTTCTTTCCAGAACTTACTGAGGAACACGGGATCGCAATCTGATGTGATGGATTTAGGAATACCATGGAGTTTGCAGATCTCTGAAGAGAATCGGGCAGCCAGATCAGGAGCAGTAAACTTGGAGGGTAAGGCTAGAAAGTGCACATACTTGGTTAGTCGGTCGCACATCACCCAAATCACAGTGTGTCCAAATGAGTTTGGCAGGTGAGTAATGAAATCCATTGTAATATCTTCCCAGACTTGATTTGGAATTGGCAAAGGTTGTAATAACCCAGCTCTTTTTTGGGGTAGATATTTACACATCTGGCAGGTTACATAGTTGGTAATGAAGGCTTTGACATCTTTGTACAATCCTGGCAAGTAAAAGGAAGCGGCAATGCGGGAAAGCATTGGCTTCAAGCCTGAGTGTCCTGCCGAGGGGCTGGAGTGAAACTCTTGGAGGATCTGTTGGCGTATATGAGGTACTTCTGGTACATATAGCCTATCCTTGAAATATATTAACCCTTGAGACTGGTGAAATACTCCTTGTTGGATCGGTTGTGACTGAAGTTTTTCAAAAATTCTTTTGCCTTCTGGATTAGAGTGAAAATAATTTTGAATTTCCTGTAGCAAGGTGGGAATGGGAGAAGAGATGGCTAAAAGGAGGGAGGCTTCAGCATCTGGGCTACGGGATAGAGCATCTGCTACCTTGTTGCATTTTCTTGGACGGTAAAATATCTTGAAACTATACCCTTGTAATTTGGTGATCCAATTCATTTGCTCAGGGGTGTGAAAAGATTGTGAGGCAAGGTGTTGGAGACTCTGGTGATCTGTAAAAATGTGAAAATGCCTTCCAATTAAATACTGACGCCACTTTTTAATTGATTCAGTGACGGCGTACATCATGACATAGGTTGAAGAGGATTGCAATCGTGGACCCAAACGCTTACTAAAGAATACGATGGGGCGACGCTCTTGAGAAAGAACAGCACCAATGGCCACAGATAAAGCATCAGTTTCTAGCACAAATGTTTTATCAAATTGAGGGATGGTGAGAATAGGTAGCTGGATCATTTTCTGTTTTAATGTTGTAAAAGCCTCTGAGGCCGATGTATTCCAAACAAATGTAGTGGATCTCAACAAGTCGGTGAGGGGAGCGGCGAGTGTAGCATAATCTTTGACAAATTTTCTGTAAAATCCGGAAAGTCCCAAAAATCCTCGGAGTGCCGTGAGTGATCGAGGTTCTGGCCAATCTAAGATGGCTTGGACCTTCTCTGGGTCTGGAGCCACACCCTTATCTGAAATAACATGACCCAAGTAGCTAATAGATGAAACAACAAACATACACTTGGAGAGATTAACATAAAATTGATGAGAGGAGAGCAATTCAAAAATCAACTTTAAATGGTTGATGTGATCCTGCATGGAAGGGCTAAAAATGAGAATATCATAAAAAAAAACTAAAACAAAACGCCCCAAGTAAGGTCTTAAAAGATCATTCATGGCTGACTGGAAAGTAGCTGGAGCATTAGTTAAACCGAATGGCATAACTAAAAACTCATAATGGCCATCAAAAGTCCTAAAAGCTGTTTTGTGTGTATCTTTAGGTGAGACACGAATCTGGTGGTAACCTGATTTCAAATCAACCTTAGTAAAGATAGTAGCATTTCCCAACTCATCTAATAGCTCATCAATAGTAGGAATTGGAAAATAATCAGGAATAGTGATTGCATTTAGAGCCCGGTAATCAACACAAAAACGCCAGGTGCCGTCTTTCTTTCTAACAAGTAAAACTGGGGAGGAAAATGGGCTGTTACTAGGCATGATAAGTCCCTTGGCCAACATATCAGAAATTATGGTAGTCATTGCCTTTTTTTGAGAGTGGGGGTAGCGGTAGGGTTTCACTTTGACCGGTGGGGAGTTAGGGATAAGGTTAATTTGATGGTCATGTGGGCGATGTGGTGGTAGACCCTGAGGTTCAGTAAATAAATGTTGGTAGGTATTCAGAATCTGTTGGATATCTGGGGTAAGGGCTGGAGAGGTTGTGGTTTGAATGGTGGTGATGGGGGCTGGGTGAAAGGATAAAAAATGAAAGGAGGCAATGGATTGGTTATGATTGAGGTGTTGAAGCTGGTGAAGGGTAATAGGGGAAAGGGAATTAGAAACATTTCCTGTGAGGGTAATAGGTTTCTGGTCATGGATGAAGGATATTGAAGGGATTGCAAAATTAGATTGAATGACACCCAGGGTAGATAACCATTCCATGCCCAAGACAATATCAGAACCCTCAATAGGTAAAAGATAGAAGGGAATATGGAAAACATGGTCTTGAATGGTGAGGGGTACTGAAGGGCAGTAACCAGTATAATAAATATGGTCTCCATTGCCTACTAAGACAAGGAATTTAGGTGCAGGTTGGCTGGGAAGTTTGAGATGAGTGGCCACTCTGGTTTGGATTATATTGTGGGAACTCCCAGTATCAACCAAAATTAGAACTGGTAATCCTGCCAGAAAACCATGAAATTTTAGGGAACGATGAGAGGGTTGTCCATTGAAGGCTTCAGGTGAGAGGTGAAAATGAATAGCATGGTTAGGGTCAGGGGACTTGGGTGAATCTTGAGGGTTAGTATTGGCAGTGAAAGTGTTAGGATCAGGGTGTGTTTCCAAGGCTACTTCTACATCATCATCTGTAAGTAGGAGAAGGAATCTATTAGTTGAGCAACGGTGTCTGAGGATGAACTTTTCATCGCAATTATAACATAAGCCCTGAGCTCGACGTTCTTGCATTTGGGCTGGGGATAATCTCTTAAGTGGTAGGTTAGAGGAGTGTGTTTTTTGGATGGGGTTAAGAGAGGTTAGGTTTTGAGGAGGGGTAGAGGTGGGTGATGGGTTGGGGAAAGGGTTGGGACGGGAAGGTTTGGGCCTAGAATCTTTGAGCTTATCCTCCAATAACTTAGCAAGATTAATAGCCTGAGGAACAGAATTAGGGTGAAGGATGGCCAATTCTCGTCTAATATCAGGAATTAATCCTGAAATAAAACAATTAAGTAGTGCCTCCTGGCTAAGACCTACTACCATATTAGAGAGTTTCTCAAATTTAGCTTAATACTCAGTCACAGAGCCATACTAACGAAGTTTAAATAGTTCTGCCTGATGGTTAACATATGTAGAAGGCCCAAAACGAAGGGTGAGTGCCCTAGTGAACGAATACCAATCTGTCAATTGATTATTTTGGCGCATCCATTTGTACCAACTGAGGGCTTCACCCTGCATGTAAAAGGAAGCCCAAGCTAGTCGTTGCTCAATGGGAATCTGGTAGACTAAGAAGAAGTGCTAAGCTTGAAAGAGCCAATCAAGGGGTTCAGGACCAGAAAATGGATTTAGGGTCACTTTGGGAGGTCTAGCATCCAATGGAGGAACAGGGATGGGGTGAAATGCTGGAGGGTAAGAGGGTCGGGGGGAAGGGAATGAGGGTATAAAGGGTTGGGTGGAAGTGTAGGTGTGGGTTAATGATGCTGTAGGGTTTGTATGTGGGGCAAAATGAAGGGTAGAAGATGAAGGGGGTTGGGTATGAGGCTGGGTAGTAAGAGGATGGGGTATAGGGGTTCCTAGTAAATGAGTAATAGTAGGTGAACCAGTAGGGCCAAATTGAGGGGTACCTGATGAAGAGGGTATGGAAGGTTCTGGTTGGAAGGAAACGCTACCAGCTAGTTGGCCCATCAAGGCAGCCAGAGATTCCAAACGAGCATCAAGTTTATGCTCCAGATTGTGGTGACGAGAGCTATTGAGTTGCTGCTGGTTCTCCAGTTGGGTTTGAAGAGACCCCAAACGTTCCTGAAGCTGAGAGTCGAACTGGGTATGGAGGGACCCCATTCTTTCTGTCAAAATCTGGAGAGCTTCTTCCACATCCTTGGATGTGATAGCTTTGGGAGGCATAGAGAAGGGCAATGAAAGCACCAAAATTGATAGGTTACTAGGGTTAAGGATACCACTACTAAACTAAGGAAGAATTGAAATGCAAATACCACCATGTTCATTCCAGAAAAGACCCAACATAAATACAAGTCTGAAGGTAAAGTAATTTTTCATCTCAACCATACACTTGGCAACTGATCCTAAAAGAGAGAAAAATAATAAAAAAAAATTAAATTTCATAATCTTTAAACCAGGCTGGAGACTTTTTAATTCTGTTGGGCCTATTTTGCTGAGAGGGCCCAAAACAATTCCTATACAATCTTTGTTCCCTAGAAAAGTCAAAACAGGTTTGGAGTTTGCTTAAGACAAGACATGTTTGAAATTAAAAAATTCATCCCTACCCTATGAGGATCTTGTCATACTCTATTTTTTCTTCATTTTCCTTTCATTTTAATAACTTAGATACATAATTTTAAACAAATTATATATATTATACACTTTAATTGAATAATATATAAAATAAACATTAAAATTATTTATAAATAATAAACTTTATGATTGTATATTATTTTAAGAAAAATATATAAATTTATTGTTACTATTTAACTATACCTATAATTAAAATTATTAAATTTGTACGGGTATAGGATCCGGATCCGAATGGGTAGTTATTTCCCCACATCCGTCATTGCCCCCGTCAAAGTCCAGGTAAGCGAGTTTTTGTTTATTCCCAAACAAAGAGCTTTTCCTCTTCAAACGTAGAAGAGAGGGAGGCAGTCCCCATGAATCCAATTGTCATGTATAGTTTATACATCCAAAAAGATGATGATTTTAATTACCTTCAAAGAGAGACACTTGTAATTAACCAAAAAAAATGAAAAAGATGGCAATAAAACGTTAAACGATCATATTTCAATCTGCTTTAGTTATAGTGCAGGTTGAACATGATGTATGTTAGCTTAATGTGCTGCAAAAAGACTATTAGAAGAAACTTGCCTACCTTGCAAAGATCAAGTAAGAAATTTCTACTCTTCAACATTCGTAAAGACTTTCGGGAAAAATTTTCTACAATAAAGATTGACAGAATGTTCTTTACAATGCCAAATTTGACAACATCTATAGGACCTACTAATACATCTAGGAATTCTAAACTAAGCCTTAACAACTAAAATCATGGATCTATCATGGGAAACCTAGCCACTATGCATGAACCACTAATGTACAAGGTTATGTGGGGTGAACATTGCATTTCCATGATTGTTTAACTTACCTATATCATCTACCAAGGCCAAGCAAGCCACTAAGCAGTTTAACAGTAAAACATCACTCTCTTCACATTTTCTTTCAAGGCTGGCAATGGCTTGACAATATAATCTCCACCTGCAGGTGTTCCTTTGGAATTATGACCATTACCATCACCTGAAGAGCCATTCTCTTGCACATCTGGTTCCATATAGAATCGGGCTCGAAAGGCTGCTAAATGTGCATAATATGCTGGAGGAACTGCATAAGAAGAATTTAGAGCCAATATTGTTTTAAATTAATCATCATGTAAAAATATCATAGTGCGTCAACTAGTCTTCAATCATCATGTAAATATAATGAAGGGTAAGGACCAAGATCAAGAATCATGACTAGGAACAAAAAATTGAATATTGCTTACCAACGGATACTGAGCGTGTACACCTGGCATATGTATAACAAAGATTGTTTGTCAAAGACTGAATTCCATCTGGTGTGAAGTTGTTTTCATCCCACAGAACATGATAATGAGCTGGCCTACTAGTACCCTGAGTGATAATGAAAACACAGAATCCAAAGTTAAGGAAAATTAGAGCAAACCCATAAGTGTTGGACATCACAATACAACCTAAAACCTCAAGAAATGTGTGATTAAGGACAAAACACAACGTTAAGTGTATGGGTATTGAGAAGAGCAAGCTCATAAATATTGAATACCACAATACAACCCAAAACCTTAAGGTGTTAGGTATATGGGTCTTGACACTTATAAACCATTCAACTCGTTCACATACATCTATTCGATATGAGACTAGATCACACTTAGATTTTTCAATACATCAGAACCACACTGAAGAGCGAAGGGTCAGAATAATGCTAAGTGCTAATAAAGATTGACATTTTCTAACCAGGGATATCAATTTGGATAATAGATATATAAAAAATAATCAGCAAAAGATTTCTTATTGATACTTTGCTCACTCTCTCTAGTTTTTGACAGTTCTGAACTATTATACCATTTTTTTTCTATAACCAACCTCATTTGTAATAATTAAACCAAGTATAGAAGGGAGAAAGAAAACTATCTTCAACCTGGATACCAGCATGACTGCAGAGATAAAAGTCAAATTCTGTTGGATGGCAGATTTTGGAATCAACGACAGTCCCTGAAAGACAATTTAAAACAAGAAAAATTCAGTCTCATCAGAAAACTATTTCTTAACAAAGAAAGAATGTTATATTCCAGGAATGTGCAACATACCAGGTAATATATTCCCACTCTTGTCTGTACTGCTCCTGTCCCTGTAGTTGTTTGCAAATAACCGAGTATGATGTCTCTTTTGCACCACTATGAAAGTTACTGGAGGCTGATAATTTGGTTCCAAGGAAGCACATGCCTACAAAGATATTACTTCTCAGAACATGGCTTCATTATAAAATCAATACAAGTGTATGATGAGAGAAAGCAAGTGATGTTGACCTTCCGAATAGCATCCAACTCATATAGTAAAACTTGGTAAAATTGTCCTTCACTTACACCATCCCTGTTAAAATTTCTTTGTTAATACACCACTAACATCAAATTGGAATGCTTCAAAAGCCAGGCACCTAGGTAAGCATCTTCTATAATAAATTAAACATAATGACCTGTAAAATATAATTCGTAGGGGCTTTTGTCCCGTCGCCTTTCTAAAGGAAACCAGTAAATCTCTGCACAAAAAGGACATATGTATGTGATAAACTAAGATTTAATACAATTGAACCCTAACACACAACCTAGAACATTCAAAATTAAAATAGTAAAATTGATAATTTTTAGTACCGAATCATGCCACCACTAACTGTGCCACGAACAGGGTCATGCCAAGTTTTGTACAAATCCTGTATAAGTTCCTGTCTATGAGCTTGGGCACACACTAAACCAGCATATTTTGTCACTTCAGGCCAATCTTGGGATGCTACTACCTGTAAGATTGGGCAAAACACATATCAGTTACCAAGCCCTAAACTTCGATGTTACAAAGAAAATCAAGATGAATAGATTAGATAAATACAGCTGCTATTGAGGGACTTGAATCTTCTCCATTTTCAGGGTGAGTTACATCTGCTCCAAATATTATGGTTGGTATGTCACTAACCAATGGTATTCTGCAGCTTAGAGCATCAAGAAGTACAGTGTTTCTACCTCCCATCTACATCAAGAGTCACGTAACTCATTAATGACCACGTAGATATTGAAAAGATTTATGAGAAGTAAGAGCAATTTTTATGTGAATACCAAAATGTAGGATGCCTGTATAGGCTTAAGAAAGATAAAATAACATAGATGATGAATGCGTCACAATGTGTCATGGGAGATTAGGATTTTAGCAGTGTATTTGACTAACAGTTTCTAACTAGTGTCCATGTAATTATTAAAAACATGAGCTTATCCAGGCAACAATGAAGAAAAAAGAGCAGAGGGAATTGTCTAACAATTAACAGAAATTCAAAGTAGACTTCAAAGTTCAAAAAATAGTTTACTCAGGAATATGTAGATAGATTAAAGCCAACAAACCTTCACATTGATTTTCAGTGACACATTAGCCAAGTACTGTTTCGTGATTTTAAAGACATGCTTTGTCAGACAGCATTGTGAAATTAAACCAAGGTCAGTTTCACAAATTCGCTTGAGATCACCTGAAAACAAAAGATATTTGTATAAAACTCTGCATGTTAACTCATACCATATCTTTCTATGTTCTGTTAACTCAAGCAAATAGCTATCAATCCATGTGGCTTACCATAGAGAGATCCATTATTGTCTGGCAATATTGCTAACAAAAGCTCCAATTCCTTCCCTTTAGTTTTGTTGGCTGACACATGATAAACATGTTTCAAAGCTTTTTCCACCAGCTCAGGCTTGGCATTGTAGACGGGGATAACAGGCTCTGGATTAAATTCCTACAAGAAAAGCCATGTTACAAAATAGAAGGAAGTTTTCTTTCTACACTTCAAACATGGACAAAATAATAATGAAAATAGATTGGTGAGTACCATGCCAGATACTTGACACATTTGAGCAAGCTCATTACAAAAAGTGCGAGCAACACTGTCCTGCACACTTCGTGAAAAATTTATGCATGCCCACCGGTTAACAGTCATTCCATTAATCATTTTCTGTCATTCATGATATAGGAAACAAAGATATCAGTCATGTGAGCTATCCACATAAAATCTCTGGCTAGGCCCAAACAAGAATTGCAGGTAACTTGGAATTTCATTATTTCAATTAAAAGCCAAGTTTATATATGGTTTTGAATAATAACATCATTTACCTTCTTTTCAAAAAATGTGTGTTTAGAATATTGAAAGTAAAATATTGATGAAATATGCCTAAGCTACATTAATGTAACAAAACTTGCAACAAGAATTAGATTAAACCAGAGAATTGGCCAATAAGTTATACTTCTTAGAAGCTAGGGAACAGAGATCACCATAATGTCATTATGCAATTATGCATTACCTTGTTCATCATATTCCACTGACCAACTTGGGGTAAGCAGTTCTTTTCTTTACCACTTTCGTGATATTTAAGCTGCAGGCAGAAGTGCTTTAAATCAATGGATGATAGGGAAAAGATAAAGCAATTTTCCAGTATATGACAAACCAGAACTATATAAGGAGAAGCACATTACCCAAGGGGCAGGAAGAATTCGTGCTTCAACAGAAGCTAGCTTTTCACTGATTTTAATTCCAAATTCCTTTGCATAAGGATCTTGATCGTAAGCATTATGTTGAATAGTCTGCTTGTACAACCCCGCCCCCACCACATAAAAATAAAATAAAATAAAATAAAACAAATGAATCATTACTATGCAATGAAAGGCTTGGTTGTTTGAGTGAAGGTTCAAAGTTGAATACCCGCAAAATATCATTTTCCCGATCACGAGGTCTCTGGCAAGTAACTTTCAATAGAGCTGTAATTTGCTTCTCATTCAATCTTTTTGTATAGCGTTGCCCCTCAACAATTTTGCAGGCCTGTGGAACCAGGGGACATAAGAATAAACAAGATCATTGTGACAACATGGAGTGGCTACTAGCTGTTTCAATTACCACGAACTTTCCTACCTCCATAGGCAAATAGTTAGCCTTCTTTTGGTTTCCTACTTGAAGGCAAGGAAGGTGAGTATGTTGAATTGTGAAACCATACATCTCTTGGAAGTATTCAACTACCGATTTCATAGTTGAGTTCTCATCAACAGGAAACCTAAAGAAATACATCATTATTTAGTGAGCTAATGGAAAACACTATAACTTCTTAAAATTGTTAGTAAGAAGAGACAAGAAAGAAAATCAACTTACACGAGTTCTCTTGTTGTTTGAGAAGTCAACCCTGAAACACGATATTTTCTTCTCACGCTTCCTCTGTGTGTTACTTCAACTTTAACCCCTCTAAGGGCTTTCTTAATCTGTTAGACATCAAAATGTAGCTATGTCAATTGAACAAAATTAACATTCTAAAACAAACTCAGTGAGCTTTGTCCATATTGCTAAGTAGTTACCTTAATGCGATCAGCATCAGACAATGGCCTTGACAGCACATCTTTTCCTAATAGCTGACCAACAAATTCCACTACTGGAAGAGGTTCAATAAACGCAGCAGATGCCATATCTATGTGATTCAAGAACAGAATGAAGGGAGGAAATTACAAGTTAAGGGCCAATCTGGTTTGAAGAAACATATATTTTTATATTCAACTTCCACTCACAGAAATGTCATTTTGTTTCTGTTTTAAAATATTAGAACAAAAAATTGTGAAAATAACATTTTGTTGTTTTGTTAATTCCTGCACAAATCTTTGAAAAGAGAAAACAAAAATAAAAACAGTAAACATTGTTCTAATTAAAAATGAAAACAAAAAAAGTGAAAAGCAAAGATAAGCCTGTACTTTTTATTAAACTACTTCTATAATCTGTGCAAGTGCAAGTAATATACCAATATTGAGGGAAAGGCCCATTTGTGTAGGCCTTATGCTCTGGTAGAATCCACACCATGACTCCAGTCCCTCTCCAAGCCGTTGTGGTGTTCTAATATCAGGTGAAAAGAAGGACCTCCCAATGGGGCAGTACCTTCAGAAAAACACAGCCATTGTAAAATAAAAAATAATTATTTAAGCTTCACGCTTTCATTCTATTCACCATTTCTTCTGAAGTTTAAAGTTCAAGGCCACTACCTCTTAGAAGATAGCTCTCTTAGTACAATGTCAAGAATTTGAAGTGCCTCCTGCGGTCCATCAGCACGCTTACCAGCTAGAAACTGGCCCAAGTGATGCAAGTTTGCCCGAGCCACAAACTTGATCACCACCCTGTACTCTCTTTCCCTTCTGAAATGTGGCCAAAGTGTCAGTTAAAATTGAACTTACCAAAATACATCAAAACACAAAATTATTCAGTTTTATCTTCCAGTATCTACTTCATGTGATCATCTAGTTATTACACTACAAAAGGGTAGTTTGTGTGTGTGTGGTTTGATAGAGAGAGAAGAAAAGAAAAATATTTGAAGTGATTATGGGCAATAAATATCCTTACTTGGGGCCATTAACTCCATCTTCTTCATCTAAAAGCTTAATCTTAAACTCTCTTCTAGCAAAGGGAAGCTGCCCTGCAGTGTACAGACTTTTTCTGCCATCATACGCTGGAAGTCTCATCCCCAGGTCAGACTCTTTATACAGCCTCACAAGTTCAGCTATAATGGACCTATTCACTGTTCTAGAAGACACTTCAGGGGTAATAGTAACCTTCAAAATAAATAAAACAACACATAATGGCGTTGAATTAAAGCAAAAGCAACAACAACAACAATAATAATAATAATAAGAACAAAAAGCCTCAGGCTCAATTGAAAAGTTTCATTAATGGCACTACAAGAAAAGGACTGCAAAAGGAGAAACCCTATAAGAGGAAAATCACAGAATGAACTTAAATGCATGCTGCTGCCATAGAGGGCCCAATATTTGTGTGCACTCAGAAAATCCAATTTAATTACTTTCTCAATAGAGAGTGATAAAAAAAATATACTACCAAGTAAAAGATCTTACATCATATTGGTTCAAGTCCTTGTCTGGTAACTCGGCAAAGAAGTGGTTAGCCTTCACAATACATTTTGTCCCAACTTGTCCATAACCAGGCCTACGGGCAAAACTCAAAGACTTGCTTGAAGTGGGAAAACCCCTATCTATGTCACCAGAGTTGCAACCATTTTCAACATTTCCATTATCAGAATTTGTTCGTGTCACAGGGTAAGGCCTGCAACTAGGCCTCATCAAAACATCTCCTTGCTCAGATTTTCTGCCACCACGCCCTCTTCTTCTTCCCTTGTTCTTGGTGGGGTGAGGTGAGGCTTGGTTATGGTTTTCTTGTGGTGGTGGACCTTTGCCGTTTTGGCTAGCTTTGGTTGGTTTCTTGGATGGGTTCATAGGATTCTGCGAATGGGGTTTGATCACAAGGTGTTGTTCTGAGCTTTCCTTCATTTGCCTCACTGGCATGTTGTTGGCTTTTTTTATGAGAGTAACTTACTCTAACTTGAATGAGTACAAACAACAACAACACACCTGAACACCCACTTTTCAAAGTGACAAGCCTCACAGCAAAAACCAATCTCACAGGAAGACTATTCTCTTCTGGCTTTTGCTTGTTGTATCTGCCAAAACAGTACCAGTTGTTTCAGCTAAAAATGCATATATGGAAAAAGGTAATTGAGTTAGCAAAATGAGTAATAATCACTGTACATTCATGAGAATGCTCAAATGGTTTGATGTGTGATGAAGTCATAAAGAAAGGAAAAAAAATGGTGTAGGTGAATCTGAAAACTGGTATTGCTTAACAATACAAGTATTACCATTCTTATGCAAAACTTAAAAATCCAAAATTTTCACCATTAGCAAGCAAACCCAAAAGTGTGTGGTGGTAGGAGAGAAGGACAGGAGTCTATACTCCATAGAGCAAAATAAGGCGAACAAAAATGAAATTTGACAACAACACGTTCTGCCGTTTGCTTAAAGTTGAAAAAGGCCACAAGACAAGGAAATCTCAGTGCAAACTTGCAGCTCAAAACATTGCATAGCTATGCAACACGAAATATCAAATAGAGCAAAAGACAAAGAGAAAAATTGTCCAGTGAGCAAGCCAATGACCAAGTGCAAGGAAGAGAAGAACTAATAAGAAAATGTGATTAGACATATGAGAAAAGAAATTCAGAAAATGGAAATAGCCAGAAGACAAAGGCAGTTCCTTACAGGCTTGTCTCCTACCGAAAACTGAAAATTACCAACACGACGAACACATACAGCCACATAATAACACTTACAAAAAGAGAGCAGAGCAATGCATGGATTGTAAAGACAAAATTTGAAAACCTGCACTATACGGAACTGCCATGAATTTGAGAGAGAAGAAAACAAAAATAAAACAACCCAGAACAAAACAAAACAAAAAATCAAAGACAAATTCCTAAGATAAAAATAGCAAAAATGCCAAAGATCTTCATTAAAAATAAAAAGAAGAAGAAGAAAAAGAAAAAATATGTGTTGTAGCCAATAACAGGAACTAGCTCGGTTTAGCAGGTTGAGTCAGTTGTCGTTGTCGTGATCTCTGAAACATGTTCGATTCTTATTTCTAGTGAAACAAAGAAAAATTGCTGAAGTTAAACAGAGTAGGAAAAAGAACACAACTTGAACTCACCCTCTTAGAGAAGGAGGGATTGTGAAGTGAGGGTAGTAAGTTAGACGTGAAAGGAATGAAGGAGAGGTTAGAACAGTAGAAGGGTTGGTTGGTGGAAGTGAAAGGTTGAGAATTTTGAAAGAGGAAGAAGAAGAAAGGGAAGGGGAAGCTGGGTGAGTAAGAAAGAGGTATGAAGATGATGATTATGATGATCTTATACACGCATGCAAAGAGCTTTTGCTCCTTTCTTTATCACGTGTAAAACCCTTTCTGTGCCTCTTTGCTTTTTTTACACCACACTCTCTCTCCCCGCAGCCTCGGGGATGTACCATGCCCATTCAAAAAACACGGAAAAGAAATAAAATTTTATAAATATAGAGAGAGAAGGAGCAAGTAAAGCAATGAGTCCAAAAGAGTAACTGAGGATTATGAAAGCAATCATATAAGGAAGAAGAATAATTTGAACTTGCAGTGCTTTTCTTTCTTCTCTTGCAGGCTTGGCTCCTTATTTCTTCTTTTCTTAAATTATTTTGGTGTCTCAAAATTTTTATATAACTCTGAATATTTGCTCTGTTATGTATGTAATTCAACTTTTTTGCTAAATTGTTTTGTTGTTGAAGTTTCCTGTTGGTGATTAATTTTACTATTAAATTTCGATTTAAACCATCCATCTCAATTTTACATGATGAATTCCTACCCCTTATTCATAAGGTCAATAGAAAAGTTAACAGAAAAACAAATACAAACAAGTCAAAAGGATTTAACTAAACATGGGATAAGAGTTATTATAAACCATGATAATACGTTGGATTTCTACATTAAAAAAAACAAAACCACGTCTAGTGTGTGTACTTGTGTTTTGGTAAGGCTTGTAAGTTGTAACGGTCCATTCAATGGCTCGGGTTTGGCATATACGGGCCCACATATTTTGGTGTTACGTGTTGTGTTTTGTGGGATTGGTCTGATTCAGTACTTGACGGTCTACCACAATTTGTTGTTGACTAGGAAGGGCCCATGGGATCTACACTCATCATCTCATCAGATTCATGATCCCTTTGATGATTATCATAATCTTTGCCTTTGTTGTACCTGGTTTTGGCAGAGACAATATTTTCAATAATCAGTGATCTCTTTAAGTAAATTATACTCAAATTTATAATTGAATCGGTTAAAAAAATGATTTGAAATAATCATTTAGTTGATTTATAGTTTAACTGGTGGAATCAATAATTTAATCTAATATAATTTTAATAATGAGAGTATTACTGCTGGCTAGTGATGATGTTGGGTCATGGAATGATATTACTCAAGAGAAATGAACTAGGTTTCATCAAAGCACACTCGATTATAATTTTGAAGGTTGATTGTCCTATGGAAATTTGGTCTATTATCTATCATTGCCTTTTGACTATTGCATCCCACTACACTAATACACAATACATTTGGAGTTTTAAGTAGAAATAATAAGGTACCTAAAAATATTCGAACTTTATGTCGGTATGAATGAAATTAATTTCAATTTTAGTTTTATATGAAAACAATAGTAGCTATGATTGGTTATCAATTTCTACAATCTTCTCTCCATTTCTCATCATCATTCCTTTTTGTTTCCATGTCTCTATGCATTTTTCTCTCACTTAAGTAAATAATAAAACTCATCTACATCATTCTCCCATTCTCTCTCCAACTAGTTGTTGCCTTGTGGGGTCAAAATAAAAGATGGTTAATATAATGTTATTTTTGAATATAAATAACATATGTTTATTCATGTTAATTAAAAATATCAGTTGATCTTATTTAATATTCTTAAAATAAATTATAATTTCTAAATTATTGTACATCATATTCATTGGACAATTTTCTCTCTATTTTTTAAATTGCTCACATAATTAATATTACCTGATTTTGAATATAAAAGACAAATGATGAAAATATACATATCAATATTTACAATAATTACAGGATAGAATTAATTTTTTCCAATAATACTCTTAATTAAATTGTTGAAATGGGAAAACGTGACAAACTAATTTTTATGCTCTCTCATAATAAATGGGTATCAAAGGAAATTAATATTACTTTACCTAGAAATATGTAATTGCCTCTTTTATCCAGACTAGAAATAAGTCCAATTTATGTCTTAGGAGTCACGGATCATTTTTTAATTCTCAGGAATTATGTTCCAAGAAATTATAGTTTATAGGAATTATATTTCCCATAAATGTTATAAGTATCTTTGGTATGATTAAAATATTTTTAAAAAAATTACAAAATATTTGATTCAATATTAGGTTTTAATTTTTGTCAAGAAATTTAATGTATTCTGCGACCATACCCTTCTTTTTCAAACAACCCTGTGTAAAATTTATAGTGTTTTCCTTTCAATACACTTCGAATACTTACCAATGACAACATCAATTTCTAATTCAAAGTTTTCATGTGACAAAGGAATATGGTGATTAGTGGGTTTTTAGTGTTAGGTAGTGTAACATCCCTAATATTTTAGAAAAGTTTTAATTGACGAAAAATATTAATAATTGCCCAACCGGATTTATTGAAATTTTGGGAATTATTAGTATTAAAAATGCAATTAGAAATAATTAAATACTGTGGGAATAAATAAATTTATTTGATTAATTAATTATAGAAGATTAAATGAAGATGAATAGAGGAAGATAAATTTGAAGTTACCTTGGAGTAAAAGGTGAAGGGTGAAAGGTAAAGGTAAGAGTTTTAATTAAACTTTTTGAAGGAAAAAGTAATTGAAATAGGAAATGACCAAATCGCCCTTGGATATTAAAACTTTAAGTTTCATTTCCTTCCCCTTCTTCATTCACGCGATTACCTTCTTCTTCCTCTCCATGCTTGCCGTGATTTGCATGCTTCAAGGGAAGCTCCATCTTGCGTCGAAACTTCAAATTAATCACGTTTTCGGGATCGTGGCTTCGAGGTGAGTTCAATAGACCCATTAAAATTGAGTTATCTTCCCCTTTTCATTTTCTCTCTCTAGACAATGGCCATGCATGGAGGTGGGGGCTTCGATTTCGTACTCCTCTAGTGCATGGGAGCTTGAAAATGGCTTTTAGAGTAATGAGGATGGTTTAACATTGATGGATTTTGCGTTTCGACCTCCGTAGGTGACGAAACAGTCGTCGGAGGATCGAACGGAGAAGTGGGCGTTGATTTCGGACGTGGAACGTTGGACATAGCGCCGAGAGAACGCCAATCTCATCAAGAACGAGTCGTCGGAGCTCGGAACCAAGGTAAGGGGGGTGTTCGGGTTATAGTTAATTAGAATAGGTAAGTACGATTGAATTAAATCATTGAATGAAACATGGAAACAATGGAATTTGATAATGTGTAATAATTGTATGTGTATGAATATAAATTGTGTATGGTTTATGATGATTATGAGGATGACGTGACATGAATAGTGATGAGTTGATGAGTATGGTGGCATTGTGGTGATGGGCTTGACAAGTAGGTCGCCCAATTGATGAGTATGTGTTTTGTTGTTGGCCACTTACGGTATGATATGAGAAATATGAATTTACATGTGTAATTATGTGGTGTAGGACGGCCGACGGTATGTACAGCCCCTCGTTTCTGGCTCCTGTGGTGTTTATGCCCAGTTGAGCTACCCAGTGGTCAAGTAGGACCCAGTGGTTGAGGTGGAGAGTCAAGTAGGACTCGGTGGACCAAGCAGGGTTCACGGGGTGTCAAGTAGGACCCCCAGCTGAAGGCCGATCCTTTTAGTATCCGGATACTAGGCATCGATTTAATATGAGAGTCAGTTGTGTTATTTGATGCATTGTTAGCATTGTAGAATGATATGAATGTGTTTCATGATAATTGTTGATTGTGATTGGCAAATTGTGGATCAAGAGATTGGAATCAAATTTGATTGGTAAGTGGAAATTGAGGACAAGAGGTAAGATAAATGGTAGAAACTACAACTAGTGAATATGTATCTTGTTATTGAATTACCATTCTATATTAATTATGATACCAAACACTCACCCTTGCTGTTGTTTCTTTAATTTTAGTAACCAATGACAGGGAAGAGATGGAAGCCCCGGAGACGCGCCAAGCGGAGAGTTGATGCCAAGGAGTGTAGAGAATTATGAATTGAAGAATGTGTGTGTGTGTTGTGCTTTATATGCGTTATGTTGATATATGCCTTCCATGTGTATTAGACTAATTTAAGTGTGATTAACGTAGTTATGAAGGTTTGTAATAAGTATTAGATAGAGATTGTATGTTGGGATGGAAAAGAGAATTCATTATAAGCTTCATAAATTGGACATAAATGTTTATGGGCAGGTCTTGATTCTTTGATGGAGAATGGATGTAGGGAGTGTGAATTAAAGCTCCTTAGGTGGTGTGTTTTAAGCTTTTGGATAGTTGTCTTATGCATGAGCTAGGAACTAGCATGGTCAAATGATGACTTATTTGGTTTTGATGTAGTGGAAGGAATGCAATAGCTTAGATATGTTAATTGTGGTTTGTGAAGATTGGAATGGATCCATTTTGCCACAAGTGGACTCATTAACTACCACAAAATGCCTTAAAATGAGATAAACACATTTATACGCATAAATCACTCATTTTTAGGAATTTTTGAGTGCGGCCAGTTGCCACACGTCACAATTGATGTGTTTTAGCTTGTGTTAAAATTTGGTGGCATTCCGATATCGTTTACATGGGTTTTGGTAGTGAAGAAGTTCATTTAGAGTGTAAAATCTGCATAATTTCTGCGTAATTGCTGTCTTGAATCGATTCATAATGGTCATGAATCGATTCAAGGGTCCCTGGACGTGTTTGAATCGATTCACATGAGTTTTGAATCGATTCAAGGCTTCCTGGAAGTGCCTGAATCGATTCATACGAGTTTGAATCGATTCAAGGCCCTCTGTTTGTCAAATTTTGAGATTTTAGTATGCTTGAATCGATTCACACGAACCTGAATCGATTCAGAGCCCTGTTATGGCTACTGTCGTGCTGTTTTTCCAACTGCTCTGTTTTTCTTACTGTTTTTGGCCCGTTTGAGCATCTTAATGACATTTTTAGCCTCCGACCTCTTCATGAAAGTTGTAGATAATTATGTTACGGAGGTATGAAAATTAGTTTTACTTCAATTGGACTTTTCTAACTCTTATGAGGCATAAAAGACCGGACCCATTACATGGTAAAACTTAAGTTTAAGAGGGTTTTGAACCCAACTTTTTATAATTTTCAAATTGGAACTAATAGGTGATATTTTGTAGATAATTAAAATTTTCAAAATGAAATTTTCTTATGATTTAAGGTTGAATTGTGTCATGAGCGTATTATTACCCCAAATTGATAATATAATTAAGTGTTTTTAAATCTATATTTCGAATTCGGCTTTAATCGCGAAAAATTTTCTTGAAATTTTGGGTTTGTTTTTTTTATTTAAGTTAGGATCTTACAGGTGGTATCAGAGCGGTTCTTTCTAGAGCCGGGTGAATGGGCAGTGTTAGAAAATTGTTTGAGTCCCATATCGGACTATTTTTACATTGTATTGCAATTGTTTGTGTGTAAATTGAGTTGTAACAGGTTAACTTGGCATCATTCCCTTGGCACTCTGGTGGCGTTGTGTTTTATATGTGTATGAGGTAAATATCCTATCCCTGGTAGATCATTGGTTAGTACTGGTGATGTGTTTGGTTATCGTAGAATTGTTTTATGGCCGAGAAAACTAGTTTTGGTGGGAAGAGATGACCTCTCCTCGAAATTTTTGTAAATGATAAATAGGACTGAATCTAGTCCACCCTATAAATATTAGGTGAGGTAGGACAGAGATGAAACACACGAATAACAAATTGAATTGGAAATGATATTTAAAGTCAGCATATATATATAAGTATGTGTGCGTATTGAAGTGGACATCTACAAATGGGTATAACTCATAAAGGTTAAATCTTGTAGTGAAATGAGAATGGTAGGTGTGTTGGTAGCTATAAGTTTGTTTGAATACTGAAGTTTGATAATGCATAGAAGGAAATAAGTTGATGAATTCCCTAATACGATTATTCTTAGGAAGGGTGAATTCCTTATATCCTTCTACCTTGTATGGACGATGATAGATGTTAGTTGTTCATTTTTGGTATTGAATCTACTTGATGGACAATACAAAAACCCTCAAGATGAAGGAATGAGTTGTAGTAATAAACTGTCTTGTATTGAGTTTAAAGTTAGAGAACAATTGGTGGTATGTTAATATCGTTGAGTAAGCAACAAAAGACGTAAATGTATTGGTGGTATGAGTAAATAGAAGGGGTTTATGAATAAATCGAGAGATGATAATTGGACGTAGTTTAAGAGATTAGGTGTAACGGTACTTGTGATTAAAGAATATTGATTTTATGAAGCTGGAGGATAGAGGATTGAATGGATGAATGATAATGTAATGTGAATTAGCAACGTTGTGGTAAGGTTAACTTTTTAGTGGGGGTGAACCTCCTATACTGTTTTTATGAAGCAGATTTAATTAAGTGCTATAGGTATATCATATTCCTATTGTTAGGCGATTGATTAAGGGACATTAAGAGAAATTGAGTAATTGATGAATGACGGTGTAAGAATACCTGTACAAGTTGAAGGTAATAGAAGAAGAGTGGCCAGTAATAATTTTCAGTGATATAATTGGCGAGGTGACATTTTACTCAGGAAAGGACTAGACGAATGTATTATATGAATGATGATCAAGTGAAGTATATGTACACCGGACTGTTACATACATGATAAAAGAAGTAGTGATTGGAAGACACTAAAAGGATGTGATTAAAAGGTAATTAAGCAGATAGATAATGAGAATGAAGAGAAGTTTTTACCTAGTCGTTTGGGCTTTACATTGATATTAGTGTTACATGGGAATCATAACGGCTGGCCACCGTGGGTTCCTTTTAACACTAATTCAGTATAGAGTTGCCAATAGATATAGGGAAATGCATTATGATGTGAACAGTTTGCATATCAACCGATGATGTGAATAGTTGGACTGTATACCCGACTTTCACATGACTTAACTACAGAGTGTCAAACTCCTGAGACTGATCACCTCAGGTAGTTGCACTGGTAGTCGAGATCATGTGGAGTCGAGGAGACAGACATATTGTAGCCAATCTTGGGTGATCAGATTTAGAAAAGTAAAATGTATGGTTCGTATTTCTGAAATTGGTAAATGATTATAAATGAGGAACAAATAGAGATGAGGTTTGGTAATTGACGAATAATGAGTATAGAAAAGTAAATATTGTAGCATGGTAATTATTGTGAATTATTGCTAGATTTCTTTTAAAGAAAGGAGGACCTTAAAAGGAAGTTGGATAGCTCGAGTCCCTCCTAAGGTACACTTAGTAAGGAATTGATGAAGTACCGATAGGAATTAAGGAAATAAGATAAACCAAAGGAGAGTCCGGTTATGTGGCCGAGAAAATGTGAATTAGGTTTCCAAACTGTGAAGCAATGCTTGACTTCTGCACTGGTACTTACATTACTTAATATGATGAAGGAGTTTGTAGTATATTGTGAAGCATCTAAGTTTGGTTTAGGATGTGTATTGATGCAGGACGATGGGGTGATTGCCTATGCTTTAAGGCAATTGAGACCACATAAACAGAATCACCCCACTCATGAATTGGAGCTTACAGCAGTGGTATTTACATTAAAAATCTGGCCTCATTATTTACAAGGTTCTTGTTTTATGGTATTTAGTAACCCTAAGAGTTGAAATACTTATTCGATCAGAAAGAGTTAAACATGAGACAGAGGAGATGAGTGGAATATCTGAAAGAGTATAATTTTGATTTGAAGTATCATCTTGGGAAAGAAAATATTGTGACTGATGCCTTAAGTAGAAATGTATTACATGCAGCCTTCTTGATAAGTAAAGAACGAGAATTATTGGGAAAATTTTGTGATATGAATATTGGGGGTTGTTATAAATGCCCCAGATCAAATGATAGTTGGAATGCTGAAGATCTCCAATGAGCCTTTGGAATGTTTAGCTGTAGCACAAGAGGACAATGAAGAGTTGATGGAATTGCTTGACACTCAAGCAAAAGGCAAGGATATGAAATTAAACAGAGACAACGATGGAATTTGGCGGTTCAGAAACCGAGTTGTGGTGCCTGCAAAAGGCGATTTCAGACAAGTCGTGCTAGCTGAAGCACATATAAGTTCTTTTAGCATTCATCCTGGTGTTACAAAAATGTACCATGATTTGAAGAGAAAGTTCTGGTGGCCAGGCATGACACAAGCAATCATAGTGTATGTAAGATCTAGTGTAATATATCAGAAATATAAGGCTGAACATCAGAAAACCCCAGGTTTACTTCAACCTCCAGAGATTCCAATATGGAAATAGGAAAGTATCATGACAGATTTTGTATCCGGGTTATCTCCTACCTGTTCTGGTTGTAATGCAATATAAGTGATTATGGACAGGTTGATCAAGAGTGCTCACTTCTTGGCTATCAACATGAAATGGTCATTGGATTGATAGGCTAGATTGTATATCACTGAAATTGTACAGCTGCATGGCGTGCCTCCAAGTATTGTTTCAAACCGCGACCCTGGATTCACTTCCAGATTCTAGAAAGTTTACAGCAGGAATTAGGTACTGAGCTAAGACTGAATTCTGCTTAACATCCTCAAACCGATGGTCAATTTGAGCGTACAATTTAGACCTTAGAAGATATGCTTAGAGCATGCGTACTAGAGGAAGGTGGCTCATGGGAAAAATACATGTCATTAGTGAAATTCACTTATAACAACAGTCATTATAGTAATATTGGTATGGTTCCATATGAAGATTTATATGGTAGACGGTGTCGTACACCTTTATGTTAGAATGAAGATAGAGATGCAATCCATTTGGGGCCCGAGTTAATTCAAGGAATGAATGATCAGGTGGTAAGGATTCGTGAAAAGATGAAACATTGCACAAGACCATCAGAAAAGCTACTATGAAAATCGCCATAGGCCACTTGAGTTTCAGGTGGGAGACTGGGTGTTCCTGAAGGTTTCACCTACCAAAGGTGTAGGACGGGTACTAAAGAGCCATAAGCTCAACCCACGGTATATTGGACCGTATCAGATTCTGGAGAGAATTGGTGATGTTACTTACCGACTGGATCTTCCCCAATCGTTAACTAGTATTCACAATGTGTTTCATGTGTCACAACTTCGAGCATACATTCCTTGTGACTCCATGATCGTACCTGAAGACTCTATTGAGCTGAAAGAAGATTTGACTGTAGAGGTGGCACCTATTGGTATTGAAGGATATCAAACTAAACAATTGAGAAACAAAGAGGTATCATTGGTGAAAGTGAAGTGGTGGAATATAAATAGAGTAACTTATACATGGGAGTTTGAGGCGGACATGAGACGATTGTACCCCGATCTTTTCAGATAAGGTACGTTGATTTCGGGGACGAAATCCCTTTTTAGGGGGGGTGGATGTAACATCCCTAATATTTTAGAAAAGTTTTAATTGACGAAAAATATTAATAATTGCCCAACCGGATTTATTGAAATTTTAGGAATTATTAGTATTAAAAATGCAATTAGAAATAATTAAATACTGTGGGAATAAATAAATTTATTTGATTAATTAATTATAGAAGATTAAATGAAGATGAATAGAGGAAGATAAATTTGAAGTTACCTTGGAGTAAAAGGTGAAGGGTGAAAGGTAAAGGTAAGAGTTTTAATTAAACTTTTTGAAGGAAAAAGTAATTGAAATAGGAAATGACCAAATCGCCCTTGGATATTAAAACTTTAAGTTTCATTTCCTTCCCCTTCTTCATTCACGCGATTACCTTCTTCTTCCTCTCCATGCTTGCCGTGATTTGCATGCTTCAAGGGAAGCTCCATCTTGCGTCGAAACTTCAAATTAATCACGTTTTCAGGATCGTGGCTTCGAGGTGAGTTCAATAGACCCATTAAAATTGAGTTATATTCCCCTTTTCATTTTCTCTCTCTAGACAATGGCCATGCATGGAGGTGGGGGCTTCGATTTCCTACTCCTCTAGTGCATGGGAGCTTGAAAATGGCTTTTAGAGTAATGAGGATGGTTTAACATTGATGGGTTTTGCGTTTCGACCTCCGTAAGTGACGAAACAGTCGTCGGAGGATCGAACGGAGAAGTGGGCGTTGATTTCGGACGTGGAACGTTGGACATAGCGCCGAGAGAACGCCAATCTCATCAAGAACGAGTCGTCGGAGCTCGGAACCAAGGTAAGGGGGGTGTTCGGGTTATAGTTAATTAGAATAGGTAAGTACGATTGAATTAAATCATTGAATGAAACATGGAAACAATGGAATTTGATAATGTGTAATAATTGTATGTGTATGAATATAAATTGTGTATGGTTTATGATGATTATGAGGATGACGTGACATGAATAGTGATGAGTTGATGAGTATGGTGGCATTGTGGTGATGGGCTTGACAAGTAGGTCGCCCAATTGATGAGTATGTGTTTTGTTGTTGGCCACTTACGGTATGATATGAGAAATATGAATTTACATGTGTAATTATGTGGTGTAGGACGGCCGACGGTATGTACAGCCCCTCGTTTCTGGCTCCCGTGGTGTTTATGCCCAGTTGAGCTACCCAGTGGTCAAGTAGGACCCAGTGGTTGAGGTGGAGAGTCAAGTAGGACTCGGTGGACCAAGCAGGGTTCACGGGGTGTCAAGTAGGACCCCCAGCTGAAGGCCGATCCTTTTAGTATCCGGATACTAGGCATCGATTTAATATGAGAGTCAGTTGTGTTATTTGATGCATTGTTAGCATTGTAGAATGATATGAATGTGTTTCATGATAATTGTTGATTGTGATTGGCAAATTGTGGATCAAGAGATTGGAATCAAATTTGATTGGTAAGTGGAAATTGAGGACAAGAGGTAAGATAAATGGTAGAAACTACAACTAGTGAATATGTATCTTGTTATTGAATTACCATTCTATATTAATTATGATACCAAACACTCACCCTTGCTGTTGTTTCTTTAATTTTAGTAACCAATGACAGGGAAGAGATGGAAGCCCCGGAGACGCGCCAAGCGGAGAGTTGATGCCAAGGAGTGTAGAGAATTATGAATTGAAGAATGTGTGTGTGTGTTGTGCTTTATATGCGTTATGTTGATATATGCCTTCCATGTGTGTTAGACTAATTTAAGTGTGATTAACGTAGTTATGAAGGTTTGTAATAAGTATTAGATAGAGATTGTATGTTGGGATGGAAAAGAGAATTCATTATAAGCTTCATAAATTGGACATAAATGTTTATGGGCAGGTCTTGATTCTTTGATGGAGAATGGATGTAGGGAGTGTGAATTAAAGCTCCTTAGGTGGTGTGTTTTAAGCTTTTGGATAGTTGTCTTATGCATGAGCTAGGAACTAGCATGGTCAAATGATGACTTATTTGGTTTTGATGTAGTGGAAGGAATGCAATAGCTTAGATATGTTAATTGTGGTTTGTGAAGATTGGAATGGATCCATTTTGCCACAAGTGGACTCATTAACTACCACAAAATGCCTTAAAATGAGATAAACACATTTATACGCATAAATCACTCATTTTTAGGAATTTTTGAGTGCGGCCAGTTGCCACACGTCACAATTGATGTGTTTTAGCTTGTGTTAAAATTTGGTGGCATTCCGATATCGTTTACATGGGTTTTGGTAGTGAAGAAGTTCATTTAGAGTGTAAAATCTGCATAATTTCTGCGTAATTGCTGTCTTGAATCGATTCATAATGGTCATGAATCGATTCAAGGGTCCCTGGACGTGTTTGAATCGATTCACATGAGTTTTGAATCGATTCAAGGCTTCCTGGAAGTGCCTGAATCGATTCATACAAGTTTGAATCGATTCAAGGCCCTCTGTTTGTCAAATTTTGAGATTTTAGTATGCTTGAATCGATTCACACGAACCTGAATCGATTCAGAGCCCTGTTATGGCTACTGTCGTGCTGTTTTTCCAACTGCTCTGTTTTTCTTACTGTTTTTGGCCCGTTTGAGCATCTTAATGACATTTTTAGCCTCCGACCTCTTCATGAAAGTTGTAGATAATTATGTTACGGAGGTATGAAAATTGGTTTTACTTCAATTGGACTTTTCTAACTCTTATGAGGCATAAAAGACCGGACCCATTACATGGTAAAACTTAAGTTTAAGAGGGTTTTGAACCCAACTTTTTATAATTTTCAAATTGGAACTAATAGGTGATATTTTGTAGATAATTAAAATTTTCAAAATGAAATTTTCTTATGATTTAAGGTTGAATTGTGTCATGAGCGTATTATTACCCCAAATTGATAATATAATTAAGTGTTTTTAAATCCATATTTCGAATTCGGCTTTAATCGCGAAAAATTTTCTTGAAATTTTGGGTTTGTTTTTTTTATTTAAGTTAGGATCTTACAGGTAGCGGTGCAACGGTGAATTCATTGTTGGCGACATGTGTAGTGACTTACGATTTGAGGGAGTTTGATGGATTAGTGATGAGATAACTATTTACACATTGCTATTTGAGAAAATTGTTGGTGAAAGGATGAAGAAGTTTTTCAAATGCTGATCACTCTTGTATTTTGAATAATTTTATATGCTGATTTAATATACAACAGGTTTCAATAAATTTATATCGATAACATAATTGTATGTTTACATTATAAAAAAAACTTCTGGACAAAGCGGGAATTGAGATTTTCACCCCTTTAGTGAAAAAGTTTTGATGAGAAATATAATTAAAAATAAACACTTAAGAATCCTATTTTCTAAAATACTTTTTAAAACAATTACACCAAAGTAGGAATAAAAGATTTATGGGCTACAATTCCTAAAAATTTAAAAAAATCTTCATATCAAATATCTCCTTATATTTAGAATCAGAGAAAGTATTATGTTTTGTCTAACTTATGTAATTTTATATGTGATAAAAAATCAAAAATAGAAAAGCTTTGGTTGAAAATTGTGTTGAACATGTTTTGAAAATCAGTAATTATTACATCTATGATAATTTCCAATTAAAAAAATTCACTTTTTAATTTCTTATTATGTTAGGTTGCACAAGTTAAATAAATTTATTATTATTATTATAGGCATAAAAAACCTTGGAAATAATAATAATATTAAATAAAAAATATTTTACGAATTATTTTATTAAATAGAGTAAAGTTAGCTAAATTTGCTTAAGATCTACCTATATTTTGGAATGGCAATAAGGAAAAGGATGGAGTTTATATATTTTAAGACCAGCGAAACAAAATTCAAATTAAGGAAAAACAATAATCAAAAGCAAATTAATTCGCTGGTTGGTTCCTAAGTGGATTCATTAATGGTACAAGAAAATAATTTTGTTTTTGACTCTAATTTTCCCATCAATTAAAATTGAATTAAGCAACTGACAATTAAACCTGTGGTTTTCCTGTAGAACTAATCATCCAATATATTCGTTAAACATGGTTCAAACAATTAAGCAATTATTCAAGACACTAAAAAATGATTAATCATTGAAAATCAACCGGCCTACAAGAAACACTTCGAGCATGATAAGAACCATTGCAAAGAAGATCAAACACGAAATTCAATTCCAAATCACAACTGAAATTTTAGGTGAGGAGAAATTAGAATAATATTAAGACATAAACCCTCGTAATCCTTGCTTCAGCAATTACAACCAATGAATTATTAATAAAATTCTTTGTACATGTTTAGTTGGTTGTGCTAACTAAATTAAAGTTGAACTAATGGAAAAAAAAAATCATCGATTCAATAAAAATTTAATTATTTAAAACAATATATAATCATTAGATTTTTTTATTTTCATAATTAATTACTAAATAAACACTTATCTTTTATATACAACCCAATCAGTTTCTCAAATGATAGAAGAGTGAAAATGGCATAGGAAGATATGAGAATTAGTGAATTATGTATTATAAAACTTTGAAAATCATTTTCTTAAAAACCCAAATTTAGAAGGAAGTCAGATTTAAATAAAAAGATAAGAATTAGAGAAAATGGCACAAATTTTATCTCGCTTCCCCTTGTAACTTAAAGCTACATCTAGTGAGTGTCTGATGAGAGTAGGATTTTCATTGATTAGGAAATATAGTTCTACCGAGTCTCACTTAGAAGATCCTTAGTATTTTTTTCACACTGGACTTTTCTAAATTAATCCCTCAAGTATTTTTTCTTTGAACAAGTCTTTTTAAGCTCTAACAATCCCAAAAAAAATTATCAATAAAATAACTAAGGCTTTCTCAAACATAGAGACAACATAGAAGCGTCTGAGCTTAGATGCTTAGATAACTAAACTTATTGTTCATAATGCGTATATATAATTTAAGCTCTAATGAATTTTTGAAAACTTAAAGAATGAAGGAATTAAGAGAATTCTTGTATATATTCCTTGTATATCTCTTCATGACTTGGGTTTGAGTTTGTAACATTTATATAACCTTCATGCAAAAAAGAGACGTGAAATACACACATAAATCACGTCTTTGTATATGTGATTAGTGTGACTTTTGTCTACTATTAACTTTATGTATAGCAACATATTTGTTTTTGTCATATCTTGGTTTGGTTTTTGTCTTCGACTTTCCTTTTGTATGAAGATAGTTAGGAGGCTCAACTTGTACTTTTATGAGATTTGATGTAATATATGGAGGTTAGAGTCACTATTTTGATATCCATGTTTCAGAACATATAGAATTCTTTAAAAGTTGTATTTGACTTGCGACTATCATTTACTATCTTCAAAAGGAAGCTTTTGATGTTATTTTAAGGTTGCCGGAATATCTTAGACATATGACGACCATGTTGCCAACTTACCAACTAGCTTTCATAGTACATAAAGTCATTAAATACTTAAACAATATAATGTGCTAGCATAATCAAAACTTGAAGAGTAAACTCATATGTTCTTTGAAGACTTAATTAGCATTCTCCTCATTTTTTTATGATGACAAACACTAGATTATTTTGATTGATGTATGTTATTTCAAAGGCAAACCAAGGGTAACATATGCTTTTAAGCTCCCCCTAAGCTGATGCACTTTTTAGAGACAATAGTGTGTATGTATGTTTCTTTATGATTAAATATCTTATTAAGCTTCACATTTTCAAAGCATTATATATAACATAAGCATTTATCACACTACTCATACCATTCATATTCATCTTATTCGTATTCAAATTCATAGCATGTAACTCAAAGCCATAAACTTAGTTAGAGTAATCAATCTATTAAAGCATTGCATTAGAGTATAGATAACACCTGATACTGGATTAACATCAATTTATTATGATAACATAAACAAATGTTATGGAATATAAAAAAAGTACATAGAGAATATTAAATCCATAAAATTAAAGAAAAATATGCAAAATTTTCTCCTTTTTGTCATCAAACAAAAAGGTCTTTTTAGTGCTATTACATGACACATCTATTGGATATTCAATTAAAAAAACAATGATGCAATGATATTTACTCTCAAAGAATCCATGCTTTGATTTATGGTGGTTACTATGTCTTGTCTGATGTGAGAGATTTCCTTTCTTAGTTCAGGTTGTTGTGCCAAGACAACTTACTAATTTCTTTGAAGCTCAACAACATCATAGACAATGGCAAGGTGAGGAGGAAGACCAGGATTTCTAATTCCTTGATGTGCAAGATTTGAACTGTACATAATGACAAAGGGTAAATGAGGAAACACAAAAGATAAAAGATACTTAAAAGGAGTAGAACTATAAAGACATGGTGGATGAGGAAAAACATATGAAAGAAAAAAACAGAAAAAAGATCATAAACAGAGCCAAACATAAAGAAAAAAGCTACATTAGCTATGAAAATTAAGAGTCTGTTTGGTTATCCGTTGGTATAACCTGGTTGAGATAACTGGGGTTTTGTAAACAGAGTTTAGAAAACTGAAGTTTTGTAAACGAAATTGTGTTTGAATGTTAACTTTTTAAAAGTGCATTGGAAAGTAGTGATTATGTTTGGTTGGAGAAAAAGTTATTGGGTTGAGAAAATGATGGTTTGATAGGAAATTATCAAAAAAGGTATTAGTGTAAAATATATTTAATATGTATATATAAATAATATAAATATATATTATATCAAAATATGTATATATATATATATAATATAAATATATATTATATCAAAATTTTATTATATATATATATATATATATTGATAAATAACATAATATATATATATATATATATTTAAAACAAATTAAATGATAATTACCCTACATTACATTAAATTACAATTTAAAAACATGGTTGATTATGCATTGTAACAACTAATTACCATAACGTACTTAAATTACAATTTACTAATTATATTCAATCGTTACCGATGCATATTGCGCGTTGCAACTATAAATACCATTGAATAATCATTATACCGCTAGTTGCTTGAGTACTCACTTCGTAATAAACGACCACTAAATCTAAACGGATCAAGTATATTAAATTAATGTACAACCAAACAACCATTAACACTTTCCACTACAAAAATAAACCAATCATACATACAACAACAACAACAACAACAACAACAGCAACAACAAAAAACTCTAATTAAATCAAATCAAATCAAACTATATATAATTAAATCAAATTATACATAATTAATGTAATATGAATTTCTTAATTTTGCATTAACAGAATTTATGGTACACCCTACAACAGCAACCACACCCATATACCTCCAGCCATCACCATTCAAAAAAAACTACAGTACACCCTACCATACAACCCCTACCCATGGACCCATCATCATTACCTTTCATCAATAGCCATCACCACCATCCTTCACCATCTTCACCACCACAACCAACACCCACCACACCACCACCACCCCACCAAACCTGTAACGTCACCCTCCCCACAGCCACACAACCTAACACAACCCAACCTTAAACTTATAACCCCCACCCATCACCGCCATCCATCCATCGCCTCACCACTTGTAACCTACACACCCCTTCTCACTCACCCCTCACCACCCACCCACTCATGACACAACCCCTAACCCGTAACCCCCTCCCCCGACCACCACCCTTACATCTAAACCCCTTCAACTCAAACCAGAGAACCAAACCCAAAAAATGGAGCAATGGAATCAAAGGTTGCCTTTCCCACGTAAAGATCGTTCCTTTTCTATGACATCAACCTTAAACCGTGTAAAGCTTCCACCTTTAGGGTAGATCATCTTTTCGCCAAACTACGTTGGCTGGAGGGAGCAGAGAGACGCCTCGACACAACGAAGAAACAGGCACGCGAACGGAGGCTCCAACAAAGGTTGGATGAATATGATGAAGGAGTCAGGTGAGCCAAACGCAACGCCGTTGGCGGGAACAGAGGAAATCACCGTTTACGTTAACGGAACAGCATTGCAAGAGTGAACCAAATAGACACTCAGACTTTGGAAGAAAACAATGTGTCTGCCCTGAAAGTTTGATGAGATTAAGACAGTGTCAAATATTTCCCTTATTCATTAAAGTATTTTTTTTAAGAATGGTTAGGTTCCCTAAAATTTCCACTCAAAATATGACTAGATGAAACGAGAGGGGGAGATTATTACCAAGAGCAGTACATTCAATATCAAAATTACAATGCCAACAGCAAGCAAAGCAAACACAACAACAAAAACCTCAGACTGGGACAAAATCAGATGAAAAAAAAAGTGTTAGAATGAATGACTGAAATTTACCAAATTCCACTTGTTTTTATTCATACAACACATCATGAAAACTTGAAAACCCAGTGTATGGTGCCCTAATTTCCCGAATCTGAATCCCAATACAAGCACAAATAATTAATATAACTATGAATAAATTTTTCACAGTTATGTTCCATAAGTCGAACACTTGAGACGTA
This sequence comes from Clitoria ternatea, assembly GCA_037962975.1. Taxonomy (NCBI): domain Eukaryota; kingdom Viridiplantae; phylum Streptophyta; class Magnoliopsida; order Fabales; family Fabaceae; genus Clitoria; species Clitoria ternatea. The sequence continues at coordinate 100,955,197 of CM075674.1, read as the reverse complement.
CCACTTTTGCAGTATATGACTATTATATGCAATGATATTGTTCACACACAGAATATGAAAGTATAAAACCCTAAAGAATTCCCCTAGGGGTTAGGTTTATTATTTCTCAATAGTTTGTCACTTAGTCCACAGTGCAAACGTATAGGTCGTATTTATATGAGGGTTAACCGTGGGAAAACTAGGCCAGGCCCACTAAGCTATGACTAGAACACATGTGACTATTCCCTTAATCAACAAAGGACCTAGTGGAGCACCGTGGGGTCCCCTCTCGATCCTTGGGGTGAACAGGAGCCCCCTAGCCACGAACTCTGGTTGTAAGGCTGAGTGAAGTGGTTAAGCATGGACATTGAATCGCCTCTCTGGGTGGAATTTTTCCGATGTTGACTTGGTTGAGTACTGCTGATTCTCAACAATTGACTTCAAGTGAGAGAGGTTCTGAGTGATAGAGACTCCGAGTGAGAGCGATTCTAAGTGAGAGAAGTTCTGAGTGAAAGTGGCTCTAAGCGAGAACGGTTCCGAGGTGAGAGAGGTCCAGACCATGTCACATGAGGGGCCCTATTACGTGGAGCTCCCTCATGCCACTTGGTAAAAAATGGCCAACCGTCATTTATGCTTTTGATGAATATACGCGTGTTCTTAATGATTGCGGTGTTTTTGTGCTTTCTCATGCCATTAATGACACGTTTTTAGGATACAGGGCGTTGCCTTGTCTTAATGAAGTTGTTGGCGCAATTGTAGCTTTATGATTATACCCGATGGACCCTCAACCGTTGGATTTTCCTGAATCTCCACTTGATCCCCAATCGCGACCTTTCGATTACAGTCACACCTAGTGGATCCCTGACCATTGGATCTTCTTGGCCCTTCGCATGACTCCTCGTTATGGCCCTTCGATTACAATCATAGTGGATGTCTCCTTAATCGTTGGATCCTTTCAGCAAAAATGACTGTTTGGAGCCCCCTTTCCACGAAGTATAAATATCCAATCTTTGAATTCTATTTGGGTTTTTGATAGTCACTTCTTGTTATTTTTCTGCTTCTTCTTCACTTTCTTTGCTTCAAACTTTTTGTTTGCATTGAAACACATCATTTCTGTTAAGACCCTCTTCAGTTTCCTCATTAAACAGGTTAGTGTCTCCTTCCTTCTTCGTTGTTGCTTTCGAATTAGGGTGCCATGGCTTCTGTTGTAGAAACTTCTTATAGTTGGGTGAGGGACAAAGTTTTATCTATTCCCTCTGCTTTTCAAAACGAGGAATCCATAACGAAACTGTGTGAATGAGAGAGTTTTAGTCACTCTGAGTTTGCTCATAATGTGGAATATGTAAGCCGCTCTATGACTGACAGGGTCTACCACTAGCGCACCGACCCTAGCGAGGTGGATTTTACCTTTGTGTATGAAACATTATTTTCTCGCCTTCACTTATCTTTTCCATTTTCTAACTTTGAGATTGGCATCTTAAACGCTCTCAATATTGCACCTACTCAGTTGCACCCCAATGGGTGGGCCTTTGTAAAGGCCTTCAAAATTATTTGTGATTATTTTTGTCGGGATGCTTTCGTTCCTCTTTTCTTTCACTTTTTCCAAGCCAGAGTTCCAAAAGCTAAGATTGCATTGGGTTGGATTTCTCTAAGCAAGGTGGCCCATTAAAATTTGATTCGAGCCTTTGACCAGTCGTATAAAAACTTCAAGACTAGGTTTTTCAAACTCCGTGTGGGCTTGGATTTTCCTGGGGAGGATTTCCTGCACGGCGCTGACTCTCAACCTCTATTTCCCCTGTACTGGACCCAGAACCCGGTTCAGTTTTGAGTGTTGTGGGATGACCTCACTATGTTTGAGCAATCAGATGCAATATTTTTAATTGAAGATGTGGGGATTTACTTCAGTTTGCAGGCATTGATTACCCTGGATCCTTATCCAGATGCCATGGCCGCCTGGATTCTTAAGTAGTGTGTCTGTGCTATCTTCTAGTTATTACTGACGTCTATTTTGCTTTGGGCTGACCCACTATCTCTTTTTCTTTATTTTCTGGCAGACAACATGGCTCCTCATACCTTGTCAGTGAAAGACTTCAGGAAGCGTTACCAAGAGGTGGATCCCAAAGGTGTCAGGAAGAAGGACGAGGTGAAGAAAGCTGGTACGTCTTCTACCATAGTTCCCACTTCTTCCTGAGCCATCATCCCAACTGTTGCTACTCCAATTACCGTTGTTCCGGCTTAATACAACTCCTTGAAAGCTTGTATTCTCGCCATTTTCACCCCTCAATTCAAGCTGAAAGGTCTGCGAGGTAGGCAATTAGCGGCATCCACGTTTTTAAGAGTGACGCAAAGGAGGAGATGCCCCAAGTAACTCGTGAAAAGTCTTTTGGAAGAGCCGGTGAATTGCCCTTTGAGAATTAGAAGTGCCATCTCTGCTGAGGAAATTGTTGGCTCTGTGCCCAGTGTGACAAAGACATCCGAGCGCCTTTGGGAGGCTTTTATGAATGGATCGATGAGCATCGACTGGAACCTTGCTCATTCCCTGTGGGATACATGTTTCCTAGTGCCCCAGTTTGTGGACCGGGCAGTCCTTTTTAAAGAAGATGAAAATAAGTATACCTCTTCGACCCCCATCGCCATATGTCAAGTGGTGGAAATATTTGGTCTCCGGGTGAAATCTATGACCCAATCCCTAGAGAAACAACTGGCTACCCAGGGGAGATCCCTTTCCTTACTAACCAGGGAGAATGAGGCTCTTAAAAAAGAAAATGAGTTGTTAAAAGAGGGGAAAAAGGCAGAGGAGGTATGGGCAGAGGACGCGACAAAACTAGCAGTGAAGCTGAGAAAGATTTGGAGGTTGCTCAGGCTGGACTAACTTTGGCGGAGTTCAAATTGTCAGTGGTCGAGGAAAGATGTTCCTTTTAGGACAGAAGGGTCAAAGAGGTCGAGGAAACCTATAACACCTTGTCCCTTGAGAAGCAAGATCTAGAGAAGGATCTCTAAAAGGCTCTGGCTGACTTGGAGGCTCTGAGGGAGGAGTCGAAGGCAGATTTAAAGGTGGCAGAGTAGGATATTGTTATAAAATACATGGACGCTTTTAAACTCTGCCAGAAGCAAATCATTTTTTTGAACCCCTCCATCATGCTGGACTTTGAAGGGCTTGATCCTTTCAAGATAATAGTGGATGGTCAGATTGTCCTTTACCGGATTCTGACGATGAGCATGGGGGTTGATACAGGCGAGGAGGGAACTAATCTTGAGGCCGAAGCTACTGATGGTACCCCGACTCCTGATCCCCTCAATGTTGAGTCTTTAAGGCCGCCCCCCTAAGGATATGCTTTTTACGTAGTTTACTTTTTTTACCTGTTTCTTAATGTATAAACCAAATGAATTTAATGTACCTTCATTTCTTCTTCTTTTCCCCCCAAACTTGATTTCTTGCGCTCATTTGAGTTGTTCAACTCGTATTGTCGAAGGGCGTTCCTCGCTCATACTCTTCGTACTTAATTGTAATTTAAGTTTCAAATCCTAATGCCGAGGGGCGTTCCTCGCTCTGACTTTTTGTACTTAAACATAACTTTAAGTTTCAAATCATATTGTCGAGGGGCGTTCCTTGCTCAGACTTTTCATTCTTAAACGTAACTTTAAGTTTCAAATCGTATTACCGAGAAACGTTCCTCGCTCGGACTTTTCGTACTTAAACATGACTTTAAGTTTCAAATCGTATTGCCGAGGGGCATTCCTCGCTTGGACTTTTCATACTTAAACGTAACTTTAAGTTTCAGAGCGTATTGTCGAAGGGCGTTCCTCGCTCAGACTTTTCGTACTTAAACGTAACTTTAAGTTTCAAATCTATTGCCGAGAGGCATTCCTCGCTCAAATTTTTTGTACTTAAACGTAACTTTAAGTTTCAAATTGTATTGCCGAGGGGCGTTCCTCGCTCGGATTTTTCATACTTAAACGTAACTTTAAGTTTCAAATTGTATTGTCGAGGGGCGTTCCTTGCTCGAAATTTTCGTACTTAAACGTAACTTTAAGTTTCCAATCGTCTTGCCAAGGGTGTTCCTCGCTCGGACTTTTGTATTTGTAGCTAATTCAGACTTGGTTAGCTAAATATTTGAAACTTTTATTAGAGAATGGGGGCCTCGTTAAAACCTCCTGAGAGAAAAACCCTGTGGGAAGAAACCTCCCAGGTAGGAAAAATAGTGCCATTGTGTACATTGATCAACTAAAATAAAACTTCAAGTGAGTGGCATTCCACGTCCTTGGAATTTCCTTTCCTGATAGTTCTTCTAATCGGTAGGCGCCTTTGCCGATAGCTTCCTTGACTCGGTATGGCCATCCCAGATGGTGGCGAATTTTTTGTCTTCTCGTGGCCTTCGGTTGTTATCTATGATGTGTAAGACTAAATCTCCTCTTCGAAATGACCGGGGTTAGAGTAAAGAGTTCCAACACTGGGCGGATTTCTTCTTGGATGCTTGGATCTTAACATATGCAACATCACGCTCTTCTAAATTGAGGTCCAAGTCTTCATGCCTTCCTTCGTTACTCAAGTCTTCATCGTAGGTGAGGCGTCAGAGAGATGGTTCCCCTAGCTCGACCGGTATCATGGCGTCAGCCCCGTATGTGAGTTGGAATAGGGTTTTATGGATTAATGAGTTTGGAGTCATGTGATATGCCCATAAAGCTCCGGACAACTCTTCCTTCCACCTTCCTCTAGCTTGTCTGAGCCGTTTCTTGAGCTCTTGGAGAATTACCATGTTGGCTGCCTCGGCTTGGCCATTGGTTTGTGGGTGCTCCATATATGAGCATTTTCGCTTAATGCTTAAGTTCTCGCAGAATTCAACGAAGCCTTTGTCTGCGAATTGTTGGCCATTGTCTGAGATGATTGTGTGAGGGAGTCCGTGTCAGTAGATTATGTGCTTCCAGGTGAAAGTCTGGACCTTAGCTATGGTGATGGTTGAAAGGGGTTCAGCCTCGATCCATTTGGTGAAGAAGTCAATTGCCACAATAGGGAACTTGACTTGGCCTTTCCCGGGGTGAATGGCCCCAAGATATCCATCCCAAAGTGTTGAAGGGCCAGAGGGCCAGGATTCCGTGCAGAGGCTCAGGATGACTGTGGATCCGATTTACCTTTCATTGACATGGGTCGTACTTCTTAACAAATGTGAAGCAGTCAGCCCACAGGGTTAGCCAGAAATATCTTGCCCAGAAGAACCGAGCGGCTAGAGGGTGGACTCCCCCATGAAGGCCACAGATTCCTGAGTGAAGCTCCCGTATCACATAGTCTGCTTGGTCTTTGTTCAGGCATTTCAAGAGTGGCATGGTGATACCTCTGTTGTAGAGTTTTCCGTCCAGTAGAGTATAATTGGTCGCTTGCACCTGCAGCTTTTTGGCTTGCTGATGGTCTTCCTGAAGGATCCCCTGTCGGAGGAAATCAGCGATTAGGGTCATCCATGTGTTTCTAGACAGTGTTTCATTTATTTGAAGCGTTTACTGAATCTCCTATATCGTGGGCTCTTCTAAAATGACTTGGACAATTGTTTTGAGATTTCCTACTTTAACCATGCTGGCCAATTTGGAGAGTAACTCAATATGCTCATTCATTACCCGTGGGACATGGACTATTCAAAAATGTTTAAGTTCTCCGACTAGCTCGTTTACTTATGCCAAGTACTTTGCTAAAGTTGGGTCCTTCGCCTGGTACGACCCTTCTACCTGTCTGGCTACCAGCTGTGAGTCAGTTTTAGCTTGTACATACCGCACTCCCAAATCTAGAGTCGTTCACAACCCGACGATGAGAGCTTCATATTCCGCTTGGTTATTGCTAGCCTTGAACATGAACCTGAGTAACTCTTCGACTACCAATCTCGTGGGAGATTCTAGTATGACTCCTGCCTCACTACCTTTCATATTGGAGGACCCGTCCAAAGAGAGGGTCCAGGAGTCATGTGTGGTGTCATAACCATCTTTATCATCTCTGAGCTTTACCAAGAAATCTGCTAGCACTTGGGCTTTGATAGGACCCCTAGCCTCGTACTGGATGTTGTACTCGAATAATTCGACTTCCTAAATAACCATCCTTCCTGTGAGCTCGGGCTTCTGGAGGATCTTACCGAGCAGCTGGTCGGTTCTTACCACAACTTGGTGGCTGTGAAAGTAAGGTTAGAGTCGGCACACAACCACGACAAGGATGTATGCAAACTTCTCAACTTTCTGGTACCGCGCCTTTGCCCCCTACGATGTTTTGTTGGTAAAGTATACTAGCCTCTGGATCGGGACATCTTCTTAGACTAAGACTGAACTGACTGTACCGGCCCCGACAGAAAGGTAGAGGACCAATTCCGACCCCGTGCCAGGTCGTGTTAGTATTCGGGGGAAAGCTAGATAGGCTTTCAACTCTTAGAACGCCTTTTCACATTCTGAATTCCATTTAAACGAGCCCATTTTCTTCAACACCTTATAGAAAGGCATGAATTTTTTTGCAAATTTTAAGAGGAAATGAGAGAGGGTTACGATCCGACTGGTGAGACGCTGTACCTTTTTAACATTTTGAGGACTTCACATCTCTAATATGGCCCTGGGTTAGCCTCGATGCCCTGATGGGTGAGCATATACCCCCAAAACTTCCCACCTTGGACCCCAAAAGAGCACTTCTCAGGGTTAAGGTTGGCGAATGTCGCTTTTAGGTCTTGGACATGCAATTTTGGCTGCTTAGTCTTGACAACCATGTCATCCACGTATACTTCCATGTTTCTGCCAATCTACTTGGCGAAGATTTTGTCGACCAGCCTTTGATAGGTGGCTCCTATATTCTTCAACCCAAAAGGCATTACTCGGTAACAAAAATTTGCTCCGCCTGTAATGAAGGCTATTTTTTCCTTGTCTTTAGGATCCATGCGGATTTGGTTGTACCCCGAGTATCCGTCCATGAAGCTCAGAATTTTTTAACCTGAAGTACCATCTACCAAATGATCAATACTAAGTAAAGGATAGGGATCCTTAAGGCATACCTTATTTAAGTCGGTGATGTCGACACACATCCGCCACTTGCCGCTCGACTTTTTCACCATGACAACATTGGACAGCCAGGTTGGATATTTGACTTCTCTGATGAAGTTTACGAACACAAGTTTGTCCCTTTCCTCCTTGACTATGCTTTTCCGATCAGGACCCATCTTCCTGGGCTTCTGGGACACAGGCTTAGCATCCGGTTCGATGTTGAGTGAATGGAAGATTACAGAAGGATCGATGCCAGGCATATTAGCAGGGCTCCAGGAAAATAGATCTGCATTAGTCCTCAATAGTTTGACGAGAGCCTCTTTGAGATCTAGGTCAAGTATCACACTGATCCATGTGAATTGGCTTGGGTTGGGTCAACTTGGACAAGCTTCAGTGATTCCACCGACTGGGGCCTCTGGTAATTTTTATCATCGTAGGGGTCGAACCTTGTCTTGATATCTTCATTAATTATGAAAGTCTCCTTAGGGTGGAGGCTCTCGTAATAGCATTCTTGCGCTACCTCTGGGTCCGTTCTGACGACTCCGATTCTGCCATCTCCGAGTGGGATCTTCATAGTCAGATGCATAGTAGAGACTATTGCGCTTAAGGCATTGAGAGATGGTCTCCCAGCAATGTGTTGTAGGAGCTGGGAAAATCAACGACCAGGAACTTAACCATGATGGCTCTGTTATCCCTTCCAGCCCCGAAAGTGGTTCTCAAGTTGATGAACCCTAAAACCTACACAGATTCACTAGAAAAACTGAGTAAAGTTCCATCATACCTTTTCAACCAGATTTAGGGGAGACCCAATTTCTGGTATGCTTTCCAGTGTAGAATGTCTGCGGAGCTTCCTTGGTCTACAAGTACTCGCTCTACCACAAAGTTTGTAACCCCTATAGTGACCACCATCGGTTTGTCTCTGTTGGGACCACCTTCTGGGAATTCTGACCTATCAAAAGTTATAACCGTCGAGTCCGAGCCTTCTTAAAGCAGGTTGATCTGCCCTGCCCGCTGTGGTCGGCGTGCCTGTACGCCTAAGAATCCTCTTAAAATTATGTGAATAACTCACCTTCTGTCTTCTTTACCGTCTTCAGTTCTTGGGAGCGAGAGCAGGGTACTCGCGAGCAGTCCTGAGTCTGAAGTTCAACTTGATCAGGGCGCTCCCGTTCCCTCTTCTGGTTTCCCTCCTTTGACCTATCATCCATTCGGGCAATGAACCTGGCCAAGTACCCCTGGCGGATTAAATGTTCTATTTGGTTTCAGAGAGAATGACACTCCTCCGTCCCATGTCCTTGCGCTTGATGGAACTCATAAAACTTGGATTTATCTGACCCTTTCGGCGCCTCTCCTAGGGGAGAAAGTGAAAGGAGGCCAGTGTTGTATACTTCCTGCATAATCCGGTCGCGTCGGTCGTTCAGCGGTGTGAAGTTAGTGTACTTGGGAGCAGTGTAAGTGTTAACACGCTTGTCTTGATTCTGTTTAGGACTTCTTTTTCTTTGATTGGATCGATGATTAACTCGATCTAAGAGACTCACTCGGTCCGCTTCTCGCTCTTTTATGCTAATGTATCGAGAGGCCCTTGTGAGAAAGTCGTCTATATCCAGGGGTGGCTTTTTAGTCAGGGAGTCAGAAATTTTACTTGGGCGGAGACCAGTTTATATGGTATGCAACGCTACCTCAGAGTTGAGGTCTTGGATCTACATAACCTGCTCAAAAAATCGAGCTATGTACTGCTTTAACGACTCACTTAGGAGTTGGCGCAGGTTCACCAGGCTGTGCGAAATTTGTTGTACCACTCAATTGGTGGCAAACTGGATGAGGAATTTCTTGATGAGATCTGTAAAATTAGTGACACTCCTCTGAGGGTGGTGAAAGTGTAACAGCCCAATTTTTAAGCAGTAATTAAACAGTGAAAAAATTAAAGTTTCTCAAAGAAATAAGAAATGAATCATAGAAAATAGGAAATTTAATTATGAATACAAGGATATTTTCAGTCTGACTTAAAACGAAAATAAACGAGAATGGAATGTAGAATAGAATAATAAAATAAAATAAAAATCTGCTACAGAAAAATGCTACAGTAAAATGCTACAGTAACATCACATGAAAAATGTTGCAGAATGTAGAGAATTCGTGAGAATTCTCCAAATTTCCACCGCCTCATGTCAATTTTGAACTGCTACAGTGATTTGCTACAGTAATTTGCTACAGTATTTTGCTACAGTAACCGCCATTGAAAGCCTATAAATAGAGCCCTGACCTCCCACATTTCCTCAGACCAAAAACCTCACTAATCCTATAACCTTTCATCTCCCTCTTCAAGCTCTCAAAACCTTCTTTCTTTAATTTTCGCATAAGGAGAAATTACGCAAACTTGAAGATTTGAAGAAATACAAAGGAGTTTAGCATAAGGAAAGTTTAACGATCTTCACTTGAGGTAAGAAAGAGGGGATAGGATATTAAATACATAGAAATTAAGTTAGAATTGCTTGCTTAATTGTTTAGAAACTCATATAGTTATACTTTAATTTAATTTGAACTAAATTGTGAAATGGATGCAAATGGTTTGGAATATGATATTAAATAATTACCATAACATGGAAAATATGTTTCCATATTCTTTGAAATATGACATATTATGAAAAATATGTTTTCATATGTTTGAAATATGATATGAATATTATGGGAAATGTGTTTCCATATGATTGAATTATGATATAAGTAGTATGGAAAATGTGTTTCCATATTCTTTGAATTATAAATAAAGCATGCTTAATTGATTGTCATAATAATTTTATTGTTAAAACTAGTTATAAAGGAATTTGGTAATGAAATGCATTCATGCATCATATGCATTGGCCGTTCAAAGAATCCGCAGAGGGGTTCTTTGAGGGGGTTCCCGGTGGGGGAACGCGCTCTGTTGAGCACAGACCTCTGCGGTGGTTTTATACCACGGCCGTCTTAAGGGCTAAGCAGTGTGTCCTTAAGGGGGGTCCCGCAACACTTGTTATTGATATTATGATATTGTTATCCGATGTTGGTGTTGCATTATGGGGCGCGGTATCGGTTGGATATCCGTAAAAATGTTATTGTTGGAAATCACTGCAGATGTTCCCACCAGAATGGATCCATCATGCATTTTCATTCATATAAAAGAACGTAATATAATACAAAACACTTGTTTGGCATCTGCATCGCATAGCATCCTACTTGTGGTTGTGGTTGTTCTAATTTGATTTCTATTTATTTAGTATTTTATCTCACTCTTTCTGTTACTTGTGGCAACCCTTTTAGTGGTTAACCAGGGAGATATATGACAAAGTGGATAATGCTTGATGTGGATGAATTATGAAGACTTTTGATGCTGATGCTTGCTTGCATGTCTACTGTGGCTGTATTACGTGTATACTATGTTGTTGGTACTGTACGTCTTTATATTTTATAAGATCTAGGTGCCTGTTGTAAAATATAATACGTATGGAACTCTGATATTATGTATAATAATAAGTAGTTAATTATGTAAAAGTTGCGTACTCTGATATTGTATTAGTAACCTCTGGAATCAGGTTGTGAATCTCTTGATAATTACCAGGTGAAAAATAAGTTATCTAAGAGATTTTATATGGTGACGGTAATTATCTTGGGATTTGCAAGTTGGCTCCAGGGTGTTACAACTGAAGTGGTATCAGAGCAATGGTTTATAAAATATAAAGAAAACCTTAGGAAGTGACTAGAGATTAACATAAGATAGCTTGAAGTGTGTGAACCTTGATTTCTATTTGTTTGAAATGTGTGTGCTTGTGTGTTATGTGTGCTCTTTGTATGTTTCTGTTTAGTATAATTACTAGATAGATAATGTAAAATTGTTAGAACTCTGAGTATATTAGATACTTAGTAACTGAAAGTAGTGGTACTATACCAAAAGTAGCTTGGCAACAAGGAGATGAAGTAAGCATGACTTGGGAGCGAGAAGATGAGATGAGGAATCAATATCCTGAATTATTTTAACCAGGTACGTTTAAATTTCGAGGACGAAATTTTTATAACGGGGGGAGAGTGTAACAGCCCAATTTTTAAGCAGTAATTAAACAGTGAAAAAATTAAAGTTTCTCAAAGAAATAAGAAATGAATCATAGAAAATAGGAAATTTAATTATGAATACAAGGATATTTTCAGTCTGACTTAAAACGAAAATAAACGAGAATGGAATGTAGAATAGAATAATAAAATAAAATAAAAATCTGCTACAGAAAAATGCTACAGTAAAATGCTACAGTAACATCACATGAAAAATGTTGCAGAATGTAGAGAATTCGTGAGAATTCTCCAAATTTCCACCGCCTCATGTCAATTTTGAACTGCTACAGTGATTTGCTACAGTAATTTGCTACAGTATTTTGCTACAGTAACCGCCATTGAAAGCCTATAAATAGAGCCCTGACCTCCCACATTTCCTCAGACCAAAAACCTCACTAATCCTATAACCTTTCATCTCCCTCTTCAAGCTCTCAAAACCTTCTTTCTTTAATTTTCGCATAAGGAGAAATTACGCAAACTTGAAGATTTGAAGAAATACAAAGGAGTTTAGCATAAGGAAAGTTTAACGATCTTCACTTGAGGTAAGAAAGAGGGGATAGGATATTAAATACATAGAAATTAAGTTAGAATTGCTTGCTTAATTGTTTAGAAACTCATATAGTTATACTTTAATTTAATTTGAACTAAATTGTGAAATGGATGCAAATGGTTTGGAATATGATATTAAATAATTACCATAACATGGAAAATATGTTTCCATATTCTTTGAAATATGACATATTATGAAAAATATGTTTTCATATGTTTGAAATATGATATGAATATTATGGGAAATGTGTTTCCATATGATTGAATTATGATATAAGTAGTATGGAAAATGTGTTTCCATATTCTTTGAATTATAAATAAAGCATGCTTAATTGATTGTCATAATAATTTTATTGTTAAAACTAGTTATAAAGGAATTTGGTAATGAAATGCATTCATGCATCATATGCATTGGCCGTTCAAAGAATCCGCAGAGGGGTTCTTTGAGGGGGTTCCCGGTGGGGGAACGCGCTCTGTTGAGCACAGACCTCTGCGGTGGTTTTATACCACGGCCGTCTTAAGGGCTAAGCAGTGTGTCCTTAAGGGGGGTCCCGCAACACTTGTTATTGATATTATGATATTGTTATCCGATGTTGGTGTTGCATTATGGGGCGCGGTATCGGTTGGATATCCGTAAAAATGTTATTGTTGGAAATCACTGCAGATGTTCCCACCAGAATGGATCCATCATGCATTTTCATTCATATAAAAGAACGTAATATAATACAAAACACTTGTTTGGCATCTGCATCGCATAGCATCCTACTTGTGGTTGTGGTTGTTCTAATTTGATTTCTATTTATTTAGTATTTTATCTCACTCTTTCTGTTACTTGTGGCAACCCTTTTAGTGGTTAACCAGGGAGATATATGACAAAGTGGATAATGCTTGATGTGGATGAATTATGAAGACTTTTGATGCTGATGCTTGCTTGCATGTCTACTGTGGCTGTATTACGTGTATACTATGTTGTTGGTACTGTACGTCTTTATATTTTATAAGATCTAGGTGCCTGTTGTAAAATATAATACGTATGGAACTCTGATATTATGTATAATAATAAGTAGTTAATTATGTAAAAGTTGCGTACTCTGATATTGTATTAGTAACCTCTGGAATCAGGTTGTGAATCTCTTGATAATTACCAGGTGAAAAATAAGTTATCTAAGAGATTTTATATGGTAAGGGTAATTATCTTGAGATTTGCAAGTTGGCTCCAGGGTGTTACAGAAAGAACCAACGGAATGCTGATTTAGTCAGCCTAGTGGGGAAAGTTCTACAAAATAGGGAGTTGGACGTTCCGATGATCAGCATGGTGGTTGTGAACATGGTGAGGTGCTCTTTGGGGTCTCCCCTGCCATCGTACTTCTACATAGACGGAGGCTTGTAATTCAAGGGGTAGGAGCGTTCATGATTTGTTCAACAAATGGATGGGTGGCGAAAAGGAACTTGGTCACATATCTCGTTGTTCCTTGTGTCCGATAGGAAGCGTGGACATCAGTTTTGTGCTGGGCGGATCGGTTGTCGTTATGGCTTGAGGCCTCGCGCTCCACTCTAGTCGCCCTCGGAGTTTCGCGTTCTCCTGTTGCAAGTTGGCCACTGTATACTATAGGGTTTCTACCATGTTCTTGAGTTATTGTATCTGATCGTCGTATTTAGGCTCATGCCTACGTCCAGCGTCTTCTTCCTTACGAGTGTTGCGTATGTTCACCATTGCTACCTCCTAGGATTAGGGTTTGAAAGCTTGAGGTGTAGGATCCATTTTACTGGGACCTACGGTAGATGCCAAAATGTTTATACAAAGAATATGAAAGCACAAAACCCTAAATAATTCCCCTAAGACTTAGGTTAATTATTTCTCAAAAGTGTGTCACTTAGTCCACAACATGAACGTACAGGTCGTATTTATATGAGGGTTAACCCTGGGAAAACCGACCTAGGGCCACTAAGCTATGACTAGAATACATGTGACCATTCCCCTAATCAACAAAGGACCTAGTGGAGCACCATGGGGTCCCCTTCCCGATCCCTGGGGGGAACATATATAAATAGCAGTTTCTTTTATTTTCTTTTCTTTCCCTTCTTAAAAACAATAAGTTTACATGAGTCACCTGTGAGTATTGTTCTTTATTCCCCATGCTTAGGACATTCTCATAGTTGTACTGTGTAGGGACATACCTTTTTCACAATATATGAATATTGTATGCAATGATATAAATAGCAGTTTCTTTTATTCTCTTTTCTTTCCTTGCTTAAAAACAATAAGTTTATATGAAATACCTGTGAGTATCGTTCTTTGTTCCCCACACTTAGGACATTCTCATAGCTGCGCCACGTAGGGATGTACCATTTTCGTAGTATATGAATATTGTATGCAATGATATAAATAGCAATTTCTTTTATTCTCTTTTCTTTATATGCTGAAAAACAATAAGTTTACATGAAACACCAGTGAGTATGTTGACACAAGCTTATACTAGGAAATTCATATCCACAACATAAAGCTTTATATGATTATTTACTATAAAATGATAATATACATTTTACTTGAAATAATCGACCCCCTCTGATTTGCAATCCCTTCTCTATTTAAGTGCAACTGTTGTGTTCTTTATTTCATATTCTCTTTTAACTCTTTAATTCTGGGAGATTGTAACCTATCATGTCTCACGAAGGTACCATTGATAGTTCCCAACACTCTACTTCACGCTCCACCACTCCACCCCTACCCCTTCTACCCCCACTCACTCTATTAATTACAGATTATCATGAGAGACTATCCTCCATAGAGAAAGCTCTAGAGGATCAGGATGTAAGGGTGAGTCACCTTTTAATCACCATGTTTTACACGGTGAACTCTTATGGTGCAATTCAGCTTAGAGTATTAACGTTGGTAGCTATATTTAATATGTATATATAAATAATATAAATATATCATATATCAAAATTTTATTATATATATATTTATCGATGAATAACAATATATATATATATATATATATATTTAAAAACAAAATAAATGATATTATGTTAAGGGTAATAAAGATTATACATTACAAAATTAATCTACTAATACATTAATGAAGATTGAAATTTTTTGTAAATAAATATCTTCTTGTTATCAACTTCATAAATATCAATGTAAACATATTTTAAATATTTGAAATTCAAAACGTTTCTCGTTTAATTAAATTTCAATCAAACACTAATTAATTTTGAAAATACTAAGAGTTAATTACTCACTTTGCTTGACCTAAAAAAATCAAACACTAATTTATTTGTTGCATTGTTTGTTCCTAATAAAGTAAATAATAAACAAAGCAATAATTGTTAGTCCACTAATGTTAAAGGTCATAAAAATAAATTATCATATCAATTTAATAATTAGTCCATACTCAAACTTCAAACTCATAGTTACTATACAACAAAAAAAAAACCAATAATCCATTAAATTACAAAAAAAACATACATACAGTTACAAAAAAAACTATAAATAAAATCAAACTATATATAATCATTTGATTTTGCATTAAGAAAATTACTATACACCCTCATTCAGAAAGAGCACTCATGGACCTCCAACCATCACCACTCAAAAAAAATAGTGTACACCCTAACTTACAAGGCCCACCCATGCACCCTCATTAGCATCCATCCCTTCTCCACCACACCATTCACCTTTCCTCGGCCTCACCCCGTTCAAACCATCACCCACCACCCTAAAAACCAGAAAACCACCGCAAAAACCAAAGAAGCAAAAATGAAAAGTACAACCAGAAAACCCAAGAACTAAAAAACAAAGGAGAATCGTAGGGGAAAATGTTCCAAGGTGGCGCCTTTCTGCGAGATCTAGTCTACAACCGCTCAAAGCTTGCGCCTTTGAGGGTAGGTGATAGAATGACAACCAAAAACGAAGGGGCAAAGTGTCTTTTCGCTCAATTGCGTTAACTGAAGGGAGGGAAGATCACCTTCACGCAGACAGAGGTTTGGCGAACGCAACAAAACCTAGGATGGAGGTTATGAGAACGGAACGACACAGTGGTATGACCAAACAAAAGGCCGTTGGGGGAACAGAGGTTCGTGGGGGGGGGGGGGATGCAGTATGCGGCAAAGTTTGATAACTACATGCCTGAATATGACAAGTGAGACTCTCAACAGGGATTTTTTGTCAAGTCTCTCTCTCTCTCTCTCTCTCTCTCTCTCTCTCTCTATATATATATATATATATATATATATATATATATATATATATATATATATATCTTATGAGAAAGATTCTCTTATACGAGAGAAAGGGGAACGAATTTTGACTGTAAAACCATATATGAATGATTGAGATTAAATTTTTTTAAAAGTTACATGATCACTTAAAATGTCACATGACTTCTTAAACACTCACATGATTAATTTCAATCATCCATTATATGATTATATAGTCCAAATTCGCTTATATATATATATATATATATATATATATATATATATATATATATATATATATATATATATATATATATATATATATATATATATATATATATTGCTTACGTTCATATTGCTTACGTTCTTTTTTTCCAATTCTAAGAGGAAAGAAGAGAAACATTCACGTACACGTAATAATTGCATAAGTAATTACACCTGGAAATCGACGTACATAATGGAATTGGGAGTATACATGAAATTTAAATTCACAATTCAGTGATCGATATCGACGTATAATACATTTAGAAATACGAGTTGAATTACAATAGATAAAGGAAAAAAGCACGTGGAAAGATGATCAATTAAGGAAAAACTCATCTATATATAATGATAAGAATAAGAATTATCAATCAAATCATAAAAAAATGAATGAGGATCTGGTGTACATCTAAACGTGATCAGGATGTAATTCTCTACCTTAAGGTTTTTTATAAGTAATATTTTGTTTCCATTTTCTCTTGTCTTTTTTATTAATGAGTAATTTTTTAAAAAATAAATAACACAATAAAGCTATCTTTAATCTAAAACTTCTTTCATCCTTTTTTCTAAAATGTTACGTCAATAGTAATGTAACATACTGTCATTTGTGTATATGTTAATTAAATTAATAAACTTGTTATAAAATGTCACAGATCTTTTAAAGTAAAAAAACAACTTAAAGAATGAACTTAAACCAAACATCAAATGGAAGAGATTAAAAATATAATTTGATCTAAAAAATTATTAAACTAAAGTTTTTATATTAAATAATGAATGTGCAGAACATATATTTTATCAGAAGATTGTAATTTTACCTACTGGTGAGTGAGATTGTAGGTAGCTCAGTGAAGTACAGTTAATTATGATGATAAAGGTTAAAGTTAAGAAAAAGAGACTCAAAAAGGGATTGTTGGTTGAGGGCACTGAACCAAACACTCACTGCAATCCCATATAATCCAACCTGAAGGTGGAGGAATCGAAGGGAGAATTTTATCACAAGAGTTTGTGAGGACCATACACACTATAGCCAGCATAACCAAGGTACCTTTTTAGATAGTTTTTCGTTTTCTTGCGTGCTCACATTCTCACAAGGTTCCATCATACATTTAATGCACTCACATTTGTTTTTCTTACCAGCCATGACCATGGTTTGTTCCCCCACCAAGACAAATGTTTCTTTAATTTAGTAATCTAGTAGACACAAATCACTTCTCAGACCCTTCATGCATTATTTTTTTCTCTCTCTCGTTTTTTTATCACATCATTTATTATAATTTTATTTTCCTTTCCACTTATTTTTTCCTTTCTTAAATGTATCTTTTGAACATCAAAAGACACTACATAGAACCTAGGATTTCTGAATAACATTTTTCAAGTGGATTAGGGACAGAGACGAGGATGTTGGATGATGGGCAAGAGAATGGTTCCTTTTTTGGGCTTTGGGATTTGTTTTTGTCATTGTGGACTAAAATATTTGTGTGTGTTTCACTTGTGCTTGTGGTTGTGGACAAGGAAGAAGCATGTTTGAGGATGATGATGCTTGGTAGTGGTAGAGGTGGGAGTTCCCAAGCAAAAACCAAACAAGGGGAAGTGCGTGTGGTGGGACCCATTTTCCATAGAGACATGACACATCCCAATGTGGTGCATTTTTCACTGTTGCATAGTTGCATTGCAACCTATGATTTTTCGCCATTTCAATATTGTTTAGGGTGTGTTTAGATAAAAGTTGGGTTAATTAGTTTTGACGAACAAAAAAATTTTACGATCAAAGAAAATTTTTATTGTTTTAAATGATATACTAAACAAATATATCCATAAGTTTATTTCTTTAATTATATATCAAACGGACACATTCTATTTAAAAATTAAAGGAATGGATAGTAAGATAAACTAAGTGGTTTTATAAATAGTAAATAGTTTGATATTATTTAAGTTAAGTGTTGAGTTTAAATATCTTTTATATTATATATATATATATTAATTAGTTATATTAACAAAGGAAAAAGGATGTAAAGTAGTGATGTGCATTGTGTTGTGTGTACATTTCATAAATGACCCACCACACCAAAGCCTTCAATTTTCATTTAAACAATGAAGCTAAGTAACCTATGGAACTTTCAATTTGTAACATTTTTTCTCCATCATGTGAAAGACATTTCCCTTCTCACAAAGCACTTGCATGTATACTCATTTTCTCCCTCACGGAGTGACAAGTGATTGTTAAACATTTGGAATGCTAAAAGATGACTAGCAAGTGAGAGGCATCAATGTCATGGTACATAACTTTATTCAATAATTCCATATTGATATCCGCAAGAGAAAAAAAGATATAATAATCATAATACAATGCATGTGTTCTTGTCCTTGCAATGAAGATGAACTTTAAATTAGAGCAAAAGTGATTTATGGTCCAAAAACGAAAGATCGTAGATATATGAGTTGACCCACCTTTTTAAAGTGCCACAGCTATATATGAAAACATAGAATCTCCATTAATCTTACTTTGCAGAAGGAAAGTAAAAATACATCTTGCTAAATAATGAAGTCCTTTCTCTGTCTCTCTCACTCTGTTCTACGATGAGAAATAATTATGAAAAATATAATTATTCATATCGATGTTACAATGACCCAAGATAGGACGGGAACATCAAATAATTTGAGTGCCTCCTTTATGAGAAACTATTTATCACGGAGGAACACTTCTTTTTGTTTGGATGCATAAAAGAAATTAGATTAAATAATTTGAGAGGAAATACATCACTCATAATTTGAACTAATATTTATTTAATAACTAGTAAAATTAATAACAATTTAGAATAAAGGAATAATATTATATTATATAAAAAATTTAAATATATATTTTTTATAAAATATTTTTTTCTTTTACATTAAATATTTTGTTTTTGTCTCTATTATAAATTTGAATTCGTTAAGTATTCATGTAACCAACTAAGTTACACATCAACTTGATCAAATGATTCAAACGTGTCTAATTGATTATTGACACATGATTCTAACAATTAATATGCATTTCTTTATCGTTAAAAACTTCAATAATTTTATTTTTTATCATTTTTTAACGTAACTTTAGGGTTTATATTATAACTGTTATAATTACATGTCAATAGTTAATTGGACATATAATTTAATTGGTTACGTTAATACTTAATGAATTCATATGCATCGTAAGGACCAAAATAAAATATTTAATATGATTTGGATAGAAAAAAATACTTTACGTAGAAATTAAAAGACTTTTATTTTATAAGACTATGATGTGTTATTTAAAAATTAATTATAGAGTGGAGAATAATTTTTCTTATTTTACTCCATCACCATTATTGACCTATTGCTGGGACATATGCGACAAAAATGAACCTGGTTTTTTGAATTGGTAGTAGTCCACTTTTGAGATTGATTATTATTATTTGCATATTGTGTTGCCTCTGAAGATTAAAATCACATATAATTAATCTGAAGTAAATAATTCAATATATAGTCCATTAATTGAGGCAGAGTCAGCACACAAGAGAGCAGTGTGGGAATGTTAATGAAAGAGATGGATTAGAGAAGTGATATACACGTGAGGGAAGGATTATGGTCAAAGGAATATAAAATACTGAGAGAATGTGAATGTGTACAAAATATGATGGAGCAAGGTTGCCATCAATATTATACTCATTAAGACCACATATGGGCAGCATTAAGTAATTATGTCCTTTTTTATCTGTTAAGTGTTAAAGATCAATTTTGTTAATTAATTCTTAAATTATTGGCGTGGGGATTAATGTATATAAAAAGGGTGATTATGAATATTTTGATCTGGGTTTGGCAATGCATGAGCATGCTTGCAATTGCATTCATGATGGGTGTGGATGGTGCTGTAGTTGGGATAATAATTGCAGTAACACAGTTTGTGGCCTTTTGCCAATTAAATATGAATTTTTGTAATCGATCGAAACTAACAGGTAACCATGCATAAGGGAGAGGAAAATACGAGAGCGTGCGTGCCCTCACTACTTTATTGTTTTTAATGATTTATTTTTATAATTTAGTTTAGATGAAAAGGTAAACTATAATATATAATTATGAGAATAATTTTCTTATTTAAGAGTCAGATACATAAATGTTAGTCATATCTATAAAACGCAACAATTATATAATTTTTAAAGTGATTGTGTGACTGTTAATAATGTAATGAATTTTATGAAAAAATAAAATTAAAACATAAAAGTCATGTGATATTTTTAGTTAGTCATGTGATTGTTAAATAAATTTAAATCTTAGCATTCTATATATGATAATATTAGATTGATTAATTAGGATCCTCTCAGGAATAATAAATTAACGTAAAATTATTACATACATTAGAAAAAAAATAAAAAAATAAAACTTGTGGATCATATTATAATTTTTAAAAAAAAAATTCCCTTAAAAATCTAATAATGTGATACTTTCAAACACAAGAGGAAATATCCAAATTCAATCTACAGTTACATTCTTCTCTTTTGCATATATATATATATATATATATATATATATATATATATATATATATATATATATATATATATCCCTCATATGTGAAGAGGGCAGATCTATCTAGTGAGAATTTTAAATAGAATTTAACATTTTAATCAATTATTTTAACAATATTAAGCACAACATAAGGGTGTATGTTAATTTTGTTTTTTTATGCATATTATTGTTGGTTCCTACAAAGAATTATGTGAGTCAATAAATTTCTCAACCAATCTGTTTGATCTATCGTCTCAATAGCAATAAATTTTGTTGTGCAATACAATTTTATCATTTCATTATTTTTAAGAAATTGCACCTCAATGAAACCTACCTTATCATTTTCAACAACTTTGTTTGCATAACAAAATTATTCCAATTCTACAAGAAATTTAGAAGAAAGCAAATTACATAAAAATAAAATTAGAGCATAAGTAGGTTAAGAAATACTTATTTCAAGCATTTTTTTATCAAGTAAATGTATGTTGTCTTAAAACAACCTTAAATAATAAAATTAATTTAATAAATTCTCAACATGTCTTTTAATAGGATAAAATAATTCTTGATTCCTTCAATCTTGAATTTTAATCTATAAGACGACATTAGTATTTCTTAACTTTTGAGATTTAAGCACAATATTCAATCATGCTTTACAAAAATATATTATTCATGTTTATAAACATATTATAACAATCTCATATTTTATTATTTTGATATATATACATTAATTAAATATGCTCACAAGAAACCCATTATTCGCTAGCCTATTGTCTTATAGAACATTCATTTTAATATAAAATGATGTTATGAATAACAATTAAAGCTATTAAAAAACAAACAACAACCAACACCATATTTAAAAAAAAAAACATCAATTATGAGTGAAAATCATTTCTAGATATCTATGTCACAAATTAATGGAATCTGTAGAACTAGAACCATTATCTTTCATTTCATATTCATAGAGTTGGAACAACTAATCACCAATTAATAAAAATCTCGTAAAAGTTAAATTTATACTTATTACATCTTTATTATTCTCTAAAAAAATTAACCTCATAAAATAGAACATTAAACATAAAAATTTTACATTACATTATTTAAAACTAGTATTCATTCACACTTCAACAATTGCAATTTTTTCCATCCAAAATTATTTTTCTGCATCTTGACATTTGGTTTGATTTTGGTTTCATTTCCAAATAAAAGAGAATAAAGTCAATGATACTTGTTTTTCTTCCTTAATCGAATATGCCATTAAAAAACACCAATAATGAAACAACTAATAAGATTAGTTATTAATAAATGAAATTAAAGTTTTGTGGCAAACAAAACAAAAAAATGGTCTCATGTTTATAACTCATCATTTATTTCTTAAAACAAAATTAAAAGAAATAATTGATACTACTTGATGGGCACCATGTCTATAATTTTCCACCAATGACATTTTTAGGTAAAAGAGTATATATGCCTCAAATTAAATTATATAAAAGCAAGACCACCAAAAGTACTACCTTAATCATAATTTCAACCAAAATTGTAGTAAAACATCACATAAAATGATAAGTAACAACTTCTCTTCACTTATCTCACAAATTCATAAAAAAGTCAACATATGAAAATGTCAATATATTTTTTCGAATATCTTGATCCCTTAGGCTACTCAACCTTCCCTGTCCAAAGGGAATCACACGGTAGAACTAGTGTTGAAGATATAGATTAAAATGAAATTTCATCTTATTGTGTTGTTGCCCAGGATTGAACTAAGGACCTTCAGTGTGTAAGACTGACATGATAACCACTACACCACAACAACTTGTTGCTTTGAATTCATAAAAAAAATTTAAATTCATATGACCCAACATAATTTTAAGATATGTGCTTGTGAAGAACTATGAAAATGGTGAATCCATCATACTTTTCTTGTATGTTGATGATATGTTAATTGTGTGGAAAGATAAAGTGAAAATAGCTACTTTAAAGAAGGCATCAAGCAAGTATTTTGCCATGAAAGATCTGGGTGCAGTAAAAAGAATTCTTGAAATGAAAATTTTTAGAGATTGTTCCAAAAGAATATTATGGGTATCTCAACAAAACTACATTGAGAAGATTCTCAAAAGGTTCAGCATGCACAATGCTAAACTTGTGCGTGTTCCAATTGTTGGACATTTCAAACTTAGCAAATTTCAATGTCTAAAGAATGAAGAGGAAAGAGAAGAAATGAACAAGGTGCCATATTCTTCTGTTGTGGGTAGCCTTGTGTATGCAATGGTTTGTACAAGACCAAATATTGGTTATGCTGTAGGAGTTGTGAGCAGATTCCTGTTAAACCCAGGGAAAGAGCATTCAAAAGCTGCTAAATGGATATTAAGGTATCTAAGAGGAACTTCCAAAAGAAGGTTGTGTTTTGGAAGTGCCAAACTAATGCTCATTGGATATTCAGACTCATATATGGCAAGAGATGTGGATTCAAGGAAGTCAACATCAGGTTACCTGATTACTTTTGTAGGGGGAGCTGTTTCTTGGCAATCAAAACTTTAAAAATGTGTAACATTGTCTACCGCTGAAGCAGAGTATGTAGCAATCGCTGAAGCCTCCAGGGAGATATTATGGATGAAGAACTTCCTAAGAGAGTTAGGACATGATCAAGATGATTATGTAGTGAATTGTGATAATCAAAGTACCATCCATCTTCCCAAGAACCCCATGTTCCATTCACGCACAAAACATATTGATATCCAGTATCATTGGATACGAGAAGCGTTGGATAAGAATAAATTAAAGATAGAGAAAATTCATACATATTTAAATTAGTCTGATATAATGACTAAGTCAATACCAACGAAGAAGGTAGAAGATTGTTGCCAAGGAACTGGTGTAGTAGTGCCCCTCAATTGAGTCAGGAAGGGGGAGATTTGTTGGAATTCCCTCATTCAATTATGGTGCACAAGTCACACTGCATGGAAAATGGGGATGAATATTCTAAGGTCTTGGAATTTATCTTTTTGACCTTGAGACGTGCATATTCAACTTTGAAGAATGCATTAGAAATTTCTAGATCTCCTTGGAATTATGGAAATCTATTAGCATCCATTAGAAGTCTCTAGATTTCTTTGGAATTATGGAGATTTATTAGCCTCCACTAGAAGTCTCTAGATCTCTTTAGAAAAGCCACATTCTTCTCCTATAAACAGGAGAACTTGTGAAGAGTTGGATACCTATCCAAGTAAAGAAATTCCCAAGAGACCTCTTTGAGAGTAAGAGAGAATTTCATAGAGAGAAACTTTGTATACCATCCGAGGGGTGAGATTCATAGAGAGATCCTTAGAGGTTGAGAGAAACACTTTGTAATCCTATTTTTTTTCGGAGAGGGTTTTCCACGTAAAAATTTTGGTGTTCTTCTTCTCTATTTTTTATTTTATTTTTTCTACACTTCCGTGTAGTGCCCATTTTGCGTTCACAGAGGAGGGAATAGGTATCGGTGTTCCCCAACATTATGGACAACTACGACAAAGAAAACATGGAGTTTCAAATGCCATGTGATTCATTCAAATAAATTAGAAACTAATGATATCTCACAAGTGTATTAAAATTTGAAAGGAAAAAAAAATAAAGCAAGATTAAGAATAAAAGTAGCAAGCAATTGTGATACACAAATGCAAGACTCCATCTATCTCGTGTGCAAGGCCATTCCGATACTCTTTTTTTTTTCACATTGTAGAAAAAATATCTATAGAATTGGAAAATTACCTTGAAGAAGGATAAGTTACATCATAATTATTAGTCATTGCCTAAAAAGTGAAAGCTATATTGATATTCTCTTAAGGTTTACACAACGATACACATGACTCAGCACTTTAAATTTTACATATTAGAATTTTTACAACTCACTCAAAAAAAATAACTTTGTTTATCTCAAAACACTTATTCTTCTTATCTCTCTTTCACATACATACATACACACACGTGCTTGTATATACACACACGTATATATAGAAACTTTGTTGATTTGTCTATTTCAAAAGAAGTCCAACAATTTTTAATGGTGGAGAATTAATGGTCATCAACAATTTTTAATGATGGAGAATTAATAGTCATCAATTAAATTAATATTTCAACGGTAAAAAAAGTCTTCTTTCAATAGGAATGTGTGTATGTGTTCCAATAAAAGTTTGGTAACTTCTAGTAGTGAAGAATTAACCGTGATCAATCAAATTAATGTCCCAAGAAATGTTTCCTTTCAATAAGAGTAATGCATCATTAATATCCAAAGAAAAAAAAATGAATTAAATTGTTATTGACAGATTGTTTTAAAAAAATACTGATTAAAAAAATAAGACACTTTTAAGTTCACCTAAAATATTTAAATTACTCAAATCAAATTTGTATGATCATGTTTTAGGTTGAGGGTCTTTCAAGGCAAACCTTTCTCAACCCATTTCTAATTCCATTGTCGCACACAAGATTCACATGCAATTACTGTAACTTAATTTTAAAGATAAAATAGTGTTTGCAAAACAAAAATAAAGGAATCAAAATATCACAATCTAGGAACCATATCATCACTGTCATGAACCAAGCAAACTTGAAAGCAAAGACAGTGAAAGTCTTTTACAGGGTTGGTTATATATGGTATCAGATAAAATGTTTTTTGCCTTTAACTTTACAGAGTCGAGTGACTAGAGAAGTGGATCGACAAAAATAGCAACAAGACAGTTTCTTTCCCTTATATAATAGATAAAAACTGCAGACTTATCAAAAACATTGTTCCTCCTTGGGTGGAAAAGTCTAATGTGACAATGTTTGAATGCCTTTGCCAACATCTCTTAATTTTTTTTTTTGCTCAATTTTCATGTAATATATTAATTAATAAATGTTCCAAAAATTGCCAAATGTTGCAGAAAAGAAATTCATGCTTTTCACGGATTAGATCTTTTCCTCAATCAAAATGAACTAAAGTTAGGCTACTATTGGTAGAGCAATTTAAAAGCTAAAGCCCCACAAGTTGTCATTTAACATGGTGTTGGGTTTTAATTGCTTCCAAGTTTTAATAACTTCCAACTAATAAGAACTTGTGTGGCTACTACTCAGAATAGTTACACTGATGCCAAGATTGTGTCTCTTTATTCTGTTTTCACTGTAGAATCAGATGCCATTTCTGCATCAGCATGCCTTCTAACTTTGAGCCAAATGCAGCTTATGTCGGTATCAGAAGGCACCAAAAACTATCATCATTCATTCAAAAGCAAAAATGGTCAGAAAACCCCCAAAACAAGGCCAAGTACTTTCACACTTTAGCTTCCTTTTCATCCTGTTTGTTTCCACAATCCACAAAGGCCAACCACTTCACTCACTTTTAAAACTACGAGCCAAGGACAATTTTGTCCATAACTCAGTCAGAGAGTTGTTTTTAAGGTGTCTTATTTGGGCCCTACACCAGCCCAAAAGTCCATGGGCTTATGAATCTCTTCTGGTGGGGCCATGGAATACATATGGGCTAGCAGGACCAGTGTGTGCCTCCCAGACCATAAGGTGTTTGGTTGCATTGCAAATTATATACTTAATTTTTGCCTATAGTCCTCTACCTACAGTCAGAACTTGTTGAAATATTAATACACTAAATTTTGAATAAAAATAGAAACATTTCTTCCAAAAAAAATAAAAATAGTAACATTAAGACAATAAAATAAATTCATTGATCAGGATTGTGCAGTGATAAATATTAGAATGCAAATTTTCCTATATATAGAGTTTGAAAACTTGTACTTTAAATTTGTCTTTATTTCAACTGCAGATATTGTTGTTCAAGTCGTGAACATCTATCTCATGGTAAAACTAACTCTCTCACAACAAGTTTTTTTTATCCACAACGCTTAAACACGAAACCTTCCTTGAGATGAATCAAATATATATTATTTAAACAATCACTTAAAAGCAAATAATAAGGATGATGTTCATCAAAAGAACGGAAAAGGAAAGGAAAAAGATTAACAATGCTATAGTATGTAACTTTATTTTCAATAAAAGTGAGCAAAACTTTTGTAAGTGTTTTAATTTCCACTTTATGCTTTTATTGGAGATGACAAAAGGTTGTAGGTGGTGATGGGACCAAGGCAATGAGCTGCATAGTGAAAGTTGAATCTCGTGTGTTTCTCTCTCTAATATCAAAGCAAAAGAAAAGAGCTTCTTTTTGCTTTTACTTTGACTGCAACTGTGCAATATACAGCCAAATATTGTCCGTTGAATGAGGAGTTTACTGTATATTTATGATTTGAAATGGAGTTACAATGATTATTTAATTTACATAACTTTGTCGTTCAGACAAGTGCTGGTACAATGAGAAGTTTGTAGTCTTATCTACCTTGATAGAAATTATTTTCAAATTATAAATTCTTTTTAAGGTTCATATTTTCTGAATGGCACCTGTAGTTTCTTTTATGGTGGAGTGAGTTGCTAATCTTGAACTTTTCCCAGTTGCAGATTAGGGGACAGGTATATTTATAACTTCCACTGCGGGAAACGTCATGTTTCATGCCTCCACAATAGTAGTCATATTTACTCCCTTAACACTTGCTCATACAAACCTGCAATGTTTAGCAATGAGGCTAGATTTGTATGAACTTACTAGGAAGTCATTGAACTGAATTAATGTAGCATTAAAAATACATCATTACAATTCCAATTAGCTTGTTTCTGGTGGCTTCTAATTTATTTTGCTTCCTTTCAGAAGAATGATAAAACTGAAATTGAAACGTTTGGTTGTTGTGAACTAATAGGATACATTATTACAAAAATATCCAAGGTACTTCATATATTTCCTTATTTTGACTATATATGTTAATGCATGCACACGCACTTATACATAAGAATCACATGATTAACATGTCTAGTTTATTGGCAGATATTCTGCAAAATGCTCTGGTGAAGACGATATTAATTCAAGGATAATGAGTGTTGTTGTATGATTTGATAGGGAAGTATAGTTGGGATGCAAAAGTAGTTTTAGTGCTTGCTGCTTTTGCTACAAGACATGGTAAATTCTGGCAACTTATGCAGCCATGTGTATCATCAAGTTTGAATTGAGACCCCTTCTGAAAACACTTGGCAGATTTTGGGTTATTTTAGGAACATGCAAGACATTATTCAAGGAGAAAAGATTATGAGGAATGTCAAATTTAAGAAACGTGTTACCAATATTAGAGATGCCTATGGTAACTCCATTTCCCAAGTGAATTTTCTCAGGTCCTGTGTACCGAATAGAAGTTTTTGTAATTCAATTCATTCTTTTACACAATACCAATAGAAGCTTATTCAGTACATCACAACATTCCATGTTTAAAGGCCAACAAAAGCTTAGAAAAAAAGAAGAAAAGTGTTGGAACTTTACAAAATTTTTATCGTCCACTGATGTAAGGAAAAATGGCAATAAGCTGCCCCCCACTTAAGAGAATTAGATTATTATTGGACATGCGTACATTTCGTACAACTAACGAAAAGTTAATTAAAAATTAAAAAGTAGAAACTAATAAATCAGATGATAATATTGAAAATGTTTGATAAGAATAACTATTACATGATAAATGTAAAAATAAATTTTAATTATTTAAAAATAACTTGTAATTTTTTTTACACATGACTTATAATTTTTTAAATATTTTAATTAATCTTAAATTTTAAAAAAAGTCCAAGTTTTTTTTGTATCTTTATAATTTTAAGTTGTATCCATAATAAAAATTATTTATTAAAAATGTAACATGATGTACTTGTTATGAAAAATAGAAAATACTACATATTTTTCCTTTTTTAAAATAAGTAAAAGTTTTACTTTTTTCTAAAAATGAAATAAAGAAGAGGAGAGAAGTGAAGAGAAAAAACAATGTTCCAAGCTTAACATATTTTACCTTTTTAAATAAAATAAAGATGTTGCTTTTGTTTTAAAATAAAATAAAGGATAGTATGAAAAATTATTAAAATCATGAAGGGGCGGTAAAATAAAAATGGATTTCAACTAGTGATTGAAATCTAAAAATGCTATCTACCCAAAGAACCTCAATTTCATGGTTATCAAATCAGTGAATCATAAAATTTATGACCATAAATTATAAATAACATATACAAATAATAGAACCATATAAAAATATAAATTCATCATCAATAAGTAAAAAAAAACTTGAATCCAACAACATAGAAAAGTAAAAAAAGATCCTAATGTAAAGAAATATGACTCTAAAGTCTATTATAGATTTTAAGTTTGTTACCTGTTTCAAAGTCTATTAGTCCCAGACTCAGCATGTTGCAAAGTTTATTCGCAGACTTTGCCTAAGTCTGGGCCTAAGTCTGCTAACAGACTTATCCTGAGTTTGTTATGTTATGTTCTAGTTTCTATGTAAATGTCTTGGTTCATAGATGATGCTCGGATTTGTTTCCTATAAACAGGCTATTGGGTGCTTGTGTAAAGCGTTGAAAATGATGGAAAAGTTGTTGGATCATTGGCTAAGTGTTGGTTAAGATTGTAACCATGTAACAACATCATCCAAATCAATTTTGCTACTTTTCTCATGGGTGTAGGCTATCCTTGACCAAACCATGTAATTTTCTTGGTGTTCTTTCTCTTTATCTCTCTTTTATGTTTAATTACTTTAAGTTTGAGTGCATTGGTTTATGCTTTGTTTTACCCTGTTTCTTGTTGAAGTTCTTTGTATTTACATTTGTGTTTTGTGATGTTTTTTTGTGTTTCTTGTGATCAAAATTTTATTAAGGAATCAACAAGTGGTGTCGTCTGTGGGAATTCCTAAATCATCAAGAAATCAAAGAATGGGTTCCACGAAATTTGACATTGACAAGTTCTCAAGAGAAAATAATTTTGGTTTGTGGAAAATCAAGATGAAGGCCATCTTGATACAGTAAGGCTGCACAAAAGCTATAAAAGGGGATGATAAAATGTCTACCTTTTTGTCTCCAAGAAAGGAGGAAATGATCAAAAAAGTAAGAAGTGTCATCATTCTATGCCTTGGCGATAAGGCGTTGAGGGAGGTTGTGAAGGAGAAGACAACTACATCATATGTGTGAAGCTGGAGTCATTGTACATGGCAAAGTTCCTTATGAATAAACTATGTCTGAAACAACAACTGTAATCCTTTAAGATGAATGAGGTGAGAAACACCTTTGAGCACATCGTAAACTTCAATAAAATCTTGGACAATCTTGAAAATATTAAGGTAAAATTGGATGATGAAGATAAAGTCATTTTGCTTCTAAAGTCTCTCCCTTAAAGTTATGAACACTTCAAAGATGCTATACTATATGGAAAGGAATAGACCATAACTCTGAAAGAGGTTATGACCTCAATTAGATCCAAAGAGTTGCAAAAACAACAAGAATCTAAGTCAAAAGGGAATGATGAAGGTCTAAACGTGTTTAAGGCAAAGAATGAGAAGAAATGGAAAACCAATAAGGGAAATAAATCTTTTCAGAAGTCAAAGTCTCATGAACGTACTTTCAAGTACAAATGTCATACTTGTAACAAGACATGACACCTCAGGAAAAATTGGCTTGAAAATTCTAAGGGTCCAAAAGGGACTACTGAAGTAGTAGACTTTGTAGTTGTATTAGATGGATATGAAAATACAGGAGTTCTAGTTTCTTTTTCTTCGTAGACTTTAAAAGACTGGGTCTTGGACTCAGGATGCTCTTATCATATGTGCCCCAAGAAGGATTATGTTAGACCCAAGTCTGGTTTGTAAATGATTTTGAAATCATTGATAATTATTTACGAGACCCCAAGATTTGTTAATAATACACATCAAGGCATTTAATTAAATAAAGTCTGCCTACGTGTTATTTAACCTATTCAATTAAGTGTTTCATGTTACAAATCTATGATGCATAAGTTATAAATGAAAGATGGAGTCCACCAATAAAAAGCCTGCCTTGAGTGGTGCAGAATATTTCAGAACAAGTCTGCCTAGGACAAAAGCAGTTTGTGTACAAGTTCATCTCAAGAAAAGTCTAATACTAGAACAACGCTTAAGAAGATTCTGATTCAAGTGTGCCCGTCCATACTTTTGGACTGCTGAGTTATACGCAACTCATTCTCTGAACTCAACATGCATACTTGCTTTAACAATCAAACCTTAGAATTTTGAAGCAGCAACTGAATCTTGCATCAAACAAAAATCAAGGATATTTTTAAAGATGCCCGGAATTGACTTTTGATCAAGAGAAACTGTGCTTATCACTAAAAGAAGAAAGAAGACAAACCAGTGCAAGAACCAACGATTGCATGGATGAGAATTTGAGGAAGCTACCCTACGCTAATCAGAAAGCTGACAGTGATCAGTACTTGCGTCATAAAGAAATCAAATGGTCAACCATGTCATTTATGCATGAGTTCATGATAGAAGAAAGGATACAAAAGGACTTTCATCATATTTCACTCAAGGAACACCTTTTGTGTACAAGATCTAAAGTTCCTTGATTCAGACCTTTTGTCATGTTCTCAGCTTCAAGGTCAGCAAGCTTCAACGGTTATCTCTCTTCAACGGATTAGCAACGTTCACCTTCCTTGGCCTATAAATATGAAGAGAATTTAGACTTTGAAGAAGTTATCGAGTTTGAAAAGCTCACGTGTGAAAGCATCATTCTTCAAGTAATCACTTAAGCTTCCTTCTCAAGAGTAAAAACTTTCTTTATATCTCTACTTCTTGTAAACATAGTTTTTGTCTTTCAATCTTGGTGTATCTATTCTTTAACTTGTATCATCTTATATACTAAGTTCTCTATAACATAAACATTCTCTCAAATTTCTATTTGTGTCAAGTCTGGTGTATTGTCAGTCTTAGTTTGTGTGGGAAACATTGTTTGCCCTGAAAAGACTTTCAAAAGAATACTTGAGTATTGAGCTAGGAGTAACTTGTTAAAATAATACTTGGGATTAAGCCAGAAGTGGCTAGAGTCAAGAATATTTGTGGCACAAGTTGTGCTGTGATTGTAAAAATACGTTTCTACAATAGTGAAAATCCTTCAGGTCTGAAGGTATTAGACGTAGTTTTTGTATTGAAAGTGAACCAGTATAAATTCGATGTGTGCTATCTATCTTTCCCTTATCTTTTAAAGTTTGGTTCAAAAGTTTGCTACACTTCACGTTTGAAAAAGTTTACGTTTTACGCAAAAAAAAAATTAGACTTATTCAACCCCTTCTAAGTCTGACTCTGAACCATCAGGTTATTTTGAAACCCTGGACCTAAAAGAAGATGGAACAATCTTACTAGGAGACAATCATCCTTGCAAGGTGCAAATGATAGGAACCATCAAATTAAAGATGTTTGATGACAGAGAATATCTTCTTAAAGAGGTAAGGTATGTTCCTGAACTTAAGAGAAATTCTATAAGCATGTTTGATAATCTATGATATTCTACTAGAACTCAACATGACATGCTTAAGATTTTCCAATGGGTCTTTAATCATTGCTAAAGGTATTAAAGATAAATGTAATAGTCTATTTATCTTAGATGGTTCCACTGTAATTCCTCATACGTTTGTAGCTAGTAAAAATTGTCATGATAAAACAAAACTATGGTATCTCAGACTTGGGCATGTTAGTGAAAAAGGTTTATTTGAATTGGAAAATTAGAATATGTTAAATAGAGATAAAATAAACAAGTTAGATTTCTATGAAAATTGTGTGCTTGTAAATCACATAAGGTGAAATTTAGGTCTGACATGCATGTTTCTTCCAAGCCTTTTGAATATGTACATTCTGACTTGTCGGGGCCTTCTAGAGTTCAGGATCTAGGTGGAGGCTCATATTTTCTATCAATTATTGATGATTTTTTAAGGAGAGTCTAGCAGTATGTGCTAAAGGATAAGTCTGAAACCTTCACAAGATTTCAGGAATGGTACACACTGATTCAAAATCAGTTAGGCAGCAGACTCAAAGTTTTAAGGACTAAATATGGCCTGAAATTTCTTTTAGAGCGTTTTAATGAGTTTTGCAGGAAACATGAAATTAAGAGGCACAAGACAGTTCCTCATTCACCTCGATAAAATGGTCTGGCTAAAAGAATGAACAAGACAATTCTTGAAAGAGTTAGATACATGCTTCTAGGAGCAGGAATGTCTAAATGCTTCTAGGGAGAAGCTGCTGCCACTGTTGTACACCTAATCAATAAGTGCCATTTTTCAGCTTTAAATTTTAAGACACTTATGGAACCTCAAAGTGAAAAGCCTGTAGAATATTCAAGTTTGTGTATGTTTGGTTCTCTAGCTTATGCCCATGTCAAGGAAGGGAAACTGGAACCAACGACTGTCAAATGCATTTTCCTTGGATATCCAGAAGGTGAGAAAGGTTACAAGTTATGGAGACTGGGAGTAGGTGGAGGAAAGTGCATCATAAGTAGAAATGTCATTTTTGATGAGTCAAAAATAGGGATGTTAAAGAAGGAGCAGATTCTACAAGAAAACACCTCAAAGGGCGAATGAACTCAGATTGATGTGGACCTCTCATCAAAGGAGAAGTATACTCAGAATGTAGAGAAGCACTTCTTACAAACTACAAATCCAAACCCAAGATTTATTGCAGAAGAACCTGATTTTCCATATATTAATAGCTCAGGTAGAGCTACAGACTTTCATAGTGTCCCTGGTTATCAGTTGGTCAGAGACAAAGGGAAAAGAATTTCTAAGCCACCAAATAGATATGAGTATACAGACTTTATCTGTTATGCCTTAAATGTGGCAGAAAAAATTCAGAGTGTTGAACCAAAGATCTTTTAAAGAAGCTATGAAAAGCTTTGAAGCACATAATTGGAGGAAGTTCATACATGAAGAAATGGAGTCTCTAAGGAAGAACTAAACGTGGAAACTTATGGATTTGCATAAGGGGCAAAGAGTTATTGAAAGTAAGTGGATCTTCAAGAAAAAGGATGACATACTAGGAGTGGAAGCACTAAGATTTAAAGCCAGATTTGTTGCTAAGGGTTCTACCCAGGTTGATGGTGTTGATTACAATGAAATTTTCTCACTAGTAGTCAAACACTTTTCTATCAGGATTCTGCTAAGTTTGGTGAATCAGTTTGACTTGGAGTTAGAATAAATGGATGTAAAAATAACATTTCTTCATGGTAATTTGGAGGAAACTATATCTTCATGTAGCAACTGGAGGGGTTTTCAAATTTTTAGGGTTTGAAATAAAGTCCAAGGATTTAGTATAAAAGATTTGATGATTTTATGCTAAAATCTGGATTTTACATGTGTAGCTATGACAACTGCGTGTACACTCTCAAAAGGGACAATATTTGTGTCTTATACTTACTCCTTTATGTGGATGATATTCTATTAGCAAGCTTAAGTGTGACATCCAGGCGTTGTTGATGGCGGGGAGTGATCGCCGGTGCATGGGCACGGACAAGGAGCGGCTCCTGGCAGGCTTCCAGTGGGGAATGTGACATCCCGGGCACTGTTGAGGGCGGGGAGTAATCACCGAAATGAATTCGTACTACCTATACCAACAAATGCATTAGCCTTTTCGGTGGCCTATCACTTAAGAACTTCAAAGTTAAGCGTGCTTAACTTAGACTAATTATGGGATGGGTGACCTCCTGGGAAGTTCTCAAGAAATGTGTGAGTGAGGACAAAAGCACATTGGAAAGGTCTCGTGTTGGTCTGTGGGGCGAGTCGTTTATTCCTGAAAAGCGGCTGGGGTGTTACAGTGGTATCAGAGCCTAGCCTCTCCTAGTACGGTATGGTTCGGGGACGAACCAGGCGGAAGCTGGTGGGCATGTGACATCCTGGCGCTGTTGAGGGCGGGGAGTGATCGCCGGTGCATGGGCACGGACAAGGAGCGGCTCCTGGCAGGCTTTCAGCGGGGAATGTGACATCTCGGGCACTGTTGAGGGCGGGGAGTAATCGCCGAAATGAATTCGTACTACCTATACCAACAAATGCATTAGCCTTTTCGGTGGCCTATCACTTAAGAACTCCAAAGTTAAGCGTGCTTAACTTGGAGTAATTCTGGGATGGGTGACCTCCTGGGAAGTTCTCAAGAAATGTGTGAGTGAGGACAAAAGCACATTGAAAAGGTCTCGTGTTGGTCTGTGGGGCGAGTTGTTCAATCATGAAAAGCGGCTGAGGTGTTACATTAAGCATAAAGGACATAGAGTTTTTCAAATAGACTCTAAAATCAAAGTTTGAAATGAAGGATCTGGGACCAGCTAGGAAGATATTGGGAATGGACATCATTAGGAACAGAAAGGAAAGGGAACTTTTCTACAAATCGGAAGGATCTACGAGCACCAGTTCGTCTCTTAACTTTAAATTCCTGCATCTTTTATTTTATCACATCTTGGTTCCGTTTGGACCTTTATTTCTGCAGTTTTACTAAATTTCTTATATGTATTTTTTGTTATGTGTTAAACCATTGTATGTCTTGCACTAACCATTAAATCATTTCGTCGCACTTGATCTCTGTTTACTTGAAATTCAGACTGTTTTAGGTGTGATTGGTGTTGTTTTTATGATTGTGTTGTTATAATAATTTCTATTTCACTTTGTTTTAATTTGTCCATTGTTTACACCTTATCTTCTACTCCATTTCTGTTTTTCAATTTAAATTTTCATTTTACTTGAAAAGATCTTAACACCATAAACCTATCAATTTAAGAGCCCAAAGAGGGCTTTAATTTACGTCCCAAATTGAACTTATGAATCAAATTGGTTAAATTAATTTCACCATAAACAGTAGCTATGTATTTCATCAAACATTTTTTGGGCAATTTTCCATCTTAAATTTCGTAAGGCAAAATAACAGTTCACACTCAATTTAGGTGCAGATTTCAAAGAGGTGAAAACAACATTGTTTGAAAAAGATGAAATAAATTTAGTGTTAGGGTTCAAAGATGAAAACGAAAATGAGAGATTGAAATGGTTTCAGTGAAGAGCTCGGGTGAGAATGAAAACAAGAAGTGTTAAGGTTCAAAAACTCATCGTCGAAGTATAACAGAAGCTCTCGTGAGGATAAGGTTGTCGAATGAAAGGAAGTTTGAAAACTTTTTTAAACGGAGAAAACCTCTGTTGGTCAGTGGGAGGTTTTTAATCCTACGGGTCAACGGAGTTTTGATTATCTCGAACGGCATAAAAAATTAATATCAACCTTTAAATTTTTCACTTCAACTCAACTCCGTTTCTCTAACTGAAAACCAAACATCCACGGACTCAACTCTTCCTGACTTCACTGAGGATGCCACCGTAGAACGCAAGAGGGTTCGAACAATTTTTTAAAAGGATTTCTTATAATTTTTAATTAAAAATAAAAATTGAGTTAGTTACAACAAAACAATAGGAGAGAATACAGTGCACCGGCTAATTCACCAAAATGAATTTACTCTATTTAGTGAGGGTTAAAGAAAATGACGCTAATGCCCATAATAAATAAATATTACCTGCGGGTTTTTTTTGTAAACAAATGAACTATCTCTACAAAATAATTTTTATAATGGTCATCCAATCCAAGTCAACATTATAACGTACATGGTTACCATTGGATGAACCATCACCATGCTGGGATAGTGATGAGGTCAACACACATATAAAGTGATTATCATAAAAATGAATAGATTATCTTATGAGAACGGTTGTTTTAGAGTGAGAGAGATAAATTTGGGTCATACAACTATACATAGATATCATGATTAAGAGTTTTTTAAAATTAGATGATCACTTAAAAACTCACTTGACTTTTTTAAAAAAAGTTACATGATCAATATATTTTAATTTTTGATAACTCATGATAAGATCTAACGATTTAAATTTATCTCTCTCACTCTCACCTGAAAAAAATCTTTAATATACATTACTAAAACTCATCTAAACTGTTTTCATTTTAAAAAAGAATGTAATGGTTATATTTATTAAGAGAGGGAAAAGTAATTTACGCTAAATATATTTTATATATACCTTAAAATATTTTAATGAATAAATAATAAATTAAATTTAGTATTATAAATATTTGTAATTTTAACTTCTTATTCTCTTTTTTTTTGGTGAAATTTTTAACTTCTTATTCTTATCATGAAAGTATACAAGAAGAAGAAGAAAAATGCTTAACGGGCTTATTGATGGATCCGTGATCCAAACACCGATTAGCCTCGGCTTATGCAAACAAAAAACAGGTGGCCCAAATCTACAATTGGGAAGTCCAACCCAAACTAACCCAAACTAACCAAAAAAAAACCCAAACTAACCAAGTCAATTGGGACCTAGATTTTGTCATGAAAGGTCACGGGGTTATGGAAAACCTGGAAATTACATCAATAATTAAACAATTAACATGTATATACTGACATTTTGTTTAAAACTAATAATAATTTACACTATGTTAATGGAATAATATGATTGTACTAGAATATGTTAAGAGGGAAAATAAACTTGAAAATTAAGATTTAAACCTAGCTTCTATTTCTAACACTTTGTGTCTTTCTTACACATTAATTGTGTTGATATTTTAAGATATTAAGGGCCTATTTGGTTTTTGTTTCAATTTCTTATTTTTTATTTTAATTACAAAACTATCATCCTGTCAATAATTATGTTTACTAGGGATCAAACTCAAAACTTTTTTCACAATTTCTAAATTTTCAATGCTCTATAATATACATAGAATTATTAAATTATCAAACAAATATCTAATCCCTAATAATATATAATCAAAGAGACAATACGAATTTGATGTTATGTCAATTTTTTAACAGTAGAATTAATATATTAATTATATATCACATATAATTGATGTTACATGATAGTAGTTTATTTATTATTTTTAATTATAATTATTATTTATTACACTTTTTAGTATTATTCAAGAATCATATTTCTAAACTTTTATTTCTTTATATTCTTACTTTTTCTCATTCTTTTTTTATAAGGAATAAAACTAATAAAAATAAATAACCTAAACAAAATAATAATAAAAATACAAGAACTAAAAATATATTTAACTCTAAAATTATTTATTTATAATACATTAGACACATCTTAGTTACTAACACAGTGTGTTGGTGTGTTATGTATTAATATTTGATCTTTACCATATTAATAACACGACTTTATCATGAATGTTTTTAACCCCTAAACTAAATATTCGTATTTTATTTTAAAGTTTTAATTTAAGGCCTTTTATATATTTTTTAAAATCATTTAACACAACTCAATAATAAATTATAAGTTATAAATTACTCAAAAAGTTATCAACTATAAATTATTATTTTACCAAAAAGACACTTAAACGGTATAAAATTAACATCGAGTTTGCAGGTTTTAGATCGAAAGTAACAACTATATTAGAATATTCAAATCAATTTATAGGCATTCCATCTTATATTACTGTAGTCTATGACTTTTTCATCCTTGTCCGATCATGGAATGTAAAAATAAACATTCTCGCAAACTTGGGGACTATTTAATATATATTGTTTCTTAAACTAAATAATAAAGTTCATTTTTAAAATTGTCTAAAAAAACAAATAATCTATTTTACAATATGATTTTGAAAAATTAGTTTTCAATTTTTTTGGTGTTGTACAAGAAACAAGAAAAAAACAAAACAACAAATAAGAAATAATTTTCATTTTGAAAAAACAAAAAGTGCTTGATAATTTTGTTCTAAAAACATGTTTAAAATAAAAAATATTTTGATTAATTTAGTTCAAAAATAAACAAATTCTAATCTAATATGTTAAAGTTAACTATAGTACATCTGAATAGTGACGCAAAAAAAAAAGTAAAAGTGGTTTACTAATATGTGGTTGGTCAAACTTGTGACACTTGTTTAATAAAAATATAGGGAAATTTTTTTTGATTTTGTGATTCCAATATAGCCGCTTAGATATTCCAAAATCTGATTAAATTCATCTAAAGATCAAACGAAATTTGGAGGATTTAGAGAGTGAGATTCAAGAAGCAAGCGAGAAGCCAAGAATGTTCATGTAACCTAGAGAAGAGGAAGAGGAGAAGTAATTTTTGAAACTAATCTGGCAACTTTAGGTTACCCAAAATTATCCAGATAAATCCTAAAAATTAGCGTACCCCTCTATAAATTAATTTAACATTCCCAATCAATTATTCAATTATTCAATCAATTATTCAATAATTTAAAATCGAGATGTTACAATTCTCCCCATCTATAAAAATTTCGTCCTCGAATTTTAACACATAACATACCTCAAAGAAACAACTTAGGATACTGTTGTCTCATCGAGTTCTCACGTTCTTAAGTCAATGTAATACAATTTCCTTGCTTCCAAACCACCTTCACCAATGGAACCTCTTTGATCCTCAAGCGTTTGGTCGACCTTTATAAATATGTATAGTCAAATTCTTTTTAATCTCAACATTATCATGAGTGATCACATGTACAAGATCTGGCACATATTTTCTCAATTGAGAGACATGAAATACATTATGAAGATTCGTCAAATAAGGAGGAAGTGCAATCTAGTAGACCACTAAATCAATCCGTTTCAGGATTTCATATGGTCCAGTATATCTTGGGCTTAATTTCTTACTTTTCAACACTCGACCAATGCCCTTATGAGGTGAAACCTTTAGGAATACAAAATTACCGACCTGAAACCCATGTGGTTTCCTCCTCTGATCATAGTAGCTTTTCTGTATATCCTGGGACGCTTTCATTTTCTCACGAATCATTTTAATTTGCTCAATGGTTTGGTGCACAATCTCAGGCCCTAAAGTCAAACTTTCACCAGTTTTTAACCAGCACAGAAGTGTCCAACACTTCCTGTCATATAAAGCCTCAAATGGAACCATACTGATGTTGTTGTGGTAACTATTATTATAAGTAAACTCGATTAGTGGGAGATATTTCTCCCAACTACCACTATGCTCTTGTACACAAGACCTCAATAAGTCCTTTAAGATCTAAATAGTACACTTTAACTACCCATCTATTTAAGGATGATAGGCCGAACTGAACTATAGCTACTCAATGCATGGTCAATTTCTTCCATTTTTCTACATGTTGGAAAATTTAAGTTTAGCTGGTATTTTGATCTGTTTGCATGAGGACCCTTCGTCCTATTTTTGAAAAAAATCATCAACACAAAAGTTGTTCCTATTTCTTTCCTTTTTCTAATGAGCCAGAGACCACCTAAATTTGATATCTAGAGTGAAAGTTATGCCTAAACATTAAACACTATCCTAATTGGAATTTGATTATGGGTAGAAACCTTATTTTGAAAACTGAGGTTATTTGGCTTAGAATTGGTTTTGGTGTCTTCATGAAAGTTGTAGTAAATTTCATTGTGAAAATTTTGATAAAAAGATTATTGAAATCGGACACTCATAGCTAAAGTTATGATTAAAATACAAGAGCATGTGCATGTTACCCTTTTCGGTAGCATGCATGATTTTCTTTTATGTTGTATGCAATGTTTTTGACATACTCTTTCTTTTCTCTAGCTTGGCCACATATGATCAAAAAGACGTCGGTAGGATTTTGAAGCTCGGGGTAGTTTCAACACCCTGTTGACGAGATTTGTAACCTTCGGATATTGGCATTCAGAGCTGAGTTGGAAGCCGAGGCTTTATTTTAGAAAGTCAGATAACTCCTTATGGTACGTGTTTACGTACGAAGGGTTTATCATTTGAATAACGAATAGGTATTTTAATTCCGGACGAGTATTAAAATTATAAAGTTTATTTTGAATTCTTGTGTATGGTAAAATATTGGTTTTTATAAAATAAAAATATGATGATTATTATTATTATTATCGTGTCGTGAAATATTATTTATAATTGGGGGCTCGATGCTTAATAAGTGCTAGTAACTAGTATTATGTAAATTTGATTTCGTGAAGTTCCATTTAATATATTGTTTGGTCTATATTGTCGGTGATGGCCCATTGAGGGTACTGATAATATTTTATAAGTATGTTATGAATTACCATTAGTGCTGTTGTCAGGCATGTATTGTTGATAGCCATATATGATGGCATGGAAATTCTATATTTAATTATATGTTGTGAAGTAACTTAATAGTTTTAGTTAATTAAATTGATAAATATCAAAGTGATAGTTAATGATTTGGGATATATATTACTGAATATGTGTTATTGGTAATAACCTATGCTGATGTTAGTGATATTATAAAAAAATTGAAGTTGTGCTATGAGATAATATACATGGAAGGATGCCTAGTATTTGATATATTTGATGACTATTTGATATAAATTTTTATTGAAATGTCGCTGGTTACGCCCTATTGTGACATTATATGTAGCGCCCTTAATCCAATAAATAATATTAATGTTATCAATATTTAGATAATAAAAATTAGGATAAATTTTTCATGATTAAAACAACCGTTGGAAAAAGAACACAACAATTAAAATTTTTAACTATTTACCGCAGATCTATTTGAAGATCTATCTCATATATGACGTTATGAGAAGGTATATAATTCAAATAAATACCTACTTAAGATAATTAACCACATGATTATTAAACATATATTTGCGGAATATTTAAATTGATCCAAAAGCAATGGTGGATTTTTAGGAATAGGTTCCAAAAGGATTCATTAACAACACTTGCCTATTTTTCTAAATTAACTCAACATCTCTATGATTTTAATCACATGATCATATCTCATCACATTCAATTTATACACCTAGGTACAACGCTACCATGTTATGTTTAAGATACAATCCAAAGGCATCCTAGTATATCACTAAGTTCAATATTAACAATCATCTCTTTTACTTATACAATCTCACATGTATATATTTGAACCTAGAGACAAAATGTATCGGTCTCAACATACATGTAATTGACATCATTCAAATACTTACACTTGGGACAATTTGCATATATTCATATCATTATTCTCTAACAATCAATTCACATCATCATGGTACCACCACATGCATCTAGATAGGATTAATAATTTTTCATACAACCCATTCATCATAATATTCACCAATTATAACAAAAATTCAGTATTTGTCATTCATGACCTAAATAATAAAAATCACTAGATAAGTTCCTATTTCATATCATGCATCATCGTATATTAGTATGTGATACAAAAAGATCACAAGTCCATCACAAATGATCCTAATATATCAATTGATATCTTAAGAATATCAAGTTATCCTTATAATTATAAGACATTAATTAATAGTATATCTATACAAAACAAATGTCATATACAAATAACCAAAAGTATGTCATAGTCAAATAATTCAAAAAACATGCCGGCCAAGGCATCTAAGCGTCTCCTTCACACTATACCTTTTCCATCCAAAAAACATCACTTTAAAAACCATGTCCTACAACACAAGAGTTAAAAAATAGACAACATGAAGAGTGGGCATACTTTCTCAATGGTGAACAAATGAACAAAAATATGATAATATAGATATGTGAGTGCAACTAAACACATTCTCCTATCAAGGATTTTTAACTCAATAATAAAGGCATAATCCATAAAGAATACTACCAAGCACATACATAAACAATTTCAATAGTCATATCATATTATGAAATTAATTCACAAATGTCATATAGTCCAAGGTAACACTAACAATAACAACATAATTAGTCAGTGCCTATAAATTCCAATTTCAACTCTCAATTCTTATCATTAATAGGATTCAACCTCTTTTAGGTATCTCAAGGTCATATGTCATGTCCCTATGGCTAATGTACATGCTATATCACTAAAGTAATGCATATGCAATGGATCTGATTTAAAAAATATTTATAACACATGTGTACACAGTTTATCAAGTGCTCGCAAGCACAACATGCTTTTACTAGTACTAAACTGCCAACGCCCATTCATAACACTTATCACTTTCGTAAAAGTGAGTGTCATAACAAGTAATAACTGACATACATGTCCCAAATGTGTTACGGGCTTATCAGTGATTTCATATATCAAGGAAATTGTAATCACGCATAGTCGCTTAAATATTTATTCCCTCGCAAGGGTCTTTTCCACAAGATCTCGCAAGATCTCCATACATCATAATATGATATGTC
Source organism: Clitoria ternatea (assembly GCA_037962975.1). NCBI lineage: Eukaryota > Viridiplantae > Streptophyta > Magnoliopsida > Fabales > Fabaceae > Clitoria > Clitoria ternatea. Next base: position 100,912,557 of record CM075674.1, on the reverse strand, counting down.
ATGCATGCCATGAAATGCAAGAATGCATATGCTAGCCTCAGCTTCACAAAAATCTCACACCTTCTCACTTAGGGGTATATATTACACTTAACATTACATTTAGTGGCATGCAACCAATCTTAATACTCTCCAAGGCGTACAATTTATTACATATTCTCTCCGGACATCAATTCACATCATCCACAATATACTAGCCAAAGAGTCATGTCAACATTAATCCACATGTTGAAGTCAAGAGAGTATATCAAACAAGTATATTCCAAATGTATGTCATTATCATATTTGTCAATCCAAAATCAAACCATCAACAAGAATCAATCTCATATGATTTTATGCATAAAAGGTAGTACATTCATTCAAGGTAAATATGCAAGTATACACCAATATATATATATATATATATATATATATATATATATATATTATCAACCAATATTGCACATGCATTTAGAAAATATACCTATTTCCTACCTCAAGAGAAGTACTTTGTCGGGTTTAACGGTCCCACTTCACTAGAGTTATCAAATACTACATTAAATAAACGTAGAACTACATCAAACACCAATCAAAATTTTAGTTTTGGTGTTAATAATTATAACCATCACATAAATAACATTATACTAGACTTGTATAATTTTTATCTTCTCGGCTTTAGGATTCCTTTCCTCTTTGTAATATTTCTTAAAATTTTAAAGGTCCAACACCTAATCCATGATTTGTTAAAGGTTCAATATTTGTCCATTAGACTCCATTAAGCTTTTAATTAGTTTTCCATATCATTATAGCTATTTGTAGTATTTTCTCATCTTACTAACATGTTTTTCATTCTTGAAACTCTATAAATTCTACATTTTTAGAAATTAAAATATCCAACCTCATCAATAAGGATTTTAATGCTAATTTAAATAATTCCAAGTTATTAGTAACACTTATGATTCACCTAACACATGACTTTTACACAACATCACCTAGAACACTAAGTCTTTTCCTCCCAAAACAATTATAAATGTTGCTTCACCACTAATAATAATTTCATACTTGTGTTAGCGTATTCATGGCTTCCAACACCATGCTTTTCTCATTTAATGACTACTAATCTATTAGCCCTTCAACTAAAATTATTTTCTATCGTCAATAAATACTACCATATGTCCAATAATTCATTTATAGTCACTAGAAATATTTTTAAAGTATAAGAGTGATATTCTTTCAAATTTCTACTTAGGATCTCCAACAAGGTGTCAAACTAATTTTTTTTTACATCCTTTCTAATATGACTTCTTAGGCTCAATAATTATCTCAATAATTTCTAATATGTCCCAACAAGGTTTCCCAAGCCTATGGCATATTGTTTCCTCATTTATCATACTAGTCCTTCACAAGAGTCACTATGAATGCTACACTTTTTTAACTAAAGTTTTATGACAACCATCATAAATTTCAATTTCACATCCAACCACTTTTTCTCAAGTACACTAATTAAGCCTATGCATTTATGCAACCATCTATAATGTTTTTTCATCATTTTTCATTCATTAAATGACATTCAAACTCACTAACAAATTAATTTTCTATGTTCCTAATGTCAAATGATTACAACAACATCCATTTGAGTTTCTAAGCATTCTAATTCCATTAATTTAGCATTCAAGGCAATTTGACCTATTTTCCCCAAATGTTCAAAGTTAAGTTTTCATGTCAATTCTACAACCATTCTCTACCAACATCAACCAACATTATATCATCAACATTTATGCCATTTCTAAGCTATAAGTTGTTTATGATCATTTATTTGAGAACAGTTTCTTTCTAAAACAACTATTAGAAGACATTTTAAAGTTATTTCTATTTTTAATTATTATATGATTATTTAAAACAATTTATAAAAAATAAAATATTGAATAACATTTTTTAAAATAAAACTATTTTGAAAATAGTTTTCTTATAAAAAAGGCAAAAGTTCATCTGGAAGGGTGTTTAAACATAAATATGAATCATTTTTTCAGAACTATTAGAGTTAAGTGTATGAGATACATTCACGAGGTGGCCTATTTAACCTATTCTCACACCGGTCATGAGTTTAAAAAGAGACTCATTTAAATCGCAGGCTCATGGGTCTGACTCATTTTGTCACACTAATTAATAGAAATATAGGGGAAATTTTTTAAAAATTCACATCCATCCTACAATGGCCCCACATGACTTTACGGGTCTTTAATAACATATCCTAGGCTTGGGAGTGCCAAAATTGCTTAAAGAAAATTTTTTAGCACGTTGGTTCCCTGCGCACTACTTAGTAATTTACGTCAAATCAGAGCTACGCAACTCCAATTAAGGTGAATCCAATTGGTACACCTCCACAACTCAATTACCTATAATTGTTATGAAGTAGTTAAGGGCTAATTATTCCCCTAAGATTTTCCAATTCGCTAAATTGGGAAGCCAACCTACCTGAAATTTTAGTCTGAACACCCTGCAGTATTTTAATAACTTGGGCTATAGACCTCCGATTGACGCAATTATGGCGGCAAAACAATCATGACAAAATTATCTAGAACTTTTGTGAAGGAAGTAAAAACAGAATTGGCTCTTGTTTGAGTGAAAATTGGCTTGATTGAGCGAGATATCACTTAGGCTCTCGCTTAAGCAAAAAATCAATAGAAACAGCACCTGTGAGACTCGCTCATGTGAAAATACTTTGCTTGAGCAAAAATTTGATAGAAACTAACCATTTGACTCTCGCTTGAGTAAGATTATCCTCACTTAAGCAAGATTTTCCCAGAAAACACCTCCCAAATCACTTACAAACTCGCTTAAGCGAGAATTGGCTCGCTTGAGCAAAAATATCAGTATTTTAACCTCGAAACCAACTTCTTTACATCATATCTCACCCATTTGGCATCTAAATGCCACCAAATTTTAACCTAAGCTAATTCTCATCATTTATGACCTATAGCAATACTCCAAAATTCCTAAAAACGAAGGAGATATGCGAAAATCACATATAGGCTGTTTTTGGCCATTTCAAGGGATATAACCTATCAAATTCCATCCATTTGGAACCAAATCAACTCTAACATATTTCAATCACCACCTAGACTCTACTTAGCATATTTGGAAGTTCCAAAACCTCACGGATCACAATTCGACTTGTTCAGTTCACAATTATGCATGAATTACCATGACCTATCATGCTATTAACTACTCTCATGGTTATAACTTAATGCTACTTCATCAATCACCACATATTCATTCATCACAAGATTGTAGGCTTAATGCCACAACACAAGACCTGCCGACATCATAATCTAGTCATATTTCATCATCAATAAACAATTCTTTGGCATAACAGTTAGATTTTATTCATATCATATCCACCTAAATACATATCATCACATACCATTTCAGAACCATAACATGGTACCAAAATAACTATGAACCTCTAATGACGTTATCAGCTACCTAGGTCCATTATATACATTTATTTAAGTATCTAAAACGAGTTGGGCAAGGCTGCTACATGAAAACGTTATACAAGATCATATAGATAAATGAATTCACACTAGGATTCATCCACCGCTAGCTTCTCAAGCTTTCAATAATCATCCTCACGGTCTAAGTTCACGTAAGATAAAAATTGGTGCAGGGGTGAGCATACACACACATATATATAATGACAAATACAAAACCGGATTTGATATCCCACATCATATGTAATCAATCCAGTTCATCACATCAATATTGTTATTTAATCTATGGTATAAACACACATTATATCATCACAACATCATCATTATACATTATCAAACCTCTTCAATAACTGTCTCGGAGCTTCTCATGATCATAATGGCTATCCCGTAGCATTCATACACATCAATAGCTGTCCCACAACATATCCACATCACAACGGCTACCTCGTAGCTATAATGCAATGCATGTGGATCCATTTTTAATGATGGGATATTGAAACACAACAATATATCTTGGCTTTTAGCTGATTTGACCATTTTACAGGTACCAAATTGCTTGCCCATTTATGCAACACAGTTACTCCCAGTGACAGTGGTAGTGTTACGGGCTAACCTTGAGTCTTACTCAAAGGATGCCTTGAGTCCCACTCAAGTACTTTTGTGGAGTCCAATGAAACCACCACAGGGTCTAAGCCCTCCCATCCGGGCCAGCATTATAGGCCCTCTGCAGTCCTATAAACCCCCATATGCAAATGCTATGCACAACCATCAATCATATTTCATTTGTATCATCAATTGAGCTACCCTAGCTTGTCTCCAAGTACATGTCATATCACATTATCTTAATTCAACAATGCATAGCAAGCAACCAATTCATTTATCAATATCAATACATCATAATTACCAAATACACATGAGAATGAATTCACACCAAGTCATCATCATGTATCTCATTCAAGATTAATACAATAGGGGACACACAATTCACACATGTCATTAGCATATAATCAAGCATATCATTACAATCGCACATTGAGCTATCCCTTAATCCGTTCCTAGCCCATGTATTTAAGATATATAATACTCCCCCTACCTGGAATCCTTAATCCTAATGCTCAAACACTTTCCAACCGCTTCGATTTCATTCGATTACTAAATCTTTAATCCAACATTTTCCTATAATTAATGACAATCAATGTTAACGGCTCATACGTTAACAAATATACATTTCAGAGCATAATTCATTGATTAATAATAGTTTTAGCCATGAACACCTTACCGAATAATGTCGGTGACCTCTGGAACTTGATTATGAAAAAACCCAACGTTACCCATTACCTCTAAAGGGTTCATGAACCACCTATATCCACGGAAATGACAAAATTGGAACTTAGCATTGTAAAACAAGGCTATATGAAGCGATGAGCGGTTTCAAAGCTTACCAGAAAGGAAGAGGATCAAGAACCCTAATATTTCCAAGCTACCCAACAAGCCCAATAGGTTCTAACCAGCCTAGAAACATACAAAAATGAGGGAATTGAGAGTGGGATTCAAGAAGCCATTCAAAATCATGGTGGGTTCATAAAGTTTACCTTTTTGGAATAGAAATGAGAGGGCCCCAACCCTTGCTAAAACTACCCGCGAGAGAAGAAGACAAGGGAAGTCCAAAATTAATCTTTTCTTCAATGAATCTGAGAGAAGAATGAAGGAGAAGATGCATGCATTCTGTTTCCTTTTCTCTTGGTATGCCAAAGTGAAAGTGAGGGATAGTGAAATTAGATTAATATAATGGAGGGCAAACTTAACTTTACTCGTGTTTTGTTAATTTTTAAAATTAATCGAGTAACTTTTGGTTACTCGAAACATACCTGAATTAATTCCAAAAATTAACTTAACCACCTCAATTTAATTTAACAACTCTAATTTAATTATTGATTAATAAAATTAACTTAATAATTGAATCCAAGATGTTACACATTTAGCTCGTGGATCAGATGGACCTAACCCACAGGCCAACTTATATTTAAAATTATTATTTATTTTAAATAAATCCTATATTTTATTTCATACTATTTTACTTTTGTAACATTCTGAAATTTTGAAATTTTTATGAATGAGGTGATAAATTTAAACTACAGGAAAACCTTAAAAACAATAAAAGATCCCTATTAGATAAATTAGAAATACAATTTTAGTTGAATTACATTAATTACTTAGACTAGATTAAATCATATACTAATTTTTATAATGTGCCTAATCAATTTTTAATGTCTAAAATTCTATTCCAATATTATTTCCTAATTCTAATATTATTAGATTTTAATTTCAAATTTTCCCTAACCTTTCTTCCTTTCACTTGTGCTAATACTCCACTTGGGCAAAACAGAGTTTCTTCTTCCTCTTCATCTCGTTGCCTTCAATCACCTAACCTAATCAACAACTCTTGCATGCTGCCATTGTCCAAGTGACCAATGACTTCTATTTCTAAAGGTATATGCATGCAATTCTCAAATTATCTTTTTCCTCTTCTTCCCCTTATGTTTGGATTCTTTTGGCCAAGCTTAAACCAAGACTTCTTCCCCTTTTCAGTTTGACTATGACTATCATTTGAGTTTTGTAAGGGCTTGTGAAGCATTGGGGCTTATCGATTGAGGTGTTAGGAGGTAAGACTATATACATCTTTCTCTTGGTACTCCACAACCAAGTTTATGCCAACAATCATTGTTTCAATTTTGTTGATTTGAGCGGAACAATCATGAACAACGGCTATACACCAGTTTCAAAGTGGGGTTTCGAATATTGAAGAATGCAGAAGTTGTAAGGTAAGAAAGGTTCCTTGCTCCTTCGACTTTTAGTAACTTGAACCATCCCCATCATGCATAGTTGCTGAATTCTCATGTGTTTTCTGGTGTACAGCTTTTGGGAAATTATTTTTGAGACATTCAATTGACGTTCAGCGTATCAAAAAGTGATAGAAGTGAGAAACCGTGCGTTTATTTGATTCTTATAAGTTCCAGTAATTCACAACCATGCTTAAGAATTTTTATTAATTGTGATATTAGGGTTTAGAAGCTTCAGAATATATTTAAGGTGTCGGTATATAATTTTAGGAATTTTGTGATTATTGGGTTGTAGATCGAAAGTAGGATTAAAGTAATAAATCGCCTTCAAGTACGTTTTACACGTACGAGGGGTTTACTATTTGGGTAATAGATGGGATGTTAAACTGGGTTTATATATATATATATTTTTCATTTATTGATGTACCTTGATCTCATGTTGAACTGATCATCCTCCTATTATGAGTATGTTTGTATGATGTTGCTGATAATTATGCATAGTTCTTGTGGCTGGATTACCTATAACAATATCTGTGGTATTAAATTGTGTTGCAATTATACTTTTGTGCACTACGGTTTGTATTTCCAGCATAGGTTTCAATTCATAACATCATATGTATTTGTATTACTTTAGTTTGCTGACGAGGCTGCCACGTTATAGTGCTATGGTTCACTGTACAGTCTATAGCATGTTGCTTTTGGAGGCTACTGATTCCAGTGTTATGATTCACTGGTAGTCTTCAGGTACCACTACTTATAGTGCTTTGGTTCACTGTGTGGTTACCTAGATACCCCTCGATTATAGTGCTAAAGTTCACTGAGTTGGATATCTTGCACTTGCTCTATATTGATAAGTCAGATCTGCATTTCATGGTTTTTGTGCATAATCAAAAGAAAGATTTAAAATTCATGGCATATCATTGTTGCATCTATAAATATGTGTCTGGTTCATAAACGAATAAATGGAACTTCTCATGGTTCCCTAATGCCTAAGTAATGACATGAATTTTACTACAATTGTATTATGTATGCGTGAACTGTTGAATGATACTTTCCTATGTATGAGCAGGTCTAAAGCTTTGTGATTTGGTTTATATGGGGTTATCATATATGTATATTACTATTGTATATGTATTCACATCATAGGTAGGGGTGTATTTGCTGAAATGGTATGAAAATATGACGTACTTGAAAAATTGTGATATGGACAGAAAGTGGATGTTAAGACATTGATAGTTGAGAATGCATTTTGGGTTTGATCCTATGGGCAGGTATGTGGTGACTGGTTCATCAGGCTGTATTTGTAAGTGAGTGGTAGCAAGTGTGATAATGTTAGGCAGTTAATAGGCATTGGTAGGAACCGAATGTGCCAGTTTATGCATTTGGGGGAATTACACTCCCCAAGCTATCTCTACATATTAGAACATGCATAAAGTTAGGGTGGAGGTTCAAATCTTAGTGTGAAAGGAATTTGAGTGGTTTCATACAATGCATTGTCCATAAAGTAACCATAATGCACTTTATCGCATATCTTGCTTATACGGTCGAATTTTGACGAACCGACTTTGCCAACAGATCCAAAATTTTGAAATCATATGATCTATGAAATTTGGTATTGATATGATAAAAAACGAGGAAATTAGGACCCCTAGTAGTTAGCCATTTTTGTTTCAGGACTAAATTACAAATTTGGAAGATTTAGGTACTGGTGTGGGCGTATACACGCTAGTCTGGGTATTCCTACGCCTAGGCTCTGTCCCATTCTTTTATGTTAGGTGTCTATACGCCTAAGGTGGATGTTCTCACGCTAGTGGGATGGTCTTGGTCCATGCATCTGTTTCCCTTGCATGCGTTCATATGCTGGAGGATGGTTCCCCTCCTGCCCAAATCACCCTCATATACATGGAAAATGTTGTGTCATGGTCCTGCTTCAAGTGCCCATGTATCTCCATGCCAATATGGGCGTGTAAACACTGGTGTTGTTCCCTTCCTGGTCACTTGTGCGCATTTAAACGTTTGCATGGGCGTCCATACGCCCAATGCTGTTGGTGTCACATTTCCTTGACTAGTCCTAAGGTGTTTGCACGCCAATTTTAAGCGTCTGTACGCTAAGTCTCTGCTACCTCCCACATTAATTTTTTCATTCCCTATTCTTTGGCCATGTGGTGGGCGTGTGAACACTAGGTTCTGCCCCTAATTGATATTTTAGCATCTTTGGGTCTGTTACATATTGTAATTGGAAAAAAACAAAACATTTTTATTATAAGCAAAGTGAATAAAGCTCAAATGCGAAAAATTTCCCCCGAAAAATTATAATTCAAACATATTATGGTTCAAATTTATTTAATTAATATAGGAACCTTATTTAATTAGTATAATTAATAGTGAAGTCAGACCAGAAGCTGACAACTTTCACACTTTACTTTTTTAAAAAAGACAAAAAAACTCAAACTTAAGACAATGTTATGTCATTGTTCCTTATATTAAAATAGGATAAAGTTAATATTTACATTCATTAGTTACTAATTTGTTGAAATTTAAGTGTTAATATGAGAGCTTTTAGATGATTAAATATTTTAAATTATATGTTTTTGATTTCATTAAAATAATGTGTTTGGATGCCCAAGAATTTTAATGTAAAAAAAAGTCATACACAAGTTACTCCATGGTCCCAAAAATATAGGCTGACCAACCTGTATATCTAGCTCTAAAAGCTATGCATCTTTTTAATATATTTTGAATCATCTTCAACCTACCAACCTACTTTTTTTTACTATTCATAATTTTTAAATGGTGTCACATGTCATAGCCTAATTTTTATAATTAAATTTGAATCGGTAATTAAACATTAAAAATTGAAGTTTCTTAGAAAAATAAGAAATGAGTTTTAGAAAATAGGAAATTTTATTCCAGTTAGAGGGATACTTTTATTTCGTAAATCGGATTTAAAATGAGATTAAAAGGAAACAGAACGTGACAATAAAACATAGAATTATTAAGGAACCCCTTAATTAATTAATTAAAAAAATAAAACAAAACAAAAATCTTCCATATATCTTAAAGATTCTCTGCTTTTCTACATTTCTCTTCAAGCTTTCTTTCTTTCTTTCCACCACCATTCATCACCGCCATTCTCCACTGTCATTCACCATTTATAAATATGAATTCCATCACCTAGGAACCTACAAGCTTCCACCATCCATTGTCATCTTCTTCAACTTCCAAAAAACTTCATTTAAGCTTTTCAATTTTGGCATCCTAGGCACGACACCCACTTAAAAGATTTAAGGAGAAACAAGAAGGCAGAGCATTTAGCACTTAAGGAATCTTCAATTGAGGTGAGAAAGAGAAGATAGAACATTAAATAGATAGGAATTAAATTGGAAATATATATGAATTGCTTGTTTAGAATGTTAATGGTGAATTAGTATATAAGGTTTTAAAAATGAAATTGATTGTTTAAATATGTTAAATATGGTTGGTAAATGGTGAATGCATTGAAAAATGATGTTTAGCATTGATAAATAGCTTGAATTTGGAAATTGAATGTTGAAAAATGCATAAAAATAGCAAAACAGAGGTGCTGTTTTCATTTTCTATAAATTAGACCCTTTTAACAGTGGACATTTTCAACCGGTGTTAAAACCCGGAAGCGATGACATTTTTGTAATTAAAACAGAAGCGGTGACATTTTTTTAAATAAATTAGATGCGGTGACATTTTTGTAAATAAATCAGAAGCGGTTGTATTTTTATAAATAAATTAGAATAGTGGCATTTTCGTAAATAAGACTAGTGATATTTTTGCAAATATGATTAAAAACTTAAAATAATGATATTTTTTTAATATAAATCAGAATTTTTATTAAATAATGGATTTTTAACTATCCTTGAGATTTTATCTTGAAATAAATAAATATGATTGATTAGATTAATTTCAAAAGTTTATTTAAACATATTTAAAAAAGAAAAACTTTTGTTTTTAAATTATTTTAGTAGTACAATTTTATAATATAAATATGAAAAATATGTTTCCATATTCTTTAGATTATGATATATTAATAAATATTATGGAAAATGTGTTCCCATATTCTTTGGATTATGATATATGGAGTATGCTTATAAATGTGATAAAATATTATAATATTTTGATTGTTATGATAATTTTATTGTTAATATTAATTATATAAAGGAATTTGATAATTTAATTCAAATCTAATGTATTCATGCATCATATGTATTGGTCGTTCAAAGGATCCGCAAGGGGGTTTTTTGACGGGGTTCCTGGTGAGGGAACGCGCTCTGTTGAGCAACAAACCCCTGTGGTGGTTTTATACCACGACCGTCTTAAGGGCTGAGCAGCGTGTCCTTAAGGGGGTCCCGCAACACCTGTTATTGATATTATGGTATTGTTATCCGATGTTGGGCACGGTATCAGTTGGATATCCGTAAAAATATTATTATTGGAAATCATTGCTTATGTTCCCACCAGAATGGATTCATCATGCATTTTCATAAAGAATGGAAAACATTAATATAAAATAATACAAAATACTTGTTTGCCATTTGCATCGTATAGCACCCTATTTGTGTTTGTGTATGTTCTAATTTAATTTCTATTTATTTGATATTTATCTCATTATTTCTTTTACTTGTGGCAACTCTTTTTAGTGTTTAATCAGGAAGATATGTGACAAACTGGGTGATGCCTGATGTGGATGAACTATGCAGATGTTTGATGCTGATACTTGTTTGCATAGCTACTTTGGCTATATTTATATGTGTATGTTATGTTTTGATGTTTATATCCTTATATTTTATAAGATCTAGGTACCTGTTGTAAAATATAATATGTATGGAATTCTAATATTATGTATAATATTAAGAAGTTAATTATGTAAAAAGTTACACACTCTGATATTTTATTAGTAACCTCTGGAATTAGGTTGTGAATCACTTTATAATTACCAGGTGAAAAATAATTTATTAAGAAATTTTATATAGTGATGGTAATTATCTTAGGATTTGCAAGTTGGCTCTAGGGTGTTACAACCTGAAGTGGTATCAGAGCAATGGTTTATAAAATATAAAGAAAATCTTAGGAAGTAACTAGAGATTAACATAAGATAGCTTGAAGTATTTGAACTTTAATTGCTATTTGTCTGAAATTTGTGTGCCTATGTGTCTGTGTGTTATGTGTATATTTCTGTTTAGTATAATTGTTAGATAATGTAAAATTGTTAAAACTCTAAGTATATTAGATACTTAGTAACTGAATGCAGTGGTACCTGTAGGATAAGAAATGGCTAGATGACAGATCGATGATGTCAGATTAGCCGAAGGAACCCATGGACTTGACCATTTCCTGAAAAGGAAACCTACCCAATTTAAAGGAGACTATAATCCAGAGGTGGCTTACCTGTGGATTAAAGAAATGGAACGTATTTTCTGATCCTCACCTTGTATTGAAGCCTAGAAGGTAGAATGTGGTACTTATATGATGGTAGGGGAAGCAAAAAATTGGTGGATATTCGCTCGCGATATGTTACTGGAAGTCGGTAGGCTACTTACCTGGGAGAATTTTAAAGAAAGCTTTCTCGAGAAATATTTCCCTGCTAGTGTCAGAAGAAAAAAGGAATTAGAAATTTTAGAATTAAAGCAAGGGAATATGTCTGCCGGAGAATACACTACCAAAGTTGAGGAACTGTCATTGTTTTATCCTCATTTCCATCAGCTAGCGACTGAGGCTTCTAAATGCTTCAAATTTGAAAATGGTCTAAGGCCAGAAATTAAAGAAGCTATAGGACATCAAGAGATTAGGAGTTTTCCCACTCTGATTAACAAATGCAGAATGTTTGAAGAAAACCATCGGGCCAGGATCAAGCAAGAGAAAAGCAGTAAGTAGTTGAGATCTCAATTAGTGAACTTCAAGAGGCGAGGAGCATTTAATCAAAATCGATTTCGAGGAGGATCATCTTCATCATGTAGAGGACGCGTGAACTAACCAATTACATGGAATTGCTATAAATGCAGAGGAAATCACAGAACCTGTGATTGCACACAGACAGATGTTACCTGTTTCCAATGCAACCAAAAGGGACATATTCATCCCAATTATCTATAACTTCGCCAAGGCCTAACATTGTGAATGTTAAAACTGAGAACAATAACAAAAACAATGGAGCAAACAAAGCAGGAGTCAATATTCATGGTGGACGTAGCGAAAATGGTGGTCGAGGACAAGGAAACAAGCAACAAGTGAAAAACTAGAACAAATCACCTGCAGCTGGCAGAGTATTTGCAATTAGTGGATCAGAGGCATCACAGGCAGACGACTTAGTACAAAGTGAGTGCATTCTTAACAATACTACCTTATCTGTTTTATTTGATTCTGGTGCGACACATTCTTTTATCGCTGAAGAATGTGTTAGGCGTTTGAATTTACCTGTGAAAAAATCTATACAATATCATTTTCAAGTTAGCTCTAAGGTGTTACATCACATGTACATATAATTTAGTTTTACTTTTTTTTGAATTAAAGTAACTTTTCTCTCCAATAAGCAACTTTACTACTTATGGTTTTTAACTAGGCCCCATAAATAATCTTACATCCTTTGATATATTTTGTTCTAGTTATTATATCTCTGGTTGATAATAATTAAACAATGTAACAAAAAATATTATATGAAAAATATATATTTTTATGATTTATAAAATTTTAAAATTAAATATAAAAATATAAGATGATTTAAGTAAAAAAATCGATCAAAAACATTAATTTGATATGAATTAGGTATGTTATAAATATGTTTATTAGATAGAAATAAAAAAGTAAAATTATAAATGATATGGGTAAAAATATTAGAAATAGAAAGCAACTTATTACTGTACAATGAAAAAAAATAGATCTAATCGGATAAAAGTTAAGTTAAATGATTCAACTAATTTTTTTTTAAAAAAAAGAGTGCAAGAATCAATCTTACCCAAGGACATGAGAAAGCTCAAACTCCCATATAAGAATGATGAAAGCAACCCATAGTAAAGATGACCTAATGTAAAAATGTACTCTTTTCATTTTTTATCGTTGACCTACTTTGGGCACATAAATTAAAAATGTACTTAATATCTTTTTTTTCTCTTACATTTTTCACTAAAGCTTTTTTTTTCTATAGTTAATGATATTGAATTAATATCTTTGGAAAATAGTTAAATTAAGATTAGAACATAATTAAAAAATTAATGAAGAATGAAAATAAGGAGAGGTAATTAGAAGAAAAAAATAATGTGTTTCATCTATTTGTTTAAATGAAAAAAGGTAGAAAGGAAATATAAAATGTGGACCACACTATAAAAATGACATATTGTTCTCTTCAATATGAAATTAAAGAAAATTAAGAGTTGAATTTTGACCTTACAGTTTAAAAATTAAATATATTTTTATAATATTAAAAAATAATTTTATATTCATAAAAATATGAAAAAATTCAGATTTTTATATTTAAATTAAAAAATTTAATTAATTTATTATATCTATAATACCATAAAAATAAACCCCAAGAAGAATTTCCTTCTTTTTTCTTAGGGGGCTCGCACATGCGAGAATACGCTCACCCAAGCGAGCGTAACTCGTACAAGTAAAAATCAACTAGAGGCCACAAAGATGAAACTCGCTCAAGCGAGAGGTTCCTCACTTGAGTGAAAATGTTCCAGAACCAACCAGTTGAATCTTGCTGAAGCGAAAGGGGCTTCGCTTGAGCAAGAATATTCCAGAACCCAACCTGCCTCATCTCTCTCAAGCGAGAGCCTCCTTGCCCAAGCGAGAATTTTACAGAGGCTAGAATCACAACACACAGAATCTCGCTTGAGTGAGAAGGGGGCTCAGTTGAGCGAGAAAGGCAGCAATTGACCTTGGGCCAACTTCGACACTCCCCAGCTCATTCATTTGACCTTCAATCTTTACCAAATTTTAACACCACCTAATTCCCCTTACTTATGATCTATGGCAACAAGCCACACCTAAAAATGAACAAGTTATGCACAAGAGCGCATTTAGGCCAACTTACGCCAATTCCACATCATCTAACCTATCAAATCCTATTGGATTTGGACCATTCCAATTCTCACAAACTCAAGACTCCAAATATAAACTATTGGGTCTATCTGGGTGTTCCAAAACCCCACGAATCCCATTTTGACCTATCCGGTTGCTATTTATGCATAATTTGCATTAACACAACATCACATCCACCCAATACAATAATATCAAATCCCTTTCTATCAAACTCAACTACATTCTCAATGACATGGTATATGGTTACTTTAGAAGCACCATCACACTACTATATTATTCATGCCATGCAATAATACTTGCCCATAATGAAATCCATGCTATGCAACAATTCCTGGGAGTAATACAAATCGATATATTCATCATGGATCCATCCATAGTTTATAAATCTAAGGCATCATCATATATCAACATTATCATCATAATTTACAATTTATCATCAAAATCAAATCTATATCATCTACCATTATACAAAAGGTACAAGTGTCAAAAATGAGTCGGTCAAGACTTACTATATCAAAAGCTATACAAATCAAAACAACATTAATATCTACATCATGCACATGTGCATAAGTCCTCCCACATGAACTTCATCAAGGCTTGATGACCTCTCACCACACATCGCCTTAGTTCGCCTAAGTCCATCTCCATTGAAAAACAACCACAAACTTAAGGGTAAACATATATATGTTAATGACAGGTATTGAATCAGATTCAACCACAACATGTCAATCAAGTATCCAGTTCCACACATTAGTCAATAATTCATCATCATAAATAAATACATACATACATACATACTGTCATTTAACACAATTACATTACCTCGAATGCAATCAAACACATCAATACACACCATAAGTTGTCCATCAGTCTTTAAACCTCAATATCTTTATGCAAATGCATAGGCATACGGATCCGACTCTAATGATGGGAATTACACTGTAGTTATAAATTTTCAAACATATAATCAAATGTTTTTACCGGTATCGAACTACTTGCCCATAATGCAACACTGATCACTCTCAGTGACAGCGGCAACTCAACCAGGTGTTGTGGGCCGGCCTTAAATCCAATCCAAGATGGTTGTGGAATCCCAAAGGAAGCCACCACAGGGTCTGTGCCTATCTAAAGGTCGTCCTCACATTTGGGCTGACATCACAGGCTCCCTACAGTCTTGTGTGCATCTAAAATGCAACTGTTATGCTCACAACAAATCATAATCATCATGAACCACCCGATTACCATCATCAAGGGCCACCACTTGGTTATCATCTCCAAGGACTCTTAATCAACATCTTAACAGGAATAACATGCAACAATCAATCATATTCAATTCATCATCAACATAATTTCATCAAGATTATCAATTCCATATCATCAACAATCATTGCAATCTAATGCAATCATCAACAATACAACAAAATCAATGATTTCATTCTTTTATCGGAACCTCATGCAATCAATGTCATAACATATATGAACGGAAGCCAAATTCATCAAAAACTCACCAATTACAATAACAACATCAAAATGAGGTATATTGTTAATCACATCATCATCAACGTCATCAATTCTCAAAAGAACATCATAATGAATCAAACATAAACATATATACTTACTCGCATTCGTCCATAATCTATATATTTAAAATATAAATGCTCCCTATACCTGGAATCCTCGATTCCACCGCTTGAACGCTTTTCATGCACACAATTAATAATTAGATGTTTATTGACATGTTTAAGAAACTCAATTATGGTTTACCTAATCAAGTGAAGTGACACATGATTTGGACCAAGTAACATAGGCTACTAGTATTTACACTTTTTTTTTTATCATTGTAAATTATGTTATATGCATTGCTTCCGAAAACACTGTAAATTTAAAGTATTTTCTAATGGGAGAATCTTTCATAGCTCAAATATTTGATTCCTTGATAACATAAAAATATATCATTTGATCTTTATTCTTACATTAGACGAGGAAATCAAAGTTAGGTGTTTAATTAATTAATTACAATTGTTTTAACTCTGAACTCGTGGGTTGATGGGCTGCGATTTTTTCCCCCTATTTTGATGCCTTTGATTTATTAATTTTATAGAAGTATCTAGTGTTCTCACATAACACTGTTAAACTTGAAGGAAAATCAGAACAAATTATATCTGCCAATAATCTTGTAACTTTAAAAGTACACTTGTGGGTACCCGAAAAATATTCCACATCAAAATCTTGTATATTATTTCAGCTATTATATTAAAATCACGTTGAAATTTTTTCCTAAAGAAAAACGGAGTTACAAAAATAAAAAAATATGATGATTAATATTAACTTTCATGTCATTAAAGGCAGTTAAACTCTATTTGACCATAACATCTTTTTTTAGGTTTGATCAACCTCAACTCCAAACCAAGTACCCGCTAAGTCTATTAATTATATTGCATATAATTCAGTGTGCATATTTTTCAGATCAATTTTCACAACGCCAATGTTGTCTATATGAGATTGATTAGTCTAAACAATTTGATATTATTTAAGAAAAGTTTTGTATTCAGTAACTTATGTATTAAGTGAAGCATATATATATATATATATATATGGGAAACTGAAAAAAAAATTATTTTATTTTATAAGTTGTACCAACAGATTCCTCACTCCACTATCTTTTGTTTTACTAATAACAACATTGCTTTTACATTAAATATATACCCTGGTGGTGTCATTAAATTAATTAAATTGCTGGTGATTATCAAGTTGTCACTTGCTAATAGGAATATGCATATAATTGTCCTTGTTGTTTTCTGGGGGCCATGCCCCATATGCTTGTCAGATAAGCATTATTAAGATACTTTATTGAATCACAAAAAATTATATAAACTTTATTGCTTCTTTGTTGATGGTGCAGACATTGTTTTTATTGGTTGTTTGGTTGATTTAATTTTTGGTTTA
Organism: Clitoria ternatea; assembly: GCA_037962975.1. Classification (NCBI taxonomy): domain Eukaryota; kingdom Viridiplantae; phylum Streptophyta; class Magnoliopsida; order Fabales; family Fabaceae; genus Clitoria; species Clitoria ternatea. The sequence goes on along the minus strand of CM075674.1, from coordinate 100,895,231 downwards.
ACTAATAAAAAAATTATTAATTTAACAAAATTTTAATTGTTTTGAATCACATAAAATACCAATATTATTTATTAAATTTTTTAAAATTTTATAACTTTATTACTAATTACTAAACAAACATCTAATCCTTTCACGAAATCGACCCATCCTTCAACACAGACCCTAACCATAGCAAAATCGAAAAGAAAAGATAAAAATGTCTTTGTCGACGAAGATCTTAGCAAATTGCTTGCACCTATTGTGTCTCGTGTTGTGTTTCGTGATTTGTCACGTGATGAATTTTTCAGTTTTTATCTTTTTAAAATATTTTTTTTTATCTTTTATGATTTTTTTAAAATTTCAATTTAATTTTTGTATTCTGTAGATCTTAATTTAGTCTTTCAGATTTTAAAGTTATCTCGACGTGTTCATTTCTGATAACAATTATGTCTATATAACACTTAACATTATATTATGGATTGGAACAGTAGAAAATTAACATCTCTAATTATTCTCCTTATTGTAAATGTCATTGACTTAGTTTGTCATATATTATAACGTTAACCATGCTAAAATTATTAACTGAAAAGAGCCATATCAAAACCCGTTTGAAATGTAAATAACCAAATTAAAACCTACAAAACATTAAGGATTGAAAACGAAAACATGATTCAAGAACATATATTTTAACCTTAACTTTAAAGGTGGGATAAAACCACTAAAATGATAATATTTTTTAAAAAATAAAAACAATCATTCTATTATAAAAATTAAAGTACAACAAATATATTAATTATTAAAGAAAAACATCATTTTTAATAGTATAAATTCAGCCTTTTAAGCACAGCTTTCTTTCACCTTTTTTTACCAACATATTGCCATGTATTAAAGTGTTACATAAAGTAAATGCATTAGTTATTGTTTTATTTTTATTACCATCATATTATTAGGTTTGAGAGTTTAAAAATTTAACTGCGATTTCTCATTTTTGTTTTTTTTTTTTGGATTATTAGGTCTCTCATGTTAAACTTTTGTTGATATACCCTTATGTGGTATGTTTTGTGACAAATCTCACTTCAAATGAATGTCAAGACAAAAACTAAAAATCAGTTCTTGATGATGATATCTTTTTTATTATTAATTTAAGATTGGTATACACTTCCCAATAAACACATTAAAAACCAATGAAATAGCCTAAATATCTAAGGGTTTTTTCCTACCGTTTGAGTTAGAAAAAATAAAATTATTGCATCTATATTAAACTTCAATTTAAAGAACCTTGTCATCCATAGTATCAATTGAATCGAAGTCAAATAGGATATGTGAAGAAAAATAATTTTAAGAAAAAAATTTAAAAGTGAAAGAAAAATGTCATGAGGTATATAAATGAAATTATCATTATTAATTTTTTTTTAAAATATCGTATAGTACTTCAAACAAAATTATTGAGATAAATGTATAACTATTAAAAGATGAGTGAGGTAGATTGAAGAACCAGATACTGTTAGATTTTATAAAAGAAAATCAAAACCAAAACTATTTATGTCACGAGGGAATGAAACGGTTCTTCATGTCCTTATAGATTGCGTTTATGTAGATGATACATGGAAAGAATGGATAGATGAGTATATGATTATTGGCTCGTTATTTTAAGAGATAAATACTTTTTTAATAAAAAATATTTATTTTAAATTTTGTTGTGTTTGTTTAAAGTTTTAAAAATAATCAGAAATTAAAAATAAACTGATTTCTACTTATTTTAAGAAGCAACTCTGACCAACTTATTAAAAAAGTATTTATAAAAAAGTGTTTTTTAAAAAATACTTAAAAATAAGTTTAAAGAAACGGATCCTATACCTTTTGCATCTTTAGGGATTCGCCAATGGCTTGCTTTTAATTTGACTCTCAAGAAGAAAACAATTGAAGGGAGTAGACCATTATTTTTCCACTTGCTATTTGGTTCATTTGGTCTGACCAAAACAATGCACTCTTTCGAGGTAAGGCTTCTTGTACTAAAAGCTTACTATGCTCGAAGAATCCAAAGAGAGAATGTCTCCTTCCTAAAGCATCTGAATCCAAGTAAGACCACTATCATAGTGGCTTGACGTTGCATTCCTTTGGGGTACTTCAAATTAAATGTTGGTGGATCCATGGTTGGAAGGAGTAATTTAGTTTCTTGTGGTGGTATTATCAAAAATGATAGTGGTAGATTTATGAAAGCTTTTTCTTGTAATTTTGCTTCGGGTTCAATGTTAATGACTGATCTTTAGGGGTTTTTTTTATGAGATTAAACTGGCAAAGAATCTAAAGATTTCAAGTTGATTGTGGAAATGGACTTGAAGATGTTATCCAGTTTTGGATCGTTGTGCTCATGCTCACCTTATTTTAGGATTGTTGAAGACATCCTAAAGATGATTAAGGAAGTTTGGAGAGTGAATCTTATCCATTCTTTTTGAGAGAGAAATAGATGTGCTGACCACCTTGTTGTATGGGGTCATCCAGTCCCAATTGGGTTTTATATTTACCTTTTTTGTCTACTTTTTTTAATTCTGTTTGTTAAGGATGATGAGCAAGGTTGCTTTACCTTGTGCTATATTATTAATTTAGTTTAGCTCTTCTTTAAAAAAAACCAAAACTATTAAAATTTGTTTCCATATTTTAGTTTTAAAAAATTAAAATACAAAATATAGTTCACAAATAAATTTTCTAATTTAGAAAAACTGAAAACTATTTTTAAAAAGAATTATACAAACCCCTAATATGTCCTAAGGCTATACGGTAAATAGTTTAAAACTCTTTTTTGTTGGGAGAGAAATATATGTATATATACAAAATTATGACGACATAGCTTGGTAACGGGCCTCAATCAGTTTCTAAGTTTTGACTCGTTGAATTGAATTGAATTAACCACTAAATCCGAAGGCAGCCTAATCCATGTTCTTTTTTGTATGTCACAAATGTGACATGCAACGCGTGAGAATCCGACAGTAACCCTCAAACCATAATATAAAATGACATTTACAGTGAATACTTTTGGTTGTAAATATAATATATGTCAAACCTAAAATATTTAACTACAATTTAAAAAAAAAAAGCATTGGTTCTTCAACTCATGACCTACATCATAATAACTAAATTAATAAAGTATTAAGTGATAACTTCTTCTTTGGTATTAACCATGTTACATTGGAGAAAATCATTCTCAAATACTAGTTCCAGTTATGTTTTTTTATTGTCATCCCGTCGATAATATGTTTAGTAGGATAGAATTCAGGGTTAGGATTTACTTTTATTTAAGTTTATATAAACATAGATGGAGTGCATGTTTATGATAAAATCTTAATTCTTAGTATATATTTATTAAATATTAGATAGCAATATATTTAATAATAAAAGGCATATATTTAGTAAATATTAATATATTGTTATCAATAAATGTGTTCATTAGAAATATAACTATCATATATTAATTAATGATAAATATTTAATAGTTATATTTTTAATATATATTTTTAAATGATATTAAAAATACATCAAATAAAAAACGTCTTTAATAATATTTTATTTAATAATAATATATTAATGTTTAACAAATATGTTAATAGTTATTATTAAATATTTTTCTATTTAATAAATATATTATTATCAAAAATATATTTAAAACTATATTTAATAAATATATAATAAGAAATAAATTTAAATATATTATGATTATTATATGTGTAGTCAACACATTAAAAGAACTAATTGAATGAGCTTATGGCACATGAAATAGTCACGTCACTTAGGCCATTGCCATATCACATTTACGTTTTCATCAAAACATATGGGATCTAATTACCAAAAAAAATAAATTAGGGGACTGATACAGGTATTTAACCAAAAATATATGTCAAATATAATATATATGTAACCATAATAGCATTGAATGCATTATCGATTGGAATATACATTCTATTTTTAAAAAAATTTAATTAGTAATGGTTATAATAATAAAAGACTTATAAAAGTATAATAATTTAAAATAAATTGTCATACTTGTGACGTTCCCTTCTCATCCTAGAATTTAATTTAAGATCTAATAAAATTAGGGTAAATTTTCGCATTGGAAGTTTCCCTAGCAATAAACAATAGAAATTTAAGGGATACGTAACCCAAACCACTAAAAACCCTTAAAATTATATATATATATATATACACACACACACACACACACACTCGCTTGAACGAGAATCTCTAGTAGCTCCCCTACTGAATCTCGTTCAAGTGAGCTCATTCTCGCTTGAGCGAGATTTCCTCCAAGATCTCATCTTGTGTTTCGCTCAAGCGATATCATTCTCACTTGAGCGAGATTTCTCAAGTGGCCACCCTTCATTTTCTTTGATTTTTATCCAAGAGATCTCAAATCTCGCTTGAGTGAGATTTACAGCAATTTGGCCCTCAGGCTAACTTACACATACCCTATCTTGCTCATTATAAATTTGTTTGATATGAAATTTTGTAGGCACTATCTAGGACCTATTTTGGACCTGCAGGCGTAGTTTGTGCTCTAAAATTCATCCATATTGCGAAGATATGTACTAAAATGCAGTTTGACTCTATTTCAAGCAACTACCTCATCAAATCACCTCAAATGTAAATTAATTGGCAATCTTTTTGCACACACCTTTTAAATATTCCCAAGGTTCTAGGGACGTCTTCCAGGGACTTCAGATCCCACTGAAACTCAAAATCACCTCTTTCAGTTGGTTTAATTAGCCATTCTTCTACTACAAACATGTTCTCTTACTTATGGTATCTATTAATACTCACCTAGGAATTTATTTCTATCAAGTCTAGCATGAACCTTGCTACTTTTAGGCCCATCATACCATTCATAATTATTATTCAATACTACCTTAATACTTCACTTTAGTCCTTATCTATTTTCGTAATGATATAATGTACATTCACATTCAATTAGCTCAATGTCATTCATTCACAACACACACATATACATATACATATACATATACATATATATACTACCATAAAACACCTGCCAATAATTGTACAATATCAAATCAGATGGCTCAATGCCATTCTACAGTTCCAAGTCATGTCTTCACATATTCATCATAACATCCTTACATCATTACATGTATATATTACCACTATCAACAACATCAAGTCAATTATTTCAAATATACTCACGCATAATCATCGACCAAATAATCAAAAAGATGCCTCCAGCATCCATCACACACCTCTACAGATATCAAGGTAATCATACTTCTCAACCATAAAGCAACATACACTGTAAACCACCAGTTACACATATATTTACATCAACCATCATCATAACACTAAATACTTAAAACATAATGTATATACATGACCTGACCGGTGTCCTAATGTAAAGTACGCCTTAGACAACTAGTGTCAAAAGTACCTTCCACACTCTCTCGTATCACATCTTCTCAGTGAGTGTCTGGTATTATGCAAACAGGTTCAGTGGGAATCATGTGTTCTTCTCGTAAGGGTAAATTCTGAGTCAATTCCAACCGTAGTCCCTGGGACATACCAGGGGTGTACCTGTAAAAGGGACTCTGATGCTTAAGTCAGTACGGTTGTTACAGAAAATAAAGATATTACAGAGGTGGTTAAGCGTAGTAAAATGCTATTACTCATGAATTTAATGAATTATTTATAGAACTTCCCTAAGTCTAAGTGGTGATTTTACCTCTCCTTATAATGAATAATAGCTGCAGTCTTTACAGGTGCAAGTTGCCCATTTGTATTTGACTCGGATTAAGGTAGCAACTTTTCTGACCGCGAGAATGATTACAAATCCGTATTGGGTCATCTCGATGATCACATCGGCTTTACCGTACTCCGCCCCGCATTTGGTTTGATTTTAGCGTTTATTTTATATTTCTTCATTAACCAGTATCGCTTGCCTTTTGGGGGCCAGTATGCACATCGGATCAATACATATGCACATGTACATCAAAAATCTTAATTGTCCTTGGCACTATTTTACCAGCTTATTTGGTACTGGTCTCTGTGGCGTCGGGCATGTCCCCGTCTTTAGTCAATACACATAGAAATCAATTCAAATAATTCAAATCTACAAGGGGAAAGCGTAACATAGTTAAGGTTTCCTTCAATCAATCATCCATTAAATTCATCCTCGTGTCATTTCAATATAATTACACATCATCAATTTATCAATTGCATAATTGATAAATCAAGTCCTCAACGACACATTCAAGTCATCAAACATCATAATTAATCAACATAATTTCACAACTGACTCTTAGTCAATGATATAGGACTCTATAGTATCCGGATACTAAATTGGATCGGCTGTCAGTTGGGGGTCCTACCCGACCACCCGTGAATCCTACCTGGTCCACCGAGCCCTACCTGGCTCCCATCTGACCATTGGGTAACTCAACTGGGCCATGCTTGACCATAGGAGCAAAAAATAAGGGGTAGAATGTACCGATTGACCGTCCACACCACAACAATCACATATATGGCAAAATTTATCACAACAGATCAACTCATATAAGGTTTCAAAAATTCATCTTGACACTAAAGCCATCAACCTGGTATTACCTTCAAGCCACTCAGGCACATTATTATCTTCCATCATAGTCTCATCATATTCCACTTTTACAAATTACAATAAACCATAATTTATCATATACTGTTATACTAATAATGTTGGTGTATGCACTACGAGCTATTAATTTATCAATTTTAACTTATCAATACAATTAGTATTTTCAGTTTTAAGATTGTTTAAAAATATTTATCCTAGAATAATAGGTCATATGAGAATTATTCCTAAAACATCCCTAATCAAGTATTTACATGGGGACATGTAAATACATTAAGATTAATGTGTGAATGTACTGATGATTTGATTTCACAAATCATAGATATATGATATCAAGTCTTTACACGGGTACACAATAAGAGTAATGTTGCACTGGACAGACCCACCATGAGAATGTTGCATGGATCATTACATGAGTGTCATAAACGGTTCTCAATGTGATAATGGTATATAGTCTTTTGACCTGAAGTCATTATAATCCCTACATAAGGAGTTTATTGTTTTAATACAATCAAACGTCATCTATAATAAGATGACCATAAATATTATGATTAGGCAATAGACAAATTATGCAGAGGGATGTGAGCGATGTAGATGGGATTTGTCTCTTCTATGTGACAGGAGTGATATCTATGGGTCACTTAATAGAGTCAGACTAATGAAATGCATGACCATCCTAGGACAAATAAATATTAGATATTTATTCTGTAAAGTCTACTCTCGTATCAAGTAAATTGAATTGGGTCATACAAGGATGACGACGACCATGCCTTGGGCCCAATTAGATATCGTGACAAAAGGAATAAATATATAAAATAATTATCACTTATAGGTCATGTCGATGATAAATAATATTCGGACATAATGATGTATTGCTAGATGTCGCTCTTATTTTATATTAATAATAAAATAATTTATTATTAATATAACTGAATATTTTACCTATAAGGTCACACACATAGAGTAAGCCCACCAGAAGATAGTTTTATTTTAGTTGGACTAAAAAAATAAAACTATTGGGCCTAACTCATTTAGAATGAGTCAGGAGCCCAATGTTGTTCAAGTGGCCTCAATACTCAAGAGGGGGGTGAATTGAGTTTTAAAAACTTTGAATTGGAATGCCTTTGAACTTGATTTTTATATCCAAGTTTACAAGAGAATGCAAGTGAAATCAAGTTAAAGGTAGTATGCAATGCACAATAAGGATAAATATAGCTGAAGCAATTTAACAAACACTTGGTGGGCAGTATTTGAAATGTATCAAATTAGACAAGTTCAAGTATGCAATTCTCAATCAATCAACACAAATCAACCAATTGCAGTATATGAAAGTAAAAGAGTAAGGGAGAGGAGCTTGCAAACCGATATAACGAGGTCCACCAACCCGGTGTACGTCTCGCCTCTAAGCAACCCACTTAGAGGATTTCCACTATTGAAGTTTAGAGATACAAGCTATGAGCAATTACAGCTTCCTAGTGTCCCACAGTCAAGAACTCAATCCTCACTAGCACAAGGGCAACCCACCCAATCTCTCAAACTCTTAATACCCAAAGGTTGAACCCCAACCTTTGTGACCACTCAACCTAGAGTGAAAATATTTTGTGTTTGTTGAAGTGTTTACAAGGAAATGACTCTCTTAATAGAGTGGATAAGCAAATGATAGCTCACACAATTTCTAATCTCTCAAGAAGAGAGGATATACAAATGAAATCTCAAGATATACAAGAATAGAGCTTACAAAGCACAAGAGTGAGCAAAGGAATTGTAGCTTCTTGGTTATTTTTTTTTTGTGCTTGAGTTCCTCTTCAATTTATAGAGCCATTTGAAAGCTTGAGGAGTGCCTTTCTTCTTCCTAGCCGTTGCACATCGTGGGGTTCTAAAAAATGGTGGAGATATGTGCTGGTTTCCCACTTAAAAGTGTTTTCCTACTATCGTAATCGATTACACCCTCGAGCTGTAATCGATTATCTTCAAAACAGAGGGCATCTAATCGATTACATATTGGCCTGCAATCGATTAGCAACTATACCTGATGCATTTAATTTGGCTTCGCAGCTTTGTAATCGATTATTTTGTATAGTAATCGATTAGCTTAAATCCAGTAGCCTTCTAATCGATTGGATAAATTCCCTCAATCGATTAGCCATTATACCTGATGCCTTTAATGTCATTTTTGATATTGGTAATCGATTATGTTAATGTTTATAGTCGATTAGCTTAACTCCAGTAGCTCTTTAATCGATTATCTAAATTACTGTAATCGATTAGCTTGTGTCTTGATCCAATTACTTCCAAAACAGAATGACTCTAATCGATTAGACTGGGCTTCCTAATCGATTAGCTTCACACTGTTTCATGTCTTCTTTGTTTTTGCAAGACTTTCTTCAAGAGTCCTTTGTCATTATCAAAATCCTTGATCCTGAAATCATATTCAAACACATTCTCCCCCTTTTTGATGATGACAACCATGTTCATCTCTTGAGGGTTGTTAATTTTAACCAAAAGACTTATTTCTAATTTTATCTCTTGCAAAAACATATCTGCTGCGTTATCTCTTAATCACAGTTTCAAAAGCAGAGTTTCTTTAACCAGTTTTTCAAATGTTCAGCATCTTTATCTCTTAACAATATCCTTATCTCTTATCTCTTAGCAGTTATCCTCTAAAGCTTTGAAGCAACTAAAACTCCTAAGTCTCCCCCTATCTTTTGGAATTTATTAACCTCTTTAATCATTTGGCAATTTGTTTTAGCAGCTTATTTCAGATGAACAAGATATGAACAAATAATTCTTCTCCCCCTTTGGAATCATCAAAAAATACTAAAACAAGTATAGCATATAAGGAAAGACAAATGTTTATTTAAGGATAACGGAAGGAAATTACATAAAAACGTTAATGAAATGAAGAACTGAAGCAGAAAAATAGAAGGCACAGCCACAAAATCTAGTTATCAGGATTAAAAAATCGAAGCTCGGAGATTTGGTGGGAGAGTTCTTCATAGCGCTGTTGCATCATCTCAAAGTGTTGCTGCTCGGTCATTGAGAACTCTTGAAGGGAGTTTTCGAGGCGATCGAAGCGGCGGTCAAGATGAGCATAGAGTGATGCAAAGGGATCAGCAGGAGCGGATGAAGAGGCTTGAGGTGCAGGAGGAGGAGGAGGAACGGGCTCATCATCAGCAGGAGCTTCAAAGGGAATGTTGGCATCAATGCCTTCCATTCGTGAGTACCATGCTCCGTGTAGAAAAACAAGACCCATCTTAGTGAGGTGATGGGTGCCAATGCAAGCTCTTGGAGGCACTTTTTCTGATAATTCTCCAGCCAAGTCTACTCCACAATATTTGAAAATTTTGGTAAGGAGAATACCATATGGAAGTTTTTGTTGGTCTTTTGTGTGGCGCATATGAAGCTTGACCATTTGAACCCAGTTTATTTCTTTGTGGTTCAGCATAGCCCACATCAAGAGGACATCATCCTCTTCCACCAAGGCATAGTTCCCACCACGGGGAACCAACATTTTGACCAAGAAAAAGTGTAGGAGGCGGTTGTTCATGGTCAAATGTCCTACCAGTTTGTGGTTGCTCCTGAGGCGATCAACCTTCCATAATGATTGACGGGCAGTAAGAGCATTGAAACCCCATTCATCCTCAGGGTCTCCTCCATCAAACTCAGCATCGTTTAGTGGCAGCAGAGAAATTTTAGCAAGCTGGGCGTTGGTGAGCTTGATGGTCACATTTTTCACTTTTGATTCGACCATCCCATTGATAAGTCTGAGATTGCAGTAGAAAACTCTGATGAGTTCAGGATAATATTCGTCTTCCTTGAGGGTGAAAAAGGGAAAAAGGTTATAGTGGTGGAGACATTGAGTAAAGGTGAGGCTATGGTTTTCGAATGTCTCAGCAATGGTGTAGTGGGGTGTCATGATTTCTCTCTCAGAAAAGTTTTTGACAAAGTTTTGGAGGTCTCTAGGAGAGGAAAAGAACCTTGAGAAGTCAAGAGGGTTGCTGGCCTGAGCCATAGAGGACCTAGCTCTTTTGATGGTGCGGGAGGAAGCCATTGACAAGGAATGTAGAAAAAGATGAGGAGAGGAGAAGAGTTCTTGGGAACTTTTAAGAATGAGAAAGAGGAAGGAGGTAGTGTGAGTTGAGAGGGTGAAGAGAAAGGTATTTATAGGGAAACATTAGGTCTAGAAGAGAGTGAGGTGAGTTAAGGGAGTGAAGAATTCGAGCAGACCTCGGAAACATGCGTTTTGACTCTGCAGTACCGATGCTAATCGATTACGAGACATGGGTAATCGATTAGCTCACTGTTTCTGGGGAATTTGAAGGGTTTCGAGCAGTGTGTAATCGATTATTGAAATGGAATAATCGATTAGTGAAGAAACATAATCGTCCTAATCGATTGAAACAGTATGGTAATCGATTAGTGAGAAGATGAAACGTTTTATACCTGAAACAGAGGCTGTGTAATCGATTATGGATTAGAAAGTAATCGATTAGATTAAAACAGAAGCATTGTAATCGATTAGATATCAAAGGGTAATCGATTATCAACAAAACAGAAACATGTTAATCGATTATGAGGAGATGAGTAATCGATTATATGGATCAAAAATTCACTTTTATGCATTTTTCTCAAAGGAAGTTTGCAGTCTTAAAGAATCATGCCACAGATAATACCAAATTCATACAAACATGCTATACAACAGTGCTTTTATCAAAATACTCATCATTCAAACACAATTGGTCATGTCAAGAATTCCTAATTCTCTTCTAATGTGGATGAATTGCTCCCTAGCTAAAGGTTTGGTGAAAATATCTGCTAGTTGCCTAGAAGTTTCAACATGCTCAAGTACACAGTCTCCTTTTAATACATGGTCTCTAATGAAATGATGCCTAATCTCAATATGTTTAGTCCTAGAATGCATTACAGGATTTTTTGAGATATTGATAGCACTAGTATTATCACACTTAAGAGGCACATGGTTCAATACAACTCCAAAGTCTAGAAGTTGTTGTCTCATCCAAAGGATTTGAGCGCAACAACTACCAGCTACAACATATTCTGCCTCAGCTGTTGATAGCGCAACACTTACTTGTTTCTTGCTATGCCAAGAAACAAGAGAACTACCAAGCAAGTGACATGTTCCGCTAGTGCTTTTTCTGTCAAGTTTACATCCTGCAAAGTCTGAATCAGAGTAACCAATTAAAGTGCATTCAGCCCCTTTGGGGTACCATAAACCAACATTTTTAGTCCCAACTAAATATTTCATTATCCTTTTTACTGCAGTGAGATGTGATTCCTTAGGACAAGCCTGGTATCTAGCACACATACACACAGCAAACATGATATCCGGTCTACTAGCGGTTAAGTAAAGTAAGGATCCTATCATACCTCTGTATTTTGTGAGTTCAACATCCTTACCTTTCTCATCCTTGTCCAAATAGCATGAAGTGCCCATGGGTGTGGCTATATCATTTGCTTTATCCATATTGAATTTTCTGAGTAGTTCTTTGCAGTACTTGGATTGATTTATGAATGTGCCTTCATTGGTTTGCTTGATTTGTAGTCCGAGGAAGAAAGTGAGTTCCCCCATCATGGACATTTCAAATTCTTCTTGCATTAGCTTAGCGAACTCCTTGCACATTGAATCATTAGTGGCACCAAATATTATATCATCAACATAAACTTGTACCAATAGTATGTTATTCTTTTTGTGCTTTATGAATAAAGTTTTATCAACCTTCCCTCTTTCAAAATGATTTTCTAAAAGAAATTTGCTCAACCTTTCGTACCAAGCTCTTGGAGCTTGTTTCAAACCATACAAAGCTTTCTTTAATTTGAAAACATGATTTGGAAATTGATGGTTTTCAAAACCTGGAGGTTGATCAACATATACTTCCTCTTGAATGTATCCATTCAAGAAAGCACTTTTAACATCCATTTAGTACAATTTGAAGTCCCTACAACATGCGAAGGCTAATAGTAGTCTAATTGCTTCTAATCTAGCTACGGGTGCATACGTCTCTTCATAATCAATGCCTTCTTCTTGATTATAGCCTTTAGCTACTAGCCTAGCTTTGTTTCTAGTAATTATACCATTTTCATCCAGTTTATTCCTAAAAACCCATTTGGTTCCTATTATTTGGTGATCATTGGGTCTTGGCATGAGCTCCCAAACTTCATTTCTTTCAAATTGATTTAGCTCTTCTTGCATGGCCAACATCCAATGTTCATCAATAATAGCCTCATTTATGTTCTTGGGTTCTATTTGTGATACAAATGCTAGGTGATTACAAGTATTTCTAATAGCATTTCTAGTACTTACACCTTGAGTCATTTCACCTATGACTTTGTCTAGAGGATGATCCTTCAAAGTGATCCATTGTTGTGGTTCCTCATGTTTGGCTTTATTTGTGTCTTTGATTTCCCCTTCCTTGTCATCTAAGGTCAATTCTTGAAGAGTACCTACAAGATCATCAACATCTTCCTTTCTCGGAGGGTTATGGCTATTTTCATCAAATTTAACATGAATAGACTCTTCAATGGTGTTTGTTTGTTTGTTGAAGATTCGATAAGATTTACTAGATTGAGAGTACCCTAGGAATATTGCCTCATCAGATTTGGCATCAAACTTTCCTAGATTATCCTTTTCATTATTGAGCACAAAACATTTACATCCAAAAATATGAAAGTGTGAAATGTTGGGTTTTCTACCCTTGTAAAGTTCATAGGGGGTTTTCTTTAGAATAGGCCTTATTAAACATCTATTCATTACATAACAAGTGGTGTTTACTGCATCGGCCCAAAAGTGTTTTGCAATATGGTTTTCATTTAACATGGTTCTTGCAAGCTCCACCAAGGATCTATTTTTCCTTTCAACTACTCCGTTTTGTTGTGGAGTTCTAGGAGCTGAAAAATTGTGATTAATACCATGTTTTTCGCAAAACTTTTCAAAAGATTGATTTTCAAATTCTCCCCCATGATCGGTTCTAATGGATGTAATTTTAGAATTCTGCTCATTTTGGATAATCTTTGTAAGTTTCTTGAATGCATGATATGCTTTATTTTTATGAGCAAGAAACAAGGTCCATGTATATCTAGAATAGTCATCTACAATAACTAGACCATAGTAATTACCTCCAAAGCTTTTGATTTTAGATGGTCCAAATAAGTCCATGTGCAAAAGTTGTAAAGGCCTTTGTGTGGAAACAATATTTTTGGATTGAAAAGATGCCTTTACTTGTTTTCCCTTTTGACATGCATCACAAAATCTATTTTCAAACTTAAGCTTTGGTAAACCAATTACTAATTCTTTGGAAGCAAGTTTGTTTAAGTGGTCTACATGTATATGAGCTATTCTCCTATGCCATAGCTAAGTTTCATCCTCTTTTGTAATGAAGCATTGCTCATCATTTGTAGACAAACTATCCAAATTAATCATGTAAATGTTATCAATCCTTTTTCCAACAAATTTACCTCTTTTTTTAGCTTATTCTTAATTATACAACAATTGGATTCAAATAAAACTCTATATCATTTGTCACATAATTGACTTATGCTAAGCAAGTTATGTTTGAGTCCTTCAACATACAACACATCACTAATGGAGGTAGAGGAATTTTTACCGATATTTCCGATGCCAAGTATTTTACCCTTGGTATTGTCTTCATAAGTGACACTTCCTTTCTTTTTGGGGGTGAATGATGTGAACTTGCTTATGTCTCCCGTCATATGTTTTGAACACCCACTATCCAAATACCAATGGGTGTTGCTTGCCTTGAAGCATACCTACAAAACAAGATTAGTTTAGAGAACTAGGTACCCATTTTATGTTGGGTCCTTTTAGGTTAGCTTGTGGTGATGTTCCTTTGGGAACCCACACCTTTCTTAAAACCTTTGGTCCTAGTTTTCTAACACTACACCTATAGGCACTATGTCCTTTGAAACCACAATGATTGAATTTCATAAAAGGTGAAGATAATTTGCTTGGTGGTACAAAGAAATTTTTATAGTGTTTTTCCCTTTTGTGATTGCTATGTTCTTGATCATATCCTAACCCGGTTTTATCAAACATGCATCTTTGTTGGCCAAGCAAAATATTCAAGTTGTCTCGTCCATTTGTAAACTTTTCTAATGTCCTATTTAGGTCTACAACGTTGGCTTCTAACATAACGCATCTTTTTGCAAAGTCACATGGCTTATCCTTAGAACATGCTTGAACAATTTCTAATTTTTCTTTTAAGCTTTCATTTTCTTTGCATACTTCCATAAGATGCATTTCAAGGGTATCACTAGTTTTTCTAGATGACTTAAGCCTATTAGAGACTTTTATAAATTTATTATATAACTCCTCAAAAGCATCTAGTAGTTCATTCTTATCTAAGTCAAGAAGGTTTACCTCATTATCTTTTTCTTGGTGATTGACCATTAAGCAAAGATTTGCTTCCTCATTGTCCGAATCGTCAGAACTACTTACATCGTTCTTATCCCAAGCGATGTAAGCTCTTCTTCTTCCTTGTTTATCCTTGCCCTTCTTTTTAAGATTTGGGCAATCCGCCTTGAAGTGCCCTTCCTTGCCACATTCGAAACAACTAGGTGAAGAAGAAATTTCATTTGAAGTTGGCTTTTTACCTTGGGGCTTGAAGTTCTTTTGGAACCTTTTGTTCTTCATGAATCTTCCAAATCGTTTTACAAACAGCCCAAATTCCTCTTCTTCATCCATATCACTGCATGATTCTTCTTCATGTATAGAGGTGGCTTTGAGAGCTAAGCCTTTCTTCTTAGAGGATTTTTCTTCTTCCTCCGCTAGCTTCAAGACTTTTAGTTCTTGCTCTTGCTCTTGTAGTTTCCCAAAGAGTGTTGCAAGAGACATCTCATTGATGCTTGGAGATTGTTTTATGGCTGTGACAAGTGGTTGCCATTCCTTGCTGAGACTTTTTAAAACTTTATGCACAAGTTATTTGTTAGTGTAAACTTTGCCAAGAGTAATGAGATGGTTAATAATAAGAGTAAATCTCTTCTGCATTTCTACTATGGTTTCTCCCGAGTTTATTCTAAAACTTTCATATTGACTTGTCAAGGTACTAATCTTGGAGTCCTTCACATCGCTAGTACCTTCGTGAGTTACTTGTAAAGTATCCCATATTTCCTTAGCGGATTGACAAGTCATTATTCTAAAAAATTCATCTGGACCTAATGCCATAGTGATGAGATTCTTTGCCTTATAGCCATATTGCACTTTCTTTTCTTCATCACCAGTCTATTCATCCATTGGTTTTTCAACATTTTTACTATCAATAGTATGCATTGGTATATAAGGACCATTTTCAATGGCATTCCAAACTCTCAAATCAATAGATTGAATGAAGATTTTCATTCTTTCTTTCCAAAATGCATAGCCTTCCCCATTGAAAGCGGGAGGTCTGTTTATAGCACCACCCTTGGGGAAAAGGTTGTGAGAACTTGAGGCCATCTAGTCTCTTGAAGCTGTTAAGCTTAATTTACCAAGAGTCAAGCTCTGATACCACTTGTTGTTCAAGTGGCCTCAATACTCAAGAAGGGGGTGAATTGAGTTTTAAAAACTTTGAATTGGAATGCCTTTGAACTTGATTTTTATATCCAAGTTTACAAGAGAATGCAAGTGAAATCAAGTTAAAGGTAGTATGCAATGCACAATAAGGATAAATATAGCTGAAGCAATTTAACAAACACTTGGTGGGCAGTATTTGAAATGTATCAAAGTAGACAAGTTCAAGTATGCAATTCTCAATCAATCAACACAAATCAACCAATTGCAGTATATGAAAGTAAAAGAGTAAGGGAGAGGAGCTTGCAAACCGATATAACGAGTTCCACCAACCCGGTGTACGTCTCGCCTCTAAGCAATCCACTTAGAGGATTTCCACTATTGAAGTTTAGAGATACAAGCTATGAGCAATTACATCTTCCTAGTGTCCCACACTCAAGAACTCAATCCTCACTAGCACAAGGGCAACCCACCCAATCTCTCAAACTCTCAATACCCAAAGGTTGAACCCCAACCTTTGTGACCACTCAACCTAGAGTGAAAATCTTTTGTGTTTGTTGAAGTGTTTACAAGGAAATGACTCTCTTAATAGAGTGGATAAGCAAATGATAGCTCACACAATTTCTAATCTCTCAAGAAGAGAGGATATACAAATGAAATCTCAAGATATACAAGAATAGAGCTTATAAAGCACAAGAGTGAGCAAAGGAATTGTAGCTTCTTGGTTATTTTTTTTTGTGCTTGAGTTCCTCTTCAATTTATAGAGCCATTTGAAAGCTTGAGGAGTGCCTTTCTTCTTCCTAGCCGTTGTACATCGTGGGGTTCTGAAAAATGGTGGAGATATGTGCTGGTTTCCCACTTAAAAGTGTTTTCCTACTATCGTAATCGATTACACCCTCGAGCTGTAATCGATTATCTTCAAAACAGAGGGCATCTAATCGATTACATATTGGCCTGCAATCGATTAGCAACTATACCTGATGCATTTAATTTGGCTTCGCAGCTTTGTAATCGATTATTTTGTATAGAAATCGATTATTTTGTATAGTAATCGATTAGCTTAAATCCAGTAGCCTTCTAATCGATTGGATAAATTCCCTCAATCGATTAGCCATTATACCTGATGCCTTTAATGCCATTTTTGATATTGGTAATCGATTATGTTAATGTTTGTAGTCGATTAGCTTAACTCCAGTAGCTCTTTAATCGATTATCTAAATTGCTGTAATCGATTAGCTTGTGTCCTGATGCAATTGCTTCCAAAACAGAATGACTCTAATCGATTAGACTGGGCTTCCTAATCGATTAGCTTCGCACTGTTTCATGTCTTCTTTGTTTTTGCAAGACTTTCTTCAAGAGTCCTTTGTCATTATCAAAATCCTTGATCCTGAAATCATATTCAAACACACCCAATGTTTAATGAGAGCTCGGGTTAAGACCTAAACCTATATATAGAGCATGAGATGCTCATAGGCTGCTGCTCAGAAATTAGATTACTCTCAAATTTCCGTACTAGCATTTGGAATTTTAGTTTCTGGTGGGAGTGCTCGTGTGGACTCCTAAGGGCGAAGCTACAATTGCTTCGATCGAGGAACTCGCTTTGCGTCTACAAGAGGTAAACCCTAAAACAAAATTATTGTAAATTTTGTGTGTAATGCATTGAGACACTCATTTTGCAATTTTTCTTTTTGGGAATCTTTGTATTTTCATTGCCTGACCCTGAGGGATTCCCTAACAAATAAATCAATTATTCTCAACAAGCCAAAATTCATTTTTTTACATAGTTTGAACATAATCTCTACTCTTAACATTACAATTCTCAATGTCATCATACACTTAAAATTTCAAATCATCATCTACATGTATATCACCATCATCAACCAAATTATTGCTTAACATCACAATTTCATTTAAGACACACACACACACACACACACATATATATATAGAGAGAGAGAAAAAAAGAGAAAAGAGAGAAAGAATTTAATATATTTAAACTATCTTACCTTTCCCCATAAGCCAAAATTGTCGTTAAAATTATTTTCATTAATTTATACATCGAGTACACCCCCTTACCTTGCTTCCACGCTTGTGAGACTTCCATTTCAACGCCGCAATCACCAAACTTTATGCATGCGCTACCATGGATGAGAAAACAAGAGGAAGAAGCTTTGCGTGAATGGTAAGAGAAAGGAAATGAAAATCAATTTTTAAGCATAAGGGCAAATTTATCATTTCTTTTTTATTTTTTTCTTATTTCATTTCTTTTTTATTTCTTTTTGATAAATATGTTTCACTTTTACCCCATGAAAATCAATATTCTACCACCATAACTTATTTTGATTTTGATTTCATAATTAATCACCCTAAATTTTACTATTTTAATTTTATCACCAATTAAAGTTTCCCAATTAATTTAATTTAATTCTCAATAATACTTAAATAATTTATTTATTAATTTTATATATTACGAATAATTAATTTTGATAACTAGGATGTTACAATAATAGTATTATTTAAATAATAATAATAATAATAATATATCTAAAATATTGTCTGTAAGATAATTAGTAATATAACCAGTATAATGATAGTATTAGTAAAGTTAATAGAATATTATTATAAAAAAGGCGTAAAAACAATTACACCTTTAAAAATAGTCTAACCTCATATTTTGATATTTTAAAATATATTTATTTATTTACTATTTATGTATTTTTTTAATTTCTAAAAAACATTATTTCTTTAGCGTGTTGTAATTTAATATTAATTATTTTAAAGTTTAAATATACTAAAAATAAAATAATTAGAATAAATTAATCGTTTCAACTATCATTATACTAAAAAATTAAAGGATATTTTATTATGAATATATTGAAATTTAATTAGTATTTATGTAGATATCTAAAGTTTTTAAAAAGAAATTATGAGACTTATCTTAAGAGAATCTAAAAATGAGTAATTTTGATTTAAACATTAGTATGTTTATAAGATGTTGTACATTAACAATTTGCATCTTTAGATGTTACCAGCTTACATCTTTAATGATGTCACTAACAACAATACATAATCCATCATGCTTGAAAGGTAAAAACTATTTGACTTATGCTTTGTTTTGATAAAAGGGGAAATAAGGAGAAAAATTAAGTGAAATTAAATAAAGGAAAAGATAATAAATAGAAATAAGAGAGAAATTATTTTTATTAGGATTGATAAATTAAAAATGAAATAAGCAAAAATAAATTCCACTTGATTATTTGGACAAAGATAAAAACATAGAACAAAAATTTTCAATGACAATTATACCCCAATATTACTTGGGAAATTTCATCCATTTTGTTGGTTCTTTTCCCATCCCCCATCAGTATAAAAATGAACAAAAATGGTGTCTTTCTCCCCGAGGCTCAATCTTGGAACGGTGATTATGGAGTATTGATGGCCTTGCATAAGCAATGCATGGCTGGATATGGATTTAGAGCTTCATTACTATGGTCATTTCCATCCTTGTTCAAATGATGGTACATTTACCCTAAATAAGTTGAAACTAAATCACTAATTTACTTTCCACTACAACCAAATCAACCATAAGCATTATAGACGTCGATAGAGTTGGACCAGTACATAATGAATAAATAATAACAATAATTAATTCGGTCATGATACTGGCCTATAGGCAATACAATAATTTGACTGCAATCCATCATTCAGAACCAGTATCCTGCATAGTTTAGTGTAAGAACACTGGTACGTCAGTATTATATGTAAGGTCCTAAAATTGACTCTGGTATGAGTCATGCCCTCAATACTGAAAAATCAGAGTTGACCAGAAAATTAGCATGTTGAACAAGTAACCTCCAAAGTGACAGTTTGGTAGGTAGAGTCGTTTGATAACGTCTTTTTCATGTGTCAGCCTTTCTGTAAGGGATCAAAATAGTACTGACACAATGTACAGGAAACTTGGTAAGCAAGAAGACTTTTCCACTACCTTTATGTATAAATACCCATGCATCAACGTAACAAAGGCAAAACATTCTCTCTTGAACATACGCTTAAGCTCTGATATCCCCTTGAGTATTCACTGACTGGAGCATCAGAGTGTCATTGCATGTGATACCCATTTCGTCCCATATTGCGTAAGGCTGGTGATTTGGTACGAAGAATCACTCCAAGGCCTTTTGTTTCCCACTGAAATAAAGGATATAATACTGAATCCCCACTGGACCGACATAAAACACACATAAAAATCAAATATTAAGGATTGTCTCGAGGCTGGTTCTTGCACCCTGGCACAAACCAATTTAATAATAATGAAAAATAATATAATTACTAAGATAGTATTCTTTTAATATAATATAATATTAATTGGTATGTATAATACAATTACAACTTCATATATTAAAAAGAGTATCATGAAACAATATGAAAAAAATGTATCATTTTAATTTATATATAATAGTTAAATATATTTAATAAAAAATAAATATTGATAATTTATACATATCCTGCATAATGGATCGTACGTGTAATACTTGTATCCATTTATTTTGTTATGTCCGGTGTCCGGGGTCAAAGGATGACCTTTCTCAACCGGAGTCCGAAATAACCTCTCGCTCTCTTAGTTTTATGTCGCCTCAGTAGAGTATGATATTTTATACTCAGGTCCAGTAGGAAACCTAAGCTCTTCGCGTTAAGGTATGTGATTGACGTTTAATCCGCACTGAAGTCGAGGGGACACATTGGAGGTGCTCCTACAAAAGATTCTCTGATGCTTAAGTTAGTACAGGTATTACGGAAATACAAGTGTTACGAAGGTTATTCTCAGTGATTTTTTCAAATCCTTCTTAAGTAATAAATGAGTTGTATTTATAGGAGTTACCTGAGTAAGAGAAGTGATTTGACCTTTCTCCTAACTTACTGTAGCAATAGTGTTTACAGGGACATGTTACCCATACCTATTCTGACTCACGTTTCGATGTCAGACAGCTGATCGGAGTCATTACTTTATGTCTGTACTTCACGCTCATTTGGGACATCGGTTTTAATGATTTCATCTAATGCTTCTTGTACTTCTGATGACGTGATATGAAGTTGTAAGCACCTCATCCATAAGTCTTGGGGTCCGGTATGCACCCCAGATCATTTTCTTCCTAGTTCGTTGTTGTGACGTTGTCACAATAATGAGCTATCTTTGCTCCAACTAGAAACTTTTTCTTGGACTCTTGTAAGATTTTAGACCAGTGTTTCAACATCGTCGATGTATGGATTTTATCTGTACTGACATGCTTTGTTGGTTAGGTGGAGCATTTCATGCACGCCGCCTGAAAAAGCTGTTATTAACGGGGATCGCTGACATGGCAAGTTGTGAATGGACGTGTTTTTCACGCGCCATCAGATGATGTCATCAAGAGGTGAAGCGATACCTGTTTCCGGGCCACGTCATTTCAACTTCCACTCCGTCCATGGGCCGTGATGGTTGAACTTCGGCCCATGAAACTTCGATGCCTATATAAAGGAGGGTCTCTTCGTCGATTTCTCACTTTGTTTTTTATCCTGAAACTCTGCCCATCCATAGTCTCTGTTTCTTCTTGACCTCGTCCTGCTCCGTACTAGAAGAACATTCCATACTATCCAAACAGGTAGCCCTTTGGCCCCTTCTTTTATTTGCAATGTCTTTATCTTCTTACAACGGTTAAGGGAACGATAGTTTAGTCAAAATTATTTCAAATCCCTCAGTCTCTTGGCCAATTAAAGTTCCTCGTCGAGGACCTCGGTTTACACAAACGGATATTTGTAGGTAGGTGACTTCTGGTGACTGGGGTAACCATAATCCCCAAGAACCGACGTCCTCCTCCTCCAAAATTCATGAACCTAAATCATCTTTACCGCTCTTGTCCCCAGACCGAGATGCAAATTCCAGCGTAGTTCTCTACTACGCTGATGATACTTGGTTTTACTCAATTGTTCCATTTCTAGAACATGTTACAATGGATGTTGTCGGAACATTTGTGGTGAGGAATGATCCTGAGGACACCTATATGATCGCGGACAAAATTGATTGGCTAGCCTGGAAAATTAAAGATACATACTTTTGGGTAGCCAGAGATGTCGTAGCCACCTACAGCACCCATGTCGTATCCCAGGATGACATGGAAATTGGGGCTGAATCTTTTTGGCGAGCGAAGAAGAATGCCAAGTTTTCCTGTCTCTTTTCCCCTACCTATGTAGACTGAATCTGCCACATACCGTGGGACCGTTTCCCCTTCTTCCACGACTACACCTTAGTGAAAGTGGGAGTCTGGTTCCCACTGAACAAGTTCGAGATGGGGGTGTTGCGTTTTTTAGACATCGCCCCTAGTCAACTCCATCCCAATGGTTGGGCTTTTGTTATGGCCCTTCAAGTTCTTGGAAAGCACCCCTGCTTTCAAAAATGAACACTACATTGAAAGAATTCTTTTATCTATAAATATCATTATTAAGATATATACATATTCAATAAATATCAAAATTATATTTTATATTAATATTATATTAATATCTCTTAGTATTAAAGAATATTCTTTGAATTAAGTTAATTTATATTATTCTAATGTTTGTATTTGTTACAAAAAAAACTTTTAGAATTCCCTGTAAAAATAGATTGCGCCAATGAAAAAGCTTTCAATGTTGTCCAATATCCCTTATTTTTCCAAACAGTTTTCCGAATGATTTTTTTTGATCTAGAAGTGCGCTTTTTTGGAACTGCCATCTAATTACTATAGGTTTTTTCATTATTTGAGTTTGATGTGAAAAACATTTTTTCTTTTTAAATGAAAACGAAAAGGTGTCTATAACTTCCCCCCCAGGACCTACTCCCCAACCTAGAGTAGCTAAATGGGGAAGTAAAATTAAACCTTGTTCATACATGGGCTTCTCGGGTACGAAATGAGCTACTTCAAATAGGTTCATTGCTCCGGCCCAGAATACTATTAATCCAGCATGAGCTACATGAGCTCCCAGTAATTTACCAAGTATAAGTTTTATTACAAATTATAGAGCCGGTATTTATATATAAATAGATAATCTATTCACGCGTTTTTTATTTGCAATTCGGGAATTAGTTCGGTGCCTTGTTGGTTTTTTTTTAACTATGCTAGGGTGATACATCGAGGTGGCGCCGGAATGGGCTACATTAATTTGAGGTTTCAAAGTGACATCAACAATTTTGAAGCGTATATCGATTCTTGTAAGATGTTCAGAGCTTCTTTCAAGAATTTCCTTTTTAAACTTTATGTTGAGGAGACGGTGTCCCCCTTCTGGAAGGATGAAGAAGGCCAGTTTTTGATCCATACTGGATGGACCCACAGACATTTTCTCCTAGAGAGTTTGGCTTACGCAGTTGATGAAAGCTCTCTCTCTAAACATTCAAGGGCCGTGGTTGACACCTTTCACAATAATTCCCAAGATGCTCCCTTCAAGTGCCGCTCTCTCCTGGGAACCTTGGAGACACGAAATGAGTACCTCACTCATTTGGGTATTTACCCTTTCTCTTTCTTTTCCTTGATGAATTTTTGCACTCCGGCTGTAATAACAACTTTCTTTGTCTTTTTTCAGGGAACATGAGCACTGACGCCTTGGAGGCTCTCTGGAAGCTCTTGGAGGACTTCGAGGTCAATGTTGATGGGGAGAATAATGTTACCCCTAAACTGAAAAAGGCCTCTAACCTTTAGATCCCAGGAGGAACAGTCCGGATCGAAGATGCCCCCTCTAAGAAGAAGGGGAAAAAACAAGAAGGAGGTGCCTCCAAAAGGCAAAAGATTAACCCCGGTCAGAAGGCAAAAGACAAGGGGAAAGAGGTTGCCACTGAGGAGCCTGTTGAAGAGGAGGTTCCTCTTGTTAAGTCTGGCATGAGTGCTTAGGAATAGCTTCTAGTTAGGACAACCGCTCCTAACAACGGCTTCTCTCTTCCCTTCCGGCTTGAGGAAGGTCTCAACTCGAATGACACCGAGTTCGCCCTTGAGACAGTGATGGGTACAATATCAAGACATTCTCTGCCATCTACTCTGTCGCCACTAATGGACCCACACAGGAGATAGATCAGTTAAAAGATAAAAACACCCACATCTTTGAAGACAATGGCCAGGCTCATCAGAGGATTAAGAGCCTCAATGAAACAAAACAGGTTCTTCTAAAATCTAAAGAAGACCTGAAGAAAGAACATGATGGGCTCCGGAACAAGATGGGTAATCTAGAGAAACTTGTGGCCGACCTCTAAAAGAAAAATGAGGATTTATCCATAGCGGTTAAGGACGAGCAGACTAAGTACAAAGAGGATATGACGAAGTTTGCTCCAGCCGCCATGGACTCCTTCAGCCATGCAGTTCACCAAGTCGCCTTTCGAAACCGAGGTACTATACTCAACCTGAATGGGATTGGGTTTTTGAATAGATTCTGCAATAGAGAGTTGGTGACCTAGGTCGGTGGCCGATCTTTTACCCCCTCTGATGAGCCCTTTAAATTTACTCCTTTGGCGGCTAGGGAAGATGACACTTCTCAAGAGGAAACCTGGGATAGAGAGGAGGGAGAGGGAGAGCATCACGACGCCGGCTCAAGAAAGGAGGAGGAAGAAGATGGTGGCCCTTTGGACCCTTCTATTAATTTTTATTTGCTCTGTAGGCGGGATGAGCTCCGCCCACTTTTTGATAATTACAATCTTAATCTTGTCCTTTATGCTTTTTTGTTACCAAGGTGTGATCACCCTTTATTCTTGTGAATGGAATTTTACTCTTATCGCCGATATCATCTTTTATCAAAAGACTTATAACTTTTTTCGTTGCTCTTAACATCTGAAGTTATATGCTCAAACTCTGAATGAACCTGCCAAGTATCAAAGTTTATCTTGGTTGTAGTTAATTTGATGTTGAATAAACTTTATCAGCTCAGTATAATCGTTCCAAGATTTTATCCATTTTAATTATTTAAAATCAATAACCACTGTGGGCTTTCTTGCTACTTAGGTGTTTTCAAACAGATATCCGCTCTGGGGTCTCTTGACCACTCTGTAGGTTTAATCGCATAACAACCACTCTGGGGTCTTTCAACTGCTCTGGTGTTTAATGTAAAAAAAACCACTCTGGGGTCTTTCAACCGCTCACGGGTTTAATCATAAAATAACCATTTTGGGGTCTTTCAACTGCTCCAGGGTTTAATCGTATAATAACCACTTTGGGGTCTTTTAACTGCTCTGGGGTTTAATTGTAAAATAACCATTCTGGGGTCTTTCAACCGCTCCGGTGTTTAATCGCATAATAACCACTCTGGGGTCTTTCAACCGCTCCGGGGTTTAATTGTAAAATAACCACTCTGGGGTCTTTCAACCACCCCGGGGTTTAATCGTAAAAATAAATTTGACAATGAATACTTTCTTCAACTTAATTTTATCTCTGAATAAGCATCCCGACTGCATGCCTCATTAAAAACCTCCTAAGTAAACCCTGTGGAAAAAACCTTAGATAGGGGGAAAAAGTGCATGGCTTGTGATGCCGGTCAGCTATAATATACACGTAGGCTCTTTACATTTCATTTATTCTTAAACACTTCGCTCTGTAATGTTTCTAAAAGATAAGCTCCTCCAGGAGTAACTTCATTCACCCGATATGGGCTTTCCCACACCGGTACTAGTTTTGCTTGGTAGGAAAGACGATTTCCAATCGATGCTTTCCTCAAAATGAGGTTGCCGACATTGAACCTTCTTCTTTGGACCTTCATATTATATAGTACTGCAGCCTTGGCCTTGATTTCCTGATCCTGTACAAAAGTTGTTTCCCTAACTTCTGATAATAAGTCTAATTCGTTCTTTAATTTCAAAATGTTGTCCTCATCATCAAACTGTTGGACTCTTGGTGAAATCTGATTGATTTCTACCGGTATGACTACATCTACGTCGTATACCAGCCAAAATGAAGTTTCTCCTGTAGACGAGTGAGGTATGGTCTAGTATGCCCACAAGACATGGCATAATTGGTTATCCCACTCTCCTTTCATTTCACCAAGTTGCTTCTTTAAACCTTTTAAATTCTCTCTGTTCGTCACCTCGGCTTGCCCGTTGGTTTGAGGGTGTTCCACTAATGAGAAAACGTGTTTAATCTGGAGTCCTTCAAGAGGACTTTTAAACTTGAAGTCTGTAAACTACGTCCCATTGTCCGTGACAACTTTTCCTAGTATTCCAAATCTGGTGATAATGCTCTCATACAAAAATCTCCGTGTCCAGGCCAAGGTGATGTTTATAGGGATGTCAATGGGGTGAGGCGAGTGTGGGTAGTATTATAGCTGGAAATTCGGGCGAGCGGCCCTAAACGGGCAGGGCTTTATCGGGTTATAGGCTATTTAGGGCTGGGCCAAAAAAGGCCCATAAAAATTCAGGCCTTGAAATTAAAGGCCCTAACCTGGCCCTCAACAGGCCGCGGGCCACTTCGGGCAGCCCGCTTTAAAAAAGTTAAAAAAATAAATTTATAAAAAATTAAAATTCTATCAAAAAATTAAAACTACGTAATAGTTTTTTGCAGAACAACTATGAACATTTGTAATATTTTTTAAAACGTTTCATAAATATTTATCATTAAAGTTTATAACAAAAGTCTACAAAAGTTCATATTCCACACATTTGGTGAGATAGGAAGTAGAAAGAAAGGAAGAAAAATTCTAACTAAAAGAGAAACTCCCTATAATTTTTATTTTTTAAAAAATACTCGGGTCGGCCCGCACTCGGTCTGTTTTTTTGGGATTTTTTAGGGTCGGACTTTTTTTCTTGCTGTTTAATTTTAAATTTTATTTTTAGGCCCTCGTACTATATTTTTTTGGGCGGGTTCGGGCCGGCCTATGCGGGCTAGCCCATTTTGCCAGCTCTAGGTAGTATGTTATCGCTACCCGTATCCACGGGCTTTAGGCAGGTAACGGGTATTCGCAGGTCGGGTAGCGGGTACCCATGAGTATTTATGAATATTTATTATTTTTATAAAATAATACTAAAAAAGAAAATAGGGTATAATTTACTAAACATAATATTATTTTAGTATAATATAATTCAAATTAATATTGTATCATATATTACAACTTCATAAATTAAAAGTATTATCATTGAAAAATATTAAATTTTGTTTATCTCATTATAAAATAAAAAAACTTAAATATTTAAATATATTTAATAAAAAATAAATATTAATAATTAAACAGGTATCCGCGGAGCGGGTAGTGTGATACCGCTACCCATCCATTTAGTAAATATGCGGGTATCCATTACGAGTAACCAGCAGATTACCCGCGGGCGCAGGTTTTTTTTTGCCATCCCTAGATGTGTACAACTGCCTCTGCCTTGATCCATTTAGTGAAATAGTCCACCCCGACTATTAAATACTTGACTTCGTCAGGTGCCTTTGGAAAAGGCCCTAAAATGCCCATGCCCCATTGGTGGAAGGGCCATGGGACAGCTGATGTGAATAGCTCCTCTACTGGGACGTGGTGCTCGTTGTTATTTTTCTAGCATACATCGCACTTCTTAACTTACTCAACAACGTCCTTGGTTAAAGTGGGCCACCAATAACCTACCGGCAAAATCTTTCTAACCAAGCTCCTTCCACCGTAGTGATGGCCACATGTCCCTTCATGCACCTCGGTTAACACCTCTTTGACTTCTGCCTCATTTAAACATTTCAAATACGGAGCCGATATCCCTCTTCTGAATAAATTTCCATCCACTAAAAAGAAGTTTGGCAACTCTTTCTTTAATTTCCTTTTCTCCAATGGGCATTCCAGAAGTTGTCCATTTACCATATACTAGATGATTGGGATCACCCAGGAATTTTTGGGATGAGCTTTGAATTGTATGGCATAGACTTTAATTGGGGCCGAAATACTTGGAGTAGCTAAAGTACTCTGAATAACCGTTGTTGTGGACCCTGCCTTTTTGGTGTTGGCCAATTGAGACAAGACATCCGCCTTAGCATTGTCCTCTCTTGGGATATGTTTGTATTCAACATTTGTAAATCTGCCCCCTAACTCCTTGACCTTGGCCAGGTACTGCTACAACAATGGCTCCTTGGCTTTATAACTTCCCTTTGTCTGAGAAATCACAAGTTGTGAATCACTACATAGCACTGCGGTTTGTTCTCCTACATCTAAGGCGATCCTAAGTCCTGCCAAACATGCTTCATACTCTACCTGGTTGTTTGATGTCTTAAAATCGAATCTGAGGGAAATCTCTACACTCACTCCATCCTTGCTTTCAATAACAACTCCAGCCCCACATCCTTTTCCATTTGATGATCTGTCAACATAAATAGTCCAGTGCTCCCGTAGTGGCTTGGGAGCCTCTCCTATTAACTCTGTCATAAAATCAGCTAACACCTGAGCTTTTATGGTCGTTCTAGGCTCGTATGAATGTCGAACTCTGAAAGCTCTATAGCCCACTTAGTCATTCTTCCCGCCTGATCCAGTTTGTGAAAAACTGCTCTTAAGGGGAGATCAGTTTGCACTGTAATTGGATGTGCATGGTAGTATTGTCTTAAGCATCAGGATGTCCAAACTAAATCTAGAACAGCTTTCTTCAACTTTTGATATCGGCCTTCTGATCCTTGAAGGACTTTTCCCACAAAGTATACCAGTCATTGGCCTTCGATCGTCTCTTTTATCAGTGCGGCTCCAATGGCTTCATCTGATACAAAGAGATAAATGAAAAACTTCTCTCTGGGGTCTAGCCTTGTTTATACCGGCAGATTGGCTAATACTTCCTTCAATTCTTAAAAGGCTTTCTCCTGCTCCTTACCCCATTGGAACTCTTTATTCTTCTTCAGTTCTTTATAAAGAGGTAATGACTGGTGTGCCATTTTTGGCATAAACCAGGATAGCGTTATAACCTTCCCATTTAACGATTGTACTTCCCTTACATTGGTTGGATTCTGGAGTTCTCTCACCAACTTACATTTGTTGGGGTTAGCTTCTATGCCTCTCTGTGCTAGCATAAATTCGAGGAAGCGCCCTGCGGGTACTGCGAATGTACACTTCAACGGGTTTAGCCTCATGTTGTACAATTAGAGCCTCTGGAACACCTTCCTTAAATATTTAACATGGTCGCCTCCCACCGGGGTCTTGGCTATAATATCATCCATATACACTTCAACTACCTTTGACCTCATTCCTTCAAAAACCTTGTTCATCATCCTCTGGTAAGTGGCTCTGACATTCTTTAATCCAAATGACATAACTGTATAGTAAAATGCCTTTTTGTCATTTACAAAAGTTGTCTTATCCTCATCTTCTTTCCACTTTGGAATTTGATTATATCCAGAGTACGTATCCATAAAGGACAAGAATTGATACCCGGAGGAGTCATCTACAATCTGATCAATACTTGGGAGAGGATATGAGTCCTTGGGGCAACACTTATTCAGATTAGTGAAATCTATACACATCCGCCATTTGCCATTGGCCTTCTTTACCATCACTATGTTGGAAACTCAAGAGGAATATTGAACCTCTCTTATAAAACCGGCCTTCAGCAATTCCTCCGTTTGCTCATAAGTCGCTCTTTGCTTCTCAGGTCCCAACCTTCTCTTCTTCTACGTGACCACCCTTGACTCCATGTAGACTGCTAATTTATGGCAACAGAAGTTCAGATCGATGCCAGGCATGTCAGTTGCAGTCCATGTGAATAAGTGCTTGAATTCCCTCAGTAACTTAATTAACTGTTGCTCCATTCTAGCATCTAAAGAATCATTGACCTTCGTGCTCCTCGCGGGGTCTTCTTCCAATGAAATTTTCTTTACTCCCCCTACAGTGTGGGCCTCTGAGGATTTTCAGGGTTTGCCACCAGTTCTTTTCTAGGGTTTATCAAATTCAGAGACTCTAGTACTGCTCTACCATCATTCAGCCTCTTTCTCTTGATTGACTCTTCTGTTTTGGTCATTTGCATACTGAGATTGTAATAGTATCTTGCTATTTGCTGATCACCTCTGACAGAGGACACCTGATTGTCCTTATCAATGAATTTTATCAGTAAGTGTAGTATTGATACCACGGCTTCCAAAGCATTGAGAAAAGGGTGCCCAAGAATCCCGTTGAATGGGGATTTTACATCTATTACCAATACCCATGTGTGCAACATTCTTGACTCTGACTCTCCTTTAAATGTCAACCTGGTGTCTAAATAACCTTTGGTGGATTGCTTAGCTCCGTTGAACGTTGTCAGGTCCTGAGTGTAAGGTTGCAGGTCGAAGTCTGAAAGTCTCATCTTCTTAAAATACTAATAGAAAATAACATCGCATGAGCTTCCCTGATCAACTAACATTCTCCTAATTGTCTTGTTTGCTATGACTGCCTCAATCACCATTGTGTCATCTCCTCCAGGGACTGTTGGACTGTAGTCATCATTAGTGAATATGATAGGAGGGGTTTGGACTCCACCTCGAAATGGCCTGTCGTTTGTCTTCTTCTGAACTGACATGATCATCCTTAAATGATTCTTCCGAGCGGTGTTTGACACTTCGCCCCCTGTAAAGCCACCTGCAATCATATCAATGATATCTTGCCTTCCTGAACCTAGAGGGGGTTTCATCCATGACTCATTGTTCTCAACAATATTGTTTACCACTGCCTTTCCTTTATCCAACATTGATTTTTTGGAACTCCTAGCTTCTTCTTCTTTGATCGGATCGGTCTCCTTCCTTCTTGGGGCTACACTTTCTGACTCTGGATGAGTTCTCTACCGAAATAAATATTGTTTCAACTTCCCTTCTCTGATCAACATTTTAATTGCCTCCTTTAGCTACCGGTATTCGTCAGTACTATGCCTCGTCTGCTTGTGAAACATAATATTTACTGGTATTTCCAGCTCTCTTCATAGGCATTGGTTTCTTCACTCCGTATACCATTAATCCTCTCAAACCGACCTCCCTCAGAATCTAGCCAGGCCGAACTGCCAACGGGGTGTATTGCATGAAGTTCACACTTTTCTTTTCTTTTGGTCTTGGAAATATATCTTTACCAGGAACCCTTCGTTCAAACTTCGACGCCTTCCTATCCTGCACTTGAATTCCTTCTTGGGTCATACTCTTCTGGCCTACAGCTGCCAAATGCATCTCTCTCCCAACATACTTCGCTGCCTTACTCCTAACTCCTTAAAAGTCTGAGGTGGTCCCTTTGACAAAGATAGGGCAAATGGTGACTGCGGTTGCAAAGCCTCCACTACGATATACATCTGAATTTCTTCTGTCAACCCTGGTACCAATGATGTCTCCTTATAAAACCTCTCCAGAAAATCTCTCAAGCTCTCCTCAGACCCCTGCTTGATCTGTGCCAAAGTTTGAGACATTTTTGGAATGTCCCTCGACACCATGAAGTGTTGTAAGAATACGTAGGCCATGTCGTCCCATGAATCGATTGATCCTGCGGGTAAGCCTTTAAACCATCCCAAGGCCTCAGCAGATAACGTCCTTGGGAACATCATGCACATGACATCCTCCTCAGCTCCTAGGAATAATGACTCATTCACATACACGTCCAAATAACTTTCGGGGTCCGATTCTCCGGTATACTTCCCTATAGATAGCGGCTGCGGGGTTTGCAAATGTCTAGGTATAGGGACGCTTATCAACCTCCTTGTGAACGGTATCCTAAACCGATATTCTCCTCCTCTTCTGTGTTGTAAAGTTCTCCTTTGACTATTCATCTCCTCGGTCCAGTACGTGGACTCTTGCTCATCATAAGCATGAGTCTAAGATCGCTCCTAGTGATGGTGAAAATCTTGATGCCTCTAATTTCCACCGACGTTCTCCCTTCCTTCTGCTCTTTGAAGTTCTTGGAGTTCCTAGCGCAGTTGCTTGATAATCTCATCATAGGGGTCTGGCTGCACCACCGCCTGCGTCCTCAACTCTGTCCCCGGGGTCTCCATTATACCCTCACAATAGTCCAATGTCCTTACAACATTCTGGACATGTCCTTCCAGGGTTTCGTTGCCTCTATTGCGATCTATGACTTGTTCCTTACTGCGATATAGGACTCAAAATTTACACGGTCCCACTGGGCGTCCCAATATTTTGTTCAGTGTCCGGGGTCAAAGGTTGACCTTTCTGAACCGGAGTCCGAAATAACCTCTCGTGTTCTTAGTTTTACGCCGCCTCAGTGGAGTACAGTATTTTATACTCAGGTCCAGTGGGGAACCTAAGCTCTTTGCATTAAGGTATGAGATTGATGTTTAATCCGCACCGAAGTCGAGGGGACGCACCAAAGGTGCTGTTGCAAAAGATTCTCTGATGCTTAAGTCAGTACGAGTATTACGTAAATACAAGTATTACGGAGGTTATTCTCATAGATTTTTTCAGATCCTCCTTAAGTAATAAATGAGTTATATTTATAGGAGTTACCTGAGTAGGAGAAATGATTTGACCTTTCTCTTAACTTACTGTAGCAACAGTGTTTGTAAGGACATGTTACCTATACCTATTCTAACTCACGTTTCGATGTCAGACAGCTAACCGGAGTCATTACTTTATGTCCGTACTTCACGCTCATTTGGGACATCGGTTTTAGTGATTTCATCTAATGCTTCTTGTACTTCTGATGACATGACATGAAGTTATAAGCACCCCGTCCATAAGTCTTAGGGTCCAGTATGTACCCTGGATCATATTTTATGAATATGTATGTTACGAGTATGAAGTTTTTGTCACCTTAATTTGACTTCAATGAAGAAATGACAATGATGATTTAAAATTAATAAATAATTTTTAAAATATAATTTTTTTATTAGATATAGAAAATATTAAATCTATGGGAAAAAGAATTCGTTTTAATTAAAAACTCACTTGGTCTAATAGTAATATCTCACCCACCTAATCGCTAGAAAAATTGTGACAAACTTGATTTGTGTCCATTAAAGTGTTTAGGTTGCGTTTAGTTACAGAAAATTATTCTAGTTTTCTAGGAAAAGTTTTCTGTTTGTTTTCCAAAATTTTCATTTCTTAGAATAGCTAGAAAAATTTTAAAAACCTGTTTAGATAATGTGACAGTTTTTCAATTTGGAAAACTAGAAAATTAAAAAAGTTGTTTAAGTGCACCCAGTTTTCCAAATTTTTTTCAAACATTCTTTAATTCAAATTAATTAAGATATGTCTTATATATATATAATTTATGACAATATTGTATAGTATATGCATAACATAAAAATTGTGATAAAAATTTAAAATAATATTAAAATAAAAGCAAATAAGTTTGTGTTTAAATATATTTCAAAATAGTTACAGAGAATAATAAAAATATTATCATGATACATCATAAAAATCATACAAAATTTAAATCTTAAATTTAACAAAAAAAATAAAAATGTAAATTGATAGATATGGTGGGGTTAGTCTTTCCGCTAATAACTAACTTATAATATAGATAAGGTCTCTACAACCTTTATCATTTCTTTTGTTAAGTAGAATTACAGGAAAGTCAATTCAATATTTAAGAATGATAATACTAATTTAATTGAACAGTACAAGTTGTCGTGTTTCTAATTTTCTAAAATTTGTAGCCATAGAACTTTTCGAACTAGTAGCAGTTTATTTCATATTCCTATTTGGTTACAGCAGTTTTTATCTTGTAATTCAGTTACTTTATCTTATAATTACTATTTTTTCTATTTTTTTACTTTTCTTAAAAAAACTTTTTAAAAGAGTTTTCTGATTTTCTTAAAAAATAGAAAATTAGTTTTTATTTTTTTATAAAAAATTTAAATAATTTATAAATAAACAATTTTTTTATTTTTTTAAAAATAATTTTCTATTTTTTTTAAAAAAATATGAACTAAAGCAGCATTAATAATTCTGAATCAATTCTCATTACGACGGAAGTGGAAATCACTCGCGATTACACTTTTTTTTTAATTAAAGCATTGTTTAGAATGCGAAAAATAAAGAGTTGAACGAGGATTGTTTAAACATTTTCTTTTTCAGCGTAGAAATTAGTGGTAAAATATTTTGCCATCAAGTGTTTGTCCATATATTATTGGATGGAATAAGATGACACATTAATTTTTAATATTTTTTTAACTTTTTCTACAATAGTATCATTTTAAGAATAACATACGCACATACTTAACAATATTGGTTTTTCATTAATTTGTACTTTTAATTAGTATGTGGGGTTATATATTAAAACACTACCCTCGTGAATGAGACACGTGATAGTTTCAAAGTCGCGTGGAATGGGTAAGTTGAGGAAAAGTGGAAGTGTTTGTTTTAGATTCCAACACTTGGAAATGGTGCAATGAATGAATGAGGACGTGAGGGAGGGAAAGTTCAGTTGTTATTGAATAAGCTGAGAAAATGAATGAGGTCACCTTTTCTCCTACAACACTACACATCATATATAGATTTTGTGAGCTTTTTGAATCTTGAATTTCAAACCAGGAAGATTCCTGGTAACTGCAGGAGGAAACTGCACACCAATATATAATTATAGTCAGTAAAATAAGTGAGCCCTTTAAATAGGTAAGAGTTTTTACATTGGATAAAAGAATGTTTATATTAATTTCAGCTTCAACTTGTTATGTTAAACCTGATATTTTTATGGGTGGCTTGACCTAAGAAAAAGATCGAGTTAGGTAGGGTAAAAGAAATTTGTATTAATTCAAACTTTGATTTTAGATGTTAAAATTCATTCATTTTATGAGTCAAGCTCATCTGTTGGGGAAAATCCATTTTGCCAACTCTATATATGAATATAAAGTGCTTGAAGTATTAAATAGGGTTGGGCAATTTCGAGCTAAACGATCGCAACCCAATAGAATTAGAAGAAAAAGGTGACACTGGTGTGTTATGGTTCGGGCCTCGGTCGAGGAAATGTAAAAAAATCCATTGTTAATGGATTAGTTTGATCGGATGAGTTAGTAATTACAAACCTATACTAACCGACCAAACTAAACATTTTACTTAAAATATTTTTGTTATGCTTATTAGGCTAAGAAAGTAAAGCCCAAATCATTTGTATTCATTTCCTATATGAAACCTAACATCATTAGTTAAAAAATATTGAAAGTCATATATGAAGAAACCCTAGCACTACAAGAAACTATGATTATAAGCTCTTTTATTGGGGAGACCTTCTTTAATCTCCTCTCCCACATTAGATGAGTTTTATTTTATTTTTAGTATCCTTTTCCTAAACCCTGGTTTTGTTCACCACTTCCACATTCTCCGATTGACACCATATTGTTGGCCTCTGGCACCACTTCCCTTTGCCATTGTGTGTCATGCCGCCTACCTCTACCACTAACTGTTACACCACTCGCCTTTGTCATCTTCTATGTTTCCTTTCTCACTTGTTTCTCGTTGTTTTGTTTCTAGGCTGCTCGTCCTTAAACATTTTTTGTCTTCCTATCTCTCTCTTCTCATACCATATATTTATGCATTAATATTGGGTACCGAAAGAGTCGATATAGTCAAAGAGAAAAAAGAAATAAATGAAGCGTATTATAGAAAAAAGGTTGAAGTCTTGTTGTTAGGTCAACAAAGTTAATCTATTCAAAGTTGTTTTGTATGAAACATTTATTGTGTCTATGGTTTTAGTTTGATAATAGAAAACAATTTGAGTTTGTTTCTCATGTCCTAGTTGAGAGTTGGTTGAGTGAGCATGTGTGAACTATTATGTTGATTTGTAGATCATTGTGTATCACTCTATTGTAAAAGTCGTTTAGTTCTTTTGAATAAAGTTTTATTGTTAAAAAAAGAACCTTAATATCATTCTCCTTATTCCTTTTTTCTAAAAGAAATTTTTGTCAATGGAGAAGGTTGGTTGTTGTGTCCTATTTCTACCTTGTTTGTTGTGTCTTCTCCATTATCATGCCTTCACCGCCACATATCTAGTGTAGTCCCTTCACCTCCACGCCTTCACAATAACACCTTCATTGCGATGCCTTCGTCACAATGTCTTCACTGTCTTGCCCCCACCATACCACCTCTACTATCACATGAGAAGAATGCATTGTCGTTACTGTTAACTTCGATTCCATATCAGAATTCGTTGTGTCTCCCCCATCATAGCATCTCCATGGTTATGTCTCCAATATCAAACCTCCACCACATTCCCTTTACTGCAACCCCTCCACCTCCATACCCTACTTGTGAAACATCCTTGGATATAGAATGCATGCACAAGGTTTTTGGAAAACTAAAAAAAAGTTGTTATAGTTTACACATTTGAAGTATTTAGGGTTTATGAATTTTATTCTTTATGGTTTATATTGCGGTGGTTGTTTTCTAACCTAACCTGTGTCTAACCACGGAGCAAACCACAACCAATCAAACCTAAAACCCGCCTAAACCCAGGGATAGTTTGACTGGAGACTAACCATAAATGTTTGTTGTTTTGATTTTCATTGATTTTTAATTTTTATGGTCCAAACCATCTAAAACTGACCACCTCCCTAATAAACTATTATTCTGCCACTTTATCTAGTATGCTTTTATAAATTTTGTGAGAGTGCAGTAAGTTCTATATTAAGAAGACTTGATGATTTTTTTCTTTTGTAAAATTAGCTCAATAGCCTAAGTTAGTGAAAAAAGAACAGAATTGGATAATATAGGCCAAAGAAATGGTGAGCTAAATGAGCAAATGACTAAAAGATGAAATTGAGCATAACATGTGCTCGATCAAAAAAGGCCATGTACGACATCAAATGGAATTTACGCATAAGTATAAGCATGAACGTGTTTAAGGGACTATAACATGTGCTTGAGCGTGCTAACAGACTCAGCCCACTTTAATGTTTAAGGTATTATACTTCAATTTTTCTTGAGACAAAGAGATAAAGAACAACAAATCGTATGAGGCACAAAACAAAGTAACTAGAAAGTGTGAGACTTAGATTGGAGACAACTACCACCCCTTCCACCATTTTCTTTCCTTTTCCCGAGGTCTTGAGTGGAATCTCTCTCTAGGCCATGGGACATTGAGGAATTGAGAGATCTCCATGATCACATAGAGTCGTTTCCCTTTCATTAAGGTTGTGTACCCAGGGTGGTTTCTTTATCTTTGTCTATAAAATAAGAATTATGTTTAGTTTAATTGATTTTTGTTTGTCTATAAATATGAGTAGTTAGGTTCCTTAGCCCTAGAAACTAAGGTGAATCTTTATGATGTAATCCACTTGAAACTTCTTTTTATTGAATAGGTATTTGTTCATGGGTTCTATTGATTTCTTAACTTTGAATGACATGTTATTTCTTTTGCTTCATTAAATTGGGAAGTTTACCCCGCTTTAATTTAATATAATCAATTAGGATTTCGATGGCCATAAATTTTCCTAGTTGGTAGATCTAGGAATAATATCAAATACAATAACTTAGTTGATAGATCTAGGAATAGTTGGTAAATTTTCCATATTTATATAATCATATTTATAATATAAGGCTTGATATAAACTGATTTATTACATAAATATTTTTTTGAATTGTATATCTAAACATATGAATAAGAGACTTTTGGTAAAGAGTGCTTATCAGCTCTTACCTACGCCTAATGAGATTCTAGACATTTTGTACAAAAGTGTGTGTTATAGGTTTTGCATGGAAAGAGGAAAGGTTATCGGTACGAGTTGAATTATTGAAACGAGGAGTAATGGTTCCAAGTATATGCCCATTATGTCAATGTGCAGATGAATTAATACGTCATTTGTTATTTTCTTGTGTTAAAGCTTACAAGGTGTGGGCTAAATGCTTACAATGGTGTGATGTTAGGGTGTTTTAACCGATGATGGTGAGAATCATTTGATAAGTTTCATTGGATTGTTTAGGGTAATAAGGCTCAACGAGACTTGTAGAGTGTAATTTGGTTTGTCGTAGTCTGGTTCTGATGGTTAGAAAGAAATAAGGTTGTCTTTGATTATCATAAGCTAGATAAAGAGAAAGTGTTTGATCTTGTCCAAGTTAGATCTTAGTCATGATAATATATGAATAAGAGACTTGTTGTGATCTTTTTCTTTCTACTAATAGCAATAATGGATGCTGGCCTTGGTCTAATGAAACGGAAATCCTAAATAATGCACCGTTAAATTCAAGCAAGTGAGATTAAATTAATAAGGTAATAATAGACGAGTGAGTCTTATAGTCTTTGGTAGATGGTATCTTTTATTTTGGAGTATCACAAAAATGTTTTTTGTTTTTTAGTTTTAATTATAAAATTGTCATTTTATTCTCTATTTCTAAAATTTTATACAAGAAACATTAAAAACAACATTTTTTCATGTTTTTACTTTTTTAATACAAATTTAATAAAAACATGATGACAGTTTTATAATTAAAATTAAAAACAAAAAACGTTTTTTTTCACTTTACCTACATTCCTTTTTCTTCTCCCATAGTTCTACTCAAACTACTTTCCCCCCTCTTCTTCCC
Organism: Clitoria ternatea; assembly: GCA_037962975.1. Lineage (NCBI taxonomy): Eukaryota > Viridiplantae > Streptophyta > Magnoliopsida > Fabales > Fabaceae > Clitoria > Clitoria ternatea. The sequence goes on along the minus strand of CM075674.1, from coordinate 100,856,716 downwards.
TTAATAACATTATTTTTGTAATTTTTTTATCTCCTTTTCCTTAGCATACAGATAGAAAATCTGATTCCATTTTCAACCATTACAAGGATTATTGATCGTGTTTCGTGAAATACGAATTCGCAACAAGAAGCATTTTCTATATACGAAAAGCAAAAGGACATTTTGAATAATATATGGAAAAAAAATTCTAACGATTGTTACCTACACTTTCGTTAGAAGTTGGCAATGGACCGGTAACGAAAAACAAAGAGTGAGAGCGAATATCTGGAATGTTTAAATATACTAATGAATTATTTTTAGTAATTTATATCATGGACGAAAATTTTTGTTGTGAGTGACACGGAGGGGAATAAAAACTTAATAAATTTTCTTTAAAAAATATTTCTAGTAATCTTTTATATTTAAAATATAATTTTATTGGTTTTTTTATTACATATGGAAAAAAATCCCATTAAATTTAGGGTCTCTTTGGGTGTGGGTGGGTGTGAGTTTTTTATTTTTTATTTTTAAAAGTCAATTTGAAAATAAAATTTGTTTAGCAATAATGGTGTTGATGTGAGTTTTATTAATTTTTAAAATGATTGGTTTCAGTTTTTAGTTTTATAAACTTCTAACATTTATTGTTCACTATCAACACCACCATCATCATTGTCGTGTCGTCAGTATTGCACTGCTACCCCTACCCTCCACAACTGTCATCACTAAACACCTTGCATAACCACCACCATCACCATAACCCCTACCACCATTGTAGTTGTTGTCACCGCCATCACTACCACTATTGTTCCCCCCCACCATTGTTACTACTACCACCATAATTACCATTGTCGTTGTTGTTACAACCAACATTGTTTTCACCATCGCCACACCCTCCACCACCACTACCACTGTCGTTATTATCACCATCACTATACCACCACAACCATCATCACTACTACCACCTCATAACATCATTGTTGTTCCCACCATTAATACATCCCCCACAACTGTCACTGCCATGATCATGACCACGACCACAACCACCACAACCACCACTGCCACCATCACCACCATCATTGTTTCCACCACCGTGACCACTAGCATTACCATCATTGTCGTCATTGTCACTGATGGTTCAGAGTCTGACTTAGAAGGGGAGTTGAATAAGTCACACACTCTTTTTCACGTAATGAACCAAATAAAAATAGAGGTAATCAGAATTATGAAAGTAGGGAAGAGAAAGCAGCACACAAGGTTTATATTGGTTCACTTCTAACATAAAAGTTACGTCCAGTCCCTTCGAACTTTAAGGATTTTTACTATTGTAAAATCTCTTTTACAATAACAGCATTAGACCAGTGCAATAGGTATTCTTGACTCCAGCCACTTCTGGCTTAAACCCAAGTATTCTTTCAACAAGCCACTCCTGGCTCAATAACCCAAGTATTCTTGCGAAAGCCTCTTCAAGCCAATAGTGTTTCCCACACTAAGAACTAAGGCTGGTAACACACTAGACTTTACAAAATGAGTTTGAAAGAATGAATAAGAATATCTCACAGAACTTAGTGTTTAAAGATATATAATAAGAAAGTATATACTAAGTTGAAAAGACACAAGACTAGGGTCTGCTAGAGGCAAAACACAAAGAATATCTTTGTCTTTTGAGATACTTAAAGACTGATTGTAAAGAAAGAAAGGGCAGTGATCTTTTACAAATATGATTCTCGTAAGTTTTCTGCTTGTCTCTATATCTTTTGCATCAAACTTCTGAAGAGTTTTTATAGCAAGCAAATGGTAAATGTTGCTTCATTTCGAAAGGAGATATAACCGTTGGAAATCCTGTGAATGAGTTGTGTTTTGGGAGGTACCAGACTTTTGTTCATACAATATTTCTTAAGAGTCTGATACCTGCGTTCTTCTGTTCTTTCATGAAAATTGTTCCTTGAGCAGCGTTTGAAAAATAAAGTTATTTTCATGCTTTATTTCATTGGAACAAAGAAAGGAAGATAAAGTTATAATCCTCTGAAACTGAGCTGACACACTTGTTCCAGCTTTTTGTTCCTGTGCAGAAGATTGTATTGGGACCTTCGAGCACTGATTTGGCTGCATTGTTGATTTGTCTATTGTTCTTTTTGATGATAAGCACATTTGTCTTGATAAGTGCATAAGTTTCAAGGCATCATGAAAATAGATTTACGAACGTTGAAGTTTGGCCTTTGAAGTAACATTCTTCTCTGTATGATTAAGAATACCTAAAGGTCTAATTCTTAATATTCATCAGAACACAGGGCTAAGTGTATATCAGACTTTTGTTGCTACAAACACTCCCCCTATGTTTTACAACCTGTGGCGTTTCTGAACACTTAGACAAACATATTAGATTTCACGAGAGCAGACTTCTTTTGATCAATCAATAATGTTTGTTATTAACAAATTCAGGAATCTGATAATAGCACATAATTTTGGGGTCTGAGCAAGTAGTGACTTAAAGTTTCTTTCCAAATCAGACTTTTCTTTAACAATCACCACTACGAATGTCAAAACAGGTTAGGATTAATGAGCGGGTTTGTCAAACCACATAAAAAATAACAGTGTGGGTTAGGAAAATTTAGCACACAACCACATTAAATTCAACATACTCTACCTTGCAATTTGGTGGATTTTAGTAGGGTAAGGCAAGCCAATAATTTTTAAAATATTAATTTTTTGGTATTATTTGTATAATTATATTCAATATTTTAGCACCGTATTACTTTATGCTTTTTTAATTTAATAAACTTTCTTTTATTTTCTTTTTAAAAATAATAAATTAATTTTTATTAACTTTAATTATTTTATATATTTTTTTAGGCAGATCAACCCATCAACACGCGACTAAAAACACTAGAAAAAAGAGTTTTTTTTTAAAGCTCGATAAGCCCACACGCCATCAGAGCAAGATAAGCTAGAAATTTCAGCCCACTCCACATTTGGTAGGTTGAAGATGGGGTGGGTGGGTTAACCCACATTGGCAACCCCAATCACCATCACCCTACCATCACAACCATCATCGCCACCACCAACACCACTATTATCACCACCACCACAATCTTTTTCGTCGTTGTCACCATCACCACCTTTTCCATCACCCTCACCTTCATCATCATCTTCACCGCCACCATCACCATTGTTACCATTATAAATGTTGTCACCATCGTTACGACAACAATAACCTCCACTATCACTATCGTTGCTACTACAAGCATCCCTTCCACCACTACCATCATCGCGAATGCCACCATCACTATCGTTGTTGTCACCATCATCATTGTCGTCGCCACCATAACCAATTGCCACTGTAACAACGACCTCCCAACTAACCACCCTCACCACCATCCTTGTTGTCGCGACCACCATCAATGTAGAATATTTATTATTGTTGTTGTTTAGTTTTAATCATAATTATAAAAGTTTTATAACAATTTTTTTAAATTCAAAACCATATAAACTAAAATATAAAACTAAAAAACAAAAATAAGTTTTAGTTTTTAAAAAATTTTAAACTCAAAAACCAAAAGCCACCTCAAACATAACCTTAAAAAGATGAATTTTTAAATTGGTTTTTATTTCAATCGATTTAATAAGTCTCAACTTTATGGAAAGCATGGTTTTCGAAGACACGGAAGCCGAATATTCTTGAGATGTAAAGAGTTATTTGTTTGTTAGACCTCAAAATAGTGTCATTACAACTTAGGATAAGCTTTTTTTTCATGGAAATAATACGTATGTTGATTTTTCAAATCATACATGTTAGTAAGAAGAATTTTATTGTTTATGATGATCTTATCTGAATCTAGTCTAATTAGGGTTTATAAAAATTAGTGATTTTAAGTAGAGTTTATAATAAAAGGTTTACGTGAAAAGTGTATAACCACATTGAAATATATTATTGATAAAGTTTACAGGTAGCACACGAGTGATGCTGCTTCCACCTTTTTCTGGATTAATAATTTCTTTTGGCGATCACTAACTGAGGGAGGCATGCAGCAGCATGACACTGATTGTTTTAATTTATTTTAATTGAAGATTTTCTGCTTGCGAATTGACAAAATTGTCATGGGTTTGTATGGTTTTCAACTGAAAAACTCCAATCAAGATTAAATGAAACTTAAAAGTATATAAAAATATATAACAAACTTTATTTTTATAATTAAATACTAAATTATATGCTAAAAAAGCGGGTTTTTTTGTATAATGTTTGGTGAGAATAGAAAGAGTTTCAAAAAATTGATGGGAAGTGAAATCTAAATGAGTTTGACTTTTGGTTTGCTTCTCCTTATAATTGGATGTAAAATAAATGATTTGGCACTTGCATAGTGAATGTAGCATGCTTGCCACTCACTTGCCTTGCTCTAGATCACACTATATCACCTACAATTAACAATACCACTGCTATTGCTTCATACCAGAGTTGTCAAGATACACTACAACATTGTATACTTGTTAGGTTCCAGTCTAGGTTTTTAAATTGAAATTGATTAAAGACTATTTTTTTATTATTCTATTTTTATAATTAGTTATTCACCGGACACATTCAATATAAACAATGAATTGTCACAATCTGGTTTAAAATCCTTGCATTTAATTTGAATTTTAAAAAATGATAATCAAGTTTGGTAAAAGTCCGATTATTAGTGTGTGTTTTCATGATTTTGAGAACTAATTAATCGATCACATGTGATCTTATTAGATTAGACTAAATAAACCTGAATTTATTTAAACTTTTAAAAGATATCTTTTAATATTCTTTTTTTCCCTATCTTTTATCAAATAAGTACTACCTCTAGTAGTAAGAATAAGTAAATTTTAGTAGAATTTTTTATTTTATAATATAAACAAAATTACATTTTTTAATGTCATTAAATGTTTATCCATCAAATATGTCATTCTTATGTATAATTTTAAGACAACTAATGATTTATGTAATAACAAATATTTGGGGTATTTTAAGGTGCTATATTAAATATTTGATAATATTAATGCAAATTACTACTTCTAAAAATTATTCTTAGTATATATAAAAATAATTATTTTTACTTATACTTAGAGTTGTTTGAGAAAGAGATGTTTTAGTGGAATACAGGGGTAGTTCAAGCGGGGAGGATTATTTAATGGAATGTGTGCTCATACTTGTTATTGTCCATCATTGTGAGGAAAATTATAATTATTGAGAGTTTGGTATTTTGAAAATTTTGAAATTTGAGTTGTTTGTCTAATACCAATGTCTTCACGGTAAGTGATTCTTTTAATGAACCCGTTTATTTAAGCTTATTTTTAAGTACTTTTTAAAAAGTATTTTTTTATAAGAACTTTTTATAGAAAGTAAAAAAGATTGTTGTTTAGTTATCAGAATAAAAAATACTTTTTTAATTGAATAAGTGTTTTTTAAAAGGTACTTGTTTGGATAGACAATTATATAAGTGATTTTTTTCTAATTTCTTTATTACTTATGTTTCACACTTAAAAAAAATTTTTAGATCACTTATTGCTAATTATATACCTTGAATTATTTTTAACAGTAAATTATCATCAAAACAATTAACCACTCAAAATATGTTAAGTAAAATGACATGTTTACTCAAAATACATGTCAAAATAAGTAACCACTCACATTAATATTAAAACAATTAACTCAAATATCAAACCATACAATTAAAAACGTCATAGTTATTTTAAAACTAAACATATTAGATAAGAGAAACTATTATCGCGATTGATCTCTGATAAGAGAAACTTGATAAGAGAAACTAAACATATATTAAATAAAATATGTTAAAATCACCTTTAATATACAAAAAGATAATTCAATGTATATTGTATAAGTTATTAGCATGTTAGATATATTGATTTGTCTAAGATAGACCAATTGATTTATTTAATATGTGTTTGTTTGTATTTTAATTGACAATAATTTAAAATAGGTTTTATACAGGTTATCAGGATAAATTAGATTTTTAAATAAGCTAGGTCACGCCTATAAATATGACTTATGTTAGACTATAGTCAGGCTCGGCCTCAAAATTAATTATCTGGTCAGGCCCAAGCCTTTTAAAGCATAACTTGACCTAACCAATTCTCACTCATAATGGTTGTGATATGAATTCCTAATTACATATGTTGGGGTAAAATTAAAGTCTCTAAATAAAAATAGAGAGATTTTATGAGTGCTTCTCAAAGATAAATGTCTCTTTGATACACCTTTGACATTAATCGATTGATGAGAGGAGTTGATTTATTAAATTAAATTGAGATTAATTTGTAACCTTTAATTAAGAGTCAACATTGATGTGTTATGACTATCAACTAAAGGTCTTGATTGTGAGAAAATAGAGAAAGAGGCAAAGAGTCTCAATATACACATGTCATCAAGTTATCAAGTGGACATATTTTCAAGTGACGACCAAACTTTTCCATATGATAAAGATGAACTGAACACATGTTTAAATAATTAATTTGAGCAGTTTTGAAGACTCGATAATAATGAAACACATGGCATTGTATGGTTAGAGCATGTGGGTAACTTCCTATGTAATGGGAGAAAGGGAACCAACTCTTTTTAAGTGGCAGTTATGTAACAAAGCATTAAAATGAAAAAGGACATAGAAGCAAAGGAATAATGGATTCAGAAGGCTTTGACATTTGGGAGAAACGCCTAATACGTTCATCGTTGTGACTATTGGAAATTGAAAGAATTTAGGAACAGTTTGTCTCAACTTTACTTTTGCACATTTTCATTTATTTTCTACATTTTGGTTGTGTTTCAATCTTATTTTTGTAGTTTTACTACATTGTATTTGTATGTTACCTTACTATTCAAATTCTGATGTGTTCCATCATTGTTTAAGTCCTTTACTCGTATTACAATATACTTGATCCCAGTAGCTTAAAGATTATAAACTATCTTGGGTGTAATCTGTGACGTGTTTTTTATTTTCTTTGATGTTATTATAATTCTTTTATCATTGTGTTATTCATCCATCATTTACATCTTCTATTCTACTTTATTCTTTTTCTATTTTAATTTTTGTTTCTACTTAAAACCATAAACCTATCAATTTAAGAGTCTAAAGAAGACTCTGATTCACGTCCCAGATCAAACTTGTGAATCAGTGGTTTGATAAATTTAACCCTAAATTTAAGAGCCTAGTGAGACTAAATTTCAGATAGTGTGTGTTAAGAAACAAAAAAGTTGAACATAATTTGATTTGTGTGTGTTATTATAAAGTAAAAGAAAATATTGGGATGACTAACAGTAGGTTAAAAAGTTCAAGTTGTTCTACTGTCACTAGTGATATAGGGAATGGTAATGGCATACTATTTACATCGAGGAGAAGTGGAAATAACAATGACCAAGGTAATAATTTAAATGGCTATAGTTCATATTAACACAATTTTGAAAGTCACATTGTCTGTCAACCTTGTGGTCAACTAAATGATATCATATGTTCCTTGAAGTGTAAGTGAACAAATGAGTGACAATTTTACACTGCCGCCATATGGTTTACCCTATGATTTTGTCCCTTATAGTGTTCCACAACTTGTAAGGTAGAAAATGGTAACTAGAAATGGTATGCCCACCATTTTTCCATGCAATGGAGTTACTATGAACTCCTTTAAATTATGGCTACCTGCATAAAATTCCCAGGGGAATTGATGTCTAACTCCTTGAAAAATGTTGCCTTAAACTCCCTAAAGCAATAAATGGATGAAAGTAGTCATGACATGGTTCATGTATTGACACAAAAATTATCTACTATATGATAGTTAGTTATCAAACTTTAGAAAGACAAATGGAAAGGATGGTCACAACCTTTGGGGTTCCTCAAGACCCCATTGTTAATCAAGTTGAAAATGAAATTCATACATAAAATGAACATAATTTTGTACAGTATCCAAACTCAATATATCAACACAAAATCTAAATCAATATAATGTGGTGTTGATTAATAAAAACCAAAATGTTGATCACCTACTTGACAAAGTTATACAATATAATGTAGAGTACATTATCAAATAATTAATAATCTAGTCGAGCAAGCCTTAGTCGGGAATGATTTTAATGTGCGCTAAGTCAGCTAGTCGTACTATGTGTCAGTTTTATCAAACCAAATACTTCAAACTAAACTTCCTGGGGGTTGGAAAGTCCTTAAATTCACCAAGTTTGATAGTGAAGCGGGTTAAGATAGTACCCCCTCATAATGTGGTGATTACGTATTTCAATGGCAAATCGTTAACTTCACTTGATTATTTAGATTTAAGCTTGCACTATTTTCAAGATCACTTTATTTATTGTGGTGCTATCCAAGGCCAATTACAACCTACTATTAGGCAAAGAATGGATTATTGGTGAGAGGGCAGTACCTTCTGATCCGGTCTTGATACCGGCCCCAAGACAAAGGTGACGTGTCATCCGATCTAGCCATGCTACCGACCTCACAGGTAAGACATCGGACCACCTGAAAACGTCTGGGCGTTCTCCCAAGACCGGCGAGTCCATGTTGACACCTCTCACATCGGATATAGCATGCTCCATACATCAGATTGTTAGTAGACACTAATAAGTGGCTTTACCCACAGCGCAGTGATTCCAGTTTCCCATGACGAATCCATCCCATGAGGGGCACGCGCCTCGACACTTAACCCACGATTGTCTCCCACGATAGATTAAACAAATATATTTTCCATGCTCTGACAAAATAGAATGGGCATCATTCTTTCCTCGAAGCCACCAACACCGAGGAACATGCCTTGCTCCCCAGGCCTAATCAGGCCTATAGTTCATGAGCATCTATATATACTTGAACTATGCATGCTATGACTTCTTCTGATCACTGATTACTACTTGCTGCCTCACATGCATCTGTTTCTTACACACGTTCACTAACTTGATCGTCGGACTCCTTTCACAGGTGACACCACCTTTCGCCCACACCAACGCGTGAGTTCGGTATGAAGGATCTCCAGGACATCAAGACCGCTCTCTACATACATACCAGATACTCACAGAACCGGTCTTCAACATCACTCGGTCTTCAACTTCTGTGACCGGCCCGACACCGGATCTCTTAACCCCGGTTCAGGACCGATCACCTTCCAAACTTCACTAAAAAAGTATTCATTTGGAATGAAGATGACAAGGTAGAAACGGTGACGAAGGATGCCATTTATTTTATGCCTATGGTGAACAACATTGCTACTATTTTAGAGAAAAGTTTGGTTTTTATACAATCGTTACAATGACATGAAATTGACATGCAACCTCTACTAATTTTTAGAAAACTTGACTAGTCTTTTGTGGTCTAATAGGCATGAGTCATATGGTTTCAATTAGTTTTGTAGTATTATTACTATTGCATAATAACTTTCAAGTGTTTGAATAATCTGCCCCATTTAATTCAAGCATATCCATTGAGCGTGCAACTTGAGCAAAAATTAGGGGGGGTTTGTAGATATTTAAATTTTCAAAATATTAATTCTCACTTTGAGGAATAATATTTTAGGGAGCATTTATTCAGGGTGAAATTAAAATCCTCGATAAAAATAGAGAAATTTTATAAGTGCTTTTAATTTAAAAGATAAAGGTCTCTTAGATACACTTTTGACATTAATTGATTGATGAGAGGTTTTGATTTATTAAATTAAATTGAGATTATTTTGTAGCCATCAATTAAACGTCCACATTGATGTGCTATAGCTGACAACTAAAGGTCTTAATTGTGAACAAATAGAGAAAGAAACAAAGCCCAAATATGCACTTGCCATCAAGTCATCTAGTGGACATATTTTCAAGTGACAACCAAACTGTTCCATAAGACAAGGAAATATTGTTTGAGCACATGTTTAAATAATTAATTTGGATAATTTTAAAGGCTTAGCCAATGATACACGTGGCATTGCATGGTTAGAGCATGACTTCCTATGTAGTGGGAAAGTGGGAACTAACTCTTCTGAAGTGACAACTATGCAGCAAAGCATTAAAACCAAAAAAGGACATAGGAGCAAAGAGATAGCAAATTTAGAAGGCTCTGACATCTAGGTATGCCTAACACGTCCAACATTGTGACTGTGACTACTAACAATTGGAAAGATTTAGAAGCAACAGTCTGTCTCTCAACTTTACTTTTCTGCATTTTCATTTATTTTTTACATTTTGGTTCTATTTAAATCTCATTTCTACAATTTTACTACATGATGTTTGTGTGTTGCCTTACATTTTGAATTCCGATATGCGTTCCATCGTTGTTTAATCCCTTTACTTGCATTAGAGTATACTTGATCCCTGTAACTTGAAGATTATAGACCGCTTCAAGTGTAACTTGTGATTTGTTTTCTATTTTCTTTATTGTTATTATAATTCTTTTATCGTTTGTGTTATTCATCCATTGTTTACATCTTCTTGTCTACTCTATTTATTTTTCCATTTTAATTTGTGTTTCTACTCGAAACCGTTTAACATCATAAATCTATTAATTTAAGAGTCTAAAATGAACTTCAATTCACATTCTAGTTTAAAATTCTAAATTAAAAATTGAATAAATTTTACCATAAACAACTTTATAATTGCAAAAAAAGATATTGGAATAACAATATTAGCAATTTTTAGCAATCAAATTATACTTTTAAAAATAATCTCACTATTGTTATATATATATATATATATATATATATATATATTAAAGAATTCAATTCTCGTATTAAATATGAATTCATGGTCAATTATCTCATCAAAATATGTTTAAATCAATAAAAAATTAATCAGTGTGATTGATAATGTATACCTTAATTATATTAAAAAAGCAGAAAGAAAATCATCATAAGCCAAGAAAAAGGGGGAAAGAAAAGCGAAAGGGGGAGGAAGAAGAGATACTGAGGTAATGAAACAGGTCAGCAAGGCACAATAAGGAACAGCAAATCCCAATTAATTACTACTAATATAATTAATTAGAAGTGAAATGCAAAGTAAGGGGTGGGGGAAAAAACGTCCAGGTTCATTCTCCCGTACCAGTCTCTGTCAAACCAACTCCTTTATATATAAAAACTCGAAACTCATCACACACTGAGCCACCCAGGTTGTCTGTTTAGGATCAACATCATACACCCCAAGTTCACATTTTTGTGCATTATTGATTTACCCTCTTGCCCCTATTCTTCCACTAACTTCTCCTTTTTGGTTTTTATATATCATTCCCGAAAGGGTCCTCTCTCCCCAAACAAACTCCCAAAGCGTCAATGGCGTCGTCCATGGCTGCAAGCCTTTTCGTCAAAACCTCGTTCTCCTCGCACTCTTTGTCCAAAACCTACGACACCCATTTCGCGCCACCGTCGAAAGTCAACGTTTTTGTCGGCGGCAAGGCGCGGCGCCATCCGAGTCTCCGGGTTTCGAACGGGTTGATCGAACCGGACGGAGGGAAGCTGGTGAAGCTCGTGGTGGAGGATTCTCAGAAAGATTTGAAAAAGGGTGAGGCTCTTTCGTTGCCAAGGATAAAGCTTTCGAGGATTGATGTTGAATGGGTTCACGTTCTGAGTGAAGGGTGGGCCACCCCACTTCGCGGCTTCATGAAGGAAGCTGAGTTCCTCCAAACGCTTCATTTCAACTCCCTCAGACTCCATGACGGGTCTGTGGTGAACATGTCAGTGCCTATCGTGCTGGCTATTGATGATGCTCAGAAGCATCGTATTGGGGATTCTAAGAAAGTTGCTCTCTTTGATTCAAAAGGAAACCCCGTTGCCATTCTTAATGAGTAAGGATTCTCTACTTTTGTTTCTTTTGTGGGTTTCTTTCTTATTTTGGTTTATCCGACCTGAGCAAGGTTGCACCGGAAAAGAATTCAGTAAGGGAATGCTTTTGTTTAAAATTAACATTAATGGATTCTGCTTGTGATTTCCAATACAAGTTTAATTCAATTTTTAATAAAAAGTTACCCTTTTAATTTCCTATCACTTGCAGAAGGTAACACGGGTTAGATAAACTCTTTATTTAGATTTGTTTTCTTGTATGTGATTGGAATTTGGAAAGAAAGGGACTTAGGGAAAGGGGAGGATTATGAGGTTTTGTTATCTTTGATGGCTTTTTTTTTCAGAATGGGAAAAAAATTCATTGAAATCAGGATGCATGATATGTTATACGTCTAGTTATTATTATGTTTTTCTATTTTAACGTTTTTAGATGAAAATATGAGAGAATTATTCAATTGGGAGTTGTTACTGTGAATATAGAAATAGAAGGTACTTTAGTGGTTCGAAAATTTTGCTTATGATAAAGGTGTGTTTTTGTGCTCTTTTCATATATGCTGTTGTGATTGGTTTTTTCAGTGTTGTGAAGTTTACTTAATTAGTCAAATATTGAGAACTTCAAATTTTATGGGAAAGGGAGAGGGAGGGAGGGAGGAGGATAGAGATGCGAATTTTGGAACGTGATTTTGTGTCCTTGTTCAATTTCTTTTTCATTTTGTATTGTATTGCTATGGTTGGTTTCATAGTCAACCACTCATACAATGCCGTGATGGAATTTGAGATAATTTCCCCTACTGTCGTTGTTTGCCTCCTTTTTTTTGTTTGTTTTTTTATTAGTCCAATCTTATTGAGACGTATTAGGTTTTGATTTCACCTGGGTGATGTACCATTTGTACGGACATTTGTCTTCGGCTTGTGCATTTCTTTTCCTTTCTGTGGTCCCATAATACACTACAACATATTGTAAGTTGATATCCTTGTTAGAAAAATATAACCAGATGAACAAAGTTGATCATGCTAAGAAGGCATAAAGGTGTATGTGTGTTGGCCTAGGTTATTGAAAATATAAATTTCCATGCCTTATCCATATTTGACCCATATTAAGACATTCATGACTAAATATGCTCATAATCCAGATAGTGTAAACATTGACATGAAATTTTGACTTGATCAATAGGAGTCTTATACGTAGGAGAATGTTTCAAAAACATAATCATCCCATCAATTATTGTCTTGGCCTGCTATTGCCGTTTGGAGTTGATTTTTTAAAATGGAAAACTGTGCGTGATAGTTATATGTGTGACTCGTGATTTATTCTACAGTGATTTTTTCTGAATTGTTTTCTCCCTTTCCATTTCTATGGCTTATATTTTTCTTTGGGCTATTTCAGTATTGAAATTTATAAGCATCCTAAAGAAGAAAGAATAGCCCGAACTTGGGGAACCACTGCCCCTGGCCTACCTTATGTTGAACAAACTATAACAAATGCTGGAAATTGGCTGATTGGGGGTGACCTAGAGGTTATTGAACCCATCAAGTACCATGATGGGCTTGATCATTTTCGGCTTTCCCCTGCTGAACTCCGTGCAGAGTTCACAAAGCGCAATGCGGATGCTGTGTTTGCCTTCCAGCTCCGGAATCCTGTTCACAATGGCCATGCTTTACTCATGACTGACACACGTAGGCGGCTTCTTGAAATGGGTTATAAGAACCCTGTCCTCTTGCTCCATCCACTGGGAGGCTACACCAAAGCTGATGATGTCCCGCTGGATTGGCGGATGAAACAACATGAGAAGGTATGCGTACTAAATCATTGACTTCTATAGGCACATGTTACCATAGTCCCATTGTTGGTTGGAGCCATCTTTTTTTCACTTTCTGTTTTCTTGTAATCCCATTGGTACCGCTTTCCCTGCACCATCCCATCTTTCTATTTGTGATCCAAAGATGCCTCTATCCCTTATGTATTATGTATACTTGAATTCTCTCAAATTGTTTAAGCAGTAGCACTCACACATAGATGTGTATATATATCCTTCTTTAGGTACTTGAAGATGGTGTTCTTGATCCAGAGACAACTGTGGTATCCATATTCCCTTCTCCCATGCACTATGCTGGACCAACAGAGGTGCAGTGGCATGCAAAGGCTAGGATCAATGCTGGGGCTAACTTCTACATTGTTGGTCGTGACCCTGCAGGCATGAGCCATCCAGTTGAGAAAAGAGATCTCTATGATGCCGACCATGGGAAGAAAGTATTGAGCATGGCCCCAGGACTAGAGCGTCTCAACATTCTTCCTTTCAGGGTAATTGAGAATTCACCTTCTCACTGATGCATTAAAGCTCACTCAGGCCTCGTGGATGTGAGTGTTGATCATTTTTTCCCCTTCATTTATAGGTTGCTGCATATGACAAGACTCAGGGTAAAATGGCATTCTTTGATCCTTCAAGGCCTCAGGATTTCCTCTTCATATCAGGCACAAAGGTATGTTTGCTTGTTCTATTTCAAAAGAACACGATTCGTTAAATATTTGTGGTTATCTAAACAAAGGATGGTTACTTGCATTTGCAGATGCGCACACTTGCAAGAAACAAAGAAAGTCCTCCTGATGGATTTATGTGCCCTGGTGGCTGGAAGGTGTTAGTTGACTACTATGATAGCTTAGTACTCTCAAGCAACGGCAAAGTGCCGGAAGCTGTTCCTGCTTAGTGATGTCACTTGTGTGTTAATGTATATTAAATGATTGGGAGAAACATTAAGCTTGCATATTCTCCTACTAAGACCCAGATTCCACCGGCCTAATCCTTAATAATAATGGAAACATCTGGGGAGGCACAGGCACAGACACATTGCCTCTCTTTGTATGTATGGCACAGCATGTAGTGTTTGCCTCTTGCACTTATAGTGCAATTGTGCATGCATGTTCCTTGTAATATAATGTGGTTGTGCTAAGATTTGGTTTGAGACTAGGTTTGTTTCATAATTGTTTTTTTTTTGGCTTGAAGTCCTATAAACTCAATCTAGAACTGTAGTTTAGCCATAATATCGACAAACATTACTCGTATAAGATTTTGTCATAGTCGCTATAGCTCATCATCATCATCACGATGTTGGGGAGCTTGTCACATTTTTAACCAAATTTTTTCAGTTTGTGACGATGTGATCACATTATTACAAATTATCCTAACCACGTTGTCATAATAATCACTACGGTAATGAGCATGGGGAGGACATGTTTTACATAAATGACTCAAATTGAATGCCGAGCTAAGCTCAGAAAAGTCTTGAGCAATAAGTATACTGTGACAAAATCTCAGCTTGTACAGGAGAACGAGATGTACAAGCAATAGCATGTCGAAGTGTGTTTTTTTATGCAAAGCAGTGGAAACATTTGTTCGGTAACAATTAATGTTCAAAATGTGTCGTAAAAGCATAAAAAAAAGGCACAACGAGGTGTTACGTAAAAAATAAGGTATAAAATAATTCGAAAGGAAGTAAAACTTAAAAAATGCTTCAATCTGAATGGGGAATTGTTCTTCCATGGTGATACGAGTCCAAGGCGCATTTGCAACATTCGACTTCATCTTCTCAAGTTTCAATTACAGTATATTCTCCTGTAACTTCTTTTTACTCATCTTAATATCTTATTTTTAATTAAGTAGAAAAATAAATAATTCTTTTTTCAATCGGTTAGAAAATACTGTATTAAGATATTTGAAATTTTAATATTTATTAAATCTGTCCAGATACGAATTAGTGCGTACCGGTAATTGATGACATTTTTCCTGTAATTGATGGCATTTTTCCTGCATATCTGCAACGCAATCGTGCTATTTTTTTAAGAGGTGTTTTATTATGTCTTGATATTTTTGGTCCTTTAAGTGCGTTCCTTTATTTTAGAGAAATCAGATCTTAAAATGCAAAACAGAAACCTTCCTAGTGTAATTCTTATTCTGTAGAAAATATTTGAACTTCGAATCACAACGGATGAGTAGAACAAGTATGAGGAAATCAAATCTGGAGGAGGATAAAGGATCATGTTCATTGGATACTTTGAACCAAGTTTCCGTCTTTCTCTTCCTTTCGTCACTTAAAAGCAATTTCAGGCAGTGGATACTGGATACAATCAAGGTAATTTGCCAACTGAAAATTGTTAAACCATTTCACAACTCATCTGTATAAGCATAATTTTTTACTAACTGCATTTGGATTTCCAACCAGAATTGTGTTAGTTGCTAACAATAACAGTAAAAAAAATTGAATAAAAAATTTGTCCTATCATTATCACCATTTCATGTTCTCAACTGAGAAGGATGAAATAAACTGATCAACCAAATTGCATTGTTTTCATAATCAATTTACATGTCATGTTATATATAACACTCACTTTCTCTTCCTCCTATCAACTGTAGGATTCCTCATGTCATTTTTCGCAAGAGCTGAACCAGTGGGTATACCATATGGCATAGGAGTAGGAGCCTGTGTGGGTGTTGTTGTCACAGCAACACTTGTAGTAGGCACTGGTGGAAGTGCAGACACGGGTGCTTGAGCTGGAGTTGAAGCAGGAGCAGGAAGTGCAGGAGCAGCACTAGATTCAGGAAGTGATCTTGGCAAAATGTGTTTTAGCCGATTGTTTCTATAGTTCTTCCAGAAGTAAAATTGTTGTCTATGTGCCAGTTCCTAAAATGAAGAGACAAAATGGTATTATTTAGACAATCCATACGACACAAGGCAAAGCAACAATTCAGAGTTATTTATTTCGAAAATGTGCAATGCAGTAAGCCATCTGGCTGGATTCATGAAGATCCATAAAACCAACTAAACTTATAATACCTTAGTGACAGATTATATGTATACAGCGGTAGAGCATTATACCAGTTCTTTTCAAATACCTATCACCTCACAATATAACAAATAAAAAGATTGTACATTCCCCCACAAAGACATTGTTTGAGACAAGTAGAATGACTCACAGAATGACACATGCCTCTGTCTCAACTCATACAATTACAAGAAAAATTTCTTGTTAAAGGGGAACCTATTAAAAAAGAAACACTTGGGAGCAATCTCACATGAATTTCAGGAGAAAACTCAATTGCTATTTACCTTATTGCTAGGATGTGCCATTGCATTGCGAAAATTTGCATTCTGAAGCAGCTCAAGAAAATAGAGGCAATGAGGATACCTAGCATTCAAGCAAAATGACTTAATCAGGATAGCAACCAAGCTAGATTAGAGCAAAACATCACTTAAATACGGGTGCAGACACAAAATTAATAAAAGATGCCAGAACCAGGCCATATTTTCAGTCACATGACTCACGTTGATTGTTGAATTTCATGAATCCCCAGACTAAAATTTATAATCCTTTTAGCTTATTTGAAATATCTACCTGTTAGAAGAATTGTATTGCATAACCCTAATTCAAAGAAAATGCTTACATAATAAATTTTATATATTCAGGTCGTTGCCAATATTGAAGATACTTTAAGTAACCAATGAATGCTTCGTCCTCAAAATATCGGTTCTGAGCCAAATCTGTTTGAAAGAGTAAAAAGTAAAAGAATAAGGCTTCAAAAATCATACAAGTAACTCACATTCAAACACACACATACAAATGATAAAGCATACCACTTTTTAAAAAATATAATAAAGAAATTTCATCAAGACAGAGAGAACTATAAATCATTTGAATTGAAGGATAAGGAATCCTCAACAAACAAGGGCAAATCACAAAACAAAAAAGAAGAAAACATCAATGACGCAAGCTGTCAACTCCTTGAATATACTGTTGGAGAAAATCCAGTGAAATGACCTGGTGCTTTATGCCAAATAGAAGCCAAATCCCTAACCCCATCCTCATGGTTGTCAAACTCTTGAGTTAACTCTTAAACTCTCTCGAGTTTACGATTCTAGGTAGAGAAATCAAATTGATAGACTCTTTTCTTCATAAACTCAGGTAGACTTGGTAAATTCATGCAAACTTGCTTAAACTCTCAAGTCAATAAGCGAGTTAGCGAGTTTGAAATTACATTTAATTTTTACCATCAGTTGACCCCAAAAAACAATATTTTATGCAAGTCACATCTTGTTTCTAAGGCCAACATAAATGCAACATTTTAGTAAGGCTTATATGAATAACACAAATCAATCAAACTCTTAACAGTATTTTTTTTACACGGTTGTTTATACAAAAAATATCATATGCAAGTATTATGCAAATTAAATAGTAACCTTTTGGATGAACCTTATTTATTCAAATGAAAACTTGTGTACAAGTACTACTGATATTTTAATGCAAGGCAAACTCTTCTGAGTTTCCAAGTCGAGTTCACGGAAACTCCACGAGTTTACTTAAACTTTCGAGTTTGACAATCTTGCTCGAGTTTGACAATCTTGCTCGTCCTAGATAACCCTCCTCAAACAAAGCAAAGCACAGAACAAACAAGAAGAAAACATCAATGAAGCAAGCTGTCAAATCCTCGAATATACTATTGGATAAAGCCCTGTGAAAAGACCTGTTGCTTTATGCTAAATAGAAGCCAAATCCCTAACCTCATCCTAAATAATCTAGTGGCAAAGATACCAATTATTTGAAAATCCACTTTTCACTACCCAACTTTCCACATACATAATGCAACAATCAACAAATTCAGTTATTGCTCAATGAAGCCCCAAATCTCAATGCACATAGGTATAGTGAGAAATCATACAGTGGATGTAAGTTGGATTAGCAAGGCACTGAACAAACTCCAATTCAAGCAAAAACCGTTGGCGTCCATCGTCTGGATCTTTGTATATATTCTTTGGCCTGAAAAAATCCAACAACCATTAACCATTATGCACAGCTCAACATATGCCACTTAACCCAAAATGACACCTTTTTTAATAAAGGAAGAAATTCATCAAGAAAATAAAAAATGACAGAATTTAGACTATAGGTAAAACGCATAAATAAATTTTTTGAACCAATACCAAACACAACCTTAATTTAAAATATAAATACCTGAGGGTGGGATGATGTAACACAAACAAGGCAAAGAGATGAAAAAAATGGAAAATTTAGCTTACGATGGCGAAGTAGTATCAGTTTCGGTTGGGATCTCACTTTCGTTTTTAGAGGCCATGGAATTGGAACTCTCAACTACAAGAACAACAATAACGCACAATTCAAAACGTGAAAATTGAGTCAGAAACAGAAACCAGCAGCAGAAACTAATAAAATGCATAAGAAAATGCTACTTAACAATTGAAAAGAACGCAAGAATAACAGAATGCACCAAAAAAGATTTACAAAGGATCAATTCTATTACACAAGTGCTGAAGTGGATGAACTACGTATCAAAATGTCAGGAAACTTGCCAGCGCACACATCAATCTGAGCAGTCACGATTAGGGTTCGAAAAAAGAGTGATATGGAGTTGGATTATTTGAATTAGGGGTCAAGAGAATGAGAGATTAGCTGATTAGGGTTCTTGATTTGGGAAAATAAAAATTGCTGAGATTTGAGAATTAGAGAAGAGACGAGACGAGACGAGAGGTTTAGAACTTAGGTTGGGGCCATAAAAATCAGGATAAATTACACAATGGTTTCTTTTACCACCCTCTTTTTTTATTTTCTCATCCTCTTTTCCCTTTCGTTTTAAATTTTCATTCCAAAAACAATCTTTTTCTCACTCTAGAGCTGTCAAATAGGAATCAAGAGAATATTTATTATGTAAAGGTATATTAATAACTAATAAATAATTGCATTTTTTTATGTTTAATAAAATCAACTTGTTGATACATCACACTAATGCATTTAGTCTTTTTAATGAATTGAGCTAATTTCATTACATTGAGGTGTACAAAACATTTAAATTATTAAATCCTTTTTAAAATCCTGGAAATTTTATATCATGGAACCAACTTTTTTTTTAGTTTAACTCAAGAAGAATAAATATCAATTAACATATCATATGTAATGTAAAGCCTATGTTTATTCTCCGGAAACCAACATTACTTCTCCTCCGGGAAAAGAAGTCCATGACCCGTAGGCCTTCTACCTCCACACGGTATTATTCCGTCAGGCTTTCACCCATTATGAAAAATTCCCCATTGATGCCTCCCATCGGAGTTTGGGCCGTGTCTCAGTCCCAATGTGGTTGATCATCCTCTTGGACCAGATCATCGTCTTGGTAAGCAATTGCCTCACCAACTAGCTAATCAGACGCGAGCCCCTCCTTAGGCGAATTCCTCCTTTTGCTCATCAGCCTACGGGGTTCCCCTCCCAAGGGCAGGTTCTTGCACGTTACTCACCCATCCGCCACTGGAAACACCACTTCTCGTCCGACTTGCATGTGTAAGGCATGCTGCCAGTGTTCGATGAAGCTTATCAGGGGATGCTTTTTATTTGCATTCGCGTCTTTTGGAAAGAGCCGCTCAATCAAGTTCTCAGTTAGGAGAAGGAAGTATGACTGTTTTCCCTATAGTTGAAACCCAATTGGGAGATGTTTCACCTTATATTCCTACTAATGTAATTTCCATTACATATGAACAAATATTCTTATCTGTCGATCTATTCAATGCTGGAAACCTACAATTAATGTATGAAAACACAAACTTACCAACTATTTCATATATATTTTATCATTATTACCTCGATAATTTAGTTTTTTTTTCATTTCTATTCGTGATTATATATACTATATATACATATAATAAAAACAAGTATTTATTTAGCTTCAATTTTTAGGTTTTTTTTCTACATCCTAAACAGCTAGAGCCTCACTAATAGCTAATTATGGGATTATTAATATCCAATTTTATTTTACAAAGTGAATTCTAATTTTAATTAGAGAATAATACTAAAATTAACAAGAAAATGCACATAAGTTAGCTGTAAAAAAATACATGGTTATCGTATTCATTTTCTTTAATAAAAATACACATCCAAGGAGAAAAAGAAAAAGAAAAAAAAAAGGTGGAGTACACCATGCTTTTTCATTCATTCATTCTTTTCTTTCTCTTAGTTACATCACATATAGGTTATGTTTTTGTCTCGGAATTTATCCAACCCTGTGGATCAAACACATCATTTTCCCATAAGAAGTATAAATAAATAGTAGGTATTCAAGGAATCAAGGCCTTAGGTAGTATCAGAAGGGCTTCATGTTCCTATGAATACCATAGTTTGAATAGCACTATTCCAAGTCAACTTGCCCCAAAGTAAGAAGCTTGGGGAGAAAGTGGGAGTGGAGGAGCAGGTATGCCTAATCACTTTGAGAACAAAATGGTACAGTTTAACAAAAGTTGGTACTAAACCACTACTATTCATAAAGACAACTACTATAAATTGGACCAAGAGTGCAAATGCATCATAGCAATGAAAAATGGATGAAACAAGGAAAAAGAAGCATGTTAGGGAACCACCTTCAGTTCCTTTTATATGGGAAGTAAGGCCAGGCATTCCTAGGAAAGATTGGAAGCCAGAGGCCTCTTCAATTGGCCAGTTCCCTAAAACTCCACTCAAACTATTTGCCTCAGTTCCCTTTGTTTGGGAAGAAAAGCCTGGAAAACCCATTCCTAACTTCTCACTAGATCCTGTCCCTCCAAAACTTGACACAATACTCATTCATGTTGCATCATCTTCAGGGTATTCTGTTGCATGCAACTATGGCCATGATGTCAGACACAAAGCAAGCAGCAGCATTGGCAATGTTCACCAGGATGGAAGCTACAATGATGATGAAAGTGGAGCCACTATTACTAGCTTAGACCTTGAAGCATTTAGCTTTGATGCTGATGAATCATTTAGCGCAGTTCCCTCATTGCTTGCAAATTGTCTTGTGTCATCAGAAGAAATTTCTAGTGCCATTCCAATGCAGAAAAGTTCTTTATGTGAACATGAGTCTGATCAGATTGAAACCCCTTCCTCACCAGCTTCCTCGGAGGCAGAAAGTAGCACAAGTAGCTATGCAACTGGCAGGTCTAGCCCAATTGGTGCCACTTTCCTTGAATGCCTTTTTCCTTTGTATCCACCTATGTCTGGCTTCCTTGAAAGGGATGAGCACTTGGAAAAGGTACCTTCAAGTTCACTAGAATTTCAAGGAAAAGATTTGGATCATCTGGATTGTACCAGTGACATGGTAAGGAGGCCACCAACACTTGGAGAGCTAATTATGATGAGTAGAAGAAGAAGCTGCAGAAGGAAAGCAGTTCAAATGAAAAAATGGGATACACCAAAGGTAATATGTAACATGCAATGCCCCATGTTTCTTTCTTCGTTTATTTCTTTTAATGAAATAAAATACAACATTTCATTCATGTGCTACCTGAATATGCTTGGCTACAAAAGTCTAGAACTCCCATAATTAATCCTATTTTAGAATTTTCAACAAGGTCATTTGTGACAATTTTGAACATCTATAGAATGGAATCAATGTCTAAATTGATTCCTTTTTCAAATGTGGATAAATCAATTTTGCACAGAAGTAAATTCAATTTTCAACTATTTTTTCCTCTTTTGGCTCACTGAAATCATGCAGAAAATCACAAGAAATCAAGCTTTTGGATGCTTCTCTAGTATAACCAACAGCAATATAACTGAGGGACTGCTAAGGAGGAAGTACTTCCCAAGACTGAAACTGGTCTAGGAAAGATCAATGATGTAGAAGGAAATATCATTAAGATAAGTACCAAGACTGCTCTAGACCAAAATGCTCATCTGTACTGTTTATAAATCAACCTCTTCAATTTACTATGTAAAATTCTTTACAATTTGTGAGTTTACTTTGGTGAGATTGTGGATTGTAAAAGAAGCAACTTTTGCACTGTGACATGTCCTACCCGCAGAGTAAATTTTTGACTTTTTGTAATACACACTTTTTAATTTAGTAAAAACATTTAAATCAAGAAAAAATAACATTACAAAAGCTGATATTGCTATTTTAAGGGAAAGAGTATGATTGCTGAAGATTGGAAAATTTCCCCTACTTGGAATATGTACGTTGCTTCCCATCATTTTAATACTGCTCCTGTCACAGCAACACTAGGTATAACAACTTACAAATTATTATCATAAATGACAGTGAAAAAACTGGAGTTTCAACTTCCATTACTACCATCAACTAGATATGTTATGACATAAAAGTTTAACCAATACAAGAACCATCCTTGTTCAATTCAAGCAAGTAGAAAGTTGCACTGGCAGTGCTGACCCAGAAGAAACATCCAGATTTCTAAAGAAGTTGGCTGTAGATATTAAATTGTAAAATGTCCTTCAGCAATTATTACTACATCCTTAATAGTACACTTGGCTTTTTTTATTTATTGTCTTCTACTGGTACACTTTCCTAGTGAGTTAAAAGGGTTCCATGTGTCAGTTGTGTATCCAGAGTAAGGGTGAGGTTTCCAAACAAAACAGAGTAGGGGTGAGTGAAATTTGTGAAGATGGGCACCATTGTATTATTACATTTCTTGTATTTAATAAAAAATATTTTTACATACTAAAGAATTAGAAATTTGCTTAATTTTCAGTTTTAAAATATTCAATTCATTCACATTTTTTATAAACTCTGGGGTATCTAGCCAAATATCAAAAACTAATCTTCTAATAATTGGAAGTAGATTTGCTCTCTCTAAAGAAAATCTTTACATTACACAATTCATTCACTTCTCATAATTGTTAAAACAATTTAGCAATTCAACATGTATATGATAGCACCTTAACCCATATCCCCAACTCAACATCAGAGCCAAAACATAAAAAGCAGACTTGTGTTCTAATCATGTAACAGAGCATTTAAGATACGATAAAGTAGAAACCTCCTAAAGCTGTTTTGTAAAACATTATACACTATCTACATGGCCCATCCTCTATTTGTTGAAGGGCATCATATATATATATATCTAATCAGCAAAAAAGTAAACTAGTTTCTTCTTCTGTTTCTTAACACGTGAATCCACAACAAATATATGTTGGAAGAAGCTCAAGTGCTCTTGGATATGACATCCCCAAAACGAACAAACCATTGAGCATTGGATGAATTGTTATCCTGCTGAGGTTTTTGAGCTTCAGTTTTCCCTTGTTGTCCCTTCTCAACCACATAATGTGCATAGTCAAAGCTCTTGGAGGGTGGAGCAACCATTTTACTTGGAAGTGCAGGAAGTAGTGATACCAGTACCCTGGCCACTTCATGCATGGTAGGTCTCTCAGAAGGGTTCTTTTTGGTGCAAAGCAAAGCAAGCTGAAAGGTCTTCTTAACATGGGCCAAATCCATGCAAGTAATAGACACCTCTGCATCCACTGCCTCCATTACAGTGTTGTTATCTGCCTTGGATAATATCTGAAAAATAATGCTTAAAATTAGTCAAGGCTAAAGAAAGTAACTAAAGGTGAATATATCAACTACATTTTTATGATTTATGAAATATGAACACTCAGGAAATGAAACAAACATATTTCAGAATAAATGATAAGAAATGATCAAAATGAGGAATTAAAGACAACATGTGCACATACCAATTGATGCAAATTAGAATCATTGTCCACTGCCTTCTTCCCAGTAAGTAGCTCCAGCAGAACAATGCCAAAGCTGTATACATCTGATTTTTCATTCAGCCTAGATGTTCGTGCATATTCCGGGTCAATGTAGCCAATAGTTCCAAGAACATAAGTAGATGTGTGAGCTTTAGTGGGTGAGATGCATTTTGCAGTGCCAAAATCAGAGAGATGAGCCTCAAAGTTCTCATCCAGCAGAATATTTGAAGATTTTATATCCCTATGAATAATTCGAGGGATGCAGTCATGATGCAGATATGCAAGTCCTTCAGCAGCTCCAACAGCAATCCTTAGGCGTGTCTCCCAGTCAAGTTTTACCTTCAAGGGACCTGAGTGAAGCAAAACATTTTAGGCACACAACGAAAACTACATTAAAACAAATTGAAGAAATAAACAAGCATGCATGTTTATCTTCTTTTGGGAGAAATTGAAGTTTCCAAGGTACCATATTCAGAAGAACACTCTTACAAATAATACTAAAATCATAAGCTAAAATTAGTAAATTTATTTAAAATTCAGCAATATTACCATGTAGAAGATCCCACAGTGAGCCATTAGCCATATAGTCATAGAAAAGGAGATTTCCATTGGGAGTAAGGGCGTATCCATGCAGAGTGACAAGGTTTCTATGTCTAATGCTGCCAATTGTTTCAAGTTCTGTCTCAAACTCCCTTAAATTGTGAGGATGCTGATTGTACAATCGCTTAATTGCAATCGGTCGGGAATTCTTCAAAACACATTTGTATACAGTACTAGAAGCACCATATCCTATGATATATTTCTTACTGAGGTTCTCAGTGTTTCTCATTATATCATCCAAGGTATGGACAGCCATATCCATATGAAGAATAACAAGCTTAGGGGGACCTGAAAGGAAGCAAACAGAAAAAAACAAATGTCATACAAGAAATTGGATTTAATATTATATTATAATCACATTAAAGGTAATACCATTCAACATGCCTTGACCAGTTTTGCCAGATCCTTTAATCAGTTGCTTTGATTGGCCGGATCTATAGAAAGCAACAATCGCCATCGCCAATAACATCATGATACCTAGCGTGAGACATACAACAGCAACTCTCGAGAAAATCACTGGAAAAGAGAAGTACAAAATATGACCTCATTGCATTTACACTCAGCTGTACAAAGGCAGTTAAAACAGGTCTCACCTCTTGATTTTGGTACATATGGACGACATATTGAGCCTAACCAATTGCCACATAATAAAGGGTTTCCAATGAAGCTGCAAAATGCCCCACTATGAATTATTGACACAGAAGATACAACAACAATGAGATCTAGGTTTCTCCACAATACCTGTCAGCTGAAAACCGTGAGAAGTTCTTTATGGTAGGAATTACTCCAGAAAGGTTATTGTATGAAAAATTACTACATCATAAAAGTAGAAGAGCAAAAAAACCATTCAGATAAAAGCACTGCATAAGGCAACAGACTGGCTGTCAGGTATACTCACAGAGATGTAAGACTGAAACAATTAGCCAGCTGATCAGGAATTTCCCCCCATAAATCATTGTTGTTCATAACCCTATTATACAGTTCAAGTAAAAACAAATATCTAAATAACAGAAACAGATGAGCACAAAACATGAAGCACCATAAACATTACGGTTATACATACAAAGACACAAGATTCTGCAGCTGTCCAATTTCTGGAGGAATGCTACCCGACAGATTGTTGAAAGACAAATCACTACAGGCAGAATAACTCATTAGCACCGATAAAATAAAATAAAATAAAAGTGAATAACTTAATAACATTGATCTTTACCCTTCATGGAGAAATACATAAAACTTACATAATCTGTATGCTTTTGAGATTTCCAAATTCCGCAGGCAATGGACCATCAAGGCAATTATGGCTCAAGTTTCTACATTTTTAAAGTTTAAATGTTAATCAGAACAGCTTCAGCGGGAGTCCAAATAATAATAAGATCACATTTTTATTACAATTCCTATCTTACAGGGTCAGGAGATGCTCAAGATAACCAACAGATGCTGGCACATCTCCTGAAAAATTGTTGCTAGATAGATCCCTACAACATTATATAAAACAATTAATATTCAGCATTGATTGAAATTCATCCAGTTAGATATGTTTATTAAAAAAATAAAACTTACAGTGTATCAAGGTTAATTATATGCCCCAACTCAACTGGTATGTAACCTTTGAAGTTGTTAGCAGAGAGATTCCTGTAGATCAAACAATTTTTCTAAGTTACTGAAGAGGGGAAAAATCTACCAGAAATATAACTAAACAAGACTCTAAGATGTTTGCCATAACATACAAGTAAGTCAAACTCTCAAGGCTGCGGAAGCTCAACGGAACAGACCCACTTAAGTGATTACCATGCACATTACTGCAAAGAAACCAAAAGAATGAATAATATTCCATGCTAAGGTATTGGAAACAACATCTCACAGCTTTCTAAACAGTTCTGCATAGCCACTAATTTGTGCTCAGAAATCTTACAACTGATTCAAGGCAGTGCAGGAGCTTATATTATGTGGAATAGACCCATCGAGATTATTATTGGCAAGATTCCTGAGCAATAGGAAACAAAACTACTTCGCATCACAGACATGGACAACCATTATTGACAGTGCAACTGATTAATTGAAACTCACAATTCAAAAAGATGCTCCAGCTTCCCAATTTCATTTGGAATTTTACCCACTAAGTGATTGTCATTCAATTGCCTGCAGAAAATATTCCCACTAAAATAAGCAGAGACTATGAGAAGAACACAAATATTAGTACTTTTCAACAAACTTACAAATAACTCAGTTTTGACATGTTGCCAAGTTCTGGAGGTATTGGCCCAGTAAGCATGTTTCCATGAAGGTATCTGAAAAATAAGTAAAGCTCAGGCAAGAAGCCACATAAATATACAAAGTTTTAAGATAGTGTGAAGTTACACTCACAGTTTGCCAGTAAAGGTTAGATTGCCAAGTATTGGAGGAATTGATCCCACTAACTCGTTCTCACTCAAGTCCCTATAATATTGCCAGGGATACAGTATCATTTAACAATCAATACATCAAGAATATTCAATTTCATATTGAAGTCATGAATTTCCAAGCATAATTCTTATACTTATTTTAAACATGCTTACAATATTGCCAGAGCTTGCATTAAACCAATAACTTCTGGAATCTTCCCAGTTAGCCTATTTCCTTGAAGAGACCTGGGACAAAAAAAAATGCTATGATAATTGATATGTTTCTCAGTTGAACATAACATGGTTCATCACAATTCACATGGTAAATAAAATTTTGTCAAGGCTAGATAGAAGACGTGTAAGCAAGTGATTTGCAGTAATCTTCAGCAATAGCATAATAACTCCACAGCCAAAGTACTCACAGAGTAGCCACTTGCAGAAATCCAATATTATATGGAATGTCACCAGTAATCTGATTATATGATATGTCCCTGAAGTTCAAAGAAACAACAGTCACAATGCAGACAAAAATTGGAAAGTAGATATAGAACATACTAGATACTGAACATACAATATTTCAAAACTTGTACAGTTACCAATGCTGTCAGGTATAGTACCAGTCAAATTATTGCCCCTCACATCACTGAAATTCAAAGAAAACAATACATAAACAAAAGTCAGAACAAATGTAGAGCAACAGAAACAACAGTTTAGAAACCTCATTCTGCCTGTGTTGGATTACTCACAAATACCACAAACCAGTTAATTGACAGATATCAGGGGACAAAGTTCCACTCAACATATTCCCTCGTAACCCACTGCATCAATGCACAATCACAATAAATTCTTCTATGGAATAAAGGAAATTTGATAGACATTCAAGTGTAAATGTAAACTCCACAAAGGAAACATCAACCCACAGGTATTGCAAAACTTCATTCCAATACAGAAGTCTTGGTATCTCTCCAGTCAGCCTATTACGGGCAAGATCGCTATAAACATGACACAAACAGAAATAAGGACTCATTGGTAAACAAAAACCCACAATTTCAGGTGTAATGCTGCAACCACCATAAAATTCAAGTAATGAAGATACAACAGAACTCACAGGGTCTTCAGATTTGGAATTTGAGTTAAAGTTGAAGGAATCGGACCACTCAATTGGTTACCCTTTAAATTCCTGCATTGAGTTCAACTCAGGATTCAATCAATCAAAAGAGAACAGCATTTTAAATACCATATTCTGCTTTTAGACTTACAAAAACTCAAGTTGCTTTAGCTTTGACAAGGAGAAAGGTATGTCACCATATAACTGATTGTCAGACAAATCCCTTAAATTCCATGAAAAGGCACGTGATAAGCATCTATTTCATAGGGAAATTCCCATCATAACAACAGCAGAATAACAGGCAAATAAGCAATAATAGACACAAGACCATGGACATACAGATAAGCGAGTGCTGCACAGTTTCCAATTTCATCCGGGATTTGACCACTTAATTTATTTCCTTGCAGGTCTCTGATTGCACAAAAATAAAAAGCTTTTCAGACATAAACCATAGTTTATACATGTACATTTAATAGAAACATGAAAAGGTATAACCATATCAACCGAACCCAACATACATGGATTGCAAGTTTCCCAAGTCACCAAGAGCTGCTGATATCTCCCCACCAAGGTTCAAGCTGGACAGATTCCTTCAAAAACATGACAAGGTACTTGAAATTAACATAAGAAACTAATCAACAGAAAAAAAAAATGAAGCTAAAGGGTACAAATCAAGGGAATCAAATCTCCCAAAGATTGAGAACGCACAGAGAAACAACAGTAAGGGTGACATTGTCACAGAAAACTCCACGCCAAGAGCAGAAATCATCGTTGGACACATTGTCCCAGTCAAGGAGAACATCTGCTACATTGCTGAAGGAAGCCTTGAGAGCCATTAATGCTTGTCCTGAGCATTTTCAAGTAATTGTTTTTTTTTAAGTCAAGTTTTCAAAACCTCATTGACTAAAGGATTTTTTAAAGTAGCAATAGACTAATGGATTTATAAATAGCATATGATATGATATTCTATTACCTATGCTTGGTATTCATGCACGCACATCATTCCATACGAAAACAATTAATAGAAACACTTCGGCAAATAGAAATATTGCAAAAACTGAGCAATTAATTTGATATATATCGGAATATAGCTATAATATCAAACCACACCACCGAGGGAAATAATTGGGAAAACAAACCAAACTTAAAAATTATATAGCCAGAAGAACTCTTTTGTTAAAAATAAAGAGGATAAAGTAAACCTATTATTCATTTTCATTTAATTTTATAGCAAAAGAAAACAGAAGCTTTGGGTGATTCAGTCAAACAAGTCAGAATTTGCAGGTTACCTAGATTTCATAAATTTCTACATAGCAAGAAAACAAATAAATCAATACAAACAAATAAACAAATTGTTGCCAAAATGCAGAACAGGAAGGGCAATCAAATGAACAAAATAATATACTAAGCAAATACCCTGAAACTGAAGAACAAGTGTCAGCCACAAAACACGCAGTTTATCGGCTTCATAATATAATCCTTATTACCTAAATAAGTTATAGTTTAAAACCTAAGTAAATAAGTTAAATATAAAAGCACTGTGCTTGAGTTGCATCATTTTTGCTCCGCTCATAACACAATTTTGGACTCTCCATAGTTCTTTAAATTGTTATGGTATGAGTACAAGCTATCAAAAAAAGAAAAAAGGCAATGCCGAATTCTTGTCCATTCACGAATCATCATCATAACACAGTAGGTTTCAAATTCAATAATAGGTAAAAATCCCAAAGCGCGTGATTTCCTTCTTGGAACGGAAAAGGCACTTTATCCCAGGACCCCCCAAGAAGTGTCTCACCAAATCCAACATCCAAAACATCTCCTCAGCTGCCAACAAAAACACCAGGTACTAGTGGAACCGCAAACAAAAAAAAAAAAAGACACGATGGAAAACAAGAAAACAACCTTGGACTTTGTCGCACAAAAAATAACATTGAAAAAAGATACACATTTTCACAGGAATACATTTGAAAGTAGGAAGCAACACAAACAAAGCTACATTTTTTTAGTAACACCGACCCAAGAAAGAAAAACACAACAGAAAAGATGGAGCAATGCAAGACAGAATTTTGAAGGGTGGAATGAGCCAAGAAAACGAAAAGCAGCAAAGAGTGTAAGCAACAATGACAATGCAAAGTTGCAAACACGCACACATACACAGACAACAAAAACAAACCTTCTTCAGTGAATGGCGAGGCAAGTGGAGGGAGAAGTAAAAGCATGAGCAACAAAGGAAACATGAGAAACCTCGACCTATGGTGGCGGCCAGGATGGAACATGAGCACCAACAAACCATTATCTTCCATTGTTACCAACAATGACACGTAGGAGAACAGACCAAGAATGAAAAAAATGTGCAACAATACAAAGGTTGTTGCTGTAATGCTGTTACTGGGTACAGAGAGAGTGTGTGTAATTGTGCAGGCGTTTGGCGTGAACGGTAAGGTAAATACTGAGAAGGCAGAGTGTTATGAAGAGAGAGAAAGGGAAACGGCGGTGACGGGACGTTAGCATAGCTGACTGTCACTGTATATAAGGTGGTAGCCGCCGTCATTTGAACTCGCCGTTTCCCAGCATGTTTGACAGCTATCGTTTTCCACATCTCCACGCGCCTTACCCTCCGTGCAATAAAACGACGCTATAATTTCCCTATTATGAGTCTCATCAACGGATATAAACGAACATAGTCTAGCTACGCGCTTCAGGAACCCTGCACACCCTCGTTCGTACAACTACTGATCACGGAGCGCGTGTTTCTGGCGCGTGTAAAGTACGGCAGAAAATTAAGAAGGAATCATGCTTAATTGCATTTTAGTCCTTTGAGTAGTTTAATTTGCATACATAAAAATAAATATTACTTCCTCCCTTCCTTCCCTTGTATAGTTAGAAATTTTTATTTACAATTTCTATTAAATATTTATTAGTATTTTGTTTGTTTTTATTAACCACATGAAGTAATACCAATCAAAAGAAAAGATAGGTTAATGTCTTTGTAATTATCAAATTAACAAATGTATTAATTATATTATTTTTAGTTAATTAATTTTTTATCTTGATAATTTAGTTAATTTTACCTTTACATTTTAAAAAAATCAAAGAGAGTATCTTCTTTCGTAGTTCAATATCACCAACAAAAGATATCCTATTATATAAATAAATATAACTAACTCTAATTCATTCACATAAAAGTATTTCTAAAATATAATTAATTTCAATACAGAGAAAATAAAGTCTTTTAACAAATTTCAATAAAAGGTATTATATGAAAACACATGAGATCGATAAACCATTATCCTCGAGCGGCATTGTTTAATGAATCAAAAGTAGATAATTATTATTAAAAATTATGTAGAAATTATTTTAAAATTAGTCAAATGAGTAAATTTTAATAATTTTTTTTAATAAAAACACTTCACTTTTTATTTTTTTTAACTAGCTCTTAGGGCATTTATAGGTATTTCCCTAAAAAAATATATAATACATGAAATCAATGATATTAAATAAGATTAATTATTTTTCTAAAGGTTGTATGGTAATTATTTTTTCTTAAATTTAAAGATGATGTAGTATAAAATAAGAAAAAATTTTCTAATTAATTGTTTAGTTATATTTTTATTCTTATATATTTTAAAATGTATCATTCAACATAAGTTAAATTACTTCTCCTAAACAGACTCCAGTTGAATAATTTGTAAAAGGAGTCGATAGCCATAAGTTATATCTCATCATTTTCTTTATAAGATTCGTATTTAAATTTTTCAGAAGGAGCTTTTCCTTAATACGTGCAATCTTAAATTATAAACCAAGAGTTTTCGGTTAAAGGTAATTTGTCAATAAGAAGTATATAATCTTCAACTTTATACTGATTAAAAATTTTAAAATAGAAAGATTTTATTTAAAAATATCATTAATACTCATTTACTAATTTTTAAATAATTTTTGTACAAATTTAATAAAACAATTCTACTTTTAATCTTTTAACTTATTTAAAATTATACATATTAAAAAAATTCTTATTAATATAATTTTTTTAGATTTTCACAAAAAAATCAACATATTTTTATTTAAAAATTTAAAATTGGCAGTATTAGGTTAGAAAAATTCTTTATGTTTCTTTCTAATTATAACATATTTTTATTATTTTTTAAATTTCATACCTTTGTTAATTAAACAGTTTACCGATCACTATAAAATATGAAATCACTTATCTCTTCATTAATATTAATGATAACTTTATAAATGTAATAGAAATAATTAATCAATTTTAATAAGTTTAAATAAAGAGTAAATTACGCAAACCGTCTTTTGAGTTTTATTAAATTACAAGTCACCAAAACTTAAGTCAAAACTACATTTTGTTCCGTTTTTAAAATTTTGTGCCAGTTTTCTTACTATTATTGATGACTATAACTACCATAAAATTTTGCAGCTGTTCTTTTATGACAGTTAAAACTATTACACACTATTTAAAATAGAATAAAATGTAATTTTAACTTAAATTTGGGATGGATTGTAATTTTGATAAATCTCTAAGGTTGGTATAATTTATCCTTAAATAAATAATTGGATTTTTAAAAATTTGTGAAAAGATAGGTGATTAAAACTCATAACAACTTGTCTAATTTATATAACATTTCACATGATAAAAAAATTAAAATAGAATTCTTTTTGTACGAGGATACCTTAGAAATTAGGATGGATGAATATTAATGATTTTTTAAAATAAAAAATTTTTCTTTATCGATTTATTATCTTGTGCGCATGTTTAAAAAACTCAACTTACAAAAGGGTCACATAAAGTATTGACTATGGGTAAAATATACTAGATTATGTCAGACTTTAAGGAGCTAAACTTGAGACCTTGTTTATAATTATGAAGTTTGAGTATAGTTTATTTAGTTATTATAAACCAATTTTAAAATTTATGTAATATCTTAAGCTTAATTATTGGTTAATATTATTGACCAAATAATTAAATTGGGAGTATTGAAATAATTTATGGCAGTTAACTTAATTTTTAGAATTTATCGAGGTATGTTCATGCAGTTACCCGATTAGTTTCAATAATTAACCAAACGCGGGAGATACCTTTATACCTCTGAATTTTAATTCCAAATTCACTTTCACTTTTTTCTCATTCTCTCATGCGCATTTACAAGGAAAAGAAATAGAACTCAGTCACTGCTCCATTTTCATGTGACCCGCGACATTTCTCCAACTTATTCATCATCTTTTCTTCAATCTTCATGAAAATAAGACAAGAATCTAGCATCTCCTTCCCTCTATTTCCCACGGGCAGCCATGCATGACCAAGGGAGCTTCGTTGCACTTGATTTCAAGGTATGGGTTATGGGTCAATTCATTCTTGTTGTTCTTTCTTGAAACCCAATTCTCAATTGCTTTAAATTCTAGCATTTTAAGGTTGTTTGGAACCTATACCGTGTGTGGGTGGAAAATTGGAAGGTTGGGGTTTTTTCGATTTTCAATTTCAAGTAAGTTCCAATGTGACTCATGACTTTGTTGTTTCTATTTTCGCAAGTTTGGGTGTAATTGTGTTATTTCCATAACTTAGGAATTATTTCGAGACCATCTTAAATTTTGGGCAGCGTTTGACTTATTGGGGTTTTTGATACTGTGCATTTTCGAAAAGCTTTGGAACCATCCATCACTTTGGTTTAGCTACATTCCACGTATTTGAGCTTATCCCTTTGATTTCCATAATTTAGGAACCATTTCAGAGCTTATGTAAATCGTGGGCAGCGTTGTGATCCTCCGAAACCAAGCTTTGGCGGTCGATGACATTATTCGGTGAGTTAGAATTATCAAAACCTATGTGAATTGGTAGTTTTAGCTCCCAAATACGATTGTGGTAGCGTTTAGGTTATTAAAAATAAATATTGTTGATTTTAGGAATTCTTAGCTTTGGAAATTAGTGACCGTGAAGTAATTGGAGTGTGTCAGAAAGCTTTTTGGGTTTTTAGAATCATTAATTCTAGGTAGGGAAAGCATTTATATTTTAAATGTATAGATTATGGACAGATATATTTGCATATTTATATTTGATTGGTTATGATGTTTGTGAGAAATTGTGGAATTAATAATTAGATTAGCATTATACCCATTTGATGTTGATATTATGCGGATTGGTGATTTCTTGATGAATGTGGTTCCGTTCATATATGTTGGATTATTAATTGCATGAGGTTGCAATAAAAAGAATGAAATAGTTGATTATGTTGTATTAGATTGATGTTGTTGATGGTACCATATGAAGTTGCTTTGATAAATATGATGATGATGGATATGTTGATGATGATTAATCAAGCTTGAGGTAGCTTAGCAAATGTTGTAAATTAATTGCGAAATAGTTGATTGTTGCATGCTATGCGAAATTGTGAGTTGGAATGGAAATCCCTTAGTGATGGTAACCAAGTGGTGGCCCCTAGTGATGGTAATCAGGCAATTAATGTTGTGTTGCATAGCATTACATATTCAGATGCACAGAGGACTGCAAAGGCCTGTGTTGTTGGCCCAGATGGGAGGGCAGTCTTTGGATAGGCAAAGACCATGTATGGTTTCCTTCGAGATCTACAGCCGTCTTGGATTAGGTTCAAAGTCAGCCCGTAACACCTAGTTGAGTTGCCGCTGTCATAGAGAGTAACTGGTGTTACATTACGAGCGAGCGGTTCAATATCAGTAAAACGAGATTGATGATATGTTGTGAAAAATATACACTACAGTGTAATTCCCATCATTAGAGTCAAATTCACACGCATATGCATTTGCATATAATTATTAAGGTTGAAAAGCTATTGGATAGCTCATGTTATGTATTGTTGTGTTGTTTGTATTTGAGGTATTGTGAACTTTGTTAAATG
Organism: Clitoria ternatea; assembly: GCA_037962975.1. Classification (NCBI taxonomy): domain Eukaryota; kingdom Viridiplantae; phylum Streptophyta; class Magnoliopsida; order Fabales; family Fabaceae; genus Clitoria; species Clitoria ternatea. The sequence continues at coordinate 100,821,478 of CM075674.1, read as the reverse complement.
ACAGTAAATGATGATATTTATATTTATGAGTGAGTTGTGGTAGAACTAGATAGGTATTTGATATTACCATGGTTGAATATGGTTCAATACTTGTCATTTAACATATATATATATATATATATATATATATATATATGCTTACCTTACATTGTGGTTAATTTTTAGTGGAGGTGGACCGAGGCGATGCTTGGTGATGGCTCGGTTTGGAGATGTTATGGTCTTGGAGATCTGTACATACATATGTGTGTGTATTCTTGTATAGCTTTTGGTATAGAATCACCTTGGCCGACTCTTATTGTATATGAACTTCTCTTTTAATACTAATATGCACTTAATAGTGGACTTAGGTAGTCGATGACTTCATTAAAAGCTTAGATCTGATCTTGGTATATATATATATATATTGTGAACCATGATGTTGATATTGATATATGACGATGCTTAGTATTTTGATCCATGGATGGATCAATAAGAATTATAATAATATTGATAAATGCCATGTCCAGGAACTGTGTATGTTGCATATTATGCCTGGATGAACATGATGGCAGGAATTATGTATATTACTTTATTACCTTGAGAAATGGTGTAGTACCATGAAATACCATGAAATTGATAAATACGATGATATGTAGTTAAAATTATGCATAATCATGAAGTAAATAAGTCAAATTGCATTTCATGAAGTTTGGGAACTTCCGGACATATCCCGTAGGTTGTATTTGTGGTTTTGAACTCGTGAGAATTGGAATGGACTAATTTTCATTAAGATTTGTTGTGTAAGTTGCATGTTAAAGGCTTAAAATGGTCAAATTTCATTTTTGTGCATAACTCATTCAATTTTGTGGAATTTTTTAGGTGTATCCAGTTTGCACATATAAAAAATGATGTGTTTTAGGTGGTGTCAAAGTTTGGTGGTGTTTGGAGGTCATTTAAGGAGTTAGGGTATGTAGAAGTTGGCACGGATGCCTTTTGCTACATAATTCTGCATTCTGTCAAGTTGGTAATCGATTACCAGGTATGTTGTAATCAATTTCTAGAGATCAGATGTGCAGGATTGTGTAGGAAGCTCTCTGGTAATCGATTACCAGACACATCCTAACTCGTGTTTTATTACTCTAATGTTGGTAATTGATTATAGTATTGTTGTAATCGATTACTTAGTACCTAGAACCTCTATATCTCATTTTTAAAACATGTGAGAACCCACTTAACTTCCGCCTAACCTTTCTAAGTTAATTTAATTAATGTTTGGAAAATCCAAGTGGCTAGTTTTTGGGTCACAAATAATTGAAAAAAATTTCTCTGAGTTTTTATTATTTTGAGCATTAGGAGCTCATAATTCACCTATCAAGTCTGTATGATTTGTTGGTATCATGAAATTTGAATTTAGAGTAACGTATTATACAAACTCCAATTATGATAAAATAAAAAACTTACTTAAATGACAAAACTATCCTTAAAATATTTGACTCATGTGCTGATGTTAAATTATTGGAAGAAAGCCTATAAGACTAAGCATGATGAAACAATTTCATGTGATTACAAAAAAAAGAAACAATTTTCTATATTTTTTTAAGGACCATGAGGATTTTAAGTTGAAGAGCCAAACAAAAAGTAATCTAATTTTAATGAAACTTTAAGGTTATAGGTGAGAATTCTTACGATATCAAAATAGAATTGATTTCTAATTTCTACAAGATGAATCTCAATAAATATATATATATATATATATATATATATATATATATATATAATATCTCAATTACAAGTAACATTTGTCATATAATCGTAATTAGCTACGAAATTAGCTTCCTTGCATATATGTTTTTGAATTGGATCACATAAAAAAATCATAAAGTTTTTAATGCCATGAACCAATGATTTTCCTAAGTTTACACCTTCGTGTTTATCAAGCTAACTTCTTAAAGACAACAAAGAAATCAATTTCGACTTTAATCTTTGGTATTCGCATTTGCTTTGCAATTATCAAACCTTCTTAAACTCCTTAAATTTCAATTAAGTATGCCGAAGAATGTCCTGATCTTTTAGCATATCCAATAACTGGTTACCTAATGAATCTCTAATTATACCCCACATCCAGATTTAGAAATATCAACTTTGTTTGCCTATAAGTATTAAAGCAGACAAATCCATCATGAGACTATTCTCATTTAACTGTGATGTCTTAATGAGTTGTTTAACTTTTTTAAATTATAAGTATTACAATCTTCATCAGTCTTAATTAAAAATAAGATTCTTAACTTTCTCAGTAAATATGTTTAATAAGAATCAAACCTAAAAAAAATTCGCTATCTCAATATGCATTATTAACTGAGGCATAATTGTAATGAATGATTTCACTTTCAACATAAACAAACATCAATATTATTCTGATCCACTAAAGGAATTATCATAAACCTACTTATTTCTCCATCTCTGTAAACTCATAAATAAACCCTAAATCTTAATCTATGGGTGAACTTTGCTATTAAATTTTAAATTCATGATTATTATCTCTCCCAATGGATTTTTAAATTCAGATCAATCAACTTCACCCATCATTCACCTGTAAAAGATACTGCCATTTCCCCCCTTTCTTACATGTTGAATCCATAATGTTATGGCCTCTTGATAGTCTCGAAGGAACTGTATGATATCTTCATTATTTCCGCAGTAATATGGATTATTCAATCCCCTTAGCCTTACAATCACATTGAAACAATTACATTCGCTAAGTTTTTGTTACATTATCACATAATTTAGCGTTAAAATTTTATTTCATTCTTTTATTTAGTGTTTATTTATTTATATAAATAAAATTAAAAAAGCTAATTTAAGTGTATGTTTAGTGAAACTAAAAGAAAAACTGATTAGTTGTATTAAAAGTGTTTAGTAAAATTAGTTATTGTAGTAGTTAATAAATATCAAATGACACAAAAGGACATGCTCAATTATTTATACATATATAACTTGTAATTTTTTAAGTTTCATGTGGCTTGAAGGTTTTTTTAAAAATTACTTTAATATATCTCAAATCATTTATCATTTTAAAAGTTGATTCGGTATCAATACTGATCCCCAAACCAAGGAATAAGAAACATACTGATCCGGTCTGGATACCGGCCCCTATTCTTATGATGTCAGAGTGACCTCATATAAGGAAAACCGGTGTCCTGGTTCAACATTACCACACCGGATATCCGATGTCTGGCCGTCCGTCCTCATCTCACGACTGCCCCACTTATTTTCTCTATAACGGTTCTTTGTTCATTTTCACAGGACATTTTTATAACTGTTGGCTTTTCTGTCACAGCAAGATAAGAGCCCCTAATAACTTATCAGCGAAGACACTGTATGTAGCAAAATATGTCACGTCAATGGCCTCAGAAAGCAAGTGGATGTGTCAGCAGATTATGTGGAAAAGGTGATTATCCTCTCCTCTTCCTAGAGGATCGTACTCTGATAATTAACCTACCCTCCTGACACATTCTGAGCGTTGAGCCACCCTGATTGACATAATATACACGCTATCAGAGCTAAGGGACCCACCTGTACCCAACGACTCATTTTCTCACGTACAACTATAAATAGCTCGTTTCAATACACATGCATGGTATCGTTGTTTTATCTCACACTTCACTATTACTTCGCTTGAGTATTCACTGAGCTCTTACACTCTTCTAACTTGAGCGTCGGAGAATCTTCGCAGGTGGCACCACCTTTCGCCCCCCTACAACGCGAAACGCTGGTGTGAAGGATCTCCAGGACAACAAGACCGGCCTCTCCCACTGAGAGACCGGATTAACACATCGGATACCTATTGTTCCGGTGTGCAAACCCTAAAAACACCTATAATCTTGTGCCTGGTCCCACACCGGATCCTAGACCCCGGTCCAGACCAGTTCATTGGCACGCCCGGTGGGACTCGTTAGAGTTATTCCCACTTTCGCAGAAGTTTGGTTGTCACGATGGAAGGTGATGGGAGAGACTTCGTTGATGGTCACGTGGAAGATGTGACCTATCAACAGACTGGAAGGAGGCTTGTCTTCGAGTCCCCTGTAACTCAAACCCGGAGGATGGTGCAAGTGAAAACGCCTGACCCTCGCGATGAAGTTATCAGGCAACTCAGGGAGGAGCTGATGGAGTTGAAACGGGAGAGAGGAGGAGCTGGGGACAGGGCAGCGTCCCATGCAGAGGATACTCATCATGCATCAGCGAGGGATAGATCTACAACCCTCCCGTATTCGAAGATCCTCACGTATGAAGAGAGAGAGCAGACGCAAGACTCTAGTGATAGAGTCAGTACCAGGAGAAGGGAGCAGGCGGTGGTGACTTCAGGGACGTACAAGCTCAGTGTCCCTTTCTCAAGAAGGCTGATGAGCATTGTTATCCCGAAACATTTGCAAACAACTCAGCCACTGTCGATAGGGAAGTATAATGGAGAAACTGACCCCACTAAGCATTTGGATGCTTATGTGTATGAAGCTATGTATCTGGGAGCAGATGAAAATGTTATGTGCAGGATGTTCCCAAGAACGCTGACGGAGGAGGCTCTCAGCTGGTTTAAAAGCTTACCCTCAGGATCTATAGACTCTTGGGAGGAAATGGCTGCTGCATTTGAAAGCCACTTTGTCATCTCTAGGGATATCCCAAGAACCTCCCACACCCTGGCACAGATAAGGCAGGGAGAAACTGAAACTCTTAAGGAGTTCTTGAAAAGGTTTTATAAGGAGGCAGCTCTGATCCCCAACCTCACGGAGGCCATACAACTCCATATTGTAGTGAAAGCTCTTCAGCCTAGTTCAGCCTTTGCCCTATCTTTGGCAAAGAGCCCCCCAACAACCTTCGAGGAGTTTTGAAGGAAAGCTTCCAAGTACGTGGGCATAGAGATGCATCTAGAGGCAACTGCAACAAGAATGAAGCCTTCAGCGCCCACTCAGCAGCCACGGAGAGAAAAGGAGAGAGTGAGGCCTGAGAAGCATGCCTTTAGAGAAGACTTTGTGAACGCTCGTCCGCATCCACGAGATAGGCGTGTATCATCGTTCGACAACTATGCTCCGTTGAATACCAGGCATTCACAAATCATGAGGGAGGTTGGTTGGCCAACGTTGAACGTCTTTGGTATAAGGAAACCAGCCCCAATCAAGAGGGGTGGTAACCCACGTAAGTATTGCACTTTCCATGAACAAACAGGGCACAATACTGATGAATGCAAAGCATTAAAGAATACGGTGGAAACTCTCCTTCGGGAAGGAAAGCTAAAGCAGTATTTGTTCAAGGAGAAATCTGTAGATGAGCCTCAGAGGATGGAAAAAAGGAGCAGAGATCCTGATGACGAAGATGACAATGCACGTAATCCAGCAAGGAAGTTCACTGCAGCTGAAAAGCAGAAGGGAGTAGCGATTGCTGAAGGTGCCAAACAAAATAACATGCCCCAGCAGCAGAGGCAGGGCAGACGAGAAGTGATTGAGATGATAGCTGGAGGATTTGCGGGAGGAGGAGCATCAATCACAGCAAGGAAGAATCACCACAGGATGATTCTGTCTGTTCAGGGCAAACCAAGGGATAACCGCCCTTTCAGGGACGGTATGGCAGCTCTGACGGTGTCATTTACTGATGATGACTTTGGCCCAACAATTCCAGGAGGTGATGATGCAGTAGTTATTGTGGCAGTCATAGCCAACAAGGATGTCAAGAGGATCCTCGTCGATCAGGGAAGTTCTTGCGATGTTATCTTTTATAATTGTTTCAAACGAATGGGTTTCAATGACGCAGATTTACAACCCTACACGCAAGAACTCACAGTGTTTAATGGAGCCAAGCAACCCACCAAGGGGTATCTTGACACCCTGATTTCTTTTGAAGGAGAGCCTGGTGCGAGAACAGTCAAGTCAAGAATCCTGGTGATTGATGTGGAATCCCTATACAACGGTATCATAGGCCGTCCAACACTGAATGCGATGGAGGCAATTGTATCCACTCCTCACCTCCTGATCAAATTCATTGACAAGGACAACGGTGTGTCCTCTCTCCGTGGTGATCAGGAAATGGCTCGATATTGTTATAACCTGAGCCTCAACATGGTTAAGTTGGAAGCATTTAACAAGAAGAGGAAGCTGAACAACGGAGGAACAGCGGCAGGGTCTGTCAGTCTAATTGATCTGGACCCCAGAGCGGAATTGAAGATCGATCCACTCAATCCCTCTAAGCCCACATCGGATGGTGGTTCCAGGGATGTTGTCTTAGGAGATTCCTCAGAGAAGGTCACGCACATCAATGATAAGCTGGAGTTTGCTATGGAGCAACACTTATTAGCCCTTCTACAGGAGTTTAAGGATCTTTTCGCATGGACAGCAGCAGACATGCCCGGGATGGATCCTGATTTTTGTTGTCACAAGCTTGCTGTATATCCTGAAACAAGACCGGTGGCCCAGAAGAAGAGGAGGTTGGGACCGGAGAAGCAGAGGGCAGCTTGTGAGCAGACAGAGGAGTTGTTAAAAGCAGGCTTTATAAGGGAGATACGCTACTCTTCTTGGCTTTCTAATGTGGTTATGGTGCAGAAAGCTAATGGCAAATGGAGAATGTGCACAGATTATGTGGATCTTAACCGTTGCTGCCCCAAAGATCCATATCCCCTGCCCAACATTGATCGCATGGTGGATGATTCATCTGGTTACCAGTACCTCAGTTTCATGGATGCTTATTCGGGGTATAACCAGATTCCGATGTGGGAGGGAGACCAAGAGAAAACTGCCTTTATCAATGACCGCGGTGTTTTCTGCTACACCGTCATGCCTTTTGGATTGAAGAACGCCGGCGCTACCTATCAGCGCATGATTAACAAAGTCTTTGAAGGGATGCACACCAGGCTGGTCGAAGTTTATATCGATGATATTATAGCCAAAACGCCCGCTGGAGGAGACCACATTGAAGATCTGCGACAAGTTTTCACTAGGCTTCGACAGTACAACATGAGGTTAAACCCCTTAAAGTGCACCTTTGCCGTTCCAGCTGGGAAATTCTTGGGATTCATGTTGACCCAACGGGGCATTGAGGCTAACCTTGGGAAATGTCAAGCAATCCTGAATATGCAGAGCCCCAAGATCCTGAGGGAGGTCCAATCATTGAATGGGAAAGTGGCCGCTCTAGCTCGTTTCATGCCCAAGATGGCGCACAGGTCCCTCCCCTTGTATAAGGCGTTGAAGAAACACAAGAGTTTTGAATGGGGAGAGGAACAAGAATAAGCCTTCCAGCAACTTAAAGATGTTCTCTCGAGTCCACCAATACTGGTTAAGCCTGACCCTGGTGAGACTTTGATCCTGTATTTAGCAATCTCTGATGAAGCCCTAGGCGTGGCCTTGGTTAAAGAAACCCCTGAAGGGCAGAGACCGGTATACTTTACTAGTAAGACGTTTCAGGGGGCAGAAGGAAGGTACCAGAAGATTGAGAAAGCTGCTCTAGCAGTCGTGTGGGCATCACGACGGTTGAGGCCCTATTTCCATGCGCACCCAGTACTAGTGAGAACGGATTTGCCTCTCCGTTCAGTGCTTAGCAAGCCCGACCTCGCCGGGAGGATGATAAAATGGTCTATCGAGTTGTCTAAATTTGAAATTTCGTATGAACCTCGAGGAGCCATCAAGGCGCAAGTGTTGGCTGATTTTGTTGTGGAGATGACTGGGGCGGACCCCACCACCCCTCAAGCGCATTGGACCATTTACGTTGATGGATCGTCGAACAGCAAAGGTTATGGAGCAGGTGTGGTGGTAGAAAGTGATGATGGTGTGCACCTAGAAATTTCCCTCCGATTCAATTTCAAAACCTCCAACAACCAGGCTGAATACAAAGCATGCTTGGCCGGTCTCCGTGCGGCGATTGACATCGGAGCATCAGCAGTCACACTGTGCAGTGATTCCCAATTGGTGATTTCACAGATCCGGGGGGAGTACCAAGCAAAGGAGCCGCAACTTCAATTGTACTTGAATTGTGTTAATGAGTTGAAGGGAAGATTTGAGGTTCTAGAGTTCAAGCACGTGCCCAGAGAAGAAAACACCAGGGCGGACATCTTGTCAAGACTTGCAAGTACAAAGCAGCCCGGCAGCACAACAACGGTAGTTCAAAGCACTTTGACATCACCCAGCATACCTCTGTACCCTTCTCTAAATGCTGTCATGGTAAGCTATCCATATGAGGATTCTTGGGTCATCCCCTATATTCGCTATCTGGCTGATGGTCAACTTCCCACTGATGAGAAGGAGAGGAGACGAGTGAAGAGGGAGCTGCCATATTTTACTATGGTCGATGGTGTTCTCTACAAAAGGGGATTCTCTGTCCCATATCTTTTGTGTTTGAGAGAGGACGAGGTTCAAGCAGTTTTGGAGGAAGTGCACGAGGGGCAATGTGGGCACCATGCTGGGGGCCGAAGCTTAATGAGAAAAGTCCTCAGGGCTGGATATTGGTGGCCCACTGTGAAGCAGGATTCTGCAGATTTTGTTAGGAAGTGCGACGCTTGTCAAAAATTCTCCAATCTCCACCATACACCGGCCCAAGAGCTATCCTCATCCGCTGTGCCTTGGCCGTTCTACCAGTGGGGCCTTGATATTTTGGGTCCGTTCCCCACTGCCCCAGGAGGTATCAAATATTTGATCGTGGGGGTAGACTACTTCACCAAGTGGATCGAGGCAGAACCAGTAGTGCATATCACTTCTGCATGAACAAGACGTTTCGTGTATGAAAATATCATAGCTCGGTTTGGGGTGCCAGGGCGGATAGTGACTGACAACGGCACCCAGTTTACAGACAAAAAGTTCACAGATTTGCTGGAAGGACTGGGGATAATCCAGACATTTTCGTCTGTTGAACACCCTCAAACCAATGGACAGGCGGAGGTAGTCAATCGAGAGGTGCTAAAGGGGTTGAAGAAGCGTCTAGGAGAAGCGAAGGGAGGATGGACTGACCAGCTATGTCATGTTTTATGGGCATACCGCACTACGCCTCATTCTTCAACTAACGAATCCCCATACCGGCTGACGTACGGGGTTGAGGCGATGATTCCAGTGGAGCTACAAACAAGATCGGCTCGTGTGGAGTATTTTTCAGCTGAAGATAACAACGCCAATTTGGCATCAGAACTGGACGCCCTCCAGGAGTTAAGGGAAAAGGCTTTTATCAGAGATCAAGCAATAAAAGCAAAGGCAGTACTCCGGTATAATAAACGTGTCCAGTATAGAGCTTTCAACACCGGAGATCTTGTTTTGAGAAAGGCAAGTGTGGGGAATAAATTCGCCCACCAAGGGAAGCTAGCACCGACGTGGGAAGGTCCTTATAGAGTTTCTGAAGTGACTGGAAAAGGGTCATACCGGTTGGAAGAACTTGATGGAACTCCAATCTGCAACAAATGGAACGCTCAGAACTTACGTGCTTATTACAGCTAGTTGGTAAGACGGCGTGTACTCTTTTTCCTTACTTGAGTTTTTTCCCATTGGGTTTTCTCAAGAAGGTTTTAATGAAGCATGACCCCAACTACGCTCTTCATGTAATGTACTTTCAATTTTAATGAGGATACATTTTAAAAAGCCCTATCATTCTCACTTTTCCTATGTGTTGTGATTTATAGCCGTAGTTTAATACGCATACACCTCAGGACGGATGAGCTCAACTACCAATTCTGTAGTTGACGATGTAGCTCCTCGAGGAACTGATGAAGACCCCTCAGGACGGATGATCTCAATCACACATCGTGTGTTTTGACGATGTAACTCCTTAAGGTGGAATGGGTTGTAGGGCTGGTCCTTTTCCAAGGCCACAAACCGAACCCCATTCGAAGACTACATGGGTTGTAGGGCTGGTCCTTTTTCAAGGCCACAAACCGAACCCCATTCGAAGACACATGGGTTGTAGGGCTGGTCCTTTTTCAAGGCCACAAACCGAACCCCATTCGAAGACACATGGGTTGTAGGGCTGGTCCTTTTCTAAGGCCACAAACCGAACCCCATTCGAAGACTACATGGGTTGTAGGGCTGGTCCTTTTCCAAGGCCACAAACCGAACCCCATTCGAAGACTACATGGGTTGTAGGGTTGGTCCTTTTTCAAGGCCACAAACCGAACCCCATGCGAAGGCTTGGGCGCAGTAGGCTGGTTCATCCAGAAAACCACGCTGAACCCCGAGTAACGGGCGCAGTAGGTTCAGGATTAGCCCTGATCCAAACCCCGTGTTGAAGGCTTGGATTGTAGGATTGCACCGAACTCCAAGTACGGTTAGTAGGATCGAACCGAACACCGTGTGAAGACTTAAGGTGTAGGACCAAACCGAACCTCAACAGAAAGGCGTAAAGCTTACCCTTGCCAAAGCTATACTAAAATTCAAAGGCAATATCCGTCCTCAATTGTGGAATATCCACCCCAGAGCGGTTGAGCGCTCACGTACCCGCTCTACGTCTTCGAGGACAGATGAGCATTTTTATCTTTTTAAGAAGTTAAAAGGTAATTCTTGAGATAAAATTTCCCTTCCCAATGTACTTACACTTGGGGACAGGGCATGCTTTAACTTAATTGTCACTTCTTTGTTACAATTTGTTATCTTAATCCGGTGTGATAAGTACGCTTTAAGCATCTAGGTAACTACACAGAATGGATTCGCAAAGCATTGAAAACAATAAAGTGTATTGTATAGCACTAAGTTATTCAACAATCATACATTCGACGCAAACAGTTGAAGAAAAACAGCAGTGAATTTTATTTCCAAAAAATAAAAATTGTTCAAGTCACAAGGTAGTTAAAGCTGGAGCTGATCCCAGTACACAGCTATGAATAAAGCATAAATTAAGAGGCCGGTGCCTGATCCTCCGCAGTGGGTACTCCTGCTTTCTCCATTTTGTCCTCTACTCCAGTTTGGGCACCTTCTTGCGCTTCAGCTCTAGAGGCAGCGGTGGACGTTGTTGGCTCCATACTTTGACCTTCTGGAAGGGGAGGCAGTTCATACAGAGATGCACGGGGTTCATGGTGCGAGCCGTCCTTATGAACTTCGACAAGTCTTCCCCCATGGAATTCGAAGAACGGATCTAATCCGTACAGATTCAGCTGCACTCCAGGGTTACGATAATAGACTTGACAAAGGGCCACGCCGAAGGATTCATACGCCATATTTTTGCATATCTCCAAGGCTTTGGCAGCCTTGGCCTTCGCAGCAGCTAATTTTCTTTGAACCTTGGAAAAATCCTCTCCTGAAGGCCCAGCACTCGCACCACCCTTTTTGACTTCCTCAATTTGGGCTTGCATCTCCTTCCGAAGGCTCTCCCACTCCTCGAGGTCTTTGTTGCGACCGTCCTCCATAATTTTGAGATCGTCAGCAAGCTTAGCCGATCTCTTCTCCAGTTGTAATTCTTCTTCAAGGAGGGGTATGGATTTGTTCTTTTTCTGGAGGTCGGCAACTTCCCGCTCTAGAGCCTTGGTCGCAAAATAAACTTGGCTTGCCTCTTCAGTCTTCCTCAGGAGCGTCTCCTTGGTTTTCTTTAATTCTGACTCCACGCCCCTATGAACTTCAGCTTGCTTGGTTGCCCATGTCTCCTTCACTGTGAGTTCGGCTTCAAGTTTTTCAACCTGGTCCATGTAATTCGCCTTCTCGCTCAGGGAATCAAGGAGGCCGGACAGTTCATCCAGCTGCCAACGCCCGGCCTTACAAGCACCTCGGACCCCAGTAGCGTCGAGGGAAGGGCGGAGGCAATACCTTGCCTTTGGAAGAGTGGGAGGCATAGACCCCTGAAACCACAAGTAAGGAGAAAGGAAGGAGTCACGCGGAGGATCGAACGCCGGAGGAGGACCATTCCCAGAGTCCGGTTCTGAAGCATTCTGTGAAGAAGGGGCAGAGGATTCAGGAACGGGCTTCTTTCCCTTGTCCTTCTTCAATTTAGCTTCTTCGACCGTCTTCTGACGCTTCTTCACAGGATCATCAGAGGAGGGCTTTTCTTGATCTGCCTTTTTTACGAGATTTCTCTTTTTCCTTTTCTTCTCTGGGACGGCCTCCTCGTCGCCCGCTCCAGTGGCCTCAGCTGGTTCTCCTTTTTCCTCCTCATCAAAGAGAGGAACCTCGTCACCTACTGCAGAGGTCAGGGGAATGAGGGGATTTTTGGTGGCGTTCCTCTTCGCCTGGATCTCATTCTCCTCAGAGGAGGAATCATCGTCATCCATCATGGTCCTTAACGACAACATCTCTGGGCAGGCTCTTTCGATTTGTTCTGCAAAACAAGAAAGGTTGAATAAGCATATAAGAAGAAAAAATGATTAGAAAGGAATAACTATACAACAGAAAGAGATTAAGAGCGAATATTATGGAGGTAGGTGTTTCTGATGCCGTCCTCGGCCAAGAGGAGCCGGCTGGAGAATCCTTTGAGGGTCTTCGAGGCCGTCTACATGGCGCTCAAGACCTCAACAGAATGAGAGGAGAGTTCACTCTCGTATGTATAATAAGCACGGCTTATAAGGAGAAAATGCTCGTGCATCCAGCTAAGAGGAAATTTGGTAAATCCCTCTTTGTTTCGCCAGAAGACCGGCTTATTTGGTTGAATACGGACCCGCGTGTAGTAGTGCTTGAAGGAGCGTCCATCCACCTTCGCGGATTCCGTATAAGACTTGAAATTTATCACCCTTGAGTCACTACGGAGAGTAATGAACCCAAGGCCGCCCTTCTTATTAGCACGACGGACCACCTGGCAATAGTGAAACAGTTTGGCCACAGTGGCGGAGAAGTTAAAATACTCCCCCAGAACCTCCAGAGCCCGGACTAGACCCCAACCATTGGGATGAAGTTGTGTAGGGGCGCAGTCTAGGAAGCGCAGGACGGCTATCTGGAATTCCGTCATGGGGAAGCGTACTCCCAACTTCAAGAAGACGAAGTCGTACATGTAGACCGACCTCTCATCAGGGACGCTGTGGCACACTCTCTCAGAGGGGCGTGGTGCCAGCACAGCGTATCGCGCCTTGTACTTTTTATCTGAATATATTTTGCAGCGGAAAGAAACCGTGCATTCCTCCTCACTCGCATGGTGCGAAGGGATCTCTAGGAATTCCTCCTCCACCCAGCAGTAGGGTTTCTCCCTGTTAAGTTTCTCCCAGTCAAGCCGGTGTGCCACAACGTTGACACACCCTTCAGCAGAGCGGAGAACTGGTGTCTTTCCACGTCCTGAAAGGTCCATAGTTGTGCAGGCACGGTGGAACGCGTACGTACTGTGGTAAAAAGCAACATCGTCAGAGAGGCAACCTTCAGTATTTGACCCTTCATCAGAGCAGCTGGTGGCCCTCGAGTCAAAGGGAACCTCAGAGCGACGTTGGGAAGAGGACGCTCGTGAGGAAGAAGCTTCAGCTCTCTCTGAGCGACGGGGCCCAGCCACAGGAGGATTCGCTGGAATCCTCCCACCACGGTGGCTAAGGGGGGCACGAGAGCCAGAATTCCCCCTGTTTGAAGGACCAGCGTGGCCTGCTCTAGGGCGCATGATGGAAATAGAATGAACAAAAATTACAAGGAGTTGAAGGAAAGGGAGGTTACCTAAAGGAAGAAGATCTTTGAGAAGTTTGAAGACGATAGAGAAATTCCAAAGAAATTTGAGCAGAGGTTCACTAAGCTTGAAAACAAGAGTGGATTCCAAAATCTGCTAAGAGTCCCTTTTATAGGTAACGAAGAGGCACAGTGTTTCGTCGAAGGTCACAAGGCTTGCATCAAAACGCAACCTTTTCAAATTAAAACGACTCCGTCGTTTCGTCACGTATGAGCGTGAAAATGGTAACGTTTCAGTAAACATTTTGGCAAAATGGGCCCCCTTTTTTCAGTTTGAATCCAGGCCCAATAAGCCCAATCGACGGTTACACTCTTGGGTAATGATGGCTCGTGCGCAAAAAACGCATTTACTGTCCAATCATGCCATGCGCATTTAATGCCTTCAACCACTTTTCGAATACCAAGGGTTTCGATTCTTAAAGACCCTTGGGATTTCAATCATTTATTTTATGCTGTCTGAATCCGTTGTACGCAACGCAAGAAGAGCGGTCACTCGTTTACTAGAGCATACGCCGCAGAGCTCCCAGAGACCTTCAAGAATGTACCACCGGCATCCAGACTTCTCTAGAATTGTGTAGCTCATATGAGCAACTTAACAGTCCCTCATACAAGCTAGGGGACAGATGATCCGGTCTGGATACCGGCCCCTATTCTTATGATGTCAGAGTGACCTCATATAAGGAAAACCGGTGTCCTGGTTCAACATTACCACGCCGGATATCCGATGTCTGGCCGTCCGTCCTCATCTCATGACTGCCCCACTTATTTTCTCTATAACGGTTCTTTGTTCATTTTCACAGGACATTTTTATAACTGTTGGCTTTTCTGTCACAGCAAGATAAGAGCCCCTAATAACTTATCAGTGAAGACACTGTATGTAGCAAAATATGTCACGTCAATGGCCTCAGAAAGCAAGTGGATGTGTCAGCAGATTATGCGGAAAAGGTGATTATCCTCTCCTCTTCCTAGAGGATCGTACTCTGATAATTGACCTACCCTCCTGACACATTCTGAGCGTTGAGCCACCCTGATTGACATAATATACACGCTATCAGAGCTAAGGGACCCACCTGTACCCAACGACTCATTTTCTCACGTACAACTATAAATAGCTCGTTTCAATACACATGCATGGTATCGTTGTTCTATCTCACACTTCACTATTACTTCGCTTGAGTATTCACTGAGCTCTTACACTCTTCTAACTTGAGCGTCGGAGAATCTTCACAGGTGGCACCACCTTTCGCCCCCTACAACGCGAAACGCTGGTGTGAAGGATCTCCAGGACAACAAGACCGGCCTCTCCCACTGAGAGACCGGATTAACACATCAGATACCTATTGTTCCGGTGTGCAAACCCTAAAAACACCTATAATCTTGTGGCTGGTCCCACACCGGATCCTAGACCCCGGTCCAGACCAGTTCACATACTGAAGGTGAAAAGTAAAAGCATGGATCTAATAAGTCCAAGGTACCTAATCAGTTTTTAGTATGATCAGTATGGTTACATATGGATTGCATTGATATTGGTCAAAACCCTGCAAATAACTCAGCCTTTGAACACAAGATGTAACTTGATTGTATAAGCAACTTAGTCATCTAACATATGTCAAATCATGAGTTGGACCTCCATAAAGGCTATAAATATCATCGTTTATGATGATAAAAGTAAATCACTCATTACTCTGAATGTTCTGGTATTGATAACTCATACTAACTTAAGTTTTGGAGAATTTTTACAAGCATCGCCACCACCTATTCTAGGATAAGAGTAAAGAATATAACAGACACTAAGTTGAAGACGTTTTGCTCCCATCGAGCCAGTGTATTATAATACTGGATCTCTACTGGACCGCTATAATAACAAAATGATAGACATATTTAATACTGGTTGTGTGAGTGGTCCTGCTACCTCTGCAATACCAGACATTTTAAAAACTATAAATTATTATCTTAATTCATATAACTTTTTAAAATTTGTATTATAACAAAATAAATATTGGTATATTTTAAAAAATATATTTATTTTACCGAGTGCTTATTGAATAATTCAAAATATATATTTGTAAATTTAATCAAATAAATATCTATCTCTTATAAAATTTTGATATAAATGAAATTTTATACAAAAATTAGAAATCTTTTATGTTTTTGTTACTCTAAGATTTTGAATTTTATCCGTAATAAAAATATTATTAAAAATGTCATAATTATTTAATAAAAATATGAGGGGATTTTTTTTCAATTTTACGAACTCAATTTGGTCACTCGGACACTTCTTAACATTAGATATATTAACTCTAAGGGTCTAAGCGACAAGTAACTTAGAACAACCCGAAAACCCATTTTTCACTCTAGTAATCAATTACTGTAATCGATTACCCACGAGCAACCTGTGCAGGATTTCAGGTTTTATTCTCTAGTAATTGATTACGTAATCGATTACTAGCAGATTGTCCTGTAAAATTATGCAGAATTTTAGCCCTCGGATCAACTTTCACACACCCTAACTTACCTGTTTGACCTCCAAATGCCACCAAAATTTAACACAAGTTTATTCATATTAATTATGAACAAATGCCACTAACCACGCCTGAAAATTCCCAAGAATGAGGGAGATATGTAGAAAAATATATTTATGCCATTTTAGGCCAGTTCTATCCACTAAACCATTCAAATTTCAGCCAAATTTGACCAAACCAATTATAACATAATTTAATTACTATATATAGGTTATCAAACCTATCTAGAGGTTCCAAAACCTCACCGATCAAAACATAGCTCATCCAGATCCTAATTCATGCATAATTTCCAATTAAATAACAGGTTAACTATTTCAATTTCAAGGCTATAATGCATTCACCATTTCATACTTGTCAATGGTCAAATTCAAGGCTACAGCCATTTCATAAACTTTCCTATTTCACGTATAAGTCACTATATAAGTCTCTAAACAATTTTTGGGCATATATATATCACTAATTCATCATCATTATGCATATACGTTATTAAATCATTATCAACATTCACATTTAGGTGTCAATTTCAACTTATTTAAATAGAAATCTATCTTTTATCCGTTCATAACTCATACATTTAAAATGTAATGCTCCCTTATATGGAATTCGACGATTCCATAAAATTTTACGCTTTTTAGCCTAATTCCAAAAACGAACCTACATAAATCACAAACTAACAACTCTCTGATCAATTACTCCTTTATCAAATTCGTATATTTTACTAAATTCCTAGCTACCTAAGAACCCAAAACCTTACAACTACTATCAATTCAACAAAATGGTTAAGGTTTGAAAGTTTTGACTTACTAAATGAACGCCTACGAATTCCAAAAGCTAGTTCACAAAGTTCTGAAGCTGCCTAACGCTTAAAACTTGGCTATAACCATGGAATTTTGAAAATTTTTAGCATTGGAATACTAGAATGGAACTAATTCAAGCAACGGGTCCTTAAAGCTTACCTTAACAATAGAAATTTATAGAAATCCAATTCATTCACAAGTCTTAATGTTGCCCACACTCGAAACTGGTTCTAAAGCAACCTAAAATTTATGAATTTAAAGAAATTAGAGAATGGAATTCAATACATGGAACCAAACCGAAAATGGATTCTTTGGATTTCACCTTAATAAATGCAATGAAGAAACCCAAGCCTTTGGTTTCTTATACACACGACAAAATGAGAAGAAGATTGAGATCTTGAAGCTTGCCTTGCTTAAATTGAAATGAGGAAGATGATAAAAGTGGTGAGGTGAAGCTACGGTTGAGAGGAGAAGTTAAGGAATTCTTCTTTTTTTCCTTGCCCATGTACACGCGTGAATAAGAAAAGGAATGAAGGTGAGGAATTGGAATTTTGGTTTTAAGGCACTAAGGGCAAGATGGTTCGTTTTACTTGTTTAGTTAATTTCTAAAATCAATCTAGAAATTTTAAGTTTCCTGAAACTTAACGAGATTAATTCCAAATATTTACATACCCCCTTTTTAATTTAGTTGACAATCCTAATTAATTATTTGATTAATAAAATTTTACCTCTAATTAAAATTTGGGATGTTATAGAAAATATAACATTATATAGAATGTAAGGGTAGTTTTTGTTATTTTAGTCTTTAAAAATAAAAGAAATGGTAGAAATAAGAATTATTAAGATCATTAAGGATAAATAAAATAAAAATAACTTCTAACTAGTAGCTAAATTCTTGAAACATTATTTTAAATAGTGTTTCAAAAAATGTTATAAGCTAGTTAAAAATGTCACCTGTTCAAACGCTTTTATTTTTCTCAACTAGCTAGTATTCTTACCAAAATACGCTAAAATATTCTGTACCTATTGAAGTTTGATAAGCATAAAATAATGAATTGATCATTCATTGACAATTAATATTATAAGTCTTTTTTTTGTTTTTTCCTGATAAAGATCAATGTCATAGATAAAAAAAGGCTAAAATCTTAAAAATAAAGGTTAGGTGCCTTACATAACAACTTACATATTCTACAATAAACTATAGGTTTGTTTATTAAATATTTCATGAGTATAAAACTACATAAAAACACTTAAACCCAATTAAAACTACAAAACTAAAAGAAAATTTATACAACAAATATTGTAAGTTAACATAGCATAAAAGTGAATACTTCAATTTAAAAAGTGGATAAACTATAGTTTTAGCATACCTAAAAAGGGGGCAAGTCTGTTTTACTTTAAAAAAACATGAATTTGTGAACATTAGTAGTTATCGTATTTATTTGTAATCTCATCAACTTATTTTAAAATTAAACAATATTACAATTTTATGGTGTCTTTTAATTGAAAAAATAACTTTTACTGTCTCATATCAACAAATTATTATTTCTTTTTTATTAAATCATTAATTCAAAATTACATAAAAATGGCCTTTTCAATTGAGAGACACAATGAAATTACAATATACTTTAATTTCAAAATAAATAAACAAAATCACTAATCGAATATAATGATCATTGATGGTCATACAGATTTATTGGAAAATAATGAAAAAAAGGAAAGCTTGGAATTTAAGAATATTATCTAATACTCGAATGTGTTTTTTTGTCTTTATAAAAAGAATGGGAAAAATAAGAGTAAAAACAAATCCACATGATCCGGTCTCGATACTGGTACTAGGACAAGGACATAATTTTAGTCATCCTCACCATGTTACCAACGTTGTGGGTAAACCTCCGGACTGTAAACCCCGTATCAGGCGCTCTTTATATACCGGTATGTCCAGGTTGACACCTCATACACCGAAAAGAATCCACGTCACCCAACAGAAAGTACAGGGTATAGCTGTTAGGGGACTTTCGCAGGAGACGCGGCTCTTCCCATGTCGCGTGTCAGAATCAATACACTGTGAAGCGTACTATTTGTCCGCTGGCCCCACCTACGCCTGACAATTCATTCTCCATGCTTACCTATATATAGTCCATTCTCATACGTAAAAAGGTTAGGTTGTTCTTATTCTCATATATTGTTTCATTACTCGAGTTTCTTGAACTTGAGTTTATATTCTTGTTGCTGACTTGAGCGTCGGAGAATCTTTATAGGTGGCACCACCTTTCGCCCCCTCTCAATGCGAAAGCTTGGTGTTGAGGATCTCCAGGACTTCAAGACCGATATCTTCCACTGAGATATCGGATACTAATACCGGATACCCACTGTACCGGTGTAAAATCACACTTCATAGTTGACTTTTATGGTTAGTCCCACTCCGGATCTTACACCCCGGACCAGAACAGTTCACCACACATACCATTATAAAATTTTTCACGTTTTAAGTTTGCATTCACTGTTTCGATTGTGAAAATGCTCCATGTTTTCATTTTTAGTTTTATAGTTTTAATTATAAAACTATTATCCTATTTTTTGTTTCCAAAATTTTGTCAAGAAACACTAAAAATAATTTTTTACGTTTTGTATTCTCATCTCCAGTTCACTTTTTTCAATGCAAATTTTTGAAAATAGGAAACACGATAGTAGTATTGTAATTAAAACTAAAAATAATAAATGAAAATAATTTTTTCACAATCCAAACAGGACTTAAGTATGTGATCCATCTAAGTATAAAATAACCAATTTTTATGTTTTTTTCCCTAAAACAACGTAGACTTTTATGTGTTCTTCAAATTATTTTGGTAAAAATACACCTTTAACTTCTTGTTTCATCCTTTTTCTCTTCGACATAAATAATTGTTCATCTTTATGAAAAAAATCTTTTGTATGTGACCAAATTTTAATTTGTTCTCTTAAGTATCTCCAACTCATAACAGTCATGGTTTACTTAAAAGGTTGACAAATCATCTCTTCGAATTGTCGCATTAGCGCATAACATAACAAAATTAATAAAGATAACAATTTAGGAAATCTTTACACGTTCTTAAAAAAATGACTAATGATAATATAGAAATAAAAAAGACAATTGGAAAATTACATAAACTTAAAGGCTTAAAAATATATTTTTATATGTTACGTTTTTCACAATTTTATGTGAACTAAATGTTGTATTGGGCATTGTTTGTAGAGTGATGGATGGATAGTTAAAAATAAAGAAGAAAGTAATTGTTGGTTAGAGATGGGGTGAAACAAGAGGAGGTAGTTAAGGGGGATTATGAATGTGTAGGAAAGAGCCGAGGGAGTATAGTGGAACAATAAAAACAAAAGAGATTTGCATTTTGATTTTGTAAGTATTGTTATTTAAGTGGCCTCAATACTCAAGAGGGGGGTGAATTGAGTTTTTAAAACTTTGCTTGGAATGTCCTGAAACTTGATTCTTTTATCACAAGTTTATAAGATTATGCAAAATAAGTTTAGTTTAAGGAGATATGCAATGCACAACAAGGTTTAAATAGCTTAGACAAATTATCAAACACTTGGTGTGCAATATCCAATATTGACCAAATCAAGCAAGCTAAAATATGCAAACCACAATCAACCAACACAAATCGATCAAGAGCAATATATGAAAGTAAAAGAGTAAGGGAGAAGATATTGCAAACCGATTTAACGAGTTCCACCAACCCGGTGTACGTCTCGCCTCTAAGCAACCCACTTAGAGGATTTCTACTATTGTAGATTAGAGAAACAACTTTGAGCAATTGCGACTTCCTAGTGTCCCAGACTCAAGAACCCAATCCTCACAAGTACAAGGGAAACCCACCAAATCTCTCAATCTCATAATATCCCAAAGGTTGAACCCCAACCTTTGTAACCACTCAACCTAGAGTGAACTTTGGTGTTTGATGTTTGTGCTTACAAGCAAAAATACTCTCTCAAAAGAGTGGATAAGCAAGTGATAGCTCACACAAATTCTAACTCTTAACAAGAGAGGATATACAAATGAAATCTCAGAATATACAAGAGTAAAAATTCACTAAGCACCAAGAATGATTGTAGAATTAATTTCCTTTTGTTCCTTGTTGTTCTCTTCTTTGTGCTTGAGTTTGGAAACCCATTTATAGAGCTAGAGGGAGTGCCAAGATCTTCCTATCCATTGCATGTAGTGGGCATCTGAGAAATGGTGAAAAAATAAGTTGGTTTCC
Source organism: Clitoria ternatea (assembly GCA_037962975.1). Taxonomy (NCBI): domain Eukaryota; kingdom Viridiplantae; phylum Streptophyta; class Magnoliopsida; order Fabales; family Fabaceae; genus Clitoria; species Clitoria ternatea. The sequence goes on along the minus strand of CM075674.1, from coordinate 100,800,356 downwards.
CACTAAAATGTGTTTTCCCACTATCGTAATCAATTACGCCTCGAGTTGTAATCGATTACACTTCAAATTTTTCAGTCCAGTTCGTGCTGTAATCGATTAGAATTCACCATCTAATCGATTAGCTTAAATTCAGAACTCTGGTAATCGATTAGATCTTGCCCAGTAATCGATTAGCCATAGCACCTGATGCATTTAATTCAATTCTTGATCTTGGTAATCGATTAGCACACCCATGTAATCGATTAGTGTCGTTTCAGTGGCTTGGTAATCGATTGGCTGAAGTCCTGTAATCGATTAGCATATATGCCTGATACATTTGATCCATTTTTTGATGTTGGTAATCGATTAGCATACTGGTGTAATCGATTAGTTACAAGTCAGAAGCTCTATAATCGATTAGCCCTGTGGGTGTAACCGATTAGCTGTTCAACAGAAGTTATTTAATCGATTAGCTCTGTCTCTCTAATCGATTAGATACGCTATTTTTTGTAGGTCTGATGCTGAATCTTATTTTTACAAGATATTCTTCAAAATTCCTTTGTCATTATCAAAATCCTTGAACCTGTAATCATTTTCAAACACATTCTCCCCCTTTTTGATGATGACAACCATGTTCATCTCTTGAGGGTTGTTAGTTTAAACAATAAGCTTATCTCTAATTAAGTATTTATCTGCAAAAACCATATCTTTTGAATTCTGCATTATCTCTTATCTTTTAAACAGATTTTCAGATTTTACATTATCTCTTAAATGTTATCTCTTAAGTCCTTATCTCTTATCTATTTCAAATTTACATTATCTCTTATCTCTTAAACATTATCAAGTCTCCCCCTATCTTAAGAAATCTATGCCTTTTAGAGATAATAAACCACTTTAGAGATATTTAATCATTTAGTAATTTATTTTAGCAGCCAATATCAGATTGAACAATAATTTGGATGAACAATTACTTCTTCTCCCCCTTTGGAATCATCAAAAATAATAAAGCAAATAGAGGCATATAATGAAAGATAAATCTTTATTCAATTCAAAAGGGAAAGTACATCAATGGAAATATTGCAGAATTAAGAACTTATGCATGATTGAGAAAAACACAAAACACATTAACCAAAACATGAAAAATGGATTTAGTTATCCGGATTGAAAAGGTGAAGCTCGGAGATTTGGTGAGATAGCTCATCATAGCGTTGTTGCATCATCTCAAACTACTACTGCTCAGTCATTGAAAACTCTTGAAGAGAGTTCTCAATGCGGTCGAAGCGGCGGTCAAGGTGAACGTAGAGAGATACGAATGGATTAATGGGGGCTTCCGGTGCAGCTTGTGTTGCAGGAGGAGAAGGGACTGGCTCATCAGCAGGGGCTTCAAAAGGAATGTTGGCATTAATGCCTTCCATCCTTGAGTACCAAGCTCCATGGAGAAAAACGATGCTCATTTTTGTGAGGTTATGAGTGCCAATGCAAGCCTTGGGAGGCACTTTTTCAGATAACTCACCAGCCAAATCAACTCCTACAGCTTTGAAAAGTTTGGTAAGTAAGATTGCATATGGGAGCTTTTATTGATGTTTGGCTTGGAGCATATGCAGTTTGATCATTTGAACCCAATTAATGTCCTTCTGATTTTGCATTGCCCACATTAGAAGAACATCGTCCTCCTCTACCAACGCATAATCCCCACCGCGAGGAAGCAAAATTTTCACCAGGAAAAAGTGAAGGAGACGGTTGTTCATGGTAAGGTGACCTACCAACTTGTGGTTGCTCCTTGGGAGGTTAGCCTTCCACAGCGACTGGCGTGTAGCAATGGGATTGAAGGCCCATTCATCCTCGGGATCTCCTCCAGCAAACTCAGCATCATTTAGCGGAAGAAGAGAGATTTCTGCAAATTGAGCATTGGTGAGTCTTATGGTCACGTTCTTGACCTTGGACTCAAATAACCCATCAACCAACCTTAGGTTGCAATAGAAGACTCTAACAAGTTCAGGATAGTACAACTCTTCCTTGAGGGTGAGGAAAGGCAAAAGCTCATAGTGGTGGAGGTTTTGGGTGAAGGTGAAGCTTGGGTGGTTGAAGGTTTCCTCATTGATGAAGTGGGGAGAGATTATGGCCTTCTCAAAAAAGTTTTTAATGAAATTTTGAAGGTCTCTAGGAGAGGAGAAAAACCTAGAGAAGTCTAAGGGGTTGTTGGCTTGGGCCATGGAGGACCTTGCCCTTTTGACAGTGTGTGAAGAAGACATGGTGGTGGAGAAAGGTAAAGAAAATGAGAAGAGAGTGAGAGCTTTTGAAGCTTGAGGGAGTGGAAGAGGTAGTGTGAGAGGAGAAGGTGAGGAAGGGTGAATTTATAGGGAAAAGGTAGGTTTAGAAAGGAGAGAAAGTGGTTTAATGTGAGTTTAATTTGGAGAAGAAAACGAGCAGCCTCGAAAAATAGCAATTGACTATCACAGACTCGATGCTAATCGATTACAAGGCATAGGTAATCGATTAGTTCACTGTTTCTGAGGAATTTGAATCGTTTCATACAGTGGGTAATCGATTAGGGAAGATGGGTAATCGATTAGGTTGAGAAACAGAATCGTCCTAATCGATTAAGGGAGGCTGGTAATCGATTAGAGGAAAGTTGAAACGTTTTGGACCTGAAACAGAGGCTTTGTAATCGATTATGGACCAAGGGGTAATCGATTAGGCAGAAAACAGAAGCTTGGTAATCGATTGGATGTCAAGGAGTAATCGATTAGCTAAGAACCAGAAGCTTACTAATCGATTATGTCAATCTTTATAATTGATTATTTTGCTTAAAAACGCCCAGATTTTATAGATTTTGTTTTAGAAGACTGGAAATCTATTAAGTTATTCCTTAGAACATTTCGAACTTAATGAAACATAATCAGAATCAAGGAATTATCAAAATCATCTATTTATTCAAACACAATTGGTTATATCAAGGATTCCTAATTCTCTCCTAATATGTATGAATTGATCTTTTGCTAGAGGTTTGGTGAATATATCCGCTAATTGCTTGGAAGTTTCAACATGTTCGAGCACACAATCACCCTTTAATACATGATCTCTAATGAAATGATGTCGAATCTCAATATGTTTGGTTCTTGAATGCATTACAGGATTCTTTGAAATATTTATAGCACTTGTGTTATCACATTTGAGAGGCACATGGTCTAACATAACACCAAAATCTAGAAGTTGTTGTCTCACCCAAAGGATTTTAGCACAACAACTACCAGCTGCAACATATTCTGCCTCAGCTGTGGATAGTGCAACACTTACTTATTTCTTGCTATGCCAAGAAACAAGAGAACTACCAAGTAAGTGACATGTTCCACTAGTGCTTTTCCTATCTAGTTTACATCCTGCAAAATCCGAATCCGAATATCCAACTAATGTGCATTCAACCCCTTTGGGGTACCATAAACCGACATTTGGAGTTCCAACAAGATATTTCATTATTCTTTTTACAGCAGTTAGGTGTGATTCTTTTGGACATGCTTGGTATCTTGCACACATACAAACAGTAAACATGATGTCCAGCCTACTTACAGTTAAGTAAAGTAAGGATCCGATTATACCTCTATATTTTGTAAGTTCAACATCCTTACCCTTCTCATCCTTGTCCAAATAGCATAAAGTGCTCATAGGTGTGGCAATGTCATTTGCCTTGTCTATATTGAATTTCCTAAGCAATTCTTTGCAGTACTTTGATTGACTAATGAATGTGCCTTCATTAGTTTGCTTGATTTGTAGTCCAAGGAAGAAAGTAAGTTCCCCCATCATGGACATCTCAAATTCTTCCTACATTAACTTAGCAAACTCTTTGCACATTGACTCATTAGTAGCACCAAAGATTATATCATCAACATATACTTGCACCAATAGTATGTCATTCTTTTTGTGCTTTATGAATAATGTTGTGTCAACCTTTCCTCTTTCAAAGTTGTTTTCTAAAAGAAATTTGCTCAATCTTTCATACCAAGCTCTTGGAGCTTGTTTTAAGCCATACAAGGCTTTCTTTAGTTTGAAAACATGTTTTGGAAATTGGTAGTTTTCAAAACCTGGAGGTTGATCAACATACACTTCCTCTTGAATATAACCATTCAAGAAAGCACTCTTGACATCCATTTGGTACAATTTAAAGTCCTTACAACATGCAAAGGCTAATAATAATCTAATGGCTTCTAGCCTAGCTACGGGAGCATACGTCTCTTCATAATCAATGCCTTCTTCTTGATTGTAACCCTTAGCTACTAGCCTAGTTTTGTTCCTTGTAATTATACCATTTTCATCTAATTTATTCCTAAACACCCATTTTGTTCTTATTATTTGGTGATCATTGGGTCTTGGCATTAATTCTCAAACTTCATTTCTTTCAAATTGATTCAATTCTTCTGGCATGGCCAACATCCAATGTTCATCAATAATAGCTTCATCAATGCATTTGGGTTCTATTTGTGATACAAAGGCTAAATGATTACATGCATTCCTAATGGCGTTTCGAGTACTTACACCTTTAGTCATTTCACCTATGACTTTATCTAAGGGATGGTCCTTCAAAGTGATCCATTGTTGCGGTTCCTCATGTTGTGTTGCATCTTTGTCTTTGTTCTCTTCTTCCTTGTCATTCAAGCTTAAATCTTGAAGAGTACCTACAATATCATCAACATCTTCCTTTCTCGGGGAGTTATGGCTATTTTCATCAAATTTGACATGAATGGACTCCTTAATGGTGTTTGTTTGTTTGTTAAAGATTCGATAAGATTTACTAGATTGTGAATATCCTAGGAAGATTGCCTCATCAGCTTTAGCATTAAATTTTCCTAGATTATCCTTTCCATTATTGAGCACAAAGCATTTACATCCAAAAATATGAAAATATGAAATGTTGGGTTTTCTTCCCTTGTAAAGTTCATAGGGGGTTTTCTTTAGAATAGGCCTTATTAAACATCTGTTCATAACGTGACAAGCGGTATTTACCACATCGGCCCAAAAATGTTTTGCAATGTTATTTTCATTTAGCATGGTTCTTGCAAGCTCCACTAAGGATCTATTTTTCCTTTCAACTACTCCATTTTGTTGTGGAGTTCTAGGAGCTGAAAAATTGTGAATGATACCATGTTTTTCGCAAAACCTTTCAAAAGATTGATTTTCAAATTCTCCCCCATGATTGGTTCTAATGGATGCAATTTTAGAATTTGGCTCATTTTGGATAATCTTAGCAAGTTTCTTAAATGCATGATATGCTTTATTCTTATGAGTAAGAAACAAGGTCCATGTATATCTAGAATAGTCATCTATAATTACTAGACCATAGTAATTACCACCAAAGCTCTTGATTTTGAAAGGTCCAAATAGATCCATGTGCAAAAGTTGCAAAGGCCTTTGTGTGGAAACAATATTTTTAGTTTGAAAGGATGCCTTTACTTGTTTTCCCTTTTGACATGCATCACAAAATTTGTTTTCAAATTTAAGCTTTGGTAAACCAATTACTAATTCCTTAGAAACAAGTTTATTCAAATGGTCTACATGTATATGAGCTATTCTTCTATGCCACAACCAAGTTTCATCCTCTCTAGTCATGAAGCATTGCACATCATTTGAGGACAAACTATCCATATCAATCATGTAAATATTATCAATTCTTTGACCTACAAACTTAATTTCCTTGTTAATCTTATGCTCAATTATGCAACAATTTGATTCAAACAAAACTCTATATCCTTTGTCACATAATTGACTTATGCTAAGTAAATTGTGTTTTAGGCCTTCAACATACAACACATCACTAATAGAAGTAGAGGAATTCTTACCAATGTTTTCAATGCCTATAATTCTTTCTTTGGTGTTGTCTCCGTAGGTGACGCTTCCTTTCCTTTTGGGAGTGAAAGAAGTGAACTTACTTATGTCTCCCGTCATATGATTTGAATACCCACTATCCAAATACCAATAGGTGTTGCTTGCCTTGAAGTATACCTACAAAACAAGATTAGTTTAGAGAACTAGGTACCCATTTTATATTGGGTCCTTTAAGGTTAGCTTGTGGTAATGTTCCTTTGGGAACCCACACCTTTCTTATAACCTTTGGCCTTAATTTTCTAACATTGCAATTTGATGAGCTATGACCTTTGAAACCACAATGATTGCATTTCATAAAAGGTGAAGATAATTTCATACACAAAAAATATTTTATAGTGTTTTTCTTTCTTGGTAGAGTTGTATCCTAAACCGGTTTTATCAAACATGCATCTTTGGTTTCCAAGTAATATATTTAAATTATCTCTACCATTAGTGAACTTTTCTAGTGTCCTATTTAAGTCTACAACCTTGGTTTCAAGAATATCACACTTCTCTACAAACTCACATGGTTTGGTCCTAGAGCATACTTGAACATTTTCTAATTCATCTTTCAGGCATTTATTCTCTTTACACACTTCTATAAGATCCCTCTCAAGAGTGTCAATGGTCTTTCTAGATAATTTATACTTACTAGAGAGCCTAACAAATTTATCATACAATTCTTCAAATGCTTCTAGTAATTCATTTTTATCAAGAAGACTTACCTCATTATCTTCTTCTTCTTGATGTTTTGTCATTAAGCAAAGTTTTGCTTCTTCACAATCGGACTCATCGGAGTTACTTACATCGTTTTCATCCCACGCGATGTAAGCTCTTCTTCTTCCTCTTTTCTCCTTGCCTTTCTTCTTAAGATTTGGGCAATCCGCCTTGAAGTGCCCTTCCTTGCCACATTCGAAACAATTAGGTGAAGAAGATGATTCATTGGGAATAGGTCTCTTACCTTGAGGTTTGAAGTTCTTTTGGAATCATTTGTTTTTCATGAACTTTCTGAATCTCTTCACAAACAATCCAAACTCCTCCTCCTCATCAAGGTCACTACAAGATTCTTCTTCATGTGTGGAGGTGGCCTTGAGAGCTAGGCCTTTCTTCTTGGAGGTTTTCTCTTCTTCCTCCGCTTGTTTTAAATCCTTTAATTCTTGCTCTTGCTCTTGTAGCTTTCCAAAGAGTGTGGCAATGGACATCTCATTAATGCTTGGGGATTGTTTGATGGCGGTGATGAGCGGTTGCCATTCCCTGCTAAGACTTTTCAAAACTTTATGCACAAGCTCTTTGTTAGTATATACTTTTCCAAGAGTAATAAGGTAATTTATTATGAGTGTGAATCTCTTTTGCATTTCTACAATGGTTTCTCCGGAGTTTATCCTAAAACTCTCATATTGACTATTAAGGTACTAATTTTGGAGTCTTTTACATCACTAGTACCTTCATGGGTTACTTGTAAAGTATCTCATATTTCCTTAGCCGTTTGACAAGTCATTACTCTAAAGAATTCATCCGGTCCTAATGCAAGAGTAATGAGGTTTTTAGCCTTATAGTTATATTGTACTTTCTTCTCTTCATCACTAATCCATTCATCCATGGGTTTTTCAATGTTTTTACCATTGATAGTATGCATGGGTGTAAAAGGACCATTTTCAATGGCATTCCAAACTCTTAGATCAATGGATTGAATAAAGATTTTCATTCTTTCATTCCAAAAAGCATAACCTTCCCCATTGAAAGCGGGAGGTCTATTTGTGGCACCACCCTCGGGAAAAAGGTTTAGAGAACTTGAGGCCATCTTATCTCTTGAAGCTGTTAAGCTTGATCTACCAAGAGTCAAGCTCTGATACCACTTGTTATTCAAGTGGCCTCAATACTCAAGAGGGGGGGTGAATTGAGTTTTTAAAACTTTGCTTGGAATGTCCTGAAACTTGATTCTTTTATCACAAGTTTATAAGATTATGCAAAATAAGTTTAGTTTAAGGAGATATGCAATGCACAACAAGGTTTAAATAGCTTAGACAAATTATCAAACACTTGGTGTGCAATATCCAATATTGACCAAATCAAGCAAGCTAAAATATGCAAACCACAATCAACCAACACAAATCGATCAAGAGCAATATATGAAAGTAAAAGAGTAAGGGAGAAGATATTGCAAACCGATTTAACGAGTTCCACCAACCCGGTGTACGTCTCGCCTCTAAGCAACCCACTTAGAGGATTTCCACTATTGTAGATTAGAGAAACAACTTTGAGCAATTGCGACTTCCTAGTGTCCCAGACTCAAGAACCCAATCCTCAAAAGTACAAGGGCAACCCACCCAATCTCTCAATCTCATAATATCCCAAAGGTTGAACCCCAACCTTTGTAACCACTCAACCTAGAGTGAACTTTGGTGTTTGATGTTTGTGCTTACAAGCAAAAATACTCTCTCAAAAGAGTGGATAAACAAGTGATAGCTCACACAAATTTTAACTCTCAACAAAAGAGGATATACAAATGAAATCTCAGAATATACAAGAGTAAAAATTCACTAAGCACCAAGAATGATTGTAGAATTAATTTCCTTTTGTTCCTTGTTGTTCTATTCTTTGTGCTTGAGTTTGGAAACCCATTTATAGAGCTAGAGGGAGTGCCAAGATCTTCCTAGTCGTTGCATGTAGTGGGCATCTGAGAAATGGTGAAAAAATGAGCTGGTTTCCCACTAAAATGTGTTTTCCCACTATCGTAATCGATTACGCCTCGAGTTGTAATCGATTACGCTTCAAATTTTTTAGTCCAGTTCGTGCTGTAATCGATTAGAATTCACCATCTAATCGATTAGCTTAAAGTCAGAACTCTGGTGATTAATTAGATCTTGCCCAGTAATCGATTAGCCATAGCACCTGATGCATTTAATTAAATTCTTGATCTTGGTAATCGATTAGCACACCCATGTAATCGATTAGTGTCGTTTCAGTGGCTTGGTAATCGATTGGCTGAAGTCCTGTAATCGATTAGCATATATGCCTAATACATTTGATCCATTTTTTGATGTTGGTAATCGATTAGCATACTGGTGTAATCGATTAGTTACAAGTCAGAAGCTCTATAATCGATTAGCCCTGTGGGTGTAACCGATTAGCTGTTCAACAGAAGCTATTTAATCGATTAGTTCTGTCTCTCTAATCGATTAGATACGCTGTTTTTTGCAGGTCTGATGCTGAATCTTGTTTTTACAAGATATTCTTCAAAATTCCTTTGTCATTATCAAAATCCTTGAACCTGTAATCATATTCAAACACAAGTATAAAGTTGACTATGTTGTGTCGTTTTTTCTTTAAATTGTAACTGTCTTCTCTCCATTTGGTAATTATCATATCATTTTGCATTCATTTATAATTTTCTTTCTCTATCTCGCTTTTATTGCTTTCCTTTTTTCCTTTTTCCCATGTGGAATGTGGATTCGCCCACCTATACAATCCTAAAACCCCTCAATCAAACAAACACCACTTTTCAATACATATATTATATATTTTATTTTAAAATGCCTAAATACTTATTTTGGTTTTTAAGTTTTTTTAAGTTAGGTATTTTATGTTTAAAAATAGTTTTAATTAGGTCATTCATTAATTTTTAGCTAACTTCATTGACTCGCTCCACGTATTAAATGTTCATTCATTAATAATAAACAAAACTATAAATTAAAAAAATACTTTTAAAGGGATTTGAATTCATGACCTAATGTATAATATCATTTATACATATAAACAATAACTATTATATATACAAATAAGTCATGTTTTTTATTATTTTATATACGACATGGATGATATAAATATATATGATAAAATATATTTATATCATATATTTTTAAATGTAATAATCATAATATATTTAAATATAATTAAATATAATAATAATAATAAATAAATGAAATTAGTAATATTAATATTTAATATAATTAAATATATTATTAATAAAAATAAATAAAATTTATAATGTCATTCTTTAATATAATTAAATATATTAAATATTGATGTTAATTGAACTGGACTGGATCGGGGTCTAAAAACCGGCCTCGCGACAGTCCTTAAATCTTTCGTTTACTCTCTAATATTACACAGGTCCAATGGGGATCCGGTATTATGCCCTTGATTCTAGCGGGGAATAAAGGCCTTGGAGTGATTCCTCGTATCAAATCACCAGCCTTATGCGTTGTAGGGGCGAAACAGGGTATCACCTGCAAGGACACTCCGACGCTCAAGTCAGTGAAAGTTCTATGGAATTTTAGAGCTTAAGCGTAAGGTTAGAGACAATGTTGTCACATGTTACATTGATGCATGAGTATTTATATATAGAGAGAGTGGAAAAGCCTTATTGCTTGCCAAGTTTTCTGTATATGGTGTCAGTACTTACTTTACTCTTATAGAGTAAAGCTGACTCATGATGGAGACGTTTTGCATCAGCTTTATCTACCCATCAGTCATTTTGCAAGCTACTTGTTAGGCACGTTAGTGTAAAGGTCAACTCTAAGCCTCTGGTATTAAGTGAACAACTCGCAACGGGTCAGTGTAGGGACCTTTCATGTAACCACAAATTCTGATATTAAATCATTTTATTACATGAGATGCCGGTGTTGAGAGACTCACATCGGTCATCACGCCATACCGGTTCCAAAATATGAATTTTAGTCAAATTACCTTTATGTCCTAGAGCCGGTCTCAGGACCGAATCATTAATACTAATTTTTATTAATATATTTATTTTTAAAAAATTAAATATTATAAATATATTTAATATTTACATTCTTATTTTTAATATATATCATAAATATATAATAAAAAAATATTTAAATATATTATAATTATTATATTTAAAAACATAATATGAATTTATATTTTATCATATACACTTACATAATTCATATTGTACATAAACTAACAAAAAATGTGATTACTATTCTATGTATACCATAGTTGTTTATGTGCATAAATGACATTATGGTACAGTGGTTAAGTTGTAGCTCGTTCGTGCATTAGATCGTATGTTCAAATCTCATCAAAAGCATGATTTAAACTTAAAATAAATGTGGTGAATTCGCTTGGGCTCCATCATCTAGTTTGTTATTTGGACTATTGTATGGGGTTTACTTCCTTGTTTGTATGACATATATGTAATCTTTGTGTATGGATAAGTATGATGTTAACAAACCATTATGTTGTGTAATTACAACCTGTTTGTATGACTTATTTTAGATGTCATGAAATGTTTAAGATGAATAAACATGTTTTTTCTCTTTTTTTTGTATTGCATTAGTTGACTAGAGCTTAAAGGATTCAAAACACATAAGAGTATAAGAAATTACCAATATGTTTGGATATGGTGTTGGAAACAGGGTTATCCAACACAAATTCTAGTATTCTGGTGAAATAGTTAGCAAATATTTCCATCATGATTATTAGCATGTTTGAAATGATCAGTGGAGATGATAAATCCCAAAGATCTAAGATTTTTGCAAGTGCAACAGAAATTCATAATGATAAAAGATATTGGCCATACTTTAATGATTGTATTGAAGCAATTGATTTGACTCATATCCTGTTTGTAGTTCCTTATAAGGAGTTTAAGGTATATAGGTAGGAAAGGTTAATCCTCATAAAATGTAATGGTTTTTTATGATTGAGATGCGTTTCATATTTGCATTGCCAAGATAGGAAGGATATGCCAAATATACACCAATATCCAGATACACATTGACAAATAAAGCTTACAAATTTCCATATCATATTGTAGGTTTGTTTTGTGATGTCCTGACTATGTCCAATAGAGATTATTGAAACAATGACCATTTTCTTTTTATTAGGTAAATTTTATTTTGTTGACAATGAGTATCTAACACTAATTTGAAAGATATCATCTTATTAACTTCAAGCATATAGGTCGATTTGAAAATCACAACGAAGTTTTCAATTATTTTCATTCATGCTTGAGGTGCATAATAAAAAAGACTTCCAGTGTTTGGAAAAATATACAGGCAATTCTAAGTATAAAACTCAAGTGCAGTTGGTATGTGTCACAATGACAATACATAACCTTATTTTAAGATAAAATGTGCTAAACATCGAGTTTAACCAGGTAGACAAAAATGATGATATCAATCAAGACCCTCATGACCATGGACATTTTGTACCAAAATATGAAGTTGACACCATTTTATTATCGATAATGAACAATGTTCATGACTCAATTAAGGACCAAAATTTGTTTGCTTAATTCAACAATTAATATCTAATCATGTTAGTCTCTAATTGCAAATTAAAATTGTATTGTCTAGGCTTGTACTTCACAACTTATTTGTGCTTCTCCTTAAAAAACATATCTATTTTGCATTTTAGATATCAAATCTACCCGGATATTATGTGTTAACTATTATTATGGATTCTCAAAATTTTACCAAGTAAGTTGACCGAATAGTAAATATTATATGTTAATTGTTGAATAATATATTTTAAAATACTAAATATTTCATTGCAGAGGTATTTTTAAAAATAATAAATTATAAACTGAATTACATGATTTAAGAAATATTATAGCAATTTTTATTTTATTTCAATCCCTATCTATTTTTGTAATTTTACATCCAAGCTCTTTTTTTCCAACTAAATTTATCAAATATTTTATTAATTAAATACAAATCACTAATAATACATTCAAACATAAATAACATTTTCTTAAACCAAATTGTAATATCTATTAAAAAAATTTACTAAATTAAATTTCTAAAATCTTATTTCCCGATTAAATTAATCCAACTCCTAACCAAATAAAACACTTTAAAAAAAAATCTTTAATCATCCTGATCCAATTGGAACTAGACAAACCCTTTATTGTCGGGGGGTACTTTTTTGGTTAAACAATTTTACTGCAAAAATGATTGTTTCTATTAATGTTTCACAATATTAGTTCCAAAATAGACACGCAAGATGTTAGTGATGTCTGATGTGAGTCCTGAACCGTCTTTGAATAAATAAAAATCCATTTCAATTTAAATTTCAAATGAAGTGCTTCACATTAATACTTTAAAAATCATTTACTTTGAATGCAACCCATAACCATTTTTTTAGCTAAATAAAAGTTGTATTAAACCAAATTAATGAGTACTATATCTGATTTCCTTTTTTAACAATAAAAGCAGTGAATTTTTAATTTTAAATTTCATATAAATTATTTAAACTTCCAGGACCAATCTTAATGGATTTGTGTTATTTTTGTTTAGATGCGGTGGGAAAATAAAAAGAAGCTAGCAATTTAATTATCAAAGTAAAGAAAATTTTTGTTATTCTTGTTCTTGTCATTTTTTTTCTCTTTTGTAAAGTTATATATAAAGAAAATCTAAGGAAAAAATATATAAGTAAATCGAATAGTATCTGTATTTGTAATATAATAGGAAAACATAAACTGTTAACAATTTTTTACTTCTATGTATTCTTTCTACAGAAACGGGAAATTTTTTTAAGAAATTCTACATAATTAATATTTTCCTCTTTTTTTTCTCCTTTCAACAATATTTATAACACGTAATGGTTTTCTCCCTAGTTGGATGGTAGACTCGGATAGGACAGATCGAGTCAATTTTTTTATTAACTTTATTTTAATTTTTTCAACTTACTAATTCATGTATGCTCATAATAAAGATGATTAACTATGCCACGATGAATATTTGAGGTTTAGCTTGACAATTAAGTAAAGTTTGAACCTAAAATATAACGTAAAGTACCACTATTAGTTTGTTAAAAAACAAATTAGTATGTTAAAATGCCATTATTAGTTTTTTAATAAAAAATAGTAACATTAAAAAGATATAAAATATACCTTAATCCATATGTAAAATTAAGATATTACAAACCTGAAACGTATAAAAAAAACTCCTTATATCATACATTAAAACTTCTAGAATTTTTTTTAAAATTTTATATATCAAACTCAACTCTTATATTAAATTAATTCAAACATTTTATCTTAACAGATATCCTCACACCATTAATTACCTTAACCGCAACTAATAATTCCATTGATATCACACTTTCATCCGGATTTCTACAACGAGTGCCAGAAGGAGAAACTAACACCCTATTTAGTTTTTATATTATTTTATTTTTTGTTTACAATTTTTAATTTTAATTGAAACACTGTAATCATGTTTTTTTATTTTTAAAGTTTATACGAAAAAATGTAAAATCAGAGACTTGAGACCCTCGTTATGTAAACACGTAATGGTAGTACTGGTAACTTGTTTAGAGCAATGTTGAATGCTTGATTGGGATGGAGATATATTATACTCGTTTGTTTAAATTTATTTTAAGAGATAAATGTATTTTAATTAAAAAATATTATTTTAAATTTTTATGTGTTTGTTTAAATTTTTAAAAATAAGTAAATTTCAGTTTATTTTAAGAAGCAGTTCTGACTAGTTTATCAAAATAATCACTTGCAGACGCTAGAACATGAAGAAACTCGGAGCTTGTTTATAATGATTTTTGGACACAAATACCCTTGTGAATTTACAAAAATTCTTCTTTTGTCATAGGTCGGTTTTCGAAAGGATAGTTCCCTTGTTGTACGCGTGTTCCAATTCCTCTTCTCTCCATGCTCGCTGGTCGATTTTCACCATAGAGTGCTCGCCGTCCGCCGTCGTTGCTGCTCGTCTCCCGTCATTCGCCTGCTCGCTGCTCGTCGCTTGTCGCCTCACAAAGAACGGTAAAAAACGCCTTCAATCTCACAGACTTTGCTTGTCGCCATTCATGTATGTGGTTTTTTGTTCTCTCTACGTTTGCGTGTGTTATTTCTTTGCAAGTGTTATTTCTTCTCTTTGCGTTTACGTGTGCTATTTCTTGCACTTTTGATTCTAGAGTTTGGTTTCTTGTTCTTTTTTTTCTCAATCTTGAGCATAAATTAAGCCCTGATGACAGGCGCATCCTATTAGCATTTCGAATTGGTAATAAGAGTTATAATAAGCATTTAGAATTGGTAATCATTGATTCACTATAATAATACTATGCCTATATATCTTTCTGCAGAGTGATATTTCCTTTTCTATTGTCCTTATTTTTGTCAATGGGGAATCATTATTTTGGGAAATCACTCTTTCTGCAAGGTGATTCTTCTTTTTTTGTTATCCTTATATATATTTTCACTCAACTGTATTTGCATGGATCAAACTTTGATATATCTCCAAAAAAGTTATTTTCACCAAGATTAAGGATCAAAAGGTTCTAGAAATTTTCCATTAACATTGATACCTTTCCAAAGAACTTGTTGACATTCAAATGCAAATTGAGGAATCTTTCCTATTGGTTTGTTTCTTCCCAGATCAACATGAATCAACGATTTCCAGTCTATCCAACAATTCGTGGATTCACCAGATAAATTATTCATGGTGAGGATCAAGGCCACTAAATTAGAAGAGAAGCAAGAGAAATTTAAATGATTTTTCTATAAACAAACATGTTATTTGATAAGTACTTATTAAGGTCTTTTAGGAAAAAAATAACTTATGAATTGTTTATCTAAACAAGTAGCTTTTAAAAAAAACACTTATTCAATTTATTATGATAGCCAAATAACAACCTCTTTTCTGTTTTTTTACAAAAAAATATGTTTTAAAAAATATTTAAAAATAAGTTTAAATAAACGATCTTTTCATCCCAAAATTAATTTTAAACAAATAAGTTTTATTTTTTATTTTCTACAAACTAACCTTGAAAGTCGTACTTTCCTAATATCTAACAACAAATAGTATTCTATCTGATTAATTCAACTTTTATCCATTTTTTTATTTAGTTACTTTAGCTTGAACTTGATGTAATTATTATAATATATAAATTTTCTATTTAATATATTATATTTTATGTAATTAAATCCAAAATTATAAATTTAATGTATATTTGATAAGATATTTTAGTTAAAAAAATTAAAATCAATAGTTAATTAAAATGTTATTTTAAACAACATAAAAACGTTTGGAAAGATAACATTTTTCAAGTTGCCAATGCATTTTTTACAACACTACTACATTTTTAAAATGCTAGCATTTTAAGATTTTAGGTCCCAGTTGGAATTCATTTTTTATTGTGCATTCATAATTTAATAATTTTTAATATCATTTTTTATTTTTTTTAAAAAAGTAAAACCTACCTTGCTTCTTTTATTCCCTTCTTCTCCTTTATTTTATTTTAAAAAGTAAAATATTTATTTATTTTTTAAAAAAGTAAAATTTAAGTTTTTTATCCTTTATTTTATTTTATTTTAAAAAGTAAAATATTTACTTATTTTTTAAAAGTAAAATTTAAGTCTTTTTTTCATTTTTATTAGTGAGTGTATCATGTTATATTTTAATAAAAAATTATTAAAAAATAAAAAATAAAAAATTAAATATTTTTATTATTAAAACATCTCAGAAAAATTAAGTTGTGTGTAGGCAAAAAAATAGTTATAATACATATCATTTTATGTTAATTCACACTTATCAAACTTACACCACCCTAAAACAGTTGATTAAGTGATCCACTAATTTGATTTTGTGATAACTTTTATCTAAATATAATATTCTCTCCTTTTCAAAAGTGTTTAATGATTCTTTTTATATTTATCATTGTTTTAGAAAATATTATTAATAATATTAGATTAAAATTTAAATTTAAATAAAAAATATAATATTTTTAAAAAAATTAATAAACTATTTTATAAATAAAAATAAAGGAGGATAAGCAATGGGAATTAAGTGTGATGTAACGATAATAAATTTTGTATGGTGGAGGAGAGAGGTCTATGATGATCTAAGAATAGCATCAGAGCAGCACAGTCAGAGAGGCAGTGCTTCAGCCTTCCGCACGAGATTCTACCGGCACCATATCCGCCGGTGCTCCGCCGTCACCAGCGTACGGCTCACCGCGTCACTCCGCAATGTGGGTCCCACTCATGCTCATGAGTTAAGACAAACCTGCCAGCCTCAAAAAAGTTTAGACAAGAACTTGATATTGCCGAAAGCCTCGCCCTCACTTTAACAAAACACAATTAATTCTTTTCCACATTTCATAATCGGCTCTGAACACTCTAGTTAATGATTCAGTGAGATTTATTTGAGCCTTCGACTTTTTCCAACATGTTGCTGCGACACGCTCTCATACGGTCTTCAAGTTCCTAGACAAGTTCGTTAGTGTCTTATATGCCGTTTAACGTTATTTTTTTCCTTAGTTAAACCAATAAAGATTAATTAAAGAATTAGGCTGTTTTTAGCTATTCTTTACCTTTTTTAAATTGAGGATTTCAATACCCTTAACTATGTATAAAAAATGTGTGTGATTTAAATAATTAGAATTAATGGACATAATCGTGTCTAGCAATCAGTCACTAGGCTTGATCCCGCAATATTTTGAAAAAAAAGTCTCACTACTAAACTACTTAAAACATTTAAAAAATATGACGCAACTATATATAGTTATATTATATCTATAAAATGTATATCTGTTAAAAAAACCTATCTACAAAATAAAGATTTTTATCTTTTTTCATTTAGTATTAAAATAAATGAATGAAAAATGGCGGTAATATTTATTTTGCAAATAAATTATATTAATGAATATACATTTTACGAATATAATATAACAATATATGGGTTATATAGCATCTCTTAAATGTAACTTAGTGGGGGACTTCTCTTACATCTCCTAATCAAATTAAATGTTTCAAATGCTATCTTAGAATCCAAACAAAAATGATAACTTGAAAAAATATGTGACATAGATTGAGGTTACACGTGGCTAGAGACTAATAAATGTGACATGAATTCAGTTGACACATGGCTAAGAGGCCAGGGGCATTAGAACCCTCAATTTACTACGTTTAGCAATCGGTCAAACTAGTCACTCGTAAATAGTCAACTAGTCAACATGTTAAAATATTTATATGTCAAAATTTAAGTGTAACAAGGTTTGATCCCCTAACGTATAGGAGATGGAAGAGGAGAGACTCAGCAAATTGAAGGCATATATCATATGAGTTTTTTTAGGAATGGATACCCTTAGCTACATGTGTGATTTAAGCAATTGGAATGAATGTGTGTCAACTGAATTTATACCACATGTATTAGTCTTTGGCCACATGTCAACTCAATCTATGCCACATATTTTTCTAAATCATTATTTTTATTTGGATTCTAAGATAGCATCTGAAGTGTTCGATTTGAACAGAAGATGGAAGAAGAGTCTCGCCACTATGTTACATTTAAGAGAGGTAATATAACCATATATTATTATATTATATTCGTAGAATGTATATTTATTAATATAATTTATTTGTAAAATAAATATTCCTTTTATTTTTCGTTCATTAATTTTAATTTTATATATTCTATAGATATAATATAACTATATATAGTTACGTTATATTTTTTAAATGTGTCAAGTATAGGGATGTCAATGCGGGTTGAGCCTGATGGGTCGGCCCGCCAACCCGCCTAAAATGGGATGGGGAGAGTTGACGAAATTTATTTTGCGGTGGGTTCAAAATTAGCCCGCACCGCCCCACACTTTTACGGGTTTTTGACGAGGCGGGGCGGGTTAACCCAACGGGTTATATAATATTTTATTTTAAAAATAATAATACAACCTTAATAATATCTTATAAAAAAATTTATAATTAGCGGTAGTTTGATAACTTTAATTACTTATTTTGGAAAATGAACTTGACTAGTTTTATGATTGATATTGGTTTGATTATTTATTTTGGATAGATATTAAACTTTTTATTATTGAATATTAGCAGAAACTTAAATAATCCTTATTTATTATCGTTTATTTATTATGAAGATTGAGATTGTTTCATTTTAGCATATTAATTTGATTAGTGTTTGAATTGTAATTATTAACATAATTATATTCAAATTTTTTATTTTAGTGGTATACTACTTTGTTTTTTTTTAAAATTTAATTAACTTTTTCTTATTAAAAATAATAAGTTAATTAATTTTATTATTTTATATTTTTAAGCAGACCAACCATTAACCAACCTCCTATTAAAAACTTTTTTTATTTTAAATTTTTTAAAGGTTAACAGGCTAACCCGCCCCACCATCAAAACAGGGCAAGTTAGAAATTTCAACCCGCCTCCGGTAGGGGGCCAAACCCGCGCCCGCCTTGCATTTTGGTGGGTTAATGGCGGGGCGGGACGAGTAACCCGCATTGACATCCTTAGTCAGGTAGTTTAGTGGTGAAGCTCTTATTTTCTCTTCAAAGTGTAACGGGATCAAACCTTGTCACATTCAAATTTTGGTAAATAAAATGTTTTAATGCGTTGACTATTTATGATTGATCAATTGCTAGAAACGATCATGTCCATCCATTCTAGTTGCTTAAATCACACATAATTTTGACATGTGGCATGACACGTGGCTAAGGGCATCAATTCTAGTTATTTAAATCATACATATTTTTGAAATGTGCCATGACACATAACTAAGGGTATTGAACTCCTCAATTTAGAGAGGGTACCCAAGTAAAACCTTCTTTTTTATGTTGTATTAGAATCACACCATAAGTAAATTGGATGCATGCAATGTGATACAACAATGTTTGTGATTGGAAATTTTAAATGGCAATATTATCCATGTTGTGATTGTGACGTATCTCTTTAGGATAACATTATTATTGTTAACGGTTACAAATTCTAACAACAAACAATACTTCTCCTATACTATTTTTCATTAAATTTAGATTCAATTATGATTAAACTAACAATTAGATTGACTTAATATTTAACAAATAAAAATTTAAATATCATACATTACTGATCCATTCTCAATAACGGTCTATGGGTAGAAGGGTTATTTGACCTAATAGCTGTCATGCAATACCAACATCGCACACCTATTGAAACCTAATGTCGTCTGCCAACACCGTGCATGAGACTCATAATGTAACACCGGTGTGGGTCATTCTCTCAACATCGGAATGTCAGAATTGACTTATCAATCACGTATTGAGGAAGTAACATGCAAAGTGACTGATGAAAATGATCATAATCATGCTGACACATTGTGCGGTAAATTCATCTACCCAAAATGACTCTTCCACTGCTCTAAGATATATAAACTTATGAATCAACAAACGAAAGACAAAACATTCTTTCTTAAACTTAAGCTTGAGTTTTGATATTCTCCTTGAATATTCACTGACTTAAGCATGGAGTGTCTTTACAGGTGACACACTCTTTCACCCCACAACACGTAAGACTGATGATTTTGGTACAAGGGATCACTCCAAGACCTTTATTTCCCTATTGGAATAAAAGATATAATACTAGGTCCCCATTAGAATAGTGTAAAATTTAAACATATAACATCTATTGAGGACTACTCACCACACCGGACCTTGCACCCTGACCCAGACCAATTCAATTACTAAATAAAACTAAGCATGAAAGAAATATATTTTTTTCATGTATATTTTACAATAACATGGATAAGAGGGAATATATTATTATATTATATTGTAAAAATGTATATTTGAATAAATATGACTAAAATGCATATTTATAAATCACTATGATACCATGTTATAATTTGTGTGTCTCTTCTATATGTATACTGCTAAAGGAAAGTATAAGTAAATAAACTTAAACTCATGCTCAAAACTTAATTGTCTTTTTCATCTCTCCCAATGTATAATGTGTTCACAATATGGATTGAATTTAAAACTTTTTATAACAATTGACCTCTAACTCCTTAATAATATAGGAACATATATGCTTAAAAAGAGTTAATCTTACTGAACTAGTCCGAGCTGGGGTCAAAGATCCGGTGTGGGACCAACCACAATCATCAATTGATAAGAGTGATTTATACACCGGTACAGTGGGTATCTGGTATTCTATCTGATATCCTAGTGGGAGATACCAGTCTCCATGTCCTGGAGATCCTTCACACCAAGCTTTCGCGTTGACAAATGGCGAAAGGTGATGTCACCTACAAAGACTCTCCGACGCTCAAGTCAGTAACCAAAAAAGGATTTAAGGTTATCAAGTGTAAGTTTTAGAATGAATCTAACGTACCAGAGTAGTGAAATCATTGGTATTTATATACGTGCATGGAGAATGAAGAGTCTCTAGGGTTAGGGGACCAATAGTACACTGTGCAACGTACGATTCTGACACACGACGCGGATGACTTTGCGTCTCTAGCGAACATTCCTCCGTATCTGTACCTTATACTTTTTGTCGGTGACATGGAAGTTTTCCAGTGTGCGAGGCGCTGACCTGGACAATCCGGTATAGAAGAGCGTCTGATACAGATAACAGTTAAGAGGTTTTTACCTTCGACACCGGTGAGCTGGCAAGAATGGATGAAATGAAGCCCTTGCCTAAGTGCTGGTATTGAGACCGGATCACTTACTATTAGTTAAAGGATATATATATGTTAAATAATTAATTATATATAAAGATGAGATAAGTATTGTTAGTTTAGTAGTAATTGAATCTAAATTTAGAGAAAATTAATCTGGGAGAAGTATTGTTTCAGTTGGAAATTTCAACCACTGACAATGGTGGTATCATCTAGGATGACACCACCATTATCAGTGATTAAAATTTTCAACCGCAAACATTATAATGAGTATAATAAAAAAGCCCGAGGTATGTAAATTGTCTAAATATAGCCCCATTTCTATATGATTTTAGACTCATACGAGGGAGGGTTATAGATTCATTGGTTAAGTACAATGCTAAACCCTAAACTCATACGAGGGAGGGTTGAATATGGAACATGTTGAATTTTAATACAAAATATTTGATCAGATATATGTTAATTATATTGAATCAAGTTAGATTTGTATAATTTTTTTTAGATTTGATATGATTTGAGTGGATTTGTTTTGAATCAGATAATTGAATATCTAATTAATTATAATTTACTATCTTTGTCTTTAAATATAATATTTCTTGCTTAATTCACGTGTATTAAGAAAGTTGGTTAATATAGTTAAAATTGTAGATTGAGACCACCATAGTAAAAAAAATGTCACATTCCCTCATGAAAGATATGATGATAATAATTTATAAAATTAAAAAACATAAAAAATTACAAAAATAAATATTTTTTTATTTTGATAAAAATATTTAATATAACTATACGTTATAAATTAATCTTTAATAGATTATAAAAACATTCACTAATCTTCACAATCAAAAATATTTTTGAAATGAGACTATCCATTAGATATTTGGATTTAATTAGATATTATAATAAACAATTAACAAGCTTTGTATTATGGATAAAGTAGTAAACAAATAATTAAAAATGAAACCGTTAACAAACAATCTCAAAGGTAATTTTCTCCAATATCATGCATACATGGTCTTGAAAGTTATTCATTTCTCAAGTATTTTATCGCCTTACTAACTAATTTTGCATTCCATATGAAATTAAATAAGAAAACTCATTAAAAATATATATCCTAAAAACCTAGAAGAAAGAGAGTTAAATACCCCCAAACATACTGTGAAAGACAAAAAAATGATTTTAATTTTTCCATAAAATCAAACTTATAAAACTCATTAAAAAGCTTAAACAAAAAAATTTATTGAAGAATATGGTAAATTTTTCAACAAAAACCTAATCAGGTTAAAAATAATTTACTTGACGACAAAAACAAAAACCTTTTACATGTGCTCATGGTATGAAGGGTCGAAAGAGACTTTCTCTTGTAGAAATCATTTATCATAATTTTGAAAATTTTCAACAAGCCTTTGTATCAAAATGATATATATATGTTGACGATTAACAAAATAATTTATACAACGAAGGTAATCCATTTGATTATTTATATGAAAACAAAATAAAATGTTGACGATAAATGTTAGTTAAGGTAGTTAAAAAATAAAGTTTTAGGCTTGAGGATGAGTGTTTGAATCCCGTTGATATAAAAATCTTATTAATAGTTACATTCTACCTTTTGTTGATGTTTATGATGTGTAGTGATTTGATAAAACTTTTAAGACCCAACCCATTTAAATTTTTATTAAAACAATACTAACATATACAATGCAATGAAAGTCTTTTTTTAATAATATAAAATGTATCTTATAATTTTATGGCGTGTTTATATAAAATAAGGATATCACATCTTCGTTGTATTTGTGTCAATTATTAAATAAACCGATTTAATTTAAATAATAAAAATGATAAAAATTAAAAATATAAATAAAACAAAATAAGATGTAAAATTAAACCTAAAAAATATGCATGCATCATCCATGCTGTTTTGGATGAATTAATAAGCAGCACATGTTTGATGAAATCAAATAATTGTATACGTGCATACATATGTCGTCTGTCTCCTTCAGAAAAGAAAATCCAAGCTCATATACACCTGTGCCTCTAACAAATACAAAGATCTTATGATTTTACAATGTGATTTTGTAATGGAGGTGTATTATTCTGTCTTGAGTATTGTGTGTGCTATTTGTATGATGAAGCTAGGTTTAATAGAGTTCTTTTAATGACTTTATTGTGTGTGCTATGTCCATTGGTTATTTGTATGATGAAACTAGATTTATACTTTGTTTGATATAAAATTTTAATTATTTTAAATAATGTAAAAAATTATATTAATTTTTAAATTTTTTATTTTTATAACTTTATTTCTTTTAACTATATCTGAAACAGATATATAATGGAGTTGTTTTAATGATTTGAGTTGATGTAATTTTGGTTTCTATGGCTCGATAGGAATAACTTCTGTTTTCTAATAAGTTATGTTTTATAATTTAGATCCTGCAAACGGTTTTCTAAATTAACAATCCAGAGTTATGCATTAAACAGTTTGCATCAGTAGTTTTTTTTTTTCTACATGCAATTTTGAATCTTTATAAATGAGTTTAAAATACCCCTGTACTCTATTTTTAAAATGATTTCTTGATGTGCTCATTAAAAAGAAGTAAATAATTTTTACTCTTATACCTTTTTTAATATCACTACTTTAACCTCTTTCATAATTATAAATTATTTTAACATAATTTAAACTTACCAAACAACTTTATTTTAACAAATTAACTAAAAAATTATAAATTACTCAAAAGAATCATACACACTAAATTATAAATAGAGCCAGGTATATGAGCTGGGCCAGCTTGTTTGACTTACCCTTACGCGGACTACAAGTTGTAAATTCTCATTTAAATCATAGGCACCTAGGTTTGACATGTTTAACCTACAGTTTAAATGATCCTAACCTGTAGGTTCACGAGCCAGCCCATGAGTCAATTTTTATTTTATTTTAAATTCTTTCATATTATTTTATTTTCACACTCCACTTTTTAAAAAAGAAAGAAACTCAAACCTAAGACAATGTTATGTCATTATTTCTTACATTGAAATAGAAGAAATTTGATATTTAACTCCATCAATTACTAATTTTTTTAAATTTAAGAGTCAATATGAAAGGCTTTAAGATAACTAAATATTTTAAATTATATATGCTTTAGCTTTTATAAAAAAATATATGTTTTCTATTAAAGCCGAATAATTTTAAAAAACAAAAATTATAAAGCCACAGACTAACCTGTGATTTTTACACGTTGCCATAAAGATCAGCTCATTTAAAATATAATTTTAAGTTATAAACTCGTCAGAGAGAAAGATACATTATTTCATTGTGTGACAAAATTTGTTGCTTTGCGCGAGAAGCGCATATAGGAAGTGGGAACGAGAGTGACCCACACAAACAAAAATTAATAATTGAAATTTATCACGATTTAGCTTATTATTATCTTTATATAGTATGCATTGTTTTAGTTACTTTTTAAGATAATTATTCTGTTAACCAAATTTAAGATTATTACTAGAAATTGGTTACTCAAATACACCTAATTTCAAGATTATGATTTTTTATTAGAAGGTCAATTTTTTTTATTTGAGTCAATTTTATAATATTCATTTAGATCTTATTATATTACATCTTATCTAAAATCATGATTATCTTAACGATTTAATTCGCATGATCATTACTAGTATTAAAATGTTATTTTTTTTAATTCACTAACCTAATTCTAAATGACTATTAAGTTGTTAATGGGGGCGGACAAAATACAAAGGAAAAAGAATCTCAAAAACAACTTCATTTATAATTTATTTAAGTATCCCATCTCCATTTCTTTTTGCTATTGTTACTCTCATGCATCCACCTCTTTCATCCTCTTCCAAGGTTTCACCTCCACAAAGACAAAATCTTCCACCATTTCTTCTTCTTATATTTTCGTGATTCAATTTTTGTTAAAATAATTGATAGATTAAGCTCGGTGATAAGATTATCTTTTAAAGATTTATTCATTCAGGGCGCAATACATAATTTCTCATGACATAACAATAACAATTTCATTTAGGTGACATATAACAAAATTAGCAAATGAGAGAATATTTGGTTTTTGAAGAGCTTTTCCAACTCGAATCGGTTAAAAACTATTTTTATAATTAGTAGATTAAACATAGTTTAATTAATCTTAAACAATACACATAATTAATATTAACCATGAGATAATTTTATTTTCACTAACGATATAACCCTGGTCGAAAAAGTATATATTATCATTACATAATTGTTCGTTTAATTTGTAATTGTAAAAATAAAGTTATGAAAATAAAAAAATCTAAAGGTTAAGATTGATTGTTCACGTCGTTTGAGACAATTAATACTCTGTTTTAGAGTAGAATTTTTTTGGAATCAAAACATGCTTAAGAGGATTTTAAAAATCTCACTCAAGGTGTGGTTTCAGAAGTAATTACCAACCAAAGGCAGAGAGGAATAATTTGAAAACAAATTGATTTCACAGGGCAATTCAAAATTGTCCAACATTGAATAAACAATTATTAAAGTATGCATTTATTATTATTGTGAAATAAATGCATGCTTACTTTATTTTAATGAATGGAGCAGAAAAAGGAAGCATTTAACAGTGAATACAATAATTTTAAAGGTGGCAGCCTAGCTAATAGATTGTTAAGTAGGAGGAGCTTGAGACTGAGAGCAGATCACACAACAAAAAAAGTGAAGAAATAATTGATGAGTCAACGAGAAGGGAGGGAAAACAAAACAGTGAAGGACAAAAGGTAGCAGGGTACGTTGTGATTGGTTTAAAAGAGGGAATGGTAGAGTTAGAAAGTAAATAGTATTTTGCAGAAGAGTTAGTAGAAAGCAAATAGAATTGCAGATATCAATTCCAAAAATGAGGTTTTTTAGCAGAGCTTTTCTTTGCTTATAATAGCCGCGGATGTAGTTGAGACATAAAGATACAGTCATTGAAAATTGATTGTACCCATCATAGGACCCGTGAAGCCCATTCCCTCTCCACTGCATACTCTTCAAATATTGAAATATAATCATAATGTGATGTTACATTAAGGGCCCAGAAGAGTGGGGAAGTGTACATCATTATGTAATTAAAAGAAGATTTTGGTCACATTTTTTCAGCACCAATTCCCATACCAACCGTGGACATCTGCAACCACTAGTTCCCCGTACCAGATTTTTTTTTTAAGAAATTGATTTATTATTAAGTTCAAATAAAAATCAAATAGCATGTTGATGTAATTACCAAAATTATAGCTTACTCTATACAGATATATAATGGAAAAAGGGACTGGATCTATGAGTACTTATGGGTAAAAAACCTGTAAAAATGGGATTCGTGAGTAGTGAGTATTTTAAAAATTTATAGATAAACACACAGGTATAGGTTGAAGGGTACTTATACCCACAAGTACCCTTATATATGAAAATACTTTACTATCTTTATTTTACTTATAGAGTAGTTATCATAATTAATGTGTTATATTATGGATTATTGTGTTGTTTTTATCATGTATCGAAGATTTTATGGTTATTATATTAAGTTTAATTTAATTTATGAATTGATATATTGCTTTTATTTTAATTTATGAGTATTATAGTACTTTATTGTTATTAGACAAGTATTTATTGGTACCTCACGAATTTTAAAAATTCATAAAAAACCCGTTATACGAATACCTATATGATAACGGGCGGGTGTGGGTGTGGGTAGTAGAGTATCTATACCCACCGTGCCCCCTTTACATTCATAATACAAATGATTTAGTGCTATTAAGTTTAAAAAGAGCAATTGTAACCTTTTTTAAAATATAAAGACAAATATTAGTAACTTTGTTATATATAGGTATCTTTTTTCAGGGACAATACTACTTAAAACTTAATCACACTTGTTCCTTAGTATATTTTTAATAGAGATCAAATTTATAATTATTTTTATAATCTTAATGTGCATTACCAATTAAATCACAATGAGTTTGTCTAACTAATCTAATTTGATATATGCATTTTATAATGCAGTTCTTTGTTTTTTTTTGTGACACGGCAGAGTTACGTGTGTTGTCAAAAATATAAAAGCCCATAACGATTGGGCCTTATTTGTGAATTGTGATGCGGCCTTCTTCATACTTGGGCGAGTTCTTGCCTATGCCTAATTTATCCTTAGCTAAAGTTATTTACTTTTGTCCAAAAAACACACCTCAAGTTATTTACACGACAAATAACAGATTATATCAGATTTTATTTAAATAAGTCTTGGATGCCTAAATCTAATCTTTTATTGGTCATAAATTTGTTTAATATTTGGTCTGTTTTTAAAAATTTATCTATCCTGTTTTTAAATAGATTAATAGACTTTTTTTTTCTTTCTTGGGCTTGAGTTTAAATAAATATGTCAATATTAATAAAATGGGAAATTATATTCACCCAATGCTTCTCTTACACGTTTTCCTCTTCTTCTTCCTCTTGTTGCATATGATCACTCTGTTGATTTTTAAAAGTTTCGGAACCGGACATACCTAATGCATACGAGGGTGAGTTTACAGAATGAATTTCACATTTGAAATTACCGAGGATCTCAGATCGGGCTGGTCCAATTATTGGTTGATTTCGTAAACTTGACGTATATTAAAAGTTTTAAAATTTTGATTGAATTTATAGAATTAATTAATTTAATTGGTTTAACCGGTTTTAAACAACTGATTCAACCAATTGATTATCAATTTTTACTAATTTGTATGCATAATTGATTTGATAGTTGGTAAGACCCATCAAACTAACGGTAATCGATCGAATCAACTAGATTAATTCAAGTTTTATAATTATAATATAATTAAAATGGTAAAGAAATCTTTATTTGACTAATTATACTTTTAGTTCATGATTTTGACTTTTTAAGTTTTAATTAAATCAAATTCAGTCTATACTTTTTAAATTGTACAAATTTAGTTTCCAAATTTTAATTAAACAAATTAGTACTCGCTAAGTTTTAAATAGTACAATCTTAATTCTCACTACTTTTATTTTGTTTATAAACTCAAATTATTACTTCCTATCTAAATATATTAATTTGTGACAAATTTGGTAGATAAAATACTCTTAAAGTTTAGTAATAAAAAGAGTTGAGTAAAACTAATAAAATTTGAAAGATCATATAAGATGTAAACTTTGAAAGTAAAAATAGATGTTTTAGTTAATAACTTTTTAGTACAAGACAATTTAATTTGTAAATATTTCATATAAAAAATAAGAATATAATAGTTTAATATAGAAAAAATTGAAGGAAGAGCACAAATTACATAATTTAAATGTAAGATATAAAAAATGAAGGAAGAACACAAATTTCACAATTTAAAAGATGGAGAAACGTAATTGACTTGATAAAAACTTGAGAATTAGATGGAGCACACGATTAATTAAGCCAATGTAAAAAAAATTATCATCAAATCATCCTGACATAAAAACCATCACCTTAGAATATAAAAATAAGCCGCACCTGGCATAACTTTTCATATTATACTTTTCATTTCAGATCATTTCATTAAATCATCAATAATCATCAAAACATCAATCATAGTATTCATTACCATCAATGTATAATAACCATAATCATAACCCAATAAACAACTCAATTCATCATTTTCAACTCATCATGGCATATCCACGTTATAGTCAACATCAGTTAATCGTTTTCATATTAGTATTATTATTTTCAATATCAACAAGTACGTTAGATACAATTTGTCATACGCCATTACACCCCGTCAATCTTATACTCATCGTTGAAACAACCTAACCTTTAATTAATAATTAAAAATACAAGGAAAAAATCTTCACGATTAATTTTAATGGCAATTAATTAATTAAACATCAAAGTCTCTCAAAAGGGCCAAAAACAACAGCCATACAGCATGCATAACGCCCCAAAACAACCAACAACAAGAAAATATGCAAAACAACAACAAGGGCCTGATGCTACACGTCAGCCTCACGCTTAGCGTCAACTCTGTTTTTCACATCTGACGCTACGCGTCAGCCCCACGCGTAGCGTCAGCATGACAGTAACAACAATGCTGCTGTCATGAGTTTTAGGTCTTCTGACCAACTTCTAACCTACGTAAATGGCCCGTTTTAAGTTCGATTGCCATGAAACTTTATAGGCCACATGTTTTTCCCATTCTGGAACCGTTGACACTATCCGTTTGCCAAAATTTTGACATATGCTTAAGTTATGCAGAAAAATATATTTTGGTCAAAATATGAAAATTGTATGCACCAAACCCACCTAATTGCCTTCAAACTGAGTAAGGCCTACATGTACAGTCCATAAATGGTGTGGGGAACCTAACGGTCCCTTCCGAGGGTCCTAAAACCCGTCGAGTCCCAATTTCACCTTTCCAGTTCCTAAATTCTATATTATGTAACGTGACCATTATGCAATACAATCTAATTCCATCACCCCATATTCACATCATGCATCCCCATTTCATCATCCTACACTTAAACACACCAATGCAACTAGCCCATGACATCTAAGCTTCACAAAACACAATGTGATCCTACCGCTAGTCTAATTATGCATAAACTCACTTGGAAACTATTTATTATCATCCATTCATCATTATCCAAGTATCAATGCATATTTTGTTCAATCACACACATAAGCATACCCTGCCCAATTTTGCAATGCAGCAGTCACCTGGACATCAAATGCAATGCATCACCAACGCATGAATCCATCCATGGTATTCAATACACAATCACATTAATTACAATTCCTAGATATCAAATACATCACATGCAAACAAAATGGGACCATCTATGGTCACCACATCCATATATCATCATCATCATCACATATATCATCCATCTATATACATAATCAAAATATAAACTAGGTTTCTAGCGAAACCATCAGCTACTTAAATCCACTAACCATATACATCAATCAAAATGGATATCTATAAGAGCCGACCAAGGCTATACCACAAAATACTATACAGGTATATACAAGTACTCCTTACACAAATACGGTGACATATCACCATTCGCCATCACGATACAAGTCCACTGAAATATAGCCACATAAATAGGGGTGAACACAATACATATTAAATGACAGTTATTGAACTGGATCAACCTATCCAATTCCAATTCTTAATCACATAGCACAATATCACATATCAATATCATTCACTGCCATTTAACATAATTCACCCACATCAAATATTCTCAATATCATATACACAGGCCATACCATTCATGTTATTCTCAATAACAATGCAACAATGCATATGCATGCAGATTCGACTTAAACAATAATTTCAATTACAGATTCTTTCCCAACCTCACTCCATTAGCCCTTCCCACGTGATACCAGTCACCCTGTGAAGCTTCGAGACTTAACTCTAGCTCCTACGACTATCACAGGCTCTCACAGGACCTAGCCCAAGAATCTGTAACTTGAAATAATCACCTAGGGTTCCTAACCTTCCATGGGTCACCCTTACCATCTATGCTACCTTATGCAATTCACACCAACATCTCATGCTACCAAAATGATACCAAATCATTTATTCAATTTCATATCATGTAACATCTCAATATCACTCATTTCATTCTCATATCTCATGCATAAAATTTAATTCATCAATTTATTACATCACATGTAATATCTCACATTAATCACATTTACCATGTACATCTTATGCAATTCACATCACATTATAGACGACAACTAATAAACATAAATAATTCTCAATTATCACACAAGTGGGGTATATTATTCATATTTCACAATAAACAAGTCAATCATCACAATTCACATAATCAATGCACATCAATATACCTCAAACCCGTCCATAAATCATACATTTAAAATGTAATAGCTCCGTCTACCTGGAATAGAAATCCCATAAGTCCACAACGCTAATCAAATGCTATCTGATCACTAATCCGAAGTCTTTACAAATGCTAAAACATAATTATTTATTTTTCAGTGACCCACACACTTTTAATTTCACACTCCGAAGCTTGTAACTAATATTATATTGGATATTCGGTAATTATAACTTACCGAAATACTTCGATAACCTTCGGTGTCTGTTTCTGACAATATCCAAGCTCTGAATCACTTCTGAAACGAGCACCCACAAAGAATAACGAAGCACCTACGCTGCCCAATAATCCAAACTACCTCAAAATCATATAATTTCATTAAAATGACCTGCCAAATATTATTTTATCAACTAACGACTTACCGAACTAAGTCGTCGGCCTCCGAAGCTCAATTCTGAAAGATCCCAAAGCTGTCTGCTCACCAAACAAACTCCGAAACCACCTAATTTCATGAAACTAATTATTATTAAGTTTTAGAACTTGCGGAACATTATCGTAGAAGCTATGGGTAGTGCATTACTTACTTGAACGGAGGAGAAACCGAAGCTCAAGCGTCCACAAGGCTGCCCCTACTCAAATGGTGATCCCACAAGCTTCAAAATTCACCAAATTCAAAGAATTAATGAGTGGGTTTCATGAATTGTACCAAGCCAAGCCAAGTTCATGATTCTACCTTAGTTTCACGAAATCAAAGCTCTCCTCACCATGCTTCCATAGCCGCCGAGAGAGAGAAGGGAGGAAGGCATAAGAACACAAGCTTAATTTTGGTAAACTAATGAGAAGAAGAGATGGTGGGTGAAGTGAATATGGCCACAGGAGAGAAGAAGAAGAATAAGCCTAATTTCTTTTCCTTGCATGTAATTCATGAAAGAGAGGGGATGAGATTCAATTAATTTTTTGGTCTCTGTTTCTTTCTTCCAATTTGTGTGAAAGTGAAGGAATGAAAGTGAATTAGAAATTGTAAAACTAAGGGCACAATGGTAACTTCCTTTACCAATTCCAATTAAATACATCTTTAATTTTCAATTAATTTAATTTGCCAAAGTGATTAAACTAGGATGTTATAATCGCGTAAAATTCTTACAAATTATAGACTTTTAAAATCACTGTTCTTTTCACTTCATCAACACCTACTCATTTTATTTCATTATTGTGTATAATTATACTATCCATCTCCTTTGCATCAAGGTTCCCTATCAAACTCATACCCCCTAAATCTTAAATTAACACCACTTGAATTCATTATCCCACATCTACACATTACTTATAATATCTTATTAATTTTCACGACATCACTATTGGTTCATTAGTCTGGTTTATCTTTTCACATCGACATCACAATCATTCTCATTGTATAATATCATCACCTCACTAATCAAGTCTGGTTTATCGTTACATCAATTCAACTTTCATTTAACTCTTTAAAATATCGCTATAGCAATATTTCCCGCCCATATTCCTTATTAAATTAGTATTAGACTTGCCCTTTTATATTACTTGTTTAATCAACTTTTAGTTTCTCCGTGATTAACACATACTTACCACACTTAATTAAACTAACCGACAACTGCTATAATCTATCCTTTTCCTCCATGTTGAATGGCGTAAATAAAATTCCTACATTAACCTTATCCCAGTACACCTCTCTTACCTCAACTCCACGCTCTCAAAGTTTTGAATCAATCACCGACTTTGCCAAGCTCACTGAAACTCTCGATGTAAATTGGCTTCCAATTTGAAATCTCTTTCCTTTAAGGTCATTCCAAAGTGTGGTTCAAACCTACTGATGCCAAAATGGAACTTCGTTAGTTATTTGGCAATACCCACTTCATTAAAAATTCATCGTTAAGCCCCAATTGTCATGGAAGTGAAAAAGGAAACCCGTTTTTCATGGAACCCCATTCAACCTTAGAGAAGAAAAAAGAGGAAATGAGAAATTGAAGGCGCCTACTTGATTACCTCTCTCCCAGGATTCCAAAAATGCGTTCAATTTGAAATTTCGGCAATGAACGGACCTTCAATTGGAGCTAACAACCCATGACTATAGTGTTTCTCCTTCCTAGGTTTTCTCTCTATTTCTTTCCTTTCTTCATGTGCGTGAAGGCATTGGAGGAAAGATTGAGACTTAAGTCTTTTAACTCTAAGGACAAAATGGTACATTTATGCTTTTTCTATTTCATTTGATAATTTCTTTAAAATCTCAAATTCTATATCTCTTTTCTTTTATTTTTCATAATTAATTAAATTTTACTCTTACTCTCTGATAACTGATAATTCACCAACGCAATTTAATTTGTAACTACTTTTAATTATTCACCATTAATTAATTAATTTACGCTATTATCAACTTAAAATCTCGTCAAATACTATAGTTTAATTCACAGCATTTTAAAATAATTTATTTAGAAATCTTTAACCATGAAATTAATGAAATTTAATACCCGGGATGTTACAAATTGGTTCTGCTTTAGCCATTAATGCCATGTGTATTAATTCTCCTTCAGTTGTTACTTCAGAGTCTTTGTAGACCTGATAACCTTCCAATCTAGAAAATGTCTGCATATTTCTTTTAGGTTTGTTACCAATTGTTATTGTACTTCCTTCTCTACCCGGGTTCTTTGTTTCTTCGTCTAGGTCTGTAGCATTTCTGACTTCATCATTCTCCTCACTGACAAAGTCATCAAAATACATCATTGTCTTATAAGTTTGTCTGAAAGTCTATTTATCCAGTTTCTAGTTCCAACATCTCTTTTCATCAAACTTTTTGCCCCTACTAACAGACTTAGAAATGGGCTCAATCAGTTTATATACACCTGTTAGAGATAGCCAACCATTATTAGTTCTTCTCATTTATCATCTAACTTCTTCCTTTTCTCCTCAGGAATATGCCTCTAACAGACTGAACTAAAAACCTTCAAATGACTTACGCTTAGGCTTTTCCCATACCAAACTTCCTTAGGTGTCACTCCCCCAAGTCTTTTTTGTATGACTTCTTATTCAGAATGTATAGTGTTGTATTAGCAGCTTTTCCCCATAATTCTTTTAGCATTAACTTGGTCTTCAACATGTTTTTAACCATGTTCATCATTATTTTATTCTTCTTTTCTGTAACACCATTATATTGTGGTATATAAGGAGAAATAATCTCATGGCTAATTCCCTTTTCATCATAAAAGGATGAAAACTGATTTGAAGTATACTTTCCTCCTCCATCAATTCTTAGAATCTTCAGACTTTTATCAGTCTGTCACTTTGCTCTGGCCTTGAATCTTTTGAACACTTCAAACACCTTAGACTTTCTTTTTATTAGGAATAGTTAGACTTTCCTACTGTAGTCATCAATGAAGGACACACAATACTTACTCCTACCCCTTGATTCCACTTCTAAAGGGCCACAAATATTAGAATATACAATTTCAAGTAAATTAGTAGACCTTGTAGGAATATAAGTTTGAAATGATTTGCTGGTCTGTTTACTAGATATGAATTCACTACACAACTCCTTATGCTCTTGTATTTTTGGCAGACTAGTAACCATACTTTTTTTTACTCAATAGATGCAAACTTTTGAAGTTTAAATGTCTATACCTTTGACGCCATAACCAATTTTCATCATTAGCAGCAATGGTACTTAAACACTTATGTTTGCTCACATTAATGTCTATCTTGAAGGTTCTACTTTCAAACATAGGTGCTTTCAAGATAAGTCTGTCTCCAGTATCATACACTTTTAACATTTTGTCTTTCATTCTCATTGAATAGCCATTCTCAAGTAATTGATCCAGACTCAACAAATTACTCTTCATGCTAGGAATGTAAAGCACATTGGCTATGCACGAAGACTTGTCATTCTTCGTGCTGATCATAACATCACCCATTCCTTCTGCATTAATAAAGTTTCCATCAATAAATTTTATCTTGCTTTTGGCAGTCCCATCAAGTCTGCTAAACCAGCCTTTATGATCTGTCATGTGGTTTGAACAACTAGTATCCAGAAACCAAAAGTTTGTCTTCACATCTTCAATGTTGGTAGTCACCATTAACAACACATGATCTTCATCTGAACTATCTTCTTTTGCCAATTTTGCTTTATTTTTCCTCTTGCTTGAGTCTTTGCCATTGACACATTCTTTAGCAAAATGTCCCCAGCCTTTACATGCATAACACTGGATCTTCTTCTTGTCAAATTTCTTCTTCTTACCTTGTGGGTTTCCCTAAGCCTATTCTACCTTTACTATCCTTCTTGTTACTACCTTCTTGTTCTTCAAGATTTTGTCTTTTTTTTTTCCATCTCCGTTTTCCTTTACCTTTCTTTGATTTACAGCCACTGTTGGAACCTTTCTTTTTCATATGAGCTTGTAGAGCATGTTCATCTATAGTAATTTCCCTCTCTTTAAGTCTTTGTTCAGAGGCTTCAAGAGAACCCAACAGTTCTTCAACCTTCATATTTTCTATGTCTCTTGTTTATTCAAGAGTCACAACTATATGATCAAACTTCGGTAGTAGAGTGTGTAAAACCTTTTTCATAATTTCAAGATCACTAAGTTTATCTCCACAACTTCTCATCTGATTGGTTAAGGATTATAGTTTGCTAAAATAATCAACAATAGACTCTTATTCTTCCATTTGTAGCAATTCAAATTTTCTCTTCAAGGTGTGTAACACCTTCTTTAGTTTTTCAACTTCTCTATAACTCTTTTGTAAAATGTCCCAAGCTTCTTTCACAGTAGTAGCACCAATAATTTTATCAAAATTAATTGAATCAACACACTGGTGAATTAGAAAAAGAGTCTTACAATCTTTCTTCTTCATTTCGCTAAGAGTGCTTCCTTCTACTACACCCATATATTCTCTTGGATATCCATGCTTGACCACCTCCAATACTTCTTCATACCCAAAGATTGCTCTCATCTTGACACACCATTTTTCATAGTTGTCAGGACTCTTCCCATCAAGAATGGGCATGCTTGCTGGTATATTTTCATTTGAAGTCATCTCCTCTGATCTTCAAACTTTACCACAGAATACAAGGTTCACTTTCTTGCTGTAGAACTATAAGCAACTTCACGAGCAATATATGTATCACAGGTGTAGGACCACACAACAACACACAAGCTCTTAATACCATTGTAAAATCCTAGACTTAGAGTTCCACCTCTAAATCTGTTGCTTTGTTTTTTGTTCCCAAACTTAAGTCTGCAAACACAACAGACTCACATGCAATGGGGCCTAAGTCTGTTATCCACACTCAATGCTCTTACACGTGAAACAAAAAAGAAATGAAAGAAAACTTAGCTGAATTGTCTTCTCATTTCATGAATCAATGTTGTATTTATATTATAAATTCTAATAAACTCTAAACAACATTCTAACAAACTCTCAACAAACTTAACAGACTTAGTTCTAAATTAATACTCAACATGGTGGAGGGAGAAATGGTGGAAAGAGAGAAGAGAAAGAGAAAGAGAGAGAGAAAATTGTTTGGATGACAAAACTTACACACAGATGATAATGATGACGTGATATTATTAATAATAAGGATATACAATAAACATTTAAAATTTTTACAATCAATATCACACAATAATTTTTGTAGGGACTAATAACAAAATTAGACAACTTAATAAAAAAACATAATTAAATTTGTTATTTATGAAGATTGAATCTTTCGATTTATAACTAATTTTCAATTTATCACTTCATAATTAGATTTTTAATTAATAATAATAAAAACAAATATATTTTTTTAAAGAAAGAATAACCACAATTTACTTTTAGATGATGATAAGAAAATAATATATAATTATAACATGATATAATTAATTAATTACTATATAAAATAAAATAAAATAATGAATATAAATATGAAGTTAATGGAATATTTATTCCATTTTAATAAAACCATTAATATATTAATAATGTAGTATATAGTTAATTGAACAATTATATTTCTTTTATATACATGTATATAAATGTACCAGCTTAACAAGCACAATAGGTTTTATTTTTAAAACCTAAATCTAACCTTTTATTTAATTTAATGAGACTTTTTGAAATATCTAAGCTTGAATTTTTACTAAAGAAGTCATGTCAACTTTAAATAAATAGATTTCTATGAATAGTTGGATTATATCCCACCATAGTACTTAATCAAAACAAAACTTCCATGATGCACTCTAGTCTTATGTTAACTGAATCCTTTAAGAATGTTATTAGAGTTTAAATCCTATTGTGTATATAGAAAATGTTTTATTAAGAGAGCAACGCATACTTCAATGATCCCTAGTCTCAGATAAATTAGTTTTTAATTGCGTTTCTTACTTTAGTTATTGGAATTTGAATATTGAATTATCCCGGGTGAGATTTTTTTGCGTATGTCTTTGTGTTTTTGTCACCCAACTTCATTAAAACAAGAAAAGGGGAAAGAAGGCCCAGGTAGCCCAACAAACGACCACAAGGAACCCTAAGCCCAGGCCCGCTTGCTGAAGCAACACGAGGAAAACAAGTTTCAATTGTTGAAATTCAAAGATCTACTCCATCAAATACCAAAACTTGGGAAAAAAGAACATCAAAACTGAATTGCTCTTCCTAGATTTTCTAGAATTTTCTCTCAAGAACTCAATGACAGAAGAAAAAGAAAATTCAAGAAAATAATGTGGAAAAGAATAGAGGAATGACGCTACTTCAATAACAAGATAAGCCTTGGTATTACCTCATCACATGGAATTTTTCAATAACCCTAAGAGAGAATTTGCAAACACAAATTTGTATAATTATATCAAAAGTTATGAAAGGTGTTTGTATAAAACTATTTATAGCTAAAGCCTATTAGTGGCCCAAACTTTTCTGAGTAATCTTACTAATAACATTACAAGGGATAACAAAAGCTATCTTTACAAAAAAAAGAAGCTATCAACATTCGTAATGAAACTTCCAAACGATACCTAGAACAGCAGGGTTCAAGCCTCTGCCACCACCCTCCCGAGACCAAAAAAAAAACAAAAATCCAAACGGCACCCAAAGTTCCAATATCAGTTATTAACTTAATCATGTCACGGGCTGGTCCAATTATTGGTTGATTTGGTAAACTCGACATATATTAAAAGTTTTAAAATTTTGATTTAATTTGTATAATTAATTAATTTAATTGGTTCAACCAATTAGCTTATTAGTTTAACCGTTTAAACAATTGGACTATTAAACAATTGATTCAACCAATTGACTTATTAGTTTAACTAGTTAGACTATTAATTTTTACTAGTTTGTTTGCATGACTAGTTCAATAGTTGGTAAGACCCATTCAAACCAACGGTAATCGATCAAACAAGTTGAATCAACTAGATTAATTCAAGTTTTATAATTATGGGATAATCAAATCTATCGCCAGGGAAGAAAATAAATAAAAAATGCTAAAGAACTCTTTATTTGACTAATTATACTTTTAATTCATAATTTTGACTTTTTAAGTTTTAATTAAATCAAATTTAGTCTATACTTTTTTAATTGTACAAATTTAGTTTTCAAATTTTAATTAAGCGAGTTAGTAGTCGCTAAGTTTTAAATTCTCACTACTTTTGTTTATAAACTCAAATTTATTACTTCCTATCTAAATATACTAATCTGTGACAAAATTGATATGTAAAATACTCTTTTAAAGTTTAGTAATACAAAGAGTTGAGTAAAACTAATAAAATTTGAAAGATTATATAAGATGTAAACTTTGAAAGTAAAAAATAGATGTTTTAGTTAATAATTTTTTTGTACAAGACAATT
Organism: Clitoria ternatea; assembly: GCA_037962975.1. Lineage (NCBI taxonomy): Eukaryota > Viridiplantae > Streptophyta > Magnoliopsida > Fabales > Fabaceae > Clitoria > Clitoria ternatea. The sequence goes on along the minus strand of CM075674.1, from coordinate 100,761,470 downwards.
TAATTTGTAAATATTTCATATAAAAAATAAGAATATAGTAGTTTAATATAGAAAAAATTGAAGGAAGAGCACAAATTACATAATTTAAATGTAAGATATAAAAAATGAAGAACACAAATTTCATAATTTAAAAGATGGAGAAACGTAATTGACTAAAAATTTGAGAATTAGATGGAGCACACGACTAATTAAGCCAATCTAAACAAAAAGGCCTCACAATCGCAAATGTTATTTCTGTTCTATAGGGACAAAACCATTTTCCAGAATAGCTGGGTCCAAACTAATGATGCAAAAGCAAATTGAGATATTCAAGGAATACATGACAACAAATTCACATCCTTCACTTTCACAGTAATAATCCTCATGGCGTGACATCTTAAGAACTTAGCAAAATAACTTGAGGTTTGGGGAGATAAGGGGGACAAAATAAAAACAATGTTTTGTTACTAATCAATCAAAGACACGAATACTGCATCATCAACACCTTTTCCATTTCAGTTAAAGCAATGGCGACTGCAAGAAAACAACTCCCCCTTTGGTTTCTTCATTGATCAGGATTCTGGATCAGCATTATGCCACCCCTTTGTGCACGGAGGAATGGTCATAAACTCATCAAATTCTTTTACATGAACATCACAGCATTTCCACTGCAAAATAATGAGATAAAGGAAACCACATTACAACTACAAACATCAAATTTTCAAACCAAGAGTAAACTAAGATCATTCAGTGGAATATTCAACACCAACCCCTCTCATCCGGTCATGAAAAATAGCAGGGCCAGGATGGTAGCTGCAAGCAGTGTCATGGTTATCCTTTTCCTTGAAAGTTTGGCCACATCCTTTATTTTTACATACTTGGGGCTCATTTATATCAACTATCTTCTTAGGAGGTTTCGGAGCCTGAGCCTGTACGGTTGAATTGCTATCAGCACAGGTAGCTCCAGAAACATTTACGGATTTGTCTCTAACAATATTTACAGGTTTGCTTTGTGAACCTAAACAATCAAGGGGATAGAAGAAAATTTAGCTTTGGGAAGTATGAAATTGGAACTACTCAAAAACAATTACTCCTTCCAGGTATTTCCATCAAATTGCACACATTAAAAGAAAATTATTTAATGAATTAACTATTGAAAAATTTATCACGACATTCTACAATTACCCGTTTAAAATCAAACTCTAGTGTCATATCAACTGTAGGAAAATTAAAAGATTCAATAATCAGGTAGGGAATATGAAAAAAAACTAATAAATTCAAAAGTTTTGTAAAAAGTTTTATAAAAAGGACCATCTAAAGTTTTCAGAAGTCTTGTAAATAAGAATAGATGGAGATCAAAGGACTTCAGACAGTGCTAAAAGCAGACACATGAATACCATGATCTGAGCAGAAGAAACCCTGCCGACACCTTGAACAAGAGTCCTTTGAAGATGCATTGGTTAAAGGAGCCACAGTAGGAGGGGCCACAGTGTTTTTCTTAACTGGTGTAATTACTTGCTTCTCTGTAGTATGTTTTCCTGTCTTACATCTTGATCACAAAGAGAAAATTTGATCAACAAACACAGGGAGTATTCAAATAAAATGAAAAAGAATCGACAGGAGTAACTAATATTTTTATAGTGGCAAGGATATTGATGCAAGCAAAATAAGCCATTTCATCACTAGCAACATGAAAAAGAATAAACATCTGTAAAAGTCAACCTTATGCAGTTATGCTCTATGATGCATCGAAATGGTAACCAGGTGCTGTATCCCGTTTCAGAAACATACCCGAAATGGGAAACTCCATGGAAATGTCTCGAAGAAGGGGGAACGGCATGGTCTTTGCTGGAAACGTCCCAAAATTGGCCCACAATTAAAGGCCCACCTAGGTTTCTGGGTAGGCCGTTTCGTATTAAAAGGAAATTTCCAAAATGGTTGAAGCCTCAATTCTTTTTCGATCCCTCTTTTTTTCCTTCATCCCCCGTTGAACTCAAATCCCCAGCCCCTCTCTCAATGCTTTCTGTCACTCTCCACTTCCTTCCTCCCTCATGGCGGCAAGATCGGTGACCCTATTCGTTCTTCAAGCACACGCGTCAACGGCCATTCAGGCAGTCATTCTCTCTATTGGCGACCTTGTTTGAATCCCTCTTTCTTTTATTTCCTCCGTCAGTCTCTCCATCCATCTCTCTCCGAGTCTCCGTCAATCACTCGTTCAAGCCACTGCCCTTTGACCCTTTCCTCCATCACTAGAACCAACAAGTCAGTAACCGTTTCCCCTCTATCTCTCCATGACTGTTAATATTGTAGTCTTAATTGCTCTGGCTGGTAGTGAATCAGTGATTTAGTTTGTAAAATTAGAATTGTTATTCTCTCTTTCACATTCTTTAATTGCTCTGGCTGGTAGTAGCAGTGAATTAGTTTTCTAAAATTAGAATTGTTATTCTCTAATTAAAATTAAATTCATACATGTAATTAGTGTAAATTAGTTTTGAAAATTCAGGTTGTTGATTAATTATATTCTCATTGTGTTTAAACTATGATAATTTTTGCTGTTTCTGAGCCATACCCATGTTTTGAAATTTTGGAGATTGACGTTTCCCTGTCTCCGTTTCAGTTTCTCCCTGTGCTACATTCGTATGCTTATTACAGAATGTAAGACAGCAGAGATAAACTTAGACACAAGTAAAATCAACTGCAAGGAATATTTAAATAAAATGAAAAGGAATAGACAAGAGTAACTAATATTTTTTTAGTGCCAAAGATATTGATGCAAGCAAAATACACCATTTTATCACTAGCATCATGAAAAACAATATACACCATCCGCAAAACTCAACCTTCTTATGCAGTTATGTTCATTACAGAATGTAAGACAGCAGAGATAAATTAAGACACAAGCAAAATCAACTGCAGGAGATAATGAAGATGCCCCCAAGGAGGAGCTGATAATTCCACTAGCAAATGTTATAAGAAAATTTATACAATTACTACTAGGTGGACCCTTTTTCTCATTTCCATTTCATCTTACATTTAGAAACCATTGTATTCCACAATGAGCATATACTGCCACCAAAAGACTATTTAAAATACAGCTCATTGTTCTTGAAAGTTGAAACAAGATAATTCAGTAAAGCTCAGTGCTTGGAGGTGATTTTACTTCCTCCTAGATGTAAATTTGTAAAGGAAATCAACCAATACAGAATTGATTAATTAAGTCTGTTATTTTGAGTGTAAAACATCCACAACCAGCCATGCAAATTTTGACAAACCATCTTTATGCCCTCTTACTTTCTGCATAACAGAAAGTCATATATATGACCTGTCGATTGATTCTACAAAAAGAAGAAAAGGCCAGAGAAGATCTCTCACCCTGGAATTTCCATAAACAAGCTAAAATCATGGCTTCTTTTCTTGCAACAACTCCATTCCTTAATCCCATCATGAAATATAGGCTGGAAAATAAAGAGCAAACTTATATCAATTGCAAAGATTGATAACTAATCTTTGTAGAAAAGACAATATTGATAAGAAATAGACTAATAGATATGGACTTACTCCCTGAACAAATAAAGATGCCCCAGCATTAAATCCAAGTCCCAAAATGAGAGATGGAAAAGTGAACCAGTAAGATCTCATAATAATGATACATCATAAATTATCAAAAATGATATAACAATGGATATAAAGTTATACCAAGTTCACAAGTATGCATTAGTGATTATATAAGCTAAAAATGTAATCAAAGCTCATAAAACAACGGTGCATTCAAACAAACAAGTCAAGAGAGTTAACAGATGAATGCTGACAAAGTCAATACTGGTTTTGAAGGTAAAATACTCCAAAATCAAACAAAAAATCTGGAAAGAATCATTATAATGTAAAATAAGGCCACTAAACAGAATCCTCAAATCGTAACAGCTACTAGCCAGTCCCAGGTATCAGAAAGATAAAAATCTAAGAACCATTGCTAGAAAAGCTTTTTGTAACGCTTCTTATTCTTCAAGTCATACAATACAGGATACTTCCCTACACCTATAGGTGGAAATACTGTGTATCAAGCCAGTTAGGGATAGTTGCACCAAAGAAGTTTCCGTGAAGCACTGTTGAACAAGCTACAAAAGCTGAAGACAATTGTTGAAGACTAGAACCAAACATCAAGATCCCAAGAAATAAGCATTAAGCATGATAGGCAGTCATTCCTAGAAAGGGTCTGTTTAACATGCTCCCAATGGAGATTTGCACTTACTGGTGATGCAGACACAAAGAATCCAATAATAAAATACTGGTTTTGGTAACATATACATAAAAAAACTGAAGACAGTTGGTTTTGGTAACATATTCTGATTATATAGTTATTATAAAAGCTGAGGACAGTTGTTGAAGACTCGAACCCAATGACATCAAGACCCCCAAGAAAATAAGCAATAATCATAGTAGGTACTCATATATAGAAATAAAATGGAAAACAAACCACAAAAAAGAAAAACAGAATCAATTTTCCTAATTATTAGGAAAAAACTAGAGCCAAATGATGTAGGGTTTGTTACTGACAAATAGACATTAACAAGCAGCAACAAAATCCAACAAAACTACATGACCATCCATAAATTCCTAACATTGGATTTGTGTCCACCATCTACAGCATCACAGCAAAGCTCGTAATTGTGGTGCCTAGTGTCCACCCTTGAAGCATTAATCATGGTAAGTAACAGTGCATAGTGGCCGTTGGCTGCTACAAGGCAGTTGTGATGGCCAAACTGCAGCCCAAATTGTGGGTCATTTTTGCCCTATAGTGCCACGATGATGAATTGATGAGTTATTATTTAGTGTCACTCCAGGGGTCTATTTTAGGGTAAGAATGGGCCTATAATTTTTAATAATCATTACAAACATGTCATGACATTTTAGTATTTTTGGGAGTCTCCTATAGAGAGTATATTACATATCTCAATAAAAAATTTAGAATAGCAGTCATCCTGCTAAATGCAATCCTGTTCCCATTTGGTTGCCACATGCCACTGTCCAGGATAGATAGTAAGGCATTAATCATAACTCCCTTCAAAATTCTTGGAACTATATGTGTGTACATGTATATTTTCAACTGAAATTCAAAGAGTGAAAACTGAAAAACCCTCGTGTTTTTAGACATTGGTTTCCAATGCTTAAAGTGTTGAAAGACAAAGAAATTAACTATAAGCAAGCAGCCCTAACATTGTTCTATGATCCTATGGATCCTTGGCCAAAGTACTAAATATATAATTCTCTTGGGCTCCCTGACCATACATGTGCCACTTAAGCAAAACTACCACATTATACTAGCTTCAAAAGCATAAACTTAACTCCTCTAAAAAGCAATCCCCTTTAGAGGGAAAAACGAAGTGAAATATCTCAACCGTCAATAGAAAATCAAGAAAAAACATATCAAGAAATTCAATGCATAAGTTAATATGCATGTGCTTGTATATCAAATAATATCACCCGCTGATTTTCTCATCAATGCTTGAAATTTCTTACTTTTCCCTCTAAAGTAATCTTTCACTTTACTAGAGCCAAATCCTACAAGAACAAGCACAGCTTCAACTAAACCAAGATCTTTAATATACTCTGATAACAAATTACAACAGAAAAGCTACAATAAGTCAAGAACGGGCTTGAACACTACCCAATTTACAGATACTTCGATTAATTCTTGAAACGATACTGGAAAGGCTTAGAGAGTGAAAATTAAATCAAAGGCTATAAAAAATCCCTAAAAAAAAGGTTAGGGCAGGGAATCAACAAGTTTTTTTTCTAAATGAGAGGATTTTGCAGAGAGTGATTTGAAGTGAATGAGAAGAGTTGATAAAGGTGGAAACTTGGATAGTTGGGTGTGTGAAATAGTGTATCTAAGAGAGAGTACCGATTCATGGTATTGACAGGAATTATCGGAATTGTCGTCCTCGGAAAACATAGCGTTGCAGCCGAGTCTCTGGCATCGAGCTTTGATACTCGTCTTCTCCATTCTCACAATACTCAACACACGACCCCTACGCAAGTTTCAGGCGCAATGGAACACAAGAAGACTTTGTAATTCTTGATTTTATTTACCAGACCCTCGGAACTCAAACGGGTTGGGCTTTGATGCTGTTCAACTTAAAGTTAAACCGAAAATAAAAACATATAAAAAGGAGTAGATTCCCCTCAGTTTACAGCCTTCCAATCCAACTTCTAGCAGGTTCCAGTTTGAGTATCTTTGGTTTTTCTTGAGACATGTAAATCTTGTGAGGGGGTGAATTAATTAACTACCAAATAGTATTCGGTAAATACTACTCTATATTATAAGCGTTTGTTCACTTGCGGATTTAAGGATAGTGTGTTTCCACAACTGAGTTTGAAAAACTTAAAAATAATGGAGTTTTGACTGACGTAAAATATAAATATTAACTCTTAAGATTTACAGAAAATTATTTTAGTTTTTTAAGAAAAGTTTTTTCGTTTTTCAATTTTTTTTAAATTTTTATTTTTTAGAATAACTAAAAAAATTTTAAAAACTTGTTTAGATAATATGACAGTTTTTCAATTTGAAAAATTAGAAAACTAAAAAAATTGTTCAAGTGCACTCAGTTTTCTAATTTTTTTAAACATTCTATAATTCAAATTAATTGAGACATGTCTTATATATATATATATATATTATTTATGACAATATTGTATAATATATGCATCACACAAAAAATTAAAGTAATATTAAAATAAAAGCAAATGAGTTTTTGTTTAAATATATTTCAAAATAGTTACAAAGAATAATAAAAATATTATCATAATAAAAATGGTTACAACAATCTTTATCTTGTAATTCAGTTACTGTCTTTTCTATTTTTTTACTTTTCTTTGAAAACTTTTTAAAAGAGTTTTATGATTTTCTTAACAAATAGAAAATCAGTTTTCTATTTTTCTATAAAAGAATTTTAAATAATTTGTAAATAAATAATTTTTTATTTTTTTATTTTTTCTAAGAATAATTTTCTATTTTTCTTAGAAAATTTATGAACTAAACGTAACATAAATTTTTTCATTTCTCCAACTTCGTTTCCCCAACTGTAAACTAAACAAACCCTTAACCTATTTAAAAATAACGTGGCAGTTTTGTTTAATGGGAATATTAAACATAAACCACCCACCCGATCACAAAGTGTTAAAACCGAATAAAAAAATCGAGCCCGATTAGTTTGGGGGGGGGGAGGGAACAAGTAATTGGGTCAAAGAACTTTCTAAGTTTGGTTAAATTTAGACGAATCCAGTTTTATATTTTTATCAACTGAATTAATTGTACCCACCCAACCAGACCCTATTATAATTTTTAGGCCTATTATTTTTTTGCACGACCCATCACTTCCCCATGATTGTATGTATATGCTTTTATGTTTTCTCATGACATTCATTTTTTGTCATATTTGTACCAACTAACAAGAGGAAAATCTTCCTAAAACATTTGTATTAGAACCAAGTTTGATTTGTAAAGAATTTTGAAATCATTGGTTATTATGTCAAAAACCTCAGGATTTGTTAATAACACACATTAAGTCATTTAATTAAATAAAGTCTATCTACATGTTATCCAACTTGTTCAATTAAGTGTTTCAGGTTACAAATCTATAATGCATAGGTTATAAATAAAATAGGGAGTCCATTATGAAAAGTATGACTTGAGTTGTGCAAAATATTTCAGAACAAGTCTATCTGGGACAAAAACAGTTTGCGTACAAGTTCATCCCAAGAAAAGTTTGATACTAGAGCAACGCTTTAGAAGACTCTAATTCGGTTATGCCCTTCCAGACTTTTGGACTGCTGAGTTATACACTTTTCATTCTCAAAACTCAACACACACCTGCTTCAACAATCAGACCCTAGACTTTTGAAGCTCAAGAACGTTACTCTGATTTTCGCATAAAACAAAATCAAGGATATTTTTGAAGATGCACAAAACTGAATTTTGATAAAGAGAAAGTACGCTTATCACTAAAAATGAAAGAAGAAAAACCAGTGTAAGGACCAATGATCGCGTGGATAAGAAATCGAGGAAGCTACTCTGCACAGATCAAAAAACTAACGAAGATCTGTACTTGTGTCAAAAAGCAATAAAAAGGTCAACCATGCCATTTTTACATAAATTCATAATAGAAGAAACACTACAAAAGGACTTTTGCTATGAAGCACTCGAGGAACTCCATTTAAGTGTAAGTTTTGAAAATCCTCGTTTCAGACCTTTTGTCGTGTTCTCAAGTTCAAGGTCAACAAGGTTCAACGGCTATCTCTCTTGAACAAATTAATAACAATAATTTTCCTTGACCTATAAATATGAAGAGAATTCAGACTTTGAAGAAGTTAACGAGTTTGAGAAACTTACGCGTGAAAGCATCAATCCTTAAGCAATCTCTTAAGCTTTCATCTTGTACACTAAGTTCGTAGAAACACAAACACACTCTCAAATCTATCTGTGTCAAGTCTGGTGTATTACCAGTCTTAGTTTATGTGGGAAACACTGTTTGGCCTGAAGAGGCTTTCAAAAAAAATACTTAAGTATTGAGCCAAAAGTGGCTCATTAAAAGAATACTTGAGTTTAAGCTAAGAGTGACTGTAGTCAAGAATACTTGTGCATGGGTTATGCTGTGATTGTAAAAAGACATTTTTACAATAATGAAAATCCTTTAGGTCTGAAGGTACTGGACGTAACTTCTGCGCTGGAAGTGAATCATTATAAATCTGTTGTGTGTTATCTCTCTTTCCCTTATCTCTTAAAGTCTGGTTCAAAAGTCTGCTATGTTTCACGTTTGAAAAAGTTTAAGTTTCGCACGGAAAAAGTCTCAAAGTTTTTTAACTCTCCTCTAAGTCTGACCCTGAACCATCAATTTGTATTATTTATTTTTCTTCTGATATAAAACAAAAATAACTTCATTGTCCTGTGAGTATTATTTATTTTTCTTTTGATATAAAACAAAAATAACTTCATTGTTCTATGAGTATTATTTGTTTTTCTTTTGATATAAAACAAGATAACTTTATTTTCAGCATAATTTTATAAGCAATATAGCCTTCCTTGTAGTATTTTGTAATAGACAATCAAACTTAAACTTTGAAAGTGTGTACAATTTACTATTGGTGTGATACTGTGATAATGTAGTAGACATTAAATTATTTTTTTCTATCAAATTGAAAAGGAAAATGTGTCAAAAAAATTTTGGTCATAAAAAGTTTAAAAAGTAAATTTTGGTCATAAAAAAAATTCAATTCATTATAAGTTTAAACCGAAATTACCCATTCTAACTTAACCAAAACTGTTCACCCGAAACCCGATGACATTGTGAGGTTATTTGGTCAGATTTGGTTAGAAATAAGTTACATTTGGTTAACATCGGTTGAGTTATTCATAACCTGAACCCGACCAAACCCGATCGATAATCACCCATAATGTAAATAAAACTTAATGTGATAATTTATTTTAAAAAATGAAATTTTACGCTTTATTTTAAAATTTGTTAGAGTAAATTGAAAATAATTTATTATAATAAGTTGCATCATGTAACTTATCAAAATAAATAAAAAACAATTTAGAAATTATTTTGATAAGTTGCTTATAAACTCTTCCAAACTCATTTTGAGCATATGTATGGCATAGTTTATTTTGAGTTTTTCTTCTCCATTTAAGGAGAAGTTAAGCCAAACAACTTCTTAGAAAAAGTACTTATTAAAAAAAGAAGCATATTTTTAAAGAAGAAAAATGTAACAAGGAGTTTTTAATCTAAAACTAATGAGACTAGCTTCTAGCTCATATCTTCTCAATTTTTTTATGTAATTTCATTTGACACCTCCATTACCATCACATCATCACCACTATCAGGGTTGCGGTACCTTTTCATTTATGAAATGGTATTTTCTAAGATAGGAATAAGGTTTCCCTTTACCTTTTCATGTATGAAACTCCTTTCTGTGTTTTCACTCAAGGGCCAATCTCTGTTTGGCATGAGAAAACCTTTGCATGCCTCTGTTACCTTTTGGGAGGCCTATGCCCATATAAATTACCTACCTAAAGGGTACTCCAGTTTCTTGATGCCGCCCTAAGCCAACTTCACTAAAACAGTTGGAGTTTGGTGAAATCCTTGGAGGTCCTGGAAGAGTACTTCAAGTTTGTCCCCTTAGTAGCCATGTTTTTCTACTATTGCAGAGTGATGCGAAAAGGGAGTAAAGATAGAGGCCTAAGCTTCATCAACCTTTGATGTAACTCTAATGTCACCAATTTCGAGTTATACACTGGGTTAATTAAGACCGATGATATCAACTTCAAACATGCCTTCGTGAAGGTGAAGGTAAAAAAGGGGAAACCGGTGTTTTGGAAAAATTTTGACTTTTCCTAGAACTTTTACATTGGGTGGACCTATGAACATTTTTTTACCTACGATCAATGCTTACTTCATCAATGAAGAAAAGCTTTCATTGGAGTCAAGGGATGTGGTAGATGCTATGGGTGAGGTATCCAAATTTAGCAAGATTTCTTACAAAGACCTCCTAGGGGAAGCTTATCATCAGGACGCTCATCTAAGTAAACTTTCTTTCCCCTTTATCTTTTATTATAACCATGACTGTATTTCATTGACCAAAGTGTTAACTTTTTATACTCCACTAGGCAAAAGAGATGAAAAACATAATATTCTTAGAAAGCTGAGGCAATAACGAAAGGCACACATTCTCGCTGCCACTCATGAAAACTAGGTGCTACCAAAGTAAGGGGCCTAAACCTACGGCCAATGAGGTAAAGTATATCTCGACTAATAAAGTTAGGACAATTTTGTTGAGGTTGAAGGCTATGGTTACTGAAAAGAAAGAAGAAACATTCACACTGTTTCAAAAGAGAAGCATACATAGAGAGAGGCGAAGAGGACCAAGACAAAGCCCACAACTACTGGGGTGGGTGTTATTGAAATATTCCTTTAAGCTGATGTTGCTCAAGGTACTGAACCGGTGCCTAGGTTATCGAAATGGTAGGCCACCCTCTCAATAGAAAAAAAAGAATAAAGGTTTGCCCACTCTAACTTATCTGCCTATATAGAGCATAGAGGATCCGTTATGAAGTTCAACATCCCATTTCAGCTTTAGAGGGACTTGTTTGATAAGCAGGTGGGGACACCTCACAAATAGCCTTATGGAATATGGTGGAGTCTATTGGGGGTGCTCCAATCTTTAGCTTGGACCTATACCTCTACCTTGGAAGCTAGGTAATGTTTCAAGGCCATAAAAGAGGCCTAAACACAAAAGAATATTGTTGAGGTGGCCTTGAAGGACAAGGTGAAGAAGGATAAGAAGCTTGAAGAGGAGTTGACATCAGTCAAGAATTATGGCAGGAAAGCCGAGCTGAAGCATATGGAGGATGCAGGTGCCTTGAAGGCTGTGTAAATAAAATTTGACCAACTACTCCTAGAGAAGTCCTCTATAGAAAAAAGGGAAGAAATAGCTGACCAACTAGAGACCAATATCAAAAAGCTTATAGAGGAGCAAGCTAAGAAGAAGAAGAAGTGGAGTTAGTAGTTGGAGGTTTATGAGGTTGTTGTCGATGTAGCCTTCAACAGCTGCTTAAAGCAAATCAACACTAGAACCCATGAGTGGAACTGAACACAAAAGGGTACTATGAGTTTCATGATGAACACTTATACGATGTGTATCAAGGTCAATTCTTGGAACCTACGGATGAACGTTACCGTCTTTTTCCTTTGTTAGTCAATTAATCGATGAAGCCTAAATCGGTGTCCCCTGAATCATCATCCAGAGAAGATGATAGAGAAAACCATATCAACCTTGAGGATGAAAGGGCTTCCCAAGATGATTGCAGGACCCTATTGAAGAAGAAGAACATTGCCCCTTTTTATATAATTTTATTTGAAACTCTTAGGTTTTTTAGTTAGCCTTGTTCTTGGACAGGCTCTAGAATAATTAACATATATGTGGTTTTTCATTTTTGAACTCTTTCCATTTTGTGAATCTTCAAGGCCGATGTGCCTATAGAAATTTCTTTGTAGTCTTTTGTATACCAAATATAGACCTTAGATTTTGGAAATGACAAGCAACTTTTAGCATTTCTTGATAAGTCTAAAGTTATTATTTGAACTACGTTTTATTCTTTACCTTCACATATCATGTTTGATTTATACAATGTAGAACTTTGCCAATAGTGTATAACAGAATTCTGGTCAAGTGATTTTTTATTCATGTTACTTATAAGTTAACAATAAATTAACTCGTATCATTGCTCCTCGGGGGTAAGTCCCGGTACATTAGTGGTTAGTTTGCCACTCTTAGTGCTATGCTCATATTAGATAGTTAGATAGGACACTACCAGTGCTGTGTTATTTTACTTGCACCGCTCATCAAGAATTGACTAGTTATGCTTATATCAGATAATTGGCTCTTTCGCTTATTGGGGCCAAGTAACCAATCACTATTATACCGGTGGTTGGGGTGCCGCTCTTGGGGATTTGTTAACTATATGATATATGACCAATGGTGTATAAATTTCTATGTGATAGGTAATTATTTGGATAATTCTTGAATTTCAATGTAGCTTATGTGTCAAAATGTCAAGAAATTAAAATCTCTCTCACAACTTTATTTTGTATTTCATAAGAGCCTTATAGTTATATATTTCTCTTTTTGCAGGAAGGAAATTGAGAAAATAGGAATAAGGTTTAGCAAGAGAAAGAAAAAGAAAACTAATAAAGCATCCTATAGAATCTCGCTTGAGCGAGATCCATAGTCGTTTAAGATAGAGCCTCGCTTAAGCGTGGGATCTGTCGCTTGAGCGAGAAAGGAAATAGAAAGTCATTGAAGAAATTCACTTGAGCAAACATACTTTGCTCAAGCGAAAATAGTCCAGAGAGCTTCAAGAGTTGTACTCGCTCAAGCGAAGAAGTTCCCGCTTGAGCAAGAAAACAACAGAATCAAGAAAAAGTTACACCTAGCTTGAGCGCGAGGATTGGCGCTCAAGCGAAAAATAGGGTTAGTAGGATCAGAGATAATCTCACTTAAGCGAAACAAACTCGCTTGAGCGAAAGTACGAAGACCAGATCAGATGCAAGTTGCACTCTCTTGAGCGAGCAAACGTTCGCTTGAGCGAGTGCATTAATATTTAAATGAGAAGCTCACAAAAATGAGGGGGATTACGAAAAAAGGGAAGCAAAAAAAGAAACCCTAGTTCTTGGAAGTTATTTTGGATAGTTTTAGAGCTTTTTCTTCTCCCCTTTCTCTTAGATAATGTTTGTAATGGCCAACATGAATGGCTAACCCTTTTGTGTAGGATTAGATGTAGTGAATCTCTCCTTCCATACATTGGCTCTACTTTCATATTGATCCAGTCTGGATACTGACCCCTAAAGTTGTAACGTCAGCACGACTGATTCCAGAAGGGCAATACCACGCGGTATCCGGTCTGGATACCGACCATATCACTCGGTGCCATACCACGTGGGAATCAGAAATGTTCACTCGGTGCAATCCCAATTGGAAATTTCTCACTCGGTGCCATCCCACGCGGAAGTGTCGCGCTCGGAGACACTCTACTTGGGAAAGTTGCACTCAACTCAGAGATGTCCTACTTAGGTTTGAGATACCGGACACTTCATCCGTTCTCGCTTCTTTGTTATGTATAATCGTTTGCCTCAGTCATTTTGAGAGGTTGATCCGAACTATTTACCGGTATCCATTCTATAACATGTCACCGGTGTCATCGGTATACATCCGGACTCTAATTCCGTGTCGGGCATTCTCCCTATACCGATTAGTCCAGGATAACACCATGCACACCGGATAAGGCACCTGTCACCAGATAGAAGACAATGGGCATTGCTACAGGGACAAAGATAATGATTCCATTTCCCACACTACAAGCCATAATCTGCTCCTGGGAATAATCCACTTGCTCCCTAAATCTAGCCCTATTTTCCCTACGCTTAATATAAAATAACCACTTGTCTCAATCATACTAAGTGAGTGCGCATTAAACAATAATATACTTGCTTAATGGAGGTTGGTGGTTCCCCACTAACAGGTCCTCGTATATCGAGCCAATCGGGTATAAGAACTCACTTCAGTTTACTGGAGGGGGTTCTGGTTCTGGTCCTTCTCTCCTGAATGCATCTATCTGATCCCATAGAGTGATCATTTATATTCCACACTTGGAATATATTACTGACTAATCTTGGCAGGTGACACCACCTTTCGCCCATACCAACGCGTGAGGTCAGTGTGAAGGATCTCCAGGATGTCAAGACCGCTCTCTACATACAGAGACACCGGATACACGCACCGAATACTCACAGAATCGGTCTTCAGCATCACTCGGTCTTTAACTTCTGTGACTAGCCCGACACCGGATCTCTTGACCCCAGTCCAGGACAGATCATTGGCACGCCCAGTAGGACACGCTAAAGTTATTCCCACCTCTCGTTTACAAAGCCTTGTCTTGCATCATGGAAGGAAATGGGAGAAACCTACCAGATGGGCATATGGAAGACATCACTGCCCAAGAACAACCAGTAAACAGGCGCTTAGTTTTTGAGTCGCCTGTGGAAAGTTCAAGAAGAATGGTGCAGGTGCCTGCACCAGATCCAAGGGATGAGATGATACGAAAGTTGATGGAAGAACTAATGGAATTGAAGCGTGAAAGAAAGAGCGTGGAGGAAAGAGCCATGTCTCTGACCAAGGGGACACATCACACAACTGAGGGAGAAAAATCCACAACCCCCTAATATTCAAACATCCCCACGTTTGAAGGGAAGGAACAGATCCACGATTCTGAGGAGAGAGTTGCTAAAGGGAAGAGAGAGATGATGACAGCCTCTCTGGTAACTTATAAGCTCACAGTTCCTTTTTCAAGAAGACTTATGAGCGTACATATCCCTAAGCACCTGCAGACTACTCAACCACTCTCTATCGAAAAATACAGTGGTGAAATTGATCCTACTAAGCATCTTGATACTTATGTATTTGAAGCTATGTACCTAGGGTCAGATGAAGATGTCATGTGCAGGATGTTCCCTCGGACTGTTATTGATGATGCCCTTAGTTGGTTCAAGGGGCTATCATTGGGTTCCATCGACTTATGGGAAGAAATGGCAACAACGTTTATGGACCACTTTGTAATTTCCAGAGATATTCCTAGGACATCTCATACTTTGGCCCATATTAGGCAGGGGGAACTTGAAACTCTCAAGGACTTCTTGAGGAGGTTTTACAAGGAAGCAGCTGCTGTTCCAAACTTGGCAGAGGCACTATAGTTGCACATCGTGATAGAGGCTTTGCAGCCAAGCTCTGCTTTCGCCCTGTCACTGGCAAAAAGTCCTCCAACGAGTTTTGAAGAATTCAGGAGGAAAGCATCCAAGTATGTGGGCATTGAAATGCACTTGGAAGTAACAACGGCGAAAAGGAAATCCCCAACGCCACATCAACAACAACGGAGAGATAAGGACAAGCCCAGATTGGAACGCAAGGAGAGATCACTCTGTAACAGCGTCTTCGATAATCCTGTACCTCTAAGTCGGGAAGAATGGGTAAATTCATTTAGCAATTATGCTCCGTTAAATTCTAAGCGGTCACAGATTCTGAGAGAGATCAGATGGCCAACGCTTACTACATACGGGGTCAGGAAGCCGCCCCAGCTTCGTAAACATGGTGACCCTCGAAAATACTATGAATTCCATGAACAAAAGGGCCACTCAGAAGATGAATGTCAGGCCCTGAAGAATACTATCGAGACCATGATCCGAGAGGGTAAGCTCAAACAGTACCTTTTCAAACAAAGTACTTTTGATGAACCAGACTGGATTGAGAAAAGGGGAAGATATCACGAAGACGGCGATGATGATCATCCCACTCCGATCAGAAGATTTACTACTTCTGAAAAGCAAAAAAGGGTGATGGTTAGTGAGCCTGCACAGCAAAATGTTATGCCCCAACAACAACATCAAGGCCATCGAGAGGTCATCGATTAGGGATCAGGCCATCAAAGCCAAAAACGCCTTTCGCTATTATAGCTAGTTGGTAAGACGATATGCACTTTTTTTCCTTACTTGGGTTTTCCCGATTGGGTTTTACCAAGAAGGTTTAACGAGGCATAACCCCGACTCGGCTCTCTTTCTGTCTTTTGTAATTCATAATTAATAAAAAAATTCTTCATGATTCACCCATTGTCTTTATGATTTTATTCGATGCACAACACTGTTGTGACAAGATACTTTCAGGATGGACGATCCTAACAACATACCTGTTGTTAGTGATGAACCTCTTCAAAGGTACAAAGGGGTGAACCATATGATAAAGAACGGTGAATGGGTAAAATCCAATACCGATTACGAAGAACGGTGAATAGGTAAAATCCAACACTGATTAAGAAGAACGGTGAATGGGTAAAATCTAACACCGATTGAAGAAGAATAGTGAATGGGCAAAATCCAACACCGATTGATGAAGAACGGCGAATGGGTAAAATGCAACACCGATTGAAGAAGGCTCAGATTGTAGGATTAAACCGAACTCCAAGTACGACCAGTAGGTTTGGCCGAACGTCAGTGAAGGCTTGGGTGCAGTAAGCTGGTTCTCTTTCAAGACCACGCTGAACCCCGAGTAACAGGCGCAGTAGGTTCAGGATTAGCCTTGATCCGAACCCTGTGTCGAAGGCTCGGATTGTAGGATTAAACCGAACTCCGAGTACGACTAGTAGGTTTGGCCGAACGTCGGTGAAGGCTTGGGTGCAGTAAGCTGGTTCTTTTTCAAGACCATACTAAACCCCAAGTAACAGGCATAGTAGGTTCAGGATTAGCCCTGATCTGAACCCCGTGTCGAAGGCTCGGATTGTAGGATTAAACCGAATTCTGAGTACGACTAGTAGGTCTGGCCGAACATCGGTGAAGGCTTAGGCACAGTAAGCTGGTCCCTTTTTCAGGCCACGTTGAACCCCGAGTACGGTGAATGGGTAAAATCCAACACCGATTGAGAAGAACGGTGAATGGGTAAAATCCAACATCGATTAAGAACGGTGAATGGGTAAAATCCAACACCGATTGAGAAGAACGGTGAATGGGTAAAATCCAACACCGATTGATGAAGAACGGTGATTGGGTAAAATCCAACACCAATTAAAGAAGAACGGTGAATGGGTAAAATCCAACACCGATTAAAGCAGAATGGTGAATGGGTAAAATCCAACACCGATTGAAGAACGGTGAATGAGTAAAAGTTAACACCGATTGAAGAAGAACGGTTAGTAGGATTAAACCGAACACTAGTGAAGACATGGGTTATAGGATCAAACCAAACCCCATTTGAAGGCTCAGATTGTAGGAATAGACCAAACTCCGAGTACGGTTAGTAGGATTAAACCGAACGCCATTGAAGACATGGGTTGTAGGATCAAACCGAACCCCATTTGAAGGCTTGGATTATAGGATTAAACCGAACTCTGAGTACGACTAGTAAGTTTGGCCGAACGATTGAAGAAGAATCAATCGTCATCCTCATTATTCAAAATCGCTCAGAAGTATTTCCCCCGGGAATTCTTTATTCGGAAACACTTCAAATTCGAAGTCAGACTCATGAATTTTTAGTCGGAAATATCTCACTTCGAAGTTACAATCAGGAATTATTCACTCGGGAATATCTCTTCCCCTGGAAATGGACCACTTGGAAATGTCTCACTCGGTGCCATACCACGTGAGAATCGGTATGTCTCACTTAGTGCCATACACGTGGGAATCAGAGAAGTCTCACTCGATGCTATCCCACTTAGAAATTCTTCTCTCGGTGATACCCCATTCAGAAATGTCTCACTTGGGGCCATCCCACACGGAAGTGTCACACTCGGAGACACTCCACCCGGGAATGATCACTCGGAATCTTCCACCTAGGAAGGATTAATCGGAAATCTTGCACCTGGGAGGATCACTCGAAAATCTTCTATCCAGAAGGATCACTCGGTATTTTTAAGACGAACCCGGGCACGAGCCCTCCACATAACGAAATAATACCGAACGATACACATGTAGATAAATATTTTTTGCATAAAGTATACCGGCATCCGGACCACTCGCAGATTATATAGCTCATATGAGCAACTTCATAAGTCCCTCATACAAGCTAAGGGACATATGATCCGGTCTGGATACCGACCCCTAAAGTTGTGACGTTAGTACGACTGATTCCAGAGGGGCAATACCACGCGGTATTCGGTCTGGATACCGACTATATCACTCGGTGCCATACCACACGGGAATCGGAAATATTCACTCGGTGTACGTCCCAATCGGAAATGTTTACTCAGTGCAATCCCAATTAGAAATGTCTCACTTGGTGCCATCCCAAGCGGAAGTGTCGCGCTCAGAGACACTCTACTCGGGAAAGTTACACTCAACTCGGAGACGTCCTACTTGGGTTTGAGATACCAGATACTTGATCCGGACTATTTACCGGTATCCATTCTATAACATGTTACCGGTGTCATCGGTATACATCCGGACTCTAATTCTGTGTCGGGCATTCTCCCTATACCGGTTAGTCCAGGATAACAGCATGCACACCGGATAAGGCACCGGTCACCAGACAGAAGACAATGGGCATTGCTACAGGGACAAAGATAATGATTCCATTTCCCACACTACAAGCCATAATCTGCTCCTGGGAATAATCCACTTGCTCCCTACATCTAGCCCCATTTTCCCTATGCACAATATAAAATAGCCACTTGCCTCAATCATACTAAGTGAGTATGCATTAAACAATAATATACTTGCTTAATAGAGGTTAGTGGTTCCCCACTAACAGGTCCTCGTATATCGAGCCAATCAGGTATAAGAACTCACTTCAGTTTACTGGCGGGGGGTTCTGGTTCTGGTCCTTCTCTCCTGAATGCATCTATCTGATCCCATAGAGTGATCATTTACATTCCACACTTGGAATATATTACTGACTTGAGCGTCGGAGAATCTTGGCAGGTGACACCACCTTTCGCCCACACCAACGCGTGAGGTCGGTGTGAAGGATCTCTAGGACATCAAGACCACTCTCTATATACAGAGACACCGGATACTCATAGAACCGGTTTTCAGCATCACTCGGTCTTCAACTTCTATGACCGGCCCGACACCGGATCTCTTAACCTTGGTCCAAGATAGATCACATATATATATGGTAATTATTCTATTGGTTTTGGTATTTCATTCCATGTATTTGGTAAATCCTATTGCACAAATAGTATCTTGATTTAGTTTTCTTAAGTTATTAGAAAATAGTTTTTGAAAACCGATCAATGAGATACTTAATATGTTCTGATGATTAAGAATAACTTCTGACATATTGAACGCTAAGAACAAATGTATCTTGATCCGGTCTCGATACCAGTACCAGGGAAAGGATGTTATTTTATCTATTTTCCACATGCTACCGAAGCTGCAGGTAGACCTCCGGACTGTTAAACTGTATGTTCAGGTCCACACCTCACACACCAGATACAATCCATTCTGCCTGGTAAAAGGTATAAGGTGCGGTCATAGGGGACATTGGCAAAGACACCGTTCTTCCCATACCATGTGTTAGAAGCATGCTTTACGCAATACACTTTCTGTCCCCTGACCCAACACTTACACTTTCCATGTCTTACTATACCTAACCATTCACCATACTTTGAGAGGATAAGTGGCTGCTCCACTACCCAAATCCTCATTACTTGAAGTGGGCCAGGAGCTCAAGCCGGTGTGCCCATATTGATACCCTACATACCGAAAAGTATCCACGTCACCCGATAGAAGGTACAGGGTACAGCCACAAGGATGATACATGAGAAATGCGGCTCCCCCGCGTCGCGTTTCAGAATTGTGCACTGAACAGTGTACTATTTGTCTCCTAGCCCCACCTATGCCCAACGATTCATTCTCCTTACTCATCTATAAATAGTTGATTCTCACACTCATAAAAGGGTACGTTGTTCTGACCCTTAATATACTATTTCATTGCTCAAGTTTTCTTAACCTAAATTCTCATTCTGGTGACTGACTTGAGCATCGGAGAATCTTAGTAGGTGACACCACCTTTTTCCCCCTTTAACACGAAAGCTTGGTGTGAAGGATCTCTAGGACAACAAGACCAGATTCTCCCTTTAAGAGTTTGGATTATAATACCGGATACCCACTATACTGGTGTATAAACACTTTTATCATTGACTTTTGTGGCTGGTCCCCACTCTGGATCCTTGACCCCGAATTAGACCAGTTCATATCTAATGCTGGAAAACTTTTTAAAATGATTGAGGAATCAAGGTTTTAAAGGTTTTCTTAGGATTTCAAAGTTGAGGAATCAAAACGAATGATTTATGTTTTGTTGCGTAAAAGTCAATAGAATAAAAACCATTTATATCAATGTATCCAATATTGTGAAATGTAATATGAACAGAATTCGATCCTATTTTCTTTATATTTGAACTCTCTTTTAGTTTATTACTGCTTATGCATACTTTAGCTGATCATTATTGTTTTAATTCAACATGAAAAGAAATCGTTATCTTGCCAAGATTATTTGAACTGAGTATTCAAATTTCTAGTCTTCCATTGGAACGTCACTCGAAAATACTACAATTGACATGGTTAAACTTACCACACAAAAACCTCATTGTAAAAAAAGTTAACACTATACTCACATTAAATAGTTAACTAGGCTGCTATTAGGGAGATATTTTACTTACATAATTTATCGGGGATCGACCAGTTATGCTCATGTCAGGTAATTAGCTCCCCCACTCATTAGGGCCAAGCAACCAATCATCGTTACATTGGTGACTGAGGTACCGCTTATCAGGGTTGGTGTGGCTATCCTTATATTAGATAGCCAACCTTGTCACTCGTTGGGGCTTAATATGTTTAAGTTGTCCTTATCGCTTATGAGTATAGTAATCTCATCATGAAAATTTAAGAAATGATAGATATGTGAAATAATGAGAACTTTATTCATTAAATAGTACAAATGATTGCCTACTGAAGCTTACCTCATTAAAACCTTCTTAGGAAAAATCCATTGGGACAAAATCCTAAGTTAGGAAAAAGAGTACAACATAACACTGGTTAGCTATAATGAATTCTAGGGTTTTAAATGTTCTACTTGTTAATTGATACATTCTCTGTCAAGTATTTCCAACAGATATTCCCCTTTATAAATGACATCAATTACTCGACATGGGCCCTCCCAACTTGGGGCCAACTTCCCCTAATGGGAAAACTTGTTTCCTATACTTGCACGTCGCAGGGCCAAATCCCTTACGTTAAAGCATTGTAGTTGGACCTTCTTATTATATTAGAGTGCAACCTTGGCTTTAATAGCTTGGTCTCACCCAAAGATGATGTCTCACAACTCTACATCCTCGTATCTTGTAGAGGAATGAGGAGTGGTCAAGTATGCCTTCACATGTTGGTTCATTTCTAATATAGAAGCTATGTTCAGTGCCTTCCAACTTAAAGGATTTCTATTATTGTAAAATCTCCTTTACAATAATAGCATCAGACTTGTGTCACAAGTATTCTTGAGTCCAGCCACTCTTGGCTTAAATCCAAGTATTCTTTCAACAAGCCGCTCTTGGTTTAAACCTAAGTATTCTTTCAAAAGCCTCTTTAGTCCACAAATTGTTTCCTACTAAAACTAAAGGCTAGCAACATATCAGACTTTTAGACAATAACATATTTACAAAGATAGATTGTGTAAGGCATTTTAGAGAACTTAGTTTATAAAAGATACAAAAAATAAATAGATACACTAAGTAAGATAGATAAAAGGACCAAGGTTTGCTAGAGGCAGAACAACAAAGAAGGCCTTTGTCTAAGAAATCTAAGAAGAGATTATAAGAGCTTTGCTTTAAGATTACAAAGGTTCTCTCTTATGCATCCTCTTTGAATTTGAATCTCTTCATATGTATAGGCCATCAGATGACCTTTTGATAATCTGGTGAGTATAACCGTTGAAAATTCTTTGAAGGAGTTTTTATTATTTATAAGCACCAAACCTTGAGAAGATGATGAGGTGCAAAAAGGTCTGGTATTAAGGAACTTTGAGGCTTGCATAAAAAAGAAGTTCCTTGAGATCTTCAAAGTAAAAAGATCATTTGCTGGCTTTCTTCTTCTAATTAACACATAGAGCAAATTACTGTTGATCTTCTACAACTTCCTAACACAAGAGCTGACTATAATAAACTTTTTTGAAATATGCAGGGCAACTACATTGGTTTCTTTGCAAGTGAGCTTTGGTTACTCCACTGTTTTGTCTCTTATCTTCTTTGATGATAAGTACAGTTATCTTTGATAGGAGCTTGACTCGAAGCATCATTAAAGAGGAATTCAGAATGATGTATGATGAGTGCTTGAAGTAACGTTCTTATTGCATAATCTTATTGTTTCAAAAGTCTTAGGTCTGATTGGTGGTCCAAAGGTCTGAAAGTTCTTGAATAAGACTCTTTTTGAACAAAATCTAGAATCAAACTTTTGTTCTGATGGACTCTCCCTTTCTTTTGTAACCTGTGTACTTAAAGTTTGTTTCCTGAAACACTTAATTTAAATAGGTTAGATCACACATGGGTAGACTTTATTTGATTTAAATGCCTTGATGTGTGTTATTAACAAATTTTGGGGTCTAGTTATATATATGCAACTTGGGGTTTAGTTAATGATTATTACCAAAGATCTTTTTCAAACCAGACTTGGTTTCAAAAATCTTGCTAAAAATATGATTTTTAATGTGCACCAAAGGTCTTATAGCCTAACTACCATTACTTCTACACATAAGACAAAATCACTTTTTTCTACCATACATTTTTACGTGTAAGAGAAATTTTCCCAAACCATAATTACTATCATGCCCTTCACCATCTAAGTATCATACACGCCACATGCAATGATTCATACATACCAAGACTTATGCATGCATCACTAAAGTCCATATTTTTTTCTATCTTCATCTTTATTATTATTTTGCATGCAATATCTTTTTAATGTAACTTTTAAGAGTGCAATCATGCATGATCAAGCTTTATTATTTATACATTTTAGATTAGCTTTATTATCAAGATAAAATCATAAATGGTGCATGCATAGAGACCAAATCAAGGTTTAGTGAAGGTGTCCTCCATTTACCTTTTAGGGCTTCATGTGAGAGGGAAGAGGATGAGTCATTTGCTAGCTTGTTTCCTTGACCGTCAAGAGCTCCAAGGGCATGCACCAAGAGGGAGATGAGGAGAGTGGTTATTTCGATGGTGTAGAAAAAGAAAAGAAAGCTTGGTGGTGTTGGTTGTTTTCTCGGCCAAGGAAGAGGAATGAAAAGCTTAAGTGAAACTTTAAGTAGAAAGGGAGTAGAGGGGTTGGCTATGACCTAAAAGGAGAAGATAAGCTAGAGGGGTTTCTTCTCAAATATGCATGCAATAGTTGAAAGGATGCCCAAGGGAAAGAGAAGATAAGGTTCAACCAAGACAAGGGATGTGGATGTTGTCTCTTTTTTTAAAGAATGGTTTTTTTCTAATGTGCATGTGTGTGTTCATATATTTATAGAGGAGGAAATGAGAAGTGTGGTGTAAAGTGGCAGTGGCTGAAATAAGGGGGAAATGGCTGTGTAAATAGGGTGGCAAGAGGGGTTCAACTTATCAAAGTCATGGGGTGAGTAGACATGAACCATGCAAGGAATAGGATAGTGACACTTGTATAAGGAGAAGGTGTAGTGGGTTGGTGACATGATGGGAGGAATGGGCTGAGATGCTAAAGAAGAGTGAAGAGTGAGGTGTTGACATGAGTGGTGTAAGTGGCCCTTAGATAAATAAGCAAAAGGTGAAATTTAGAATTGTGCAAATCTGATGGTGTCTATTGTTTTTTTTTATTTTGGCCCTTGCTCGGGTAAGATTTTGGGAAAATGGTAAACATAAAGGTTGTAGATCTTTCTCTCTTCTTTCAAACAAGCCAAGAATCACTCAGTTCTAATAACTATAGCAAAAGTTATGACGAAAATATGAAAAGGTGTTTAGGTGCTGCGTGAATTCTAGAACCTGTTTATTATAATAAAAACTGGGAATTATGGTGTCAGAATTAGCCTACAACGTCTTCGTAAGAAATGCAAGAAATGTTTTTACGAGAATTTCAAGACAAGAATCATTCGATTCCGATAACTGTAGAGAAAATTATGCCCAAAACATTGAATATTGTTCAGGCTATTTGTGAGACTTACGAGGTAGTGGTTTGAAATAAAAATTGGGACTTACATGTTCTGAATTAAACTTCAAGGTTTTCTTAGGAATTGTAGTATATTTTGTTATGAAGATTTTGAGGCAAGAATTGTTTAAATCGAAATTGTAGTACGTTTTGTTCCTAGAAACAATGAAGCGTGCATATAATCATGTTCAACGCTAAACATTGTCAAGAAACGAGAACTAAGATTTTAATTGGGTTTGACAAGTTTCGAGGAAATAAATTAAGAAATGAATCTCAATTAATCGATATAGCCCCATGATATATTTCATGCCTCAAGATCCTTAAGGCTCTTAATACTCATCTTCTAGTTCCAGACACAAGGTTCCAATGTGATATGCGACCAATCAGAAACCGGCTTACGATTTTGATATAAACTTTCTTAAAAAACATTATTACTATTTTCTTAATTCATTTTTACTTTTTCACTATTACTGCTACTATCATCATTGTCCTCATATATCTGGGAATCACTACCCTATAAACATAGTCAAACATAGCATCAGCCGAAGCCCAATCATCACTTTTGTTAACCAACACAGACAAGGAACAACATTAGCTGAAGCCCCACATTCAAGATGTTCTCCACCCTACAGGCTTATTACATTAGGGATTCTCCCGAAAACATCAGGGGTGTTACATTGATAATGATAAATGATGTGAATTGAGAATATAAATGGTTGTATTTGAATTGATTTGATGAATGCTATGCTCTATTATTGGATTGGATGTGGACCCTTGGTGATGGTAACCAAGCGGTAGTCCCTGGTGATGGTAATCGGTGGTTTATTGATGTTTGATAGTTGTTTAGCATAATATTGCATAAAGGACGCACATAAAACTGTAGGGGACCTATGTTGTCGGCCTAGATGGGAGGGAGGCCTTTGGATAGACACATACCATGTGGTGGTTTCTTCAGATTCCACAGTTTCCTTCAAGTTGGACTCAAGGATGACCCGTAACACTTGACTTGAGGTGCCACTATCATTTGAAGTGACTGGTGTTACAAATAGGTGAGCAGTTCAGTATCGATAAAAAGATTTAAAGATACATGTTGAGAAAATTTTAATACTGCAGTATTAATCCTATCAGTAGAGTCAGATCCACATACATATACATTAACATATAATGATTGAGATAAAAATGTTACGGGGTAGCTATTGATGATGATTGTGACTGTGAATGATGTATTAGTGATGATATTAGGATATTTAGATATATTAAATGGCAATGCTATGATGATGAATTATGATGAATTGATAAATGAATAAAGAATAATAATTATGATGATGATGGATTGAATTGTACTTGAACTGGATAAACGTTGTATATTATGGCAAATTCAGTTCTGTATTTATCATTTAACATATATATGATCACCCCCTAACCATTCTTATTTCAGTGAACCTTGAACGGGAAGAAGAATAGTGAATGTCCATAATGGATGCTATGATAATCCTTAAGAAGGATTAATGTAAATATATGTTTGTATAGTTTTGAGAATTATATACCTTAGTCGGCTCTTTTGATTTATGTACATATAATGTATAGTGGATTAGGTATGTAACAACCTTATTGGAGGGTTGATATATATTTTGGTACCTAATTATAAAGGTTGATGATGATATTGTAACCATATGCATAATGTTGATGAATTGATGTTTATGCCTAAGAATTGATCATATAGTGATGATATTATTGAAATTGTAATATGGGTAGGTATTGTGATTGTTATGTTGCATATGAGATGAATGGACAATATAGAGATTGCTAGGTAGTATAGAAACTTGATTAAATGGCATGTTAAATTACTGAGAATCATGTGACTAATTAGGAACTGGATAGGCTAAATTTTTATTCGTAAGGTTTAGGAACCTCCAGATAGGTTTGGTAGACCCTATACAGTGTTTAAAAAGTGTAAGACTTGGTTTGGTCCTATTTAGATGAGATTTGAATGGTTAGGTTGCTAGAAATTGTCTAAAATGGTTTAAAATGACCTAAATGTAATTTTACGCATATCTCTCTCATTTTTAGGAATTTTGAGGTATGGTTGGTGACCACAAGTCATAATTGGTGTAAAATAACTTGTGTTAAAGTTTGGTAGCATTCAGAGGACAAGATAAGGTGTGCGAAAGTTAGCTTGAGGGCTAAAATTCTACAGTCTGGGTGTTTGTAATCAATTACACATTTTGGTAATCAATTACGCAGATACACCCTGACACGTGGATTTGTTTTTAGCTGCTGGTAATTGATTACATAGGTGGTGTAATCTATTATATAGTAACTATTGGCCCCCATATTTTTTAGAAAAATGTTAGTTTTCACCCAGCTTCCACCTAACCTTTTTAGGTTGATTTAATCAGTGTTTTGAGATACTCGAGCGACTATATTGGATTTGTAAAAATAAAAAAAATTTCCTTGCATTTTTATTTTTTGTTTTTGATTTTTTATATTTACCATATTTTATACATGAAAAATCAATTATTTAAAAATATTAGACTAATTTTTTTGAGTTAATTATATTTAATTAATAAAATTTATATAAATAATAATTATATTTTTTTTACCCATATATTACAATATTTTGGTTTTTATTTTACATATTTTCCATGCGTTGCAAGGATAACAAAAATAATAATCTAAAAAATATATTGTATAATTTGATTTAAAAAATATGAACTAATAAAAAATTATCTAAAAATATCTTTAATAATGATATATATTATTTTGATCCACGTATTTTTTTCAATACATAAACATATATTTAAATTAAATAAAGTTTAATTAAGTAAATTCTAAAAAGGAAAAAACAAAAACATGTGGGTTGAAAGGAATTTTAAACTTAATATACTTTTTTTCTACTATACTTAATTTAAAAATATAAAACATGTCACAATTTATAAAAGTTAATTTCTTAACACTATATGGAAAAGTTGATGAACTTAACTAATTTGCATTTAATAACTTCATATTCAATGAAATACATGTAAAAAATTTGGTAGGGAATTGGGTCCACCAAGAAGTACTTGAGAAGAAAACGAATCACAACATCACACATATTGTAGCAAGGTGTACCGCACCCATATTACGTAGCATAATCTACACCCATCTTGTAAAAATATTTTATTTACATTTAAAGGATTTCTTTTTTACTTTTCTTTTTTTTGCGATAGTTACACATGCGGTCCTCGTTAATCTGTCTTAAATTTGACTATTTCACTTGAGATGCGATAAAGCTCACAATGAATTAATTCGTCTCAAATTATTTATTCAATGAATTACCATAATTTCATTGCCGGTAAGTGAAATGATATATTAGGATTTGATATGATTCCCAAGAAACATATAAAGCATAACTATATCAAGTAAGAGATTTGTATTCACTGTTCAAATTGATGTCTGCACCCCAATTAAGGCATGCAAACCAATCAACGCCACAAAATCCATAACATATAAAGCATAACTATATCACAACGAGTGATGCCTAAAGCAGTAGCAGCTCCACCATACCACCTCATTTCCATTTAACTTACCGTAGTCATTCTAATACTTACTAAACATTGTAAAAGATACAAACAGTCAAATGAAACAATTAAGATGAGTAGCTAAAGTCATGAATTAGAACACACAACTGAAGTTTCATTCAGTGGAAAGTGTAGCAAGAAACATCAAAACATAAAGCTCATAATATCCTTTATTAGGTTCAAGTGGAGTAACGTGTGTGAATGACACTCCAACTACTTGGGAAGAATAGCTATGGTAAGTAAATTTTGTTCAATGCATTTGGATGTTCTAATCACCTAGAAGTTTTGACAGGCTATATAAATTCTAATGCCTGTGGTTACTGGTTTGACTTATAGAAAGTGCTAGAAGCGCTGGAATGGGAAATTGATGTATGGTTACTTGTGAGTTATTAAAGGGTTGATTAAAATGAGGTTTGACCAATTCTAAGAAAAAGTTTTACGATTAAATAGAGTTTTAATTGTTTAGAAGAGTTTAAATTTTTTTATTTTTATAATTTTATTTTCGTAACTACGTAATCAGACGGATACTAAAAGTGCTATAATGTTATTTTTCAGGAGAATATATAAGAATTGGAAAAGTAATGGTTGGTTTTAATAAAAGGCTAGAACAGGGAGAACAAGAAAATGTTTACCCAAACCGCTTCTCTATATAATTCTTTCATTAAATAACTCTGGTATATAAGAAGCTAATTCTCTTTTAATATTTATGCATCAAATTCCCGAGTATCTTTCATGATGCCCGTGCCTCTTGATAAAATTCAATATACATTAATTTCCCATTTTTTTAAAGGTTAAAGGCAACTACATAACTATAGTTAAAACCCTTCCAGTCAGGAACTTTTGAACATTACCCAATAGTGGCAGATTGAAATTATTGTTTGATTACTTCATATGTCTGTAGAATTTATTGCCACATCTGAACTGCAACAACTTCACAGGATGATCATGATCATTGAAGTTAATTCAAATATTCCTGTAGAACACCATGTACAAAAGGTTTTCTAGCAAAAAAAATAAAACAAGACTCGATCATATAGTATTTTGTACACTGTCCTAGTTATGGCATGTGTTATCTTGTAAGTTAATCAGTAATGTTGTTATTGAGTTAGAAATTCAATTCAATTACTTAGAACATGTATCAGATCCCAAGCTCACAACTATTATAAATAGCCCGGTAATGTTATATAATCATGTATGATTTCATTGATGAATAATAGAAACTAACTTGCTTTGTTGCAAAATTTCACTCTCTCTATCGATCCCCTCCGTTTCACATAACTTGTATTAAACCGAAATTATTATTCCTATACTAATTAACTAGGTTGAAAAATAAAAAACTTAGCCGCATAAGAAAGAGAAGATGTAGATTAGTAAAACCATACTATAAATGACTTGTCGACTAAACAATGTACACAGCTAATAAGCAATTTCCACCAAGAAGAAATCAAAGTATCCCAAACTTGATAGTCATTACTAATTGGTTTCCCTGCTTGAAAATAAAGAACAACTAATAAGCACCTCAAAAAAAATAGAAGACATATTTGTGTAACCATTTACCAAACCAGATACCTAAATAACCACCAAAATCAGTCACCCACGTGAACTCTCTTCCAGTGCTGCTATTTTTCTTGTAGTGAAAAAGCAAAATGATATCAGGGACCTCAACTTCAATTGGGATTTCAACCTTAAAATAAATAACTCATAAATATACATCCAAGACTAAACACCCAAGTTAGTCCCTCACTTCAACAGAGTCGGACACTTAGGTCCTCCAATTAATAAGTGAGTCCCGTTAGTCCTCCACGTCCGTCATCGTCGGACAAATAGATCCCTACCGTTAATGAAGTGTTAACATCCGTCAGAGTCAGCTGACATGGATCGTTAAATTCCAACAGGGATGCCACGTCAGAGTCGGCGAGGATCTATTTGTCCGACGATGACGAACGTAGAGGACTAACGAGACTCATTAACTGGAGGACCTAAGTGTCTGACTTTGTTGGGGTCAGGGACTAAGTGGGGGTGTTTACTCAAAATATTTCGTCTCTGAAAGCCATGTCACACAAATAAAAACAATACGGCGTCGTTTTGATGGTAACCCTAAGTATTTTCATCGTTCTCCTTTTTCTTCTTGTCTTTTCGCGTTTTCTAGTTTTCTTCATCTTCCCCCACTAGCTTCTTCTCTTGTCTCTATTCTCTTCTCCCTCTCAACAGCTACTATTAGCTGGTTGCATTTGGTTGGCTTCCTTCTCTATTTCATCCATTGAAGCTCCGTTGGAGGTTTCGTAGAGGCTGCTCCCTGCCAACACGGTTTAGGGAAAAAGTCTTGGATGCCCCTACGATTAGGGCTAAAGCACGAGCCCCACACACCTAACTGTGGCAGCTTCACGCTGAGAGAGCGTCTATTCCACGGAAATGAAGGAGCTTTGCCAGTTAAGAGGGTCCATATCATAGAAAGGAATGAGCTTTGAAGGGTCGATCTCGCAGGTAACATTCCTCTCCCTATTTTTGCATCTCTGATTTTCTATTCTTTGAGTTTCTTCTATTTGGTGGTTCTCTATTTTGCATGGGTTTTGTGTTTTGTTGAGTTAAGGGTGGTGGGGTTTGGGTGTCGGTGTGTAGGTGTTGTGGTGGTTTGGGTTTCGGTTGGATTTTTCATTGTTAGTTCTATAATACAGGCATCAGACTCTAAATCATCAGCTATACTACAATGATGGAGGCCATGGAACTCACTTCTCCAATCTAAGTTTTGAACTTTACTGCACATTGGAGTCTTCCTCTGCAGTTGGAAGTTTCACTGTTTATAACTCCCCTTCAACTGTTAGTTTCTCACCTAATGGTAGCCCTGTGTCACAGCAAGATTCACAGTCATATCCAACTGACCATTATCACACCCCTGAAAATAACTATGGCTCTCCGATGAGTGGATCCTGCATAACCGATGATTTAAGCAGCTTCAAGCACAAGCTAAGAGAGTTAGAAAGTGTGATGTTTGGCCCTGACTCTGATAACCTTGATAGTTATGACAGTGCTATCAGCAATGGAACCAACTTGGTTTCACTTCCTTGGAATAGAAGAGTTAAGACTCTAATAACCTTGATAGTTATTGAAATAGAAGAGTTTGACAAAACTTATATATAATTTGTGTTAAATAATTTTTAAAGAACATATATTATAGTTATATGGAAGGTAAAATATTTTGAGTAAACACCCCCACTTAGTCCCTGACCCCAGCAGAGTCGGACACTTAGGTCCTCCAGTTAATGAGTCTCGTTAGTCCTCCACGTCCGTCATCGTCGGACAAATAGATCCTCGCCGACTCTGACGTGGCATCCCTGTTGGAATTTAACGATCCACGTCAGCTGACTCTGACAGACGTTAACACTTCATTAACGGCAGGGATCTATTTGTCCGACGATGACGGACGTAGAGGACTAACGGGACTCACTTATTAATTGGAGGACCTAAGTGTCCGACTCTGTTGGAGTGAGGGACTAACTGGGGTGTTTAGTCTACATCCAAATAACCTTGAAGTTCCAAGAAAAACATAGAAAAGAAAAGAAATCTTACAATAAATTTAAAAACAATAGGAGAATATTGTTTAAGTCTAAGTCCCGAGTTTTTACCCAAGGCAAGCACATCATGTTCACTTTTCTTGCTCAAACTGGAGACCTGGATAAGAGAAAGAGAATTCAAGATCCATGTATTCTTGAGGAAATTATTAAGCCTGAGTATGTATTGTTCAAAAACTTTTGTTATCAGGAATCTCAAGTGGAAACTTCTCAGTCACTTTCTTTAACTACATTTGAAAGTAAATTTAGCTATTTAGAACAGATTTGGATGACCTTCTTAATGAATACTATTAGGAGAAGAAAATAAAATAAATCAAGGAGGTAAAATAAAACAAACTTCTCACATAATGAAATTCATGTCAAATCACTTTTTTTCAAATCTTTAATTATATTTATTAAAGATTGATATTAGTAATTTAATTTATTTTTATTAATAATATATTTAATTATATTAAATAATAAAATTAATAATTTTATTTATTTATTATTTTAATATATTTAATTATAGTAAATATTAACAGAAATAATGTTTTATTTAATATTAAATATTAAATAAAAAAATTAATAACAATAAACAAACATGAAAAATAAGTATTTAGCACTATTTGACAATATAATTTGTTAAATTAACATTTTAAAAATTAAAATATATTTTTATAAAAATAGTATGTGTGCATCTATATATAGAAATGTTAGCTCAAGTGACCAAATTAATAAAAAATAATATTTTAATTGAATATCTATTGAAGAATGTCTGATGCGTGTTAAAGATTTATAAAGAGTTATCTGTATTGAGAATATACCAATAGCATAAGACTGCAAATAAGAGAGTTGTCCATATATGCTTCATAGCTGCTAAGGTTCAGGAATTGAAGGTAACCTCGGAACAGCAGTGGAAAGACCCAGCATTAAACCAGATCCATATCTTTTACTCATAAAATTATTGTTGTTAATGGATATCTCAAATTCACTTGCACGTTTAACTATAATGTACCTGTATGAAATTGAGTGAGGTACATGCCGATCACAATTTATGGCGAAATAGTCGTCATATGGTAGTGTCAGCGGTGGGGGGAAATGATATTGTGAATTAAGGATATATTAGGGACAACACATGTGTGAAAGAGACTGTTAGGTAGGCTAGTTCGTGTGGTAGCATAATTTAGGGTCTAGCTAACATGATCTTGCTGGTGATGTGACTTGGCTTCATTGAAACTAGGTTAGGGCGGTATGGGTTATGTGAGGAGGAGGTCAATAGCAGTTGGGATGCAGTTATTTTTGTGGTGTTGAGTTTGATAGTTGTTTTGGTTATGGACAGTGGAAGGGTTAGCTGGTCTGGTCTCTTTATTTGTTTAATGATGTGAGGATATTCATGATGGTTAGTAGATATATAAGAAAAGTAAAATCTTGACCGTCTTGTTTAAGAGGTTGGTTGAAGTTTTTCTTAAAGCACTAGTGTAAAAAGGGGCTACGACCACAGGGATATAGACTCGGTTTTAGAGGGAAATGAGTTTGCAAAAGATGTCGTGGTAACTTTGAAATTATAAGAACAATATAGAAACTCGGTTCTATGTCCGAGTTCTTAGGATTCACACTTTATTTTAAAATTTTTTAGAGAAATCTAGGAACACGGTTCCCGCGTAACAGAGTATTTTTTAAAAAATTTAACCAGACCTAGGAACTCAGTTCTCGCGCAATTGAGTTCTTAGGTCTTGAATCTTTTATTTTATTTTTTTTAAAAAAGAATTAAGAACTCAGTTCATGTTGAATTGGGTTCTTAGGATTTTGGTTTTTTATTTTAAATTTTTTAAAAAAGAATTAAGAACTTAGTTCTCGTTGAATTGAGTTCTTAGGATATTGGTTTTTTTATTTTAATTTTTTTAACAAAACTAAGAACTTGGTTGAGTGTGAACTGAGTTCTTAGAGTGACCTTTAATATTTTTAAATTTTTCAAGAGGCCAATAAACTCGGTTTATGGAGGAACCGAGTTCGTAGGTCAAATTATTTGTAACTAAATATCCGGTTATGTCATGAACCGAGTTCATAGCTTTAAAAACTTGCACTAAAACCTCAAAACACTTTGCAATAACGGTTTTGTAAGTTTTTCCCTTATGTTACTTGCTTGCTTCCTCTCAAACCCTTACGTTACTTGCTTCCTGCATTGCTCTGGTGCTTCTATTTCCACCTACGTCTTCCACTTTCCTTCTTTCATTGTGCGATTTCTTCGTCTTCCTCCATTGCTCATTTAAAAGGTTAGTTGTCTTCATCTTTGTTGACTATTGTGTTGTGTTCCTCCATTGCTGAATGTTGCCATTGCCATTGTATACTCGTTCTAGCGCCATTGTATACCCGTTGTGTTGGCCATTGACCGTTACTGTGATGGATATGTCACTGATTGTTACTGCGTTGGTCGTTCTGGTACTCTGTGTTTGCCATTGCCATTGCCATTGACTGTGTTTGTCATTGCCATTGCCATGTTGGTCTTTCTGGTACTCTTTTTTTTATTACAAATAGAAACTTTTTACAAATATGAACAATATTTTTATTCTTCCTAAAAAAAGTAAATACTATTATTGGTGTTTTCTGAAAAAAGCCTGTTGCCATGTTGGTCGTTCTGGTACTTTGTTTGCAATTGCCATTGTCATTGACTGTTGCCATTGCCATTGCCATTGACTGTGTTTGCCATTGCCATTGCCATTGCCATGTTAGTCGTTCTGGTACTCTTTTTTTTATTACAAATATAAACTTTTTACAAATATATCAACAATATTTTTATTCTTCCTAAAAAAATAAATACTATTATTGGTGTTTTCTGAAAAAAAAAAGTCAAAATCCCCATATCATTGTGAACTCTATGTTTTCTTTAAATAACATATGAGGCGACCGATGGATCCCATACGAGACTTATGGAGAGTATGTGCTGATATGTATGACACATCTTCCCAGGTGCCCTGAAACAAGGACGAGTTTGGTAGGACGAGCAACATTCATATATATATATTGATCAGAACGATATATTGAAGATTACAAATGCGATGATCATGCTCAACATCTCCATTATACAGCTTTGGGAGATGTAAGTACTTACACATGTAAACATATATTTACCAATTTTATATGTACTAATGTTTTTCATCGACTATATGTTGTAGGTTTATGCACAATGTATGTGTGGCTGAAGGGAAGAATGACATATTTGGATTCCTGGAGCCTGGGGCTATATAGGGGAGTGGAACCAAGCATGTAGAGACCCAACCTTACGTATAGAACTGGATGTTTGAGTCCAGGAAGAGGGTTTACTTGGCGCCATACATTAACAAGTAAGTTGACACTATTTTTAGTATATGTGTATTTATATGAATGAATATAATTTGTTTGTGAGTTGAATACTTACTCGATTCCCTTTCATTTTAGTGCTCACTGGCTTCTTGTAATTATTTGCGTAGCAGATAACTTGGCAGTTTGCATTTGTTCAGTACATGGCACAGTTCCTTTACAATTGAAGCTTTATGTTGAAACATAAGTTAACATTGGTACTTTTATTATGAACAACAAATAAGCTTATTTTATTGATAGTTCTAATTAGTGTTTATTTTTTTCAATAGGGTTGTAAATGGATATAATAGATTGAGGGGCGTCACACAAAGAAAAATTGCAATGGTTGTTCCCTAAAGTAAGTACACTTTCTATATAGATTTTATTTTTATAATTTGAAGCAAATACTAACAAACTTTATATATGTATCATGCAGTATCGTAGATAGACAGGAGGATATAAGTGTGAGTACTATATGATGAAGACCATGCAGACTATCATTGAAGCAAACATAACTGATAAATGGGAAACTGTAAGTTTCGTAACCAATTCATTAATTTCAAACAAATTCGTGTATAATGATGTAATTGTGTATTTGTATATGTAATAACTAACACACACACACACACACACATATATATATATATACATGTTTTCTAGGACTGGTCCCCATATGCTGCCAAAGAGATCAAGGAAAATTGGGAGCAATGGGCCTCATATTTTTTAAGGGTTAGGGGACAATAGTATAGGTATATAAGTATTAGTTTTAGTAGTCTGTATATGTATATATGTTAGGAAAACCTGTTTTAGTTTTAGTAGTTTTAGTTTTAGGATTTTGTATATATATATAATTTTGTTTGGTGTATTTGTATTCTTGTATTGGGTCATCTTTGTTGTTTGCAGGTTTAAGATTATAGAAAAACAAAATAGATATTTTAAAAAAATCCTACCTACGAACTCGGTTCTGTCTTTAACCGAGTTCGTAGGATGTCTATGAACTCGATTGTTGCATAAACCGAGTTCATAGATTGACCCAGAAACAAAATATGAACTTGGTTTAAGAAACAATCGAGTTTATAGATTGACCCAGAAACATAATATGAACACGGTTTAAGTAGAAACCAAGTTCATAGATTGACCCAGAAACAAAATATGAACTCGGTTTTCTTAAGCTGAGGTCATAGATTAGCTACATGAACTCAGTTTTACGAACTGAGTTCATACCTTCGTTACCTGCAAACACGACAGTAACGAACTCGTTCTCGCAACCGAGTTTGTATCCTAATTTTAACCGAATTCATAGACCTTTTCTGCACTAGTGAAGAAATCAAAAAACAATAATATTCTATATTTTTGTATTTAGAAAGGAGAATTCACACGAATTACAAGCCTAAAATCAATCTATATAAATGCCAAAATAAATGAAAGGAAAATTGAAACAAGAAAAAAAAAGAAAGAGGGGCCAAAATGAACCTAAGTTAAGAAATATAGCTTATGGATGTCATCTTCATAAGCTATGAATATCACCTTCCATAAGCTATGGATGCATCTTCCATGGTCATTAGCTAAAAACAATGAGTTTAACACCCCTTCTTAAGTTAGATACTGTAGATATTGAAATCTTAAGATGGTTGTAAAATTCCTAAATGATGTTGAATGCAAAGGCATGGTGAAAGCATATGCTATTTGATTTCTTGAAGTGACAGGCAACAAATGGAATAACCATTCCTTTATCTTTTTCCTAGTAACATGATAATTCACCCCAATGTGTTTACTTTTTTCATGAAAAACATGATTGTGTGCCAAGTAAATTGGTAATAAATTATCATAATAAACTGAAGTTGGTTGAGAAAAGCTTCTATTCAGATCCTTAAAAACTGTAATCCAACCATTGAATCTTATGAATTAAAGTGGCCAAAGCTCTATATTATGCTTCTAGTGAGCATAAGGAGATAGTGACTTGCTTCTTATTCTTCCAAGACATTAAGAGATTTACCCAGGAAAACACAAAAACTTGTGATGTATTTCCATGTTTTCTAATAACACCCTAAATCTGAATATGCATATCCTCATAACTTGAGATGTGATTTTGTTGATAAGAATATTCCCTGAGAAGGTGAACTTTTTAAATATTTTAAAACATGAATAACTACCTTATAATGTAGATCCATATGATTACTCATGAATTAACTTAGTTGCTACACAAAATAACTAATGTTAGGGTCTAATGTTAGACAAAACAATTTCCCCACTAATATTTTATAGGAGAGGACATCTTTGAAAGGATTTCCATGGTCTGATTATAACTTGGTTGAAGGACCAAAAGGTGTCTTAGCAGCTACATTAAGTCTATCTTAATGTTAAAAGGGAATTAGTAAAAGTAGCATGCCATTCTATGCTTACTCATTTTAGCTCATATAAGGACTTATTGAGTTTGCAGATCTTCTTAGAATCATGAGGTAAGAGGCCAGGAAAAGGCAACATATAAACTTCTTCATGAAGACTGTCATGTAAAAAGGAATTGTTTATATCTAATAATTGTTCCAGAAACCATCCCTTAATGGCAGCGACAATAAGAACGACTCTAATGGTGGTGATTTTTACAACAGGTGGAAATGTCTCAAAGTAATTAACTCTCTCCAACTGTGTGTAACCCTTTGCAACCAATCTAGCCTTGAATCTTGTAACAGCCTTGATTTTTTAGAATAGGAAACCAGCCCCCCAGGACTTTGAGGATACTTTGTTGAGCTTTCAATAAGAAGCTCGAGGCTTCAGCCTGTTCCCCGAACAGTTTAGAATGAGAAAATAGAGAGAAGCAGAGTTTAATATAAAAAGTAAGAATACCAAGAGAACATAACAAGTGAGAGAAGCAGAGATAAGAAAAATAATAAATAATGTTCGACAATACTGTTTAATTAAAAATAATACGTTAACGACGATTATTTCAGGTACAAATTAATTTATAACTATATTTATTCAATAATTATTTTTTTGACAATATTTAATAGATAAATAATTATAATAATTTATTTTGAAATTATATATATATATATATTAAATTATTTATTTATTTGATAATTATACTTAATATGATACTGCTTGGTTCCTCAGATTTGAACTATGGGACCCAGCTTGAGGTCAGACTCTGACCGTTCAACCCAAGACTAGTGATCTAATAGGGATACTAGTCTTGTTAGAATCTCTCTGCAAAGAATCAAGGGTGTCTGACTTGGCCTGATAAGCTCAGTCACAACCTTTAACGTCTCCTACGTTTGACCGTTCATATACCTCGGGATATCCGATTGTGGCACGGCCAGTCTCTGGTGACTCATTTCAACGCTTTAGGAATTTTTCCTGAAGGGACCGAAGCGTGATTCAGACTCTATCATCTCTGTTTTTCAATAAGTTGATTTCCTTAGAAATCGCTTTAAAACTCGACCCGAATACCTTTGGTGTTTTGGACCCAGATTTTTCATACGATCTTAGAATTGAATATTTTGGTCTCATTCTCTTCGTTTTGAAAAGATCTTCAATCTCCGTTTCTAGCCCTGAACTTCGATTCTTACTCTGTCAACCCCAAAATCGAAGATTAAGTATATTCATCTCAAAATTTCCAACATTTGGACTTTTTCTCTGCGCATAGTTTAGAAAAAAAATTCATAACTTTCTCATACGATCTTTGATTTATGCAAACTTGGTGTCAAAATCTTTGTAACAAAATTATCTACATTTTCCATACAGACATTAAAAGCTAAATCCTTCTAGATAGGTACAGTTTAATAAATATTTGTGACCCCTTGGCTGTTTCATTTCAATGCTGGCAGCCCTCAATAAACTTCACGTATCTCCCTCTTCTGGTGCTTGAATCACCCCGTTATTTTTTCTATAGATCCTTATCATAGACCTCTACAATTTTTATTAAGGGCCCAAAATTAAATTCCTAAGTAAGAATTAATGGTAAATTTATTTCAAAGGCCCTAGCTGATCCTGGAAGCTTCCAGAGCACCCTGTCGTAAATCGGGTATATCTCGGGCTACAAAACTTGGATCATTGCAAATGATATATCAAATTAAAGATGAAATGAAGATCTAAAAACTTCATGAAGGGCTCAAAATCAAATTCCTACTCCATTAATCCCAGAATTTAAAACACTACACCAATTCATGTTTCTCTAGCAACAGCTTGCACTAGGTGCAGTATTTTCCACATATCTCTCTCATATGACCATTAAATTGAATGAGACCTTCACCAAATTTCTCATAACTCAATGCTCACAACTTTTATAAAGTACTCAAAGCCCAAATCGCAACCCATTTGGCCCAGAAAATTAGTCTATAATAGGGACAAAAATCCTATCATAGCCCTATACCCTTTTAGTATTTGGGCCATATCTCACTCAATTCTTGATGGATGTTTTAGTTCTTTATATGGATTTAAAGAGGACAAAAATTTCTACAACTTTTATGTTTGGGCCATTTTCTAATTCGGCATAAAAAGTCCCCAAAAGGTCTGCACAAAGCGATACCCAAAGATGAGCACATCAGCTTCTCTATGCAACCTTAGCCAATTAACTTCCACCACTCAAGGCACACTTGTCTCCTCCACCTTAGCTCCTTCTCCCATGAATTACTCCAGCCTACCACCTACCCTTCTAGGTGTCCACTCATGGTTAACCCCTTCTTCAACTAGCACTAACAGCTTGTCTCACAAGGAGACACATTTGCTATGTTACCACATCATGTCCTATGACCATGTATCATGACATACCCTATACCATGCCACACCATTCATTAAGATTGTCTTATTTTCCTTGCCCATTCACGTTCAGAATTGCAAGATTAAGATCAAGACTTTAATACACCACATTCTTTTATTACACCATGCCTTATGCCATACA
Source organism: Clitoria ternatea (assembly GCA_037962975.1). Classification (NCBI taxonomy): domain Eukaryota; kingdom Viridiplantae; phylum Streptophyta; class Magnoliopsida; order Fabales; family Fabaceae; genus Clitoria; species Clitoria ternatea. Next base: position 100,721,905 of record CM075674.1, on the reverse strand, counting down.
CATGATGCCTTCACACTTCCCACTAACTTACTCTCTTCTTTAAAATTTCAACAGCCACCTCCTCTCTATTTTAGCCACCACATCTCCTCCTTAATTACCCAAATCAGCCACCACACTTCTCCTTCCTTACAGCTACACCACCACCATTACCATTACTCTAAACCAACACACATTGTCTTGCTCTCTTTCTCTCCTTCTTAGCCAGCGTGTGAACTCTTTCCAGGCAGCAAGAACTTCTTCATTTCCTCATCATCCCTTTGTTCATCCCTTCTTGGTCGTGACTTCCTTGGCTCAAAGGTAAGGCCTTTGCACTTGGAATCTTTGATTTATGATCACCTACTTCCTTCTATTTATTCTTATAGCCATGCATGCTTGTTGACCACTATTCTTTTTCTATTTTTGGGATCTTTAAAACTGTGTACCATGACTGCTCTTGGAGTTACATGCTTGATCTTAGACTCCTTAAAAATCACCGATAAGAACCGACACCTAAACGACGAAAGACTCGAAGGTTATTAGAACTTTAGAAAGGTTAAATCTTCCACTTTTCTTAGTAAAACCCTTGCTGTTTGTTGACTGTCCATGGCTCCTAAATTCTTGAAATTGTTGCATGAGATTTTTTTTTTAGCATTCAAGAGGCAATCCACGGCGATCGGTGGCAAGAACGGTGATTGGAAAATTTTTTAAGCAAACCACTTATTTCCCCCTTTAAGGCCGTGAGGTACCATGAGGTAAGGGGGGTTCCATCTCGTTTTAAATTGATTCCGATTCTGCTATAATATTTCTCACGTAGTTAGAAATCGTTATCTTAATTTTTGTTACGATCTGACGGTTAAATCGAAAGATCTGAGCTTTTTCTTGCTGCTGCATTTTGGATGTTTATATATATATATATATATATTCTAATTTGATATTCCACAAATATATATATACCAGTTCACTAAAAAGTAAAAGATTACTAAATAAAAATTTTACGCGATTTAGTAAGCGGTAGAAAACAACGTGGGCACGGTTGGATGATTCGATATGGTTGTATTGATTATTTTTAAGTACTTATGTAATTTGAAATTTAATTTTTCTGGTAAGCCCCGCCGCTAAAAATTTAATTTACTGATTATACATTGCCGAAGTCGTTTTAGGAATATTGCGTACTTTCAAGTAAATTTACCGTCTGGGCAAGTAAAATATTTTATTTTACTAAATTATAATAAGAAGTATAAAAAAAATTTAGTAAGATAATAATTCCGAAGAAAAATATGTGTAACCATATAATAGTAGTTAAATAAACAAATTAGAAATTCCTTTTAGATAGAAAAGAACTTTATTAAGGATTTCTATAACTTAGACACAAATGACACTTTATGAGTTAAGTAAAGAAAATAAAACAAGTGAAGTTTTAATATAATGAATGTTAGGAATAATAAGAAGTTGTTAATGACTAAATATTTAGCAACCATTTTAGAGACCAACTTAGTGACCAATTGAGGAAAATATAAAAAGGGATTTTAGGAATTTAATTAAAGAATAAGGCTTGATTTAAATATTTTAATGAACTAACTTAGCCTAGTAGAAAAAGAAAAGGAAATTTTAGGTCCAATTTGGAATTTAATAAATAAATAAATAAAAAGAGAAGAAAGAAGAAAAAGATAGACTAATTAGTGACCAAAGGAATAAATAAACTTAGAAATTTAAAGAGTTTCACCTTAGCATAAGATAAGAAAAATGATATTGAAAAGTTAGAATAGGTAAGAAATATTCATTAGAAATTTAAATATTTTAGTAAACTAGTGGAATGAAAGTCATAGAATGGATAAAAAAAGTTAATGTAACTTATAAGATAACAATTATTTTGATTAAATTCGGCATTTAGGAATTAGAATAGGGGTTAGATTTAAATCATTTTCCTAAGGAAAGTACATTAAGTAGAATGTAACAAAAATAAGAATTTTACGCTAAAGATTTTCTATAAGAAGTGATAATTAGATTTAGTGAGTTGGATAAAGCTTTAGGAAAATAATGAGACTTATGTAATAAAAATATTTTTAGAGAAATATACTATGGGTTATTTGAATTAGTGAGTAAAATTTAGAGACAACAACTTTTATACTAAGAACTAAAAAGAAAGAGTAAGGAGATTTTAAAAAACAAAAATAGTTTAGAAAATCTTAAGAAAAGTTCTTCGATATAGTGACAAACCAACTAAGGTAATCATGATCTAAAAATTTAAGTATATGTATACCAAGGATGATAAAATTCAATGAGAATTAAAAGGTAATACCATGCGATAATCAATATAAGTACATTAAAGTTCATAAGAACATTACTTAGGAGAATAATTTAAAGGAAATGAATGCATATCAGTAATATATAGTGACATTTAGTGAAGTTGAATACCAACTTAAAAGGTAAATGAATAATTTAAAGAAAAATTAACTCGGTGATAGAAAGTAAGGGACAGTAAAAGGTGTTACTGGCACCTTAAATATATTTAATAAGTACTTTTGTTAGTAATTTAAGGTTAAGTCATTCAAAGTGTATTTTCAAGAAACCAAGTTCATATAGTAATATACTAAATAGTTACATAAGATCACTTAGTAATAATAGATAAGTCATGCCTAAGGAAACATAACCCACGAATACAACTTTACTATTGATAAGTTGATTAATTAAAAAGGATAATCAAGATGAATAGTCTGATAAGATTTAAGTAGGAAACCTAGATTAAAACATTTATAAAGAAATATTCATGAGTATACCAGTATACGTGATCCTCCTATTATAATGATATATATCATGATTGTTGTATAATATTTGTATGATGAATAATGTCTGTGACGACTGTTATATAATTGTGTACATGAATGAATTGTGTTAATTATACGTGATGAGTATGCGTGATGAGATGTATGATGAGTATGGTAAGATGACATGTGTATGGACTATAATGTTGTACTTATATGATGCATTAAATGAATATGATGAAATAAATAAGAAAATAAATAAATGTCTCGGTAGGGATCCTGAGATTAATAAATTTTGAAAATGATATGATAAGACTAGATCAGATCCGATGTGATGATGGGCGTTGTAGCGCCAATATACCCCATGGTTTTATGAAAAATGTGAAGTCTTATTTTATTTCTAAGTGTTGAGTAAGATCATTGTGGATTGGGAAATTTTTGAAAACAAAGAACGAATTAATTGAAATAGACCCGACGTTAGAAATAAAACGGAGTCATTAAAAGGGCCTACCGACGACTAGTGAAAAGAAAATTGTGAATTGTATGCATCATATATGGAGTTGAGGAGGGATGTTGGAATGATCCCCTAGAGCATATAGTGATGGGTACACTGAAGAATCTGTCACGCCTCGATACCTGAGGGCAGTCTAGGAAGTATAACCGGAGGCGGGAATTCTAAGTGGCATCGGATTCGCGCCCGTTGCCGGATAGCCCGTAGCAAACTCTGGTGTACTTTGACAAGAGGCGGGATTTTCTATAATCGTGGAGTGCCCGTTCTGTGGTGATGTGTGGTTGGCCATTTTGATGATTGGGATTGTGAGTCCCATTTGTGAAAACCAGAACGATGAGAGCTCCGGTCGCTCTAGTTGGGGAGGGGAGATAAGGGTGGCGTTGTTGTGCACATGGATATTGTATATGAGATTGTTGAGGAGGAGATGGGCCCACATGCATCATGATGACTAATAAAAGATTTGAATAACGAAATGAATTCATGCATTACATCACTGTGTTGAGATTGCGATTGCTTGTTGTTTAAATATGATCATATAGATATTAGTAACCCTGAGAGGTGACTGGGAAGATGGGAATGTCCAACTAAGATGAAAAGTGGTGAGATAACTTAGAGTATATTTTAGGAACCCCAAAGAGAGTGGGTGGGACTCGATCTTGGATTGTTTGTGTTGTATGTGGGCAGGTGTTGATAAGACACCTTCCTGATTGTTGTGGAGGTGAAGACTCACCATTACGCTAATTTTTCCGTATATTGTGGGGATGAAGACAGACTTTAGAATGAGAATCACGTGAGCTCTTCTTGGACCGAGGACAGGAAGATTAGGATAAATTATTCTATTTTCATTTGTGGGAGCCTATATGCCCTTTCACTTTCAGTATGTACAGTTGCTGTTACGACCATGTATTATATATGATATGTTGTATATAAGATGTATCTGTTCCACCAAGTTTCCTTATAAAAAAAAACTTCCACATTTTTCTAAAACTCGTAACCTCACAGTTGACCAGGATAATCTAGTGGAAGGGATTGTCCTAGTTAACCGAGGGTGTTACAAATCTCTCCACAATGCCATCAATAAGGTATTTTACTTCATAGACCAATTTGCATCCTTTAAGAGTTACTTCTTGAGGAGAATCAACAAAAGTCCATGTTTAGTTATGTTTTAAGATTTCAAGCCCAAAATCTATGGCATCTCTTCTATGTTGATCCTTGCAAGCTTACTGGTAGCATGTTAACTCCTAAATTGAGTTAACAGATAAACAAAATCCTTTGTATGAAGGAGACTAATGCTATAAGAAATAATAGAGGAAATTGAGTGAAAAATACCACCTGGTGTGCTTTTATTGTTTTGCTTGTTGGCAGAAATAAGGTTGTAATGGTAATCAACCAAATATGACAATGTTTTTTATAATTTCTTTGAGTGTCTTATAAGTAGTCTTGGAATTGGTTAATTATTCCTTCATTGATCATATTTTGTTGAGGATCTTGACCTTGTTGAGTTTGAATTTGTTCTTCGTCCTTATTTGGTTCTTGAACAAATTAACACTCTTCTTGATGATGACTATCCTGAGGATGATGATCATGTTGATGATCTAGTAAGTCTAAGACATCATCATTTAAATTTATAATAATGATGGGAAAAAATGAAGGAAAATGTGTCCCTTATTCAATCATAGGATCATGCTTCTACATAGAGTCTAAATGAAAAGGAAAAAATTCTCATAGAAAAACACATTCCTAGAAACAAGAAATGAACGAGATTGCATATCTTATAGGAGATGACCTTTTGCTCCTTCTTTGTAACCTAAAACACACTTCTGATAGCTCTAGGATAAAACTTGGTTCTATGTGATTGAATGGTACTAGCATAACACAAACATCCAAAGATTTTGAGATTAGTTAGATTAGATGGTGTGTTATAAAGAATTTCATAAAGAGACTTATTTTCATCAAAGGGTGGGGAATTTATTTATGATATGCATATAGTGAGTAATGGTTAAATTCTCAAATATTTGAGGTAAATGTGCTTGGAAGAAAATGGGCTCTAGCAACATTAAGGATATCTTGATGTTTCCTTTCAACAATCTCATCTACCAAAGGGTATCTATACATGTAGTTTGATATAAGACCTTTTCTGGTTTATAAAATTCATGCATCAAAAACTATACACCATTATCACTTCTTATAGATTTTAAATAAGTGCTAAATTGATTTTTGATACATGAAACAAAATTAACCAAATGTTGTTTGGTTTCAACTTTACTTTCATTAGAATTATCCAAGTGAATCTACTATGATCATCAACGAGGGTAAGAAAAAATCTATGGTTAAAGGATGAAGACATAGAGTAGGGACCCCATACATTAGCATGGATAATATCAAACACTATTAGAAATAGTGTTGTTGTTAGGAAACAAAAGTCTTTTCTTTTTAGACATATGATAGATTTCATGTGGCACATCATTATTATTATAAGGGGAATGCAATCAAAGTGAGCAGAAACTAATTTGTAAAAAGATTGAGAGGCATGTCTTAGTCTATGGTGCCATATGTAAGCATGGTCTAAACTATTTGAAGAAGCATGAAAGACACCAGCAGGGAGAGAAGTAGTTTGTTCATGAGGCTGATCAATGAAAAATAAGCCTTGGAATATGCTAGCTAAACTAATCATCCTCCTTAATGTTTCCTGTGGTATAACACAAGATACACCATTCATTTCCAAGAGGCATTCAAGTTTCTCCAAAAGCTTACTCATAGAGACCAAATTAATATAAACTCAAGCACATATAGAACATTATACAAAATCAAAGTTTAAAACAAGGAAAATATACTAGAAATAAATGTACTAACTTGATTTCCATTTGGAAAAGTGATCAAAGTAAAGGGGATGGTTTTTTGAAATGAAAAATTACCTATACTATGAGTAATGTGATAAGTGACACTTGTATCAAGAAGCCACTAATTACTATCTTTACTTGTAGAGGATTTAAGAAAAGTAACATTACTATTAGGGAGTCTGGTGCTTATAGAGTTGACTTTATGTGTAGCTTGGTGCTTTGCTTACAGAGACTTTGATACTGCTATTGGCTGAGTGCAACTCCTTTATCAGAACCTTCTTTAGGATTGAAGTCTTTGAGTTTTTGTTAAAGGGGAAAAGGTTGTAGTATTGTCTATCTTGGAAGGTTTAGATTGATAACCTTATGGAATACCATGTTTGAAATAACATATTTCCATATTATGGTTTATTTTCTTGCAATAAGTTCAATACTTATTGTTCTGTTGACCTTTTGCCAAGTTGTTTTTACTATTTGGTTGGTTTTTTTTGTTGGCATTTGAATTATTGTTGAGAAGACATGACCAACACTTGAAAATTAGAATTTTTAAGAGGTGAAATCTCAATATTGAATTGTCTTTCTTGTTGGCAAACCATAGAAATGCCTCTTGTTATACTTGGGACAGGACCAATCAACATCATTTGAGACCTAACATGTGTGTATTGTTTATTTAACCCCTTGAGGAATTTAATAACCAAGCCCTTTTTTCTTTATAGGTGCATATCAACTCAATAACACCACAAGAACATTGAATCAAGCACTTGCATCTTCGAGTTAACCTGTAATTCTTAATTTCTTCCCAAATTTCCATTAGTTGAGTGAAGTATTATGAAACTTCAAGGCTTTCTTGGTGTAAGTGGTAGAGTTCTTTTTGCAATTAATAAATCTTAAAGGTGCCCTGAGAAAATTAAGCACAAAGATCCTTCTAAACATTAACAACACATTCAATCCACAAGATTGATTTGGTGATTGGAGGCTCTACTGAATGGAAAATCCAATAAAAGACCATGTTATTGCAACATTTCTAAGGAGCAAAAAAAGGATCAGATTTGGCAAACTATATAATAGTGTCGTCGACAAACTTGAGTTTGTTCTTTGAATCCAAAGCAACTTTCATATCTTGGGCTCATGTGTGATAGTTTTTTTCATTCATCAAGGGTGTCATTATGATAACTGTTGGGTTTTCATTTGAGTGCAGAAAATAAGATTTGAAGGATTAATGTTATAGTCAAGATAATCTTAGGCTGCCATAGGAGCAAAGCAAGAAAAGAAAGAAGAAGACTTGAATCACTAAGCTCTTGATATCATCTTAAGAAACTAGAAAACAATAATTCTATATTTTTGTATTCAGAGATTGACAACTTGCACAAATTATAAATCTAAAACCAACGTACATAAGAAAGGAAAACAATTATAACTACCAAAACAAAAAAAAGACAAAAAGAGGGATCAAACTGAACATAAACTTAAAAAACATAGATGTCATCTTCCATAAACTATGACAGCAATCTTCCATAGTCATAAGCTAAAAACAATGAGCTTAGCCGTTTTGATGGTGAGGAATCATTCCATGATGGGATCAAAAAAATTTATGGAGGTTAAATGAAGGGTGAAACGATATATGATCCCCAGATTAAAATAATATTTTAATGTAGTTTGTTTGTTCTGGAAAATTACTTTACTTTAGTTTTAACGTATCATGTCACATTTTTCATAGGTATTTAGTAATTTAGTAATAACTAATCGATAGATCAATTTTAATTTCCAAACTATGTTTAATAATTTTATATTTTCTAAAGAATTTACTTAGCCCATTCTTGCCTACAAATTAGTCCTTCACATTTTAAGTGCCTATCAATCTAGTTTATTTTAAGATTAATCATTTTGGTCTTTAACTTAATAAAAGATCATTCATTCTAATTAATTTTTAGGAACTCAAATAATTAATTTTTTTAATTAAATTATGGATTAAGGTGGTTGAATTCAAAATTGGAGAACAAATCAGTAATCCTTACAAGTTTAAGAATTAATTTAGTGTTCACTGTTTTCCGAATCGATCCCTATCGTTAAGGACTATAGCTCAACTAGCAAACAATCAATACTTATATTTCCAATCTTCTGGTGTCTTTGGTTTAGATATTGAACATTGAATTTTCCATTTTCTAGGAACAGAACTGAACAAGAAAAAACAAGCATAATTTAATAACATTTTCACATATGATCATTCTGGATGAGGAATTAAAGAAAAATGACACATGTAATATAATTGATCGAGTCCTGACAATTTCCAAATAAAGTAATTTTGTTCCCTTGTTCATTCCTTTCGCATGATTGAAAATTGTTAACCAGTAATATGAATAATGTGCTATGTTGGGTCTCATATATCGCTTTAGAAAAACATGTGTTGTGTTTGGTCTCATATATTGGTTTTTCAAAAAATGTGCTGTGTCGGAGCGAATTCGAGCATAATAATTTGATGAAAAATTATAATTGTAAATTATTTATACTAGTATGTTTTAGTGTTTGAAAATAAAAATAAAATAAAGATAAAAAATAAAAAATAAAATAAATGATAAATAAAAACATATTATATATTATTTAATATAATTGGTATAAAACTATTATTGGTCTTGTAATTTGTTTGTTAGATAATTTTTTTTTAGGTGAATACAAGGGTATTCCTTAAACGAAAATTAATCCTTTTGAGAAATATAAATTATTGAAATAGATATTTTCTCTTTTAACAAAGTCTTTTTCAAACACATAGTATAATTTAAACCCTTAACAACATGCCTAATGGATCCAACTATCTGTCAGTTGTTCCAAACGTTATTGGTGGGATATGTATCTATATGTGTGTGTGTGTGTGTGCCTAATGGATCCAACTATTTGTCAGTTGTTCCAAACGTTATTGGTGGGATATGTATCTATGTGTGTGTGTGTGTGTGTGTTGTGGATACTTATCTTAGAGAGTCATTGCTCCCAACATGTAGGACCATTTTGTGCCCACATATATCGCTAGCACTTCAGGCTGCTGTATCTTATTCATGCTAGTCCATGGGATAATGGACTTAATAAAGAATGAGTTCAAAAAGTTGACTTTTTATTCAGACCTTGGAATTAAAAGCTCTTACTCAATCCTATGTAGGTTGTGAGCCGCCTTTTCTTTTACTTTTTTTAAGAATATTTTTTACAAAATGAAAACTACTCACACCAAGAAAAGTAAAAACTTTAGAAGTTTTAGTTTAAAGAAGAAAAAAATTAGAAACTTTACTAATATCACAAAGTAAAATTTGGGAATAACATAGCTTATACATTATTTCAGTTGGCAATTATAACATATCAAAGGAGTCATGACAACGTAAACATCATACTTAGCCAACTGAATTAATCTCTTTTATATCAATGACAATGACAATATTATAATTGCAGAAAGGTTATTAATGTTGGCAGTATGCACTAAGAGCCTACACATTTAGGACATATTGTTTTATTTGAATAAGACATTTTGGTTAAATAGTTTAATAACCTTTATTAGTCTTTAGAATAATAGGTCAATATGAGAATACTCCTAAAATATCACTAGTCAAATATTAATGTGTGGACATATAAATCTATTAAGACTAGCGTGTGAATGTATTAATGATCTGATATCATAGATCATGGATATAGATAATATTAAGTCTTCATAAGGGTGCAATTTAAGAGTAATAGTGTACTGGACAGACCCACCATGAGAACATTGTGTGGATCATTACATGAGTGTCATAAACAATTTTTAATGTGATAATGGTATATGTAGTCTTTCGACTTGAAGTCACTACTGTAACATCCTAAATTTGAAAATTTCAGAAAATAACTCATTAAGGCTCGGTGGCTTATTTTTTTCTTGCGCACCTTTAGCATTTCGGGTCTAATTTTCTCAAATGATGCTTGATTGGAATGATTCCGGTCTCGTTCATTGTTTCGAAGAGATCTTCAATCTCTATTTCTGGGCTTTATCCTAAATTCTCACTCTGTCATGCTCAAACTCAAGGATTAAGTGAATCCATATTAGAACCATGATTATTCACGTTTTTATCCTGCGCATGGTTCGTTCAGAAATTCATAACTTTCTCATATGATCTCCGTTTCTTACAAACTTGGTGTCAAAATCACCGTAACAAATTATCTACATTTTCCGTGAAGACATCAAGAGCTAGATCTTCCTAGATCAGTACAGTTTTAGAGATCTTTGAAGAACCATATTCATCACGTCACTATGGTGACAGGTCTCAGAAAAATGGCAATATCTCCCTTGTCCGTTATTCAAATCACTTTGTTCTTTTTTATATAGATCCGTATCAAAAATATATACAATTGTTATGGAGGGCACGAAACCCAATTCTCAAAGGATAATTTTTGGTGAATTTATTTCTGAGCACCTACTTGATTCAAAGACGATTAGAGCATCCTATCGTATTTCGATCATAACGCGGGCTACCGATATCGGATAATTACAAATGATATATCAATTTAAAGAAAAAAAGGAGACCTACAACTTTGGTGTTGGGAGTTTTCTCTGATTCGAAATCCACGAATTATCATAGAATTGTTTTTAACATAATTATTTTCCGGTTCATGAAAATCCTGCATACCAAAAATCATCGGGTAACAATTTAATTTTCCGGTCACCGGTTTCCAACCTACCACCACACCAGCCACAATCCAAGGGCAGGTGTCACACCTTGGTCACTTCAGCCCACTACCTCTCCACCTTATTTTTCCACTAGCTGCATGTAACCACTTCATTAAACACTTGTCATTTCTTTTCTTTTAAGATCTCTTTTATTTTTGTTTTTAATACACATTCTCTTCAATCATCAAGGCTCTTTCACGTCACTCTACTCTTCTTCTAAACTCTAGCAGACTCTCTTTTCTTTTTTTTCTAAGCATGGGACCCTCTCTATTGTCCTATCCTCTTTTCTTTTATTATCTTATTTCTTCCTTATCTCTCAATATATATCAGCACTTCCTCACTTCATTCACACGTACTTCCATCAACGATCTCTGTCAATCCCACCGTTGGATTGGCTTAAAATTTTGAGAGTGTATTCTAAACATCCTCCTCTACGTTCTCACCGTTCCGAGTTTCAGTTTGACATCTGTAGGTGGAGAAATCATGTTCAAACCACGACCCTGTTCTAGTTTACAGGAATTCTGACCAGCTTCAGGAAAACTGTCATTTCCTATTCGTTAACCGTTGGATCGGGCTGAAATTTTGGTATGAAGTTTCGGAAATGTGATTCTAGGTACTGACCATTGGGATCTTGGTCTCGAGGTCTATACGGGGAGATATTGTGCTTGAACAATAGCATGAGTTCAAATCAACAATTGACTCGGATCGTTCAGGGAGCGTTCGAGTTTTGAAATCAAGGATTCTAGGTAGGGGGAGCGTTTACATTTTAAATGCATAGTTTATGAACGGGTTCGGGATAGTATTGTTATTATTAGTGAGAAATCCTGAATATATAATATGTGTGACATAATTGTGTTATGATATTTTCCGTTTATATATTATTGATATTGAATTTGGCATGAGATATATATGTCGTATTTGTGAAATTTTTATGATGCCTATGCATGATATGTAGTAGGATATGTGATGATAATATGAGTATATGCATGAGATGCAAATTGATATAGCATGGGATGCTTAAATTGATGAATAAATATGAAATATGATTGTGGTTTCGAGGATTCCACAAAAGACCTTGGGTGAGACTCAAGGCAAAACCTCTTGAGCGAGGCTCGGGGTTTAGCCCGTGACACTACCGTTGTCGCTGAGAGTGATTGTATCACGTGAGAGGGCAAACAGTTTGGTACCAGTAAAACGGCCGGATCAACTGAGAGCTGAGTATATGGCTGAGAGCCAGTATTGCAACACAAAATAAAAATTAATAATGAATGTTTGGATCCAAATGAATGACCATGTATATGTATTGATGGATGTTGTTGAGAACAACATTGATTGTATGGATATTTACGAATATGTAAATGTATGAAATATGATGAGATTATATGATATTGTTGATATTATTATTTTTTATATATGCCAGAGAATTGGATAAGTGGTCCGATTCAATAACTGTCATTTAACATGTATATGCTCACCCCTATTTGTGGATATTTTTACAGTGGACTTAGGACGTGATGGAGATTGGTGAGAGATCACCAAGATCGAGCGTGGAGTACTGTATATATATATTGTATATAATGTACATAGTAGTTTTGTAGTAGCCTTGGCCAACTTTTGTGCATATCTGTTCTGTTATATATGTATATATATAAATGCTTAGTTGAATAGGTAACTGACGGCTTCAGCTGGAAGCCTAGACCTATTTTGAGCATATGCTTGTTGTTATGGTGGATGATGATGTTGTATTGTGGAGACCCTGGTTGGTCCCACCATATAAATAAATGTGTGTGATATTTGATATATCCATGAAACTTGTACATTGCATAAATGGGTAGGTTATGTGATGATGAACTGCACATTAGAAGGTTGATATAGTGATGACAGTGTTATTATACTTTTCCAAAATCCTATTTTGAAATTGAAAGTAATTCGTGAAAAATTTATTTGGGTTTTAGAAACCTAGTTTTAAATATTAGGATGTTTTAACTACGATTCTTACATGATATTAGGATGTTTTAAATACGATTCTTACATGATAAGTTTTTATTTTATTTTAATATAATCAAACATCATTTGTAACAAGGTGATAATAAAGGTTATAATTAGACAGTGAATAAACCATGCATGGGGATGTGAGTAATGTAGATGAGATTTGTATCTCTTATTTAACGATGGTGATATTTATGGTCACTTGATGGAGTGGGGCTAAGGAAATACATAACCATGTTAGGGAGAATAAATATTGGATATTTATTCAAGTTTACTATTGTATCAATGAATTAGGCCATACAGGTATGATGATAACCATGCCTTTAGGGCAATTAAATATTGATAAAAAACATATAAAATGATTATCACTTATTGGTTATACCAATTTGATATTTATATTTGGATAATGATATATTGCTAAATGATGCTTATTATATTATAATAAATATAAAATAATTATATTTAAAATAAATATAATAGATTTCCTATAGAGTCACACGCATAGAGTAAGCCCACAAGAGGATGATTTTTATTTTAGTTGGATTAAGATTAAAACTATTAAGCTTAACTCATTTAAAATAAGTAGAGAGACCAATCACTAAAGAGTACTCATTAGGTCAACTGAGCTTATAAATAGAAATTGAGATGCTCATAGGTCGCACTTAGAATCTGGTGGGAGTACTCACATGGATTTCTATAGAGATATGTCCACTTTGACTCCTAATCAAAGGCTTTGCACTACAAGAGGTATGGTTTAAAAGGTTCTTAAATTATATCTTAATTTAGTTATTTTGAAACATGAATTTTTATAAGGACCTTTGGGAATCCTTGCATTTCTGTTGTCTGCTATTGGGCATTCCTTGATAGTGGTATTAGAGTCCGCATTTAAAATCTTGTTTTATTATTAGAGTACTACATGTATACGATTTATGTGTCATATAGACCCAATACGACACACAAAACAATCCTAAACATGTAATTTTTTCAAAAAGAACCTCATTTATGTAAATATCTTTTTAATATACATTATTGATAAAAAACAATTCCCATTCTTTTCAAACCAAGGTGCAAGGTTTGAGAATCTATGTGAACCTCCAAACTTTCACTAAGATCTTATCTCTACCTTTCTCATATTCTACATTCTTTGGAGGTCATTCTTTCGAGAGATAACAAGACAAGTTTGACATTTCAATCGCTCAAACAAAACTGTGTTACAAAGGAGCCTTTAGCATGAAACAAGATATAGGGTCTATAACAACCTAAAACTGAATCCTTCACTATTTCTTTGTGAAGATTCTACTTCTTAGGAACAACCATTTTTTAAAAGTATTCAACGATGACGTTTTGCTCATGTGGGCAATGAACCAGTGCAAACCAATAAACTAGGGAAGATTGTTGGTGAAGCATATGCTGGATAAAAATGGTTTTTTTCTTCCTTACAACATTGAGAGCAACAATGTTTCTTTTACTTATTTTACTAAATTTTCAAACATTAATTGTATTAACCCATTTTTGTGAACAAATATGGTATAGTTAAAGCCCAAGATGGCAGTTGGATGACTTCCCAAAGGATGAGTCTTACAGACAATGTCATAAGGGGAGAGGATAATACCACTAACCTTGGTGGAGACGGCCCTAGTGGACCAGGTCTCTAGGGTGCTTTAGAGATCGATCACATTAAGAACATCCTAGATAGCTTTGAACTTTTAGGAGCAGACTTCCTTAGCCAATCCTCTTCTCACAGGGCACTTCTGTAACATCCCAGATTCTTGAGGCAAACCCCTAGACCCTAAACTCTCTTGAGTATGCTTCATTACGTCTTTTATGGAAAGTATAAGGCTTCAGCCAATATTATGACCTATATGTTTTGTATATGTGGCCTCGAAGAGGGCATTATAAATTTTAAAAAATATCTAGCATTGAGAAATAAAATGGGAGTAGAAATGATGTAGGAAGGAGGATCTAGTTCTTCTTCTTCTTTCTCTTTTGATAAAGGAAAAATAAGGATTGGGTAAAAAAAAGAAAGAAGGAAAGAAGGGAAATGGGAGGCGCCACGTAGAGAGGATAAGCCTCAATCTCGCCACCTAGGGGAGGAAATCCTAGGATAAGAGTTTACTAAAGTTTAAGAAACCCTAGCTAAAAAGAAGGAGGAAAATTCAACTCCACTAATACTAAAATGTATTCTCTCAATTCAAGGTGTGAGTATTACAAAGGAGAACATGCCTATATATAGGCTAAGAAGGGGGAACACCACTTAACTTAATGGGGTTCATTCTCTCTTAAGCCCCAAAACACTAAAACTAAATAAAACTAATAAAGGTGGCTAAAATACAAGGCCTGAAAAGCAAAGATGACCATATAAGGCCCAAACCTATGGCTTAAAAGGCTTTCTAACCCTAATCTAAAATAATGAAAAAAATGTATAAAACAAACAAAAAATTTATTTTAGCCAAAAAATGTATAACCCTCTAGTTGTGTCCTTATCAAGAAATAAAGGTAGTCATAATAAATAATAAATCAATTTGGAATAGTATGGTTACGTCGACAGACGTAAATTAATTTTTAAACACCTACATGTCGTACTGACACTCCGCATTTGGCTCAGAGTTAAGCGTCAAATATTTTAGTAGACCTTGGGTAACATGGAAGGCTATAGGGTTAAATCTATTGGCCAAAATCTATTGTCTAAGTAATCATCCTAAACTCATCAAATTATTGACCCTATTTTCTTGTTTGTGTCCGTTCCTGTGTAGAAAATTCTGTGTATGTTTCATTGTTTTTAGCATAAATTTTTGTCTCCTGATGTCAAAATTGAACGCTTCTTATCCCTAGAATTTTGTAATGAAATTCCCTACAATTCTCATGAAGGACTCAAAGGCTAATTCTGAACCAATGATTCCCAAAATTAATTCTTTTCACTGCTTCTAGAATTCACATAGTAACTGGACTTCTTTTCATGTTTTGGTCATAATTTTCTCTATCGTTATTGGAATCGAGTGATTCTTGTCCTCAAATTCTCTACAATTCTTATGAAGACACAAGAGCTAATTCCCACAAGAGCTAATTCTTTACAATTCTCTACCGTCATATAGATAATTTTTTTAGGTGAACATAAGGGTATTCCTTAAATGAAAATTAATCTTTTGAGGAATATAAATTATTGAAATAGATCTTTTCTCTTTTAACAAAGTTTTTTCCAAACCCTTAACAACATGCCTAATGGATCCAACTATCTCAGTTGTCCCAAACTTTATTGGTGGGATATATGGATACATATCTTACACAATCATTACTCTCAACATGTAGGACCATTTTGTGCCCATATGTATAGCTAGCACTTCAGGTCATTTTATCTTATTCATCCTAGTCCATGGGGTAGTGAATTTAATAGAGATGACTTTAAAAGGTTGACTTTTTATTTAAACCTTAAAATTAAAAGCTCTTACTTAATTCTGTGCGGGTTGTGAGCCACCCTTTCTTGTACTTTTTTAATAATATTTTTTTATAAAATGAAAACTACTTCCACCAAGAAAAGTAAAACCTTTAGAAGTTTTAGTCTTTTAGTTTAAAGAAGAAAAAAATTAGAAACTTTTCTAATATCACAAAGTAAAATTTGGGAATAGCATAGCTTATGATAATATACCAAGAGAGTCATAGCAACCTAAACATCATACTTAAGCAACTGAATTAATATCTTTTACATTAATGATAATAATAGTATTATAATTATAGAAAGGTTATTAATGTTAGGAGTATGCACTAAGAGCTTACACATTTAGGACGTATTATTTTATTTGAATAAGGCATTTTGGTTTAATAGTATAATAACATTTATTAGTCTTTAGAATAATAGGTCAATATGATAATGTTCCTAAAATATCGCTAGTCAAATATTAATGTGTGGGACATATAAATCTGTTAAGACTAGCATGTGAATGTATTAATGATATGGTATCATAATAGATCATGGATATGAATAATATAAAGTCTTCACAAGGGTGTAATTTACGAGTAATGGTGTATTGGACAAACCCACTATGAGAATATTATATGGATCATTACATGATTGTCATAAACAATTTTTCATATGATAATGGTATATGTGGTCTTTCGACTTGAAGTCACTACGATTCTTACATGATAAGTTTTTTTATTCTAATACAATCAAACGTCATCTATAACAATATGATAATAAAGATTATAATTGGACAATGAACAAACCATGCATGGGGATGTGAGTGATGTAGATGAGATTTGTATCTCCTATTTAACGATAGTGATATTTATGGTCACTTGGTGGAGTGAGGCTAAGGAAATACATAACCATGCTAGAGAGAATATATATTGGATATTTATTCAAGTAAAGTCTACTATTGTATCAAGTAAAATGAATTAGGTCATACAGGGATGGCGATAACCATGCCTTCAGCGTAATTAAATATCAATATAAAGAAAACAAACATATAAAATGATTATCACTTATTGGTTATATCAATTTGATATTTATATTTGGATAATGATATATTGCTAAATGACGCTTACTATATTATAATAAATCTAAAATATTTATATTTAAAATAAATCTAATATATTTCCTATAGGGTCGCACGTTGCACGCATAGAGTAAGTTCACCAGAGAATGATTTTTACTTTAGTTGGACTAAAATTAAAACTATTAAGCCCAACTCATTTAAAATGAATAGAGAGCTCACTCACTAAACAGTTCTTATTAGGTCAAACTGAGCTTATAAATAGAACTTGAGATGCTCATAGGTCGTACTCAGAATCTGGTTGGAGTACTCACGTGGATTTCTATAGAGATGTGTCTACTTTGACTCCTAATCAAAGGCTTTGTGCTACAAGAGGTATGGTATAAAAGGTTCTTAAATTATATCTTAATTTAGTTATTTTGAGACATGAAGTTTTATAAGGACTTTTGGGAATCCTTGCATTTTCGTTGTCTGGCTATTGGGTATTCCTTAATGGTGGTATTAGAGTTCGTCTTGTTTTGGTCTTAGAGTACTACATGTATACAATTTGTGTGTCATATGGGATCAATACAACATACAAAACAACCCCAAACTTATAATTTCTTTTCAAAAAGAACCCTATTTATGTAAATATCTTTTTAAAATAAATTATTGATAAAAAACAATTCTTGTTCTTTTCAAACTAAGGTGCAAGGTTTGAGGATCTCTATGAACCTCCAAACTTTCACTAAGATCCTAACTCCACCTTTCTCTTCTTCTACATTATTTGGAGATCCTTCTTTCGAGATATGACGAGATGAGTTTGACATTTTAGCCGCTTAAACAAAATTGTGTTAAAAAGTAGCCTCTAGTATGAAACGAGATATAGGGTCTCTAACAACCTAAAACTAAATCCTTTACTATTTCTTTGTGAAGATTCTACTTCTCGGGAACAACCATTTTTCAAAAGTATTCAACGACAATGTTTTGCTCGTGTGGGCAATGAACCAGTACAAACCAATAAACTGGGGAAGATTACTGGTGAAGCATATGCTGGATAAGAATGATCTTTTCCTTCCTTACAACATGCATGTTACTATCTTGCTTGAGAGGAACAATGTTTCTTTTACTTATTTTTACTAAATTTTCAAACATTAATTGTATTAACCCATTTTTATGAACAAATATGGTATAGTTAGATGACTTCCTAAAGGAAGAGACTTACAAACAATGTCATAAAGGGAGAGGATAATACCATTAACCTTGGTGGTAAGGGCCTTGGTAGACCAGGTCTCTAGGGTGCTTTAGAGACTTATGACATTGAGAACATCCTAGATAGCTTTGACTCTTTAGAAGCAGACTTCCTTGGCCAATCCTTTTCTCATGGGGGAACTTCCACCTCCACCACCCTAAGCATTATCTTCAAGCGTAAATTTTGAAGAAAGAATGATTGACATGATGCAAGGAGTTTGGGATAGCATGCGCGAAAAAGTTCAAAGTGTTAACACCCACACCCACATGGATCAGCATATGGAAACTATTCTTGAGGATGTTGGGAGTTTTTAAGCTGAAATAGGGGAACTTTAGGCAGACATGATAAGGTGAATTGATCCTTTGTTTGTTCGGAATAGACTAACTTCCAAGTGAAGACTCCTTATAATGTTTTTCCCCCGTACTTCTATTTTTTTTCAATGTCAAAAAGGGGATATATATATATATATATGGTAAGTGGGAATATGATTTAGGGTATAGAAATATGTCATCTCTTGCTTTGTGCTTACGATCTTGTTTGCCTTAAAATTTTTAGTTTTTTTCTTAAAGCTTGTGCTATGTCTTAAAGCTTATACTATGTCTTAGAGGGAGATTAATTTTCTTTATCTATAATATTATTAGTTAAGGTTTTCATTATCTATGATTATTATCTAACACCCTGACAAGATGGTTTGCCATCATAAAAAGGGGGAGACTATGATTTTTGTGTGTAACAAGTTTTGATAATGACAAACCTGATGGAAAAAAGGATTCTAAGGCACTAAAGCAAACATACATTGCTTGGACATATAAAACGAAGGGTTGAAAAGTCTTAGAATAGAAGAGTGACTAGGACTTGAAGACTTATCCTTGTGCTTATTATGTAATAAGTTTGATTAGCTCTTAAGTAAGCATAACTAACTCGTAATTAATTAATATTTGGTTTAAAGAGTAACTTAAAAAGGATTAATTAATTAACTAAGCATTAGGATGTGAAAATAAGCTCAATGGCTTGAACCACTTAGGTGGAATGGTTCAAACCAATAAGTGTCAGAAGTGGTTTGAACCACTGAATAGTATGGTTTGAACCATACATTCAAAGATGTGTTCTTTTTTTTTAAATCGTGACTTATTTCTGGTAACTGGGTATATTATTATTTCCTTATTCGGTGATATTTTTTCTTATAAATTCAAAGCTCGAGTTTCAAAAATCGTATCCCATTACTCAGTTGTTCTGTACACGAGTTAGAATCTCTTGCTCACTTAAGTCTTATGTTTCATCTTTTCTTGTTTTTAATCTTTTCTATTTGTTGCTCTTGGACTAAGATTGTTTTAGGTCTTGGGTTGAGAAAGCTTTTCCTTTAAAACCTAATTGATCTTGTTGGTATAAAAATTAGATTATGAGGTAGAATTGAGCTTTGGGCAGGAAGTCCAAAAGTTGTAATAAAAAACCTTGTAATCAATTTTGATATTGTGGAAAATTCTAAGCCTTTGTGTTGGGAGATTGAATGTAGATCACAATGGAAGTGATTGAACCAGGATACATGTTGGTTTGCTTCTCTCTTCCCTTATCTCTTTTATTTTTTGTATTTACCTTTATTCCTTGTTTTACACATTATCTGTCCATCTTCTTCAAAATTATTTTAAAAGGATTTATTTCAAATAACATTTCTTAAAACATGTTTTCGAAAAAAGTCAAGATTTTTCCATACTTAATTCACGCTCCCTTTAAGTCCGAGGCCGCTTTCTAACAAAGTTTAAAGGGAAAAAAGATGGAAAGAGAAGATGAAGATATGGGTGGAAGAGGGAGAGAGAAAGAAAAGGTTTTTCATACTTTATGGCTTCTCACATGCACGTACCCACACCCTTTAGCTAGCTATAGCGTGCCCTAGGCGACCGCGACTATCTAGATTTGTGAAGTACGCCTCCACCACCGTGGTAACTCTCCATAGGCAGGTCATGGAACCTTCTGTTTAAACTCTACAAGTAGTTAATTCCCTCAATAACCTGTCTTTGGTGTTCCCTTTTTGCACCATTACAATCCCACGGCTGCGGGGAATCTCACACTCAGGTTGTGGGTGTCAAAGTTAGCTCTTAGGCTTAAATTTTACTTATCTCTTGTGCGACATTGCCTCAAAGTCTATTGTGTTAAGATTTTAATGGGTGTGGGTTTCTCCTTTGGCTCATCTTGGTCTATTGGGCTTAACTCTGGGCCTTTATAAACTCTGTTGATCCCTGATTTATGTCTTGCATTATTTTTGAACCTAAATTAGGTTTTTTTGTATCTATTTACTTGTAAAACATAAAATCAAGCATAGGCAGATCAAAACACAAAAGAAAAAATAAATAAATAAAAATAAGCTAAATCCTAATTGTTAGAAATCCTAACAAAATGTGACTAAAAAATGGTGTATGTTTTGAATGCATCACTAAACCCTTATTTTGTTGGGTTTAGGTGTAACACATTACTTGCTAGCTATGTATTGAATAATTTTTGTATGATTTGTACTATTTAATCAATGTTAGTATTTCATTTTATATACCTAATGCGTGTTTTGAAAGAGAGGATCTTTTGTATGTGTTTAAGGCTTACAAATGGGTTGAGGAGTAAAATACTTATTAACATCTTCATGTAGGGATAAAGTTGGATTTAATGGTTGTTAAGGTCAATGTCTAATGCAAGGACTTTTATCAAATAGTCTAAGTATCGATATTAAAGACTTCAATTCTATTCGATGAGGGATCAGGTTTAGTGAAATTTATATTACATTAACTTGATTGAATTATATTAGGTATGATATATGATTGAATGGGAGTACAACAAAACCTTATCCCAACACCTTTGTTTATATTTACTTTAATTTTTGTGTTTTTATACCATAATAACATCCCCATCAACAAAAAACACTTTGCATACTTATGAATATATTGTATAGAGTTTTGTAGTGATTTTACAAGAATAGATTGTTATGTTTTCGATTATTGTACAAGTCCTTGTGGATACGATACTCTTACTTACTCATTGAAACTACAACGGATATTTGGTATACTTGTCAAAGTCCTAACAATTTTTATGCTTGTGTTACTCAACATCATAACAAGTTGTATCAAATGGATATAAAAAGTGTATTTTTGAATATAATTGTTGAAGAAGAAGTATATGTTAGGCAATACCTTGGTTTTGATGATCCTAAACATCTTGAACATGTCTTCACACTAAAAAAGACTTTATATGGTCTCAGACAAACTCCTAGTGCTTGGGATGATCGATAGATCTTCTTTCTCATCAAAACTAATTTTTTTTTAGAGAAAAGGTTAATACAATCATTTTCTGACAATGATCAAAAGATGACTTCATCATCATACAGATCTATGTACATGATCTCATCTTAGGAGCAATCAATGAATACCTTTGTAAATACTTCTCTAAGTTAATGCAAAGTGAGTTTGAGTGAGCATGATGGTATAACTTAAGTTCTTTTGTAGAACTTCAAGTTCAACAAAAGTAAAAGGGAATCTCTATTCATTAACAAAAGTACACTGAAGAATTTCAAAAGTTCAACATGACAGATTCCAAGCCTATGTCAAGACTAATGCATCCATCATCAATCATAGGCAAGGATAAAGAAGGAAAAATGGTGGATCAAACTCTCTTTAGAGGAATGATTGATTTGTTTTTATATCTAACTGCTAGTATACCAGATATCATGTTTGGTATTTGCATATGTGCTCATTTTCAAAGTGATCCTAGAGAATCACATTTGAAAGAAGTAAAAAGAATTTTTAGATATCTTGTTGGAACTATTAATCTTGGTCTCTTCTATAAGCATTAATGAAATTTCAGGTTGATTGGCTACAATTATGTTGATTATGCTAGAGAAGGAATTGAAAGAAAAAAATGCTAGTCAAGGATTTCACTTCATTAAAGCAAACTTGGTGTCACAGTTAACTAAAAGACAAAGAAGCATAGCTCTTTCAAAAACAAAAGCTGAATATATATCAGCTATAGAATATTGTCAACAGTTTTGTAAAATATCAATTAGAAGACCATAACATCTTTGAAAATAGCATTCCTATTTGTGTGAAAATACATCTGTAATCAATCTTTCTAAAAGTCCAATTCAACATTATTGTGTCAAGCATATTGAAATCAAACATCATTTTGTAAAAGATTGTGTGAAAATGAGTTGTTGATATCAAGTTCATTGATACTGTTCATCAATGGGTAAATATTTTAATAAAGCCTAGTAGAGGATAGATTTAACCTAATCAAAGAACTATTGAGTATGTGTGATTTGTCTTTATATTGTAGAAAATTTTTTATTGTCTAAAATTCATAATATGTTTGAGAATGCATGCCTATCTAAAACGTATGTGCATGTCTGAAATGCCCAAGTTGTCTAAACTTGATCAAGTGTCTAGACTTGGTCTTATACTAATGTGGCAGAAAAAGAAAAACTCTAACTTTCCGACAAAAAGGAAACTGCTTTAACATATGGCAACATCCTAACATTTCAAGAATTGTGCGCATAAAGACACGTGCCTTGGGAAAACCAAACTGTCATTTCCCTTCCCCCCTTCTCTCTTTTTCTCTCTTTTTCTTTCTTTCTCTCTTTCCCACTCTCACACACACACACACTCTTACCTTTTCAAATCCTAACTTTCAAAACTCCATTTTTGAAGTGAGGTACAAAAGGCCAACCAAACTACCTTTTTTCGCCTTTTTCTTATATTCTATCTCTCTCTCTAAAAACCCTAAGCCTTTTTCTCTCTCAAACTCTTCATCTCATTCTTCAACAAGTAACTATTTAAAGCCTTCTTCCTTACAAGCAAACCTTCGATGGCACCTAACAAGAACTCTAAAAATGTGCCTAAGAAGAATAACAAAGTGATTTGAAACAAGGTTGTTCTGCTTTATGATATGTGGGCAAACAAGTTTCCCATAGAGAAGTATACAAAAGTCGATGACTAGAACCCTTTTTTAAATTTGGTTGAGGATTACTACGAAGACCTAGTAGAAGAATTCTAAGATTACTATCTTTTTTAGAGTTTCATATTCATTTTTATTTTCATTTTTTAATTAATATTAAAATTTAGAGGATTAGTATTGCAACAAAATGAATTTATATGAAACAGATATATGTGTGCGTGTGTGCGTGCGCGTGAACTCTAGGTAGGAATGCCATGGTCCTTATAAAATAAATTTTTTTATACTGATAAATAATTTTTTAAATTGATGTAGTTTTTATTATATTTTACAAATATTATATATCATTTTTATAATTTTAAATTTTGTAGAAAATAAAAATTTAGATGAGTTAGATCTCAAGGGTCATAGGATAAATTTTAAATATATCAACTAATTATTATAGATCATTGAGATATTTGGTTAATTCACCACTATTGAAAAATTTTGAAATTTGAATTGAAGAGAAAATAAGATGAAAGAATTTTAACTTTTTTCTTCTTTTATAAAAGTTAAATTTCTTTTCAATTATTTATTTATTTTCTCTCCACCTAAATAAAAGAAAACGTATTGTTATCTATTTTTTTTCTCAATTTTTCCATATCTCTTTTTCTCCCTCTAAACTTGCCCTAACCCTCTAATTGTTTTGACGGGAAAAAGAGGTAAATTGGGGGATGAAAATTAAAAAATAAATCTTTATCTGTTTGAAAGAAAAAAGATGGAGGAGAATGAAAAAATAAGTGGAATCTAGTGTAAATTAATTTCTTCTTTACATAAGAGGAAATGAAAGAAAACACGGTGAGAATTTTTTATAAATATTAATAATTTAATAGATATTTAAAAGTATAAAAAATAATTCAAAAATAATTTCTTTATATTTTAAAATTTATTATAATAAAATAATTATTTTTATGTATATAATTATTTTATTATTTTATTTTTTTTATACATCCAAAAAATTCAATTTTTTTCTTTTTTATTTCTATTATTTTTTTATCTTATTTTTATTCATTTTTTAAATATCTTCCCACTCATTTAATCTATCCGTCCAAACTAGGCCTAAATAATTGTTGAATGGCAATGATGACAACTTAAACCTTGTGCCTCCAACTCATTCACCGTTGGAAAGTTGTATAGAAGCTGAGGAATGAATCCAAGAGTAGTGCTACCTTGCATTTCAAATTCAAATCTAAAAATTAATGGGTTGTGATTGACATTGTACATGACAAGAATCTAAGAAAAAAACATGTTTGGGATAGAAAAAGATTGACAGTGTTTAAGGCGCTCTAAGAAAGACTTATTCTTAACGTACGGTTACAATATAAAGGGTTTTTTTAAATAAAACAATGTAGTTTTTAAAAAATATTTGGAAAATGAAGTAATTAAAAAAATAATTATTTGTTCGGACAGAAAATTTTACTTCATTATTCCATTTTACACACCCACCATGCGAAATGCTAGGAAGAAATTTGCCCGCAAAAATTACCTCCACCAGAAGTCAAACTTGGAACTCATTAAACACAACTTAACATGACAATCACTTGAACATGTGCTTTCTTATTATCAAATGAGAAATACTATTAGATATAACCATTTTTATTCCTTTATTAGTTTTTTATACATTCAATAAAAAAAACTTATATAGATTTTAAAATATTTTAATATATAAATTACACATTAATATATATTAAATATTTAATATTTAATAAATAAAATATATATTTAATTTATTAAATAATTAATAAAACATTTAAAATATATATTAATATATTAAATATATTTAATTTATTAAAACATTTGAAATACATAAATTTAAATGTATTAAAACATTTAATATATATTAATATATTAAATACATTTAATATATAAATATATTCACATATAATATATTAACGTTTAAATGAACGTTAATATATTAATATATATAATTTATATCTTAAAATTTAATATATTTTAATGTTTAATATGTATATATAATTTATATATTAAAATATTTTAAAATTTATATAATTTTTTTATTGAATGTATAAAAAACTAGTAAAGGAATAGAAAGAATTATATCTAATAGGATTCTTTATTTGATAACAAGGAAGCATATATTCCAGTAGTTGTCAAGTTAAATTGCGTTTAATGGGTTTTAGGTTCAACTTCTGGTGCATGTTAAAATGGAATAATGATATCACATTTTCTGTTTAGACAAACAATTATTTTTTTAACCACCTCATTTTCCAAATATTTTTTACAAACTACATTATTTTAAAAAAAACCTCAATATAAAAGCTTTTTATTTTTCTTGAATAATAATAAAAAAATTGTCCAGCTTTTCGCAGAGCAAAATGAATTGACGAAACTTGAAGCCAGCGTTTTTCCAGTTCAGTGTTTCATTTAAAATAGAAACAATAAAAAAGAAAGTGACATCCTTTTAAAGATGAAAATTCCAAATCCTTATTCCTGGTTTTGGTAGATGGTAGGTTGCGGGTCTAACCAAAATGCTAATTACTGTTGGATACAAGACACGCTTTATTTGCTTTCGATAGCTTTTGACCTTTGATTTTGTTTTTAATGATGCTATCTCATTGGGAGAGGTTTAACTTAGTCATAATTATTTTTTATTTTTTTAATAAGTTTAACTTAGTCAATTTAAATTAGGTTTTGTTTAGATCACAAGAAATATAAAAAGGAGAGAAATTAAAATATGGGAAATAGAATAGAAATATGATGAGATGTATATCATTTGAATTTGAATAGATAGAAATGAAAGCAAAATACGTGAAAAATTAATTTTTTATTTGTTTGGATAAGTATAAAAGAGGACGAAATGATATAATGAAATTAATTTAAAAAATTAAAATTAAAAATAAAAATTGAAAATTTTCTAGTAAGATTTTTTAAAATATAATTATATTTTATTTTTAATATTATAAAAAATTAATTTAATTTTAAAATTTCATGGAAAAAAACTCAACTATTGATTTCCTTTCGAATGAAAGCAGAAATTTATAAGTGTCGTCCACATTTTAGATTTATTTTCTTCTTTTTTCACTAAAATATACCGATGGAATTTGCCCCATCTTTATTTCCATCAACTAAATTCATCCCAAATAAACAAAATTTCCAATTGAATATTACTCTCTACGTTTTTATTTACCTGAGAAAAAATATATTCTAATCATCAAGAAATATAATTATTTTATAGACTAAATTACTTTGTTTGTCCATTATATTTTAAGTAAGTTTTACTTTGTAAGTTTTAAATTATTTACTTAAGTTTAGTAAGTTTTAAAAATATTATACTCTAATCTGATAAATTTAAGAAATTTCACTTGAGTCCAGTATATTTTTAAAATATTTCAGTGTATGGTGTTTCATTTAAGTGTAGTATATTTTAAAGTCATATTGATATTTTTTTAAAAATATTAACAATTGTGCTTTGAGGTTGGCTAATGTCGTTAGCTAAATTAACTACAAAAATGGACTAAGGGATTTTTGTGATGTAAACAAACAACTTTTTGTGATGCATTAACTAAAGAAAACAATCAAGTAAATTAGGATTAAGCAATGATATTCACACCTAAACACTAGTACTTTCAGTACTATATAAATATTCAAAACATATCGAAGTTAAATTAAAGACTCCAAATTTATTGACCAAATTAAAATATCTTTAAAACATATCAAATTTAAGTTTTTTTTTATGTTTAAAGCATACCATTCAAATAAATTTTTTAAACTTACTGCGTCAAAGTATAACTTAGCGTATTAGACATAAAGAATTTAGTCTATTATATATTAATTGCATATCAAAATTCTTTATGTCTTCTTAATTCATTATACTTCATTATCTTTTTTTGTTTATCATACTTTCTCTCATATGAGTATTGTCGGGGAAAAATAATTGTTAGTTGATGAAACTTTAAGTGAGTAGTTAAATTAGAAGATGATTTTTCTTTTTTCATTGAAGAGTTAAATATGAACTAAGGGAGTACGTAATACATTTACATTTCTAGTAAAAGTTTGTCTAATTTATATAATCTATTAAAAAGAGAAAATTTATACTAGAAATTATTTTGAACTTGCTTAAAAAATCACACAATAATAATTGAAGTTGATTTAAAATAAAAACTTTTGTTTTTTCTAATTCTTATTATGTAGGTAGGGGAATGTTAGAAAAATGTTTTAATAAAAATATGAAATCCATAAACTTGGTTACTTATATACACTGGATGTTATTATCAATAAAGTGGTTGATTACTAATGTTAAGTAACATAGAAATTGTGTGGTTATGGTCCAATATATGTAAGCGATTAGAGACAAGGTTTACAACTAAAAGGCAGCAGTTTGATGTAGGAGAACGTGGAATGTTTCAGGGGCAGATGCTACGCACCGTTTGGTGCCCGTGTCACCGCTGCACCTATCAATTACAACAATTTCTATAACTTACGACATTTAAAAACGACCTCGTTTTCCGATTGCGTACTTGTCGTTGATATGACTCAACTTATCACGTGGCAGGGACGCAGTGCATGTAATAATTACTTTGCTAACTACAGTTTGCCGCCTCCCTTTTCCCTTTGATTCTTGCATTTTGTCTCCATTCATAACATGATCACATGTAACCTAGGTAATAATAATAATGAAAAAATAAATTTCAAAATATGGTTCGCTATAGGATTACGATAGTTCTACCATGTATTCAGATGTTTGGTACGTAGATTTTTTTTATTTTTAGAAATTGTAATTTAAATTTTTATTATTATTATATTTGACATATCCATTTTAAAAAGTGTTTTGGGGAAATTATAATTCTTGAGAATTTATTCTTATTGATAATTCCCCATTAAAACTTTCCCATCAAAAGGGGTGAGAATTCTAATTCCTTTTAGTGTGGAAGTTTTTTACAATTAAAAATACAATTATGTATCATATATAAATTTATTTAAACTTCTCTTACATATTGAATTCTCATACAAAATTATTAGAAATATGATAATGATCAAATTTTAAAAGATCCGTGTAATTTTTTCAAAAACATTTTAATTATACCAAACATATTTATAACATTCAGGAAAAATATAATTCCTGGATAATATAATTCCTAAAAAATATAATTCTTAGGATTTTAAAAAAATATATTTGTACCAAGCACCCCTTAAAGTTAAAGAGGTTAAAAAAAGTATTCATGCTTTATTTCCTGTGCTTCAAACCCATTCCCTACGCATAAATTTTTAAAAATCTTATCAAGCTTGGATCTCAATCACGTGTTAGTAGTTTTCAACATCAGTTATCTAAATAACCGATGTAAAAAACTTGAATGTATAAAATATATATTCTCTTGATGAATCCAAATTCACTAAGATTTTATAAGATGAATAAAAATGAGAAAATATTTTTTAAAAAAAATAGTCGGGAATCCGTACGATGCACATGGCAACAATGTGAGGGAAATGACAGAGAGTATAGTATTAGATTTATCTAAGAATATATGGAAAATTAATAATAACAATTAATATTAATAGTAAAGTTTATTGAAATGATGTAATAATAATGAGACGCTAAGCAATTCTATCCTCTTTAATGAAATGATGAAACTATTTGGGAAGGAATAAAACAAACGACAATGAGAGGTTGAATTCTATATATAATCCACATCCACAATCCTTCATTCATTGTAAGTGTTATATTAATTAAATAAGAAATTGTTGTAGAAAATCAATGAGCCCAAAAGAAAATAATCAACATGTAACCCTTTGAATTGCCAAACAATGGTTTCATTAATTGTTATTAATTTTTGGATTAAAAGGATACTTTTGGAATCTGAAACGATAAATTAATGTTTACATTATTAGGTGAATCAAAGTATTGCAATTGTTTAATAATGTATTTAAACTTTCTCAATGATGTTTCTGTTTTCCAATGAGGCATATAAAATAATGCAAACTTCACAAACCTCATTGAAAATTTTTACCAAAAGAAATACGCTATTAATGATCATCGTCCTTCATCAAATAATAATTATTATAATCATCATAACCATAATTAAAGATGGAAAATTGGTCAAAACATACTTGCAGAATATGGTTCAAAATACATAGTGAATTTATTTAACTGCAATATTATTATAAAAAAACAACAGGCCCATTTTACTCTTACGCTCTATCTTGATCTTCACTTTTTAGGGGAATTTAGTACTCGAAGTCTGCATGCCTTTATCATGTATGGCTGTTGATATTTAAGCATTATCAATAGATATCTTCCCAATAAGTTTTCTCAACGGAGTCTCATGATCATTGTCTAATAAAATTTCCTATATCAATATGACCGAGAATTAATCTCAATTCTTTTAATGATTAAAAGGAATATTTAAACTAAAGAAATGAACCTTCCCCAATAAAAGTATTAACCTCACTTATAAATTATAGGATGCTACAATTTGTACTAATGAAAGAACCAATTTATAACAAAAGCATGTTCTAATATCAAACATTCAAATAATGAACAATTAAAACTTAAGCAAAGTCATAACATAATATTGCATCTAAATTGAATAGTCTACACTAAACATAAAATGGTGATCAAATTGGGAATAACATTTAAATATTAAACATGAACAAAATAACTTCAATTTGTCGACACAACTCAATTTTAGAGGCTGACAATTCATGCTTAGATGCATCTTATAAAACAAACATTAAAAATATATCAATGATAAAATAATAATGCAAAAGCAGTTAGTAATATGAATTAACATAAGTATTCAAATTCACCTTGATGTTATCACCTACTTGTGTGGTCAAATTTTCTTTTTGTTCATTATAATCATTATCTTCGTCTATATCCTAAGAAAATAGTAGAAAAAATATCAACAATGTTATTCAATGTATAAAATCCTAATACATTATTATTATATTTTAAAAGAATATATGATTAATAAAGACCTTAATTGAGTGCATAATGTTAAACTGATCAATTAGTTCTTTGTCATCTGTCATGAATCTAACTTTGCATGTTTTGAAATTGTAAACAATGTTAGCATAAGAGACTTCTACTTTGAACAAAAACTCTTTATATTGTCATGAAACAAAAACTATGTATGGCACATTTGACACTGGAGAATGCAGTGGTGTTGGAGACATCTGTAATGCAGGGATGTTATGGTGTACCCAAATGTCATTTTTATACACATTAGGACCTACTCTATGAACTTTATGACAATAAAAGGCGCATACAAAAAATATACTAAGAAGTTTTCAGGTTCAACACCAAAAATTATGATGGACCTAAGGAGAAAATATAAAGACGTAAAATGGCAACCAAGTTTTGAAACCTCTTCCAATCGCGAACAACAGTGACTACCAACGAAACCTTCAATCATGACCAACAACACTTCTAATCAATAGACGCGCAACAACCAATGAACAACGATGACAAGATTCAGTGATCAATAATAGTGGCAGGGAGAAAAAATAAGGGAAGGAAGATGAATATAAAAAGATTTGTGCCCTAACTTTCTGACTTTCTCTCTGTCTCACGAGGAGGTTTATAAAAAGTAAAAAAGACTTGAAGAGTTTTAGAGAAAAAATGAGGGAAGGAAGATGAATATAAAGAGATTAATGCCCTACCTTTTTGACTTGATACTTTTAAATTCATATTCTCTAACTTGATACTTTTTTAATTAAAACATTCTGATCAAGAGTAAATATAAATACATTATTGATTGATTATATTTATTAATATATATCAACATATCAACATATTATATTATATCGATTAAACTTAATTAATTAAAAAATATGGTATAGTAGTTTATAATAAATAATATATTTATAAAATCATGATTGATATATATATATATATATATATGAAAAATCTATCATTTATAATTATATACATATAAATATTAATCTCTTAATATTCTAATCAAGAGTAAATATAAATACATTATTGATTGATTATATTTACTAAAATATATCAACATATTATATTATATCGATTAAAATTAACTTATTTTAAAATATGGTATAGTAGTTTATAATGAATAGTATATTTATAAAATCATGATTGATACATATAAAGAATCCATCATTTATAATTATTCATATAAATATTAATCTCTTAATATTCTGATCAAGAGTAAATATAAATATATTATTGATTGATTATATTAACTAATATATACCAATAGTTGTATAATTATTCTAGATTATGATTTTTTAATAAAATACAAAATAATTAATGAATATAATGTATTATAACTAAAATCTTAACAAAAAGAACCTCCTTAAACCATTTTCTCACATGTTTGGTTTTAAAAAATCCCACATGAAGGCAAAAGTCAGCAAACAATAACAACATAAATATTCAAGTGGCCAATTTGTCACACTATAGGCTATAACAATGAACACTAAATTCAATCAGTTCGAATAAAAAGATGAATATAAGTCAAGGTACTGTCATTCTTTGTCAAAGTTAAAATTTAAACCAATACAAGTTACAAAATAATATTGTATAACATTCTATTGATTCAAACCAACATTTTTAATTACAATGAACCTAGAATAAGGAGAAGACTAGTTATATGTCGGTGATGTTGAGATTGATGATCATTTGGAAGGATTTGTATAAATCTGTATAATTTTGATATCATGCGCCTTAGTCGGCTCTTTTGATACATATTGTGTGTGTGTGTATATATATATATATGTGTGTGTGTGTGTGTATAGTGGATTAGTTATGTGATAACCTCATAGGAGATTTAGTATTTGTTTTGATACTTATATGTTAATATTGATAATGATGATTTATTATGAAATGCGCATGAACCATTGATGTTACTCATTATTGAGCTAGATAATTGATGGGTAGGTTTTATGAATTGGAGTAGTTTTGTGAATTGGAGCAGGTTTTAAAACCTGAGCATTAACTATTGATTACTTAAAATACATGATAAGGATATTAAAAGAATTGGTATATGATTTTGATGAGAAATTAAGTTAAAAATAGGAACTGGATAGACTATATTTTGACCTAAGAGGTGTTGGAACCTCCAGATAGGTCAGACAGCTTCCTTAGGGTGATTGAAATATGTTAGAATTGGTTTGGATTCAATTAGATAGGAATTGAGTGGTATGGTTTATGGAAATGGCGTAAATGGCCTAAATGTATTTTTCCGCATATCTCATTCGTTTGTAGGAAGTTTTAGGTGTGAGTAGTGGCCATAAGTCATAATTAGTGCCAATAAGCTTGTGTTAAAATTCGGCAACATTCAAAGGTCAAACGAACAAGTTAAGGTGTGCAGAAGTTGATCGAGACCAATTTTCTGCACACATTCTACATAACATTGTAGAATTTATGCATAATGGCCAAAAGCTGACTTAAACATATATGTGATGAGAATTAGCTCTTACTCCCTTCACCAAAGTTGTAGATAATTGAGCTACAAACATTTAAAAATTGGATTCACTTTAAAATAAGTTCTATAGCTTAAGTTATGCACAAACTACTTTAGTATGTCAATGTTGAACTCTCTCTTTGCATAACATTTTCATATTGCTTCATAGGGCTTAATCTAGAAGGAATTAGTCTTTCTTTTCTTCGTCAAAGTTGTACAAAATTAAGCTATGGGGGTGTGCAAACTGAATTCACCTCAGTCGGAGTCTTGTAGCTTAAGTTATGCCCAAAAAACTACGAAGCACTCATGCTAGAATAGGATCTGGTAGTGAGAACCACGACCAGTGGCAGGAACCACGGTCAAGCCGTGGAACTCACTGCCAAAGAGACCATTTTGGGGTACTTTAACCCCTTTTCTAACAGACGGAACCACGACCATGGAACCTGTTAGAACCAAGTCTAAATTCAAGACTGAGAAGTCTGAACCCCTAGGATTTGTTAATAATATCCATCAAGACTCTTAGTTGAAATAAAGTTTGTACGTATGGTTTATTTAACTATTCTGATAAGTGTGACAGGAAAGTCTGTAATGCTTTAGTCACAAAAAACAAGCAAAGTCCATGAACTCAAATCACTCTTGAAATAAAAAGTCTGTACTCATCAGTAGCTTCAAGAAGTCAAGCCTGATTAAAGCTACAGACCCTAGGATGATTTCTCCTTTCCCTTCTAAAAGCGTTTGAAAAGAATCTTTCCTTTCTGAATAAGAAACTACAAGGACTTTATCATATCAACTTTGTGTCTATCCTTAAAAAGGTAACAATTGGAAAAGTTAAAAGACTGTTTGCACAAATCAAGAAAACTATCTCGCATATCCCAAAATGTTAGTAAAGGCTGAACCTATACAAATTAGAAAGCCTAAAGGTCAACGACTATAAAGATGTACCCAATTGCTTAAAATAGATAAGCAAAAAGACATCTTCTGATAAAGACTATAGAGGCAATCCCTTTTGGTGTATATTTCTAAAGCATGACAGACTCAGGCTTCTGCAATTGCTATTTATTCTGTCCTTGAGAAGATCAACGAATTCATTTCCATCAAGGCTAAACCAACAACTATCTCAAGGAAGTCTATAAATACAAGAAGATTTCAAAACGTGATGGTGGTGGTTGGCATTATTGAATACTCTTTAATCTCTCTCTCTCTCTCTCCCTCTATCTCTCACACACACAAGAACAAAAGTCTGAAAGACTTTCTCTATAAAAGTTTCTAAGTTCTTGTATCTTCTGCGTAAGTCTTCTTTGTAATTTTGCTTCTAGCAGACCTTTACTTATCGCAGTCTGTAACCTCTCTTCATATTTCATATCTTTGTACGTCGAGTTATCTGTTGTAATAAAAAAAATCTTTATCACTCTTTTTGTGTATTGTGTCTAGTGTTGTTCACTGACTTGTAGTATAAATGGGAAACACTTCGTGGCCTGAAGAATCTTTTAAAAGAATACTTAGGTGTTTTGAGCCAGGAGTGGCTTGTTGAAACAATATTTGTGTTTAAGCCATAAGTGACTGAAGTAAAGAATACTTGTAGCATTGGTCTGGTGCTGTTGTTGTAAAAGGTGTTTTTGCAATATTGAAAATTCTTCAAGTCTGAAGGTACTAGACATAACTTCTACTTTGGAAGTGAACCGGTATAAATCTGTTGTGTGATTCTCTCTTTACTCTCAAGGTTTGTTCACAAAATATTAATTGTTCAGAGTCTGTGAAATCATGTAAAACAGGTTAAGACTTATTCAATCACCCTTCTAAGTCTGACTCTGAACCATAATTATTAAGGGCCCTATTTCATGCCATTTGTCACCTCTTCTTTTTGCCCTTTGCTTCTTTATGTCCTCTCGTTTAGGGTTTTGTCCCTACGTTTCTTAGCTTCTTCTTGGCACACCTTCTCATATGTCTTTCGCTCCCATGTACGAGGGATTCTACTTGAATCCATACGATGTTCTCTAGGTATTGCCGCATCAAGTTGTTGTTGTTGTGGCATTACATTATCTTGTGGCACTTGGTTCTTGTGATTTGGTCCATGATGCAAGTTGATGGTTTATGATTTGAAACGTGAAAAATTTATTTGTATTTTTGTTAATTAATGCATCAAGATTCGGGTCAAAGGAATTAGGATGTCACATGAGGGAAGGAGATGAAATAAAAAAAATCATGTTTGCTTGTAAGGGAAAAAAAGGAGATGGAAAAATGAGGTTAAGTCCAATGGAAACTAATTCTCTTCTTACATGAAAGGAAACAAGAGAAAAGATTGTGATATTTTTGTTTAATAAATATTTTTATGGATTATAAAAAGTTGGAAAGAAAATTCTTATATTAAAACTTATTATAATAAAATATTAAATTTTTATATATGAAATTTTTAATTTATTTCTTATATAATTAATTTATCTTTATGCATTTTTCCTTAATCCAAACAAGAAATTTTTTTTTCTCTACTTCTTCCTTTCTCTTTTTTTCTCTTATCAAAACAATGTATTTTTCCATGTGTAACTTCACCATTTTTATTTCATTTATATCTTTTCATGTTTCATTTATCTCTCTATTCAAACGAATTCTTTTGCGTTGTTTGTTTTGAGGTAAAAGAAGAAAGGGGCATTAAGAGATATGGAAATAATATGGAAAGAAAGTTATTCTTTGTTTAAATGGAAAAAGGGAAATAGGAAAAAACAGAAAAAGGAAATGAAGGATCAACAAAAATTTATTCTTTCCTCGTATGAAAGAAAATATAGGAAATAAGATGAGATCTTTATTAAATAAATATTAATAATTTTATATATATTATAAAAGGACTTAATTATGTTTTTAGTCATTGAAAAGTTTTTCAATTTTGTTGTTAGTCTCTATAAAACTTTTTATTATGTATCAGTCTCTAAACAATTTTAAGTGTTTATCATAGCCTATTGTTGATGTTCTCTATTAATTGTGACGTGGTAAATGAAAATGTCATGACATCTTGCTATTTGTACATATAGTATATGTTACATCAACAAATTTTCTTTTCTTTTCTATTTTTTTTCTCTTTCTCCTTCTTTTTTCTCTCTTCTTTTTTTCTTTTTCTCTTTCTCTCACCCAACCCAACATCCCCAAACCCAGTCGTCACCCTAACCCTCCACCCTTTGTCACCCCACCAGAATTCTACCATACACCAAACTGCGATGGTCATCCTTTTCTTTGCATCCAAACCCTAAACTATAAAGAAACCCAACATAAAGAAAAATCAAACTTTTGAAGCAAAGTTAAACAGAGAACCCAAATCATGTTATGATCCCCGTAATTTCTGTTAAAGAGAAAATGAAAAAACCCTAGTTTTGAAAACAAGGCATATGAGATGTCTTTTAATTCAAATTTAAGATAAAGAAGAGATCAAACAAACGAGAAATAAAAGAAAGAGAAAAGCTTGAAGACATACATTGCAAAGGGTGATATGGGTTGCAAAACGTTGGTGGGGATCGGTCATAGGAGGTTATTTTGTTCAAAATTTAATCAAAAGTAATATGTGAATTTATTTTTTTGGTTTGAGTATTAACATTGACCCGAAAATTTTGAGTTGGAGTGAAATTTTTGTTCTTATGTATGGAACCAAGAAGAACTAAGGATGTGAAAATGTTCCAATAATACCGTTTAGAGTATCAAATTTATTCTTATGTTAGCTTTGTTCTTGTGCTCCATCTCTTTTCAATGCATGATGTGTTAGAGTTTGGAGGTTTTGTTTGTATGGTAGCTATGTGAGTTGGGGAGGAAAGGAAAGATGAGTGAGGTAAGGGAAGAGGTAGGGAGAGGAGAGAGAAAAGAAAGAAGAAAGAAAATTAAAAATGACATGAGTAATGACGTGTTTGCATTTTCATCATTTAATAATCACATAGCTCACTTAATATAACTGTTCTGTTTAAGTATTAGTATTTAACAAAAAAAAAATCATAACGACAAAGATCTATAATAAATACTTAAAATTTTTAAAGGTTTAATACCTAACAAAACTTTTATAGAAACTAATAACAAAAATACAAAACTTTTCAAAAACTAAAAAATAATTAAGATTTAAGAAAAAATTGTTATATATAACATTTTTTATAATAAAATAATAAATTTATACATAAAATTAGTTAATTTATTTCCACCTATTTTCTTTCTAATTGTATAAAAAAATCAGTTTTTCACTTTTTTGATTGTTTTTAAATATCCAAACAACATATCCTTTCATCATATTTCCATTATATTTCTTTCATCATTATTTCTTTCCATATACGATTTGCCAGAAACAAATGAAAAGAAAATGAGAAGTACGTAAACCCGCTAAGAAATACGACACCATGGCACAGAAACATATTTGCGTATTACATCATTTATCAAACTGGACCTACCGGCGAAAGTAGAGAGTAAAATCGCGGTCTAACAGTCGCAACAGACACCGCCACGTGTCTCTTGTTCACCGAATTCTCTGTCGGTTGCTCCTCACCAGGGGTAAAGCCACTGACACGTGTCACTCCATTTATCATCCCTTTCCCAATCCCCACATACCCCATCATCATCATCATCATCATCATCATCACCATATACACACCCCAACCCCATGCTTTAAACCCAACACTTTCCACCCGCACACTTCTCCCACCCCACTTTTCACCGGAAAACCCTCTTTCTCATGCTTCCCTCACCCGAACCCCCTCCCAAAACACTCAACACCAAAACACCATTCACTTCCTTTACTTCCATAATACAACCACTTTTCTCTCCTCAAAACCCTCGCTCATGGATTCTCTTCACCGTCCTATTCATCCAGATCCTCCTCCTCTGCAACCTCCGTAGCTTCCCCGCCGCCACCCGAAACGCCACCCTCAATGTCTCTTCACCCACCCTCGTCCACGACCAATGTAGTTCTGGTAGGATTTTCGTCTACGACCTTCCCCCAACCTTCAACCGAGAAATTCTCCTCAATTGCGACAACCTCAACCCGTGGAGTTCCCGCTGTGACGCCCTCTCCAACGACGGCTTCGGCCGGAGCGCCACCGCGCTCGCCGGAATCGTCCCGGATGATCTTCTCCCGGTGTGGCACTGGACGGACCAGTTCGTGACTGAAATCATTTTCCATAACCGCTTACTCAACCACAAATGCAGAGTCATGGAGCCAGAATCCGCTACGGCGTTCTACATCCCGTTCTACGCTGGACTCGCGGTGGGGAAGTACTTATGGTTCAACTCCACCGCAGAGGATCGCGATCGTCACTGCGACATGATGCTGCGGTGGCTTCTCGAACAACCGTATTTTAAAAGATCCAACGGTTGGGACCACTTCATTACCATGGGGCGCATCACATGGGATTTTCGCCGCTCCAAGGACGAGGATTGGGGTTCTAGTTGCATCTACAAGCCAGGGATGAGGAACATCACGCGCCTTCTCATCGAGCGTAACTCGTGGGACTATTTCGATATCGGAGTTCCCTACCCCACTGGATTCCACCCTCGCTCGCTCCTTGATGTCAGGCGCTGGCAGAGCTTCGTCCGCGATCGCCGCCGCCACGCGCTCTTCTGCTTCGCTGGCGCGCCACGCCGCGCTATCCGAAACGATTTCAGAGGAGTTCTGCTGAGTCAGTGCCGCAACTCGGGCGAGTCATGCCGCGCCGTGAACTGCGCCGGGTCTCGGTGCTCGAACGGCACGTCGGCGATACTCGAAACGTTTCTGGACTCGGAGTTCTGCTTGCAGCCGAGAGGGGACAGCTTCACGCGCCGGTCGATTTTCGATTGCATGTTGGCTGGTTCGATTCCGGTTTTTTTCTGGCGGCGAAGCGCGTACTTGCAGTACGAGTGGTTCTTACCGGGTGAACCGGATAGTTACTCGGTTTACATAGACCGGAATGCGGTGACGAATGGTACCTCCGTCAAAAGCGTGCTTGAGAGGTTCAGCAAGGAAGAGGTGAGGAAAATGAGGGAGAAAGTGATTGAGTACATTCCAAGATTGGTTTATGCGAAGCCTAAACAAGGTTTAGAAGATGTTAAGGATGCTTTTGATTTTGCCATTGAAGGGGTGTTAAGAAGGTTTAAGGATCAAGAAGAACCCGGGTTTCAAAAATGGTAGTGGTGATACGGGGATGAAAAAAATGCTTGGTGGTGTTAGATTTAGTTGAGTATAAATAAATAAGGTTAAAAACATACGGTATTTCTGCTTCAGATAAATTGGGGTAGAATAGAGTTTTTATCTTTTTTTAAAATTTTTTTTACTATTATTTATAAATCGATGTACCATGGGATGTACCATATTGATATTGTGATTCTTTTTACTTACATTTATGGATATTGATAATTTTTTGATGATGCAGAAAATTTAATCGTGTTAATTCTGTTTGAAATCAAATCCATCTGGTAATGCATGGTGGAAGTAAGGTAGTGTTGGTTGGGTGTACAAGCAAATGATGAGATGCCATGTATATCGTCTCCTTTGTGTCAGGGGTTTCTTCTGTTGATTTGGGCAATCATGGGATAAGAGAAACCCAGAAACAGACACAATGTCACCAACAAAAATGCATTATCGCGTCTTGGATATCTTCCCTTCCTTTTAATACTAGTATATTTTATATTATATTTTACACTACTATTATGCTGATACTATAGTAAGTCAATTGTATTTTACATATCAAAGATGTATAATAACTTAATTAAATTCCTGCATAATGATATCTTAGTTGGCTGTTACCTTGCTCTTTATCGCAAGGTGTGTTTCGGTGTTACGTAAGGAATCCGAAGAAATTATATAGATTAAATGTTTAAAAATATAAAGTTGTTACTAAAATTTTGTTTTATTTTTAAATTAATAAAATATTATAAAAACTTTTTAAAGTTTTGAGTTTAAAAGTTGATTACTGTTAGAGAAAGATATTAGCATTTCTATTTATTCGTCATTCTAAAATATGATATTTTAAATTAAATCATATATTTAATAACCTTAAAATTGACCTAGCAAGTAAATGATTATGGAAAAAGATTTTTTAAATAGAAAGTGAGTCCGATAGTAATTGTTTTCACTTTTATACATTTTCAGGTACACTGAAAATTTAAGATTACCTGGTTCTTTGTGATTGATTTGAAATTGATCTTTTTTTTTAATGATTTAAATATGTTTTGGATTTCTTTTTTTGTTTGAAGAATTCATGCTAATGGATATGACAGAATAATTTATGCGTGTATCTTTCTTTCATAATTTTATAACATTGGTGTAAATGAAGTATATTATATAACATCACTATAAAGTTATTATATAGTTTTTATTTACTAAAGATTTCTATTTTAAAATTTATTTTTCACTTTTAAAAAAAGGACTTCGTGCCAAAGAAGAGTACGAGATAGGCTTGTTTGATTTAGTTTTGTTTTTAGTTTTTAAAGACAGTTTTAAAATAGGATTTTAAAGAATTGTTTTATGAAACGAAATAAAAATAATTGTATGATAAATCTATTTTTAAAACTCGAAAAGAAAAAACTCATTTGATTACTATTTTTTGTTAATGTCTTTTTTTAACTCAAAAAGGGAAAACTCAAACCCCAACACAAATTAGACAAGTCAAAGCAATCATCATACACAAAACAAAAAGACATAAGATTCTAACTATGGTGGAGGCAAAGACAGTGGCGGTGGTGCGTGGCGATGACCTAGAAAGAAGCACTTAAAGTCGTGGAGGAAGACGAAATAGGAAATAAGAGTGATCATGGGGGGAAGCAAAGAAGGAGGAGGTGCACGATGGTGACAAAGACAAAGGAGGTGAAGGTGATGACAACTTGTAGGCAAGGTGGAGGAAAAGGGATAGGTGGAATGGGATTGAAGAACTAGAGATTTTCTGTCTTCTCTGATTTTTCTATTGTTGTCTATCATTCTCAAGACTAAGTCTCGTTTTTAGAAGGGTCGCGGCTTGAGCATAGTGTTCCATCTTTGAGCAGACTTTAGTTTGGAAGCCTGTATCTTTATGTATGCTATGTGTTATTCTCCTAGACTAAGATCTAGGTTTTCTCTTCTTCCCCCATCATTCCTCTCCTCATCATAGGAGATTCTTCCGAGGGAGGATTCTACTAGTTCCACGGGAATCGTAGCACCTGCTCCATATGTGAGTCAGAATGGTGTTTCTTGGGTTGTCGATTGAGGAGTTATATGATAAGCTCATAAGGCCCTAGGTAGCTCTTCCTCTCATCTTCCCTTTGCCTGTCCCAATCTTCGTTTCAACTTTTGTAGGATCACCTTATTGGTGACTTCAGCTTGACCATTCGTTTATGGGCGGTCTATTGATGAAAACTTCTGTTTTATGCCCAGATTTTTATAGAATTATGTGAATGTTTGTCTATGAACTATCATTCGTTATCTGAAATGATGGTATGAGGGAATTCAAGTTTGCATATGATGTTTCTCCAAGTGAAGTTTTACACCTTAGATGTGGAAATAGCGGTGAGAGGCTCAACTTTTATCCACTTCGTAAAAGGGTCTATGCCTACCAATAGGTACTTTGCTTATCATTTCCCCCAGGGGAATGGTCCCAAGATGTCTATTCCCCATGTGTTGAAGGGCCAAGAGGGAAGGATTCCGTGCAACAGCTCGGGGTGACTATGTATTCTGTTGACGTTCCTTTGGAAAGATTCACATTTCTTGATGAAGTCTGAGTAGTCTGAGTAGTCTGAGCGTAGCGTGGGCTAGAAATATCCTGCTCGGAGAACTCTAGCGGTTAGGGGTCGTACTCCTCTATGGTGTCCGCAGATTCTCGAGTGGAGCTCTTGCATCACATACTCCACCTATTGTTTGTTGAGGAATTTGAGGAGCGGTAGGGTGAACCCCATTTTGTAAAGTTGTCCACCTATCAAGTGTAATTAGCCGAATATGTTTGTACTATTTTGGCTTCTAAAGAATCCAAGGGTAGGTCTCTTTTGGTTATGAAATCTATTATTAGGCTTATCTATGTTTTCTCCCCAGGTGCAATAGTGATTTCATTTACTTGTTTCGCGTCCTTGACAGTAGGCTTTTCTAGAGTAACTTGTATGAGGGTCGGGTCTCTTGCTTTCTTGGTGTTGGAAACTTTGGAGAGTAGATTCGCTCGTTCATTTTTTGCTCTAGGGATTGTACTATTTTGAATAATTTGAACTCAAGTATCAATGCCTTTACCTGAGAGAGGTATTTGGCGAGGGTAGGGTCTTTTGCTTTGTAGGCTCTTTCTATTTTTTGTGTGACCAACTGTGAGTCAATTTTTACCAGTATGCATCGGGATCCCAGGTCCAACACAATTCGTAGTCCGATTATAAGTGCCTCATATTTTGCCTGGTTGTTGTTTTCTTTGAAAAGGAATCTCAATGACTCTTTTATGGCTATTCCAGTTGACAATTCAAGTATAGTTCCCGCTCTGCTCCCTTTCCCATTTGTTGACCCATCCACTGAGAGGGTCCATAGGGCATGCTCAGTATCATATTCTTCTTTGTCATCTCCCAACTCAGCAATAAAGTCTGTTAATAATTGTGCCTTAATGGCTTCTATGGGTTCATACTGGATCCCATACTCGAAGAGTTCTACGGCCCATGTGACTATTCTTCTTGCTAGCTCAGGCTTCTGTAAAATTTTTCTTATAGGTAGATCAATTCAGGTGATGATTTGATGAATGTGAAAATATGGTCTTAGTTTTGCTGCGACCACTACCAGACTGTATGCAAATTTTTCCACCTGTTGATATCTTGTGTCTACACCCTGCAAAGTTTTACTGGTGAAATACACTGCCCTTCTTCTTTCATTAAGGCAGTGCTGATGACATTCTATCCAACTGAGAGATAGACGATGAGCTTTATTCCTAGGATTGGTTTGGTCATTATTGGGAGAGGGCAAATAGGCGTTTAGCTCTTCAAAAGCTTTTTCACATTCCTAGGTCCACTAAAAGGTGTCTGTTTTCTTTAGTACTTGGTAAAAAGACATGGACTTCTCAATAAATTTGGTGAGGAAACGGGAGAGCTGTAATCCTCTTGGTGAGACGTTGTACTTCTTTAATGTTCTGGGGACTTCAAATCTCTAGGATGGCCTGACATTGGTCAGGGTTGGCCTCTATGCCTTTATGAGTCAACATATATCCTAGGAATTTACTGTCTTGGACTCTGAAGGAGCATTTGTCCAGGTTGAGGCGCATATTGTGCCTTCTCAGCTCGATGAATGTTTCTTCCAGGTCCTTTGTGTGACCACTTTCCTATTTGGTTTTTACGACCATGTAATCTATATATACCTCTATGTTTCTGCCAATTTGCTTGACAAAGATTTTATCCACTAGTCATTAGTATACAGTGCCAACGTTTTTCAGTATGAAGGGCATTACTTGATAGCAGTAGTTTGCTCTCCTAGTGATGAAGGCAATTTTTTCTTCACCCCTCGGGTTCATTCATGTTTGATTATATCCAAAATATCCATCCATGAAGCTTAATATCTAATACCCTGAAGTACCATCTACCAAACGATCAATGATAGGTAAATGATAAGGGTCTTTGGGACATATTTTATTGAGGATGGTAAAGTCCACACACATCCTCTACTTGCCATTTGCTTTTTCCACCATGACCATGTTGGAAAGCCAAGTTGGGTATTTGACTTCTCGGATAAAGTTGGCTAAAAGAAGCTTATTTATCTTTTCTTTTATTGTCGCTCTTCTGTCAATCCCGAGCTTATGCAATTTCTGCATTATTGGTCTAGCTTTTGGGTCTATATTCAACGAGTGGCACATGACGCTTGGGTCAATTCCAGGCATGTCCAAGGGGTTCCATGTGAAGAGGTCGATATTGGTCCACAGAGTTTCGACCAAAGATTCTTCTAAACTCTGGTCTAACATCGTGCTGATTCAGGTGCATTGACTTGGATTGGACCCCACATGCATCAGTTTCAAAGATTCTACTGGTAGGGGTCATTTATGTTCTCTCTCATCTTTGGGGTCGAAACCATTTTCGATGTCTTCTTCCACGATGAAAGTTTCCCTGGGTCGGAGACTCTCGTAGTAACATTCCTGAGCAATCTCTAGGTCGGCATGAACAACTCCAATACGTCCATGTTCAAGTAGGAATTTCATGGTGAGGTGGAGAGTTGAAATAATCACACCAAGTTCATTGAGTGTCGAGCACCTTAGTATAGCATTGTAGGAGATGAGGATGTCAACAACCAAGTACTTGACCATGACTACTTTACTGTCTTCACCTAATCCAAAGATTGTCTTCTACTCTATGTAGCCCATAACTTGAACTGAATCTCCTGTGAAGTTGAGTAATGCCCCACGTATCTTTTGATCCAGGTATGGGGTAATTTTAGTCGTTTATAAGCCTTCCAATGAAGAATATCTACCAAGCTTCCTTGATCGACCAACACTCTTCCAACGATGCATTCTGCTATCTCTATTGTGACCACTACGGGTTCATCTTTGTTTGGGGCTCCCATGGGTAGGTCTGAGCTGTCAGAGGTAATGGCTGCGCTGCTCGAAAAGCAATGTATTGAGTTAACCTACCCACTCATCGTGATATGTTGACTATTTCCGGGGAAGCCATCGAAAATGGTATAGATAATTCTTTTTTTGACAATCCTTACGTCTTCTTGCCTGCGAGATCAGGAACACTCACGTTCCTGTCTGGGGTGTTTGTGTGGTTGTAGTTCCACTTGCCTTGGGGATTCTCTTTCTTTCTTTCACCTAGTTTCTCTTTCTCACGGTGCCTCTCTTCCCTGGTCCACAAATATCCCCAAGTATCCTTGTTGAATAAGGTGCTCGATCTGGTTTTTGAGTGACCAATAAGCTTCCGTGCTATGGCCAAAGGTCTTATGAAACTCTCAAAATGTCATCCTATCCAAGCCCATCGCATGCTCCTCTATAGGGGGATGTTTGAGCAACCCACTTCTGTAAACTTCATGCGTGATCTTCTCGCGCCTGCTATTCAAAGGAGTGAATGTGTCATATTTTGGGTTGGGGTAGATTGCTTGTCTCGGCTCTTTGTTGGGTCAGGGACTTTTCTTTTATGGCTCCGCTCTTGTCATTACCTGCTCAGAGTTTCCTACTCGATCGACTTCTCGCTCCTTCATGTTTATATATCACGTTGCCCT
This sequence comes from Clitoria ternatea, assembly GCA_037962975.1. Lineage (NCBI taxonomy): Eukaryota > Viridiplantae > Streptophyta > Magnoliopsida > Fabales > Fabaceae > Clitoria > Clitoria ternatea. The sequence continues at coordinate 100,676,950 of CM075674.1, read as the reverse complement.
CTGCCTGAAATCGTCCATGTTAAAAGGAGGTTTCATAGCTAAGGAGTTAGAAAATTTACCTGGACGTAGCCTTATGTGGATTGCATGGAGCCCTGTTCGTTGAAATGGGTCATGAACTGCTTGAGCGTCTTTTTTCGGCCTTGCTTCAGGTTGATCAAACTGTGTGAGGTTTGCTAGACTGATTGGCTACAGACAAACTAGGTGAGGAACTTTTCTGTTAGCTTTAAAAAACATGACTTACTTCTTAGGGGAATGTGTGAAAACCAAAGGAAAGTGGATTTGGTGAGGGTTGTGGGGGAAGGTTTTGCATAATAGGGTGTTGGATGCTCCCGAGATGAGCAGATTGGTTGTAAACATAGTAAGATGTTCTTCCAGATCGCCTTTCCTGTCATACTTTTTAATGATCTCCTATGTGAATAGGTGAGTAGCGTAGGGGACTAAGGGTTTAGATCTATCTTCCTTCAGTTTTGTGGCCTGGGTGTTCTGTTAGTTGAAGGCTTCCCTTTCTTCCGATCAGTGGTTTCTCAAGTCTTCGTTTTCCTTCCTCAACTCTTCCACATACGTTGCAACGTTTTGACGAGGGCCAAAACCTCTTCCAACTGATTTCCTTGTCCTAGTGTCCTCCTTGGTTCTCTTGAGGGTCTGTGTCATCTCTGCGGTTGGGGTTGCTGCGCATAGTCACCATCTTCTTCTTTGGAGTCGGTCCTTCTCTTTGTGAAGTGGAACCGTTTTTCGAGCCCTACGGTGGGCGTCAAAATGTTCACTCTTGAACGTGTAAAGGCTAAACCCTAAAGAATTACTCTAGGAAAATTAGGGTTTATTACTAAAAACAAGTCACTTAAGGTACAATGGGGGTAACGAGGCCCTATTTATATAATAGAAAAAAAAAGGCCTTGACTCCGACCCAAGAATTAAGAGGTAACCGTCATCTTGCTAACATCAAGGGAGAATCAAAGATATTCTTCTTAACAAAGGAAAGAGAGAGGAAGTCCATGGGGCCCTCTCCTGAGGCAAGGGGAACAAACTTCAAAATGTATTTTCAATCACATATATTCTTACTATATCAGTTGAAATTATTTGAAAATCATGAAATTACAAAACTCTCATTTTTTTAATCAATAATTGTGAGATTTTAGCAATTTTTTATAAAATAATTTTAACAAATTTGAATAAAGAATAAATATGCTACAAATATATTTTAACACTTTTTCATTATATTATTATTATTATTATTAGTTACTACTATTACCTTTTTTGGCAATGATTATTTTTTTATTTGAAACATTAAAAAATAAATATTAGAAGAGTATAAATGATATTTTAACTCATACAATATTTTAAAAATTGGATTGATAATCAAACCAAACACAAAATTGATTTATTATCCCATAAAAAAAATTCACACAAAGGTCAAACAGGTAAGAGGATGATGACCATACTTCTCTAAGCCTTCTATTATTCCTTTCTCTCCATAAGTTCCATAAGCAGTGTTACCTTTCTTGCCACCCAATTAATTTGATGCTGTAGTAGATGCTCTACTTCCCCTGCTGGTAAGGGTCTTACTTGTTTAACCAAAGAATTAAACTTGTTGCCAAACCTGTGATGAGAAGGGGCATGTAAATAACAGATGCTGTGGGAATTGCAGAAAATGCAATTAGGATCCTTTTGAGCAGATTTTCTGATGTTCGTATTCTGTTCATTAAAGCGTTCCAAACAAAGTATGATCGATACCTTTGTGTAATGATTACTGCAATTACTTTGTGATGCAAGAACAATGCACATGTGCATTTCCTATACGATAATAAAATTTTGTCAATCATATTTAACGTACTTAGATGCAGGGCTAGTCCTTAAGCCCGGGAGGCATAATTAAAAGGGTCAAAGTTGATATATATACTCGTAAAACAAAATGATTAATTAGAGTTATTGTAAAGTAAGGGTTTAGAGATGTCTATAAATAATGACCCTAGTTTTCTCTAATAAAATTTTAGAAAAGAAGAGAAAGAGGAAAGGGCAAGCTACAAGAGAGAGAAATTAATGAGTAATTTTATCAATAACATAAATGATAAAGTTTTTTTTGTCTAATCTGTCATATTAATCTTCAATTTTCACACTCTTTTTTTTTTGTCTAACTCGACCAAAATTCAACCAATTATCATTAGAATTGCTTGTTAAATATTTAAATTGGACCATCTTCTTCCATCTCCATCAACAAATATTTAAATATTTGTGTCCGCTAGTGCGATGAGTACCTTTATAAAATTGGGGAATCCATTCAATTTCTGAGTGGCCCTGTGGGCTTTGAAAAGGTTAGTAGGCATAAAAATGGATTCTTCTTATTCATTTGACGTGTTACACAGGGGAGGTAAAACATCCCTAACGACTTTCAATCGGAAAACAACAATAAAAACCAAAAATGCAGCAATGGATATAGACAATTTTTCTTTTTCAAACTTTTATCAGAAGATATATATATATATATATATATATATATATATATATATATATATATATATATTTCAGAACTTATATGAATGTCTATCCATCCAACCCAAAAGTCCTAATCTGTTTGCTTTTCTTTCATCTAAAACCTATTCATGCTTGACAATTTTCAAAACCTTTCCATGTAGTTCCACCGCTTGATCTTGGGTTGTGCGTGTATTGGTCCCTCAAGTTTTGGACAATGAAAGGTGCCGCGTAAAATTGTTGATATATATTATTAGGGGGAAGGGTCCATCTCTCTGGATATGAGAGAGCAACTGTGTTAGCTGGTAGCATGTGAAATTCAATTTAAAATTGCTGTCTGGTATTATGTTTGGTTTGTAATTGGGGAAATAGAGTTATGAAAATAAAAAAATTTAAAGTTTAATATTGATCTTTCACACTGTTTGAGACAGTCAAAACTCCATTTAACCGTAGGATTAGGAATGTAAACGGGGCGGGGCGGGTACGGATATCATACTACCCGCACCGGTACCCGCAGTGAAAACCCGTACCCATACCCGCCCGTCACCCGCACGGGTACCCGCATAGCGGGTTTTTCTGCGGGTTTTGAAAATCCGCGGGTACCCACGGATACCCACGGGTACCTGTCAAATAACAATACGCTATTATAACATCCTTAAATTATAATAAAAACAACACAAAAATCTATAAATTAAATTAAATTTGATACAACTATTAAATTTGATACAACACAAAAATCCATAAATTAAAAATAACACAACTACATCATTCTTCTTCGATAAGTTCATCAACAATTTCATAATTTCATCATTCTTCTTCATCAAGGTTATCAACCACCTCCAATTGATTATTTAGTTCCTACAAAATAAAAGTTACAACAATAAGAAAGTTCAATTGTTGGAATTATTTTAAAAAGTTAACTAATGTGATACGCTTGGAAATATTTTTAAAAGGAAATATTTTTAAAAAGTTAACTAAATGATTTAGACCTGGACAGCTTGCTTTTAATTGTCATTCAGGGAATTGATTCTATAGCAAGTAAATATTAAAAGAATTATATTTCAAATTTCAACAACCTTCTTCCTGATACTCTCTATTTTGCCGCGTATACTCTTTTTTTTTTTGAAGAATTATATCATATATACATAACTAAAATTACAAAGAAATGAATAATGAGTACTATGAGGAATCAAGAAAAATATAGGGGAGAACAGAGCAGGATTAACGTTAGAATCACTTTTGCTAACTCCTGGACAATTCTTCACCTTTTCATATTTATCTAATAACTTTAAATAGATTTTGTCAATGAAAGAAATGTGAACCTGTGATTTGTGAACCTGTGATTTGTGGAAAGCTTTGATGAGAATGAAAGTTGGGTGAGAAAGAATGAAAGCTTTGAAACACTGCCCTCTCCACTTTGGCTGGGTGAAAGAACAAAGATGCACTGCGGCGGCTGAGTGAAAGAAAGTAGACAGAACAAAATAAGGGGCCTTTTCCTTTTAGGGTTGATTCATACCTAAAAAGACCAAAATCCATTATTATATTTAACTGTCACATGATATATGAAAGGGTATTATAGTGTTTTCACATATACGGGTACCCGCGGGTACGGGTACCCTTATACCCGTACCCGCCCGTTTATTTGCGGGTTTTAAAATACCCGTTACCCGCTACCCGTGGATACCCGTTTTTTGCGGGTTTTTTTTACCCGTTACGAGTATTTACCCGCGGATACCCGCGGGTGCGGGTCTCTTTTGCCATCCCTACGTAGGATTAATTTTTTACTTTTAAAAAATTTCATTCCGTTGAATGGAACTATGAAACAAACAACTGGTAGTATATTTGTAAAAGTTGCGGATGCATTAAGTTAAATAAAAAAGCCTTTTAATTTGGTCAAAATTTAATGAGATGTTAATAGCAGAGATATTGGACCCGTTTGTTTAAGCTTAGTTTTAAGTGCTTTTTTAAAAAAACGCTTTTTTTATAAGTACTTTTTTAATTAGCAAATTAGAGTTACTTCTTAAAATAAGTAGAAATCAACTTATTTTTCAGCTTATGCTTATTTTTAAAACTTTAAACAAACATATCAAAATTTAAAATAAGTGTTTTTTAATAAAAAACACTATCTCTTAAAATAAATTTAAATAAACGAGTCCATTATCGGATAGTACCTCTGTTAGACTCCGGGTCTAGTCCATAAATATTTAAAATATAAAGAAAAATAGTATAACCAATATCTTTTTTTAGACATAACATCCATTAGATTGCTATTCATAATTTCTTGATTCATATAATTAATTATCAATTAAATTTTCCATCGACTGTCTAATGTAATTTTTAGTGTTTAAATAATTTAAAGTGAGAAAGGAGATGCTACACATAATTGTTGGGAATGAGGTATCTCCAGATATGATGTTTATATAAATAAAATGTTATTTAGAATTTTTTTATTATATTTATTATTTAGATTAATATAATAAAGTTTTTAATTAAAATTAGTGACTTGTTACTATGATGGGGATTGTAGTAATGAAAAACAAATCTATTATAATTTTAATTTAAATTGTTCTTGATCATAAACTTATTGTAAATATGACACTATTAACCCAGATAAATCAATACATGTGTAATGGTTACTATTGAATAAAGATTAACATATCTCATTATCAAATTACATATATAAATGATGTATATGAATCATTATGATTCAAAAGAAAATTTCTAATAGTTGATATTAACTTTAAACTATCAATAAAAAAATTCCTATGAAGAAGTATAATAACTTCTTTTGAATTGAGATAGTCATAATAATTAACAAATTATTTATTATACTTATTTCAGACACCTAATGCCTTATGGTGCTAGTTGAATGGTTATTGGGTACAATTAAATTCTTGTAGAATTATTAATTAGTCGAGGTGAAATTCATCAACTTTTGATAATGAATTTAACCTTTGTTATAGAATAAAGACCTCTCGCCAAGCCAATTAAATGAATGAAAAAAGAATTTCTGAAGTCATTCTTACAGATTAACTTATTGGAGTTTGATAATGATACCATATTTTAAGGATAATTTAGAGCTAAAGATAAAGAGAAATATTATATAGATCTTCTAGTGGTTCTTGAAAGTAAAAGAGGTATTACTTCATGCTATTCGGCCATTAAGTAGTGTTGCTAGGCGCTAATCTTGATTAATAAATTAATTTATAACCGATTTAATATTGAACCTATGGGGTCACATACTAATATTTTTTATGAAAATATTTTTATTTGATAATTAAATTAAAGAATTTAATTTTGTCAAATAAATTATTTTTTAAGTAAAATATTTATTTTTGCTATTACCAAGAGTATAAATAATATGGTTTATTGATAGAAATTTACAAAAAGGTGCGTAGTTTATGGATAGACATGTGTATGTGTTTTCATTACATTCTTTTGATTAAAAATGCAAAAAATGTAAATGAAGATCTTTTCTAAAAGGACATGTAATTTAGTTGTGAATAGTCATACTATTTCATTGAAAGGATATGTATTTTAAGTTATGAATAGCCACATTATTTTTTTTGAAGAGTCATAATACTTTACTATAAATTGGACTAGTTGTGGCACAAGTAACGATAGAAATTGCATAGAACAAATTAATAAAAAATAGTTTTCTCTTCCTTTTCATTTATATTTTGTGTTAAAAGTTTTCCAGTCAAAGAGTTAACGACAAAGATTGGTCTCAGTGTAGTTAAACGTAAAACTTTCAAACATGTTTAAAGGATAAATTTTAAAGTTAGAATAACTATTACTGGGTTGGTTTCTTATTCTTTTACATATATTTACATCATTTAACATGTGTAATTTAAACACAAATAAATCCTTTTTTGTTTCCATTGTGTGTTATGAACAAATTTTTTCTTCAATAATTTCCTCCATTTTTACACCTTTTATTTAACCGATCAGATTATATCTTTCAAATCAAAATGTCGAAGATATAATTGAAATGTTAATTATGTTAGATTTTTAATATTAATATATGTTATATATATAGATATTAATTTTGTGAATTGACATTGTTAAATGTGTTATATCTATATCATGTTGTTGTTAATTATAATACAAAATAATACAAATATAATTATCTAGTTATATCAAACAAATTTAGTGATTGGGCTCTTTGATTGGATGATCTGTGATAGGTTGGTCCATCATATGTGCCCAGTGAGAGATATCTATTGTTATTTGATTAAGCCTATATATATATATGTTATCCCATTAGACAAACATAATGTTTACGGACCTTGACAATGTAAGTGGATGACATTTATGACCATATAAAAACATAGTTCTAGGCCTAGAGGACCCACACCATGAGAGAGATACGTCTTATATTGACCTATTTAAGGCTCGTCTTCCTCCTCCAACTTGATCATCGTAGCCCCTCCTCATTTGACTTTTTATTTTTCCCCTGCCCCTTTTACTATTTTCTTTCACTTGTATGTTTTAAATAGTGCCTGCGGTGTTTTTTCATATACTTTTTTGACCATATATCTTTTTTTTCTTTGCATGATTGGTTTAGTATTTAAGGATTAGTTGTTTTTCCCTTTTTAGGATCTAGTACGCATGCTTAAGATTGTTAGGAACTTAGTTTTCTTTTATTATTTTAATTTTTATCTATTAGGTAGTCTTTTGCATAATTAGGTCGTAAGTAAGTTTAGGTTCCCCCCATATAAGCTCTAACCGCACATAAGAGTTATACCTTTTACGATTGTTATGCGACTATAGGTATCGTGTGAGTTGTTCATTTAGGCCATACCTTTTTAAATTTATCACGTCTCTCCAACATTGGAGACATTGTTTGGTGCTAAGTTTGAGGAGGAATGGTTGTGATAAGAATGACAATACTTGAGTGAAGCAAAGATCACAAGTAGACTTTCATTTTGCATGAGCTTTAAGTTTGAGAAGGGAGACATTATGTTTCCTTATATTTTGCATAAATTTACAAGTTTGCTTGCCATATGGCACATATGAATATATAATAGATTGGAGTGAATGACAAGTTTAGAAAAATGAGAAATTATGTTCCTTCCTTGTGGTTGACTTCAGTATTGACTTTGTTCCCTACTTGTTTTCTTAGAATGCTTAATGAATGATTTCATGAGAATCATAGGTGAATAAGTAAGCAAAGCAAGTAGATAATAAAAAGGCATGTGATATCTTTTATGCTTGAATAAATAAAAATAAGCAAAATTTTCAAATTTATTCTCTCTTTGATAAAGTTTTAGATACATGAGGATTTAAGCCTATTTAGGGGTTCTTGCATGATAGGTACACTATATGTCATTCTTTCTTTGATTTTGAGTGCTTTCATACATTTCATATTCTAGAACTTGCTTTATAACCTTACTAAGGCAAAATATGGATGAGTAGTTTGATCAAGAAGTATGATCAAGGAAAATTAGGCATTTTTTTGTTAAACCTTCAAACCTAGAATTTCCTTACTTTCCCCATTTTTAGCATATACTTTGTATGATTGATTTTTCTTGGTACCGACATAATTACTTTATAATCACATAAGTGCTTTTAGGATATCAAACTAATAGAAAGGGACAAGATTTAAGGAGATAAGCAATATGTTTCCTCCAAAGAAAAGTAAGAAAAGAAAAGCTAGAAAGCCTTTAACCTCAAAACTTTGTATTCAAGAAGGAAAAAGGCCAAACATAAAAAGTTTTAAGGCAAAGTGCAAGACAAAAGAAAAAGAAAATATGGTTTGAATTTTATGATTATCATGTGCAAAGTAGGTTGATATCCTTTGGACGCTTATTATGATTGTTGATACATTCATAAGCCCTTTGTGAATATTCTTTTTCTTGATTTCTCTATCTGACTGCATATACCCTTTGGCCATATTACAACCTTATGAAAGACCTTATGACTCTTGATTAGGTTAGGCTCTTATATTAGTGGAGACTTGAGGTTTATGAATAAGCTTATGGTAACATGTTTTCATGAAGAGGTTAAGTGATACCTTCTTGCCTTAATGAATACTTAATTTCATTTCATTCAGAGACTTTTTAATAAATTGCTAGATCTTATTGGGTCATGGTATGACTGAGATCACTAGGTAAATTTGTATATCTTTGCTTATTGCTTTCTTGTTGATTTTTAGATCTAAAAATCACCTGTGTTCTCACACCTTTTATTGCTTGGGGACAAGTAATGTTTATGATTAAGGTTGCTGATAGATTATTATTCCACCACTTTATCTGGTATATTTTCATATGATTTTGGGTAAGAATGTAATACTTAATTGTTTCAGAGGCTTGATAATAGTTTATTTTGTAGAAACAACTCTAGAGCCCAAGTTTTGGAAAAAAGAAGGAAAAAGGACCTAAAAGGCCTACAAGGGTGATCCAAAGGAGTGAAGCAACAAATTGAGTAAGACTTGTGCTCTGGTAAGAATAATTGTGTATGGATTTCAAGGAATTAATGCATTATGTTAAACATGTCCATGTTCACATGAATATAGCTTGTGTTTGTACGCTTTTCTAAGCCCAACCCATTGTATTTTAAAGGGTTTTCACACTCCTAATTAACCCTAATGAAAGGAGACAGGAGAATAATTGAGAATTAACATCTGAATACAAGCTTTGTGACAACATAAAGAAAGAGGAGTGTGAGACCTAGTTTAGAAGCAATCATCATCCTTTCCACTACCTTCTTCTATAGTTTGAGTTCTCGTGTGGAATCTTTTTTATAGGTGTTGTTTTGTTGAGAACTTGAGAGATCTCTGTGATCGTGAAAAGTTACTTTTTAGCCTTAAAAACTTAGGTGATTCTTTTTGTCTTTTTAAACTCCATTTTGAATTGTTATTGAATGAATGCATAAAGTGACATAAGTGCTTTTCTTGACTATAAACAATATGTTATTCTTTTGTGCTTTATTAAATTAGGTAATTAGCCACTCTTTAATTTAACCTAGTTGACAAATTACTCTTTTCTAGGGTGGTTGATCTAGGAATAGTATTGAGTGTGATGATAAGACCATAGTTACTTTATATCTTAACTAAAATATTTCAACAATTGATTTAGTTCATAAGTTTATTAGAACTTATTTAGGACATAGTGACAATGCTCTTGAGGTTAATTGTTTAGTGTGGGTGTTGACACATAGTTAAGAAGCTTAAGATTAATAAAACAATTTGAGGAACAAGGGGGTGAAATCTTAAGAGTGAAATTGTAAGTCCCAAAGGCATATTCAAAACATAATACTTTAGTGATTTCTCATTTTCCATTTTTTTACGATGATTTACTCTCTCAATGTTTGTACTTGTTTCTCTTCTCATCTCTGTTTGTGTTATTTTGTTTATCCTTTACTTTTAAAACAATTCTCTTGTGATTGGTCAATATTCAAGGAACTTAAGTATTAAGTGTGGAATATCTTTCTCTAACATAATCTGTGTGGATTCGACACTTGAGGTTTAAAATACCCCTTGTATTCCATCTGATAGGTGTGTTTGCTCGTGGGTGTGAAGATGTATCTGTTTCAACTAATTTTATAAATTATTTTCTCTTATAAAAAATGCAACAACCTCGACAACACTTAGGCATTTTGTCTTTAAGATATCAATAGGTGTTTGAACCACACCAACATGGTGTGTGCGTTAATGCAGTGCCCTCTAACAACAATGGTGCAATGAGATGGTGTAAAAGAGCTTGATCTGGAGAAACAAGATGGTGCAATCATTTTTGAACTGCAACAATGCTAGTAATAATGAAGGATAAAGTCAAGAGACATGGTGTTCTTTGCTCTAGGTTAAGGTAACAAGACTTTTAGGTTCAAAGTGGAAAAGATTAATGAATGCTTTCTTTACTTTCAATATTTCCTTTACTTTTAATATCAACTTATGAGTATTGTTGGAAAAAGATTAATTAATGTTTTCTTTATTTTTAATAACAATATATGAGTAATGTTAGAAAAAGATTAATTGTTGTTTTTTTGAAATTCTAAGTGGATAAAATATATAGAAACATTTTTTCTCTATAAGTGGACATTTTAAAACAAAGAATTGAGTAAATCATAAATTAAAATCATTAATGTATTTATTAGTTTTTTAAGTAGGATGAAATGTTTAAACAACATCAGGATGACTTTTGGATGGTCATACAAATTGGTTAAGAGATTGTCAACATAACTAAATTTGTCTCAAATTTTAGGATGAATTTCACACAATTCCCTATTTTATCTCTAATATGTTTCAAAACTAAAAGAAGTTATTGAGGAGTAAAATACAAATGGATTTGTGACAAATTTAAGATGAAAACTCATAGATTGTATTCTATCTCAAATTTGTCTAAAAGTTTGATATCATTTAAGATGAAATGCTTTTCGTCTCAAATTTCTATATGAAAATGCTAGCTTTTTAATAGTAAGATGAAAGAATATGTGTTTTTATTGGTAATATACTGAAATACATATTTGATCTGGTCGGTAACCAGGGTCCAGGAGAATGGATCCGTATCGGGGTCCAAAATCTGGGTTGGATGGGTTAATGGATTGGACGGTCTCTGGGCCAGGCTGTTGTCATGGAATAATGTTGCTGAGCTTCTCACATTGGCCTGACGTGTTGAGGGGTGAAAAGGGGTACCTGTAAAGACACTCTGACGCTCAAGTCAGTTCGGATTCTAATACTAGAGCTATATTGGGTCTATGAGATGGGAACATAGAGCTTACCATTTATGAATGTATTAGCTGTATTTTAGTGATGTTGTGTCACTGTAGTACCTCATTATATGCGTCGGATCAGGTTTTTACACGTGAGCTCTTTGCAGGTTACGACCGGTATAGGCTGTCTTGTCCTTTCACGACTCCGATCATTAGGCCACTCAATGGGGCTATGACATCGGTCAATGTGGGAGTTGTGGCCTAGCCCGTATGATGAATCTGGACATTGTGTTGTCCTTTTATGGTCCACATCGACGGAGGGGAGAGACAAGGGGTCGAAGCCAATCCATGAGATTAGGGGCCGGTATTGACCCCAAATCAATATTTGTTTGAGGAGGAGGATGAGGTGAAGGATTTGAAGTGTTATTGCTAGTCCTAGATGTAGGAACATACACTCAGTAACATACCAAAAACATTTGCTTTGGTACACACACATGGAGAAACAAATATGTAATTTAACATATGAAAAATCAAACTCTCGCAATTAAAATTAATGATACTCCCACTTTTCAATAAAGAGCATGGGAGGCGTGAACACATTGTTAATGTTCTTACAAAGTTACGCTTAAGATATGTCGTCTCCTTTCCTTTTTCATGTTACTTGTTGAACTCTAACTCTTTGTAGAACTACATTATTGATCTCTTTATATAGTTATTATTTATTTATTTAATAATAATAAAGATAATCATTTAGTTAGTATACACTAAATTAAATTTTATTTTTTTACTATAATTATAATGACTAAATGAATTTTTTAAATACTGAAGAATTGTTTGAGAAGGTATTTCAAATCTTATTACTAGGCCTAGATAGGGAACACTTACATCTTTCACTGATATATCATGAGAAATATCTACCTGAATATGTCTAAATAGAGGAATAGATATGTCTTTGAACATTCCAAAATTCAAACTCTTGCTCTATTTGTGAGGAGTAAACACATTAACTACTCCTTTGCTTTATCAGGATCGGGTCATAAAGTGCCTAAGAAATAAAAATTCCAAGCATAGTCCCCAACATTTGTTTCCATCATTCTATTAGGTCCTTCACCATTAAGGACATTAAAATACTGTTAACTTACAATGATATGTCATGTTAAATGACACGATAGCATATTTTTAACACTTTAATAGCAAGACCACGTTTGGATTGTGAAAACGTTTCATGTTTTCAGTTTTAATTACAAAATTATCATCCTGTTTTCTGTTTCTAAAATTTTATACAGGAAACACTAAAAATAATTTTTTTCTGTTTCGTGTTTTCACTTTTTTTCAGTACAAATTTTTGAAAACAAGAAACATGATGAGAGTTTTGTAATTAAAACTAAAAACCAAAAATATTTTCATAATCCAAATGAGGCTTAACTTTTCGGGTTTAGAATCCACTACAAACTTATTTTCAAAAAATCTCTTATATAAATTTGCTTGTACCTTGTTCATTTGAATGAAAAGATGAAGTAGGAGGGAAAGAATTAAGAAGGATAGAAATAAAGTGGAAATAAGATGGAAAAATATGTTGTTTGGATGGATAGAAATAGAAAGAAAAAGGAGTGGAAAAAAGAAATATTTTTTGTTTGGATGGAAAAAAAAGTGGACAAAAATAAATTAGTTTATATTTAAAAATTAAATTTTTTATTATAATAAATTTTAATATTTAAAATTTATTTTTAATTTTTAAATTTTTAATTTTTTTTATCAAATTATTAGAATTTATTAAACAATAATCTTATCATATTTTCTCTCACTTTCTTCTGTCGTAAAAAAGAAGTAATTTCCATTAAATTCCCTATTTTTTTATTTTACATGTCTTCTTTTCCCTATAAATAAACAAAGAAAAACTTTTGTTTTCCTCTCATTTCTTTCCTCCTTTTACCTCCAACCAAACAAACCATAATGGTTCTTCAAGCCTAAAGCCAAGCCAAAATGAAAAACTAGACCCCAGGCAAAGTTGCAAGAGTGAGCTTCATAAGATTTTTTTTAAATGGAAAACACATTCCTAAATAAGAAGAAAAAGCTTTAAAATGCAATAAGAGAAAGCTCCCAAAAAATTCCAAAGATGAATATGGAAAATATGGAAAGATTAACTACACTCTCTTGCAAACAAATGATTTAAATTACAAGCAACTTAGAATGAATGTTTGAATTTTGTGGTTAGCCACGTATTTACCTTTCATATTCCTGTTAGTGTCAATATGTGAAGAGATGGATTAAAATAAAATATATGAAGCACTTTTTTTGGGATTAAAATAAAGTAAAATATATGAAGTACTAAAAAGACTAATTTGGCCTTGACTAAAAAATCAACCAAGGAAGTTTCTCCACATGGATCACATCCGTAACTTTGGGCTCCCCGTACGAGCTATACGTGTCTAATGTTTAATACCTTTTAAAATCGGTTATTTTACAACCTTTTAAAACTCTGTTTTTAAATGGGTTTGGATTTTTACTGATTTTGATTTTGAAAGCGATTAAAGAGATGTTTGGTAATGGAGTTGGAGAAGTAAAAAAATCTAAAGGTCGTTATGTATTATTTATACCGTTTAAAACAATTAAAACTTTGCGTAAGATATATTTTTTCCTTTATCTTAACCTCCGCTCCGTTCAAAATCCTGCTGCACCAAACATGCTTAAAAAAATGGATCACTGTCGTGAATCTGGATTCCTAATGTTTATCTTTATATAAATTTTTGAACTTTCAAGCAATTTTAAGGTGATTTATATTTTTAGGTAAATTTTAAACAATTGTCACTTAATTTTACTGATAACAAGAATGTTTAAATTGAACGTTTAATAATAAAAATAAAAAATAAACCGATAAAAATTGTCCAATTATAAATTCTATATTAAATTAAATAAAAATATATCAACACATACATGCTCATATATATGTGTGTGAAGGTATCGTAAAAATAAAAAAAGAAAATTGATATGTTTACATTTGTGGTTCTCATTCTCATGACACGTTCCTGGCCACGACAATCTTTTCCTTACATAGTTACTTGAGCAAGTGTCAAAGGGTGGAACTCGTGGTGATGGAGTCTTAGAATGTTAACAAACGTGTCACAAGACACATTTACACAATTAATTTTTTCGTGTCCTATGCTCTGATGACAGAACATGGAAAACTCGTTTTAGTTCACCTAGTCCCAACTCTACACTTTTCGCTCTTGTTGAATTCTGTTGCCTAAAGTTCAGCTTTCAGAAAACATAGGAGAAAAATGATGAAAGAGGTTATTCTTGTTCTCTTTTTGGCCTCTGGATTGACCCTTTCAGTCTCACAGTCCCAATCTGCTTCTCTTCTGCCTCAAGCTGCTGAATCCTTCAATGTCAGCTATATCCAGGTAATGATTCCTGCTACTTCTCATGAGACAAAAAGAAAAACAGAGTATAAAATAGATTGGGAACAAAAGTTTTGGACTACTTTTGTCATTTCTTTTCTCTCTCTGTCTCCCCTTTACATTTGAAATTTTTTAGTGCTATTTTAGCTTAATATGAAAATGAAGGCTTATTTTTTTAATTGTTTCTTAAATAGCTGAAGAACGCAGGGACTTGTTCTTACTCGGTGGTTATTTCCACTAGTTGTTCCTCTCCTAGGTATACAAGGGATCTCATCAGTATCTCTTTTGGGGATGCTTATGGAAATCAGGTTTTTACCTTCTCTTTATTCAATTTCTTCAAAAAAAATTTCAATGGAAAAGCTTGTTAGAATTATTAAGGGTTGAAATATGTTTAAGATTGATTTTTTAGTGAAATTTTCTGAAGCATGTTGGCTACTGAGGAATTATGGCCAAACCCCTAATAGAAAATGAACCCGGAATTGTGGCTTGTTTTTGCATCCATGCTAGTTTTTTTCCCCGCTGGTGGAGTTGATGGTTTTTGTATCTACGATGATGAATCTTCAACTTTTTTTTATATAAAGTGAATCTTCAACTTTCTTCTGAATATTTTTGTTGGGTCCATCTTAGATTAATTTTTATTATATCACTTTCTTATTGGCTAAGTAAAGGAATTGATTCTATGCTCGTGTGTAGAAAGGCTAACAGTTGAAATTGGATTCACCACAGTAGTCGCTGTGGGTAGCAGTCATGTACAGTCAATTTTTTTATCAGTTATTTTTATCAATTGATGTAAAATATTTTGATGTAAATATCTTTTCTTACACAAGTTCAATTGTCAACTTTATTGTCACATGACGTTAAAACACACCCCCCAATGAAAAATCAATGTGTTGAATAGGTTCACAACTGAACCAATATAAAAGATAGTTTCTGTGCCTGTTTCTAAAATTAACCGATTTAGTATGTTGTTATAGAAAAATAGTCTGCCCATGACTTTTCCTAGCCGTGACTATATATTGTGAATCAATACAGATTTCTTTTCTGTATGGTAGCTCTTAGCTTAAAATTAAGTTGGCCAAATCATGCGGTTTCCATGGTGATATACTGATATGGCCAAATCACTAAACAGATTGATTTTTGATTCCATGTTTGTAAAGTAATTGCTTATGTGTAGATTTTAAGAAAGAAAACGGGCCCCTATATGCTTAGGGACTGTGGGAATGTTTGGTTTGATAAAACAGTTTTTTTTTATTTAACTAGAAAAGTATTACCTTATTTTTCATTTTTAAATGTTTAAACAGGAAATAGTAAGAGTAAGGTAACAATATTGTAATTTTAAAAAATAAAAAGAGAAAGTATTTTCTCAAATTAAAATTTGAATGTTAAGAAATACATTTTTACCTTATATTATCAGATATATGCACCAAGACTGGATGATCCAGCTTCAGGTACATTTGAGAGCTGTTCTTCAGATACATTTCAGATAAATGGTCCATGTGCATATCAGATATGTTACGTTTACCTATATAGATCTGGATCAGATGGTTGGAAACCTGAAAGTGTGAAAATCAATAGTTATAGTGGCAAGCCTGTAACTTTCTATTATAAAACATTCATCCCCAGAGATACATGGTATGGGTTTGATTGGTGCAACGCTGCTTCTTCTTCAAACCAAGTATCGATGCAGAAATGGCTTATGTTTACGGTTCTAGGATTTGTTCTTTGTTTTTGGTTTTGAGTTTATGTAGGTTTCATCTTTCTGTATTTCCTATACTTGTAGCCACGAAATTTAGTACTGTAAGATGCTGAAGTAGAGACACCGGATGTGTAAGTCTTTATTGGATTATTAAGAGTTTTATGTTCGAACTAGGAAGGCCCTATAAAATGAATGCTATTGCATATTGAACTACTTAGTATCTACAGAACAATTTACGCTTCATCAAGAGGGAGTAAAACTGTAATGCATCTTTTAATTTGAAAGGAAGCGATACGAGTAAGAATAAATTTCGTTTTCCTTGCTAAGTTGTAGGAATAACATTGCAGGAAATTATTAAAGATTTTATGAATGATAATATCTTTGAGACTTTTATTTTTTGACAGGTTCTGATGATATTCTGTGATTTATGTAGTGTAAGTAGGATTTACTCCCAATGTTAAAATGTTAGCTAGGAATTCTCATTTTTAGGATACCTACTTAGATGTTGGAAATTTTTATAATATTTCAAAAGATTTTAAAGAGAATTCATCATAGTTTGATGAGTTTTGCCTTGGTCAGTTCTTATCTTTAAATAACTAAAGTATTTCAATTTACTTGGTCTTTTATTTGCATTATCTCCGTTGGAAGCACATGATCATCACTTCATCTTGGGTTAGAAAGCTTTTGACTGTTAGTTTTGATTCTATGTGTAATCTAGGAGCTGTTGAATTCTTGATGATAATATAGAAAGCAAGTAAATTTTTAAGAATAATGTTATCATATGTCTCAACTTGTCAATATTTACAACAATCATAAATATTTAGTCTTACTTTTATTTACCTTAAAATACAATATGTTCAGTTTGATTCAAAATATTCCTATGAGAAAAAAAAAAAACACTAGCTTAAGAGTAAGGTTGGCTTAACCATAAGGTAGACTGCCTACAACTAGGTATATGGCTGGCTTGCCCAAAATATAACAGCATAACAACAAACAACAGAGACAACAATAAAATTCAGCAGCAAAATCTTAAACTGCAGTAGTAGTAAAATTCATGTAAAGGGACAGAGAAATGGAATATGCTTGAAATAAATACAGTCGTCATCCATCACGCAGTAGTAACGAAGCCTCGAAGTTGAAGGGAGGCAAGGATGAAATATGCACAAAATAGGAACATTCGCGAAATTCACGAGATCAGAAGACTTAGCCTCCACGAAATCACTGATGCAAAATCAAAATCGCAAATCACAAATGCAAAATTAGAACATCCATGAAATCATTGGAGCCATGAAGGAGGAGGTCGGACAAATGAAGGAAAGGAAAGGGAACCGTTTTGCTTGGACGTGAACGACGTCGCTTGGAGAGGAAACGAAACTCACCGAGATTTGGGTTCCTTTTCCTCCATTGAAAAAGACACATAAGCAAGGGAACAAGGACAAGGGTTCTTTCTTTTTCAAAAAACGAAGTGAAATATTATGGACAGAGACAAGGTAGGGTAATAGTGAAAATAAAATAATAAATTTAAATATAAATTAGTTGATAGGATGATTTGCAAACCCACGTGTTAGACCTGTGTAGCTTGTGAGTTAAACTGACTAGGCTCATAATCCTGCATTTTAAATGGTTTAATTTTTAGCTTATAGTTTGTGTAAGAAACGGTTAAACGAGCCGACCCGTTATTTTGAACTCATATACCTAGCTTTAGGTAAGGCCCTCCTTAAAAATAGCTATGGTTGTCTCTTGAAGAATAAATACTTTTTGTTTGAGAAATTTTTTTATTATGGGGCACAACTTAAAAACTTTCCCACACCACTTGGTTGAATATTGTTGTGAAAATTAAAATGACATATTTACTCGATACTACCTTTTATCTTGAGCGTTAAACTTTATTTTAATATAAAATGTAATTAACATTAATATAACAAATAATGATAACGAAAAGAACAATATGAGAGATATTGTTATCATTTCCCTTTAAAATATGGTTATTTTCTCATATATTTTATATCGACCAAACAACCTAAATCTTTACATTATTTGCATTATCACAATTTTTTTAAACTCGTGATTATTTTCTCATGATAGTTTTCATGATTGGCAAGGTATTGTTTTGGGAGCAGTTTCTTGAGATAGTCAAAGTCAAAGTCAAGTCTTAGCCTCTGCTTGTTTTTTTTATTATAAACAAATGGATGCTAATATGGCTGAAGTGTTGGGACCAAGTTCCTTTACTGCAGACTTTGAGTTTGCTTCTGTTTGGGTCTGTGTCTGTCTCCATTTTATGCTACAGACTTTAAGTCTGTAACGCAACAAACTAACGCACAAGGTGACTAAGTTACGTCTGTAACACAATCCAAGTTTGTTCATGCGTGGATAAGGAATGAAGGAAGAAGACTTGAATTGGATAATACATCTCACTTGTTGTTTTCTCATTAATCAATGCTCTCTATTTATACACTCAAAGTTCTAACAAACTCTTAACAAACTAACAAACAAAACATAATTAACAAACTAAGACTACCAGACTTAATACTCCCCCATAATTCTGCTTTCACACTTTAGACTTTTCATGCACTTATGTTTCTGGGAACCAGTCTTTCACTCACTAGTCTCACAACAGACTCACACTTTAACTCTGCATATTAACTTGTTCCACAGCTCTTCAAATTTGTTCTTCTTCAATGACTTTGTGAAAATATCTGCAAGATTCCCCTCTGATTTGCAGTGCTCTAGCACCATGCCTCCCTTGTTTACCTTGTCACGAATAAAATGGTATTTGGTCTCAATGTGTTTGGTTCTCCATGATCAACAAGATTCTTAGCTAAACTTATCGCAGACATATTATCAACATACAACTTCACAGCTTTTGAACCTTCGGACTTTAGTTCCTTTAGCAATTTCTTTAACCAGATTCCTTGACAAGCAGTAAGTGAAGCAGCTATGTATTCTGCCTCACAAGTAGACATTGCTACTCTGTCTTCTTTCTTAGAACACTAAGATACAAGTACTCTTGTATACCCAAATAAGTCTGTCTCTACACTACTGCACTTTGGAAGTAACACACCATAGCTAGTAGTTCCCTTTACATATCTTAGTATTCTTTTTGCAGCAATCATGTGTGAACTCAGTGGATTCTGCATAAATATACTAATTATTCCAACACTTTGAGCTAAGTTTGGTTTGGTATTGCATAAGTATCTTAACAATCCTACAATCTATCTATACAAGGTTGCATCTGCAGGCTTCCCTTCTCCTTTTGCTCTCAGACTCAAACCAATTTCAGCTAGTGTATTTGTCGAGTTACATTCAGACATATTAAATTTCTTTAACATGTCTAATGCATACTTGTTTTGGTGCATCATAATCTTTTGCTCTGTCTTCCTAAAATCTATCCCAAGAAATAGGATAGTTGTCCCAAGTCTATTATGTCAAAATACTTCTGGATCATATGTTTGCATTTTTCAATTCCCTTATCATCACCTTCTACCACAAGAAGATCATCTACATAAAGATAGATTATAATTATGTCTTCATCTAATTTTCCCTTCACATAAACTCCATGTTCAGAACTGCATTTGGCAAAATCAATCCCAAGAAGAACATTGTCAATTTTTTTATTCCAAGCATGTAAAGCCTGCTTCAGACCATACAAGGCTTTGTTAAGTGTGCAGACTTTTCTTTCTTGTTCTGGAACACTAAATCCAGAGGGCTGCTCTACATAAACCTTTTCCTCAAGTACGCCATATAGGAACACAGACTTTACATTAAGTTGGTACAGACTCCACCCTTTCAGACTTGCAAGTGCAAGCATAACTCTCACAGTCTCAATCCTTGCAACAGAAGTAAACACTTACTCATAATTAACACCTTACAAGCGTATGAGTTTGTAATATAAACAATATCGTCTCCACATGGACCGTGTTCTCAAGTACTCAGAATAATGATCCTATCTATCTAAACAGGCAAGAATAGAGATTGCATGCAAAGAAAGCAAAAACAAAGTAATTAAAAGTGCAAATCAAAATTTATCCGGGAATGGAATCAATTAAAATGCATCTTGGGATTTTCGGATTACAAATTGCTCTATAAAGGTGTTTAAAGATTTTACCTTATCTTTTACTCTCAAGTTTACCAAGACTAACCCCCTAAAGTTCTAACTTTCTCTTTTTAGAGTTCCGTTAGGTTACTTAGTCATCAAACAAACTGTCGTTTAATTCCCCCACCAAGTAATAACTCAGAAATCAAACATACTGTCACCTCATATGAATCTAAGCTAAAACTCGGACATCAAACTATCATTTTATTTGGAAACCAAGTTATAAAGAATAATGGAAGTCTTGAATTCACAACAATAAAAAAGATTCACTTTTTAGCTATTCCTTAATTAAATTATTATGAAAACTCTAATCCTCAAAAGATTAAATAAAGTTCCCGGTTAAGGCCATCCTAGATTCAATCTTAGGTTCAATTCTTGAATTAGATTAATTAGGTTCACCTTTCAGTATATCCTTAGAATTATTTAAAGATAACTCATACCTATGTCTAGGCCAACGAGCAAATAAGGCAATCAAGAATTAAAGGTACACATAGATTTCATTGATAAGTCAATAAAGATTTCACCAACTACATTATAAGTCACACCCTAAATCTTAAGAACAAGGATTCTAGCCACTCATGGTAAACAAAGAATCGTAAAGATTCATTGAATCCATATAACTTATAAACAAGGATTACAAAGATTCAAACCAAAGGTATACCAAGAATCTAAATCAAACCACAAGATATGTAGAGTCTTCAATCCTTCGTTCCCTGAGCATTCTCCTCCTTGAGAATCCTTGGAAGAGTCCTCCCAGGTCACCCTTTTATGCCTATATAAGTGCCTTTAACTCCTAAAGAGCGAGTCCCCCAAAACAGAGCCCCTCTACCCCTTTTATAGATGTAAAAACTTAACAACAATGGACCAGACACAAACCACAGCCATGGTGCCCACCATTGCTTGGCCATGGTTTGCTTTGGACCTTTTTAACTTGATATTTGGCCCAATTGCTCCATGACCATGGTTCCCACTAGGGCCTAACCGTGAAGTACACTGTCCGAAGCTCTATTTTTCTTCGTTTTTCAATTATTTTGCATGTGGTTGCTTCGTTATGCATTGCTTTCTATATTTAGTCTAGAAATAGTCCAAAAAGGCCTTTAAACTTGTAATTTCCACAAAACTAGCACAAACAGGAAATGAGCAAATATGATAGGGATTTAGGGGGATTTCATACAATTTATCCTAAAAATGCCTACAATATGCAACCTAAAATGATGTGTTTTAGATATACATCAATAATCAATCCTTTATTTCTACAGAAAACCTTTTGCCCTTAGTCTGGCTTTATGCTTGACTATCTCTCCCCTTGGATTCCTCTTTACCTTGAAGACCTACTTTGTAACACCCTCTGTTACACCTTAATAAATTCTAGAAAAACTCGTAATTTTTTTTTTTTTACTAAAGATATGATTGTTAAAAAGAAACTATCGGAATAAATTATATACATTATTTCTGAAATACCTCACAAATATTATTAAAAACTTTATAAAGTATTTGTACATTCATCCGAAGAAAATAAATATTAAACATTATAAGAAAGAGAGGAAACTCCATGGCCCAGAAGCAGTTACTTATTAACATTATTTAGTCATTGGACCACGGTATTCATACCGAGCTCCCTTTCTAGAACGTGCTATATTTACTGCCGATATTCTTCGATCCTTCCCTCTGAACCATCAATTTAAAACATGTGAAACAAAAACACGGAGAAAGGAGTGAGAAACAGAATATAATATTTCCGAATAAGACATAAGCAACAAAGGGTTTTCACAACCAATACATAATAATATCAATCACAATCACATACACAATCAATTATGAATGCATGAATGTTATGCAATATCTTCATCATAACTTATCTATATATGTGGGCCCTTAAATTTTAATTTGCACTGGGCCAACCAGGAGTTTACACTGTTCCATAAGTCCGGATAATAATAATATGAACAGCTCAACTGGCATGGAAACACTTAGAGACTAGTCAGATTGAGAAAGTTTTTATTGTGAAAGTACCCGACACTAGGGAGCTACCCCAGGTCCCCTGAAGCACCCTTTCACACTCTCTCATCCCAAGGCTCGTAAATAAGCCTCCTCTAATGTATCCTCGGTTTCTATAATCCGTCCCCAGACAATATTATTTCATTTCACTTTCATTATCCATGATGCATGAACTACTCGCGTATTGAGTTGGTTAAGGCTTTTAGAAACTCAATTATTAAATCCCTTAAAGGTTTACAATATCATTTCAATAAACTGTACATTTTCTCAGTTCTCTGAATTTCTATCCCACAGAAATAAATTTGGTACAGTTTTTGAATCTCACTGAAATTGAGTTTCTAAGCCTTAAATATCTAAAAACTTTATCATATAAAACTTTACATAATCTTTCTCAAATTAAATCTTAACAAAATCAAATTTAGGAATCTCAATTATTTCCAAATATATTTAGTTATTAAGTTGGAAAAAATAAAACAATTTTCTTTCAAAAAAATTTTGTTTTATTAAAAGAGAATAATTATTAACCAAAAATACTTAAAATTATAAAATTTTTCTTTAACTCAAGATTTAATTAAATAAATTCTCATAAAATATTTTCTTTCTAAAATAAATACTAATTTTTATTTTTATTTTTCTAAATATTGAAAATAAAGTTAATAAAAATAATTTCTAAGAAGAAATAAAAGATAATAAAATTTAAAGAGTAAGGTAAGAAATTCTTACTGAATTTTAGCTTTCCGTCATGCTCGCTATATGCTCAAACTCCACATTACAATATCATCAATCAAAATCAAACAATATCAATCATAACTAAATATCATCAATCAATCAATCATAATCAAATCAATTAAATATCATTAATACATATCATAATACAAAATTTAATGATTATTAATATAGTAAATTTTAGTCCTTTTGGTCAATTCCTCGCATAGGTATATGTAAGTCCATATAATCCAGTCCTTGCATAGGTATAGTTCAGTCCATATGGGTCATAATGGTCCAAGTCCTTGCATAGGTATAGTCCAGTCCATATAGGTCATAATGGTCCAAGTCTTTGCATAGGTATGTTAGAGTTAGTTAACCGGATATTTAATTTAAAATTTATTAAAAATGTTAAGTTAAAAAGTTAATATTTTAAAATAATAATATTATTAAATTTAAAAGGAGTAGGGGACTCCTCCCATTATTCTTATGTCTTTTCATATTATAATTCTTATCTCACTCCCCCTTACCTTGAGTCGTTACCAAAAAGAGATTTGCTTTGCGCCTCCGATTTCTAGAAATATTAATATCAATCTTATTTTAGTATAAGCATAAGACGAAGATTAAGATTACTACTTAAAACAGAAATGGTAAATTCTGAATAGTGAATAGTGAATAGTGAATAGTGAATAGTGAATAGTGAATAGTGAATAGTGAATAGTGAATAGTAACGGTAAATAGTAAAACGTGAATAGTAACGGTAAATAGTAACAGTAAATAGTAAATCGTGAATAGTAACGGTAAATAGTAACAGTAAATAGTAATTTACTATTTGAATAGTAATTTACTATTAAAATAGTAATTTACTATTGAAATAGTGTTTACTATGCAGAATAGTAACTTAAAATAATATTATTTTCAGTATAATAACAGATTTCTAAAAACGATATAGAAATAATCTAAAAAAATATAAAAGAGAAGTATTCTTACCTTAGGATTTTGGCAGAACCTTCTCTCCAAAAACTTTTCTTCTCTCTCTCACTTCCACCACTATCTCACTAGCACTACTGTATTAAGAAAACTTAATCTGAAATTGTGAATTCTAAAGAAGAAATCCTTCGGTATTTATAGGAAAAAATTTTACTATGCATTTCATTATTTTAATATAAAAGTACTATGCATTTTTGAATTTTTTATTCCAGGTTACTATGCATTCTTTGAAAATTTCGTACATGCACAGTGTTTTGCATAGTAACTGTCGGCAGAATTATTAAGCCAAATAGTAACCTTTCACTCGGTATATTTTAAATATTCAAAATGAGTCCTTTTTGAAATTTAGCGATATTATATCAGTCCTCACTAATTTTATACTGAGTAATATAAAGTTGAAATTTTAAAAATCTAAAATTTTCTGTTAATAAAAATTTATTGATACGTTTCTAATTTTTAAACGATTGGAAAAAATCAAGATTTTTCTCAAACCGATAATTTTTAGATAAGTCTACTTGAAACGGATTTTATAAAATTTTCTTATAATTTAAATTCACTTTCTTGTAAATATTTTTAATTTAAGTCACTTATATGAATTTAAAATTATTTAAAAAATATTATTTTTATTAAAAAATTCCAAAATTCCAAAAAATTCTAAAAAATCATAAATAATACGTAGATTAAAAAGTTCTAAAGAACCATAATTTAATTCCTTCAAAATTTTAATATAAAAATAAAAATAGGGGTGTTACAACTCTACTCCCCTTAGAAAATTTCGTCCTCGAAATTTACATAATCAGTAAAACAAATGAGGATGAGACTCTTTCATCTCAGTTTCTAGTTCCCATGTAGCATCTTCTCCTCTCGTTTCACTCCAAATAACCTTTACAAGCGGAATTGTCTTGTCTCTTAATTGTTTTATTCTTCTGTCACTTATTCTAACAGGTGGTGCATCATATGTAAGATTATCTTTAACTTGTATGACATCAGGTTCAATAACATGTGTAGGATCAGATATATACTTTCGCAAGTTTGACACATGAAAAACATTATGGATATTAGAAAGAAAAGGTGGTAATGCTATTTGGTAGGCAAGGGGACTAACTTTATGAATTATTTGGTATGGACCGATAAATCTAGGAGTTAGTTTTCGAGATTTCATTGCCCGACCGACCCCAGTCATAGGTGTGACTTTCAAGAATACATGATCGCCTTCTTGAAATTCGAGCGGCTTTCTTCTTTTGTCATAGTAACTTTTCTGCCTGCTCTGTGTTGCCTTCATCTTTTCCTGAACTATTTTGATTTTATCCGTGGTTTGTTGTACCAACTCTGGTCCTAGCATCAAGTTTTCACCAGTCTCAAACCAACATAGCGGGGTCCTACATTTTCTTCCATATAATGCTTCAAAAGGTGCCATGCCAATGCTAGCATGGAAACTGTTGTTGTAGGTAAACTCCACATATGGTAAGAATTGATTCCAACTTCCTTTATGTTCTAACACACAAGCTCGTAACAAGTCTTCTAGAGATTGGATTGTTCTTTCTGATTGTCCATCCGTCTGAGGATGATATGCTGAACTCAGACGCAGTCTTGTTCCCAAAGCCTTGTGCAAGCTCTTCCAGAATTGTGATGTAAAACGAGGGTCCCGATCAGAAATGATACTTGAAGGAATTCCATGCAATCTCACAATCTCCTCGATGTATAATTTTGCCAGCTTCTCCATAGAGTAACGAATGTTGATAGGAATAAAGTGGGCAGTTTTGGTTAATCTATCAACTATTACCCATATTGAATCATGTTCTAATGGAGTTTTAGGTAAAGAAGTCACAAAATCCATGGTAATGCTATCCCATTTCCATTCCGGTATTTCCATTGATTGTAGCATTCCAGGGGGTTTTTGGTGTTCCACTTTAACCTTCTGGCAAATTAGACATGCAGCCACATACTCTGCCACCGCTTTCTTCATTCCAGGCCACCAAAATAACTTCTTCAAATCTTGATACATTTTAGTAGCTCCGGGATGAATGCTCATATAACTTTTATGGCCTTCTTCCAAAATTGCTTTCCTCAACTCCTCTTGATCAGGGATACACACTCGATCCTTATACCTCAATAATTGGTCACTTCTTACATTGAACTCGACTTCTTTTCCTTGTTTCAAGAGTTCTTTCTTCTCTTGCAGGAATTCATCCTCTTTTTGAGCCTCTAAAACTTGTCTCAGGAATTCACTTGTCACTTGCAACGCTCCTAATCTGTAGCTGTTAGCATTAACCTTTACTGCTAGGTTAAGATCTCTGAAGTTCTCTATCAATTCCAGCTCTTTAATCATCATCGTGGACGCATGTAGAGACTTTCGACTTAAAGCATCAGCTACTACGTTCGCTTTTCCAGGATGGTATTGCAACTCAAAGTCGTAGTCCTTTAAGAACTCCATCCATCTCCGTTGCCTCATGTTTAACTCCTTTTGATCGAATAAATACTTGAGACTCTTATGATCGCTAAACACATCGAATGTTGCACCATATAGATAATGCCTCCAAATCTTTAAGGCAAAAACTACAGCGGCTAACTCTAAGTCATGGGTAGGGTAGTTAATCTCATGTTGCCTTAATTGACGTGACGCATAGGCTACAACCTTCTTGTCTTGCATGAGTACACTTCCTAGTCCTTGTTTAGACGCATCACAGTAAACTTCAAAACTTCGATGTGGATCGGGGAGTACTAACACTGGCGCAGAAGTAAGTCGATCTTTCAGCTCTTGGAAACTATTCTCACATTGTGTCGTCCACACAAAAGGTTGTCCTTTCCGTGTTAACTTGGTCAATGGGTATCCTAGCTTTGAAAAGCCTTCAATGAATCTCCTATAGTATCCAGCCAAGCCCAAGAAACTTCTAATCTCAGTGATCGTGGTTGGTCTCTCCCATTTTAAAACTGCTTCCACCTTGGAAGGGTCTACAGCTATTCCTCCTTGACTAATTACATGTCCTAAAAAGTTTACTTCTTCCAACCAGAATTCACACTTCGACAACTTTGCATACAGTTGTTTCTTTTTCAGGATTTCCAACACAACCTTTAAGTGTTCAACATGTTCTTCTCTACTTTTAGAGTACACTAATATATCATCAATGAACACCACTACAAATTTATCTAGATATGGATGAAAAATCCTATTCATGTAATCCATGAATACGGCTGGTGCATTAGTTACACCAAAAGGCATTACTAGATATTCGTAATGGCCATAGCGTGTTCTAAAAGCAGTTTTCGATACATCTTCTTTCTTCACCCTTATTTGATGGTATCCAGACCTCAAATCAATTTTGGAGAACACCGTGGCACCACGCAGCTGATCCATCAAGTCGTCAATCCTTGGTAGAGGATATCTGTTCTTGATTGTCACCTTGTTCAGTTGTCGATAATCTACACACAACCTCATGCTACCATCCTTCTTCTTAACCAACAACACTGGTGCACCCCAGGGGGATACACTGGGTCGTATAAACTGCTTCTCTATCATCTCTTCAAGTTGTTTCTTCAACTCTGCTAATTCTAGAGGTGACATTCGGTATGGTGCAATTGAAATGGGTCCAACTCCAGGTACTAGATCAATGGAAAATTCCACATCTCTTTCTGGGGGTAAACCAGGGATATCTTCAGGAAAAACGTCAGGAAATTCACACACAACCGGTAGATTTTTGATTTTTGATTCTTGCTCTCCTTTCGTTGAAAGCAATAGCATGAATCCTTGAGCCCCTCCTTTTAAAGAGGCACTCACTTGGTTGGCGGTTAGAAATCTCGAATCCTCAGGATTCAAATTCACTGGTTCTCTAAACATTATGGTTTTATTATGACAATCTATTAGAACATGATTGTCAGACAACCAATCTAGCCCAATAATAACTTCTAAGCCAGAAAGGGGTAAACAGAAAAGATTAGCCTTAAAGTCCCTACCATCTATGACAATAGGGCATTTCCAACAAGCTTTAGAAGTGACAATGGGATTGTTTCCAGGAGTATGTACAGATAAGTCAAATGGCAGTTCTATCACAGGTAATTTTAGTTTTTCTACACAGTCATTGGCAATAAAGGAATGTGATGCACCTGAGTCATACATAACAGTTAAAGAAATCTTATTAATGATACACTTACCTTCTACCATGGAATCAGCATGAGATGCTTCTTCTCCAGTGATTGCAAAAACCTTTCCTTTTGCTTTCGGCCTTCCGACTGCACTGTGCGCGCCTCCTTGAGTATTTATACTTGTACTTGCACCTTCAGGGTTTTCTCTCTTCATCTCTGGGCAATCCTTGATGTGATGACCTGGTTTGTTACACTTAAAGCAAACATAAGTGTTTTTAGGACAATCCCTTTTCAAATGGGGTCCTCCACAGATAAAACATTTAAAATTTGGTGCAGATGTTGGATAATAGCTTCCAGTTGAAGCTTGGGGTCTGTTAGGAACAGATGCTGCTCCAAACCGGCGAAATGGTGCTTGGTAAGGCTTATTCCTTCTGAAATCTCTTCTTTGGTGATGGTGAGGTCCTCCACTTCTTATCTCTCCTGCCTTGTGAATGGGCTCACGACTTTTGGTCATTCTATCCTTATGGTCTTCTTCAAAGATTCTGCAGCGATTTACCAATACAGAAAATTCACGGATTTCCTGCATTCGTATAGCTTCCTTAATTTCTGGCCGCAGTCCATTTACAAACTTTGCACACCGATCTCTTTCATTAGTAGCATCATTATAATGAGAATGAAAACGAGATAGCTCTTCAAACCTGGATGCGTACTCTCCAACGGTCATATTTCCTTGGGTCAGCGACAGGAATTCGAATTGTCTTTTCTCTTTAACATCAGCTGGAAAGTATTTCTCTAGAAACATATCCTTGAAATAGTCCCAAGTGATCTCCACGTCATTGACTTCGAATTGTTTACGCATGCTATCCCACCAATGTTCGGCATCCTCAGATAAGGCATAAGTAGCGAAGACTACCTTATCAGCTTCATTACATTGCAATGCTCGAAAGATCTTCTCTATCTCTCGAATCCAGATTTGTGCTCCATCGGGGTTATATCCTCCCTTGAAACGAGGTGGATTGCGTTTTTCGAATAGGTCCAGCCTTCTCAAGGCATCGTTACCTTGACCTTCACGTGCTCCCATTGCATTGATTAAGCGTTCTACAACTCCAGCAAGATCGTTTCCAGCCATTAGTTTCCTGTTTCACAGTAACTGAGATTTGTCACATCAATCACAGTTACTACCAAGTCAGATATTCTACCTATACAGAGTTTACAGACAAAGCAAGATAGACCTTTTCCCCAGGCCTATTGGATTAACTGCTCTGATACCACTTTGTAACACCCTCTGTTACACCTTAATAAATTCTAGAAAAACTCGTAATTTTTTTTTTTTTTTACTAAAGATATGATTGTTAAAAAGAAACTATCGGAATAAATTATATACATTATTTCTGAAATACCTCACAAATATTATTAAAAACTTTATAAAGTATTTGTACATTCATCCGAAGAAAATAAATATTAAACATTATAAGAAAGAGAGGAAACTCCATGGCCCAGAAGCAGTTACTTATTAACATTATTTAGTCATTGGACCACGGTATTCATACCGAGCTCCCTTTCTAGAACGTGCTATATTTACTGCCGATATTCTTCGATCCTTCCCTCTGAACCATCAATTTAAAACATGTGAAACAAAAACACGGAGAAAGGAGTGAGAAACAGAATATAATATTTCCGAATAAGACATAAGCAACAAAGGGTTTTCACAACCAATACATAATAATATCAATCACAATCACATACACAATCAATTATGAATGCATGAATGTTATGCAATATCTTCATCATAACTTATCTATATATGTGGGCCCTTAAATTTTAATTTGCACTGGGCCAACCAGGAGTTTACACTGTTCCATAAGTCCGGATAATAATAATATGAACAGCTCAACTGGCATGGAAACACTTAGAGACTAGTCAGATTGAGAAAGTTTTTATTGTGAAAGTACCCGACACTAGGGAGCTACCCCAGGTCCCCTGAAGCACCCTTTCACACTCTCTCATCCCAAGGCTCGTAAATAAGCCTCCTCTAATGTATCCTCGGTTTCTATAATCCGTCCCCAGACAATATTATTTCATTTCACTTTCATTATCCATGATGCATGAACTACTCGCGTATTGAGTTGGTTAAGGCTTTTAGAAACTCAATTATTAAATCCCTTAAAGGTTTACAATATCATTTCAATAAACTGTACATTTTCTCAGTTCTCTGAATTTCTATCCCACAGAAATAAATTTGGTACAGTTTTTGAATCTCACTGAAATTGAGTTTCTAAGCCTTAAATATCTAAAAACTTTATCATATAAAACTTTACATAATCTTTCTCAAATTAAATCTTAACAAAATCAAATTTAGGAATCTCAATTATTTCCAAATATATTTAGTTATTAAGTTGGAAAAAATAAAACAATTTTCTTTCAAAAAAATTTTGTTTTATTAAAAGAGAATAATTATTAACCAAAAATACTTAAAATTATAAAATTTTTCTTTAACTCAAGATTTAATTAAATAAATTCTCATAAAATATTTTCTTTCTAAAATAAATACTAATTTTTATTTTTATTTTTCTAAATATTGAAAATAAAGTTAATAAAAATAATTTCTAAGAAGAAATAAAAGATAATAAAATTTAAAGAGTAAGGTAAGAAATTCTTACTGAATTTTAGCTTTCCGTCATGCTCGCTATATGCTCAAACTCCACATTACAATATCATCAATCAAAATCAAACAATATCAATCATAACTAAATATCATCAATCAATCAATCATAATCAAATCAATTAAATATCATTAATACATATCATAATACAAAATTTAATGATTATTAATATAGTAAATTTTAGTCCTTTTGGTCAATTCCTCGCATAGGTATATGTAAGTCCATATAATCCAGTCCTTGCATAGGTATAGTTCAGTCCATATGGGTCATAATGGTCCAAGTCCTTGCATAGGTATAGTCCAGTCCATATAGGTCATAATGGTCCAAGTCTTTGCATAGGTATGTTAGAGTTAGTTAACCGGATATTTAATTTAAAATTTATTAAAAATGTTAAGTTAAAAAGTTAATATTTTAAAATAATAATATTATTAAATTTAAAAGGAGTAGGGGACTCCTCCCATTATTCTTATGTCTTTTCATATTATAATTCTTATCTCACTCCCCCTTACCTTGAGTCGTTACCAAAAAGAGATTTGCTTTGCGCCTCCGATTTCTAGAAATATTAATATCAATCTTATTTTAGTATAAGCATAAGACGAAGATTAAGATTACTACTTAAAACAGAAATGGTAAATTCTGAATAGTGAATAGTGAATAGTGAATAGTGAATAGTGAATAGTGAATAGTGAATAGTGAATAGTGAATAGTAACGGTAAATAGTAAAACGTGAATAGTAACGGTAAATAGTAACAGTAAATAGTAAATCGTGAATAGTAACGGTAAATAGTAACAGTAAATAGTAATTTACTATTTGAATAGTAATTTACTATTAAAATAGTAATTTACTATTGAAATAGTGTTTACTATGCAGAATAGTAACTTAAAATAATATTATTTTCAGTATAATAACAGATTTCTAAAAACGATATAGAAATAATCTAAAAAAATATAAAAGAGAAGTATTCTTACCTTAGGATTTTGGCAGAACCTTCTCTCCAAAAACTTTTCTTCTCTCTCTCACTTCCACCACTATCTCACTAGCACTACTGTATTAAGAAAACTTAATCTGAAATTGTGAATTCTAAAGAAGAAATCCTTCGGTATTTATAGGAAAAAATTTTACTATGCATTTCATTATTTTAATATAAAAGTACTATGCATTTTTGAATTTTTTATTCCAGGTTACTATGCATTCTTTGAAAATTTCGTACATGCACAGTGTTTTGCATAGTAACTGTCGGCAGAATTATTAAGCCAAATAGTAACCTTTCACTCGGTATATTTTAAATATTCAAAATGAGTCCTTTTTGAAATTTAGCGATATTATATCAGTCCTCACTAATTTTATACTGAGTAATATAAAGTTGAAATTTTAAAAATCTAAAATTTTCTGTTAATAAAAATTTATTGATACGTTTCTAATTTTTAAACGATTGGAAAAAATCAAGATTTTTCTCAAACCGATAATTTTTAGATAAGTCTACTTGAAACGGATTTTATAAAATTTTCTTATAATTTAAATTCACTTTCTTGTAAATATTTTTAATTTAAGTCACTTATATGAATTTAAAATTATTTAAAAAATATTATTTTTATTAAAAAATTCCAAAATTCCAAAAAATTCTAAAAAATCATAAATAATACGTAGATTAAAAAGTTCTAAAGAACCATAATTTAATTCCTTCAAAATTTTAATATAAAAATAAAAATAGGGGTGTTACATACTTCACTAAAATAGCTTTCTTGTTGGGTGACAACTCAACAAGACTCCATGTTTTATTCTTCTGAATATAACTTAGCTCCTCTTTCATTACATTTATCCAGTGTTTATTTCCTACAGCTTCATCGAAGCTTATTGGTTTTATGTCAGCAAATAAAGCAAAATGTACCATGTCTCCCTTTGTATTTATAACAGCATCTGAAAGAACTTGATAATCTTCCAGACTTTTAAAAATCTCCTTAGACCTTGGTCTGCTCTTGTTGATGTATCCTTCTCAGTAGATTCAAAATTATTAAAATCAATAATTGCTTTTATTGAGCCTGGGTCTAGGTCTGCTGTCTCATCCATAATAACATCTCTGTTGATAACCACTTGTTTTGTCCTTAGATCAAACAACTTATAGCCATCTGTCGAATGATATTCAAGCAAAATCGGTTGCTTTCCCTTGTCATCCAGTTTCTGTCTTAACTGATCTGGTATGATTCTGTAACATACTGAGCCAAAAATTCTTAAGTAGATGACATCTTGTTTCTATCCACTCCATGTTTCTTCTAGTGTTTAGCCCTTTAGTCTCTTGATCGGTTTTTTTTTTGCTAAAGTGGGCTAATTTTTTTAAAAAAATGGTTTTGGGATCTAATTAAAACAATTTAGTTGTCTAGGGCAAAAAACATCCCATCCATCTTACAATTCATATAGCCATTTGACAAAATATCAGAAACCAGGAGATGAAGACACTTGTCAAGAGATAACGTATTTTGTATACTGGGTTGAAGAAATGTCAGTCTCTTCGACCTGACTCGTCTAGCTAGGCTTTCACAGAGTGAAGATACGAAATGTCAGTTGTCATAGCCAATCACCATTTCGCACACTGACTTGGCGAAATAAGGGGGAGTGACACGTGTAAATTTCATTATCTGGTTGTGTGAAATTGTTTATAAAAAAATTGAAAACTAGGTATTTTCCCCCTATATAAGGCAAATTGTTACCGTGAACATTTGCCATCAAATTCTACTCTTTAGAGCATGTTTGGTGGAGTCCTTGAACAGAGAAATCCTCCATTGATTCGTGGGAGATTTTTGATCCTACGGGTCAACGGAGTTTTGATTGTCTCGAATGGTGTAAAAAATTAATATCAACCTTTAAATTTTTCACTTCAACTCAACTCCGTTTCCCTAACTACAAACCAAACACCCTATTAGTGAAAGACCAGAAAGTCGTTTGAAGGTATGTGTAATTTTTATCTTGGTGTATATTTTTTTATGATCATTTGTTATATTGTGTTAGAGTTTTGTTAAAAAAATAGAGGGTGATTATAGTTACTTATATTGTGTTAATGTTATGTTTTGAGTATATCTTTAAATGCTAAGTTTGTTATATTTTTAACATAATATGCTCACTTTTTTTATGCTTACTGATCTGTCCTGAACCGGGGTCTAAAGATCCGGACTCAGACCAGTCACAAATAGTATGTAAATACTGTATAGAAGACCGGATGTATGTGTATCCTGTGTAGGTATCCGTTGTCCTTGAGTGAGGAGAGCGGATTGGGCGTTCTGGAGATCCTTCACACCGACCTAACGCGTTGAAGTGGGCGAATGGTGGTGTCACCTGCAAAGATTCTCCGACGCTCAAGTCAGTGATTATATTCCAAGTAAGGAATGTATTCAGAGAGTAATCAGTCGTAAAAAATGAGCTGAAGATCCCCCACTTCAATCATGAAGTGAGTTCATATACCTGATTGGCTCGATTAACGAGGATTCGTTGGTGGGGAACCACCAACTCCCATTAGCATTATTATATTGCGCACTTACCTGCATGATTGGGTCAAGTGGCTATTTTATATTGAGCATAGAGAATGTAGACTAGGATTAGGGAACAAGTTGACCACTCCCGTGAGCAGAATTTGGCTCGTAGTGCAGGGGATTATTGATCGATCCCTGTAGCTATGATCCTTGTCTTTTGCACAGTAACGTGTGTATTGTCCGATGTCATGGTGTTATCCTGAACAACCGGTATAGGGAGAACGCCTGATACAGAATTACAGTTCGGATGTATACCGATGACACCGGTTACACGTAGATGTCTTGTCAAAGACGTTGAAATATGTATTGTAGATCGGATACCGGTATTGAGACCGGATCATATGTCCCCTAGCTTGTGTGAGGGACTGAATGGTTGTTCACATAAGCTACTCAACCTGCGAGAGGTCTTAATATCGGTAAGCTTACGTGTGTAACAGTTCCTTAGCATCTATTGTCATTCGTAAAGAACCGTTCTAAAATTAATAGATCCGACCTGTCGATGCGGCCACAACGGATTCAGACAAAGATTCGTTGTACGAGAATTTCAAGAGTTTATTGGAATTGAAAGCTCTTGAAGTTCGTGTAACGGCTGTAAAGCGCGAATTGCATTGCATGATTGGACATTAATGCTTTTAATCACGTGGGCAAGCAATTATTGCGTCTGAGATGAAAATCTCATTAACCGTCGTTTTGGGCTTAATGGGCCTGAAGTTTTCGAAACTTTTGGGCCTAGTGGATAGCCCTTCGCTGAGTCGCTATCGTTTTGGCGCCCAAGAATTTGGAATGGTTGTGTCGTTTCGCTTGTGAACGAATGCGTTTTATCGAGAACGACACAACTTCAAGAGGGGGTAACCGAACCTCTTCGTTTCCTATGAAAGGAATACTTAGTGGATTCTGGGTTCCACTCGCTTTTGTTTCCTTAACAAAATTCTGCAGAAATTTTTCAAGGAAGTTTGCTGCCTACATTACGAGGGTGTCTTCGTTCTTCATATTCATCGTTATCGTCTGAGGTAACTATTTCTTCCTTGTTGTTCTGGTCTTGTTTTGTTTTGCTACTTCTTAGTTAAAGAAAGTAGGCTTCATCTAGGGGGGAAATCAGTTTCCCGCAACCCTAATAGTCATGGGGAAGAATCCTTGTGATTCTTCCTAAGACTGAATCGCGTCGCTCAGAAAGGGGATCTTACTCACTGTGGAAAGTGACCTTTCCCTTCTCAGAGTCATCCTCTGATTGTAGTTGCTTTTAAAATACAGTGAGTAATGATTACAACTTTCTGACGACATTTTATTTCTTATCGTAGATTAAGGAGTTCGATTTAGAAAATCCAAATGGCCACTGGAGAGGGAACCTCTGGAAATAGCGCTATTTCAAGGACAACTGAAGGTCTCTATAGCGTTGTTGCTTCGAGGCTGAATTGGGAGGAGGTTCAGGCTAAATGGCCTTTCTGTTGGGTGTCCAGCGAGTTTAAGGACTTGGCCTCTCGTCATGCGGATGAGGAGGGATCCCGGATTCAACCGAGGTTCACGCTGAGTACGGATGACGAGAGGAAAAAGTGGTATAGGGTTTACGCACCACTTCCGACAGAGCGGATATGCCATGTCGTCCCTCATGACCGCTCAGTATATATGTACGACTTTATTTTTCATTATCTGGGAGTTCGTTTCCCTCTAACCGAACTCCAGATGGGCGTCTTGAAGTTTCTGAACTGTGCACCCTCCCAACTTCATCCCAACGGTTGGGGCCTCATTCGAGCTTTGGAGGTCTTGGGTGAACATTTTAATTTCACACCAACTGTAGCGATGCTGTTCTATTACACCCAAGTACTTCGAAGGGCAA
Source organism: Clitoria ternatea (assembly GCA_037962975.1). NCBI lineage: Eukaryota > Viridiplantae > Streptophyta > Magnoliopsida > Fabales > Fabaceae > Clitoria > Clitoria ternatea. The sequence continues at coordinate 100,640,853 of CM075674.1, read as the reverse complement.
ATAAGCAGGGTGGAGTTGGTCTGGTGACTCTTCGGACTCTCTGTTCCTTTGTGAACTTTGAGTCTTATACGGATTCTGCCAAGGTCGATGGGAAGTCCTTCAAGACTTATTTCACTCGCATATCCATCAAGAAGGGCAAACCAATATTTTGGAAGGATGAAGAGGGCGTCGACAAATTTCCCTTGAGTTGGACACACAAACACTTTCTCTTGAGCTCCCACGCGTACTACACTGATCAATCCGATCTGTCTCGTGAAACGTCGAGAGTGTTGTTCGCACTCGAATCACACACTACACGTCGTCACGTCTTTTCGTGTAGGCGTTTGTTAAGTAGCTCAAGCGGAGTCCGGGATGATTATTTACGTAATTATCATTTTATTTCACCTTTTCTCCTTTACAGAATATCTTGCAGTTGCTAATATTTTGTGTTCGTTCATGCAGGTGAAATAGAATAAGAGACTCCTGAGATGAACAGGTTAAAGGGATTCAAGGCAGCGGGTAAATCCATTGCCCGTGAGAATGAAGTTAAGCCCAGGGCCTCCACAAAGGATCGTCCTGAGTTAATCATCTTGACTTCGGATGCGGAAGGGGATATTCCACTGGCTGAGGGCGGTTCATCCGATGCTGGCGCAGCCACGGGTCAGCCCCCTGTCACTGAAAGAAGGAGAAAAATTAAGAATGACTCAGTGGGAGGCCCGTCCAAAAAGCGCAGAACTCCGGAGGATAAGCCTGTTGAAACCTCGGAAGCAGCTGCTGCTCCCTCTAGAAGTAAAGGAATTGCTGCCGGGGTTTCTGGGGCGAAGCCGACCTCTTACCCAACCAACTCGTTTCTCACCCCCTTCCTCTCCTATGAGGGTTCTACTCCAGCCACTCTTCCACCACCAATGTACAAACTCCGGCCTACGCTCAGTGCTAAAGAAATTAAAGGAGCGTGCGAGGCCGGAAGGTGGCAGTTAACCGAACTCGCTGGAATGCTTTCCTCAGTCAGCGAGTTGGCTGACAACGTTGATAAGGTTGAAGAGTTGAGTGACAAATTAGAAGAACTCAAGCTTTCTTCAGGGAAAGACAAAGCCACCATCAAGCTGATGGAAGATCGTCTTGCCAAGTCTAAGGAGTTCGGAGATATCATGACTAAAGAGAATCTCAAGCTTAAAGCCGACCTCAAAGGCTCGGAAGGCAAACTGGTAGAGAAGGAGGAAGAACTCCGTAGCAGCCAGGATAAAAATAAAGCTGCTGCTGAGGAGTGGTCTCAAAGGGAGAAGAAGCTCCTCCTTGAGATTGAGGGACTGAAGGCTAGGAAAGCGGAGTCCGAAAGATCTAGTGAGGAGCTGTCCAAGTTGCGGGGAGATTGGCCATGGCGAAAGCTGAGAGAGAAGAAGCAATAGACATATGCACCCGGGCTGTCGAAGAGTCCTTCGGCCTAGCCATACGCCAAGTCTTCTACCGCAACCCCACTGCGAAACTTAACCTTTATGGAATGGATCCGTTCTATGAGTTCCATGGGGGAAAGTTAGTCGCAGTGGTGGATGGTCGTCACGAAGATCCCCCAATGTCCCTGTATGGTTTGCCTCCTCTTCCTGAGGGTCAAACCATGGGACCGGATTACGTATTTCCTGTGTCCAAGGTTCCTTCTTCTGAAGAAAGGGCTGAAGCTCCTGGAGGGGAGATTCCTGTGGAGGTTCCCAAGGAAGGGGCACAAGAGCCTGGTGTTGAGGAGGCACAGAAAACTGAAGAACAGATTCCTCCCCCGTAGTTTTCTTTTCATTTACATGTATAGTTGTGTACCGGGATCAACTCCGGATTTTGAACTATTGTGTACAGCCTTGTTTTTAATGAATGAATTCCATTTAAGGCATTTGTCTTCATCGTTTCATGCATATATAAATCGTTGCTAATCCGTTCTGTATAATTAATCTTAAGGCCAGATTGAAATAACTGCCTCAGAAGATTAAACAATAGGTAATTTTAGAACGGCGAAATATATACATGTCCCCAAATATGTATTAAGAAAAAGGGTGCCTGTCCTTAGGGCATGGTCCTTAATTCATTTGGGGAAGAGATGGGTCGATCCACTGTTTAGTAGAGTAGTGTAACAGGACGGATGACTATTTTTAATTCGTATTACTCTCACTGGAGATGACAATGTTGTCCATCATATAAGTATTGTTCCAAGTTTGGGGAACTGCAAAGGTGTAAGGAAGTGGTGCTTGAGTCCTCCATCATAAGGATGATGATGGGAGTTTTTCTACGCCAGGAGTTACGTCATTGTATCACAGAATAGGTGATAAAGAGTATCCGTCCTGGGAGAATACCACTTGAAAGTGAAAGTGCGGACTGACTTTCAGAATTTTCCGTCATAGGAATGACAGGTGTTTTGTCATCAAATCACTTCATAAGTGATTGAGATCATCCGTCTTGGGGATGTGTACAGCACCAGAAGTTATATCGTCGGATCACATAATAGGTGATTGAGATCATCCGTCCTTGAGGGTGTATGGCGCCAGGAGTTACATCGTCATATCACAGAATAGGTGATTGAGATCATCCGTCCTGGGCAGGTATACCATGTCAAGGAGTTACATCGTCATATCACGTAATGGGTGATTGAGATTATCCATTCTGGAAAAGTACACAACACCAAGAGTTACATCGTCAGATCACAGATTAAGTGATTTAGATAATCCATCCTGGAGACATTTTTCAATCGTAGGAGTACGGATTGAGTGAATACTTTTCAGTTTTCAAAAGCTTTCATCGTAAGAAAGATGATGAGAATTGTTCATACCAGGAGTTACATCGTCGAATCACTTTATAGGTGATTGAGATCATCCGTCCTGGAATGATTATTGGAATTCTTCATACCAGGAGTTATATCATCGAATCACAGAATAAGTTTTTTAATCATGGAGTACGGATTGAACAAATTTTCGAATCCGAAATCCGAGTAATACCTCTACTAGCCCCCTAGCTAATGTGAGGAATGAGTAGACTTGCTCATATGAGCTATATTAATCATAGTACGTCTGGATTTCGGGACTACATCGAAGTGTATATGTCCGCTCTGGGAACAAGGTTCCGTAGTGATGAATCTCCTAAGGGCGGATTCGACAATGAGAATATCAGGAGTTTATCGAATTTCGCAACCCTTGGTATTCGAGTAATGGTGGCCACATTTCTAATGATTGGATATTTAATGCCTTAATTCACGTGGGCGAGCCATTATTGCGTTAAATGTGCATGTCTTAATAACCGTCACTTAGGGGCTTGTTGGGCCTAGAATTTGGATTTAATAGGTCCATTTAGAAAGCTCTATGATGAAACGATGGCATTTTCGTGCCTTGAGGTACTAAACGACAAATTTGGTCCACTAAACGGAGAGTCTTTTGGGGGTAAACGATAGGTTGTGTTTAGTGGGTATTTGAAAAATTCTCGTGCCCTGACAAAGGCATATCTGGCAATCTCAGTTACCATTTCTTGTTGCTCCCTTGACGAACCTCTGCAAAAGTTCCGAGAAGTTCTTCGTGTCCGCCTCTGTGAATTTCAATTCACTATCCTTAGGTAACCATTTTCCCTTCATTTTCTGTATCTCTTTTCAATATTTGAGAATGTCTAGGAAGGGTGTTAGCTTCAGTGGCGTTAGCCCTAGAGGAAGAGGAGGAAGGGCTTTGACTCAAAACCCTAGCGTTCGTGGTGGGAGGATCCCAGTGATCTTCCAGTCGAGGCCACAGTATACAGAGAGGGAGGAGTTGCAATATCAAAGGCGAAGGGTGATTATACCTTCTTCAGAGTCTTCCTCCTCCAGTGAGAGTGTCGAGAGTGGGGATTTGTATCTCTCTGATGATGTGAAATTTTATCGCAGCATCAAAGCTTTCACAATGGTGACAAAGAAAGTTACTAGGAGGAAATCGTCTGAAGGGGAATCTCCTTCTGAGAAGTATATCTTGAAGACCCAATCCGGCCTATGCAATGTGGTTGCACACCGGATAGACTGGGTGAAATTCCAACAGAAATGCCCATTCAGCTGGGTGGCTGAGGAGTTTCGTGAAACACCGTCCGTCCACGCTCGGGAGGATGAAGCGGAGCTGGAGCCGCGGTTTACGGTTTGGAAGAAGGACAAATACAAATGGTGTTTTAAGGTGTTCGCTCCCCTTCCATCAGAACGGATATGTCATACACCGGACGAGAGGTCCTTGTACATGTATGATTTTTTATTTCTGAACTTGGGCGTGCGTTTCCCTTTTACGAAGTTTCAGATGGGAGTCCTGAGATTCCTGGACTGTGCTCCCTCGCAACTTCACCCTAATGGATGGGGGTTAATCCGTTCTCTCGAAGTGCTTGGGGAGCACTTCAATTTTCAACCGACGGTGGCTATGCTCTTCTACTTTTCTCAAGTAGTACGTCGTGCAAATAAGGAGAAGGGGGGAGTGAGCTTGATATCTCTCCGGACTCTCTCCAAAATAATCAATTTTGAGGCGTACACTGATTCGGCCAAAGTCGATGGCCGTTCTTTCAAGTCCTATTATACGAAGATCAGCGTCCATCCGAATGAACCAATTTTTTGGTTAACTGAAGATGGGATTCCAAAATTCCCAGCGGCTTGTACGCACGAACATTTTTTGTTGACCTCCCAAGCGTACTACATCGAGGAGGACGAACTGAGCCCATCCTCGATCTCTGTTCTTTCGGCTCTGCAATCCTACACAGCCTCACACCAATTTTTCTCCTGCAGGCGTTTGTTAGGACCAAAGTCTACTTGCGAGGAGTATTTACGTAATTTTCCTGCCATTCTTCATGCGTTATTATGTCATGCCTTGAAACTTTTGATCTCTGATTGTGTCTTTTGATTGTGCAGGTGAAATTCAGAGCGAGTCACCAGAGATGAATAGGCTAAAAGGACTCAAGGCCAGAGAGACTTCCGTTGCGGCTGAAAATGACATTCAGGCAAAGCGGAATTCAAAGAAGGCTACTGCTGAGACAATAATATTAACCTCGTCTGCTGGTGACGATATTCCTTTACTCGAGGGCGGATCTGAGAAGGTCGTCGAGAAAAAGAAGAGGACAAAGCGTGACCCCTCCAAGATCTCAGACCATCAACCTTTGCCCAAGAAACCAAAGACTTCAAGAGGGGTTATTGAGCCAGAGCCCTCTAAGGAAAGGAGAGCGGAAGAGCCCACTCCTGATGCCCCAGGCAGTGTAATCACTTATGGGGTGAAGCCAATAACGACTTATTTCACACCCAAAGCTCCTTGTCCTCTTGAAGGTAGTTCCGGCCTTGTTCATAATCCGGTGTATGAGGACTCCGTTCCTGAGGGCGTTCCTGAACCTTCATACAAGGTGAAGCCCTCGTTGAAGAGTGAAGAAATGATCAAAGCTTGCGACGACGGACAGAAGCACTTGGCTGAATTGTCTGGGCTTCTCAAGTCGGTTCGTGAGCTTACAGAAGAGAACGAGAGGCTCAGCTCATTGGTTAGCAAAGACAAGGCAAACATCCTCGATTTAGAAAGAAGACTAGAAGCTTCTAGAGAAGAAGGACAGAAGAAGGATGAAGAAATTGCCAAGCTGAAGAACCTTGCCAAGGAGCTGGAGGGTCAAGTTCTTGATCAGAAGAAAATCAATGCTGACCTCCATGCCAATCTTTGTGTGGAGAAGGAACGCTCTTCGAAGCTAGAAGAGGGGTTGAAGGAGGCTAAGGTCGTCCATTCTCAAGGAGTGGATGATTGGTCACGTAAGGAAAAGGAGCTGCTCTTAAAGTTGGCGGATTCGACTGACGAAGTCAAGACCCTGAAAGCAGACTTGGACGATGCTGTAAACATGTGTGATCAAGCAGTCAAGGAGGTTTTCGGTTTGGCAGTTCGTCAAGTGCTATACCGGAATCCCAAGGTGTCAATTAATTTGAACGGTATTGATCCGTTTTATGAGTTTCACCAAGGGAAACTAGTGGCCATCGTTGATAACCGTCATGAGAGTCCGCCTGACACTCCTTATAAGTTTGCTCCTTTACCTGAAGGCCAATCAATGGGACCTTCACTCCTGAAGCCCATAAGTACAGGAACAAGCTCTCGCACTGAAGAAGGCAAGACCGGAGGCAAAGGTGAAGGGAAAGAAGGAGATTCAAGCTAGAGAAAGTAGCGCCTTCCCTGTTTCCTTTTTCATTTTATTGATTCGAATTCGCTGTGTTCCGGGATCAGCTCTGGATTATTACACGAATTATAATTCTCATTAAATCAATAAAAGAGCTTTCTACCTCCATTCCTGTTTAGTGAAAAATAACTCTAATATAGGGATTGCATGTGTATTGTGTCATTCCGGATTTAAGTAATGAAGATCGGATTGTAAAGCACAATCTCCATACCGGTCTTATACATGCGAGATGAATTTCATAATAAGATCACCGCTTGTGAGGGAACATATCATCATCACGAGATCGACTTAAGGGGAATGATTGTGAGATCGTTTCATCGAGAGTTCGTTCCTCAAGATATTCGTTAAACCGTTGATGTTGTCCCCCAGTATGTACTTTGAACAAACTCTGAGTGAGACTTTTACGTGAGAGTTCTTGAGAATGAGGATTTAAAATAGAAATTCCTCTTCGAATATTTCCGACTGAGAGGTTTCGGGTGAATATGCCTTAGATTGTGGCATACTCGAGTGAATTATTCTTGTGTCGGAATTGATGATTCAGAATTCAAAGCTATAAAACTTCCAAATAAAGAACTTCACCAGAAAGTATTAATTTGGAGTTCAGTATAACTTACTTGTTGTGTTTGGAGTTCGGTTTGATCCTACAATCCATGTCGTATTTGGCGTTCGGTTTAATCCTACTAACCGTTCTTCAATCGGTCTTTTGGTTTTACCCAATGACGATTCTTCACCGACGTTCGGTTAATCCTACTAGTCGTACTCAGAGTTCGGTTTAATCCTACAATCTGAGCCTTCAACACGGGGTTCAGATCAGGGCTAATCCTGAACCTACTGCGCCCGTTACTTGGGGTTCAGCGTGGTCTTGAAGAAGAACCAGCCTACTGCGCCCAAGCCTTCGCATGGGGTTCGGTTTGTGGCCTTGAAAAAGGACCAGCCCTACAACCCATGTCCTGAGGTTCAGTTTAATCCTACAACTCAGGTCTTCATCGATGTTCGGCCAAACCTACTAGTCGTACTCAGAGTTCGGTTTAATCCTACAATCCGAGCCTTCACCGGTGTTCAGCCAAACTTACTAACCGTACCCAGAGTTCGGTTTAATCCTACAATCCGGGCCTTCAATCAATTAGACACACTCGAGGAGTTACATCGTCAATTACAGAATGGGTAATTGAGATCATCCGTCCTGAGTATGCTCTTGTGTGTTGCACATATTCGAGAAGTTACATCGTCAACTACAGAACAAGTAGCTGAGATCATCCGTCCTGAATATGTTTCTGTACACCGGATAAACTGAAAATCACAGCATAAGAAAAACTCGAAAGAGTTAAATTGTTGTGAGAGATTCTTATTAAATCAAAAATAAGAATTACAACGAGAGCGTAGCTGTGAAAATAAATTCTCCAGTATTCAATCCAAGATAAGGATAGGAGAGTGTAAATGGTTCCAACAGCTAGCTATAGTAGATGCGCAAGTTTTGGGTGTTCCATTTATTTCGGATTGGAGTGCCATCAAGGTTTTCAAGGCGGTAAGAGCCTTTGCCAGTAACTTCGGATACCCTGTATGGGCCTTCCCAGTTCGGGGCTAGTTTGCCTTGATGAGCGAATTTGTTCCCTATACTTGCTTTCCTCAAAACCAAATCTCCAACGTTGAAAGTCCTTGATTGGACTCGTTTGTTGTACCAGAGAGCAACTTTGGCTTTGATAGCTTGATCTCTGATGAATGCATCTTCTCTGAGTTCCTGTATGACATCCATTTCGGATGCCAAGTTGGCGTTATTCGTTTCTTCAGAGAAGTACTTGACCCTTGTGGAAGCAATTTGCAGTTCCACAGGTATCATTGCCTCTACCCCGTATGTTAGACGATATGGGGATTCGTTGGTAGATGAATGAGGCGTTGTCCGATATGCCCACAGGACGTGGCACAGCTGGTCTGTCCATCCGCCCTTGGCTTCACCAAGGTGTTTCTTGAGTCCCTTTAGCACCTCCCTGTTGGCTACTTCAGCTTGGCCGTTAGTTTGGGGGTGTTCAATGGATGAGAATATCTGGGTTATTCCTAACCCCTCGAGCAAATCTGTGAATTTTCTATCCGTGAACTGGGTGCCATTATCTGTGACAATCCGTGCTGGGACCCCGAACCGTGTTATGATGTTTTCATACATGAAACGACGAGTTCGGGCTGAAGTAATATGCACCACCGGCTCTGCTTCTATCCACTTAGTGAAATAATCGACCCCTACAATGAGATATTTGATGCCCCCAGGAGCAGTTGGAAAGGGGCCCAGAATATCCAATCCCCATTGATAGAAGGGCCATGGAACAACGGATGTGAAGAGTTCTTCCGCCGTTGTGTGGTGAAGGTTAGAGAATTTTTGGCAAGCGTCGCATTTTTTGACGAAGTCAATGGAGTCTTGCTTTATCGTGGGCCACCAGTATCCAGCTCTGAGGATTTTTCGCATTAAGCTTCTTCCTCCGGCGTGGTGTCCACATTGTCCTCCATGCACTTCCTCCATTACATCTTGCACCTCATCCTCTTTGAGACAAATTAAATAGGGCACAGAGAGTGCCCTTCTGTAAAGATTACCATCAATCATAGTGAAGTACGGTAATTCTCTCCTTAGCCTCGTCTTTTCCTTCTCATCTGTAGGTAGTTGTCCATCAGCCAAATAACGGATGTAAGGAGCCATCCATGTATCCCCGTAAAGGGAGTTAGTCATTATGGCGTTTAGAGAAGGAAAAAGAGGGATGCTGGGCGACGTCAGTGTGCTTTGGACCAGCGTAGTGGTGCTACCTGGTCATTTGGTGCTTGCTAATCTGGAGAGTATATCCGCTCTTGTATTCTCTTCGCGCGGAACGTGCTTGAATTCCACCTTCGAGAATTTCTCTACCAACTCCTTGACACAGTTCAAGTATAATTGGAGTTGAGGTTCGCGAGCCTGATAATCTCCTAAGATTTGTGAAATCACCAGTTGTGAATCACTGCAGAGCGTCGCCTCAGAAGCTCCGATGTCAATTGCAGCTCTCAGTCCGGCCAAACAAGCTTCGTACTCAGCTTGGTTGTTGGAAGTTTTGAAATTGAAGCGAAGGGAGATTTCCAGGTGTACTCCGTCATCACTTTCTAGAACTACACCTGCTCCAGAGCCTCTTTGGTTCGATGAACCATCAATATAAATGGTCCAATAGACACGAGGGGAATCCGGATCAGTCCCTGTCATTTCCACAATAAAATCAGCCAGGACCTGAGCCTTAATGGCGCTTCGAGGTTCATAGGATATATCAAACTCAGAGAGTTCGATAGACCATTTGATCATCCTTCCAGCGAGGTCGGGCTTAATCAAAACAGAGCGGAGTGGTAAATCTATTCTCACTATGATCGGATGGGCGTGAAAGTACGGACGCAGCCGTCGAGAGGCCCAAACAACAGCGAGGGCGGCCTTTTCAATTTTTTGATACCGGATTTCAGCACCTTGTAAGGTTTTGCTAGTGAAATAGACCGGTCTCTGTCCGTCAGGAGTTTCTTTTATCAAGGCAACGCCCAAAGCTTCATCTGAAATAGCCAAGTATAGGATGAGTGTGTCTTCGGGGTCAGGCTTTGTGAGAATGGGAGGTTTGGACAACACCTCCTTAAGCTCTTGGAATGCTTTCTCTTGTTCCTGTCCCCACTCGAATTTCTTGGACTTTTTCAGTATCTTATACAGAGGGAGGGATCTGTGAGCCATCTTTGGCATGAATCGTGCCAAAGCTGCCACCTTGCCATTCAGGGATTGGACTTCTCTGAGATTCTTTAGACTCTGCATGTCTAGAATCGTTTGGCATTTCCCTGGATTGGCTTCGATACCTCGTTGAGTTAACATGAATCCCAAGAATTTCCCAGCAGGGACAGCAAATGTGCATTTCATTGGGTTCAGCCTCATGTTAAATTTTCTCAAACGGGTGAACACTTGGCGTAAATCTTCAACATGATCGCCACCAACCGGTGTCTTTGCTATTATATCGTCAATGTATACTTCAACAAGTTTGGTGTGCATGCCTTCGAAAACCTTGTTGATCATGCGCTGATATGTTGCCCCAGCGTTTTTCAGGCCAAAGGGCATGACTTTATAACAAAAGACACCACGATCATTTATGAAAGCTGTTTTCTCTTGATCCTCTTCGCACATCGGAATTTGGTTATAACCTGAATAAGCGTCCATGAAGCTCAGGTATTGATAACCAGAGGAGTCATCCACCATCCGATCTATATTAGGAAGAGGATAAGGATCTTTTGGACAGCAGCGGTTGAGGTCCACGTAGTCAACGCACATTCTCCATTTACCATTGGATTTATGGACCATCACCACATTCGAAAGCCAAGAGGAATACCGGATTTCCTTGATAAATCCGGCCTTCAGCAACTCCTCAGTTTGCTGACAAGCTGCCTTTTGTTTCTCTGGGCCCAATCGTCTTTTCTTTTGGGCCACCAGTTTCGTCTCTGGATAGACGGATAATTTATGACAGCAGAATTCAGGGTCTATGCCTGGCATATCGGCTGCAGTCCATGCAAAGAGATCTTTAAACTCTTGCAGGAGCATCAGTAGTCGTTGCTCCATTTCTGTATCTAGCTTGTCGTTGATATGGGTGATCTTTTCTGGAGAATCTCCCAAGACGATGTCCCTGGAACTTCCATCCGGTGTGGGCTTTAACGGGTTGAGCGGATCAATGTTCAAATCTGCCCTAGGGTCCAGGTCGACAAGGCTTACAGATCCAGCAGCTGCTCTAGCATCATTGAGTTTCCTCTTTTTATTGGAGGCGTCCAGCTTCGTCATGTTGAGGCTGAGGTTATAGCAGTACCTAGCCATCTCTTGATCACCTCGGATTGATGAAACAGCATTATTCTTATCAATGAACTTGATAAGGAGATGTGGGGTTGACACAACTGCCTCCATTGCATTTAGAGTGGGGCGGCCTATGATGCCGTTAAATGGTGATTTGACATCAATCACCAGCACTCGGGATTTAACCGTTCTGGCCCCTGGCTCGCCTTCAAACGAGATAAGGGTGTCAAGATACCCTTTGGTCGGTTGCTTTGCACCGTTAAAAGCTGTTAGTTCCTGCGTATAAGGCTGTAAGTCTGAGTCTTTAAAACCCATTCTTTCAAAGCAATTATAGAAAATAACATCGCAGGAACTTCCCTGGTCAACAAGGATTCTTCGGACGTCCTTGTTGGCTATCACTGCAGTGATGACTACAGCATCGTCACCACCAGGAATGGTTGGGCCAAAATCCTCATCGGAGAAAGAGATTATGGGAGCCTCAATCCCTCCTCTGTAAGGGCGATTGTCTTTGACTTTCCCTTGCACAGATAGAATCATTCTGTGATGATTCTTACGGGCTGTAATTGAAGCTCCTCCTCCAGCAAATCCTCCAGCAATCATGTCAATAACTTCACGTCGGCCCTGACGTTGTTGCTGGGGCAGGCTGTCTCTTTGCGCTGCATTATCAGTCATCACACCTTTTTGCTTTTCTGCAGCAGAGAACTTTCAGACCGGATTACCGTTGTTGTCATCCCCGTCGTCTGGATCTCTTTCTCTCTTCTCATTCCGTTCTACCCTGTCGAGAAATTTTTCTTTGAACAGGTATTGCTTCAATTTGCCTTCTCTAATTAGCGTCTCAACCGCGTTCTTTAGAGCTTGGCATTCATCAGTGGAATGACCATTTTGTTCATGAAAATCGCAGTACTTACGGGAATTTCCTGGTCTTTTCATAGGGGCTGGTCTTCTGATGCCATATGTGCTGAAAACTGGCCATCTGACCTCTCTCAAAATCTGAGATGGTCTAGCAGATAACTGTGCATAATGGCTGAAGGAATTGACATGCTTTTCTCGAGGTCGAGGAGGGTGGTTATTAACCTTAGGATTGGTGAATGGCCTCTCCATGCGTTCTGACCTCGTCTTCTCCTTACCCTTCTGGGTTTTGGGAGATGGTGTTGGTGGCTTTTTCTTTGCAGCCATTACCTCCAAGTGCATCTCTATGCTCACGTACTTTGAGGCTTTTTTCCTGAACTCCTCAAAAGTTGCTGGAGGGCTCTTTGCTAATGAAAGAGCGAAAGCTGATCCTGGCTGCAATGCCTCAATAACGATATGCAGCTTGATAGATTCTATGAGGTTAGGAACCAGGGCTGCTTCCTTATAAAACCTCTTCAAAAAATCTTTTAAGCCCTCTGTTTCACCTTGCTTAATCTGAGCCAAGGTATGAGACGTCTTAGGTACGTCTCTGGAGATGATAAAGCGGGTTTCAAAGGCAGCTGCCATTTCCGTCCAAGAATCTATGGATCCAGAAGGCAGGCCTTTAAACCACCCGAGGGCCTCCTCAGATAATGTTCGAGGGAACATTCGGCACATCACGTCTTCATCAGCCCCCAAGTACATGGCTTCAAACACATAAGCATCAAGGTGCTTAGTTGGATCAGTTTCACCATTATACTTTCCGATGGAAAGTGGTTGAGTAGTTTGAAGGTGCTTGGGGATGCTGATGCCCATAAGTCTCCTTGAAAAAGGAACCTTCAGATTGTAAGACAATGGGGGTGCTGTTGTTGAATCTCTCTTCCTTCGGGAAGCTGCATCCTCAGAATCGCGAGTCTGTTCTCCCCCCTCAAACGTAGGGATATTTGAGTACTGAAGAGTGGTGGACTTTTCACCATCAGTTGCGTGGGGAGTGTTTCGCGTGCGAGATGATTCTTTATCCTCGCTTTGCCTTTTTTCTCTTCGCAGTTCAGCGAGTTCTCTCTGAAGTTGTCTGATCAACTCATCGCGAGGATCAGGATCAGACACTGTTACTATCTTCTTTGAGCTGCCCCCATGAGAATCAAAGTTGAGTTTTCTGAAGGCGTTAGGATTGGTTCTGCCTTCAGCTTGATTCTCCATGAAGTCTTGCGCTTCGCCTTCCATTGTGGATTACCTGCTCTGTCAAAGGATATGGGAATAACTTTATCGAGTCCCACCGGGCGTGCCAATGATCTGTCTTGAACCGGGGTCTAAAGATCCGGACTCAGACCAGTCACAAATAGTATGTAAATACTGTATAGAAGACCGGATGTATGTGTATCCTGTGTAGGTATCCGTTGTCCTTGAGTGAGGAGAGCGGATTGGGCGTTCTGGAGATCCTTCACACCGACCTAACGCGTTGAAGTGGGCGAATGGTGGTGTCACCTGCAAAGATTCTCCGACGCTCAAGTCAGTGATTATATTCCAAGTAAGGAATGTATTCAGAGAGTAATCAGTCATAAAAAATGAGTTGAAGATCCCCCACTTCAATCATGAAGTGAGTTCATATACCTGATTGGCTCGATTAACGAGGATTCGTTGGTGGGGAACCACCAACTCCCATTAGCATTATTATATTGCGCACTTACCTGCATGATTGGGTCAAGTGGCTATTTTATATTGAGCATAGAGAATGTAGACTAGGATTAGGGAACAAGTTGATCACTCCCGTGAGCAGAATTTGGCTCGTAGTGCAGGGGATTATTGATTGATCCCTGTAGCAATGATCCTTGTCTTTTGCACAGTAACGTGTGTATTGTCTGATGTCATGGTGTTATCCTGAACAACCGGTATAGGGAGAACGCCTGATACGGAATTACAGTTCGGATGTATACCGATGACACCGGTTACACGTAGATGTCTTGTCAAAGACGTTGAAATATGTATTGCAGATCGGATACCGGTATTGAGACCGGATCACTTACTTTTTTTAGTGTATGTGTTAAAGTTGTGTTAAAAAAATTAGAGGGTGATTATAGTTAGTTATATTGTGTCAATGTTATGTTTTGAGTATATTTTTTAATGCTCACTTTGTTATATTTTTTTAGTGTATGTTTTTACGCTTACTTTTTTATGCTAAGAAATTTTATTACTGCAATGGGTTCTGAGGTGTTGGTGATTCTATATACCAATGGGTGAAAAATTGATGGCCCTGATAGCGTTTCATTTGAGGGTGAGACTAGTTTGATATAGATCAAACATGGAATTACAGTTGCACAACTTAAAGAAAGGATTGTCAATAAGTTGAATCTCGATACCAATCAGGTCATATTAAAATAACTACTAGGTTAATAATTGATAAAAGAAAGAAGAAATTTTCAGGTTTGAAGAGATTGATTTAGTGTTAAAATTTTATGAGAAACAACCAAGCATGTCTCATGTAGAGATATTTGTTGAAGTTGATGTTTTGGGGTCTTCGTTGCACCATACACAAGGCAATGCATCTCAATGTATGACACAAAATGGAAGTAAGTAAAGTTGGGTTTTACTATATTATGAATGTCTTGTTGAAGTAATTTTTTAAATGTGACTGCAATAAAATTTTATTGTTCTGTTGTTAGAAGATGAAATCGATGTTAGCTTAGAAGATGATGAAGACCCGAATTTTAATATTCAACTAGAGTGTGAAAGTAGTGATGATGAAGGAGCAAACGAAGCTTATATTCCCAATGACAGTGATGTGGACACAGATGTTGAAGGTGACTTTGATTCCATACTAGACTCTTCGACTGTTGGAAATTCAAATGTTGGCGCTATTATACACGGTTAGTGATGTTTTTAATGTAATGAGTATGGAGGTTAATGTTAAATAGGTTAATGTCATTTAATGGTGTTTTTGAAATGTAGGGGACGAAGAGATGGCATTTTGGATGTCATCCCCATTTTACAATGATGTTAACTTGGACCACCTATCTAAGGAAGAAAATTATACTAGGTTTGATGACAAAAACGAATGGCGCATTAGAGATGAACTTTACGTGGGGCTGAATTTTCAATAAAAAAGTGTAGTTCAAATGGCATTGAAACAATATTCAATGAAGATGCATCAGATTTATGTCGTGGTTGAATCGAAACCAACCTTTTTTATTGTAAGGTGCCCAGATGACTTTGACGGTTGTCCTAGAAAGATGAGGGCTATGTTATCTAAAAAAAGTAATATGTGGATGGTAAGTAGGTAGGGGTAGGAAAAATTGTGTGAATGCGAGTCTCTCTCAAGATCACGCAAAATTGGATTCACATTTCATCTACTCATGCATTATACGTGCGTTAATGTTTTGTTAATTGTGTGTCATGTTTAGTTTAGGGTTTATGTATTATGTATGCAACCAATTCATTTCAAATGATATTTATTTTAAGCAGGTATAGTTAACCAAGATCTATCAGTGACCATTGCGTTGATACAAGAGCAAATGATGAGTCAATTTGGGTTCAAAGTGTCTTACAGTAAGGCATGAAAGGCGAAGCAAAAGGAAATTGTCCATGTGTTTGGTGATTGGGACAAATCTTATGCTTTTTTTGTCTTGATGGCTTAATCGTATGCGCCAAATTTCACTAGGGCCTGCTTACGAAATTGTTACCATAGAGTATACTGTAGGCACTAATGTTGATCATAGGTTTCGCACCTTTAAACGCGTGTTCTGGACTTTTAAACAATATGTTGATACGTTTCCATACTGCAAGCCACTTCTACAGGTGGATGGCACATTCTTGTATGGAAAATATAGACATACACTGCTTATGACGATGACCTAGGACAGAAATAATTTAGTTTTACCAGTTGCATTTGTAATTGTTGAGGGAGGGTCTTTGCAGGCATGAAGTTAGTTCTTACTTCAGATTTGAATTCATGTGATACAAAAGACAGGCATATGTCTTATATCTGATCGACACCAATCCAATAAGTCTGTTGTTGGTAACCCACAAACTGGGTGGCAACCACCAAACGCGTACCATGTATTTTGTATCAGACACATTGCAAGTAATTTTATTAACAAGTTTAAAAATGCTGCATTGAAAGAGGATCTGCTGAAACTTGGTAAATGGTTCTTTTATTGAGTTTTTAGTTTTCTTGATTTATTGTTGCCACATTAAAATTAGTTATTTTGTTTCAATCATAGGATGCATTGCGTGCAAATCGGTGTTCAATAGGAAGTTGGAGAAATTTCATGAAACAAAACTAGAAATTGTAGCATGGATTGATGCAATCCCTAAAGAATAATGGAGTATGGCATATGATGTTAGGGGTCGTAAATTTGGACATATGACCACAAACTTGTCTGAGTGTGTTAACAAAATACTTAAGGATACGAGAAACATGCCAATCACCACACTAGTTAAGTGTACATATTCATGTATGGTTGAGTATTTTGTACAACGAGGAGGCAGGGCCAAGGCAGAGTTTGGTGATGGAATGAGGTACACAAAAAAATTAGTGGAGATGCTGTCAAAGAACCAGGCAACTACTTGCATGCACCAAGTTCATAGATATGATGTGCAAGGTGTTAACCAAGTGGCCTCAATTACTCAAGAGGGGGGGGTGAATTGAGTACTAAAATTTTTTGTTGAAATGCTTGTGAAATTTGTTCTTTGACAAATATATATAGAGAAGATGATAAACTTAATCCTAAATAAGAATAATAAAGAAGTTTAAATAACAAAGTTATTAAACGTAACAAATTAAACAAGCAATTTAAATGAACAAATTTAAATAGATTAGGGAAGAGAAGATTTGCAAACCAATATATACGAGTTCCACCACGCCTCCAAGTAACCCACTTAGAGGATTTCCACTATTGAGAATTTGAGATACACGCTTTGAGCAATTACAGCTTCTTAGTGTACCACACTCAAGAACTTAATCCTCACAAGTAAAAGAGTAACCCACCCAATCTCACAATCTCTCAATAACAAGGTTGAATCCCAACCCAAAATCTCTCAGAATTTGTGAATGTGATTTTACAAGTGTGACTCTCTCAATAGAGTGGATATACAAATTTAAGCACTTGAGAAATATTTTCTTTTAAAAGAATATGCAAAATTTTAACACTCAAGAAAATATTTTTCTCACAATATAACTCTCAAAAAATAATTGCAAAGAAAAAAATAAGTCAGAGAGTTAACAGACAAGGAATTTAGAGAGAACAAAGGAGAAAGCAAAGAATGCGTTTGCTATCTGTGTGGTGTGTTCTGCCTCTTTAGTTTCCTTTCTATTTATAGGCAAAGGAAGATACATGCTGCCAAAAACTTAATTGCACCCGGTTCCTTAATCAATGCATTGGAAGACTTAATTTGTCAGCGATCCATGTTTCCTGACTTGAGAAGTGCAATTGTCTGCCTCAATAAATGCAACGCCGTTTCAATTAGAGAGTCTCGAGAGAGGAATCAGTGGAGTTGAGTTTCTGAAAACGTGTCCTGATAATTTTTATGATTCAGCGCATGATTCCAGCTATGAATCGATTCTTCCAGGTCATTTTTGCACTAAAAACATTACATGAATCGATTCCTGGCAAGGGGAATCGATTCCTATAGTCATGAATCGATTCCTTCAGTCCTTGAATCGATTCCTTGAGGTATTTTTGACCATGAATCGATTCCTGAGGTCATTGAATCGATTCCTTGAGGTGATTTTCCATGATGAATCGATTCTCATAGTTGTGAATCGATTCCTTGATGTATTTCTGACCATTAATCGATTCCTGAGGTCACTGAATCAATTCCTTGAGGCAATTTTCCATGATGAATCGATTCCTGCAGTTGTGAATCGATTCTTTGATGCTGTGAATCGATTCCTCTGTTTGTGGATCGATTCCTAGAGCTTTTCAATGAGTGTGAATCGATTCCTTGCAATCCTGGGCCTGTTTCTTTGCATTTTTGATATATTTTCATGCTTTTTGGATGGTTCTTGATTCCTTGGCACTTGAATAATTATTTCTTGTCCCGAATCATTCGTGATGATTTTTGATTAATTGCTTGTACAACATCCTTTAGATATCTTGATCCTTCAATTATTTGTCATTCATCAAAACCTGTTTCAATATACAAATACATTCTCCCCCTTTTTGATGATGACAACAATTGTTCATATCTAGGGTGCTAGTTTCATAATAGTTATATTTTTCAAGGTATGGAACTCCCCCTATCAATTACAATTTTCATGCATTAATAGAGATGTCATATCATATTGGCTCCCCCTTAATCATTCAATTTAATAGAGATGTTTTAATCTCCCTCTTTGGCATCATAAAAAATCAAAGAGAATTTAAACAAACAACGAAATTTTATTGAACAGGATACAAGTAAAGATGGATACAACAAAAACTAATATTAAGGATTAAAAAATCGAATCTCAGAAAATTGTTGAGAGAGTTTATTATAGTGGGTAGTCATGTTGTCTTCTATTTGGTCAAAACAGGCATTCATATTGTTCTCCATTCCATCAATGCGAGAAATCATCCCATCAAAATTGCATCAAAGTGGGTATCAAAATGAGAGGTCAACCTATTAAAGAAGGCATCATTTGGATTTGTAGGAGGTGGAGGAAATGCTTGTTGATGAGGTTGATCATCATTATCATCACTGCTTTGTGCATTTGGAGGTGAGTATTGCTAAGCACCATCTTGGTTGTGCCAACCCACTTTTGAGAGATGAGTGCTCCCTATTTTACCTTTACGCCCAACTGTTTCCTTCACTTCATTTGAAAGATCAACGTTGAAATGTTTGAGAAGCTTGGTGATTAGAACAACATAAGGAAGTTTGGTGAATTTTTTTGAGTCAATCATATGAATGCAAATAAGTTTGATCCAATTTATCTCTTTTTCATGGAGCATAGCCCAAAGAATAAGAGTTTGGTTCTCACTTACTCTAGCATTGTTTGACCCTTTTGGAAGAATGATTTTGACCAAAAAGTAGTGCAGAAGGCGATGATCAATGTTTAGCTCCCCAACAGTGCTTTTGGAAGTAGAAGATAAATTTAGAAAAGCACGAGCATCAATAGAATTGTATTCCCAATCGGGAGATGGTTCAGAGCCAAAGAAATCAACATTATTTAGTGGAAGCTTCCAGACTTGATGAAGAACATTATCATCAAGAGTAATGGTTACCCCCTTGATTCTGGCTAGGCAGCGTCCATTAGAGATCCTTAATGTTGAGTAGAAGGCTCTAATCAACTCAGGATAAATGTGATTTTCTTCAAGTGCGACGAACTCCAAAAGATTTTGTTGCCTAGGGATGTTGAATACCGGAAAATCATGTTCGTCGAAGAGCGGAACATCAAGCCAATGAGCAGGTATGAGGAGTCGTTCAGAAAATTTTTCAAGGTACCTGTCAAGTTGGAGTTTATTCTCGAAAAGTCTTGAGAGATCATTGGAGTTTGAGGATGAGGAACCAACATCTCCTTTTCTTTTCTTCCTGTTATGAGATGAGGAGGCCATTAAGAAAACAGAGAGGTTTTTAGAGAGTGAGAGTATATGAAAGTAGGTAGTGTGGCACGAGATGAGTAATTCGTGAGAATGGCCCAATTTATAGAAAAATAGGCGTGGGGAATCGATTCAGAGATGGGCAATCGATTCAAGATATGAATCGATTCATTAGAGAGGGGGAATCGATTCATCAGGTGGAATTTTGACAATTTGTAGGTGCTGGACACATGGGAATCGATTCACCTTGAGTGGGAATCGATTCTTTGTTTAAATTATGCTTGTTTTTCACGCTGATGGTTATGAGAATGGAATATCTGTGTTGGAAATTGTTTTCTTGTCTCTTTGTTCTCGTGATTGCTTCTTTGGGAATATGAACTTTGGTTTTATCCTTCATATGTTCTGTTATGTCACGAGGAAGGCTTTGAATTGTAGAAGGAACCAAGACAAGGCATAAGAGACAAATTACAATGCATGAATAAGTTTTTGAATAGAACTATGCTGAAGCCTTAGAAGTCACGAGAATTACATAATTTGCAATGTGATTTTGCCTCCTGATGGTTTTAACGTAAAGGCCTTAAATATTTTGCAATTTTTACCAATGATTTTGTTTCATAAATTTATCAAGAAAATCAAAGGTTAATTTGCATTTATTTTTGAGATCATATGATTCATAAGAGATTAATTTGTTTCACAAATATGTTTAATGAAGATTTTAAACAATAAATGGGGTTATGATAAATGTGAATATCTCAAAATAGTGTATATTAATATTTCTCAAAAATAGAATTTGTATGAAAGAAGATAAATCTTTAAGTTAAAAATATTTAAGAGAATGAAATTTATGATTTAAACAATTTCTAGAATGTCTAATTCCCTTCTAATATTTATAAACTGTTCCTTTGGAAGGGGTTTAGTAAAAATATCCGCCAATTATTTAGAAGTTTCAACATATTCAAGAACACAATCTCCTTTTAAAACATGATCTCGTATGAAATGGTGACGAATTTCTATATGTTTTGTTCGTGAATGCATAACTGGATTTTTGGAGATATTTATGGTGCTGGTGTTATCGCATTTAATGGGTATTTGATCTAATACCACGTCGAAATCAAGAAGTTGTTGTCTCATCCATAAGATTTGAGCACAGCAACTTCCAGCTGCAACATATTCTGCTTCAGCTGTAGATAACGCGACACTTACTTGCTTCTTGCTATGCCAAGAAACAAGAGAGCTTCCTAGCATATGACAAGTACCACTGGTACTTTTTCTATCTAATTTACACCCAGCAAAATCAGAATCGGAATATCCTACAAGAATACATTCAGCACCTTTGGGATACCATAAACCAACATTTTGAGTACCCACAAGATATTTTAAAATTCTTTTTACGGCAGTGAGATGTGATTCTTTAGGACATGCTTGATATCTAGCGCACATACATACTGCAAACATAATATCGGGTCTACTAGCTGTTAAGTAAAGTAAGGATCCAATCATACCTCGGTATTTAGTTATTTCAACGTCCTTACCCTTCTCATCTTTGTCTAGGTAGCAAGAGGTACTCATTGGTGTGGCTATTTTATTTGCTTTATCCATTTCAAACCTTTTGAGTAGTTCTTTGTAGTATTTTGTTTGACTGATGAAAGTTCCTTCTTTTGTTTGCTTAATTTGTAGCCCAAGGAAGAATGTGAGTTCTCCCATCATGGACATTTCGAATTCATCTTGCATAATCTTAGCAAATTCTTGACAAAGAATTTCGTTAGTAGCACCAAATATTATGTCATCAACATAAACTTGTACCAAAAGGATGTCATGGTTTTTACGTTTTATAAATAGTGTTGTATCAACCTTTCCTCTTTCAAAATTATTTTCAAGAAGAAACTTACTGAGTCGTTCATACCAAGCTCTTGGAGCTTGTTTCAAACCATATAAAGCTTTTCTTAATTTAAAAACATGGTTTGGAAATTTGTGATTTTCAAAACCAGGAGGTTGATTTACATAAACTTCTTCTTGAATATAACCGTTTAGAAAAGCGCTTTTGACATCCATTTGATAAAGTTTAAAATCTATACAACAAGCAAAAGCTAACAATAATCTTATGGCTTCTAATCTAGCTACGGGAGCATACGTTTCTTCATAGTCTATTCCCTCTTCTTGATTATATCCTTTAGCAACTAATCTAGCTTTATTTCTTGTTATTATTCCATTTTCATCTAGCTTGTTTCTAAAAACCCATTTCGTGCCTATTATTTGATGATTATTGGGTTTTGGCACAAGTTCCCAAACTTTATTTCTTTCAAACTGATTTAATTCTTCTTGCATCACCAATATCCAATGTTCATCAATAATAGCTTCATCAATATTTTTTGGTTCTATTTGTGATACAAAAGCTAAGTGATTGCATGCATTTCTAATAGCGTTTCGAGTACTTACACCTTTTGTTATTTCACCTATGATATTGTCCAATGGGTGATTTTTTATGGTGATCCACTCCTTTTGTTGAGGTTCTCCATTTTGTGATGTATTTTCTTCATTTTTGTTTTCTTCTTTATCTTCCAAGTTCATTTCTTGGAAGGTACCTACAAGATCATCAATTTCCTTTCTCGGAAGATTTTGGTTAAGTTCATCGAATTTAACGTGTATAGACTCTTCAATTGTACAAGTTTGTTTGTTAAAGAGTCAATATGCTTTACTAGTAGATGAATAACCTAAGAATATTGCTTCATTAGATTTTACATCGAATTTGCTGAGATTATCCTTTCCATTGTTTAAAACAAAACGTTTGCATCCAAATACGTGGAAATAAGAAATATTTGGTTTTCTTACTTTATAAAGCTCATAAGGGGTTTTCTTTAATATAGGCCTTATCAAACATCGATTCATAACTGTGTTTGAATATGTTAACAGGTCCAAAGATGTGCAAAGATTTTGATAATGACAAGCACTCTTGAAGAAACCGATGCAAAAACAAAGACATGATATCAGAATTGAAGTAACAGCGAAGCTAATCGATTAGGCCATAGATGCTAATCGATTAGGAGCTTTCTGTTTTGGAAGAAATTGCATCAGGTATGAAAGCTAATCGATTAGGGAGCTGAACAATCGATTAGGTACTCACTGGAATTAAGGTAATCGATTATACACCAGAGACTAATCGATTACAACAATCAGAAATGGGACAAAATGCATCAGGTATGAAAGCTAATCGATTAAGGGAACCATATAATCGATTAGTGAGTCACTGGATTTAAGGTAATCGATTGCAATACATGCTAATCGATTAGGATGCTGCGAAAACAAATTAAATGCATCAGGTACAAGATGCTAATCGATTAGAGGAAGTGAAATAATCGATTAGGAAGTCTCTGACTTGAAACTAATCGATTACAACGCGAGGGTGTAATCGATTACGCTAGTTGAAAAACAGATTTAAGTGGGAAACCAGGTCATGTCTCCACCATTCTTCAAATTCCCACTAAGTGCAACGGCTATGATGAACTAGGGCACACCTCAACTGCTATCTTGGCTCTATAAATTGAAGAGGAAGACAAGCACAAAAATGAACCAAGAAGCAACAAATCCTTAGCTCTATTCTGTGCTTTGTAAGCCTATTTCTTGTATCTTATACTTCACTTGTATATCCTCTCATTTTGAGAGTTAGAATTTGTGAGAGCTTTTCATTTGTATATCTGCTCTATTGAGAGAGTGTATTGATTGTAAACAAACACCAAACACACAAGTTATTCACTCTAGGTTGAGTGGGTGTTCACTCTAGGTTGAGTGGTTACAAAGATTGAGGATTCAATCTTTGGGATATTGTGAGATTGAGAGATTGGGTGGGTTGCCCTTATACTTGTGAGGATTGGGTTCTTGAGTGTGGGACACTAGGAAGCCGCAATTGCTCAAAGTTGTATCTCTAATCTACAATAGTGGAAATCCTCTAAGTGGGTTGCTTAGAGGCGAGACGTACACCAGATTGGGTGGAACTCATTATATCGGTTTGCAAGCTTCTCTTCCTTACTCTTTTACTTTCATTTACTGCATATTTGTTGATTGGTATTGATTGGTTGAGAAGAGCATACTTGAACTTGCTTAATTTGTTATATCTCTAATATTGCACACCAAGTGTTTGGTAAATTGCTTCAGCAACATTTCTCATTATAGTGCATTGCTTGTTATCCTCCATTCTATTTCACTTGCATAATCTCACAAACTTGGTTATAAAAATCAATTTCAAAGGTATTCCAATCAAAAGTTTTAAAAACTCAATTCACCCCCCCTCTTGAGTATTGAGGCCACTTGAACAACAAGTGGTATCAGAGCTTGACTCTTGGTAGATCAAGCTTAACAGCTTCAAGAGATTAAATGGCCTCAAGTTCTCAAAATATTTTTCCCGAGGGTGGTGCGATAAATAGACCTTCCACTTTCAATGGGGAAGGGTATGCCTTTTGGAAAGAGAGAATGAAAATCTTCATTCAATCAATTGACTTGAGAATATGGAATACCATTGAAAATGGTCCTTATATACCAATGCATACTATAGATAGCAAGAATGTTGAAAAACCTATAGATGAATGGACAAGCGAGGAAGAAAAGAAAGTCCAATATGGCTACAAGGCCAAAAATCTCATTACTATGTCTTTAGGTCAAGATGAATTTTTTAGGATAATGACATGCCAAACTGCTAAAGAAATGTGGGATACTCTTCAAGTAACCCATGAAGGTACTAATGATGTAAAGGACTCCAAAATTAGTACCTTGACTAGCCAATATGAATGCTTTAGGATAAATTCAGGAGAATCTATTGTAGATATGCAGAAAAGGTTTACACTTATTATCAACCATCTTATTACTCTTGGCAAAGTATATACTAACAAAGAGCTTGTGCACAAAATTTTGAAAAGTCTTAGTAGGGAATGGCAACCTCTTGTCACAGCAATAAAACAATCTCCTAGCATCAATGAAATGTCTCTTGCAACACTCTTTGGAAAATTGCAAGAACAAGAGCAAGAACTTAAAGCATTGAAGCTAGCCGAGGAAGAGGAGAAATCCACCAAGAAGAAAGGGCTAGCCCTCAAAGCCACCTCCATGCATGAGGAAGAATCATGCAGTGACTTAGATGAAGAAGAAGAGTTTGGGCTATTCGTAAAAAGATTTGGAAGATTCATGAAGAACAAAAAGTTTCAAAAGAACTTTAAGCCCCAAGGTAAGAAACCTACCTCTAATGAAACTTCCTCTTCACCAAGTTGTTTTGAATGTGGCAAGGAAGGGCACTTCAAAGCCGATTGTCCAAACCTCAAAAAGAAGGGCAAGGACAAACAAAGAAGAAGAAGAGCCTATATTGCTTGGGATGAGAACGATGTGAGCAGCTCCGACGACTCGGAAGATGAGCAAGCCAATCTTTGCTTAATGGCAAATCATCAAGAAGAAGATAATGAGGTAAATCTTCTTGACTTAGATAAAAATGAGCTATTAGATGCATTTGAAGAATTATATGATAAATTTACAAAAATCTCTAGTAAACTCAAAGCATCTAGGAAAACTAGTGATACCCTTGAATTGCATCTCATGGAAGTATGTAAAGAAAATGAGAGCTTAAAAGAAGAACTAGAGAAAGTTCAAACATGCTCTAAGGATAAACCATGTGATTTTGCAAAGAAGTGCATTGTGTTAGAAACCAAGGTTGAAGACCTAAATAGGACACTAGAGAAGTTCACTAATGGAAGAGATAATTTGAATATCCTACTTGGGCAACAAAAATGCATGTTTAGTAAAACCGGTTTGGGATATGACCAAGAACATAGTAATCATAAAATGGAGAAGCACTATAAAAACTTCTTTGCACCACCAAGCAAATCCTCCTCACCTTTTATGAAATGCAATCATTGTGGTACCAAAGGACATAGTGCTTATAAGTGTAGTGTTAGGAAACTAGGACCAAAGGTCTTAAGAAAGGTGTGGGTTCCCAAAGGAACATCTCCACAAGCTAACCTTAAAGGACCCAACATAAAATGGGTACCTAGTTCTCTAAAATGATTTTGTTTTGTAGGTATGCTTCAAGGCAAGCAACACCCATTGGTACTTGGATAGCGGGTGTTCAAAGCATATAACGGGAGACATAACCAAATTTACATCATTCACTCCCAAAAGGAAAGGAAGTGTCACCTACGGAGACAACACTAAAGGAAGAATCCTAGGCATTGGAAATATTGGTAAGAATTCTTCCACCTCCATAAGTGACGTATTGTATGTTGAAGGCCTCAAACATAATCTACTTAGCATAAGTCAATTATGTGACAAAGGATATAGAGTGTTATTTAAATCAAATTGTTGCATAATTGAGCATAAGACTAATAAGCAAATTAAGTTTGTAGGCCAAAGAATTGATAATATTTACATGATTGATATGGATAGTTTGTCTACAAATGATGAACAATGCTTCATTTCAAAAGAGGATGAAACATGGCTATGGCATAGAAGAATAGCTTATATACATGTAGACCACTTGAACAAACTTGTTTCTAAAGATTTAGTAATTGGTCTACCAAAGCTTAAATTTGAAAATAGATTTTGTGATGCATGTCAAAAGGGAAAACAAGTAAAGGCATCTTTTCAATCCAAAAACATTGTTTCTACTCAAAGGCCTTTACAACTTTTGCACATGGACTTATTTGGACCATCCAAAATCAAAAGCTTTGGAGGTAATTACTATGGTCTAGTTATAGTAGATGACTATTCAAGATATACATGGACATTGTTTCTTGCTCATAAAAATGAAGCATATCATGCATTCAAGAAACTTGCAAAGATTATCCAAAATGAGCAAAACTCAAAAATTGCATCCATTAGAACCGATCATGGGGGAGAATTTGAAAATCAATCTTTTGAAAAGTTTTGCGAAAAACATGGTATTAATCACAACTTTTCAGCTCCTAGAACTCCACAACAAAATGGAGTAGTTGAAAGAAAGAATAGATCTTTAGTGGAGCTTGCTAGAACCATGCTAAATGAAAACAATATTGCAAAACATTTTTGGGCCGATGCGGTAAACACCGCGTGTTATGTTATGAATAGATGTTTGATAAGGCCTATTTTAAAGAAAACCCCCTATGAGCTTTACAAGGGTAGAAAACCCAACATTGCATACTTTCATATTTTTGGATGTAAATGTTTTGTGCTCAACAATGGAAAGGATAATCTAGGAAAGTTTGATGCAAAATCTGATGAGGCAATATTCCTAGGATATTCTCAATCAAGTAAATCTTATAGAATTTTCAACAAACAAACAAATACCATTAAGGAATCTATTCATGTCAAATTTGATGAAAATAGCCATAACCCTCCGAGAAAGGAAGATGTTGATGATCTTGTAGGTACTTTTCAAGAATTGAACTTGCAAGACAAAGAAGAAGAAGTCAACAATGATGGAGATGCAGCACAAATTGAGAGACAACAAGAATGGGTAACCTTGAAGGATCATCCCTTAGACAAAGTCATAGGTGAAATGACTCAAGGCGTAAGTACTAGAAATGCTATTAGAAATACTTGTAATCATCTAGCATTTGTATCACAAATAGAACCCAAGAACATAGATGAGGCTATTATTGATGAACATTGGATGTTGGCCATGCAAGAAGAGCTAAATCAATTTGAAAGAAATGAAGTTTGGGAGCTTGTGCCAAGACCCAATGATCACCAAATAATAGGAACCAAATGGGTTTTTAGAAATAAAATGGATGAAAATGGCATAATTACAAGAAACAAAGCTAGACTAGTAGCTAAAGGATATAATCAAGAAGAAGGCATTGACTATGAAGAGACGTATGCACCCGTAGCTAGATTAGAAGCAATTAGACTACTATTAGCCTTCGCATGTTGTAGGGATTTCAAATTGTACCAAATGGATGTTAAAAGTGCTTTCTTGAATGGATACATTCAAGAGGAAGTATATGTTGATCAACCTCCAGGTTTTGAAAACCATCAATTTCCAAATTATGTTTTCAAATTAAAGAAAGCCTTGTATGGTTTGAAACAAGCTCCAAGAGCTTGGTACGAAAGGTTAAGCAAATTTCTTTTAGAAAATCATTTTGAAAGAGGGAAGGTTGATACAACCCTATTCATAAAGCACAAAAAGAATAACATACTATTGGTACAAATTTATGTTGATGATATAATTTTTGGTGCCACTAATGATTCAATGTGCAAGGAGTTTGCCAAGCTTATGCAGGAAGAATTTGAAATGTCCATGATGGGGGAACTCACTTTCTTCCTTGGACTACAAATCAAGCAAACCAATGAAGGCAGATTCATAAACCAATCTAAGTACTGCAAAGAATTACTCAGAAAATTCAATATGGACAAAGCAAATGATATGGCCACACCCATGGGCACTTCATGCTATTTGGACAAGGATGAGAAAGGTAAGGATGTTGAACTTACAAAATACAGAGGTATGATAGGATCCTTACTTTACTTAACCGCTAGTAGACCGGATATCATGTTTGCTGTGTGTATGTGTGCTAGATACCAAGCTTGTCCTAAGGAATCTCATCTCACTGCAGTAAAAAGGATAATGAAATATCTAGTTGGGACTCAAGATGTTGGTTTATGGTACCCCAAAGGGGCTGAATGTACTTTAGTTGGTTATTCTGATTCGGACTTTGCAGGATGTAAGCTTGATAGGAAAAGTACTAGCGGAACATGTCACTTGCTTGGTAGTTCTCTTGTTTCTTGGCATAGCAAGAAACAAGTAAGTGTTGCGCTATCAACAGCTGAGGCAGAATATGTTGCAGCTGGCAGTTGTTGTGCTCAAATCCTTTGGATGAGACAACAACTTCTAGATTTTGGAATTGTATTAAACCATGTGCCTCTTAAATGCGATAATACTAGTGCTATTAACATCTCCAAGAATCCAGTAATGCACTCTAGGACCAAACACATTGAGATTAGGCATCACTTTATTAGAGATCATGTGTTAAAAGGGGATTGTGTACTTGAACATGTAGAAAGTTCCAGGCAACTAGCTGATATTTTCACAAAACCCTTGGCTAGAGAACAATTCATTCACATAAGAAGAGAGTTAGGCATTCTTGATATGTCCAGTTGTGTTTGAATGATAGGATATCTTGATAAGAACTATGTTGAATGGCATGATGCATGGTATATATCACATTTCATGATTAGAACTTTGCTGTTTGTAAAATTTGAAGTTTTTGACTCCATAATCGATTACATTGTTAATCCCAATCGATTACTAAGCTTCTGTTTCTAAGATAATCGATTAGAACTCACCCATAATCGATTACAATCATTCTGTTTCTAAGATAATTGATTATCCATGATCCATAATCGATTACGAAGCTTCTGTTTCAAGTTCAAAACGTTTCTTCTTCTTCATAATCGATTACCACATTGCTCCAATCGATTAGAACGATTCTGTTTCTAAACTAATCGATTACCCTAAGCCTCTAATCGATTACCCCCTGTTTGAAACGTTTGAAATTCCCCAGAAACATTGATCTAATCGATTACCAGCTGTCTCGTAATCGATTATCACGCGTTCTGATGAGTCAAAACTCCAATTTCCTAGGCTCACTCGAAACTCTCCCTCTCTTAACTCACTTCACTCCTTTCTAAACTCTCTTTCCTCCTTCCTAAACCTAATTTTCAACTATAAATACCCCTTCATTCACCTTCTCATCTCACACTACCTCTTTTCTCCCAAACCTCTCTAAAACTCTCTAGCACTCATCTCTCTTCATCTCCTTCTTTTGCATTTTCCACCATGTCTACTTCTAGAACTGTCAAGAGAGCTAGGTCCTCTGCAGCTCAAGCCCACAACCCCCTTGACTTCTCAAGGTTCTTCTCTTCTCCCAGAGAACTTTAAAATTTTATGAAGAATTTTTCTGAAAGGGAGATTATGACCCCTCATTACACCGTTGTTGACACTTTTGACAACCCAAGCCTTACCTTCACCCAAAGCCTCAACCACTACAACCTCTTCCCCTTCTTATCCCTCAAAGAAGAAGAATACTATCCTGAGCTTATGAGAGTATTCTACTGCAACCTCCGCCTTGTCAATGGGATGGTTGAATCCAAGGTGAAAAAACCCACCATCAAACTCTCAAATGCCCAATTTGCAGAAATTTCCAAACTGCCCCTCAACAATGCTGACTTTGATGGAGGCGAACCCGAGGATGAATGTGGTTTTAATCCCATCACTGCCCGCCGTTCTTTGTGGAAGCCGGCTCCTCCCATGAGCAACCACAAACTAGTTGGCCACTTGACCATGAACAACCGCTTGCTCCACTTCTTCTTGGTCAAGATGATTGTTCCCCGTGGTGGGAACTATGCTCTGGTTGAAGAGGATGATGTCCTCTTAATATGGGCCATGCTGAACCACAAAGAGATCAACTGGGTTCAGTTGATCAAATTCCACATGCGCCATGCCAAGGACCAGCAAAAGCTCCCTTATGGTATCCTCCTCACCAAAATTTTTAAATTCTGTGGTGTTGATTTGGCAGGGGAACTCTCTGAAAAAGTGCCCCCAAGAGCTTGCATTGGCACTTCCCACCTCAATAAAATGGGCATGGTCAACATTGCTGGAATGTGGATTCTAAGGAGTGACCGGGAACATGGTGCCAACCCCTTTGCTGAACCTGCTGCTCCTCCTCCTCCTCCACCTCAACCACAAGCTGCACCATCAGCCTCTTCATCTGCACCCCAAGCAGACCCATTTGCATCTCTCTACGCCCATCTTGATCGCCGCTTCGATCGACTTGAAAACTCCCTCCAAGAGTTTTCAATGACTGAGCAGCAACATTTTGAGATGATGCAGCAGCGTTATGAAGAGCTGGCTCACAAAATTGCAGAAATCCGCTTCTTCAACCCGGATAATTAGATTTTTAGTTTAGCTGTTGGTTTCTTTTTGATGTTTTCTGAATTTTGAATAATTTTACTTCTTGTATTTCCCATTTTCTTTAATTCAATAAAAGTATCTTATTTCAGTTTATATTATTTCTCTTCACTGCTCTAATTATTTTTGATGATTACAAAGAGGGAGAAGAATATATGTTCATATGTTGGATAATGCTCTGATATTAAATATGGATAATATTGATAGATGCTCTGACACTACAATAATATTGATAGATGCTCTGACACTACAATTTTGAATATGCTCTGATACTAAGAATGTGGATAATAGTTGCTCTGTTAACAAAATTTGAAAAATATTATCTGTTTGTTAAAATCCTTTTGATAGGGGGAGAGTTATAGATAAGAGAAAATAGTTAATGAAATAATAGAGATAAGTTATTTGCTGCTGAAGTGATATGTGATTACTCTGATTTTTGAAATTGGTCATCTGCTATTTGAAAAAGAGATAATGTAGCAGAGTTGTTTTTGCAAAAAGATAAATTTAGAGATAAGTTTAAACTAACAACCCTCAAGAGATGAA
Source organism: Clitoria ternatea (assembly GCA_037962975.1). NCBI lineage: Eukaryota > Viridiplantae > Streptophyta > Magnoliopsida > Fabales > Fabaceae > Clitoria > Clitoria ternatea. The sequence goes on along the minus strand of CM075674.1, from coordinate 100,610,039 downwards.
CATAGTTGTCATCATCAAAAAGGGGGAGAATGTGTTTGAATATGTTAACAGGTCCAAAGATGTGCAAAGATTTTGATAATGACAAGCACTCTTGAAGAAACCGATGCAAAAACAAAGACATGATATCAGAATTGAAGTAACAGCGAAGCTAATCGATTAGGCCATAGATGCTAATCGATTAGGAGCTTTCTGTTTTGGAAGAAATTGCATCAGGTATGAAAGCTAATCGATTAGGGAGCTGAACAATCGATTAGGTACTCACTGGAATTAAGGTAATCGATTATACACCAGAGACTAATCGATTACAACAATCAGAAATGGGACAAAATGCATCAGGTATGAAAGCTAATCGATTAAGGGAACCATATAATCGATTAGTGAGTCACTGGATTTAAGGTAATCGATTGCAATACATGCTAATCGATTAGGATGCTGCGAAAACAAATTAAATGCATCAGGTACAAGATGCTAATCGATTAGAGGAAGTGAAATAATCGATTAGGAAGTCTCTGACTTGAAACTAATCGATTACAACGCGAGGGTGTAATCGATTACGCTAGTTGAAAAACAGATTTAAGTGGGAAACCAGGTCATGTCTCCACCATTCTTCAAATTCCCACTAAGTGCAACGGCTATGATGAACTAGGGCACACCTCAACTGCTATCTTGGCTCTATAAATTGAAGAGGAAGACAAGCACAAAAATGAACCAAGAAGCAACAAATCCTTAGCTCTATTCTGTGCTTTGTAAGCCTATTTCTTGTATCTTATACTTCACTTGTATATCCTCTCATTTTGAGAGTTAGAATTTGTGAGAGCTTTTCATTTGTATATCTGCTCTATTGAGAGAGTGTATTGATTATAAACAAACACCAAACACACAAGTTATTCACTCTAGGTTGAGTGGGTGTTCACTCTAGGTTGAGTGGTTACAAAGATTGAGGATTCAATCTTTGGGATATTGTGAGATTGAGAGATTGGGTGGGTTGCCCTTATACTTGTGAGGATTGGGTTCTTGAGTGTGGGACACTAGGAAGCCGCAATTGCTCAAAGTTGTATCTCTAATCTACAATAGTGGAAATCCTCTAAGTGGGTTGCTTAGAGGCGAGACGTATACCAGATTGGGTGGAACTCGTTATATCGGTTTGCAAGCTTCTCTTCCTTACTCTTTTACTTTCATTTACTGCATATTTGTTGATTGGTATTGATTGGTTGAGAAGAGCATACTTGAACTTGCTTAATTTGTTATATCTCTAATATTGCACACCAAGTGTTTGGTAAATTGCTTCAGCAACATTTCTCATTATAGTGCATTGCTTGTTATCCTCCATTCTATTTCACTTGCATAATCTCACAAACTTGGTTATAAAAATCAATTTCAAAGGTATTCCAATCAAAAGTTTTAAAAACTCAATTCACCCCCCCTCTTGAGTATTGAGGCCACTTGAACAACAATAACATGGCAAGTAGTATTTACTGCATCGGCCCAAAAATGTTTTGCAATATTACTTTCATTCAACATAGTTCTTGCTAGCTCCGCTAAAGATCGATTTTTCCTTTCAACTACTCCATTTTGTTGTGGAGTTCTTGGAGCCGAAAAATTATGTTCAATGTCAAATTTTTCACAAAATTTTTCAAAGGATTGGTTTTCAAATTCTCCCCCATGGTCAGTTCGAATGGATGCTATTTTCGAATTTTGTTCATTTTGAATGATCTTGGCAAGTTTTTTAAATGCTTGATATGCTTCATTTTTGTGAGTAAGAAATAATGTCCATGTATATCTAAAGTAATCATCCACAATCACAAGACCATAATAATTTCCACCAAAACTTTTGATTTTCGAAGGTCTAAATAAATCCATATGTAAAAGTTGTAAAGATCTAGTTGTTGAAACAATATTTTTTGCTTGAAAAGAAGCCTTTACTTGTTTTCCCTTTTGACAAGCGTCACAAAATTTATTTTCAAATTTTAATTTTGGTAAACCGATAACTAAATCTTTTGAAACAAGTTTGTTTAAATGGTCTACATAAATGTGAGCGATTCTTCTATGCCATAGCCATGATTCATCCTCTTTAGTTATGAAGCATTGCACATCATTTGAAGCAAGACAATCTAGATTAATTATATAAATGTTATCTACTCTTTGACCAACAAATTTTATTTCCTTGTTTAGCTTATTTTCAATTATGCAACCATTTGATTCAAAAACAATTTTATAGCCCTTATCACACAATTGACTAATGCTAAGCAAGTTATGTTTAAGTCCTTCAACATATAAGGCATCATTTATAGAAGTGGAAGAGTTTTTACCAACGTTTCTGATTCCTAGAATTCTTCCCTTTGTGTTGTCTCCATATGTAACGAACCCTTTATTTCATGGAGTAAATGATATGAACTTATTTTTATCTCCCGTCATGTGTTTTAAACACCCACTATCCAAATACCAATGGGTGTTACTTGCTTTAAAGCATACCTATAAAACATGTCAAGTTAGAGAATTTGGTACCCATTTTATGTTGGGTCCTTGTAGGTTAGTTTGAGGTAATGTTCCTTTAGGAACCCATACTTTTCTCACAACCTTTGGCCCTAGTTTTCTAACATTACAATTAGATGCACTATGTCCTTGAAAACCACAATAATTGCATTTCATGAAAGGTGATGCAGTTTTACTAGGTGGTATAAAGAAGTTTTTATAATTCTTTTGTTTCTTATAGGCATTGAAACCTAGTCCCGTTTTATCAAACATACACCGTTGTTTTCCAAGCAAAACATTTAAGTTGTCTCTACCATTTGTAAATTTTTATAAGGTTTTACTCAAGTCTAAAACCTTAGTTTCTAGAATGTCACATTTCTTAACAAATTCACAAGGTTTGGTTTTAGAGCATGCTTGAACATTTACTACTTCCTTTTTCAAAATCTCATTTTCTTTTACCTGTTCGATAAGATGCGTTTCAAGAGTTTCTATGGTTTTTCTAGATAATTTATACTTACTAGAAAGTTTAACAAATTTATCATACAATTCATCAAACGCATCAAGCAATTCATCTTTATCTAAATCATGAAGGTTTACCTCATCGTCTTCGTCTTGATGGTTGGCCATGAGACAGAGGTTTGCTTCTTCATTTTCGGATTCATCCGAGCTACTCACCTTGTTGTCATCCCATGCTATGTATGCTCTCCTTTTTCCTTTTTGATCCTTGTTTTTCTTCTTGAGATTTGGACAGTCCGCCTTGAAATGTCCTTCCTTTCCACATTCAAAACAAGTTGGTAAAGAATTATTATCTTTGGAAACGAATTTCTTACCTTTAGAAGTGAAGCCCTTTTGGAATCTTTTGTTTCTCATGAGCCTTCCAAAACGCCTCACAAATAGGCCTAACTCATCATCATCTTCTTCTTGATCACTTTCAGATTTGTTTTCTTCAATAGAGGTGGCCTTAAGAGCTAGCCCCTTCTTCTTGGAAGACTTTTATTCTTCCTCCGCCATTTTCAAGTCTTTTAATTCTTGTTCTTGCTCTTGAAGCTTACCGAATAATGTGGCAAGAGACATATCATTTATGTTTAGTGATTGTTTGATAGCGGTGACAAGAGGTTGCCATTCCCTGGTAAGACTTTTTAAGAACTTTATGGATAAGCTCTTTGTTAGTGTAAGATTTTCCAAGAGTAATAAGATGATTAATAATCAAGGTAAACCTTTTTTGAAGTTCTAAGATGGTTTCACTGGAATTCATTCTAAAGCTCTCATATTGGCTAGTTAAAGTACTAATTTTAGAATCCTTAACATCGCTAGTTCCTTCATGAGTAATTTAAAGAGTATCCCACATTTCTTTGGCAGATTTACAGGTTAATACTCTAAAAAATTCATCGGGACCTAAGGATAGAGTGATTAGATTCTTGGCTTTATAACTATATTGTACTTTCTTTTCTTCATCACTAGTCCAATCATCCATGGGTTTTTCTATTTGTTTACCATCAACAATATGCATAGGTATGAAAGGACCATTTTCAATAGCATTCCAAACTCTTAGATCAATTGATTGAACAAAAATTTTCATTCATTCTTTCTAAAAAGCATATCCTTCCCATTAAAAGCAGGAGGTCGGTTTGTAGCTCCACCCTCAGGAAAAAGGTTTAAAGAATTTGAGGCCATTCGTTCTCTTGAAGCTATTAAGCTAAATTTACCAAGAGTCAAGCTCTGATACCACTTGTTAACCAAGTGGCCTCAATTACTCAAGAGGGGGGGTGAATTGAGTATTAAAATTTTTTGTTAAAATGCTTGTGAAATTTGTTCTTTGACAAATATATATAGAGAAGATAATAAACTTAATCCTAAATGAGAATAATAAAGAAGTTTAAATAACAAAGTTATTAAACGTAACAAATTAAGCAAGCAATTTAAACGAACAAATTTAAATAGATTAGGGAAGAGAAGATTTGAAAACCGATATATACGAGTTCCACCATACTGGTGTACGTCTCGCCTCTAAGTAACCCACTTATAGGATTTCCACTATTGAGAATTTGAGATACACGCTTTGAGCAATTACAGCTTCTTAGTGTCCCACACTCAAGAACTTAATCCTCATAAGCAAGAGGGTAACCCACCCAATCTTACAATCTCTCAATTACAAGGTTGAATCCCAACCTAAAATCTCTCAGAATTTGTGAATGTGATTTTACAAGTGTGACTCTCTCAATAGAGTGGATATACAAATTTAAGCACTTGAGAAATATTTTCTTTTAAAAGAATATGCAAAATTTTAACACAAGAAAATATTTTTCTCACAATATAACTCTCAAAAAATAATTGCAAAGAAAAAAATAAGTCAGAGAGTTAACAGACAAGGAATTTAGAGAGAACAAAGGATAAAGCAAGGAATGCGTTTGCTACCTGTGTGGTGTGTTCTGCCTCTTTAGTTTCCTTTCTATTTATAGGCAAAGGAAGATACATGCTGCCAAAAACTTAATTGCACCCGGTTCCTTAATCAATGAATTGGAAGACTTAATTTGTCAGCGATCCATGTTTCCTGACTTGAGAAGTGCAATTGTCTGCCTCAATAAATGCAACGCCGTTTCAATTAGAGAGTCTCGAGAGAGGAATCAGCGGAGTTGAGTTTCTGAAAACGCGTCCTGATAATTTTCATGATTCAGCGCATGATTCCAGCTATGAATCGATTCTTCCAAGTCATTTTTACACTAAAAATATTACATGAATCGATTCCTGGCAAGGGGAATCGATTCCTATAGTCATGAATCGATTCCTTCAGTCCTTGAATTGATTCCTTGAGGTATTTTTGACCATGAATCGATTCCTGAGGTCATTGAATCGATTCCTTGAGGTGATTTTCCATGATGAATCGATTCTTGCAGTTGTGAATCGATTCCTTGATGTATTTTTGACCATGAATGGATTCCTGAGGTCACTGAATCGATTCCTTGAGATGATTTTCCATGATGAATCGATTCTTGCAGTTGTGAATCGATTCCTTGATGTATTTCTAACCATGAATCGATTCCTGAGGTCACTGAATCGATTCCTTGAGGCAATTTTCCATGATGAATCGATTCCTACAGTTGTGAATCGATTCTTTGATGCTGTGAATCGATTCCTCTATTTGTGAATCGATTCCTCTATTTGTGGATCGATTCCTAGAGCTTTTCAATTAGTGTGAATCGATTCCTTGCAATCCTGGGCCTGTTTCTTTGCATTTTTGATATATTTTCATGCGTTTTGGATGGTTCTTGATTCCTTGGCACTTGAATAATTATTTCTTGTCCCGAATCATTTGTGATGATTTTTGATTAATTGCTTGTACAACATCCTTTAGATATCTTGATCCTTCAATTGTTTGTCATTCATCAAAACCTGTTTTAACATACAAATACACAAGGTAGTCAGTTTGAGGTGCATGAAAGTTTCAACGAGGTGGTCATAAATACTCGGTGACATTGTCCACTAATCTTCAGACCCTAAAGTATCCTTGCTCACATGTTATCGCGACGTGTCAGGTCATAAGTGTTGACTATTTTCAGTTTATCCATCTAGTGTATACACAAGAATGGGTTTTGAATGCATACTCTGCTCAATGGTATCCAATTGGGAATGATGAAGATATACCTATAACCAATGACGAATGGAAACTTATACCTGATCCGTTACGCTTACGACCAAAGGGGCGCCCAAAATCGTCCCGCATCCAAAATGAAATGGATTGAGGTGACTCACAAAAACGAAATGTTACATGGAAACAGATAGGCCATAACCGACGTACTTGCCCTAATAAAGTCTGACAAAGCAATTCTTATCCTGAAAATTAAACCTGATATAATGTAACAAGTTATGCCGTTTGATGTAAAATTAAGTTTTATCATTCTAAATATTACACGTCTTGTTCATACAAAATAAACACAACAAACACAAGATTACAATGCGTACACTAGCCCCTATAGGGGTTTCGGGGGTGAGGCTGAGGTGAAAAAATACACGGCCTTATCCAATCCTTAGCACCACGGTATGGGTTCCTTCTTGCTTGCACATCTGGATTATCCTCAGCTGCTACAAATAAATCCATGTTAAGGGTCTAAACCTTGGTCGACAGGGTATGAAGATTCTTCCCTTCTGTGTGTGACAAGAGGTGCGTTAGGAGTATCCAATTTTGCCATAAAGGCGTTTAGTGATTGTGGTATTGATGGAACATAATGACTACTCCCCCTCCTGATGTAGTCCTTGTGTTCCAAAAAAAGGTTCACCCTGAGGGCTATAATCAAATTGTTGACTTGTGCCATCACCCAGGGAAGGAAACCCAAATGTTGACCATTGAGAAAATGACCCACATTAGGAAGGAACAAAATATGAACCATGTTCTCTCGGTAGCATGATGGGTAGGTTGAAAACCTGACGCTCTTCAACCGTCCTTCCTCTCGTAATCCCCTGACATTCATTGCATGTACCAAGCATATTAATGTCAATTTCAACCTGAGGTGGCTCCTGCATGGGCACAGGCGGGGTTTGCCTAGCTTTTAAAACCCTTGACTCTTCTCCCCACATTTGAATCACATTTAAGGATTGTTGTCTAATATAGTCGCATACCATTGTAGGTGACTGCGATGGAACATGTGTGTCCTCTGTGGCCAAGTAATGGATACTTTCCAGTGCATCAACCTTAAAAAACAAAAAAACATAAGACAAGTAATGGATATTACGATCAAACATACATAATGTTACAAATTAAAATAGGGTTGGATATTACTTAGTGCGAGAAACATACCGAGCAACCTATGATCACATGCTTTCTTGAGATCCACTGTCGTGTATGGAGGTTGTACCAATGCATGTAATCGGAATTTACGCTAAGTAAACCCTCTTGTGGACCATTTGTTTGTACAAAGTTTGCATGACTTTCCCACATGGAAACTAGTGGTATATATATCTAAGCCCAATTATCCCCTTGTTTCCTTTTTTGAGTTAAGCCGTGCAAATGTTCAAGCTGACGAGAGGGTAATGGTATATGTTGTTGCATACCAAATTGTCTTATAACACGGCCAGGTTGATGCCATTCCACTATATTTGTACACAATAGTGGAACTACAGCTCTCCACCCCTCTTGTCCTTGTAGACATATAGCCGGTAATGTCTGCAACACTTGCTCACTATATGGGGTCTAAACAATCAGTTTGCAACCAATATCGTCATTGTTAGATACCAAAAATAACAATTTAACCAAGTTACAAAATGCTAAGTTTGTACACAAGACAACTTACATCAGTCTGTTTTATTTGATCAAATGCATAATGATAGAAGTCTATGTCTTGTCTGACCGCCTTGAACGTGTTACCACCCAACCACCTACAATTGATAAAAATTATGAAAAATATGTTACTAAACATTACATCTTAAAATTATGATCAACTTATGGCACAAGTCAAATTATAAACCTTGCAGCATACAATGTCCTTGGTAGTCTTGCATTTTATGAGGGAGTCAGAGCAATCCTAGGAAACCTATCCCACGCCCAACATTTCACTAACAACAAAAGTCCGGAGATTGAGACACACTCATACTTTGTTGCTAGACATAACTCATGATACAAATAGCTGAGTACAGCAGATCCCCAACTATATTGCCCACACATATCAATGTCTTCAACCAAAGGAAAATACTTGAATGAAACTCTTCTATTGGATTGATTGGGAAAAACAACACCACCAATCAATCGTATTATGTATGCCTTTGTGTACCTCAAAAGTTGCACGTCACTTTAGAAGTGATCCTCAACATTGGCAAAGTTATCTGACAACCATTTCATCTTAAGGCAACCAACATGAAATGCATCACCAGCACACCATCCACATGCAGTCCAACCTGGATCGCAATGTCTTGAAGGGTGACTGTACACTCACCAGGTGGCACATGGAACGTATGAGTCTGTAGCCTCCATCTTTCAACAAGGACAAATATTAAGGCGGTCTCAACCAAAAAAACTGTAGCTGTGCAACCCCAAGGAATCCTGTAACACCCAAATTCAATTAGTGAATAAACTGAGACCAGGGAAATTTTTCCAAAATCTAAGGGGATTCAAAGGCAAAATGATTAGATGAGAGTTAAGGAGGGTAGAATTAGGAGAAGAAGGAAAGGAAAGGAATGCAAACCATCCACAAGGCAAACAGCGGATGATGCAGGACATGAGCGAACCCAACAGCGCCTACTCGCTCAGGCGAGATTCAATATCGCTCAAGCGAGACGACCTAACACGCTTGGGCGAAGTTCGCATAGCTTAAGCGTAACCCATCAGAGACCTTCCTTTCACTCATACTCGCTGGAGCGAGCACTTAGCCACTGAGGCGAGTAACTTTACTCGGTATTCCCATCACTCGGATTTCAGAATCTATGTTCACTCGGAAAAGTCTTTACTCACGATTCATTCGGATTAACCCCTTATTCTCACAAGCTCCTTTCGGAAGTTTACCACACACACTTCATAGCTTGATTCCTTCAAGCCATGGATGTTGACCACTCGGGAGGTGATTCCCATAGTCATTTCACTCGGATTCCACACGTACATTTCACTCGGAATATTCTTCACGGTCTTTTATCACTCGGGTATTTCACTCGTTTTTCACTCGGCACATATAATCCTTCTTACTCAAGTTCCCTTACCAAATCAAGCCTCACCGAAGAATCTTCTAGCTTCCAATAAGTTTACTACAACGGGCCTTACTCAGGATCTTATAGATCACTCTTCAGTCGGAAGACACTTACTCGGAAGGTTCTCACTCGGGAGTATATTGTTATACTCCACTCGAGGAAATCCTAACAGTTTATACGACCTCATTCACTCGGAAACATCTAAACCTTCACTCGGGGTAAAGTCACTATCTCGCTTCCCACAACAATGACTTAGTTCCATTTTTACCTAAGGTCATACTAACCTCCCACGCTCGGAAAGTACGTATATCTATCACTCGAATTTCACGCACAACATAGAATAAACATACAGTATATATATATAGGAATGTATATAAATAATTACAAGCACATTGTCATATTCTCAACTCGGGAGAGTTCAAATTCTGATTTAAAGAGACTAAGATTAAAATACGAGCCGGCCAAGGCTTAACCAAAACCTTATACACAGTATCTACATATATATATATATATATATATTTCCATAGTGCACAGACATTCCACTCGGCATGCAGCTCTACCATCATTCATCATTCCGAGAGACATTCACTGTAAAATATTGCCACAGTATTAAATGATAGATATTGACTCGGATTATCCCTCATTTATGCAGCAGTATAAATATGTTCATACATAACAATCAATAACATAACAATGCTAATTAATCAGGACATGCATAAAACGTTTACCGATCAAAATCCATCAATTATCACTCGGCCATACGTACGCACCATCTCAATAACATTAACACATACAACCAGATTTCATACACATCAACTATACATGCACACAGGTTATTTCACTCGGTTCCGCATCCATGTGTAATCGGTTTTCATTCGTTGCAACGTAGGCTCCCAGCCTTTTATTCAGCTCCCAGCTGACTTGGCCATTTTACAGGTACCAAACCGTTTCCCCACACATGTGACACCAACGCTCTCAGCACCAACGGCGGTGTTTACGGCAGCCTGAGTCCCACTCAATAGCTACCTTGAGTCCCACTCAAGGATTTATTAGCGTCCCACGCTTTTATAACCGATGGTAGTGTCCCACACTACATGCTCCCAGCATTAACGCATCCCATGCGCCACACGCGGATTCAACACACAGCACAGATTTCATACACAATTTTCATTCGGCAATACATGCATCACATGCAATCGGCACGGTATACCATCAGACCCGGTAAACATTTTTCCACATGCAGACGGCATTCAAAGTCATATTAACATGCATGACACGCAAGTCATACGGTAATCATCAGCAGTACCTTAGCACATTCTTTTCATGCATCCATTCAACATTTCTCAAGACTATTAACATGCAATCCATGGACGAAACTAAACATGCAACACTCGATTCATGAACATCATGCATCCGGGTATCATATACTCTTCATGCAATTAAAACACAGAATCAGACACATAAACAACAAGCCATTAACACCCGAAACCCGTCCATAACCCATGTATTTAAGATATAAGATACCCCCTACCAACTAAGAGATTCCAAGAAGCTCCTCTATTTTTGACGTTGGTCGTCTCTCAGTTTGCTTCGTCCATGGCTCACACTCGTTCAGGCTTCCTTGAGTGCGGTCGCACCGGGGAGCAGGAAGCTGTTCGTCTTCTACTTCAACGATCGTTCTTCCCCGGCAGAAGGAAGCTCTGAGTCTTCTGCAGTACCGTCGCCATGCGTTTCCAGAAACAGAGAACAGAGGATAGGGGAGAAGAGAAGAAGACGAAGAATGAGGAAGAGAAGAAAAGAGAGAACGAAGCAGTAGAGGAAGAGGAAGTCTGAAGGAATGAATAACAATAGTGACCTTGGGTATATATATGTGCACTAGAGAACGACGAAAGTGGGATGGGAGAGTGTGTGCAGCAGTCCCACACGTGCCTTACACATCATAATTAATTAAATTCTTAAGTTAACTAATTAAATTAATTGTAATTAACAAGTAATTTCCTACTTTGAAATTATTATTTTAATGGCCTAATTTCGTTCGGTAATTAATTTTAAAATCGGGATGTTACAATTCTCCCCCTCTCAAAAGAATTTCGTCCTCAAAATTCAATCGGTATCTCACCTTGATTAAACAACTCGGGGTACTGTTGCCTCATGGCATCCTCGCGTTCCCAGGTGTAAGAGGTATACCCGTCTTGCTGCCACTCCACTTTAACCAGTTGTACATCCTTGCTCCTCAAACGCTTTACCGATCGGTCCACGATTCTAGTCGGTACAGTCACAGTGGTCAGATCCTCCTTAATCTCCACTTCATCATCCGGCATTGTGTGAGTGGAATCATGTAGATATTTCCTTAGTTGAGATACGTGAAATACGTTATGCAATCGGGATAGGTGAATCGGTAACGCTATTCGGTATGCCATGGGACCGACTCGCCCAATGTATCGGGGGTTCAACTTCCCACTTTTCAAGGCTCACCCGACTCCTTTACTCGGTGAAATTTTCAGAAACACCCTATCTCCGACTGAAAATTCCAGTGGTTTGGCTCGTTTATCGTAGTAGCTTTTCTGTTTGTCCTGAGATGCCTTTAACTTTTTCCTTATTCCTTGGATTTGTTCTGAGGTTTGTTTCACAATTTCCGGCCCCAATAGCAAACTTTCGCCCGTTTCCGACCAATAGAGAGGGGTTCGACATTTTCGTCCATACAATGCTTCATAGGGTGCCATACCAAAACTGCTGTGGTGGCTATTGTTGTACGTAAATTCGATTAAGGGGAGGTACTGCTCCCAACACCCACCATGCTCCAACACACACGCCCTTAGCAAGTCTTCTAAGCTTTGTATCGTTCGCTCGGATTGTCCATCCGTTTGGGGGTGGTAGGCGGAACTTAGCCAAAGTTTCGTACCCAATTCCTGGTGCAGGCTGGTCCAAAACCGAGACGTGAATCTAGGATCCCTATCTGATACGATAGAAGTCGGCACACCGTGCAGTTGGACAATTTCACGGATGTAAATCTAGGCTAACTTATGCAATGGGTATCTCATGTGCACAGGTAAGAAGTGTGCAGTCTTAGTCAATCGGTCAACAATGACCCAAATGGCATCATGCCCCGCTCGAGTTTTAGGTAATCCCATGACAAAGTCCATGGCTATTGAGTCCCATTTCCACACGGGGATCTCCAGGGGTTGCAACGCACCATACGGCTTCTGGTGCTTGACTTTTGATTTCTGACAGGTGATACACCGAGCCACATATTCCGCTACATTTCTCTTTAATCCGGGCCACCAGAATTGTAGTCTTAGATCATGGTACATCTTCGTGGCACCCGGGTGAATACTTAGCAGGCTCTTGTGGGCTTCATCAAGCACCATCTTTCTCAATTCTCCACCACCCGGTACATATATCCTATTCTTTACTCAGAAAATTCCATCCGATCCCTCGGTCAAGGACAAGTCCTTACCCTTGGCCTGAGTCTTCTTCATCTCAGCCAAGTAGGGGTCTGACTTCTGCTGCTCGAACACCAATTTCATGAACTCGCTGGCAATCTTCAACGCACCAATCATTATCTTCCGAGACGAAGGGACGTCAACATGTAAATTCATGTCTCAGAATTGCTCCAATAACTCCACCTCTTTCACCATCATCACAGCCACATGGAGTGATTTCTGACTTAGTGCGTCGACAACAACGTTCGCCTTACCCGGATGATACTTCAGCTCGAAGTCATAATCCTTTAAAAATTCCATCCATCTCCTCTGCCTCATGTTCATCTCCTTCTGGTCGAATAAATGCTTGAGGCTCTTGTGGTTGCTGTACACTTCGAATTTGGATCCATACAAGTAATGCCTCCATATCTTTAACGCGAAGACCACAACTGCCAATTCTAAGTCATGGGTCGGATAATGCTGCTCGTGTGGCCTCAATTGCCTAGAGGCATAAGCTATCACTAGGTCCCTCTGTATTAGCATGCACCCAAGGCCGAGTCCCGACGCATCACAGTAAACCACAAAGCAGTCTTGCAAGTTTGGTAATGCCAACACTGGAGCGGTTGTCAACTTATTCTTCAACTCTCGGAAACTGCTCTCGCACTCGGAACTCCAAACGAAAGGGACGTTTTTCCGAGTCAACTTGGTCAGTGGCAGAGCAAGCTTAGAAAAACCTTCAATAAACCTTTTATAATAGCTAGCTAGGCCCATGAAGCTTCTTACCTCCGAGACCGACGTGGGTCTCTCCCATGCTATTATAGCTGCCACCTTTGATGGGTCCACCGAGACACCTTCCATGGAAATTACATGTCCGAGAAAGTGGATCTTATCCATCCAGAAATCACATTTCGAAAGTTTTGCAAACAACTGCTTCTCCTTCAATACTTGAAGTACCGCTCAGAGGTGTTCCTCATGCTCCTCAGGAGTCTTAGAGTAGACTAAGATATCATCAATAAAAACAACTACGAATCGGTCTAAATATGGGTGGAATATGCTGTTCATGTAATTCATGAATACAGCAGGGGCGTTTATCACACCAAACGGCATCACCACATACTCGTAGTGGCCATACCGAGTCCTAAAGGCAGTCTTTGGGATATCCGAGTCCTTCACCCGGATTTGGTGGTATCCCGATCGTAGATCGACTTTGAGAAGACTGAAGCACCACGCAGTTGGTCAATCAAATCGTTGATCCTGGGCAATGGGTATCGGTTCTTAATCGTGAGTTTATTCAGCTGTCGGTAATCTATACATAATCTCATGCTGCCATCCTTCTTCTTAACAAGTAACACAGGTGCACCCCATGGTGATACACTCGGTTGAATGAATTATTTTCCGAGTAACTCATCCACTTGCTTTTTCAACTCAGCCAATTCTGTTGGGGACATTCTATAAGGTGCACTAGAGACTGGTTCGGCTCCAGGGATCAAGTCTATAGAGAATTCAACTTCTCTATTCGGAGGGACACCCTGCACGTCCTCAAAAAACACTTCGGGGAATTCACAAACAGTCAGAATATCATTCACTCGGGCTCTACTCTCTCCCTCAGTTAAACAAAGCATCATAAATAGTTGAGCTATACCTTGTACCGTGTAATCCTCATTGCTCTGCCTTGGAAAAATTACTCTTCGGTTCTGACAGTCTACCAATACCTTGTTGGCTGAAAGCCAATCTATGCCAAGTACAATGTCGAGGTCCTTCAGAGGCACGCACACCAAATCGAAGGTGAAACTCCGATCGCCCAACACAAACGTTACCTCTTTACACATCGATGATGTCAACACCTTAGTGCCAGTTGGATTGGCTACTTCCAAAGTCCGATCCATATACACAGTCGGCAACTTTAAACGTCTTACACATTTATCAGCTATAAAAGAATGGGTAGCCCCAGAATAAAAAACTACATTAAGTGTATATCTACCGAGTAAGCACTTACTTTGCACCAAGTCATTCGCTTGTGCAGCTTCCTCAGCGTTGATGGCGTAGACTCTTCCAACAGTCGGTTGGTCGGTATTTCTCCTTCGGTTGTTTGGAGCAAACATCATATTTCCTTGAGCTCCATTGCCTCTGCCCCCAGTTCTTTGGCCACCATTTCCATGGCTTCTCCCTCGGAAATTTCCATGTTGCACATTGGTGTCTGCTTGCTGGGAAATCAGGGCGAATGTGCCCTCTTTCATTACAATGGTAGCATACCATTCCACCCTGGTTGCTACAATCCCGAGCGTAATGATTTCCTCCACACCTAAAACATTTTCCGTCTCCCATACTCTGAACTGGACGTCCTCCTTGCTGACTCTGACCCCCAAATCTGGAGAAAGATCTGCCTCTACGAGCGTTAATCGGTCTCTTAAAGCGAGATTGCTGGGGTTTCAAGGAATGGTCTGCTTTGCTACTCTGGCCCGAGTGGGCCTTGTCATCCTCTTCAAAAATTCTGCACTTATTCACCAGCACCGGGAAGCTTCTAATTTCCTGATATCTGCAAGCTCTTTTAATGTCCGATCGCAGTCCGTTCTCAAATTTGAGGCATTTAGAACTCTCAGTTCCAAGTTGTTGGAAAGGCGGATAAAATAAACACAATTCCTCATATTTTGCAGCATATTCTTCTACAGACATTGAACCTTGCTTCAGCTCCATAAATTCCAATTCTTTCCGACTCCTCACAGTGTCGGGGAAATACTTTTCCAGAAAGCACGCTCTAAAATTCTCCCAGACTAATTGGATGCCCGCGTCAGTCAGTCGGTTTTTGGCGATTTTCCATCAATTTCCCGCTTCGTCTCACAGCATGTATACTGCGCACTCAACTTTCTAGGCCTCAGTACCCAAAAACTCTTTCCAAATCCTGAATCCATTTGTACGCTGCCTCGGGATTAAATCCCCCTTGAAACTTACTCGGCTTCCTCTTCAGGAAGCGATCCAACACTTGGCCATCTTCAGCTCGAGGCTGGCCCTGCCTCTCAAACACGTCAGCAAAACGTTGGAATGCCGCGGCTATGGCTTCCATGCTCTGACGATTCGCCATGACTTATCCTAAAATTAACACCCCTTCAAGGATAAGTTTACAAGTTTCATACTACCGATCGGATCTCAACTTATCCTTCAACTACAGCACATTATCACACAATTCTTTAAACATCATATAATTAATCGGACAAGGAGGAAAATAATCTCCTATCCTCAAATCAACATCTCATATCAACCATGTTCAACAAATTATCACAATAATGATGACCACTCGGTCATAATGCACACGACCGTTCACACTCGGTAAACATACCTTGGCCTTGGACCTTTTAGGTCTGCTCTGATACCAAAATGTAACACCCAAATTCAATTAGTGAATAAACCGAGACCATGGAAATTTTTCCAAAATCCGAGGGGATTCAAAGGCAAAATGATTAGATGAGAGTTAAGGAGGGTAGAATTAGGAGAAAAAGGAAAGGAAAGGAATGCAAACCATCCACAAGGCAAACAGCGGATGATGCAGGACATGAGCGAACCCAACAGCGCCTACTCACTCAGGCGAGATTCAATATCGCTCAAGCGAGATGACCTAACACGCTTGGGCGAAGTTCGCATAGCTTAAGCGTAACCCATTAGAGACCTTCCTTTCGCTCATACTCGCTGGAGCGAGCACTTAGCCGCTGAGGCGAGTAACTCCACTCGGTATTCCCATCACTCGGATTTCAGAATCTATGTTCACTCAGAAAAGTCTTTACTCACGATTCATTCGGATTAACCCCTTATTCTCACAAGCTCCTTTCGGAAGTTTACCACACACACTTTATAGCTTCATTCCTTCACGCCACGGATGTTGACCACTCGGGAGGTGATTCCCATAGTCATTTCACTCGGATTCCACACGTACATTTCACTCGGAATATTCTTCACGGTCTTTTATCACTCGGGTATTTCACTCGTTTTTCACTCGGCACATATAATCCTTCTTACTCAAGTTCCCTTACCAAATCAAACCTCACCGAAGAATCTTCTAGCTTCCAATAAGTTTACTACAACGGGCCTTACTCAGGATCTTATAGATCACTCTTCAGTCGAAAGACACTTACTCGGAAGGTTCTCACTCGGGAGTATATTGTTATACTCCACTCGAGGAAATCCTAATAGTTTATACGACCTCATTCACTCGGAAACATCTAAACCTTTCTTCACTCGGGGTAAAGTCACTATCTCGCTTCCCACAACAATAACTTAGTTCCATTTTTACCTAAGGTCATACTAACCTCCCACGCTCGAAAAGTACGTATATCTATCACTCAGATTTCACGCACAACATAGAATAAACATACAGTATATATATATAGGAGTGTATATAAATAATTACAAGCACATTGTCATATTCTCAACCCGGGAGAGTTCAAATTCTGATTTAAAGAGACTAAGATTAAAATACGAGCCGGCCAAGGCTTAACCAAAACCTTATACACAGTATCTACATATATACATATATTTCCATAGTGCACAGACATTCCACTCGGCATGCAGCTCCACCATCATTCATCGTTCCGAGAGACATTCACTGTAAAATATTGCCACAGTAGAGGGGGTGAGTATCTTAGATATTAAATGATAGATACTGACTCGGATTATCCCTCATTTATGCAGCAGTATAAATATGTTCATACATAACCATCAATAACATAACAATGCTAATTAATCAGGACATGCATAAAACGTTTACCGATCAAAATCCATCAATTATCACTGGGCCATACACACGCACCATCTCAATAACATTAACACATACAACTGGATTTCATACACATCAACTATACATGCATACAGGTTATTTCACTCGGTTCTGTATCCGTGTGTAATCGGTTTTCATTCGTTGCAACATAGGCTCCCAGCCTTTTATTCAGCTCCCAGCTGACTTGGCCATTTTACAGGTACCAAACCGTTTCCCCACACATGTGACACCAACGCTCTCAGTGCCAATGGCGGTGTTCACGGGCAGCCTGAGTCCCACTCAATGGCTACCTTGAGTCCCACTCAAGGATTTATCAGCGTCCCACGCTTTTATAACTGATGGTAGTGTCCCACACTACATGCTCCCAGCATTAACGCATCCCATGCGCCACACGCGGATTCAACACACAACACAGATTTCATACACAACATTCATTCGGCAATACATGCATCACATGCAATCGACACGGTATACCATCAGACCCAGTAAACATTTTTCCACATGCAGACGGCATTCAAAGTCATATTAACATGCATGACACGCAAGTCATACGGTAATCATCAGCAGTACCTTAGCACATTCTTTTCATGCATCCATTCAACATTTCTCAAGACTATTAACATGCAATCCATGGACGGAACTAAACATGCAACACTCGATTCATGAACATCATGCATTCGGGTATCATATACTCTTCATGCAATTAAAACATAGAATCAGACACAGAAACAGTAAGCCATTAACACCCGGAACCCGTCCATAACCCATGCATTTAAGATATAAGATACCCCCTACCAACTAAGAGATTCCAAGAAGCTCCTCTGTTTTTGACGTTGGTCGTCTCTCAGTTTGCTTCGTCCAGGGCTCACACTCGTTCAGGCTTCCTTGAGTGCGGTCACACCGGGGAGCAGGAAGTTGTTCGTCTTCTACTTCAACAATCGTTCTTCCCCGGCAGAAGGAAGCTCCAAGTCTTCTGCAGTACCGTCGCCGTGCGTTTCCAGAAACAGAGAACAGAGGACAGGGGAGAAGAGAAGAAGATGAAGAATGAGGAAGAGAAGAAAAGAGAGAACGAAGTAGTAGAGGAAGAGGAAGTCTGAAGGAATGAATAACAATAGTGACCTTGGGTATATATATGTGCACTAGAGAACGACGGAAGTGGGATGGGAGAGTGTGTGCAGCAGTCCCACACGTGCCTTACACATCATAATTAATTAAATTCTTAAGTTAACTAATTAAATTAATTGTAATTAACAAGTAATTTCCTACTTTGAAATTATTATTTTAATGGCCTAATTTCGTTCGGTAATTAATTTTTAAATCGGGATGTTACAAATCCCGCCTGTTGCAAAAATGGTACAATCTGTTGCAGGACACCCGTTCTACAGAAAAGCAACACATGTCTACATTTTAAAATCTTATATGGTCGTTCATTCCAAACACACTCCAATACATGCACACTTTGAAATTTCAATAACGAAGGATCATCCAGACCGAGATTCACTTGATGTGACCCAGACATTGATGAAGATTAATAATCCATCCTACAATGAGAAATATAAAAAATTTCTTTAGATTTTGATTATAAAATATTATTATTTTCATAAAAAATAAAACAAATAAAAATTACCAAACTTAAATTCAAACACTTTACTTAACAAAATAAATAAATATTATCGATCTACTTTATCCAACTATGAACTATGTTACAATTAAATTTTTTATTCGTTAAGTTTAAAATTTTTAACATTTATATCTTCAATTATATTGTACATAGCTTTTTTAAAAGTTAGTTTGTATATATACAAAATTATGTCATTTAAAATAACATAACACAACTAAATATATGGCTAACATAACATAATATCATAGCATTACACCACCCTATTACAACTTCACAAAAAAATATATGATAAAAAATCACAACTAAAATATCCTAAACTAAAACTAACATAATGGATAAACAGCAAAATAAATTCATAATATTAATTTTAAAAGATAACCCTTACACATTGCACCTAATGACTTTTAAGAATTGCACCATTAAACATTTTAAGAGCAAAAATATAAATTGGACTTACCTTTCGACTTAGATAGCAAGTGAAAATGGGAAATAACAAATGTAAATAGGAGAGAGTGAAATTTTAAAGCTGTGAATGTGAATCTCAGCCATGGTTTCGATTTTTAAAGGGGAAGATTACCTTTCTAATTTTTTTTGCAGCTGCCACATGTCTACTCCCTAGCCATTTCACATTTACACTACATGAAAACCAAGGCTGTTTCATCAACCAGCTGGGCAAAATAATGCATGGATGCCACTTGTCAACTCCCTGTGTATTTTGCTGGTCAAGGGTGTGAAATTGTCAGCCCTTTTCAGACCTCAGCTATAGCAAACTCTAACGCATTGACTACAGTGTCGTCAAATCATGTCCCCGGTTGGCATACATGCAGCATAGTCCAAGTGTCGCTCTCCCACGCATTTCATATAGCTGGTGAACTGGCCTGAACCGGGGTCTAGGATCCGGTGTGGGACCAGCCACAAGTGTGTAGGTGTTTTAGGGTTTGTACACCGGTACAGTGGGTATCCGATATTGTAATCTGGCCTCTCAGTGGAAGAAACTGGTCTTGTTGTCCTGGAAATCCTTCACACCAGTGTTTCGCGTTGAAGGGGGGCGAAAGGTGGTGCCACCTGCGAAGATTCTCTGACGCTCAAGTTAGAAGAGTGTATGAACTCAATGAATACTCAAGCAATACAATAGTAAGAATGTGAGATAGAACAACGTAACCTTGCATGTGTATTGAAATGAGCTATTTATAATCGAACATAGGAAATGAGTCGTTGGATGCGAGTGGGCCCCTTGGTTCTGATAGCGTGTAGAGTGTGTCAATCAAGGTGACTCAGTGGTCAGAGTGTGTCAGGTGGGTAGGTCAATTATCAGAGTACGATCCTGTGATGGGGATGGAGGATAATCACCTTTCCGCATATTTCGCTGACAATTGTACTTACTCTCTGAGATAATTGACATAGACACATTCCGCTATGCAGGGTATCTTCACTGATAAGCTATATGGAACTCTTATCTCGTAGTGATCCTGAGGCAAACGGTTATTCACGCCGTGGAGATAAGGTCGGATGAAGCGTCCATCGTAGCGAGGACGGATGGAGCATTTACTGAAGTAAGTACGGATGAGGTGAGGACGGATTACCGGTATAGTCTTATCTTCTTATGATACCGGTTGCTCCTCTAATAGGTCACTCTGACGTCATAACTTTGGGGACCGGTATCCAGACCGGATCATTTGTCCCCTAGCTTTTGTGAGGTTGCTTACATGAGCTATATAGCCTTTAAGAAGTCTGGATGCCGGTGGAACGCTCTAGAAATTCCTTCTGAAGACTCTTTGAGATATGCGTGTTTGGTTCTTACCAACACATCTGCTCTACAAATTAAATAACCGCTCTTCTGATACCATTCACATCGGATTCAGACAGGGATTCGCAACGAGGGAAATCCCAAGAATTTTTTAAAATCAAGACTCTTGGTATTCGAAGAGTGGTTGGGACGCATTAAATGCGTCTGAAATGATTGGACATTAAATGCCCCTTTTTAACACGTGAACCATTATTACCTAAGAGTGTAACCGTCGATTGGGCTTATTGGGCCTGAATTTCAACTTTCACAGGCCCGTTTTGTAAAAACCTTTACTAAAACGTTACCACTTTCGCACTTTAAGCTACGAAACGATGAAGTCGTTTGAATTCGAAAGGTTGCATTTTGAAACAAACGTCGTAACTTTTGGCAGAACACTGTGCTTCTTCGTTACCTATAAAAGGGGCACTTAACAAATTTTGGAATTCATCTCTGTCATCAAGCTTAGTGAACCTCTGCTCAATTTCTGAAGATTTCCTTGCTGCCTTTCCTCTTCATAAAGTTCCTCCTTCTTTTAGGTAACCTCCCTATCCTTTACCTCCATAACATTTTTAGTCATTTTGCTTCTACCATGCGCCCTAGAGCAAGCAGCGCTGGTACCTCAAACAGGGGGAGTCTGAGCTCTTGTGCCCCCTCTAGCCACCGTGGAGGAAGGAATCCAGTGAATCTTCCTGTGGCTGGGCCTCGTCGCTCAGAGAGAGTTGAAACTTCTTTTTCACGAGCGCCAGTTGATCGGCGCCGCTCTGAGGATCCCCTTGATTCAAGGGCTACCAGCTGCTCTGATGATGGGTCGAGTAATGAAGGTTATCTCTCTGACGATGTTGCCTTCTACCACAACACACACGCGTTCCATCGTGCATCAGGTACCATGGAGATTTCGGGGTCTGGTAAAACGTTGATTTTGCGGACTACTGAAGGGTGTGTCAACGTTGTGGCACACCGGTTGAATTGGGAAAAGCTGAATAGGGAGAGGCCATACTGCTAGGTTGAGGAGGAATTCCTAGAAATCCCTTCTCATCATGCAAATGAAGAGGGCAACCCGGTCACTCTCCGCTGCAAAATCTACTCTGATAAGAAGTACAAGGGACGTTTTCTTGTCCTTGCCCCCCGTCCAACTGAGAGGGTCTGCCACCGCGTCCCTGATGAGAGGTCGGTCTATATGTACGACTTCGTCTTTCAAAACTTGGGAGTCCGCTTCCCCCAAACGGAATTTCAGATGGCCGTCCTGCGCTTCCTCGACTGCGCTCCTACCCAACTGCATCCCAACGGCAGGGGCTTGGTGCACGCTCTCGAAGTTCTGGGAGAGCATTTCAACTTCACCGCCACTGTGGCCAAATTGTTTCATTACTGCCAAGTGATCCGCCGTGCCAACAAGAAGGGCGGCCTTGGGTTCATAACTCTCCGTTGTGACTCAAGGGTGGTGAACTTCAAGTCCTACACCGAATACGCTAAGGTGGACGGATGCTCCTTCAAACACTACTACACGCGGGTCTGAATTCAGTCCAATAAGCCGGTCTTCTGGCTCAACAATGAAGGGTTCACCAAGTTCCCTATCAATTGGTCGCACGAGCATTTTTTACTGCTGAGTCGTGCTTACTATACTGAAGAAAGTGAGCTTTCTTCTCACTCCGTCGAGGTGTTGAGTGCCATGCAATCGGCCTCAAAGGCCCTCAAAGGGTTCTCCTATTGGCTTCTCTTGGGGAGTGCCAATGTCCGAGACACCTATCTCTGTAATAGCCGTTCTTGACCAATGATTATGTTACGTATTTATTCCATTCTTATTATTTTTCCTCCCGTATGTTAACTCAATTTTCCTTATTTTGCAGAACAAATTGAAAAAGTCTCTCCCGAGATGTTGTCTCTGAAGTCTATGCTGGCAGATGGAGACTCTTCTTCCGAAGAGAATGAAATTCAAGCTAAGAGGAACTCCACCAAGGCTCCTACCATTCCTCTGACCTCCGCAGTGGGAGATGAGGTCCCCCTCTTCGATGAGCAAGGACCAGAGGGACAAACAGAAGCTGCAGGGCAGGGTAATGAAGAGGCCGTCCCAGAGAAGAAAAAGAAAAAGAGACATCTGGTCAAGACGGCGGATGCGGAAAAGCCTTCATCTGGTGACCCTGTAAAGAAACGCCAGAAGACTCTCGAAGAATCTGGACTTAAAAAAGATAAGGGGAAGAAGCCCGTCCTTGACTCCTCTGCCCCTCCTTCTCATGCTGCATCAGAACCGGACTCTGAGAGCGGTCCTCCTCCAGTGATTGACCCACCTCGTGACTCCTTTCTCTCTTCGTATCTATGGTTCCAAGGATCCATGCCCCCCACTCTCCCAAAGGCTAGGTACTGCCTCCGCCCCTTGCTCGACGCTGCCGAAGTCCGAGGCGCATGCAATGCAGGCCGCTGGCAACTAGATGAGCTATCCGGCCTCTTGAACTCCTTGAGCGAAAAGGCGGACTACATGGAACAAGTTGAAAAACTTGAAGTCGACGCCGCCGTAAAGGAAGCCTGGGCGGCCAAGCAGACTGAGATTCACAGAGGTGTGGAGGCTGAACTTACTAAAGCCAAGGAAACACTACAGAAGAAGACGGAAGAAACAAGCCAGCTTCACTTCACCAATAAAGCTCTGGAGCGGCAGGTTGCTAAACTTCAGCAGCAAAATAAATCCATCCCTCTCCTTGAAGAAGAGCTGCAATTGGAGAAGAAGAAGTCGGCCAAGCTGGCTGACGATCTTGTAGCAATAGAGGCTGGCCACAATAAAAGCCTAGGAGAGTGGGAGGCCCTTCGAAAGGAAATGCAGTCTCAGATCGAAGAACTGAAGAAGGGGAGTACGAGCATCGGGCCGTCGGAGGAAGATTTTCCCAAGCTTTAAAAGAAATTGTCTGCTTCTAAGGCCAAGGCTGCCAAAGCCTTGGAGATATGCAAGAAGGTGGCTTTTGAATCCTTCGGCCTGGCACTACGTCAAGTCTTTTACCGTAACCCTGACGTGAAGCTTAATCTATACGGACTGGATCCATTCTATGAATTCCACGGAGGGAGACTTGTCGAAGTGAAGGGTGACGGCTCGCACCAGGATCCTCCCGATGCTCTTTATGAACTGCCTTCACTTCCAGAGGGTTAGAGCATGGAGCCAACACTGACCACTTCTGTACCTGAAGGTGAAACTCAAGGGGATGTTCAAGCTGGCCCAGAGACCGAAGGGGGTAAAGCTCAAAATGAAGGAACTGAAGAAGGGAGAAAGAATGTGCCCATACCGGAGGACCAACCACCTGCTCTTTAACTTTGTGCCTTTACTTATAGCTGTGTACTGGGATCAGCTCCAGTCTTAATACCTTGAGGCATATAAAATTTTCCTTCATAGAAATAAAGTTTACTTTCTTTTTTCCTTTATCACTAGTTTTTAATAATTTACAGATCCGCTTTGTTTAACCGTACTATTGTTTAAAGCGTATTTGTCACCCCGGAGTAAGATAACAAAAATTGTAACAGATAAGCAACACATAAGTTAAAGTATGCCCTGTCCCCAAGTATGAGTATTCTGGGATGGGAATATCTATTGTAAAACATTACCTTTAACTCCCTGTAAATTAGAAAGGTTCATTCGATTTCGAAGATGTGGAACGGCCGTATTTGCCTTCGACTGCTCTGTGATGAGTGCTTCGGAGATGAGGACGGAAATTATATTTGGAGTTCGGTGTAACCCTACCATCCAAGTCTTCATGTAGGGTTCAGTATAACCTTGCAAAAGGTTAAGTCCTACACCTGCCTCTTGAGGTTCGATTTAATCCTACAACTCAAGTCTTCAATGGTGTTCGGTTCGATCCTACTAACCATACTTGGAGTTCGGTGCAATCCTACAATCCAAGCCTTCAACTCGGGGTTTAGATCAGTGCTAATCCTGAACCTACTGCACCCATTACTCGGGGTTCAGCGTGTTCTTGAAGAAGAACTAGCGTACTGTGCCCGAGTGTTCAAATGGTGTTCGGTTTGGTCCTACTAACCATACTCGGAGTTCGGTGCAATCCTACAATCCAAACCTTCAAACGGTGTTCAGCCAAACTTACTACCCGTACCTAGAGTTTAGTTTAATTCCTACAATCTGGGCCTTCAAATGGGGTTCGGTTTAATCCTACAACCCATTTTTCCCTCAAGGAGTTACATCGTCAATACACAAAATTGGTGATTGAGATCATCCGTGCTGAGGGTCTTCGTTTCGTCCCTCAAGGAGTTACATCGTCAACTACAGAATAGGTAGTTGAGATAATCCGTCCTGAGGGGTCTTGGAACGTGACAGCTTATAACTATAAATCACAACATAAAAATGAGAGAGTGAGATTGGTATAATCATAAATTACATTCTCATTACATTGAATATACATTACAAAGGAAGCGTAGTTGGGGTCATGCCTCGTTAAAACCTTCTTTAGAAAACCCAATGGGAAAAAACTCAAGTAAGGAAAAAGAGTACATGCCGTCTTACCAACTAGCTGTAATAAACACGTAAGTTCTGAGTGTTCCACTTATTGCGAATTGGGGTTCCATCGAGCTCCTCGAGCCGGTATGAGCCCTTTCCTGTCACTTTAGAAACTCTATAAGGACCTTCCCACGTTGGTGCTAGCTTCCCTTGGTAGGCAAATTTATTACCCACACTCGCCTTCCTCAAAACAAGATCTCCGGTATTGAATGGTCTGTATTGAACACGTTTGTTGTACCGTAGAGCTGCCTTCGCCTTTATTGCCTGGTCTCTAACAAAAGCTCCTTCCCTTAGTTCATGAAGAACGTCCAGCTCTGATTCCAGATTGGCGTTATTGTCTTCAGCTGAAAAATATTCCACTCGGGCCAATCTAGTTTGCAGCTCCACTGGGATCATCGCCTCAACCCCATAAGTCAGCCGATATGGGGATTCATTAGTGGAGGAATACAGTGTAGTACGATATGCCCACAGGACATGGCATAGTTGATCGGTCCAACCTCTTTTTGCTTCTCCAAGACGCTTCTTCAACCCCTTTAGAACCTCTCGATTAGCCACCTCCGCTTGGCCGTTTGTCTGAGGGTGCTCAACAAATAAGAAAATTTGGACTATCCCCAGTCCTTCGAGCAAGTCTGTGAACTTTTTGTCTGTGAACTGGGTGCCGTTGTCAGTCACGATCCGCCCTGGGACACCGAATCGAGCTATGATATTTTCATAAACAAAGCGCCTTGTCCGTGCAGAAGTGATATGCACTACGGGCTCGGCCTCGATCCACTTGGTGAAGTAGTCTACCCCCACAATCAGATATTTAATACCACCAGGGGCGGTAGGAAACGGACCCAGGATATCAAGGCCTCACTGGTAGAACGGCCATGGCACAGCGGATGAAGAGAGTTCCTGGGCCGGTGTGTGATGGAGATTAGAAAATCTTTGACAAGCATCACACTTCTTCACAAAATCTGCGGAGTCCTGTTTCACCGTGGGCCACCAATATCCAGCCCTTAGGATTTTTCTCATTAAGCTTCTGCCCCCGGCATGGTGCCCGCATTGCCCCTCATGTACTTCCTCCAACACGGCTTGTACTTCATCTTCTCTTAAACAAAGGAGGTACGGGACTGAGAATCCCCTCTTGTAAAGAACACCATCGACCATAGTGAAGTATGGTGGTTCCCTTTTTACTCGTCTTCTTTCCTTCTCATCAGTGGGAAGCTGTCCATCCGCCAGATAACGGATATATGGGATAACCCAAGAGTTCTCGTAAGGATAGATGACCATTATAGTGTTTAAATAATGGAACAGAGGGATGCTAGGTGATGTCAGTGTGCTCTGAACCACCGTCATTGTGCTGCCAGGCTGCTTTGTACTTGCGAGCCTCGATAAGATGTCCGCTCTGGTATTTTCCTCTCTTGGTACGTGCTTGAACTCTAGAACATCGAATCTACCCTTCAATTCATTCACACAATTCAGATACAACTAAAGTTGTGGCTCCCGAACTTGATATTCTCCCTGGACTTACGAAATCACTAGCTGTGAATCGCTGCACAATGTAACTCTTGACGCTCCGATGTCGATCGCCGCCCGGAGGCCGGCCAAGCATGCCTCATACTCCGCTTGATTATTGGAGGTCTTGAAATTAAACCGGAGGAAAATTTCCAAGTGCACGCCATCATCACTCTCCACCACGACACCAGCTCTACAGCCTTTGCTGTTTGACGACCCATCAACATAAATGGTCTAATGCGCTCGAGGTGTGGCTGGATCCGACCCTGTCATTTCCACCACGAAATCTGCCAGTACTTGAGCTTTAATAGCTCCTCGAGGCTCATAAGAAATTTCAAACTCAGAAAGCTCGATAGACCATTTGATCATCCTTCCAGCAAGATCTGGTTTACTGAGTACCGAATGGAGAGGCAGATCCGTTATCACCAGTATTGGGTACGCATGGAAATATGGCCTCAACCGTCGGGAAGCCCACACAAATGCTAGAGCGGCCTTCTCTATCTTTTGATATCTACCTTCGGCCCCCTGGAATGTCTTGCTGGTGAAGTACACCGGCCTCTGCCCCTCTGGAGTTTCTTTAACCAGAGCCACGCCTAGGGCTTCATCAGAAATTGCCAAATACAAAATCAGAGTCTCACCAGGGTCAGGCTTTACCAATATTGGTGGACTTGAAAGTACGGCCTTAAGCTGCTGGAAAGCTTGTTCCTGCTGTTCTCCCCATTCAAAACTCTTGTGTTTCTTCAACGCCTTATACAGAGGAAGGGATCTATGTGCCATCTTGGGCATGAATCGAGCTAGAGCGGCTACCTTCCCATTCAATGATTGTACTTCCCTAAGGCTCTTAGGGCTCTGCATGTCCAGTATTGCCTGACATTTTCCAGGGTTGCCTCAATACCCCGTTGGGTCAACATGAACCCCAGAAACTTCCCAGCCGGGACTGTAAAGGTGCACTTCAATAGGTTCAGCCTCATGTTATACTGTCACAGCCGAGTAAACACTTGGCGCAAATCTTCGATGTGATCTCCTCCAGCAGGAGTCTTTGCAATAATGTCATCGATATACACCTCTACCAGCTTGGTGTGCATGCCTTCAAATACTTTGTTGATCATGCGCTGGTAGGTAGCGCCGGCGTTCTTCAATCCAAACGGCATGACGGTGTAGCAAAACACACCACGGTCATTGACAAAGGCCGTCTTTTCTTGATCTCCTTCCCACATCGGAATTTGATTGTACCCTGAATAAGCATCCATGAAACTGAGGTACTGATAACCAGATGAATCATCGACCATACGATCAATGTTTGGGAGGGGATATGGATACTTGGAGCAACACCGGTTAAGGTCCACGTAATCCGTACACATCATCCACTTGCCATTAGCTTTCTGCACCATCACTACGTTGGAAAGCCAAGATGAATAGCGAATCTCCTTTATAAAACCAGCCTTCAACAATTCCTCTGTTTGCTCACACACTGCCTTCTACTTCTCCGGTCCCAACCTCCTCTTCTTCTGGGCCAATGGTCTCGTTTCTGGGTAAACAGCGAGTTTGTGGCAACAGAAATCAGGGTCCATCCCAGGCATGTTTGCTGCAGTCCATGCAAAAAGGTCTTTAAACTCTCGCAAAAGAGCTAACAAACGCTGCTCCATGCCTGCTTCCAGATTATCATTGATGTGTGTGACCTTCTCTGGGGAATCCCCTAAAATGGCATCCCTGGAACCACCATCCGGTGTGGGCTTTGAGGGGTTAAGAGGGTCGATCTTCAATTCCGCCCTAGGATCCAAGTCAATCAGACTGACAGACCCAGCCACTGTTCCTCCGTCATTCAACTTCCTCTTCTTATTAAATGTTTCCAACTTGACCATATTGAGGCTCAAGTTATAACAGTATCGAGCCATTTCTTGGTCTCCACGGAGGAAGAACACACCATTATCCTTGTCAATGAATTTGATTAAAAGATGGGGAGTGGACACAATTGCTTCCATTGCATTTAGGGTAGGTCGGCCTATGATCCCGTTGTAAGGGGATTCCACATCGATCACCAGGATTCTCAACTTCACCGTTCTCGCACCAGGCTCTCCTTCAAAGGAAATGAGGGTGTCAAGATACCCTTTAGTGGGTTGCTTCGCCCCATTAAACGCTTTGAGTTCCTGCGTGTACGGCTGCAGATCTGCATCATTAAAACCCATTCTTTTGAAACAGTTATAAAAAATTACGCCACAAGAACTTCCCTGGTCGACGAGGATCCTTTTCACATCTTTGTTAGCAATGACAGCAATGATCACCACTGCGTCGTCTCCTCCTGGGATCATCGGGTCGAAGTCATCATCAGTGAATGACACCATCGGGGCTGCCACACCGTCCCTGAAAGGGCGGTTATCTTTGGGCTTGCCTTGTACAGACAAAATCATCCGGTGGTGATTTTTCCTGGCAGTGATCGATGCTCCTCCTCCTGCAAAACCTCCAGCAATCATCTCGATCACTTCACGGCTACCCTGCCTCTGCTGCTGAGGCATGCCTTCTTGCTGGGCTCCTCCAGCGATCACCACTCCTTTTTGCTTCTCAGCTGCAGTAAACCTCCTGACTGGGTTACGGCTATTGTCACCCTCATCATCTGGATCTCTCCCCCTTTTTTCCATCCTGTCAGGCTCCTCTGTGGATTTTTCTCTAAAAAGATATTGCTTCAACTTTCCTTCTCTGATGAGGGTCTCCACAGCATTCTTCAACGCTTTGCACTCGTCCGTGTGGTGGCCCGTTTATTCATGGAAAGCACAATATTTACGTGGGTTACCCAGTCTTTTAACTAGGGGTGGCTTCCTTATACCAAAGACACTGAGCGTTGGTCAGCCAACCTCCCTCATGATTTGGGAATGCCTGGCATTCAGAGGAGCATAGTTGCTGAAAGACAAGACGCGCCTGTCTCGTTGATGAGGTCGAACGTTTGCAAAGTCCTCTCTGAAAGCGTGCTTTTCTGGTCTCGCCCTCTCCTTCTCCCTTCGTGGCTGCTGAGAGGGTACTGGGGGCTTCGTTCTAGCTGCTGTAGCCTCCAGATGCATTTCTATACCCCCGTACTTGGAAGCTTTCCTTCGAAACTCCTCGAAGGTCCCCCCGGGGCTCTTTGCCAAAGATAGGGCAAACGCGGAACCAGGTTGTAGAGCCTCAAACACAATATGGAGCTGTATGGCCTCCGTGAGATTTGGCACCAACGCAGCCTCCTTGTAAAATCTCTTCAAAAACTCCTTAAGAGTTTCAGCCTCTCCTTGCCTTATCTGGGCCAAGGTGTGAGAAGTCCTTGGGATGTCCCTGGAAATGACAAAATGACTTTCAAACACAACTGCCATTTCCTCCCAGGAATCTATGGATCCTGAGGGTAGGCTCTTGAACCAGCTGAGAGCCTCCTCCGTCAGTGTTCTTGGGAACATCTTGCACATGACGTCCTCATCAGCCCCCAGATACATAGTTTCATAAACATAAGCATCTAGGTGCTTAGTGGGATCAGTTTCTCCATTGTACTTCTTGATCGACAATGGCTGAGTCGTCTGCAAGTGCTTAGGGATGACGACACTCATAAGCCTCCTTGAGAAAGGGACGCTAAGTCTATAAGCTCCAGAGGTCACCACTGCTTGCTCCCTTCTCTTGGTACTGACTCTATCACCAGAGTCTTGAGTTTGTTCTTTCTCCTCGTACGTAGGGATTTTCGAATACTGGAGGGTCATAGATCTCTCCCTCGTGGATGCATGGTGGGCCTCTTCTGCTTGGGACGTCACCCTATCCCCAACTCCTCTTTTCTCCCGCCTTAACTCCATCAACTCCTCCCTGAGCTGTCTGATAACCTCATCACGAGGATCAGGGGTTGGCACTTGCACTATCCTTCGGGTGTTGGTGATAGGAGATTCAAAGATGAGTCTCCTTGCAGCCTGCTGGTGGGTCACATCCTCCACATGACCATCCACAAAATCACGTCCATCGCCTTCCATTTCGACTACCAAACTTCTACGAAAAGTGGGAATAACTCTAACGTGTCCCACCGAGCGTGCCAATGAACTAGCCTAAACCGGGGTCTAGGATCCGGTGTGGGACCAGCCACAAGTGTGCAGGTGTTTTAGGGTTTGTACACCGGTACAGTGGGTATCCAGTATTGTAATCCGGCCTCTCAGTGGGAGAAACCGGTCTTGTTATCCTGGAAATCCTTCACACCAGTGTTTCGCGTTGAAGGGGGTGAAAGGTGGTGCCACCTGTGAAGATTCTCCGATGCTCAAGTTAGAAGAGTGTATGAACTCAATGAATACTCAAGCAATACAATAGTAAGAATGTGAGATAGAACAACGTAACCTTGCATGTGTATTGAAATGAGCTATTTATAGTCAAACATAGGAAATGAGTCGTTGGATGTAAGTGGGCCCCTTGGTTCTGATAGCGTGTAGAGTGTGTCAATCAAGGTGACTCAGTGCTCAGAGTGTGTCAGGTGGGTAGGTCAATTATCAGAGTACGATCCTGTGATGGGGATGGAGGATAATCACCTTTCCGCATATTTCACTGACAATTGTACTTACTCTCTGAGATAATTGACATAGACACATTCTGCTATACAGGGTATCTTCGCTGATAAGCTATATGGAATTCTTATCTCGTAGTGATCCTGAGGCAAACGGTTATTCACGCTGTGGAGATAAGGTCGGATGAAGCGTCCATCGTAGCGAGGACGGATTGAGCATTTACTGAAGTAAGTACGGATGAGGTGAGGACGGATTACCGGTATGGTCTTATCTTCTTATGATACCAGTTTCTCCTCTAATAGGTCACTCTGACGTCATAACTTTGGGGACCGGTATCCAGACCGGATCACTTGGTATACGAAAACCAAATACAATGAGACATTTTTTACCCCAGACAACTAAATTCTTTCAATCAGACCCCTAAACCATTTTTTTAAAAATGGCCCAGTTTAGCAAAAAACCCCTTGATCGGGCATCTATTAATCAAATATCTTGCTATTGAAATAGCTTCACTTGAAAGATAATATGGAGAGACTTGCATTTTAGCATGCTTCTTATCATGTTTAAAATACTCATATTCTTCCTCTCATCTACCCCATTATGCTAAGGTGTATAAGGAGGATAGACCTCATGAACAATCCCTGTTTCTTCATAATAATCATGGAATAGTTTTAAAGTATATTCACCTCCACCATCTATTTTAAGAGTCTGTATCAGTCTTCTACTAGACCTTTCAACAAGAGCTTTAAATTTTTTAAACACTTCAAACACATCACTTTTCCTTTTTATCATATAGACCTACGATTTTCTAGTAAAATCGTCAATAAAAGATACAAAGAACCTATTTCCTCCAAGAGATTTAGTCTAGAAAGGACCACAAACATCTAAGGAAACCACTTCTAATTTCTAATTTTTTTCTTACTAGAACTTGCTTCTTGAAAACAGTTATGGTCTGCTTACACTCCAAACAGTCCCTACACTTCTTAATTGGTAATTTTAAATGTGGCACTCCTATCACTCCAAACAATCTTCTGTCTCTATTTATACACCCAAAGTTCTAACAAACTTTCAACAAACTCTTAACAAACAAAGCAGAATTAACAAACTAAGACTACCAGACTTAACATGAAGCTTTAGGATTAAAATGAGTTGTAAATGTTGCTCATGTTCTTTAATTTAAAGTTTTGCATTGTGAAAACCAATTGTGTGGCTGTTGCTAATGGGCTGAAAAATTCTCATGCTATTTAATCATACTTTGGGGATGTTATGCTTGATTTTGTCCTTTTTTGATTTTATGTGTCGCTTATGTTAATAGAAACACCAATAAAATAGTTAGTTATTTGTTTAGATTTACTTTTGATGTTTGATAGTTCAGAGACAGGCTTAGAAGGAGGGTTGAATAAGTCTAACTTTTTTATAGAATAAAACCTTTTTTAAACAAAAATGACAGCAGACTTTAACAAAGAAAGATTTAGACTTAAAAAGATAAAGGATAAAGACAAATACATAGTAGATATATACTAGTTCACTTTTAAACGATGAAGCTACATCCAATTCCTTCAGACTTGAAGGATTTTCACTGTGTAAAAACGTCTTTTTATATAAAATACACTTCCCGTGCCTCAAGTATTGTTGACTCTAGCCACTTCTGACTTATCACCTAAGTATCCTTTCAACAAGTCACTCCTGGCTCAAAACCCAAGTATTCTTTCTAAAGCCTTTTCAGGCTAAACTATTTCCCATAGAAACTAAGACTGATAACTCACTAGACTTTGACACAAGAAATGATTAGGAGTTGTTTATGTTTAATAACTTAGTGTATAAGAGAATTCAACTAAAGAACATATATACTATGTTGAAAAATAAAGACTAAGTCTGCAAGAAGTAGATGTAAGAATTAAGAATAAGGGTCTCTATTTTTGATAGATTCACTTTGTTCACACTGGGTTCTTTTTATTCAATGTCTAAGGTCTCTTCTTATTTATAGGTCATTTCAAATAGTCGTTACTATTTCATTGAAAAGAGATAGTTGTTTGAGCATGCAGACTTGAGAGATAAGAAGAAAACAATAGTCTGGTTTGAGGATATGCACATATTACACTAAAACAAAGTGCCTCAAGTATTGCAGTGTGAAAGTCCTTTTTGTTGTCTTTCGTCTATCATGGACTATTGCAAAATAAGCTTGGTTGACCTTTTGAACCTGTCTTGGTTTTTGAACTTGTCTTCTTTTCTATTTCAGGTTAAAAGTATTCTTGCTTAAAGAAAACTAGGACTGGGATATCTTCAAAATATCCTTGAGTAGACTAAATTGAATTAGAGGACCATTCTATGCAAGAGGGGTCTGAGTTTGATAACTTAAAGCTTGGATGGTTGAAGTTGTGAGAGAGACGTACGTGCTGAGTCTAAAAAGTGAATCTGATAAAGAGCGTGACTCAATAGTCCCACGTCTGGAATAGGCACACTTGATAGATTTTCTCTTGAACATTGCCTTGTAACATACTTTAGCTGGGACAAGCTTGAATATACTTTGATTTGGTCCCACACAAACTCGGTTTGAAAAAGACTTAAAATATTTTGCGTTGCTCAAAGTAGACTTTAAGTGATGGGCTCTCCCTTTGAGTTATAACATATGCATCATAGACTTTATAACCTGAAACACTTAAATAGAGGAGTTAGATAACACGTAGGCAGACTTTATTTAATCAAAGGCCTTAATGTGTATTGTTAACAAATATTACTTTCGTTTTCCCTAATTTAGAATTTTTCAAAAACACCCTCAACTCCACTTTCATATTCTTCACCTTCTCGTTGACAATGTCACTTGCCATCTCTCTAGTTGTTGATCAATTGTAATCATAGGACAATAAGAAGACATCAAAGTCGTCGAGCAATAGAACATGTAGAATTTGCATGCTCTCTGATCTGACTAGTTTATCCACTGATTCTGATGATGACTCCAATAGCCTTAAGAGTATTACCCGGAAGTGGAAAGATATGGTGATGGTGGTGATCACAGCTTACTAAACCTAATAGAGAGATCCACGATGATGCTACAGATGGTAGCATTTTGCTAGTGCCCCGCATGGTTTGTTCGGTGGTCGAAGGAGCTGTCGAACAGAGCATGGTGGAAATAGATGGAGATCGACGGGTGCTTTAAGGGAGCACTGGGAGTGATCGTTACTCTGGACACAAGCCTTGATCTCCACAAATATTGAGACTTCTCACAAAAGAAATCTTCTATGCAGATGGATGTTGGGTTCAGCTTAATTTTGTAGGTGATAATTCGGTTCAGGTATGATTTTTGTATGTGAAAGTATTGTTTATTCCCTTGAAAGAGCTTCTAGATATGTTTCTAGATCTGCTTATGGTTTAACTAGATTATTTACGTATTAATAACATACTTATTTTTTCTTTTCTTCTTGAGCTTAATACAATCAAAATGTTTGTGTATATAATATTCCTAATCATGTGAAGTGGAGTAGTCTTGTTCTCTAGACTAGTTGATAATAGTTCTAAGTACATGAAGTTGTTTTAGCCTTTGATTGACTATTACTTTTACATTTTAAAAAAATGAAGGAGCTATTGTAATTGAGGCATAATAACATACCTATTTTTGTCATGATAATTCTATCAAATTTTTTTTTCTTCCTTATACGGAAAGAGAAAGAGATGACATATTTTCATTCTACTTTTACTTCTCTCATTACCCTATCTAGGATTTTGTTTTGCAACTTTGTAAATCCTTTACATAGTATTATATGTATAGGTTTGTGTTAGTCCTTATATTTATCATTATTTTCATAATAAAAAGTGTGTTAACAATAATAAAAATTAGTTTAAATAGTAATAAATTTAGGTTTTATTTGAAATAAATGGAAGCTATTAAATTTGACTTGGCATAACCCATTTCTTTCATTTTTGCAAAGACAAGTGGAGGATTTAAGTTGAAAATTCATTTCAAACAGAAGGGTTGGCACGTAGCATCAACCCCACGCTCAGCGTCAGGATTTTGGTGCTAATGCTACGTGTCAGGCCCACGCGTAGTATCAGTTGATACGTGTATATTGCACTCAGAAAATTGATGCTAAAATCCCGAGTCATCAAATTGGTGTGAAAAGCTTTGTTTAAAAATTATGACTCTCAGATTTATATCTTGGCAAGCGCACCAGTCGTTAAAATTGTAGTGTATTTGATCGTCCCACAGGGATTGTGGTAAGTACCTCAATCTTGGACTAGTACAAGCTGAACCAACAAAAGACGCAGGAATTTCATTCGGTTTTTGGTTGTTTTAGTGTTTTATAGTTGTTTTTGTATTTCCAGAAACAGAGTTAAAATGAAATGTGAAAGGCGATTAATAGAAAACAGGTCAGGATTGCTTCGGTGCACAAATTCATCAAGAAACATGCAATTAAGGTATAATCAAGCTTCATAATCCAGAGGACAATCCGCTTGTGGTTATTCCCTAATTCCTTAGGTGAAAAACACTAATCCTTAAGCATCGAACCTTAATTCCTTAAGTGCTCAATTAACCTAAGAATCTAATACGAAATTGGAGGTTGAACTCTAACTATTCACCTAAATTGATTAGGCATGAACTAGTTAGAAAGCTGGAAGTTACCTAAGCTTCAACCATGATTCCTCACTAGCGAAGTTCTTCATCAGTTCTGGATTTGTCAATCCAGCAATTCAGATCCACTCCTCAGCTTGGTCGCTTCAGGATCTAGAAGTTGATTTCCTTGCTCACAGTTTCAAGACTCCATTGCTAACCTTCGCAATCCCAACCTTAGGGATTTAGAACTCCATTGACTTCGGTTCCATCGAAGGATTGTGGAACGTCATGGAGGAGAGGATTTAGAGAGAGAAAATGCGTAGTGAGATGTTCGAAGTTGTGAATGAATTGTGTTCTATGTATTCTATGTGAATCTGTCTCTGTGTTTTACAGAATATGTACAAACATATATATAGGCATCTATGACAGGGCCCGCAAGCGCACGGGTTATGTCGCGTAATATAAAAGATTATCGTTCTCCACAGGGACTGTGTTCAAAGTACCAGCATATTGAAATTTAATTATCCACACAATTGATTTTTAATATTTTTGTAAAATAAAACACAATTTAAAAATCCAAATTTAGAAACAAAATTTACTTGATACTTAAAAAATCAGAGTTGAGAGTATCTTGGAATTTCAGGGGATTAAGACTCTATTTTATGTTTAATGAATTTTAACTTTTCATAAATAAGAATCGATTTAAGTTTTCCAAGGCGAATTTTCCAAAAGCTAATTAATATGTTCCTCTCGGAATCCTATTAATGTACCTAACCTATGGAAAGCGCTGCTTAATCCTCAGAAAGGCCCATTATCGTTTTATGAAAATCCCTTTTATTTCCTCAAAAGAATTTTGATTACTTTCACGGTTTTACCGAGGTCACAAAAAAACATTTCAAAAATCTTAGGTTTAGTTCAAAGCTTTCTGGTAAAAATAAATCTCTCGATTCTATTTATTACCTAAACTTACTAATATACCCGTAAGTATACAGTTTTATCATTTAGGTTCTTGTTAGGAATTACTAAAAGCATTAAGCATAATTGAACTAAATGGAAAACAGAAATTTATTTAATTCAAAGTCAAAATAACATTAAAATAAAATATTATCATACCCTCTTCATCCCAAGATAATTAATTTAGCTACTCATGAAATAATTCAAATTCATATAAATAATGGAAAAATAAAACATACAAGACATGGTAAAAAATAAAGACTTACGGGTTTCTCCAAAAGCTCAGAATAATTTACCACTGTATTTCCTTGTTGCAATATTCCTCCACCAATTACAAATTGGAACACTCAATTTCACAATCCTCACAACTCTTACACAAAAATAAAAGAAAGAAAAAGAAAATAAAAAGAGAAAGAAAATAAAACAGAGAAAAGAAAACGAAAGAGAAAGAAAGGAATGAAGCTGATGAAGAATGGGATTTGGATCTGGATGCCTTCTCTGCTTGGATTGCTTCTCCTTTTATAGGCGAAGGAAGGGAGGAAGCCAGCTAAGAAAACACGTTGCAAGTTGGAAACTTTCGGTGCATGTGATTTCCAGCTGTTCCAGTTGTCTCCAATTTGCGTATTTTTGTTGTTTCCAATAATTCGGCGCATGATTTCACTGATGAATCGATTCCTCCAGTTGATTTTTGCCTTCAAAACAGCGTGTGAATCGATTCCTAAAGGTGGGAATCGATTCCCAGCATGATGAATCGATTCCTAGCCTTCATGAATCAATTCCCAGCCTGATGAATCGATTCCTGGCCTTCATGAATCGATTCCTGCCCTTTTAATCCTCAATGAATCGATTCCTATAAGGGGGGAATCGATTCCCAGCCCTATGAATCGATTCCCAACAGCCTTGAATCGATTCCTGTAAGGGTGAATCGATTCCTACCCTTTCCTGGAAATGTTTTCTTGCATTTTTGAGGCATTTTGGACAGTATAGCTCATGGTTCTTGATTGCTTTCATCCTTTGGCACTTTGATCATCTTTTTGGGTTCTTGAATCCATTTTCCATTTATATTCATTCATTCTTAAAATGGATCATCAATAATTCCAAATCTATTAATTTCTGCAAAATAAAAGTACCCGAGTAGAATACAGTGGAAAGAAAGCAAAAATCACAATAAATAAAGGAAATACAGTGCATAATGATTAAAATCCTAAGTAAACTAAATCTAATTTATTGTGTTATAAAACACTTATCAATCTACCTCACTAACTAACTTAACTGATAACTTAGAAAACTTAAGTTAACGACTAAACTAACTAACTAACTAATTTACAGAATAATCAACTAATTACAGCTCAGATCTTAGCAAGTTACAGCTCATCCTTAGCTAATCACAGCACAGCACCAGCTAATAACAGCTCACTACTTCATTACTAAGGTGCAGAAGTAGGAGAGAAGGAAACAGGAAACAACATCGGTGCCGAGCAGATTCTGGAGGGAACAATCGCTGTTTTAAATATCAACCTTTTCGCTTGAGCGAACTGGGTTCTCGCTTGGGCGAATTTGAGATATGTACTGCAATGTTGCCTTCTCGCTTAAGCGTTATGGATAAGCTTGGGCGAATGAATGATGTTTTGAGGTCACACTTGAGCGTAAGCTTGCTTGCTTGAGCGAACTTTGACCCTCGCTTGAGCGAATTTTACTCTCGCTAGAGCGAATTAATTATTCAATCAGCTCTATAAAATTGACGCTCTGGTTCTTCTTTTTATTTTCAATCGGTTCCTTGTTCTATTTTGGAGTCGGTATCTTGGAAGTCTTTCAAGTCGGATTTTCATTAATTCCTTCCAGTTAACCTTTTGAGAAGTCTTTTCAGTCGGCCTCTTTTGAAGTCTCGGTCAGTTTAGGCTCTTGGACTCTTGGACTCTTTTCAGTCAGATTTGTGAAATATCACTCGGATTTTCCAAATCTCGCTTGGCTTTTTCCTTTCAGCTTGAGCAATTCTTTTCCTGCACCAATAAACAACTAATTTGCCCAGCGTTTGTATGCTGGCTGCTTAATGGAATTACAAATAATCATAAACTCTTAATTAATTAATGTTTTTAACCATTTTCTTACATAAATAAAACACTTTTGAAATAATTAAATAAATTATAAATTGTTAGCAATTAATTAAATAATAAGGCTAAACTAATCACTAAATGATGAATTAAGTTAAATAAAAGGCAGAATAATTAAGTCTTTTCAAGACTTATCAAAAATAGGCCAAATAATGGCCAATCCATTATAATCTAGAGCCTATACACGCAGTGGGAGACAAAGGAGACATGTTTGCTGATCATTGGATTAAAAAATAGCAAATCATGGCTTGAAACTATGGAATTTAATGGAGGCTGAGTCAAAGGCCTAATGCGTAGCCCCAACCTCACATGTAGCGTCAAGACTCAACTCCATTTGCAATGGTTTTAATCATCAACCTTTGGAGAATTCTCTCGTATTCTGACTCCCAGAGTTTCCTTTCTGAGTTAACATCATAGAATAACTTCCATATACTTAAGGGTGTTGTGTTGTAACACATTCTTTTCATATCGTGAAGTGTGATCAAGTGTTTGTAATGTCGTCAATTGTAAGTTATGTTTTTACTTTCATTATGTGTAACTAATCTGTTATGTTGAAATTGGTGAACCAATCTCTAAATATGATATTGTGATTGTGACCTCTGCTTGTTTATGATTCAAGTTCTGTGTTAGTATTCAATCTTTTATTAGTATGAACTTCAAATGGAAGAATGATTTTCATGCGTGTTAAAATTACTTTAACGAAAGTAAAAGTTGAAATACCCTTAATATACCAATTACTAGGGATAGAGTTGATAATTATTGTTGTGTTAGGGCCAGGACTTAAAGCAAGTTTTTACTGAGAAAGCATCTGAGGGATCAGACTTTACGGTAACTATTTAGAATTTATTCACCGAGGGATCGGGTTTAATGATTTTAAGCTGCAATGACATGAACTTGACAATTAATTATGCATGTCTATGATTACTTCATTATGTTTTAGTTTGGGGATCTTAATTCCAACATAGTTTGTTAATCTGTGTTTTAATCTTAAGTATTGGATTTGTTCTAAAGTGCTATTCAAAATTATTTTCTAGATAGTTTTATAATTCACCATTTTCTATTTAATGTATAAATCAATCTCTAAATCAGTGAATATTGTACAAATTGTGTATAAAACATTTTTTGTTAATAAGTTTTAATACTTTTTAGGCTAAATACACGGTTTGGTCCTTTATCTTTTCAATATTTTCAAATTGGTCCCCTATTACTTTTTTTCAATGAGGTCCCCAAACTTTTTAAAAAGTTATCAATTTGGTCCTTCCGTGTCCCGATTTTATTAGCACATGTATCACCACCAGAATATAGGACACATGTCAGATTTTAATTGGGTGATGATTAAATTTGAAAATAAAAGAAACAACACTTGGTAGGTGATGAACCCAAGACATTTAACTCAAACACAAAATGTACTACCACTAGGCTACATGTCACTTTAACATTATAATTGACAATATTTGTATATAAAGGTAACCTTTTAATATCTTCTAAATATAAATTTAATTAAATTTAATTATTATTAATAAATATTTATATGTATATTTTATTTATTTATTGTTAATAAAATATTTAAAGGTATATTTAATTTTATTATTTTTTATAAAATATTGAAAAATATATTTAGTTTAATTATATTAATAAAATATATTTAATTTAATTATTATTAATAAAATATTATTAAAAATATATTTAACTAATTATTATTGATAATAACATTATTTAAAAATATAGTTAATTTAATTATTTTTGATAAAATATTTAAAAATATATTGAATTTTATTATTATTAATAATGTTATTTTAAAATATATTTAATTTTATTATTTTCAAAAATATATTTATTGATAAAAACAATATTTAAAGATATTATTTAAAAATATATTTATATTTTTATTAATAAATATATTTTTAAAAATAATTAAATTAAATATATTTTTAAAAATAATTAAAAATTATATTTTTAATAATAATTACATTAAATATATTTTTAAATATTTATAAAAAATAATTAAATTAACTATATTTTTAAATATTTTATTAATAATAATTAAACAAAATATATTTTTAAATATTTTATCAAAATAATAAAATTAAATATATCTTTAAATATTTTATTAACAATATAATAAATTAAATATACCTATAAATATCTTATTAATAACAATTAAATTTGATGAAATTTATATTTAAAAAATATTGAAAGTTTACCTTTATATACAAATATTATCAACTAAAATGTTAATGTGACATGTAGCCTAGCAGTAATACATTTGGTGTTTGAGTTAAACGTCATCACCCAATTAAAATTTGACATGATTTTTTGACGAAAGATCCAAATTGACACGTTTTTAAAAAGTTTGGGGACCTCATTAAAAAAAAGTAATAGGGGACCAATTTGAAAAATATTAAAAAGATAAGGGACCAAACCGTGTATTTAGCCTACTTTTTACCATAGTAAATAAGAATTATTGTTTCACATTGAAAATATTCAATCCCTGAGGGAACAATAACTTCTTGAAAACTGCAATAATACATTGGTGCGCTTGTCAAATAACCAACAATCAGGCACTAACAAGTTTTCTGTAATTACTTTTGTTACACTAACTCTCTTTGTTTAGTTTGTGTATGCAAACTTGATCTTCTGCAGGAAGGATCTACTTTGACCCTGAGATCGAAAAATTTGCAAAAAGACTTAAATCTTTAAAATAAAAAACACAAACTACTCTTCTTCTTCTTCTTCTTCTTCTTCTTCTTCTTCTTCTTCTTCTTCTTCTTCTTCTTCTTCTTCTTCTTCTTCTTCTTCTTCTTCTTCTTCTTCTTCTTCTTCTTCTTCTTCTTCTTCTTCTTCTTCTTCTGATATTTCAAGAAAATGTGGCTGCGGTGGAAATTAAACCTGCTACATTGAATATAATTCAAAATAATCAGTTTGTTGGTTTAAAAATCATGAAGAACCGTATAAACATCTAACTATTTTTTATGAATTATGCAGCACTATTGGTTTTGAACCTAATCAAAAAGAACCTGTGTACATAAGACTATTTCTTTTTTTTTTCCTGGGAAAGCTAAAGAATGGTTTAAATCTTGTCCACATGGTAGTTTTACAAACTGGTCCGATCTTGAAAGAAATTTTTTGGAAAGGTTTTATTCCCCTTCTAAATATTTTGAAGCTATGACAGTTATTCATTCATTTTCATAAAATAATGATGAGTCACTAG
This sequence comes from Clitoria ternatea, assembly GCA_037962975.1. Classification (NCBI taxonomy): domain Eukaryota; kingdom Viridiplantae; phylum Streptophyta; class Magnoliopsida; order Fabales; family Fabaceae; genus Clitoria; species Clitoria ternatea. The sequence goes on along the minus strand of CM075674.1, from coordinate 100,568,006 downwards.
AAGAAGCATGGGAAAGATTCAAAGCATTGTTAACAAAATGTCCAAATCATAATTTGGATTACAATGGTAAGATAAGAATCATCTATCATAATTTATTACCTCAGTTTAAGATAATGTTAGATGCCTATGCAGGTGGTTCATTAATGAACAAAACAATAGATGAGGCAATAGCTATTATGGAGTCCATGTCTACTAGTAACAGACAGGAAAAACATGAAAGAGGTAATGTTTCTAGAAAACCAAGTATGCTTGAGTTGGGAGTAAATGATGCAGTTTTAGCTCAACAAAATTGTTGACACAACAAATTGAGGCAATAAGCATGCAATTACAGAAACTTCAAATTGCCCAAGTGTCATCACCACCTCCTACTCAGTTAAAACAGTGTGTTCATTGTATGGGTGAACAACCTTGCGGTTACTATTCACTAGATGGAACTAAACAAGAGCAAGTCAATTTTTTGCTCCACCAAAGAATACTTGTAGGTAATTTACCTTTCAATATTGGGAATCTTTTTCCAAAAAATTACCCACGGGGATGGCAGAATCAGAATTTTGGCTGGAAATAAGATGTTGGACCCTCTAATAGACCTTCTAACAAATAGTTTCAACAACAACCACAATCTAATCAAAATGCTAGACTAACAAGGATAGAAGATTCTATCCAACAATTGTTGTAATATATGTAAATGAATGAAGCCGTATGGAAAGCGTCGGATTTGCAATTGGGACAGTTAGCAAATGAATTAGCTAAAATGAAGAGTTCTGGTTTTTCTGCCAATACCCAGAACCCAAGGGAACAATGTAAAGTTATTTTTACTAGAAGTGGTAAAGTTGTAAGAACTGATTGTAAAGAAACATGTAAAGAGAGTGAAAAGAGTAAAAAAAATGAAAAAGAAGAGAATGACAAAGAAAAGAAAGAAGAAGAAAAGAAAAAAAAAGAGTGATGAAAAAGAAAACAAAGAAGAAGAAAATATAGAAAAAAAGAAGAAGAAAAAGAAAAAAATCAAAAAACAAAAGAATCAGTACTTGGGTCAGACTCCTCCTGTCAAGGATCTGCCTTATCCTCATGCTCCATCAAGAAAGGATAAGGAGAAAGAATACAAGAGATTCTTTGAGATTTTTAAGTAGTTACAAATAAACATTCCATTTTCTGAGGCATTAAAACAAATGCCAACATATGTAAAGTTTATGAAAGAACTACTCACTAAGAAGAGGAGGTATAATGAAGAAATTGTGGAGCTTGAAGCTGGTTGCAGTGCTAACTTGCAATACAACATGCCAAAAAAGCAAAAGATCCAGGAAGTTTCACCATTCTCGTCTCAATTGGAGGTGTAAATATTGGGAAGGCTTTATTAGATTTAAGGGCAAGCATCAATTTAATGCCCTTAAGTATGATGAAGAGCATTACTGATCTTGATCCTCAAAGGACAAAGATGACTCTACAACTAGCAGACCACTAAATCAAAAGATCCTATGGAATTATGGAAGATGTACTTGTGAAAGTGGACAAGTTTTACTTCCCTGTTGACTTTGTAGTATTAGACATGGAGGAGGATACTGAAGTCCCCATAATTCTTAGAAGACCATTCATGAAGACTGCTAGAGTGTTGATTGATGTGAAGAATGGAAAACTGGCAGTCAGAGTGCATGATGAGGAGGTAAATTTTGATATTTTCAAAGCAATTGAACATCCTAACCCAAAACAAGATTGTTTTAGAGTGGATGCCCTTGATGAAGTTTGTCTCTCCGTATCAAAAGGTATGTCTATTTTTTATCCTCTCAATAAATTATTGATTGACTATGTTGAATGTTTAAATGAGGAAGAGGAAAGACAGATAGACAGGAGTTTGGAAGAACTTGAAAGAGGGAAAAACATTTCCCCTAAAACTAAAAAGTTTGAGGAACTCCAAGAAACATCTGTTGAACAAGTCCAAAGACTAGAACTCAAAGTTTTGCCTTCACACCTCAAGTATATCTTTCTAAAGAAAGGTAATCTTAAACCTGTTATCATTAGTAATTCACTAACTAAAACATAGGAAGCAAAACTTATAGAAGTGCTGAAAAGGAATCAAGAAGCAATCGGATTGACACTTGAAGATATGAAATATATAAACCCATCTTATTGCATGTACAAGATTTTATTAGAAAATGATTTCAAGCCTGCAGCCCAACTTCAAAGATGCCTCAATCCCACAATGAAAGAGGTAACAAAGAAGAAGGTTCTAAAATTGCTCAAAGTAGGTATCATCTATCCTATTTCTGATAGTGCATGGGTAAGTCCTGTTCAAGTGGTACCTAAAAAGGGTGATATAACAGTAATTGTAAATGATAAAAATGAATTAATCCCAAAAAGAACTGTCACAAGCTGGAGAATGTGCATTGATTATAGAAAATTGAACCTAGCAATAAGAAAAAATCATTTTCCCTTCCCTTTTATAGACCAAATGCTTGAAAGATTGTCTGGATAGGCTTATTATTGCTTCCTTGATAGTTATTCTCGATATAACCAAATTGTTGTGGATCCCTTTGACCCAAGAAAAGACTGCTTTCACATGTCCTTTTGGTATCTTTGATTATAGAAAAATGCCATTTGGATTGTGCAATGCACCTGCTACTTTTTAACAATGTATGTTTGCTATTTTTATAGATTTAGTTGGAAAAAGTATAGAAATTTTCATGGATGACTTCTCAGTCTTTGGGAACTCTTTTGATACATGTCTCTCAAACTTGGATACGGTATTGAAGCGGTGTATTGATACAAATCTGGCCTTGAATTAGGAGAAATGTCATTTCATGGTGATTGAAGGTATTGTACTTGGTCATAAAATCTCTGCAAAAGGTACTGAAGTGGACCAAGCAAAAATTGAGGTGATATCTAAACTCCCACCCCTGTAAATATGAAAGGGATTAGAAGTTTTCTAAGACATGCTAGGTTTTATAGAATGTTCATTAAAGATTTTTCAAAAATTGCTAAACCTTTGACAAACCTCTTAAACAAAGATGTTGAGTTCAAATTTGATGAAGCATGTCTTAAAGCTTTTAATTCTTTAAAAGAAAAATTGATTTCTGCTCCCGTTATTGTTTCCCCTAACTCGAATTTACCCTTTGAACTCATGTGTGATGCAAGTGATTATGTTGTAGGAGTTATTTTAGGACAAAGGCATGAAAAGATTTTTCGAGTTATACATTATGCTAGTAAGGTTGTGAATGAAAATCAAGTGAATTATGCCACTACTGAGAAAGAGTTACTAGCCATAGTGTATGCCTTGGAAAAATTTAGATCATATTTGATTGGCTCTAAAATAATTATTTTTACTGATCATGCAGCCATCAAATATCTCTTAACTAAAACAGATTCTAAACCTTGGTTAATCCGATAGATTTTACTCCTACAGGAATATGATCTTAAAATCAACGATAACAAGGGTAGTGAAAAAGTGGTTGCTGATCATTTGTCTAGATTAATGAATGATGAGGTCACTGCTAAGGAAAATAAAATTTTGGAAGAATTTCCTGATGAGAAATTGTTTGAAATAACAAAACAGTCATGGTTTGCTAATATAGCCAATTTTAAAGCCGCTGGAATTCTTCCAAATTATTTAACCTGGCAACAAAGAAATTTTTTTTACACAGATGCCAAATATTTTGTTTGGGATGACCCTCATCTATTTAAAATTGGTGTGGATAATTTGTTGCAACGTTGTGTATTTGATTGGGAAATTAATGATATGTTATGGCACTGCCATAAATCCCCTTATGGTGGTCATTTTAATGGAGAAAGAACTGTTGCAAAGGTCTTTTAATGAGGTTTGTACTGGCCCTTTATTTTTAAAGATACCCATTCATTTGTACAGTCTTATGACAACTGCCAAAGAACAGGGAACATAACCAGGAGGCAAGAAATGCCTCTCATAAACATACAAGAGATAGAGGTGTTTGATTGCTAGGGAATCAACTTCATGGGACCTTTTCCCAACTCTCAATCTAACCAATTTATTCTTTTGGCAGTGGATTATATTTCTAAATGGGTGGAAGTAATTTCTTCACCTAATGCTGACTCCAAAACTGTGATAAATTTCTTAAAGAAAAATATTTTTTGTAGGTTTGGGACACCAAGGACTCTGATTAGTGATGGAGGTTCACACTTCTGTAACAAAATTCTTCAAAAGGTGTTACAGAATTACGGTGTAAAACATGGAATGGCTACAGCTTATCATCCACAAACCAATGGTCAACCTGAAATTTCAAATAGGGAATTGAAAAGGATCTTGGAAAAGACAGTATCTTCTTCAAGAAAAGACTGGTCATAGAAACTTGATGATGCACTATGGGCTTACAGAACTACATTTAAAACTCCAATTGGCCTTTCTCCTTTTTAGATGATTTATTAAAAAAACTTGTCATTTACCAGTTGAAATGGAACATAAAGCATACTGGGCATTAAAATTACTTAACTTTGATTAAACTGCTATAGCCAATAAAAGGAAGTTATAATTATTTAAGTTAAAGGAAATGTGGAATCATGTTTATGAATTATCCAGGTGCCACAAGAACAAGGTGAAAGCTTACCATGATAAGAAATTGAAGACAAGACATTTCATACCAGGTCAGCGAGTCTTATTGTTTAATTCAAGATTAAAATTATTTCCTGGTAAATTGAAATCAAAGTGGTCAGGCCCATTTATGATCAAAGAAGTGAAACCATATAGAGCAGTGGAAATTAAGGACCTAACTTCCAAAAGAAGTTGATGGTTAATGGACAAAGGTTGAAATCATATCTGGGTGGTGAAATCAACAAACTTACCACCATATATTATTTAACTAATTTGTGATGTGCAGAATGTCAAGCTAGAGATAATAAACCAAGCGCTCAATAGGAGGCAACCCATTATTTGATTATTTGTTTTTAATTTCAATATTAAAAAAATGTTTTCAATTAAATTTTAGTTAGTTTTATAATTTTAGGAATAAAAAGGGGTTTAAATTGCATGAAATTGGGTTTTTCAAATTAAAAATTAAAGAAAATAAAAACTGGACACCCAAGCATAGCGTCCCATCCACGTGTAGCGTCAGGTCCTACGTTTAATTTAAAAAAAAACTGAAGCCCACTTACAGTGGAGGCTTATCCTATATTTTTAAACCTGATGTTCCCTCTCTTCGTGCCTTCATTTTTCAAGCCCTAATTTCCTAAAGTTCTAATTCTCTCAAATCTTCACAATCCCTCATTTTTACTTCAATCTTCAAGTAAGTACCTTTTTCCTTTTTCTCTTAATTTTTGCGTTTTCAATTCTTAGAATGCATTAGGGTAAATTAGAAGACGACTGGGATTGATGTGCTGTTTAAACTGTTGATTTTGAATGAGAATGTGAAAATGGGGTTGCTGCTGCGGAACCCCTAAATTCTGGTTTCTATTATTGTAACCCCACGTGTAGCATCAGAACCTCAACTTATACCTATAAATAGGGTCATTTGCCATGGTTTTAATGTGGAGAATTCTCTCGTATTCTAACTCCCAGAGTTTCCTTTCTGAGTTAACATCATAGAATAACTTCCATATACTTGAGGGTGTTGTGTTGTAATGTATTCTTTTCATATCGTGAAGTGTGATCAACTGTTCGTGATGTCGTCAATTGTAAGTTATGTTTTTACTTTCATTATGTGTAACTAATCTATTTATGTTAGAATTAGTGAACTAATCTATGAATATGATATTGTGATTGTGACCTCTGCATGTTTATGATTCAAGTTCTATGTTTGTATTTCAATCTTTTATTAGTATGAACTTGAAATAGGAGAATAATTTTCATGCGTGTTAAAATTACTTTAAAGAAAGTAAAAGTTGAAATACCCTTAATATACCAATTACTAGGGATAGAGTTTGTAATTATTGTTGTGTTAAGGCTAGGACTTAAAGTAAGTTTTTACTGAGAAAGCAGCTGAGGGATCAGACTTTACGGTAACTGTTTAGAATTTATTCCCCGAGGGATCGAGTTTAATGATTTTAAACTGCAATGACATGAACTTGATAATTAATTATGCATGTCTATGATTACTTCATTATGTTAATCTGTGTTTTAATCTCAAGTATTGGATTTGTTCTAAAGTGCTATTCAAAGTTATTTTCTACATAGTTTTTTCTACCCAATGTATAAATCAATCTCTAAATTAGTGAATATTGTACAAATTGTGTATAAAACATTCTTTTGTTAATAAGTTTTAATACTTTTTACCATAGTCAATAAGAATTACTATTTCACACTGAAAGTATTTAATCCTTAAGGGAACGATACCTTTTTGAAAACTGTAACAATACATTGGTGCGCTTGCCAAATAACCAACAACATTCAGGCTTTAACAGTTTGTTACGATGATTTGGGTGAATTGAACTGAATGTGTGTATATATATAATTTGAATAGTATATTTAAATCAAAATATATAGTTGAAAATGATGAATCTAACTTAACTAAAAAGGTACTTTATGAGTTAAAGGTTGCCTTAAGTCTTACACCCACTCACGTCTAAGACTAAATGTCTGAAGCGTGGAGTTTTGTAGAATTGGACATTTGTGGGTGGCCCAACAATTCAAGACAGGTCAAGCTCTAATACCCATATTAGAAAATGAAAGGCCTAACTGAACCCAAATACTAACTTATGAGTTAAGTGTTGCTTCAAAGCTTATAAACTGGATATTGACTATATTCCTAACCAATGTGAGACCTATCTTAACATCTTAACAATGTATAAAAATATAAAGAGTTAACACCAAATTATTTGGTGCAAGATTAGTTTTATTGAATAAAACCATTTTAATGTGAAGATTAGTTTTCCCAATGTTCACTCTATACGAATAAAATACCAAACTGTTAGTGAATCCCTCAGGGCCAGGCAACAAAAAAAACAAAGGATTGTGAAAATAGATGTCTCAAGGCATTATGCAAAATTAAAATTTCGATTTAGGGTTTACCTCTTGTAGACACAAAGTGAGTTCCTCGATCGAAGCAATTATAGCTTCGCCCTTAGGAGTACACACGAGCACTCCCACTAGAAACTGAAATTCTGAATGCTAGTACAGAAATTCAGAGAGTAATCTAATTTGAGCAGCAGTCTATGAGCATTTCATGCTCTATATATAGGTTTAGGTCTTAACCTGATGAGCTATCATTAAACATTGGGCTCCTAACTCATTCTAAATGAGTTAGGCCCAATAGTTTTATTTTTAGTCCAACTAAAACAAAACTATCCTCTAGTGGGCTTACTCTATGTGTGTGACCCTATAGGTAAAATATTTGGTTATATTAATAATAAATTTATTATTAATATAAAATAAGAGTAACATCTAGCAATACATCATTATGTCTGAATATTATTTATCATCGACATGACCTAAAAGTGAAAATTATTTTATATATTTATTCCTTTTGTCATGATATCTAATTGGGCCTAAGGCATGGTCGTCTTCATCCTTGTATGACCCAATTCATTTTACTTGATACCAAAGTAGACTTTACAGAATAAATATCTAATGGCCCATAGATATTTTGTCATGGCCATGCATTTTGTTAGTCTCTCTCTATCAAGTGGCCCATAGATATCACTCCTATTAAATAGGAAAGATAAATCACATCTACATCACTCATATTTCTCTGCATTATTTATCCATTGCCTAATCATAATCTTTATGGTCATCTTATTACAGATGACGTTTGATTGTATTAAAACAACAAACTCTTTATGTAGGAATCGTAGTGACTTCAGGTCGAAAGACTATATACCATTATCAAACTCTTTATGATACTCATGTAACGATCCATGCAGTGTTCTTATGGTGGGTCTGTCCAGTACAACATTACTCTTAATGTGTTCCCATGTAAAGACTTGATATCATATATCCATGATTTGTGAGATCAAATCATCAGTATATTCACACACTAATCTTAATGTATTTACATGTCCCCATGTAAATACTTGATTAGGGACGTTTTAGGAATAATTCTCATGACCTATTATTACAGGATAAATAGTTTTAAAATAATCTTAAAACTTAAAATACTAATTTTATTGATAAGTTAAAATTGACACATTAATAGCTCGTAGTGTATACACCAACATAAACCCTAGAAAATTACTCTAGGAAAATAAAGTTTATTTCTTAAAATATCACTTGAATCATAAAAAAGACCCTGGTTCCTTATTTATACACCAGAGAAGGGCCTTGAGTCTGGCCTAACCTCAAATAGATATGGATAATCTCCTAAATAAGAGAATAAAGATAGTTTTTTAGAATTGAGGGGATAATGATAACCTCCTAAAATAAAGCGGATACGAGGGACCTTAATCAATTTGATAGGAACAATAGCCCCTTAGTCATAAGCTCTTAACCATCGAGTGAGTCAGGTGACTATATATCGAGTGGTTATATATCGAGTGATTATGTGTCGAGCAGTCGTATATCGAGTGGTTGTATATCGAGTGATTATATACCAAGTGATTATGTGTCGAGCGATCATATGTTGAGAGTTTGTATATTTGTATACCGGATGATTGTATACTGAGTGATTATGTCCCAAGCGATTGTATACTAAGTGATTGTATGTTGAAATTGGGGGAAGATGTTTTGTACATCTGTCTGTGTTAGTGGGTAGTCATCATTTTTCGAGGAGGGACTTGGATAGGACACGTGTCTGATTATGGGTAGTCATCATTTTCTTTTTCAAGGTAGTGTCTGAATGAGACAGTTTCTGTAATAATGGGACATTTTGTATCCCATGACCTTGAATGCGCCCCTTGGAAATATACATGTCATGCCAAGTATTGGTGGGCCTGTTGCCACGTGTTGAGGGCAATTGTTCTTGTGAAGTCATCATGACATTATGGCCGTGGAATAGATCGTGCCCCTCCTAACTGTTGGATCCTTATTTAGGTTTTACACATCTCCTACGTATTTATAGCCTAGCCCATTTTCATTTTCTACTTTTTACTTTTGTGACCCTCTCTTTAGACTCTTTGCTTCTATGAACTCTCTCCCTTGGTCCCTGTCGTAATCATAGTTGGTTCTTAGGTCCTCTTTTCTCTTTACTTTCCCTTTCGGCATCTCGAACTCTTTGGGTAGTTTTCTTCCTACTTAAAAGTCAGTTTTTCCTTCACGTTTTCTTCTTTATTTTGTGTTATTGGGTTGTAGTGTGTTTTTATCTTTCATTTTATGTTTATCTTCGAGTAGAGATGGCTTCTTCTTCGAATGCCTTTTTCTGGTATTAAGGATGAGCTTTTGTCTTTCAAGTCTTCCTTCTGGGATGAAGAATCCATTGTTAGGTTATGGTAGGATGGGGATTTTAGTGGATCGGTGTTGCCCTCCCCCCAAACGTCGAGTGTGTGAATTGTTTAGAGGATGAGAAAGTTTACCACGTGAGGACAAGCCTTGGGGAGTTGGACTATACCTATATGTATGAGACTTTCTTCTCCCATCTTTATCTATCCATTCCTTTTTCTGGCTTTAAGAGGGAGGTTGTAAGTGCTCCCAATATTGCCTCGACCCAGCTTCACTTGAATAGGTGGGATTTTGTAAAGGCCTTTAAGGTTCTTTGTGAGGCGTACTCCTTTAGTACCCGTTTTCTTTTTTCTTTTTCCAAGCTAAGATCAGGAGTTCCAATAAGGTGGGTCTCCCTGAGCAGGGTTCCTAGTCATCGTCTGATAAAAGAGTTTGATCAGTCTTACAAAAATTCCTAAGGGTCTTTTTTAAAGGTCTGAGTGTGTCTTGACATAAGGGGGATTTTCTTCATAACCTAGATGGACAACCTTCATTCCCTTTGCACTAGACCCGTGCGCCTGTCCATTATCAGGTAAACTAGGATAACTTGTCCTGTGTCGAGGGTTGCGACATAAATATTTTAGGGAAAATAAGTGAGGCATTATTTCAACTCTCAAGCATTGATTTCCTTGTCCACAACCTGAGTTCCTTGGATGCTTGGATGTGTAATTCTAGTCTTCCATATGTAGTTCTTTCATTTGCCTGTTATTTGATTTCCTAGGTGTTAACTTTCATTTCTGTTTATGTCTTTTTAGGCGATATGGACCCTCAAAAGATATCTGCATGCGATTTGAAGAAGGCTTACTAGGCTGGGAAGGGGCAGGGGGTTAGCTGTGATATCCCGGTCACTGTTGAGGGCGGGGAGTGATCGCCGGTACATAGGCACGGACAAGGAGCGACTCCTAGCAGGCTTCCAGTAGAAGGGACACATGAACGAACAGAATACATACCAGAATAAGAGGGATCCAAAGACTGTATAGGTATGGGACTATACAGTTGGGGATAACTTAAAGGAATGAATCCGTACTACCTATACCAATAAATGCATTAGCATTTTCGGTTGCCTATCGCTTAAGGACTTTAAAGTTAAGATTCTAGGATGGGTGACCTCCTGGGAAGTTCTTGGGAAGTGTGTGAGTGAGGACAAAAGCACACTGAAAAAATATCGTGTTGGTTTATGGGGAGAGTCACTCATTCCTGAAAAGCGGCTGGGGCGTTACAGTGGTATCAGAGCCTAGCCTCTCCTAGTACGGTATGGTTCGGGGACGAACCATGTAACACCCTCGGTTAGATAGAACAGACCCTTCTATAGGATCATCCTATTTAACCGAGAGGTCACAAGTTTTTAGAAAAAGTGAACATTTTTTTTAAAACAAAATAATGGCAGATCAGTGGAAGCCAATAGTAAATGAATCACATAGTCATTCACAAACTATAAGTAATATTACTCATAACAGAATGGAGCACGCAGGCACCCTTAATATTTGTACAGTCATCCATTGTCTTATTATTCATTAATAAATATCTACTACATCTATTCTACTTTTAATGAGCACTCCCAGTTGGTTCAGCGTATTGTTGTTCGTCGTACTCCTGTTCTTGGTTTCCTATTTCCTCTGTTAATATTCAACAGTAAGGGCGAGTATAACCCAAGACCCTGAAGGTCATCCGGTGCGGACATAATCCAGTTAACAGATAATAACACATCATGCAATTAACATATTTATAATTATAACAATCAAATGTGCTGTCATGGAATGCATGAGTTTGATTTATTATGATTTATCTTAATTAAGTCTTATGATGCATGTGGGCCCAATAAATCAATTCTTCATCATCTCATTCTTTTATTCTTTGGAATTCATCCTGCTCAAGTTGCCTCTTGGGCACAACGTTTCCATTCTAGAGCGATCGAAGCTCACCAAGTCCTCCATTCATTATCATAAGGTACGAATGAACTCACAATTTCTCATCAATATATATTATTTCATCTTGGGACTTGGCTTTACACGATCATAGATACATCCCGTCATTTAGTCGAAGTACACCAGAATTGCATCATCTCACCCGGCTTCAGGCGCGACTCTGATGCCATTGGGTTTCCGTTCCGGTCGTACTCCCAAGATTCCCCTTAGAGATCGAACGTGAATGTCCTCTAGCGTACCCGGTGTATGCTCTAGTTTTTCTCCTTCAAAATATTTTCATGATGCGAAATGCATTATTTTTATCATTTGATCCTTGGGTATCTATGTGTTTCCAGTCTCATAATATTAATACACAAGCTCTTGGATCCCATCAACTATTCAGACGTTGCAAGTCATTTTTATTATTTATTCTTATTCTAGAAAATATATCGGTTATATCTTGGCTAAAATAATACTTTGTTTAAAGAGTAAAATAATATATTCCTTATTTCATTACTCGTAATTAAAACAATAATAATATCTATAACAATAATAATAGTTAATAATAATAATAAGAATAACAATAATAATGATAATAATAATAGAAATAAGAACAATAATGATAATTGTAACGTCCCAATAATTTAAAAAGGATTAAAGAAGAGTTTCTGAATGAAAATCCGAGTGAAAAATATTAAAAACTAGGTTTTCCGAGTAAAAAGAGTTGTTTCCGAGAGAAAATGTTGAAAACCAGATTTTCCGAGTAAAAATATTTGATTCCGAGTGAAATGAGTTTTCCGAGTGAAATAACTATGATTCCGAGTGGAATCAGACTGAGAAGAGTTTTCTGAGTGAAATTAAGATGTTTTCCGAGTGAAATATGATTGAGGAGGAGTTTCCCAGTGAAAAATGTTCTATCTGAATGAGACACGTTCGAGTAAGGTACAATCCGAGTGAAACGGAAACATCTCCGAGTGAAATGCTTTCGAATGAGTTATTTCCGAGAGATATGGAAGTACCTTTCAGATTGATATTTCTGATAAAGTAAACGTCCGAGTGAAATTTATCAGGGTGGATGGTTTATCGAGGGAAGTGTCTCTGTGTCATTTCCAAGTAAAACATTCCGAATAAGTCTTTCCAAGAATGGTGTTTCTGGTTAAAGGACTCTAATTCCGATTGAAGGTGTTTCTGAGTGAATAATTCCGAGAATAATAAACATAAGAGTAATCCTTCCAAGCTGAATGATTTCCAAGGAAGGAAGTGTACTCCGACTCCGAGTGGCCTTTCAGTGAATGAAGGGCCCAACCATGATATGTGAAGACACTCAGCAACTCGGATTGTATTTTATTGGAAGTCTTGACCGACTCATGAGAATACCGATTGAAATTATGTATTTGTGTATTTTAAGTGAGTCGGTCGGCTTATCATTTAATTCAAAAGATCTGTTTGAAATTATTATTAATGTAAAACCGGTCGGATTGATGTAAAACTGGTCGGATTAATGTAAAATTGGTCGGATTTATGTAAAACAGATGAGTAAAATTATGTATTTTTAGATGATCTGGTCAGTTTATACAAAACCGAGCTTGTTATTCATTGAATCTGACTTCTGTTTTATAATTTCTCACTGGAATTCACATAGACATCCATGATTCTTAATGTTTTCACAGTCCAATACCGATCATATTCAATACTGAGTATATCACTTAGCAACAAATATATATATAAATAGATATGTAACAATTAAAGTAATTTAATTCACAATAATTCCCGAACCTGTCCTGGAAAGGTGAGGACCAAGGGTACCTTAACCCTTTCCTTTCACTCGGATTTCCACAGAATACCCGAGAATATACCCCCTTACCTTAATGGAGTTGAGGACGTTCCCTTTACTGTCCTTGCTTCAGCTCCAAGTGAGAGAGAAAAGGAAAATGAGAGAAGAAGAAACTTGTACGTAGAAGAAGAAGGAGAGAGCTTTTGTTAATTTCTGTTGGTTCTGAAAGTTTAGCCTTGGGAATGAATTATGGCATCAATTAAATAAGGAAGAGGCAAGTGGGAGACAAGTTTTCCCGTGACTGAAGGTTAGGTGGAATAATGGAGACTTTTGGACAAAAGGTGAGCTATTTTTTGACCACTTTCGTTGTCAGCTTGCATTGATTGGAATGGATATATAATAAAATATATAAAGGTGTTATGATTGGAGCGAAAAGTGTTTCACGTGAAGGATCAGGACCCTAGGCGCTTGAGCATAGAATGCTTGCTTGAGCGTGGATCTGGTCAGCAAGGAAAAACTCCATCTCGCTCAAGCAAATTCCCACTCGCTTGAGCGAGTCATACTGTCCTTGCTTGGGCAAAGTGAAGAAAACTGAGTAAAATGAATGATTATGCATCAGGGGTCCTTCTCGCTCAAGTGAATTTCGACTCGCTTGAGCGAGGCACAAGGCTCGCTTGGGCGAAGCCAGCGAACAGGGTGAAATCTGCTTGCAATACTGACTCGCTTGAGCGAGGCACCCTCTCGTTTAAGCGAAATCTGAAACTTCACTTGGTGTTATCCCACTTGGAAAATGTCTCACTCGGGTGAACTCTCTCATGGCATTGTTACACTCAACTCTAAGCTCACCCACTCGGAATTTCACTACTCGGACACATCTTGATCCGAGAAGTACTCATTCGAAATCATACTTCTCTTAGAAATTTTCACTCAGAGAAGTTTCATTCGGAATTGAGGCATTTGACTATGTTTGACTCGGAAACGACTCATTTGAAAGTGTTTGACTCGGAAACGAGTCACTCGGAAGCGTTTGACTCGGAAAAGAGTCATTCGAAGGCGTTTGACTCGGAAATGAGTCATTCGAAGTCATTTGACTCGGAAACAAGTCATTCAAAGACGGGTCACTCGGACCTTTCACCCAGAAGTGGTTCTCTCAAACACATTTCACTCAAAATTGTCTCCGAGGCTAGGACTCCACTCGGAAGTGGCTCTCTCGGTCATGTCTTACTCGAAAATCATGACCCCCACTCGGAATTCCAACCTTCAGTCGGAATTTTCAACTTTTACTCGGAATTTCTCTTGGTCACTCGGAACAGAGCCCTTTTTCACTCGGAATTTGCATAATACCATTAATGGTCTATATAATTTCCATAATCACACCCAAAAATGAAATTTCTGAGATATCACAGACCATCTACAGGGTATTTATTCACTTATTCTTACTTACAAACTTTCCATACTTCAAAATTACAAGATTAAAACTGTTATTAAAAACAGGGATGTCACACTCTCCTCCCCTTTTGGGAATTTTGTCCCGAAATTCAAAGTTGAAACAATTGAGGGTACAATTCTCTGATCTTTTCCTCAATTTCCCAAGTAGCGTCCTTATCATCTGTTTGACTCCAAACTACTTTGACCAAAGAGATTTCCTTGCCTCTTAACTGTTTGAGACGTCGGTCAACAATCTTAACCGGTGATGCTTCAAAGGTAAGGTTTTCTTTCAGAACAAATTAATCAGGACTCAGAACATGATCAGGGCTTGGTACATATTTACAGAGTTGAGAGACATGAAAAACATTATGAAGGTTTGTTAGCTCGGTTGGCAGAGTAATACGGTACGCATGAGTTCCTATCTTTTGCAGAATCTGATAGGGTCCTACGTACCTGGGGCTTAACTTCTTGCCCTTTAAATCTCTTCCCACACCAGTGGTAGGGGTAACCTTGAGAAATACATGGTTTCCCTCCTCAAATTCCAATGGCTTCCGATGTTTGTCGTAGTAACTCTTTTGTCTATCTTGTGAAGCCTTCATTGCCATTTGGATATTTCGGACTTGTTATGTAGTCTTCTGAACAATCTCTGGTCCAATTATCGTCTTTTCACCTGTCTCATACCAACATAAGGGTGTACGACATTTTCTTCCATATAGAGCTTCATAAGGGGCCATACCGATGCTGGCATGGTAGCTGTTGTTGTAGGTGAACTCAACAAGTGGAAGGTATTCTTGCCAACTTCCCCCATGTTCTAAGACACAAAGACGTAACAGATCTTCAAGAGTCTTGATTGTCCATTCTGATTGTCCGTCTGTCTATGGGTGATATGCGGAACTTAACTTTAGACGAGTTCCTAGAGCTTGTTGCAGGCTCTTCCAAAACTATGATGTGAAACGAGGATCTTTGTCAGACACAATTGCAGTGGGTGTTCCATGTAATCATACGATTTCCTTGATATAGATCTGGGTAAGTTTCTCTAGAGAATACTTCATATTAACAGGGATAAAATGAGCGGTCTTTGTTAATCGATCCACGATTACCCAAATAGCATCATATCCAGCTGATGTTCTGGGAAGTCCGGTCACGAAGTCCATAGCAATCTCATCCCATTTCCATTCTGGTATCTCCAAAGGTCGAAGGATCCCACTTGGTCGTTGTTGTTCTGCCTTTACCTTCTGACACATCAGGCAAGCTGTTACATACTCAGCGATATCCCTTTTCATTCCTTGCCACCAGAATATTTTCTTCAAGTCCTGATACATCTTGGTCGATTCGGGGTGGATACTGTATTTACTTTTGTGGAATTCATCAAGGATGGATCTTTTAAGATCTGTGTTGACTGGAATACAGAGCCTCTATTGATACCTGATCACCCCATGTTCATCTTTGTCAAATTATGAGCCTTCTTCTTTTGTCTTTTCTGCTAGACCTTGTAATTCCTGATCATTGGCTTGAGCTTCTTTGATTTGTTCCAGGAAATCATTTGAAATTCTTAGCATTCTAACCATAAGGCTTCCCCTTTTAGGTGTTACTGCCAGATTCATATCGCGAAACTGTTTAATTAATTCCAACTCATTTGTCATCATATATGATAGGCGTAGAGCCTTTCTGCTAAGTGCATCAGCTACAACATTTGCCTTTCCAGGATGGTATCGGAGTTCAAAATTATAATCTTTGATGAATTGCATCCACCTACGTTGTCGCATATTCAACTCTTTCTAGTCGAATAGATACTTCAAGCTCTTATGATCACTGAAGACTTCAAAGTATGTGTCATACAAGTAGTGTCTCCAGATTTTTAAGGCAAACACAACTGCAGCAAGTTCCAAGTCATGTGTAGGATAATTGACTTCATGTGGTCTTAGCTGTCGTGAGGCATAAGCAACAACCTTTCTTTCTTGCATTAAAACACATCCTAGTCCTTGTCTTGATGCATCACAATACACTTCATATGGTTTGGCAGGATCTGGCAAAATCAAGACAGGTGCACTGGTGAGTCGTTGACGTAACTCCGTAAAACTGCTTTCACTTTTGTCGGTCCATTCAAATGGTTGATCTTTACGTGTCAGCCTAGTTAAAGGTGTTGCAATTCGAGAGAAATTCTCGATGAATCGATGATAATATCCAGCAAGTCCAAGGAAACTGTGAATTTCTGTCACATTCTTGGGTTGTTCCCAATTTAGTACAGCTTCTACCTTTGTAGGATCCACAACAATTCCCTCTTTAGAGATGACATGTCCCAAAAATTTCACTTAAGTCAACCAGAATTCACATTTGAAAACTTGGCGTACAATTGTCTTGCACGTAACGTATTTAGAACAATTCAGAGATGTTCCTCATGTTCTTCATGGCTCTTAGAGTAGACGAGAATGTCGTCAATGAATACCACTATGAATTTATCCAAGTATTCATGAAAGATCCGATTCATGTATCCCATAAAGACTGCAGGTGCATTGGCAACTCCAAAGGGCATGACAAGATACTCATAGTGCCCATATCGTGTCCTGAATGTTGTTTTGGGTACATCATCCTTCTTCACCCTGATTTGATGATAGCCTGATCGCAGATCAATCTTTGAGAAGATAGTGGCTCCTCGTAGTTAGTCCATCAAATCATCAATCCTTGGAAGAGGGTATCGTTCTTGATCGTAGCTTTATTCAACTGACGATAGTCAACGCACAACCGTATACTGCCATCTTTCTTTTTGACTAGAAGAACTGGTGCTCCCCAAGGTGAGACACTGGGTCTAATCATTCCTTTCTCTAAAAGTTCTTCTATTTGCTCCTTGAGTTCACTGAGTTCCTTAGGTGACATTCGGTAAGGAGCAATAGAGATTGGTCCCGCGCCCGATATAATGTCAATACTGAACTCAATTTCTCGCTCTGGAGGTAGCTCTCGTATATCATCAGGAAAAACTTCTGGAAATTCCTGAACAATAGGAATCTGATCAATTTGAGAAGTGTCCTTGCTTTCAGTATCAGTAAGGATCATGTATAGTTGGACTTATTTTGTTGGGATTACCTTTTCTGAGCTAACAGGACAAGAATTAGTGACTTGATCACATTCAGATGTAGCAGACCCGAGAGAGATGGATCTATTATGACAGTCAATAAGAATATGGTTGGCAGCAAGCCAATTCATTCCTAGAACAATATCTAGATCAATCAAAGGTAAACATATCAGATCTACTTGATAAACTTTCCCTTCGATGTTGAGAGGACATTCCAAACACATGCAGGAAGGGCAAATAGGTTTATTGGCAATAGTTGTGACAATCATCTTATTGGGTAGAGAGGTTGTAGGCAGCTTTAAATGTTTTACACAATTCTCGGATATGAAAGAGTGAGTGGCTCCAGAATCATATAATACATTTAACAGAGTATTTCCTATAAAGCATATACCTTGCACAAGGTCGTTCTCTTGTGGTATCTCCGCACTATTCATGGTGAATACTCTAGCATCTCCTCCCTGTCTTCCAGCCGAGCCATTTTTGGGCCTTCTAGGATTATTATTTTGATTGGAGTTGTTGTTGCGGTGAACATTCTGCATCCTCAGAGCATTATTTGCAGAGGTATTTGTAGCAGGTCCTCTATTCCCTTGGCCTGTTGGTCGCACTATCTGCCTTTGAGTCACTTGTTGCTGGTTGTTAGTATTTCTGTACCAACATTCAGCATCACAATGTCCAGCCCGTCCACAAATTGTGCAGGTTCTACAATTTACTGCCATATGTGGTCCTCCGCAGATATAGCATTTCAAGTTCCGACTGTTCCCTTGATCCCTTGAAGGAATTCGGTTGGCTGAGTAAGGTGGTCGGGAATATAGTCGATCTGCTCGAAAATCTCTCCTTTGTTGTTGGTCTGGCATACGTCGTTCTGGACCATAACTAGACGTTCCAGGTCGTCAAAGATTAGAGGTATTTTCAAAGATGCGGCATCGGTCAACCAAATTAGAGAATTGCGTGATCTGTTGACAACATATAGCTTGGCAAATTTCCTGTCGCAACCCTGCTTCAAATTTTGCGCATCTTGACACTTCTCCCATGTGGGTGTAGTAAGGACAACATTTGGCCAATTCATCAAACTTAGCAGCATATTCCCCAACTGTCATATTGCCTTGTTTCAGATTAAAGAATTCCTACTCCTTCTGCCTCCTTATGTCTTCAGGGAAGTATTTGGCGAGAAACTTTGTCTTGAATCATCCCCAAGTAACGACATGTCCATCAGTTATTAATCTAATTCTAGCATGAGTCCACCAGTGCTCTGCTTCCCCAACCAGCATGAAGACGGCAAAGGTTATCCTGTCCTCGTCAGGGCATCGCATAGCGACAAAAATCTTTTCAAGGTGTTCAATCCATAATTGTGCTCCTTCTTGATCAAAGCCTCCCTTGAATTGTGTAGGATTGTTCCTCTAAAGGTCAGCTAGTCCTTGGCTCTGCCTAGTAGAAGCATGAGGTAATTCTTGTCGTTCTATTACCTCCACGATTCGGGTAAGAAGTTCCTCCATGACATGATCATTGTTTCGGCGAGCCATTAGAAAATTGCTAAAAGAATATCAACAAAAGGTTCAGGGTATATGTTAGGTGGACAATTCTACATAGGAAATTTAGTCTTAGGCGTTTTATGGATTATTCAATATTTCTATCAGAGTACGTGGAAACCTAGTGGTCCACTTCCCAAGTTTAATGAATCGACTATGCTCTGATACCACCAATGTAACACCCTCGGTTAGATAGGACAGACCCTTCTATAGGATCATCCTATTTAACCGAGAGGTCACAAGTTTTAAAAAAAGTGAACATTTTTTTAAAACAAAATAATGGCAGATCAGTGGAAGCCAATAGTAGATGAATCACATAGTCATTCACAAACTATAAGTAATTGTACTCATAACAGAATGGAGCACGTAGGCACCCTTAATATTTATACAGTCATCCATTGTCTTATTATTCATTAATAAATATCTACTACATCTATTCTACTTTTAATGAGCACTCCCAGTTGGTTCAGCGTATTGTTGTTCGTCGTACTCCTGTTCTTGGTTTCCTATTTCCTCTGTTAATATTCAACAGTAAGGGTGAGTATAACCCAAGACCCTGAAGGTCATCCGGTGTGGACATAATCCAGTTAACAGATAATAACACATCATGCAATTAACATATTTATAACTATAATAATCAAATGTGCTGTCATGGAATGCATGAGTTTGATTTATTATAATTTATCTTAATTAAGTCTCATGATGCATGTGGGCCCAATAAATCAATTCTTCATCATCTCATTCTTTCATTCTTTGGAATTCATCCTGCTCAAGTTGCCTCTTGGGCACAACGTTTCCATTCTAGAGCGATCGAAGCTCACCAAGTCCTCCATTCATTATCATAAGGTACAAATGAACTCACAGGTTCTCATCAATATATATTATTTCATCTTGGGACTTGGCTCTACACGATCATAGATACATCCCGTCATTTAGTCAAAGTACACCAGAATTACATCGTCTCACCCGGCTTCAGGCGCGACTCTGATGCCATTGGGTTTCCGTTCTGGTCGTACTCCCAAGATTCCCCTTAGAGATCGAACGTGAATGTCCTCCAGCGTACCAGGTGTATGCTCTAGTTTTTCTCCTTCAAAATATTTTCATGATGCGAAATGCATTATTTTTATCATTTAATCCTTGGGTATCTATGTGTTTCTAGTCTCATAATATTAATTCACAAGCTCTTGGATCCCATCAACTATTCAGACGTTGCAAGTCATTTTTATTATTTATTCTTATTCTAAAAAATATATCGGTTATATCTTGGCTAAAATAATACTTTGTTTAAAGAGTAAAATAATATATTCCTTATTTCATTACTCGTAATTAAAACAATAATAATATCTATAACAATAATAATAGTTAATAATAATAATAAGAATAACAATAATAATGATAATAATAATATAAACAAGAACAATAATGATAATTGTAACATCCCAATAATTTAAAAAGGATTAAAGAAGAGTTTCTAAATGAAAATCCGAGTGAAAATATTAAAAACTAGGTTTTCTGAGTAAAAAGGGTTGTTTCCGAGTGAAAATGTTGAAAACCAGATTTTCCGAGTAAAAATATTTGATTCCGAGTGAAATGAGTTTTCCGAGTGAAATAACTATGATTCCGAGTGGAATCAGACTGAGAAGAGTTTTCTGAGTGAAATTAAGATGTTTTCCGAGTGAAATATGATTGAGGAGGAGTTTCCCAGTGAAAAATGTTCTATCTGAATGAGACAAGTTCGAGTAAGGTACAATCCGAGTGAAACGGAAACATCTCCGAGTGAAATGCTTCTGAATGAGTTATTTTCGAGAGATGTGGAAGTACCTTTCGGATTGATATTTCTGATAAAGTAAACGTCCGAGTGAAATTTATCAGGGTGGATGGTTTACCGAGGGAAGTTTCTCTGTGTCATTTCCAAGTAAAACATTTCGAATAAGTCTTTCCAGGAATGGTGTTTCTGGTTAAAGGACTCTAATTCTGATTGAAGGTGTTTCTGAGTGAATAATTCTGAGAATAATAAACATAAGAGTAATCCTTCCAAGCTGAATGATTTCCGAGGAAGGAAGTGTACTCCGACTCCGAGTGGCCTTTCAGTGAATGAAGGGCCCAACCATGATATATGAAGACACTCAGCAGCTCGGATTGTATTTTATTAGAAGTCTTGACCGGCTCATGAGAATACCGATTGAAATTATGTATTTGTGTATTTTAAGTGAGTCGGTCGGCTTATCATTTAATTCAAAAGATCTGTTTGAAATTATTATTAATGTAAAACCGGTCGGATTGATGTAAAACTGGTCGGATTGATGTAAAACTGGTCGGATTGATGTAAAATTGGTCGGATTTATGTAAAACAGATGAGTGAAATTATGTATTTTTAGATGATCCGGTCAGTTTATACAAAACCGAGCTTGTTATTCATTGAATCCGACTTCTGTTTTATAATTTCTCACTGGAATTCACATAGACACCCATGATTCTTAATGTTTTCACAGTCCAATACCGATCATATTCAATACTGAGTATATCACTTAGCAACAAATATATATATATAAACAGATATGTAACAATTAAAGCAATTTAATTCACAACAATTCTCGAACCTGTCCTGGAAAGGTGAGGACCAAGGGTACCTTAACCCTTTCCTTTCACTCGGATTTCCCCAGAATACCTGAGAATATACCCCCCTTACCTTAATGGAGTTGAGGACGTTCCCTTTACTGTCCTTGCTTCAGCTCCGAGTGAGAGAGAAAAGGAAAATGAGAGAAGAAGAAGCTTGTACGTAGAAGAAGAAGGAGAGAGCTTTTATTAATTTCTGTTGGTTCTGAAAGTTTAGCCTTGGGAATGAATTATGGCATCAATTAAATAAGGAAGAGGCAAGTGGGAGACAAGTTTTCCCGTGACTGAAGGTTAGGTGGAATAATGGAGACTTTTGGACAAAAGGTGAGCTGTTTTTTGACCACTTCCGTTGTCAGCTTGCATTGATTGGAATGGATATATAATAAAATATATAAAGGTGTTATGATTGGAGTGAAAAGTGTTTCACGTGAAGGATCAGGACCCTAGGCGCTTGAGCGTAGAATGCTTGCTTGAGCGTGGATCTGGTCAGCAAAGGAAAAACTCCATCTCGCTCAAACGAATTCCGACTCGCTTGAGCGAGTCATACTGTCCTCGCTTGGGCGAAGTGAAGAAAACTGAGTGAAATAAATGATTATGCATCAGGGGTCCTTCTCGCTCAAGCGAATTCCAACTCGCTTGAGCGAGGCACAAGGCTCGCTTACGCGAAGCCAGCGAATAGGGTGAAATCTGCTTGCAATACTGACTCGCTTGAGCGAGGCACCCTCTCATTTAAGCGAAATCTGAAACTTCACTTGGTGTTATCCCACTTGGAAAATGTCTCACTCGGTTGAACTCTCTCATGGCATTGTTACACTCAACTCTGAGCTCACCCACTCGGAATTTCACTACTCGGACATATCTTGATCCGAGAAGTACTCATTCGAAATCGTACTTCTCTCAGAAATTTTCACTCAGAGAAGTTTCATTCGGAATTGAGGCATTTGACTATGTTTGACTCGGAAACGACTCATTTGAAAATGTTTGACTCGGAAACAAGTTACTCGGAAGCGTTTGACTCAGAAATGAGTCATTCGAAGGCGTTTGACTCGGAAATGAGTCATTCAAAGTCATTTGACTTGGAAATGAGTCATTCGAAGAGGGGTCACTCGGACCTTTCACCCAGAAGTGGTTCTCTCAAACACATTTCACTCAAAATTGTCTCCGAGGCTAGGACTCCACTCGGAAGTGGCTCTCTCGGTCATGTCTTACTCGAAAATCATGACCCTCACTCGGAATTCCAACCTTCAGTCGGAATTTTCAACTTTTACTCAGAATTTCTCTTGGTCACTCAGAACAGAGCCCTTTTTCACTCAGAATTTGCATAATACCATTAATGGTCTATATAATTTCCATAATCACACCCAAAAATGAAATTTCTGAGATATCACAGACCATCTACAGGGTATTTATTCACTTATTCTTACTTACAAACTTTCCATACTTCAAAATTACAAGATTAAACTATTATTAAAAACAGGGATGTCACAAACCAGGTGGAAGCTAGTGGGCATGTGACATCCCGATCACTGTTAAGGGCGGGGAGTGATCGCCGGTGCATAGGCACAGACAAGGAGCGGCTCTTAGCAGGCTTCCAGTGGAAGGGACATATGAACGAACCGAATGCATACCAGATGAGAGGAATCCAAAGATTGTATAGGTATGGGACTATACAGTCGAGGATAACTTAAAGGAATGAATTTGTACTACCTATACCAACAAATGCATTAGCCTTTTCGGTGGCCTGTCGCTTAAGGACTCCAAAGTTAAGCGTGCTTAACTTGGAGTAATTCTGGAATGGGTGACCTCCTGGGAAGTTCTTAGGAACTATGTGAGTAAGGACAAAAGCACATTGGAAAGGTTTTGTGTTGGTCTGTGGGGAGAGTCGTTCATTACTAGAAAGCGGTCGGGGTGTTACATTAGCCAAGGACGAGTCCTCTGTTCCTGCTGCTCTTAATTTGTTGCTATTGCTTTTTCAATTGTTGTTCCTTCATCGGTAGTCGATCTGTCATGACAAGAGCGCATGTGAATAAATAAGGACCTAGAGTCCCTTTTGTAATTCACGTGACATTTTGAGAAATAAACCTTGTTTTCCTAGAGTAATTCTTTAGGGTTTAGTATTTTATCCGTTGAGAGTGAACATTTTGTCAAATATGGATAATATCCTAAAATAAGGGGATAGAGCTAGCTTCTTAGAATTAAGGAGATAAAGATAACCTCATAAAATAAAGGGGGATATGAGGGACCATAACCGATTTGAGGGGAACACCTATCTTAGCAGTTGTATCCATGCATTAAGATTCATAACTTTCTTACATTAAACAGCAAGCATAGATGCACCATGTATTGTGGTACGTATTTTTGTCTTAAAACACCTTATTGGAATACTGCAGATCTAATTTTCTAACAATTGAAGTTGTACTATACTTTTTGCAATGGATTTTCATTATTGTTTCATACCATCTAATAAAATTGAATAACAATGTTGCTCTCCATATATATAGATTTGGACTAGAGTGAAAGCCAATGGAAGCAGAAAGGTGTAGAAACAAATGAGTTGGAGTTTCTTACTAATAAGAACATTTGATGTTTAATTTTGAAGTTCACACTACATGTACGCAAGTGATATTTTTGGTTGGCATCTTAATAACTTTGTTATAGTAATCTTGGATTTAGAATTTTGGTTGGCCTATGCATGCTTCCATTATGAAATTCGTATAAGTAATAAGTAACAGTTAACAACTATGAAAATAAGGTCTTGAGTATCATTAACTTAGCGTGAGATTTGAGTCTTAATATATTAGGGAGAAAAGTTGCGATTGAGTTTTAATTATAGGGAAATGTGATAGTATAATGCTTTTAGGAAGTTTGAATGTTTTAAAATCATGTCACTTTAAATCCTTACAATTGTAACACTTAGTTAAAGAACAAAAATAAGGGTTTTGTTGCCAAACATAAGCATAATAAAATAATTGGGAGTTTATTAATTTTTATGAAATTCTAGATTTATTTGTGTTTATTGGATTCATAAAGAGTTTCAAAGATACCACGAATTATGATGTTATTATAATGTATATATTGGTTTTTCACCATACTAATGATATGGTGATGTTGATTGAATCCAATTTAAATTAGAATAAATTTGTAAATGAATTAATTTTACTTTGAAAAGGGATATTATATATTTAGATATTATTTATTATATTGAAGTTTCCACTATTATTGGCATTGATGTTGACTAATTTAATTTAGTTAAGATCAAATTCAGAAGTAAATTTATTTTACCTTTAGAAGAGGTTTTCTCATTTGGATTTACTTCAAGTAAACTAGAGTAACCTGAATTAAAATATAGGTTAAGTTGATTGTTTGATTTGGTAAAATTTCTAAGAAAATTTCTTAGTACATTTTTTTTATGAAAGAAATGTATCTTCCTAAATTACATATCATGATTGTCGACAAGAGGGAACAAAAGCAAATAATATAATTTATGATAAATTTTGAGACATGTATATATGCATTGTAATGATACAAGGTAACCACCAAATTATAAGTAAAAAATAATATGATCTTGTGGCTTACAAAGCAAGAGGCTAGTGAATTAAACATTAAGGGGAATAAAACTAAAGTTGACTTGAAATGAACAATAATTGTAACCTAACTTTTATGATAAAAGATCTCATAAAGAAGGTTGATCGATGCCATAATCAATAAAATAAAAAGTAAAAAATGATTATAGTATTTTAGGAAGCGAACTTAGGTTGTTCTTTTGAGGACCTTAGTTACTAGACTAAGCATAGAACGTAGAAATTGAAGGGATTTTGAATTAAGCAAAAAAAGTGAGAATAATTGAAATAAAAAACACAAATTAATAAGCAAAAAGCAATCAATTTATGATTTTTAGTCTGTAAAACAAA
Source organism: Clitoria ternatea (assembly GCA_037962975.1). NCBI lineage: Eukaryota > Viridiplantae > Streptophyta > Magnoliopsida > Fabales > Fabaceae > Clitoria > Clitoria ternatea. Next base: position 100,542,473 of record CM075674.1, on the reverse strand, counting down.
TTTGATGATGAAATCAATCCTAACCCAATTCGTGAATTCAAAATAAAGAACAAGTATATTTAATACGAATTCCTTGAATGACTGTTGAACAAGTGTCTCTAAACGATTTGATAAGATTCTCCTCAATCTGATCCCCAAAGTCCTAACTAAGAAAACATACTTTTAAGATCACACGAGTAATGAAATTGATAAGCACAAATTATTCAAAATTGTATCAAAGTAATCCGAGTCTGAATTAAGTATGGTTGTGATGAGATTAAGAAGCTGAATAATTAAGTAACAAATTAAATTAGGATGAAGAAAACATTTACCCTATTTCTTTATTGGCTTAAAACCATGGATCAATCAAAGTCTTGAAGGAATAAACATGGTTCGAGATTCAAACTCCATGAAGAACATAAACTAAGACTAAACATAATAGAGAAGAGAGAAAATCAAAATCTAGAATTAAAATGATAAATTAACATGTAAAAATAAGAGAGCTCTAAATTCCTCCAATTTCAAGTATTTATATGGAGGAAAGAAGGGTTAAACCTAATTCTCAACCTAAACGAATAAGTTCTGAAAAAGTTTAATAGGCTACAAAACATAATTAAGCCCAAATCCTAGATAAAAATTACTAATGGACACTTGAATTCTCATAATTCCTATAACATCAAGCGACCAACTTTAAATGCTCGTAACTTTCAGCTTAGAACTCCAAATTCAGTAAATAAGGTGTCCACTTAAAGCTCTTTGAGTCAGATATTCAACACCATAAGAATCACCAAAAGCCTCTACTACATCAAAAGTTATGACCAAATTAGTGAACAAAGGTCAAAAGTTTTAAAATGTGGAAATCAACTAAAATTACTAATTAAGGTCCAAATGGCCCAAAACCAATAAAACTATAAATAAGTAAAGTAATCCTAGAATAAGAGCCAAAAGGTCATGCTAAAGATACTAAAATGTCAGCATAATATGATCCATTAAAGGTTCGTATAGGTAACAAGTCTCCCATTTATGGTGCATATGTGAGGTGCCAGACTATATTCAATATAAGCTTTAAGTTCTTAATGATTCATGTCTTATCAGTAGTGTAAAGTGCAATAAACTCTTAATGAAAGTACCTATACAAGTGCGGAATGAGGCCACTCTTGTGAAATTGTAATGAAGTTTTTACAACACTCATGAATTACTAGGTACGTGCATAGCCTAAATGCATAAAAGACAAGAAATGGTAAGGGGGTAATAGAATTATTTCATTAGAAAATATGTTTATAATTTTTATAGATAAGTTTTGATTTAGTCAAATTTTATCCTTGGATTTAGTCAAAATCTTATCTTTGATTTAATCAATTCTTATCTAAATAACTAATCAATACTCTTATTCAATCAGTTTTTGATTCCTATTATCTCCACTTAATTAAACATGATCTTTACACTATCTTGTTGAGACCTGAGTTACAATCATGCTCATCCTTTTTCTTCTAAAAATTGAAACTTAATTAAGTTAGTGTCCATGCTGACCCTTCTTAGACCATTAGTTAATCAACTCTGTCCCCCCACCTTCTTGATAAGTCTTTAGACGAATCATTTATTTAATTATTTCCATCACTTAAATTAACTTATTTTTACTTAACCTTTATTTATGTTTCATTTCCATAGTTATTTAGCATCTTGTAAAATTATAGGGATGCGTCAAGTCCTTGATATTAACCATTTCCCATTGGAGTATGAGCGTGGTGTTGCCTCATCTATGCATCAAAGCATTGCTTAGCCATGACTTATGATTTCTTCATATGTCACCTCACTTATTTGTGCACCAACATAATCATTCTATGAGCATACCATCCTTTATAGGCATGTATAGTCACGCTATGCACGCTTATATGGTTTGCAACAACCATAGAATCCATTTTCCACTAGTATTTGTAAGCGGACACATCCTTGTTATGTGATCCGGTGTGAATATCGGCCCTATAAACTAGCTAACTGGATATTATTAAAAAAATATCAAGTAACTACAAAAGGTACAGGTAGAATCAGACTGACCTCCAAGAATGCCAGAATTTAGATCTTTCAGTACGGAAAATATGACAGCGACCCCAGCCAAAAGTGGCAAGTGGGGTAACTTGCATCTGCCAAAAGCTGCAGACTCTGTGCCCTAACACGGGTCAAATCACCAACTTGCACTTAAGGGGAAGACTATATAAAGAGTTTATTCATTAAGACATAACACATTTTTTAAGCAAATTATAGAACAAACTTACCCTCTCACTTTATCCCTGTAATACAATTTTCTTCGTTATAACCGTACTAACTTAAGCATCGGAGTCCCTTTTGTAGGTACACCTCCGGTGTGGTTTCAAGGACAACGGTTGGAATTGATTCTTCATTCCCTTAATGCGAAGGGCTTGGAGTCCCCATTGAACCCAAGTTTACAATGCCATACTCCCACTGAGATGGTGTAAAAAGTGAGAGAAAGAGTGTGTATGTGTGTGTGTATAAGATTCAACACCAGTTTGGAAGTTAATAACTTTGATCTCGTACACCGGTCAGATCATTATGTATGGAGACTCTCTAAATTATAATTGACTAAACCATTTGGTAACTGTTTGAGCATCAAAATGCGTATGCAAAACATGGACTCACTCTCTTAGATCACTTGTAACTCTCTCTCTTTCTCCCCCTCTCCCCCCCTCTTTCTTTCACCCAGTCACTCTAGATCTTGAAGAGAACTTTCTAGTTGTACTTTAATATCATGGAATTCTCTATTGTGTTTTCATCTATTTCCATGCTAAGCTAGATTTTAGATTAGGTTAAGATGAAAATTATATGTATATCTATGCTTTGTGATTGAAATACACTTTGATTTTGGACTTCAATTGAGTTTCTTGATTCACATTTGATTCTTAGGTTTCATACCTAAGTTTTATTCAATAATTGAATTTCACTTAAGAAGGTCATGGTTATCATATTAAAATCAAGAAATTTTGACATAACTGATTGTGACCTAAGAGATTGGGCTTGAGCTAGTGAGATGTTATGGAACCCTGCTTTTCATGTGTTTTGCTAACTATGTATATGGTCTGAGAGATTAGGGTGTGAGCTAAGAAGTTTAAGGATGTTACAGTTGAGAAATCAGGTTCTATCGAATTTTATGGATTTAATCTTCAATTTTGAAATTGAAATTGGTTTTATATGAAATTTTAGTTATCATGAAATGAATCGGAGGATAATTTCGATAGCCTAATTAGCTTTTACTTTATGATATTCTTTGTTAAGATTCCATCTCATGCGTTAAATATGATAATGAAAAAATAATGTCCTTTTCTTTTGCTATTTCTTAAAAATTCCTAGATGCAACCACTCCAACACTTATCTAGATAGAGATACACTAGAGATAATCATTACTTGCCACACAATCCTTGTGGAAACGATATCAATTTATGTCTGATTAAATGTTTAGTGCATTTTTTGATAATAAAGCATCACTTTTAAAATATTTTGAATAACAATTGATCCTTCTTTGTTTGAGATAAGGTTCTTTAGTTGAGTCTTTATGGGATGCTTAATTAGTCCTAGAAAAGCTAGTGGTCAATCACATCTTCCTATCTAAAAAGATTGATTGATTGACCAACATAGGTCATCATAGGATGTGTTTGAGCAGCAAATGCATATCTTTTCCTTGTGTCAATGTTGATTACTCATGGAAAACAAGAATTAGGTAATGGTGCACGCAAAAATATACCAATTGAAAATTAAATTCATAATAATAGGTTAATCCAATGGCTTAGGTAAAACTTTGAAATTACTCATTATGAATCCTAATATTTTAGGTGATCATAGCAAATAGTCCATAAATTGATATTGAATATATGATATTTTGTAGTTGTTGAGTTTAATCTTTTGGGTTACAAGTTAATCATGTCACAAATTTTAATTCCAACCTAGAAACCAAAGTCACTAGTTGTTAATCTAAATTTGAAAGCACTTAAGCTGATTAATCTAAGAAAAGTATTGGGGATAAAAGAACATAAAAGAGATGAAGAGTTCTCCATAAGAGATAGAATAAGACTTTTTGATATCTCAAATTAACCTTCCCCAAGATTAAAAATGAGGACATAAAAGTTTACAATCTAAAAGTAATTAGAAAATAGTGAAAGATTTTTTTTTTGAAAACTTATGAAACCACTAATTATCAGTTATGATTTAATGTAGTGTAAAAACACTAATGGTGAAATTTTTTAACATGAAAAACTTGTTAAGATTTTGCCCATTAAAGTGTTGGTGATAAGCAATATTAGCTTAGTCTTCCATGATGCTTTACATTTTCATGTAAACATACTAATAAGGGGTATCTTTACATAAAATAAGATGGTACCAAAAGTGGCCTCTTTTTCCAACACAAAAACATTAGGCATGTTCATTTTTATGTAGTTGTTGATGACTCCTATGTGTCCATATTGGAATAACATGATTGAGTATTTTTATGTCTGGATCTATCTAATACTTAAGTCTTTGCTTTATCAGTTATGTCAAGAGAGAATGAGAATAATAACATAAATCATATATTGTCGCGACCGATAGATCGCGGCGGCCCAGCCGACCCGTCCGAAACGACGGTGTAGAAAAAACAGAACAGGGAGTCACCACCAATATTTTTATCCATTGGAAAAAACATTAGAAAAAACTTTATCAAAGCACTAGTTAAAAATGAGATTCGAGTTCGGGAGTCGGTTACGAGTGGGGAAGGTGTTAGCACCCCACTACGCCTATTTAAAAAAACAGTACCAAAATTGAAAATGCGCATCATGAATAGCCCTAAAATCATTTTTATTTCTTTTTTTTGAAAATAAAGGAAACAAATGAAATAAATAAATAAATAGTTTGGAACAAAGTTAACAGGACGTCTCGTCCAAATTAACCCTAGCTTTTAGTAGGAAAATATGTGGGAAAGGAAAGAATGCTAACAGGACGTCTCATCTAAATTAGTCATCCTCTCGTCAAAATGCAGGGTCGAAGAATGGAAAAGGTTAACAGGATGTCTCGTCCAAATTAACCTCATCTCTAGGAAAATAATAACGGCTAGAATGAAATGGAGAAAATCAACAAGACGTCTTGTCTAAATTGACTTTCGTGAAAATAATAAAAATAAGATTAATTTTGAAATAAGAACGAGAAAGGGAAAGAAATGGGCCCGACAGGAATTAATTCCCGCTCCTACGTATTCTTGAGCTTTCAAGAAATCAGGGTTACGTAGTTCTTAAGAGGGATATTCTCAAAGTAATGTTATAAATTTGGTGACAGATAAGGCCTGAGAGGAAAAGGGAATACAAGGCAAAGTTCTCCGCACATGTATAGGACCTAGAAATAGTGTAGGCAAAAGTGATTCTGTACCACACTAACTTAAGATTACCACTGTACTAATTTAAAGAAATATAAGAAAATACATGTTTTTGTTATTTTGCGTTATGAAACAGGACAAAAAAGAAATCTCGACAGAAACAGAATAAATGAAAACAGGAAAGAGATGAAGAAATTGTAACCAGTATGGGCATGCTTACCGGGAAAGCCAGACTCAAGACTCAGGGCCGGTGTGGACTGGGACAACAATGACTAGAGTGGGGTAGTGAGAATGGGTCAGGTAGTTACTGAATCCGGTGTGGGAGCTCAGTAAGATCCGGTATGCTAGGTCAGAGAAAATCTTAGGGACTTTGGGTATAGATCCTGTATGAGAACAGAAGTGAGCTTAGGACAGGACCAGTAGTCAAGTAATCTGAAATGGATCCGATGTGGTAAGAACCAAAGTGTAGGGGACCTAATTACTCTGTTACTCTCTGGGAGGGAGAAACAAAGTCACTGTGAAATAGGAATCTGGTCGATGTTCAGTAGGTGGAAAGGGAAAGATGGTACTGTTTTTCAACCCTCAAAATGCGAAGGGAATTTGGGAGGAAATTTGAATAGGGTTTTGATAATGAAGAAAAAGTCCTTTTTTAGGGAACTAAGGGTTCAAAATCCGGACCCTTGGACCTCTTCAAGTGAGGCATTTATAGAGGTTTCTTCAACCTCCTTCCATGCTGTTGAGTGCTTTGACAACTCACACTTCCATTGACCCATGCTCGTAATGGTGAAACAGGCTGGCCACTAAGTCGTTGCTGGGAACAATAGGAAGTAGAGAGTTTTTTATTATTTCATATTTTATTCTGTCTACCACTCGACTGGATTTCAGGATCGAGTCTGGTAGTGCTTTCCACGTCATAAGACGAGGTCCGAGATGATGTAGGAGTGTGTTGAATTCTTCACATCGGAATGAGACTGAATAACATCGGTTGAACTAGCCACTCATGACCGGTATAGGCAACGAATACGGTGTAACAACTACACCGATAAGGGCCCTAGATAGGCCGATGTTAGCTCATTTGTTTATAGCCTACGCTGGCTCATTGCTTGGCTGGTGTTATCTTTTTATTTGTTTGTCCCTGTTGGCCTCATTTTTCAATTGGTTTAGCCAGACTGAAAGAGATGTTCACATATATATATATATATATATGTATGTATAAAGGTTTAAAATACACTGATGTAAGTAACACTCAATTATGGAACCATCAATAACTTTATATTTGATAAATATATCCTAGTAACTATTATATTAGAATTTTCTACCATGTAGACCTTATATATAATTTTTATCAATTTAAACCTATTTTTTATCCCTTCAAAATAACGGTAAAAGAGAGGGGGATAAATGTTAAGGAATAATATATGCATTTGAAATCTATAAAATTAAAGACTATTTTATTAGACACTTATAGTTGTTTGATTTTAATGAAATTTGATACAAATGATCAAGGTTATATATAATTATAATTCAACAACTTGATTAATGGAAATGACCTATGTAAAGTTATTGACATGTAAAAATTGATTGTAACTTACAATAGTTATGCAATGCTACGAAAGGAACTTTTGTTTATTTGTTTATTTATTTATTTATTGCAAAATAATATTTATTTAATATATTTTACAAAATATTTTTTTAATATGAAACATATTTTTGTACATTAAGACTAGCAACAATTTCAAATCTCATGACATGAATAATACTAGAGGAACATTGATGTTGTTCAAAGGCCCAAATGGCTAATGATATATTTGAAGGAAAATTTAAAATTTTAGTGCTAGGCCCAAATACACAAATTGGACCTTTAGGCATGGATATTTGTTTAATGATATACAAGTAGAGGATCTGAAAGTCTTTAGATAACACATCAAAATGACCATTTGTTTTGGGAGGATTATGAGGTGAGTGATGTGATGAGCCAAATATATAAATAGAATCTTTAGGTAACATACCTAAATATATTTATATTAAGAGTATCATTAGGTGAAGGGTGTGAAGGGTCAGATGAAGGAATATGACATTTAGGTAACATATTGAAATGACCATTTTTTTAGGAGGATCATGAGGTGGAGGATATGATAGGATGGATGAAGGAAAAAGACCTTTAGGTAACATACTAAAATGCATAACTATTTTAGGAGTATCATGAGGTGGATAAACAAGACCTTTAGGTGACTTACCATAATGTATATTCATTTTAGGAGTATCATTAAGTGGAGGATGTAGGGGATCAAATAAAAGAACATGACCTTTAAGAAGCATAGTAAAAGGTACATTTGTTTTAGGTGGATGAGGTGGAGGATGTGAAGGTCCAAATAGAGGCACATGACCTTTAGGTAATATTACTGAAACGTAAATTTATCTTGAGGAATCTTAAGGTGGAGGTTGTGAAGGGCCAGATAGAGGAGCAAGACCTTTAGGTAGTATACCAAAATGTATAATTGTTTTAGGAAATTCATGTGAATGAGGTGGAGGATTAGGAGTTTCATGGCTAGGCCTAAATGAAGAGATAAGGCACATATTTTGGTAACATAATAAAATTGAATTGTCTCATATGAGACTTATCATGTAAGACATTTAAATTGATATGCATAAATAGAGGAATGGATATGCCTTTTAATATGGAAATTCCTATTGTTGTCCTTATAATTTGATACCATTGACTTGTAGTGTAAAAAACATGATACACATAAAGATATGTCCAATGTGATTACAAAGATTACCCTCGACACATGTATTCTTCTCATTCTCATGTTTTTTCGTTGAACTCTAACTCTTTCAATGATTATATCATTGTTCTTTTAAATAACTTTTAATTATTTTCTAATATGGAAAAATTATTATTTAGGTGGTATGAATCAAATTAGATTTTATTTTTTACTAAGAATATTAACTAAATTATGCAATTTGAAAAAAATATCTACTTCAAAATAATTTTCATATCACATAAGACATTTGAATTGATACGTATTGATGAAAGAATGAATATGTTTTAACATGTAAAAATTTCTACATTGTCTATTTAATTTGTGATATTCCTAACTTGTAGGAGAGAACATGATACACATGAAAAATATATGGACAATGTTATTATAAATTAATATTACCCTCTACACATGTCATCTTCTTTCCATTCTCATGTTTTTCATTGAACTCTAACTCTTTCAACAACTATACCATTGTCCCTTTAAATAAATTTTAATTATTTTCTAATATGGAAAAATTTATCTTATGGGTGGTATGAATCAAATTAGATTTCATTTTAGACTAAAAATATTAACTATATTGTTCAATATGGAAAAATATCCACTTCAAATTAATTTTCACATCACATGGGATATTTGAATTGAGATGCATTAATGGAAGAATGGATATGTTTTAACATGTAAAGGTTTATATTATTGTGTCTTTAATTTGTGATACTACTAACTTATAGTGAAGAACATGATACATATGAAGATATGACCAATGTTATTATTAAGATTATCCTCAACACATGTATTCTTCTCATTCTTATGTTTTTCTTGTTGAACTCCAACTCTTTCAAAATGTTATTACTCTCTGGAAAAAGCATAGTAATATATAAAGAACTACATTAACAAGATAAATAACTACAATACAAGAATAAGCTATTACAACACTTGTTGTTATTGTAATTAAAACCGCAATAAAAGGACAAAATAACAGTAATAATGGTCTTTTTTGTGATAGTGTTATTTTTTTAATATAGAAAATATTATCTTTAGGGTTGTATGAATCAAATGAAATTTCCTTTTAGACTAAAAATGCCAACTATATTGTTCATTTTGAAAAAAAAATATACTTCAAAATTAATTTTCACATCATTGGAGACATTTGAATTGATATCCATAAATGGAGGAATGAATGTCTTTTAACTATGAAATATCCATGATTGGGGTTATAATGTGTGGTATTGCTAACTTGCAGTGAAGAACATGATACACATGAAGATATGACTAATGTTATTACAAAGGTTACCCTCAACACATATTGTCTTCTCTGCATTGTCATGTTTTTCGTTGAACTTAAACTCTTTTTAACCGTCGTACCACTGTCCTTTTAAGTAACTTTTAATTATTTTTATAATTTGTAAAATATTATCATTTCTAAAATATACATCAAATGAGATTTTATTTTCAATTAAAAATATTAACTATATTATTCAATTTGAAAAAATATCTTCAAATTAGTTTTCACTTTCTTTACAAAAAGTGTAACATATTAACAACCATCATGTCCAACTTTATTTTTAATAGATGATGTATATTATAATATTAAAATAATATTATGGTTTTAGTATACTTTTAACCTTTCAAAAATTGTTAGATTAGACTTGATCCCCATTAAAAAAACATTTGGTTTAACCCTTTAAATAATTAGGTTGATTGGTTTTACTACTTGTTGTTATGTTATTCATGATAACTATTGAGGTGATAAACATTTTGTCGTATCGTTACTAAAAATTTTCTAAGGTTTAAAGATACCATAAATCCGTTTAAAGTTTTAGGGTTAAAGATACTTCTTTTTTAAAAAAAAATAGTCCTTATAATTTTTTTATTAAAAAAAAATCTTATCGTCAACTTGTCACGGTTAACTAACCATTACCACCTTTATTAATTTTCACGAGAAACTGAACATTTTGTGATCATTTTTATTGCTATTAAAAGACAACAAAATGTCACTAAAAGTCTTTTTTGTCGTTTCTCCTCTGTCTTCTAACTAACATCATCTCAATCCACCATTCTCTACCACCAATTTATAGAATTGACAAAAATAAAAGAATAGTAATGCAACAATTTATGTGACTTTAAAAAAATTTTAATCATGATCATCCATATATGGTTGTATGATATAATGAGAAATGAAAATATTTATTCAGATCTAATTAAAGGATAAAATTAATTTAAGTTTAAAATACTAATATGTACTATTCCCTATCTTATCAAAATTGATATCTTATATATAATTTGATTTCTATTATCCAATTTAATATCCTTTATATAATTTAATATCTTTCTTGCTGCATAAAATTAAATCATGCATAATAAAAAACAAGAGCATGTGACTCCTCCTATTCAGAATTAAATTATGTTCATTATTTTTTACTTTTTTTCTTTGAGATCACCATAGTTATAAAAATACCCTCTCCTCCTATGAAAGATGATTTATAATAATTTATAAAATTAAGATATAAAAATATGAAATAAGAAGAAAAAAGTAACACAAATAACTTGATTTTTTATTTTGATAAAAAATTATTTAATATGACTATACAATATAATTTAATCCATTAAAATAATCTTACAACATCCGATTAATATAAATATCTAAAGGGGTAGTTTGATTTTAAAAATATTTTCGATTGTAAAGATTGGATAATTATTTCTATAATCTATTAAAGATTAATTTATACCATATAATTATATTAAATAATTTTTTATCAAAATAAAATTCTATTTATTTTTGTTATTTTTCTTCTTATTTCATATGCTTTTTATACATCTTAGTTTTATAAATTATCATCATCCTATTTTATAGGAGAAGGCAATATTTTCATTACTATGGTGGTCTCAAAGAAAAAAAAGTTAATAATGAGCACGGTTTAATTTTGAATAGGATGTGTCACATGCTCTTGGTTTTTATTGTGCATGATTTAATTTTGTATAACAAAAAATTTTAAATTATATAAAACATATTAAATTGAATAACAAATATCAAATTATATATGAGATATCATTGTTTTTAAAATAAGATATAAGATATAAGATATCAACTTTGATAAGACAGAAAGTAATACATGTTGGCATTTTAAACGTAAATTATCTTATCCATCTGAATGGTCACAATTAATTATTCTCAATAAATAAATAACTATATATATATAGTATGCAATGGTATGAAAGAAACCTTTGATTATTTGTTTATTTTATTTTATTTATTGTTGAATAATATTTATTTAATATTTCTTTACAAAATATTTATTTAATATGAAACACATGTTTTTGTGCATCAAAACTAGCACCGCCTCACAAGTCCATAACATGAGTGCTATCGGAGGAATGTTGGTGTCACTGAATGGTATTAGGAGCGTGAGGTGGAGGATGTGAGGGACCAAATGGAGAAACATGGCCTTTAGGTAAAATATCAAAATACACATTTGTTTTAGAAGGACGATAAGGTGGAGGTGGAGGATCAGAAGTTTTATGACTAGGTCTGGATGGAGGAATAGGAACACCTTTTGGTAAAATACCAAAATGTATATTTAATTTAGGTGTATCATTAGGTGGAGGATTGGAAGGGCCAGATGGAGGAACACGACCTTTAGGTAACATACCAAAATGTACATTTGTTTTAGGAAGACGATGAGGTGGAGGTGGAGGATCAGAAGTTTTATGACTAGGTCCGGATGGAGGAACATGACCTTTAGGTAACATACCAAACTGTATATTTAGTTTAGGAGTATCATTAGGTGGAGGATGTGAAGGGCCAGATGGAGGAACACGACCTTTAGGTAACATACCAAAATGTACATTTGTTTTAAGAAGACGATGAGGTGGAGGTGGAGGATCAGAAGTTTTATGACTAGGTCCGGATGGAGGAACACGACCTTTAGGTAACATACCAAAATATACATGGGTTTTGGAAGGGTAAGGTGGAGGATATGAGGGTCCAAATGGAGGAACATGACCTTTAGGTAAAATACCAAAATGTACATTTGTCTTATGAAGATGATTGGGTGGAGGTGGAGGATCAGAAGTTTTATGGCTAGGCCCAGATGGAGGAATAGGCACACCTTTTGGTAACATACCGAAATTGAATTGTGTCAAATAGGACATATCATGTGGGACATTTGCATTGATATGCTCAGATGAAGGAATGGATATACTTTTCAATAAATGAAAATTCCCATTCTTTTTATTATAACTTATGATATTGCTAACTTGCAGTGAAGAACATGATACATAAGAAAATATAGCCAATGTTACCACAAAGATTACCCTCAACACTTGCAACATTCTTTCCATTCTCATGTTTTTGGTTGAACTATAACTCATTCAAAAACCATACCATTTCCCCTTTAAATAACTTTTAATTATTTTCTAGTAAGGAAAAGAATTATCATTTAGACAATGTGCATTAAATGAGATTTCATATTTGGAAAAATATCTTTAAAAAATTAATTTTCACATCATTTACCAAAAATATAATATATTGATAATGTTTTGAGTCTAATGCAGTTCCGGTATCTATAGGCCTATACCGGTAAAGATAATAGTACATCTAGTATAACCCACAATTGTTGGTGTCACATGATGAATCAATATTAGATAAAGGTTTGGGGATTTATTGCGGGTATATCGCTCTCACCCCTGTAGTTATGGTAGAAACATATGCGCTTATGTCAGCTTTTCTCAAACTTTACAAAAAAGTATTGACACACGAACCAAGGGATTTGATCACAAGTTCATTCTATAATTACCACTCATGTGTTACAGTTCGAGATATGTTCAAACAACCTAAGCGTTAGAATGTCTTTACATGTGACACTTTAGTTTACCATACAACATGAGATACCAGACTGTTGAACGAAGTAACATCTAGCGGACTTATAAAGAGATAATACCGAATCCCTATTGAATCGACGTAAAGGATAAAACTTATATACTTGGTATCCACATCAGAAGTTTGTCCTCATACCAGATAGATTAGATATTAATTATGACCAACTTATTTGTTAATATAAAATGAATACTATTACTAGCATATCTCTATTGTATTATACATACATCAAGCTAATTTTAATTTTGATTGGAAATATCAACTCTATTCTTCAATTTAGATAACTATCTACTTCACGTTAATTTCCATCCTTGATTAAAATTATAATATATCGATAATAATCATAACCGATTATTTTTTTAATATAAAATGCATATTATAATAATGGATAATTATCATGAAATTATTTTGATCCTTGACTAAAATTAGAGTATACCAATATCATGTATAAAAATCAAACTAGTTTTTGTTTTTTCTAATAAAATATAATTTTATTATTTAATTTGAAATTTTACGTTTCACTCAAATTACAATATACTAATAATTGTTATAACCAATTTTTATAATATAAATATTATTATAATATTATATTATATTATATTATATTATATTATATTATATTATATTATATTATATTATTGTATACACATCAAAGGAATTATTTCTTTTTTATGCACAAAAAGAATTATTTCGTTTGACTAAAATTAATTTTTTGTTTAACTTTTTGACTAATTTGAAAAAATATCCACGTCACTTTAATTTTTCATTATCCTTATCTAAAATTAATATATTATTGTCCATATTTGTTTAACGTCACTTTAATTTTTTTATATAAAAAACCGTCACTTTAATTTTTAGTTTATCCTTAAGTAAAATTATAAGTTTATTATTCAGCTTAGAAAAATATGTACTATTAATTTCCATTAACTAAAATTATCACCTTCAATGATATTGGATTGTCTAACATACAAGTCATATCATAACATGTTCTTTCAATGTTTAAAAATCAGACAAATCAAATCATTCGTCCATGGTTGCATGGTCGGAATGTGGTTGAAAAAAGGTTCAACTAGTGTTAATAAAATAATTAATTTTAAGAAATTATATTGTGCATGAAATAATATTAATAAAAATATAATATTATAGCTTCATAACACACAAAAAACTAAAATAAAATCATAAAATAATATTTTTAATAAATTATACTTTTTGATAAAATTATAAAGTAATATATTTTATTAAATAATATTTTTAATAAAAAAATATATTAAAATAATATTTTTGGTGTTTACCTATTAAACCACTTAAAACTAGTGAATTATTGATTTTTACTAGTTTTAAACCAATTCAAAGATCAACCAGTCCATTCTTCAAAAGAAAAGATCAACTAGTCCTGTGGTTTAATGAGACTAAACTAATATTTGATATAATCGATATTGATTTTCGTTTGAACTAGATAGTACAATTTAGTTTTAAAACTATGATTTTTAATATTAAATATATATCATAATAATGAAATTATACTCTTTTGGTCTCAAATATAAAATAAAGTTTTTTCTTTTAAAATGATCTTTTATATAAGGCAAAGTTATGTTTTCCATATTCATATTTATCATTATTAACTACATCTAGGTATTCTACAAGACATTAAATATAGTCTCAATTATCTTTTTTTTATAGAAATATACTCTTAATTATATTGTAATACTGTATTAATTTTTAGAAAACCGATGCATTTAGCTACCATTTAACTACTTTTATTAGTTTTGATAATTCAATTAATTTCGCCTTATATTTGAGACTAGAGAGAGTATTATGTTATATTATAATATTATTGATCTGTCCAATATAGGGGACAAATCTTTGATATGGCTATTGGATCTTATATGTTTTGTCTCTTATACCAGTTCAATGAGGACCCAATATAATCTCCCTAAATCTAGTGGAGATCCAAGGATTTTGACTTTATTCCATTCAACACACTAATATCTCATGTTGTAGGGTGAAACAGAGTGTCACTTACAAAGCCACTCTCATGTTCAAGTCAATGTATGACATCAATATCGAAGGTCAAGTGTTAGGGTTGGTTGAACATACCTTATATCGTAGAAAATGAGTAATATTTATACAGTTGGGTGGTAGTGTTGTCCTACGTTGCTTATGTCAGTGTTTCTTTTTCTATAGAGTATGAGAAAAGTTGTCATAGGAACAAACATTCTTGACACTTGTGTGCCCAATAACAAACCTCTCAACCTCTAAATGATATTGGCTCTTTTTATTGATACTGGTGATCATTGGTCATTTGTGAGATTGCTATTATAAAGCTTACGTTGAAACCCGTCGTGGTAGCTTAGGTAACGGTATGAGTCCTTCGGTACATGTATTGGTATTAGGCCTATATCATAATTAAATAGAAATGTTAACAATTTTTATTCAATTTAAAAATTTATACTTCATTTTATTTTTCATTCTACACTCAAATTATAATAGATGATGGTCATGACAAAATGTTTTTTTATTATAAAATTTATAAGAAGAATAACTTTTTGTATATTGAATCAAAGCGCATTAATGAGACTTAAACTTAGGGCTTATGTTTCTTATTGATAAGTGTACAAAGTTGCTTTTGTAGGGATTTTTAGGTTTTCCAAATTGTTACATCGATAAATAATTTGAATAATGAATTGAATTTTTTGGTTAATTTTAACAATCGTAAACAACTAAAATAAAAACCTAAATAATTAAATAAAAGATTTAAAAATATAATGAAATAAAACATTTTTACTAATATTATATATGTATTAAGTGTTCACAAGTTCAATTGAAACTTTATACACGGTAGTGCATGACACTAGTGCAAATAAGATATTTTATATCCTAAGTTTACATTGGTTTTATGAATCGTGATGTAGAATAAGATGTGTTGACAATTTTATAATAATTTGATCAATATTTACCTCATTTTTAAGAAAATCGATGTGAAATAGAAGTTTTACATCAGTTTTATATTATAATTAATATTGGCACTTTTCCCCTTTACATTGATTTCGATTAAAATTGATCTGGATAAGTTTTACTAAGAAATGGATTTTTAATTACTTTTAAAATCTCTCGATCAGTAACCCTTTGTTCTTTTTCGTCGTAGCCTCTAAACTATCGCGTCTATTCCCTAAACTTTTCAAAACTCTCATCCCTTCCAACCCCTTCAACTCCTTTCGAGCACAACATCACCGATGAGTTTATTCTAGCGTGCTTGCTTTCGGCATCTCATGGTCTCGACTGAACTATTTTATGCATGCTTCTGACATCTAGGGCTTTTGATTATTGTTAGTTTCTTCTCTTTTCCTTTGATCCTTACTATCTCCTCTTTCTTTTTTCAATTTTTATGTTACTCCTTTCTTACTCTGCATTTTCCTCTTCGTTATTGCCTTGTCAATGCTAACTTTCCTCTTTGCTAACAAAAACTATAAATTAGAAACTGCCTTGAAGGTTTAAAAGGGAGAAATAGAAGAACTGGCAACAAGTTGTGGGGCTTTGTAAAGTCATTCCTATGTCAAATTCCTAATGCAAGAGTCATTTTAGGGCACATTATCAACTGACACTGAATAAACTTTGTTTTCAATTCCCCATGCTTTCAAACACTTGAGAATGACATCTACAACATCAATCCCACGCCTTGGAGTAGGGACTCTCACAAAGCTTAGAACTCTCTTTTGAAGTGTCTACCCTACATCAATAAAGTGAGCAGTAATGACTATAAATTCAGCAACTTGATGACTTGATCTCTATATATATGTAGTTAAACTGATTTTGCTCATATTTTTTTAGTAATGTCTTCAACTTTTTCTTCTTAGAATCAAAAATAATTATACCATCACTTCTTATTATTTGACAAGACAACTTCTAAAATTCTAGTATTCTATACCCAAAAGCTCATATTAGAACTTGATAATTAGCAATGTTAAATGGCATTTCATGTACCATGGCAGCAATGACAATTGTTTCTTTATCTTTTCATTAGAGTATTTTTCACTAGGAATCATGAATGGATTACCTAAGGTATGTCGAAATGGAATGACATTTGTAACCTTCATTGAAAGAAACTATTTGCATGCCTCTTTAGATGACTAGTATGAGACCCTTTCCCACCTATAGATAGCTTTTCCTTTCAATACATGCATTCAGCTTTCTTTACACCCTCAACTTTAACTTCATTAAAATTATTCCAAATTATATATGTTTTTTTGCCTTTTTTTCTTAATCACATAAGTGTCTTCTAGTTTATTCAAATTTATTAGTACATTTTGAGTAGTGCCTTAAGTTTGACTTGTTAGTGCAATTTGATTGACCTCATCAACATGTACAACAAAAGATAAATTTGAACTATCCATCACCTAAAGTCAAGATATATATGCATTAAATATTGTACAACCCAAAACATAATAAAATCAAAGATATTGATATAGAACAATCTTAATTTATGGTAGGTTTTAATCTTAACATCAAAGACATTATTAATAAGGACAAATTACAAAATTGTGAAGAGATATCAATTTTCAGTCATCAAACTGAAAGTAAAACTTAAGATGAACAAATAAGGGTACAAGATTTTACTTGGTTGGATATTAAAAAAACTGAAAAATATGATGTTTATTACATTGTTATTTTATCTAACACTTAGAAAGCAACATAGTGACACAATGAGTCTACTGAGCTTCATTTGACAAATCAGTTTCTCACTAACATGTATTGATCTGGTGTCATTGAACATTTATTTGAAAGTGAAAAAATGTCTCTTATCTTTAAATTTCTAAAACTGATGTCCTAAAAATTATTAGGCTTTTCTTTCAACTTATAAAATTGCAACAAAAAGGACAACTTGTAAAATTGATGTCTAGTTGAACATAATTACAAAATTGTAACAAAAAGGGACTAAATGCAAAATTATTGGGTTTTCCTTTCAACTTGTACGAGATTCAAAATTCGAAAAGTATATAGGAATAAAAGTTTGATATCAAATAGGACAAAAACCTAATAATTTTGCAATCAAGAAGGATATTTTTCACTATATAGGAATAAAAGCTTTGGTTCAAACTTAACCTATTAGCATTAGGCATGGAAATGGGCCAGGTCAGGGCAGGCCTTGAAAGGCTTGAGCTTGACCTACATCAAATTTTTAAGACCTGGGCTTGGCCGGTTAGCCTGCCATAGGCTTTTTTTTAAGGCTTGACCTAGCCTATTTGAAGGCATGGCCTGTTTAGAAGCATGTTTAAAAGGCTTGTTTATAGTGAGACTTTTAAAAGACTAAGAACAACCTAAAAAATTTATGTTCCTTTCCCTCCTAATTTTTTAATTGTAACTTTGTAATATTAATTTATATTATGTAAGTGTAAATATGTAATGTATATATTATTTTATGTTATAAATATTATATATATATATAACTAATTAATAATTAATATAATTAAATAGGCCGGCCTATTGGGCTTAAAAGGCTTTTTAGAAAGCCTATGGCCCGGCCTGTTTAGTTTAAAAAGCCTTTTTAAAAGCCTATGTCTGGCCTTCTAGCCTAACAAGCCTGACCTATGTAGGCTTTAAACAGGTCAGGCCACAGGCCTCTGATGAACGACTTAACTCATTTTCATCCCTAATTTGCACCTAAATAATCATTTGCACAGTTGCACCTAAAGAAAAAATAAGACAAATGAAAATTAGATTTGAAGTAGTAACGAATAGAGGCCATTTACACATAATCATAACACAAAGAAAGAAAGAGCTGTGAAGGGGTCAGATACAAAGAGAGGGAGTGTCTCAGGATGGTGGTAACTAGGGACAGAGAGAGTAATGATGGTTGTTAATGGACACAGAGAAAGGGTGACAACGGCTCACAATGAGGGTTCTTCACCTTGTAGAAACGACGCCTAACAAAAATGAAAGATGTGTTGCGTTGTGACTTTTTTGAGGGGCTAGGTTTCTTTTCTTTAAGTTTATTTTATTTAAATTATAAAATAAAATTTTATATTATAAAAGATTATTATAAGCATCATATTATTATATTATATTACATATATTATTTTATGTTATATATATATACAAATAATTAGTAGTTAGGCCAATTAGATGGGTTGGTCTGTTGGACTTTAAAGACTTTTTTAAAAGTCTAAGCTTGACCTTCTAGCTCGACAAGTCTAACATATATAGGCATTAAACAGGTCAAGTCATAGGCCCAAATGGACAGTTTGACTTATTTCCATCTTTATCAATGTATTATGCATTTGGGCCTGCCATGGCCTAAATTCATAACAGTAACCCCCCTATATAATAAACCTTATCCTTAAGGTTTGAGTGAGAATGGGAACTGAGCTAATATGTGGCAAGTTATAGGGACCAGATCGCTCATCACCAAGCATATTGTTACTTGTGAATGGCTGAGATTTGTGCCTTGCTTTATGCGTTTGGTCGAACAATGGTACATCTAACAATGGAGAATAAAGATATGGTTAGAATAAGGAAACCCCAATGATCTATTAGCGTCAAAACCCACTTCATTTGCTAAACACTCCCCTTTCTTGTCTAAACTCAACTCTCTATGTTCTCCTTTGAGTCTAAGATTTCCCTATCCTTCCTTTGTCCAATAGATCTCTTTAGTTATATTCCCATTTGGCAATATTAGAGTCGGTGGTAATGGAACAAAATGGGTGGCAACATTAGCACCCCAATATGGTCTCAATAGAGAGATATGAAAGACTAGGTGTATGCACGACTCTGGTGACAAATCTAGTTCATAAGCAACATACTGTACGACAAATGGATAAGAAAAAAGTCATAATATCCTTTGGCCAACTTTTGGAAGGAGCTACGCGCTCAAGATTATTGGCAATAGATTAGATTTTAAGCAGCACAAGGTCATTGACTGCAAAGGTAAGCATACAATGGTGCTTGTTGGTCTGATTTGTCATGTGTTATTTGGTCAACATAAGGGTTCATGAAGTTTAGCTGAAATATGTTGTCTTTCTTGCAAGTTCAAATCAATCGTACCGACATAAGTGAACCCTAGGACATATGTGACAACCTAGATTTAAGGGTGATGTCCTAAACCCTCAGGAACACCTGACTATGTCTTATCGAGCTTTCTGTGGAAAGCATGAGGCTTTAGTCTACCCCATGGATTGTCTTCATTGCAAGACAATGATGAAGGATGAACTTCGATTAGGATGTTAAGCCAGTTTAGTGTAAAATATAAGGATAGTGACCCTGGGAATGTAAGTGATGAAAACCTGAGTAAAGAAACACCGGAGGAGATGAATAGAGTACTAATGTATAAGAGTGAGTATGAGACGTGATAATAATAATGTTGGCAGTATTAATAATAGTATTTGATAAAATACTTATCGGTAATATTTAATAATAATCTTTGGTTGATAAAAATGTCTAATAATAATAATAATATTTAATATTTATTTAGTTGATAAAAATATCTCATAATAATGTTTAATAATATTTAATAAATAAAATATTGTTAGGCTCTCGAATATAACTTTGGGACCCCGTGACTGGTCGTACAATTGGCGATCAAGCCCAAGACTAATAATCCTATGAGGAAACTAGTCTAGTTAGAGTGAACCATGTAGTAAATTGAGGAAAATCAGTTCGATCTTGTAGGCCCGACCCGTATCTTAAATACCTCCTAAATTTGGTTGTACAAGCGCCATGAGTGTCCGATCCAAGTTGTTCCTATTCCAAAGTATTTGTATTGAAGCATACAATAATTCCCGTGAAAGACCCGAGGTCTGATTCCAAACACACAGACCCCTAAATTTAATTCTAAGAGCATCGTCCCTGGTTCGCTCGTAAACTCATGTAGTTTTTATATTTTGGCTATAACTCCCACTCCTGATATCAAATTTTGACGTGTTTTTACTTGTTTTAAAGGGAAAAAAGAGATCTACAACTTTCATGTAGAGTGTTTTGCCTAATTCTCATCGAAACAAGGACCAATTTTCGTAGCAAGATTGCCATGAAATGGAGCCACCTAGCACACCTCTCCTTGCGCAACCTCGTTGTCCGTTTGCCATATGTCCACACCTGGCTTTGCCTTAGCCAGCACATGGTCCTTTGCTTGTCCAGCAAGTTGTCTTACTTGCTCCACAAGTAACTTGGTCGCCAAGTTACTTGACCAACAAGTTTCTTACCCGATGAGATTTTGCATGTACATGTATCTGATCTTAATAATTCTAGTTTTAAATGATCTAATCAAAACCTTATACACCCCTCTTGAAGACACCCAACTCCAATTCAGGACCCATTGATCACAATCCTTAAGAAAATACCCTATGTTTGATCTGAGCATTAGTGAAGTGTTTCGAGCATAACTTTTGCCCAAGATATCGAAATTCAGAAATTCTTGTCTTGGTTTACTCCTAATAATTTCCTAAAACCTTCATGAAGACCTTGAAGACTAATTCCCAATGGATCATTCCCAATTTGAGATTCAAGGATTTGTACCTAGAAAAACCCGTTTGTTATCCCATTTAATTTGGCATGGTTTACGAGAAAATTCATAACCTCCTCTAACGATGTCCTATTCGTGAGATTTTGGTCTCATAATTCTTATAAAAAAATCCTCAACAACTTTCATGTAGACATCAAGAGCTGATTCCCATCACACAAGTGCAGAAAAATATATCTTTTTGTAGCTTGATCAAAAACATCACAGCCAGACCAGACTTCAATAAATCGCGTGTAACTCTCTTTACCAATGTCGAAATCAGTTCGTTCTTGTTTCTACAGACTTGTATCAAAATTACCTACAACTATTATGAAAAGCCCAAAAGGCAATTCCTAATGTATTTTTCTCACCAACTACCTCCTTTCCGCCCTTGAGCATTTTTCATTGGTTTGACATTTTTCATTGGTTTGACCATAACTTTTGCTACCGATATTGGAATCACTCATTCTTTATATATTTTTGAAGAGGAAAGAAAATCCTACAACTTTTGTTTTTAGCGTCTTCCCAAATTCCCATCCCATAATAAATTAGGAATTTATTAAAACCTATTTTGATTTTCAGTTACCGATAACTTAATACACACCTACACCCGGTTGCTTACGCCCTAAGTTATCTTTTCTGGCCATCATTTTCCCACACCATTACCACGCGCCACCTCACCATCCTAGGTGTCACCACCACACCGACCCTCCCTTCCTATAAATTCACACCACCACCTCCTAAAACTTCATTTCCACTTTACTTTCCCTCTCGGCTTTTTAGCTCTCTCTTGACATTGCTTTTCTTTTCTCTTGATCTTGCGACCACCACCCTCCACACCACCCACCACGAGCCTCCTTACACCACCATAAACCACCATACTAACTCCATCACCATCGTTCCATAGGCCACCACCTCTTCTCCACTTCACTTCCTTTAAAAATTTCTACTTCTCCCTCTCGGTATCTATAGCTCCCTCTTGGCCTTCATAACTTTTCTCCACTAACCTGCCACTAAACCACCACGACCATCCACCCTCCTCCACGACCATGAGCTACCATCACTACCACAAGCCACCACCGCGCCACCATCTCCTCCACCCGCAGCCACCACTTCACGAATTGGTGAACGTTTCTTCAATTTTTCTTCTCGATTTCTTCTCGATAGCCATGTCCATAATAACTAAAAAAATTAACTCTAAATAACTCATTAGCCAACTGAACTTCTTCATTATGACTATTCTCATTAAATTGTTTTTTCCCTAGTAACACAGTGTTTTGTTAAAAGGATGGGTTCAACACCCATATCGAGTGCAACTTCTTTAGCAACATTTATACTAGACGTGAAACCTTCAACTCCATACTTTTGAAAAAAATAACAATATACCTTCTAATTGTTTTATGATAGCATCAACGCACATAGACTTAGATTTTAATTTCTTACTCACTATATTAATAACAAATAAAATATCATACCAAATACCCAACACAAATTCAAAGTTCGCAAGTGCATTAGCCAAACTTAAGCTTCACTTTTTGACTTAGCATCATCACAAAATTTATGTAATTCTAACAGAGCAAGTCTTATTTGGGGAGCTTAAAATCTAATAGCTTCAATACTTTTAATTTGACCTTCCCATCGGTATTAGACAATGATTTCATGGTTATTCCAAGAACACAATCAAGAAAATTTTCCATCTTTTTGATGAACTTGAAAATAATGAATATATACGTTGAACAATTCTAAAAAAGAAACAGCTTTAACACAAGAATGTGTCATATCTAGGGGTGGCAATACGGGCCTACGGGCTAGGCTGGGCCAATGCCCGCATAAGCTTGTCACAATACAAGCCAGGCCAAAAAAGGAAAATGGGCTAAAACATTGGTTCGGCCCGTATTCTAAGTGACCCACGGACCAACGAGCCAGTCCATTTTTTCCAAATTATGCATATTATTTTTTATTTTAAATTTATACTTTTTTAAGCCTTTTTTTAAAAATATTTAGATAAAAAAATTACCTTTTTTAAAACCAAATTTTTATAATTAACCCATTTTATTTCATTAAAAGTTTAAATAAATTATATTTGCAATAACGGAATTTTTTTATTTATATTTTATATATTATGTTATTAAATTTATAATAACATATATAAATTAGAAAAGTAGGAAACACACAGTGTAAGTAAAAGAAAATGCTTTTAGGGTCGGCGTAGAGAAAGGAAACAGAAATATAGCCTCTTTAACATATATAAATTATATATTAATATAAATTTATTTTTTTAATATTTAATGTTGGCCTAATGGGTCAGGCCAAGCTGGCCAGCATAGGGGCCATTTTTTGACGGACTAAAATAGGCTAACCTTATTTAGGAAAACGGGCTCAAATCCTTGGTCTGACCCGCCTATTTTTAACGGGTCAAACAGGTTAGCCCGCGGGCTAGGCCCAAATTGCCATCCCTAGTCATATCACTAAGAGTAAGATTAAGACGATGACAAGCATAAGGCATATAAAATGCTCTTGGATTTATTGAAGAAATCGTCTTTAAATTCCTTGGTGTTTTCCTTTTATCTTGGAACCATTATCATAACCTTGACCCTTTACATCATCAATATTAAGATAAGAGACTTTTAACACGTCCTGTAGTTCATTAAAAAGTCCTAATCCTAATATGTTATCTACTTCTAAAAACTCTAAAAAGTACTCATAAAATTATATTTTATTACTTAACATATTTACACATCGTACTATTAGAGTTATTAGTTCTTGATGACTCATGTCACGGGTACAATCAAGAATTATAGAAAAATACTTTGTCTCTTTAATGATCTTTATAATGGAATTTCTAACACTATGGGTCAAAAGTGAAGTTAATTCATTTTGAATTTTATGCCCAAGATAGTGATAATGACTTTCACGACTTTGAATGTGTCTAATATGATCTTACATTATCAAATCAAATTCTGCAATCATTTCAATCAATCCCAAAAAATTTCCATTACTGTCTTGATATAATTTTTCATTGGATCCTCGAAAGACAAATTATTTTTAGCAAGACATTTCATAACTAAAAATATTCTCAGTAAAACTTGTTGTCAACATTCTTTCTCTTTTATAATCTCTTGTAAATTTTTATCGTTTGTTTTATTTTTGTCCAATCTTTCTCTCAATTCATTCCAAGTATTCATGTTAGTCATATGTTCAAAACTATTTTCATGTTGTTTAAGTCTATCGCTGATACGCTTCTAATCATTAAAACCCCCATTTGTCAAAGAATTTCTTTTTATCATATTTGAATAACTTACAACAAAAACAATATACTCGATCAACATGCTTAGAATAAATCAACCATTTTCTATCACTTGTCTCACCATTACTTACCTTTCTAGAATAATAGGCTTATGAAAAATGTCTAGAAGTATCATCTAAAGGAAAAATAAGATTCTTTTCTCTTTTAGGCCCATTTTCAATTAAAATATCTCTTCATTTGTTATCAAGATTACCTCAATTTCTAAGATCATAAATATCTAAAGGAGGAATTAATTGTTCTTCGTCAATGCCAATATTTTTCATATTAGATTCATTTGACACATCATTAGGTTCACTACAATCATTAACTTCATTCTCACTTAAATGACTTTCATTATGCACAATTTCAATTGATTGATCTAAAATTTTATGAGAATCTACCTCTTTAAAAATAAATTTATCAAGAGCTCATCTTTGTGATTTAATTAATTCTTCCTCTTATTTTCTTTTTTCTTTTTTCACTTCCAGATAATTTTTTTAAGAGGCATATTATGAAAGATAAATAAAATAATAAATTAACACAAGAAAAGAACAATAGCACCTAAAAATAGAAGCTGACGTTGAATACTCGTTCATAACTTCACATGTATATTCTAATTCCAATAGCTAAATTTAAACATTGTTAACATAAAATTAACAAATTAATATGAAAATTGAAACAACCAACCAATTAGCAATAACTATTAAAAAATAAAAAAATTGAAACATTCTTAACATAAAAATAATATGAAAAATAAAAAGAATTAAACAATTAACAATGACAATAAAAAATTAAAAATTAAGACTCTGTAAACATAAAAATTAACAAAATATTGATATCAACATAAATAAAGTTCCTAAATATTTTATATAATAAAAATTAATAAACAAGTGATTTGGAAAGAAAATAATAAATATATTTCCACGTTCTTAAATTCTTAATCCTAGTCATATATTTTTATTTTAAAAAATAAAAACAAATTACAATGTAATTAATAAGTGATTCAAAAGGAAAAATATGTACCGATTTTACAATGTAATTACAGTGTGATTGGGAATGGGTCAAAATGAACAATATTAGGTCAACAAGTTTTATTTTAGACCCCTATCAACAATAAACCCTGAACAATTACCCTTTTACTTACACAGGATAAGACCGGCCATTCATATCTCAAACTAGGGTTTACATGATTTAAATAAGCTAAACTAAGGAAGAAAAAGACATAACAATCCAATAAACGTAATAAAACAGGCCAAAAGAACAATAAAAGTCCCTTTTCAAGAATAGTCCTGCATCCAAATAGGGCTATATGTTGGGCCTGCCTTGTCCCAAATTCATAACACTTTTCATAGCCACTTTAATCATGGCCTGCCTTTTGTTCCAAAAAAAAAATAAAAATGGCCTGCCTTGGCTCCTTCACTTTGAAGCTGTTCCATTTTCGCATCCACTATTTTCTTTTCCATTTCTATGTATAGTCCTTGTATTTATATGTCAAAATGTCATAATAAAATAATAATAATGATTATGACCAAAAAAAAAAATGTCATTCACCAACAAAGCACAAACACCAGGGAATCTCAATTCTGTCTGTCTAACCAAATCTTTCAAGTAATCACAAATCAAGTACTATAGTTCTCCAAAGCTTGTGAGCTGTGGGTGATGAATCATGGATGTATAAATATACATCAATAGATTTTTTTAATAACTTGTTGCGATTTTGATTTAATGGTTTTTCAGGCTTACTACATTCATTCAGGAAAGACTTGTACTCGGTGTTATAAACAGGTAACCATTAATACCAAGATATTTGGTTTGAAAGGCTTTGTTGGTTCAATGAACTGGAACCAAAATCAGTGCATATTTTCTTTTCTTGATTGAGTAACATTATAGGGAGATTAAAATCAGTATTAATCAAGGAATTATACAAACTGCCAGAAAGATTACTTTTTCAACTTGGCACGTGTTGATGATCATTGAAAATGGTACTATTACATATCCAATGGATTGCATTAACCATTAGCGTTTTTACGCCTTACAACTTGCTATAGATGTCACCTACTGATATTTTTCTTTTTCTTGGGTATAAAGCTATTATTAGCGGGTGGTCAACGTATAGAATTGATTTTATTTTGCACAATAAAGTATTTTACTACTAAAAACGTATATAACAAGGGTGCCTCATAAAAATTAGACTAGTCTTCTATACAAAAACTAAGATAGTTCTAATTTAAGTGCGAGCTGAACCATTTTGGATATTTTCAGAACTTAAGCCATAAATAAAAATATAACCCTAAAATTAATATAAAGATATTGTTATGAAAAGAGATCAACCAGCGAATGGAGACAATAACAAGAGAATAGAAAATATAAGAAATTAATATTATTTATATATTAAGCATTACAACTATGTTTATTTATAGATATAAGATAGGTTAAAAATTGGGTCTTTGTTAAAACTATTTTATCAAGTTATAAATTACTCTAAACATCCATATATAATACTTATGATACTTTCCTTTGGATGTCCATGTTTTCAGGATGTGTCTCAATAAAATCTTATTAGGAAAAACTTTCTGAAAAAAAATTAGTGAAGGAAAAGAGTACAACATTTTTTAGTATGACCGAAGTCGATAATGAACGGAGTAATGAATAGTCAACTCGATGCAATGGGGGCAGAATCGGTTACATACTCACAGGGGGTGTCAGGAATGTCTTTCATCTTTACAGAATCTGTACTAACACACACCATGTAGGATGTCCTCACTACTCAAGTCTATAAATACCACACATTTACTCCTCATTAAGATACGTTCACCAGTCACGCTTAAGCTCTGATATTGATTTATCCGATATTGACTCAAGCGTCGGAGTGTCTTGGTAGGTGACACTCTATTTTGTCCTCTATGAGATACTAGTGTATTGGTTAGACGACATCATAAGGAAATCCACCCTCAACATAGTGAAAACAATCGTTTCAACCCCACGCCTATTCATCAAATTCATTGATAAAGAGAATGAAGTGTCTTCAGTCTAGGGTGACCAAGAGATGGCGCGATATTATTATATCTGAGTTTGAGCATGGTGAAAAAGGAAGTGTCCATGAAGAAGTGCAAGCCGAATGATGTGTGGACATTAGCCAAATCAGTTAGTCTGATTGACCTTGATCCTAAGGAGGAGTTGAAGATTGATCCTCTACATCTCTCAAAGTCCACACTGGAGGGAGGTTCCGAAACAATAATGCTTAGAGATGTGACAGAGAAGGTTATGCACATCAAAGACAAGTTGGAGGCCAATATGAAGAACAACCAAAACCAAAATCTTAGTGATCAATGTCAAGTCCTCGTATAACGACATCACAGGGAAACTCGCCCTTAACGTAATGAAAGCAATCATTTCAACCCCGCACTTACTCATCGAATTCATTGATAAAGAAAAAAAAGTGTCTTCAGTCTAGGGGGACCAAGAGATGGTCCGATGTTGTTATAATATGAGTTTGAGCATTGTGAAAGAGGAAGTGTCTATGAAGAAGTACATGTCCATGAAGAAGCACAAGATGAATGATGTGAGGACATTAGCCGGATCGGTCAATCTAATTGACTTTAATCCTAAGGAGAAGTTGAAGATTGATCATAGAGAAGTTTACACACATCAATGACAAGTTGGAGGCCGGTATATTGGTAGAGCTTCTCAAAGAGTTCAAAGAGTTGTTTGCCTAGACCATGACTGACATGCCAGACATGGACCTGAATTTTTGTTGCCACAAGCTAGCGATGTACGTTAAAACAAAGCCATTTGCGCAAAAGAAAAGGTGCTTGGGTCCAGAGAAGCAGAAGGCTACATGTGAGCAAACAAAGGAGCTTTTCAAGGCCGAATTCATATAAGAAATTTGATATTTCGTTTGGCTCTCCAATGTGATGATGATCCAAAAGTCCAATGGAAAGTGTAAGATGTCTACAGACTACATCAACCTTAACCGATGTTGCCCCAAAGACCTCTATCCTCTCCTGAGTATTGTGTCTTAACTGATATCTTGTGTAATCATCTTTTATACTTTAAGATACCATGTTTCAATATATACATATAATAGTAATCGAATATGTATTTCAAACCATGCTTTAGTATTAATAAAATAAAAATATATATAATATAATATATTATATTGTACATCGTAAATATATATTATTAAAATATAATATATTATAAATTAATATATTAAAAATAAAAATAACGAGAGATATATTTTAGCAATATAATATAAGATAATATAAATATAACATTGTTAATAAAAATATTGTTAAACTATATTATAATATAATACTATAAACTAACAAAGGGTTTGTTTGGCCTAGTGGTTGGAAGTTAGTAAAAAAACGGAATATATTAATCTAAAGTGAAAGCAACCCAAATATTACCAAAGCAAAAATACAATTAAGCCTGATAATTAACAATAATAAAAATAAAATTCGAACCCCTTATTTCATTCCCGGACTCTAGACAATTAACTGTTACTAAGTTTGGAGGAAGGTTTTCTCATATAAAACAAAACATAAAAAAAGAAAAGGACACAACACAGGATAATGTTTTCTTGTTAAAAAAAATAGGACAATATTTGGTTAACGGAATTAACTACCAGGTAGGAGAAACTGACAAAAAGGTTGTTAATGAATTGTAATAAAGGAAATGTTGGACTAGTGTTAGCATTAAAATAATAATATAAAAAACAGAGAGAAAGAAAATGAAAATATTAGGGGTGTGTGATGTAAGAGGTGAGAATGTTTCCACCGCTGAAACAATAAAAGCGAAAAGCGCTCCTCTTTCTTCTCTTCCTTGTGCACCTCACTCCTTTCAAGTTTCAATTCAGCCACGAGAATCTCTCTATCTCTCTTTCTACCTACGCCGCCATGCCTTCTCTCATTCTCTCTGACACTGATACTGACAATACCACCGTTCCAAGAGACAACAAGAAGCGCAAGAACAAGAAAACCAAAAACCAACAACCTTCCACTCTTGCCAATCTGAATCCCCCTAATCCCGACCATGATGGGGTTTCGGGGAAGACTAAGGCCAAGAAGAAGAAGCGCAAGGCTTCAGATTTAGTGCCCGCCATGACCGACGACGAGACCGGTTCCGAGCTGGTCGAGCCCGCCAATTCTAGAGAAGACGACACCAGGAGGAAGAAGAAGAAAAGAAAGCCCAAGCTCGAGGAATCTTTGTTCTTGATGCAACACGAACAACAAGAACCCGAGAAAGAGGATCCCAATGCGGTTTCCAAATTCAAAATTTCCGATCCTTTAAGGGAAAAATTGAAGGACAAGGGAATCCAATCGCTCTTTCCCATTCAGGCCATGACTTTCGACACCATTCTCGATGGTTCTGATTTGGTTGGTCGGGCTCGCACCGGTCAGGTCTCTCTCTCTCTCTCTCTCGTTAAACTTTGATCATTGTTATTTAATTCTTTGATTTTATGAGTTGCATTTGAAAGTGCATAATTAGTTTTGTAACTGTTGCAATCTGTTGAAATTGGAAAATATTGAATTATAATGTTCTGCTTTGTACTGTTGTGAAGGCCTTTACTTGATCTTAAATTGTGTAACTTTTAGGGTAAGACTCTGGCCTTCGTGTTGCCCATTTTAGAGTCTTTAACTAATGGTCTTACTAAAGCATCAAGAAAGACTGGCTACGGGAGGCCTCCGAGTGTTCTTGTGCTTCTGCCTACCAGGGAATTGGCTTGTCAGGTATTGTATGCGTGATTGCAGGGTGGATATATTATAATGGGTTTTTGTTAACCTCCTAGAAGTCGTAATTTTTATTGGAATGATGTAATCATCGTTTCATGCAATAAATGTGTTGTTTCTCAGTAAAAGGTTACTTAGGGAGGTTAACAAAACCTTATTATTATTATTATTATTATTATTATTATTATTATTATTATTATTATTATTATTATTATTATTTAATTATTTATTATTTATTTTCGTTTCCATGTATTTATTTTTTGAATGAGGAATGTTGTGAAATAGGTGCATGCTGATTTTGAAATTTATGGTGGGGCAATGGGATTGACATCTTGTTGTTTATACGGTGGAGCTCCGTATCAAGGTCAAGAAATTAAGTTGAAGAGAGGTGTTGATATTGTTATTGGCACACCAGGGCGAATAAAGGTGATTGCAGTAATGCTATAGCTTATTGATTATATGTAGTTGCTATGTTATTTCTTAATATGAATATAAATTATTGTAAAAGTATATTTCCAGAAAGTTTTACTTTGTGTGTTTAAGACAATTGGGCAATATTTTGTGATTTCAAACTGGCATTTATGGATGCAGGATCATATAGAGAGGGGAAATATTGATCTCAGCCAACTAAAGTTTCGTGTCCTTGATGAAGCAGATGAGATGCTGAGGATGGGTTTTGTTGAAGATGTTGAACTGATTCTAGGTGTTTTTTTTTTCTTTGGTATTTTTATTATGCATGGGCCATGATTTGCTGCAACTGCTAAGTGTCAAATTTTATGGCAATTATGTTTAAACGTATTTTGTGATACAAATACTATTTTATTTTCACCTTAGAATTCTAACTTACTGATCTTGTTCAGTTAGTTCTGGTTAGAGTTTTTTGCAAGAACAACTGCAATGTGTCATTTTTTTGTGATAATAATTCTCCATGTTAGAGTTCACTTTTTCAATTCATGAATTATAGCAGAGAAATTTCACAATGTTCAGTTCTTTATAATTCCTTAGCAGCAGCACATCCCATGCTAATATTTTTTTCATACTCAATTGGTTTATTTACCCATGGCCTTGATGATGCTTTCTCAACATAGAATTAACTTTATCAGTAATAGGTCATTTTTCTTTCATGCAATGACTTTTAGTTCTGATAAATTGGGCCATTTTGCAATTCAATAAGACCAAAATTTTTTCAAATCCTCAGGTCATTTCAAAAATTTTCTTCTCATCTTGTGGCGCATGATTCTTGCATTGAGATCACCCAAGATTTTTATGTTTATCCTGTATGTTGGATGATAGGATGTTTCTGGTATCTCAGATTCTCAATTGTGTCTTATTTTACCTTTGCAGGTAAGGTAGAAAATGTTAGTAAAGTTCAGACACTTCTTTTCAGTGCTACTTTGCCAGACTGGGTTAAGCATGTATACTACTATATAGTGATTTCATCTTTATGCCAATTGGATGTTCTATTCAGAATATTTAAAGTTGTCTATTTTCTGTTTGTGTCAGATTGCTGCAAAATTCCTGAAGGCGGATAAGAAAACCGCTGACCTTGTTGGAAATACAAAAATGAAGGCTAGCACCAATGTTAGGCATATTGTTCTTCCTTGTGCTAGTTCGGCCAGGTCCCAACTTATCCCAGACATTATTCGCTGTTATAGCAGGTGATTTATATCAATCAATTTGTACTTTTTTATTCACATATGATATCTGTTTCTATTAAATTTTAATCTTCATTGTTTGACTCATGGATCTGGTTCAGTGGAGGCCGGACAATTATATTTACTGAGACAAAGGAATCTGCTTCTCAGCTTGCAGAGATATTGCCTGGAGCAAGGGCTCTCCATGGTGATATCCAGCAGGTGCAACGTGAGGTGAGCTGTTACCTGAATTTTGGTATAGTTATTGACTTATGATCTGTTTGTGTTAACTTCAACATACTTATAGTGAATAGACCAATTTGTTTTCTTATTCACAATTTACTTAAATTGTGGCATGTGGCTGTATGCCACTCATGCAGTTTTTTTGGTTCCTTAATTTTTTCCCATCCCCTGCAGGTTACTTTGTCTGGCTTTAGGTCAGGGAAATTCATGACATTAGTTGCCACAAATGTGGCCGCTCGTGGTCTGGATATTAATGATGTTCAGTTAATTATCCAGGTACTTTCAATGCATATACATGCAATGTATCGGATCATTATTATATTTATCACAATCTGGTATGCTGATATTTGTATTTTGGTTTAGTGTGAACCCCCACGGGATGTAGAAGCCTATATCCATCGTTCTGGGCGCACGGGAAGAGCAGGTATACATGTGGATTTTTCTATTGGCTTATGATGGGATTGTGATAATTTTAAGGTTGTCATAGGGGTTTGGTTTTTTATTCAGGTAATACAGGGGTTGCTGTCATGCTTTATGATCCAAAAAGATCAAATATAACAAAAATAGAAAGGGAATCTGGTGTAAAATTTGAACACATATCCGCTCCTCAGCCTGATGATATTGCCAAAGCTGTTGGTGGGGAAGCAGCTGAAATGATTACCCAAGTGTCTGATAGGTATGATTGTTATTTTCCAATTGTGTTGGAATGCTTCTTTTGTTGTTAAAAATAACATGTCATAAATGCAGTGTGGTTCCTGCATTCAAGTCTGCTGCTGAAGAGCTTTTGAACAATTCTGGTTTATCAGTTGTTGAATTACTTGCAAAGGCTCTTGCTAAGGCTGTTGTGAGTCAAGTTTCCACATTTTCTCCTTTTGTTTTTCCCTTCCAGTTTTTCTTTTAAATATACCAAATTCATTAGCTTCCTTTTTTGTGAGCTGACAGAAGTTGTTTTGTAATATGCAGGGTTATACCGAAATAAAGAGAAGATCACTTCTGACTTCCATGGAGAACTATGTTACATTACTTCTTGAGATTGGGAGACCAATCTTCACCCCATCGTAAGAACCTTGCAGTAAACCCTGATTGAAAATGAAGGCATTTACATATTTCTTTAAATCAGTAGCTAGAAACTAAGAAATTAAGCATTCAAATTAATGTAGACTGGAATTATTTTTTATTTGTTCATAATTTGTGTTTGATTATGTGGTTATGTATAGAATCGTCATGATGGATATATTCTGATATCTGAATAAAATACAAGTCGTTTGAAGAATTTGTGTGAACATTTTCAACTTGTTCAACTTGCTCTTTCATTTTCTATTATCAGTTTTGCATACGGAGTCCTGAGGAGATTCTTGCCTGAAGAGAAGGTTGAGGCAGTGAAGGGTCTTACACTTACTGCTGATGGAAATGGTGTTGTTTTTGATGTACCAACTGAAGATTTAGAGACGTATCTCGCTGGTAAAATTCTAACTTCACTGTTGATTTGAAAATGTCAGCACACTTAAAAAGAAAATTTCTTTTAAATATAAAAATGGAAGGGACAGAGAGAACAAGGATTTTGAACTCAGTTAAAATTCCACATAGCTGCTGAGTGTTAACTTATGATTTTGAGCACATTTAAATGAGCTTTTTTCAGGCATAACTTTTCACTAAAAGAGAGGATTGATTTACACTTCTACATGTATCTTGGGTAATATTTATCATTCGATGACATTTATCCTTCAGGTCAGCAAAATGCTGCAAATGTAAGTTTAGAGGTGTTGAAAACATTGCCACGTTTGCAACAGAGAGAGCAGTCAAGAGGGGGAAGATTTAGTGACGGTGGTGGTCGGGGTGGGTTCGGTGATAGAGGTGGTGGAAATAGGTTTTCAGGTGGAAGGGGTAGTGGCAGGAATGGTAGATTTTCAAATAATGATAGGGTGTTTTCTAATGGTGGTGGGCGAGGTCGTGGCAACTGGGGTGGAAAGAGATGGTGAAGCTGATAGGAATAGGGAGTTGAGTTTTCACTCTGCTCAGTTTTGGAGCATAACTGCATCACGGTGCTGTGGAGACGTGGAGATGATATGATTGCTTCAGTTCTGCATGAAGAGATTCTTGATGTAGGTTTGTAGTTCAGATGGATACAATGTGTCCCCATAAAACATACCTCGTTTTTTGGTATAGTAATGTTTTTGTTTTATTGCATTACTATTTATCTGCTTTCTTTTTGTATTTTTTTATTCTTGACTCGAAAGTGTAAGTTTAGATTTTTATAATATATGAGAGAATGGCCCAGAAAGCAAAGTTGTGTTCTCTATGATTGACTTTCCCTGGAGAAATTTTAATTTGTATTTTGATGTAGAATAGCATCTATACCATATAAATGAAATGAGTGCATGCCATGACTCATAGCATAAGTGGATGTACCACCCGAAATTTACAATATTTTAAAATAAAATTTAGGGACTCTGCATCTCTCAAAAGTTTTAAGAATGAAAACAAAACAAGGTTGAAAATGAAAATACTAAAGGCTTCCCATGTTTGGATTGTGAAAATATTTTTTATTTTTTAAATTTTAATTATAAAATTGTTATCTTGTTTTTTATTTCTAAAACTTTATTGGGAAAATATTAAAAAAAACTTTGTTTTATATTTTTACTTTTTTTCAATATAAATTTTTTAAAACAAAGAATATGATAACAATTTTATAATTAAAACTAAAAAGATAACTTAGGTTATTGACACTGTTTAAAAGCTATTGAAATTCATAGAAGAGAATATCAAACGAGCACTAAGTGCTAGTGCTATATGATAATTGATTCAACTGTATTTTACTTTTGGTAAAAAATGAATAGTTATCATGAAATAGATCAATGTTCAAAGTATGTTAAATGGTTAAGTTGTTTTTTCCATCTTCCCTACCATATTTAGCGTCTTCAACCACATTCTAAACTTGTAACAAACAAACAAACACTAAACAAACCGCAATTGTCATTATTTCAACGTAAGCTGTGGTTGTTTTACTTTGTAAACACATCAACTATGATTTGAACGAAATAAAAAGTTTTTGACTTTCATCCACTAATATTAAAATTTGTGTCAAAAATATATGATAATCATTCATTTATTATCTCCATCAAAATCATTCATTTATTGTAATATGTATCACTTTAGTTTAGCTAACTAAATAGGTACTCAAGCATTTTTCCAACGCTGCGTCTTCCCTTCCTTTTGAGCACCTAACAATCTTTAATTTGTTTTCATTTCCATAAATAGACCTAAACAGTGGGTTAGACTTACATGTTCAACTTGATTATTCAATCTAATTCGACTAAGTTGGACTAAATTTTTTTAGTAATCAAATCAGAATTGATCCAATCCAACCAAGAATCGATTGTAATTAAATCGGATATTAGATTTGAGACTCGTAAATTCATGTACTCCATTAACACTCGACTTAATTTTATATTATTATTGTTGTTGTTGTTATTTTAATATTTTTATTTCACATTATCTAACATAATGCTAATGTTCATGCTGGGAAAAGGAATGGAAGGGAACCCAACCCAAATAGCCAATACCAATACTTCAATTTGTAGATTTAGATTTGCACGTATGTGTATTGAAGACTTAAGCGTCAAAATGTGATTTTAGTTTAATAGTTTTACACAATAACACTCATGCTTTGTTTGTGATTATAGAATTTTATAATTGTGACAGTATATTTTTTATATGAATTTTGTGATGTTTGAAGTTTTTATATTTTTATTTTTATAAAATTTATAATATGTTAATTAACCGAATATCCGATCATTAAATTCAATCCAAACTAATTTAAATAGGATTGAATATTTTAAAAAAAATACACAAATCCAACTTGATCAAATCCAATTAACTTTAATTATATCAAATTTATTTTTTTATTAAAATCCAACCAATTCGTAGTTCAACCCTATCCATGGACATCCCATCTCCACTTAAAGGCTTATTCCTGGCTGGTGGTGCCACACGAGGCAGGTCTTCAGGAATAAAGTGTCAAACTTACTAACTTTTCATGAAATTTCCTTAGTGAACACAAATTTGCTTTTCCACAGGCCCTGCTTTTGGAATTTAGTTTGCGTAAGGACTTTAGATACTGGGAAGTATGGGAAAGATAATGATTCATTAGAATGAGTTCAGTTGTAACCATTGTGGAAACATGATGCCATTCTTGCTATAGAACCCAATAATTTTTTGTTGATGCTAAACAATTCCCCGCTCAATGATTTTAATTAGTTTAACTAAAACTTAAAGTATCAAAATAAAAATTAAGTAGCTCAAAACTGGAATTAGATTTTCTATTCATGGGTGCAAAATATGGATATTTTTTTGGTTTAACCATATGATGTGAACTTACATTATGGGAAGCAAAAATTTATTAATTTTATTCATAGAATTCAAACTTAAAACCGTATTTTAAAAAAATTTAACGTATATTATTCGCAGCAACTAGTGGTTCGTTCATGGTAAAAATGTGCATATAATTATTTATAGTGTAATTACAACTTTGTCAACATGAAAATGACAGTTCTGGGAGATAATCTGGACGACAAACATCATGGACTTTTCTTCTCCTCCACTGCACATATCTAACCCTCCCCTAACATTAGTTGAAATTCTAAACATTGTAAGAGTAAAAAAAAAAAAAAGAATACAATGAAGTTCACAGATTTCATCTTTCAACTGAAACCTCTCTTTGGAACACTAATAGCTGTTATCCTAGCTTCTCTTCTTATCAAAATCCATGGCTGTAGATTTTTGATAAGAAAAGAAGATACCACCCTGTTGCTGGCACAGTCATACACCAAATGTTCAACTTTCATAGGTTGCTTGATTACATGACCGACCTTACAAACCAGAGACAAACTTACAGGTTGCTTAGCTTCTTCAGAAGTGAGGTGTACACTGCAGACCCTGTTAATATTGAGTATATTCTGGTCACAAACTTTGAAAACTACGGCAAGGTAACTATGGTTTATTCAACTCTTTTCAGTTCTTCTCATAAACTGCTAATTATGTTATGGAAATTCATGGTGTGGTTGCAGAAAATTTGAAGATTCATTTATTATGTTGGTTCCAACATCCAAACCAATGCAAATTTCAATATTTTACACCGGGAAAGAGTGGTAGAAAATTGAGATCCACTGAAAATGGAAATTGTTATAAATAAGTGGGCTAAAATAAGTGTTTATATCCAACATGGTTCAATGTTTGAGATTAGTCTCTATATGAAGATATTTTCTTTTGTTAGTATTCTGTCCCTATATTTCTAAGTGGGAATAAAATTAGGTTTTACCATTAGAAAAGTCTACTAACTAATGACATGATAAACGAATTACCATATTATTAGTATAATTTGTCATTATTTATCAGGTCATCATTTAGCATAATATATGTATACTTATTAGAAGATTATACAAATTTCTAGAATATTATACAAGTTTCTAGAATATTATAGAACCTTCTAGAATCTTCTACAAGGTTACTAGGAAACATCTAGGAAAATCTATTTATATCATTTACTTTTCTATGATATTCTAGACAAGACTATCTCTAGAACATTCTAGAGAATATTATAGTGATGGAGGATGCCTATAAATAGGCATGTTATCTCCTTATGTATGAATGAAGAAGTAATCAAGTTATCAATTTTTCATCCTTTGAGTGACTTATCCAAACTTCTTCAACTACCATTTTTAACTATCCAACTAATATACTTCAACAACCTTACCCACCACTAACAATCAAATCACCATCAGTGGTATCAGAGCTACGTTCGATCATTTATTGGGCGTAGAAACATTACCATACTATCCTTAAACAACAATCAACCACTATCAACATCTTTTTAACTAATGGCTAATGCTACTCAACTATCATCCCTTCCCGTTCCTATTTTCAATGGTGAAAATTATGATTTTTGGAGCACGAAAATGAAGACATACTTCACCTTCCAAGATTTATGGGAAATTGTAGAAGAAGGATTCACTGCTCCAACAGATGTTTC
Source organism: Clitoria ternatea (assembly GCA_037962975.1). Lineage (NCBI taxonomy): Eukaryota > Viridiplantae > Streptophyta > Magnoliopsida > Fabales > Fabaceae > Clitoria > Clitoria ternatea. The sequence goes on along the minus strand of CM075674.1, from coordinate 100,504,092 downwards.
ATCTCTTACTGCAGCTCAACAAAAAGAACTAAAGGAGAATAAGCAAAAAGATTCGAAGGCCTTATTTACTCTACAACAAGCTGTGACTGATACTATCTTTCCAAGAATAATGGGTGCTACCACAGCAAAAGAAGCATGGACTACGTTACAGGAGGAGTTTGAAGGAAGTGAAAAGGTACGTGTCGTAAAACTTCAAACTCTACGGCGAGAGTTTGAATTATTGAAAATGAAAGAGTCTAAAACCGTAAAGGATTACTATTCCAAGATAAAAGAAATAGTAAATCAAATGAGAGCTTATGGGGAAAATATTTCTGACAAGAACATTGTTGAAAAATTACTTATCACTATTCCATAAAAATATGATCCAATTGTGACAACTATTGAGCAAACAAAGGATCTATCTACTCTATCAGTAACAGAGTTGGTAGGGTCCTTTGAAGCTTATGAACAAAGGTTGAAAAGGCACGATGAAGACTCAGTTGAAAATGCCTTTCAAACAAAGCTCAAATTACGGTCTCAACATAAAGGGAATGAAGAAAAAAAGAATAATGGAGAAACTTCTAGAAACAAAGGGAATTCTAGAAATTTCTCTAGGAACAATCAAAATAAGTATCCTCCATGCGGCATTTGTAAGAGAACAAATCATGTTGAAGAAAGTTGTTGGTATCGTGGAAAGCCACAATGTCAACATTGCCAGAAATTTGGACATATAGAAAGGCATTGTCGCAACAAAAACAAGCATCAAGTAAATTTCGCTGAAGAATATGGTCGAGACCAACATCTTTTCTATGCTACTCAAGATTCCAACAACAATTCAAGTGGAAACTGGTACTTGGACAGTGGCTGTAGCAATCATATGGCCAAAGATCTAAGCATCTTCAAAGATATCGACAAATCCATCAAAGTGAAAGTTCGAATGGGGAACGGTACTGTCGTTGAATCAGAAGGGAAAGGTACTGTTATGGTAGAAACAAAGAAAGGTGCGAAACTTATTTCTGACGTCCTATTAGTCCCTAACCTCAAAGAAAATCTCTTGAGTATTGGTCAAATGATGGAGAAAGGTTATTCTCTCCACTTTCAAGGGGACACATGCACAATATATGATAGTAAAAAGATAGAAATTGGCCAAGTGAAGATGGGGAAAAGTAACAGAAGTTTCCCAATAAGCTTCAAGCAAGGCATTAACATTGCCATGAAAGTAGAAGTTGATACCTCCAAGCTTTGGCATCGAAGGTTTGGCCACTTTAATATTCATGCATTAAAGCTTTTATACCAGAAGAATATGATGAAAGATCTTCCAAGACTTGAAGAAAATAATGAAGCTTGTGAAGGATGTTTGCTTGGTAAGCAACATCGACAACCATTTTCATCTGGGAAAGCTTGGAGAGCAAAAGACTTATTGGAGCTGATTCACACAGATATTTGTGGACCAATGCGAACACCGTCGCTTCACAACAACAGGTACTTTATCCTTTTCATTGATGACTTCTCTAGAATGACTTAGGTCTATTTCATCAAAGCCAAATCAGAAGTATTTGGAATATTCAAAAAGTTCAAGGCCCTTGTCGAGAAACAAAGTGGAAAAGAGATCAAAATATTAAGGAGTGACCGAGGTAAAGAGTACACCTCACATGAATTTGATAAATTCTGTGAGGATGAAGGCATTAAGCACCAGCTTACTGTCACCTATACTCCACAACAAAATGGAGTATCTGAAAGGAAAAATCGCACGGTAATGGAGATGGCGAGAGCAATGTTAAAGGAGAAAGAATTACCAAACACGTTCTGGGCTGAAGCAGTTTATACTGCAGTATACATACTTAACAGATGTCCAACAAAGGCTGTCCAAGATAAAACACCAATTGAAGCTTGGAGCGACCAGAAACCATCAGCAAAACACTTAAGAGTTTTTGGATCTGTATGCTACATACATGTTCCAGAAGAAAAGAGACACAAACTAGAAGACAAAACTGTACGAGGTATTTTCTTGGGGTATAGCACACAATCAAAAGGATATCGAGTCTATAACTTGGAAACCAAAAAGCTCACTATTAGTTGAGATGTGGAGGTTGATGAAAATGCTGCTTGGAATTGGAAAGATGAAAAGGTAGAGAAAAACATTTCCATACCAATGCAGCAACCTCAAGAAATTGAAGAAGATTCAAGTGAGAGCTCTTCACAGCTACAACACCAAATTTCCTCACCAGAGTCTACTCCGAGACGAGTTAGATCCTTGGTCGATATCTACGAAACCTGCAACCTGGCTATAACTGAACCAGAAAGCTTTGAAGCAGCATCAAAACAAGATGTATGGGTGAAAGCAATGGAAGAAGAGATCAAGATGATTGAGAAAAATAATACATGGGAGTTAGCAGATTGTCCTTCAAATAAAGATATCATTGGGGTGAAATGGATCTATAAGACGAAGCTTAATCCCGATGGCACCATACAAAAGTACAAGGCAAGACTAGTAGCTAAAGGATACTCACAACAATATGGAGTTGACTACAACGAGACATTTGCTCCAGTAGCCCGTCTGGATACAATAAGAACTCTAATTGCTCTTGCTGCGCAAAAAGGATGGAGCATTTATCAATTGGATGTAAAATCCGCCTTTCTTAATGGCGATCTTCAAGAAGAGATTTATGTAGAGCAACCAATTGAAGAAGGCACTATATGGATTGAAACAAGCTCCACGAGCATGGTACAGCAAAATCGATCAATACTTCACGGATCATGGATTCAGGAGGAGCAAAAGTGAGTCAACTTTATACACCAAGCTCCAAGGTCAGTATGATATACTCATAGTCTCCTTGTATGTAGATGATCTTATCTACACAGGGAACAATATAAAGATGATAGTCAAGTTCAAAGAAGATATGATGAAGACCTTTGACATGACCGACCTTGGCTTGATGAACTACTTCCTCGGCATAGAGGTAAAACAAAAGAAAGAAGGAATTTTTATCTCACAAAAGAAGTATGTCGCAGCACTACTCAACAAATTCAAGATGAATGGCTGCAAGACTGTTGGAACTCCACTAGTAACTAATGAGAAATTGAAGAAAAATGATGGAGCACTAGAAGCTGATGCATCGCATTATAGAAGCTTGATTGGGAGCTTACTATATCTCACAGCCACACGACCAGACATAATGTATGCTATAAGTCTTCTTTCAAGATTCATGCAAAGCCCAAGCCAAATTCATTTTGGAACAGCAAAAAGAATCCTAAGATATCTACAAGGCACAAAGGAGTATGGAATATGGTACCAAACTTCAGGGAACTCAAAACTACTTGGCTACACTGACAGTGACTGGGCAGGATCAATCGATGACATGAAAAGCACATCCGGATATGCATTCTCACTAGGATCAGGAATAATCTCTTGGGCTTCAAAGAAGCAAGCTACAGTGGCTCAATCAACAGCAGAAGCAGAATATGTAGCAGCAGCTGAAACTACAAGTCAAGCAATATGGCTACGAAGAATACTTGAAGAAATGGGACAAAAACAAGAAGAGCCTACTACAATCTACTGCGATAACAAATCAGCTATAGCAATGGCAAAAAATCCAGTGCATCATAGCAGAACAAAACACATAGCAATCAAATATCACTTTATCAGGGAAGCAGAAGGAACTAAAGAAATCAAGCTTGAGTATTGCACAACTAAAGATCAAGTTGCAGACATCTTCACTAAAGCTTTGCCAAGACCCAAATTTGAAGAGTTGCGCTCAATGCTTGGAGTTACAGAAATTTGCATAAAGGAGGAGTATTAGAAGATTATACAAATTTCTAGAATATTATACAAGTTTCTAGAATATTATAGAACCTTCTAGAATCTTCTACAAGGTTACTAGGAAACATCTAGGAAAATCTATTTATATCATTTACTTTTCTATGATATTCTAGACAAGACTATCTCTAGAACATTCTAGAGAATATTATAGTGATGGAGGATGCCTATAAATAGGCATGTTATCTCCTTATGTATGAATGAAGAAGTAATCAAGTTATCAATTTTTCATCCTTTGAGTGACTTATCCAAACTTCTTCAACTACCATTTTTAACTATCCAACTAATATACTTCAACAACCTTACCCACCACTAACAATCAAATCACCATCAATACTAACGATAAGGGCTAATTTAATATTGTAGTGAATAAATCTTGAGAAAAGTTTTTATATGGAGTAAATTTAAATCTTAGAAATATTTATTGAAAGAAATCCTTCTTTAAGCTTAAGCTTAAGTGTCTTTATGTAAAAAGTACAGAAACTCAACCTGTCTTAAAATGGAAAATGATAGAAATAAATGGCTCACACCCTTTACCCTTTGCATGAGAGGATGTGATAGAGTTTAAAAGTATTCCTAGATGGTATTGTATTAAAATTCGAAATCAAATGATCAAGAACTGTAGGTATAAATAATAAAAATATATAAGACTCCTCCATAGTCCATATAAAGTTGCATGTCATTTTAGCCATATAAGTCGTCATATGTGGCAGGGTTGGTATCACCATAGTGTCATGTCAGATCTTCTAGGAGATGGTATATTCACAGTGGATGGAGAGCAGTGGCGACATCAAAGAAAGGCAGCAAGCTATCAATTCTCAACCAAAATGTTGAGAAACTTCAGCAGCTCAGTGTTCCAAACCAATGCAGTAAAGCTTGCAAGAATAGTGTCTGAAGCTGCAATCTCAAACATTATTGAGCTTCAGGTAATAGAAAAATCTTTTCTCCACTTTTCATATTTTCAATCTTGGTCTCATGTGCATTTAATTTGCTTGTTGGCAGGATTTATTCTTGAAATCAACTCTAGATTTTGTATGCAAGGTTATCCTTGGTGTAGAACTGGACACTGTTTGTGGAAACTATAAAGAAGGCACAGAGTTCTCCAAAGCTTTTGACGAAGCAAGTGCTGCTCTCATGTTTCGGTATTTCAACTTTCTATGGAAGATTAATAGGTTCCTAAACATTGGATCAGAAGCAGTGCTTAGAAGAGTCTGAGAGTGATTGATGAATACGTTTATAAACTGATCAATTACAAGATTGAGCAAGCCCAGAAGCCACAAGAAAATTCTCATGTAAGCACAAGTACTAAAATTTTTTGTTACTATTCTTAACCATGTATAGAGTCAGTACTAATTTGTTGTTGGCAACTTGCATATTTTACAGGAGATGATGAAAGGAGACATTTTGTCAAGGTAAAATGAAAGAAACTGATCCAAAGTATCTTAAAGACATCTCCTTGTGTTTTATCATTGCAGGGAAAGATACAACAGCAACTACTCTTTCCTGGTTCCTTTACGAACTCTGCAAGCATCCTCGTGCAGGCGAAGATTGCACAGGAAATTAGAGAGGCAACAAATGTAGCAAATGGATCATCCATTGATGAGCTTGCAGCAAGAGTAACTGAAGAAAACTTGGAAAAGATGCAGTATCTACATTCAGCTTTGAATGAAACACTGAGGCTCCACCCAGCAGTTCCAGTGGTAATAATAAAGCTACATCATTGACATAAGTGGAAATATATGAATCAATGTTTATGGATTAGTGTTTGGTCCTCGAATGAAGATTAATTCTTTGCTGCTTTTATAGGAAGGTAAGTTCTGTTTTTCAGATGACACGTGGCCAGATGGATTTAGTGTAAGGAAAGGGGTGATCTTGTGTCATTTCAACCATGTGTTATGGGAAGGATGGAATTCTTGTGGGGTGAAGATGCAGAGGAATTCAGGCCTGAAAGATGGCTTGATGAAAATGGAATTTTCCAGAAAGAAAGTGCTTTTAAGTTCACAGCCTTCCAGGTAGAAATTAAAAACCTTTACTTTTTTTTTATACATTTAACCTAAATAATCATAACCAATATAGTTGGTTGGCGTTGGTTTAACATATCAGTTAAGTATGTGATTCTAGATTTAATACCTGACGCATATAAATGGAATAAATTATTTAATCAATTTCTTATTTGTTTGGTTTTTTAATTTAATTGGTCAAATTTTGATTTGACCAATCCAAAACTAGATCTTACAATTAAATAAAGTTTTTTTGAATGGTGTATTAATTTTAAATTTTCTTATTTTTCTAACTGCAAACCAAACATACCTCGTCCTATCTTAAAAATTAAAGTTATAAACCGTCTCTAATGTGTTGTCTCACAGGCGGGTCCAAGAATTTGCCTGGGGAAGGAGTTTTCGTACAGACAGATGAAGATATATTCTGCAATCCTTTTAGGTAGCCACAGTTTCAAACTGGCTGAGCCAAAGAAACCAATAAAATACAGAACCATGCTGACTCTACATATTGATGGTGGCATTGGCATGCATGTGTATCCTTTTCAGAGAGAGAAATAAGGGTGTTTAAAGGGCAACCACTCCCTTGCTCCGAGGATACAACACGTGACTTGTAGATGCTGCATATGTTAGTCTCACGGTTGCTTTCGAAAATTTTGGTGTTACGTGACATTTAAAAAATTAGTGTCTTTTTAATTATTTAAATATTTTTTTATTTTTTTTTTTGCAGAATCATAAATAATTCCTGGATTATATATATTTTGGGTCCATAGGTTTTGATCAATTTTTAATTTTAATCTAGTTTTTTTTAATTGGTTTTATTTTTTATGTTATATAATATGTTGGAATTACTTTTTAATGTATTAAAATTGGTCCTAAAATATAACACTATTACAAAGTTACCAATAGAAATATTTCTTAATATGCATGTTTCTTACTATGTCTTCAGTTCAATCTCTCTAACTCATTTTACTTTTTAACTTCTCAAAATAAACATTTTTTTCATAAATATTTTTAAGGATCAATTTTAATGTAATAAATAACATAAGGATTGAAACTAATAAAAGAATTGAGGGACCAAAACCAAAATTGGTCAAAACACTAGGACTAAAAATATATTTAATTCGGAAAATCATCACTAAGGGTGATTATCCTTTCCTTATGACTTCTTTAAATATTCATATCCCTAAAGAAGAATGGACACCTAAGAAATTCAAATTGTAAGAGTTTAATGTTAAAGCAAAATGTCATATTATGTGTGTCATGTTTAAGGGTGAATATGATAAAATCTATAGTTGTGAAACAACTATGTCTTATAGTTACTCATGAAAGAATCAACAGTATTAAGAGAAGACAAACACTATTAGTTAGACAATATGAACTCTTTAAGATAAATGATAATAAATCTATTGATGATCTCATCGGAAGATTATAACCATCATCAATGTCATTTCACAATGTCTTCACAGTTTCCTGGACATATCACATATATATACATCATTAAGCATATCCACATTAACTCCAACATATTCATATTCTAAATCCATCCAAGGTCACGCCCATCACTCATCAAGCTTTAAAATAACCATCATCAATAATCATAACTCCTCACAACAAGGTCATATATATATATATATATATATATATATATATATATATATATACACACACACACACACACACACATATGTATATATATAGAGAGAGGATGTCTCTTAGCTGAGAGTGAGAGGAATAGACTTGAACAGTTAGATCTTATCATGGATAGTCAAGATTAACATATATCAATTATGTGAGTTTTTAAAAAGTCATGTAACTTTTTAAGTGATCATAAGACTTTAAAAATTTTTTAATCATGATCATCCATGTATGGTTGCACAGCTTAGATTTGTCCCTCTCACTCTTACCTTAGGCAACATTTCTCATAAGATATATCCCCTATATATAGATATATACACACACATACATAACACATCAGAATGCCACCAAATTATCAAACCTCATTATATATACACCAAGATATCTACAAATTCTCAAAACAACATATAAACATATCATAAACACATTCCCCACTTGGCATTGCTATGTAGTATTCACCTGGTACTGGTATCCATGGCGTTAGTGGGCTCTCTATCTTCAGCCACTGAATCAACAAGTAAGGGGTGAGGACTGACAATATAAATTAATGAAAATAATTCATTACGCAGGAAAGGCATAAACTAGCCTATATTATCACCTAGTTACCCTTCAATTAATCATTTCATCAATTCTCTAATTAACATCCAAATTCTCAGATTTCAGTCACATTACCACAATTCAATTCTATATTCCACACTCTTATCACCATTCATTTACTTCAACCATTATTCAGTCAATCAATTTACTTAACATCATCATCAGTTTAAGTCATCAATATCATCTCGGCATTAAAACTCATATGTCACATTTTCAAAAACATTCATCACCCCATTGAATATCTATAGTAAAAATCAATGTAATGCACAATTGAATCTCAGTCAATATAAATGAGACTTTCTAGTATCTGGCTACTAAATTGGATTGGTCATCAGCTGGGACCCGACCACTTGTGAACTCTACCTGGTCCACATAGCCCTGCCTGGCTCCTACTGACCTCTCGTTAGCTCAACTAGGTCATGCTCGACCGCTAGAGCTAAAAACAAGGTAAAATATATTGATCGATCGTTTACACCATACAATATGCATATATTTCAATTATATCACAATATTAACTCAATTAATTCTCAAGAGCTCATCTCGGCATTATGGCTATCAACCTGGGATCTCATCCTCAGGTATATTCTTTCTCTTTTATCTCATTTCACAACATATCTTAATTTCTCAAATCATCAACAAATCATCATTTCGTTTCATCATCCCACATCAACATGTCATTCATTCCATATAAATTTATGATAATATAATTTTCACGCTTTTAACATATAATTTCTCAATCCACATCATAATCATCATCAAACATACACATTTATATAATCAACTTTTTGAATTTATCAACCTCACATGTCCATACTTATACTCTCGCAACATGTATCATACTCTAACACCAATAATCAATTCACCACACATCACTTTCACATAATCAAATATTTCTAACCATACATATAAAAGATTTATTCGGTAATAGACTATTCTACCTTTTTCCATACGTCGATCCTGACGTTAAATATTATTTTTATTAATTTATATTCGAAGTATACTCTCATTACCTCATTTTTGAGCTTCCACTACTTGGTTTTTGTTCTGAATACGTTCAATATCTAAATTTAAGAAAATTACGAAATGGGTTTAACGTCTCAACTTTCGAAACCATAATTTGTTTACCAAAACAACCTCAAAACTCAATATTAGTGCCTTTGAAGCTTACCTCAATCGATTCCAACCCCAGTCACAAGTTCCGCTTTGCTTAATGTCCCTTCGACGCTTGGGTCGGAACCTACATTGAACAGAATTTTAACCCATCAACACCATTGCAATGCAGGAGCTACTAGGGACCTTTTAATTGGTTTAGATTCTCGAAATTCAAATGAAATATTTAAGCCCCTAGAAACTGGGATGGAAGAAAACTTAACCAAAACTTAAAATTTAAGTTGCCATTACACTAACCTCGCTTCTACAGTTCTGAATACGCGATTAATTTCTAATTCGTCAAGAATTAAGGCCCCAATCAAGCTAACACCACGGCCATGGAGGAATGCTTTTGTTTATGTTTTTGTTCCATTTCACGCACATGGAGAAGAAAATGAATTGGAATTATGTTTTTAAAGCCAAGGGTATTTTAGTCATTTTTAATTCCTTTTCTTTTTCTTTTCTCTTTTTCTTTTCTTCTCTTTTTTTCATTTAATTTAAATAAATATACTCTACTTAATGGTAACTTATATTTAACTGTCACAAATTAATTCAACTTTATTTTAAAAATTAAATCACCGAAATTAATTATTTAAATTTTATTGTCTCCTTCCAATTAATTTATATTTAAATTAGGAAAATTTCTAATTAAATCTAAATTAATTTAATTTAACACTCCATAATATTTAATTTATTTCACACGACACAAGTAATTTAATTTTAACATAAGTAATGTTACAATTCTTTACTTCATAAGATAATGCAAAACAACATATCCCACACATCTAACCTTTCTAATTTTTACTTATCCCTCACAGAGATAAAGAAATGATAACATTGGATGGAGAAATTAATTTTGTTCTATACCAATAGAACAAGATTTCAATAATCTTCTCAAAGCCTACTTCTATTCACTAATGCTCCTTTATCAAATTTATAGTTCTTCAAGTCACAGTAAACTTGGAATGCCAAAAAGGATCAAAATGCAAGCCAATAGAAGAAACAAGAGGCACACCTCTTGATTCTCTGATTCTGATCCTCACAACACGAGCACGCACATCCCCATCAAGCCTATGAAGCCTCTTGTAACCCACTGTAGTCCCTTGGATGATCACTTGACCATCCACATAGATTTCATGCCGTTTGATTCTTTGACCAAGTCCAATTGCTTCTTGTATTCTAATCACATTGAATCTCAGAGTCCCATCGTTGGCCCAAATTTCAATCCAATGGTCCTTCTCATCACCTTGTTCACTTGGGGCCCAATATGACCATAAGTGATCACTGTCTAGCATGTTTTCAGGTCCAAAACCTCCCTCATTGCCCCCTCTTTGGCTACTAACTTTAACATAACAACCTTCTGCAAGATTCTGATTAAAAATTGTGTTAATTGCACTTCTAAATTCTTTCAATCTATGAGCATCAATGTCAGATATAAGGCCAGTTGTATTAGGAGGAACATTCAGAAGTAACACACAATTTCTTCCAACGGAACTGTAATAAATGTCAAGTAGGTCACTTAGCTTTTTTGGCGATTCTGATTTGTGCCAAAACCATCCTGTCCTAATGGAAACATCACATTCCGCCGGTAGCCAATCTGTCCCTTTTGGATCACCGGTGTTAATATACCTGCATTCCATAAGCAAATGTCCAGGTTGAGTGTCTGAAAACAGAATTATAAAAATGAAAAATTAAATGTTTAAAACTCTTTTTGACTGTAAATTTTTTTTATGAAATCGATACTTTATCAACTTTAATAGGAGATCAAATTAGAATCAACTCTTCAACTAACATGACAAAAAGTTATAGATATCCTATCGTTATAATATCTTCATGAATTGATGTTACCATCATGATTTATTTTTGTTCCTTAAAATGATTTAAGGAATCAAAAATAATATTTTATATATAAAAAAGTATGTTAAATTTGTCTAGAAAATCAACTGTGTGCATTAATTTTAAATAAAAAAAATCAGTTCTAACTCTTTGATCACTGTTCTTAGTGCATTAGTTGACATCTTTCATCACTATATAAACAGAAACGAATGTCATTAAGACAAAGTTTTTGTTTAACCCAAAAAATTAGCATTATAATAACTAAGGTTTACCTAATTTGTTTGTGTAACTTTACACTGATTAAGATATCAAGAAATCAAAAGTTTTTATTTTAAAACATCATTAATACTTATTCACACAAATTTTTAAATAATCTCTACACAAATTTCAATAAAACAATTTTATTTTTAATCTCTTATTTTGTGCAAAGTTACACAGATTAGCCAAATCCTAATAAATAAGACTTTGCTATTTAGTTTTAGAATACATTTAATATTTTTTTCAATTATAAAACTTTCATCTTAATTTATGTTCTAAATATTTAGATAAAAATACTGAAAACTATTTTTATAGTTTCATTTACAAACTTTGAAAAACAAAAGATAATATAAAATTACAAATTAAAAATAAAAATAAAAGTCATTTGAATATATAACTTAATTAAAAATTTATATAATAAGTTAGTTTTAAATAACAACTTATATTTTAAAATTAATAGTAAAATTTATTAACATAAATTAAAAATAACTTATTTTAATAAATTATATCAAATAGCTTATCAAAATAAATAAAAACAATTTATTATAATTATAATTTATTTTCATAATATACTTATACATTAAGTCTTCCAAAGTCACCCTAAAACTAAATAACAAAAGTATGATTAGTTCTTCGTTTCAAATTGAGTGCACACAGTCACTAAACAAAAATCAGTGCACAAATGATGAAAGAAAAGCGTGAAAAGCAAAAACTTATGTTACTCAAATGTCCATTAAATATTTTACCAACGAAACCGCAAAGTTTGGTAACCCACAGAATTTTTGCTTTGGTGGGTTGAGTACATTTAATATTTGTTAAATACCCCAATATAAAATTGAATTTGATCAACTAAATTTAATAGTTGATATTAATATGATTAACAAATTAAAAGTTTACTTCTCATTAAGCCCCGGTTGGAATTTTCTAAGAGACCAAAGAGGCCCTTAGTTGATTGAGATAGAAATGAGACGGCTCAAAAAAGAATGCAGTTTCTTTACTTTTGCCTCTTTACCTTTTGAATCAATGCAAAGCACGACCATCTTTCTAATAAAAAAAGTCAGCACTTAATGAATCTTCCTTTTCGTACATTATCATTCTAGAATCTAGATCACTATAGACTTCAGTGTAACAAACAAAGTGGAAAAGTAGCACTTTTTTCAGTGCTTTGCTTTAAAGAAAAACTTACTGAGTAATGTCGGGGCTTCCAATTGATAGTGAGGTTCGATTAATGGTGGACCAACATGTGTACCCTGCAGACCCTTTCTCATCTCCCACCCACCTAACATCAGGACCAGCATCAGAGAAGATATTGATGGAACTCTGCAACTCCTTCACCATAGAAAACCAATCTTGGAAGTAATATGACACATTTTGTGTCTTGGGATCCTTTGCTCCATCAAACCAAATTTCCCTAACATTTTCATATCTAAAAAGCATAGACCACTGGGTTAGTAAATCAATCACTCAAACAAACCTATAACAGAAGAGAAATGTTAATTAGTACAACAATATTTTTACAACAATTTACATTTATGTGAAAGAGATAAAAGTAATATTAGTCATAGCAAAGGACAAAAGAGAAATAGAATAGAAATGAAACTCACTTATTGAGCAACTCTTGCAATTGAGCCAAGTAGTATTCATTATAAAGCAAATCATGGCCATATCTAGAGTCATGTCTATCCCATGGAGAAAGGTAGATCCCGACATCTATTCCTTGTGCAGTGGCTGCATTGACAAACTCTTGAACAACATCACCCTTACCACCTTGCCAGGGGCTGCTAATGACAGAATGTTGAGTGTACTTAGAGGGCCAGAGGCAAAACCCATCATGGTGTTTTGCAGTTAATATCATTAATGAAATTCCTGCTTCTGCTGCCACAGTGGCCCACTGTGTTGTATTTAACCTTGTAGGATTGAAAATTGCTGGATTTTCATGGCCAGTGCCCCATTCTCTGTCAGAAAATGTGTTGACACCAAAATGGAGGAACATTATAATCTCCCTTTGTTGCCATTTCAACTGGGAATATGTTGGGAGTGGGAGAACTGGCAATGGGGGTGTTGGCACTTGCTCTTGCTTACCCCAACAAATGCAGAATCTGAGTTGTTGGAATAATAATGTAGTAAAGAAAAAATAACACCATAGCCTAGCCATGGTGCTCTAGCTTGTTCTGCCCCTAGTTCCCTTTCTAATTGTTACTTATATTATTCTATATGCTTTTGGGTTTGGAAATGGAAGAGAATGAATGTGTAAGTGGGGTTTGGTTTTTCGATGGTGATGGAGGATTGGGACATAGGACAAACGGGATTTAAAGATAACATTGTGGTTTGCATTTTGTTTGGTTCCCGCTTATCCAATTGTCATCATCATACCATCCATTGATTCATTCCAATTATTCACGGGTTGATTTTCCTGTTGCAGTATTTCTCAGAGTCACAAGGCTAAATGCTAGCTTCAATACGTGGCTTTCACTTTCTTGTGCGAATTTTTAACTTGTCGTTTGGCTCATAATTTTGTTTTTCTTTATTCATGGCTCGTAATTTACTTAACACAAGATTTTGGACTTGTCTTAATTGTGTGTAACATTTTATAATTTTTAATTATTAAAATTAAGTTTCTCTACTCCCGTTATATCTATTAAGTAATAAGTGTGATATCACAACAATTCGTTCACATTTTTAATGAAAAGTATGTGGATAAAGAATATAAAAGCAAAAAATATTACATTTTTTTATATTTTATTATTTGAATATTTTGTATGTTTTTTTTATTTATAATCATAAATCATATCACTATAAAAAAAATCACGATTTACTAACACCAATTTTAAAAGTTGAAAATCTTTATTGGTATAACCTTTAACTAAGAAAAATAAAAGTGTTAGAAAACGTATTTTAGATGTATACTAATACTACCCATTCATTGTTAACTTTTTATTCTGTTAGGAAAGTGGGTGTAGAGGTTGTTTGGAGATCATGAGTATTTGTGGGGTAGGGTATTAGAATCAAAATATGAGAGTGATGTTCAGTCAGGGGATTGGAAGATTTTCAGGAAATGTTCAAAATGGTGGAAGGATTTGGGGAGTGTATTGAAACTGTGTGATGAGTTTCGGTGGTTTCGTTGGTGGGTGATGGGTTAAAAACAAGGTTTTGGTCTGACTGCTGGTCGGGGGAAACAACGTTAAAATCCAGGTATCACAGGTTGTTCTTAGTTTTGTCACAACAACATGCTTCTGTGTGGGTGGATAATGTGTGGGTCTGAGATCTTAAATGACGCGGAGAGTTTTTCGTCTTGGAACGTGAGTTATTGTCATCTCTCCTTCATGACTTGAAAGTTTTGTTGGTGTGCGTGTGGATACATTAGATTCTTGGTTATGGTTAGGATCTTCTTTTGGTCAGTTCTCTGTAAAGTCAGCGTACAATTTTTTGCTTCAATGATCTAACTTGTGGGATTCATTTTTGTGTGCTTCTTCTAGAATAATGTTGTGCCTTTTAAAGTGGGAGGCCTTGGATGGAGGTTATTACTTGATCGAATTCAAACTAAAAATAATTTAACTATGTATGGGGTTGTGTTTGATAATTCTTTTCTCTTCTGTGTCTTTTGCAGAGAATGCAATTGTTCTCATCTGTTCTTTTCGTGTAAAGTAACTTATTCTTTATAGCAGTTTAGTTTTGATTGGTTGGGTTTTTACTTGGTTTTGTATCATTACAGTAAGGAAAACTTTAAATGTACTAGGTTTGATAACGGGACTAAACTTGGATTGACTGTGATATAGTTTGCTACTGTTTGGACTATATGAGTAGTAAGGAATGAGATAATTTTTAAGGGAGAAAATGTGTCTGTTGATAACATATTTGAGTTAACAGGTCGTGGCTTTGGTGAAGGTTTCTACTGAATGAGTTCTTTAGAAACTATGTTGAATGGTATGGGAGCATTTTTTGTGCTTATCAGGATTATGATTAATAACTTTTTGTATATGAGTTAGGGTACCTCTTTACCCTTTTTTTAATATTTTTTCTTTTGCTGATCAAAAACAATTGTTAACTCACATTTTGATTTAATATTCATATCATGTAAACCCCCTACAGTCAGCCTTGTGGTGAGGGTTTGGGTTGTTATCCTAAGATTATAGGTTCAAACCTTAGGTTTTATTATTTTCTTATCATAAACCAAAAAATGTTCCTATCATATTTTATAGAAATAAAATTTAGATCAATCTAAAATTATTTAGTATCTTATTCATATGAACAAAATTAATAATGTTATATATACTTTTGAAAATATATAAAAATATCCTTTAATTATGCCCTTTTAAAATTAATAATTTAATAAAAAAAGTATGTGCAATCATAAATATTCATGAATCGTGATTAGTTAATTAAGAAGTAATAATTGGTTAAAGTTACATTGTAGTATAATTTAATTCATTTTTATATATACCATAAATGATATAAAAATTAAAACTAAATTAAAAAACTTTCTTAATATCTATAAATTAACTTAAAAAATTAAATTAACTATGGCTCTCCTAAACATTTCTTTCAAGGTAACAACTTTTAAAATTTATATGTTAGTAAATAACAAATTTTTTTAAGTATATATTACATTGTTAGAAAAAACGATAATGCGTTTTTGTTGAACATTTTTATCCAATGGAAACATGTAGATTTGACAAAGTATGACTTGAATTTTTTTTGTCCTTGCAAATACTGATTTAATTTAATTTTAGTTCTATATTTTTTTTTTGAATTCTCATATATTAAACCCTACAAGAAAACATTGTATTTTATGTGGGATAGAGTATCACACAATAGTTAAATTTCCTCATGTTATAGCCCATTTATGTAAGAGTCACACCCAAGCCAAAAAAACTCATGCAATGACCTAGGGATGGCAAAACGGGTTAGGCTCATCGGACTGGCCCGCCAAGCCCGTCAAAATTAACAGGGTAGACAAGATTTTTTAGCTTGCCTCCCGCCATGGCCCGATCTGCCTAGCCCTCCAATTTGGCAGGTCAAAACCTTGTCGGACGAGCCTGCCCGACAGACCCTTGCCAAAAGAAAAAATTATAAATATTACTAATTAAATTACTTATACTTTATTTTATTAAAATATATACTTTCATTTTCTAAAATTAAAAAAAGTGACATCTCTTACTACTTATATATTTCTTTTAATAATATCTTTTTTAATTTTTTAAAATTATTTTTTTAATTTTTATCTAAATTTGACTTTTTTATATAAACAATTATAATTTTAACTTTGGTAGGATGACCCGCCAGCTCACCGGGCCTGCCATAGACGGGGTAAGCCCATTTATTTTAGCAGGGCGGGCCACCCGGCACATTTTTTGGCGGGCTTTGGCAGGATGGGCCAGGGCCCAACGGGCTAGTCTATTTTGCCATCCCTACAATGACTAGCATGGGGCACGAGTCCCACGCTACAACCAACACTATTATTTTACGTGGAATATTATGTACCACACAATAACCAACGTTCACTATTATTATTATTATTATTATTATTATTATTATTATTATTATTATTATTATTATTATTATTATTTACACATAAGAAATAAGAAAGTATGTAACATCCTAAGTTTAGAGATTTCTGGAAAATAAATTTTTGGACCTGGTAACTTGTTCCCCTCCTGCGCACCTCTTAGTATTTTTGGCATAACTCTCTCATACGATATCTGATTTGTGTAATTCTGGTCTCAAAATTTCCGTAACAAAATTCTCTACGATTTTATGCAAACCTTGGAGGCCGGATCTGCACCAATTGGTACAGTTTTGAGAATCTCTCTAGACCTGTTCCAATCCCACAATAGCCCTGTCCTGTTTTAGAAAAAAATTGCATATCTCCCTCATACGACGTCAAAACCACTTTGTTCTTTTTTCTATGGTTTTGAATCAAAAAATACTACAACTTTGATGAAGGGCACAAAAGCTGATTCTCAAAGGAAAAATCGTGGTAAAATTATCGTTTCAACCTTAAATAATTTAGGAGCTTCGAGAGCACTTTACCTTGGTTCGGACATATCTTGGGCCACCAATATTGGATTTTCACATGCTTTATATCGTTTCGAAGAAAAAATAAAGATCTACAACTTTTGTGTTGTGAGTTTTTCTATTTTTGAACATAGCACAATTTAAAATTTCATGTAAATATCAACTCTCCTTATACACAATACCCATTAAATTTTAAATCCTTAATTAAAAATAGTTTTACACTTTGCCATGTGCCCAGCCCATATTGGACCTCCTATTCCACTCATATTCTGTCCAGAAACAAGCTTAGTGAGCAAGGGATCAGATTTCATTTTTCCTTATGCATTGTCGTAACACTTGCTTTCTTTAATTCAATTGCAAAATTTCTCAAGGAGAATTCATCACTTGTTCATGGTCTCTTTCAACCAGTGCCACTCTACTTCTTCATCACTTCATTTCTTTCAATCCAAACCTTGATCCAGCACCATTATACCTCTTCATTGCATGCTAGAGCTGTGGTGTTTTAAGGAGCAAAAGCTTGACATAAATTTCTTTTCTTGACCAAAATCACTATCAAGGTAAAGGAGGGGTATTTCCATCTTTTATCTAAGATTATTACATGGATGGGGTTTCAAGTACAACCATGGATCCTGATGACTTAAGTGGCTGAAATTGTGCTTGAAAATCACATGCAAAAGTGAATGATTTATGAGAAATGAAATGGTAATTCATGGAACCCTTGGTTGAAACCCTTGCTCTTATTTTTCTTCAATTCTATAATTAATTTCAGCATTTGATTATGGATATGCAATGGCTGTTACGTGATGGTGATTGACCATGGCAATGATGATTCTAAACTAATTGTGTAGATAATTATTGATTTGTCAAGCTTTGATTCCTTTTTGTTCTTCTTTGGCTGAAAGACACACATGGTATTTTCCCTTTATTTTAAAACAAAATTTGAGCTTAGAAATGATTTTTAAGATGTTAATAATTGCTGTTTGGATTTCCCTTGGGCCGTGAATGCATTGTAATGTGTTCTTGAATTGTAGAAAATGATATAAGGCCTTAAAACTGTTAAACAAATTAATTGATATTAATTAAGATGAAACTAAATTGTAAAGAAGATAAAATACTTATTATGTTTACTTGATCTAGTTTTAAAAATTTTCGGTTAAGAGATTATGTTGGTAAAATAAAATCATGGTGATGATTAAAAGCTGATTGGAAAAGGTGTTAAAAGGCTGAAAATGACGGTGTTAAAAGCTGTTAATTTTAGGTGTTAAAAACCGAAAACAAATGTTAAAAGTTAAAATTTGACAGTGTTAAAAGCTATAGTTTTAAGAATTAAAACTCGAACTTTTTAACAGGTATAAAATGTTAGATTTTTGAGTGATGTTAAAAATAGATTTCATTAAGAAAATTTAAAGGTTGGATTTTAAATATTAATTTTTGAGTATAAAATATAAGGTTGGATTTTCTAAATAAATTCTTGTGGAATTTTGTTTAAAGAAGTTTTATAAAAATTTAAACTAACTAATAAGTGTTTCAAGGCTAAAGTTTTATATTAAAATTTTGACTAATAAATTTTAGTAATTCTGGATTTTTATAAGTTAACCATGAACTAATTAAATTAAGTAAAGTTTATTGGATAATTTTATATGAATCCCTAAATGTTAAAGTTTAGAAAGTTTTAAATGATTTAAGAACACTTAAGCAAAATATTTTTGAATATTTAATCGCTTAAGAACAAAAGAAATTTTATAAAGGTTATAGAGAATACTTGATTTGTTTTTAGTGAAAAGGGTATTAAAATAATTACTAAATCTGAGAATTTATTGTAATTATTGAATTATAAGGGTTCGTTATTTGAGTGTCAAAATTGTGATTTCTACGTAGCGTAGAAATTATTTAAGTAATTATTATTAATTTACAAATTTCTGACCTTGGAAACCAAAAATCGGTGATTGAATTAGAGCATTCGAGCTTTGGAATCGAGGATTCAAGGTAGGGGGAGCATTATATTTAAAATTCATAGATTATAAACGAATAGGGGTATACACGCCTATTTATCTTGATGAATGTGATAGTGATTGATTGATGTCTAGTGAATTCTATGATAATGATGATGATGTTATTTGTAGTCGTCAGTGATATACCCTTTAATTGTTATCGTTGGTTTGATTGATAATTTATAACTATGTTGGTTCCGTTCCTATGTATGTGTTGATGATGAATGGATGATTATAATTTTATATTACGTAAGGTTGCCATTATTATTATATGTTGATGATGATTACCAAGCTTGAGGAAGCTTAGTGAATGTTGTGTTGATGATTAATTACAGGTTGTTGCATGCTATGCTTGTTGATATGTTGTGGTAAAACTCTTGGTGATGGTAACCAAGTGGTAGCCCTTGAAGATGGTAATCAGGTGGTTTGTTGATGATTGATAATTGTTGAAAATAAGGAAACCAAGAGACAATTGGATGAATTTCTGTGTGTTTGAATACACAACGGAGTAGTATATTTATAATAAAGTGGTAATAAATACAAGATCATAATACAAATAATATATAATCAATCTAATCAATTCTAATATATTTACAATATTCTAACACTCCCCCTCAAGCTGCAGCATATAAATCATATGCACCAAGCTTGTCACATAAGTATTTAATACAAGGACCCCTAAGAGACTTCGTGAGAACATCTGCCAATTGATCATTGGAATTTACAAATTTTGTAACAATGTCCCCTAATACAATCTTCTCTCTGATAAAGTTGCAGTCTACTTTAATGTGTTTGGTCCTTTTATGAAACACCGGATTAGAAGAAATGCGCAATGCAGCTTGATTGTCACAAATGAATGTCATAGATGTAGTTTCCCTAAATTTTAGTTCTTCAAGCAATATTTGAGCCATATGAGCTCACATGTAGCCAAAGCCATAGCTCGGTACTCCACTTCTGCACTTGACCGGGCTACAACATTTTGCTTTTTACTTTTCCATGAAACCATGTTATCCCCAAGAAAGACACAATAGCCCGTTGTAGATCTTCTGTCAATAGGAGATCCTGCCTAGTCAGCATCTGAGTATCCAGTTATTCGAGTATGACCCTTGTCTTCATACAAGAGCCCTTGACCTGGTGCCCCTTTGATATATTTTAAGATACGGATAACTGCATCCCAGTGACCTTCACAAGGGGAGTTGAGAAATTGACTTACTATACTGACTTCAAAGGAAATGTCAGGACGTGTGATAGTAAGGTAATTTAGCTTTCCAACTAGTCTTCTATATCTCTCTGGATCTGAGAGAGGCTCCTCTTGTTCCGGCATAAGCTTAGCATTGGGATCCATGGGAGTATCTACCAGTTTGGTCCCCATCAAGCCGGTCTCCTCCAAAATATCCATCACATACTTTCTTTGAGAAATTACAACACCTGAACTAGATTGTGCCACCTCTATTCCTAAAAAGTAGCGAAACCTTCCAAGACCCTTTGTTTGGAAGTGACGATGTAAGTGTTGTTTTAAAAGAACAATGCTAGTGTGATCACTTCCTGTGATGACAATGTCATCAACATATACAACCAAGTAAATACACCCGGAGGTAGAATAGCGATAGAAAATAGAATGATCTGCCTCACTCCGAGTCATGCCAAATTCTTTTACGACAGTGCTGAATCTACCAAACCATGCTCTTTGGGATTGTTTAAGACCATACAGGGACTTCCGAAGCCGACAAACCAATCTTGAACACTCCCCCTGAGCAACAAAACCAAGTGGTTGCTCCATATAGACTTCTTTCGTCAGATCACCATGGAGGAAGGCATTTTTGATGTCTAACTGGAAAAGAGGCCAATGACGAATGGCAGTAATGGAGAGAAATATGCGTACAGAGGCCATCTTAGCTACCAGGGAAAAAGTATCACCATAATCAAGGCCAAAAATCTGAGTATAGCCTTTGGCTACCAAGCGAGCCTTCAATCGATCAACAGAACCATCTGGGCTAATTTTGACTGTGTAGACCCACCTACATCCGACCACTATCTTACCGAAGGGAAGAGGAACAAGATCCCAAGTTCCACTGCTTTGTAGTGCACTCATTTCCTCAATCATGGCTTGTCGCCAGCTAGGATGAGACAAAGCTTCACCTGCAGTTTTAAGAATGGCAACAGAAGACAAAGAAGGGACACCAATATAATGGGAAGGTGATAGGTGATGATAAGATAAAACAACATAATGAGAAGAGGGATTATGAGTGGAATGAATACCTTTACGGATAGCAATAGGAAAACTACTATTAGGGGACAGATCTGGAGGAGGTGAAGGAGTTGGCTCCAGAGGTAAGTCAGATGGGACTTCATCAGGTGGAACCTCCAAAGTAGGACGAGGCCGACGTTGATATACTTGAAAAGGGCGAGGTGGATCGGTGGAAATATCGGTGACCACAAGAGACTGATATATAACCTGCATGGGAGAAACAGAAACAGGGCTATAAGAAGTAGGTCTAGACACAGAGTTCTCCACAGTGGGAATTGTAAAATATGGATTAGACTACAAAAAGGTAACATCGGCAGAAACAAAGTAATGATTAAGGCTAGGACAGTAACATTTATAACCTTTTTGAGACCTTGTATAACCAAGAAGCACACATTTAGTTACCCAGGCGGAGAGTTTATCGGTGTCCGTGTCAAGGTTGTGGACAAAACAAGTAGAACCAAAAAATGAGGTGGTAAAGAGTATAAAGACTAGTGAGGAAACAAGATGGGGTGAGGTACCTGATTATCAAGAACGGAGGAGGGCATATGATTAATTAAATAACAAGCTGTAAGGACAGCATCCCCCTAAAACCGATGAGGAATATTACCATGTAAAAAAAGTGTCTGAGTTGTTTCGACAAGATGTCAATTTTTTCTTTATGCAATTCCATTCTGTTGAAGGGTATGAGCACAAGATGTTTGATTTAAAATCCCACGAGAAACCATAAATGATTGAACAATTAGATAAATACTCACTGGCATTATCACTACGCAAGGTACGTATAGTAACACCAAACTGGGTTTTAATTTCATTACAAAAATTTTGAAAAATTAAAAACAACTCAGAATGATTTTTCATTAAAAATAACCAAGTACACATAGAGTAATCATCAATAAAGGTAACAAAATATTGATATCCTAAATTAGACATGGTATGACATGTACCCTAAATATCATAATGGACTAAGCTAAATGGAGACTTAGCATGACCTGAGACTCGATTATTAAAAGAAGTACGACTATGTTTACCTAATTGACATGACTCACAAGATAATATAGATAACTTGGGAAGTGTGGACACCATTATTTGCAACTTGTGAAGACTTGGATGACCCAACTGAGCATAGAGGAGACTGGAATCAACCGCCGACCCCACATGTGTAGAAGGTTAAAGTTGATAAAGCCCATGTGACTCACATCCAGTGGCAATCCTCCGCCCCAAACTCCGATCCTGGATGAAAATAGAGTCTTTAGTAAATGAGACAATGTAATCAAGAGAGCAAGTTAAACGACTAATGGATAATAAATTAAAGGAAGACCCAGGCACATAAAGAACATTTTCAACAGACAAAGAAGGAAGAGGGTGAACAATACCGAGACCTTGAGATTGAGTCTGACATCCATTAGCCATAGTAATGGAAGGTGAAGAAGTTGAGCTAGAAAGGGTAGAGAATAAGGATTTGTTACCGCTAATATGATCAGTGGCCTAGAGTCAAGGACCCATGAACCAAGAGAGTGAGAAATACCAGTAAAAGAATTACCTATTTGCACTATAGAAGCCATGGAACCTGAAATCTTGCACTCTTTACACCACTGAAGAAAATTGTCATAAGTAGGTATGGTCATAGTCTGTGGTCCAGATGCAAAGGTGGAAATGGTTGACTGTACAACATTTACCATTCTGGAAGAGAGAGAAAAACACAAACAAAGGAGATAGAAAGTGCAAAACGAACCCTAACAGGGTCAAATGGTGTCCGAACAAAACAATCAATTCTAATCCGAGGGTTGGTGGCCGAAAACGTCACCGGAAGGAATGCGCGGTATTGTTCACGCGACACTGTTCATAAGGAACTGTTCATGTGGCACTGTTCATACGGTATTGTTTACGTGGAAGAGAAAACAGTAGAAGAAACCTGGAGCAGTCGGAAAGGAGCACGCGACCGAAGAGAAACCTGGAGATTAAACAGCTTTCAAAAAAAAAATTCACTGGTGAGTAGTGAGCCCACTGGGTAAAACACGAATTAGGGTTGCCTCTCGTTAGGCTCTAGATACCATATTGAAAATAAGGAAACCGAGAGACAATTGAATGAATTTCTGTGTGTTTGAATACACAACGGAGTAGTATATTTATAATAAAACAGTAATAAATACAAGATCATAATACAAATCATATACAATCAATCTAATCAATTCTAATATATTTACAATATTCGAACAATAATTATTTGGCATAGCATTTGCATTCAGATGCACATAGGACTACAGGGGGCTTGTGATGCCGGCCCAAATGGGAGAGTGACCTGATGGTAAGGCATAGACCCTGTGGTGGTATCTTCGGATTCTACAGTCGCCTTTGAGTTGGTCTCAAGGCTAGCCCGTAACACCGAGTTGAGTTGTTACTGTCACTGAAAGTGACTGGTGTTACATTATGGGCGAGGGGTTTGGTATCTGTAAAACGGCCAAATCAGCTGAGAGCTGAGATATATTATTATGTTGTGTAATTTCCATCATTAGAGTCGAATTTGCATGCATATACATATGCATATAAGTATTATGATTGTGAATGATGTGGGACAACTCATAGTATATGATGATTGTGGTTGATTACATTTGAGATAATGTAATCGTATTAAATGACAGGTTGTATAGTAATGTTTATGATGAATTATCGATTGTGTTGGAATTATATATTTGATTAGGAAATTATATTGAATTCGGTTCAATAACTGTCATTTAATATATATATATATATATATATATATATATATATGCTCACCCCTAAGTTGTCATTTTTCAGTGAATGTAGATTGAGGCGATGCTTGGTAATGGCTCGGTTGGAATTGTTTTGGTCTTGGAGGCCTATATATATTTGTATAGCTAATGGGTATAGTATCGCCTTGGTTGGCACTCTTGATACATATGTTACATATCTATGTGTAGTGGAACAATAAGTCATTTTATTCCTGAACGCTTGCATGTAGAAATAAGAAAATTAAAAGCATATTACGTTATCAAATTATATACTCTACCCAAGAATCTTCTTGAGAACCATATAACGGTGCCTGTATGTGTTTGGGGTTTCCGCCGGATTTGATAGATTCGCTAAAGATCGAAAAAATTTCCCATATTTTTATTAGTAGGGTGTCACAAAGCATACTAAATAAAAGTATATATGTTGTAAAAAGTTTTGTAGTGTTTAACAAAGATAAACAAACATAATTATATCAACATCTAGGGCAAGAGCCATGACGAGGGTGTAGCTAGGGGGCTGACAAGGCTATTGTTGTTAGACCTAGGGGCTAACAAGGCTTTTGTTGTTAGGTCTAGAGTGTTGACAAGGCTGTTGTTGAGGGGGCTAGCGGTGTGGTAATGATGATTGATGATCCTCATAGCCTAGCATCATACTGAAGGTCATGGCTAACCCTTGATGATCCTCTCTATTGTGCCAACCTAAGCTTAGCTAATTAGGTTTACATTTGATCAAACTACTCCATCCACATGACATCCTGTCATATTTACTTAATTTAAATTAGGGTTTTAATATCAATTTAGTAGGTTTTTACTTTAAAAAATGTAGCACATATCAAAAATTCAAAGAACAACATGAAGAAGTTTTTTTAAAAAAATTCAGGATGCACTTTTTTTGCACATCATCCAATATTTTACGTCTAAAGGGAGATATAAAACTCCAATCACCACTAAAAAAACAACTGTTAGCGACGGAAGTAATTGGTCGCTAATCAATGGAATTCCCGTCGCTAAAACCATTAGCGACGGCATCTCAGACGGGCAAGAGGACGTCGCTAAAACCCTCGTCGAAAACACATCCGCGACCACACACCTGCCGTCGCTAACATATTGACGGCGAAAGGTCGTCGCTAAAATCGTCTCTGCCCCCATAACTCCAGCCGTCGCTAAGTGTTCCCATACAGCGACCTCGAGTCCCCGTCGCTACTAACGGCCACCAGCGACCACCGTATGCCGTCGCTATAGGTAGTGATGTAGCGACCACAGTATCCGTCGCTAGTGGTTGCGATGTAGCGACGCCGTTGTCCGTCGCTAGTTGATTGTGATGTAGCGACCACAGTATCAGTTAGCGACCACACGATCCGTCGCTAGTGATTGTGATGTAGCGACCACAGTATCCGTCGCTAGTGGTTGCGCTGTAGCGACCACAACGTCCGTCGCTAGTGTTAATAAGTCAGCGACGGACGTGGACCGTCGCTAACGGGAATTTTTAAATTTTTTTAAAATTAATTCAATATTGACTGGTTTTGTTAATTTAACTTTAAAAATATGTTAATATTTTGTATTTTGTATTGGCTGATAAAATTTTATAATTAAATTAAAATAATTTTTTTGAAGTAATAAATTATTATTAAAAACAAAATAATAGATTAAATTAATTTATCAAATAGGTTGAATTATTAATGATAGGTAGAATAAGGCTTTGTGATTTGAATGTAATTACCAATAAATATTGACATAATAAATAAAGAATGACAAAATAAATACTGAATGAAAATATAACATAACTAAAAATCAAATATACAATGTGTATAAATAAAAGAACTACAATCAAGGTGGTGGGGGATCCTGGGGTGGTGGTGGGGGCGCCTGGGAAGTGGGGGGAGGTAGCCTCGCCATCAACTGCATCAGTAGCTCCTGCTGCTGAGCAAGTTGCCGACGAGTCTCGGCGTGCTGCTCCTCGGCCCGCTGTCGGTCCGCCTCGGCCTTCTGTCGGTCCGCCTCGTGCCGCTCCAACAGCAACTGCCTCTGACGTCGCTCCTCCTGTAGCTCATCGTTCAGGTTTTGAATTACCTGAACGACCTCAGTCGGAAGACCAGAGGAAGACGAAGAGGAAGGGGTCTTCCCATTTTTCGCCAGCTGCGTGCCGACGCCACCCAATCCAAACACCCTCCCTTTCTTGTTCACACCGCCAACAGCCTCCATATAGATGGCGTTGTCGTCAGAACAAGATAGGGTGGGAGGAACCTCCCCTTCAGGGGTGGAAGCCACCAGGTCCGCCTCCTTCTCGGCCCTCCTGGCCTGATACGCCTCCTGTAAATTCAAAAACAACGATAGGATTAGTAAGCTGATTTGTAAGTAAATTAAAAGCATGTGTCAGTTAAAAGTAAATACCGCTAGCTCTGTAGTCTTCTGGTTTACCCATGCACCGGCTTTGTTCTTCTTGGTCATTTGCATGACCTCAAACAAAGAAGGCTCCCGGTGCTCCCTCAGCTCCTGTGGTGGACAAAAAACATTGAGATTATTATTTGTAAACATGTAAGACGAACCATAATAGAAATGTTTAACATAAATATACTTACAAATCTTTTCTTGTGCTCGAGGGTTGAAATGCTACCCCCAGTGTAAACCGAGGCTGCAGCATCGGCGGCTCTGTTGGCCCTATTCCGAGCACTCGCCTGCTGGAATGGGACCCCGCCCCACTTCTGGACCATCCCGTCCCAATGGTCCTCCGGGATCCAACGAGGGCGCTCACCCTTGTCCCTCACCTTCCAAAGGGTACTCTTGATGATTTTGGAGGTCTTTGTGGCAAAGACCTTCCTAATCTCATCAATCATACCCTCCGCCCACTGGTAATCACGCTGTAAAATGAATTGATAAATCAAAATTAATAACGGGTCTATTTTACAAATCAAGTCACAATAAATGAGCTAGGAACTTACCGAGAAGGTGTCAAACCACCTATCTTGCACAACCTTCCCAGCATCTGTCCAAGATATATATGGACCATCCCACTGGGCCTTCAAAACCTTAGTAATCGCTTTGGTAGTGCGACTACTATCAACAAAGCTGTAATGACAACAATTATGTTAGGAGTAAAACAACACACAATCTAGGGAGACACCCAAAATTTTGGCAGAGTCTCCCCTGTAAATGTAACATTTCCAAGTTTAAATAGTTACCCTGTTACAAACAGAAGAGTGCCCAGTACAATTCAATCTATACAAGTACTAATTAAAGTAAGCAACAATAAACCAACAAGTCTTTCAACTAAACCCTAATATAAAGTATCATACAAATAACATAAAAGTATATGAAATTTAGTCACTTACTCGTCTCCGGCCGGCACGGGTACCAACATGGGCAGAGGGGATGCCGGAGGTAGGGTCGCCTGATGGCCATGGTCCTCCAAACCACCAACTCCAGGAGTCTGCTCTGGGGTGGTCAGCTGTGGGGGTGATGGGGTTGTCTGCTGTGGTGGTGGTGATGGAGTGGTCTGCTGGAGTGGTGATGGAGTGGTCTGCTGTGGTGGTGGTGATGGAGTGGTCTGCTGTAATGGGGATGGAGTGGTCCGCTGTGGTGGTGATGGAGTGGTCTGCTGCCCTGGGGTTTGCATCCCCAGACGGGAAGCCGGGGTCCTGGACCCACCACCCCTACTGAAGGGCAGTCGACGTCCCGTCATCTGTGGATAAAATCATGAAAAGAAAGGTTAGTCTCAGGATATATATAAACCTATGTATATATGTTTAACAACTACATACTCTGTATCTGTTTCAGTTTCAAATTCCCCCTCAGTTTCAGTGTCACTGTGGTTATCTGTTTGAACAAGTTCATCAGTATCCAAATCAGCCCTAGACCGTTTTGATCGAGAGACAAGGTCTTTGTCAATGTGTTCACCCCCCGTAGTGGCGAGTGTCTCATCCATTATGACTGGATCAATGTTGAACAACAAATTGGCATCGTTGAGCTCGTGTGGTGCAAGCTGATAAGCGTCATCGACCTCCTCGGAGACATTGTCAGTGATCTGACTTCGGGCCTTGGCCTTGATTACTGCATACCAGTCCCGATGTCCTCCCGGGAAGTCGGTGTAATAAACCTGCTCAGCTTGTTGGGCAAAAATGAAGGGATCAAACCCTTTATATCTACCATTCTTCTTGACCTCAACTAAGCCGTAGTTGTTGTCAACCTTTGTTCCAACGCCGATTGTGTTGTCGAACCAATCACATTTGAATAGAACAATATCTCTTCTTAGTCGTCCAGAGAATGAAACTTCAACAATCTCCGTCAGCACTCCATAAAAGTCTTCTTCCAACTGACCGGCGGTGCCTTTAACACAAACCCCGTAGTTATGGGTGCGCATCCCTTCACTCCATTGAAGAATATTAAACTTGTAGCCATTTACGTAGTAAATAGGCCATTTTTTAACAGTCTTCACCGGCCCCCAAGAAAGGGCTTGGAGTAAAGAATCTTCAATATGGTTGTTAGGGTCTTGTATCTATGTACAACATAAGAAGTAGGTCATTGTTACCATATTGACGGGAGTTAGAAGCAAATAGGCTTAAAAACACTTGGTATACGGGTCTTACATGTTGCGCGAACCAACCAACGAACTTGGATGACACCTCACTATGAATTTGGTCATCAGTTAACTCATTTTGCTCAAGTTTTAGCATATCTGTGTATAAGCTATTGAAAGAAACAAATAAGTTTAATATAAAAGCTACGTTAAGAATGTATAATATAACTTGTATGACTTACTCAATAAAGGGTTCCACTTCTAGGCAATTGAGAAGAATGTACAAGTGAGCCGCCTTTCGATCTTTCTCATCAATGTAACATTTTGTGAGCCTGCGCCCCGGGTGACCAGGATAGTTGAAAATCGACGTTTGTTCATCAAACCCTGTGCGGCTGGCTACACCAAGATTGCGGGGAATTCTACTCATTCTAGTTTCTATCTCCGTTGGAAAATAGAAAGAAGCAAAGGTTGTCATTTCTTCGACTAAGTATGCCTCACAAATTGAAGCTTCAACGCAGGCTTTGTTCGACACTTTATCTTTTAAAGAGCGTAAGAATCTTCAACATCATTAACAAGGTGGTGTTAAGTTAGAAAATACTATTATAAGCATGATTTGCAAGTAAATTAAAGAGTTCACCAAGCATTCACCTTTCGAATGGATACATCCAACGATACTGCACTGGGCCACCAACCAAGGCCTCGTACGGTAGATGGATAGGCAAATGCTCCATGGAGTCAAAAAAACTTGGTGGGAAAATCTGCTCCAACTTACAAATCAACACCGGGATAGTTTCTTCCATCTTCATAAGTTTCTCCACACTCAACAAAGTAGCCGTCAACTCCTTAAAGAAGTGACTCAACTCCACTAACGGTTTCCAAATAGGCTTCGGTAAGGAATGAAACGCGTACGGGAGTAGTTGTTGCATAAACACATGGCAATCATGACTTTTCATGCCAAACACCCTGCCCTCCTTCACGTCGACACATCTACTCAAGTTAGAAGCGAATCCGTCAGGCAGGGTCAACCCATTCATCCAAATACACACAGCAATCTGTTGTGGTCTAGTTAAAGCATATTTTGCATGGGGTTTAAACATTCTTCCACGTCCCGCATCCCTCAACTCCAACTCCTTTCTGGAACACCAAATCGGAAGGTCTAGACAACTCTTCTCGTTGTCCTTTGTTCTCCCTTTGATGTCCATAACAGTGTCAAAAATATTCATGAAAACATTACGTTCAGTGTGCATCACATCAATGTTGTGTCTTAACAACAAGTCTTTCCAATATGGCAAATCCCACAACACACTCTGCTTCACCCAGTGGTGTTCCTTACCGTAACCCGCAAACTCCTTAACACTCTTGTCCCAGATGTAAGGATACTCTTCGACCCTCTGCCAAACTCGTGCACCAGATAACCTACGGGGTGGAGGTTCGTTAACAACCTTGTTCTTCTTAAAAGCGGTTTTGTTCCTCCTAAACGGGTGATCCAACGGTAGAAACTTTCTATGACAGTCAAAGAAACTTGTCTTGCCACTAACAGGGAGTGATTCCCCCCCGGTATGTTCCATGCATACAGGGCAAGCAAGCTTCCCAGACGTGGACCATCCAGAAAGCATACCATAGGCCGGGAAGTCGTTAATAGTCCACATCAAAACAGCACGCATCATAAAGTTGTTCTTCAAAGACACATCGTATGTCATTACCCCGACATCCCATAACTGTGATAACTCTTCAACCAACGGTTGCAAAAACACTTCTATGTTCGCCTTTGGATTTTTGGGTCCTGGAACCAGTATAGATAGAAACATGACCTCCCTCTTCATACACATATCAGGCGGCAGATTGTATGGGGTCAGGATGACTGGCCAACAAGAGTAAGCCCTTCCGTATTGACCGAAAGGGTTAAACCCATCAGTACATAAGCCAAGTCTTACATTTCGCGGCTCGCCAGAAAAGTCCGGATATAGCTCATCCAAACACTTCCATGCTTTCCCGTCGGAAGGATGGCAAAGAAACCCCTCTTGTGTTCGGTTCAGAGCATGCCAACGCATGTGTTTTGCCATGGACAATGAGGCATACAGGCGTTGAAGACGCGGTGTTATAGGGAAGTACCACATTTTCTTCCTGGCCGTCCGGGTTACCTTCCCTCTCCTTTTAACGGTCTTGTAGCGTTCCTCATTACAATGCAGACATTTTGTGACACTCTCGTCTGCAAACTCATTTCTGAACAGCATACATCCACCAACACAACACTCTATCTTCACACAACCCAACCCCAAGTTTGCCACTTGTTTCTTAGCACGGTACAGGTTTGCTGGCATTCTGTGATTACTAGGCATGGTGGAACCCATCAGATTGACCATCCTATCAAAACAACCTCCAGAAAGATTATAATCTGCCTTTAGGCTTAAAGCAGCTAGGGAGGCGGACAACTCAGTGTGACTGTTGCACCCGTCCCACAATGGAGTCTGAGCCGCTGCCAACAAATCATAAAATCTCTTCACCTCCGGATTAGGATCCTCCTCTACATTGTCAGAGTCTCCATGACCTGCTTGGTCATTATGTTCCAGCATACGCCCGGTGGAGGGTCCAACATGATCCATCACCATTTGTTCTATGTTGTTGTACGTATCCCTGTTTCCTCCAACCTCGTAGTAAGACTGTTGCACGGTTACGTCTGATGGTCTACGCGGTAACTGCTCACCATGGTTGTACCAGCAGTGGTATGTTTCCATGAACCCTTTCTCAGTTAGGTGGCACATGACATCATCCGCGTATTCAAAACTCATGCATTTGCACCTTGAGCACGGGCAACGAATCTTCTGAGTCACTTCAAATCCAGGCGTGTTTGCCGTAGCGAACGGAATGAACTCCAATAGCCCCATCATAAAGTCCTCAGTCACTCGCCGATTGCCATCTAGTCGGTTGTACATCCATCGCCGATTTGCCGGTACCTCCATTTACAATATCTAACAAGCACGATTTCTGTTACTTTAAATTATTGTAATTTTATTTCACTAACGGTTGTGAATCACTCTCTATCTCTTTGATGTTGCAAATAGGTGTGGCCCTATCCCATTCGGGATGAATATGCAACCATCTGTAACCCATCGATGTTGTATGTGGTCTATCTTGTGTCGTTGATGTTCATATGAAATTTCGGCAGCATTTCGCATTAGTCCCCGAGTACACAGAGATACGTACGGTATGAAACACCACACGCAGACATGCACCCTGGGGACAATACGAAACACCATAACCGAAATTTCATATGAACATTCAACGTCTTAAGATAGACTATATACAATATTGATGGGTTACGCCCTACTGGTTACAAATTCATACCAAACTGTCCAACTGGGACAATTCAAGATCCAACACAACACGGTACATTTGCCGGTTGTTTTGAAACTTGAACGGGAATCTAATGGGTACACACACGACTAAAAGCTACATTATTAAACCAAACGTTTCATTTTTTAAGTTTCCTAAGAAAGGGAGCCTGTCAAAATTTTGGCAAAGTCTCCCCTGTAAACTGGACATTTCCCAAATTTATGAACGACCTGTTACATACAGAAAACTTTCCAGAAATGATAAATATACATACCATACGTATTGTATATGATATTCAGAGTTATGAACACAATCGAGAGACAAGGTTATCAGTACATAAAACCAAAGCCTAATGAGCTCTGCTCTCCACTAACAAACAACATTACACATGCATAAAGAATCATGTTATCAGCACACAAAACCAATGCCTAATGAGCTCTGCTCTCCACTAACACACAACATTACACATGCATAAACAATCATGTTATCAGCACACAAAACCAATGCCTAATGAGCTCTGCTCTCCACTAACAAACAACATTACACATGCATAAAACTCATTATAAACACATCAAAACCAGTTCCTAATCTCTCTACTAACAAACAACAATTGACATGCATACATATATCGAGAAAGTCAGCGTTAGGGGATTACCTAGCGAAAAAAGTCGGTGAGGAATACGGAGCTGAAAAGAGACGATCAGAGACCACGCGTGATCTGTGTTACTCTGTATGACAAACCAAGAAGTCGTTAGAAAGTTACAAGTACCAAGGAAAGTAAACAAAGAGAGACACGCAAAGCAAATAATAGATTACACAGCCACGACTTCTTAGTGATCTAGACACTTGGGATCCACGTGAGAATGAGTCCATGAGAGGGGCAACAGAGACTACATTTGCATTATTAAACATTCTAAACGTTATTTACTCTAAAACAGTTTATAGCTTTATAAATAAATCGACTGGGAGATGTGATAACTATCAGTTAAGAGCCTCATATACAAGCATTTACTCTAAAACAGTTTATAGCATTCACTCTATGCAGTTAAATAACATATGATGCACATCAGGCAAAGTAGCAGGCACGTGACGTTTCAGTTTGCTAAGTTTTAAATGTCCAAAGAGAGCAGACTAGCCGCAGAGTTTGGTTACAGTTTCCCAATCAGAGATCCATGGATCACATCCATATACCCAATTCCAAGTCCCCATTTACTTAGCAAAAATAACTTCATAATGAAAAGGAACTTAAGCAACTTCTATTATCGACTTACACTGGAATTTGACTCATGTTTTGCTTGATTTACCATTCAAACTCCGCTGGCAGCCATTGAATAGTGTTTGAAATGAGAAAGTGTATTGGAAAAAGTGTATTTGATTCAAGATTAAGACATAAATGGAGAGCATATGAATATTGATCTCATGCAAAGAACCAAACCTTCGGATCCAGGTACTGGAGTTTTATTTTTATATCAACTCAACGATGACTCTGCTAAGGGGTTAGTAAATCAGAATTCTAGGAATAATTTTTCCTGAGTCACAAGGAGCAATAGATAGGGATACTGCTATAAATTTAGATTAATTAATCATAAAATTCTAATGTGGAACTGTAAAGGGGCTGTTGGAGGGGCTTTTCTTAGAAACTGTCAACAGTTTTTCAATATGCATAAGCCTAATATCCTAATATTAGTTGAAACTAGATGTGATCCTGCAAGGGTCCAAGGTAATCTGGATAAGATGATGGGTTTTAATTTCAACTTCTTCTCTGAAACCAGAGGTTATGCTGGGGGTATAATTCTTGCCTGGAGGGATGCGGGTTTAAAAATTGATCTTGTTTTATCTAAACTTCAATTCATTCATGTGAAAGTTTCTTTTGCTTTGGGAAGAGATTGGTTTTCAACTGTTGTGTATGCAAGTTCTATAGATGCTTTCAAAACTAAATTATGGGATGATATGTATGATCTAGCTAAAGTTAATAAGGAAGATTGGTTTGTCATTTAGGACTTTAATGAGATCAGTTCCCAACCTGAACAACAAGGAGGTGCCCCTGTTAATCAAAGAAAATGTGGCAATTTTTCAATTGGTGGAATAGAAGTGAACTTGTAGATCTTGGCTTTATTGGCTCTAGACTTACATTGAAATGACCTATATATAGAAGTGGAGACAGAATTTTCCAAAGGCTTGACAAAGCCTTTGGTAACAGTTCTTGGAGGGTTAGATTCCCTAAATCTATAATTAAGATTCTGCCATGACTTTCTTTTTCTGACTATAATCCCATTTTAGCTCAGCTTTGGCCAAATTCTAGGGCTAATAGGGGTAAGGTTTTTAGATTTTATAATGCTTGACTCACTAATCCTAATATTGATAATGTGTTTAAACAAAATTGGTATCAGAATATATCTTTGCCTTTAAATTTTGCAGCAAAGCTTGAAGGTATGGGAGAAAGAGGCTTTTGGTTAGATAGGTAAGAAAAAAAGATTGATGGCTAGAATTGGTGGAGTCTAGAGGAAATTAGAATACGGGAAGTTTACTAATCCTTTTCTTTTAAAGCTGGAAAAATCACTACAATGAGAATTAGATCTTGTTTTATATCAAGAAAAGTTAAGTTGACATAAAAAGTCTAGGGAACTATGGGGCCTAAATGTCCTTAATCATGTAGGATAATGTTGTGGTAAAAAAACACTACAACATTGTGATATTTAAGGCCTTTCTCCGTTACCCAAATTACAACATATGTGATAAATACTATGACCCCAAAACTATAGGATCAATTGGCAAACTCTAGTCAATGTACAAGATGCTCTATAGATTTATATTGTAATGGGGCCTAAAATATTTGACACTAAAGCAATCAGGCTAACACGTGTGAATTTTTAATAAAGAATGCTTTTGAAAGTGAGACCAACCATATACATAACTAGAAAGCATAAAAGCCTCCCTAGGGATACTGCCATAAATTTAGATTAATTAATCATAAAATTCTAATGTAAGGGGCTGTTGGAGGGGCTTTTCTTAGAAACTGCCAACAGTTTTTCAATATGCATAAGCCTAATATCCTAATATTAGTTGAAACTAGATGTGATCCTGCAAGGGTCCAAGGTAATCTGGATAATTGAAATATCTAACATGATTTATACATTTCTTAAGGACTAGGCAGTGAAAACTGATAGATTGTAATGATCTAATCTATATTCTGTACTCACTTTACTGGTATAATTATGAGCAGGGTCGGTTAAAATTTGAATGCAGAGAAGAGGTTGAATGTTTGGTGGTTTAGTTAATAAATGATATTTGATGAGGATGAGCTTTTCTTTTATGATTACAGTGTGTCTGTCAAAAATTATCCACAAAACCGGATGCTGGGCTGGCGTAAAATTGTGGATGGAAAGGTATCTTATGGATTTGTGTTTTATTATTAAACCTCTGTTTAGCTTAGCGCACGTGATTGTAAGTTATACCCACTTTAATTCCTGAAATTTTAACTACTTACTTCTTAACTTTTAAGTAACTTTAATCAATTCTATTTTAATATATCAAGGGTTAATTTGAAGTTTTAAAAATTTAGGGACTAAAACACATGATTTATACATTTCTTAAGGACTAGGTTGAGATGTTATTCAAGCTGTTTTCGGTTACTAAACTTGGTATGTGTGAAGAAAATAAGGTAATTGGATTTTCGTTCATCTTCATAGATTGGACCATATGTCTGGAAAACATACAAGGAAGTTTATGATGAAGTTATGCATATTACTTCTGCTTTACGAGCATCTGGTGCAGAACCTGTAAGTGCTTGCAACCATATACATAACTAGAAAGCATAAAAGCCTCCCTAGGGATACTGCTATGTACATAATACATATAACATAATACATACCTTGTTTCTGTTATGTACATCAGTACATGTACATCACAAACAAAAAAGAGGAATACAAGTAAACATTATAAGCAAAACATAAACATCAAATACCATGTGGGAAATAAATTGATAACTATATATTTTAATATCAGTAAGCTACAAGACACCCTTCCCTGAAACTTTTCGTTTTATCCACCATGCTACACAGAACAGGTTTATTTCTGTTATTCCAGTTGCAATTGGGAACATGGAAACAAAAAATCAAAGAAAAAACACAAACAGAGTATCGAAAATACAGAAAATAGATAAAACACAAAACATAAACATCAAACACGAACGCCGGAACAGGGGAACAAATGAGAAAAGACATGAGAGGACGAGAGAGTGAGTGAGAGACAAACCTTACCCTGCAATGGCACACGGAGGCTCGACGGAGGAAGAAAGGAGTAGACGTGAGAGAGGGCTTCCGAGGGAGGAGAGGGGGGACGGCGGGTGAGAGGCACACGAACAGGGAAAGGAGCTCCGACGGTGAAGGGAGGGAGGAGAGGGAGACGACGGGTGAGGTAGCAGGTCCGACGGCGGGTGAGGTAGCAGGAGAGGGAGGAGAGGGGCGCTGTAAGAGGAATGGGAAAGATAGGGCAACTGAGAGGGAAAGGGGTTGCTGTCGAGTTTGATTAAATACTTAGCGACGGCTAACTAACCGTCGCTAACAATGTCACTACAATAAAATGATTGGCGACGGTGAATACCCACCGTCACTAACGTAGCGACGGCACACAAACTCCGTCCCTAAATTCCTGAAGCTAAGCGACGGTATGATACCTCCGTCACTAACCTCTTGAATATTAGTGACGGTTCCGCCCCACCGTCACTAACTTAAAGAAAATATGGAGGGAAGACGAAAATGTTAGCGACGGCTACTCTAATCCGTCACTACCCTCCAGAAACGTAGCGACGGTGTAGGCGAACCGTCACTACCTTTCATTATGAAAAGAAAACTTATGGAGGGAAGTGAAAACATTAGCGATGGACGATGAACTCCGTCACTGTTACAAACCATAGCGACGGCCTAAGTCCGTCGCTACTATTTGGCGCCAACAGAACATCCTGGCGGGAAACGAAAACAAGGTGGAGGTAAAGATAGCGACCGTACTAGCGACGGTTTTTACAATTGGTAGCGACCGCAAACTCTGGCGGTCGCTAAACGAGTGACTAACATATTTTAGGTCCCTCTTTGTTGTAAATCGGTCGCTAATGCGGTGGCTAATTAGCGACGGGATTCGGTGGTCGCTAATGTCAGGTAGCTGTTTAGGGTTTTTTTAGTAGTGAATTGAGGTGAATCCAATTAGTACACCTCCATAACTCAATTATCTATAAATGTTATGAAGGGGTTGAAGGCCAATTATGCCCTTAAGATCGCCTAATTCATGAAAATATAACCTTTTATTCATAATCTTACTTGCACAAGTGTAATGTAACCTTACTTTTATTCATAATCTTACCGTATCTATATCTCATATAGGACACCTTATACTACCCTTTGAATAGTATTATAGTTTCTATGTAATATTATTAATAAACTCATTATTTAAACATCTTCTATGGGGACAAACTCTATCATACATCCATAAATGGTTCATTACAAAATCTATATTCCAAACACACTACTAAGTTACAACATATGTATTATTCAAAATTACACACCAAGCATAAATTAATTATGTAAAAATTGAATATATATTTAATTCATATTTTTCTAAATATTATAATTTCTAAATTATAAATTATAATTTATATTTTTTATTTTCTAAATTCTAATTTGAAATTTCTATTTTTTATTTTTTAATACTTCTAATTTGAAATTTATAAATTTATTATTTTCCTAAACTCTAATTAGAAATTTATAATTTTATTTATGTTCTCAATTCTAATTTGAAATTTCTATATCTATTATTGTTCTAAAATATAATTTTTTATTTTTATGATAAAAATTCTAATTTTAAAGTTTTATTTTTAAATTTGTAAAGTATAAAATTTTTAAACTTCTAAAATTATATCATAATGTACATATGTGTGAAATACATTCTAATAAATAAACCTTGTAGTAAATCATACTCTTTACGATCCTTTTTGTAAAACTTTATTTTTGAGTATTTCTTGGTCTTTTTTATAAGACCCATTTTCAATTTACAATGTGCATTCATTACTTGTTTTTTTCAACACTTACCCTTTCTAATTACATATTCTCTCTTGATACCAATAGAATTTGGAAAATTCGTTTCTCTCTTTTCATTAACATGAAGGGTAAGTTTGAAAATATAGCAAAGAATGATCAACAAATTTCATGCATTTACCTAGCATTACTAAATTTCTTGAAAATTGTAAATGAAGTAATGAGGTCTTATAAAAAGGACCTAAGGGAGTATCTCCTAAAATTCAAATGTCTATATATTCTAAAGCATGATAATGTAAGGCATCTTAGAACTCTTACAACTAGCCTAACAACCTTTAAATAGTTTTTAAATTTACCATTGAAATTATATCTTTTTATTGTTTAAGAGACATATATTTTAATATTTTGATGTATTTACAAGTTTATTATTTTTAGCATCAATTTAAACTTAATTATATGTTTAATATCTTTTTTACTATTTATTTTTTTTGCATTTTGTATTAACACTAATGTTTACAAGTGAAATAAAATTTATTTATCATTTTCTAATTAAATAACAAATAAAAATGTATAAACCATATAATCCAATCCAATTATTTAATTGGGTCAGATTGAATTGAATTTGGAAAGTTATTTCACTTATCCAATTGAAACCATTATGTATATTTAAATCAATTCAATCTAATCTGTAGTATTAACTGGTCGATGGATCTTAATCTATATAAAACATGATTTTAATAATTGGATTGGACCGGACAGTTTGACTAGTTGGACCGGGAACCGGCCAAGGTACCAGTCTAGAGAAGGGAAAAAATCAGATATCTCAGAACTGGTTAAAACTGGTTGAACTGGTCATATTTCTAAAATTGTTTTTTTTGCTTTTTTGTTATTTTTTTAAAAATCTATTAATAATATTTTTAAATAAATAAAAAACTTATATATAATATTTACGTATTATTTTTATTTAACATAATTTTGTAATCCTCTAAAATATATAATATGATCCTTAGTTAACTTAATTTTTATATAATTTATTGTTATGTATCAGGAATTATATTATATTATATTAAAAAATATATTTTATTATGATCGGTTTGACTATGGTTTAACCGGTTGAACCAATAAACCATGAATTAATACCTTTACTGGTTCGACCACAGGTCCGATTTTAAAACACTTGAAAAATGAAAACATTAAAGCAACCATTAAATTTCATTTGACTTTATAATTTTGAAGTTGACTTGGTATAGAGTACTATCCTTGAAAATTTATTGAGCATTTACCCCACTTCAATACGACTACTAAGTCTGTCCGGACCGCCCCCTTACCTGCTGTATTTAATTTTACTGTTGCATTACCATTACCATCAAGAAATGGGAATATTTAAGCACAGTGGAAGTTCAGAATTCAAAATTTAAGACGAATTAAATACAGTGCAGAGGAGGCTTCATCTAATTATTTTCTAATGTCTCTTAATGTTTGGTAATCTAGAGTTACTTCGTATTAAATATAAGTAATAAATAATTAATTATAAGTGAGTTATTATTTTTAAATTATCTCATACTTAATTATTGAAACAATAACTTTCATTTTCATTTTCATTTTAAGTTATTACATCATGTCTTTTCATTAATATAAGGGTATTATAAGAATTATATCATTAAATATTATCTAGTTTAGACTAAAAGATTTTAATTTTTTTTACTTATATTCCAAACGGATGAAATATATAAGTAGAATTTAATCATCAATATTGATATTGTAGGTTATTTGAGATATCTTGTTACTAAATAGATTAAAATTTTGTTGTCAATCAACCTCAATTTATGTTAAAAAAATGCTAATCTATTCTAAGGGTACTAGTTAAGGAATCAGCTAGTACATAACCTTTGAGATAAGGATTCTATCTCTTGTTATTAGTTTAATTTTTCAATAATCGATGTAAAAATTATTTTTTACATTATTAAGATGATATTAACTAAAAATATGACGAATATACTATTTATAAGGCTTGACGCAACTCTTAACTTATGATTTAACTTTTGGGTTGAGTTAGGTCCATCATTTTCTAACATGGTATCAAAGTCTAAACAGTTTGAATGTTAGACCACTTGCAGATGTTCAATTTTGCAAATTTCAGACACCGGATGTCCAGTCCTAAGCGCGCGTGAGGGGTGTGTTAAAACGTTGAGATGAGTCTTATATTGACTGAGAATATGGTAAGCATACGCCTTATAAGGCTTGAGGCAACTCTTAACTCATGAGTTAAGAATTCATTGGTCATCTTTTAGAAGAATTCATTGATCATACTTAGAAAAATATAAGTCATCTTCTAGAAGAATTCATTGGTCCTAAATATAATCACCAACTAAAGAATTAATAATTTTTCTAAGTCATTTTTCAATTTACAACATGCATTTATTACTTTTTTACTTCCTTTCTTCTTTTTTATCTAGCGCAATTTTGAAAAATACTCATATTAAAAAAGTCATTAAATGGCCTTGAAATACTTTTTTTTCACCATATTTAGTTTAACCTTATACTTTTCACTCTCCTCATTTATTACACATTTTTATTATAGTCATTTACTTGAAGAGTATGATTAAAATAGGAAAATAAGTAATAAGAGCTTTTTTGAACTCTTAAGACACCCCTTGTACCTTTTTTAATATATTGATTTTTTTACTGATAAAAAAATAAAAATATTTTTTTTAATTATGTCAGATAAAAAGGAATGAATGAGTACAACATATCTCCTTATTAATTGCATCCTTTCTCTCTCTCTCTCTCTCTCTCTCTTCATGTGAATGAAATTTATAAAAAATCATTTATCATTTTTTATTAATATGAAGGGTAATTGTAAAAGTATAATAAAAATAAAAGTTTATGTAACATGTAAAACCTTTTTCCACATTAGAGATCAAAAGTAGAGAAAATTTTTATTTAAAATTAATATTAATGTAGTCTCATCATGATTTCTAATGTAAGTCTAATATAGTTTTCAATAAAAAATTTCTCCTATTAATTTCTTATTACGTACTCCCTTTGTTTTGCTATATATGTCTTTTTAAAAGAATGAATTTGTTTATAAATATATGTCTTTTTAAGATTTTAAGGCAAAATTAAATCCTTTTTTACCAATTATACTCTTATCATTTATTTAAATCAAGAAGACAGTAATTAATGAATTGATATTAAGTATATAAAAATTACATAGCACTAAACAAGACAAATAAAAGGACATATTAATTATATTTCTCAAGAGGTATGCAATAACCTTAAAAGATATATAAAAAATAGAGAGAGTACAAAATTACAAATGTTAGATAAACCCTAAGAATAATTAACAAATTGAATGCATTTACCTAGAATAATTATTTCTTAATTTGTGTAAAATAATGTAATAAAATTTTATAAAAAAAAATTAGAGGGAGCCTATATTTAGGAACATGGAAAGAATTTGAAGTAAGAACTTTTTATTGAAAATTATATTTAACTTACCTTAAAAATCATAAAAAGATTGCATTAATATAACTTTTTTCTTAACCTCAACCTTAAAAACTGAGTTTTAAAACAATTAAAAAGATTAAAATTTTCTTGAAAATAATATATTTATTCTGCTTTTATTTTTTTATGTGATTCTTTTAAACTTAACAATACTCTTTAAATTTTTAACACATATCCTACTACATATGTTAAAAAAAACATTTTGTAAGAAAAAAATATTAGAATTGTGACACGTAAATTACATCTAGATGATTATTCCTACCTTTATCTTTTTATATCTTTTTACCAATATTAATTAATTAAAAGTTATTTAAATTTTTTCACAAGTTGTATTAAACTTGTAAAATTACTCTTTGCTTATTAGGAATCATTATTTTACACATATTAAAAATACAAAATTCTTAAAATTTAAGAGTTGAGTGACCCATTGTCGTGGTGTTATTTATATTTTTTTCCCCTTCATAAATAAAATGCGGTGTATGATAATAATGGAACTGCAATAACTCCATCAACGTTCTATTTGGACACCATTTATTTATTGATAAGGTTGATTTAGTTAATCTACTTAATTAAAGATTAAAGTTACACACATAAAAATAATAAATGTTCAAATCTTATTTATATGAAAAATTTATTAATATACATTTATAAATATTTATTGATGCTTGAGGTATACCTCACTAACTGAATCCGAAGCCCAACTAAGGAAAACCTGCAGGTCCTTCGTTGTAAAATGCAACCTAATCCTAATGAGGTAATTACAGCATGTTTATGTTTATGTTTTCTGAATTAATTTGTAAAAGAAAGTCCTAATTGTTAGTGAATTTAAGTCCTTGGATAAAACTTCACTACACTTACATATTTTTTAAAATATTTTATATAATTTATTCAAAATTAAAAAATCTCTACTGAAAAAATTAATATCATTATAACGTAAATATTTTTAATTCGAATGCGATTGTCTTTAATAAAAAAATATGATAAACCAAAATAATATTACAAACTGTACCAACGAAAAGTTTGGTAAAATCACTGTGGTAGTAAAATTCTTTATACCAAATTTTTAGTATACTAACTTTCGTTTCACTATTTAATTAAGTCAGAATATACTAAAACACGCTTTTTAAATTTGAAGATTAAATTTAAAATCATCATTCTAACAAGTTGGCCCAAAATTAATGACAGACTCCTTTCTAGCTAACTCTGCACAACGTTTCCTTTTGCCAACCAAATCCATACTTTTTCAAATTTGGCTGTCCATACTTTTTTAAATTTGGCTGTTTCTCCCCATTCATAGCTAGAAAGAGGTTATCTGATATGTTTGGTTTGCAGTTGGAAAAATAGAGTTGGGAAAATAAAAAAAAATTAAGGAACTCATTCACGCCAACAGTTAAAACTCCGTTTGACCGTAATTGTGATTTTACGTTGGATTAGTTAGAATGAATTTATAAATTCAATTTGATTCCATCTAATTAAAAGTAGTTTATATTTGATTGGTTTATTTTATTTTTGAAATTTAATTTATTATTTGGTTATAAGATAATATATAAATATTATTTCATATGTAAAACTTAAATTTATATATAATAACAAAAATTAATACTAAAACAAAAATATGAGACATAAATTTTTAATGTCTTGTAACTGTATTGAAATATTAATACATATCACTCTTAGAAGGTAATAATAAAATCTAACTTTAAAATTAAAACCAAGATCATTAAATCATACATTTTTATAAATATATAGTTGCATAAGTATGAGTGAAAAAAATTTAAAATTATATTTATAAATATAAATTTAATTTGATTTGGTTTTGATCGGCTTACAAATATAAATATAATAAACATTTTTTATTTTTACAGTTTTTAATTACTTTAATTTTTTATTACTTTGGATATTGAATTTTTCAGTTCAGTATTGGATTGCACACGACACCACCCGTTCTGTGTCATATATGCTATTTTATTAAATTGGTTATTAATTATAATTAATATAAAAATATTTTTATATCGATTATAAAAATAATCCACGTAACGTAATTTCATATAACATATTTTTATATTTATTATTGTTTTAAAATTGATTAAAAAATATTGTTTATATTAATTAAAAAATAATCAGTATGATAAATAAACCAATATATAAAAAAGTACAACATGTCATTGTGCTGCAGAAAAACCGGACTCATTTTTCGGGTTCGGCTTCTTTGCATATGCTTTTCGCGATAAAACGTTAATGTTTTGTTTCTAATTTTCTATACTGGTTTTTACGGTTGTTTTTATAACTGGGGTAAAAAAATTTTTAAAATTTTTTACTTATGTAACTGATTCAAAATAAATTTTATATCAATTATAAAAATAATTGATATACTTATATCTCATGTATCTTTTAAATTAGTTAATTTTATAAATTAAAAAAGATTATAATTTACTAACAAATAAAATTTAAAGTATGAGTGACTGATAATATTTTATAATAATAATTAATAAAAAATAATTTTTTAAATTGGTTATTGATCCGGTCTTCAACAATTCCTCTGTTTGCTCACAAGCTGCCTTTTGTTTTTCCGGTCCTAACCTTCTCTTCTTATGGGCAACCGACCTTGTCTCTGGATAAACAGATAATTTATGCCAGCAAAAATCGGGGTCCATCCCAAACATGTCTGCAGCAGTCCATACAAAAAGGTCTTTAAACTCTTGAAGGAGTGCCACCAGGCGTTGCTCCATGACAAACTCCAGCTTATCATTAATGTGTGTGACCTTCTCTGGGGAATCCCCTAAGACGACGTCTCTGGAACTTCCGTCCGGCGTGGGCTTTGAGGGATTGAGAGGGTCAATCTTCAACTCCGCTATGGGGTACAAATCAATCAAACTGACCGACCCAGCCGCTGTTCCTCGGTCATTCAACTTCCTCTTCTTGTTAAATGCCTCCATCTTCACCATATTCAAGCTCAGGTTGTAACAATACCTGGCCATCTCTTGATCACCTCGGAGGGATGAGACACCGTTGTCCTTGTTAATAAATTTGATAAGGAGGTGTGGGGTTGACACGATTGCTTCCATCACGTTCAGAGTAGAACGGCCTATGATCCCGTTGTAAGGGGACTCCACATCAATCACCAGGATCCTGGACTTCACTGTTCTTGCTCCAGGTTCGCCTTCAAAAGAAATGAGGGTATCAAGATACCCCTTGGTGGGTTGCTTCGCTCCATTGAACGCTGTGAGCTCTTGTGTATAAGGTTGCAAATCTGCATCATTGAAACCCATTCTTTTGAAGCAATTATAAAAAATAACATCACAAGAACTTCCCTGATCGACGAGGATCC
The DNA here is from genome assembly GCA_037962975.1 of Clitoria ternatea. Classification (NCBI taxonomy): domain Eukaryota; kingdom Viridiplantae; phylum Streptophyta; class Magnoliopsida; order Fabales; family Fabaceae; genus Clitoria; species Clitoria ternatea. The sequence continues at coordinate 100,459,110 of CM075674.1, read as the reverse complement.
TTTAGACATCCTTGTTGGCTATGACAGTGATGATAACCACTGCATCATCACCTCCTAGAATCGTCGGACCAAAATCATCATCTGTAAACGACACCGCCGGTGCTGCCATGCCATCCCTGAAAGGGTGGTTGTCCCTGGGCTTCCCCTGCACTAATAGGATCATTCGGTGGTGGTTCTTACGAGCTGTAATTGACGCTCCTCCTTCAGCAAATCCTCCAGCAATCATATCAATCACCTCGCGCCGGCCTTGCCTTTGTTGCTGAGGCATGCCGTCCTGCTGAGCTCCTTCACTGATTACCACTCCCTTCTGTTTCTCCGCTGCTGTGAATCTCCTAATCGGATTGCGACTATTATCACCTTCATCATCATGATCTCTTCCTCTTTTTTCCATCCTGTCTGGCTCGTCTAAGGATTTCTCCTTAAATAAGTACTGTTTCAGCTTTCTCTCTCTAATAAGGGTCTCCACTGCGTTCTTCAACGCCTTGCACTCATCTGTGGTATGGCCAACCTGCTCGTGAAAAGCACAATATTTTCTGGTGTTCCCAGGTCTTTTCATTGGAGGAGGCTTCCTTATCCCATAAACACTGAGTGTGGGCCAACCAACTTCCCTCAGGATTTGAGAATGCCTGGAGTTCAACGGGGCATAGTTATTAAAAGAAGCAATGTGCCTATCTCGCTGTTGAGGTCGAGTGCTCATGAAATCTTCCCTTTGGGCATGCTTCTCTAGCCTTACCCTTTCCTTATCTCTCCTTGGCTGCTGTGAGGGTGCTGATGGCTTCATTCTAGCTGTAGTAGCTTCCAGGTGCATCTCTATGCCCACATATTTTGAAGCTTTTCTCCGAAACTCCTCAAACGTCGTCGAAGGACTTTTTGCCAAAGACAAAGCAAAGGCGGATCCAGGTTGTAAAGCTTCAACGACAATATGAAGCTAAATAGCCTCTGTGAGGTTAGGCACCAAAGCAGCCTCCTTGTAAAATCTCCTTAAAAACTCCTTAAAGAGTTTCATTTTCTCCCTGTCTTATTTGGGCCAAGGTATGAGAAGTCCTTGGAACATCTCTAGAGATAACAAAATGACTCTCGAATACAGCTGCCATTTTTTCCCAAGAATCTATCGATCCTGAGGGTAAACTCTTGAACCAACTAAGAGCTTCCTCCGTTAATGTTCTTAGGAACATTCTACACATGACATCCTCATTAGCTCCCAAATACATGGCCTCATACACATAGGCGTCAAGATGCTTAGTGGGATCAGTCTCCCCATTATACTTTCCGATCGAAAGTGACTGGGTTGTTTGCAGGTGCTTGGGGATAAGGACACTCATGAGTCTTCTTGAGAAAGGAACATTGAGTCTGTATGCCCCAGAAGTTACCACAACCTGCTCTTTCCTCCTTGCACTGACTCTGTCTCCAGAATCTTGGGTTTGTTCCCTCTCCTCATAAGTAGGAATCTTAGAATACTGGAGAGTTGTGGACTTTTCTCTTGTAGATGCATGGTGAGTATCTTCCGCCTGAGACGTCACTCTATCCCCAGTCCCCCTCTTCTCCCTTCTCAACTTCATCAACTCCTCCCTGAGTTGCCTTATAACTTCATCTCGAGGGTCAGGGGTTGCAACGGGTACCATCCTCCTCGTGTTGGTTATAGGAGACTTGAAAACAAGTCTCCTACCAGCTTGATGATGGGTCACATCCTCCACGTGACCATCCACATAATCACGTCTGTCGCCTTCCATGGTGAACTACTAAACTTCTGCGAAAAGTGGAAATAACTCTATCGTGTCCCACTAGGCGTGCCAATGAATTGGTGTGAACCGGGATCTACGATCCGGTGTGGGAACCAGCCACAAAAGTGTATGTTTTATAATATTTGTACACCGGTACAGTGGGTATCCGGTATTATAGTCCGCCCTCTCAGTGGGAGAAGCCGATCTTGTTGTCCTGGAGATCCTCCACACTAGAGTTTCGCGTTGTTAGGGGGTGAAAGGTGGTGTCACCTGCGAAGATTCTCCGACGCTCAAGTTAGAAGAGTGTATCGGAACTCAGTGAACACTTAAGCAATACAATAGTAAAATGAGAGTAAGAACAACGTAACCTTGCATGTGTTGGTGAATATGCTATTTATAGTTGACGTGGGAAATGAATCGTTGGGTGCAAGTGGGCCCATGGTTCTAATGCCGTGTGCAAAGCATCAATCAAAGTGGTTCAGTATTCAGAGTGTGACAGTGGGTAGGTCAATGATCAGTGTACGATTCTGACACAGGGATGGGGATAATCCCCCTTTTCCGTATATCACGCCTGTAATCGTACTTACTTCTTTCAGTGAATGATATAGACACATTCCGCTGTGTAGGGTATCTACGTTGATAAGTAGTGACTTTACTTATCTTATCATGACATTGAGGCAAACGACTGTATGCGACGAAAAAATGAGAACGGATGAAGGATTTGATATCTTAGATGAGACTCCGGATGACCGGTATAGGAAAGGTTCCTATATCATGTGGTTGTAGTACGGACATTGACCCGTGATAGCGGTTGACCTTCTAGGACAGCCAAAATGACGTACTATCTTAAGGGCCGGTATCCAGACCAGATCAGTTATGAAAATAAACGGTATTAAAAAAAAATATTTCTTTTACAAAAATTATAAAAATAATTTACATAAAAATCGGTGAAAAGTAAACGAAAGCACCGGATTCTTAATTAGAGCCCGTTTGGTTACAAAGTTGGGTTGGTCAAACCTCGGTTTGACCAACCCCAAAAATAAATCCTACGGTCAAACGGAGTTTTGACTGTCTCGAACGGCGTGAAGGATCAATATCAACCCTTAAATTTCTCCATTTCCTCAACTCCGTTTCCCCAACTGGAAACCAAACAGACCCTTACAGTTTTTCTTGTATGATGATATAATAAGAACGGAAAACAAAAGGCTAGGGGATGGTCTTTTTCTTGTTACGTGAAATTTATATTATATTATGACTAGGACTTTTGGCAACACAGTATGGGTAAGATCATGAACCATGACCATTGACCACACATAAAGTGAAAAAAAGAAGGGGATAGTTATTGGTTTCTCTACGTGGTTAATAACTCTTCTTATGGCCCTCACCTGCCACCTGCATCACCTAAAGGAAGTAGAAGGTAGTAATTCTCCTTTGCCAAATGCTTTATTTTCTGTTTTACCCTTACCTACACCATCTATTTATATCCCTACTTCTTCTGCAGACCTCATAACTCATCACCATTATTGCAATGATCCATAATGGAAGCCATGTCCCCTTCTTGCATGCAACCACCCCTGATGACCAATTCACCCTCTTATCAAAACACCTCCTTTCAAAACTCTTGAACTTTCTATGGCCTTGTGCTTTCATACTTGTAGCATCCACTGAAGCTTTCATGCTTGTGCAAAAATGGGAACTCATGTTCCATTTCTTGCCACCATGTTTCATCCTTCTTTGTTTCCTCATGAGTCACTTTTTCACAAGCCCCCCTCCCATTTACCTTGTGGATTTTTCATGCCTTAAACCACCTAGCCATTGCAGGGCACCTTTCTCAAAATTTATTGAAAATGCTTCCTTGTTTGGGGTTTTTGACAGTGAAAGCATAGACTTCATGGCTAAAGTGCTCCATTCCTCAGGACAAAGTGAAGAGACATGCCTCCCCCCTGCTTTGCACTACATTCCTCCAAAGACTCATCAAACTGAGTCCATCAAAGAGGTGCAAATGGTTCTTTTCCCCATCATGGATGATCTTCTTGCAAAAACCAATCTTTCACCCCTTGATGTGGACATTCTCATCATAAACTGCAGTGGCTTTTGCCCCTCACCTTCTTTGGCCTCCATTGTCATCAACAAGTACTCCATGAGAAGTGACATCAAGAGCTACAACATATCTGGGATGGGGTGCAGTGCAAGTGCACTCTGCATTGACATGGCTCAGAATCTTCTCAGAGTTCACAAGAACTCCAATGCCATTGTTATCAGCACAGAGATTCTGTCCACAGGTTGGTATTCAGGGAATGAAAAATCAAAGTTGCTGATCAATTGCCTCTTCAGGATGGGAAGTGCAGCAATCCTTCTCTCAAACAAGAAAGAAGCAAAGAAATCTGCAAAATACAGGTTGCTTAGGACACTAAGGACCCAGAGAGCCTTTGATGAAAAAGCATATTTTTCTGCCATAAGGGAAGAAGATTCAGATGGTAAACTTGGGGTGACGCTGAAAAGGGATTTACTCCAAGTAGCTGGTGAAACACTCCGTGCAAACATCACAATACTGGCTTCTGAAATCTTGCCCCTTTCGGAGAAGTTTTGGTACGGTGTATCTTTGATCAAGAAGAGGTTCATCAAGTCAGGGGGGATTTATGTACCGAATTTCAAGACAGTGATACAGCATTTCTGCTTGCCTTGTTCAGGGAGGCCAGTGATAAGAGAAGTAGGGAAAGGGTTGAAGCTTTCAGAGAGAGACATTGAACCTGCTTTGATGACACTGCACAGGTTTGGGAACCAGTCTTCTTCCTCACTGTGGTACGAACTAGCTTACTTGGAAGCCAAGGAAAGAGTGCACAAGGGTGACAAGGTTTGGCAATTAGGAATGGGAAGTGGACCCAAGTGTAACAGTGTAGTTTTCAAGTGTATTAGGCCTATAGTTGGAGAGTACAAGAAGGGACCCTGGGCTCATTGCATCCACCAATACCCAATATCAGCTATGGACTAAGAATTCTACAGTGTTTCATATATGTAATATAAAAGTTTTTTCCTCGTAGAATTCTAATGTTGCTATTATGATTTACTAAGGTACAGTTTCTTTGCTGAGAAAATACGAGAAAAAAATATGATTGAATGGGTTTAATTAGTATTGACACTTTCCTATATAAAAGTGAGAAAATCTTTTACAATTTAATTAATTTTCTTAAACTTTCATAATTTTTTTATCATAAAAGATAAAAACAACCAAACATATGATTTAATGATCAGAAATTGAAGTTTATTTCTCAAACTTCTCGTAAACCAGAACAATGTGAAAGGTGTAAATGTTATACTAAGCATTCGGTTTGTTAAACGGTTTCGTAATATGTGGGAAAGGCAGGTGTAGTCAAATATTTTTACATATTTTTTATCCTTGTTATATTAATAATCAGGGTAAAAGGATGATTTTATATATTTTTTCACACAAGTTATTTAAATAATTATTGTAAAAAATATTTTTATACTATTAATTATTAAATGAACCATATAAAAAAGTAAATGTGTTTGTTCACTTATTATTTTAATAATAAATATAAAAAGTATTTTTTTAAGATTATTAAAATAACCATGTAAAAAGGACATAAAATTAATAAATTTCAGGTAACTTTGGAGCCCGAAGTCGATCCTATCTCATTTTGTAAATTGAATTAATGTTTATCTAAATTCAAATAGAGAGGCAAGTAAGTCAAACATTTATGATGTATGTATCTTTTTGGTATCAGACTAGTAATTGTTCTGTGCGGGTTGGAGTCGTTGGACTGAGGTGGTTGCTTGCATCATTAATTGTTCTCTGAAGGAAGGGATGGAAGGAAGGGTAAGGACTGTCTCCCCAAAGGGTTTGTTAATCACCCCTACCCAATGCAACAAGCAAAAACCTTTTCTCACTTCTTCCTGGTACATGCTATCTATTAGTATGTTTATCCCTCTTTCCTATATGGAAGTTGGTGCTCTTACATCAAGAAATTAAAAAGAAAGAAAGTACTAAAGAAGTGTATTCAAATGGTTTTCGTAATGGGATTTTCTTTTCAATAATGCTCTTTTGAAATAATCAATAATTTGAGATTGTTTTGAGAGAAATTTTGTGTATCAAATCTTGTGTATAAGGTTCTTTATATTACGACTTTTAAAAGGTATAAAGTATGTTAGATAAAAATCGTGGCATAACACTTATGACTGTTTGTGTGTCTCATTCCTAATGTAACATGTGAGACTTGTTAACTCTTTGTGGTATGTCTTACATTCAAATCATGCGACTTCTTAACCGTCTGTATGTTGTGTCTCACATTCTAATCTTGCAATCATATTCAAATCCTGCGACTTGTTAACTGTCTATATGTTGTGTCTCACGTATGGCGTGACGTAACATGTGTGCACTGCAAGAAGCCTGCAACTGACGTAACATTGAAGCACTACAAATAACACGCAACTGACGTGACATTGTAGCAGTGCAAATAACATGCAACTGACGTGACATTGTAGCACTATAAAAAGCATGTGTATGTAACATTTGAAGCACTACAAAAAAACATACAACTGACATAACAACATCTGAAGCACTACAAAAACATACAATTGACATAACATAACATTTGAAGCAAGCACTACGAAAAAAAATACAACTGATGTAACATGTAACATCCTAAGTTCGAAAATTTTAGAAAATAACTTATTAGGCTCAGTAATTTGTTCCTCTCCTGCGCATCATTGGTATTTCGGACCCAATTGTCCCAAACGATGCTTGATTGGAATGACTCCAGTCCCGTTTACTTTGTTTCGAAGAGATCTTCAATCTCTATTTCTAGTCTTGATCCTAAATTCCTACTTTGTCATGCTCAAATTCAATGATTAAGTAAATCCATCCTAGAACCATGTTATTCGCGTTTTTACTCTGCGCATGGTTCATTAAAAAATTTACAACTCTCTCATACGACCTCCGTTTCTTGCAAACTTGATGTCAAAATCACCATAACAAAATTATCTACATTTTTCATGAAGACTTCGAAAGCCAAATCCTCACAGATTGGTACAGTTTTTAAAATCTTTGCCAGTCCATGAGTTTCACGTCACTATGTTGACAGGTCCCAGAAAAATTGCTATATTGCCCTCTTCTAGGACTTAAATCGCTTCATTCTTTTTGGTATAGATCCGTATCAAAAATATCTACAATTGTTATGAAGGGCACGAAACTCAATTCTTAAAGGAGAATTCTTGGTGAATTAATTTCTGAACACCTACCTGATTCAAAGGTGAATAGAACATCCTATCTCGTTTCGATCATAACTCGGGCTACTGATATTGGATCGTTGCAAATGATATATCAAATCGAAGGGAAAAAAGGAGATCTACAAGTTTCATGTTGAACATTTTTCCAGATTCTTCTCTCATGAATTATCATATATTTAATTGCAACGTTTCTAAGTTTCGTTTCCTAAAAATATGCACATGCCATGACATTTCATGCTAACCATACCATACAATACACATACCTAGATATATTCACGTTACTGCTAGTGGTAAGCAAATTCTTCACTCCAAACTCTGATCCAACTGCCCCCACTAGCTGCACATAACAATGACTATTAAAATAATCCCTTCCCATAATGTCATATACACATGAGATTCCTTTGACCATTTTCCACTCTTCCACCATTCCATTCATGCTGCAGGAGCCCATAACACAGCCTAGGATTCAGACATTCAACTGTTTCCACTCAACATTAATTATTCATATGTTTACTTGTTGCCATAACACCATGCCACCACTAGACAAATTGTAAATTCTTCCACCCATTTCATTGTCATTCACGGCTGCATGAGCCATGACCAAATCAGATTCCAAATCCAGCTGCCATCACTTAGCTAACAAACTTATCATTAAAAATATTGCTTTGCATAACACTTCTAATGTATTCAATTTCATTCCTACACCTATTCATGAATTCAGGTGCCAAATTCCCTTCTTGTTTCATTCCTTCATTTCACGGTAGAACCAAAACAAATTCTCCTCCACTTTGAATTCCAAATTTCAGCCACCAATTCTCTTGCCCAAAGAACTCTAAAACCGTAAGGTACTCAAGATACTCCAAGGTGGGTTTTGACACTTTCTTCCTCTTGAATCTTTTCTTGATTTTTTTGACCCAAATCAGTTTTATTTTGACAAATTAAATGGTGTTCCCTTGCTGTTTGAAGGCTAGAAATCATGACCAATCTTCATCATCCAGCCCTTTATTTCAAGTTCATTGCATGCCAAAAATTGTCCAAGAAGTCAACTTCTTCTCTTCTCAAGAGCATCCAAAAGTCATGAGCTTCCTAAGTGGGTTCTAGGTAAGCTTAGCAAGTTCCTTTCTTGATCAATGCTCTTGAATATTGCTGTTCAAAATTCTGTTTTAGTTTAGAAATTCAATAGCATTTTCCTTGTTTATTTTGAGACCAAAACCGTGACTGCCTCTACGGCTCTAAACCATGCATGTGTGTTTATCTAGGATCAAGGTTATCTAAGTTTATCGGTGGAATTTTTGGCGAAGTCTCTAACTTCTCCTTCTGGGCAACAGCTATAAAGTGAGGTAAAAGAGGTCTCCAGCTCATTTGATTGCAATTCCAGTCGTGTTATGATGACGCTTATGTATTTAGGAGCTTGCATTTTGAATTTCGTCGCGATCCAACGGTCGAATCTTAAATCGTAGAATTTTTCATAACCGATGACTAAAAGTCACGTTTTTGAACTAATCGATATTCTGAAAATTTATTTGGTGTAGTACGACGTTCGAATACTCGAAGGAATTTTATTGTGATCGGATACGCGAAAAAGAAATTAGTAAAAATTAGCATTTAGACGGGCTCGGTTACCTTCGATATGGTTGTATTAAATAAAATCTTAATTCGGAGATTATTATGTAATTCGTAGTATATTTTTCGGTAAGCGCCGCTATTAAATAGTAAATTATACTCGTTAATTGGCATCGAATTATTTTAAGAAATATCGCGTTCGGTAAAAGAATTTTCAATCGGGTAATCACAAATTTATAACTTACTTGAAAAAGTTGAAATCAAGGAGTTAGATTTCTAGAAGATTTCTTAAAATAATATGGCTTAGAATTGAAAGTGAAGAAACTTAATTTTTAAGATAATTAATGCTGAAAAGTTTTACTCCTGTCTTTCTAAATGATGATTTCTCGAATTAAGCAAATAAATGTACTTTTGTATTTAAACTATTCAAATGGGTGTAATGATATTGCTAAACAAATTGAAGATTTTATTTAAGATGTCCATAACTTAAGCCCAAATAAGATTTTTGGAGGAAATGAAAATAAGTGAATTTTAGCATAATAGATACTAAGAGTAAAAGAAGAAAATATTGATTTTAGCAACTACTTTATTGACCATTTTGGTGGCCATTTAAGAGAAATAAATGTTAACTTTAGAAATTAAGAAAAATGGATAAGAACTTTTAGAGAAAAATCTGATTAATGAGGATGAATCTAGAAACTAATTATTTTAGAATAATCATTAATAAATTTTAGAATTCTTAAAATTTATTATGTTAGTTATTTAAGCGTCAAAGTGTAAGTAGCGTATGAATTATTAAAATTATTATTGTTAATTTAGAAATTTCTGGCTTTGAAAACCAGAAATTGGTGATTGACTCAAAGCGATCGAGGAGCGCTCGAGCTTCAGGAATCGAGGATTCCAGGTAGGGGGAGCATTTATTATGAACGGATGAGGGGATGTAGGTTGATTTATGAATTGATTGTGATTGCGTGATTTATTAATTGTGCTATATCCCCTTAGCTAACTATTTTTTATATGAATTGATTGATACCGTTCATATATATTGTGATGATTATGGTGATGATTTACGTCGGATTACAATGGTGTGGTGTTATGAAGTTAATGCTTCTGATGATATTGAATGAATGATAAATTGATGATGATTGATGATATTAATTGATGAGTATTAAGCTTGAAGTAGTTTAGTGTATGTTGTTGTAATTGACTGTTGCATGTTATGCTTGTTGCTCTGTTAAGATGAGACCCTTGGTGATGGTAACCAAGTGGTAGCCCTTGATGATGGTAATCAGGCGGTCTGTTGATGATTGATCATTATTTGGCATAGCATTCGCATTCAGAAGCACACAGGACTGCAGCGGGCCTGTGATGCTGGCCCAGATGGGAGGGCGGCCTGATGATAAGGCACAGACCCTGTGGTGGTTTCTTCAGATTCCACAGCCGCCTTCGAGTTGGACTCAAGGCTGGCCCATAACCCCGAGTTGAGTTACCGCTGTCATTGAGAGTGACTGGTGTACATTATGAGCGCGTGGTTTAGTACCTGTAAAATGGCCGAATCAGCTGAGAACTGAGATATATTATTATGTTGTGTAAATCCCATCGTTAGAGTCAGATTGGCATGCATATGCATTCACATATAATTATTGAGGTTGAGAAGCTATGAGATAGCTCATGATATGTACTGTTATGTTGTTGCAATTGAGGTATTATAATTGTTGTTAAATGACAGTGTGTATGTTAATGTTTATAATGAATTATCGATTTGTGTTGGAGCTGGATAATTAATTAATAAATTATGTTGAATCCAGTTCAGTACCTGTCATTTAATATATATATATGCTCACCCCTATATGTGGTTAATTTTTTAGTGGATGTGGACCGAGGCGATACTTGGTGATTGCTCGGTTGGAGTCATTGTGGTCTCGGAGACCAATATACATATGTGTATATTTATATAGTTGTTGGTGTAGTATCACCTTGGCCGGCTATAGCGTGTGTTTGTTTTGATGTGTGTATATATATATATATATATATATATGTTTAGTAGATTTAGGTATCTGGTGGCTTCAACTGGAAGCCTAGGCACATTATGAATGTACTATGTGATATGATGACGATGATGTTTTATGAGTGGTGACCATGGATTGTCCCACCGCATGGAAATACGTATGTGTAATGACAGTAATGTTGTGGTATGGTCCCAAAACCTTGTTTTGAAACTGAAATTAATTTCCAAAAAATTTCCTCGGGTTTTCGGACCTTGTTAGTTAAGGAAGAATGTTTCATAACATAATATCTGAAGCACGACAAAAAGCATACAACTGACGTAACATAACATATGAGGCTCTGTAAAAAGGATACAGTTGATGTAACATAACATCTGAGACACTGTAAAAAGGATACAGCTGATGTAACATAACATATGAGGCTTTGTAAAAAGGATATAGCTGATGTAACATAACATCTGAAGCACTATAAAAAGATACAACTGACGTAACATAACATTTAAGGCGCTGCAAAAAGGATACAACTGACGTAACATAACATCTGAGGCATTGCAAAAAGCCTACGACTGAAGCACTGCAAAAAGCCTACAACTGATGTAACATCTAAAGCATTATATAAGCCTGTAACTGATGTAACATTTGAAACAATATAAAAAGCCTGTAACACATGCAAACATTCAAATAGTTTGTTTAAACTAACTACCTTAAAATTTAAAATTTAAATGGATGGATAAATGGTAAAAAATATAAAACACAAAACAAAAAAAGATAAAAAGATAACATGAGAGGATGACTGTAACATCCTAAAATTAGGATTTATTTGGTAAAGCAAGAATTAAAGAGAAATAAAATTAAAATGAGAGATTAATTAAACAAATGCAAAAATGATGAACGCGTCCTTAAATCATTTATGTTGGCACCCTGTTTTTGCAATTTTTTTACATGAATCGATTCAGGGTGGTGTCTGAATCGATTCATGCCCTATTTTTCCCGTTTTCATTAGTTTTTAACATACAGTGACATTGTTGGGATATGCTATGATCTTATGACCACTTGCTAATATAATTTACCCAATTTTATGAATCAATTAAGGTATTTTTGAACCCTTTTCCATTCTATTCCATAATCCTCCAAATAAATCATACTTTTTACCATTTTAGTTGATTATTTTATGTTAGTTGTACAAAATTCATCCTTAATTGAACTCATACATCTTCTCCTGTATTTATATATATAGAATGGATCCTTTTTAATTGTTCCAGATTATTGGTCATAATTTCATCTAGTAGTTCCTTTCATCCTTAATTGTTTTAAAAATTCATGAAAAATTCTCTTGGGTTTCAGGCTTGTTTTAATGACCCATGTAAAGTGGAGATGAATTAGAAGTTAACGTATGTATATAGAAAGAGAGCGACAATTGAATAAAAAATAGGAAATAGATGAGAAGACCGTACGTGTCATCTAACTGAAAACTTTTCTTATATAGGTATTAAATTAGATAATAATAGCAATAATAACATTAAGATAAAGCAATACATTTACTCATTGTTATGGTAGAGACCTTCACTTTTTTATGTGATGTTAGAAACTCAATTTAAATAAGTGAAGAATGAAGGAGAGTGAAGAAATTGATAAGTTTTGTAGAATTTTTTTAAAAATACCACTTTAAAATTAAAATTTAGAATTAAAAAATAAAAAATGATGGTAGAGTTTTTTAGCATTTTTTTAACAACCACTTAAAATTTTAAATTTTAGATTCAAATTTAAAATGAAAATATCGAATTTGAAATTTAAAAAAAGATAAAAAAAGATGATAGAGTTATATGGTAATTTCTCAATAAAGAATTTAAAATTTAAAAGGGAACTATCAAATAAAAATTAACAAATAAAAAAGATAATTTTTTTTATTTTTTATCCTTCGTGTCCTTCTTTGTATTACCATATTGTACTTTTCTTTCACCTACCATTTTCAAACTGTGAAATGATAATTTATTTAAAATTTAAATTTTAAAATATTGAAAACAATTTAATATCACACTAAATAAATATAAAACACAGTTAAAAATTGGTTAAAAAATTAATAACTAATTTTTTTGGGAAGATACAACACACATGATCAAGTTCAAATACATTAATTTCCCTCAACACTAATAAATAAATGCATAAATTATATTAAAGAAATAAATTTCTAATTTTAATCGATTGCAAACCAACACTTTATGATGACTAATAGCACAATCAAACAAATCATTTAGTTTCCCTTGTTACTCTTATTCTTATAAATTAAAGAAAAAAAGAAACAATCATTGGTAGGTCAAATTAATCTTAAAGATATTCTGATCATCTTTATTATGAATAGAATAAAATAATTATTTACTAAAGGTACCAATACTTAATTTTCATTCATAAAATATGTATGAGAAAATAAAAAGATGCAACTTCGATTTAAAGCATCAACTTTAAAATTCAAATTTAAAACAAAAAATATAAATTTAGAATTAAAAAGGATAGAGTTTTGTAGTTCTCTTTTTAACAAGATTTTTAAAATTTAAATTTAAATACAAAATAGAAAATATTAAATATGAATTTAAAAAGATGATAAAGCTATATGGTAATTTCTTAATAACTATTTTAAGATTTAAAATTTAAAATTAAAATGGACACTATCAACTAAACATTAAAATACCATAAAAAAGTAAGAAGATGGTAACTTATTTTTCATGTTTATCCTTTTTCTTCTGCTGCTTCTTTTATCATTTATCATTTTTAAACTATAACAAGATAAGATAATTTTACCAGTGGAAAAAGTGGATATAATCACGGTTAAAAATGACCTTTAATCACGATTAATGAATCGTGGTTGTTCCAGCTGTGGTAGTAGATGAGGTCCTTTAACCACGGTTAACAATCGTGGTTATAAATAACATCTAATCACGGTTGTTCGTAACCGTGATTAAATAAGAACCTATTTAATCACGGTTGTCGAGCATAACCGTGAATTTAAGTAGTCATAAACAGACTATGTATAATCACGGTTATGGTAGAAACCGTGAACAAAGAGCATCTATAATCACGGTTTTCTAGCATAACCGTGAATATAAGTGGTCATAAAACTTTATTTACAGACTATGTATAATCACGGTTATGGTAGTAACTGTGAATAAAGAAAGTCTATAATCACGGTTGTTACCATAACCGTGATTAAATAATTAGGTTTTTTTTAATATGGTTTCTGTTTTATTGTTTCCCAAACCTGCAATCAGACAACCAACACAATATACAGTATATCCAGCATATCCAGCAATAATATATAAAAAGAATGGTATGTATATAACATTAATTTGCTATCAATTCATAATAACCTAAAAAATGAAACTATATACAATTCAAATAAAACAAAAAATGATGTAATTATCTTATGTCAAATAAAACACAAGATAAGTTAGAATCGTATAAGACCAAAAATGATGTAATCGAGTTTGTACTTATTTTTTAGGGATTAACTTACCCGTCTATTATATTTTTCAGGTCTTGTGGAACTGTCTCGTGCACAGAATCAAAATATAGAGCAACATAAGCTCGGGGATAGATCACCACAAGCGTCCAATGAGCGCTGCAGTTACCAGTGATAAGTGAGACTTCAAAATGCAAAATATTCAAGGACAATAATTATGGAATAGAATCTTACCCCTTATGATACGGGGCCAGGTATACACCTTTCCTAGACTCAAACATCCAATTCTGGATGTATGCCTGAGTGTCCTCCTTGATGTTTCCTTTCCTCTGTATGAAAGAGGGCTCTAAGAAACCATAAGTTCCATCGAAACCCAAGTCCACACAGATTTTATGCAGAAACCTAAACAAGTTAAGACACGGTTAGCGATAAATAACTTGTATAATGAAAAAATTGGACATAAAATAATATACTTACAGCTCCCATAACTGAATGATGGAGATGTTCAACATCGTTGACCCCATCATAATCTCACACAAGCCACTCCGTGTAATGTAAACCAGTAGTGAACTTGGATGGCCGAACACCAGTGACTGCCATGGGACCTGAAGAACATCCTCTCCTAGCTCAGCCCCGATCTGCCATAGCATCTGGATCGGATCGTCGACGGGGTTTGGTTTCTTCAATGTCGGATCCTCTTGAACAATTGACAACCATCACAGTTTGGAACATAATTGACAATATAACAAAATCAGTTAGTGTTTCAGGTTATACCTGTATAGGATCAACCGACAGGAGTTTGTTGGGCCACATAAGAAAGTGTCCCACCGCCTGACCGACGGTCTTCACCTCTACAGTTGCCACTGGCACAGCAGCATCCTCCTCGAGGACGAGCACAATAGAGACCCTGGACATACCATCAGGTAATGACTGATAGTGAACCACAGGGCCTAAGTTGTAGACCATACCAGTGGCAATTGGCTCCTCCGACCCATCAATGAATAGGTCACATTGACGGGTATCCGCAGGCTCGACCCATCATCGTCAGGGTCAGCTGCAGCGCACGACCCCTTAGTGCTAACCCTCCATACCTACATATTTACACATCAAGCAGAAGTTATTCAATAATGAAAGAAACAAATTACAAATAAGGAACAATTAAATAGTATAAGGAATCTAACCTGTGGGTTGACAGCTGGTGCAGTAGTCTCCTGGTGGTGGCTGAGTGAGGTCTTCATCTCCTCCTTGAATCAGGCCATCTCTTGCTACAGCTTTGTAATCTCATGCTGATACTCAGCCTTTAAAACAGCCACCCTCGACTCAACCTTCTGCTCCACCAACTGCTCAACGAAGGGGGCAGGGTCGGGAGCACCGTAATAGCTCCGGAGGCCTGTGAAATGTGAATGATTAGCCCATAATTGTTTAATAGCTAACACAATGAAAGGATACAGTTATTTACAACTTACCTATACCTCGACCAATAACACGCACCCTTCCTGGGTGCTCTGGCCTGCCGATGGCGGTGGTCAAGATGTCCTGTCTACCATGGGCTACGAAAGAGCCTTGGGTTGATTGCTCAACCTAGGAATCCTGAAACCAAATAAGTTAATGTTCAAGGTTTTGTGTAAACCAAAAATCAAAAAACTTTATGTAGCTGATACTTACTATTCATGAGGTGACCTCCTGAGCGTGTGAGGAAGTGTATTCCCCACTCTTCCTGACCTTGGCTCGCTTCCATTTCTCATGGCGTACAGGTAGGGAAGAGGGATCCATAACACCGGTGTCAGGTTGGCTAGCTTGACACTGAATGCCCTTCTCCTAGGCCATGCGCTCCTCCAACAGTCAGTAACCCCCACGCGATAATCTGTCGGGGCAGTCATTCAGCTTCCTAATGCACTGTGCCTTCTCTCGTATGTCCTGCAACAAGAAAAAAAATGTGTTAGAGTTATGTTTAAATTATAAATGATTTAATCATGCTAAATACCAACGTACCTTCCACTGGTCGGTATGCCAAGATGCAACAAAAGCATCCCAAGTCTCCCGATCAATGAAGGTATATTTCTCTCTGGGGAACTGTCCTCGCTCCTCCCCGAATATAAACCTACAATTCATAGGTAAAAATAAGGTGAAGTAAAAATTGAGAATACAACAGGTAAACTGTTGATTAAGAATTTAAACTCCTTACATACCTCCTAGTGAGTGAGGACTTGAATGATCTCCATCTCTCAACAATGATACTGAGGATCTTCCTCCTCAGTATGTCATGTGCTGGTATATCCCAAGAGTCCTACAAGGGGGAAATAATCAGTA
Organism: Clitoria ternatea; assembly: GCA_037962975.1. Taxonomy (NCBI): domain Eukaryota; kingdom Viridiplantae; phylum Streptophyta; class Magnoliopsida; order Fabales; family Fabaceae; genus Clitoria; species Clitoria ternatea. The sequence continues at coordinate 100,442,809 of CM075674.1, read as the reverse complement.
TATGAATTACATGAAACAATACATTAAAATAATTAACATAATGTACTTAATATAACATATTTAACTTACCAGAATATCACTCCAGATATGGTTCTTCAGGACCTCGTCGACATTATCCCAGTCGGGGATAATGATGGACACCTTCATGCGTGCCACGACTCCCAAGTAACTGCTGAACTTCGAGCCATGTGGTCCACCAAATCTACCAGTGTTGACATTGATGTCAACACGCAACCTCTCTCCCCGATGACGCCTAAGTGCAATATCCTGTATCCGGGTAACACCTCTACTCTTCCGAGTAGAGGAACCTATGGCCTGTGAGTCAGACCTAGCAGTACCATCTTGGTCAGCCATGAGTATCTGTCTAAACAAGGAAAAACAAAATGTCAATACATAGTACTTGTAACATGATTAACACAATGAATAATTAATATAACATTTAATACAATGATTCATTAAAATAACATTCAATACAATCACTCATACCCTATGAAGATGGTATATTTTCCTACAAGCCTTCATGGTGGTCATGACGACTGGCAACTACATCATCTATGTCATGTTCCATGATAGATGACGGAATACGTGTTGTGGCGGATAAAATTTCCATAACATCAAGGCTGGGGTCTCCAATGTTGTGTCTACCTTGGATAACAATTGACCACCTTTTGTCAGTTGGGTCAGTAACATATAAAACTTGCTTCACTTGCATTGCCATAATGAATGGTTCCTCCTTATAACCTATCCTGTTGAGGTCCACCAATGTAAACCCAAAATCATCAGTTTTGACACCGTTTTTATTGTCAACCCATTTGCATTTAAACACAGGAACAGTGAAAGGACCGTAATCGACTTCCCATATATCTTCAATCACACCAAAGTAACACTGGTCGACCATGACAGGGTTGTTGTCCTTTGAAGTTGAGAAATGCATTGACTGAGCCACAACCATAACTCCACTATTTTGATTTGTACTTTTCTCATCCTGTGTCGTTGTATAAAATGAATAGCTATTTATGTCATACCCACAAAAGGTGAAGACATCAAAGTTCAGGCCCTGTGCTAGTTGATGTAATGTCGAGGATGTAGAAGTATCTGTCAGAATGGTCTTTTGGAACCACTGTATGAATGTCACGAATGGCAATAGGTAGAAACTGTTGTATCAACATATGACAATCATGAGACTTCAACCCAACTAACTTCAAGTCTTTCATAGAAACACATGTGTTGATGTTTGAACCATAACTAGACGGAACTTTCACACTACGTAACGATTCACACAGACTTATCTTTTCTTTTCTCGATAATGTATGACATGCTGGGGGAAAATATGTTCGTTTGCCCTTTGATTGTGGATGCAACTCCTGACGTATACCCATCAACTCCAAGTCCATACGCGAATTTAGGCCATCCTTAGTCTTCCCGGGTATGTTTAAGAGTGTACCAACTAAACTGTCGCACATATTTTTCTCCACATGCATTACATCAATGCAGTGTTTTACATCAAGCTTCCTCCAATATGGCAGGTCAAAAAACATTGACTTTTTCTTCCACTTGTTTTGTGTTGGGGATTATTTTTCATACTTACCAAACACCACGTTGACGTCTTTCACCTTTTCATATGTCTCGTGACCAGACAATGGTGGAGGAGCCATTTTAAAATCTTGGGCACCGTTGAACGACTTCTTCAACCTCCGAAACGGATGATTCACTTTAAGAAACCTTCGATGTCGAAGATAAACATTTTTCCTACCATGGTGCAGCTGCACAGAACTAGTTCCCTCCTCACATACAGGACAAGCTTTATGACCCTTCATGTTGTACCCGGATAAGTTACCATACGCTGGAAAGTCATTGATCGTGCAAAATAGCATGACACGCAACTTAAATGATTGCCCCGTAAACCCGTCAAACACATCAACCCTATCTTCCTATAACATTTTGAGGTCTTCAACTAATGGAGTTAAATATACATCAATATCGTTCCCCGGTTGTCATGGACCAGAAATCATCATTGATAACATGACATATTTTCGCTTCATGCACAGCCATGGCGGCAAGTTATAAACAAACAACAAAACAGGCCATGAACTATGGTTTGTGCTCAGGTTCCCAAATGGGTTCATGCCGTCTGTGGCTAGTGCAAGCCTAACATTTCTTGGTTCATGGGTAAAATCCAGAAAAATCGTATCCATTTTCTTCCATTGCGATCCATCGGCCGGATGCCTAAGTAGTCCATCAACAACCCTTTCATCAACATGCCATCTCATAAGTTTTGCATCATTTGCATTAACAAACAGACGCTTTAGTCTTGGAACCATGGGCATATACCATAACACCTTTGCAGGAGACCCTTTAGTACAGACCTCATCAGAATCTGCCTCTTTCTTCTTATACCGTGACACCCCACACCTAGGACATCGATGCAGCATTTCATACTCACCCCGGAATAATACACAATCATTTGGGCATGCATGTATTTTCTCATACTCTAAACCCATAGGACACAACACCTTTTTAGCCTCATAGTTATGATTCGGCAAGGTGTTTCCAGCTGGGAGTTCTTTCAACAACTTCAATAAGTCAGTGAAACTTTTATCCATCCACCCGTTTATGGCCTTCAAATTAAACAATCGTAAAACTGCTGATAACCTCATGAAATTGACGTAGTTTGGATACAATGGCTGCTTAGAATCCTCACATAGAGTCGTATATACATGAGCTTTCTTAAAACCTTTAACCCCCACATCACGGATCATATCCTCAAGTCGGTCATCCATGTCGACATCGATGTCATGCATCGAGCTTCGATTTTTAGTTTGAGAGCTGGTACTTAGCACCACCACATCTTCACCGTGCCATATTCAACGTGTCACACAGTAGATGTTCTCGCACCTCTTTTAAGTCTAGCCGACGCAGGTTCAAGCATTTCATACAAGGGCAAAAATACCTTCCATTCACCTCCTTAGCATTCCTCGCTACGAATTCTATAAATGATTCAACTTCACCCTCGTACTCTAGACTTATACGTGATGCAGTTATCCAACTTTGATCCATACCAACTGTTTACAAGGTGTTATGATCATTCTCACTTTTCTTACATAGGTGGTGGTCCTATACCCATTCAGGATGACAATTGTTTTTATACGTCATTGATATATACATGTTAGGAGTTATTTTAAAATTTGATCAAATTTCGATAGCATTTCGCATTGGTCTCTAAGTACACAAAATAAGAGTGGTCAAATCAAATTCAACCACAACCAAATATGCACCCAGAGAATAACACAAAATGCTAGTTACAGAAACTTTATCAAATTTTAAAATAACTCCTAACTTGTACATACTAATGAGGTATAAAAAATAATTGTTAATCCTAAACTGTCCAAACAAATAATTTAAGATTGAACACAAATAATGAAATCAATTAATTTAATGACCATTTGTGTCGAATCTCAAACGGGGAACTACGATTCACTCATGCAAAACAACTTTCATACTAGTTAACTAGTATGTGCCTACGAGTTCGCAACATTGACAACCACACACATACAACAACAGAAATAACATTATATGGATTATGGATAATGGATATGGTGTTGGATTATGGATCATGTTATTTTGAAGTACAACTATGCTATTGGATATATGGATTATGGATTATCGTGTTGGATTATAAGACTTTTATTTAGTAATTACTTTGAACTATTATTTTATGGATTATGGATTATGGATAATGAATATGGTGTTGGATGTTGGATTATGGATTATCCAAAAATCCCTTTCCCTACTTCAATTAACTTGTCGAGGGTCTTAAGTTCAAGGATCACCTAATTTAAACACTTAGTTATCACACAATTTTCACTAATTTTACACTCATTTTACATACTTATAGAAACTCAACCAAGCATAACATGACTACCATAGAAAATAAGAGAATTTGCAAGAAAAAAGGAGATGAGCACCAATCTTCACAGAAGCACAACTGATTTATGAAATACAATTCAATGACTAGACAAGTTTTGTTTGATTTGAATTCAATCAAATAGTAACTTTCACCCAAATCCCATCACTATGAGGTGAACAATATTAACCCAGAAAAACCACACAAATGAATTATCCCATAGAATAGGGTCTTCATGCACAAGTCCTGCTCCTAGACAGGCATAAAACTTTCAAATATCATATCATCTCAAATACTTTCTATATTTACATGACAAGGCAGCAGACAGGCAAAAAATTTCACACATTAAAACGTTACCTTTTTGTATCCATTTACGCACCCAAAAATTTAAAAATGAATTATTATCCTTAATCCCCTTAATACTTTATTTTTAACATACCAAACAGGGATCAATAAAAATATTGACGAGCAAAAACAGGAAACTTACAGGACAATGCAGCACCACTGGGACAAGCAAAGAGCACACTGGGACAAGAATCGAGCAAGAAGGCAACAACAGCAACGACCGGGACAGATGGGGAAGATGAGAAACAGCTCGAGTGAAGAAGGAGAAAGTGGAAAAGTAAAAAACAGGGACGACTTACCAGACAGGGACGATGTCAGATGCGAGATGTAAGAGCACCAGCGCAGATGCGAGAACAACAGGGCAAAGAAAGGAGGAGGAGAACCAAAGGAAGACCAACGCGAAAGAAAAGAGAAGAACCAAACAAGCTAACAGGCTCGGCTTTTGAAGTTTCTAAAAATATATATTATCACGGTTAAATGCACAATCGTGGTTATATTACATATATAATCACAGTTAAATCAACAACTGTGGTTAAATATAAAGACTATCTCCACGGTTAATCTAACAACCGTGATCGTATAGTAATATATATCCACGGTTGTAGAGCCAACTGTGATTATAGAGTCCCCAACCTTTAAACCCTGAACCCTAAACTATATATCCACGGTTGGAAGTATCACCTGTGATTATATGTTTTAGGATACAACAACGGTTGTTAAGTTAACTGTGATTATATACTTAACCCTGAACTTACATCCACAGAGGATAACTAAACGTGACTATATAGTTACATTATAATTTCAAAAATGCCACCGCGCATGTTTTTATCACTGATCCACTTTAAACCGTGATTATATCCCGTTGTTATATCTAAGTTTTACACTAGTGTTTAGGCTTCCATATAGAGTGATAAACTCAAAATTTAAGGAGAGAAAAATTAATATTGATAAGTAATTCATATAATAACTATTTGTAGAGAAAATCATTTTGTAGCACCTTTTTAAAAATTACTTTTAAATTTAAATTTAAAATTCAAGTATAAATTTTAAATTTTAAAAAATGGTATAATTTTGTAGTAGTTTTTAACTACCGCTTTAAAATTTAAATAAAAGTATTCAATAAAAAATAACCAAAAAAATAAAAAAAATAAGGTATATCCTTAAATGGGATCCTTTTATTATATAAGTAATAGAAAATGACAGTCATACGTTATGGACGCTTCAGATAAATATTTTTCACACTCATTACTGGGATCAATTATTTGTATAAAATGGATTTATATTAGCTTTTATGTTATGAATACTTTACTATTTTAGGGATGTTCAATTCCTCTATAAATAGGACTCCATGGCAAGCATAATTATGACACTCCATTTGCTCTAAACTCTCTCTTTACTCTTCTTCTATCCTTCATCTTCAAGTCCATTCCCTACTTTATTTCTCTCTTTTAAATCTTCATACTTATTTAATTTTAGTTTATTTTATAACACGTTATCAGCACGAGGTTTGATAAGTGTTTTAGACACAATAAATTATATTTAATTCAATTAGAATTATAAACCATTTCCACTGTATTTTTCTAATTTTCATGATTTCTGCTTTCTTTCCACTGTATTTTGCTCGGGTACTTTCATTTTGCAGAATTTAATAAATTTGGAACTATTAAGGATCCATTTTGAGAATAAATGTATGCAAAGGGAAAATGGATCAATCAAGATTTCTAACCCAAAAAGATGATCAAAGTGCCCAAGGATCAAAGAGGAAGCCATAAACAAATTCATGCCAAAAAAGGACCAAAAAGCACCAAGAAATGACATAACAGCACCATGAATCAATTTAGGGGGTGTCTGAATCAATTCATGCATGTAAAATTGCCCAAAACATAAATTTTCAGTGTTTGAATCGATTCATTGCAGCCCTGAATCGATTCATGCGTGACTTTTTTAGCCCAGGATGACATTTTAAAGCTCTTGAATCGATTCATGCGTGCCCAGGGGTCCAAAAACTTCAATTTTAAAGCCTTGAATCTATTCAAAGTGTGCCGAAATCTATTCATATGCTTTCAATTGTCAAAATACACTAAATGAATCTATTCATGAATAGATTCATTTAGTTAAAACTTGAAATTTGAAATTTGAAATTTGAATCAGAAAGAAACAGGTTGTATGAAACACAGAAGGCACTAGACAAGCACTACATGAAACATGGAACAAGACATCCATTGCCTAAATCAAGGAGCACTAAGGAGACATCCTGTAACATCCCAGTTAATTAATTTAAAATTCTATGATTTACATAAAAATATTAATAATTGTCATCAAATTAATTTTGATTTTTAGAAATCATTATTAACTAATATAAGTATAATTTTAAATAATTGAATGTTATGAAATTAAATAGAATTATTTGATTGGTTGATATAAAATTATAAATAAGAATTTATTATTAAGTAATAGTGAGTTTAAAAATTACTGGAGGGTTAAAAGTAAATGTAAAAGTAAAAGTTTAATTTGAGTTTTTAAAAGAAAAAGAAAAGAAAAGAGTAAATGACCATTGTGCCCCTGTAATATTAAAACATCAAATTTCCTTATCTCTTTCGACAATTCATGTTGTTTCTTCTTTTCTTTTCCTTTCTCCATAGCTACACTTTCAAAGCTCTAATTGGAGGGCGATTTCACATCGAAATCTTAAATTGATAGCGTTATTAGGATCATGGCTTCAAGGTGTGTTAAAGGTTCCATCCCAAAACCAATTGGCAATGGTTGGAGTTGCCCAACAGGTATTTAAACCATGCGAAATATAATGAGGCAGGCAATGTGGGACTTCCAACACGCCCCCTCCAACGAAGCCTGTCGGACCAGGCAAGGGGTAACTTTTGACCCACAACGAAAGGGTAACTCTTGGCCCATAAGAACCAGAAAGAAATGCTCTGGCTTTGATACCATGTTAAAGGTTCCATCCCAAAACCAATTGGCAATGGTTGGAGTTACCCAACAGGTATTTAAACCATGCGAAATATAATGAGGCAGGTAATGTGGGACTTCCAACAAGGTGAGTTTTATGGTGCCACCAATTTCAAGCTTTCTCTCTCTTCCTCTCACTTTCTATCTCTAGCCAAAACTGGCCATGCATGTGGGAGGTTTCATTTTTTATTTTTCTCTTACACATTGAAGCTTAGAAATGGTATCTATAGCAATGGGTATAGCAAAATGTTGATGGGTTTGAGTCTCAACCCTCATAGATAACGGATTGGATGTTGAAAAGTCGTTATGTGAAATGGGTGACAGAATCAGAAATAGATGGGTGAACAATTTAATGGTGAAACGTGATCGATGCGAATAACAATTAATGGAAGCTTGGAATCGAGGTAAGGGGGTGTTAGGTGTTGTAATTAATTAGAATGGGGTATCGACCTTGGTTAAGATTCAAAAGAAAGTAGTGTATTTAAAGAGGATTAGAAATCTTATTATGATTAAATGATACAATGAATTATGAGAACTGATAAATGAATAACATGATTATGCCCATTGTAATGTGTGACATAAAGGTGATGATAAGTGTATGCGAGGAAGGAGGAACATAGTTTACAAGAATGAGAAATCTATGTGAGAAAATGATGGTATCATGAGAATTATAATTAGAGGAATGGTGGTTTTTGAAATAAATGAATTATGTTAACTGATTTACAGTATATGATAAATTGAGTTATATAATTTATGACTTAGATGATGTGTCATGACTGAGATGAAGCTGTGTGGTAATTTAAAAAGTGGATAGTCATTAATAAATGAAATGTGGTAGTTAGTAACTTGGTGTGTTATACATTGTAATTGAAAGTATGAGTAATGCATTAATTGATGATGATCTATGTTAAGATGTATTGTTGAGTTAAAAATGATTATGGTTTTGTGTTGTGCTCAATGATGAATTAATAATGCATTGAAAAAGGTGGACATGTGTATGTATGAGGTGATGTGGAAATTATGATTTCAGAAAAGATATATTATGTGACTGTGAAACGTATGCTATTGATTATATTATTGTGTTTGATATTTGAAATTTGTGATCACTATTGATTATTGGTGGGTTGATACCTAGTGATGGTATGATGTTATATTGTGGGGCCTGGTCTGTGTGGCCGCCCTGGTGGAGATTCATGGGCCGAGTCTGTGTGGCCGCCCTGAATGATTGGAAAGATGAGGCTTTTACGCCATTTGAGTATGAAATGACTGTGTGATTTATGTGGTTGAGGACGACCGGCGGTATGTATAACCCTTTGTTTTTCTAGCTCCCATGGTTTTTGTGCCCAGTTGAGCTACCTAGTGGTCAAGTAGGACCCGGTGGTTGAGGTGGAGAGTTAAGCAGGACTCGGTGGACCAAGTAGGGTTCATAGGGTGTCAAGTAGGACCCCCAGCTGAAGGTCGATCCTTTTAGTATCCAGATACTAGTGCGTCATGTTATATGTTTGATAGTCAGTTGTGTCTTACATGCCTTGACTTAAGATGATGACTATATTGACAGTTATGTGACGATAAATGATGTTTGTATTGATATTGTGTGATGGTAAAGGATGGTTATTCTGAAGTTATGTGATGATTAGAAGCATTAAAATGAATTGAAATCCATATTGATGTGTAATATAACTGATTTTATGGTTAGTAAGACATGTATATAGATATTGTTATGCATGATGAGGTAGATCAATTACAATAGTGTGCATGGGATTGTCTTCGAGCTCGGTAAATTGGTTTGGCATTGGAAAATGGGTAAAGTGGTAACTATTAGTTCACATTGCCGTTTTATATTGATTACGATATCCAAACACTCACTCTTTCTTTTCTTTTTGGTAACCAATGACAGGGAAGTGGCAGATACACCAGAGGGAGATGCCAAGTGAACCGGGAAATGCCAAGGAATGCGGCTGCGAGTTATGGAGTGATAAGTTATAGTTGAGTTAGTAATTATGGTTGTTTTGATTATATTTGGGATTACTATGCTTAATTGTTATGTGAAGGATTACTGTATCACTGATTAATTATGAAGTAGTTGATAAATATGCGTCACCACTTATACGGTATGTGTGATATGTTTGCACCAAGTAGCGCGGAGCCATTTGGATAATTACTTGATTAGGAAATATATTGATATTATATGTGTGTTGTGATGAAGTAGTACATGGCAAGCCGTTAGTTGAGCATAATGTGGGAAATGTCCAGGTTCTGTGATTATGAGAATGATAGGTGGCGTTGAGGCATTTTGATGAAAAAGGCAGGAAATGTATAATTGTTTTGTTGATGTAAGTGTATGCTATTTGGTACTTGACAATGATGTATGTTGTCAATGGTGATATGATTTAAAGTGATTAACGAGTAGAAGTGAGATTGTAAGTGTGATTGATAAGAAACTAGTATTTATAAATATTAAGAAATCAAGTTTTGAGGACTTATGACATTAGACAATAAATTGGAAGTACCTTTATGGTTGTAAGGTGAGTTGGAAGAGTAGGATCATATGAAATGAGGTTGCATAATGTGTAGAAATGGTTAAGTTGGTTCAATTGGGAAGGAAATTAAGATTTGGTATGTTGGTTAGTGGAAGTTAATGAAATTTAAGTAGAATTCAAGGAACTGGACTAGTAATTTCGCTATCCGATGGGTTTTAGGACTCACGGAGGGGACCAATTGCTCCCTCACATCATCTAGGACTTATGCATATAGGTCTTAGAGAGTTTAAAGCCAATTTGATAGGTTTGGCGTAGGTTATTGCATCACTTTTGACTTAAATGCAATTTTATGCATATCTTTAGCATATGTTAGAATCTTGGCAAACGGACAGTGCCAACAACTCTGGAATGGGGAAAATATGGTGCCCATGAAGTTTCGTTGTGATCGGAGTTGAAACATGCAAAATAGGTAGGTTGGAAGTCAATTTATAAGTTAGGAGCTGTAAATCTCGCTCAAGCGAGTCAAATCTTGCTTGAGCGAGCCTTTATATGAATTTAGGTGTGCATTATGGGTGAATCTCGCTCAAGCGAGCATAATTTTGCTCAATCGAGAGTCATTTTCGCTTATGTTAGTGTAAGTTTCGCTCAAGCGAGCTTGCCTCCGCTTGAGCGAGTTCTAGAGGATTCGGTTCTGGAAGAATCCCGCTCGAGCGATAACGATTCTCGCTCAAGCGAGATGAGCCTGCATCAGATGCGTGCTCACTGTCCATGTTTCGCCCAAACGAGGAAGGGCTTGCTCAAGCAAGTGATGGCATTGAAGGTTCTGGAGGGATCTCGCTCAAGCGAGATTGGGGGATCTGATGCTCAATGTTTCTCGCCTAAGCGAGACGGGTTCACCCAAGAGAAATGGCTTGACCTCGCTTAAGCAAGCGAGGACCTTGCTCAAGCGAGGGGCCCCTAATTCTTTAAAAAACAATGTTATGCTTTGCCATTTTGTGTCCAATTAAATTGAGTCTTCATGATATATCTTCCTACAAATGTATTTGCCATGCTTTTGTTAATTAAATAGTATATATCAAATCTCTTGGCATTTAATTTGCATAACTCTCAAATTAAACTATGTTTTCTGCTGTTTCTTGGTGATGATCTTATGGTGGATTATCCGAAGGCACTCTTGATCAAATTCTTACACCTCCTCATATCTTCATATATGAGTTGGGTTTCTTTTATATGATCCGGGAAATGATTATTGAAACTATAATTCGCATCCCACCTTACTTTTCAATTGTTTGATCAAAATCGTGAAAATTTTTCTTCTGTATTTTATTAATCGGTACATTGTATGTTTAATTAACTTTAATTATGTATAATTAACTTTAATTGCATGGTTAGTGTCTAATAATTAGGCTAGACGTTATACATCCATTACTTGATTGATGGATCAATGGACAATTTTTATTGGAAAGCTTTGCTTTTGACATGCTATAAATAGGAGTTAATTGCAAGCATTGAGGATCCATCGAAGGCAACCTTTGCTTTGTTTCTTTCTTTCTTTTCCTTTCTGTTTCTCTCGTTCTTTTCTTTCTTTCTTCTTTGTATAAGAGTTGTGAGGATTGTGAAATTGAGTGTTCCAATTTGTATATGGTGGAAGAATATTGCAACAAGGAAATATAGTGGTGAAAGTATTTTTGGGCTTTTGGAGAAACCCAAAAGTCTTTATTTTTACCATGTGTTGTATGTTTTATTTTCCTTCCATCATGTGTATGAATTTGAATTATTTCATGAGTAACTAAATTAATTATCTTGGGATGATGGAGATATGATAATATTTTATGTTAATATTGTTTTGACTTTGAATTAAATAAATTTCTATTTTCCATTTAGTTCAAATTATGCTCAATGCTCTTAGTGATTCCTAACAAGAACCTAAGTGATAAAACTGTATTCTTGTGGGTATATTAGTAAGTTTGGGTAATTAATAAAATCGAAAGATTTATTGTTACTAGAAAGCTTTTGAACTAAGCCAAAGATTTTGAAATATTTTTTGTGACCACGGTAAAGTCGTGAAAGTAATAAAAAATATTTTGGGAAATAAATAAGTTATTTTCACAAAATGATAATGGGCCTTTCTTTGGGATTGAACGTGGTTCTCCATACGTTAGGTACATTAATAAGATTTCGAGAGGAACATATTAATCAGCTTAAGAAAAATCTGCCTTGGAAAACTTAATTTGATTTTTATTTATGAAAAGTTGATTCATTAACATAAAATAGAGTCTTGATCCCCCGGAATCCCAAGATACTCTCAATTCTGATTTTTAAGTGTCTAGTAAATTTTGTTTCTGTATTTACTTTTTTATTCTGTGTTTTATTTTACAAAAACATTGAAAATCGATTGTGTGGATAATTAAATTTCAATATGCTGGTACTTTGAAAACAGTCCCTGTGGATATGATAATCTTTTATATTACTCGACATAACCCGTGCGCTTGCGGAGCCCTGTCAAGGTTCTAATCAACTGAAATCTAGTCAAGACTACAAGAGGTAATACATGATTATTATTATTGTTATTATTATTGATAATTTTTAATTTATTACTATATATTATAAAAGGTTCCTGAAGAACTTATATTTAAACATCCCAAAAGAATATATAAGATTATATCTATATAATATATATAGGTTCCTGAAGAACTTATTTATAAACATCCTTGTAGGATGTATAATATTAATAGTCAAATATTCAGAATTCTTAAAAAATTCTTAAAAATATTTATTGATAGTTTCAGAAGAACTACAATTTAAGAAATAAAATAAAACAAAATAAATAAAATCATATTGCTTCACGGACTGTATTTTGTTAATTAAAAAAATACTACTTGTCTTATGTACTATTTTTAGCTTTATGCATTTATTTTATACTACCTACTGTGCATTCACGTTTGATGCTTTTATATAATTTTTTTTATTCATCCCTGTATAGTGCTTATTACTTGCCTTATGTATTGCTTATTACTTAATACATTTATTTATTCTTTTATATTATATTGTTGTACTCTTGCTCTTGCCTTTTTATTATTTTGCTTAATATATAGCTTCACGTATAGTGCTTGCCATAGTGCTCTTGATGGCTTATTATATTGTTTATTATATTGTTTATTAATGCATTATAACTTTACGGACCTTTTTTATGCACTGTGGGTTGCTATTATTAAATTAATATTAAATATTGTTTTTACTTTAAGATTTTATAATGTTAAATAAATTACAATTTTTCCTAAGTTTTCATGTTCATTCACAGGATCCAAATTGCTTTTGCTATAATTTTTTTATTAAATTATATAATTGCTACAATATATATTGTGACTATGATTTCCATTTACGGGCTAATTAAATAATGCCAATGATATGACTATAATTGCTTTATAGATATTTATTATTATTTTCTTACATTGCTTTATGTTGATTTCCATGTCCTGTAACTCACAATTACAATTAATTATTTTGCATGGGAATTTACAATTGCTATAATATATTTATTATATAAAAGAGTTAATAATAAAATACACATGAGTAAGGGATGAACTCAGGTCTATACCATGATAAGTTATCACTCTACCACTAGGCCATTAATAATTGAATGATATTTTATGAAAACTTTTAAATATTCATTACCGGGTTACTTATGTGAAATTTTATTTAAGTTGATTTATAAGTTATATTTTACCTTAATTACTTATCTTATTGTGGCTGAAAAAAATTAATGAATTACTTATGTAAAATCATGAGTCTCACCCAACTGGTACTGCTCTATTCCCAGAAGTGAATGTAGCAACACATGATCATTATACTCATGATCGTGGTCCAAATGATAATAAATTATTATTTCTATAGAAAAATAAAAAACGTATGGAAAAAGGAAAAGATGTTCAAAGTAGCGAATAACCTAAAAATATTTGTTATCGTTGTGGTAGCCAAGACCACTGGTCTCAGATTTGACGTACATTAAAACATCTTATTGATCTATACCAAAAATCCCTTAAAAATAAAGGGAAAACAATAGAAACAAATTTGACTGGTATAGATGATGTTTATACTCACTTTGATGTTGATGATTTCCTTACTCTTCTTGAAGAAGATATTGACTACTCAGTTGGAGAGGGGAGTGCCCCTAAATAAATGATTTTATGTTTCATGTAATTTGTTCTGTTATGAATTTATGTTAAATATTTATTGTTGTTAATTATATTTTCATTCGTGATTTATTATTATTATTTAATGAAGAATGAATACTCATGTGAATGATGAAGATATATGTCTCGTAGACAATGCAACAACTCATATTATTCTCAAGAATGAGAAATATTTCTACCATATAGTAAAACAAGAAGCCAATGTCAATAATATATTTGGTAGTATAAATATAATTGAAGGCTCCGACAGAGTCAGTATTTTGTTACCTGGAGGAACAACATTGCACACTGATAGTGCATTATATTCTACCAAGTCTCAAAGAAATTTGTTGAGTTTTAAGGATATCCGCAGAAATAGATATCATATTGAGACCACCAATGATGGAAATATCGAATATATTTACATCACAAAGTTAATTTCTGATAAGAAATATGTCTTGGAAAAATTGCCTTCACTTTCCTCCGGTTTGTACTATACATATATTAGTACAATTGTAACAAATGCGATAGTAAACCAAAAGTTTACAAATAAGAATAACTTTATTATTTGGCATGAACGGTTAGGCCATCCTGGAACAATAATGATGTGAAAAATAGTTGAGAATTCAAATGGTCATTACTTGTCCAGCAGACAAATTCTCCAAACTAATAATTTCTCATGTGCTGCTTGTTCTTAAGGAAAATTAATTACTCGACCATTACCAATGAAATTTAGGAGTGAATCACTCATATTTTTAGAGCGTACACAAGGTGATATTTATAGACCATTTAGATATTTTATGGTTTTGATTGATGTATCAACTAGATGGTCATATGTTTGCTTATAGTCAACTCGCAAACACGCGTTTGTGAGATTACTAGCTCAATTAATTAATTTAAAAGCTCATTTCTTGATTATCCAATTAAGAAAATACACTTTGATAACGCTGGTGAATTCACATCTCAATCTTTTAATGATTATTGTATGTCCATCGAAATTGATATTGAACATCCTGTAGCATATGTTCATACATAAAATGAACTTGTTGAATCATTAATTAAACGTTTGAAATTGATAGCAAGACCATTGTTAATAAGATCAAAACTCTCAATTTCAACTTGGGGACATGCAATCTTGTATGCAGCAGCACTTATTCACATCAGGCCTACAAATTATTATGAGTATTCCCTTTTACAATTGGTTCATGGTAAAGAACCAAATATTTCCCATCTAAGAATCTTTGGAAGTGTGGTATATGTTCCTATCTCCCCTCCACAATGCACTAAGATGAGACCTCAAAGAAGGTTGAGAATATATGTTGGATATGAAAGTCTATCTATAATGAAATATCTTGAACCCTTAACAAGTGATTTATTTACAGCTCATTTTGCTGATTGTTATTTTGATGAATCTATTTTCCCAACATTATGGGAGAAAATAAATAGTTGGATACAAGGATTAGTTGGAATGAGATATCTTTATCTCATCTTAATCCTCGAACAAAGTAATCTGAACTAGAAGTTCAGAAAATAATTAGTTTGTAAAATTTAGCAAACCAATTGTCAAATGCATTTGCTGATCCAAAAAGAGTGACTAAGTCACACATACCAGCTGTTAATACTCCAATAAAGATTGATGTCCCTGTAGAATAATCTAAAATTGCAAATGAGTCTGAAGCCAAAATAAAACGCGGCTGACCTGTTGGTTCTAAGGATAAAAATCCTCGAAAAGAAAAGTAAATAAAAAGGATGGTCGAATCGAGGATATAAAGACTCCAGAAGAGTCTCCTGACATAATCAAGGTTTCAAATCCAGAAGAAACCAAGATACCTGAAATTGATAAGAATAAAGAGATCTCTATAAATTATGTCATGGATGAAATACAATAGAATGTCATGGATGGAATACAATAGAATGGACATGAAGTCGATGTTGATGAAATTTTTGCATTCAAATTAGCTCTTGATATTATAAAGGATGATAAGAATCATGAGCCAAAATCTATTAAGTAATGCGTACAAAGAAATGATTGGTTAAAGTGGAAAGATGTAATGCAAGAAGAGTTAAACTCACTTGCAAAATGAAAAGTTTTTGGAGCTGTAGTCCAAACACCTGAAGGTGTAAAACCAGTTGGGTACAAATAGGTCTTTATGAGAAAAAGAAATGAAAATGGTGAAATTGTGCAATATAAAGCAAGGCTTGTTGTACAAGGTTTCTCACAAAGACCCGGTATTGATTTTGATGAAACATATTCACTAGTGATGAATGCAAGTACTTTTCGATACTTGATTAGTTTGGCAATTCGTGAAAAACTTGATTTACGCCTAATGGATATTGTTGCAACATATTTATATGGCTCACTTGAAAATGACATGTATATGAAACTCCCTGAGGGATTTAATTTTCTTGAAGCAAAATGACATCTATATAAAACTCCCTAAAGGATTTAATTTGCCTGAAGCATACAAGACAAATTCTCGAGAAAATTATTCAATTAAATTGAATAAATCTCTTTACAAACTAAAATAATCCGAACGCATATGGTACAATTGTCTCAATAAATATTTGTTGAAAGAAGGGTATAAAAATGACTCGATTTGTCCATGCATTTTTTATGAAAAGATTCGGGAAAGAGTTCATTATAATTGCTATCTATGTAGATGATTTAAACATCATCAGAACTCCTAAAGAGCTTTCGAAGACTGTAAATTGCTTGAAAAGGCAATTTGAGATGAAAGACTTGGGAAAGACAAAGTTTTGTCTTAGATTACAATTAGAATATTTAAAGGAATGAATTCAAATGCACCAAAAGACTTTTACAGAAAAGGTACTAAAGTGGTTATATATGGACAAATCACACCCATTGAGTAGTCCAATGGTTGTAAGGTCACTTGAAGTGAGCAAAGATCCTTTTCGACCTAAGGAGAAAAGTGAAGAACTACTTGGTCCTAAAGTACCATATCTCAGTGCAATTGATGCACTAATGTATCTTGTTAGTCATACACGACCTGATATATCATTTGTTATCAATTTGTTAGCAAGACATAGTTCTTTACCCAAAAGGCATTAGAATGAGATTAAGCACATATTTCGCTACCTTAGAGGTACAATGGACATGGGTTTATTTTTCCCATATGTATCCAAGGCAAACCTAATTGGTTATGCAGATGTGGGGTATTTGTCTGATCCTCATAATGGTCAATCACAATTAGGATATTTGTTTACATATGGTGGTACAACAATTTCTTGGAAATCCATAAAGCATACGATCACAGCAACATCATCTAATCATGCTGAAATTCTAGCATTACATGAAGCAAGTCGAGAATGTGTTTGGTTGAGGTTTATGATTCAACATATTCAAGAAACTTGTGGCTTGCATGCTGGAAAATTAACCCCAACAATCTTATGTGAAGATATTGCAGCTTATATTTCTCAGTTAAATGAGGGTTATATTAAAGGAGATAGAACAAAACATATTTCACTAAACTTTTTCTTTACTCATGATCCTATAAAGAATTGTGAAATAAATATCCAACAAGTCCGATCATGTGAGAATCTAACAGAAATCTTTACAAAATCATTATCAATCAAAGTCTTCGAGTAGTTAGTACAAAAGATCGGTCTTCGACGCCGTAGACATAGATGTTCAAATGATAGGGGGAATTAAATACTTGAAATTTAATTATTTTTGAATTTACTTTATAAAGAATGATGTACTCTTTTTCCTTCACTAAGTTTTCATCCCACTGGGTTTTTCCTAGTAAGGTTTTAACGAGGCACATTCTAAAATATGGACATCCAAGGGGGAGTGTTATGAATATTTTACTATTTTATGGATGTCCAATTTCTCTATAAATAGGACTCCATGGCAAGCATAATTGTGACACTTCATTTCCTCTAAACTCTCTCTTTACTCTTCTTCTATCCTTCATCTTCAAGTCCATTCCCTACTTCATTTCTCTCTTCTAAATCTTTATACTCATTTAATTTTAGTTTATTTCATAACATTTTAAAATTTAATTATCAACCAAGCGGCATGCTACACCGTCTCATTTGCGTAACACGCTTTGCATAAAAAAATTATGATATATAATCGTCGCAACAGTAAGGGCTCAAAACTGGAAAAACTTTTAAAATGACCCCCAAAACGCAAAATATGCTAAAAGTACTTTTTTTAATATGTCAAATCTTTCAATAAAATTTTTTATTAGAGAATTATAGATTTATTTTGGACATCAAGAAAATATATTAATATTAATATTAATTTTAAATAAAATATTTTTAACTTTTAGTTTTTTATTCGGTACAAATTTACAAAATCTTGAATTCTAATAATCTAATACATAGGTTAGAGTACCCCCTCCGTTGTCTCATATCAAACTTTTATATATGGCAGGAGTACTCTTGATATTTTAATTTATACAGAAAGTAATTAAGAAGTGTATTCAAATGTTTTCCCTTTTCAATAATGCTCTTTTGAAATAATCAATGATTTAGGATTGTTCTGAAAGAAATTTTATATATCAAATCTTGTGTATAAGGTTTTTTATACTGTGACTTTTAAAAGGTGTAACGCATGTTAGATAAAAATCGTGATATAATACTTATGGTTGTTTGTATATGTTGTGTTGTGCCTCATTCCTAATGTAACATGTGAGACTATTGTTAATTGTTTGTGTATGGTGTGTGTTTGTGTATGTTGCGTTGTGTCTTATTCTTGATATAATATGTGAGACTTGTTAACTGTTTATGTATGCTCTATTGTGTCTTATTCCTTGATGTAACATGTGAGACTATTTAATTGTTTGTGTACGATGTGTGTTTGTGTATGTTGTGTTGTGTCTTCCTGATGTAACATGTGAGACTTGTTAACTATTTATGTATGTTATGTTGTGTCTCATTCCTGATGTAACATGTGAGACTTGTTAATTGTTTGTGTATGCTGTGTTGTGTCTCATTCATGATGTAACATGTTGTTAACTGTTTGTGTATGGTGTGTCTCACATTCAAATCCAATGACTTCTTAACCGTTATTGCGACTTCTTAACTATTTGTATATTGTGTTTCATATTCGAATCCTGTGATCACATTCAAGTCCTGTCACTTGTTAACTATTTATATATGTTGTATCCTACTTGTTAACTGTTTATATGATGTGTCCTACTTGTTAACTGTCTATATGTTGTGTCTCAGGTCTGGCTGGCGTAACATATGAGATGTAACATGTGAGACACTACAAAAAGCATGCAACTGACATAACATTTGAAGCATTGTAAAAAGCATGCAACTAATTGTGTAAGTAATATGATATGTGTTTTGTGATAAATGAAAAGAAAGTTTAAGAATTTTAATTAAAGAGAGTTTGAGAAATATATTAAAGAGAATTTAGATAATATGATATGTGTTTTATGATAAATGAAAATGGATGGTAGTTTTGAAATTGAAACATAATTGGCTTTAAAAAAATTGAAAATTACCATGAGAGAGTAGTTTTGAAATTTAAACATAACATTTTCTTAAAGTCATTGATGGTCTAAATAACATGTTCAATAGTTTGTTTAAACTAACTACCTTAAAAATTTAAAAGGATGGATAAATAGTAAAAAAATATAAAACACAAAACAAAAAAAAGATGAAAAGATAACATGAGAGGATGACACATGTAAAGTGGAGATGTATTAATAGTTAACATATATACATAGAAAATGAGTGACAATTGAATAAAAAATAGGAAATAAATGAGAATACAGTACGTGTCATCTACCTGAAAACTTTTCTTATATAGGTATTAAATTAGATAATAATAACATTAAGATAAAGTAATACATTTACTCATTGTTATGGTACATCTAAAGAGTTAGAACCAAAGATGACATAATCTTGTAGAGACCTTCATTTTTCATACGCTGTTGGAAACTCAATTTAAATAAATGAAGAATGAATGAGAGAGAAGAAATTGATAAGTTTTGTAGCACTTTTCAAAACAACCACTTTAAAATTAAAATTTAGAATGGAAAATATAAAATTTAGAATTAAAAAATAAAAAATGATGGTAGAGTTTTCTAGCATTTTTTAACAAACACTTAAAATTTTAAATTTTAGATTCAAATGATGAAAAATATTAAATTTGAATTAAAAAATAAAAATATGATAGAGTTATATGGTAGTTTTTTAATAACAAATTAAAAATTAAAAATGGAATTATCAAATAAAAATAAAAAATATGATTTTATTTATCCTTGTATTTCCTTCTTTCTATTATCATATTGTACTTTATTTCACCTACCATTTTCAAATTGTAAAATAATTTATTTATTTAAAATTTAATCTGGTTTAAATACCAATCTAAAGGTAAGAGCTAATTTCATCCGCTTTTAGTTATATACCGTTGCGGGTGAAACCTCGGATACGTATAAAGGTATGAGTTATTCTCCCTGTACCGGAAAGTCCAAGTCATCACCATTGCACACCGGAAATTAACTTGCAAACTCAGTAAATAGTACAAAGTACGACCGTTAGGAGAGGCGTTCGTTGGAGACGCGGAGGCGCCCACATCATGTGTAAGCTTTTGGAAGAATCATACTGACACATGGTACGGAATGCCCCCTAACCCTAAGGGACTCTTAAAGTTCAGGTCATCACCATTGCACACCGGAAAGCAACTTGTAAACTCGACAAATAGTACAAGGTACGACCGTTATGAGACGCGTTCGTAGGAGACGCGGAGGCGTCCGTATCGTGTGTCAGCTTTTGGCAGAATCATGCTGACACATGGTACATAATGTCCCCTAATCCTAAGGGACTCTTACGTTCCTCGCATACATGTAAATACCAAAGAATACGCAACAATGGTACTTTTTTCTCATTCTCTAACTTACGTTCGATCTTACTACATTCTTAATCTGTTTGCTAACTTGAGCGTCAGAGTACCTTTACAGGTGGCACCATCTTTCGCCCCACAAAGCGAGAACTTGGCGTGTTGGATATCTAGGACTCCAAGTCTCCTATTTCCCCACTGGAATAAGGGCTATATTACCAGATTCCTATTGGACCGATGTACAAATCTCATAAAGAAGAATATTTGTGCTTGGTTCCCATATCGTATTGCTAACCCCGGTATAGACTAGTTCAAAATTTAAATTTAAAAATATGGAAAAAAACAATATCACACTAAATAAATATAAAACACAACTAAAAATTGGTTAAAAATTAATAACCATTTTTTTGGAAAGATGCAACACATGATAGTTCAAATACATTAGTTTCCCTCAACATTGATGAATAAATGCATAAATTATATTAAAGAAATAAATTTCTAATTCCAATTGATTACAAACCAACACTTTATGATGACTAATAGCATATTCAAACAAATCATTTAGACTGTTTTTAGTTACAAAAAATTATTTTAGTTTTTTGGGAAAAGTTTCTGCTTGTTTTCCAAAAATTTTATTTTTTAGAATAGCTAGAAAAATTTTGAAAACCCGTTTAAATAATGTGATAGTTTTTCAATTTCGAAAACTAGAAAACTAAAAAAGTTGTTCAAGTGCACTCAATTTTCTAATTTTTTCAAATATTTTTTAATTCAAATTAATTGAGATATGTCATATATATATATATATATATATATATATATATATTATTTATGACAATATTGTATAGTATATGTATCACATAAAAATTGTGACAAAAATTTAAAGTAATATTAAAATGAGAGCAAATGAGTTTGTGTTTGAATATACTTCAAAATAGTAGTAGTAGAACTTTTCGAATTAGTAGCAGTTTATTTTATATTTCCATTTAGTTACAACAATCTTTATCTTGTAATTTAGTTACTTTACCGCCTTTTTTATTTTTTATTTACTTTTCTTAGAAAATCTTTTAAAAGAGTTTTCTGATTTTCTTAAAAAATAAAAAATCATTTTTCTATTTTTCTATAAAAAAAGTTTAAATAATTTGTAAATAAAAAATTTTTATTTTTTATAAATTTTTCTAAAAATAATTTTCTATTTTTCTAAGAAAACTTATGAATTAAATGCAGCATTAGTTTCCCTTGTTACTCTTCTTCTTATTCTTCTAAATTAAAGAAAAAAGAGAAACAACCATTGTTGGGTTAAATTAATCTTAAAGATATTATGATCATCTTTATCATGAATAAAATAAAATAATAATTTACTAAGGGTAACAAAGCTTGACTTTCATTCATAAAATATGTATAAAAAATACAAAACATGCATCTCTGATTGAAAGTATCAACTTTGAAATTCAAATTTAAAATAAAAAAATATAAATTTAGAATTTAAAAAGGACAATCGAGTTAGCTCTTTTTTAACAACTTTTTTAAATTTTAAATTTAAATACAAAATAGAAAATATTAAATTTGAATTTAAAAGAAGAAAATAAAGATGATAAAGTTATGTGGTAATTTCTTAATAACTATTTTAAAATTTAAAAATTAAATTCAAAATTAAAATAGAAGCTAACAAATAAACATTAAAAATACCAAAAAAAATAAGAAGATGGCAACTTATTTCCCATTTTTATCCTTCTTTTTTCTTCTTTCTATTATTATTTTCTGCTACTTCTTTTATCACTTATCATTTTCAAACTATAACATGATATTTAGGCTTCCATGCAGAGTGATAAACTCAAAATTTCAAGAAATGAATAATAAATGGGAGAGAAAAAAATGATATTGATAAGTGATTTATATAATAACCATTTTTTGAGAAAATTATTTTGTAGAAACCTTTTAAATAATCAATTTTACTTTAAATTTAAAATTCAAATATAAAATTTAAATTCTAAAAAATGGTAGAATTTTGTAGTAGTTTTTTAAGTACCACTTCAAAATTTAAAATTTAAATAAAAGTATTGAATAAAAAATAACTAAAAAAATAAGGTATATCCTTGAATGGAATCCTTTTATTATATAAGTAATAGGAAATAACAGTCATACGTTGTGGACGCTTCAGATAAATAATTTCCACGCTCATTACTGGATTTATATTAGTTTTTAAAATGTAATTATTAACCAATCAGCATGCCAACCGCCTCATTTGCGTAACACGCTTTGCATCAAAAAATTATGATATATATTCGCCACAACATAGTAAGTGCTCCAAACTGGAAAAACTTTTAAAATGATCCCAAAACGCAAAATATGCTAAAATGGTTTTTCTAATGTATATAAAAGTAGTTTTTTAATATGTCAAATCTTACAATAAATTTTTTTATTAGAGAAATTATAGATTTATTTTGGAAATCAAGACAATATATTAATATTAATTTTAAATAAAATATTTTTAACTTTTAGTTTTTTATTCGGTACAAATTTACAAAATCTTGAATTCTAATAATCTAATACATAGGTTAGAGTACCCCGTTGTCTCATATCAGACTTTTATATATGGGTCGGAGTACTCTTGATATTTTAATTTATAAATATATATTTTCCTTATAAATAATTTTTTATCAAAAATTATGTTAAACTTAGAAATCACTAAAATTAAGAGACTGTATTTATGAGAATTTTAAAAATTTTTGTTTCTATTTTTTAATAATCCGACTTATGAGATTGGTTTGTTTGTAATTCAAAATATCTTCCATGATTTCTAATATTATCTCTGATTTTAAATATAAGTAAAAGTAATTAGTTTCACATATATTAAAAATATTAGTTTAAAGTAGTTATTTGTATTAATGATATAAATATTTGATGTAGTTTTTTAAAATATCTCTAATATTATTTGTTCCCTCCAAAGGGATAGAGGGGGTCCCATGAGTACCCCCTCATCCATTTATATTAATAGAGAATAATGAAGACTATGATTCTCCATGATCCATCAGAAACGGTTATCTCTCCACCTACTAGGTTTGGGCCTGGATTCCCTCGTCTCTTTTTGTTTAATTCGTTGTATAAATACACCTTATAGGCTCTCATTGTAAGTCAAGTGACACATTAATGCTAATAAAATATGATATTTAGAGAATATTCCTCTAGGTTCTTTGCACATCCTAGCTTAGTGTGAACATTTTGGCGCCCACCATGGGCGGTAAAACGGTACCCACTCACAACCCTAGAGTCATATCAACACGACGTGCAATTCCCACCATACCACCTCACATACCACTACACCCATCAAAAACCTCCAGCAATGCAGCAATGGTAATGACCCGCAACAATCACAGTCGTTGGGAGGACGGCAATGCGCAGCTGCACTAAATGGATAAGGACGACCAAATTCAGAAGTTGACGAGTACTATAGAAACATTACAGCGCATAGTAGTAGAATTACGAAGGGAGAACAAAGATCTGCACACATATAGGGTGAAGGAGCAAGAGGCTTCAAACTATCACAATACCCAAACCACGTGCCAAGGGGCGGGGGGTCGTGATACGCAATCCATGAGAGACGCGAAAATGCACGAACACGTGAACCCCTATGTTGCCCATTTATTCACGGAGGAGATTATGAGCATGCCCACTCAACCAAACTACAAGCCCCTGTTGATGGAGAAGTACGATGGAAGAGGAGACCCAAAGGAATATATCACGATGTTTACCATGACCATGTTGATCACCGGCGCGTCCAATGCCTTGCTCTACAAGACATTTCCCACGACGTTGACAAAATCCACACTATGCTGGTTCTTCCATAATGCCCCGGGAAACCTAGCAAACTTTTCAGAGTTAAATAAGAAATTTGAGTTAGTTTGCTACCAACTAAGTGGTACAATAGACCTCTCACAGTCTGGTAAACTTAAGGCAACTTTCAAGCAAAACCCTCAAGAATTACATGACTCGTTTCAATGAGCAAGCCATCCAGATACGTGACCTTAGCTTTGAGGTGGCTCTGCATGTAGTCCAGACAAGGCTACGCTCGGGAAAGTTTTCTAACTCTCTAGCTAAGAAACCACCTTTAGACATATATGATTTTTGGCAGAGAGCCATACGATACATCAACATGGATGAAAGAGAAGCCAGACATTGTTGGTGTATGCACTATGAGCTATTAATGTATCAATTTTAACTTATCAATAAAATAAGTATTTTCAGTTTTAAGATTGTTTTAAAACTATTTATCCTAGAATAATAGATCATATGAGAATTATTCCTAAAATGTCCCTAATCAAGTATTTACATGGGGACATGTAAATACATTAAGACTAGTGTGTGAATATACTGATGATTTGATCTCACGAATCATGGATATATATAATATCAAGTCTTCACACGGGTACACATTAAGAGTAATGTTGTACTGGACAGACCCACCATGAGAACGTTGCATGGATCGTTACATGAGTGTCATAAACGATTCTCAATGTGATAATGGTATATAGTCCCTCGACCTGAAGTCACTATGATTCCTACATAAGGAGTTTGTTATTTTAATACAATCAAACGTTATTTGTAATAAGATGACCATAAATATTGTGATTAGGCAATGAACAAATTATGCAGAGGGATGTGAGTGATGTAGATGAGATTTGTCTCTCCTACGTGACATGAATGATATCTATGGGCCACTTGATGGAGTGAGATTAACAAAATGCATGACCATGCTAGGAAGAATAAATATTAGATATTTATTCTATAAAGTCTACTCTGGTATCAAGTAAAATAAATTAGGCCATACAAGGATGACGATGAGCATGCCTTAGGCCCAATTAGATATCGTGACAAAAGGAATAAATATATAAAATAATTATCACTTATAAGTCATGTTGATGATAAATAATATTTGGACATAATGATGTATTGCTGGATGTCGCTCTTATTTTATATTATTAATAAAATAATTTATTATTAATATAACCAGATATTTTACCTATAGGGTCACACACATAGAGTAAGGCCACCAGGGGTTAGTTTTATTTTAGTTGGATTAAAAATAAAACTATTGGGCCTAACTCATTTAGAATGAGTCAGAAGCCCAATGTTTAATGAGAGCTCATCAGGTTAAGACCTAAGCCTATATATAGAGCATGAGATGCTTATAGGCTGCTACTCAAAAAATATTAGGATTACTATATGAACTTCTGTACTAGCATTCAGAAATTTAGTTTCTGGTGGGAGTGCTCATATGGACTCCTAAGGGCAAAGTTACAATTGCTTCTAATAAGGAACTTGTTTTGCGTCTACAAGAGGTAAACTCTAAAATGAAAATTTTAATTTTGTGTAATGCCTTGAGATATCTGTTGTTGCAATTCCTTTTTGGGAATTCTTTGTGTTTTCATTGCCTGACCCTGAGGGATTCCCTAACAGGGACGTAGGATAGGTAGAACAGAATACAACCTGAGCAGAACCAAGAAGGAGGAGTCCTAGGCCAAATAGAGAAAAACACTTGGAAGCCTACTCAATTCCCAAGTACAACCATGTCACCCATCTAAACAATAGACGTGATCCCTAACATTGCATAATGGAATCAAACCTCCTTCTTAATGCCTGGATCCTTTGACTCCTTTGCTTCTTTGTTCAAAGGAAAGGATCTGTGCTAAAGACACACTTACTTATGTAGAAACTAAGCATTGGTCAGTCATCTTAGCTTTGCTAAATTTTTAGTAGATCAATGTTGACTAAACTTACATCACCTAGTTTTATGCGCATTAGATATGATGTCCCTTTCTCTTGTCTACTTATAATCATGCAACTATTATGCTTAGAATTGAGTGTGTTTTTAATTTTATGTGAGTTAACGATTGCTGGAATCGAAACGATGAGTTACATGATTTCAACTGATTTGCACAATAACTAATCAAATTGGTGCTGAATTGGTAGCTTTTACATAGACTTATATGATTGATGTTATAGGAAGTAGGAAATGAAAATCACACTCCTTAGAGTTATGAAGAAAACTCGAGTGAGATACGTTCAATCGGGGAAAATGAAAATCATCCTCTTCCGAGTTGCATCAAGAAAACCCGAGTGAGATACGCTTATCCAGGGGAAATAAAAATCACCCTCCTCAGAGTTATGAAGAAGACCTGAGTGAGATATGCTCACTCGGGGAAACTCAAATCATCCTCTTCCGAGTTGCGTTAAGAAAACCTAAGTGAGATACGTTTATTTGGGGGAAATGAATATCATCCTCTTCTGAGTTACATCAAGAAAACCCGAGTGAGATACGCTCACCCAGGGGAAACCAAAATCACCTTCCTCAAAGTTATGAAGAAAACTCGAGTGAGATATGCTTACTCTAGGGAAACGAAAATCATCTTCTTCTGAGTTGCGTCAAGAAAACCCGAGTGAGATACGCTCACCAGGGGGAAACGAAAATCACCCTCCTTAGAGTTATGAAGAAAACTTGAGTGAGATATGCTCACTTGGGGAAACAAAAATCATCCTCTTCTGAGTTATGTCAAGAAAACTCGAGTGAGATATCTCACGCGGGGGAAACGAAAATCCTCTCTGGTGATGTCAAGTTATGAAGAAAACTCGAGTAAGATACACTCACTTGGGGGAATCAAAATTGTCTTCTCTAGAGTAACAACAAACAAGCCCTGAAACTCCGAGTAAACGACAAATAAAGTCCTAAAATGTTGAGTAAACGGCTCAAGGGTAACAACAAAAAAAATTCTAAAACTCTGAGTAAACGGCTCGAGGGTAATGACAACTCATCACCTAACGAACTCAGTACTACATTAAGGAAACCCATCACTCGGAAAATTTAGTAGTAACAACAATAGCTCAATCACGTCAAGTCCCAAAGCAACAAATTTCTAAGTGTCAACCATGAAGCACCATTTCGCCCCACCTATGGAGCAGATGTAATAATTCCTGTGAAAAACTAGGAGAACCCTAGAAGAACATCTTATGACAAGGAAGAAATAAGAAGACAAGAAGACCTAGACCTTAATATGAAAGGACGAGACATAGCCTACATCAAGATACAAATCTCCAAATAGAAACCTACCAAAAAATGGGACACACCACTCAGGGCACGACCCTTTCAAAATAGAAAAGATCTAAATATAAGAGTAGCTGACATTAATAGAAGAATCAAAGATGAAGAGAAGATAACAGTCAACCTGGAAGACCCACATCAGGTGAAAGAAGTCATCAGTAAAGGAGCATATCGACTTGAAGAGTTAAAAGGAAGAAGCATATCATTTATGAATGATAATCGAATATAACAGAGATATTCTTTTTTCTATTTGAAGGGTTTTTCCCACTGGGTTTTCTTTGAGAGGTTTTAACGAGGCATGCTAGAATAACAATAAGACAAGTATGACTCGACTTATCTCTTGGAGAAACAACAAAGCTCAAGACTAGAAATTGTTTGGCATACAACCACTTGGAATTGATTACTCGATATTGACTCACACTTAGAGAAATTCTTCCCTTGGCATCCAACATAGAAGTATCTCACTCTAACGCTTAGTCACTAAGCTCGGCTCTATGCCTAGAGCTCATGACAAGGGGGATACTGTTCCCTCCTGGGTCAGAAAGGGTCCCACGAGTTCCCCCTTATCCCTTTATTTTAGCAGAGAATGGCGAAGACTATGATTCTTCATGATCCCATCAGAAATGGTTATCTTTTCACTTACTGGGTTTGGGTCTGAATTCCCCCGTCTCCTTTTGTTAACTCGTTGTATAAATACAACTTATATTCTCTTATTGTAAGTCAAGTGAGACATTAATGCTAATAAAATTTGATACTTAGAGAATATTCCTCTAGGTTCTTTGCACATCTTAGCTTAGTGTGAACATCATTTATTACCTAAAGAATTAATTGTGTTAAGAATATATATTAAGAAGACATATTTAATATGCAAGATAATTTTCACTAATCATACATATTAGCGGAGCTTATAAGAAAGTTGGCTAGTTTGCGCATTTGCAAATATCATAATTCTTACACGATTAAGCAATAAAAAAAGAGTTTTTTCTGTTTAATAACAAGGAAATAGTTTGATTATAGAAACCTACCAAAAAATGGGACACACCACTCAGGCCATGACCCTTTCAAAATGAAAAGATCTAAATATAAGAGTAGCTGACATTAATAGTAAAATCGAAGATGAAGAGAAGCTAATAGTCAACCTGGAAGACCCACATCGGGTGAAAGAAGTCATCCGTAAAGGAGCATACCGACTTGAAGAGTTAAAAGGAAGAAGCAGATCATTTATGAATGATAATCGAATATAACAGAGACATTTTTTTGCTACTTGAAGGGTTTTTCCCACTGGGTTTTTTTAAGAGGTTTTAACAAGGCATGCTAGAATAACAACAAGACAAGTACGACTCGACTCATCTCCTGGAGAAACAAGAAAACTCAAGACTAGAAATTGTTTGGCATACAACCACTTGGAATTGATTACTCGATATTGACTCACACTTAGAGAAATTCTTCACTCGGCATCCAACATAGAAGTATCTCACTCTGACGCTTAGTCACTAAGCTCGGCTCTATGCCTAAAGCGCATGACTAGGGGGATATTGTTCCCTCCCGGGTCAGAAGGGGTCCCACGAGTTCCCCCTTATCCTTTTATTTTAGCAGAGAATGACGAAGACTATGATTCTTCATGATCCCATCAGAAATGGTTATCTTTTCACTTACTGGGTTTGGGTCTGAATTCCCCCATCTCCTTTTGTTAACTCGTTGTATAAATACAACTTATAGACTCTTATTGTAAGTCAAGTGGCACATTAATGCTAATAAAATCTGATACTTAGAGAATATTCCTCTATGTTCTTTGCACATCTTAGCTTAGTGTGAACATCATTTATTACCTAAAGAATTAATTGTGTTAAGAATATATATTAAGAAGACTTATTTAATATGCAAGATAATTTTCACTAATCATACATATTAGCGGAGCTTATAAGAAAGTTGGCTACTTTGCGCATTTCCAAATATCATAATTCTTACACGATTAAGCAATAAAAAAAGAGTTTTTTTTGTTCAATAACAAGGAAAAAGTTTTATTATAGAAACCTACCAAAAAATAGGACACACAACTCAGGCCACGACCCTTTCAAAAAAAAAATCTAAATATAAGAGTAGCTGACATTAATAGAAGAATCAAAGATGAAGAGAAGCTAACAGTCAACCTGGAAGACCCACATCGGGTGAAAGAAGTCATCAGTAAAGGAGCATACCGACTTGAAGAGTTAAAAGGAAGAAGCATATCATTTATGAATGATAATCGAATATAACAGAGACATTCTTTTTTCTACTTGAAGGGTTTTTCCCACTGGGTTTTCTTTAAGAGGTTTTAACGAGGCATGCTAGAATAACAATAAGACAAGTATGACTCAACTCATCTCCTGGAGAAACAAGAAAGCTCAAGACTAGAAATTGTTTGGCATATAACCACTTGGAATTGATTACTCAATATTGACTCACACTTAGAGAAATTCTTCACTCGACATCCAACATAGAAGTATCTCACTCTGGTGCTTAGTCACTAGGCTCGGCTCTATGCCTAGAGCTCGTGACTAGGGGGATACTATTCCCTCCCGGGTCAGAAAGGGTCCCACGAGTTCCCCATTATCCCTTTATTTTAGCAGAGAATGATGAAGACTATGATTCTTCATGATCCTATCAGAAATGGTTATCTTTTCACTTACTGGGTTTGGGTCTGAATTCCCCCGTCTCCTTTTGTTAACTCGTTGTATAAATACAACTTATAGACTCTTATTGTAAGTCAAGTGGGACATTAATGCTAATAAAATTTGATACTTAGAGAATATTCCTCTAGGTTCTTTGCATATCTTAGCTTAGTGTGAACATCATTTATTACCTAAAGAATTAATTGTGTTAAGAATATATATTAAGAAGACATATTTAATATGCAAGATAATTTTCACTAATCATACATATTAACGGAGCTTATAAGAAAGTTGGCTACTTTGCGCATTTCCAAATATCATAATTCTTACACGATTAAGCAATAAAAAAAGAGTTTTTCTGTTTAATAACAAGGAAATAGTTTTATTATAGAAACCTACCAAAAAAATGGGACACACCTCAGGCCATGACCCTTTCAAAATGAAAAGATCTAAATATAAGAGTAGCTGACATTAATAGAAGAATCGAAGATGAAGAGAAGCTAACAGTCAACCTGGAAGACCCACATCGGGTGAAAGAAGTCATCAGTAAAGGAGCATACCGACTTGAAGAGTTAAAAGGAAGAAGCAAATCATTTATGAATGATAATCGAATATAACAGAGACTTTCTTTTTGCTACTTGAAGGGTTTTTCCCACTGGATTTTTTTAAGAGGTTTTAACGAGGCATGCTAGAATAACAATAAGACAAGTACGACTCGACTCATCTCCTGGAGAAACAAGAAAACTCAAGACTAGAAATTGTTTGGCATACAACCACTTGGAATTGATTACTCGATATTGACTCACACTTAGAGAAATTCTTCACTTGGCATCCAACATAGAAGTATCTCACTCTGACGCTTAGTCACTAAGCTCGGCTCTATGCCTAAAGCTCATGATTAGGGGGATATTGTTCCCTCCCGGGTCAGCAGGGGTCCCACGAGTTCCCTCTTATCCCTTTATTTTAAAAGAGAATGACGAAGACTATGATTCTTCATGATCCCATCAGAAATGGTTATCTTTTCACTTACTGGGTTTGGGTCTGAATTCCCCCATCTCCTTTTGTTTAACTCGTTTTATAAATACAACTTATAGACTCTTATTGTAAGTCAAGTGGCACATTAATGCTAATAAAATCTGATACTTAGAGAATATTCCTCTAGGTTCTTTGCACATCTTAGCTTAGTGTGAACATCATTTATTACCTAAGGAAATAATTATGTTAAGAATATATATTAAGAAGACATATTTAATATGCAAGATAATTTTCACTAATCATACATATTAGCAGAGCTTATAAGAAAGTTGGCTAGTTTGCGCATTTCCAAATATCATAATTCTTACACGATTAAGCAATAAAAGAAGAGTTTTTTTTGTTCAATAACAGGGAAAAAGTTTTATTCATAGAGTACCTGTTACAATAATTTTATAAGTAAATTTTATTTTATTCAATTAGATTTATCAAAATTTATGTTAACACAAATCAATAGTTTTTAGATAGGTGACTTGTTTCATAAAAGACCAAATATCGATAATAATATATTTTTTATGTGTCTCGGCTTCTTACAAAAGAAGCAAGTGGTTTACCCACTATTTGTTTGTTTCTTTTGTTGAGAAGACCGTTCTACAACATCTTTAGTTACCTTTCTATTCTTACTTTGGGAGCTAAAATCCAAATGTGCACTTTTTATGCTCTCTCTTTGTTGCCTTTTCTTTTCTTACACGCAATGAGATATTAACTCATTTAAATACCATTTGTCCATTTGAGTATTGTAGCTCATCTAAATTACATGAATTGTGTAGGAAGAAAAATCAAAACTTAATGCACGAGCAAGTCATCAGAGAACTTTAACTTGCCTTTAGCTTTGAAGCAACATTGGCCATTTCCATGATCTACTCCTTAATGTTTCCTTTGCCTTTGTACCTCATAAAGACAAGCTTAGATAGAAAACTACTCTCCTCAGCTTTCTCATTCTTAACAAAGTATTTCTTAATGGCTTATGGGAAACCCTGAGCACTTTCACTTTGAGAAATAAATATTTGAAATGCTTTTGGAATGAATTGTTTCATGATCATTAAGCACACCGGTTAAAGTGTTACCATTTCTCAATTTTTCAACTTGAGGATTTTCTGAAGTAAAAAAGGGCTTTGTAAACTGAAGTGCGAGATCTAAATTCATACAACCCAGAATTATTTCTACAGTTTCATTTCAGACCTTAAAATTTGTCCCTTTAACATTGAGATAATGTTAATTTGATCAGAAACATTCACAACACTAACAATATATGCTAGAAGAAAGCAATATAAATTAATTACATGTTCATAATATAAATCAATAAAACTTAAGCAAACAATTCACATAAGAGACCCAGGGCGCAATAATCATTAGTTCTTTACTCTCAATGTAATTATCAAATATTGGTAACAAGTTCTGTTAAACACTTTCGTTGGACCGACTATTGTTCACATGACAAATAACCTTATAATTGTCACATATTTATCATTACTATAAGATACTATTACTTGGCTAAATTGTGTCTTCCTTAGAGATGAACATAAATCACATAAATAATCTCATACTAACACATGTAATTTTTAACTAAATCAATTTCTACAATAGGGGTTACTTTAACAATATATTGAATTTAATTTAAAATTACTAGACAATTACAAATAAAAAGGGTGTATATGGGTAGAAAAACTTTATGCTCCAATAAAGCAAACTAACACACAAATACAAGCACATGAACACGGGCCATGCTCCTGTAAATCATGCAGCGGCACATGACCATATTAAACAAAAAAAAACATATCAACGTACACACACATAAAATTAAATTCACACAACATACTCATATATAATTCATGCAGCAGTTGGGGTGTGTGTGTTTTGAGAAAACACCCACCAAGGAATATAAACATAGACGTGAATAGCAAATTGATTTATAATAAACCATATGTAGTTTCTAAAAAATTAAACCATTGATTTCTAATATACACAATCTTGTAATCAATCTATTTATATACTTTAAACAACGCAAATTGATCCAAAGACAAGAATCAAAATTTTTTAAGACTTAAATAATCTAATACTAATCGAGCTCTGTTACCACTGGTTAGAATTTCTTTTAATCTTTATAGAATTTTAAATAAACAAGAGAAATATTATGTTAGATTATTGAGTGGTGAATAAGAGAGGCTAAGGAATACTTGGATCTATAGAGCTAGATGAAATAAACACAAAGGAACGTAAACCTTTTAGAACTAAGGTCTTCCTCAACCAAATCACTTTATTTCTGATGAGCCTTGACATTTTCTCTTTTGTTGGGGAGGAGAGTAAAATTTTGGTGGCTTGATATCTTGGGACCATGATCATCTTTTTATTTTAAACCTATTAGAGTTTCCATTATCCTTTAATAGGTCTAAACTCAATTTCCATTTATCAAGCTTATATCACTTTTATTAGAAGTCTAAATAACTTACCAAATTATATCACTTATATTAAGTCCATAAAAGATGTAAATAGCTAATATTAATATAAATGTTATAAATAAATTGTAGCCCACTTTAGAAATATAAAATTTCTAGCAAAATGTACCTAATGCATTTATAAGAGTTATATTTATAGTGGAAAGGTTGAATGAAGGTGATGATTAATGTGTGGGGATCTTTTTTTATTTACATTTTTTAGGGATATTGATGACATATCAAATACATTTGGTATGTGCATGCAAATGTAAAGAAATATGGTTTATCCCTAAGATGTGTGATGTACGTTAGTCAAACCTACATACGATTAGAGGCATGTGATTGTGTATCAAGTTATCCATGGATGTGGATTTGTGTCTAGACATGTTGTTGAATAAAGTTCAAATTATGTTCTTTTATAACAAGCTTAATTCATAAGGTGGTAGTGCTTGAAATCAAGCGAAAAGAAATTCTAACTTTTATGGTTAGATTGGTTATTGAATTCATTAGCTTGCTTATAACAGTTGTAGGAAAACAGTATATAATAGAACAAAAAGATTAAGATGCGTTGTGGAAGAACCACTTCCTTAAAAGTAAGAATTCTGTAGACCTTTGGTGCAACCTAATTCAGTCTTGCTTCCCTAGGTTAACACATCTACATGCCTTAACTTGATGCACTTCAAGTTATACTTGTTGGAATATCTACAACACTATTAAAAAAGAATCAAGGGAAAAGGTTGATGATTGTATTCTTGTTTATAAGTTGTGTGTTGGTTTGTTTTTTATAAGAAGAAATCAACAGCTTTTAATATTAGGATACTAAAAATGTATTTTATTTTTAGTTAAATCTATTAGAAATTCAGTTAGCAAATTAAATTAAATTCACTTACCTTTTACTTTATATTTCATTTCCAGAATGTATATATTTCTCTCTCGTTTCTTTGAGAGCCAATAAATGAATTCAGTTTTCTCATTTGCACATTTCAATTCTCTGGTGCAATATATAGTTCCTCTCTTTCTCTTTCGGTTTCTTGCATGAGAATTTTCATGAGCACATATCATAAGATGTTATCAGAGCTTAATTGAGCTTTGATCTATCCTGCTTCCACGCCTCTTTTCTTTTTCCTCATGCTCTCTGATTCAATCTTATTGTGGTGAATTTGAACCATGATTTTCTTGTTAATCCTTCCTGTCCCTATTTTCTTCATGCAAATGAAAATACAACAACAATTTTGGTGTCGGATCTCTTAATTGAGAAAAACTATCATGCATGGTGTGGATCCATGTGCATGTCTCTCCTCTCGAAGAATAAGCTAAGCTTTTGTGGATGGAAGTCTTCCTTATCTGGCCGAAAGCGATCCTATGTTTTCAGTTTGCGGGAGCTAGAACATCACCTAACTTGTGGCTTCTTTGATCCATAAGTTTTTTGATCATGCAGTCCGTCTTTTGGATGGATAAGTTTAGTGAAATTTGGAAGGATCTAGAGCGTTTCTCTTACTCTACAAATTCTGAATTATAGATTTTCATCGGGAAGAATTGTATAATTGCAAACAAGGAGAGCTTTCGATTTTAGAGTACACCAAATCGAAGTCATTTTGGAAAGAATTGGAAATGTTCAAGCCAAATCCAGTGTGTATATGCTCAATCCCTTGCTCATATGGTGATCTTGACATTGTCAAGAAATACAAAAAAAGGAGAGCTATGTTATTAGATTCCTCAAGTGGCTGAATGAGCAATTTGCTCGAGTAAGGTCTTAGTTAATGTTGATGGAACCTATACCAAGCATAACCAAGGTCTTTTCCTTGGTAGTTCAATAAGAGAGGGAATTTGGTGGTCTCTCTTGACTGAAAACAGTGCTCAGGGAGTGGTATTGATGCATATGTCTAGAGCTAGACAAAGGCATGCAGGTTTCCAAAAGGGAGGAACTAATCAAGCATATGGAGGAAAGTCCAATACGAACAATAAGTTGAGCACTTATTCTAAGAAAACTAATCATACTGTTGATACATGTTTCTTATAACATGGCTTCCCCCCGAATATAAAACAAAATATGGTCCTAATTCAAGAGCCTAGGCTAGCTTAATTGAAGTAAATCCTAGTGCATCTCAAGAATGTGCAAGTCTAGAGGCAATGAAACCACAAGATGATTAAAACCAATTTACCTTGTTTTGTGAGCAATATAACAGTATTATAGAATAACAAATTTAACTAACAAAAGAAACATATCTTTTGTATCATAATATGGAATTAGAGCAATCTGGCTTTCAATATTTAATTTCATAAGACTCAATGCTAAAGAATAAGTGGCAATATATGTTTAATTTTATAATGACCAAGAAATGATTTCTTCAATTGGAATAATATATCACTAAAGGTCAATAAAAAAAAATAGATTTGATCGAATGATCGAATGAGAACTTTTCTTATTAGTCATTTATTCAACATCAATGTAATGCGATCAGAACATTTATGCAGACGGATAGTTTAGTTTACTGTTCTAGGAAGTGTTTCATTGTTGTCTGTTTCATGGTTATACTAATTTTCTGTATGTTTGGGGTGTTATATTTTTGTTTCCGGGTTTGTAATGGTTTTTAATGATTATGAGGTGTTGATTATGTAAGTGGCAAGACAATAGGAAGTTTATATACTCCACCGTGGAGTTGCAATTAAAAAGGTGTATTCTTCGTGTATCTGTGTGTCAACTTCATTTGCCTAATTGCCTATCTATCAAATGAGGCTGTAAGTTTATTAAAGAGTGATGATAAGGTTTTCTTTTTTATATAATTGTTTTCCCAATTTCATAATGACAAATCAAAGTCGTAAAGTGGACTTGGGTTACACATTCTTGAGCATCCACCTCAAGTATATGGTCAGATGTTATGGCAAGACCCTGTTGGTGTGTCTTTCCATTGCAGCATTCTTTTGTAGTTCGAGGCTTATAACAATCTGCTAATATATATATATATATATATATATATATATATATATATATATATATATAATAAAGTATAATACCAAATTTCTTTAAATGACTGGAACAATAATGGTGTTTAATTACGTGGGTACATGACTGATTACTTTTTAAACGCATTTTTAGTTTCTTTATAAAATAATTACTTACAGATGTGAAAAGAATCTCGCACCCAATGTTCAGATTATTATTATTTTCAAACTTTATTACTAAGGAATTCTGCTCTTCGTCCATTGTTCTTCATTGATGAGTAGATTAAATATGCATTCTTTGATAAAGAGAAAAGCTAAAAGTTAAAGGTTTTCATGCATGGCATATGCAAATTGAAAACAATGACCTCACTAATTGCAGTAGGGGCCATTAGAGTACTGTCTCCCTTTTTTGCGATCTTTGATAATATTAATTTGTACCACTGCCAGCAAGGCCGCAATGAAAATGGTGCATGGCACCCCCTCATATTTTATTTGAACCATTTTTTTATTTAATTTCAAACAATTTTGTTTGACTCAGTTATGTTCTTCTTGGGTCAGGAAAAGGCACCATGGGACCCTCGCCTCCTTTATTTTGGGTAGAGATAGCTTTAATATTCTGATTCCTCTTTATTTTAACAAATGATGATTATCTCTTATAATAATTAGGCCGAAGTCAAGGCCCCTTCCCCCTTTTCCTTTACCTATTGTATAAATACGGTTTTGAAGCCCCTCTGTGATTCAAGTAATATTTTTAAGTAATAACCCTAATTTTCCTAGAGTAGTTCTCTAGGGTTTTAGTCCTACATACTCAGAGTGAATATTTTGGCACCCACAGTGAGACCTTGTAAAATGGTTTCCATATCACAGAGAGAAGGACTTGCTCCAAAGAAAAAAAAGATGGTGATTAACACAGCAACCCTAGCCACAGATAGGAATAAGACCCCTGGGAGAATCAGATGGAAGAAGTTTTAGCCCTTATAAAAACACTACAGTACACAGTGGAAGAGTTGAGAAAGGAAAACTAAGCCTTAAGAAACCACTGTTCGGAGGAAAGGGAAGCCACTAGTTATCAAAACACCCAAGCCACGAAGCTAAAGGAATACATACTTGAGCACCCGATCCCTTACGCTATTCATCGATTCACAGAGGAGATAATGACAGCCCCTACACCCTTACACTATAAACCCCTTGCGATGGAAACTATGATGGGAGAGGCAATCCAAAGGAACATCTTACTATGTTCACAACCAACCTACTGATTTTGGGGGTATCTGACGCCCTGCTATTTGCTGTTTAGAACCTTCCCCACGGCCCTTACCAAATTTGCTCTCCTTTGGTTCTTACACATTCCCCAATGAGTGTGTCATGTTTTATAGAGTTGAATGAAAAATTCCTTACCCAATTTGCCTTTAGCCAATTAGTGCAGTAGACCTTGCAAAGCTTGGTCAATTTGAAGCAAGGCAGAGGGCAAACACTCAAATAGTTCATGACTCATTTTAACGAATAAGCCATCCAAATATGAGACCTAAGTTCAGAAGTAGCACTCCACGCAATCCAGACATGGTTGTGGCCAAGTAAATTTTCAGACTCCTTAGTTATAAGAAACCTCCCCTTACCATGGACGATTTCGAGCAGAGAGCAACACAATATATGAACATGGAGGAACGAGAAGTCGATTGGGTAGGAAGCTCCGAGTAGATGACCATGAAAAGGGAGTTGTGAAAGAAAAGTCCCCAATCAAACAAAGAACCGAGACAAGTGATCTACCCAACCCAAAAAAAGACATATTCACCCCTCTGTACAGCAGGTGCAACAAAATCATGCATGAAGTTTATAGCACTAGGATACTCAAACGTCTTGCCCTTGGGGAGCAGGCAAAAGGCTCTGCTAGGATGAGATTCTAAAAGTTTCACAGGACTTTTAACCATAACAAGGAAGACTATTGGTCTCTCTAGTCGATCACCTTATTCGACAAGGATACTTGGAGAAGTTCATTGACCAAGGAACAAAAGCACTGTGAGAATCTAGGCAGAAGAAAGAAAGAGAATCCCCGAGGCAAGTGGAGCTACAACCGTGCGAGTACCCTAGACAGGAGTGTGAGCGTTCTCGAACCCATAGACCAGAGGATGTGAGGAGTGACGGGAAAAGAATTATCCATACCATTTCTAGGGGCTTTCCCAGAAGCAGAACTAACGTGTCACACAGGATAAGGTAGGTTAAATCCGTACACTGCCTTTCGAGTAGCAAAGCAATCATTTTTGTTAGCTCAAACCTCCCCGTGGAGGTCCCAAACAAAGACGAGCTAGTGATGGTCACAATAGAGATAGTAGAATTCCTACTTGACTCAAAAGATACGATGAAGCACTGCTTAGTTTCATAGGAGACTTGGTACAGGTTAAATGCTATGTAGAATTGAAGATAATCCTTGGATCGGGAGAAGACAGTAAGGTAGTCATGGTCAAGTATTTAGTTGTTGACATCTCCAGCTCCTACAATGCTATTCTGGGGCGTCTAGCGCTCAATGCACTTAGTATAATTGTTTCCACCCCCCATCTCACTATGAAATTCCCACTTAGAGACAAACGTATAGAGTGTTACCATAAAAGTCTCTGACCCAAGGAAACTTTCATTGTGGAAGAAGACATCGAAACTGGTTTTGACCCTATAGATGAGAAAGAATATGAAAGGCCCCAACCAGTAAAATCATTAAAGCTGGTGTAGGTGGGGTCCAATTCGAGTCAATACACCTGAGTTAATGCAATGTTAGATCAGAACTTGGAAGAGTCTTTAGTCAAGCTCCTAAGGGTCAACGCCAACCTCTTCACATGGAACCCCTCAGATATGTTTGGGATCGACCTGAGTGTCATATGTGACTTGTTAAATGTAGACCCATAAGCTAGACCAGTGACGCAGAAACAGTGTAAACTCAGACCCGATAGAAGAGTAACAATGAAGGGGGAAACAGGCAAGCTCTTGGCAGCCAATTTTATTCGAGAGGTTAAATACCCAACTTGGCT
Source organism: Clitoria ternatea (assembly GCA_037962975.1). Classification (NCBI taxonomy): domain Eukaryota; kingdom Viridiplantae; phylum Streptophyta; class Magnoliopsida; order Fabales; family Fabaceae; genus Clitoria; species Clitoria ternatea. The sequence continues at coordinate 100,402,953 of CM075674.1, read as the reverse complement.
CTCCAACGTGGTTATGGTAAAAACACAAACGATAAGTGGAGGATGTGCGTGGACTTCATTGACCTCAATAAGGTATTCTAAAGACCCTTATCCTTTACCTAACATTGATTGGCTGGTAGATGGTACTTCAAGGTATCAGATATTGAGCTTTATGGATGGATATTCTAGATATAACCAAATATGAATAAATCTGAGGGACAAAGAGAAAATCGCCTTTATCACCAGAGAAACAAACTTCTGTTATCGGGTGATGCCATTTAGATTGAAGAACGCTGGTGCCACATACTAGCGTCTGGTGGACAAAATCTTTGCCAAGCAGATTGTAGAAACATGGAGGTATATGACATGTTGTAAAGACTAAAAAAGCAAGTAACCATATCAAGGATTAAAGGAAACATTTGCTAAGCTAAGGAGGCACGATATGTGCCTCAACCCAAACAAATGTTCCTTCGAAGTCCAAGGTGGTAAATTCCTGGGATATATGCTGACTCATAAAGTCATAGAGGCTAACCCTTATCAATGCCGAGCGATTCTCAAGATACAAAGTTCCTAAAACATCAAAGAAGTATAACGTCTTACCGGGAGAATTGCAGCTATATCTCATTTCCTCACCAAAATTGTAGAGAAGTCCATGCCTTTCTACCAAGTGCTGAAGAAAATAGACACCTTCCAATGGACCCAAGAATGTGAAAAAGCGTTTGAAGAACTAAAGACCTGCCTAGCCTCCGCTAATACTAGCCAAGCCGACCCAGGAATGGAACTCATCATCTATCCCTCAGTTGGAGAAAATGTCGTCATCGCTGCCTTAGTGCAAGAAAAGGGGCCTATACATCGGCTTATGTATTTCATTAGCAAAACCTTGCAGGGGGTGGAAACAAGATATCAATGGGTGGAAAAATTCACATACTGTCACAGCCTAATTTTTATAATTAAATTTGTATCGGTAATTAAACATTAAAAATTGAAGTTCCTCAGAAAAATAAGACCTGAATTTTAGAAAATAGGAAATTTAATTCCAGTTGTAGGGATATTTTTAGTTTGTAAATCGGATTTAAAATAAAATTAAACGAAAACAGAATGTGACAATAAAACATAGAATCATTAAGGAACCCATTAATTAAAAAAGAGAAGAGAGGGGGAAAGAAAATTTTGAGATTTTTCCCCCGATCCTTCTTCCTCCTTCGCGCACCGCCATAACTTCACCGCCATTGAAGCCTATAAATAAGGCTTCCACACTTCCAATTTCTTCAGAAGAAAATACATTACAAATTCTATAACTCTTCATCATCTTCTTCAAGCTTCTAAATCTCCATTTCCATATCTTAAAACCTTTCAATTTTGCATAATAAGGAATTCCACCCACTTGAAGATTTGAGGAGAAACAAGGAGGCAAGACAATCTAGCACTTGAGTAATTTTCAATTGAGGTAACAAAAAGGAGGTAGGATATTAAATAGATAGGAATTAAGTTAGAATTACTTGTTTAATTTATTAATGATTTAGAAACTCATATAGCTAGATTTTAATTTAAATTGAATTAAATTATGAAATTGGTGTTAATTGATATAGAATATGATATATGATATGTTTCTAATATTGTATGGTGATTTGGAATCAATTGACATGTTTAATTTGTAATTGAAATGATTAAAATAGCAAAAACAGAGAGAAATAGAGTGTTGTTTTCATTTTTGCAGAACAGACCCATTTAACAGCGGATATTTTCAACGGTGTTAAAACTTGGAAGTAGTGACATTTTTGTAATTAAATCAGAAGCGGTGGCATGTTTGTAAATAAATCAGAAGCGGTGACATTTTTATAAATAAATTAAAACAGTGGCATTTTCGTAAATAAGACCAGTGACATTTTTGTAAATATGATTAAAAACATAAAATAATAATTTTTTAATATAAATCAAAATTATTATTAAATAATGGATTTTTAATTATCTTTGAGATTTTATCTTGAAATGAATAAATATAATTAATTAAATTATTTTCTGAAGTTTATTTAAACATGTTTAAAGGAGAAAAATTCTTGTTTTTAAATTATTTTAGTGGTATAATTTTATAATATTAATATGAAAAATGTGTTTCTATATTCTTTACAATATGATATTAAATAAATAATATAATATGGAAAATGTGTTTTGGATTATGATATTTGACTAAATATTATATTATAGAAAATATGTTTCCATATTCTTTAGATTATGAAATATGAAGTATGCTTATAAATGTGATAAAATATTATAGTATTTTGATTGTTACGATAATTTTATTGTTAAGATTAATTATAAAAAAGAATTTGATATTCTAATTAAGATCTAATGCCTTCATGCATCATATGCATTGGCCATTCAAAGGATCCCCAGGGGGTTCTTTGAAGGGGTTCCCAGTAATAGACCCCTACGGTGATTTTATACCACGACCGTCTTAAGGACTAAGCAGTGTGTCCTTAAGGGGTCCCACAACACCTGTTATTGATATTATGGTATTGTTATCTGATGTTGGTGTTGCATTATGGGGCGCGGTATCAGTTGGATATCCGTAAAAATGTTATTATTGGAAATCACTGCCTATGTTCCCATTGGAATGGATCCATCATGCATTCTCATATAAAGAATGGAAAATATTAATATAAAAATAATACAAAACACTTGTTTGGCATCTGCATCGTATAGTATCCTACATGTGTTTATGTGTATTCTAATTTAATTTCTATTTATTTGATATTTGATATCACTCTTTCTGTTACTTGTGATAACTCTTTTAGTGTTTAATCAAGAAAATATATATAACAAAGTGGATGATGCTTGACGTGGGAGAATTATGAAGACTTCTGATGCTGATGCTTGCTTGCATAACTACTATGGCTATATTATGTATGCGTATGCTATGTTTTGGTGTTTTATAACTTTATATTTTATAAGATCTAGATATCTATTTTAAAACATAATATGTATGAAACTCTGATATTATGTTCATAATAAGAAGTTAATTATGTAAACGGTTGTGTACTCTGATATTATATTAGTAACCTTTGGAATTAGGTTGTGAATCACTTGATAATTACCAGGTGAAAAGTAAGTTATCCAAGCAATTTTACATAGTGATGGTAATTATCTTGGGATTTGCAAGTTGGCTCCAGGGTGTTACAACTGAAGTGGTATCAAAGCAATGGTTTATAAAATATAAAAAAACCTTAGGAAATAACTAGAGATTAACATAGAATATAGCCCGAAGTATGTGAACCTTGATTGCTATTTGTCTGAAATTTACGTGCATGTGTGTTTTGTGTGCTCTTTGTATATTTCTATTTGGTATAATAGTTAGTTAGATAGTGTAAAATTGTTAAAACTCTGAGTATATTAGATACTCAGTAACTGAATGTAGTGGTACCTGTAGGATAAGAAATGGCTAGACGTTATAACGATGATGCCATGGCAGATGCATTCAATCGATTTGTTGAGATCCTTGAAAGACAGGAACAATAAAGGTTAACTGAAGGAACCCATTGACTTGACTGTTTCCTGAAAAGGAAACCTACCCAATTTAAAGGAGACTATAATCCAGAGGTGACTTACCTATAGATTAAAGAAATAGAACATATTTTTCGATCCTTACCTTGTACAGAAGCCCAGAAGGTAGAATATGCTACCTATATGATGGTAGGGGAAGCAGAGAATTGGTGGATCTTCGCTCGCGATAGGTTACTGGAAGCCGATAGGCTACTCAATTTGGAAAATTTAAAGAAAGCTTTCTTGAGAAATATTTCCCTGCTAGTGTTAGAAGCAAAAAGGAATTGGAATTTTAAAATTAAAGCAAGGGAATATGTCTGTCGGAGAATACACTACCAAATTCAAGGAACTGTCATTGTTCTATCCTCCTTTCCAACAGCCGGATACTGAGGCTTCTAAATGCGTCAAATTTGAAAATGGTCTAAGGCTAGAAATTAAAGAAGCCATAGGACATCAGGAGATTATGAGTCCCATTCTGATCAACAAATGTACAATCTTTGAAGAAAACCATTAGGCCATGATAGAACAAGTGAAAAACAGTAAGCAGTTGAGACCTCAATTAGTGAACTTCAAAAGGTGAGGAGTATTTAACCATAATCGATTTAGAGGTGGATCATCTTCATTATTCGGAGGAAGCTTGAACTAGCCAATCACATAGAACTGTTATAAATACGGAGGAAATCACAGAACCCGTGATTATACATAGACAGATGTTACGTATTTCCAATGCAACCAAAAGGGATATATTCGTCCCAATTGCCCATAACTTTGCGAAGGTACAAACACTGTGAATGTTAAGACTAAGAATAACAATAACAACAACAATAGGAGTCAGTAGAGGAGGAGCCAACATTCGAGATGGACGTAATGAAAATGGTCGCGGAGGACATAATGTCAAGGGCACAGCTGGTTGAGGACAAGAAAATGGTCAACTAGTGAAGAATCAAGACAAATCACTTGTAGCTGGCAAAGTATTTGTAATCAGTGGATCAGAGGCATCACAGGCAGACGACTTAGTGTAAAATGGGTGTATTCTTAACGATACTACCTTATCTGTTTTATTTTATTCTAGTGCGACACATTCTTTTATCGCTGAAGAATATGTTAGACGTCTGAATTTACCTATGAAATCTATGTAATATGATTTGCTTGTCTTTACTCCTATTGGTAACCATCTTAGGACAACTAACGTATGCGAAGGTTATTCTATACATGTAAGACGTAGAAATTTTAACGTGAACTTAGTATGCTTACCATTAAAGGATTTGGAAATTATCTTGGGGATGGATTGACTATCTGCTAATCATGTCTTCGTGGATTATTGTAATAAGACAGTGATCTTTCTACCTGACAACATGGAGTGTCAGAAGTATGATGTCTCACAAAACCTTATAGGATATTCCTTAGACAATAGAGCACAACTATTCATGATATTTGCACTTACAGAAGGGACAGTTATTCCCGATGTAAGTAAAATACCAGTAGTTTGTGAATTCCCAGAAGTATTCCCTGAAAATGTTCCAGGATTACCTCCTAACAAGAGATAGAATTCTCTATTAACTTAATTCCTGGAGCGGAACCCATTGCTAGAGCACCCTATAGAATGTCTCCAGTAGAACTGATTGAACTAAAGAAGCAAGTTGAGGAGTTATTAGAAAAGTAATTCATACGACCCAACATATCTTCTTGGGGAGCACCTGTGTTACTAGTCAAGAAGAAGGACGGTAGTATGAGGCTTTGTGTCAATTACCGCCAACTGAACAAAGTCACGGTTAAGAATAAATATCCACTACTAAGGATTGATGACCTAATTGATCAACTACGAGGAGGTACTGTGTTCTCCAAGATAGACTTGAGATTGGGGTACCATTAAATTTGCGTGAAGGTTGAATATATTGCAAAGACAGACTTTATAAAACGCTATGGCCATTACGAATATTTAGTTATGCCTTTTGGAGTAACTAATGCTCCAGTCGTGTTCATGAATTACATGAACCAAATATTCCATCCATACCTTGATCAATTTGTCATTGTCTTTATAGATGATATTCTCATATATTCCAAAACCAAAGAGGAGCATGAGGAGCATCTATACTTAGTGCTACAAAGACTGAAGGAGAAACAACTATATGCCAAACTCTCCAAATGTGAGCTTTGGCTTAATGAAGTAAAATTAGTAGGCCATGTGATATCAAAAAATCGAGTGTCATTCGACCATACAAAGATTGAGAGGCCAAAGACTATCACAGAAATTAGAAGTTTCTTAGGACTCACAGGTTACTATCGAAGATTTATTGAAGGATTCTCTCGAATTGCCTTACCAATGATCCAATTAACCTGTAAGAATAAACCTTTCGTTTGGACTCCTAAATGTGAAGCGAGTTTCCAAGAATTAAAGAAAAGATTAACAACTGCACTAGTTCTAGCTTTACCAAATCCATAAAAAAACTTTGAAGTTTATTATGATGCTTCAAAGTTGGGACTTGGTTGTGTCTTAATGCAACAAAGGAAAGTAATTGTTTATGATTCAAGGAAATTACGATCACACAAACTTAATTACCCTACTCATGACCTAGAATTAGCGATTATTGTCTTTGCTTTGAAAATTTGGAGGCATTACTTATATGGTGCAAAGTTTGAAGTTTATAGTGATCATAAAAGTCTCAAATACTTATTTGAACAAAAAGAATTAAATATGAGACAACACCGATGGATGGAATTTCTCAAGGACTATGACTTCGAGTTAAAGTACCATCCAGGGAAAGCTAACGTAGTAGCTGACGCGCTTAGTAGGAAAGTTGTTCATATGGCAGCTTTAATGATAAAAGAATTAGAAATGATTGAACAATTTAGAGACTTAAACATAGTAGTTGGAGAGAAATCTTCAGTAATTATGATTGTCAGAGTTCTGAAAATCACTAATGATTTTCTAAAGATGGTGTGTGAAAAACAAAGATTGGATGCATGTCTCCAAAGGATAATCGAGACATAACATAATAGGAAAGATATGGGATTACAAGAAGGTTCAAATGGAGTCTGGAGGATGAAAAGAAGAATATGTGTCCTAGAGGATGTAGAATTAAAGAAGATGATTCTAGATGAAGCTCATAAAAGTATGCTTAGTATTCATCCTGGATCTACAAAGATGTATCAAGACTTAAGAAAGGATTTTTGGTGGGAGAGAATGAAAAAGAAGATAGCTTAATATGTTTCATCTTGCTTAATATGTCAAAAAAGTAAAGTTGAACATCAAAAGCCATCTGGTGGATTACAACCACTAGAAATACCAGTATGGAAATGAGATGACATTGCCATGGCCTTTGTGTCAGGCTTGCCTAGAACACAAAGAGGCAATGATACTATTTGGGTGATAGTCGATAGATTAACAAAATCAGCCCATTTTTTCCAATAAACATGAAGCATTCACTTGAGAAATTGGCTCAAGTGTATATAAAAGAAATAGTAAGATTACATGGAGTACCATAAAGTATAGTATCTGATAGAGATCCTAAATTTACTTCTCAATCCTGAGGAAGTTTACATAAAGAGCTGGGTACTAAGTTGAAGTCAAGCTCTACTTATCATCCACAAACTGGTGGGCAGTCAGAAAGGACTATCCAGAGTCTGAAGGATTTACTGAGAGCATGTGTATTAGAACATGATGGAAGTTGGGAACATTACCTTCCACTAATCAAATTCACATATAATAACAGTTACCACTCAAGCATTGGGATGGCACCATATGAAGCATTGTACAGTAGAAAGTGCAGGACACCAATCTGCTGGTTAGAGACGGGTGAGAATCTAACTCTTGGACCAGAAATTGTTCAACAAACGACAGAGCAGATTCAGATGATTAGAGAAAGGATGAAAGTTGTGCAGGATAGGTAAAAGTCATACTATGATCAAGGAAGGAAGCCATTAGAGTTCCAAGTTGGAGATTATGTATTTTTGAAAGTATCGCCTAACAAAGAAGTTGGAAGAGCGTTAAAAAGCGAGAATCTTACTCCAAGGCATATAGGACCTTATGAGATCCTGAAAAGAATTGGTAAAGTGGCATGCCAGATCGCATTGCCACCTCATCTTTCTAATCTTCATAATGTATTCCATGTTTCATAATTACAAAAGTACGTACCTAATCCAAGCCATGTGATCGAGAATGATGACATAGAAGTTAAGGAAAACCTTACGATTCCAGTAACACCAGTCAAGATAATGGACAGAGACGTCAATCAACTAAGAGGCAAAGAGATCTTATTGGTGAAAGTAGTTTGGCAACAAGGAGATGAAATAAGCAAGACTTAGGAACGAGAAGACGACATAAGAAGTCAATACCCTGAGCTATTCTAGCAAGGTACGTTTAAATTTCCAGGATAAAATTTTTATAACATAAGGAGAGTTTCACAGTCCAATTTTTATAATTAAATTTATATCGGTAATTAAACATTAAAAATTAAAGTTTCTCAGAAAAATAAGAACTGAATTTTAGAAAATAGGAAATTTAATTACGGTTGTAGGGATATTTTTAGTTTGTAATCAGATTTAAAATGAGACTAAATGAAAGCAGAATGCGACAATAAAACATAGACTTATTAAGGAACTCATTAATTAAAAAAGAAAGAAAGAAGGAGAAAAAGAAAGAAATATTTGAGATTTTCCCCCCGATCCTTCTTCCTCCATCGCGCACCGTCATAACTTTGTCGTCATTGAAGCCTATAAATAAGGCTTCCATACTTCCAATTTCTTCAGAATAAAATACACTACAAATTCTATAACCCTTCATCATCTTCTTCAAGCTTCTAAATCTCCATTTCCATATTTAAAACCTTTCAATTTTTCATAACAAGGAATTCCACCCACTTGAAGATTTGAGAAGAAACAAGGAGGCAAGGCAACCTAGAACTTGAGGAATCTTCAATTGAGGTAAGAAAATGGAGATAAGATATTAAATAGATATGATTAAGTTAGAATTGCTTATTTAATTGATAAATGGTTTAGAAACTCATATAGCTAGATTTTAATTTAAATTGAATAAGTTATGAAATTGGTGTTAATTGATATAAAATATGATATATGATATATTTCTAATGTTGTATGGTGATTTAGAATCAATTGGCATGTTTAATTTGTAATTAAAATGATTAAAACAGCAAAAACAATGAGAAATAGAGCGCTATTTTTGTTTCTGCAGAACAGGCCCCTTTAATAGTGGATATTTTCAACCGGTGTTAAAACTTAGAAGCGGTGGAATTTTTGTAATTAAATTAGAAGCGGTGCCATGTTTGTAAATAAATCAAAAGCGGTGACATTTTTATAAATAAATTAAAACGATGGCATTTTCATTAATAAGACCAATGACATTTTTGTAAATATGATTAAAAAATAAAATAATAATTTTTTAATATAAATCAGAATTATTATTAAATAATGGATTTTTAATTATCTTTGAGATTTTATCTTGAAATGAATAAATATAATTAATTAAATTATTTTCAGAAGTTTATTTAAACATGTTTAAAGGAGAAAAATTCTTGTTTTTAAATTATTTTAGTGGTATAATTTTATAATATTAATACAGAAAATGTGTTTTCATATTCTTTGGAGTATGATATTAAATAAATAATATAATATGGAAATTGTGTTTCCATATTCTTTGGATTATGATATTTGAATAAATATTATATATATGGAAAATATGTTTCCATATTCTTTAGATTATGAAATATGGAGTATGCTTATAAATGTGATAAAATATTATAGTATTTCGATTGTTATTATAATTTTATTGTTAAGATTAATTGTAAAAAGGAATTTGATATGCTAATTAAGTTCTAATGCGTTCATGCATCATATGCATTGACCGTTCAAAGGATCCGTAAGGGGGTTCTTTGAAGGGGTTCCCAGTGGGGGAACGCGCTCTGTTGAGCAACAGACCCCTGCGGTGGTTTTATACCACGACCGTCTTAAGGGTTGAGCAGTGTGTCCTTAAGGGGGCTCCCACAATACCTGTTATTGATATTACGGTATCTGATGTTGGTGTTGCATTATGGGGCATGGTATCAGTTGGATATCCATAAAAATGTTATTGTTGGAAATCATTGCCTATGTTCCCACTAGAATGGATCCATCATGCATTCTCATATAAAGAATGGAAAATATTAATATAAAAATAATACAAAACACTTGTTTGCCATCTGCATCGCATAGTATCCTACTTGTGTTTGTGTATATTCTAATTTAATTTCTATTTATTTGATATTTTATCTCACTCTTTCTGTTACTTGTGATAACCCTTTTAGTGTTTAATCAGGAAAATATATATAATAAAGTGGATGATGCTTGACGTGGAAGAATTATGAAGACTTCTGATGTTGATGCTTGCTTACATAACTACTATGGCTATATTATGTATGCGTATGATATGTTTTGGTGTTTTATAACTTTATATTTTATAAGATCTAGATATCTGTTGTAAAACATAATATGTATGGAACTCTGATATTATGTACATAATAAGAAGTTAATTATGTAAACGGTTGTATACTCTGATATTATATTAGTAACCTCTAGGATCAGGTTATGAATCACTTGATAGTTACTAGGTGAAAAATAAGTTATCCAAGCAATTTTACATAGTGATGGTAATTATCTTGGGATTTGCAAGTTGGCTCCAGGGTGTTACACATACAGCTTGGTGGTGGCCGCTTGAAAATTAAGACATACGTTCACAGCCATCAAATCATCATCAGAATTGATCAACCCATAAGCAAAATTCTACACAAGCCTGAGCTAGCAAGGAGAATGGTCACATGGGCCGTAGAAATTTCTAAGTATGGAATTCGATATGAACCACGAGAAGCCATTAAGGCATAGTTCTTAAAGATTTTTTTTGTTGAGTTAGGAGATGACAAAGAGAAATATGACGTAGAGCATGCCTTATGGACCCTCTTAGTGGATGGATCATCGAATGGGAAAAAAGCAGGGCAAGAATTATACTTAAATCGCCAATTAGATAGCCACATAAAAGTCATTGAGAAGGAGCCTACCAAGAAAAAGACCAGAGCCAAATACCTCTCTTAGGTTAAAGCTTTAACAATTTACATTGTTCAGAATGGTACATGTCCCTAGAGAAGAAAATGAAGTAGCAGATCTACTCTCTAATTTTTCCAGCACTAAGAAAGCAAGAAACCTGAAGACCCTAACACAAGTGAACAAAATCACTATCATACTCGGGGAGAACACACGGATGACCCCAATAACAAATTTTCTAGCTAAGGGAGACTTGCCCCCCGGATCCCTCAGAAGCAAAAAAAGTACATATATATTCAGCCAATTACACCCTAATAGGAGGCAATTTTATAATATGGGGTTCATCCTACCACTCTTTAAATGCCTTAGTAAAGAACAAGTGAAGTATGTGATGTAAGAATTTTATTCGGGGATCTGCGGACACCATGGGGAAGTATGACCCCTAGACTGCTTAGAATTCATCAAGAAGTGTGAATCCTGTCAAAAGAACGCCAACAGAATACACAGTCACCCTAAGCTACTTACATATCCAAGAGTCTAGAGCGCCCGTATCGATGGACAGGGAGATCAACGCTTGGGAGCTAAAGTAATATCTAATTCCTTTGTAAAAAATTTCACATCATCGCGATAGACATGAGACAAGTCTTCTCAATTTATCTAGTATTAAACAAGTATCTAAGTCCAATACAATAGAAATATGGGATGTCCATCCGGGTAGTGAAGAAAGTCTTCCTCTGGCGCGTCTACACTCACCCAGATTTTGAAAAATGAACCCTTAAAACCCTTATAAAATTGATCAAACGCCTCTATCAGACAACGACCAGGGACACCACTTAGGGAAACCCACCCGACAAGGACCCTTACTTTAAAAATCTTAGCTTGAAAAAATAAAAGAAAATAGGAACAAAAGGAGCCCGCCCAAAATAATCACAGAGAACCTCAAAGGTCTTTACAAAGGCCCACCCGTTCGGATGGAGCTGAGTAGGGAAACATCCAAAGCATCAAGAACACCCTCTCAAAATTGGAAAAAGGAAGAGACAAATGGAGGCGAGAGAAGAAGGTCTCATACATGTAAGTGTAATCCAACTCTTCAGGGTTAGTCCGAGCACACTAGTGTAAAAGATGGCTATAAGGACAAGATATGAGCACTGTCCTGGGAAAACCATTTTTGAAAAATATACGATGGTATTTTTGTAATTATGTAGAAGTTTTTTTTAACACGGTTCTCACGTAAACTGTGTTCGTAGGCACCAGGTGTTTATATTTTATTTTTTTTAATTTTTAAAATGCATCTACAAACACGGTTGAGCTAAAAACCGTGTTTATAGTTGAGCTATAAACACGGGTAAGAGGGAACCATGCTTAAAGGTCTTGCCTATAAACACGAGTGTGCTGGGAACCGTGCTTAAAGGTTTGTCCCTTACACACTTCTCGAAGCACACATTAAAATCAGTTTTCAGAGGGAGTTCTCTTTACATTTCACGCTTCGTCTTCTTCCTCTTCTCTGCACCTTCACGCTTCATTTTCTTCCTTTTCTCTCCACTTTTACGCATTGCACTTCTTCCTCTTCCCCTTCCACTACGCACGCTCACCATTGCGTGAAACGAACGCTCGTCTTCTTCCTACCGTGCAACCAGGTTCTTCTTAAAACCTTATTTTTCTCTTATGGTTATGCAATGTTGGTTAGGAGTTTATTTGGTTGATGCAATATTAGGCTTAGGTAGTATTAGGAAAATAAGAATGCTACTAGTTATACATTAGGAAAATCTAATTAGGAAAATTAGAATGTTTTTAGCTATAGATTAGGAATGCTTAGGTATTGATTGTTGAAATTATTTTGTATTCTCTATTTATTAATTTGGGTAATTTAAATTGATATTAAAATAAAAAATTGATATTTTCAACTAAATAAATACGTAAACATTAGTATTATTCCTTGAATTAGTAAAAAAATTAAATACAAAAAAATTGATATTTTCAACTAAATAAAAAGTTACTTGTATAAAAGTAAAATAATACATTTTATTAAACATGAACATTTGTAAATTACACAATCCCAACAAAGGATAATTAAAATTATAAATTAGGGGTAGATATGTGTATATTTAAAATTTTAATTACATAATGAATTAACCCCATAATTATTTTAGTTCTATAATTTTATTATAACAATAATAACTAGTTTGGTTTATTATACAACACCGCAAAACACCATATGTTAAATCTAAATACTATTCGACTAAATAAAAAAATTACTAATAGAAAACTAATAAAAATCCCCTATTTATTGTCTTTAATTTGAATTTTAATTTGGTGTCACTAATTTTGTTTAGGTTAGATTTTATTTGTTATATTTTTAGTTCCTGATAAGTTTTTTTAGTCCCTTTTAAATGACTATGTGATTTTTTAAATTGCGCGAGTGAAGCATAGTTTCCCGTTTGAGATTCGACACAAATGGTAATTAAATTAATTGATTTCATCGTTTGTGTTGAATCTTGAATTGTCCGACTGAACAGTTTGGGATGAACAATTTTTTATGCATCATTGCTATGTACAAGTTAGGACTTATTTTAAAATTTGATCAAGTTTTGGTTAGTTAAATTTTGTATTGTCCTCTAGGTGCATATTTGAATGTGGTTGAATTTGATGTCACCACTTTCATTTCGTGTACTTAGAGACCAATGCGAAATGCTGTCAAAATTTTATCAAATTTTAAAATAACTCCTAACTTGTACACAATTATGAAGTATAGAAAAATGTTCATTCTAAATGCGTAGGACCACCACCTTTGTAAAGAAAGTAAGATTGATAGCACCGTTAAATTTACGTATATTGTAAACAGTGAGTATGGATCGAAGTTGGATAACTGCATCACGTATAAGTCCATAGCATGTGGGTGGAGTTGAAACATTCATAGAATTCGTGATACAAAATGTCGAGAGGTGAATGGAAAGTATTTTTGCCCTTGTGTTAAATGCATGAACATGTGTCGACTAGAATTGGAAGAGGTGTAAGAACGTCTACTATGTAATGGTTTTCTTCATACTTATACGCGTTGGATATGACACGGTGAACATGTTGAGGTGCCAAGTACTAGTTTTCAAACAAAAAACTGAAGCTTTGCGCATGAAGTTGATGACGACATAGATGACGAACTTGAGGATATGGTCCGTGATGTGGGGGTAGAAAGTTTTAAGAGAGCTCACGTATATGCGACTCTGTGTGAGGATTCTGAGAAGCCGTTGTATCCGAATTGTGCCAATTTCATGAGGTTGTCAATAGTTTTACGATCATTTAATTTGAAGGCGATAAATGAGTAGACGGATAAAAGTTTCACTGACTTGCTTAAGTTGTTGAAAGAAATGCTCCAGCTAGTAACACCTTGCCAAATTGTAACTATAGGGCTGAAAAGGTGTTGTGTCCTATGGGTTTGAAGTATACGAAGATACATGCATGCCTAATTGGTTGTGTATTATACCGTGGTGAGTATAAAATGTTGCATCATGTCCTCGGTGTGGGGTGTCACGATATAAGAAGAAAGAGGTTGATTCTGATGAAGTCTGCACTAAAGGGTCTCCTGCGAAGGTGTTGTGGTATCTGCCCATAGTTCCAAGATTAAATCGTCCCTTTTCAATGCAGATAATGCAAAGCTTATGAGAAACCATGATGATGAAAGGGTTGTTGACGAACTACTTAGGCATCCACTAGATGGATTGCAGTGGAAGAAAGTGGATACGATGTTCTTGCAGTTGACACACTGCGCAGGAAGATCATGATTGAGATCGCTGATCGGTAAAGGGCATTCAAGGGCAAACTGACTTCCACGTATGCATGCATGTCAAAAATTAAGTGTTTTAAATTCTACTGTCTTATGTTATCAATTTCTTACTTCAAGTATTCTGAATTGTAGGTATGTCTTCAAGAAGAAGCAAGGTAAATTTCTCAAAGACACATACACATTTATAGATCTGTAGACTTGGGATGCGTTTGCTGCATCCAGGCATATGAACGACTTTATGGTAAGTACCTTTTACTTTTGATATTTCTATAGTTGATGATAAATGTTTTTATATGTCATATATAACGTATGAGTGTATTTGAATTGTTTTTGTTGCAGGCCAGACATATGAAAGCAAAGGAAATTCGTGCATAAAATGACTGCCCTCACAAGTTGTCACGTGGGAGTTACCGATTGCTGGAGGAAAAGATGGCCCAGGAGAAGGCCAGTCAACATCAGGGTAGCCACCCTAACACCATTATTGTGGATCCTCCCTTCCCACTCGCACACCATGAAAAATGGAAGCAGGCCAGGGTGAGGAAGATGATGAGTACACTTCATCACATGCTGAGGAGGTCACTCAACCAATTGTAAGTACAAAGCTTCTTTAAAGGTTTTATGATTCTTGAATCGTCCATCCATTACTAACAACACTGATCGATGGGTTTTGGTTCTAGGATTCCTTGGTTGAGCAATCAACCTAAGGGTCTTTTGTGTCCCACAGTAGGGAGGATATACAGACCACAGTAGGTCACAGTACATTTATATTGATATTTTTGACTTTATTTTATATCAACATTTTTGTTTTTAATCATTCTTTCTCTGCATGCCTCTGGAGCTATTTCGGTCGTCCTGCCGCCTCTTCCCAATCCATCTCTGATTTGTTGGAGAAGAGGGTTAAGGAGAGGGTAGCTGCAGTGAAGGCAGAGGCTAGGGAGGAGATGCAGAGACTGATGCCGGAGGAGATGAGACGATTCCAAGATGAGATGAAGGCCTTATTCAGCCAACAACATCAGCCTACAACACTGATGGTGGACCTACAGGTTGGATTATACATCATTTAATTAAATTACTTGTAATTTGCTTTCATTATTTCTTGAATTACTTCAAAATGTTTTGTAAATATGCAGGTTAGGCGAGTCAGCATAAAGGGGTTGTGTGCTGCACCTGATGGTGATGATGACGACGTGGATGTTGGAGACTACCGTCAATGTGACCTCTTCGTTGATAGAGTGGAGGATTCAGTTGCTATTGATTCAGTGTACAACCTAGGCCATTTGGTTCCCCATCAGGCAATGCCTGATGGTGCGTCAAGGGTTTCAATTGTATAGGTCCTCGAGGCGAAAGCAACTATGCCCATGCCAACTCCTGAGGTTCGGCTCATCGGCCAGGCGATAGGATGCTTCCTTATGTAGCCAACCAGACTTTTGTCAAATTCTGATCCCCAGGTATGCTCCTTAAACTAACATCAATTATATATTAAGTTACGATTTGAATCATAACAAATTTCTTCTAATGTTTTAACTGTTTTAGTAAGATGTTGGCCCATCAAGGAAGCCACAGCCCCCTATTGATCCCATCCAGCGGCCATGGGATTTCGTGGCTCAGCTACATGAGGATACCGTCCTGGTCCCATGGCAGGATTCTATTTTTAGCCGCCCAAGTCCATTCCCATTGTACATTACGCGGCCTAACTTGTGCGAGATCCTGACGGCGATGATGATGTTGAACATTTCTATGATTTAGTGTTGGGAGTTGTTAAGTATAACATTCTTCATTCAATGATTGTGTCAATTAAACTGTTATTTTTCGCTAACTAAACTTGTGTAAATTTTCTTAGGTTTCTACATAGAGTTTGTATAGAGAGGGGTGTCCATGACACTTATGGTTTCCTAGAGCCCTCTCTAATACAAGCTCATGGGAACACCAAGGAGGAGACTCAGACATACATCCAGCATTAGATGAATGAATTAAACAAGACTATGTACCTTGCGTCGTATCATAGAGAGTAAGAGTTTATTAAATAATTACTTTGTCTTGTTAATTTAATCATCTTGTGTTGTTACTAATCAATATTCATTGCAGCCTTCACTGGCAGCTCGTGGTTATTTGCCCGAAGGATAGCATTGTTGCATGCTTCTGTTCCTTGCATGGGAATCCTGGTCTGAGTTCATGAAAATAGTCGACGTGTAAGCTGATTTAAAAAATTAAGTAACTTTACATATTCGATTAGGTTGTTCTATTAACTGAACGAGTGTTTTGTTCTCACACAGGGCTGTAGCTAGATACAGTCGACTATAGGGAAGGGTGAGCAGGAAAAAACTATAGTGGGTCTACCTAAAAGTAAGTATTTTAATTAATAAGCGTTAATTTTAAAGTTCCCCTAACTAGTAACAATAATAGTAACCAATTATGAATTCAATGTATGGTTCCTTGTAGTCTTATTTGCAGCATGAGAGCTTTGAGTGCGAGTATTTTGTCATGAAGATGATCCTCACCATTGTCCAATCCGGTTTAGTAGACGGATGGACAACTGTAAGTCTTCACTGCCTACATTCTCTAAGTTGGTTTTCATATACTACCTAACAATTTATTGTTCACTACTATTAATGATTATGTCTTCTTTGCCGCATTTTTAAGACTCCTCAAAATTCCCTTTCAAATACATTGAAGAAATCAGAAACCATTAGGCCATCAGATTTCTTCAAGTCAAGGAAGGACTCCAATAGCATTTTTTGTCATTTATTGTTAGTGTATAAGATGTATACCTATTAGTGTAGCTTTAGGATTATCATTTTGTGCATTTTATGTACCTTGTTTGTTGTTTATATGGTTTTATTGAAATTTATACATTTTCATCTTTTTCACTAATTGAGCTGTATATATCTTATTGTGTGCATCAATTGGGCTGTCTAGTTATAAACTCTCTACTTTCGAGTTTGGGGATTAATAAAAACAGAACATATATTAAAGAAATCTTACTTTTAAGCACGGTTATGACCATAACCGGGTTTAGAAGTGTCACTTTTAAAGACAGCCATACATTAACCATGTTAAAAAATTTAAACTTCTAAACACAGTTATTGTAATCGCGGTTAAAAATGTAAACCTTTAAACACAGTTACAAATAACCGTGCTTAAAAGGGTGTCTATAACCACGATTCAAAATCATGGTAAAAATCCCTTATCTATAACCATGATGGGAACAAGCACGGTTACACAACTGTGCTTAAAGGCCATTTCTAACCGTGCTTAAAACCCCATTATGCACTAGTGGCATGACAAACCTTTTCCTCCAAGGAATAGCCTAAGCACTTAATATTAGAGGCTAACACAGAACCGTTAAAGGTCCCTTCTTGTCATAGTCTGACAATGACTTTCTCATCCCTAATGGATGAGGGGAAAGACAAAACCTCCTTCTTGACCTATGAAAATGTATTTAAAGAAGAAGCCATTTTTCTTAAAAGACAAAGAGAAAGGATGATAAAACAAAAGCTACACTAAAACCACAACCCAACAATAACAATACGAAGGAAAATAAAGAGGAAGAATTAACCTCTAGAAAAGAGTACATCCCAAGGATGAAGGAAAGAAAGCCTAAACAATGAACTAAGCAGGAACTGAGACTTAGGAATAGAAGTGGAGAGCAGAAGAACAAACGAGAACCGAAAGAAAGCATAGTGGAAAAAGGTAAAAAATGAAGAGGATTTGGGCTTTATATACATGAGGAAAAAGTAGCTGCTAAGAAGAGATGTAACGGTTAGGAACAATATCACTAGTTTTATGGCCATGATGCCACGATGACCTCTTGAAGGACAACTACTATGGACATGTGGCAACATGCCCACTTCCACTTAAAGTGACGTGCATAAACCCAAGAGACACATTTAAGGGTGGGATATAAAAAGCTTCATTATTACAAAAACGGCTTTGATCAGACACCATTTTAAGAAATGAGACAACAGTTACCCCCTATTAGACACGTGTACCCTCTCGAACCCCTAAAACAATATTACAAATGCCTCACTCAGAATCGAGTCTCTCAAAATGCCTCGCTCGAAATCGAGCCTTTCAAAATGCCTCGCTCAGAATCGATCCTCTCAGAATGCCTCACTCGGAATCGAGCATCACAGAATGCCTCGCTCGGTGTCAATTCGCCCAAAAAACATTTTTCCCAGTCGGCCCATAGTCACTTGGCCTGACCTTCTACCAAGAGCTTGTGATTAGAGGCTTCTATTCCCCCTGGGTCGAGAAAGGGCCTACGGGACCCCGTCCCCTCTAGTTTAGGGAGAGATATCTTTAATATTTTGATTCCTCTTGATTTTAACAAATGATGGTTATCTCTTAATAATTAGGCCGAAATCAATGCTCCTTTTTTTCTTTACCTATTGTATAAATAAGGCTTTAAAGCCCCATCTGTGATTCAAGTGACATTTTTGAGTGATAACCCTAATTTTCCTAGAGTAATTTTCTAGGGTTTTAGTCCTACATATTCAAAGTGAACAAGTAACATTTATATTATGGTGTGGTTAACTTTCTTATGGGGGATTTTTTTCATCCATAAGACTAGACCTAAGACCTTACTTAAGGGAAATTAAACATATAACATTTGAACCAATCACCTGCTTGTTATTTGGGCTGGACAAATACCGAGTTGGATCAATTTTGAGAAGAAAATAAATCAAACCAGTGAAAGTTAATTGAATTAGATTGTGTTTATTTAAATCTATTCCGATCTACGTTGGTTTGGCTTGGTTTAGATAATTAGGCATCCAATAATTTTTTTTTGTTTTACTAAGAATCGAATTTGTATAAAGAGACTCACCATTAAAATCCAAAATCACAACTACAGAAATTCATAATTAAATATTAAAACTTAAATCCATAATGATACATTACAAATTCATAATCAACTGATATTACATACTAAAATCTTAAAATCAAATCCACGTTAATCAATACAATTTAAATTTAAAATAATGACTACAATATCAAATGGCGATTCAATCCGTTCATAACATGTTAAATTAAATATCCTAAACTAATAGACATAATATCTTAAATTAAATATACTAAACTAATAGACAGTAAATAATTTAAAATAAAAAAGTAAATTTAGGTTAGGTTAACGTGTGAACAAAAATATAAACAATGATAATAAATAATATTAATTTAGGTCGGTGCTAATTGAGAATTCAGATTTACACCTTTAAAATTCAATATTCGATCTGATTATTATTGATTTCTAAGTGAAGTGAATCAGTTATAATCCAACTATCTAAAAATTTAATCTAACTTAATTGGCTTAGCTTAAATCATGAAGATTGAGTAAGTAAATTCAATCATTTTTCAAGCCTTATGTAATTCAACACCTTATTAATTTTTCATCAAATTGTCAACAAAAACCTGACAGGGATGAGGACATGTTAAAAATTTGATAAAAGTTACATGAATTAAATCATGCATTTTTTAAAGTGAAGGACTGCAATTACAAGTTGAAGCACTAAAATCGTATAAAAAACATAATTGAGGGACTAACAGTTGACTAAAAATAAATGAGAGGGAAAAAGTAAAATATATAATAGATTATTTGAGGGAAAATAATCAGAAAAGGGGATACATGTGAAACCCCAGATAAAAAAAAGAAGAAAAGAGGAGAATATAAACATGTAAGCAAATTAAGAGTTTTTCTTTAAAACTGCATAAAAAAGGCTTAGCCTTCTATTGATTTTTTTTTCCCATTTAACTTTGAAAAAATAAAGGCTTGAAATTTGGGATGGGAAACAAATTAGAGAAGATATATCTGGAATAAATTTTTTTAAGAGAAATAATTAGCAACATATTTTTACATATTTACTTATTTTAATTTTAATATCATTTTTAGTAAGTGAAAATTTTGTAGGTTTTCCAAGTAAATGCTTAAAGTAATTAATGAGTGAAGTATTAGAATTAGATCATCTTTTTTCATCTCCATCAACATACCAATACCACTATCTGGTAAGAGATATCTTTCATTTATTTTCTTAATTTTATTTTTTAAAATTTTAAAATTTACTCATAGTTTAGTCTGGTTATGGTATGAACAATGAAAATATGAAATTATAATTATGTTTGCTCGATTTTTTCCTTTTCTTTTTTCTAATTATGTATCGATGATTTTGTAAATTGCAATGCATAAATTTTAATTGCAGAGAAACAAATACATGGGAGTGAAATTTTGAATTTTTATAAAACTACTTCTTCATTCAATTGTTAAACTATTTTGTTGTCTCTTTCTATTACTATTAGTGAAGAATTGAATTATGACTATACTGCTATTGTTCAATTACAAATAGGTGAAGTGATTTTAATTTCTATAGTGTTATTGTTAATTTTTAGAATTCAAGTAATATAAAAGTTGTTATTTAAATTATAAAAAAATTTATTTAGTAATAAAAAATAATTATTTATTTTATGAGGGTTCTTATACTTGTTATGTCTCGAACCTCAAAAATTTCTAGAATGGCCCTATATTTGGTACGAAATACATTTAATACTAATTTCATGAATGACCTGTTTATCCTTTTAAATATTCTTTATACCGATTATTTTAATAATCGGTGTAAACAAACTTTTTACATCAATTATTGAAATCACCAATGTAAAACATTGACTTTTTATGTAGATTGTTTCAATAATTGATGTAAAAAAGCTTTTATACTAATTATTAAAATAACTAGTATAAATATTAATTATTTAAAATATTTTTATACCATTTATTTTTATAATCAATGTAAAAATATAATTTTTAGGATGATAAAGTGGTTTAATAGTAAATGATCAATGAATAAGGAAGAAGGTTATGCATTTGACTTTCATTTAACAAACTAATTACTAAATTTGGCCTGTTAAAAATATATTTTTTATACTAGTTATTTTAATAATCGATATAAAAGATGTTTGAAAAAAATTAACTACGCCTAAACAAGTAGGGTTTAAAACAATTGTTATGTTTTGATATAGTTTATACTAGAGATGCAAAAAAAATTTGTGATAAATAGGATTTAGATTTCTAAATGGACATCCACATGTGGATATTGATGTATTCATACTCATGGATATATTAGATAAATGTCCATACTATAGATAATATTTTCTTTCATGGATATACAGGTGATGGATAGTCACCATCCACATCCATATAGAGTCAAAATAGGGAGAAAGATGAGAGAGAGAGTGTGAGGGAGAGAGTGCGGAGAGGGACATGTACTGGGACAGTGACGACTCTTCCAGAGGAAAGGATGGCGTAAATTCTAGGGGGTTGACACGTGGAAGGATAGCACAAGCAACATGCAAGGTTCCAAGTATAATTAACGAAAGGATTACATCATTTTTCTTTATGAATTTTCCAAGAAATTGGCAGTACCAAGATTTGTGGCGTATGTTTCAGAGGTGGGGACAAGTGGGAGGTGTTTGTACCAGTTAAAAGAGACAAATTTGGGAGAAAATAATATGGGTTTGTGAGATTCTTAGATATGAGTAACCTTCCTCTATATTTAGAGAAAGAGTTGGATCAAGTATGGACCAGGGATATGAAGTTACATGTAAATCGTCTGTGCTTTACGTGTGATAAGCATATGGTAAAGATAGGTGAAAAGTCAAGACATGGTTACGGGCCAAGGTCGAATAAGGGAAAGAACGGAATTTCATATGCACAAGTTGTGATATCTGGCAATCCAGTAAAGCATTGGAAGGTGAAGGAAGGAGGGGGTGTTTTGGTTGGGAGGAAGGAGAAGTGTGCTGATGAGGAATGGCGGGGCCTAGAGATCTCCATTGAAACATCCTCAATGTCTTGGCTGATGGAAGGGTATGTTGGTCGGTTAATTGACGTAGCAAGGTTACATACCCTTTATGAATCTTTTGTGTTGGAAGGATTATTTGCGATTCGTTTAAGGTATATGGAGGGATAATCTAGTATTTTTGTCAGCTTTGGAGGGTAAGAACCTTCATGAGTTATTGAAGTTTTCTGAAGGTTGGCTATCAACGGTGTTTTGAATCATTAAAACCATGGGCACCAACAGAGATATCAAGGAAAAGAGTGGTATAAATTAAATGCTTAGGATTTTCGTTGGATGTGTGACAAGAATCGTTCTTTAGTAAGGTGGTAGCTACTTTTGGATCATATGTGATGATGGATGATAATACAAGGAACTTCAGGCGATTGGAATATATGTGAATTTTGGTTTGAACGTCAATGTTTGAAATAGCAGTAAAACAAGAAAATATCCAAATTAATGGTAAAATATATTCTGTTCGATGCATGGAGGAATTAGGCAGGGAGGAGGGAATGGGTGTTGTTGTTATAGGGGTCACTATATGGTGGGTGGCGATGATACGGAGTCACTTGTGTCATTTTTGGCCAAGGCGGTGATCAGAATACAATGTCCGATGGTGGGTTTCAAGGTGAGGGCATATCTGGTAATTTGGGTGAATCATATTTGAATGCAAATTCAAATTCGGTAACTCCAGAATTGAAAAATCATGAGGAAATTATTGTTCCATTAAATGTTGAGTTGAAATCAAAAGATATGTTATTGGAGGAGGCAAATGAGGCAAATTCAATGAATGTGGATAACATGGTGCAACGTGTTGGGCAAATGGTGCAGTTTGAGAAACTGAAAATGTGTTCTAGTGGGGCCCAGCAGCGTGACGCGTGTCTTGGACCAATTGTGGGCTTGGCATTCGCTGGTCATTCAGCTTTCGAGAATGGGCCATCAAAGGATATAGAATTGGGCCTTATTACGCGTGATGTACAGGGACTGAGTGGGGAAAGGCTTCTTCAACGATGCGGGGCCAATGCTCTTGGACTTTACCAAATTAACGATTCAATGATAGATAAGCATTTTCATGATCCAATGTTAGGCTTGGATAGTCCAAGGGGCAGCAATTCTATTCACGTGGATGGCCAGGTACAATCCGACGGTGTTATGGGTAGGAATGTGGATGGCGTTAAGCACGGAGGTGGGGCCCAGTTTGGGGTATTAGAGGATGTGGACAACATTAGAACAAACAAATTAAAGATGGTGTTGCAAGGTTGTGGCCTACATTTGTATGAGTCAGGTACCATGTTAGAGGATTCTCATGATGAGGTTGCATGTTTTAATCATGAGCCAGTAACCAACTTAAATGTTATGGGATTGAAACAAATAATTATTGCAACTGGATGTGTATCGTTGGATGATCAAGTCCTTGTATCTTTGGAAGATAATGTTAGGGATATAAATAGTGCTCAATCTAAGCCTATCTTGTTAGGTTCCTCTAATGATACAAATGAACCTAGTAAAGGGAGGAGTAGGTGGAGACAAAAATCTAGAAAAATTAAAAAAAAATGTTAAAGCGTTTACAAGTGCGTGAGTGGCAAGACTTTTGGCAGGAACAGGATGGTGTACTGCTAAAGCTGGGGGTGACCTCTGGGGGAGTGGTGGCGGGTTGAGGCATAACCAGGAACTGGGTCAGGAGGTTCGTAGTGGTCCGGACTTAGATATGGGTTGTGGGGGGCCTTTGTGGGTAAAAAATAATATTGATGAAGCTCAGCAACTTTGGGAAATTGGAAAACAAATAGGGGTTACGTTTGTTGGGGATGAGACTGATGTTGTTGGGCGTTTGGTGGATATAGAGGAAAGGGATCAAAATGAGAAGACTACTCAGATTGTAGGAGAAATACCTAGTGGGATGTCGACGGTTGTTAATGAAGATTGTTAGTTATAATATGTGGGGGTTGAGGGGAGGTTGAAGAAGAAAATGATCAAAGAATTAGTATGTAGAGAGAAAGTTGCTTTTATTGGGATTTAATAAACAAAGTTGCAATTAGTGGATAATCAGTTGGGTGGCTTTGCCTGCTTCTGGTACTGCTGGGGGATTGTTATGTATGTGGGAAACGGAGTTGTTTCATAAGAGCCAAGTGTTTGAGGGGTTAGGTTTTTTAGGGGTGGTATGGTGTTGGAAAGGAAGATAGTCTCCTTGTGTTATTATAAATGTGTATTCATCGTGTTTGTTTGTTGAGAAAAAAGGTTGTGGGCCGAGTTATTTCAATTACAATTGGATCATGCGAAGTGTGTTAAGTGGTGTGTGTTTGGTGACTTCAATGCTGTAAGGGATGGGGAGGAAAGATGTGGGGTTGGCTTGGATGAGGGTGTGGGTGGATCTGAGATGAATTTGTTTAATGCTTTTATTTTGGATATGAGGGTAGTTGATCTTCTGTTGCATGGTAGGAGATACACGTGGTATCAGTCCAATGGAAATGCAAGAAGCGGGTTGGATAAGTTTCTTTGCTCTCAAGATTGGTTAGTATCCTTTCCAACTTGTGTTCAAATGGCTTTAAGTAAAACATTGTTTAATCATTGTCCTTTGTTATTAAAATTGGTGGATATGGATTGGGGTCCTAAGCCATTTAGAGTTCTTGACTGTTGGTTGAGGGAGCCTAGCTTTAAGGAGTTTATGGAGGAGTCATGGAATTCTTTACATTGTGAGGGATGGGGAATTATGGTCCTTAAAGAAAAGTTGAAGGGGCTCAAACAATTAATAAAGGTGTGGAATAAGGAAAATTTTGATTTGATTCAGTCAAGGGTGAACGAGTTGGAGGACAGAATTAAAAATTTTGATTTAGAAGAAGAGCAAGGCGGGTTGTGTGAGGAGGATTTGGTGCTTCATAAGAATTCAGTGGCAGAGTTGTGGAGGTTATCCAATTGAAGGATTCAATTCTGTGCCAAAAGTCTAGGTTGCACTGGTTACAGGAGGGGGACTCTAACACTAAATTTTTCCATGTTGTTATTAATTAGAGGCGAAGGGGGAGTGCCATTCATGGTTTATGGGTCAACAGGTTATGGGAGGAAGAATCGTCTTTAGTGAAGGAAGGTGTCAAAGCTTTTTTTGAGTAGAAATTTCAGGATGATTGCTGGAGCAGTGTTAGATGGAGTTGGGTTCTCACTGTTCGGTGAGGCAGCTAACTTAAAGATTAATGAGGAATTTTCTGAGGAGGAGATTCATTTGGATGTTTAGGAGTGTGATAGGTCAAAGAGCCCAGGTCCTAACTTGTTTAATTTCAAATTTATTAAATCATTTTGGAGCCTGTTGAAGTCTGATGTGTGTAAAATGATGGATGATTTTTATTTATCTGAGATGCTACCAAGAGGAACAAATGCTTCTTTTTTAGTTTTAATTCCAAAAGGGACATCTCAATCTGGATTAGGTGATTTCAGGCCTATTTTTTTGATTGGGTGTCTATATAAGATTATTGCTAAAGTCTTAGCTAGGCGGCTAAAAGGTGTAATTGGTGGATTAATCAGTGAGAATCAGTCTGCTTTTATGGGAGGCCAGAATATGTTAGATGGGGTAGTAATTGCAAATGAGCTTATTGATGATGTGAAGAAGAGGCATAACTCATGCTTGATTTTTAAGGTAGACTTTGAGAAGGCTTATGATTCTGTATGTTGGGATTTTTTATTATATATGACGCGAAGATGGGCTTTACAAGTAGATGGGAGCGTTGGATAAGGGGATGTTTGATGTCTTCATCTGTGTCGGTTCTTGTTAATGGGAGCCCAACAACAGAATTTACTATGAAAAGGGGTATAAGACAAGGTAATCCTATGACTCCCTTTTTATTTTTAATTGTTGCTGAGGGGCTTAGTAGGCTAATGCAGGAGGCTATGAAACAGAATTTGTTCAAAGGGGTGTGTGTGGGAGAGCAACAAGTTTGTGTTTCCCATTTGTAATTTGCAGATTATACGTTGTTTTTTGTGGAAGGGTCTTTAAAAAATATTCTCTCCTTGAAGAGTGTTTTGCGATGCTTTGAGTTAGTATCTGGGTTGAAGGTGAATTTTTATAAAAATAAATTGGTGGGTGTTGGGGTGAATGGGGAGGAGTTGGCGTGGTATGCTGTGTTGCTTAATTGTAAAATTCTAAGGTTACCTTTTGTCTACTTGGGAATTCCTTTGGGGGCTAACCTAGGGAAAATTAGTACTTGGGATCCTGTTGTTGTTATGTTTCGCAAGAAGTTATTCTCCTGGAATAAGCGTCTCCTTTCCTTTGGGGGTCGGCTCTGTCTCTTACGATCGGCATTGTCCTCTCTACCTGTTTTTTCTTTTCTTTTTTTAAAGCTCTTGTTACTATTATTAATTTACTAACATCTTTGCAAAGATCTTTTTTGTGGGGTGGTAGTGAGGAGAGAAAAAAAATTGTTGGGTTAAATGGGATCAGGTGTGTCGTACAAAAGAAGCTGGTGGTTTGGGGTGCGGGATTTGGGTAAGTTTAATTTTGCACTATTGGGAAAATGGGTTTGGAGGTTATTAACAGACAAGGGTAGTTTGTGGGGTAACATCATTTTGTCAAAATATGGGCCTGGTGTTTACTTTGGTGATTGGAAGGTGTTTAAAAAAGGTTCTAGAGGTTCTAGACGGTGGAGGGACCTAGGGAGTGTTTTAAAACAGTCAGATGAGGGTGAGTGGTTTAAGGTTAATGTAAGAAGAGTTGTTGGGAATGGTACACATATTCGGTTTTGGTTGGATTATTGGGTGGGGGAGAGAGATTTGAAGTCATGTTTTCCAAGGCTATTTTTAGTTTCTTCTCAACAGGATACTTCATTGGCTGAGATGGGT
The DNA here is from genome assembly GCA_037962975.1 of Clitoria ternatea. NCBI lineage: Eukaryota > Viridiplantae > Streptophyta > Magnoliopsida > Fabales > Fabaceae > Clitoria > Clitoria ternatea. The sequence continues at coordinate 100,375,992 of CM075674.1, read as the reverse complement.
GTGTGGGAAAGGGATAAATGGGTTTTGAGATTTCAAGTGGCGTAGAGAGTTATTTGTTTGGGAGCAAGAACTGTTATCACATCTTCATCAGCTTCTACATGGTTTTGATGGTATTCATCTTAATTCTCAAGATACTTAGGCCTGGTTAGGAGATCCTCCAGGTACATATTCTGTATGATTGACCTATAGTATTGTACGTCATGATCCAGATTTGTGGGCTCCATCATTTGCGCGTTTGTTTTGGTCTACTAAGGTTCCTCTCAAAGTGGTGGGTTTTGGATGGAGGCTTATGTTTGATAGAATTCAAAGTAAGCAAAATTTATCTTCTTGTGGCTATGTTTTGGATAATTTATCTTTGCTTTGTGTCCTATGTGGGAAGTGTGTTGAGTCGAGCTCTCATCTGATGTTCTCATGCAAGCTTTCATACTCTTTATGGAAAAAATGTTGTGATTGGTTGGGTTTCTCTTCAGCTCTACATGATGCGTGTAAATGCAATTTTGAAGGATTTTTGGGCTTCGGTACTGGTTCTGAAACGAAACATGTGTTTGTTGCTATTTGGTTTACTACTGTTTAGACGATTTGGGAAGGTCGTAATAATGTTACTTTTAGGAATGAAAATGTTAGTTTATAGAAAATGTTTGAATTGGTACAGCTTAGAAGTTGGTTTTGGCTTAAGTCTAGATTGAAAGGTTTTTTTAGAGGTTTTATGGAATGAGGGAACCTTCCTTATGTCTTTCAGGTTTGTGATTGTATAATTTTATATGGACTAAGGTATCCATTATACTTTTTTTAAGTATTATCTTTTTTGGCTGATAAAAAAAAACATCCACATCCATATATATATATATATATATATATATATATATATATATATATACACACACACACACATCTCTAGTTTATCCTAATGTAAATTCACGACATTTAGTTTTTAATTCTTAATAGAACCTAACAATTTCTCTATTACCATGTAACTTATGGAGAAATTATTATATTCGATACTCATTTTACATCAATTGTTTCAAAAATCAATATAAAAAATACTTTTTATATTTGTTATTGAAATAACTTATATATTTGTTATTGCAGTAATTGACTAAACCATAAACTAATATGGTGATCTAGGACCGTGTAATAATTTCTAACTAGACGTAACTCGTTAAGAAAATCACATACATTTTTTAGTGATTATGTGAGAGTTATGATTTTAAAAAATGTTTAATTAAGACAATTCATGTATGATTATATGTTTGATTATATAGAGTATTTATATATATATATGATCATTTAAAAAGTCACATCCCAACCATTCATTGTATGTTTGTACTTGCTCTACCTCTATGTAAGAGAGTCTTTCTCTAATGATACCTAGTTTTGCCTTTTTTTTATTATATTTTAAAAATTAACCACTTATTTCTGTTAAATTTTTGAGAGAGTTTGTAAAGATAGACAATTATTCTTGTAAAATTAGGATGAAAAAAAATCAGTTTACAAGTTGCTACAATTTGAGGAATCCACAATTTGATCATTAGAAATAGTAATGAATAATGAGAGAGTTATAGTCAGAGGAAACAAGGGGTGAGATGTGGCCTTACAACTTGCTAAGCTCAGCAATAAAGGTGGACTTTACTTCTGCTTTTGTTATAGTGGATTCTAGACTAGCACTAGCAGATAGGATATCCACATTAGCACTAATTGTCATTTTGGGGGAAACACGTTAAAGATAAACAATTTGGCTTAGTTTCCCTATATTCGCTCAAATTTATTATGTGCCAACCACTTCGTCCATAAGTAATTCGATAGTGAATACCACATTTATGTTCTGATACATTTATGGACCAGTACTTTCCAAGACAATTTGGCTTCGTTTCACTATATTTTTTAATTTAAATGAGAGTTGAAATTAATGTGAAAGGAATGTCACTTGATTAACTTACATCCACACCGGTTTTAGGAATAACAAAATTTTAACAATCAATACGCATAATTAATGCTCATTTCTCGTGTCGTGTTCATTTTCATACAGAAAATAGTTTTGTACCAAAAAAATAATTGAGCGTTAACTAGCATTTAGCTTATGAAAAGCACCCATCAGCCCCATTGGCTAATAACTCGTTCATAATAAAGAAAACCCTGCTTTTTATTCATTTGATCTCTGCATGGAACAAGACCGAAGTGTTTAATCTTTTAACCCAGCTGGTTAAAACAATTCTGCTACTTTATATTCTTTGTTTCAAAACATGTGTCACTTCACAGTAAATGTAATTTGAGAAATTGATCAAAAAAGTAAATGGCTATCAAACATTATACCATATACATCATGAAATCTGATGAGTATGTTATGTGTGCTTCAACTTCAACACAAATAATTGAGTATGTGGATGAATAATTGACCACTTAGGCCTTAGGGAATCTGAACTCAGCGGTGCTCAGATGTATTTCATGCATTCTGTGAAAGTGGGACCCTTATCAACAGATGTTTGTGTGCATGCAAATCTAATGAAGAATTTTCCCTCCTTTGGACCAAGTTGCTCCTTGATAACAATAGTCACTACTTCAACCCTTTGATCAGATGTTCTCAGACTGAATACTATGTTGATGGAAGAGTTGGTTCTGTTTGGGCTAACTATGAGTATTCTTTTTTAAAACTATATGTATTCTTTTTTAAAGATATTTTTATTTCGAATTTATTTACAGTTAAAGTTCATCATTTCTTTTAAAAATGTGTTTAGTACTTAATACTTTTCCTACGATCTACCTTGGCCATAAATCATTGGCTGTCGATGAAATAGCTTTAGTGCTACATTAAATCACTGTGAAAGTAAGGAAAAGCGAATTGAGCAACTTTATATAGTTGAAGTCCTCAAGGGACCTTTTCATTACCTTGTATATTAAAATTTTGGATATATAAAGCTCTTAATCAAATTTACCGTGTGCATCTTGGTGCTATTGTTTGGAAGAAAAAGGAAACATTAGACCCTCAGACTCACATGATGCTACATGTTGGTAAGTGTGATGTAAAAATTGTGAAAAATAGCTCAAAGCAATAAAAACAGTGTTGCTCAGACTCAGGACCATGACCATATTAACTTCTAGCACCAACCACAAGGTAGCTCTTATTATAACTCAACATTCAACTTGGCCTCCACGAGACAACCACTCATCTTTATTACCTGGGCAGTGGTGGCAGAGTAAAGATCACTCCTCTCCCTTAAATATCTCAGGCTTCAGAACACACTCAACACAATTTAATAAAGCATGAATCCCTTATTAAATTCCCTATCATTTTTCCCCCTTGGAAACCAATGCTAAAAAAATCTCAGCTTCCTTCTTCTTCCTAACAAAGAATGACTACCAGCCCAATCACTCCAATGGGAAAGATGGGTTGCCTTCTAACAAGCTATCTCCTCTTAAGCATAGTCCTATCTGCAAATGCTCAATTTGTGAAGAACACTTACATCATTCAAATGGATAACTCAGCAAAGCCAGAAATTTTTTCCAACCACCTTGATTGGTATTCATCAAAAGTGAAATCAATCCTTTCCAGATCAGTACAAGCTGAGATGGACACAGAAGAGAGAATCATTTACAGCTACCAAACTGCTTTTCATGGAGTGGCTGCTATGTTGAGCCAAGAAGAAGTTGAGAAGCTGAAGTTGCAAGAAGGTGTTGTGGCCATATTTCCTGACACAAAGTACCAACTACACACCACAAGAAGTCCCACTTTCCTTGGACTTGAACCAATGCAAAGCACTAACAACATATGGTCAGAAAAGCTAGGCAACCATGATGTTGTTGTTGGAGTGTTGGACACTGGTGTTTGGCCTGAGAGTGAGAGCTTCAACGACACGGGCATGAGACCAGTGCCTTCTCACTGGAAAGGTGCATGTGAGACTGGAAGGGGCTTCAGCAAACATCACTGCAACAAGAAGATTGTAGGGGCAAGAATATTCTACCATGGATATGAAGCAGCCACAGGTAAAATTGATGAGAAAGCAGAATACAAGTCACCAAGGGACCAAGATGGTCATGGCACTCACACTGCAGCAACAGTTGCTGGCTCACCAGTGCATGGTGCTAATCTTCTTGGCTATGCTTATGGCACAGCAAGAGGAATGGCACCAGGAGCAAGAATTGCTGCTTACAAAGTGTGCTGGACTGGTGGATGCTTCAGCTCCGATATTCTTTCAGCTGTGGATAGAGCTGTGGCTGATGGAGTTGATGTTCTATCCATCTCTTTAGGTGGTGGAGTCTCCTCTTACTACCGTGATAGCTTATCTATAGCTGCATTTGGGGCAATGGAGAAGGGTGTTTTTGTTTCATGTTCTGCAGGAAACGCAGGGCCTGACCCTGTGAGCCTCACAAATGTGTCACCATGGATCACAACAGTTGGAGCCAGCACAATGGATAGAGACTTTCCTGCAGATGTTAAGCTTGGAAATGGAAGAAAGATAACCGGAAGCTCACTCTACAGAGGGAAAAGCATGCTCTCAGCTAAGAAACAATACCCTCTAGTATACATGGGAAATGGCAACTCAAGCATACCTGATCCAAGATCTTTGTGCTTGGAAGGCACTTTGGACCGCAGAACAGTTTCAGGGAAGATTGTGATTTGTGACAGAGGAATTAGTCCAAGAGTTCAGAAGGGTCAAGTGGTGAAAAATGCAGGAGGTGTGGGAATGATCCTTACAAACACTGCAGCTAATGGAGAGGAGCTGGTTGCAGACAGTCACCTCATTCCAGCAATTGCAGTTGGGGAAAAAGAAGGAAAGGAAATCAAACATTATGTTTTAACAAACAAAAAAGCCTCAGCAACACTAGCTTTTCTTGACACAAGGTTGGGGGTTAGACCATCTCCTATAGTGGCAGCATTTTCATCAAGGGGACCTAATATTCTTACCCTTGAAATCCTGAAGCCTGATGTGGTGGCTCCTGGGGTGAACATTCTTGCTGCATGGAGTGGAGCCATTGGTCCTTCAAGTTTGCCAGCAGATCATAGAAGGGTCAAGTTCAACATACTCTCTGGAACTTCAATGTCATGCCCTCATGTGAGTGGCATTGCTGCTTTGCTCAAGTCTAGGCATCCAGAATGGAGTCCAGCTGCAATAAAATCTGCTTTGATGACAACAGCTTATGTCCATGACAACACCATCAAGCCTCTAAGAGATGCCTCAAATGCTGAACCTTCAACTCCTTATGATCATGGTGCTGGACACATCAACCCCAGAAAAGCTCTTGACCCAGGTTTAGTCTATGATATTGAGCCACAGGATTACTTTGAGTTCCTGTGCACACAGAAACTAACCCCATCAGAGCTTGGAGTTTTTGCTAGACATGCAAATAGAACTTGCAGGCACTCTCTTTCAGGTCCAGGGGACTTGAACTACCCTGCCATATCAGTAGTTATTCCACAGAAAAATTCCACTTCGGTTTTCACCGTTCACAGAACTGCCACCAATGTTGGTCAAGCTGTTTCCAAATACCATGTCATGGTTTCACCTTTTAAAGGTGCCTCTGTTAAAGTTGAGCCAAACACCTTGAGTTTCACCAGGAAATACCAGAAACTGTCTTACAAAGTTACCTTCACAACTATATCTCCCCAAACAGAACCTGAATTTGGAGGTTTGGTATGGAAGGATGGTGTGCACAGGGTGAGAAGTCCAATTGTAATAACATATCTACCACCACTGTGAAACTTCACTTGCGCAAGTTCAGCAGTATTTCTTTTTTGCAACAATTAAGCAAATTTGTCTGTACTCTTAAGTGTACGCATTTTTATTACAGCAAATGCTTGATATATTTTGCCTACTTTCAATAATGGTTTTGCATGCTTCTTAGAACTCAATTAGCATAATTCCCCCCATTTATGCAGATTCAAGTTGCAAACTGCTTAAGATAAATATTGTAGTTTCATGAAATCTCTTGTTACATCAATGTTATCTATTCCTTTTTTAATTTCTTTTTAGTTTCGGTAGGAATTACAACAATGTTATCTACTTACACAAACGTTCACCTTACTATCTTAGATTTATGTTTTTTTAATCAATTAAAAGATAGCTTGAAGAATCCATTACAAGAGAAGCTCGTGCTATTTTTATACATCATAAGTTTTCATTTGCTGAAAGAAATAAACAAATGGAAGATGGATACGTATAACGGTTAAACATCCTGTTCACCGTTTATGCTGATAAAATTTATTTTGCAGATTATAGAATTGTGTCTTGGAAACGAGTTAGTTAAGGTTTCATCAGCAGCACATACATTTATAAAAGTTGTTACTATAATAATTAAATTTCCTAGGAGAGAATAAAGTTAACTTCCCCCTGCCATTATGATAAAGATTTTTGACAGACCCATTTGACTATATGAAACAATATTTAATTGATAACATGAGAAGAATGAGTCACATTTAATTTACAGTTTCCCCTTTATTTTCTTTTCATGTTTTAATGTTGGTGAATTCATTCAGAGTAAGACACGAGGTACTCTCTTGCATGTGAGTATCAACAGAGTAGCTGGGTCCATCAAGAATCCGTGGTCCAAATTGTTTCAAGTAAAGGTTTTGATATTATGCATTAAGACTCAAAAGTTCATATGCATGCAACGCTCCTGTATAGGAGTAATATTTTTTTCTCTGTATAAGACTTTTTCAATTTATTTTATTCAGGAAAGTAGGAGCTGTCTATGGGTGGTATCTAGCTATTTTATTCAGAAAGCTAGCACTCATCAACGTTTCTAGGAAGCAGAAAAGATAGAGTTAAATTTAATTTCATTTTGGATGGACCAAGAAAGATAAAAGATATGAAAAGGAATAAATAGTATCCAAGGATTAGGTTTAAATCACTAAAAATAATAATCTTTTATTAGAGATTAATGTATTTAGTGTACTTCTATCTTTTATGGAAATTATTACCTATATTCTAATTAAACACTATTATTTTTATTTTTAATGGTTTAAACTTAATGCTTGGATTAAAATTTAAAAAAAAAATCCTATTTTTAAAACTATTTGGTACATTTAATAAGATGAAATTAGTTGGGATTGCTTGTATTTTATAGCAAGAAAATAAAGATTTTGTTTCTTATATTCAAGAATCAATAAAATTAGTTAATGAATTTATTTAAGCTTATAAATATAACTTGTGAATCTTATAAATTTTTAAAACTTTTTCAATAAATGCTTATTAATTAAGCTATACATACACACAAAGATACCCACCATTAAATGGAGAATATTTTTTTGTGAATCAAGTTGAAACTTTGTCTTGCATGTGTTAATATATGTTGGGTCAATTATGGAATTCTTTAAATACTCTTTTCAATTTCCACCCCTTTTCTTTTTTAAAATAATTTTATTTTAATAATATCCTATTCTTTACACTACTTTGCTTATTTTCTTGCACCATTTTTTTTCTTTTTGTCCTTTCTCTTTATCACTATTACTTTCTGATAACCTTAAGTCAAATGATTCATTGAAGTACAATTGCAACACCTAATTACCCATTTTTATTAATATACATTTTTAACCCACAATTGTGACACCCAACCAACTCGTTTCTCAACCTATCTTCATCTCCCAAGGTTATGTTTAAGAGTTTGCAGACGAGGGGGGGAAAGGTTTTGAGCGAAAAAGGTGGGAAAAAATGAGAGAGATATTTTATAAGATACACACAAAAAATCAAACTCTCAAACATATATGGGAGAAATAATTCCAATTAGCCTCTTCCTTCACTTTTTTTTTCCTCTAAAGATCTTCTTATAGATATACATTAGAGAAAATAGATCAAAATCCTAAGTTAACAAATAAAAATAACAACATAAAAATAAAATAACATCAAAATGACACTATTATCAACCTACACGTCCACTACTGCACGAAAAACAAATAAACAACTTTATTTCCCATATCTTGTATATCATAAAAGAAATGTGATGAGTCATGTTATGTTGGCACTTTAGTATCCTTAGCATGTCCTTTTGACACTAATTCTACTTCACAGTTTTAAGGCTAGTTTTATTAATTTAGGCCTATTTGGGCCTTAATTAATAATTCTATTTAACTATTGCATTTTAGAGCTTTTGACATTTGCTCACTAATTTGGTCAACTTTTGATACAGGTGGAGCTTTTTAATGATTCATGTTATATTGGAAAGTTGATTCACAGAACTTTAATTTGACACCTCATTCACTGTATTTAGAGTTTTATGGTGAAAGTGACATGCGTTTGAAGTTGGCTTCTAGATGTTATTATGGGAATTACAAAGAATCAAATGTCCATTAGTAGTTTGTATTTAGGATTTGGTCTTAATTATGTTTTGTATCTAGGGATGTTAATGAAGATTCATAGGTACACACTAGAAAAAGGGTTGAATAATGTGACTTAAGAAAACTTTTCAAAAATAGTTTCCCAAACACTTTTTGAGTTTTCTCAAAGCCTTAGTTGAAAACATAAAACTGGTTATCAAAATAGATCAGACACTTGTCTGAGTCTTCAAATGTCTTAGCCTTCAGCTACCCACCTAAGTCTTTAGGCACCTATCTGAGTTTTCATAAACTTAATTAAAAAAAAGGCTTAACGTAATGTTTAGATACTTGTTTGAGTTTTCACAAGCTTTTTAAGACAAACAAAATACTATATTGGTTCACCTCAAAGCAAAAGGCTACGTCCAATCCCTATTCATCCCCACAGGTGTTTTATATAGCAGATCCACTCAACAATGCCCACAATTCTATGATACGAGTACTTTTTTCTTCACTTAACCTCTTTAGGCTAGTTTACAACAAGTGTTCTTTATTAGTCTTAACCTCTTCAGACTAACAAATAGCAGCAAGTATTCTTACTTAGACTTAGTACATTCAAGCTAACATACAATAGCAAGTATTCTTTCAGCAAGCTCTTTAGGTTCTACAACATATAATGGTATAAAAGAAAGAATTGGTCCTAAGTCTTACAAACAAGACTTTAAGAAACTAAGCTTATGGATAACTGAACAATAGGTTTAGGATATGAAAAAAGAAATCTCTTTAAAATTATTCTTTACAATAGATTATCAGAGTATGAAAGTTAGCATGTTAAGCTCTTTGAAACTAGTTATGATTGTAGCAGGAAGACTTGTGTTTCTTATAGTTTCCTTAGTTTCAGTAAGCAACAACAGAAGGGAAACTTCTCTTTATATAGGCCTTTTAAAAAATTCATTGAGATGAAGAGAGAAGAGAGTTGATCTTCTAGAAGTGCACGCAAGGACACTTAGGATGACTTGAATTAAGTATGGCAAGTGCATTAGGTAATTGTTTAATCGTCTAAAGTTTTGATACGTTTTCATTTTTCCATATTGGAGAAAGCAAACAGTAAGAGGTTTTCAGCCTTAGCCAACTTTCTTGAAAGCTTTAAGAGAACGTTATCTTCATAGACATATTGCAACGACTAGAAACTTCATATGAATCTTTCGATCCTTGGCTTGTGATGACTAGGATGATTCTTCATCCTTCTAATCTTATGCATATGAGGTAACATCTATTTTAGATGATCATCAATTTTTAGACAGTCATTAGTCAGCTTGTTTCTTTGACTTCAGACAGTGTTTCTGTAAACAAAACTTAAATAACCATGAAACATTAGAATTTCAAATAGTTTAGTGTTTACATCATAAATTAAAACAATTGAGGGATTCATAGAACCCCATATAATCTTTCATGGACTTAATAGTCAAAACGAGCCAAGCCTTCCAAACTCATCAAAATTAATGGGCAAATAGAAATCTCAACCCGTTGTCTTGTTACATCTTGGCCCGCCACCTGACAGGGCAATTAGTAAGTGGGGCGAGCCAGGCCAACAGGCTCCATATGTAACACCCCTATTTTTATTTTTATATTAAAATTTTGAAGGAATTAAATTATGGTTCTTTAGAACTTTTTAATCTACGTATTATTTATGATTTTTTAGAATTTTTTGGAATTTTGGAATTTTTTAATAAAAATAATATTTTTTAAATAATTTTAAATTCATATAAGTGACTTAAATTAAAAATATTTACAAGAAAGTGAATTTAAATTATAAGAAAATTTTATAAAATCCGTTTCAAGTAGACTTATCTAAAAATTATCGGTTTGAGAAAAATCTTGATTTTTTCCAATCGTTTAAAAATTAGAAACGTATCAATAAATTTTTATTAACAGAAAATTTTAGATTTTTAAAATTTCAACTTTATATTACTCAGTATAAAATTAGTGAGGACTGATATAATATCGCTAAATTTCAAAAAGGACTCATTTTGAATATTTAAAATATACCGAGTGAAAGGTTACTATTTGGCTTAATAATTCTGCCGACAGTTACTATGCAAAACACTGTGCATGTACGAAATTTTCAAAGAATGCATAGTAACCTGGAATAAAAAATTCAAAAATGCATAGTACTTTTATATTAAAATAATGAAATGCATAGTAAAATTTTTTCCTATAAATACCGAAGGATTTCTTCTTTAGAATTCACAATTTCAGATTAAGTTTTCTTAATACAGTAGTGCTAGTGAGATAGTGGTGGAAGTGAGAGAGAGAAGAAAAGTTTTTGGAGAGAAGGTTCTGCCAAAATCCTAAGGTAAGAATACTTCTCTTTTATATTTTTTTAGATTATTTCTATATCGTTTTTAGAAATCTGTTATTATACTGAAAATAATATTATTTTAAGTTACTATTCTGCATAGTAAACACTATTTCAATAGTAAATTACTATTTTAATAGTAAATTACTATTCAAATAGTAAATTACTATTTACTGTTACTATTTACCGTTACTATTCACGATTTACTATTTACTGTTACTATTTACCGTTACTATTCACGTTTTACTATTTACCGTTACTATTCACTATTCACTATTCACTATTCACTATTCACTATTCACTATTCACTATTCACTATTCACTATTCAGAATTTACCATTTCTGTTTTAAGTAGTAATCTTAATCTTCGTCTTATGCTTATACTAAAATAAGATTGATATTAATATTTCTAGAAATCGGAGGCGCAAAGCAAATCTCTTTTTGGTAACGACTCAAGGTAAGGGGGAGTGAGATAAGAATTATAATATGAAAAGACATAAGAATAATGGGAGGAGTCCCCTACTCCTTTTAAATTTAATAATATTATTATTTTAAAATATTAACTTTTTAACTTAACATTTTTAATAAATTTTAAATTAAATATCCGGTTAACTAACTCTAACATACCTATGCAAAGACTTGGACCATTATGACCTATATGGACTGGACTATACCTATGCAAGGACTTGGACCATTATGACCCATATGGACTGAACTATACCTATGCAAGGACTGGATTATATGGACTTACATATACCTATGCGAGGAATTGACCAAAAGGACTAAAATTTACTATATTAATAATCATTAAATTTTGTATTATGATATGTATTAATGATATTTAATTGATTTGATTATGATTGATTGATTGATGATATTTAGTTATGATTGATATTGTTTGATTTTGATTGATGATATTGTAATGTGGAGTTTGAGCATATAGCGAGCATGACGGAAAGCTAAAATTCAGTAAGAATTTCTTACCTTACTCTTTAAATTTTATTATCTTTTATTTCTTCTTAGAAATTATTTTTATTAACTTTATTTTCAATATTTAGAAAAATAAAAATAAAAATTAGTATTTATTTTAGAAAGAAAATATTTTATGAGAATTTATTTAATTAAATCTTGAGTTAAAGAAAAATTTTATAATTTTAAGTATTTTTGGTTAATAATTATTCTCTTTTAATAAAACAAAATTTTTTTGAAAGAAAATTGTTTTATTTTTTCCAACTTAATAACTAAATATATTTGGAAATAATTGAGATTCCTAAATTTGATTTTGTTAAGATTTAATTTGAGAAAGATTATGTAAAGTTTTATATGATAAAGTTTTTAGATATTTAAGGCTTAGAAACTCAATTTCAGTGAGATTCAAAAACTGTACCAAATTTATTTCTGTGGGATAGAAATTCAGAGAACTGAGAAAATGTACAGTTTATTGAAATGATATTGTAAACCTTTAAGGGATTTAATAATTGAGTTTCTAAAAGCCTTAACCAACTCAATACGCGAGTAGTTCATGCATCATGGATAATGAAAGTGAAATGAAATAATATTGTCTGGGGACGGATTATAGAAACCGAGGATACATTAGAGGAGGCTTATTTACGAGCCTTGGGATGAGAGAGTGTGAAAGGGTGCTTCAGGGGACCTGGGGTAGCTCCCTAGTGTCGGGTACTTTCACAATAAAAACTTTCTCAATCTGACTAGTCTCTAAGTGTTTCCATGCCAGTTGAGCTGTTCATATTATTATTATCCGGACTTATGGAACAGTGTAAACTCCTGGTTGGCCCAGTGCAAATTAAAATTTAAGGGCCCACATATATAGATAAGTTATGATGAAGATATTGCATAACATTCATGCATTCATAATTGATTGTGTATGTGATTGTGATTGATATTATTATGTATTGGTTGTGAAAACCCTTTGTTGCTTATGTCTTATTCGGAAATATTATATTCTGTTTCTCACTCCTTTCTCCGTGTTTTTGTTTCACATGTTTTAAATTGATGGTTCAGAGGGAAGGATCGAAGAATATCGGCAGTAAATATAGCACGTTCTAGAAAGGGAGCTCGGTATGAATACCGTGGTCCAATGACTAAATAATGTTAATAAGTAACTGCTTCTGGGCCATGGAGTTTCCTCTCTTTCTTATAATGTTTAATATTTATTTTCTTCGGATGAATGTACAAATACTTTATAAAGTTTTTAATAATATTTGTGAGGTATTTCAGAAATAATGTATATAATTTATTCCGATAGTTTCTTTTTAACAATCATATCTTTAGTAAAAAAAAAAAAAAATTACGAGTTTTTCTAGAATTTATTAAGGTGTAACAGAGGGTGTTACAAAGTGGTATCAGAGCAGTTAATCCAATAGGCCTGGGGAAAAGGTCTATCTTGCTTTGTCTGTAAACTCTGTATAGGTAGAATATCTGACTTGGTAGTAACTGTGATTGATGTGACAAATCTCAGTTACTGTGAAACAGGAAACTAATGGCTGGAAACGATCTTGCTGGAGTTGTAGAACGCTTAATCAATGCAATGGGAGCACGTGAAGGTCAAGGTAACGATGCCTTGAGAAGGCTGGACCTATTCGAAAAACGCAATCCACCTCGTTTCAAGGGAGGATATAACCCCGATGGAGCACAAATCTGGATTCGAGAGATAGAGAAGATCTTTCGAGCATTGCAATGTAATGAAGCTGATAAGGTAGTCTTCGCTACTTATGCCTTATCTGAGGATGCCGAACATTGGTGGGATAGCATGCGTAAACAATTCGAAGTCAATGACGTGGAGATCACTTGGGACTATTTCAAGGATATGTTTCTAGAGAAATACTTTCCAGCTGATGTTAAAGAGAAAAGACAATTCGAATTCCTGTCGCTGACCCAAGGAAATATGACCGTTGGAGAGTACGCATCCAGGTTTGAAGAGCTATCTCGTTTTCATTCTCATTATAATGATGCTACTAATGAAAGAGATCGGTGTGCAAAGTTTGTAAATGGACTGCGGCCAGAAATTAAGGAAGCTATACGAATGCAGGAAATCCGTGAATTTTCTGTATTGGTAAATCGCTGCAGAATCTTTGAAGAAGACCATAAGGATAGAATGACCAAAAGTCGTGAGCCCATTCACAAGGCAGGAGAGATAAGAAGTGGAGGACCTCACCATCACCAAAGAAGAGATTTCAGAAGGAATAAGCCTTACCAAGCACCATTTCGCCGGTTTGGAGCAGCATCTGTTCCTAACAGACCCCAAGCTTCAACTGGAAGCTATTATCCAACATCTGCACCAAATTTTAAATGTTTTATCTGTGGAGGACCCCATTTGAAAAGGGATTGTCCTAAAAACACTTATGTTTGCTTTAAGTGTAACAAACCAGGTCATCACATCAAGGATTGCCCAGAGATGAAGAGAGAAAACCCTGAAGGTGCAAGTACAAGTATAAATACTCAAGGAGGCGCGCACAGTGCAGTCGGAAGGCCGAAAGCAAAAGGAAAGGTTTTTGCAATCACTGGAGAAGAAGCATCTCATGCTGATTCCATGGTAGAAGGTAAGTGTATCATTAATAAGATTTCTTTAACTGTTATGTATGACTCAGGTGCATCACATTCCTTTATTGCCAATGACTGTGTAGAAAAACTAAAATTACCTGTGATAGAACTGCCATTTGACTTATCTGTACATACTCCTGGAAACAATCCCATTGTCACTTCTAAAGCTTGTTGGAAATGCCCTATTGTCATAGATGGTAGGGACTTTAAGGCTAATCTTTTCTGTTTACCCCTTTCTGGCTTAGAAGTTATTATTGGGCTAGATTGGTTGTCTGACAATCATGTTCTAATAGATTGTCATAATAAAACCATAATGTTTAGAGAACCAGTGAATTTGAATCCTGAGGATTCGAGATTTCTAACCGCCAACCAAGTGAGTGCCTCTTTAAAAGGAGGGGCTCAAGGATTCATGCTATTGCTTTCAACGAAAGGAGAGCAAGAATCAAAAATCAAAAATCTACCGGTTGTGTGTGAATTTCCTGACGTTTTTCCTGAAGATATCCCTGGTTTACCCCCAGAAAGAGATGTGGAATTTTCCATTGATCTAGTACCTGGAGTTGGACCCATTTCAATTGCACCATACCGAATGTCACCTCTAGAATTAGCAGAGTTGAAGAAACAACTTGAAGAGATGATAGAGAAGCAGTTTATACGACCCAGTGTATCCCCCTGGGGTGCACCAGTGTTGTTGGTTAAGAAGAAGGATGGTAGCATGAGGTTGTGTGTAGATTATCGACAACTGAACAAGGTGACAATCAAGAACAGATATCCTCTACCAAGGATTGACGACTTGATGGATCAGCTGCGTGGTGCCACGGTGTTCTCCAAAATTGATTTGAGGTCTGGATACCATCAAATAAGGGTGAAGAAAGAAGATGTATCGAAAACTGCTTTTAGAACACGCTATGGCCATTACGAATATCTAGTAATGCCTTTTGGTGTAACTAATGCACCAGCCGTATTCATGGATTACATGAATAGGATTTTTCATCCATATCTAGATAAATTTGTAGTGGTGTTCATTGATGATATATTAGTGTACTCTAAAAGTAGAGAAGAACATGTTGAACACTTAAAGGTTGTGTTGGAAATCCTGAAAAAGAAACAACTGTATGCAAAGTTGTCGAAGTGTGAATTCTGGTTGGAAGAAGTAAACTTTTTAGGACATGTAATTAGTCAAGGAGGAATAGCTGTAGACCCTTCCAAGGTGGAAGCAGTTTTAAAATGGGAGAGACCAACCACGATCACTGAGATTAGAAGTTTCTTGGGCTTGGCTGGATACTATAGGAGATTCATTGAAGGCTTTTCAAAGCTAGGATACCCATTGACCAAGTTAACACGGAAAGGACAACCTTTTGTGTGGACGACACAATGTGAGAATAGTTTCCAAGAGCTGAAAGATCGACTTACTTCTGCGCCAGTGTTAGTACTCCCCGATCCACATCGAAGTTTTGAAGTTTACTGTGATGCGTCTAAACAAGGACTAGGAAGTGTACTCATGCAAGACAAGAAGGTTGTAGCCTATGCGTCACGTCAATTAAGGCAACATGAGATTAACTACCCTACCCATGACTTAGAGTTAGCCGCTGTAGTTTTTGCCTTAAAGATTTGGAGGCATTATCTATATGGTGCAACATTCGATGTGTTTAGCGATCATAAGAGTCTCAAGTATTTATTCGATCAAAAGGAGTTAAACATGAGGCAACGGAGATGGATGGAGTTCTTAAAGGACTACGACTTTGAGTTGCAATACCATCCTGGAAAAGCGAACGTAGTAGCTGATGCTTTAAGTCGAAAGTCTCTACATGCGTCCACGATGATGATTAAAGAGCTGGAATTGATAGAGAACTTCAGAGATCTTAACCTAGCAGTAAAGGTTAATGCTAACAGCTACAGATTAGGAGCGTTGCAAGTGACAAGTGAATTCCTGAGACAAGTTTTAGAGGCTCAAAAAGAGGATGAATTCCTGCAAGAGAAGAAAGAACTCTTGAAACAAGGAAAAGAAGTCGAGTTCAATGTAAGAAGTGACCAATTATTGAGGTATAAGGATCGAGTGTGTATCCCTGATCAAGAGGAGTTGAGGAAAGCAATTTTGGAAGAAGGCCATAAAAGTTATATGAGCATTCATCCCGGAGCTACTAAAATGTATCAAGATTTGAAGAAGTTATTTTGGTGGCCTGGAATGAAGAAAGCGGTGGCAGAGTATGTGGCTGCATGTCTAATTTGCCAGAAGGTTAAAGTGGAACACCAAAAACCCCCTGGAATGCTACAATCAATGGAAATACCGGAATGGAAATGGGATAGCATTACCATGGATTTTGTGACTTCTTTACCTAAAACTCCATTAGAACATGATTCAATATGGGTAATAGTTGATAGATTAACCAAAATTGCCCACTTTATTCCTATCAACATTCGTTACTCTATGGAGAAGCTGGCAAAATTATACATCGAGGAGATTGTGAGATTGCATGGAATTCCTTCAAGTATCATTTCTGATCGGGACCCTCGTTTTACATCACAATTCTGGAAGAGCTTGCACAAGGCTTTGGGAACAAGACTGCGTCTGAGTTCAGCATATCATCCTCAGACGGATGGACAATCAGAAAGAACAATCCAATCTCTAGAAGACTTGTTACGAGCTTGTGTGTTAGAACATAAAGGAAGTTGGAATCAATTCTTACCATATGTGGAGTTTACCTACAACAACAGTTTCCATGCTAGCATTGGCATGGCACCTTTTGAAGCATTATATGGAAGAAAATGTAGGACCCCGCTATGTTGGTTTGAGACTGGTGAAAACTTGATGCTAGGACCAGAGTTGGTACAACAAACCACGGATAAAATCAAAATAGTTCAGGAAAAGATGAAGGCAACACAGAGCAGGCAGAAAAGTTACTATGACAAAAGAAGAAAGCCGCTCGAATTTCAAGAAGGCGATCATGTATTCTTGAAAGTCACACCTATGACTGGGGTCGGTCGGGCAATGAAATCTCGAAAACTAACTCCTAGATTTATCGGTCCATACCAAATAATTCATAAAGTTAGTCCCCTTGCCTACCAAATAGCATTACCACCTTTTCTTTCTAATATCCATAATGTTTTTCATGTGTCAAACTTGCGAAAGTATATATCTGATCCTACACATGTTATTGAACCTGATGTCATACAAGTTAAAGATAATCTTACATATGATGCACCACCTGTTAGAATAAGTGACAGAAGAATAAAACAATTAAGAGACAAGACAATTCCGCTTGTAAAGGTTATTTGGAGTGAAACGAGAGGAGAAGATGCTACATGGGAACTAGAAACTGAGATGAAAGAGTCTCATCCTCATTTGTTTTACTGATTATGTAAATTTCGAGGACGAAATTTTCTAAGGGGAGTAGAGTTGTAACACCCCTATTTTTATTTTTATATTAAAATTTTGAAGGAATTAAATTATGGTTCTTTAGAACTTTTTAATCTACGTATTATTTATGATTTTTTAGAATTTTTTGGAATTTTGGAATTTTTTAATAAAAATAATATTTTTTAAATAATTTTAAATTCATATAAGTGACTTAAATTAAAAATATTTACAAGAAAGTGAATTTAAATTATAAGAAAATTTTATAAAATCCGTTTCAAGTAGACTTATCTAAAAATTATCGGTTTGAGAAAAATCTTGATTTTTTCCAATCGTTTAAAAATTAGAAACGTATCAATAAATTTTTATTAACAGAAAATTTTAGATTTTTAAAATTTCAACTTTATATTACTCAGTATAAAATTAGTGAGGACTGATATAATATCGCTAAATTTCAAAAAGGACTCATTTTGAATATTTAAAATATACCGAGTGAAAGGTTACTATTTGGCTTAATAATTCTGCCGACAGTTACTATGCAAAACACTGTGCATGTACGAAATTTTCAAAGAATGCATAGTAACCTGGAATAAAAAATTCAAAAATGCATAGTACTTTTATAGTAAAATAATGAAATGCATAGTAAAATTTTTTCCTATAAATACCGAAGGATTTCTTCTTTAGAATTCACAATTTCAGATTAAGTTTTCTTAATACAGTAGTGCTAGTGAGATAGTGGTGGAAGTGAGAGAGAGAAGAAAAGTTTTTGGAGAGAAGGTTCTGCCAAAATCCTAAGGTAAGAATACTTCTCTTTTATATTTTTTTAGATTATTTCTATATCGTTTTTAGAAATCTGTTATTATACTGAAAATAATATTATTTTAAGTTACTATTCTGCATAGTAAACACTATTTCAATAGTAAATTACTATTTTAATAGTAAATTACTATTCAAATAGTAAATTACTATTTACTGTTACTATTTACCGTTACTATTCACGATTTACTATTTACTGTTACTATTTACCGTTACTATTCACGTTTTACTATTTACCGTTACTATTCACTATTCACTATTCACTATTCACTATTCACTATTCACTATTCACTATTCACTATTCAGAATTTACCATTTCTGTTTTAAGTAGTAATCTTAATCTTCGTCTTATGCTTATACTAAAATAAGATTGATATTAATATTTCTAGAAATCGGAGGCGCAAAGCAAATCTCTTTTTGGTAACGACTCAAGGTAAGGGGGAGTGAGATAAGAATTATAATATGAAAAGACATAAGAATAATGGGAGGAGTCCCCTACTCCTTTTAAATTTAATAATATTATTATTTTAAAATATTAACTTTTTAACTTAACATTTTTAATAAATTTTAAATTAAATATCCGGTTAACTAACTCTAACATACCTATGCAAAGACTTGGACCATTATGACCTATATGGACTGGACTATACCTATGCAAGGACTTGGACCATTATGACCCATATGGACTGAACTATACCTATGCAAGGACTGGATTATATGGACTTACATATACCTATGCGAGGAATTGACCAAAAGGACTAAAATTTACTATATTAATAATCATTAAATTTTGTATTATGATATGTATTAATGATATTTAATTGATTTGATTATGATTGATTGATTGATGATATTTAGTTATGATTGATATTGTTTGATTTTGATTGATGATATTGTAATGTGGAGTTTGAGCATATAGCGAGCATGACGGAAAGCTAAAATTCAGTAAGAATTTCTTACCTTACTCTTTAAATTTTATTATCTTTTATTTCTTCTTAGAAATTATTTTTATTAACTTTATTTTCAATATTTAGAAAAATAAAAATAAAAATTAGTATTTATTTTAGAAAGAAAATATTTTATGAGAATTTATTTAATTAAATCTTGAGTTAAAGAAAAATTTTATAATTTTAAGTATTTTTGGTTAATAATTATTCTCTTTTAATAAAACAAAATTTTTTTGAAAGAAAATTGTTTTATTTTTTCCAACTTAATAACTAAATATATTTGGAAATAATTGAGATTCCTAAATTTGATTTTGTTAAGATTTAATTTGAGAAAGATTATGTAAAGTTTTATATGATAAAGTTTTTAGATATTTAAGGCTTAGAAACTCAATTTCAGTGAGATTCAAAAACTGTACCAAATTTATTTCTGTGGGATAGAAATTCAGAGAACTGAGAAAATGTACAGTTTATTGAAATGATATTGTAAACCTTTAAGGGATTTAATAATTGAGTTTCTAAAAGCCTTAACCAACTCAATACGCGAGTAGTTCATGCATCATGGATAATGAAAGTGAAATGAAATAATATTGTCTGGGGACGGATTATAGAAACCGAGGATACATTAGAGGAGGCTTATTTACGAGCCTTGGGATGAGAGAGTGTGAAAGGGTGCTTCAGGGGACCTGGGGTAGCTCCCTAGTGTCGGGTACTTTCACAATAAAAACTTTCTCAATCTGACTAGTCTCTAAGTGTTTCCATGCCAGTTGAGCTGTTCATATTATTATTATCCGGACTTATGGAACAGTGTAAACTCCTGGTTGGCCCAGTGCAAATTAAAATTTAAGGGCCCACATATATAGATAAGTTATGATGAAGATATTGCATAACATTCATGCATTCATAATTGATTGTGTATGTGATTGTGATTGATATTATTATGTATTGGTTGTGAAAACCCTTTGTTGCTTATGTCTTATTCGGAAATATTATATTCTGTTTCTCACTCCTTTCTCCGTGTTTTTGTTTCACATGTTTTAAATTGATGGTTCAGAGGGAAGGATCGAAGAATATCGGCAGTAAATATAGCACGTTCTAGAAAGGGAGCTCGGTATGAATACCGTGGTCCAATGACTAAATAATGTTAATAAGTAACTGCTTCTGGGCCATGGAGTTTCCTCTCTTTCTTATAATGTTTAATATTTATTTTCTTCGGATGAATGTACAAATACTTTATAAAGTTTTTAATAATATTTGTGAGGTATTTCAGAAATAATGTATATAATTTATTCCGATAGTTTCTTTTTAACAATCATATCTTTAGTAAAAAAAAAAAAAATTACGAGTTTTTCTAGAATTTATTAAGGTGTAACAGAGGGTGTTACACCATATACATATTATAACAATATAAACAATAATAATATACTATAATAAAGCATTTTCTTTTTTATCTTTTTTATTTTATACTTTATTAGCTTAGGGTTAACTTTTGTTTTAAATTTCTTTCTTTTTCTAGATTGAGAATCAGACAACTCTCGCTCTCTCCTTTGCATGCGCCACTGTCAGCCTTAGACTCATGGTAAAACGTCCCCTTAGAGATTCCTACTATTTATCCCAGGGTTTGATTAAAATTAAAGTAAATTTTTCACTTTTAAACTTCCCTAGAAACAAACAGTAGGAAACTAAGGGTCGTGTTACTGAAAACCACTCAAAACCCCACTTTCTGGTGTTGGTAATTGATTACAGGAATACTCTAATCGATTACACAAGGCCTGATAATCGATTACACAACCATGGTAAACGATTACTAGAGGCCAGACTACACAAGAAAGAAACACACTCATTTGATAATCGATTACTAGACACCCTATTCTGTATAATTATACAGAATTTGGCCTCTAGGCCAACTTCTACACTACTTAACTTATTTGTCTCAATTCTAATTACTATGAAACTTCATTGGCATTATATTTCTCTCATTCCAGATCTGCTGATGTAGTCTATTTTCTAAAATTCCTTCAAAGGAGCAACCAGTGTGCTAGAATGAAATTATATCAATTTCATGCAATATCATACCTTAAAACACTCCACATGCAAGACAAGTATCAATTTCCCTATGCACACAAGTTACAAATACCTATAGGATCCTATTGGGACCTTTTGGGGATTCCTAATCCTGTCGAAACTCTAATTCACCCTTTTAGTTTGCTAAAAAGCATCTAATTCAATCCATTTGCACTACATTAACTATAATATGCTATGTGAGAGGCTCCATGCCATTTAATAACAAGACATTCACATACACAGTTACACAACCTGCCTATATACAATTCAGCATCACAACATATGGCTCAATGCCACATCAATCACAGAACCTGCCCATTTTAATTAATCAATGCAGTTATTGGCTCAATGCCAAACAATCAGCAAACATCAATGTTAAATCACAACCAACACAAATAGGTGATCCCTCAACATATCTTGCTCATGAAATTGGCTACTTTAATCATCGAATGTAATTCATCACCAACAATTATCACAACATAAGCATATATATATATATATCATCATGACTAACCTTGGGCCATTAAAACGTCATGATATATTCATCCTTCATAGCTATCAACTAACACATGGATATATACAAATTTTTACATAATCACCACCTATATAGCGCTAAACAACTCAAAACTGTGTTTGAATATGCTTTCAGGTTGAATTATTTTGATAATGACAAAGGTTTTTGAAGACTCAAAGAGAAAGGCTTAAGTTACAACGAAAAATAGAGAAAACAACATCAGACCAGCAAAAACATGTATACTAAT
Organism: Clitoria ternatea; assembly: GCA_037962975.1. Lineage (NCBI taxonomy): Eukaryota > Viridiplantae > Streptophyta > Magnoliopsida > Fabales > Fabaceae > Clitoria > Clitoria ternatea. The sequence continues at coordinate 100,353,893 of CM075674.1, read as the reverse complement.
CGATTACAGCATCCAACATAATCGATTACAAGAGTTCTGTCCAAGACATAATCGATTACATCAACAAGTCTAATCGATTACATAAGTTCTGTTTGTAAGCTAATCAATTGCACCAATGGACATAATCGATTACCAAGTGAAATACTGAATTAAAAGTATCAGGTACATCTCCTAATCAATTGCAAGGTCTCCACAACCGATTACCAAGGTTCTATAAAAGTCACTAATCGATTACCAAGCAAGGACTAATCGATTATGGAAGCTTTGTTTGCACCCTAATCGGTTGCATGAAGTCATAATCGATTACAATGCTATGATACATAATTAAATGCATCAGGTGCCACTCCCAATCGATTACAAGGCATTGCATAATCGATTAGCAACTCCCTATTTCCAATCTAATCAATTACACAATAAGGTCTAATCGATTACCAACTGAATTACACTGAAGATTTCAAAGTGTAATCGATTACAGCTAGAGGCGTAATCGATTACCATCGTGCCATAATTTGGGGAAAAGCATTTTAAGTGGAAAACCAGCTCATTTCTCCATTCCAACTCAAGTACCCATGTTGTGCAACGACTCTGAAGACTCTAGGGCTCCTCTCCAAGGCCTATAAATGCAAGACTCCTTCAAGCTACTCTATGAAACAATCCAATCCATCAAAAGAAAAATCAAATCTTGAGTCTTGTGAGTTTTTATTTCTTTGATTAGTTTCATTTTCTGAAACTTAGAGCTTATATTTGTAAATCCTCTCTTGTGAGAGTTAGAAATTGTGAGAGCTTTCATTTGTACATCAACTCTATTAAGAGAGTATATTGCTTGTAAACACAAACACCAAACATCAAAGTTCACTCTAGGTTGAGTGGTTACAAAGGTTGGGGTTCAACCTTTGGGTATTGAGAGATTATGAGATTGGGTGGGTTACCCTTGTGCTTATGAGAATTGAGTTCTTGAGTGTGGGACACTAGGAGACAATTGCTCAAAGCTTGTATCTCAAATCTTCAATAGTGTAATCCTTCAAGTGGGTTGCTTGAAGGCGAGACGTACACCGGGTTGGTGGAACTCATTAAATTGGTTTGCAAGCTCTTCTCCCTTATCCTCTTGCATTTACATATTGCATCTGGCTGGATTTTTAATATTGATTATGCTTTCATTCTTAAACTTGCTTGAATAACTAGTTTTGAAATTCTGCATACCAAGTGTTTGATAAATTGCCTTGATAACATTTACCCTTTGTCTTGCACTGTTTCTTGCATTATACTTACTATCTCTTGCACCAACACTTAACTTGTGAAAAAGGAACAAATTTCAAAGGCATTCCAAGAAAAGTTTTAAAACTCAATTCACCCCCCCCTCTTGAGTATTGAGGCCACTTGATTAACAAGTGGTATCAGAGCTTGACTCTTGGTAGATCAAGCTTAACAGCTTTAAGAGAACAATGGCCTCAAATTCTCTAAATCTTTTTCCTGAGGGTGGTGCCACAAATAGACCTTCTGCTTTTAAAGGGGAAGGCTATGCTTTTTAGAAAGAAAGGATGAAAATTTTTGTACAATCTATTGATCTTAAAGTTTGGAATGCAATTAAAAATGGTCCTTTCATACCTATGCTTACTGTAGATGGTAAGCAAGTAGAAAAATTGATGGATGATTGGACTAGCGAAGAAGAAAAGAAAGTCTAATATAACTATAAAGCCAAAAATCTAATCACTTTAGCTGTAGGCCCTGATGAATTCTTTAGAGTAGTTACATGTAAATCCGCCAAGGATATGTGGGATACCTTACAAATAACCCATGAAGGTACAAGTGATGTCAAAGACTCTAAGATTAGTACCTTAACTAGTTAGTATGAAAGCTTTAGATTAAATTCTGGAGAAACAATTATTGATATGTAAAAGAGGTTCACAATTATTATAAATCATCTCATTACTCTTGGGAAAACTTACACTAACAAAGAACTTATTCATAAAGTGTTAAAAAGTCTCACCAGGGAATGGCAACCTCTAGTCACCGCCATCAAACAATCTCCTAGCATCAATGAAATGTCTCTCGCTACACTATTCAGTAAGTTACAAGAACAGGAACAAGAGTTGAAAGAATTAAGGATGGCGGAAGAGGAAGAAAAATCTTCCAAGAAGAAAGGTCTAGCTCTCAAGGCCACTTCTGTCAATGAAGAAGAATCCGGTAGTGAGCTTGATAAAGAAGAAGAATTTGGATTATTTATGAAGCGTTTCAGGAAATTCATGAGGAACAAACGATTCCAAAAGGGCTTCAAGTCTCAAAGTAAGAAACCTACCTCTAATGAAAACTCTTCTTCACCAAACTGCTTTGAATGTGGAAAGGAAGGACACTTCAAGATAGATTGTCCAAACCTAAAGAAGAAAAACAAAGATAGAAAGGGAAAGAGAAGAGCATATATCGCTTGGGATGAAAATGAGATAAGTAGCTTGGACGAGTCAGAAAATGAAGAAGCAAACCTTTGCCTCATGGCCAATCACCAAGATGAAGACAATGAGGTAAATTTTCATGACTTAGATAAAGAAGAACTACTTGATGCTCTTGAAGAATTGTATAATAAATTTATAAAGGTTTCTAATAAGCATAAATTATCTAGAAAGACTATTGATACTCTTGAAACGTATCTAGTAGAACTTAATAAAGAAAATGAATCTTTGAAAAAGGAAGTTGCAAATGTTCAAGCATGCTCTAAGTCTAAACCTTGTGAATTTGTAAAGAAATGTGACATGCTAGAGACTAAGGTTCTAGACCTAAATAAGACTCTAGAAAAATTTACAAATGGTAGAGACAATCTAAATGTTCTACTTGGTGAACAACGATGTATGTTTGATAAAACGGGATTAGGTTTCAACACCTATAAGAAACAAAAGAATTATAAGAACTTCTTTATACCACCTAGTAAAACTGCATCCCCTTTTATGAAATGTCATCATTGTGGTCTTAAAGGACATGGTGCATCAAATTGTAATGTTAGAAAACTAGGACCAAAGGTTGTGAGAAAAGTATGGGTTCTTAAAGGAACATTACCTCAAACTAACCTACAAGGACCCAACATAAAATGGGTACCAAGTTCTCTAACTTAATTTGTTTTGTAGGTATGCTTTAAAGCAAATAACACCCATTGGTACTTGGATAGTGGGTGTTCAAAACACATGACGGGAGACAAAAGTAAGTTCATATCATTTACTCCTCGAAGTAAAGGATTTGTCACTTATGGAGACAACACAAAGGGAAGAATATTAGGAATCGAAAATGTTGGTAAAATTCTTCCACTTCTATAAATGATGTTTTATATGTTGATGGACTTAAACATAACTTGCTTAGCATTAGTCAATTATGTGATAAGGGCTATAAAATTGTCTTTGAATCAAATTGTTGCATAATTGAAAATAAGTTAAACAAGGAAGTAAAGTTCATTGGTCAAAGAGTTGATAATATTTATATGATTAATCTTGATTGTCTTGCTTCAAGTGATGTGCAATGCTTCATAACTAAAGAAGATGAATCATGGCTATGGCATAGAAGAATTGCTCACATTCATGTAGACCATTTAAACAAACTTGTTTCAAAAGATTTAGTAATCGGTTTACCAAAACTGAAATTTGAAAACAAATTTTGTAATGCTTGCCAAAAAGGAAAACAAGTAAAGGCCTCTTTTCAAGCCAAAAATATTGTTTCAACAAATAGACTTTTACAACTTTTACACATGGATTTATTTGGACCTTCAAAAATCAAAAGTTTTGGTGGAAACTATTATGGTCTTGTGATTGTGGATGATTATTCTAGGTATACATGGACATTGTTTCTTACTCATAAACATGAAGCATATCATGCATTTAAGAAACTTGCCAAGATCATCCAAAATGAACAGAACTTGAAAATAGCATCCATTCGAACTGATCATGGGGGAGAATTTGAAAACCAATCTTTTGAAAAGTTTTGCAAAAAATTTGGCATTGAACATAATTTTTCGGCTCCTGGAACTCCACAACAAAATGGGGTTGTTGAAAGGAAAAATCGATCTTTAGCGGAGCTCGCAAGAACTATGCTAAATGAAAGTAATATTGCGAAACACTTCTGGGCCGATGCGGTAAATACCGCTTGCCATGTTATGAATCGATGTTTGATAAGGCCTATTTTAAAGAAAACCCCATATGAGCTTTATAAAGGACGAAAACCAAATATTTCTTATTTTCATATATTCGGATGCAAATGCTTTATATTAAACATTGGAAAGGAAAATCTTGGCAAATTTGATACAAAATCTGATGAAGCAATATTCTTAGGTTATTCATCAACTAGTAAAGCATTTTGACTCTTTAACAAACAAACTTGTACTATAGAGGAATCTATACATGTCAAGTTTGATGAACTTAACCAAAATCCTCCAAGAAAGGAAATTGATGATCTTTTAGGTACTTTCCAAGAAATGAACTTGGAAAATAATGAAGGAAACAAAAATGAAGGAGATACATCTCATAATGAAGGAGATACACCTCAACAAAAGGAGTGGATCACTATGAAGAATCACCCCTTGGACAATATCATAGGTGAAATAACAAAAGGTGTAAGTACTCGAAGAGCTATTAGAAATACATGCAATCACTTAGCTTTTGTATTACAAATAGAACCCAAAGATATAAATGAGGCTATTATTGATGAACATTGGATGTTGGCCATGCAAGAAGAATTAAACCAATTTGAAAGAAATGAAGTTTGGGAACTTGTGCCAAGACCCAATGATCACCAAATAATAGGTACTAAATGGGTATTTAGGAATAAACTAGATGAAAATGGAATAATCACTAGAAACAAAGCTAGATTAGTTGCTAAAGGTTACAATCAAGAAGAAGACATAGACTATGAAGAAACGTATGCTCCCGTACCTAGGTTAGAAGCTATTAGACTATTCTTAGCCTTTGCATGTTGTAGAGATTTCAAATTGTATCAAATGGATGTCAAGAGTGCTTTCTTGAATGGATACATTCAAGAATAAGCATATGTTGATCAACCTCCAGGTTTTGAAAACTATCAATTTCCAAATCATGTTTTCAAACTAAGAAAAGCTTTATATGGTTTGAAACAAGCTCCAAGAGCTTGGTATGAAAGATTAAGCAAATTTCTCTTAGACAATAATTTTAGAAGAGGAAAGGTTGACACAACATTATTCATTAAGCACAAAAAGAATGACATACTATTGGTTCAAGTATATGTGGATGATATCATTTTTTGTGCTACTAATGAATTACTTTGCAAAGAGTTTGCTAAGTTAATGCAGGATGAATTTGAGATGTCCATGATGGGAGAACTTACATTCTTCCTTGGGCTACAAATTAAGCAAACAATAGAAGGTACTTTTATTAGTCAATCCAAATACTACAAGGAGTTGCTTAGGAAATTCAATATGGACAAGGCAAAAGAAATTTCCACCCCTATGAGCACATCTTGCTACTTGGACAAAGATGAAAAAGGTAAAGATGTAGAAATTACCAAATATCAAGGTATGATTGGATCTTTACTCTATCTTACTGCAAGTAGACCGGATATAATGTTTGTCGTTTGCATGTGTGCTAGATATCAAGCATGTCCAAAAGAATCACACTTCACTACTGTAAAACGAATAATGAAATACCTTGTTGGAACTCTAAATGTAGGTCTTTGGTATCCTAAAGGCGTTGAATGTACTCTTATAGGATATTCTGATGCTGATTTTGCTGGATGTAAACTTGATAGGAAAAGCACTAGTGGTACATGTCATTTGCTTGGTAGCTCTCTTGTTTCTTGGCATAGCAAGAAACAAGTAAGTGTTGTTTTATCAACAGCTGAGGCAGAATATATTGCAGCTGGAAGTTGCTGTGCTCAAATTCTTTGGATGAAACAACAACTTCTTGACTTTGGTATTATATTAGACCATGTGCCTCTTAAATATGACAATACTAGTGTCATTAATATTTCAAAGAATCCTGTCATGCATTCAAGGACCAAGCATATAGAGATAAGACATCATTTTATTAGAGATCATGTATTAAAGGGTGATTGCATGCTTAAACATGTCGAAACTTCTAAGCAACTAGCTGATATCTTCACCAAACCACTCGCAAAGGAACAATTTATATATATTAGAAGGGAATTAGGAATCCTAGATATTTCAAATTGTGTTTGAATATTGAATGATTTTGATAATTTCATGATTTACAATATGCTTGTTGAGCAAATGATTAATTGATGATTGATATATGAATTGGTTAATGATTTGTTTGAAAAACTATGAGCATTTAGCATTTCTGGGCAGCCCCTAATCGATTACCCAGCCTCATATAATCGATTAGAAACTTTCTGTTTCGTGTCTAATTGATTACCATTTTCTTTATAATCGATTACTAATTCTCTGTTTTATGTTCAATCGATTAGCTTCTCTATCTAATCGATTACGAACTCTATGTCTTATATTCAATCGATTAGCTCCTCCATCAAATCGATTACTGTCGTTCTGTCTTCCTAATAATTGATTAGAAGTTACTCATAATCGATTACTAAGTCTCTATTTTTAACGTAATCGATTACACCACTTAAACTAATCGATTACCCCTGCGTAAAACGTTTCAAATTCCTAAGAAAAAACAAACACTAATCGATTAGCCTATGGGACTAATCGATTAGACTCGTATCAGGAGCAGATTTAATGCAGAATCCAAGTGAAACTCATTGGCCCAATCCTCATTCACCTCATTAACTCCTATTTCTCATCTCTAAACCCTAATTTTACCCTATAAATACACCTCCTTTCACTCTTCCATCTCACACCTTCAATTACCTCTCCTCCCTCCAAACTCTAAATATCTCTCATTCTCTTCATCTTCTCTTCTCCATCCACAATGTCTTCCTCTAGAACAGTGAAGAGGGTTAGGTCCTCCATGAACCAACCCAACAACCCACTTGATTTCTCTAGATTCTTCTCCACTCCAAGAGACCTCCAAAATTTCATCAAGAAATTTTCGAAGAAAGACATCATAACTCCACACTACATTGATGCCCAAGTCTTTGAGAATCCTTGTTTCACCTTCACCCAACTTCTTCACCACTACAACCTTCTTCCATTCCTCACTCTCAAGGAAGAATTTTACTATCCAGAATTGATAAGGGTCTTTTTCTGCAACCTCAAACTTGTTGATGGCACATTAGAGGCTAGAGTCAAGAATGTGACTCTAACAATCACAAACCAACAGCTTGCTGAAATCACCCAAATTCCCCTCAATGATGCTGAATTTGCCGGTGGAAATCTGGAAGATGAGTGGGATTTCAATCCTATTTCCGTATGCCAATCCCTTTGGAAGGCTAATCGTCCACTCAGCAATCATAAACTGGTAGGGCACTTAACTCTCAACAACCGTCTTCTCCACTTTTTTCTTGGTTAAACTCCTTGTTCCCCATGGTGGTAATTATGCTTTAGTTGAGGAAGATAATTTTCTTCTAATGTGGGCCATCATCAACCAAAAGGAGATCAACTGGATTCAAATCCTTAAGCTCCACATGCTTAAATCCAAGGAGCAACACAAACCGCCCTATGCCATTCTCCTCACAAAAATTTTCAAGGCATATGGGGTAGACATGGCTGGTGAACTCTCTGAGAAGGTACCCTCCCAAGCTTGTATTGGCATTCACCATCTCAACAAAATGGGCATGGTATCTGTTGCTGGTAGATGGATCTTCAAAAGTGATAGAATTCATGGCAGCAGTCCCTTTGAAGAAGACCATCCTACTCCTACCGTTGATCCCACACCTGCACCCCAAGGTGAACCATCCGCTCTGGCTGACCCCTTCACCTCCCTTTATGCGTATCTTAACCAGCGCTTTGAACACATTGACAACACTCTTCAACAGTTCCAAATGACTGAGCAGCAGTACTTTGAACTTATGGAACAACGCTATGAAGAGCTGTCTCACAAAATTTCTGAATTTCACTTTTTTAATCCGGATAATTAGATCCTAGTTTGATATGCTTTGTTAGGACTTCCTTAATTATGTTTTTCCATTTTGCACCTTGATTAAGTACTTGCAAATTTCGTTCATGTACCTTTCTTTTTAATGAATGAATGCACTTTCTTCTTACTTATATCTCTGTCTCACCTTGCATTATTTATTTTTGATGATTACAAAGGGGGAGAATAATTGAAGTTCATCTAGAAACAATTGAATTTTTAATTGAACATTTTTAATTGAACTGAATCTGTGTCATTAAATTACAATCTGAAGTTGCTAAAACAAATTGCTTATCTTTATACCTTTAAAAGATGACATAAACTCCTTTAGATAGGGGGAGATATTTTAAAGATAAGTTTTTGCAGATAACCTTAGAGATAATCTTATTTGAACTAACACCCTCATGAGATGAACATTGTTTGTCATCATCAAAAAGGGAGGAGAATGTATTTGAATATGCTTTCAGGTTGAATTATTTTGATAATGACAAAGGTTTTTGAAGACTCAAAGAAAAAGGCTTAAGTTACAATGAAAAACAGAGAAAACAACACCAGACCTGCAAAAACGTGTATACTAATCGATTACAGTGTCCAACATAATCGATTACAAGAGTTCAGTCCAAGACATAATCGATTACATCAACAAGTCTAATCGATTACATAAGTTCTGTTTGTAAGCTAATCGATTGCACCAATGGACATAATCGATTACCAAGTGAAATACTGAATTAAGAGTATCAGGTACATCTCCTAATCGATTGCAAGGTCTCTACAACCGATTACCAAGGTTCTGTAAAAGTCACTAATCGATTACCAAGCAAGGACTAATCGATTATGGAAGTTCTATTTGCACCCTAATCGATTGCATGAAGTTATAATCGATTACAATGCTATGATACACAATTAAATGGATTAGGTGCCACTCTCAATCGATTACAAGGCATTGCATAATCGATTAACAAGTCTCTGTTTCCAATCTAATCGATTACACAATAAGGTCTAATCGATTACCAACTGAATTACACTGAAGATTTCAAAGTGTAATCGATTACAGCTAGAGGCGTAATCGATTACCATCGTGCCAGAATTTGGGGGAAAGCGTTTTAAGTGGAAAACCAGCTCATTTCTCCATTCCAACTCAAGCACCCATGCTATGCAACGGCTCTGAAGACTCTAGGGCTCCTCTCCAAGGCCTATAAATGCAAGACTCCTTCAAGCTACTCTATGAAACAATCCAATCCATCAAAGGGAAATCAAATCTTGAGTCTTGTGAGTTTTTATTTCTTTGTTTAGTTTTATTTTCTGAAACTTAGAGCTTATATTTATAAATCCTCTCTTGTGAGAGTTAGAAATTGTGAGAGCTTTCATTTGTACATTAAATCTATTGAGAGAGTATATTACTTGTAAACACAAACACCAAACATCAAAGTTCACTCTAGGTTGAGTGGTTACAAAGGTTGGGGTTCAACCTTTGGGTATTGAGAGATTGTGAGATTGGGTGGGTTGCCCATGTGCTTGTGAGAATTGGGTTCTTGAGTGTGGGACACTAGGAGACAATTGCTCAAAGCTTGTATCTCAAATCTTCAATAGTGGAATCCTTCAAGTGGGTTGCTTGAAGGCGAGACGTACACCAGGTTGGTGGAACTCGTTAAATTGGTTTGCAAGCTCTTCTCCCTTATCCTCTTGCATTTACATATTGCATCTGGCTAGATTGTTAATATTGATTATGCTTTCACTCTTAAACTTGCTTGAATAACTAGTTTTGAAGTGTTGCATACCAAGTATTTGATAAATTGCCTTAATAACATTTACCCTTTGTCTTGCATTGTTTCTTGCATTATACTCACTATCTCTTGCACCAACATTTAACTTGTGAAAAAGGAACAAATTTCAAAGGCATTCCAAGAAAAGTTTTAAAACTCAATTCACCCCCCCTCTTGAGTATTGAGGCCACTTGATTAACAAAAACATCACATATACATGTATAGATAATCATATATATACATCAACGACACAAATGTCCTTCCTTGACATTGCTTTACACTTAACAGGCACTGGTCTCTGTAGCATTCACGGTATCCCTGTCTTCAATCACTAAAAATAGTTGTAAGGGTGAGTGGCTGACTATATAAATTAATACAAATAATGACAATATCTAATCATGCATTGGGAAAAGCATAGTATATTTCACAATGCTTACAATCATGTTCAATTAGTGTATCTTCAATCAATTTCACCATTTTTATCACTTCATCTATTCCATTTACATTTGAAGCAATCACCGTCGTTATATCATATTATTAATTCATCCATTCACCTCATCAATATGAATAACACTGATATTATCCTCGATGTAAATAACATCCATTTTATCATCGATTCAAATGCATTCAATCTCATCATCACCTTATATAACATCATTTTCATCATCAATTTGCACAACAACACCACTGATAATCATTTCATTATAATAACAGTATGACTCTCTAGTATCCAAATACTGAAAGGATCGGCCGTTAGCTGGGAGTCCTACCTGACACCCTGTGAACCTTACCTAGTCCACTAAGTCCGCCTGGCTCCCCACCTCACAACTGGGTCCTACCTGACTACTGGTTGCTCAACGAGGCCATCAACAACCACTAGAGGCAAAGCAAGGGGTAATCTATATGAATTGTCCATCTATGCCACACAACATGCACATAAAACATTCATAAATCATCAAGTCTTATCATCATTTAAATAATTAACCACAGCTTAGTCCCAATATTAAAGCCATCACCCTGGGACCATCATGTATGCCACTCAGGCCACCAACTCCTCAACAACTTCATTTATATTTCACTATTTAACATCATAGTTGACAAGCTTTAATTCATCAATCATGTGATTCATTCTAAAACATCAATAATCGCAATCATCAATATATTATATAACTTCATCATCATGGTCGCAATCATCATATCATATCACTTCACCAACATATGTTCATAGATCAAGATCATCATTACCATTATGCCATACATAATTATCCACCATCATAATATCAAATATCAACATACATATAAGCAACCGAGGCTATAAAACAATATCATATACTTACTATTATACTCAAGCATCACCATTTACTTAGATTTTTCTCAAATCACACACATACACAATTATTCATTTATTTATATGTAAATAATTATCATTTAACTATTCTACGTTTTTCCCTCAATTACCAGAACAACTTCAATAATTATTCTCATTAAACTATACACGCCCGGTACACCCTTTTACCTCAACTCCGAGCCTTTGAAGCTTTGAATCACACGTCAACTTTACCTAAATTTACAAAATATCTAAAAGTAAAGAATCCATATATCAAAATTAAATGTTCTGAAATCATAATTTACTTAACTAAAATAGCTTCAAATTACTTCTAAGCGTCTTAAAAACTTACCCCGACGTAGTCTGGCTTTCGTTTTGAAATTTATTTCCTCGCTTAAGGTTGTTCCAAGGTTTAGTTCAGACCTACAATGCTAAAACCACCACCCATTAACTAATTATCAACACCCATAACCTCGTTCACATTTATCAAGCTCCAAAATTGTTATAAAATAGAAATTTGGAAACCCCACATCAAACCCCACATTCGGCCTTAAGGAAGAGAAGAAAGGATTATGAAATTGAAACTACCGATAAAACTACCTCGCTCCCCAGGTTCCAAAAATGCGTTCAATTTGAAGTTTTAGCGACAAATGAGTTTCCAATTTGGAGCTCCAAGACACAGTAATGGCTTCCTTACTCTCTTGACTATACTCTCTATTTTCCTTTCTATTTTACGCGTGAAGAAGACAAGGGGTAATGGAAATGAAATGTTTAACTTGTATTGCAAGAGCATTTTAGACATTTCACACATTTTATATTTTCTTTTAATTTCCAATCCTTTTTCTTTTCTATTAATTAATTAGATTTTACCTTTTACCCTCGAGGTAATTTAATAAATTTAATCTCACTCTAATTAAATCCTTTAACTATTGAATTTAATTCTTATTAACCCACCAACAATTTATAATTTAACTTTATACCACGCTATTAATTAATTTAATTAACTAGGATGCTACACATGGCCTTACCTTATTGGCTTACTTTGTTACTGCCGCGGTGCGTCTCTGTCCATGATCCACCACAAGTCCCTTCCTCAGTGCTCTGATTCTCCGTTGAAGGTCGCTCTTTTATTGGCTCGGTGACTCGATGCTTCATCTCTGATCTCGTGTTGCTTCATCTTTGACTCAATGGTGCTTCATCTTCGACCTCCAAAGCTTGGTACTGCAAGCCAAGGTACTATTTTTGAGTGAAATTATTTTCATCCACTCTCATTCTCATTCTCATTAATTTCTGCTTCATAGTCTCGAACAACAACACTCAATTGTTCCAATTCTTCAAATTTTCTTCCTTTTCATCCTCTCACTCTCATCTTCCTCTTCTTTTTCCTTTTTCTCAAACTTTTTATCTTCTTTCCTATCATTTTTCAACACCTTAAAAATTTCCTTTATCTCACTTTTTTATCCTCTCAAAATCTTTTTTCCACTTTTTTTCTCTTTCTCTCTTTCTTTTTTCTTCCATTCTCCATTCTATGCAAGCCTTGACATCACTCTCTCGATAAAAAGATGGTATGACAATATTTTCTATAGCTGAAATCAAGGAGCTGAAGTTTGAAACCAAATGGTGTGAATGGAAATGGGGGTTGCCTTGAATTTTAGTTCGAGAGAAGGATATTTTCTTTAAGGTATGGGGTTTGAAGAAGGAAGACTTGTGAATCTTATAAAATTTTTAAACTTTTTCAAAAAGTGCTTATTAGTTAAGTTATACATATACATAAAGATATCCACCATCAAATGAGATTTTTTTTGTGAACCAAGCTAAAACTTTGTCTTGCATGTGGTAATATATGTTGGGTCAATTATAGAGTTCTTTTAATACTCTATTTAATTTCTACGCAATTTGTTTTTGAAAATAATTTTGTTTTAATAAAATCCCTTTTCTTTATACTACGTTGCCTATTTTCTTGCACCATTTTTTTCTTTTTGTCTTCTTTATTTGTCATTATCACTTTTTGGATGACCTTCTAATGATGTCAGATGATTCGTTGAGGTACAATTGCAACACCTAGTTACCCATTTTGGTTAATATATATTTTCAACCCACAATTATGACACCCAACACCAACTCATTTATTAACCCTATCTCTATCTCCCAGGGTTATGTTTGAGAGTTTATAGACAACTAGGGGGTGGTTAAGGGAAAAGGGAGGAAAGAAAGAAGAAAGAATATTTTATAAGATATACATAAAAAATCAAACTCTCAACATATATGAGGGAAATGATTCCAATTAGCCTCCTCCTCGCTCTTTTTTCCTCTAAAAACCATCTTACAAACATACATCAAGAGAAACCCAAATAGATCAAAATCCTAAATTAACAAATAAAAATAATAACATCAAAATGACACTACCAACGACCTATGCGTCCTACCACATGACAATCGTATAAACAACTTCATTTCTTGTATCTTGTATATCATAAGAGAAATGTGATGAGTCATATTATGTTGAAACCTTAATATCCTTAGCATGTCCTTTTGACACTAATTATATTTCATAGTTTTAAATCTAGTTTTATTGGTTTGGACCTATTTGGGCCTTAACTTGTAATTCTACTTAACTATTGCATTTTAGAGCCTTTAACATTTGTTCATAGGTGGATTTTTTTAGTGATTCATGATGTGTTGGAAAGCTGATTCACAAAGCTTTAAATCTACACCTTATTCATTAGATTTACAGTTTTATGGTGAAAGTTAAATGCATTTGAAGTTGGCTTCTGGATGTTATTGTGGGAACTACAAGAAATTAAGTGTCCATTAGTAGTTTATATTTAGGATTTAGGCTTAATTATGTTTTATATCCAGGAATGTCAATAAAGGTTCACATGTGCATATAAGAAGGGGGATTGAATAGTGTGACTTAAAACACTTTTGTAAAATTTTTTAAAACATCTTTTCAAACACCTATTTAAGTTTTCTCAAAGCCTTAGTTGAAAATAGAAAAAATGTTTCAAAACAAATTAAACACCTATCAGAGTCTTCAAACGTTTAAGTCTTAAGACACCTGTTTGAATTTTCATAAACTTAATTAAGAAAAAGGTTTAACATAATGTTCAGATACTTGTTTGAGTTTTCATATACTTTTTAAGACAAAGAAAATTTTACGCTAAAAGTAGTTTTAAAGAAGAAGATCAACACATAAAATATTATAATGGTTCACCTCAAAGCAAAAGGCTACGTCCAATTCCTGTTTGTCCCCACATGAGTTTTATAGAGTAGATCACTAAACAATGCTCGCAATATAATGATACAAGTATTTTTTCTTGATTTAACCTCTTCATGCTAGTTTACAACAAGTATTTTTTTTTTATTAGACTTAATCTCTCTAGGCTAACAAATAGCAGCAAGTATTCTTACTTATACTTAGTCTCTTTAGCCTAACATACAATAACAAGTATTCTTTCAACAAGCTCTACAACATACAATGATATGAAAGAAAGATTTGGTCCTAAGTATAACAAACAAGACTCTAAGGAACTTGCTTATGGATAACTAAACAATAGGTTTAGGATATGACAAAAAGAAAGCTCTTTAAAATTGTTCTTTACAACAAATTATCAAAGTATGAAAAATAGCATGTTAAGCTCTTTGAAACTAGTTATCATTGCATCAGGAAGACTTGTGTTTCTTGTAGATTCCTCAGTTTCTGTAAGCAACAACAGAAGGGAAACTTCTTTTTATACAGACCTTTAAAAAAGTCGTTGAGATGAAGAGAGAAGAGAATTGATCTTCTTGAAGTACACGCAAGGCCACTTAGGATGACTTGAACTAAGTATGGTAGATGCATTATGTGATCATTTAATCGCCTAAAGTTTTGATACATTTGCATTTTTCCGTATTGGTGAAAGCAAATAGTAGGAGGTTTCAGCCTTAGCCAACTTTCTTGAGAGCTTTAAGAGAATGTTGTCTTCACAGACACATGGTTGCAACGACTAGAAACTTCATATGAATCTTCAGATCCTTGGCTTGTGATGACTTATGATTATTCTTTATCCTTCTGATTTTGTGCACCCGGGGTAACATCTATTTTAGATGATCATTAATTTTTAGACAGTCATTAGTCAGTTTTTTTCTTTGACTTTAGATAGTGTTTCTATCAACAAAACTTAAATAGCCATAAAACATTAGAATTTCAAATAGTGTTTACATCGTAAACCAAAACAATCGAGGGATTCATAGAATCCCATATGATCTTTCATGGACTTAACCATCAAAATAGGCCAAGCCCTCCAAACCTGCCAAAATTAATGGGCAAACAGAAATCTCAACGTGTTGTCCCGTTACAACCTGGCCCGCCACCCGACAGGAAAATTAGTAGGTAAGGTGGGTTAGGCCAATAAGCTCCCATATGCATATTTTAATAATGTAAACATTAATAATATACTATAATAAAGCATTTTCTTTTTTATTTTATACTTTATTAGTTTACGGTTAACTTTAGTTTTATAATTTCTTTATTTTTATACTATCAAATGGATGTTAAGAGCGCTTTTTTAAATGGCTTTATTGAAGAATAAGTTTTTGTAAAGCAACCTCCTGGGTTTGAAGACAAATCTTTTAAAACTCATGTCTTTAAATTAAGTAAAGCATTATATGGTCTGAAACAAGCACCAAGAGCTTGGTATGATTGACTCAGTTCTTTTCTAAACTTAAAAGGCTCTACTCGAGGAAAGGTTGATACAACTCTATTTAGAAAAGGCTCAGATAAACACTTTCTTATAGTGCAAATCTATGTGGATGACATTGTCTTTGGTGCTACTGAAGAGAGTCTGTGCAAAGATTTTACAAAAACTATGCAGGCTGAATTTGAGATGAGCATGATGGGTGAACTCAAATTCTTCCTTGGTCTATAGATCAAACAGACTACTGAAGGAATTTTTATTCATCAATGAAAGTACACCAAAGAGTTACTCATAAAATTTAAAATGGTTGATGCCAAATCTATGATTACACCAATGCACCCAAATTGCATCATAAACAAAGATGAATCTGGTACATCAGTGGATTAAACTCTGTATAGAGGAATAATTGGACCACTGTTGTGTTTAACATCTAGCAGACCTGATATAATGTTTAGTATATGTCTATGCAAGATATCAAGCAGACCCCAAGGAATCACATCTGTCTGCAGTGAAGAGGATTCTGAGGTATCTTGTCAGTACCACTAACCTTGGGTTGTTCTATAAAAGAATAAACTTATTTTCCCTTCATGGATTCTGTGACGCAAACTTTGTAAGTGATAGATCGGATAGGAAAAGTACAAATGATGGATGTCACTTTCTGGGAACCAGCTTGATTTCCTAGAGTGGCAAGAAATAGAACTCAATAGCCATCTTTATAGTTGAAGCAGAATACCTGTCTGCAGCCAGTTATTGTTCATAACTTCTATAGATGAAATATCAATTGGAGGATTATTCAATTCAGGAAGAAGAGATTCATGTGTTCAGTGATAACACTAGTGCTATCAATCCATCAAAGAATCTTATTCAAAACTTAAAGGCAAAACACATTGAGGTCAAGTATCACTTCATTCATGACTATGTTCAAAAAGGCACTCTGGATCTAAAGTATGTGGATACAGACCACCAATGGATTGATATCTTCTTAAACCTTTAGTAGAAGCCAAGTTTGCTTTTATCAAATATATTCCGAACTTATGTAATATTATATGATTGACGGGTCTGTATGTTTATTGTTTGAATGCTTCCTAACTTAGAATAATTTTCACTTATTCACTTCTATGTTAAGAGATGCAGTCTGTTGCCTCATTTGAAAATTCTTTTATTTATTCATTTAATTCTTTTTCCATAACGCATGGCATTCAGTTATTGCTTGGAATGCAACCGTTTCTAAAATCGTTTTCCCTCCATTAAGCCACATTGCTTTTAAATAACCCCCTCTCAGTTGTCATTTCATTCTCTGCACAACCTTTCACGTTCTCTACAAATTTTTTCTCTCTCTGTTTTCTTCAACCTTTTTCCTCTTGCCCTAAAACTCTTCTTCTCCCAAAAACTCTTCATTTTCTCTCTACAATGGTTGGAATCTCACTTTCAGTTAAGGATGTTATTGAGTCTCTCTACTTCAATGTTGCTTAACATAAAATTGAAGGACACAATGTCACTACTAAAGTTGAAGGCATTGGCTGGACCAGATTCTGTTTGGACTAGGAACCATTTTCTCCATTAGTTGCTCTTGAGTTTTGGAGAATTGTCTCAGTGGATAAGACAAAGTGTAATTTGGTTGGAACTCTGTATGGGAAGTAGATTGAAATATCTGAAGACTTCTTGGTGACTGTGCTACAGTGCAACCCTGGAGGAATTTTCTTCACTGAAGACTTTGAATTTACTGAGGTCTCCAGTTTTAGCATCAACGAAGCTCTATATGAAAAGGCTCGTCCAGATAAAGCAACTTTTGAAAATTTGTTGCCCAAAGCCAAGATGCTGCATTTGTTGATACTTCAGGTATTCTATCCTAGGAAGTTTGTAAAAGATACTATATCCAAATTGGACCGATTCTGTATGTACCATATGCTGATGAAGGAACGGGTTAATCTTGCCAACATTCTATTAACCTACATGACTACTTCTATAGTGATGAAGAAGAAAAAGAAAAAGAAAAAGAAAAAGAAAAAGGTGCCCTACCCAGCTGTTCTCATGAAGATCTTTAAGCTTGAGAATGTGCCCCTGGATTTTGTAACAGATTGGATAACCAGCAATCTGTCGCTCACCAAGCTGCTATCATTTTCTCCTTTGTTGGATCAGCATACTGTAACCACTACTGAAGTACAAAAATTTCCTCTGAAGAGGAAAGTAAAGTCTGAACCAGGTATGGGACCACCTAAGGCTAAGAAGCCTAAAATTTTAAAAGTTTATGTTTTGGCAGAAAAGACTCCTACCAAGAAGTCTAAATCCACCCCTACTGAACAGTCTACTCAACCTATCCATGTATCCTCTACATTGGATGACGAATTGCCTATTGGGAAAGTCTTAAGAAAGAAAAAGTCTGAACAATCTTCTACTGGACCTCAGACTGTTGCTGCTGAACCCCAGCCTGCTACCTCAACCCCCTCATCCAAGAGTTCATATGATCCATACTCCACCTCCCTCAAGGATTATGTCAAGATCCCATCAAAGAAGTGATATGTTAACTTTATTCATTACTACTACAAGAAGTTTCATGATGTGGATGTGAAGAAATGGACCAAGGATGACTAGGTAGACTTATACAATCTCAATTACAATATGTATAAGTCTGATAAGGCTCAGTGGAAAGTTATGAAAGCTGAAGACAAGAGAAAAGCTAAGACAGAGGATGCTACTGCAAAGAAAAAGTCTGAAGAATAAACTAAGGTTCAGAAGTCCACTATGAAGAAGAAGAAGTCATCTGCATCTTCTGCCAACACTCCTTCTTAAGCCTCTGCTCAAACACCATCCTCAACCCCTGCCACAAATATACCAACTGCTCCTCCACCTAAGGTATCCAAACCTAAACCTTTCATTCTCCCACCTAAGTCTGTATCTAAACCATTTGTCACTAAACCTTTTCAACCTTCTGACCCTAAACACTAACCAGTTGCACCCAAACCTAAACCTAAAAAGTTTACAGCCTCGTCTAAACCTACCTTTAAACCTTCCATACCCATACCCTCTGTACCCAGACCCCTTGTGCCTGAAACCACTTTTTCCCCTCACACCGAATTTTACCAACCCCTAGCTGAAAGAAAAACCTACACCAGAATTCCTCAACTCCCTGGCCGTCCTTTCCCTTATCATGCCCCTGGTGAACTACCCGTTTTTAAACAGACCTTTTTCCCTGGAAATGGAGTCCGTATCTTCCCTTGGTCTTGTTTCCACCCTGTTATCCCTCCTGAAGACCTCATATCTAACCCTCACCTTTACTCCCATGCCTTCCTTGCCTCTACCCAAGCCATCTGCATGCAACAAGAGGCTCTCCAACTCATCCAAGATCTTAAGCTTCCTGCTAAACCTTTGATTCAAGCTTTTGCCAAGCCTCAGGCTCGTCTCTTGGTTCATCCAGATCGTCTCATGCCCAAGAACTAGAGGATCATCACCAATAAATTAAAGTAGAAAGTTTGGATCTCTGCTCCCTCTACACTTAATTGGTACATGCGGACTATAAAGAGGCTTCCTGATGACATTCTGGAGATTCTTTGTTCATACCGCTCTCCAAATAGGCACACCTGAGGAATTTTGTGGGCACATTACCTCTAGGAACGTGATCAAGTCTGTAGTACTTCTGCTAGAGAAATTGTGATTGATATTTGTAACTTTTGGGGTTGTGCTGGAAGAATAGCTCAGACTCATCCTACCTTTTGGGATCCTTCCAGAGCCATTATTTGTCCCTTATTTTGTTTCCCTTCCACTATTCTCACTGACCATCCTCATTTCTTTTGCCATTATATTAGTCGTTTACTTTTGGTGTCTGCTTCTACTTCCTAACTTATTTCTGCTTCTACCTCACAGTTCTTCTTGCCCCTCTCAAGGCTTCTAAGTCTTTGTGATGTCCCTCCTCTCATTGATACCAAAAGGGGAGAAGTGTGAAGTATTTAATAAATCTAAGTAGATAGGAATGTGTTACAGTTTGTAAACCTTTATGCTTTTGAAGTCATATGTAATACATTTTGTTTACATAAATAATAATCTATTTCTTCAAGCATTTGTTAATTATAACTGAAGTCAGTTATATGTGAATAACTTGATTGACTTGAAACTGAAAAATATAACAACTCATGTTATTCTGAATCAAGTATCTCATTGCTTCAACTTTCTCTAAAATACAGACCTCATTTCATCTAAAATACTTGATGTTTGTTATTAATAAATAGGGGAAGATTGTTAGAAACAAGTCTAAATTCAAGACTAAAAAGTCTGAATCCTGTGTGATTTGTTAATAATACACATCAATACTCTTAGCTAAAATAAAGTTTGCACGCTTGGTTTATCTAACTATTCTGTTCAGGTGTAACAGAAAGTCCTTAGAAATCTAGTTGTAAAGAATAGGGGGAGTCTGTAAAAATCAAAATGTTCCTATTAAGAAGCATTTGTACTCACTAAAAGGCTTCAATAAATCAAGTCCCTCTAAAGCTACAGACCTCAGGATGATGCTTTTTCTCTCTTTCTAAAGCATTTAAAAATGATCTTTCCTCTCTAAATAAAGAACCACAATGACTTTACCATATCAACTTTGTGTCCATCCTTAAAGAAGTAATGAAAGGAAAAGTTGAAGGTCTGCTCACAAGAACCAAGAAAATTGCCTTGCATATCCCAATGTGTCAATAAAAGCTGAATCTTTACAAGTCAGACAGCCTAAGGTCAACGGCTACAAAGTTGTACCTGTTTGCTTAAAATGGATAAGCAAAAAGGGATCTTTTCAAGAAGACTATCAAGGCAATCTATTTAAGGGATTATCTCTAGAGCATGTCTCTGCACTCACTGACTGCATTATCCTTAAGAAGATCAATGTTTTTGAAGTTGAACCAACGACTATCTCCAAGAAGCCTATAAATATAAGAAGCTTTCAAACTCGGAGAGGCTTTTGGTCCACATAATTGAACACTCTCTGATCTCTCTTAGAAACCAAAAGCCTGAAATACTTTTTTAAAAGTTTCTAAGTTCTTGTATTTTACTACATAAGTCTTCTTTGTAGCTCTGCTTCTAGCAGACCTTGAATTATAGTAGTTTGTAGCTTAGTATACCCGTCTTATCATTTTATATACTTGTACACTGAGTTATCTATTGTAACATCAAACTCTCTATCATTCCTTTTTGTAAAATCTGGTGTGTTGCTAGAGTCTGTTAGTATGGGAAACACTTGTAGCCTGAAGAGGCTTTTGAAAGAATATTTGGATGTCTGTAGCCAGGAGTGACTATTTGAAACAATACTTGGGTTATAAGCCAGAAGTGGCTAGAGTCAAGAATACTTGAGGCATAGGTGTTGTGTTGTTATTGTAAAAGTGCTTTTTACAATAGTGAAAATCCTTCTAGTCTGAAGGGACTGGATGTAGTTTCTCAATTGGAAGTGAACCAGTATAAATCCATTGTGTGATTCTCTATTCCTTTCTTTGGTCTGTTAATTCATTTAACTTGTTGAAGCAACATTGTTTTTTGAAATTCAAAACAAGAGGGATAGTCACACGAGTGACGAGTCTATTAAAATTATGGGTTGTAATTTTCACAATCAGATATAGTAATAAAAATATTATTATTACTATATCATATTTATTATTTTAAATATTTATGAAAAATAAATTTTAATTTAAATAATTATATTATGATATATTTAATATTAAATATTTAGTGATATATTAAATATTTAGTAATATATGTTATAACATATATAATTATTACTACATATATTAACAGAGATGCATTTGATCTGGTGGCAAGGTTTTTCTATCCATCTAACTTTTTAAAAACATAAGGGACTAATGAATATATTTAGTGGAATTAATATTTTTTTCTTATATTTACCTATTTTTTGATACTAATTTCTAAATTAAATATAAATTTAAATACAAATATGTGATATTTCTATATAAGAAATGATATATTTCTTAATAATAAATATTTAACATAACCATTTGAGTGGCGTAACGGAAGTGTAGTGGGCCCATAACCCATAGGTCCCTGGATCAAAACTAGGCTCTAATACAAAGTGGATTGATTAATGGGAGCATTCGCTTATTTATTTAGTCTAGAAAAAGGCAAGGAAGGAGCTAGCATTTGGTTCCCTGGCATATCATAATGGTATAATAGTCAAACACCTACAAAGAGTGTAAGGAATGTCTATACTTATGTCAGCTTTTATTTTGCACTTTATAGGATTTGTGCTAATACATGACACTAAGACGTTCTCACCACCCAAATCTATAAATATCACACATTTACTACTCATTAAGGTATATTTTACCAACTATGCTTAAGCTTTAATCTTGATTTATCTCGTAGTAGCTTGAGCATTAGAGTATCTTTATAGGTGACACTCAATCTCTCCTTATAACATGAGATAGCAGTGTGTTGGCTGGACAGAATTACGACAAGACATTTTGATTCCCACTGGGCTTAAAGGGATAATACCAGATCCTCGTTGACCAATCATTTTGTCCTTCAATCTCTCTTTGTCTATTCGATGTAAA
The DNA here is from genome assembly GCA_037962975.1 of Clitoria ternatea. Taxonomy (NCBI): domain Eukaryota; kingdom Viridiplantae; phylum Streptophyta; class Magnoliopsida; order Fabales; family Fabaceae; genus Clitoria; species Clitoria ternatea. The sequence goes on along the minus strand of CM075674.1, from coordinate 100,331,597 downwards.
TGTTTTGGCTTCCTTGACATGTATATGGATCAATTGATGGGAGCATTCGCTCATTTATTTGGTTTAGCAAAGGTCAAAGGAAAAGCTAGCATTTGGTTCCCTGGCATATTGTAACTCAAAAAAGAAAATAAAAGTTTGAGTGTTCATAGTGTTACATGCATTGATATTGCCCTAGTAGGTAAATATGTGTAGGCTTGTGTGGAGAATGAAGACATGTTATGGATTAGAAACCTGGTGGATAAATATATCAGTGGAGGGTCGTTTGCATTGGTGGGCCTTAAATCGAATGGCTCTTCGGTCTGGCATAGGATCTTAAGGGCCAAAACAACCTTTTAGGATGGATTTATAATGTAGCTAGGTGTTAGACAAGTCAAGCCTTTGGTATGATTATTGGACCATGTTAAGGCTGATGTGTAATCTCCTCTCTTATGTTTATATATCAGATAAGGAGCTCATGGTCAATGATGTTTGGCAGGTTGAAGGTTGGGATTCGATTTGGCTGAGCACTCTTTTGTCCTTTTATGTGATTCAGCTCATTAACAGTCAGACTTTTCTTTGGCAAGCCTTTCATGATGTGTAGCTATGAACGAGGAAAAGGCATCATTGTAGCCTTACTGCATCACATGTTTGTTCAATTGAAAATGTTAAGGACGTTTTGGTGGGATGTAGGTGGTTATGGGAGCTTTGGATAACGATGGGTCTAGGGAATCTCGCTACTTGTTTCAGGGGGTGTGGGCTTGGTTGGAGCACATTATAGGGTTAGAAAACCTCATTTAGCTATATCAATGATTTGGTGGGCATGGCATTGGAAGAATAATATGATATTTGAGGATCAATCTTGGCACTACTTGTAACATCCTATTTTTTTTACTCAAATAGAAAATAGATATTAATATCTTTTTAATGAGAAAATACTTACTATTAGTTAGTTGATTTTAACTAATTAATATTTTTATAAAATTTTGGTACTTATATTTAATTATTTTTTAAAATAAAATAAAATAATAAAAATATAAAAATATATATATTGAACGAATATTTTAAAATGACTTAATTAGTATTCACTAATTAAGAAAATTATATTAAGAATTTTTAATATCTTTATTATTCACAATTTATATTTTATGTTCTTATATTTATGTTTTTACATATTTAAGATTTAACTCTTATTAGAATTTTAAAATAAAAATTTGAAAGAATTAGAATATGGTTCTTTAGAACTTTTTGATCTCTGCATTATTTATGATTTTTTGGAATTTTTGGAATTTTTTAATAAATATTTAAGAAAATAACCGAAATACCACTGCCGACATCATCATTTACTTATTGCTTACATCATCGGTTGGTAAATACTTACATCATGAATAGTGACCGGTTGGTAAATACTTACATCATAAATAGTGACTGGTGGGTAAATACTTACATCATGAATAGTGACCAGTTGGTAAAAACTTACATCATGAATAGTAAAATAAATAATTAAGTAATCTTAAATAGTAAAATTCTCTTCCTATAAATAGATGGCTCATTTACAATATTTCCACACCAAAATTAGAGAGAGAATCTAGAGAGATAGTGCGTAATAAATTAGTGAGGAGTAAATTCTTTTGGTAAAAAGAGGTTCTGCCGGAGGTGTGAGGTAATAATATTTTCTTCTAAATTCTTTTTATGATTATTTAGTTTATTCTTTTTAGCACTCTTAAACCATTAATATACTAGTACTATTATGAATAAGTTAATACGGTAAAAATAAATTACCACTGTGTTATTTTTATAATTTACTATTACTATTTACTATTTATTGTTACTATTCATAATTTACCATTTACTGTTATTATTCAAAATTTATTTACCGTTATTATTCAAAATTTATTAGTTACTGTTACTATTCAAAATTTACTATTTACCATTACTATTCAAAATTTACTATTTACCATTTCTATTTACGATTTATCATTTATCACTACTATTCAAAAGTTACTATTCCTAATTTACCATTTACCGCTACTATTCAAAATTTACTATTCACTATTTACCATTTACCGCTACCATTTAAAATTTACTACTTACCGTTTTATTTACGATTTACTATTTACTATTACTATTCAAAAAATTATTAGTTATGGTTACTATTGATGATTTACTATTTACCATTACTATTTACTATTACTATGCATAATTACTATTTATTATTCTGATAGTAATCTTAATTTTCATCTTATACCTATACTGAAATAAATTAGTATTAATAGTTTTTAGAACTCGAAGGCACAGAGCGAATTCACTTTTGGTAACAATTCCAGGTAAGGGGGAGTGAGATAAAAATATAATGTGGAAAGACATAAGAATAATGGGAGGAGTCCCCTACTCCTTTTAAATTTAACAATATTATTATTTTAAAATAATAAATTTTAAATTAAGTATCTTGTGTAACTTACTCTGAAATACATATGTAAGGATCTAGACTTTTATAACCTATATGGACTAAACTAAACCTATGCAAGGATTGGATTATATGGACTTGTATAGACCTATACGAGGAATAAACTACAAGGGCTTGGAATTAAGTTTATTAAATTAAATAACTATTAAACTTTAAATTATGATATTTATGAATGATATTTATTTGATTTGATTATGATTGATAATATTGGTGATTGATGATTGATGATATTTGATTATGATTGACGATATTACAATACTTGATTGTAATTGATGAGTGATTGATAATCTTGTGATGTGGAGTTTGAGCATATAATAAACATGACGGGAAGCTAAAACTATACTTATTCCTTACTCTTTACAGTATTACTTTAAAAGAAATTATTTATGATAATTTCTCAATGTTTATTCAGAATTATTATTAAGAAATTTTTCTTAATATATAATTTCTATAACTTACCTTTTTCTTTCAAAATAAATTATTTAATTAAATTTTAGAATAATTTTTAGTTATAAAAATAAAGAAAAAGAAATTATTTTATGAAATAATATATTCATATATGTATATATATGAAAATATTTGATTCTCAAATGGAAATAAGATACTTCAACAATATTTCATTTTAAACTTTTGAAAATAAGAGTTTTAATTTCAAAAGTGTTTTATTATATATTTTTCTAGTATTATAATTAAAGATGGAAAAAGATCAATAATTCAAACTTGTGTCTAAAGTAAATTAATTTCTTATCAATGCTCTAAAGAAGGTTTGTGATATATATTAAGACTTTGAAACTCAAATCACAATAATATTGATTTGTGAATGATAAAGAAAATTGTACTGAGATTCTTCTGCGTGTGGCGGAACTTGTTTAAAAGTTTGGAAATGTGCAGTTTATCGGGGTAGCTATGTTGTTATTTGTAGGCACCGAAAATATAATGTATACTTAAGTTTCTAAAAGTCTTAACCAACTCAATACACGAGTAGTTCATGCATCATGAATCATTAAAGAGAAATGAGATATGATATTGCCTGGGGATGGATTATAGAAACCGAGGATACATTAAAGGAGGCTTAATTGCGAGCCTTGGGATGAGAGGGTGTGAAAGGGTGCTTCAGGTGACCCGGGGTCGCTCCCTGGTGTCGGGTACTTTCACAATAAAAACGTTCTCAATCTGACTAGTCTCTAAGTGTTTCTATGTCAGTTGGGCTGTTCATATGCCATGAAGGCATTTATGTTATTATTATCCGGAATTATAGAACAGTGTAAAGTCCTGGTTGGCCCAGTGCAAATTAAAACTTTAAGGGCCCACATGCATAAACTGAATGAGATAGTGGCATTAAAAGCATTACATAACATTCATGTGATTGAGATCTATGTGGGTGGTTGTGAATAAAAATATAATTGTTATGTATGTGGAAACCCTATATTCATAATTGATTGTGTATGAGACTATGACTGATATTATTATATTAATTTGTGAAAACCCTTATGCTTATGTCTTATCTGTAAGATATTATATTTTGTTTCTCACTCCTTCTTGTTTGAATTTGTGTCCAAAATAAATGCTATAATATATAGCTAGCAGTCCAGGATGAAAGGATGTAATTACAAGAGGGTAAAGTGGTCTTATCCTCAATTGGATGGGTGAAGAGATATGGCAAGAGTAGGATTCCAAAAACCTATGGTTCGAGGCTAGGAAATGATTGATCACAGTCGTAGTAGAGGTATAATTTAATTTTAGTTCACCTTATTACACTACCAAGTTAGATAATTGTAACAAGGTGAATGTTAAACTTTGATACTGTAATCTTTTATCACTTATGATTTCTATAAATTTATTTTGTCATTATGAAAAAATATTGAGAGATAATATTTTTTTATACTTTCCACATTCAAAGGAAATCATATGTATATACGTCGTTGTATACGCGAGATAAGAAATGATATATATATATATATCTTTATAAAGTTTTTTAAAAAGCAAATAAGAATATACATATCTCGTGTATATAAGGGGGTGTTACACTACTTTTATGTTCTTTGGTAAATTCTTTTAACCACTTAAGATTTCTCCATGCTAAGTAATGATGCTAGCTCAATTTTAGGTTGGTCACCTTCATCTATACATCAGGAAACTCTCACACAGTCATCTAAAAGAGTGGTAGAGCATGCTGCGTGAAGGAAGTGTTTTCTTAACAAAGATTAAGTCCTTTATGGTTGGGCTTAGGATGACATGGAATATAAATTGTAAACACCTTTTTAGGTAAATTGGATTGCACAGAGCTAGTTCATACGTTAACATGCACGGAAGTTAGCAACTCTCGTTGGTTTTAAAAAGGTACAAAAGGCTAGAGATATGTTGAGTTAGGATTGGGTGGTGGATATCACTTTTATGCTAAGAATGAGAATGATATAGCAAATTCTTTAGCTAGGAGTGCGTGATTTAGCTTCTTAAGGTGCATGGGATTACCTCGGATGAGACTTTACATCTTCTAGTTTGTGGTTGTGTAGCTTAATTTGTCTTTGTTTTCCTTTAAAAAATAATATTTAACTTTTGGTTTTGACAAACTCTCTTCATAGATATAATAATTATGGATTGTAGAACTCTCCTAAACAACATTAAGTAATTAACATAAAGGATTATATTTCATAGTTTATAAGAAAAAAATTTCATAATAAATAATTAAGTAATAGTCATCAATCCTGACATTTTATATATTTGGTTTTATATAATATTAAAAAATTATAATAAACTTTTGAAAGAAGATAAAAATAAGTAATAAATAATATGGCTCCTTTCTAATTAAAGATTTCGACTCAAGTCCTTAATGGTTATATGTCTTTGCATAACATTATAAGAAAGAATGATCCAGGTTATAAAGAATTTCTTTTGTTTAATGAGAATGTTGAAATGGAATATAATACAAATATATATAAAATTGAAACCTGACTTGAAGACATCACATGGCAATAACCAAGTCAAGGAAGTGTTAGGTATATGAGTGAGTCAAAGACAACATTAAAAATCAAATACCTAGGACTATCTACCTATAATTTATTGTTTTAATTATATAAATTTATACACTCAAATTTAGCTAGTTATCAATGCACATGATTTATTTTTGTTCTTTAATCAAATTTTAAGAAATCATTAAACATGAATAGTGAACTCTTGAAAAAGAAAATCATAATTTTTTGAAATATGATATTAGTTTTTCAATTTTCATGCACTAATCATGATCAAATTTTAATTTTTAGCCTTTAAAAAGCAAATGCTTAAAAGTGCTTATGTATTATTACTTACAAATCCTAAACCCTAAACTCTAACATAACTTGGATTTTTTTTAATTTTTTCTTCGGGTATTGTGTTTGGGCTTATTTCTTCATGTTTTAATATTGGGCCTTACTCAAAATAGTCATTCTATTATGTATATCCACTTAGAGCACTTTTTAGTGAATCTTTAGTATGCTATGAGTATTTTCGGCCGTGTTTTGGGCCACCTTTTATTTTATGTGAAAATTCAATGAGATTTGGTAAAAGGAGCCATGTTTATTTATAACTAGGTATAATTCCTTCTCTTTTATGACATTTTAAATCATTTGATAAATTTAACAATTTGAGTAAGTCTCAAATTCTCTCTAGGATTTATTTGTTAGAAGCTAGGAATTCTTAAGATTCTTATCACGAAGCACCTCCTTGTGATGAATCATCACTGGGTTTATCTCATCTTTGATGAGTGACATCTTTCCTCTTCATTCTTTTTCTATTTTTGTATTTTGTTCTCTTTTTGAAACATGAAAAATTTTGACCAAAAGCTTCAAATGTATGCAACACTTTGTAAATTGATTTTAATGATGCAGAAACATTCTAAACCTCTCTCAAGGCTAGATCCAAAGAAATAAACACTTAGAATACATCATGTGGTATCAAAAGCTTGTTGTATAATTCTAGATCTAAAACTTATTCTTGAATTTTTTTGAATTCTAAAACTTGAATTCTTCTCCTTCAATTCTACTTCACCACTTGTAATAAAGAGACAATCTTTAGAAATATATGATCCATTATAATTGATTAGACTTCTTTCTGTTACTAATTAGACACCTCATGTCTAGGAGTCTGAAATACAAATAGGAGAAATTTGAATTGTACCGTCTCTTAAAGCTTATAAATGCAGTGTAAAGATGATGAACTCAAACACGATAGATGATTACCCTTATAGGACCTTGTAAACATTAGGTGCACCAGATAAGGATCAATATTCAACATCACACCACTTGACTATAGGTAACACTAGTTGCCCTTGCAAACCTCTTAACCTGGACCAGAGATGCCTACCCACAAAATCTCACATCACATAAAAATTGAAACTAATAGCAGTTTATAAATACTCACTTTTTTTGAACCTTGGATATCTTTCAGGCATTCTCAAGTATGATGATCCAACTTTTATGACCGAAACAATAACTATACACCACTTCTTATGGTGTTATAGAAAAAAGATATATATTAAAAGGTGGTTTTATATTAGCCCGTCCCATACCCCAAAAGTTACAGTTTATAAGATTTAAAAGCATAAAACTCACTTCTTATTAATAAAGAACATTTCAAAAACCTCGGTCTACATGTGAATTAACAATCTCGTCCTACCAGAAGAAAAAGGAATGTTGATACACCCGCTTAAACAGAAGTTCATTCCATATGGACTATAGTAACAAAAACAAATGTCCCGCATTCAAGGTTGGGATAGAGTGCCACCAATTTTCATCTCCCATCACCATGATGCCTGCTGTGAGGATAATCATTGGATTCAGTGTCATGTCTTCTATTTCTATGTCCATGTTCCTCCCTTCTACGCTTGTATTCCCCATCATCATCTGGGCTTCTTTTTCTAAGCTTGTAATCCTCGTCCTCCCTGGTACGCTTGTGTTCCTCATCATCTGGGCTTCTTTTTCGTCACCAAAATCAACCTTCACATCTTGCCGCCTACCATCTTCAGGTCTCTTCCTACAATCTCTGTCATCCCTTCTCTCCAAATGGCTAGAACCCGTTATTCTCCTGTCATCTCGACTAGCTCGCCTTTCTAAGTAGCTATCATCTGAGTCTCTCCTTGAGTATCGGTCATCTTTCCGTCGATGGTCATCGTCTCTATGTCTTCCCATGGGCCTATCTGTTTCTTTCCTATCAGCATGAGGATCCAAATTTCTTGTATCTCTTGCATCTCTCTCGAATCGTGTTTTGTCAACTCCATTTCCCCAATGCCCTCTGCTTCTATCACCATACCTATCTCTATTGTTTAAGCCTCCCATCTCCTGATCCCTAAGGTTTCTATGCTCTTTAGAACTTTCCTTCTGACCTCTTATCTCATCACTGTCATGCCTTCGGTGTTTCACATCTTGCTTTGGACTTTCTGAGTTATCTCCATCAAAAACCATTTCATATCTACAAGAAATTGTTTCCGCTTATTTGAACAGACAATCATAGAGACAGTCTAAGACAGAAACATGCAATCCAAAGTACAGACCTTGCATTATCTCCACCACGTTGAGCATTATCATCTTTTAAGATGTATTTAGCAGGTTGTTTCATTGTACCATCTGCATTGCAATCCTTGGCAATATGATCTGTAGAACCACATTTGAAGCAACCCCCACCTGCAGTCATCAATTATTGTATTAAGATTACTGAGGGAGAGAAACAAACATTTGGCATTCAGCACATTGTCGGAAAAAAAAAACAAGTCACAATTACAAAGCTACAGGATGCCATATCTATATCCTTACCTTTACCCTTTTGGCCTTTCCGCTTGTATTGTGACCAAAGTTTTGCCACACTCTGACTAAAATCAACATGTATCCTTCGATCATCAATCAAAGCATTATCCATCTGCAGTTCAGGGGGCAACAACAGAGAAAAATGGTTAGGGAAATAAGTTTTCTTTTCAAACTAAAGCAATATATTTGAATATATGCACTTAAAAATGCTTTATTTAATGTCACAATTGCAAAAACAAAATAGCACGCTTGCACCCCAGTACATTTAAAAGCTCAATCAATATTGAAAAAGTGGGTAACACAAGCAGTTGAAACAATAACAAAATTATCATTTTATTATTTGGAGATAAAATGAGAGATTCCTTGATACAACAGAAATTACTAGCAACTTCATCAAGTGTATGTAAGGTGTATTTAAGCTAACCAAGGACAGAAGGAAATAAATGGATAAATAAATAAATCTACTGAGTACCCGACATGCATGAAGCACAGAAGGATCATTTACACCCCAGAAAAAGACAGAATGTACTCATTTACAAAAAGATGCTTTAAAACCCCAACATACCTTAAAATATGCCTGCTCACATGCCTGTCTGTCCTCAAACTCTGCCAAGTGTAAATATTAGATATTGTTGATAACATTCAAAAAGAGACACTCATTCACAATTGTAGAATAGCATTTTATAACTTATAAACAAAAGACAAAGTATCACTACTGTTAGCAATTACAACTTCTATATAAAAATGACAATGGACTTGAAGGAAACCCGTATGGAGTCTTGATATCGGTTGCCAAATTAGTCTGAAGCACAATTTTAATCATACACTTGGTTAATCCCAGATCATAGCACGTCACAGCAAACCCCAAAAACAGGAAAACACGATTGTGGAATATGCTAGGTTGTCAATCGAGGTGAGATATAGCGGTGCGTGCCTCTCCGCTTTCCCATGGCTAGCGCGGTGGCAGCTGACGCAGAGAGATGGATAATAGGCCGCCTGGAACCTTAAGGCTATGGGGCTATGGATAGGGAATAGGAAAGCATTTAATATGCTTTCAATGGAGATGAAAGCAAATACCAACCTGTCTTTGATATTATAGATAGAAGGTAGGACTCTCAAATGCATCATCCATTGCATGTTGCAGGGATTATCTCAAAATCCTAAAATTGAGATGGTGAGGTCTTACTAGGCTTGTATAAGAAAATTGACAGGTTGTCCCTGGATTCTGCTTTCAAAGACAAAGCTTGTTTGCAGTTGGTGCAATATAGGAATGCACAAGGCCTCTTTGGTGGAAAGGGTTCTCAAAGACATATACATTAGCTCCTGGTAAGGGGTTCCTTTCCTTCCACTCCTCTTTAACTAGTTAAATTCTAAACATACTTGATAAGTATTAAGTGATAATAAAACTCCTCACTCAACTCACATGGCAGCTAAATGGAGGAAGGCTTATAGAGCAAACACTCCGAATTTGATGAAGATTGTTGTGAAGGTGTTATTTTGACTTGTAGCTCATCAGGAGGTGAGTGAAATTGGAGCACATTCAAGCATGTAAGGCTACAAGACTATAAACAAGTAAATTAATTTTATTTATTAGTTAATAACTAACTTTTTTTAAAACTATTTTAGATTCATTCTAGGGGAAGTAGACTCGAGCATCAAAGGCTACAAGACTTGATATATATATCAAATACAACCAAGCTTTCAAGAATCGTTTGATTCTAAGGATATCACAGATCCCATCCTCCTAAAGGATGTTGATGATAGTAATGAATGGATATTAGGAGGAATGGATGATGAAGATGAAGGTAAGAATGAATTGGTCTTTGAGGATGATGATGACCCCTTGACTTGGGGACTAGTTAGGGATGCTAGTCTAGCCGATGATCTCGTACATTACTAAAGGACGAGAGGAAAGCAATAAAAAACAGCCCCCACTACATCTACTTCTAGGCCTACAACCAGTCAAAGAAAGGGGAAGGAAGTCCTTCAAGATGAAGATGAGGAAGAAACCGCTGAAGAGGAGATTTATAGAAATGATGATGATAGTGAAAGTGATGGGGAAGTTTAGTTGCTCAACTAGTTGCTTGCTATCCTATTCCTAGTTGTTTTTTTTCTGCCTTACAAGGCTTTTTTGCTTGTTACTTTCCCTTATTTTGGCAACTTGGAAGTTGGAACATGTGCAATGAACTTATGATTGTTTTTCATTTTGGATTTATGCAATTAAATGAGTTTAATTTTCAATTTTGATGTGTGTGTGCATTTTTTAAAATTTTCCAGCATATATTATATACATGTCTTAATATATTTTTTTGGCCATGATACGCTGCGATCTGGGATTAAAAACCTAGGGATCATGTTGCAGGTGATATACTATCCAAGAGATGCATGTGTGCTGAAAAAAGTTTTAAAAAAATATGCAAACACATCAAAATTGAAAACTATACACATCTAATTGCATAATTCTAAATCGAAAACAGTCATAACACATGTCCCAAGTGTCCAAAATAAAGGGAAAAAATGCAAAAAGCCTTTGAAGCCAGTAAAACAACTAGGATAGGAACTAGCAACTAGGAAATACAAAATACAATGGTGGTTGGAGGACAACCACGCGACGAAGATGGAGGGACCAAGAGAAACAGAGCAAAGGAGGCCCTGAGACCAAAACAGATGAACAAGCAGTGATCACAACTGCTTGAGATGCGTGCCATTACCGCCGCAATGACAGGGAGGAAGAGTGAGGCCAGCAACAGGGGACATGAGGGCGAGAGAGATGAAGGGTGAGAGGGCAAATACAACACTATGAAATATGAATGTGTGATGAAGGGTTTTAGACTTTTAGGGGTTTTATAGTTTTTTTAAAATTCAATTTATTTTTTATAAAAAATAGTAAAATATGTTTACAAGGGGATTTATGAAAATACCCTTAATGATATAAGAAAAACGACACTGTATCTTGTTGTCTTCCCTGCCGAGGGCGCAAACAAGGAACCCCAGACTTGCAATGCCAACCACCCTGTACCGCTACGAGCGCGACGAGAAACACAACCAAGACAGCATCCATGTGGCATTCAACCACCGCGATCACATGCGACTAATAACTTAGATTACGCACACCCATATTGATATTTATTCTTTATTGGCTGGCTAGACATCCAAATATCCTTCAATGGTCAAGTTGTTTACTTGGAGAATAGTGCATAACTTGATCATAGTAGGCCCAAGCTTTAGTGTTCAAACCCACATAGCCCCCAAAAGGCATGTATGGTTGATGATCAGAAAGAGCTTTCCACTTGTACTTGCATCATCCTTATGCCACTTTTGTTATGAATCAATTGTTTGGAGGATTTTATGAATGCTATATATCTCTTGAATCTGGAAGAGCTCTTAATGATTAATCTTACAGGTTTGGAAAGAGTTAAGGAAGATATATGGTGCATTTGGTTACATGGAGTGGAATTTTGTCCATGGCTTATTTATGGGAACCCCTTATCAGATATGCAAAGAGATCACAGAGATACCGGAATCATCCTTTTTTTACTCACTTACCCATCACAAAGTATCATTTCTAATCCTTCATTTCAGTTGTTTCTTGACTTTTCTCTCTCTAGTAATAATTCATTGTCATGAAATAATGCATGTTAATAACATAATAATAAACTACCATTTCTTCATAAATATGCATGCAATAATGTAGGCTATGTATACATATAAGCAATAATTGTTATAGATACCATATTTCCTTTAAAAAATAAATCAGGGGTCCTGTATTAATAAAGAGACAAAAGGTCTGAATTTCTGACACTGAATATCAACCAGACACCAACAGAAACTGATTAATCTTTGTTGGACAGGAACTCGACATATTTTAGAACTGCTCCTAGCATGCCTTAGAATATATAAACAATTTGGAGATCATTTCACAAAAAGGAAAATTAGATATTTTTTAAAATATTAAAAAAAGAAGAAATTTATTAAGATAGAAAAAGAATTACAAGAGAAAGGATGATGAGTACCAATGAAAAGAATATAACAAAGAACAACATAGAAAACAATTTGGCAGAGTAAAGCTGCCCAATGCATCAACATATTCATTTCAGGAACCACATTATAAGGATTATGTTCTTAACACCAAACAGAAGCCAAATACCTAATCTTATCCAAAGTAAAGATGTTGCTGTGGAAACAACATTAAGAATATGAAGAACACTTCAAACAAATGCACTGCACTACCAAGTGTTGCATGAACCTGTGACATTATATATGTCAGTGCTTGTGCTTGCATGTTCGTAACTTCATATACAACACACTAAAAGGGACAAGGAAGGAGACATAAGGAAATATTTACATAGGAAACAGAAATCTATTTCTAGTTAAACATGTTAAGCATCTTCTAATTTAGAAATAGAAGAAAATAATATTCAGGGATCCCTATAGTATAGCATTTTCAACCAGGAATGACACACAAATGGATTAAAAGGCAGATATAGATGTAGATAAAAATAACACTGGAACACAATAAAAGTTGCACAAATTTAACACAAAGGAAAAAGTGGGAGAACTGGAGATGCAAAACTAACCAATGAAAGCATAGCATAAACTGTCACCAGTCTTGTGATCACGGATGATTTCAGCCCTGCCATTATAAAATTTGGGTGAGAACAGTCCATACAAAATGATATTAGGAAATGCACCACTAACAAGTCAACTGTGTAAGATTACTCACGATGATACAGTTCCAAAGCGTGAAAATATTGTATGCAAGTCCTCATCCTAAAATTAAAGAAAAATATTACTTCAGTACAAATCAGAGGGGGAAATGTTACAGATCCATAACACAAAAGGATCACTCACTTCAGTAACCGGGTTCAATTTACAGACAAACAGAACATTGTCTGGAGGTTTAATCTCAGCATCAGGAATATCCCCAATCTAAAACATGAGAAGAAAAGGGATTAATACACGGGATCACATTTCACATATCAAGTACTAAAATGTTTATGCATAATACCTACACTTTCAAGTACAACTGCCCGAGAATGTGCTTCCTTTGCTCTAATAACCTCCTCAAGTTCTGCTGGGTTTAATTGTTCATCCATGGGCACCCAATCATCTTCAAGTCGCACTTCATCATCAACCTAGTAAAATTGAATTTAAGCCATAATTTGATGTTTGCACTGGTGTGCTTACATAAGACTGTAAAATGGAATTATTCATTACAATGTTTTGAATTGATAAACATACTAAATGCATAACAAGTAAAATCCAATATAATCATCATCCATCTATAGCCCTACCGTGACAACCAGAAAATATGATTTGCAATATCACAAAAATTCAATCATCAGGTAATCAGTTCTTGGTTCACTGTTGTAACATGCAAGAAGCAGGAAAAGAAAAATCTGTCTTTACATTATAGAAAATAAAATAAAATTTATATAGGAAGATAAAGCACAAAAAATTAGGAAGATATTCACCTCAACAAAAACATCAGTGCAAAATAAGCACTCATCTGTTACCGAACCCAGAGGAACCACAAAAAGAACACTGAAGTGCAACTTCATACTTACCACCTTAAAATGTGTCCAAAGAAGTGCCAAATTGATTGGCCCATAAATTCAAGTAAAAAAAATAAGGTAAACAAAGTAGCTTCATTTTCTTTAATCAATTGGACTTATTTTAACAATAAATGATGAAGGACCACCGTAAAAAACCCATTACAACTTTATGCATTTTCAATTTTCAGGAGCGAAATACAAGGCTGCAATCATCCATTACCTCATCTTTGGGTTTTCCCTCAGGAGAAGCATCAGGAATGAACTCAGCTAGCTGAGGTGGATCATCATAAGGATCCTCTAAGATGTATGTGTGCTTGATTCTGTTCAATTAATTCAAGAAAATGAATACAATATATTTGTCTCAAAAATAAATATGAAAACATTTTCAATCTACATATTGTAGTAGAGAACAATGGATATAAACCGGATATTTTTATATGGTCGTCCCTTCTCATCCACATAAGCCTCATTGATTCTAGTTAAAGTCTCAAATCCTTCAGCTACCTCACCAAAAACCTGCAACAATGGACAAATCTCAGAAAACAAAGTAACTTCCATGATATGAAAGTAACATGAGAGTAAATTAGTAAAGTAAATAATTCCAAATCAATGTCTAAAAGAATTAGGGAATACTTCAGGCTCAATAACCTCTTCAAGCCCTAAAAATTGCTCCTTTCATTTTCCTTTCTGTTGGCCTAGAAAACATGCCATGTTTTACTAAATAACAATTCACTTGGAAGATCGGAGAATTACAATGCATTCCATCATCTCACGCATTAGTCCCAAAGACCCTAATAATGTTTTTCATTTTGCTTTCTCTTGGCCTAAAAACATGCCATGTTTTTCAAATAACAGTTCACTAGGGGCACAGAATTACAACACATTACATCATCTCATGCATTAGACCCCCCAACCCCGCCTCACCAAAAGAAAAAACCAACAATGCCTCGGGTCTTTTTATTCAAAAAAGAGAAGGATCATGGTAATCAATCCCAAATAGCAGCGCACAGCAACCACTCCCAAAAAATCCATAACTGTGTAGCAAATAGTAGTCAGCAACCACACATTAATAATATTCTAGAAATTAGTGTTGTAGTTAAAAGATTTAACAAATATCAAATAACTTTACCATTATTTTTAAAATATATTTTTAAATTTAATTTAAAAATAGCTTTTAAACCTTAAGAAAAATCACATCAAACAAGGCCTAAACTAATTGCTTTTGGTAAAGGTGGGAGCCAAGGCCCATTTAATGAATCTGACTAACTATTCAGAAATCTAAGACTTGAAGGTTCCATTACATCAGATAATAACAATTTTTCAAGTTAAGAGGTGAAATCGTAAGCATAGAGAAAATGGAACAAAATTGAAAAGATGAACCAGAAGTTTATATAGATAATTTAAGATATTTTACAACATAGGTTTTTGAGATCTTCCAAACTTTTTTATGTATGTTTCCTAATCTGGTTTACTTCTATTTATACTGCATCTAACATCCATTCCTAATGGACACAATTATTCAGAATGGTTGTGACTATTCCCATTTGTGACTACTCCGGATCTGATACTATTTGGTTCCAAGGGTTGCCTTTCTCCACCAGTTGCACCCTCCTGGGTTGCACTTCCTGGTCTTGTACCCCTTGGGTGTTGTGCGCCCTGCTACTAGTGGTCCAGGGCTTTTGCTTCTCCTGCTCACTGCTTGCGGTTGTACACCTTGATGATAGGTGGCTTACGCTTATCATGGAACCTCATGAAATGCAGTTCCAAATTCTTGGTCAAGGGCTATGTTTGCCAATGTATGAGAATAGTATATCCAGCTTGCTGTATTTTTCTCCTTTTAATGTTTAGCTTGCTCTGGAAGCTTATCTTTTCTGTTTTGTCTTAGGCTAGTTGGTTATAACCAACTCTTGCCTTAGATGTATGAATACAGCTCACCTTTGTATCTATTTTCTTTCATCGAGTCAAAATAATTACAAATTCAGTTTCAGATTACTTTCTCTCTCTTACTCAAATTCTCTAAACCTAAAAGCCATAATATCAGCAGCACCATTTGCTTCCCTATAAATGTGAATGAGCCTTGAATCTGCAAAGGATTTTAACATGCTTTGAATACTAGCAAGAAGAGCTCTAACATTCCCAGCTCCTTCTAGACCTTTGGTAATTTCATGGAAGACCACTTGAGAGTTCTATCCGCACCTCAATATTTCCAACCTTCAGCTTTTTGGCTAAAGTATTTCCTTCCCAAACCCCAGCCATATAGGCAGAGGTGAACCCTAACTTTTTGGAGAAACCAGAGGGTACCAGACAACCCTTTGCCTTGGTTTCTATTTCCTTCCGCTTTGTTTTATTCTTCGGATCATATGGGTCTCTATTAGTTCTATCTCATTGGTGCATTGTGTTTTGAACAGGGCCCTGTTTGGTTTGAATGGATGACAAATGAAAAGTGAAGAATAATGACCAGAAAGAAGAAAAATCGGGGGCAGTTCTTACAACTATATGCCTCTGCCACAGCTAAACTAAAACAATGAAAACTTCAACATTCTAGACATCTGAAAAACCAATGCAATAACAATAAAATAATAATAATAAACAATTTGCTAAGCAACAATAATGAAGTGGGTAACAAGGGGACTGAGCTTGAAGGAAAAGTGATGAAGAAATTCCTTGCTCACCAAACACCTGACTGAGCAACTAATAAGCAAGACAGCAACATGGGCACAACACTGGGATATGGCCAGAAATTTGGGGGACGATGGAGAGGGGATGTAAAAGAGGGTTGGCTGGATGGGAAGTTCTTTATATGAATCCTCTGATTACTGCTAAGTTTAAATGATGAAGATTTACCATCCTAGCCTTTCAGATGCATATCACAGGGTGGAATCATTTCTTCTCCCTTGTTAGCTGACAACACATCAATTTAATAGTGGTAAAGAATGACTTTCACACCTGTTTAGCATAGTAGCAACTAGTCTACAGCTGGGCAGTGTTCCACCATCTGCTGCTATCCTAGCCTAGATAGAGTTACTTAGATAAAAAAAAGATCCTGATGCCTACAGGCTGCTCGGTACAAAATGATGCAATCAAATACTCTTATGGGGGTACCCACTTCCACTGATATTATGTTTTGTTTTGTCAAGCAAAATATAGTTCCAAAACTAATTTGTTAAATGTTTCCAGCTTAGGTGAAACAATTAACAGAAGGACAGCTAAAAAATTAGTTTATCTTTTCTAATTTGATATTATTTTTAAAATAAAAACATAAACCTAATGTGTCCCTCCAAAAGCCAAGTTCTGAACATACCCTAACGAAATATATATCTCAGAATCAAATACCATGCCATTGACAGGTGATCAGGAAATGCTAATTTAGAAATTGATAAAACTAACAAAAAGCTCATCTGCTCCTTAGAAACAAATCAATATTCTATTTTATATAAGTTTGTTCTAAAATCGCTGACTTTAACTATGTAAAGTGAAACACATTGATAAAATTCATTAAAATAATGCATCTCTATTATTTATAACAACACAAAATTGGGTTTAAAATGCACTATAATATCAATTATCAATCGTCAATCATCAATCTTTAATACTTATGCAAGAAAGGTGACAAAGATAACAAGGCAAGGACATAATCCACATTCATATCCAGAATAGGCCTAGAGAACAGATGTTATCTTTCAAGTTGATTTACTTTTCTGTCTTCCCCTAATTTTATTTTTACACCCCTTTTCTGTAAGTAAGAAATGTAAACCAGTAACTGTTTAAAGCTACCCATCATATATTATCATTGTGTTCAAGTAGAACCCTCTGTAATTCATCCCAATGTAATTACTGCATAAAAATTAAAATTCTTAATTATTTTGATGGCAAATAACATTACAGAATGTCATTTATATCCAAATCCACAAAAAGTAAACGCTGTAATCAATGTATGGATATGCACACAAACCCAGCGAAACAATTAAAGCAAGGTTACATTAAATACTTACTGTGTGCTTCCCATCAAGGTAATCAAGATCATCACGCAGTGTGATATAAAACTGATAACAGAAAAAAAATAGTAATTAAAAGTTAAAATTATACTTTATGTTAACTAGGAAAACATTCATCAACCTGCCTAAACATGCCATACCTGTGAAGCATTCAGATTCTCTCCAGCACTTGCCATGGCAACTGTTCCAGTCTTAGAATGCTTCAGATCAATATGAATTTCATCACTGAAAAATCGAGCCTGTTCACCATAAAGAAACCTAAAAAAGAGGAAGCCACCATTGCACAATTCGAGAACACCATATCAGGAACCACATTTTCAAAAATAAAAACAAAAAGGATCAGAGAATTTAGCCTGTAACTAAATGAACAAGCAGACTCAGTTATGTACTTGTAAATGGAATCACCACCAGTTCCAGTTCCAGTTGGATCGCCAGTCTGAGCAGTAAAATCCTTTTGAACAGTGTGAAATAGACACCCATTATAGTACTTAATCCTGGAAAACCAATTTCAAACCAACAAAGAGCACATTATGATTTGACGAAACACTAAGTGCATGTTTGGTTTTACAATTCACAGTCATAAATGTGGATCCATTTCAACACAATGAAGAGTAGCTTTCATGTTTTGAATCCACGAATGGCCTGATATGATTTGTTCCAAAAATGCAATAAAGATTCACGTTCAGAGACGGGTGAATGTGAATCCATTTCAAAGCTATTAAGAGGAGTTTTCATGGTCAATAAGTGCTTTCAGTAAATTTCAGTGCCAATCAAATCACATGCTAGGAGTAAATGATACCATCTCAAGTCTCAACACAGAGCATGCTATAACCCTGGAAAAATAATCCAGACATACCTATATTGCCCGGATACTTAGTACGATACGATATGGGGATATGGCATATTTCAAAAACATCAAGATACGACACAATCTAGATACCTTCATAAAATTTTTACAGAAAATATGAGACATTTATGTCCACTAGAACCCCCTTCCCCACCAGTTTCAACCATTTTCACTAAACATCAAAATTTCAAAACAAAAAAAAAAAAGCTAACAGAGACTAGGATGAACGTTGAACAGAACAAAACATTTATACTTCATAGCGATAAATAAAATGAATAAAAAAATAAACATTTGAGCATTAATGAACCACTTAACAGAGACAACACATAAACTCAAAAAAATATAAATAAATAACTGACTAGAATGAACATTGAACACAAAATAGAGCACTGATACTTCATAACAATGAATAAATTGAATGAAAAAATGAGCAATTAACAGTGAAGACCCGTGAAGACCAGTGAAGAAAGAAGAAGCTAAGAACAGTGAAGAAGCTCGAATGAAGAATAGTGAAGAACATCAAAGCTTGAACAACGAAGAAGCTCCGTCGACGGAAAAAGAAAAACATGTGGGTGGGGAGACCACAAGAAGACCAAAGACTAGAAGCTTCATCACTGACCTAGGTCACCTTCAAGAATGAAAGAAGACCGGAAGAAGAACGCAATGGATGGGTGAGGGGAGAAGAAGAACAACATGCACGGTGGGGAGAAGAAGAATGACAGAATCCCTAGGCTGTCTCTAAATGGGGGGGGGGGGGGGGGGGGGATATACAAAAGGTGAGGTTCTGTTCCTTTCTTGTTCACTAATGGGATTCCAAAGAAATAATTTTTAAAACTCAATTCCAAATTTCATCAGCTGTGTCGTATCCAATGACTAAGCCATATCCAGCTAGAAAATGGGTATATCCTTACCGTATCGGAGACTTATCAACACTTTTCCTAAATTAAAAAATAAAAAAAAATCCGATACTTTTTGGACACGCATCGGGGCGTATCGATCGTGTATTGATATTTGATACATGTCCGATACTGGTACATGGTGATTTTGGAATATCTGGGCTTCATAGATACATACAAATAGCATAACAGTAGTGTATGAAAGCATACATACACATACAGTATAACAAACTCATAGCAACAGAGAGTGTGTTTATGATTCTGAAGAAGTATCCACATATTGCAAATACGATAATAGTCCATTAAAAAAAGCACGTATAGAGTAATGGAGAATAAGTTACGATGTTAAACAGACATTTACATCACAAAATTGTTTGTTTTATATATATAAAAGACCTGGTAGGGGTTTTACTTTCAGAAGTGCTGAAGGTGAAAAAAAATATCAAATACTAAATAAGGAAGAAGATGGTGAAATTTTGAAAGAAAAGAGATTAGTTCATTGTAAGGGGTTAAAGAATGGGGAAATTGAGGACTAACTTGCAAAGCTTTAAGAAATTCTTGCACGTCAAGGGGCATTTGTTGGTATTCAAATCAATGACAAGATCCCCTAAGCTTGTAACGATCAGCACTGACATCTTGTTGTGAACAAGTGAACGAGCCCACACTCACAAGTTAAGCTCTAAGTAAACTCAGCTGAAACCTGAAGCCCTTTTTCTTTTTCCTTCCTTCCTTCCTGTGGATGCTTGTTTGATCTCTCCTTTAGATTAAAGGCACAGCAATTTCTGAACATTCAAAGTTTATATTAAAAAAATAACAAATTAGAAAATGCTAATCAATTTATTCTTTCATTGATCAGTTTGAGGACAAAACTCACATTTCACCAATGTTATTAAACTCACCATAAATCAACCCAGACAAAATTTTGAGTCATTGGGTACCTAGTCGAACTAGTAAGTGATCGGGTTGAATTGGCTGACCTAGTAGCATTACATCTTATAATTTTATTTTATACCTTAAAAACTATAGGAGGTCTCTAATTTTATTTTTTTTTCAGCATAAATGGGAAGATTCAGATTTGCTTAGATTCCTCAAATACATATCAGCATATGTTACAAGCAGCGTATGTGTGTTTGTGTGTATATATGTATATGTGTATATAAAGATATCAAAATTAAACCATAATAATGCATATCAGATCAGATTTCAAACACGGGAATTAATATGTTTCCCCTATTGAGTTTAGATCAATGAGTCTGTTCATATTTATGAAATTTCAACTTCAATTTAAAAGGGGAAGATCTCCTAAGATACCTTGTCCAGCAAAGAAGCTCTAGAGTAAGTAACAATGAGTAAAGCTACAAGCCAAGCAGTGACAGAGGCTACCAACAGTGGTGACAATGCAGAGGAAGGTGGCTGTAACAGTATGATGCAGATGGAGGGGGGCAAATGCTGAATGGTAATAACCTGGATCAAATTTCCATCTTCATCACATAATTGACATGTATTTTGGAGCTATTGCTATGCCACATTTATGATTTCAATTCTTAAAAGAAATTATAAAAAAAAAATTAGGGGATTTATTGAATAGTGGTAAAATAGCATATTAGAATGTCATTTACTGTGAGAACAGCCACAAGATTCTAAACTAGATAGTTTAAGTGAGCATCGTGTATACAGGCAGATTGAAAGAGATGAAGACAATAACCGGACATCATCAGAAAAAAAAAATTCTGGAGTTCCATGGCTTAAAATTCATAAATGAAAACATGAAAAAGTAATGCTAACAACCTTTATAAACCTTAAACCCTAAACATAAACTCACAGGACCAATGCCAAGCACTAAAATTTACAATTATTAACAACCTTTGTAACCTAGGCCAAGCAACCATTTACAATCATGAATCATCAGCATTCATCTTGCATTTGCAAAGTAACCAAAACCACCATTTACTATCATCATTCATTACTCACTAGGAAACAAACTCAAAATGTGAAATAAAATCTTAAAGGAAGAAGTGCGTAAGTACTCGGTGGCAGCCGCAAGACGGTGACGACGCGGTAGCTGAAAGCAGGAGCGACAGACCAGAGCGACGGGCCGAGCGAGGGAAGAAACGAGAGAGAGATCAGAGTTTTGAGATGAGTGCAGTTTTTTCTTCGCTCATCTCTTCTTTTTGTTCATTCTATGATTAGTTGATTGATGATAATACTACTGGTGTATTACAGTTTTGAAAAGGTTGAACAAGAGAGAGAATACACGAGAAAGAATGAAAGAGAATAGAGAAAATAATTATGTCATAGTGAGGTTGTGATACATATAACATTGCCTACTTGATCATCTATTAGTGAAGTCAATAATAGATGAAAATTCATTAATGGTAGGGATTAAATTCAAACAATTTTAAAGTATTAAGAACTAAATCCTAATAAACTATTATGCTAAGGATTAGATTCAAATAAATACATTTACATGGATCAAATACTTCCTCAACTCACAATTTAAATAAACAAAATGCAATAATACATTAGTAATGAATAATGATTTGAATTTTCTTAGTGTATGATAAAGGTTAAAAAATTTGAACTAAAAACTTCAAACTAAACTACCCAAATTGATTTTTGATCAATCTTAACAACTAACAATGATGCATTAAGTAATTTTGTTTAGAGTGGACATAAGTTTTTTTATTTTCAAAAGTCTTATTGAAAAATAAATATTTGTTCAAATAATTTTTTTTTTGAGAAAATCATCTATTGGTTTTTTAAAAATTAAGTGATCACCAACTTAATTATCAAAAGATTTTGAATAAATCTTTCAACAATATTGGTCCTCCATTTGGTTTCGTTTATGATTAAGCCAATAAAATTTAATAAAACATTTTAAGTGTCAACATCAAATGTCTTTTGATATTGGGTTGTTCTTTTCATTTGTTCTCTCTAACTCTAATCTCTTTTTCCCATTGTATGCTTTCTTCTCCATTATTTTTCCATTGTTGCATAATGTC
Organism: Clitoria ternatea; assembly: GCA_037962975.1. Lineage (NCBI taxonomy): Eukaryota > Viridiplantae > Streptophyta > Magnoliopsida > Fabales > Fabaceae > Clitoria > Clitoria ternatea. The sequence continues at coordinate 100,309,085 of CM075674.1, read as the reverse complement.
AAACACCTCTTATTGTAGTTCATCTTACTTCCCTAATCATCAATCTTCCGTCATGGTTAATGTCATTCATAAAGAATTAATGCATTTAAAATGTTGTCATTCAATACTTGAACCCCAGTATTGGCTCCATCTTGGGATGGAAATAGGCTAAGTCGTCTATCGGGCCCATGGTCTGACCTTTTTAAAACCTATATAGGTCAGGTTTGTCGAGCCAAAAAATTAGCTTTTAAAAAGCTCTTTTTAAGTAAACAGGTCAAACCATAAGCTTTTTAAAAAGTCTTTGAAGTTCAATATGCCGATCTATCTAATTGACCTAACTACTAATTATTTATATATATTTATAACATAATATATATATATATTACATATTTACATAATATAAATTAATATTACAATTATAATAATTTTTTTAATATAAACTTTATTTTATAATTGTTTGGATCAATTGTGGTGATTATTTTGGATTTAATTATCTTTGCTTTGTATGAGAAGTTGTATTTATCTTATTGAATTTAAAATCAACATTTGACTCATTTATATTGATAGGCCCGGATAAGCCTGTGTTATAGTAAGTGGTAGGTCTGTCAACCTATGTAGTTTGATAGGCTTTTTAGGTGGCTGTTGAACTTTTGAAAGCCTAATTATAAACAGACTATTTAAATAGAAGGGCAAGACAGTATGACAAGCTAATACGTCAGGCTCATAACAATTGAAAGTAAGTCAGGTTTAGGTCTTTCAAAGTTAGACCTGACCTAACTCATTTCCATCCCTAACTCTATCTGAGTATCCCATCTAGTTCACTATGCACAATCAAGATACACTTTTGTAGTACTTGGACCCTTTCCAATAATGGTGAATCCCACTTAAAGTAGGGAGATACCTTTTCCTTACAATTATAATAGAGTCAATTCTTATGATATACTTTCTAAAGATTGAATTGCCACACCAAAAGTTCCCATCTAAGGCAAAACACAACTCATTTTTCTATTCACAAACCTCAAAGGCTTAAACTTGTTGAGCTTGCAAATGATGCCTACTTGAAGGCATTGCTGCTAATTATGAAACTAAGATAAACTTTAATGGCTAAAATAGGGAGCTTAGGTGGTTGTTTGGTTGGTTGTGTCATGACTAACCAAATCGAGGTTTGATAAATGAAAAAAAAAAAGATATGTTTAGTTTAACAAAATTTTGACTATCTTAAACGACATCAACAATTAAATCTTTTCATTATCATCACTTTATTTTTTTCAATTACTTACTAAATAAGCACCAAGTCCTGCAAAACTTTTTTAGTTAATTTTCTTTTAATTTTTCTTATTTACTTTTCTTCAATTTAGAGTCAACTCACAAACTGTAGGTTCTAAAAACTCATCACCTTAGCCACTTAATATGTCCCATAAATTTTGTTAGCCTAGTCACATCCATAGATGAGTGGTGAATCAATGCGGTGGTCAATTAAATTATTAAAGGATTTATTTGATGATAAAATTCTTTCCTAAATTAAGTTGGTGACTATTTAATTTATCACAGGTCAAACAAATAATTTTCTTATTTTTTATTAAATAGATTTAAAACTATATTGTTTAAATAATAAAAATTAATTTTTAATTATTAATTTTCAAACTATCCTATCAAATTTGTCAAAAAGTAAAACTAAAAACTGAAAAAACACATCAATAAAACTTACCAAATCAGAATAAGATTTGATAAAAGAAAAATCTATTTTAAAAAAAACAGATAATTTAAAAAATCAGAATAAGATTTGATAAAAGAATAAATGGATGAAGATTAAGAAAACAGATAATTGAAAAATTGGAATAAGATTTGATAGAGGAATGAATTAAGAGAGAAAACAATTTTTTTAAAAAAAAAATTGTACCCTGTTTCTTCAACAGTGTACAATGTATGACACCATAGTACACACCGAGTTACGCTATTTTTTACACAATCTGCACAATATTTCCTCTTTCAATCTTCTTTCTCCCAAATTCCCCTTCAAAGGTTCGTTCCTTTCTTTCTCAATCTACACCTTTTGTCCCATATCAAATATCAATTACGTTTCATATTATTTGCCCAGTTGCACGACTATAACTTTTTTAAAGAAATAAACCATACACATGGAATCAAGTTTGTCTCTTCAATTCTCTTTTTTAATTTTTGTGTCTCTGGGTTTCAAAATTTACACCTGCATTGGAATGGATTGTGTCATCCTCTTAAAACTTGCATTATGGGTTGTCGGCGAATCTTTATTTTTCTTGTGCAATTTGGCTTAGTTTGTGAGCATTAGTTTGGCTTAGCGTTCTTTTTTTCTTCGTTTCTATTTCAATTTTCGTTGTGAGTTGTATTGTGACATGGCATTGATATCTTGAGCAGGTATTGCAGTGCAGAGTTTGTTTAAGATGTGGCAGAAGCGTGAAACTGCTTAAGCTGCATTCAACCATGTCAGGCCTCGACTCAGGTTGGCTCCTTAACTTTGTTTTTGTTTTTTCATTTTTTCTGTGGTTTTGTACTTTTGTTATATTCTTTCTTACTTTCTTGTTGTCGATTTGAACAAGTTCACTTGTGATGTTTTCTTATGTTGTTTGCTGGGACAAGATTAGTGAACTTGTTTAGTCTCTAGTTGTGGTTGGTTGTATTTACTTTTGACAAAACCCCCCATTTGGTCCCTCACTTTTTCACAATCGGACACTTAGATCCCTTATTTTTAAAATTGACCCCGTTAATCCCTTTCTGCGCCAACGTCGGGCACTGAAGTCCCCACCGTCCAGACACGTTTAAACGGCGTCAAAGTTTGGTGACGTGGCCGTTTAAATCGAAGGTTCCATGCCATGTAGGAGTAAAAACGACATCGTTTTTGCCAAATAGTTAAATAAGAAATTAAACAAAAAATCCTCTTTAAAAATCCCTACCCCATGCCGCTTTCCCCTTTTCGATTGTCTTGCCCTAAGAAGCTCAGCTCCCATCCCAAGCTCAGCAATGGAAGGTGTGAATCAAAACCTTAGTCGGTCATCATCATCCTCAGCCTCCAGTCAGCGTCGGCCCCGTCTCCGAAGCCTAGAAATGTCACATCGAAGATGTCGCTGTGGAGACCCACCAATGTTGCGCGTCTCCCAAACGACGAACAATCCAAATCGCGAGTTCTGGACATGTCCGCAACTCCGAGGTTCACAGTGTGATTTCTTTGCCTAGGTGGTTGATGGGGACTTAGTAGCTCACGATGAAGAATGGAGGAAGACTGTGATGACGAAGCTGATACAAATGGAGGAGGTTATTTTTAGATTTAAAAATGATGTTCGTAGGGAGGTCTGTGAAGGCATGACTCAAGTTCTGCAAGATACAATGAGTGGTTGGCAGATGAATATGCAGTCAGTGGTGAAGAAATTGTGTATAGAAAGGCAATCTGAAGTTAGACAACTGAAGATGATTTTGCTGGCTTAAAGTTTTTTTATATTATTCTCTGTTATGGGGTTTATGCTAATGTTATTAAAGATGTAAGGTTTAGATTTAGGTGATTAGGGTTTAGGCTTTTGATGTAGGGTGTTTTATGTTATCTAATTCGATAGTGGTAATGTAAGGTGCATGTACATGTTTCCCTGTAAGAATATTAAATTGAGTTAAACTGTTGAAATGGTTCAGCATATGTATCCTTGTGTGTATGAAGAAATTGATGTTATGAAAATTGCAGGGAATGGTTCCCCATTGTATAACACATTAGCATTTGTAGATTTAAAAGAAGCTTTCCTAACCCAAAGTAGTGACTATGAGACAGGCAGAATGTATTTTAAAGGATTCAACATAGAAGTTCCTCTTTGTGGAAAGAGTGATTAATACAATGTTTTTCAGTTTATGCAACTGCCTTCAAGACTAACCATGCCTCCCATAATTTGCAATCGTACCATTATCATACTGATATGCACATTATATAATCCTTTTCCATAGTTTAGAATATGAGACATTATTGTATTAGGTGATGCCCTTCAAAATTATATGCATACCATATTCATTCATAAAAAATTGGTCACTAAATTGTATGCATCATTGACCTTTATTGTAAAAATTTAAATAAACACTAGAAAATGCATAGTAATATAGACAATGTACATAAATTTAAATAAACACATTAAAAATTCAGAATAAATACATAATTGTCATTGAGTATCACTGCCATTGTTAACCTAGACATTTGTCAAAACACAACCTGATGTAACCAACATGCCTGGTTACTAGCCAAAGCAATAGGACACACAATAACAATCATTTAGTTCCCCTGAGATTGTATCTAGTGGGGCTTGGTGATGCTGTAATTCTTGAGGGGGTTGCCAATCTTGGGCTTCTTCTAACAGAGGTAGTCACCTCTGTCTGAGACATGGGTTGTGAAGATGTGATATCAATTACTTCTTGTGATGGTGGAGGTTGGTTAGTTGATTCTGCAGGCACTTGGTCGACTTTCCTTTTCTTTTTAGCCACAGGGCAGGTTGCCCTATTGTGTCCAACTTCGTGACATTCATGACATTTACTTGGCTGATTTTTTCTTTTCATCTTAATGGCTTTTCCAGCTTCATTCCCACTTTTTTCTTTGCCTTTGGCAGCAGTCTCTCTACTTTTCTCACCTGTTTTTCGTCTCTGTTTTTTAGGCCTTCCAGTGGTGTTTGTGATGAAAGGAGGAATTGGTGGAACACACCCTGTCTTCTCCCAGAACTCTGAGCCGGGGACTGATTCAACATGATGCTCATATGTTGCATTCCAAGCTGCCATTGTTAAACCAACATGGCAATGGTCCTCTGCATGTTCTCCCTTCTCAGCTATAGCTGCACAAGCATGTCTACAGGGCATGCCTATAGAATATGAAACAAGTGTATCAGAAAAAACATACCACATTATAGAATATGAAGTCAGTACAGTGTTTAGGGTTTCAAATACCTGTTAACTGCCACATCCTGCATGTGCATTCTTGGGTCCCAAGGTTTACTGCTACCCTTGCAGGATAACAACTAACCTCATATTTTTCAGTCCCTCCATCACCTATTAGAAGTCATTCAAAAACCAAATGAAAGTCTAAACTAATGAGGTTATTATTTAAAAATCAAAAAGAAGAATATGTTAAGTTACCTGTCCACATTACATTCCAGTTACTACTTGCACTTTTTTCCTTGTCTAACCTACTTTGTTGAATTGGTGGTAGCTGACCTACATGCCCTGTCAACTTAACCTTATGGTTGCCTATTGTAACCATAATGTATGTCCTTATTTTCTCAAGCATAGTCACTATGGGCTTGCTTCTAGCATGCACCAATTTGGAATTGAGTACCTCACAATTATTGTTTGTAATGTTGTCCACCTTACAATCCTCATCGAAGAAAGCCTTGCTCCAAGACTCCTTTGGGAATTTTGTCAAGTATGTCCAAGCATGTTGATTAACCTGTCTTATCTTCACCATATTCCCTTGAAATTTGGTCGAGGTAGTTGATCTTGCAGCTTGCCATAAGAGGGACCTCAGCTCTGCCCCTTTCCATTGCTTAGAAAAATTCTGCCATAAGTGCCACACACAAAACCTGTGTGGCACACCAGGCATGACCTCTTGGAGTGCTGGAATAAGTCCCTGTAAAGTATGGAATACTATCAAAATACTATTAAGTATGATGCTAAACCATATAAAAGCTAATGTAATTACCTTTTGCATATCACTCATAAAGGTTAGCCTTCTTTCCTTGTAATCACCAACATCCGAATGGAGCAGCTCCAGAAACCATTTCCAGTTGTCTTTATTCTCCACCTGACACACACCATATGCAATAGGCCATATATGGTTGTTGGCATCCTGACCAACAGCAGTTAGAAGCTGACCCCTGTAGTAACCTTTGAGGAAACAACCATCCAATCCAATTAAAGGTCTTCGACAGGCTATAAAGCCATCTCTACATCCCTTCAAACATATATACAACCTATCAAAAATGGGTGGACCTTCTAGTTGAGGTTGGCACTCCATCTTCACAGTGGACCCAGGATTCCTCTTTAATAGTTCTGCACAGTAGTCCCATAACATGGCAAATTGTTCTTTTTCACATCCTTCAATCACCTCTCTACTCCTTTTCATTGATCTGTAGATCATTTTGTCCTCTAACTTAACCTTGTACTTTTCCCTAAAAAGATCATAAACCTCAGAGTGCTTAACATTTCTATGCCTCCTCATGAAGTTGACAAGCTTACCTGTAACCCATTGTTGGTCACACACAGAGTTCTTAAACACCCTGGCACAGGAATGATGATCATTAAATGTCTTGATTTGGAATGATTTCCTGATAGGGTTCAGACTACAAAAGACTTCCCATTCACAATTCTTCGCTTTACACCTTGCCCTTACTCTTACCTTATCATTTTTCACCCATTTAATATCTCTCCCTGCCTGGACAGTGTAGTCTTTCACAGCATTTTTAAACACCTCAAGTGACTGAAACTCCATCTCACACTCCAACCTTACATTGCCAAAAGTGGCTGTTTCATTAAATTGAGGGTATACCTCTCTGCCTTCACCCTCATCCTCTGAACATGGAGGAGTTCTCAACTCTTCTGAAATCCATGTGTCTTGACTCTCACAATCATCTCCTCCCACATGGTTAACATTATCCTCACTTTCACCCCCTGTATCAATGTAGGATATAGTAGGAACAGCTGACCTTCTTCTCCCACATGGTTTAGACTTCTTACACTTTTCCTTTGTCTTCTTACTCATTCCTGCATTTGTATCCTTCAGCTTTCCTTTACCCTTCATCTTTCCTTTACCCTTCATCTCTCCTTTCCCCTTCATCTTTCCTTTACCCTTCATCTCTCCTTTCCCCTCCATTATTTCTACATCTGCCATGTTAATGTTACTGTCTTCACCCTGCCTTGAAGCCTCACCACCTAACTGCTCTTCAAACAGAACCTGACCTTCAACATCAGCCATACACTTGTCATTTTCGAACAAGTTAACATCCTCCTCAACCACTATCTTCTCAACAACCTGCATTGAGTAAACCCCAACCTGCACATTGTTACCAACTTCACTATGATTTCCCCCATCAATATCCATCATACATATCTCATCCACTGGATGTTCAAAATACACATCCATTAACCATTCATTCAATTTCGCACAGGCAACCATTTCTAATATGTCCTTATCACATCTTAGCACCTTCAACCCATCATTAAGACCATACTGTGGGTCATGCCAAAATATGTTACATTTGCTATCATAGCCATTGTTCTCAGCAAATCTATAAAAAGCAAAATAATCTATATAATCTGGGTCCACCTCCCCCCAAACCTCAACTTTCTCCGATTTATATTCTTTTTCACCATGACTGTTGACTACAAACTTACCACCATAATGTAGATTAAGCCTGATTTCCTACCCAAATCATTCAAAAAAAAATTAATCATTTCTTATTTAAATAATAGTAAAATATGACATATATAAACAGTGCACGCACATGGGGGGACCATAAAAAATTTACAATTCATGGCATGATAGCAAAAGACAATGACAGAACAGGAATCCAATACATGCTCACGGGACCACATAACACTGTTCTCCTCTATAAGAACGCAAAAAATGGCCCTTAATAGTTCAACATACAAACCCTTAATAGTTCGAAACCCTAAACCCCAATAGTTCAGAACCCTAATCCCCCCAACAGTTTGAAACCCTGAACCCCGGTAGTTCGAAGCACACAACCTTACCCTGCCTACATTTATCCAGAAGAAAACCAGAGAATACTCACCTCCACTGAATCTCCCATTTCTATCGAGCGTGATGTGTTCTTCAACCAACGCTAGTGTTGCTCCTCGCGAGAATGTCCACTCCGATGGGGAAAAGGATGACCAACGTTCCAGAATATGAGAGTCGAACGAGAAAATCTCTGAAGGGGGATTGGAAAATGGGTTAGGGTTTTTTGAATCGAATCAAAGTAGGGGGATTTTTTTGTTTAATTTCTTATTTAACTATTTGGCAAAAACGGTGTCGTTTTTACTCCTACATGGCATGACACCTTCGATTTAAACGGCCACGTCACCAAACTTTGACACCGTTTTAACGTGTTTGGACGGTGGGGACTTCGGTGTCCGACGTTGGCGCAGAAAGGGATTAACGGGGTCAATTTTAAAAATGAGGGATCTAAGTGTCCGATTGTGAAAAAGTGAAGGACCAAATAGGGGGTTTTGTCATTTACTTTTGGTTGATTCTTTGTATCTCAAAAATCAAGAGCAAGATACTAGTGGACTGCATGAAATTTCTTGCAAAGGCGAAGGGAGAAGGGGAAGGAGCAAAGGTCGTGGATCTGTCTATCTCTTTTAACAAATATTAACAAACTAACAACTAACACTTGCCCTATTAAAAAAAATGTAAATGTGCTTATGTTATGATGCAAGTCTCATTGTCTGTTATGATAAAATTGTCTCGAATGAATCTTTATGTGCTTATGTTCTGCATGTAAGTATCCTTTGTGTGAATTTGAAGTTAATGATGGAATATTATTTGAAGCAAGAGAGCATTCTATTCTGGTCTCTTCCCATATTGATACTGTGTTTTCATTGTATGTTTTCTTCATCTGTTTGCTCCCATAATTCTGTTTTAATCAATCATTTTTTTGTCTTTGTTTTCAAAATGATGTTTATATAGATTACTGGGATGCATTTATTTGTGAGTCTATGGTCCAATTTACCGGCCATTCTTTATTCTACGGGGTAATATATTTCTGAAATTTCATGCAAGCATGTAAAGTGACTGTTCTTATTTCAATCTCTGTCTCAAATGTGTGAGCCATTCCTTTGAACGTCTTTACAAATTCTTCGCACTTCATTGATTTAATTTAAAGTTGAAGTAGTGCAATATAATGTCTAGTCTATCTTTCTGGAGATCTCAAAGTGATGGCTGACACTAAAGCAGGAGTAGCATCATTTTTTATGTTTTCTAAAATTGTATTGTCACATTTCTGGTTTGCATTGTCAACTTCACAAATTTCTTTTGATTATGGTGGGGAACCAACTTCTATCAAATCATATGGTATTCCCACGGGTGGGAGTAGTGCCAACATTAGCCATAATTCTGCATTCAGAATCAGAGGTATGCCACCATCAACCTAAATATATAGTGTTTTCTATTTGTTACTATGAAGGTAGTCACTAGTCAGACTTATTTTATTGTTTAACTCTTTCAAATCCCAGAAACACATGCTGCTACATGGGAAGACTGAAGGTAAGTGCATCAGCAACACTTCCAATTTATGGAAATTTAGTTTATTATATACCTGGGAAGTTATCGTGAGCAAATACTGGGACATTCATGTTTTAGATTAAGGGATCCTGCTAGATTTTAAGCTTTGTTTAGTCGGGGGGACAAAATAATGACATGTTAACTCTTATGCACTTAGTATCTATGATGGTGCTGTTGCACTATCTGTGAAATTGGATGCATACAAGGAAGGGTACTTTGCCTTTGAATTTGTATGACATTTTTGAGAATTTACACTTGTAGAGTGCAGTTTGTTTCTTAGTTCCCGGGGTTTTGGAGACCATGGTGTGAGGGGTATGATGCTAGCTGCCAAATATGCCAGAGAAAACGATGTTCCTTTCCTCAGGATTTGGTTGGGAATGAAAATTTCTGTGATTGAGTTTACTGGATCAGTAAGTAACATCTGTGTTTATGTCATGTTTGGTTCTTTATGACTACATGCTTTTGTTGGTGCATTTTAAATTCATTCTTAGGTTTGGGGCATTGAGTTTCTGCCTTTCTTCTTGATATTTTATGGAATGTAGTAGTTAGCGCTGTTATAATTTAATGCTGCCCCTCCCAAGGACACATGATTTCTCTTTGTTTTGTATTGGGCGAGCTTTGTTTTTACTATGTGTTCGCTGTACTTTCTGAAGCTCAAATTGTTTCCATTGTGCCTGGAGATTGAAACAGAGAAGACAACTCCTGAGGCTGCTAAGAACAGTGAGGCTAGAATTATTCATCTTTACAATTTTTCAATAATGCAACTGTAACGGATTTTGAGCACAAGTTATATTTGTGTGTCAAATTTAAGCAAGTGAATCATAAAGGACAACATTATTACTAATAATTTTAAATGTCATCATAATTATGTTTAAATGTTGCAAATAGGCAGTTGGCAAATTATTTTTAAAATGTCGTCATAAGTAAGTTTAAATGTTGCAATGGATAGGTAGTGACATTTCTTAAAATATCAACATAATTGTGTTTACATGTTGCAAAAGAAATAAATTAGTAACATGTTTATATGTTATTGTTTATGTGCTAATTACATTGCAAACAACATTTTTATACAATATTTGCTTAAATGATACTATATTAAATTAGCAATATTTTACCAATCGGTTATGGCTCAGTTGGTAACGTAAGCTGAGATTGTGAGAAGAGCCTTAACTATGACTAAGCCCCGAACAAGACAAGAGCCGCAACTCCAGAGTTTCATCACCATAAGAAAAATTTAATTAGATTCCAATATAAAACATAAATTGAATAAGGGAAATTATTAAATTAAATTTGATGTAGTAATAGGTTTATCTTTTCACATTTTTAATTGTTTTTCTTATCTTCTCTTTTGCACGGTCCATTTCTTCGTAGGTAAAGCCCATTGCAGGCTTCTCATCCAAATCCACCAAGTGAAACATCTTGATTAAAGGATATGCACCTTCAAGCAACAATATTCTTTAAAAACTCTTTATCTATAACCAATGTTTCACAAAACTTTCCATAATTAAGCATTAGATAGTCGGTGCAAGGCCAGAAATTGGAACACATTGATTACGCTTGTTCTTGTCCTTCGCTTTAGGGCCTAATTCTTGTTCACCTCGAATGATCGTGTTGGGTGAATTGTGACCTTATACAATCGTGTCGAGTGAGCAACAACTGCTTCATCACAGTATTTACTTATGGGCTAACGGGTCACACTTTGGTGAAGTATATTGGGTCGTGTTCCACTCATTTGATATGAACATTCTTATGAGCCGTCTTTTTTATCCATTAAGCAACCCAATGTCAAGTAAGAGGTAGCAAAATGCATAGTAGTCGGTCTAATTAAATTTGTGTAATTGGTAAACCGACGCAATAAAAAAATCAATGCCCTCTTTGAGTAGATGAAAGTTGTAATTTTTTTACCGAGTGTAATTGTCTCCTTGTGGGTTGACAACTTCTCAAGATCCTCTAATATTAGATCGATGTAATAAGCTACACATAAAATCCAATAGCACTTGTTTCTTTTCTCCATGAACAGCTCTCTAGTTGCCTTGTAGTTTGTTGCATTGTCAATGACAATTTGCACTCTCTTCACCCACTTATTCAACAATATCATCCATCATCCTAAAAACTCTCTCAATTGTTTTAGAAATATCTAAAGCATCAATAGTGTGACATCCCGGTGCTGTTGAGGGCGGGGAGTGATCGTCGGTGCATAGGCACGAACAAAGAGCAGCTCCTGGTAGGCTTCCAGTGGGAGGGACGCATGAACAAACCGAACACATACCAGAATGAGAGGGATCCAAAGACTGTATAGGTATGAGACTATACAGTCAAAGATGGCTTAAAGGAATGAATTCGTACTACCTATATCAACAAATGCATTAGCCTTTTCAGTGACCCATCACTTAAGGACTCCAAAGTTAAACGTACTTAACTTAGAGTAATTCTGGAATGGGTGACCTCCTGGGAAGTTTTCGGGAAGTGTGTGAGTGAGGACAAAAACACACTGGAAAGGTTTCATGTTGGTCTGTGGGGAGAGTCAAGGCGTTACAAATAGACTTTAAAAACACAGTTCTCATTGGATTGTTTATCAAGAAATTTAGTATAGCTCTTTTTTTATTAGTCCATCCATTTGTCATAATGGTTCAACTTGTTTTTCTCAAAGAGCCTTATGCTTCTCCAAATCATCCTTGGTGAAATTAACCTTTTGCTTTAATTATTTAACTTTGATCTCATGGTAGGAAGGTGGTTTTAAATTCTAAAGCATATCAAGCAACTAATTCAAGCATCTTCTTGAACTCATTAGAATGGGCAACATTGAAAGCATTAATGTAAAAAAAAGGCGGTAATTTCTTGTCAAGTTTCCTCCTTAAAATTTTCTTAAAAATAAAATTAATTGTTTCTTGACTACTTGTTTTTCTCTTGAATATAATGGCTGAGGTATCATCCTTTTTCCTTTTCTGAGCCACACCCTTTATACTTTGTACATCAACTCCACTTGTTGAACTAATTGTCTCTCCCTTCTTCAAATTATCATCATGTAGTTTGAACACATAATTCAACAATTCTTGTTTAATTTCATTAGTGATTGTCTTACATTGTGCAATATCTTTAGAGATTCTAGTCAAATGGTGTTTAAGCTTGTAAATGTCTCACACTCTTTCTTACAAAGTAAACACATCACTCTTATTTAATCACGATTAATGGCAACATCGTACTTCTACCCAATATCACTCCCCAACATCAAAAAGACACTTTCTTGTTTTTTCACAAACCCCTTGGAAACACAGGCTCCAATACCAAAACTTGGAGAAAAGGTTCAAGAGAGAAAATCAATAATAAAGAAATACAGAAAGAGTATATACTATTGATTTGTATTGTGTTACATTATTGAACATCACATTAGTATTTATAGAACTCATTAGGATTCTAACTAACTAACAACATTCTAAGAAAATAACAACTTTAGAACCCCACTAAGACGAGTAATGCCTACTTCAAGTTTGAAGCTTTTTGGGAGGAACATTTAGAGCGTTCCAGCATTATAAAGGTGGGTTGGGATAAAGCTGAAAGGAAGGAAAATGCTTGGGATCAATTGGCTGAACACCATTCTCAATGTAGTTCAACACTCCAACAGTGGCATCGTGATACTTTTAAGAAGACTGATATTGAAATCGCAAGACTCCAATATAAGCTCCAAAATCTTTTAAATAAGGGTAATACTGCAGCAGATAGGGAGCACATTGCTTCAACTCAAATGATGATTGATAAGGCAAGGGAGCGTTAAAAAATCTATTGGTTCCAGTGATCTATAATTAATTGGCTCAAGTGGAGAGACTCTAATACTAGATTTTTCCATGCTTCTACATTACAAAGGAGGGCCAGGAATCGTATTACCAAGCTGCAGAATGAAAATGATGAGTGGGTTGAAGGACTTGAGGAGGTTTTAAAAATGACTACGGCTTATTTCCAGAAAATTTATTCAGCTGAGGAGCCCTCAAATGTTCAGGACTGCATTAGATACATCCATGAATGAAGCTCTTACGACCCAAGTTACTGACATTGAAATTGAAAAGGCAGTCAGATCTCTCCCTACAAAGCTCCTGGTCCTGAAGGGTTTAATGGTTTGTTTTATCATAAAAACTAGGACACTATTAAGGAGGAAGTGTGTCTAGCCAATCATTTTTTATCAATGGAGACCTGCCCCCTCATGTGAATAGAACTCTCATAACTCTTGTTCCTAAGGTTCCCAACCCTGAAAAAGTTACTGAACTTAGATCTATCAGTTGTTGTAATTTCATTGCAAAAGTCATTTCAAAAATCATACAAGTGAGGCTTAAACCTTTCCTTCCCGTTCTGATCTCACCCAACCAATCAGCCTTTGTTCAAGGTAGACAGATTCAAGATAATATCATTGTTGGTCAAGAAATATTTCATTCTCTCAAGGGGAAATCTGGTTTTGCTAGAAATCATATGGCGATAAAGCTAGATATGAATAAAGTTTATGATAGACTTGACTGAGATTTTCTCAAACAGACCCTCTTAGCTTTTAGGTTTTCTCCTCATTGGGTTTCTTTGGTAATGTCACTTGTTAGTTCTGTGTCTTATTGTATTAATCTAAATGGTTCTAGGAGTCCTCAGTTTCAACCTCATAAAGGGCTTAGGCAAGGGGATCCCCTTTCTCCCTATCTTTTCATTATCGCAGATGAGGTCTTATGCTGTTCTCTTACCAGGTCAATGGAGGAAGGGACTATCTCTGGTATGCTGCTAACTCCTAATTGTCCTAAACTCATCTCTTTTCTGCAGATGATGCAATCACCTAGCCAAGGCTACTATAGTAGAGGCCTATGCTATCTTAAGGGTTCTTAATTTATATACCTAGGCTTCTGGTCAGAGAATTAACATAGCTAAGTCTGGGATTCTTTTCGGAAGCCTCGTGCCTCTTAATTCTAGAAGGCAAATTTCCTCTACTCTTAGTATGGAGCAATGGCCTGATGCTGGGAGCTATTTGGGGCTACCAAGTGAATGGGGTGGATCGAAGAACAAAATCCTCACATGGATAAAGCAAAATATTTTGTCAAAAGTTGAGGGGTGGAAGGAAATATATCTTAACCAGGCAGGGAAAGAAATCCTTATAAAAGCTGTACTTCAGGCAATACCCTCATATGCTATGTCTCTTGTTCGGTTCCCTAAGGCATTGCTTAAGAGCATTAATTCTATTATCTCTAGATTTTGGTGGGCTAAGGATAAAGGAAGGAAGGGAATTTCCTGGAAGAAGTGGGAACAGGTCACTATTAGTAAGGCAGCTGGAGGACTTGGTTTCAGAGAGATGTTCAATTTAAACACTGCCTATTTGGTGAAGCAGGCATGGAGAATTCTCAATAATCCTGAGACTGTTTGGGTTAGGGTCTTGAAAGGGGAGTACTTCCCTGATTCTACTTTCCTGATGCAACCAAGAAAAAGAAGAAGTTCATGGGTGTGGAATAGTATTCTGCAAGGGAGAGATGTCCTTCTAAAGCTAGGACAATGGGCCATTGGGAGTGGAGACCAGATTCAGGTTTTCCAACATAGGTGGCTATGGAATGGAGTTAGATGCTTTTAGAATCAGAATAGCCGAAGCAGTAAAGACCTGTGTCTCTCCTCTCTCATTAATCATTCATCTCATACATGGGATTTTTCTAAAATCTGCATTGTGCTTCCTCAACAATTTTGGTTACCTACACTTCAAACCCCTATCAGACTTACAGAAGGAAAGGACATTTTGAAATGGCCTTTCACTAGGGATGGTGAATACACAATTACGTCGGGGTACAAAGCAATAAAACTCATGACTGACGCTGAAGATCAGGGACCTTCATCCTCATATATCCCTGACAGGTCTCTGTGGAAGGCAATTTGGGAAGCCAAAGTACCCAGGAAAATTCAGACTTTTATATGGAAGTTATGCAACAACATCTGGCCAGTTAATGCTAATCTAAAGAGGAGGAAAATAATTAAGGATTCTTGGTGCCCTGTTTGTCTACAGGAAGAGGAAACTGTTGAACATACATTTTGTCATTGTAACTGGACTACTCCAGTCTGGTTTGGCTCTAATTTACAGTGCCGCCCCAAGGATGACAATATATCTTCGATTATTCAGTGGATTTCAACAAAGATTGAGCAGTTTAATAGCAAAAAAGAGGATTCTCAATATCTGATCTCAAAACTGTTCTTTACTTTGTGGAACATTTGGCTTATCAGGAATAAAGTCATTTTTCAAAATTACAAGCCTGACCCTAACCAGATTCTTATTGCTATTGAAAGTTCTCTAATTGAATATTACAAAGCCCATATTGTGGAAACTGATAAGAGAGAAGACCTACCCCAACAAAAATCCCTGGCAACCTGGAGGCCACCCCCTAATGGCAAATTGAAGATTAATTCTGACGCTGCCTGGAAAGACCCATCGCACAAAGCCACGACTGGTTTGGTCATCAGGGATCATTTGGGCAACATCATATTCGGGCAACACTCTTCCATCTGGGCTCCATCTATCCTTCAAGCTGAAGCTTGTGCACTAAGAGAAGCTATAGTTACTGCACAGAATTTAGATTTGCAAGAAATAATCATAGAATCTGACAATCTTGATTTGATTAAATCTTGTAGAGGGGAGTGTCGAATACGAGAGATTGAACCGATTGTGCAAGACATTACCTTAATTCGACGGTTCTTTCGTTCTTGTGGGTTCACTTGGGTGAAGAGGGAGGCGAATGGGGCAGCTCATACAGTTGCCAAGCTAGCCTCTGGTAATGCCTTGGGTAGAGATTGGTGGCTCTCCCCCCCGCAGGAATTGAGACGAGCTCTTGTCCATGATAAGCGAAATATTCCTCCGTCGTAAGTGTAGGCTCTCCTCCTCCGCATCGCACCTAGTTCACCTTTGTTTTCTAATCCTAGGTTGTATCAAACGATGACTTCCCTGTATGTTTCTGGTCTTAGATCTCCTAACAAGCAGGCTGGTGTAATATTGTCAAATGTGTTCGGCCTTGTGTATTTCTTTCTTTGGGCTTTTGGCCCGGTTATGGTTAATGCAATCATACTATTCACCAAAAACAAAACCACATCTAACTTTAAATTACATTGCAACATGTATAACCACTATTGAGAAAAAAGAGTTGATTTACGTTCTGAATTAGTTATTTAGGTTATGTTTTAGTAAGGGATAATATGTCTCAGACACAGCAAGAGTGAATTTATTTTAGTGTTTATTCTTGCACTAAAATTGAGTACTAAAAAGATTCAATATTAAACGTTTGGCAATATGTTTATTTTTTAAAAGTGAAAGCCTCTTACTTTATTAGAGATAAATTAATATCGGTGGTGTTATATATAGCACGAAATGATTTTCGTACGGATTCGACAAAGGGTTCAGCAAGCTATTCAAAAGAATATCGTCACATACTTTCTCTTTTTTCTTAAATATTTTAATATTTTTAACTCGGTGGTATTAATATTTTACATCGGTTAGCCAAGGAAATGACGTGAAATATTAATTTTTTATACCAAATGTAAGAAATATTTGTTTTACACCCGGTAATAAACAAACGGTATAAAAAATAAAAAATTCTAAAAAGAATATGTTTTACACTAGTTGCTTGAATAATCAATGTAAAAGATATTTTTTTACATTGGTTATTAAAATAACCAGTATAAAAAATTAATATTTCCACTAATTATTTTAATAAATGATGTAAAAATATTTTGTACACATATTATTTTAATAATTGATGCAAAAAATATTTTTTATATTAATTATTAAAACAGCTGATATAAAAAAATATTTTTACATCAATTATTTTAATAATGATTTTTTTGCACTGATTATTTTTTACGTAAAAATATTTAAAAAGTTTACTGCTTTTGATTGAGTAAGAAAGAAAAGGAGCATAGATCATGTTTATTTAATACATAAAGTTTTTTTTTCCCATGTAAATGCTAATGTGTTATTATGATATAATTAGAGATTCAAAGAGAAAAATAATACCGTTCGTACTGTTTTTTCGAATTTCAATTCGTACAAAATAGTATTTTCCAATTAATATAATATTGCAAGGTTTGGAAAGCATGTGAAAATTTAATTCATATTTGGATATGAATTTTTAAACCCTTATTTTAAATTTGAAAACGATGTTTCGAAAGAGTCTGTAAACAACAAGCATTTTCCAATTAAAGAGGATAAAAAATAATGAACAAATTTTAGAAAATGAAAAGAGGAAAATAGCTGGTTAATGAAAACAGCAAAGGAGTGACAAATATATTAAAACTGAGCACGTGTGATGGCTATTTGACCAAAAGATTATGCTTTTGAGAAGTTTCTGAATGTTCTTTCTTTGACAAAAGGCACACGAATCTACATTTTGACGAGTTTGCTTAAATAAAGTAATATTATTCTTTAGAGAGTCTTACATATAATTTTGGTGCCTTCTTATGCCGCCTAAATCATGCTTAATTGCTTACTCTTTAGAACAAATTTTTTAGGTAGTTAGTCAGAGAGGGGGGAACGAATCATATCTTCAGACGAAATAGGACAACCGTGTCTACTATTTCGGTTCGTTTGGTTTCTTTTCCTTTCCTCTTTACATTTTTTATTTTAAATATAAAAATGTCATCTAGTTTTTTGTTTGGAGAAATTTATAATAGAAAATCGAAATTAGAAAATAATACAAAGTTATTTTCAATGTTCTTTTATAAAAATTTAAAAATAAAAACAGAAAATAGAAATAGAAATAAAACACAGCCTTGTTTTAGAAAGCATCATAAAAAGTTTTTGACAAGTTTAAAGTAAGTTGGTTTAAAAAATATTTTCTTATATGAGATGGAAAGTGTCAAATCATTCCATCACCCTAGTTGAGAGGTGAAGACCTGAGATACACACCTTTCATATGCCACTTGGCAAGTACATTGTTACACTTCAAGATATGGCAATACATGTTGGGTTGTGTTAGAAACTATGTAGTTTAATTAGTCCCACATTGAAAAATCTTAAGGGACTTATGCCTTCTATGTTACTATATAAGTAACACCTTGTAAAGCTTTTATACACACCAAAATATAAACACTTCCTAGAGTAGCCGTGGATGTAGGTACATACACTATGTGCTGAACCACGTAAAATTCTTGTGTCGTTTCTCTCCCTCTCTCTTTTTCTTTTAGTTGCTTTTGTTCCTAACAATTAGTATCAAGAGCCTATATCTTAGTATGCTCTATGGTTGCAGTCTTGTCTGAACTTCCACATCAGAAAAGATTTGGTTATATCTTAGTATGCTCTGTGGTTGCAGCCTTGTCTGAACTTTCACATCAGAAAAGATTTGGTTTTTCCACGGGAGTCTCAGTTTAGAGAAAATAGTGGGAGCTTTCTTAGTTTAAAGAAAGTAATAGGGGCAATGGCGCTAGAAGATGGGAAGCTGAAGATTGAGAAGTTCGATGGCAGAGACTTCGGATACTGGAAAATACAGATGGAGGACTATCTGTATCATAAGAAGTTGCATCAACCCTTAACAGGGAAGAAGCCAGACGACATGAAGCAGGCAGAATGGGAGTTGCTAGACCGGCAGACTCTTGGTGTGATCCGACTGACACTATCAAAGAATGTTGCGTTCAACATTGTAAATGAGAAGACAACTGCAAGTTTGATGAAGTCATTGTCAAACATGTACGAAAAGCCATCAGCAGCCAATAAAGTATTTGATACGTCGGCTAGTCAATCTCAGAATGGGTGAAGGTAATTCTGTAACTCATCATATTAATGAATTTAATACAATCCTTGCCCAGTTGGCATCAGTGCAGATCACCTTTGAAGACGAAGTGAAAGCATTGATCCTACTATCATCTCTTCCGGATAGTTGGAGTGCAACAGTTACTACAGTTAGCAGCTCTTCCAGAAATACCAAGTTGAAGCTTGATGACATCCGTGACTTAATCCTAAGCGAAGATGTTCGCAGAAGAGACTCAGGAGAGTCTTCCAATTCTTCTTTCGGTTCAGCACTGAATACTGAAAGCAGAGGGAGGAATAGCCAGAAGGGTCAGAATTAAGGCCGAGGCAGATCAAAATCCAGAGGAAAAAGACAAACCAAAGTCTGGAATGATATCATTTGTTGGAATTATGACAAAAGAGGTCACTTTACCAATCAATGTAGAGCTCCAAAGAGGAAGAACAAAAATAAGAAGCAGGATGATGATGATGAATCCACAAACATAGCAACTGATGAAATTGCAGATGCATTAATTTGCAGTTTAGATAGTCCTGTTGACTCATGGATTATGGACTCGGGTGCGTCATTCCACACTACACCTTCTTTAAAACTATTATCTAACTATGTTTCTGGAAAGTTTGGGAAGGTTTACCTTGCAGATGGAAAATCTCTTGACATTGTGGGAAGAGGTGATATTAACATCAGAACCTCTAGTGGGACCATGTGGACATTGCATAATGTTAGACATATCCTTGCCTTAAAGAGAAACTTAATATCTATAGGGCAGTTGGATGATGAGGGACACCATACTACTTTTGGAGATGGAACTTGGAAGGTAACAAAAGGCAATCTGGTTGTTGCTCGTGGAAAGAAGCAAGGGTCTCTCTACATGGTTGCGATGAGGATATGGTAGCAGTCACTGAAGCTGCCAACAGTTCCTCTTTATGGCATCAAAGGCTGGGACACATGAGTGAAAAAGGAATGAAGCTCATGGTGTCAAAAGGTAAATTATCTAGCTTGAAACATGTTGATGTTGGTGTTTGTGAACATTGTATCTTTGGAAAGCAGAAAAAGGTTAGCTTCTCAAAGTCAAGAAAGACATCCAAAGTTGAAAGACTAGAACTGGTGCATACAGATGTTTGGGGGCCAGCTCCAGTAAAACCCTTGGAGGCTCACACTATTATATCACTTTCATTGATGACTGTACAAGAAAGGTATGGGTCTATTTTCTGAAAAATAAATCTGATGTGTTTTCTGTGTTCAAAAAATGGAAAACAAAAGTTGAAACTCAGACAGGTTTAAAGGTTAAGAGTCTGAAATTTGATAATGGTGGAGAGTATGATAGCCAAGAATTCAAAGATTTATGTTCAGAAAATGGGATCAGAATGATCAAGACTGTACCAGGAACACCAGAGCAAAATGGTGTGGCAGAAAGAATGAATAGAACCCTGAACAAGAGAGCTAGATGCATAAGGATCTAGTCTGGCCTGCCTAAGGTGTTTTGGGCAGATGCAATAAGCACAACAGCCTACCTCATAAATAGAGGACCATCAGTTCCTTTGGATTATCAATTGCCCAAAGAAGTATGGTCTAGAAAGGAGGTAAATCTTTCACATTTGAAAGTCTTTGGTTGTGTCTCATATATTCTTGTAGACTCTACTAACAGAGATAAACTGGATCCTAAAGTAAGAATATGTTATTTCATTGGCTATGGATCTGAGATGTATGGCTACAGGTTTTGGGATGACCAAAATAAGAAAATTATCAGAAGCAGAAATGTCACATTTAATGAAAACATGTTCTATAAGGACAGGTCTACAGAATCCATGTGTGCAGATAAACAGTTAGAACTTTCTGAGAAGGTAGCATTGGAAGAAATTTCAGAAAGTGATCTAGAAGTGGAGCCTAAGTCAGAATCAGAACCCATAACAACGTTAGAAACTCCTAATACCCAGTTGAGAAGATCTAGCAGAATGAGAGTGCCACGACAGAGGTATTCCCCTTCATTGCATTATTTGTTATTAACTGATGTTGGTGAGCCAGAGTACTTTGCTGAGGCCTTGCAGGGCAGTGACTCGATTAAGTGGGAGCTAGCAATGAAGGATGAAATGAAATCCCTTCAGAGAAACAGAACTTGGTCTTTGACTAAGCTACCAGAAGGAAAGAAGGCTTTGCAAAATAAATGGGTTTATAGGATAAAGGAAGAATCTGACGGCAACAGAAGATACAAGGCGAGACTCGTAGTGAAAGGATTTCAGCAGAAACAAGGAATTGACTTCATAGATATCTTCTCTCCTGTTGTCAAGATGACCACCATTAGAGTTATCTTGAGTATTGTAGCTGTAGAGAATCTTTATTTGGAGCAGTTAGATGTCAAAACTACATTCCTACATGGGGATTTGGGAGAAGACATCTTTATGACACAACCAGAAGGTTTTGAAGAACAAGGCAAAGAGAATCTTGTATGCAAACTCCATAAGAGCTTGTATGGCTTGAAACAAGCACCAAGATAGTGGTACAAGAAGTTTAATGAGTTTATGACCAACTCAAGATTTCACAGATGTGAAGAAGATCATTGCTGTTATGTTAAGAAATATGATGATAGTTATATTATCCTTGCTTTATATGTTGACGACATGCTAATTGCAGGGTCTAGTATGACAGAAATTAACAAGCTGAAACAGCAGTTGGCAGACAGCTTTGAGATGAAGGATATTGGTCCAGCCAAACAAATTCTTGGTATGAGAATCTTCAGAAACAGACCAGAAGGCATTTTGAAATTATCCCAGGAAAAATATATAGAAAAATTGCTTGACAGGTTTAATGTTGGAGATGCCAAGCCCAGGAACACCCCTTTGGGAACTCACTTAAAACTTTCAAAGCGACAATCTTCTCAGATAGATGAAGAAGAAAGTTACATGTCTAAAGTACCATATGCGTCTGCAGTAGGGAGCTTGATGTACGCTATGGTTTGCACCAGACCTGACATAGTACATGCAGTGGGAGTTGTGAGTAGGTACCTATCCAATCCTGGAAAGAAGCATTGGGAAGCTGTGAAGTAGATACTAAGATATCTGAAGGGTACATCACAGATGTGTTTGTGTTTTAGAAGAAGCAATCTCACTTTACAGGGGTTTTCTGATGCAGATTTAGGAGGAGATTTGGATAGTAGAAAAAGCACCTCAGGTTACATTTTTACCTTGGGTGGTACTGTTGTTAGCTGGAAGTCTAAACTCCAAGGAAGAGTTGCTCTATCAACCACTAAAGCCGAGTATGTGGCTATCTCTGAAGCAGCCAAGGAGATGCTATGGCTGAAGAACTTTCTCAAAGATTTGGGAAAGGAACGAGATGATTCTCCATTGTTTAGTGACAGTCAAAGTGCTATATGTCTTGCTAAAAATCCAGTTCTTCATTCAAGATGCAAGCACATTGAATTGAAGTATCACTTTATCAGAGACTTGATAAGTGATGGAGATTTGTCTTTGTTGAAGATCTCAGGATCAGAGAATCCAGCTGATATGTTAACCAAGACTATCACAACTGACAAGTTGAGGCTTTGTATTGCCTTAACTGGCCTTCAAGGATAATTGATGATGAAGGCGCTACACTAGGTGAAAGAGCAGATAAGCTTATTGTTTTAGAAGGACTGTAATTAAACTCCAAGTGGGAGAATTGTTAGAAACTATGTAGTTTAATTAGTCCTACATTGAAAAATCTTAAGGGACTTATGCCTTCTATGTTACTATATAAGTAACACCTCGTAAAGCTTTTATACACACCAAAATATAAACACTTCCTAGTGTAGCTATGGATGTAGGTACATACACTGTGTGCTGAACCACGTAAAATTCTTGTGTTGTTTCTCTCCCTCTCTTTTTTTCTTTTAGTTGCTTTTGTTCTTAACAGGGTTGCATATGGATGACCGGCCCTTAATTACAGACACATATCCCCGTGATTGGAGTATTGTGGTTCAGAATTTGTTTGACATATATCTTGCAGCTGATGCATTCCATGTTGGTTGTTTAAAGATTAAGTGACTTTCTCATAACTTCTCTAACATTAAAGACCACCTAGGTAATAAGATGTAACTGTTGATGTGTATGTTGGTTTCGTGGCAAGTATACCACCATAAATTGTAGTATAAGAAAATTAATTCAAGTGTCGTTCCACTAGGGGTTGTTAATCAAAACTATCTATTTATAGCTGAATAAGTACCCTAGCTCTCGTCAATTTATGGATTCAACCATAGTGTTTATATTTTCACAAACAATCTAGTTGTTTCTTACCTTGAATGATTACTGATTCATTTACAACCAGTTATAACCTGTTAATTTCCAAAAATTTTGTTCAAAAAGGTTTAAGTATTTAAAAAATATATTATATTATCAAAAAGTTTTTATCACTAACTATATGTATAAGAAATAAAAGCCATATATATCAAAACAAAAGTGATAGTGATATACTGCAAAAGGAAATGTGATATAAACAGTGAAAGTACATCAAAAGTATCAAGTAACGAGTCTAACAAAACTAACCAAAAATACTGACTAACCAAAATACTATAAAGTCTTATAAAACCAACAAAGTACTAACTACCAAAACAGTAAACTAAAAACTACAAACCATAAATTAAACAAGAACTAAAAGATAGAACCAGGTTCCAAGTTCATAAAGGCAAGTCAATCTCCTCTCATGACTCGGTCTAACTCAGTCTCAAACTCTATGTCCTGCATGTTTGATGGTGGTGTTGGTGCTGCTCCTAAGGATCCTCCCACATTATAAATGCCTACTCTAGTTGCTGCTCCACCCTCTCCAGGAAAAATTGGCCTGTCCCCAGGCCAAGATAAATAGGAGGCGAATTGAGTTAGGTTCATCCATGGGTTAAACTGACTCTCTGGGACACCATGATAGAGTCCATGATGAAGATGAAGAATACCCTGGTGGTTGGCACTTTGTTGAAGTTGGACATGCTTCATGGAAAGCCTAAGATGAGAGAGCTCTTCCAAGATGTGAGTTTTATCCAAAAACTAAATATGCTATTTTCACTTGAGCGAGGAGGATCTCGCTTAAGCGATAGAATTCAAAAAAACACCCATGTTCCTTCTTAAAATCTCGCTTAAGCGAAATATATCCAAAGAACACCCCCTATTTTACACAAGCTCCTGTTTAAACGAGCAAAAGCTCGCTTGAGTGTAATTATCACAAAAACTAATTGGTCCATTCTCGTTTGAGTGAATTTTCCCTACATCAAACTCTAATTCATTTAAGAGTTTTCGCTTAAGCGAGCTATATCTCGCTTAAGTGAATTTCACACAAAATGAAATTTAACAATTCCCGCTTGAGCGAATAATGGCTCGCTGAAGCGAGTTTTTCACATAATCAATTCTAACATTTTTCGCTTGAGCGAGCAAAGGCTCACTTGAGCAAATTTTACACAATTCCTAATTTAATAAAATCTCGCTTAAGCGAGAATACCAGAAATGCATTTAATGCTCTATCTGTAATTCTCGCTTGAGCGAGAGGTGTCTCGCTTGAAAGAGAAATTACATATTAACCTGTAATTGCAAAGACACTTAGGCTTTTCACCTAAAATTCTAAACTCTTCTTCTATGCACTTAACCTAACCATTCACTATTACCATTTACAAGCATGTTTGGTATAATTAGTGCACAAGAGAGTCATTTTACATCATGCACAATTTGATCAAGCTATAGAAAAACACAAATTCATCCTAATTCATAATGCATAACAAAAATTCATACAATCATAACATTTCAAGCATATTTCCTGTATTTGTTGTTCCAATAATCCAAGCATTCCAAAACACCTATAAATCAAGAAATGCATATTAACATAAACTAAGATGCAAACATGAGGACTATCAAATTAAGACCAAGTCACATATCACCTTGCCTAAAAGAAACTTGCAAACCTGATTCAAACCTAATTCATTACCACACATCACCTAAAAGAAAAATTCACAACCAAACATCAAAAGAAACATAACAAAAGCTAAAAACTATAGGCTGCCTCCCAGGAAGCGCTTGTTTAACGTCACTAAGCTTGACATATGATTTCTCATGGTTCATGATGAATGATAGTGGTGAGCCTCTGAACATCACCACCCAAATATGGTTTCAGTCTCTGCCCATTGACCACCCAGGTTCTTTTGGATTCTGGGTTCTCTAATTCAACTACTCGATATGATTTAACCTGCTTCACAAGGAATGGACCTGGCAATTTAGATTTTAATTTTCCCAGAATAAGCTTTTATCTGGAATTGAATAAAAGAATTGATTAGAAGGATAAGATGCTTTCTTTAAAATCTTCTTGTCATGATAAGATTTCATCTTTTCTTTATACAACAACTTAGAAGATTCATAGGTATTCAATCTCATTTCCTTTAGTTCTTGCAATTGTAGCTTTCTTTTCTCCTCAGCAGCTTGAGAATCAAAGTTTAGAAACTTTAAAGCCCAGAATGCTTTGTGCTCTAATTCCATAGGTAAGTGACATGACTTACCATAGACTAGTTAAAAAGAAGAAAGGCCTGTAGGAGATTTAAAATCTATTTTATAGGCCCACAGTGTATCATCTAATTTCAGTGACCAGTCTTTTCTACAAGATGACATTGTCTTCTCCAAGATTTGATTAATCTCTCGGTTGAATACTTCAACTTGCCCATTAGATTGTGGGGGTAAGCCAAAACTACCTTGTGCCTAACTCTATAATGTTCCAAACACCTCTGAAGCTGAGCATTTCAAAAGTGAGATCCTCCATCACAATGGTCATTGTAGTATAGTGGTAAGTATTTCCACTTGTCATGTGAATGACCCAGGTTCAGTCCCTGGCAACGGCGCCAAACACTTGTTGGTTCCGTGGTAAGTGTACCACCACAAATTGTAGTATAAGAAAATTAATTTGAGTGTTGTTCCACTAGGGGTTGTTGTTAATCAAAACTATCAATTTATAACTGAATAAGCGTATATACAATGAAGTAAAACATGTTCATGATTAAAGGAAGTAAAAGTAATTAATAACATATTTGAATATAAAGATAATAAACTAAGTATTAAGAAAAATCAATAGAGAGAGTTAGGATTAGATTTCATCTATCTCCCTCGGCCGTACCCTGTATATACATACATATATAACATTCAGAACTATTGAACTCAATACAACATTCACTAATCATTTATATCGATTCCTCAAATATAAAATCCATAAGAAATTTTCCAAAATGTTGATTGCTTAATCATTTAAAGAAAGTTTCCAGTATTAAGATTAGATATTATACACATCCAATACGTCAGAATCTATTTCTATTAACACCAAACCTGTAGAAAATGTTCTTTTTCTAAAATTTAATCTCGGTTTTGGCATCAGCTTTTGGAGTTGCAACTTCCTCAACCCACCCAGAGACATAACCAACTGCCACCAGAATATATTCATTAGAAAAGAAGGAATGGTAAGAATCCTATAAAATTAGTCCCCCAACAATCAAAGACTTCAACTTCTAAGATAACATTCAATGGCATTTCATGGTGTTTTGAGATGCTTCCAGTCCTCTAACAACTATCACAATGTTGAAATTACCTGGCCATCCTTGGTTACTCATATAATGAATAAATTCCTCATTCTAATTAGTTTGATATGAACAGTGGTCATTTGGGTTATCACCACCACAAAAATCACATCTCATGGGTGGTTGCTGATGCTTGACAAAAGAAGAATGCACAATTGTTGGGGCAACTTTACCATCTGTGTGTTAAAGCTTCAATTTGTTGTGTTGGGATTTTGTTCTGAGCTAAAATGGCATTTGTGGTTTTCAAATCCAACAATCTCTTCCTCAGAAAACATGCCTCATGCTGAGCCTGGTAATCTATAAAAGATAATGCTTCAATGATTCTTGTGGCTTGATCAATATCCATAATCATCATAGTTCTACCTTTTGCTGCATCTAATATCATCTTTGTATCAGACCTCAAACCATTGTAAAAGATGTTCAACTAGGAAATATCTTCAAATCCATGATTAGGATATTTCCTTAAAAGAGATTTAAATTGTTCCCATGCTTCACAAAAAGGTTCTTTTAGTCCTTACCTAAATGTAGAAATATCTGACTTAGCTTTGATGAAACGTGATAGTGGAAAAAATCTATGCAAGAACTTCTCTTCCATATCACTCTAAATGAGATTGTAGTCATTCCTTTGCTTTACCTGCCAAGGAAAAAGGAAATAAATGCAAATAAGCAGACTCAATATCACCTTGTTCAAATCCTATGGTGCCAACCAATTCATAAAATGTTGAAAGATGAGTATATGGATCTTCATTTGCCATTCTAGTGAATTGGTGTGCATTGATAAGGCTAAGGAAGGTTGGCTTTATCTCCAATGCTCTAGTGTTGTTCAGTATGTCTATGCTTGAGAAATGTATCGGTCCCTGCTGCATAGGATAATCACCAAGCGTCCTCCTGGTAGATTAGGTTGTTGACCTACCATCTCTTCAAGTTATGGTCTTGTTGAACTTTCACAGATAGGTGTGGTAAAAGATGCTCCTACATCTAAACCTTGCTTCTTCTTCTTAGCTTTGCTTTGGTTTTTCTTGGCTGTCTTCTTAACTTTAGGATCAAATATCAATTTGTCTTCAGAAACCTGACCTCTCAAAAGCATATATCAACAAAACTTCAAGCAAGGATTAGTATAGGATAACAAATTTAAATGAAATAACAAAAGAACAAAAACTATTTAAACTATTCATAATGCCTAAATAGTTTAAAACTAAAAGTTCCAAATTAACACCGCTCCCCGACAACAACACCAAAAACTTGGTTTCGTGGCAAGTGTACCACCCCTAATTGTAGTATAAGAAAATTAATTTGAGTGTTGTTCCACTAGGAGTTGTTGTTAATCAAAACTATCATTTTATAGTTGAATAAACGTATATACAATGAAGTAAAGCATGTTTATGATTAAAGGAAATAAAAGTAATTGATAACAAACTTGAATATAAAGACAACAAACTAAGTATTAAGAAAAATTAATATAGAGAGCTAGGATTGAATTTCATTTATCTCCCCCGGCCGTACCCTGCGTATACATACATATATAACATTCAAAACTATTGAACTCGATGCAACATTCACTAATCATTTATATCAATTTCTCGAATATAAAATCCATAAGAAATTTTCCAAAATGTTGATTCTTTTAATCATTTAAAGAAAGTTTCCAGCATTAAAATCAAATGTTATACATATTCAACACGTCAAAATCTATTCCTATCAACACAACGTATTGAGTATTTCATTCAGATTGGTTTTCTAGAATTATTTTTCAATAACTCAAGAGAAACAAAATCAAGAAACTATTGATCAAATAGAATCAAGCATTAAGAACAGAATGAAATACCAAAGCTCAATAGAACAAAGATACCATATATATATATATATATATATATATATATATATATATATATATACACACACACACCCAAGATACGTTGGGTTCGATTTGACTACATTCACTCCCAAAAAGTGTTTAGCTACTCATGGTACCCATTGCAATCATATAAAAATGAGAAAAGGAAGAAGAAAGTTATTTCCATAGTCCCGACCTCAAATCCTCAAAGATAAGAACGCCCTTCTCTAAAAAGGCAATGAACTCTCTAAAAAATTTGATTTTTCCACTTTTATATACGAGGTCTCGCTTAAGCAAGCCAAGCTCTCACTCAAGCGAGAGAGAGAGAGAGAGAGAGAGAGAGAGAGAGAGTACTTCACCAGAAGAAACCTTTGGATCTGCCTCAATCTTCGTGGTCTCACTCAAACGAGACTACTTAAACTTGGATCCTTCCTTTTTGAAACATTTTTGCTTGAGCGAGAATAATCTCGCTCAAGCGAAGGGTCTTCAAGATGAGGTTCTTTCCCTGTTTCATTCTTGCTTAAGTGAGTAAAGGCCTCGCTCAAGTAAGAACATTCAAAACATGAAATTCTCTATATTCTAAGGTATTTTCTCTCAATCTTTACAGCTTCTTCATGCCTTTCTTCATTTCTTCTTTCATTACCTCAAATTTAAACAAAAAATAGGGATCAATGGCTTTTATTTTAACAAGACCTAGGCATATTTATTTGGATGTAAAATGTACCTAATTACAGTATAATTTATATCCAAATGAACATACACATATTAAAATTGTCTATATACAACATCAAATTTCTATCACAATGAACCTTTATCAGTATACTAGAGCATATATCCTTAGGTTGATAAGTAGTGTCATATTTCTTGGTTAATCTAGCAGAAAGGTATATTTAAAATATTTGTCATTAGTTGAAGACATTGATAGATGTAAGGAGTATAACTAGGGTTCTATAGCATCCAGTTATTTGTATCATGAGTTATGTAATTAAACTAAGTAAAAGTGTGCATCAATTTGTCATCTTCACCTACTAGTATAAGTTTGGGTATGGGTTAGATTTCCAGGTATTTCTCCAAATACATAATTAGGGAGATTCATGGAGACCTCATATGCATCAATGTTAGTTTTGACTGCTTGCATCGTTATTATTCAACTTGTTATTTATTTTTAATTGTCGGTTGTTGTTTTTAATTGCACATATATTTGTTACTGCAGGTGGTTGGGTAGTGACACTTTCAAGGTTGTAAGGCAAGATATAAACTTTTATAGGCGTTCCTTTGATCAGATGAACCAATTGACGTAAGTTATTTAGTATATTATGTATTTTTTTCTTCAATGTTAATGGCTCGTGAATGATAATTGAAAGTCATACGAAGATGATGTGTTGTAGATATTGCATGGCATTTATTTGCAAGGGTCAGAATCTAATTTTGTATGATTTTGAAAGTCTTACATTCACATAAGTATGGAAGCCTCCCTACTTATTTACCTCCTACGCATTTGTTTTTAAGCCAACATTACCCTCATCCTCCAAGGGAAACCATCAACTTGTTTTGGAAATTTCATAGTAAAAAAGGTTGGTTTTGATTCTACCACAATATAAGTTTGATGTATCTTCATTGAGTATTACTTCAAAGCTGTTTGAATTTCACTTTTTGATGCAAATTTTAATTCGATAAAAATTTTATACCCAATACGCCATTCAAACTAGTTATCCAACCTACCAAAATTATCTTCTTCAATTGGATGCTTCCAATTGATATTATTATAATGTGGTAAAGAAGTCTACAATGCTATTTCTCCATCTCCTACAATTCAAAATCATCAACTATCAACATACACTTATTATTGAATCTCACTAATCAGCCATCTTATAAATATCCTTAACCTATTACTATTGCCATATTCCTTAATCTTGATGGAACAACCCCTGAGTACAAGGGTGGCAACAACATGTGGATTTGCTAAACTTGAAGTATCTAATATAGAATCAAAGTCACCTTTAACATCTATGTCCAAATCATCATTGAAAATATTACCTTTATCAAATTCTTTCTACTTTCACATTCCATATCAACGTTAAAATCTAGATTATCATTATCTAATAAACTAATATTCATTTCATCTTCCACCAAAAAAGAAGAAAATTTTATTATCATAATCAACAAAAAATAATTCAATAAATTAATGATAATAAATTTTCTAGTTTGCTTACTTCCTACCTGTATAAGATATTGTGAAAGGCCTTCTTGTGTGTGATGCAACGAAGATCCCACAACATCAACATATAACTCAAGTGTGATCATATCCAATTATAACTCAAAAATACTCAACAATAGTTCAATCTCTTCATTATCGTTTATTTGAAAACCAATTCTTTTTTTGTAAACGATCAATCTACTATTTATTTAATTGGGTAATCACCTGATTAGCTCCAAGTTTTAACTTAGCAGAAATTCTCTCATTGAGTTATTTATCTGTAATACCACGTTTGACTTGTATCAATCTGGTGTCATCTTCAAATGTATAACCACTCAGACCTTCAAATTTTCGCTCATTAGTATAATGAATCAAGACAATTGGAGAATTCATGGCCTAAGTTCCCAAATAAAATATAAATGAGAAACTCGGTAATAAGGAATGATTTTATGTTGACAAGAACACAATGGTTTAAAGTAACTAAGATCACGTAAATTTTATACTGCATATATTTTGTCTCTTCAGGTAATGAAATGTGTATTTCGCCCTTCTGACATGCGAAAAACATGTTTTGCTAGCCAATAAGGCAAAATTGATTTTGTCCTTCTGTCGTGCGAAAAAGGGATTTTATCTCTTCAACATGTGAAATGCACCTACGTCTGCCACTAATCAAACATGCATGTGTTTCACCCTCTCATCATACAAACTAATTTTACCTTTCCCAAATACAAATGCAAAAATAATTCGACACTAGAAATTTTTTTTTTCTAAATCACCCGACTTTATATATAGGCTGATATATTATTTAGAGAATTTATATTAGCCATTTTTATTTAATTGGCTTAATAAAAGTGATTTGATATTTGTAAGCCTTTTAGTCTACCAATAATAATAATAATAATAATAATAATAATAATAATAATAATAATAATAATAATAATAATAATAATAATAATAAAGGGTGATATGGGCATAAATAAGTGGAAACCATGATTTGGCCCGGTAGGGGTTGATGGGAATCCTAACAAGTTTAAAATTAGAAAGAAGGTCATGGTCCCCAATCTCAAATCAGAAAACTACTTTTCTCTTCCTCATCAAAGAGAAAGATCAAATCTTATTATGGAATCTGGTGATTTGACTAAGGAAGTTCATTGCACCAAAAGGCTATTCCGTTCTATTCTCTAGTTAACGTCAATGGATCCAAGTATTCCTAAAACCTCTTTTTTTTCATTCAATAATCTAATGTAATGGTTCTTGTGTTTTATTTAGAATTGCATAAAGTTGAGATATGAGTTACCAACAAGTGGTATCAGAGCCCCGTTATTGTTAGATTATTGGAATTTAAGATTTTTTCTTGCTATTGTCGATAAATCCATTACATGTTTTTTTGTTATATTACATGCTTGTGCAAATCCAGATATAACACTTCGTGTTCATAATATGATAACATTTTTTGGTTATATTACATGCTTATGTGTCGCATGACTTTTGTTATATTACATGGTTTCATTTTCTTTATATATAATATATGGTAACATTTGCTGCATGTATATATGTTGAGTTCCTTTTTTCAATTTGCGTGAATTGACTATCAATATGTAAATTGTTATGAATCAGATTTATGTTTGATTCTTGTATGCATTACAAGAAAACAAATAATATATTATATATTCATATATTATTAATGTATTGTAACTTATTATTATCATTATTATTAATTGGCATATATGTATATATATATATACTATATGGTTTCGGCAATATATTATTATTATTATTGTATACATTTATAAATATTGTAATGCACATATATTGGTTCAGCAATATATGGTAATAACTCTATATATTTAATTGCAATTACATTGATATATATATAGCAATTACATTAATATATGATCTGGTGTGCATACCTTCCTCTAAAGACCAATGACACTGGATCGCATTGAATAATAATAATAAGTAATAAGACAAGAAAAATAAGGATGAGGTATCTAAAAAGCCGGTCTAATAATCGCACCTCGATACGAATTTGTAGGCTTAAGCTCGGTTGAAAAGCTGAGTTAGAGTCAGGTACAAGTGGGCAACTTGCTTCTGAGCGAGGCCTGTTGCACTAACAAAGGTCAAATCACAAGTTACACCCAGGGTAGTTCTATAAATAAAAAACATTCATTAGCTCATACATGTTACATTGACTACTCTCATTAATTGCTCTCTGAACTTCATTATTATCTCGTTATACACATTACTAACTTAAGCATCGGAGACCCTTTTACAGGTACAACCCCAGTGTGTCCCTATCAGCTTGGATCATACAGGAACAAAAACAAACTTAAAGGGCATAATGGTCCCCACTGGACCTGTGTTTACAATACTAGACTCTCATTAAGATGGTGTAATAAGAGTGTGAGAGTGAGCATTGGACACCGATTACACGAGGAGTACATTATCTCCTACACATCAGGCCTAATAATATATATTGTAACGCACGCTACATATATCTTGATTTGCATGCAAAAGTATATATATATCGATTTTCACGCACACTATATTTATATGATACTATTTATATATGATTATGTAGAAGTAATTATATAATATATATTGATTTGCCAGTCGTTGCCAAATATACGTTATATATATACATATATTATAAAGTTATTGCCATCCGTTACAATATATATACATTCATACACACACACACATACATATATATATATATATATATATTAAAATTTGATTATTATATAAAGTTATTGTCATATATAAAGTAACGTTCAAATCTGATTGTTATTATCAATACAAAGAATTATATTTAAATATAAATTCTGGCAGATAAAAGACCCTATTTATTGATTAATTTGTTTAGCAATTTTTTAATTAAATTAATTGATATATTATTTATTATCAAAGCAATCCTTGTTATAGAAATTAATTTAATTAGAATTACAATAAATGTTTACATGAGATTATTTATGCATTTTGTACTCGTCCCAAAGAGTAGTAAATAACATACAGTTGCACGCCTAAAGAATTTTGTGATATAAATACTTAAATAAATATAAAGCCCAAGTAGGAGATTGTTAGAACCAAGTGGGAGATTGTTAAAAAAAAATTTTCTAATAATTAATATAGGCCGATATATTATTTATAGAATTTATATTAGCTATTTACATTTAATTGACTAATTAAAAGTGATATGATATTGGTGAGCCTTTTAGACTACCAACAACAACAATAACAATAACAATAAAGGGTGATATATGTAACATCCTAAAAATAGGATTTATTATTAAAACCTGGTTTAAAGAGGGATTTAAAGGAAAATTGGAAATTAATTTGAACAATTGCTAAAATGATGAATACGTCCCAACATTTGTCATAATGACTGACGCGTCCCTTGATCTTTTAAATTTAAAACTCTCTTTCCCTTTCCATTTCATTTCTTCGTTGGCATGAGAGAGTGAGAGAGTTTGCTCCTAATTCTTCATTTCATTCAAATCATTATCTCTAATCCTTTCTTTTCCAATTTCTTTTGGAAATCAACAAATTAGAGCAAGGAATCAAGCTTTCTCCTTTTTCTTCTCATCTCACGTTGGAAGCTTGGCTTGTAAGGAGAGAACTTCAAATTCCTTGATTTAAGGTAAGATGATGAACTCCTATATTGAAATATAGTTTAATCATTTAAACCTTTCAATTTCTTAAGTTTCATAGAGATTGGAAT
Organism: Clitoria ternatea; assembly: GCA_037962975.1. Taxonomy (NCBI): domain Eukaryota; kingdom Viridiplantae; phylum Streptophyta; class Magnoliopsida; order Fabales; family Fabaceae; genus Clitoria; species Clitoria ternatea. The sequence continues at coordinate 100,274,785 of CM075674.1, read as the reverse complement.
CCATTGAAATGTAGAAAGAGCTTAGGTTTTCTAAAATCATGAACTGTTCATGAGAAAGTAAGTTAGAATGGTTTCTAGAATGCTAATTCTATAGGATTGAAGTTTAATGATTATTATTTCAATAAACTAGGTAGCTTCGAAAGGTTTCGAAGCTAAAAGTTGATTCGGAGCTTGTGAACAGTGAGCGGATTATATTTGATAGCTCAAGGAGCTTCTGGAATCGTTTATTCCAGGTAGGGGGAGCGTTTACATTTTAAATGCTTAGTTTATGAACGGATTTGGGATAATATTGTTATATTTAATGAGAAATCCCGAATATATAATATGTGAGATATATTTGTGATATGATATTTTCTGTTCATATATGATTGATATTGAGATATAAATTGTATGTATGAACTTATTATGATTTCTATGCATGAGATGCAAATTGAGATAACATGGGATGCTTGAATTGATGAACAAATATGAAATATGATGTGGTTTCGAGGATTCTACAAAAGACCTTGGGTGGGACTCAAGGCAAAACCTCTTGAGCGGGGCTCGGGGTTTAGCCCGTGACACTACCGTTGTCGCTGAGAGTGATTGTGTCACGTGAGAGGGCAAACAGTTTGGTACTAGTAAAACGGTCGGATCAGCTGAGAGCTGAGTATATGGCTGAGAGCCAGTGTTGCAACACAAACTAAAACTTAATAATGGATCCAATTGATTGAGCATGTTTATGCATTGATGAAGGTTGTTGAGAACAACATAATTGTGTGATTATTTGAGAATAAGTGAATGAATGAAATGTGATGAGATTATGTGGAAATGAATATGATTTATATGTTAATGAATTGGATAAGTGATCCGATTCAATAACTGTCATTTAACATGTAGTATGCTCACCTTTATTTGTGGTTATGTTTTTCAGTTGATATAGGAAGAAGTGAAGGCTTGTGAAGTGTCACTCAGCATAAAAATAAAGTATTATGTACATACTTGTACATAGTATGTGTTGGTAGTATGTTTATGCCTTCGCCGGCTCTTGAGAATGTTTTATGTTATGTATGAATGACTTGAGGATTTGATGATGGATAACTTCACTTTGAAGTTTGAAATCTGAATATGTATATGAATTCATGTATATGTTAATGTTATATGATATGATGTATGAGTTTGAATTCCTAGAGTGATATGATGCATATGCATGAAATGAAAAATTAGGAATTGAAAGAGTGAAACTGTGATCCGATGAGTTTTTGAACCGTTGGAAGGGATTGATAGATTCCCTATATCATATATGACTTTTTTAAATAGGTTTTGGTGTGTTTGAATGAAATTAGAAGGGGTTGATGCATTCAAATTGCATATTTTAACCATATTGCATTTTTACGCATAAGTTGGTCATATGTCTGAATTTTGGTGAACGGACATCGCCATTAGTCTCGGAATGGGGAAAATATAGTGCCCATGAAGTTTCGTAGTATTCGGACTTGAAATGAGCAAATTACGTAAGTCAGAAGTTGGCCTAGAATATTTAATTTGCCATTTCGTATGAAATTCTGCATTTCCAGGTCACTACTACAGACTTCGCTCAAGCGAGAAGAATCTCGCTCGAGCAATATAAGGCAGTTACCATACTGATCCATTCTCGCTCAGGCGAGAATAGTATTTCGCTCAAGCAAGAAGGGATCTCGCTCAAGCAAAACTGTTATGTATCAGTGTTGTGGCCTCTGGCCTAATTTCGCTCAAGCGAGATTGATACTCGCTCAAGCGAAAATGGTTGAGTATTAGGGGGTGCTTTCTGGTCGAATTTCGCTCAGGCGAGCACATCTCGCCCAAGCGAAATGGATGTGAATTTGATTCTGGAAGAATCTCGCTTAAGCGGGTGAATGTCCGCTCAAGCGAGAATAAGTGGAATTGTGAAGCGAATTGATTTCGCCCAGGCGAAGTAGGGGGTTTGATACCTACTGGATATTCGCTCAAGCGAACTTGCTTCGCTCAAGCGAAATTGAACATTTCGCTCAAGCGAATGTGTTTTGCTCAAGCGAGATAGAGGGTCTGATGCTGATGGTGTACTCGCTCAAGCGAGCCGGGCTTCGCTCAAGCGACATGTGAGGGACTCGCTTAAACGAGTAGGGCTTCTCTCAAGCGAGATTTGTCAGAATGCTATTTTTTGCATTTTCTTCATTTTTCTTTAATATGAATTTATTATTTTTATTATAAAATCATATTTTCTTTTATTTAATAATTTAAAATATGCTTTCCGTTGATCCTTGTGATAATCTCCATTTTGATTATCCAAGATGCAATTTAATTAATTTTTATACCTTCTCATATCGCCATATATGGGAAAGGTTTATTTAAATGGTCCACGGGTATTGGTTAAATATTTATTTCACGGCTTTTTCTATAATTTATTTGATTTGATAAAGCGCGAAAATTTTACCCTCAATTTTATTATTCTAATTATTCAATTTTGATAATCACATTTTAGAATATTTATATTAAGGGTTAGGATGTTTTAATATAAGCTTAAATAAGTAGAAACCAAGATTTAGTTCGTTAGGGGCTAATGAGAATTCTAATAGGATTAAAATTAGAAAGAAGGTCATGGTCCCCAATATGTCAAATCAGAAAACTACTTTTTTCTTCCTTATCAAAGAGAAAGATTAAGGGGACATTTGGTTCCCAGTTACGTTGGTTAAACTGACCCAAAAAAAGAGATCCTACAGTCAAATAGAGTTTTGACTGTCTCAAACGTCGTGAATGATCAATATTAACCTTTAGATTTTTCCATTTTCATAACTACGTTTTCCCAATTGCAAACCAAATGACCTCTAAATCCTATTGTGGAATCTGGTGATTTGGTCGAGAAAAATTATTGCAACAAAAAACTATTCTGTTGTAATCTCTAGTTAACGTCAATAGATTTAGGTATTCCTAAAACATGTTTTTTCATTTGATAATCTAACATAATGTTTTGTATTTTATTTGAAATTCTATAAAATTGAGATAAGAATTAGCAACAATACAAATATATGATTTATATATTAAATATATTTATAGTATTTTAATATGTATTAAAATATTTTTATATATATTATATATTTATATTTAATATTTAATATTTAATATATAAATTATATATAATATATATTAACGTTAATAGTAGAATATATAATAATATATATTTTATAATATATAATTTATATTTAATATGTTATATATATTATATAAGTTTTTATTTTATGTTATGTAAATATATGTGTGTAAGAATATAAAGTATTATATTTAATAGTATTCCTTATTTGTCACAAAGAGTCAGTTGCCTTGGTGGTTCTAGTGTCAAACCATGATTTATGGTAATGGGTTCGACTTTTGGTGTGGACAATTTTATTAATGATTTTCACCTCACATCAGTGACACGTGTAGAATTCGTCTGTTAAATTCGTCTCCTCCAAAGAAATAAGATCTATTTTTGAGTTTAACCAACCTAATTAAAAAACCAAACACACCCTTAATGGTTTATAGATATTTTCTCAAATTACTGGAACGGCAGTGTACATAAAAAAAAAAGAATAGCAGTATGCAATCACAAAAACAAAGCAGTACGCTTCTGAGGTTATTTTCAAGACGAAATTACATATGTGTATAATTTTAAGCAATAATATATTGAATTTAAAATAAATCATATTTCTGGAATGAAATTCACCTTTTATTTTACGGAAATATTTTTTTTGAAATATAATTATTGAATTTCGATAGATTGAACACATAAAAAACTTACAAAAATTCATAAAACTTACTCTATTATGTGTACTGGGAATGAAATAATAAAAGGTAAGTTGTTAGCTATTTGGTCAAAACTATCATTGACAAATTAACCATATAATCATTAATTGTAAGTCAGAAAACGATGAAAGGGTTGAAATAAGAGTGAAACTCACACGTGGTAGTTGCATAAAGTAACAGGTAAAATAATATTCCATCAGTTGTTTTTTATCCGTTTTCATTTTAAAAAAAATTGCTTATTTATTATTTTTTTCTATTATACTTTTACTTTAGGAATGATAAAACACTAATAACATTAATAAAAATTTAATTTAAAATAAGAATAAAGTAAGAAAGTAGATGTAAAAATGTTGTAATCTAAAAATATTAATTGTTTTTCTTAATATGTATGATTTAACCTTAAAAGAAAAATAAAAAAACGGAGGGAGTAATACTTATTAGATGAAACAGTTTAATAAATTAGTATAAAAGTATTTTTTTTTATAACGATTGCAAGATAAACCGATTTAATAATTATATCAAATTTTGAATACCCATTTTTAAAAATGTAAAAAATTATTTTTATATAATTTATTAAAACAACAAGTATAAATATTTAAACGGCACCGTATACATACGGCACCCTCATTGATTGAAATGATTGGTCTTTTTTCCGTTGCCTTTTACTTGTAACGAAAGAAAAGGGGAAACATAGCTTTAATGAATATAGAAAGCAGTACCTTATTATGAAATATAGGGAATCATTTAGTAGTCATAATGTTGTTGATGGTAGGCATGAATTATAAAAAAAATTGTTCAATTTGTATAACTTTATACCGGATAAGATATAAAAGTAGAATTATTTTATTAAAATTTGTATAAAGGTTATTTAAAAATTTGTATGAATGGGTATTATTAATATTTTTAAATAATTTTTTATTTTTAATCTCTTAATTTTTCATAAATTAAGGGTATGTTTGATACAGAGTTGTATTAAAAACATCTGGAATTGTGATGAAGTGAAAAATTTATCCTACGGTGAAACATACCTTTAAATCTTTTTATTTCTTTAACTCCGTTCCCTGACTACAAACTAAATGTCCCTTAAATAAACCCTTAAGGGGCCGCGTTTACAGGTAGGGGATGAACTTTGAAGAGGGGGTGTGAATATGCAGGTAACCAACAGACACATTAAAGGATAGCATGCATGTGCTTCTTTTTTATGTCAAACTCAAATTTTAGTTTAGACTTTATGATAAATTAAAGAGTTGGATGCCAAAAAGTTTGCAATCATGTGATCTATATAGTTTCATCTTTTACCTGCAATAAGAGCTTCGCTTTTTATTTAAACTAACAATCATGTATCAATAACCAAACCCAGTTAGTATAAGTGGGTTGATTTTTTTTTTTGAAACAATCACATTTAAACTCTAAAATGGTTATTACTGAGAAAAAAAAGGTTACGTGACTAATTATAAGTTTTATCACGTTGATTTAGGATAAATATCACGTTTCCTTAGGTTTAACTTAACTACATTAAATGTCTGTATTTGATATATCAATAGTTAGAATATCTCTTTAAATAAATTATATGTGTTTGAGTGGGTAATGTTTTTTAAAATGCTATTATTAGTTGAATCTTTTTTATTTTATTGTCCTTTCATATTTTTAAGTAATTTTTAATATTACTTTTTATGTTATTTTTAAAATATTAAATCATTATTTTATTTTTAAAAAATGTGTATCATGAATTTTTTACATTATTATTTATTATTATATTTAATATTTACATTATTTATTCTTATTATATTCATTTTATCAAAACTTTATGATATGAAATTCTAATTTCTAAAAACAATACTTATATGAATTATGATATTTAAAGTATGTCCTTATATTTATATATTTTATGAATTTTTTATAAATAAAAAATTAAATGTTATTATATTAAATTTGAAATTAATAAAAATATTTCAAAAAATTACAAGTTGTGCATATAAAATGTCATTTTACCTTTATTTACTACTGTTAGTTTTACAAAATAGTTATAATACAATTAACTAACTTATCAATTTTCAACTTTCAATTTTTAAACTTGAGTTAATTTTACCAAAAACCAGATGTATGAGTTATGTATATCCCCTATGATATGTAATCAATTCATGTTGAAAAAAATTATTAAGATTCTCTTATTCTTAAAAAGTTATCCCTATCTCTTTTATTTTAAAGTCGATATTACATATTAGTATGCTTAGATATTATTTCATGCATATTCACCTTTCAAAGTCACTCATATTTGTGAAAATAGCAATATGGGTTGGTTTATTTAAACTTAAAATTAAGTGTTTAGCTGTTTATTTAGTTATAACTATAAAAAAAATATATTTTAAAATTAATTGGTATCTTATTTTAATATGTTTAACAGTTTATCAAAGTAATTTTTTAAAATAAATTGTTTTAATTTATTTTAAACTTCTCTTTTTATTTTTTAAAAAATATATAAATAAAAATTACATTTGGAATAACTTTTTACAAACTCACCCTATATTATATACATCTAGACATACTTAAATAACGACATAGCAATATAATAGTCCTTCATAGTTGAATAATAGCCACTCAATTACATATACAATATCAATTTTTAAAATAAGAAAAATGAACATAATTTCTATAAATGAGAGGATCTCATTGTATTTTAAGTCAAATCTCTGGAGAGGTCTGTGAACCATTGTGAAGCAGTATCCTGTAAGGTATAGGTGAAAGATTAGAATCTTGCATTCTCTTTATTTGTTCTAATGATATTACAGTTTCTAAGAATATAATAATATACCAGCATAACCAATTTCACGAGATCTTTGAATTTAAAATTCATTTTATTTACATAAAATCTTCATTTAATTAAATATTTAGCCTCTTGACATTTTGCTTAGTTATGAATTAACCGTTGAAAAATATTTTATTAAAATTTAGTCTCTGACATTTTTATGGCCACTAAGATTGGTCCTATTCCTATAGGTAGTCATTATGTATTGAGAAGTGAAATGGCCTACGGTAAGCTACATAAACACTTCCATCTGTCATCATTTCTTTTAAAAAATACACTATAATGTCATACGAGGTTAGCGACTTTAATTTTGGGAACAGAAGGGTTTCATTCAAATTTGTTTTGTTCTATGTTTTGGGAAAAATTAACTATTAAATTGAAGGGTAAAGATGGAGAGTGACCATAAAGAGTTATTTTTTATATAATTTGATTCTTACCCTATTTCTAATAATGGAGCAAAACTAAAATTGAACAATTTTAAATTACTATTTTATATCCTAATATATTAAGCAAAGTTAAATTTAAGTGGGAATATGAACTCTCATACTTAGATTCGTCACTAATGACGTGCATAAAATTAGCTCAGCCATCTCTAACCATAACAACTCTTTTCACAAACTAGCACAGCCTTCTTGTTGCCACTCATTTTTTTTTTTTCGAAATTAAGACTATTGGTGATGGTTCTAAGAAGTGGTGATGGGTATCAAGGTGGCTATTGGGAGAGAGAAGAAGAAAATTAGAATAAGTATATATTTATTTCTCCCTTTCAGAAACAGAATGAAGGTTTGAAAAGATGAAAAATTTATATTTATTAGTTAAATAGAGTTTTGATTATTTTAAAAGATATAAAAATTAATGTTAATTATTAAATAGAGTTTTGATTATTTTAGAAAACATAAAAAATTAATATTAATTATTAAATTTTTTTATTTTCACAACTGTTTTCATGAATGTTTTTTAAAATGACATATTAATGTCAAATGTCTAACTATATCAATGACCTTAATACTTAAATGAAAAATGACTAGTTAGAAGCAACTGACTAAATCCTAACGGCTTAAAATATCATCTAAATTTTGTTTTTTGTTTTAAAAAACTGAATAAAATATCAATCAGTGTTAAATATACTATATACTAGTATGTATTTTGGAAACTGAGTGTTAAATATTTAATTAAGTCTGAATTATGGATTATAAGCAGTTAAAAAATAGCATGGTTTTTCAATAAAGCTAATCTTAATTGATTGGAAAAAGTCTTAAGAATTGACATTCTAGACGTCCGCGTGTGGTAATTAAATATTTGAATCAAGAATGTAGGTGGTATTTGTTTGCCATGACAAAAACTTAGTCTGACAACACAAGAACAGAGATATTCAAGTAATTTATCTCAGATCATTGTCCACACTGGAATTGATCTCTGTTCTCTGTGTTTCTTAGAATGAAATAAAAAAAATAAAAATAAAAAACAGAAGAAAAAAGACCAGTTTGTCGCGTGTGATGTCCCAATCCCAATCAAAAGCACCCCAACAAAGCAAGAAGCCACTCTGTTCACAAAGCAGAGGAGCTTAGTCCCCATCCATCCCCTGTTTTTCCTTTTTTCATTCCATACTCTGTTTCTCTCTATTCCTCTCCTCATATATTCACCACTCGTTAGTTGTTATTACTACTCATAATAATAACTCTCTCTCGCCATGCCCTCTCGACAAGTCTCCACGTCAGCACCACCACCCAATCACGACCGCCACCACCGCCACAACAACCACCAAATTCTCACCCCTGTGGTGGCCTCCACCGCCTCTGCCTGTTCTCTAATCTTTCTCCTTCTCCTATGCCTTCGGAAGCGCAAACGCACCACCCCATCCTCCGACTCCGACACCAATCCCCCTCACCCATACTCCTACTCCCTCCTCCGCCGCGCCACAAACTCCTTCTCCACCCGCCTTGGACACGGCGGTTTCGGCCCCGTCTTCTCCGGTACCCTCGCCGGAAAACCCGTGGCCGTGAAGCTCATGGACTCTGCCTCCCTCCAAGGCGAGCGCGAGTTCCACAACGAGCTGCTCTTCGCGTCAAGGCTCCGCTTCCCTCTTGTTGTCCCCGCCATAGGGTTCTCCTCCGACCCCAAACGACGCCGTTTCCTCCTCGTTTACAACCTCATGCAAAACGGCAACCTCCACGACGCGCTTTTGCGGCGCAAGTGCCCCAACCTCATGGTATGGAAAACCCGCTTCAGCATCATCCTCGACGTCGCCAAAGGAATCCACTACCTCCACTCCCTCGACCCCCCCGTTATTCACGGCGACATAAAACCTAGTAACGTTCTTCTTGATCATTTCTTCTCCGCCAAAATCGGCGACTTTGGACTCGCAAGGTTGAAAAGCGAGACGCGGATTGAAATTGAGACGAAGACGAAAGAACTCAAAGAAGAGTTGTTAGAGAGCGATAGTGGGTCGGAGACTCAGAGCGTGAAGACAGAGCGGTCTTTTGAAGGGAATAACGGTATAGGGGTGAGTAGTGAGAACGAGGGTGGGAGAGTGAAGGAGTATGTGATGGATTGGATCGGGAAGGAGATAGAAAAGGAAAAAAACCCAAATGGGGAAGAACGGGTTGGGTCTGGGTCTGGGTCTGGTGGTGGGAACATGGAGAAAAAGAAGAGTAGGAGGAAATTGGAATGGTGGGAAACAATGGATGAGGAAAAGAAAGAGAAGAGAAGGCCAGTGAGGGAATGGTGGAAGGAGGAGTATTCTGAAGAGCTTGCAAGGAAGAAGAAAAAGAAGAAGAAGAAGGAACAAGAACAACAGAGAAAGAAAATGGGTGATAATGATTGGTGGGAGGCAAATAAGAGGAGTTACAAAAGTCGAAGTAGGAACAGTCGTGGTAGTGTAGATTCTTGGTTCAGTGGTGAATTAAGTAGAGTTCAATGGAGCAGTTATGATTCTGGTGCTGGTAGTGGAGGGGAAATTCCAAAGAGTGGTGGTGTAAGTAGTACACCAAGTATGAGGGGAACCGTTTTTTATGTTGCTCCAGAGTATGGCTACAATGGGGATGTTTCAGAGAAGTGTGATGTGTATAGCTTTGGGGTTCTTTTACTTGTTATAGTTTCCGGGAGGCGTCCACTTCAGGTGACTGGTTCACCGATATCGGAGTTTCAGCGTGCGAATCTCGTGTCCTGGGCTCGTCACTGTGCGCGCAAAGGGAAGCAGAAGCTTCTTGATGTTGTGGATGAGAGTGTTGAGTGTTTGGATAAAGAGCAGGCTCTTCTCTGCATCAGGGTTGCGTTGCTTTGTTTGCTCAAGTCACCTTCTCGTCGTCCTTCGATGAAAGAGGTTGTGGGAATGCTTAGTGGGGAATTGGAGCCACCCCAGTTGCCGGTTGAGTACACACAGTCTCAATTCCCATTCAAGAGTCGGAAAGAAGGACGCTGAGGGAGTTCTTGATGCAAACTGAGTGAGTGCCTGGTTGATAATCCAGTTCCAAAAATGAAGTTTGATCAACATACTTTCAAAGTTCATTTGACTAACACATCAAAAATTTGTACCTACCTGATCCAATTAAGGTAACTAAGTAGTAAGTTGAGTACTAACCTTTTTTATCAATAGTGATTGTGGATTGATGAGTGTAAAGAAATTTGGGGATAAAAATGGTGTGTTTTTAGTTTTTACTATTATTGGAGGAACACACTTTCCTTCTTCTACATGGTGTTGGTTGCATATCTTTAGCTTTTCTTTTCCATGGCTTTGATTTTGCGTTTAGTGGCCTAACTGTTGGAAATTTATATGATTGTGTGCATTGACCCATTTTTCTTTCACACTGACTTCTAGGCTTGCCTTGGAAATTATGGCCTTGGCGCTTTAGAGCATGGACATCTTTGTAGTTCACCTAGCTTTTTGGTAATTAAAAAGCACCCTGTCTTATTTGGTTTACCAAGTCCATTGTTCTTTCCTGGTCGTCCATTACTATTTCATGGTTATGCAAATTTTGAATTGGCTTCCGGTCTGCATATATCATTTTTGAAATTGAAATGGCACGTACAAGTAATTCATACTTGATGTGGTAGAACATGGACAATTGGAATGTTTATTTCCATAGAAGCGCAATTTTATTTGATTATGTGCTCATGGTGTTGTACTAGTTTCTTTAACTGCTAATTCTTCCACTAATAGAAGTACTTTTATCAATCGATGCTGCATTTCCCCTTTTAATCTGTTGTATTGGTTCCTTTTGTAGCCTTGCGATTATAGTTATTAGTTACTACGTTTTTATTGTGTTGTGCCACATGAAAGTGCAACTTTGTAGAGTCTAAAAGTATATTTTAATTTTGCGGTTATGCATAAATCTTGAGCATAACGCACGCGCACACAGCCTAATGCACTGTGTAGGGAAAGTGATGTAAAACCAGAGGATAGCCAATAATAAGTATTCAAGTACATTTGAAATCTGATATTAAGAAATTTTCTATTCTTATTGAAATCTCCTTAACAAGAATGAGTTACTACGTGTTTGATTGAGCAGTTACACATTTAAAGCCACGTGAACCAATTTGAAGTTTATTTTGTAGTTTGAGTGAATCTACTTCCATAGCAAATTGTCATTCATAACATAATTGTCCATTCCATTTATCAGAAATGATGTGTCTGATTCGGAATGGGCAATAGCATGGTGGTTCACAGTAGCAGCATAAGGATCCTAGAATTAGATTCCCTGAATGACATAATACCAATTTGCGATTGAGCCTATTTGGCAGCTGCAAGCATTAGATGGAAAATGGTGCTCTTTAGCCCACATTGACAGAAAACCAACAAGCCCAACTTCGGTTACTGTCGAAAGCCCCCTCAACCCAGATCTCTCGTATCCAAAAGAAAAAAAAAAAGAAAAAACCCAGATCTCTCTGCATTTCCAGCCGGCAACACAGGTCGCTTCAAAAATGCTGACAAGGTGCAATGTTTCTGGCCATTTGCAACAATGCACCAAGATGCCCCTCTGATTTTTCCTTGCATAACCTTGTTATTTCTAGAGTTAGAGAACGAGGCCTAGTTCCATCGAATCCACTCATGCCAAGGGACACTAAAAAAGCCACAATTTTTATTTTAACTTATCTTTTTGGCTAAATATATATACATCTTTCTGTTACTTTTGGATTAACATAATTAGGGGTGTAGCAATTGATGACACGTGTCATAATATGATTGGATGATGCATAAACTTAAAAGTTTAAAATATATCCCTTACATGAGATTCAAACCTATGTGGAACATGTAAAAGCAAACACATATTACCATTCGGCAAACCAAACTAGCAAACCAAACTAACCTTCAAGAGTTACATCTAAATATTAATGTTTATAACATAAACTTGAATGTATTTATGATATTATTTATTATAATAAATATATTATTAATAATATATTAATTTAAAATATACTACTAAACATATTCTTAATAATATATAATAAAATTATATATAATATAATTTATTATTAAACTTATTATTAAATATATATTTTAAATGTATTGTTAAAGGTATAGTTATTAAGAGTGTAAGAGTCTCAACACACTCGGTTTGAATTAGAATGCAATAGGTTAGTGGTTTTGTTATCATAATAGGATTTGTTATGCTTAGCCAGCATAACCCCCACACCCTTTATCTTCTATATAAAAATGTATGTACCTTTTTCTATCATTAATTCAATATTCAGTTTCTTTTCATTTACTTTTCTATCTCTCTACCTTATGTGAATGTTGTCATGGTATCATGAGCTTGCAATTTTTGTCCTAATAGTTGTATCTTACTCTTCCCTCATCACATCTTTGGTGTTTGCTCCAACGGCCTTTTAGTAGGTCGTGATAGAAAAATTAAATGACAAAAATTACATTATTTAGAAACATCAAGTGGAACTGATGCTCACTTAGTTGTTAATTTGCACATTCCTCCCAAGTTTTTTGGCGAAACAGATCGTGATGTTGGTTTAATCAACATTGTGTATCAAGTTTGGGAGCAATAAGACTAGATGCTCCTATCTTGGCTTCAGTTTTCTCTTTACGTATCAAGATTTTAGTGATCCTTCACCTTAAACACATGTGGTTTAGTTAGTGTCATAATTTTAGCATTCACACTTCGCATTTGATTGTGGTTTTCACAATCCTAAGCCATTTCAACCTTTTTTTTTGAATCAAGTGGTTGTTTCAAGACTTGTGGTGGTGGTCGCTTCGGTCATTCTTGTGTAGAGGTCGTGGATTCATTTAATATCAGATCTGTTACAAATCAAGTCATGATGCATAAAACTATTTTCAACAATTTAACACTTAACTTAGATTCTCACACAGTAGTCATAAGTGATTTTCCTTCTCTTAATTTCGTCTTCAATCCTATGCACCTTAATTCCATCATCCCAATTAGTATACTCCTTAATTTCACAACCTACACTTTCACCTCATTATCCTATTACACATGAATTTCATCAACCTACACCATAATTGCATCATACTATATCCCAACCTCACTAATTTGGTTCCTTCTCAACAAAATTACACCTATGCTTTTTGCTCAAATGCCTATACCACCCCCTCACAACAATAGTATCTTCCCTAAAATCCCCATATTCTGTATCTTTCATCCTCAGCATTAGCAAATTTCACCATTGTTGCTTCGCTTGTTTCTCATTCTTCTTAGTAATGGATTGCTAATTCTGAAGCTACACACCATGTTACATGTGATCCGTATCAAATCACTCATCCTACAGTCAATACCAACTTTGACAAGGCCATCTTAGGAAATGGACAAGGTTTTTCTATTACTTCTGTTGGTTCTTCACAATTTACTACACCATCCATAGTTCTTCTACACTTGCACTTACAAATATGCTTCTTGTTCCTTCTATCACTAAGAACTTACTTAGTGTTAGCAAATTTACAAGAGACAAAAAGTTTATTTTGAATTTCACCCTGCTTATTACTTTGTGAAATGTCAGGACTCTCACCAGATATTACTTAAAGGTCATGTAAGTAATGAAGGACTTTACCACCAACACCCAGTCATTCACCTCTGCTATAGTACTACAAACTTTAGTTTCCTCTAATCTTGAACATACACATCACCTCATACACTTCCTATATTGCCACACATATCCACTACTTACACCCTTTGGCATAATCAGTTAGGCCACCCTATGGGTTTCACAGCAGTGAGTATAATCCATCCCTTTTCACACTTTAAAGCCATGAAGAAGTCCTGTATGTGCTTATCTATATTGATGATATCATTATCACAGGTTCATTTGACTTTCATTTAATTTTTCATTACCAAACTCAATTATGCCTTTGCTTTAAAAGATCTAGGTCTTCTTTCTTACTTTTTGGGAATTGAAGTCATTTAGCCTCCTAATGGTACCCTACATCTCTCACATGCTAAGTATATTCGTGACCTTTTAACCCATGCTTATATGGCTGAAGCAAATAACATTAGCATTCCTATGCCTGGTTCCTATAAACTACCTAAGTTAGATGGTGAACCCTACACTAACCTTTACTTGTACAGGTCCATTATTGGGGCGCTATAGTATTGACAATTACCAGACCAGAAATTGGCTTTAGTGTCAACAATGAATGCCAATTTCTTACCAACCCTCTCTCTTCACACTCGCAAATTGTTTAGAGAATCTTGAGGTATTTGAAAGACACTATTGCATATGGCTTACTACTTAAACCCTCTTCTTCATTACCATTACCTGTAGTTTCCTTCTATTATGTTGATTGGGCCTCTAATTTTGATGATAGAAGGTCCACCTCAAGCTCCAACATTTTCTTAGGGCCTAATCTTATCTAATAGTGGTTAAAGAAACAATAATTGTTGGCCAAATCTAGTGCCGATGAAGAATATAGAAGCCTGGCTTTGATAGCTCAAGAGATACTCTAAATTTAGTCCTTACTTCAGGAACTTAAGGATTAAAGTAACAATAGAATAACACAATACTTTTAAACAATTAGTAAAATTAATTATGTAAACCACTCTCGGGGTTTCTTTTCATCACAATTATTGAACTAGTAACCTATGAATACTAAGTGAGTCATGAATGTTAAATTGCTTAAGTTCATTTATCCCTAAGGTTCAATTGTTGGGTACTCTCTACAATGTTAATTAAATCTTTTAAGGTTGTCATAATTTCGTAAGAAATTAACTAAATCCAACACAAAATACAAGATAATCTAAAACATGGACTCAAATAAATAAATCAGTTAGGTTACTCTTACATCCTCAAGAGTAAGGAAATTAGTCACTCATGATGACAAATATCCCAAAAAAAACTATACCATTGACTATCGTGAATGATTAAAAGATAAAAAGAAAGTAAAAATAAGAACTCTTTGAGAAAAAAGACGAGTCGTTATCGTTTCTTTGTGATTCGTTATAGTAATTTACAAACAACTCTTAGTGTCAAAAACTAAGATTACTCTAACTTGTCTAAAAACTAAAACTGAAAACTAGGTCTAGTGTGGTCTTAAAAGACACCTAATATTGACTAATTAAAGTGTAACCGGGCTTGGGCCAAACATGATTAGAAAAATAAATAAAAACATGACCAAACCATTTCCATGGTCAAGACCATGCGCCCATGGCCAGGTTGTGGAGCTCTTCCTAGGCTTCATTGGGCTTTAGTTAGCCTACTTTTGACTCTTTTTGGATTTTCTTTGACTTTACTTCATGCTTGTAATTTTCTTGGACCTAAAATTGGGCTTTTTTCACCTCTTTTCTTGTAAAATATAAAAATAAAGCATAGATAAGCCAAAATATGAAAACAAACTAAAACTAAACAAAAAGGACACAAATTTTAAGATATTTATTAAAAATTCAAATAAAATGACTTAAAAACAATGTATTTTGGGAATACACCATGCATCACCTATGTTGGATCATAAGCGCCATCGACTGAACCATGAGGTAGAGGGGAAAAGTCAGAGGCAAGTGAAGGGAGAAGAAAAAGAAAGAAAACATGACGGAGAAAGGTGGTAGGAAAAAAAAGAGTAAAAGAAAGGGGATGGAATAAGACAAGGAAGAATAAGACTTAAATGTCAATTTTTTAAAAATTAAATAAATACATATCTTAATGTTGAGTCAATACGGAAAGTTAATGATATGGTTAATGCTAATAAAAAATATTTCAAGGCTAAATTCTAAAAAAAATTCTTAGGAGCTTGATCATAATTTAAAATTTTTTTAGGGGTTAATTTTATATTTAAACAAAAAAATCACACATATCAATGCCAAGGTAGCTAACTGTTAGTCACCTCAACAACTAACTGATAGAAGGTTAACTACAAAGTTTAATCCTAAAAAGAAAAATATTTTAAGGGCTAAATCTTAAATTTTTTAGGAGATTAATTCTAATTTTAAACTTTTTAGGGGCTAATTTATAATTAAGCTTTATACAAAAAATTAAAAATAATATTATAATAAGACTAGTTGGACCTTGATTAGACTATTAAATCTTAAATCAATGCCTTAACTAGTTTAATTACCTTTCCAATTTTAAAAACACCATAAAAGGTTAAATAATCTTTAATAATTGACATCTACCACTTATCGTTTTTACCATTTCTAAAAAAAAAATCAACACAACTATATGAGTAACTACAAATGAATACAACCGCATAACCCCCTCCACTTAACCTCACTTACTATTTCCCACTTTCATTTTTTACTTTACTTTTCTTTTTTAAAAGAAATTAAAATTTCAAAATCCAATATATGTCTATAAAATTGCACTTCTACTTAACCCCACTTTCTACTATTTCCCATTTTCATTTTTTTATTTTTTTAAAAGAAATTAAAATTTCAAAATCCAATGTCTCCGTAAAATTGCATAATCACTTTGGTGTAGGTGCTAATTTCTTTTCTATGGGTATTGTTTTTCATTTTTATTCAATCTCAAAATTTGAAGCAAGGGAAAGTTAAGTAATTTAAATGTTGAATTTTTTCCAATAATATAAGTAAATTTGATTGAATTTAATTTATTAAATTTGAAATTAATCTTAAAATATCTGTATTTAATGCATGTTTGGTTATTGGCATCCCTATTTATTGTTAAAAGGTAAAAAGACATTTATAAAAAGTTGTACCTTAAGGAATTGAAATTATTTCTTTTGAAAATTGTATGAGATTAATTAATCTATACTTTCATAGTTCTCTCTCATCATTAAAGATCTAGCCTCTCTCTTTCTACTACCTTAAAACAAAATAACATATTAACTAGATTCTAGCGAAAACAACAACAAGAATAACTAATGGCACCTTATATACTTGAAGTTATGAATTTTAAGATTGTGAGATTGAATCTTATAATTGAAAATAAATTTTTAACAAAGTTAATTTAACCATAATATGAATATTTCTATATGTAACAAAATTATCTAGATACTTGAGGCTAAAAAAACTAACGAGCATATATTAACGAGACCATGTATATACAAAATAATATAGATTTACAAAGCAACATAGATTTAAGAAAATATTTTCAAAAATAACTTTTTATTTTTAATTTTTAGTTAATATATTTTTCTAAAACCAACGGTATAATTACCCTATTTTTTTTACTTACCAGCTTTTGATAAATGTTTTTTTAAAAAATTTACCACTTTCTTCATGGAATACTAGAATAAAAATTAAATGAGATAGAGTATTAATAATCATATATATGATTGTATAATCCTATTTGTAATTAATGCCAAATTACCCAAATATGAATGTTTATTTAAAGGAAAATAAGTGCATAATCTTTAAGGCACAACTTTTTATAAATGTCTTTTTATGCACATTTTCATACGTGTTTTTCATCCCTATTTATTGTTAAAAAGGGTGTCAATAGTAGCACCCATTAAACTCCTTATAAGTTTCAATTAAAGGAACTCCCTTTGTTCTTTTAGTCCTTTTAGGATTTTATGTGTGTTCACTTTTTTTAGTCATTTTTTAAAATTGAGATGTATTTATTTTTCTTTTTCCAATATTACTCATACAATAAATGTTACACACTTCTTTATTATGACCTACTAAATTAATTGAAGAGAGAAAATATTGACTTACTCATATTAATGTGCTTAACTAATGTGCACAATTCTTAATTACAATCTACTAAATTGATTGAATAGAGAAAATGTAGATAAGAGTTTTAAAAGTTTAAACATGCAACCATACATCAAGACTTGAATCACAGAAAACCGGGGACCGAAGTTTAAGAATTTAGAAAATGGATCGATAAGTAATCGTCCCAACATGTATACAGAAATAATTGAGTTTACGGTGGAAGAAAAATGTGTATACAAGGCATACGCCTAGTCCCATATATGAAAATATGAGAAAAGGCCCAAAATTGAGGGAAGAAAAGAGAAAAATGTATTTCAGGCGGCGTCGCTTAAGCGAGGAAACTTTCGCTTGAGCGAGCCCCTGAGCCTAGCTTGAGTGAACAATGCCAAGCATTAGATCTTTCATATTTGCTTGAGCGACAATCCTTTGCTCGAGCGAAAAATCCTCCAAAACCAAATTACAACGTCCTCGCTCGAGCGAGGAACTAGTCGCTTGAGTGAGAATTTCACAGAATCAATTTTCATTATTTTTGCTTGAGCGAGTATCCATTCCCTTGAGCGAAAATCACATAGAGTCATTACTCTGACTCTCGCTCGAGTGAGACGATGCTCGCTTGAGCGAGAATGAGCCAGAAAGCACAATACTGATGCCGAACACTCTCGCTTGAGCGAGATTATCAGAAAAAACTTTTAACTTAGGTAAATCAAATTACATGACATACAAAAATGCATTATGCATAAATTTCATCTAAACTCTCAATAGGCTCACATTTACACACATAAATATCAGTTGTTCCAACAAGTCTCATCCAATATCTCACATTCTAGATCATCCTATGCATCAATGGCAATTTAAGCATATTTAGACTAAACCAAGCATGCCAAAATACAATGCAAACCTATTTGGCCATAACCAATTATGCACTTAAGCCATATATATACTTTATGATTTGTAGATAGCCTCTACGTGAAGCATTGCACAATAGATAAGAATATGGCCTACCCATTTCCTCATCATGCATACAACCTAAAATGTCATTCATAAATGAATCACATATTCATTTCCATTGGTCATGATTCTCAAAACATCATCATTCATTCACCAATATATCATAAAATCCATGTATCACAATAGGCATTAACCATTATTAAGGTCATAACCAAAAATTAGCCTTTCAAACACCCAGGCCTAATTTTTGCACATGACCCTTAAAATATACATCCATCGTTAATCAATTGTCATATACAATATGTATATATGTCATATGCTTTACAAAAGATCGCCGGCTAAAGCACACAGACCTTCCTTCTATATTTACCTTCTCTAAGCTCAACCTCCAAAAGAGTAAGATTTTCAACATACCTACATCAACCTTTAAAAATAGCAACTAGAAGGTGAGTAGCATATACCAAATGAATCAATCTCATACATTATGATAATACATATATACATTTGCACAACATATGTCCCTCATGGGACTATATGATCCAACCACACATCCTGTCATTTCACATATAACATATGTTTCAACCAACACATTTACATTATATATATATATATATAAATATATATATATATATAATCATTGGCAATTTCATCAAGCATAACCATCTTTCAAGATTAGTACCATATTTTCTTTCTCTTTACTTTTCAATCATCCATCGCCACCACGGGCTACCAAACTCAGCATATCTCTGGCTATATGCAAATGCTCTTATAGCTAATGCATATGCACAAAGGAATCAATATCAAATCGCAGATCCAACTGTGGGAACAATCACCATATAATATGTGGGTCAAACATAGGTGTGCTACTATGCTCCTACTGCAGTAGTAAATATGTACACTTATCTATTAAACTTTACATGCATAATATCATTCTTTTACAGGTACCAAACTGCTATCACCTATATGTAGCACTAGTCACCCCATGACTTGCGGATCAACAACATGGCCACACTTGCCAAAAGTGCTACGGGTCCCTCCCGAACACACATCGAGAGAGCCGTGCCCCATAGGGACACCGAGGTCACTTGCTCATCACAGAGCCGTCTACCCATTGGGCCCGCCACGTAGGGTGCCTCATCACCAAACTATGGACAACTTCATGATTCCATGAATAACTAGGGAACAGTAACAATCTTGCCGTGCACTGGGCCGCCCTCCCATTGGGCTCGCCTGTTGGAATCCCTATCTTTCCAAAATAGACAACATATGATATGCTATGGATGCAAATGTAGATCAATGCATTCTCACATTGTGCATCCTAAATGCCACTCCACAATCAACAACTCACCACCATCACTTAGTGGATTTCAATATTCTAATTATTCTCAATTATTACCAATTATCATTAGATTTCATTTACATCAATAGTTAGTGGCAAACATTATCCATCAAATTACACATAATGGGATGTTCAATATATTTGCAATCAATTCAATAATGGTCTCAATGCCATTCATAAACAAGTCACATTACCATGAATCAGTCTCAACATCATAATGACCATCCCAACAACATTCACCACATAACATCAATCATTCTAAATGCATTTCAATCACATAAACATCGAGGTATTCATCTAAGCCAAATTATGGAAACACATCCATACATACACATCAATAATGGATGAAATCATGCATTTAGAAATGCTACCTCTTCCTACTTCAAGAGAAGTAGAAATCTTTACGGTTTGAAGGTCCCGCTTTGTCAATGGGGTCGTTTCCTACATCACACAATGTACCATACGATTATTTTCATCTAAACCATCGAGATTTTAAATGTTCTTAATTAACCACTTGGTGTTTATATCATTGTTATTATCAAACTACTTTCCATTTCATTTATTTCACCACAACCACCATGTGTTTGATATTCACATTTATTTTTAAGCATTTAAAACTATATATACCATCAAAGGGTTTATACAATAATGGCCATCTACCATCAATATCACCATCTCTCATTATTAATATCACTCTCCCAACATTAATATCAACATTACACATGTTTTCCCCAAATCCTAGGGTTAATTAGGGTTTCATCAAAACCCAACAACCATCATTAATATTCATCATCTTCCATCATATTCATTACTATTTTTGTGTATCACCATACCCCCTCATAAAAGCTTGCATTTATTACACCCTACCTTAGGGTTTTACATATTAATGGCTCCTATTTAATAACCTATACATACAATACTCTCTCCACCCATAAATACCCATAACCTAAGGCTAGAGCTCAAGAAAAATAGTAAGGAACTTACCTCAAGCCAACAAAGAAATGAGCTTCCAAGAGTGAGAGGGAAAACGAAAATGAGAGTTCCAAGAATCACAAACTCCTCTTGCTTGATGAAGGAAGGTGAAGATGAAGTAGGGAGTAAATGGGCACACACGCCTTTGAGAGGGAGAAGCAAATGTGAATATGGGAGAGGGGGAGAGCGCATGAGAATGAGATGGGAATGAAGTGAAATTAATTATAATTTGAGTCCCATATTACAAATTCCCCGTTTTACAACAATTATTTCACTCAATTAAGTCTTTATTTAAAATTTGGGATGTTATAGAGTAGATAGTAAAAAGACTTAATTATACTTTTGGTCCCTCAACTTTACTAAATGTTTGATTTTGATCCCTTATTAATTGCAGGATTTTGGTCCTTAAACTATTCAATTTGTTGACATTTGGTCTCCAAACTTTGAATTGCATAATTTTAGTCTTTAAAATATTTAATTTTTTATCCATTTGTCTCCTTCCTTATTTTTGTCTAATTAAAATATTTTTATATTATTATTTTTTATAAATCTTCATAATTATTATATTATAATTGAAAATATAGATTTATAGAAATAATAATATAAATATCATGTTAAAATGTTTTATTGTTGACCGATATATGTTCTATCAATTGGATGAAAAATATATAGGGTACCAAATATGTCAACAAATCTAATAGTTTAGGGACTAAAATCATGCAATTCAAAGTTGAAAGACTAAATATTAACAAATTGAATAATTTAGAGACAAAAATTGTACAATTAAAAGTAGAAGGAACAAAATCAAACATTTGATAAAATTGAAGGATAAAAATGTAACTAAACCTAATAAAAATATATAAATTTTTAAGATAAAATCAATTATAAACGAGATAAATTAACTACTTTTTTTTTTAAAAGTGTGAAATAGGTAATGGGGTGGAAAGACCAATCCTAGTTTGGAACCCAGCGCAAGAGAACAAGGACAAGCATATCTGGTTGGTTGGTATAATAATAACGTATCAGTGAGCCAAATTTGATAGTTAAGCCACCAACGTAAAACTTTCATATATAAAACTCAGGCCAGTTGCTTTAGTACTGATTTCAACTATCAACTATAAAGGGTGTTCATTTTCTTTTATATTATTATATTATTATATTATTATATTATTATCATTCCCCAATACATTACATCACGTTTTAATGTTTTTACACCCTGAAACCCACTTTTTAGTTTCTTATAATATATTCATTTATGTTAGCCAATAACTTAGCTAGCTGCACCGTCAATTATTCTATACATAACATCCATGTTTTTAACATAAATTCATCATCAGGTACTTGCATAAGTCAAGGAGAAGACAGATACCGTGTGAAGCATCTACACTATCATTTTATTTGGAAAAAAAAAACATGAAAGGAAAGAAAATATAAAAAAAAGAGAAAACATAAATAACGATGTATTTTGGTTTAAAAAAAAATAAAACGAAAACTTACATTCAAAAACAAAAAATTTAAAATTTTCTCTCCTATTCAAATTCCTTTCTCCTTCTATCACCACCAACGAAAAGTCAACCAAGTGAAGCAACCCTACTAGCATACACAGCTTATGATATATTGAAAAAAATGAGTTTTTAATAGTCGTGTTCATTATGTTCAAAGAGAGTGAAAGTTTATGAGCCTTCAATTTGATGTTTGTTTGTCTAAAAATACAATACTATTTTTGGTTTTTAATATAAAAACCTCTCAATTAATTTTACTTTATAAAAAAATTTACTTTAGTTAAAATTATTTAATGTATCTATAAATTGTAATAGTTTTCTAATAGTACCCTTACATTTTCTTAATTAATGTTTGTTTTATTAATGGTTAATAAAGGGTATTTTGGTGAGATATTAATTAATGTTATTCACTTTTTGATGGGTTCTTATATTAAGGACAAAAAAATCTTTGAAGAGATTCTTATATTAAAGGATGAAGATAGTAACATCTAAGAGTTATTGTATCAATCAAACTAATGTAAGACTTCTATTTTCAACATTCCTCTCAAGTTTAACTAGACTACTAGTTGTGACTTGTTTGTTTGTTTTGTTTTTTCATTTATCTAGAGCTTATACTCAAGGAATCTCAAGTTTTTTTTTTTAATAGTTTTTCTGGATTCCTAACACCCCAACAAGTATTGGTAGGTATGCACCAGCATGTTCCTCAACCTCTTTTCGATATCAGATATTATTGATACCGTTTTCAATGGGTATTCTATGGGAACAATATTATATAAGCCATAGATGTAGCTTCTCATGGTGTAAGTGTAGGTCTATTTCGTATTGGATGTATGCTCCTTAATACTGGTATAGACATTAGGATACTAAAGATATCAAGCCTAGATTAGATACCATATGGAACTTCTTGGTATCATATAACTTTGGTGGGTGACACAAATTACACTCACTTGGTATGGCCACATACTATGGAGCTCAAAGTAAAACAAGAGTCTATAGAATGTAAAACTCATATTGATTGAAAATGAGAATCACATAGAATGATTACACTATCTATAAAATCTTAATAAAATGAGGAGAAACTAACTAATTACAATAAACTAACTAATCAACAATAAACTAGGTACAAACTAACTGATAAGCTAATAACTTTGTCACAACTTCATCCTTAGGTGAATTTAACCATAAATATTTAGTAAAAATTAAAACATCAATTTCAAGATATATAAAATGTATCCAAGCATTTTGAAATATTCCATCACCTAGTGGGAACTATTTTCATACACTTGAACACTCATTTCAAGTGTGACCCTTTTCCTGAAACAACAATACAGTCACAATAAGCATTAAATATATTGGTTATTACACTTATATATAAATTTCTTAAATTGTCAATCTCCATCCAGGTGACACTATTTTCAATCTTGAAACCTTTAATCCAGTGTATTATGACTGGTATATAGTTGATCTTATAGAGCATAACAGTGCCTTATGATGGATGACTATTTGGATGGCGGTTTATGGAATCATGGGAAAGATATAGTCTTCAAATAGCAGCAGATTTTACTAATTAAGATTTTAGATTTTTCAAAAAGGTCAAGTCATGGGCATGCATGGTTGAATTCTAATTTCTTGGGCCACAGTCCTTCATTTACACAGTGGTGTAGGAATTTCTTTACGATGTTTGAAATCTTAATTATTGCTTATCTTAACTTGCTTTGATATTTAATTTATTAATTAAAGGTTAGAGCACCCTATATTGTTATAAACCAATGCGGCATACAAGCTGCAAAGTGCATTTGAGAGTGGAAATTCAAAATTTTCAGCATTATATATATGAAAATTAACAACTCAGAAATCAGGAACGGCAAAGAATTAAGTACCAGCAATGTTCAATATCTGAGGGAAGGTTTCTACCAATTAAACATATATTTGGTGTCAAAATCTCCAGCAATCTATTGATCATGATCGATCAAAGGTCATCTTTTGGATCAGAAAACATTAAGGTCATTATATATCAAGAATTTAGAAAAGATGTCTAAATTTATGGTAGACAGCAGTTTTCTCAAGAGTTAACAATTCACAAATTTGACATGTAATTGGAAACTAATGATTATCAAAGAAGAGAAACAAAATGCATGCGAATCATGTGCAAATTTCCAAAACATAAAAAACAAAAACAGCATTGAAGGGAAGGGGATAAACAAATATAATTTTTTCTGCACAAGTTTTTTCTTCTTTATTCATAGCAGCTTGTAAAGTTCTAAACTTCCAATTTATACATTGCAAGTTAATAATTACCAACCAGTTAAAAAGTGCATATTTTTGTTGTGTTATATGTTAATTTCATGTCAATTGGCAGAGTCTAGCTAGCTATATCTCCATATACCAGAAAGTATATATGTTAATCAGAACATCAAGGTGATGGGCTTAAATTTGAGATTTTCCTTCTCAGCTCAGATGGATCCACACTGTCGGAATTGTTAACCTGCATGTGAACCCATTTCGTCAATAATTGAAGGAAAATATAAAATATTAATAAATAGTTTTTCCACAAAAGAAAGTATATATAAAATAATGAGAAGAATCCATGGAATTACGTACCTCACACTGCAAACTGTGGAGTAATCTGCCATTGACTTGGGTTGAAAGACAGTTAACAACTTCAAGTCCTTCTTCTAACAATAACTCCAGCAATTTTGAAAGTGGAGGCCCTTCCTCTTTGAAGCCACTGGAGATTTCAATTTCCACAGCTCCATTATTATGGTGTAAAGTAAAAGTGCTGCTAGAAGCATGTTTGGTTTCATGGCTTTTTTCAAGGTTGGGAATATTGGAGAGTTTCTTCAGTTCATCTCTTTTGTCACTCAGTTCTTTGATATTCTTTTGCAAGTGATTGATGTAATTCACTGCCACGTTAATTTGATCAGATAAAGTACGCTTTCCCTAAAACCCCATTACAAATAACAACCCTAAAGTTAATCAGCTAATTACAAGACTATTATATTAATCAAACAATAAAACAGGAAAAAAAGGCAGAAGCTTTCACCTTGATGAATTCAAGAGGGAAAAGGGATCTAAGAGAAGTATGAAGGGTGGCCATTTCTTGCCTTCTTTGCCTCTCAAGGTCTCTATGAACCATCTTCTTAGTATATTCATTATTAGTTTCATCAACTCCATAGAATAATTCATTAGGCTGGCTAGTACGCAATTTTTTATCATGATGGTGATCATGATCCAGAATCAGATCTTGGGAGATTTTGTGTTGATGGTGGAAACCATTATTAGAAAACTGGAACACCAGCTCATTGCCGCGTTGTAAAGGAAACATGTTGGTCAGCGCTCAACGAGTGTTTCCAAATTATTATCCTCAATTTTGGCTAAGGTAGCAGGTATGCATAATGTTTAGGGTAATTAGGGTCTTGTCTTTTCTTTTAGTTTATATTCAAAGGAGAAGGGTGTGTCTTGTATATGCTAAAGATTCCTTCTCCATCAATCCACACAGGAAAGTGATAGTATGCAAACGACTCACCTCATTACTTGTATTTAGTATATCGTAATTATTTGAGGTTACTGTTCATATTGCAACTGCAACCCCACACTTATTTATATGGTCAATCAGCACTTAAAATAAACATTTATTTACCCAAGATTATATCCTTCTTTGTTCCATCCCTACGGATCTATCTATATCTATACTATACGACTAAAATAAACACCATTTTGTTATTATAAATATGATAATGATAATATTACTATAAATTATTAGATTTTATCGTAATGGTTAACATTAAAATATAAATACAAATTAAGTGATCGCTGTTACGAGTGAACACTAATCATATAACTTAAATCTTTCTTTGATGATTTTTACGTTTTGATGATTTATATGTTTGGAAAGAACTATTCTTTAGCTTTTTTCCCTCGAGGGCACTATTGGGTTAAAAAATAAACTAGCTTTAATCTTAGGGTCCTATTTTGGTTGGTTACAAGTTTTTAATTATTTTTTAAGAATAAAATGGTATTAATTCTCATTGAATAACATTTTCCAAAACAATTTAAAGTCTGTATTTCAAATCCATATATAAAAATGGTTTTCGATTCTCTAATTTATATAAGTTTTGAAATTATCTTTTTAATTTTTCATAAAACTAAAATTTAGAAAAAACACTGTGAAAAGATCCTTAACTGTTCATATATATGTTTATAGTCAAGATTATATTATTCTAACTTCAACCAATTGTTATGCTTGTTTAATCTTTTTCTAATATAAATTTTTTCTCAAAATTCATAGATTACTTTAGTAAAATTTTAGACAAATCTAAGATCATTATTTAGTGTTTCATTTATGTGAAGAAACACGAACTCATTTATCTTTATTGTTGTTTAATTTTAACAAAAATTGATATAAACACTAGTGTAAAAATGACTTTTTATACCAATTGTTTCCAACTTTCTACGCTGGTTCACCTATCGATGTAATAACCGGGGATGTAACCAATGACTTTTTACATCATGTAAATTATTCATTTTATACCGGTTCCTATTTAACATCCAGTGTAAAAGATGTAATGTTACATAGTTCTTACTTTGCACCCGGTGCAAAAGATATCACTTTACATTGGTTTCTAGTTTAAATCTAGTGTAATAATTTTATTTTTACACCTATTGTATTTTACAACCGAGGGCAAAAACAATAATTTTTTTCTAGCTTTTATTTTAGATTCAAATTAAACCTAAATGTTTTTTTGTATAGGTACTAGGTATATCTCTCTCTACATATGACACCGGTCTAGTGAAGATCTAATATCGTCTCTCTAAGTCTAGTGGGTGGGGATCAAAGAGTCTTGTTGTGATTCCATCCAGCTAACTCACTTGTATTTCGTATTAAGGGACAAAATAAAGTGTCACCTATAAAGACACTTTGATGCTCAAGCCAATATTAGGTAAATAACATCGAAGCTCAAACGATTAGTTGGATTTTAGTAAATGTGAGGTATTTATAAAGTTGGGTGGTGGTTGAGTCTTACGTGACATGCGTCAATACTTTTCCGTAAAGTACGAGGATAACTAACACAGGTACAAGCATTTTTGATACCCTCTACAGGTCTCTTGGCCAATATGTCCCTAGCTGTCCCATGACCTCCTCTCAATATCAGATTAGGTGGATCCTGGTATAGGGAGTCTCGTGTAGGATTTCTTTGTATGGGGGTGTTAGTAACCTATTTTAGGTTATTTTCTCTAGGGATTTAGCCTCATACTATGCTTCGTTTCACCCATTTCCATGCTTATCTAGTCCTTAATTTAGTTAATCTCAAACATCACTTCTTGTCACTTATATATTCTCTTTTGGTGTGATTTTATAGGTAAAATGATCCAAAAATGAAGGATGGAAGCTTGTTAGGAGGGGAGTTAAAAAGAGGAACTAGTATTCACAATCATGTCTCGTACTTGCGAGCAATTTTGATGGGCGCACTTACGAAGGTAGCTGGTAGGTGCGAGCCTTGCGATTCTTATTTGTCACTTGAAGGTTTTGGGGGTTTAGTTATGGGGTTTTATCATCTTTTCTTGACTTTAATGCATTTGATGTTGTTTAGCTTTACCATGTGTGGCTAGTCCCTTTTGTATTAGGATTAAGCAAACTTCATTCTATGTTATGTGTTAGAACCAAGTCTATTTTATAAAGACTCTGAAGTTGATGGTTCTTATTCCAAGATTTGTTAATAACACACATTAAAATATTTAATTAAATAAAGTCTGCCTACGTGTTATCTAACCTATCTAATGAAGTGTTTCAGGTTAAAAGTCTGTAAGGCATAAGCTATAAATGAAAGGGGGAGCTTATCATAAAAAGAGTGAAGTTAGTGTTATCCAAAATATTTCAGACTCAAGTCTGTATTGGACTAAAGCAAATTCTTTCACCTTGCAAATCTGTCCCTAAGAAAAGTTTGAACCTAGTATGCACCATTAGAGTCTGCTCTACCAAGCCCTGTCTCACATGAAATACGTTCTGTTCTCTTAAGTCTTCAGACTCAAGACTTCCAAATATATTAAGACGTTGTTTTGTCTTTGTATCAAAGCTTCATAAATCCTTTCTAAAGATGCTTTAGAACTGATCTTTTTCTAGGAAGACTACTCATATCATCAAAGGAGATAAGAAGACAAGCATTTTTTAAGAACCAAAGCATACAACAAACAAAAATAAAGTTTATTTTGATGATGCTTTGATCTATGTTCTTATCAAGAAAAACTATTCTTATCATCAAAAGAAGAAATGAGACAAAATAATACAAAAGCCAAAGTTCATATGGGAAGTAACCAATGAAGCTGTTCTGCGTATTTTAGATATATTGGTAAAGTTCAGTACCTGTGTCAGAAAGCCTTCAAAAGGTCAACCCTTATGCTTTGCACGTCTTAGTTGAAAAAAGAATGCCTACAAAAGGTTTTTTTTTGTTAGGAACACTATTTTAGTGCAAGCTCTGATATTCCTCCATACCAGATATTTTGTCCTCTCTTCACTCTTCAAGGTCTGATGCTCACAACCGCTAGGGATGGGAATAGGTCAGGTCAGACTGGGCTTTGTAAGGCCTGAGCCTAGCTTGGTTCATAATTGCATGGCCTGAGCCTGGCCTATTACCTAACATAGGCCAAAATTATAGGTCTGGCCTAGACTGTTTAAAAGTCCACCTTGGCCTAATAGCCTATATAAAGGCTTTATTTTATAAATGCCAATAAATAGGCTTACAAACTTGATTGAAATAGGCCAATATAGGCTTATCCTTGATAAATTTATTTTAAATAGGCTGACAGGCCAATATGTTTTAAATAGGCCAATAGGCCCTCTTTGAAATAGCCATCTTTTACTATTATAATAATTTAAAATTAATAAAATAAAATATTAAAATTATAAAATATAAATATATTTTAATTTATTAATATGATTTATAAGTCTGATTTTATTTTATAAAACTAATATATATAAACTAAGTATATAAATTTTATATAAGGATGTATAAATAGGCCAGTCTGACAAGCCTAAAAGGCTTTTTTAAAAGCCTAAGCCTAGCCTTTTAAATTAAAAAGGCTTTTTAAAAAAGTTTAAACCCGACCTTTTTATTAAATAGGTTAGGCTAGGTCAGGCTTAAACAGGCCAGGCCATAGGTTTCTATCAGTCAGCCCGACCTATTCCCATCCCTGACAATAGCTAAACTCCTTCAATGGATTCACGATGGCTATGTTTCCTCATTAGATAACTAAACAGTCACTTTGTGCGAACTATAAATATGAAGAGATTCAAAATTTGAAAAGAAGAACTTCTGAAACCTTTAAAGAAATTACTTGCAATCAATTTAAAAAGCACTCTTCTTCATTCTTAGTTTTTGTCTCTAAAGCAAAGACCTTCTTTGTTGTTCTACCTCTAGTAGACCTTGGTCTTTGTCTTTCTTACTTAGTGTATATGTTCTTATCTTATATCTTTTGTACACATTAAGTCATCAGAAACACAAACATAATCTATCTTTCAAATCCTTTGTTGTGTAAAAGTCTGGTGTGTAAGCTTTTCGTTTTTGTTAGGAAACAGTTAGTGGCCTGACGAGGCTTTTGAAAGAATACTTGAGATTGAGCTAGGAGTGGTGATTTGTTGAAACAAT
This sequence comes from Clitoria ternatea, assembly GCA_037962975.1. Taxonomy (NCBI): domain Eukaryota; kingdom Viridiplantae; phylum Streptophyta; class Magnoliopsida; order Fabales; family Fabaceae; genus Clitoria; species Clitoria ternatea. Next base: position 100,244,729 of record CM075674.1, on the reverse strand, counting down.
ACTTGGGTTTAAGTCAGGAGTGGCTAGAGTCAATAATACTTGTGACACGATCTGGTGTTGTGATTATAAAAGGTGTTTTTATAGTAGTGAAAATCCTTCAAGTTTAAAGGGACTAGACGTAACTTCTGAGTTGGAAGTGAACCGATAAAAAATTTGTGTTCATTGTCTCTTTCCCCGCTCTTAAAAGTCTGGTACAAAAGTCTTCTTTCTTGTGCTTACAAAGTTTTTAAGTTCTACGAAAAGAGTCTGAGACTTATTCAATCCTTCTTCTAAGTCTGACTCTAAACCATCATTGTCTGACTCTGAACCATCATTATGAAACCCTTTTGATATTAATAATTAATTATATTTCTATTCCATTTAGTATTACTCTTTATTAACTTAATACATTTTCAAATAGAAGAATGATATTGTATGTATTTAGGGTTATAAGTAGGTTTTGTGAGTGCAATGCCCATTAATCTTTTCTCCTAGGAATAAGGTTTTGATAAGTGGAAGTTAGGGCTTATTCCTAATGCAAGTCATATCATTAAAATGTCAAAGAGTTGAGTTTTGATACTAGGGCTTTGAATTTAACTTCTAAGGGATTAGAGTTAATGAACCTTTACTACATTAACATGGCTTAATCACATATTTAATCATAATACGATCTTGATGAATTAACTCTAATAGGGGAGCTTGATCCTAATGCCCTTTTATATTGCTTTAATTAACTTAAACTCATTTCTTACTTTAGCTACTTGAAACCTTTTCAAACTACTAAATGTTGGAACCAAACTTGAATATATTATGAATATTTCCCTTTTTGACTTCAAACAAAAATTGTATAATCGTTTTAATTTTCACAAGTCCCTGTATACATGATAACCCAATTTCAAACACTTTAAAACTACAATAATTTTGGTACACTTTCCAAAGTCTTGATCAAGGAGTTCCCATATCGGTTTATTGGTGGTAAGGTATACTGGTTATGCTTGCATTATAACTGATGTTATCCTTGGGAATTTGGGCTGATATCGGGCTTATATGATTTCCCCCAGCCTATTGAAATGACTTGGGGTTGCTTTAATGGGCTGATACTTGTTGTCTAGTGGTTTTTTCTAAAAACTGGTGGGTGTCAAAATATGCATTGAAATCTGATTGGGATGAGAGCTACTTATGGGTGGGAAGTCTAACAACTGTGACGTGTCATGTTATGATTGGTTGTGACATTTCGGTTTCCATGCCGTAACTGTTTAAATTTTGAAACATGTGTGAGGGTGTCATTAATGCGTCATAAGTCTCGTGACCTTTCGCCCTCCAGGCTTTTTCTATAAAAAAAGGACCCATTCTAATCATTTCTCACTTGTGCTCTCAAAATGTTATTGTTACTTTGATATTGTATCTCCATACCAGTTCCCTAGCTCATATAAAGCAATCATCCCCAAGGTATCCTCCCTATTTCAGTACTTTTGACTTAGCATTTTTTAAATGCCTTTTCTTTATCCTTAAATATGGGATACGAGGATGGCCAGATGAGCGACTAGTTGAGATACTCTTCAAACCATCATCGTGGCCGTTTGTGAAACCTTTGCGTAAGCTGCAACTTTCACAAACAAACATAAGTAGATTCTTGAGTATGGATACAAGCGATTGCAAAATGGCCTTGCCAAAACTTTCATCCTCCTAGATGAAAGGGCTTTTTGGTGAGGCCTTGCACTAGTATATAGATACCTTAATTTCTTCCACCGACTCCACCATAGAGATGACAATGGGGCAGGATGGGTGCTGGTAGTATGTTACCGCTACCTGTATCCGTGGGTATGAGACAGATAATAAGTATTCACGGGTTGGGTAACGAGTATCCATGGGTATTTATTAATATTTAATTTTTAAAAATAATAATAAAGAAGAAATATGGTATAACTAAGTATAATATTATTTTAACATGATATAATACAAATTAATATTGTATCATACATTACAACTTTAAAAATTAAAAGTATTCCCATTAAAAATATTAAAATTTATTTATCTCATTAAAAATAAAAAACCTAAATATTTAAGTAAATTTAATAAAAACTAAATATTAATAATCAAGCGGGTACCCGTGAGGTGAATAACTTAATACCACTACCCAACTCTCTAGTGAAAATATACAGGTACCCATTGCGGGTAACCAGTGGATTACTTGCAAATGCGGGTGTTTATCTTACTTCACCTCCTACTTTAACCATATCTATAAGTCAAACCCTAAATCACCTATACCGTCCAGATCCCTTTCTTGGGATATGGACTTAAGTTTTGTCGACTACCACTCTGACGACATTCCTTTGTACCAATTGTTAGTCCTCAAATTTACAATAAATCTTTTAATAAAAATTTTATAAAAATAATAAAAATAAGTTTAATTTGTTAGAAAATTAGGTTTTAAATTCAATAAATAGATGTTGTTGGAAATAATCTGCCCTTGATCAATTTTCTCTAGTTTTGCAATGAAAAAGTAAAGAATTTAAGAGAAAATTGAAGATCTGGAGAAGCTGACGCGTAGCATCAACACCACGCATAGCGTGGGTAATTTTGATGCTGACGCTACGCGTCACAGCCACGCGTAGCGTCAGAGCTGCGTGGACTCCACAGCCAAGCTGGCCAAGCACTCACTTAGTGGCCCATTATTGGCCACCCCACTCTGCACAAATGGCCAAACCAAAAGTGGAGACAGGTCCATATGGCAATGCATGATTGAATAAAATATTCCAAGGTGGCCACTACCAGCTGCGTTTAATGGAGGCTGAGTCAGGGGACTGACACGTAGCATCAACACCCTTCCTCAGCCCTATAAATAGGGCCATCCAACACCATTCTTAGCATCCCATCCAATTCTCTACATTCAGAGTTCTTTTCTCTCTTCTATACTCGAGTTTTGAGTATTTCTTTTAGAGTTTGTAGTTCTAGAATAGTTTTCTAGATACTTGAGAGTGTTGTGGTGTATGGTGATCGTTGTATCGTGAAGTTTCCATCGTCTTCGTAATGTCAACCTCTGTAAGTGTTGTTTTTACTTTCACCATGTGTAACTAATCTGTTTATGTTGGAATTGGTGAACTAATCTATTGAGTATAATGTTGCGAATTCGACCTCTGCATGTTTATGATTCAAGTCCATGTTAGTATTTCAATCTTTTATTAATATGAACGTTAAACGGGAGGATGATTTTCATGTGTATTGAAACTTATTTTATTAGTGTGGATGTCAAACGGGAGAATGATTATTCATGCCGTATTGAAACTTGTTTTGACGAAAGTAAAAAATGGAATACCCTTGGTATCTCAATTCTATAGGGGTTGTTAACCATTGTTGCCATAAGGCCAGGTCTTAATGCAAGTTTTTACTGAAAAAGCTCACGAGGGATCGGACTTTATGGTGAATTCTTAGAATTTATATCACGAGGGATCGGTTATAATGAATTTAAGCTGCAATAACATGAAACTTGATGATTAAATATGCATGTCTTGAGTTCCTCATTGTTATTCTAGATTAGGGATCCAATTTCCAACATAATTTGTCTATCTGTGTTTTATCCTCAAGTATCTTACCTATTCTAGATTGCAACTCAACTTTTTAGATAGATTTTTATTTTCTTTTTATCTCATGAACAATTCAACCATGCTATCCTGTGAATACTGTATAAATTGTATATAAATCATTCTTTTGTCTATAAGTTTCTGTACATTTACCATAGTGACTAGGAAATGACTGTTGTTATTGAACTTTCAATCCCAGTGGAATGATATCTAAATTTTGAAAACTACAAATGATTGGTGCGCTTACCAATTAATGACCCGGTAGTAAACACAAACAGTTAAACAAAAACAACCATTATTACCAGGCTAACACCAATGTGTCTATTTTCTTTAATATGTGGTTTAATCGATGGTGTCTGAAGGATCTCACCAATCTAAGGCTAGAAGCAAGTAAATCATGACTGATGTAGTGAATACCACATAATAGATTAGATCACTGAAAAAGCTAAGAATCAGTACTTTTAGGTCCATTAGGAACTAATGTTCGTACCACAGGACAGTGCAGAACTAGATAGGTTCCCATTCATTCCTCCTATAAACATAAGGAAGATTATACCATAGTGGCCCCTACCCTCAAGGAATGGATATGCCACATCCAGGGGTCACGGTATATATATATGTATGAGATTTTATTTATGAAAACAAGTGTTAAATTTCCTTTGAATGAGTTTGAAATTCGGGTTTACAATTTTTAGATGTTGCCCCTAGTCAACTCCACCTAAATGGTTGGGGGTTGGTGTTTTCCCTTGATATCTTGGGAAGATACTTCCATTTTGAATCCACCATTGTAATGTTTTTCTAGTACGCTCGCATTGAGATGAGGCAATCCAGATGATGGATTGAGCTTTGTCAATCTTCAGTGTTAGAGTAACATCGTCAATTTTGAGTCATTCATTGAGTCAACTAAGTCAGCAGGCAACACTCCTTTTACAAGGTCTATGTGAGACTGGGAAGGCCATTGTTTTAGAAGAACATAGGGGAAATATTTTGTTGCTAACAAGTTAGCGACAAAATTAAATGTTGCTAGAGAATGGTCTAGCAATTACTTTGCTGATTAGCCACTAATTTGCGAGGAAAACTTGTCCTCGTTAAATTTCATAGCTAAAATTGACATTTTTCTTGCATAATTTTATAATAAATAATATTTTATAAAAAAGTAATCCCTAAGAATTAGCTAGACAAATCTTATAGTAAACATTAAAAATAAAAATTATTATCATGCACTGGCTAGGAAAATATTTTGTAGCTAACAGGTTAGCTACAAAATTAAATGTTGCGAGAGAAATTTCCTTGTTATATTCCCGCTAGATACTCACCAATTTTTACAAACCAAAAAATGAAATTATTATGAGGAATTTTAACTCCTTATAAATTCCTTTCTAATTTCCCACTTTTTAGTTACAACTTAACAAGGAAAAAGTTTGCTCGCCAATTTTCATAGCTAATTTTAATTCTCTTCTAAAAAAATTTATACCAACTAAAGCCACTAGCATTTTCTTCTAAAGAGTGTAACCTATGTAACCACTAAAGATCAATTGTCTCTAGGGTCAAGGTGTGTGATTGAGGCCTTCTTTGAGGTCATTAGTTTTCCCCCAATAAAATGGCGGAGTCTCTTTGGAAAGGCTAACAAACTCGTCGAATACCTAAACTTCCTTGGTTGATTTCTAACCTTTCCTTCTTTTTTTTGTTCATAATGATTTTTCTTTTCCTTGCCTAACATTTGAATTGTTATGACCGATATAGAGGTAGCATGGAAGGAGTTACGCTAAACCCCTTGCTAGCACAAATGAGGAATGTAAAACCTCGGAGCTGAAGCCGCTAAAAATCAAGTTTTCTTGAGGGTAAAAAGGGAAAGACTATGAGCCTTCCCTTGGAGAAGGCTTTTGAGTTTCAATAAAAAGGGTGATTTGCCCTAAAGAAGAAAAGGTGTCACCAGGATGGTGGTGAGGGACTAATTCTTAAGAAGAGGAACCGTGGTGGCTTTCCATGTCATAAAAACAAGAGGGGCCTAGGGATAAGGTCAAGAAAAAGGTTACCAAAGTAGAGGAGATCATTTTAATCCAGGTGACGTTGGGTGAGCATGAGCACCTAGAAACAATAACAATCTCATCTGACATGTCCAATGGACAAGATTACTTGCATTACTTGGAACCGATTTCGAAGCACGCCAAACATTACCATGCCCTTGCACCTGAAAGATGGTCTGAATGAGGGGGATCTCAAATATGTCCATTTCAGTGCCATTTGGTCAGGTTTGAAAGGTTTGAGCATGCTTCATAATTATACCTCATGGCACACCAATAAGGTCCATTGTTGGAGCCAAGAGCTACTAGCCAAAAATGTCGAGCTGGAAGGGAGACTGTCCTTATTGTTGACATTAGAACATAAGGCTCGTGAGGAGCTTGAGGAACTATAAGAGAAGTCGAATGCTCTTTAGGCCAAGCATGATGACTTTGTCATGCTTGGGGTTGGAAATAAAGAATTAAAGAAACAACTAAAGGACAAGGATACTGAAAGTAAAAAGAATGTGGAAATCTTTGGGCAAGCCGCTATGTAGGTATTTAACAATGCTATCCATCAAATCATGCATCTTAACCTAGGTTACACAATGAACACCAATGGGATTGGGATATTCAACTAATTCTGGGATGATGAGTTAGTGATGTTGCATGTCAGGGAATTGTATGAATCGGTGGACAAGCCATTCCAACTCGTACCTCTTCTTGAAGGCCAAGTTATGTAATCTAAGGAAGAGGAAGCTAGATCTCCTATTCAGACCTAGGTCAGGGGAATGAGGCAATTAGATCTCTTGTTGATGTTGGTAATAATGCTCCAGAGTCTTAGAGCTTACTACTCCTTCTAACTATGTTTTGTGCCTTGTATTGGGATAGGCTTCGACTTTAATTTCTTTCCTTTTTAGTTTTCATGTCTAGGAATCCTTATGATTGTTGTGCTTGAACATTTTTGCCTTTTTTAATTACTGTATACTGAGTAAGACTTGTGATTCCTAGAATGAGAATGATAAAGTTTTTGATGGATTTTTTTTCTAAGTTTTATTAGCTAATCATATCAAAGCTTTTGTTTGGCACACCAGTCTCAATGACCGGGCATAAAATCTCTAAAGTTGACTAAATCGAATGTTTCATCTTGACGTCGAACACTCATTTCCATCTTGGTTTTCTTAGTTTCATCGTCTTGAGATTGGATGAACTTTTGTTTTAATTTTAACCAAGTTTTGGGGGCATGATATTGGTGGAAAAAGGATGTCACTCTTAGGGGTCCGGTCAATCACTCTTATATCTGGTGACTGACCTCACCTCTCGTTAGGGCTTAAGGTGCCACTCGTTAGGGCTCGGTCAATTATGCTCATATTGGATGATTGACCTTGTCACTCGTTGGGGTTCACTCAATCATTTTGTATCGGGTGATTGACCTTGCCTTGTTATACTATTCCAGTTGCATGCCTCGTAAAACCTTCTCAGGTAAAATCTAGTGGGAAAAAGCCTAATGTAGGAAAAAATACATGTTTTGTGCTACCGGTTAGCTATAGTAAACGTGTAGATTTTGCACATTCCACTTGTTCTTGATGACTTCCCCCTATAGTGTTTCAAACCAGTATGTTCCTGTTAGGGTGATGTGGGTTACCCCATATGGGCCTTCCTAAATTTGGTGCTAGCTTCCCTTGGTGTTCCTTATAACATCCCATTTTCAACACAAATAGAAAATAGATATTAATATATCTTTCTTGAGAAATACTTACTATAAGTTAGTTTATTATTATCATTTTTTTGAAATTTTGGTTATTATATTTAATTATTTGTTTTTTTAAAATAATAATAATAAAAAAATGAAAATATTTCTGAATAAGAATTTTAAAATGACTTAATTAGTATTCACTAATTAATGAAATTATATTAAGAATTCTTAATATCTTTATTATTCACCATTTTTATTTTATGTTCTTATATTTATGTTTTTACGTATTTAAGATTTAACTCTTAATAGAATTATAAAATAAAATTTTGAAGGAATTAGACTACGGTTCTTTAGAACTTTTTGATCTACATAATATTTATGATTTTCTAGATTTTTTGAAAATTTTGAAATATTTTAATAAAATAATATATTTTAAATAATTTTAAATTCATATAAAGTTACTTAAAATTAAAAATATTTACAAGAATGTAAAGTTAAATTATAAGAAAATTATCGGTTTGAGTAAAATCTTGATTTTTGCCAATTGTAAAAAAATTTAAAACGTACTAATAAATTTTTATTAACAGAAAATTTTAGATTTTTAAAATTTAAACTTTATATTACTTATCATAAAATTAGTGAGAACTGATATAATATTGCTAGATTTCAAAAAAGATTAATTTTGAATATTTAAAATATATCGAGTGAAAGGTTACTATTTAGCTTAATAATTCTGCCGACATTTACTATACAAAACACTGTGCATGTATGAAATCTTCAAAAGGTGCACAGTAACCAGGTTTTAAATTCAAAAAATGCATAGTACTTTTATATTAAAATAATAGAATGCATAGTAATTATTTTCCTATAAATACCAAAGGAATTCTTCTTTAGAATTCACAATTTCAGATTAAGTTTTCTTAATATAGTAGTGCTAGTGAGATAGTGGTGGAAGTAAGAGAGAGAAATAAATTTTTTTGGAAGAAGGTTTTGCTAAAATTCTAAGGTACGAATACATCTTTTTTATATTTTTTTAGGGTTAGTTTTATATCATTTTTAGAAATCTATTATTATACTGGAAATAATATTATTTTAAGTTACTATTCTGCATAGTAAAACACTATTTCAATAGTTAATTACTATTCAAATAGTAAACTACTATTTATCTTTACTATTCATGTTTTACTATTTACTGTTACTATTTACGATTTACTATTTACCGTTACTATTCATGATTTACTACTTACCATTACTATTTACGTTTTACTATTTACTATTACTATTCACTATTCACAATTCACTATTCATTATTCACTATTCAAAATTTATCATTTCTGCTTTAAGTAGTGATCTTAATTTTCATCTTGTAACTATATTAAAATAAAATTGGTATGTTTTAAAACTTGGAGACGAGGCGTGCACGGATTTACAATAACGAATCAGTATACAAGAGGTAAGGGGGAGTGAGATTAGAGTATAATATGAAAAGACATAAGAATAATGAGAGGAGTCCCCTACTCCTTTTAAATTTGAAAATATTATTATTTTAAATATTAACTTTTTAACTTAAAATTTTTAATAAATTTTAAATTAAATATCTGGTTTAACTAACTCTAACATACCTATGCAAGGACTTAGATTTTTATAACTTATACGAACTGGACTATACCTATGCAAGGACTTGGACCACTATGACCCATATGGACTAAACTATACCTATGCAAGGACTAGATTATATGGACTTACATAGACCTATGCAAGGAATGGACTATAAGGACTCAAAATCAATTTTAATAATTTAAATAACCATTAAAATTTGAATTATATTTAATTGATTTGTTTATAATTATTATTGATGATATTTAATTGTGATCGATATTATTTGATCGTGTTTGACATTATTTGATTATGATTGATGATATTGTGGTTGATAATATTTTATTATGATTGATGACCTTGTGATATGGAGTTTGAGCATATAGTAAGCATGACGGAAAGTTAAAACTCAGTAAGAATTTTCTTACCTTACTCTTTAAATTTTTATTCTAAGAGAAAGTATTTTATCATTATTCTAGTCTTTTATTTCTTCTTAGAAATAATTTTCATTAACTTTATTTTTAATCTCTAGAATAAAATCTAGTATTAGAAAGAAGCTATTTTATGAAAATTAGAGGTTGAGATAATTAATTCTTGAATTAAAGAAAATTTTTATAGCTTTAAGTATTCTTAATTAATATATATTCTTTTAGAAATCAAAAATTTAAATTGGTTTTCCCTAACGAAATAACTAAAGGATATTTTATAGTTGAGATTTCTAAACTCAATCTAGTTAAGATTCAAATTTGGAAAGATTATGTAAATATGTGAAGTTTTTTAAGAGAAGGTTTTGAGATATTTAAGGCTTGGAAACTCAATTTTGGTGAGATCTAAATTTGAAAACTGTACTAAATTTGTTTCTGTATAACAGAAGTTCAAAGAAGAACTTATGAGAATGTACAGTTTATTGAAATGATTTTGTGAACCTTTATGGTATTTAATAATTGAGTTTCTAAAAGTCTTAACCAACTAAATATGCGAATAGTTCATGCATCATGAATCATTAAAAAGAAATGAGATGTGATATTACCTGGGTACGAATTATAGAAACCGATGATATATTAGAGGAGGCTTAATTTCGAGCCTTGGGATGAGAGGGTGTGAAAGGGTGCTTCAGGTGACCTGGGGTCGCTCCCTAGTGTCGGGTACTTTCACAATAAAAACTTTCTCAGTTTGACTAGTCTCTAAGTGTTTCCACGCCAGTTGAGCTGTTCATATGCCATGAAGACATTTGTTATTATTATCCAGAATTTGTGGAACAGTGTAAACTCCTGGTTGGCCCAGTACAAACTAAAACTTTAAGGGCCCACATGCATAGGATGAATGAGATGATAGTATTAAAAACATTGCATGACATTCATGTGATTGTGACATTCTATGTGGGTGGTTGTGAATGAAAATATAATTGTTATGTTATGAAAACTCTACATTCATAATTGATTATGTATATGATTATGATTGAAATTATTATATTAGATTCTGAAAACCTTTATGCTTATGTCTTATCTGTAAAGTATTATATTCTGTTTCTCACTCCTTCTTGTTTAAATTTTGTGTCCAAAATATATGTTATATGATATATAGCTAGCAGTTCAAGATGAAAGGATGAAATTACAAGAGGGTAAATTGGTTTCATCCTCAATCGGATAGGAGAAGATATGTAACAAGAATAGGATTCAAAATCACATGGTTTGAAGATAAGGAAATAATTGGTTACAGTCGAAGTAGAGGTATTAAATCTTTAGTTTTAGTTTACCTTAATACAATATTAAGTTGGATGATTGTAAATCAATGTAAATGTTAAACTTTAATAAACCTTATTCTTTGTATATGATACTGTAATCTTTGATCACTTATGATTTTCTGAAAGTTCATTTTATCATTATGAATAATTTGAAACTTGTTACTTTCAAAATTCAAAGAAAATTAGATGTATATACGTCCTTGTATACACAAGATAAGAAGTGATAAATATGTATATCTTTAAAAAAAAAGCAAGAAGAATAGATATATGTCTCGTGTATATAAGGGGGTGTTACATTCCCCATGCCGAAACGTCATAAAACCAAGTCCCCAATATTAAAACACCAAAGTTGCACCTTTTGGTTATACCAAAATGTTGCTTTGGCATTAATATCTTGATCTTGGATGAGCGCTTCTTAAATAGGGTTCATTGTCTTTCTCAAAGAAGTATTGCTAGCATGAGGCCTCACAGATTTCAACTGAGATAACAAATTCTATGCCATAAGTTAATCAAAATAGGGATTCACTAGCGGAGGTATGGGGTATAGTCTAGTATGCCTATAACACACGACATAGCTAATGGGCCCATTCTCCATTCGTATCACCCAATCTTTTCTTAAGGCCCTTGAGGATTTTCCTGTTGGCCAGCTCGGCTTGGCCATTCATCTAGGGGTGTTCTACATAAGAGAATATGTGTTGGATTTTTAACCGTTCAAGTAGGTTTGCAAATATACGGTTTGTGAATTAAGTATCGTTGTTAGTCATAATTTCCCCCGGGACATCAAATCTTGTGATGATGTTTTCGTAGACAAACCTTCAGGTCCTGATTGATGTTATCTAGACCATGGCCTCAACTTCGACCCATTTGGTAAAATAATCTATTTTAACAATCAAATATTTGATACCGCCACTACAACAAAATAATGCCATTACAACACAACATGTTATCGCACCCAGTAAAAAATGTAGTAATATATGTAAAACAATAATAAAAATGAGAATAACTATAGTAATAGGTCATTAAAACCACAATAATAGGTTATTACAATGCCTCTTGTAACTACAGTTAGAAGTTCAATAAAAGGGGAGAATAACCGCAATCATAACTATTTTCTATGGTAGTACGCCAGGCATTATTGGGAAAGGTCCATAAATATCTAATCCCCATTGATTGAAGGACCAAGGAATAACCGATGTGAACAACTCTTACGTTAGGACATGGTGTAAGTTTGTAAACTTCTGACATGAATCACATTTCTTGACATACTCCACTCTGTCCTTTTTCATCATGGGCCACAGGTACCCCGCTCTCAAGATCCTTCACATCAACCTTCTGCTACTGGCATAGTGTTTATATGTTTCTTCATGAACCTTGACCATATTTTCTTATGTTGGCATTTAAGGTATGGGATGAAACAGCATGTTGTGTACCATGGTGTAATTAAGGAGATCTTTCTTCAACTTTTTCTCCACTGGGTTAGTAGATGGTTTTCCATTTGTCATATACCAGACAATTGGTGCCAGGAATCATCATTGTGAGTGCGAGATTGAAGTGCATTGATATGGATTGGGGTTGATATGTTGGGTGTGGCCAAGGTATTCTGAATCCATTTAGGTGTTGGCCTCACCTTTTTGGTCTTAATGAGTCTAGGTAACATATCGACCCTGGTGTTTTCTTCTCTTAAGGCATGTTTAAATTCAATCTCGTCAAAGCTCTACTATAACTCCTTTACCTTAGACAGGTATTTCCGTAATAATGACTCGTTGGCCTGATATTCCCCCGAGACTTGAGAGATGACAAGTTGAGAATCACTAAAAATTATGACCATCTAGCCCTAACATCCATGGTTGCTTTTAGATAGCCTAAATAGGCTTCATATTCTGTCTGAATGTTAGATGTATTAAAATCATATCTTAAAGAGTATGAACCCTATAATCATTTTCTACCACAACACCAATTCCATATTCCTTTACATTTAAGGATCCGTCAACATACACTATCCAATGTGTAACACCCCTATTTTTATTTTTATATTAAAATTTTGAAGGAATTAAATTATGGTTCTTTAAAACATTTTAATCTACGTACTATTTATGATTTTTTCAATTTTTTTTGGAATTTTTGAATTATTTTAATAAAATAATATTTTTTAAATAATTTTAAATTCATATAAAGTGGCTTAAAATTAAAAATATTTATAAGAAAGTGAAGTTAAATTATAAGAAAATTTTCTAAAATCTATTTCAAGTAGACTTACCTAAAAATGATCGGTTTGAGAAAAATCTTTGATTTTTACAAATCGTAAAAAAATAGGAATGTTTCAATAAATTTTTTTAACAAAAAATTTTAAATTTTTAAAATTTAAACTGTATATTACTTATTATAAAATTAGTGAGGACTGATATAATATCGTTAAATTTCAAAAAGGACTGATTTTGAATATTTAAAATATACCGAGTGAAAGGTTACTATTTGGTTTAATAATTCAGTCGACATTTACTATGCAAAACATTGTGCATGTACAAAATTTTCAAAAGATACAATGTAACCGGGATTGAATTTTCAAAAAATACACAGTACTTTTATATTAAAATAATAGAATGTATAGTAATTTTCCTTCCTATAAATACCGAAGGAATTCTTCTTTAGAATTCATAATTTCAGATTAAGTTTTCTCAATATAGTAGTGCTAGTGAGATAGTGGCGGAAGTAAGAGAGAGAAATAAATTTTTTTGGAAAAAGGTTCTGCTAAAATCCTAAGCTAAGGATACCTCTCTTTTATATTTTTTAGGGTTATTTTCATATCGTTTTTAGAAATCTATTATTATACTAAAAAGGCTAAATACACAGTTTGGTCCCCTAACTTTTTAAGTTTTTTCAAATTGGTCCCCTATTTCTTTTTTTTTTCAAAGAGGTCCCAAAACTTTTAAAAACATGTCAATTTGGTCCTTCCGTTAGAAAATCCCTTAACGTCGTTTGCTAACGTGGCATGCTGGACACGTGTCAATTTCTTATTCGCACATGTGTCACCATCAAAATATAGGACACATGTCAGATTTTGATTGGGTGATGATTAAATTCGAATTTAAAAGAAATGGCACTTAGTGGGAGTTGAACCCAGGACCTTAAACACAAATACTAAATGCAATACCACTAAACCACATGTCACTTTCAACATATAATTGACAGAATTTGTATATGAAGGTAACATTTCATTATCTTCTAAATATAAATGTAACTTAATTTAATTATTATTAATAAGATGTTTATAAGTATATTTAATTTATTTATTGTTAATAAAATATCTAAAGGTATATTTAATTTTATTATTGTTAATAAAATATTTTAAAAATATATTTAATTTAATTATTATTAATAAAATAACTAAAAATAGTTAAACTAATTATTTTTGATAAAATATTTGAAAATATATTTAGTTTAATTATTATTAAAAAATTATTTAAAAATATAATTAAATTAAATAATTATTAATAATTACTATTAATAATTAACTTTTGAATATTATTTTTAAATACAATTATTATTATTATTTTTAAATAATATTTTACTAATAATTACTATTATTAAATTATATCTAATTTAACTATTATTATTATTTTTTAAAATAATATTTTATTAATAATAATATTTTTTAATAATTACTATTAATAGTTAATTTAACCATATTTTACTAAAAGTATTTTATTTAAATTAAATATTTTAATAATAGTAATTAAACTAAGTATATTTTATTAATTTAATTAAATTTAAAATATTATTTTTAAATAATATTTTATAATCATAGTTAAATTAGATATAATTTATTAATAATAATTAAACTAAAAATATTTTAAATATTTTATCAAAAATAATTAATTTAACTATTTTTTAGTTATTTTATTAATAATGATTAAATTAAATATATTTTTCAAATATTTTATTAACAATAATAAAATTAAATACACCTTTAGATATTTTATTAACAATAAATAAATTAAATATACTTATAAACATCTTATTAATAATAATAAAATTAAGTTACATTTATATTTAGAAGATAATGAAATGTTACCTTCATATACAAATTCTGTCAATTATATGTTGAAAGTGATATGTGGTCTAGTGGTAGTGCATTTGACATTTGTGTTTAAGGTCCTGGGTTCAACTCCCACCAAGTGCCAGTTCTTTTAAATTCGAATTTAATCATCACCCAATCAAAATCTGATACGTGTCCTATATTTTGATGGTGACACATGTGCGAATAAGAAATTGACATGTTTTTAAAAGTTTTAGGACCTCTTTGAAAAAAAAAGAAATAGGGGACCAATTTGAAAAAACTTAAAAAGTTAGGGGACCAAACCGTGTATTTAGGGGACCAAACTCTTAAAACAAGGAAAAGAAGTCGAGTTCAATGTGGGAAACGACCAATTGTTGAGGTAGAAGGATCGAGTGTGTATCCCTGACAAAGAGGAGTTGAGGAAAGCAATTTTGGAAGAAGGCCACAAAAGTTATATGAGCATTCATCCCGGAGCTACTAAAATGTATCAAGATTTGAAGAAGTTATTTTGGTGGCCTGGAATGAAGAAAGCGGTGGCAGAGTACGTGGCTGCATGTCTAATTTGCCAGAAGGTTAAAGTGGAACTTCAAAAACCCCCTGGAATACTACAATCAATGGAAATACCAGAATGGAAATGGGATAGCATTACCATAGATTTTGTGACTTCTTTACCTAAAACTCCATTAGGACATGATTCAATATGGGTAATAGTTGATAGATTAACCAAATCTGCCCACTTTATTCCTATCAATATTCGTTACTCTATAGAGAAGCTGTCAAAATTATACATCAAGGAGATTGTGGGATTGCTTGGAATTCCTTCAAGTATCATTTCTGATTGAGACCTTCGTTTTACATCACAATTCTGGAAGAGCTTACACAAGGCTTTGGGAACAAGACTACGTCTGAGTTCAGCATATCATCCTCAGACAGATGGACAATCAGAAAGAACAATCCAATCTCTAGAAGACTTTTTACGAGCTTGTGTGTTAGAGCATAAAGGAAGTTGGAATCAATTCTTACCATATGTGGAGTTCACCTACAACAACAGTTTTCATGCTAGCATTGGCATGACACCTTTTGAAGCATTATATGGAAGAAAATGTAGGACCCCGCAATGTTGGTTTAAGACTGGTGAAAACTTGATGCTAGGACCAGAGTTGGTACAACAAACCACGGATAAAATCAAAATAGTTTAGGAAAAGATGAAGGCAACACAGAGCAGGCAAAAAAGTTACTATGACAAAAGAAGAAAGCCGCTCGAATTTCAAGAAGGCGATCATGTATTCTTGAAAGTCACACCTACGACTAGGGTTGGTCGGGCAATGAAATCTCAAAAACTAGCTCCTAGATTTATTGGTCCATATCAAATAATTCATAAAGTTAGCCCTCTTACCTACCAAATAGCATTACCACATTTTCTTTCTAATATCCATAATATTTTTCATGTGTCAAACTTACAAAAGTATATATCTGATCCTACACATGTTATTGAACCTGATATCATATAAGTTAAAAATAATCTTACATATGATGCACCACCTGTCAGAATAGCTGACAGAAGAATAAAATAGCTAAGGGACAAGACAATTCTACTCGTAAAGGTCATTTGGAGTGAAACGAGAGGGGAATATGCTACATGGAAACTAGAAACTGAGATGAAAGAGTCTCATCCCCATTTGTTTTACTGAATAACATAAATTTCGAGGACGAAATTTTTCTAAGGGGAGTAAAGTTGTAACATCCCTATTTTTATTTTTAAATTACAATTTTTAAGGAATTAAATTATGGTTCTTTAGAACTTTTTAATCTACGTATTATTTATAATTTTTTAGATTTTTTTGGAATTTTTGAATTATTTTAATAAAATAAAATTTTTTAAATAATTTTAAATTCATATAAAGTGACTTAAAATTAAAAATATTTATAAGAAAGTGAAGTTAAATTATAAGAAAATTTTCTAAAATCTATTTCAAGTAGACTTATCTAAAAATGATTGGTTTGAGAAAAATCTTGATTTTTACCAATCGTAAAAAAATCAGGAACGTTTCAATAAATTTTTTTAATAGAAAATTTTGGATTTTTAAAATTTAAACTTTATATTGCTTATTATAAAATTAGTGAGGGCTGATATAATATCGCTAAATTTTAAAAAGGACTGATTTTGAATATTTAAAATATACTGAGTGAAAGGTTACTATTTGGCTTAATAATTCAGCCGACATTTACTATGTAAAACACTGTGCATGTATGAAATTTTTAAATGGTGCACAGTAACCAGGATTGAATTTTCAAAAAATGCACAGTATTTTTATATTAAAATAATGGAATGCATAGTAATTTTCCTTCCTATAAATACTGAAGGAATTCTTCTTTAGAATTCACAATTTCAGATTAAGTTTTCTCAATATAGTAGTGCTAGTGAGATAGTGGTGGAAGTAAGAGAGAGAAATAAATATTTTTAGAAGAAGGTTCTGCTAAAATTCTATGGTAAGGATACGTCTCTTTTATATTTTTTAGGGTTATTTTCATATCGTTTTTAGAAATCTATTATTATACTGAAAATAATATTATTTTAAGTTACTATTCTGAATAGTAAAATACTATTTCAATAGTAAATTACAATTTCAATAGTAAATTACTATTCAAATAGTAAATTACTATTTACTATTACTATTTACTTTTACTATTCACATTTTAATATTTACTGTTACTATTCATGATTTACTATTTACCGTTATTATTCATGATTTACTATTTACTGTTACTATTCATGTTTCACTATTTACTGTTACTATTTATGATTTACTATTCACTATTCACTATTTACTATTTACTATTCAAAATTTATCATTTCTACTTTAAGTAGTAATCTTAATTTTCAACTTATAACTATATTAAAATGAAATTGGTATGTTTTAGAACTCGGAGACGAGGCGCGCACGGATTTTCAGTAACGAATCAGTATACAAGAGGTAAGGGGGAGTGAGATAAGAATATAATATGAAAAGACATAAGATTAATGGGAGGAGTCCCCTACTCCTTTTAAATTTAATAATAATATTATTTTAAAATATTAACTTTTTAACTTAAAATTTATAATAAAATTTAAATTAAGTATCTGATGTAACTAACTCTAAAATACCTATGCAAATACCTGGATAACCCATACGAACTGGACTGAACCTATGCAAGGACTTGGATTATTATGACCTGTGTGGACCGAACTATACCTATGCGAAGATTGGACTATATGGACCTACATAGACCCATGCGAGGAATGGACTATAAAGACTCAAAATCAATCTTATTAATCTAAATAACCATTAAGATTTGAATTACATTTGAGTGATATTTAATTTATTTGAATTGTTTATAATTGATAATATTTGATTTTGATTGATATTTAATTTTTATTAATAATATTTGATGTGATTGATGATATTTAGTTATGATTGATAATGTTTGATTTTGATTGATGATTTTGTGATGTGGAGTTTGAGCATGTAGCGAGCATGACGGAAAGCTAAAACTCAGTAAGAATTTTCTTAGCTTAGTCTTTAAATTTTTATTACTTTAAATCTTTTCTTCTTAGAAATTATTTTTATTAACTTTACTTTCAATATTTAGAATAAAAAAAATAGTATTTATTTTAGAAAGAAGACATTTTATGAAAATTAATTTATAAAAAGGTTAAGATAATTAAATTTTGAATTAAAGACAAATTTTATAATTTTAAGTATTTTTGGTTAATGATTTAATTATTATTCTCTTTTAATTAAATAAAATTTTCAAAAGAAAATTATTTTATTTTTCCAATTTAATAACTAAAGATATTTGGAAATAATTGAAATTTCTAAATTCGATCTTGTTAAGATTCAATTTGAGAAAGATTATGTAAAGTTTTATATGAAAGTTTTGAGATATTTAAGGCTTAGAAACTCAATTTCGGTGAGATTCGAAAACTGTACTAAATTTATTTCTGTGGGACAGAAATTTAGAGAATTGAGAAAATGTACAATTTATTGAAATGATGTTGTAAACCTTTAAGGTATTTAATAATTGAGTTTCTAAAAGCCTTAACCAATTAATACGCGAGTAGTTCATGCATCATAAATCATTAAAGTGAAACAAAATGATATTGTCTGGGGACGGATTATAGAAACCGATGATACATTAGAGGAGACTTAATTACGAGTCATGGGATGAGAGTGTATGAAAGGGTGCTTCAGAGGACCTGGGGTAGCTCCCTAGTATCGGGTACTTTCACAATAAAAACTTTCTCAATCTGACTAGTCTCTAAGTGTTTTCATGCCAGTTGAGCTGTTCATATTATTATTATCCGGACTTATGGAACAGTGTAAACTCTTGGTTTGCCCAGTGCAAATTAAAATTTAAGGACCCACATATATATAGGTAGGTTATGATGAAGATATTGCATAACATTCATGCATTCATAATTGATTGTGTATGTGATTGTGATTGTGATTGATATTATTATATATTAGTCTGTGAAAACCCTTTATTGCTTATGTCCCATTTGGGAATATTATATTTTGTTTCTCACTCCTTTCTCTGTGTTTTTGTTTCATATGTTTTAAATTGATGGTTCAGAGGGAAGAATCGAAGAATCTCGGCAGTAAATATAGTACATTTTAGAAAGGGAACTCGGTATGAATACCGTGGTCCAATGAATAAATAAAGTTATTAAGTAACTGCTTCTAGGCCATGGAGTTTCCTCTCTTTCTTATAATGTTTAATATTTATTTTCTTCGGATGAATGTAAAATTACTTTATAAAGTTTTAATAATATTTATGAGGTATTTCAGAAATGATGTATATAATTTATTCCGATAGTTTTCTTTTAACGATCATTTCTTTAGTAAAAAGAAATTATGAATTTTTCTAATATTTATTAAGGTGTAACAGAGGGTGTTACAAAGTGGTATCAGAGCAGTTAATCCAATAGGCCTGGGGAAAAGGTCTATCTTGCTTTATCTGTAAACTCTGTGTTGGTAATAGAAAATAGAATATCTGACTTAGTAGTAACTGTGATGGATATTGCAAATCTCAGTTACTGTGAAATAGGAAACTAATGGCCGGAAACGATCTTGCTGGAGTTGGAGAACGCTTAATCAATGCAATGGGAGCACGTGAAGGTCAAGGTAACGATGCCTTGAGAAGGCTGGACTTATTCGAAAAGCGAAATCCACCTCGTTTTAAGGGAGGATATAACCCTGATGGAGCACAAACCTGGATTCGAGAGATAGAGAAGATCTTTTGAGCATTGCAATGTAATGAAGCTGATAAGGTAGTCTTCGCTACTTATGCCTTATCTGAGGATGCCGAACATTGGTGGGATAGCATGCGTAGACAATTCGAAGTCAACGACATGGAGATCACTTGGGATCATTTCAAGGATATGTTTCTGGAGAAATACTTTCCAGCTGATGTTAAAGAGAAAAGACAATTCGAATTCCTGTAGCTAACCCAAGGAAATATGACCGTTGGAGAGTACGCATCCAGGTTTGAAGAGCTGTCTCGTTTTCATTCTCATTATAATGATGCTACTAACGAAGGTGATCGGTGCGCAAAGTTTGTAAATGGATTGCAGCCAAAAATTAAAGAAGCTATACGAATGCAGGAAATCCATGAATTTTCTGTATTGGTATATAGCTGCAGGATCTTTGAAGAGGATTATAAGGATAAAATGACCAAAAGTCGTGAGCCCATTCACAAGGCAGGAGAAATGAGAAGTGGAGGACCTCACCATCACTAAAGAAGAGACTTCAGGTAAGCCTTACCATATGCCATTTTGCCGGTTTGGAGCAGCATCTGTTCCTAACAGACCTCAAGCTTCAACTGGAAGCTATTACCCGACATCTGCACCAAATTTTAAATGTTTTATCTATGGAAGACCCCATTTGAAAAGGGATTGTCCTAAACACACTTATGTTTGCTTTAAGTGTAACAAACCAGGTCATCACATCAAGGATTGTCCAGAGATGAAGAGGGAAAACCCTGAAGGTGTGAGTACATGCATAAATACTCAGGGAGGCGCACACAGTGCAGTCGGAAGGCCAAAGGAGAAAGGAAAGGTTTTTGCAATCACCAGAGAAGAAACATCTCATTCTGATTCCATGGTAGAAGGTAAGTGTATCATTAATAAGATTCCTTTAACTGTTATGTATGACTCAGGTGCATCACATTCCTTTATTGCCAATGACTGTGTAGAAAAACTAAAATTACCTGTGATAGAATTTCCATTTGATTTATCTGTACATACTCCTGGAAACAATCCCATTGTCACTTCTAAAGCCTGTTGGAAATGCCCTATTGTCATAGATGGTAGGGACTTTAAGGCTAATCTTTTCTGTTTACCCCCTTTCTGGCTTAGAAGTTATTATTGGGCTAGATTGGTCATGTTCTAATAGATTGTCGTAATAAAACCATAATGTTTAAAGAACCGGTGAATTTGAATCCTGAGGATTCAAGATTTCTAACCTCCAACCAAGTGAGTGCCTCTTTAAAAATGAGGGGCTCAAGGATTCATGCTATTGCTTTCAACGAAAGGAGAGCAAGAATAAAAAATAAAAACTATTCCGGTTGTGTGTGAATTTCCTGATGTTTTTCCTGAAGATATCCCTGGTTTACCCCTAGAAAGAGATGTGGAATTCGCCATTGATCTAGTACCTGGAGTTGGACCTATTCCAATTGGACCATACCGAATGTCACCTCTAGAATTAGCAGACTTGAAGAAACAACTTGAAGAGATTATAGAGAAGCAGTTTATACGACCCAGTGTATCCCCCTGGGGTGCACTAGTGTTATTGGTTAAGAAAAAGGATGGTAGCATGAGGTTGTGTGTAGATTATCGGCAACTGAACAAGGTGACAATCAAGAACAGATATCCTCTGCCAAGGATTGATGACTTAATGGATCAACTACATGGTTCCACGGTGTTCTCCAAAATTGATTTGAGGTCTGGATACCATCAAATAAGGGTAAAGAAAGAAGATGTACCGAAAACTACTTTTAGAACACGCTATGGCCATTACGAATATCTAGTAATGCCTTTTGGTGTAACTAATGCACCAGCCGTATTCATGGATTACATGAATAGGATTTTTCATCCATATCTAGATAAATTTGTAGTAATGTTCATTGATGATATATTAGTGTACTCTAAAAGCAGAGAAGAACATGTTGAACACTTGAAGATTGTGTTGGAAATCCTGAAAAAGAAATAACTGTATGCAAAGCTGTCGAAGTGTGAATTCTGGTTGGAAGAAGTAAACTTTTTAGGACATGTAATTAGTCAAGGAGGAATAGTTGTAGACCCTTTAAAGGTAGAGGTAGTTTTAAAATGGGAGAGACCAACCACGATCACTGAGATTAGAAGTTTCTTGGGCTTAGCTGGATACTATAGGAGATTCATTGAAGGATTTTCAAAGTTAGGATACCCACTGACCAAGCTAACACGGAAAGGACAACCTTTTGAATGGACGACACAATGCGAGAATAGTTTCCAAGAGCTGAAAGATCAACTTACTTCTGCACTGGTATTAGTAATCCCTGATCCACAACGAAGTTTTGAAGTTTACTGTGATGTGTCTAAGCAAGGACTAGGAAGTGTACTCATGCAAGACAAGAAGGTTGTAGCCTATACGTTGCGCCAATTAAGGAAACATAAGATTAACTACCCTACCCATGACTTAGAGTTAGCCGCTATAGTTTTTGCCTTAAAGATTTGGAGGCATTATCTATACGGTGCAACATTCGATGTGTTTAGTGATCATAAGAGTCTCAAGTATTTATTCGACCAAAAGGAGTTAAACATGAGGCAATGAAGATGGATGGAGTTCTTAAAGGATTACAACTTTGAATTGTAATACCATCCTGGAAAAGCAAACGTAGTAGCTGATGCTTTGAGTCGAAAGTCTCTACATGCATCCACAATGATGATTAAAGAGCTGGAATTGATAGAGAACTTCAGAGGTCTGAACCTAGCAGTAAAGGTTAATGCTAACAGCTACAGATTAGGAGCGTTGCAAGTGACAAGTGAATTCCTGAGACAAGTTTTAGAGGCTTAACGAGAGGATGAATTCTTACAAGAGAAGAAAGAACTCTTAAAACAAGGAAAAAAAGTCGAGTTCAATGTGGGAAACGACCAATTGTTGAGGTAGAAGGATCGAGTGTGTATCCCTGACAAAGAGGAGTTGAGGAAAGCAATTTTGGAAGAAGGCCACAAAAGTTATATGAGCATTCATCCCGGAGCTACTAAAATGTATCAAGATTTGAAGAAGTTATTTTGGTGGCCTGGAATGAAGAAAGCGGTGGCAGAGTACGTGGCTGCATGTCTAATTTGCCAGAAGGTTAAAGTGGAACATCAAAAACCCCCTGGAATGCTACAATCAATGGAAATACCAGAATGGAAATGGGATAGCCTTACCATGGATTTTGTGACTTCTTTACCTAAAACTCCATTAGGACATGATTCAATATGGGTAATAGTTGATAGATTAACCAAATCTGCCCACTTTATTCCTATCAATATTCGTTACTCTATGGAGAAGCTGTCAAAATTATACATCGAGGAGATTGTGAGATTGCATGAAATTCCTTCAAGTATCATTTCTGATTGAGACCTTCGTTTTACATCACAATTCTGGAAGAGCTTACACAAGGCTTTGGGAACAAGACTACGTCTGAGTTCAGCATATCATTCTCAGACAGATGGACAATCAGAAAGAACAATCCAATCTCTAGAAGACTTGTTACGAGCTTGTGTGTTAGAGCATAAAGGAAGTTAGAATCAATTCTTACCATATGTGGAGTTCACCTATAACAACAGTTTTCATGCTAGCATTGGCATGACACCTTTTGAAGCATTATATGGAATAAAATGTAGGACCCCGCTATGTTGGTTTGAGACTGGTGAAAAGATGAAGGCAACACAGAGCAGACAGAAAAGTTACTATGACAAAAGAAGGGAGCCGCTCGAATTTCAAGAAGGCGATCATGTATTCTTGAAAGTCACACCTACAACTGGGGTTGGTCGGGCAATGAAATCTCAAAAACTAGCTCCTAGATTTATTGGTCCATATCAAATAATTCATAAAGTTAGCCCTCTTACCTACCAAATAGCATTACCACATTTTCTTTCTAATATCCATAATATTTTTCATGTGTCAAACTTACAAAAGTATATATCTGATCCTACACATGTTATTGAACCTGATATCATATAAGTTAAAGATAATCTTACATATGATGCACCACCTGTCAGAATAGCTGACAGAAGAATAAAATAGCTAAGGGACAAGACAATTCTACTCATAAAGGTCATTTGGAGTGAAACGAGAGGGGAATATGCTACATGGGAACTAGAAACTGAGATGAAAGAGTCTCACCCCCATTTGTTTTACTGAATAATGTAAATTTTGAGGACGAAATTTTTTTAAGGGGAGTAAAGTTGTAACATCCCTATTTTTATTTTTAAATTAAAATTTTTAAGGAATTAAATTATGGTTCTTTAGAACTTTTTAATCTACGTATTATTTATAGTTTTTTAGATTTTTTTGGAATTTTTGAATTATTTTTGTAAAATAAAATTTTTTAAATAATT
Organism: Clitoria ternatea; assembly: GCA_037962975.1. NCBI lineage: Eukaryota > Viridiplantae > Streptophyta > Magnoliopsida > Fabales > Fabaceae > Clitoria > Clitoria ternatea. The sequence goes on along the minus strand of CM075674.1, from coordinate 100,220,448 downwards.
TTAAATTCATATAAAGTGACTTAAAATTAAAAATATTTATAAGAAAGTGAAGTTAAATTATAAGAAAATTTTCTAAAATCTATTTCAAGTAGACTTATCTTAAAATAATCGGTTTGACAAAAATCTTGATTTTTACCAATCGTAAAAAAATAGGAACGTTTCAATAAATTTTTTTTAATAGAAAATTTTGGATTTTTAAAATTTAAACTTTATATTACTTATTATAAAATTAGTGAGGGCTGATATAATATCGCTAAATTTCAAAAAGGACTGATTTTGAATATTTAAAATATACCGAGTGAAAGGTTACTATTTGGCTTAATAATTCAGCCGACATTTACTATGCAAAACACTATGCATGTATGAAATTTTCAAAAGGTGTACAGTAATCAGGATTAAATTTTCAAAAAATACACAGTATTTTTATATTAAAATAATGGAATGCATAGTAATTTTCCTTCCTATAAATACCGAAGGAATTCTTCTTTAGAATTCACAATTTCAGATTAAGTTTTCTCAATATAGTAGTGCTAGTGAGATAGTGGTGGAAGTAAGAGAGAGAAATAAATTTTTTTGGAAGAAGGTTCTGCTAAAATCCTAAGGTAAGGATACCTCTCTTTTATATTTTTTAGGGTTATTTTCATATCATTTTTAGAAATCTATTATTATACTGAAAATAATATTATTTTAAGTTACTATTTTGAATAGTAAAATACTATTTCAATAGTAAATTACAATTTCAATAGTAAATTGCTATTCAAATAGTAAATTACTATTTACTGTTACTATTTACCTTTACTATTCACGTTTTAATATTTACTGTTACTATTCATGATTTACTATTTACCATTGCTATTCATGATTTACTATTTACTGTTACTATTCATGTTTCACTATTTACTGTTACTATTCATGATTTACTATTCACTATTCACTATTCACTATTCAAAATTTACCATTTCTACTTTAAGTAGTAATCTTAATTTTCAACTTATAACTATATTAAAATGAAATCGGTATGTTTTAGAACTCGGAGACGAGGCACGCACGGATTTTGAATAACGAATCAGTATACAAGAGGTAAGGGGGAGTGAAATAAGAATATAATATGAAAAGACATAAGAATAATGGGAGGAGTCCCCTACTCCTTTTAAATTTAATAATAATATTATTTTAAAATATTAACTTTTTAACTTAAAATTTATAATAAAATTTAAATTAAGTATCTGATGTAACTAACTCTAAAATACCTATGCAAATACCTAGATAACCCATACGAACTGGACTGAACCTATGCAAGGACTTGGATTATTATGACCTGTGTGGACCGAACTATACCTATGCGAAGATTGGACTATATGGACCTACATAGACCCATGCGAGGAATGGACTATAAAGACTCAAAATCAATCTTATTAATCTAAATAACCATTAAGATTTGAATTACATTTGAGTGATATTTAATTTATTTGAATTGTTTATAATTGATAATATTTGATTTTGATTGATATTTAATTTTTATTAATAATATTTGATGTGATTGATGATATTTAGTTATGATTGATAATGTTTGATTTTGATTGATGATTTTGTGATGTGGAGTTTGAGCATATAGCGAACAATACGAAAAGCTAAAACTCAGTAAGAATTTTCTTAGCTTAGTCTTTAAATTTTTATTACTTTAAATCTTTTCTTCTTAGAAATTATTTTTATTAACTTTACTTTCAATATTTAGAATAAAAAAATGAGTATTTATTTTAGAAAGAAGACATTTTATGAAAATTAATTTATAAAAAGGTTAAGATAATTAAATTTTGAATTAAAGAAAAATTTTATAATTTTAAGTATTTTTGGTTAATGATTTAATTATTATTCTCTTTTAATTAAATAAAATTTTCAAAAGAAAATTATTTTATTTTTCCAACTTAATAACTAAAGATATTTGGAAATAATTGAAATTTCTAAATTCGATCTTGTTAAGATTCAATTTGAGAAAGATTATGTAAAGTTTTATATGAAAGTTTTGAGATATTAAAGGCTTAGAAACTCAATTTTGGTGATATTTGAAAACTGTACTAAATTTATTTCTGTGGGACAGAAATTTAGAGAATTGAGAAAATGTACAGTTTATTGAAATGATGTTGTAAACCTTTAAGATATTTAATAATTGAGTTTCTAAAAGCCTTAACCAATTAAATACACAAGTAATTCATGCATCATAAATCATTAAAGTGAAACAAAATGATATTGTCTGTGGACGGATTATAGAAACCGATGATACATTAGATGAGGCTTAATTATGAGCCTTGGGATGAGAGGGTGTGAAATGGTGCTTCAGGGGACCTGGGGTAGCTCCCTAGTGTCGGGTACTTTCACAATGAAAACTTTCTCAATCTGACTAGTCTCTAAGTGTTTCCATGCCAGTTGAGCTGTTCATATTATTATTATCCGGACTTATAAAACAGTGTAAACTCCTGGTTGGCCCAGTGCAAATTAAAATTTAAGGGCCCACATATATATAGGTAAGTTATGATGAAGATATTGCATAACATTTATGCATTCATAATTGATTGTGTGTGTGATTATGATTGTGATTGATATTATTATATATTAGTTTGGAAAAATCCTTTATTGCTTATGCCCCATTTGGGAATATTATATTTTGTTTCTTACTCCTTTCTCTGTGTTTTTGTTTCATATGTTTTAAATTGATGGTTCAGAGGGAAGGATCGAAGAATCTAGGTAGTAAATATAGTACGTTCTAGAAAGGGAGCTCGGTATGAATACCGTGGTCTAATGAATAAATAAAGTTATTAAGTAACTGCTTCTAGGCCATAGAGTTTCCTCTCTTTCTTATAATGTTTAATATTTATTTTCTTCAGATGAATGTAAAATTACTTTATAAAGTTTTAATAATATTTATGAGGTATTTCAGAAATGATGTATGTAATTTATTCTAATAGTTTTCTTTTAACGATCATTTCTTTAGTAAAAAAAATTACAAATTTTTCTAATATTTATTAAGGTGTAACAAAGGGTGTTACAAATGTTATCTTTTTTTTTGACAAATTGATGGTTGAGTGAAGATGATGTTATGGTTATATCAACTCCTTTTTTGTTTTTGTTTTGTGATGGCCCGAACTATTTGGACCCACATGCCAAACCATCACTTGTTTCACATGTCATCTACCTAATTCGATAAAGCATACATACGGTCAAAGATGGCCTTATTTTTTTATGCAATCGGTTCATGTTAGTTAGGAATTTTCTGGCCCAAACCCCCCATATCCCAGCCTTAACAACAATGCTAGTTGTTCCACCAACCATATGATTATGCATTTTTTTCACTTCTTTATGCTTGGTTCAAACCCAATACTTGTACAAATGAAATTTAACATCAATTTTACTCAACAACTTCATGAATTTACATCTCATATATATGGACACCTTATACCACTCTCTAATAAAATAACAAAATTGTTCCATAGCCTTATTATGACAAACTCACTAACTTCTTTAACAAGCTCACATTTTGAACATTTCTTATTGCAATAAACTCTATCATACATCCAAAGATGGTCCATGATAAGATCTACACTATCAACCTACTATATTAAGTTACAACACATGTAGTATTCTTTGAACTTGGACAACCATCCAACGTATCAAAACCATTGAATTTTAAATTATTAAATTTTTAATTTCTAAATTTTAAATGACTAAATATATAATTACTGAATTTCAAATTACTACATTTTTTGTTTATCAAATTTTTAGTTTTCTATTTTTAAATTATTATATTTAAAATTATTAATTTTTTATATAAAATTGAAAATTAAATTACTAAATTTGAATTACTAACTTTTTAATTTATTTGAATTGAATAAATTTTTAATTCCTGGATTTTTAATTACTAAGTTTTTAATTTCTCAATATTAAATTACTACTTTTTTAGTTTCTTAATTTTAATTTGCAATTCATGTATGAATTAATTTTTAATTGTTAAATGTCAAATTTCAAAATTTTTAATTAATAAATTTACAATTTGTAAATTTTAATTTTTCTTAATTTTAAATTACTAAATTTTGATGACTAATTATTTAATCAACTAATCTATATTACATAACAACATAATACACTACCTTAATATAGCAACGTAACACAATTTAAATAGTAATTCATACACATTCTAAAATTTTTTTGGACAAAGTATCTTGTGTAATATGAATAAACCAAATTTTAACCTACGACAATAACATCATGGAATAACATAATGTAAATTATCTATTTAATAATGTTCTCATATAAGTATCTAAGTAATCTTAAGAGAAGATGTAACTAACTTTCAACAAAAATAAAAAACTGATCCGTTCAAAATGTTCAACCATGAGTACACTAATATCACTGATTTTTACAAATGGTCCATTGTACGCCTTGGAATACCTAAATGAAGCTTTAAGATTTAAGTGAAAGAAAAGTTTAAGCTTTGATGAGGGGAAGAGGTGCTACGTGTTCCACTTTTTTGAATTTAGCGACAACTTAGGCTGAAGCTAGGCCAACCATAAGTGACTGTTGGGTATCATGGGCTTGCTTTCCCCACTTTTTTATATTCTCAACTATATTTTTAGGCTTTTTACAACATATTTAAAATACCCTTCTCCAAAATAATGGAAAAGTTGTATCTCCTATTATACTGTTTTGATTACTTTAGAATGCAATTCGCTGATGCATCCCCCTTCTCACGGATATGTCTGAAGCTATTGGGGTGCCAATGTATTTACCGTATGAAGTGAATTTCTCTAAAAGTGCTGTTTTTTTTCTATACGCAATTTTCAGGTGTTAATAAAGAGTGTGTAAGGAAATAATAAAAAATAAACAAAGAAAGAAAAAGTAGAAATCTTTTAAATTATATATGGATCATCGGACCACCAACAAAGTAGAATAACTGACGGGGTTATTTTAATTGAACCTATAGTCTCTAAAAGTGTTAGTTTTTTTTATTTATGTTTGTTGTGAAACAAGATTCTCAAATAAGACAGCTAGCTAATTATCTACATAGAACTTGTTTGATTTCTCTACCTGAGCAAAGTTTCAAGAATATATGAACCGTTGAAAATGAATTTGGAATGAGATATTGTAATAGCATGTACTACCACAAATCCTAGCATCTTACAAAGTTGCAACTTAAAGAAACAGCGTACAGAAATTTGGTATGGCATGGATCATCACATGGCAAATTGGTCTATTGAAGAAGAAGAAAATCATATGACAACCACTACTTAAATCCAATAGGATTTAAAAAAGGGAAGAAAGATAAAAAAGAAAACTCATTCAAAGCTAGGTAGGTACTTGAATGATTGATTGGGGGGAATCTATCTTACGAGTTACTTCGCCCATACCTTAACAACCATATCCAATATATACTTTCTTTGCTGTAGCTAGGCTGAAAATAAATAATGGAAACCACGAAACGTTTTGGTAATATTGTTCTCTTTTAGGGAAGAAATGATTGTTGGAAAAAGAGGTAGAGAAACATGACTAAAGGAATATAAAAAAGGTCTACAAGCTTGTTTCTTTTTTGAGACAGATAAAATATGTTTTAATTTCCATATACTACTAGAAAAAGTCATTTAACAATAGGTTTTTAGCGATGACCTAGATATCCATCATCGATTGCCATGGAATTATCGATGACTAGTAGGTAGCGACTAAAATAGGTACAATATTGGAACTAGAAATAAACATAGTGATGGATTTAGCAGCAAGACAGGTTAGTAGACGTAAACCCATCGTTGATCCGTCACAAATCAATGTTTGGTGAGAAAGGTAAACGACTGTCATCAACAACAAACTAATCAGCAATGGATCAACAAGTTGTCACCATTTATTCACCACACACCTTTTTGAGGTGTTGAATTGGCGCTAGAAATTTTCGAACGCAGCAACAGAATCCTCATGCCGTCGCGACAAGTGAGATTTGAAAAGTTTTTTCATAAATGCTTTGGCGAAGATATATATTGCCATTTCCAAATACTAAACCATGTGTTAGAGTTCATTTAATATTTGGCAACGAGACCCGTTTGCTGTCACTAAAGTCCAAGTTTTTGGCTCTAGATTCTATTAAAAGGGCGCATAGGTGAAAATAAGTTAGTGACAGACAACAAAACCTATCGCCAAAAGTGAGATATGAAAGTTTCTCTTAAATATTTTGGCAACAAGTATATATTGTCATCACCAAATATTAAACCATGTGTTAGGGTTCATTTAATAATTGGTGACGGAGCACATTATTCTATTGCCAAATACAATAAATGTATAAACATCTTTGTTTGATGTCGAGACAGATTTTTACCCTGTTACCAAAACTTATTTCACGTGGCATATTTGGCATGAATTTGACAATGATGTAAGGATTCCATCACTAGGAACTAAATCCCAAAATCACGGAGAACCTCCTTCTCTCTTCATTTTTTACTCACAGCTTTCTTTGCCTCATTCTTTCTCCCCTTTACTTTCCCTCATAGCGACCATGCCGCCATTGAACCACCTTGCCTTCGCGCTCCATTATAACCACATCAATGCCACTCATTCTCACGCTCCTTGTAAGTTTTTCATTCTCCCCATTTCTCTCATTGTTCTCCCTATTCTCCTTCTCCTTATTTTCCTTTGTCCTTCTCTCTCTTCCCCTTCCCCCTTTTCATTATTTCTTTTTATTTTGAATTTAAACTCTGTCTCATTGTTTACTTCTCATGTCATCTGCGAGAGTTTTCCAGTGAGGTCACAAACTCCGACAAGCTTGTTTTCGCCACTGCCATGACTGTACTGCTAGAATGCCCCCTCTTTATCTGGTAAGTGTTACTTATATTAAATTTATAAATAACACTTTTTTCAAAATTTATAAATAATCTGAACTTTTTCTATACTTGTATTAAATTGCTTATGAAATCTTATGATTATGAAATCTTGTATCAAATGTTGGACTTAAATTTTTAGGCTCAATTTGTGGTTATGAATTTTTTTATTAACTTGTTCTATATTAAGTTACCTTACTTATTAGTCACTGCATTCCATTTTGAAATATTGTGTTTATGAAATCTTATGATTATGAAATCTTGTATTAAATGTCAGACTTAAATTTTAAGCTCAATCTTATGATTATGAAATCTTGCATTGGGTTGTTTTATACATGTATTAAATTACCTCACTTATTGGTCACTTATTTGATACTAATGTCCTTGCCTATGTTCTCTTGCTTTGAATTTATTTGCCTTTTGCTTATGTGTTCTTAAAATATCTAATTGCTTAAATATTGGGCATAAATTTTAGGCTCAAATTGATTAAATATTTACTTTTCTTTTATTTAGTAGGTAGTTTAAGTCAAGCTAGTCAATTTAAATGTGAAATATAAATTTGAGTCAGCTTATAACAATAATTCATGACTTGAATAGAAATTAGATAAAGGCTCAAACTAGCTAACCAAGCTTAGAACTTGACCGGGTAGTTTGTTATTCAATCATACTAAATAGTTTATTTCATAATTTTTACTAACTCTAAATAATGTCATATAAATAAATATTTCTCCAACAACATATTTAAGTGTTGATGCTTCAGAGTCAAACTTAGAAGATGAGGGGGTGAGGGATTGAATAAGTCTTAAGTCTTTTTCACACAGACTTTTGAACAATAAAGCCTTATCGAGCATTTCAGACTTTGGATAGAGCAGACTTTAAAAAATAAGAGTCAAGAGAAATTGACACAACAGATTTATATTGGTTCAATTCCAAAGCAGAACCTATGTAGTACCTTCAGACTTGAAGGATTTTCACTATGTAAAAACACCTTTTACACAACCAGAACAGCCCGTGCTTCAAGTATTGTTGACTCCAGCCACTTCTGTCTTAACCCAACTATTCTTTCAATCAACTTGGCTTAAACCCAAGTATTATTTTGAAAGCCTCTTCAGACCATAAAGTGTTTCCCACTTAAGTTTAAGGGCTGGTGAACACACCAGACTTGTTACACAAAGAATGAGTGATAAGAGAGAGTTTGTGTTACAAAGGATAACTTAATGTACAAAGATATTAAAGATTGGAACAAAGTACACTAAGTTATAGTAAGCAACAAGTCAGGGTTTGCTAGATGCAGAACAACAAGAAAGACTTGTGTTTGAAAACAAAAACTAAGAAAACTTAAGAGTTTTTATAGACTAGCACTTTTGATTTATGTACTTGTTCGTGAAAAGAAACAGTAAGCAATTTATCCAATCAATCTGTTCAAAGTTTGTGATCCTCTCATATATATAGGCCTTTTGAAATAGCCGTTGATTTAGCGTTAGAGAGGATATATTCATTGATCATTTTGACTTTGAAGAATACACAGTTGCAGAGTCTGAATCAAGCGTGCTTCAGAAGTTATACTAAAATGGTTTATCTTGATAATCTATTTCAAAGGATACCTATTATTTCCTTAGTCTTTTCGAGCTAAATGGTACACTCTTATAGATGTTGACCTTAGGCTTTTGTTCTACCATGATTTCAGCTTTTTTGATGCTTTGAGATGTATGAGGCATCTACCTTGGTAACTATTGCTACTTTCATAGAAAAGGAAAGATTCTTTTCAAAGAGCAATCCTTAGAAAAAATGATACTCCAAGGTTTGATTCTTCATTTAGACTTTTGTTGAACGTTGCTTTGATAGATGTGACAGGCTTGTTCTTAGAAACAGGTTTGATTTGATAGACTCCCTCTTTTTCTTTCAACATGTGCACTTCATACTTTCCTGAAACACTCGTTGAACTATATTAGTAAAAACACGCGAAGAGACTTTATTTAACTAAGTTTTGATGGGTGTTATTAATAAATCCCATGGATTCAGACTTCTTAGTCTTTTGTTTAGACTTGGATCTAACAATCTCCCCCCTATTTATTGATAGCAAACATCAAGTCTTTTGTTAAATATAGTCTGTAGAAAAAATACATACAGAAAATATATCATAACAAACTTGTTTGATTTGTAAAGAGAGGAGAAATATCCAAGAGTAGTCTAAAATATACTTAGTTTAGTTTTTAAGTAGACTAAGATAATATAACAATTCAGAGCATTAGTATAATAAATCAGAGCAGAAACATATTATCAACATAATTTCAATTATAAACCAAATTTACAGACTCAAACAAAATTTGAAAACATAGAAATTTCTTTATAGACTCAATTTTATTACTCTACTCTTGGACTTCTACTTTATTCTACTCAAACTTCTACTCCCCCTTTTGATATCAACAAAAGGAGAGACATCACTAAGAACTTTAATGCCAAATAACAGTTGGGAGACACGTTGATGCCGAAGCAGAGATTAGATTTGAATTAGAGACAGACACAAGAATAAGACAACTGATTTGAAGACAAAAGAAATCGGGGTGGTCATTAACAATGACGATTGGAGCATAGATGGATGAAGGGTTGATAGCTTAGGAATCATCAAAATAAGTTGGATGAGCTTTGAAGACACGCCCAGTTCGAGCCCTAGAGTTATGGACATCAATCAGAATGTCACCACTGGAAGTATTGCACTACTGATTTTGTTCCTATAGATAATATGCCCAAAGATGACTACGATGTTCTGTTAACCAAGTGGCCTCAATTACTCAAGAGGGGGGGTGAATTGAGTATTAAAATTTTTTCTTTGGAATGCTTTTGAAATTGATTCTTTAATAAATATACTTAATGAAGATGATAAGTTTAATCACAAGTAATGACAATTTATACACAAGACAAAATAATAAGCACTTAATATAAGGTAAATAAATTCACTTAAGAGTTAAAGAGTTGGTTCAAATAAATTTAACAATTGAGTTATGAACACAACAAATTTAGCAAGCAAATTAAGTGCATAAATTTAAATGAGTTTAGGGAAAATAGATTTGCAAACCAATATATACAAGTTCCCCCACACCGGTGTACGTCTCGCCTCCAAGCAACCCACTTGGAGGATTTACACAATTGGAGATTAGAGATACAACTTTGAGCAATTGCAGCTTCCTAGTGTCCCACACTCAAGAACCCAATTCTCACAAGTACAAGGACAACTCACCCAATCTCTCAATTTTACAAGGTTGAACCCCAACGTAGAACTCTAGGAATTTAGTGTTTAAGTATACAAGGATAACTCTCCAATAGAGTCGATATACAAGTTAAAGCTTTCACAAAATGATAACTCTCAAAGAGAGCATATACAAGTTTTAGCACTCACAATAATTTCACTCACAAATTAACTCTCAAAATAATTTGTAAATTAAATGGAACAGAGAGCTTATTAGCTTAAGAAAAGTGAGAGCAACATGAGAAGAAAGAAAGGTAGAGGAATACTTCACTGCTTGTGTATTTTTAGTATTCAACTTCATCTCCTATTTATAGCAAATGTAAAGCATGGTGTTTGTAATTAAACATTCCTTCAGAGTGATGGTGCCATTGTATAATAAATTCTAACGTGCACAGTGGAGCATGGAATGGTAGGCTTAATTAATCAGTTCATGGATAATGCAGCATGGATAATGCAGTTTCTGCTTAGTAGATGATGGAGCGTTTCAGTAGTGCGATATAAGGATGTCACTCATTCAAATTTACGTTCCAGAACCATTTGAACTGAATGAATTGATCAATGAATAGATTCACAACGTGTATTTTCACTTTCCAAACCAAATGAATCGATTCATGAATAGATTCATTTGTCTGTGATTTTATGTAATTTTTTCACTGCCCATTTGTATGAATCGATTCAGGCTATATATGAATCGATCCATCACTTAAAAAATCACTCCCTGGGGCTTTTCACATGTATGAATCGATTCAGGGTTATGGTGAATTGATTCATCCCTTTCAAAATCAATTTCCCAGGCTAAAATCATGTGTGAATTGATTCAGGGTTATGGTGAATCGATTCATATAGCTGATTGACACTTTTCCATGCTTTGTTGAACCTTTTTGATATTCGATTGCATACGGTTTGGTTCCTTTGATCCTTAATCACTTGGATGAACATTTTTCACTTGTTTTAATCCTTTGTAGATGCTTTGACTCAAATCCTTGGTTGTTCATCAAATTCAAACATCAAACATAATTAATTTATCCGTAATTTTATATGTTTGATCTTGATTCTTTATTTGTTGTATCATTATCAAAACCTGTGTCAACATATAAATACATGTTCATCATTCAATTTTGGTGTAGATTGAAGGGCTTGCAAATTTCATCATGTGGCTTCCTTGGTAGTCTTATATACCATACGGGGGTAGAGGGTCTGGTGTTGGTTTTGGCTTGCTTTAGCTTATTTGTGATGATTCTACGGCATTTTGGCATGAGGCGATCTGGATTAATTAAAAGGCATTCTCTAGGTATAGTGAAGGCTCGGAACCAGGGTCTAACTGGTAGGTTCTATACCTTGACACAAGTGCGATGAAGTTGTTCCATGCGGAAGGTTTGGTGCAAGGCAAAGGAGGAGGGTGTATAAAGGTGAGGGTTAGACAACGCTTCCTTAGAAGGCATGATGGGAAGAAACCGAGGTTTGAGGAAAAATTGTATAAGTTGTCTTTTTGTTAGTAAAGGTTTGGGTGATGGTGGGGAACTCAGGACCATGGTAAGGTAAAGGAGGGCCAGGGAAGGCTGAGATAGGTTTTTTAGAGAAAGAATGTTGGGAGTTAGGAACTTTAGAGGTTGACTGGGCTGGTTCGGGTTGAGAGGGATATGGAGATGGGGTGTAGGTTGAGATGGTTGAGGTTCAGTCTAGGGTTCAGGTTCTTAGTTAAGAGTAAGAGAGAATGGTACCTGAGTTGGTATAGGTGTAAGTGTGGCTGTGGTTGAGTCTGGATGGGAGAGGTAGTCTTAGTGGTTGAGGGAGTCTGAGTGGTTGAGGGAGCAGACTTCTTCTTCTTTTCAATAGACTTTTTTTTGTTCTTCTTCTCGACAAACTTCTTTGAAGCTTTAGCTTCAGCCTTACGCTTGAATTCAGCCTTCTAGGCTTCCCGCAAGACTCTGCTAGACTTGTACATATCGTAGTTCCAATTATACAATTTAATCCAATCGTACTTAGTTTATTTCGAGACGTCCACGTTTGGAAAATTTCTACAGTAGTATCAGATGAAGTTAATGTAGTGTTGTTTGCTGGGCAGCTTGACATAGTCCTTCAGGGATGAAGAGGAAGAAGTGTACGTAGTCTTGGAGGCTGAGGAGGGCTGAGCATGAGCTAATCTCTTAAACCGCTTCTTCCTAAGAACATGCCCAATGGGATGTTGGTTATCAGAGTCTGATGATGATTTGGAAGGAGAGACTGGAATAGAGCTAGTGTTGGAGACAGGGGTCTGGACATGAGTGACATAGACCTTGGTGGCAACCTTTTCCTTCTTAGCCGCAACAGGTTCACAAAAGGTTCAGAAGTGGCTTCCTCTTCTAAGGTGTCTTATTAACAAACTCCTGAGTAGTGGAGGTTATAAGCTAATCCAGTAAGGTAGAGAAGAAGGGTAACTTGGACATCAGTGGTCTGTATTTACAGGTTGTTAATAGGTTTTGATAATGACAAGGGCATAAGAATAAGAAGAACTTCATGAATCAAAAACAAATGAAATGACTAAAATTGATGTATCAAATCAAGAGATTCAAGAAATCATGAAGAAAACCTCCCAAGTGATCAAAGAATCAAGAAAGCAATGCATAAAGATAAAGGAGAGGAACCATGACTCGAAATGCATCTAGGAAACATCATAAGGCATGGAAAAACATCAAACAACGTTGCCTGAATCGATTCAGAGCCCTGGAAGTCACAAAAACTTCGAAACAGAACAGCTTGAATCGATTCACCAAGGCCTGAATCGATTCATATGAAGCTAACAGCCCAGGAACACAAAATAGAATAGCCTGAATCGATTCACCAAAGCCTGAATCGATTCATACAAACCTGGAAGTACAAAATATCCAAGTCAGAATGTCCTGAATCGACTCGAGAAGATGTGAATCGATTCAAGAAGTGGGAAACATCACTAATGTGACGTCCTAGGTCAATTTACATTTATTTTTATTCATTCTAGTAAATTTTACAATAAATTTTTCACATTTAACAATAATTAATTAAGCCCTAAATCAAAATAGCATTCATTTCTCCCTAACATGTTCAAAGGACATTATCTCTTTTACTCAAATAGCGTAATTGTATATCCCTTTGATTAATCAAGGCTTGGACGGACTGAAAATAGTTAATTACAATGTCCTAATCGATTACCAAGCAACGAGTAATCGATTACCAGCTTCCTGGAATGGTTCATAGGATCAGGGACAGTATTTAATCGATTACCTCAGCTTCCTAATCGATTACCATGGTTCTGTTGAGTTCACAATCGATTACAGAACCTTGGCTAATCGATTACAAGGTTTCTGTTTGACACGTAATCGATTACCCACTGAGGTATAATCGATTATGTTGTAGACAGAGGCCTTGTAATCGATTACACCTTAGAGGCTAATCGATTACACCCTGTCATTATGCAGAAATTATGCAGATTTTACATCCCAAGTGAACTTTTTAACTACCAAAGATTATGTAAACGATGTCGGAATGCCACCAAATTTTAACACAAGTCAAAACACATTAATTGTGACGTGTGACAGCTGACCGCACTCAAAAATTCCTAAAAATGAGAGATTTATGCGCCTAAATGCATTTATCCCATTTTAAGGCATTTTAGGGTGGTCAATGAGTCCATTTTTGGCAAAATGGTTCCATTCCATTCTTCACAAACCACAATTAACATATCTAAGCCATTGCATCCCTTCCACTACATCAAAACCACATATATCATCATTTGACCATGCTAGTTCCTAGCTCATGCATAAAACAACTATCCAAAAGCTTAAAACACACCACCTAAGGAGCTATAATTCACACTCCCAACATTTATTCTCCATCAACAAGCAAGACCTGCCCATAAACATTTATGTCTAATTTATGAAGCTTATAATGAATTCTCTTTTCCATCACCAACATACAATCTCTATCTAATACTTATTACAAACCTTCATAACTACATTAATCACACTTAAATTAGTCTAACACACATGGAAGACATATATCAACATAACACATATAAAGCACAACACACACACATCCTTCAATTCATAATTCTCTGCACTCCTTGGCATCAACTCTCCGCTTGGCGCGTCTCTGGAGCTTCAACCTCTTCCCTGTCATTGGTTACTAAAATTAAAGAAACAACAGCAAGGGTGAGTGTTTGGTATCATAATTAATATAGAATGGCAATTCAATAACAAGATACATATTCACTAGTTGTAGTTTCTGCTATTTATCTTACCTCTTGTCCTCAATTTCCACTTACCAATCAAATTTGATTCCAATCTCTTGATCCACAATTTGCCAATCACAATCAACAATTATCATGAAACACATTCATATCATTCTACAATGCTAACAATGCATCAAATAACACAACTGACTCTCATATTAAATCGACGCCTAGTATCCGGATACTAAAAGGATCGGCCTTCAGCTGGGGGTCCTACTTGACACCCCGTGAACCCTGCTTGGTCCACCGAGTCCTACTTGACTCTCCACCTCAACCACTGGGTCCTACTTGACCACTGGGTAGCTCAACTGGGCATAAACACCACGGGAGCCAGAAACGAGGGGCTGTACATATCGTCGGCCGTCCTACACTACATAATTACACATGTAAATTCATATTTCTCATATCATACTGCAAGTGGCCAACAACAAAACACATACTCATCAATTGGGCGACCTACTTGTCAAGCCCATCACCACAATGCCACCATACTCATCAACTCATCACTATTCAATCCACATTGTACTCATAATCATCACAAATCATACACAATTTACATTCATACACATACAATTATCATTTTCTTGTAAGTTCTCGTTAGTTCCGCATTTAAGTCACTTACTCAATTCAATTACATTTATCTATTCTAATTAATTATAACCCGAACACCCCCCTTACCTTGGTTCCGAGTTCCGACGACTCGTTCTTGATGAGATTGGCGTTCCCTCGACGCTATGTTCGACGTTCCACGTCCGAAATCAACACCCACTTCTCCGTTCGATCCTCCGACGACTGTTTCATCACCTACGGAGGTCGAAACGCAAAACCCATCAATGTTAAACCATCCTCATTACTCTAAAAGCCATTTTTCAAGCTTCTACACACTAGAGGAGTAGGGAACCGAAGCTCACCCCTCCATGCACGACCCCTCGGGTTAACGGAGAAAACGAAAGAACTACGAAAGCTTAATTTAAAGGACCCATTGGACTCACCTCGAAGCCACGATCGCAAAAACGTAGTTATCTCGAAGTTTCGGCGCGAAATCAACCTTCCTTCAAGGCATGCAAGTCACGGCCACTTTGGGGAGAAGAAGAAGAAGGATGCATGCGTGAAGTGAGGAAGAAGAGGAAATTTAGATTTTTAATTCTCAAGGGCAGTTTGGTCATTTCCTATTTTAATTACTTTTTCCTTTAAAAGTCTTAATTAAAACTTTTACCTTTACCTTTCACCCTTCACCTTTTACCCCATTGTAACTTCAAATTTACCTCCTTCTATTTACCTTTATTTAATCTTTTATAATTGATTAATCAAATAAATTTATTTATTCCCACAACATTTAATTATTTCTAATCGCATTTTTTTATACTAATAATTCCCAAAATTTCAATAAATCCGGTTGGGCAATTATTAATATTTTTCGTCAATTAAAACTTTTCTAAAATATTAGGGATGTTACAACTAAAAAGACAGATTTAAGTGGGAACCAAGCACCCAAAACCCACTATACGCAGAGACAAGCTGAAACCATTATTTGCAATGGCTAGAAGGACTTTAGGACAACTTCAAGGCTCTATAAATTGCTCTTCAACTCAAGCACAAAACAAGAAACAAGAGGCAATCATCCCTTACCTTCATTTTATGCTTAGTGAGTTCATTCCTGGTATATTCTGAAATCCTTGAGCTTTAACTTGTATATCCTCTCTTGTTGAGAGTTAGAATTTGAGAGAGCATTCACTTGTACATCTACTTTATTTAGAGAGTCATTATCTTGTAAACACTACAAAACACAAAGGTTTTTCACTCTAGGTTGAGTGGTCATAAAGGTTGGGGTTCAACCTTTGGGTATTGAGAGTTTGAGAGATTGGGTGGGTTGCCCTTGTGCTAGTGAAGATTGAGTTCTTGAGTGTGGGACACTAGGAAGCTGTAATTGCTCATAGCTTATAATCTCTAAACTTCAATAGTAGAAATCCTTCAAGTGGGTTGCTTGAAGGCGAGACGTACACCGGGGTTGGTGGAACTCGTTAAATCGGTTTGCAAGCTCTTCTCCCTCACTCTTTTACATTGATATATTGCATTTGATTGGATTGTTGTTGATTGATTGTGATTTGCTTACTTGAGCTTGCTTGAATTAATTACTTTAAAGCGCTGCACACCAAGTGTTTGATAAATTATTTCAGCAATATTCACATCTTGTTTTGCTTTATTTCTTGTACTATACTTGCCTTCACTTGCACAATCTTTAAACTTGTGATAACAGAATCAAGTTCAAAGGCATTCCAAGCAAAGTTTTAAAAACTCAATTCACCCCCCCTCTTGAGTATTGAGGCCACTTGAATAACAAGTGGTATCAGAGCTTGACTCTTGTAGATCGAGCTTAACAGCTTCAAGAGAAAAATGGTCTCAACTTCTCAAAATCTTTTCCCCGAGGGCGGTGCAACAAATAGACCTCCCACCTTCAATGGTGAAGGGTATACCTTTTGGAAAGAGAGAATGAAAATTTTTATTCAATCTATTGATCTAAGAGTTTGGAATGCCATTGAAAATAGTCCCTTTATTCCCATGCACATTGTTAATGGCAAAAATGTTGAAAAACCAATGGATGATTGGACAAGTGACGAAGAGAAAAAGGTACAGTATAATTACAGGGCTAAAAATCTCATCACTCTTGCACTAGGACCAGATGAATTTTTTCGAATAATCACATGTAAAACCGCCAAGGAGATATGGGATACTTTACAAGTAACCCATGAAGGCATTAATGATGTTAAAGACTCTAAGGTCAGTACATTAACTAGTCAATATGAGTGCTTTAGATTAAACCCTGGTGAATCAATAGTTGATATGCAAAAAAGGTTCACTATCATTATTAATCAACTTATTACCCTTGGAAAGACATACACTAACAAAGAGCTCATTCACAAAGTGTTGAAAAGTCTTAACAGGGAATGGCAATCACTAGTTATCGCCATCAAACAATCACCTAGCATTAATGAAATGTCTCTTGCCACACTATTTGGTAAGTTGCAGGAACAAGAACAAGAGCTAAAAGAATTAAAGATGGCAGAAGAGGAAGAAAAATCCTCCAAGAAGAAAGGCCTAGCTCTCAAGGCCACTTCTACACATAAAGAAGAATCATGTAGTGATCTTGACGAAGAAGAAGAATTTGGATTGTTTGTAAAGCGATTCGGGAAGTTCATGAGAAACAAACGATTCCAAAAGAACTTCAAACCCCAAGGTAAGAAACCAATTTCTAATGAAACCTCTTCCTCACCAAACTGTTTCGAATGTGGCAAGGAAGGGCACTTCAAGGTAGACTGCCCAAACCTTAAGAAGAAGAACAAGGAGAAAAGAGAAAGAAGAAGAGCTTACATCGCTTAGGACGAAAACAATGTAAGTAGCTCCGATGAGTCCGAAAATGAAGAAGAAAACCTTTGCTTAATGGCAAATCATCAAGAGGAAGATGATGAGGTTAGTATTCATGACTTAGATAGAAATGAAATGCTTGATGCATTTGAAGAGCTGTATGATAAATTTATTAAGCTTTCTAGTAAAT
This sequence comes from Clitoria ternatea, assembly GCA_037962975.1. Taxonomy (NCBI): domain Eukaryota; kingdom Viridiplantae; phylum Streptophyta; class Magnoliopsida; order Fabales; family Fabaceae; genus Clitoria; species Clitoria ternatea. The sequence continues at coordinate 100,202,551 of CM075674.1, read as the reverse complement.
ATAAATTGTCTAGAAAAACTATAGAAACTCTAGAGACACATCTAATTGAGCAAGTAAAGGAAAATGAGTCCTTGAAAAGGAAGATTGTTGAAAAACAAACTTGCTAAAAATCATGTGAATACTTCAATAAATGTGTTGACCTAGAAAAGAAAGTCCTAGACTTAAACAAAACCTTAGAAAGGTTTTCCAATGGTAGAGACAATCTAAATGTTTTACTTGGAAGTCAAAGATGTATGTTTGACAAAACAGGATTGGGATATAACTCTACTAAGAAAGAAAAACATTACAAAAATTTCTTTGTACCACCTAGAAAGGCATCATCACCGTTCTCTAAATGTAATCATTGCGGTGTCAAAGGACATAATGCTCAAAATTGCTATGTTAGAAAACTAGAACCAAAGGTTGTAAGAAAGGTGTGGGTTCCCAAAGGGACATTACCACAAGCTAACCTAAAAGGACCCAACATAAAATGGGTACCTAGTTCTCTAAACTAATTTTGTTTTGTAGGTATGTTTCAATGCAAGCAACACCCATTGGTATTTAGATAGTGGGTGTTCAAAGCACATGACAGGAGATATAACCAAATTCACAACATTCACTCCCAAAAGAAAAGGAAACGTCACGTATGGTGATAACACCAAAGGAAGAAGACTAGGTATTGGAAACATTGGTAAGAATTCCTCTACTTCAATTAGTGATGTATTGTATGTTAAAGGCCTCAAACACAACTTGCTTAGCATTAGTCAATTATGTGATAAAGGATATAGAGTATTGTTTGAATCAAATTGTTGCATAATTGAACATAAGCTAAACAAGGAAGTCAAGTTTGTTGGTAAAAGAATTGATAATATTTACATGATTGATATTTATAGTTTGTCCTCAAATGATGTGCAATGCTTCATGACTAGAGAGGATGAGACTTGGTTATGGCATAGAAGAATAACTCATATACATGCAGACCATTTGAACAAACTTGTTTCTAAGGAATTAGTAATTGGTTTACCAAAGCTTAAATTTGAAAACAAATTTTATGATGCATGTCAAAAGGGAAAACAAGTAAAGGCATCCTTTCAAGCTAAAAATATTGTTTCCACTCAAAGGCCTTTACAACTTTTGCACATGGATCTATTTGGACTTTTTAAATTAAAAGATTTGGTGGTAATTACTATGGTCTAGTGATTGTAGATGATTATTCAAGATATACATGGACCTTGTTTCTTGCTCATAAAAATGAAGCATATCATGCATTCAAGAAACTAGCCAAGATTGTCCAAAATGAGCAAAATTCAAAAATTGCATCCATAAGAACCGATCATGGGGGAGAATTTGAAAACCAATCCTTTGAAAAGTTTTATGAAAAACATGGTCTCAATCACAATTTTTCAGCTCCTAGAACTCCACAACAAAATGGAGTGGTTGAAAGGAAAAATAGATCTTTAGTGGAGCTTGCAAGAACCATGTTAAATGAAAATAACATTGTGAAACATTTTTGGGCCGATGCGGTAAATACCGCGTGTCATGTTATGAATAGATGTTTAATAAGGCCTATTCTAAAGAAAACCCCCTATGAACTTTACAAGGGAAGAAAACCTAATATTTCTTATTTTCATATTTTTGGATGTAAATGTTTTGTGCTCAACAATGGAAAGGATAATCTAGGAAAGTTTGATGCAAAATCTGATGAGGCAATCTTTCTAGGATATTCATCATTTAGTAAATCATATCAAGTCTTTAAAAAACAAACTAATACTATTGAGGAATCAATTCATGTGAAATTTGATGAAAATGGCCATAACTCCCTGAGGAAGGAAGATGTTGATGACATTGTAGGTACCTTCCAAGAATTAACATTGGATAATAAAGAAGAAGATATCAAAGACAAGGACACAACACAAGAAGTGGAAACTTAACAAAAAGAATGGATCATCTCAAAAGACTATCCTTTGGATAACATCATAGGTGATATCACAAAAGGTGTAAGTACCCGTCGCTCTTTTAATACTTGCAATCATTTGTCTTTTGTCTCTCAAATTGAACCTAAAACCATTAACGAGGCTATTATTGATGAGCATTGGATGTTGGCTACCAAGACCAAATGATCATCAAATAATAGGTACTAAATGGGTTTTTAGGAACAAATTAGATGAAAACGGTATAATCACTAGAAATAAGGCTAGATTAGTTGCTAAGGGGTATAATTAAGAAGAAGGAATAGACTATGAAGAAACATATGCTCTCATAGCTAGACTAGAAGCCATTAGATTATTGTTAGCCTTTGCATGTTGTAAGGATTTCAAATTGTACCAAATGGATGTCAAAAGTGCTTTCTTGAATGGATACATTTAAGAAAAAGTATATGTTGATCAACCTCCAGGTTTTGAAAACCACCAATTTCCAAATCATGTTTTCAAACTAAAGAAAGCTTTATATGGTTTAAAACAAGCTCCAAGAGATTGGTATGAAAGATTAAGTAAATTTCTTTTAGAAAACAATTTTGAAAGAGGAAAGGTTGACACAACATTATTCATTAAGCACAAAAAAAATGATATACTATTGGTTCAAGTATATGTTGATGATATCATTTTTGGTGCTACTAATGAATCACTTTGCAAGGAGTTTGCTAAGTTAATGCAGGAAGAATTTGAAATGTCTATGATGGGAGAACTCATATTCTTTCTAGGACTACAAATTAAGTAAACAAAAGAAGGCACTTTCATTAGTCAATCAAAATATTGCAAGGAGTTGCATAGGAAATTTAACATGGACAAGGCAAATGATATTGCCACACCTATGGGCACTTCATGCTATTTGGATAAGGATGAGAAAGGTAAGGATGTTAAACTCATAAAATATAGAGGTATGATTGGATCCTTACTTTACTTAACCGCTAGTAGACCGGATATCATGTTTGCTGTCTATATGTGTGCAAGATACCAAGCATGCCCAAAAGAATCACACCTTACTGCAGTAAAAAGAATAATAAAATATCTAGTTGGAACTCAAAATGTTGGTTTATGGTACCCCAAAGGGGTTGAATGCACTCTAGTTGGATATTCTGACTCTGATTTTGCAGGATGTAAGCTTGATAGAAAAAGTACTAGTGGTACTTGTCACTTACTTGGTAGTTCTCTTGTATCTTGGCATAGCAAGAAACAAGTGAGTGTTGCATTATCAACAGCTGAGGCAGAATATGTTGCAGCTGGCAGTTGTTGTGCTCAAATCCTTTAGATGAGACAACAACTCCTAGATTTTGGTGTTATGCTAGATCATGTGCCTCTAAAATATGATAACACAAGTGCCATTAATATTTCAAAGAATCCTGTAATGCATTCTAGAACCAAACATATTGAAATTCGACATCATTTCATTAGGGATCATGTATTAAAGGGTGATTGTGTGCTTGAACATGTTGAAACCACTAAACAACTTGTTAATATTTTCACCAAACCACTCACAAAGGAATAATTTATTCACATTAGAAGGGAATTAGGAATCCTAGATATATCACATTGTGTCTGAATAATGCATATAATGTTGCTCATAAGTGGTTGATTGAGTTAGGAGGGAAAAAGTCTCATAAAATTGAAGTTTCTGATGATCCAAAAGAGTTGCCCTATGCCTTGAATTGATTCAGTAGCTCAAAAATGAAATTTAAGAAGAAACAGAATCGAATGAATCGATTCACTCCCTCTCTGAATCGATTCACAGACCTGATTGTCCTTAATCTTTACAAACAGAATCGATTGAATCGATTCATAGATCCCCTGAATCGATTCAAAGACCTGTCAATCACTAATTTCCACAAACAGTAAGGTTTGAATCGATTCAAACCCCTGATGCCCCTTGAACTTCAAAAATAGTAACGTCTGAATCAATTCATGCACCTCCTGAATCGATTCACGCGACAAAATTGGCCTATTTTACGTTGAATTGGGCTTACTTCTTCATCTCATTTTAAATTTCCTCTTTCTTCTCTCTAAAACCACCTCTTTCTCACTCTACAAACTTCCTCTCCAAACCTCCATTACCCATGGCTTCCTCATCTCAACCTAGAAAGAAACAAAGGGAAAATGTCGCTGGTGCCGCCGTTCCTCAACACTCTGATCTATCAAGGTTCTTCACCACTCAAAAAGAGTTAGAAAGGTACCAAAACACTTTTTCTAAGAAACATCTAATCTCCCCATATTGGCTTGATATTGAGTTCTTTGAATCCTCTGGCCTTTCCCTCCTTTCTACGCTTCACCAACAAGAGATTGTTGGATTCATGGCTCTTGAGGAAGTTGCTATTTATCCAGAATTAATTCGTGTCTTTTACTCCACTTTGCGCCTTGAAGATGCTCGATATTATGCCAAAGTGAAAGGCAAGACCATCCTTCTTGATAATGAAGTGATGAATCAAGTAGGAAAGCTTCCACTAAGCAATGCTTATTTCTATGGGAAAGAACCCTCTCCTTCTTGGAACTATAATCCCCTAGAGGCAAGAACATTCTTCAATCTTGCTGCTCCCGCTAGCACCGTTGGAACTCTTAGCATTGACCACTGTCTCTTGCACTATGTCCTAGTCAAAATCCCCCTTCCTTCAGGTGGAAACTATGCAAGACTAAGTGAGGCTCAGATTATGCTGCTGTGGGCTATCCTCCATCAAAAGAAAGTTAATTGGATTGATGTTGTGAGGCATCACATGATCGATGCTCAAAACCTTACTCGCCTCCCATACGCCATCTTTATTACTAAGCTGCTGCGTCACTACAAGGTGGATTTGAAGAATGAAGTCAAGGAACTAGTCGGACCCAAAGGACCCATTAGAAGAACTCATCTTACTAAGATGAATATCATTGAGTATCATGGGCGATGGCAATATCTCCGCCATCCTCGTGATGATGATGAACATGCTGCTCCTCCACCTCCTCCACCCACTCCTGTTGATGACTTATTTGCTCGACTCACTGCTCACATGGATCGTCGTCTTGATGTTATGGAAGCAAATCTCAACACTTGACTTGACAAGCTTGAAGCAAATATAGAAGAACGTTACACAGAGCTTGCCACCCAGATCTCCAGCCTCCATTTTCCTCAGCCTTAGTTGGCCTTTCTTTTATATTTTACTTGAGATTGTTCTGCTTTTTGTTTAAACTCTGTTGCCCTTCTGAGGCATTTCTTTTGGATTTTATTTGCCACTGCTTTATGTCTCATGATTATACATATCATTTTTCTTGGATGTTATGATTATTTTCTTGGTTGTTAGTCCTTATTTTTACATTGTTTATTTCTTTTTCCCTGAGCTTATATTGTTTTTGATAATGACAAAGGGGGAGAGATACTAGATATGGTTAAGTAGATACTAGATATTATATTACATATGTTTAAGAATCAAATAAATGTTTAAATTTGAAAACAAAGGAGGAGATATGAAAAACTAAGGAAGATATACTCTGACTTTTCAAGTGGTTCCCTATCATTACTTCTTTAAATTGTTGCAATTAACACCCCAAGAGATGGCCATTAGTTGTCATCATCAAAAAAGGGGAGAATGTATTTGCAGGTTGTTAATAGGTTTTGATAATGACAAGGGGACAAGAATAAGAAGAACTTCATGGATCAAAAACAAATGAAATGACTAAAATTGATGTATCAAATCAAGAGATTCAAGAAATCATGAAGAAAACGCTCCCAAATGATCAAAGAATCAAGAAAGCAATGCATAAAGATAAAGGAGAGGAACCATGACTCGAAATGCATCTAGGAAACATCATAAGGCATGGAAAAACATCAAACAGCGTTGCCTGAATCGATTCACACACGAATGAATCGATTCAGAGCCCTGGAAGTCACAAAAACTTGGAAACAGAACAGCTTTAATCGATTCACCAAGGCCTGAATCGATTCATACGAAGCTGACAACCCAGGAACACAAAACAAAATAGCCTGAATCGATTCACCAAAGCCTGAATCGATTCATACAAACCTAGAAGTACAAAATATCTAAGTCAGAATGTCCTGAATCGACTTGAGAAGATGTGAACATCACTAAAAAAACAGATTTAAGTGGGAACCAAGCACCCAAAACCCACTATACGCAGAGACAAGTTGGAACCATTATTTGCAACGGCTAGAAGGACTTTGGGACAGCTTTAAGGCTCTATAAATTGCTCTCCAACTCAAGCACAAAACAAGAAACAAGAGGCAATCATCCCTTACCTTCATTTTATGCTTAGTGAGTTCATTCCTGGTATATTCTGAAATCCTTGAGCTTTAACTTGTATATCTTCTCTTGTTGAGAGTTAGAATTTGAGAGAGCATTCACTTGTATATCTACTCTATTTAGAGAGTCATTATCTTGTAAACACTACAAAACACAAAGGTTTTTCACTCTAGGTTGAGTGGTCACAAAGGTTGGGGTTCAACCTTTGGGTATTGAGAGTTTGAGAGATTGCGTGGATTGCCCTTGTGCTAGTGAGGATTGAGTTCTTGAGTGTGAGACACTAGAAAACTGCAATTGCTCATAGCTTGTAATCTCTAAACTTCAATAGTGGAAATCCTTCAAGTGGGTTGCTTGAAGGCGAGACGTACGCCGGGGTTGGTGGAACTCGTTAAATCGGTTTGCAAGCTCTTCTCCCTCACTCTTTTACATTGATATATTGTATTTGATTGGATTGTTGTTGATTGGTTCTGATTTTCTTACTTGAGCTTGCTTGAATTAGTTACTTTAAAGGGCTGCACACCAAGTGTTTGACAAATTATTTCAGCAATATTCACATCTTGTTTTGCTTTATTTCTTGTACTATACTTGCCTTCACTTGTACAATCTTTAAACTTGTGATAAAAGAATCAAGTTCAAAGGCATTCTAAGCAAAGTTTTAAAAACTCAATTCACCCCCCCCTCTTGAGTATTGAGGCCACTTGAATAACATGGTCCATAAGTCATCAGATCCTTCAAAACCTTTTAGGGAACATTCTCCAGTTTAAAGATTTTGGTGAGGACAGTTGGGTAGGGTAGCTTCTTCTACTTCTTTAGAAAGATGAGATCATGTAGGTCATGATCATGTTTGCAAGGTTCACATTCTCTTTGCCGAGCATGTGATACATGCAAAATTTTTCCAGCTTCATGACAGTGTCCTTGGCAGACTGGCGATGATAGAACACTTGACGCATGAGCAGGTGCAACATCTTCACCTTAGAAAATAGACTTCTAGAGGTTGATTTCTCAGGATATATCTTTCCATAGAGCATCTTATTGATAGTGAGAGTGGAGGCTTCAGTAGTCTTAAAATCTTCAAAAAAGACTGTACCTCCAGGCTGACACTAGAGTACAGTGATGAGCACATCTTTAGAGATTTCAATTTACTTACCCCGTAGAGAGCCTAGCAGAATAAAGCGAGCCTTGTCAACTGAGATAGTTCTCCAGAACTCAAGAACCAAAAAGGGAAAAATGGTTCTTGGTCTATGTAGAACTAAGTCCATCTAATTCTGTTCAGTTCTTTAGTGATGTCCCTACCTTCGAGCTTATGTTAGGCAAGATCGAAATAGGAAGACTCGACAATGTCTTTCACAAAAAGAGGTGCAACAGTCATTGATGATTTTGGAGGAAGGAAGAAAGTTGCAAAGAAGGGGTTTAGGGTAAAGCTTGAAACACATAGAGAAAGAGTGGAATGCAGACAGTTGAGAAATGCAAAATATTTTCCAGAGATTTTGAAAAGATAAATGGAAAGGATATTTAAAGAAAACATGGCTTAGTTAGAGGGAAATGATTCAAAAATACTTGCACTCCAAGCAATAAATGAGTATCATGCATGACGGTTTAGAAACTAAAAAATAGTTTAGGGGAAAGTAACAAGGCAAATGAAAAGGCCTTGAGTGTCTCTTAGTGTAAGAAACCAACATATTTAAAATCATAAGTATTTAAACAAACATACAGACTTATTTCATGCAGACTTATTTTATTCAGACTCTTAATCAGGCAATGTTATGCAAACTTAAGTTATACTTAATAAACACAAACCTGACTTCAGCCAATGGCTTAGTGAATATGTCTTCCCATTAATGGTTTGTATCAACGTACTTCAAATCCAAAGTACCTTTCTGAACATAATCACGAATAAAATGATACTTTACTTCAATATTCTTTGCTTTAGAATCTTGAATAGGATTTTTGGATAAGTTGATTGCACTGGTATTGTCACAAAATACTAGAATCTCTTCTTCTTGGATTGAGTAGTCCTCAAGCTGATATTTCTTACACAGAAGTTATGAACAACAACTAGCAATAGATAGATATTCTGCTTCAACTGTAGAGAGGGCTATTGAGTTCTGCTTTTTGCTACTCCATGAGATCAGACTTATGCCCAAGAAATGACATCCACCACTTATACTTTTTCTATCTGATTTATTTCCTGCAAAATCTACATCACAAAAACCATGAAGAGAAAACGAGTCTGTTCTCTTATAGAACAGCCTAAGGTTAGTGGTACCTATAGGATATCTTAGTTACCTCTTCACTATAAATAAATTTAATTCCTTAGAGTCTGCTTGGTATCTTGCACATACACCGACATTGAATACTATATCAGGTCTGCTAGATGTTAAATACAACAGTGAACTAATCATTCCTTTGTATAAAGTCTGATCCATTGATGTACTAGACTCATCTTTACTTATGATGCAATTTGGATGCCTTGGTGTACTCATGGGCTTAGCATCAACCATTTTAAATTTTATGAGTAGCTCTTTGGTGTATTTTTGTTAATGAATAAAAATTCTATCATCAGTTTGTTTGATCTGTAGACCTAGAAAGAATTTGAGTTCACCCATCATGCTCATCTCAAATTCAGCCGGTATCATTTTAGCAAAGTCTCTACATAGAGTTTCTTTAGTAGCACCAAAGATAATGTCATCAATATATTTTTGCACAATAAAAAAGTGTGTGTCTGAGCCTTTTCTAAATATGGTTGTATTAATCTTTCCTCTAGTAAAGCCTTTTGATATTAAAAAGGTATTGAGTCGATCATACCAAGCTCTTGGAGCTTGCTTCAGACGTACAGTACTTTACTTAGTTTGAAGATATGATTTTGAAAAGATTAATCTTCAAATCCAAGAGGCTATTTTACGAATACTTCATCTTCTATAAAACCATTTAGAAATGTGCTCTTAACATATATTTGATATAATTTTATACCTTTGAATGTAGAAATGCAAGTAGAATCCTTATAACCTCAAGTTTGGCTACAGGGGCAAAGGTTTCAGTAAAGTCTATATCTTCCTGTTGATTATAGCCTTGAGCCACAAGTCTGGCTTTGTTCTTGACAACTTTACCATTTTCATCATGTTTGTTTTCGAAGACCCATTTTGTTCCAATGATGCTTTTGTCTCTGGGTCTGGGAACAAGCTTCCAGATTTTGTTTTTTGAACTGATTTAACTCTTCCTATATGGCTATGATCCAATCTAGATCTTCAAGTGCTTCTGCAATAGTCCTTGGTTCAAATTTAGAAACAAACGCAATTGACAAGTGATTATGAGTTCTTGATCGAGTTTGAACTCCTTCAGCTTGATCCATTAATAAGATATGAGGGATGGTAGGTTTTGAACTTCCATTCCCTTGGTTTCTCAAGTTCGGGCATAAATTGTTGTTGGTCTAAATCCTTTTCTTCATTTCTTGTTGGGTCTGATGGTTCAGGTTTAGTCTCTGGTTGTTGAATACTCACATCATCAAGTTCTATATCTACTAACTTCTTATCAGTCTTTGTTAGTTTATTAAATCTTACATGTATTAATTCCTTAATAGTTTGAGTTCTTGTGTTAAGGACTAGTAGGATTTTGATGTATTTGAATACCCTATGAATATACCTTTGTCACACTTAGAGACAAATTTTCAAGTTGATCTCTTGTGTTTAGGATATAGCATGTGCATCCAAATAGGTGAAAGTATGAAATGTTGGGTTTCCTTCCCTTCCACAATTCATATGGAGTCTGATTCAGTATAGATATGATAAAAATTCTATTTTGAATATAACAAAAAGTCCTTACAGCTTCAGTCTAAAAATATTTTGGAAGATCATTTTCACAAAGCATAGTTCTGGCCATCTCTAACAAACTTCTATTTTTCCTTTCCACAACACCATTTTGTTGAGGTGTTATTGAAAAAAATGTATGAGATATGCCAATTTTTTGCAAAACTTTTCAAAGATTTCATTCTCAAATTCTCTACCATGATTACTTCTTATTGTACCAATACAAATTCCTTTTTTAGATTGGATTCTCTTGCAGAAAATCTTAAATACTTGAGTATACTCGTCTTTGTAGGCCAGGAAATAGACCCATGTCATTTTTGTGTAGTCATCAACTATAACAAAACCAAATCCTTTTCCAACAAGACTTTGAGTCTAAGATGGACCAAATAAATTCAATTGTAACAGTTCTAAAGGTCTGGTGGTGGAAACAACATCTTTGTTTTTAAAAAAAGTTTTACGTTGTTTTCCTTTTTGGCATGCTTCGCAGGGCTGGGAGCTATTAAAAGAAATTCATGGCAGTCCCTTAACTAGCCCTTGTTTTTAGTTCATAATAATATATCAAACAGGGGGAGTTTTTGTTGAAAGAACTTTTATAATCTAAGTTTTGATGATTCCAAAAATGTGTTCCAAAAATAATAAAGCATTGAGAATCTAAAATTAGTTTTTGTAATCAAATAATGTATTTGATTAGGAGCAAGGTAATCAATTAAGATATTCGATTAAGTCTCACAAAACAAAATTTGAAATTATTCAGAACAGAGCTAATCAAATAAGGTATTCGAATAAGGTAAAATCAGGACAAATTTTCTTGAAATAGAACCTTGCTAATCGATTAAGGTAATCGATTCAGACGATTCTAGAATTTTCTCATTCAAGTCAGAATGTTGCTAATCAATTAAGGTAATCGATTAACATGATTCTGGAATTTTCAAAATCAAATCAGAACGTTGCTATTCGAACAAGGTATTCGAATACACTAGGTAAATTTGACTGATTCTCAGCTTTTGCTAAAATCGTGGGATATTTCAATGGAATCAAATTTGAATATAATCATATTACAACAGCTAGTTATCTCTTGAAACATTGTAAATAGAGGCCTAAGTCCTCATTGGAAAACACTCTCATATGCATCAACTTTCTTATTCTTTCTCACACGCTTTTCAAGAGGCAAAATTTTGGTAAATATTTTCTGCACATTTAACTTTCTTATTTTGCTCTTAAAGAGATCTAAATTCTTTAAGTAAGTTATTTTCTTTGTGCTTTCATTTTTAAAGTTGATTTATCGAAGAGAATTTCATTTTTGATCAACTTCTTCTACGCTTAAATTTTCTAAAATCGCTTTATCAAAAAGAGAGAGACATTCTTTAAAGTTGATCATATTTGATTTGTGCTTTAAACTTTTTATCTACTCTATTAAGAGAGTTTTATTATTGCTTCTAATTTGCAAAATTTGCTCTAGAAAGAGAGCTACATCTCGTGATTCATATCACATTACTTCTTCTCTTGCTTTGTTTATCATTGTAAGGGGAGCAGAAAAGGTTTTTGTTTTACTTATTCATAAATTGAGTTGAGAGCATTGTTACAAAGGTAAGGTTGTGGCCTTTGGGGGTTAAGTAAGAATTGTACGAATGATAAAAGTGAGGGATAAAGTTCTTGGTAGGGAAATCAAGAGACTTGTATTGGCTCATCTTGTAAATCTCAAATTCTTAGTGGAAAATCTTAAGTGGTGTACTTGGGGCCTGGACGTAGGGGTTTCCAAACCAAGATAAAAATTTAAGTGTGTTATTCTCTCTCTTCCATTACTCTATTTAATTTCAAGTTGTTTATTTACTTTATCTTCTTACTTTAATCGTCATTATTTATTTATTGAGATACTTATTTCTTCATCTCTTTAAACAAGATAAAGTAAAATTGAAATTAAGTTCTAAAAAAGGTAACTATCTTTAAGACTCAATTCACCCCCCTTCTTGAGTCATTGAGGCCACTTGGTTAACAACCCTTTTCTGTTTAGTTTAAAAATATGTGTCATGCTAACATGCCCAAGATATTTATGCCAGATCCATTTTTCTTCAGAAGTTGAGAAAAGGCATGTTACGTTTTGATTATTCAGCTCACCCAAATTAACCTTATAGAGGTTGTTAAATCTGTTTACAGTAAAGAGAATGGTTCCATCATGATTGATGATAATAAAATTTTCTTTATCAAATAAGACTTAATAACCACTATCATAAAATTGTCTTATGCTTAGTAGGTTATGCCTCATACCTTTAACATAATAAACATTTTTAATTATTGGTGAAGGAATGTTACCTACTTTACTAGTACCAATCATACGTCTGGTTTGGTTACCTCCAAAGGTGACGTGAGCACCCACTGTCCAGATATCAATAGTGTTGCTTTGCTTTTGTCCTAAAGGATATCTGTAATAGAAATGATCATTGTCTTTGGTCCCCAAAACTTCTTGGGTCCTATAGGGCTAGTGCTCTTTGAATTTTTCTTTTTCTTTTTTAAAAATCTTGTATCACATGACCATGCTTCTTGTAGTAATTGCATTTGGCATGTTTATGTTTAGTTTGAAGAGATGAAGGAGAAGGAGAAACTTTCTTCAAATCAGTCATTTTAACATAACCCAGACCAGGTCTTTCATGGCTATTGCATGATTTTCCTAAAAATTTGTTCTAGTTTTTAGTTCCATTTACAAATTGGGTTGGGTCTGAAGTAAACGAGCTTACTTTCTGTTGAAAAGACTTAATTTCTTTCTCTAGTGAAATACGACAAGCTTTTGAGTTATTTAACTTGGTTTTCAAAATTTCATTTTCTTTCTTTAGTCTGTGTATTTTCTTAAGATGTATTTTTTTTCTTTCTCATTTAACTCTTTAGAAATTCTTGATCCATATCCCTTTTCTTCAAATTAGATATTGTATTCTCATATGAAGAAATAATTTCAGATTGTTTCATTTTCAAAATCTTATAATTTTTCAAAAGAGTTGAAAAGTCTTTAAACAATGCTTCATAGTTTTCTTTAAGTTCAGATAGGTTTACCTCCTTAGATTCATATCCATTTGAGCTTTCCTCAAGCTCTTAAGTCTTATTGTACCATTAGATAGATCTGAGTAGACTCTGTCTCTTCTTTAGACTAACTAGTTCTAGATGAGTTTTCATCATTCCAGGTGATAAGTCCTTTCTGTTTCTTGAAGAACTTTTTTTCTCTCTTCTGTCCTTCTTGTCTTTGTTCAGAAGAGGGCATTCAATCCTAATGTGTCCTGGTTTCCTGCAGTTGAAACATTCCAGAATAGTCTTTTCAGTTTTAAACTTAAATTGACTTTTACTTAGTGCTAAATCTTTATCAGTGTCCCCATCTTTATTATCAGAACCAGGACCTGAGCTAGTTGACTCCCCAGCTTTAGGTTCTTTGCTCCTCCTGGATGTCTTTTCAGACTTCAGAGCAATACCTTTAGAAGAAGAAGGCTTTGAGACTTCCTTCTGCTTAAGCTTCAGCTCATGAACTCTTAGGACTCTAAGGAGTTCATCTAGAGTCAATGTGCTGAGATCCTTTGCTTCCTCTAAAGTGGCACACTTGGCATCAAACTTTTTCGGTAAACACCCCAGAAGCTTAACATTGATATCTTCTACAGAGGAAGTTGATCCCAAGGCTTTAAGCTCGTTTAGCAGTGTATGGAATCTGCCAAACATCTAATCAGTAGACTCATGCTCCTCTATTTTGAAGTTGTCATACTTCTTGGTTACCAAGATCTTCTTGGAATGTTTAACATTAGAGGTGCCTTTATAGTTACACTGAAGGGCATCCCAGATTTCCTTTGCAGATTTGTAACTATAGACCTTGTTGTATTCAGACTTGCTCAAAGCACAGATTAGGAGGAACCTAGCCTTTGCATTTAACTCTATCTTTTTTATGTCAGTTGTAGACCATTTATCTTCAGGAGTAGGCTTTCCATATTCATCCACAGGGACTAGATGATCACCATTTGCTATGATTCCCCACATATCATATTGAGTAGACTTGATGAACATTTTCATCTTATCTTTCCAATAGGCATAGTCTTCACCAGGGAAGACTGATGGTCTGTTTATTGAGGAACCTTTAGCAACAAGCTGACCTTGAGAGGCAACCATGGATCTCAATACTTTTTACTCATTTGAGTAATGAACCCAAAAAGATAAGCTCTGATACCAATTGATGGTTCAAAGTCAGACTTAGAAAGAGGAGATTGAATAAGTCTTAAGTCTTTTTCGCACAGACTTTTGAACAATGAATCCTTATCGAGTATTTCAGACGTTGGATATAGTAAACTTTAAAAAATAAGAGTCAAGAGAAATTGACACAGTAGAATTATAATGGTTCACTTGTAAAGCAGAAGCTACATCCAGTACCTTCAGACTTGAAGGATTTTTACTATGTAAAAACACCTTACACAACTAGCACATCCCGTGCTTCAAGTATTGTTGACTTCAACCACTTTTTCCTTAACCCAACTATTCTTTCAATCAAGCCACTCTTGACTCAAGCCTAAGTATTATTTCGAAAGCCTCTTCAGACCACAAAGTGTTTCCCACTTAATTTTAAGGGTTGGTGAACACACCAGACTTGTTACATAAAAAATGAGTGATAAGAGAGAGTTTGTGTTACAAAGGATAACTCAACATACAAAGATATTAAAGATTAGAACAAAGTACACTAAGTTATAGTAAACAACAAGTCAAGGTTTGCTAGACGCAGAACAACAAGAAAGATTTGTGCTTGAAAACAAGAACTGAGAAAAACTTAATAGTTTTTACAGACTAGCACTTTTGATTTATGTTCTTGTGCATGAAAAGAATTAGTAAGCAATTTATCCAATCAATCTCTTCAAAGTTTGTGATCCTATCACATATAGGCCCTTATGAAATAGCCGTTGATTTGCCATTGGAGAGGATATATTCCTTCATCATTTTAACTTTGTAGAAGACACAGTTTTAGAGTCTAAATCAAGCGCGCTTTAGAAGTTATACCAAAATGGTTCTTCTTGATAATTCATATTAAAAGATACCTATTTGCTTAGCCATTTCAAGCTAAATGGTATACTCTTATAGACGTTGACCTTAGACTTTTGTTCTACCACAATTTTAGCTTTTTTGATGCTTTGAGATGTACGAGGCATCTACCTTGGTAACTATGCATACGTTCTTTAACTTTTTTTTTTGTCTATTTTCCTATTTGGTGAATGACGTAGATTTAAGACAAGAAAACTCTTGTTGCTATAGAAAAGGAAAGATTCTTTTCAGAGAGCGATCCTTAGAGAAAATAATACTCCAAGGTCTGATTCTTCATTCATACTTTTCTTGAAGGATGCTTTGATAGATGCAACAGACTTGTTCTTAGAAACAGGTTTGGTTTGATGGACTCCCCATCTTTATTTCAATAGGTTCACTTCAGACTTTTCTGAAACACTCGTTGAACCATGTTAGTAAAACATGCGAACAAATTTTATTTAACTAAGAGTCTTGATGAGGGTTATTAACAAATCCCAAGGGTTCAAACTTCTTAGTCTTTCATTCAAACTTGGATCTAACAAGTGTTCATGGATTATAGTGGGAGTGAGGTTTCACTTTGGATTAACTTGTAGATGAGAAAGTGTGAAAATTCATAGATGTATGAATTGTATTAGGGAATTGTTTTAATTATTTTGTAAGGTTAAATTTTTTTGGAAATGTCTATATTATAAGGGAAACTTTATTGGAAGTTTTAAAAACTTTAAACTTTTAAAATATGGTGGATTGTAATTATTTTAAATTTCACCAATTAGCTATTGTAAAATTATAATATGATTATATAACCTTTTCTCACTTTTGAACTTGAATTTCAAGTTATAAAGATGGATTAGTTAGTATTTAACTTGAGGGAAACCTTAAAATATCCCGTTCAAGATTGAATACGACGATATGAAAGTGTTGTTGTATTCAATCCTAAATTGTCCATACTTTATACACTTTAGGAATAATGAATTTTGTTCAATGGAGTGTTGTTATGTTGTTGTTTGGGACTCAATGATTATAATTATTATAAAGTTTGTTTATTTTGCATCATTTCTAGATGCATGTTTGACCATAATCTTGTTTGATTTGTAGACCAAATTATGTACTTAAAGATTAACATAAAATGTTGCCAAATTTTAGTTAATTATAACAATCGAGTTTCAAACAACTAGTACTAATGCCCAATAAAATTCATTATTCCTAAATGGGTTCAAGGTCATACTAAAATAAACAATCAAATAAATTCTATTAATTTGCTTCATTGTTCTGTGTAAGACTTGGCTATAAATGCAACTAGCTTGAAAATATTATGAGGTGATATATCAAAAGGTTTCGAGGTGAAAATATTTAACTTTTCATGATAATTTTTATTAGGGTAATTAATATGTTTAGATAATATACTATAATTTTATTTTTAACATTTATTAGTAAGTTCAAAAGTATGATAGCAAGATAATTAGACTATATTTTAGATGATGTGTGAAAATTTGTTGAAAATGTTACACTGAATAAAAAGAATAAAGGACTAAAACAAAATATATAAATTAATAAGAGACTATTTGTAAATATTTTATATTATGAGGGTAACACCCTCGGTTAACTAGGACAATCCCTTCCACTAGATTGTCCTGGTCAACTAAAAGGTTACGAGTTTTAGAAAAATGTAGAAATCTTTTTTGTACAAGAAAACTTAGTGGAATATATACACTTTATATACAACATAATCATATATAATACATGGTTGTAACAGTAACTGTACAATCTGAAGGTAAAGGGGCACACGGGCTTCCATAAATTAAAATAAAATAATCTTATCCTATTTGTCTTCAGCCCAAAGAGAGTCTAGTTGGTCCTCAATGTGAAGTCTGTATGATCCTCTGTGGTGTATGATCCAATCGGTGGTCTAAAAAATAGCTGTAAAGGTGAGTCTCTACCTCCACAACAGTCTGGGAGTGTCATTTCCGACACTCACTCCATGCAATTTAATCAATCACAATCAACCCTTCCCAACTCTCTCTGGGAATTCCTAACATGTATTCTAAGTTGTTTCACCACTCTTGGTCTCCCTGACTATTCCCTATTCACCTCTCAGGGATACTAAAATTCATACAATCATACTCAAATCATGAATAATCACAATTTTAATACAATGATGCAATGCGTGAGTTCATTTCATTATTTCCATTCTTTTGTTAGTCATCATGATGCATGTGGGCCCATCTCTTCCTCAACAATCTCACATACAATATCCATGTGCACAACCAGCCACCCTTATCTCCCCTGCCCAACTAGAGCGACTGAGGCTCTCCTCGTTCTAGTTTTCATAAATGGGTAAGGACTCACAGTCCCAACATCAAAATGGCTAACCACACATTACCACAGAACGGGCACTTCACGGTAATAGAAAATCCCGCCTCTTGTCGAAGTACACCAGAGTTTGCTACGGGCTGTCCGGCGACGGGTGCGAATCCGATGCCACTTAGAATTCCCGCCTCTAGTTATACTCCCTAGACTGCCCTCGGGTATCGAGGCACGGCAGATTCTTTAGTGAACCCATCACTGTATGCTCAGGGGATTATTCCAGCATCCTTCCTCAACTTCCAGACATGATGTATAATTCAACAATTTATTTTTATTCAGTGGTCCTTAGTAGGGTCCCTTAAATGACTTCCTTCTATCCCTAGTGTCGAGTTCTTTTCCTTTATTTGGCTTAACCAATTTTCCTCTTTTTCTTTATTTTTAAAATTTTACTCGACACTTAGGAATGAAATAATATTTTATACTTTCTCAATAATTTTAGGGTACACTGGCGCTAGCATGCCCACAATCTGTCTCAGATCCGAATCTCACATATTTTCATATTTTAATCATTTCGGGACCCCTACCGATACCATTTTCCAAATCTTTTATTTACAAATTTCCTCATCTAGTTATCCATGCATCATACAACATTTATAACCATACCACATCAATAAGCATTCAATGGCATTATAACATGCAATGCATTATACCGCATTCATCATGTAACTATCACACTATGGTTATGTACATAATCATTCACATATCATGTCACATAATCAGTCAACCCACAATTGTTGTATTACATACAATATTAGGAAGTCATTACACACACGTATAGTATATATTTCAATCTTCATCATTACCACGACTTAGCAAGTAATCACACACTTAACGTCACTAAAAGTTTACTTATATAAGCAACTAATCGTAAGCGCTCATATTATATCCTTACCATTTATACACTTTACGTCATTGATATTTCCTTAACTTAATTTATTACTAAGGGTATACTATTTAGTTCAATCCTCTCTTATTATATATATATATATATATATATTCATTTCTCTACTTGTTAAGCATTCTCTATTCACTTGCGTATGATTACTTCCTTAATACAACCTCGTGAGGTCCAATTATGAACTCTTTAGTTATGGTCAAACGGCTCATTAGTTATTTCCTTTTTCTAATCTAAGTGGACTTTGTTATTAATCCTATTTTCTTGATCACTAAATGGGCCACTAATCCTTTATATACCGACAATGATTTTAGTGATATTTTATTTTCTTACAATTAAATTCTATAATCTTTTTATTTTCTTATTTATCTATCACTACTTCATCTAGATTGCTTCCGCAATGATATTCTTTTGACTAACCAAATTTTATTTCTATGATTGACCATTTACTACTTAGGGATCTAGGTGGATTTTGTTATTTAAATACTTCATTTTCTTGGTCATCAATCCTTTTTGTTCCGAATTAGTCTTTTATATTCAACTTAATTCCTTATGTTCCAACCGCGACATCCTTCTTAAACGTAAATTTACTAGGTTCGATAACTCCTTTCTTTAGTGATTAATTTACTTCATTTGCTTCCTTAACTACACTTAATTTTGTTTTGCCTGATAACTATTTAGTTGTTAATTAAAGACTTAGATATCACTCAGGCGTCATAACTTAAGGTGATATTGCTTAGTTTCTGAAAGTCACTAATTAATTGGTGAGTACTATTTATTTTCAAGTTTAGCCGCGATTATACTCAAAAGTCTATCTTTTAGTTACTAGCTAACTTATCTTAGACATACAATTTCCTCTAATGGCTCTTTAAAAGTTTCTAACATAGTACCATTTCCTTTTAAAATTTTAGATTTTGGGCTTAATTCATTTTAATTACATAATCCTATTAATTTATTGGGACCTTTTTCAACCCTTACTCAAGAATTTAATTTTTAGTTTGTTGTCTCTTTTCATCTTAAGTTTCTTTAACTCATTAGAATAATTAATTCCAAAAAAAATCCTTTCTTTTACTAACTCTAGTTCTTTTTCCAAAATTTATAAGGCTATCATTTCTTTTCTTCTAAGCAGACACAAAAGTGGTGGCTAAATTTGTTACTAAATTCTTTTCTACATCTAACCAAAATTTTATTTTTATTTTCTTCATTTTACTTAATAAGCCTATTTAGGCCTAAGTTGAAACTTCTTAATAAAGTCTCTGAGATGAAATTTCCAAATAAATACTAATTCATTTAATTAATTTTGTTATTGTCTTTATTTTTAAGAAAAATAGCATTACTTTTGTAAATTGGTAAAAAGACATTTTTAACTATTCGATCGGTTATTTTTCTTAAGATACGTGATATTCCTAGAACAATTTCAGCGACGTATGAACGGTAAATTAAATTCCTAATAGCGGGGCTTACTGGAAAATAATTTTACAAATTACATAAAAACATCACAAAATTAAAATTAATTAATACAACCATATTGAACGAAACCGAGCCCGCCTAAATGCTAAAATTTTTTAACTTTCTTTTCGTTTGTCCGATCGCGATGAAACTCTCTGAACACGTGAACATCAATTTACGCCAAATTAATTCCTAAAATTTTTACTAAATTAAAAACATAGTAATTTTAACTGTCGGTTACGAAAATCTACGCGGTTTGAGATTTTACCATTAGATCGTGATGAAAATTAAAATGGAGGTCCCCGATTATTCAAGGAATATTATGGAACAACCAAAAACGCAATCAAACGAGGAAAAGACCCCCTTTACCTCACGACATGGTCACTGTCCAGAAAAAGAGAATGGTGGTTTCACCAAAAATTTCATCGAACGCTCCCATCGTCCTCCGAACCTTCGGAAACTTAAAAAAATGGACATGCATGGTTAGAAGGAGAAGGGACAGCCACAGTTTTTGGCTTCAAATGGCAAGGGTTCCATCATTTAAGTTTTTAAAACAAGGACATCATTGAGCATAAGAAATCAAGAGCAATGATTCAAGAGAAAAGTTGACAAATTTACCTAGGATAGCTCTAGGAGTGCTCACGATTTTGAAGCCTCAAAGCAAGGAGGTGAGATTGTGTTCCTCAAGATCCTTGCATGCTAGAGAAATGAAGTTGGATGGTAGATTTTGTGGTGGCTGGCCGTGGCAAAGAAGAAGTAGGAGAAGAGAGTAGCAATTCTTTTGAATGGTTGAAAATGGTGGTGGTCTTGATGATGGTTGGTGGTGGTTGTTTGGGTGGCCAATGGTGGTTGGTGGCTTGGCTAGTGGTGGTTGGTGACTTGGCTAGGGAGGAGAGGAGATGAAAGAGAAATGGAATGGTGTAGGTGTGATGATGAGTTAGGAGTTTGCATGAATTTTTATTGGATGGAGAGGGAGGTGGGCAGCTGAGTGGAGGGGAAGAGCAAGGTAGTGAAAACTCTCTAATGAGATGGCCAGAGGTGGTGATTCATGGAGAAAGGAGTTTCTAGGACAAGGCAAGTGTCCCATGGATGGAAAATGGTGATTGGCCAAGGTTGCATGGAGAAGCTGAGGTGTCCAGCTTTTGGACGTCACTTTGTGTGGGCTTTTGAAAGCCTTTTTGCCGAATTCGGAAATGGTCCAAACACAAAAATTGTAAAACATTTTGTTATCTTTAAGTTGATATATGGCATAAAAAGATCCATTACGAAATGAGAGAGTTATGACCCAAATACAAAAGGGGTGCAGGGTTGTGACGAGATTTTTGTCCCTTACATAGATTATTTTTCTGGGCCAAATTGGTAAGCATTTAGGCTTTGTATTCTTCACCAAAGTTGTGAAGAATTGAGTTAAAAAAAAATTCATGAAGTAATTATTCAATTTCATGGTCATATGCAAGAGATATGTGAAAAATACTGCACCTAGTACAAGCTGTTGCTAGAGAAACGTGAATCAATATAGTATTTAAAATTCTGGGATTTATGGAGTAAGAATTGGCTTTTGATCCCTTCATTACGTTTGTATATCTTTTTTTCCTATTTAATTTAATATATCATTTGCGACGATCCAAGTTCTGTAGCCCGAGATATACCCAATTTACGACAAGGCGCTCCAGAAGCTTCTTAGATCAGTTAGGGTCTTAGAAATAAACCCACCATTAATTCTACTTTGGGAATTTGATTTTGTGCCCTTCATGAACATTGTAGACCTCGTTGATATGGATTCATATCAGAAAGAATGAAGTGATTCAAGCACCGGACGAAGGAGATACACGAATTTAATTGAAGGTTGCCAGCATTGAAACGAAATAGCTAAGGGGACACAAAGATTTATTAAACTGTACTGATCTAGAGGGATTTATCCTTTGATGTCTTCACGTGAAATGTAGATAATTTTATTACGGAGATTTTGACACTAAGTTTGTGTAAATCGAAGGTCGTATAAGGAAGTTATGAATTTTTTTCTGAGCCATATGCAGGAAAAACGTCCAAATAATGGAATTTTGAGGTGAACAGATTAAATCTTCGATTTTGGGGTTGACAGAGTGAGAATCAGAGTTCGGGGCTAGAAACAGAGGTTGAAGATATTTTCAAAACGAAGAGATTAAGATCAAAATGTTCAATTCCAAGGTCGTATGCAAAAGTTGGGTCTAAATTACCAAAGGAATTCGGGTTAGTTTTTAAAACGATTTTTGAAGAAACTGATTTATGGAAAAACAAAGGTGATAGAGTCCGAACCGGGCTTCCGTCTCTTCAGGAAAAGTTCCTAAAATTTCAAAACGAGTCAGCAAAGACTGACCGTGCCACCATCGGATATCCCAAGGTATATGAACGGTCAAACGTAGGAGACGCTAAGGGTTCTGATTGGACCGTTTAGGCTAAACAAGACACCTTCTATTCTTCACAAAACGATCCTAATAAGACTAGTTTCCTTATTAGATCACTAGTCTTGAGCCAAACGGTTAAAGTCCGACTTCAAGCTGGGTCCCATAGTTTAAATTTGAAGAACCGGGCGATATTTATTATTAAAATATTAATAATAATTAATTAATTCTTAACTAAACTTTATTACAAATAAACCTTCATGTTTTAAACTTATTATTCATGATGTTAATCCTCAAAATAAATATTATCTAATCATTCTAATTAATCTTTATTAATAATAAGGTTTATTAACCCGTTAATAACAAAATAATGTATTATCTACTAATCACATTTATTGAAGGGTTTAATTAACATCTTATGGAATCTTGGGCTCTAATAATCATCTAACCTTAGAATCTAACTTAATACTCAATAATTCTAAATATCCTAAATGTA
Source organism: Clitoria ternatea (assembly GCA_037962975.1). Classification (NCBI taxonomy): domain Eukaryota; kingdom Viridiplantae; phylum Streptophyta; class Magnoliopsida; order Fabales; family Fabaceae; genus Clitoria; species Clitoria ternatea. Next base: position 100,179,930 of record CM075674.1, on the reverse strand, counting down.
TTGTGGCTATAATCAGCAAATGATTAACCATCCTCATCTTTAAATTATCAATACTAAACATCATTCATATTTTATCTAGTATTAATACCAAGAATATATTTATGAATATAAATACTTTAATAATAGTTTAATTACTGAATCAATCACAATCATCTTCACATAAATTGCCATTAATCCACAAGTTTCTCTAGGGTCACTATTACACACAACCTCCCATTTAAACTGAATTTTCCACTACTCACATTCTCTCAAATCTTACATTCTCACATTCTCACGATGATTTAGGGATCAGATCTAAGCCTTACTCTCCTAAAATACTTAACAAGGTACTCTCGGAGGTCCCGAGAGCTTGGGCTTCTATCCTAGAAAATCAAGGTTGTTACAATGAGGGACGAAAAACATAACAAAAATATTAATAAAGAATGAAAAATATAACAAGATTTTTATAGGGACAAAAACTAAATTTTAATAATTTTACAAGAATAAAAAATATACTTAACTCATATATATACATGGTGTTCAATAAAGTAGAAGTAAAATAAAAAAAAATAGAAAAAAGAATAAGTCAACGTCCATAGTGAGGACAATGAGAGGAGTGTCTTTGGATGAGGGCAATAACAAGCTTATTACTGTTGAGCCTGGAGGTGATGGAGATGACAATGATGACGCAAGTGCGGCTCATTCTCCTTAGAGACAAAATGTTCCACCCGTATCTTTATCTTATTGTAATCTGTCATTCGACCTCTCATCTCCTCGAACTCATCTCGAAGTTGTGCCTTCTCTAGGTTCGTTGATGATGATAAAGGATACTCGGAGAAGGAAGACCAAACAAAATACTTACTAATTTCATAAGTTTAAATATAAAGTTGAAGTTATTTAATATACCGAGTCTACAGTAAACCCTCCAATTGTTAGGATAAAAAATAATTTAAAACTTTAGAAATAGAAGGCCAAAATATTTCTTTAATTTTAAAAGAAGAGTTGAAAATTCATATTGATGAGATATATGACTAATCAAAAGTATGTATGGTGGGGTAATTATCATCTTATGACTTATCTTTTACGATTAAATTAGATTCAATATCAAAATTTAATATGGTATTAAAGTTTATTCAAAATATTTTTTTCTGGACATAAGTTCTATATGTGGGAGTAATTATCTATAGTTATTATTATTCTCAATACCCCAATTTAATAAGAAGAATGCTAGCAAGACTATTATTCATTAACATACTCTTTATTTTTAGTTATGATCTGAATCAAAACCAGGATATACTTATGTATTTACTGACCAGGGCATCCTGGATAGCCCAGCATGTCATACTAACACTACTAGCAAGGATGTCTACCCATACGCCGATCTAAAACCTAGCTATATCCCAGGTTTACCCTAAAATGAACCTCAGTTATCACTGTTGTGTCTAAAACTTAACTCAAACAAACTGTTCAATGGCTCGTTGGAGTTTAGATGTCGGCAATGAAAAAAAATCAAATAAAAATAGGATATCTTGATGGTAAAAAAAAAAATAGAAGATCTTGATACAGATTCTATGCAAATTAATTCCAAAATAATTTTACTGTCGCGTCATTTTTTATACTTAAAACAACAATGCATAGTTTTAGTTATTTATTCATTATCGATTCATGAATTATGTGTGAGGTTGAATAACTGGGCCAATCACAAAGAGTATACTTTCGTGTCCTACATATCAATCGTTGATATGAGAGTTATCTGTCTCAAGTCCTACAAATATGTGCCGTTGGTTGTGGCAGCAATATGAGCATTAACACCACTATCCATTTCTATTCTTTTATGTCCTAACAATCGCCTTTTCCGTATACTCTAAATATATATATATATATATATATATATATATATATATATATATATAGTTAATTATGTATAGTACACATAATATATAATATATATGTAAAAAGAACAAACGTGATATCAATTATGTGTATTATGCGAGTTGTTTATTATATATATGCGATGCTTAGAAATAACAAACCAAAAAAATTATATAGAAAAGGGAAAGAAGTAAAATATTATTTCAGAAGAGAAAAGAAAGCAAAAGAAAAGAGATACGGAACTTGAGTTTCCAAATCGTAGTCTTGTTCAATGTTTTGCCTTTCCATGAGCAAGAGAATATATTATTGAGCAAGATCTGTTTCTGGGCCAAAGAATCTCTTGAGGGGTGTGATCCTTCCCAGAAAATGGCCGAAGAGAATGAGCATTTAATATTGACTACTTCAGACAATGATGAGAAGAAGATCATTCGTAGGGAAATTGAAAAACAAAGGAGGACATACATGTCTATTCTTTGTGCATCTCTCCGCTCTTCACTTCCTCTTGAACTCATCAGGGTTTTCAATTAAATTCTATATCTTAATTAATTGCAGCTCTCACATAACAGTTTATGATGATTAGGTTTTTGTTAAATAGTGGTTTAGTTTGTAATCTAAACATGTGCTTATATGTACCGATTTGAATAATTACAGGGAAAGCGTTCGGCATCAGATCACATAGGTGAGGCGGCAAATTATATCCAATTTCTAAAGCAAAAGATTAATGCTCTTCAAAACAAGAGAGATAAACTCAAACAGGTAGTTTATTCAAGTTTGGTTGAAACTGGAACTGAACCAGAAAATTCAGGTTCACTAGTGAAGTGTGCCAACATAAATCTCATTCAAGGGGGCGTTGAAATTGCCATATGTAGTGGTTTAGGGGAGCACAGCTCACCTTTATCAGAGTTCATGGAAATATTGCTTCAAGAAGGATGTGATATTGTTAGCTGTGTTTCAACCCATGTTAATGGCAAAATATTTCATACTATTAAGTCTCAGGTACCTAGCTACTTTTCAATCTGCTACTACTACTCTAGGGTGTATCCACAATTCCAAATATATATAAATTTTGTTTAAAAAAATTGAATTTTAGCAAACTTTAACAATATAGTGTATCATTTCAATCAATAGTATGGTCGATGCACCGGTAGAGGATACCTATTAATTTCTTACAATGTTATAAAGTATCATGTTAATGTGATACATTATTATCTACTTCTAACATTAACTTAAAATATCTGAATTAGCAGCTAGTATATACAGTTATCATGTTGTTAGATCTCTTTGGTTCAACAATATTAACAGAACAAATATTCTAACAACTAACTGTTATTAATATGTGAAATTCCTTTTGTTTAATTTGGACAATTAATTACATGTGTAAAAGGTTATATGTAATTGTTGCGCAGGTGGAGGACTTGACAAGCCTTGATCTGGCAAAACTGCAACACAAACTGGATAATGCAGCCAAGAGGACCATGTATAATTTCTGATCAGGACTATGATAAGGATTCTCAACTTTCATTAATTTTAACTTCGATGTACTTCTTTGTTTTTTTGTTTCATTGCTGTTAAATCATCCTATTGAAGTCAATGTGTGAGCTGGAGTTAAGATTTATCTTTGTTATAATTAATTTGAATGAACTGCATGCTACTAGTTTAACGTCCCTAACGCTTTACCTGATCCACTTGTTTTTGACTTAACCCTGCTCATGTCTGCTTACTGATCAACAATATGGTCTTTGTCATGCATCATCAAAGACGGTTTAATTTTGAGTTTAACAATATATTCATATACCATGGTTTGTATTGTTAGAAAGTTCACATCACAAGGAGGAGGAGAAAAAATATGTGGGAAGAAAAATGTTATTTCCACTTTACATTGTCACAATATTTGTTTTTTTATTATATCATCGTTCATCTTAATTATATTCATTTTTTTCTCTCCTTTCTTTCTAATTCTTTCTAATCATCGATTTTTTATGAAGTGGAAAGCAAAATAAAAGTTATTAAAGTCAAGAATCGATCAAGTGATGAATATTTTGCCATCTCAAGAACTAATTTAGAGGAGTTAGTTTTTTTTTTTATTTGACAAAAATCAAATATAAAAATTGAATTGTTCACTCCAACACCGGGTGAAAATGCATTCCAGCACAGATGCAACACATTAGTCTCCAAATAGTTATGGGTGCATTTAGTGGATTCTATGAGCCTTTCCCCTTATGATTTGCATCAATGGTATCGGTTAAAAATTTAACATTAACTGGGTTGTACATGTTGCCTATTACCGACCAATATATTGTGCTGTCTACTTTGGAGGTGATGACCGTGTTGGTGGGGGCATTGGAGTTTGGATATATACTATATAGCTTGATCGATAGAATAACGAGTTGCTAGATGTGGTATTATTTGGCAAAAGTTTCTCACTTTAAATTTCTGATTGTGAAGAAATTACTAAAAAAAAAATTAAAATTAGTAGCTGAGATATTACATTAAATAAAATAGAGATATTTGAGTTGATAGTGTTTTAACTAATTAATAATGTTTTTTAAAATATTAAATATTATTTCAAGATACATTTTTTAATTTTAACTACTAATTAAATTTTTATTTTATTTTATTGTCCCTCCATGTTTTTAATAATTTGTTATACTACCTGTTATTTTGTTTTTTTAAAGATCATACCTTTATTTCGTTTTAAAACAACGTAAAACCTCACGTAAAAAACACAAAAGATTAAACCATAATATTTACATAATATACTTTATATATATGAATATATATTTCTTCATTAATTTATAAAATTTTTTAAATATATAACTTGGACTTTTATGAAGAATACTTATATAAATTATGATATTGAAACTATGTGTTTTTTTATATTTATATATATCATGATTTTTTATTTACAAAAATTTAAATATTACTTTATTTAATTTGAGATTAATTAAAATATCTAAAAAATATTACAAGTTATAAACAATTTTTTTTCAAATTTTACATAAATAATTAAGCAGATCTTTTTAAGTCATCTTATATTTATTAGTTACATAATAACTAGTTTTAATAAACATTTTTAATACAATCAGCTAAATTATCAATTTTTAATAGTTTTTCAGTTTTCAACTAGTTTTTTTAGTTAATTTACTAAACAGACACTAAATATTGGGATGTTAAAAAATGGTTTTACCAATGTATGCCTCAAGGTATATTTTAAAAAATATAAACATGAAAATTTTTATTAAAAATTGTCTTAAACTTACATTAAAATTAATATATTTTTAAAATGCACACTGAAATATACATTAAAAAATCCTAAAACTTTTGAAGGTTTTCTAATACTCATCATCATTTTCACTCTGCTTTTAATTTTGTATGTCTCCGACCAATTAAGCACATATAGGACACAAGAGTGTCTACACAATGACTTCTTAAACCATAATTCAAATTGATAGAAATCCACACAGAAAAAATGTATCATATAAGAAATTTAAATTTTTTTAGATGAGAATGAGAGAAATTAATCTAAATTAATAAATTAAAATAAAGGATCGAGATTAAAAGCTTTCATAACCCTCACGCGCGAGTCTCGGTTTTGCTCAGTACTCTTGAATTTTTGGCGCGCACAATCTATCCTAATATCAATCATCGGCATATATATATATATATATATATATATATATATATATATATATATATATATATATATATATATATATATATATATAGAGGTCGTAATCAATAACAAATCCAAAAGAAAAATAAAGAGAAACATTGAAATTGAACACAGTCTGCAAAAAAAGAAAAATCCCCACACGCGATCATATATATAAGCAGAAAGATGATCAAGCATGACAATGGTGGATGATGCTGTAACATTAATTAAAAGGTATAAATTAGTAGCATAAGACATTGTAAAATCATTCCGATCCTTTATTTTTAAACTGTGGATTAATTATTCTCACACTCATTTAATAAAATCTTTATCATAATATATATATATATATATATATATATATATATATATATCACTATAACTTTTTTAAAAGAAATAAATTAGCAAATTATTTATCACTACACTTTTCTAAAATTACATCAAAGCTATAGTTTGCCGACTTATCTTATTATCATAAAGGTAATTTTACTTTTATATTACTCAATTACAATAAAAAAGATAAATTATTTAATCCATGTATCTTATTATTTTAATTTAATTTTTTTTACTATAAAATGGGTATTTTAATAAAGAATTGTACATCATAAGATATTTGTTTTCTAGAGTTCCTTTTTAAAAGATGAGGGTAGTATACATAAGAGTAGTGTCTTATAAACATTCTGGTAAAATAATGAGTTATGAAAATATTATAAGTCTAATTTAAATATTATATCTAAAATTATGGGGGCAATATTAGAGAAAAAAATCAATAAGCTATATAAATATTCTTTCTCTAAAAGGTCTTTTTTTTTGTTGTGAAATGTGTCTACGACACGAAATTGGTGATGAAGAACATGTCATTGCCAAAAACATGGTCTCTAAATTGCTTGATGATGAAAAAATGTGACCATGGTCAATGGTGATGAGAGTCCAATGAGATCAACCAAACTTTAAGTTTTTTTTTTTGTATTTTTAGTAATTTTTAATTTATTTTTTATGTATATTTTCTAGAGTGAGTTTTTAATGTATTTTGAGTGTTATTACATATTGTCAAGATTGATGGAGATTTTATGGCTTCTAGTGAAAAATAAGTAATATGAATCATGATGGTGGAGTTATTAATGTTGGAATTTCTTTTAATTTTTATAAAATTTCAAATAAGCTTAAGAAACATTACGTTAAATTATTGGATAGTGATGGAAAAGATGTGTTGGGGACTACCTGGATTTATAGAGTTAGATGAAATAAACGCAATGGATTGGGAACATTTGGTACACTGGTCTTCTTCAACCAAATCATTTTATTCCTCTAATGAGACCTAACATTTTCTCTTTTGACGAGGAAAGTAAACTTTTGGTGATTTGGTATGTTGAGGACCATGACCACTCTTTTGTTTAAAACTTATTAGAGTTCTCATTATCCACTAATGGGCCTAAACCGAGCTTCCACTTATCAAACTCATATCACTTTCTATTAAAAGTCTAAAGAACTTACCAAATTAGATCACTTTTATTAAGTACATAAAAGATGTTATAAATAATATATAGCCTACCTTATACTATTATAGAAATATAAAATTTCTAAAATCTTCGACTCAGACTGCATATTTATTTTTGGCATTTATATCACAAAACTTTAGGCGCGTATGTTGTTTTACTTTTATACTCTCCCTAAACAATATGTTCCATCTCATACAAGGACACGAAACCACTATAGCTTTCATCAAATTCAGTGTGATTAAATTACAATTGAATACCATAATCACATGTACTTCAATGACATAGATCAAATATATAAGTGTATAATTGGCATGAAAATTACATGTAATATGATCTTAATCATGTATATTTCCAACTAGCCAAAACTTTATTCTTTATAAAGACCAATTTAAAATTGCAATATAATTATTGCATAAAACAAGTTCAAAATAGAAACATAAACACTTAATTTATTCTTTACCAAATATATGTTTATGGAATATAGATGGGACTCCCACTTAAACTAAGTCACAATTAGGAATTACACTCATATGAGCAGTGTGCTCATGAAAAACTTTAGGCATTAAGCCCTTAGTTAATTAGTGGATCAGTTAGCATAAAGTTAATCTTATATGTTTGATACAAAATTGCTTATTTTGAACTCTTTCCTTAATAACTAGAAACTTGACATTAATGAATTTGGACTTAGTTGTATATCTAACAAAATCAAAGTCTGAGTACCCAATGATCTTTAAACTGTTAAACTTTTGATAAGTGAGCATGTATTTTTTATTCTTTTCAGATAGCGCATCACATGCTTTACTGCCGTTCAATGTTGCATCCTAGGATTACTAAATATCTGGTTAAGACACCTACCATAAATGCTATATCAGGATGAGTATAAACCTAAGCATGCATCAGACTTTTAACAACTAGTGCATAGAGGATCTATTGCATCTTATTTCTTTCAAGGTGAATTTTTGAACATTGTTTGAGACTAAATTTATGTCCTTTATATAGAGGTATCTTCTGACTTACTATCTTTCATGCCGAATTTATCTAAAACTTTATAGATATAACATTTTTGTGATAACATTAAGAATGATCTTTTAGTATCTTAATACCTAATACAAAAAAGGCTTCACCAAAGATCTTTCATTTCAAAATTCTTTATAAAAAAATATCTTGGTTTCATGCAATAAGCCTATATCGCTACTAAGTAGTATATCATTGACATATAACACCAAGAATATGTATTTACTTCCTTTGAGCTTATGATTTCACATATTTACATCAAAACTATACAAGGCAATAATTTGATGGAACATACCATTGACGAGAAGCTTGTTTGATACCATAGATATATTTCCTTACTTTGCATACCATAGGCTTTGAGTCACCAGACACAATTTTCTAAATGCATCATATAAATGGTTTCTTCAATGTCACAATTAAGAAAAATAGTCTTTACATCTATTTAATGGAGCTCTAAATCATAATGAGCTGCTAGTGCCTTATTATTCTTAAAAAATCCTTTGAGGAAACCAAAGAAAAAGTTTCTTTGTAATTAATGTCTTCCTTAAGTGAAACATTTAGCAACTAAGTGAGCCTTATATCTTTCAATATTACCTTTTGAATCTTTCTTGATTTTAAATATCCATTTACAACCAATAGATTTCAACCTTCAGGTTATTTAACAAGATCCTAAATATTATTGTCTTGCATAGAATTCATCTATTCTTTCATGGTATTAAGCCATTTTTAAGAGTTGGAACAAGGCAACTCTACAAAAGTTGATAGGATCATCCTTTATTAGACTAATGTCATCCTTATTTACTTGGAGAAATATAACGAAATCTTATGGAATTTCACTTCTCTTTTCTCTAGTGGATCTCTTTAATGACACTTTTTGAGGTTGTTGAGGTTGCCCTATAGGTATTTAAGGGAAAACCTTATTGTTGCCTTATTCTTAAATATTGCCAGGGATAATAGCTTAAACATTATTTTTTATTACTAAAGTTATTTTTTAAACAATAGTAGGTATAAGGACTTGATCATTATCAATGATTAGTTTTTCCTAAAAAATATTCCTTATGTTCTATTTCTTCCTAAACTCAACTTCCTCAAGAAATCTCGCATTTTCTATTACAAAAAAGGATCTTGAGGTGGGATTATAAAACTTATAGCCTTGAGAATGTTCAAGATAACCAACACAATAATAACTAATATTTCTTGAATCCAATTTTCCTTCATGTGACTTGTACGATTATGCCTCAGTTGGAGAACCTTAAATGTGCAAGTGCCTAATGCTTGGTCATTTTCAAGCCCAAAGTTCATAAGGGGTTTTATTAACCACATTACTTGGCACTTAAGGATGTAAATTGTAACCTTTAATGTTTTTTCCCAAAGTGACTTTGGAAAAGAAGAATTACAAATCATACTCCTTATCATATCCCTAAGAGTTTGATTTCTTCATTCTGCAACACCAATCATGCTATGTTTTCTTTGACATAGTGCATTGCAAAACAATTCCATATTCTTTGAGAAAAAGTGCAAAAGGTAGTTTTTCTCTTGACTTGCCATATCTTCTATAGTATTCACAACCACGGTTTGATTTGATCACTTTAATTTTCTTTCAATGTTGAAGTTCAATTTCAGCTTTGATAGACTTAAAAACAATCAAGGATTGAGACTTCTCATGCATTAAATATAGATAACCGTATCTATAGTAATCATCTATGAACGTAATAAAATATTATTGTTAATTCTAAGAGGCCATAGGGAAAAAACCACAAATGTGTGTATGTATTAGTTCTAAGATATCTTTAGCTCTTTCGACACATAATTTCCTTATGTTTGTTCTTTTCCCCTTAATGCATTCAGCACAAACTTTAAATTTTGGTAAATTTAAGGATCAAGAATTTCATATGACATAATTCTTTGAATTATCTCTTTAGATATATGGCCTAAGCTTAGACAACAAACTAGTTGCCTAAACTTTCTCATTCTTTGAAAGTATTTCTTAATGACTTATAGGAAACTTTGAGCACTTTCACTATAGAGCAACAAAATGCTTTCAAAATGGATCATTTCATAATCATTAAGCATATTCGATTAGAATGTTCCTACTTCTCTATTTTTCCAACTTGAGGATTTTCTAGAGTAGAAGCGGGTTTCATAGTCCAAAGTGCAAGATATATATATAACCTAGAATTATTTCTACTATCCTATTCAGCATTGAGGTAGTGTTAACTTGAGTAGAAACATTCACAATGTTAGCAATAGATACTAGAAGAGACTAATATAAATCAATTACATGTTTATAATATGAATTAATAAAATTTCAGTAAATAATTTACATAACAAACCTATTACAAGACACTGAGTACAATCATTAACTCTCTAGTCTTTGGACACAAATTAATTTATAAATGGTACTCTCAACGTAATGATTAAATATTGACAATAAGTTCTATCAAACAATAACATTTCTTTAAATCAACTATTGTTTACATGAAAAATAACTTTATAATATATTGTCACATATTTATCATCAGAGACGTGTTAGGCTAAACTGTGTTTCTTTGAGTCGACTACAATTTACATAAATAATCTTTTATAAACATCCATGTAATTCTTAACAAAATTAATAGGGATTACTTTTGCAACATGTTGTATAAACTAATTTAATTTAAAACTACTAAGAAAATAAGGTAAGAAGGGTCCATATAAGAGAAAACTTTATGCTCTAACAAAAACTAGAGGCCATGAAGTAATTGATTATTGCCTTACCGTAATCAAATACTTATGCCAAAAGAGGAGCGTACAAGCACACAGATACAAACACGTGCCTATACGAACACCGACTATAGAATACGGTATTATTGCACATCCACAAGGTTTTGTTTTGTGTTTATTCATTGAATTTCCTTGTGAGTAAAGTTTGCTTTAGGGTATCTTTTTTGATGCATGTGTTCCTACACACACACACTCACATATATATATATATATATATATATAATGTATCTTATAAGAAAGGTTCTCTTACGTGAGAGTGAGAACAACAAATTTAGGTCATACAACCATACATGAACAGTTATGATTAAAATTTTTTTAAAGTCATATGATCACTTAAAAAGTCACATGACATTTTAAAAAACTCACATGACTAATATATTCTAATCTCAACCATTCATGATAAGATCTAGTGGTTCAAATTTAATCTTCCCACTCTCACGTAAGAAAGTCTTTCTCAAAGATACATCGTCTATATATATATATATATACACACATACACATGAAAAGCAAACCGAAGCATATAGAAAAAATATTTTAAATCATGCACATAAGTTAATGAACATCAATTCTTATGTATATAATTCATGGTAACATATGAGAAATGCTTTCTTAGGTGAGAGTCAGAAGAAATAAATCTGAACCATTAGATCTTATCATGGATGGTCGAGATTAAAATATATCAATTATGTGAGTTTTTTAAAAAGTCACATGACATTTTAATTGATTATGTGACTTTAAAAAACTTTCAATCATAATCATCCATGTATGGTTGTACGGTCCAAATTTGTTCCTCTCATTCTCACCTAAGTAAACATTTCTCATAAGATATCCTATATATATATATATGATTAAATACAATTCACATGAAATCGGTATAATCAATAAAAAATTGGTTTCAAATAAATTTAAGAAACATTATGTGAGATTATTAAGTAATGATGGAAAAAAGAGTTTGAAGAATACCTAGATTCATAGAGCTAGATGAAATAAACTAATTTTTTCGTTGATTATGTGACATCCTTAGTCTATTTTACAATTATTTTTAATCCTTTAATCAAAGTTCACAATAAATTTTTCACAAATAATTAAATAAATAATTAGATACTGGTGAAAACAGTTATTTTCTGTGAAAAGTACCAAAATATGATTAATATGCTGTTTGAAACTGCAAAATGCCATTCACCATGAAAAATTCAAGTTTTGGAAAACATGGGCCTGACACGTGAACCTCAAAACATAGCCCTGACGCTACGCGTCAGGCTGGCGCCCCGCATCAGCTTGACAGTAGTAGTACCTATTGCTGTTACACATTTTTGGCCAACCGGTCAATTTCTAACCTACCCAAATGGCCCGTTTTAGGTCCGATTGTCACGAAACTTCATGGGCCATATGTTTTCCCCATTTCGAAACTGTTGACGTTATCTGTTTGCCAAAATTCCATCATACGCGTAAGTTATATGTAAAATGCAGTTTAACCCACTTATGTACAAAACCCTTGCACTAAAACACCTAAATGGACTCCAATTGGTCAATGGCCTCTATGCATAGTTTCTAAATGACCTAGGGTACCCATTGGTCCCTTCCGGGGGTGTCAAAACCCGCTGGATCTCAAAATCACATATTTAGTTCCTAATTTTCACATAAATGCCTATTCCATGCATAAATCATCCACAACCAATCATCATATATTGCATCATACACATAATTCACAATTATATAAAAGACCTACCCATGACATTTAATTGCACATCAATTTATGGCTCCATGCCAATGGTCACACATTTTCCACTAAATTCAACATTATGATTAATACAAATATCACCATCAAATTCACATGCTAGACATAAGCCATCAAACATCATAATGGACATCATAGTCCAATTCATCATATCAATCAATCACGCAGCCATTATCATCATTACACATAATCAACATATATCCAAACTAAACTAATTCATCAAATTACATGGAAGCAATTTCTCATTACATACACTAAACACATAATGGGCTCATTTGTTTAAACTTATTTTAAGAGATAGGTGCTTTTTTAATTAAAAAAGTACTTATTTTAAATTTTGACGTGTTTGTTTAAAGTTTCAAAAATAAGCAAAAGCTGAAAATAAGCTGATTTTAGCTTATTTTAAGAAGCAACTCTGATCTGCTTATTAAAAAAGTGATTATAAAAGAAGCACTTTTTTATAATCACTTTTTTAATAAGCTTAAACAAACGGGCCCAATATAATTTATTCATTTCATAATTCCATTCATAGCTTGGCATCAATTCTCCGTTTGGCGCACCTCCGGGGCATTAGCATCCTCCCTATCACTGGTCACTAAAATTAAACAAACCACAACAAGGGTGAATGTGTTTGACATATCGTAATTAATATAGAACGGGAATAACAGATATAACTATTGGATATCTAGTATTTTGTTATTGTTTGACTTACCAAATCCTTCGTATTTACACTAGTTTACACTCGTCTATGCCGCGATATCATGTTAAAAGTAATCATATACATTACATTTAACATCATTCTCATCCTCATTCCATTTTGTAATTACAATCAATTACTAAATTCAACATCCAATTGTATTTATCTATCATGAAATTCATAAAAAAAACACTACTAACATCAATTATTAAATTCATCACAAGGCACACATTAATAATAAATCACATATGCATAACTGACTCGTTATATCTCTGACTCCTAGTATCTGGATACTAAAGGATTGACCTTTAGCTGGGGGTCCGACTTGACACCCCGTGAACTTGACTTGGTTCATCGAGCCCGACTTGGCTCCCCACCGTGGCCTTAAACATCATCAAATCCATCCATAATCGACAGAAGGTGACATAAAACATCGCATAGGGCGGCCACACAGACCTAACCCTTGCATATCATGCCACAACTTATAAATGATCATTATTTCATCAGTTTTCAATAAGTTATTCACAATTATAATGTCATACATAACAAGAAATATCATAGATGTTCACTTTAATTTGCCATTCACCATCCACCATATATATTTATAATTTCCATAATTTATTTAACCGTCACATATTAATTATTCCACTAAATCATCATGCAATTTCAAAATATTCATATACATACACATAGACATGCAATTAGATAATTGATATTTAACCAACCCATATATTTTCTAATCAATCCTAATTAATTTACAACTTCCTGAATCTACCGTATATACCAATCCTAATTAATTACGACCCGAACACCCCCTTACCTTGATTCCAAGCTTCAAAAATTTGTTCTTGGTGTCAGTTGCATACTTTGGTCACTTGATTCACGGTTCCTCTTTCGATTTCGATACCCGCTTTGCTAATCGTTCATCTAACACTCGTTCCGGCACCTACGATCACCAAAACACCAAACTAGTTAGTACATTACTTTCATTACCCTTCTAAACTCATAATCTAAGCTTCCCAAGTCCATAAAACTCAAAATCAAAGCCTCCCCCATAACATGTAATTTGGTTTTGGAGAGGGGAAAAGAGAGAGGGGAAGGAGAACTTGAAATTGTGGGTTCTCACATGCCTTACCTTAGCCTTCAATGTTCAAAATTACAAGAAATGAGAGCTTCCACCAAGTTCTGGGCAAAATCTGCGAGAGAGGAGAAAAAGAAGAAGAATGGCATTTTGAGCGTTCTATTTTTGCATGTTCAATTTAAACTGAACGCGACGCTGACGCTATGCGTCCCACTGGCGCTACATGTCAAGTCATTAATTCTCACCTGACGCTACGCGCCACAACCACGCCATGTGTCAAGCTCGTGATGCCATTAAAATTCATTTTTAAACCCAATAATTGACTTCATATCCCTTAATTTATATAATTTAAAATCAAAATTCATTTATTTGTTTATTCCAATTATTAAAACACCAGGATGTTACAGATTATACCTATTTCGTGTGAATTGTATACAACCATATATATATATATATATATATATATATATATATGAGATATATCTTATGAGAAATGGTCTTTTAGGTGAGAAAGAGGGGAACAAATTTAGATCGTACAACCATACTGTTAGAATATCTTTTTAGCTGAAATTATTATGCATTAGTTTATTAATTAATTAATAGTCTTTTATTTCTTCTTAAACTAGAATTAGTCAAAGTCTGTTTATTTGTGCTTGTAGCACTTTTAGGGTGGGCTAATGGTCAGTTAGGATCAGCGTAAAATTATGGGAAGTTTGCTTAGCCTATGGCTATTTATTCTGTTCTTGAAATTCAATAAAATTTGTCAGTTTGATTCAAGATATTTCACATTGTGGTATCAAAGCTAGAAATAAACTGTAACAAACAAAGAGTGACAGAGAGGATTTTCATCATGACTGAGAATAGTCATTTTGCACAGGTATGCTTACCTAAGTTCGACGGTGATTACGATCACTATAGCTTGTTGATGGAGAACTTGCTCAGATCTAAAGAGTTCTGGGGAGTTATGACTAATGGGTTTACTGAGCCAACGCAGGGAGAGACGCTTACTCCTACTCAAACAAAGACGCTGGAAGATCTGAGGCTGAAGGACTTGAAAGCAAAGAATTATCTTTATAATTCAATCGACAAGACTATTCTTAAGACTATCACCAAGAAGAGTACTGCTAAGGAATTGTGGGATTCCATGAAGAACAAATATCAAGGCAATGCAAGAGTCAAGAGAGCACAACTGCAGACTCTTAGGAGAGATTTTGAGGTGTTGGAAATAAAAGATGGTGAGTCCATGAATGACTACTTTGAAAGAGTCATGGTGGTGGCAAATGCTATGAGAAACTGTGGTGAAATAATGGATGATGTGAAGATAGTTGAGAAGATTCTTCGCACCCTAACAGATAAATTCAATTATATTGTCTGCTCTATAGAAGAATTAAAAGATATTGACACCCCCACAGTTGATGCACTTCAGAGTTCGTTGTTGGTACATGAATAGAAATTCAACAGGAAGAGTGGTGAAGATGATCAGGCCTTAAAAGCTACTCACGACCGTGGTGGAAGAGGAAATGGTAGAGGAAATTTTTGGGGCAGAGGAAGAGGTAGAGGAGCAAGGCCCTGGAATCGTGACACAGTAGAGTGTTTCCATTGCCACAAACTCGAACACTTCAAAAATGAATGTACTGATTGGAATGCTCAAGCAAATTTTCCAATACAGGATATCATCATGATGATATGACAGAGGAAGTGCTCCTTATGGCGACTATTGAAGAAGTGCAAAGCAGAAATGAAGAAGCAAGCCTAATGGTTTATGGAGATCAAATCTTTGAGAGTCAGCAGAGCTGGTGGTTTCTAGATTCTGGATGCAGCAATCACATGAGTGGAACCAAGAATTGGTTTGTCACTCTTGATGAGAAATTTAGGCGATCTGTCAAGCTGGGAAATGGCAACAAACTTGAAGTTGTAGGCAAAGGCAGTGCACGGCTGGTAACAAAACAGAAGGTGCTTGTGGTTTAGGATGTTTTCTATGTACCCGGTTTGACAACAAACCTACTCAGTGTCGGTCAAATGTAGGAGAAGGGACTTGCATTTCTTATGAAGAACAATGTATGCAAAGTCTTTCACGAGGAGAAAGGACTTTTACTGCAAATCAAAATGAAGACAAACAGAATGTTCGTACTTCACACTATGCCAAAGAAAAGTGAGCAAAGCAGCTTAGATCAATGTTTACAAATTACCAATGTCAAGGGAGATTTGTTGACCTTGTGGCATCATAGATTTAGACACTTGACCTATAAAAATTTAATGAAATTAGAGAAGCATAAGCTAGTTACAGGTCTTCCCAAACTAATGGGAAATTTTGAATTTTGCTCAACTTGTATGGTAGGGAAGCAGCAGAGAAAGGCTTTTCCAAAGCAAAGTAAGTGGAAATCCACTCAGAAGTTACAGTTGCTTCATGCAGATCTGTGCGACCCTATCACTCCTCAATCAGGCAGCAGGAAGAGGTATGTTCTTACAATGATTGATGATTTTAGTCGAAAGCTATGGGGTTTTTTCTTGAAAGAAAAATCAGAAACATTTGATGTTTTCAAGAAATTCAAGGCTTAAATTGAGAAGGAATTAGGGTCTGCCATTACATGTCTTAGAATAGATAGAGGAGGAGAGTTTACTCTTACAAAGTTTCAAGATATGTGTGCTAAAGAGGGAATCAGAAGACACCTCACTACAACTCTCACTCCACAGTATAATGGAGTAGCAGAAAGAAAGAATAGGACCATTATGAATATGGTCAGGTGCATGATGAAAGATACCAAGGTACTTACTACTTTCTGGCCTGAAGCAGTTGCTTGGACAACCTACATTCTCAACAAAAGTCCCACAGTTGCTAACAAGGATAAAACTCCTCAAGAACTTTGGGCAGGTAATCCACCTTCAGTCGAGCATTTTAAAGTTTTTGGATGTGTTGCTTTTGTACATGTTCCAGATTAACAAAGGAAGAAACTTGATGATAAAAGTTGGAGAGGTTTCTTTTTGGGAATGTCTTAAGAGTCAAAGGCATATAGACTGTACAATCCCAACACTAAAAAGGTGGTTGTCAGTCGAGATGTTAGCTTTGATGAACAAAAGGGATGGGATAGTGAGCCGGAAAATAGTTCTGCATCAACAACACTGATTTGGGAAGGATGTGATGATGAAGTTTGTGATTCAGATGCAGATGACAATGAGGAGGAAAGTAATCAGAGTCCTGTAAATGAAGTGGAGGATCACCTTGTGCAGAATGAGCCAAATATGACTGCTACAGATTTGGAACCGAGGCGAAGAAGATCTTCTGCGTATTTGGAAGACTATGATCTCAGTTTCAGTCAAACAGATCTATGTGCCATGCTAGCTTCAGCAGAGGATCCTCTATTTTTTGAAGATGCGGTGAAGGAGGAGAAATGGAGAATTGCTATGAAACAAGAAATTCAAGCAATTGAGAAGAACAATACATGGTGTCTTACTGAGCTTCCATCAGGTGTGAAACAGATTGGGGTGAAGTGGGTGTTTAAAACAAAGTTGAAAGAGAATGGGAGTGTTGATAAATACAAAGCAAGATTGGTTGTGAAAGGGTATGCTCAAAAGGAAGGTATAGACTACACTGAAGTTTTTGCTCCTGTGGCTAGGTGGGACACAATTAGAGTCTTTCTAGCTTTTGCTGCATACCATGGCTATCCTGTTTGTCAGCTGGATGTGAAGAGTGATTTCTTATACGGTGAGCTTACCAAGGATGTTTATGTGGAGCAACCACAAGGGTTTGTAGTTGTTGGGGAGGAAGCAAAGGTTTATAAGCTTAAGAAAGCACTTTATGGGTTAAAACAAGCTCCAAGAGCCTGGTGCAGTAGAATTGAGAAATACTTCCTCAAGGCTGGTTTTGAAAGGTGCACATATGAGCACACACTATTTATCAAAAGGAAGGGAGCTCATGTGTTGCTGGTAAGTATATATATGGACGATGTGATGTACACCAGCAATACTACTTCATTACTGGAAGAATTTAAGTCATCAATGAATGCTGAGTTTGATATGACAGACTTAGGGAAAATGAGGTATTTTTTGGGTGTGGAGTTGGTTCAAAGCAAGGAAGGAATATTTATAAATCAAAAAAAGTATGCAAGGGAGATTCTGGAAAGATTTCAGTTGCTGGAATGCAATTTTGTTCATAATCCGATGGTACCTGGTGTTAAGTTATCTGTAAAAGGTGATGGTATCTTTGTTGATGCAACTCAGTACAAGCAGCTTATTGGCAGTCTGTTGTATATCACAGCCACGAAGCCTGATATAATGTATACAGTTTGCTTGCTAAGCAGATATATGCAAGCCCCAACAAGACAACACATGTTAGCAGCAAAGAGAGTTCTCAGGTATCTAAAGGGGACACTCACTTATGGAATATGGTATAAGAAAAATGCAGGGAATGAGTGTCTATTGGGTTACACAGATAGTGACTATGCAAGTGATGTGGATAATATAGGAAAAGTACAAGTGGGTATGTGTTTCTTCTAGCAGGAGGAGCTATTTCATGGGCTTCTAAGAAGCATCCTGTCGTCACTCTCTCCACAACAGAGGCAGAGTTTGTTGCAGTATCTCAATGTGCTACTCAGTTTGTGTGGTTGAAGAAAATTCTTGAGATGATGGGATGAACATCAAGTGTGAAGGAAGGTACAAAGATCTGGTGTGACAACAGCTCCACAATTTCTAAGAATCCTATTCTCCATGGAAGGAGTAAGCATATTGATGTAAGGTTCCACTTTCTAAGGGACTTAACTAGAGATGGCATAGTAGAATTGGAGCACTGTAGAACACATGAACAAGTTACCGATATAATGAGTTGGATATTTTTCAAAGGCTCAGAGGAAAGCTTGGCATGTGTGACTTAGCAGAGTTCAATCATGAGGAAGTGAACTGAAGATCTTGGATGAAGAGGTTTTAGTTCAGGGGAGGACGTTAGAATATCTTTTCAGCTGAAATTATTATGTATTAGTTTATTAATTAATTAATAGTCTTTTATTTCTTCTCAAACTAGAATTAGTCAAAGTGTGTTTGTTTGTGCTTGTAGCACTTTTAGGAGTGGGCTAATGGTCAGTTAGGATCAGCATAAAATTGTGAGAAGTTTGTTTAGCCTATGGCTATTTATTCTGTTCTTGAAATTCAATAAAATTTGTTAGTTTGATTCAAGATA
Source organism: Clitoria ternatea (assembly GCA_037962975.1). Lineage (NCBI taxonomy): Eukaryota > Viridiplantae > Streptophyta > Magnoliopsida > Fabales > Fabaceae > Clitoria > Clitoria ternatea. The sequence goes on along the minus strand of CM075674.1, from coordinate 100,160,465 downwards.
TTTCACACATACATGGATGGTCATGATTAAAAGTTTTTCAAAGTTACATAATCAATTATTTTATAATTTATTCTGTTAAATTTTATAATCAAATTTATAATATAAATTTTTATTTAAAAATATTATTAAATAAGCTCCTACTTAAATTATTATAAAACGCACGCACCGTCACCGGACCGGAATTGCATTTGTGTGCGCTTATCAATGGAAAATTCGGTTCGCATTATTCTTGCTAATTTTTCTGTCATTATTCTAAATTTTCCTACTTTCACGTCCGCTTTACAGCTTTGATGTTTGACCAAATAAACAAATAGGTATATCTATAACGCCGTTAAGGAAACAGTAAAAACGCACGTTTTGCATAATATGTAACTAGGTTAAATATATTTTTAGCTCTTATATTTTAATCAAATTTAGATTTAGTTTTTAATTTTTTTATTAATTTTAGTTTTTAGGTTATATAATATGTTAAAGTTTCTTTATATAATATATTAAATTAATACAATTATCAACAAAAATATTATTAATTGATCTTTCTTTTATTTAATCTCTAACTTATTTCATTTTCTAAACCAATCTTAATATAATAAATAATATGAGGATCAAAATAGATTAAAAAAATAACTAAAAACCTAAATAAATTTCAAAACACATGGTTTACATGCATATTAATTTTAAATTCTCATTAGTGTCACGGCATTTTAGGCAAGCAGCCACTTGTATTAGTATAAGTGGTTAATTTGTTATGAATTTTTACACTTGTGTGTATTCTAATGAACGTGATTTCATTTATAAATTATTAATATAAGAGTAAATAATTTTATTATCTTTTAAAAAATTAACACGATCAATGAGTGTCGCTAATACCCATGTACTAATAGATGTTGTTTTATATTATATTCAACATTTTGTCAAAGGAAGAAAATAACTGCCATATCTTAAATATTTTAGTTCATACGTCACGAGTTTTGTTTAAGAGAAAAAATAACTAGTAAACTAATTCATTTCAAGGTATAACTTAATTAGTTTAGTTAGAGACTTATCAGAGTTTTTTTACAATCACAGATGTCCTTCAACTCGAAGCTAAAATTTCATATTTTTTTAAAGAAGTGAAAAGTAATTTTATAAAAATGGAGAACAACTCAACATAATTTTTTAAAAGAAAAAGTACATGATGTACTTAACTTCTAAGTTCTTTTAAGACATAAAGTTTACTAAAGTAGGTTTTTTCTTTTACTTACATGGTTAAAAAATCTATACCTAACTATCAATTATGGTCGGAATAATTTCAAGGTTTAGATCGATATTCGATTCACAACTACCAACCCTACAAAGTGCAATTAGAATTATTAATTACAATTAAAATTGGATATGATCTAAATAAATGCCAATTTAAATATATTTATAAAAATTATTTTGAATATTATAATATATCAAAAAACTTTTGGCTTAAGTATGTTTTAGTTACCTATAAATATAATTAATTTTTATTTTATAAGTGCGATCTAAAAAAAATTTTATTTTTATTTTAATGTTTGTAAATTTAAAAAATTTGAAAAATCATTACCGGTTGACAATGTCACGCCAATTAATAAATACACTAAGGTCATTTTAATTTTTTTTAACATTTATAAAACCTAAAGTTGAAAAGAGGTTGGATATATAAATAACACCCATACTTCTATCAATAGTAGGTACTATTCTCTTTTATACTAAACACAATTTTTTCTTAATTTATATAAAAATATAATACTTATGAGTACACTTTTCTTATTTCCATCAACTTTTCATGATTTTTTATGGGCTCGTATAAGAGAGTGAACATTAAACTAATGCAAAAAAAGTACTAAATGCAATTTCATCAAAGTAAACTCAGAAGGTATGAGTGTAATTTCCAAGAAAAAAAACATTAAAACAAATGGTACTAAACCTAAAGTTAAGCACATAGGAAACTAAAATATTAGAGAGAGAGGATCATTCAACAAAGCTAGAGCAAACACAGTGACCCACCATAACATTAATTAATAACAAATGGACAAAAGGAAAAATATAGAAACAAGAGCATTGATATGGCAGGTATGATGGATTCTTATCTTATTTGGGAGGGGATTTGAGGATCCTAGGATATATCAATCAAATGGGAAGTGATCTGAAACCCTAATAACCAAAGATACTTCGATTTTCTTCCACTATTATATACATCCCCAAAGCAGATTAGGATGAACCCTTTACACCCGAGTGATTATGATGAGTTATACTTTCAGATTTCATCTGTTAATTATCTTTCCCAACCAATCCAAAGAACCCCAGAAGATCAGATCTTGAATGATCCTATGATAGATGCCAGTGATCTTCTTTGGACAAATCAAATTGAGGGCAAGCAGATAGAGAATTTACCTGCTTTGGGAACACATGACTATAATATTACCACCACCGGTACCATTGATGAAAACAAGAAGTGGATGCATAAAGAGACTGAAAAACAAAGAAGGCAAGAAATGTCCAAGCTCTGCACCACCTTTAGATCTCTCCTCCCTCTTGAATACATTAAGGTAATTTAATTAATTAAACACCATTTATATTTATAGACACAACATAAATAGTTTTAGGTCAAATAGTGTGTAGTATGCTTGAGTTATTCATGTCTTTCATTTCACGAGAAAAATAATTTTTCATCAATGTCACTAGAAGGGCATATGCTATTGTTGCATTACAATATTATAATAATGAATGTATATTGATGATTATGATCAGGGAAAGCGCTCGATTTCAGATCACATGCATGAGGGTACTAAATATATTAAGTACCTTCAAAATAAGGTGAATATGTTGCAAGCCAAGAGGGATGAGTTAATGAAGTTGTCTAATTTGAGTCCTAGGATTGGCTCTCAGAGTGGAAAGTTTACTACTACCAATCCTCCAATCCATGTCATTGTTCATCCTTGTTCAGGAGGTGTTCAGATTGAGTGTAGTTATAGCTTCAGGAAATATGTGTTTCCTTTGTCAAGAGTGCTAGACATAGTGCTTAAAGAAGGGCTTGATGTGGTGAACTGCACCTCCACCAAAACATATGACAGATTCATTCACACTATCCGGTCAGAGGTACCACATATATATATATATATATATATATATATATATATATATATATATATATATATATATATATATATATATATATATATAAGCTTCATATATTGTCATTTTTATTTGTCACTCAGTAGTAATTATGAATTATTTTTTTGTTCAATTTTTTTTATTGATATATCTTTTTATAATATACCATGAAGGATCTGCATATAATGAGCAGGACTAATTACAATGAACTGCAAAGAAAGCTTGTGGAGGCAATATCATCTGGGTCAAGTAATATTTAGAATTTTTGTGCTTCACAATATTTTCAGATACAAATATATGGTCTGCAGATTTGTATGACAGCATTAATTTGTAACTATTGTAGGTTTGGAGGAGAGGTTGTCTGAACCAGAAAAATTGATTATGTCTCTTCAGTAAGGTGTATTGTGTGGTGAAGTTTCTGATCTCACAGACCATAAACTTCAGTCATTCTCATTCGTACACGTCATTGCACCATTAGTTGTTATTTGCTATTGAACAAAGTCTAATGTGAAATTCAGTTGGAAGAGTGAAGTCCACAATGGCGATGCAGTATTCCATGAACTCGTTTATCTCTTTTTATGGATGTTAGAACCATAAAGTTTATAGTATAATATGTTTTACAATCACTTTTGAATTTCTGCATTTTGAATTCAACTATTTGAAGTAAATTGTCACTATATAGTTAGTTGATAACATTTAAACTTCTAATATATATAAATGGATCAGTGTCAGTGGAAACAGCAATTGGAATATTGTAAAAGCAGCTCAATATCTGGGACATTATTAAGTTATTCATTTTGATTATATGATTAATGCATGGAATCAGAATCTCAATCGAAATTTTCAGGTGTTTAGGGTGCACGCCTTTGTGGCTTAATTATAATGGAATGCAAAAGAATTGTTGTGTTTAGATAAAGAAGTTTTAAAATTCCAACTTGATAATTTTTAATATAAATATAAGAATTTTAAAATGATTAAAAAATTATTTTTTTAGTTTAACTTATTTTATATTATCATTTATTAGTATATCATATTGAATTGTCTTTGACTTTTTATTATTAGTTTAATAATTTTAAAATTTCAAACTTCTATATCTGAACACACTCTAAATTATTGAAAAATACTGTTATCCATTTCATTACTGCTAGCAATGCGCCCTTGTTATTTATGACAAAAGTACTGATATGATCTATTGGAGAAACGGATGGTTCTGTACATGTTCTTTTCGTTTTATATAACCAGTCAATCAAATCAATTCTCATTAATTGCTGTACTCAACTTATACGAGTGTCACAAATGCTTTGCCTCAAAACCTCTTTCTAAGTAAGATCTGTGCTTTTTGGATGTTGGGATATAATTCCCTGCTGGCGCAGAGTTTTGACATCAAACTTCAGTTGGTTAATTTATTCTTTCTCCACCAAATGAATTTAGTAGCATTACATTTTCGTAACTTGCATCCCATCCTATCACAATTTCATATTTGATTAGGACACTTTGATATAATTAAGAGGTAAAGAAGTTATACATATGTGAATTAAATAGTATATAGTTGATCAATGTCTTCATATATAATTTTTTGATTGGTGCTTTTGTTTATATGTGGTTCTCTAATAATAAAAATAAGTTAGAGTTTTATGTAAACAACAAATTTGGGTAGTTTAGATGAGGATGTTGAGATGAATATGTAGCAACACAAGAAAAAAATTAAATTTATGACAACATTATTCAAATTCGTTTTGGTGTGACACTTATCTAAATGAAAATGGTTGAAAATCGTTTAAGGTAGTTTGAACATGAATAAAGGAGACTTGTGGAAGTACCACTAGGGAGAGTTAAGTAGATATATGAAATGATGAAAAATTTGATATATGATAAGACACAATAACATCCTTTGATTTATATAGCCGATTTCACTGAGTGGGATAAAACTTTGTTGTAATTGTAGAATTTTAAGTTGATAAGGTTGTAAAATTATATAAAATCAACAATATTTTGAATGTTACGGTAAAGTATACTTTATTTCAATACAAAAGTTAAAATAGCTAATTGTATAATTTATGCCATCTCTATCAAGGATCGAGTTATAGGAAGCAAATAAACATCACCTTTCTCAAAAGGATGATTTGGGGTGGCTTGAATAATATATAATTTGTCGGCAGATAAGCATATTATGAGAATCATATATAAAGTTTCAGTTTATGCAATACCAGCCATAGCTACGCTATTTTTATCAAATGTGAAGGGTTTCGTCCTAGACTTTATGCTAATTAAGAACTATCAATCTAAATTAATTTTTTATCTATAAATAGAATGGAGCAGCTTATATGAAAAGAAAGTTAGTGTCTACTTAAACATTTTTCGTATATGTATAACTGGTGTTGTCGTGTGAAGCTTTTTGCCTATTGAAAAAAAATAATCAGAGTAAGTATTTTCAGCAATAATTTTGTTAAAAGTTGTTAAAAATTCTCACATCAAAAAAGATATAAGAAACTAAAAAAATTTATAAGTGTTGAAAGTATTTCCCTTTAAGGTTTTAAAGTATTTTGGATTAATTGAATCTGCACCTAATAAATTTACTGTCAGAAACTTAACTCTAACAAAAACTTACGTAACTAGAAGAAGCACGCTAAAAATTGAATAAGATGTATTAACTAAACAAGATCTAATTATTCAGCTAATCAATTCCATATCAATTTATCTTTGACTGGAAACATATATAAGGAAGTTACCGGTGGCAATTCGGGAGTTACTTGTAATCTTAAAGCTTTTTCCTACTCTATATATTTGAATGGTGTAAAATTAACCGATAATGTATCCTTGTCGGGTCTATCCTTATATGATTATGTGATGGATTTTGGTCCCTCTAATAAAATATCTTTTGCTATTAAAAAGCAAATCATCTATGCACATATTGGGTCAAAGTTAATATATTTATCGCAAAATCTGTGTCGGCATTTGGCACGCCCTATATGCATAGACAATTAAAAATCAGTTGAAACCTATTGCTCACTAAACAACTTCATTTTGATGATGCTAAGCTAAACAGTATCCCCTTAATCATTCAAACTGTTATATTAATATGTAATGAATCCCATATCCTATAGTGGCATGGATTTGTAACCACCAAGTATACAGAAAGCATATTTAATTATTTAGGGAAAAGGGAAGATATGACAACTAAGCTATCCTTTGCTCTAACGCTTCCTTAAAGACTTCTCCGACACAGCAGTTGCAATATTTTATATGTATCTACTAAGTTATCCACCAATGTATATTCAATTTGAGATATTAGCACATGCATGCGCACCGTTAGCAATTGGCTTTTTTTTATTAATGGGGCAGTTCAAAAAAAAATTATGAATATTGAGTCATTTTTAAAAAAATTTCATGTCTGAAGCTCTTTTGTATGTCGTACGGGGCCCACACAACATACAAAATCGTATGTCCCAAATGCGACACCAGCAGAACATGACACGTGGCTGTGTCGCATTTGGCTTGGACGACACAACCATTGTCAGCGGTTCAAATTCCAACCGCAGACAATTAGCCCCTAAGGTGAGATGTGACACGCTAAACAATTGTCAGCGGTTCAAACTCTTAACCGCTGACAATAATACTAAAATCTAAAATTTAAATTATTTTTTAAAAAATAAACTACATAAGTAAATTTAAAATGAAATACATAAAATAATACAAATATTTGAATCAAATAATATATTTATTTAAAAGCAATCCACTATATTTAATACCAAAAATTTTGAAATTTAACTAAAATACTATATTTATTTAAATCAAATCTACTATATCTAATATCAAAATTAATTAAAAATTCAAAATAATTGATTTTTATAAAAAATATAGTATTTTAGTTAAATATTTGTGTTATTTAATACATTGTATTTTAAATTTATTTATGTATATCACAATAAGTCAAAAAAATTATTTTTATTATAGATTTTAGTATTATTGTCAGCGGTTAAGAGTTTGAACCGCTGACAATTGTTTAGCGTGTCACATGTCACCTTGGGGGGCTAATTATCTGCGGTTGGAAATTTGAACCGCTGACAATGGTTGTGTTGTCCAAGCCATATGCGACACAGCCACGTGTCATGTTCTGCTGGTGTCGCATTTGGGACATACGATTTTGTATGTCGTGTGGGCCCCGTACGACATACAAAAGAGCCCCAGACATGAAATTTTTTTAAAAATGACCCTATATTCATATTTTTTTTGAACTGCCCCATTAATAAAAAAAGCCTTAGCAATTAGCATAATGGATTTCTATCTTATGATCATTACCAAAATCTTACTTCCTATAGCCCTCACAAGTATAAACCTATGATGTATGTGGAAACGGTAAGGAGGTACCATTTCACGTTTTGGAAACGTCTGAAATCGAAATGACACAGAAACGTTCGGAAACGTAGCAGAAACATCCTGGCAAAGGTAGTTGATGCAATCCTCAAAATGAATCATTTTTTAGTTATATTTTGTTATGATTTTTAGTAAATATCTTAGGAATTATGTTAGTTATGTTTAGTTTTCCTTTATTTTTGTATTTTGACTCGTCTAGGTTTTGATTTTGTATTTTATAGGAAATAGGTGAAAAAGGCCCCATTCTAGGCTTAAAAAGGATGACACTCATAAAACAGAGTCAAAAAAAAGTCTAGGAGAAGTCAAAGTTGGACTAATTTAAACCTAATGAGGCCTTAGAAGCACTCCATGGCCTAGCCTTGATGTTGATCTGACTATATTTTATCTTATTCTTTTTATCATGTTTAAATCGGACCCAATTGTGTTTTAGTTGTTCAAAGTCATTAGGTTTTTAGATGTAAAATTGGACCTAGTTTTAAGTTTGGAGAGATTTTGGAGATTAAAGGGAGTTAGAGAGTAATCTCATTTTAGAGTTACTCGTAGAGTACTTTAGGGAATTGGAAAGAAACGTCCTCACTTCATCTCTTTACTTAAGGTATTTATAATTTACTTCTATTTTTTTGTTTTGATTATTTATAATGGTGGTATAGGCTTTCGTGTAAATTCTACCATTATGAGTTAGTAGTCGTTTTTACTTTTAGGGATGTAAAAGTAGTCTCAATTAAACTTTTGATTATCTATTTGATTTCATGTTTTAGATTATTTTTGTATTCTATGCTAGATTTAGTTAATTTTTGATAAGGGACTATAACAACCTTAAAAAAGTTAATTAACATCGTAGAGAGTAATACCAACAAGAGGACCTAAGGGAGAGATGCACCTAAGAACAATTTAACAAACATGATTCATTAGTCTCCATAGGTTACTAGTTCGATAATTAGGATGAAATAAAACCCTTAAGAGTGTTTCCCATAATTGAATTTACACTGTTTAAAGTACTATGCTTATTTTTTCTACTTTTAACCCTTAAAACCACAATCCTTGTTCAAACTAAAGTCCAAAGACCTAACTAGTGCTCAATGACGTGGTCTCTATGAGATCGATATTTTTATTACATGATAAAACACATCCACTGATAGGGGCTATCAAATTTTTGGCGTTGTAGCCGAGGACTGTAATCCATTGGAATTGGTCAAGTTAGTGAACCTTGTGATTGAGTTTTTTCTTTTCTTTTCTTAATTTTTGCTTTGTTCAGATTTCACTTGTGGTATTGTTTATTTTCCTTTATGCAAGGCCTTGTCTTTTATGTGAAGGATGAGGTTAATAGTGAAGCACATCTACTCTCACTTAATTTCAAAAGTGAGAGAACTCTTCATCGGCAAATGAGATAGCAGGAGTTAAAGGAAACTATTGCAAAGATAGTAGTAGAAGATGGAGCAAGACCACTCATGGAGTTTATTGCTCTAATCATAGCAAGCGTGCATTCTAGTCTCACAGCCCCTCACGTAGAAGCTAACCAGTTTGAGTTGAAGTGTAACATCCCTGTTAATTAAAAAAATGAAATGGCGTTATGCATAATTAAATTATAATTAATGGTGGACTTAGTGAAAATTTTAATTAAATAGATCCTAGATTTATTTAAATTAAATTGAGGAGTGCGATTAAATGTAAAAGTGGTTAAATTGTGAGGATAAAGAAATAGTTACAAGTGGTAAGAAGTAAAAATAGATTTATATTAATTATGATTTTTTTATTAATTAGACAAATAAAAGAGAATAGGTTTTTTGAGTTAAAAGAAATAAGAAAAAAGGTTTAGGGAAAAGACCATTGTGCCCTTGACTTAAGTGAAACAAAACTTTTGCCAATTCATTGTCTTCTCCACGTGAAGCATGGAAAGAAACAGGGAGCTTTGCATGAGCCAAAACCGTGAGCTTGAGAGCTTCAATTGGAAGTATATTTGTTGACGAATTTCAAAATTAAGAGCATATTCGGAATCTCGGAAGCATAGGAAACAAGTAGGTATCTTTAATTTTGCCTTTCGTCTTCTCTTCCTTTCTCTCCAATCTTTAACTGTGTGTGGGTTGTCGAGGGTACTATGTTTCTTCATATTTTCATGATAATCAAAGCTCGTGATTGATTCTAGAGGTGATGGGTATTCCAAATTAACAAGTGAGGTATTATTCTCTTGATGGTAGGTTACGGAACGAAGGTCAGAGCCTCATTAGAACAGAAGGATCCTTGAACTTGACGTTAGAATCTGGTAAGGTTAGTTTTCAAGTCATGCGGAGTTAGTTTGAGTTGTTTTGAGAAATTAATTTAAGGGTTCAGAGGGTTTGACGCTTACGACAATTCTTGAATTTATAAAATTTTAGGGTGATAGCACCTTTCAAGCAATTGGTGGAAGAATCGAGGTTTTGAGAGCTCAGAATTGAGGTAAGGGGGTGTTCTTGGTATATAATTTAATGAGAATGAATTTAATTATAGTCCTTTGAGGCATATGAGTGAAAATATTATTTTCCTTATAGAAATAGCACAGAGAGCCAATTAATAGTTAAGTATGATATAAAGTAAAAGGATAGTCAGATTTCATTTTGTTTGCGTTTAATCATTTAAAATGTATATGATGATTATCATAGTTGTAAATTGTGCTTATGATGTGTGAATATGAGGATTGATTATTACCGGTGTGGCATGTTGTTGAATAATGCATTGTGGTAATTATTTTATATCCTAAGGAGATGGCCTTTATGCCAGAGATACTTGATAATGATGATGTTGGGTGATATATGCCATTTATACCCTTCATTTTTGGCTCCCGTGGTCGTTAGTGCCCAATTAAGTTATCTAGTGGTCAAGTAGGACTCAGTGGTTAAGGTAGGGAGCCAGGTGGGCTCGGTGGACTAGGTGGGTTCACGAGATGTCAGGTGGACTCCCTGCTAATGGTTGATCCTTTTAGTATCTGGATACTATAGCGTCTTATGCTATGCTTGATTGAAAGTCAGTTTTGAGAATATATTGATAATGGTTGTGATGCTTACAATGAACATATGAATATTGATTATGACAATTAAAAATTGATGATGGTGATATTTTTATTGTTAATTTATGACTGATTTACTATGTATCTGTTATTGAAATTATTTGCATTGAATTATATAGTCAGTCACTCACCCTTATAGTTGTTTCAGTGACTGGAGATAGGGAGGTTTTAGATGCTCCGAATACCAGTGTAAAGTAATTTAGGAAGCACTACCAAGACAATTCATGGATGGATATTTTGATATGTATTTTGTGGATGTGATAGATATGTAGTGTGTTTATGTGTATGTATATGTATATGTGATGATCAATGTTGCCTACTTAAATGATGATTATGCCATAATATTGAATTTGATGGAATTGATGAAGTAGAGTAACATGAGATGATGTTTAATTGGATGAGGATGGACTTGATAAAATTATAGGTAATGGTATGAATAATTGAAATTTATGAGATATGATTGTATATTGTAAATGATGTCTAGGGAATGTGTTTATGATGAATGTGGACGTTGAGTCATGATTGAAATAGCTTTATAATTTGTAACAGGCAAGTTTTGAAGACTTTATGTGTTGTTGAATTATTTGGTATGCATGTTATATTTATAAGTCATGGAATTAGTGTTGATCTATGTATGAGTTTTGTCTATTAAAGAAACTGGATGGGCCATATTGCACTTTATAAGGTTGTGGGACCTCTAGATGAGTTTAATAGGTTGCTAATGTCATTTGAAAGTTGTAGAAAGTGGAATGACCCAATCCCAATGGGATTTGATGGTCCAAATGGCATGTTATAGGCAAAGTTGCTAGAACATTTTTATGTACAAGTTGGTTAATTTTTAGAAGTTTGAGGTACAACCAGTTGTCACATGTCATGAAAGGTGTATTTTTGGTATGTATAAAATTTGATGATGTTTGGAATTGATTTGATAGGGCTTTGGTAGGTTGGAAGTTGAAATTAGGATGAAATTCTACATAAAAGGCGACTTAGTGCTTTCATGACTCGCTTGAGCGAGTAAATTTCGCTCAAGCGAGATGTTTACAGAGTCCTGGAGGTTCCATTCTGTGTAAATCTCGCTTAAGCAAGAGTAATCTCGCACAAGCAAGGTCAAATTCACTCAAGCAAAGTCAATCTTGCTCAAGTGAGATTCGAACAGAATCAAGGGCTGCATACTGTTAAGAATTCACTCAAGCTAATGTCATTTTGCTCAAGCTAATGGCATCTCGCTCAAGTGAGATTTTGATAAATTCAGGGATCCGTTTTGTTTCTTCTCTCGTGGTTAATCTAGGCTGAATTAGCCTTTGAGTTCTTCACAAAAGTTGTATACAATTTTGTCCCATTTGGCATCAGTATCACATCAATCGGAGGTCGATAGCTCAAGTTATACACAAAATACTAGAGGGTGTTTAAGCTGAAAATTTCAACTGGACTGTTTCTACAATTTCGTGAATTAGGAAGTCTTAGAGGCATAATTGGCCCTCGACTTCTTCATAAAAATTGTAGGTAATTATGTTGCAGAGGTGTACCAAGTGGATTTATATCGATTGGAGTTGTGTAACTCCGATTTGACATAAGTTACCGAGATGTGCGCAGGTAATAACTGTGTTAAAAAATTTTCTTTTAACCTTTCCTCATCAAGGTCTCAATTTTTTATATCTACTACATTAATTAAAGCAAAATTGAAATAAATTAGGCTTGATTACATGATTTAAACTTTAATTATTAGGCAACATGTTATATAAAGTGTGGGCTTATGGGCATGGTAATGAAGATACCATTCTCTAGACTGCCTACAAAGGACCCAAACCTTCATCTATCCATATTCCTAAAGTACTGCAACAACATTAAGATGAATGGTGTCACTTAAGATCATATTTATTTGAAGTTGTATCCATTGTCACTACTGGATAAAGCCAACTTGTGGCTTAATTCACCGTCAAAAGGTTCCATCATAACTTGGGATCAATTATCTTCAACATTCCTAAAACATTTTTCCCACATAGCAAAACCTCTACCTTTAAAGCTCAAATTATTAGTTTTTGTTCAGAAGGATGATGAGTCACTTTTTAAGGCATGAGGAAGGTATCAAGAACTATTAAGGAAGTGTCCTCATCATGGTTTGCTGAAGTGGATGGTAGTTTCCACCTTTTATGATGCTTTAGACAATTTAACTTGCATCACGCTTGAAGCAACTACAGGTGGTGAATTGATTGCCAAATCAATAGATGATAGCCTTGACTTGATTAAGAGCATGGTAGCTACCCATGGTAGTTGGGTCTAAAACTATGATCAAAACAATAGGACCCCGGGTAACCATGAGATCCATGCTTTTGATTTCTTAGCTGTAAAGGTTAATGCTCTTGCATCTAAATTTGGTAATATGAATATCATTTGTGTAACAGGTGCTACTAACCTCTTGTTTATATAAGGTTTTGTGGTAATGTTGGTCACATAGAAATAACCTAAGATGATTCAAACAAGGCAAGATAAGTCTTATATGGTGCAAGTGCATGCCACCATAAATTCTATGACTATCTAAAGCAATGGAACCCATACTCCAAAATGTATAATCCAGGATGGAGAAATCATCTAAATTGTTAGGAAATGGCCTTAGACTGAAGAGGGGGTGAATTAAGTCTTGGATTTTTCTCATTTTTAGTGGAAGCAATAAAAAGAGAAGTGATCATTTTAAATAACTCTTTGAATAAAAATGTTTGTAAAAGGATATTTGAGAAACACATGAAAATAAAGATTTAAGTAAATATGATAAGAGAGTAAAATAAATAATTTAATAGCATAAATAAAGATAATAGGGACAAGAAAGAGCACACGATGATGCATCATGGTTCAATCACCACCACTAAGATCTAGTCCAATTTCCCATCCCAAAGACTTAGAATTTTGCACTACAATATGAAATCTATTTACAACTCTTGGACTATCTTGCCCAATTGTAAAACTTCCTTACAACCCGTTTGCTAAACCTAACAGGGATTCACTAGTCTCAAGGGTATCCCAAAGAAGACTTTCTCTCACCCTAGACCTAAAACACTCTAGTCTAAGTGCAAAAAGAAAAACAAGGATTACAATGTGAATCCTATGATAAAAAAGAACTTTAGAATAAGCAAGGAATAAAACAAGTGGTGTGTTTTGTATTGAACCCAGGCATTCAATTTATAGGGAAACAATTCGTCAAAAAATAGAAACGAAATGTGTCAAGTTTCCCAAAATACAACATCTTCTAGAAATAAGTCAAAAGACCAAAAATAGAGCCCAACACGCTATTATTGATTCAAACTAGTGTCTACTTTGGTTTGAACCAGACATCCCTCTTTTAACCTAAAATATGAGTTTTTAACCCAATTTGCTCATTTTTTGTTCCTTGACCTATTTTTGGTCTTTTCAAAAATTATTTTAAGACTTAACCCATTTCCTTTTACTCATTTTTTGTCCTTAACCATCTTAACAAAAAACACTTTGAGGCCAAACCCAAAGATGCATTCACAATGGAGAATTGTTGTTGAAGCTCCATGTATGGTCTTCATGCCACAAGGTGCGTCCTGAAATTATTTCCTTTTGCTTTAAGCACAAGTTCCACTTAGTCTTAGAATCCTCTTTCTAGTTTGTTATTATCAAAACAACCTACTTACACATAGGAATTATACAAACTTCTCTTACTAGAACAATCAATCACAAGATAGGTTGAATGGTAATGGCAACAATAATAAGGGACCACCTAGTTTCCCTAATGGAGAGAAAAAGTCAATGATTGATAGAACAGAAAAGGAAATCAGCCTTTCCATTATCTCTCAGGAAAAGACCAATCGGGGCTAAAGGCACACATACATAATGTTGTCAACGATGTGTCCAATTTGCAAGGGAAAGTTGACTCGATCATCATTGACAACAAGATGGTTGAGACACAAGTGGCCCAACAAGCTTTTACTATAGCTTGGTGAAAAACCGAGGGAAGTTCCTTGGGCTACCTGAGCCCAATCCTAGAGCCCGTTGAATGGTCGTATCACCCAAACTTCCTCAGTCATGGACAAGACCACACTGGCTTACTTTTTGGATGCCAAGAAATAAATGAACTTTTAAAGAAATGTCAAGTTCCATTAGTACTCTTTTGATCGACCTTATAACTCATAAAGTTAGAATCAGAATAACCAACAAGATAGGATCCTACACCTTTAGGATACCACATACCCATGTGTTGTGTTCCTACTAAATATCTTAGGATTCTTTTTACAGCAGATAAATGTGATTCATTAGGGAAAGATTGAAAGCAAGCACACATGTATACCACAAACATTATATTAGGCCTGCTAGCGATGAGGTAAAGAAGAAAATTGATCATACCTCTATACTTCTCATCAATGGTTTTACTTTATTTTTTCTTCTCTAAGTAGATGTAGCTACCTTATTTGTTTTGTCCATTCCAAACTTCTTAAGAAGCTCCTTGCAATATTTGGATTGACTTAGGAATATCCCTTCCTTAGTTTGCTTGATTTGTAAGACCAAGAAGTAAGTCAACTCTCCCATCAAGGACATCACAAATTCTTCTTGCATCATACTTGAGAACTCTTTACAGAGTTTTTCACTAGTAACACCAAAAACTATGTCATCGACATAAACTTGTACTAAAAGGATATCGCTAGTGCTTTTCTTTTTAAAGAGAGTGGTGCCCACATTTTCTTTTTCAAAACCATTTTCTAAAAGAAAAGAGCTTACTTGATCATACCAAGCTCTTAAAGCTTGTTTTAATCCATAAAAAGCCTTTTTTATTTAAAAACATCATCGGGTTTTTCAAAACATTCAAAACCAAGTAGTTGTTCCATATAAACTTCTTCTTGAATAAAATCATTCAAGAAGGCGCTTATGACATCCATTTGGTAAAGTTTAAAATCGAGAAAACATGAAAAAGCAAGCAAAATATAGATAACTTCTAGCCTAGTGACAGGTACAAATGTTTCATCATAATTTATTCCTACCTTTTGATTATACCCCTTAGCCACTAGCTTAGCTTTATTATATGTTGTTATCCCTGATTTGTTTAATTTGTTTCTAGAAACCCTGTAACATCTCAGGTCATAAATTTAATTAATTCCGCGGTGAAGAAATTATCAATTAAATTATTTCTAAATATTATGAATTAAATTATATTAATTGATGAGTTTTAAATTCATGATAGTATTAATTAAGTAATTAAACGTGAATAATTAAGAGATTAATTTTAAATTAAATTGCATTGGTGAATTATTATTACCCGAGGGTAAAAGTAAAACTTAATTAATCATTAGAAATAAAAGATAAGGGAAATAGAATTAGAAAAGAAAAAAAAGGATTAAGAATTTAAAGAAATTGAAAAGAAAATTAAAGGGGGTATGAACTATCCAAATTGCCTTTAGAGTAAAACTAAATTTTCAACTTCATTTTTCCATCTTATTTTTCTCGTGAAAAAGAGTGAAACTGAGAGAAAAAGAAAACTCTATGCGATGACGCTTCAAGGCCAAATCAAAGGTCGATTCGTTGCTGAAACTTTAAATTGAACGTGTTTTTGGAATCCCGGGAGCGAGGTAAATTAATGGGGACTGTCAATTTCTCAATCCTTCTCCTCTTCTCATGGTTATATTTTCGGGTCCATAGGGTTTGATATGGAAAGGGTATTGTTCTTTGCTTTTATGGCATTTTAGAAGCATGGGTATTGTTCTTTGTCTTCCTTATTTTTCCTTCTAACTGAATGGCAAAGTCATTGGGGGAGGGTTTCGATTTTTCTCTTTTATGGTATTTTGAAGATTAGAAATAACTCATGGCGTAGTGGGTGTTCCAAAATGCCTAATGGTTGATGGTTTCGGCATTCCTAGGTGTTGAATCGAAGATAAGAGAATCGTTTGATGAGGCAGAATCTTGAAATCATTGTCAGAAGTAGAAATAGTAAGCTTCGGAACCCTAAACCCTAGGAATCGATTTTCAGAGGGGCAATTTTTCTTTCTACGCAGTATGCTTACAGGTAATCGATTACCATGTCTGTGTAATCGATTATAGGGTTTGTGTAATCGATTACCAGGGCCGCAGAAGGGAGTTATTAGGTGTTTTGAGTGACGTGATTAGGTTCCTATTGTTTATTGCTAGGGAAGCCTAAAAGGTGAAAAATTTACTTTGATTTTACAAGACCCCAGAATAAATATTAGGAATCGCTAAGGGGACATTACGAACCCATTTAGCGCCAATTATCAAGTGGTAAAAGGCTCTTGGGACGAGCTCCCATACTTGGTTCCTTTCAAATTGATTCAATTCATCATGCATAGCTAAACCCTAAAACTCATCTACTAAAGCCTCTTATAAATTTTAGAAATAAATGCGACATTATTACCAAAATTTCTCAAGGAGCTTTAAGTAGATACTCTCTTAGTGACATCATTGATCACATTGTTTAGGTGAAGATTCTTTAAGGTCCTCCATTCCTTGGGTGGTTAGATAGAACTAGGTTTTTCCTCTTCTTGGTCCTTTGTGTCTAGCTCTTTGAGTTCATCTACAAGATAATCAACTACCTTTCCTAGCTTTTGGGGTCAGATTAATCATAAGATACATGAATAGACTCTTTCAATGGTCATAGTTCTTTTATTATAAACCATATACGCCTTACTGTTTAATGAGTAACCAAGAAAAACAACCTCATCAGACTTAGCGTCAAATTTTCCAAGATTATCCTTCTCATTCTTTAAAATAAAGTATTTGCATCCAAAGACATGAAGAAGAAGTTTGGTTTTCTTCCCTTATAAAGCTCATAGGACATTTTCTTTAAAATATGGGTCTTATTAGAACCCAAATCATTTCAAAAGAAGTTGACTCACTAAATCAGCTTAGAAATGCTTTGAAGATCATCTTCACTAAGCATGGTTTGAGCCAATTCTTACAAAGAACAAATTTTCCTCTCAACAAGTGCATTTTGTTAAGGCGTTCTTCGAACATAGAAATTATGCTTGATTCCATGTTTTTCACAATAGTTTTTGAAAATGACATTTTGAAACTCTCCCCTATGATCACATCTAATAGATGCAATTTTTAAATCTTTTTTCATTTTGAACAATCTTGGCTAATCTATAAATCTTTAAAAAGCTTCATCCTTAGTGATTTTGAAAAGGGTCTATGTGAATCTAGAGTAATTGTCAACAATCACAAGAGCATAATAATTTCCACCAAAGCTTTTGATCCTAAACGATCCAAAAAGGTCCATGTGTAAAAGTTGTAAAGGTCGGTTTGTTGAAAATAATGTTATCAGAACCGCACCGGTCATTGAACCAATGAAGACATTGATTCAAAGGTCACTGGTCAGACCAATGATTGAAACGTGGTCAAACCAGTAGTAATAAATCATTATTATTATTATTGATATTTATTTATTTATTAAATAATAATCAATTAGATCAAAATAACTTAATATTTATAAAAAGTCTAACAAGTGTATTAGAATTTAAACCAGACATAGTCCAACCCAAGTAAAATAACAAAAATGTCCACTAAAATTCCACATAATTAGAAAATAGATTACTAAAATTTAAACATCATTATGATAATCATCAAGATCAATTCCAGCACATATGACATCTTCTCCATGAAGACCTGGATCACTTACACCGATTGGTTCTAATGTCGGTAGCTTTTCAATTTCAACTTATTGAACACCTAGCAAATTGATTCAAAATGTTAGTAACCATCCATATTAGATATAAGGTTGGTTATCTTATGCGAGGTTATGTAACAGAACCTATATTTATTTTTTAACACACTAAGTCATTAATAGAACTTACACTGGTCATCAATGAAAAAGTAAAAGAGTAAGACTTATTTTTTCATGATTCACCATCAAACACCGAAATTGCATATTCCTGAAACATTATATCTTCAATATTATCAACACTAAACTCAAGAGATATTTCTTCATCAATAACCCAAAGATCAACTTTGTCAATTGATTTATAATCAACATGATCATACTTTTGTTATTTGTTTTGCATCCTAAACACACATCAATTTTTAATCATCATAAAATTGCATTAAGCATAAGTAAATCAAATGCAGTGCTATGAATTTTTTAAAACAAAATCTACATACCTATGCTTCAAACACAAGTTATAAACTAGATCATTTAATCTTTTATGTTCTAGTCTATTTCTTTTCTTTGTGTGAATGCATCCAAAAAGGCTTCGATTCCTTTCACATCTAGAAAAAGATGTAGTTTAGCTAAGGATGC
Source organism: Clitoria ternatea (assembly GCA_037962975.1). Classification (NCBI taxonomy): domain Eukaryota; kingdom Viridiplantae; phylum Streptophyta; class Magnoliopsida; order Fabales; family Fabaceae; genus Clitoria; species Clitoria ternatea. The sequence goes on along the minus strand of CM075674.1, from coordinate 100,141,680 downwards.
GCATGGCTAATTTTTTACAAGTTTGGAGCACTGCTTCCATACAATCTTCATCATTCATCTACACGTTACATATGAATATTAGATAACAATAATCAATCTTTAGAGTATTAAGAAAATGATTACATATAATTACATAAGGATAATTAAATTTCACCAGGCCGTATTGTCTTTGAAACAATATAAGCACTCTCTTAGCTAAAACTTCCTTGTCGCTGATGATACATTTGGCTTTCTTGAATATCAATAGTCAAATCAATTCCAAAGCTCCTTATATCAAACAAATCAAGTAAGGAATGCAATACTCTACTCTTCTTATGAAAGCTATCATCAAAGAAAAAAGTTGAATTCAAGAAGTTTTAGCATGAAGATGACACTTAAAATGTGTGTCCCATGTAGCCTTAATATTATTTTTATAAGGATGATACAAATCCTTGTTACTCTTAAACATCTCCTAAATCATATTTTTTGCTCTTTCCATACCTTCATAAACATAACCTAATGATAGTTTTTCATCACCATCTATTATCCCAAGCAAAGTGATAATGAGGGATATAATTTTTTATATTGTAAAGCAATCTTTCCAAACTCTATTTTCTAAGGCAATAGCACTAAAGAGTTTTCCAGCTAAAGTCTTAGCTAACTGATGATTTATGAAGTGCTTGTCCACAACCAAAGCTTGCAAATAACTCTTGTGATCATAAATGCTTTTCAATGTGATGAATGTAGTGGCAAATCTAGTCACTCCATGACATACAATTTCTTTCCAACCCACTATTTTCCTAAACTAAGACAAGAAAATCATATGATTTTAAATAAAAATAGTTATCTTTAAAGCCTTTGTTGCAAGTTCAACCACATATAACATACTAGCAATATCCTTCAACAAAAGATATAGGCAATGAGCAACACACGGAGACCAGAAAATTATTTCATACTTGTCATGTATCAGTTTCCCAGTTGCTACATAGTTAGCTGCATTATTCATAACTATATGGACAACATTCATAGGCCCAACCCACTCAATAATTTTAGAAAACAAGTTGACTGATCTGTTAACATCTTTGACAACTAATAAGTCTTGAAAAGACTTAGTTTTTAGTTATTTTTCATAAATTACTTTCTTAATTATTGTCAAATAATTATTAATTGGCCATTTCAATGCTTTTTATGAAATAAGTTGTCTAAACTAAGAATTGTTGGAATTATCTTTAAGATAAAAGATTTGTGAATAGTTTTAATTTTAAGTAAATATCATTTAAAAGTATGTATTTTTGGTGTAAAAGGTAACCCCAGCGTAACCACGCCTAAGGCTGGCATAGCTATGTTAGGCATGTTTCCCTCATATATGTGTGTAGGTCCAGTTGTCTAGGAACCCAATGTAGAAACGCCCTATGAGCGTGTCCCTACACTAGGAAAGCTAATGTACCATAAAGAGAACCAATAGGCCAGCATAACCACACTAGTGCTAGTGTAGGTATGCACAAGAAGAGGCCATCAAATATGCATGACCTGGGATCGTAACGTGACTACATGAACACAACGTAGACCCACACCCGTAAGCATAAAGCACCAAGGAAGCATTAGGGGTTGGGCAGGCCTATGCTCAACCCAGCATAGGACAAGGCAAGGCACTCCATTAAGCCAGGACCCAATTGCATGTAAGTACACCTACCAACGTACACCTATGTTGGACAAGGATTTAACCATCAGGTCTTACCAGAGCTGTGGCGTACTTATGCCTGTGTTCCACGTCCCAAACGCTGGCTCCCAAAAATCATCAGACCCTGAGCGTGCTTACGCTTAGGCCAGTGTGCCACTACGCCCAAGGATCCCAACACCAGACTTCACCAAGGCAATAGCTCAGCATACCTATGCCCATGCCCCGCGTGCCCACGCCAAGCTACTGAGTTGTGGTGCTAAGGCCAACGTACTCTTAAGCTAGACCAACGTAGATATGCGCATGTGTGTGCGAGTCCATGTTGTGATGCTGAACTTTGTACACTTGTAACTTAGTTAATTTAAGTGGGTTAATTATTGTTTCATTAAGGGTAATTATGTAATATTAGCTTAGGTAGTTAGTTAGTTCACTTAATATATATATGTAGGATGAATTTAAGTCAGAGAATAGATTTTACTTCATATTTCATTTTTTAGATTTTACTCTCTCTCTAATATTTTTCCCTCTCTAAATTCTCTCATTCTCTGAAAATGTAAACCATTGTGATTCATCTTTGTTCTTTCATGTATGGTTAAATCCCTAGGATTGGGACTAATGGAATCTGTAATAGAACTTCCACTCAATTAATTGGAAGCATTGGAATCAGTTAAGGCAAGTTCTGAACATGGAAAATTTTGAGTTTCAACTTCTTGGATTTCAAGACATAATTCATAGGTGTTCATTAGAGAGGAATCATGGTAAATGTCTTAGGTTTGAATTTCTTAACCTAGTTACTTCAGGCCTAAGAAATTAGGGTGAATAGCTAGGGTCCTTTAATTTTCACAATTAATTCAGTAGAAATCAATACCTAAGGGATTAAGATTGATTTGTGTTGAATTAGTGATAATTGCCTAAGGAATTAGGAATTATCCGTCTGTGAGAGTTGAACATTGCAATAACTGAGTACAATGCCACAATTATGTGAATTTACTGGAAATTGGAGATGAAATCAATTCCAATATGTTGTTAGTATACTTTTTATCCCTTTCTTTTACTTTGCTTGCTATATTACTATTAGAAAACATAAAAATATAAATCCTATTTAGAAAACCTACAAATACATGTCTTTCTTGTATCTAAAGGTTCAACTAGTGTATCTTCTAGGTTGTGATACTTAATATAATCCCTGTGGAACGATACAAAAATTACTACTTTTTAAATGATTGATGCACTTGCCAAAGTTTCATCTAATGAATTCGCATCAACAACATTTGATACATCAATAGGTTTCATAAAAGATATAGCTATATATGAATTAGAATTACATAACATGATTGTACAAATGATTAATATAAATTAACTTTTAAAAGTTAAAATAAATTGTATAATACCTACAAGATAATAAACTAGAAAGTTTATTGGAGTTCTTTGTCTTTGACCAGTCCAACCATTAGGCGTAATAATACATCCCAACTTAGCCTAATTGGCCCATTGTGTTTTAACAAGTAATTAGCACATTTTCTTATAATCTCTTAACAAGTTCAACCTTAATTCATGATAAGATGGGCCTTTGAAACTAATCCGACCTTAAGACCGGCCCCTAGACTTAAAGGTAATTTGACCAAAATCTGTCTTCTAGAACCGGTGTGATATGATGACCGGTATGAGTCATTCTCTCAAAGCCGACATCTTACATAATGGAATGATTTAATGCCGGTTATCACGCGAAAGGCCCCCAAACTGACCCTGTTGCGAGTTATTCACTTAATACTGGATGGTCAGAGTTGACCTATGCCCTAACGTGCTGAACAAGTAACTTGCAAAATAACTGATGGGTAGGTAGAGCTATTGCAAAATGTTTCCATCACAAGTCAGCTTTACTACAAAAGAGCAAAGTAAGTACTGACCATGTATGGAAGACTTGAAAATAAAAAAGCTTCTTCCACTCCCTCCAGGTATAAATACTAATGTATCAATGTAACATGGTAAGAACATTCTCTCTAACCTTACGCTTAAGCTCTGAAATTCCCTTGAACATTCACTAACTTGAGTGTTGAAGTGTCTTTGCAGGTGACATCCTTTTTTTCCCCCACAATGCGTAAAGCTGGTGCTATTGGTATGAGGAATCACTCCAAGACCTTTATTCCCTACTGAAATTAAGGATATAATATCAGATCTTAACTGTACTGACATAAAATAGCTAAAATCATATTTTCAGGACTATCCCGAGGCCAGATCGTGCACCCTAACCCAGACCAATTCATTGGCACGCCCTGTTTAAAAACTCACACCTTGGCCTTTGTTGTTCTCGCCTTGAGCTTTCTGGCCTTTGGTGCCTTACAGAGATTTTTCCTCCATGGTGTGTTGAAGAACTTCCTCTGGCTCTCGTTTTTTTTCAATTTTTACAACATAAAAAAATATAAGCAACAATGTAAATGAAATGTAACAAAGAAAAGGTTGGGGACGCTACCTGAGTTTTTGAAAAGCTTAAAGGTTCTTGAAGCAATTATGAACACTCCTTCCTCTCAAAAATTTTCTAGGGCTTGAGTCTCTCAGAATTTTGGCAGAGTTTCAATAACACAAATGCAAAAGTGATTTTTTGAATGTCTAAGAGTCCCCTCTCATAGAATGGCTAGGGGAACCCAATATGGCGTAGTTTTGCATATTTCACACATTTTGAATTTTTGGGCTGAGTCTTTTCGTTCCCCAAGGCCCATTGTCCAAAAAGTAATCACCAAAATCAAGTAAAGTAAGGTGACCGTCAAATGATTAGAAATTAAAGTTGTATGATTAGCGTAACCCACTATGCACGTAACGCCACGTTTTATAAGAATAATAAATGCGATATAGTTGTGAGTATAAGCAAAAATTTCAAAGTTATAAATGGCCTTAAAGTTACCCACATGCATAAGAAGTACCTTGGTTAAGAGTTTATAGCTCATTGAAGCAACCGACATGATCACTTTAACAAGCTAGGGGGTAAATGATCTGGCCATCAGATCGGCCCCTAGACTTAAAGGTTATTTGACCAAAATCCATCTTCCGGAATCAGTGTGATATGATGACTAGCATGAGCCATTCTCTCAACTTTAGCATCTCACGTAATGGAATGACTTAATACTGGTATCTGTTATCACGTGAAAGACCCCCAAACTAACCCCGTTGTGAGTTATTACTCAACATCGAAGGGTCAAAGTCCTTAGTGTACTGAATAAGTAGCCTGCAAAATGACTAATAGGTAGGTAGAACTGCTACAAAATGTCTCTATTACAAGTCAGCTTTACTGTAGAAGAGTAGAGTAAGTACTGACACCATGTACGAAAGAGATGAAAAGCAAGAAGGCTCTTCCACCCCCTCCAGGTATAAATACCCATACATCATCATAACATGGTAAGAACATTCTCTATAACCTTATGCTTGAGCTATGAATTTCCCTTGAACTTTCATTGACTTGAGTGTCAGAATGTCCTTGTAGGTGACACCCTCTTTTTGCCCTACAACACGTAAGGCTGGTGCTGCTGGTACAATGAATCACTCTAAGACCTCTATTTCCCACTAGAATTGAGGATATAATACCGGATTTCCACTAGACCAACGTAAAACACACCTGAAATTATATTTTAAGGACTGTCCCAAGGCCGGACTGTGCACCCCGACCACGATCCAGTTCAGAAACCATGGCCAATAATACAAATAACATCTAAAGTAGGTTGAAAATAAGGTGAATTTGCTATATTAAAAGGAATACAAGCATCAAACATCCACTTAGCAATTTCTAACTTAGCTTTATGCATTGTAGTTTTGCTAGCCAGTTCACTTTTTAACGTTGGTTAAGCACCAAGGGTAGTCCTTGGAGAAAAATAAGAAGAGAAAACCATTAACTTTCCTTTAAAGATTTGCTTGGGGAAAAGACTAGTCTTGTATTTCCTCTTTAATACATTCAAATGCTTCATCAAGGTCTTCTTTTTCCTTATTCAGTTTAACTTTCTTCAATGACACTACCATTTAATGATGAACCTCATCAAGGACTTTTGGACAAGAGCTTATTTAACCTCTTATCTTAGTAAGATGATGTTTCATTTTGTTGATGCCCTCTATTTTTATATATTGCCATAAAATAGACAAATATATACATTAGTTTTTCCTTCTTTTCTAAAGCCAAAATAGTCCCATGCAGGGCCAGTCTTTCCATGAAATAAAGAAATGCTATTAGAGGATTGTTTGTTAAAAGATTATAGGTCACTAACATTAGAAGAAGTAGGATTGAAGTTATCTTGTGAAGCATTAGCATCCATATTATCCTATAAGGAAACACCAATTAATAAACCATAAAATAAAAGAGGCAATGTTATAAATACACTAATAAGGCAATCACATTAGTTAGGAATTTAATTGACCACTTCTATAATAAAATAAAGAAATTTAATTAAAAGTCAATATAAAACATTAGTACTTGATAATAAAATATTTCACTGGATGTTTTATAGATAAAATGATCACATAATAATAGTTTATTAATTACGATTAGTTACTGAAGTAATTTTTCCACAACATTGTTTTTCCTTACATATTTAATTTTGGTACCCAATCACATGCTTTAAAAAATTACTTGAATAATATCTGGACCAACAAATATTAATCACTTGTTTTTTCTTTGATAGGAAATTAATAAAGAAATAAGATAAGTAAGAAAATTTGGATTAAAGGTATCTGTACATACATATATGTCAAATGTAATGAAAGTGGAAGTTTTAGTATTAATAAGCTAATCATAATTGAAAGTGAAAGTTTTAGGCTTTTAGCATTAACAAGCTAATTATAATTTAACATTCTAAATTTGAAGCACCTAGACCACAGGTAACTAATGTGATGATGATAAGGTAGTTGGTATTTCTAAACTTGTACCATAATTGCACTAATCAAAGGATAAAGTCACAAAACTTATAATACAGCCTCCAAAGTTAATTTTTTTAACCCAATCTCATCCCTACAGTAAAATATCCTATATATATATATATATATATATATATATATATATATTTAAACACACCATAAGTCAATGTTAAAGGCGACCTAAAAATCAAAAAGGATAATGGCACATTGGTGACATTAAATCATGAAGGAAATGAAATATAACCAGCTAAAAAATCAGAAAGGATAATGGAACATTTTATTTTATCTATTTAAGTTTTAGTTGTGATTTACCTAACAATTAACCATTTTCAGCTAAGCAATTTATTTAGAAAGGACACAGGGCATTAAAATGCAATGCTAGATCTGAACAATAGCAACAGGCCAGAAATCAATGAACAACAATAGCAAGAATCAATAAATAACAGTACTAAGAATCAACGAACAACAGCACCAGAAATAGAAACATGGGGAAAAAAATCAAAGGCAACACTGCACATGAAGAGAACTGACCTGAAGGGTTTGACGTGAGGGGCTTGATGTTGATGGAAGAATCTCTAAGGTGAGAGAGTAGAGCTCGACGTTCAAGGTGTGGTGCTCGACGGTCAAGGCGCGGTGCTCGATTGTGATGGTGTGATGCTCGATGGTGAAGGCGGTGTGCGACAATGAGACGACATTTTCATACTTCAGTCTTCGGAGGAAGAAAAGACAGAAAAGCTAAGAAAGAGTTCTTGAGGGAGAAAAGATGGAGAAAGAGCTCTTGAGGGAAAGAGAAAGGATTAGGAACGGGAAGAAAAGAAAAGAAACTTAACAATTTAGGGGAAATATTTCTATACAACGTCGTCTTTGGCCTAAAATTTTTTTTTAATAAATTTGGGGACCTGGTTTAGACTAGGTAAATATGGATTTTACTGATTTTTGATTGGTTTAATAGGATACTGATTTTTCACGCTCCCGAACCGAGGGAGGTACTAGGTCTCGTTCTGACTAGTTCAACCAGCTAGTCTAGTCTGCTTCTGACAACATTGGTTGAAACAATGTTTTTAGATTTAAAATAAGTTCTCACTTGATTCCTTTTTCGGCATGCATCATAAAAACGATTTTGGAATTTTAAAGGGGTAAACCATCTACTAGATTTTTTGAAATAAGCTTATTCAGATGCTTAACGTGAATGTAGGAAATTCTCCTATGCCATTCTTCTTTTGAAGAAAAGGTTTTTCTCATCATTTAAGGGTAAAATGTCAAGGTTAATCATATAAACATTATCGACTCTATGCTCAAAATACTTTATCTTTTTTTTATTTCATCCTCGATTATGCAACATCTAGAATAAAAATGGCAGGGTTACCTTTATCACATAATCGGCTTATGCTTAAGAGATAATGGTTAAGCCATTTAACTAAAAGAACATCAAAGATTGAGGTTGATTGAGGATTACTTACCCTTCTAACTCCAAGGATTCTTCCTTTGGTGTTGTCTCTATAGAGCACATGACCCTTGTTGTGAACAATGAATTAATCAAACTTGTTCTTGTCACTGGTCATGTGTTTTAAGTATCCACTATCTAGGTACCACTCGAGTTACTTGACTTGAATCACACTTACAAGAACATCTTTGATTATCATTTTTAGGTACCTATTTCTTCTTGGGTCCTTGAGAGTTAGTTGAGGGACCTCTGTCCTAAAAACTTTGTTTAAAGGTGTCTATTTTCCTAGTATTACACATAAAAGCCTTGTGACCTTTTATTCCATAGTAATAACATTTAATAAATAGAAATTTGGATTTGTTTTATGAAAGAAAATTTGTTTTACATTGGTCACCAAAGAAGTTTTCAAAAATCTTTTTGTTTGTTGGGCTTATAACCAATACCCGTGCTTTGTCAAACATACATCTTTGGTTACTAAGTAAAATGTCCAAGTTCCTTTTGCCATTTGTGAAGTTGGCCAATGTATTATTTAAATCTTGAATTTCATCCTTTAAATGCTTACAATTAGAACAAAATGCTATCGACGATTCCATTTTAGTTTTTGAAAGAAATGTTTCAAGAGAAGAATTCCTTTAACCAAATTATTGTTAACAACATTAATGGAATCAAGTTGATTTTCAAGAAAAGAGATGTGATTTTTAAGTTCTCAATATGATAATGATATATGTGGTCCTTCGACCTGAAGTCACTACGATTCCTACATGAGAAATTTATTATTTTAATACAATTAAATGTTTATAAGAAGGTGATAAAGGTTATAATTAGACAGTAAACAAATCGTGCAGAAAGATATGACATAACCATGGTAAGGAGAATAAATATTGGATATTTATTCAAATAAAGTCTACTCCGGTATCAAGTAAAACAAATTGGGCTAAATAAGAATGACGAAGATCATGCTTTCGGCCAATTAGATAATGTGACAAAGGGAATAAACATAAACATAAAATGATAATCACTTATTGATTATATCATTTTAATATTTATATTTGAATAATAATGTATTGTTAAATGTCGTTCATTGTATTATATTAAATATAAAATAGTGACAGAATAAGGTGGTCACTAAAACTAAAAACATAACCATATTTTACAGCCAAATAAATTTAGGAGCTAAATTTAATTTCATATCCGGTCACTAATATGGTCGCAAGTGACAAACCGCACTAATAGGTTACTGCGCATTCAACATCGGCATTGGGAATTTGGGTGGCACCATTAGGGGCTTATTTGTGACCGGTAATTTTTAAAATAAAGTTAAAAATGTGATAATTTTAATCCCAACTATAAATAATAATAATAATTATTATTATTATTATTATTATTATTATGAAAATGCAATCACCAAAATGAAAAAAAATTTAAATTCACCAATTATATGGTGTGTAGATATAAACAATAGAACAATATATATGTATATATAACATTCATAATTCCTTCCTTAAATTGTTTTCCCTGGCCTCGATAAATGAAAGCCGTTTTTGCTATAAAAGAGAATTGCTAAAACATATATTTTCCATCAAAGATTAAAATTTAAAATACAATGCAGGGATTCTCGAGTCTTGGTAGTTGATTATTTTTTCTTATTGATTATTTAAAAATATGAAAGAACGTAAAAAATATCAAGTAACCAGTATTACCATGCAAACATAGAAGAACTTTATCTCACATATACCTCTTATACAGTTATTTCCTTGCGGAGTAGATTTTCCAGAGGCCATGGATCTCTCTTCCTCCTCATTACCTAGAAGTTCTTGAGTACCACCACTACCTCTTCCATTATTATTTGTTTCAACCATGTCTTCCACGATAGTGTATGCATAATCTGATGAATCCTCCCTCGGTGCTCTGCAATGATTCCCTGTGTAACATAAAAAGGAAGCAATGGAGCAGTAAGTTTCATGTCAAACAATTTAGATTTGCAAGATAAAGTATTGAGGAAAAGGAGAATGCTAAGGTAGAGACTAAAAGAAATAAGCAGACCAATTATAATTCAGATTTTATTTTTGAGGCCAAATATATAATATACAAACTGGGCACTGAGGAGTTGATTGTATATCATAAGTTATAACATAACATAGATAAATAGCTATTTTCTCCTTTATCTAAAATTAATCAATAAAAGGATCGTCAGTATACCTGTATTGTAGACCAGAAATTGGAAGATATGATATTGGCAGAAATTTCATCCATGGATATTGCATAGTCCTCCTCCTCGTCACTTGAGGGTGCATCAACAATTTTTTGTGAAAAGGACTTTAAGATAATTAATCATAAATACATGAAACTTGAAGTTGGAAATTACTTGTCTGATTCTGATCAGATAATTGACTTACGGTAGCTTTGATGTTAGTGTTAATTCTCTTTGGGCCAATTAGATCATGAAGCATAATCTTACATTTTTGTAAGCTGCTCTCTTCAAAGTGTTTTTGCAGAAGCAAAAGCATTAAACAATTGTTTAATAGTGATACCAAAATCAAGAATTAATACACAAAAAAAAAAAAACCACAATAACTCCATACCCATCAAACACAAACATGTGTAATTTGAACAAGTACCTTAAGAAGTTTATTAAAATGTATTTCTTAAAGTATGCACAAACACAATCATTGTTTTTGTAGCTCATGGCTTTTAGTTTAGCTGCAAAGCTATACATTCCTTATCAGTTTTGCAATAATAACATTTGCATCACTTTGATATGAGACAACAACTTCCTCCAACACTGGAGCAAACTATTTGCAAATACTACACCAAGGAGCATAAAACTCAATCAGAACAGCAAGGTGCTTGTGTTAGCAGTTATATATTTCTAGCTTGGAATGATCAAGATAAACCATTTAGCACCACCAAGTGATGTATGAGATATTCTACATTGACAATAATTACTACCATATATAATCACAGATAATTCAGGATGGCATATTACTTTGCACGTGTAAGAAGTGCTTTTATATACATTACCACATATACACAATAGTATCAGAATGACAGTTTCCAGAGGAAATAAGGACCCAATTTTGTACAAAGAATAAAAATATTAAAATAATATAACTTCCTCAGCAGTTTAATTCACCAGTTCAGAACGCATATACTGAGTAGGTATACAGGATATATGTTAAGGAAATCAGCGTGTTGCGGAAGCACTGGATCAAATCAATTGGAGATAAAGAGAAGCAAGTATAAGGGCAAGAAAATGAACACACAAGATTTACGTGGAAAACCTCCAAAACTAGAGAAAAAGAACACGGATGATCACAAGCAAAATAGTTTCACTATATAAGAAGGAGAGTACAAGAAGTTCTCAAAAAGAAGAGAACAAAAAGACAATAAGCCCTATAAGTCACAAGGACAAAAATAAAATTATCTCTCAAATTTTTTGACTAAAGTACTGTTTCAGGTGAAACTAAAAATATAAACTCACTACTAAAACTCTCTCTTGATTACACTAGAAGAGAATTTGATCATGATTGCAAATGTGGTACCTTGAATCCTTTTATAGGAAATTATAAGGAATATAATAATATTTCCTTAACCATGAAGACAAAACCAAATTGAATTGGTTTTGTGAAGAAGTAAAATTCAAATTGAATTTATATTTGAAGAAGTAGAATTTAAATTGAATTTGTATTGTGATGAAGTAGAATTCAAATTGAATTTGTATTTTGAAGAAGTAGAATTCAAATTGAATTTGTATTGTGAAGAAATAGAATTCAATTTGAATTGTTATTCTAAAGAAGTAAAAATCAAATTGAATTGGTATTATGAAGAAGTAAAATTTAATTTGAATTGCTCATGGTAAATGAAGTACTACATTAACAAAATTTGAGACATGTATTTAACAATCTCCACCTTGGATCAAATTTAATGAATTGCTCATTGTCGAATAAAGCCCAAAGGGGCATTCAAGTGCTATGTAGACCAACCAAGTCCAAGCAGTGTTGGAACTTGGTATTAGGAAGTGGCTTAGTAAGCATATCTGCTGGATTATCAGAAGTATGAATCTTCTGCACCATAATTTCACCAATTGTAACAATGTCTCGGATAAAGTGGTGTTTTACATCAATGTGTTTGGTCTTGTCACGATAACGACTATTCTTGGTCAAATGAATAGCATTTTGACTATCACAAAACACAGTAAGAATATCTTGTGTAAGACCAAGTTCAATGTCCAAACCACGAATCCAAAGAGCCTCTTTCACACCTTCTATATTCTGCTTCAGTTGTAGATAATGCAGCCATAGATTGAAGTGAAGCTTTCCAACTGATAGTAGACTTACAAAGAGTGAAAATGTAACCGGAAAGAGATCTTCTTCTATCAAGATCACCACCATAATACGAATTAACAAAACCTGCAACATCATTAGTTGTAGCTTTGCTTTTGTCAAATACCAAGTCAATATCAAAAGTACCTTTTAGATACCGAAAAATCCATTTCACAGCATTCCAATGATCCTTTCCAGGATTATGCATGTATCGACTCACCATGCTGATAGCATATGCTAAATCTAGTCTAGTTCATACCATAGCATACATTAAACTGCCAACTGCACTAGCATAAGGAACGTGTGACATACGCTATATTTCTTCTTTAGTTTATGGGTGTAACATCCTGAATTTTATAAAAATAATTAAATAGAAGGGATAAATAGTAAATAATTATAAATGAATTAATAAGTGTCCTAAAAATATTGGAATAATTAAATTGAGATTTATTATGGATATTTATAATTTATTGAGACTATATGAGATAAAATTATACCCGGTTACAATATGGGTTTCGGACCAAGTATCTCTGATTGAGATACCATTGGTCAGGGTTGTTAAGGATATTATTGAGAATCTGAATCTATATTCGGAATAATTTTTGGATTAAGTATTGAGCCCAAACTGAGATCCTGTTTGTTAAAAAATGGAAAATTTTAATGAAAGGGTTAGAAATAAAACACTAAACTCCCTTTTCCCTCCTCCATATTCACGTTACTTCTCCTTCTCCTTCTATATTCCATTTCTCTTCATCTCTTCTTCTTCTTCTTCTTCTTCTTCTTCTTCTTCTTCTTCTTCTTCTTCTTCTTCTTCTTCTTCTTCTTCTTCTTCTTCTTCTTCTTCTTCTTCTTCTTCTTCTTCTTCTTCTTCTTCTTCTTCTTCTTCTTCTTCTTCTTCTTCTTCTTCTTCTTCTTCTTCTTCTTCTTCTTCTTCTTCTTCTTCTTCTTCTTCTTCTTCTTCTTCTTCTTCTTCTTCTTCTTCTTCTTCTTCTTCTTCTTCTTCTTCTTCTTCTTCTTCTTCTTCTTCTTCTTCTTCTTCTTCTTCTTCTTCTTCTTCTTCTTCTTCTTCTTCTTCTTCTTCTTCTTCTTCTTCTTCTTCTTCTTTTTTCAAATCTCCAAAACCCAAGTGTGGTGTGCCCTTTCTCCTTCTTCCATTTTTGTTTGCTTTAAGCTTGGAGGAGATAACAATGGTAGTTTGAAACTCTCCTCCCTCTCCTTGGAATTTTGTGCTCCCTCTCCCTGTCTTGGTTCCCACTTTCTTTTCTTGGTTTGAGGTAAGGTTCTCACCACTTCTAATGGGTTTATGCCCTAAGTTATGGGTCATTATGATTTTTAAGAAGGCTATGTTTATGGGTTATGGATAGGACCATTTTTAGACAAAACCCAAAGGTGGGGTGTGATAAATATGTGTTTTTGTGCTTATGTAGAGGGGTACACAAAAATGTAGTGTTTCGTGGTGAAAGATAATGATTGTTTATGGATTTTTAATGAAACCCTAATCCTAGGAATAGGGGAAATGTAAAATGCAAGTAGAATGTGTGTTTAAGGATGTTAGTGAGTGATATTGATGAGGAAAAGTAACCATTGATGATGGTTGATGAATATTAATAATGGTTATTGGGTTTTGATGAAACCTTAGCCTTAAGAATTTGGGGACAACATGTAATGTTGGTTTGAGGATTGATGTTAGGTGGAAATATATGATATTTAAAGTATGAGTATTATTGATGATGTTGAGAGGATACTTGTTGATGATGAGGGATGGCACTAATGGAGGTAAGTGGTTAATGGTGATGATTGAAAGTCACTAGTATAGGAACCTATAGATGGGTATGGCCTTTAAATGAATAATGATGAGTTGAACATCAAAACTATGATGGTTGTGATGGGGTAAACTAGTATATGAGGTTGATTGATGAGGGTCTTCAAAGAAGCTAAAAGGGTTTATGATGACTTATATGCGATTAGGAGTAATATTGGTGAAGGATGTGACGTTGTTGTTGTTGCGTTGGTTAGCCCTTTTGAGATTTAGAAAATCTTGGTTTTGGGAAAAGAATTCCCGAAGCCTAACACATGTGTATGGATTAGTGTGTTGGCAAGTCTAGAACTTATTACCGAGCCTTAAGGGATATTTGTGATTGTTTAAGAATTATGATGAAAGCCTTGTGATGGCTTATGATTGAATGAATACATATATATATATATATATATATATATTGTGTAGATTGTGTTTGGGATGATGATGCGGAATGATCGGAGCATTCGGACTGCGATTTTTCCCTCGAGGTAGGAGAGACGTTTACATTCAAATTGCATGAGTAGATTGATAGTGATTGTTATACGTGTTGTGTACTCATGCTTGTCTTGCCATGTAGTTATTGAGATAATATGAATGTTAATTTGATGATTATCGAGGATAGTGTGTGAGAGAATATGATGATTGTTATGGATGTATATATATATATGTGTGTGTGTGTGATGATGATAAATGTGATTTTAATGTGTGATTAGTGAGTTGGGATGAAAATTTCTGAGTATGAATATTTAGAGCAAGTCTTATATGCCTCATGTGATGTATATGATGTGTTGGATGTGATTAAATTGACTTAGAATGAGATTTCATATGTTGAGTTGTGAGACTTTACATTTTCTGCATAAGACCTGATGATCTCGCTCAAGCGAGATGGATTCTCGCTCAAGCGAGAATCCCTTGCACCAGGATTATGGCCTCTGGCCCAATCTCGCTCAGGCGAGTGAGTGTCTCGCTCAAGTGAGACGTATGTGGGGGACGAGTAGAAGAGACACTAGATGAATCTTGCTCAAGCGGGAGTGGCCGCGCTTGGGCAAGCGGGAGAGGAAATGATACTAGGTGAATTTCGCTTGAATGAGCATGTAGGGTCTAATACTTAAACCCTGCTCGCTCACGCGAGTGGCCTGGGGAAGCCTCGCTCGAGCGAGCGGGCGTGGAGACGCTACTGGATTACTTTCACTTACACGAAGGAGCTCGCCTAAGCGAGCTATGTTGGTCTCCCTCAAGCGAGAGTGGCTTGCTCAAGTGAGATCGAGCCTGATACCTAGAAAACCCTTTCGCTCAAGGAAGTTTTGGGCGCGCTCAAACGTCCCATTCCTATCTCGCTCAAGCGAGTAGGGCCTTGCTCAAGCGAGTGGCCCACTATGAAATTTTATGCTATTTTCTCTATTCTTTTGATGTTGGGCCCCTCTCCCTTATCTTGTGAGATGCTTGAAGATATACATGAGGGATATATGGAGATAATATAACATGGTGACGATTGGAATTGGTTGATATATTGAGATGCTTTACTTGTGATATTTCCACCATAAAAAAAATGGAATGATGAAAGGATGTTAATGAGAATAGGATGAAGGGGATTATTGAATATACCCTTGAGTGATTTTGAAATAAATGAATGAGTAATGGAAAGACCTAGTATGCCTTGTAAGTTGATAACTTAGAGAAAATATGTGAGATGGTGAAGTTAATCTTTTTCTTGCTTAAGGATAATATCCAGTGAGGTTGGTTTATATTATTAATGATGGCAATGCCATTGATGTAGATACAAGTATAGACTTGTATGTGGGGTTGAGTTGCATTAATGAATAGTTGTATTACCACACTAGTTATGAAGCGATGGCAATAATGAATGAGATGAGAATCCACAAACTAATTTTTGTGGTGGTATTGATGAATTATTAATGAATGTTAATAATGAATTGTGTGAAATCTTGTGTATGTAACTGGAATTGTAATGGCTAGCATGTGATGCTACGAACTTGAAATATGTTTGTTATCATGCCTTGTTGATTCCCATGCATGGATTGTTATGAAATGGTATTGTAGCCATTGAGATTTCAAGTATGTGAATAGAATATCTTGAGGGGCTTTATAAATGAATATATGTTAATGATTGAAATGTTGAATTAAAATATACCCTATGTGAGAGGGTGAGGTATCCTTGCGAGGTTGATTAGCATATGCATTATTGCATTTTGCATTCATGGCATGGCATAACATTAAAATGTGGTTGCGATCACAATAATAAAAGATCCTGCAGGATCCCATGAAGGGAGTACCTCTTGCGAGGCGGGAAACCAACGTAATGATGATATGATATTGAGCCGGTGGTTGTGAGTTATGATAATGAAAGGCCCTGCGGGGACCATTGTATGATGATGAGCCAGTGCTTGCGATCACCTAGTAATTGAAATGAAAAAGGGCTTGCGAGTTCCTATGATGCCCGTGGTTGCGATCACGAGGCGGGAGACCAATATGAATTATTGAACGTGGTTGTGATCACGAGAAAGCACCTTGCGAGGCTGCTAGAGGGAGTACCCCTTGCGAGGCGGGAAACCCATGTGAATGAATGATATGGTGGTTGCGATCACCTGACGAAATGAAATCAGATCCGTGCATATGCATTAAACAGTTGACATATGCATTAGCCATAGGTACATGACATTTGAGATGGGATGACCACGAGAGACGAGAAACTCTTTAAGAAGGCTATCTGTAACACCCCCTTATATACACGAGACATATATCTATTCTTCTTGCTCTTCTTTTTAGAAAGATATATATATTTATCACTTCTTATCTCGTGTATACAAGGACGTATATACATCTGATTTTCTTTGAATTTTGAAAGTAAAAAGTTTCAAATTATTCATAATGATAAAATAAACGTTTAAAAAATCATAAGTGATCAAAGATTACAGTATCATATCCAAAGAATAAGGTTTATTAAAGTTTAACCTTTACATTGATTTACAATCATCCAACTTAATATTGTATTAAGGTAAACTAAAACTAAAGATTTAATACCTCTACTTCGACTGTAACCAATTATTTCCTTATCTTCAAACCATGTGATTTTGAATCCTATTCTTGTCACATCTCTTCTCCTATCCGATTGAGGATGAGACCAATTTACCCTCTTATAATTTCATCCTTTCATCTTGAACTGCTAGTTATATATCATATAACATATATTTTGGACACAAAATTCAAACAAGAAGGAGTGAGAAACAGAATATAATACTTTACAGATAAGACATAAGCATAAGGGTTTTCACAATCTAATATAATAATTTCAATCATAATCATATACATAATCAATTATGAATGTAGAGTTTTCATAACATAACAATTATATTTTCATTCACAACCACCCACATAGAATGTCACAATCACATGAATGTCATGCAATGTTTTTAATACTATCATCTCATTCATTCTATGCATCTGGGCCCTTAAAGTTTTAGTTTGCACTGGGCCAACTAGGAGTTTACACTGTTCCATAAATTCTAGATAATAATAACATAAATGCCTTCATGGAATATGAACAGCTCAACTGGCGTAGAAACACTTAGAGACCAGTCAGACTGAGAAAGTTTTTATTGTGAAAGTACCTGACACTAGGGAGCGACCCTAGGTCACCTGAAGCACCCTTTCACATCCTCTCATCCCAAGGCTCGCAATTAAGCCTCCTCTAATGTATCCTCAGTTTCTATAATCTATCCCCAGGCAATATCACATCTCATTTCTCTTTAATGATTCATGATGCATGAACTACTTGCATATTTAGTTGGTTAAGACTTTTAGAAACTCAATTATTAAATACCATAAAGATTCATAAAATCATCTCAATAAACTGTACATTCCCATAAGTTCTTCTTTGAACTTCTGTTATACAGAAACAAATTTAATACAGTCTTCAAATTCAGATCTTACCAAAATTAAGTTTCCAAGCCTTAAATATCTCAAAACTTTCTCTAAAAAAAACTTCACATATTTATATAATCTTTCCAAATTTGAATCTTAACTAGATTGAGTTTAGAAATCTCGACCATAACAAAATATCCTTTAGTTATTTCATTAGGGAAAACCAATTTAAATTTCTGATTTCTAAAAGAATATATATATATATATATATATTTTAAAATCATTAATTAAGAATACTTAAAACTATAAAAATTTTCTTCAACTCAAGAATTAATTGTCTCAACCTCTGATTTTCATAAAATAGCTTCTTTCTAATACAAGATTTTATTCTAGAGATTAAAAATAAAGTTAATGAAAATTATTTCTAAGAAGAAATAAAAGACTAGAATCATGATAAAATACTTTCTCTTAGAATAAAAATTTAAAGAGTAAGGTAAGAAAATTCTTACTGAGTTTTAACTTTCTGTCATGCTAACTATATGCTCAAACTCCATATCACAAGGTCATCAATAAAATATTATCAATCACAATATCATCAATCATAATCAAATAATGTCAATCACGATCAAATAATATCGATCACAATTAAATATCAATAATAATTATAAACAAATCAATTAAATATAATTCAAATTTTAATGGTTATTTAAATTATTAAAATTGATTTTGAGTCCTTATAGTCCATTCCTTGCATAGGTCTATGTAAGTCCATATAATCCAGTCCTTGCATAGGTATGGTTCAGTCCATATGGGTCATAGTAGTCCAAGTCCTTGCATAGGTATAGTCCAGTTCGTATAGGTTATAAAAATCCAAGTCCTTACATAGGTATGTTAGAGTTAGTTAAACCAGATATTTAATTTAAACTCTATTAAAAATTTTAAGTTAAAAAGTTAATATTTAAAATAAAAATATTTTCAAATTTAAAAGGAGTAGGGGACTCCTCCCATTATTCTTATGTCTTTTCATATTATACTCTTATCTCACTCCCCCTTACCTCTTGTATACTGATTCGTTATTGTAAATCCGTGCACGCCTCGTCTCCGAGTTCTAAAACATACCAATTTTATTTTAATATAGTTACAAGATGAAAATTAAGATCACTACTTAAAGCAGAAATGGTAAATTTTGAATAGTGAATAGTGAATAGTAAATAGTAAAACATGAATAGTAACGGTAAATAGTAAATCGTGAATAGTAACGGTAAATTGTAAATCGTGAATAGTAAAGGTAAATAGTAACAGTAAATAGTAATTTACTATTTGAATAGTAATTTACTATTGAAATAGTAATTTACTATTGAAATAGTGTTTAACTATACAGAATAGTAACTTAAAATAATATTATTTCCGGTATAATAATAGATTTCTAAAAACGATATAAAAATAACCCTAAAAAATATAAAAGAGATGTATTCGTACCTTAGAATTTTAGCAGAATCTTCTTCCAAAAAAATTTATTTCTCTCTTTTACTTCCACCACTATCTCACTAACATTACTATATTAAGAAAACTTAATCTGAAATTGTGAATTCTAAAGAAGAATTCCTTCGGTGTTTATAGGAAAAAAATTACTATGCATTCCATTATTTTAATATAAAAGTACTGTGCATTTTTTGAATTTAAAACCTAGTTACTATGCTCCTTTTTGAAAATTTCGTACATGCACAATGTTTTGCATAGTAAATGTTGGCAGAATTATTAAGTCAAATAGTAACATTTCACTCGGTATATTTTAAATATTCAAAATTAATCCTTTTTGAAATTTAGCAATATTATACTAGTTCTCACTAATTTTATGATAAGTAATATAAAGTTTAAATTTTAAAAATCTAAAATTTTCTGTTAATAAAAATTTATTAGTACGTTTTCAATTTTTTTACAATTGGTAAAAATCAAGATTTTACTCAAACCGATAATTTTTAGATAAGTCTACTTGAAATGGATTTTAGAAAATTTTCTTATAATTTAACTTTACATTCTTGTAAATATTTTTAATTTTAAGTAACTTTATATGAATTTAAAATTATTTAAAATATAATATTTTATTAAAATATCTCAAAATTTTCAAAAAATTCCAGAAAATCATAAATATTATGTAGATAAAAAAAGTTCTAAAGAACCATAGTCTAATTCCTTCAAAATTTTATTTTAAAATTCTAATAAGAGTTAAATCTTAAATATGTAAAAACATAAATATAAGAACATAAAATAAAAATGGTAAATAATAAAGATATTAAAAATTCTTAATATAATTTTCTTAATTAGTGAATAATAATTAAGTCATTTTAAAATTCTCATTCAGAAATATTTTTATTTTTTTATTATTATTATTTAAAAAACAAATAATTAAATATAAATACCAAAATTTCAAAAAAAATGATAATAATAAACTAATTTATAGTAAGTATTTTTCAAGAAAGATATATTAATATCTATTTTCTATTTGTGTTAAAAATGGGATGTTACACTATCTGTAGGATTTCCGATTTCTAATTTTCTCTTCCATATCTAATTTCTCAATCTCAACTAACAATTAGCAACTCTTCATGTTTATTTCTTTTTTTTCTTTGAAAAAACAAGAAGGAACCAAATATTCAGATTGGAAGTAAATATTAAGAGGGAAAACGTAAATGAGAAAGGGAGCGGGTAAGAATATAGATTAGGGAAAAAAAGAAAGAAGGAAAACCCAAAAATCTGCCCCCAAATTTAGTGATCGTCACATTTGTCATATGCCAAATTAAGACAAATTCAATTATATTTAGTGACTATTAACTAGCCGGTCGCTAAAGTTTAAAAAACTAGTAACCTCTAAACACCCGTACACTTGAACACATTGAAGGACTGCCTTGTTAGTTAGTTGTGAAACTCAAACAAAATAATCGGTCTCTAAATGGGAAAAATTCAAACAAATCAGTTACCACTTGATTAGTTAGCCATTTAGTGTAAACTAATTCAAATAAATTTAGTGACCGTCCAACTCGTTGTTCACTAAACTCAAACAAATATAGTGACCACTTATTTACTTGGTCTCTAAACTCAAACACGAATAATTTAGTAACCATCTGTTTAGTCAGACTAAACTCAAATACATTTAAACAATGTTAATGACTTACTAGTAAGTTGGTTGCTATCTAGTTAATCTTTGTTGGTCACTAGTTTTGATACTGACATCTTATCATATTTTGTGACAATCTTATTCAGTAACTAATTTAGTCATACTTAATCTTTGTTGGTCACTAAATTGACAGCAATAGCAATAGCCACCAAACATTTTCATTTGTCAAAACTACTTTTCTAAAAGTGATTGGGTTATATATGTTAATTGCAAACATGTTATTTTATATATGTTTCTTTAATAAAATTGAAATGCAATCTTGCAAATGATCAAGGTTTATATTCTTTTTATTGTGATATGAAAGGTTCATGTTAGTGGGTGCGATAGAAGTTTAAGAGTTAAACCCTAGCCACTTTGTTATAAACATTAGGATTCAAAAGTTGAAACCTAACTGTCATGATATGTTATTTATTCATAAATGTTATAAATAAAATATTTAATTTTAATTAGTAATTAATTCAGTTTATAAAAGTTAGAAATCAAATTTTAAATGTTTGTTAAATTTAAATTTGTAAGAGTTATAAATTTAAATAATTCATTCTTATTAATTTTAATAGAATTTGTATCGTATTTGATTTTGTTAAAAATAATATGATTTACAAAATATTTTATATTCAATGGGATTTGTTCAAGATACAAATTAATTCATATTTATTAAGTTTAATATGATTTGTAATTGTTATAAATGGAAGATAAGATCTTTATTAAATTTAATAATTTTTATAATTAAATATTTAATATTAATAAATTCTTTTGGATTTACAAAAGTTACAAATCAAGGATTAGATCTCTATCAAATTTAATAGATTCCAAAATAAAATATCGTGTACTCTAGAGATAAGGTTTAAAAGTTAAACCTTGATTGTTCCTAAAATGTAAAATGATTGTTGAGACTCTTTAATAAGGTTTAAGAGTTAAATTGTTGCAAAAATCTAGAATTAGAGTTAAAACTAGAAATAGGATTTGAAATCCTAATAAAAAATTTTAAGTTGTTAATGATCAATAAGATATTTTGGCTATGAAAGATTGGGTACTTAAGTAGTCACACCAAACCTACCTTTTTTTCATGAGAACTAACTTGATTACAATGCTAAAGTTTCAAGCCAAAACACTACCCAGAACGCCATAAAAGGATTCCATGTAGTAGTTCGTGATGGCTATGTATTTGGTTGGTATTCTTTTGTTAGGATTCATATTTCTTGATCAAGTATGAAAAGTCTGACCATAGTATGGGCTAGAAGTATCCTACTCAGTGGACTCGAGCTGCCACAGATTCCCAAATGGAGCTCTCTCATCAAATACTCTGCTTATTCTCTGCTGATGCATTTGAGGAAGGGTAAGGTGAATGACAGCGCCTGTAAGCATATGGGTTTGTCACGTAATATAAAAGATTTATCATTCTCCATAGGGACTATGTACTCAAATACTAATGATTTGGATACTTATTATTCAGACTAGCAAACTTTTAAAATTAAGCCCGTAAAAGGAATAATAGACTTAAAAACAAAGCAGACTTCTAAAATAACAAACGTGAAACAGGACACCAGACCAGACAGTAGCAAAAGCAACTTAGAAGGAAAATTAATATGGTAGAGCTTGGGATTTAAGGGATTCAATTATTTAGTATTGATTTATATGAGTGTTCTTGTTTAATAAACCTTCCTTCTCAAGACAAATTTTCCTATTTTATTAGCTTTCTCTTTTCAGAGTTCCACTAAGTGCCTAATTTATGGAGAACAATGTTCAATCCATATAGATTAAACTCATTACGTTCAGTGAAAATTCTCAAAGTCTTCAAAAGATTTAAAGAGGTTTACCTCTTAGTCCTTCCCTGATTAATTCTTAGGTTCAGTTATGTTTACTGAATAAAAAGGTTCGTCTCTCGATCCTTCCCAATTTTTTTAGAGATCAATTTAAGCCTATCTCTAGGTCTTAAAATTGTAATACCCAAAACATAAAAAGAAGAGAATGAATGATTTATAAGTAAGAAACACAGAAGTAAAAATTAACACATCATAAAAACACCCTTAAATCCTAATGCACAAACTTAGCCACTCATTGAATGGGGTCTGCTACATATAATGATGCTTGAAGTTATACACAAGAAACATATGAAAGAGACTTAAACCACTCAAGAGAGAAATATTGCTGTCCTTTCGTAATTCTTCTCCTCTGCCTTTTTGTGTGCAAAAACTTCTTCTAGGTTATCTCCTATCGCTGCTCCAAGTTTTACGAGAATAGGTCAAGTGAAAAAGAAAAGAAAAGCCCCATGTTATGGAGACCTGTGTCCTATTTATAGATTTTTACTCACCTAACATAAACCTAAAAAGAATATAAGGTTATAGGTCCATCAGGCCCATTTACAAAAATTAAATATGTAACATACTTGTGTAAGTTTAACAGATTTCAGGTTCGGGTCTGGTATTAGGGTGCATACGTCTGTTGGCTCATGTGTTAAACCTTGGTGCTTCCAGACTTAAAAGCTTTAAAATCTGCGATCATGGAACAAAGACTTGGTTGTTAGAAACATAATGATAAAAGAGTCTATATTATCACATGTTCCTGAGTCTGGGTCTGTTATTATTTCTTACTAAGTTTTGTTCATTTTGTTATTCAAAACAATGCAGACCTAGCGAATGTACTTTTCTATCATTGGGACCCTAACTTACTAATTTTTTACAAATATTTATTTAACTTACAAAGAAAAAGACTATTTCTATGATAAATAATATACTATAAACTAGGTCAAATCTAGATTTATTAGTGAACCATCTTTTGTAGATTTGTCCCTCAATGAGGGTTTAAATAGCTGAGTGCGTTTGTGTTTTCTTAGCTTATGAGGAGTCTGAGGGGGCCTTCCCAGGTTAGGAAGTCTACTATTGGGGTCATCCAAGCGATGGTGACTTTGTTTATCTGTTCGATGTCCTTGATAGTAGGTTCTTCCAAGGTGACCTATACGAGCGTCTTTAGGTTTCATGCTTTCTTAGTGCTAGCTAGCTTGGAGAGTAAATCTGCTCTCTCGTTTTCTACCCTAGAGACATGCACTATCTTGAATAGTTTAAACTTTACTGTCCATCATTTTACCTGAGAGAGGTACTTGGATAGGGTTGGGTCCTTTACCTGATACGCTCTCTCTACTTGTCTGGTAACTAGCTATGAGTTAGTCTTCACTTGTATGCATCAAGTGCCTAGGTCCAACGTCATTCGTAAACCTGCTATGAGTGTTTTATATTCTATCTGGTTGTTACTCGCTTTAAATAGGAATCTCAATAACTCTTCGATGGCCAGCCTAGTGATTGGTAAATCCTGAGCCATTAACTTGTGTGAAATCCTAAATTATTATCGACTTATTGTGTGACTCTCAGAGGATTTATTTTCTTTTAGAAAACGCACCAATCGTTAAATTTGTAATATATTTGATCGTTCCCACAGGGATTATGGTAATTACTGCAATTTTAGACTAGTACAAGCTAAACTAACGCAAGCAGATACAATTCATTTTGTTTTTGTTGTTTTATACTTTCTATGTTTTTGTATTTTCAGAAACAATATAGAAGATGAAATGTGATTAATGGAAGATAGGTTAGGATTACTTCAGCTTACAATTTCATCAAGAAACATGCAATCGAGGTTTAATTAAGCTTCAGATGCAAGAGGACAATTCACAGTTGGTTAATCCCTAATTCCTTAGGTGAATAACACTAATTCCTAAGCATTAAACCCTAATCCCTTAGGTGCTTAATTAAAAGAGAAACCTAATGCGAAATTGGGGGTTGAACCCTAACTATTCACCTAATTACTAGGCCTGAATTAGTTAGGAAGCTGGAAGTTACCTAAGCCTCAACCATGATTCCTCACTGGTGAGATTCTTCATCAGATCTGGATTTGTCAATCCAGCAATGGAACTCCACTTCTCAGCTTGTTCTCCTCTTACTTCAGAAGATAATTTCCTCAATACAGCTTCAAGATTTCATCGAAAGCTTCAGCAATCCCAACCCTAGGGGTTTAGAAACCCATGGAAATGGATTCTGTCAAAGGAATGTGGAGAGACATGGACGAGGGAGTTTAGAGAGAGAAAAGAGAGAGAGATTGGAACAGAGAAAATGAATCGTGTTATTGCTTCTGTACTCTGTCTCTCCACATATCTCCACCTTATTTACAGAGTATGTACAAGTATATATAGGCAACTAACTAACTAAATTACTAACTTCATTAATTACAAAGGAAACTTAATCAATAATTAAACTAACTAATCTAAATACATAATTACAAATAAATAAATAATTACAACTCAATACTTAAGTTACTAATGTACAGCAGTAAAACAGGAACAGCAACAGTGCAGTGCTTCATTTGGAGGGAAAAATAACAAACTGGGCAACAGAATCACGCTTGAGCGTGATGGACTTGCGCTTGAGCGTGATCGTTTTATTCACTGCACTATGTCTTCATGCTTGAGCGTGAGTGGGGAAGCTTGGGCGTGATCGTGTTTTATGCTGCATGTTTTAATTTCCTTTCTTTGTACGTAGATTTGCATGGTTGTCAAGCTTAAGCGTGAACTTGTCAAGCTTGAGCGTGAACTGCACCTGCACATGCAAACAAATAATTCCTAGCGTTTGTACGCTGGCTGTCCAGCGTATGTACACTGGGTTAGTGAATTTATAAATAAACAAATTTCCTTAACTAATTATTATTTTTAATCATTTTCTCACATAAATTAAACACTTTTGAAATAAATAAATAAAACCAGAATTATTAATAATTTATTAAATAATAGTGCCAAACTAAACAATATTTAATGGATTAAGTTAAATAAAAGGTGAAATAATTAAGTCTTTTCAAGACTGATCACATCCCTATACTTAAAACTTGCTTGTCCTCAAGCAAATACTCAAATTAATTAATCAATTGCACTTACTCAAGACAATCAACCTTTCTTTAACTTAATTCATACCATAATTATTGAATACCATTCATGCTTTCTTTTTGTAAATTCTGAAAATATAATAACTCACACCTCCTTTGGGAAATAAGCTAGTGATACTTTCCTCACATGGATTGGTGTTTCACTCTTCTCTCAATGTATAAGGTTCAGTTTCATGCACTCATCGCCTGCATAATTGTCAGATCAACATAGGCTTGCAACAGTTCTAAACATCATGACATATGCTAGCACAATTGGATTAGTAAGGGCTTTTTAAGCTTGTAATGGGGTTAGGCTACAGGCTCTATTTTTGTTTTTCTAGTCAATGTTGGGTTAAAAGATGTGTCCACTGATGCCTTTCCTCAATCTTAACTTAAATGCCTTTACTAACTAGCTCTTTTTACTTTCATTATTTTTAGATGAAGGGTGCTTTGTACTTTGTTCTCTTGCAGTCCTTTGGACTTTTTCTTTCTTTCTTTTCTTTCATCTTTTTCAAAAAAAAAATTTTCAATACCATTTTTTTCTTGTGGTGCTTTGCACCTTGCTTTTCTGATTTTTCACTTTTCTTTTGCTTTTGCTGTTCTTCCTTTCATTTTTTTTCATTTTTCAAAATCCTCATCTATAATTAAGGTCAGAGTGTGTCTTTAATTGCTGTTAGGCACACTCTTCATCCCCAAACTTAGAAGTTGCTAGTCCCTAGCAATAAGATAAGACTCAGTAATTCATCAGTGGAACATCCAGGGATAATTCTCTTGGTTTTTCTCAGATAAATTGGCTTGTAAAGTTAGGTACATAAGTAGAATGAAAGGGTCTCAGGCTCAAAATATAATTGTTGGGTCAAAGGATAATTAATAATATTAACAATGACTAAATTTGGCCCTGGCTAATTAACAAAGAAGGCCTTTATCATTTCCAATTGGCAAACATGCAATCATTTAGCAAGCTCTGAAGCAAATTCTGTCTCACTAAGCAATAATGCAAGCACACTCAGAAAAGAATTAATAAAGGCTCAAAAGCTAATAATATAACAGGTAATCAGCCAGTCATGTCCCCAAACTTAATGCAAGATTATAAACTCAGATTGCTAACTGGCATGGTGAATAAACAAATAATATAGGATTGAAATAGTTATGGACAGGGATCATGAATCAAGAAATACGAATCAATTAATTTATTCGATTAAAGCCTGAGAATCAGCAAACTTTAAATTATTAAGATGGATTCTAAATTAAACATAATTAACATAGTTTATAAATTAATAAGCCGAAAGGATAGATTACTTCCCTTTTTACCTGAATGGCAGTGAATGGTGAGGAATGGTGTGCACAAATTTAACAATACAATTCAGAAAAGAAATAACAACAAACAACTTAACATAGAAATAAAGTTCCATTACACTGAAAAGAAAATACATTGTTCAAGAGAATATTTAAACAAAGTCATTACACTTGAAAATAGCAAAATAACACATAAACAAAGTAAAAGATCAGTCATCCTCTTCTTCATTCATAGACTCATCATTATCTTGCTCAGGGTAGGGTGGAAATTCAGCTGCTAAAGGTGTGTCATCAGGGGGAATGGTGAATCCAATGGAAGCCAACCATAAATCTCTGTCAGGTGGCACTCTCATTTCTTCAGTGTGATCCACATTCAATGTGGTGGCAATCTTTCTCAGCATAAGATCATGGTTCATGACCAGATCATAGGTTCCTAGCTGCATCTTCTTCATAACCTGGAGTTCCTGCATTACTATGGAAATATCAGAAGAAGTACCTGCTCCTGTTGGAGGTGGTGGTGCAAAATGTTGGTTTAGGTTGTCTGGGACGCTTTGACTCTTGAGGCATAAAATGGTCAATGTGGTCTATCACCCATTGTTTGTCTATAATCCTTTCAGGCTTTACCTTTGTCAGTTCATCATACTTTAACCTAACCTGATTCTTTTTGGCCAACAAAGTGATAACAGAGCAATATGGCAGTTGGAGATTCTTTTCAAGGTTTTTCATCATCTTCTCCAATATTAACTCACCCAGATTAACATACAGGCCTCTCATTAAATAGTAAATCAACACCAACCTCTTAATGGTAATCTCAGTAGAATGAGCCACAGGTTGCAGGGATGAAAGGACATAACGGCACCATAAAAGAGGGAGATGATTCAAACAACTCTTCCTGACACTTTTTGGTGCACCATTAACCTTTGTTATATATGCAACTCCTTGTTCATAGCATTCCTCTAAAATTTCTTTCCTAAGATTTTCATTTTCAGCCCTATGAAAGATATCTACTTTCCATGTGTAGTGACATCCTTCCTCATCCAATATAGGTACTTTCAACAGCTTGTTCAATATGTGACCAGTTAGAGGAATGGTGACTCCTCTCAAGAAGGAAGAAAAAGGAAACTTATCTTCCATAGAATGAGTCCTCAGATTGGCATAGAATTCTTTAATGAATTCCTGGTAACCATTGCCTAAATTCTCATTAAAGAACTGCCATCCCCTTTCAACCATAGCAGCTTTTACACTAAAATCAGAACAATTTTCTCCATCAAGGACCAGAACTCTATCCCTTATTACTCCCCTATGTTTGAACTTATTTTCATAATCTTGGGCGGCCTTGGAATCTCTAAACCTATCCCCATCAAAACAATTTTCTCCATCAAGGACCAGAACTCTATCCCTTATTACTCCCCTATGTTTGAACTTATTTTCATAATCTTGGGCGGCCTTGGAATCTCTAAACCTATCCCCATCAAAACCCTCAACTGTCTGAGACTTCTTTCCTTCTTCAAGACTTTTACTCCTTTCAGTTGATGGAGAATCAGGGATACTGATAGTAGCCACCCTTTTTCCTTTCTCTTTTCGGCCTTTTTTCACATTTTCTATTTCAACACTTTTTTCAAGTTTTCTACAAAGTCTTTGTGATCTTCTGATCATGGTGAGTGTTAACAATGGTATTTATAATGTCTAAATGGACACATATATACAAACAACACAACCACAATCAAAATTAAAATGTAAGATGAACAGATATGATGGATGAAAGAAATTTGAAATTGAAACAGTGAACTACAACAATTCTTACTATAAAGTGAAAGTAAGAACTGAAAAGATGGTACCTTTCAAAGAATTTAGAGACTGTGCCTTTTCCTCTTTAAAACCCAAGGTTCCAGTGTAAAGAGTTAGGGTTTACACTGAGAGGGTTTTATATTGTTGAGCCCAATACCTGAGGTACGCGTAGGTACGCTAAAATCTTGGCATATAAACGCCCAAATTAAAACACATAGGTAGCATCAGGTATGAATCACGCTCAAGCGAACCATTATTCGCTCAAGCGAATGATATGTAAGTGAATGTCACACTCAAGCATGAAGAACTACGCTCAAGTGCCAAACAAACAGGTATCATATTGCTTCAATGTGGCACTCACGCTTAAGCTTACAACATCACGCTTAAGTGAAAAATTTGGAATAGAACTTTTCCTATTGCCTCAGCCTGATCACGCTCAAGCGTGAGCTTGAGGAGCTCAGGCGAGGCACTAATACATAAGTCACGCTCAAAGCGTGAAATTCTAAGCTCATATCAGGCACCAGTCATCACGATCACGCTCAAGCGTGATAAGCCAAGCTCAAGCGTGAAAGTTTTCCATTAGGCACAAGAAATCACGCTTAGAGTGTGTAGAATTACGCTCAAGCGTGTGGTGGATTCAGGAGGTCAAAGGCTCAAGCGACAAGAAGTCGCGCTTAAGCGCAAAGGTAAATTTCGCACTCAAGCTCACGATCAGGCTCAAGCGTGATGTTTTTAGCTCAAGCGTGGCAGTTGCTATGTATCACGCTTCAAGCATGAATGAAGGACGCTCAAGCGCGAAAGTGTGCTATCAGGTACCAGGGGTCACACTTAGAGTGTGAAGACATACGCTCAAGTGTAGAAATCAGTTCGAAGGGTCACGCTCAAGCGTGGACCCGAGCTCGCTCAAGCGCGAAGCTTATAACAAGGTCACGCTTAGGCTTGTGAAAGTTACGCCCAAGCGAATAGGCACACTTACAGGAGGAAAAATCACGCTTCAAGCGTAATCAAGTCAAGCTCAAGCGCCACAGTATTTCGCTCAAGTGCAATCAAGTTCGCTCAAGCGCCAAGGGTACCTGATTCTAATTCTAGTTAATGGATTTGCAAGTATGTACACTGGGAATTGAGCGTATGAATACTCAAACCTTATTAAAAAATTTACCAGTTTATTCACCCCTTGATCAAAAAATTTTAGTTTTCTTTTATTTATTTCCAACACAAAACACAAAGTGCAATGAATCAAAATGTAGGGTTGCCTCCCTAAAGTGCTTCTTTAAGGTCACTAGTTTGACCTTCTGAAATCTAAGAAGATGCCTGCAACAGCATGGAGGTTTTCTGCCTATCAAACTCTCCTCCAAAGTAGAGTTTGAGTCTTTGGCCATTCACTTTAAAAGTTCTATCAGTGGCTGGTTCTTTCAACTTAATTGCACCATGAGGGAAAACCTCATTCACAATAAAAGGTCCATACCACTTTGATCTTAGTTTTCCTAGAAAGAGTCTCTATCTAGAATTAAACAACAATACTTTATCATCCTTTTGAAACTCTTTTCTATTTATCCACTTATCATGCCACCTCTTAGTTTTCTCTTTATAAATTGAGGCACTCTGATAAGCATTGAGTCTAAATTCCTCAAGCTCATGAAGTTTCAGGACTCTCTCCTCTTGAGATTGATTAAAGTCCATATTTAATAGCTTTGTGGCCCACCATGCCCTATGTTCTAGCTCCACAAGGAGATGGAAAGCCTTACCATAAACCAACTGATAAGGAGACATGCCAATGAGAGTTTTAAATGTTGTCCTATAGACCCACAATGCATCATTCAATCTCACAGACCAATCCTTTCTAGACTTCCCTACCATTTTCTCTAAAATCCTCTTAATTTCTCTATTAGACAGCTCAACTTGTCCACAAGTTTATGGATGATATGGAGTAGATACCTTATGCAGTACCTCATAGTGTCTCAGGGCTTTTTCCATGATTCTATTGCAGAAATATGACCCTCCATCACTAATGAGGACTCTAGGAACTCCAAATCTAGAGAAAATGTTCTTCTTTATAAACTTAAGCACCACATGTGCATCATTGGTTCTGGTAGGGATTGCCTCCACCCACTTGGAGATATAATCCACAGCAACAAGGATATATTCATTGGAGAATGACTTTGGGAAAGGTCCCATGAAGTCAATGCCCCAAACATCAAATAACTCCACAACTAAAATATTTGTCAAAGGCATGCCAGCTTTAGCAGAGAGGCCTCCACTTCTTTGACACTTATCACACCTTTAAACATATACTTTAGCATCCTGAAAAATTGTTGGCCAATAAAAGCCACATTGTAACACTTTTGCTGCTGTTCTGGAGGCACCATGGTGTCCTCCATAATAGGAGTCATGGCAGTGCCATAAAAGTCTTGCCTGCTCAGATTCAGGCACACATCTCTTGATAATTCTATCTACTCCTATCTTATAAAGAAATGGATCATCCCATAGAAAAGTTTTACTGTCATGGAAGAATTTCTTCTTTATTTGGGATGTCCACCCTTCAGGTACCACAGAGGCACTTTTAAAGTTGGCCATATCAGCATACCATGGCCCTGTGATAATTGCCATCAGCCTCTCATCTGGGAATTCCTCTTTAATCAAGATAGAATCAGATTCAACCTCCAGACGAGAAAGTTGATCAGCCACTGAGTTCTCCACTCCCTTTTTATCTCTTGTTTCCAAATCAAACTCTTGGAGTAATATAACCCATCTGATCAATCTTGGCTTTGATTCTTTTTTAGCTAGCAACTACTTGATTGCTGAATGATCTGTATACACAATGAACTTAGCACCAATCAAGTAAGCGTAAAATTTATCAAATGCATACACCACAGCAAGCATTTCTTTTTCAGTAGTGGTGTAATTTATTTGATTCTCATTCAGCACTTTACTAGCATAATAGATCACATGTGTTAATTTTTCTTTCTTTTGTCCTAGCACAGCTCTTATAGCAAAATCACTTGCATCACACATTAGTTCAAATGGTAAAGACCAATCAGGTGCTGCAAGGATCGGAGCTGAAACTAATCTTTGTTTCAAATTTTCAAAAACCTTGACACAGTTTTCATCAAAAACAAAAGCATGATCTTTCACAAGTAAATCAGTCAAAGCTTAGCTATTTTTGAAAAATCTTTTATAAATCTCTTATAGAGGCCAGCATATCCTAAGAAACTCCTCACTCCTTTCACATTAATTGGAGGAGGAAGTTTTTCAATGATATCAATCTTGGCTCTATCTACCTGGATGCCCTCAGCAGAGATTTTATGGCCAAGGACTATCCCTCCCTTAACCATAAAATGACACTTTTCCCAGTTAAGGACAAGATTAGTCTCCTAACATCTCACCAGCACCTTAGATAGGTTACTGAGGTATATATCAAAACTCTTTCCAAACACAGAGAAGTCATCCATAAACACCTCAATGAACTTCTCTACCATGTCCCCAAAAATTACCAGCATAGACCTTTGAAAGGTTGCTGGTGCACTGCACAAACCAAAAGGTATGCGCCTATATGCAAAGATTCCATAAGGATAGCTGAAGGCTGTCTTCTCTTGATCTTTTGGATCAACCACAATTTGGTTGTAACAAGAATATCCATCAAGGAAGCAGTAATACTCATGACCTGACAGTCTCTCAAGTATTTGGTCTATAAATGGCAAAGGAAAGTGGTCTTTTCTAGTGGAGTCATTAAGCCTTCTATAATCTATGCACATTCTCCAACCTGTAGTTGGTCTAGTGGCAATGACTTCACCTTTTTCATTTTTAACAGTGGTCATCCCTCCTTTCTTAGGAACCACTTGGACTGGACTAATCTAAGCGCTGTCTGAGATAGGATAGATAATTCCTGCATCAAGAAGTTTAACCACCTCTTTCCTTACAGCTTCTTTCATTATGGGGTTTAATCTTCTTTGTGGCTAAACAATAGGGGAATAATCATCCTCCGCCAAAATTTTATGCATACAGAATGATGGACTAATTCCCTTTAAATCAGAAATGTTCCAACCAATAGCAGACTTATGTTTTCTTAAAACCTCTATCAATTTTTCTACATCCTTATCTTTTAAATCAGCATTGATGATTACAGGATGTGATTCATTATCTCCTAAGAAAACATATTTTAAATGAGAAGGCAAAGGTTTCAAATCAAGTTTTTCTTCAAACACTTCCTTACCTTTCTCTAGTTCAGTATTATTTAAATTTCCTTTCTTTTCATTTTCAACATCACCTACTTCACATGCGTCAAGTAGGTTCAGCAACTCAGTATGTGAATCATTTAACTCCTCAGTCTCAGAGTCAAAATCATCCTCCAAAAAGGCTTGTAAAACCTCTTCTTCAGTTTTTAACAGCATAGGAGTCTTATAACTTTTAATTTCTTCAATCATAAAACAATCCATCTTCTCAGCTAGATGTTTCATAGCATTGAACACATTAAAAGTTACCTACTCCTCTTGAACTCTCGGCATGAGTTCTCCCTTCTCTACATCAATTAAAGCTCTACCTGTAGCTAAGAAGGGTCTTCCTAAAATCAAAGGAATTTCTCTATCAGCTTCCATATCCAAAACTATAAAATCTGCTGGAAAGATAAACTTATCTACCTTAATAACAGATCTTCCAACATCCCATGAGGATATTTGATGGACCTATCAGCCAACTGTAAAGACATGCGAGTTGGTTGCAGGTCATTAATTCCTAATTTTCTCATTAAGGACAAAGGCATCAAGCTTATGTTAGCCCTTAGATCACATAAAGCACTTCCTACATGAACATCCCCTATTGCATAAGGTATTGTAAAAGATCCAGGATCTTCCAGCTTTTGAGGGAGTTTCTTTTGAATAATTACACTGTACTCTTGAGTGAGAGCAATCATCTCATCTCCTTTAAGCTTTCTCTTCTTAGACAGAAGTTCTTTAAAAAATTTAGCATATGAAGGCATCTCTTGCAATGCCTCAACAAAGGGAATATTTATGTGAAGCTTTTTAAACACATCCAAGAACTTAGCAAATTTTTGCTCCTCTATCTGTTTCTTAAATCTATGTGGAAATGGAGCATTCTTTAATTTTTCAAGAGTTAGCTTGACAGCTTTCTCCAAGATCAAATCAATCTTTTTCTTTTTCTTTTGATGGACTTGGTTTTCTTTTTCTTTTTCTGTTTCCTTTTTATTTTTAGTTTTATCTACAGCTTGCTCACTTTCCTGCTCTATTTCTTTTTCAGCATCTTTTTCTAAACTCACTTCATGACTTGGAGGTGGGAGAAGAATTTTCCCACTCCTAGTAGTTATTGCTTTGCAATGTTCCCTTGGATTCACCTCAGTATCTCCAGGAAAATTGCCTGATTGTCTCTCAACTAATTGTTTTGACAACTGTCGAACCTGATTTTCTAAATGTCGAATGGACGCTTCTTGATTTTTAAAGCTAGCCTAAGTGGCCTGAATGAACTGAGATAACACATTCTCAAGTTCAGATTTTTCCTTAGAGGGAGGGGGAAGAGATTGTTGTCTATTTGTGGTTTGATTTTGTGGCATGTTTTGATTCAAATGTGGACCTTTCTGCCATGAAAAATTGGGGTGATTTCTATAGTTAGGATTAAAGGAATTAGAGGGATAGTTCCTTTGAAATTGTTGCTGCCCCATGTAATTCACTTGTTCAGCAGGAAAATTTGGATCACACATGCCATTTTATGGTCTCCACCACAAAAATCATAACTCATCATACAAACTTGACTAGGCTTTTGAAGTTATGAAATCTCTACACTTAATTTCTCCAAAGCCTGAGTCATCAACTTACTTTGAGCCAAATAAGCATCCTGTGCTTCTAATTCTAATATCCCTCTCTTAGGGATTTGGCTCCTCTCACTAACTAGACATTCATTAGAAGCCATGACATCAATAAGCTCTATGGCCTCTTCTATAGTTTTAGTGGTCAATGAACCTCCAGCTGAGGCATCAATCAAGACCCTAGTTGCTGGTCTTACACCATTATAAAAGATGGTAACTTGCTGCACATCAGTGATTTAATGATGAGGACATTTCCTTAAACTCTCTTTATACCTATCCCATGCTTCCATTAGAGATTCACCCTCTCTCTGCTGGAAACAAGTGATCTCAGTACGTAATTTGGCATATTTGGAAGGAGGGAAATATTTAATCAAAAATTTTCTTTGTAAATCCTCCTAAGTAGCTATACTACCTCTTGGTTAGCTTTGCAACCAAGCCTTAGCCCTGTCCCTTAAACAAAAAGGAAATAATCTCAGTCTTATTGCCTCTTCAGGGACACCATTCATTTTCACAGTATCACAGATTTGGAGGAAGGTTGCTAGTTGCAGATTTGGATCCTCAACCTCACTTCCTCCGAATTGATCATTTCTAACCAACTGAAGCAAAGCCGGTTTAAGTTCAAAGTTATTGGCTACAATTGGAGGCCTAAGGATGCTAGATTGCGATCCTTCTTCAGTAGGTCTAGAGTAGTCACCTAGTGTAACTCTCCCCTGTTCCATTTCTTGATTTTCTTTTTGCTTTTTCTCTTTTCTTAGCTTACGCTCTAACAAATCAATATCAGGATCAAAGAAGAAAGGCTCTCCTCTATTCCTTGACTGCATACACCAAATGTTAGACACAAACAATTCAAAGCTACTGCTACAGCTACACAAAAAATACTACTATACTAAAAATGAGAATTAAACTACTACTAAATGCAAAACATAATTAAACGGTTCAGTCTAGTACCGGTCCAAGAATTGTTGATATTACTCAACAATCCCCGGCAACGGCGCCATTAACTTGATTGGTAAATCTTGAGCCATTAACTTGGTGTGAAATCCTAAATTATTATCGACTTATTGTGTGACTCTCAGAGGATTTATTTTCTTTTGGCAAGCGCACCAATCATTAAATTTGTAATATATTTGATCGTTCCCACAGGGATTATGGTAATTACTGCAATTTTAGACCAGTACAAGCTGAACCAACGCAAGCAGATGCAATTTATTTTGTTTTTGTTGTTTTATACTTTCTATGTTTTTGTATTTTCAGAAACAATATAGAAGATGAAATGTGATTAATGAAAGATAGGTTAGGATTACTTCAGCTTACAATTTCATCAAGAAACATGCAATCGAGGTTTAATTAAGCTTCAGATGCAAGAGGACAATTCACAGTTGGTTAATCCCTAATTCCTTAGGTGAATAACACTAATTCCTAAGCATTAAACCCTAATCCCTTAGGTGCTTAATTAAAAGAGAAACCTAATGCGAAATTGGGGGTTGAACCCTAACTATTCACCTAATTACTAGGCCTGAATTAGTTAGGAAGCTGGAAGTTACCTAAGCCTCAACCATGATTCCTCACTGGTGAGATTCTTCATCAGATCTGGATTTGTCAATCCAGCAATGGAACTCCACTTCTCAGCTTGTTCTCCTCTTACTTCAGAAGATAATTTCCTCAATACAGCTTCAAGATTTCATCGAAAGCTTTAGTAATCCCAACCCCAGGGGTTTAGAAACCCATGGAAATGGATTCTGTCGAAGGAATGTGGAGAGACATGGACGAGGGAGTTTAGAGAGAGAAAAGAGAGAGAGATTGGAACAGAGAAAATGAATCGTGTTATTGCTTCTGTACTCTGTCTCTCCACATATCTCCACCTTATTTACAGAGTATGTACAAGTATATATAGGCAACTAACTAACTAAATTACTAACTTAATTAACTACAAAGGAAACTTAATCAATAATTAAACTAACTAATCTAAATACATAATTACAAATAAATAAATAATTATAACTCAATACTTAAGTTACTAATGTACAGCAGCAAAACAGGAACAACAACAGTGCAGCGCTTCATTTGGAGGGAAAAATAACAAACTGGGCAACAGAATCACGCTTGAGCGTGATGGACTTGCGCTTGAGCGTGATCGTTTTATTCACTGCACTATGTCTTCACGCTTGAGCGTGAGTGGGGAAGCTTGGGCGTGATTGTGTTTTATGCTGCATGTTTTAATTTCCTTTCTTTGTATGTAGATTTGCATGGTTGTCAAGCTTAAGCGTGAACTTGTCAAGCTTGAGCGTGAATTGCACCTGCACATGCAAACAAATAATTCCTAGTGTTTGTACGTTGGCTGTCCAGCGTATGTACGCTGGGTTAGTGAATTTATAAATAAACAAATTTCCTTAACTAATTATTATTTTTAATCATTTTCTTGCATGAATAAAACACTTTTGAAATAAATAAATAAAACCAGAATTATTGATAATTTATTAAATAATAGTACTAAACTAAACAATATTTAATGGATTAAGTTAAATAAAAGGTGAAATAATTAAGTCTTTTCAAGACTTATGACCTAGTTAGCAACTCAAGTATGGTTCCTGCCCTATTTCCTTTCTTGTTTGATGACCCATCTACTGATAGGGTCCATAGGGTGTGTTTAATATTATATTATTCTTTCTCATCCCCTAGCTCTACTATAAAATCTGCCAGAAACTATATCTTCATATCTCCCTGGGGTTCATATCTGATTTTGTACTCGAAAAGTTCCACTACTCATGTGACCATTCTCCATGCAAGTTTAGGCTTTTGAAGGATCTTGCTAATTGGTTGGTCTGTCCTCACAATGATTTGGTGGTTATGGAAATATGGTCTTAATTTTTAGATGGCTACCACAAGGTTGTATGTAAATTTATCTACCCTCTAGTACCATACTTTCGCTTCCTGCAAAGTCTTACTCGTGAAATACATCAGCCATTAGATAGGTCATTGATCCGGTCTCAATACCGGTATCCGATCTGCAAGACATATTTCAACGTCTTTGTCAAGACATCTACGTGTAACCGGTGTCATCGGTATACATCCGGACTGTAATTCCGTATCAGGCGTTCTCCCTATACCGGTTGTTCAGGATAACACCATGACACCGGACAACACACACGTCACTGCGCTAAAGACAAGGATTATTGCTACAGGGATCAATCAATAATTCCCTGCACTACGAGCCAAATTCTGCTCACGGGGATGGTCAACTTGTTCCCTAATCCTAGTCTATATTCTCCATGCTCAATATAAAATAGCCACTTGACCCAATCATGCTGGTAAGTGCATAATAAAATAATGCTAATGGGAGTTAGTGGTTCCCCACTAACGAGTCCTCATAAAACGAGCCAATCAGGTATATGAACTCATTTCATGAATGAAGTGAGGGATCTTCAACTAGATCTATGAACGATTACTCTCTGAAATACATTCCTTACTTGGAATATTATCACTGACTTGAGCGTCGGAGAATCTTTGCAGGTGACACCACCATTCGCCCACTTCAACGCGTTAGGTCGGTGTGAAGGATCTCCAGAACGCCCAATCCGCTCTCCTCACTCAAGGACAACGGATATTTACACCGGTTACTCATACATCCGGTCTTCTACACAGTATTTGCATACTATTTGTGATTGACTTGAGTCCGGATCTCTAGACCCCGGTTCAGGACAGATCATTGGCACGCCCAGTGGGACTCGTTAAAGTTATTCCCACTTCTCGTTTAAGAAGTCTGGTCTCTTATTATGGAAGGCAATGGGAGAAACCAACCAGATGGGCACGTGGAAGACATCACTGCCCAGGAACAACCAGTGAACAGGCACTTAGCTCTCGAGTCGCCTGTGGAAAGTTCAAGAAGAATGGTGCAGGTTTCAGCACCAAATCTAAAGGATGAGATGATAAGAAAGTTGATGGAGGAACTGATAGAATTGAAACGTGAAAGAAAGAGCGTGGAGGAGAGAGCCATGTCTTTGATCAAGGGGACACATCACACAACCGAGGGAGAAAAATCCTCTACCCCCCAGTATTCAAATATCCCCACATTTGAAGGGAAGGAACAGATCCACGATTCTGATAAGAGAGTTGTTAAAGGGAAGAGGAGGCTGATGACAGCCTCTCCAGTAACTTATAAGCTCACAGTTCCTTTTTCAAGGAGACTTATGAGTGTACGCATCCCTAAGCACCTACAGACTACTCAACCTCTCTCTATAGAAAAATACAGTGGTGAAACTGATCCTGCTAAGCATCTTGATGCTTATACACTCGAAGTCATGTACCTGGGGGCAGATGAAGATGTCATGTGCAGGATGTTCCCTCGGACTCTTGTTGATGATGCCCTTAGCTGGTTCAGGAAGCTACCATCAGGTTCCATTGACTCGTGGGAAGAAATGGCAACAGCGTTTATGGACCACTTTGTCATTTCTAGTGATATTCCCAGAACATCTCATACCTTGGCTCAGATTAGGCAGGGGGAACATGAAACTCTCAAGGACTTCTTGAAGAGGTTTCACAAGGAAGCAGCTGCTGTTCCAAACTTGGCGGAAGCACTACAATTGCACATAGCAATAGAAGCTTTGCAACCAAGCTCTGCTTTTGCCCTGTCGTTGGCAAAGAATCCTCCAGTGAATTTCAAAGAATTTAGGAGGAAAGCATCCAAGTATGTGAGCATTGAAATACACTTGGAAGCAATAGTGGCGAGAGGGAAATCCCCAACGTTACAACGGAGTGATAAGAGCAGATCCAGATCGGATCCCATGGAAAGACCGTGCCGTGGCGATGCCTTCGATAGCTCCGCTCCACAGCGTTAAGCAGAACGGATGCATGCATTCGACAATTATGCTCCGCTAAATTCTGAACGATCTCAAATTCTTAGGGAGATCGGATGGCCAACCCTTATTGCGTACGGGGTCAGGACTCCGCCCCAGCTTCGCAAACAGGGTGACCCTCAGAAATACTACGAATTCCATGAGCAAGAGGGCCATTCAATAGACGAATGTCAGGCTCTGATGAATATTATTGAGACCCTGATCCGAGAGGGTAAACTCAAACAATACCTTCTCAAAGAAAGGTCTACTGATCAACTGGACCAGATTGAGAAAAGAGGAGGAGATTACGAGGAAGACGATGACGATCATCCCACTCCGATCAGAAGGTTTACTGCTTCTGAAAAACAAAAGGGAGTTGTGATTGGTGAGCCTGCACAGCAAAACACTATGCCCCGACAACAACATCAAGGCCGTCGAGAGGTCATTGATTAGGGATTAGGCCAGCAAAATTAATAGGGCCTTCT
The DNA here is from genome assembly GCA_037962975.1 of Clitoria ternatea. NCBI lineage: Eukaryota > Viridiplantae > Streptophyta > Magnoliopsida > Fabales > Fabaceae > Clitoria > Clitoria ternatea. The sequence goes on along the minus strand of CM075674.1, from coordinate 100,101,391 downwards.
GTTGATACAGCTAGTCGTTGTGACAAGATACTTTCAGGACGGATGATCCTAACAATGTATCCGTTGTTAGCGATGAACCTCTTCGAAGGTACAACTGGGTGAACCACCCCATTCGAAGGCCCAGATTGTAGGATTAAACCGAACTCTGGGTACGGTTAGTAAGCTTGGCTGAACACCGGTGAAGGCTCGGATTGTAGGATTGAACCGAACTCCGAGTACGACTAGTAGGTTTGGCCGAACGTCGGTGAAGACCTGAGTTGTAGGATTAAACCGAACCTCAGGAAATGGGTTGTAGGATTGAACCGAACCTCATTCCAAGAACGGTAAAAGGGTAAAACCCAACACCGTATTGAAGGCTTGAGCGCAGTAAGCTGGTTCTTCTTCAAGACCACGCTGAACCCCAAGTAACGGGCGCAGTAGGTTCAGGATTAGCCCTGATCTGAACCCCGTGTTGAAGGCTCGGATTGTAGGATTGAACCGAACTCCGAGTACGACTAGTAGGTTTGGCCGAATGTCGGTGAAGACCTGAGTTGTAGGATTAAACCGAACCTCAGGAAATGGGTTATAGGATTGAACCGAACCTCATTCCAAGAATGGTAAAAGGGTAAAACCCAACACCGTATTGAAGGCTTGGGCGCAGTAAGCTGGTTCTTCTTCAAGACCACGCTGAACCCCAAGTAACGGGCGTAGTAGGTTCAGGATTAGCCCTGATCTGAACCCCGTGTTGAAGGCTCGGATTGTAGGACTAAACCGAACTCTGAGTACGACTAGTAAGATTGACCGAACGTTGGTGAAGAATCGTCAATGGGTAGTAGGATCAAACCGAACTCCAAACACAACAATCAGGAATGCTCAATTGAAACCTGACTCATAAACTCCGACCCAAAAATAATTCATTCGGGTACGCCACAATCTTAGGCACATTCACCCGAAACCTTTCAGTCGGAAATATTTACATTCGAAATTATCAAATAGAGGAATTTCTATCCGAAGTCCTCACTCTTAAGAACTCTCACGTGAAAGTATCACTCAGAGTTCGTTCAAAGTACTGATCACCCAATAATACTGGGGGACAGCATCAACAGTTTAACGAATATCTTGAGGAATAAACTCTTGACGAAACGTTCTCACAATCATTCCCCCTCAAGATTTACATTACAAGCCGTTCTCATGACAATAACATGTTTACTTACAACGGCGATCCCTATTATGATATTTACAACCAAAAGGCCTGATCTTTAAGAAGCAACATACGCTTTTTACCAGGCTTTTATATCAAACTATCTATACTTGACAAAAGATACTCTATCTTTTCTATCAAATCAAGTCTTTGGCTATTAAAATGCCTATGCATGAAAATGATAGTTATACCTCTCTATCCGTTCTTCATCTTGCATGTAAAAATTCGGAATGAAGGTTCTACGTTCATACCCGATCTTCACTACTTAAGTCCGGAATGATTCAATACACATGCAATCCCTCTATTAAAGCTGTTTTCTACTAAACATACTACGATCGATATAGCTCATATGAGCAAATCTACTAACTCCTGGTACGAATAATTCCCATCATTATTCTTATGATGGAAGCTTTTGAAAATTGAGAAGCATTCACACAATCCGTACTCCTACGATTGAAAAAATGTCTCCAGGACGGATTATCTCAATCGCTTAATCTGTGATCTAACGATGTAACTCTTGGCGTTGTGTACTCTTCCAGAACGGATAATCTCAATCACTCATTCTGTGATCTGACGATGTAACTCCTGGCGCCGTACACATCCCAAGGACGGATGATCTCAATCACCTATTATGTGATCTGACGATGTAACTCCTGGTGCCATACACATCCCCAAGACGGACGATCTCAATCACCTATAAAGTGATTCGATGATGTAACTCCTGATACAAACAATCCCCATCATCATTTTTATGATGGAAGATTTTAAAAGTTAATCCGCACTTTCGCTCTCAAGTGGTATTCTCCCAGGACGGATACTCTTTATCACCTATTCTGTAGTACAATGATGTAACTCCTGGCATAGACAAACTCCCATCATCATCCTTATGATGGAAGGCTCAAACACCACTTTCTTACACCTTTGCAGTTCCCCAAACTTGGAACAATATTCTTACAATGGACGACATTATTTTCTCCAGTGAGAATAACATGAATTAAGAACAGTCATCCGTCCTGTTACACTATTTTACTAAACAACGGATCGACCCCTCTTTTCCCCAAAAGAATTAAGGATCATGCCCTAAAGACAGGCACCTTCTTCTTAACACGCACTTGGGGACATGTATATATTTATCCGTTCTAAATTCATTTGTTGTTTAATCTTTCGAGGCAATGATTTCAATTCGACCTTAAGGTTAATCATACAGAACGGATTAACAACGACTTAAATATACATGAAATGTTGAAGACAAATTTCTTAAATGAATTTTATTCATAAAGGACGAAATTACACAATTGTTCAAAACCGGAGTTGATCCCAGTACACAACTTTACATATAAATGAAAACAAGACTACGAGGGAGGAATTTGCTTTTCAGCTTTCTGTGCCTCCTCAACACCAGGCTCTTGTGTCCCTTCCTTTGGGACTTCCTCAGGAATATCCCCTCCGGGAGCCTCGGTTCCTTCCGCAGATGAAGGAACCTCAGACGTAGGAAAGACGAAATCCGGTCCCATGCTTTGACCCTCAGGAAGAGGAGGCAAACCGTATAAGGACGTCGGAGGATCTTCATGACGACCATCAGCCACTGCGACTAACTTTCCTCCATGGAATTCATAGAACGGATCCATTCCATGGAATTCATAGAACGGATCTTTTAATCTGAGAACGGTTCTTTGCAAAATAATAATAAATGCCAAGGAACTGTTATACGCGTAAGCTTACCGATATTCAGACCTCTCGCAGGTTGAGTAGCTTATGTGAACAACCACTCAGTCCCTCACACAAGCTAGGGGACATATGATCCGGTCTCAATACCGGTATCCGATCTGCAAGACATATTTCAACGTCTTTGTTAAGACATCTACGTGTAACCGGTGTCATCGGTATACATCCGGACTGTAATTCCGTATCAGGCGTTCTCCCTATACCGGTTGTTCAGGATAACACCATGACACCGGATAACACACACGTCACTGCACTAAAGACAAGGATTATTGCTACAGGGATCGATCAATAATTCCCTGCACTACGAGCCAAATTCTGCTCACGGGGATGGTCAACTTGTTCCCTAATCCTAGTCTATATTCTCCATGCTCAATATAAAATAGCCACTTGACCCAATCATGCTGGTAAGTGCGCAATAAAATAATGCTAATGGGAGTTAGTGGTTCCCCACTAACGAGTGCTCGTAAAATGAGCCAATCAGGTATATGAACTCATTTCATGAATGAAGTGAGGGATCTTCAACTAAATCTATGAACGATTACTCTTTGAAATACATTCCTTACTTGGAATATTATCACTGACTTGAGCGTCGGAGAATCTTTGCAGGTGACACCACCATTCGCCCACTTCAACGCGTTAGGTCGGTGTGAAGGATCTCCAGAACGCCCAATCCGCTCTCCTCACTCAAGGACAACGGATATTTACACCGGTTACTCATACATCCGGTCTTCTGCACAGTATTTGCATACTATTTGTGATTGACTTGAGTCCGGATCTCTAGACCCCGGTTCAGGACAGATCAGTCATTCTTCTTTAACTAAGGCTACACTGACGACATGTTCCCCAATAGACAAGTAGATGATCATCCACCCCAGGTGTCAGCTTAGTTAGAATGAAAGGCCAAGCTAGGTAGACTTTTAGCTCTTCATAAAGTTTCTGGCATTCTTGGGTCCATTGAAAGGTGTCAGTTTTCTTCAGAACTTGGTAGAAGGGCATAGATCTCTCTACGAATTTAGCGAGGAACAAAGAGAGGGCTACAATCCTACTAGTGAAACGTTGCACTTCTTTAATGTTCTGGGGAATTATCATTTCTAAGATGGCTCGACACTAATCATGATTGGCCTTTATGTGTTAACATGTATAACTTCCCACCCTGGACTCCAAATGAGCACTTGTCGAGGTTGAGATGTATATTATGCCTTCTTAGCTTAGTGAATGTTTCTTGTAGGTCTTTTGTATGCTTTCTTGCTTCCTTGGTCTTTACAACCATATCGTCCATATAAACTTTCATGTTTTTACCTATCTTCTTGGCAAATATTTTATCCATCAAACATTGGTAGGTGGCCCTGACATTTTTTAGCGTGTATCACATGACCGGATAGCAATAGTGTTTTCTTTCGGTGATGGAAATAATCTTTTACTTATCTCTCGGGTTCTTCCGTATTTAGTTGTATCCCGAGTATCCGTCCATGAAGCTCAAGACCTGATATCCTAAGGTACCATCTACCAAATGATTAATATTGGGAAAAGGGTAAGGGTCTTTAGAACATCCCGCATATCCTTCACTTGTCGATCGTCTTTTTTACCATGACCACATTGGAGATCTAGGTTAGGTACTTAAAACTTCCCAAATGAAGTTGGCTGCCAAACATTTGTCTGTTTCTTCCTTCACTACTACTCTTCTATCAAGCCTCAGCTTTCGCTATTTTTGAGTTACTGGCTTAGCCTCTAATTTTACGTTGATCAAATAGCATATGACGTTGGGGTCGATTCCTGGCATGTATGAAGGACTCTATGCAAAAAGGTCGACATTCTCTTTTAAGAGCTTGACCAACGAGTCTTCCAAATCCTGATCCAGCATTATACTGATACGGGTGTATTGGCTCAGACCTGACCCTACCCGTACTAGCTTCAGGGACTTCACTAGCTGTAGATGCTCGTGCTCTCTCTCATCTTTTGGGTTAGACCCCATTTCAACATCTTTTAACTATAAAGGTTTCCCTGGGTCAAAGATTTTCATGGTAACATTCTCAAGCGACCTCAGGGTCGGACTAGACGACTCTAATATGTCCATCTCTGAGCAGGAACTTCATTGTGAGGTAGAGGGTTGAGACAATCGGTTTGAGTGCATTAAGAGCTAGTCGCCCTTGAATGACATTGTAATATCTCAGAATGTCAATAAGCAGGTACTTGACCATGACAACTTTGTTATCTTTTCTTGACCTAAAGACTGTCTTTAATTCTACATAACCCATAACATGTACTGAGTATTCTATGAAATTTAGGAGTGCCCCCGTCATACCTTCTAAGCCAGTTGGTAGGTAGCTGGAGTCTTTTGAAAGCGTTCCAATGAAGAATGTCTATAGAGCTTCTTTAGGCCACTAGTACTCCCCCCACTATACACTCTGCTATCTCCTCGTGACCACCATTATCTCGTCCTTGTTTGAAACTCCCCTAGGCAGGTGGTATCATCAAAAGTAATGGCCTCCGTGCCGAAGAGGCAGTGTATGGTGTTAACCTGTCCTGCCTCATACGAAGTATCACCTTTACTCCCAAGAAATCTCCTAAAAAAATGTGTATCATTCTTTTTCTGTTATCTTTGACATCTTCTGGTCTACGGGATCGAGAATGCTCATGCTCCTGCCGAGAGTGTTCACGTGGTTGCAGCTCTACCTGCCTTAGAGGTTCCCTTTCTCTCTTCCAATTAGTTTTCCTTGGTGCTTCAATTCTCTGATCAACAAATTTTTCCACCTACCGGATAAGATGCTTAATTTAATTTTTTAGTGATTAATAGTTTTAGTGCTATGACTGAATGTTCGGTGAAATTCATAGAACTTTGATATATTTTATGCCCTTCGTCTGTTCCCCGAGTGAAGGAAGCTTCAGCATGTTGGTGTTGTAAACCTCATGCATGATTATGTCCCTCCTACTATTCAGGGGGGTGAAGGAATTGTACTTTGGATTGGGATCGCCTCTGCTCCTCTGTTCTTTATTCAGCTTGGGACTCTTTTTATGGTTCTATCTTCGTGGGACCCTACTCAGAATTTCCCACCCAATATGTTCCTCCATATTGATATATGAGGCTGCCCGCTGCCTGAAACCATCCATATTCAATGGGGTTTTTGGTTATAGAGTCAAAAAATTTACCTGAACGTAATCCTGTTTGGACCACATGAAGATCCACTTCTGAGCTTAAGTTACGGATTTGGATGGCCTGCTCGTTGAAGCGGGCCATGAATTATTTGAGGGTCTCCTCCTTACCCTATTTCAAGTTAACCAGGCTGTACGAGATTTGTTGAATCGATCAGTTGGAAGCGAATTGAGCTAGAAACATCTCCGTTAATTCTGTAAAGCATGATACACTTCTTGGGGGGAATGTGTGAGAACCAACGTAGAGTGGACTTGGTCAAAGTTATGGGAATATCCTATAGAGCAAAGCTTCAAACGCCCTTGTGATCAATAAGTTGGTGGTCAACATGGTAAGGTGTTCCTTTAGGTTACCTCTCCCATCATATTTTCCATAGTCAGCGATTTGTAATGTGCCGGGGGTCAGGACGGCCATGATCCCCTCTGTGAATGGATGAGCCGCGTAAGGTATCAAGGGATCAGGCTTGTCCGCCCCTTGCCTTGTAGTTTGAATGTTATGATAACTAGAGGCCTCCTTCTCTTTCGATTTGTGGTTATGTAGATCCTCATTTTCCTTGCATAGTTCCTCTACTATACGTTGCAACGTTTTGACAAGAGTTAACACCTCCTGCAATTGGCCATCCATGTCTTGTTGTCCTTAATGCTGCTCCCGGTGATTACCACTTCGCGAAGGCTAGGATTGCTGTGCATAGTTACCATTATTGTCCTTTCTAGAGTTAATCTTTTTTGTTTCTATGGGAATCATTTCATCGAGCCCACAATGTGCGCCAAAATGCTCACAATGAGTACGTAAGACACAAAAACCTAGAGAATTAATCTAGGAGAATTAGGTTTTATAGCTCAAAATGTCACTTGAATTATAGAGAACCCGTCGGGTTATATTTATACAATGAAAAAAGGGGAAATAGAGGGCCAATTGGCCATAGGAGAACTATATTCTGTCGTGATCGTGGAAATTCTTGATCTCTATTATATTCTCCAAAAATAAAGGGATTCAGTGAGACTCTCTCTCAATCCGGGGAACATTAATAATCTATTTATTTTTTTAATACCTAATAATAATTTTATTATTATCTAACCATCCATATTATTTTTCAGACACAATCCCTTTCGAGTAAGTAACATTCATATCATTATAAATCTAATTTTCTTAATAAAAAGTTTATTTATTTATAAGACTTAGACCAAGACATTTCTTAAGAAAAATCAATTAAATACCACTTTCGTAACACCTAATAATAACTGATAAGCTTTACTTTGTTTTAATTTATTATGTCGTTCTTAATTCTTAAATACAATTTGTTTACTATAAAAAATTAATTTGCGTGATATAAATAACAAGCTTGTGAAAGAGCATTTGACACAGAGATAAGGAATGCACATCCAACATGTCATGATAATATCCCTGACTTGATATGGGACATTTACAAATAGGATGAATGAGAAAAACACACATATGACGTACTAATTTTATATTTTACTAGTGAAAAATTGACATCTTACTTACCTTGATTGGCTAATAATTAGGACAATAATCTATTATGTCCGCAAGAAATTAATAGGATAAGGACATAAAAATGCAAGCAAGAGAAGGAGGAAACGGACATACAGAAGAAGTCTGTTTTTCGTGTATAAAAAGATTAGGGGCAAAACGCCCACATACGGAAGAAGTCTGCACTCAATTTAAAAATATTGACAACATAATCAAATCTTAATTCCTTGTACATATAGATAATCAAACATTAATTAATTCCGTAAACATGAGTGAATTTCTTTGAAAAAAATTAATTATGATGTGAACATTTCTACATCCAAAAATCACTATATATATAGAAATAACTTATTATTATGTAAACTAGACGTGAGATCCATGTAATGCAGGGTTGCTTATATTTTTTAATATGACTTATTAAAATTTATTATTATTATTATTATTATTATAGGGACGTTGAATTTATAGTTTTAAATTTACTTCTTTTAAATCTATTCTAATTAATTTTTATTAATCAATTTAAGATTAATTAGAGGAGATCTAAACTTACTTTTATCATTATAAAAAAAATCTCTCTCATTCAGTCCGTTATCATTCCTCAAAGCTGATGATGTATCATATGAGAAAGACTCTCTTATGTGAGAGTGAGAGGAGCGAATAAGGGCCTAGAAACATACAATGGATGATTAAGATTAATCATGTGATTTTTAAAAAAAATCATGTAATCTTTTAAGTGATCATAAAATTAAAAAGTAATATGACCTTTTAAGTAACTTTTTAAGTGATCATAGTTCATAAATAGTATTTTTTTTGAAAGTGAGAATAATAAATATTAATTGTAAGATTGTTCATATATATGCTCAAAAATAAAATTAAAAACTCATGTGAGATCAACTAAATCGCATTTTGGCTATCTATTATGATTATATAGTTTTAATTCATTCTTACATAAAAGAGACTCAATAACTATATCAGAATATTTTATGTAGAATATAATAATAATTAATTAAATTCTAAATATTAAGTAAATGTCGATGAAATTAAGATAGTGAACATAATAGCATTTCTTTATTGTATATACACATTATAGTACTATTGTTAAATTCTATATTATATATAAAATATATTAATAGTTTAATTACAAATATAAAATTTGATTCCATTGAAAATGTTACAGTGACTAAGTACGGTAGTGATTTTTAAAATTATAGTGTAAATTTACATATAATAACAACAACAATAAACAATTTATAATAAAATACTATAAAATTAATTATATTATTATTTAATAATAATTAATGATGTTTTAAATAATAATATTCTTTTTAATAATAATATATAATATCATTTAATTTATATTATAATATACTTTTATTAAAGATATTAAAGATACAGATTTGTATTGTATATAAATAGACACATCACATAATATACTTTTAATAAAAATATATAATATTATCAATTTAGATTATCATTTCTTAAATCTACAGCATTGAAGTAGATGCTACAAGGATTGATTGGAGATTTTTATTATATATAGATGATTTTTACATGACAATATTTATAATTAGATGAAAATTATTCAAATTAAATTCTTTGAACAAATTGTTTAAAAGATATTTTATATTAAATATATTTATTATTATTTTAGTTTAATTGTGATGACCTATATATCAATGTAAATACTTTTACGTTATTAATTGGTAAAATTATATTTGTCATCTCTTACATTCAAACACTGGTTCGAGTTGTTCCTTTGTGTATTTTTTTATAGCTAAAGAGGGTCTAATGTTTTAAACGTGAGCTCAAATAGGTTTCCGACACATTGTCATTGTTGGATCAAATAAAAAGTTAAATTAATATAGTATAAGGTAAATAACTTTAATCGTTTCTCGAGTACCTTAGTCAAATTAGTTACACTTAAAATTTATTTGTGACAATGGGGTTTTGTAGTTGGATTTGGAATGAAAAATAAAATAACTATATGATAAACTTTGGATGGATGATAAATCAAATTTAAAACGAACCAACTCAAGGAATTAATTAATTTTTAGTTAGCTAATTATTAATCACAAATATGATTAAGTCTAATTAATTTCTTAACCTAAATCACTTGGAATCCCTAAATGATTCATATATTATCATTTGATTGAGTTAAGAAATTAAATAGATATCTTTTACTTTGTAACTTAATCTTTATCTCTTAAATGAATTATTGATTAAACAACCAAAATTATTTTTAGATTATAGATTATTTAATTACATACCAATTGATTATACACTTAAATTATCTAATCACAAACATTTGAAAAACAAAGAAAATAATTTGTCTTTAATTAAAACATTAAGAGAAAGAGCTCAAAACTAAGATAAAGAAAAAAATTAAATTTCTTGAATTGATTTGAAAAGGATTAAGCTTCTATGATAATGATGATCTTAAACAAAGAAACTAAAATTAAATTACTCATGACTTTGATTATGCAAGCAAATAATAAAGGATGAGGTTAACTTTACCTCATATTGAAAAAGGAAGATGAAAGAATATGAGATTAAGGAAAGAAAGCAAGTGAAGGAAGAACAAAACCTTAAGAAGCTATAGCAAATACATAAAAATATATTGAAAACTTGGACATATATTTTATTGTATATCTCTTGTATCCTCCTTATAATTTTAAGCATCAATTCATAGATAAAGTATCATAGCAATACACATTCATGTGCTGACTGTTGATGCATTTTTTTAAACATTGGTGGACTTGTGATTACATAAATTCAAAAGAAAATAATGGTAGGTGTTGAAATTCATCCTCCTCTTCACGTTTTCCATCTTGTACGTTGAATCTAACCCTCTAGATGTCATACTTACACCAACCCTTCAAAATGAAAGTTATAGATATTTGTCTTATTGAGAATTTTACATAAATATCATGTCATTTAAACATCTATAGCTTGAGATATGTGTAAATTAGTGAACTATGTCAATGTTGGTGGGACAGATACAAATTGATTTGTTCAAACTCCATTTTTTTATTATTTTTAGATACAAGATTGACAAATTTTATCATCATATTATGGATCTTTGTTCTAAATTTCCATGGACTCTAAGATTAGCCCAATTAGATCACTAAAACCCAAGTTATGACCAAAACAAGGAAAGACACTTAAGATACATTAAAAATACGAAAATTGAAAAATATATTCATAATACTTCAATTAAATAAATAACATAAAACTTAATTAAAAGATTATCATTACACATATTAAATATATAATAAATCTCAAGTGTAAAGCTATAATAAATGTATTAAAATTGGTTCATCGCACTACTAGAAAAAACTGATTTAGCCACTGACATTTTTCATGGCTAAACCATAAAATTTTATCGCTAAACATTTTAGCCACATAATTAACTACTGAAGTCTTAACGTGACAAAAACCCCACTGGTTAAATTGTTAGCCATGAATTTTGCACTTCCGTGTCTAACTAGCCACCGGAAACATTCGTCATAAAAACTAAGATAATTCATGGCTAAAATCGGTCATCTCAACTCAAAATACTATTTTTGTGACCAAACAATTCCATAGCTAATTCCGTGACAAACAATAAGGAGTAATTTTAGTAGCTAAATTAATATAATAATTTTAAACATTCAGTGGCTAATTCCATGGCTAAATTCGTCAAATTATTTCATGGCTAATTCCATGGCTATTTTATTGTGTTAATTATTTTCAAATTCTATGGCTAATTAGACTCCAACATATTTATGGCTAAATCGGTGGCTAATTTATTAGTGTGAAACTTTTCATATAATTTCAGGGCCTTTTTTACATTTCACCTGATAAATATATAACAATATTTTAAATTATAAATTATATGCAAATAAACCAGCCATATAGCCCAATGTATATGTAATTGGCGAAACAAAATAACAATAATATTGTAAAGCATAAATAACTAAAAGCATAATCATAGTTATATATACAAACAAAATATCATTCAAAAGACAACTATGACATATATATATATATATACACACACACACATATCCAAAACACTATACAAAGTCTCCAAAATATCAAGTAGATAATAGGGTAAGGGTGATCATCAAACTACGTCATCTTGGTGTTGTGGTGAGTTATCCTGCTGTTGATGTTGTGCTGATGCATGATGACCTTGAGATATATCTACTTGGTGGGTAGGGATAGGGATAGGAATGGTGGGCTAGAATCCCATATGGCTCATAAACTACTGAAGAATATCTTGAGTCACCATTAATGAAGTTTGTGTCTGAGAGAGCTTAACTGCCTGTGTCTGGATTTGAGTAGTTTGAGCCTTCACAGTTTGTACCATAGTTTGGATATGAGAGTCCTTTTGTGTAATCTCTTTTTAAAGGCTAGGAATGATTTGGACGTAATTTAAGGTTAAAGTGGTGGCCCTACGATGAGATGAAATTTTTGCAAACTCCTTTCCCAATTTGCTTAAACCATAAATATTACCCTTGTTATTGATTCCTCCAATAATGTCTATATATAAGGCATTGTAGAGATAGAAGAATAGTCATGCTCTTCAACCTCACCATCCAAATTAGCACCAATATCGGGGTCTTCATGAGATGAAGTTTTTGCTCTCTAACAAAGATACTTATCCTATATGTTATCTAGTTAAGGTTAAATACCTAGTATTGAAAAACAAAAAGGAAATTTAAACATATCTTATTTCATGTTACTTACATCAATTGCCTTCACTTTCTCATATACCCAATCTTTAGCTCTGCTCTTTTTGGTCCGCTACACAAGGTCAAAGGATGTAGAAGGCCTATTAAGCTTAGCAGCCTGAATTTGTGAGCCAAAAGTTATTGTCAAATATGCTTTTCATATGAATATGAAAGTCTTGTAGGGTCTAGCAAAGTTTACCATCCTATCCCGGTGTGCTACAATAAAAACTGAGCCTCCAGTGTAAATGGATGCCCACTGTCCTTGGCTCAATTTTGCTTTGTAATATTGGACTTGATTTTAAACTCCTCCTCATCTTCCTAATATGCATCTAATCTAGCTCTAACCACTAAACTCAACCAATCCCCATCACCAAGTCCATGACGTATGTTATTGAATGCATTCTTTAGCATTTTTTATCCTTTATTCTTAAATACCTGTTTAACACGTATTTCATCCTCGGGCAACCACTTATGGCTTTTCTGTCAAGAAGTTTTAAAAGTTAATAAAGTTGAAATTCATAGAAATGATCAAAACAACAAATATATTAATAACTGAGGAGACCCACATATTTCTCACCTGAAACTCTACAAACCATATCTTTTGAGTGTCGTCATCGACCTTTCTCCAGGTAGGCCACGTAAACTTTGACCTTATGATCCTTGTAATGGCCTGTATGATACCGTAACTAGTCTTAAAGCTACTAAATACATAAATATACACAGGAATTAAATTCAACGTACACAAAAAATATTGATAACAAATTTAATAAATGCATAAATACTTACTCAAGCTTGTCTCGAGATGGATAGATCCGGATCTTGTTATTGTTTACCGGATCATAAGAAGCAGTAAGTAGAAGGGCCCCTAGTCCAAGGAATCAAGATACAGGCTCCTGAAATGGTTGCTGAACTAATAATGGAGTGATAAGTATATGGAGGTAGGTGGTGTTGTAGGTTGTTCTTAGGAAGAAGTGGTGGGCAATACAACTGAGGGAAATGGAGGTGATAGGGATGGGGATGGGGATGGGGAAGCTCTAAAGACCTATGGTATGGTTTGTTCACTTATTCATCCAACCTATTGCCAACATGTCCACCACCATGAGCTTTGGTCGTATGACCACTCCTAGGTCCACGTCCCCTAGAATATGTGTCATATGCCATCTGTCAAGATAAACATTCAAATATCAATATATCATTTTACTACATGAAAAAAATAAGAATCATAAACATGAAAACAGAACTAGTTACCTAACTAGAGCAAGTTTTAGTAAATTCACCGGTAGACTCAGTATCAATTTCAATCTCAGACTCGGACAATTCATTGATGTTTTCATGTTGCTGTACAAGACTTTGTTAATTTAAAATGATTTATCAAATTGTTCACCACCAATATCTGCTAGTATATCATTGTAAACCTTTCCTTCTATTTGCGACATGACATGAATGTCATTTACTTCTTTTACATCTTGGAAAGCCTCATCAATTTGTTCGATTACATTATCTATAATTGTACTATGGGCTTTGGTTTTCAACACTGCCAACCAGCCTTGATGTCCTTCTAGATAAGTTGTGTAATAAACTTGCTTAGCTTGTTGTGCAAGGATAAAAGGACCATAGACTGTGTAACATCCTAAAAACTTTATTCTCATGTATAATCATTTTGATTTAGACCATCAATGATATTATCCATTTTATCTCAACTTTCTACATAAATTTTGGTTAGGACAACATCTTCAATTTAACCTTTTACCATGGTAAATAATTTTAACTTTATACCTTAGGTAAAAGTTAATCAAATAACTTATTACCTATTTCCTTAGTTATTAATTTCTTTGGCTTTTCCAATTACTCTCATCAAATTACCACATACTCCACTCAAAATACGTCATCTTGTACATATTTTAATTGTTGGTTAGATTCTGAATTTGGAAATGTGGTCAACTATTAAGTTGTTTCTCTTTTTCTTAGCTTTCCAACTAGATCAAATTTGTTAAAATCCATTAATATATGAGTGAGATATTCCCAAAATACCAAAATAGTGTCAGAATTGATATTTTACTTCAATCATATCATCTTGTACATATTTTAATGCCTAGTTAGATTCTGAATTTGAAAAAGTGGTAAACAACAAAGTTGTTCCTCGTTGTCTTAGCTTTCCAACAAGACCAAATTTGTTAAAAGCCATTAAGATATGAGAGAGATATTCCTAAAATACCAAAACAATGTCAGAATTGATATTTACTTTAATCAAACAAGCTACATTATGTAGGCTGCAGAAATGGTCAAAAATCCAGCCCATTTTCTCACCTAAAACCTTAATTATCACCACAATTAATGCACCTAACATCCCACTACAATACCATTATGAAAAGCTTGTCCCCCACTTGTCATTTATATCATTAAATTAACACTACATCTTGTTCTCAAGTTTGAATTCTTAGAACAAGCTAAAGTTAGTGAAGTCTCTCTCTTATTTTCTTTCATTTTCTCCATCAAGTTCACTCTTGATCTGAAGCTAGGACAATAATACAAGACTTTCAACTACTTTAGGAACCTCCATTAAGGTAAGAGGGGATAGGGTTGTGAATAAATATGGAATATGTAGAATTGTATGCTGTTCTAGGATTTCTAGATTTATTTTCGGAACTTGTTACTTAATTTTGAAGCTAAAAATGTATGAATTTGACTTTGATGTCTTCATCAAAGTTGTAGATCTTTTCGTTATGTGAATGTTGAGACTTGAACCAACTGATTTGGATATGTATAGCATGAGTTATAGTCAAAACACTACAGTATGTCTGTTTTGGAATATGTACCTTCTTTTTGTTAAATATTAATATTCTGGGAATTATAGATATATATTTAGACTTTGATGTCTTCATAAAAGTTGTAGATATTTATGTTATGGATCTATAGAAAGTGGTTTCAAGTTAAAAGGATATTTGTAGCTCTAGTTATACATAAAATACAGAAGTATATTCATGCTGAAAATCTGCTGACGTGAATCAATGTATGTATTTTTAAAACTAGGAATTTTGTGATGAGAATTAATGTTTAGTGTCTTCATAAAAGTTTTAGATATTTGTGTTATGAGTAATTTAGAACTGGTCTAATGCCAAAATTATTTTTGTAGCTCCAGAAACGTTGAATTTACCAACATATGTACGTTTTGTTACTTTCTTTGAGATAGTTTAGTATACTATGAATTTGTGATATTTCTGTTTGGATTTGGAATTTTTGGTCTTCTTAAAAATTATATATAATGAAATTATTGAAATACAGAACTTGGCCTCATTCAAAAATTATTTTTATACCATGAGTTATAGCTAATTTACTAAAGATTGTCAAACCAGTAAATTTTCCAGCAATTGGTGATAATGAAAAATGATAACATATTGATTATTATGTGATCATGTGATGTTTCTGTTTGGAATTTAAAATTATGGTCTTCATGATGTTGTAGATAATTTTGTTATGGAACTACAGAAAGTGGAATTACTTAAAAAGGATTTGATTTGCTCACATTATGGTCGTTTTACTAATGTATGTTGCTGTTGTAAATTTCTGAAATTTACCTATGATGATTATTATGGATGAAAATGATATTTTCCATGTGGGTAATGATTTATTTATGAATTATTGAGGGATTATTGATTATTATGGATGTTATTGAGTGTCCTATGAATGTCATACAGTATGTATATCTTTGTGATGAATAATTATGAATGACTAAATTAATGTATACATGAATGCCTTGTGGTTTATTGAGATATGTTGTTGAACTGTAAATCTATGATTTTGAGAATTAATATATGTGATGTGTCCTTTGAGGACTTGTGGTTTTCCAAGTGATTATGGAAGTATTGATATCATGGTATGTTAAATTGATAAAGAGAATGAAAGGCATTCATGCATCATAAGCATTTGGACGCACCATGGAATTTAAGGGTTCCATGATTGCCGGCCCTGGTGGGGGGTTACTCTATGATGAGTTAAAGCCTTATTTTTTTTAAGTGCCATGAAGTGTAGGGATTCATGGTTTATGCTAAGTCCTACTTGTGTACTTCGGTACTTGAGCGCCATGAAGGGTAGGGATTCATGGTATATGCTAAGTCCTACTTGTGTACTTTGGTACTTGAGCGCTACGAAGGGTAGGGATTCGTGGCATTATGCTAAGTCCTACTTGTGTCTCTATGAGACTTTTTACTGCAGTATTCCCACTAAATCAAAATGGATCCAGCATGACATCATTTAACTAAATTAAAGATTATTAAATGTAAATGACCTTGTTTGGCATATTCATCATATCATAATTGTTTGTTGATTGTGTTTGTGCAATTTTAATTATTTTATATTTATTCTATATTTTATCTCATTCTTACATTATTTTTACAGTGCATGCTTCATAAAATGACGAGTGGTGCAATTAATGAAGTTTTTATGTTTTATTGCTTGGACTTTGATTTCATTTGAGATTTAATGTGTTGTAATAATATTATTATGTACCTTATACTGTAATCTTCTCTATCGTTTCCGCTATATAAATGTATTATGTTTTATTCGTTCACGACTAGTATGCATGATAATATTCCGCATTTATCAATTTTTACGTGACTTCAAAATTTAAATTACGAATTTCAAAATGATTCTTTAAACGTGAAAAAGTTATTTCAAAAATTTGGGTTAATTAATTGGAATTTGTAATTTGGGTTTTGGGTGTCACATCAGTGGTATCAGAGCATTTTCAAAAAAAATTCAGGGCCAATTGCTATGATATGTATTATTTCTTTAATATATTATTTCTTTGATATACTACGTGAATTGTTTGATTACTTGCTTGATAATATGTTAAGTATGTACTATATGACTTGTTGCCTAACTGATAAATTGTAAAATACTTATAGTTATGTTATAATCTTGTAATTGTGTACGATATACTTTCCCTTAGAATTAGTATAAACTAAACTACGAATATAGGCTGGCAAGAAACAATAACGACGCTATGGCAGCCACTTTCAACTGCTTGGCTGAGGTCTTGGAGAGGCAAAATCAACCAAGAAATATTGGAGGACTTCATGGATTGGATCACTTCTTGAAAAGGAAGCCATTATAGTTTAAAGGAGGCTATAATCCAGAGGTAGTATACCTAGGGATTAAGGAAATAGAATGCATATTCCAATCTTTACCCTGTACAGAATTCGAAAAGGTAGAGTATGTCACCTACATGATGATTGAGGAAGCAGAGAACTGGTGGATCCATGCCAGGATTCGTATGACTGAGACCGATAGACTATTGGACTGGGCTAACTTTAGAGACTGTTTTCTGGAGAAATATTTTCCAGCAAGTGTGAAGAGCCGAAAAGAGCTGGAATTCATGGAGCTGAAACAAGGCTCAATGTCTGTTGGTAAGTATGCTGCTAAATTTGAAGAGTTATCCCTCTTTTACCCTCCTTTTCAACAGGCATGTGCTGAAGCCTTAAAGTGTGTCAAGTTCGAGAATGGTTTGAATCTTGAAATCAAAGAGGCTATCTGCTATCAAGAAATTCGGAGCTTCTCAATCCTAATCAATAAATGTCAAATTTTTGAAGAAAACCACCAAGCCAGATTGGCTCAAGAGAAGAACAATAGACAACTAAGACCTCAACCAGTTACCTTTAAAAGGAAAGGATCGTTCTATCCAAATCGTTTCAAGGGAGGATCATCATCATCTTCTGAGAGACGTAACAATCATATGAATATAAAGTGTTATAAGTGTGGAGGTAATCACCATATACGTGACTGCAACAGACGCCTAGAAGATGTCACTTGCTTTCGATGTAATCAGAAAGGTCACATCAGCCCCAATTGTCCATAGAACCGTCAAATGAACAACAACAATAACACCATGAATAATCAAAGAGGTTCTAGTTATCAGGGAGGCTGTGGAGGAAACACGCGTGCTGTTCAACCTTTAAGACAGAATAGGGAGTCAGCAGATAAGAGATTATAACCAACAACAGGAAGAGTCTTTGCCATCAGCGGTTCAGAGGCAGACCAAGCAGACGACCTTGTGTAAAGTAAGTGTGAGATCAATGGTACCATTTTATCTGTATTATTTGATTCTGGTGCTACACATTCTTTTATTTCTGAGGAGTGTGTTAGACGTCTTCAATTACCTGTAAAGTCTATGATGTATGACCTGATTGTTTCCACTCCCACCGGTATATAACTTAGGACTACTAAGGTGTGTAACAATTGTTCTGTGCTCTAAGAAGGTAGAAACTTTCTTGTCAATCTTGTTTGTTTACCTTTGAAGGATCTGGAAGTAATTTTAGGGAAGAACTGGTTATCGGTGAATCAAGTCTTGGTGGAATGTCATAACAAGACCGTGATATTTCCATCAGAAGGAAACACTATTTCTGACAATCCCAAGATCTTTGCTTTAAAAGGAGAAATTCAATTGTTTGCCTTGTTTACTCTTTTCAAAGGAGATGGTGAATCTGAAGCAATTGAGATGCCAATTGTCTCTAAATTCCCTGAAGTATTTCCAGAAAATGTTTCAAGTTTACCTCCAGAACGTGAAATAGAATTCTCAATTGACTTAATTCCAGGAGCAGAACCAGTGTCTAAGGCTCCATATTGTATGTCACCTATTTAACTGGCAGAACTGAAAAAGCAAATTGAAGAGTTGTTGGAGAAGCATTTCATCAGGCCCAGTGTGTCGCCATGGGGAGCGTCGGTATTGCTTGTCAAAAAGAAAGATGGAAGCATAAGATTATGTGTAGATTATCGTTAGTTGAATAAATTGACAGTGAAGAATAAATATCCTTTGCCCAGAATTGATGATCTAATAGACCAATTGAGAGGTGCTACAGTATTTTCCAAGATTGATCTACGATCGGGTTATCATCAGATTCGTATCAAGTCTGAGGATGTTCCAAAGACAGCTTTTAGAACACGCTATGGTCATTACGAGTATCTAGTGATGCCTTTCGGAGTGACCAATGCCCCAGCTATATTCATGGATTACATGAATCGAGTGTTTCATCCATACTTGGATCAGTTTGTTATTATCTTCATTGATGACATTCTTATTTATTCTAAGACTTGGGAGGAGCATGAAAAGCATCTTCGAATGGTATTACAGATTCTGAAAGAGAAGCAGTTGTATGCTAAGTTATCAAAATGTGAGTTCTGGTTGAAAGAGCTAAAATTCCTAGGCCATGTGATCTCAAGCAAAGGAGTATCTGTGGATCCTTCTAAAATAGAAGCTGTAACAAACTGGGAGAGACCTAATTCAGTTACTGAGATACGAAGCTTCCTAGGATTAGCTGGTTATTATCAGAGATTCATTGAGGGGTTTTCTCGAATTTCCTTACCGATGACTTGTCTGACTCGGAAGAATCAACCTTTTGCTTGGACGCCAGAATGTGAGAAAAGTTTCCAGGAACTAAAATCGAAGCTTACATCTGCTCCAGTCTTAACTTTACCTAATCCACAAGAAGACTTTGTGGTTTATTGTGATGCTTCTAAGATGGGTTTAGGTTGTGTTTTGATGCAACAACAAAAGGTGATTGCCTATGCTTCTAGGCAGCTGAGGTCGCATGAAATGAACTATCCGACGCATGATCTAGAATTGGCAGTAGTGGTATTCGCTTTGAAAATCTGGAGACACCATTTGTATGGAGTCAAGTTTGAGGTGTTCAATGGTCATAAGAGCTTAAAGTATTTGTTCGATCAGAAGGAATTGAACATGAGGCGGCAAAGGTGGATGGAGTTTCTTAAAGATTATGATTTTGATTTGAAGTACCATCCAGGAAAAGCAAATGTGATAGCAGATGCACTTAGCAGGAAATTCATTCATATGGCATCTTTAATGGTAAAAGAGATGGAAATAATAGAACAGTTTAGAGATATGAACTTGGGTATGGAGATGAAATCTTCAAGAAGTATGACCTTGGGAACTTTGAAGATCACCAATGATTTTCTGAAGCTGATAGGTGAGAGGTAGAAAAAAGACTTGCAATTGCAAGAATTGAAAGAGACTCAGGTGAATGGAAAAGATGTGGGATTACAAGAAGGATCAGATGGAATTTGGAGGATTAGAAGCCAAATTTGTGTACCAGATGATGTTGATCTAAGAAGGACAATTCTAGAAGAAGCACATAAAAGTATGTTGAGCATTCATCCTGGATCAACTAAGATGTATCAATACCTGAAGAAAAGTTTTTGGTGGCCAAGGGTGAAGAAAGAAATAGCTGAATATGTGTCTTCATGTCTGGTATGTCAAAAAGCCAAGGTGGAACACCAGAAGCCATCTGGTGAACTACAACCATTGGAGATTCCTTTCTGGAAATGGGATGACATTACGATGGACTTTGTGTCAGGATTGCCAAGAACACGTTCAGGGAATGATGCAATCTGGGTTATTGTAGACAAATTGACTAAGTCTGCTCACTTCTTCCCAATGAATATGAAGAATTCTCTACAAAAGTTGGCATAATTATATGTGAAAGAGATCGTGAGACTACATGGTGTACCACCCAGTATTGTGTCAGATAGAGATCCGAGGTTCACTTCCCGATTCTGGGGAAGCTTGCATCAGGAGTTGGGTTCAAGACTTTGATTAAGTTCAGCTTATCATCCTCAAACAGATGGACAGTCAAAATGTACCATACAAAGTTTGGAAGACTTACTGCGATCTTATGTGCTTGAGCATGGTGGTAGTTGGGATCAATTTCTTCCACTGATTGAATTCACGTATAACAGTAGCTACCATAACAGTATTGGTATGGCTCCATTCGAAGCATTGTATGGCAGAAAGTGTCTAACACCCCTTTGTTGGTTAGAAACTAGTGAAAGTTTGGCGTTAGGGCCTGAAATTGTGCAACAGACTACTGAACAAATAGAAACAATCAGAGAAAAGATGAAGGCATCCCAAGATAGACAAAAGCACTATTACGATAAAAGGAGAAAACCACTTGAGTTCCAAGTTGGTGATCATGTGTTTTTGAAGGTTTCGCCTCACAAGGGCATTGGTCGAGCACTGAAAAGTAAAAAGTTGAGCCCAAGGTTCATTGGACCATATGAAATTCTAAAGAGGATTGGCCTAGTGGCTTATCAGATTGCACTTCCTTCTCACCTTGCAAATTTGCACAATGTGTTCCATGTATCACAATTGAGGAAGTATGTACAGGATCTCACTCATGTGATTGCTACTGATGATGTTGAAGTTAGAGAAAATTTGACCATCCCTGCAGAAACTATGCAGATTATGGAAAGGTCGATTAAACGCCTGAGAAGACAGGATGTACCATTAGTGAAGGTGGCATGGAAACAAGGAAATGATGTAACTTTAACTTGGGAACGCGAAGATGCTATGAGGACGCAATACCCAGAATTGTTCCACTGAGAGATGTGTTGTATTAAATTTCGAGGACAAAATTTTTATTAGGGTGAGAGAATTGTAACATCCTAAAAACTTCATTCTCATGTATAATCATTTTGATTTAGACCATCAATGATATTATCCATTTTATCTCAACTTTCTACATAAATTTTGGTTAGGACAACATCTTCAATTTAACCTTTTACCATGGTAAATAATTTTAACTTTATACCTTAGGTAAAAGTTAATCAAATAACTTATTACCTATTTCCTTAGTTATTAATTTCTTTGGCTTTTCCAATTACTCTCATCAAATTACCACATACTCCACTCAAAATGCGTTATCTTGTACACATTTTAATTGTTTGTTAGATTCCGAATTTGAAAATGTGGTCAACTACAAAGTTGTTTCTCTTTTTCTTAGCTTTCCAAAAAGACCAAATTTGTTAAAATACATTAAGATATGAGAGATATATGCCCAAAATACCAAAATAGTGTCAGAATTGATATTTTACTTCAATCATATCATTTTGTACATATTTTAATGCCTAGTTAGAGTCAGTATTTGAAAAGGTAGTAAACTACAAAGTTCTTCCTCGTTGTCTTAGCTTTCCAACAAGACCAAATTTATTAAAAGCCATTAATATATGAGAGAGATATGCCCAAAATACCAAAACAGTGTCAGAATTGATATTTACTTCAATCAAACAAGCTACATTATGTAGGCTGCGGAAATGGTCAACAATCTAGCCCATTTTTCTCATCTAAAACCTCCCTTATCACCAGAATTAATGCACCTAACACCCCACTACAATCCCATTATGAAAATTTTGTCCCTCACTTGTCATTTACATCATTAAATTAACACTACATCTTGTTCCCAAGTCTGAATTCTTAGAACAAGCTAAAGTTAGTGAAGTCTCTCTCTTATTTTCTTTCATTTTCTCCATTAAGTTCACTCTTGATCTGAAGCTAGGACAATAATACAACACTTTAAACAACTTTAGGAACTTTCATTAAGGTAAGAGGGGATAGGGTTGTGAATAAATATGAAATGTGTAGAATTGTATGCTGTTCTAGGATTTCCATATTTATTTTCGTAACTTGTTACTTACTTTTGAAGCTAAAAATGTGTGAATTTGACTTTGACGTCTTCATCAAAGTTGTAGATCTTTTCGTTATGTGAATTTTGAGACTTGAACCAACTGATTAGGATATGTATAGCATAAGTTATAGTCAAAATACTACAGTATGTCTGTTCTGGAATATGTACCTTCTCTTTTATGTAAATATTAATATTCTGGGAATTATACATATATATTTAGACTTTAATGTCTTCATAAAAGTTGTAGATATTTATGTTATGGATCTATAGAAAGTGGTTTCAAGTTAAAAGGATATTTGTAGCTCTAGTTATACCTAAAATACAGAAGTATGTTCATGCTGAAAATCTGCTGACGTGAATCACTATATGTATTTTTAAAACTAGGAATTTTGTGATGAGAATTAGTGTTTAGTGTCTTCATAAAAGTTTTAGATATTTGTGTTATGAGTAATTTAGAACTGGTCTAATGCCAAAATTATTTTTGTAGCTCTAGAAACGTTGAATTTACCAACATATGTACGTTTTGTTACTTTCTTTGAGATAGTTTAGTATACTATGAATTTTTGATATTTCTGTTTGGATTTGGAATTTTTGGTCTTCTTAAAAATTATATATAATGAAATTATTGAAACACAGAACTTGGCCTCATTCAAAAATTATTTTTATGCCATGAGTTATAGCTAATTTACTAAAGATTGTCAAACCAGTAAATTTTCCAGCAATTGGTGATAATGAAAAATGATAACATATTGATTATTATGTGATTATGTGATGTTTCTGTTTGGAATTTAAAATTATGGTCTTCACGATATTGTAGATAATTTTGTTATGGAACTACAGAAAATGGAATTACTTAAAAAGGATTTGATTTGCTCACGTTATGGTCGTTTTACTAATGTATGTTGCTGTTGTAAATTTCTGAAATTTACCTATGATGATTATTATGGATGAAAATGATATTTTCCATGTGGGTAATAATTTATTTATGAATTATTGAGGGATTATTGATTATTATGGATGTTATTGAGTGTCCTATGAATGTCATACAGTATGTATATCTTTGTGATGAATAATTATGAATGACTAAATTAATGTATACATGAATGCCTTGTGGTTTATTGAGATATGTTGTTGAACTGTAAATCTATGATTTTGAGAATTAATATATGTGATGTGTCCTTTGAGGACTTGTGGTTTTCCAAGTGATTATGGAAGTATTGATATCATGGTATGTTAAATTGATAAAGATAATTAAAGGCATTCATGCATCATAAGCATTTGGACGCACCATGGAATTTAAGGGTTCTATGATTGCCGGCCCTGGTGGGGGGTTACTCTATGATGAGTTAAAGCTTTATTTTCGTTAAGTGCCATGAAGTGTAGGGATTCATGGTTTATGCTAAGTCCTACTTGTGTACTTCGGTACTTGAGCGCCATGAAGGGTAGGGATTCATGGTATATGCTAAGTCCTACTTGTGTACTTTGGTACTTGAGCGCTACGAAAGGTAGGGATTCGTGGCATTATGCTAAATCCTACTTGTGTCTCTATGAGACTTTTTACTGCAGTATTCCCACTAAATCAAAATGGATCCAGCATGACATTATTTAACTAAATTAAAGATTATTAAATGTAAATGACCTTGTTTGGCATATTCATCATATCATAATTGTTTGTTGATTGTGTTTGTGCAATTTTACTTATTTTATATTTATTCTATATTTTATCTCACTCTTACATTATTTTTACAGTGCATGCTTCACAGAATAATGAGTAGTGCAATTAATGAAGTTTTTATGTTTTATTGCTTGGACTTTGATTTCATTTGAGATTTAATGTGTTGTAATAATATTATTATGTACCTTGGACTGTAATCTTCTCTATTTTTTCCGCTATATAAATGTATTATGTTTTATTCGTTCACGACTAGTATGCATGATAATATTCCGCATTTATCAAATTTTACGTGACCTCAGAATTTAAATTACGAATTTCAAAATGATTCTTTAAACGCGAAAAATTTATTTCAAAAATTTGGGTTAATTAATTGGAATTTGTAATTTGGGTTTTGGGTGTCACATACTGTGTAACGCCTTGACTTTTTCACTATAACTAGATTGTAATATGTATCAACCTTTGTCCCAATATTTAGAGTGTTGTTAAACCAATCACACTTGAAGAAAACTAACCTTTTGGAGGGAGATCTAGTGTATTACAACTCAATAATGTCAGTAAGGCATCCATATAAGTCATCCTCAAGTTGACCATCCGTCCCTCTTACACATACACCATAGTTAGAAGTTTGCATTCCTTCATTCCATCCTATAGTATTAAACTTATAACCGATGATGATATAAATTAGCCATTTCGTAAAGGCCCCTATGATGGTGATTTCAATAAGGATTTGTTGGATCATAAAGATATTTCCATTTAAAATGATTAATCATATGTTATTTTTCATAAAGTATAATAAATTGTTGCATTACATATGGACAATAATTCTTACACGTTGTTTGAACCAAGCAGAAAAATAAGTTGAAATCTCACGATTGATTTCATTGTCTGAAATATTAGGATTGAATTCTCTTAAAAAATCAACATATATCCTATACAACAATAACCAATATGCATCATTAGTTAGTTTTACAAAACAAAAATGATATAATTCACGTACAAATTGAATTAAAGTTACTTACTCTAAATATGACTTAACTTCTTCAGAGTTTTGAGGAACACATAAATGAGCCACTTGAAGGCCATGATTGTAACACCCCCTTATATACACGAGACATATATCTATTCTTGCTCTTTTTTTAAGAAAGGTATACATATTTATCACTTCTTATCTCGTGTATACAAGGACGTATATACATCTGATTTTCTTTGAATTTTGAAAGTAAAAAGTTTCAAATTATTCATAATGATAAAATGAACTTTCAGAAAATCATAAGTGATCAAAGATTACAGTATCATATCCAAAGAATAAGGTTTATTAAAGTTTAACCTTTACATTGATTACAATCATCCAACTTAATATTGTATTAAGGTAAACTAAAACTAAAAATTTAATACCTCTACTTCGACTGTAACCAATTATTTCCTTATCTTCAAACCATGTGATTTTGAATCCTATTCTTGTCACAACTCTTCTCCTATCTGATTGAGGATGAGACCAATTTACCCTCTTGTAATTTCATCCTTTCATCTTGAACTGCTAGCTATATATCATATAACATATATTTTGGACACAAAATTCAAACAAGAAGGAGTGAGAAACAAAATATAATACTTTACAGATAAGACATAAGCATAAGGGTTTTCACAATCTAATATAATAATTTCAATCACAATCATATACATAATCAATTATGAATGTAGAGTTTTCATAACATAACAATTATATTTTCATTCATAACCACCCACATAGAATGTCACAATCACATGAATGTCATGCAATATTTTTAATACTATCATGTCATTCATTCTATGCATGTGGGCCCTTAAAGTTTTAGTTTGCACTGGGCCAACCAGGAGTTTACACTATTCCATAAATTCTGGATAATAATAACATAAATTCCTTCATGGCATATGAACAGCTCAACTGGCGTGGAAACACTTAGAGACTAGTCAGACTGAGAAAGTTTTTATTGTGAAAGTACCCGACACTGGGGAGCGACCCCAGGTCACCTGAAGCACCCTTTCATACCCTCTCATCCCAAGGCTCGCAATTAAGCTTCCTCTAATGTATCCTCGGTTTCTATAATCCGTCCCCAGGCAATATCACATCTCATTTCTCTTTAATGATTCATGATGCATGAACAAATCGCATATTTAGTTGGTTAAGACTTTTAGAAACTCAATTATTAAATACCATAAAGGTTCACAAAATCATCTCAATAAACTGTAGATTCCCATAAGTTCTTCTTTGAACTTCTGTTATACAGAAACAAATTTAGTACAGTCTTCAAATTCAGATCTTACCAAAATTAAGTTTCCGAGCCTTAAATATCTCAAAACTTTCTCTAAAAAAAATTCACATATTTACATAATCTTTCCAAATTTGAATCTTAACTAGGTTGAGTTTAGAAATCTCGACCATAACAAAATATCCTTTCATTATTTCATTAGGGAAAACCAATTTAAATTTCTGATTTCTAAAAGAATATATATATATATATATATATATAAATTATTAATTAAGAATACTTAAAACTATAAACATTTTCTTTAATTCAAGAATTAATTATCCCAACCTCTGATTTTCATAAAATAGCTTCTTTCTAATACTAGATTTTATTCTAGAGATTAAAAATAAAGTTAATGAAAATTATTTCTAAGAAGAAATAAAAGACTAGAATAATGATAAAATACTTTCTCTTAGAATAAAAATTTAAAGAGTAAGGTAAGAAAATTCTTACTGAGTTTTAACTTTCCGTCATGCTAACTATATGCTCAAACTCCATATCACAAAGTCATCAATAAAATATTATCAATCACAATATCATCAATCATAATCAAATAATGTCAATCACGATCAAATAATATCGATCACAATTAAATATCAATAATAATTATAAACAAATCAATTAAATATAATTCAAATTTTAATGGTTATTTAAATTATTAAAATTGATTTTGAGTCCTTATAGTCCATTCCTTGCATAGGTCTATGTAAGTCCATATAATCCAGTCCTTGCATAGGTATGGTTCAGTCCATATGGGTCATAGGGGTCCAACTCCTTGCATAGGTATAGTCCAGTTCGTATAGGTTATAAAAATCCAAGTCCTTACATAGGTATGTTAGAGTTAGTTAAACCAGATATTTAATTTAAAATCTATTAAAAATTTTAAGTTAAAAAGTTAATATTTAAAATAAAAATATTTTCAAATTTAAAAGGAGTAGGGGACTCCTCCCATTATTCTTATTTCTTTTCATATTATACTCTTATCTCACTCCCCCTTACCTCTTGTATACTGATTCGTTATTGTAAATCTGTGCACGCCTCGTCTCCGAGTTCTAAAACATACCAATTTCATTTTAATATAGTTACAAGATGAAAATTAAGATCACTACTTAAAGCAGAAATGGTAAATTTTGAATAGTAAATAGTGAATAGTGAATAGTAATAGTAAATAGTAAAACATGAATAGTAACGGTAAATAGTAAATCATGAATAGTAACAGTAAATAGTAAATCATGAATAGTAACGGTAAATAGTAAATCATAAATAGTAAAAGTAAATAGTAACAGTAAATAGTAATTTACTATTGAAATAGTAATTTACTATTGAAATAGTGTTTTACTATACAGAATAGTAACTTTAAATAATATTATTTCCAGTATAATAATAGATTTCTAAAAACGATATAAAAATAACCCTAAAAATATAAAAGAGATGTATTCGTAACTTAGAATTTTAGCAGAACCTTCTTCCAAAAAAATTTATTTCTCTCTCTTACTTCCACCACTATCTCACTAGCATTACTATATTAAGAAAACTTAATCTGAAATTGTGAATTCTAAAGAAGAATTCCTTCGGTATTTAAAGGAAAAAAATTACTATGCATTTCATTATTTTAATATAAAAGTAATGTGCGTTTTTTGAAATTTAAAACCTGGTTACTGTGCACCTTTTGAAAATTTCATACATGCACAGTGTTTTGCATAGTAAATGTTGGCAGAATTATTAAGCCAAATAGTAACCTTTCACTTGGTATATTTTAAATATTCAAAGTTAATCCTTTTTGAAATTTAGCGATATTATATTAGTTCTCACTAATTTTATGATAAGTAATATAAATTTTAAATTTTAAAAATCTAAAATTTTCTGTTAATAAAAATTTATTAGTACGTTTTCAATTTTTTTACGATTGGTAAAAATCAAGATTTTACTCAAACCGATAATTTTTAGATAAGTCTACTTGAAATGGATTTTAGAAAATTTTCTTATAATTTAAATTTACATTCTTGTAAATATTTTTAATTTTAAGTAACTTTATATGAATTTAAAATTATTTAAAATATATTATTTATTAAAATATTTCAAAAAATTCAAAAAATTCCAGAAAATCATAAATATTATGTAGATCAAAAAGTTCTAAAGAACCATAGTCTAATTCCTTCAAAATTTTATTTTAAAATTCTAATAAAAGTTAAATCTTAAATATGTAAAACATAAATATAAGAACATAAAATAAAAATAGTGAATAATAAAGATATTAAAAATTCTTAATATAATTTTCTTAATTAGTGAATACTAATTAAGTCATTTTAAAATTCTCATTCAGAAATATTTTCATTTTTTTATTATTATTATTTAAAAAACAAATAATTAAATATAACTACCAAATTTTCAAAAAAATGATAATAATAAACTAACTTATAGTAAGTATTTCTCAAGAAAGATATATTAATATCTATTTTCTATTTATGTTGAAAATGGGATGTTACAACGATCCTCAAGGAAGCATTGTGTTTCTTTGCCCTTGGCATTACCCAGATTGTTAAAAATGGAGAGTTGAGGATAACTAGATGAACTTTCACCTACATCAAAATTTTGTTGAACACGTGTTCTCCTTATATCTATTTCACCAGGAAAATAAAATGAAGCAAAAGTATATGTTTCTTCCCCCAAATAGGCTTCACAAATGGAACCCTCAACCCTAGCCTTGTTCTTGACTTTCTCTTTTAATGAATGTAAAACCTATGAAATTTGGAAATGAGAACATGTTAATTTGCATGCAAAATATGCAATAAACATAAACATATTTAGGCATGCAAGTTACCAAATACCTTTCAAATTGATACATCCACCGATACTACACTGAGCCACCAATTCGGGCTTCATAAGGTAAGTGAATAAGAAGATGCTCCACAGAATCGAAGAAGCTAGGAGAAAATATTTATTCTAATTTACACCACAATATTGGGATGGCATCTTCCATCCCTCAAAGTACAACCTCACACAATGCGGTGCAAGTTAGTTCTCTAAAGAAGTTGCTTAGCTTAACAAGGGGCTTCAAGATGAGTTTAGGTAACACATCGAACGCAACAGGGAGTAGACATTGCATAAACACATGACAATCATGACTTTTCATTCCATGTAATTTGGCTTTTAGGTTGTCAACATACCTTGACAAATTAGAAGCATAACCATCAGGCAACGTCAAATTTTTAAGCCTTTGTCAACGTGTATTTAGCTTTTGGTTTGAACATCTTCCCACCTCTGACATCTTTCAATTCCAAATCTTTTCTTGAACACAACACGACCAAGTCTAATCGACTTTTGTTCGTGTCTATGGTTCTTCCTTTAATATCCATGATAGTGTAAAAAATGTTCATAAACACATTTCTTTCAATATGCATCACACCAATATTGTGTCATAGCAAATGTAATTTCCTATATGGCAATTCTTAAAATATGCTCTTTCCCATAATTCGGTAACTTGTCCTTTTTTCTACCATATAAAAGGAAAATCTACTATTCTTTACCAAATATACCTAACAAGCAAGGTAGAGGAGGAATCACAACAACTTGATTCTTAATGAATGCAGTTTTATTCTTCTTGTAAGGATGGTTTTCAGGCAAGAATTTGTGATAACAATCAAAGAAAGAAACTTTTTTGCTACTAAGAAGTGTCTGAGCATTTGATTATTCCATACATATTGGACAAGAGAGCCTACCTGTAGTTGACCATCCCAGTAACATCCCATAGGCAGGAAATTCGTTTATTGTCCACATCAGCATAACCTTCATCATGAAGTTATTCTTACAAGACACATCATAAGTATTCACCCCTACATCCCACAGAGTCTTCAACTCTTCAATTAGGGGTTGCATGTAAACATGAATTTAGGCCTTTGGATTAGTAGGACCAAGGACTAAAATCGTGAGGAACATTATTACCTTATTTTTCATGCACATCTCAAGAGGTAAATTATAAGTTGCCCAAAGGGGTTGAGACCATCAGAACATAATCCAAGACTGGCATTATGTGGATCTTTGGAAAAATTAGGATATGAGTTGTCAAAATACTTCCAAGCTTTTCCATCAAAAGGATGACACAACGCACATTCTTCCCTCTTATTGAGATAATGCCAGCGCATGTGTTTGGCGGTGGCCATTGAAGCATATAGTCTTTAAAGTCATAGAGTAATTGAAAAGTATCACATTTTTTTCACAACAACTTTCTTAGCAACACCCTGCCAACTTAATGTCTTAAATTGATCCTTTTAATAGTGGATACATTGACTGAAACTCTTGTCAGCATATTCATTATGAAATATCATGCACCCATCAATACAACAATCAATCTTAACATAGCCTAACCCCAACTTGGCCACACACTTCTTTGCACGGTATAAGTTAACTGGCATTCTATTATTTTTTAGTAATGCATTACCCATAAAGCTCACCATACAATTAAAGTAGCCTTGAAGCATATTGTAATTAGACTTTAGGCTTAAAGCAATTAGGGAGACTAGTAACTTTGAATAACTCTCACAATGCTCGTATGGAGCTTATATTGCAGCCAACGTATCATAGAATTGTTGTGTCTTTGGATTGGGATCTTCTTCAATATTTTGATCTTCCATATCGTTAACTTAATGTTCAAAGACATGTTCTTCTAACCGATGACCTACTGATGGTCCAACATGGTCCGTCACCATTTGTTGAATTGGGTTGTAATTTTCCCTGCTATCAATTACACCATAGTAGATGTTAGAGACAACAACGGGTCGAAGAGGTAGCAAAGTTTCACTGTGACTTGACCAATAGTAATATTTATCCCTAAATCCTTTTTCATGCAAGTGTACGATTACATCGTCTCGCCATTGAAATTTCCTACAATCGCATTTCTTGCATTGACACCTTAATTTGGGATATTGTTGGAAGCTTTCTTGTTTCGTTGTGAATTCAATGAACTTCAATGTCCCTAACATAAATTCCGCAATCACATGCCTATTTCTTTCAAACCAGTTATCCATCCATTTTCGATTCTCAGAGACTTCTATTTCTACATAAATGGTTAGGTTAATATCATGTCAATAACAAAAACTGAACATGATCATTGTGATTAAATAATAAATGTATTCTTATAGGTGACATGTAATTAATAAGGCAATTTAACATTGCATAATAAAGGGGAATTGGAATAATGGAAAAAATTTTAGCAAGATTATAACAATAGCATATAAAGAAAGCACTATAAATACCTAAGATAAAAAACACATCAATTTCCTAAGTTTAAATTACTAAAATATACCATAAAATCTAACAATTACTTACTGAAACTTAAGTGTAGATTTATTTTATTGTGGAACAACAATCAAACACAATAAGTAAAATTTTGAAATTCTAATTTGAATTACTCATTAATTTATTATGATTAATTTTATTAAACATTTTTTGGGATTATTTACCTCGGTTCAAATTTTATTGTTAAACGTTACGATTATTTATCAATACATATTACCTACTTATTTCCTTTTTAGTGCTACTGTATCAACTAAAATAAAGATGGTTTTGTAAAATTTATTAATCATTGATCTATTACTTAATATTAGACATTTTTTATTATTAGTATTTATAAAATTAACTAAGTTCAGGTCGTGACTGGTTTTTAAGCTAATTTAGTACAAAGTAAGGTTAGAACGCCATGCTTGCACTTAATGTATTTTGTACATGCTTTGTTAATCAATTAATGAAATGAGTAATCTAATTTTCCAGCCCAAAAAAGTGGTACCAAGAGTAAAAGGAAAAATTTGACATGTAGCAGGATAAGAATAAGTTTACCTATGAAAAGGTGGGAATTGTAGTAGGATCAGACTCCTTACACCGCTTTAGATCAATAGGGACACAAACACAACCTAGAACAAAGAAGAATACCATACAATGCTAAATGTCAAATTAACTAATGAATCTATCAAACAATTTTAACAAGGAGATAACTTTGTAGTTTCAATTTTCTCATTGAGAAATCAAAAGATAATGACTTGGTTTTGGATGTACACAGAATGGTTATCTCCTTCAAAACATCTACAGGTTTTGTAAGGTAATCAACAATGACCTACAGGGTATATTCTATTTTCAACCTTAAATTGGCTCATGATTTAGATGCAAATAGAACTTAAACATATCAGTTCCTATTTTCATCACTCAAAAAACACTCAAACTAACGAGAGCATTGGTATTTGGAAAAGAAAAGAGTTTGGTAAGTGTAACATCCTGAATTTTTGAAAATAATTTATTAAGGATCAGTGAGGAATTTCCGAGTGAAATTCCTAGTGAATATTGTTGGTAATAAGCTATTCCGAGTGAAATGGTACGATACCGAGTGAAAATAGAAGTAATGTCGAGTGAAAAGGGGCTCAGACTTCGAATGAGCACATTTCGGGCAAACACGCTCTTAAATTTTATGTTTCCAAGTGAAACATGATCGAGAGAGCTACTTCCGAGTGTAGGAAGTTAAGATACTTTCGAGAGTAAGAAGTTAAGATCCTTCCGAGTGTAGGAAAGTTGAGATACTTCCGAGTGTAGGGAAGTCAAGCTGTTTCCGAGTAAAACATGACCGAGGGAATCACTCCCGAGTGAAGAAAAACTCTGTGTCCGAATAAGATATGTTTGAGTGAGGCAAATCTGAGTGAAATGTCTCCGAGTGAAACATTTCCGAGAGAAGTACTTTTGAATGAAGAGAAGCTTTGATTTTGAATAAGTATTTCTCGTCCCAAGATAATTCTGAGTAGTGAATTTCCAAATGATATATTTTGGTATGGGACATTCCGAGGAAAGAAAGCTGAGTGTTTCATGGGATGAAACCATTCCGAGTGAATTTCCTTCGAATGAAGGAATTCTAAACGGACAGAGGCTATGTTGAATCTTCTCAGAAAGATGTGCCCAGAATACTGAAACCGAGTCGGAACATACTGAAACCGAGTTAGAATTGATAATTACTCCAATTATTGGAGCGTTCCACGTCACTATTCTAGCATATTCTCTTTCTTGATTTTGATAAGTAGTGGACCCTCTCTATAATCCTATCCTCTTTTATTTTATTATTTCATTTTGTCCTTATATTATAAATGCGTGTATCAGTGCTTAATCAATTCACTTATTCAATTCGTTTATGTCTTTTTCATGAACGAATTATGTCAAATCCTATTATTAGACTAGCTTGGAATTATGTGAAGGTCAACATCACCTTTAATCTTTTCTTTTCCAATCATCATTGGAAATTATCGATAAAAAGAGAAGACCAATCTTCATTCTTCTCTTTAATGTGAAACTTGGGAAGAGCTTTGAGAAAGAAAGCTGTGGACTATGCAGAACTGAAGTTCCAGTCAGAATTTATGTACTGTGGTTGAATATAGCTTGAGGAACTCCTTACTTCCATGTAGGGGAAGCGTTACATCTTAAATGCATGGTTTATGAATGGATTCGGGATAATATTAAATCCTGAATATGAATATAATATGTGTGATATATCTGTGATATTTCCGTTCATTATGATATGTTGTTGATATGTGATTGATGATGATATGAATGTTTTTCATGAATTTTTCATGATATATGATTGCATGGGATGCATACTGATAAAGCATGGGATGCTTTTATGATGAACAAATATGAAATATGATGTGGTTTCGAGGATTCCACAAAAGACCTTGGGTGGAACTCAAGGAAAAAGACAAAAGACCTTGGGTGGGACTCAAGGCAAACCTCTTGAGTGGGGCTCGGGGTTTAGCCCGTGACACTACCGTTGTCGCTGGGAGTGATTGTGTCACATGAGAGGGCAAACGGTTTGGTACCAGTAAAACGGCCGGATCAGCTGAGAGCTGAGTTATGGCTCGGGGAGCCAGTGTTGCAATACAAATTAAAAGACTTAATAATGGATCCATTTGATTGAGCATATATTTGCACTGATATGATATTGAGAGTAATATGATGATTTGATCGGTTGATGTTATGAGATTATATGATGTGTTTATGTTTTATATATAGTTATGAATTGGAATTTTAATCCGATTCAATAACTATCATTTGATATGTTTATGCTCACCCTCTACTGTTGTTATTTTTAGAGTGGACATAGGACCCAGCAATGACGTGTGAGATCACTTAGCCGATTGGAGCATTATGTATTTGTGTATTGTACATAATGCACATAGTTGTTTGTAGTAGCCTTGGCCGGCTCCTGTGTATACCGATTGTGAAACATTTGTAAACATTAAATGAGCCGGATGATGTAATGTCGATTGCTTTATTATTTTAATTTGAAAATTCTGTTAAACTTTTTATTTATTTACGAAAAATTTATTTGAAAAATTTGGGTGTTACATTTTGGTATCAGAGCAGACTTGAAAAGGTCCAAGGCCAAAGTTAATCTACTAATGCTATGAATTGAGTGAAATCATATCATGGTTATTGAGTATTATAATTGAGGAAATCAAGTATAAATAAATTGCCTTCATATCCTTGAGAGGTACTAAAGTATAGTGGTTATTTCCAGGATAAGAAAATGGACTCTCAATGTATGGATGCAATGGCTGCTGCCTTCCAGCGTGTAGCTGATATCTTAGAAAGGCAGAACCAGCCTCAACCAACTAACAATCAAACTATTGATTGTTTTCTAAAGCGGAAACCGACTGAATTCCATGGAGGATTTCAGCCCGACCAAGCTTATGCCTGGATTCAAAACCTTGAACGGATCTTTGGCAGTCTGCAGTACACTGAGGCACAGAAGGTCGAATATGCTGCGTTCATGCTTCGGAAAGAAGCTGAAAACTGGTGGAAAATAGCTAAAGACCGACTAACAGCTACGGGAACCGAGCTGACCTGGGGGAATTTCAAGGGATGTTTCCTTGAAAAATATTTTCCAAATACTGTCAGGAGCCGAAAAGAATTGGAATTTATGGAGCTCAGACAAGGTGATATGAGTGTGGAAGAGTACGCGGCAAAATTCGAGGAACTCTGTTTGTTCTATCCTCCTTTTCAAATGTCGGGTACTGAAGGCTCAAAATGTATTAAGTTTGAAAGCGGTCTAAACCCAAAAATCAAGAAGGCTTTCCAACACCAGGAAATTAGAAGCTTTCCGATTCTAGTTAATAAATGCTGAATCTATGAGGAAGATGATAAAGCTTCTACTGGACCGAGCAGTAAGTTGTGTAGTTCTTTAAAGCTACCACCGATCAGTTTTAAGAAGCATGGGAAGTCTGTTAGAGGCGGATCATCCTCTAACTTCCGGGGCCGAGTAAATTCTGGAGGCCGATCGGTGAGTCGTCCCAGAGACGTTAAATGTTTTAAATGTGGCGGTGATCATTTTGCTCGGGATTGTGATAAAGAAGAAGGGGTTATTTGCTTTCATTGCAATGAGAAGGGACATATTCATCCTAACTGTCCTCTTTTGCAACTTACCGAGTCAAATGTTAGTGTAAACCGAGGAGGCTTCCGAGGACGAGGCCATGGAATCGAAAATAGGGGAGGCAGAGGAAATGGTAGACGTGGCAATAATTCCATGATGCCGAGAAACGATCAAGCTGGGGCTTCTAGTTCACCAACTGCAGGCCGAGTGTATGCCATCACTGCTGAGGAGGCTGCTCAGGCCAATGACCTTGTTCAAAGTAAGTGTTTACTCGGAAATACTCTTCTTAATGTGGTGTTTGACTCGGGTGCAACTCACTCATTTATTTCCAATGATTGTGTGATGCGTATGAGATTATCTGTTACTGCTATAAGTCGGCCATTGAGTGTATCTAACCCGACTGGAGTTAAACTATGGACTTCTATGATGCGTGAAAATGTTTCCTTCACTTTGGGTGATAGGAGTTTTATGGCTGACTTGATATGTCTACCTTTGAGAGGTCTTGACATTATCCTCGGTATAGATTGGCTGTCGGCCAATAGAGTCCTAGTTGACTGTCGGAATCAGAGGGTGATCTTCCCTAATCAGAAAGCCGATGATCATGAAATCCAAGGTATATCTCAACTATTTATGTTATTCTGTATAACCGATGGAAAGAGTGAGTCTAGAATCTAGGATATTCCTGTTGTATGTGATTTTTCCGAGTTATTCCTAGAGGATGTACCTGGTATTCCTCCTAATAGAGAAGTTGAATTCTCTATTGATCTGATTCTTGGAGCTGAACCAGTCTCCAGTGCTCCCTATAGAATGTCCCCTGCTGAGTTAGCAGAACTAAAGAAACAAGTTGACGAGTTGCTAGATAAACAATTTATCCGACCGAGTGTATCACCGTGGGGTGCTCCGGTGTTACTCGTTAAGAAAAAGGATGACAGCATACGATTATGTGTTGATTACCGACAATTGAATAAGCTGACCATCAAGAATAAATATCCATTGCCCAGGATTGACGATTTAATTGACCAGTTGCGTGGTGCATCAGTCTTTTCTAAGATTGATTTACGATCGGGATACCATCAAATCCGAGTGAAAGCTGCTGACGTTCCTAAGACGGCATTCAGGACCCGGTATGGTCATTATGAATATATGGTGATGCCGTTCGGAGTGACTAATGCTCCGGCTGTGTTCATGAACTATATGAACAACATCTTTCATCCCTATTTGGATCGGTTTGTGGTGGTATTTATTGATGACATATTGATTTATTCGAAGTCTCATGAGGAGCATGAAGAGCATCTCCGATCGGTACTTCAAGTGTTGAAGGAGAAGCAATTGTTTGCCAAATTGTCTAAGTGTGAATTCTGGATGGACAGGATTCAATTCCTGGGTCATGTTATCTCTAGTGAAGGTGTCTCGATAGATCCTTCAAAGATTGAAGCTGTGATGAATTGGGAGACACCTAAGTCGGTCACCGAGGTCAGGAGTTTTATGGGCTTAGCCGGTTACTATCGGAGATTTATTGAGGGATTCTCCAAAATCGTTTCGCCACTGACCAAGCTAACTCGGAAGAATGTTCCTTTTGTGTGGTCTTCCGAGTGTGAAAAGAGTTTTCAAGAATTGAAGACCCGACTGACTTCTACTCCTGTATTGGCTTTGCCAAATCTGCAGGAAGGCTTTGTAGTTTATTGTGATGCATCCGGACTCGGTCTTGGATGTGTGTTGATGCAGAATGGCTGAGTGATAGCCTATGCCTCGCGTCAATTGCGACCACACGAACAAAATTATCCGACCCATGATCTGGAGTTGGCAGCTATCGTCTTTGCACTGAAAATTTGGAGGCATTATCTTTATGGCTCTAAGTTCGAAGTGTATAGTGATCATAAGAGTCTGAAATATTTGTTTGATCAGAAGGAGTTGAATATGAGGCAGAGAAGGTGGATTAAATTTCTAAAAGACTATGACTTCGACTCGAAATACCACCCGGGAAAGGCAAATGTTGTAGCTGATGCCTTGAGTCGGAAGTCTATTCATATGGCAGTGATGATGGTTAAAGAGATGGAATTACTTGAACAATTCCGAGACATGAACCTGCAAGTAGATGCTTCTTCTCCCAGAAAAGTAACTCTTGGTACATTGAAAATAGCCAATAAATTTTTGAAGCTTGTTTATGTACAGCAGATGTCGGATTCTTATTTAGCCGAGATGAAAGAAACTCAGGCTAAAGGCAAGGATCTATCCTTAACCGAGGGTTCTGATGGCATTTTCCGAGTGAAAGGTAGAATTTATGTACCTGACTCGAGTGATTTACGATGATCGGTGCTCAATGAGGCACATAGAAGCATGCTGAGTATTCATCCGGGTACTATTAAGATGTATCATGATTTGAAATTACATTTTTGGTGGCCCAGAATGAAGAAGGATGTGGTAGACTTCGTGGCTCACTGTATAATTTGTCAGAAAGCAAAGGTTGAACATCAAAAACCGTCCGATAGTTTACAACCTTTAGAGATTCCCGTGTGGAAGTGGGATGCTATTGCTATGGATTTCGTAATAGGATTACCCAGGACTCGGAATGGACACGATGCTATCTGGGTTATTGTGGACCGATTGACAAAGTCTGCACACTTTTTGCTGATCAATATGAGTTACTCATCCGAGGTTTACTTCCCGATTTTGGGGAAGTTTGCATCAGGAATTAGGCTCGAAGCTCCGATTGAGTTCGGCCTATCATCCTCAAACAGATAGGCAGTCCGAGCGAACTATCCAAAGTTTAGAGGACTTGTTGAGGTCCTGTGTGCTAGAGCATGGAGGTAGCTGGGAGCAATACCTTCCACAGATCGAATTCACTTATAATAATAGCTATCACAGTAGCATCGGTATGGCTCCATATGAGGCTTTATATGGCAGAAAATGCCGAACACCTCTTTGTTGGTTAGAATCGGGTGAGAGCTTAATGTTAGGACCTGAGATTGTGCAGCAAACCTCCGAGCAAATTCAAATGATCAAAGATAAAATGAAAGCATCCCAAGATCGTCAGAAGAGTTATTATGATAAACGGATGAAACCGATTGAATTTCAGGTCGAGACCGAGTCTTTCTGAAAGTTTCTCCGAGCAAAGGTATTGGGAGAGCATTGAAAAGCAAGAAATTGAGCCCGAGGTATATTGGTCTGTATGAAATATTGAAGAGAGTCGGACCTGTAGCCTATCAGATTGCGTTGCCTTCTCATTTGGCAAATCTGTATAGTGTATTTCACGTTTCTCAACTGAGAAAGTACTTGCCGGATCCTACTCATGAAATGCCGAATGATGATGTTGAAATCCGAGAAAACCTGACCACTATAGCCGAGCCCACTGGTATAGTGGACCAATCGGTAAAACGCTTGAGGAGCAAGGATGTTCAATTGGTCAAGGTTGCATGCAGCATAATCAGTCTATTATACATACTTGGGAACGAGAAGATGCTATGAGATAACAATATCCCGAGTTATTTCGTTAAGTTATGTCTATGTTTAAATTTTGAGGATGAAATTTTTGTAGGAGGGGAAAAATGTAACATCCTGAATTTTTGAAAATAATTTATTAAGGATCAGTGAGGAATTTCTGAGTGAAATTCCTAGTGAATATTGTTGGTAATAAGCTATTCCGAGTAAAATGGTATGATACCGAGTGAAAATAGAAGTAATGCCGAGTGAAAAGGGGCTCAGACTTCGAATGAGCACCTTTCGGGCAAAGACGCTCTTAAATTTTATGTTTCCAAGTGAAACATGATCGAGAGAGCTACTTCCGAGTGTAGGAAGTTAAGATACTTTCGAGAGTAAGAATTTAAGATCCTTCCGAGTGTAGGAAAGTTGAGATACTTCTGAGTGTAGGGAAGTCAAGCTGTTTCCGAGTGAAACATGGCCGAGGGAATCACTCCCGAGTGAAGAAAAACTCTGTGTCCG
The DNA here is from genome assembly GCA_037962975.1 of Clitoria ternatea. NCBI lineage: Eukaryota > Viridiplantae > Streptophyta > Magnoliopsida > Fabales > Fabaceae > Clitoria > Clitoria ternatea. The sequence continues at coordinate 100,061,361 of CM075674.1, read as the reverse complement.
AATAAGATATGTTTGAGTGAGGCAAATCTGAGTGAAACGTCTCCGAGTGAAACGTTTCCAAGAGAAGTACTTTCGAATAAAGAGAAGCTTTGATTTTGAATAAGTATTTCTCGTGCCAAGATAATTCTGAGTAGTGAATTTCCAAATGATATATTTTGGTATGGGACATTCCGAGGAAGGAAAGCTAAGTGTTTCATGGGATGAAACCATTCCGAGTGAATTTCCTCCGAATGAAGGAATTCTGAACGGACAGAGGCTATGTTGAATCTTCTCAGAAAGATGTGCCCATAATACTGAAACCGAGTCGGAACATACTAAAACCAAGTCGGAATTGATAATTACTCCAATTATTGGAGCTTTCCACGTCACTATTCTAGCAGATTCTCTTTCCTGATTTTGCTAAGTGGTGGACCCTCTCCATAATCCTATCCTCTTTTATTTTATTATTTTATTTTGTCCTTATATTATAAATGCGTGTATCGATGCTTAATCAATTCACTTATTCAATTCGTTTATGTCTTTTTCATGAACGAATTATGTCAAATCCTATTATTAGACTAGCTTGGAATTATGTGAGTGTCAACATCACCTTTAATCTTTTCTTTTCCAATCATCATTGGAAATTATCGATAAAAAGAGGAGACCAATCTTCATTCTTCTTTTTAATGTGAAACTTGGTAAGAGCTTTGAGAAAGAAAGCTGTGGACTATGCAGAACTGAAGTTCCAGTTGGAATTTGTGTACTGTGGTTGAATATAGCTTGAGGAACTCCTTACTTCCAAGTAGGGGAGCGTTACATCTTAAATGCATGGTTTATGAATGGATTCGGGATAATATTAAATCCTGAATATGAATATAATATGTGTGATATATCTGTGATATTTCCGTTCATTATGATATGTTGTTGATATGTGATTGATGATGATATGAATGTTTTTCATGAATTTTTCATGATATATGATTGCATGGGATGCATACTGATAAAGCATGGGATGCTTTTATGATGAACAAATATGAAATATGATGTGGTTTTGAGGATTCCACAAAAGACCTTGGGTGGAACTCAAGGCAAAAGACAAAAGACCTTGGGTGGGACTCAAGGCAAACCTCTTGAGCGGGGCTCGAGGTTTAGCCCGTGACACTACCGTTGTCGCTGGGAGTGATTGTGTCACATGAGAGGGCAAACAGTTTGGTACCAGTAAAACGGCCGGATCAGCTAAGAGCTGAGTTATGGCTCGGGGAGCCAGTGTTGCAACACAAATTAAAAGACTTAATAATGGATCCATTTGATTGAGCATATATTTGCACTGATATGATATTGAGAGTAATATGATGATTTGATCGGTTGATGTTATGAGATTATATGATGTGTTTATGTTTTATATATAGTTATGAATTGGACTTTTAGTCCGATTCAATAACTATCATTTGATATGTTTATGCTCACCATCTACTGTTGTCATTTTTACAGTGGACATAGGACCCAGCAATGACGTATGAGATCACTCAGCCGATTAGAGCATTATGTATTTGTGTATTGTACATAATGCACATAGTTGTTTGTAGTAGCCTTGGCCGGCTCCTGTGTATACCGATTGTGAAACATTTGTAAACATTAAATGAGTCGGATGATGTAATGCCGACTGCTTTATTATTTTAATTTGAAAATTCTGTTAAAATTTTTATTTATTTGTGAAAAATTTATTTGAAAAATTTGGGTGTTACAGTAAGCTTTGTAAAGTTGGGGCCATGAGTGGCCATGAAGGGTTGGTGAAGTGTTTGCAGACCTCATCTAATAGAATTAGTGGTGGCTTTTTATTATATAGTGGAAACCTTGATAGAAGTGTGAGAGTTTGGTGGGTTCCAAGGTACTGCTATTGTATGCATTCAAACAGGAAAGTGATAACATTGTATGCATTCAAACAAGCAAGTGATAAACCTGAAACCATGGCAACTTAGTCAAAAATCAGAAACTGAAAGTAAGTTCTCAAAATTGTAGCAACTTAGTCTTTCTTAATTTGTTGAATTTGACTTTATATTCATTCCCTGAATAGACACAATGAATATATTTATCAAAGGAAAGAGAAAGTAAATACATGAATTTTAAATTCTTTGGGAATAAAAATTCCTCCATACTATGTTTAAATGATATAAAAGGGGTGTATATTTTAAAATAAAAGGGGAAGAGAGTGTAATTTAAACCTCTTAAGAGGGGGAGAGCAATGTGCACTTTCAATTTTCAAGAAAATAAAGAGAGCAAAACCCATAAACCTAAACAACTTTACTTCAATAATTGCATTTAATATCAAATATAATTTAAATAACGATAGGTAGGTATGAAGAAAAGGCCACACAAACATACCCAATGCATCATCAACTTGTAACAAAGCAAACGAGAGTAAAGAAGAAATACAAAGAGAAATAGAATTTACAGTGAAACATACCAAAGAATGGAAGATACTAGATATTCAAGTGAAAAGGGAATATAGTGAGGTACAAGCAGATGACAAATTAAACAAGAAAAATAAATCATACATTGTATTTGAAACCTGCACAATGAAAGTTGAATCCCAACTTGTAAAGTTGAACCAGGCAACCACGCTTATAAAGAAACCAAATTCAAATAGAGAGACTACAAAAATTAACCCCGCAAATGATAACAAAGAATAAAAACTGGTTTCAATGTGCAACATTAAAGACAAAATTAGGATCAAGGAGGATGGGATATTTATTCAAGAGGAAGTGAAAATAGTTAAAGAAGCCACAAATATGCAACCATTAGAAGCAACAACAGAAAGTATGTGTTCAATTCACCAACATATATTAATATTCAGGCAATTTCATTTCAATTCAACCCAAAAATAAAGCATTCAAGCAAGTTCAGGCTTCCATTATAAAAGTTATTTGCTTTCTCAAAAATATAGATTTTTGGCCCATTTAGGGCGTTTTGTTAAAATAACTTTATGGTTGGGGGCAAGAAAAAAATAATTTGATGGCCTGGGGTGAATCTTGTCAAATCATATTTTGAAAACGCAGGATGGAAATACGCTTTATGAAAACACATAGTAGACTTTTTTACCATTAAAAACGCATTCCCAGGTTACATTTTCTAGTAGGCGTACAAAGCAAGGTGAAAGTGCATAGTGGAATAATGTTTTTGACCATCAAAAAGCATTCCCAGTGTACATTTTTTAGTTGTGTAACATCATTTTTAGTTGGTGTAACATCCTATTTTCAACACAAATAGAAAATAAATATTAATATATCTTTCTTGAGAAATACTTACTATAAGTTAGTTTATTATTATCATTTTTTTTGAAATTTTGGTATTTATATTTAATTATTTGTTTTTTTTAAATAATAATAAAAAATGAAAATATTTCTGAATGAGAATTTTAAAATGACTTAATTAGTATTCACTAATTAAGAAAATTATATTAAGAATTTTTAATATCTTTATTATTCACCATTTTTATTTTATGTTCTTATATTTATGTTTTTACATATTTAAGATTTAACTCTTATTAGAATTTTAAAATCAAATTTTGAAGGAATTAGACTATGGTTCTTTAGAACTTTTTGATTTACATAATATTTATGATTTTTTGGAATTTTTTGAAAATTTTGAAATATTTTAATAAAATAATATATTTTAAATAATTTTAAATTCATATAAAGTTACTTAAAACTAAACATATTTACAAGAATGTAAAGTTAAATTATAAGAAAATTTTCTAAAATCCATTTCAAGTAGACTTATCTAAAAATTATCGGTTTGAGTAAAATCTTGATTTTTACCAATCGTAAAAAATTGAAAACGTACTAATAAATTTTTATTAACAGAAAATTTTAGATTTTTAAAATTTAAACTTTATATTACTTATCATAAAATTAGTGAGAACTGATATAATATCGCTAAATTTCAAAAAGGATTAATTTTAAATATTTAAATATACCGAGTGAAAGGTTACTATTTGGCTTAATAATTCTGCCGATATTTACTATGCAAAATACTGTGCATATACAAAATTTTCAAAAGGTACACAGTAACTAGGTTTTAAATTTCAAAAAATGCATAGTACTTTTATATGAAAATAATGTAATGCATAGTAATTTTTTCCTATAAATACCGAAGGAATTCTTATTTAGAATTCACAATTTCAGATTAAGTTTTCTTAATATAATAGTGCTAGTGAGATAGTGGTGGAAGTAAGAGAGAGAAATAAATTTTTTTGGAAGAAGGTTCTGCTAAAATTAAGGTACGAATACATCTCTTATATATTTTTTTAGGGTTATTTTTATATCGTTTTTAGAAATCTATTATTATACTGGAAATAATATTATTTTAAGTTACTATTCTGCATAGTAAAATACTATTTTAATAGTAAATTACTATTTCAATAGTAAATTACTATTTCAATAGTAAATTACTATTCAAATAATAAATTACTATTTACTATTACTATTTACTTTTACTATTCATGTTTTACTATTTATTGTTACTATTTACGATTTACTATTTACTGTTACTATTCATATTTTACTATTTACTATTTACTATTCACTATTCACTATTCAAAATTTACCATTTCTGCTTTAAGTAGTAATCTTAATTTCATCTTGTAACTATATTAAAATGAAATTGGTATGTTTTAGACTCGGAGACGAGGCGTGCACGGATTTACAATAACGAATCAGTATACAAGAGGTAAGGGGGACTGAGATAAGAGTATAATATGAAAAGATATAAGAATAATGGGAGGAGTCCCCTACTACTTTTAAATTTGAAAATATTTTTATTTTAAATATTAACTTTTTAACTTAAAATTTTTAAAAAATTTTAAATTAAATATCTGGTTTAACTAACTCTAACATACCTATGCAAGGACTTGGATTTTTATAACCTATACGAACTGGACTATACCTATGCAAGGACTTGGACCACTATGATCCATATGGACTAAACTATACCTATGCAAGGACTGGATTATATGGACTTACATAGACCTATGCAAGGAATGGACTATAAGGACTCAAAATCAATTTTAATAATTTAAATAACCATTAAAATTTGAATTATATTTAATTGATTTGTTTATAATTATTATTGATGATATTTAATTGTGATCGATATTATTTGATCGTGATTGACATTATTTGATTATGATTGATGATATTGTGATTGATAATATTTTATTATGATTGATGACTTTGTGATATGGAGTTTGAGCATATAGTAAGCATGACGGAAAGTTAAAACTCAGTAAGAATTTTCTTACCTTACTCTTTAAATTTTTATTCTAAGAGAAAGTATTTTATCATGATTCTAGTCTTTTATTTCTTCTTAGAAATAATTTTAATTAACTTTATTTTTAATCTCTAGAATAAAATCTAGTATTAGAAAGAAGCTATTTTATGAAAATGAGAGGTTGAGACAATTAATTCTTGAATTAAAGAAAATTTTTATAGTTTTAAGTATTCTTAATTAATGATTTAAAAGTATATATATATTCTTTTAGAAATCAAAAATTTAAATTGGTTTTCCCTAATGAAATAACTAAAGGATATTTTATAGTCGAGATTTCTAAACTCAATCTAGTTAAGATTCAAATTTGGAAAGATTATGTAAATACGTGAAGTTTTTTAAGAGAAAGTTTTGAGATATTTAAGGCTTGGTGAGATTTGAATTTGAAGACTGTACTAAATTTGTTTTTGTATAACAGAAGTTCAAAGAAGAACTTATGCGAATGTACAGTTTATTGAGATGATTTTGTGAACCTTTATGGTATTTAATAATTGAGTTTCTAAACGTCTTAACCAACTAAATATACGAGTAGTTCATGCATCATGAATCATTAAAGAGATATGAGATGTGATATTGCCTGGGGACGGATTATAGAAACCGAGGATACATTAGAGGAGGCTTAATTACGAGCCTTGGGATGAGAGGGTGTGAAAGGGTGCTTCAGGTGACCTGGGGTCGCTCCCTAGTGTCGGGTACTTTCACAATAAAAACTTTCTCAGTCTGATTAGTCTCTAAGTGTTTCCACGCCAGTTGAGTTGTTCATATGCATTGAAGGCATTTATGTTATTATTATCCGGAATTTATGGAACAGTGTAAACTCCTGGTTGGCCCAGTGCAAACTAAAACTTTAAGGGCCCATATGTATAGGATGAATGAGATGATAGTATTAAAAATATTGCATGACATTCATGTGATTGTGACATTCTATGTGGGTGGTTGTGAATGAAAATATAATTGTTATGTTATGAAAACTCTACATTCATAATTGATTATGTATATGATTGTGATTGAAATTATTATATTAGATTGTGAAAACCCTTATTCTTATGTCTTATCTGTAAAGTATTATATTCTATTTCTCACTCCTTCTTGTTTGAATTTTGTGTCCAAAATTTATGTTATATGATATATAGCTAGCAGTTAAGATGAAAGGATGAAATTACAAGAGGGTAAATTGGTCTTATCCTCAATCGGATAGGAGAAGAGATGTGACAAGAATAGGATTCAAAATCACATGGTTTGAAGATAAGGAAATAATTGGTTACAGTCGAAATAGAGGTATTAAATCTTTAGTTTTAGTTTACCTTAATACAATATTAAGTTGGATGATTGTAAATCAATGTAAAGGTTAAACTTTAATAAACCTTATTCTTTGGATATGATACTGTAATCTTTGATCACTTATGATTTTCTAAAAGTTCATTTTATCATTATGAATAATTTGAAACTTTTTACTTTCAAAATTCAAAGAAAATGAGATGTATATACGTCCTTGTATACACGAGATAAGAAGTGATAAATATGTATATCTTTAAAAAAAAAAAGCAAGAAGAATAGATATATGTCTCGTGTATATAAGGGGGTGTTACAGTTGGCGCGCAAAGCAAGGTAAAAATGCACCTTGGACTAACTTTCTTTGACTAGGAAAATACATCTTGGAAGAACATTTTTTGGCTGGCATGCAATTCTAGTTAAAAACGCAACCTTAACTGACTTGTTAGAGGCTGAAAACACATTTCCAATCTGTATTTTCAGTAATACGTATCTTGGACCAACTCAATAAGACTAAAAACACAATTTGTAGGTATGTTTTTATGACCCATTCTGTCTTTAAAACCACCCCATACTCAGTGAGCTTCCACTTTAAAATTGTTTAACTACGAACGTGGTGGAGTTGGAGAGGAGTTTCTATAACATTATTTGAAGACACAGGTGAGTTTGATTTATTTTCGCTTTAGAGTTTAATGTTGTTTATATTTTAAGTAGTATTATTTATATAAACACATGTGAGTTTGTTTAGGCAGCTAATTGTTATTTTTGTTGGTGAACTTTGGTTTTGCAAGAACGAACTCGTCCATAACTGTTATGTTCTATACAAATTGGTGAAAATTTGAAGGTCCGGATGGCTACACATTTGAGGGTGAGACTAAATTGATGCAAGTGAAATAGGACGTTACATTTGAGTAACTGAAATAGAGAATATCTGCAAAGTTGGAACTAGGAGCAAGTCGTGTGATAACTCAATTAACTACTAGATTGATTTTTGATAAAAAAAAAACAAATTTTCAAGATTTCTAATAATTGATGACGAGGTCATTGAACTGTTGTTGAGATGTTTGAGTTACAATTTGACATGGTTGGGCTTGAGATATATATTGATTCTGATGTCCAAGAAAGTAAGTAGCCTTTTGGATATCTTAATTTGATTGTTTTAAAATAATTTTGCACAACATAGTTGTTTAACAGTTGATGTTTGGATTCTGTATGTTGTGCAAGATGAAAGTAGTGTTTATTTATCAGACGACAATGATCCAGATTATAATGTTGGCGAAGATTATGATAGTAGCTCAGACGATGATGAAAGAAATATTCCGAATTATAGTGATATGGACACAGATGTAGAAGGTGACTATGATTCTGTTTCGGAGATGTCAAATATAGGAAATACGTCAAATATAGGAAGCACTGTTTTAGTTAATGGGGTTCCGTCGACTACAATTATGACAAGTTAATAAAAGTAACCCAAGAGAATGTGACATTTCCACTGGTTATAATTACATGTTGACAGATGTTAAATCTTATTTTGATCTATAGGGGAGGGTGGTGCGCCATATTCCGTCTCATCACCAATATCAATTGGAACCATATGGAAGAAGAACAAAACCTATCCCAGGCCCACACCTGAATTAGTAGCTGAAAACCACAAATCGACACCCGTTCATAATCAATAGATTTACACAATTCCCGGTATAAATAACTAAGCGCTGCAGATCCCCAACTATACTCGCCACACCTGTCAAGATCTTCTAGCAACAATATATACTTCAACGACACCCTACTACTTGAAAGATCCGGGAACACAACACCCCTTATTAAATGTAATATATATGCCTGTGTAACCTTACCAACTATACATTCCCAACGTGGTCTTTAATGTTGACGAAGTTGTCAGACAACCACTTCATCTTCAGACACCCAACCTGTATAACATCTTCGGGGGGTACACACCTAACAAATTTTGTACTTAAGCCCTCTAATCCCAGACAGTGGTATCAGTTATCACTGGCCGACCATCCACTCAAAGTCCAACTTGGATTACATCTTGTAATGTAATGGTGCATTCTCCAGCGGGCATATGAAAAGTATGTGTTTCTGGTCTCCATCTCTCCACAAGGGTAGATAACAATGTAGGTTCCACTTGAAAAAAATGTAACTGTGCAATCCCTAAGAGACAAGCTCTACGCAAAAGTGGAACTATTTACTCTGAGACTAACCATCTTCTACCTCGAATAGCCAATGCACGTCTGCATTTTAATATACGGTCTAGTTTTTCATTCCATACCGCCTCTGATACGTGAACATGTTGATATCGTAGGAGCGAGGGATTTTTAGGACCAGGGTTGACTTCATGTGATCGGTGCATTGAAGAAGATGATGCGTCCATCCTGTAAATCCTGCAAGTCATACACAACTGTTTTTTGGTCATATTATTTTCTAAAATATTTAAAATTCACACAACTAACTCATGACATAAAAAGTTAACTAAATCCATTTTAAGACTACTTTTAACATTTGTAACTGATAATGAAACTAATTTATGATTTTTACTATATATATTTTAATTTGTGCATCATTTTTTACTAATATAACTCACTAGTACTACTCAACTATTAAAATAATTTGACTTTCAGTATATTTTCCATATTTAAAGTTGTGCATCACTTTTTTATTAATTTCATTTTCTAAAAAAATTTTAATTATCCAAATAATCTAATTAAATACTTATGTAAACACATATATACACATCTTAAAACCAAAAAAGCTACATGAGTCCAACAAACTTATTTAAATAAACTTATCACATATAGCAAAACTTGCTTAAAAATATTATCTAAAAAAAATTAAATGTTCACCTTATATTTAATTCCTCTTTTACCACAACTTGAAAGAAACAACTCTTTGAAGCTTTCACAGGAGCTAAGGGAAACAAAAAGCAACCTTGACTGAGGAAGAATTGAACTGCGAGGAGTGAAAATTTCTTGAGTGAAAACGCAAGGTGAAACACAGGGGACCGCAGATTTAAGCACCCCAAACACTACTCGTGATGCCACGTGTCAGCACCAGAGAGAAAACGTATGGTAAGGTTCCCTTTTCAGACTGGAACATGTCCTCCCAGGATGTGTTTTCACATGCTGTTCGAGGTCTGCTACCATGCTAGTCCACGCTATGTTTTGGACTGAAAACACATCTCACAAAATAGCGTCTTTGTGCATGCCTGCCACTTGTCCTCCATGCGTGAAAAACGTCTTATAAAGCTATATTTTTAAACATGGAAAACATAACCCCACCTTGTGTTTTCATATTACGCACTGCCACATTGCATTTTCAAAATATGATTTGACAAGATTCACCCCGTACCATCAAATTGTTTTTTTCCTGCCCCAACCATAAAATTGTTTTGAAAAATGCCCCAAATAGGCCAAAAATCCCAAAAATACAACAAGTTTAGGCTTTCATTACTGAAATTATTAACTTTAACTACTTACCATAGATGTTAATTGCTTTCTCAAAACTACTTACTACTCTTAAACATGGTTTGAAGTTAATAAGCACAAAGCAATAATTAAACAAATATACAAATACACACAATTAAATTAATTAAATTATTTTTAAATAATGAATATTAATGAGCATGAATAAATAACAATTTTGTTTAAAATAAAAGTCCTATGGCAATTAGATGTTCACCGACATAGTTGTATGGTCATGGAACCTGTTATTTGTGTTCCATAGTAATAGATTAACAACTTCTAGAGACTATATATATGTCTTTCAATATAATTTACCTTGTGTGAAATAAATTTAACTAAATAGTTCATTTTAATAAATAATTTAGATATAAAATTATCAAAATTTTAAAATTAATAAAATTTTAATGTAATATAAAGTTTTAGTAATAGCATGTTTGCAACTTGGTCTCTGGTTATTTTCAATCCTAGTTGTCCTATTTGTTGCAAATGTCCTATTAAAACAATATTTAGAATATATTAAAGAAGGAAAGACTTGAAGCAATTAACTAATATTTAGAGAACTACAGTTGCAAAAAAGAGTGGCTAATAGTAAATAAATGACTAAACATATAAGAATAACTAATAACCAAGTAATGAAGAGACCCAGAACCTTAAAAAATAAAACTACTATATATGCATAGCTTTTAATATACTAAAAATAAGGAATAACATAACAGAACCCCATTAGGCCAATGAAATCAAATAGATATATAACCTAACACACCTGATAGTCACACATACACACCCATCAAAAAAGCAAATATACACACTCCAAATCACAAGAGTTGAAGTAATTAATTAATCTTTAGAGAAAGAATCAAGGCTAAAAATTTCAAACCAAGAAGAAAACCCATGGTTATGTAACAAGCATATTCGTTAGCTCCAAGCCAACAAAGATGTTATCTAAATTCAACTTTATGTAGCTTTTATTTTTTTTATTAATGAATTGGACAAGTTTGAGATCTATTGGATTTTTGTCTTATTCTATCTGTTGCTTGCATTTATAAATTCATTATATTATATTTATATTAATTTCAATTCCAAATTTTAAAAATTAGTAAAATAGGCTTTGATTTTTGTGAAAATTAACACTTTTTAACTATGAAACTTTTTGTGGCTTTGAAGGAAATCAAAAGTTTACAAAGAATAAATTAGCCTAACTATAATTTACTCAATGTTATCTACCAAACGGATCAAGGGACCAAAGATTAAATACTTAATAGGAGTTCATATATGCTCTAAACTGTAGACATTATTATAGAAAATAATATAAAAGCAATATATAATGGCATATGATTTTACAAGAGACTAGCCTATATTACACTATATCCATTAATGTCAACACATCCACCAACAATTCCAGTTCCAAGCTAAAAAAAATCTCATCCAAATTAGAGCAACAGAGCCATAGACAAAAATTTGAAAAACAACCTGGTGGTGGTGGTGAAACACTAAGACCATCACTGAAAGAGGGGTGCATGCAGGGTGGGAGGGGTCGTGCGAGACCAACGATGAGAGGAACCAACACGAATGAGTCAGTGACTGAGTTAATGAGGTTGAGAAAGGGGTGGGCTCATACGGGCAGGGTGGGGTGCAAAGGCTTTAAGCTGACTACGAGAATAGGGTTACGCTGTTGAGAGCATATCAGATGATGACGAAGATTTGGGTTATACGGTTCAGAGAAGATAAGACAATGACGAAGGTCAAAGAGAACGAGAAATGCGGGTGTGATGTAGAGAGAGGGCGGGTGCGGTGTGGAGTGCGATGTGAGTGAGAGAAATGGAACCCAGAGAAGAAAGACGAGCTTTAGATAATTAGATTAGACTTTTAGTTTTTAGGGTTTCTTTTTTTAAAATTAACTAAATATATTATTCAAAAAGTTTCTATAAATTTTTTTATTTGAACATAACTTATTTTAAAATTTTAAGTTCAAAATATTTTTAAAGTATAATATAATATAATCTATAATTTTCAACAAATTTAATTTTACTTATTAAACACACACATATATATATATAGTTTGTAATATTTCAACAAATTTAATTTAGGTCCTATTTTTCGCCACCCTCTCTTTTTAAACCTAAAAATTTAAATTTTTAGCCATGGATTATTATATCTGTAGCTAATCATTAAAAATCATTACACCATAAATTTTGTTGTGTTAGCCACGAATTAATTCTGTAGCTAATAAAAGTAAACAATTTTAAAAAAAATTAGCCACTGAATTACATGTTCGTGGCTAATATGTTCTAAATTTCAATAAACATATTTTGAATTCCCTCCATTATAAGGTGAAAAATTTAAATATTTAGCCACTGAATATTATTTTCGTGGCTAACCATAAAGAATATTTTTAAATAAATTACATCTTTTGCCACGAAAATAATATTTGGTGGCTATTTACACAGATTTATAATTTTTTAAGAATTTAACTACTGATTTTAGAATCTGTGGCTAATATTTTCTCATATTTTCGTGGCTAAATTCTGTGACTATAATTTTAATGTGTATCCTGGCAAATGTTAGTGGCTAATCTGAAAATGAAAACTTTAGCCACAAAAAATAAATTTGGTGGCTAAAATTCGTGGCTATTCATGTGAAAAAAATGATTGGGTGGCTAACAGTTATTGGTAGCTAAATTCAGTGGCTAATAGATACGAAATGTATTCGATGGCTAAATTCGGTGGCTAACAGTTTTTCTAGTAGTGTCAAATTTACCCACACTTAAGCTTTTGCACTCTAAGGCAAAACCAAAAAAAACTAAAATAAGAAGAAAAAAAATTTTGCTCCCCTTCTACTGAATTCTTGGAATCTAAAATAATAAGTAATATACATCATCCTTTATATTAAGAAGTTATGATAAGTGTGAATAAAATACATTACATACTAACTACACAAATTGAGTGATTAAATCAAAGAGTAAATAAAAGATGATAGATATTCTCTTAACACTCTCTGTATATCAGTTGTTTAGGCTTATGTATACTCTCAAAAATTACCTAAATAAGTTAGCACTTCCATAGGCTTGATAAATTTCTATTGCGGCTAGGGTGACAAGGTGGATTACATGAAACGGTATCACTGAGCTTAGGGATAAAAAAGAGTAATGGAGAATTGATTGTGGAAATACATTCTTAAACCTAATACTCAATGGAACATGGTAGAGGATAAAATATGAAAGTAAATCCTCTTGATTATTTTGATATATATTCATCACTTCTTTTTTTTCTTTTTTAGCATTTCCCTCTTCTTCTTTTTATGCCTCTTTCTTTGCTTCTTTTTTTCTTTCTCTTTGAACAATGAAACAAGTTCACTAGGAGAGACCAAACAACATACATAAACTTGGGTGTACTTCGATAATCATCAAGAACCTTTATCCATAAAAATTCCAAAACTCTTAATCAATTCACAACTAAAAAAACCCCAAACAACTACCTCAAATTAGCGACCACCACATGCCGTCGCTAAATAGCGACCGCGTCATGTCAAAAGGGACCTAAAAGTTGTTAGCGACTACATTAGCGACCGGTCTATTAGGCGGTCGCTAATCCTTCTTAACACCGTCGCTAGAAGGGTCGCTATATTTTTACTCCACCATTTTTTCTTTCCCGCCCGGGTTTTGAGTTGGCGGCAAAAAGTTGCGACGGTGAACTACCGTCGCTAATGTTCCCTCCAACTTAAGCGACGGTAAAACCGCGTCGCTATGGTTTGTACTAGTGACGGCAGCGTACGTCGTCGCTAGTTTAAGAAATAATCAGTGACGGATATACCTCACCGCCGCTATGTTTTAGGAGATTAGTGACGGAATTCGCCTACCGTCGTAAGTTAGTGACGGTGGGTGATACCGTCGCTATGTGTGAAGAGATTAGTGACGGTTACGCTCTGCCGTCGCTATGTTTTCGTCTTCCCCTCCACATTCTTTAAATAATGGAATGTAGTGACGGGGGTGTGACACCGTCGCTAATATTCAGGAGATTAGTGACGGATTGGTCTGCCCGTCGCTATGTATTTCACTTCCCTCTAATTTTTTCTTTTAATAATTGAAGTTAGTGACGGTGGGTTGAAGCCGTCGCTATGGTTCAGGGGATTAGGGACGGAGTTGTGGTACCGTCGCTAAGTGTTTAAATGTAGTGACGCCTGTAGCGACGGGATGAATGCCGTCGCTACGTTTTTAATCTAACTCGACAACGCCCCCTTTCCCTCTCAGTTTCCCTAACTTTCCTCCCTCCCTCTCCTCACCTCTGTTCACCTCCTCCCTCCCTCCGTTCACCTCTCCCTCCCTCTCCTCACCTCCGTCTTCCCCCTCCCTCCCTGCGTTCACCTCTCCCTCCTCTCCTCACCTCCGTTCACCCCCTCCCTCCCTCCGTTCACCTCTCCCTCCCTCTCCCCACCTCCGTTCACCTCCTCCCTCCCTCCGTTCACCTCTCCCTCCCTCTCCTCACCTCCGTCTTCCCCCTCCCTCCCTGCGTTCACCTCTCCCTCCTCTCCTCACCTCCGTTCACCCCCTCCCTCCCTCCGTTCACCTTTCCCTCCCTCTCCTCACCTCCGACTTCCCCCTCCCTCCCTCCGTTCACCTCTCCGGCCAGGCAGAGCTGCGACAACTGTAAGGAGTCTCCAGCGACTACCCCTGTAGGTTTTCCAGCGACCACCCCTACTTTCCGACCAGGTTTTTCACGCCCTTGTTTTCTGTTTTTGCTCTCTGTTTTTCATGTACCTGTTTTTAGCTGTTTGTTTTTCATATCAAATATTGTGTTGATTAGTTTTGTTAGTCAATTTCCTGTAGCAACAATTTGTTGTAATTTTTCTGCTAAAGCTAGATTAATTTGTTGTAGCAACAATTCTTGCAATTTTTCTGCTAAAGCTCAGGATTGTGTTACATCATACCAGATTTTGCTGTTTTCAAATTCAATATTTCCCCCTTACAGTTATGTGTTACATCATAATATATGTGAACTGTTCTTTACAGGGGGTGTAGAAGTATGTTCGTTGAACAATTCAAAATGTACATAAAGTGTCAATCCGATACAAAGCAGTATATATACAAATACAAATGCAGGGTGTCTTTGTATATTGAGGCGGAGTGTAATGTATTCTAGGGCGGTGTCACAGTCCGCCTGAAGGAGCCTTCCTTGCCTTGACACAATTGGGGGTGGTACCTGCAGTTATTCTCCGACGCTCAAGTCAGTATTTCAGAATACTCATAGACTTAGAAAGCAAATCTTGAGATAATTATGCAAGTAAGAGAGTGTAAGGTTTAGAATGGGGGATCCCCCCTATACCTTTTTGCTGAGGTTTATATACCTGTTACTGGTGCTCCATTATTGGTGGGACCCGTTCCTTGATTTCAGGCATTATGCTGGAAAGGTAGTGGGTCCCTGCGCTGTTTGCAAGCACTGTCATTGTAGTAGGTATTTCCACTTACTTGGGAAGCGTAAATGCTTTATTATTTTATTTGTTTTTCCCTTTAATGCGTGACAGCGTGATTCCCATTTTCAACCTCTCAAGACAGAGTCAATCTCATGCCGGGTTACAAGTATGGGCTCGCTACGCAGTATAGGAAGTTCAATATTCCGCCTGTGTTGAGCCTATGGCTTGGCGGAGTAATATGCATTAGGGATATTTCATGCATAAGGTATTCAATATTTTCCTCCTTGGCGAGGTAATCAGCCTTGGCGGAGTAACAAACCTTGGCGGAGTAACATGCCTTGGCGGAGTAAAACACCTTGGCGGAGTAAAACACCTTGGCGGCGTAACATGCCTTGGCGGAGTTACTTGCCCTGGCTGTATGTACTCCGTATAGAAACAATTATAACGTATTTGAAGCGTACTTCTCTTGTTCAAAATGCTGATCTGGCAAAGCATTAAAGTCATTCTCTTGGGGGCCGGTGTTGGGACCGGATCAATATGCATGTGGAAGTTATACCAGTAAAGCATGTATTTGATATTTTGAAATATTTGATGTCACATTAGTTTTCTAATTAATTTACTAAAATTTTATGAGTATCACCGTGTTCTTCTCTTGTAGTTGTAAACTTGTAGTTATGTCAACACAATCTAGTTTAATGTCTATGCAGTAACAATGGCAGAAATTAAATTGTGAAAATAAAGTAATATAATAGATTATATTGATTGTGCATACGGATTAAAAAATATTTTGAAGTAACCCTAATTAAAAAAAATTAAGTAGAAATCAAAGTAAAATACAACATCCCCGTGAATTTGTACCATACCACAATTACAGTTACTTTAAAATATTATTACACACTTATGTTATATTTAGAAGAAAGGAAAACTATTATTACACACATAAATCAAATTGTGATTATAAATGGTATGTCAATCAAACATGTTTAAAAGTTAATATCAGATGATAAAGTCATCACAGATGAACCATTTTCGCCAAACCACCTTTGCGTGTGGTGTGAGCAAGTTGTATTTATTTTATATTTTGATTTCATTAACTTGAATTTGAAAATCGAATCATGATTTGTACGAACTCAATTGCTTAATTATTAATTTTAAACAATTTTTTTTGAATCTGTCTGATACTTGATTTGGAGTTTGGCTACGGTGCAAACAAAATTTAGCTGAATTGAAATGATTCAGTGTTACTCTGTAAGCCATGATTACTATAATAGGAAAGAAAACAGTACATAATCTAGCCCGGATGCCTTGTATCGTTGTTTACATTACTGGAACGAATCACACTAAATATCGGTGTAATTTACATATAGAACAACCTTTTATTGAAACAACTTAGTATTACATTTACAGGATACAAAAGGCTATAATAGTCTACAGTTTCAGTTATATACACCTTATGGACAGAGGCCAAAAAGTTTAAGCTCAAGGCCTACATGAGTAGTTACACAAAACATGCACACACACAAGAGTTATCAAATTACCTCAGGGAGCTGCAAATGTCCATGATGTATTTTAGAACTTAGAAGATTTAACAATTGTTTACCCCCGGTATCATTTCAGATTCCGGCAACCACCCCTACCTTCGTTTCAGACTTTGTTGACCATGCCCAACTTCTTCTGACGCATGACTCTCCATTCCAGCTTATGATCTTGTTTTGTGTCTTTCCCTCACCCCCACCCATGATCACCTTCAACACTCAATCCCTGGCTCTTTGCATCTCATCTCAATATCTTTTCCTTTCTTTACTCATTTCCCTTTACTGTTCTTCTTCCTCTATTTTAATATTACATTAATTTATTTCGGTTCTCTCCTTGAAATTTTTTTATTTCAGTTCAGTTGTCTTCTCTCTCTGTTTTGCTGTTGTCCTCCTTGATAATTTCAGTTGTTGACATTTTCTCTTTTGCAACCTTGCTATTCTCTTGCTTCATGTTGAGAATCTCACCCTGAAACTTTGCAGCTTGGTACTTTCTGATTAGCTTTTCCTCATCAGCACCGGGTTCTGTCTGACCAGCTCTTGCAATCTCATCTTGGATGTTGCACAAGGATGAATACCTTCCTTGTAGTTCATCCTGCAACACTGCATTGTGCTCAAGCCACAGTGATAACTCGGTTCTGATCTCTCTCAAGTGTCTGAATATTGGCCTAAGTTCAGATTGAATAGGCTGTTGTCTGGAATATGAAGGCCCTTCATACTTTTTGTGGTTTTCCCTTATTTGCTTTAGCTCGTTATTTAAGTCCTGAATTGAGTTTTGAAACTTTTGAATCTGATGGACTGAGGTGCTGAACCTCAGCCAGAACTCCAGGTTCTCCTCTAGCAAGTTGTCGATGTCGGATTGGAATTTCTTTTCCAAGAATGAGAGGTCGTTGCGCCTGTCTTGAAATGTAAGAAGCTTCTCCAGGGTCATTTTCATAGATGACAAGGGGGTAACATTTCCTGTGCTCTCTGTTTCAACTTGTTCTGCACAATTGGCATCTAAATTTGAAGGTGAATTTAGATGACCAGGTTTACCACACTTGAAGCATTCACCGCCATTAGATCTTCGACCACCTCCATAATCTCTGTCACGACCACGATCACGACCACGCTCTCGGGAGCGATCATCATCATCTCGTGATGATCCTTGTTGAGGTTGGGCTCTATCAACAGTAATAGTTCGCCTATCCAAATCCATTCCATTCATAGCACCTATAGCATCTTCCATAGCTTTCTTTTCATCAAATGTGACAAATCCAAAACCACGAGAACGGCCAGAAAATTTGTCAACAACCACCTGTTTTAATAAGATGATGAGAAAAAGCTCGTAAGTAACAATTTCCAAATCAAATATAATTCTGATAAATATCTTAAAATGTTGATCATATTAAATTGTTTTGTTATTATCATATTTACTCGACTGGTAACAAACAAATTCAGTACATATTGCAATTTTACTCCTACAAAAGAACAAACAAAATTACAGATCTCTGCCTAGAGTACAGCCTAAAATTTGCCAACGTACCAAAATAGAGTACAATATAAACTAACTTCTAAGCACATGACACCATAATTCATGTTAAAGATTTGGCTTTTCGTCTCCATCATCATCACCATTTTGGTAAACCTCTTCCTCCTCCAACTCAGTTTCCTCACCTTCCAAATCTTCTTCCTCTTCTTGGACATGAATAATATCCTTTCCCTTGAACCTCTCCTGTGCATTTTCAGCCATCGGAGGTCGAAGAAGATGATGATGAAGATGACCGGAAAACAATAGAAGTACAACACTCTTTCGTTCAAAATAGAGAATGATGATCACCAGAGAAGTTGCCAAAGAAAACCAGGTTTGTCAGAGAAGGGGTAGGTGTCGCCAGAGAAGTGGTGGGAGTCATCGTTCCTCTCTTCTCTCTCGCAGTCTTGCCATTTCTCTCTTCTCTCTCGCGAGAGATGTCTTTTCTCTCTTTGTTTAGGGTAGTACAATGAGGGGTGACGGCAGTCTTTGTTTAAGGTTTTCCAAGCGTATGCCTCTTAGGGCTGAAAGCCCAAAAATACCCTTCAAAAGGGTCAAAACACTGACCCAGAAAGCGGATTTCAGGCAGGTGGCCATGGCGCTGCTATTTGCCAGTCCCTCTCTGCTAATATTCACACCTCTATTTCCACGACCTGAGGTAGGCCTCTACAAATCCTCCCATCGCGGCACCCAGCCACTCCGCTACACTACTATTGACTACTATGCATGACACAAGATACTAGTAATAATAAGTGCAGTAAGAACGATCAATATTAGTGTTATAGTGTTATAGTGTGATAGTGACGACTCTGTATGTCTGACAAAAAATAGGTACAACTTCAATATCATTAATGATGTAACTGAAAACAGCTTAGACAGGACTTTTGTAATAAGAAGCTAGGAAGGAAACCATTATATGAATATTATTGTTTCAGATAATCAATCAACCTTGAACTTATTTCTATAGTTTTATAAAATGTGTTGTTTCTTTTAATTAATGTAATTTGCTTCTTTCGTCTGACATAAGATATGGTATTGATGTGAACAGAAATTGTTAATTTCCTAAAGATAGTTAGGATTCAGTTTCTCAGTTATCTCTTTTTTAGTAAGTTGTAAAGCTAAAAGTTATTACATTCTTATCTATTACATCTTTAGAAACCTCATTATGGAAACCAGTTGAATGTTGGGAACTTTGATTAACATTGTTAACAATCAACTTTGTCATGCAGAGCAATACACTTTACGCGTGGTCTGTGTTTGGCTCTCATCAGCTTTGTCTCCATCGCTATCTCTCTTTCGACGGTAATCCCCTAACGCTAAGTTATCCGGCTATATGTGTTGTATGTGTTGAAGTGTATGTATGTTGATTGTTGTTTGTTAGTGGAGAGCAGAGCTCATTAGGCAGTGATTTTGTGTGCTGATAACATGATTTTTATGCATGTGTAATGTTGTTTGTTAGTGGAGAGCAGAGCTCATTAGGCATTGGTTTTGTGTGCTGATAACATGATTTACGATGCATGTGTAATGTTGTTTGTTAGTGGAGAGCAGAGCTCATTAGGCATTGATTTTATATATTGATAACATGATTTGGTGTTCATAACTCTGAATATCATATACAATGCGTATGATATGTTTATTTATCTATACTGGTAAGTTTTCTATATGTAACAGGCCGTTTGTAAATTTGGGAAATGTCTAGTTTACAGGGGAGACTCTGCCAAAATTTCGGCAGAATCCCTTTCTATTCGGGAACTTAAAAAATGAAACTCAACTTTAATAATGTAGGGTTTAGTCGTGTGTGTACCCATTAGATTCCCGTTCAAGTTTCAAAACAACCGGTTGATGTACCGTGTTGTGTTGGATCTTGAATTGTCCTGGTTGGACAGTTTGGTATGAATTTGTAACCTGTAGGGCGTAACCCATCAATGTTGTATGTGGTCTATCTTGAGAAGTTGAATGAATGTTCATTTGAAATTTTGGTTATGGTGTTTCGTATTGTCCCCAGGGTGCATGTCTGCGTGTGGTGTTTCATACCGTATGTATCTCTGTGTACTCGGGGACCCATGCGAAATGCTGCCGAAATTTCAAATGAACATTCATTCAACTCAAGATAGACCACATACAATTATGGGATGGGTTACAAATGGTTGCATATTCATCCCGAATGGGATAGGGCCCCACCAATTTGCAACATCAAAGAGATAGAGTGATTCATAACCGATAGTTAAATAAATATTTAAACGTGTAACGTAACAGAAATCGTGCTTGTTAGATATTATAAATGGAGGTACCGGTAAATCGGCGATGGATGTACAACCGACTAGATCGCAATCGGAGAGTGACTGAGGAGTTTATGATGGGGCTATTGGAGTTCATTCCGTTCGCTACGGCAAACACGCCTGGATTTGAAATGACTCAGAAGATTCGTTGTCCGTGCTCAAGGTGCAAATGCATGAGTTTTGAATACGCGGATGATGTCATGTGCCACCTAACTGAGAAAGGGTTCATGGAAACATACCACTGCTGGAACAACCATGGTGAGCAGTTACCATGTAGACCATCAGACGTAACCGTGCAACAGTCTTACTACGAGGTTGGAGGAAACAGGGATACGTACAACAACATAGAACAAATGGTGATGGATCATGTTGGACCCTCCACCGGGCGTATGCTGGAAAATAATGACCAAGCAGGTCACGGAGACTCTGACAATGTAGAGGAGGATCCTAATCCGGAGGTGAAGAGATTTTATGATTTGTTGGCGGCGGCTCAGACTCCATTATGGGACGGGTGCAACAGTCACACTGAGTTATCCGCCTCCCTAGCTGCTTTAAGCCTAAAGGCAGATTATAATCTTTCTGGAGGTTGTTTTAATAGGATGGTCAATCTGATGGGTTCCACCATGCCTAGTAATCATAGAATGCCAGCAAACCTGTACGGTGCTAGGAAACAAGTGGCAAACTTGGGGTTGGGTTGTGTGAAGATAGAGTGTTGTGTTGGTGGATGTATGCTGTTCAGAAATGAGTTTGCAGACAAGAGTGTCACAAAATGTCTGCATTGTAATGAGGAACGCTACAAGACTGTTAAAAGAAGAGAGAAGGTAACCCGGACGGCCAGGAAGAAAATGTGGTACTTCCCTATAACACCGCGTCTTCAACGCCTGTATGCCTCATTGTCCACGGCAAAACACATGCGTTGGCATGCTCTGAACCGAACACAAGAGGGGTTTCTTTGCCATCCTTCCGACGGGAAAGCATGGAAGTGTTTGGATGAGCTATATCCGGACTTTTCTGCCGAGCCGCGCAATGTAAGACTTGGCTTATGTACTGATGGGTTTAACCCTTTCGGTCAATACGGAAGGGCTTACTCTTGTTGGCCAGTCATCCTAACCCCATACAATCTGCCTCCTGATATGTGTATGAAGAGGGAGGTCATGTTTCTATCTATACTGGTTCCAGGACCCAAAAATCCAAAGGCGAACATAGACGTGTTTTTGCAACCGTTGGTTGAAGAGTTATCACAGTTATGGGATGTTGGGGTAATGACATACGATGCGTCTTTGAAGAATAACTTTATGATGCGTGCTGTTTTGATGTGGACTATTAACGACTTCCCGGCCTATGGTATGCTTTCTGGATGGTCCACGTCTGGGAAGCTTGCTTGCCCTGTATGCATGGAACATACCGGGGGGGAATCACTCCCTGTTAGTGGCAAGACAAGTTTCTTTGACTGTCATAGAAAGTTTCTACCGTTGGATCACCCGTTTAGGAGAAATAAAACCGCTTTTAAGAAGAACAAGGTTGTTAATGAACCTCCACCCCGTAGGTTATCTGGTGCACGGGTTTGGCAGAGGGTCGAAGAGTATCCTTACATCTGGGACAAGAGTGTTAAGGAGTTTGCGGGTTACGGTAAGGAACACCACTGGGTGAAGCAGAGTGTCTTGTGGGATTTGCCGTATTGGAAAGACTTGTTGTTAAGACACAACATTGATGTCATACACACTGAACGTAATGTTTTCATGAATATTTTTGACACTGTTATGGACATCAAGGGGAGAACAAAGGACAACGAGAAGAGTCGTCTAAACCTTCTGATTTGGTGTTCTAGGAAGGAGTTGGAGTTGAGGGATGCGGGACGTGGAAGAATGTTTAAACCCCATGCAAAATATGCTTTAACTAGACCACAACAGATTGCTGTGTGTATTTGGATGAATGGGTTGACCCTGCCTGACGGATTCGCTTCTAACTTGAGTAGATGTGTCGACGTGAAGGAGGGCAGGGTGTTTGGCATGAAAAGTCATGATTGCCATGTGTTTATGCAACAACTACTCCCGTACGCGTTTCATGCCTTACCGAAGCCTATTTGGAAGCCGTTGGTGGAGTTGAGTCACTTCTTTAAGGAGTTGACGGCTACTTCGTTGACTGTGGAGAAACTTGTGAAGATGGAAGAAACTATCCCGGTATTGATTTGTAAGTTGGAGCAGATTTTCCCACCATGTTTTTTTGACTCGATGGAGCATTTGCCTATCCATCTACCCTACGAGGCCTTGGTTGGTGGCCCGGTGCAGTATCGTTGGATGTATCCATTCGAAAGGTGAACGCCACAACTCTTTAATTTCCTTGCAAACACTTCTTATAATAGTATTTTCTAACTTAACACTATCTTGTTAATGATGTTGAAGATTCTTACGCTCCTTAAAAGATAAAGTGTCGAACAAAGCCTGCGTTGAAGCATCAATTTGTGAGGCATACTTAGTCGAAGAAATGACAACCTTTACTTCTTTCTATTTTTTGACGGAGATAAAAACTAGAATGAGTAGAATTCCCCGCAATCTTGGGGTAGCCACCCGCACAGGGTTTGATGAACAAACATCAATTTTCAACTATCCTGGTCACCCGGGGGGCAGGCTCACAAAATGTTACATTGATGAGAAAGATCGAAAGGCGGCTCACTTGTACATTCTTCTAAATTGCCCAGAAGTGGAACCCTTTATTGAGTAAGTCATAGAAGTTATATTATACATTCTTAACGTAGCTTTTATAGTATCTAAATTTGTTTCCTTTGAATAGCTTATACACAGATATGCTAAAACTTGAGCAAAATGATTTAACTGATGACCAAATTCATAGTGAGGTGTCATCCAAATTCGTTGGTTGGTTCGCACAACACGTAAGACCCGTATACCAAGTGTTTTTAAGCCTATTTGCATCTAACTCCCTTTATTTAACGATGACCTACTTCTTATGTTGTACATAGATACAAGACCCTAACAACCATATTGAAGATTCTTTACTCCAAGCCCTTTCTTGGGGGCCGGTGAAAACTGTTAAAAAATGGCCTATTTACTACGTAAATGGCTATAAGTTTAATATTCTTCAATGGAGTGAAGGGATTGTTAGTCCTCAAATTTTCAATAAAAGCTTGAATAAAAATTTCATAAAAATTATAAAAATTATAAAAATTAGTTTAATTTGTTAGAAAATTAGGATTTAAATTCAATAAATGGATGTTGTTGGAAATAATCTGCCCTTGATCAATTTTCTCTAGTTTTGCAGTGAAAAAGTTAAGAAATCAAGAGAAAATTACACTGGAGGAGCTGACGCGTAGCCTCACCCCACGCGTAGCATCAACAGCTATTTTTGATGCTGACGCTACGCATCACAGCCACGCGTAGCGTCAGTGATGCGTGGTCTCCACCTCCACTTTGACCAACCACTCCACTTGGACCCAATAATGGGCACTCCACTCAGCCACAAGGGCCATCCCACTCACCATGAAAGGCCAAAAATCGGTGGAGACATGTCCATATGGCCAAGCATGATCAAATTTAATAATTTGAAGTGGCCATTATCAAGTGTTTAATGGAGGCTGAGTCAGGGGTGTGACGCGTAGCGTCACAGGGACGCGTAG
This sequence comes from Clitoria ternatea, assembly GCA_037962975.1. Taxonomy (NCBI): domain Eukaryota; kingdom Viridiplantae; phylum Streptophyta; class Magnoliopsida; order Fabales; family Fabaceae; genus Clitoria; species Clitoria ternatea. The sequence goes on along the minus strand of CM075674.1, from coordinate 100,036,948 downwards.
CGTCAGCACCCTTGCTTAGCCCTATAAATAGGGCCATCCAACACCATTCAAATCATCCCATCCCATCCCATTCCATAGCATTTCTTTTCTCTCTTGTGCTTGACTTTGAGTACTTCTTTTGTGAGTTGTAGTTCTAGAATAGTTTTCTAGATACTTGAGTGTGTTTCGGTGTATTGTGATCATTGTATCGTGAAGTTCCCATCATCTTTGTAATGTCAAAATCTATAAGTGTTGTTTCTATTTTCACCATGTGTAACTAATTTGTTTATGTTGGAATTGGTGAACTAATCTATTGAGTATAATGTTGTGAATTCGACCTCTGCATGTTTATGATTCAAGTCCATGTTAGTATTTTAACCTTTTATTAATATGAACGTCAAACGGGAGAATGATTTTCATGTGTATTGAAACTTGTTTTATTAGTATGAATGTCAAACGGGAGAATGATTGTTCATGCCGTATTGAAACTTATTTTGACGAAAGTAAAAAGTTGGAATACCCTTGGTATCTCAATTCTATAGGGGTTGTTAACCATTGTTGCCATAAGGCCAGGTCTTAATGCAAGTTTTTACTGAGAAAGCTCACGAGGGATCGGACTTTACGGTGAATTCTTAGAATTTATATCACGAGGGATCGGTTATAATGATTTTAAGCTGTAATGACATAAAACTTGATGATTAAATATGCATGTCTTGAGTTCCTCATTGTTATTCTAGATTAGGGATCCAATTTCCAACATAATTTGTTTATCTGTGTTTATCTCAAGTATCTTACCTATTCTAGATTGCAACTCTTTTTTTTAGATAGATTTTATTTTCTTTTATCTTATGAACTACTCAATCATGCTATCCTGTGAATATTGTATAAATTGTATATAAATTATTCTTTTGTTTATAACTTCCTTCCCATTTACCATAGTAAATAGAAAATTACTGTTATTATTGGACTTTCAATCCCAGTGGAACGATATCTAAATTTTGAAAACTACAAACGATTGGTGCGCTTGCCAATTAACAAACCCGGTGGTGGAAAAGAACTATTGAGATGCTATCGCCGGGTTAACAAGTTTTCTGGCGCCGTCGCCGGGGATTGAATTGTTTCAGTAAAACAGTAAAATTTTAATTACCGTGGTAAATATATTTTTTTTACCTTAGTTAATTTTTTTTTATTATTATTTAGTTCTTATCATTATTACACTAACTTTCTTTGTCTAGTTTGTGTATGCAAATTCGATCTACCGCAGGTAAAATTTATTAGATAGAAAAGTTTGTAAAGAAAATCAAGTATTTGAAATCTAAAACACAAACTAATTCTTCTTCTACTTCAAAAATTTTTGAAAATTCAAATATGGTTGCTGAAAGGAGAACATTGAGACAGTTTGCTGCTATTAATGGTCCACCCCGAGTTTCGGGAATGTTTCAAGGACCAGTTTTACCAGTGGAAATTAAACCTGCCACTTTAAACATTATTCAAAACAACCAATTTGCTGGTTTAAATCATGAAGAACCATATGAACATTTAACTGTTTTTTATGAGTTATGCAGCACAATTGGTTTTGAACCCAATCAAGAAGAGTCTGTTTACATGAGACTTTTTCCTTTTTCATTGATTGGTAAAGTAAAAGAATGGTTTAAATCTTGTCCACCGGGTAGTTTTGCAAACTGGTCCGATGTTGAAAGAAAATTTTTGGAAAGATTTTATTCTCCTTCAAAATATTTTGAAGCAATGACAGCCATACATTCTTTTTCTCAAAATAATGATGAATCACTAGGAGAGACATGGGAACGATTCAAGGCACTTTTGAGAAAGTGTCCAAACCACAACCTGAATGATGCCGAAAAGGTAAGAATCGTTTACCATGGTCTATTGCCTCAGTTTAAGATGATGTTAGATGCTTGTGCAGGTGGTTCTTTAATGAACAAGACTGTGGAGGAAGCCATAGAAATATTGGAATCAATGGCTATCAGTGACCGCCAAACAAAGCATGAAAGAGGTAATATACAAAGGAAGCCAGGAATGCTCGAATTGGGAGTAAATGATGCAGTGTTGGCTCAGCAAAAATTACTGACCCAACAAATTGAAGTTATGAGCAAGCAATTGGAAAAACTCCAAATTGCTCAAGTAGCATCACCACCCCCTGCTCAACTTAAAACATGTATGCACTGTATGGGAGAACAACCATGTGGTTACTGTGGAAATGAGCAAGAGCAAGCCAATTTCATGAACCATCAAAGAGCACCCTTAGGTAATTTTCCTTTTAATCATGGAAATTCTTTTCCTAACAATTACCTGCAGGGTTGGCAAAATCAGAATATTGGCTGGAGACAGGACACTGGACCTTCCAACAGACCTCCTAACAATCAATTCAAGCAACAACAAACTGACAATGCAAGATTGACAAGAATAGAGGAATCTATTCAACAGTTATTGCAGTTTGTGGAGACAAATGAAGCTTCCCGAAAAGCATCAGACATATAAATGGGTCAGCTTGCAAAAGAGATAGCCGAATTAAAGAGTTCTGGGTTTTCTGCAAACACTCAAAACCCAAGGGAACAATGTAATGCTGTTTCTTTTGATGTTGTAAAAATTGATTGTAAAGAAAAAAGTGAGAAAAAGAAAGAAGAAGAAGAGAAAGAAAGTGAAAAAATAGAAAAAAAATGAAAAAAACTAAAAAGAAAAAAATGTGCAAATAGATACAGAGCAAGAAACAAACTGTATAACCCCAAAAAAATGTAAAGATCCGGGGAGTTTCACCATTCCTGTGACAATCGGAAATATCAACATCAGGAATGCGTTATTAGATTTAGGGGCTAACATTAACTTGATGCCCTTAGATTTAATAAAGCGCATTGGTGAATATGAGCTAAAAGAAGCAAAGACAGAATTACAGTTTACAGATCGCTCCGTCAAAAAGCCTTTTGGGATTGTGGAAGATGTGTTGGTAAAGGTTGACAAGTACCACTTCAAGGTTGACTTTATGGTACTGGATATGAAGGAGGATACTGAGATCCCCCTGATCCTAGGAAGACCTTTCATGAAGACTGCAAGGATCAGAGTAGATGTTGATCTAAGTACGGTTGCAGTCAAAGTTTATGAAGAAGAGGTAAGCTTCAGTGCTCATGAACACCTCAGGATAAGTAATGAGGAAAAAGTTTATCCCTCAACCGAACCAGGTATATCTCTTCCCAATCAATTAAATTGTTTTAAATTAACCGATGCTTTGAAAGATGAAAAACAGGTAATTAAGCATTGGAAAAGAAGAAGAAGGAAGAAAAAGAAGGGTGATTCCTCAACGAATATTGGGAGACCACCTGATTAATCAAAGGTAATGTCTGGCTGGAGACATTAAACCTAGCGCTCAATGGGAGGCAACCCATTCTTTTTTTTTTATTTTTTTAAACATAAAAAAAAACCACAAAACAAAAATTTTAAACTTGTTTAAAAGAAAAGGGGTTTTAAACTGAAAAGAAAAGGTTTTGAAAATCAAAAATCTTTGGAAAAATAAAAAACAGAAGCCCACGCGTAGCGCCACTTTGACGCGTAGCTTGGACTCTGAATTTTGGGTCTGACGCGTAGCGTCCCATCCACGCGTAGCGTCAGAGCCCACGTTCAGTTTTTAAAACTGAACCAGAGAGGCGCATCTTAGGGTTTAAAGCCTAAGATCTCCTCTTTGCCTCACTTTAGTTTTCAAAACCCTAAATTTCGAAACCTCTTTCTCTCTTCCAAGCTCTCTCAATCCTATTGCTCAAGGAACCACAAGTAAGTATTCTAATCTGTTCTTTTTAGTTTTATTTTTAATTTTCGATTTTTAGAAATAAATGTGGTTAGGATTAAGATTAGAAGACCATTGGGATTGATTGCTGTTAGGAGTTAGGAATTGAATGGATATAATGTGGTTTGGAAAGGGGTTGCTGCTGTGCAACCCCTGTTTTTTTTTCTCTGTTCTGCGCAGCTCACGCGTAGCGTCCCACTGACGCGTAGCGTGAGGATGAACTGTGAGCCCACGCGTAGCGTCCCACAGACGCGTAGCGTGGGCAGAACAGGCTGATGCGTAGCGTCACGCCACGCATAGCTTCAGCCTCTGTTTTTAATTTTTGTTAATTTTTGTTGTGTGTTTGTTGTTGTTGTTTTCTTTTTTATTAATAAATTTTCATATTTAGTATTTGTTATACTTTCTTGCATAAGAATAAATTTGTATGAAATTTTGAATAAATTGTATTATTTGAAAATATGTGTGTTACTTTCTTTATAATTCATAAAAAAAAACAAAAATATGTTGTGGTGTATTTGAATTTCAATTTTAGAAAAACAAAAAAATATTTTTGATTTAAATGTTATGGATTGATTGTTAATGTGTGATTTATTGTTTAATGTGTGTTTACTTTTAATTTTTTACTTTTTACAGATGGCACCTAGGAAATCCATTCCCACTGCTGGTCCCTCTAAAAGACAGAGGAAGACCACGGATACCGACACCACCTCTGAGGATCCTGATCTTCAGGGATAGGAGGTGTTAGGACCGAGGGATCCCACCAGATTTCGCACTGATGCGAAATGGGCACGGTTTCATCAAATCAAGGGTCAGAGACTTATCTGGGAGAGGGTCCTTGATTTGAGTGCAGGAGACTATCCTGAGCTTCAGGATAGAGTGCAGCAGAGGAGATGGGGACCTCTATTCTCTCTACCTACTGAGGGGGACCCCATCTTAGTGATGGAATTTTATGCAAATGCCTTCAGGACTCGCCAGGACGCACCGAACATTGGGCAGCAGCGGACGAGTTGGGTGAGAGGTCGGCATATCACATATGACCGGGACACCATCAGCACCCTATTGGGTAACCCTTGGGAGCCTACTCCCGAGGATGACACTTGTTTCTGGAAAGAAAACAGAAACAAGATTGCTGCTGAGGGAGAGTTAGGATACTCCCTCGAGGAGGTTGCTCATTTCTTGAGCAAGGATGGAATCTTTTTCAACCTGAGTAGGGTTGGAAGGAGTCCATCTAACCTCCTAAAGACCCAGCTGACCCCCATAGCTCAGGCGTGGTCCCACCTCATGCTTCATAATATCACTCCTGTCACCCACCTTTCTTCCCTTCCAGTTGATCGTTGTTGCCTTCTCTATTCTATCCTCCAGGGCCACACCATTGATATTGCTGAGCTTATATCCGAGCAGATTCACTTTTATGCCCTTGGGTATAAAGTGAATCGCCCCATTCCCTTTCCTCTCATCATATCTGCCTTACTGAGGAGGCAGGGAGTCATTGTACCTTCACCAGAGTTCACTAGTTCTTCAGGGAGAGTCCCTAAAGTTCTAGTGAACAGAGATTATTTTGTGCAGCAGTGCGAGCTTCCACCACTAGAGCAGGAGGCTCAGCCCTGACCTAGGAGGAGGAGACCACCAGTGCAGCCTCCATCTACTGATGCTGTCACACAGGGCTTTGCCCGGATATCACTTGAGCATCAGCATATGATGCAGATGATGGCTGCCACTCATAGAGCTTATATTCATCTTCACGATGAATTTTACCAGTACAGGTTACAGGGAGAGGGAGCACCTTATGTTACCCCGGCCGAGTTTGCAGCACATGTAGCTTAGCCTGGAGATTTGCCTACCTACCCTGAGACTGGTGGATCTTCTGGCGCACAGGTTGACTCTGATGGCGATGGTGATGATGAGGAGGAGGAGCAGGATGATGATCAGATGGAAGATTGGTGATGTCATTCTTTTGCATTTACTTTGAGTACAGTTGATTCTAGTTTATATTTACATTTACATTTACACTTTATATTATGGTATTTCATTATTGTGTGGTGTGTTTTTTACGTAGTTATTCGTTTTTGCTTATTTTTCGAAAAAATAATCCAAAAATAAAATTTTTATCTTTCAATCAAATTTTTGTTAGTTAATTTATACACTTAGAGTTTTTACACAATAAAACTTAAATTTGTAAAATCAATTATCAATTTTTTTATAACTTAGGAATTTTGATAAATTTAATTACAATAAGTTTATTAACCATCAAGCAAATTTCAATAACCCAGTGAGCAGAGAGATATTTTTTTAAACACTTGAGGGTTTAATCGACATATTTTCAATTCGAATTGATTTTGCTTTAATCTCTGATTTGTGTTGTTGTACAGAGAATTCGAGAAAATGATCAAGGCACATTTATTGGTGAAACGAAACCTTGGGCCAAACAGCTTACCTTGGTAAAAAGTCTTTTATCCTTTGCAAAGCCAATTTGAGCCTAAAATAAAATTCTTTGGTACCCTTAAAACCTAAATTTGTTTTAACCATTCCCTATACTTGATTGATTAAAAGAGCGGTTAAAATAAATGAAAAATATTTTGAGTGTTCTCACAAAAATGGGGAGTGAAAATAAGCAACTTGATTCTTTTCAAAAGGAAAGTATGAAAAAGAAAAAAATCAAAAATAGTGAAAAGAATCAAGTTGGGGGTATTTATTTTTCATCAATAAAAGAAAATGAGAAGTTTGGGTCAAGAAAAAGCCTAAGAATTATAAAATGCTCTTTTATGATTTCAGGTTTTTAAATTCCAAGAAAAACCATTACTTCTTGAAAACCAAGCCTCATTACAACCCGTGAAAAGACCTTGTGATTTTCGAATTAACTCGGTAAAAATAACCATTGATTAGATGACAAACAAAGTTAAATTCGTTTGATTTTATGATTGATTGAGTGAAATAGGTTACCAATTGCATAGAGATAAACACTTGTGAGGTAAGCCTGAAATTCTGCTTGATTGTTAATAGAATATTGTAAACAATTTTATCATTAGACCTTTGTTATATTTGATATCAATTTTTGATTATTACAAATTAGTTAAATTGTGTAATTATTTTTTGTGGTAAATTTTCGGACTAACTTAAAAATTTGATTCCAAATTTTTATTTTTTTATTTTTCTCTTGCTCGAGGACGAGCAATGTCTCAAGTTGGGGGTATTTGTTAGTCCTCAAATTTTCAATAAAAGCTTGAATAAAAATTTCATAAAAATTATAAAAATTAGTTTAATTTGTTAGAAAATTAGGATTTAAATTCAATAAATGGATGTTGTTGGAAATAATCTGCCCTTGATCAATTTTCTCTAGTTTTGCAGTGAAAAAGTTAAGAAATCAAGAGAAAATTACACTGGAGGAGCTGACGCGTAGCCTCACCCCACGCGTAGCATCAACAGCTATTTTTGATGCTGACGCTACGCATCACAGCCACGCGTAGCGTCAGTGATGCGTGGTCTCCACCTCCACTTTGACCAACCACTCCACTTGGACCCAATAATGGGCACTCCACTCAGCCACAAGGGCCATCCCACTCACCATGAAAGGCCAAAAATCGGTGGAGACATGTCCATATGACCAAGCATGATCAAATTTAATAATTTGAAGTGGCCATTATCAAGTGTTTAATGGAGGCTGAGTCAGGGGTGTGACGCGTAGCGTCACAGGGACGCGTAGCGTCACAGGGACGCGTAGCGTCACAGGGACGCGTAGCGTCACAGGGACGCGTAGCGTCAGCACCCTTGCTCAGCCCTATAAATAGGGCCATCCAACACCATTCAAATCATCCCATCCCATCCCATTCCATAGCATTTCTTTTCTCTCTTGTGCTCGACTTTGAGTACTTCTTTTATGAGTTGTAGTTCTAGAATAGTTTTCTAGATACTTGAGTGTGTTTCGGTGTATTGTGATCATTGTATCGTAAAGTTCCCATCGTCTTCGTAATGTCAAAATCTGTAAGTGTTGTTTCTACTTTCACCATGTGTAACTAATTTGTTTATGTTGGAATTGGTGAACTAATCTATTGAGTATAATATTGTGAATTCGACCTCTGCATGTTTATGATTCAAGTCCATGTTAGTATTTTAACCTTTTATTAATATGAACGTCAAACGGGAGAATGATTTTCATGTGTATTGAAACTTGTTTTATTAGTATGAATGTCAAACGGGAGAATGATTGTTCATGCCGTATTGAAACTTGTTTTGACGAAAGTAAAAAGTTGGAATACCCTTGGTATCTCAATTCTATAGGGGTTGTTAACCATTGTTGCCATAAGGCCAGGTCTTAATGCAAGTTTTTACTGAGAAAGCTCACGAGGGATCAGACTTTACGGTGAATTCTTAGAATTTATATCACGAGGGATCGGTTATAATGATTTTAAGCTGCAATGACATGAAACTTGATGATTAAATATGCATGTCTTGAGTTCCTCATTATTATTCTAGATTAGGGATCCAATTTCCAACATAATTTGTTTATCTGTGTTTATCTCAAGTATCTTACCTATTCTAGATTGTAACTCTTTTTTTTAGATAGATTTTATTTTCTTTTATCTTATGAACCACTCAATCATGCTATCCTGTAAATATTGTATAAATTGTATATAAATTATTCTTTTGTTTATAACTTCCTTCCCATTTACCATAGTAAATAGAAAATTACTGTTATTATTGGACTTTCAATCCCAGTGGAACGATATCTAAATTTTGAAAACTACAAACGATTGGTGCGCTTGCCAATTAACAAACCCGGTGGTGGAAAAGAACTGTTGAGATGCTATCGCCGGGTTAACAGGGATGCGCACCCATAACTACGGGGTTTGTGTTAAAGGCACCGTCGGACAGTTGGAAGAAGACTTTTATGGAGTGCTGACGGAGATTGTTGAAGTTTCGTTCTCTGGACGACTAAGAAGAGATATTGTTCTATTCAAATGTGATTGGTTCGACAACACAATTGGTGTTGGAACAAAGGTTGACAACAACTACGGCTTAGTTGAGGTCAAGAAGAATGGTAGATATAAAGGGTTTGATCCCTTCATTTTTGCCCAACAAGCTGAGCAGGTTTATTACACCGACTTCCCGGGAGGACATCGGGACTGGTATGCAGTAATCAAGGCCAAGGCCCGAAGTCAGATCACTGACAATGTCTCGGAGGAGGTCGATGACGCTTATCAGCTTGCACCACACGAGCTCAACGATGCCAATTTGTTGTTCAACATTGATCCAGTCATAATGGATGAGACACTCGCCACTACGGGGGGTGAACACATTGACAAAGACCTTGTCTCTCGATCAAAACGGTCTAGGGCTGATTTGGATACTGATGAACTTGTTCAAACAGATAACCATAGTGACACTGAAACTGAAGGGGAATTTGAAACTGAAACAGACACAGAGTATGTAGTCGTTAAACAAAATGTTACATAGGTTTATATATATCCTGAGACTAACCTTTCTTTTCATGATTTTATCCACAGATGACGGGACGTCGACTGCCCTTCAGTAGGGGTGGTGGGTCCAGGACCCCGACATCCTGGCAGGGGACTCCCACCCCAGCACAGGAGACCACTCCATCACCACTACAGCAGAGCACTCCATCACCACCACCACCTCCACCACAGCAGACCACTCCACCACCACCACCACAGCAGACCACCCCATCACCCTGACTGACCACCCCAGAGCAGAGTCCTGGAGTTGGTGGCTTGGAGGACCATGGCCATCAGGCCACCCCACCTCCGGCATCCCCTCTGCCCATGTTGGTACCCGTGCCGGCCGGAGACGAGTAAGTGACTAAACCTCAAATACTTTTATGTTATTTGTATGATACTTTATATTAAACTTTAGTGGAAAGACTTGTTGGTTTATTGGATGTTACTTTAATTAGTACTTGTATAGATTGAATTGTACTGGGCACTCTTCTGTTTGTAACAGGGTAACTATTTAAACTTGGAAATGTTACATTTACAGGGGAGACTCTGCCGAAATTTTGGGAGTCTCCCTAGATTGTGTCTTGTTTTACTCCTAAAATAATTGTTGTCATTACAGCTTTGTTGATAGTAGTCGCACTACCAAAGCGATTACTAAGGTTTTGAAGGCCCAGTGGGATGGTCCATATATATCTTGGACAGATGCTGGGAAGGTTGTGCAAGATAGGTGGTTTGACACCTTGTCGGTAAGTTCCTAACTCATTTATTGTGACTTGATTTGTAAAATAGACCTCTTATTAATTTTGATTTCTCATTTCATTTTACAGCGTGATTACCAGTGGGCGGAGGGTATGATTGATGAGATTAGGAAGGTCTTTGCCACAAAGACCTCCAAAATCATCAAGAGTACCCTTTGGAAGGTGAGGGACAAGGGTGAGCGCCCTCGTTGGATCCCGGAGGACCATTGGGACGGGATGGTCCAGAAGTGGGGCGGGGTCCCGTTCCAGCAGGCGAGTGCTCGGAAAAAGGGCCAACAGAGCCGCCGATGCTGCAGCCTCGGTTTACACTGGGGGTAGCATTTCAACCCTCGAGCACAAGAAAAGATTTGTAAGTATATTTATGTTAAACATTTCTATTATGATTCGTCTGACATGTTTACAAATAATAATCTCAATGTTTTTTGTCCACCACAGGAGCTGAGGGAGCACCAGGAGCCTTCTTTGTTTGAGGTCATGCAAATGACCAAGAAGAACAAAGCCGGTGCATGGGTAAACCAGAAGACTACGGATCTAGTGGTATTTACTTTTAACTGACACATGCTTATAATTTACAAATCAGCTTACTAATCCTATCATTGTTTTTGAATTTACAGGAGGCGTATCAGGCCAGGAGGGCCGAGGAGGAGGCGGACCTGGTGGCTTCCACTCCTGAAGGGGAGGTTCCTCCCACCCTATCTTGTTCTGACGACAACGCCATCTATATGGAGGCTGTTGGCGGTGTGAACAAGAAAGGGAGGGTATTTGGATTGGGTGGCGTCGGCACGCAGCTGGCGAAAAAGGGGAAGACCCCTTCCTCTTCGTCTTCCTCTGGTCTTCCGACTGAGGTCGTTCAGGTAATTCAAAACCTGAACGATGAGCTACAGGAGGAGCGACGTCAGAGGCAGTTGTTGTTAGAGCGGGCCGAGGCGGACCAACAGAAAGCCGAGGCGGACCGACAGCGGGCCGAGGAGAAGCATGTCGAGACTCGTCAGCAACTTGCTCAGCAGCAGGAGCTACTGATGCAGTTGATGGCGAGGCTACCTCCCCCCACTTCCCAGGCGCCCCCACCACCACCCCAGGATCCCCCACCACCATGATTGTATTTTTATTATTTATACACATTGTATATTTGATTTTTAGTTTTTATGTTATATTTCATTCAGTATTTATTTTGTCATTCTTCATTTATTATGTCAATATTTATTGGTAATTAAATTCAAATCAAAAAGCCTTATTGTACCTATCATTAATAATTCAACCTATTTGATAAATAAATTTAATCTATTATTTTGTTTTTAATAATAATTTAATATTTTAAAAAAATTATTTAAATTTAATTATAAAATTTTATCAGCCAATACAAAATACAAAATATTAATACATTTTTAAAGTTAAATTAACAAAACAAGTCAATATTGAACCAATTTTAAAAAATTTAAAAATTCCAGTTAGCGACGGTAATGGGCGGTCGCTACTCGATATAAACAGCGACGGATAGAAGTTGTCGCTGAATGGCTACTACAGCGACGGATAGATACGGTCGCTACAGGACTAGCCATTGCGACAGATATATACGGTCGCTACATGACTAGCCATTAGCGACGGACCGTGTGGTCGCTAGCGACGGTAGAATGCGGTCGCTGTATGACTAATTACAGCGACGGTAATCTACCGTCGCTAGTAGCGACGGGTACATGAGGTCGCTGTGTGACTGACTGCAGCGACGGTGAACGGCTGTCGCTAGTAGCGACGGAGTGATGAGGTCGCTGTATGGCCACAGTTAGCGACGGCTGAAGTCAGTGAAGCAGAGACCAAGTTAGCGACGGCATAATGCCGTCGGCATTTTAGCGACGTCTGTTTCATGGTCGCTGACCGATTTTTGACGAGGGTTTTAGCGACGGGTGGTTTCCCGTCTAAAATGTCGTCGCTAAGGTATGTAGCGACGGTCTTGGCACGGATTAGCGACCAACTTTTTCCGTCGCTAAAAGGTGTTTTTTTAGTAGTGATTCCTAAGCAAGGGTAATCATGGTTTTTTATTGGTTATTGGCTAATTATGTGGCTAAATCAAGAAATGGATGTTCATAAGCTCAAAGTGGCTAACAAAGGAAAATGTACTAGGTAGGGTATATGGCTAGAAGGTGGAGAAAACAAAAATGACCTTAATCACATCAAAGCATGCAATGGAACATAATACATCAAGAAGAAATAAGTTAAGTTCTAGAGTACTAATAAATAAGGGTCAATCAAGAAAGAAGAAAGATGACATTATGTAATCCATCCAAATCAAGCTCAGAATCTCACCAGAGATGGTCAATCTATCATAATTTAGATATAGTTTGATCTTCACAACCAACTTATTGAATTAATATGAAAGGAAATTATTCATAACATATCATGAAATATTGGACAAGGATGATGTAATTATTTATTACTTACAGAAATTCTAAAAAACAATAATAGGGTGTGCAACATATATATATATATATATATATATATATATAAGTAGAAACTTTTTTTATATGAACTAGAAATAAACAAAATAAGGAAAATATTTTATAACCAAAGTTTGATGTCAGGATTTGGTTTCTTCAGCTTCTTGCTCTATTTTTATTTTTATTATTATTATTATTATTATTATTATTATTATTATTATTATCCTACTTGGTGCTGATGAAGATACCTACAACAATTTGATCAACTCAGTTGCATGTGAAACGGTTAGTGTATAACTGAACAATTTGTAAATGTCATTTGATCCTATTTCACAAGTTTTGAGTGAAAGCCTAGAAAAAGAACAGCAACAAAAATATGAGCAAAATCAGGATCAATAACATACCTCTCAACTTATTCGTATGCCTATAGAAAGAATCTACCAAATCATCCATTGTCATAATAATAATAATAATAATAATAATAATAATAATAATAATAATAATAATAATAATAATAATAATAATAATAATAATAAATAGAGATCTTGATGATTAGTTGGTGGTAAGGTGTGGCTTCGATCTGAAAGAAAAGGGTGAAGGGTTGGCTTATGTATTGTGGTGGTGATTTATTCATGTTTGGGTCACTACAGTGATGTCGAATGGTCACAAAAGGAGTCGCTGGCAAAGGTAAAGTTAGAGATGAAGGATGCGCGATTATTGAAAGAAGGAGATAATGGTTGTACTTTTTTCGATGGAGATGGGCGGTTTGAAGAAAGTGAGATGGTGGTGGTTTTATAGATGATAATAATGGTGGCTAGGTATAGATGTTGTTTTCTAATAATAAAAATTAAAAATTACATAGAAAAATCACATCTTCTTAAAGACTAAATGAAATTGGCTGTAAGGATGCATCTTAAAAGCTTCAGTTCTTTGCATGGCCATCCTCACAACTTTTACAAACCTTAAAATTAAATAAGATTATTCAAAACATAATTTTTTTTAATAGAATCAACGAAATTGTATAGTAAAGAATGTGTCTCAAGACTGTAGTTCTCAAAGATACATCTTATGACTTTAGATGTAACCTGTCTAAATTAATCTTTACTAAGCTCATCCATCACGAAAAGATAATAAACTATATCATATATATATATATATATATATATATATATCTCTCAGTTGGACCACCGCACTTATTCAAGACATTGTCTTCATTGTCTTATATAATTTCTATAGTCTTTTTTTTATTTTTTTAATTTTTAAAGAGAGATAAAAGTGAGAAAGAAATTATAACCGAAGAGTAGTGTCTAGTTCTAGATTGTTGTGTTTTTATGCATGATCTTCACCTTGCTTCAAAAATGTTTGAGGTGGAGGTAAAGAGGCCTGTAAAATATCAATTAGTTGATTTGCATTTGAAGAAGTATGAATGAGTGAATGATTTCTTTCAGTTATAAAGCCCTGCTTTATAGCTTTATCTAAGAAAAGTAATAAACCATCATAAAAACCATTAATATTTAATAGTCTTAATGGCTTCTTAGAAAGGTTTATTTTACACCATAATGCAATGTAGAATATCTCCTTAAAAGTACCCAAACCTCAAGGAAGTGCAATAAAAGCTTCAACACCAAAAAGCATATGGGTCATTCGTTAATGGATGCTTGCAATATTTATCTCAATTCATATAGAAACATTTGATGCATTTTTAACATGTTTTAGGACAATACTAAAGATATTACTTCCTCCAATTAGGGCTGATAATGCATAGAACCTATCAAACCATGGATCCTTCTTTTATCCAAGATTCCCATTGTTGGATCAACCAAACACACAAATGGATTTTTTTTCTTTGTTCTTCTACATAAAGTTATACACCCTTATATAGAAGAAGGCTGGGATTAAAATAATTAATGACAAAGAAGTTTACATAATTATTATGATATGAAAAGAAATGACTGTACTAAAGAAAATAAAAAAGACATGATTATAGAAATTAAAAGCAGGTAATTATTAAAAGTTAAAATGAATTTAGAAAAGTAAAGTAGTGAAAATAATAGTAAATATGTACATTAGTTATGATTGTGGCTCATATCTTCCTTTGGTTTTATGTCCAGCAACGACTTAAACGCCTTCTATGAGTCAAAATTTTTGCTACCCATCCAGTTTTCTTATAAACTAACAAACAGGATCACTTAAAGCCAGATTCCCAAAGCTATAGTTTTGTTTCTGCTAAATGAATAAATCATTTAACTTCAAAAGAACTTCTTGAACAGTTCCATATGGATGCATCTCAAGAGTTTGGATTAAGTTATCCAAGTTGCACTCTTTACTTTGCCCATCCCTTGTAAAGTGAATTTTGTCCTCCCGATTTATAGATATCATTCTAGGCTTTCTACAACATGTATCACAATTCCATCTTGCACACTTGTGGCAAACTCCCATCATCTTAGCTATTCATTTTTTAGAATAAGAACGACATCTTATACTTGGCAAATGTTTTATATATAACTTATGTAATTCACTTCAAAGACATACATTAACTTCTATAAGCCAACAAACATCCTCTAGAATGCCAAAACATATGAATAGTTTTAATATTTAAACTCGAGCCTTGTAAATTTTTACAACTACATCTCATGGAAGTGTAGGGAATCTTTCCTTGAGTTTTGCAAGTGTTTGTTCCATTGTTAGATTACTTTAAAGTTATAGTTGTTCAGAGAGTAGAGAATAAAAAATGAGGTTACAGAGAAAAATATAGATGGGGAAGTGGAAAAGGTGATAGGTTGCCTCATATCTAACACTTGTTTAACATCATAAGCTTGACAAGACTTCTTAACCACTATAAGAAAATCATAATAATGTCATAACAAAAATAGTAATAACGATCATGATAAGCGTTAGCATCAAAAATAAAAGCAATGATGATGCCAACTAATTGACATCCAATTATATTATATATATTATTTATTTTTATAGTACTAAATTTTTTAGTTTTTTAGTTAAAATATTTGGCATCATACAAATACACCTCTACATCTATGTGCTCTTGGAACCCTTGAACGAAAGGCTTAAGCCAGTGCCAATTTACCTTGAAAACCTTGTTTGTTGTTTCATCTGAAATCTCAATCACACCATAATGAAAGATATTAGTTACTAAAAATGTGCCTACCCATTTAGAGCGAAGTTTCCCAGATGAGTTTTGAGCATGAATTATACAGGAGAAGTTTTTGTATAATGAAAAAGTTTTTTCTCAAGACCTACTTGTCATGAAAAGACTTAGTCTTTTCTTTATAGATTTTTGAACTTTCATAAGCTTCTAAACGGATTTCTTCAAGTTCCTGTAATTGGAGTTTCCTTTCTTTAGTAGCCTCATTCAAGTCCAAATTACAATGTTTTACTGACCAATAAGCCTTATGCTCAATTTCTATAGGTAAGTGACATGCTTTTTCAAATGAAATCCTATAGGGTGACATTCTAATAGGTGTTTTGTAAGTTGTTCTATAAGCCCAAAGAGCATCTTCTAACCTTTTGCTCCAATTTTTCCTATTTGATTGCACTGTCTTTTGAATGATCATTTTTAATTCCTTATTGGACACTTCAGGTTACCCATTTGTTTAGGGATGATAAGGTGTTGAAACTTTATGCATAACTCCATATATTTTAAGAAGAGATTCTGTTTTTTGATTGCAAAAATATGATCCTTGATCATTGATGATGGCCTTAGGAATACCAAACCCATAAAATATGTATGATTTAACAAAATCTACAACAACCTTAGAATCATAAGCTCTAGTAGCTTTAGCTTTTACCTAATTAGACACAAGATCCACTACAAGCAAAATATAAACAAAACCAAAAGAGACGGGAAAAGGTCCTATGAAATTTATGCCCCACACATCAAAAATTTCATAAAATAACATGGGTTGTTGAGGCATCTCATTCCTACAAGATATGTTTCTCATTCTTTGACATTGTTTGTAAGCTTTACAAAATGTATATGCGTCATGAAAAATTGTTGGTCAATACAAACTTAATTCTAACACTTTCTTTGTTGTATGTTGAGGTCCAAAATGTCCAGCACATGCATATGTGTGACAAAATATAAGAATGAAATGAAATTCATTACCAAACACAGACCTTATAATGACTTGGTCACTACAAAGTTTCCATAAGTAAGTATCATCCCAAACATAATATTTAGAATCACTTTTGAGCTTTATTATTTGTTATTTAGATGCATGTATGGGACTAACAAAAACAACTATGTAATTTACCAAATCAGCAAACCATGGAGTGGAATCATGTATTTCTAAAAATTATTCATCAGGGAAAGCATTTCTAATGGGAATTGGCTCAAGTTCTTTTTCAATTTTGCTTAAGTGATCAACCACCAAATTTTCTGCTTTAATCTTATCCCTAATTTTAATGTCAAACTCTTGGAGCAACAAGATCCACCTTATTAATCATGGTTTTGCATCTGGTTTCTTTAAAATGAACTTTAATGTTGCATGATCTAAAACTACAACCATTTTTAAACTGAGCAAATAAAATCTAAATTTATCAAGTACGAACATAATAGTAAGTACTTCTTTTTGGGGTAGTATAGTTAATTTAAGCAACATCTAAAGTTCGTAAGGTATAGTAAATGGCATGTTGTACTTTACCAACTCTTTGAGCAAGGACAGCTCCTAATGTATAATTTGATGCATCACACATAAGTTTAAATAGAAGTAACCAATCTGGTACCTGGACGATTGGAGTAATCGTCAAAGCTTTCTTTAAACAATCAAAAGCCTTTTTATATTTGTCATTAAAATTAAATGTTATATTTTTTGTAGTAAGTTAGACAATGGAAGGGCTATCTTACTGGAGTTTTTTTATAAACCTCCTATAAAAACTTGCATGGCCAAGAAAGGAATGGATATCTTATACATAAGAAGGGAAAGATAATTGAGAGATTACATCAACTATTACATGATCTACTTTTATACCTTTTTTAGATATTACATGGCCTAAAACTATTCATTCTTTTACTATAAAGTGACATTTCTCATAATTAAGAACAAGGTTAGTCTCAATGCATTTATGTAATACTTTATCTAGACTATCTAAGCAAGTATCAAATGATGAACCATATACTATGAAATCATCCATAAACTTCCATGCAATTTTTAAGGAAATTAGCAAAGATACTAATCATGCATCATTAGAAGGTATCGGTATTGCATAAGCCAAAAGGTATCCTTTTATAGGTAAAGTACCAAAAGGACATGTAAATGTTGTTTTTTTCTTGATCCTCTGGTGCAATAAAAATTTGGAAGTAACCTGAAAATCCATAAAGCAGTAATAAGACTTACCTGTCAATCGTTCTAACATTTGATCAATGAAAGGCAAAGGAAAGCGATCCTTTCAGATT
Organism: Clitoria ternatea; assembly: GCA_037962975.1. Classification (NCBI taxonomy): domain Eukaryota; kingdom Viridiplantae; phylum Streptophyta; class Magnoliopsida; order Fabales; family Fabaceae; genus Clitoria; species Clitoria ternatea. The sequence continues at coordinate 100,019,120 of CM075674.1, read as the reverse complement.
GCTTTGTTAAGCTTCCTATAATCAATGGATACTCACCAACTATTCTAGATTCTAGTAGGAATTAGCTCATTATTTTTATTCTTGACAATTGTGATTCCATACTTCTTAGGAACCACTTGTACAAGGCTGACCCAAGTGTTATTTGATATAAGGTAAATGATGTCGTAATAATTTTGTTACCTCTTTCTTAACTACATCCAATTTGGGGATTGAGTCTTCTTTGTGGTTTCCTTACTAGTTTAACTTCTTCTTCTAGTAGAATTCTATGCATACACATGGAAAGAATAATACCTAGAATATCTACCTAAGTTGAACCAATTGCTTTCCTATGTTTCTTAGTTATCTATAATAGCCTTGTTTCTTGATTAACATTCAACTTGTTAGAAATAATTATTAAAAGATTCTCATCCTCCTCTAAATATGCATACTTCAAATACTCAGGAAGAGACTTCAACTCTAACACGGGAGGATGCACTATAAAAGGAATTAAATTAATGTAATATAAGGTAAGAAACCTTATACTACCTTGCCTGACAACAACGTCAAATTTGACACGTTGTTATTAGGTCAAATAAAAATTTAAATTAATGTAATATAAGGTAAGAAACCTTAGTCGTTTCTTGAAGACTTTAGTTAAATTAATTACACTCAAATTTTTTCTTTAACAAAAGGGTTTTGTAGTTGGATTTAGAATGAAAAACAAAATAACTATATGATAAGCAAAATAAAACTTTGGATGGATGATAAATCATATATAAAAGAAACCAACTCAAGGAATTAATTAATCTTTAGCTAGCTAATCATTCATCATAAATATGATTAAGTCTAATTAATTTCTCAACTTTGAATCACTTGGAATCACTAAATGATTCATATATTATGCTGTGAAAAATCTTCTAGAATTGAATTAATGAACTAATAAGAATAATCGATCGATATATTCTTATTAAGATCAAAATAACTTTAAAATTATCATTTGGTTAAGTTAAAAAATTAAATAAAATTTCTTATTTAGTAACTTAATCTGTATCTCTCAGATGGATTATTGATTAACTAACAAAAATCATTTTTAGATTATAAATTATTTAATTACATACCAATCAATTATACACTTAAATAATTTATTTTTGTAAACATTTGAGAAACAAAGAAAATTAAAATTTTTTAATCAAAACATTAAGAGCAAGAGCTCAAAGCTAACATAAAGAAAAAACTAAATTTCTTGAGTTGATTTAAAAAGGATTAAGCTTCCATGATAATGATGATCTTAAACAAAGAAACTAAATTACCCATGACTTTGATTATGCTAGTAAATAATGAAGGATGATGTTAACTTTACCTCATATTGAAAAAAGAAAGATGAAAGAATATTGGATCAAGGCAAGCAGGCAAGTGATGGAAGAATAAAACCTTATGAAGCTAAAGCAAAGACATAAAAATATATTAGAAACCAGGACATGTATTTTATTGTATATCTCTAGTCCTCTTTACAACTTCAAGCATCAATTTATAGACATAGTATCAGAGCAATATACATTCATGTGCTAATTATTGATGCATTTTTTCAACATTGGTAGGCTTGTGATTACATAAATTCAAAGGAAAATAATGGTAGGTGTTAAAATTCATCCTCCTCTTCATATTTTCCATCTTGTACACCGAATCTGACCCTGTAAATGTCATAATTACACCAAACCTTCAACATGAAATTTGTTATAGATATTTGTCTTATATAGAATTTGACACAAATATCATGTTATTTGGACATCTATAGCTTAAGATATGTGTAAATTAGTGAACTATGTCAACGTTGGTGGGACAGATACAGATTGATTTGTTCAAGCTCTATTTTTTCAACTACGTCGCCATCTTCCACCATGAATCTCTTTCTCTTTCCCTCTTTTTTGAACCACTATGACACCACCTTACCCTATTCGTCCTGGACAAAGCCGCAACGGACTACTGTCATGTCGTTATCTGACGACCTTATACGAAACTTAGCCATGGCCAAACAAAAATCAAATCTTCAAAGGATTTTCTCGTCTTTTTATTTTTTGTTATTTATAGGTTATAGGTTATGGGTTTGGATGGTTGCGTTTGGGTTGTTAAGAAGAATGATTATGACTTGGTGGCTTTATGGCGGTGAGAAATAAAGGGAGACGTTATTCAGCTTTGTGTGTCTGGGCATTGAATAAGGATAGTGTATAGGTGTGGCAGTTACGAACTAAATAAGGAAGAAGTTATTCTTTTAAAATTCTGCTTGAAAATTTCAACAATGTAGCACTTTTAAAAGAAATTAGCCGAATGAACTTTAGAAGTTGGGTCATGAAATATTTAAGAAGCAACTCAAACCAACCTCTAAATATAAGGGATAAAAAATATAATTTTATCTTATCGATTAGAAATTAGTTCTGATATGATTTTTAATGTAATTAATATTAATATATAAATTAATAAATTTTTCCTTAGATGATAATTCATAAATATAATTAGATATCCATATAATAAACTTTTTTCTCAACATATATTTTAATGAATTATTATTCATTTATCTTCAAACATTGTATTTCTTATAATTTATATAGTAACAAGCCAGAAAAATGCAACTGACAAGAATTGAAACCAATACCTTATACTCTTAAAATAGTCATACAGCCAATTGAACAATATTCGGTAAGAATGTATGTAAATACCTCCCTAATTTATATTTAATTTTAATTTTAATTCCATTAAATTTACTAAAAAATTTTGTATTTTTAGATATAACTATCTTGATCCCATAGTTATAACTATATTTAAAACTCTAATGATCAAGTATTGACCATTCATATCATAAATGTCCCTTAAAAGCATTTTGGTTTCATAAAAATTAAGTTTTGACTAATTTTGATAGTGTTGTAATCGGTTACGTGATTCCTGTAATATTCGATTACATGAACAAAAACACAAAATAAGTATCCTGACGAAACTAGTAATCGATTACCATAATCTGGTATGGTAATCGATTACTGGTAGCAAAGAGACGGCAATTATCTAGATTTTCATGTTTTAGCCAACTTTTGGCCTACCTAAAACGCCCGTCTCAACTCCGTTTGTTACAAAATTTCATGGGTACTATGTTTTCCCCATTTTGAAACTATTGGTGTAGTCTATTCACCAAAATTTTAATTTACACATTTTAACCAAATGAAATGCATAAACCAACCAAATGCAACTTCCTATGCAGTTTGGTAATGCAACCAAGTCCTAAATATCTATAGGAGTCTAATGACACCTTTCGGGATCCCGAATCCCAACGAAGCTCAATTTCACTAATCTGGTTCCTTGAATTTCACTTAAATTTCACTAGTTTCAACTAATCAACTTACCAAGTCTTGATTTTCTTACCAGTTGAATTCACGTAACCATTTCTACACATTATGCAAACTTATCTCACATGATCCTACCCTTCAAAGTCACAATACAACCATAAAGATACTTCCAAATTTACTTTCTAATGTCTTAAATCCTCAAAACTTAATTCCTTAATATTTCTAAATACTAATTTCCTATCAATTACATTCATAAATTCACTTCCACTCATCAATCACTTCAAATTATATCCCTATTAATATCCATTAACGACATACATCATTACCAAGTATCAAATTGCATACAATTTACATCAATAAGGCAATTATATATTTCATGTCCATCATCAGTCATCACAATTCAATCACATATGACTCAATGCCAAACACACAATCATGATATCAAGAAACATGTTTTAGTCAAAAGAATGGCTCCATGCCAAATGCACCAAAGCATTAAACATATTAAATTCATATCATTAAGTCATCAAGCACAAGCATGAATATAAGCCATCACATCACAATCTAATCTTGAAGTTCAAGCACATATTTGAAATCTACCCATCATATAACATACACATGTATAAATAGACTTATTCATAATTATCATCTCATATTTATCAACATCGCTCCTCCTTTGGCATTGAATTCACCTAGACCTCATTTAATACTCGCCTCCACGGTGTCCATCTATAACCTGCTACCAGTCACTAAAACCCACAATAAAAGCGGGTAAGTGACTAGAATTAAGAATTAACATACAACTGTATAAACATACACTAGGAAAAGGGTAATCTAGCTACCTTCTAGTTAAAAACATTATTTATTATTATTCTTCTCTTATATCGCACCTTTACCTACCATTTTAATCACCTCTCTTCTCTTTTCATTATAACTAATATCAGTTCAACCATCATATTAATTACTCATATTAAAATCATCGACACATGCCATTACAAATTATTCATTTCATTCTGCATAACACACCATATATAAATATATAAATATATCTTATCAAACATAAAATCATTTACAACATAAGCTTCACTTTATTTTGATAATGCAAATCATCACATAAACACAATTTAAATATCATCTTAAGTCAAGGCATGTAAAATATAATTGACTCTTAAATAGATAATATGACACCCTAGTATCCGGATACTAAAAGGATCGACCTTCAGCTAGGGGTCCTACTTGATACCTAATGAACCCGACTTGGTCCACTGAGCTCGACTTGGCTCTCCACCTCAACCACTAGGTTCTTCTTGACCACTGGGTAGCTTAACTGGGTCCTGCTTGCCACGGGAGCCAAAAACCAGGGGGCAAAACATACCGTCATCCATCCTACACCACATAACCACAAAAGTTCAATTACTTTCTTTATTTTCTTATTCAAATGGCATAAAAGCCTCGCCTTTTAATTATTCTGAGCGGCCACACAGACCTAACCCATAATCTCCACCAGGGAAGCCACACCGACTAAGCCCCAAATATAATATCACAAAGCATCATATCATCAATAATCAATAGTGATCATAAATCTCCATTATCATGCACAACAATATGATCAATGCCATTTACTACACAGTCTCAAGATATACCTTTTGCACATTCTAAGTGATAATCACATCAATATAATTCCACACACGACATCCTTATTCACATGAATCATAGATTTTTGGTTTCACCCAACATAATCACTGTATCACATCATACATACACATATCAACATTATCAATACATTATGTCAGTACTTCATCATTGACCATCAAACTCAAAATCATCATTATTTTTAACTTAATAATATATTATAACAAAGATCATCATCAATCAATGTATTTTCTTATTATTAAAGAAAGCAGCGTTAATTCTCACTGTTACTATTATAACCATTCAACATTCATAAAACTCCTCAACATGTATGTATATATATATATATACATACATACATACATATATCATCCTACTCTTTTTCATTTTATTTCATGATTTATCATTACATATGCCTTTTCTATTGTTAATATTTATAATCATGGTATAACTTTACATATACATCCCTTTCTTACCAATTTCCTTTACGTTAGATTATGATTCCATATCGATTCATACAACTTTATTTTTATTATGATATAGTTCATATAACTATGCCTTTGCTTCATGTCGCCTTACATTTCTAATATAAATCATTCACTACCACTAGCTTTTAATTTTCTTAACATTACAATAACTATTACCAATAACCCCTTGTCAACCTATTACTCTATCTTACTTTCTCCATATTTAATGTTTCCAATTACTCTCGTTCTACATAATTTCATAACTTGTCATAGACTATTAAAATTAATTTAAAGCAATCAGGAGTGGCTATAAGTTTCTACCCGCCAACGGCGCAAATAAGTTTCTACATTAACCTTAAACTTAACACACCCCATTACCTCGTTTCCAAGCTTTTTGGAACTATAAATCAACTTCTGACTCCACTAAGTCTTCAAGAATCTGAATTCAAGGCAATTTCAAACTAGATTTAACGCGTCGATTATTGGAACCAAAACCCATTTCCGTGCTCAACAATATTAAACATATATTTAGAGTTCCTGAAGCTTACCATTCTTGCTTTCGACAAATATTTCAAGATTTTTCCATGCATGACAACCTTCCAACCTTCGCTCCGTAGCTTTTCCCTATCATCCTAATGACCCATTAGCCAATCCTCGCTACCCTCAACACCAAGAACCAATTTCCAGCTTCAATTTTCCTAGTGACTCACAGCCTAGACAAAAGAATGCGGAAATGTAAAAACTAACACTACGACAATATTAAGCACCATCTACGGACCACAAAATGCAATAGAACATATTAAGAAATCCCAAGGAAACCCCATTTTTGGCCATAAATAGGGGAGGAGAGAAACGATGATGAAACACAAAATTAAAATTACCTATGCGCAGATCTCGTTCCTAGGATTACAAAAATTACGACTAATTTTGAATTTCGGCGTGAAATTGGGCCTTCAACGAGACTTGGCATCTTCGTCCATGGAGAATCGAAGAAGAGAATGAGAAGCTCGCGTGTGTGCTCTTGGAGGAGAAAGAAAGAAATTGATTTTAATATTCCAAGGGCATAACTGTTATTTTTCATTTTCATTTTCATTTTCCATTTATATTTTCTTTTCTATTTTCTCTTATAACCTTTTTAATAAACATTTTTACTTTTAGCTCTAGTAAACTAAAATTTACCATCACCCATTTAATTTAGTTTTAAAAAATCTATATTCAACCAATAAATTAATTTATTTAATCTTCATCACCTTAGTTAATTGTTAGTTAATTCATAATAATTTTTAGGAAAATCCAACTTTAAATAATTATTTTATTACATTCCACTTATCGCCAATAGTTAAATTTAATACCTGGGATGTTACAATGTATGTGATATATATAATTAAAGTCACCATATTCTTAACAGTAATATAATTATATATACTAATTAGTTTATAACAATAATATATTTCAAAATATACATTTTAAAATTTATATATTTAAAATATAGAATTTATGTGACACTATACATTTTAAATACACAAGCGTAAGTCAAAAGGGCCCTGCTCAGATACCACAAAGTTGTGGCATTCAAATTCTAATAATAAACCCCCAATTGCACATCACTCTAGTGCCCTAAATTTTTTTTATGTTCACCATTTACGTTGCACCATCTTGACAATAACAATTAACGATTGAATCGATCTGGGTATACCTAGAAATAGTACTAAATTGAAACGTGTATACCAAAACGTAAGGAAAAGAAATGAATTCAGCCAAAGGTTGAGCGTGGTTACGCCCCAGCATAAGAGGGTACCACGCCTGGAATGTGCCTCCCTCAGCCATTTGGCGTGGTTATGCCTACCCGCCAGCATAGGCACGTTCAGCCTCACGTGTGTTTACGCCTGGGTGTAAAAGCCTACCATCCCCAACATCATACATTCTCTAGGAATGGGTGTGTTTACGCCCAGGGTTAGTGTGCCTACACGCACGCATTTTTGCCCAGGTTCCCGCTAGCATGGTTATGTCTACCACCCCAGCATGGTAACACCTATTGGCAGGGAGCCCAATTAGGGTTCTAGAACCCAGCATGTACACACTAAGGTGTCATCCCATCTTCTCACCTCTTATTCCTTTTCCTACTCCTTTCCAAACCTCTCCAACCTCGACACACTACACTTATACATTATTCCCAAGTTAATGACCCAAGTCCCATGCCAAAATGCTCCCCATTTTGATTTCACACACATTGAAAACCTTTGTTCAAAAATGGCATTTTACAAGATTAATGAAATTGCAAATTAGGGTTCTTGGCACCAATACCTCACCACACGCACTTTACCACACCTATTCGGGGCTTACACATCTTCCTATCAATTGATTTCATCAACATATACATCAAATTGCATAATCATCTTAATTATGCATGATTTGACAAAATATCTCAACTATTTTGTTGATTTACCCATACATACATGTTCACTTCATTCCGCTTACCTAACTATGCAATCATTGCCAAAGATATCGAGCAGGTTCTAAATCCATACCACATATAGTTACATATGCAATTGCACATGGTCCTACACCATGGCATCATCACTAACATTCATTTAATGTTATATAATTAACCATTACATTAGTCTCATAAACATAAGCTCCACAATATATACACATGATACCAAAATAAGGTATTAACATAGAACCATTCAAAAGGTTCACTACCTGGTATTAGCAATCCATCCCTCTAGAGTTTACCATGCATCATTATCCTGCAAACTAACTAATAAATGGGCAGAAGAGTAAGCATAACTCAAAGGAGCAAATAGTGCAATAATGTACCAACTACACTAATAACAGATCAAACACTAGTACACGTATATTAGCATCATACATATCATCATTAAGCAACCTCAATATACTCAATATCATCGTCAATACTTATTCATCAATACACAAAAAGCATATGTCATGTTATGCCTTTTATCCCATCTCACTAATGCTTAAACATGTCATGTGGATCTGACCAAGGTGGGTTGTACTACAATATAAAAACAAATGACCCTATATCTCAATTTATTTACTGACTATCTGTACCACCACCTATCTTGCAACAATTGTCACCCTCAGTGACGCATCTCATAATAAATAATGGTGTTATGGTTTGGCTCTAGGATACGCTGACCTAGAGCAGTTGAGTCATTCTTGACCCATAAGGCTTCCTTGCTCACTCATAAAGCCACCCCTACCAGGGTCGACAACAAAGGTCCTCTACATACCCTTGTGTGGCTAAATGCATATGGTGCATGATCTGAACACATAATCTCATCTTAATACAGCCCACTGTGCAATTCTTGCCTTTCTTAGCATTAATCCTTACTAAGAGGTCATATTCGTATGAATTACATCATCACCATAATGCATCACAATGTTTAATCATCATCATCAACATCATTAATTCACGATAATAATCATTATCATTCCAATATTAATCATCATCATTATCAATCACAATATCATCATAAACCACAATTGTCAATACAAGACAATATAGTTTTACCAATACAACCATCATGTATCATATTATTACAAAGTTTCAAATACACTACTATTAACCACAACAAATTCACATCAACAACTAGTAGTGTATGGGTACTATATTCAATATCCATGTACACAAGTCTAGATTGATGACGTAAGATAACAGCGCTCACGTCCAATTCCACCTACAATCCTACATATCGAAAGGTACTAAATCATTCGACAATTACAATTTAACCTAAAAACTTACCAATCTAACTTAACATAAATTACCCAAAGTACCATTAGCTAAAATTAAACTTAATTAACAAAGCGAGTTAGGTTTGGAGAGTTTCAACTTACCCAATCAAAGTCAAACAAGGATTCTAGAATGGATTGAAGTATTCTGATGCTACCCACGAGGCCTACACACTTCCTACAAACGCCAATTCTAAAGAGTTAGGGTCGGAACACTAAAACGACATCCATGGAGGCTAGGGTTAAAAACCCACATACCTTAGGCTTAGGAAAAATCAAGTCACCTTCTTACACAAGGCTTTGGGATGCACACAGGGAAGAAAAAAGGAATAGAAAGGAACCTTATTCTTACCTTATATTTAATTGACCCCATTTAATTTCAAATAATTAACATCTGAATTATTAATTGGTTATGGATAATTTACCATTAAAATTTAAATCAGGATGTTATATTTTAATTTATGATAAGATAATATAGAAATTATATATTTTGATATTATCTTGATTATAAATTTAAATTATATAAAACTAAATATTATATATATATATATATATATTTAATCACTCATTAGTATTATTAAAATTTTTATTAAACTAAAACATGATTTTTATAATTTTATTTCATATACCTCTTATCATTAATATAAAAGTTATAGATTTATTATATATATATATATATATATATATATATATATACACACACTAATTTAACTAATTCGATAATAATTTACTGATTCAATCAATGATCCGATAATTTGGTGTCTTGATCAAATCAATGAACTACATAGATTTAATAACACTCATCAACCATACAACCTTTATTTGCTTGCTTCTTAGTAGCTTATACTACACTGCTGGTACATAATAAAGTTATATCTAAAAGGCATTAGTGTGATGACTAGTAATTACTTCAATTAGTAATTTAATAATTATTATGCAAAACAAAGCTTAATTTTTATTTGGAAAATTATCTTATTTATACGATAATTAAGTTTCTAAATTGAAAAGTTATTTTATTTAAAAAATTGTTATAGGATATATGTGGTAAAACTAATGAATAAGCTAACTAAAGCTAGCTAGTTAAAACTGATAAGTTATTATATGACTACTAAGATGATGAGTAACAATTTAAATTAACTTATAACTTATTTTATTAATTTAAAAGTTTGTTTAACAGAATAATTTTGTTTAATAAATAATTTTATTTAAGTAGATTTATCGAAAAGCTACTTTGAGCTTATAATTTAAGCTTATTTTACTTTTTATATCTTTATCTTCAATAATACTTTAAAATATCACTTTTATATTTAAAATATACATTCTTTGTATCATTTTACATTTAATAATTACTTTTACCAAACACATTTTGATTTAATCAACTAATTTATTAGCTTTTAGCTATATTATCCACTACTTTTATCAAACAAACCCTAAAGCTAAAAGTTTATAGTTGGAAACTCGAAACTAATAAGTTAGTTAAATTAAAATGTGTTTGGTAAAATTAGCTTTTAAAATGTAAAATAAAATAAAAGAAATATTTTCTTTTAAAATAGATAGATAATAGAAATTTTAGATTAAAAATATTAGTGAGGAGAAAATTGTTTAAAATACGTTTTATAGACTAAAACATTACTTCAAGTTACTCTTTTAAAAACGCTACAAATTATTAAAATAAACCCATTTGGATAAATAGAACTATTTTATCTAATAATTTTCTTAACTGGTAAATACATTAATATAAATTAGTTTAAATAGTTACGTTGCTAAAATTTTTCATTTCTGATTTTGAAATGTAACTTTGAAAAATCAAACTCGCTAAAAATAAACAAATTTAATTGATTTTTAATATGTTTTCAATTTCTATAAATTTTTAAAATATAACTAAAAAACTTTCTTGAAAATGTTAATATACTAGTATTAGAAATAATTTTTAAAAATGACAACAAATATGAAAATGGAAGATTTCTTAGTTAATATCTGTAAGTATAAATTCTCGAAAATTAAAAGGAATCTTTCAACGTCGCTGTTTGTTATTTTTCAATACAAATTATATTGCATAAAGTATTTTGATCATGATCGATATGTGAATAATTTCATAGACAGAGATTGCGTTTAATTATGTGACGCAATGCCTATTCATTTAATGATAGAGTATATCACCAGGATGAACCTCAAAAACATAAAATAATATTGACAACAACAATATACTTTAAAAAATATAAATCTCATTATTATTTTTAAGGTTAAATATATTTTTCATGAATTTTAATTTTGTCCTTATAAAATTTTATACTATATTTTTCATCCCTTGTTAGTATATTTTTAATGGTTTTCATCACTCATTACTCTAAAATATTCAAAAGTAGTTAATCTTTGTTAATTTAATTATTTTGTTTTAATCTTTTATTTTTCCTAATAATTATAATTTTTTCAACAGATTTTCATATTATCTTTTGATATATTGTTTAATTACCCTTCATGTCATCATCATTATCATCGAAATGTAAAATATATGAATCTATTTGTTTAAATTTATTTTTAAATACTTTTTAAAAAAAACATTTTTCTATAAGTACTTTTTTTAATAAACAGAATTGCTTCTAAAAATAAGCAGAAATCTGTTGATATTCTGTTTATATTCTGCTTCTACTTATTTTAAAAACTTTAAATAGACACATAAAAATTTAAAATAAATATTTTTTTAATTAAAAATACATATCTCTTAAAATAAGTTTAAACAAACAAGCATATATATATATATATATATATATATATATATATATATATATATTACCTTTGAAATTCTTATATCCATGTAGAAGATAATTAGGTGGTAAAATTTTTCAAATAAAGTAATAGTTAATAGTAATCTACTATATATTTTTAAAATATTATAATTTTATAGAAATGAAAAATTTTCAATTTTACGAAGATAAACATCAAAACCACTTATTGGACCCCAATCCTCATAGAACCAGTCCCAAAAGCATAATTACCTATATATATTATGATTCTTTGTTCGTCCAAATATAAAAATAATATGAACGAGCTATGCTAACTGTGTTTGATTATGACATTTTGTCAACTATAGTTTTATACAGGCTTCAATAGCTTTGTATGCACACCTCCTTGAATACGCCATCATCCTTTTATAAAATGTAATAAATTACCAATTAAAATAAAAGGCTTAAGAATGTTTACTCCAGCAGGAATTTTATAAATGTGTGACATTTCCAATGGAAAATGTTGCTAGACAAAAGCTAGTAAACACTAGCATACACCCATTTGAGGCATATATAATCCCGTTGAATTGGGTTGCGTTCAAAGTCCTTGACTTCCAAGGCATCCCTTTGTCTCATCATAAGGCCTTCTTAGTTCTTTTTGTTTCTTTGAATTTGCCGATACATTTTTTGGTTCTTTCTTCCAAATTTATTTTTCCTCTTCTTCCCATTTCCCTTCTCATACTTATTCATCTAATTTCCTGCAGGGAATTAATTTAGATTCTCCATATCATCCTATATAGAGATTCTTCCACAAAAGAAATGCACTTGAAATGTTTCTGTTGTTTTCTTCCTCATGAAGAAGAGAAATCCAAAACACAGTAATCCACTTTATATATCCCCCAATTTGTGTTGATATATAGTTGTTAATTTATATACTCCGGTCCTTGAGATCTCGTTATATTGTTTTGGTTTTATAGGAATAACAATGCCAACAACAAGAAAAATAGGGACTATCCATGGGAAATATACACGTTAAAGGAATTGCTTCGTGCAACCAACAATTTTCATCAAGAAAACAAGATTGGAGAAGGTGGATTTGGAAGTGTTTATTGGGGTCGAACAAGTAAAGGCGTCGAGGCAATTATATTTATTTATTTTCATCAATATTTGAATATTTTGTTTCTTACATAAAGTTCTGAGACATTTTAATTGCATGGGTAGCTAATACATATATAATGGAACTTGCAGATTGCGGTGAAGCGGTTGAAGACTATGACCGCAAAGGCAGAAATGGAGTTTGCAGTTGAAGTGGAAGTATTGGGAAGGGTGAGACATAAAAACTTGTTGGGGTTGCGTGGATTCTATGCAGGAGGAGAAGAAAGGTTGATTGTGTATGATTACATGCCTAATCACAGCTTACTCACCCATTTGCATGGTCAACTTGCCACTGATTATCTTCTAAATTGGCCTAGAAGAATGAGCATAGCAATTGGAGCAGCTGAAGGCTTAGCGTATGTCACCTTTCACCTCTCATCAATTTACTCCTATCATACCTTGCTATTTAGTTATGATGTGCTTCCAAATTCCTCAAATTAATTAACATCATTTTTTGAAATTCTAACATAATTTGTTATTCTATTCATTATCTTCCACCTAAACAATCCATTTAGTTATAGATTAAAACCTCGAATTAGTTTTTGAGATTGCATGAGTAATACCATTTTTGTTATTATATCTCTATATGGTTATATATGAAAAAAAGATAATTTTGTTTTTTTATTTGTCCAGATATGTTTTTGTAGTCGAAGATAATATCAAATATTACTTTTTTTTAATACTTTGTTATCAATAAAAGAAATGAAGAGAGAAATAATCATAGTTTAATGAAAGGAAGGAAAAACACTTTAGAAATTTCATTCAATAAACAAGAATGGATGTAATGCTATGATTTAGTACCTGAATTTTTAGAAACTCTCTTCACTAGTCATGAATTGTTGAATGACAATCACTTTATGTTCTTTTACTACAAAACAATAATGAAAAATAAAAAGTGAATTTCATTTTCTATGGTGAAGGATTAATGTAAACTTTTTTCAATCTTAATGAATAAGTTATATATATGTTATTCAAGATTATATATATATATATATATATATATATATATATATGTTATTCAACTTATTGAATTTTGGCATCTATATATATGATGTATTTTTGTTTGGTCAAGGTATTTGCACCATGAGGCAAATCCTCACATTATTCATAGGGACATAAAGGCAAGCAATGTTCTTTTAGACACAGAATTTCAAGCCAAGGTTGCTGATTTTGGTTTTGCTAAGTTGATACCAGAGGGTGTGACCCATCTCACGACAAGGGTTAAAGGCACCCTTGGATATTTAGCGCCAGAGTACGCAATGTGGGGGAAGGTTTCTGAGAGTTGTGATGTATACAGTTTTGGGATTTTGCTTTTGGAGATTGTCAGTGCCAAGAAACCAATTGAGAAACTCCCTGGTGGTGTGAAAAGGGATATCGTTCAATGGGCCACACCATATGTCCAAAAGGGTATGTTCAATCACATTGCTGATTCAAAATTGAAGGGGAAATTTGATTCAGAACAATTGAAATCTGTAATCAATATAGCTATGAGATGCACGGATAGTAGCCCAGAGAAGAGGCCTAGCATGCTAGAAGTGGTGGAAATGCTTAAGGGATTGGTAGGAAAAAGAAAAAAGGAGATGCCAAATTTGGGTTATAATGATGGAGATGAAGAATATGACGAAAACTATGGAGAAATTAGAACAATGCAGTCCAAGTTTAAAATACCAAGTAACAATGATAAGCTTAAAATAAGATAATTTTTTTATTGTGTGTCTCAAAGTTATAATAATATACATCTTCCTGTCTATGAAAATGAGATGGATATAATTAATAGTATTTGTGAAGTTGTTAGGCCTTCTTAGCCTTATATTTAATTTGTAGCATTAGCATGTCTGTATAATGCCGTGTGACTCATTCCTAAAGAAATGTACATCTACCAAATGTCAATGTTACAATTCATTTGTTTAATTATATATTTGATATTTGTTTTCATTTGAAGGATATTGGTGCTTGGTTTCTATTTAGGTTTCTTGTTTTTTATTTTTAGTTTTAATTATAGAGTTATCATTATTTTTTAAAAAAATTATATAAAAACATTAGAAATAACTTTCTTTTGTTTTTTTCTTATTTTTTATTTTCACTTTTTATTGTATAAATATTTTTTAAAAAATATGTTAATAATTTAATAATTAAAACTAAAGTGTAGGAAACAAACAACGATAAACACAACCATACCCTTGTTTTTTTGTTCTTTTTGGACAAACCCTTGTTTTTTATTCCATTGCAAAGAATATTGACCCATTCTTAGATTGTGTTTTATGGTCCAAACCCATTGGTAGAGTTCAACTCTTGTTTGACATAAAAAAAAAGAGTTCAACTGTTTTTGTCGCACAATCTCTTTGTGTTATTCTCCTGCCAGGAATCGTGTGGAGGCAAGAGCGAGCAAGACCATTCGATCTTTACTTCCTGCAAGTACGAGGCCATCTTAATCTCTAAAAACAATGTTATCCAACGTAGTATATTCTGGAAATTGAGTTGTAAGACAATTCTTTTAACGTAAATCTCAGAACACTTTGAAAACAATTTAAAAATAGAAAAATAAATTTTTTTAAAATTATATAAAATATTGTTTTGAACTGATTTTAATACAATATAATTTTTAATTTAAAATATGGAATAAAACACATATTAGAAAAATGGATTGTGAAATAGCAGCATATAACCCCCTGTTGAACAATGTCCCAGCCACAACAGAATCGTGTATTACCATGTCACTACACTCGGTGCTCACTACGTTGTTATCCTTGTATCTCATCCATGCATCCATAGTGGAGTTGGCTAACTCAAGCATGGATCCCTACAAGGCACTCAACATCATCCTCAACCCAAACGGCACACTCACACGCTTGAACCCAATCCCACAAAGCCCACCCTCACCCGATCCCACTCTCCCCACACCAGCGCTCTCCAAAGACCTCACCATCAACCAATCCAAACACACCTGGGCCCGGATCTATCTACCCCACAATGCACTCCATAATTCCCCAAACTCCAAGCTCCCCCTCATTGTCTTCTACCACGGTGGTGGCTTCATCCTCTACAGCGCCGCCTCCACTTACTTCCACGATTTCTGCGTCAGCTTGGCCAACAACACCCGATCCGTCGTCGTTTCGGTTGAATACCGCCTCGCCCCTGAGCACCGTCTCCCCGCCGCATTCGAAGACTCCGTGGAGGCGCTGCACTGGATCAAAACCTCCAACGACCCCTGGTTGACGCGCCACGTCGATTACTCCCGTTGTTATCTCATGGGGGAGAGTGCCGGGGGAAATATCGCCTACAACGCGGGTCTACGTGCAGCCGCGGAGGTCCATCAGATCAAACCGTTACAGATCCGAGGACTGGTTTTGATTCAACCTTTCTTCGGTGGGACCAAGCGGACCCCATCAGAGTTAAGGCTCGCCGAGGATAAGACTTTGCCTTTGCCGATTACTGATCTCATGTGGAATCTATCGTTGCCTGTTGGCGTTGACCGTGATTACGAGTATTCGAATCCAACGGTGAAGGGAGGGGCTAAGGCTTTGGATCAGATTAGGTTGCTTGGGTGGAGATGTGCGGTGTTTGGGGTTGAGGGGGACCCACTGGTGGACCGTGAAAGGGAGTTGGTGAAACTGCTGGAACACAAGAGTGTGCATGTGGTGGGACAATTTTATGAAGGGGGTAGACATGGGATTTTCATCGGTGACCCTTCCATGTCCCAGAAAGTCTTTGATTTAGTTAAAAGTTTTCATTGATCGCGAGTTGTCTAGACTCTACACAATAATTTCCTAGTGATATTTTGGATTATGTTCGTTCTTCTTTGTGTTCTTTGCATCTTTTTAATTGACATTGCTGTCCATGACCCCCTATTATTGATGTACTATCAAATAAAGAAAAATCAAAAGCCACTACTCTAGTTTTACTTGTGCTTTTCAAATTTAAGTTTCGGAAAATACTGTTTCCTTAAATTTTGGTAAGAGAATTTGCTACCCATAGTGAATTAGTGATCCTGAATCCTGATAAAACAAAAACAAAATATGCAAGCAGAAATAAAGAATTACACAAACTTAAAAAATATAAGTACAATTTCTTATCTATGATTCATTTGTTAAAAGTATATTACCCCTTTTTATTAAACATTTTTATATATATCCATGTATTATTGAAAAAATATTTTTGGGAACTCTACGTAGATAATAAAATTTGTTTATTTTTAAATAATTAAATAAGAATGGAGGTAAGTATTATCCCAAAGTATTCTCTTATGTTGAGTTGACCCTTTCACATGTATCTTTGTGTCTTGAAGTGTAGTTAATTGGCTCTTGGCGCAAGGAATTAAGTTATTAACTAATGAAGATGCGGAAATCACATGCATTTCTCTATCCTAAACGATTGACCCGAAATGTAAGGATCAATGGAAGACTCAAGATAGCGCACTAAGAACCCAAGTCATTGAACAAGAAGCAGATCAAATGAAATAGCAGTAATACAACACTATGTCAAGCCAAGTCGATCCCTTCCACCATCTGAAAATCGTTCGCAACACCGACGGCACCATCACTCGTCTCCGTGAAGACCCACACACCTCACCCACACCCGATCCCACTCTCCCAATCCCCGTCCTAACCAAAGACGCCCCCATCAACCAAGCAAAGAACACCTTCGCCCGCATATTCCTCCCCCGCGAAGCACTCGATCACAAGCTCAAGCTCCCTCTCATCGTTTACTTCCACGGTGGCGGCTTCGTCCTCTTCAGCGCAGCTTCGGATTTCTTCCACCATTTCTGCGTCAACCTCGCAAACCACCTCAACTCCATCGTCGTATCCGTCGAATACCGCCTCGCCCCCGAACACCGACTTCCCGCCGCGTACGAGGATGCCGTCGATGCCCTGCACTGGATCAAAACCCAATCCAACACCAACGATTGGTTAAAAAGCCACGCCGATTACTCCAACTGTTTTCTCATGGGAAGTAGCGCCGGTGCAAACATCGCGTACCACGCGGGTCTACGTGTGGCTGCGGAGGTTGACCATGATTACCTGAGACCACTTAAGATCAGAGGGCTGATATTGGTGCAACCGTTTTTCGGTGGGACGAAGAGGGTTTCCTCGGAGATGAGGCTCATGGACGATCAAGTTCTGCCCCCGCACGTGTGTGACTTGTTGTGGGAGTTGTCATTGCCGGTTGGGGTTGACCGTGATCACGAGTATTGCAACCCAACGGCTGGCGATGGGCCTAAGGTTTTGGATAAGGTGAGAGAGCGTGAGTGGCGCGTGGTGGTGACGGGGTGCTATGGGGACCCACTTGTGGAGCATCAAGTGGCTCTGGCGAGGCTGATGAAGGAGGAGGGCGTGGCAGTGGTGAGCCGGTTTAGCGAAGGAGGGTGTCATGGGATTGAGATTCGTGATCGCTTCCACCAGAACCTGCTCTTTGACACTGTAAAAGATTTTATTTCTTCGTCTTCCTCCTTGCTTGGATAATTTCTTCGTCTTTTCCATTTTCTATATTATCTTAACATCACGTGCAGACAAATCCATAATTTAGCTTTTGAAATGGTATAAATCATTTTTATTAGTTATTTTCAAAATTTATTTATTATAGTTATTTTGTATTTTATTGTTTACTAATATTTTATATTAGAAATGATTTAGTTAAAAGAAATTTAAGTCTGAAACTAAATTATAATTTTAAAATCTCTCTAACTAAACTGTACTATATATAGTTTCAAATACTAAGGGATAGTGTAAATAAATTATAATTTTAAAAATTTACTATTAATTATATATTTTTTCTTTTATTGACAAAAGGACCAAATCCTAGAAAAGAGAAGTGTTAGCAAGTTACCCTTAAAATCCAAAGAGTTTTGAAGTCTAAATAGTAAATAAAAAAACTTTTAAGAAGTGAGGACATGTGTTAACTAGATGGACCATAAATAATTTAATTATAAGTTTATTTTTTATTAAATATATTTATTATTAGTAGTACTAAAATTACTAATAGCAGTGTCATCTAATGTTTTAAACATATTTCCAACATCATTTTAATAAAAATGTTATACTTATGGATTCTTTTTTAATAAATCTTTACTTTGAGTATATAAAATATCAAACTCTATAGAATTATTCTAGGAAAATGGAGTTTGTTTCTTAAAATGTCACTTCAATTACAAATGGGGCTCTTGGGCCTTATTTGTACACTAAAGGAAGGACGTTGATTTCGGGTCAATATCTAATAGATAAAGATAATTTTCTAAGATAGGGGATAGAGATAATTTCCTAGAATTGAGTAGATAAATATAATCTCCTAAAATAAAAGGATAGAGATAACTTTTTAAAATTAAGAAGATAAAGATAATCTCCTAAAATAAAGGGATAAGGGAGATCTTAGCTAATCTAGGGTAACAAGAATTTTGTTACCCATCATGGGGCTCGATAAAACGGTTCCCACATCCCACAAGAGAAGACTGGCTCCGAGCATGAGGAAGATGGTGGCCGCACGTCACAACACCAGCTAGAAAGAGGATGACGATACCCAAAGAGATCAAAATAGACAAGATGACAACAACCAGATGAAGGAGGTCTTGACTCTGGTCAAGACACTACAACACACCATAAAAGAATTGAGAAAGGCGAACAAAGACTTACGGAACCACCAGAAGAAGGAGCGGGGGGCCTCTAGCTATCAAAGCACGTAAGCCTCAAAGTTGAATAAAGATAGACTAAAGCCCTCTGTTCCCTACTTTGCATATTCATTTACTGAGGTCGTAATGGCAACCCTCATGTCATGCCATTACAAGCCTCCCGTGATGGAGAAATACGACTGAAGAGGTGACTCAAAGAAACACCTCACCATGTTCACAACTAACCTCCTCATCTTTGCGGCATTTGACGTCCTCCTATGCAGAACCTCTCCTACCACCCTAACTAAATTTGCCCTGCTTTGGTTCTTGCACATCCCTCTAAGAAGCGTCTCATATTTCATAGAACTCACCGAGAAGTTTCTTACCCAATTCGCCTTCAACTGTCCCGTTCAGCATACTTCCCATGGCCCGGTCAACCTCAAGCAGGAACGAAGGGAGACACTTAAGCAATTCATGGCACGTTTCAAAGAGCAGTCCATACAGATCCGAGACCTAAGCTCATAAGTGGCTCTCCACGCAATACAAACGGGATTGCACCTAGATAAAATTTCCAACTCTTTGGCCAACGAGCTCCCAACCTAATTGGTTTCACGCTCCTAGATATTTCCAACATTAATTTAATAAAAATGTTATAGTTATGGATTCTTTCTTAACAAGTATGTAGGGTTGAACAACTGTTGGGCTGTGTTAGATTTAACTCAAAAAAATTCAATCCGATCAAAATTAATTAGATTAAGTTAGATCAGATTTATGTATTTTTTTCTTGAAATACAATCCAATCTAAGTTAGTTCTAATTAATTATAACATGTTATAAATTTGAAGTAAATAAACATATAGAAAAATTCAAAATCATAATTGCTTTGGTGAATCTATATCAAACATTTAAAATAACAAGGCGTGACCGACTTAATTGTAACGGGCCGCCAACTTTCCATGATAACAAAATGAAACCAAAAGTAAAGCATGAACCTTACTTTCACAATTAGAAAACTCTATGAAAATCAAAATTATGACCACTCAATATAACCACAAGTAAGGTTACTTAGGTTAGGTTAACGTGAAAAACATAATAATAATAATAATAATAATAATAATAATAATAATAATAATAATAATAATAATAATAATAATAATAATAATCCGGTCTCAATACCGGTATCCGATCTGCAAGACATATTTCAACGTCTTTGTCAAGACCAACGTGTAACCGGTGTCATCGGTATACATCCGGACTGTAATTCCGTATCAGGCGTTCTCCCTATACCGGTTGTTCAGGATAACACCATGACACCGGACAACACACACGTCACTGTGCTAAAGACAAGGAACATTGCTACAGGGATCGATCAATAATTCCCTGCACTACGAGCCAAATTCTGCTCACGGGGATGGTCAACTTGTTCCCTAATCCTAGTCTATATTCTCCATGCTCAATATAAAATAGCCACTTGACCCAATCATGCTGGTAAGTGCGCAATAAAATAATGCTAATGGGAGTTAGTGGTTCCCCACTAACGAGTCCTCGTAAAACGAGCCAATCAGGTATATGAACTCATTTCATTAATGAAGTGGGGGATCTTCAACTGAATCCATGAACGATTACTCTCTGAAATACATTCCTTACTTGGAATATCATCACTGACTTGAGCGTCGGAGAATCTTTGCAGGTGACACCACCATTCGCCCACTTCAACGCGTTAGGTCGGTGTGAAGGATCTCCAGGACGCCCAATCCGCTCTCCTCACTCAAGGACAACAGATATTTACACCGGATACTCATACATCCGGTCTTCCGCACAGTATTTGCATACTATTTGTGATTGACTTGAGTCCGGATCTCTAGACCCCGGTTCAGGACAGATCAAATAATAATAATAATAATAATAATAATAATAATAATAATAATAATAATAATAATAATAATAATAATAATAATAATAATAATAATAATAATAATAATAATAATAATAATAATAATAATAATAATAATATAAAATTAGGCTAGATGGCAATCGAGTACTTGAATTTACAAACCTAAAATTCGATGTCTGATTTGATTAATTGGTTCTTAATTAGATTAGAACAATTCTG
Organism: Clitoria ternatea; assembly: GCA_037962975.1. Classification (NCBI taxonomy): domain Eukaryota; kingdom Viridiplantae; phylum Streptophyta; class Magnoliopsida; order Fabales; family Fabaceae; genus Clitoria; species Clitoria ternatea. Next base: position 99,997,366 of record CM075674.1, on the reverse strand, counting down.
ATCTTATTACTAAAAGAATCAAATCTGACTTAGTTAGGTTAGTTCACATGATCGAGTTGAATAGGTAAATCCAATCCACTGATCAACCCCACATATATGCTTAAAATACTTACAAATAAGGATTCCAAATTTCGGTTTGATATTACCCCATTTGAAGTACTATGGGTAGTAAAGTTCTCTTTACCAACTAAAATCTAACAAAACTAACGAAACTGTATTTCCTAAAACTTTAACTTTGAGACCATATATTAAGGTAGAATATCACATTGCCTGCTAATCTACCTTGGCGCTAACAAGGATCCAATTATGTATTGTATCATAAGCAAATTTTATTTTGTTTTTTTGTCAACATAGATAAATTTCATAGATGAAAGAACATTAAAGCCTAGAGATACACATATCAACCTAAATACATATGAATCACATAAAACATAATAAAATACATATCCTTATATTGAATAATTCCTTAAACTACACAAGATTACATGATTACTCTGAACCTTGCGAAGGAAACAATACAAAAAAAAAACAAATTCATACAATCAAACAATTTCAAAGTCACTTCCATAAAACAAAAAATTTGATAAATGCATTTTTTATATTTCTTCATCTTCATCTTTAAAAGTGCTACACAAAGGACAACAACAACAACCACCACAAAAATTTTTATATAGAATGTATTTGTGTTTGTTTATTTTTTTCTTGGTCCAAGTGAAACTTCGTATCGATGTTTCTTATTTTGTGCTTGAAATCCTGGGTTTATTGCTTTGTTAATTATGTGTATGGAATACGATATTGGGTTTTCTTACCCTATGTTTGAGGCCTACTTACCCTATGTTTTAGTCTTAAAAAAGGACCATCTTGTTTATCAGACCCAAAAAAATTCATCTTGTTTGATTGTTTATCTTCCAATGCTTTGGATTTTGGGCTTTACAACTATAGGTACAATATTAGAGAATGACTATTGACAATAAAACCGGTTGAAACCGGTCAAAACTAATACTAGATATCAAGTTAAACCGGTTAGATTTAAAAAATTATTTTTTCATATTTTTGTTATTTTAAAAAATTATATTAGAAAATATTTTAAATAAATAAAATACTCATAGATAATATTCATATATTATGGTTATCTATAATTTTTTATTTATAAAACTTATAATACGACTCTTAGTTAGTTTTATTTTTATATAATTTATTGTTAGTATCTCATGAGTTATATTATATTAAAAATATACAATTTTTTATCATCGGTTCAACCATAGTTGAACCAATGAATTGTGAATAAATGCCTTTATTAGTTCTTTTTTTCAAAATATTACATAAAAACTATGATGGTCGTATAAAAAAGGCCGATTTATTGGGCCAGCCCGGCCCACCTAAAAATGGGTAGATTTATGCACCTTGAAGCCCAAATCAATATGGGTTTTTTAGCTCATACAATAACTAATCTTACCTTCTTCATTATAATTCCCTCTTCCCTTACACAATCTTCTAACTAGGTCATAATTATGCCTCTCTATGCCCTTTTTCTTTTACTTTCAAAAACTAATTTCAACTCTTTTTCTTTGACTTTCACTCAACTCTTTCTTATCATGTTTTGCATCTTCAAAGATTTGGGAAAAAATTTTGGATATACAAAGATTACCAACTCAATTAGAAAGATATTGATAAGTTGAAAGCACAACTCATAATTCTCTTGGAGAAATAACATAATCAGGCATAGAATCAAGATTGCAGACCTCAAACACTAAAAATGTAATAGATCGATTCCAAATCTTAGTTGGAGACTCCATATACACACACCGAGAAAATGATGCTAAGATCTACAAAATTGTAATATCAAGCATAGAATCAAAATTAAAAACCTCAAATACTATAATATGAATGCAAAAGAGATGAAAATTACAAGAGATTTAACCTAAAGAAATACCTAGGGTTAAACAATGGAGAACTTTAGCAGAAAATGATAAAATAATGCGATCGAGAAATGGAGAGAATTGAAACTTTTCTGTGCAGGATGTATCTAGGGGTCCGCCATTGAAAAATAGAAAATGGATCTAAGATGAAGTGCACAAGAATGATACAAAGTCATGAATCAGTGGTTTTATCCTTTTTTCATGAATAAAGAGACTAATTGGTTTTATCATTTTAAACTTAACAAGGAAATAAAAAATTGCAAATATTAAAAAAACAAAAAATAAGAATGGTATCATTTATTTTCAAAATGTTGCACAAGGTAACAACATTTCACCGATGTGATTGGGTATCATTTATCTATGATGTTACTAGGTTAGTGTTGCTAATGCATGCTAATGCAGTAGTGACTAAATTTAAAACAAAAATATAAATAAAGATATAAATATAAGTGTGATATATTAACGATAATATTATTTGATAGCAAGAAATTTCTGTGCGCTTCTCCTTTTTGTATGATTTTTTATTAAATAGATTAAAAAAAATTAGCGCAACATGCCTTAAAGATCATCATCCGATAAATATTAATAACTCTCAAATAGAATATTAAAATAGAAAAATTCATTGGATAGTGAACTATCAAAATGTTACATTTGTCTCAATATACTATGGGATAGTGAGAAAAAATATATTTTATGTGTGAATTAACAAGGACCATGATGAGTATTGAAGGGGGTTAACTTAAATTTTTATTTCTCTATTTTTATTGTAATTTTTTAATTTATTTTTAGTTATAGTTTTTATATGTCTTTTAGATTTTCCTAAATAAATTTTTATTATTTTTATGACTTTCTTGGTCATTATAATAAATAGTGAGATTTTGTTTTAAATCTTAATGTTAGTGGATATTTACTTATGGGATTATTAGTGATTCAATGGATATTTAAGGTTTAGTAAGATTTTTAGAAAAAACTTAATGTGTAAGCATCTTAGTTGGCCTATAATTATGAACTCTTTTTGTAACGCAAATGAATCAACTTGAGTTTTGAGTAATGAGTTTTTCTCTTTCATAGGAGCTTGCCTTGGTTCTTGAGTAAAGAACTAAGTCTGATCTTATCAAGACATTTTGTCTTATGACAACCAAACCGGTCTCACCAACAATGCCTGTAACGATCCAACCGATCTTATAAAATTTACTTGTAGTGATCATCTTCTTATATGTTAATTGAGTGTGACGTCAATATTTTTCTTTCAATCCCTATCTTAAAAAAAGATTCTTTACCAAAAATGAATATCAAGGTGATCTCATTATGTTTGTATCTTTGATATCAAAGATGCCCTCAAGGGTAGCAGAACATTTTTTTTTCTTCAATGTTCAAACTTCAAACAACATGAGAGTATCATGAGTATATATAAATATTTTCTCTCACGGAGGATACAACCTCAAGGTTCTCACTCAAACAAAGGTGTTGATCATAGTATAATTCTTTTTCTGAAATAAGGAAGAATTGTTATGTAGGGTGTAGTTTTTAGGGGAAACTACGCTTTTTTAAAAAGTGAAGCCTTAGAAAAAGTGCAGTTTGAAAAAACAAGGAAATATTATATATATATATATATATATATATATATATATATATATATATATATATATATAAAATAAAGTTGTTGAAGTTGGATTTAGAGGACTCAAAACACATGAAATTAATTCTTTCTTCGTTCTCTTATTTCCTAAGTTGTGGTTTCTAAATTGCTAATTACATTGTTTTGTTTTTCTAGTTCTTGTTCTTTGTTTTAATATCACGTGCCTTTTTATTATACTTTTTTGTGTTCTTTTTTATTATTATAGTGTAGTAAAATTTCTCAATGTTATTTGTTGCTTGAGTCAATTATGTTTAAGGGCTTTATTGGTTGTCACATTTACTTTCTTGAGAAGAATGTTTGATCCTTATAGAAACTTTAAGTAGGAATTGAATGGTAAAAGACAAGAGAGATACATTAAAGAAAAATTCTAAGTTGAGTGCAAACATTTGAGTATTGAGTGTAAACACATAAATATTCGCAATGAGAACCAATTAATTATTATTACTAATCACTTTTTAATTCAAGCATAATAAAACTTTCAAAGGCTCAAATGAAAACCTTAACTAAACATTTCAAGAGGCTAATGAAGCAACAAAATAACAAATTCCAAGAAAGGATTAAGCAAATAGAAAATAGAGATGATCGATGAGAGAATAAGAGAAGGAGAAGAGACAATGAATAAGAAGGTAGGGAGGATAGGCTTGAGAGAGTGAAATTTAACATCTCCACTTTCCAATGGAAAAGTGATCTTGAAGATTACTAAGATTAGGAGAAAAAGGTTGAACAATTGTTTGCATGCAATGAATATTTAAAAGAAAAGAAGATAAGGTTGCCCCTAGTGGGACTAACTGATGATGTTTTAGTTTGGTGGGATCGAGTTCAAAGAGATAGGAGAAATATTGAAAAAACCTAAAGTTGCTAATTGAATGGGGATTAAAATGGCTTTGAGAAGGTAATTCATTACATCTCATTACAAAATAATATTATACATGATCTGGTAAAACCCACTCAAGGGGGGAAAGTGTTGATGAATATTTTAAAGAAAAAAAATGTATATGATTTGAGCTAATGTAAATGAAGAGAATGAAATTACTATGACTCAATTTATATAGGGTTGAATTATGATATTAGAGATGTGGCAGAGTTGCAAAATTGTAGCGAGTTGGAGGAAATGGTACATTTAGCCACCAAGGTAGAGAAACAACTAAAGAGGAAAGAAGCAAGGAAAAGTTCTTCTAATTTCTACTCTTCTAGTTGGGAGGAGAAAAATAGGAATAAGAGAAGTTTTCCATCAAGTCATTCTCATGTCTCTTCTCAAAGTACTTCACCTAAGTCTAATGAGAATCTAAAGAAGATCAAAAGTGGTGAGATCAAATGTTTCAAGTGTTTAGAGAGAGGTTACCTAACTTCAAATGTCCTACTATGAAAGTTAAGCTTTTCAAGGAGAATGAAGATATTACGTGTAAATCTTCGCAGTCTAAAAGATCTAGTAGAAATAGGAGTGAAGATGAGGTAGAAGAGATTCAAAAAGGAGATTTGTTCACTATAAAGAGAATGCTTAGGGGTGCTTAAGGAAAACAAGGAAAGTTAAAGGGAAACTATTTTTCATACTAGGTGTTTAACTAGAAGGAAGGTGTGTTTTGTGATTATTGATGGAAGAAGTTGTACCAATGTTGCTAGTTCAATATTAGTCATGAAGATTAATTTGGAGGTCATACCCTATCTTAGACCTTAGTTGCAATGATGGAGTAAGAATAAAGATTTGAAGGTGGATCAACAGATGGATATTGACTTTTTAATTAGGAAGTACTTTGGTAGAGTTGTCACTTCTCTAAGCATTAGTCAATAAACCTTAACCATTATTTATCATCTCACATATTTTAAATATTTTAATTGAATTTTCAACCATCAAAGTTTTAAGGTCTCAGATACCTAATTATTGTTTCTTTTTTAGGATAATTAAATTGACAGCCTCTGAATAACTTAAGCCCGCAACATGGATCTATTCTATTAAGTGCTAGTTCCTTTTAAGTTAAAGAGCAAAATGATGTCAGAAGGATTCATTATACATAATATATGGTCTGATATTCACAGTTTCAATTTTCTATTTGAGACTTCTCAAATAAACTTTGAATGGCATATTACAATCTCGTACATCCACTAAAATACTAAACCAAGTAACTCATCACAGAAAACAATAATCCATATTTCATTTAATTTCAGCCATGCTTGTGTATCTTGTCAATGGCACATATTAACCTCAAATATCAAGAGTTGTATTGTTTATAAGGGTGCTCATCATATGATTGTTCACAAACAAACCTAGACAAGGATCTATACTCCAATAGACTCAGAGTAGTGATTTATCATCCTATAATTTATATTATGGTAGGGGTTGATACTATAAAGGGTGAGGTCAACACCGGGGTTTCTATACAGCACATACCTTATGGACGTACTGAAAGATTCCTTGACAACCTTCTCACAAGGTTGGAGGGCGTCCACCGCTCTCTTTTCACTATTTACAGCTTTAGCCCTCAAAGTTTCAAGTGCTTCATCCGAAGAGTCAGCCTATAAGATTTTCTTCTTGAGTCCCTGTAACATCCCATTTTCAACACAAATAGAAAATAGATATTAATATATCTTTCTTGAGAAATACTTACTATAAGTTAGTTTATTATTATCATTTTTTTTTAAATTTGGTATTTATATTTAATTATTTTTTTAAATAATAATAATAAAAAATGAAAATATTTCTGAATGAGAATTTTAAAATGACTTAATTAGTATTCACTAATTAAGAAAATTATATTAAGATTCACCATTTTTATGTTATGTTCTTATATTTATGTTTTTACATATTTAAGATTTAACTCTTATTAGAATTTTAAAATAAATTTTTGAAGGAATTAGACTATGGTTCTTTAGAACTTTTTGATCTACATAATATTTATAATTTTCTGGAATTTTTTGAAAATTTTGAAATATTTTTATAAAATAATATATTTTAAATAATTTTAAATTCATATAAAGTTACTTAAAATTAAAAATATTTACAAGAATGTAAAGTTAAATTATAAGAAAATTTTCTAAAATCCATTTCAAGTAGACTTATCTAAAAATTATCGGTTTGAGTAAAATCTTAATTTTTATCAATCGTAAAAAAATTGAAAACGTACTAATAAATTTTTATTAACAGAAAATTTTAGATTTTTAAAATTTAAACTTTATATTACTTATCATAAAATTAGTGAGAACTGATATAATATCGCTAAATTTAAAAAAGGATTAATTTTGAATATTTAAAATATACCGAGTGAAAGGTTACTATTTGGCTTAATAATTCTGCCGACATTTACTATGTGAAACACTGTACATATACAAAATTTTCAAAAGGTGCACAATAACCAGGTTTTAAATTTTAAAAAATGCACAGTACTTTTATATTAAAATAATAGAATGCATAGTAATTTTTTCCTATAAATACTAAAGGAATTCTTCTTTAGAATTCACAATTTCAGATTAAGTTTTCTTAATATAGTAGTGCTAGTGAGATAGTGGTGAAAGTAAGAGAGAGAAATAAATTTTTTTGGAAGGAGGTTCTGCTAAAATTCTAAGGTACGAATACATCTCTTTTATATTTTTTAGGGTTATTTTTATATCGTTTTTAGAAATCTATTATTATACCGAAAATAATATTATTTTAAGTTACTATTCTGAATAGTAAAATACTATTTCAATAGTAAATTACGATTTCAATAGTAAATTACTATTCAAATAGTAAATTACTATTTACTGTTACTATTTACCGTTACTATTCATGATTTACTATTTACTATTACTATTCACGATTTACTATTTATGATTACTATTCATAATTTACTATTTATCATTACTATTTATGATTTACTATTTATCGTTACTATTTATAATTTACTATTTACCGTTACTATTCATGTTTTACTATTACTGTTACTATTCACTATTCACTATTCATTATTCACTATTCAAAATTTACCATTTCTGCTTTAAGTAGTGATCTTAATTTTCATCTTGTAACTATATTAAAATGAAATTGGTATGTTTTAGAACTCGGAGACGAGGTGTGCACGGATTTACAATAACGAATCACTATACAAGAGGTAAGGGGGAGTGAGATAAGAGTATAATATGAAAAGACATAAAAATAATAGGAGGAGTCCCCTACTCCTTTTAAATTTGAAAATATTATTATTTTAAATATTAACTTTTTAACTTAAAATTTTTAATAAATTTTAAATTAAATATCTGGTTTAACTAACTCTAACATACCTATGCAAGGACTTAGATTTTTATAACCTATACGAACTGGACTATACCTATGCAAGGACTTGGACCACTATGACCCATATGGACTGAACTATACCTATGCAAAGACTGGATTATATGGACTTACATAGACTTATGCAAGGAATAGACTATAAGGACTCAAAATCAATTTTAATAATTTAAATAACCATTAAAATTTGAATTATATTTAATTGATTTGTTTATATTTATTATTGATGATATTTAATTGTGATCGATATTATTTGATCGTGATTGACATTATTTGATTATGATTGATGATATTGTGATTGATAATATTTTATTATGATTGATGACCTTGTGATATGGAGTTTGAGCATATAGTAAGCATGACGAAAAGTTAAAACTCAGTAAGAATTTTCTTACCTTACTCTTTAAACTTTTTTTTATCATTATTCTAGTCTTTTATTTCTACTTAGAAATAATTTTCATTAACTTTATTTTTAATCTCTAGAATAAAATCTAGTATTAGAAAGCAGCTATTTTATAAAAATCGGAGGTTGAGATAATTAATTCTTGAATTAAAGAAAATTTTTATAGTTTTAAGTATTCTTAATTAATGATTTAAAATATATATATATATATATATATATATATATATTCTTTTAGAAATCAGAAATTTAAATTGGTTTTCCCTAATGAAATAACTAAAGGATATTTTATAGTCGAGATTTCTAAACTCAATCTAGTTAAGATTCAAATTTGGAAAGATTATGTAAATATGTGAAGTTTTTTAAGAGAAAGTTTTGAGATATTTAAGGCTTGGAAACTCAATTTTGGTGAGATCTGAATTTGAAGACTGTACTAAATTTGTTTCTGTATAACAGAAGTTCAAAGAAGAACTTATGAGAATGTACAATTTATTGAGATGATTTCGTGAACCTTTATGGTATTTAATAATTGAGTTTCTAAAAGTCTTAACCAACTAAATATGCGAGTAGTTCATGCATCATGAATCATTAAAGAGAAATGAGATGTGATATTTCCTGGGGACGGATTATAGAAACCGAGGATACATTAGAGGAGGCTTAATTGCGAGCCTTGGGATGAGAGGGTGTGAAAGGGTGCTTCAGGTGACCTGGGGTCGTTCCCTAGTGTCGGGTACTTTCACAATAAAAACCTTCTCAGTCTGACTAGTCTCTAAGTGTTTCCACGCCAGTTGAGCTATTCATATGCTACAAAGGCATTTATGTTATTATCCGGAATTATGGAACAGTGTAAACTCCTGGTTGGCTCAGTGCAAATTAAAACTTTAAGGGCCCATATGCATAAAATGAATGAGATGGTAGTATTAAAAACATTGCATGATATTCATGTGATTGTGACATTCTATGTGGGTGATTGTGAATAAAAGTATAATTGTTATGTTATGAAAACTCTACATTCATAATTGATTATGTATATGATTGTGTTTGAAATTATTATAGATTGTGAAAACTCTTATGCTTATGTCTTATCTGTAAAGTATTATATTCTATTTCTTACTCCTTCTTGTTTGAATTTCTGTGTCCAAAATATATGTTATATGATATATAGCTAGCAGTTCAAGATGAAAGGATGAAATTACAAGAGGGTAAATTGGTCTCATCCTCAATCGAATAGGAGAAAAGATGTGACAAGAGTAGGATTCCAAAATCACATGGTTTGAAGATAAGGAAATGATTGGTTACAGTCGGAGTAGAGGTATTAAATCTTTAGTTTTAGTTTACCTTAATACAATATGAAGTTGGATGATTGTAATTAAGGAAAAGGTTAAACTTTCATAAACCTTATTCTTTGGATATGATACTGTAATATTTGATCACTTATGATTTTCTAAAAGTTCATTTTATCATTCTGAATAATTTGAAACTTTTTACTTTCAAAATTCAAAGAAAATCAGATGTATATACGTCCTTGTATACGCGAGATAGGAAGTGATAAATATATATATTTTTCTAAAAAACCTTTTAAAAGCAAGAAGAATAGATATATATCTCGTGTATATAAGGGGTGTTACAGTCCCTCCACCTCGGCTTTAAGCACGTCTTTTTCTTTCCTCAATTTCCCCTCCTTCACGACATGCTCTGATATCTGGTAGGAAATTTCACCTTGGACATCTTCGTAGGATTTCTTCCAGTTATTGTTTAACATCATCAGTTGTTTATTTTCTTCCTTCAAAGGCTCCAACACTTTCTTTTCAAAAAGAAGTTTTTCAACCTCTTTCTTCAGAACAACAATCTCCTTGTCTTTCTCATCATTGACCTTATCTTTTTCCTTGATGATGTCGTTTAGATTTTTATTTTCCTTACAAAGTGTCTATGCCTCATTCCTGAGTCCTTGGTTTTGATCCAAGTATATTGTGCTCTCCCTCGCCTGATCCACTATGTTGTTGAAGGATTCTAGCAGATCATCAATTTCATATAAATGCCAACGAGCAGCTTTGACGACACCTTTCACCTTTGACTATCCATATTAGGGCACATGTAATAATGAGGGGCCCTCTATTTTCTCTGATCTTGATCTCTACCCCAGTAGTAAATGAAAGGGTTTAGTCGTGATCTAGGGAAAGGGACGTAGTACCACCCAGGCGTGCTTTCACTCGGCCTAGCAATTTTAATGTTGGGCTAGACTTGTACAGTGCCACTTGGAGAGGCCTCTATATTTGCCAACATCTCTTGTTCACTAGGATATACCAAGATGACTTCTTTCCCTTTTCGCCTCTTCAAGGGCTGAGATTGGCCTTTTCTTGAGGATTCCTCCCTTTTTCTTTCACCCTTCTTAACCTCGTGTTTTTTCTTGGTCCTTTCTTCCTGGACCCCTTCCTCTCCCCCGTACCATCCTTCAGGGGGATCTTTAGAATATCTTCATCCCTAAACTTAAGGACAACGATGTCAGCCTTTGGAATATTCCTTTTGGCTTGAATGAGGTTCTCAACAGTTGTAGTGTTCGCCTCAACTCACAATCTTTTAAAGTCGTTCTTTGGGCCAAAGCTCTCGACTTCACCTGTAATAATAAAAGCAAAAAGGGTTAGACAACATAAAGCTTAGTGTAATCAATACAAGGGTTCTCCAAAGGTCATTATGCAGGTAAGTTTCTCTTGTTACCTGGAGGCCCAAGAGTCTCTTGCAAGAAAATTTTTGGTGCGCGGTACAGTACTCACACATGGTCCTAACTACCTCCACATAGGTCGGAGATAGTTCACCCTCATCAACCACATAGGCTGCCCTGATCAACAAAAAATGCTTATGAGTCCATGAGACTAGAAACTTAGAGATCCTGTCCTCACCTTCCTAGAACACCGTTTATTTTCTTGTACTTGGATTTTGACAAAGCATTTTTTAAAGGTCTCGCCCTCAGACTTCACTGTTCTATAAAGGCTAGGAAGTTTACAATTTTGAACTCGCTCCAGAGTGTAACATAGTTGAGGCTGCCATTTGGGTTGCCTCGACGTATGACCCAATAGAAATAGAAGAAAAGTGCCACAGTCGGGGTGAAGCCAAAGTGCTCACTCAATACTTCCATGCTCCGTACTAATCCGCACTTGCTGGGATAGTTGAGTGAGGGCACATTCAAGGAACTGGAGAACGCCCATCTTGAACTCCATTAAAGGCAATATCACCCTGAGGTGAGTGAAAAGATATCATACACAAAAATGGTTCACACGTCTTGGGGAATGTTGTAGATGCGCTTCCCAACCTTCAGATGTAGGATTATGTACTGCTCGTTATATTTTTCTTTGGAGTGGACAGGATATTTACAGTCCATTACACCTCGTTGGGCCCCGTGTGCTTGGAGGCGATTTCTGTCACCTTCCGCTGTACCCACACATAAGTGTTCTCCTCCAAGAGTTTTTACCAGTTAATCTGGTGAACGATCACTGTGGAGCACTCAAGCATTGTCACCACCATGTCGTTTTCTCCTCTTTTTGTGTCGATGGTTGTTTCCAGTGCTTTAGACCCTCTATAGATTTGTAAAACTGTGCATTGTCAGAGGTGTACAAATCATTGCTACCTTCCTTAGAGGTCCCAGATTCAATAGGGTTCTTAAATAACCAAGCCCGTGCTTGCCTCCCTCTCCCTCGACTCAATTGTGCCCTAGTCCCCTGGGTCCTCACAGGAATTTTTCCCCCATGATACCCTTTCACACTCCCCCTTGTCCTTATTTTTAGTACTAAAAAATATGGTAAAAACACAAAAACAAAATGAAAAAAGTTAGAGTAAAAGAAAAGGGTTCACTACCTAAAAATATAAGAGCTTGCAAGACTCTCTTAAAGGGACGTAGAAGACTTAAGCAAGAAGAAATCCCTAACTCACAAAGGTTCTCTCTAAATTGCAACAGAGCTTCAGTATGCTAACACAAGGGTGCCTTGCAATGTTTTTGGAGCCACCCTTTATAACCATGGCTGGGGGAAATAATACAGCGTCATTTTTATTCAAATAATTTGGGTAGAGTCTCTTTAATTTCCAAGGCCTATTATTCAAAAGTAACCGCCAAAATAGTGAAAGAAATGTAATCGCCACGCATGATTAAAAGTAATTGTCCCATCATTGACGTAAGCCACAATGCGTGCAATGCTACGTTTTAAGGGGTAAGTATATAAGCAACAATTACGAACGCGAATAGAACAAACAGAAAAATGTCCTAAGTTAAAACGTTCCTCTTACCCATGACTATAATCGATGTCTCAATAGAAGTTATAGCTTATTCGAGCAACCGACATGGTCACTCCAACAAGCTAGGGGCAAATGATCCGGTCCTGATACTGACCCATGGGTAATACGGTAATTTGATCATAATTCGTCATTCAAGACCAGTATCCTACATAGCATGGTATCATAACACTGACATTCTGGTATCACGCATAAGGTCCCCAAATTAACTCCAGCACCAAAAAGTCAGAGTTGACTTATGCATTAACGTGTTAAACAAGTAACCTGCAAAGTGACTGATTGGTAGGTAGAGTCGTTTGGAAACGTCTCCTTCGTGTGTTAGCCTTTCTGCGAAAGATCAGAATAGTACTAACACAGTGTACGAGAAACTTCATGAGCAAGAAGGCTCTTCCGCTACCTCTAGATATAAATAACCATGCATCAACGTAACAAAGGTAGAATATTCTCTCTATAACTTACGCTTGAGCTTTGATATTCCTTTTGAATATTCACTAACTTGAGCGTTGGAGTATCCTTGCAGGTAATGTAACACCCCTAATTTCATTATTTCTTATTTAAAATAAAATTTCAAAGGAATTTGATTATAGTTCTTTAGAACTTTTTGATTGTTATATAATTTATAATTTTTTGGAATTTTTATATTTTTTTCATTTTTTGAGAATGACAAAAATACCCTTAACCTTTCATCTAATAACCAAAATGCCACTGCCGAAATCATCGCTTACATCATCGGTGGGTAAATACTTACATCATGAATAGTGACCGGTGGGTAAATACTTACATCATGAATAGTGAGCGGTGGGTGAATACTTACATCATAAATAGTGACTGGTGGGTAAATACTTACATCATGAGTAGTAAAATAAATAATTAAGTAATCTTAAATAGTAAAATTCTCTTCCTATAAATAGATGTCTCATTTACAACATTTCCACACCAAATATTAGATAGAGAATCTAGAGAGATAGTGCGTAAGAAATTAGTGAGGAGTAAATTCTTTTGGTGGAAAGAGATTCTACCGGAGGTGTAAGGTAATAACATCTTTCTTCTATATTTTTTTATGATTATTTAGATTATTCTTTTTAGAACTCTTAAACTATTAATATACTATTATTATTATGAATAAGTTACTATGGTAAAAATAAATTACCACTATGTTATTTTTACTACTTACCGTTACTATTCAAAATTTACTATTTATTATCACTATTCACAATTTACCATTTACTGTTATTATTCAAAATTATCATTTACCGTTATTATTCAAAATTTATTAGTTGCTGTTACTATTTAAAATTTACTATTTACTGTTATTGTTCATGATTTACCATTTACCACTGATCCGGTCCCAACACCGGCCCCCAAGAGCATGGCTTTAATACTTTTCCAGATCAGCATTTCGAACAAGAGAAGTACGCTTCAAATACATTATAAGTACTTCTATACGGAGTGCATACCGCCAAGGCACATAACTCCGCCAAGGCACATAACTCCGCCAAGGTATGTTACTCCGCCAAGGCTTATTACCTCGCCAAGGAGGAAAATATTGAATACCTTATACACATGCATGAAATATTCCCAATGCATATTACTCCGCCAAGCCACAGGCTCAATACAGGCGGAATATTGAACTTCCCATACTGCGTAGCGAGCCCATACTTATAACCCCGGCACGAGATTGACTCTGTCTTGAGAGGTTGAAAATGGGAATCACGCTATCACGCATAAGAAGGGAACAATGAATAAAATAATAAAGCATTAGCGCTTTCCAAGCAAGTGGAAATACCCACTACAGTGATGGTGCTCGTGAACGACACAGGGACCCACTACCTTTCTTGCATTATGCCAGAAAACAAGGAACGGGTCCTACCAATAATGGAGCACCAGTAACAGGTATAAAAACCTCAGCAAAAAGGTATAGAGGGATCCCCCCTCAATTCTAAACCTTACACTCTCTTACTTGCATAATTCTCTCTGATTTGCTTTCTAAGTCTAAGAGTATTCTGAAATACTGACTTGAGCGTCGGAGAATAATTGCAGGTACCACCACCAATTGTGTCAAGGCAAAGAAAACAACTTCAGGCGGACTACTACACCGCCACAGTGTGAGTTACACTCCGTCCCAGTGTGGATTATACTCCGCCCAATTCACAAGGACACTCCGTATTTGCATCTGTATAACACATCCTTGTATCAGATTGACATGACATGTACATTTTGAGCTGTTTCAGAATCATAACTTTACACCCCTTGTAAAGGACAGTTCATTGGCACACCCAATGAGACCTGTAAATTTGGTATTCCCACAATCTTTGATCAATCTCCATTACATTCATCATTAATGGAAAGTCCAGGACCAGAAGTGCAGACTGAGGATTCTCCTCCACGCAATCCTAGACGTCTCAACTTTGACAACGATGCTCACAAAAAGGCAACGCATGCTGACTCTCCAGATCCGAGAGATGACATGATCATGATGCTGAAAGAAGAAATTGCTGAGCTTCGTCGTGAAAAGGCAAATCACACTCACGAGAGAGCAGGTCCTGCAAAACAACCGCATCATGAGGCGCATGCACAGGAGGAATCAAGTACTCCTAGCTACTCTCGCATCCCTACTTACATGGAAGAGCAACAAAGCCTTCCACTGGCAAATGCTCAACATCAAGAGGGAAGGAGAGCAGGCTCAATTGCATCCCCCTTGGGGTACAAGATGAGTATCCCATTTTCCAAAAGGCTCATGAATGCGCATGTCCCCAGACATTTGCAGACCATGCAACCTGTTTCCATAGGAAAATACACTGGGGAAACAGATCCTTCTAAGCATCTAGATGCTTACATCTACGAGGCTATGTTCCTAGGTGCAGAAGAAGATGTCATGTGCAGAATGTTCCCCAGAACCCTTACAGGTGAAGCTCTTAGTTGGTTCAAGAGTTTACCATCAGGTTCCATTGATTTATGGGAGGACCTGGCTACAGCTTTTGGCAGCCACTTCATGATCTCTAGGGATGCACCTAGAACTTCTCATACCTTGGCTCAGATCAAGCAAGGTGACAAAGAATCTCTGAAGGATTTCCTTAAGAGATTCTATAAGGAGGCAGCCATGGTTCCAAATCTGACAGAAGCAATACAGTTGCATATCCTTATCGAGGCTATACAGCCAAAGTCACCTTTTGCTCTGTCATTGGCAAAGGGACCTCCATCTACGATGGAGGAATTTCGCAGGAAGGCGTCCAAGTATGTGGGTATTGAGATGCATCTGGAAGCCACTGCATCTCGCAGTAAACCATCCACCGCAACTCCACATCATGACAAAGACAAAGAAAGGTCATCCAAGAATGACAAGTTCCACCAGAAAGACAAAATAGGGAACCAACCCTTCAAACAGCAAGATAGACGTGTGTTCAATTTTGCTCATTATGCACCCCTGAACACGTCATATGAACAAATCTTGTGTGAAATAGGATGGACTACCCTTAACATTTATGGGATTCAATGTCCACCTCCAATCAGACGCGGTGGGAACCCAAAGAAATATTGTGAGTTCCATGAGTCAGTTGGCCATACCACGGAGGAGTGCAAGCAACTCAAAAATACCATTGAGGTACTCATTCGTGAAGGCAAACTGAAACATTATTTGTTCAAGGGTAAATCTCATGATGAACCAGAGAAGTTTGAGAAAAAATCTCGTGATCGTTCTCCTGATCCTGATAACACTCGGGAGCCAAAACGTACGGCGGCAACAGAAAGACAAAAAGGCATTGTTCTTGAGTCCGCCCAAAGAGAACCAAGTCCAGAACCCAGATCATGGGGTAAAAGGCAGGTTGTAGATATGATTGCTGGGGGCTTCGCCGGAGGCGGACCCTCAAACACCGCCAGGAAAAATCATCATCGTATGATCTTGTCTGTGCAAGGCAAAGGTAAGGAATATCGCCCATTCAGGAACGGGGTCCAGACTCCGCCTATAACCTTCACAGATGATGATTTTGGCCCTACTATTCCTGAGGGAGATGATGCAGTAGTGATTATTGCAGTAATCGCTAATATGGATGTAAAACGCATCCTAATTGATCAGGGAAGTTCCTGCGACGTTATCTTTTATAACTGCTTTAAACGCATGGGACTAACTGATGCTGATTTGCAGCCTTATACACAGGACCTTACAGCCTTTAATGGCGCCAAACAGCCCACTAAAGGCTACTTGGACACAAGGATCACTTTTCACGGTGAACCTAGAGCAAGAACTGTGAAATCCAGGATTCTTGTCATTGATGTTAAATCTCCATACAATGGCATCATCGGGCGGCCCACTCTTAATGCCATGGAAGCCATCGTTTCAACCCCCCACTTGTTAATCAAGTTCATTGATAAAGATAATCAAGTCTCATCTGTAAGGGGGGACCAGGAGATGGCTCGTTATTGTTACAATTTGAGTCTTAACATGGTGAAGCTTGAAACCATGTCTAAGAAAAGAAAATTGAACGAAGGAAGCAGTGCGGCGGCATCCGTCAATTTGGTGGATCTTGACCCCAGGGCGGAGTCTTCTATAGACCCACTAAATCCTTTGAAACCAACCCCTGATGGTGGCTCTAAGTCTATTATTTTAGGCGGCACCCCGGAGCAAATCACAAACATCAATGACAAACTGGAGACTAACGTGGAAGCAAGACTGATTGCACTTCTCCATGAATACAAAGAAATTTTTGCTTGGACCGCTGCAGACATGCCTGGCATGGATCCTAACTTTTGTTGTCACCGCCTGGCGGTGTATCCTGAAACTAAGCCAGTGGCACAAAAGAAACGGCGTATGGGTCCTGCTAAGCAAAAAGCTGCTTGTGAACAAACAGAGGAGCTCCTCAAGGCGGGGTTCATCAGGGAACTCCGTTACTCCTTATGGCTGTCCAACGTGGTTATCGTACAGAAAGCCAATGGCAAATGGCGTATGTGCATAGACTACGTTGATTTGAATAAATGCTGTCCCAAAGATCCATACCCTCTCCCCAACATTGACAGATTGGTTGACGATTCCTCAGGATACAAGTATCTATCTTTTATGGATGCCTACTCCGGATACAACCAAATTCCAATGTGTGAGGATGATCAGGAGAAGACAGCATTCATTAATGACAAAGGGGTCTTTTGCTACAACGTCATGCCATTTGGGCTAAAGAACGCCGGGGCAACCTACCAGCGCATGATCAACAAAGTTTTTGAGGGTATGCACACAAAGCTGGTAGAGGTTTATATTGATGACATTATTGCCAAGACCTCGGAGGGAGGAGACCATGTTGAAGACCTACGCCTCATCTTTCAACGCCTACAGCAATACAACATGAGACTCAATCCATTAAAATGTATATTTGCTGTTCCTGGGGGCAGATTTTTGGGTTTCATGTTAACACAAAGAGGCATAGAGGCTAATCCTGATAAATGTCGCGTAATCCAAGAATTGCAGAGCCCCAAAACATTGAAGGAGGTACAATCCCTCAATGGCAAAATCGCTGCTCTAGCACGATTCATGCCAAAAATGGCTCATCACTCTCTTCCCTTGTATAAAATGCTGAAGAAGGATAAGAAATTCAGTTGGGGCCCAGAACAAGAGGCGGCATTCCAAAGCTTGAAAAATGTCTTGGCCAGCCCTCCAATCCTGGTAAAACCAAGCCCAGGTGAACAACTCATTGTTTATTTGTCTGTTTCAGATGAAGCGCTGGCAGTGGCTCTGGTCAAGGAAACAGTTGAAGGCCAACGACCGGTGTACTTCACTGGTAAAACATTGCATGGTGCAGAGTGCCATTATCAGAAGATTGAGAAGGCAGCACTTGCAGTTGTTTGGGCCTCACGACGCCTAAGACCATATTTCCATGCCCATCCCATCCTGATTCGCACAGACTTGCCACTTCGTACTATATTGTTCAAACCAGACCTGGCTGGAAGGATGATCAAATGGGCTATAGAGCTCTCTGAATTTGACATATCATACGAGCCAAGAACTGCTATCAAGGCACAGGTCCTGGCAGATTTCGTAGTTGAATTAACAAGCTCTAGCCCAGATGCAGATCATTCACATTGGACAATATACGTTGATGGATCTTCAAATAGCAAAGGATGTGGAGCAGGAATTGTTATAGAAAGTGATGACGGAGTACATCTTGAAATTTCATTGCACTTTACCTTCACTACGTCTAACAATCAGGCGGAGTATGAAGCCTGCTTGGCCGGACTCAGAGCAGCACAAGATATTGGGGCCAAAACTGTTACCCTATGCAGTGATTCTCAATTAGTCATCTCAAAGGAAACCAACTTCTGCTAAAGTTCGCTCACACCCTCGCCTAATTTTTGGTTCTGCTGATTTAGATCTGAAACTTGTTGTTTCAGCAGAACATTGTCAGCCTTCACCTGGGAGAGTCCACCCACCTCTTCGCCCAGCTTTACATTCTGCTCTTTTAAGCCAGAAACTTGCTTTTCCAACAAGACTTTATCAGTTCTCACCCGAGCCAGCTCCTCCTCCAGCTTCTTGATGTCGGAATCGGCGGTGTCAAGGTGTTTATCCTTCGCCTTGATCACCTCCGACAGCTGTTCATTATCATGTTCCAAGCTGCGTATCTTTTCAATAGAATCATGAAAAGATTCTTGAAACATGTTGGCCTCAGTAGCAACATCAGCAATACGTGGCACAGAGGCTAGAAAACCATCAATTTCTACAAGGTGCCACCTTGCAGCTGCAGCAGCGTCTGGAATCTCTTGGAAGTCGATGTCGGGGCGGAGGATGAACTCCGGATCACGCCTCTCCAACTGGCGGGATCCCATATTTGCAAAATACAAGAAGGGATTCAGTCGAGACCCCGCCAAAGGCAGAGAGACGGATCGCCTGGATGACTCCCCTGGAACATCAATAAAGAAAACTGGTGTCCCTCGAGTAGCCAAGCCCAAGGCGGGATTCTCAGTCGGGCGGACTGGGGAAGTTTGAACTCCCTCCGCCTCATCTCCCACAACTTGGTTTGGAGAGGCTTGAATTCCCTCTGCTTCCTCCCCCATGACATCTTCTTTGAGGACGCCTTCAACACCGCCCATATCAGCAGTAGTACCCACAACAGGTACCTCCTGAGTCTTCTCCAAGTTGATGGCGGTGTCAGCTGATGCTCCTTCCCCAACCTTCTTCTTTCCCTTGTTCTTTCTTTTGAGCAAAGGTTGGGGATCCACTTCCTCTTCCTCCTCCTCAACAGCTTCTGGTTCTTAGCGTTTTTTAGAACGCCTTTCAACATCAACTGCTGAGGACCCTGCACCACCTTCTAAATTCACTATAGTAGTGGATGCAGGGAAAGGAAGAATCTTTGTTAGAGCAGCAGCCAAATTCCTCCTGGGCTGCACATTGTTCTTCGCGTCAATTTCCTCGCAGCTCATACGAATCTGCTTGATACGCTCCATCCCAGGGAATTCAGCAATTTCTCCTGCAAAATAATATACATACACACGATTAGAAGCTGCATGAAAAAACAAAAGTAATATTTAAGCGACAAGTCTTAAAGAATTACTTAAATAATCCTCAGCATCCCGCCCAAGCAGCCTTTTGCATAAGAACTGCTTGTGGACGGAGTTGTACTCCTTCAACGTCCGGAGCACTTCCACAGAAGTAGCTGACAAGGCACCCTCCTCAACTTCATAAGCTTGTTTGGTCAGGAGGAAGTGCTCATGGGTCCACGCTACTGGGAATTTGTCAATTCCCTCCTTACTCCGCCAGAAAACGGACTTGTTCTTCCTGACAGAGACTTTTACAAAGCTCATCCTAAAGTGAAGTCCGCCTTCTTTGGCAGAGTCAGTAAATGCCTTGAAATTTACAATCTTCGGCTCTGCCCGAAGAGTTATAAAGCCCATGCCGCCAGTTTTTGTATTTACTCTCCTCATAATGCGGCAAAAGGCAAAGAATAACGCCACAGTAGGCGTAAACTCCAGATGTTTAGCCAACACCTCGAAGTTGTGAACTATTCCCCAACTGTTAGGGTGCAGCTGAGAAGGGGCGCAATCCAAGAACGTCAGTACGCCCATCTGGAATCTATTCAGTGGAAATCGTACCCCCAACTGGGTAAACAAAATATCGTACATGTATAATGTACGTTCATCTTGAGGACGATGGCATATACATTCATACGTCTTGGGTGAACGGACGATGAACCTCTTCTCATACCTCTCATCCTTCCAAACTGGCACAGACAACTCCGTTACCCCTCCGCTTGTTGTCGCATGACGAGAGGAAGCATCTTTAACATCTTCCTCAACCCAACAATAAGGGTCAACCTCAAGCATCTTTTTCCAGTCCAACCCATGCAACACAACGTTTTGACACTCTGCCATCGTTCTTACTTCAATCTGAGGAATACCTCCTGATACAAACGAATGTACAGCATTACTAAAAAACTCCACACTGCTGTAAAATGTTGCATCCCTCCCAGTATAAAAAGCCTCATCTCCACTCTCAATATCCGAAAACATCGGACGAACAGAAACCCTAGAGCACGACTCTGACTTTTTTCCTCTCATCCTCGTTTCAACAAACACACATATAAAGAGAACAGAACCAACCCAATAACAATGAAGACAGGAGATAGAGGAAAAAGAGAGTTACCTTAAGTTTCTGAAGAAATGAAGAACTGCAACAACAAACGACTCGCACGAAAGCAACGTTCAAAAGGCAGTTTTAATACGCAAACGCAGAGAAGAAGATGAAGCGAAAAGTTTCCCCTCCTAAGAGTTTATCTATTTATAGGCATGGCTTGGGGGGAAACGAGTAAAGCCTCATTAATCTCAGAAACGCAACTACAGCCGTTGGATGAATTTAACGCAATTACAGTCGTTGGATGAATCTCGAGACAAGCATCTTTTGGGCTGTATTTTCAAAACCCAAGGCCCACGATAATAACCTCGAAAACGTATTCAACTGCCACCCCACGCATTTATGTCCCATCATTGGAATGTCAATCGTTACGAGGGCATACGTGGCAATGAAAGATTGAAGCGGCAAAACGCAGTTTCGAGGCGCATTAATGACAGGCGTGGCAAGTAATGATGAAAGCATTAAATGCACGAAAACACTTGTCCGAAAAATCCTGAACTGGCAAACGCCGCCTAAACCCATGCCTATAAAAGTTAAACTTAAGTGTTATAGCTCATTAAAGTGACTCTGCCAGTCACTATAACAAGCTAGGGGGCATATGATCCGGTCCCAACACCGGCCCCCAAGAGCATGGCTTTAATACTTTGCCAGATCAGCATTTCGAACAAGAAAAGTACGCTTCAAATACATTATAAGTACTTCTATACGGAGTGCATACCGCCAAGGCACATAACTCCGCCAAGGCACATAACTCCGCCAAGGCACATAACTCCGCCAAGGCACATAACTCTGCCAAGGTATGTTACTCCGCCAAGGCTTATTACCTCGCCAAGGAGGAAAATATTGAATACCTTATACATATGCATGAAATATTCCCAATGCATATTACTCCGCCAAGCCACAGGCTCAATACAGGCGGAATATTGAACTTCCCATACTGCGTAGCGAGCCCATACTTATAACCCCGGCACGAGATTGACTCTGTCTTGAGAGGTTGAAAATGGGAATCATGCTGTCACGCATAAGAAAGGAACAATGAATAAAATAATAAAGCATTAGCGCTTTCCAAGCAAGTGGAAATACCCACTACAGTGATGGTGCTCGTGAACGACACAGGGACCCACTACCTTTCTTGCATTATGCCAGAAAACAAGGAACGGGTCCTACCAATAATGGAGCACCAGTAACAGGTATAAAAACCTCAGCAAAAAGGTATAGAGGGATCCCCCCTCAATTCTAAACCTTACACTCTCTTACTTGCATAATTCTCTCAGATTTGCTTTCTAAGTCTAAGAGTATTCTGAAATACTGACTTGAGCGTCGGAGAATAATTGCAGGTACCACCACCAATTGTGTCAAGGCAAAGAAAACAACTTTAGGCGGACTACTACACCGCCACAGTGTGAGTTACACTCCGTCCCAGTATGGATTATACTCCGCCCAATTCACAAGGACACTCCGTATTTGCATCTGTATAACACATCCTTGTATCAGATTGACATGACATGTACATTTTGAGCTGTTTCAGAATCATAACTTTACACCCCTTGTAAAGGACAGTTCAACCACTATTATTCAAAATTTACTATTTACGATTTACTATTTACTATTACTATTCAAAAATTACTATTTACCGTTACTATTGACGATTTACTATTTACCGTTACTATTTACTATTACTATGCGTATTTACTATTTATCATTCTGATAGCAATCTTAATTTTCATCTTATGCTCATACTGAAATAAATTAGTATTAATATTTTGTTAGAACTTGGAGGCGTAGAGCGAATTCACTTTTGGTAGCAAATCAAGGTAAGGGGGTGAGATAAGGATATAATATAAAAATACATAAGAATATTGGGAGGAGTCCCCTACTCCTTTTAAACATAACAATATTATTATTTTAAAATAATAACTTTGAACTTAAAATTTATAATAATTGTTATTAAATTAAGCATCTTGTGTAACTTAATATCTGAAATATTTAAGAACTTGAACTATTATGACCTATGCGGACTGGACTGAACCTATGCAAGGACTTGGACTATTATGACCTATATGGACTGAGCTAGACCTATGCAAGGATTGGACTATCTTGGATTTACATAGACCTGTGCGAGGAATTGACCATAGAACTTAAAACAAACTTTATTAATTTAAATAATCATTAAATTTTAAATTATCATATTTATAACTGATGTTTAATTATTTGATTTAATTATGATTGTTAATATTTATTTATGCTTTATGATGTTTGATTGTGATTGACAATGTTTGATTATGATTGATAATCTTGTACTGTGGAGTTTGAGCATATAGCAAGCATGACGGAAAGCTAAAATTCAGTAAGAATTTACTTATCTCCTACTTCTTTATTTACTTATTCATCTTTATTCAAATTACTTTTAAGAAATTTCTTAGATTTCAATAAAACTACTTTAAGTTTTTAGAAATCTCTTTTTATCTTTTAATATATATGTATATATCTTTACTAAAATTTAGATTTTTAGTTAGTTTATTAGAAAGAAAAAGAAAGAGAAATTATTTTATAAAAATAAATTTTTACTAATATTTTAATATATACATATTATTTAAATGTTTAAAAAATATTATACAAAATTTTCAAGTACTAAGGTTTTAAAGATTGATAATTCCTAATTCGAGTTTTTAGTAATTGATTTTGAATTAACCTATAGACTTTCTAAAGAAGGTTGTGAAAAATATATTTAAGGCTTTGAAACTCAAATTATAAGGAGATTTGATTTGTGATTTGAAAAGGAACTGTACTAAAATTCTATGTGTGTATTTGAGAATTTGAAAAAGTACAGTTTACTGGGGTGGCTATGTCGCGATTCGTAGGCCCCGATAATATAATTGAGTTTCTAAAAGCCTTAACCAACTAAATACATGAGTAATTCATGCATCATAAATCATCAAAGAGAAACAAAATGATATTGTCTGGGGACAGATTATAGAAACCGAGGATACATTAGAGGAGGCTTAATTATGAGCCTTGGGATGAGAGGGTGTGAAAGGGTGCTTCAAGGGACCTGGGGTAGCTCCCTAGTGTCAGATACTTTCACAATACCTGGGGTAGCTCCCTAGTGTCAGATACTTTCACAATAAAAACCTTCTCAATCTGACTAGTCTCCAAGTGTTTCCATGCCAGTTGAGCTGTTCATGTTATTATTATCCGGAATTATGGAACAGTGTAAACTCTTGGTTGGCCCAGTGTAAATTAAAATTTAAGGGGCTGCATATATAGGTAAGTTATGATGAAGATATTGCATAACATTCATACATTCATAATTGATTGTGTATGTGATTGTGATTGATATTATTATACTAGTTTGTGAAAACTCTTTATTTCTTATGTCCTATTTGGGAATATTATATTCTGTTTCTCACTCCTTTCTCCGTGTTTTGTTTCATATGTTTTAATTGATGGTTCGTACAGAGGGAAGGATCAAAGAATCTCGATAGTATATATATATAGCACGTACTAGAAAGGGAGCTTGGTATGAATACCGTGGTCCAATGAATAAATAATGTCATTAGGCAACTGCTCTTGGTCCATGAAGTTTCATCTCTTTCTAATAATGTTTAATATTTATTTTATTTGGATGAATGTAAAATTACTTTATAAATTTTAATGATATTCATGAGGTATTTTAGAAATATTGTATGTAATTGTACTCTGATAGTTTCTTTTAGCGATTATATTTTTAGTAAAAAAAAATTTCATGAATTTTTTAGAAATTATTGAGATGTAACCGAGGGTGTTACCTGACACCCCATTTCACCCCACAACGCGTAAGGCTGGTGGTTTGGTACAAGGAATCACTCCAAGACCTTTATTTCCCCACTAGAATAGAGGATATAATATTAGGTCTCCACTGGACCGATGTCAAAAATAAGCTTATAAACATTATTAAGGACTGTCCCGAGGCTGACCCTTGCACCCCAGCCTAGACTAGTTCAATAACTCTAAACAACACATTAAAGACTAATAATAGAATTGATTGTGTAGTAGTACTTTACTTAATTATCTTTGCTTATAATATGTGATATGACTCAACTACTAAAGGAAAAAATGTCAGTTCATAAAAATTAAAAGTATAATTCATCCAAACTAATAAAATTCTATTAAATTTCTACTTGTGCACAACAAAAATGATAAAGAATTCAAAATATACATAAGAGATATCCAAAAACATAATGTCAATTATTATAACTAAAGAAATTAAATTTAACTATCTTGTTACTAAATAAAGAGATCAAACCAACTTACATGCCACTGATTCACAATTCAAAACAACAATAAATGTCTGAGCTACCAGCCAGTTTTCAAAAGAAAGATCAAAAGACTACCAAACATAGCTATATACATGGTTTTATCAAAATAACAATAACATCATACACGCTTGGCATTGAATTCCCAATATCTTCATTTAGTGCTAACCTCACCTGCATCTTCCTAGTTTCTGTCATTAGTCACTAATAATCCATAAGTAAAAATGGGGTGAGTGTCTAGATTTTCAAGTATAAAAGAAAAATGAACCAAAGGAAAGCATAATCTAGCAACTACCAATTTAAACACCATAATCACCATTTTCAAACTAGGCATATCATATTCATAACATCATTCTCAAGATTATAATTTTATAAGTCTAATCGTCAAAGGTTTAGGTTCCATAACATCATCAATACATGTAATACTACATAATTGATTTAACAAATGAGCCTATCACTATACACCAATATTTGAATACTCTAAGGATTGACCATTAGTTGGGAGTCCTCCGACATCCCGTGGACTATCTGGTCCACCGAGCTTTCTGGCTCTCCATCCCAACCACAGGGTCCCTCCAAACCACTAGGTAGCTTTATTAAATCCCTTTAGACCGTTGGAGCAAAAAACGAGGGGAAAACATATCGAACAATCATCATAAAACAAGTCAATGCATACAAAGCACATATACTTAATGTCTAGCAATTTTTTACTCGGTTCCGGTACTCCGATAACAAGGAACCATCAACATAATATCATTAAACTCATAATTCATCGTCCTGACACTTTGACCTCAAAGGGACATCCCCAAATTCCTTTTTTTTCAAATACAGAATTTAATAACTATTTATCTTTAAGTAATTCTATAATTCTCAACATCAACATGTAATTTAAAACATCACTGGCCTCATAAAATATCAACATATAAATCATATATAATCCATCCATCAATCTCAAATAATTATTTAAACAATTTCAACTCGTTAAGATTTAGTTCCAACCCAATATAATTTACATAAATTGAAACATCGACGTGTAGAATTCAACTTCATTTAAATTAGAGACTAGAAATACCTTTTCCTATACACCAATAGAGTAAAATAATTTTCTAAAATACCCTAGACCTGATACACCCTCTTACCTTGTTTCTACATGTCAAAAACGTCGACCTTGTGATGATTCAGAATAGGTCCTATAAAACCCAACATAGGATAATTAATTCCAAGTGTCAAAACAAAAAACTCTTTATGAAACAACACCGAAATTGAGTTTTAGAGGCATCGAAGCTTACCTTTATCCTTTCTCACTTAAGACGCGAGCTCCGACGTCAAGGTTCTTTCTCCGGTTGTTGGTTCCAACCCTACAATAGTCGAAACACCAAAAAGTTAGTATCATCACGAGCCTTGTGATACCAGAAATCCATCAACTAGTTTAATTTCTTGAAATTCAACCAAAATTAGAAATCTAGTAAGAGAAAAAGATGACAAAATCCAAAATTGAGAGCACCTGTAGCTTCCTTTCACCTCCAATTGTAGGAATATGAAGTTAGAATTAAAAATCGACGAGAAACCAAGGGGTGGTCAAGGCTAACTGCTACACAACCATGGTGGTTCTTGTTCTCTCTCAGTGCACGAAGGAAAGATGAGGTGAAGATGAAGACCATGGTGGTTTCTAACCACTTTTGCTCATTTGACATTTTCTCCTTTTTTTATTTGATTTCTTTTATTAAATCCAACATTTACTTTAACTTCTTAACTTAAGTACCTTTACTTTTTACCATGGTAAACTAGATTTCACCATCAACTTTTATTAAATTGAAAATATCAAACTTTAATCACTTTAATTTAATTATTTACGCATCTTTGATCGTTTAAAAAATTTAATAACTTCATTAATATTTTTAATTAATTCCATTCAATTAACTTTAACCTCAACAAATCTCAGTTTAATTAAATTAATCCTAATTTAAAATTTTAGGGATTTTACATGTGAGGATTAAAATAAAATGAGAGAAAAAAGAATCAAGATAGAATATGTATTATTCAAATAGTGTGAGAATTTTCTTTGCTAGGATTCTTATTTGAACATAGTCGATCTTATTAAGAATTGCTCAACTCTTGCGGTGATCCTCAAGGCTAATCAAGCTTCCGAGTTTTTGTGCCGCCTATATCTCACTTGGTCTTCTTCCTTTTTGCATTTCATAGGTCAAACTGTGTTCCCAATTTTTAAGTTAGGGTCCATACAATAACTCAATTTCTTGCTAGAGTTATCTTCTATTTGATCTTACCTTGTGTGTTTAGGGTTAAGTGAATACTAAAGAATTTTCCCTAAAGTTGATCCTAATTGTTATGAACTCAGCCCTAGAAAGATCTTAAAATTCTAAGAAGCTTAGAGAAACCTCATCATTTGGTATCAAAGCTTTGACTCCTTGATTTTTAGGCATGGAAAGAATATATGATGATTTGCTTTTTCTTAATTATGATCAAAGTTTTTTCTTGTCAAAATGGAAATGATGATGAAAAAGCACACTGAGAAATTCTATGAGAGGATTAATAGATTTCAAGAAAAAATTATAAAAAAAGAAAGAAAACTTAGAGAGAAAAAAATCAAAAGATGATAAGATTATTGTACCATCTTCTTATGGAAAGATTGATGTCAATGCTTAAGAAGGGAGAATGAAGGAAAAGAGAAAAAAGGGAAAACGAAAAGAAGTGGAAAAAAAGATTTTGAGAGGATAAAAAGTGAGATAGATAGAGAGAATTTTTAAGGTGTTGAAAAATGACAAGAAATAAGATAAAGAGTTTAAGAAAAATAAAAATGAAGAAAATAAGAAAGAAGAGAAAGAAGAAGATGAGGAGTTACATTCATTGAATGTTATTATTAGAGAAAATAAAGAAGACATAAATGAAGAAGAGAATGAGAGGAATAAAGAATTGAGTGAAAATCAAAGTAGGATGTGATTCAATATTTTTAGTGAAAAAGAAAGAAAAGTTGAGGTTAAAAACATTTCATATACCCTTCATTTAATAATTGTACATCGTAATAATTCTTGTTCAAGTTTTGTCACATTTTTCAAGCAAGAAACTCATTAGGAATTTCAAAGGGTTTGTAAGGAAATCATAAATTCTCTTGATATGAAGTTTTCAAGTGATCCAAAAGATGATTATGTTTTTCTCTCTATAAATAAAATATTTCATCGATTAATGAAGTGTGCTAGAGGAATTAAAGTTAAAAACAAATTTCAAAGGTTAATTTTTGACCCTGGTATTGATTTAGCACCTTTTCGTGGAGGAAGTTGAAGTTTGAATTCGAGTATGATTTTTCTCGAAGAATGAGAGAATGATTATTTTTTAATTTGAGAGCAATTTAACACCTTTTTATTAAGTAGTCTAATATAAATTTTTGTTTTTCTATTTTAATTATAATTTCTATATTTTTTTAGTTATATTTTTCATATGTCTTTTAGATTTTCCTAAGTGAGTTTTTATTGTTTTTATGAGTTTCTAGGTCATTAGAATAGATGATGAGATTTTAATTTAAAACTTAATGTTAGTGGGTATTTACTTATGGGGTTATTAGTACTTGAGTGAATATTTAAGGCTTAGTGGAATTTCTAGAGAAAATTTAATGTGTAAACATTCTAGTTAACCTATAAATACGAACTCTTTGTAATGAAAATGAATCAACTTGAGTTTTAAGTAACTCTGAGTTTTTCTCTTTTTTAGAAACTTCTCTTGTTCTTGAGTACAAAGTTAAGTCTGATCTTATCAAAATAATTTATCTTGTGGTAGTCAAGCCTGATTTTATCAAGGGCACTTGTGGTGATTAAATCAATCATATCAAGTTTACTTGTGACGATTAACCAATGACTTAGCACTCACCTTAACTCTAATTTATTTATTTAGTGTGCATCAATATCTTTCTTTAAATCCTTACCTTGAAAGAATCTTTTCTCAACATTGAATATCAAGGTGATTCCTTTTCGTTCATATCAAACCACCTTACAAGGCTAAATACTCTTGGGTGACTAATAATGAAGTAGTACCATCGTCCTGATCCTTCATAAGGGAAACTATAAGCAATTTTTTTTATCAGACATTAACTTGGAATCACATGTATCTAAAGCATATTTTACTAAAATCAATATAGTTGTATGTAAACCAAGAAAAAGCATGATGAGTTAAAAGATCCTTCAATCTTATTGTTAAGAAGAAATTACTATTCTCAATATTTAACCACTTTTAAATTCATTAGGTCCATGTATTGATTCTTGAATACTCATTATAGTATAGAATATTCATGTGGTATTTTCTCAAACTTTACACGTGTGATACATGTTCCCTCGAGTAAAACTCTTTTGTAGTGCAATGCCTATCTTTTGTTACAATACATGTAGAATATCTATTATTTAAGAATTGAAGTCAATTTGCTATATAAAAAATGGATATCAATGATCTTTTATGAAGAGGTGACCAGGAAACTAACGGTTTTGCTCGGTTAGCTGAGAATGCCTGACTTATCAATTTATTTGGCAAACTATAAAAAATTATTTGTTTACCTACTAAATTCCACGTAATGGTAGGATTTTGGTAATTTAGTACTGAAACATTAAGTTGAAATTAATCTCAAGTTTCATTTTAAACCAAAAAATTAGCATCATTCTTTAAACATTTTTTCCCTTTAAAAAAGAATTTTGTAGCTAGAGACATGTTTGAAAAAGATTATTATTTATAAGCTAAAATTTTAAAACTATGGTTAAAAACTGTTTCTATAGTGATATAACTTCCATGTCTCTATTTCATATTTATTAATTATAATTTAAATTCATGACTTTTTTTTATTGAATAAAGAAATGTTAATTTTTAAATTTTTATTAGAGGTGTTAGTAATGGAATTTGAACTACTTCTTTCACTCTAAGCATTGAACCAACTTGTATAATATCTTCATTTAATTGTATAACTAACAGCATTTAAATAATTTTATATCTTTTATCTTTATTGTAAAATAATTAACTATGTAAACAAAATAAATTACATATAATAAATTGTTAAATTTTCATCTATCATATTATTATAAATTATGCTTGGTATTCACTTACAAAAAATATTGAAATAATTTCGATCTAAAATTAAGCTAATTCAAACCCACACTAGATCACCTCATGGGTGGATCATTATTTTTTATAATTTCATATTGGGGACATTTTTGTATATATTGGGGACATTTTTGTATATATCATAACATAAAATTACATAAAACTGATACTTCGTGAACTGAAAGTGCAGAAGATATATAATAAGATCGCAGCATTGTCACATTATTACTGAAACGGCATTAATTAGAATATTTTAGAAATTATAGGCATAAACTATGATCAAATTAAGCACTGAATTGGCTTTGTCCATTATCCATAAGCCAACAACCAGTGACTTCAGACAACATCTATGAAACAAATGACTTATTACATAACAATATTACATTTATTTCCCATTTGTGTGTTCACTCAACCATGTCCCCCAAACATATGCCATTCAACACTGCAAGCTTGGTGTGTTTGTTTAATGGCTTGAATTATGAATGGACCAATCTCTTAAAGGGTTTGGGAAAAAGACATTGATTATTGCTTCCGAAATCTCCAACCTATGCATGCAACATGTATGAAAGATCGATTTGTATTTAAATATAAAATTGCACAGGATCGTATCATAAGAAAACTCACCGTAAATTTTGGAACTTAATTCAATATGTATCCTAGTGAGGCCAAAGAGCCATATATGCATTAATTTGTTGGTGCCTTCCTTTGGGTAGATTTATCCAATAACCCATTCTAATAGGATTGGTTGGGCCTTGACTGATATCTATGATGCATGCATATAGATCTTTTTGACTCGTTGTACACTTCACAGCTCATTGCTTCAAGTGTGCTTGTCAAACCCTAAAATATGTACTGTCAAAAAAAAACCCTAAAATAGGTGTCCCTTACTGGATAGTTCTAGGGAGACCTTAGGGGACACGCACAATGGATAAGGGTTCAAATCCTTCCATACCAATAATTCCACCCCCATCCCCTTGTCTCCTGGACCGAAAAAAGAAAAGAGAGAAAAAGAAAAATCATTACATATATATTATTTATATAATACTTTTTGCTATATTAATTATTTTGTATTTCTTTCCATCACGTTAATCATCTCATTAATTTTGTACACATTTGTTTTCTCTTCTCTCTTCTTATCTCTACTATGGTATGAAATATTGTAAAAATTATGGGTATTAAAATCTTGACCAAATCTAAAGTATTATATATGATCATATTCTAGGTAACCTGAAACATCTTAACTGTGTGTGTAAGAACTCTAGAAATAAGGAAATGTAAAAATATGAAAAAAAGAAAGAAGAATCATCGAGTTGGTAAAATGAGCATGTTTTGATGGGTTGAGTTGGTCCACCCATAAAATAAGTGAGTTTGAATATCTAAATATGAAACTCAAATTAATGAAGGTTTTTTTTTTTACCTAGTCTATAAAAAGCCCACACTTATTGTGGATCAAACAATCTTGATTTATCTCTTGTAAAATTATGAAAGATGTTTGAAAAAAACTTAAATTTATAAGATGGGTCTGGTGCTCATAAAAAAATTAAATGAGTTTTAACACCTTATAAATTAAAATTTGAATTAACGTGGACTTTTAAAACTCGACCCATTTAGGACCACTTTATCTGTTTTACCAGCTATAATATTAAAAAAGGTAAAAAAAACGAGAAATATATTAGTCATGAAGTGCTTTAATTTCTTTCATTTGGTCTCCCATCCGCCATAGTTTTTCCCACTTCTATCTTTGTTAACTATGGGTTACGAACAAAAAGTGGGTTCTCACAATAGAAATATTTGAAATAGGAAGTAATGTTGATAGATAGCTTCCTTTAAAATCAGACAAACAAGTTTTCCTGCGTATCAATCAATTATAAGAACTCGGTCGTGCGTGAGTGTTCTAAATTGTTTAAAGATGGCACTATCATATGATGATGTCAATTAACCCAATTTTAACTATGTGTTTTAGTCATTAATATTTCGGCTGGATACAAGAACATTGAATTTAGCTGAAATTTTAATTATAAATGTCGTGTGTCTTCGACTAAACTTAATTGAAGTTTGTTCCAATCTTGCTTTGTTCAATTCATATACGCCAAGAAATAAAACAAAAAAAAGGGAACTCTAGTCCAATACTCACGATATGTGTCCGGTGGCAGATTTCGACTGGAAATTGAGACCCACTGGCTATAGTAGATATACATACTAAACGAAAATGATTTCTTCAATAGTTATAAGTAATCATATATAGTTTCATTCAAATTTCAAACTAATGTAGCACTTACATTTAGTTATAAATAAATTCTTTTCTTTAATTATTGAAAACAATTAGGATTAAATATACGATATCTTTAAATTCATATAAGCCAATAGTCATATATATATATATATATATATATATATATATATATATATATATATGTATGTTATTAAAAACAATTAGAATTAAATATGCCTTATCTTTAATATAAGTCAATAACCATGCACAAATATTATTTTGTGGATCCAATATTGTGTGTGTGTTCAGCCAGTGAATGTGTCATGATGTTACATTGACACGTTTCTCGATCGTTTAACATACAACAGATATTAATTTCATAATTTTAGAATAGTAAATTCCATTAATTTGTCCAACAAAGCCAAACAACATATGAAACAAAACTAACGGATGAATCCATTTTTGCAAGGTCACTCAATTGATGTAAAACTTTTGATACTCATTTTAATACTTAATTGTGTTGAGTTACGTGGAAAACTCTGAAATCTTAACTCATGCTTGAATAGATAGAAGTCCTAATTAAGTTGCAAATTATAGCTAGCATGGAGCTCTTATGAAGAAGGTGTCTAGAAAAGGCCATCAAGCCATGAGTCATGAAATGGAAATGAATATATGTTAAAGCTTTGTCGTTTATTGCCAACTCACATCACTATCTGCCTCCACATGATTTAAAATAGAAATGACAAAGCCATAGAAGAAATTAGATTCTGTGCATTGATTAAACTGTTAAGTGTGTTGGACATCCTGGCACGTAATTATGGGATGAGATTTGAAGTAGATTAATTAGAATAAAAATTGCTTAAACAAAATAATATATTTTAGTGGGGAAAAAGAACACGAGGTATCACCGTTCACCAACTTGATCTGATCATGCATTTTTGTCGTTTCATGGTCTTGATGGTTCCGAAAAGGCCAACTAACTAGTGTCGTTTGGTTCCAATATATTGGAATTACAACATTTTAATTAGAAATAAGCTTTTATTCATTAACCAGATAAAATTGAATAAAATATCTCCAACGATTTATTCATTTAGCAGATAAAATATGATGTTTGTCAAATTATGAAATAATTATTATTCAAGTACCCAATATATAATTAATAAGGGGTGGGAGGATTCACTTCCATAGCTGCAATTGAAATTCTTTTGAGCTTTGTCCTTTTGAAGCATTGGAAAAATTATCGAATAAGACGAAAACATATATTTCAAAGAACAGCTGCAGCTGCAAGTATCTCTAGAATTATAGCTAGGTAGCTAGCAGACAGCCTCGTCGTAGACAACTTGATTAAGAAAGTTTTTTGAGATTCGACGAGATTGCTGTTATTATTACAATTGTGAAAAAAATTAAACAAAACCACCACAAATTTTAAAAAATAAACTAAATCCAAATGTTAGAGATTCAAAATTCATAAAAGACTTCGATAACAGGGGCAGCGATAAATAAATAAAATTAAGAGGGGAGGCAATGATAATTTTTTGTTGGGTCAAGAAGGGTTGTGCGGTGGCTGATGGTGAGAAGCTCTGCATGAAGGTTGTGTTGGCGGCAATCTGAACGGAGACTCCAGGGAAAGGGACAACATGACTGTGAGGGTATTTGGTTTGCAGTTGGGAAAACGGAGTTGAGGAAATAGAAAAATTTAAAGATTGATATTGACCTTTCACACCGTTCAAGACAGTCAAAACTCTATTTGATCGTAGGATGAAATTTTCCCCCCAAGCCAACATGTTGTACCAAACATGCTCATATTGCCATGGAAGTCAGGTGGTGGTGGTGGGGCGGCGGCCACCTTAAAATTAACAATAGAGACAAAATATATTTTTTAAAAGTTTTATTAAGAACCATCAAGACCATTAGTTATATAACAATATAAACACGGTTGTAAAACAACTGTGATTAAAATACATTACAACCACGGTTCCAAGGACAACAATGTTCGTATGGTTAAGGCTTTATGATTTTTTTATTTTGGTAAATATATAACTACGGTTGCCCCAATAGCCATGTTTGTATCTTTACATATATAATCTTGGTTGTGGGGTTAACCATGGTTTTAGAGTTTAAGTTCAAAATATTTAAACATAGTTAGTGTTGTAACCTTGGTTAAAATACAATATAACCACGGTTGCAGATTTAACCATGACTATAGAGCCTTTTTGTTTTTTGTATATTTCGTAACATCGCGCCATCAGTTGAAAGGATACTTCATTTTATAACATCATTTCCCTCATGCCGCTAGTTTTCTCTTTACTTTCCCTTGTCTTTGTTCCCGTCGCTTTGTTCCCACCAATGAAAGCTTTGCATGTTCCCGTTAAGTATGTCATCGTCGCAAGCGTGCCACCAAGTAAGTAAAGGTTCTCACTGTTCATAATGTTGTTCGAGGTCAGAATGTTGTGTTGTTTTGTTATTCATCTTTTCTATTGTATTTGGTTATTCTTGCATATATCACTTTGTTCGTAACCCATAGGAAGTGTTTTCTTTTAACTTTCGAGTGCATAATATTATATGTGTGCGTGTAGGATCTTCCTCTTCTCTTTATAATCCCTTTTGACACATAATATTATAATGGCTCCACTTAATGACATATAATGCCAAAGAAAGACAAGAAAACAATCTTAGACAAACTTACTTATTAGGCCATAGTCTTATGTTGCAAGCATGCTAGGCTGTTTAGATGCATTATTTGCAGAGTTTTAAGCCTTTAACAAATCATTAACAATTGTAGAGTCCTTCGAGTGGCATGTTGTGGTTGAACTTAAATACGTTTTTTTCTTCATTCCCTTGAATCAATTAAAGCCTAAAGTTGTTCACCAACTTTTAAAGGTGGAATTAATTATGTTCTGTCTTTGAATAAGTTCATATTACTCATATTCCTAGTGAGATTAGAATAAGTGCCAATTTATAAATTACATAAATAATCCTCAAACTCATGAATGAAGACTTTTTTGGGAATCTTAATATTATATTCTTGGTACTAGTTAACACTCTCCTTGACTTTTTACATCTAAGATACAAAACAATCTTTAAAAAGGATTGAATAAAATTTTAACTCTTTTTTAACTTTTCTTTTGCTTGAACTAATAAACTTAGGATGAAGAGTAGGGATGGGGTGAAAAAATCATACAAGGATATTTATATTAGTTCACTCCTAATCCTATGGTAAATTAGTGGCAATGGAAATAAGTTTTCAAATGGCCTACATTGATGAATATCATTGGTCTTTAAGCTGAAGTTTTAAGTACATGAAGTAAAGCATCAATCCTTGTTTGTGTTTAATTATTGATATTGATATTGAAATTTGGAGTTAGTTTCTTGCTCCTCTGTCAATTATCTATAGCACATTTTGGCATATTGTTATGAAATTCTATTTCTAAATATGCATGTTCGGCTTGTATTTTTATCAAATAATCTAATAGTCTTGTGACACTTTATATGGAGAAATTTATTTTGATTATCTTTGCTTGGCATGGAAAACGATTTGAAGTTCATCTATTATTTCTTTTTATGAGAAAGTTACAGATATTATGCTCATTTAGGTGTTCTCTTTATCCTAGTTTGTAAATGGCTTTTTGTTGTCTTGATTATTGAAATAGAGCTAGTTTGAATGAGAATTATGATACATTAATTGCCAAAAGTAAATGTGTTTTATCTTTATTCTGAAAGTTAGATTTTGAATGCTAATAGGAAAGGTTCTATGTGACAAGTGATGTATGTTTATATTAATGTTAATGATCCTTTTTCTTCAGATACTAATTCCTAAGCTCATAATCCTAGAGCAGGCTTATGCCTAGTGTGTGTTCGGATGAATGTTTGTAATAAACTTGATAAGGTATGATTTTATCGCCTATACTCAAACATAAGTTGCAAAGTAAAATCAGTTTTGATTCAAACAAATTAAACATGTTACCACAATAATCAAATGGTGTTTGTATTCATTCAATGTGATCTTGAAGATGCAAATGTGTTTCCGGATATATACTTTGAACTTAGAAGGCTTTGAAAATTTTATTACTTATACTACAGATGAAATATCCCACTCCGAATTTTGTGGTCTGCATTCATACCTATTTGAATTCACCCAAGCCTTCTCCTTAATATAAATTGATGTAAAAAACTCATGATGTATATTCGTTCCCTTCAACTGGTGCATTGACATTCATAGTAATAGTATCCAAAAAGATTCTTACTCTGTGTCTCCTCAATTTGATATCCTTCTATCTATTAAATTAGTTTTTGCTTGACATTTGTTCTAGCATTTGAGTATATTCACCTATGTCAAATCTCATATCCTATTTTAAAGTAGATCTTACCATACTCATTGATGATATCATGTTAATTTTAGGCTTTTCGACTTCAAGGAATTGCTTTAATTTTATAGCATGTTAATTGTTGATTAATTGTTAAATAAATAAAAGAGAGTGTTTATTAATTGGTAAGGTGTTGAACGATATACTTATGGCTGACCATGATCTATCTAGAAGGTACGACTCACAAGCTACAGATTCCTCTACCAGGAAGAGTAAAGGCATTACACAGATGAGTAGTGCTACTCTTAGGCACCATAAGGGAGATATGTGTCCTATTGACATTGATGTTAACAACGGGATGGTTTCATGAGAGCATGTAGCTATGTTTACTAGTTATTTGGGTGTCCTGGCATGGACGAAGGTTTCCATCATTATCCCCGACTTGAATAACATTGAGGAGGTAGTCAAGAATCACATTTGGGTTGATGTTCTGGTAATAAAATATCAATTGGGTTTGTTTTCTTACACGATTTTGTAGGATGCTTGGGACATACTTGTCGTTGACACACTAAGGAGGAAGGTACTTAGTGTTGTCGTTAAGCGGTGAAGGGCATTTAAGTATTCTCTCACCAACAAGTACGCATGGTTCTTAAAAATCTCGATTTAAATAAACCAAAATGTTACAAATCCTTACATGGCCTACTGTGATTTGCAAGTATGTCTTCAGGGAGTTGTAGGGACAATTTCCAGGAGACAAGTACACATTCATTGATCAGTCGACTTGGGATGCATTTGTTGTATCTAGGCACATTGAGGACTTCATGGTACGTTAGTGTTTAATATGATTCAGTCATTTATGTATTCCAATTTAACTCTAACGTATTTTTTTGCAAGCCAAACGCACAAAGGGACAGGTTATTTATGAGAAAAATACATGCCCCCATAGGTTGTCACGTGGGGGTTATCGATTGTTGGAGCAATAGATGGCCTAGGAGAAGGCCAGTCAACATCAGGCTACTCAACCCGACAACACTACTATTAAGGATCCCCTCCTTACCCCTGCGCCATGAAAAATAAAAGTGAGCCAGGATAAGGAAGAATAGGGACTACACTTCTGTGGAAGCTCAGGAGGTCGCTGAACGAATAGTAAGTATTCAGCTTCTTAAAATGTTTTAAGAATTTTTATCTTCTCAACCTAAACCCTAATAATACTTACTCTTGTTTGGTTGTAGGATTCCTTGATTGAGCAATCAACCTAAGGTTCTTTCGTTGCCCATGGTAGGCAGGATATATTGACCACTACCATTGGGAGACCAAAGCACCCTAGAAGGTTGCATGTTGCTGGTCAAGGTCATGGTAAGTTTAAATCTGTTTCATTTCATTTTATTTTGTATTAACCTATCAGTTTCTAATCATTTACATTTCGTAGGCCTCTAGAGCTTTTATAGTGCTTCCACCTTGGTGCCATCTGTGAAGGATTTGGTGGAGCAGAGGGTGGCTACAGTGAAGGTTAAGTATCGCGAGGAGATAAAGAGGCTGCAGTAGGAGATGGCGTCCTTCCGGGAGGAGATGAAGGCCTCACTCAGCCATCAGCGAGAGCCTACTACACCAAGGATGGACCCAAAAGTTGGATTTGTTGTACATTATTTTATTTCAATTGTTGTAATTTGGTTTCATTAATTGTTGAATAACTTATGTTTGCTATGTAAATATGTAGGTTAGGCGAGGCAACACGAAAGGGTCTTGTGTTGCACCTGACACCGAAGAGGACAGGGTCGACGTTGAGGAGTCTCATCAATGTGACTTGTTCATTAATGGGTCGGAGTAACCTATTGCCACTAGCATGGTCTACGACTTAGGCTCTTTGGTTCACCATCAGTCATTGTCTGATGGTATGTCAAGGGTCTCTATCATCAAGATCATTAAAGAGGCTACTGTTGTACCAGTAGCAACTGCGAATGTGCAGATCATCGAGCAGGAGTTTGGACACTTCCTCATGTGGCCGACAAGACTCGTGTCAATTACTGCTCCCCAGGTATGCTTCCTTAGTAGGTTACAGCCCAACATCAAAGAAGCCAGACCTCATCATCGATCCAATCCAGAGGCTATGAACTGTCAGGGATGAGCTGGGCGATGATGCCGTCGTGGTCGCATGGCAGGAAGATATGTTCAGCTGACTAAGTCTACTATCACTTTACATCACGCAGAGTAACTTATACGAGATAATGATGGGGTAGACAATGCTAAACATCTTCGTCATTCAGTTTTGGGAGTTGTTAGTACATCATTCTATATTTAATTATTTCATTTAACATGTTATTTGTTATTAACCGTGTTTGATTTTTTAGGTTTCTGTATAAAATTTGTATGGAGTTAGGTTTCCAAGGAACTTGTGGTTTGTTAGAGTCCCTTTTCATACAAAGGAGTGGGAACAACAAAGAGGGTACCCATGCATACATTAATAATTGGATGTATGAGTCTAGGAAGATTATATATCTGACCTCATATCACAAAGAGTAAGGGTCTCTTGTGTAAATATTGTCAATTATTTTAATCATTTTATAGTCCCACTTATCAGTGTTCATTGCAGCGCTCATTGGCAGCTCATGAAGATTTGTCCCAAGGATCCAATTGCTTTATGCTTTGATTCCTTGCATAGGACTGCTACGTAGGACTTCAAAGCAATAGTAAAGGTGTAAGTTCATCTAAAAAAACTAAATAGCTTTCTATAAATTCAAATTTAAGTCGTTCTCTTCTACAATTCTAACTATTCGTGTGTTTTATTCTCATAGGGCTATAACTAGATACACTAGACTACGTGGAAGCATCAGTAGGAAAAAAGTCCAGTGGATCAACACAAAAGTAAGTACTTCAAATGTCCTGCATTGTTATTTATTAAGTTCTAAAAACTTGAAATAACATTGTCCAAATGTTTATTTCATGTACCTTGTAGTCTCATAGGCAAGAGGGCAGCTATGAGTACAGGTATTACATCATGTATACCATGATGACCATTGTCCAAGAACATATAGTAGATGGATGGACATATGTAAGTGTTCACTTGCCTACTTTCCATAAATTTCTATTCACATAGTAATTAAGTTTTTCTGCTAATTATTTTGTGTCTTGTTTGCAGCGCTTCTAGGACCCGTCAAGCTTCCCAGAGGCACATGTAGATCATATTAGAAAGCAATGGGCCGCATACTTCCATGAAGTCAGGCAAGGACTTCGATAGTATAGGATTTTACTATCTTATATTCATTGTATCTAGTGTAGGATTCCAATATAACTCTAGGGTTTTAATTGTGTTTTATTTTAATCATGTAAATATTATTCATTGTATATAGATTTAGTTTCTTCATCATGTAAATATCATGTATTTTCATTAATTTGTGTAATGAATATACTGTGTTGGGTTATACTATGCCGCTTATGTAACATTACAGGTTGGGAAAATCAATAAAACCAAACCTGCTATTAAAAAAACCCTATATTTAAACTCGGTTATGGTAATAACCGTGTTTAAATGTCCCTTTTAAACACAGTTATTACCATAACCATGTTTAAAACTAGTCACATTTAAACAAGGTTATGGGCATAACCTTGTTTAAATGTCAGTACTTTTAAACACAGTTCTGAATAACCGTAGTTAAAGTACATTTTTAAACACGGTTGAGAACCGTGGTTAAAAATCCTTATCTATTACCATGGCTGGAACAAACATGGTTTTGGAACCATGTTTAAAGGTCCAGTTTAACTGTGTTTATATCTTCTTTCTACATTAGTGATTGTATCGTAACGGTTGTCCCTTAGTCGACTTTGTGATGCATGATATGTCAACTTTGAGATGTTTAAGAAATCAGATCCATGGATGTTATAATTAATGTTTAAGTTCTCTTAACTAGTCAATCTCTGACTGAGGTATTGAGGACCTACTTCATGTGTTGAAGCACCATATCCTTTAAGATGTAGAAGTTTCCATGCTTTGTTGATTGACATATTTTTCACCACATGTCAAATGGGGTGGTTGTAGCCATCCTCAATTCATGGAGAAATTATTACTTTTTTAATGTTCAAAATTATACTTACCTTTCTGTCCTCCAAACCCCGTAGCTGCTTATGAGGTTTGAAAATATGTTTCTTTTTTTCTCACTTTATTTTTCTTCTTCTCTTTTGCATTCTGTGTTTAAAATCTTGGTGATCCTCCTTGTCCTTAAGACTCTCTTTTTTCCCATCTCTTAAGGTATGATCTCTCTTTCTATGTACTTTAATGGTTATTTCTAGTTATGTTGATTGCCTAGTAGTGTTAGATTTCTTTGGTATTATTGTTATTTTAGCCTATATCGGTGGTTATAAGGGCATGTTCCCCCATGCAATTTTATCCTTTTTCAATTTTAGGAACTAAAACTTCCTTTGAGACTTAGTAAAGAACCCTAGGCTAGGTTTCGCCTTTGTATCTCAAAATTGTGATATCTGTTAGATATAGAGATTAGATGTTGCTTCTTTTTTGTTTTTGTTTTTGTTTTTTAGGTTAAAGTAATGCCCCCTAAGAGGAATCCAAACTTAATGCTTCCTTATAATTACATTAAGATGGAGTAGGTGGAATCAAAAGTATTAGGTACTCATTCTATTATCACCTCCAACAAGACCTTGGACTAGTATTGATTGTAGAAATCTTAGTCTTGCTTTCAATACAAAGGACTAACAAAATTACACGGTTTCCTTTCCTTGATCCAAGGGGAGGATTTGTTTTGCTGCTCTACCGAGATCCCATCATTTTTTAATAATTTGAGTTTTTTTCTCAAACATCGAGTTGCATCTTCCTTTTACCTATTTTGAATGTAGGACTTTATCTTGGCTCTATCTTGTATCTTCTCATCTTGGGCTCTATGTGGGTGTTTCAACTTTTTGTACTAACATAGGATGGCATTATTCATGTTGGCTATTTCTTGCTCTTTTCGAGCCCATGTCAACTACCAAGGTAAAAGGTAAAAGGAGTTTGTCATCTTTTTTATCCAGGGCAGAGACCAAAATCCTTAAGGTCTTTGGGGATTCTTTCAAGGACTTCAAAGATGAATACTTCAAAATCTAGGCTACTTCTAGGAAAATGCCATTATGGGAGTCTTTTCAGCCTTAATATCCTTTTTGCTAAATTAAGGACCATTTTATTCTCACCCTAGGGAAACATTATGTCAAGGAAAACCTACTTGTTGATGCTAACAAAAACCACCCTCTAATTTCCTCTAGATTTTACAGAAGAAGGTAGCATGATGATGATTTCTTTTTTTGAGTCTGAGTTACTTACTAACATCAATTAGTCATGCTTTCTTTCTATTTGTACTAAATTTCTTTCCAACTTTTGTTTTGTTTTGTAATTTCTAATAACATGTTTCTTAGGGACATCATTGTTGAGATGGACGAGTAGGAAAGGCAATTATCAATCCCATAAGGATTGTGTGAAAAAGCACACAACTACATGTCCTAACTAGCTTGGTGATTAACATTTAGAATCATTGCCTAATTACTAACTAACTAAGATTCAAATTAGAAGCGGTCAATTCCTATTTTGTAGTTCAATTCAAGGAGTAAAGCATTATTAACAAACAAATGGAGTTCTTCGTGAAATTACTCAATTATAAAAGCATGAATTTCAAACATTTTAAATTACAAGGCTCTACCTCAACCCTCATGGATGAGGGAATTAGTTACACATAATTAAGAAAGAAAACATGTAAATAATTACTAAATAAAACAAAATTCCTAATCTAACAATGATCCATTTCTATGAGGGTAGACTTACACTATAATGGAGAAGAGAAAGAGAACTCTTGATTCGTAAGTCGCCAAGACCTATAGAAAAGATCCTTTTAAAAGGTACAAAATGGCTAGGGAAGGGAGAAAACGTTTGGATGTGTTATGGTTCAAATATGTAAGTCATAATCCTCTTATGCATGTTAAAAATGTTGTTTTTATAAAGATAAGACCCCGAGGATGGACCATGCTTAGCAGAACAGGGTCATCGTTGATCATATGCCAATATAAGTCACGACACATCATGCACAGGCTACACTAGACTAAGCATGGCCAACTCAGGATAGAAATACCTTGTTTTCTTCACTTGACTCATTTTGCCTCCTTTAGATCCATTTTGTTTATTTTTTGTCCAAAATCCAAAATTTTGGGCTCCAAGCGACTGTCACCACTTTCTGCAATATAAATAAGATAATTATCTATTTTAAACTAGAATTAATATATTTTTACACTAAAATAGAATTAATATCATAAAGATAAAATGCCAAAATAAAAATTTATCAATTCTCAAGCTTTCTTTCTATCCTAGCAAGAAGGATCATGTTAGCTGCTTCAACTTCTCCATTTGTTAGTTAATGTTCTATGAAGGAGAATTTCTGCTTTAATTTAAATTTGTAACTGATTCTTGGAAACCCTTAGAAGTAAATTGAGTTCCTTTATCTATTATTGTGCTTTATGGTATCCCAAACATATATATTACATTTTGGAAAGTAAAAGCTTCAATTCTAGATGATGAGATGATTGTTAATGGTTTTGCTATATCAATTTGTTGAAGTAGTCTACTGCTACCACCAAAATCTCCAATTGTCCAAGGGATAAAGGAAAAAGTACAAACTAATTTATGTCCATTAAGTGAAAGAGGTTGGTGCTGACAAAAAATTTAACTCCTTAGGAGGAGCCTGAAAGAAAAATGCATGTTGTTGGTATCTTTTACATTTCACTTCATTATTTTTTGCATCTTTTGCATTGTAGGTCAAAAGTGACTTGATCTCAAGGCTTTTTAAGATAGAGACTTATCCCTAAAGTGATGAGCGTAACTTCCTACATGTATCTCGAATAAGATGTAATTTTATTCTATTTCCGTCATGCATTTCTAAGCTATCTCTTCTTCAATTTCAATTACTATATATACTTGGTTCCAAGATGGTCTCTTACATTTGCATGGATGTTACCCACTTCAACCTCAAAGGCGTATTTTTCAAGGTTCAATTTCTGCTTGTATTTCCTTAGTTTGTAGGGGTAGAAATAGGTTAGACCAAGTTAGGTTTTATGTGGTCGGGCCTAAGCTGCTTCTTAATATCAAAGGCCTGGGTCTAACCTATTACCTGACATAGGCCTAATTATGGGACGTGGCTGGCCGTTCTTAAAG
This sequence comes from Clitoria ternatea, assembly GCA_037962975.1. NCBI lineage: Eukaryota > Viridiplantae > Streptophyta > Magnoliopsida > Fabales > Fabaceae > Clitoria > Clitoria ternatea. The sequence goes on along the minus strand of CM075674.1, from coordinate 99,953,179 downwards.
CTTGACTTAACTTAAAAGCCTGTTTGAAATTATACCTAATAAATAAATTTATAAACATACATCTAAATATATAAATAGACATAATATTATATATAGGCAAAACTATACTTTTGGTCCCTTAAGTTTGATGTTTAGTTTGAGTTGACCTCTTAAGTTTTTCTCAACCTAAATAAGTCCCTAATGTTTTAAAAGTGGGCTTAACTAGGTCTTCTTTGTTAAATATGTTAACCCAATTAAAAAAACTTACCTACGTGACTGTTAAAATTGCTGACATGACATTAACATTTGTGGTAATTAGCTTCTGGCAATTTTTAACTGCTACAAATTTCTATAGCAAGTAACTCGACTACCTATCAACCCACCTAAGAAAATAGATATAATTTGAAACAAAAAGTAGAAAGGAACATGACATGTGTCCCATTAGGAAGCTCATGGAACCTACTTCTCTCAGGGCCTTTGTTATCATACTTCTTACTAATATCAATTTTGCATATTATGGCACTAGAGGTTAACAATATTATGATCTCACTTAGGTTCATAATTTTGGAAAAATCAACATGCTCAAATATTTTCTCCAACATAAGCTTGACCTTATATTTTTCTGATTTCTTATTTGAGTTTTTGCAAAATGCCTAAATAAATCTACCATTAATTTTGAATGAATAATAAAAGGGAAATGGTAAGGAAATGGAGAAACAACACCTCTTCCAAATCAAAACACTACCCTTTTGGAGAAAGTGCTACACATAAAATAGGTAGAAATATAAAGAACAAAACCAATAAATAAAGGGGAAATGGTAAGGAAATGAACAGAACTAGTGAAAACACCACTCCCAAATTTGTTTCTTGACCAACAAACACCCAAAACCTCAAACCTACAGCCCTGAAAGAACTAGATAAAAAAACAAACTAACTACCTCACTTCATCAACAAGACAAAGAAAATAAAATTCTACTAACAAATTCATACTCAAACAACATTAAAGTTTTGTTCAACCCAAAATTTCTCCCTTGTGAACTTATTTTCTCAAACAACCTTTGAAACTTTTCCTCCTTCTCATTTTCATGTTTTTCACCAAACACCGCCGAGACCCAAGTGCCCAATGTAGTAGAGGAACAAAGAAAGGAAAGGGAGTATAAACAACCCTTAAAAACTACTATCTCCCTTTCTAGGTCCTATTTAGAACAAACCCACCACAACCTGGCGGAAGCAGACCTACCACCATGAACCAATCATTATGACGAAGTCATAAACTAACCATGACTGTTCACTATGTGCAACATTTCCTCTACATCAACTAGTTTGTGAAGAGGAATGGGCCAGTTTCTTAAAAAAAATTAAATGCCAATCATATCTGTCATTTTTATCCAGGTGCCCCTCACCATTTTTCCATTTAATCCACTATGCACCATAAGGGAAAGTTTTGTTAACTAGGTTAACAAATATAATAGAAAAGACCAATCTATACCAACTAAAAAACACCAAGAACCTTTTTTAGTAAAAAAATATAAGAAATCAACTTGAGTTTAGTTGAAAATATGAGAGATTAAAAGTGTAATTTTGCCTTATATATACAAGGAAACAAGTTTAAGTATTTCAATAAATTAATAAATATATAATATAAAATATTATATATATTTTATATAAAAATAATTATAATAATACTTTATTATTGTATCATATATATTTGTGATCGGTCTGTTAAGGTTGAAAGACTTTTTGAATGACTTGAAGATTTATCTGTTTTACTAAATAGGCTTCCAAAAAATTATAAGCTTGGTTCAGGGTATGAAAAATAGTTTGTTAAGCTCTTTAAAACTAGTTATAATTGTAGTTCAAGGACTCGTGTTTCTTGCATATTTCTCAGTTTCAGCAAGCAACAACAGAAGGATAATTTTATTTTATATAGGCCTTTGAAAAAAGTCATTAAGATAAAGAAAGAAGAGAGTTGATTTGCTTGAAAAACAGGCAGGGGCACTTGAGATGACTTGAACAAAGTAGTGACGAGTGCATTAGGTGTAACATCCCTATGTTAAATTAAAATTTCTTCTGCCGCATAAAATTAGTTAAGTATCATTGAGTTTTAAATTAAATTAATTTGGAATTAATTAAGAAATTTCCTAATTTAATGTGAATTAATTAGAAATTTTAAATAAAGCGATAAAATTCAAATGATTAATTTGGGTGAGTTAAATTTGTATGATTAAATTTAAATTAAAATATGGTGGTAAAACATGAATTACCATGAGGTAAAGGTAAGTTTTATTTAAAGAAAATAAAAGAAAATAGAAAATGAATGATAAAAGGACTAAATTGCCTTGCTTTGAAAACATATTTTTCCCTTGTTTTTTCTTATTCATGTGTATGCCATTGAAACCAAAACAGAGAACTTCCTTTTCACTTCCAACATGCTCGCGCACTTGTTGTTGGAACAATTTTCCAAAGTAAGGGTGAACCAAAAGATGAACAACAATTTAGAGGACTTGATATGATCTTCTAGGCATGCAGAGCACTTTCCTAAAATTAGTATTTCGTCCCTATAGAGTGTGGGTATCACGAAATCCAATTTTGAGATACAAAGAAGATTCAACAACAATACTCACTCTTGTATTGTTGCAAAACAAGAACAAAGGATGAAAGAAATTTAATTTGTGTTTTATTTCTGTATTTGAGTAATGTACTTGGATCCCTTTATATAGATGTTGATCAGACATCTTTTGAATTAAAGGGACACAAATTTATGAATTGTTATAACTCTTCATAAAAGGTTGAGACTCTTTAAATTTACTGAAAAGGCATGTAATTAATTACAACACAATGGTAATCAATTACACCTTTTGAAAAGTCATACCATTTGGCATTACACCTTTGAAAGGTCATACCATTTGGCGTCTCAAAATTTAAAAAGTTACTCAATCAGAGTTTTCACTCTTTGATAATCGATTACACACAATGGTAATCGATTATCAGAGAATTTAATTCTCAAATCTCAACAATCCTCCCCCATTTGAGAGTATTAAATAATTACTACACACAAATTTAAATTTAATATATACAATCTTACACGTAAATGAAAGTGTACATAGACTTGAACTTCCACTTAGTAGAGTATACATTCCAAGAAATCGTATTTTATTGGTATCGAAACGATTGAACCGATATAATACATAATGAAAACTTGAAGATACCACTACATATAAGATAAACTACATGTTCTTGTTGTACTTGACACAATAGGGCCATGCATCCATATCTATTCATAAGTGCATCAAAGTCATTGCCCTTTGACTTCTTGAAGCGGCCAAACTTCGCACTTACATAGGTTGATTTCTTAGGTAAAACATGTTCCTGCGATAAAACATAAATTCAAGAAATCAATTAAGAATTATTCAACCTCCTTACATCACAGGTCCAAAGCACCCTTGTGCTTTCAATCATCAAATAAGAGATTTAATCTTATTGAACTTAAGACTTAATGTCATATTAAGCGTTAAGTTAAGATTCCCTTACTAGTGATTAATTATGGGCTCCATTCCAATTTCAATAGACATTCTAGAGATGGAATCTTTAGCCAATGCCTTTGTAAAACCATCAGCCAAATTAAGCTTTGTTCGAACGAAATCAACGGTAATAATACCATCCTTGATAAGTCCTTGGACATAACTATGTCTCACACCTATATGTCTTGATTTTCCATTGTACACTTGACTATAAGCTTTAGCCAAAGTTGCAACATTGTCACAATGTATTTCTACAGGTGATATTGGTTTTTGTAACAGTGGTATCTCAAACATGAGATTCCTTAGCCATTCAGCTTCCTTTCCTGCTGAAGCTAAAGCTATAAATTCTGAAGCCATAGTGGAATCAGTAATGCAAGTTTGTTTCTTAGATGACCAAGAAATTGCTCCTCCTCCAAAGAGGAAAACCCAACCACTAGTAGAAGAGTGATCTTCTTGGTTTGTAATCCAACTTGCATCAGAATATCCTTCCAAAACTGAAGGATAACCACTATATGTCAAACCATGATCAATAGTTTTCTTTAAGTACTTAAGTACTCGACGTACAGCTTGCCAATGTGATAAACTAGGGTTACTAGTATATCTACTCAGTTTACCTACCGCAAATGCGATATCTGGCCTTGTACTTGTCATTGCATACATCAAACATCCTATTACCCTTGCATATTCTAATTGTGAAATAGCCTTACCACCATTAGGTAATATCTTTAAACTTGGGTCCATAGGAGTTGAAACAAGAGAGCATTCAAAGTTATTGAACTTCTTGAGAACTTTCTCAATGTAATGTGATTGAGACAGGATAAGTTTCTCATTGTCTCTCTTAATTTTTATACCTAGGATGACATCAGCTTCTCCCATATCTTTCATGGAGAAATATGATGATAGAAATGTTTTGGCCAAATTTACTTGATCTAAATTTGTTCCAAAAATCAGCATGTCATCCACATACAAGCAAATTATGACACCATTACCTTTGTCATCAAATTTACTATACACACACTTATCTGAATTGTTTATTTTGAAACCATTTGATAATACAACATCATCAAACTTTCGGTGCCATTGTTTTGGCGCTTGTTTCAATCCGTACAAGGATTTAATCAATTTACAGACCTTGTGTTCTTGGTTTTCCATAACAAAACCTTCAGGTTGTTTCATATACACTTCTTCTTCTAGTTCTCCATTTAAGAATGCAGTCTTGACATCCATTTGATGTATCACAAGTTTATGAATAGCAGCAAGTGCTATTAATAACCTTATAGTGGAGATTCTAGCCACAGGTGCATATGTATCGAAATAATCGATTCCAGGTTTTTGTCTAAACCCTTGTGCCACTAAACGTGCTTTAAACTTATCAATAGTTCCATCAGCTTTGATTTTCTTCTTGAAAATCCATTTACATCCTATTGGTTTACACTTAGGAGGTAAGTCAACCAAAATCCATGTGTTATTTCCCATGATGGATTCCATCTCATCATTAATTGCTTCTTTCCAGAAAGCAGCATCTTGAGACCTCATAGCCTCTTGATATGTCAATGGATCTTCTTCTATATTATAACAATATGAGAACTTTGTTAAGATAGAATCTCTTGTACCTTCAACTAAGTACACATGAAAATCTGGGCCAAAGGATTTTTCTTTTCTTGCCCTTTTACTTCTTCTAGGTTGAGATGTGGAAGCATCATTCTCATCTAGAGTTTGAACATTTGATCCTTGATCAATCAAGCTTTGATCCAATTCTTCAATATTGGTATTAGGAGTTAAATCCTTTGAATGAGGAATTGAAGAAAATCTCCTTTCATCAAAAATTGCATCTCTAGATTCTATGATTGAATGTAGTGACACATAATCATTTTGTCCTATTACATAGAACCTATAGGCTTTGCTATGTTCAGCATAACCTATAAAAATGCATTCAATTCCTCTTTCACCCAATTTCTTACGCTTGGGTTCCGGTATTTTTACAATTGCCCTACAACCCCAAACTTTGAGATAAGTCAAATTTGGCTTTCTTTTATACCAAAGCTCATACGGGGTTACCTCATTCCTTTTTATCGGAACTCGGTTTAGAATATAACAAGCCGTTAACATGGCTTCACCCCAAAATCCATCACTTAGACCAGAATAGGACAACATAGAATTAACCATTTCTTCCAAAGTCCTATTCTTTCTTTCTGCTATACCATTTTGTTGTGGTGTATATGCAGTAGTTGTTTCATGGATAATACCCACAGATTGAAAATAAATTGGATCATAATATTCACCACCTTTATCAGTTCTCAACTTTTTAATTTTAGTATTAAGTTGCAATTCTACTTCATTTTTATAAACCTTAAACTTTTCTAAGGCTTCATTTTTCGTAAACAAAAGATAAACATAGCAAAAGCGTGTATGATCATCAATGAATGTTATCATATATTTCTTATTTCCTAATGAAGGTGTACTATGAAAATCACATAAATCACTATGTACTAATTCAAGCAAAGTTGAATTCCTTTCAATATTAGGAAAAGGTTTTCTTGTTATCTTTGTTAGCATGCATGTTCTACACTTTTCTATGTTCAAATCAAATGGAGGAATCAGATCAAATTTAGACATAGAATGTAGTTTTCGATAATTAACATGTCCAAGACGAAAATGCCATAAAGAAGGATCATGATTAATAATATAAGCAGAATCAATAACACGATTTATTGTACTTAATTTAAACATATTGTTATAGAGATATCCTAGACCAATAAATACACCACCTTTAGATAGTACAAACTTATCAGCTTCAAATACCAATTTATAACCTAATCGATTCAAGATTACTCCAGACACTAAGTTTCTCCTTAATTCTGGAGCATATAGTACATCTCTTAATACAAGTGATTTTCCAGAACTAAGTAATAATTCTACTTGTCCACAACCTAGGACTTTAGCCATAGAATCATTTCCCATGTAAAGAACTTCTCCACTGTCACCTTCCTTCAAGGATTTGAATAGAGACCGATCTTTACACACGTGTCTTGAAGCTCCTGAGTCGATCCACCAAGAATCATCAGTCTACACACAGAAGATTTCAGAAACCATTTCCACAAAATTCAAATTGGAATTATGTGCAATGTGTGCAAATTTACCTTTCTTAGGTTGGTCTTGGCTAGAATTGCCTTGACCTTGCTTTCCACCATTCTTGGCCATTTTCCTTTTCCAGATTGTACAATCTCTTTTCATGTGACCGGAATTGCCACACTCCCAACAAGTTGCTTGTTGATTTGCCTTACCAAATTTAGGCCTCTTGTTCCTACTTCCTTTATTGAAATTAAAGGGCCTTTTCTTGAACTTTGGTATTGCCTTTGATTTCTCATCTTCCACCATATTAACAGTGGACAAATTAGGATTGCTAGAATCCTTATTACCATCTTGTAGACGGATTCCTTCTTCAATTCGAAGATGTGTTGCCAATTGTTCAACACTTATATCATCCTTGTTGTGCTTTAAAGAATTTCTCACATCTTTCCAATTGGGTGGTAATTTATCAATTATAGAAGAAACAATAAAAGTCTCATCCATAGCAATATTATGTTGCCTAAAACTTCCAAGGATTCTTTGGATTTCATGGAATTGTTCCATTATAGGTCTAGCATCACTCATCTTATAATTATTAAAATTACTAACAAGGAATTTCTTACTTGATGCATCTTCAGAAATGTATTTGCCTTCAAGTTGATCCCACAATTCTTTGGCCGATTCTACATACTGATACACATCGAATAATGCATCGGTCATGCCATTCAGAATGTGACCACGGCATATGTAATCATCATTCTCCCACTTGTGCCTCTTTCTTTGTTCTTCCAAAGTTTCCTCTTCTCTCTCCTTTGGTTGTGGAGTGCTAAGAACATAGGCCACATTAAGGGCGGAGAGGAGGAAGTGCATCTTCTTTTGCCATCTACGAAAACCAACGCCTTCAAATTTGTCTAATTTGTGGAAATTTGTAGACATATCACGGATTGTTGCCATTTTTCTTGGAAATACTAATTTTAGATTGTTGGAACAATTTTCCAAAGTAAGGGTGAACCAAAAGATGAACAACAATTTAGAGGACTTGATATGATCTTCTAGGCATGCAGAGCACTTTCCTAAAATTAGTATTTCGTCCCTATAGAGTGTGGGTATCACGAAATCCAATTTTGAGATACAAAGAAGATTCAACAACAATACTCACTCTTGTATTGTTGCAAAACAAGAACAAAGGATGAAAGAAATTTAATTTGTGTTTTATTTCTGTATTTGAGTAATGTACTTGGATCCCTTTATATAGATGTTGATCAGACATCTTTTGAATTAAAGGGACACAAATTTATGAATTGTTATAACTCTTCATAAAAGGTTGAGACTCTTTAAATTTACTGAAAAGGCATGTAATTAATTACAACACAATGGTAATCAATTACACCTTTTGAAAAGTCATACCATTTGGCATTACACCTTTGAAAGGTCATACCATTTGGCGTCTCAAAATTTAAAAAGTTACTCAATCAGAGTTTTCACTCTTTGATAATCGATTACACACAATGGTAATCGATTATCAGAGAATTTAATTCTCAAATCTCAACACTTGTGGGCCTGATTACGGCTCCATTTTTCAGGGAAACTTAAAATTGATCGCATAATTGTAATCATGGAAGCGAGGTAAGTACATTAGCGGTTTCAATTTCAAATTTCATAGTATTTTCCTTGAAACCAAAATTGCCTATAGTTTAAAGATTCTTGGGTTTCTTTTAATTTGGTGTTTTTGTGCAAGAATTGGATGAGACCAAGCTTATAAGGTTTAAAAATGATGTCTGGTGTTAAAGAGTTTCTATGTTGATGCCCGTAGGTCGTGAACCAAGCATCGATGAGGTGTTAATTGAAGCGAATCTTAAAACCAAGAATGAAAATAGTCGAGGTAAGCTTCAGAAGCGTTAAAAGTATATTTGAGGTTGTTTCGGTAAAGTGGGTTTCTGTTCTGAAGGTCAAAACACTAATCCCTTTTATAACTTCCTTAAATTTTAGATATTAGGCGTACCTGACATCGAGAGCAAGTCAAGCGTGGAATCGAGGTTAAGGGATGTTCCAAGTGATTATTAATTTAGAAATATTATTCGATGTCGATTGACATTTGAAAAAAGGATATAATTGGCATTAAATAATTAATTTAATTATAATATATAATTGATAAAAAATTTTAGTATGAATTATGACTAGACATGAATTTAGTAGTATTGAGAATGAAAACTAGGAATTTTTATGCATAAATTATGTATAGTGGTGAAATGATGAGATTGATAATAAACTCTTAGGGAAATCGAGTAGAGAATATATATATATATATATATATATATATATATTGATAGTTCATAGACAGACTTAGAAGGGGAGAGTTGAATAAGTCTATAACTCTTTACGGAATAAAAACTTTTTCAAATAGAAAAGGCAGTAGACATTAACAAACAAAGATTGAAACTTAAAGAGATAAGGGATAGAGAGAAAAGACACGGTAATTTATACTAGTTCACTTCCAACGATGAAGCTACGTCCAATACCTTCAAACTTGAAGAATTTTCACTATGTAAAAATGTCTTTTTACAAACAACACCTCCTGTGCCTCAAATATTGTTAACTCTAACTACTTCTAGCTTAGCACCCAAGTATTCTTTCAACAAGTCACTCATGGCTCAAACCCAATTATTCTTTCTAAAGCCTCTTCAAGCCAAACTGTTTCCCACTGAAACTTAAGACTGGTAACACACTAAACTTTAACACAGGAAGTAATTTGAAGTTGTTTATGTTTGATAACTTAGTGTACAAGAGTATTAAACTTAAGAACGGATACACTAAGTTGAGAAACAAAGACTAAGTCTGTAAGAAGCAGAGGTAGAAAAAATGAGAAAGACAGTTTTTGTTTTTGAAATGCTTTGCTTGCACTTGGTTCTCTATCTTTAAGGCCTGAGATCTCTTCTTATTTGTAGACCATTGAAAATAGCTATTATTGTTCCATTGAGAAGAGATAGTTGTTTGAGCGTGCAAACTTAAGAGATAAGAATAGGACAAAGGTCTGGTTTGAGGATGTCCAGATTTTGCACTAAAACAGAGTGCCTCGAACATAATAGTGTGAAAGTCCTTTTTGTAGTCTTTTGTCTATCATGGATTATCAAAAATAAGCTTGGTTGACCTTCTGAAACTTTCTAACTTAAGAGCTAATCTTTGTCAGCTTTACGATTTTCACAGAACAGCTTCCTTGATTTTCTCTTTATGCGAACCTTGGTTTTCAAACTTGTCTTCTTTTCTATTTCAAGTTGGAAATAAACTTGCTTGAAGAATGCTTGGACTGAAATATCTTCAAAATAACTTTGAGTAGGCTGAATTAGAATTAGAGGACCATCCTATGTGAAGGGGGGTGTAAGTTTGATAACTTGATACTTGGATAGATGAAGATGAGATAGTGATGTGCGTGCCGAGTCTGAAAAGTGAATCTATTGAAGAGAGTGTGACTCAATAGTCCTAAGTCTGAATAGACACACTTGAAGTATTGCTTTGTAATAGACTTGAGCTGGGACAGACTTGGATAAAATATATTTTATCCCACGCAGACTCAGTTCGAGAAAGACTTGAAATATTTTGCATTGATCATCACAGTTTAAATGATGGACTCCCTTATCATAGACTTTGTAACCTGAAACACTCCAAATAAATGGGTTAAATAACACGTAGGAAGACTTTATTTAATCAAAGGCCTTGATGTGTGTTATTAACGAATATTGGGGTCTTTAAATAATATTTTAAAATCTCCAAAATACTTTATGAAATAGACTTGGTTCCAACATATATGTTTAGGGTTTAGGATTTAGGATTTAGGATTTAGGGTTTAGGGTTTAGTAAAATTAAGTAGAACATGAAATTGATTTGTATGAAAATTAATAACTAGAAATACATCTATATGTGTATGCTTGTATCTGAGTGGATGTTGAATGATTACCTAAAGTATTAAGCATACCAAAGTGGCTTCATGTTGATGTGAGAAAATAAATTATGATAAATAGAGAATTAAGAGGTGATGTATGTTTGAGTGGCCACCATTTTATTTGATATTGAATGCCTAAGTGGCTACTTATGAAATTAAATGCCTTTAATGGCTTAAATTATATTTATAGCCATTAGTGCTAAACTGTTAAAAAGAATTAATTAATTAGTCTAGTAAAAGTGATTAAAAATAAATATATATTGATGGTTCGGAGTCAAACTTAGAAAGGAGGATTGAATAAGTTTGAGACTCTTTTTGCGTAAAATGTAAACTTTTTCAAATGAAAGATGCAGCAAACTTGTGAACCAGACTTTAAGAGGGAAAAAGAAAATAGATAACACACAACAAATTTATACTAGTTGACTTCCAACCAGAAGCTACATCCAGTACCTTCAGACCTGAAGGATTTCCACTATTGTATAAACGTCTTTTTATAATCACAGCATAACCTGTATGTGAACACCTCTTTTGGTCCGATCCAAGTGGAAAGAATCTTCTTTTATACTGCATTCCAACTTAGAATGATTAAATCCGAGTGGAATGACTTAAAAAATGATCAAATCTGAGTAGAATGACTCAAAAATGATCAGATCCGAGCAAGATGACTCTGATGGAAGCATTTTCGAGTGGAATATAGACCTGTTGGAGGCAAATCTGAGTGAAATGACTCAAATTAGAGCATTGCCGAGTAGAGTATGACCTGTTGGGGGAAAATCTGAGTGAAATGACTCAGATTAGAGGTAAATCCGAGTGGATGGTTCCCTATCAGAAGCATTCCGAGAGAAAAGGGACTGACTGTGAACAAATACCGAGTGAAGGATTACCGATTGCAAGTCTGACTTGAGGACAGGTCCCCTTTGCTAGGCACAGGTGTTTCCGGGTGGAACTTTCCCGTTTGATACCACTCTGATTTAAGATGGGTACTCTTTGTAGACAATTAGTTCCTAATTCAAGATGATTGTCAGGCAAGCCGAGTGATATATTTGAAAGAAAACATGGTCAAACGAGTAAATGTCCGATCGGGTAATGAACTTCTTGTGGCCCAGATTCTCTAAAAGTGTCATTTTGAGTCCGACTCCAATGAACACATCCGAATGGATTGTCGATTGAAACATTCTGACTGAAATATGAGGTCGGATTCCGATTAAATGCACTCGGTAGATTGAAGCTGAGTTCCAAGTTTTGAGAGGAGAAAAGACCATCTCCGAGTGGTCAGATTCTCAAATTCTCAATTCTAATCGAAGTGAAAAGGATGTCTTCGAGTGAAAAGACTAAAGCGAGCACATCTGAGAGCCAATTATTGATTGAGACTCTTTTGATTGAAGTGTAAAGGCCGACTCTGGTTGAAAACAATCCTAATACCCGAGTAAGCACATCCAAGGGTCAGTTCTGAGTGATTGCACCAGGTGGATTATGGAACCCGAGTTCTAGATTCTGAGTGAAGGAAAATCTGACTCCCAAGGTCAGTTCAGAGTAAAACCTTCAAGCACTGAAGTTTTGAGTCACTTTTGAAGACATTCCGAGTGAATGTTCCAAGCAGAGACAAGATCCGAGTTGCACACCTCTGATTGAAGTGATTCCGAGTGAATGCTTCAAACAGAAATAAGATCTGAACCAAATACTTCCGATCGAGAGAATTCCGAGTGAAACACTGATTCAGTCAGTCAGTTCCGACTCACCATTTTCAGTCAGTTCTGACTCGCTATATTCAGTCAGTTCTGACTCACCAGACTCAGTCAGCTCCGAGTGAAACACTGATTCAATCATTTCTAAGTCACCTTTTAATTGGTTTCTGAGTGAAACACTGTTCAATTAGTTCTGAGTAAAGCTTCAATCAGCTTCCGAGTGAAACCATTGTGAAGAGGACTCCCGAGCAAATGAATCTGAGTGAGTTGATGTGTGAGCACATCCGAGTGAGTTGATGTACAATTGAAATGACTCTGAGTAAAGACTAAGTCTGAGCTATATATCCAACCAAGATTTTTCCGAGTAAATCAAATCATGCGTTTCCGAGTGGAACTTACTATATGATTGAATATTTCTGAAGTACCGATTGAGTCAATTAAAAAGGACTTTCAGACATTCCTGACTAAATCAATCAAAAAGCCCGATTGAATGGAGCTCTCCTGACTGAAGTAAAAAAGACCGACTCCGAGTGTAACTGAGTGGTCAAATTCAGACTGGAAGAAAAGTCTAACTCTAAATCTATCTGAGTGGTCAGATTCTCTCAAGTACCAACTTCTGAGAGGAAAGAAGATCGAGTCCGAGTGAACATTTGCCGAGTGGGCTATTCTACAACCATTTCCGAGTCCTTTTTAGTCAGATTTCCGAGCGAATCTTCACTCAGCCTTCAAATAAGGAGCCGACTGAATCATTTGCCCCAATGCCGAGTCATCACCCTTCAAACCAATTCTGAGTCAATCCCTTCAAATCAATCCCGAGCCATGACTCTTCAAACCATTTCCGAGCCACTGTTCTGAGCTATCCTTTTAGCCATTACCGAGCCACCATTTTCACCAAATTCTGAGCAACTTTTTCAATCAATTCCGAGTGACATTTTTCAGTCAGCAAGGAGTCCTCTTCAGCCAATTCTGAGTGACATTTTTCAGTCACTTTTCACTCGGTCTGATTGAATGTTTCAACCAGAATTGCTTTATCCCCTGAATCCAATTGCTTTGCTTTTCACTTGGATTCTCCTCATAAATAACCCAACACCAAGCAAAACCTTCACTCGGCCTTCCATGACAGAGCTCCTCTCAGAAGAATTCTCACTCGGCAAAAGACCATTTTCGCTCGGTTTTTTATTGGAAAACCTTCATTCCTCTCGAAATTCTCTCCTTCTGTGGATGAATGCTGACTGGGAGGCTAATCCGAGTCATCCTCTCACGGATTTCCACCATCCTCTCTCGGATTTCCACATCCCTCTCGGAATTCACTCCCATTGAGGATGAATGCTGACTGAGAGGCTAATCCGAGTCATCCTCTCTCGGATTTCCACATCCTCTCTCAGATTTCCACATTGTCTCTCGGATTTCGATATCCTCTCTTGGATTTGCATCATGCTCTCTCGGATTGCACGTACTGACGTGGATTCCCACAATCCAAGTGGATCCAGGAATCCTGGGAGTGGCAGACAGTTGGGCGGAAGTGGAGAAATTAAAAATTCTCTACCAGCCGCTGTCCCCCATTATCTTAACAGCCAGGCTGTCTCCACTAGGCACATGGGCGAGTGGAGACTCGTGCTGTCAAAGCACTCAGCCTTTGTCCTAAAGCCTCTATAAAAGCCTCAATCAAAGAGGCACAAAGGGGGATTTTTTTTGGTTGGATCTGGGACTGACAGACAGAGTGGGAAGGAAGGAACCTCTGAAAAATTCACTTCAGAATCTCAGATTTGAAGAACCTGTCACACCCCCGTGTTTCTGATCTGACCCCCCCAACTAAATTCACCCCACTGGTCCTGTCCCAATCACCTCACATACTGCACACCGTCCACTTCCATCATTACACCGTCCCCTTCCTTCTCCTAACTCCATCCTCTCCCAACTTCATCACACCGTCCCAACAGCATTCTCCCTCCAACACTGCCCAAGTTCCTCATAAATCCTTTACACCGTCCAAAGTCCAGCTTTCCTGCTCCACCACTCGGTATTTTCAACTTTCACTCAGTATTTTCATTTTCCACTCGGTATTTTCAACTTCCACTTGGTATTTTTATATTCACTCGGTATTTGCATTTTTCACTCAGTTTTCTATTTTTATTCGGTTTTTTCCATTTTTACTCAGTTTTCCCTTTTTCTCACTCGGTTTTCTCTTCTCCCACTCGGTTTTCACTCATTTTCCCTCTCTTTTCCGAACTTACTATTTCCCTTTCTCTCTTGTAGCTTCTGCTACCCTCCCTCTTTTGCTTCGTAGTAAAAAAATATAATAAAGGGAAATAAATGTTTCCTATGTTTTCTTTCAGATCTAAATAAAAACCAAAAAAAGAAACAAATCATTTTTAGTCAGTGTCGTACGGAAAATACTTCCGTCTACACAACCTCTATAGGATCCGTACACGTGCGAAGAACTTCGTCTTGTATGGGTTCCTCACCAAAATGATACCCCACCAACATTTTCCCAATCTTTTCCTAAAAGAAAAACACAAAGAACTACGTAACCCTGATTTCTTGGTAACTCAAGAATACGTAGGAGCAGGACTTTAAATCCTGTCGGGCCCATCTCTTTTTATCCCCACCTTTCCCATTTCATTTTATTTTCTTTATGTTTCCTTTATAACCGCCCTTTTATCAAGCCCATGAAAATCAATTTAGATGTGACGTCTTGTTGATTTTCCCACAAGGAACGGGATACTTGGGACGAGACGTCCCGCTTATCCCCTTCCCATCTTTGACCCCATGTTTTGATCAAGTTCCATGAAAATCAATTTAGACGTGACGTTTTGTTGATTTTCCCACAAGGAACGAGATACTTGGGACGAGACGTCCCACTTATCCCCTTCCCCATCTTTGACCCCATGTCTTGATTAAATTCCATGAAAATCAATTTAGACGTGACGTCTTGTTGATTTTCCCATAAGGAACGGGATACTTGGGACGAGACGTACCGTTTATCCCCTTCCCGTTTCTAACCCCGTATGTGATTAAAGGATGACTAATTTAGACGCGACGTCTTATTAGCATCCCCCCTTTCTCTGTTTTTATATCAAAGCCGAGTTTAATTTGGACGCGACGTCCTGTTGACCTACACTCTATGTTTGTCCAGTTTGTTCCTCCCATTTCCTTCTGTTTTTACACAAAGTACAACAATAAAAGGGAAGAAATAAAACATCTTTTGTAAGGCTATTTATATTGTGCTTTCAATCTTGGTACTGTTTTTGACAGGCGATGTAGGGTGCTAATACCTTCCCTACTCGTAACTGACTCCCGAACTTGAATCTCATTTTTTAAACCAGTGCTTTCACTGAACTTAGTTTTTTCCCAATGTTTTTCCTATGGATAAAAACGTTGCTGGCGACTCCCTATTTCATACTCGTTTTCGCTCTCACCGCGCCGTCGCAATCCAGGTTGCGACAGATGGCGACTCCGCTGGGGACACTTAAGAGAGTTAGGCCAGTTTGGTTGAAAGCTTATTTTTTTATATATAGCCTTTGTTAGCTTGGATTTCTTCCCCTTGTTTTAAATTTTGTTAATTGTTGTGAATGTTTGTTCTTGTCTTAATTGTATCTTGTTATCTATTTAATTGTCTATGTCCGCATGTTTGTTGAACCCTAGGGTAGAGGACCATGCTGTTTTTCTGTAATTATTGAACCCTAGGGTAGACGACTTTGTATATTTGCTCTGTGTTTGTTCTTTGTGCAGAATGGGGTAAGGTAAAAAGTATTGAACGCCCTTTCACACACTACACTCATAAAATACTCACACACACTTATGAGTGGCGCCCTATACCCGGGCCCCAAATGAAGCTTAAGTTAGGAGGGGTTGCTATATGGAATCGTATAGGATGTACTTCCTATCTGGTGATCGTGAAAACCCCAACTAGAGTTCGACCTCTTGTGACATACGCACCTAGTGGTCCCCCACTGTTGCGTCCCTGTCATGGGCAGGATCTTGGCTCTGGTGACCTTCTACATGTCTAGTATAAGCCACCCGATATGGAAGGAGTCACTTTTAGATAAGCCATAGGGCCTAGGAAAGACTTCCAACAAAACCCAACCTAGGCCACGAAAGGGCAAACTTTACTTTACCTTACATCCTTTCTGCTTTCCCATTTATCCAAAATTTTTTTTTTTTGAATTATCTACCATCCGCAGATCAGCTTAGTTTTTAAGATCATGATTCATTTTAGAACACAACATTCTTTGGGTGAATGGGTAATCCTCTTTTGGTCATGTACCTCCGAGTCCTGAGTCATAGATTTTTCCAATCATCTCCGCTCCAACAGGGCGTCGATGACGATTAAAATTATGGCTATTACGACTTGGACCATTGTTTTCCCCCAAAAAAATCGCTTTATGTTAAATCAATGGGGAACTACCGGCTTCAAAACATGGTAACAACTGATTTCTCTTCCTTATCCTCATTTTCGTGAGAGGTTATTCAGAATTTAACGAATACCCTTTGAGTATCTATGGAAGTTAACATGGGATTGAACTCAAGAAATGAGGGTCATGGTTGCCTGAACAAATGTTTGAGATTAAGGTTCCCGCCTCAGAATGAAGGATTTCTTCTGTATTCGCAACTATCCCATATTAATTTTTGTGTTTACCATGCTTAGTACTTCTGAACGATACGTTCTAAGGAACGGTTAAAGGATGCTCGTCAAGGCCTGTGATTGCTTCCCACGACATTCTCCTTCCTTCTGTTTCCACCTGACATTTTTTTGTTTTTCACTCGACACCGGAAGACACCCTTACTAGACTTTCAAAGGAGACTCATGGCTGAAAGAGAGCAAGAGATTGAAAACCTCAGGAGTGAAGTTAACCAGCTAAAGGAGCAAGTGGCAAAGATAACCAGACTTTTAGAAAAGAAAATTATAGAAGGGGAATTCTCTGCCGGTATCAAGAATGATCAACACTTACAAACCACCCCCTCTCCCATAACATCTCCCATCACCATCAACAAGACCGACCCCATCATTGACCCTCGACCAACCTATGGTGTGTCTTATACACCACAACATGCCTTCATGAGCTCAAACAACAACCTGCCCTATGCAGTATCCTCAGAATACTCTTCCCCGTTCCATAATCAACAAGAGGATCATGATTTACAAACCATGAACCCCCATATTTCACAATCCTCCCAGTCGCCTAGGGCACCTATCACGAGAATATCTGCTTCGGGGAATAAAGGAAAAAGAAAAGGAGATGCTAATTCCACTTCCTTTGACCAAAAAAGGGCCCAACCTGGACTAATGACTCATAATCCCTTTCAACCTACCAGTCTCCCTACACCTTACATGGCCGCCGCCACCCCTAACCAGGCTTCCACTCTTTTCCCCTTCCAGCTCCACTTTCGTCCATATATCCCTCAAATACCTTCCCATTCTCATTTGCCTGCTATCAAACCATCTCTTCCACATCTCTACTATCCTCCACTAGAGCAGACTCAGCCACCTAATCCAGACCGAAGCACAATAAGATCCACTAATAGTCGAAAACCGGTCCGGTTCGACCCCATTCCCATAACCTACACAAAACTTTTGCCTCACCTTATCCGTAGTTCCCTTGCGGTACCCTGTCCGTTAAAACCGTTAGTTCCTCCTTACCCCAAAGGTTATAATCCTAATACCCAGTGTGATTACCATGCTAGAGCCCCAGGACACTCTACTGAAGATTGTCAGGCCTTGAAATTCAAAGTGAGGGATCTAATGAAAGCCAAGTGGCTGGATTTCCAAGAAGGTAGTCCCCATGTAATCATAAACCCTAGGTCTAATCATGAGAATCCTGGATCGGTATGATAAGGAGAGGCTGAAGGCCTGGAGAAGGTGGAAGCTTTGTGATTTGCACGCCAAGTGAAGAGGTTCATGACCAAGAGACCACATAGCTCTTACGACTTTGAATTTTTATGAATTTTCAGCCCAAACGCTATGCCTAAGGCGTTGGGATATTTTATGTAATAAGGGCAAAAGCATATTTTTATCATTTCAGGTTTTTCTTAATGAATGCGTGTCAAATTTCAAAATGTTTCCGTTTGCTCCCCTCATTTGATTTAATATTCCCTTTATCAATTGGCTTTTTTATTTTCCCTCCTTCTCTTTGTTGTCATACAAAAAAAAATCAATCCAAAAATGATTCTTCAGAAAACAATGAGATCACATTCCTATTTCGTAACTTTTACCGCCTGTTTGATTACGTCGACGAAGAAGGTACCAAAAATGAAAGTCCCTTGGCCGAATTAACTAGAATGTTCGAATAAGGGACACCTAGCTTTATCCATAAGTGTTCAACAAGGTCAGCACGTGGAATGAAGAAGTTCCATGAGCAACTGGGAAATAGAGCAAACTGCCTTAGAAGACTTTACAGTATGATGGTAGCTCAACCTGGTGGCGTAAAAGTTTGCGTGGATAAAGACAGTGCAGAACCCTTCAATGAATAGTGGCATGTCCACCTTTCGCGGAGGTGTTAGTATTGACCAATACGGACGGCAAAGACTTGCTAGGGCCCATAAACATAGACGTGGTCAAGAAATACTCTCCCAAAGGTTAAAAAAAAATAAAAAAAAAGTCAAGGTTAGCGCTCTACGCATATACTAATTGGGGTAAGCTGATTTATAGATCAAACTGTCGCTTTTCCACATGGGGGCGTAAATGTTATCAAGCTAAGGATGCGACAAAAACAATGTTTCATCTGTGTCGCGATCAATACCCCAACCTTAAGGGAGTATAACTATTCCCATATCAGTATAACCAAGGGAGTGGTCTACTGTGATGCCATTAATATCATACTTCTTTGCCACATTGGCTAAGTGCTAATAAAATAGCTAGGGTACCAAAGGGGTCATTTGAAAAAAAAATTCAAAAAAAATACAAAAAAAGGAGAAACATTCAAAAAAAACAAAAAAAAACAAAAAAAACAAAAAGAGATGAAAGAGTAAACAAAAAGACAAAGACTTGGAACAAGTTCCCTCATTGGTGCCGGAAAAGGGCTCATTCCTTTTTCCTTGGATACATGGTGTTGGAGAAAACTTTCCTATTTGAAATAACATCCATTCCCCCACGGGCTGAGACTAAATCAAGAAAAGCTCATTGTCAAATCAGATTAAACCTTTGTTGTGAAGGGCGCAACCTTGAAAAAAAAAAAGAAAAAAAAAAGAAAAAGAAAAAGGGTGGAAGACGTCACAAGAAAGGAAAAGCTCGCTAGGCTGAAAACCTGAAAAGGCAGCTTAGGCAAAAAGTTAGAGCAATCTGGTAGGCTGAAAACCTGAATAGACAGCTCAGGCGATAAATTGGGATCAAGATTTTGGCAGAATAATTTAAAGATTCTTATGGGAATGGTCTGATCCCAAGTTAAGGCATAAGGACCGTAGTTCGACTACCTTTTTCAGAGGCATGGTCAAATGGTGAATTTGAAGTCATGATGTGGGATTGAGATACACCTTGTTGTCAACAGTTCACTAGAGGATTTGTGAAATCATTCCTATTCTACCCAATTATCATATTTCTTATGCAACTTCACTTACTTCTCTGGTTGCCCTTTTCCCACCCTCCACTCAACTTGCAAATACAATCTCACCTCTTTGATACGTGTTCGTATTAATATTTTCCCTGATCTGTAAAACATATATTTTTCCCTTAATATATAAAATTTTCAGGTAATGAAGGTTTAAAGTCGTAAGGATAAGATATCCCTGTTACTTGATCTCACCTCAAACAATCATTATGAAGACTGGGCCTGACACATTTCCAAAGCTTGGGTAGCTTCAGGACAAGATGTTACGGTTACTTGATCTCACCTCCTACAATCATTAGAAGACTGGGCCTGACACATTTCCAAGGCTGGGGTTGCTTCATCTGCTCTGTTTCAGTCATAAGTCACCTCGAATCTCTAAGGATTATGGTTTTGCAGGAAGTCTTTAAGTCCCAATTTGTTTTGCACACTAACCTTCTTGCAGGATGTCATGATAAGTAGATGTGTCGAGTCTCAACCGCCAAAACTGGTACTTTCCAGGGTAGATCCACAAGTCTCCAAAGCCCACTCTCACCCTCACTCATTGAAGATTGACTCTCCTCGAGTTTCTTCTCATAACCCACCCAAACCATTGGACAAGACACCTTCCCGTAGCCAAACACGACACCTTTCTAAGTTTTCATTTGTACTTAGAGGTTTCCATCAATGCCTCATAGTCAGAGATGGCATCTTCTCAAGGATTTTGGCTCGTTCATGAGGCATGTTAGGGGTTGTAATTCCAAAAATCAACCAAGAATGGGGAACCCAACAATCAGGTGAATCTCGTTCCCAGGCAACGACCAAGTACGGGTTAATTTGGACGAGACGTCCTGTCAACCCCAAATCTTTCAAATCCGGGATTTTACCTCCAAGTCTATCATTCCTCTTCTCGGCCTTCTGTCGGCCAAGAGGCAACGCCCTGAATTTCAAGAAGGAATAGGTTTGAACTAGGGCATCATCCCAGGAGGAGCAACCCTACCTTCTTCAATCTCCCTAACTGGGGCATCCCCCCGATTTTTCTCCACCAGGAAGCCTGTCATATCTCTCTGTTAAGGGACACTATCCTAAATCACCACCCAACTCAAACTGGGGCATCACCCCAGATCCTTCTCCCAGCTAGGGGCAGTACCCCTAAACCTTCCAAATAACTGGGGCATCACCCCAGATCCTTCTCCAAGCTAAGGGGCAGTACCCCTAAAACCTTCCAATCTTTCCCATAACTGGGGCATCACCCCAGATCCTTCTCTCAGCCTAGGGGCAGTACCCCTAAATCTTCAATCTTCCTAATTGAGGGCATCACCTCAAACCCTTCTCCCAGCTTAGGGGTAATACCTCTAAATCTTCCAACTTTTCCAATAACTGGGGCATCACCCCAGATCCTTCCCTTAGCCTAGGGGAGGTACCCCTTGATCTTTCAATCTTTCTAAAAAAACTGGGGCATCACCCCAGATCCATTACCAATCAAGGGGCGGTACCTTGAATCACCAAATCCTTCCCTAGTGAACTACACTTCTCGGGCAACTCAAACTGGAGCACCCCCACCATATTCCTCTCTTTCGGTAAGCCCGCCATACATACCTGATGGACCCCAGATCTCTCTCCTAACCAAGGGGCAATACCACAAATTTTTGAAACAGCTTGAACTGGGGCATCTCCTCGGATTTCTTTTCCAGTCTAGGGACAGTATCCCAGAGCCCAGTCATGTTAAACTGGGGCATCGCCCCAGATCTGCTCTCTCAATTAAGGGGCGGTACCTCAAGGTTCTTTCAATCATATTCTAACTGGAGCATCTCCCCATATTCCTTTTTCAGTTAAGGGGTAGTCCACCAACCTTCGATCATCTCAAACTGGGGCATCACCCCAAAGGTCTCCTTTTTTCAATCAAATGGGTAGTTCCACAAAATCCTTTCGGTCTTCGTAAATGGGGCACTTCCCAAATTCTTCCCCAGTGGAACCATGATCGCCAAAACTGGCACTACCCAAATTCCCTTCCCCAGTGGAACCATAATCGCCAAAACTGGCACTTCCTAAATCTTTCCCCAATGGAACTACGCTTCCCAGATAACTCGAACTGGGGCATCTCCCCAAATTTCTTTTGTTCATCAAGATTCCGTCAAACCTCCTCAAACTGGGACATCACCCCAAGTGTTTCCTCTTTCGGCCAAAGGGGCAGTTTTCCCCAAAACTCTTTCGGTCATATCAAATTGGGGCATCACTCCAGATTTCTCTTCCAGTCAAGGGGCGGGTTCCCCTAAATCTTCTAATCCTCCAAACTGGGGCATCTCCCCAGATCCACTCCCTCAGTCAAAAGGCAGTTCCCTGTATTTTATTTAAAAATCATATCAAACTAGGGCATCTTGCCCAGGTCTTTACCTTTCCAGTCGTCGAACCAATGGCACCCTTTACCTTTCCAGTCGCCGATCAAATGGCACTCTTTACTTTTCCAGTCGCCGATCAAATGGCACCCTTTACCTTTCTAGTCGCCGATCAAATGGCACTCTTTACTTTTCTAGTCGCCGATCAAATGGCACCCTTTACCTTTCTAGTCGCCGATCAAATGGCAACCTTTACCTCTTCAGTCGCTGATCAAATGGCACTCTTTACCTTTCCAGTCGCCAATCAAATGGTACCCTTTACCTTTTCAGTCGCCGATCAAATAGTACTCTTTACCTTTCCAGTCGCCGATCAAATGGCACCCTTTACCTTTCCAGTCGCCGATCAAATGGCTCCTTTACCTTTCCAGTCGCCGATCAAATGGCACTCTTTACCTTTCCAGTCACTAATCAAATGGCACCCTTTACCTTTCTAGTCGCCGATCAAATGGATCATTTACCTTTCCAGTCGTCGATTAAATGGCACCCTTTACCTTTCCAGTCGCCGATCAAATGGCACTCTTTACTTTTCCAGTCGCCGATCAAATGGCACCCTTTACCTTTCCAGTCGCCGATCAAATGGCACTCTTTACTTTTCCAGTAGCCGATCAAATGGCACCCTTTACCTTTCCAGTCGCCGATCAAATGGCATCCTTTACCTCTTTAGTCGCCGATCAAATGGCACTCTTTACCTTTCCAGTCGCCGATCAAATGGCACTCTTTACCTTTTCAGTCGCCGATCAAATGGTACTCTTTACCTTTCCAGTCGCCGATCAAATGGCACCCTTTACCTTTCCAGTCGCCGATCAAATGGCTCCTTTACCTTTCCAGTCGCCGATCAAATAGCACTCTTTACCTTTCCAGTCGCTGATCAAATGGCACCCTTTACCTTTCCAGTCGCCGATCAAATGGCTCCTTTACCTTTCCAGTCGCTGATCAAATGACACTCTTTACCTTTCCAGTCGCCGATCAAATGGCACTCTTTACTTTTCCAGTCGCCGATCAAACGGCATCCTTTACCTCTTCAGTCGCCCATCAAATGGCACTCTTTACCTTTCCAGTCGCCGATCAAATGGTACCCTTTACTTTTCTAGTCGCCGATCAAATGGCACCCTTTACCTTTCCAGTCGCCGATCAAATGGCACTCTTTACTTTTCCAGTCGCCGATCAAATGGCACCCTTTACCTTTCCAGTCGCCGATCAAATGGCATCCTTTACCTCTTCAGTCGCCGATCAAATGGCACTCTTTACCTTTCCAGTCGCTGATCAAATGGTACCCTTTACCTTTTTAGTCGCCGATCAAATGGCACTCTTTACCTTTCCAGTCGCCGATCAAATGGCACCCTTTACCTTTCCAGTCGTCGATCAAATGGCTCCTTTACCTTTCCAGTCGCCGATCAAATGGCACCCTTTACCTTTCCAGTCGCTGATCAATTAGCACCCTTTACCTTTCCAGTCGCCGATCAAATGGCTCCTTTACCCTTCCAATCGCCGATCAAATGGCACTCTTTACCTTTCCAGTCGCCGATCAAATGGCACTCTTTACTTTTCCAGTCGCCGATCAAATGGCATCCTTTACCTCTTCAGTCGCCGATCAAATGGCACTCTTTACCTTTCCAGTCGCCGATCAAATGGCACCCTTTACCTTTCCAGTCGCCGATCAAATGGCTCCTTTACCTTTCCAGTCGTCGATTAAATGGCACCCTTTACCTTTCCAGTCGCCGATTAAATGGCACCCTTTACCTTTTCAGTCGCCGATCAAATGGCACTCTTTACGTTTCCAGTCGCCGATCAAATGGCACCCTTTACCTTTCCAGTCGCCGATCAAATGGCTCCTTTACCTTTCCAGTCGCCGATCAAATGGCACTCTTTACCTTTCTAGTCGCTGATCAAATGGCACCTTTTACCTTTCCAGTCGCCGATCAAATGGCTCCTTTACCTTTCGAGTCGCCGATCAAAAGGCACTCTTTACCTTTCCAGTCGCTGATCAAATGGCATCCTTTAGCTTTCCAGTTGCTGATCAAATGGCACCCTTTACCTTTCCAGTCGCCGATCAAATGGCACCCTTTACCTTTCCAGTCGCCGATCAAATAGCTCCTTTACCTTTCCAGTCGCCGATCAAATGGCACTCTTTACCTTTCCAGTCGCCGATCAAATGGCCCTCTTTACTTTTCCAGTCGCCGATCAAATGGCACCCTTTACCTTTCTAGTCGCCGATCAAATGGCATCCTTTACCTCTTCAGTCACCGATCAAATGGCATCCTTTACCTCTCTAATCGCCGATCAAATGGTATTCTTTACCTTTCCAGTCGCTGATCAAATGGCACTCTTTACCTTTCCAGTCGCCGATCAAATGACACTCTTTACTTTTCTAGTCGCCGATCAAATGGCACCCTTTACCTTTCCAGTCGCCGATCAAATGGCATCCTTTACCTCTCTGGTCGCCGATCAAATGGAACTCTTTACCTTTCCAGTCGCCGATCAAATGGTACCCTTTACCTCTCCAGTCGTCGATCAAATGGCACCTTTTACCTTTCCAGTCGCCGATCAAATGGCACCCTTTACCTTTCCAGTCGCCGATCAAATGGCACCCTTTACCTTTCTAGTTACCGATCAAATGGCACTCTTTACCTTTCCAGTCGCCGATCAAATAACACTCTTTACCTTTCCAGTCGCCGATCAAATGGAACCCCTTTACCTTTCCAGTCGCCGATCAAATGGCACTCTTTACCTTCCAGTCGCCGGTCAAATGGCACCCTTTAACCTTTTAGTCAACCAGGAGGCAACACCCTCACCTTTATCTGTCGCCGAACATGGCATCCTTCATCTCTGATCAATTGAGAATCAACACCCAATCCTCTCACCTCCTGTTAACTGAAAGACAGTCCTTCCGCTTCGTGGCATTCAAAGGATAATTCCCAACTAACTACTTCCTACTAAAAAAACTGGAACATCGCACCACTTTTTCTTTCTTCCAGATTTAGGACTCAAAAAAATAAAAAAAAGGAGAGAGGAGAAAAAGAAAAAAAAGAGAGAGAGAATAATAATAAAAAAGAGAGAGAGAAAGTAAGAATTTCAAATGCCAAATCCTAGGTTTCCATGCCTTGCTTCATTTTTTCAATAGAATGATACTAACCTTTTTGGTTATTGGATTCTGCATGGTGTTAACTTCTTTACTTCCTTTCCATTTCAAAAGCAAGAAGAAACACCTATTTCAGTTCGGTCATTTTTCACCAAGAATGAAGAATTTTCATCATTGTCTTAGGCTCCTAATTGTATCCATGAGTGAAAAGAATTTTAAAAAAAAAATAGAAAAGAGAGACGGAAGTGGAAAATGCTCGTCTTTAAAGAAGAAATGTCATACTGACTCGTGATTGTCGACACTATCAGACGCCATCAAAAAGTCCCACTTGGCCCCTACATTGGTGTTCATATCTTTACTTCCTTTTCACTTCAAAAACACAGAAGCTTCGTGTTTCTTTTGTGAAAAAGAAGTAAAGAGGAGCATCTGTGAACACCTCTTTTGGTCCGGTCCAAGTGGAAAGAATCTTCTTTATACTGCATTCCAACTTAGAATGATTAAATCCGAGTGGAATGACTTAAATAATGATCAAATCCGAGTAGAATGACTCAAAAATGATCAGATCCGAGCAAGATGACTCTGATGGAAGTATTTCCGAGTGGAATATAGACCTGTTGGAGGCAAATCCTGTTGTTCAAGTGGCCTCAATACTCAAGAGGGGGGGTGAATTGAGTTTTAAAAACTTTGAATTGGAATGCCTTTGAACTTGATTTTTATATCCAAGTTTACAAGAGAATGCAAGTTAAATCAAGTTAAAGGTAGTATGCAATGCACAACAAGGATTAATATAGTTGAAGCAATTTAACAAACACTTGGTGGGCAGTATTTGAAATGTATCTAATTAGACAAGCTCAAGTATGCAATTCTCAATCAATCAACACAAATCAACCAATTGCAGTATATGAAAGTAAAAGAGTAAGAGAGAGGAGCTTGCAAACCGATATAACGAGTTCCACCAACACCGGTGTACGTCTCGCCTCTAAGCAACCCACTTAGAGATACAAGCTATGAGCAATTGCAGTTTCCTAGTGTCCCACACTCAAGAACTCAATCCTCACTAGCACAAGGGCAACCCACCCAATCTCTCAAACTCTCAATACCCAAAAGTTGAACCCCAACCTTTGTGACCACTCAACCTAAAGTGAAAATCTTTTGTGTTTGTTGAAGTGTTTACAAGGAAATGACTCTCTTAATAGAGTGGATAAGCAAATGATAGCTCACATAATTTCTAATCTCTCAAGAAGAGAGGATATACAAATGAAATCTCAAGATATACAAGAATAGAGCTTACAAAGCACAAGAGTGAGCAAAGGAATTGTAGCTTCTTGGTATGTCCTTTGTGCTTGAGTTCCTCTTCAATTTATAGAGCCATTTGAAAGCTTGAGGAGTGCCTTTCTTCTTCCTAGCCGTTGCACATAGTGGGGATCTGAAAAATGGTGGAGACATGTGCTGGTTTCCCACTAATGTGTGTTTTTCCACTACGGTAATCGATTATCCTTTTGGGTGTAATCGATTACACTTCAAATTTTCCATCTCAGTACGCTATGTAATCGATTAGCTTCACTTGCCTAATCGATTATCTTCAAGTCAGAAGCTTGATAATCGATTTCCTTTTGCCTTGTAGTCGATTAGCAGAGATGCCTGATGCATTTAATTTGGCTTCGTAGCTTCGTAATCGATTATATAGTCATAGTAATCGATTAGCTTGATTCCAGTAGGCTTCTAATCGATTGTCAGAATTCTCTTAATCGATTAGCTGTTATACCTGATGCTTTTAAATCCATTTTTGGTTTTGGTAATCGATTGAGCCATTCATGTAATCGATTAGCTTGATTCCAGTAGCTCTGTAATCGATTATTTCAATTGCTGTAATCGATTAGCTTATGCCCTGTTGCAATTGTTCCAAAGACAGAATCACTCTAATCGATTAGACTGGGCTTCCTAATCGATTAGCTTCGTACTATTTTATGTCTTCTTTGTTTTTGCAAGACTTTCTTCAAGAGTGTTATGTCATTATCAAAATCCTTGTACCTGTTACCATATTCAAACACAAATCCGAGTAAAATGACTCAGATTGGAGCATTACCGAGTGGAGTATGACCTGTTGGGGGAAAATCCGAGTGAAATGACTCAGATTGGAGGTAAATCCGAGTGGATGGTTCCCTATCAGATGCATTCCGAGAGAAAAGGGACTGACTGTGAATAAATACCGAGTGAAGGATTACCGATTGCAAGTCTGACTTGAGGACAGGTCCCCTTTGCTAGGCACAGGTGTTTCCGGGTGGAACTTTCCCGTTTGATACCACTCTGATTTAAGATGGATACTCTTTGTAGACAATTAGTTCCTAATTCAAGATGATTGTCAGGCAAGCCAAGTGATATATTTGAAAGAAAACATAGTCAAACGAGTAAATGTTCGATCGGGTAATGAACTTCTTTCGGCCCAGATTTTCTAAAAGTGTCATTTTGAGTCCGACTCCAATGAACACATCCGAATGGATTGTCGATTGAAACATTCTGACTGAAATATGAGGTCGGATTCCAATTGAATGCACTCGGTAGATTGAAGCTGAGTTCCAAGTTCTGAGAGGAGAAAAGACCATCTCCGAGTGGTCAGATTCTCGAATTCTTAATTCTAATCGAAGTGAAAAGGATGTCTCCGAGTGAAAAGACCCGAGCGAGCACATCTGAGAGCAAATTATTGATTGAGACTTTTCTGATTAAAGTGTAAAGGCCGACTCCGGTTGAAAACAATCCTAATACCCGAGTAAGCATATCCAAGGGTCAGTTCTGAGTGATTGCACCAGGTGGATTATGGAACCTGAGTTCTAGATTCTGAGTGAAGGAAAATCCGACTCCCAAGGTCAGTTCCGAGTAAAACCTTCAAGCACTGAAGTTTTGAGTCACTTCTGAAGACATTCCGAGTGAATGTTCCAAGCAGAGACAAGATCCGAGTTGCACACCTCTGATTGAAGTGATTCCGAGTGAATGCTTCAAATAGAAATAAGATCTGAACCAAATACTTCCGATCGAGAGAATTCCGAGTGAAACACTGATTCAGTCAGTTAGTTCTGACTCACCATTTTCAGTCAGTTCTGACTCGCCATATTCAGTCAGTTCTGAATCACCAGACTCAGTCAGCTCCGAGTAAAACACTGATTCAATCATTTCTAAGTCACCTTTTAATTGGTTTCTGAGTGAAACACTGTTCAATTAGTTCTGAGTAAAGCTTCAATCAGCTTCCGAGTGAAACCATTGTGAAGAGGACTCCCGAGCAAATGAATCCGAGTGAGTTGATGTGTGAGCACATCCGAGTGAGTTGATGCACAATTGAAATGACTCTGAGTAAAGACTAAGTCTGAGCTATATATCCGACCAAGATTTTTCCGAGTAAATCAAATCATGCGTTTCCGAGTGGAACTTACTATATGATTGAATATTTTTGAAGTACCGATTGAGTCAATTAAAAAGGACTTTCAGACATTCCTGACTAAATCAATCAAAAAGCCCGATTGAATGGAGCTCTCCTGACTGAAGTAAAAAAGACCGACTCCGAGTGTAACTGAGTGGTCAAATTCAGACTGGAAGAAAAGTCTAACTCTAAATCTATCTGAGTGGTCAGATTCTCTCAAGTACCAACTTCTG
This sequence comes from Clitoria ternatea, assembly GCA_037962975.1. Classification (NCBI taxonomy): domain Eukaryota; kingdom Viridiplantae; phylum Streptophyta; class Magnoliopsida; order Fabales; family Fabaceae; genus Clitoria; species Clitoria ternatea. The sequence goes on along the minus strand of CM075674.1, from coordinate 99,924,348 downwards.
AGAGGAAAGAAGATCGAGTCCGAGTGAACATTTGCCGAGTGGGCTATTCTACAACCATTTCCGAGTCCTTTTCAGTCAGATTTCCGAGCCAATCTTCACTCAGCCTTCAAATAAAGAGCCAACTGAATTATTTGCCCCAATACCGAGTCATCACCCTTCAAACCAATTCTGAGTCAATCCCTTCAAATCAATCCCGAGCCATGACTCTTCAAACCAATTCCGAGCCACCAGTTCTGAGCTATCCTTTTAGCCATTACCGAGCCACCATTTTCACTAAATTCTGAGCAACTTTTTCAATCAATTCCGAGTGACATTTTTCAGTCAGCAAGGAGTCCTCTTCAGCCAATTCTGAGTGACATTTTTCAGTCACTTTTCACTCGGTCTGATTGAATGTTTCAACCAGAATTGCTTTATCCCCTGAATCCAATTGCTTTGCTTTTCACTTGGATTCTCCTCATAAATAACCCAACACCAAGCAAAACCTTCACTCGGCCTTCCATGACAGAGCTCCTCTCAGAAGAATTCTCACTCGGCAAAAGACCATTTTCGCTCGGTTTTTTATTGGAAAACCTTCATTCCTCTCGAAATTCTCTCCTTCTGTGGATGAATGCTGACTGGGAGGCTAATCCGAGTCATCCTCTCACGGATTTCCACCATCCTCTCTCGGATTTCCACATCCCTCTCGGAATTCACTCCCATTGAGGATGAATGCTGACTGAGAGGCTAATCCGAGTCATCCTCTCTCGGATTTCCACATCCTCTCTCAGATTTCCACATTGTCTCTCGGATTTCGATATCCTCTCTTGGATTTGCATCATGCTCTCTCGGATTGCACGTACTGACGTGGATTCCCACAATCCAAGTGGATCCAGGAATCCTGGGAGTGGCAGACAGTTGGGCGGAAGTGGAGAAATTAAAAATTCTCTACCAGCCGCTGTCCCCCATTATCTTAACAGCCAGGCTGTCTCCACTAGGCACATGGGCGAGTGGAGACTCGTGCTGTCAAAGCACTCAGCCTTTGTCCTAAAGCCTCTATAAAAGCCTCAATCGAAGAGGCACAAAGGGGGATTTTTTTTGGTTGGATCTGGGACTGACAGACAGAGTGGGAAGGAAGGAACCTCTGAAAAATTCACTTCAGAATCTCAGATTTGAAGAACCTGTCACACCCCCGTGTTTCTGATCTGACCCCCCCAACTAAATTCACCCCACTGGTCCTGTCCCAATCACCTCACATACTGCACACCGTCCACTTCCATCATTACACCGTCCCCTTCCTTCTCCTAACTCCATCCTCTCCCAACTTCATCACACCGTCCCAACAGCATTCTCCCTCCATCACTGCCCAAGTTCCTCATAAATCCTTTACACCGTCCAGAGTCCAGCTTTCCTGCTCCACCACTCGGTATTTTTAACTTTCACTCGGTATTTTCATTTTCCACTTGGTATTTTCAACTTCCACTCGGTATTTTTATTTTCACTCGGTATTTACATTTTTCACTTGGTTTTCTATTTTTACTCAGTTTTTTCCATTTTTACTCGGTTTTCCCTTTTTCTCACTCGGTTTTCTCTTCTCCCACTCGGTTTTCGCTCATTTTTCCCTCTCTTTTCTGAACTTACTGTTTCCCTTTCTCTCTTGTGGCTTCTGCTACCCTCCCTTTTTTGCTTCGTAGTAAAAAAATATAATAAAGGGAAATAAATGTTTCCTGTGTTTTCTTTCAGATCTAAATAAAAACCAAAAAAAGAAACAAATCATTTTTAGTCAGTGTCGTACGGAAAATACTTCCGTCTACACAACCTCTATAGGATCCGTACACGTGCGAAGAACTTTGTCTTGTATGGGTTCCTCACCAAAATGATACCCCACCAACATTTTCCCAATCTCTTCCTAAAAGAAAAACACAAAGAACTACATAACCCTGATTTCTTGGTAACTCAATGTGAACACCTATTTCAGTCCGATTGATATCCACGAGTAAAAAGAATACAAGCAAAAAAAAGAAAAAAAAGAAAAAAAAGAAAAGAATACAAGAAAAAAAAATAAAAAAGAAAAGAATACAAGTAAAAAGAAAAAAAAAGAGAAAAGAATACAAGAAAAAAATAATAAAAAATGATGATGATGACTCGGAAATGATCATTTCCGAGTGAAGGGACTCGGAAATGATCATTTCCGAGTGAGACATGGTCCCTGGCCTGTTTTTGCCCAAGCGGATGATGGTTCGCTCAAGCGAGACATGTCACGCCCGGGCGAGATTGATACCTGATGCATATTCCTTTCCTTCGAATGATGAAATCTGAGTGGAATTACTCAGAATGGAGCAAATCCGAGTGGAAGCTGTCCCACTGCAATCATTCCGAGCCAAATTCCAAATTCTGAGTGGAAAGAAGGCCGGATCCGAGTGAAAAATAGTCAAATTCCAACTTCTGAGTGGAAAGGAGGCAGTTTCCGAGTGACAAACGTCCAATTTCCAAGTTCTGACTGAAAAGCAGGCAGATTCCGAGTGAAAATGTTCAAATTCCAATTTCTGAGTGGAAAATAGGCAGGATCCGAGTGGATATGTCAAAGTTTCCAAGTTTTGAGTGATAATAAGGCAGTTTCCGAGTGGTTGTCCAAGTTCTAAATTTTGAATGATGAATAAGACCAATTTCGAGTGCAAATGTCCAACTTCCATTTTGATTGGAAGATGAGACCAACTCCCAAAGTCAGTTCCGAGTAAATCCTTCAAGCGGTGAAGTTCTATCATTTTTGAAGAAAATCCGAGTGATGAGCTTCCGAGTGAAACTTACTTCACGACTGTCAATGTGAAATCAAAGAAAGAATGGTTCTGACCTCTCGGTAACCGAGTAAAAATAAGGACGACTCCCAGATATCCGAGTGGATTGATACACATATGGAATGATTCTGAGAGAAGACTGATGCCCGCAGAAAGACCGAGTGAATGCTTGCAGAGTAAAAGTAAGGCCGACTCAGAATGAAAGCCATTTCTGATTGGAAAGGAAGGAATGGTTGACGAGTGAAAGAAATTCTGAGTGAGAAGCCAGTCAGAGCTGAGTGCCAAATTTCGAGTGAAAAACCAATCGGATTTCCGAGGGAAAAAAGGGTCTACTGAATGACTCAAAAGCCAGTCGGATTCCGAGGGAAGAAAGGGTCTACTGAATGACTCAAAAGCCAATCGGATTCCCGAGGGAAGAAGGAGTCTACCGAGTGATGCTTTTCTAGTCTGCACCGAGTCATTCCATTCCATTTTCAGTCGGCTCTGAGCCATTCTTTTACCATTATCGAGCCATTCTCTTACTCATAACTGAGCCACTCATTTAACCATTCCCGAGCCCCCATTTCTACCAATTAATTCCGAGCCATATTTAAACCTTACCCGAGCCCCCCAACATCACCGAGCTCATTTTCACCAAACCCGAGTCACCAATTTTCACCCAAATCTGACTCAATTCTCACCCGGATTCCGAGTCATCCTTTACTCATCTCCGAGTCAATTTTTACCAAGTTCCGAGTCATCATTTTCACCTAATTCTGAGTCATTTTTAATCAGTTCTGAGTCAATCTTCGATCGGTTTTTGAGTGACACTTTTCAGTCAGTTCTTGGTCAGTCTTCAATCATTTCTGACTCACTTTTTACCAATTCCGTGTCATCCCTCATCAAGCCAATTCCGAGTGACACTTTTCACCCATTCCCGAGTCATCTTTCACCCATTTCCGAGACCCTTTCCATTCAACTTCTGAGTCACTTTTTACCCATTTCCGAGTGACTTCTCACTCAATTCCGAGTCATCTCCACCCAATTCTGAGTCATTATTCAACTATTTCAGTCGGTTCCAAGTCACTTGTTACTCAGTTTCGATTGAATGTTTCATAGCAGCCTCACACCGAGCAAAACCTCTACTCGGCCTTCCATAGGAGGGCTCCTCCCAGAAGAATTCTCACTCGGGAAAGAGTATTTTCACTCGGCTTTCTATGGGAAATGCTTCATTCCACTCGGAATTGACTCCCAATATGGATGAATACTGACTGAGAGGCTGATCCAAGTCATTTTCACTCGGAATTCTACCATTCTCACTCGGATTTCCATCACTTTCTCTCAGATTTTCACCGTGCTGACTTGGATTTCCACTATCCAAGTGGATCCTTGAATTACGGGAGGTGGCCCACAACAAGACAAGGAGGAAAATGATAAAGAATTGCCACCAGCCTCCATTCTCCTTAATTGTTAAAGATCCAGGCTGTTTCCAACACACCATCCAAGTTGTTTGACAATCTCGTGAGGCGGTTGGCAACAAGACAATGAGGAAATAATAAAAAATCCTCACCAATTGGCAGCCAGGCTGTCTCGGGTCTGTTCAGGCAATCAACATACTCCTCAAATGTTCTATAAATACTGCAAACGAAGGAAGAAGAAGGGATCCTGGAAGCATTCACTTTAGAGAGTCTGAAATAAATTTTTTTCCCCTCACCCACCTTTCAACCGTCTTTCTCCTCTCCCATACAGCCCCCTTTATCTAAAACACCGTCCCTCTACAAACCGTCCTCACTCACCTCTCTCCCAACACCGTCCTCACCCTCCAAACACTGTCCTCTCTCCTCACTCCCCACACTGTCCTGCTCCACACCGTCCCAAACTTTCCACCTCAACACCTCTACACCGTCCCAAACTTTCCACCTCAACACCTCCACACCGTCCCAATTTTCCTCTCCACACCGTCCTCACCATACAGCCGCTCCTTCAACGCTATCCCTCTTCCTCCCTCAACCGTCCCAACCGTCCTTCATCTAAACACTCACACCTTCCCCTCTTCACCTCTCTCCCAACCGTCCTTCATCTAAACACTCACACCGTCCCCTCTTCACCTCTCTTTCAACCGTTCTCACTAACACCGTCCCCTCTTCACCTCTCTCCCATTCCAACCGTCCATCTCCATATTAACTCCCATAAAACGTCCCAATTACCCTCTCCAACAGCCCCTCTCCTCCTTCTCCTTACCTCCACCAACACAGAAACTCCAACCCACATCACACAGTCCCAACGTCCTTCTCCTTACCCACTACACCGTCCAGCCCCTCCAACACCATACTATCTTCTCTCCCTTCGTAACCATACAGCCCCCTCCAACACCGTCCCCCTCTCAACACCAACAGCCCCTTTTAATCCTTTAAAACGCACCACTCACTCTCCTTATTCAACACCGTCCAGCCCCTCTCGTTACACCAACTAGCTCCTTTCTCCCCACACTGGTCCTACTCTCCCCTTTACTTTTTTTTTTATAATTGTATCTGTTTTAGTTTCTGTTAAATTAATTGTTGATTAATGTCTCTGTTCCCTTTCCAATTAATAATCAATTCCTGTTAATTGACAAATATTAATGGAAATGAGTGTTTCACACCTTTTATTTGGATTGGTATAGAAGTTGCATTTATTATTATTATTATTATTATTGTAATTTTAAAAAAGGGTGGAGCGAGTTTAATTTTGACGAGACGTCCTGTTAATCTCATTTTTTTATATATATAACAATTTTTTTTAAAAGGGGTGGAACGAGATTGATTTGGACGAGACGTCCTGTTAATCTCATTTTTTGAAAAGGTGGAGCGGGTTTAATTTGGACGAGACGTCTTGTTAATCTCTTATAAATATTCTGTGTTGATTTTTGTTTATTTTTGTTTATTCTATCGTCCCGTACATTTTTCTTTTCACGAAGAAGTTAAAGTAATTATTAGGCTAATTATAATGCGCGCTATCAAATTGAGGTAACCGTTTTTATAACGGACAACTGTGAGGTGCTAATACCTTCCTCACCTGTAATTAGACTCCCGAATCTAGAATCTCATTTTTTGACCAATGCTTTAATTAAAGGTTTTCCCGGTATTTTATCCTAAAAAATATTGGTGGCGACTCCCTGTTTTTTCTTTTCGAACCAAAAACAAAAAGATCGTTTTGAGGGTCGGCCGTGCCGCCGCGATCCAGGTCGCGACAGATGGCGACTCCACTGGGGACTTAGAGAGTCAAGCCAGTCAATTTGATAGCGCATGTTTTAATTAGCATATTAATTATTTGACTTCTTCCTTTATTTTATTTGGTCTCTGTTTTATTTGTATCCTATCTTTTATGTTCTGTAAATATCTGTGTGATCATTGAACCCTAGGGTAGTCGACTTTATTTTGTTGCTCTGTGTTTGTTCTATGTGCAGGATAACTAAAGTACAGGTATTGAATTCCTCTTTCACACACTACGCTCACAATTTGCACACACTTTTGAGTGGGACCCTATACCCGGGCCCAAATAAAACTTAAGATTAGGGGAGATTGATAGCGGAGCCATTTGGGATGTACTTCCTGTCTGGTTACCGTGAGAATCTCAGCTAGAGTTCGACTTATTTATGGTGCCCACACTTAGTGGACTTCCTACTATTTGTGGTCAACAACATGAGTAGGATCTTGGCTCTAGTGACCTTTAGAAATTTTAGAATAAGCCACCTAATATGAGACATCACTAATAAACAAACCTTAGAACCATTAGGAGACCTTCAGAAAAATCTGACTTAAGGCACAAAGGGGCAAACTTTACTTATACCTTTTCTCATTCTCGTTCTCTCTTCTGATCCAAATTAAGGGACCACTTGCCTATTTAGTGGATTACTTTTTCAAAAAAAAACAACTTACTTTTAACCAGTGATCCTTTAATGGGCAAGTGGTCCTTTCCTTTTATATTTACTTAATTCTTGGGGTGTTGAGTTATGAATTTTCTGAATAAAAAAAAACAAAAAACAAAAAAAACAAAAAAAGCAAAAAAAATCAAAAAAAAGGAAAAAATTTACAAAATATACAAAAAAATAGAAAATCATTTTTTTTATTAACAATGATCAGAAAATTCATAGCTCACATGATCCTTGATTTATTGCAAGTTTTGACAAATCGTAACTTCCCTAAATCTAAAAATATTTTCAAGAAAGTTACTAGGGGAGTATCAATTTGCAAAGCATGTTAGTGACTGATTTTTCTTTTCTTTATGTCCTTACAGGAAGCTATCAAGAGCTTAGCCAGTATCTTTGAGTGAAATATGGAAATTAACATGAGATCAGATAGTTGTGGTAAAAATATACCCGAATTGAAAAAATTACTGCATGTTAAGGCTAGGAAAGTCGATACAACCAGTTTGCAAGCATTAGGGAAGAAATTGGACATGAATCAGAAAATGGTTTTCTCAAGGAAATATGGGAGGATCCTAAAATTGCTAGAATTGGAGGTACAAGTCGAGGCAATTACTGCTTTGATTCAGTTCTATGACCCACCTCTCCGTTGTTTCACTTTCCGAGACTTTCAATTGGCTCCGTCTGTTGAGGAGTTTGAACAAATTCTGGGAATGCCGTTAGAAGGACAAATGCCTTATTGTCACATTGGACGTCAAGCGAATATTGCTACCATCGCCAATGTCCTAAAAATTCACCCAGAAGTGTTAAGAAATGCACAACTGAATAGAAATCAGATCCTGGGATTTTAAGAAGCACATGCACCTGCTAGCTGAGAAAGGAGATTGGGAAACCTTCATGGATACCTTGGCTCTCACCATTTATGGTGTTATCTTATTCCCTAATATTGATAATTACGTGGACTATGATGCTATTGGCGTTTTCCTTGCCTGTAAGTTCAAGTCTGAAAATCCTGTCACTGCTATCTTGGCAAATATGTATTGCACCATGGACTTCTGCTATACACAAGGTGGAAAGAGAATCATTTGCTGTTTACCTGCTCTATATGTGTGGCTTACGTCGCATATCTTCCACCAAGTCAGCAAAGTTGAATGTCCTGTCTCAGATCTGAAGTTATGTCAGTTAGTAGTAAAGAATGGGCGTGAATGGGCCAATCACCTGGTAGGGCTCACGGCTGATAAAGTAAGGTGGTATCCGCAGTGGCTGAAGGTTGACACCATAATTCACCATTGTGGAAACTATCCGAATGTTCCTCTCATGGGCACTCAGGGATGCATTAATTACAACCCTATCATAGCCAAACGTCAGCTAGCTTATCCCTTACTTGGGCCACCCGATGGAGAATCCCTTACTTCTTTCATCGTTTATTACTCAGAAGGAGATTATACCTCTATTATTCGGGATGTAGCAAATGCATGGAAGAAAGTCCACAGACAAGGGAAAGAACTGGGAACTCGAAGCCACGCCGTCAAGGAAGAATACTACCAATGGGTCTTAAACAGAGTTTCCATTGTGAAGCTACCTTTCAAGAATCCCTCCTATCTCCTGACAAGCACACATGTTACCTCTCCTACCCTTGAAGAGGAGGCAATGAGAGCAGAAATAAAAGAGCTAACCGCCAAAAACAAGGAGTTAGAAAAAGACTTGCTGATATCTCAACAAGAATATGCCCTTCAGAAAAAGGAGAACTTAGAAAACAAGCAAACCATCAAGGAGATTGGAAAAAAGAGAAAGATCGAAAGGGATTACCTGAGGAAACAGAGTCAATGCCTCCGAACGGCTAATACTCAACTAAAACTGAAGAACAAGCAAAGGGATACCATGTTGACTGACAAGCAACTCTTAAGGGATATGTTGGCAAAAGCTAAAGAGCGCGAGCAAAATGCCTTGGTGCAAAAAGAGCTTCTGCAATTACAAGTTAGTCATTTGGAGCATCAGCTTGATGAGGTGGTAGAAGCTTGCCAGCATGAGATAAATGGCGAGCGATGGCGTGCAATGGATGTTGAACAAGAATGCGGTGAAGCTATCCATATTTTGAAAAATGAACTAACACAGCAAAATGAAAATATTCATGCATGGATGAATCGCTTCGCCCACTTGGCGTATTTGGCTAATGGAGTTCTGGAAGACCTCCCGCACCTACTTAAGCAAGCTGAGGGGATGGTTAATCCTCTTAACACCCCAAGAGAAATTGTGACTTTCATTGATTACTGTAGAGAAAGGATTTGTAAAATGAGGGCCATGATTGCCCGAGCTAGGAATGGCTGATTTACTTTTTCTGAATAAAAATAGACTGGCAGCAGTAATGTATTATTAGAATTCAGAAAGAAGGAATCTCTTGTTTCCACAACTATCTCATGTTAATTTCCACTTATCACCTTTGAAAGTGTTTCTAGAAAAGGTCGGAGGATACTGGCCAAGTTTCGTGATCGCTTCACGTACCATTTGTTTTTCTTTTACTGCTTTTATTTAATATTTTCCTTTTAACAATTTCTTGATGAATTCCCAGACATAACGGGTAGACATTCTTACGCGACTCGGCTTAATACAAGACTCATGGCTGAAATGGAACAAGAAAATGAGAACTTAAGAACTGAAGTCAATCAGTTGAAGGAGCAGATGGCTGAAATGGCCAAGCTTCTTGAAAGGAGGGTCACAGAAGGGGATTCTTCAGCGGGCATGGAAGATGCTAGACAACGACCATCCACTCAGGGTCCTGTTAGAGGGCCAAGCTCAAATCCTGTTGCGCCTCCCCTAACCATTCACGTTAGGAAATCAAACCCTGCAGACACCCAGCAACCTATCTACATAGATGAGGAAGGTAATGTCATACCCTTTCCCCCATATGGATTGCCACCTGGCTATTTCCCACCACTCCAAGAAGAGCCTGATTATCAGGAAACAATCCTTCATATGGCTCAACCAAACGCTCCACCCGTCCGGGATCCTCAAACGATTCCAATCCATACACAAGCCGCGTAACCACAAGCTGCTCAAGCAACAGCCAGACCCCACATCTCAATGCCTAACGCAAACCCGGCACATGTCGACCAACCAGTTAGGGGTACTAGTCATCATGTCGCTGCAGGTCCAAGTGCTGCTGCTGCTACCCAGGAGGGAAGGTTAGAGTTCCTAGAAAGGCGGCTAAGAGAAATGGAAAGAACGAACAGGTTTAGAATGGGCAGTGCTACATAACTCTGTCTGATTCCTGATGTTATCATTCCCCCCAAATTCAAAATGCCAGAATTTGACAAATATCAGGGGCTAACCTGTTCGAAAAACCATCTTACCATGTACTGCCAAAAGATGGCCTCTCATGCTTCCAATGACCCTCTGCTCATTCATTGTTTCCAGGATAGTTTGGCTAGAGCACCTCTGACCTGGTACAATCATCTTGAACGATCTCGTATACACTATTGGGAAGATCTGGCAGATGCTTTCATGCAACAGTACAAGTATAATCTGGATATGGCGCCAGATAGAGTACAATTACAAAACATGACCAAGAAAGATAACGAGACGTTTAAAGAATATGCCCAACGGTGGCGAGAAGTAGCAGCGCAGGTTGATCCACCTCTATCAGAGAAGGAGGTAATTTCCATATTTATTAATACACTCCAGTCACCTTTCTATGATAAGATGATTGGAAGCATTTCCTCCCATTTCTCCGACATTGTCACTATCAGAGAAAGAATAGAGAATGGCCTGAGGACTGGGAAAATTACTCATGGCCCACCTGGGGTTGGAGCATCAAGAAAACCTTCACTTGGAGAAGGTAAAAGAAGAGAGGGAGAGACTAACCTGGTCTCTCACAATCAAGGAAGGAACCAACCCAGATCACCTACCCCCATCACCTTTCCGTCAACTTACCATAATGCGCCACACCCATATGTGGTTGCAATTCCAAATTCGAACCCACCACATTTCTGACCACCTGTCATGCAACCACCTGCACCACCACAATCACCATATCAGCCACAACAAATGAACCCACCGAATCCAAACCTGAGGAGACAGAATAATGACCGTACTCAGGTGTAATTTAATCTAATTCCCATGACCTACACCAAGCTTCTAACCCACCTTATTGAAAACACATTGGTGGTACCTTGCCCTCTAAAACCGCTTCAACCACCTTATCCCAGAGGGTATGATCCAAATGCGCGGTGTGATTACCATGCCGGTGCACCGGGGCATTCCACCGAGAACTGCCTGGCACTAAAATTTAAGGTAAGGGATTTAATCAGAGCTGACTGGATAAGCTTCAAGGAAGGAAGCCCAAATGTAACCACCAATCCTCGGCCTAACCATGGGCGACCAGGTGTTAACGCTGTGGAAAGAGATGAGGAATGTGTTTCCAAGGTTCAGGACATCCAAACGCCATTGGAAACGATTCATTCCCATATGCTTAAGATGGGTTTGATAGAAGGATCATGGGATAAAGAGTGTAATGACCTCCAGTCCGCAAAGTGAACGGACTTCCAAAAAACCCTTCAGGGATTTATGGATAGTCATGTCATAGAAGTTTATCGGCATCGTGAAGGCAGAATAAATATGATACAAGATCAAAGCCGAGTTCGAGCTCCAAAGCCTCTAGTCATATTTTACAACAAAAATGCACCAGTGGTTTCGACTCCTGCTAAAACTATCATCATGGTGAACGCACCAACCCCGTTCCCTTACAAGGATTCACGAGCTGTGCCGTGGAAGTATGGCACTGATGTGGTTGTTACTAGTTCTGAGGCAGTTGAGCCTACGCCATCATCCCCTGTCACGAATATTGCTGGAATTGGGGGTGTCACCCGAAGTGGAAGAGTATATGCTCCCCCAGAACCTAAACTTGACAAGGTTACAGGGGATGTTAGACCTGGGAAGGGAGAATCCTCTGGTGAAGCAAAGAAGGCTGTAACTGAAGAGGAGGCCCAAGAATTTCTAAGATTCATTCGCCATAGTGACTACCAGGTGTTGGACCAACTGAACCACACTCCGACAAAAATTTCTCTGTTGTCTTTGCTAATGAGTTCCAAACCACACTAGAACACACTGATGAAGGTTTTGAGTGAGGCACATGTGAAACATGATTTGTCAGTAGATAAGTTCGAAGGCATAGTGGGACACATTGTGGCCAACAATTATCTTACCTTTACGGATGATGAGACACCGGTGGAAGGAAGAGGGCATAATAAAGCCCTTCATATCTCTGTAAAATGTCAAGATCATATCATGGCGAAGGTGCTTGTTGACAATGGATCGTCCCTGAACGTAATGCCAAAATCTACATTAGCAAAGTTGCCTTTTAATGGGACCCATATGAGACCCAGTTCCATGGTAGTCCGGGCTTTTGGCGGAACTCACCGGGAGGTTATGGGAGAAATTGAACTGCCTATACAGGTCGGGCCATGCACCTTTCAAATTATTTTTCAAGTCATGGATATTACGCCCGCATATAGTTGTTTGCTAGGACGGCCGTGGATCCATTCGGTTGGGGTAGTCCCTTCCACTCTGCATCAAAAGTTGAAATTCATCATTGACAACAAGTTGGTAATTGTCTCTGGAGAAGAGGACTTGTTGGTCAGTAAGCCTGCCAACACCCCATACATTGAAGCAACCGAGGAAGCCCTCGAAACCTCATTTCAGGCTTTAGAGGTGGCCAATGCAACAAGCATTACAAAGACATCCTTCCCAAACGTGCCTCTGATGGTTGCAAAGACAATGTTGAGAGAAGGATACAAGCTGGGGAAAGGGTTAGGACGAGAATTGGAAGGAAGAACCCAACCTATATGCCTCCTAGAGAACAAGGATAGATATGGTCTGGGATACAAGCCTACAGCAGCTGATAGAAAAAGGGTAGGAGAAGAAAGAAGGGAGAGAAGGATTGCTCGCCTTACCGGTCAAGAGTTCGACACTGCTAGAATCCCTATTTGTGACCTCTATCAAAGCTTCAGGAGCGCCGGGATTATATATCCGGGTCAGGTGGCTATGGTTGGAGACGGACCCAGCTATGATGTAGAATTAGTGCATGCTTGCTTACCCGGTCAAGAACTGGACAACTGGGAAATCATAGAGTTCCCCATAACTATCAATCCTCAGTCAAAGTAATTGTTATTTTCAAAACTTGTCGACCCCTTATCTATGCCTAAGGCTTTGGGATCTATTTTGTAATAAAGGCAAAAACTTGCTTGTTTGTTGAATTAAATGAATGCAGTCCAATTTCTTACCTTTGTTTAAATCCCTTTCTCTTAAACCTTTCATTTGCTTCTCTTTCTTTATTTTCATTCATTATAATATAACCCAAATGCAGATCTGAAAGCGATTCCTCTGAGAGTAATGAGAACTCGGTTCTATTTCATGACTCTGATAATCCAAATGATTACGCCTATGAGGATAGTGAGGAAGACTTTGAACCTTCACCCGAATTGACAAAGTTAATGGAACAGGAAGATAAGGAAATTCAACCTCATCAGGAAAAGATTGAGACCATTAACTTTGGGGATGAAGGGGAGAATAAAGAAGTCAAGATAGGCACCCTCTTGAGCAAACAGCGGCAGAGTGAATTGATTAAACTGCTCCGGGAATTTTGAGACATTTTTGCATGGTCGTATCAAGATATGCCGGGTCTGGATAATAACATTGTGGAACACAAGTTGCCTTTAAAGCCGGAATGTCCGCCGATCAAGCAAAAGTTATGACGAATGAAACCAGAAATGCTTCTTAAGATCAAAGAAGAAGTCAAGAAACAATTCGATGCTGGTTTCTTAGCCGTAGCTAAGTATCCGCAATGGGTAGCCAACATAGTTCCCGTTCCAAAGAAAGATGGGAAAGTAAGAATGTGTGTGGACTATCGAGACTTGAATCGGGCGAGTCCTAAGGATGATTTTCCTTTACCTCAGATTCACGTATTGGTTGATAACACAGCTCAGCATTCCATCTTCTCATTTATGGATGGATTTTCAGGATATAACCAGATCAAGATGCCACCAGAAGATATGGAAAAGACCACGTTCATCACTCTATGGGGCACCTTTTGCTACAAAGTAATATCCTTTGGATTGAAGAACGCAGGAGCCACCTATCAAAGGGCAATGGTGACTCTCTTCCACGACATGATGCACAAGGAAATAGAGGTCTATGTAGATGACATAATTGCCAAGTCCAGGTCTGAGGAGGAGCACATTGCTGACCTGAGAAAACTTTTCGAAAGGCTAAGAAAATTCAAACTTAGATTGAATCCCGCCAAGTGCACTTTTGGCACAAGATCCGGCAAATTGTTAGGATTCATTGTGAATGAGAGAGGGATAGAAGTTGATCCTGACAAAGTCAAGGCAATTTTGGAAATGCCTCCTCCTCGTACTGAAAAAGAAGTCCGAGGATTCCTGGGAAGATTGAATTACATCGCCCGATTCATTTCCCAAATGACAGCAACCTGTGAGTCAATTTTCAAATTGCTTTGCAAGAACCAGCCTGGGCAGTGGAATGAAGATTGCCAGATTGCATTTAAAAAGATAAAGCAGTACTTACTGGAGCCACCAATCTTGGTGCCACCTGTTCATGGGAGACCACTAATCCTATACCTGACCGTGCTGAATGAATCCATGGGATGTGTATTAGGTCAACATGATGAGACTGGGAGGAAGGAATGCGTCATCTACTATTTGAGCAAGAGATTTACCGAATGTGAGATGAGGTATTCATCTCTTGAAAGAACATGTTGTGTATTGGCCTGGGCTGCCCGACGCTTACAGCAATACATGCTTAATCATACTACTTGGCTGGTGTCTAAGATGGATCCCATCAAGTATATCTTTGAAAAACCTGCTTTGACTGGAAGGATTGCCCGTTGGCAAGTGTTACTGACGGAATATGACATAACATATGTCACCCAAAAGGCAATAAAAGGGAGTGCGCTAGCAGATTACTTAGCACACCAACCTATTGAGGCTTACCAACCAATGCGGCATGATTTCCCAGATGAGGATATTTTGGCCCTTTTCAAAGAAGAAGATGGTCTGGAAGCCAGATGGATCATGAGATTCGATGGGGCATCCAATGCACTAGGACATGGAATTGGGGTTATCCTAATCTCACTTGATAAGGAATTCATCCCTATTTGCGCTCAGCTTTGTTTTGACTGCACCAATAATATTGCGGAATATGAGGCATGTTCTCTAGGAATACAAGCGGCTCTAAACATGGGAATAAAGGTTCTGGAAGTTTATGGAGATTCTGCTTTGGTTATCCATCAACTAAAGGATGAGTGGGAAACTAGAGACAGTAAACTAGTTCCCTATCATGCTCATATCAAGGAGATGATCAAAAGATTCGATGAAGTTACCTTCCATCATGTTCCACGGGAAGACAACCAAATGGCAGATGCTTTAGCCACTCTAGCCGCTATGTTTTAAGTCAGCAGTGATTTCGAAGTGCCTCTCATTGAGGTAAAGAAACGACAAGAACCTGCCCATTGCCAGGTCATACAAGAAGAGCTAGATGGAAAACCTTGGTACTTCGACATCAAAAGATATCTCCAATGCCAAGAATACCCTGAGGGCATCACGGATAATGACAAACGAACTTTGAGAAGGCTAGCTATGGGGTACCTATTGAGCGGTAACGTGCTATACAAGAGGAATTACGATTCTGTTCTCCTTCGGTGTGTTGATACCGTTGAAGCAAACCAGATCATGAAAGATATCCACGAAGGATCTTTCGGAACTCATACGAATGGACATGCTATGTCAAGAAAGATCCTGAGAGCCGGGTATTATTGGATGACTATGGAAGCAGATTATTTTGCTTACGTACGGAAGTGTCATAAATGTCAGATTTATGTTGATCACATTCATGCACCGCCTTCATCCCTAAATGTCTTGTCAGCACCATGACCCTTTTCAATGTGGGGTATGGATGTAATTGGGCCCATTGAGCCATAAGCCTCAAACGGTCATCGTTTCATCCTAGTTGCCATCGATTATTTCACCAAGTGGGTAGAGGCAGCTTCGTACACCAATGTGACAAAAAACGTTGTGGTCAAATTCGTCAAGCGTGAGCTGATATGCCGGTACGGCCTACCAAACCAAATCATCACGGACAATGGTACAAATTTAAACAACAAAATGATGAAGGAGCTTTACGAGAGCTTTAAAATCTCCCACCACAACTCCTCTCCATACCGTCCGAAAATGAATGGAGCGGTTGAGGCAGCCAACAAAAATATCAAGAAGATAGTGCAAAAGATGGTAGTAACCTACAAAGACTGGCATGAAATGCTCCCTTTCGCGCTGCACGGATACCGAACTTCGGTGCGAACTTCAACTGGGGCAACCCCATTTTCTTTGGTCTACAGAATGGAAGCTGTACTGCCATTTGAAGTAGAAATTTCATCCCTTAGGGTGATCATGGAAGCCAAGCTAGAAGAAGCTGAATGGGTCCAGGCCAAATATGATCAATTGAATCTGATTGACGGGAAGAGGTTAACCGCTCTCTGCCAGGGACAGTTATATCAAAGACGTATGAAGCGGGCATACAAAAAGAAAGTGCGCCCCCGACAGTTCCAAGAAGGTGATTTGGTCCTCAAAAAGATCTTGCCAATTCAAAAGGACGTCCGAGGGAAATGGACACCTAATTATGAAGGACCATATGTTATAAAGAAAGCTTTTTTCGGAGGAGCTCTCATACTCACCAACATGGATGGAGACGACCTGCCGATGCCTGTTAATGCCGATGCAGTGAAGAAATACTTTGTATAAAAATATGGAAAAAAAAAGGAAGAAAAAAAGCTCGCTAGGCTGAAAACCTGAAAAGGCGGCCTAGGCAAAAGTTAGAGCAACAAGATGAGCCGAAAACCTGAAAGGGTGGTTCAATCTGAATCATAAACATAAACCCTTCAAGCCAAAGATAAAGGAGGTCAAAATGGGTATTAGGGTCGTTGTTAAATTATTCCCTCAGGAGCAAAATCAGAGGATGAACACAAAGTTATGATAAAAGGTCAAGTTTCTCATTGCTCTCAGAAGATCACTAGAGGATATATGAGCCTTCCCCTTGCCTTCTATTCTCTATATCTTATCACATCTCTATGCTTAATATTATTTTCGTCTCTACTGTACATATCTAATGTTTGTAAATAAAATTCTCCCTTCTTCATACATGTGTTCATGGTTAGATTTTATGAATAAATAAGTTTTTTCCTAAAAGAAATTTTTGAAATTGAAAACGACAGAGTGTAAAGTTATGAGGAACAAAATGCATCCTAGCGCCAGAATTTGCTTGGTATAAGAATAACTATCTCTGCTAAATACGCTCTCCAAAAGTCGGAAGACGTTTCTATTTCATCCATGAGTTATCTTAAAAAAGCCAGTCACCAGGGAAAATTTACCTGTAGGTCTTTTTATACTAACTCACTTTTTTGTCAAAGGGACACCAAATCCATCATCCAAAAGCAGGTATTCGCCAAAGTTTTCTCTCAGCAAGACCTATTGTTCGTACTTCAGTAGAACATAGACTAAAGATCTCTCCTGAGGAAAACCGCAAAATGGACTCAGCTCCCTCAACCAGGATATTTCTTTGATCAGGCTTGAGAGGACTTATCCTTCCCCAGTGAATTCACCAGTACCAAACTAGTACCTATCATGCTCCTTTCACTAAAAAAGCTCAAACTGGGGGCATCTCCCCAGATCTCTCTTTCAAACTGGGGCATCTCCCCAGATCTCTCTTTCAAACTGGGGCATCTCCCCAAATCTCTCTTTCAAACTGGGGCATCTCCCCAGATCTCTCTTCCAAACTGGGGCATTTCCCCAGATCTCTCTTTCAAACTGGGGCATTTCCCCAGATCTCTCTTTCAAACTGGGGCATCTCCCCAGATATCTCTTCCAAACTGGGGCATTTCCCCAGATCTCTCTTTCAAACTGGGGCATCTCCCCAGATCTCTCTTTTAAACTGGGGCATCTCCCCAGATCTCTCTTTCAAACTGGGGTATCTCCCCGGATCTCTCCTCCAAACTAGGGGCATCTCCCCAGATCACTTCTTCCAAAAATAGGGCATCACCCCAAAGCTCTAAATCCCGGTTAATTTGGACGAGACGTCCTGTTAACCCCCAGATCATTCTTCTAAAAATGGGGCATCACCCCAAAGCTCTAGATCCCGGTTAATTTGGACGAGACGTCCTGTTAACCCCCAGATCACTTTTTCCAAAACTGGGGCATCACCCCAGGACTCCTCCTTTCAAACAAAGGGCAATACCCCAAGATTCTTTCAAACCATCTCAAACTGGGGCATCACCCCAGATTTATCCAGTCAAAGGCTTCAGTCATGGCAAGCCGGGGCATTACCCCGAGCTTTTAGGTACAGAGAGTTAATTTGGACGAGACGTCCTGTTAGCTCCCCTAATTTTTACCCTTTACTTTCTAGTCGCCGATCAAATGGCACCTCTTTACCTTCTAGTCACCGATTAACTGGCACCTTTTACTTTTCAGTCAACCGAGAGGAAACACCCTCACCTTTTACTTTTCAGTCAACCGAGAGGCAACACCCTCACCTTTTACTTTTCAGTCAACCGAGAGGCAACACTCTCACCTTTTACTTTTCAGTCAACCGAGAGGCAACACCCTCACCTTTTATTTTTCAGTCAACCGAGAGGTAACACTCTCACCTTTTACTTTTCAGTCAACCGAGAGGCAACACCCTCACCTTTTACTTTTCAGTCAACCGAGAGGCAACACCCTCACCTTTTACTTTTTTAGTCAACCGAAAGGCAACACCCTCACCTTTTACTTTTCCAGTCAACAGAGAGGCAACACCCTCACGTTTTACTTTTCAGCCAACCGAGAGGCAACACCCTCACATTTTACTTTTTCAGTCAACCGAGAGGCAACACCCTCACCTTTTACTTTTCCAGTTACCCTAAACCCTAAACTCTCACCTTTTACTTTTCCTGTCAGTTCCTGGGTTTTCCCCCCTCATCTGGTATTCTTGGTTATTTCGACAACGGTGTTCACGTCTTTACTCCTTTTCCATTTCAAAAGCAAGAAGAAACTTCATGCTTTTCTCATAAAAAAGAAGTAAAGAGGGGCATCTGTGAACACCTATTTCAGTCCGATTGATATCCACGAGTAAAAAGAATACAAGCCAAAAAAAAAGAAAAAAAGAAGAAAAGAAAAGAAAAGAAAAAAAGAAAAGAATACAAGTAAAAAGAAAAAAAAAGAAAAAAAAAGAAAAGAAAAGAATACAAGAAAAAAAATAAAAATAAAAAAAATAAAAAAAATGATGATGATGACTCAGAAATGATCATTTCCGAGTGAAGGGACTCGGAAATGATCATTTTCGAGTGAGACATGGTCCCTGGCCTGTTTTTGCCCAAGCGGATGATGGTTCGCTCAAGCGAGACATGTCACGCCCGGGCGAGATTGATACCTGATGCATATTCCTTTCCTTCGAATGATGAAATCCGAGTGAAATTACTCAGAATGGAGCAAATCCGAGTGGAAGTTGTCCCACTGCAATCATTCCGAGCCAAATTCCAAATTCTGAGTGGAAAGAAGGCCGGATGCGAGTGAAAAATAGTCCAATTTCCAAGTTCTGACTGAAAAGCAGGCAGATTCCGAGTGAAAATGTTCAAATTCCAATTTCTGAGTGGAAAATAGGCAGGATCCGAGTGGATATGTCAAAGTTACCAAGTTTTGAGTGATAATAAGGCGATTTCCGATTGGTTGTCCAAGTTCTAAATTCTGAATGATGAATAAGACCAATTTCGAGTGCAAATGTCCAACTTCCATTCTGATTGGAAGATGAGACCGACTCCCAAAGTCAGTTCCGAGTAAATCCTTCAAGCAGTAAAGTTCTGTCATTTTTGAAGAAAATCCGAGTGATGAGCTTCCGAGTGAAACTTACTTCACGACTGTCAATGTGAAGTCAAAGAAAGAATGGTTTTGACCTCTCGGTAACCGAGTAAAAATAAGGACGACTCTCAGATATTCGAGTGGATTGATGCACATATGGAACGATTCTGAGAGAAGACTGATGGCCGCAGAAAGACCGAGTGAATGCTTGCAGAGTAAAAATAAGGCCGACTCAGAATGAAAGCCATTTCTGATTGGAAAGGAAGGAATGGTTGACGAGTGAAAGAAATTCTGAGTGAGAAGCCAGTCGGAGCTGAGTGCCAAATTTCGAGTGAAAAGCCAATCGGATTTCCGAGGGAAGAAAGGGTCTACTGAATGACTCAAAAGCCAGTCGGATTCCGAGGGAAGAAAGGGTCTACTGAATGACTCAAAAGCCAGTCGGATTCCCGAGGGAAGAAGGAGTCTACCGAGTGATGCTTTTCCAGTTTACACTGAGTCATTCCATTCCATTTTCAGTCGGCTCCGAGCCATTCTTTTACCATTACTGAGCCATTCTCTTACCCATAACCGAGCCACTCATTTAACCATTCCCGAGCCCCCATTTCTACCAATTAATTCCGAGCCATATTTAAACCTTACCCGAGCCCACCAACATCACCGAGCTCATTTTCACCAAACCCGAGTCACCAATTTTCACCCAAATCTGACTCACAATTCTCACCCGGATTCCGAGTCATCCTTTACTCATCTCCGAGTCAATTTTTACCAAGTTCTAAGTCATCATTCTCACCTAATTCTGAGTCATTTTTAATCAGTTCTAAGTCAATCTTCGATCGGTTTTTGAGTGACACTTTTCTGTCAGTTCTTGGTCAGCCTTCAATCATTTCTGACTCACTTTTTACCAATTCCATGTCATCCCTCATCAAGCCAATTCCGAGTGACACTTTTCACCCGTTCCCGAGTCATCTTTCACCCATTTCCGAGACCCTTTCCACTCAACTTCCGAGTCACTTTTTACCCATTTCCGAGTGACTTCTCACTCAATTCCGAGTCATCTCCACCCAATTCTGAGTCATTATTCAACCATTTCAGTCGGTTCCAAGTCACTTATTACTCAGTTCCGATTGAATGTTTCACAGTAGCCTCACACCGAGCAAAACCTCTACTCGGCCTTCCATAGGAGGGCTCCTCCCAGAAGAATTCTCACTCGGGAAGGAGTATTTTCACTCGGCTTTCTATGGGAAATGCTTCATTCCACTCGGAATTGACTCCCAATATGGATGAATACTGACTGAGAGGCTGATCCGAGTCATTTTCACTCGGAATTCTACCATTCTCACTCGGATTTCCATCACTTTCTCTCAGATTTTCACCGTGCTGACTTGGATTTCGACTATCCAAGTGGATCCTTGAATTACGGGAGGTGGCCCACAACAAGACAAGGAGGAAAATGATAAAGAATTGCCACCAGCCTCCATTCTCTTTAATTGTTAAAGATCCAGGCTGTTTCCAACACACCATCCAAGTTGTTTGACAATCTCGTGGGGCGGTTGGCAACAAGACAATGAGGAAATAATAAAAAATCCTCACCAACTGGCAGCCAGGCTGTCTCGGGTCTGTTCAGGCAATCAACATGCTCCTCAAATGTTCTATAAATACTGCAAACGAAGGAAGAAAAAGGGATCCTGGAAGCATTCACTTGAGAGAGTCTGAAACAAATTTTTTTCCCCTCACCCACCTTTCAACCGTCCTTCTCCTCTCCCATACAACCCCCTTCATCTAAAACACCATCCCTCTACACACCGTCCTCACTCACCTCTCTCCCAACACCGTCCTCACCCTCCAAACACTATCCTCTCTCCTCACTCCCTACACTGTCCTGCTCCACACCGTCCCAAACTTTCCACCTCAACACCTCCACACCGTCCCAAACTTTCCACCTCAACACCTCCACACCGTCCCAATTTTCCTCTCCACACCGTCCTCACCATACAGCCCCTCCTTCAACGTTGTCCCTCTTCCTCCCTCAACCGTCCCAACCGTCCTTCATCTAAACACTCACACCTTCCCCTCTTCACCTCTCTCCCAACCGTCCTTCATCTAAACACTCACACCGTCCCCTCTTCACCTCTCTTTCAACCGTTCTCACTAACACCGTCCCCTCTTCACCTCTCTCCCATTCCAACCGTCCATCTCCATATTAACTCCCACATAACGTCCCAATTACCCTCTCCAACAGCCCCTCTCCTCCTTCTCCTTACCTCCACCATCACAGAAACTCCAACCCATATCACACAGTCCCAACTTCCTTCTCCTTACCCACTACACCGTCCAACCCCTCCAACACCATACTATCTTCTCTCCCTTCGTAACCATACAGCCCCCTCCAACACCGTCCCCCTCTCAACACCAACAGCCCCTTTTAATCCTTTAAAATGCACCACTCATTCTCCTTATTCAACACCGTCCAGCCCCTCTCGTTACACCAACTAGCTCCTTTCTCCCCACACTGGTCCTACTCTCCCCTTTACTTTTTTTTTATAATTGTATCTGTTTTAGTTTCTGTAAATTAATTGTTGATTAATGTCTCTATTCCCTTTCCAATTAATAATCAATTCCTGTTAATTGACAAATATTAATGGAAATGAGTGTTTCACACCTTTTATTTGGATTGGTATAGAAGTTGCATTTATTATTATTATTATTATTGCAATTTTAAAAAAGGGTGGAGCGAGTTTAATTTGGACGAGACGTCCTGTTAATCTCATTTTTTATATATATATAACATTTTTTAAAAAAAAGGGGTGGAACGAGATTGATTTGGACGAGACGTCCTGTTAATCTCATTTTTTGAAAAGGTGGAGCGAGTTTAATTTGGACGAGACGTCTTGTTAATCTCTTATAAATATTCTGTGTTGATTTTTGTTTATTTTTGTTTATTCTGTTGTCCCGTACATTTTTCTTTTCACGAAGAAGTTAAAATAATTATTAGGCTAATTATAATGCGCGCTATCAAATTAAGGTAACCGTTTTTATAACGAACAGCTGTGAGGTGCTAATACCTTCCTCACCTGTAATTAGACTCCCGAATCTAGAATCTCATTTTTTGACCAATGCTTTAATTAAAGGTTTTCCCGGTATTTTATCCTAAAAAATATTGGTGGCGACTGCCTGTTTTTTCTTTTCGAACCAAAAACAAAAAGATCGTTTTGAGGGTCGGCTGTGCCGCCGCGATCCAGGTCGCGACACTCAAGAATTCGTAGGAGCAGGACTTTAAATCCTGTCGGGCCCATCTCTTTGTATCCCCACCTTTCCCATTTCATTTTATTTTCTTTATGTTTCCTTTATAACCGCCCTTTTATGAAGCCTATGAAAATCAATTTAGACGTGACGTCTTGTTGATTTTCCCACAAGGAACGGGAAACTTGGGACGAGACGTCCTGCTTATCCCCTTCCCATCTTTGACCTCATGTTTTGATCAAGTTCCATGAAAATCAATTTAGACGTGACGTTTTGTTGATTTTCCCACAAGGAACGAGATACTTGGGACGAGACGTCCCACTTATCCCCTTCCCCATCTTTGACCCCATGTCTTGATTAAATTCCATGAAAATCAATTTAGACGTGACGTCTTGTTGATTTTCCCATAAGGAACGAGATACTTGGGACGAGACGTCCCGTTTATTCCCTTCCCGTTTCTAACCCCGTATGTGATTAAAGGATGACTAATTTAGACGCGACGTCTTATTAGCATCCCCCCTTTCTCTGTTTTTATATCAAAGCCGAGTTTAATTTGGACGCGACGTCCTGTTGACCTACACTCTATGTTTGTCCAGTTTGTCCCTTCCATTTCCTTCTGTTTTTACACAAAGTACAATAATAAAAGGGAAGAAATAAAACATCTTTTGTAAGGCTATTTATATTGCGCTTTCAATCTTGGTACTGTTTCTGACAGGCGATGTAGGGTGCTAATACCTTCCCTACTCGAAACCGACTCCCGAACTTGAATCTCATTTTTTAAACCAATGCTTTCACTGAACTTAGTTTTTTCCCAATGTTTTTCCTATGGATAAAAACGTTGGTGGTGACTCCCTGTTTCATACTCGTTTTCGCTCTCGCTGCGCCGTCGCGATCCAGGTTGCGACACTGTGCCATAAGTATTCTTGACTCCAACCATTCCTGGTTTAATCCTAAGTATTCTTTCAACAAGCTACTCCTGGCTCAATACCCAAGTATTATTTCAAAAGTCTCTTCAGGTCAAGTAGTGTTTCCCACACAAACTAAGGCTGACAACACACTAGACTTGACACAGATAGAAATTTGAGAGTGTGTTTGTGTTACAGTGAACTTAGTGTACAAGATGTTACAAGATAAGGAACAAATACACTAAGTATGAAAGAGAAAGACTATGTCTACAAGAAGTAGAGATACAAAGAAAATCTTTGCTTTAGAGAAGAAAGCTTAGGTAGAGAGCTTGAAAGTACAGAGAAAAGCTTTCATGTTTTTGATTTTCAAAGTCATGAACTTCTTCAAGGTCTAGATTCTCTTCATATTTATAGGCCAAGCAAGGTGACCGTTGTTAATCCATTGAATAGAGATAGTCGTTGAAGCTTACTGACCTTCAAGCTGAGAACAAGACAAAAGGTCTGATATGAGGTTCTTCAGAATTTGTACTAAAATAGTGTTTGTTGCTACCCAATTTTGCCGGGTCCATTTAAAATTTTAATAATAATAAATAATAATAAATAGCAAAAGAGTAAAAAAATTCTTTTTTAGAAAAAGTGAACCTATGGGCTTGTTTGAATTTCAAATTATTGATCCGGGCTTTGATTTTTAAAATTTTAAATCCTTACCAGAACCGTAGATTTTTTAACTTCTAAAACTTAGAAAATTTTAAAATTCAAGAAGGGAGTTTAAAATTTGAATTTCATGAGGGATAAGATTTTAGAAGATTAGAGAAAGAAAGAGATAGAGTTCTTTAAAATAGGATGAGATAAAGCTTTTTAAATAAATGAGTATATTATAAAATGTGATAAGGTTTCTAAAAAAAATCAAATTCAGGTTTTATAATTATATTAATTAAGCTAATCCTATTATCTATATGTTATGAGATAATGAAAAGAGGAAAGGGATATTATATAAAAGGTTCACACAGAAATAACAGAAAAAAGGATGTTTACGCCTCTGAATGTGGATCACATTTATGTATATATACAAGGCATGTTGAGAAATATATATTATAAAGGGCAGATTCACGTTAGAGATTAAGTTTATATTATATATGCATTCAGTTAAAAGCAAGGAAAAGGATCAGCTTTTTTTATATAATATAATAATACATATAGGGGATATAGATATCCAATACGCTAAACATGGAAAAAGGGCATCAAGGATTGTTATATCTATATAATATTATATAATAAAAAAAGGGGGAGGAGAGAAGGTATGCAGCAGCAAAATTTTTTCAATTGGCTATATATATATAGCACGTTCACGTTAGATAAAGAGGAGGCACGTTGAGAAAAAAAGAAAATTGAATAGAGATCAAGAGAGGATATTCACACACAGCTACAAAGGAAATAATTGAAGGATCAACGTGAAAGGGGATTGACGTAGAAAAAAAAACAATTAACCAACAAGGTATTTTCTCCTGTTCTTTCCTATTTGTTTGTGCGATTGTTATGTGATTTTAGTCTCTTAAAGAATTAAATTATGAATCTTTTTTTCCCTTTAGAAATATTCCCATAATTAGTATCATCAAGTGTCTGTTAATATTTTCTACTAATTAAGTTTAGAATACTACGTTTGCAAAATAGGGAATAAAATTAATGTTGGTATGTGCTTAAAATTAAAATCTTTATGCTAGGGTTAATTTAGACAAGATATCTCATTAACCTATGTTTAACTTCTAGACCATGAAGTATTTTTGTGATGCCAATAGGTAACAAAATTAATATATTCACATTAGGGATCAATTTGGATGAAACGTCCTATTGGCCTAAGTTTCCAAATAAAATAGGTCTTTAGTTGTCCCAAAATTAATTTCGACCATAAAAAAAATATTTTTGATAATAAATTTAGGGTCTTTATAGGTTTTTTGGACGAGACGTCCTGTCAATCTATGTAAAATTTCCTAAAAGAATTTAAACCATAAAACACTTTAATAATATCTATAATATAACAAAATCAAAATATCCTTATAGATTCTTTGGACGAGACGTCCTGTTAATCTAGGTCTTTAAATAAACTTTTCATTCTCAAATTAACCTAGACTGTTAAGTTCTCCTTTTAAAATATAATAAAATCATTTTAAAACCTAAGGCTTCCTCTTTTTAAAAATATAACTTACTTCGCATTTTTTTTATAAAAATAACCCAAAGAACTACGTAACCCTGATTTCCCCTAACGCTTGGGGAATACGTAGGAGCGGGAACAATTATTCCTGTCGGGCCCAAATTTTAAAAAAATATATATCCCTTTTACTAGTAAAAATAAAATCATCATGCTTTTAACGAAAACTCGATTAATTTGGATGAGACGTCCTGTTAATCGTAAAGTTTATAATTTTAAAAATCATTAAATCAACAACCAATCCATAAGGCATCTCTAAGAGGTTTAAATTATAAAGTAGTAGGATTATTCAAACTTAAACAATTTAGGGTAACCGTTTAAAACGGACAGCGTGGGGTGCTAATACCTTCCCCATCTATAATTAGACTCCCAAACTTAAAATCTTAATTTATGACCAGTACCTTCACGTTAAGGTTTTTCTGATGTTTTACCTTAAAAACATTAGTGGCGACTCCACGGTTTCTGAAGGGAATTCGGGAAACCTAATTTTCTTTTTACGGTCGGCCTCCCGCCGCGATCCAAGTCGCGACAGTGTTCCTCGAGTAAAACATAATGAAAGTCCTTTTGTATCCTTGCTTCTATTGTGAACTCGTGCAAAAGTGGCATGGTTGACATTTTGATTGTTTTCTAACGCAAGTACTAAACTTCATCAACTTTCTTTTTTGACAACAGCAACAATGAAATTGTATAGTAAATGATACGTCTCAAAACTTTGGTTCTTAAATATGCATCTTATGACTTTAGATGCAACTTGTCCAAATTAATCTTTACTCTACCCATCTATCATAAAAAGATAATAAATTATACCAAATATATATATATATATATATATATATATATATATATCAATCAGACCACACTTATTCAAGACATTGTCATCATTGTCTTATATAATTTCCATAGTCTCTTTTCTATATTTTTTTTTGTTTTTGTTTTTTTAAATAAAGAGAAAGTGAGAAAGAAATTATAACCGAAGAATGGTGTGATCCTCACCCCGTTTCAAAATTGTTTGAGATGGAGGTAAAGAGGCCTATAAAATATCAATCAGTTGATCTGCATTTAATAAAGTATGAGTGAGTGAATGGTCTATTTGGGTTATATAGCCCTGTTCTACAGTTTTATCTAAGAAAAGTAATAAAACATCATAAAAACCATTAATATTTAACAACCCTAATGGCTTTTATGAAGCTTCATTTTACACCATGATGTAATGCAAAATATCTCTTCAAAAGTACCCAAACCTCCAGGAAGTGATATAAAAGCTTCAGCACCAAAAAGCATATGGGTCACTCGCTGATGGACACTTGTAACATTTATCTTAGTTTCTACAAAAACATTTAGTGTATTTTCAATATGTTTTAGGACAATATGAAAGATATTGCTTCCTTCAATTAGGGCAGATAATGCCATAGAACCTATCAAACCACAAATCCCTCCTCTATATAAGACATTTATTTTCTTTGTAGCTAATATTTTCCCTAATTCAGCAGCCATCTCTAGGCATTCCTCCTCATTCCCATTGTTGGATCCACCAAACACACAAATGAATTTTATTTTTTTCATTTTTTCTTTATTCTTCTACATAGAGTTGTTGGTCAAGTGGCCTATAATTAAGTCAAGAGGGGGGTGAACTAAGTTTTAAAACTTTTACCTTACCAAGTAAAATTTTTAATTATTTATATCATGTGAATAGTAAAAGCTAAATAAAATATATGCAAGGATAGGGATAAGAGATTGCAAACATAAACTTATATTGGTTCGCCCAACCACTTGCCTATGTCCAATCTTCTCAAATAATTTCCTTGAGGATTCCACTAGTATTAGAGTCTTTTACAGATTACAGATCCCTTCCAATACGTTGGGATGCCTCACCTTTGTGGGAAGTCTCTAAGCTAAAAGAGATATCTCACTCTTATAGGGTTTTGCTTATACTACAAACCTTGTTACAGAACCTATCTTTGTCACAACTCCTCAACCCAAGAAGAAGATGAAGATCCTCAAAGAATGACTACGGGTTGTGGAAGGTATTGGAGGTCTTCGTTTAATAGACGCCGCTGAACATTGCTTGGTCCCAAATGTTGCGATCCCGTCAAAATTCAAGATGCCAAACTTTGACAAATACTGGGGTACATCCTACCCTCGAAACTATCTGACCATGTACTTTTGAAATATGGCTTCCCATGGTTTTGATGACAAGCTATTCATACATTGCTTCCAAGACAACCTGGTAGGGGCCGCGTTGACTTGGTACATGCACTTGGAGTGTACTCACATTCACTACTAGAAGAATTTAGCATATGCCTTCTTAAAGCAATATAAGTACAATATAGATATAGCGCCTGATAGATTACAACTCTAAAACATGACAAAGAAGGATAATGAGTTGTTTAAAGAATATGCTCAGTGTTAGTAGGAAACGACTGTATAGGTGGATCCCTCGCTTCTGAAAAAATGGGTCGTAGCAATGTTCATTAACACACTTCAATCTCCTTTCTAAGATAGGACCATTGGGAATGTGTCTTCTAACTTCTCTGATATCGTCATCATCAGGGAGAGAGTAGAAAACAGGGTAAGAATGAGAAAGATTGCCCAAGGCTCATCTGGGGCACATGTCATAAAGAAACCCGTGTAAACAACCGTTAAAAGGAGGGACGGTGAAACTAATATCGTCATCTATGACCAAGGAAAACCCTACCAGAGGCTATTTAATTTCATTATTTTTTAGCTTAATAAACATTTTCTATTTGTATCATACCCTTATGTGCTTGCCTCTACCAATAGCCCTCCCCTTCAGCCTTTTCCCAAGCCATCTCATTCTGACCTTTTCCTATTCAAGCAACTAGCTATCACCACATGCCATTCTTTCCCCAGTAATAGTAGGCTCAGCTCCCTAATCCTAATTAAAACTAGAGGAGACCTAATAATGATCATGCCCCTGTTTATTTTGATCTGATTTATATGAGTTACACTGAGTTTTTGCCTCACTTTATTTGCAATTCCCTTGTGGTACCCTGTCCTTCCAAACCCCTAGAACCACCTTACCCTAAGGGATATGACCCAAATTCTGAATGCGACTATCACACGCTAAGGCATCTGGGCATTCCATAAAAAATTATATGGCCTTGAAGTATAAGGTACATGACCTGATTAAATCCAAATGGCTTAACTTCCAAGAGGGAAATTTGAATGTGGCCATTAATCCCTTACTTAACCATCAGGGTTTAGGGGTTAACACTACGGAAGAAAAGGAAGAATATTTGAGGAATATCTCTAACATCAAAGACACCGTCGAATGTGATCCATGCCCAGCTATTCAAAAAAGGGTTAGTGAAGGAACCATAATTGTACGAGAAATGATAAGTAGACTATGAAGCTCAATAATTTCTGTGAAACTCTCAAAGTTATCTTATACAAGTCTGTAGGCACCGTGATGATGGTGTAAATATAGTCCAAGACAATTAGAGACACAGCTCCTACGCCTTTAGTGATTTACTACACTAAGAACCCTTCATCAGTTAATGCTTCTATGCCGCAGCCACTCACCATCCAAAAATCTACCCCATATACATTCAAGGATTCCCGTGTCTTACCATGGAAGTATAATGTGTAACATCCCGGATATTTTAGAGAAATTATGTGTAGTGGAAAATGTTAAAAATTGTTTTAGGAATTTATTTGATATTTTTATGAATTATTAGGAAATTATAAATAGTTAAATATTGTGAATGTAAATAAAATTATTTGATTGGTTAATAATAAATGAGGAGTGATTAGAAGGAGAGAAGAGTTTGATTAAACCGTTTAAATAAAATGGTAATGGGAATAGGGGTAACCGGCTGGTGAGGTTATCGGTTGCCCCTGGGCCTTAAATAAAGGTGGTCTCTCTCTCTCTTCCCTCTTTCACTCATGTTCACACGAGCCACTATTTCTTTCTCCTTCATCTGCTTCTTTCTTCTTCATTTTCTCCTTCCTCCATTGCTGTGAGTTGCATATTCCAGAGGAGGACTCTGTTCATATCAAAACCGTGTGATAAGCCCATTTCCGTGACCGTGGTCTAAAGGTAAGTCCATTAATCCATTTACATTTGTGTTTCCTTGCCCCCTTTTATTTTCTCTGTTAACCGAGTGGCCATGCATGGCTGTGTACGGGTCTGTTCTCCACTCCTCTGGTGAGTGTGAGCTCGAAAGTGGTCCTTAGAGCTGGGGATGTGTAAAGCTAATGGGTTTTCGCATTTCGACCCCGTAGGTAGTAGATCGAACACCGAAAGGCTGATTGACGGAGTTGGTGCTGGATTTGGAAGTGAGACAGTGAACCCAGTGCTCAGAGGACGTAATCGGCACCAGGAGCAGATTATCGAAGCTTAGAACCGAGGTAAAGGGGGTGTTCGGGTTATAATTAATTAGAATAGGTAAATATGTTAGTTCTGGGTCGTTGAACCAGTTATGAACACAGTAAGAGATATTACTGAATGATAAGTTGTATGTGAATGTATGTGTATGTATGCATGTGTGAATATGGACACCGATCGGTCGAAATACTTGATGTTGATAATCGAAATGTATGGTGGCAATGTGATGCCGGGCTTGACAAGTAGGTCGCCCATTTGATGAGAAATATAAATTGTATATGTATGATAAGTATTTGCTATGTGAGAGGACATTATATTGATGGGCTTGACAAGTCGGTCGCCCTAAGTTGTGAGCACAAGTCAGTTTCTGACAGTTGCAAATGATGATCATAATGATATGCCTATGTTTATATAATTGAATATGTGATTATATGGTAGAGGACGACCGACGGTATGTATTACCCTGTTTTTGGCTTCCGTGGTCAAGTCGGACCCAGTTAAGCTACCCAGAGGTCTATGACCCAGTGGTTGAGGGGGAGCCAAGTCGGGCTCGGTGAACCAAGTCGGGTTCACGGGGTGTCAAGTCGGACCCCCAGCTGAAGGTTGATCCTTTTAGTATCCGGATACTAGGCGTCAATTTTGTATGAGAGTCAGTAGTGACAATTGAATCATTAGTTGTGTGGATAATTATATTTGCCGAGTGCAAATTGATGTATTTACCGAATGCAGTTTGTTATATTTGCTGAATGAGTTGCTATATTTGCCAAGTTCGATTTGTCATATTTGCTGAGTATGACTTGATAAGTTGCCGAGTGCTATCTGTTATAGTTACCGAATGGATTTTTATACTTGCCGAGTGTGAGTTATCTGCTGTGTGACTTCCAGTTGATAATAAAGTAACTGAATGGAGTTAGATACATGTAAATTGTTAATTTCCATTTTAGATTAATTATGATGCCAAACACTCACCCTTGCTGTGGTTTTCAATTTAGTAACCAGTGACAGGGAAGAGGTCGGAGCCCTAGAGGTGCGCCAAGTGGAGAATTGATGCCAAGGCCAGAGTGATTTTGAATGAATTTTGTGTAATATATATATACACTGAGTTTTCCATATATGTGATCATAATGTTATACCACTTCTCTCACCTTATCATCAATACTTATTTATCACACATGACATCTCTTACTTATTAATATTTGTTCGCCATACATGGGCATCTCTTAATCATTAATATTCATTTACCACACATGGGCATCTCTTAATCATTAACATCCATTTACCACACATGGGCATCTCTTAATCATTAATATTCATTCGCCACACATGGATGTCTCTTTATCCTTAATACTCATTCACCACACATGGGTATCTCTTTATCCTTAATACTCATTCACCACACATAGAGGTCTCTTTATCCTTAATACTCATTTGCCACACATGGATGTCTCTTTATCCTTAATACTCATTCGCCACACATATGCGTCTCTTTATCCTTAATATTCATTAATATATCATTAAACCATATTCAAAACCATATATCAAAGCATATGTTCATCACATCAATAATGCTAGTGTAGATCTGACTGTGGGAGTATAACAAAATGTAGTAATTATACGTAAGTGTGCTATTATGTATATACTGTAATATAATAATGTGTACACATATCTATACCAAAGTATATCTCTTATACGGATATTGAACCGCTTCGTCCATATACAACACTAGTAGCCACCCAAGGTGACACGCGGAATAAACATGACCATAATTGTCGATGTGTTGCGGACCTTCCTTTAACACATATCAAGGAAGACATGATCCATAAAGGAATCACTGGGGGTACGCTCACTCATCAAGTCACCCTACCACTGGACCTCCTCACAAGATTCCCTTCTAATCACTATTGTGAGAAGATTCATGATTTAACCAAGGAATCACTAGGGTAAACAATAACAATGTCTGTGCACAGGGCCGCCCTTCCACTGGGCCTCCTTGTGGAACCCCTAACATTCCAAACCGAGAAGCAAATATGATATGCCTTCCAACTTCAACATCTCAAGTATTTAATAACCACTAACTCTCATAGTCTTACCAACACTTAACACCATTCCATGATGGATTTCTAATCGCTTACCTCACCATCACTCTCGATGGGTTTCTAAACTTATACTCAATGGTTAGTGACACATAATTATCAATCAATTCACGTTCATTATAAAATCATAATTAATCAGCATTATCAAGTCCATCAATATATTTCACATGGTGTGCATAGGGTCTAATACCCAATTCAAAATTAACATCATCTACCAATTACTTCATGGTGGTCAAGAATTTGCTCATTTAACACATAGACACACATTAATTAACCTATGTATATAATTCATAGTTTCATCAATGCCACCATATCAACACACACTCACACACACACACACACACACACACATATATATATATATATATATACACATATAGCACACCATGTATATTCTAAATGCATTCACATTATCAATAATTCTTGTCACTGACACAACCATTTATGCACATCACCAATCAATAAATTGTCAATAGTGCACTCAACTAGCACATCAAGCTTCAATAATTATTTAGCGCCACCGCAGGGCAAAATCAATAACATTTCAATCAAACAATATCAATTAATCATCAACTATAACAAGTTCTAAATTTTTACTTTTTAAATATTATTTCACAAAATAAATTTCATTTTTAGAATATTATCAACATCATCATGGCCGGAGCCTACAACATATATCAAGTGAGGCATTAAAATAGAATTTCACATATTAATTTACATGATATTAATTTTGCCAATTATCAAGAATCAGACTCTTATTTGAAACAATATTTTATATCACAATAATAATTACATTTTTATTTTATAAAAAATATTTTTTGGGTGTCAACATTCAAAATAACCTTTTTAATTTTAAAACTCGCCCTGGAATTAGAATCACTACTCACTACTCGAGGCGTTATTTGGTTTTTCAAAATGATCTCGATTTATGACTCAGCTTCGAACGCCAAAACCCTATATCTGAAAAATCATGAAAATTTAATAAAAATCAATCTCGTAACCCTAAACTTACCAAAACACTAAGATTGAGGCTTGAACACAAAATTGATAGGGTTTTGGTAAGAATCAAACTTACCGAGGGTTATGAAACTAATCGATGGGGTGTTGAAACTACCCCGAAGCTCCAAAACCTTATCGACGTCTTTTTGATCGTACGCGGCCAAGATCTAACGTGTATGCGTGGCTTTACTAGTTACTAAACGAGACATGCATCGCCTTGTCGTGCCTTGATCGTGACATGCATGACTTAAAGATGGGTGGTCGTACGGTTAATGATGAAAGAATGGAAGATCTAAGGTTTGTAGCGGTTTTGGTTTGTAAGAGAAATGGTGAAGAAGAGTTTCCTTAAGTCGAACCTTCGTATGCATGGTTCTTGATGTTAAAATTGAACCAAGTTTTTATTACAGAAGATAATGTTGGTGTAAAGGTGGTGGTTAATGGCGTACGATGGTGCTCGGGTGGAAGAGTGAAATAAGGAAATAAGAGAATAGTGGCATGGTGGTGGATGGCTCTTGGTGTAGATGAAGAAAATAGAAGTATGAGAATGAAAAAATGGTGGTGAAGTGGTTCACAGGAATGGGAGAATGAGAGCTAAAAGAGAATGGAATAGTTGAAGTAATATGGAGTGGAATAATTGAGAATTGAAGAATTGAAGCATATGGAGTGAAGAAGTGGATGCTAAAAGGTGGAAAGAAAAATTGAAGTAAGCTTCACAGCTACACAATGGAAATACACTATATGTTAAGAAAACTTATTGTTTAAGACAACTTAGTGGCCAAGGAAATCATGGCATGCACACAAACATAGGGGAACTGGTTGGCAAGCATCCAGAATGGTACTTGTGTAGTGGAAGTCAAGGTGGAAAATTATGGTGTAGCATGGAACAAGTCATGATTCAAGAACAATAGGTTGTTTGGGTGGCAAATTTTCATTGTTCTATTAACATGAATCTAAGTATGTGTTATGATGTAAATTTGGAAAAATAATGAACATAAAAGTTGTTCCTTATCTCATCATCTTTCCAATGAGCTAAAGATCACTCAATTTCCATAACTATAGCAAAAGTTATGCTTGAAACACTAAAGGGTGTTCAAGTGAAATGTAAAATTATGGACCAGTAACTTAGAATAAAAACTGGGAATGGTAGGTTTAGAATTAGCCTTTGTGGTCTTCATAAGAATTGAAGGGAATTTTGTTACTAAGATTTCAAGACTTGAATCACTCAAATTTGATATCAGTAGAATAAGTTACGTTAGAAACAATGGGACATGCGGAGAATTTCTACACTTAGCATAAACGGGACCATAAAAACAAGGTTGAGATTTTGATAAATTTTAGGAAATTACTTAAATAATGGATTTTGGCCAATAGGTTTAATCATATATCTTTCCATTTTACTCAGGGTCTCCTAAAATTCTTAGCGCACAATTTCAAGCCCAGGTACAAAGTGTCGGTACGACATGCAAACGATCAGAAGTTATTTTACTTCTTTCGACATTTTTTGACGACAAACGTTAGGATACAGAATTAGACTCTTAGAATCCATTGATCAATATCATGAGTATTAGGAAAACATTTAGGTCCAAAAATGATTTAGGCTTCAAGGTTTGGTTCCAGACTCAAGGTAACAGTCAGGCTTGAAAATGATCATACGTTGAATTCCACGTCTCTAACAGGACTCTTCCTACTTGATGGCAGTTACGAAATTTCTACCCAAACAACTTCGTACAGGGTTATCCTAATCTCATGGAGTCTTAATTCATCTCTGCCTCTCACAAAAACCAAAATACAGAATTCTGCTACTCACAAAATTTAAGATATAGGATCCTACCACACACAGAATCCTAGTTACAAGTTGGCTGAGGTCTGTACCTCCCACAAAATGCACAATAACATACATACATATGATTTCAAGGTCTGAGATATTTATCCCAAAAATCAAGGATGTTACAGAATGATTAACGTGACACCTTAAGTTTGGTAAAAAAAACCCAATGCATCACAATAAATTAAGCAAATATTCTTGTTTTTACATGTCCAATAAGGGTTCATAAAATATTCCATGCCTACGTCAACCAACAAAAAGAAAGGAATAAGCATTGGCAAATAGGGCAGACTCATCTAGATAGACTCACCTAGGTGAGCCCCGGACACCTAGGCGGGCATTCAACTAATTGTTAGGTCTTATCTAAATCTGAAGTAACATTTACAGATTTCACAAGCTTACTTAAGCGAGAGCCAAACAACTCTTAGATTGACCTGAAAGCAACCATTATATTTTCCTTAAAAAAACAGTATTTATTTAATACTAATAATTTATCACCCTAACCTATCCAACAATGAGTGTTGACTACTATTGCTGCATTTTACCTTTTCTTTGGAAGGTCGAGAGAAGTTGCTTCAATTACCATATCATATATGCACATTACACGGAGAACCCTTCTCCAACATGAAATAAAAATTACAGAATTACAAGATGAATTTTGTTTATTAGATTCCTTTTAATATATTTTCCCATTCCTTCTTTGGTTCATTACTCAAAACACTAATGTACCATAATATTACCATACTCAACATGAATAGAGAAACTCCAATTTTCTTCCCCTTTCCTCCCCATCCATCAAATAATTTCCCGCGTGTACTTTTTTTGGGGGGTAGATCAAAGGTCAACATCATGGTCTTGTTGAACATTTAGTTACTTTTTCGTTGAAGCCAGTTGGCAAATGCCTCAAGGGTTTTCATGTCAGCTCTGTAATGCTTTTGAGTGAACTCAAGCAGCATGGGCCATGTGAAATCTGGGTAGAGCCTTGGGCTCAAATTGTCCACTAATTCACATGGTGGACTCACCACTTTGTCACTTCTTGGACACAAAAAGAAAGCAAGAGATTTTCTTCTTGTCTTGCTGTTCACGACTGCCCTATGCAAGCAACTCTTGTATATTCCATTTGAAAGAGCCTAATCAATAAAAAAATAAAAGTTTTATCACATCAAATTTCAAGTTATCAAACTCATTGTTTGGTTAACATAGTAACTTACCATGAAGGTATCACCAATATTGACAACAAAAGCATTGAAATCTGGTCTAATGGAATGCCACTCATTGTCAACACAAACTTGAAGGCCACCCACTTGGTCTTGGTGAAGAATGGTCAAAGAGGTTGGATCACAATGAGGTCCAGTGCCTAAAGTGAAGTCCGGTTTTTGACAAGGAGGGTAGTAATTGAGTCTCATTATTGAACTATTCTCTTCAAAGAACTCCCTAAAATAAGCTTTACCAACTCCAAGGCTAATTCCTAGAAGCTCCATTATACCTAAAGAAAGATTGCTCATGGCTTCACAGTAGTCCTGGTAAACCTTCCTGTAATAAGCATTATAAAGTAAAAAAAAATAAAATTGAAATTTAAAACATGGGTTAATTTAATTATTATAAACAAAAGTAGAAAAAGAAAGGTGACATAAATTTCTTTATTCAATTACCCAAATGGCTCAAACTCTTTGCCCATCATATTGCACAAGTAGTCTTTGACAAGGTTTGATGAGTTATTGTGAGATGAGTATTGAAATGAAAGTGTCTCTTTCCAAGGAAGCTTAGAGGAGAACCTGCCAGTGAAGCTACTAGCATAGCCACAGTGTTCCCCTGGTTTCCTCTGAGCTCTCTGTTTCTGAGACAGGGGAAGGTCAAAGAAGTGATCCATGAAGAGGTGAGCATGGGAGATCAAGTGTTTGTCAATCCCATGATTGACAACAAGAAAGAAGCCATGCTTTTGGCATGCCTCACCAACAAGTCTAGAGGCTTCCATTGTGGCAACAGGGTCACCAGAGAGGAAGCCTCCCAAGTCAATGAATGGGACATGAAGCTCAGGAACATCCAAGTGGGCCTTCTCTTCATCAGGCCAGATGAATTGTGTAGGTATGTGAAGTTGGTGGCTGAGAACTGAGGCATCAAATACCAATTGTGGTTCTTGTTGTTGGTCTTTGCTTTCTTGGTTTGGTGGTGGTTGAGGCATGGTGTGCATGCTTGTTGTAATCAGTTCTATTGCCATTGCATTAACTAGTAATAATAATACTAGTTAGTAGGTTGTTGTTGCTTTGTTTGTGTGAGAGAGAGAGAGAGGGAGAGGGAGTGTGAAATAGGTTGGTATAAGAGATGAAAGAAAAGCCAAGACCGTTTGTTGGGGAAATCGTGGAACAAATATTGGAATCTTATATAGGCTCACATACACATACTATACAGTATACACGCGCGCAAAGACACTGTGTCATCAGACACTACTTAGATACACTATTTAAAGTGGTATTTTCTTTTGTGGGTAAAGGAGACATGAACATATAAAAAAAATAAAAGATATAATAGGTGGTAAATAAAAATGAAAAAGAAAGATATATAATAAATCAAATATGTTATATGGTATTTTACGTAATTGATATATAAATATAATAGTCAACACATTTCGGTTTAAATATTTTTTTATATGTACAGTTACGAAGTAATTCTCAAATTAGGGTACATGAAAATATGGTTCTATATATTATATAGATATCACAAAAATCATTTATTTTAATAACATGTCTGCACGTAATGATCATTAGAAAAGAAAATCCTTTATTTGCTCCTTCAAATATTGAATGATAATCAACTTAGTCTATATACATAATTCAGCACACGTCGTGCTCAAGGTGCTGTGAGTTTTTTTTTTTTTTTTTAGAAAAAAGGGATCTGTAGTAAATGTCTGAAAAAGTAATTGGGATATGTTGTGAGTGAGTTTGGTATTAGTGGAACAAAAATTTTGTTCTAGTTAGTAAAGATCGGAGGTAGCCCTGAGTTACATGATGAAGTATGATAATTTTAAGATTGTCATAATAACTTTTAAGAAAAAACATTAACAAAATTTTTAAAACATACCATTCAATCTATTCTTTTAATGTATTCCCGTGTTACCTTGCAGTCTATTAGAGTTAAATGATCAAACTAAGTTAATAACATTAACATAGATGATTGATAATTAACAACTTAAATTACTTAGAAGATTAAAATTTAGGTGACAATAGATGAAATCACAGCTAGAAATCAAATTGCAAGACATTCTAAACATATAGATCTCACAAGTGAATTCTTTTCATTTCTTTTCTCTCTGTCTCTGTTTCTTTTTTTCTAATAGAGAAAATAAAGAGTAAAAAGCAACAGAAGAAGAAATGAGATTAAGAAACAAAGTAAGCCCCATTTGACATGAAAGGGAAAAGATGACATCTTTAACGTTATAAACATTGTGCCTCTAATAATAAATATAGAAGGACCAGAGGAAGACAGAGAGTGAGGTCCAACAAGCCTAAGTTTGCAACTTATTTTAAATATTAGTTTGATCAGACTTAATAACACACATACACATATTTAATGGAAAATATCTATGTGCAAAGTTCACAACATTATGTGCCTACATTACCAAACAGAATTCAAGGTTTGTGCAGGGGTTTATTAACACAGATACACATATTATAAATCAGAGCAAAGCATAATATCTGTTGCATCTTATCAATAAACTAGTTAATCTTGAGCATGAGATAAATGGAAGTCTAAACTTTAAGAAATTTTAATGTCTAATCAAGTAGTATTCTAACATCCACTGGATCTATCAAACTATTCAAAGATTACAGCAGCACAAATTCAAATTAACCAGCTAGGAATCTCAACGCCAACAAGCCAAACTTGAGAAATTTTAACGAATTCTGCTTACCAAGTTCACAACAGCTCTATAGCTTTTCAATATAGAGTCATCACATTGCTCAATAAAGTTTCTATATATTTTAACCAGTGCAATTCTTTTTACTAATAAAAACTTAATTGAATTTCAAATCAGCACATAACAAAAGTAAGTTTGTGTAATTGTATTTCAAGCAAAAACAAAATCTGTGTCAAACATTGATATCCATAATGAGTTTCATTTCATAAAGGAAGACAATGAATGAATGAAATGCAAAATACTGGAATATGAACAATTTTATCCACGAATCAGTAGTTAGTACGATTTTCTTACAAATATAAATTTATAACATCCAAATCATATAATTTATATGTTGATTACAGTAGAGAGTGATAATGAGACTAAATAATACAAAGTTTAGTCTAATCCATTGTTATCAAAACTAGATCGACTCCGTCAGTCTAACCAGTTGTACTGTGAACCAGTTAAGTGATTGATTTAAATCAATTATTTATTATCATCGGTTTAACTACAATTTAATCTCTAGTTTAGCCACGGTTCACTAGAACGGGTATCTTCACTAGCTCAATAACTGGTTCAGTTAGGAAAGCATTGGTCTAATCATTGGCAACACAATCACAACCCATACAATGCATATACATAATTGAGAGTGATAGTGAGACTAAACTTTGCCGAAGAGTCTCAACATAGCAAAGGGGAGAAACTACAAAATGAAAATGAAGATAAAGAGAATGAGGAGACAGTGATAAAAATAGACAAATAATGAGATATGAAGTAGATCAAGAGAGTCACAAGAAAAAGGAAAGAATTGTGACACTCATAAACATTGGCTTTCACTACAAAACAAAACCCTTTGTTATCTTAAGTCTTTTGAGACTTAGATGAGATTAGCAGCAATGGTGGAATACTTAGAAAATTTATTTGAAGTATTATGAAAATATGTATCCCAATTTTTGAAGAGATTCAATTATTTAGAAATAAATCCTAAAATTTAAGGTTTTCTTCATAAATAAATTTTCTTATTTTCACAAGGTTTTTGTCTTCATCAATGTTTTCACAACTTTTAAGTCTAACAACAAGTAGATTTGAATAGATCTTTACAACGACAAAGTAAAAGATAAGGATAAGGAGATTCACACATAGTGATTTATATTGTTTCACCTCTCACCAACACTTGAGGTTACATCTAGTACCTACCTCAGTGGGATTTCTTTTACTATTAAACCTTCATTTACAAGTTTTCTTTCTTGTCAAGTCTTTCCAGGTTTTCATACGAGTACTATTTCTCCAAAGTCTCTCTACGCTCAAAACACAACCTTGCACCTATAAATTGCACACACTCACAAACTGATCCACCTACTAAAAAGTAAGGAAACACCTATGCATAGAAGATCATTTGTAGTGGGGGTATTTGAGTTTTTACAATCTTGCGTGACAAATATAGTATGCTAAAAAACTAAGCTCTAATCATACCTAGTTAAGACATTTAATTGTTAAGATAAGACTTTTACAAAAAAAAAGAGTTCCGGATGGAAACTTTTGGATGAATGCAGTGTATAAACTCTCTTTTATAGTGTGTGAGAAAAATAGAGTTTAAGCTTTCTTCCTTTAGCTTGCTCAACAAGTTGATTTTCTTAGGCATTGATTTGTCTCTTACATTTTTATTTATAAAAGGATACAAAAAACTAGTCATTGGAAGCTTATCATTTTCCTTGGTTAAAAGATAAGGCTGACTTGGACCTAATATAGTTTTGGAGGGTTCCGAAATAGAAACTCTAATATGTTTCTAAAGAGTTTAGAAATAGAAACTCTAATATAGTTTTAGAGGGTTTAGAAATATAAACCCTAATTTGGTTTTGAAGGGTTCAAAAACAAAAACTCTAATTTCATTTTGAAAGGTTTAGAAACAAAAACCCTGATCTTGAGGTTTTTCCATATTTTAAGATAAAGTTGGTTTCTTCTTCTCTGATTAATTAAGATCTTTTCCTTGACTTGATTTTGAACTTAGGTTGTGTAGAGCTTGGTTGGGTTGCTTGTTTTTGAAGTTTACACTCCTTCAAGGGTTCTTGTTCTGATCAGCTTCAAAAGCAAAGTTTATTGAAAAAATTTAGCTGACATTGAATCTTTATCAATTCACTCTTAGGTTGATATCTTCAGGTTTAGTCATGCACTAATTCATTACTTTTTATGGTTCTTCTAGGAATTATATCACTTGACCTAAGTCTTCAAATCTTTTAGAAATGCAAGATAGGTCTTCAATTCTAACTTGATCTTCTTGACATACTGTTTCTGAAATCTTCCTTGGTATGTTAAAGTTCTGTGATGATATAAGAACTTTGATATAGGATCCTATTTTTAAGTTAATAAGTTGTTCTTTCGAAGATATAAAATCCTCCAACGGTCTTTTTTTAGGTTGTTAAACATTGCCAAAAGGTTATAAGAACTAAACAGCTATCAAAGATAATATCTTTCCCTTTCTAGCTTTCATCTTAGATAAAGGAAAAATGCATCTCTTATCTTCTTTTTTGCTTAACCATTCCAAGCTATAATGAGAGTTAAAATGGCCTTACATCTCCCTATCTCATCTGAGAGTGATTCACACAATATGAATCATCATAGGAACATATCCTAAACATCAAACCCCTAAAACTATTCCTCATTTACCTATAAATATATCCTCCTCTTTTACTTCACCTTTTGAATCTTCAAACTCAGAGAATGAAAACCTTAACCCTAATTTTTCTCTTCAACCACCATACATTCCCACAAAGACAAAAATCAAGTTTATAGGGTGCAAGAGTAAGTTCCCCAACTAGAATCAGAAAAAAAATATGAGTAAACTATATGTGAACAACATTTACCCCCATACCCTTTTTCTTAACCTTTTCTTAACCCTTATTCTCAACCTTCACCATAAACCCTAAACCTACCTGGCCTGAGGGAAAAGCGAACATAAATAGTAGGAGTGATTAGTTACTTTAACAATGATGAAGTTGTGAAAAGATAAATCAAAAGATGGAAAGGAAAACCCATTTCTGGAGAAAGGATGTTCTTCTTCAATGAGGTTTATATATAAGGCTGGAACTTGTATTCATTTCTCAAGGCTATGGGCTAGGAAAAATTTATCAACATAAATTTGCCAAGATATGGCAAGATCTTTCATGGCCTCTCTGGTTTCTTTTTAAGAGGATTGCATCATTTCTAGATGTTTGAAAGGTAATGAGTTTTCCTTTTACTCTATCTATGTTGTTAAAGCATTAAAGATTCCAATCTCCTCGAGTCAGATTAGGAAGGATGACTAGCTTACTGATGTTGCAACTTCAAAGAAAGAAGTTTATGTTGATTTGTTTGAAAACCTTTTTAGTCATAAAAAATATAGATATTTCAAGCCCTTTTACAAGTCATTGCAAATTATGTGTGCATTATTTTTATTGGTCAGAATAGGAATTTTTTAGAAAGTGTCTAATTTTGATGTGTTATTGATGTTGCACATGTTAAAGAATAAGAAGATTGATCTTACAACCATCATCAGAAATTTCATCTCTTCTATGAACTCTAAAAAGACCCATGGAACAGTTCCTAATGCCATGGTGGTAACAAGGTTGATGAAGTATGCCAGGATCAACCTTGATGATGCTTTCTTCTAAGATTCTATGGCTATTACTTTTAATAGAGTTAGTGTACAAAGAATATGCTTTGATCGATGCCATAATTGGTCAAATGAAAACAAAGAATTAAATGCAATATAAGCTAGGAGACTAACCTAGGTTGTTCTCTCAAGGACTTTGATTTTAGGACTAAACATAAAACACAAAGAAATTAAGGGGGATTGGATTCAAGAACATAGTTAAAAGGTATAAAGCAAAAACAAGATTCAACAATGAAAGAAAGCGATTGACCTATGATTTCTACTCCACAAAATAGATTTAGTAACAAATCAATCTTGATCTCAATTTATGAATTCAAATTAAAGAACAAACATATTTAATTTGAATTCCTTGAACGATCTTTGAACAAGCGTCTCTAATCAATTCGATAAGGTTTTTCTCTATTTGATCTTGAAAGTCTAAACTAAGAGACCGAACATTTCAAGATCACATGAGTAATGAATTCGAAAAATGTGAATTATCTTGAATCACACCAAAGCAATCTGAGACCGCATAAAAAATATAGTGACAGGATTGAGAAGGTAAAATTAAGGATCAAGACGGAAGACACTACCCCATCACCTTGCAAGCTCGAAATCCGAAATCAATATAAGGAACCACTTATCCATCACCATTGTAAACCACAAGCGAATGTAATAGCAATTATCATGGAAAGAGATCAAAATAATTGATATATTTTTTTATATTAAATATAAATATTTTATATTTAATTTAATATGATTATTGACATCTAGCAATACACCATTATCCAAATATAAATATCAAATTGATATAATCTATAAGTAATAAACCTTATATGTTTGTTCTTTTTATTACAAAATTTAATTAGGCCCAAGGCATGGTCGTTGCCATCTTTTTATCCTAATTTATTTTGCTTGATATCAAAGTAGACGTTATTTAAATAAATATCCAGTATTCATTCTCCCTAACATGGTAGTGCGTTTCCTTAGTCTCACTCCGTTAAAAGGTCTATAGATATTACTCTTATTTCATAAGAGAGACAAATCATGTCTGCATCATTCACATTCCTCTACATGCTTTTTTCACTGCCTAATTACAACTTGATGTGTCTCTAAAACACATCATCTTAGGACTTTTTTGTTAGGAATTTTTAGGTCTTTTTGCA
Organism: Clitoria ternatea; assembly: GCA_037962975.1. Lineage (NCBI taxonomy): Eukaryota > Viridiplantae > Streptophyta > Magnoliopsida > Fabales > Fabaceae > Clitoria > Clitoria ternatea. Next base: position 99,880,499 of record CM075674.1, on the reverse strand, counting down.
TCATAATCCCTTAAATCCCTTGATTATTTTGTTTCTTCTCGCATTTGCTATTGAGTTTGCTAGTTTTGAAGGTAAAATAGCGTTTTAAGACCTCTTTTGTAGCCAACTATGGAAGATCAACTCAAAGTAATGCTCTTTGTTCCAAAAGTAAGAAAATGAAGGATTTTTATAGCCTAGATAGCGCAATCCACGGCTAGGCCCGGAACCATGGCCATGGTTCCAGAATTCTAGAAAAACAAGGAGGGTCCTGGCAGCGCACTCCACAGCCAGTTTGTGGTTTGAACCATGACCGTGGTTCATTCCTCTATAGGAAACCCTGTTTTATGTGTTCTTCTATTTAAGGGGGAAATAGGTCTAAATTCAAGAGGATTCATCATATCACACAACCTTGGAGATAGAGCACCATTGTAGAGGCAAGGAAAGGCTTTAGAGAGGAAGTTTTGCAAGGAAATCACGGGGGAAACGAAGGATCACCAAGAAAGGACTCGTCAAGAACACAGAAATTCCAATCGTTGGTTTTAGTTTCCCTTATGTATTCCTTGTGTAAAATTCTAAATTGCATTATGTATAGTTTGTTTCTCTCAATCATGAGTAGCTAAGTTTGTATTCTTAGGATTTAGGGGTGAGTTATGATGTATTGATTCTATTTGTACTCTATTTCTTATTAATAAAATTCATGTTTCTCTTCAATTTGTGTTCTATTTTTATGCATTTTACGATCTAAAGATAGGCTAAAATGTGTCTTTAAATAATTGGGGAAAACTGAGTAGTGAACCTAATTATTTAATTTAAGCAAATTGAACCTAGGATTAGGATTACGAAAGTGACTTAATCTTTTGAAGGCTTTAGAATTTTCATTAAACATAATGGACCAAATTTTCAAATCGAGCGTGGTTATTCGTAAATTTAATACGTTAGTGGAGCTCCGAGAGGAGAAAACTAATTAATTAAGAAAATTCGCCTTAAGAACATAGGTTTTATGAATAAGGACAATTTTTATGTGTCAATACAAAGTAGTCTCATTTCCCGAAGTCCCAAGATTTCACATATTTATTTTTCTCAAAAGTCATTCCTTTGCAACATTTTAATTTCAGTACTTTTATTTATAAGCGGTCACATTTGAAATTGCTCATCTAGATAATTAAAATTTCAATCATTGGTAATTGAGCACACAGTCCCTATAGAAATGATAAATCTTTTGTACTACACGATATACTTGTACACTTGGGAGCGTATCATAACCTTTATAAATCACCTTGTTACATATGACATTTGATTGCATTGAAACAACAAACCTCTTACGTAGGAGTTGTAGGGACTTTAGGTCGAAAGACTAGATATATCATTATCACATTGAGAACTATTTATGACACTCACATAACAATCAATGTAATGTTCTAATGGTGAGTCTGCCTAGTACACTATTATTCTTAATATGTGCCCATGTGAAGACTTGATATCACCCATATCCATGATTTATAAGATCATATCATCAATATACTCACATACTAGTCTCATTGTATTTATATATCTTTATATTAATACTTGGCTAGGGACTTTTTAGGAATATTTCTCATATTGACCTACTATTCCAATTACTAACAAAGGTTTTTCAAGTAGCCTTATTCAAATAAAGCAATGCATCCTAAATACATAGGCTCTCAATGCATACTCCCAACACAAGTATCATCTAAGAGTGATAATGAAAAGAGAAATGAAATCCCCCATTATTTTATGTATTTATTTATCCATATATTAATACTTGACTAGGGACCTTTTAGGAATAGTTATCCTATTGACATATTATTCCAATGACTAACAAGGGTTGTTAAATTAGCCTTATTCAAAAAAAGCAATGTGTTCTAAATACATAGGCTCTCAATTCATATTTCCAACATAAGTATCATCTAAGAGTGATAATGAAAAGAGAAATAAAATCCCCTTTATATATTTCCCTGGATCTGGTGGCGGTCTAGCATCCGCTGGTAATGTAGAATCTTGAGGGACAAAAGATGGAGCCACTGAATATGTCTGCATCTATATATCTGATAGCTTGGATGGAATATCCTCTACAAACAACTTATCAAACACTGTAAAATACTCAGTAAAAACTATATTTAGGGGGTTAGAGGTAAAGAAATACAGGGGAGAGAATGTAACGTAGAGGCAATGAAAAGAGAAAGATCAAAAGAATAAACTTTAGTTGCTATTGTAGGGTGACGCTCAAGATCAGCTCTACCACTAATTACTTCTCTTATCTCAAGAATATCATGTTGCTTAACCTTATCATTGAGTGACACATGCAAATTAATAGTAGGATTAACATCCTCAACACTTGTTACTACAACAATCTCAACACAACTACTACAATTATCATTTATATAATCAAAACATTCAATATATGTAAAATCAGAAGGTAGATGTGATGAATTTATTAACTCATCAAGTATGTTATCATGAAATGCATGAGGATCTATCAAATCAATGCAATATGTATCTAGAGAATGAACAATAATATCATCATTGGCAACACATGAAAGTCAACATGAGGCTTAACATCCTCTACAATTATCATTAAAAAAATCTCATCATAAATACTTCAAATTTGCTTCACTACTTTAAAAGGAGGTATATCCACCTCAACCATGAAGGTCTCAAGAATATCATAGTCCAAGTTTTTATCTCTCCTAATTGGTTATTGCACTACATTAGAATTGACAGTAACATCAATAGAAGCAGAGTCATCATCTCTGTGAGGGATTTCAATCTCTACTAGATCAATTGTAGATTCGCTATTGTCTATGTAGAAAGTTTAGGAAATTTCTGAGATAGATTCTGATCCATAAAAGTAGCTAAATGGTGGTATCTTCTCTTGAGTATAAGCTACCTATTTCATTAGCTCCTCAAGGGTAAGTTGGCCAGAAGTGAAAGAAAGAGGTATAGCATGTTGCTGCTACAACACATGATATAGGGGTTGGTAAGGTCCATAGTAACCAACAACATTATCATGAAAGGAAATGGGTAATTCCTCCACCCTAGATTGTATCTGTAAAAGGATAAGTCTAACATAGCTAGGCCTGACAACGTTGTCAAGCACAGGTTATGTTTACATAAACATGATCATTCCCATACTTACAAGCAACTTCCACTAAATATGTACACGGTTGTGTTTGGCCTGCACAGGCCATGTTTGTTCACGTCCTTTAGCTTTCCTTTTTTTGTCATTTTTTAATATAATCCTAATCCTAATCCTAATTTTAACTAATTAAAAACTTCTTATTTCTTTCAAAATTTGAAATTTGAATTAAAATCTAATCTAATCAACCTTATCTTATCTAACAAATCAAACTAACTATATCCTAATCCAAACAAATCTAATCTAATATAATTTATTATAATCCTAATCAATTAAAACAAAACTAACCATATCAAATCTAATCCAAATTTCAAAATTCAAACTTATCCTAATTATGAATTTAAACTAATCCTAGAAAGAAAAATAGATTACGATCTAAATTCAGCCAAAGAACCAATAATCCTTAGCAACAACACCAATTTGATCAATGATATAATTAGTCAAATAAACACAAATAATTAAATGTAGTATAAGCTAGGAGATTAAGCTAGGTCATTCTCTTGAGGATCTTAGTTATAAGACTAAACATAGAACATGGAGAAATTGGGGGAGGAGTTTTGGATTCAATCTCGATCCTAATTCATAAATTCCATTTAAAAAACAAACATCTTTAATTTTAATTCCTTGAATGATCACTGAAGCGCCTCGAACCGATTCAATAAGGCTTTTCTATATAGGATCTCAAAAGTCCAAACTAAGAGAACAAACATTTCAAAATCACACAAGTAATGAATTTGAAAAGCGCAAATTATGCAAAATTGTATCAAAGTGATTCAAGACTGAATAAAAACTATAGTGACGGGATTAAGAAGTTAAGATTAAGGTTTGAATTTGGATTAAGACGAAAAATGTTACCACATCGTCTTATGGGCTCGAAATCATAGATCAATCTAACAAACTACTCCTCTATCAAAATTGTAAGCATGCAAGTGAATGTAATAGCATTCATATGGAAAAAGATAAAAAGAAAAGAAAAGCTAAGTTAATCCAAACGTAGAATGTAGAGTGTGAAGAAAAGAGAGCTCTGAAATTACTTAAATCTCAATTATATAAATGAAGGAAAAAGAATCTAACCTTAAAACTAAGTCTAAGCTAATGAATTTAGAAAGTTAAATGAGATACAAAACATAATTAAGCTTAAATCATAGATACAAACTACAAAGGGATACTCAAATTCTCATAATTCTTGTCATAAGATAAGGGGACCAATTTCAAATACTCGTAACTTTCAGCTCAAAACTCTAAATTTAGCAAATGTTGTGTCCAATCAAATCTCTTTGAGTTTGTTGTCCAATATAACAAGAATCATAGAAAAAGCCACCCACATCAAACTTGTTGTCAACGAATCCAAATAGCATTGTGACTAACTCATGTCCCAGGTAACCAGATACAAAATTCATGGCGATAGAATCTTATTTCCAAACTGGGATGTTAAGAGGTTGTAAAGTTCCAGCAGGTTTCTGGTGTTCAACTTTGGCTTTCTGACATATCAAACAAGATGCCACAAATTTCACTATATCTCTTTTCAATCCTGGCCACCAAAAATTCTTCTTCAGGTCTTTATACATCTCTGTCATACCGGGATGAATACTTAACATACTCTGATGTGCTTCATCAAGAATACTTTTCCTTAAGTCATTGTCATCAAGCACATATATTCTCCATTTTACCTGCCAAATTCTATCACGCCCTTCAATAAGTGCCATATCTTTGCCTTTCAATTCCTGAAGATACGAATCGGTTTTCTATTATTCATAGACCAACTTCAAGAATTCATTAGCAATCTTTAAAGTACTAATAATCATTACACTATCAAACTTCATTTCAACACCGAGATTCAAATCTCTAAATTGCTCGAGTAACTAATGCTCTTTTACCATTAAGATTCAACTCCAAGCTCACTGACACACTGTCGTTGTCGGGTCAAATAAAACGTTAAATTAATATAGTATAAGGTGAACAACCTTAGTCATCTCTCGAGGACCTTAGTTCAATTAGTTACACTCAATTTAGTTATAATAAAGGGGGGGTTTGTGTTGAGATTGAAAGGAAAATTAAGTGATTATATAATAGTGCAAAAAGTAAATTTATGAGTAAGAATAATCAAATTTAGAAACAACCAACCCAAGGAATTAATAAATCTTTTAGTTAACTAATCATTGATCACAAATATGATTAAATATAATTAATTTCTCAACCTTGAATCATTTGGAATCCCTAAATGATTATATTCTAGAAAATCTTCTAGAATTGAATTAATGAACTAATAAGAATAATCAATCGATATATTCTTATTAATTACTAAAATAACTTTAAAACCATAATTTGATTGAGTTAATAAACTAAATAGAAATCTCTTATTTAGTAACTTAATTTTTGTTCTCAAATTTATTATTGATTAACCAACCAACATCAGTTTAGATTATAGATTGTTTAATTATATACCAATCGGTTATACACTTAAATAATCTACCATCATAGAAACAAAGAAAAGTAATTATCTTCAATCAAAATATTAAGAGCAAGAACTCAAAGTTAACATAAAAAAAAATTAAATTCCTTGAGTTGATTTTAAAAGATTAAGCTTCCATGATAATTTTTAACAATGAAAGCTAATATTAAATTTACTAAAACTTTGATTATAAAAGTAAATAACAATTAATAAAATTAACTTACTTGATATTGAGGAAGGGAAATGAAAACCATAACTTGAAGGATGGAATATAGAACAAGGAGATAAAGCAAAAGAAAAAACTAAAACTTAAGAAGCTAAAACAAAGATATAGAATTATAATGGAAACTAAAGCATGTATTTCTTATGTATTTCTTGTGTATCTCCCTTACAACTTCAAGCATCTATTTATAGGCAAGATATGATGATACTATACATTCATCTTCTGATTATTAATGTATTTTTTCAACATTGGTGGGCTTGAAATTACAATAATTCAAAAGAAGATAATGGTAGGTGTTGAAATTCATTCTCCTCTTTATCTTCTCCACCTTGCGGGTCCAATATGACCTTCTAGATGGCCGAATTTTGAAAAACCTTCAACATGAAAGTTGTAGATCGCTGTCTTATTGAGAATTTGGCGCAAGACTCAGGTCATTTGGACATCTAGAGCTCCAGATATCTGTATTTTGGTGAACTATGTCAATGCTGGTGGGACACATGAGGGCTGATTGATTCAAGCTCCATTTCTTTATTTTTTCCAGATGCAAAATAACCAAATTTGATCATCATGATGTAGCCCTCTGTCTTAGCTTTCCATGGGCTCCAAGATTAGCCCATTTGGATCACAAAAGCCCAAGTTATGGCCAAAATAAGGCAAGATACTCAAGATACATACAAAAAACGAAAATTGAAACATATATACATAATACTTCAATTTAACTAAACAACATAAAACTTAATTAAAATACTATTATTAAACATAGTAATTATATAATAAACCCCAAGTGTAAAACTATAAGAAGTGTATTAAAATTGATTTATCACTCACTAAGTGGCATTGTCACCCTGAAAGCTCACTAAAATGAAATTTCAGGGGTGAGTATCACTCCAAGCAGTAAATAATATTCTTACACATAATTAAGATTTACCCATTGGGTTATATATTTCAGGATATCAAAATCATAGCACAACGACATAGAAATCATCGGAACCATAAATCAAATATCGATTTAATTCCATACAACACCAAATATATATTAATCATCAATTCATCATTTCAATAGCAAACATCACTGTAATACCTCCAGACTTCCATCAACTAACTATACATCAATACTCTAATACTCTCAAATGCAGTATTAGAATGCCATGGACTTTGAAAATCTTATTCTTTTTAAACGCACAAAAGCATGCAATGCAGATCCGACTTCACAACAAGGTAAATCACAATGCCAAAGGATAATCCACATAGCAAACTGTAGTTCTATAAAATGATGGATATCCAGGTATCCACACAACAAATTGTAGCGCTATAATCGGTGGTACCTTGAGGACTGCACAACAAATCATAGTTCTATAATCGGTAGCCTCATGAGAACTGCATAGCAAATCGTAGTGCTATAATCGACAATCTCAAATATCAAATCCTAGTGTTGTGTGAAGCATTGTGCTTTATTAATGCATATGATGCCATGATAATGCAAAATGCATGGATGCGAATCATAACGCATATATAATTATCCGACATCATAGCCTAACTCGACTAATCTCAATATAATTTCAAATCATCAATCATCACTTAATTATTTATCAACTTAATCAATTGGAGTTATCAATACCACAACCAACATAATCAATCAATATATTCAAAATATCATACAAGTCATTCCAGTAATACATGTGAGTGAGGCCACTAATGACATTCATACCATCAAATATATATTATTATCAAGAATCATCAACAACATATATCAACACAACAGGTTTCAACAAACATATAACGTCACTACAAGGCATAACCAAAACCAAAAACAACTCAATTGTCAATATATCATCAATACCCTCATGGCTAGTCTCAACAACACATAATGAACTATATATATATATATATATATATATATATATATATATATATATATATATCCAAAATGACACTTAACCAATTAAATTTAGTTATCATTATATTTTTAGTTTATAAAAATTAATATTTTTCGGGTGTTGATATTTGAAGTAAACTTTTTAATTATCAAAAACCTGCCCCAGAATTAAAACTACTACTCGCTATTCAAGTGATAAGCCATCTTGTATGTTACACGTACCTCAAGGCGTTGGTTTTCCCAAAATAAAATGTCGACTTTCGACTCGGCTCCACACGCCAATACCCTATATTTAAAATATTCCAAAAAATTAATAAAAATATCCTCGTAGCCCATAAATCGCCAAAATATTAAAATCAAGACTCAGACACAAAATCGATGGTTTTTCGATAAGAATCAAACTTACTGAAGGTTACGAAACTAGTCAACGGAGTGTTAAAACTACCCCGTGTTAGTAATTTTGGATCACATATATTATTTAAATGTGTTAAAGTCAATATATAATTAGCCAAAATTTAAAGTGGTCCATAATTAATATTAAAGTGATGGCTAAGGGCATAATTGTCATGAAAAGATTATTGTGTAGATATCTATGGTAATATTCTAATTTGATGAGGGGCCAAATTAGAGATATTATATTTTAATATGTAACTGACAGAAGTTACAAAAGGAGGTTATGGTCCCCATTTGTAAAGAGAGAAGATTACACTTAGTTTTTGGGTTTTTCTTCTGATCATCCTCTCAGAGAAGAAAATAAGGCTCTCTGCATCTGGAAGATCAAAAATACCTACGGATACTCTCATCCCCTTCATCATTCCCAATGACAAATTCAGGTACGCTTCCGCAGTCTATTTCTCATCATGAATAGGGTATGGGTTTATAAGGATTGTTCAAGAATGTGCTCTATAATTTATTATATGGGTAGGAACATGTGATTAGACACAATTCTTAATTGTTAGAATCACTCCCAACAATTGGTATCAGAGCTTTCCCATACTTAATTCATGTTTGATTTCGAGGATTTTGAAATTAGGGTTCAAAATTAGGATTTAATTTTAATTTGTGTACCCATTCACAATAGAAAATTATTAAATCCTAATTTGTATTATATTCATATATTTATATATATTGGACGTAAATGTAATGTGAAGCAGTGTTCAATTTGTTCTGTACGTGCATTTCATAGAAGAAAATTCAGTTTATGAAATTCATTAAATTGCGTGCAATCCTTTCAATATTTATATATGTAATTTTTTTTTACAATGGCAAATTGTCTTTCTCGGGTTGCATGCATTTGGCTTTCTTTTTCAAGTTCCATATGCGTGAACTTTTTAGCTTTTCTATCAATTAACCATTCATGGCAAATTCAGAACAAATGTCTTGCGTACTGTACCATATAAAATACACTCAAATAAATTAATTACATTAATTGTTCAAGAATTAATACTTTTGATCATTATTATTTTTAATTATTATAATTGATATTGTAATTCTTGAATTTGGCAAATTCAGTGTTCACATTTTGGCTACTAGTTACATAATTTATATTTTATATACAAAAGTTTAACATTTTCAATGAATTAATTAAATCAAGAAATCACCAAAGTGACCCTTCTTGTGCAAATATTTCATGTGAAATGTTAAATGTTTGTGTGTATGCTATTCTATACGGGTATTAATTGGCCCAAAGGAAAATTTAAAACTTGGCCAGATTGTGTACACACCTGTGATAGTAAACATGTGATAATTATAAGGTTCAACATGTGCATGATAAATCAATCCAAAGAGGGGTTCATTATGTGGCATGGTTTATTATCAATGTTTGACTATTACAACAAGGATACCATTTGCAATTAATATTACTGTCCAAAGACTTGATATTGATGGTGCACTAGGTACCTTGAGATTTGTTATGCCATTCTTTGAACATATTAATGATTTATTTCTTTTGTTAATAAGCATAATTGTATTATTTGTCTTGTTCTTTTCAGCTACTATTGCTTCAATATCTGCTAATCTGAATTCAGTTTCAGTTCTTAATGGAACAAATTTTAAGGACTGGAAAGATAACATAGAGATTGTTCTTGGTTGCATGGATCTGGATCTTGCATTAAGGATTGAGCAACCCTCTTCTCCTACGAAATCTAGTACCTCTGAACAGAGGAAAGATTAAGAGAAGTGGGATCGTTCAAATCGCATGAGTCTTATGATCATTAAGCGCGGCATTCCTGAGGTCTTTAGGGTACTGTACTGTTTCTGACAAGATAACAAGTGCCAAAGATTTCCTTGCTGAAATTGAAAAGCGCTTTGCAAAAAGCGATAAGGCGGAAACAAGTACTCTTCTTCAGAACTTGATTTCCATGAAGTATCAGGGCAAAGGAAATGTTAGGGAATACATTATGGGCATATCCAACATTTCTTCAAAATTAAGGGCATTGAAACTTGAGCTGTCGGACGACTTACTTATACATTTAGTGCTGATTTCTCTTCCCTCACAGTTCAGTCAGTTTAAGATTTCTTATAACTGTTAGAAGGATAAATGGTCTCTTAATGAGCTTATTTCATACTTGTACAAGAAGAGGAAAGGCTGAAGTAAGAAAAGACAGAAAGTGCTCATTTTGCAAGTACCTCTAAAGACAAGGGCAAAAGAAAAAGAACTGAGGAACCCAAGAATGAAGCTGCTAAGGGTCCAGCACAAAAGAAACAAACTCAGGGTGACAAATGTTTCTTTTGTGACATGCCTGGACATGTGAAGAAGAAGTGTGCCAAATATCACGCTTGGCATGCAAGAAAAGGTATGTTTCTTACTTTAGTCTACTCTGAAGTCAATTTAACTTTAGTACCTAGAAACACTTGTTGGTTAGACTCTGGTGCCACTAATAACATCAGTGTTTCATTGCAGGGTTACCTGAGCTACCGAAAGCCACTTGATTCTGAAAGAAGGATCTATGTTGGAGATGGCAGATCAGTAGAGGTGGAAGCTATAGGGCATTTTAGATTATTATTGTGTACTGGATTTTATTTGGATTTGAAAGACACTTTCGTTGTACCGTCATTTAGACGGAATTTGGTTTCTGTTTCTTATTTGGACAAGTCAGGTTATTTATGTTCATTTGGAAACAATGCATTTAGTTTGTCTTTGGATTCAAATATTGTTGGAACTGGTTCACTTTCAGGTTATGATAATCTATATTTGCTTGAAACTGTATCTACCTATGGCGAATCCTTAAATGTAGAATCACGTGGTACTAAGCGTAAAATTGGCAACACCATCTCAAGTGCATTATGGCACAAGCGATTAGGTCATATTTCTAAAAATAGAATTGAACGACTTGTGTCAAATGGGATCTTAGATTCCATTGACTTCACAAATTTTGATGTTTGTGTTGAATGCATTAAAGGAAAGCAGACTAAATCAAAGAAATTAGATGCGGATAGAGCTACAGACATCTTAGAATTGATACATACAGACATTTATGGGCCATTTCCTGCACCTTCTTGGAATGGTCAACAATATTTTATATTATTCATAGATGATTACTCGAGATATGCGTATTTATTTCTTATACATGAAAAGTCACAATCTTTAGACGTGTTCAAATCATTTAAGGCTGAAGTTGAGAATTAACTCAACAAAAGAATTAAGCGTGTCAGATCTGACCGTGGTGGTGAATACTATGGTAGATATGACGGTTCAGGTGAACAACGTCCGGGACCTTTTGCCAAGTACCTAGAGGAATATGGAATCGTCCCACAGTACACAATGTCGGGGTCACCCAGCATGAATGGTGTGGCTGAAAGACGAAACTGAACTCTTAAGGATATGGTAAGGAGTATGATATGTCATTCTACCTTGCCAGAGTCACTCTGGGGAGAGGCACTAAAGACTGCAGCTTACATTCTGAATAGAGTACCGACTAAGGCAGCTGCCAAAACACCTTTTGAGCTTTGGACTGGGCGAAAACCTAGTCTAAAACATTTTCATTTATGGGGATGTCCAGCTGAAGCAAGGCCTTATAAGCCAAATGAACAAAAATTAGACTCTCGAACCGTGAGCAGCTACTTTATTGGTTACTCTGAAAGATTCAGGGGCTATAAATTTTATGATCCCACACTAAAGATAATTTTTGAGACGGGAACTGCCACGTTCTTTGAGGATATTGAGTTTGGGGGGAAGAATAAGGTAAGAGACTTTGTCTTAGAGGAAGAATCGGTAACAATTCCAGAACCGATTCATGTGGTTGCTATTGATAAAGCAAATTCAACACCTCTTCAAGACACTGTTGTTGACTCCCCTACTCAAGATAATTTGGTTGTTCATGAAGAACAAACTCAAGATCCTCAAGAACCCATGCTTCAAGAACCAATACCTTTGCGGAGATCCACTAGAGAAACGAGAAGTGCTATTCCTAATGATTATGTGGTATTTCTCCAGGAACATGAGGAAAATAATAGTGTAATGGAAGATGATCCAATCAACTTTCGTCAAGCCATGCAAGGTTCCAACTCTGAAAAGTGGATTGAAGCAATGAAAGAGGAGTATAAGTCCATGCAAGACAACAAAGTTTGGGAACTTGTCCCATTACCAGAAGGTGTGAAACCTATTGGTTGTAAATGGATATTTAAGACCAAGAGGGATTCTATAGGTAATGTGGAAAGATATAAGGCTCGTCTTGCAGCAAAGGGCTATACCCAAAAGGAAGGGGTTAACTATAAAGAGACTTTTTCTCCAGTTTCATCAAAAGACTCTTTTAGGACAATCATGGCTCTTGTCGCACATTATGATTTGGAGCTCCATCAAATGGATGTCAAGACGGTGTTTCTCAATGGAAACATTGACGGGATGATCTATATGGTGCAACCAGAAAACTTTGTGTCGGGAGACCCAAAGAATATGGTCTGCAAACTGACAAAATCCATTTATGGGCTGAAACAGGCATCTCGTCAATGGTACTACAAATTTCATCAAGTAATTCTCTCATTTGGTTTCAAGATGAATCCTGTTGATGATTGTGTGTACCATAAATTTAGTAAGAGCAAATACATTTTCCTGGTCTTATATGTTGATGACATACTGCTTGCCACTAATGATATAGGCATATTGCACGAAACCAAGAAATTTCTATCAAGAAATTTTGAAATGAAAGATCTTGGTGATGCCTCTTTTGTTTTAGGAATTCAGATACATCGAGATCGACCTCGGGGTATTCTAGGATTATCACAAAAGAGCTATATCGAAAAGGTATTTAAAAGGTTTGGCATGCAGGAATGTAAATCGGGGGATACTCCAGTTGCTAAGGGAGATAAATTTAGTCTCAACCAATGCCCAAAGGGAAACTTAGAAATTCAGGAAATGCAGAAAATTCCTTATGCGTCAGCTGTAGGGAGTCTAATGTATGCCCAAGTATGTACACGTCCGGACATAGCATACATAGTTGGGGTGTTGGGAAGATATTTGAGTAATCCAGGCATGGATCATTGGAAAGCAGCCAAAAGGGTTATGAGGTACTTAAAGAGAACAAAACACTACATGCTCACATACAAGAGATCAGACCAGTTGGAGATCACTGGGTATTCTGATTCAGATTTTGTTGGATGTCAAGATAGCTTAAAATCCACTTCTAGCTACATCTATTTGTTGGCTGGTGGTGCAGTTTCTTGGCGTAGTGTCAAGCAAACTCTTACTGCGTCATCTACCATGGCAGCAGAATTTGTGGCATGCTATGAGGCATCTGGTCATGGGATTTGGCTGAGGAACTTTGTCACTGGGCTGCAAATTATGGAAGGAATTGAAAGACCACTTAAGTTATATTGTGACAACAAGTCAGCTGTTTTATACTCCAATAACAATAGGAGTTCAACCAAGTCAAAACACATTGACATCAAGTTCCTAGTTGTTAAGGAAAGGATACAAAGTGGACAGATTTCTATAGAACACTTAGGGACAAACTTCATGATTGCGGACCCTCTTACAAAGGGTCTTCCACCCAAGGTCTTTCATGAGCACACCGCTCACATGGGTGTTTTACAGTTTGAGGAATCTTTAGTTTAGTGGGAGTTTGTCATTTATATATTTGATGTTTTACATTTGGTATTATGTATGCATACTTTCTGTATTTGGATTTGAATATTTTTGATCAAATATAAAACTTTTGTTATAGTAATACACTTTGTATAAATGGTTATTACATGATCTCATTAAGGTAAAGAAGGACCAGTTGAAAATTGACATGTGCAGGCCACCTTCATGTAATTTTCATGCTACACATTTCATGATGAGTCTATGTCATTTGGTTATGTCAATATTAGTAATCATTGATGGGTTTGGTTATGACTGATATAATGAAAACTCCTTTGGTTCTATATACTGATATAATTGATGGACGAGAATATTCGGGTATGCTCGAGGTACATATATTGGCAACATTTTGAGCTCATAAAGTTTAACACATTTATAAGGACACATATGTGACCAGTAGGAGATTGTTAGTAATTTTGGATCACATATATTAGTTTAAATGTGTTAAAGTCAATATATAATTAGCCAAAATTTAAAGTGGTCTATAATTAATATTAAAGTGATGGCTAAGGGCATAATTGTCATGAAAAGATTATTGTGTAGATATCTATGGTAATATTCTAATTTGATGAGGGGCCAAATTAGAGATATTATATTTTAATATGTAACTGACAGAAGTTACAAAAGGAGGTTATGGTCCCCATTTGTAGAGAGAGAAGATTACACTTAGTTTCTGGGTTTTTCTTCTGATTATCCTCTCAGAGAAGAAAATAAGGCTCTCTGCATCTGGAAGATCAAAAATACCTACGGATACTCTCATCCCCTTCATCATTCCCAATGGCAAATTCAGGTACGCTTCCGCAGTCTATTTCTCATCATGAATAGAGTATGGGTTTATAAGGATTGTTCAAGAATGTGCTCTATAATTTATTATATAGGTAGGAACATGTGATTAGACACAATTCTTAATTGTTAGAATCACTCCCAACACCCCGGAGCTTTAAAATCTTACAGACGCCTGTCCGATTGTACACGGCCAAGCTAGAGAAAAGAAAGGGGTACATCAAAAACTTTACATGTAACGTAAGAGAAAAACAAACATATAATAAAAAAAGGTAACATACACCTACTTTTATAATTTAATCACATGATTACAGATGCTTAATTTCAGTGATCTTGTTCACAAAATTATCATAATAAAATTTACTACAATTTTTGTATAAGGTTCAGAATTCAATCCTCTGACTTTTTGATTCACTTCGTCTCTTATTAGTTAATGTGACACGCGTGCGGATATTAAAAATGTGCTCTCTGACGCACTGGATAGGCTTCGTATAAGACCTGTTTTTTTGGGGTCAAATATACTGTCAGAACTTGAAGGTGAAGATCTACTTCAGATTGCCAACAAAACGGAATCCACAAAATGCTGTTGCATGAGTCAGCTAATTTGTCGTTGAATTGATATGATTCACCAAGTAGGGAAAGTGGCTACTATGACCATTGTTTGCATTGCGGTCATAAAAATTACAGAGATTGTTTGCATAACAAAATTTCACCCAACAATATATTAAATCCGTTTCACAATATAAATTACACAAATTATAAATTAATCTAAGAACTATTGATCATTTTTAAAATATATTAAATAAACAATTCATTTTATATTCTTAATATATTATAAGTATAGATTGTTGGGATGAAGTTTTTATCTTGAGTATCATCCTCATAAATTAATTCCTGATCTTAACAGTCATAAACTAAAAAATAAAGAAACTGATTAAAAAGTTTGCTCTAATTGTAAGTATAAATTTATAAAACAATATCATATTTCTATAAGCAATCACTAGTTTAATTATTTAATATTAAGGATATTTTTAGAAAAATTTAAATCTAAGGTAAGTCAAATAAAATAAATATTTATTTTTCAACTTGATGATTTATTTAATTCTACTTTGTATTATCAAACGAGGAAATGTAGATAGTATAAAATATTTTTTTAATCTTACTCTTTGTTATATTCATCCTATATCATTTATCTTGTATTATATTTTTATTCCTTTTTGTTATTTCTCTTCGTATATACAATATTACATATATTTATAAATATCATTTCTCAATTAGAAAGAGAGTTAAGAAATTAGATACCCAATATGAAATCTTAAATATTAACTAAAATAGTATTTGGACAAAACTAAAGTACACTTTGTTAGGTATAGTTAATGCTTTACAATAGCATGGAAATGGAATAGCATAGAAAAAAAATATTAGCATTAATAATCGATTGAGTTTTCGAAATAAAAGGAAGGATATAAAATATACTTACCTATTTTTATATATTATGGCATATTCCATATATAAGGAAACACATTTGGTATCATATGAAAACGCAAAACTACAACAAATGGTGGCAGCTTTACAAGTAGAGGAGTAGTATAGGTCCTCTCGAGTATTTTTGAGTCATGCAAAATTCAATTGTGTTATTTTAAAAGAAATAATTTGACATTTCCATCTAAATTCATCTTTAATCAATAAAAAATATCAATTAGTTTAATGGAGTTTTAATTGTCTCAATCGGTATAAAAAATTAATATTAATTATTAAATTTGTTTGTTTTTATAATTTCTTTCTCTAATTAAATATCAAACTGACTTTTAATAATGATAATATATCTAACTCGAAATGGGAAGGTATATAAAAAATTGTATACACATCAAACACAAATTTTCTAAAACAAGGTATAATATAACTGTTTTTTAATTAAAACCGAAAATAAAATATTAAATACCGGGACATCATAATGTGTACGTCTAAATAGCGAAATATGACTAACATAAAAAAGTGTAAATTAATAATCAACGTTGGCATAAAATACGTTTACTTACTTTCTCAAATCAAATTTTTAATATTATACATTTTTACTATAAGAATAGATCCTAAAATATGAATAAAAAATATTATTTTTCGATATTTTATATTACAATTGAAGGTGAACTAACTTATTTTGAAAACATTACCGATTAAAATCTGGAACCAAGTAAAAGTGTGTTTGAATATATACTTACAACTTAATTATTTATAGAATAAATTATTTTTACGAGAGTTTATTTAAAATAAGTTGAAGTTAAATAATTTATTTTAATATTTCACAAAAAAAAAACTAATTTTTTGACTTGCTCGTTTGCTGCTGAAATATGATATATTTGCTATGATTAACACAAACTAGTCTTCCTGCAATAAGGATAGAAAACTTAAAGATAGAGCTTGGACTTAGCTGAAGGGGATAAATGTAGATGGATATTTCTATTATTTGTTTGAAAGGAAAAAATTAAAGAATCCATGAATTGTTTATCTTTTGTATAAGTTTGTATGGGTTAGGTGGCCTTATTGTGCCCTGATATTTAATCTTTTCTCTGAGGATTAGAATAAGAATGATGGACTATTCTAAAGTCTTCATAAGTTTTTTGAAACGCTTCTAACTCCAGCTAATAACCACGCTGACCAAATGACCATGATTTAAATTAATCGCATTTTCAATTTGAAGTTAATTGCATTATTCTACAAAATAATTAAATGGCATGCCCCATGTGCCCTTCTTTTCTTTTCTAGTTTGGCTAAACTGTATAACAAAGTAATAATCGTAGTTCGTGTGGCAAATAGATGGTGATGTTGAAATCATTTTTATTAAAATCGAACGGATTGATTGGTTGAATGGTGATTCAGTTAGATAATTGATCTAAGTTAACTATTTATTATTATCAATGTAATTATGATTCGATATTTAATTTGATTACAGTTTACTTAAACTAATAGCTTAAATGACTAATCTGATATATTTATCAGCTTAAATAACTAATCTGGTTTTAAAAATATGTGTTGAAACTGATCTTTTTCTTGCAATTATAGGGGACAGAAGTTTGATGAGTTCTCTCCAAGATAAGCAAGTTGCACAACAAGCAGAACCGATCAGGTTATTGACCTTACTATTACAAGTAGAAAGTGGGTTCCATTTAATTTGAAGACAATAGAGTTCATATTCTTTCATTTTCCACTAAAAGATGGGTTTCCTTTTAACCTTCACACGTACGTACCATCTCTTGGTGGCGGATCATAGGTGTTTTTGGATTTTATAAGAGAAGAATTTAGCAATAATACAATCATATCCTGAATCCTTGAAGTGAAATATGCTTGATTTTATGGTGGAAGAAGTGGCCACAAGAACCAAGTCATCTACAATGATCTCACTAAACACCCATTATAGTTGTTGGGATGCAGAATGTTGTATGTTATAATAGGTGAACAATTTTTACTATTTTCTTTTAGAAACTATAAATATTTGTAAAAGGGTCAATAAATTACGTACTATTTGAATTTTTGTTTTTATATTAAATATTAAATATGGAAGAAAATATATCTTTTTAGGTGATGGCTAAATGTTTGTTATACCGTTAACCCAATATTTTCTAGAATTGATAAAATCTGTTGTATATCTTTTGCAAACTCTATATTCTTTCTAATGGTATATCGAACAAGCTAATAGTGTCATGTGTAGTCAACATAGTTGGATTTTTTTTTTTACGTGAACATAAAGTATTGAAGTAAATTTTGAGTTCGGGTTCCAAGGATAAAAATCAAGTAACTCTCAATATTGAATGAATCTTATAACCATTTATGGAAATTATGAAACTAAAAACTAAATCTCACTTCTATTGGATAAGCAAATAAACGAAAGAAATTAGAAAGTAAGAGGGCCACTTTTTATTGTTATATAATTTTTTTCATTCTTTAAAATAGGGCCCATTTAGTTTTTTATTTATTATTTCTATTTTTAATTACAAAAATATCACCTTATTTTTAATTTATTTAATTTTTAAAAAATATATATATACAATAGTAAAAAATATTTTAACTACTTAAATAATTTTTTAAAATGAAAAAATGAAAAATAATGCAACATTTAAGTAACTAAAGTAAAATAAAAAAATAAACATAAGGATTCAACTTTATCAAGAGAGTCTAATTTAATTGATGGAACAAAATATGTAAAAACATCTATGAACCTATCTTTAATTCCTATTAAAACCAAAACCATGACTCTTATACTTGACTATGCTTAACAGAAATGTAAGTAAGGATTCAATCAAATAACTAATAGTTTAAGGACTTGGTTGTAAACTTTTTAAAAATAAATGGCAGTTTTATTATTGTTTTCAGTAGTTTTAATTATATAAACATATTTTAAGTTGTTATTTTGTGATGAAACCCTTACAAAAATTATAAATATGCAGATGGTGAAATTGGTTAAGAGATTACTGGATTAAGAATGATTTGTGTGGTTGTTATACTTTGTGGTAACTGAGTTCTTTGTAAAATAATTCTCTTAAAAAAGATAAAGCAGAGGAAAACTTTTGAAGAGAAAAATAATTTTGTTAATAGTAAATAATGATACATGTAATTTATTTAAAATTAAATGATATGATAAGCTTTCTGGGCAAGGACATGATGCCATCATCACCCAACTATTTTTTGTAGGCCTCAAACCGAACCGAAGTACATAAGGCATAGTATACTATAATGTTCAACATTGCTAATTGTTATTCGGAAAAGGGATTACAATGGCTAAGCAAAAGTTTACTTGAGCACCCAAAAAGTTTAGCTGAGCACTGATATGACAATCTATTAATTAGTGTCCACAGCACTGGCCCACTACTTGGGATACCAATTGAATCTCCAAAGATATCGATTTGTATTCGGTTTGATTTTGCTTAAAATAATTAATTTTTAGTAATATATTTAAAGGAAACAGTGAGAATATAAATTCTTATATTGAATCTGCTTGCTTGTTAAAAAAAAATTAAATAATTTTAATTATAACAATAATTAAATAATAAAAATAAATTAATATACTTTTTTTAAAATATAATATAGTTTTTAAGTTTATTAGTTTTTTAGATTTTTAAAGTGTATTTTTAAATATTACTTTAATTATAATATATTAAATATTATATGTTTTGTAATAATTTTTATATAATTGTATTATTAAAATTAATAAAAAAAGTGGTAAAGTTTGAAATTTGTGGGGTTTTCCAAACTCGATAGGGACTCGTAAGGATGATGTTGAATTGTATAATTTCAAACTTGCATATTTTAAAACTATTCTTGTATCTGCTCTGACTTTCATAAGGTTAGGGCCGGGGAAACTTAAAATGGACAAGAAACCACCATTTAAACCCCTTAAGTCAACAAAATTGGCTCACTTATCATACTTTAATCAAGTTTCCTATTATGTTTCAACCTCATGTTAAGTTTTCTTTTATTATTTTCCAAGTCTTTAATGTTCATAAAATGCCACACTTATGCAAAATGGAGACATGTTGTTTTGAAGTTATAAATCTAAGTTCAAAGTTTTTCTCCAAAATTGAGTTTTTAACTCATTATCCCTTATCTCCCTGAGCCATTTGGTATTAGAGTAAGGTTTGTAGCATTCTACAACCTTGGTGGAGTAGACAACAGCAAGATATGTATTTTGCTCACTGGAAAAACTTAAGCTGTGACTGAAAGTGATATTTCCAAGTGTTTTCTCAAACAGCCAACATTGTTAGACATGTCTAAGATGTCCCAAAACCTTAGAAACCAAAATTTCTTCGTAAAAAACTCCACATTCTCCTTCACGTGTGAGAAATGTTAGCCCATGTGCTAACATTGTCGTTCCTTGCATGTGGGGCGTAAGCTAAAGGTTAAAGATAACCTTACTTTTAACATTGGTTATGCAATTGATTTTAAAAGTTTGTAAACATACGTCAAGAGTTTGGCATTTATTATACTGATCTCCCCGTCTAATGTTAAAAGTGTAATGCTTTTAACACCCCTTAATTTTTCAAAATCCCTAAAATACCTTTGCCTTTAAAATCATATACCCCAAATTGTAGTTGTTGTGAAATTCTTGAACCCCACTCCTTAATCCTCTTAAATCCATGCATTTCAAGGTGGTTTGGACTGTTTTCTTGGTACGGGTAGCTTGGTGATTGTTGAGGTTTTCATAATTCTCCCACTCTTGGTATGTTTGATATACCCATGGTTTCTAGTTTTCATTTTCGCGTACTTGGGTGTTAATAATGTGAATTCTATGAATTTAGAAGGTTATAAGTTAGTCTTTGATTCATAGGCACCGTTGATAATTCATGGTTCTTAGTTTTCAATCGTTTTGAAACAATTTGGAGCTTGATTTGGTTGGAAGAAAGTATCGGAGGTTGTCGACGCATTCTAAAATTTTTGAGTTACTTATGGGTGATTAGAGAGTTACTGATAGCTTTAGGAATTTCTGGGATCATCTATTCCAGGTAGGGGGAGCATTTATATTTTAAATGTATGGTTAATGGATAGGTTACGGGTATTCGTATGCTCATAATTATGAATGTTGTGGATCTTGATGATTTAAATTCATTGATTAATGATATGTTGACGATATACCTCTTTTAGCATAATATATTGAGAATTGATTGTTTATGATAATGAATTTCATCCATTATTGTATTAGTATATGGCATGAGATGCAATGAAATATTTATTGTGTGATGATATTGCATGAGATGTAAGAAAATAATAGAATTGATGTTATTATATTGCATGTGATGCAAGCTGAGACGCCCCGAAAACACGGGTAAATTTTTCACGATTTTAAAATCATTATTTAATGAAAAGAAGAATAAGTGGTGAAGCTTTCTAGTTCAACACCTAGATCTATAAAAGCCACTCCCATATATGAAGATATGAGGGGGTAAGTTAAGAGATGATTTCTTAATAAATTTCTAATTAGAAACAGCGAAAGAATTAATTAATTTAATTGTTGCATGATTAAATTTATAGGGAGAAGATTTCATAAGGTTCAAGGATCCATAATAGGTCCAAACAAATTTTAAGATGATGCAAGAAGAGGTTTAATGCAAAGGGAAATGCAATCATTTAAAACAAAGCAAATATGTACATCAAGATGCCACTCGCTCAAGTGAGTAACACATTTGCTTGAGCGAGCTCGCGTAGACACGCTTGAGCGAAAACAGGAAAGGCTGAGCGAGGGAAAGTTTGAGCATCAAGGGGTCCCTTCGCTTGAGCGGACCCCATCTCGTTTGAGTGAGATTCGAAGGCCCCACGTAAGCGAGCCAGCAAAACGCTTGAGCGAAGGAGGAGAGTTGCCTCAGGGGCTAATCTCGCTTGAGCGAGTTTCATCTTGCTTGAGCGAGATTGCTCCAGTGACATTAGAAGCTCTCTGCCCGATTTTTGCTTGGGCGAGAAAAGACTCGCCTGGGCGAAAATCGTCCAGTATCCATTTCCCCTCTCCTCGCTTGAGCAAATCTCAAACCAAGGCCACTTCGCCTGAGCGAAAATGGTCGAGTGACCAACCACTGATTCTAGCCGAGTCTCGCTTGAGCGAGAAGGCCATTCGCTTGAGCGAATTTCGACCAGTGACCACACCCTTGTTTCACAAGGGTATCGCTCAAGCGAGACTACTACTTGCTTGAGCGAGTTCTGCAGAACTTATGCAGAAATGTGAATTTTTCACAACTTAGCACCTTAAACTTCAATTCATGCTATGTTAATCTATTTTAATGCATTATATCCCTTCAACCATGCAAATATAATCTCATCCAATTATCCATATATTTCAAATTTAATTACCATTCATTTAGTGCATACCATTTGAAACACATCTTCTCATAAATTCCATAAAGTACCACAAGACACAATGCTCATCATTCATTCATAGGAATTAACATCATCCAACATCATAATTCATCATCTTACATCATTTGGGTCATAAATGAAAATTAGTCTTACACGTCAAAGTCCAATTTTCCTACATGACCCTCAAAATCATCATCTATAATCTAGATAACAAAATAAGCCTACATACATCCTATATGCTATATAAAAATCTAAATTTTGCCGGCCAAGGCACTTCCTATACCACTAGTTACCTCCTCAACCAAATTGCACTTCAAAATATCCACTCTCCCCATAAATGTCCTGCATCACAAGTCTAAAAATGGACAACATGGGAGAGTGAGTCATACATTCCAAAAGGATGAATATGAATACCATGTGATTATGTACATATGCATCAAACATGTACACTTGCATACACACAACACCTCATTCCTCATTATATCTTTATCACACATGTAACATCCTGAATTTTTGAAAATAATTTATTAAGGATCAGTGAGGAATTTCCGAGTGAAATTCCGAGTGAATATTGTTGGAAATAAGATATTCCGAGTGAAATGGTACGATACCGAGTGAAAATGAAGTAATTCCGAGTGAAAAGGGTCTCAGACTTTGAATGAGCACCTTTCGAGCAAAGACGCTCTTAAATTTTATGTTTCCGAGTGAAACATGACCGAGAGAGCTACTTCCGATTGTAGGAAGTTAAAATACTTTCGAGAGTAAGAAGTTAAGATACTTTCGAGTGTATAAAAAATTGAGATACTTCCGAGTGTAGGGAAGTTAAGCTGTTTCCGAGTGGAGCATCTACAAGTTGTGTGACTTTCTGAGTGAGGTGTCTCCGAGTACGACACTTCCGAGTAGGATGACACCGAGTGAGATGTTTCCAAGTGGGACAACGTTAAAAGACATTTCTGGTTTCTGAGTGGTATGGCACCGATTGAGACATACCGAGTGAGTCTTTTCCAGGAAAGACTTCAAATTCGAATGAGTATATTCCAAGTGAATAGTTACCGAGTGGATAATATTCGAGTGGTGAGTTCCCGAGTGGTGAACCCTTCATTTAATCCGTGCACGGGTGTTTTAAAGAGTTGCTGAGAGCTTGTACTCGGGTTCGTCATAGAGATTGACTTTGACCCCGAGTGATCCTTCAAGTGGAAAAGATTCCGAGAGAGGACTGAACCTCGATTCTGAGTAATAATTTCGAATGAAAGAATTCTGAGTGACGTAAGTGAAGGCTTTGACTCAGACAGAAATACATATAACCAAATAAGTTATTTCTAAAGGTATTTCCGAGTGAGATATTTTCATGTGGCACATTTCCGAGGAAGGAAAGCTGAGTGTTTCATGGGATGAAACCATTCCGAGTGAATTTCCTCCAAATGAAGGAATTCTGAACGGACAGAGGCTATGTTAAATCCTCTCGGAAAGATGTGCCCAGAATACTGAAACCGAGTCGGAACATACTGAAACTGAGTCGGAATTAATAATCACTTCAATTATTGGTGCGCAGATTCTTTTTCCTGATTTTGCTAAGTGGTGGACCCTTTCCATAATCCTATCTTCTTTTATTTTATTATTTCGTTTTATCCTTATATTATAAGTGCGTATCAGTGCTTAATCCATTCACTTATACAATTCGTTTATGTCTTTTTCATGAACGAATTATGTCAAATCCTATTATTAGACTAGCTTGGAATTATGTGAAGTGTCAACATCACATTTAATCTTTTTCTTTTCCAATCATTATTGGAAATCATCGATAAAAAGAGGAGACTAATCTTCACTCTTCTCTTTAACGTGAAACTTGGTAAGAGCTTAGAGAAAAAAAGTTGTGGACTGTGCAGAACTGAAGTTCCAGTCGGTATTTGTGTACTGTGGTTGAATATAGCTTGAGGAACTCCTTATTTCCAGGTAGGGGGAGCGTTACATCTTAAATGCATGGTTTATGAATGGATTTGGGATAATATTAAATCCTGAATATGAATATAATATATGTGATATATCTGTGATATTTCCGTTCATATGATATTGATGTTGATATATGATTGATGATGATGATATGAATGTTATTTATGAATTTTTCATGATATATGAATGCATGGGATGCATATTGATAAAGCATGGGATGCTTATATGATGAACAAATATGAAATATATTATGTGGTTTCGAGGATTCCACAAAAGACCTTGGGTGGGACTCAAGGCAAACCTCTTGAGCGGGGCCCGGGGTTTAGCCCGTGACAC
Source organism: Clitoria ternatea (assembly GCA_037962975.1). NCBI lineage: Eukaryota > Viridiplantae > Streptophyta > Magnoliopsida > Fabales > Fabaceae > Clitoria > Clitoria ternatea. Next base: position 99,855,828 of record CM075674.1, on the reverse strand, counting down.
TACCGTTGTCGCTGGGAGTGATTGTGTCATATGAGAGGGCAAACGGTTTGGTACCAGTAAAACAGCCGGATCAGTTGAGAGCTGAGTTATGGCTCAGGGAGCCTGTGTTGCAACACAAATTAAAAGACTTAATAATAGACCTATTTGATTGAGCATATATTTGCACTGATATGATATTGAGAGTAATATGATGATTTGATCAGTTAATGTTATGAGATTATATGATGTGTTTATGTTTTATATATAGTTATGAATTGGACTTTTAATCCGATTCAATAACTATCATTTGATATGTTTATGCTCACCCTCTACTGTTGTCATTTTTACAGTGGACATAGGACCCAGCAATGACGTGTGAAATCACTCAGCCGATTGGAGCATTATGTATTTGTGTATTGTACATAATGCACATAGTTGTTTGTAGTAGCCTTGGTCGGCTCCTGTGTATACCGATTGTGAAACATTGTAAACATTAAATGAGCCGGATGATGTAATGTCGACTGCTTTATTATTTTAATTTGAAAATTCTGTTAAAATTTTCAATTATTTGCGAAAAACTTATTTGAAAAATTTGGGTGTTACACGTGACACTACCGTTGTCGCTGGGAGTGATTGTGTCACATGAGAGGGCAAACGGTTTGGTACCAGTAAAACAGCCGGATCAGTTGAGAGCTGAGTTATGGCTCGGGGAGCCTGTGTTGCAACACAAATTAAAAGACTTAATAATAGACCTATTTGATTGAGCATATATTTGCACTGATATGATATTGAGAGTAATATGATGATTTGATCAGTTAATGTTATGAGATTATATGATGTGTTTATGTTTTATATATAGTTATGAATTGGACTTTTAATCCGATTCAATAACTATCATTTGATATGTTTATGCTCACCCTCTACTGTTGTCATTTTTACAGTGGACATAGGACCCAACAATGATGTGTGAGATCACTCAGCCGATTGGAGCATTATGTATTTGTGTATTGTACATAATGAACATAGATGTTTGTAGTAGCCTTGGCCGACTCCTGTGTATACCGATTGTGAAACATTTGTAAACATTAAATGAGCCGAATGATGTAATGCCGACTGCTTTGTTATTTTAATTTGAAAATTCTGTTAAAATTTTCATTTATTTGCGAAAAATTTATTTGAAAACTCTGGGTGTTACAACACACATAACTCAATGTCATTTTAAGTCAAGCAAGGTATACTAGCATATACATAATCAAGTCCTGCAACATTGGACTATTACACAATGCATCATTTTACTTAAATTATTATTTGGTATTCATATCTTCATGTTGTCTTAACATTATATCATCTTCATTACATCCATCATCAAAACTCATCTTCTTTGGCATACCTCCATGTTATATGCAAATGCTCTTAAACTAATGCATATGCGCAATGGAATTTTTCAACAATTGTAGATCTGACTTCGGAAATATAAACATCAATTGTGGGTTTCAAGTATGATCATCTAACCATATCCCTATAGTAGTAAAATATGTACACTTATTCTTAAAATTTGCATGCATTCACCAATTGTTTTACTGGTACCAAACCGCATCGCCCATCTTGCAACACCTGGTCATTTTCACCATGACCACGGTATACAACATATTCGGCATATGGTGTTATGGGCCAACCATGAGTTATATCATGGAAGTTGTGATACCAAGGACTACCGGGGACACCTGCTCATCAAGAGCCACCCCCCACAAGGGTCAACCACGTGCGGCTCCCCGTAGCACAACACAGGAAGCTTCGTGACTTACACACTGGGTCACAGGGGAAATACAAATTGCTCGTGCACAGAGCCGCCTTCCCACTGGGCCAACCGGGGGAATCCCCTAAATTCCAACACCGGCAGCTATGCAGTATGCCATGGATGCAAATGCCAATCATATGCATTTCTCACTCTATGCATTCTATACATGCCACTCATCAGCATCATCATCAACACCATTACCAACATCACCACAAAGCCTTCAATGGATTCATTATTGTTGGTTATTCTTATTAGTCTAAATCTTTGTGTGGCATTCCCAATAATTCTCATTCATATCATTCGATTTCATCATTAACATAAGGCTTCAATTGTTCACTATCAAACATCATCAACATTCATTATACATTTATGGTGGACATGTGTATCGCCACATAATAATCAACAATTTACGCCACCATACAACACACCAAAATCATTCTAAATGCATCAAGCATGTTGCCAAAACATATCATCAACATCATACACAACATTATGTAGCACTCCAAATAAGGAAAACATGTATATCAATACATATGACAATCATATACCATTCAAATTCATGCATTTAGAACATAAGACTTCTCTCCTACCTCAAGAGAAGAATTTCGGTTGATAAGACGCACCCGCCTCATCATTCAGAATGGGTCCTACATTAATATACATGTAAAACCTCAATCAATCAACTATTCAAAACATAAATCCAATTCTAATTGATCATTCTTACATCTATAATTCATAACATGCATAGAACATGTTATAAGCATCATTTTTATTATTTATTAGGCTTCGGGAATTCCTTCCCATAAAGCCACATCCATTAGATTCAAAGGCTATCAACAACAATAGCCCAACGTCCACAAAATGCCACACCAACCAATACTCATATACCTAATGGCTTATATACACTCCCAACATGTCATTCAATCAATATTCATAATTTTCCCTAATTCCTCATAACTAGGGTTTCCACCAAAGTCCAACCATTCATTAATACATCATCTTTCTCCATCTCTTTCCAATATAAATGCATTTACCATCATTAACCCCTCATAAATATTCACATTTATGATAACCCACTCTAGGGTTCAAGCATTAAATACTCATATACATTGCTCCCCTAAATCACATTAACACATATATATGGCAAAAACCTCAATAAAATGATGAGTATACTTACCTCACCCAAAAACAAAGTGGGTTCAAGAAAGAGGGAGAGGTAATACAAAAATGGAGGGGAAGAAGGAGAAGACTTTAACTTCAATGGCCTCCTTCCAAGCTTCTTAAAAACGAAAATGGAGAGGATGGAGATGACACCACTTTAGCTAGGGTTTGGAAGAATAAGAGAAGAAGAAGTAAAGGAGGAATCAAGAGAAAGAAGAAGAGGGATGTTGCCACGGAAATAAGAAGCCAACGTGAAGGAAGAGAAGAAAATTGGGCTTTTGTTTTTAACTTTAACTCCTTCATTAAAATTTCATCGTTTTATGGCAAACAGGATCTTTATTCAGGCTCAATACTTAATCTGAAAATTATTCTGAATACATATCTAAATTCTCAATATTATCCTCAACAGCCCTGACCAATATTATCTCAATCGGAGATACTTGGTCCGACACTCATATCTCAACTGGGCTTATTTTCGGCTTATCCGGTCTCAATAAATCACCAACAGTCCCTAAAAATCTTAATTTAATTATTTTCAATATTTTGGGACATCAAATGACTCGTATTTAATTATTCAATATTTATTTCCTTAGTTAATTCTCTATTTAAAATTTTGGGATGTCACACAAGCAAATGATTCAATAAATGATATTGCATAACATAAGATGCTTACTATTGATGAATTAAATATGAAATAAGGTTTCTATATTGGTGGTTTCATAGATTCCATAAAAGACCTTGGGTGGAACTCAAGGCAAGCCTTTTAAGTGGGACTCAAGGCTAGCCTGCAACACTGTTGTTGTCGCTGAGAGTGATTGTGTTGCGCGTGTGGGTAAATAGTTTGGTACCTGTAAAAAGGCTACATCAGTTGAGAGCTAAAAATGATTGATATGGCTGAGAACCTTTATGTTGCAACATCATAATATATTATGTGTAATCAGATCGATGTGAATATATATGAATTGACATTTGTTATTGAGAATAACATAGCTTGACATAGCTTATGCTTGTGATTGAGATATGTAATGTTTAATAGAATGTGGTGTATGTTTAATGGCAGTGATTATGATTGAGAATCCTGGAATATTGTTATATGATTTTGAATTAGATAGGTTGAATCCGATTCAATAATTGTCTTTTAACATAATACATGCTCACCCCTATTATGTGGTTATTTTTCAGTGGGTCTGGATTATGATGGTGATTAGTGAAGTGTCATCATTCTTGTGCGAGAGGCATTATATATACATATACATGTTTGTATAGCTTTTGGTGATGATATAGCCTTAGTCGGCTCTTGTACAAAGATATTTTAATGATGTATATATCTTGTGTGGTGGATCTAGGTAGCTGAAAGCTTTACTGGAAGCCTAGATTATGTTTTGAATTCCTGTATATGATGATGATATGAACTATGTTGATATCTTGATATGATTGACCACAGATGGTCCTGCATTATTGTATGAGATGCATCATGACTAAGAAATATGATTTTGGGCTTTTGAAGCATTGCATAATGATATGGGCAGGAATTGTATTGCATTGCATATAATTGGATGATGTATTGGACTATGGATTGATAAAGTATAGTTAGTATGTATTGGCTTTAGGTGAATTTTATGCATAAACATGGAACTGAGCAGGCCATATTGTGTTTCGTAATGTTTGGATACCATCGGATGGTTCCAATAGGTTATGTATATGGTTTAAGGTTTGTAGGACTTGGAATGGACCAAATCTAATGAGAAATAAAGCCTGGGTTGCATGTTTTTGCCTTAAAATTATCAAAACGTATTTTCATGCATAACTCCTTCATTTTTTGGTATTTTTGGGTGTGGTTAGTGGCCACACGTCATAAATGATGCACATTAGGTTGTGTCAAAGTTTGGGGGTGTTTGGAGGTCATTTGAAGAAGTTGTGGCAATGCGGGAGCTGGCCGGAATACCAAATTCTACATAATTGCTATATTCTGGTATGGCTAATCAATTAGCTAATTGATTAAGACCATTCTGGATAAGTGGTAATCAATTAGTGTAATCGATTAGCACCCGGGTAACAGATTAGTTAATCAATTAGGGTCATTTCGTTGCCCTGGTAATTGATTTTCCACTTGGTGCAATTGATTACCATGCCTTGGGACCTCTAAATAAGTTAAAAACACATTTTAAATCCACCTAGCTTTAGCCTAACCTTTTTAAATGGATTAAGTTAGCGTTAGGGAGTTCCGAACAACTAAATGAGGGTTGAATTAAATTAGAAAAAAAATTCTTTGAATTTTCACTATTGTTTTAAACCATAGGATGTTTTAGTGCTAAAGGAAATTCCTCTAGGATTATTGCCATTGCATAACATTCAACATGCCATAGGCTTTATTTTAGGAGTTGTAAATCCTAATCATCCTGCTTATAGGATGAATCCACAAGAGCATGATAAAATTTGATGTCATGTTGGAGAGCTACCAAAGAAAAAAAATTAAGCTATCTAGGTTCTCATGGCATATCATCTATATTCAACATTGGGAACCTTTCACTATACTTCATTGAAGAAGATGCTTATACTTAAGAATAGTCTTTTCCAACCTAAGAAGAATAGACAAGAAACCACCACCCATACTCTCCCACCTCTCCCCTAAGCCAACAAAAATGGTTCACCCACCATACTTTAATCTCAAATAGGGGGAGATACATATTATTAATATTTTCCTTTTTACATATTCATATTCTAAAAAACAAAACGAACAAAAAAGGAATAGAAACAAACAAAAAAGGACAAATAGAAACAAGAAAAGAAAGAAAAAAGAAAGAAAAAAAAAGAGAAAAAATGGAAGCAAGAAAAGAAAAAAAGTAATAAACGATGACAAGTAGAAACAAGAAAGGTAAGAAAAAGGGAAAGAAATGGTCATTGATAGACAACAAGGAAAGAAAAATAAAAAATAAAAAAGGGAAAGGTATGGTCACTGACAGACAACAAGGAAAGAAGAAAAAAATAAAAATAATTAATTAAAAAAACTAAATTTAGATAGGCCTCATTCTGAGGCTCATGACTAAAATAAAGGGGGGAACCCTAAAACTAAGGCATATGTTAAAATATTGGAGAAAAGACTAAGTTAGAGGGGGAAAGGGAAAGGACTAAGAGATGAGATGATGTTGGCGGGGTAGTGGTGCGGCGGTCGGGGTGGCGTGACACAACAACGGTGGCGGCTCACAGAGGTGGTGGTCAATGGTGGTGGCAGTGAGTCCTTTTTTTCTTTTCCTTAGATTTTCCTTGTTGTTTGGAGGATTGGTGGAATGGGTTATAGGTTGATTTAAGGAGGGAATAGGTTGTTGTTAGAGAGTGGTAGTAGGGATTTGGGAGTTGCTAGTTTGGGGAAGAAGAATATGGTCTTGGGTTTGAAAATGGTCTTAGGTCGTTGTTGGTAGTAAAAAGGTTATTGATTTGGTGAAGGAGATGGTGGTTTTGAGGTTGTGAATGGTGAAGGGTGAAGGTTGAAGGTTAGTGGTGAAGTGGGTGATATTGGTGGTGGTGGGTTTTTGTTGGTGATGAAAGACATCATGCTAAAGATGGTGCTTATTGTTGGTGATGTTAGTGGTGGTGGGTTTTTGTTAGTGATGAAGATTATGGTAGGGGATTCTTGTTAATGATGAAGGAAATGAAATGGGTTGTGGTTAGTGATGGAGAAAATGGTGTTGGTGATGATGGGTTGTTCTTAGAGATGGGAAAGATGGTGTTGGTAGTGGTGGGTAGTGAGGTAGTGATACTTGTGTGGAGGAAGATGGTGAAGATAGTGAGGAAGATGAAGATAGAAACAAAATGGTGTTGCTGTTTTTTATTTTGCTAGATTACAAATTGCTTGGTTCTATTGATGTAAAATTACATCATTGCATTTTTTGATTATAGCTTTTATATTGATGCTCATGGGGTGTTTGTGAAATTGTGTCATTGCCATCTTCATGTTCCGTTTTCAAATTCAAAATTTTCTCTTATTTCCATTAATTGTTTTTGTCATTTTTGTTCTCTTTGATCTAAAAAAAATCAGAAGCAAGCTTTGTCATTTACCTCTTTAGGACTTGTTACTATCAATTTTCCTATATCATGCATTGAATTTTTTTTTTGGGAAACAAGGCTCCCTCTATTTCATTGTTTTAGCAAAGGGAGTGAAACAAAAAAAAGGAAAGGGAATCAGAAAAAAATGTTAATATTTTGTTTATTTATTTTTTAAAAAAAGAACACAATAAAACCCTTTTTTTCATTATTATTTTAATTATTTTTTGTATTGAAATAAACGATGCTCAGACGAAAAAAGGTGTTTACAGCTGTCCCTACTTATTTTCTATGGAAATATGAATGGTTCATTCACATTGTCATCGGAAAAAGAAAGTAAAGAAGTGAACATCGATCCCCAGGTCAGGCTCTTGAAATTCATATAGATAAAAGACTCAAAAGAGTGCCAACTTTAGTGACAAAGAATCTGAAACGGTATGAGCTTTGACGACAAGGACATTTAATAGAATGTCATCTTTGGCGATAAGAAAACTTAAAAGGTGTCAGCTTTAGTGACAAGAAAGTTAAATAGTGCTATCTTTGGATGCAAAAAATTTAAAAAGTGCCAACTTTGGAAACAAGGAATTTAAAAGGCACTAACTTCGGCAACAAGAAATCATAAAAGGTCCCATCTTCGACGATGGGGAAATTTAAAAGAATGTCATATTTAGCAACAAGAAAATTAAAGAGTACCATATTTGATGACAAGAAAAGAGTTCCATCTTTGGCAATAAGGAATTTAAAAGGTGCCAACTTTAAGGACAACATATTTAAAATCCATCTTTGGCGACAAGAAAAAATTTAAAAGGGTTGCTATCTTTGGCAATGAGAAATTTAAACGGGTCACCAACTTTCATGATTGAGGCATCAGGACTCAACACGACTGTCCACTACAACAACATGTAGAAAAAGGTAAACGATGTAAAGATATAAAAACAAATTAAAATCCGAGGAGAACTCTTTGGAATTGCAATCCTTTTAGGCTTGGGGTGACCCATGAATGAAACAAAATGAACAAGGCAACCTTAGTTTCAAAGCGCATGCTCGGTTTAGTCCTTATGTGCTTGCTTGAGGTGAGACCGGGTGACAAAAGCATCTTGCCCTTACGACTTTAAATGGTTATTATTGTCTTGTTTTATTTGTTAGGGAAAACACATGTTTTATCACATTAATGAAAATTGCAATGCAAACGCGTATTAAAAGGGCAACAATTTATTCATGTATGTCAAACAGGTATAGAGAAAGGACAACGGGAAAAGCAAAAGAGATAAGTGTAGTCAAATTGAAGGGTCAATAATGGGTGAAGTAGGAAAGGTTCACAGACTCTCCAACGAATCCTCAAGAACAATGCACATCTTAATCCCACATTACGACTTCGAGCTCACCCTTCAACTCTACTTCCAAGAAGGTAGTTCGACCATGATCTGTGTGCCCTAGTTTGGTCTCGTACTATTTACGTGGGAGGTTTTAGTCATATTGCCAAACTCTTGACCCTAATTTTTACCTGAGCTATTTTTTTAGATTTCGCCTCACTGGGTTGACCTAACTTTTACCTAGGCCGCCTTTTCAAGTTTTAGGCCTAACGAGCATCATTTTTACTTTTTGTTCTTTTATTTTATTTTGTTTTGTTTTTTAGGCAAAGTGTTTCTTGACTATGTCTACATTTATGGGTATTGGCAGGTCCTCTCTGTCCATATTGACTAGTACCATAGCTCCACCAAAAAAGACCCTTTTTACGATACTCAACCTTTCATAATTAGGTGTCCACTTACCCTAGTGATCTTTCAGATTGGCAGAATTTTCTTGAGGACCAGATCCCCTTCTTAAAATTATTGAGGTCATACCTTCTTTTCATACGCCCTTTTTATACGCCTCTGATACAATTACCCATTGCAAAGGGCAGTTAGTTATTCCTATCTATCAAGTTTAGTTGGTCATGTCAAGCTTAAAGCCATTTGGTTTCTTCCAACTTCGCCTCTATGATCACCTTAAAAGATGGAATTTCCACCTCGATGGGTAAGATTGCTTCCATGTCATACACTAAAGAGAATGAGGTCACTTCTATCAAAGTCCGGACTAAGGTGCGATACCCGTGTAAAACATAAGAGAGCATCTCGCTCTAATCTCTGTACTTTACACACAATCTTCTTGATGTTCTTATTTGTTGTTTCGACTACCCCAACCATCTTTAGCCGATAAGGAGAGAAATTGAGGTAGCAAATTTTAAAGTTTTCATATAGTTCTTTCATCATCTTGTTGTTTAGATTCATGCCATTATCAGTAATGGTCTGACTTGGTAAACCATATCGGCAATATCAATTCTTATTCGACGAATCTAACCACGACACCTCTTGTTATGTTGGTGTAGGAAACTACTTCGACCAATTTATGAAATAATCAATGGCAACTAAGATGAAGCGATAACTATTCGAGGATTTCGGCTTAATGGTCCCAATAACGTCCATGACCCACATTGAGAAGAGCCATGGTGCTAATATGATGTTTAGAGATTACGGGGGTGCATGGATGTTGTCAACATACATCTAGCACTTGTGACACTTCCAAACGTAGCCAAAATAGTCGGCTTCCATGATCATCTAGTAATACTTGACTCTAAGGATGTTCCTTGCCATGGCATGCCTATTAGCATGGATTCCAAAAGATCCTTCATGAACATCCACCATGTTCTTATTTGCCTCAATAGTATCGACAAATGAAGGAAGACAAAGTCATGATTCCACTTGTAAAGTACATCGCCATTTAAGAAAAAACCCATGGCGAGTTGTCTTAGGGTTCTTTTGTCATTCTTTATGGCACCCTTGAGGTATTATTGACTCTGGATATATCTCTTGATATTTTAGTACACGACTTCCTATTTGACCGTGTTCTTCTATCTCAATGAGGGGCATATCACATCATATTATATATATATACATATATATATATATATATTAAAAGGAGATCTCATTATATTTTATATATTTTTTCTTTAAAAAAAGGATTTTATGCCGAAGGAATAAATACAACACGGAGTACTTCGTACATGTATCAGCCTTCATGGCTTTATAACATCGATGTAGGCAAAATATTTTACACGACACCCTTATAAAATCGTCGCATAATTTATTTAATGAAAAAGATTTTTATTTTTAGTTATTCAAACTGGAGTGGTTCTCGAATAAATATTCATAAACTTTATTTTTTTATTTAATAAAAATGAGCTTTTTTCTTCTTTCTTTTTTGAAAATATATGTATTTTGTTTTTTTGGAGATTAGTGAATTAAAACAAAATGAAATAAAGTGGAACTGATCAAAATAAAGTAGAATAAGAATAAAGTAAATCGAAACGACACACATGTAATGAGGGAGGGATATGTATTATTAATTTTTTTCCTTTTTACATATTCATATTCTAAAAAACCAAAATGAAAAGTAATGGTTCAGAGTCTGACTTAGAAAGGGGGTTGAATAAGTCACACTTTTTTCACAGAATGAACCAAATTAAACATAAATAATTAGACTTATAAAAGCAGGAAGGAGAAGGCAACACAAGAGGTTTATACTGGTTCACTTCTAACATAGAAGCTACGTCCAGTCCCTTCAAACTTGAAAGATTTCCACTATCGTAAAAAATCTCCTTTACAATAATAGCACTAGACCAGTGCACCAAGTATTATTGACTCCAGCCACTTCTTGCTAAACCCAAGTATTCTTTCAACAAGCCACTCCTGGCTTAACAACCCAAGTATTCTTACAAAAGCCTCTTCAAGCCAACAGTGTTTCCCACACTAAAGAATAAGACTGGCAACATACCAGGCTTTACAAAGCTGAGTTTGAAATAGTGAAAGAAGAGTATCTAACAGAACTTAGTGTTTCAAAATATACAATGAAGAGTGTATACACTAAGCTAAAAAAGACACAAGATTAAGGTCTGTTAGAGATAGAACACATAAAGAAGATCTTTGTCTTTTGAGAGACTTAAAGACTGGTTGCAAAGAAAGAGAAAACAATGATCTTTTTACAAATGACTTTTGCAACTTTGTTGTTGCTTGCATCAATCTTCTAAAGAGTATTTATAAGAAGAAAATGGTAACCGTTGCTGCCTTTTGAAAGGAGATATAACCGTTGGAAATCTTGTGAAGGAGTTTTGCTTTGAGCTTTGAGAGGTATCAGACTTTTGTTGCTCCAGCAAGGTGTTTAAAGAGTCTGATACCTAGGTTCTTCTGTTCTTGTATGAAAATAGTTCCTTACACAGCGTTGACAAATAAAGTTGTAATCCTCTGAAACTGAGCTAACACACATGCTGACTTGTTCCAGCTTTTTGTATCTACACAGAGGATTGTGTTAGGATCTTCAAGTACTCAGTTGGTTGCTCTGTTGTTTTGTTTCTTGTTCTTTCTTGTGATAAGCATATTTGTCTTAATAAGTGCATGAGTTTCAAGGCATCCCGTAAATAGATTAAAGAACATTGAGGTTTGGTCTTTGGTGTAACAATCTTCTCTTGTTTGATTAAGGATGTCCAAAAGTCTAAAACCTGATATTTATTAGAACAAAGGACTGGGCGCATTTGTATCAGACTTTTTAAGGTCTAACATAGTGTTGTTTGTTATATTGGACTTTTGTTGATAAAAACTCCCTCTATGTTTTACAACCCATGTAGTTCCTGAAATACTTAGATAAATAGGTTAGATTACATGATAGCATACTTCATTTTCCCAACCATTAATGTTTGTTATTAGCAAATCCAGGCTCTAAAGATAGCACGTGATTTTGAGTTCTGATCAAATAATAACTTTTGTTTCTTTTCAAATCAGACTTTCCTTCAACAAAAAGAAAAAAGGAACGAAAACAAAAAAAAGGACAAGCAGAAACAAGAGAAGAATATGAAAAAATAATGAAAAAGAGAGAGAAAATAGAAGCAAGCAGAAGCAAGAAAAGAAAGAAAAAGAAAAAGACGAAAGAAGAAACAAGAAAGGTAAGAAAAAAAGGAAATGGACAATCATTGACAAACAACAAGGAAAGAAGAAAAAAATAAAAAAATAAAAAAGAAAAAGGAATGGTCACTGACAAAGAAGAAAAAAAGTAAAAAATTAAACAAAATTTAGATGGGCCTCATTTTGAGGCCCATGACCAAAATAAAGGGGGAAACCCTAAAACTAAGGCATATGTTGAAAAATTAAAGAGAAGAAGTGAGAGTTAGAGAGGGAAAGAGAAAGGACACATAGAAGAGATAATGTTGACGAGGTCGTATTGTGACAGTCAGGGTGGCATGACATAGGAACCATGGTGGCTCACGGAGGTGGTCAACGGTGTGATAGTGGTGGTCAGCAGTGGTGGCACTGAGTCCCCTTTTTCTTTTCATTAGTTTTTCATTATTGTTTAGAGGGTTGGTCAAATAGGTTCTGGGTTGGTTTGAGAAGGGAATGAGTTGTTGTTGGAGAGCGGTAGTGAGGGTTTGGGAGTTGCTAGTTTGGTGAAGAAGAAGGTGGTCTTGGGGTTGAAGATGGTCTTGGGTTTTTGCTGGTAGTAAAAGGGGTTGTTGATTTGGTGAAGAAAATAATGATTTTGGATTATGAATAGTGAAGGTTCAAGGTTAGTGGTAAAGTGGGTGATGTTAGTGGTGGTGGGTTTTTGTTAGTGATGAAGGAGATGATGTTGGAGGTGGTGGTTATTATTAGTTATGTTAGTGGTGGTAGGTTTTTATTAGTGATGAAGATTATGGTGGGGGGGTTATTGTTAATGGTGAATGAGATTAAATGAGTTATTGTTAATGATGTAAAAGATGGTCTTGGTGATGGTGGGTTATTGTTAGAGATGGGAAAGATGATGTCGGTGGTGGTGAGTAGTGAGGTAGTGATGCTTATGTGGAGGAAGATGAAGATGGAAACAAAATGGTGTTGTTTTTTTTACTAGATTGCAAATTGCTTGGTTCTATTATTGTAAATTGTACCATTGTATTTTTCTGATTGTAGCCCTTATATTGATGCTCATGAGGTGTTTGTAAAATTGTGTCATTGTCACTTTCATGTTTCATTTTCAAATTCAAAGTTTTCTCTTATTTCCATTAATTATTTTGTCATTTAAGTTCTCTTTGATCTGAAAAAAAAAATCAGAAGCATGTTTTGTCATTTGACTCTTTAGTACTTGTTGCTATCAATTTTCCTATATCATGTACTGAAATTTTTTTATGGGAAATAAGGCTCCCTCCATTTGATTGTTTTAGTAAAGAGAGTAAAACAAAAACAAGGAAAGGGAATCACAAAAATTTGTATATATTTTATTTATTTATCTATTTATTTGTTTTAAAAAAGAGAATAAAATAAAACAACAAAACCTTTCTTTTCATTTTCATTTTTATTTTTATTATTTTTATATCAAAATAAATAGTGGGTGAATGAAAAGAGGTGTTTACAAATACCTATAAAAGGCCATACTAATTAATGTGCAATGAAGATATGTTGTTTTGAAGTTATAAATCTAAGTTGAGACTTTTTCTCTCTTGATTTGAGTTTTTAACTCCTCACTTGCTTAGCCTTTTAAGCTATAAACCCACTCTCAACTCTCCCTCTTGCCATTCTTACCCACCAGTTGCAGTTCACTATGACTTCAAAGTTCAAAAGTGTAGTTAATCAACTTCACTTGATCTTGAGAAGGGAAATTCTAATTAATTAAATCTAATTAAATTAAAAGGTTAGATATGCTTTTGGTTCTTATATTTTAATCAATTTTTTGTATTGTTCCCTTAATTTTTTTCATTGATTTTAGTTCTTATATTATTTGATATGTTGAAATTAGGCCTGAAAGGCATCGACGAAGAAGAAAATATGATGCATTTTATGAAGTTAAAGAGTGAAATCAGTTGGAGAGACTCAGATGACATAACCTTTATGTTTGTTTAATTAGTAATTGTGTTAATAATGTTATGTTTTATGGAACAATTTCAACATATTAAGGATCAATTTCAATATATCAATAACCAATTTTAAGACATTAAATAACATAACTACTAAAACCAATAAAAAATAGAAGACTAAAAGTAAAATCTAAATTAAATTAATTTAATCAATTTAGATTTTATGACTGTCTTAATATGTTTGGGTGGAAATTTTGACTAGTGAGTCTGGTTGAGTCCGGCTCTGCCTAGGCCCGCCTAAATATGGGCCGAGTCAAGCCAAAACAGGAAAACAAGCTAACAAATCAAGCTTAAACTATTTAGGTGGCAGGCCAGCATGTTAGTCCACTTCCCTCTCCTCACTTTTTAAAAAATAAGTTTTTCCATAAAGATATTTTTGATGAATATATATATATATATATATATATATATATATATATATACACACACACACACATATGTATATGTATATATATAATAGTTGATTCTTTTATAATGGTCCATTTCCCCTTATAGCCCATGAAAAAATAATATTTTTTAAAAAAAGTATATAAAAAAGGTATTAAAATAAGTAGTAAATTATTATTTATTCATTTTTATTAATATAATGACCTAACAGCTTTGCTTGACACGACATCACTTTATTTTTATTTTCTTATTTCCTTTTCCCAAAATTAAAAATTAAATTAGTTTTAAAATTAAATAAAGATGAATAATATATTATAATTGTTAAATGAAATAAAGTGAAGTCAAAATAATTATAAAGAAATCAACCAATTAATCAATAAATAAGGTGGAAAGAAAACTTAAAAGTTAAATAAATTAACATGAAATTATAGTTAAAAATGTGTCCTATAAGTAGAGCTGGCAATTCGGGTGGGAGGCCCTAAACGGGCCGGGCTTTATCGGGTTGCGGGCCATTTAGGGTCGGGCCAAAAAAGGCCCGTAAAAATTTGGTCCTTGAAATTAAAGGTCCTAGCCCGGCCCTCAACAGGCCGCGGGCCACTTCGGGCGGCCTGCTTAAAAAAAGTTAAAAAAATAAATGTATAAAAAATTGTTCTATGAAATAATACTATTTAATTAAATTAGTTGGAAAAAGTTTTAATTAAAACGACATTACTGAATGAGAAAGACACACGATTAAAAAAATATACATATATCAAAGATCATGATTTGTGTAAACATATAGGCTATAGCTAAAAAATTATGGACGTACAGCTTCAAGTTTTGTCGTAATCAAATTAAAAATGCATATAACGTAGCACATAACTCTTGGTGAAGTCATAAAGTGATATTATCAATTCACAACGGCAACACTGTGAAACCTTATTAAGGTGAAGTCATGAACTACATAACTATTAGTGTTGACATAAAGTGATATTATCTTATGGAGATGACATTATGTTTGACTTTCTATATTATGCTTTTTAATAAAATATACAAAATCAATCAAAGAAAACATTATGGAAGAAAACAAAATGCACAAAGTTGAATCATATATTTCATAAAAGTACATAATAAAAGTCACAAAAGCAAGCACCTAACCTAACTAAAGATTATTATTTTTATTTTTTTAAAATAATCGGGCCGCCTGCGGACCACACAGGCCGGCCCGCACTAGGGCTATTTTTTTGGGATTTTTTAGGGTCGGGCTTTTTTTTCCACGTATTGATTTTAATTTTTTATTTTAAGCCTGCGCACTACATTTTTATGGGCGGGTTCGGGCCGGCCCGCATGCCAGCTCTACCTGTAAGGACTCATCAAAGATTCTTTATGTTTTAAAAACACTCTTATGACTTTCAGTTTCTCCTTATGGTTTCGTCTTTTATCCCCCCTCTTAATCCCTTAATCATAAGCACCTTAATTATGTTGTCAATCACCCATGCTAATAATTTACCCTTTAGATCATGACTAAGTCATGTCAAAGGGCACATTAAGGACTAACCAAGTTTATGAACTTAATTAGTGATTGAAGATGCATAAGTTATAGTATCAACTACCTTTGGCTACACCTACATGTGATTTCATTGCTAGATCCACCAATTACAAAAAAAGGTACAGTCTCCATGATCCTAAACGATTAGCTTAAACTAAGAACTTTCCAATTCCTTAGTTTGGTGAAGTGCAAGGAATAAAAGTACCATACATAAGCGAAAATAATTAGCCTAAGAATCTTGCTTTATCATAAATCATAAAAGAAAGACTTCAAAAGGTCTACATTGTAAGGATCATTCATCTCATCCCCTCAGGTTAAGGGTATTAACCCACACATGTGCATAGATTAAACACATCGAAGCTAAATTAAAGAAATCCATAATCTATGGATAAAAAAGAATAACCCTTAATGCATGACCTGCACGAAAGAATGTGACTCAGTATGATGAAGAGAACTCATGCATCTTCAAACTCCATAACCTAGAGAGGGAATCCTTACAAGAACTTGGAAAGAAAAAAGAAAATGATGGTGGTGGTGATGGAGGCGGGGCCGTTGGCACTGCGGTATAATATTTTTATTTCTCATAATTGTCCCTCTAGGGTAATTTTAGTTAGTAAAACTCTAAAAGTCTACTCTTAATTTTTATAAAATAATTGATTGCTTTCTTACTTTATCCTTATATCTCTTTTATTTATTGTTCTCAAAATTATTTTTAATTTTAATATTAATAAGGGTATTATTGGAAGAACAATATGTAATACTCTTGAAATTTCAAATGGACAATTAAAGCCCCATTTGGATTGCAAAACGTTTTTTGTTTTCATTTTCTGTTTTTCAGTTTTAATTACAAAACTACAATCATGTTTCTTGTTTCTAAAATTTTATACAGGAAACATTAAAACAACTTTTTCTATTTCCTGTTTTCACTTTTTTTCAGTGCAAACTATTGAAAATAAGAAACATGATGACTGTTTTGTAAATTAAACTGAAAACAGGAAATAAAAATAGAAAACGCTTTCATAATCCAAACGGGACTTAATAATTTCTTGAAATTCTGAGTGACTAGTTAAATAAAAATCAGACTTTTGTCTTTAAGTGGAAAGTTAACTAGAACTAAGGGAGTAGTAAAATTAAATAGATTTATAATAAGAATTTCCAAACTAATTTCAATGAAAACAATAGCATTAACTACTTTTATATGTATATGTTCTTTTCTTTTGATAGAAAATAAATAGGAAATACTTTTAACCATTGTTAAAGACTTGTATATAGTTTAATTTTGAGTCCGATACCGATACCGGTATCATAAGTCCTATATCAGCATTTAGCTAGCGATATATAGTATCCTCGAGGCCCTATGGTAATAAGACTACTATAACCCATGACAACCGATATAAATATAAACCGGTATCATCTCAAGGTTAATAGTCCATACTATGGCATACCTAAAGGCATCTACAAAGATGTCAAGAATTACTATGCATTATGCCAACATTTTCCACACTTTACAGACAAGACACTAACACAAACATCATTACAAGGTATAAACCCTCAACTACAAATACCCATGCATTTATGAGTCAAAGTATATCCATTTTTCTCTTTCTTAAGCTTAAGCTCTGGTATACTGGTTAATGACTTCAACATCAGAGTGTCTTTGTAGGTGACACCACATTTTGCCCCTTAGCTCGAAAAGATACCAGATTGGACTCAAGTCCAATAATAGATCATTATATATATAGGCTCGATAACCCCCATACTAGCCAGATCATTGACGCACCTAGTGGGACTCATTAAAGTTATCCTCACATCATTATTTAGAATTTTGGATATGGCATCCCAAATCTAATTTAGCATCCTGATTTGTTATCTTGGATATACACTTAATATCCCAGAATGACACCCTGGATCATAACTTAGTCTCCAAAATTATCATCAAGGAGAAACATTTAACATCCTGGATTCACACCTTGGATCAACATTTAGTTTATAGAATTGACATCAAAGAGCATCATTTTTGAATCCTGGATTAGCACCCTGACTCATAACTTAGTTTCCAGAATTGTTATTAAGGAGCAACATTTAGCATTCTAGATTTACACCACGGATCAACACTTGGTCTCCAGAATTGTCATCACGGAGCCACATTTTGCATCCCAGATCAATAGTTAATTTCCAAAATTGTTATAAAGAAGCATCATTGGGCATCCTGGATTATCTTGGATCATAACTTAATCTTTAGAATTGTCATTAAGGAGCAACATTTAGAATCCCAAATTTATACCTTAGATCAACACTTAACACCCCATTATTAACATCTAGAATCGAAACTAAGCACCTCGGATTAACAGTTGAGTATCTTGGATTGACATCTTGGATCAACCATTGAGTATACGAAGAACATCATACAGGTAATAATAAGGCTCATGTAGGTTGTAAATATTATGTCTATCCATATTATTGTTTGACATGACTTCATTATATTTCATGTGAATTTTAAAGCATACAGGTTTTTATACCTACATCAAGTATTCATCTGAGACCTCATAGTTAAGTTAGGTCCCTAGAGAGTCAGCAATTAACTATATCACTCAGATCATCCAATATGAGTACGACTAGTACCATTTGAGTTGGCCTTAGGAATTACAACAATCAAATAAGATAGTTATGCACCAAAAGAGTGACATCAGTTAACCATATCACTAAATCATTCGGTTTGAGTATGATTATCAATTACAGTCTCAATGAATGGCAATTAAAGCCCTAAAGAGTAGCAGTTAATGTTAGGGAATCCTATAGGGTCAAGCAACGAAAACACAAAGGATTCCCATTAAAAGGAAAAGTTGAGTGCTTCAAAGTATTAATACCAAATTTAAAAAAAAACCGCATTTAAAGTTACCTTTTATAGACGTAAGATCAATTCCTCTGTTGAAGCAATTTTAGCCTCGTCCTTTAAGAGTGCACGTGAGCACTCCCACTAGATATTGAAACTTTGAATGCTAGTGTGAAGTCTTTTACCCTCACCACAAAAATGAGAATGTGAGTGATCTTTTTGTTTGAGCAGTTGTCTATAAGCATCTCATTCTCTATATGTAGGCTCAGGTCTTAACTTGATGAGCTCTCCATAAAGATTGGGCTCTTGACTCATTTTGAATGGAGTAAACACCCCAGTTAGTCCCTGACCCTAACAGAGTCGGACACTTAGGTCCTCCAGTTAATAAGTGAGTCCCGTTAGTCTTCCACGTCCGTCAATGCCAGACAATTCATACTATCAATCAAATATCTTACTGCATCTCATGCATAGGAATCATAATAAGTTCACACATACAATTCATATCTCATGTCAATTTAATATTTCAATATCAATAATATATGAACAGAAGACATCATAATACAAATATGTCACACATATTATATATTTGGGATTTCTCACTAATAATAACAATACTATCCCGAAACCGTTCATAAACTATGCATTTAAAATGTAAACGCTCCCCTTACCTGGAATAAATGATTCTAGAAGCTCCTCGAGCTATCAAATATATTCCGCCCGCTATTTGCAAGCTCCGAATCAACTTTTAGCTCTGAAATCTTTCGAAGCTACCTAGTTTATTGAAACAATAACTATTAAGCTTCAATTCTCTAAGATTAGTAATTCAAGAAGCTATCTCTACTCTCTTTCTCATGAAAAGTTCATACTCTAGAAAACCTAAGCTCTTCTTCTATATTAATTACTTCCAACCTCTATGAAACTTAAGAAATTGAAAGGTTTAAAGGATTAAACCATATTTCTATATAGGAGTTCATCATCTTACCTTGAATTGAAGAATTCAAGATCTTTCTCTCTCCCTTTAATCCAAGCTGCCAAATGAAGAGAAGAAGTGGAGAAAAGATGAGTTTCCACTTCAATTTGATGTTTTGCTATAGGAATTGGAAAAGAAAAGGATTAGGGATGGTAATCTTAGATGAAAAGAAGAAGAAGATGAAGAAATCATATACTCTCTCTATATCTCACGTAAGGTTTGGAGAAGAAAAGAGAAGAATTTCAGTTTTAAAACCACTTAGGGACGCGTCGGTCATTACGGTAATTGTTAGGACGTATTCGTCATTTTGACAATTGTTCAAATTAAGCTCCCATTTTCCTTTAAATCCGTCTTTAAACCATGCTTTAGTAATAAATCCTATTTTTAGGATTTTACAATAAGTCCCATATTGAAACTTAGTCAACAATATATGGTATTTAACAAGTCTAAAATGAACTTAATTATTAAGCTAAGTTTAAGAGAAAAATCTCTTTTGAATTGAGAGAATTATGTTTAATATAATAATATTTATCAAGATGTAAAGATTAGGAAAATCTATTTAAAATATAAATTCAGGCTAATTATAGCTTAATTATTGAATATTAATTTTAGCCAATTTTATACAAGGTAGCTTAGCAGGAAAAGAAGAAGAAACCAAGTCCAAACTTAGGTGTTGGTAAGTCTAAATGGGCATCACCATGCCAGGAAAGGAAGAAGAAAAAGTAGTTGTCCTTGTGATTGGGCGTGGTCACGTTGGAAGGAGCGTAGGCATGCCCAGTTAACCATGAATTATCTAAAAGTTGCACATTGGTACGCCTAGGAAGGGTGTGGCCATGCTGAGATCTTGAATCAGACCTGATGCTCCTCAAAACCTGGCGTTCCTCAAAACCTGGCGTTAGCACGCTGGCATTGAGCGTTGCTACACCAGGACCATTTTGATGTTTAAAGGGTTTGTGCATTGATACACCTAGGAGGGGATTTACCATGCCTGAATATCCTAGTTACCCTGCCAATGGGCGTTATCACGCCCATCACCTGCACCTGGTTTTAGTTAGTTATGTGTTGGCATATTGAGAAGGGTGTTAGTATGCCTAGTGTGCGTCTTTTTATTTTAAACTTAGTTATTGAAGCGTGGTGACATGGATGTTCTTGTAGTCACGCACTCATTTGTTACCTATTTATAAGTCATTCAATTGTAAATATGTATCACTTGTAGCAAAATTTCATATTCTAAATAAAATCCCCTAATTCTTTTTCTCCTTTTACTCTTCTCCTTTTCCACCATGAAATATTCATTGTTCTTCATCTCTATTCCTTAACCATGAATGGCTAGATCCCTAAGGTTGAGAAGAAAGAACTCTAGGCAATACTTGGGAATTGGTTATTTGTGATTAAGATGCAAGGATATTTGTCAATTGATTGGGATCTTTGGTTTCTAATGTTATTCTTGGCTTGATCCTCCAAAGATTGATCAAGGAGTTGGTTTTTAGAGAGAAATCATGGTTTCCAATTCTGATCTGTGGATTCCAACATAATTTGGTGGTGACCTAAGAGATTAGGCTATTCCAACTATGAGGTTGTTGTAATTTGCATAATTTGATTTGTTAGGTCATGTTCACCTAAGAGATTAAGGTTCATGATGTGATAAACTAGGGATTCTAACCTAAGAGATTGAGCTTTATCTAACTGCATGGATTGACCTTCAATTGTGGATTTAATTACACTCAATCTAAATTTGGTATGTATACAAGCAAAACTAGAAAGGAAATTCCTCTCTCAACCTACTATTTGTATCTTTTTCACCTTTGCTTTATCTTTTGCTTTATAAACTCAAAATTCATAAACAAGTCTTTAATTCTTGAATATATGAATCACTCTTTAATTGTTGTTCAGATATAATCACCCTAAGATTATGGTACTTAGCCTCAATTCCTATAGAATCATATATCGAATTTATACTCGGTTAAACAATTGGTGCATTTGTCATTTGTATATGTTGAAAAATACACATCAATATCTTTGAGGCCCTATGGTAGTGAGAGTACCATAACCCATGAAGACTAGTATAAAACATAAATTGGTATCATCTCGAAGTTGGTAGTCCATACGAGAGGCATACTTGAAAGCATTTACAAAGTTATTAGAAATTATTGTGCATGTTTTAGTTTTTCTCACACTTTAGAGAAAGGACATTGTCACAAACATCATTGCAATGTATGCACCCCTCAACTATAAATACTCATATGCATTTGCGAGTCAAAGTACGTTTTTTCTTCCCTCTCTCAAGCTTAAGTTCCAATATAATGATTACTAACTTAGGTATCAGAATATCTTTATAGATGACACATTTTGTTCCTCAATTCAAAAGGACACCAAATTAAACTTAAACCTAAAAACCTTTATACCAGCTGGTCATTATATACTTGAGCCCGTTAAGCCTCGTACCTCCCATGTCAATAGTGGCAAACGTTATCATGTTATGTAATTAGAAACGAGGAAGAAACAAGGAGACCATAAAGTGTAGGAAGGGAAGCAAACGATCAGCCCAAGATATCCCCGTCGTTTTACTTTTTGTGAAATGACCATGAGACTCATGCTAACCACATATGCAATTCGTCATAGTAGTACAAGATTACTATATTAGAAAAGATCACTGGTTCATTCAGCAAATGCTTAGACATTATAAATATATATATATATATATATATATATATATTTATATATTCTTTCCTTTTTACGTGGCATATAATAAACATGATTAATCTCTAAGACCATTTCCATGCCCAATATAACAAAGATATTGATTTTAGCTCCTTTCCATTAATGACTTTAGGTATTCCAAATTGCCGACAATATCTTGGGCAGGAATATTATTTACTGTTGATAAGTAGTACCAGTGTTGAATTATGGCATCCAAAAAATAATCAACTAAATGCTACCTGTGATTAGAATAGCACAACTTCAGAAAGTGTCCACAAGTGATATATATTTAGATTAGATTAAAACTGCTTTCTGTTTTAACTAAAAAATGATATTTTGTTTTTTATAAAATTTTAAAAAGTTGTTATGTCATTATCTCTAATTAATTTTTTAATATAAATTTAAGGGAAATATATTAAATTTAAAAATATTGATAGCATTCATGTGAACACATTAAAACACGAAAAAGAATTAAAGAGAAAAAAAACATGATAATGAGTAACTTGCATACACCAAAAAAATATTTATTCATTGTTTATAACTTTTTTTAATTTATAAATTGCCTTGTAATTAGCTTAATTTGAGAGGAAAAAACAAATAAAATATAAATAATCTAATTATATTTTTTAAAGGTTAAATGAATAAGTGTCACCTTATGATGAAGAACTAAAGTTACATATTGAGAAACTATATATTTGATACTTTAGAAGATGATGTAAAGTTTTATAAGAGATAGTGGTAATGACAAAAACATAAATGAGAAAAATGATCCCAAACTAAAAAATCAATTAGTGATAATGATATAACAACTTTTTAAAAAAATTGGGAGATACGATATTATTTTTTAGTTATAATAAAAAGGAGTATATATTATTATTTTTAATTTAAATTAATTATGTCCTTTGATTTGATTTGAATGATTATAATTAACTGTTCTCATTTCTCATCATATCACTATGCTCTTAATAAATATGTTCCATATATATATATATAACAACTCTGGTAAGAAAAATATTATTATAATATATAAAAAATTTTATACCTACTGTTCACACAAAGAGTTTAAGCACAGAAGCCCTAAAGAATTTCTCTAGGGATTAGGTTTATTAATTCTCAATATGTGTCACTTGAGTTACAATGTGAGCCTCTAGGTTGTATTTATACATTTGTACAATAAAGGAAAAAGGGGAATCTAGACTTAGACCCAATAAGGGAGATGACCGCTTCTGGTGGGATAATAGAGAATCATTATCTGCTAAATTAAAGGGATGAGGGGGTACCGTGGGACCCCCTCTGACCAGGGAGGGAACAGGAGCCCCCTAGTCACGAGTTCTGGGCGTAGAGTTGAGCGAAGTGGCTAAGTGCCAAGGCGAGACACCTTCATGTTGGGTGTTGATCGGAGATTCGTCTTGAGGGTGTATGAGTCGATGTTGAGTGATCAAGCCCGAGCAGATCGGGTAACCAATTCTGAGTAGCTATATACCAAATGATATCTGGTCTTGAACTTTTGTTGTTTCTTCGTGAGATTAGCTGAGTTGCACTTGTCTCATTTGTTGTCGTGGTGGGCCTCGTAAAAAACCTCTCGGGGGAAAACCTAGTAAGAAAAACCCTTCGAGCAGGAAAAAGAGTGCCCTTGTTACATTCAACGCTAATATATTTTACTATTTTGGTAGGCCTCATTAAAACCTCTTGGGGGAAAACCCAGTGGGAAAAAAACCCCTCAAGTAGGAAAAAGAGTGCCTCTGTTACATTTAATTATAATATACGATTAAATGACATGTTTTTCCAAGTCGGTATGCTCATTCACTGATGATGTCTCTCAACCGGTGTGGGTCTTCCCATTTGACTGTTAGCTTTAGATCTCTCTTTTGAAAGTGTCGTGGTTCAAGAGGTGGTCCGAGTGATGTTTCTTCTTCGTCGTACGATGTTCTTCTAAGGAAGGGTCTCCTGGTTTTGTCACGGGAAATTGTAGTTGGAGCGACATGGTGCTTGCATATTTTTAAGTTTCGAGAATCGCTTCCAGGGCAAGCATGAACTGGAACCAGACCCCTCGAATGAGGTTTCCCTGGTGTCGGCTGATGGATTGTCGCTGATTTCGAATGAGTGAATCCAAGTGAGTGGTTGATTCTGAATAAATGATTGACCCCAAATGAGTGATTCCGAGTGAGTGATTGATTTTGAATGAGCAATTCCGAGTGAGGTAGGGCTTGGCCCTGTCACATGGGGAGTTCTATTGATTGGGGCCTCCTCGTGCTAAAAAGTGTGCGCGTGTTACTTGAGTCTTCTGTTTCTTCAACGTATGCGATTCATTCACTGAGTAAGTGCATGTTACTCGGGCCTTAGGCTTAATGTTACTTACTATAATGCAGGTTTTTTGAAATGACCGATAACTTGGGCCCAGGATTATCTTCAAAGTTGTCGAGAGCTCGTGCTCGGGCTTATCTTCAAAATTGCCGAGAGCTCGTGCTCTGGCTTGTCCTCAAGATTGTCGAGAACTCATGCTCGAGCTTGTCTTTAAGATTACCAAGAGCTTGTGCTCGGGCTTGACTTCTAGATTACCGAGAGCTTGTGCTCGGGATTGACTTTAAGATTACCGAGAGCTTGTGCTCAGGCTTGACCACAAGATTGTCGAGAGCTCGTGCTCGGGCTACACTTCAAGATTGCTGAGAGCTTGTGCTCGGACTTTGATTCAAGATTGCCGAGAGCTTTTGCTTCAAGATTGTTGAAAGATTGTGCTCGGGCTTGACTTCAAGATTGTTGAGAGCTTGTGCTCGGGCTTGACCACAAGATTGCCGAGAGCTCGTACTCAAACTTTCTTACTTGATCGCTTTTCAAGTCTTCAAGATGTATATGCCGAGCCGCACTCGAGCTTTTCGTGTGCCGAGGGATCGATTCCACGCTCGGACTTTTCATATACTTGAACGAATTCAAGTCTTCAAGTTCGTATGCCGATGGATCGATTCCGCGCTTGGACTTTTCGTATACTTGAACGAATTCAAGCCTTCAAAACGTGTGCCGAGGGATCGATTTCGCGCTCGGGGTTTTTGTATACTTGAACAAATTCAAGCCTTCAAGTTCATATGTTGAGAGATCGATTCCGCACTCAAACTTTTCGTACACTTGAACGAATTCAAGCCTTCAAGTTCATATGCCGAGGGATCGATTCCGCGCTCATACTTTTCGTATACTTGAACGTATTCAATCCTTCAAAACGTGTGCTGAGGGATCGATTTCGTGCTCGGACTTTTTGTATACTTGAACGAATTCAAACTTAAACTTCGTATGCCGAGGGATCGATTCTGCCCTCGGACTTTTCGTATACTTGAACGTATTCAATCCTTCAAAATGTGTGCCGAGGGATCAATTCCGTACTCGGACTTTTCGTATACTTGAACGAATTCAAGCCTTCAAGTTCCTATGCCAAGGGATCGATTCCGCGCTCGAGCTTTTCATATACTTGAATGTATTCAAGCCTTCAAAATGTGTGCCGAGGGATCGATTCCGCGCTCGGACTTTTCGTATACTTGAACATATTCAAGCCTTCTAGTTCGTATGCCGAGGGATCGATTCTGCGCTTGGACTTAGCTTGTTGTGGATTTTGTCCTTACTGAAAAACATAAAAGTCTTTATTGAGAAATGGAGGAGGGGCCTCATTAAAACCTCCCGAGGGAAAAACCCCTCAGGTAGGAAAAAGAGTGCCCAAGTGTACAAAAGATGATTAACTATAATAAAACTTTAAATGAGTCGCATTCCAAGTTCTAGGCAATTCCTTCCCTGATAGTTCTTCTAAACGGTATGCCCCTTTTCCAAGCACCTCTTTGACTCGGTATGTACCATCCATGAAGCTTAGCATCCTGTAACCTGAAGTACCATCTACCAAACTATCAATACTAGGTAAAGGGTAAGGATCTTTAGAGCATACCTTATTTAGATCGGTGAAATCCATGCACATCTACCATTTATCATTTGACTTCTTCACCATGACCACGTTTGATAACCAAGTTGGGTACTTGACTTTCCTGATGAATTTTGCGAACAAAAGCTTCTCTGTTTCTTCCTTAACCGTGTTTTTACGATAGAAGTCCATTTTCCAGGGTGTTTGGGACACCGGTTTAGCATCTTGCTCGAGGTTGAGTGAGTGACAGATGGTATTGGGTCGATGCCTGGCAAATTGGCGGGGTTCCAGGTGAATAGAGCAGCATTTTCCTTCAGCAACTTGATAAGAGCTTCCTCCAAGTGTAGTCTAGGATTGCACTGATTCGGGTGAATTGGCCCAAAGAGGATCCGATTTGAACAAGTTTAAGTGACTCCACAGGCTGGGGTCTCTCGTATTTTCGATCGTCACGAGGATCAAATCCTGTCTCCATGTCTTCTTCAGTTATGAAAGCTGATTTGAGGTGAAGGCTTTCATGATAGCACATCTGCGCTACCTCGGGGTCGGCCCTGATAACTCCGACCCTTCCGTCTCCAAGGGGAAACTTCATGGTTAGGTGCATGGTCAAGACGACAACGCCTAAAGCGTTGAGTGAGGGTCGACCTAACAAAGCATTGTAGGGGCTTGGGAAGTCTACGATTAGAAACTTAACCCATATGACATAACTGTCTCTTCCGCTTCTGAAGCTGGTCCTCAAGTCAATATATCCTAAAACCTGTACGGAATCACCTGAGAAGCTAAAAAGTGAACCATCATACCTTTGTAGTTGCTAGAGAGATAGGCCCATCTTCTGGTACGTTTTCCAATGTAGTATATCTGCCGAATTGCCTTGATCTATAAGAACTCGCTCGATCATAAAATCTTCAACTTCCATGGTCACCATCATGGGCTCGTCTCGGTTAGGTCCGCCCCTGGGAAAATCTGACCCGTTGAATGTGATAGCAGTTGAGTCGGGGTATTCCTGCAATAAATTTACCTAACCTGTTTGTCGTGCTCAACGCATTCAGTCCACGAAAATCCACCCGAAATCGTGTGAATGATTCAACGTGGGCCTCCTCCTTCTTCTGCAGGTCTGGGAGAGTGGGAGCGAGGGGCTCGGGATCGGTTTCGAGTCTGGAGTTCTACCTGGCCAGGGCGACCCCTTTCCCCTCTCTGAAAGTCCTCTCGGGGATTGTCTTCTCTTCGTGCAACAAATCTTGCGAGATGTCCTTGGCGAATTAAATGCTCTATCTGGTTCCGAAGGGAATGACAGTTTTCTGTAGCGCGGCCGAAAGATCTATGAAATTCACAGAATTTTAAAGTGTTCGACCCCTTGGGACCATCTCCTAGGGGTGGCAGAGCTAGGAGTCCCATGTTGTAGACTTCATGCAGAATTTGATCACGACAGTCTCTCAGTGGCGTGAAATCCATGTAAATGGGGGCAGTGTAAGCTTTGATATCCCGGTTCCTTTTTTGTTCAGGACGAGAATTTCTCCGTTCCGGAGGGTTAGCCCGATTGATTACCTTGGTTCGGTCAGCCTCCCGCTCGTCGACAGTAATATATCTTGCGGCTCTTGTACGGAAATCATCCATATCTGACAGTGGTTTCTTTGTTAGGGAATCGCCAAATTTACCCGGGCGTAAGCCCGTTTGAATAGCGTGTAGAGCCACCTCCGGGCGGAGGTCTCGAATCTGGAGGGCTTGTTCGAAGAAATGTGCCATATATTGTTTTAGTGATTCCCCCGGAAGTTAGTGCAGATTTACCAGGCTATGCGACATCTGTTGCACGGCCCTGCTGGTAGAGAATTGGCTGAGAAATTTCTTGCTTAAGTCGGAAAAACTGGAGACACTTTTTGGAGGGAGATGGGAGAACCACCGCAACACCGATTTAGTCAAGGTCGTGGGGAAGGCTCGGCAAAAGAGTGAATCGAATGCTCCCGTTACCAGCATGGTGTTGGTGTAGATAGTGAGGTGATCTTCAGGGTCGTTGCTTCTATCGTATTTTTCGATCACCGAGGGTTTGTAATCGTGTGGGGTGGGTGCTTCCATAATCGGGTCTGTCCAGGGGTGCGCAGCGAAAGGTAATTTAGGGTTATATCATAACAACGTTTTACTGGTTCATCTATGCATCAGGTGATTTTATATCTATATATATTAGAAAGCTTTCCTTTGGTATAATTTGAGAAAATGAAAAAAAATTAGGTATAATTTTATGGTGTGTGTTCACTCTGAGTATGTATGACTAAAACCCTAGAGAATTATTTTAAAAAAATTAGAGTTATCACTCAAAATGTCACTTAACTTACAAGGAGGTTTTATAGTCTTTTTTATACAATAGGTAAACAAAAAGAGGGGAGACTTCACTCGAAGGAATAACCATTATATGCTAAAATCAAGGGAAATCAAAATATCAAATACTTCTTCCCTAAAATAGAGGGGGAAGAGGGTCTCGTGGAACCTCTTCTCGATTCGAAGGAATATAAGTTTCCTAGTCACAAGCTTTCGGCAAAAGGTCGAGCTGAGTGACTATTATTAGTTATGTTTGAGAAGGGAACCAGTAACAATTTAAATTATATTGTAACTTATTTTATTAACATTTTTTATAAGGTAGTTTTGTTTAGTAAAAGATTTTATTTTAATAGCTTATAACATTTGAATTTATAAGCTTTGAGTTTATTTTGTCTTTTATATTTTTATTTTTATTTATAATATTTTAGAAAGTGTTATTTATTTTTAAAAAACATGTTCTTTATATAATTTAATATTGAACAGTTAATTTACTAAACACATCTATCTTATAAGTTTGTAGCTTCCAAATTTCAACTAATTTAACTAGTGTATTAGCTAGTTTTGTCATATGGATCCATAAAAAATAAATTTAAATAATTATATTAGTCAAATAAGTTTATAGGTGAGTTGAAATAACTATTCAACCACGTTCATAACCCGGAAAATAAAATCATGACTTAACCTAAAAAAAGAATTTGGGAAATCATGAACAAGCCACAAAGCATCAAAGTTTATAAGGTCTCAAATAATACAATAAAACAACATTCATAATTTAAATACTTATTTTTAAAATGGTTAAACAAGTAATCATTAAGGTCGTAAAAATGAAATCAAATTGATTGGTTAAACCGATTAAACCGAGAACTAGTGTCTGGTCTAACCTGGGTAATCCTTAAACTGATCAAATAAAAAACTGGTAAAAAATCAATCAAACTGATCTAAAATTGGGGAACAGGTAAAAACAGATAGTTCAACTGATTTTTTGGGGTCAGTGAAGTACTTTCAAAACAGTGTAATTTTGATTCAAAATGACATGGTTTTGTATCGTTTTTTAAAATAAAATAAAAAGAAAAAAGAAAAATGGGTCAGGTTTTGGGTCTCCAGTCTCCATTTTCACTTCTCCCTTCACTTTGCCTTTGCCCTTGCCCTAGACGGCTACCCATCTCTTCGCCGAAACAAGAAACGCCGCAACCTGCATCCACCCCCTCTCTTCTGCGTAGGTGAGGAGCCTCCATTGCGTTCTGTGCTCATCTCCGTCGCGTCTGCATCCATAGGTGACGAGCCTCCGTCGCGGCTCGCCGCGACTACACTATAGTGCAAATTTTGAAGCCTTACTGCTTATCCCAGGTGAGAGTAGACTCATCTTTGTTTTCATACTTTCGTTGCTGTTTGGTAGTTTATTTCCAATTTTACCAATTTGTTTAGCTTACATTTGATTAGCCATTAAAAATTGAATGCATTAAAAATTAGAATGTAAATGTTTACTCTATTATGTTTTGAGTTGTTTTGTTTCATTTCTTTCAAAACCACCGACATAAATAAATCAATGTGTTATTTTTTCCATATTTTTAAAATTGATGTTGTTGAGTTTATATCAAGTCGTGGATCCACAACGATAAAGTTTGTTTTTACAAAATCTATGTTAAATATGCTTAAAAAATATTTAAATTAATATTATATTAGAATCGGTTCCATCCCAGTCACCAAACTTTATTAATGCTTAGACCGGATTTGATAACTAGTTTGATTTTAAAACCTTTTTTCCCACTACACGACTATGCTCTTAACACTTTTTGGATAAAAACTCATGTGTAGTACTTTCGGAGCAAAATTATTGGTCAATGACATTAGTTAGTGGTATCTGAATTCACTCTTTGAACAATAAACTGCACATAAAGCCACAACGTTCATTAGTTTGTTGCTTAGGAGCAGTGTTATTAAATCCCTTTTAACTGGTTTGATCATTAACTAAATATCTTAACCATTAATTTAATATTTTGATCACTTGTTCAATTTTAATATATAACACTGTCTACAAGTATAATTTTCTCTTCAATTTTTCAATCACCCCATTTTATATGCTTCCACTAACTCATGTTCAAACTTATTTGACTAGAAATTTTTTTTTATTCAAAACATTATAGCATTTTGTGGTTTTGTCCAAGATTACTAATATTTAAACGTCAGTGTCAATTTATAAGTCAAGTTAAGCAAAATTATTTTAGAAAGAAAACATTCTCGTCTAAATTTTTAACCTAATTACATTTTCAATGACTTAAACTCAGATTGTCAAACTAGAATAATTCCTTATCAACCATTTTATATGTTTGGTGGTATAATATTTTTATGTTTAAATTTATCTGTAATGATTATTTATTTTAGTCCTTAAATTTTGAGAGAGAAAACGGGTTATTAATCCCTCACCAAAGATTAATGATATGATTTGTTTTCATAAAAAAATGATATAGTTTGTTTATAATTTTGAAAGACTAAAAATAATAAAATTAATTAAAAGCTAATTTAAGAAAAAACATGATTTCAAGAATTTAAAAAGCTTTTTTTCCATTTCCCAAAGTTATCCATAGAAGAACGAGGCAGGGAGTTTGCAATATATTCAATCATAATTCATTGGCATCTGAATTCTCATACTGGTATTAATGTGTCAACTGATGAAGAAGCAGATATATTCAACTTTCTCACCTGAAAAATATAATATTATAATTAGATTCTCAGTGAGTCCATACAACCCTTCTCCATGCCAAGGGCCAACATTTGTCCACAAAAATTAGAAAATTTCCAAACTTGCTAAGTCCCATATAATATATTTCTCGCTAGAAGACAAGGGAAATTGGGTGGACAAGAGGGACATGTGTAGAGGCAACTAACATGATATGGTGTAATTATCAGTGTCATGCAGATATAGGTGAGACCAATGAGCATTCCCTGCTGAAAAAATCCCATGAAATTGACATACTCAACAAGGTTGGATCTTAGCAACAACAACTACATACACAGGGTGTGTCACAGTTAGGACAAACACAGTTGCATCCTCTCTTTTTCTCCATTATAAAATTATCACAACTGCTTCTCTCATGTCTGTGCCATTATTTGTTGGTGGGTCTAGTGGGAGATTCAGCCATTAGAAATTGGGGGGCAGAGACAATCCCATTTTGATTTTGGTTTTGGAGTTTTGATGAAAAGGATTGCTTGATTGTCGTTATATCCAAAATATTTTCACTTATACCGCCAAATGTAATCATGACCCCATGCTTTTAAACCTCGATAATGTCCATTCCGTGCAATTAACAAACCAAAATCAGGCACATGCATGATAATCACGTATTTTAGTTTGTTTAGTTGGTAGTTGGAAAATGAGGTTTAGAAAAAAAAAGAAAAATTTAAATATTAATATTGATCTTTCACGTCGTTAGAGATAGTCAAACTTCTATTTAGTTGTAAGATGATTTTTTTCCTACACTCAAACTCCATTTGGGTGATCTCCGTTTGCAACCAAACGGGTTCCTAGTATTTTATCTCTTCACTTTGTTTCTGGTTAATTTTATAAGTGTTTTTTTCTCTTTAAATGAGTTTTTTATCTTCTAAAAATGTGTCAAACAGGTGTATTTTTTTATCACTCTATTAAAATTGATGTAACATCAAAAGTTATAACATGACCTTGCCACCTCAATGAACAACCCACATTAGCCTCTAACTATGTGAAATGAATTATTGAAGGGTCCTTCTTCTTCCTACCATTTGAGTTGTTTTCATTTTGGATCTCTCAGAATCTACTGTACCATATTACCACCAAACCATAACCATCCTTTCATCACTAACAAATACAAATAACACATTTTTCATGTTGTCTCTCCACCATAGAAACTAAATTCAAATCATCTCCTTATTTGGGGACCTAGTTTGGATAAGGCGATGCGAGGTTGGATAAGGTCAAATGATGGAGACATAAAGGATACGGTCATGCAAGGCGAGGTGATGAAATAGACAACAATGGCAATGGTTATAATGTCCTGCCACATTTATTTATTTTAAAATAAAAGTTTTAACCTCAACTTAATAGATTTTACTTGAGATACCGTGACACGTTAAAAACTCACAAAACAATATGAAGAAATTTTGTCAAAAATTTTTTAGGATGCACATTTCTTGCATCTAACGGGAGTATGAAACTTTGATCGAGGTGAATCCATTTGGTACACCTCCACAACTTAATTATCTACAAATGTTACAAAGGGGCTGAGGGCCAACTATGCCCCTAAGATCACCCAATTCACAGAAATGTAGAACCAGTCCGTATAAAATTTTAGCTTGAACACTCTGTAGTATTTTAGGTATAACATGATCTACAGACCTTCGATTGAGGCGAATCCAACGAGAAAATGTTCGCGACTCAACTATCTACAACTTTTGTGAAGGAAGCGATAGTTAATTTTAATTTCGCTTGAGCGAGAACCCATATTTCGCTTGAGCGAGAAATGTCTTGCTTGAGCAAAAATTCACTAGAATCACCCCCTTTGGGTTTCGCTCAAGCGACATTGTTCTTGAAAATAACCCAAAAAAACCTTGAATTTCACCTAGAGTCTCTCTTGAGTGAGAACGGACTCGCTTGGGTGAGATTCACAATAGTTTTGCCTTCATGCCGACTTTCTTACATAGTATCTTGTCCGTTTTAACTCTAATTGCTATGAAACTTCATGAACATTATCCAATACTTATTTTGGACTTGCAGACGCAGTTCGTGCTAAAAAATTCATCCGAATCATAAAGATATGTGCAAAACATTGTTTGACACTTTATCAAACAACTTCACTACCTAAACCACTTCAAATACAAAGCAATAATCAATTTCTTTACACACACATACCATAAATATGCCTAGAGTCAAGTGTTTACGGTCTGGGCAATTCAGATCCCACTGGAACTCAATTCCACCCTCTCAGTTTGCTAAGTTCACTTATTTCTTCTCTAATTAATGTCTTTAACATCAGCTACAGGAAATTTTACAACTCCACCACCTCAAATCAATTCAAAACAAATGTATCCCATGCTATTTAAGAATTCTATCACTCAAATTACTCCAGCATTTTGGTTTAGTTCTTATCAAGGTACATAGCATCATATACAACATTCACACACAATTGGCTCAATGTCTTTCAATTATTCAATCATTATATATATACTTCCATATACAACATGCATATAATCATATTGACTTGCCCATAGTCATGCATTATCAATCAAAATGGTTATGTGCCATGTACAGATCCTGGTTATCAAACACATATACATCATCCTTCACATCATGATATCATTATCAAGCATACATTTCCATCATCACTCATAACTATTATATATGTGTGTATGTGTGTAAAGCAACCTGACCATCACTAGGTCTTCAACTTTACAATCAAATCATCACCACAATCATACTCATCAGTTATCGACCAACATGCACCATAAAACACCATTGCACATATATATATGCGCACATATATTTACATAAACTATCATTATGGTGCCAAATACTCAAAACATTACAAATTTACATAACTATACATATACACCAATAACCCAATTTCCTTGGCATTGCTTCCAGCTCATCGGGCATTGGTCTCCGCGGCATCAGCTATGTCCCTGTCTTCAATCACTATCAACAACAGCAAGGGTGAGTGACTGGCAATACAAATAAATGCAAATAATCAAAGGCTAAAGGGAAAAGCATAAGACAACCAAAGGCACATCTAATCAAAAATCATTTAATCCAGTTTCCATCTCAACTCAAAATCTCATAACAATCTTCCATCTCATCAATAACATAATTAATAAACCATATCACATGATCATAAGTAATTCATCATATTATACCATCAATACAATTAATTTCACAACTGACCCTTAGTTAATGATGATGATGATGATGATGACGACAACGACGACGACTCTCTAGTATCCATATACTAAATTGGATCGGTCATTAGCTGGGGGTCCTACCGACCACTTGTAAACCAAACCTGGTCCATCGAGCCCAACCTGGCTCCTCACTTCACCACTGGGTCCTACCTGACCACTAGGTAGTTCAACTAGGTTACGCTTGACCATTGGAGGCAAAATGAGGAGTAACTATACCGATCGGACGTCCACATCATATAAAATACATATATAGCAACTTTATCACAATGCCAACTCAAATAAACCCATCCCGGCATTATGGCGATTAACCGGGATCTCAACTGGCCACTCAGGCACCTTAATATCTTTAATCTCATTTCTCAACACTTCTCAATTTCTTAATTATCAACGATTTATCATCACTCCATATTAACATCATAATCATCATAATACCACATGTAGGAATCATCAACCATCACAAAAACCAATTCTCTCTGTCATCATGCATTTTAAGATTTCAGATCATCATTCATATAGTTCGGAACTCAATTTATCACATTATCAAATACGTCTACATTATCAACCAAGTTATTATTCCTCGTTATCATCCAATCACATAAGTTAACATCATGTATAACTATAATTATGCATTTATATAAGATTTAATAATTTTAGTATATCCTACCCTTTTCCCGCGCGTTGAAATTAACGTTAATGTCATTTTCATTAATTTATACGCCTAGTACACCCCTTACCTTGCTTCCGCGCTTTGAGGATTTGACCTTAGTGTTGAATCACCAACTTCACCAACAATCTAAATTCAAGAAATTCACAAAAGCAATTAATGTCGTCAACCTCTGAAATCGTCACCCACTCCACCAAGTAGTTCAAAATCTCAATTTAAGGTTCCAGAAGCTTATCATTCCCACGTTTAACTTTCGAATCCAAGTTCTGCTCCGCCTAACGGTCTACTGACGCCCATTCAAAATCTAGCGGCACTGAAACAACACCCTGTTAGTTATTTAGCGAAACCCATTACCTCTAAGGACTATTCTCACCTCGCTCTTCCGATCACAATAGTGCTACCAATTTTGAGTTTTGACAAAGAAATAGATGCCAATCACCATCAAAGCATGCATGACCATGAACAATGGAAACAGAGGAGAAGGTTCATGTGAAAGAAGTAGGAGGGAGAAAGTGAAATAAGATTATTATGCATAAGGGCAGAAAGGTCATTTGCTCCTTTTATTTTCTATTTTCCTTTTCAATTTCTTTAATTCATTTCTCTTTTATCTTATTTCTTTTAAATAAAAATCCTCCTAGTGTAACTTCCTATTGCCACCTTTACCACATAGTAAATAATACTTTACCTTTCACAATTGAATTTAGAACTAATTTCGCAATGAATCTTTCTTTAATTAATTAATTAATCCTTTCATCAATTCAATTTTCCCAATTAATTTAATTTAATTCCCACCAACACTTAAATAATTTATTTATTAATTCTCTATAACACAAATAATTAATTTGAACTGGGATGTTACAATGGCTACCACAAGAGATGCTTGCAACGGTGTAAAGAAGCTTGTTGGTTGTTGTTTGTTTTGTTTTAGTAAGAAGAGAATTCTATTTTGTGATGACTAATGATATTTATTTTGTTGTTAAGAGACTTAGATTATTATGATGGTATGCTCAAATTTGAGGTTTTTGATTTGTTTTTTGGAGAGCGGTCAATATGGTAGATGATGACTCTTTTGAGATAAAGATTATAGAAGAGAAGTGGGGACATGTTTGATGTATGAGGTGGTTGATGGAGGAAATGGTAGAAGAATGAAGAAAAAAGTATGAGAGAGGGAAAGAATAAGAAGATGATAAAGTGAATATACTTTAATTGAGGTGGAAAGTGAAAAGTATAACCTTTACCTTGTGTTTGGATAAAGAATTTAAAATTCTACCAAAAAGAGGTACATCTAAATTTCCTCTTCCACCATTGTCACCCTCTCACCACCGTAATTGTTGTTGGCACCACCACCCCCATCGTCACCATCACCACTTCCATCAAAACCACTACCACCACTATCACCAGAATGCCCACCATTGTTACCACCACCATTGTCACTACCATTGTCGTCATTATCCCCACTATCATCGTAACCACTGTCTCCACGCGCACTACCACATAACCACCACCAATATCACCCATGTCGCCACCACCATCATCATGATCTCCACCCACACTACCATTGTCCCACCACCCTCTTGTTATTGCCATCGCCACCCTGACTACCGCCACTATCATTGGCTTTGTCATCACCACCATTATCGAGTCACCATCACCATCGTTACCACCATCCCCGCCAATACCACTTCCGCCACGGTTTCCATCCCACCAACACGGCCACCATTACCACTACTATTGCCACTATCGCCACCATCACCACCACCACCACTATTGTCACCACCCCACCATTGTCATCGCTGGCACCACTACATCATCGCTGTCATTGACACCACCATCACTCATACCACTACCATTGCCCTGATGGCCACCATTTTCACTGTCTTCACGTCACCACTACCCTTGTTTTTATTGTCACCACCACCACTACCCTTGTCGCCACCGTCACCATTATCTTCACTAACACACCTATCTAAAAAAACTTAAATTGTATAAATTACTTCATCAAAACAAAGAATTTTAACAATGATATAAATTGAATTAATAATAATTGGATTTCTTGGAATTTTAGATTCCTTAGAATATTTCAAATACTTCATCCAAATGCAACCTAGTGTATGTTTTCTTAAAGACCCTTAGTGTACATTAATTTCAATTGAATGATGCAAAAAGAGATTTAACAAAAAGAATTTATTTGATGCACTTTTGAAAGATATGAGACCAATATATATATATATATATATATATATAGAGAGAGAGAGAGAGAGAGAGAGAGAGAGAGAGAGCGAGTGGGGGGGATCAAGTTACACTAGTATAACTTAAATCAATTGTTACATTCTTAATAAGTCATGATTCAACAATTGGATTGACAATCTAACTGTTGAGTTATGTCTATATATGATAAAGATGATTTATGTCAAATTTTATTAAAATCAGACAATCATAGATATATAATCAAAGAGTCTTTACTTTCTTATAGTTTCCAAAAACATATATTACGTTAATTTTGTTGTACATGAATAATTACCAAATGACTTTTAGATTGCTTTAAATTTTTACACATTGATACATACAATATAAACTTTAAATCCAACAGTAGGTTTAGAAAATTAATTAATTGATCTGTCTGGTATGAAGACCCAGTGTTTGGTATCTGTACTGGAGAATCTCTCTCACAATCTATTATGTTGGTCCAACGAGGATCCAGTATTATAACTCTCAATCTATTGGGGAATAGAGAGCTTGTCGTCATGTCATTCAGCCAATACACTGGTAACTTACACTGTAAAATGAAATAGAGTATCATCTGCAAAGACACTCTGATGCTCAAGTCAGTATCAGATCAATCAAAATCAGAGTTCAAGTGAGGATTGGTGAATGTACCTTAATGAGGATTAAATGCATGATATTTATAGATTTGAGTGCTAAGGTCATCCTACATAGCGTGTCATAATCGTAGACATTCGTGACATCCTTTATAGGTTGACTATTGATGTGCTCCCAACAGATTTGGCAGATTTTCCTTACTCCAGTCCTTAAGGACTCCGATTAAAGGATTAGGATCACATGGGAAGCTGCAAGTGTTTGGGAATACTCACGAGAAATGTTTGAGCATCACGGGACACCATTCCAGTATTCATAGCATTTGGGTTTATATGAGACTTAGATCATTAACCAATAAAAAATTATTAAATTATATAACAATTGAATAAAATTACACAAATATAATTATATATAAACTTGGAAGAAGTTTACAACCTCATTCATCATATTTAATCAACTGAGTTAGTTTTTTAATATGATAAGTTAAATTTTTATTTTAAATAAATATAAAAATATAAATTTTGTCCAATTGGTGGAAAATGATAAATGAACAAAAGATGAAATAGGTCATAAAGACTAATTTAAAATGTGAATAATTAAAAAAAAGAATGAGGGAGTATGTTTTAAAGTTTTGTATCGAGTAAAGTGCAGCCGAATGTCGGGGATTTTAGGCCATGTTTGTTTTACCATTGTGTTGAAAGCAACATAATTTTTTAAAAGCAAAAAATTAATCCTATGGTCAAACGAAATTTTGACTGTTTGAAACGACGTGAAAGATCAATATCAACTTTTAAATTTTTTTATTTCCCCAACTACAAACCAAACATCCTCTCTTGCACCTCCAACAAGCTAATGGAATGTAGCGAAGCAAACGAATGCAGTTGTAGGATTCGTGAATTTTAGTGCCATCACTGCTCATCGACTTTGATAATACGCCAGTTGTCTTATTAATCAAGTAAAATAATCGATGTAAAAACATAAATTTTTAAATATTTTTACATTAGTTATTTTTATAATATGTATAAAAAATACTACGGTATAAAGCCTAATTTAAAAAGTATAAAAATTAATTAAAGTCATTGGTCTCTCCCATCACAAAATCAGATTCCCAGATTAATAGTAGAACTAATAAATTTCCAGTTGAAAAAATTAATTCAATATATAATAAAAAGTTTTAATAAATATAATTTATTTAATGTAATTAACAAACTCAATCGGCTTAATTGATCATACTATTAATTAGTCGATTAGATCATATGTTTAACCAATTAATTGTCATCAATTTAAGCACTCAAACCACCACTTCTTAACTATTTATATGCATATGTACAACTAGTCTAATAACTGAATTAATAGAATCAAATTATCGGTTTCTAATCCGATCACTGAATCCTATATCATTGTCTTACTCATTATGAATAAGGATGAAAATGGGTCAGGTCGTCCGTCGGGGATTCGTGACCGGACCCGTTTAAAGTCTACATAGGTCAGACTTGTCAAGCTAGAAAGTCTTGAAATTTTAAAAAAGTCTTTTTAACTAAATAGGTCATGTCATAAGCTTTCTAAAAAGCCATTGAAGCCTAATAGGCTGCATGTTTAATTAGATTAATTATTAATTAGTTATATATAATATATTTATAACATAAAATAATATATATATATATATATATATTACATATTTACATTTACATAATATAAATTAATATTATAAATTTACAATTGAAAAAATTAGGAAGGAAGGGAACACATTTTTTAGATTGTTCTTTACCTTTTAAAAGTCTTACTATAAACAGACCTTTTAATAATACTTTTAAACGGGTCAGGCCTTTAAACAGGTTAGATCAGACCTTAAAAAAAACTATGACGGATTAATAGGCTAGCCTTAAAATTTTGATGTAAGTTAGAGTTAAGTCTTTCAAAGTCTGGTCTGACGTGGATAATGATAAATTTGAATAATGTAAAAAAGATTATTTTAAGTGAAAATAGGATAATTAAAAGAATAATTAATGTAACTTCTTAAAAAAGTAACATTATTTGTGTGTGTGTGTTAAAACTTGATGAATAGAATTTTGTTACTTTGAGTTATTCAACCAAACAGAAGCAATAAAATAAGATAAAGGTGGAAATGATTTAAAAGAAAAAGGAGAGCAAGAACATGATCCTTGTCGCGTCTCATAAATTGTCCTTATTATGAAATCTTAGCAGATAACCCCATGCCCACTGCCTGCCCTTATCTATCCCAAGCATCATATCATGCAACTTCCAACTTCAATTTCATGTCACTTTATGGCTTAAAGAACCACTAAGTAACCTTCACCTCAGTTCATCAAATTAATAGTGTCGGATTTTTGGGTAAGGACTAAAATGACACTTTCTTAAAGTAAGGACTAAAATTCAATGATAAACAATTAAAGTAATAGTTCTTTTTTCTTTTTAAAATGGAATAAGAGTCCATAGAAAAAGGCCGGTAAAAAAAAATTCGTGCAAATTCAATGAAAAGAGTTCTAAGGTGTAATTTATATTTTCTTTAATATTTTTATACATATTTTAATAATTGGTGTAAACTATATATATATATTATCGATTGTTTTAATAACCGGTATAAAAATTATTGTTTATATCAGTTATTAAAATAATTAATATAAAAATATATAAAAAATTTATAGTTTACACTGGCTATTTTTAATTATTGATGTAAAATTTTTCACATCAATCATTGAACTAACTAGTATAAAAAATATTTTTACATTGGTAGTTTTAATAATTGATGTATAAAAATTATTTTTTAAAACCTTTTCTTTCAATAACTAATATAAAATATTATTTTTTTTTATATTTCTTTCACCTGTAATTTCAATAACTGGTGTAAAATTTTACATTAATTAATAAAATAACTGGTAAAAAATATTAATTTTTATATTAGTGATTGTTTTAATAACGGATATAAAAAATATTTTTTTACATTGATTATAAAAGAATACAGTGTAAAAATACCTTTTAAAACCTATATAAAATATTAAAAAAATATAAATTACATTGAAAAACTCATTTTCATCTAATTTACATGAAAAAAATTTCATACCAAATAATATTACTCATATTAAAAAATGATAAAAATTAAGGCTAACATTTTATATTCATATTTTATATTCATGCCTTGCATTGTTTTCAGAAGATATAAGTAATAGTCTCTAAAAGTAAGCACTAACATAATCGAAACTATTTTAGGAATCAAGAGTACAGGTATACTCCAACAAAAACGTCACCTTTGCATCAACGCCTTTTAAGCCAACCTCATTTATGTCAAGTCTTGTTCAATGACAATGCTTTGAAAGTGTTAAGAATCAAACTTATCTTGAGAAAATAGTTATTTTTCAAACACTTGTGAGAACTTCAGAAAGAAAAAACGACAAGAAGCTTTGAGTGTATTGGATCCCACATGACACCTATTTGGCCTATTCCAGGCTACTCTGTGTTGAGAAATCCTTTCTATAGACCAAATCTATATTCACCTAACCAATGTGTTTTAAGCTGTTTGGTTTGCTTTTATTTTGTACAGTACAGCGTTGAAATTGATAACAAACTCGAGTGACAAAAAAAAGAATTTCTTATACTTTATAGTTAATACCACATTTGGCGTCGCAAGCATGTTGATATGAATCTCTTAGGTTTACACTCAGTTCCCACATAAACCGGTCTGACACGTGTCATTGACTAATTGGCAAAATTATATGATGGAAAGCTGACCAGATAATCAAATCAAGAGTGATCAATAGGAGTCACTATGATCAGATTGCCACTACCACAACAAATGTATATGCGGTCAATGTGATCGCACAGTGCTTGAAACCAAAGACGAATTACTGAAATGATGATGCTGATATGTTGTTGTATATGTCTTCACTCATATATAGCAAAGAAATTCAAAATGCTCCAACAAACGATCTTGTGGAATCAGCTTTGCATTTGACTTCTGCTAGAAACGTACTTTAAAGTTCACCTTGGCCAATCTGTTCATAATCTCCTGTCCAAAAATGCATAATCTCCAATCAACTATATTAAATCGGTTCATATCTAATTTGAAGAAGTTACATTTTTCAATTTATGAAGCAGACAAGGATCCTGTTTTTGGTTGAAATGTTTGTAATCCAACTCTTTTGATGTATGAGCTTTTAGAATCAAAGATACTTTCGCAGGGAATATAATAATAACACAACTTATAAATTTTGTTCAATCAATTGAGTATACCTCATTAATTGATGTGTATGAGTTTAAATATCTTTGTAACTAATTCATTTATTTGCTTATGAAAAAACCATATGAACTTAATGATTTGTCATTATCACATGACGCTGAGAATGCAAAGTAATGAAAGTATATTCACCACCAAGAATTCAGCCCACTTAAACTAGACATACTTCACTGAAGGGTTCTCTCTGTATTTCCATTTCTTTTACAGAGTTGGTTAAACAGAAATGAAATGGAAGGGGTAGGAGAGAAATGAGGATTTTTATATAAAAAAAACGTTTTATTCAAAATTTTGGAGACGAGAAAATTAAAATCCGTCCTGGCTCCCCTTTCAGATTGGAGGATTTTAGAAGTGTTATTTTAGAAGTGTTTATTTATAATTTAAAAATTTATTTGATTATCACACTACATACATAAAACTAATTTGTTTTTATTATCCATTCCCTTCTCATATTGTGAACCAAACAAAATATCCTTTTACTCCTTTCCATTCGGTGTATAAGAATCTTAATTAACAAATTTCTCATATAGAAAGAGAACGATACCTAAAGTGTATTAAAGATATAGAGTCAAATTGAATGTGTAAATTCATACATGAGTATTTACAAATCTTAATAAGTGAGAATGAGAAGTCAATTAAGACACAATAACTCAACTAATAATATAATCAACTACTAATTAGTAACCAACTATCACTAACATCCCTCTCAAGCTAATTATTAGGTACCAAATATTAGCTTGGAATACAATATCAACATGAAAAAACCCATAACAAAAGCAATGCAACTATGCCAAAACTTCACCCATAATCTGTAGTTAACTATTAACTCTGATATGCACTCAATAAAGTCAACATCAGTAACATCACTCACCACTGGTGTAATCATATTCCCCCACCATTCATCACCGCTATCATAGCTAAAATCAAGATTCATGTTATCCAAAAGACCATTTTTAGAACCATGCATAATCAATGATGTTTGTTTCCCATTAACATTTGAACCTAGAATCCCCTCAATAGCCAAAAACAAGAAGTTGAACTCGAACCAACATTAGCATTTGATCTGGATAACACTTAGTGAGATGTCTTGATTAGAGTCTCCACAACACTGTTACAAACAGATACAAGCATGTCTTTCACCCTAGTCGAATGCAAGCACTTAGTAAAGCCAACAAAGAAA
Organism: Clitoria ternatea; assembly: GCA_037962975.1. NCBI lineage: Eukaryota > Viridiplantae > Streptophyta > Magnoliopsida > Fabales > Fabaceae > Clitoria > Clitoria ternatea. The sequence goes on along the minus strand of CM075674.1, from coordinate 99,812,478 downwards.
TCATCATGTGTGTTGATATGCATGATCTTGTCAAGATAAATAGCAATCGTAGTGCTCAAAAACAATTGGATACAATTCCCGATAAGTTCCACACACCTATCACCACAAACTACATCCACCCATATTGGAGCAGAATCTGAATTGGAACCATCATGTCCAACACCAACATTAGCATTATGTGAATTTGATTCTCCACCAAAGTGAATATGTTGTTGATGATCTAAATAGAAGGCAAGAACCAAGTTCCTAGCAAAACTTCCAATAACAACTAAAGCAAAGCCTGAGCCAGCTGGTGTAAACATTTTGTCAAACACCTTGCCTTCACTGTCAACTTCAAACATAACCAAAGCAGTCCAAGTAAAGGCATCCTAGTTAGGAGTTTCATCAAACACCTTAAGTGTGGTTTCAACATCTCCAAGACACTTCAATAAACAGCTTGAGAGTAATGCCTAACGCTTTGACCCAGGCAAGCTCCTCAATTGATGGCGGTCATATACGCACCGTCAATCCTTTTCTCCTACTTTTGCTTTCCCCTGCAATCGCAAGTGCCTTTTCTGTTTTGGGGGAAATAGGAAAAAAATGAGTGTTCAACAAAGGCAATCCACCACCGGAGCATCACCGACTGGAACACTGTCATGACTTCAAGAAAACCCACCACTTTCGTAAGATGGTCAGGGCAATGGAGTCGCCGATTCTGCCATGGTTCACGTTGCACGAGAGGGTTTCCCTGTTCACAATGATGACGGTGGAGAACATGGTGGGGAATCTCGACAAGCTCAGTTAGCATTCCACTTCCATCAAGAAACTCGATTTACGTGCTTATCAGTGCGCCTTTCTTGCTTCCGATCAGAGCCTTCAAGTTGTTTTCATCGGTGTTGTGATCGTCTTCTCTCCCTGCATTGTCGGTGCCCTTTTTCCCTTTCCGGTTGCTTTGTCCTTGCTTGAGTTTCATAAGGTTGGACTGCAACGAAACAATTTGTCGGGGCATGGAGACCAAGGTTCAATATTGGAAGGGTTTTTCACGAGGGTTAGGTTCCACGTTGTTGTGTTGAGAGAAAGAGAATACAGGGAGTGAGATTGCGATATGAAACGACCAAAGAGGAATCGATTCAATGTTGGCCTCCATTCAAATGCTTCCTCCACGAATTTGTTCATCATAACGTAGAGAGGGTTGAACTTCGTCTCCTTTGTTAATCTCCATATATGGAAGATAATGGTATAAACAAGAAAAGATGAAGGATCATAAATGGTGGTTTGTAACATTAGATGGTTAGAAAATTGTTTCTGAGAGCAACAAAGGTGTGGTTCTTGGATCATTCCTCTCCTAAAATGAGAGTATTGATACCATAACAAATTTCTGAAATGAAAAAAGAAGATACCCAAAGTGTGTAGAAGGCATGAAGGCAAATTGAATGTGTAAATTCATATTGAAAAAATAATTACAAGGCTAATTATATGGATATTTATAAGACCTAATGAGTGAGAATGAGAAGCCAACTAAAACACAACAGCTCAACTAATCTATAACCAACTAAACAACAAACTAATAACCAACTAACTAATTAGTAACTAGCAACTCTAGCATCAGTGTCTACTTTCATCTCAGGTGCAAAAAAAAGTAAAATAAAATAAAATTGTTTGAAACATATATACTTCAGCTTCCAAGAGACATTAGAAATCAAAGAGATCTACCAAACTATAGCAGAGAAAAAATTTTGAAATGGAAACTAGGACAAAATTTTCATAGATCAGCTCCTTGGTGCAGTAAACTGTCATGACTTCTTATTTCTTTTCACAAGGTACTTCAATTTTTGCACATAACCTAAGTACCATATACTTTACAGGGGGGCCTATCGCTCCAAATTCTTGAACAACCAAAACTAAAATTGCCAAACTGAACTCGAGCTCTAATATGGATAGGCGTATCAAACAACCTGCGCTTATGCACTCAACTTGGAGACCATTTTAGCACATGACAACTTCACAAGTGATTGTGTTGTAGAATTATACATTATGTGATTACTGTAGGCTTCTCCCTTCCCGTGAATTCTTTGAGTTTTGACACGGATAATGCCAAATCTGCACAATAACATGAGTAGTTAATTGTACAGAAAATAAGCAAGTCATTTTAGGATCCAAATTCACTACAAGTGGCTGCAATCGATTTTCAAAGTAGCTTGTTACACTAGTTGTTTCATGAACCTATTGAAAAATATTTTATTCTGTGACATAAAAGCCACATATTAACTCGGTCCACAAAGGAACTGAGGTATATAGCATTTATTACATCGGTTCATGAAACAACCAATCTCGTTGTTTTATATTACTCTTTTTTGTCTTCGTAAATGAAAATAACCTATTAATGGTTTTAAGGCAATTTGAGCATCAACATCATGTTTGGAGACATCTGGCTCGAACTGTTCAATGTATACTCTAACAGTTGCCCCTGCAGAACCCGTTCCCTGTAAGAGAAAACATAGAAACCATTTTATATTTAACTTTTTACATGTAAAATTCTACAATGGGGCCAAGGTGGGAAAACAAACAGGTGCCACATACTGATAAACGATATATTATCCTTGAACCATCTGTAAACACAAACCGAACACCTTGTTTTGATACCACACTTCCATCTACCTGCACATTTAAATTAGATCAGAACCAAACAATTGTGAGGAACATGTGTAAAAGAGAAAGAATGAGAGGATCCACATCAGCTCAATAAACCAGCAACAATTGAATAGAAATACATAAGCCCATATTGGACAGATTTTGTCTTTTCCTGATACAGCTGTATATTCTGTTAGGTAGTACATATTAGAGGATTCTGTATTGTATTTAGGCATTCCAACACCTCACCCACTGCTGTACCCTCTGCTGCAATTTTCTGTTATTCTTTTTTGTCCTTGCATAGGCAATAGGTTGTATATAAATATACTGCTTTGCTTTCATGAATATACAAGAGAAGAAATCATTTTCTCAATCATTGGTTCACAGCCTTTGTCTGTCATTTGTTCTCTTTTATGGTATCAGAGCTCCAACTCTTGGAGCCCTGCTAATACCTTCCCTTCTTCATCATGTCCGAAATTCACTCTGAAACTGAAACCACCTCCAATGGTGGTAATGCAGATCCTAGTCTTAACCCTTCCAGCCCATTTCACATTCATCCTAGTGAAGGGCCTAGTTCCGTTACCATTACCCCTGTTCTCACCGGCTCAAACTACCATTCCTGGTCCCGTACTATCCGTATGGCTTTAATCTCTAAAAACAAGATGGGTTTTCTCACCGGTGCTATCGCTGAACCTGCTGCTACTGATCCTTTGCACACTCCATGGGAACGTTGTAATACCTTAATCATGTCTTGGCTCCTTAACTCTCTGTCTACACCTATTGCTCAAAGTGTCATCTATTTTGAAAGTGCTGTTGCTATCTGGAATGATCTTAGAGATCGCTTTTCTCAGAGTGATCTTCTCCGTATTGCAGAACTCCAAGAAGAAATATATGGCATAAAGCAAGGCTCCCGTCCTGTATCTGAATACTACACATCCCTCAAATCTCTCTGGGAGGAGCTTGATAATTATCGCCCCTTCCCAGCATGCCAGTGTTCTGCCAAGACATATCATCAACAGGACTTTATTATCCGGTTTCTCAAAGGATTGGAAGACCGCTTTTCTGTTGTTCGTTCCCAAATCCTTCTTATGGACCCTTTGCCGCCAGCATCCCGTGTTTTCTCTATGGTTGTGCAACAGGAGCGTCAACACTTGCTTCCCCATGGAGAGGAAGAACCAAATGCCTTCATTAACTCCGGATTCACCTCTTCCGGTAAGGAACGCAGCAGTAAAGTTCCTCCCGGAGGTCCTGCAGGCAGCAACACACGCAATGCTTCCAACAAGAAGTGCGTGTACTGCCACCGCACCGGCCACACTGTTGAAACGTGTTATGGCAAACATGGGTACCCACCGGGTCATCCACGATATCCGGGTCGTCCTCGCTTTAATCCACGTGATGGCACTGCCTTTGCCAACAGTGCGGTTCAAGAGACCAGTAACAATGAATACAACAGTTCTGTTGTTGAGGGATCTTCCAATGGGTCCGGATTTCACTTGACCCAGGCCCAATATCAAACCTTAATCAACCTCCTCCAGTCACAACCTTCTGATACTGATGGTACAAGTTCTGCCCAGCCCTCACGGGCCAACATCACACAAGTGTCTTCACCAACAGGCCCAATACATGTTTCTAACTCTAAGCTTGGTATTTCGTCACATAGTCATCATTTTTTGTCCAATACACATACTGTCCCTGTCACACACTCACAAAATAACATTCCTTGGATCATTGATTCTGGGGCAACTGATCACATTACCTCCTCTTTAGATTCTTTTTTTAATTATTCTAAAATCAAACCTGTCCAAATCAATTTACCCAATGGTGCTGTTGTCTTTGCACATTTTTCGGGTTCTGTTCAATTCTCCCCAAATTTTATAATTCATAATGTTCTTTTTGTTCCCAATTTCAACTTTAATTTGCTCTCTATTTCTAAACTTATTCTTTCTCAAAACTATTCTCTCACCTTTTCTAATGTCCACTGTTATATACAGGAAATGGGGTCATTGAAGACGATTGGTTTGGGTAAATTGAAACAAGGCCTTTATCACTTGGACATCAACAAGCATGCGAGTTTGACATCACCTAAAGCCTCCTTCATCAGTAATTTCACCACCCCTCCTATCAACAACACCAATCTTTGGCATTTTAGGCTAGGACACCTTTCCGGAAAACGTCTCAATGATTTACACATGAATTTTCCCTTTATTTCTAAGCATGTTGATGATAATTGTGACATTTGCCATTTAGCTAAACAAAAACGTTTGTCATATTCCCCAAGTATTAATAGATCTTGCAATTTGTTTGATTTAATTCATATGGATATTTGGGGACCCTTTTCTAAACCCTCTTTTCACGGTCATAAATATTTCTTAACTATTGTTGATGATTTTAGTCGTTTTACATGGGTTGTCTTATTAAAATCAAAGGGGGAAGTCCAAAATCATATTCGAAATTTTATTGCCTTAATTGAAAATCAATTTCATACCACCATTAAGTGTATTCGTTCTGACAATGGGCCCGAATTTTTTCAAAGAGATTATTTTTCATCAAAGGGCATCTTACATCAAACAAGTTGTGTTTATACCCCCCAACAAAATGGACGCGTCGAAAGAAAACATCAACACATTCTCAATGTGGCTAGGGCCCTCATGTTTCAATCTAACCTTCCCAAACATTTTTGGTCTTATGCTATTAAACATGCAGTTTTCCTAATAAATCGTGTTCCCTCACCCGTTATTAAAAATAAAACCCCTTTTGAATTATTGTATAAAGAACCTCCTGATTTTTCTATGATTAAAATTTTTGGTTGTCTTTGCTATGCATCAACAAATCCTTCTCGCCAAAAATTTGATGCCCGCTCTAGACGTGGGATTTTTTTGGGTTTCCAAACCGGAACCAAAGGCTATGTCATTTTTGACATCAACAGCAAAGAAATTTTTGTATCACGTAATGTCACATTCAATGAGACGTTTTTTCCTTTTTCACCACCCTGTCCAGCTTCACAATCCACTACAAATACACCACCTGACCATGACCCCAGCCCAATTCATATTCATACCCTCCCAGAACCCGAAATAGACTATTCCCACAACCCTCCCTTTGAGTCACCCACTCACCAAGAGCCCTTAGACTCCCTGGACCCCACTCTTAGTCCTAGTTTACCTTCTCCATCACATACCAGCAACTCTCCCTCACCGCACCGGCAACCCTCTCCCTCCTCACCACCATCACATTCCCCTCCAACTCCGCCGCGACATTCCACCCGTGTCACTACTCGCCCAAGCTATCTTGATGATTATTATTGCAACACTTCTTCAAGTGATTTGGCCATTGTTCCAAAGGATTCTAACCAATCCCCTTCAAAGATCCTGTATCCTATTCAGTCCGTGGTTGCTTATTCTCACTTGTCTTCTCCTCATTCTCACTTTCTGATGTGTCTTAATAAAGAGGAAGAACCACACACGTATCAAGAGGCTGTTACCCAACCTTGTTGGCAGGAGGCGATGAAAGCCGAAATTACGGCCTTGAGGAAGAACGAGACTTGGGACATTGTGGCCACACCTCCCTCTGTCAAACCCATCGGATGCAAATGGGTTTTCAAAATTAAGCGCATGCCTGATGGATCTGTGGAGCGCTATAAAGCTCGCCTAGTTGCGAAAGGGTACTCCCAAATTGAAGGGATTGACTACCTAGAAACTTTCTCCCCTGTCGTAAAAATGGCTACAGTCAGGGTCCTTTTAGCTTTGGCATCAATCCACAATTGGGACTTGCAACAGCTTGACGTCAGCAATGCTTTTCTCCACGGGGACCTTTCAGAAGATGTGTATATGGTAATTCCTCCTGGACTCCCTGGTCATCCTTCTAATCATTGTTGCAAGCTTAAGAAATCACTCTACGGCTTGAAACAAGCAAGCCGCAAATGGTATGAAAAATTATCTCTCCTCTTGCTGTCTTCTGGGTATGTTCAAGCACATGCTGATCATAGTTTATTTGTCAAAGTTACTGGTTCTGCTTTCACTGCTCTCGTTGTTTACGTTGATGATATCGTGCTTACTGGAAATTGTGCCTTAGAAATTGCTAAAATTAAGACCATTCTTCACTCTCATTTCCATATAAAGGATCTTGGTCAATTGAAATATTTTTTGGGAATAGAGGTGGCTCATTCTAGCAAAGGAATTTCTATATGTCAACGCAAATATTGTCTGGATTTGATTAAAGATTCTGGTCTCATGGGTTGCAAACCCTTTTCCACTCCAATGGATGATTCTTTGCGTCTTCATCAAGACTCCAGTGAACCTTTGGCTGATCCCTTGTCATACCGACGGTTAGTAGGACGTCTCATCTATTTAACTAGCACAAGACCTGATATAGTCTTCGCCACTCAGCAGCTCAGTCAATTCATGGTAGCACCAACTCAGACTCATTTTCAAGCTGCCTTGAGGGTGATTCGCTATCTGAAAGGATGTCCTGGAAAAGGTTTATTTTTCAGTCGCAAGTCCTCAACACAACTTCTTGGATTCAGCGATGCTGACTGGGCTACGTGTGTTGATACACGGCGTTCAATCACTGGTTATTGTTTTTTTATTGGCAACTCTTTAGTGTCCTGGAAAGCCAAGAAACAATCTACAGTTTCTCGATCTTCTGCAGAAGCAGAGTACAGGGCACTTGCCTCTGCCACTTGTGAGCTTCAATGGCTCTCTTTCCTTCTTAGTGATTTAAGAATTCCTATTACTAAGCGTTCTGTCCTCTATTGTGATAGCCAAAGTGCATTATATATTGCAGCCAACCCAGTCTTTCATGAAAGGACGAAGCATTTAGAGATTGATTGTCACATTGTTCGTGAAAAATTACTTGCTGGCCTCATGCACCTCTTACCGGTTTCATCATCACATCAGTTAGCAGATATTTTCACTAAAGCGCTCCCTCCACGGTTGTTTCACTCCAATTTATCCAAGCTGGAGCTTCTTGACATCTTCAAACCTCCAGCTTGTGAGGGGCTAAAAGAGAAAGAATGAGAGGATCCACATCAGCTCAATAAACCAGCAACAATTGAATAGAAATACATAAGCCCATATTGGACAGATTTTGTCTTTTCCTGATACAGCTGTATATTCTGTTAGGTAGTACATATTAGAGGATTCTGTATTGTATTTAGGCATTCCAACACCTCACCCGCTGCTGTACCCTCTGCTGCAATTTTCTGTTATTCTTTTTTGTCCTTGCATAGGCAATAGGTTGTATATAAATATACTGCTTTGCTTTCATGAATATACAAGAGAAGAAATCATTTTCTCAATCATTGGTTCACAGCCTTTGTCTGTCATTTGTTCTCTTTTAATGTGAATTATGAATTCTTGACCTTGAATTCAAAATAAAGAGAAAAAATGAACATGATAAAAAAATGTACAGAGTGCCTTACAGGATCAGTGTATTTAAAGTCATCTGCAAACTGAAGAACATAATTTCCTGTAGAAGATTAATTTCCACACTTTATTATATACTCAAGAGAGGATCATCAAGATTGAAAGGAAGTGCTTGTTTAAACTTACCATACTTATCACCAGGCTTGCTCTTGGCCACAGTCTCTCGTAGGTATTCTATCATCTTATTGGCACCTTCAGATTCACATTCCTATATAAAGACTTAGGTTTATCAAAATAAAAAATTTAACATCACAAACATGACAACCTAGCTCATGGTATTAAGAAATTCCGAATTAAAACTGGCGTGCCAAATATATTTCACAAATAAAAATGCTACATCAATTGTTGCAAAGAAACCGACCTCATAGTCGTATCTGGAAAAGAAATTTCTTCCGTAAGTTGCCCAGTGCTCCTTCACGACATCAGAAACAGATATCAATTTCTCCCCTGGATTCTTGTCTTTGTTGCGATGTGCAATAATAGAAAGCCAAGCTAATACAGCCCTGTAATTAGAAACCACTTACATAAGAGGGATGACTAAAAATTAGACAAAACATAGATGAAGTTCCTTAAATGCTTGTGTTTCTATTTCTCAATAAAATAATAATGATGTGTTATCTTTTAGCCAACTTTTCGTTTAGAGGTTGTCCTAGTTGAAGTATATTTTAGGTTTTTATTAACAACACCAAAAACATCTAAGGAATTTTAAGTTCCTCCTTGAAAACAATGAGACATTGAGATTGCTTAATGATTGCAAGATACACCAAAGCAGCTAGCCTAAAATATAGAATTGAATAAATTATTTTAATTTCTCAAAAGCATGTGGAATATCTACCAGATGCCATCTTTCTCACGAATGTGATCAGAACCAGTTCCAAAACTCTCTTCTCCACAAATTGACAAATTCCCAGCATCCATAAGATTCCCAAAGAATTTCCAACCAGTGGGGACCTGAATCAAAGGTCCATCATTTTGAGAACTATGTCCAGAAATATGTTAATCTTATTTCATGATAATATTCTAAGAAAGAAGCTAAAAAATAAAACATGCCTCAAAGAAAGGGAGGTTTAATTTTTCAGCAACACAATCCAAAGCACCACTTGTCGGCATTGATCGTGCAAGACCCTGCCATTAAAATACAGAATAATGACATTTCTACTTTACAATGACAAATACCTAATAATAACATGCACAAAAAATTTCTACCTTAACACCGTTCTTGAAGTATGGAATTGCTTCTCTTGCATTGGCTGCAATAACTGCTACAGAGTCTGAAGGAGTTACAAAGAAACTTCTTCCTAAAATCATATTTCTATCACCGTCCCCTGAACAAAGATTGAAATATATAAACACCATTGAATTAACACAAACAAAGGCCACCAACTGTTGCACAAGCACCAAAACCTAGTATGCTTAAAAATGGAGATATATCCATATTACACAGATGCAGTTTCAAGATTACAGAGATAGTATGCATTGTCTCAATGTAATAACAAGGAGACACTTGAACTGAAATACAATATAAACTAACAATTTAGTTGTTTTGGGGAAATCAAAAGCAGGAAAGAAAGAAAATGGAAGAAATGATTTGAAAAGAATGTAGACAAGATATATTAATCTAGACACAATGTGGAAACAAGACCAACTTCTCCTTGCATGGCTGCAATCATCTCTATTGAGCAGCTTCCTACCACAAGTCATTGGCTGTGTTCATTCTTAGCTGCTATGGGATAAGATTCACCTTCACTTCCATGCATAAACCGGAGCTAAAGCTCATCAATTTCAATCTAAACTTCCCAGCATAAAAAAAGGCTCTCGCACAATTTTGAAATATCTCCTTCAAATCAAAGCCCCGGTTGATTCTATGATTTGGATTGGTGAGACGGTGAATTTTACTAATCATCTTGATACAATCCTCGATGGACTTCTGGAAGAATACGATGCCTTGGTCACTGTTATCAATAGCAAGAGTGACTATTATGATGTCGCTGAAATTGAGGCTCTCTTGCTTGCTCAAGAGGCCAAACTTAAGAAAAACCATGTGTCACTTGTTGAGTATCCATCCTTGAACTTGGCTCAAGGTTCGGTTCCTCCGAGCAATCAAGTGAGACCTTTGGTACCATAGGTACCAGCAAACATGGCTCCTTAGCCTAGATACCAATCTCAACCTGGTCAAGTCTCTTTGAACACTTAGGAACGTGGTGGTTTCTGTGGTAATAGTGGTTGATTTCTCTAAGGTTGTGGTTGTAGAGCTCATAGCAATCTCTAATGTTAGGACTTGCTATCGCATTGGACACAATGCACTACATTGTTGAGATAGCTACATTGCAACATACACCAAGCAATCTCCTTAACAGCCTTCAGGTCCATATCAAGCCACGAGTCTGATGCTCTAGCTCCTTATGTCTACACTGTACCATTGCAACACTCTTCCTGTTCTCAGCCATGAGCTCCACCACCACCTACAATTCAGATTGTTCATGTACAACCTTCACAATCTCATCACACATATGGCCTACTTTGTTGAAGCATCTGTTATGCCACAATAGTGGACTGCTGACTTTGAAGCTACACATCACATTATAGAAGATCCTCAACATGTGCTACATCCTACATCATTTAATGGCAATGAATAAGTAGGAAATGGCCAAGGTTTTGCATATTCATTATTGGTTCCTCCAAAATATAGTCACTAATTAATCACATAGTCACACTTGCATTGAATCACTTGCTTCGTGTTCCCTCAATCACTAAGAATCTTTCGTATTAATAAATTTGTCAAGGATAATGGGTTTACTTTGAGTTTCATCTTCAGTCTTGTGTAAAATGTCATGCCACCCACAAAGTTCTTTTTAAAGGTTCACTTAGTGCTGAAGGACTTGTGTTCTACTCCAATTTTGTGAAGTCCTCCTCAGGGGACATTTGGGATATGATGATCCCATATTTGGACTGTTCTACTTCTATCTGCAAGAAACATTTGAGTCTGCCAAGATCCTTTGTCTAAAAGTGTTTGAAGAGATGTTGCTTCACCTATGCAATGCCAAGATGATTACTTCCTATGCCACATACACAACCAAGTAGATGCAACCAGCAACTGGGTGACGATAGAAAAATAGAATGATCAGTCTCGCTAAGAGTCATACCAAACTTTTGAATCACAATACTAAATTCACCCAAACATGCACTTGGGGATTGCTGTATGCCGTATAAGGATTTTCACAATTGGCAACAATGGCATCTCCTGCATTCTTAGGAATAGAAACAGAGGACAAAGAAGAAAGACAAGAATAATAGGAAGGAGAGATGCGATGATAACTCAAAGCAATATAGTGAGGAGAAAGATTACGAGTAGAACGTATACCTTTTCGAAGAGCAATAAAAATATTACTCAGGAAGCGGGACCAAAGGATGTGACAGAGGAGTTGGCTTCGGAGGTGAGTCTGTGTTTTTTGGTTGGAGGTGGAAGCAGTAGAGGACGAGGACGACATTAATAGACCTACATAGGTAGAAGAGAAGGGTCTGGAGGAGATAGAGACTGCTTTAGAGGATAAAAGATGACTAAAGTAGATGCAGTCACAGAAGGAGAAATCTCATATGGTGATGCTCCAGACAAACTTGTATTGAAATCTTGTAACAGTCCCATTAATAGAATTTCCCTTCATTTCTACACACCATGTTGCCTGGGTAAAGCTCATAAACTTCCCTCCAAACCATATTCACACACTTATGCACTCTTAGAACTTGTTTGCAGTGATTTATGGGGTCCAACCCATATAACATCCTATATGGGCCACAATTACTACATCAGTTTTGTTGATTCATTTTCAAGATACAAATGGAGTTATCTCCTAAAAGCAAAATTGGAGGCCTTTCATGTTTTCCAACAATTTAAGAAACTAGTTGAAGTTCAATTTGGTGTTCCTATAAAGGCCCTACAAACTGATTAAGGGGGTGACTTTAGGCCTTTCACAAAATATCTGAATGATTATGGAGTTATACATAGAGGCATTTGTCCCCACACCCATCATCAAAATGAATTGTGGAAAGGAAGGATAGACATGTTTCAAATCTAGGTCTCACCTTTTAGCTCAAGGAAATCTTCCTATAAAATATTGAGATCATGCCTTTCTTACCTCAATTTATCTCATCAATAGGTTGCCTACATCTTCCCTTAATTTAGATATTTCATTCTTTATGCTTCTCAAAGAAACTCCTGATTACTCATTCCTAAAAATATTTGGCTTTGCATACTTCCCTCTGCTTTGGCCTTATCATAGTCAAAAAAGGTTCTAGTTAGTTCCCAAGAATTTTCTTGGCTACTCTACCTCTCACAAAGGCTACAAATGCCTTACAGCTAATGGAAGACTTTATGTCTCTAAAGATGTTCTCTTCAATTAGACCAGGTTCCCTTTTCCTGATTTGTTTTCAGCTTCCTCAATCTCTTCTACGTCTTCCATTCCCTCCACTATATCCATTGTCCTTACTTCATCTCCTGGTTTTCCTTCTCTTGTCAATCCTATCCCCAAATCTCCCATTATCACTACAAACAGTTCTGCTAGTGCTTCGACTAGTGCTTCAATATCCCTTCATCAAATCAGCCAAGTGCGCCATCCCTTGACCTTTCCCTAATTCCAGTTCCCTCCTTTCCACCCAAAGAAATGTCAATCCCATGTTAAGCAGGTCCAAAGCTGGCATTGATAAATGCATTCATCCTTACTCAATCTCCTTAACTCACTTGGAGCCCAATACAGTGAAACAGATCTTGTCCCAACCTCATTGGGTTACTGCTATGAGAGAAGAGTTTGATGCCTTGGTTCGAAATGCTACTTGGTCATTTGTTCCTCTTCCCCATGACAAGCATGTAGTTGGTTGCAAGTGGGTTTTTCATACTAAAAAGAACCTGAATGGTTCCATTTAGAGGTATAAGACTCGGCTAGTGGCAAAAGGGTTTCATCAATGACCCGGATTTGATTTTACTAAAACCTTCTCACCAGTAGTAAAACCAGTAATAATTTGGGTCATTCTAACTTTGGTTCTCACTCACAAGTGGTCTCTTCAACAACTAAATGTTAAAATGCATTCCTCAATGGCATTCTTAATGAGGAAGTCTACATGTCCCAGCCCCCTGGCTATGAATTACAAAACAAATCTCTAGTCTACCACTTTCACAATGCGGTCTATGGGCTCAAACAGGCACCAAGGGCCTAGTTTGAGCATCCTAGGACCAATCTTCTTCAGTTTGGGTTTCGGGAAAGCACATCTGATCCGTTTGTGTTCTCCTATAAGAAGGGTACTCGGGTGGTTTATGTTAATGATATTATCATCAAAGGAAATTCTTCTCAGTTTGTGCAAAGCCTAGTACAGCAACTACATCAAGTCTTTTCCCTCAAACAACTCGAACCTCTTGACAACTTCCTTGGTGTAAAGGTCAAATATATCTTCCCACAGGCTCCCTACTGCTCACCCAATCCAAATACATCCGGGATTGGCTTACAAAGACAACCATGGTTGATGCCAAACCAATCTCTTCCCCCATGGTCACAAGTTGCAAACTGACCAACACAGGCTCAGCTCCATTTACTAATCCATCCCTATACCAATTAGTTGTGGGTGCACTTCAGTACCTCACCATTACCAGACCAGAGATCAGTTTTTCTGTCAACAAGGTTTGCCAATTTACAACAAATCCTCTAGAAGATCACCGGGTTGCTGTTATAAGGATACTTCATTATCTCAAGGGCATTGTTTCTCTTGAGAATTCATCTCTGTCCAGCTTCACTGCAACAACCTCTCACTCTTCATGGCTACTGCAATGCAGATTGGGCCTCCGACCCTGCTGATAAGCGCTCCACCTCTGGTGCCTATGTCTTCCTTGGCCCCAATATGATCTCATGGTGGTTGTGTAAACAAATGGTTGTAGCCAGATCCACTACTGAAGCCGAGTATTGCAGCATGGCTCTGGTTGCCTTAGAAGTCCTCTGGCTCCAATCTCTGTTCAAAGAACTTGGAATTCCTCTGTTCACTCCTCTAATACTGTGTGACAACTAGAGCATTGTGGCTCTAGCTCACAATCCTGTCCTCCATGCTTGCTCCAAGCATCTGGAGATTCACGTTGTCAGAAAAAAGGTAGTAAAAAAGCAGCTTCAGCGTGTCCATATTCCTGCTCTGGATCAGGTCGCTAATGCCCATCCAGATTTCAGGCTCTCAAGTCCAAGTTTCATGTGGGTTCATCAAGTTCCCTCCCATGAGCTTGCAGGGGAGTATAGTAGTAGTATAATTCCTTAGTTAGTTCTCAGTTAGGCTTGTGATAGCTGTTAGTTGCAGCTGTACCTCACTTGTATGTCCACTGTATAAATACAGTGGCTCACCCTTGTAATACCATCTTTAATCCTCCGAGTGATATTTATTCCTGGGTTTGAAGGGAGAATATTAGAGTAGTACAATGAGTTTTATAAACTCAGTGTGTTATAATTAGAAAGCATGTAGCTCACTTTTCTATTCTGTTGTAACTTATAATGAGTTAGTTATGCTGATGTGGCATTCCCTATCCTATATATATGGGATCTTGTACTCTTCTAATTCACATAACAGAATTCAGCTTTCCTATTTCTCTCTCTATCTTTCCCTCTCTCTCTATCTCTCCGTTACTCTCATATTCCAATATGAATGAAACAGTGCAACCCAGCCTTAGTCCTGTAAGTGGAAAGGCTTTTTCCAAGATTAAAACACACGGTGTCAAGGTTCCAAGAAGGCAACCATTTCGGTGTTCCAGGCTTCACCATAAATGGATATAATTACATGCATAAAATAACATTTAACTTAAACATGGGACCAAAAATCTGGACGTTGCTTTGATCTCACATACCATCACTTGCAGCTCCAAAATCAGGTCCACTTTCGTTATATAAAATGTTGACAAGATCCTTTGCATATCTGTTCAGTAAACATTACTATAAAAATAATATTATGGATGAAAATAAGAAGTTACCAAATAAAGCACTAAACTGACGTTAGATTAGGATCAGGATGACCATGTCCAAAATCTTCCAATGGGATTCCATTT
This sequence comes from Clitoria ternatea, assembly GCA_037962975.1. Taxonomy (NCBI): domain Eukaryota; kingdom Viridiplantae; phylum Streptophyta; class Magnoliopsida; order Fabales; family Fabaceae; genus Clitoria; species Clitoria ternatea. Next base: position 99,797,382 of record CM075674.1, on the reverse strand, counting down.
GAAATTGAGTCCTACATTGCATGATTAGCATCCAATATCAAATAACATCATATAAATTTGTGTGTGTATATATAGATATATTATTCCCTAAAAGATTTTAAGAGGGAGGATCATACCAGGCTAGCACCAAGTTTATCAACGAAAATGGGTTTAGCGTAAGCACCGGTGACTGCATGCATGGCATCAAATATAAACCTAACAAAAAAAAGGTAAAATAAATTTCAAGACTAAGGGATCTTCATATATCATAAGCATTATGACCAGCCATGACCTTGGGTTCATATAGCCTACCTCTGTTCAGAAAAGTAATAAAATACTACCCCAATCCCTTAATATAAAGACCTCTTAACTAATTTCAGTTTTTAACAAAAGTTGGTTAATATAGTTGAAGTCATTTAAATTGTCTACAAATTATACTAGTTTTTTAAAAGTACCCTCTTAGATTTATTAGGACTCACAAATCTTACTCTCTTTTTACTTAATGAATGGTTACTTTGTTAATGACTAATAAGGATATTTTGATAAAAAAACTAATTAATGTTATTGATTTTTTTATGGGGTTCTTATATTAACGACCAAAGAAATCTCCCAAGAGGTTCTTATATTAAGAGATTGAGCTAGTATAAATGAACATTTTTAAAAACCTCCTTATTATGGTTAATGCAATATCAGTAAAATTTTATCTGACCAGAAACAATATGCAGCAGGTAAAGCAACATTCACCGTAAGGACAGAAAAGCCAACCTCTTATAATTACATTACAAATAAGGTTGACTAGAAAAAATAAAACTGGAATATGAATTACATAGAAAGAGGAACAAAACATATAATTTCTTTAACAAATCCATATTTAATTTAGATTCCATTATTCTCATGTTAGCAACTCAAGGATTATTTTGAGGTTGATATTGAATAGCACAGAAAAATATTTTGTCAAATGGAGGGATCTAAAATTATAATTGTAAAGAGAGCAGGGTATTAGAGAGAAAACCTTTCTGGTGAATGACATCATAAAGAGATTATACAGTAAAATTATAATATAATAAGGCTGCAAGCATAAAGTAAACCATATACTGAAAGCTATTATTTCTACTTTGCCCCCTAAGACCAAAGTAAACAAGGACATGAACAAGGGAACAAGATCCAAAGCAGACTACCTAAATTCCAACCCCATATAACATTTCCAATATTCAGAGAACAAGAAGACTACCTAAAATCTGGCCGTGAAAGAAGACCTCTGATTAGCTGAAAATCAAATACTGTCTGCAGAAAATACAATAAATCAATAAAGCAAAATAAAAACCACAACCCTGAGATCCAGATTCCAATTCACAAATTTTATATTATTAGATTATAACAGTGTGTAACCAAATATTAATATAATGATAAACAAATTATTTTCACCTCTAATAGCTCCAAATAGTCAGACACTGGGTCTATTACTTCCACACTGAAGCTTCCAAACTTTGTAATCCCAACTCTTGATAAGTCAACATCAGGAATATCAGCTATCTTTATCTCAGATATCTGTGTCAACACAACATTTAAACCCATTATCTAAAACAAACTGTTATAACTCTGGTAAGAAAACACTACTCCTCTGGAAGATATCATTCCCAATAACAGATCATTTTTATTCACACCTAGTTGAACTTATATTTTCACTCTTAAAAATAAAAGAGAATAACCCATTATAATGGATTGTTCCAGCAATTTTGCATATGAACCTAAAGGTCTGAACATTGTAACATTTAGCAAAAAATAAAATACATAAAGGCCTGGGAGGAAATTTAACACAACAGCAAAAGAAATCCTGATATGGCTTATTATCACCATTCTAACCAGAGGACCCTATTAAAATAACAAAGCACAGGATTAATGAACCAGCCAAGTGCTTGAAAAAATTGAAAAAATAGTATTTTACAACTTTGCATTCTGCAAGACTAGAACATGCACAAAAGAAAATTTGAAAGTCTATCCTTCCTACCTTATTTAATCAGATGATCAGATCAAAAAATGTGAATGAATCTGCTTTTTAAGTTCTTCCTTTTTTTTCCCTCTTGTGATAAAAGAATTTATAGATAAAAATACAGAGGTGAAGGAATTGTTCTTCAGGTTCAGTCTTAGGATAAAGATGAAAAGAACATTGACATGGAGTAAAATATTACTCTAGATAAACCAGCAACGCTGCCCAAACCCAATTTTGGGAAGCTTCAAGGCATTTCTATCAGAATTCTAGATAAACTTTAGAAAGAAATTTTGAAATCAATAATTATTTTATTTGGTTACCATGATGGCAATGCTTTGTTTTAGAACATATAGTTTAGTAGAACATTCTAGTGGGGTAACTATTAGGAGCATTTATATATGGAGATATACACAGAACATATGATCTGGAACATGTCACATGCTAATCATCTTGTGTAATATCTTGCTGTAATCATGTTATAGATTGATTTCATACACCTAACAATTTAACCGCTACTTCTAGAGACGAAAAAGAAGAGTGAGAAACTAATAGAGAGAGAGAGAGAGTACTAAAGAAACGAAAGATTTTAGAACATAAAGAGATTTTACTAAAAGGTAAAGCAAGATTGTCAAACACTTCTTCCCAGACTCCAGCCACAAAGTCTAAAAGATACATCATAACACATGATATTGTAAAGCTTGAAAGTGAACTAACTGATTTTTTTTATATGTAAACTGTGACAACTTATTTAGGGAGACCTGGAAGTACACATTTCTTAACTCGTTTGACAAAACAAGAAATTTTAAGTGTTATTTAGTTTGAGAAAAATTTGGTTTTTTCTTTAAATTTCAAAAATGATGCCTTCTTTTCATTTTTTCTTGTTTTCAGAAATTTGTAAAAGAGACAGTAAAAACAACTTTTTATCATATTAGTAATGATACAAATACAAGGAAATTAAACAAAAACATAGAGATTATATAAGATAACACTGAATTATTAATGTTGCTAGACAGTTGGGTCATGCTTACACTAAATTTTTCATCATCCAACAGGACAACACAAGAACAAGTCAAACATTTTAAACAACAGAATGTAGGATTGGAATAATAAGGCATACTTGAGTAATGGGATGGGACACTTACTGATAGGGTGTTTCCATAAATCTTGTCGGTGATGGATTCTGGTGCTGGTTGTCCACTGCTGTAATTAAACTAGAGTTAACAGCAAAGGCACTTGTTAGAAACACCAACTAACAGATTTGCACATAAAATGGAAGTCTTTGACACATTGGCCACAAAAAGGTTACAGAAAACAATGATTAGCAAAGCAAAACTTATTATGTGTATGGAACACAAAATAACCAAATCCCCTACACCAATCATAAAGGTAACCCTTGAGACCAAGGATTTTTGGGCTATCACTAATGGATTGGCCTCACAAGAATTGGAAAACTAGTAATTTCAGGAGCACTAAATATCAGTACGAGTCAGTGCACAATTTATCCATAACCATTTAATGGATGAGAACAGGAAAAGATAGAGTCACCTTAATTCCCCAATCATATTCCGGCCCACCAGGATTATGACTTGCACTCATAATAAATCCACCATTTGCCTGTTAAAATTTAAAGAAATGAGAAGAAAAGAGCAAGTTAGCGGTAAAGGTTATGCTATCCCTATATGCCAAAATATTTCAGGAGAAAAAGGAGTTTAACTGGCTTGCCTTTCTCTTCCTTATTACAGCTGAAACAGCTGGTGTTGACAATATACCTTCTCTGCATTAGAATAGTAAGGATAGGCTTAATTTCTATTAAGACTGTGCATTGAACACTAGTTCATCATGCACTAGCTCAACAAAGATGTTTAAGGCTACCTATGCCATTCACTGGTGGCTCTTGATTTACATATTATCTCCCATTTGTTACAGCAAAATTAAACAACTGATTAAGATACTTACTTCCCAACCAGAACTTGTCCAACACCATTCCCAGCTGCAATTTTGATTATTATCTGCAACGCAATGCACAAAACCAACAGCAAAAATCAGAAACGAAGTAGTTCTGTAAATGCATGATTTAAATTTGAGTGACACATTCAAAAAGGTTGACCTGTGCAGCTTCCCGATTAAAGTACCGGCCGTCGCCTCCCAAAACCAACAAACCATTCTTGTAGTCCTCTGGAGGCAATGAATTAAATAATGCCTACAGATGTGCAGAATTTTTCATTAACATGCAAAGCAAAATGCATGAATCATGCAAGCATACATTGCACGGTATGCTACAAACCTGTATCCAATTTGCAAGGTAATTATCTTGCATAAACACTTTCACCTACAAAACAAGTATGGCATGTAACAATTATAAGGAAAAAAACTACTGCACATTTCCATTTCTTCACCTGGCATTACACCTGTCAGTACTTGCTTAACCATTTTCCTACACTGATAGCTTTTCAATGTGCTACTGTCAGTAATTTAGCTTTCAAACAATGATGAAAAGAAAAAAGATCAACACAAAGAATAGGCAATCAAATCAAAACAGTATAGAAAGTAAGTAAAGAGCTAAGCACAAGTTACTAATTATCATGAGGTATGATTAATAAACATAAGGGACACCCGCCCGACATTACAAGTTTGTTCAATTTCAAATATACTACCATTCATGAATTTGTTTCTCTCCATATATGAATGTTTTGATCAAGCACAATTTGAGAAATGAGGAAACAATCAGCGAGGAATAAAGACAAGAAAGAGAGGGCCATGCTAATTGATCACATTCATTCATTTCAAACATGAAACTCCGAACAAAGTTACTATATCCAGAAAATGAGCAATGATGAACTCTTTGGTTTGAGAAAACATTTTCTTTGACAACAAAAGTGTCTTGTTTCTTGTTTACAAAAATAAGTTTTGGCAGGAAATAGTGAAAATAGAAAATAGAAAATTTAACAGCGAAACATGAAAATGTAAAAAAAAAAAAAAAAAGCGTTTTCACAGACCAAACAGCCTAAATTCATTGCTATTCATACTAGACAAACAAAAGCAATGTCAGCTAACATAACATAAAACTCAGATACCTTCTTCCGAAGCCCACTGGTACCAGTCTTTTGTCCTTCAATGGGGTTGGTGGGAATTGTCTTAATCTTGCCACAAACAAAAACAAAGAAGAAAAGGTGATATTTTAGAACTAGAAAGCCATAAAGAAAAACACAGAGATACAAAAGAAACAATGAGTGAAGAAGGGAGAAAACCTTAATGTCTTCAGGTTCGGCAATGGTGGCAGAAGGGGATGAGGATGATGAAGTTGCTCTGATAGTTGAAGCACCATAACGGATTCTGAAAGGCAGTTTTTGAACCTTGAAAGAAGAAGAAGGAGAAGGGAGAAAGGAAGAAGGTTGAATTGAAGGTGGGGCAATGGAATTTTGGGGTTTGAAAGCAGAGAGAAGAAAGTTATCAAGCCTAGAGGAGAAAGCCATTGATGGGTTATGGTATATTCTTGTAAATGTTCCAACTTTATACTCTTCTGAAGTGGAAGAGAAAGAAGAAGAGAGTGATGGTGTGTGCGTGTGATGTTGCGTTCCGAGTTTCTAAATGTGAAATGTGATAGGAGAAGGTGTGGGAACACACGGGTGCCACATGTAACTGGGGACACTTATCTTGAGATTCAACAATGAATCATGTGAATGTGAAGTGCCTTTTAAAACTTCCTATGATTTGTTCCTATAAGGTTTTGTTCGTTACAGAAAAGAAAAGAACGGCTACAAATTAAGATCTCTTCTTGATTCTCGCTACCTGGAAATTATTATTTGGTGGATTTGTACGCTGATTTGTATGGTGATTTGATTTCTTTCTTTCAAGATTTATGTGGATTTGATTTGATTTTAGTTTTAGTATAATTAACTCGAGTTATTGATAAAATTGTTCTTTAACTTGAAAGGATGTATGATAATTAAACTGTGAAAATGTAATTTTATTTGGATGATAAAATAATTATTTATTGAAATATAATTTGAGAAATTTATTTTTTAAAAATATATTTTTAAAGTAAAAAGTATCCCTTTACTCGAAGAGTGATTTTTAGTCTCTTTCATGGCATAAATAAATAAATTTAAAAGGTGTTAGTTTAAGATTGTACTGTAAAAAAATAGTTTATATATATATATATATATATATATATAATTTTCTTAAATATGAAACTAACTAAAGCATAAAATATGTTTTTACCCATAATTTTAATGAATATTTTTTTAATCTCTATTTTTTTACACTACTTTTAGTCCTTAAGTTATGATTTTGATTCCTCAAATGTAATGTCGTTGGTAAAGTATGTTGAATCATCTGATGGAGAATACATCACATAGAATAAAATTAATTATTGAAAAGGTTGAAATACATTTTCAACCCTCTTAAAATTTAAGGTTTAAGAAAAAGTTCTTCTAAAATAATGTTTGATTTTAGTCCTTGTAATTTCTAGGGTTAACTAAAAAATAACATTCTGCTAGTATTTTCTATTAACTGTTGAGGTGGTCAACATTTGTGTCACATCGGCAATGACACAGCACCGTTACATGCCAATTAATTAAAAAATAGATATCATGGTTTGCAGCATAAAATTTTAACCGCTCACAATAATCAAACTTCTCACTCAACCATATCCTTATTTCGTTCTCAACTTATTCTTTCTTCTCTCACTCTTAATCCTTCTCACCCCCAACTAAACCCCCCAATATCCTTCTCACCCAAACCAAACCTTTCATGCCTCACCACCCACCAAACCTTTTCACCTTTCATTGCCCATCATAACCCAAACCCATCATTACATTACCTCAAACTCTAATCTCCACCCTCACTTCAGGTTCAATTAGGACTCCATCTTTTGTTGTCGCCTCTTTAACTTTGCCCTCATCCCTACCATCTTCTCTGTCTTAACCAATGGCTCCCTCCACCACCACGCTTTCTCCCTTCTCCTAAACCTCAACCTTGATGATAACAATAAAGTCAGCCTCAGTGTGGGTTCAGGTACATGGTGAGGTGGATGGTGCAGTCGGGGTTTGATGGGTTTCTTGGTTTGGTGGGTGGTGGTCTAGTGAGGAGGTGTAAGGTTGAATTTGTGGTGAGATTGGGTGGTTGTTGTGTGATTGAGGGTGATGGTAGGTTTGATTGAGGTTTGGGTGATAGGTTGTTGATTTAGGTGGTGAAGGGATGGTGCTGGTATAGTTGGGATTAATTTTGATGGTGGTTGACGTTGGTTTGGGTGTGATGATGAAGTTGTTGTGCATGGTTATTGAGGTTCAATGGCTTTGGTGGTTTGGTAGGTGGTGGCACAGTAAAGTGGTGGTGTGGGGGGTTCAATGGGATTCAATTTGGGTTTATTTTGAAGGTGTTGGTGGCTATTGGTTTTAAAGTAGTCAATTTGGAGGTTTTGATAGAGAAAGCTAATAAGTGTCAATTGTAATGAAAATTTGATGATGAATATAGACAATTTTAAAATAATTACGTTCATTTAGATATTAATCATATTGTAGTTATGTAAATTTTGTATCTAAATAAATGTTCCTAGGTTTTGTTAAATCTGGAAGAAATTAATCTTATTTTTCGTGTAAATTGTATGCAATCTAGGATGACATGAAGAAATGGATGAGAAGAAGCTGTGAAAAATCAAGAGGAAAATGCTTTGGATGGGCACATCACCATTGAAGAAGGCTCCCGCATAAGTGAGGCTTTCTCTCGCTTAAGCGAGCGTTGAATAGAGGAAGAAGTCCATGTTGCAGTATCCTTGCTTGAGAGAGCATATTTTTGTTCAAGCGAAAATGAGCTAGAGAGGAAATGCCATATTTTAGCAGCCTCGCTTGAGCGAGAGAATTCTTGCTAAGTGAGACCGCAAAGACAGAGAAAATGGGCTTTTCTTCAAAATGAAGCAACATCTCGCTTAAGTGAAAGTTTGACTCGCTTAAGCGAGACTCCCCTGATATAAAAAAAAATCAAATTTTTAGGGGAATGAAAGACCTCTAGAGAAAGAAACAAAGACCTATCATGTGTGAAGCAAAAATGGAAAGAAATGGAAACAAATTTATTTATCTTTTCTTCATTTTTATTGATTATATGGCAACCATGAGTGGCTAAACTCTTTTTGGGATTGAATGTAATCTATTCAAACCTGGAAGTACCTTGGTAATATTTCTGTAAATGGAAAGTTTGTTTTTGTTGAACTTTGGTATTTCATTCTGTTCTTAATGCTGAATTCTATCTCATCAGTAGTTTTATGACTGTGTTTTCTGGGGTTATTGGGAAATAGATCTGGAAAAATGATCTAAATGTAATACCCGATATATTGTGATGATAGGAATATATTCTAATATATCGAATTTGTTATAACATTTGAATGTAATGTTGTAAGGTTTCTTAAAGGATTGAGGAATCAACATTTACAAAATCTTCTTATGGATTTTTTATTCGAGAGATCGATATAAATGACTAGCGTATGTTGCATCGGGTTTAGTAGCTTTGATTGCCATATAGGTTGATATATCCAGGATATACAACAGGGAGATAGATGAAGTTCAATCCTGGTTCTCTATTGATTTCCTTGTTACATATTTTATTGTTATTGCATTTAAAATTTCATTGTTAATGGTTTTACATCATTTCATTTATGGAATTAATAACTTACGTTGTATATAAGCTTAACCAGTATAACCATTAGTTTCTATTAACATCAACCCCCAGTGGAATGACACTTGAACTTAATTTTCCTATACTACACTTGATTGTAGTGCACCTGCCACAGTTTCAACAAAAGGATGAAGGTTTGATTGTGGTAAGGTGGTTGATGGGTGGTTATTTAAGCGGTAGAGGGGGAGATATAGAGGGCAACCCATTCCCTCTTTATTTTTTTTATGTTTTCATTGTTTGTCTTCATTTTTGTAATATTTTCCTATTTGTGTAATTAAATCTCCCCATGAATCTGTTAGGGTGATGGTGATTTATAGATAAAAAAGTCAAAGTTCATGTTGTGATGTGTGTATTATGCACTGGAAAGGGAATGGTAGTGGAGTGATTAGGCACGAGGTGTTTAGGAAAATGTCAAAGAGATTATATTGGAGTATTGTCAGCGGTTTAAATTTTAAATTGCGAACAATGCTTCAGTCATCCTCCCCTTTTGTTATATAGACTACTTTCAGAAGTTCATAATCTTAATTACTGACAATTAGGTTTTTGTAACACATGTCACTACTAAAGTGGCATAAATGTTAGTCACCGTAACGGTTAACAAAAAATACTAATAGAATACCATTCTAGTCAACCCTAAAAATTACAATAGCTAAAATCAAACATTTTTAGGGGCTTTTTCCTGAACATCAAATTTTAAGAGGGTTGAAAGTTTATTGTCGTCCATTGAAAAAAATACAAGGACTGAAAATATATTTTATCTAAATTATAACTACCTTAATACACACACAAAAAATTATTCAAGTATCATGCCTAACTCTATGTGTGTGTATGTATTAAACACTTTCTGTTCTTAGGACAACCTCCTCATCTACCACGCCTTCTAAATTGAGAGGACGATTCACCTTTATCTGAACTCTAACCATGATAGCCCTATTTTTTAAAGCTAGGCTGCTGAGGCGTCAAAGATTGGCTAGTTTGGCTTTAACTCGCATGGGCGTTATCATCCTCCTTAAAAATTCTATATTTGTTCACTAAGATCGGGAAGTTCTGGATCGCCTGATGCCTAAATGCTTTCTTGATTTTTGGTCTCAATCCACTTTCAAACTTTATGTATTTAGAACCCTCAGTCCCCGCTTACTAAAACGAGGGGAAAAAATAGACATAGCTCCTCAAACTTTGCAGCATACTCCTCCACAACCATAGAACCCTACTTGAGTTCTATGAACTCCAACTTCTTCCTGCATCTGACAGTATCTGGAAAATACTTTTCCAAAAAAGAAGCTTTAAAGTTCTCCTAGATCAATTGCGTTCCAACAGCTATCATCCTTGCCTTGGTAATTTTCCACCAGTTTTCCGCTTCTTACGGAGCATAAGAACAACATATTCAACTTTTTATGCCTTAGTGCATTGTAGGATACCAAATATCCGCTCCAAATTTTAAATCCAATCATATACTTGTTTAGGGTTAAACTCTCTATGAAATTCATTTGGTTTCTGCTTTAGAAAACGATCTAAGCCCTGATGATCCTAGGTCTAAGGCTGACCCTGTAACACCCCTATTTTTATTTTAAGTTATTTCAGAAAATTTTATATTAAAATCTGGATGGAATTTGATCATAGACCTTTAGAAGTTTTTGATTAGTATATTTTTCAAAAAAAAAATTATTTAAAAAAACGAAAAATCACTATTTGCACCCCTTAAATTACTATTTGCACCACCCACTAAATTGTTATTCGCACCTTCAAAATTATTATTCACACCCCTCGTAATTCTTCAGATTCCTTCACGTGAAATCCACTGTGCGTTTCTGAAATTTTCAAACTTTATACAGTAACCTATATGAAAATTTCAAGTTTTGCACAGTACTTTTATAATAAAATATTCAAACGTACAGTAAGTTTTTTTCCTATAAGTATCGAGCGAAGGAACGAAGGAAATCACAGTTTTCTTATTAAATTTTCTTAATATCGTAGTGCTAGAGATAGTGGTGGAAGTAAGAGGGAGAAATAAATTTTTTGGAAGGAGGTTCTGCTAAAATTCTAAGGTAAGAATACCTTTCTTTTATATTTTTAGGGTTATTTTTATATCGTTTTTAGAAATCTATTATTATACTAAAAATAATATTATTTTAAGTTACTATTCTGAATAGTAAAATACTATTTCAATAGTAAATTACTATTGAAATAGTAAATTACTACTCAAATAGTAAATTACTATTTACAATTACTATTTACATTTACTATTCATGTTTTACTATTTACCATTACTATTCACGTTTTACTATTTACTATTACTATTCTCGATTTACTATTTACCGTTACTATTCATGATTCACGATTCACTAATCACTATTTACTATTCACTATTCACTGTTCAAAATTTACCATTTTTATTTTAAGTAGTAATCTTAATTTTCACCTTATGCCTTTACTGAAATAGATTGGTATTAATATTTCTAGAAATCGGAGGCGCGAAGCAAACTCTCTTTTGGTAACAATCCAAGGTAAGGGGGAGTGAGATAAGAATATAATATGAAAAGACATAAGAATAATGGGAGGAGTCCCCTACTCCTTTTAAATTTAATAATATTATTATTTTAAATATTAACATTTTAACTTAAAATTTTTAATAAATTTTAAATTAAATACCTGATGTAACTAACTCTGACATACTTATGCAAGGACCTGGACTTTCATAACTTATACGATCTGGACTGAACCTATGCAAGGACTTGGACAAATTTGACCTATATGGACTGAACTATACCTATACAAGGACTGGATTATATGGACTTACATAGACCTATGCAAGGAATGGACTATAAGGACTCAAAATCAATTTTAATAATTTAAATAACCATTAAAATTTGAATTATATTTAATTGATTTGTTTATAATTATTATTGATGATATTTAATTGTGATCGATATTATTTGATTGTGATTGATATTATTTGATTGTGATTGATGATATTGTGATTGATAATATTTGATTATGATTGATGATCTTGTGATATGAAGTTGAGCATATAACGAGCATGACGAAAAGCTAAAACTCAGTAAGAATTTTCTTACCTTACTCTTTAAATTTTTATTACTTTAAATCTTTTCTTCTTAGAAATTATTTTTATTAACTTTACTTTTAATATTTAGAATTAGTATTTATTTTAGAATGAAGACATTTTATGAAAATTAATTTATAACAAATTGAGATAATTAAATCTTGAATTAAAGAAAAATTTTATAATTTTAAGTATTTTTGGTTAATGATTTAAAGATTATTCTCTTTTAATAAAATAAAATTTTCAAAAGAAAATTATTTTATTTTTTCAACTTAATAACTAAAGATATTTAGAAGTAATTGAGAATTCGATCTTGTTAAAGATTCAATTTGAAAAAGATTATGTAAAGTTTTATATGAGAAAGTTTTGAGATATTTAAGGCTTAGAAATTCAATTTCAGTGAGATTCGAAAACTGTACCAAATTTATTTCTGTGGGACAGAAATTCAGAGAATTGAGAAAATGTACAGTTTATTAAGATGATGTTGTAAACCTTTATGGTATTTAATAATTGAGTTTCTAAAAGCCTTAACCAACTAAATACGCGAGTAGTTTATGCATCATAAATCATTAAAGTGAAACAAAATGATATTGTCTGGGGACGAATTATAGAAACCGAGGATACATTAGAGGAGGCTTAATTACGAGCCTTGGGTTGAGAGGGTGTGAAAGGGTGCTTCAGGGGACCTGGGGTAGCTCCCTAGTGTCGGGTACTTTCACAATAAAAACTTTCTTAATCTGACTAGTCTCTAAGTGTTTCCATACCAGTTGAGTTGTTCATATTATTATTATCCGGACTTATGGAACAGTATAAACTCCTGGTTGGCCCAGTGTAAATTAAAATTTAAGGGCCCACATATATAGGTAAGTTATGATGAAGATATTGTATAACATTCATGCATTCATAATTGATTGTGTGTGTGATTGTGATTGTGATTGATATAATTATATATTAGTTTGTGAAAACCCTTTATTGCTTATGCCCCATTTGGGAATATTATATTCTATTTCTCACTCCTTTCTCTGTGTTTTTGTTTCATATGTTTTAAAATTGATGGTCCAGAGGGAAGGATTGAAGAATCTCGACAATGAATATAGCACGTTCTAGAAAGGGAGCTCGGTATGAATACCGTGGTCTAATGAATAAATAATGTTATTAAGTAACTGCTTCTGGGCCATGGAGTTTCCTCTCTTTCTTATAATGTTTAATATTTATTTTCTTTGGATATGAGGAATTTCAAAAATGATGTATGTTATTTATTCTGATAGTTTCTTTTTAACAATCATATCTTTAGTAAAAAAATTACAAATTTTTCTAGTATTTATTAAGGTGTAACTGAGGGCGTTACAGACCCTACCTCTCTAGAATATCGGCAAAGCGCTGGAACGTGGCCTCTATAGCATCCATGCCTTGGTGACCAACCACTTATCTTGAAAATCACACCACATTTAATACATTTTCAAGGATAAGGATATGAAACTATTCACAAATAATTACACTACTAACTCAACATCTAACAATTTATCAAATTGTATCTCCAATATTTACATGGCCAATCACAAGGTATATCAACAATAATGGCATTTGTCAGACTATATTTCACAACCACTCACTTATAGGAAGCATGCCTTGGCCTTGGACTTTAAAAGTTAGCTCTGATACCATTGCAATGTGAGCACCTAATGCTCTAGTACCATTAAAGTATAACACTTATTATATAAAAATACGGGGGGAAATTTTTTCCAAACTTTGCAACCCAATATGGTCACTCAGATACCCCAAAACGTTGGTTAAATTAACCAAAAAGGTTAAGTGGGAGCGGGTGAGAAGCTAACATTTTTCAAAAAGGTATAAAGGTTAGAAGTTACTATGTAATCGGTTACACCACCTATGTAATAAATTACCACAGGTTTTAGAAGAATCCACGTGTCAGGGTGTATCTGGTAACCGATTACTAGCACTATATAATCGATTATTAGGGGCTTTGTAATCGATTACCGTAATCAATTACCATAATCGATTACCCGCAAGTAACCTGTGCAATTTTCAGGTTTGCTATCTGGTAATCGATTACATAATCGATTACCAAACTCCCAGACTGCAAAATTATGCAAAATTTTAGCCTCTGGGCTAACTTCCGCACACCCTATCTTGTCCATTTGACCCCCAACCACTACCAAATGTTAACACAAGCTAATCCCCACCATTTATGACCTATGGTCACTGGCCACACTCTAAAATTCCTAAAAATAAAAGAGTTATGCGTAAAAAAGCATTTAGGCCATTTTAGGCTATTTCCATCAACTTAAACTGTCAAATCTCACCCAAATTAGACCTTTCCAATTCCCACACACTTCAAACACTATATAAATTGTCAATCCTATCCGGAGGTTCTAGAACCTCACAGATCAGCATCTAGCCTATCTAGTTCCCAGTTAATCACATAATTCTCAATACTTTAGTGTGTCATTCAATCTAGTTTTCATACTATATGGAAATCTCTATGTCATTCATTCATCTCATATGTAAAATAGCAATCATAACACTTTCCCATAATACAAATTCAATGATATCATCACCATATAATCAATTCCTGGACACATTAAACATTCATTTATCAAACATTATGCATGTTATCAATATAGCATTATCAATCTCCATAATTAATTATCAAAACACATACTAAACCTCCAGTAAGGTTATCAGATATTGAATGCACTATACAAATATACATAATTATCAAAAGAGCCAGTGCACTTGACATCAAAATTGTCCAAGTATAAATACACACACACATACACATCCACACGTATGTATTAATCCTCCTCAAGGATCCTCAAACTATTCTCAATGGCCATTAACCATTCTTCATCTCTATTCAAGTTCACTGAAATAAAAATGGTTAGGGGATGAATATATATATGTTAAATGACAAATACTGAACTGGATCTAACCTCAACATGTGCAATTTTCTATTCAATTCTAACAATATCCATATTATTCACTAATGATCATAGTTCATCATCACATCATTAATTTTCCATTCAACATAAGCCAATATACATACATATATACATCATCACATATGCAATCATCCACAATCAAAATCATCATCAATAGTTTTCCTATAGCTTCTAAGTCTCAGTCTATATGGTGATGCATATGCATCTGGATCTGACTTCTCTAATGGAATTAATACTGCAGTATATAAAATTTTCTCAACATATATCCTTAAATATTTTACCGGTACCGAACCGCTCGCCCATAATGTAACACCAGTCACTCTTAGTTACAATGGTACCTTAACTCAGGTGTTGTGGCTAGCCTTGAGTCCAACTCAAAGACGGCTATGGAATCCAAAGAAATCATCATAGGGCCTATGCCTATTCAAAGCCCTCCCTCCCACCCGAGCCAATATCACAGCCCCTTGCAGTCCTGTTTACGTCTTGAATGTAAATGCCATGCAACATATCATCTATAAATCATTTTGGTCCACCTAATTACCATCACCAAGGGACACCACTTGGTTGTCATCACCAAGGGTCTTACAACCAATTATTTAATCAAAGCATAGCATGCAAGATTAATTATAATCAATAACAATATCAATTAAGCCATCCCAAGCTTATTCAATCATCACCAATATATTCATCATCAATTATTACAATCCAATGCAATATATCATGTTTATCAATTAATTAATTATCCATACCATATGAACGGAATCCATCTAATCAATAATCACATTAATAACAACACCAAAAGGGGATATACTATCAACTCAATCACACATTACGACAATCATTAGTTTTTATCAAGACGTCAAGTCAATCTTCATATATAAACATATCTACATCCTTTATCCATTCATAATCCATGCATTTAAAATATAATGCTCCCTTATCTGGAATCTGAGATTCCTAAGCTCACATTTCTATTCTGGTAGCGTTCCGGTAATGAACCTATGAACATAACCTGATATTGTTTCCGATTAATTAATCAATCACTAAAACCGTCTAATTTAATCATTTTCTAACCTATCGAAAACCTGAAACATTACAATATCTAACAATTTAACAAAACGATGAAGGCTCAGAGGATTATGACTTACTAAATGTCACTAATGAGGTCCGACCTCAAATTCTTAAGGTTCCAACATTGTCCATACTTCCAAAATGATTCTAAAACAACCTATAACCATGGAAATAAAGTCATTACAACTTGAATTCATGAAACGCAACCAAACCGAACAATGGGTATTTAATTTATACCTTTTTCAACAATGGAATCAATCACAACCTAAAATTCATGAATTTAAAGAATTTAAGGAGTGGGGTTTATGGAATCATACCTTTAAAATGGAAGAATTTAAAGAACCCATAACTTCATAATGTTACCTGTGAAGAGAAGGAGGAAGATGGAGCTTGATTCTAGCCTTAATTTAAGGGAAATTGAAGAAATAATGGAGGCGGTGGAGTATGGTATAGCCATGGGTGAGGAAGATAAAGAATGAGTGGTCTTTCTTTTCTTTTCCTTGGCATGTGAGAATGAGAAAGGAAAATGAGGCAATTGGATCAATTTGATACTAAGGGCAGAATTATCTTTTTGCTCATCCGGTTAATTTTAAAAAACTAATCTGGTAATTTTAGGTTAACTAAAGTTACTCAGATTCATTCCAAAATTGATGTACCCGCCTTTAATTAATTTAACATTCTCAATTAATTATCTGATTAATAAAAATTAATCAATAATTAAAATTAGGATGTTACATTAAACTTTTGATAAACTTTAATATCAAATTTGATGTTAAAACATACTATATTGAATTTGTTTAGTGATTTCAAATTAAATTTTGATTAATTATTTTCTATAAATATATGTACAAATTAATTATGATAATTTAGGATACAATTAAAGGATGTTTTGAAATTAAATAAAATCTGATCCGGTCTGGATACCGGCCCCCAATCTTGTGACGTCAGAATGGCCTCATATAAGGAAAACCGGTGTCCTGGTTCAACTTTACCACACCGGATATCCGATGTCTGGCCGTCCGTCCTCATCTCACGACTGCCCCACTTATTTTCTCTATAACGGATCTTTGTTCATTTTCACAGAACATTTACATAACTGTTGGCTTTTCAGTCACAGCAAGATAAGAGCCCCTAATAACTTATCAGCGAAGATACTGTATGTAGCAAAATATGTCACGTCAATGGCCTCAGAAAGCAAGTGGATGTGTCAGCAGATTATGCGGAAAAGGTGATTATCCTCTCCTCTTCCTAGAAGATCGTACTCTGATAATTGACCTACCCTCCTGACACATTCTGAGTGCTAAGCCACCCTGATTGACATAATGTACACGCTATCAGAGCTAGGGGACCCACTTGTATCCAACGACTCATTTTCTCACGTACAACTATAAATAGCTCATTTCAATACACATGCAAGGTATCGTTGTTCTATCTCACACTTCACTATTACTTCGCTTGAGTATTCATTAAGCTCTTACACTCTTCTAACTTGAGCGTCGAAGAATCTTCGCAGGTGGCACCACCTTTCGCCCCCCTGCAACGCGAAACACTGGTGTGAAGGATCTCCAGGACAACAAGACCGGCCTCTCCCACTGAGAGACCGGATTGATACATCGGATACACATTGTTCCGGTGTGCTAACCCTAAAAACACCTATAATCTTGTGGCTGGTCCCACACCGGATCCTAGACCCCGGTCCAGACCAGTTCATTGGCACGCCCAGTGGGACTCGTTAGAGTTATTCCCATTTTCGCAGAAGTTTGGTTGTCACGATGGAAGGTGATGGGAGAGATTTTGTTGATGGTCACGTGGAGGATGTGACCCATCAACAGACTGGAAGGAGACTTGTCTTCGAGTCTCCTGTAACTCAAACTCGGAGGATGGTGCAAGTGCAAACACCTGACCCTCGCGATGAGGTTATCAGGCAACTCAGGGAGGAGCTGATGGAGTTGAAACGGGAGAGAGGAGGAGCTGGGGACAGGGCAGCGTCCCATGCAGAGGATTCTCATCATGCATCAGCGAGGGATAGATCTACAACCCTCCAGTATTCGAAGATCCCCACGTATGAAGAGAGAGAGCAGACTCAAGACTCTGGTGATAGAGTCAGTACCAGGAGAAGGGAGCAGGCGGTGGTGACTTCAGGGACGTACAAGCTCAGTGTCCCTTTCTCAAGAAGGCTGATGAACGTTACCATCCCGAAACATTTGCAAATAACTCAGCCACTGTCGATAGGGAAGTATAATGGAGAAACTGACCCCACTAAGCATTTGGATGCTTATGTGTATGAAGCTATGTATTTGGGAGCAGATGAAGATGTTATGTGCAGGATGTTCCCAAGAACGCTGACGGAGGAGGCTCTCAGCTGGTTTAAAAGCTTACCCTCAGGATCTATAGACTCTTGGGAGGAAATGGCTGCTGCATTTGAAAGCCACTTTGTCATCTCTAGGGATATCCCAAGAACCTCCCACACCCTGGCACAGATAAGGCAGGGAGAAACTGAAACTCTTAAGGAGTTCTTGAAAAGGTTTTATAAGGAGGCAGCTCTGGTCCCCAACCTCACAGAGGCCATACAACTACATATTGTAGTGGAAGCTCTTCAGCCTGGTTCAGCCTTTGCCCTATCTTTGGCAAAGAGCCCCCCAACAACCTTCGAGGAGTTTCGAAGGAAAGCTTCCAAGTACGTGGGCATAGAGATGCATCTAGAGGCAACTGCAACAAGAATGAAGCCTTCAGCGCCCACTCAGCAGCCACGGAGAGAAAAGGAGAGAGTGAGGCCTGAGAAGCATGCCTTTAGAGAAGACTTTGTGAACGCTCATCCGCATCCACGAGATAGGCGTGTATCGTCGTTCGACAACTATGCTCAGTTGAACACCAGGCATTCACAAATCATGAGGGAGGTTGGTTGGCCAACGTTGAACGTCTTTGGTATAAGGAAACCAGCCCCAGTCAAGAGGGGTGGTAACCCACGTAAGTATTGCACTTTCCATGAACAAACGGGGCACAATACTGATGAATGCAAAGCATTAAAGAATACGGTGGAAACTCTCCTTCGGGAAGGAAAGCTGAAGCAGTATTTGTTCAAGGAGAAATCTGTAGATGAGCCTCAGAGGATGGAAAAAAGGAATAGAGATCCTGATGACGAAGATGATAATACATGTAACCCAGCAAGGAAGTTCACTGCAGCTGAAAAGCAGAATGGAGTAGTGATTGCTGAAGGTGCCCAACAAAATAACATGCCCCAGCAGCAGAGGCAGGGCAGACGAGAAGTGATTGAGATGATAGCTGGAGGATTTGCGGGAGGAGGAGCATCAATCACAGCAAGGAAGAATCACCACAGGATGATTCTGTCTGTTCAGGGCAAACCAAGGGATAACCGCCCTTTCAGGGACGGTATGGCAGCTCCGACGGTGTCATTTACTGATGATGACTTTGGCCCAACAATTCCAGGAGGTGATGATGCAGTAGTTATTGTGGCAGTCATAGCCAACAAGGATGTCAAGAGGATCCTCGTCGATCAGGGAAGTTCTTGCGATGTTATCTTTTATAATTGTTTCAAACGAATGGGTTTCAATGATGCAGATTTATAACCCTACACGCAAGAACTCACAGCGTTTAATGGAGCCAAGCAACCCACCAAGGGGTATCTTGACACTCTGATTTCTTTTGAAGGAGAGCCTGGTGCGAGAACAGTCAAGTCAAGAATTCTGGTGATTGATGTGGAATCCCCATACAACGGTATCATAGGCCGTCCAACACTGAATGCGATGGAAGTAATTGTATCCACTCCTCACCTCTTGATCAAATTCATTGACAAGGACAACGGTGTGTCCTCTCTCCGCGGTGATCAGGAGATGGCTCGATACTGTTATAACCTGAGCCTCAACATGGTCAAGTTGGAGGCATTCAATAAGAAGAGGAAGCTGAATAACGGAGGAACAGCGGCAGGGTCTGTCAGTCTAATTGATCTGGACCCCAGAGCGGAATTGAAGATTGATCCACTCAATCCCTCTAAGCCCACACCGGATGGTGGTTCCAGGGACGTTGTCTTAGGAGATTCCCCAGAGAAGGTTACGCACATCAATGATAAGCTGGAGTTTGCTATGGAGCAACGCTTGTTAGCCCTTCTTCAGGAGTTCAAGGATCTTTTTGCATGGACAGCAGCAGACATGCCTGGGATGGACCCTGATTTTTGTTGCCACAAGCTTGCCGTGTACCCTGAAACAAGACCGGTGGCCCAGAAGAAGAGGAGGTTGGGACCGGAGAAGCAGAGGGCAGTTTGTGAGCAGACAGAGGAGTTGTTAAAAGCAGGCTTTATAAGGGAGATACGCTACTCTTCTTGGCTTTCTAATGTGGTTATGGTGCAGAAGGCTAATGGCAAATGGAGAATGTGCACAGATTATGTGGATCTTAACCGTTGCTGCCCCAAAGATCCATATCCCCTACCCAACATTGATCGCATGGTGGATGATTCATCTGGTTACCAGTACCTCAGTTTCATGGATGCTTATTCGGGGTATAACCAGATTCCGATGTGGGAGGGAAACCAAGAGAAAACTGCCTTTATCAATGACCGCGGTGTTTTCTGCTACACCGTCATGCCTTTTGGATTGAAAAACGCCGGCGCTACCTATCAGCGCATGATTAACAAAGTATTTGAAGGGATGCACACCAAGCTGGTCGAAGTTTATATCGATGATATTATAGCCAAAACGCCCGCTGGAGGAGACCACATTGAAGATCTACGACAAGTTTTCACTAGGCTTCGACAGTACAACATGAGGTTAAACCCCTTAAAGTGCACCTTTGCCGTTCCAGCTGGGAAATTCTTGGGATTCATGTTGACCCAACGGGGCATTGAGGCTAACCCTGGAAAATGTCAAGCAATCCTGGATATGCAGAGCCCCAAGAGCCTGAGGGAGGTCCAATCATTGAATGGGAAGGTAGCCGCACTGGCTCGCTTCATGCCCAAAATGGCACACAGATCCCTTCCCTTGTATAAGGCGTTGAAGAAACATAAGAGTTTTGAATGGGGAGAGGAGCAAGAACAAGCCTTCCAGCAACTCAAGGCCGTTCTCTCGAGTCCGCCAATACTGGTTAAGCCTGACCCTGGTGAGATTTTGATCCTGTATTTAGCAATCTCTGATGAAGCCCTAGGCGTAGCCTTGGTTAAAGAAACCCCTGAGGGGCAGAGACCGGTATACTTTACCAGTAAGACGTTCCAGGGGGCGGAAGGAAGGTACCAGAAGATTGAGAAAGCTGCTCTAGCAGTCATGTGGGCATCACGACGGTTGAGGCCCTATTTCCACGCGTACCCAGTACTGGTGAGAACGGATTTGCCTCTCCGTTCAGTACTTAGCAAGCCCGACCTCGCCGGGAGGATGATAAAATGGTCTATCGAGCTGTCTGAATTCGAAATTTCGTATGAGCCTCGAGGAGCCATCAAGGCACAAGTGTTGGCTGATTTTGTTGTGGAGATGACTGGGGCGGACCCTGCCACCCCTCGAGCGCATTGGACCATTTACGTTGATGGATCGTCGAACAGCAAAGGTTGTGGAGCAGGTGTGGTGGTAGAAAGTGATGATGGTGTGCACTTAGAAATTTCCCTCTGATTCAATTTCAAAACCTCCAACAACCAGGCTGAATATGAAGCATGCTTAGCCGGTCTCCGTGCGGCGATTGACATCGGAGTATCAGCAGTCACACTGTGCAGTGATTCACAATTGGTGATTTCGCAGATCCAGGGGGAGTACCCAGCAAAGGAGCCGCAACTTCAATTATACTTGAATTGTGTTAATGAGTTGAAGGGAAGGTTTGAAGTTTTAGAGTTCAAACATGTGCCCAGAGAGGAAAACACCAGGGCAGACATCTTGTCAAGACTTGCAAGTACAAAGCAGCCCGGCAGCACAACAACGGTAGTTCAAAGCACTTTGACATCACCCAGCATACCTCTGTACCCTTCTCTGAATGCTGTCATGGTGAGCTATCCATATGAGGATTCTTGGGTCATCCCCTATATTCGCTATTTGGCTGATGGTTAACTTCCCACTGATGAGAAGGAGAGGAGACGAGTGAAGAAGGAGCTGCCATATTTTACTATGGTCGATGGTGTTCTCTACAAAAGGGGATTCTCTGTCCCATATCTTTTGTGTTTGAGAGAGGACGAGGTTCAAGCGGTTTTGGAGGAAGTGCACGAGGGGCAATGTGGGCACCATGCTGGGGGCCGAAGCTTAATGAGAAAAATCCTCAGGGCTACATATTGGTGGCCCACTGTGAAGCAGGATTCTGCAGATTTTGTTAGGAAGTGCGACGCTTGTCAAAAATTCTCCAATCTCCACCATACACCGGCCCAAGAACTGTCCTCATCTGCTGTGCCTTGGCCGTTCTACCAGTGGGGCCTTGATATTTTGGGTCTGTTCCCCACTGCGCCAGGAGGTATCAAATATTTGATCGTGGGGGTAGACTACTTCACCAAGTGGATCGAGGCAGAACCAGTAGTGCATATCACTTCTGCGCGAACAAGACGTTTCGTGTATGAAAATGTCATAGCTCGATTCTGGGTGCCAGGGCGGATTATGATTGACAACGGCACCCAGTTTACAGACAAAAAGTTCACGGATTTGCTTGAAGGACTGGGGATAATCCAGATATCTTCGTCTGTTGAACACCCCCAAACCAATGGACAAGCGGAGGTAGCCAATAGAGAAGTGCTAAAGGGGTTGAAGAAGCGTCTGGGCGAAGCAAAGGGAGGATGGACCGACCAGCTATGTCATGTTTTATGGGCATACCGCACTACGCCTCATTCTTCAACTAACGAATCCCCATACCGGCTGACGTACGGGGTTGAGGCGATGATTCCAGTGGAGCTACAAACAAGATCGGCTCGTGTGGAGTATTTTTCAGCTGAAGATAACAACGCCAATTTGGCATCAGAACTGGACGTCCTCCAGGAGTTAAGGGAAAAGGCTTTTGTCAGAGATCAGACAATAAAAGCAAAGGCAGCACTCCGGTATAATAAACGTGTCCAGTACAGAGCTTTCAACACCAGAGATCTTGTTTTGAGAAAGGCAAGTGTGGGGAATAAGTTCACTCACCAAGGAAAGCTAGCACCGACGTGGGAAGGTCCTTATAGAGTTTCTGAAGTGACTGGAAAAGGGTCATACCGGTTGGAAGAACTTGATGGAACTCCAATCCGCAACAAATGGAACACTCAGAACTTACGTGCTTATTACAGCTAGTTGGTAAGACGGCGTGTACTCTTTTTCCTTACTTGAGTTTTTTCCCCTTGGGTTTTCTCAAGAAGGTTTTAATGAGGCATGACCCCAACTACGCTCTTCATGTAATGTACTTTCAATTTTAATGAGAATACATTTTAACCGCCCTATCATTCTCACTTTTCTTATGTGTTGTGATTTATAGCCGTAGTTTAATACGCATACACCTCAGGACGGATGAACTCAACTACCAATTCTATAGTTGATGATATAACTCCTCGAGGAACTGATGAAGACCCCTCAGGATGGATGATCTCAATCACACATCGTGTGTTTTGACGATGTAACTCCTTGAGGTGGAATGGGTTGTAGGGCTGGTCCTTTTTCAAGGCCACAAACCGAACCCCATTCGAAGACACATGGGTTGTAGGGCTGGTCCTTTTTCAAGGCCACAAACCGAACCCCATTCGAAGACACATGGGTTGTAGGGCTGGTCCTTTTTCAAGGCCACAAACCGAACCCCATTCGAAGACACATAGGTTGTAGGGCTGGTCCTTTTTCAAGGCCACAAACCGAACCCCATTCGAAGACACATGGGTTGTAGGGCTGGTCCTTTTTCAAGGCCACAAACCGAACCCCATTCGAAGACACATGGGTTGTAGGGCTGGTCCTTTTTTCAAGGCCACAAACCGAACCCCATTCGAAGACACTTGGGTTGTAGGGCTGGTCCTTTTTCAAGGCCACAAACCGAACCCCATGCGAAGGCTTGGGCGCAGTAGGCTGGTTCATACAGAAAACCACGCTGAACCCCGAGTAACGGGCGCAGTAGGTTCAGGATTAGCCCTGATCCGAACCCCGTGTTGAAGGCTTGGATTGTAGGATTGCACCGAACTCCAAGTACGGTTAGTAGGATCAAACCAAACACCGTGTGAAGACTTGAGGTGTAGGACCAAACCGAACCTCAAGAGAAAGGCGTAAAGCTTACCCTTGCCAAAGCTATACAAAAATTCAAAGGCAATATCCGTCCTCAATTGTGGAATATCCACCCCAGAGCGGTTGAGCGCTCACGTACCCGCTCTACGTCTTCGAGGACAGATGAGCATTTTTATCTTTTTAAGAAGTTAAAAGGTAATTCTTGAGATAAAATTTCCCTTCCCAATGTACTTACACTTGGGGACAGGGCATGCTTTAACTTAATTGTCACTTCTTTGTTACAATTTGTTATCTTAATCCGGTGTGATAAGTACGCTTTAAGCAGCTAGGTAACTACACAGAACGGATTCGCAAAGCATTGAAAACAATAAAGTGTATTGTATAGCACTAAGTTATTCAACAATCATACATTCGACGCAAGCAGTTGAAGAAAAACAGCAGTGAATTTTATTTCCAAAAAATAAAAATTGTTCAAGTCACAAGGTAGTTAAAGCTGGAGCTGATCCCAGTACACAGCTATGAATAAAGCATAAATTAAGAGGCCAGTGCCTGATCCTCCGCAGTGGGCACTCCTGCCTTCTCCGTTTTGTCCTCTACTCCAGTTTGGGCACCTTCTTGCGTTTCAGCTCCAGAGGCAGCGGTGGACGTTGTTGGCTCCATACTTTGACCTTCTGGAAGGGGAGGCAGTTCATACAGAGATGCACGGGGTTCATGGTGCGAGCCGTCCTTATGCACTTCGACAAGTTTTCCCCCATGGAATTCGAAGAACAGATCCAATCCGTACAGATTCAGCTTCACTCCAGGGTTACAATAATAAACTTGACGAAGGGCCAGGCCGAAGGATTCATACGCCACATTTTTGCATATCTCCAAGGCTTTGGCAGCCTTGGCCTTCGCAGCAGCTAATCTTCTTTGAACCTTGGCAAAATCCTCTTCTGAAGGCCCAGCACTCGCACCACCCTTCTTGAGTTCCTCAATTTGGGCTTGCATCTCCTTCCGAAGGCTCTCCCACTCCCCAAGGTCTTTGTCGCGACCGTCCTCCATAATTTTGAGATCGTCAGCAAGTTTAGCCAATCTCTTCTTCTCTAGTTGCAATTCTTCTTCAAGAAGGGGTATGGATTTGTTCTGTTTCTGGAGGTCGGCAACTTCCCTCTCTAGAGCCTTGTTCGCAAAATGAACTTGGCTTGCCTCTTCAGTTTTCCTCTGGAGCGTCTCTTTGGTTTTCTTCAATTCTGACTCCACGCCCCTATGAACTTCATCTTGCTTGGTCGCCCATTTCTTCTTCACCGCGAGTTCGGTTTCAAGTTTTTCAACCTGATCCATATAATCTGCCTTCTCGCTCAGGGAATCAAGGAGGCCGGACAGTTCATCCAGTTGCCAACGCCCGGCCTTACAAGCACCTCGAACCCCAGCAGCGTCGAGGGAAGGGCGGAGGCAATATCGTGCCTTTGGAAGAGTGGGAGGCATGGACCCCTGAAACCACAAGTAGGGAGAGAGGAAGGAGTCACACGGAGGCTCAAACGCCGGAGGAGGACCATTCCCAGAGTCCGGCTCTGAAGCATTCTGTGAAGAAGGGGTGGAGGATTCAGGAACGGGTTTCTTTCCCTTGTCCTTCTTCAATTCAGTTTCTTCGACTGTCCTCTGACGCTTCTTCACAGGGTCATCAGAGGAGGGCTTTTCTTGATCTGCCTTTTTTACAAGATGCCTCTTTTTCCTCCTCTTCTCTGGGACGGCCTCCTCGTCGCCCGCTCTAGTGGCCTCAGCTGGTTCTTCTGTTTCCTCCTCATCAAAGAGTGGAACCTCATCACCCATTGCAGAGGTTAGGGGAATGAGGGGAGTTTTGGTGGCATTCCTCTTCGCCTGGATCTCATTCTCCTCTGAGGAGGAATCATCGTCAGCCATCATGGTCCTTAACGACAACATCTCTGGGCAGGCTCTTTCGATTTGTTCTGCAAAACAAGAAAGGTCGAGTTAGCACATAAGAAGAAAAAATAATCAGAGCGGAATAATTATACAATACAGACAGAGTAAGAGCGGATATTACGGAGGTAGGCGTTTCGGATGTCGTCCTCGGCCAAGAGGAGCCTGCTGGAAAATCCTTTGAGGGTCTTCGAGGCCGTCTGCATGGCGCTCAAGACCTCAACAGAGTGAGAGGAAAGTTCACTCTCATCTGTGTAATAAGCACGGCTCATAAGGAGAAAATGCTCGTGCGTCCAGCTGAGAGGAAACTTGGTAAATCCCTCCTTGTTTCGCCAGAAGACCGGCTTATTTGGTTGAATACGGACCCGCGTGTAGTAGTGCTTGAAGGAGCGTCCATCCACCTTCGCGGATTCCGTATAAGACTTGAAATTTATCACCCTTGAGTCACTACGGAGAGTAATGAACCCAAGGCCGCCCCTCTTATTAGCACGGCGGACCACCTGGCAATAGTGAAACAGTTTGGCCACAGTGGCGGAGAAGTTGAAATGCTCCCCCAGAACCTCCAGAGCCCGGACTAGACCCCAACCATTGGGATGAAGTTGTGTAGGGGCGCAGTCTAGGAAGCGCAGGACGGCCATCTGGAATTCCGTCATGGGGAAGCGTACTCCCAACTTCAAGAAGACGAAGTCGTACATGTAGACCGACCTCTCATCAGGGACGCTGTGGCACACTCTCTCAGAGGGGCGTGGTGCCAGCATAGCGTATCGTGCCTTGTACTTTTTATCTAAATATATTTTGCAGCGGAAAGAAACCGTGCATTCTTCTTCACTCGCATGGTGCGAAGGGATCTCTAGGAATTCCTCCTCCACCCAGCAGTAGGGTTTCTCCCTGTTGAGTTTCTCCCAGTCAAGCCGGTGTGCCACAACGTTGACACACCCTTCAGCAGAGCGGAGAACTGGTGTTTTTCCATGTCCTGGAAGGTCCATAGTTGTGCAGGCACGGTGGAACGCGTACGTACTGTGGTAAAAAGCAACATCGTCAGAGAGGTAACCTTCAGCATTTGACCCTTCATCAGAGCGGCTGGTAGCCCTCGAGTCAAAGGGAACCCCAGAGCGATGTTGGGAAGAGGACGCTCGTGAGGAAGAAGCTTCGGCTCTCTCTGAGCGACGGGGCCCAGCCATAGGAGGATTCGCTGGAATCCTCCCACCACGGTGGCTAAGGGGGGCACGAGAGCCAGAATTCCCCCTGTTTGAAGGACCAGCGTGGCCTGCTCTAGGGCGCATGATGGAAATAGAATGAACAAAAATTGCAAGGAGTTGAAGGAAAGGGAGGTTACCTAAAGGAAGAAGATCTTTGAGAAGTTTGAAGACGACAGAGAAATTCCAAAGAAATTTGAGCAGAGGTTCACTAAGCTTGAAAACAAGAGTGGATTCCAAAATCTGCTAAGAGTCCCTTTTATAGGTAACGAAGAGGCACAGTGTTTCGTCGAAGGTCACAAGGCTTGCATCAAAACGCAACCTTTTCAAATTAAAACGACTCCGTCGTTTCGTCACATACGAGCGCGAAAATGGTAACGTTTCAGTAAACATTTTGGCAAAATGCGCCCCCCTTTTCAGTTTGAATTCAGGCCCAATAAGCCCAATCGACGGTTACACTCTTGGGTAATGATGGCTCGTGCGCAAAAAAACGCATTTACTGTCCAATCATGCCATGCGCATTTAATGCCTTCAACCACTTTTCGAATACCAAGGGTTTCGATTCTCAAAGACCCTTGGGATTTCAATCATTTATTTTATGCTGTCTGAATCCGTTGTATGCAACGCGAGAAGAACGGTCACTCGTTTATTAGAGCGGACGCCACAGAGCTTCCAGAGACCTTCCAGAATGTACCACCGGCATCCAGACTTCTCTAGAGTTGTGTAGCTCATATGAGCAACTTAACAGTCCCTCATACAAGCTAGGGGATAGATGATCCGGTCTGAATACCGGCCCCCAATCTTGTGACGTCAGAATGGCCTCATATAAGGAAAACCGGTGTCCTGGTTCAACTTTACCACACCGGATATCCGATGTCTGGCTGTCCGTCCTCATCTCACGACTGCCCCACTTATTTTCTCTATAACGGATCTTTGTTCATTTTCACAGAACATTTACATAACTGTTGGCTTTTCAGTCACAGCAAGATAAGAGCCCCTAATAACTTATCAGCGAAGATACTGTATGTAGCAAAATATGTCACGTCAATGGCCTCAGAAAGCAAGTGGATGTGTCAGCAGATTATGCAGAAAAGGTGATTATCCTCTCCTCTTCTTAGAGGATCGTACTCTGATAATTGATCTACCCTCCTGACACATTCTGAGTGCTGAGCCACCCTGATTGACATAATGTACACACTATCAGAGCTAGGGGACCCACCTGTATCCAACGACTCATTTTCTCACGTACAACTATAAATAGCTCATTTCAATACACATGCAAGGTATCGTTGTTCTATCTCACACTTCACTATTACTTCGCTTGAGTATTCATTGAGCTCTTACACTCTTCTAACTTGAGCGTCGGAGAATCTTCGCAGGTGGCACCACCTTTCGCCCCCCTGCAACGCGAAACACTGGTGTGAAGGATCTCTAGGACAACAAGACCGGCCTCTCCCACTGAGAGACCGGATTGATACATCGGATACACATTGTTCCGGTGTGCTAACCCTAAAAACACCTATAATCTTGTGGCTGGTCCCACACCGGATCCTAGACCCCGGTCCAGACCAGTTCAAAATCTTTTCAAATATAATAGAGGGTAAAATTGGATACAATATAAGATTATTAGATTCAAGATACAACTAAATGGTTTAATACTATATAAGTAGTTCCACTTACAAGAAAACTTCATATAAGTAGTTTAAATAGTGTAGAGGTGGATTTTTTTGGTGATGTATATTCAATTTGAATATAGATTAATATTTAATTAACTATATATTTATGATTTTAACCCTCTGCTCTCATACCATTAAAATTGTAACGTCTTAATTTTACTTTCAATTTTTAAGGCCTGGAAAAAAATTTACGTTAAAGGCATGCAACAGACCTATAGCAAAATCACATAACCCAAGGGAGCCCATAGTTTGGCCCCAAATGGGAAGAGAAACCAATTAAAATAAGGCAAACTCACCTGGGTGAGCCTCACTCGCTTGGGCAAGCACCTCAAAATTCAATATCCTCACCTAAGCAAGCCCTACACACCTAGGTAAGCACACCACAGCTTTCAGGTCTTCAAACCTGAAAGTAACCTGTGCAAGTTTTACCCACTCGCCTAGGCGGGCCACTTACACCTAGGCGAGTTATACCATCCATCTCTTAGATTTTGCATAGGACCTAAGAGTAACCAACCATGCTTAGGGCCAACAACCTAAGCGAGCTAAACAAATGGAAGATTTTGCTAGCCCCTTAGCCTATCTAAACCTTGTTCAAATTGCATCAAATTTGGTACAAAACTTATACACTTCATTTCTAAGTTATTGGTCTAAGTCCTGTGTCAAAATACTCACTCAATTAGATTTCACGACATTGAAAGGTTTAAGGCATAGACATTAATTTAAAAAATAGGTGAAATCACAATTAGTGGTCTTTGGCATCACCCACCATGCACATATACATCATTACACCCAATTAGGACTTGACCATGACCATTTTTGTCAATTTCATCATCAATTGCACTAAATCACATAACCATCTAGGTTATGTACATACGAGTGTTTCAAACTTGTCATTCTAAACATGTAATTTCGACACACCGAACAGTTCATGGACATACAATTTTTATATGGATCTCACATTAATCTATCTCACAGTCATACATATAAATGCACATGGACCACCCATGGCACAATAGTGTATAATCTAGCTAATCACATCATCTCACAACTATACATAACCTCCAACGAGGCAATAGACTCACATACACATACATATAATCTATCGTCCCTAACCAATGTCCACCAAGGCTTTACGACAATCAGACTTAACTCAAAACTATACGAGTTATATACTTCTCAAATTGCACATGGCACCATCCAATACCCTTGGTGCTTTACCATTTTCACCTTTTGTGAAGTTTATGACCACCTTTGTCCCTTATTATAAGAACTTTTTGAGATGTTTCTTTAGTCCTTAATATAAGAACCTCTTCAAAAAGTCAATAGCATTAATTAATTTTTCACCAGAGTACTCTTATTAATCATTAATGAAATAAACATTAATTAAGTAGAAAGTGAGTAAGATTTGTGATTATCAATAAAGTTAAGAGGGTACTTTTGTAAAATTGGGATAATTTGTAAACAAATTAAATGACTTTAACAACATTAATCAACTTTTCTTAAAAATTGAAATTAGTTAAGAGGTTCTTATATTAAGGGACGAAGATAGTATAATTCAACAAAAAATGGTAGAAGAGTGAGTAACCATTTTGTTAAATGACAAATATTGAACTAGATTACACTAAACATAACATTATCTAGTTCATACAATATCTCATCAACATAATAACAATAAATAAGTCATACATTGTCATTTAACATTATCAACATCAATCACGGTTTCTTACATTCATCAATCATCATTAACTACATTGCAGCTCACCTAGGTCAATGCTAGTATGCTAATGCATATGTATACGGGTCTGACTTTACTAATGGAATATACTGCAGTATTTAAATAATTACCATATATAATATTTTTACCGGTATCGAATGATCGTTCATTTGTAACATCGTCACTCTCAGTGACTACAACATCTCAAATCATTTGGTGTTGTGGACCAGTCCTAGAACCTCATTCTAGAGCGCCTATGGTTCCTTAAGGAGCCACTATGGGGTCTATGCTTTACCATCAGATCGCCCTCTCATTTAGGCTCCCTTATAGGACCCTTATATCCTATGAGCACTCCGACAAAGTGTCACACCCCGGTTCCCCGGACCCGAATCCCGATGTAATTAAGTTAATCAATCGATACAAATATGAATAATTTTTTTGTTATTTAAAAGTCTGTACACCCAACATTACATCGAGACCCAAACCGCAAAAATCTGAAGAGTGACGATAAGATTTTTATAAACTGGATCGATAATTAAATAGCCTTAACATGTATAAAAAAATTATTAAGTTTACAATGGAAAAAAATATGTATAAAGGGCATATGCCTAGTCCCATATATATATGAAGATATCAAAAGGCAGTGAAGAAATCAAAACCAGGTCAATTCACTTGAGCGAGACCATGAGCACTCGCTTGAGCGCGTATAAATTCACTTGGGCGAGCCACACTTGCTCGAGTGAAAAACGTCCAGAAGCAAAATACAATTAATTCGCTTAAGCGAAACATCCCTTGCTTGAGCGAAAATACCACAATCAAATCACCATGAATTCTCTTGAGCGAGACCCAGGCCGCTTGAGCAAAAAAGAGACATAATCAATTTCAAAAGGAATCATTTAAGCAAGGTCACCCTCGCTTGTGTAAAAAAGAGAAAGAATCATTTTTAAAAGAATTTGTCCAAGCGAGATCCAGCTCGCTTGAGCAAAAATAACATAAAGGCATTTATACATTAATTTACTTGAGCGCCCCCTACTCGCTCGAGCGAGATCACGACAGAACCACATCCTTTGTCCCTCGCTTGAGCGAGACCAATCTCCTCTGAGCAAAAATGGACCAGAAACCATATATCTGATGCATAACAAACTAGCTTGAGTGAGACTCATATCACTTGAGAAAATTTATCAGTAAATGCATAATGACTTAGATAAATCAATTTACGAGGCATACAATAATACATTTGCCTAGGATTTGGTCCAAGCTATCTATTGGCACACATTTATACACCTAATTTGGACTTATCCCAACAAGTCCCTCCTCATAATTTGAGCTCTAGATCATCACATACGTAAATGGCATTTTAGATGCATTTTGAACTAACCAACCATGCCAATTTGAGATGTAGGCCTATTTGGCCATAACCACTCATGCACACAAGTCATACACATGCATTGTGAGTTATAGGAACCCTCTACATGAGGTATTAGTCATCCCATGGGAAAATGGCTTATCCACTTCCCAATTATGCATACATAAGTCGTATAATCACCTTTGCAAACTAATGATCATGCTATTTCAGATTTCATTTTTTATCATCAATCAACTTTAATCATTCATTCATTGATTTGGCATAAAATCAAATATCACATTGTCTCAATTCATTATCAAGGTCATAACAAGGAAATTAGCCATCAAACATCAAGGTCAAATTTCACCCATGACTTCCCCTCCCCAAAATATACATCTGATCTTATACACATACAAGCATATACACATAAAATATGCTTTGTAAAATTATTGTCGGCCAAGGCTCACAAGCTTTCCTTCTATATTTACCTTCTCCAAGCTCGACCTCCAAAAAGGGTAGGATATCCAACATACCTACATCGACCTATAAAAATGGCAACTAGGAGGTGAGTAACATATACCAAATGAATCAATATCATACATTATGATAATATATATATACATGTGCACAACATAAGTTCCACGATGGATTCATATAATCCAATCATACACCACATCAATTCGTATATAGCACATGGTTTGCTTGATGCATTCACACTATACACAAACCAAATCATTAGCAATCATATCAAGCACAACCATGAATTTAATGTTAGTACCACAAGTTTGTCCGTTCACTTTCAATACTTCATTACCTCTAAGGGCCACCAATACTCGACATATCCTTGGCTATATGTGAATGCTCTTAAGGCTAATGCATATACACAAATGTCATAACACCAAATACGGATCCGACTGTAGGAATAACATCATAAAATATATGGGTGAAGCATAGGTGTGCTACTATGTCACTACTACAGTAGTAAATGTGTACACTTATTTTATTATTTGCATGCATAACAACATCTTTCACTGGTACCAAACCGCTATCGCCCCTTTTACAGCACTAGTTACCCCGTGACATGTAGATTCAACAATATGGCCATAATTGCCATAAGTGCTACGGGCCCCTCCAGAACACACATCGAGAGATTTATTTTCCATTACTCATTCATCACAGAGCCGTCCACCCACTAGCCCGCCACACAGGGTGCCTCGTCACCAAACTCTAGACAGCTTCGTGATTCCATTGAATCACTAGGGAACAATACATTTTACCCATGCATTGGGTCGCCTTCCCACTAGGCCCGCCTGTTGGAATACCTAATTTCCAAACCAAACAACGTATGATATGTCATGGATGCAAATACAAATTCAATGCATTCTCGCACTATGCATCCTAAATGTCACTCCACAATCAACAACTCACCACCATCACTTAGTGGATTTTAGTATTTTCATTATTCTAAGACATTACCAATCATCATTGGTTTTTTCCTTCACATCAACAGTCAGTGGCATACAATATCCATACACATTGTCTTTAATTTATATCATGGGATGCTCACACATTCGTATTTCTATCCAATCACAATTATGGCAACAAACTCAAACAAATCACAAGCCATATATCGATTGACATTAAAGTCCTTATTCTAAACATTTACCATATAACACAGATCATTCCAAATGTATTTCAAGTCAAATATCACATCAAGATACTCATCCAATTCAAGCCATAGAAACACATCCATACATACATATCAACAATGGATGAAATCATGCATTTAGAAATGTTACCCCCTTCTACCTCAAGAGAAGTAGAAATTACCGCGGTCCAAGGTCCCACTTCACCAATGGGGTCGGTTTCCACACCATACAATATACCAAATAATTATTTTGTTTAAACCACCAAGATTCACCCGCCCTAAGCTAATTACTTGGTGTTAATGAAATTATTACCCAGTGCTACCTTTCATTTTCATTCATTTCATATTCATGCAACATCCATTAATGGGTCTCCATATGCATGTCCATTTACTATTAATGTTTCCATCTCTCATCATTAATATCATTCTCCCAACATAAATAAATACCCTTCCACTTATATTTCCCATTTCCCCTAAATTCAAAGGTTAGGGTTTCATTAAAAACCCAATAACCATCATTAATATTCATCATCTACCATCACATGCATCACCATTTTCGTGTACCACCTCACCCTCATAAATATTGCATCTATAACACCATACCTTAAGGTTTTCCATCATTAATGGCTTCCATCAATAACCCACTTGCATTTAACACTCTCCCACCAAACAAAACCATAACCTAGGGCTTAAGATACCAAAAGAATGAAGGAACTCACCTCAAGTTCCAAGCAAACACAAGCCCTATCACAACCATAAAAATGGAGAGGCAATGGGGAAGTTTCAAACTCAAACACCTTCCAAAGTGAAGAGGGAGAGGCAATATTGATTGGGTATGGAAGAAAACTCATAAAAATGGTGAGTTTTGTAATGAGTGAGTTTCTGAGAGGAAGAAGGGGTGTGACGAAAATGAAGGAGAGGGGAGAGAGTTTTGCACATGAAATGAGACAGGAGAAAGGGATTTTGGTATTATAGTTTAACCCTTTATTAAAATCCTTTCGTTTTATAATAAATAGGATCATTGTACGGGCTCAATACTTATCTAAAAATTACTCTGAAGATATATTCGGATTCCCAATAATATTCTTAACAACCCTGACCAACAGTACCTCAATTGGAGATACTTAGTCTGACACTCATATTTCAATCAGGTATTAATTTCACCTCTTTAAGCCATAATAAATTATGAATAATCATAAAAATTCCTAATTTAATCATTTCTAATTTTTGGGACATTAGTCAATTCATAATTATTTACTAATTATTTCACTCAATTTAGTATTTATTTAAATTTTGGGATGTTACACAAGGGTTCTAGAAGCAATTCAAAACACCAATGACACTTGAATGCTTAGAATACTTCCTACAAGTCAGAATTTAAAGAATTTGAGATGAATTCAAGAATTGAAACCAAATACCCCAAGTGGGTTTTTGAAACTCAACCTTAGATCAAGGGGAAATTGGAAAGGAGGCTTACGCCCTTAAGCCTTTAAACATGTGTGGAAGGAAGATGAAGTTGAAGGGAGCTGGGTTCCTTGGGTTGAAGAAAATGAATGAAATAGAGGCGGGAGGTGGTGGTTTCACGGTTTAAAGGATGATAAAGAGATGCAATCTCTTTTATTTTCTTTATTTGTTTTTGTGAATAAGAAGAGT
This sequence comes from Clitoria ternatea, assembly GCA_037962975.1. Taxonomy (NCBI): domain Eukaryota; kingdom Viridiplantae; phylum Streptophyta; class Magnoliopsida; order Fabales; family Fabaceae; genus Clitoria; species Clitoria ternatea. The sequence goes on along the minus strand of CM075674.1, from coordinate 99,762,353 downwards.
AATTTAGATTTTAAGTGGTTAAGGGTATCTCAGTCCTTTCACATGTTTAATTAATTTAAACCTTATTCAACTTACCCCATTTTAATTCTAATAAACTAATCCTAACTAATTATTGATTATCAATAATTTAACTAATAATTTTAAATTAGGATGTTACAATGATTATATTAATTAAATATATATCTCACAACCACCAAATAAACCTTATATTTTTATATTTTATTTTGACAAACTCAATAGTATCCTTCAGCTAAAAAAGACTCATATATCCCTCTAAAGCGTAAATATAACTAAAGTATGCCTTAACCTTTAAGTCACATAGAATTATATGCATAGTTTAGTAATGATATAAAATATGATTATATATTAATTTATCAATAGGACACTAGGGCAATACCATATAATATAGTAAAAATTATGTTTCTATATATTGAAATGATAATTTATAGTTGTTCCACCCTGATAAAAAGGGGCCCACGACACCCCCTCTGCCCCCACACATTTTAGGTTAGAGGTTTGTTAAATCCCTAGCTAATCCCGTAGGATACAGTTATCCCACTCTTCATCGTGGACCTAGGCTAGAAGCCCTCCACGCCACACTTTCCTTCTTTGGCACATTGGTTGTATATATAGCCTCGAAGTCCCCCATTATAAATTAAGTGACATTTTGAGTAATTTAGCCCTAATTTTTTTAAAGTAATTTCTCTAAAGTCTTAGTTTCTGAACTATTGTGAACAATAGTATTATTTTATAATTTTATTCATATATCACATAAATAATAATAGTGTTATATGTGTGTCTTTATATATATATAAGACTAAATATACATAATACAGTAATAATTAATCTTAATTAGAATAAATCTAATAATTAAAAGTTAGAATATATAATTAGTGGTTAAAACTTAATTACAGATTAATACATATTAATAAGTATGAATGATAAAGATTTCTTCCTTATATCAATGATGATTTTATAAGTATAATGTTTTTTGTTTTAAATTAACTAGCAAATAATTTTTACATCAATTATATATATAAGTTTTTTTTATCAAATTATGTTTATAAATTTTGTATTATTTTTTCTTTCTTTATATTATTAGTCAAAATGTTATTTGAAATAAAAATTAACCTATTAGAAAATAAAATTATATTCTTTAAATATTTCTATTTAAACTTTACAATATAAATTCAAATCTTTTATTGATACAGTAAAAATAGTTGTAGGATCATTATAATTATTTATTTATATATATGTATTCTATTCCTATTTGTAGTGTGAAATAAAATAAAAATTATTTTACAATATGGAATCTATAAAAAAAATACACATAAATAGTGATCCGGTCTCAATACCGGTATCCGATCTGCTATACATATTTCAACGTCTTTGATAAGACATCTACGTGTAACCGGTGTCATCGGTATACATCCGGACTGTAATCCCGTATCAGGCGTTCTCCCTATACCGGTTATCCAGGATAACACCATGACATCGGATAATACACACGTCACTATGCAAAAGACAAGGATTGTTGCTACAGGGATCGATCAATAATTCCCTGCACTACGAGCCAAATTCTGCTCACGGGAATGGTCAACTTGTTCCCTAATCCTAGTCTACATTCTCTACGCTCAATATAAAATAGCCACTTGACCCAATCATGCAGGTAAGTGCGCAATATAATAATGCTAATGGGAGTTGGTGGATCCCCACCAACGAGTCCTCGTTAATCGAGCCAATCAGGTATATGAACTAACTTCATGATTGAAGTTAGGGATCTTGATCCTTTTCCTCAGCTCTTTTACGACTGATTCCTCTCTGAATACATTCCTTACTTGGAATATAGTCACTGACTTGAGCGTCGGAGAATCTTTGCAGGTGACACCACCATTCGCCCACTTCAACGCGTTAGGTCGGTGTGAAGGATCTCCAGAACGCCCAATCCGCTCTCCTCATTCAAGGACAACGGATACATACATCGGATACACATACATCCGGTCTACTAGACGGTATTGACATACTATTCGTGACTGGCTTGAGATCGGATCTCTTGACCCCGGTCCAGGACAGATCATTGGCACGCCCAGTGGGACCCGATAAAGTTATTCCCATATCCTTTGACAGAGCAAGTAATCCACCATGCAAGGCGAAGCACAAGACTCCATGGAGAATCAAGCTGAAGGCAGAACCAATCCTAATGCCTACAGAAAGCTCAACCTTGATTCTCATGGGGGCAACTCAAAGAAGATAGTAACTGTGTCTGATCCTGATCCTCGCGATGAGTTGATCAGACAACTTCAGAGGGAACTCGCTGAACTGCGAAGAGAAAAAAGGCAAAGCGAGGATAAAGAGTCATCTCGCACGCGAAATACTCCCCACACAACTGATGGTGAAAAGTCCACCACTCTTCAGTACTCAAAGATCCCAACCTTTGAGGAGGGAGAACAAACTCGCGATTCTGAGGATGCAGCTTCCCGAAGGAAGAGAGATTCAACAACAGCACCCCCATTGTCTTACAATCTTAAGGTTCCTTTTTCAAGGAGACTTATGGGCATCAGCATCCCCAAGCACCTTCAAACCACTCAACCACTTTCCATCGGAAAGTATAATGGTGAAACTGATCCAACTAAGCACCTTGATGCTTATGTGTTTGAAGCCATGTACTTGGGGGCTGATGAAGACGTGATGTGCCGAATGTTCCCTCGAACATTGTCTGAGGAAGCCCTCGGGTGGTTTAAAGGCCTACCTTCTGGATCCATAGATTCTTGGACGGAAATGGCAGCTGCCTTTGAAACCCACTTTGTCATCTCCAGAGACGTACCCAAGACGTCTCATACCTTGGCTCAGATTAAGCAAGGTGAAACAGAAGGCTTAAAAGATTTTCTGAAGAGGTTTTATAAGGAAGCAGCCCTGGTTCCTAACCTCACAGAATCTATCAAGCTGCATATCGTGATTGAGGCATTGCAGCCAGGATCAGCTTTCGCTCTTTCATTAGCAAAGAGCCCCCCGACAACCTTTGAGGAGTTCAGGAAAAAAGCCTCGAAGTATGTGAGCATAGAGATGCATTTGGAGGCAATGGCTGCAAAGAAAAAGCCACCAACACCATCTCCTCAAACCCAGAAGGGTAAGGAGAAGACGAGGTCAGAACGCATGGAGAGGCCATTCACCAATCCTAAGGTGGATAACCGCCCTCCTCAACCTCGAGAAAGGCACGTCAATTCTTTCAGCCATTATGCACAGTTATCTGCCAGACCATCTCAGATTTTGAGAGAGGTCGGATGGCCAGTTTTCAGCACATATGGCATCAGGAGACCAGCCCCTATGAAAAGACCAGGAAATTCACGAAAGTACTGCGATTTTCATGAGCAAAATGGTCATTCCACTGATGAATGCCAAGCTCTAAAGAACGCGGTTGAGACGCTAATTAGAGAAGGCAAATTGAAGCAATACCTGTTCAAAGAAAAATCCTTTGACAGGGCAGAACGGAATGAGAAAAGAGAAAGAGATCCCGACGATGGGGATGACAAAAACCCCAGTCCGGTTCGAAAGTTCTCTGCTGCAGAGAAGCAAAAAAGTGTAATGACCGATAATGCAGCACAGAAAGACAGCATGCCCCAGCAACAACGTCAGGGCCGACGTGAAGTCATTGACATGATTGCTGGAGGGTTCGCTGGAGGAGGAGCTTCAATTACAGCCCGAAAGAATCATCACAGAATGATTCTATCCGTGCAAGGGAAAGTCAAAGACAATCGCCCTTACAGAGGAGGAATTGAGGCTCCCATAATCTCTTTCTCTGACGAGGATTTTGGCCCAACCGTTCCTGGTGGTGACGATGCTGTAGTCATCACTGCTGTGATCGCCAACAAGGACGTCCGAAGAATCCTTGTTGACCAGGGAAGTTCCTGCGATGTTATTTTCTATAATTGCTTTGAAAGAATGGGTTTTAAAGACTCAGACTTACAGCCTTACACGCAGGAACTAACAGCTTTCAATGGCGCAAAGCAATTAACTAGAGGGTATCTTGATACCCTTATCTCGTTTGAAGGCGAGCCAGGAGCCAGGACGGTTAGGTCTCGGGTGCTAGTGATTGATGTCAAATCACCATTTAATGGCATCATAGGCCGTCCTACTCTGAATGCAATGGAGGCAGTTGTATCAACCCCACATCTCCTTATCAAGTTCATTGACAAGGATAATGTTGTGTCATCTATCCGGGGTGATCAAGAGATGGCTAGGTACTGCTACAACCTTAGCCTCAACATGACAAAGCTGGACGCCTCCAATAAGAAGAGAAAACTTAATGATGCTGGAACATCGGCTGGATCTGTAAGTCTTGTCGACCTGGATCCTAGAGCGGATTTGAACATTGATCCGTTCAACCCATCAAAGCCCACACCGGATGGAAGTTCCAGGGACATTGTCTTGGGAGATTCTCCAGAAAAGATCACCCATATCAATGACAAGCTAGATGCTGAAATAGAGCAGCGACTGCTGGCTCTCTTACAAGAGTTTAAAGACCTCTTTGCATGGACTGCAGCCGATATGCCAGGCATAGACCCTGAATTTTGCTGTCATAAACTTTCTGTCTATCCAGAGACGAAACCTGTGGCCCAAAAGAAAAGACGATTAGGCCCAGAGAAACAGAAGGCAGCTTGTCAGCAAACTGAGGAATTGCTGAAGGCCGGATTTATCAGGGAAATCCGATATTCCTCTTGGCTTTCGAATGTGGTGATGGTCCCTAAATCCAATGGAAAATGGAGAATGTGCATTGATTACGTGGACCTTAACCGCTGCTGTCCTAAAGATCCTTATCCTCTTCCTAATATAGATCGGATGGTAGATGATTCCTCTGGTTACCAATACCTGAGCTTCATGGACGCTTATTCTGGTTACAACCAAATTCCGATGTGCGAAGAGGATCAAGAGAAGACAGCTTTCATAAATGATCGTGGTGTCTTTTGCTATACAGTCATGCCCTTTGGCCTGAAAAACGCTGGGGCGACATATCAGCGCATGATCAACAAGGTTTTCGAAGGTATGCACACCAAACTTGTTGAAGTATATATTGACGACATAATAGCAAAGACACCGGTTGGTGGCGATCATATTGACGACCTGCGCCAAGTATTCACCCGCTTGAGACAATTTAACATGAGGCTGAACCCAATGAAGTGCACATTTGCTGTCCCTGCTGGGAAATTTTTGGGTTTCATGTTAACTCAACGTGGTATAGAAGCCAATCCAGGGAAGTGCCAAACGATTCTAGACATGCAAAGTCCTAAGAATCTCAAAGAAGTCCAATCCCTGAATGGCAAGGTAGCAGCTTTGGCACGGTTCATGCCGAAGATGGCTCACAGGTCGCTCCCTCTGTACAAAATACTGAAAAAGTCCAAGAAATTCGAGTGGGGACAGGAACAAGAAAAAGCTTTCCAAGAGCTTAAGGAGGTGTTGTCCAAACCTCCCATTCTCACAAAGCCTGACCCCGAAGACACACTCATTCTGTACTTGGCTATTTCAGATGAAGCTTTGGGCGTTGCCTTGATAAAAGAAACTCCTGATGGACAAAGACCGGTCTATTTCACTAGCAAGACCTTGCAAGGTGCTGAGGTCCGGTATCAAAAAATTGAAAAGGCCGCCCACGCTGTTGTTTGGGCCTCACGACGATTGCGTCCGTACTTTCACGCCCATCCAATCATAGTGAGAACAGATTTACCACTCCGTTCTGTCTTAATCAAGCCCGATCTCGCTGGGAGGATGATCAAATGGTCTATTGAACTCTCTGAGTTTGATATATCCTACGAACCCCGCAGCGCTATTAAAGCTCAAGTCCTGGCTGACTTTATTGTGGAAATGACAGGGACTGATCCGGATTACCCTCGAGTCCATTGGACCATATACGTTGATGGTTCATCAAACCAAAGAGGCTCTGGAGCAGGTGTAGTTCTCGAAAGTGATGACGAAGTACACCTGGAGATCTCCCTTCGTTTCAATTTCAAAACATCCAACAACCAGGCTGAGTACGAAGCTTGCTTGGCCGGGCTAAGAGCTGCAATTGATATCGGAGCTTCTGAGGCGACACTCTGTAGCGATTCACAGCTGGTGATTTCGCAGATCTTAGGAGATTATCAAGCTCGCGAACCTCAACTCCAATTATACTTGAACTGTGTCAAGGAGTTGACTGAAAAATTCTCAAAAGTGGAGTTCAAGCATGTTCCACGTGAAGAGAATACGAGAGCGGATATACTCTCCAGGTTAGCAAGCACTAAACGACCGGGTAGCACCACTACTCTGGTTCAAAGCACGCTAACGTCGCCCAGCATCCCTCTTTTCCCTTCTCTAAACGCCATAATGACTGACTCCCTTTACGGAGATACATGGATGGCTCCTTACATCCGTTATTTGGCTGATGGACAGTTGCCCACAGATGAGAAGGAAAAGACGAGGTTAAGGAGAGAATTACCGTATTTCACTATGATTGATGGTAATCTCTACAGAAGGGCACTCTCTGTGCCCTATTTAATTTGTCTCAAAGAGGATGAGGTGCAAGGTGTAATGGAGGAAGTGCATGGAGGACAAAATGGACACCATGCCGGAGGAAGAAGCTTAATGCGAAAAATCCTCAGAGCTGGATACTGGTGGCCCACAATGAAGCAAGACTCCATTGACTTCGTCAAAAAATGCGACGCTTGCCAAAAATTCTTTAACCTACACCACACACCGGCAGAAGAACTCTTCACATCCGCTGTTCCATGGCCCTTCTATCAATGGGGATTGGATATTCTGGGCCCCTTTCCAACTGCTCCCGGGGGCATCAAATATCTCATTGTAGGGGTCGATTATTTCACTAAGTGGATAGAAGCAGAGCCGGTGGTGCATATTACTTCAGCCCGAACTCGCCGTTTCATGTATGAAAACATCATAACACGGTTCGGGGTCCCAGCACGGATTGTCACAGACAATGGCACCCAGTTCACGGATAGAAAATTCACAGATTTGCTTGAAGGGTTAGGAATAACCCAAATATTCTCATCCGTCGAACATCCCCAAACTAACGGTCAAGCTGAAGTGGCCAACAGGGAGGTGCTTAAGGGATTAAAGAAGCGCCTTGGTGAAGCCAAGGGCGGATGGACAGACCAGCTGTGTCATGTCCTATGGGCATATCGGACAACGCCTCATTCATCCACCAATGAATCCCCATATCGCCTAACATACGGGGTCGAGGCAGTGATACCTGTGGAACTGCAAATTGCTTCCACAAGAGTTAAGTACTTCTCTGAAGAAACCAACAATGTTAACTTGGCATCTGAAATGGATGTCATACAAGAACTCAGAGAAGACGCTTTCGTCAGAGATCAAGCCATCAAAGCCAAAGTTGCTCTCCGATACAACAAACGAGTCCAATCAAGGACTTTCAATGTTGGAGATTTGGTTTTGAGGAAAGCAAGTATAGGGAACAAATTCGCCCATCAAGGCAAACTAGCCCCAAACTGGGAAGGCCCATACAGGGTATCCGAGGTCACTGGCAAAGGCTCTTATCGCCTTGAAAACCTTGATGGCACTCCAATCCGAAACAAATGGAACACCCAAAACTTGCGCATCTACTATAGCTAGCTGTTTCTACACTCTCCTATCCTTGTCTTCGATTGAATACTGGAGAATTTATTTTCACAGCTACGCTCTCCTTGTAATTCTTATTTTTGATTTAATAAGAATCTCTCATAACGATTTAACTCTTTCGAGTTTTTCTTATGCTGTGATTTTCAGTTTATCCGGTGTACAAAAGCATATTCAGGACGGATGATCTCAGCTACTTATTCTGTAGTTGACGATGTAACTCTTCGAATATGCGCAACACACAAGAACATACTCAGGACGGATGATCTCAATTACCCATTCTGTAATTGACGATGTAACTCCTCGAGTGTGTAAAAATTGAAGGCCCAGATTGTAGGATTAAACCGAACTCTGGGTACGGTTAGTAAGTTTGGCTGAACACCGGTGAAGGCTCAGATTGTAGGATTAAACCGAACTCTGAGTACGACTAGTAGGATTAAACCGAACGTCGGTGAAGACCTGAGTTGTAGGATTAAACCGAACCTCAGGACATGGGTTGTAGGGCTGGTCCTTCTTCAAGGCCACAAACCGAACCCCATTTGAAGACTACATGGGTTGTAGGGCTGGTCCTTCTTCAAGGCCACAAACCGAACCCCATGCGAAGGCTTGGGCGCAGTAAGCTGGTTTTTCTTCAAGACTACGCTGAACCCCAAGTGACGGGCGCAGTAGGTTCAGGATTAGCCCTGATCTGAACCCCGTATCGAAGGCTCAGATTGTAGGATTAAACCGAACTCTGAGTACGACTAGTAGGATTAAACCGAACGTCGGTGAAGACCTGAGTTGTAGGATTAAACCGAACCTCAGGACATGGGTTGTAGGGCTGGTCCTTCTTCAAGGCCACAAACCGAACCCCATTTGAAGACTACATGGGTTGTAGGGCTGGTCCTTCTTCAAGGCCACAAACCGAACCCCATGCGAAGGCTTGGGCGCAGTAAGCTGGTTTTTCTTCAAGACTACGCTGAACCCCAAGTGACGGGCGCAGTAGGTTCAGGATTAGCCCTGATCTGAACCCCGTATCGAAGGCTCGGATTGTAGGATTAAACCGAACTCTGAGTACGACTAGTTGGATTAACCGAACGTCGGTGAAGAATCGTCATTGGATAAAACCAAAGACCAATTGAAGAACGGCTAGTAGGATTCGACCGAACGCCAAATATGACATGGACAGTAGGATCAAACCGAACTCCAAACACAACAAGTAAGTTATACTGAACTCCAAATTAATACTCTCTTATGAAGTTTTTTATTTGGAAGTTTTATAACTAACTCGTAAACTCCGACACAAACAATTCATTCGGGTACGCCACAATCTAAGGCATTTTCACCCGAAATTCATCAGTCGGAAATATTTGAAGAGGAATTTCTATTTTAATCCTCATTCTCAAGATCTCTCACGTGAAAATCTCATTCAGAATTTATTCAAAGTGATAATCGCCCAATGATACTGGGGAACAACATCAACGATTCAACGAATAATTTGAGGAATGAACTCTCGTCTAAACGATCTCACAATCATTCCCCTTAAGCCGTCCTTGAGGCACTGATGTGTTTCCTCACAAGCGGTGGTTTTATTATGAAATCCATTTCGCATGTATATGTCCGGTATGGAGATTTCGTTTTACAATCCGATCTTCATTACTTAAATCCGGAATAATACAATACACATGCAATCCCTCTATTAAAGTTGTTTTCCACTAAACAAGAATGGAGGTAAAAAACTCTTTTATTGATTCAATAAGAATTACAATTCGTGTAATAATCCGGAGCTGATCCCGGAACACAGCGAATTCAAATCAATAAAACGAAAAAGCAAACAAGAAAGGCGCTACTCTTTCCGGCTTGAGTCTCCCTCCTTCCCCTTGCCTTTGTCTCCGGTCTTGCCTCCTTCAGTGTGAGAGCTCGATCCTGTACTCGAGGGTTTCAAGAGGGAAGGTCTCATTGATTGACCTTTAGGTAAGGGAGCAAACTTATAAGGTGTTCTAGGCGGACTCTCTTGACGATTGTCAACGATGGCCACCAGTTTCCCTTGGTGAAACTCATAGAACGGATCAATACCGTTCAAATTAAGTGACACCTTGGGATTCCGGTATAACACCTGACGAATTGCCAACCCGAAAGCCTCCTTGACCGCCTGGTCACACATGTTTACAGCATCATCCAGGTCTGCTTTCAGGGTCTTGACTTCGCCATTCGAATCCGCCAACTTTGATAGCAGCTCCTTTTCCCTACGTGACCAATCATCCGCTCCTTGGGAATAGACGACCTTAGCCTCCTTCAACCCCTCTTCCAGCTTTGAAGAGCGTTCCTTCTCCACACAAAAATTGGCATGGAGGTCAGCATTGATTTTCTTCTGATCAGAAACTTGACCCTCCAGCTCCTTAGCAAGCTTCTTCAACTTGGCAATTTCTTCATCCTTCTTCTGAGTTTCTTCTTTGGAAGTTTTTAATTTTCCTTCTAATTGGAGGATGATTGCCTTGTCCTTGCCAACCACCGAGGTGAGCCTCTCATTTTCTTCTGTGAGCTCGCGAACCGACTTGAGGAGCTCGGATAAATCAGCCAAGTGCTTCTGTCCGTCGTCGCAAGCTCTGATCAGTTCTTCATTCTTTAACAAGGGCTTCACCTTGGGTGAGGATTCAGGAACGCCCTCTGGAACAGAGCCCTCGTACACCGGATGTTGAACAAGACCGGAATTACCTTCAAGAGAGCAGGGGGCTTTGGGCGCGAAGTAAGTCGTTATTGGCTTCGCCCCACAAGTGATTACACTGCCGGGGGCATCCGGAGTGGGTTCTTCCGCTCTCTTCTCTTTAGAGGGCACAAGCTCAGCAGCCCCTCTTGAAGTTTTTGGTTTTTTGGGCGAGGGTTGACGGTCTGAGGTCTTCGAAGGATCACGCTTAGTCCTCTTCTTTTTCTCGACCACCTTCTCAGATCCGCCCTCGATCAGAGGAATATCGTCACCAGCAGACGAAGTTAATATTATCGTCTCAGCAGTAGCCTTCTTTGAGTTCCGCTTGGCCTGAATGTCATTTTCAGCCGCAACGGAAGTCTCTCCGGCCTTGAGACCTTTTAGTCTATTCATCTCTGGTGACTCGCTCTGAATTTCACCTGCACAATTAAAAGACACAATCAGAGACGAAAAAGTTTCAAGACATGACATAATAACGCATGAAGAATGGCAGGGAAATTACGTAAATACTCCTCGCGGGTAGACTTTGGTCCTAACAAACGCTTGCAGGAGAAAAATTGGTGTGAGGCTGTGTAGGACTGCAGAGCCGAAAGAACTGAGATTGAAGTTGGGCTCAGTTCGTCCTCCTCGGTATAGTATGCTTGGGAGGTCAACAAAAAATGTTCATGCGTCCAAGTCACTGGGAATTTTGGAATCCCTTCTTCAGTTAACCAAAAAATTGATTCACTCGGATGGACGCTAATCCTTGTGAAATAGGACTTGAATGAACGCCCATCAACTTTGGCGGAGTCAGTGTACGCCTCGAAGTTGATGATCTTGGAGATAGTCCGGAGGGATATCAAGCTCACTCCTCCTTTCTCCTTATTCGCACGACGGACCACTTGAGTGAAGTAGAAAAGCATGGCCACCGTCGGTTTAAAGTTGAAGTGCTCCCCAAGCACTTCAAGAGAGCGGACCAATCCCCATCCGTTAGGGTGAAGTTGCGAGGGGGCGCAGTCCAAGAATCTCAGGACTCCCATCTCAAACTTCGTCAAGGGGAAACGCACACCCAAGTTCAGAAATAGAAAATCATACATGAATAAGGACCTCTCGTCCGGTGTGTGGCATATCCGTACTGATGGAAGGGGAGCAAATACTTTAAAACACCATTTGTATTTATCCTTCTTCCATACGGTAAACCGCGGCTCCAGCTCCCCTTCATCCTCCCGAGCGTGGACGGACTGTGTCTCACGAAATTCCTCAGCCACCCAGCTGAATGGGCGTTTCTGTTGGAATTTCACCCAGTCTATCCGGTGTGCAACCACATTGCAGAGGCCGGACTGGGTCTTCAAGATATATTTCTCAGAAGGAGATCCCCCTTCAGATGATTTCCTCCCAGTCGCTTTCTTCACCACCATTGTGAAAGCTTTTACACTGCGGTAAAAATCCACATCGTCAGATACATACAGGTCACCGCTCTCAGCACTCTCACTAGAGGAGGATTCTGAAGAGGGTATAATCGCCTTTCGCCTCTGATACGGCGACGCCTCCCTCTCTGAGCTTAGTGGCTTCGATTGAAAGACCACTGGAATCCTCCCACCACGAACTGTGGGGTTTTGATTGAAGGCCCTTCCTCCTCTTCCTCTAGGGCTGATACCACTGAAACTAACACCTTTCCTAGACATTCTCAGAAATTGAAACAAGACACAAAGTATGGAAAGAAAGTGGTTACCTAAGGATGGATGAGGATAGTGAATTAAGATTCACAGAGGCAGACACGATAATCTTCTCGAAACTTTTGCAGAAGTTCGTCAAGAGAATTAGGAGAAATGGTAACTGAGATTGCCAAATATGCCTATATCAGGGCACCAAAATTTTTCAAATACCCACTAAACATAACCTGTCGTTTACCCACAAACGACTCCCCGTTTAGTGGACCAAAATTGTCGTTTAGTACATCAAGGCGCGAAAATGCCATCGTTTCGTCACAGAGCTTTCTAAATGGGCCTACTAAATCCAAATTTTAGGCCCAACAAGCCCCTACGTGACGGTTATTAAGACATGCGCATTTAACGCAATAATGGCGCGCCCACGTGAATTAAGGCATTAAATGTCCAATCATTAGAAACGTGGCCACCATTACTCGAATACCAAGGGTTGCGAAATTCGATAAACTTCTGATATTCCCATTATCGAATCCGCCCTTAAAATTTCACCACTACGGAACATGGATCCCAGAGCGGATATTTACACTTCGGTACAAACCCGAAATCCAGATGTACTACGATCAATATAGCTCATATGAGCAAGTCAACTGCTTCCTCACATCAGCTAGGGGGGCAGTAGAGGTAAGACTCGGATTGCCAATTGAATCCGCACTCCTTTGATTGGAAAAATTCATCAGGACGGATGATCTCAATCACTTATTCAGTGATTCGATGATGTAACTCCTGGTACGAAGAGCTCCACTAATCATTCCAGGACGGATGATCTCAATCACCTATTCAGTGATTCGACGATGTAACTCCTGGTATGAACAATTCTCATCATCATTCTTACGATGAAAGTATTCACTCAATCCGTACTCCTACGATTGAAAAATATCTCCAGGATGGATTATCTAAATCACTTAATCTGTGATCTGACGATGTAACTCTTGACGATGTGTACTTTTCCAGAACGGATAACCTCAGTCACCCATTATGTGATATGACGATGTAACTCCTAACGCGGTGTACCTGCCCAGGACGGATGATCTCAATCACCCATTCTGTGATCCGACGATGTAACTCCTGGCGCCACACACACCCAAAGGACGGATGATCTCAATCACCTAATATGCGACCTGATGAAGTAGTTCCTGGTATCGTACACATCCCCAAGACGGATGATCTCAATCACTTATGAAGTGATTTAATGATAAAACACCTGGCATGATCAATACTCATAATCATCTTTATGATGGAAAATTCCGAAAGACAGTCCGCACTTTCACTTTCTAGTGGTATTCTCCCAGGACGGATACTCTTTATCACCTATTCTGTGATACAACGACGTAACTCCTGGTGCAGAAAAAACTCCCATCATCATCCTTATGATAAAGGGCTCAAACACCACTTCCTTGCAGTTCCCTAAACTTGGAACAATATTATCATCTCCTATAAGAAAGCAGTCATCCGTCCTGTTACACTACTTTGCTAAACAGCGGATCGACCCATCTTTCCCCAAAAGAATTAAGGATCATGCCCCAAAGACAGGCACCTTCTTCTTAATACGCACTTGGGGACATGTATATATTTATCCGTTCTAAATTTTATTTGTTATTTAATCTTCCTAGGCTATTATTTCAATCCGGCCTTAAGATTAATTACACTGAACGGATTAGTAACAATTTATATATACATGAAACAATGAAGACAAATTTCTTCAACCAAAATTCATTCATTGAAATGAAATTACATACAATAGTTCAGAATCCGGAGTTGATCCCGGTACACAACTATACATATAAATGAAAACAAAAAATTACAGAGGAGGAATCTGTTCTTCAGTTTTTTGCGCCTCCTCAGCACAAGGCTCTCGTCCCCCTTCCTTTGGGACCTCCGCAGGAGTCTCACCTCCAGGAGCCTCAGCCCTTTCTTCAGAAGAGGGAACCTCGGACATAGGAAAGACGTAATCCGGTCCCATGGTTTGACCCTCAGGAAGAGGAGGCAAACCATACAGGGACGTCGGTGGGTCTTCGTGACGACCATCCACCACTGCGACTAACTTTCCCCCATGGAATTCATAGAACGGATCCATTCCATAAAGGTTAAGTTTCACAGTGGGGTTGCGGTAGAACACTTGGCGTATAGCTAGGCCGAAGGATTCTTCAACAGCCCGGCTGCATATGTCAACAGCTTCTTCTCTCTCAGCTTTCGCTGTAGCCAATTCTCCCCGCAACTTGGACAACTCCTCACTAGACACCTCGAACTCCGCATTCCTAGCCTTCAATCCCTCTATCTCAAGAAGGAGCTTCTTCTCCCTTTGAGACCACTCCTCAGCATCAGCTTTATGTTTATCCTGGCTGCTGTGGAGTTCTTCCTCCTTCTCTGCCATTTTGCCTTCCAAGTTCTTAAGATCGACTTTGAGTTTGAGATTCTCTTTAGTGATGAGATCCCCAAACTCCTTAGACTTGTGAAGACGATCTTCCATTAACTTCACGGCAGCTTTGTCCTTTTCCGAGGAAAGCTTGAGTTCTTTCAATTCGTCACTCAATTCCTCAACTTTATCGGCGTTGCTAGCCAACTCGCTGATTGAAGAAAGCACTCCAGCAAGTTCGGCTAGCTGCCACCTTCCGGCCTCACACGCTTCCGTAATCTCTTTAGGACTGAGTGTAGGCCGGAGTTTATACATCGGTGGTGGAAGAGTGGCAGGAGTAGAACCTTCATAGGAGAGGAAGGGGGTGAGAAACGAGGTCGTTGGGAAGGAGGTCGGATTTGACCCAGAAGCTCCAGCAGCAGTTTCTTTACCCTCCGAAGTTTTGCGCTTTTTGGACGGGCCTCCCACTGAGTCATTCTTGATTTTTCTTCTCCTCTCAGAAATTAGAGGATGACCCGTGGATTCATCAGCGGCAGAAGAACCGCCCTCAACCAACGGAACGTCCCCTTCTGCATCCGAGGTCAGTATTATTAACTCAGGACGATCCTTGGTTGAGGGCCTGGGCTTCACTTCATTCTCACGGGTGACGGATTTACCAGCCGCTTTGAATTTCTTTAATTTATCCATCTCCGGAGTTTGCTGTTCTATTTCACCTGCATGAACAAACACAAGATGTCAGCAACTACAAATATTCTATACACATTTGATAATGGAGAAAAGATAGAATAAAACGAGAAGTACGCAAATATTCCTCCCGGACTCCGCTTGAGCTACTTAGCAAACGCCTACACGAGAAGACGTGACGACCTGTAGTGTGAGATTCAAGCGCGAACAACACTCTCGACGTCTCACGAGATAGATCGGATTGGTCTGTGTAGTACGCGTGCGAGCTCAAGAGGAAATGTTTGTGTGTCCAACTCAGGGGAAATTTGTCGACGTCCTCTTCGTCCTTCCAAAATTTTGGTTTGCCCTTCTTGATGGAGATGCGAGTGAAGTAAGTCTTGAAGGACTTCCCATCAACCTTGGCCGAATCAGTATAAGACTCAAAGTTCACAAAAGAACAGAGAGTCCGGAGTGTCACCAAACCAACTCCGCCCTGCTTATTCGCCCTTCGAACTACCTGAGTGTAGTAGAACAGCATCGCTACAGTTGGCGTGAAATTGAAGTGCTCCCCAAGCACTTCGAGAGCTCGGATGAGGCCCCAACCGTTGGGATGAAGTTGAGAGGGTGCACAGTTCAAAAACCTCAAGACACCCATCTGGAGTTCGGTTAATGGGAAGCGGACACCCAAATAATGAAAGATGAAGTCATACATATATACTGAGCGGTCATTAGGGACGAGATGGCATATCCGCTCTGTCGGAAGTGGTGCGTAAACCCTGTACCACTTTTTCGTCTCTTCATCCGAACTCAGCGTGAACCTCGGTTGAATCCGAGATCCCTCCTCATCCGCATGACGAGAGGCAAGGTCCTTAAATTCGCTGGACACCCAACAGAAAGGCCATTTAGCCTGAACCTCCTCCCAATTCAGCCTCGAAGCAACTACGCTGAAGAGACCTTCTGCTGTCTTTGAAATGGCGCTATCTCCAGAAGATCCTTCTCCAGTTGCCATTGGAAATATCTAGACCGAACTCCTTAATCTACGATAAGGAATAAAATGTCGTCAGAAAGTTGCAATCATTACTCACTGCATTTCTAAAGCAACTACAATCAGAGGGCGACTCTGAGAAGGGAAAGGTCACTTCCCGCAGTGAATAAGATCCCCTTTCTGAGCGACGCGGTTCAGTCTTAGGAAGAATCACAAGGATTCTTCCCCACGACTGTTGGGGTTGAGGGAAACTGATTCCCCCCCCCCTTAGATGAAGCCTACTTTCTATAACTACGAGTAGCAACTCAAAACGAAACTAAAGCGACAAGGAAGAGATAGTTACCTCAGATAACACTAATGAATTTGAGGAACGAAGAAACCCTCGCAAAGTAGGCGATAAACTTCCTTGCAAAATTTCTGCAGAGTTTCGTTGAGAAAGCAAAAGCAAGTGGAACTCAGAATCCACTAAGTATTCCTTTTATAGGAAACAAAGAGGACCGGTTACCTCCTCTTGAAGTTGTGTCGTTCTCGATAAAACGCACCTGTTCACAAGCGAAACGACACAACCGTTCCAAATTCTTGGGCGCCAAAACGATAGCGACTCAGAAAAGGCCTATCCACTAGGCCCAAAAGTTTTGAAAACTTCAGGCCCATTAAGCCCAAAACGACGGTTAATGAGATTTTCATCTCAGACGCAATAATTGCTTGCCCACGTGATTAAAAGCATTAATGTCTAATCATGCAACGCAATTTACGCTTTACAGCCGTTACACGAACTTCAAGAGCTTTCAATTCCAATAAACTCTTGAAATTCTCACACAACGAATCTTTGTCTGAATCCGTTGTGACAATACCGAAAGGTCTTTTCTATTAAATTCAGAGCGGTTCTTTACGAACGACAACAGATGCTAAGGAACTGTTACACACGTAAGCTTACCGATATTAAGACCTCTCGCAGGTTGAGTAGCTTATGTGAACAACTATTCAGTCCCTCACACAAGCTAGGGGACATATGATCCGGTCTCAATACCGGTATCCGATCTGCTATACATATTTCAACGTCTTTGATAAGACATCTACGTGTAACCGGTGTCATCGGTATACATCCGGACTGTAATCCCGTATCAGGCGTTCTCCCTATACCGGTTATCCAGGATAACACCATGACATCGGATAATACACACGTCACTATGCAAAAGACAAGGATTGTTGCTACAGGGATCGATCAATAATTCCCTGCACTACGAGCCAAATTCTGCTCACGGGAATGGTCAACTTGTTCCCTAATCCTAGTCTACATTCTCTACGCTCAATATAAAATAGCCACTTGACCCAATCATGCAGGTAAGTGCGCAATATAATAATGCTAATGGGAGTTGGTGGATCCCCACCAACGAGTCCTCGTTAATCGAGCCAATCAGGTATATGAACTAACTTCATGATTGAAGTTAGGGATCTTGATCCTTTTCCTCAGCTCTTTTACGACTGATTCCTCTCTGAATACATTCCTTACTTGGAATATAGTCACTGACTTGAGCGTCGGAGAATCTTTGCAGGTGACACCACCATTCGCCCACTTCAACGTGTTAGGTCGGTGTGAAGGATCTCCAGAACGCCCAATCCGCTCTCCTCATTCAAGGACAACGGATACATACATCGGATACACATACATCCGGTCTACTAGACGGTATTGACATACTATTCGTGACTGGCTTGAGATCGGATCTCTTGACCCCGGTCCAGGACAGATCAAATAGTTTTTATAATAGTTTAATTAAGATAAGATAAATTTAAGATTAATCGTGTTGTTAATTAGATAGGTTATATAAAATTACTACTATCTTTTTAAATGTGAAAAATATTTCCAATACACTAAATTAGAGTAATAAACCATGGTTAGAAATTAAGTTTACATAAAATCACAATTTGATTTTCAATCATAAAAAGTTTTACATTTAATGGACTAATATAGTAGTTAATTTTTAACACAATTAACATAACATAACTTAGATAAGTTAACTATTATTCGATAAGTACAAAATTGTAATTTATTCATTCATTAAAATTATATAAACACATATGTATTGGTAGAATAGAATGTCAGAACAAAATCATAATTATATTTTTAACTAAAATTATATTTTATGGACTAATTTACTAACTAATATTAAGGATGAGTACAATAAAATAATTTAAAATAGAGTAACCAATCGTAATCTAGATATTTGTGACATCTCAACGCTGTTGGGGGTGGAGAGTGATAACCGGTACATGGGCACAGACAAGGAGCGGCTCCTGGTAGGCTTCCAACGAGGAATATGACATCTCAGACACTATTGAGGGTGGGAAGTGATCGTCGGTGCATAGGCACGGACAAGGAGCGGCTCCTGACAGGCTTCCAGTGGGAGGGACACATGAATAAACCAAATACATACCAGGATGAGAGGATCCAAAGACCGTATAGGTACGGGACTATACAGTACAACAAATGCATTTGCCTTTTCAGTACAACACACTGGAAAGGTCTCATGTTAGTTTGTAAGGATAGTCGTTCATTCTTGAAAAGCATGACCTCTCCTAATACGGTATGGTTCGGGAACGAACCATACCAAAATTAAGAAATTTACAAGATACTTTTTACTTTGTTTTAAAAAGTAGATTATAATGTAATGGAATGTTGTTATGATTTTATCAAATGTATATTAATTTCATTAAGACTTAGTTGACTTCTTCATCAATTAATTTAAAACACATTTAAAATGTCCATTAAGAAAGTAATTAAATAAATTGATTTAAATTTTTAAAAGAAAATTAACTTTGATTCCAAAAAATAGGTATTGAAAATATGTGTCTCTTCACTTAGTTTTTATCTCTTCTTCAACTTATTCATTCCTACATAAATTATGAATTGATGTTTCATCATCATTAGCTAAATCTTGTGATTATTTAATTTTTATCTGATCAATCAGCAATATATTATATGTCATTGCTATTTTATTTTCTTATTCTGTTGTTTTAACTGTTATCACTATTATCATCCATATTTTTACTTGAACTTTTTTATCTTAATTTATTATTATGATTTTATGTTTGAGTTAACCATAGTGTGTTGTTTTTACTATTACATCATTTTTCATATGATTGCTCATTTTGTATTCCCATTTTGTCATACTTTTTAAATATTTTTTATATTTAATTTAACAATAGTTTTCAACAAATATATTATTAAAATTATTTATTATTGTTGTCAGTAAATATAAGTTTAAATTAAATTAAATTAATTATACTTAAGAAAAAACAATATAACCATGCAGGCACAACTGTCGTTACTAGTGTAAGACAAATGAAAAAGTTGTACAAAAATAAATATAGCTAGTTAAACACAATCATAGTTTCTTTTATTTTTTTATATCGTAGATTTTTTTAATATTAAGACAGTTAAAGTTTAAATATACCTAATAGATTTTGTTTTTGTATATTAAGATAGCTAAAGTTTAAATAAAATATATTTTAAGTCAATCAGTGTAGACAAACTAGTATTGTTTTCCGTTCATTAGTTTTAATTGCTGCGAAATGTTCTCTTAAATGACTTAGTACACTTTACTAACAATATCAAAACTATAATTTCATAAATCTAGGAACTAAAATCAATAAAAGAAAAAATATAGGAATTAAATCCAAACATTCAATGAAGACAAAAATATATTGTACCCTTAATTAAACTATTCATTTTAAAATAATAAAAGAAAATTAAAAATTTAATTTTTTTAAAAAAATTTAACTTTTTTCTTATTTATATTTTGTTCTTTTTCATATGAACTCAAGGGTCTGCACCAACCAAAAACCAAAAAGCCCCTTCTTTCTCCCGTCACCTATACCAAACCTTATTGGTTATATTATTGTCTCTTCAACCAAATAAAATAAAACATGTCATCATTCATATTTCCTTTCCTCTTATTTTCCCGACATCCAAATATATGTAAAAATGTAAAATTGTGTGAATACTTGAACAAAGTCATTTTTATCCCCGATCGTAAAAAGATTTAATAAATAAAACAAAAAATACATTTAATACATCTGTTTTCTTCCGGCACTAGATATGTGGCATAAATCTGCCAGCTTCTTCATCCTTCACTAGGTAACTAGAAGTGCCTTTCTCACGCAGAGTGAAGCACTATTAATTTTATAATTGATTCTTTCTTATAAGAATATAACTCCGGTCACATTGCCAGCTCTGTATCCAATCCGTGTGATTTTTCCTCCTATTGTCTACAGCACGAAACTAAAGAAGGCAAATATACAAATCAGCATCTTGAACTCTCATGTCTAACTATCATCGTTCCCGCAGTGGAGAAAATAGTTTGAGACAAAAAGGATCACCTGAAAAACTGGTTCTTGTAATAGTTGTTCATTCCTTTTCACCTTGGTCCACAGCAGTTTGTTGCTGTGGAGTTAAAGAACCATTAGCCCAAGGCCACAACTTATGTTCAAGATATTGTAGAATTTGCATCTGTTGCTGCTTTCTCTGATTCGTTGTTCATAATATTTAAAATGTCATTTGATGGACATTTATCTGCAGCGTTTTCTGTAGATGTTTTGCAGAAGCATTCGGGCCAAGAATTAGTATAGAAAGACTCTGGAGGAACACGCTTGTGAGGTTCACCAAAGTTCGTTTTGAGCATAGCTTTCTTAATAGCTTCCTCAAAACCAGCCACTTGTCCATTCTCCCTATCAATGAAGATGGGGGCAAGAGCTTTTCTATCAGGTCTGATAGTAGTCCGGAAGCCATAATAAAGGCGATGTCCAAGGAGGTTATTGGCAAAGTTGCTTGGGCCATCATAAGTTGGCATGAAAATGTCAGAAAGAAGACAGACCATGTAATCCACAGCAGAACCAGCTAATCCCCTAGTGTTCTCAACAAGCTCTTCAGAGTGTTCAACAGAAGAATGATTCTCAAGTCGAGGGAACAAACTTCGGAATGGCTTCATAAATCGATCCCCACCAAACAATTCACCGGCTGCAAGATATATCCGGGTAGAGTTGTCAAAACCCAATGCACGCAAAATAAGACCAACCTGCAATGAGAAACCCATCAATGTACAACCAATTAAAACTTTGGTATATATTCTTTAACACATTTGAAATTTCTCATCACTGGCATGCATGTAAAGATTAGTCCATTTACCAGACCCTGAAACAAATTAATGGACAATCAAAGCAAAACTAAATTTTACCTCCTCAGGAGTCAACGGGCATTTTCCTATGGCCCTTCTCTCGTTATAGACAAGTCTTTTGGGTGCAAAATTTTCTTCTCGATACTTCTTCAAAATCTTTTGCTCCGCAGGCGTAAATATATCAAAGCATCTACAATCAACATGAGTAATTTACAAAAACAAATCATTGCATTTGCATAATTTTTTTGGAACAAAAAATTTGAGTTCATTTGTCTACTAATAAGACAGATTCTTGGACCAGCACCAGTAGTACATGCTGGTATAACTTATAACTAACAAGTATGCAGAATATCTTATAATACCATTATTGTATCTTTAAATAGGGTTCTGTTAACCAGTACTCAAAGGGCATTGTTTAAGGAAGCAAAAATAGAAATTTTTTATTAAGAGTTATGTATGTATTGCTTAGAAATCAGGATAAGTGGGTTTTAAATGTTTTGAAGTATAAATCTTTCACTTTTACTTTCTTAATCAATGTCCTAAAGGCACTTGTTAGCATTTTCTCTTTAAACATGTTAGAGCATCTTAGGTGATATGCTTGGATTGATTTCCATCAATCTAGTAGTAGTATAAATATGGTTCCTGTTTTGTCTTTTGCAACACATCACACCATATCATATAGCACATCGGTCATGTCCTTAAATACTAGAATATTATTTAGAATCTATATTTCTCTCTTTCTCCTTCCCTACCTAAATCCCTAGAATTTCCACACATGCTAATACAAACACTATCAAACACTCATGATATAACAGGAGAAAATTTGGGGTACATATCCAAGAATTTAACAAAGTACCAGAATTATTCATTATGTAGTGCAGTAAAAGTGATCACTGGAATAGCATTCAGTTTCTTGAAAAGATAAATGGGCCACCCATCATCAACTAGGACAGACTTTAAACTTGTAGCCAAAATTTGTTTAAAACACATGCCAACCCATTAGATGACTTGCATGCCAAAACCAAAAAGCAATCAATTAGGAGCTGTATTTTTAATTTTCATGCTTGGGTTGAAACAGGGTGATGGCATTGTCTGTGGGATGATGAATCAGGCCAACTTTTTCACAAAACTTAACTTGGATTTTATGCTACTTTTCCTATTGCTCAATGTTCTGCCCTAATTCTTCCCAATTCTTTGCTCTCTATCACTAATCTCTGTCTCTGAACATGCATGCAAACTTCAGTTCTTCTAGTGGTTATTGAAGCTTTGAGGTCCTTAATCTTTTGTTTTGGTTCACTCTCAAGCTTTGTTCTCAGCAGAATTTATGACACTGCAAGTATAATTCTAAAGCTATGAGCTAGAGTTCCTATACAAATAGTTTCACTGAACCATCAAGACTGCACATCAGTTCAGAACTAAAATGTAAACTACTAAAAGTTGGAAATATGTACATAAACTAGTCATATATCATACATCATATATAGATACATATCTGGTCTGACAATGATAACAAGGAAAATCACAGACTTGATCTATGATTTCTGACAAAGCTTTGGCATAAACATCCTTCTCTTAAAATCAAAGCAAAACATGCATTTAACTCATGATATCATAGATCATAAAATAACAAGTAAACAGTATTTTATTTGATGTTAATAGACATGCAAATATATTTGTCCAATGCAGCCCAAATAGCTTACCCAGCAAATGCCAACATATCCATCTCAAACCGAAGATGTATGGACATGAAGGGACCTTGTGCACGTAGCTTATCAACTATTGATTGACTTAGCTTCATGATATGTGGCTTGAATCTCAAAGCATGATAGTTCACTCTACACCTCAACCTTTGGTACTCAGGATTGTCAATTTCTTCAGCTAAGCGATGTGAAAAGGGAGTGAGATAGATGGCACCATGTTCCTTCATTTTCTTCAGAGCTTCAGTAGTATACCAACTTACAGGAGCATCTCTAGGAGGCCGAAGCTGCATCGTAATAACATCCAAACATATAATCAAGCAAATTTAAATAAATTTCAAACTACTTTTAGATGACCAAATTATTATACTCTACCTGATATGCCTTTATTTTCTTCTTTTTGGCATTTTTTTGATTTTCTGGAATGCTTTCAACAATCTTTACATCATACCTAAGTGTCTTGATGAAATGCTCAACATCATAGATACCATGGAAACCACTGCATGTAATAAAGAAAAAGGCACCTATTTAGTGTAGTAACTGTAGTTTGACATTGTTTAATCCCAAATTAAGAATCAATTCAACCACTACCTACTATTATAGTAAGGGGAATCTCCATTTGGTATCTTTCCTACTTCTCGAAAATGTCCAATATTTATTTCAACTAAATGTGCATGTTTTTTCAGGGGAAATAATCGCTTATTTAAAAAAAAACTCTCAGGAAACTGTCAAAAATAAACAATTAGTGCTACACAATAAGCCATCAAACATGCACTAAAACCAAAAGGGCAACAAATTGTCATTAAAATTAAAATTACCTACAAATGATCACCACTTGACCTACTCCTATTTGCAAAGAACTTGACAAAAAATGAACAAGGCAGCTTAGAGCTGGTATTTAGATTTAAAGAGATAGAACTGTCATGCGACTCATGCCATAAAAACTGAATTTTCTCTTTACATATGCATTACAAGTGCCTCTTTCCTTAGATCTGAATAAGATTTCAAATAACAAAAATCTAACAATTGAGCTTATGAAACTAAGTCAGACGTTTAAGTGAACCATGCCGTATGTGGATTTTGGATGTAAAATTAGGCCAAACTCACCTCTGTGCATTTATCAGGGAAGTTTAAAGAGATTTAATAATTATCCAAGTTAATAGTCCATCAGATAAACAAACAAGCATCTAATGCATGTTTATCAAAAAGCATAAGAATGGGATACCATAGCCAAGAGCATGAATAGGTATACACCAACGAAATGCACATAAAAACAAAAGAGTCATCCACATCAATTATTTCTGAGAAAATACACTCAGGCAGTTCTTTCCTTCCAATGAGACGAGGGAAAAGGAAATTTCTTAAGCAAATGACAATTATTCTCATTTCTCACTGATGGTTATCCTTACTTGATGTTTCAAAATATGGCAATATAGCAATACCTACCTTCTATCCGATGCATAACAAATAAACCAGGCACTATCTTCCAAATTTATCTGGGAAATTCAACTTATTGTTTATTCTCTATCTCACAATGAAATAGTGACAAGAATAATAATAATAATAATAATAATAACAATAATGGTTTGCTAATGGATGCCCTAAGGAGAAGTTAAATTCGAATAAATACTAAGGTCCTGTCGGGTGGTTTTCAGTTTCAAGTTTTTAGTGTATTGTATAATTTTAAAAATCAAAACTAAAAACCAAATTTTATGGTTTTGAAATATAGTTTTCAAACTGTTTTGAAGATGTATTAAAAAGAAATCAAAACTATTTTATTTGAATAAGTTTCAATTTCAAAATTGTATTTCAAAACTAAAATTTAACAGTTACCTGTCATCGTGCCAAAAGGAGTTTGCATCCAACTCAGGTAGCACTAGTGTAGCATTCATGATTCGTGCAGCCAGAACAGCATTAGAGATCTACGGCATTGAAATACAACCATATCAATATCAACCACACAATGCAAATACTATTCAATTTGAGTGAATGCACCAAATCTAAAATCAAAAAAAGAAAAGAACAACATAAAAACATTACTACAGTTATTATAGTGAGAAGAGAGTGAGAAGAAAAAGGTACAAACTGCAGTGCGCTGCTGATTCAGCCCGCCATTACACCGAACACGCAAGTAGCCGTTGCTCTCGCTAGGAGGAGCTGAGACAAAACATCAAACAGTATCAGAAAGTTTTAGAACATCAAAATTCAAACAAAATTCTTGCAACAGAAACAGTCTGTAACTACAAGAATAGATAGATACGCGGCCAATGAGTTCGCGGAGCAGACGACGGCCTCCAACCGCCGGGATCAGCGTTGCTCCAAAGCTCTTGTAAGCGGATCTGTTCAACAACGAAAGAAAAACGAATCACAAATCGCTGAATTACACGAAATAGGTGAAGATTCCATTTCGCAAACCAAAATGCATGAAAATTCCGAACTGAAATTTCTTCGATTTTCAATCGTTCAGCATGCGAAGAATCTAAATTGAATAATTTGCAAGAACCTCGGAACGGTAAGTGGATAGAACATTTGAAGTTCCTGTTGAGGAGTAAAACAAGGAGAGCGTGCAGATCAAGAGCATCACAGCAACAATGGACAATTTTACAATCATTCCCTTAAATCCTGAACTTCCGCCGTGTCTTCCATGCTGCCTATGAAAGCCAACTCTGAAAACAACCAAAACGTCGACGTTTGAGAATCGAAATCAAAATTAACCTCTAATCGTCATCTAAACCGTACCTCCTCATGGTTAAGATTCGATAGCTCTGTTCTTCTTCTTCTACGGATCTTGCACTTCAAGTTTATATTTCAGTGCCGAAGTAGGGAACAGTAATGCGGCTCGGCATGAGAAATGGATGACGCGCCGGGGGATAGCGGTTGCCGGTGGAGAAGTGGTGGTGAACGGTGGTGGGAGAGAGAAGGTGAAAGCAACTCACCGTCAATGAAATTAATTACGGAAAATGACTTGGACCCAGCCAGCTGTGATAGATTATGGGCTTCTTCTTGGTGGGCTTGAATAATGGGCTACGGAGATGGAACAAGAACATTTCTATTAACACCACCCCCTTTCTTTTTTAACTGGAAAAGTCATTATTATTATTATTATTATTATTATTATTATTATTATTATTATTATTATTATTATTATTATTATTATTATTATTTTTATATTTGATGGGATATTTCAATCGGCTAAAAGTTTATTTTACTGGTTGAATGTCATTTAAGTAAAGATGATTAAGATAAGATTTTTAGCTAGCAGAAGGCGTTTTAAAATTTCAACGGCTATTTAAATGTTATTGTTGCTTTATTGTCCCTTGATAATTTTAATAATTCTTATTTCTATCTTTTATTTTATTTCAAAAACTAAAACTTCTCGACGATTACTTTTTATATTTTGCTTAATGATCTAGTTTTAATAAAATACTTTTAAATGTTTAAATTGCAAATAAACAAATAAGATTTCATTTATCTCAAAATTTGTAAAAGATAAATGTTTATTTGATCAAATTTAATAACAACAAATGTTAAATTTTTTTTACCAGATACTCCATAAAATAACTAAACTCATTATAATATAGCAAAATTTATTTCTTTAATTAAAAAAGTTATATGAATTAAAATAACTAATTTTTAAGATGATGTATAAATGATTTGGGATAAATTAGAATATTTTTTTAAAATAAAGTAAATTTATATTTTTGGTCTCTTATGTTTAAAACTTGATTCAAGTTGATCCTTTATTTTTTTATTCAAATTGTTCATTTATTTTTATGACTTATTTCGATATGGTCCCTTATGTTTTGTCTTACAAAAATTCATCCATTATGTTTTTAATATGTCTTACATTTAATTTTTGTTCATCAAATTTGTTGACTTTTCATAAAATAATTTAAACAAATTGGTGTCTTTTTCGTTAATAATAATAACCATAATTAATTTGAATTGAAAATAGACAAATATGGTAGAAAATGCAATAATAAAGTTTGTTAAGTGATTTAATAGAATAGCATAAGGGTAAATCTAGAATGTTTAAAATCACATAAGGGACTAATCTGGATTAAAAAAAAAGATAAAAGATGGTGAAAACAAACCTTAAAGATAAAGGATCAATTTGGATCCAAAAAATAAGGAAGTCAACTTGAATCAAGTGTTAAACGTAAGGGACCAAAATAGTGATTTTGTCAAAAAAAACCTACAAGTTATTTGTAAACAAAAAAATTACAAGTTCTATTTAAATAAATAAACATATCTTTTTATGTCATTTTATACTTACCAGCTCTTATAATAGTTAATTTTAACAAATACTTTCAATATAATCAACTAACTTATAAGGTTCCGTTGAGCTTATTTCACTTCCTTTCACGCCTCACAAATTTGATATACGAGATTATCAAATCTAGAAAATGCATCATATTTTCTAATTACCATAGTCGAAGTGAATTCACACATATAGAATTATCACATTCGAGACTTCACACCAATAGGAAAAAGAAGCATAATAGACATTGATAAGTTGATCCAACAACTATGATAAGTTAAACCAAAAATATCATACGGACTCGTGTTTCTAGTGGTTTGGTTTGACTATGAAGTAAAAAAATGTCAAACCTTTGATGAAAAGTATTCATGTTTAGTTTAGTACTGTACCCTCTGATCGGGAAGGGACCCATGTTATCCTCTCTCTCCCTATCTTTTAGGCAATGATAAAGGATAATCAGAATCTCTTTAATATTGATAATATACGGTTATCTTCATGCCACCTTAGATCTGAATCGAAAGCTCCTTTTTCTTTCCTTTTTTACTCATTGTTTAAAGGGTTTGAATTAAATGTAATTTTGAATATTTTAAGGATTCTACCTTGATTTGTTCAAGCGTCTTACTTGTTCATTTTATTTTTTTTATATGTTGGAAGTTCTATATAATATTTTTGAATTATTATGCATACTTCAAATTGATTTTTTTAAAATAATGTTTGATTTCAAAGTTGTTATTTTATACTTATATTTATTTTGTAATGGATTTCAAGTGTTATGTTAGAAATTATGGTTACGTGACTTGACTCTTTTGAGTATAATTATTTAGTGATTTTGAAAAATGATAATTTTATGTAGTAGCAAATCATTCTCAAGAAAAAATGTGTTTAAAACAAATATATTCAAAATTAAGATTACTAAGGATTATGAAAACAGAATCAAAAAGAAAATTAAAGACAGTATAACTTCTCAACTTAAAATTATATAAGATTATCATAGATGGAGTTAGAGATGAAAATATTATTCAATCTATATATTAGATCGGCCAATCGAATTGGTTGACCTAAAAACTAGTGATGTGATCGATCCAAGTCATACCTTAAATTGAAAATGCAAAAGACTCAACGTGAACCGAGTTAACTCCAATGATTTTTATAAAAAAATGATAAACTGTAAAGTTATTCGAAATCAGTGGAATACAAGTTAGGATAATGAGGCTAACTATCTCAATAGATAATTTTTTTTCATCCACAAAACTTAAACCTAAAACCTTTTTTTAAGGGGAATAAGTATGGATCACTTAAACTAACCATAACCATATGCTAGTATAAAATACAAGTTGAATAAGATATAGTATTTAATAAAATTTTAAGAATCAATTTTTTATGGTAATTAATAAATTTATCATGTTGAAGGAAATACTAAATTACTTTTACTTATTTTTTATAATAAAATATATTTATCTTTATACATATTTATCATTTTCTCTTACTTTTATATACAACTAAATAAAAGGAATATTCTTTTATTTTTTTTATTTTTTCTCATTCCAAACAATCTAAAAATCCATTTGCATTTTCTTTTTATCTTTCCATTTTTCTTTCTCTCTATTCTTTTTTCCTTTACCAAATATGTTTTTAATTATATATATATATATATATTGTTTAAACGATTCGACTAATACATCATTGTTGAACTAACACTTATTATTTTGGCCGTGTTAATGACTAGCCCGAGTTTATAACACTGAGTCGTGAAATCAGAGACAAAATTGTCTCAAAACTTAGATAGAATTGTAGATTTAGTTTTAGATCGAGATGACATTCACATCTATTAAAGATAGGAAATTTTTTGACACCATGCATGTTGCCACCTATCTCATGTAAGGCTGATTACTTGGCTTAATATTGTGAGATCTGAATTGCTACAAATTGCCATGCAATTTACCGTGAGAAATCTTTTCCATTTTCAATCAAATTGCCATGCACTATTGTTGTAGAAACTTGCCATTTCCTTAAGCCAAATTGACATGCATTTCCTTAAAACCATAGCCATGAAAAGCTTACCATTTTCTCAATCAAATTTCCATACTTTCCCTTAAGCCATTACCATGAAACACTTAGCCATTTTCAAGGCCAAATTAACATTCCTTGATCCCAAATTGTCGAGACACCCCTTAGCCAATTCCAAAGCCAAATTTATCATTTTATGTCATATTGTCGTAGGAAAATTTTGCCAAAAATTCCAATTAAACTTGTCTCAAAAATCCTAATCCATATTCTTGACACCACCAAAAAGCTCATGTGAGCCACTATCAAAAGATCTTTCGAAGTTTCATCATCTAGCGTCTCAGAGGTTGTCATGCAAAGAAAGAAGCTATGAAGGAAAATCAAGAAAAAGAATTGACAACCGCCGCTCTAAACTCTCAAGACCACGAGGTATGGGGAGTTTCTTCCATTATGCTCCAGGGCTATTTGCATGTGTGGGGTGGTAAAGATCACCCTAAGATCTTTAACGGTCTCAGTGTGAAAAACTAAAATTTTACAAAAATTAAATCGATCAGTGATCTTAGTTTTTGACACCAAGAGAAAAGTTCGATTGCATATGCAATATTGTTTTTAATTTAGATAACTACTAGAAATCACTTGTCTGTTCATTTTGTTAAATTGCATGTTGGATATGTGAATGCATGTTTATTCCACCAACTTGATTTTGCCTTGCATGTTGTGTTTGATACAATGGTTGATCTAGATATGTGATTTAAAGAATGTTTAGTGTGAAAATGTTGTTGTAGTAAAGATTTAGAAAATTATGTGTGTTAGGCAACGTGCCACTAAGCTTGGTAGTATATTGACTGACTCATTTTATGAATAATGAAAACGTAAGAAAAATGCGAAGAATGTCGGTGCGAGTTCTCGACAAAATGCAGATAATTTATTGTTTAGTGGAAAAATAAATGAAATGGCAGTATAGTTGCAATAATATTTTTTGGCTTGTGATGACGAGTGGAAAAATGGATTTTGTGAAATGACAGAAGTTTCGATAAAAACACGATAGTTCGATAATTTTGTCCTTACAAACGCATGGAAAAACGCTTTGTCGATAATTTTAAGAAAAAATAGGAAAACTAAAGAAAATTTAAAATTTTAATTATTTTAAAAAATTATATTAAAAATAAAGTATAGATTTCAAAAATATATAAAATTGGTCTTTTAATTATAAAAATCTTTTTTTACGAGAAAATACAAATAACGACAAGTTAATAAATATGAGTTAAATAAATGTTTAAATATTAAAATTTTTAGAAAATATTAAATGATATTTTATAATTAGTTTGATAAAACATAAGGTTATTTTAGAAATTTCTTATTTAACACCGATGGAAATCCAATTTGTCATGGAAAATACGATGAGACTATGTTTCCAACCAATGGCAAAAGTAAGTATAATAAAATAGCAAATATTTCAAAAGCTTTCACGTTCAAATTTTGTAAATAGATTTAGAATTATAAATTGATATGATAAGTTGATTTAAAGCTTATATAATAATTTTTAGATCTATTTAATATTATTTTCTGAATTAAAGTTAAAAGTTTAAATCTTATAATTTCTTATATCCAAATTTATAATTAAATGGTAAAATTATTTTAACTAAATTATATTTATATTTTGTAAATGCCTATATTAGATAAGATTATACCATATTTACTAAGATTGCTAAAAAGAGAAATTTTTATAAATTATAAATATAAAGTTTTGATATGATTTTCTATGTAAAGAATAATATCCAGTATTATGTACTAAGGACAAAGGGATGTTGAGTCAATAACCCCACCTGACACTCGACTAAATAAGTGAAAGATAAAATATTGTATTCTGCATGCGTCATAATTAGGAGGAATAAAGGTTGAATGCTAAAGCCATAATGATGGGTACATTGGAAGGCATCTTCGTTTCAATCTGTAGTTGGGATCTTGGGAGAAAAACTGGGCTAGGTACCTAATGGTTCAAGAGTCGTGCTCAGAATCAAGTCTGAACTCAAGACTAAGAAGTCTGAATCCCATGTGATTTGTTAATGATATACACTAAGACTCTTAGCTAAAATGAAGTCTGTACGTTTAATGTATCTAACTATTCTGTTAAAGTGTAACAGGAAGTCCGTAGAAATCCAATTACAAAGAACAAGGGGAGTCCGTAAGACTCAAATTCGCTTTTATCTAGAAGAGTCTGCACTCTCTTGATACAACATGTGAAAAGGATCTTTCCTTTATAAAATAAGGAGCTGCATGGATTTTCACATGTCAAATCTGTGTCTATCATCAAAAGGCAATGAACAGAAAAGTTGAAGACTTGCTCACGTGAATCAAGAAAACTGCCTTGAATATTCTAAAATGTCAGCAAAAGCTGAACCTGTGCAAGACAGACAGCCTAAGGTCAACTACTATAAAGTTGTACCTGATTACTCAAAGTGGGTAAGCAAAAAGGATCTTTTTAAGAAGACTATCCAGGCAATCCATTTAAGAAATTATCTTTGAAGTATGTCTCTGTACTCACTGACTGTACGATCTTTGAGAATATCAACAACCTCCAAGCTTAACCAACGACTATCTCAAGGAGGACTATAAATACAAGAAGCTTTCAAATTCAAGATAGACTTTTTGCTCTCATCATTCAATACTCTTTCATCTTTCTTAGAAACCAAAAATCTGAAAGACTTTTTCTAAAAAGTTTCTAAGTTCTTGTATTTTACTACTTAAGTCTTCTTTGTTGTTCTATTTCTATTAGACCTTGAATTATAATAGTCTATAGCTCAATGTACCTATCTTAACATTTCATATTCTTGTACACTGAGTTATTTGTTGTAAAATCAAAACTCTTTATCTCTACTCTCTATAAAATCTGGTGTGTCGCAGAGTCTGTTAGTGTGGGAAACACTTGTAGCCTGAAGAAACTTTTGAAAGAATACTTGGAAATCTGTAGCCAGGAGTGACTCTTTGAAACAATACTTGGGTCATAAGCAAGAAGTGGCTGGAGTCAAGAATACTTAAGGCACTGGGGTGGTGCTGTTATTGTAAGGGTGTTGTTTACAATAGTGAAAATCCTTCGAGTCTGAAGGGATTTACGTAGCTTTTGCATTGCAAGTGAATCAATATAAATCCGTTGCGTGATTCTCTATCCCTACTTTGGTCTCTTTACTTACTTAAGCTGTTCAGGAGTCTGTACGTACGTTTTTTGAAAAAGAGTTTGAGACTTATTTAACCTCCCCTTCTAAGTCTAACTTTGTACCATTAGTAAATGTTTATATGTGTTATACTTAGCTACCTATTGCATGAATACCCATAAGGTTGGAAGTATTTTACTCACCCTTCTAGTGTTATGTGCATTCACTACAACAGAAATGACAATTAGTTGTGGTAGTTTTGTCCGCGGTGGTGTGAAACCGCAGAAATTGATACAAAATATAAACTAATATACGCGGTTCATAACGTTAACCTCAAAGAAAATCTTTTTTCCGCAGTTCCTTTAAACAATTGTTATTATTAGTTAATAATATCATATATATGCGTGCGAGACTTACTACGTTATGGGTCCTCTTCTCTTTAATATATTATTATATATGTTTTCTTTTTAATTTTTAAGCTTTTTCCTGTAGTTCCATTAAACAATCACTATTATTAGTTAATAATGTCATATATACACGCGAGACTTATGTGGGTTCTCTTCTCTTTAATATATTATTATATATGTTTTATTTTTAAGTTTTAACATTTTTTCTAATTTTTATCTCACCTCCCTTTCACTCTAGTAACTTGTCTTTTTCATTTATTCAGCTCCTGTATCTGCTCCAACCTACTGCTCCCTCCTCTTCTATGTTTCTGCCCCTATTTACACTGTAGA
The DNA here is from genome assembly GCA_037962975.1 of Clitoria ternatea. NCBI lineage: Eukaryota > Viridiplantae > Streptophyta > Magnoliopsida > Fabales > Fabaceae > Clitoria > Clitoria ternatea. Next base: position 99,729,321 of record CM075674.1, on the reverse strand, counting down.
AAAGTTGCGGTAGTTCCATCTCCCACTCATTTTCACTCATGCACTTCCCCCTTCATTTAGTGTGTTGGTGTTGTCTTCTTCAAGGTGAGTTTGCTCTTTTGGTTATTGGGTTACGACGTTGGAAGATGTTTGGGTCATTTTTTTTGTAAAGTATGAAGCCATCTGGACACGCCTACTTAAGGACATGATATGCACACACATCTACATTCATGATTGCCTATATTAATTGTTTCTTCTATGTTTACAACACACCACGATTTCCTTATTTCTTCCTACGACAACCTTTTCATGTTGTTGTTCTTCAATTTTCAACTTGATATAAGGAAAAAAGATTTTGATAATGGACATGCCCATATGATGAGATTTATTTTTTACATTGTTAGAAAAGTGTGAGAAAACAAATTTATTTTCTTTGGTGATAATGTGATTTTTGGATTTCCCCCCATGAGTTATAATAGCAAAATCAGATTTTACTTTTTCCTCAATGTGGTTATTGTGCTATTCTTTTGGTTATTGGGTTTGTGGATGTGATGATATTGTGATTTTTTATTTCCCCCCATGACTTATAGTAGCAAAATTAAATTTTGTGTTCTTGTTAGTATGGTTATTTTGTTGTTGTTTTGGTTAGCTTTTGTGTTCTTCCATTTTTTGTTTTTCTTGTTAGTATGAATGACTTCTTGTTGGCTTTATTTGATGATAAAGCGTTTTCTTATTTTACTAGGAATTAGTGTGTTTATTATCTTCATCTTGTAACAAGAAAAGATGCCTATTAAGGAAAAGAAAAAATGAAGAAACCAATTAATGATGGGTGTGTGTAAGTGTAAGTACAATTTTGGATATAAGATAAAATTAATTTTTCATTAGTAACTATTAACAAGTATATTATTTCAATTGGTGAATAGTTCTTTTAGTGACGCATATATAATCGGTGAATTTTTATATTAGTCACACATATATAATAATGAACATTGTAAATATATATAATAAATGTGATGAGATTTGGTTAATGTTAATTAAAATGTGATGGTCTTGGTTAATGATATATATATATATATATATATATATATATATATATATATATATATATATATATTAAATAACTGTGTTTTATGTAATCAAAAGAAAAAAATTAAATAGATTTTTTTGACAAGATCCTATTATTAAATGTTAATTAAAATGTGATAAGATTTGGTTAATGTTATATTTAAGTACCATTACGTAAGCCTAATTAAAATAATTGATGTCATCTATATTATTATTATTTTAGAATTATTTTTTATATTGGTTATTAAAATAATCGATGTAAATTACTCAACTATTAATTAACTTAACTATGTAATATGAAATCATATAAGCATATTGACTAGCTTTGCACTTCAAGTTTCATAGATTTTTTTATTGTAGTTGGATAGTAACTTTTATACACAATGTTTATTCTATATTGGGTTAATCGTACACAAATTAATGATTAGTTTTTCCTTGCATTTGCTTAGAATGGATTGTAGCTGGGTGTATGCTAATCGTTTGTCTCAAGAGTATAGGGATGGAGTGAAAATATTCATTAACTTTGCAATTAAACATGCCAAAGACCTCAACCACTTTCCTTATCCATGTTGGAGTTGTTCAAATGTGAGACGGGTTAATGTTAATGAATTGGAAGATCATCTTATGTGTAACGAAATTGCTACAAGTTATACACGTTGGACAAAGCATGGTGAGCTTAGAGCTGGGTGTAGTGAAAGTTTAGGAACTACTATAAACTTGATATAGCTATTGATATTAACACAAATAACATGTACATGGGTGATAATGTTAAAAGGATTGTAAAGGTGCTTGAGAATCATCTTCAAGATTGTCCTGCGATGTTTGACCGTTTAAGAAATGATGCAAAGAAGCCATTATATGCTAGTTGCTCAAAATTCACAAGGTTATCAGTGGTGTTAAAGTTGTATAACTTGAAAGCAGGAAATAGTTGGAGTGATAAGAGTTTTACAGCTCTACTTTCTCTTTTGAAAGAGATGCTTCTAGATGAAAACGTGCTCCTGGGAAGAGCTTATAAGGCAAAATAGAGGTTGTGCTTTATCGGGTTAAGTTTCTAGAAAATGCATGCATGTCCCAATGATTGCAGTTTGTTTTGAAATGAATATGCATCATATTCTAGCTGCCTTGCAATATAAGAAGTAAAATTCGTCTCCTACTAAAGTCGTATGGTATTTTCCTATAATACCGAGATTTAGGCGCATGTTTCATGATACAGAAGATGCAAGATACTTGACATGGCATGCTGATGAAAGGATTAGGGATGAGAAACTTAGGCATCCTACAAATTTTCCTCAATGGAGAAAAATGGATGAAGAATACCCAGAATTTGGGAATGAACTAAGAAATCTACTACTTGCATTGTCGACTAATGGAATGAATCCACATGGAATTGAAAGCAGCACCCATAGTACATGGTCTGTGATTTTTGTAACACCCTTGGTTAGATAAGACAACCCTTTCATAGGATCATCCTATTTAACTAAGAGTGTTAACAGTTTTTAGAAAAAGTGAATATTTTTTTTTAATAAAAAGATGGCAGATCAGTGGAAGCAAATAGTGAATATATCACATAGTCATTCACAAACCTACAAATAATTGTACTCATAACAGAATGGGGCACGCAGGCACCCTTAAATATTATACAGTCATTCGGTGTCTGATTATCATTAGTAAATATTCAATCTATATAAATTCTATCTTTAATGATCGTTCTCAGTGGGTTCATCATATTGTTATTCTTCATACTCGGGTTCTTGATTTCCTAATTCCTCTAAAAATTGTCAACAGTAAGGGTGAGTATAACCCAAGACCCTGATTGGTTAATCCGGTGCAGACATAATCCAGTTAACATACAATATCACATAAATCATATAATTAGCATATTCACAATTACAACAATCAAGCATGATGTCATGGAATGCATGAGTTGAATTTATTATGATTTATCTTTGGTTAAGTCTCATGATGCATGTGGGCCCAATAAATCATTTCTTCATCTCATTCTTTGGAATATCTCCATTCCATTCTAGAGCGATCAGGGTCCGCCCAAGCTCCCATTTTCATAGGGTACGAATGAACTCATTGGTTCTCATCATTGATTTATATATTTTTGGAGCTTGGATCCCTACGATCATAGTTACACTCCGTCATTTAGTCAAAGTACACTAGAATTGCATCGTCTCACCCGGCTATCAGGCGCGACTCTGATGCCATTGGGTTGCCATTCCAGTTGTACTCCCAAGATCCTCATGGGGATCGGACGTGAATGTCCTCCAGCGTACCAGGTGTATGCTCTAGAATTTCTCCTCCTTTCAAAATATTTTCATGATGCGAAATGCATTCTTTTTATCTTTTGATTCTTGGGTATCTATGTGTTTCCAGTCTCATAATATTCATTCGCAAGCTCTTGGATCTCATCATCCATTCCAACGTTGTAAATTATTCATTCTTAATATATCAGTTATGTCTTGGCTAAATAATACTTTGTTTAAAGAGTAAAACAATATATTCCTTATTTAATTACTCATAATTAAAACAATATTAATATCAATGATAATAATAATACTAGTTAATAATAGTAAAAATAACAATAATAATAAGAATCATAATAATAATAATAACAATAATAATAATACTAATAGGAATAAGAACAATAATGATAATTGTAAGCTTCCAATATTTCAAAAAAGAGTAAAGAAGAGTTTGGTAAATGAAAATCCGAGTTAAAATGTCAAAAACTAAGTTTTCCGAGTGGAATAAGCTAAATACCGAGTGAAAATGAATTATCCAAGTAAAAATAAATCTGTTTCCGAGTAAAAAATAAATTTTTCGAGTAGAAAGAGATTGGTACCGAGTGGAAATGAATTTTCCGATTAAGAACAAGTTATATCCGAGTGAAAATGTTGATATCTAAGCTTTCTGAGTAAAATAGGTTTATTACCGAGTGCAATAAATAAGATTTCGAGTGAAATAAGCAGGATTTCAAATGAAATCAGGCTGAGATGAGTTTCTGGGTAAAATGAACATGAATCCGAGTGAAATCAGACTGAAAGAGTTTTTTGTGAAGTTAAAAATGTTCTCTGAGTGAAATATGATTGTGGAAGAGTTTTCTGAGTGAAAATAATATGTTTTCCGAGTGAAATCACTGAAAGAATTTCCTGAGTGAAGTTAAACTGTTTTCCGAGTGAAATTAGATTGTGGCAGAGTTTTCTGAGTGAAATTACTATAATTCTGAGTAAAAATGAGTTTCTGAGTGAAATCAAGTATGATTCCGAGTGGAATCAGTATGAAAAGAGTTTCCTGAGTAAAAATCTTTGTGAGTCCGAGTGAAAATAAGTCTCTGAGTGAAATAACTATGTTTTCCGAGTGAAATCAGTCTGAGAAGTGTTTTCCGAGTGAAACAGATACTGAAAAGGATTTTCTGAGTGAAATAACTTAAATTCTGAGTGAAATCCAACTGAGAGAATTTTTCTGAGTGAAAATCAAAGTATTTTCCGAGTGAAATCACTGAGAAGAGTTTTCTCAGTGAAGTTAAAAATGTTTCCCGAGTTAAAAGTGTTTGAGCAAAAGGTTTCTGAGAAAAATACATATGATTTCCGAGTGAAAAATCATTCTGCTGAATAGAATACCTTCGAGTAAAGTAAATCCGAGTGAAATAATCCTGATTCCGAGTGGAATCAGGTTAATAAGAGTTTTCTGAGTGAAAATAAAATGTTTTCTGAGTGAAATAAGACGTGTCCTGAGTAAATTCTGACTAAAAAGGAGTTTTATACATGAAATGATTATAAATCCGAGTAGAATCACACTGATGAGGTTTTCTGAGTGAAATTAAGGTGTTTACCGAGTGAAATATGTTTCTGTTTGAAAGTTTAAATGAGGTATTTGCATTTTTCAGGTAACCAATCGGATTGATATAAAACTGGTCGGATTGATGTAAATATCTAAGTGAATTTGTGTATTCTTAAATGATCTGGTTGGTTTGTACAACACCGAGCTTATTATCATAGAATCCGACATCTGTTTATAACTTCACTGGAATTCACATAATACCCATGACATTTAATATTTTCACAGTCCAGCATTAAACATATTCACTCATCATCAAAATTTATCATAATCAATACAGATAATCAAACGTATTCATTGAATCATGAATTATACAACCAATTGAACATGTTCATAGTAATAAAAATGTATATAAACATACATAAAATCAAAGCATGTAAATCAACAATTCCTGAACCTGTCCTGGAAAGGTGAGGAATAAGATTCCTTAACCCTTTCCTTCACACGGTTTTCCCACAGAGCACCCAAGAATATACCCCCTTACCTTAATGGAGTTCCTGGATGGAAAGAAAAAGGTTCCCTTCACTGTCCTGCTTCAAATCCGAGTGAGAGAGGAAAGGAATTGAGAGAGAGAAAGCTTGTTTGTAGAAGAAGAAGAAGGAAGGGAAATTTGCGTTAGTTTCAGTGTGTGTGTGTGTGTGTTTTGAGAGTGAGTCAATGAGTGGTATAATAAGAAAGCAAGTGGGAGACAGCTTTCTGTGTGATTGGAGGGGTAGGTGGGATTAATGGAGCCTTTTGAGTCAGCTTTGCATGATGGAGGAGAAGGATATATTAATATATATAAAGGGTGCTTCGAGTGGAGATAATGGGGATTTAAATAAGGAGGTAGGCTATCTTAGTGCCCATTTCTGGCCGCCTACAAGCTATAGTGCGCATGATTGAATTAAATAAGTAAAAATAGGCACTGAAAGACAAAATTGGAGTCAACACGTCCATTCTGACACTGAATACCGAGTGAAATTACACTCGGTTAGTCTCTTAGCCGACTGGAATCCCATTTCCGAGTCCGGCTGTGGAGAACTCAGCAATTCCTACTGCTTCCTTTCCTTGGAGAGACTTAATCCAATCTGATTCAAATCGATCCAAAGTCTCTCAGATTCCCACTCGTTTCAATCCTCCTAAAACCGTGTCTACTCTTAGTCAGTCTCACTCGGTAATTTCAAACTAAATCCGAGTCATCTCAAGTCAGTCTCACTCGGAATTGGCTTATATACTTAAGACAGTAAGGTTCTCAACCACAATTAACCAATCTCCACTCGGAAGTAGTCTAGTAGAGTATATCTCACTCGGGAGAGGAGTCATACCCATAGACTCACTCGGAAATGGTTCAGCCTCCTATATTTCTCTCAGAATGGCTCCTTCTACCATTTTCCACTCGGTTTCCTAATCATACACATACGAAACCATTCGGAATTCTTCCCAAATAATTCAACAACACATTCCAGTCGGTAGGAAGCATCAAATCAACATAAACATAAGTATATATATACTCTTTCACTCAGAGTACTTCAATCAGAGGAGTTTCCTTCGGAAAAAGAAAACATTTGGCAAGGTTTGACTCGGAAACGAGCCTTTCTAGGGTGTTTTGACTCGGAATTTCACCCAGAAGTGGTTCTCTTGAACACACTTCACTCAGAATTGCTTCTCAGGTTAGAACTCCACTCGGTGGTAGCCCTCTCAGTTATGTTTTACTCGGAAAACATGACACTGACTCGGAATTCCATCCTTCACTCGGAATTTCTAATTATTCACTCGGAATTTCTCTCTGTTACTCGGAACAGAGCCCTTTTTACTCGGTGTTTGCATAATTTCTCTAATGGTCCATATAAATTCCATAATTACATATAAAAATAAAATTCTTGCAACATTACAGACCATCTACAGGGCATTTATTCACTTATTACCACTTACAGACCTTCTAAACTTCAATTTTTAGTAAATAAGACTGCTACTAAAAAAACAGGGATGTTACAATTTTGATGATTTATAACATACCTCCATGGTTATGCATGAAGCGAAAATATTTAATGCTCTCGATGCTAATTTCTGGACCTAAACAACCTGGAAAGGATATTGATGTGTATCTGACCTCTTTAGATGAAGATTTAAAGATGTCATGGGACTATGGTCATAAGGTGTACGGTGAATATCGAGGTGAGAATTTCACTTTACAAGCAATGTTGTTCGGTACAATCAATGATTTTCTTGCCTATGGAAATCTATCTGGGTATAACATGAAAGGTCAATGTGGATGTCCTATATATAAAGAAGGTAAAAATTACATCTGACTGAATCATTGCATGAAGAATATGTTTCTCGGACACTGTAGATTCTTGCCATTGGGACATCATTATAGGGGATGGAGAAAGGCATTTAATAGCTACACAGAAAAATGTAGAGCCCCTTCAGGCTTAACAGGTAATCAAGTATTCAACAAAGTGAAAGATTTACAAACTAATTTTGGTAAACCTTTTGCCAATAACTTTTCTACTAGTGGGTGGAAAAGAAGGTTTATATTCTTTGACTTGCCTTACTAGAAATCATTATATGTAAGGCATTTTCTTGATGTGATGCATATTGAAAAGAATGTCTATGAAAGTATCATTGGTATACTTTTGAACATTCCAGGAAAGACCAAAATCATTAAAGCAAGACTTGACATGGTATCTATGGGAATAAGAAAAGAATTAAGACAGCAAAAAAGGGGAAAGCAAACATTTCTACCCCTAGCAACGCATACACTATCCCGGAGGGAGAAAACAATATTTCTTCGGTTGCTTAGTGCAGTCAAAGTTCCAGAAAGGTACTCTTCAAATATCAAGAATCTTGTATCAATGAAGGATCTCAAGTTAAAAGGTCTAAAATCCTATGATTATTATGTTCTCATGAAGAGTTTGATCCCGATAGCTATACGCTCTGTTTTTCCTAAAAAGGTTCATCATGCAATAACAAAGTTATGTTTTTTCTTCAAGGTGATTTGTAGCAAGATGATTGACCTTGGGAGATTGTCAACTCTACAAAATAAAATTGTTACAACATTATATGAGTTAGAGATTTATTTTCCACCCTTATTTTTGATGTCATGATTCATCTAACAGTTCATTTGGTTAGAGAGACACAATTATGCAGCCCGGCTTACATGAGATGGATGTATACCATTGAACGTTACATGAATATTATGAAAGGATATGTGAAGAATTGAAGTCGGGTGGAAGGTTGTATTATTGAACAATATATAGTTGAGGAGGCAGTTGAGTTTTGTACATCTTACTTGTCTAATATGGAGTTCATAGGAGTGTCAAGGTCTCATCACTCAGGAAGGTTAAATGGCCATGGTTTGACTAGCTGATGCTAAAATCCCGAGTCATTAATTTGATATGAAAATCTTAGTAAAACAAAATATGACTAAGATTTACACTTATGGCAAGCGCACCAGTCGTTAAAATTGTAAAATATTTGATCGTCCCACAGGGATTGTGGTAAGTACCTCAATCTAGGACTAGTACAAGCTGAACCAACACGAAATACAAGTAGTTCATTCGGTTTTTATGATTTTAATGTTTTCTAGTTGTTTTTAGTATTTTCAGAAACAGAGTTAAGATAAATATGAAAAGTGATTAAAAGAAAGCAGGTCAGGATTGCTTCGGCTCACAATTTCCTCAAGAAACAAGCAATTAAGTATAATCGAACTTCATAATCTAGAGGTCAATCCGCTTGTGGTTATTCCCTAATTCCTTAGGTGAAAAACACTAATCCTTAAGCAATGAACCTTAATTCCTTAAGTGCTCGATTAACCTAAGAATCTAATGCGAAATTGGAGGTTGAACTCTAGCTATTCACCTAAATTGATTAGGCCTGAACTAGTTAGAAAGCTAGAAGTTACCTAAGCTTCAGCCATGATTCCTCACTGGCGAAGTTCTTCATCGGTTCTGGATTTGTCAATCCAACGATTCTGCTCCACTCCTCAGCTTGTTCGCCTTAGGATCTTAGAAGTCGATCTACTTGCTCACAGCTTCAAGAATCCATTGCTAACCTTCGCAATCCCAACCTTAGGGATTTAGAACTCCATTGACTTCGGTTCCATCGAAGGATTGTGGAACGTCATGGAGGAGAGGATTAGAGAGAGAAAGATGTAGTGAGATATTCGAAGTGTGTAATGAATGTTCTCCGTTCTGTTATTTCGTATATGTGTATGCGTGTCTCTTTTACGTAATATGTACAACCTATATATATGTTTTTACCTAACTTAACTAACTTAACTAATAACTTAGAAAACTTAAGTTAACGACTAACTACTAGTTACACAGTTTACAGAGTAACCAACTAATTACAGCTTAGCTCTTAACAGGATCCAGCTCAGCCTTAGCTAATTTACAGCGCAGCACCAGCTAATTGACAGTTCACTACTTAAGTTACTATGGTTGCAGCAGTGGAGAAGAAGGCAATGGAAGCGGAAACAGTATTGCACCAGGTGTGTGTTGTTGGAGGGAAGAAACAGGGTTTAAGTTACTGCTTTTTCGCTTCGGCTGCTGGGTTTTCGCTTGAGCTGATTAACTCTCGCTTGGGCGAGCTCGGGTGAATTGAAAATATGTAATGCAGAATGGCTTTCTCGCTCAAGCGTGATAGAGTAGCTTAGGCGAAAGGTGATGTTTTGAGGTCACGCTTGAGCGTAGGCTTGCTTTGCTTGAGCGAACTTTGACCCTCGCCCGAGCGAATTAAACTATCGCTTAAGCGAATTATCTTTTCAATCAGTATTTTTGAAATGGACGCTCGGGTTCTTCTTTTTATTTTCAATCGGTTCCTTGTTCTCTTTTGGAGTCGGTATCTTGGAAATCTTTGCAGTCAGCTTTTCGTTAATTCTTTTCGGTCAACCTTTTGAAGTCTCTCTCAGTCGGTCTTGTGAACTTCCTTCAGTCGGATTTACGAATTCTCACTCGGCTCTGTAAATTCTTGCTCGGCTTTTTGTAATTTTCACTCGGATTTGTCTTCTTTTCTCGAGTACGCCCTGTTCCTGCACTATTAAACAGCTAATTGCCTAGCATTTATACACTGGCTGCTTAGTGAATTTATAAATATTTCAAAATTCCTTAACTAATTAATATTTTCAATCGTTTTCTTACATAAATGAAGTACTTTTAAAATTCATAACTAAAATACGAATTATTATCAAATTATTAAATAATACTAACAAACTAACCAATAATTACTGAATAATGTTAAATAAAAAGGTGAAATAATTAAGTCTTTTCAAGACTTATCACATTCCCAAACTTAAAACTTGCTTGTCCTCAAGCAAATATTCAGACTTATTAACTAACAGCATTTGATCAACACACTCAACCTTTCCTTAACTTAATTCATACTATAATTATTGAATACCGATCATGCTTTGTTCTTGCAATTTCTAAAAGTATAAAAAAAACTTACACCTCCTTTGGAAGACAAGCTGCTGATGCTTTCCTCACTGGTCGGTGTTTAACTCTTCTCTCGGTGTGTAAGGTGAATAGACTGCACTCAGCACCTGCATACTTGTTAGATAAACATAGGCTTGCAACAGTTCTACACGTCATGCCATATGCCAATACAATCAGATCAGTAAGGGCTTTTTTAAGCTTATAATGGGGCTGGGCTACAGGCTCAATTATTGTTTTTTCGAGTCATAGATAGGTTACAAGATGTATCCACTGATGCCTTGCCTCAATTCTGACTTAATTGCCTCTACTAACAACTCTCTTAACTTTTTCGACTGAATGCTACTTAATAACTCGTGCTGTTTTGCACCTTCTTTTTCTTTTAGTCCTTCGGACTTTTCCTTTTCTTTTCTTTCTTTTCTTTCCATCTTTTCCGATCAAATTTTTTTCTTGTGGTGCTTTGCACCTCTTTTTCTTTTCTGACTTTATTCTTTTTTTTTCTCTCGGCTTTGCCTTTCTTCCTTTTATTTTTCTACATATTTATCCATAATTAAAGTCGGAGTGTGTCCTTAATTACTGTTAGGCACACTCTTCATCCCCAAACTTAGAAATTGCTAGTCCTTAGCAATAAGCAAAAATCGAGTAATTCACCAGTGTAACATCCAGGGTACTCTAGTTGGGTTTTTCTTGGATAATTAGGCTTGTAATGTTAGGTATTTACAACGAATAAAAGGGTCTCAGGCTCAAACATAATTATTGGGTCAAAGGATGATTAATAAAATTAGGGTGGTTACTTTTTGGCCCTGACTGAATTAACAAAGAAGGCCTTCATCATTTCCGATTGGTTGACATACAACAATTAGCAAGCACTGAAGCAAATTCTGTCTCACTAACTAGCATGCAAGCTCACTCGGAAAAGGATAAAACAGGCTCAAAAGCTACGAATATAATAGTTAATCAGCCAGTCATGTCCCCAAACTTAATGTAAGATCATACATTCAGATTGCTAACTAGCATGCTGAGTAAACAATTTAATTAAAGATGAAAAATCGTTAGGGGTAGATATGATGAGTTAAACAAAACCGATCAATTAATTTATCCGACAAAGCTTAACGAATCAGCAACTTTTAAATTATTAAGATGGAGTGAAAGAAACAATAAACATAATTTTGCAATTTATAATTCAGAATTTTAATTAAGGAATAAGTCGGAAAGATACTTCCCTTTTTACCTGAGTGGCTGTGGATGGGAAACGCGTAGTCGGATTGGGACTCGTGGATTTTACCAATACATATGAAAAACCGAATAAAACAAACAAATTTAACAAGGAAATAAAATATTCATTACATAATTAAAATAGAAGCAAGTTCACTGCTCAGAAAGCAGTTACAATAATATCAAATTAATTACATAGGAAACATCATAAAAACGTGGAACAACCGCTTAAACATCCTGATCTTCATTGTCTTTGTCCTGCTGGGAGGGAATCGTGAATCCAATGGAAGCTAACCACGCATCTCTATCAGGTGGGGCTCCCATTTCTGCTGTATGTTCAACCCTCAGTTTCGTGGCAATCTTCCTGAGCATCAGATCGTGGTTCAAGACCCGATCATAAATTCCAAGTTGCATCTTTTTCATGACCTGTAATTCCTGTAACACCATAAGAATGTCAAAAGAAGAAGAAGAAGCTCCTACAAATTGCCTGGGACGTTCTGGCTCTGTAGCTTTAAACTTCATAGCACAGTTTTCAACAGCCTTAACACTTTCAACTTCTGGTGATTCATTTTCCTCACTTGTAGGGGATACATTCCTTTGAACCAGAGGAGATACATCCCTTTGACCCTGACTTTGACTGGGTACATGTTCAGATGAATCAGATATAGTGATGGTTATCACTTCTCTTTCGTTATCTATTTGTTTTCTTCGCACACTTCCTTCTGCAAAATTTGGTCTAGGTTTTTGCAGAAGTCTTTGTGATCTTCTTTTCATGATTAATGTTAAAAGAATGATGATAACCAACCTAAATAAACAAAAACAAGAACAGAAATCCATCAGAAAGACAGCAAACCAAAACTGTGAGATGCATGGCTTATAAACAGTGGAAAACAATGACAATGAAACAAGAAGATAATAAACACAAACTTACAAGTGCACGAAATAAGTGAAAGAAGTGGAAAGATGATACCTTTCTTAGAAACCAGAAAATGTCTTTTCGTCTTCAGCCCAAGTTCAGCATAGGTACTTAGGGTTTGGAAGCTGAAAGGTTTTTTATATTGTTGAATTCATTTTCCAAGAAACGCGTAAATGTGTTCCAGCTTTAATTATTACTTTATTATTATATATTATTATTTATTCCCCTTTTTTTATAAAAAATATACTCATATACTAAATAGTTAGAAGATCGAGTAAGAGTGGGATGATACCAATGTGATGCTAAGTGGACACAAGAGAATGGAAGATGAATAAATGAACAAACGAAAAGACAGAATGGGCGAATGAAAACTATAAGTAAATGAATGAGTGAAAGAATGAATGAATGAACTAGAGCGTATGATAGACGGGTGAACCACTGTAGTGAAAATACGAGTGAATAGAAAAGCAGATGGTAGAAGAAACGAATGGAAGCACGAATAAATGAAGGAATACCGAGTAAATGAACAAGAGACAAAGAATGAAAGATTGCAAAGGAAGAGATTGCGTAAATGAGTGAAAATAGTGAAACGATAATGACCGAGTGAGTATGGAGAAAGATACCGAGTGATAGAGATCTGAGAAATGAAGAACGAGTTGGAAGAGTAAACAAAATAACGAGTGCCAAGAAGGAATGAGTAAATGGAAGAACCGATAAATAACAGACGAACGGAAAATTGAGAGTAAAGCTGAAGGAATGAAACAACAAGTGGAATGGCGCCCGAGTGTATTGAGGAACGAGTGGATTGAGGGTGGGTGAGAAAAATGAGTAGATGAAAGAATAAATGGGAGAACGACTGAGAATATTCCGAGTGGAGACGAGTAAATGCACAAGCCAGTGGAAGAATAAATGGAAAAATGAATAACAAACTACCGAATGAATAACATTGAGAAAGGAATCGGTCGAAGAAATGAAAGAATGATAGAATTGTATGAGATAGAAACAATGAAAAACCGAGTGATGCGAAAAAAAACTGCAGAAAGAGACGCATGAAAGAGATTCTGAGTGGGGGAAACGAAAAATACAGAGAGGTGTGTGAAGGAACGAAGAAGAAAGAGTAGATTGAAAGAACAAGTGAATAAAATAATGAATGAAAAGGGTACTGAGTGAATGAATACTGAATGGATCATAGAACGAGTGAAAGAATAACGAAAAGTGCATGAGAAACGAGTGTGACAATGAATGGACGAGTGAAAGATTGACTGGGTGAATGAAGAATGAGTGGAATAGATGAATACAAGTTATACCAAGTGGACGAAGAACCGAATGAAAAGAATATGAGGTAAAAAACGAAAGTCAGAATAAAACAGCGTAAGAAAGATGAGTGGAAAGTGAACGACTGCGGAAGGATCCGAGTGAATGGAGTGCCGAGTGGAAGAAACCGAATACTCTAATGAGACATTGAGTGAATGAAAAAGGAATTGTGAAAAGAGACGCATGAAAGAAATACCGAGTGATAATGGTCGGGAAAAAAATGAGAGAAAACCGAGTGGATGAATGAATAACCGAAAGACCGTGTGAATAGGGGACTAATGGATACAATACTGATTGTGATGAGTGAGGAATCCGAGTGATAAAAAGCCGACTGAAATAAGTCGCCTTTCACCATCTGACCCATTCATTATATCAACAATCAGAAATCCTTCAAAGTCTTCCTTTTATTCGCATCAGAAATTAGAATTTTATTGAAAAATGACGAGTGAAGTTCAGTCGGGAAGAAGGGTTAAGAATAGGTAACAGTTATCCGAGTGTACTATTTTCACTCAAACTCAGTAAATTTTCGCTTAAGTGTGAAACAACAATCAACAGTGTCTCGCCTAAGCTACAAGTGCTTCGCCTGAGCGAAAATAGAAGAATCTAGCTCGGATTTCCTTCTTCAACTTCACAAACTTTATTTACTAAATTTTTAGTTTTTCTTTTTATTCATTCCGACTCAAAGTTCAAAACAAAACAATCGGAAGATAGGGCTGCCTCCCTAAAGCACTTCTTTAAGGTCACTAGCTTGACCTTATTGCATCTAAGAAGATGCCTGCAGTAACAGGGAGGTTTTCTGCCTATCAAACTCTCCTCCAAAGTAGAGTTTGAGTCGCTGGCCATTTGCCTTAAAAATCCAATCAGTAGTCGGGTCTTTCAGTTCGACTGCACCATGAGAGAAAACCTCATTTACAGTAAAAGGCCCCGACCACTTGGATCTGAGTTTTCCAGGGAAGAGTCTCAGTCGGGAATTGAATAATAAAACCCGATCACCCTTTTGAAACTCTTTCTTATTAATTCGCTTATCGTGCCATTTCTTTGTTTTCTCCTTATAGATGGAGGCACTTTGATAAGCGTTGAGTCGGAACTCCTCTAATTCATGGAGTTTCAAAACTCTTTCCTCCTGAGATTGGTCACAGTCCATATTTAATAGCTTTGTGGCCCACCATGCCTTGTGTTCTAACTCCACAGGGAGATGACAAGCCTTACCGTATACTAATTGATACGGGGACATGCCAATCGGAGTTTTGAAAGCTGTTCGGTAAGCCCACAATGCATCATTTAATTTTACCGACCAATCTTTTCTAGATTTTCCGACCACTTTCTCTAAGATTCTTTTGATTTCTCTATTTGACAGCTCGACTTGTCCACAAGTTTGTGGATGGTAAAGAGTCGATATCTTATGTAACACCTCATAGTGACGCAGGGCTTTTTCCATTATCTTATTGTAAAAATGTGAACCCCCATCACTAATAATTACTCTCGGAACTCCAAACCTAGAGAAAATATTCTTCTTGATGAACCTAAGCACCACCTGTGCATCATTGGTTCTGGTCGGAATTGCCTCCACCCATTTGGAGACATAGTCCACAGCAACGAGTATATATTCGTTGGAGAACGACTTAGGAAAGGGTCCCATAAAGTCGATACCCCAAACGTCAAATAATTCCACAATTAGAATGTTTGTCAAAGGCATGCCAGCTTTAGCAGAGAGACCTCCGCTTCTTTGACATTTATCATACCTTTTGACATATTCTTTAGCATCTTGAAAGATAGTTGGCCAATAAAAGCCACTCTGTAAGATTTTTGCTGTTGTGCGGGAGGCACCATGATGACCTCCATAATAGGAGTCGTGGCAATGCCACAAGAGCCTTTCTTGCTCGGGTTCAGGCACACACCGCCTGATTAATCCATCTACTCCTATTTTAAATAGAAATGGATCATCCCAAAGGAAGTTTTTACTATCATGAAAGAATTTTTTTCTCATTTGGGATGTCCAACCATCAGGTACCACCGAGGCACTTTTAAAGTTGGCCATATCAGCATACCATGGCCCGGTGATAATTGCCATCAACTTCTCGTCTGGAAATTCTTCTTTTATTAAGACAGAATCTGACTCACCTTCCAGACGAGACAGTTGGTCGGCAACTGAGTTCTCTACTCCCTTTTTATCTCGTATTTCTAAATCAAATTCTTGGAGCAACAGAACCCACCTGATCAGTCTCGGTTTAGACTCTTTCTTAGCTAGTAAATACTTGATTGCTGAGTGGTCTGTATATACAATAACCTTGGCCCCAATCAAGTAAGCACGAAATTTATGAAATGCATACACCACAGCAAGCATTTCTTTTTAGTAGTGGTGTAATGTATTTGATTTTCGTTCAACACCTTACTAGCATAATAAATCACATGAGTCAATTTTCCTACTTTCTGACCCAGTACAGCTCTGACTGTGAAGTCACTTGCATCACACATTAATTCAAACGGTAAAGACCAATCAGGTGCTGCAAGGATCGGAGCTGAAATCAGACTTTGTTTCAATTTTTCAAAAGCCTTGACACAGTTTTCATTAAACGCAAATACATGATCTTTCACAAGTAAGTCAGTCAGAGGCTTAGCTATTTTTGAAAAGTCTTTAATGAACCTTCTATAAAAGCCAGCACATCCTAGAAAACTTCTCACTCCTTTCACGTTGATTGGAGGAGGAAGTTTTTCAATAATTTCAATCTTGGCTCGGTCCACTTGAATGCCCTCAGCAGAGATTTTGTGGCCAAGGACTATCCCTTCCTTAACCATAAAATGGCATTTTTCCTAGTTAAGGACGAGGTTAGTTTCTTGGCATCTCACCAGCACCTTAGATAGGTTGCTGAGGCATGAATCAAAATTACTCCCAAATACCGAGAAGTCATGCATAAACACTTCCATGAATTTTTCTACCATATCCCCAAAAATTGCCAGCATGCACCTTTGAAAGGTTGCTGGAGCGTTGCACAGCCCGAACGACATGCGCCTATATGTAAAAATTCCATAAGGACAGGTGAATGCAGTCTTTTCTTGGTCTTTTGGGTCAACCACAATTTGGTTATAACCCGAGTACCCATCAAGAAAACAATAGTACCCATGCCCTGATAACCTCTCGAGCATTTGGTCAACAAATGGCAGGGGGAAATGGTCTTTCCGAGTGAAGTCATTCAGCCTTCTGTAATCAATACACATCCTCCAGCCTGTTGTGGGCCGGGTGGCAATAACTTCACCTTGGTCATTTCTTGCAGTCGTCATTCCTCCTTTCTTGGGCACCACTTGGACCGGGCTGATCCAAGTGCTGTCTGAGATAGGATAAATGATTCCTGTATCTAGGAGCTTGACCACTTCCTTCCTTACCGCTTCCTTCATAATGGGGTTCAATCTGTGTTGTGGCTGTACTACAGGGGAATAGTCATCCTCCATCAGAATTTTATGCATACAAAATGATGGATTGATTCCCTTCAAGTCAGAAATATTCCAGCCAATCGCAGATTCATGAGCCTTTAATACCCTAATTAGTTTATTCACATCCTCTTCTTTTAAGTCGGCATTAATAATGACAGGATGAGTGTCATTTTCTCTCAGGAAAACATATTTCAGATGAGAAGGTAAAGGTTTTAAATCATATTTTTCTTCAGAAAATTCCTTTCCTTTCTCAGCTTTAGCACTTTTCAAATTATTTTTCTTTTCTTTTTCAAAATCACCTACTTCTAATACTTCTAGTAGGCTCAATATTTCCGAGTGAGAGTCATTTAACTCCTCAGTCTTGGAGTCAAAGTCATCCTCTAAAAAAGTTCGTAGGGCCTCTTCCTCAGTTTTTAAAAGCATTGGAGTGTGGTAGCTTTTAATCTCTTCAACCATTAAACAATCCATCCTTTCAGTCAGATGTTTCATGGAATTGAAGACATTGAATGTTACCTGCTCCTCCTGAACTCTCAGCATGAGTTCACCTTTTTCTGCATCAATTAATGCTCTGCCAGTAGCTAGGAAGGGTCTACCTAAGATTAAAGGGATCTCTCGGTCAGCTTCCATATCCAACACTATGAAGTCTACTGGAAAGATAAATTTATCTACTTTCACTAACAAGTCTTCCAGCATCCCTTGGGGATATTTAATGGACCTGTCAGCCAACTGCAAGGACATGCGAGTCGGTTGTAAGTCATTAATTCCCAGTTTTTTCATCAAAGATAGAGGCATCAGGTTTATACTGGCTCCTAGATCACAGAGAGCACTTCCTACATGAATATCCCCAATTGCACACGGTATTGTAAAAGATCCAGGATCCTCTAGCTTTTGGGGAAGTTTCTTTTGAATGATTGCACTACACTCTTGAGTGAGAGTAATCATTTCATCCCCCTTAAGCTTCCTTTTCTTAGATAATAATTCTTTCAAAAATTTTGCATAGGAAGGCATCTCCTGCAATGCCTCGGCAAAAGGGATATTGATGTGAAGTTTCTTGAAAACCTCTAAGAACCTAGCAAACTTCTGCTCCTCTATTTGTTTTTTAAACCTGTGTGGAAATGGAGCATTCCTCAATTTTTCAGGAGTCAGCTTAGAAGCTTCCTCCAGAATCAGATCAACCTTTTTCTTCTTCTTTTGATGGACTTTATTTTCTTTTTCTTTTTCTGTTTCATTTTTATTTTCTACCTCATTATTATCCTGCTCGGTTTCTTGTATTATTTCTTTTCCTTTTTCTTTTTCTGAACTTATTTCCTGACTCGGAGATGGAGAAATAATTTTTCCACTCCTAGTAATTATGGCCTTGCAATGCTCCCTTGGATTTACCTCGGTATCTCCAGGGAAATTGCCTACTTGCCTCTCAGCTAATTGTTTAGAAAGCTGTCCAACTTGATTTTCTAGATTTCTGATGGACGCTTCCTGATTCTTAAAACTAGCCTGAGTGGCCTGGATAAACTGAGAAAGTACATTCTCAAGTTCGGATTTTTCCTTAACAGGGGGGTGAGAAGGTTGTTGTGGTCTATTTGTGGGTTGACTTGGTGGGATGTTCTGATTCAGATGTGGACCTTTCTGCCAGGAAAAATTGGGGTGATTCCTGTAATTAGGATTAAAGGAATTAGAAGGATAATTCCTTTGATACTGTTGCTGCCCCATATAATTCACTTGCTCGGAAGGCACATTTGGATCACACAATCCATTCTCATGATCTCCACCACAAAAGTCACAACTGATCATAGAAACTTGACTCGGCTTTTGGAGTTCTGAAATTTGTATGCTTAGTTTCTCCAAAGCCTGAGTCATCAGTTTACTCTGAGCCAGATAAGCATCTTGTGCTTCTAATTCTAATATCCCTCTCTTAGGGACTTGGCTCCTCTCACTAATCAAGCATTCATTAGAATCCATAACGTCAATCAGCTCTATGGCTTCTTCTACAGTTTTTGTTGTTAATGAACCTCCAGCTGAGGCATCAATCAGGACCCTGGTAGCTGGCCTGACACCATTATAAAAAATAGTTACCTGTTGCACATCAGAAATTTGATGATGAGGACATCTCCTCAAACTTTCTTTATACCGATCCCATGCTTCCATCAAAGACTCACCTTCTCTTTGTTGGAAACATGTGATTTCATTCCGCAACTTTGCATATTTAGAGGGAGGAAAATATTTAATCAAGAATTTTCGTTGCAAGTCCTCCCAAGTTGAAATACTGCCTCTCGGTTGACTCTGCAACCAGGCTTTTGCTCGGTCCCTCACTGAAAACGGAAACAATCTCAGTCGGATTGCCTCGTCAGGGACTCCATTCATTTTTACCGTGTCACAGATTTGGAGGAAGGTTTCTAGATGCAAATTTGGATCCTCAACCTCACTTCCTCCGAACTGTTCATTTCTTACCAACTACAGTAAAGCTGGTTTTAGTTCGAAATTATTTGCTGAAATTGGTGGCCTAAGGATGCTAGATTGCAATCCTTCTTCAGTCGGCCTGGAGTAGTCACCTAGTGTAACTCTCCTCTGTTCCATTTCTTTTTCTTCTTTTTGCTTTTTCTCTTTTCTTAGTCTACGTTCTAACAAGTCTATGTCAGGATCAAAGAAGAAAGGTTCTCCTCTGCTCCTTGACTGCATACAACAAATGTCAAACAAAAGAACAATTCACAGCTATGACTAAATCTATACGAAAATGACAAACTACTACTACTAAAAACAAAATTGAAACTACGTATTAAATGCAAACAAAAGTAAAATGGTTCAGTCTAGTACCGGTCCAAGGATTGTTGATATTACTCAACAATCCCCGGCAACGGCGCCATTAACTTGATGCTAAAATCCCGAGTCATTAATTTGATATGAAAATCTTAGTAAAACAAAATATGACTCTCGGATTTACACTTATGGCAAGCGCACCAGTCGTTAAAATTGTAGAATATTTGATCGTCCCACAGGGATTGTGGTAAGTACCTCAATCTAGGACTAGTACAAGCTGAACCAACAGGAAATACAGGTAGTTCATTCGGTTTTTATGATTTTAATGTTTTCTAGTTGTTTTTAGTATTTTCAGAAATAGAGTTAAGATGAATATGAAAAGTGATTAAAAGAAAGCAGGTCAGGATTGCTTCGGCTCACAATTTCCTCAAGAAACAAGTAATTAAGTATAATCGAACTTCACAATCTAGAGGTCAATCCGCTTGTGGTTATTCCCTAATTCCTTAGTTGAAAAACACTAATCCTTAAGCAATGAACCTTAATTCCTTAAGTGCTCGATTAACCTAAGGATCTAATGCGAAATTGGAGGTTGAACTCTAGCTATTCACCTAAATTGATTAGGCCTGAACTAGTTAGAAAGCTGGAAGTTACCTAAGCTTCAGCCATGATTCCTCACAGGCGAAGTTCTTCATCGGTTCTGGATTTGTCAATCCAGCGATTCTGCTCCACTCCTCAGCTTGTTCGCCTCAGGATCTTAGAAGTTGATCTACTTGCTCACAGCTTCAAGAATCCATTGCTAACCTTCGCAATCCTAACCTTAGGGATTTAGAACTCTATTGACTTCGGTTCCATCAAAGGATTGTGGAACGTCATGGAGGAGAGGATTAGAGAGAGAAAGATGTAGTGAGATGTTCGAAGTGTGTAATGAATGTTCTCCGTTCTGTTATTTCGTATCTGTGTATGCGTGTCTCTTTTACATAATATGTACAACCTATATATATGTTTTTACCTAACTTAACTAACTTAACTAATAACTTAGAAAACTTAAGTTAACGACTAACTACTAGTTACACAGTTTACAGAGTAACCAACTAATTACAGCTTAGCTCTTAACAGGATCCAGCTCAGCCTTAGCTAATTTACAGCGCAGCACCAGCTAATTGACAGTTCACTACTTAAGTTACTATAGTTGCAGCAGTGGAGAAGAAGGCAATGGAAGCGGAAACAGTATTGCACCAGGTGTGTGTTGTTGGAGGGAAGAAGCAGGGTTTAAGTTACTGCTTTTTCGCTTCGGCTGCTGGGTTTTCGCTTGAGCTGATTAACTCTCGCTTGGGCGAGCTCGGGTGAATTGAAAATATGTAACGCAGAATGGCTTTCTCACTCAAGCGTGATAGAGTAGCTTAGGCGAAAGGTGATGTTTTGAGGTCACGCTTGAGCGTAGGCTTGCTTTGCTTGAGCGAACTTTGACCCTCGCCCAAGCGAATTAAACTATCGCTTAAGCGAATTATCTTTTCAATCAGCATTTCTGAAATGGACGCTCGGGTTCTTCCTTTTATTTTCAATCGGTTCCTTGTTCTCTTTTGGAGTCGGTATCTTGGAAATCTTTGCAGTCAGCTTTTCGTTAATTCTTTTCGGTCAACCTTTTGAAGTCTCTCTCAGTCGGTCTTGTGAACTTCCTTCAGTCGGATTTACGAATTCTCACTCGGCTCTGTAAATTCTTGCTCGGCTTTTTGTAATTTTCACTTGGATTTGTCTTCTTTTCTCGAGTACGCCCTGTTCCTGCACTATTAAACAGCTAATTGCCTAGCATTTATACACTGGCTGCTTAGTGAATTTATAAATATTTCAAAATTTCTTAACTAATTAATATTTTCAATCGTTTTCTTATATAAATGAAGTACTTTTAAAATTCATAACTAAAATACAAATTGTTATCAAATTATTAAATAATACTAACAAACTAACCAATAATTACTGAATAATGTTAAATAAAAAAGTGAAATAATTAAGTCTTTTCAAGACTTATCACTGGCATAAAAATCATAGATGTTCCTATAATAGAATAGGAGCAAGCACATTCTTATATATCCTATATAACACTACAAAGGTTGATCCATATGTTGAAATGCACAAGGAGATTCTCAAATCTATGTATCCAAGTAGGAATGAAAATTGGATATTGAAACAACAAAATCAAACTTTTGTAGCATGGTTTAAAGATCACATTTCTTTAGAATTGGGAGAAGGAGGTGCTTCGGTGTCAGAGAAAGTCAAATGGATATCTAAAGGACCATAAATACACGCCTTTTCATATAGTTCCTACATAATTAATGGGTATACATTTATGAATGGAGTACACAACAAAATAGTGGTGTGAGTCTTGTCGCTCAAGCATTGCATATCTCAAGTGCTAAAGATAAAAATCCAATATATGTAAGTATGTCATACTTTGGGGTTATTGAACACATATGGGAGTTGGATTATGTAATGTTTAAAAAGGTGGTCTTTTGTTGCAAGTTTGTTGATAACAATCATGATGTTCAAGCGGTGGATAGGGCTTTATACAAGTTGATCTAAATAAAGAAGGATACAAAGATAATTAATTTATTTTGGAATCACAAGCTAAACAGGTGTTCTATGTCCCATACCCCTTAGATAAAAGGTGGTCAATTGTTCTTTTAACAAAGGAAATAAACATGAATAAAAATGGTGATGAATGAGGCTTAAATAATGATGTTGAGGATAATCCTTTCTTGGGAATGTCACAATCACAAGGCAATGATCCAATGGTAGAAGATAACATGTATTTGAGAAATGATCATACGGATGGAATATGGATAAATATATTACATCATGGTACAAGGAAAAGAAAAAGACTAACCTAAATGTATATGACTTTTTCTTTCATTATGTTCATGTTTACTATCTCTATTTGTTATATTTGTGTAAACATAACTCACCATGTGTATGTATGTTTTTATAGATCCATGGCATCTGACACTAAAGGTGCAAATAAAGATGCTAGAAAAAACAAGAAAACAGGACGCGGATGTAGCATGATGAAGAACATTATGAAGGCTACAAAGGAAGGATAAAAACTATCAGTAACATTAAATTACTTGCCTATATTGTTCGCATTTAAAATACACTTACTTACTTATCTCGTTTTTAGGTTGGTTGGAATCCTAAGGGCCAGTCTATAAATCCCAACAAAGCTAGTTTTATGAATTACATTGGTCATGTTACCTGGAATAATGTGTCAATCTCGTATGATAAGTAAGAGAATATACTTGATGAAATAAAGAGAACTATTTGGGATGTTGTGAGGATAAGCTGATAGTGCCCTGGATTTTTTAAACCTAGCAGTCCAACCCTTAACTTTATTTAATATTATTTGTTTCCAGTAAGCTTTTGATGTTGGTGAAGAATGAAGGAAATTTGAACTTTCCAAGGTCGCTCAAGCGGCTCGAATAATTTAGGACAAAAATAAAGAAACATGCACTTCATGAAGATGGTGATCTTAGTAACGAAGTTCTAGAAATATATTTTAGAATGATACATGAGGATGTTTGGAGCGATCTTATGAGTCATTGTGAAATTTAAGAATTCAAGGTAATAAAAGTTATGTTCCTTTCCATTTACAATTATCTAAATTCAAGATACCTAGTTTGACATGTTTATACAATTATGGAGATTCTTGATTAAAGAGATTCTTGATCATGATTTGTTAAGCGCCATTAGCATTTGTGTTTATATAAGGTATTGAATAATTCAAACAATTATTTTATTATTGCTTTGCTATTTTTAAAAAACTTACTTTGGTAATTAATCTTATTTTATATTTGTATATACTTTCATTTCAAGTTTCTATATGATTAGTACTTGCATAGAAATTCATTGACAACAAAGTTTTCTTTTCTATCTCCACATATGTTGTCTCAGTACAACAAAGAACGCCTTTTTCAATATATAGTTTATGCTCTTTGTTCATTTCGTGAGCAAGATAAATTGATTATTACACTATACAATACGGGGTGAGGTCATCATAACTTGTTAACAATAACCTTTCTTAGTGATTTGACCTAACTAATATATGCTCAACGGAAAAACATTAAGGGGACATTGTGTATTGATTGCCATTAACGTGTTGGATGAAATCGTGTATTATTTGGATAGTCTTTGCGGTAATTTCAA
The DNA here is from genome assembly GCA_037962975.1 of Clitoria ternatea. Taxonomy (NCBI): domain Eukaryota; kingdom Viridiplantae; phylum Streptophyta; class Magnoliopsida; order Fabales; family Fabaceae; genus Clitoria; species Clitoria ternatea. Next base: position 99,705,204 of record CM075674.1, on the reverse strand, counting down.
TGACTACCTAAAAATGAGAGACTTATTTAATGCGTGAGTATTATTTATCTAGTGGAAATTTTCATGAGTTTATCTGGTAATAGAATTCATTAACATATATGTTTTTTTCTAATAAATTTTGTTAGAGGTATATGTATTTATCATGCTTTTCGAGGAATCAAGATACCTAAATTCAAGACTCAAATGAAATGGTGCAAGGTGGAGGTATATGTATTTATTCTTTACCTCCTAGAGATTATTAATCCAAGAAATGCTTTTAATATTTAATTTTTTCTATGTTTAGTGTCCTCGTAAAAAAAACAATATAGACTGTGGATATTATGTAATGAGGTTCATGAAAGAGATTATGCAAATGGTGAAGACGAAGATTCCGAGGACAGTGTGACTCTAACCATGTTTATTATACTCTCATTATAATTTTATTTTCTTGATGTGTATGTGTATTTTAATCTCCACAACTTTTTAAATGTTTGCACTTGTAGTATTTTTATAAGTATCAGTGTGCCACCTGCAACACTGAACAATTGGATGAAGTAAAAGAGGATTGGTCTTCATATGTCTTCAACATGTTTTTAAATTAGGTTAATTTTTAAATTTGACAATTTCTTAGTTCCTTTGTTCATATTTGCTAATTTTACCTTATATGTATTTGTTTGCTTATGTTTTTATCCAATTAGGAAACCAAGTAACTCATCCTTTACATTTAAAGTCTCTACATGAACAATATCAACAGTAGATAGTACTACCATATTTTTTGGATTACACATGTTATATGAAACATGTTAGTGGTAGATAGTACTCACCTATTTTTTGGGCTGCACATGTTATATGAATTATGTCAGCGGTAGATAGTACTCATATATTTTTGGACTGCATATGTTATATGAATCACGCCAATAATAGACAGTACTCACCTACTTTTTGGATTGCACATGTCACATGAATCATGCCAGTAGTAGATGTATGGTACTCATAATTTTGTAAAGTGCTTTATTTTGTTATAGTATAATGCTAGCTGCATGTGTTAATCACTATTATTGCTAATTAATGATGTGGTTGACAATTCACTATGATACAATGTATGTCTTATCACAACAATGTTTATTGATCAATTATCATGTGTGAGAATTAAAATTATTTTTAAACTAGAATGAAGGAAATGATAGATGTATATACTTTAGCTTGATCAATCTTATTAGTGGGTGTATTATTTTTTTAGGTATTAATATTGTTGTATTTCATTCTCTTGAAATAATGATGGAAATTAGTATCTTTTTGTATTTAATATAGACATATGAAACTGTAAATATTAGTTGGTGAATTATGTTTTAGGTATTACTTTTGTTGTATTTCATTTTCTAGAAATAACGGTGTACGAATTAGTATTATAGTATTTAATATAGGTATAAGAAACTGAAAAATATAATATTTTTAAAAAATATGTTAGTTGGTGTTTTATTTTTTTAGGTATTAATATTGTTGTATCTATATTTCTGAAACTAATAGTGTAAAAATTAGTTTATTATACTATTTAATACTACCTCTGGTTTCAAATATAAGCAAATTTTAGTGGAATTTTTTGGTCCCTTAATATAAGCAAAATTAGACTTTCCAATGTCACCAAATATTTGTTTACCAAATATGTCCTCATTAGATATATTTCTAAGACCACTAATTCTTCATGTAATAAATGATATTATGGGTATTTTAAAAAATTAAATCAAATATATGGTAACATTAATGCAAATAACTACCTCCAACTACTATTCTTAATACGTGTGAAATTAGGTATATTTGCTTATATTTGGAACCGGAGGTAGTATAAGTTTAGTAAATTAAAAAGATGGAATTTTAAAAAAATCCAACAACTATCTACAGTTACATCATTTAACCATTAACACTATAAACATCATTGTCAGGAGTTCTTTATTTAATTGTAGATATTAATACACTATTGTTTGGTGTTCAACCTATAACCGTTGACAATACATAGGAAATGTCAGTAGTTGGAGCCCTGACATTGTTATCAGGGTCATTATCAACGCCTTCATTTTCTCCGCCTAAACCACTGACAATAGTAGTAAACAAAACCGCTGACAAAGCCTTTTCTATAGTAGTGGTTGCATATGTTGAATTTATATTATTTAAAAGATCATCAAGAGGAAAGAGGACAAGAGTTTGGGCAGTAGAAGGAAGGAAAAGTGCGGAAAAAAGATCTGCTATGTTTGACTAAGGACTAGTGTAAGAGCATGCCTAATAGTATACTTCTAATGTTATATACAATTATTTTAAGAGCCTGCATGCTCATGACTTTATGAGTATATATAAAACATATTGTATATCTCATGTGACTAGACTGTTGTTGTAAATCACTATTCTGTTTTTATATATAAAAAAATTTATAACTTGTAACATCTTGGTTGGTTAAGTGGGAGTAAGAGGGATTATCCTAATTAACGAAAGTGTCACAATATACATATGCATACAACACATGGATCATGATGTAACTAAAAAATTAAGTTTTTCATAGGTTATTTCTATAAAAATGTAGAGTTCTTATTGATTTGTATATGCAACACATCGATCATGTAATTTAATATATTTATTAAAATAATTAAATTTTAATTTATATAAAATCATATAATAACTGTATCATAAAAATTTATAAGAGAATTAAGAGTGTATTTGAATCCAATTGAAAAATCACAAGTAAAGTTAGTGAAGATGTATGTTTCAAATTCATGGATTAAATATTTTGATAAATTTTAAACATGATAGAAGTTTAGTATTGAGTATTATTAGATGAGGGTATTCTATAATCCGAGGTATGGATAACATAGTGGCGGGACAGGCGATTGAAAGTGTCGGAATAGTTAGAAAATAGTGCTGCCTCTGTGGGGGCTGAAGATGGAACGTGTCGACACCCTAATGGATGGCGTCTCTTTCTTGCGATAAAAACGAATTACAAACTGGAAGAGAGCCATCAGGGTTCTGAAACGTGGCCACCTACCTCAGAGTTAATAACCCTCCCCTATCTAAGTACCATGGAAAGCTGAAAACTTGACTTCATTGAATTGACTCCATGTCTCTCAAGTACTTTCGTTTTGGTTTTTTTCTCTGTTGGCTTGGTTAAAATAATATAAATAATTAATATTAATTATTTGATTTTTTTTATTTTTATAATTATATTTTCGTAACTACATATTAAATGATATAAAAGATAACATTAACCTTTAAATTTTTTTATTTTTATAACTCTGTTTCTCCAATTACGTACTAAACTCACACTTAATTGGAATTTGGAAGCAATCCCCGAACATTTCCATGTTCAAACTTAAAATTTAATGGTTTTTAAAATATGATTTGTTTATAAAATATGATTATTAAATAAAATTAGTCTACTTGGTTATAAAAAGTATGTTTTAAAAATAAACTGATATTTTATCTGAGTTTTTAAAACGTAGTTTTTTCAAATAAATTATTTTTAATTTTTTTCAACTTTTGTTTTCTTAAAATTTATATAAACATCTAAAAAATTACATTAAATAATTTATTAGTTTAAAAAATATTTTTTCTTAAAAAACTTAAACAAACTCAACAATTTTCACTTAACTTTTTTTCTTCTCGTCTACTAAATTCGCGCTATGATAATTCTCAGTATTTTTAATATCAGATTGCTCGTTAGAACGGTAACAGTGTGTCTGTTTTGTAGGAAAATAACGTGAAACAAAACTATACAGAAAGAAAATGGGTATTTCTCATGTTTTACTTATGTTTAGAATATTGATATATTGTTGTGAAAAAGCTTTAGAGATGTATAACCGTGTAACAAAATGGTTTATGTGTATCTAGTTTTCTCACATTTTTTAATGAGAGAAACACAAAATGTGGTATCCTTTACCTAATTGTTTTTGCAAACACTAATCAGGATAAAAATGTAATTCGAAAAATAAACACCAAACATTTTTATTTTCTTTTACTATTTATACGGTTCTATTTAACCAAACAACACTTTAAAATCCCATGCTTTTATTACTTTTTTTTTCTTATTTCTCATTTTGTTCTAATAATTTTCACATTAAACAAACAATCTGTAAAATGTATTAATTTAAATGAACCATGTTAATTTAGAGATCAAATTATACTTCAGTCGGTAATAATAACAAATTAATCTGGATAAATCATCTATATCTGATTTGTAGTTCAACTAGTTGAATTGATTGTGAGATTTACTTCTAATGACAATGATATATAATTCTAATACGTAGAAAAAAATAAAAAGAGATAAATTAAAATTTGAATTGTAGAGAAAATAAGAGGGAAATTTGCTTTTATTTATTTTTTGTTTATGAGATTTAATTTTTCTCTTTATTATTTTAAACAAACAAAAGAAAATATATTGCTTTTCATATTTTCTTTCAATCTATATTCTTTTCTCTCTTTTTATCTCCATCCAAATATAATGTGAATGAGGATGATAAATATTATTTATACAAGATTTATAATAAAAAAATTGTTTACACATTTTTTACATTATCAATTTTCAATTAACTTTAATTTTTAAATAGCTTCTATCTTACTGCTTCTTAAAATTGAGGGGGGTCTAGTACAGTTACACTATGAAACGGAGTGACACAACAAGTGTGATGCGATAAAAAGTAGGAAAAAATTAGAAGACAAATTAATAATTAGTAACCCTATGATTCTCTTCCAGAATTATCTTCCTAGGCAGTATAATTGCTTGATGTTGCTTTCACTCTTCCCTCCCAGTGAGAAAGATATATTGTAAATTTAATAAAATATAAGTAATTAATATAAACTGATAATTAGGGAGAATCTTATACTAAATATTAAAAATAATACACATATATATATAATGTTTATCCTTAACTCTAATTAGGATTGTTGTTAACTCATCCTTAAGAACTAAGTTTAAATCACACAAAAACAGTAAATTATTTTTCTTGATATATATGTAATAATGAGATCATAAAGGTAATAAATAAAATATATAATAGTAAAATTTCAAACTTTTCTACCCCTGAATTTGACATTAATTTTTTTAATTTATATCTCGAGACATATTTTAAATAATAAAAAATAAAAATATTTAATTAAAAATTACGTATAACATCATTTTAAGTTAAGTTTAATTTAATTTTTAAAATGTATCTTCTTAGACACGTGATTGGAAAACCGAATTCACATATGGAGAACCTTTATATGAGTCAGATTCGTTATGAAGATATATAGAAGAGAAAAGGGTGGCGAATGAAGATATATACTCTATTATGTATGTTGTCTCTGACGCTTTTTTGTTTTTTTATTATGCATGTGCTTTTCGTTTTATCGTCTATTACAAATATGCAGTGGAGAGAGAGAGAGAGATGAATTAAGAGTGAGGAAGCATGGGGAGAGGGAGAGTGGTTGTAGAGAGAATACAGAACAAGATCAACCGCCAAGTAACGTTCTCAAAGCGTAGAAGTGGTTTGCTCAAGAAAGCCTTCGAGCTATCAGTTCTATGTGATGCTGAAATCGCCCTTATCATCTTCTCTAGCCGTGGCAAGCTCTTTCAGTACAGTAGCACCGAGTAATTCTCTATCTCTCCCTCATCTTTAATTAATAATAATTTGTAATGAATGTTTTTAAATCTGGACCGGTCATTGAATTGGTGAAGACACCGGTTTAAACAAATCATAACCAAGTCAAGATTTAACTATAGTTGAACTGTTAGTATTAAAGAATTGATCTAGACTAGTTACCTAACTGGTTCACAGTTTAACCGTTTAAACCAGCCGAACCAGTTTAGTTTTGATAACAATATTTATAATTAATAATTAATAATTTTTTAAAATTCTTTCTTCTAATATGTGCTTTTTGGTTTATTGTGGTTATGTGGGGTTCTGTTCTAAAGAATTAAAGATCGTAGTTAGGGTTTCACAAAAAGGATAATATATCTGCTAACGTTATATGAACATCATCTTCCTCCGTATATGATTTTCTTAACAGCAAAAAAATAATAATTTCAAAACCCAACATGAATTCTGATAGTGATAGTGATGTATTTTAGCTCAAGCAGACCATGAGAGGTTGGAAGTCACCTCGTATGGTTTGCTTGTTAGTAGAATGGAACTCTTTTGATTATCTAGCTACATCAAATTTTATAGTTAAGTGTTTATAAGGATATGTATTCTCCAAAAAAAAACTGATTTTAATAGTAAATCCTTAAAAGGTGGCAATTTAATTCTTTGCTTGAACTAGCTGGGCTGCTTTTATAGGTCTGGATTTGTTTTCGTTTTAAAGGAGCTGTGTAAAGTCACTATTTCCGTATAATGGCCAGATTTTCTTTCTTTTCAAACCCTTAACGAGGTCATTCATTTGTAGGGTACTTTTCTTAATTATTTGGGCTTGGGAGATCAAGGATGGCACCTTTTTTTTCCGCTCTTGGTCAATTTTATTAACTTCAATGACAACAATAATTTCACCAAAAAAAAGGACAACAATAATAAAAATATCAAAGTGATTTAGGTCTAACACATTAAGAGACTGTTTAGAGCACGTTAGTGGGACAACTGAACGGAGAAAGCCTCCGTTAATCCGTAGGAGCTTTTTGATCCTACGGGTCAACGGAGTTTTGATTTTCTCGAACGACGTGAAGAATTGATATCAATCTTTAAATTTTTCACTTTAACTCAACTCCGTTTCCCCAACTACAAACCAAACACCCCTTAACTTGTCAACTTGTCTGAAAATAATGAGATGGTTAGAAAAATTTAGCTCGTGACGGTATCAAATTCACCCCACCTGTATTTTGGTGTGTTTTCAGTGAGGCTAGGAGCCCAACCCTACGGGCCAATGAATGTTTTTCCCACTAAGTACTCATTCACTTTTTATCTTAGTAATATATTACTTTGTATCTTTTCTTTCAAATTTAATAAATTTTCTCTCATTTACTTCTTAAAAATAATAAGTTAATTAATTTTTTTATTAATTTTGATTATTTTATATTTTTTAGACATGTAAACTTATTAATTTACTACTAAAAACATTATAAAATAAGATTTTTTTATAACTTAACGAGTCAACCCACCAATTTACTAGTAAAATGGGACAAGTTACAAATTCCAGTTCACCTCCAATAAAAAATTAAACTCATTTCATCTCATATCTAACAAGTTTTTGACGAGACAAAACAGGTTAAGTTGACCCATATTAAGAACATTAAACAACAAACCCATGGGCCTGACCCCAAGAACATTAAACAAGAAACCCATGGGCCATGGCCCCACCATTTCATCATGTTTCTCTGTCTCTCCCTCATTTTCTTTCATCTTTTTTCTTTGTTCTTTTCCCTGGTCCCTCCTCCCACGTAAACCTACCCGTTCATAATCATGTGAATCAATTTCAACATTTTGTTTTTATAAGACAAATGATATTAATTAAAGGGAATTCAATGCATACTTCAACCTTCTAGTTAAACAAAGCAATAAACCCTATAACACATGTCAGATTTCTTAAAACAAAAACAAAAAGAAGCAACAATTATATTCATATATACCATTATACCAGTTATACATAAATATTATTTTATACTTATTATTTTTCTTGCTCTTGTTTTTTCCTTTTCTATTACATTGGACCCGTTTGTTTAAGCTTATTTTTAAGCGCTTTTTTAAAAAATGCTTTATTTATAAGTAATTTTTAATAAGCTGATCAGAGTTGCTTCTTAAAATAAGTAGAAATCAACTTATTTTCAGTTTCTACTTATTTTTAAAACTTGAAACAAGTACAACAAAATTTAAAATAAGTGTTTTTTTAAAAAACACTTATATCTTAAAATAAGTTTAAACAAACGAATTCATAATCTATTATATTTTAAAAAAAAGCTATATTTGTTCACATGAGTGAAGAAACCGGCATCCATTTTGATATAATAAATAATTATTTAAGATGTGATAGATTTTATTAAAAGAGAGGATGCAAATTATATTTTCAATGTTTGAACATTGGTATTGAAAAAATCAGAATAAAATCGGGTAACAAAAATAATTTTATCTATTAATTATTTTAATAATGGATATAAAAATATTTTTTATACTGTTATAGAAATAATTAAAATAAAAATTTTAAATAAAATATAAACTGAGTCGTACATCCTAATAAATCTATTAGGTAGTGTTTGGTTTTCTAACCCAAAAGATAGATTCTACGGTCAAACAGTCTCGAACGACATGAAAAATTAATATCAACCTTTAAATTTTTCTATTTTACCATATTTCTTTAACTACAAACCAAACATTTCTTCTAAATAGTTAATGATTAAATCACAAAGACTGACATGACATGACATGATGTCCGTATAATAATTTCCCTTTGGAAGCGTGAGTACAAACTGAAAAGACGAACCTACAAGATAAATTTCTTCCCAAATGCATATATCACACTTTATCCTTTAAATAAATATATATATATATATATATATATATATATATATATATATATATATATATATATATATATTTCCTGGATTGTTAAAGGTTCTATCTAGGAATGTCAATCGAGCGAGACGGGTGCGGGTAGTATGTTACCACTACCCATATTCACGGGTTTTAGGCGGGTAACGGGTATTCGCGAGTCGGGTAGCGAGTACCCACGGGTATTTATGAATATTTATTATTTTTATAAAATAATATTAAAAAGAAAATATGGTATAATGTACTAAACATAATATTTTTTTAATATAATATAATTCAAATTAATATTAAAAGTATTATTATTGAAAAATATTAAATTTTTTAATCTTATTATAAAATAATAAAAAAATTAGATACTTAAATATATTTAATAATTAATTAATTAATTAAACGGGTACCCGTTAAGCGGGTTGTGTGATACCGCTACCCACCCGTTTAGTAAATAGACGGGTATCCATTACAAGTAACCCGCGGATTACCCGTGGACGTGAGTTTTTTTTGCCCTCCCTAGTTCTATCGGACCCCTTCTTCCACTATTTCTTTATGATTATAGTAGATAATAGTTATTATTTTTTAAAATGTACCTAAGTTAAGTTCTTTTTAACTTTAATGTTGTATAAATAAAATCTCAGGGTCCCTTTATACAAATAACATCTTTAAATATTAACTCTAATTCTTATAGAATAATTTGTTTGAGTTTTGTATAATCATATCCTATAATTTAAATATCTATATCAAACATGCTAATTAACTTTATAAAATGTACTGTTTGACATTCGTTTTTTTTTCTTTATTTGGTTAAACTTATTCCGAAAAAATGACCTTTTTTTTCTTTAGAAACTGTGATCTGGTGTGGGATCGAAAAGAGTGGGACAAAATATAATATTAAATGAATAGGACATAGATAATAAAAAAAACTGAAATTAAAAGACGTATTAGAGATATGTTTTTGTTTTCGGGGACTGAAAATGGAAGTTGTTTTTATGAATAGTTTTTTTAAGAAAAAACACTTTCACTCAAACAGTTTTGTTTTGTCTATCTTTTAAAATAGAAGACACGAACAAGAATCATAAGGCTTTGATATACTGATTAAAATATGTATCATGCAATTTTCATTTGTATGTACGTAACATATACCTTTATATACCCTAATATTCAACAATTATATTCTTTACCTTAAAAAAACAATTATCCTTTGAAATCTCTCAAAAGTTACACATCCTCTCGATCTTCATTCTGTTATTGTATCGTGCTGCTAATTTTTTATTTCTTCTCAGTACGGCTAATCTTTTTTTAATTTCTTCCTTCTCGATTTGAACTAAATTAAAGTTGCCATATACTAAATACGCGGGTAATTCACGGTTAGCTACAATGGATATCCATATATTTACTAAATGGGTGGGTAGTCATATTGTACTACTCACTTCGTGGGCACCCGTTTGATTATTAATATTTATTTTTATTAAATATATTTAAATATCTAAGTTTTTTTAGTATTTATAATGAAATAAACAAAATTTAATATTTTTCAATGGTAATACTTTTAATTTATGAAGTTGTAATTTATGATACAATATTAATTTGAAGTATATTATACTAAAATAATATTATGTTTAGTACATTATTTTATTCTTTAGTATTGTTTTATAAAAATGATAAATATTCATAAATACTCATAGGTACATGCTACTCAATCCGTGAATACCTGTTACCCGCTTAAAACTCGTGGATACGAGTAGCGGTAACATACTACTCACACTCGTCCGCCCTGTTGCCATCCCTAATTTTATATATTTAAGATTGCGGTAATGTTTCTTCCGCTTTCTCTCAATTCTAAATGCTTCTTAAAAAAAGCTATTTAATATTATCGCGATCGGGACCGCGGCGGGAAGTCGACCGTAAAAAGATAATGAACTGGTCTGAACCGGGGTCTATGATCCGGTGTGGGAACCAACCACAAAGTTGGTGATTAGGGTGTTTGTACACCGATACAATAGGTATCCGGTATTATAATCTGACCTCTCAGTGGGAGAGACCGATCTTGTTGTCCTAGAGATCCTTCACACCAGAGTTTCGCGTTGACAGGGGCGAAAGGTGGTGTCATCTGTGAAGATTCTCTGACGCTCAAGTTAGTAGAGTGAATGAGAACTCAAAGAACACTTAAGCGATGTAATAGTATGATAAGAGTAAGAACAACGTAACCTTGCATTTGTATGAGAATATGCTATTTATAGTTGAACATGGAAAATGAATCGTTGGGTGCAAGTGGGCCAAGAGGCTCTGATGCCGTGTGTAGCGTATCAATCAGAGTAGTTCGATGCTCAATGTACAATCGAGGGTAGGTCAATGAACAGTATACGATTCTGACACGGGAATGAGGGAAGATCCACCTTTTCCGTATATCACTCCTGTAGCTGTACTTTGCACCTTTCGATGAGTGACATAGACACCTTCCGTTGTGCAGGGTATCAGTCGTGATAAGTAGTGAAACCACTTATCCTACCGTTACGTTAGGCAAACGGTTATATGTGACAAAAGAATGAGAACGGATAACCGGTGAAGGAAGAGTTTCTAGCATGGTGGATGTTGACCTGTGATACCGGTTGACCTTCCAGAACAGTCAAGATGACGTCTTAGTCTAGATGTCGGTATCCAGACCGGATCAGATAATAAAAGAAAATGGTTTCGAAATCCTTTCGAAAAGCATGGAGTAACAGGACGTCTCGTCTAATCCTTTCGAAAACCCTAAACAACTTAAATAAGTAATGATAATAATTAAAAAAAACAAAAGATTAATAAGATGTCTCGTCTAATTTGTATGTAATAAAATTAAGAAAATTAAAATAAAATAAAGTGAAGTTAAATAAGATAAGATGAAATAAAATAAAATAAAATAAGGTAAAATAAAGTAAATTAAAATAAAACAAAATATTAACAAGACGTCTCGTCCAAATTAATCTTTTTTATAAGTAATATTATTATTTAACTAATAAAAAAAGAGATTGAAAATATGAGAAGCTTAACAAGACGTCCCGTCTAAATTAACCTTCTTGTAATAAAATAATGTTTTTAAAATTAAGTGGTAGCAATATAAAATTAATCGAAATAAAACAAAGACACACGAAAATTAATAAAAGGAAAACGGGCTTGACAGGAATTGTTCTCACTCCTACGTATTCTCGAGTATGTCGGGAAATCAGGGTTACGTAGCTCTTATTTGGAAATTATTTGGGCATATTAAAAATGATTTATTTGTTTTTGGATTTTAAAGAAAATATATTTTTGAAATTTTATGTGTTTTGAAAAGGGACCTTATTGCATTTTCAGGATGTTTACAAAAGAAATTTTATGCATAAGGAAAATACAAGACGAAGTATTCCATACGTGTATTATCCTTCACGATCTTATAATATCGGTGTAGGAAAAACATTTTGCACGACGCTGTTATAAAATTGTTACACAATTAATTTTTAAATAAAAAAGCTTATATTTACCACTAGACCATACACATGTTTCATTAAAATGCACACAACAAAGTATTTGACTTATTCTTGATAGAGACCCATTTTTAAAAACAAACAGACTTTGGGCCTCAACCCACCCTAAATCCTCATTCCCTTCACATACGCACAAATAGAAAAGAAAGGAAAGTCACAGGGGCAGCCACCGGGAGAAAATAAAACATGCAGAGGAGAGAAAAAATACAAAGAGGTAAAGGAAAGGCTTACAATGGGAGAAGAGGGTGATTGTGGGTTTACTAGTGGTGGCTTGGACGGTGGTAGTGGTGCCCAGGTGTAGAGGTGGGCATAAAGGTGGTAAGATAGAGAAGAAGAAAAAGGTTTCTCTCTGTTTATATTTTCTTGTTATTATTGCAAAAAAATCCTTGCTTTGTTCTGATTGGGGTGTCTCTTTTATATTTGTTCTCATTTCCCTTTTGGTGTTCTAATTTCAAATTCAAGGTTTCTTTTTTCTCAATCTACTGTGTTTTCCCATTTTTGTTTTTTCATTGAAGCTTGAACCATTCACTCTCTCACTTTCCAGAATAATGAAAGGGGAAAGAGGCACATAGAAGGTGCAAGGTCAAAAAGGTGGAAGAGGAAAAAAGATAGGAAAAAGAAAAAATAAATTAAATAAATTAACAAAATACAGAAATAAAAAAAAATCAGTATTCACAGCTGCCCCTCTTTACTTTCTTTCTGTGGGAATATGAATGATTCATTCATGTTGGTTACCGCGGAAAGGAAGTAAAGATGTGAATATTGGTCCCTAGGTCGGGCTCTTGAAATCCGTACTGTTAAAAGACTCAAAAGGATGCCAACCTTAACGACAAAGAAGCTAAAATGACGCTAGTTTTAGCAACCAAGAAAATTTAAAAGAAAACCATTTTCGCCAATGAGGAGGTTTAAAAGGTTTCAGTTTTTGCGACAAGAAATTTAAAGAGGTGCCAACTTTGAGGTAAAAAATTTTAAAAGGTGCCAACTTTGGAAATAAGAAATTTAAAAGTGCTAACTTTGACGATAAAAGCTTAAAGAGGTGCCAACTTTGGCAACAAGGAAATTTAAAAGGTACAAACTTTAACAATAAGAAGCTTAAAGAGGTGTCAACTCCGGCAACAAGGAAATTTAAAAGGTACCAGCTTTAGCAATAAGAAAATTTAAAGAGATGCCAACTTTGACAGTAAGAAATTCAGAAGGTGCCAACTTTGGTAATAAGACGCTTAAAGAGGTGCCAACTTTTGCGGCAAGGAGTTTAAAAGGTCCCGGTTTTGGCATGAAGAAACTTAAAAGGGTGTCATCTTCGACAACGAGGAATTTAAAATGGTGCCAACTTTGGCAATGGAGGCATCAAGACTCTACATGACTGCCTATCGTAACCACTTGTAGAAAAGGGTAAGCAGTGCAAAGTTAAAAACAAAATGAAATTCGAGGAGAACCTTTGGAACCACGATCCTTAAAGACTCGAGATGACTCATGAATGAAACGAAATGAACGAGGCAACCTTAGCTTCGGAGCACGTGTTTGGCTCAGTCCTCGTGATGATTGCTTGAGGTGAGATAAAGTAACATGAGCATCTGGCCCTCACGACTTTAAATAGTTATTATTTTCTCATTTTATTTGTTAGGGAAAAGCACATGTTTTATCACATCAATGAAACAATACCGAAAAAAGGGTAAATTTTATTCATGTATATCAAGAAGGTACAGAGAAAAGAAAGCAAAAAAAAAAACAAGTTGAGTCAAATAGAAAAGGTCAACAATGGGCAAAACGAGAAAAGTTTGTAGATCCTCTAGTGAATCCCTGAGAACAACGTGCATCTTAATCTCACATCACAACTTTAAGTTCACCCTTCAACTCTGCTTTCGAGAAGGTGGTTCAACCATGATCCATGTGCCTTAGTTTAGACTCATACTTTTTGCATGAGTTTCAGTCATATCACCAGATATTTGACCGTAATTTTTGTCTGAGTCTCCTTTTCAGGTTTTCGATTCACTAGGTTGCTCTGACTTTTGCATAGGACGCCTTTTCAGGTTTTTAACCTAACGAGCATCATTTTTTTAAGGTCAGGCAAAAGTTAAAGCGACCTGGTGAGTCAAAAACCTGAAAATGAGGCTCAGGCAAAAATTTGGGTCAAATATCTGGTGATATGACTGAAACTCATGCAAAAAGTATGAGTCCAAACTAGGGCACATAGATCATGGTCGAACCATCTTCTTGAAAGCAGAGTCAAAGGGTGAACTTGAAGTCGTGATATGGGATTAAGATACGCGTTGTTCTTAGGGATTCATTGGAGGATTTGTAAACCTTTCCCTGCCCGTTATCGACCTTTTCATTTGACTCCACTTATTTCTTTTGCTTTGCCTGCTTTCCTTTCTCTGTACCTTCTTGATATACATGAATAAAATTTTACCCCTTTTCAATACATGTTTCATTGATGTGATAAAACATGTGTTTTTCCCTAACAAATAAAATGAGAAAATAATAACTATTTAAAGCCATGAGGGCTAGATGCTCCCGTTACTCAATCTCACCTCAAGCAATCATCACGAGGACTGAGCCAAACACGTGCTCTGAAGCTAGGGTTGCCTTGTTCGTTTCGTTTCATTCATGAGTCATCTCCAGTCTATAAGGATCGCGGTTCCAAAGGGTTCTCCTCGAATTTCAATTTGTTTTTATCTTTGCACTGCATACCCTTTTCTATAAGTGGTTGCGACAGGTAGTCATATAGAGTCTTGACGCCTCCATTGCCAAAGTTGGCACCATTTTAAATTCCTCGTTGCCGAAGATGACACCCTTTTAAGTTTCTTCATGCCAAAATTGAAACCTTTTAAACTCCTTGCCGCCAAAGTTGGTTCCTCTTTAAGCGTCTTATTACCAAAGTTTGTACCTTCTGAATTTCTTGTTGCTAAAGTTGGCACATCTTTAAATTTCCTTATTGCCAAAGCTAGTGCCTTTTAAATTTCTTTGTTGTCGAAGTTGACACCTTTTTAAGTTTCTTATTGCCATAGTTTGTACCTTTTAAATTTCTTTATTGCCAAAGTTGACACCTCTTATGCTTTTATCGCCAAAGTTGGCACTTTTAAATTTCTTATTGCCAAAGTTGGCACCTTTTAAAATTCTTTACCTCCAAAGTTAGCACCTCTTTAAATTTCTTGTCGAAAAAGCTGACATATTTTAAACCTCCTCATTGCCGAAAATGGCTTTCTTTTAAATTTTCTTAGTTGTTAAAGCTAGCGTCATGTTAGCTTCTTTGTCGTCAAGGTTGGCATCCTTTTGAGTCTTTTACAAGTACGGATTTCAAGAGCTCGACCTGGGGACCGATATTCAGATCTTTACTTCCTTTCCGCGGTAACCAACATGAATGAATCATTCATATTCCCACGGAAAAAAAGTAAAGAAGGGCAACTGTGAATATTGATCTTTTATTTATTTATTTTTATTTCTATATTTTTTTAATTTTTAGAATTTTTTCTTTTTCCTCCCTTTTTTCCTCTTCCAGCTTTCTGAACTTTCACCTTCTTTATGCCTCTTTCTCCTTTCATTATTCTGGAAAGTGAGAGAGTCAATGGTTTAAGCTTCAATGAAAAAAATAGGAAAATACAGTAGATTGAGAAAAGAGAAACCTTGAATTTGAAAATAGAACATGAAAAGGGAAATGAGAACAAATATAAAAGAGACACCCTAATCAAAACAAAACAAGGATTTTTTTTGCAACAATAACAAAAGAAAATATAAACAGAGAGAAACCTTTTTCTTCTTCTTCATATTACCAACTTCACGCCCACCTCTGCACCGGGGCACCATCACCACCGTCCAAGCCACCACCAACAAACCCACAACCACTCTCTTCTTCCATTGTAAGCCTTTCCTTTACCTCTTTGTATTTTTTCTTTCCCCTCCATGTTTTCTTTTCTCTCGGTGGCTGCCCCATTGTGACTTTCCTTTCTTTTCTGTTTGTGCATATGTGAGGGGAATGAGGATTTAGGGTGGGCTGAGGCCCAAAGTCTGTTTATTTTTTAAAAAATAGGTCTCTGTCAAGAATGAGTCAAATACTTTTTTTGTGCGTATTTTCATGAAGCACGCGTCTTGTCCAGTGGTAAGGCATGAGTGTTCGAATCTAAGGGGAACGTGTTTGAGAGGAGACGTCTTGCTAATCCTTTTGTTTTAATTTACTTTATTTTACCTTATTTTATTTTATTTTATTTCATCTTATCTTATTTAACTTCACTTTATTTTATTTTATTTTTCTTAATTTTATTATATACAAATTAGTTGAGATGACTTTGTTAATATTTTATTTTATCTTTTTAATTATTATCATTATTTATTTAAGTTATTCGATTTAAGTTTAATTTGGATGAGACGTCTTGTTAACCTTATTTCAAAAATTCTTTTTCTTTATACGTGTTGTTTGTCCCATTTTTTTAAGAGTTTAAATTAATTTCTGGGCTATTTAAAACTATGTGCGCGATCAATTTGAAGTAATCGTTTTATAACAGACAGTGTAAGGCGCTAATACCTTCCACGCCTGCAACCGGGGCTTTAACAAAGGTTTTCTCGATGTTTTACCTTAAAAAATATTGGTGGCGACTCCCTGTTTTTTGAAATTGTTTTCTTTTATTACCTTTTTACGGTCGGTCTCTCGCCACAATTCCAGTCACGACAAATATAATCTAAGAAATTCTCCAAGTTGCAAATATGAATAGTGTTTTAATCTAGCATTACTTTAACGCTTTGTTTGTTTGAAGTAAAATTTGAAGAATGAAAATAAAGATGAAATAATTATAAAGAAAATAATACATTTCATCTGTTTGTTTGAGTGTAAAAAAGAAGGAACAAAACATAAAATGTGAGGCTCTCACTAAAAATGCATTTAATCTTTTTCATTTGAAAGGAAATAGAGAGTTGAATTTTTAATTTTGGAGTTTTACCATTAAATAATAAGTGATGAATAATTTTATGTTGATAAGAAATGCTACAAGTAAACTTTTTAGAATTTAATATTAAAATTTAATTTTATGATATAATTTATTTTTTTATTTCACTATCTCTTCTTTCAAACAAGTAAAAAGCTAATATTTCTACTTCTTTCTTTCAAACAACACTTTTACATCCTAAGTTAAGAACAATCGGTAAAAAAAAATTCTTATCGTATATATATTTGTATTTTATTTCTCACCCTACTATTTCTTTCTTTCTAATTTCTTTTCCATCTTATTTTATTTCTCAATTCAAACGAATTACACGAAACTGATGCTTTTACAGTTCGCTATCGCAAAATTGTTAGCTGGATATTCAAATTTTGATGTGGTGTGTTTATAGAATTCTAAAATCTATATATATGGATAGGGATTAACTGATCTTTTGCCTCACAAACTAGTTTCTAAAAGAAATGGCATAAGGATTCTAAACTGCAAAACAAGTTGCTTATTAGATAGCTTGATTTAGGGGTAATTTGGTTAAAGTAAATGTTTTCTATTTTCATTTTATAATTTATATTTTTAATTATAAAATCATTATTTATTTTTATTTTAAAAAATTATACTGGAAACATAAAAATTAATTATTTCGTTTTGATTATTTTATATACAAAATTTAAGAAATAAAAATAATAAGGTAACAGTTTTATGATTAAAAATAAAAAAATAAAACATTTTTTTCAAATAAAACTAAAATTTTATTTAAGGATGTGCGAGCACTACCCTTATATATCAAGTGCATTGCTATATTATTTTTGAACAACAAAGAAATTTATTCAAGGTACAAGAAGTACCAAAAGAAAAAGATAACAAGTTACAAGATTTTAATACATTATAAAAGTTCCATATAGACCAGTTAAAGAAAGAACAATTTAAAACATGAAAAAAGCTAGTTTAGCCACTTAATTATTCGATGGTAAAAATTTAAAATTCAATCACTAATACAATTAGTCACCAAACTCTAACGCTAAACTAATTAGCCATCGATTTCTCTTTTTCGTGTCTAATTGGTAACAAAAAAGGTTTATCGCAAAAATAATAAAAAAATCATCACTAAATTCGGTTCATTCCAACTTAAGATTCTCTTATTTGCTTTGGAATCGCTAATTTAATGACAAATAGCTGTAATTAATTTTATGGCTAATAGGAGGTCGCGTCATGTGAGAACTAAGTCATTAATTCAGTGGTTAGCTCATTCTAACATATCAGTGGCTAATTCAAAGGCTAATCCACTATTAATGTTTCAGCGGCTAATCCACTTTTAGCTTTTCAGTGACTTATTTTCTTCCAATACATCTGTGGCTAATTAAATATTGTGTTAAACTTTTTTAAAAAAATTTATAGGATGTTTTACATATTTTACCTGACAAATATATAAGTATATTGCCAATTATTGATTATATGCAATGAACTAGTCATGTAGCCCAATGTATATGTAATTGGCAAAACAATACAAAGTGTCTAAACCACAATACACACTAACCAAAACACAATACAAAGTGTCCAAAATATTTTGTTACCCATAACTATTCCATATACATGTTCAAATCACAATAAAAGAAAAGTGTCCAAAATGTTAAATAGATAATGGGTGGGGGTGCTCACTAAGTTGCCTCATTCCGGTGTTGTCGTGAGTTATCCTACCGCTAATGTTGTGATGATGGCTCATGTTGGGGTGTGTTTTCCTAGTGGGTGGGGACAGGGATCCCATGTGGCTCATAAATTGCTGTAGAATAACCCGAGTTGCCACCAATAAAGTCTGTGTCTAAGAAGGCTCAGTTGCCATGGTTTAGATCTCAGAGTCCTTATATGCAATCTTTTTTGTGAGGTTTGATATGATTTGGAAGTAATATAGGGTTAAAATGGTGGCCCCATGCTAAGATGATGTAAAGGCAAACTCCTTCCCCAACTGGTACAAACCATAAAAATGACCTTTTTTTTATTGATTCCTCCAATAACATCCATATAAATGACGTTGTCAGAGTTAGAAGAGTGGTCATGCTCTTAACCTAGCTCACCACTCAGCTCATCATTAATGTCATCATCATCATGAGGTGAGACTTCAGCCCCCGATGAAGATATTCATCCTACGTGTTATCCAATTAAATTAAATACTTAGTATTGAAAAACAAAAAGGAATTTTAAACATATATCTCATTCCATGTTACTTACAGCAACCACCCGCGCCTTTTCGTTTACCCAATCTCCAACTTTGGACCTTTTTGCCTGCCGCATAAGGTCAAAGGCTATAAGGGGCCTATTAAGCTTAGTAGCCTACATATTTGATCCAAAATTTATTATTGAATAAGCTTAACATATGAATATGAAAGTCTTATAGGGTTTAGTAGAGCTTACCATATTCTATCCCTGTGTGTTGTGATAAAAACTGAACCTCTAGCGTAAATGGATGCATCATTGTCCTTCGCTCATCTTTTCTTGTAATATTAAACATGTTTTTGAACTTCT
Source organism: Clitoria ternatea (assembly GCA_037962975.1). NCBI lineage: Eukaryota > Viridiplantae > Streptophyta > Magnoliopsida > Fabales > Fabaceae > Clitoria > Clitoria ternatea. The sequence goes on along the minus strand of CM075674.1, from coordinate 99,685,788 downwards.
CATGCTCTAACCACCAGACTCAGTCAATCCCCATCATCAGGATTATAACGTATCTTATTGAATGTGTTCTTCAGTATATCTGGCCCTATATGGTGAAATACATGTTTAACACACCTTTCATCCTTAGGGAACCACTTATAGATTTTCTATAAAGAAATTTAAAAGGTTAATAAACTTTAAATTCTTAGAAACTACCGAAACAACAAACATATTAATAATTGGGGAGGTCCTTATTTTACATTACCTTAAACTCTTCAAACCACATATTTTAGGCATTCTCATCAACCTTACTCTAGGTAAGTCACACTCTCAAACTTTAACTATATGATTTTTATAATGGCTTGTGTAATACCATACACTACTAGAAAAAAAAAGCTATTTAGCAACGAAATATATCTATCATCAACAACGCTTATTCTATTGCTAAATTATTTGGTGACAGACCACTTTGGTGACAGACCACACAGATGATGCTATTCATCCCTAATTGGCGACAACTCCTTACCATGGCTGAGTTGGAAAAAATACTAAACTATTATGGTTTAATAAGATGTTTCAAATGATCCACTCTTTTCATACTTAGAGTTTTGGATTGAAAAAATAATATATTGATTATTGTCGAGTATGTAAGAGTAATAATTTAGAGGCAAAAACAAAGTTGTATAGGAAAATAGTCTGTTAGGATCATAAGGAACACATAATATAAATCTATGTAGTAACATATTGATAAAGTGAGATTTACATCTGAGCCTGCAGGCTCATGATTAAAGAGAAATCACATTTGAAGAATAAATTTAACTCCTCCATGTTGTTGCGAAAACCACATGCGATTAGATCAATTGTTGTATTTAGAATTTCATCTTAAATTTGTTCTTGTTCGGACTAAGGAATGGATGTCAAAATTTCTTCAACAAATTTAGGTTAGGCTAATTTGTTAGATCCACCGGCCTATATTCCTCGCCATAATATTCCATCCTCTAAATTTAATACCAGCCACCTAAAGTACAGTAACTTTGAATTTGGAACATTGTTTTTGGTGAAGAGAAAATCATGGGTAGCCTTTGTTGATAATTGTTGCTATGCATACACACACGAATCCAGCTTCTATAAATACTCATTAGAGCTGAAGGAAAATTCATTCCAAGCTTAAGAGTTCTAAGCCTTTAAGAGAGAAAAAAAAACTTAGAGAGATAAGTTTTTTAGTGAGTAAAATTTTGGGTGTAATTGGGTTGTGGGTTGTGAGAGGTTGTAAGTGTTTGTAAACACTTTGTGTATCTTCCCTTTCTATTAGTAAAATATCTGCAGCAGTCCGGAGACGTAGGCATAATTGGCCGAACTCCATTATCAAATTTTGTGTCTTATTATTCCGTATTTTTGCTCATTCTCGAATCTGATCAGGGCGTGATGTTGCGAATACCCTAACATAATTTACATTTATTTTCATATATTGTACATAGTTTTTTTTATACTTTTACTACTTTTCCCCTGTTGTTTTTTGTTTCATATATAATTCCCTCTAGTTTAGGTTATATAAAAGTAATTATTGTAAACACAATTAAAAGTGTGGATAGTAAGCTTAAAACCTCTGCCAATAATGAAAAAAGGGATTTAACATTAGAAAATAAACAAGTCTCTCACGTTATCGAGTTAGGAACAAATAAAATGATATGTAAAAAGGTGAGCCTAAAAAATTGTTAAACAAGCATCTCAAACTCAGGTCTAAATCAAGAAAACGATGCAACCCTGCACTATCTGTTGATAACTTTTACATGATATCAAAAGTTATACAAATTTAGCATAAAATATTAAGCTTGACTAAGTGGTCGGTAGAAGGGTGATAGAAGAAGCAATGGGGCAAATTTTTTTGTCCATGATCACTATTAATTATTTCTTGATATGCTATATGTGCTATTGTTCTACTTTTCACTAAAAACCAATAGTGATTTGTTCATATCCAGCATTAACAAAATCGTTGAGAAGTATCGTCAATGCTGCTTCAACATGTTTCAGACCGGTGACATGGTTGAACATCAATCACAGGTTTTTAATTTTCTTCTTTCCCCTATAAGCAAAGGATAAAAAAACACAAAAATCATGAAGCTATTTAATTAATTTTCAGCTACTTAATTAAGATAGCCATTGATATAGCATATGTATGCTTCTAACAATGTTCTTTTATAATGTCACACATCGTAGTGCTTATACCAGGAGCTTTTGATATTAAGGGTCAAGCATGAATCACTTCAACAGACACAAAAGTAAAGATTCTGATAAGTTGATCCTAAGACAGAAAAATGTAGTTGTTAATAAAGTCTAAGTTATAAGGGTCACTAATCAATTTTATTTCTATTTGTTTTTAAAGGAATTTTATGGGAGAAGAACTCGAGGCACTTAGCATGAAAGAATTGCAGGGTTTAGAGAAACAACTAGACAGAACGCTCGCACAAGCTCGAAAGCACCTAGTACATGATATCACTACTTTTTTTAGTATCTTAAATGAACATATTATATAAACTTTAATTGAAATAGATGATCCAAATATTGAAGTCATTAATTAGAGCTCTAATAACTAAAATATTTAAGGAATGGTAAAATTTATGTCTTGCTTGAATCTTGTTTTATCTATATGAAAAGATGTACATTACAAGATTTTCATATGTTTTAAATAGAAATTATGACTTCTCTTAATTGAAAACACATGTGATATGATCATATTAGAAGAATAGGAAGAAGGGAAGAGATTTAGAGATAGGTGGTTTCTATCCCATTACAAGATTTAATGATAATTTATGCTTTAATTTAACTATTTTGCAATTTTGTTCTACCAAATTATAACATGCACTAATGAGAATAGAGTCGAGGGCAGAGAAAGTAAGGATGCAAGAGGCCTTTGCTAGGTGGAGAAACTACAGAAGGGAAAATAGAGTACTTTGGAAAATAAGACAATGGACTATACTGAGGATGACAATAATAGGCAAAAATCACATTGGGTGGGAAAATATTATGGGATCAATAGTATTTTACTTCACAAGTATTTCAGATGATTGAGGGATAAAGAAAATAGAAGGTCTTTTAGAAGAATGTGGTATGTGTAAACACTCAAAAAATGCACATGATGGGAAAATAAGACGAGTTTATGCGATTTGTACAAGTTACAAACTTCTGATGTGGTGTTGATAGAATTCGATTTAGTTGGAGACTTACACTACTAGAAAAACATTGTTCATTGCTAATAGCAACCCCTTAGCGATGGCTAAAGAATAGCGACCAACAATTGCCCATATCGGTATTTTATGATGTATATTAATTAATGACTGAACTCAGTATTGTTACAAATATTTCTTAAAGGTCTATCTTTAATCCCGACACTATATGTGGATTTATAATAGTTAGACAAACTATGTCATTAATCCCGTTGTTGGACATATCATATAGCGACGAGGAGCTATCCGTCGCTATTTATTTCCATGCTTCCGTGGAGATGGAGAACATGCCTGTCATTACTTTATTTGTTATATGGCGTTGCCATGTCCATCGCTACAAATGGCAGAGAATCTGAAAAGAGTATTGGCACATGAGGTTCAAGAGCACACATATAGTACCAGAAATACTCCTCTAACCCATGACAAATTCCAATTTTATGCAAGCATCAATCCCATGATTTGATGGTCATTATGGCCATTAGAGTATATTGATGGAGAATTTTCTATGACCAAAGGAGTATTGGTAAATCATTGAATCTGGAATTCTAGAACCAACAACAGGAACAATGTTGAATGATCCTCAGAAAATAGATGTGGAAGCTAGAAAGCTGAAGGACCTAAAAGCCAAAAATTATCTCTTTTAAGTTATTGATTCCCCAATTTTGGAAACTATTCTTTACAAAGAAACTTCCAAGGATATTTGATTCTTCAATTACGTTTGTCTATATCTTTGGATTCTTCAATTACGTTTGTCTATATCTTTGGATTCTTCAATTACGTTTGTCTATATCTTTGCACCACCAAGGAACTTTCTAATAGAGTGAAGCGTGCACAGCTTCAAGCTCTAAGGAGAGATTTTGAAACATTGTTAATGAATGAGGGATAATTAATCATAGATTATCTTGCAAGAACATTGGAAATCAGCAACAGGATGTGAATCCATGGTGAGAAGATGGAAGATGTCACTATTGTAGATAAGATTTTACGCTTTCTAACACCAAGTTTACTTATGTTGTGTACGTAATTGAAGAATCCAAAGATATAGACAAACTCTCCCTTGATGAACTACAAAGTTCCTTGGTGGTGCATGAGCTAAAAATGAACAAAAGTTCAAGTTATGCATTGAGGAGCAAGCATTGAAGGATTCTGCCAATACTCACCCCAACAACTTTAGAGGAAGGGGTAGAGGTAGAGGTAGAGGTTGTGGCTGGGGAGGTCAAGGAAATAGAGATTCTAACAAGAATTACAGGGGTAATAATGACCAGTTTCAAGGCAAATGCAGAGGAAGGGAGCATGATAAATCCAAAGTAGAATGTTTTAGATGTCTTAGATTTGGTCATTATACTTCTGAATGTTACACTAAGTTGGCTCATAACAAAGGAAAATAGGAGAGTTCAAATATTGCTAAGATTAAAGAAGATGAGACATTGTTGATGGTTGTTCAAGATACAAAGAACATTGAACCAAATGTTTGGTATATGGATACAGGCTGTAGCAATCACATGAGTGGTAGTAAGTCTTCTTTTTCTTATTTAAATGAAGGTTTTCGTTCTACTATGTTTTTTGGTGATTGTTCTACTGTAAATGTAATGGGAAAGGGTGACATTACTATAAAAACCAAGAATGGTTTTGTAGAAACAATCTCCAATATTTTCTATGTTCCTGAGTTGAAATGTAACTTATGAAGTATTGGGTTGCTAGAGAAGGGTTATGTATATACAGAAGGGTGCTTGTGAAATATATGATCATTCTAGGGGAGCAATTGGAATTGTAATCATTCCCATAAGCTCAAATAGGTTGTTTCCATTGAAGATTAAAAGTGTTCAACCTTGCCTGATGGCCGAAGACAGAGACAAATCATGGCTTTGGCATTATCGCTATGGCCATTTAAATTTTGGTGGGTTAAAAACCCTTCAACAGAAAAATATGGTGACTGGTCTTCCTTAAATCACAGTTTCTTCCCAAGTTTGTGAAGAATGTGTTGTTGGAAAACAACATCGTTCTCAATTCCCCCAAGGCAAGTAATGGAGAGCGAAAACTGCACTTAAGCTGATTCATTCTGATATATGTGGACCGAAAAATCCATCTTCTAGTGGAGGTAAAAGATACTTTATTACCTTCACTGACGATTATACTAGAAAAACTTAGATTTATATTTTGCAAGAAAAATCAGAAGCTTTTAATACATTTAAAAACCTCAAAGCACGTATTGAAAATGAGATAGGAAGAACAATTGGAACTCTACGAGCTGATCGAGATGGAGAATATTGTTCAAAAGAATTTGAAGAGTTTTACACATCCCATGGCATCCAAAAAGAACTAACAGCTGCCTATACACCACAACAAAACAGTGTATCAGAGAGGAAAAATAAAACCATTCTCAACATGGTGAAAAGTATGCTAGCAAAAGGGAAAATCCCAAAGAATTTTTGACCAGAAGTTGTACTTTGAGGTATTCATGATTTGAACAAAAGTCCTACATTTGCTATCCAAAACATGACACCGGAAGAGGCTTGGAGTGGGAGAAAACCAGTTATAGATCACTTCATAATTTTTGGATGCATTACACATGCAGACATTCTAGATGTGAAAACAAAGAAACTTGATGACTGAAAAATATGTTTTTCTTGGTGTAAGTGAAGTATCAAAAGCATATAAATTATTCAATCCACTGATAATAAAGCTTATGATAAGCAGGGATGTGTTCTTTAATGAGAAAAGCATGTGTAATTGGAATGGGAAGAAATCTATTTCAACAATTGTTGATACTGAGACTGAAAATGAAACCCAACAACTTAAACAGTGTTCCAGCAGCTTCAATGCAGCAGCCTTTAAACATTGTTCTAGCAGCTTCAATATAATAAGCCTTAAACACTATTTCATGAGCAGCTTCAATATTACCAAATGAAACTCCACTAGCCACTGAAATTCCTAATATAACAATTGAACCGAGACGTTCTCGGTGAAGGCCAACTTGGATTTTGGACTATAAGGAAACTGGGATTAACCAAATTGAAGATCATGTTAACCACTTTGCATTATTTTCAAATTATGACCCTACATCTTTTGAGAGTGTTGTCAAAGAAGAAAAATAGCCAAAGGCAATGGATGATAAAATTAAAGCCATAAAGAGAAATGACACCTGGGAGCTAACTGATCTTCCTAAATGACACAAAACCATTGGTGTAAAATGGGTCTCCGAAACAAAGCTAAAAGAAAATGGTGATGTCGACAAACATAAGGCTTGTTTAGTGGCTAAGGGTTACAAACAAGAATATGGTATCGATTATATAGAAAATTTCTCTCCAGTTACGCAACGTGACACAATCAGATTAGTTGTTGCATTGGCAGCACAAAACTCTTGGCCTACTTTCCAACTAGATGTCAAATCAGCATTCTTGCATGGTTACTTGGAGGAACAGGTTTTTATAGAACAACCCCCTGATTATATTGAGATTGGAATTGAAAATAAAGTGTATAGACTAAATAAAGCTCTTTATGGGTTAAAACAAGCCCACAGGCTTGGTATAGTCGCATTGAGGCTTATTTTCTTAAAGTTGGTTTTATGAAATGTCCTTATGAGCATACACTGGTTATTAAACTTGGAGATGGAAAGAGAACTCTTATTGTCTATTTGTATTTTGACGATCTCATATTTACTAGAAATTATGATATCATGTTTCAAGAATGTAAGAAATCTATGATGGATAAGTTTGAAATGTCAGATCTTGGTACAATGCATTACTTCCTTGGCATAGAAGTGGTAAATGCAAGTGATGTGTTTTTTTTTATTTCTCAAAAGAAATACATTAGAGAAATTTTAGACAAGTTTCAGATGAAGGATTATAATCCAACAAGCACACCAGCTGAATTTGGTTTAAAGCTAAACAAAGATCTTGAAGGAAAGAAAGTGGACAACACTCTTTACAAGCAAATTGTGGGTAGTTTAATGGGTTTAACTGCAACAACATCAGACATAATGTATTATGTAAGTTTGATCAGTAGATATATGGAAAGTCCTACAGAAATGCATTTGCTAGCTGCTAAGAGAATTCTTTGTTACTTGCAAGGAATGAAAGATTTTGGACTATTTTATAAAAGGAATGGAAAATCAATTCTATCTGAATTTACTGACAGTGACTATGCATGAAACCAAGATGATAGAAGGAGTACTTTAGGATTTATCTTTATTCTTGACACATGTGCAATTTCTTAATCATCAAAGAAGCAACTAATAGTCACTCTATCAAGCACAGAAGTTGAATTCGTTGTAGCAATAGCTTATGCTTGTCAAGCTATTTGGGTGAAAAGAATTTTGGAGGAATTAAATTTCAAACAAGAAGGAACCACTACGATTTTCTATGATAACAACTCGGTAATACAGCTCTCTAAGAATTCAGTGCTACATGGAAGAAGTAAACACATTGATGTTAAGTTTTACTTTTTAAGAGATCTCACTAATGATGGAGTAATTAACTTGATGTTTTGCAGAAGTGATGAGCAATTGGCTAACCTATTTACTAAACCTCTTAAGGTTTTAATTTTTAAAAAATTAAGGAGGCTGTTAAGAGTTTGTTGTTTGAAAAACTCTACTACTGAAGGAGATATCATAGAAGTAAACTGTAAGTTCAATCTTGTCCAATCTAAGGGAGTGATTGTTAGAAGAGTAGTGGTATTTTGTTGTTTTTTGCACGTTCTATTTCAGTTTAATTTATCCTAGTCTTTAGTAGTTAGTTGTTGTTTAAGATTTTGCAGATCATAGGTCCTATTTTCATGTTATTTCCATTATGTATCAACCTATATCAATGCTTCTGTTTCTTGCTATCATGTCTGTCACCAAACACGTCGTTAGAGTTAGTGGTTACATTAAATAAGAAAGAAGGAAACACAAATGAAAATGACGACAGGCATGTCCATCACTATTTTCATTGTTCTATGTCATCGTCACACTTTCCATTATAGGTTATAGAGAATCTGAAAGGATACCTATCACCAAATAAGTCGTTAAATTTAGAGGGTACATTGAATAAGAAATAGGGAAATATAAATAATAGCAACAAAGGACATTCCCATCGTTGTTTTCCTTGCTCTATGCTGTCACCACGCCTGCCATTAAACGTGGTAAAGAATTTGAAAGGATTCTCGTTGCAAATAGCATCTCGAATAGTGTGAGACATTAAACAAGAAAGACAGAAAATTAAATATTATAGCAACGGGTCATGGTGATAGATATATTTGTGGTTGTTACATTGCTATTCCATGGCTATTTGTCACAAATATGCTAGGCTTTGTGACAGGAAAGAGCCCGTAACCAAATTCATCTCTAGTCATTTTAACAACATATTTTCCAGATTTAGAGACAGATGTGTTTCATCTCTAACCTAATTTTTTGTGTTATAAGATAAAAGTTTTGTGGCAAGAAAATAGGAACATGGATAATAGAAATGAAGTGATTAATGGTGGAAAAAGACAATGACAAACATGAGTTATAAATAAATAGGAGAAAGCATATGGAGGTGGTCAACATATGGATAGAATCATGAGGAAGTAAGTAGAAAGAGTATAAGGAATGAGAAGAACCAAGTCAGGCTGGAGTTCAATTAAATGATTCTTGAAGTTCAATATAAAAAAATGGTAGGAAAAAAGGACTTTAACAGTAGAGGCAACTTTGATGGGGGAAGATTCGATTCTGTTTAAACCAAAGTTGGTAGAGGATATGAAAGGTTTGATGAAGGATTTAACATTGATTCTTGGATGTGGTTTTGTTAAACGAAGGCTATAGTCTAACATGGAGGTGCACGCCGGGGGGAAAGTGTGGATGGATTAGGTCTTATGGGGGGCTATTACAAGCTTAATGCGATAAATTTGTTTGACCCACTACGAATCCTATGGTGACTTTTTTGAAGATAGGTTGACATGTTTTGTGAAGGAATATGTTGAACAATGCTAGAATCTTGGTTCAAATAACTAGTTATAGGATGATAAATTAAGTTGTCAAGGTAAAAGTTGATAGGATTGTGTTCACAATAAGAATGATGGAAGAAGCATTTGTGTACAAAGTTTCAAACATGGACACATCAAAGGCAAAAGAGAGTGACAAGGATGGAAGTGATTTTGAAGACGAGAATAGTTAAGATGGAGAGTGGTCGGTAATGATGCACGTTCGATTGAAAAATTAGAGACGTTAGGAAACATTAATAATATGGTGAAGGGTGATTTGAATTCTAGAGGGCATGGAATAAGTGGGGGGATAATGAGGCATAAATTGGGGAGGGGGAAGGTATACTTTTAGCTACTTTATGCATATGGTTGTGTCCATGAAATATATGGTCTGTAAAATTTCATCACCACATAGGGTGAATGAATTAGGGTTGCAATAAGAGGATTGGTTGAAAACCACAAATAGGGAGAGACACATGGCTTGGGCTTGGTATACAATGTGGATAGTTGATGGACCACATAACCGATAAGAATTGATATAGGACAATGATCCAATCCCATTAAATGGTTGCTGGTCCATGCATGGGAAACTCATGGTGACGTCAATTTGATGGCCTAAGGTAAGGAGGTGGATGAAGATACTAGGACAATTACTATTGATACAAAGCAAGAAATGGACTCATACATTGTAAAGCATAGAAAAAAATCAATTTTAGTATAATGGGCACATGTAAACAAATGGGGAAATTATTTAGCTTAGACAATGGACCTAGTCTAGATCAAGACAATGAAACACTGAGTGGAAGTGGGCATGAAGTAGAAATTTGTTTATGTGGGAGCACCATCTTGTGAGGGAAATAGAAGATGAGTTGGGTTGTGTTCCTTTGTATGCAGGTAGAAAAGGGGAGTGGCTATGGAGATGGTCTAGGTGTTGAGTTCTTAGAGAAATGTATAAGTTTTTGGTGAAGTAGATTGTTTTGGAATAAGGGTATGCCTTTGAAGGTGGCTGCTTATGCATGACAATGTATTCAAGACTAGATTTTGGTTGCACGTGAGCTATTTAGGAGATGGATCATGGATTTGCAATAGATAGTTGTAGCTTGTGCAGACAACAAGGGGAGACTTCTAATCATCAATTATTTCAGTGTGGTTTTAGTTATGGATTATGGTTGAGGTGTATGACATGGTGTGCATTTCAAATAGTGCTCATAGGATATGTAAAGAATCATCCCCAACAATTTATAGGTCTAAAGCATGTCAAATCAAAAACTAAAATGTCATTTGGTTTTATGTGGTGTGATCAATTATAGTTAGAAAGGAATAGAGTTAATGGTGGTGAAACTAAATATAATAAGGTTTTGAAGTTATTCAGTTAATTTCATAGAGGTGGCTGAAAACAGAAACAACAACTTTTAGTATTCATTTAGGACCTAATTGTAAAATCTTCTTTTATACATCAATACACTAGCTCTTTAAGGATATCAACATGTACTTTTAATATGGTACCATTAGCTATAACTATTTAGGTGTTCCATATATGAAGGACTCATTATTTCACATCAATTTTTCCAACGGCCAATTATATGATGGTAAACATATATTAAGGGTCTATGTAATTTTAGTCTGTGACTGTCCTTTTTATAATGTTGTTGATTGACAATTTTTTAGGTGGGTTGTAATTTCTTTCATGAGTACAACTTGTACTCTATTAATATAAATTTGTTTGCTTGTTAAAAAAATAACATCCTTAACTATCGCAAATTCACAATCCTTTTAAAAAAATTCTTTTGGATTGAATATATTTTGTATTAATGTAATGTGCATTTAGCTAAGTTTGTTAAAGAAAGCTAACCTTGTTAAATAAGTGAAGCATAATATATTGGGTTAATTATTATCATCATCTAAGACAAAATCCTTACATGGAAAAGCTTCATATACAAATTACAAATATGTACTTTAGTAATTAAATGCAATGTGAACATTAGTAAATTAAATTAATGGTTGAAATCTTATTATAACTTTGTAAATGTATATGTTAATTACCATTTTAAAATAATTTTATTAAATGAAAAACTAGTATTTTACTTTATCTTGTAGTGATATACACAATAACCATTTCCCTACTTTTTAATTGCAGACGCAGAAGTTGATGTCACGAATTGACGAATTACACGAAAAGGTATGTAGTTATTAAATCACGTGTAGTAATTGAAAGTTTCCATAGTAGTTATTGAATTTAATATACATGAGAACCTTCACTATAATATTTTTGCTAAGTTTATGTATCACTTCATTACTCTGGTGTTTAGTTTCTTATCTTTTCTAAGTATAATGCTTAACACATTTACATTTTTTCTATCTTGGTTAATATCTGTCTATTTCTTTAATTTTCTTAATTCCATTTGCTACTACTCACTTATTTATATTCTATATTGTTCATGTCACTATATATTCTCATCTAAACTTTAAGTACTTGCTAATCCTTGCACACATATATGTAATATGTAAATAAATTAAAGAGCAACTTTCATTATCTAGTAGAATTTTATGTCCCAAAAGGTTACATGTTAGCTTCTCACTTCCTACTACATATCACTTTTTAAATTAAAGAGTGAAAATAATTTATCCTAAAAGAATTTAGAGTCATGAGGGATAAAAAATTATGGAAACAAATAATGCACATGAAACAAAGTCACTCATTGTTCTACATTGTTCATGTTTCTAATTTTGTGAGTATGTGGGTGTGCACAATTAACATTATTCTTCCTAACCTATTTAATATAGAGTAATGTGTGATTACAGGTGATTAAACTTTTTCAAGTAGAAGAATGAACTTTAGAATATAAATTCAATATTAATCATTATATTATATTACAAATCAGTAAATAATATTCAACTCTATCATTTAAAGTATATATTCTTACACTTTAGTTAAATACTCTACATATCAAATGTGAAGATGCTTGTGTTTGACTGTTTATTAAGATTTGAGTTTTGACTTCCAAGGTCTATATGATATTGTGATGAGAAAAGCTAACACGAGATATGATGGGTAGGATGAAATATAAACTTTTTCATCAAATTTTAGGAAAGGAATAAATATATTCATTCCTTTCTTGGGTTAACTTTTGTGAGAAAAAAATAGAGTAAAGATATACAATAAAAAAGAAAATGCATATGAATTACACAGAGGGATTAATGAGAACTCATATTTCTTTTTCCTTTTATTTAATAAAAAAGAGAAAAGAAAGATATACCTACAATAATGTAAAGATTAATTTTGATACTTTTAAGGTAATTATTATTATAGTAGTCAATGATTTTTACATGATTCAGTAAGTATATAAATATATATTTTTTTAACCAATGGTGTATTTTAGTTAAATTAACAACATTATTTTTGCCTTTTTATTTTCTATCTCTATGACAATAAAGTGCAATTAAATTTTTCTTATTTTTCTTTTATTTGAAGTTGTAAGATTTTAAAGATGAGTCAATCATAATAAAAGGAAAATATACACATCATATAATTGATTGGTTGATAATGAGACTGTATCCAAGTTAATTAAATGCTTATTTTTATTATTTGATATACATGTAATTACATATCTGACAAATTCTCATTATTCAGGTGCACAACCTTGAAGAAGTTAACAAACAATTGGAATCCAAGGTTTTGTTCAAAGAAATCATGTCAATATTGTTGGGGAATGCTATAAAATTTGAATTATTTTGCATAGTGGTTTTTTTTTAATATGCACTCTTAAACTTTTACTTCAGGAAAGAGATAAATGCACTCAAATTTGCGAAGGTATTCCAAGTACTTTATTCACCTACAATAACAACCTTATTTGGTTGCACAATGCACAAAATCAGTTTGAATCAGGAACGAGAAGGTATATACACTTCTTCTCTATAATTAGTCCTTTACTTTTTAATTACATAAATTATGAATCACCGTACATTTATACACACACACATATATATATATATATATATATATATATATATATATATATATATGGTATGTATATGTACCCAGATGGCACATACACTAAGCTCATGTAGTGTAACTTTGAATTTCACACAATTGTTCTCAGTTGAGGAATACACACGTGAGAATAATGGTTAGAAAAGATCATATCTATCTATTTTAATAGTTTAAATCACACACAATTTTGATATGTGGCATGACATATGGTTAAGGATATCTATTTCACTTGTTTAAATCATATACAATTTTAATATGTATCAAATTTAAAAAAGATATTTTCACACTTCTTGCCATTTAAGCTTTAGAGTGAAATTCATGACTGAATTTACAAAAGCCATTCTTCAAGCATTCCAGAACTAATTTATAAATGCAAAATTCTATTATTCAAAAACACACCATGTTTCAAATGTTAAGACATATGTGGAAATAAGCAATATTTTTATCTTCATCATTAACCCAACCCATCCTTGATTGTTGAAACTGTCAACTTCTCCTCCATTGGTTAAGAGACCACAAGTTTTGTCACCCTCAATTTTTTTCCCCCAAAACCTCATCCTCAATTAACCACATTTTTTCCCTCATCTAGTGACTCTGATTTACATAAGCATTCATTTTTCACATTTTATCTTTCCTTTAAGATTATTTTCATGTAAACGATGCCACTCCTTTAGAGGCTGTTTGGAGCACGTTGGTGAACGGAGAAAATCTCCGTTAATCTGTGGGAGCTTTTTATCCAACGGGTCAACGAAGTTTTGACCGTCTCGAACGACGTAAAAAATTAATATTAACTTTTAAATTTTTCACTTCAACTCAACTCCGTTTTTCCAACTGCAAACTAAACACTTCGTTAGTCTTCCCTTTGAGATCTTCAATTTCTCCTTCAACCCAAAACCACATTATCATGAAACATCCAACACCCTTCCATGATTTTTATTGAACTTTGCATACCTTAGCATTTTGCTCCATTAATTAGACATCTATAAAGGACTTGGCCCCTAATTTACATCATTGTCCTGTAGAAGGATAGGACTATGATTTGACAAGCTTATCATTACCTTTTAACCTCATTTTTTTTCTGCTAAAACACATGTATCTCTACATTTCTTGAATAAAACCATGATGAAAAACTAACAAGAAAAATACTATTATTAAGGGTGAGCATAATCTGTTCACCCAAATCAAAATCGTAAAAACTAAATAAAAAATAAATTTGGTCAGTTTCAAACGGGTAAATAAGTCATCGGATTAAAGAAATGACTAAGTTTGGTTAAGTTTGGATGAGTCTGGTCTTATATTTTTACCAAGTGAATTAACTGTACCCGACCGGATCCTATTATAGTTTTTAGACTTATTATTTTATTTTAATTATATTTTAAGTCTTTTATTATGTGATTATGTGATATATATATATATATATATATATATATATATATATATATTACATACTTTGATAATATAGTAGGCGTTAAATCATTTTTTATAGAATTGATAAAGAAAATGTGTAAAAAAAGTTTTAAAAATAAATTTAGCCCACAAAACAAATTCAATTCATTATAAGTTTAAATCAAAATTACTCATTCAAATTTAATCAAAATCACTCACCCAAAACCCAATAAAATCATAAACTTATTTCGTCAGAGTTGATTAAAAATAAAGTACATTAATCACCCCTAACCATCCCCAACACCAATCCCGACACCTCTTACTTCCTTTTACATCAACACCTTAGCCCCTCTTCTAACAATAGACCCTTAATTATCAAAATTCTTGTATACTCCCAATTCTTGAGCAAGTCTGTACCTCATTTTGTCATTTCAACTAAGCTCTGCTTCTTCTCCAAAAACAAAAACATAAAACTAAAAACTAAAAATTAAGCTGTGCTTCCTTAATAATTCATAAGAAGATGTCATGCCACCACTGAATTTGTAGTCTAATTTGTATGATGTTATATGACACATTAATTCTTCCTTTCATCATTTAAACCAAAGAGCTTTTGCATCACTCATCCTATCTCTCTTCTAGCCATCTTGGTATAACCTTCAAAATTAATTTTTGTTTCTCCATGGCCACCCTCTTTAGATTGTTTTCTCTTATCCATACACTTGAATCACTATCGCCATGTATTTTTCCACTATTTGACATTTCTCTATCACTGCTAACAGATACCTAGTTCAATCTTATTGGTGCTTTCGGCACTTCAATCTCCACATGGCCCAAGTGCCCTTTCTTATGCATATTTGCTACAATGGTTATATGGGTTCCAAGTGCACACTTTCTTAGCCTAGCCTAGCCTACAGTGGTGGATCTTGCCTAAAATTCTTGGGAAGAGAGGGAATTAAATATTAGATAAAATAATTTAATTAAAAATTCTAAGAGTTACATATAATTTTATCTAATTTTCAAAATAATAGCTTAATATAAAGTAACAATATAATATATAAATGAAAAACATACCTGTTTATAAACTGTTGTTCTTCGTTCCTTCATAAACTTAAAATCGTTAATAATTGAATCGGAATTAAAATCATTTTCAATATAAATTACACATATTACTAACAATAAATTCATCTTCCAATCTATTAGGTAATCTTGTCTTAATTATTTTTATTGGAAAAGTTAAGATAAAGTGAATTACTCGATCAAGTAATATGTAGTTACCTTCCACGTTTTTGTCAAAGCTTCACATAATTCAGATGGTTGACAATTTTTTAAAATATGGATGATTCACAACATCAAGAATAAAATGTTGAAGTTGAATGTGACGGTATGCTATTTTATTGGACCGTTGAATTTGAAACAGTATATCATATGTTGAGACTTAAAAAGTTGTCATGATCCCATTACTCATTTTTATGTTCAAAAATTATGCACTTCCTTAGTCCATGTTTATTTTTTCTGGCCCAACTACGACCCACATCATAGCCACGTATTGGTCCAATTCTCATGGGCCCATGTGCATGTCTTTTAGCCCATATCTCCCAGGCGGTAGACAAGACCCAAAAATTCAAATTGTTTGCTATCTCCTAATTCATGTTCATTTAATAATTAAATATAAATAAAGAATTTAATGATTAACATTGTCTTTACACACTATTCAATAAAATTAGGGTTTCATTAAATCAACCATATTTTTTTTTGGATATCCAACCCTAATTTAATTAGCGAAATGGATATTTCTTCTTTTAAGATCAGCAGGCTCCTTCTTATAATTATGAATTTATTTAGAATCAATGAGATTGTGTATTAATTGCTCATAAATCAAAATTCCTTTTACGACTTTATATATATAAGAATTTATGAGAGTTGTGTGTAACATGCATGTTTGGTTTTGTCAGATACAAACCCTGCAAATTTTAATGTACACACATTATTTTGGATTCTTTTGAACAACTACATTATAGTTTGATTTATTGCAGGTGGTTTGACCGTGAGCAAGCTGCTCCCTCCAAAGGCACAATAATGGACACGAGAATTGAACTAGGCCAAAGCAGTCATAATAAGCATAATTAATTGATTTATCGCATGCTACTTTCATCGTTGATTCTCCCATATGTACAAGTTTTATTATGACATAGAACAATTGAGTTTCTAAACTTTAATGTAAGCTAACAATGTTATGGTTTTAAGAATTACAATAAAAACAGATTAAAATGGAATCTTTTTAAGGATGTAAATGTTTTGTCCTAATTATTGAAGTCAAAGATGTGTGATTTTCAATCTAAGTTCTTATTAAATTTGTTTAGGTTCTACTTTTTAGACCATTTTTTAAGATTTGTATACAACTTAATTATACAACTTAATTCTAACCGTGAGATTCATTTTTCATAATCTTTCCCTAACGATTTCAAACTAAACACATAGAAGCTCAATCTATAGTATAGTAAAACCTAAACATCGTAAAACCATAAAACAAATAAGTTTCTCTAATTGAGATTATTATTACAAGGGAAGTACTCACGGATCACGGTGGAGGTCAACAAAACCTATACCACTCACCATCTTGAATGAGAAAAAGAAAAAATAAAAGTAAAGATTAATTGTGCCTTGAGAAAAGAGAGGAGCCATCATTGTATTTTCATGGTTCTCTAGAGTACTCTATGAACAACTCCCTCGGTTCAAATGGTTCTCTAGAGTACTCTATGAACAACTTGAATTTCTAAGCCTAATTAAGTTTGCCAAAACCTTTTAACACAGACTCACTAAAACGTAACTAGACTTGTTCCAAATGGAGACAAAAACGGAATTAAATGGGTCTGCATTAAGCTCCACGACCAAGGTGGTGCGCCAATAACTTGGCCATAAAGTTCACCAGGAGAGCGTGAGGAGCGTTTGCTTCCTTAGGTCCAACTCCTAGTTCTTTTTGGATTTTGGTAGCTTTTACCTCATGCTTCCACTCCTTTTCAGACTTAAAATTAGGCCTTTAACACTTGTTTACCTGCAAAATATGAAAATAAGGCATAAATGGGTCAAAACACGAAAACAAAACTAAAATTAAGTAAAACCAAAATAATTCCTAAGATAATTATTAAAAATTTTAACAAAACATGACTTAAAAACTATGCATTTTAGGAATGCATAAAAAATTTCAACTTAAACTTTTGTTTGCCCATAAGTAAAGACACCTTAAAAAAAAAAGAAATGCAATAGACAAACTGCATTATGCAAAAAGGTTCTAAAAATAAAAATTAAGAAAAACAAATATCAACAAAAAATGAACTTGTACTTAAACTATCTCAAAGCAAAACAAAGCAAAATGTGTGATTCAAAGGCGTCATGAAGAAAACATCAAATAGATAGTTTTTCATATAAATCATGGCCACGAAAGTAGTCCTTAAGTACACTAGTGGCGTGTTAAAAATTTTGGGTGTGTGGCAAGTTACCCACTTCCCATTGTAGTAATAAAGATGTCGTTCCATTGGGGGTTGATGTAATTCAAAAGATTTAGTTTTAAATAATTTAAGCGGGAAATTAATTTAAATTCATTGATATGGTTCGAAAAATTTTGAGTTTGAAAGCAAGCGTAAATAGAAATATAAATAAAAAGGAAATCATATAATGAGAAGCTGGCATTGGATTTCATCTATCTCGCTTGGTCGTACCTTGGATGTATATATATATATATATATATATATATATATATAAATGACATTCAGAACTATTGATTTTTACACAACAAATCACAAATCATCCATATCGATTCCTCAATTACGAAATCCTAAGAAAACTCTTTAAAAGATTGATTCCTTAATCATTTTAAGAAATTTTTCAGCATCATAATCGGTTGTTTAAAGCGTTTGATACACCAGAAGTCATTCCTAACACCTGATCATGTCGAATATTTCATTTAGATCGATTTTCACAAATCGTTTTTCAACAACTCAAGAAAACTAAATCAAGAAACTATTTATCCAATAGAATCAAGTAATAAACATATAATGAAATACCAAAATAAATAGAATGAAATACCATATATATAAATATAGAGTCAATGTATGTCGGGCTCGAATTGACTAAATCCAACTCCAAAAGAGAGTTTAGCTACACATGGTAGTCATTACAAACCAAAGAAATGGAGAAAATGAGAAGAAAATAGCTTCCACAGCCTTTTAAACACTTTCACAAAGATGGAGGTTTCATCATTTTATTTGTTCCTGAAACAGCTGCCTATTTCTTTGTATTCATCATTTAAATTTAAGTGATCTCGTTTAAGCGAGATTAGTCTTGCTCAAGCAAGAGCCACTTGCTCTGCCATCAAGTTGCTTTGTAAGCTGCTTGAGTCTTCGATGTCTCGCTTAAGCGACAGCTTCCTCGCTTAAGCGAGATTAGGCCTATTGCTACTACCCTATTTTCGCTTAAGCGGAATGTGCCTCGCTTAAATGAAATTAATTCTTATAGTCTCTGTTCGATTTTCGCTTGAGCGGAATAACCCTCGCTTAAGCGAATGCAGCACCCTTGGTCTCTGGAGTTTTCTTGCTTAAGCGGGCCAAGCCTCGCTCAAGCGAGAATTCTTCTTTTCTTATGCTCTCTGGAGAATTTTTGCTTGAGCGGGATGCACCTCGCTCAAGCGAATACACTTGGTGTGCTCTCTGACTTCATCTTGCTTAAGTGAGAAACGCCACGCTCAAGCGAGTCACTCGCTCAAGCGAAATTGGCCTTGCTTAAGCGAGATACTCCATGCTTGTTCAATTTTCTGGCCATTTCAACTTCCTTTCTTCAATTTTTCTGTTTCTCCTACAAAATAGACAAAATAATAGGGATTAAACACTGTCAAGCTAACAAAACCTAAGTTGGGTTATACAAATTCAATTTCTTTCTATTTTCCAATTAATCTGACAATTTCTCAAAGAATCTGTCTAATTAACATATGAAATTATAGCATTTTGGACACTTATCATGGTGTTAGGACTAAACTCTACATCCTAGGCAAGAAAAGACTCAATTTTTTATCCTATAGCAACTTTTCCTAAATTCTTGTTAGAAGGCACCAACGAACTAATGTGGCTTTTCCACTCAAGTGTTTTGTAGAATGCCACCTTGGGTCTCAAAGGAGCATTTTTTACCCTAATAATCTACTAGTCTCAAAGGATACACTTTAGTGCTAAATAACCTCAATAACGGGGGTCTTAAAGGGGTATTAGTGATCTTAGGAGGGAGAAGAAAATAAAGCTAAAATACTTTTTCTATTCATAATTTTCTCTTTTTCTATATTTTTTCTATGTTTTCTTTATATACTAAGCAAATATCTTAGCAGGTGTTTCTTCGGTAATCCAAAATTAATTAGTGTCCCTAATGATTTTTAAGATTAGATTCAATAAGATATTATTTCTTGCCCTTTACATGTATTAAGACATAAAGTCTAATCCAACTCTGTGTATGTGATAGGGAAATACTCAAATAACCATAAAGCCAATGAAATCTTAAGCAATATGTACATACATATAACTATTATTAATGCCTATTAAACACAACATTCACAAAAATATCACCAATCTAAGGGATAAACGCAACACAAAACTCCTAATATATTTTTGTGTATGTGTGTATATATATATATTCAAAATAGAAAATAAAAATAAAAATTTAATGCATGTAGTAATGATATGAGTGATTATGAAAATGCACATGAAAAATGCATGAAAATAAAAACAATAAAAGAAAATTAAGAAAATAAAAATATACGTGAAAATATAAATATGTGTGAGACTTATAAAAATAAAAACAAAAATATGAACCTAACCATGTGACTATATACCACTAAACTAAATGCGACATACAAAATGTGCAAAGAAACACGTAACCTCCTGACACCACCTTAAGCTAAAACATTGCATTATTCCTAATGTAAAAATAAAATCAGAGGAAGAGAAAAAAGAAAAGAACTCACCTAGTCATTCAGGTGGAGGAAATGGCCTTGGTAGAGATATCAATCATACATAACATCCACCCTCTGACTCATACGATAAATCTAGCCATCATATCTAGCTTACTTAGCCTTATACCGTGACAATGCTCTACAAGAAGATAAGGAACCTCCAGTGACCTTTTCTTTCTTCCTCAAAGTCATTGGACAGTGAAAAGTTACTTGAATTTTGGATGAAAGGTTTTGGGTGAAATTTGGGTTTAAGTTTTTTGTTATAGAGAAATAAGGTTTTAGGGATTTTGTGGAAGGCTTGGTTTTTGGTGAAGGGAAGATGAAAAAATTGGGGGGGAAAGGTTGGAGATGAGTGTTTGGTATGAATGATTTGGTATAAACTGGTGGATTTGAGGTGAGATTTGGTGGTTTGAGAGATTAAGTTTTAGGGATTTAAGGATTTTGAAGGGTTTAGAGAAAAGATAGGTTAAGGAATGAGATGAGAAAAAGAGAAAGATAAGGAATAAATGGTTTAAAAACCATACTCAATGGTCCCTACGACCTGAGCAATGTGTTCACAGACTACTTGTGAGGAATTTGCTTGGGCATGGCACAAAAATACAAGGCTCTCCAAGTCCATGACTATGGGAATTCCCTACAGGCTGATCGTGAACTCCTCTACCAAGGTCCTATGGTCTGAGCTATCCTGCCACAACCTAGTCATAGCATTCCTATTTTGGCATATTACGATCTCAAGGTCATGGGAATTCCCACAACCAAGTTGTAAACGTGCTATAATGCTCTTTTGCCTCAATTTAGCTAAGTTCCTTCCTTTTTGAGGCATAATTCCTTATTCCAAGCTCAATTATGCATCCTTGGCTTTAATTTTCTTGCATCTTGCACATTAAAACATACATTAAAAGCAAGACTCAAACCAAACTCAACCAAAAGACTTTATCCTAAGACTTTACTAGAGAAAAACAAATAAAACATCATACGACATTGAGTTGTCTCCCAATTAGCGTTAGTTTAATGTCTGAGCTAGATGTTTGCACATCAAGTGCCAACATTGTTACCATCATGGAGAGCACACATCTCTTCCTCAAAGTGTCTCAACTTACACACATTGACCGCAAATGAACCTACATCTTTATGTTGAATCAACACAACACTATGATCAAGGAGTCATTTATTTACCTTAAAAGAGCCTAACAATTCATTACCCTTTACCTTCACCACTAGGTTCCATATAGGCAATCCTCAAGTGTTAGCTCAGCATAATACTCCAGAGGGTTCTCAATGCATACTTTTAATTCCTGTATGTGTAGGCAGGTTTTGATAATAACAAACCTATGGATATCCTAAGACAAAGTGATATAAAGCAAGGAACTAATTTTAAGACGCATTCATATGTAGAAGTCCATGTGTGGAGCTTCAGATTTAAAGACTAACAAGAGCTTCAAGTTGTGAATGTGTCTTTGGGCTTGAGCTTAGTGGATATTTAAATGTTAAGATGGTAAAGACCCAAAAGTGAACAAAAGGAAACTTGATCCAGTTTTTAAAATGTTTTTATTGGAACCAAAAATGAGATAAAACTAAAAAAAAATGTTATGGGCCAGTTGGACATGTTTAGTCCAAACTCTGGCTGGCATAGTTTGAATCACTCAGGGGGGTTGGTTTGAACCAACATGCACACTTGGACCTTGTTTTTGGGCTTCTGCCTTATTTCTAGAAGGTGACCTATTTCTAGTAATCTGGAATATTATTATTACCTTTTTGGGAGACATTTTTTCCTATAAGTTAAGTGCTTAGGTTTCAAAAATATTCACCCTACTACTTAGTTATTCTTACATGAGTCAGTTTTCCATTCTTGCTCACTTTAAGTCATTTTTGTCATAGGATTCATATGCAATCCTTATTTTTTCTTATGTTTTTAGACTAAGACTGTTTTAGGTTTAGGGTGAGAGAAAGCCTTCTCTAGGATACCCTTGAGACTAGTTGATCCTGTTGGGATTAGAAACAAGTTGTGAGGAAGATTTAAACATTAGACTGGTAGTCCAAGAGTCATAAATGAATACCCTTGTAATTGTTTCAAATTATAATGAGAAATTCCAGGCCTTTGGGCTAGGAGAATGGACTAGGTCACAATAGTGGTGATTGAACTAGGATATATTGTGGTTTGCTTTTTCTTTTCCCTAATCTCTTTAAATTTTGTATTTATTTATTTGTTTATTTACTCTTTGCTTATCGTATTTACTTATTCTTTTCTTCTTAATATTTTCTTAAAGATCTTTTGATCTTTTTTTAAAGAGTCATTTGAAATAACCATTCCTTTAAACGCTTTCGTGAAAAGTGAGAAATTTCCAAGACTTAATTCACTTTCTATCTTAAGTTTGAGGCCACTTTCCAACTTTGGGAAAAAGTTCCTTGAACTTTCCTTTCTTAAACTTCCTCTAGGGCATTTCTTCTCCTATAAAGTGTAGGGGAAGCCTACTATGTTGTCACTTCTCCCTCTTAATCTTCCTTTATGTGCCCACCTCAAGCTTATCTTTTTGCCTTTTCCCCATCAATTTCCATGGGATCGTCTTACATAAATTTAACACAAATTAGTGGCATGCAAATTAAATTCAACCTAATCTTTACCTATAGAAAATTTTAATCTTCTATTCCTAACATCAACGATTGTGCCTGTGGTAGCTAAGAATGGTCTACCTAGGATAATAGGGGTATAGGGTTCACTTTTATAACCATAATTATAAAATCAACAAGAAAGAAATACTTACCCACCCTTAGAGGAACATCCTCTAGTCTACCTACAAGTAGCTCACAGAACTGTTTACTAATTTCCTGTCATTCTGATATGCTTAGGCTCACCCATCCTTAATTTCTCACTAATTCCAAGGGGCATTAGGCTAATGCTAGCCCCCAAATTACACAAAGCATTATCAAATTTCAAATCCTCAATTGAACAAGGGATAAAGAACTTACACGGGTCCTTAAGCTTAGGTGGAAGCTTATTTAGGACCAATGCACTACATTTTTATATTAGAGCCATTATAACACCTTTATCTAGCTTCCTCTTGTTGGAAAAGGATCTCATTCAAAAATTGAGTGTACTTAGGCATTAGCTTCATGGCTTCCAAGAAGGGAACCATGATGTGTAACTTCTTCAAAACTCCATGAACTTCTTATTTGACTCTCTTTCTTCTCTCTAGCTTTTTCAAGCATTTGAAGGCAGGGGACATGAGGCATTACAAGAGGTGTAGGAGTATCCACCATATGTCCAATGGACTTTTTTTCTTATTTGCCGCACTCATTGGGATCTTAAGTTTCTTGCCACTCCTTAGTGAGATAACCATATAATGGACTCCAAGATTGGGCTCAGGTTGCCCAGGGAACTTCCTTTTATTTTTCACCAATTGAGCTATGGCAGAAGATTGTTGGGCCACTTATGTTTCCATCATCTTGTTGTGACTGATGATTGAATCAACATTCACTTGCAATTATGAGATACTGCCAATAACTGTCTCTATGTACACCTTCAACTCCTTATTAGTCTTGTATTGAGAGGCATCAAGTATGTTACTTGCCTCTTCTAATCCATCGAGCCTAGGTTTTTGCTCACCTTAAAGGAACCCGGGTGGTTCCCTATTGTTGTTTCCACTGCCACCTAATCTACTTTATGATTGATTATTCCAGCGGGAGAAATTAGAATGATTTCTCTACCTCAGATTGTAAGTCTGCGAGTACGAGTTTCCTTGCTTAGGATAGTCATAGAAGTTATAGGTGGCATGCACCTGCTCTATGCTAGAACCATCATGCCTCATTTGAACCATTTTATAGATTGCTGCTACATGACCTGTATTACCACAAAACTCATAAACAGACGAAGGGTCAGTAGCACCCATTGCACGAATAAGATTCATATTACTAAACTTTGATGCTAGAGCATCAACCATCGCAGTCGAAAAATCAAAAGCATGAATTTCATGCTTACCTAGGGTATTCCCACTTTGCCCTCTATTTTAGGCCTAGCTTTCATGGCTAGATGCCATGCTCTTAATTAAGTTATGGCTCTCATCCACTGACTTAACAAATAGAATCTCCATCTCTAGTTGCATTCAAAGTAATATGAGTAGAATTGTCTAAAGCATGGTAAAAGGTAGAAACTATTATCTATTTCAGTAACCTGTGGTGGGGGCAGTTGCTTAGCAAGTCCTAATATCTCTCCCAAGCCTCAAATAGTGATTCCCTATACTTAATTATGTATAAAGCTAGTAATATAAGCTCCGAAGGTGGCAGTCTTGTTGTGTAGGAAGAAATGATTTAGGAATGCTGAAGATAGCTAGTCCAAAGTGGTGATGGAGTCTTTAAGCAGTGAGTTAAGCCATAACTTGGCTTTATCTGTCAGTAAAAATGAGAAAAACTTGAAATATATTTGATCTAAAGTAACATCATTCACTACTAAAAAAACACCTGTTAGCGACGGAATGAATTGGTCGCTAATCCATGCCAAGGCCGTCGCTAAAATCCTTAGCGACGACATCTTAGACGGGACACCCGTCGTCGCTAAAACCTTCGTCGAAAACACATCAGCACCCACAGACACACCGTCGCTAACATATTGATGGCATAAATGCCGTCGCTAAAATGGTCTCTGCTTCACTGACTCCAGCCGTCGCTAACTGTTGCCATACAGCGACCTCAAAACGCCGTCGCTACTACAGCCACACTGCGACCACCATATGCCATCGCTACTACAGCCACACTGCGACCGACACGTCCGTCGCTAAGTGTGGCCTTCCAGCGACCATGCTCCGCCGTCGCTATGGTTAGTCATATAGCGACCAAAAAATCCGTCGCTAATTCTTACCTACCAGCGACCGTACACTTCTGTCGATGTGGGAAGCCATACAGCGACTACTATAGTCCGTCGCTGTTGCTGGCCAACCAGCGACCACTCTCTGCCGTCGCTATGTTTACAATATAGCGACCATCTGTTGCCGTCGCTAATTGGAATTTTTTATTTTTCTAAAAATTGGTTAAATATTTATAGGTTTTGTTAATTTAACTTTAAAAATGTAGATTAATATTTTGTATTTTGTATTGGCTGATAAAATTTTATAATTAAATTTGAATAATTTTTTAAAATATTAAATTATTATTAAAAACAAAATAATGGATTAAATTTATTTATCAAATAGGTTGAATTATTAATGATAATTACAATAAGGCTTTTTTATTTGAATTTAATTACCAATAAATATTGACATAATAAATGAAGAATGACAAAATAAATACTGAATGAAATATAATATAAAAACTATAAATCAAATATACAATGTGTATAAATAATAAAAATACAATCATGGTGGTGGGGGATCCTGGGGTGGTGGTGGGGGCGCCTGGGAAGTGGGGGGAGGTAGCCTCGCCATCAACTGCATCAGTAGCTCCTGCTGCTGAGCAAGTTGCTGACGAGTCTCGGTGTGCTGCTCCTTGGCCCGCCGTTGGTCCGCCTCGGCCCGCTCCTCCAACAGCTGCCTCTGACGTCGCTCCTCCTGTAGCTCATCGTTCAGGTTTTGAATTACCTGAACAACCTCAGTCGGAAGACCAGAGGAAGAGGTGTTAGCCAAGGCCTCGATACTCAAGAGGGGGGGTGAATTGAGTATTTCAAATTTTCGTGCGGAATCCCTTTCAAAACGGTTAGTAGTACACAAATGATGCAATATAAAAGATGTAATAATTATGAAGCACATTTCATACTAAAACATTTTAAGTTGAATGGACTATGTTCAAGAATTGATTTTGATAAGTAAAGCAAGTTATTAGTTTAGGCAATTCTTGAAACACTTGTCATGCAATAATTAATTTCAACATAAGTATAACTTGAACAACTTCTAACAAATTAATTAAGCATGATAGTTTTACCAATTTGTTAACACCAATATTTTTCTTCCTCAATAATTAAATCCAACAATGTTTAAGTCAATTGATTCAAGGATTCAATTTTACCAAACCAATTTGATATAAGTATTTAGGCATGCAAATTAAGTTCATAACAATAAAGAGTTTAAGGGAAGAGAGAATTTGCAAACCGATATAACGAGTTCCACCACACCGGTGTACGTCTCGCCTTCAAGCAACCCACTTGAAGGATTTCCACTATTGGAGATTAGAGATACAACTTTGAGCAATCGCGGCTTCCTAGTGTCCCACACTCAAGAACCCAATCCTCACAAGTACAAGGGCACCCCACCCAATCTCTCAATCTCACAATTACAAGGTTGAACCCTCAACCCAAACCTCTAAGGGATTTTGGTGTTTTAATGGTTACAATGATAACTCTCTAACTAGAGTGGATACACAATTTAAAGCTCTCACCAAATAATAACTCTCAAAGAGAGGATATACAAATTTAGCTCACAAATTACTTTCTCTCTAACTCTTAAATAACTCACTAAGAGAATATGCCAATATAGAACAAGAGAGAATGAGTAGAAGAGAATGAAGCAAGGAGGAAGAAGTAAGCAAATGGAAGTGCTTCAAATGCTTGGTGTAAATTTTGCCTTCTCCTCCTTCTCTATTTATAGGCCTCCAAGAGCATGGATTTTCCAATATTAAATTCCTTGGGAGCTTGAACTTGGAACATGTGTGTCTCCATTCAAAATGGCATTGCAATTCCAATGAGCTTTTAGTGTCTCCAAGAAGAACATGGCATGTGCATGTTTGATTTAATTCAAATTAAATTGCATTACCAATGTGACACATGCATGTGGAGAGGGACAAAGTGTGAAGCATTGCCTTGAACTTTCCAACCATGTTGCATAATGTCTCCTTTTGAATTTTGAATATTTCTCTTCAAGTTTTAAATGATTCCAGCGTGCATTTTGGCCCCAGACAGCGTGAGAATCGATTCTTTCAAGATGTGAATCGATTCATCTCATTGAATTTAGAGTTACTGGGCAAATCAGACGTGTGAATCGATTCTGGACTAGGATGAATCGATTCAACCAATGTAAAGGCATATTCTGGACCAAACTAAAACGCATGAATCGATTCAATGTGTGGTGAATCGATTCAATCAACTTAAAATGCATCCTAACCATATTCCCTTCGCATGAATCGATTCAAGTGGCTATGCATGGCTGTGTGAATCGATTCAATTACCTGATTCTCCATTTTCTTGTGCATTTTTCATCCTTTTGACATGTACTTGCATATGGCTTTGTTCTTTTGATCCTTAGGCACATTTGTTGATCATTTTCACCTAATTTAAGCTTCTTTAAATGCCTTGAATTATTTCATTGTAATTCATCAATTTTTCATCATCAAACATAATTAATTTATCCTTAATCATATATGTTTGATCTTGATCCTTCATTTGTTGTGTCATTATCAAAACCTACATCAACATAAAAATACATTCTCCCCCTTTTTGATGATGACAACAAATGCTTGTCTCTTGGGGTGTTAGTATCATAACAATTCATATATATTGCAAGAAAGACTCCCCCTATCATATACAATTTGATACCAATTGTTGATGAAATCATAGGCACAAGTTAAGAAGAGAATATTAAGGATAAAAGGTCTCTCCCCTTTAATAAGGTCTCTCCTTTTTAATATATGTTCTCTTTCTCTTAATCATCTCCCCCTTAATCATACAATATATACCAATCATACAATAGATACCACAAAATAGTTCATCTAATTTTTAGAGCATAGTGGTAGTGTATATTTTCTCCCCCTTTCTTATATATATTTCTCTCTTTATATCTCTCCCCCTTTGTGAAAGACTTTATTCCATTTAGGGTATATATATAACTTCCTATAATCTTCTCCCCCTTTGGCATCATCAAAAACTTTCCTTATGATAAAACATTAGTCATAGTAATTCTCCTTTTTTTTTTGGCATAAATAACATTTTATCCTTTTTACTAATCCTTTCACTAATCTCTCCCCCTTTGGCATCATCAAAAAGATCATCATCTTAATTGTATTCTATGCCATCAAGATATAAACTCATGTAATCGAATAAGAGAGATTTAGAGCAAGAAAAACTCATAACATGATCAAGGATATATGCCAATTTGATGCATTTAGAGTCAATAATCACTCACATAAATCATTCATCAAGTAAGCATATAATTGATTGCAAATTCATTTTCAATCATGTAATTGATATTGCTTTCATGTATGGTAGGCGTCACATGATTCTTTCCAAATAAGCATACATATCATTTCAAATAAGCACATAATCTTCTCCTTTTTGGCATTGTCAAACACACAAGGATTTTTCCAAGTAAGCATATAGAAGAATAAAATTATAAGCATAAGTGCCATAATCATAATCATAGAGAGGTAAAATGATGGATATTCATTCATGTGTATGCTCCCCCTTACTATTGTAATTGATGTCACTTATAAAAACATATACCACTTATTAACATGTGAAATCAATTTGATGAAGCTTGATACCAATTGTTGAACATATGTCATGCATTTAATAGATACTTATTGTTGAAAGATATACCAATTGTTAAAAGATCATAATGTATCATGCAAGATATATCTCCTTCTTAATCATTTAATAGATACTAAGATGTCATGATATTTTCTCCCTCTTTGACATATATTGATACCAATTGTTATAAGTAATAACTCTAAATGATGCCAATTGTTATGAACCCAATTACACTAATTTGATCAAGTCTAATACCAATTGTTATTAACTCATGTAATTGAATACCAATTGAAATTGAATACCAATTGTTATTAACTTCAATCAAGTTAAGCACCAAACACATATAATTGAATACCAATTGTTAAGCTAATTGATGTAATTCTTAAGCTAATTGATACCAATTGTTCATGTTGGCCTTATTTAGCAAGTTTGATACCATTTGTTTATTTCTTAAGCACTTCATCACCTTTTAATAGATACCACTTATGCAATGAATAGAAGTCATAATATGAATAGATACCACTCAAGAGTTAGATACCAAATGTATATAAAATTCACTAATCAATCATTAATCAAAGTGGTAATCATAGAAGAATTTTCAACAATATGCACTCAAATATAGGTATCATAGAAATGATGGAATGATTAATACAACATGTTGGCTTACTCATGCATTTGTATTGTAACACATGCCAATTTTATGACCCTTTTATGTCAAACATTCTTTTCTTGATCAACACCATTTATTTCTTATTCATTGTCCATGCCATTTGTTGCTAGTATCTAGTCATGATATCACTAGGTGGATTTGCCAAATTGAGCTCTAGATATCAATTATAAACATTTAAGCATATTATCACAAATTGTTGACATTTCAAGCATACATCATTCTTCATAATATTTGTTCAAAAACTCTTTTCAATTTCACCGATGCATATATTCAAATTTCTTTTCATATTCAAGATCAAGCATCATCAAACATATATGTCACTCAAGATAGATGCCAATTTGCTCAAGCATGGTGTATCAAGGAAGGTCATGTCATGTATTATAATGCATTTTCTCTTAATGTACCATGTATTATCACATATCATGCATTGTCATTTACATGTCATCAAAATCATGCATTGTCATTTAACATATTTCTAGTCATGAAATTAAAGTTTAGGCATAGAGCATACATACTTTCTCTTTAGGCATTATCAAAACCAACATATAATTGCATAGAAAAATTTTGCCTAAGATTGTCAACTTTGTAAAACATGTAAGCACAACATAGTTCTAACTCAAAGCAACTTTAAAGTTTGTCATAATCAACTTGTCATAACATATGTATTTATCATCAACGCATAGTGACAAGTATATAATCAAGAATATGTCCCCATGATATCTTCCCCTTACTAATTCAATTGAAACCATTGTTAAAGGAAGATGCTTGTTATTTAGATACCACTTAGTTACCAACATTTCTCTTGTTCAATAAGTGATCAAGTATTCATGTTCAATCAAAAATTTATGTCATAAAGAATTCATACATTATCAAGTATTCATAATGCATACATCATCCAAATTTATTCATCATGCATCATTTTGAATCTAAGCATCAAGATTTAACATTTCAACATTTTGATGTTTCAATCCTTTCTAACATACATGGATAAATATATCTTGAGTTTTTTTTTTTTTTTATGAAATCAAACATATTATCCAAGCAATCATTCATCAAACTTTATACCAATCACTTAAATCAAAGTCATACATACACATTATTGATCCTAAGATTTCAATTATTCATTTATCCATTTCAAAACTCCTTTCATGTTCAAACTCAACCATATCAAATCAAGGTTTGATTTTCACACATCAAAATTCATTATGAACAAGTATGGAATTTGGATTTACAAAATTATTTAGACATTTCTAAAAATTCTCAATAAATTATCAATCAAGTCCATAAATGTTTCAACATAATCAAGCATACAAAATACATAGCAAGCATGATATTTGATCAACTAGAGTAAGGATCCGATCGTACCTTGGAGTTTTACAAAATTTATGTCCTTGTCTTTTTCATCCTTGGTTCTTTGGAGTGAAGATCATGAATCTTGATTCTTTTGGTCATTCGTCAATAAGAGATTGCCGATTTAAAGTGTTCCTACAAAATGTCAAGTTTTATGGTACCCTTTAAAAGTTGGGTCCTTTCTTGTTAGTTTAGGATTTCAAAGTTGTTTTTGGAATCCATACCTTTCTCATACACTTTTGACGAGATTTCTTTATAAAACAATTAGAAGATATATGACCATATATTCTACAATAAAAACATGTTGCATCCAAAGAGTAAGTCATAGTAGAATTGTAATGGTTCTTATTATGTTCTATATGATTCCTTTTAAAACAATTAATCATAGAGTTTCCTTTTCTTTCATGGTTTGTGCATCTTAGAGAGGATTTGGATTTTTCTTTGTAGGAAGCAAAAGGATTCTTGTAATGAACTATTTTTCTTCTATCAAGTGTATGCTTTTGATCTTCAAGAGGTGTACTTAGATTCCTTTGACTACTTGTAAGCTTACTAAGTGCTTCTTTTAATTCTTTATTCTCATTTTCAAGAAGCATACATTTGTCAATTAGCATACAATCTTTATTTCCATTACAAGTCCTAGGAGATGCATTTGAAGCTACTAATTTATCATTTTGAGCTCTAAGATATTCTTTTTCTATGTGAACATCATGCAATTCTTTTTCAAGCTTCAAAATGGTTTGTTTTGAGCATGCATATTTCTTTGATAACAAGACAAATTTCTCATGCAATTCTTTAAAAGCTTCTAGCAATTCATCTTTATCAATTTCATCATCACTATCATCACTAAAAGCATTTAAAGAGCATACCTCATCATCTTGAGAGTGCTTTGTCATTAGGCATGCAATTTCTTCTTCCTTCTCGTTGGTCTCTTTTTTAATGCTTCTTTCGAATTCTTCATCTTGACTAGAAAGAGTACTAATTCTTGCATCTTTATCATCATTAGTATTTCCATAAATTGTTTCAAGAGTTTCCCACATTTCTTTAGCATTGTTACAAGTAATAACTCTAGAAACATCATTAGGTTCTAATGCTAATGTGATAAGAATTTTAGCTCTAAGATTAAATTGTACCTTTCTTTCTTCTTCCTTAGTCCATAAGTTCATGGGCTTCATGCATTCTATATTATCAACAATGTATTTAGGAATGAAAGGACCAAATTGAATAGCATTCCATACCTTGAGGTCATAGGCTTGGATAAAGATTTTCAACCTTTCTTTCCAAATAACAAAGTCTTTACCATTGAAGATTGGTGGTCTATTTATTATTTCACCTTGTGGAAATGCATCATAAGAAGTGGAGGCCATCTTGATCTCTTGAAGCGGTTAAGCTTGATCTTCCAAGAGTCAAGCTCTGATACCAATTGTTAGCCAAGGCCTCGATACTCAAGAGGGGGGGTGAATTGAGTATTTCAAATTTTCGTGCGGAATCCCTTTCAAAACGGTTAGTAGTACACAAATGATGCAATATAAAAGATGTAATAATTATGAAGCACATTTCATACTAAAACATTTTAAGTTGAATGGACTATGTTCAAGAATTGATTTTGATAAGTAAAGCAAGTTATTAGTTTAGGCAATTCTTGAAACACTTGTCATGCAATAATTAATTTCAACATAAGTATAACTTGAACAACTTCTAACAAATTAATTAAGCATGATAGTTTTACCAATTTGTTAACACCAATATTTTTCTTCCTCAATAATTAAATCCAACAATGTTTAAGTCAATTGATTCAAGGATTCAATTTTACCAAACCAATTTGATATAAGTATTTAGGCATGCAAATTAAGTTCATAACAATAAAGAGTTTAAGGGAAGAGAGAATTTGCAAACCGATATAACGAGTTCCACCACACCGGTGTACGTCTCGCCTTCAAGCAACCCACTTGAAGGATTTCCACTATTGGAGATTAGAGATACAACTTTGAGCAATCGCGGCTTCCTAGTGTCCCACACTCAAGAACCCAATCCTCACAAGTACAAGGGCACCCCACCCAATCTCTCAATCTCACAATTACAAGGTTGAACCCTCAACCCAAACCTCTAAGGGATTTTGGTGTTTTAATGGTTACAATGATAACTCTCTAACTAGAGTGGATACACAATTTAAAGCTCTCACCAAATAATAACTCTCAAAGAGAGGATATACAAATTTAGCTCACAAATTACTTTCTCTCTAACTCTTAAATAACTCACTAAGAGAATATGCCAATATAGAACAAGAGAGAATGAGTAGAAGAGAATGAAGCAAGGAGGAAGAAGTAAGCAAATGGAAGTGCTTCAAATGCTTGGTGTAAATTTTGCCTTCTCCTCCTTCTCTATTTATAGGCCTCCAAGAGCATGGATTTTCCAATATTAAATTCCTTGGGAGCTTGAACTTGGAACATGTGTGTCTCCATTCAAAATGGCATTGCAATTCCAATGAGCTTTTAGTGTCTCCAAGAAGAACATGGCATGTGCATGTTTGATTTAATTCAAATTAAATTGCATTACCAATGTGACACATGCATGTGGAGAGGGACAAAGTGTGAAGCATTGCCTTGAACTTTCCAACCATGTTGCATAATGTCTCCTTTTGAATTTTGAATATTTCTCTTCAAGTTTTAAATGATTCCAGCGTGCATTTTGGCCCCAGACAGCGTGAGAATCGATTCTTTCAAGATGTGAATCGATTCATCTCATTGAATTTAGAGTTACTGGGCAAATCAGACGTGTGAATCGATTCTGGACTAGGATGAATCGATTCAACCAATGTAAAGGCATATTCTGGACCAAACTAAAACGCATGAATCGATTCAATGTGTGGTGAATCGATTCAATCAACTTAAAATGCATCCTAACCATATTCCCTTCGCATGAATCGATTCAAGTGGCTATGCATGGCTGTGTGAATCGATTCAATTACCTGATTCTCCATTTTCTTGTGCATTTTTCATCCTTTTGACATGTACTTGCATATGGCTTTGTTCTTTTGATCCTTAGGCACATTTGTTGATCATTTTCACCTAATTTAAGCTTCTTTAAATGCCTTGAATTATTTCATTGTAATTCATCAATTTTTCATCATCAAACATAATTAATTTATCCTTAATCATATATGTTTGATCTTGATCCTTCATTTG
The DNA here is from genome assembly GCA_037962975.1 of Clitoria ternatea. Classification (NCBI taxonomy): domain Eukaryota; kingdom Viridiplantae; phylum Streptophyta; class Magnoliopsida; order Fabales; family Fabaceae; genus Clitoria; species Clitoria ternatea. The sequence continues at coordinate 99,651,634 of CM075674.1, read as the reverse complement.
TTGTGTCATTATCAAAACCTACATCAACATAAAAATACAAGAGGAAGAGGAAGGGGTCCTCCCCTTTTTCGCCAGCTGCGTGCCGACGCCACCCAATCCAAATACCCTCCCTTTCTTGTTCACACCGCCAGCAGCCTCCATATAGATGGCGTTGTCGTCAGAACAAGATAGGGTGGGAGGAACCTCCCCTTCAGGAGTGGAAGCCACCAGGTCCGCCTCCTTCTCGGCCCTCCTGGCCTGATACGCCTCCTATAAATTCAAAAATAATGATAGGATTAGTAAGCTGATTTGTAAATTATAAGCATGTGTCAGTTAAAAGTAAATATCGCTAGATCCATAGTCTTCTGGTTTACCCATGCACCGGCTTTGTTCTTCTTGGTCATTTGCATGACCTCAAACAAAGAAGGCTCCCGTTGCTCCCTCAGCTCCTGTGGTGGACAAAAAACATTGAGATTATTATTTGTAAACATGTCAGACGAATCATATTAAAAACATAAATATACTTACAAATCTTTTCTTGTGCTCGAGGGTTGAAATGCTACCCCCAGTGTAAACTGAGGTTGCAGCATCGGTGGCTCTGTTTGCCCTGTTCCGAGCACTCGCCTGCTGGAATGGGACACCGCTCCACTTCTGGACTATCCCGTCCCAATGGTCCTCCGGGATCCAACGAGGGCGCTCACCCTTGTCCCTCACCTTCTAAAGGGTACTCTTGATGATTTTGGAGGTCTTTGTGGCAAAGACCTTCTTAATCTCATCAATCATACCCTCTGCCCATTGGTAATCACGCTGTAAAATGAAATGAGAAATCAAAATTAATAAGAGGTTTATTTTACAAATCAAATCACAACAAATTGATGTGGTAACTTACCGAGAAGGTGTCAAACCACCTATCTTGGATAACCTTCCCAGCATCTGTCCAAGATATATATGGACCATCCCACTGGGCCTTTAAAACCTTAGTAATCGCTTTGGTAGTGCGACTACTATCAACAAAGCTGTAATAGCAACAATTATTATTAGTAGTACAACAACACAATGTAGGGAGACTCCCAAAATTCCGACAGAGTCTCCCCTGTAAATGTAACATTTCCAAGTTTAAATAGTTACCCTGTTACAAATAGAAGAGTTCCCAGTACAATTGAATCTATACAAGTACTAATTAAAGTAACATACAATAAACCAACAAGTTTTTCCACTAAAGTTTAATATAAAGTACCATACAAATAACATAAAAGTATTTGAGTTTTAGTCACTTACTCGTCTCCGGCCGGCATGGGTACCAACATGGGCAGAAGGGATACCAGGGGTGGGGTGGCCTGATGGCCATGGTCCTCCAAGCCACCAACTCCAGGAGTCTGCTCTGGGGTGGTCAGCTGTGGGGGTGATGGGGTGGTCAGCTGTGGTGGTGATGGAGTGGTCTGCTGTGGTGGTGATGGAGTGGTCCGCTGTGGTGGTGATGGAATGATCTGCTGTAGTGGTGATGGAGTGGTTCCCTGCTCTGGGGTGGGAGTCCCCAGACGGGATACCAGGGTCCTGGACCCACCACCCCTACTGAAGGGCAGTCGACGTCCCGTCATCTGTGGATAAAATCATGAAAAGAAAGGTTAGTCTCAGGATATATATAAACCTATGTATATATGTTTAACAACTACATACTCTGTGTCTGTTTCAGTTTCAAATTCCCCCTCAGTTTCAGTGTCACTGGGGTTATCTGTTTGAACAAGTTCATCAGTATCCAAATCATCCCTAAACCGTTTTGATCGAGAGACAAGGTCTTTGTCAATGTGTTCACCCCCCGTAGTGGCGAGTGTCTCATCCATTATGACTGGATAAATGTTGAACAACAAATTACCATCGTTGAGCTCGTGTGGTGCAAGCTGATAAGCGTCATCAACCTCCTCGGAGACATTATCAGTGATCTGACTTCGGACCTTGGCCTTGATGACTGCATACCAGTCCCGATGTCCTCTCGTGAAGTCAGTGTAATAAACCTGCTCAGCTTGTTGGGCAAAAATGAAGGGATTAAACCCTTTATATCTACTGATGTCCTCTATTTCTTTCAAGATCTTATAGCTCAGTAACTTATGTTTTCTGAATATAGTTGCATTTTTTTTATCATTAATCTAGTTGCATCTTTTTTCAGTTTTAGTTCTGTACTGGACATTCACCAAAAATGGTTAGGTAGTTCACAATTTCTCTTTCTATTGATTATGAGTATTGAGTCCTGACTGTCTCTCATATACACATGACAAAATGCTTCACCACACATACTACAAAAGGTTCTAATAGCGTTCTGCTATAGTATCTACATATTATTCTGATACTAAATTGTTTATTTTACACCTAGTTTGCCTGAAAGGATATAAAGTATGCAAGACAACATGTTGCTTCCAATGTTTAAAATATTCTAAAGTCATTCTTTTATTAGATATCAATGTTATTAATATTGAGGTTACATTTTGAGCTAGACTACAAAAAACATCAACATGATTATCAGACAAGGTCATGAAACAATATGTTGATGTCTATGTAAAACCCTAAACCCTAAGTATTACAATATGTTGATGTGTTCACAAACAGAACATCACAAAAAACACTAGCCAACAAATCATAACCTTCTACCACAACAGCCAACAAAAACCAATAGCCAACAATACATAACAAATAGAACACAATGAGGGAGTAAGGGAACGAATTCAAACCTGAGTGTGTGTGTCAGCTGTGAGGGAGCCCGAAGCCAGGAGCCAGGTGCCAGGAGGAAGTGAGCCACTGACGGAGAGGAGAAGGAGAAGGGAGGAAACCCACAATGTGGTCAGCGGAGGGGGGAGTGAAGTGAGGAGACAGACACACTGTGAGGGAGCCCAGAGCCAGGAGCCAGGAGCCAGGAGGGAGTGAGCCACTGACGGAGAGGAGAAGGAGAAGGGAGGAAACCCACAATGTGGTCAGCGGAGTGGGAGAGGGAAGTGAGGAGATGGACACACGGGGAAGAGTGGATAAGGACAGGGGGAGAGAAGAAGAAGAGTACAATGGAGCAGAGATGAAACACTGATTAGGGCTCGAGAAAGGGGCGATTAAGTTATAACCCTTAGCGACGGAAACGTATTACCGGCGCTAATAAAAACACACTAGTGACGACCAAGCCCGTCACTATGGTTAGTACATCAATCGCCGCTAACTGGCAGTGGCTATTAAGGGTTTTTCTTGTACTGTATGTAGCGACGGTAACACAAGGCCGTCACGAATCCCCTGAATCTTAGCGACGAAAAAACAATGCCGTCACTAATCCCCTGAATATTAGCGACGGTGTAACCCCACCTTCACTACGTTCCATTCTCAAAAGTAAAATTATGAAGGGAAGACCCAAAATATTAGCGACGGGGTCTCCCTACCGTCACTAATCCATAGAATATTAGCGACGATAACACAATTCCGTCACTAATCCACAGAATATTAGCGACGGTGTCTCCCCACCGTCACTACGTTGCCTTCTTAAAAGTAAAAAGTATGGAGGTAAGACCGAAAGTCATAGCAACGGCCATCCAACCGTCACTAGTACAAAGCATAGCGGCGCTGTCTCAGCGTCGCTAATGTTTAGAGGGAAACTCAGTGACGGTCATTACCGTCGCTATGGTTTGGCGCCAACAAAAAACCATGGAGGGAAACAAAAAAAGGATGGAGGTGAAATCTAACGACCGCACCAGCGACGAAGTGTTGCAATTTTAGCGACCACTGTTTGTATGGTCGCTAAAGGCGTCACTAACCTCTTTTTTTGTGTCTTTTTCCCTAGCGGTCGCTATTTAGCGACGGGTTTCCGGTGGTCGCTAAATCGAGGTAGCTATTTAAGGTTTTTTTAGTAGTGATTCATCTTGATGGTGTCATAATACTCCAGGAAGGTAGACAAATGGAGGTTTGGATCCTCCATAGGAAGCCCATAGAAGGACGTCTTCATCACCATGCTCACAAACTTAGACTTCAACTCAAAGTTGTTGGCTTCTACGTGAGGGGCTATGATGCTAGAACACATATCTACCACAGTTAAGGCAATGAAGTCCTTAAGAGGTCTCGCCTTATCATTGTTGGTCATCTCTAAAATGGTTTCCTTTATTCTCAACACAAATAGTTTTTATGCCAATTGAAAGTTCTTTCAATCTTGAGGTCAAGTGGGAGTAGATGTGCGTCACCACCTAGTTTCGTTCTTCACATTAAAGACTAGAACCTAGCCAAAGAGAAACAAACGACACCAAACGTAAAGCTGGCAATTCGGGCGGGCGGCCCTAAATGAGTCAGACTTTATCGGGTTGTGGGCTATTTAGAGTTAGGCAAAAAAAAGCCCGCATAAATTCGGACCTTAAAATTAGAGGTGCTAACATAGCCCTCTATGAGTTGCGGGCTTGAGTGGGCGGCCTAAATTGTTAAAAAATTAATTTATAAAAAATTGAATTACAAAAAACTAAACCTAATTAGTAAAATTTTTCTAAAATTACATTTGTAAAAAATTTTATGCTATTGAAATTAATTAACTATTGTCATACAAACAATACTATAAAATCAATAACTTTTCTCATAAAAAAATATTTGTTTTTGTACTATAATTGAAAATTGAAATGAATGAAGTATTAGTTACTAACATAGGCCTAAACCCTAAAAAAATTTTGATTTCCCTTCTAAGTTCCCAATAAGTGTTTTTAACAAAGGCCTTAGGATGATCCACACTCAACCTTTATTTTCGGGTTTCTTTTGTTATTGGACTTTTTTTAATTATTGACTTTGAATTTATTTTTAAGACCTGTACACTACACTTTTAACAGTAAGCTCGAACCAGCCTAGGCAGATTGGCCTATTTTTCAGCTTTAACCAAACATAAAATCCAAACAAGATAAAAAAGAAAATTAATAAAAAGAATTAAGTCTTTTAATATATTGACAAAAGTTGAAATCTTAACTATATATATTCTTAAAATGAATAATCAACTTCTTAATTGAAGATTTATAAATAATTTTTATATTTAATAATTTTCTTATTATATTTTTTTGCTTGTAATATAAAGGACGCACGAGTTAACTATATATAATTGTGTTAAAATTTTGTTTTTAAAATAAAATAAATTAAAATAATATTAGTTTTTTATTATGTGGTCGTAAAAATTGAAAATTAACATTGTCAAAATCAAATAAAGAGTTATAAAATAGTTATCTGACTTATACGATTAGAAGAAATTATTAGACATAGACCTACTTATGAGCAATGCAGTTAGGTATATTAGTTATAATCCATTTTAATGGAAAGTATAACGATCCCCACTTTTTTAAGATTATCATCTTATACTGATAAATATTCTTTTAAGGTCTTCCATAACATTGTAAGCTTTACGCAGAGAATGTTATGCCTTCAAAATTGAGTGATTAAGATTCAGATAAGGAAGTTTATTGTTTTTCTTTTGTTGGTGTTGGAAGGAAAATTTTAGAATTTCAAAATTGTTAAATTAATAATAATTGATGATACAAAAGGTAGTAATAATAGTAATAATAACAACAATAAGCGGTGATTATTAAAATAATTTTATATAAAAATAACGAGAGATTGTTAGTTCTTGAATTCAAGTTTGAAAACCGATCATGATAGTAAAAGAAAGAATCAATTGTTACCAACATATTTTCTTACAAAATAATTATTAAGCTTTTAGTTCATGTTCTAAAATACAGAATCAAGTTAAAACAATGCAATGTTTTCTTAAAAAAAAATAGAACAATGTAATGTCATATTTAATTATTTATATACCATTTTGGAGCGAATTTGAGGAAATTAGCAACATGGGAACCTTAAGAAAATAAAGCCTAAATTGTCCCTCTAAATGATCAAATTAGGCAAAATTATAGTTTGTCCTTAAGTTGGTTCAGGCTAATCCCTTAATTTTTTTGAACAGGTTGATTCGAATTGATGCCTTAAATTTTTTTTTTTACTCAAAATAGTTCCTAACATTTCTAAACATAGTTGAACTAAGTATTTTTGACAATTATGTTGAGGTACTTAACTTGCGTGCCACACAATTGGCATTAACATTGGCTAAGGAAGTGCCACATTGCTTAAATTGTCAGCTAGGATTTTAAAAAACTAATTTTTCTAATTTTTTTTTTTGGTAAAAAATCACTTCTCTTCTCCTTCTGTTTACAACCGTGACACCTATGCATCGTCCCTGTTTGATTCCTACACGCAGAGCTGAACATCGTCCACCTTTTTTTCTCTCTGTCACAAAGCCACCAAGTCATAACCAATCTCCATAAAAACCCAAACACAACCATCCAAACCTATAACCCACAAATAACAAAAAAAAAAACAATAAAAAGGAGAGAATATCCTTTAAGGATTTATTTTTTGTTTGATTTTCCATACCTTTTATGCATTACTGTTAGGACCGGCAAACGTATCAATTTTGTTGTAGTTTCAAAATTTATAAATAAGGGTTGTCATTATTAGACAACAAGTGTATGATTAATGCTAATTTATCACTAAAAACATTCACAAAAAATTGTCATGAAGATCATGGAAGAGTTGATTTTGGATTTTTGTAATTTAAGAAAGAAGATAGAAATTGATTAAAGAAGTTTAAAATAGAGAAAAACATTGGAATTGAACTATACCTTTTTAGATTATGCTACTATAATTACTAGGTTCAACTATACAATTAACTAAGTACTGAAACTCTAATTCACCGTAACCAATCCCTCATAACACAGATCCTAAATTTTATTCATAAATGAAGATCCTCTAACAATTAAGAATACAATTTGCATTAGGTTCGAGTGTAACGGCTATTGTACCTAATCCCATCCTTAGAGATCACATACAATTGGAATTCAATCTAACGTTCGCTTGAAAATCACAAGCACACACGGATCAATCTCCTAAACAAGGCTAATATTAGAAAGAATTAAAGCGCCAACTTAGATTAATTTCATAAATTGAATCAAGAATATTTACAAGCCTATGATCCTACTTAGGTTACTCAGTCATCCTACTTAGGTTACTCAGTCCTAACTAAAAGGAAAATTAGTCATTCATGGCTTAGATAAACACTTATAATTAGAAGAAACTAAGGAATTGCATAAAGAACTTAAAGAATCCAAGATCCAAGAGTCCTTAAATAGCTCCCTCTATTTTTTGCTTCGTTTCATGTGTTGCATGCTTTGAAAAATAGAATTTGGGCCTTTTATATGGCCTAGAAAATGAGTGGAAAATATGTTGTGTTGTAATTTTCGCCTAGGCAAAATGCCCAAATTTTACTAGTTTCGCCCAAGCGAGGGTAAATTCACCCAGGCAAGCTGCCTCTAGATCAACATCCTTCAAACTCATGATTTTCATCCTTTTTAGGCCTCCAAAACCTACAATATCACATAAAACTCAAAATGAGGCAAATTTAAATGAATATGCTTGATGGTTACAAAATAAAGGGAAAATTACTAGCTAAGGGATGTATTTATATAAAAAATAAGGAATTATATACATGCAAAATAACCTAAAATACACAACTAACAACTACCAAACCCATAACCCACAAACCACCCATGGGGACCGTGATGTGTGGCAGTGGTAATACAATGGACAAAATGGCTTTTTGTTGGAACATGGCAGCATTAATTCACTCGACAATTGATGTTAATGTAGCATGCTTCGCTATGATGAGGTTTGCTTGCCCTTGTTGTTGGTCATAAAAGGTTCAAAGTTGAAAGGAAACCCTTTCTTTGTGTTGTGTCCCTTTGTTGAGATTTTTTTTTGTGATTTGTGTTTATTGAGAGTGTGGGTGAGATGAGTGTTCTATTGTTTATTGAATAATGGGTTGAAATGAGTGTTTGATGTTTGTTGCGATCTGTGTTCGTTGAAGAGAAGGTTGAAATGAGTGTTTAGTTGGGGGTTTATGGCTCAACGCAAGGGGGTTTCATAGATGGGTCTTCATATGGAGGCACAACAGTAGCAAGCAACACCTTTTCCCATGATGGGCGGGAAATAATGGTGTCATAATGGTTTAGAGTTGAGGGGAAAAGATCATATTTTTTTAAAAAAAATTCTTTTTTGTTTATGTTGTGTATATTTTGATGATAATGAATAGGTTTCCCTTATTTTTGATTGGTTTGAATGTGGTTCATGATGGTTATGGGGTGAGCTATGGTGGTTTATTATTTTTAATATGTAGTGGTTAAAAATTACTAGACAACTAAAATTTTAACCACCACAATGAAGTTTTTTAAATGTCACGTAGACAAGTTCTATTAGTTAGGTTAAAAGATTTGATTATAGAGCACCTAGTTGAGCTAACTTTAAAATGTTAAGAACCTATATAGGTAAGACAAAAACACATAAGTGAGTAACTCAAACCAACCTTCAAATGTAAGAAACCAAAAGTACAATTTTGTCATCAAACTATTACCATTAGTGGTAGTCTTTTACTAGTTCTTTCATAATAATTTAATAATTGAAACTAGTAGGTATTATTATTAGGTGTGTTTATTATCTGATACAAACCGAACGAAACCACTCAACCAATCCAAAATAACTCAAAACCGATCAAACTAAAACCACAAAAACTGTATTATGTGTGCGATTCAAGTCGTACTTTGGATCTACATCTAAAAACCAAATCAAGCTTAATTGAACCACAATCTTTAATATATTCTTCCTATATTTATATTACCTTACTAAATTACATATGACATAAATTTAATGTAAGGCTTAAAAGACTCTAGGTAGTGATTTATGATATTTTGATTATGCTGGAATTTTTTGTAGCAGTGATTTTGTTATTGAAGTAGTTATTCTTGATTTTATTGTGTTGAAATTATATATCTTATACTTGATTTTACAAAAAATATAATTAATATAAAATCGAACAAACCGATCCAATTCACATCTTGTTTGATTGGATTCGATGCCTTCAATTGAACGAATCGAATCGAAACTTAATAATATGATCAATGAATGATATTTGTCTAAAAAATTGAACCGATCTAGATTATGAAGACCCCAACTTATTATACAATATTTATACTTGTCAAGGTGGTTCACTTGTTTTACACATGGTTTATGAGTTATTGTAAATTCTGATACACATTTGAGTATTGAAACAAAAAAATATAGTATTTATACCTAAAAGGTAAAGTACGTTCAAGTTGGTAATATATGTTGAGATTGTGGGAAAAGTTTTGAATTTGACCATAATAAACACAAGAAATTGTTACACGGTCATAGACCACCATATCAACTTATGATTTAATTAATAATTATCTAACATGTATTATATTTGTTAATATTTTTACATTGGTTATTTAGATAAGCAGTGTAGAAAATATTTTATATATTGGATATTGATACATCTAATGCAAAAATAGTTTTAGCATTGAATGTTTCAATAACCAGTATAATTGTTTTTTAAAACAAGCTATTGGAACAACTAGCATGACAAATATTTTAAAAAATAATATTTTATGCCAATTATTTTAATCATTATTGTAAAAATATTTTTTACATCGATTATTAAAACAACTAATATAAAAAAATACAATTAAAAATTAATTTTTACGCTGATCATTAAGATAATTAGTGTACAAACATTACAAAAATAAGTTTATACTTCATCCTAACAACATCTAACACATGTTAAATAATTATTATGTGGATCACAAACGAATGTGATAATTCAAGATCGTGTAATAATTTCTCTAATAAACTAACTAAACATATTATATTCAATGATAATTTAAAAATCATAATTAATAAAAATAAAAAATAGTATATCTAATAAATGATCAAAATAAAGAAATTTTATTTTAACTCATTATAAAAAAATGAAAAATACATAAAAAAAATAAATATTTAAATTTATTATAATACATTTTAATTTGATGATTAAATTTTTTAAAAAAAATCAGAATTACCCATAATTTACAGACTAAACACCTGACTCATGATTCACTAGGATCATGACCTTAATATCGACATGGAACAAGCCAAACAAGCCCATTAAACTAGCCCACAGGAAGACAATCTCAGTGTCACTAAGTGATGTTTAGTTTGCAGTTGGAAAAATGAAAAAATTTAAAGGTTGATATTAATCTTTCACACCGTTTTAAAATAGTCAAAACTCTATTTGATCATAGGAATGAATTTTCACTTCACCATATCTCAAGCAACTCTTTCCCAAACATGCTCTAAGCCATTGAGATGAAAAAACTAAGCCATTGAGATGCATTCCAACGTAGAGAGAAACTCATGTAGAACGTTCTCCCTTTTAGTAAGACTGAACCATCTTTCATGCCTGAATTGAGGTAAGAGGTGTATAGTATCTGTACATGGGTAAAAAATAATTTTAAATAAAAACTGTAGTTTGTCGTCGTTGAGTTCCATATTGTTAGGCACCAACCAATCATTGGAACAAACAAGGCAAATTTCCATGCTTATATAATCCTAACCAATTTCTCTCTTCTTATTCTCATTCCTTCTCTTTTCTTTTATGTGTAAACTATTAACTTGCACACGTAACACAGTAACACCTATCTTCTTCTACACTTCTAATACTCTGTTTCTTGGTTTCAAACACCCTCCATTACCAACATGGCCCAGTTTACCTCCTCAGGTTTCTTCCTCTTTCTTCTCTCTCTCTCTCTCCCTCCCTGCCCGCATTTTCTTTTCTTTTCTTTTCCGTTTTTCATTACGTGTTCTTGTTGTTTAGTTGAGGACTTTAAGGGGTGTTTATTATCTGCTCTGGAACTGGGTGGTTTTTGAGCTAAAGATCGTGTCTTTGTGATTTTTTCTGATGTTGGGTTCCGGATTTTGTAGGATATGTTTAACTGAATCGGATTGGAGATCTTTTTGTTTTGAATGTTCTACATGTTATAGCCTAAATGTTGTGTTATCTTTTTTCTTTGCCGATGTCTAAAGTTGTTTCTTTGGCAGCACTCTTCTGGGGAATGATTTCCAATGATTGCATGCACAGCAATAAATTCATGAATATAAAGCTTTTGTTTAAGTGTGCTATACGGTGACTGATGTGAAGATTTTCTTTTCTTTTCTTTTCTTTTTAGTGTCTGGGATGCATGTTTATTTGTTGACACTGAATTGGGATCATGTAGCATATGACTTTAAAATATATGTACTTCTATCTTTATGGAATTTGGCACTAAGGAAACAGAGGGCTCCCAACAGCAGAGGAATATCAATTTAGCCATTTAGGATGTCATGATACACATTTGAAATGATTCTTCTATTTCTTTCTACCTAGTATAAGGATTTTAATCCACTACGTAAACAAATAGACTAATAGAAGTCACACTCTCACTGAGATGAAAATTCCGCCCTTTATAGTTTTGACCACCTGCCTAGTGGTAGTGTCTTGGGATGTCCAATTTTTTACTACTCTGCAACACTACAAGTGAAAATCTTGGTTTCATAGCTACTCCATTTGTGCAGGTAAATCTGATGATCACACAAAAGAAGACTACAAGGAAACAAGTGCACTGGTTGTTTGCTTTGGTGAATTGTTAATAGATTTCGTGCCAACAGTGAGTGGAGTGTCACTAGCTGAAGCACCTGCTTTCAAGAAAACTGCTGGTGGTGCTCCTGCCAATGTAGCTGTTGGCATCTCTAGACTTGGGGGTTCGTCTGCTTTTATAGGCAAGGTGTATTTCTCTATCTATGTTTGTTTAATTTGCCTAGATGAATGTTTCATGTCATTTTGCTATTGATATTTTAAATCCATGCATCATGAATTTCTTCTAATATGCATATATCATGTGTTATGCTGCTTGAAACTATTTACATCTTTCTGAATAAGATTATACCGAATTTCCAATATAGCATTTGGTTTCTCTACTAGATTGGAAAATCAAAGTTTAAGTTCTTGTCATCTGTGTGTTAGGTTGGAGCAGATGAATTTGGGTATATGTTGGCTGATATTTTAAAGCAGAACAATGTAGAGACATCCGGCATGCAGTTTGACCCTAATGCAAGAACTGCATTGGCTTTTGTTACACTTAGAGCCGATGGCGAGCGCGAGTTCTTGTTTTTCAGGAATCCTAGTGCTGATATGCTACTTCAAGAGTCAGAGCTTGATAAAAATCTCATAAAGCAGGTGTTTTGAATTTCTGTTGGCATTTTTAAATGTAGCGTTAGACAAATGGTTTATGTCTGGATACTTGTGATATTCATTGCAGGCTAAAATATTCCATTATGGTTCCATTAGCTTGATTGATGAGCCGTGCAAATCAGCTCATCTTGCTGCTTTGAGAATTGCTAGAGATTCCGGTTGCATTCTCTCATATGATCCAAATTTGAGACTTGCACTATGGCCATCAATTGAGGCTGCTCGGAATGGCATAATGAGTATATGGGATCAAGCCAATGTCATCAAGGTATAACATGTGGCTAGAAGATTTACATGATCTACTTTATAAATGCCACTACAATTTTTAATCTGTGTCTTATGTCTGTGCAGATAAGTAAGGAAGAGATTACATTTTTGACTGCTGGTGATGATCCTTATGATGATAATGTTGTATTAGAGAAGCTTTTTCACCCTAATCTCAAGCTTTTAATTGTGACTGAAGGGTCAGAAGGTTGTAGATATTACACCAAAGTAAGTTTGTCAACGTGATTTGACTATGATGTCAACTATCCCATTGGTTGTATAACCCCTCATTTAATCATTTTCTTTGATCTCTCTGTTAGGCTGCATGTGCTTGTACCAACACATTTGCTAGTATGGTAGTGACTTGTTGAATTTGAACTCGAAAATGTTTTTTTATCATGTTGTGATGTACTAAATGACCACTAGCTGCTTGAAAATGTGATACAAGGTTTGTTGTGATGATCACATGTTTTTTTATCTTTTGTGTCCTGTCAGTGATCAGTGTTCAGCTAATGGAGTTGCCAAATTTCTGTGCAGAAATTTAGAGGTAGGGTCGCAGGTGTTGAAGTTAAACCCGTTGACACAACCGGTGCTGGTGATGCTTTTGTTAGTGGGATTATTTACGGCTTAGCTTCTGACCAAAGTCTTCTTCAGGTAATTCACAATTTTTTATTCATTCTGATTGTTGATTAAATTGTCCTGGCTCCATATGTTTGGAACAAGGAGGGTCTTAGCTCTAAGTTTTTTTTTTGCACATGTTTCATAACCAATTATAAAAATGAAGTTGTTTAAGGAACGAAATAAAAAGTTTTCTTTGACCAATCTTGGTCCAAGTGGAAACGAAATAGACTCTTTATTTTATTTTTATTAAAGCATTTATTTTGCATGGCAGAATGAGGAGCGTCTCAGAAAAGCTCTATATTTTGCCAATGTGTGTGGTGCCATAACCGTAACAGAGAGAGGGGCAATTCCTGCCTTACCTACAAAAGAAGCTGTGCTGCAATTCACTGCAATATAGCAATATCAGTGACAGTTCTTTTGTCATAAAATGTAATATTTGTTTTTAAGCTATAGCTTGGTCATGCAGAGCTTCATGTATTCCGCTTCTCCTTGTCTTTTGGGCTGTATTTTCTTATACATAATAAATTCACTTTACATTGCTGGTTATTCATGTTGGTTTCATAGTTAATATGGATTATGGTTTGGTTATTAGGAGTAGGGTGGAGAGATTGGCAATTAAGAATCCTAGAAGATAAGAAAAAGGCAATGATGATAAGAAAATTAACAAATAAGTTAACACAAAATGAAAATTTTATAAAAAAATTAAAATGTAAATGACTAAATTGAAAGGCAAAAAAAAATCAAATCAGTAATAAAAAATAATATAAGAGACTAAAGTATATTTTTTCTTTCGATTTTAAATTGAGAGAAAACGATAAACATTATGTTTGGAGAATGAATTCTTAAAATTTTAAAAAATTGTAATATTTACAATGTATTTGAATGATAATAAAATATGTTAAAGATTGTTATGAAATCTTAATTTGACAACTTTTAATGTAAACAAGATAAATTTCAAATGACCTATAAGAAAAAGTTTTCATTCTGATTAACACTCCATATGAAATAGTCATTTTTAATTTGTACTATTTCACATTTTCTCACACAAACTTTTTTAAATGAATCAAAATTAACAATTAATTATTAATTTTGTTAAGAGAGTAAACTTCAACCGTTTTTTCTCCTTCTTAAAACATTTTTAAATATTTAGCATTAGACCATTTTATCAATCATGCATTATTTTCTTTTTCTTATAGTTTTCTAATTCAGCAAACGGATCATCAAATCAATCATTTTCCTTTATTGAAACTTGAAAGTAATATATACGTGGGGGCTTCCTTTTCTTGCTGCGTCAATTGGTGAGTTGTGACTTTGGCTACCGTGTTAGGCATGTGCAAGCGAGTAAAAAACCACTGAATGTAGCATTCAATTTACATTCCACTATAACTATTCAGTAACTATAACACCGGCACACAGGCCATTTTCGATTCGGGTTTTCTTGTTTCTCTGAAGCGGTTGAGTTTGAAGCCGGCGCCGATTGATCGGAATCCGCAATGGCTTCCAACCCTTCGTTTCTTCCTGAGATCGGACCCGACGGTATCCCTACAGAATCTTCCGTCATCAGCTACACCGAGAAGGTTCTCTCTCTCCCTTCTCAAATCTTTCATCGCTCCCTTTCTCATTGCTTTTTATCTTGCAGGTCATCGAAGCCGAACACCTTCAATTGAAGAAGTAACTTCTCTCTCTTTCGCTTTCTTTCCGATCTGCCAATCACACTTTCTTCCATTTTTAACTGTTACAATGCGGTTGCACACGCCGCATTATTTGAATTATTTAGGGATTTTCGTTATGCAATCTTCGTATAGCTCTGTGGAGTGTTTTAGGAGAAATTGGAGATTTTAGGATGAATTTTGTGTAATTCTCTGATTCTCCTTGAAATTACAAGTAACCAAAAACTGTGTAGCACGTAGGGTTGGTTTTAGGTCAATGGTTGTGAGAGATTCAATTGGATTGATGAAGGTATGGAGCAATAGTATTCTTGGTTGCGTATAATAATATTCATGAAGCTTGAAGAACCGGTAATAATATGTTGCTAGCGGTAGGGAGTAAGAGCAATATTTTCTGCCTTTACATGTTGGAGTGTTGAGGTGATTGGAACTAATTGCATTGTTTCGGTGGTTGTGATACTAGTAATCCATCTCTATGGAGCACAAGGTTGGTGGTGGTGGAAGTCATGTAGATGCATTAGAATTTGAAATTGCATAGCTGGTTTTCTTTTCTTTAGAAAAAAAAGGGGAGTGATTTCACTGTTCTGAACTTGTAATTTTGTATAAAATATATAGCAAATGGAGTAAGAACTGTGTTTTGGGTAAAAAGACTACGAATAGGTTGAGATTGAGGAAGAGGAATTATAGGTTGTTTCTCTGTTATATGGAAATATCTATTATAAAAAAAAAAGGAATAATATCTAGTGACATACAAGACTTTTGGGATTCCGTGATTAATCTTTATGAAATTTGAATAATAGAAAAGACTAAATTCTGTATTTTAGTGTTAATAAAAATATTATCCTGGGTAGTTTTTAATGATCCATGATCCATTTTTCTCCCCTTATTGCATGGAGTGATTGCTGGTTAAATTTGAAGATTGAGTGGGGCTTTGCCACTGAATGCTTTATATAGATAAATAAGTAATCGGACTTGATCATCTTGATCTCTTATTATTACTTTTATTTTCAGATATATTGAAGAAAACTATTCTAAAATTCGCAATGTAGAGCGTGAGCTTGCAAACCTTTCTATGGAGATGAAACTAACAGCTGGGCCAAAAAAAGCAGGTTTCTAAATATTATTGTTGGTCTTTTGGGCATAAATTTAAGGTTATTCTTCCCTGGTTTTTATAGTGAAATGATTTTGCTTTAATTTTTATACATGATGCATACTTTAAGCACTTGAACTCTTGAGAAAGAAAATAGAGGCATCTACTGAGAGAATCCGTGTGGCCAAGCTAAAGGAAGAACAGGCACAGAAGGTCTGTTAACTTATTTTGATACTTTAATATTCTCCATTTTTATCCTGTGATTTCTGTAATATCAATGTTTCAGTGGTATTGATGCGCTAGGTGCTGTATCATGCCAGTGTCAGTACCTGATAACTGTATCACTTCAGATCTTGAGTTCATTTTCAGCTCAAAGCAGTTACTGGAATAGATAATGAGGATATATATGTTAAGAATTTTCTAACCTGTGTAATTTTGTAATGAATAAGAAATCAATAGGAGAAAGTTTTTATTGAGAATTGTATATGACTTGCATTGGAAATCCCAAAGGAAGTTACATTAATGGTAATTTTAAATCAAACTTTTCTTCTTTTGATTTCTTATCATGTGCAAGGTTGCACAAGTTAGACAATTTCATATGTTAATATGATGATTGTGAATTGGTTGAATGAATTGTTCGTAATGTGCTGAATAGGTTCTAGGGTTAACAGTTAAAACACTTCACGGCAGATTATTCTTATTCCTTTTTTTTACTCAGTAATGATCACATACATTAGTAATCACAGTTTCTAAGCACTTTACCCTATTAGCGCTAGTAGATTTCTGATAAAAAAAAAATTATTTCGGTAAATTTAAGAAAATTTTACTTACAACAACAGTAGTCTTGTCCCAGTGAGGTTGGCTACATGGAGTACACAATGCCATTCAACTCAGTCAGAACCAAAAATTTCAGAGATATTATTGACCATGAGATCCCTTTTAGTAAGTTCCTTAAATATCCTCATGACCTCTCTCTACTCCTTTTTACGGGGCTAAAAACCATACCAAGTGTTACATATACAGTTTTTCCTCTTTCATCTCTGTTAAAAGAAGAAGGGTTTATTTGTTAAAAATAGACCTCTGAAGTCTGAACTATTATTTGTGGGGCCAACATTAAATCACCATGGATGCCATGAGTAAAAACTGCCTGGAATGTTATTCTATTTCTCTGGATATGGACTTGTGTAGGTAATTTGAATCATTTTATTTATCAATCATATCAATCAGTATGCTAAGTACCTTCTCAAATAGAGTTGATATCTTGAATCTTCATTCTGTAGGCGTGGGAAGCAGCTTCAAAAGTAGTGAAAGATGAGGAAGCAGTGAAGCAAAAGCTATGTGAAGACTTGAGCAATCTGGTAAATAATGTCAAGTGAAGACATGACATACTAGTGTCTATTATTAGCTGGTTGCTTGATAATGATATTAACAATCTTTTACAGGTTCAAGAAAGCGGTAGCTCTCAGTTTGCTCGGCTGGAGGAATTAAAAAGAAGATTGGAAGCTATGAATCCAAGTCGTGCATCAACTAATCTATATCATGTATGTTTTTTTCTTACTGGATTCATCATTGTTAGATCTATTTTGTTGGTGACTACTAAGCTGTTCACCTAATTTTGGACTTCTAACTGTCCTGAGTCCCGAGCTTCCTCTATAATAAGGCTCCCTGCTAGGAAGCTGATAGATAATATTCTATTCAGGAATAAACTTTTTGGGATTGTGGAAGTGGGTCATTGGAGAAATGGAATCCTGCTTCAATTTTCAGATTTCTCTACTGAAAATATTTCCTTTTTCACAGTTTCACATGGTTGATTCTACATTTAGATTGTCATGCACAAGAAACACTTTTGCATATTCATGCAGAATAGATGCTTTTACATATGCATCTTGATATTACACCAGTAAATGATAAAGCGCTTGAATTATGTTAGGATGGGAGATCAGGAAGTTCTTTGCAGGACAGTACATCCCAACATTGTTCCTCTGTTCCCAATTCAAGGGAATCAAGTGATGGATCAGTGGAAAGTATTCCCAACCAAAGTAATGGTCAGAAACTTGCATCAACAAAACAGTCTAATGAGCAACCTCATAATGAAGGCGAAGGAAGAAATAAGAAGAAAGCCAACTTCCAATTGAAAGGAAAGGGAATCGGTGCTGTGCCCAAGGGTAGATCTTCAACTCCTGGCTGGACTGGGGCTGGCTTTGAAACCTGAGAATATTAGAGTAAGATATTTTTGCATTAAATTCTTTTTGGGTGAGAAGTCCATGCTTGTTGTGCAAAGTATATCCTGCTGTCTTCCTCCTAGTTGGATAGTTGGTTGACCCAAAATGACTGGTCTCCTGACTTGTGTTTGACTGACCAAACTGGTGAATGACTCTGCTGCTTTCAGGCAATAACGAATCAGTATGTGGAGTTAGATTCACCCTTCTGGTTATCAAAAGCTTTCACTCAAATATTTTTATTTCTTTTTGAACTTATATCTAGTATGTTACTTTTCTTCTATTTTCAAGTGTACTGGTGATAATCTTTGATGGAACAACTGTTGTTACTGCCTCACAGACAAGAAGTCTCAATTTCAGTTATGAAGAAACCAGTTTTGTTACTATCTTTAGGTCCTTGGATAGGAAGTGAAAAGTGAAATAAACCTATTTTATGATTGAGTTCCACTCTATGATTACATTTTTTAATCATTTTATGCTTCATTACGTACTCACTCTACTCAGAGGTATGCTCAAATATGAATCGATTCCTCAATCAATTTCCTACCTAGCCTTTGGTGAAAAATCTCAAATCATCGAGAAAAAAATTAGTGATTTCCGCATCTGTCCAAAACCATAGTTCGATATTTCTAAACTAGAAATCAAATACAATGTCGATTCCATAAATCTGTGGTTGGATACACAACTTAATTGAAAGTTTATATAATAATTTTTTTAAAATGAGTTTATATTATAAATTTGATCATAGAACTTGTTGGAATAAGTTGAAAATAATTTATTTTACTAAACTACATTAAGAAATGTATTAAAATAAGTAAAAAATGACTTATCAAAACTATAAGCTGTTTTTATAAGTTGTTTATAAACTCTTTCAAATTCCCTAATTGTCCTTGATTCCTTAGACTCTTCGCTTGTAATGCTTATTCTTTAAAATATAGTTATTAAAATTGTACTCGCTGGTTAAACTAGTAATTGGTGACCCAATTAGTTTGAATACCCTTCTTGCTCATATATACATACCATTTGTCGCGACCGGGATCGCGGCGGCACGGCCGACCCTCAAAAATATTAACACGAGTTTCGAAATCCTTTCGAAAAGAAAACAGGGAGTCGCCACTAATATTTTTTAAGGATAAAATACCGGAAAAACCTTTGTTAAAGTACTGGTTATAAAAATGAAATTCCATGTTCGGGAGTCTAATTACAGGTGAGAAAGGTATTAGCACCTCATAACTGTCCGTTATGAAAATGGTTACCTCAATATGATAGCGCGCATTATAATTAATCTAGAAATTATTTTAACTTCTTCATGAAAAGAAAGCATACGAAATGACAATAAACAAAAATGAACACGGAATTTTTACATGAGATTAATAGGACGTCTCGTCCAAATTAAACTCGCTCCACCTTTTTTAAAAAGGATATTATAAAAAAATGAGATTAACAGGACGTCTCGTCCAAATTAATCTCGCTCCTCCTTTTTAAGAAAATAATAATAATAATAATAATAATAAAAATAATTATTACAATTTTTAGGCTAGTCCAAATAGAATATGTGAAGCACTCATTCTTGTTAATATTTATTATGAATCTTGGTGAGGGGTTAACTCAATCAATGGAAATTAATTAATAATTGGAAAGGAAATGGATCCATCAAATAACAGTTAATTTGACAGAAAAAATAAATAAATGCAAGTATTGAAAGTGAGAAGCAGAGTGGGACCGGTATGGTGAGAGAGGGCTGAGTGATGGTGTGGATTTAAGAGGAGCTGAACGGTGTGGATGTGAGAGGAGCTGGACGGTGTTGTGGGTTTTTGAGGAGCTGAACGGTGTTGTGATGGGAGAACAGAACGCTGGACGGTATGGTGTGAAAGGAAGAGGTGCTGGACGGTGTAAAGGATTTAGGAGGAGCTTGGACGGTGTTGTGAAGGGAGAACAGAACGCTGGACGGTATGGTGTGAAGGGAAGAGGTGCTGGACGGTGTGATGTGGACGAAGGTGTTGGACGGTGTTGTGTGAAGGGATTTAGGAAGAGTTGGATGTTGTGGTGTGAAGATTTAAGAGAGGAGCAGCACGGTGTTGTGGGTTTAAGGAGGAGCTGGACGGTATGGAGGACTTAGGGAGGAGCAGGACGGTGTGGATGATTTAGAAGAAGCTGGGCGGTGTGGGATTTAGGAGGAGCTGGGCGGTGTGGGATTTAGGAGGAGCAGGACGGTGTTGGTGAGGATTTGAGGTGCTGGACAACGTGAAGGATTTAGAAGGAGCTGGGCGGTGTGGGATTTAGAAGGAGCTGGGCGGTGTGGGATTTAGGAGGAGCAGGACGGTGTTGGTGAGGATTTGAGGTGCTGGACGGCGTGAAGGATTTAGGACAGTGTTTCTTCTCTCAAAAAGAAAAGTTTCAGAGTTCTCTCAAATGAAGGCTTCAGGATCTCCCCTGGTTTCGTCTTTCGTTGGAGTATTTATAGAAATCCCAGGTGTGCACTGATTGCTTGAACAGCCCAGAGACAGCCTGGCTAGCAGTGATTTATGGGGGACAGCAGCTGATGAATAACTTATTATTTTGATTTTTGTTTGTTATCAGCCGCCCCACAAGATTAGCTAATCACCTTGGATGGTGCGTTGGAGAAACAGCCTGGACCTTGACAACCATAGGGAACGGCGGCTGGTGGGAATTCTTTATTATTTCTTCTTTTGTCTCGTTGCCGGCCGTCCCCCCTTAATTCAAGGATCCACTTGGATAGTGGGAATTCAAGTCAGCATGGGCAAACAGTGGAGATATGGAACCGACATTCTTCTTATGACTCGGATTAGTGCCTCAGCCGGTATCCATCCTCAGTGGGAATTAATCCGAGCGGGACAAGTGCTCTCATATATAAAAGACCGAGTGAAAGCTACAGATCTGATCTGACCTCTGACACTTGGTGTGAAGGCCTGAACTCAGAGATCATTGATTCGGAAATTGTTTTCCGAGAAGCATTCATCAGGACCTCTGTCTATTCAGAATTGCTTCATTCGGTGTTGCTTCATCCAGAAATGTCACTGTTTGAAGCATTCATTCGGATTTGCTTTGGAACTTCACTGCTTGAAGCACTTCAATCGAAATTTCTTCAATCGGACGTGTTTTGCTCGGAACTTCACTGCTTGAAGCATTCGTTTGGAACTGTTTCAATCAAAGGTGCTTTACTCGGAATTATCACTCCTTGAAGCAATCAATCGGAATTGCTTCACTCAAAGGTGCTTTACTCGGAATTACCACTTCTTGAAGCAATCAATCGGAATTTGCTTCAAAAATGACACTCGGAGATCATTTGCTCGGAGGTGCTTTTGCTTGAAGCACTCGTTCATACCCTCGCCTCATTCGGGAAGTCTTTATTTAAAAATTGATAAAATCGGCACTTCAAAAATGTTTTACTCGGCTATATCCCTGGCCGACAAGTCAGAACCATTTCTCTCTTTGACTTAAAATTAATTCAACCAGGAAGTAAACTTCACCCGGAAGCACATCACTAGAATTGAATCACTCGGAGAAGCTTTGGTCGGATACATTGCTCGGGAGAATTCAATCGGACACATTCATCAAGCTTGCCTTTCACTCAGAATTGTGCATCAACCCACTCGGATGTATTCACTCGGGAGTCGGCCTTGTTTTCCAATCGGAATGGTTTCAATCGTCAATCAATCCCTCGGATGTATTCACTCAGGAGTCGGCCTTGCTTTCCAATCAGAATGGTTTCAATCGTCAATCAATCCCTCGGATGTATTCACTCAGGAGTCGACCTTGCATTCCACTCAGAATTTGGAACTCGGCTTCAATCGTCAATCAATCCTTCGGATGCATTTACTCGGGGATCGGCCTTGAAGGAGATGTTGCCCGAAAGAGGATCATTCGTGATCAGAGATTTTTCTGCTCTCGGGAATAATTCTCTTAAATCGATCTACCCGGAAATATCTCATTCGGAAGTGGGGAATTTGAAAAGTGAAAGTTGATCCTTTAAAACCGAAGTGTTTCTTCGCTCGGAGACTCATCCCTTGAACTGGTTCACCGAGGAATATCCCATTCGGAAGTGGGGAACTTGAAAATGAAAGCTGATCTTTTGAAAAGGAATATCCCACTCGGGAGTGGGGAACTCGGAAACTCGTACCACTCGGAAACCTGTTCTTTGCTCGAGAATGCCATCTTCTCCGAATCACACCACTCAGAGACCTCCTTATTCAACAAGTGTTCATTCAGGGGCTTCCTCTGCTCGAACGATAGTCTTTGGGACGGTCCACTCGGAGACACCCTTATTCAACAAGTGCTCTTTTGGAGTTCAGACTGTTTCTTCATTCAGAATCAACTCACTCAGGGATCTTCAATTCGGAAACAATTTTGCCCAGAAAAAGTACTTATCCCGAATCAGACTCATTTTCATTCAGAGTGGCATCAAACGGGAGCCCTCCACCCGGAAACATCTTTGTCTAGAAAAAGACATTTATCCCAAAATCAGACTTGCTGCTTCAATCGGTAATCCTTCACTCGGACATATATCTTTGGACTGTATTTATTCAAATTCAGTCCCTTTTTCACTCAGTGGCTTCAATCGAGAATCTTCCACTCGGATTTATCTCCAACCAGGAAGTATTCGTTCAAGGTCAGCCATTTTTCATTTGGAGTGGCTTCCCTCGGGAATCTTCCACTCGGATTTATCTCCAACCGAGAGACAATCCACTCGGCAACGTCTCACTCGGAGACTCTCTACTCGGAAATGATCATTCCGAGTCATACTACTCGGAAATGACTATCCATAGCCTTTTCCTCGTTCAGAAATAACTCCCTCAGAGGCAGCCAAATCGGACACGTGTTAGTCAGAAACAGCTCACTCGGATATTTCACTCGGAAACAGCTTACTCAGATATTTCACTCGGGAACAGCCATCTTTCACTTGGAAATAGCCATTTTTCACTCGGAAATCTTACAGCCAGAAGGATTAATCAGAAGTGAAGCTTAGTCCTCTCTCGGAGATCCTTTCGCCTGGGAAAGGCATATCCCTACTCTTGGTGAAACCTGACTGGACCGAGATAGGTGTTCACACCACCTAGTAGAAATGGAGTTCAACCAGCCAGCTATGGTCAAAATCAGTGACCCGGAGGGTTTTTGGGTTGACTTGTTGTTGGATTAATTTAAGTTATTTATAAACTCTTTCAAATTCACTCATTGTCCTTGATTCCCCAAGCATTGTGCTTGCAATGCCTATTCTTGTAAGTATAGTTATTAAAATCGATTCAGACAAGCCGATTAGACGGGTAATCAGTGACTTAGCCGGTTTAAATACCCCTCTTGATCAAGTATACATGCTGTCGGGTGGAAACCGAGGTTCAACCGGCCAGCTATGGTAAAAAACAGTGGCTTTGGGTGGTTTTGAGTTAACCCGTTTATGGATTAATATTCCCCTATATTTTCTCTTAAAACGGTGTCTCATTGTCAGTGGAAGCATGTCCCTCTATGCCAGCTCTATCATAAACCATAGATTTGATTCCTAGATAACAATATCACACTAGCGTGAACAAACCATTGTGGAACATTACTTAAAGCATTGTGTCGTTGTTGAAGCACCACACCGCCATCAAAGCTTCCTTCGTTGTCTAAGCATCTACCAGTCAGTAGAATCACCGAACCATTGTTGGAGAAGCAGAAAAGGTTCTATCGAAGGATGTAGCATTGGCAACGAAAGAGAAAGAAAACAAAGATGGCTTTAGTGAGGAGCGTAAGAAAAAGGAAAAAGACTTACGCAAAAAAAGAAAAGGGTTAGGAAGCTGGGGGTTGGAGTAAGGGTATTTATGATTTGGATCGGTTTAATTTTTAAAAAAATATCATTTGATTTGATCATATTATTAAATTGCGGTTCGATTTGGTTGAAATATATGGTGACATCCCATCCAATTTGTCTGATCAAATAGGGTTCGGATTTGATCAATGTGTTTGGTTTTATGTTAATTATATCTTTTGAAAAATCAAGTATAAAACATATAATTCAAACCTAATAAAATCAAGAATATCTACTTCAAAAATAGAATCACTACAGAAAAAAATTAGTATAATTACAAAATCACAAATCAATACCTAGAGACTTTAAGTTTAAGTCATATATGTAATTTAGTAGGGTAATATAAATATATGAGTACTATATTAAATTTGCAGTTCAGTTGAGATCGGTTCGGTTTTAAAAGGTAGATCTGAAATCCGATTCAAATTACTTAATAATGTGGTTTTTTTACGGTTTCGGTTTGATCGGATTTTGATTATTTTAGATCAGTTGAGTGGTTTTATTCAGTTTATATCAGATGACGAACACCTTTAGTCAGGGGTGGGGCTTGAGGAACATGAAGTACGTTAGATTTTTTAAAATTTTAATTTACATTTTAATCTATATAAAATAAAGAGTTTACAACATACAAGGCATTTTTTTTCTTGGTTTTGCTTTTCTTTTTTAGTAAAACCCTAAGTCGTCCTTTAACATGTGCGTGATCAATCAAATTAGTCATTAACCTATGAAAATTACTTTATAATACCTAGTGTATGCCATCCATCCATCAAGTTAGTCTCTGTCACTAACGACAATTGGACGACGTCATTTAGGGCATTGTGTGGTACGTTAGTGCCATGTAAGATGACACATGGCCACCTTTTATGGTGACGTGGATATTTCAAACTTTCAATGATGAAATACGTTAATATGACTACCAACGTATAGAATATTATATCAAATTAGTCTCTAAAGTATATAATATTACATCAAATTTAACCTTGTACCATATTAAAAAATATATCATATTAGTCCTTAATCGATTATAATTTGTATCAGATAAGTCTCTAATGTATTAGTAATCACATTATATCAATCCCTAATATTAATTTGTATCAGATAAGTCCCTAATGTATTAGTAATCACATTATATATGAGCTAGTTACTTTATGTTGCTGTAATGATGTTAATTGTAAATTATTTTAATACAGAGAATGTTATTCAATGTAGAGCAGTTTTAAGCATAATTAATATAATAGAATTGTATTAAAGTACCATGGTGATACAAAGGGTATATCAAGGACATAAAGTTCTTATTCATTATTAGAAAGTAAAAGTCAAATTACATTGTTAAAACAAAGAGCAATTGGAGTATACTATGTACTCATAATTAATATATCAATGCACATGACAAGTTAAAAGTTGTCCATACCCTATACTCACAATCTAATCCAATATGATTTGATGTTTATGAGAGTAAGCTTGTGTTTCTTCAGCTTGGTTTGTGTATATTCGGGTTGGGATTTAGATTGTGTAGAATACATGTTGTTTTAAAAAAAGTTTCATCATATTAATCCATAATTGATTATACATTGTCTAAAAGAAGTCCTTAATGTGTTAATTCATTTTCCAGGTTGACATGTTACAAATTACTTAGAATATTTTTATTTATGCAATTCTTTTTCCATCATATTATATGCAGGATGTATGTAATGATTTAAGACACATGTGCATATAGACAATCTTTAACTTATTATTTTATGTACATTGTTGTATTTCGTGAGACAACATATGCTCATATTTCTCTTTGTTTCGATGTGTAGTTTTACTTTTACCTTGTTAGAGATGGACCGTATCCTTTATACACCTTTTGTATCACCATGGTATATCATTTTAATCTCAATCTATCATGATATGATATGATTACTAATACATTAAAGACTTATCTAATACAAATTCCAATTGATTAAGGACTACTATGATATATTTTTTAATCTGGCACAATGACTAATTTGATGTAATATTGTATATTTTAGGGACAATATTTAATGTAATATTGTTAGAGACCAAATTGATTTATCTCATTATAAAAATTTTGAAATGTTCTCATCAACATAAAATATAACCACATGGTTGCCATGTGTCCGCTTACATGACACTTAACATGCCACATGACACTTTGACTGACGCTGTTCAATAGTCATTAGCAGAAGAGACCAACTTGATTAATGTTGCATATGTTTGATAAATTAAAAACTAATTTGATCGATCATGTATACATTAAGGATGATTTTGAGATTTTACTTTTTTTTATGAAGTACAAAAAGTGCTCATTACACGTCAACTTTTTCCTTTATATATTACTACCTCTGGTTTCAAATACAAGCAAATGTACTTAATTTCATACATATTAA
Organism: Clitoria ternatea; assembly: GCA_037962975.1. Classification (NCBI taxonomy): domain Eukaryota; kingdom Viridiplantae; phylum Streptophyta; class Magnoliopsida; order Fabales; family Fabaceae; genus Clitoria; species Clitoria ternatea. The sequence goes on along the minus strand of CM075674.1, from coordinate 99,625,447 downwards.
AAATAGTGATTGAAGGTAGTTATTTGCATTAATATTATTACATATTTGATTTAATTTTCTAAAATACCCTTAGTATCATTTATTACATAAAGAATTAATGGCCTTGGAAATATATATAATGATAACATATTTGGTAAATAAGCATTTAATGACATTGGGAAAGTCTAATTTTGTTTATATTAAGGGACTAAAAAATTTCACTAAAATTTACTTATATTTAAAACTGGAGGTAGTAGTATTTTAAAATTTTTGGGCCTGTGATCCATAATTATATACATACACCTTATTAAATTTGGTGTATTATAACACTACTAATTAACAAATATTAACTTTATTTATTTTTCATATATTCTTTTAAAAAATGAAGCACTTAACTGTAGGCTAGATAAATGTGACTCTACAACTTAGATTAATTATTATCATACTTTCAGGAAAAAATTATCATTTTTATATTTTATAATAAATAATAAATATAATACATATTATACTTTTAAATTTTTTTAATTAATATTAAATAAATATTATTCTATTTATTTGATATAACCGACTCAATCAATAATTTATTGATTCAATCACTAACGAGTTTAGTTTTAATAAAAGTTATAAGTTAATGATAGGTGTACATTTTTAAAGTATTCTATTTAACATTACCATCTCTTTATGGTACTATATATTTATTTTCCCCATCTATTTCTTATTCCTCATTTAAGGTGTAGGACACCCGTAATGTTTATAAAACAATTTCCTTTTCTTTTACTATATCCTAACTTGTGTTCACTTCTACAGAGAGAAAACTTGTTGATATCTCATGTCAAACTTCTTAACATGGCATATTCAATAGTGTACGGAAATAAAATTTCAGCTATTCAACTGTTGAATTCAAAGTTTTCACATAGCCCCCTATTCAGTCGACCAAAATTTAGACAACTTAAAATTAACTAATACCTTATTTTTTTCACTTTATTTTAATATATAATAGAATATATGAAAAATATGGCATTTAATCTAATTATTATAAAATTCAATAATTTTTAATGACTTGAAAATTCCCAATTGGTTAATAGTATAATATTTTTTGCTATCAATATATTCCAATTAAGCACATACACTATTTAAAATATAAGTAAAAAACTATCATTTGATTGCGTATCTAAAATAATTTAAATCCTATAATTGTATGGTCAGAACAATTAAATTTCACTTTCAATTAAAAGTTATTCAAGATGTTTAACGTCTGGTGTGAAAGAACAATTAATCTTCGACAAAAAAAAAAACAAAAAAAAAAACCAATAATCACGATTCGAAGTTGACACCTTCGATTGACCAAAAAAAAAAACAAAGAAGTTGAAACCTTAGAATAACATGCGGGAATCAAATTACTTAGGGAATCATGTATGTGGAAAAGAATGTTTATTCTCGCATAGTAAATATACTATTGACACAAAGACTAGTGGGTGCAAAAGCATTTGTCAAGAAGCTGAAATTGAAGATAGAAAGTATATCCATGGGCCATGGTTACCCACTAAGCATCATTTTATGATAATTCATACGAAAAAAGAATGAAGAGACACTACAAGCGTACTCTGCATGCATGCAGTTTTGTCAGGGGGTGGTGGGGACAAAAACACTTTATTATTTTATGTAAAATCAAAATTTGCACTGCGTATGATTCTCAGTTCTCAGAAGAAATAACTCCCTATTTCTACTCTAGGCCTTGTAATTAAGGTCGTCTGGGACCTGCAACTATGATAGATACCTCTAATTTTGTAACAACAGAGTCCATGCTGTTTGATGACAGTATTAGTACCTCTACTTGTAGTAAGTAGTAACAGTTTAAAATCACTGTAAACAGTAATATATTAGGTGAACTTATTTGATTTTGTACCTCTATTTGTACTAACTGTATTCACATCACTTGATCAAACTTCTGTTGCATTACGAGTAAGAAAAATCAAATTCTGACAAATAAAATAGTGAAATTTAACACATGGGACTAAAGTGAAAAGTTTTTAAAATTTAGAGAATTTATCCAGTTCAACTACAGTTAAAATACTAAAGTAAAATTGATATTAAAGTTAGAGTACCAAATATTAATTTTGTCTTTGATTTAAGTCAATCAAAATTTTTTGTTGACCAAAATTAGTTTGTTTTTTTAAACCAACCAACTCAATTCATTTAAGTGTATATTTGAGAATGTTTATTTTAAACACTTATTTTTTTAATTTCTGAGAATTGTTTGGTAATTTTTTTAAAAAATATATTATAATCTATTACATTAGTTTTTAAAAGGAAATGATTATAATAATAATAATTTGAATTTTTTTAGATTTTTTATAAAAACATTTATTTTTACTATACATTTTCTCTTTCCTATTTTATCTTTTATATTTTTTCAGTTTCACAATTAATTCTTATCCAAACATAACATAATTGATTTAATTTCAAAATAAAATACTTGCGATATGTTTATCAAATATACTCTATAAGTATTCTAAGTGAACATGTTTCTCATAAGCAAAAAATTCTCTTAATGAAAGTATAAGGGTACTCCAACCCTTTCCAAAAAAAATCATTCTATGCAAAATGAGATAGATTAAAGAGCCAAATAGAGAAAGCAAAAGGTCCCTCTGTAACCCTATTATGGACTATAGAATCACTTCCAACAAGAATGTTTTATCTTTTGTATCTAACTTGTGCATTATTGAACAGAATAGGACTACACCACAACCACCAACAAAGTCGCCATGACTTTTCCTTCTTTCTCCCTAATTAACAGCAAACCTACATAGGAAGTGAATTTGAACCCATCCTGTGCAGTAGATTAGCCTTAGAACCCACGGCATTCAACATATATAGCCTTGTAAAGCACCTCCACAGTTACTGTTGTCACGAACTGCACATTAAAAAAAAATTAAAAGTAGAATTGTTTAATTGAAAATTATGCGGAGATAACTTAAAAATTTGAGCCGTTGGACATTGATAATGATTTTAAATAAAAAATTTATTTCTTAATTTGTGTAAAACTATGATTTATAAATAATACTATATTTGTTGCATTTCATCTATTATTCACATGTGTGAAGGTTCAATCTCTACAAGTAGAGATGAAGTAACATTTCACGATACTATTTCATAGAAATTTAATTTAACTTTGGGGAAATATTAATCACTGACGATGAATCCCCTAAACAAAATTTAGGCTTCTGTTTTTAAGAATAATTATTTTTAAAGGAGCTGTTTTAAAAGCATCCCGTGTTTGTGTTCATAACGTATGACGCCACAAGACACGCGCCACATTTCGCGCCACTTGTGAAACGGCATGCAGCTTACGCCCAGGATATAACGACACCTAATTGATGGTACAGGTGTGAAAGCGTCACAAATTTGATATCGTCGCTAAAGTATCCACTTTTAATTTCCTCCCTCAGCTGATGATGTCAAAAAAGAAAATAACCACCAAATTAAAGTAAAAAACTTCTAGTAACCCAAAACCTGGTAAGCATTAATATAAATGATAAGGTGGGTTTTAAAATGGTCCCTTTATAAAGGATGAATGCTGGTCCTTAGTTTAAAAGATATCTACATAAGAGAATCGTGGCTGGTCCTTAATTTAATGGTTTATTTAATGAAAAAAGTGTAATTATGAATTTTTTTTTGGATTGATGAACTTTTAACCAAACAAGGGGTAAATAGGATAACTCCAAATAGTATATAACTTTAGTTGTGAACAAAAGAAACATAGGTGTTCGTGGTAAGCGTTTGGGTACTATGAGTATTAATTTATATTTAATATATTTAAATAATAATAAAGAAATAAAATATCTTAGGATATAATTACAATTTTATACATTAAAATATTATCATTAAATAATATTTAAAAAGATTTATCTTATTATAAAATAATAATAATACTATATATATACACACACATTTATAAATACTCAAAGCATAATACATGTAGCCACCCATTTAGAAAACATGCGGCTATTCATCTCAGGTATATGTGTAGGTGTGAATTTTTTTATCACTCCTAACTATGTTTTAGTTTCCTATTTTATTTATTCATCTTGTCTTTTTCGTTTATTATATGTAAGTATTTTATACTTGTTATATTTTTTTATTTTTAAATCCTTCAAATTTTTTATAAAAAAATGGATAAAATATATCTTTGGTTCTCATAAATTAGAGTCTTTTGATTTTGGTCCTCATAATTTGAATTCGTTAATAATTTATATGAGTAACTAAATTGTATGTTAGTTTGTTGAAATGTTACTCATATATCCAAATGAGTGCTAACATGTGATTTTGGTGAGTTAAAATACAGTTTTTATCATTAAAAATGTAACATCCCTAATATTTTAGAAAAGTTTTAATTGACGAAAAATATTAATAATTGCCCAACCGGATTTATTGAAATTTTGGGAATTATTAGTATTAAAAATACAATTAGAAATAATTAAATGCTGTGGGAATAAATAAATTTATTTGATTAATTAATTATAGAAGATTAAATGAAGATGAATAGAAGAAGATAAATTTGAAGTTACCTTGGGGAAAAAGGTGAAGGGTGAAAGGTAAAGGTAAAAGTTTTAATTAAAACCTTTAAAAGAAATTATAAAGAAAATAGAGAAATGACCATTTCGCCCTTGTACCTTAAACTTTAATTTCATTTCCTTCTTCTTCCTCACCTTCATGCGAGTTCACTCTCCTCTTTCTCCTCACCATTGCCGAAGCTTGCATGCCTCGAGGGGAGGCTCGTTTCACGCCGAAACTTCGAAATAATTACGTTTTTGAGATCGTGGCTTCAAGGTGAGTTCAATGGACCCATTAAAATGGAGTTATCTTCCCCTTTTCATTTTCTCTCTCTAGACAATGGCCATGCATGGAGGTGGGAGCTTCGATTTCCTACTCCTCTAGTGCATGGGAGCTTGAAAATGGCTTTTAGAGTAATGAGGATGGTTTAACATTGATGGGTTTTGCGTTTCGACCTCCGTAGGTGACGAAACAGTCGTCGGATGATCGAACGGAGAAGTGGGTGTTGATTTCGGACGTGGAACGTCGGACATAGCGTCGAGGGAACGCCAATCTCATCAAGACCGAGTCGTCGGAACTCGGAACCAAGGTAAGGGGGGTGTTCGGGTTATAATTAATTAGAATAGGTAAATGTAATTGAATTGAGTAAGTGAATTAAATGCGGAACTAACGAGAACTTACAAGAAAATGATAATTGTATGTGTATGAATGTAAATTGTGTATGATTTGTGATGATTATGAGTACAATGTGGATTGAATAGTGATGAGTTGATGAGTATGGTGGCATTGTGGTGATGGGCTTGACAAGTAGGTCGCCCAATTGACGAGTATGTGTTTTGTTGTTGGCCACTTGCAGTATGATATGAGAAATATGAATTTACATGTGTAATTATGTGGTGTAGGACGGCCGACGGTATGTACAGCCCCTCGTTTCTGGCTCCCGTGGTGTTTATGCCCAGTTGAGCTACCCAGTGGTCAAGTAGGACCCGGTGGTCGAGGTGGAGAGTCAAGTAGGACTCGGTGGACCAAGCAGGGTTCACGGGGTGTCAAGTAGGACCCCCAGCTGAAGGCCGATCCTTTTAGTATCTGGATACTAGGCGTCGATTTAATATAAGAGTCAGTTGTGTTATTTGATGCATTGTTAGCATTGTAGAATGATATGAATGTGTTTCATGATAATTGTTGATTGTGATTGGCAAATTGTGGATCAAGAGATTGGAATCAAATTTGATTGGTAAGTGGAAATTGAGGACAAGAGGTAAGATAAATGGCAGAAACTACAACTAGTGAATATGTATCTTGTTATTGAATTGCCATTCTATATTAATTATGATACCAAACACTCACCCTTGCTGTTGTTTCTTTAATTTTAGTAACCAATGACAGGGAAGAGGTTGAAGCCCCGGAGACGCGCCAAGCGGAGAGTTGATGCCAAGGAGTGCAGAGAATTATGAATTGAAAGATGTGTGTGTGTTGTGCTTTATATGTGTTATGTTGATATATGCCTTCCATGTGTGTTAGACTAATTTAAGTGTGATTAATGTAGTTATGAGGGTTTGTAATAAGTATTAGATAGAGATTGTATGTTGGTGATGGAAAAGAGAATTCATTATAAGCTTCATAAATTAGACATAAATGTTTATGGGCAGGTCTTGCTTGTTTGATGGAGAATGAATGTTGGGAGTGTGAATTATAGCTCCTTAGGTGGTGTGTTTTAAGCTTTTGGATAGTTGTTTTATGCATGAGCTAGGAACTAGCATGGTCAAATGATGATATATGTGGTTTTGATGTAGTGGAAGGGATGCAATGGCTTAGATATGTTAATTGTGGTTTGTGAAGAATGGAATGGACCCATTTTGCCAAAAATGGACTCATTGACTACCCTAAAATGCCTTAAAATGGGATAAACGCATTTAGGCGCATAAATTTCTCATTTTTAGGAATTTTTGAGTGCGGTCAGCTGTCACACGTCACAATTAATGTGTTTTGACTTGTGTTAAAATTTGGTGGCATTCCGACATCGTTTACATAATCTTTGGTAGTTAAGAAGTTCACTTGGGATGCAAAATCTACATAATTTCTGCATAATGACAGGGTGTAATCGATTAGCCTCTAAGGTGTAATCAATTACAAGGCCTCTGTCTGCAACATAATCGATTATACCTCAGTGGGTAATCGATTACGTGTCAAACAGAAACCTTGTAATCGATTAGCCAAGGTTCTGTAATCGATTGTGAACTCAACAGAACCATGGTAATCGATTAGGTAGCTGAGGTAATCGATTAAATACTGCCCCTGATCCTATGAACCATTCCAGGAAGCTGGTAATCGATTACTCGTTGCTTGGTAATCGATTAGGACATTGTAATTAACTATTTTCAGTCCGTCCAAGCCTTGATTAATCAAAGGGATATACGATTACGTTATTTGAGTAAAAGAGATAATGTCCTTTGAACATGTTAGGGAGAAATGAATGCTATTTTGAATTAGGGCTTAATTAATTATTGTTAAATGTGAAAAAAAAATTATTGTAAAATTTACTAGAATGAATAAAAATAAATGTAAATTGACCAAGGACGTCACAGGTGGTATCAGAGCGGTTCTTTCTGGAGCCGGGTGAATGGGCAGTGTTAGAGAATTGTTTAAGTCCCATGTCGGACTATCTTTGCATTGTATGGAAATTGTTGTGTTATAATTGAGTTGTAACAGGTTCACTTGGCATCATTTCCCTTGGCACTCTGGTGGCATTATGTTATGAATATGTATGAGGTAAATGCCCTATCCCTGATAGATCATTGGTTATTAATGGTGGTGTGTTTGGTTATTGTAGAACTACTTTATGGCTGAAGGAACTAGTTCAGGAGGAGGAGATGAATTCTTCTCAAAATTTTCCCAACTGTTGAGTAGGACTGAATCTGGTCCCACTCTTGATAAATTCCTGAAGAGGAATCCACCTGTTTATAGAGGAGGCCATGATTATGATGGGGCTCATGTCTGGATGCGAGAAATTGAGCAAACATTTGAATACTTTGAATGCTCTGAAGAACAGAAAGTCCAATTTGCTACTTATCAATTGAAGGATGAGGCTCGTGTGTGGTGGTCAAGGACTAAGGTTCAGATGAATGCTGTGAGTGAACCATTAATGTGGATGAATTTCAAGCGGAGATTTCTTGCTAAATACTTTCCAGATAATTATAAAATCCGTAAGGAGATGGAATTTCTAAAACTTGAGCAAGGCAAAATGTCAGTAGCAGAATACACATCACAGTTTGATGAACTGTGTGATTTCTATCATCCTTTTTCTCTTGAAGGAACCGAAGGCAGTAAGTGTGCAAAGTATGAATCCGGGCTGAGAATTGAACTCCGAAGTGTCATTGTTCCTATGGAGATCCGTGACTTTCCTACTCTGGTAAATAAGGCCAGACTTGCTGAGGAAGTGCAGTTACAGAGAGCGTCTCAATCAAGGGACAAAACACCCTTGAAGGTTAAAGGATTCAGTTTTAAAAAGATGGGTCAGTTTTTCCGTGGAGGCAAGTCTTCCACTACATCTTCTTCTTCGGGCCGTAGTTCTACGGGCCGTTCTGGTGGTCATTCTGGTAGCCATGCCTGTTATAATTGTGGCCGGGAGGGCCATATTACAAAACATTGTCCGGCCAGCCAAATTGTTTGCTTCCAATGTGGATAACCGGGGCATCTTAGGCCAGATTGCCCATAGAGGCAGCAACAAGATAAACATAGCAGTCGAGCTAATACTTCTGTGGCCCGTGGTAGTAATTTTCAAAGAGGAGGTAGGAATAGCAGTGGTCGTGTAGGCCAACGCCTGAGGAGGACTGATGCCCAATCTAGCGGTGCTCAAAATGTTATGACTGGACGAGTGTTCGCTTTTGATGCTTCAGAGGTTGCAAGAACTGATAATTTGGTGCAGGGTAAGTGCATTATTCATGACTGTCTGGTAAATGTAATTTATGATTCGGGTGTAACACATTCTTTTATTTCTGAAAGTTGTGTGAGGCGGTTTGGGTTACCAGTGGTGTTAATGGAGAATGCCCTTAATGTCTCCACCCCTACTGGTTCTACATTCCGTGCCACCACCATGTGTGGAGGATTACCAATGCAAATTGAAGACCGTTCCTTTTGGGTAAATTTAATATGTATGCCGTTGAAAGATTTAGATGTTATCCTGGGTCTTGACTGGTTGTCTGCAAACCATGTTATGGTGGATTGTTACCGCAAGACTATAGTATTCTCTCAGGAATTGGACACTAAGAATGTGGTAAGTAATGTCTCCGTAACTTATGCTATTCTATTTACTTCAAAAGGACGGTATAATCTTAATCCCAATGATATTCCCGTAGTGTGTGATTTTCCTGATGTATTTCCGGGAGAAATTCCGGGGTTACCTCCCAATCGGGAGATTGACTTTGCCATTGACTTGATTCCCGGGGCCAAGCCCGTGTCCCGTGCACCTTATGTAATGTCTTCGGTGGAATTGACTGAAGTTAAGAAGCAAGTGAATGAGCTGTTAGAAAAGGGGTCTATCCGACCGAGTGCTTCACCTTGGGGCGCTCCGGTATTGTTGGTGAAAAAGAAGGATGACAGTATGCGAATGTGTATCGATTATCGGCAGCTGAATAAGTTGACAATTAAAAACAAATACCCTTTACCACGAATCGATGATCTGTTGGATCAGTTGAGGGGCGCTGAGGTATTTTCCAAGATTGACTTGAGGTCCGGATATCATCAAATAAGAGTGAAATCGGAAGATATTCCCAAGACGGCGTTCCGGACTCGATATGGACACTTTGAGTATGTTGTAATGCCCTTTGGAGTGACGAATGCTCCTGCTATCTTCATGGACTACATGAATAGGATCTTCCAACCTTACTTGGATCAATTTGTGGTAGTATTCATCGATGATATATTGGTGTATTCAAAGTCCATTGAGGAACATGCACAACATCTTCGAATTGTTTTACAGATATTACGGGAGAAAGGGTTATATGCCAAGCTGTCTAAATGTGATTTCTGGGAAGGAAGTGTGCAATTCTTGGGCCATGTAATTTCCAGGGATGGAGTATCTGTTGATCCATCCAAAATTGAAGCAGTTATGGGCTGGGAGAGACCTAAATCAGTGACGGAAATTAGGAGTTTCCTGGGACTGACTGGTTACTATCGCCGTTTTATTGAAGGATTTTCTCGTGTTGCTCTTCCTTTAACTCGATTGACAAGAAAGGATAACCCATTTGTATGGTCAGATAAGTGTGAATTGAGTTTTCAAACTCTGAAGCGATGTTTAACTACTGCACCTGTGCTTGCACTACCAGATGTGACAAAAGAATTTGTGGTATATTGTGACGCATCTAAGTTTGGTTTAGGATGTGTATTGATGCAGGACGACAGGGTGATTGCCTATGCTTCAAGGCAATTGAGACCCCATGAGCAGAATTACCCTACCCACGACTTAGAGCTTGCAGCAGTGGTGTTTGCATTAAAAATCTGGCGTCATTATTTATATGGTTCTCGTTTTGTGGTATTCAGTGACCACAAAAGCTTGAAATACTTGTTCGATCAGAAAGAGTTAAACATGAGACAAAGGAGATGGGTAGAATACCTAAAAGATTATGATTTTGATTTGAAGTACCATCCTGGAAAAGCAAATGTTGTGGCAGATGCCTTAAGTAGAAAAGTATTACATGCAGCCTTCTTGATGGGCAAAGAGCAAGAATTGTTAGAAGACTTTCGCGATATGAACCTTGGGGTTGCTGTGCAAGCTCCGAATCAAATGATGGTTGGGATGCTGAGGATCTCTAATGAATTCTTAGAATCGTTAGCTGTGGCTCAGGAGGAAGATAAAGAGTTATTAGAATTGCTCGATACTCAAGCAAGAGGAAAAGATATGGAGCTAACCAAAGGTACTGATGGAATTTGGAGATTCAGAAACCGAGTTGTAGTGCCTACAAAAGGTGACTTTAGGCAGGCCGTGTTAGCTGAAGCTCATAAAAGTTCTTTTAGCATTCATCCTGGTGTTACAAAAATGTACCATGATTTGAAGAGAGAGTTCTGGTGGCCAGGCATGAAACAAGCAATCATAGAGTATGTAAGATCTTGTGTGGTATGTCAGAAGTGTAAGGTCGAACACCAGAGACCCCCAGGTCTACTTCAACCTCCGGAGATTCCAATGTGGAAATGGTAAGGCATTACTATGGATTTCGTATCTGGGTTACCCCGTACCCGTTCTGGTTGTAATGCAATATGGGTGATTGTGGATAGGCTGACAAAGAGTGCTCACTTCTTAGCTATGAATATGAAATGGTCATTGGACCGGTTGGCTAGATTATACATTGCAGAAATTGTAAGATTATATGGTGTACCTGTGAGTATTATTTCAGATCGTGATCCTTGGTTTACTTCCAGATTCTGGGGAAGTTTACAACAAGAATTGGGTACTGAACTGAGGTTGAGTTTTGCTTATCATCCTCAGACTGATGGCCAGTCTGAACGCACAATCCAGACTTTGGAAGATATGCTCAGGGCTTGTGTGCTGGAACAAGGAGGCTCATGGGAGAAATACCTACCATTAGTGGAATTTGCTTATAATAACAGTTACCATAGTAGTATTGGAATGGCTCCTTATGAAGCTTTATACGGAAGACGGTGTCGTACGCCTTTATGCTGGAATGAAAATAGAGATGCAATCCATTTGGGGCCTGAGTTAATTCAGGAAATGAATGATCAAGTGATAATGATTCGTGAAAAGATGAAAACTGCACAAGACCGTCAGAAGAGTTACTATGACAATCGTCATAGGCCACTTGAGTTTCAGGTGGGAGACTGGGTGTTCCTGAAAGTTTCACCTACCAAAGGTGTAGGTCGGATACTAAAGAGCCATAAGCTCAACCCACGGTATATTGGACCGTATCAGATTCTGGAGAAAATTGGTGATGTTGCTTACCGACTGGATCTTCCCCAATCGTTAACTAATATTCACAATGTGTTTCATGTGTCACAACTTCGAGCATACATTCCTTGTGACTCCATGATCGTACCTGAAGACTCTATTGAGCTGAAAGAAGATTTGACTGTAGAGGTGGCACCTATTGGTATTGAAGGATATCAAGCTAAACGATTGAGAAACAAAGAGGTATCATTGGTGAAAGTGAAGTGGTGGAATATAAATGGAGTAACTTATACATGGGAGTTGGAGGCGGACATGAGACGATTGTACCCTGATCTTTTCAGATAAGGTACGTTGATTTCGGGGACGAAATCCCTTTTTAGGGAGGGTGGATGTAACATCCCTAATATTTTAGAAAAGTTTTAATTGACGAAAAATATTAATAATTACCCAACCGGATTTATTGAAATTTTGGGAATTATTAGTATTAAAAATGCAATTAGAAAGAATTAAATGTTGTGGGAATAAATAAATTTATTTGATTAATTAATTATAGAAGATTAAATGAAGATGAATATAAGAAGATAAATTTGAAGTTACCTTGGGGAAAAAGGTGAAGGGTGAAAGGTAAAGGTAAAAGTTTTAATTAAAACCTTTAAAAGAAATTATAAAGAAAATAGAGAAATGACCATTTCGCCCTTGTACCTTAAACTTTAATTTCATTTCCTTCTTCTTCCTCACCTTCATGCGAGTTCACTCTCCTCTTTCTCCTCACCATTGCCGAAGCTTGCATGCCTCGAGGGGAGGCTCGTTTCACGCCGAAACTTTGAAATAATTACGTTTTTGAGATCGTGGCTTCAAGGTGAGTTCAATGGACCCATTAAAATGGAGTTATCTTCCCCTTTTCATTTTCTCTCTCTAGACAATGGCCATGCATGGAGGTGGGAGCTTCGATTTCCTACTCCTCTAGTGCATGGGAGCTTGAAAATGGCTTTTAGAGTAATGAGGATGGTTTAACATTGATGGGTTTTGCGTTTCGACCTCCGTAGGTGACGAAACAGTCGTCGGAGGATCGAACGGAGAAGTGGGTGTTGATTTCGGACGTGGAACGTCGGACATAGCGTCGAGGGAACGCCAATCTCATCAAGAACGAGTCGTCGGAACTCGGAACCAAGGTAAGGGGGGTGTTCGGGTTATAATTAATTAGAATAGGTAAATGTAATTGAATTGAGTAAGTGAATTAAATGCGGAACTAACGAGAACTTACAAGGAAATGATAATTGTATGTGTATGAATGTAAATTGTGTATGATTTGTGATGATTATGAGTACAATGTGGATTGAATAGTGATGAGTTGATGAGTATGGTGGCATTGTGGTGATGGGCTTGACAAGTAGGTCGCCCAATTGACGAGTATGTGTTTTGTTGTTGGCCACTTGCAGTATGATATGAGAAATATGAATTTACATGTGTAATTATGTGGTGTAGGACGGCCGACGGTATGTACAGCCCCTCGTTTCTGGCTCCCGTGGTGTTTATGCCCAGTTGAGCTACCCAGTGGTCAAGTAGGACCCAGTGGTTGAGGTGGAGAGTCAAGTAGGACTCGGTGGACCAAGCAGGGTTCACGGGGTGTCAAGTAGGACCCCCAGCTGAAGGCCGATCCTTTTAGTATCCGGATACTAGGCGTCAATTTAATATGAGAGTCAGTTGTGTTATTTGATGCATTGTTAGCATTGTAGAATGATATGAATGTGTTTCATGATAATTGTTGATTGTGATTGGCAAATTGTGGATCAAGAGATTGGAATCAAATTTGATTGGTAAGTGGAAATTGAGGACAAGAGGTAAGATAAATGGCAGAAACTACAACTAGTGAATATGTATCTTGTTATTGAATTGCCATTCTATATAATTATGATACCAAACACTCACCCTTGCTGTTGTTTCTTTAATTTTAGTAACCAATGACAGGGAAGAGGTTGAAGCCCCGGAGACGCGCCAAGCGGAGAGTTGATGCCAAGGAGTGCAGAGAATTATGAATTGAAGAATGTGTGTGTGTTGTGCTTTATATGTGTTATGTTGATATATGCCTTCCATGTGTGTTAGACTAATTTAAGTGTGATTAATGTAGTTATGAGGGTTTATAATAAGTATTAGATAGAGATTGTATGTTGGTGATGGAAAAGAGAATTCATTATAAGCTTCATAAATTAGACATAAATGTTTATGGGCAGGTCTTACTTGTTTGATGGAGAATGAATGTTGGGAGTGTGAATTATAGCTCCTTAGGTGGTGTGTTTTAAGCTTTTGGATAGTTGTTTTATGCATGAGCTAGGAACTAGCATGGTCAAATGATGATATATGTGGTTTTGATGTAGTGGAAGGGATGCAATGGCTTAGATATGTTAATTGTGGTTTGTGAAGAATGGAATGGACCCATTTTGCCAAAAATGGACTCATTGACTACCCTAAAATGCCTTAAAATGGGATAAACGCATTTAGGCACATAAATCTCTCATTTTTAGGAATTTTTGAGTGCGGTCAGCTGTCACACGTCATAATTAATGTGTTTTGACTTGTGTTAAAATTTGGTGGCATTCCGACATCGTTTACATAATCTTTGGTAGTTAAGAAGTTCACTTGGGATGCAAAATCTGCATAATTTCTGCATAATGACAGGGTGTAATTGATTAGCCTCTAAGGTGTAATCGATTACAAGGCCTCTGTCTGCAACATAATCGATTATACCTCAGTGGGTAATCGATTACGTGTCAAACAGAAACCTTGTAATCGATTAGCCAAGGTTCTGTAATCGATTGTGAACTCAACAGAACCATGGTAATCGATTAGGTAGCTGAGGTAATCGATTAAATACTGCCCCTGATCCTATGAACCATTCCAGGAAGCTGGTAATCGATTACTCGTTGCTTGGTAATCGATTAGGACATTGTAATTGACTATTTTCAGTCCGTCCAAGCCTTGATTAATCAAAGGGATATACGATTACGTTATTTGAGTAAAAGAGATAATGTCCTTTGAACATGTTAGGGAGAAATGAATGCTATTTTGAATTAGGGCTTAATTAATTATTGTTAAATGTGAAAAAAAAATTATTGTAAAATTTACTAGAATGAATAAAAATAAATGTAAATTGACCAAGGACGTCACAGGTGGTATCAGAGCGGTTCTTTCTGGAGCCGGGTGAATGGGCAGTGTTAGAGAATTGTTTAAGTCCCATGTCGGACTATCTTTGCATTGTATGGAAATTGTTGTGTTATAATTGAGTTGTAACAGGTTCACTTGGCATCATTTCCCTTGGCACTCTGGTGGCATTATGTTATGAATATGTATGAGGTAAATGCCCTATCCCTGATAGATCATTGGTTATTAATGGTGGTGTGTTTGGTTATTGTAGAACTACTTTATGGCTGAAGGAACTAGTTCAGGAGGAGGAGATGAATTCTTCTCAAAATTTTCCCAACTGTTGAGTAGGACTGAATCTGGTCCCACTCTTGATAAATTCCTGAAGAGGAATCCACCTGTTTATAGAGGAGGCCATGATTATGATGGGGCTCATGTCTGGATGCGAGAAATTGAGCAAACATTTGAATACTTTGAATGCTCTGAAGAACAGAAAGTCCAATTTGCTACTTATCAATTGAAGGATGAGGCTCGTGTGTGGTGGTCAAGGACTAAGGTTCAGATGAATGCTGCGAGTGAACCATTAATGTGGATGAATTTCAAGCGGAGATTTCTTGCTAAATACTTTCCAGATAATTATAAAATCCGTAAGGAGATGGAATTTCTAAAACTTGAGCAAGGCAAAATGTCAGTAGCAGAATACACATCACAGTTTGATGAACTGTGTGATTTCTATCATCCTTTTTCTCTTGAAGGAACCAAAGGCAGTAAGTGTGCAAAGTATGAATCCGGGCTGAGAATTGAACTCCGAAGTGTCATTGTTCCTATGGAGATCTGTGACTATCCTACTCTGGTAAATAAGGCCAGACTTGCTGAGGAAGTGCAGTTACAGAGAGCGTCTCAATCAAGGGACAAAAGACCCTTGAAGGTTAAAGGATTCAGTTTTAAAAAGATGGGTCAGTTTTTCCGTGGAGGCAAGTCTTCCACTACATCTTCTTCTTTGGGCCGTAGTTCTGCGGGCCGTTCTGGTGGTTATTCTGGTAGCCGTGCCTGTTATAATTGTGGCTGGGAGGGCCATATTGCAAAACATTGTCCGGCCAGCCAAATTGTTTGCTTCCAATGTGGACAACCGGGGCATCTTAGGCCAGATTGCCCACAGAGGCAGCAACAAGATGAACATAGCAGTCGAGCTAATACTTCTGTGGCCCGTGGTAGTAATTTTCAAAGAGGAGGTAGGAATAACAGTGGTCGTGTAGGCCAACGCCTGAGGAGGACTGATGCCCAATCTAGCGGTGCTCAAAATGTTATGACTGGACGAGTGTTCGCTTTTGATGCTTCAGAGGTTGCAAGAACTGATAATTTGGTGCAGGGTAAGTGCATTATTCATGACTGTCTGGTAAATGTAATTTATGATTTGGGTGCAACACATTCTTTTATTTCTGAAAGTTGTGTGAGGCGGTTTGGGTTACCAGTGGTGTTAATGGAGAATGCCCTTAATGTCTCCACCCCTACTGGTTCTACATTCCGTGCCACCACCATGTGTGGAGGATTACCAATGCAAATTGAAGACCGTTCCTTTTGGGTAAATTTAATATGTATGCCGTTGAAAGATTTAGATGTTATCCTGGGTCTTGACTGGTTGTCTGCAAACCATGTTATGGTGGATTGTTACCGCAAGACTATAGTATTCTCTCAGGAATTGGACACTAAGAATGTGGTAAGTAATGTCTCCGTAACTTATGCTATTCTATTTACTTCAGAAGGACGGTATAATCTTAATCCCAATGATATTCCCGTAGTGTGTGATTTTCCTGATGTATTTCCGGGAGAAATTCCGGGGTTACCTCCCAATCGGGAGATTGACTTTGCCATTGACTTGATTCCCGGGGCCGAGCCCGTGTCCCGTGCAGCTTATGGAATGTCTTCGGTGGAATTGACTGAAGTGAAGAAGCAAGTGAATGAGCTGTTAGAAAAGGGGTTTATCCGACCGAGTGCTTCACCTTGGGGCGCTCCGGTATTGTTGGTGAAAAAGAAGGATGGCAGTATGCGAATGTGTATCGATTATCGGCAGCTGAATAAGTTGACAATTAAAAACAAATACCCTTTACCACGAAGCGATGATCTGTTGGATCAGTTGAGGGGCGCTGAGGTATTTTCCAAGATTGACTTGAGGTCCGGATATCATCAAATAAGAGTGAAATCGGAAGATATTCCCAAGACGGCGTTCCGGACTTGATATGGACACTTTGAGTATGTTGTAATGCCCTTTGGAGTGACGAATGCTCCTGCTATCTTCATGGACTACATGAATAGGATCTTCCAACCTTACTTGGATCAATTTGTGGTAGTATTCATCGATGATATATTGGTGTATTCAAAGTCCATTGAGGAACATGCACAACATCTTCGAATTGTTTTACAGATATTGCGGGAGAAAGGGTTATATGCCAAGCTGTCTAAATGTGATTTCTAGGAAGGAAGTGTGCAATTCTTGGGCCATGTAATTTCCAGGGATGGAGTATCTGTTGATCCATCCAAAATTGAAGCAGTTATGGGCTGGGAGAGACCTAAATCAGTGACGAAAATTAGGAGTTTCCTGGGACTGGCTGGTTACTATCGCCGTTTTATTGAAGGATTTTCTCGTGTTGCTCTTCCTTTAACTCGATTGACAAGAAATGATAACCCATTTGTATGGTCAGATAAGTGTGAATTGAGTTTTCAAACTCTGAAGCGATGTTTAACTACTGCACCTGTGCTTGCACTACCAGATGTGACAAAAGAATTTGTGGTATATTGTGACGCATCTAAGTTTGGTTTAGGATGTGTATTGATGCAGGACGACAGGGTGATTGCCTATGCTTCAAGGCAATTGAGACCCCATGAGCAGAATTACCCTACCCACGACTTAGAGCTTGCAGCAGTGGTGTTTGCATTAAAAATCTGGCGTCATTATTTATATGGTTCTCGTTTTGTGGTATTCAGTGACCACAAAAGCTTGAAATACTTGTTCGATCAGAAAGAGTTAAACATGAGACAAAGGAGATGGGTAGAATACCTAAAAGATTATGATTTTGATTTGAAGTACCATCCTGGAAAAGCAAATGTTGTGGCAGATGCCTTAAGTAGAAAAGTATTACATGCAGCCTTCTTGATGGGCAAAGAGCAAGAATTGTTAGAAGACTTTCGCGATATGAACCTTGGGGTTGCTGTGCAAGCTCCGAATCAAATGATGGTTGGGATGCTGAGGATCTCTAATGAATTCTTAGAATCGTTAGCTGTGGCTCAGGAGGAAGATAAAGAGTTATTAGAATTGCTCGATACTCAAGCAAGAGGAAAAGATATGGAGCTAACCAAAGGTACTGATGGAATTTGGAGATTCAGAAACCGAGTTGTAGTGCCTACAAAAGGTGACTTTAGGCAGGCCGTGTTAGCTGAAGCTCATAAAAGTTCTTTTAGCATTCATCCTGGTGTTACAAAAATGTACCATGATTTGAAGAGAGAGTTCTGGTGGCCAGGCATGAAACAAGCAATCATAGAGTATGTAAGATCTTGTGTGGTATGTCAGAAGTGTAAGGTCGAACACCAGAGACCCCCAGGTCTACTTCAACCTCCGGAGATTCCAATGTAGAAATGGGAAGGCATTACTATGGATTTCGTATCTGGGTTACCCCGTACCCGTTCTGGTTGTAATGCAATATGGGTGATTGTGGATAGGCTGACAAAGAGTGCTCACTTCTTAGCTATGAATATGAAATGGTCATTGGACCGGTTGGCTAGATTATACATTGCAGAAATTGTAAGATTACATGGTGTACCTGTGAGTATTATTTCAGATCGCGATCCTCGGTTTACTTCCAGATTCTGGGGAAGTTTACAACAAGAATTGGGTACTGAACTGAGGTTGAGTTTTGCTTATCATCCTCAGACTGTTGGCCAGTCTGAACGCACAATCCAGACTTTGGAAGATATGCTCAGGGCTTGTGTGCTGGAACAAGGAGGCTCATGGGAGAAATACCTACCATTAGTGGAATTTGCTTATAATAACAGTTACCATAATAGTATTGGAATGGCTCCTTATGAAGCTTTATACGGAAGACGGTGTCGTACGCCTTTATGCTGGAATGAAAACAGAGATGCAATCCATTTGGGGCCTGAGTTAATTCAGGAAATGAATGATCAAGTGATAATGATTCGTGAAAAGATGAAAACTGCACAAGACCGTCAGAAGAGTTACTATGACAATCGTCATAGGCCACTTGAGTTTCAGGTGGGAGACTGGGTGTTCCTGAAAGTTTCACCTACCAAAGGTGTAGGTCGGATACTAAAGAGCCATAAGCTCAACCCACGGTATATTGGACCGTATCAGATTCTGGAGAAAATTGGTGATGTTGCTTACCGACTGGATCTTCCCCAATCGTTAACTAATATTCACAATGTGTTTCATGTGTCACAACTTCGAGCATACATTCCTTGTGACTCCATGATCGTACCTGAAGACTCTATTGAGCTGAAAGAAGATTTGACTGTAGAGGTGGCACCTATTGGTATTGAAGGATATCAAGCTAAACGATTGAGAAACAAAGAGGTATCATTGGTGAAAGTGAAGTGGTGGAATATAAATGGAGTAACTTATACATGGGAGTTGGAGGCGGACATGAGACGATTGTACCCCGATCTTTTCAGATAAGGTACGTTGATTTCGGGGACGAAATCCCTTTTTAGGGAGGGTGGATGTAACATCCCTAATATTTTAGAAAAGTTTTAATTGACGAAAAATATTAATAATTGCCCAACCGGATTTATTGAAATTTTGGGAATTATTAGTATTAAAAATGCAATTAGAAATAATTAAATGTTGTGGGAATAAATAAATTTATTTGATTAATTAATTATAGAAGATTAAATGAAGATGAATATAAGAAGATAAATTTGAAGTTACCTTGGGGAAAAAGGTGAAGGGTGAAAGGTAAAGGTAAAAGTTTTAATTAAAACCTTTAAAAGAAATTATAAAGAAAATAGAGAAATGACCATTTTGCCCTTGTACCTTAAACTTTAATTTCATTTCCTTCTTCTTCCTCACCTTCATGCGAGTTCACTCTCCTCTTTCTCCTCACCATTGCCGAAGCTTGCATGCCTCGAGGGGAGGCTCGTTTCACGTCGAAACTTTGAAATAATTACGTTTTTGAGATCGTGGCTTCAAGGTGAGTTCAATGGACCCATTAAAATGGAGTTATCTTCCCCTTTTCATTTTCTCTCTCTAGACAATGGCCATGCATGGAGGTGGGAGCTTCGATTTCCTACTCCTCTAGTGCATGGGAGCTTGAAAATGGCTTTTAGAGTAATGAGGATGGTTTAACATTGATGGGTTTTGCGTTTCGACCTCCGTAGGTGACGAAACAGTCGTCGGATGATCGAACGGAGAAGTGGGTGTTGATTTCGGACGTGGAACGTCGGACATAGCGTCGAGGGAACGCCAATCTCATCAAGACCGAGTCGTCGGAACTCGGAACCAAGGTAAGGGGGGTGTTCGGGTTATAATTAATTAGAATAGGTAAATGTAATTGAATTGAGTAAGTGAATTAAATGCGGAACTAACGAGAACTTACAAGAAAATGATAATTGTATGTGTATGAATGTAAATTGTGTATGATTTGTGATGATTATGAGTACAATGTGGATTGAATAGTTATGAGTTGATGAGTATGGTGGCATTGTGGTGATGGGCTTGACAAGTAGGTCGCCCAATTGACGAGTATGTGTTTTGTTGTTGGCCACTTGCAGTATGATATGAGAAATATGAATTTACATGTGTAATTATGTGGTGTAGGACGGCCGACGGTATGTACAGCCCCTCGTTTCTGGCTCCCGTGGTGTTTATGCCCAGTTGAGCTACCCAGTGGTCAAGTAGGACCCAGTGGTTGAGGTGGAGAGTCAAGTAGGACTCGGTGGACCAAGCAGGGTTCACGGGGTGTCAAGTAGGACCCCCAGCTGAAGGCCGATCCTTTTAGTATCCGGATACTAGGCGTCGATTTAATATGAGAGTCAGTTGTGTTATTTGATGCATTGTTAGCATTGTAGAATGATATGAATGTGTTTCATGATAATTGTTGATTGTGATTGGCAAATTATGGATCAAGAGATTGGAATCAAATTTGATTGGTAAGTGGAAATTGAGGACAAGAGGTAAGATAAATGGCAGAAACTACAACTAGTGAATATGTATCTTGTTATTGAATTGCCATTCTATATTAATTATGATACCAAACACTCACCCTTGCTGTTGTTTCTTTAATTTTAGTAACCAATGACAGGGAAGAGGTTGAAGCCCCGGAGACACGCCAAGCGGAGAGTTGATGCCAAGGAGTGCAGAGAATTATAAATTGAAAGATGTGTGTGTGTTGTGCTTTATATGTGTTATGTTGATATATGCCTTCCATGTGTGTTAGACTAATTTAAGTGTGATTAATGTAGTTATGAGGGTTTGTAATAAGTATTAGATAGAGATTGTATGTTGGTGATGGAAAAGAGAATTCATTATAAGCTTCATAAATTAGACATAAATGTTTATGGGCAGGTCTTGCTTGTTTGATGGAGAATGAATGTTGGGAGTGTGAATTATAGCTCCTTAGGTGGTGTGTTTTAAGCTTTTGGATAGTTGTTTTATGCATGAGCTAGGAACTAGCATGGTCAAATGATGATATATGTGGTTTTGATGTAGTGGAAGGGATGCAATGGCTTAGATATGTTAATTGTGGTTTGTGAAGAATGGAATGGACCCATTTTGCCAAAAATGGACTCATTGACTACCCTAAAATGCCTTAAAATAGGATAAACGCATTTAGGCGCATAAATCTCTCATTTTTAGGAATTTTTGAGTGCGGTCAGCTGTCACACGTCACAATTAATGTGTTTTGACTTGTGTTAAAATTTGGTGGCATTCCGACATCGTTTACATAATCTTTGGTAGTTAAGAAGTTCACTTGGGATGCAAAATCTGCATAATTTCTGCATAATGACAGGGTGTAATCGATTAGCCTCTAAGGTGTAATCAATTACAAGGCCTCTGTCTGCAACATAATCGATTATACCTCAGTGGGTAATCGATTACGTGTCAAACAGAAACCTTGTAATCGATTAGCCAAGGTTCTGTAATCGATTGTGAACTCAACAGAACCATGGTAATCGATTAGGTAGCTGAGGTAATCGATTAAATACTGCCCCTGATCCTATGAACCATTCCAGGAAGCTGGTAATCGATTACTCGTTGCTTGGTAATCGATTAGGACATTGTAATTAACTATTTTCAGTCCGTCCAAGCCTTGATTAATCAAAGGGATATACGATTACGTTATTTGAGTAAAAGAGATAATGTCCTTTGAACATGTTAGGGAGAAATGAATGCTATTTTGAATTAGGGCTTAATTAATTATTGCTAAATGTGAAAAAAAAATTATTGTAAAATTTACTAGAATGAATAAAAATAAATGTAAATTGACCAAGGACGTCACAAAAAAACCCTAACAGTTTTATTATTTTAACAAATTTGAAAGCAACTTTAATTGTTAAATCTTTTTCTAACTCATCAAAGTCACATGTTCATAGTCAATTTGACATACCATGTGAATAAGTTAACATGTAATTATATTAACTTTAACGAATTCAAGTTCGAAATAGAAGATGAAGATGAAAAGAGAAATAAGGGTGTGGAGAAGGATGAACATGGTGGTAGAAGGTTGACTAATCTTTTGTTATTTTTTTTAATGTGTTAGTGTTGAGGTAGACTTTCGTTACAACCACCTTAATTAGCACTTTATAAATGAAAATTAACCAATAACACATGATCAAAACTAAACATTTTTAAAATTTTATGACTAAAACCTAAAAAACAATTAGATTGGTGTCTAAAATCAAAATGAGGAACAGAGATCGGGGATCAAAAACTTAATTAATTAAGTTGTTATTTTATGTTTAACATGCTAATAGGATATTCTATAAGTTATGTTGTTACATATCTTATACCGGTCCAGTGGGGATGCACTATCACATCCTTGAATCCAATGGAGATTTTAAGGTCTTGATGTTCTCTATACAACACACATTAGTATCTCATATTATGGGGAGAAATATGGTGTCACCTACAAAGACACTTTGACACTCAAGTCAGTACGATATCAATAATGAAGCTGTCACTTTTGTTGGTCATAAAAGGAATTGTTTGATTTTTTAATAGTTTTGAAAGTTGAAAATTAGTTAACTAAAGAAGTAGAAATGGAAAGGCGCTGAGATCAAATTATACTTATTCAATTTATACTCTTACAATTATTTGGTTCAATGAAACAATTAATTAAGTTAGCAAACTCTATTTTCACCAAATTTAATTCTTGAGTAAGGATCCTAAACATATCTTTAATTGAAGATCCCTCTAACAATTAACGTGTAAACACCTTTTTTCATATGAGCACCATTTATTTCAATGCAAAAAACAAAATAATAAAAAAATAATAAAGAGCAACAAAAGGAACTAGTTTTTATTATTGTTTTCTTTCATCTTTTTTTTTAAAAATATATACACTGATTTTATTTTCTGATCTTATTCCCTTCTCAATATTTTTGTTTTATCCCCTTTGCTAAAACAATGAAATGGAGGGAGCCTTGTTTCCCACAAAAAAAACACAGTGCATATTAAGGGAAATTAAGAGTAACATGTCCTAAAGTCAAATGACAAAATTTTACTCCTAAAAAGTTTTCAATCAAAGAGAACAAAAATGACAAATGCAGTTAATAGAAACTAGAAAAAGCTTTGAATTTAAAATGGGAACATGAAAGTGATAATGACACAATTTTACAAAACACCGCATAAGCATCGATATAAAAGCTATAATCAAAATGCAAAGCAATATTTTACAACAACAATTTTACAGCAACAGAAACAAGCAATTTGCAATCTAGCAAAAGAAAGGAGAAAATAGAAATATTTTTTTTCCATCTTCATCTTTCCCATCATCTTCATCATCTTCCTCCACACAATCATCACCACTTCACCACCTACCACCACCAACATAATCTTTTTCATCACCAACTGTTGTTCAAGTGGCCTTAATACTCAAGGGGGGGGGGGGTGAATTGAGTGTTTAAGCTTTTCTTTAGAATGCCTTTGAAATTGATTCCTTTTTCACAGAATATGCTTGTGTGCAAGAAATAGCAAGTGTAATGCAAGAATCAATGTAAAATAATATGCAAATGTTACTTAGGCAATATGTCAAACACTTGGTGTGCAACACTTTAACTTAGCCTAATTACTCAAGTTCAAGCAATAATATCACAACCAAATCAATATACCAACCAAATCCAATAAGTAAATGCAAGAGAGTAGGGAAGAGAAGCTTGCAAACCAATTTAACGAGTTCCACCAACCCGATGCATGTCTCGCCTTCAAGCAACCCACTTGAAGGATTTCCACTATTGAAGTTTAGAGATACAAGCTATAAGCAATTGCAGCTTCCTAGTGTCCCACACTCAAGAACTCAATCCTCACTAGCACAAGGGCAACCCACCCAATCTCTCAAACTCTCAATACCCAAAGGTTGAACCCCAACCTTTGTGACCACTCAACCTAGAGTGAAAAACCTTGGTGTTTTGGTATTTGGATTTATAATCAATTGACTCTCTTAATAGAGTAGATAAACAAATAAAAAGCTCTAACAATGATAACTCTCAACAAGAGATGATTTATAAATTTAAGCTCTAAGTTTTAGAAATTAAAACTACACAAAGAAATAGAACTCACAAGACTCAAGATTTGATTTCTCTTTGATGATTTTGGATGATTGAGTAGCTTGAATGAGTCTTCCATTTATAGGCCTTGGAGAGGTGCCCTAGAGTCTTCAGAGCCATTGCACAGTATGGGCATCTGAGTGAAAATGGAGAAGTGAGCTAGTTTCCCACTTAAAAACGCTTTCCCCAAATTCTGGCACTAGTGTAATCGATTAGGCCTCAAGCTGTAATCGATTACACTTTTAATTCTTCAGTGTAATTGTACTGGTAATCGATTAGCCTTTCCCATGTAATCGATTAGCTAAGAGACAGAACCTTGCTAATCGATTGTTCGTTGCCTTGTAATCGATTATGAGTGGCACCTGATGCATTTAATTTTGTTACGCAGCATGGTAATCGATTATGACTCATGTGTAATCGATTATGGGATAAATAGAAACTCTATAATCGATTAGTTCTTGTCTTGTAATCGATTAGCAACATTACAGAACATTGGTAATCGATTATTGCAGCCTTGTAGTCGATTAACAGATGTACCTGATGCTTTTTATTCATTGTTTTAGCTTGGTAATCGATTGGCTTCCTTGGTGCAATCAATTAGGTGACAAACAGAAACTCCATAATCAATTAGTGTTGATGAGGTAATCGATTAGGTGTTGGACAGAAGCTCTGTAATCGATTATATAAGGTCTTATAATCGATTAGGATACGTGTTTTTGCAGGTCTGAGGTTGTCTTCTCTGTTTTTATCCTTGCATGTGTTCTTTTATGAACACTTGAACTCTTTGCCATGATTCTTCAATTGCTTTTGTCATTATCAAAATTATACAACTTGAAACACATAGTCAAACACACCAACAACAACCTATTGCATCTCCTTTGCCATTAACAACAACCCAATACCTCCCACTATAATCTTCATCACTAATAAAAACCCACCATTACCAACATCACCCACTTCATCATTAACAACAACCATTACCAATAACATCACCTCTTGTATCACCAACAAAAACTCATTACCACCAACATCATCCACTTCACCACTAACCTTCAACCTTCACCATACATGACCCCAAAACCACCATCTCTTTATTCACCAAACCAACAACCCCCTTTTACTACCAACAACAACCTAAGACCATCTTCAACCCCCAAAACTACCATCTTCTTCACCAAACTAACAACCCCCAAACCTCTATTACCACTCTCTAACAACAACTCATTCCCTCCTCAAACCAACCCATAATCCATTCCACCATCCCTCCAAACAACAAAAAAAATCCAAAGAAAGGAGAAAATGGGACTCATTGCCGCCACCACCAACCACCACTGTCGAACCGTCAACCACCTTCGTAGATCGCCACCATTGTCGTGTTGTGTCAACCTGGCTGCCGCACCACCATCCCGTCGCCATCGTCCCCTCTCTTGGTCATTTCCCTTTCCATCTCTAACTCTCACTTCTTTTCTCCAAATTTACAACATATGCCTTAATTTTAGGGTTCTCCCTTATTTTGGTCATGGGCCTCAGAGTGAGGCCCATCTAAATTATGTTTTTCTTTTTTCTTCTTTTCTTGTTAACAGTTAGTCTCTATTTTTTTCTTTTTTTCTTTTTCATTTCTTTTACTTTTCTTATTTCTGCTTGTTCCCATTCTCTCTCTCTCTCTCTCTCTCTCTCTCTCTCTCTTTCTTTTTCATTCCCTTTTTCTTTCTTTTCTTGTTTTTGTTTGTTTTTCGTTTCCCCCTTTTCTTTCTTTCTTGTTTTTGTTTGCTTTGCTTTTTAGAATATAAATATGAAAAAAAGGAAAAAGAAAACTAACAACGCATATCCCCTCCCATTGTGTGTTTCATTTCGATTTACTTTATTTTATTCTACTTTATTTCAATCAATTCCACTTTATTTTGTTTTATCTTAACTTGCTTTATTCAAAAAGAAAAAAGAGAAAAATATGTTTACTAATCTTCAATATATATATATATATATATATATATATTCAAAAAAAAGAAGAAAGAAGTTCCTATTTATTCGAGAACCACCCTGTTTGAATAGCTAAAAATAAAAATCTTTTTCATCAAATAAATTATGCGATAATTTTGTAACAGTGTCATGCAAAATATTTTGTCTACATCGATATTATAAAGTCGTAAAGATTGATACATGTACAAAGCACTTTATCTTGTGTTTCTTCCTTCAACATAAAAACCTCTTTGAAATTCTTTTTTTTTCAATATATATAATTCAAAAATCCTCTTTCTAAAAAAATCACTTCTAAAAACTTTTTAAAATCATTTTAAGAAAAAAAATTTAAATTTTATTTCTGACCATGAACTACGTAACCCTATTTCCCAACGAAACCAGGAATACGTAAGAGCAAGAATAATTTCTGTCGGACCTGTTTCCCTTTTAGTAATTTTCGTTTGTTGTTGTTTATTATGAATAGTTTTAAATTGTTACTATTTAACTTTAAAATACTATTTTACTACGATGAGATTAATTTAGACGAGACACCTCATTAATCTTGTCATATTTTCAACATCATTTTCATTGGTTAAAAATAACAAGTTTCTTATGAAGAGATTAATTTGGACGAGATGTCCTATTAATCTTATTTTTTTAATATATGTTCGATTTAAGATTAATTTGGGTGAGACGTCTTGTTAACCTTATTTTGAAATATTTTTTTCCTTGTTCACGTTGTTTAATTCCTTTTTAGAGGTTAAATCAACTTTTGGGTTATTTAAGATATACGCGATCAATTTGAGGTATCCGTTTTAAAACGGACAGTGTGAGGTGCTAATACCTTACCCACCAATAATTTGACTTTTGAATTTAGAATCTCATTTTTATGATCAGTTCCTTAATAAAGGTTTTTTTTGATATTTTACCTTTAAATAAATATTAGTAGTAACTCCATTTTTTGAAAGGATTTTGAAACTTCTTTTTTTTACGGTCGACCCCCGCCGTGATCCCAATCGTGACATAACGATAGAATTTGCATTAGGAGCAAGTACTAATGACTATTATACTTGATCATATCCCTAGAAATCAAGGATAATATGTAATTCAACCCTAATCTCATTCGAAAGATACATGAAAACACATACATGAAACATTCTTTCATTTGAAACATGCATTTAGAACAATAAATTGAATTACTAACCTCAATTACTTACATAAAATGAACCAAAGTAATTACAAAATCATAAACCTACTAGGGTTATTCAATCCCAACAAAAAGGAAAATTAGCCACACATGATAATGTCATAAGAACGTACAATTGATCTAAAGCAAGAGATTACAAAAGATCTTTGAAGAATTTGATACTCCAAGATGGATGTAAAATCTCCTTTCAAGCGTTCCTCTATTTCCACCTTGCGTTGCATGGCCTAAAGTTAAGTTTCTAACCTTCTATATGGCCCAAAAGCTAAGTGGAAATTGTATTATCTTGCATGGCTTGCTTAAACGAGAAGCCCCTTTTTTGTTCATTTTGCCTAGGTGAAGGATGAGTCACCTAGGTGAGTTGCTGACAACTTGCCTTCTCTCATTTTCACGTTTTCTTTGAATTTTTTTTAAACCATAATACAAAATTATTACAATAAGACCAATTTTTATATAGATGTTTGATATCTACATAATGAAAGAAAATTACTAGTTAAAAAAATATTTTTCCATTCAAAACAAGATTAAAAATATAGAAAAAATAACCTAAACTATACAACTAATAAATATCAATTTTAAAAATCATATGATAGATTGTATCTTGATAAAATAAAAGGTTAAACTTCTTTGAAATACGTAAACAATGTGCTTTTTACTGTTGCTTCCTTATGAATGATTTGTACACGTTAGTAAGTTGCATTACTCAACTGAAATTGAACAAAATCAGAACTTGCCATATGTGCTGTTGCAATCTGTGTTTTCCAAAAGCTTGGAAAAGATTCCCCACCCTCAAATATATAAATTACATTTTTTTATTTTCGCAAAGAACTATTGTTTGATGATATCGTGTTATTTTCGCTAGCAAAAATTAAGGAACAAAGCAAACTATCGATTTGTCACATCTTATCGTTTACGTGAATTGCATCTGACCTTTACAAAAAAACATGTGTGTATTGCCTTCTGTTTTCTCTTTTGATGTAAAATTGTTGTCAGCTTTCCCTATCTGAGCCTTTTCTCCCAATTAATGACTCATTGTTATTGAATGAACAATCATCATCATCATCTCAGCCAAGTTCATCAGTTTCATGTTTTGAAAATAACTGATAATGAAAAGAATACCAAAGTAACCAAACAATCACCAACTTAGATCACAAACACAGAAAGAAACAGATCTATAAGCGATCCATGCGTTACTCTAAACTGGGTAAACATTAAATTCGACCCAGCCACCTATCTCCGGTCTCAATCTCTTTTCCTCATTCCACCATTTACCAACAGACATACATGCCACACCATTTAATTCTTTATTTTATTTATATGCTGGTTTGAATTTCCCGCTATTGTTTTCTGCATCCTATTTATCAGTAACACTTTACATTTTAGTTAATCAACTAGTTGCTATATTAAGTTCAACGATCTCTTTTCATTTTGTTTGACATTTGAGCGAGTCAGATTATATATTATAAGTAATAGATCTTTTATCAATTAGTTTTAAATCAATTGCATTTGTAGGATTAAGAGATTAAGTTAGAATAAACTTCTGTGAATTGATTATCAGCTTGATGGTTATGTTCTGCAACTTTGATGTTATTTAAAATATTAAGTGAAATACATACATTAATTGAAACATATAACTTTCATTTATTTTCTCCAAGTTACAATTAGTAAAAAGAAATATTAAAATTCATTTATATTAGTTTATTGTAATATTATAAATTTCATAACTGGTATAAAAAAACTTAATAAAGATGCGGGGAGGAGTGGAGAATCAAATGACAAACACAGTCATGTGGCTTTGTCTGGCAGAGTGACACGAACACACACCCATGTGCCTTCATCTAACATATCTACTTCACTGCTGAATGTGACGTTTATTTATAAGATCTAATTTTATTCGGATTAAGAGATTAAAAATAATTTTTTTATTAAACATATTATTAATCCTTACTTAAATTATTCTTTAAATAATTTACATAATTTTTAATAAAATAATTTTATTTTAAATTTTTATCATGTGTATTCCATATTTTAATCAAACTTTATTTATAATATTGGATAAAGTCATGTGTCACTATCCTTGTGAGCGAAGTCTAAGACTCATGCGCCACACCAACTATATGAAATCTTGTAGCCACATATACTCAGGACATGGTTAGAAATGAGAATATGGGGGTGTTTGGTTCGCAGCTGGGGACACGAAAAAATTTAAAGGTTGATATTGACCCTTCACACCGTTCGAGTCAGTCAAAACTCCGTTTGACCGTAGAAATTTCTCCCCCAAGCCAACGAAACTTTGTTGGCAAACCTCCGTTTGGGGTGTTGTACCATACGTCCTCTATATTAAATTGTTTGTTGATGGTGATCCAGGGTGCTAACTGGACTCCATTACTCACGAATAGGGTCCTATTGTATGATGCCATGTCATCAAAATTACCAAAAGAACTTGGATAAACTATCACAAGCGGAGTCTAAAACTAGTATGACTACGGACTGATAGAGAAGACTCCGGTCCCCACCCTGTCAGTCTGACAGAGTTAGAATCGCATGGGTAACATGTCCCTGTAAACACTGTTACAACAGTAAGTTAGGAGAAGAGTCAAATCACTTCTCCTACTCAGGTATTCCCTATAAATACATCTCATTTATTACTGTAAAGGGATCTAGACTAATCTGAGAATTACCTCCGCAATACCCATATTTCCTGTAATACTATTACTGACTTAAGCATTGGAGAATCTTTTGCAGGTCCACCTCCGGTGTGTCCCCTTGACCTCGGTACGGACTTGAACACCAAATTCTCCCTATACTTGAAGAACTTAGGATTCCCACTGAACCTAGGTGTAAAATATCATACTCCACTAAGACGACGTAAAAACTGAGAGTAAGTGAGTGAGGTAACTTCAGACACCGATCAAGACAGTCAAACTCTTGACCTCGGTTCTAGGACAGAACATTGGCACGCGCGGTGGGACCGCGTAAATTGTGAGTCCCATATCGCAACGGAAAACAAGTTATGGATCATCAGAGAAGAAGCAAAACTCTGGAGGGCCACGTCCTAAATACGGCAGGGACATTGGATTATAATGAAGGGATAGTAGATACCCCGGGAACGGAGTTGAGGGCACAAGCAGTAGTGCGCCCAGATCCCAGAGACGAGATTATAAGGCAACTTTGCCAAGAAATTCAGAAGCTTCGAAGGGAAAACCCCGGTGGCAACCAGAGGCAGCAAGAAGTTCCCCACTAGCAGGAGAGATCTCAAACCTATACCTACGATAAGCAAGAGTTCGCATACCGGACTGAAGATATGAATAGTCAAAGAAGGACATGCACCATGGTAGGGAGGTGAATATCGGTTTAAAATACCATTCACTAGAAGATTGATGAGTGTCCCAATCCCAAGGCATCTTCAGACTCTGTAGTCGTTGTCTGTTGGAAAGTACGTAGAGGAGTCTAACCCTGGTAGTCATTTGGATGCCTACGTGAATGAATCTTTATTCCTAGGAGCTGAGAAGGATGTAATGTGTAGGATGTTCCCAAGGACGTTGTCAGCCGAATCCTTTGGGTGGTTCAAGAGTCTGCCAACTGGATCAATCGACTCATGGGACAATATGGCCCATGTATTTTTACAACATTTCATGGTGTCCATAGATGTTCCTAAAATGTCCCATACGTTGGCCCAAATTAGACAAGGTTCTAAGGAAAGTTTGAGAGATTTCCTAAAGAGGTTCTACAAAGAGGATGCATCAGTACCGGGGTTGACAAAGGAGTTTCAGATGTACATTGTGGTGGAAGCTTTGCAGTCGTGATCGCCTTTTGCCTTATCTTTGGCAAAAGAACCACCCCGTACGTTTGAAGAGTTAAGGAGCAAAGCAGATAAGTATGTTGGAAGGGAGATGCACCTAGTAGCAGCTAGCTAGAGGAACACATCAGATGGGGTGCAAATATCAGACCGAAGAGTATCGAAGTTGGAGTGCAAAGGCCTGGGTAGGGATACATTCCCAAGACCAAAAGAAATGCGAAATATGAATTATGTACAATATACTCCACTAGCAGTACGCCCCAGCCAGATTTTAAGAGAGGTTGGATTAAGAGGAATGATGGTATATGGAGTGAGAAAACCTTTGCCTATAAAGAGAGCAGGGAATCCCAACAAGTACTGTGAGTTTCATGAACAGGCCAGACATAACACAGATGAAGATCGATAGTTGAAGGAAGCCATTGAGACATTGATAAGGAAAAGGAAGTTGAAGCAGCACCTATTTAGGCAGAGGGCAAATCTGGAGTCAAAAAGAGCAGCACCAAGAAGGAAAGAGGTCGGTCCAGTTGAGGAAGAAAAAGCCTGGAGTTCAAAAGAACTAATGTTGGACAAAGGGAAAGTAGTGGTAGATAATATTGATGATGATGACGAATCATGGATGAAGCCTCCACCCAGTTCGGGCAAAAGAGATGTTATTGACATGATCACTTGAGGATTTACTGGGGGAGAAGTGTCAAATTCAGCACGGAAGAACCACCTAAGAATGATTATGTTGGTTCAGACCAAAGCAGATATCAAACCATTTTGGGATGGAATTCAAACCTCTACCATCACTTTTACTGATGATGACTACGACCCGACGATGCCCGAGGGAGATGATGCAGTAGTAATTAAAGTCATGGTGGCCAACAAGACGATCAGAAGGATGTTGGTGGACCAAGGAAGTTCGTGTGATGTCATCTTCTATGAATTCTTTAAGAAGATGGGTCTCTCAGACTCCGACTTATAACCTTATACATAGGAGCTGATGGTGTTTGATGGGGCTAAGTAGCCTACTAAGGGTTACTTGGACACCATACTAACATTCAAAGGAGAGTCGGGGTCAAAGACGGTACGTACGAGGGTAGATGTGAAATCCCTATTCAATAAGATTATTGAGCATCCATCTCTGAATGTCTTGGAAGCAATGGTCTCAACCCCTCATCTGTTGATAAAGTTCATCGATAAGGAAAACCAGGTGTCCTCTATCCAGGGTGACTAGCAAATGGCGAGGTACTACTATAACCTCAGTGTACAAATGACAAAAATGGAAGAATCTATCAAGAGGAAAAGATTGAATAATGGCGGACCAGTGCCGGAATCCGTGAACCTGATAGATTTGGACCCCAGAGAAGAATTGGCAATGAACCCTGAGAATCCTTAGAGGCCTACACCAGAGGACGGAGTGAAGAAAATTATGCTGGAGGAAAACCCTGCCAGGGGCACGTAGATCAATGACTCCCTGGATGTCAGAATAAAGGAACGGTTGGTTAAGTTGTTGAAGAAGTTCAAACATTTGTTTGCTTGGACGACAACCGATATGCCCAGAATAGATCCAAACTTCTGTTGTCACAGACTCGCAGTTTATCCGGAGTTAAGGGCAGTGGCACAAAAGAAAAGGAGATTGGGGCCAGAGAAGCAGAAAACGACATGCGAGCAAATAGAAGAATTACTGAAGGCCGACTTTATAAGGAAGATGCAATATTCTTCCTGGGTCTCAAATATGGTGATGGTGAAGAAGGCGAACGGTAAATGGCAGATGTGCACAAATTTTACAAATATGAACAAGTATTATCCCAAAGACCCGTACCCTCTTCCTAGTATTGATCAAATGGTATATGATTCTTCAGGGTACCAATTTTTGTCCCTCATGGATGCGTACTCTGGGTAGAATCAAATCCCGATGTGGAAGGAAGATGAGGACAAGACGACATTCATAAATGATAAAGGAGTCTTTTGCTATACGATCATGCTGTAGGGGTTAAAGAACGTCGGAGCCACTTATCAAAGAATGATGAACAACGTGTTTGAAGGAATGAGATTAAAGACGGTGGAGGTGTATGTTGATGATATCATAACCAAGACCCCGGTGGGAGGAGATCACATTGAAGATTTGAGAAGGGTGTTTCAAAGACTCCAGCTATATAACATGAGGTTGAATCTGTTGAAATGTATGTTTGTGGTGCCTACAGGGCGATTCCTGGGCTTCATGCTCACCTAGAGGGGCATAGAGGCTAACCCCGACAAATGCAAAGTGGTGAGGGAACTTCAAATTCCAACCAATATGAGGGAGGTACAATTGTTAAATGGAAAAATGGCAGCACTATCCTAGTTTATACTGAAAATGGCACATCGGTCATTACCCCTCTATAAGGTGTTAAAGAAGAACAAGGAGTTTCAGTAGGGAGAAGAGCAAGAGAGAGCATTCAAGAATTGAAGGAGGTTTTAACAAGACTAGACCCACTAGTATTAACAAGACCAGACCCCAGAGAGAAACTGTTTGTTTATCTCTTCATATTAGATGAAGCTATTGGGGCCACACTGATAAAAGAGACAATTAAAGGCCAGAGACTGGTGTACTTTGTTGGAAAAGTGCTGCAGGGATCAGAGGTCGGTATCAGAAGTTGGAGAAGGCAGCTTTGGTGTTAGTTTAGACTTCTTAACGTTTAAGACAATACTTTCATGCGCATCCTATCACACTCCGGACCGATCTCTCTTTGAGAACAATTTTTCATAAACCAGACCTAGCCAGAAGAATGACGAAATGAGCTATAGAATTGTCAGAGTTTAATATTTCTTACGAACCTAGGAAGACTATAAAGGCTTAAATACTGGCTGATTTTGTAACGGAGCTGACTGGAGAAGCCCTAAAACCATTATGGGAGCAATGAACGCTTTATGTTGATGGATCGTCAAATGGAAAGGGATGTGGGGCCAGAGTGGTTATTGAAAGTGAAGACGGTGTGAGTGTAGAGATCTTTCTCAGGTTTGATTTCAAAATGTCAAATAATCCGATGCAGTACGAGGCCTGTCTAGCAGGACTCAGGGCGGCTTTAGATGTAGAAGCATGAACAATAATACTATGCAATGATTTACAACTTATGATTTTGTATATCAATGGAAGCTATCAGGCCAAAGAGCCGTTGTTACATCAATATCTGGCCAAGGTCAATGAGTTAAGGGAAAAGTTTGTAAGTATGGAGTTTAAGCATGTCCCCAGGGAAGAAAATGTCAGAGCAGATGTTTTGTCTCGATTGGCAAGCACAAAAAAGGTGGGGTCCACAACTACGGTCATACAGAGCACTTTAGCTGCTCCAAGTATTTTGAATCCATTTAAAGTATGCACCATCCAATTCAGAGCCCATCTAGAAGACTCCTGGGTTATTCCAATCATTCGGTATATGGTGAGCGGACAACTTCCGGAGTGCCCGCTAAAGAAAAAGATGTTGGAGAAGGAGTTACCAAACTTTGTGTTGGTAGATGGAAACTTGTTCAAGAGAGGGATATCTGCTCCTTACTTAAAATGTTTGAATGAAGTTGAGGTTAAAGATGTTTTAACCGAAGTGTATGAGGGCACATGTGGCCACCACTGCGGAGGAAGGAGTCTAGCTAGAATGATTCTGCGGGTAGGCTACTGGTGGGCCACTTTAGCTAAGGACACAGTCAAATATGTCAAGAGGTGCGATGCTTGCCAAAAGAACAATGAACACCATGTCTCGACAGAGGAATTATTCACATCGGCGGTCCCATGTCCTTTTCATCAATGGGCATGGATATCTTAGGACCTTTTCCAAAGACAGTAGGAGGAGTCAAGTATTTAATAGTCGCAATAGACTACTTCACTAAGTGGATAGAGGCAGAGGCAGTTGTACACATCACAGTGGTACATACCAGAAGATTTTTCTTTGAAAAATGATCACAAGGTTTGGAATACCAAGAAAGGTCATCACGGATAATGGAACGCAATTCATAGATTCCAAGTTTAAAAGCCTCCTTAAAGGACTCCAGATCAAGCAAGTATTCTCTTCAGTGGAGCATCCTCAGACTAACGGGCAAGCCGAAGTAGCAAACAAAGAAATTCTCAAAGGTTTAAAGAAACGGCTTGATGATGCAAAGAGAGAATGGGCCAATCAGTTATGCCATGTTTTATGGGCATACCGGACAACACCACACTCATCTATAGGAGAAACACCATTTCGGTTGGTATATAGAGTGGACGCAGTTATACCAGTTCAGATTAACCAAATTTTGCCAAGGGTATAAGATTTTGATAATGAGGGCAATGGCTTGAGGTTAAGAAACAAGTTATACCTACTTCCGGAAGTTAGAGAAGTAGTGTTCATGCGAGATCAAGCAATCAAAGCTAAGGCCGTAGTACGTTACAATGTCAAGGTTCAGAAAATAGGATTTAATGCAGGCGATCTCGTTCTGAGGAAGGCATCAGTTGGAAACCGCTTGACACACCAAGGAAAGCTAGCACCAACATGGGAAGGAGCATACCGGGTGAATGAAGTGACTCTGGGAGGAGCATATCAACTGGAAACCTTACAAGGTGAAACTTTCAAGAATAAATAGAATGTAAAGAACTTACGTGTATATTACAGCTAACTGGCGCTACAAGTTGTGTACTCTTTTTCCCTACCTAAGGTTTTTCCCACATGGTTTACTTAGGAGGTTTTTAGTGAGGCATGCAGTCGAGGTGCTTATTCAGAAATAAAATACAAGTTTAAAGTATTTGTTGCTTTCTATTTGGTTTCAATGGTGGTTCATTTATATTAAACCCTAGAGCGGTTGAAAATGCCCCAAAGTGGTTAAACCCCAAAGTGGTTGAAAAAACCCCAGAGTGGTTCATATATATTAAACCCCGGAGAGGTTGAAAAATCCCAGAGAAGTTAAACCTAAGAGTGGTTGAAAAACCCCAGTGGTTAAACCCTAGAGTGGTTCATTTATATTAAATTCCGGAGTAGTTGGAAAACTCCAGAGTGGTTAAACCCCAGAGTGATTAAACCCCGAAGTGGTTGAAAAACCCTAGTGTTTAAACCCCGGAGTGGTTAAAAAGCCCAGAGTGGTTAAACCCCAAGTGGTTGAAAAAACCCCAAAGTGGTTAAACCCCAAAACGGTTGAGAAACCCCAGAGTGGTTAAACCTCGGAGTGGATGAAAAACCCGAGTGGTTAAACCTCAGAGTGGTTGAAAAACCCCAGTGGTTAAACCCCAAAGTGGTTGAAAAACCCTAGAGTGGTTCATCTATGTTAAAACTAAACGGTTAAGTATAGATTATTAAAGTATTATATGAAGAAATAATAGCGCCTGAATATTATCAAAGGAATCTGTTATGCGACATTGACTGATGCAAGTAGTTAGGAAAGTAAAAGGTGGTATAAAAAAACATTAATTTCATTGCAAAAAATAGTAGTTACAAAAGGAGAGGGCACACCGGCCAACCAAACATTGTCAAAACAAAAGAGGGCAGAGCTCATCCCATCTACAAAGCAAACGCAAAAATAAATCTAAGGGTTGGAGGGGCCATCGTCCTCCTATTCTCTCTCTGATCTAGCGTCAGCCTCGTCATTATTTTTGTTCTCCTCCGGAAGGGTATCATCTTCCCCAACAGCCAAAGGTGTGAATTTGAAGGCTCATTAGAAGGGACATAGGACTGATCGCCCATCTCGGTCATAACTCACCATTGCGGAACCAGTTAAAGAAGCCAATCTTGTTTAGGTTGAGAGGGGTACCTCATTTCCGATAAGCAACCTGGCGAACCGCGTGACTGAAGGAGTCCATAGTGGCACGAGAAAACTTCAGCATGTCATCTTTATATTTGGCTTGCTCGTCCTTGACCACCGTGGATAA
Organism: Clitoria ternatea; assembly: GCA_037962975.1. Lineage (NCBI taxonomy): Eukaryota > Viridiplantae > Streptophyta > Magnoliopsida > Fabales > Fabaceae > Clitoria > Clitoria ternatea. The sequence continues at coordinate 99,588,297 of CM075674.1, read as the reverse complement.
ATCTTCATTTTTCTTTTGGAGCTCAGTCACAAAGTTCTCCAGGTCACCCACCTTACCACGGAGTTTGTCCCTTTCTTTTTTCAGGTCTTCCTAAGATTGCTAGAGAGCATGCTTTGTTTCATTGAGGGTCTTAATCCTCTGATGAGCCCACCCACAATCTTTAGAGAGACAGGAATTTTTCTCCCTCAATCACTCCATCTCTTGTTGAGGCCCTTCAGTGGCGGCAGAGTAGATGGTAGAGAGAGTCTGGATGTTGTACCACATCATCGTCTCCAAGGCGAATGTGATATCATCTTGCTTAAGTCCTTCCTTAAGCCGAAAGGGGAACTCGAAGCCGACGTTGGGAGGAGAGGTACGGACAAGGAGCTCTTCCAGAGCCTCCATTCCAGAAGTAGGAACTGGATTGTCATCTTCAGTAGGCATTTTAAAGGCCACTGCCTTACCCTTATCCAAAGCCCTCAGGACTGGGTCAACCTTTTGCCTCTTCGAAGCACCCTCATCCGACTTTCTCCCCTTCTTCTTGTTGGGCACGTTCTCCACAGCAATAGTCCCACCCAGATGTTTAGGTTTGGGGCCTTCTTTAGCTTGAGAGTGACGTTGTTCTCGGTAAAAACATCAACCATCGAACCCTCCATGAGCTGACGGAGGTTCTCCAAAGTATTGACACTCATGTTTCCTGAAAAAGACAAGTTACTAGTAAAACTGAGGTATAAGAAATTATAAAAAGGGGAAGTGAAAGAAGGGATAAATACCCAAATGAGTAAGGTACTCATTTCATGTCTCCGTAATGCCAAGGAGAGAGCGGCATTTGAGGATAGCACCTCGGGAAAGATTATGAAGGGCGTCGACCACAACCCTAGAAGGTTCGAAGAGGGAAGAGTCCTCGAAAGCATAAGTCGTGCTCTCTAGAAGAAAATGTTTATGAGTCCATCTGGTATGGATCTTGAACCGACCTTTCTCGTCCTTCCAGAAAGGGGGGTCTGTCCCCTTAACAAAGAGTTTCAGAAAAGAGTTCTTGAAGGATGCCCTTGCTATCTTACAGGACTCAACGAACGCCTCAAAGTTAACGATGTCACTCTCACACCTCAAGTTTATAAATCCCATGCCAGTACCACCTCGGCGTATCACGCGGTGAACCAGAAGAAAATAGCGACGGTCAGGGTGAAACCTAAATGCTTGCCAAGGACCTCTAAGGCAAGATCAAGGCCTAACCGTTGGGATGAAGTTGACTGAGGGCGATGTCTAAACAACGCAGTACCCTTATTTTAAATTTATTTAAGGGGAACTAGACTCACACATTTGTTATTGTGTAATCATGGAAAAATAAGAAACGGTCCCTTGGAATATGGTAAATTCGCTCTGTGAGTGTAGGGACAAAAAGGGTGAAGGAGTTGGCATACTTCCTAGCATGCCAGTGATACTCAATTTCATGCTCCACGTCGTCCGTAGACTTGGCAAGGAGGCTGTAGACGACCACTACGTCTTGAGAAACCCAAAAATACGGGTCTTTAACTTTTTGAGCTAGCCAGTTCACTTTGTGAGCTATCATGAAGGTGTCGTCAGGATCGTTCCTCAGTACGGATGAACCAGCAGCATCCATGGTGACGACGTGCTCTAAAAATGGTACAGTGGAATAAAAGTCAATATCATCAACGTAGTTGTGCACTACGCTAGAATCCTCACCTCGGTCCGGAGACAAGAGACGGTTCCTTGGAATATGGTAAATTCGCTCTGTGAGTGTAGGGGCAAAAAGGGCGAAGGAGTTGGCATACTTCCTAGCACGCTAGTGATACTCAATTTCAAGCTCTACATCGTCCGTAGGCTTGGCAAGGCGGATATAGACAACCACTACGTCTTAAGAAACCTAAAAATATAGGTCTTCAGCTTTCTGAGCTAGCCAGTTTACTTTATCAGCTATTATGAAGGTGTCGTCAAGATCGTTCCTCAGTACGAATGAACCAGCAGCATCCATGGTGATAACATGCTCTAAAAATGGTACAGTGGAATAAAAGTTAATATCATCAACATAGTAGTGCACTACGTTGGAATTCTCACCTCAGTCCGGAGACAAGAGAGGTAAGGGTGATTTAGGTTCCCAAACTCCGAAGATAGAAGACTGCAGCTCCTGGGAATTCAGATTACCCCGGTTGACTGGAGTCATCCACCTGCAGATATCCGTTTGTGTGATCCGAGGTCCTTAATGAGGAACCTCGGGTGGCCAAAAAATAGAGGGGTTTGGAATTATATTGCAAGAATTGTCTCGATCTTGGCCGTGGTTAGCAGAAAAAACAAAAATGTATCAAATACCGTCGCTAAAATTTATCAAATACCGTCACTACCTCCGTCTCTAAGTCAGACCCGTTGCTGACACAGTCGCTAATGTTTACCTCTAAAATTAACGATGAGAGTCTATACGTCACTAACTTTGGCGCCGAACAAAATCATCGGAGGGAACATCTTAGTGATGGATAGACTTTTGTCGCTAAAGTTGGCGCCAAACAAAACCAAAAAAACATTGGTGGGAAACCAAAAATTTAAAATGTAGCAATGGATATCTTCGTCGCTATCTCTTTGGCTAAGTGGGCGACGGTGCATCTATCCGTCGCTAGATAAGCCAACGAAGTGACGACCTTTTTCTTCATCGTTAAGTTGTACATGTGGCAACTTTTATAAAATATCCACGAATTTAGCTTTATCTAGCGACGGGTTTGCATCGACGCTATTGTGCAGTTAATTTAGCGACAATTAGACTACGTCGCTAGTTGTGCCACAATAGCAACATGGTGTGTCGTCGCTATTTGTATTCAGTTCAGTGACCGGTTCTCTTCTTCCATTGCTAGTTCTGCCAGTTAGTGACTTTCTTAACGATGGGTTGTAACCATTGCTAAGTTTTTAATCTAACTCAAACAACAGCCTTCCCTCAATCATTTGCCCTAACCTTCCCCCCTCTCTCAGTCTCCGTCTCCCTCCCCTATCAGTGTCCCTCTCCCTTTATCTCCATCTTTCTTCTTCCCTCTATCTTCAAAACTCCTTCCTTCTCTCCAAAGCTTCCTTCATTCGTCTCTCTTCTTCCTTCTATCTTCGAAACTGCCTCCCTCTCTCTAAAGCTTCCTCCCTCCCTCTCTCAGTCTTTATCTTCCTCCTTTTATCCATCTCTGAAACTGCCTCCTTCCCTCTCTTTGAAGCTCTCTCCCTCCATCCTTTCTGCGTCAAAAGCTCCTTCGAAGCTGCCTCTGATTTTACCTGCAATTGTACTCTCTCCAACAACGCCTCCTTCGCGTGTCCCCTACTTGTACTACTTTTTCTTTCCTACTGGAAAAGATTGAATTTGGTTATTTAGTTCAATATAGTATTGATTATCTTATTTTGAACTTTGTAGCTTTTCCCCTATGTTTCCACCTTATATTGTCTTGTGAAATTAATACTTGGTGATGGTGTCTTTGAGTTTGGTTAGGGTCTAAGCTGGTAGTGTTGTGTTTAGGGGTAAAGATAATCTCGGTGGTACTAATTGGTTATGCTTACGTGTGACAAATGAAATTGTCTTATAATGATAAGTAAATCGATTAATTGTAGATTTCATATGGTGTCATTCCTGGAAGACAATAGCAACTGCATTAGTAATTACTTTGTTTGTAGCAGTCTATAAACAATTTGGGTATCAATGATGTTTTTACTCTGTTATTTTGATAGTGAATCAGCAGTTTTGTAGTTTCAAAACTACCTTTATGTTGGTTTATAGTGGTTAATACTTAGTAGATATCTGTAGATTGGCCACAATTCAATGTATTATTGAATCTAGATTCTTAAGTGTTACTTATTGGGAAGTTTTCTATTAGTGTTGGCTGGAATAACTTTGTTATTTACGACCCTGCTAGTGGTAATAAATATGCATAATGCTTGTTAGAGAACAAAGGAAGCATATACGATTAGCATATTGGTTGAGTTCTTCAACTAGATCCAGGAGCTTGTTTGGCTTACAACTTCACTTTTAAGTTTATCATTTAATGGTGATCATTTAAGATAATGTATATATAATTCTATTTGCTACCAGCTTCTGTTTGTCATGTATGGTTCTGTTTACTCTATAAATTGATGGTTATAGTTGGTTGGTAGTTGGTTGATGCTAGATTTCTGAAGAGGGTCAGTTGATCTTTTGACTTTGGCTATCTGAATTTTAATTTGTTGTAGTCCTCTTGTCAATAGTTTATAGGTGGGGTTCATTTTGCATTCAAACCTTTTCTTTATTTCATATGAAAATATTAAGGAAAAAGATATACAAAACTCTAAACTTTGAATTTGACAGTTCATAACCATTTTGGATATTGAAAGATATACAGTTCTATCAGTTCACATATTTTAAATTCATTCACACACACACTTTCTCTCCTTCTTTATGTGCGTGTGTGTTTATTCTTAAGAGAATGAATGTCTTGAAAGAAAATTTACACACTTTCTATCTCCTTCTTTATTGATTATTGCATAAAAACTAGCCTAGCATCTGGTGATGGTTACATATGAACCTTGACCCACTCATTTTCAATTATAATCATATAGTTGAGTTACTTGTTATAATGAATTATGCTTTCAACCCTTAAAGTCTTTTAAAAAAATTAACTCACACGTAATGATTCCCTAACCTGCACTAGCTTCTTACTACCTACTACAAAATATGCTTTACAACATAATGCATGGGGACCTAATTACGTAGTTGTCTATTATTGACTGGTAAAGCTACAAGTTTATTTTAGAAATTGTTCTTATACATCTAAGATTACAATGAAGATAATGTTGGCATTAAATTAGTTCTTTATAAACTAAATTAATAATAATAAAGAAAAAAGTATTATATTCTTTATAAACATTTTTGGCATCACAACCGTAAGTGACCACTAAAAAAACCCTAAATAGCTACCTACATGTAGCGACCACCCGAAACCCGTCGCTAAATAGTGACCGATTTAGCGACCGCTAGGAAAAAAGAGACAAAAAAACTTTAGCGACTCCTTTAGCGACAATAGCAAAAAGTGGTCGCTAACAATTGTAATTTTCCGTCACTAATACCGTCGCTAACTCGACCGTCGTCGCTGGTGCGGTCGCTAGATTTCACGTCCTACTTTTTTTTCCCTCCAAGGGTTTCTGTTGGCGCCAACAAATAGCGACGGTCATTGCCGTCGCTGAGTTCCCCTCTAATCATTAGCGATGTTTAGACCGCGTCGCTATGTTTTACACTAGTGACGGGTAGTCGGCCGTCGCTATTATTTTTGGTCTTCCCTCCATAATTTTACTTTTAAGAAGGGAAGGTAGTGACGGTGGGGTGACACCGTCACTAATATTCAGGAGATTAATGACGGAATTTGTTTACCGTCGCTAATATTCAAGGGAGTAGTCACGGGATTGGTTGGTCGTCGCTATGATTTTTGGTCTTCCCTCCACAATTTTACTTTTAAGAAGGGAAGGTAGTGATGGGGGTGACTCTGTCGCTACTATTCAGGAAATGAGTGACGGAATTGGTTGGCCATCGCTAATATTTAGGGGTTAGTGACAGAATTGGGTTGCCCTCGCTAATATTCAGGGGTTAGTGACGGAATTGTGTTGCCGTCGCTAAATGTTTTAATTATAGTGACGTTTTTATCGACGGTTGTGGGTCGTCGCTAATGGTTTGTAATACTCGACCAGAGCCTCTCCCCTAATCATTTGCCCTAAATCTCCCTCCCTCCCCCCCGACTTCCTCCGTCCTTCTCCCTTACTCCCCTGACTTCCTCTCTCCCTTACTCCAACTCCCTCCGTCTGTCTCCCTTCCTCTGCCAATCTCCTTCCCTCCCTCTTACGAGTCCCTTTGTCCCGTCCTTTGGATCTCTCTCCCCCTCCGTCTCCTTTGGAGCTCTCTCCTTCTGTCCCGTTCAGAAGCTCCCTCGCTGGCAGCTCAGCAGATACAGTAACGTCATCGGCGAAGTCGGGGGCCTCACCGGTGAACCTGTCATCCTTACGCTCACCTCACCAGCAACACTCTTCATCGACACTCTCGCATGTATCAAAATTCAACCCTTTCTCTTAACTCTGTCTATATTGGTCAACTGTGTAATCTTGTTACCATAACTTTGGAGTTATAAACCCTTTCTCTTACGATTTTACTGCAGATTTTAACTACCTTAGTTATAAACCCTCAGTTCAGACTTTAGGGTTTGATGTTTTAGACTTAGTTAAAAATAATTTGATCAATCAATCCTTTAGAATCTGATTGGTTTCCACTTTTTATTAGATTTATATTTTTGTCCCTCTTGTTTCAATTTCAACAATATTTTCCAAACTGTTTCAAGTTGATGCAACCCCTTATTGGGTTTGATGGAGATGTTTCAGTACCCTTGTTGTTTCCATGGCATAAATTTAGATGCTTTAATAGGTTCATGATTGTGTTATTGACATTTTGCTTTTTATATAGAATGAACTGATAGATGAGAGTGGGAAATTTAGATATCCTGATAACTAGTGAAACATTTGGGGAGCAAAATGGTTAATGAAATAGAAAAGTAGCGCTGTGGGTGGGCAAGTTAGGGAAGCACCTTCCCTGTTGGCATTGTCCGTTAATACATCATGGAATCATCTTATGTATCTAATGAAAGGAAAATTTTGAGTTTTCAGTTTTGATTGTCACGTAAAGGGAACATCCAACCCATTAGGGTGTGCCTAGTAGTGAGGGTGTGGGTAATTTAGCTTGAGGTCATAGGTTCAAACCTCAATTTGCATTATAAACAAAAAAGGCAACATCCATATACTAGCTGAACTCTAGGGTCTAGGCTCAAACTGCATTATATTTTGATTTATGTATTACATATTAGGTTCTGATAAAAGGACTGTAAATCTTTTACAACTGAATTTGTCTTAATGTTTTCAAAATTTCAGCATCCTGTAAGTGTTCCCCCTGCCACGAATTCAAGGCTTCCACCTCTGAAGCCAGAGCCTGTTGACGCAAGGAAGAAGCTGTTGCACGAGGTGTGTTTACGTTTCCTGATCTTGTATGTGAAGTGCTTAATGAAACTGTAGAAAATTACTTAGTGGTTGCATGCTTTATCACTTTTAAAAACCAATTGTTTCTGTTGCTAGTTTTTTCTTTTTCTTTCTATCTTTTATTGGGGCGGGGATTATTTTTGCCTGTGTCAACATTCAATTGATAGTTATAACAAAATTCCATATATGTCTGTATTATACCTAAATACAGAAGTCAAACAGAGTCCATAAAGTATTTGTAATGAGTAAAATGTTCTTAAAACTACAAACAGAGCACAGGGTCAGCTTAAGCAGCTTGTAATATTTAAGTACAATTTTTTATCAGTGTAATAACTGCAAATATACTCAAAAAAATGTTTTTCTTATTCTGTTGCCTATTCAATCAATGGTCATGCACAAAGTAGGAAAACAGTGGCATGTAATTGAACTTATTTCAACATCAATCCAATAACTTAAAATATTTCCCTCTTGTGACCCATTCTGATTTTTGAATTGTGACCACTTAAAATTCAAGAGAGAAAATTGTGACCTATTCTGATTTCTAAAAGTTGCTTAACTTACATTCATTTTTCCCTCTTGTTCAAAAACCATGCTAGCCTTTCCAATTTCAAATCTATCAGACAAATATACCACGTTTTATCTCACCAATTATGAATGTTAAATTGAGTTTAGAATCATACGTTACACAGTCTAGTTGTTAAGCTTGCAAGGACAGGCTCATAATCTAGCAGCCATATTACAAAATACTATCATTGTGAAACACAAATGGACCAGCCATTAAAATTTCAAATATTCAACAAGGATTGATTAGTGATTCAAAGTTCAAGACAGAATGGTAGAAAGATTAGAATTTTAAGAAAATATAGGATAGCATATAGCTGTTGACAGGTTGCCTAAACACATATAGTATCACTACAAAGATTCAGAATCAGAGGCATACCTTATATTTGATAATTTTTAGACATTAACATCCAAATAAGAAATTCCAGAACTTGAGACTGAGTCTCTGCCAAAGTAAACCTTGTAGCAGCTTTTACATGTGAGTCACCGGACCTCTGGGTTTTAGGAAAATGAGAGAAAGGATAGGCATGCCATCCCCTTGAATACAAGAGGTCTCCGTGACATACATGTCCTCTTGGATATATTTCTTTTACAGCATATAGCAACATAAACACCAAAGAGCATCACAAGCAAAGTCCAATCAGCTCATACGAGATTCAAATCAATCAGCTCATACCTGCTTTATTTTTCCACCTCCAGCTTTTGCTCCATAAATTTAGCGTTAGACTTTGTGCCCTCCATCTTCCTCATTTTCACATGCATGTGTCTTTTTCAACAACAAAAAAAAGATTTTTTGAATACTAAGATTTTTCTTTAAAGTATTTTTCATACCATAAATTCAAAGACTAATTTTTATTCTCAATGGTGAATGCAGCCAACATACAACATTGGATTGATACTTTTTCCCTTCATTTACTTTTACTCTCTTACTTTTACTTTTACCATAAACTCAAGGGCTAAGATGAAGCTGTTTTTGCCTTCTAGGCACATCCGTTCAATTAAATGAAGGTGTACTATTTATATTTTTTAATGATTTTATTAAACACTTCTATTATGTATTTTCTATTTGGTTGGGAGGGAGTTGAGTGACTTAGCCCATTGATCTTGTTTAGTAGGCTAGAACTAATATATACCTTCAGAAACCCATTTGACTCCATTATCCTGTCCTTTATTTTGAATATCTCCAGTAAGATTTAGGGGTGCTGATGCAAATCCTGGATAAGTTTTAAATTCGTTCATCTGAAGAACAGTTACAAAAAGCCCCTAAACAGGGAAGCGTTTATTTTAGGTAACTAATTGGTTAATATATTCTACGAGATTGAATATTAATTGAGAGTTAGGAAATTAAGAAAATGTTGAGAATTACCCAACTGGGAGAATTTACAGAGGGACCATGCCACCCTATGTGTGCCATATGCTTTACATCTGTCGGATATCCAATCTGTATTTCTTGTTCTTTTTCACTTTTTGCCAAGTGAAATGCAATTCAAGGGGAGACAACATAATGTGCGTATTTGGTATATTATTAGTACGCTATACTTTGAGCATGTTCTGGGTTTTGATGATGAACTTAATCTATAATTTGTTTTACGTGTCTCTCTTTGTTTAGTTTCCTTGTTACTTGTGTAATGTGTAATGTTGTTTGTTAGTGGAGAGCAGAGCTCATTAGGCATTGGTTTTGTGTGCTGATAATATGATTTTTTATGCATGTGTAATGTTGTTTGTTAGTGGAGAGCAGAGCTCATTAGGCATTGGTTTTGTGTGCTGATAACATGATTTATGATGCATGTGTAATGTTGTTTGTTAGTGGAGAGCAGAACTCATTAGGCATTGGTTTTATGTACTGATAACATGATTTGGTGTTCACAACTCTCAATATCATATACAATGCATAGCATATATATATTTATCTACACTGGGAAGTTTTCTGTATGTAATAGGCTCTTTCTAAATTTGGGAAATGTCTAGTTTACAGGAGAGACTCTGCCAAAATTTTGGCAGGCTCCTTTTCTTAGGGAACTTAAAAAATGAAACTCAACTTTAATAATGTAGAGTTTAGTCGTATGTGTACCCAGTAGATTCCCGTTCAAGTTTCAAAACAACCGGCTGATGCACCGTGTTGTGTTGGATCTTGAATTGTCCCAGTTGGATAGTTTGGTATGAATTTGTAACCGGTAGGGCGTAACCCATCAATGTTGTATGTGGTCTATCTTTAGACATTGAATGTTCATTTGAAATTTCGGTTATGGTGTTTCGTATTGTCCCCAGGGTGCATGTCTGCATGTGGTGTTTCATACCATACGTATCTCTGTGTACTCGGGGACCAATGCGAAATGCTGCCGAAATTTTAAATGAACATCAATGACACAAGATAGACCATATACAACATCGATGGGTTACGGATGGTTGCATATTCATTCTGAATGGGATAGGGCCCCACCAATTTGCAACATCAAAGAGATAGAGTGATTCACAACCGATAGTCAAATAAAATTTTAAAAATGTAAAGTAACAGAAATTGTGCTTATTAGATATTGTAAATGGAGGTACCGGCAAATCGTCGATGGATGTACAACCGACTAGATCGCAGTCGATGAGTGACTGAGGAGTTTATAATGGGGCTATTAGAGTTCATTCCGTTCGCTATGGCAAACACGCATGGATTTGAAGCGACTCAGAAGATTCATTGTCTGTGCTCAAGGTGCAAATGCATGAGTTTTGAATACGTGGATGATGTCATGTGCCACCTAACTGAGAAAGGGTTCATGGAAACATACCACTGCTGGTATAACCATGGTGAGCAGTTACCGCCTAGACCATCAGACGTAACTGTGCAACAGTCTTACTATGAGGTTGGAGGAAACAGGGATACGTACAACAACATAGAACAAATGGTGATGGATCATGTTGGACCCTCCACCGGGCGTATGCTAGAACATGATGACCAAGTAGGTCATGGAGACTCTGACAATGTAGAGGAGGATCCTAATCCGGAGGTGAAGAGATTTTATGATTTGTTAGCGGCGGCTCAGACTCCATTGTGGGACGGGTGCAACAGTCACACTGAGTTATCCGCCTCCTTAGCTGCTTTAAGCCTAAAGGCAGATTATAATCTTTCTGGAGGTTGTTTTAATAGGATGGTTAATCTGATGGGTTCCACCATGCCTAGTAATCATCGAATGCCAACAAACCTGTACCATGCTAAGAAACAAGTGGCAAACTTGGGGTTGGGTTGTGTAAAGATAGAGTGTTGTGTTGGCGGATGTATGTTGTTCAGAAATGAATTTGCAGATAAGAGTGTCACAAAATGTCTATATTGTAATGAGGAACGCTACAAAACCGTTAAAAGGAGAGGGAAGGTAACCCGGACGGCCAGGAAGAAAATATGGTACTTCCCTATAACACCGCGTCTTCAACGCCTGTATGCCTCATTATCCATGGCAAAACACATGCGTTGGCATGCTCTGAACCGAACACAAGAGGGGTTTCTTTGCCATCCTTCCGACGGGAAAGCATGGAAGTGTTTGGATGAGCTATATCCAGACTTTTTTGGCAAGCTGCGCAATGTAAGACTTGGCTTATGTACTGATGGGTTTACCCCGTTCGGTCAATATGAAAGAGCTTACTCTTGTTGGCCAGTCATACTGACCCCATACAATCTGCCTCCTGATATGTGTATAAAGAGGGAGGTCATGTTTCTATCTATACTGGTTCCAGGACCCAAAAATCCAAAGGCAAACATAGACGTGTTTTTGCAACCGTTGGTTGAAGAATTATCACAATTGTGGGATGTCGGGGTAATGACATACGATGCGTCGTTGAAGAATAATTTCATGATGCGTGCTGTTTTGATGTGGACTATTAACGACTTCCCAGCCTACGGTATGCTTTCTAGATGGTCAACGTCTGGGAAGCTTGCTTGCCCTGTATGCATGGAACATACCGGGGGGAATCACTCCCTGTTAGTGGCAAGACAAGTTTCTTTGACTGTCATAGAAAGTTTCTACCGTTGGATAACCCGTTTAGGAGAAACAAAACCGCTTTTAAGAAGAACAAGGTTGTTAATGAACCTCTACCCCGTAGGTTATCCGGTGCACGGGTTTGGCAGAGGGTCGAAGAGTATCCCTACATCTGGGATAAGAGTGTTAAGGAGTTTGCGGGTTATGGTAAGGAATACCACTGGGTGAAGCAGAGCATCTTGTGGGATTTGCCATATTGGAAAGACTTATTGTTAAGACACAACATTGATGTCATGCACACTGAACGTAATGTTTTCATGAATATTTTTGACACTGTTATGGACATCAAGGGGAGAACAAAGGACAACGAGAATAGTCTTCTAGACCTTCCGATTTGGTGTTCTAGGAAGGAGTTTGAATTGAGGGATGCGGGACATGGAAGAATGTTTAAACCCCATGCAAAATATGTTTGAACTAGACCGTAATAGATTTCTGTGTGTATTTGGATGAAAGGGTGACCCTGCCTGACGGATTCGCTTCTAACTTGAGTAGATGTGTCGACGTGAAGGAGGGCAGGGTGTTTGGCATGAAAAGTCATGATTGCCATGTCTTTATGCAACAACTACTCCCGTACGCGTTTCATGCCTTACCGAAGCCTATTTGGAAATTGTTGGTTGAGTTGAGTCACTTCTTTAAGGAGTTGATGACAACTTCGTTGACTGTGGAGAAACTTGTGAAGATGGAAGAAACCATCCCGGTATTGATTTGTAAGTTGGAGCAGATTTTCCCACCAAGTTTTTTTGACTCGATGAAGCATTTGCCTATCCATCTACCGTACGAGGCCTTGGTTGGTGGCCCCGTGCAGTATCGTTGGATGTATCCATTCGAAAGGTGAATGCCAGAACTCTTTAATTTCCTTCCAAACATTTCTTATAATAGTTTTTTCTAACTTAATTTGTTTATGATTTGAAGATTCTTACGCTCTTTAAAAGACAAAGTGTCAAACAAAGCCTGCGTTGAAGCATCAATTTGTGAGGCATACTTAGTCGAAGAAATGACAACTTTTACTTCTTTCTATTTTTCGATGGAGATAGAAACTAGAATGAGTAGAATTCCCCGCAATCTTGGGGTAGCCACCCACACAGGGTTTGATGAACAAATATCGATTTTCAACTATCCTGGTCATCCAGGGGGCAACATCACAAAATGTTACATTGATGAGAAAGATCTAAAGGCGGCTCACTTGTACACTTTTCTAAATTGCCCAGAAGTGGAACCCTTTCTTGAGTAAGTCATAAAATTTATATGTTACATTCTAAACCTAGCTTTTATAGTATCTAAATTTGTTTCCTTTAAATAGCTTATATATAGATATGCTAAAACTTGAGCAAAATGATTTAACTGATGACCAAATTCATAGTGAGGTGTCATCCAAGTTCGTTGTTTGGTTCACACAACACGTAAGACTCGTATACCGAGTATTTTTTATCTGTGCTTCTAACTCCTGATATCTAACAATGCCCTATTTGTTATGTTGTACATAGATACAAGACCCTAACAACCATATTGAAGATTCTTTACTCCAAGCCCTTTCTTGGGGGCCAGTGAAAACTGTTAAAAAATGGCCTATTTACTACGTAAATGGCTATAAGTTTAATATTCTTCAATGGAGTGAAGGGATGCGTACCCATAACTACGGGGTTTGTGTTAGAGGCACCGCCGGATAGTTGGAAGAAGACTTTTATGGAGTGCTGACGGAGATTGTTGAAGTTTTGTTCTCTGGACGACTAAGAAGAGATATTGTTCTATTCAAATGTGATTGGTTCGACAACACAATCGGTGTTGGAACAAAGGTTGACAACAACTACGGCTTAGTTGAGGTCAAGAAGAATGGTAGATATAAAGGGTTTGATCCCTTCATTTTTTCCCAACAAGCTGAGCAGGTTTATTACACTGACTTCCCGGGAGGACATCGGGACTGGTATGCAGTAATCAAGGCCAAGGCCCAAAGTCAGATCACTGACGATGTCTCCGAGGAGGTCGATAACGCTTATCAGCTTGCACCACACGAGCTCAACGATGGCAATTTGTTGTTCAACATTGATCCAGTCATAATGGATGAGACACTCGCCACTACGGGGGGTGAACACATTGACAAAGACCTTGTCTCTCGATCAAAATGGTCTAGGGCTGATCTGGATACTGATGAAGTTGTTCAAAAAATAACGATAGTGACACTGAAACTGAGGGGGAATTTGAAACTGAAACAGACACAGAGTATGTAGTTGTTAAACATATATACATAGGTTTATATATATATATCCTAAGACTAACCTTTCTTTTCATGATTTTATCCAAAGATGACGGGACGTCGACTACCCTTCAGTAGGAGTGGTGGGTCCAGGACCCCGGCATCCCGTCTGGGGACTCCCAGCCCAGAGCAGGGAACCACTCCATCACCACTACAGCAAACCACCCCATCACCACCACAGCGGACCACTCCATCACCACCACAGCTGACCACCCCATCACCACCACAGCTGACCACCCCAGAGCAGACTCCTGGAGTTGGTGGCTTGGAGGACCCTGGCCATCAGGCCACCCCACCTCCGGCATCCCCTCTACCCATGTTGGTACCCGTGCCGGCCGGCGACGAGTAAGTGACTAAAACTCAAATACTTTTATGTTATTTGTATGGTACTTTATTTTAAACTTTTGTATGGTACTTTATTTTAAACTTTAGTGGAAAGACTTATTGGTTTATTGTATGTTACTTTAATTAGTATTTGTATAGATTGAATTATACTAGGAACTCTTCTGTTTGTAACAGGATAACTATTTAAACTTGGAAATGTTACATTTACAGGGGAGACTCTGTCGGAATTTTGGGAGTCTCCCTAGATTGTGTGTTGTTTTACTCCTAATATAATTGTTGTCATTATAGCTTTGTTGATAGTAGTCGCACTACCAAAGTGATTACTAAGGTTTTAAAGGCCCAGTGGGATGGTCCATATATATCTTAGACAGATGCTGGGAAGGTTGTCCAAGATAGGTGGTTTGACACCTTCTCGGTAAGTTACCACATCAATTTGTTGTGATTTGATTTGTAAAATAGACCTCTTATTAATTTTGATTTCTCATTTCATTTTACAGCGTGATTATCAGTGGGCAGAGGGTATGATTGATGAGATTAGGAAGGTCTTTTCCACAAAGACCTCTAAAATCATCAAGAGTACCCTTTGGAAGGTGAGGGACAAGGGTGAGTGCCCTCGTTGGATCCCCGAGGACCATTGGGACGGGATGGTCCAGAAGTGGGGCGGTGTCCCGTTCCAGCAGGCGAGTGCTCAGAACAGGGCAAACAGAGCCGCCGATGTTGCAGCCTCAGTTTACACTGGGGGTAGCATTTCAACCCTCGAGCACAAGAAAAGATTTGTAAGTATATTTATGTTAAACATTTCTATTATGATTCGTCTGACATGTTTACAAATAATAATCTCAATGTTTTTTGTCCACCACAGGAGCTTAGGGAGCACCGGGAGCCTTCTTTGTTTGAGGTTATGCAAATGACCAAGAAGAACAAAGCCGGTGCATGGGTAAACCAGAAGACTATAGATCTAGTGGTATTTACTTTTAACTCACACATGCTTATAATTTACAAATCAGCTTACTAATCCTATTAGTGTTTTTGAATTTACAGGAGGCGTATCAGGCCAGGAGGGCCGAGAAGGAGGCGGACCTGGTGGCTTCGACTCCTGAAGGGGAGGTTCCTCCCACCCTGTCTTGTTCCAACGACAACGCCATCTATATGGAGGCTGTTGGCGGTGTGAACAAGAAAGGGAGGGTCTTTGGATTGGGTGACATCGGCACGTAGTTGGCGAAAAAAGGGAAGACCCCTTCCTGTTCCTCTTCGTCTGGTCTTCCGACTGAGGTTGTTCAGGTAATTCAAAACCTGAATGACGAGCTACAGGAGGAGCGACGTCAGAGGCAGCTTTTGGAGGAGCGGGCCGAGGCGGACCGACGGCGGGCCAAGAAGCAGCACGCCGAGACTCGTCGGCAACTTGCTCAGCAGCAGGAGCTACTAATGCAGTTGATGGCGAGACTACCTCCCCCCACTTCCCAGGCGCCCCCACCACCACCACAGGATCCCCCACCACCATGATTGTATTTTTATTATGTATACACATTGTATATTTCATTTACAGTTTTTATATTATATTTCATTCAGTATTTATTTTGTCATTCTTCATTTATTATGTCAATATTTATTGGTAATTAAATTCAAAGAAAAACGCCTTATTGTGATTATCATTAATAATTCAACCTATTTGATAAATAAATTTAATCCATTATTTTATTTTTAATAATAATTTAATATTTTAAAAAAATTATTCAAATTTAATTATAAAATTTTATCACCCAATACAAAATATTAATCAACATTTTTAAAGTTAAATTAACAAAACCTATAAATATTTAAACAATTTTTAAAAAAATAAAAAATCCCATTAGCGACGGACAAAGATGGTCGCTATATAACTACTCAGAGCGACGGATACGTTGGTCGCTATAAGGCCACCTATAGCGACGGACAAAGATGGTCGCTACATAGACCCATAGCGACGGAATAAGGTGGTCATTGTATGGCTACTCTAGCGACGGACAAAAGTCCGTCGCTAAATCATAGCGATAGAGGAGAGTGGCCGCTGTATGGCTACCCATAGCGACAGACAAAATGGTCGCTACATAACTACTAATAGCGACGGGGTAACGGCGTCGCTAGTAGCGACGGGGTACTGGTCGTCGCTGAACGTGGTCAGTTAGCAACGGCTGAAGTAAGTGAAGCAGAGACCATGTTAGCGACGGTGTTATACCGTCGGTAATGTAGCAACGAGGTTTCTATGGTCGCTGATCTATCTTCAAAGAAGGTTTTAGCGATGGTCGTTGGGCCGTCTTAAATACCGTCGCTAGTCCTCTTAGCGACGGCTTTGGCATGGATTAGCGACCAATTGTGTCCGTCGCTAACAGGTGTTCTTTTAGTTGTGAGTGAGTATGAGAAAACACTTGCATAGCTTAAAAGCCATCAACCATACTTTGATCTTTTTAGATGCATATCTTTCTATATTTGTTTTTGAATCAATTTTTCTTTGTTTAATCAATTTTTCTATGCCTTATCAGCAAGTGGCATATACCTTTCATTAGAAAAGGAAAAAGAAGAAACTTATACGCATGAAGTTTGGCTATATATGTATATTATATCAGTATTTAGTTCTATTTTAAAGTATAAAAAATAAATATTTTGATACAAGTCTACCCTTTTAAAAAGATAGACAGAAAAAATGAAAAGAGTATAGGATCATGATAATACATAACTAGATCTGTATCAAACTTCTGAAATTACTATAAAATCTAAATCCTTGTATCTTAGTATCTGCCTTAAGAAAACAAAATCTACAATTACCATTTCTTTTAGTATATTGTGTTTAGGGTTGCCTATTACAACTTGTCCTATAGCAATACTAACATTCTTATAATTTTGACAATTGTTTCATGTCAATGCTAATGAGAAAATGATCTTTTTAATGAATGTCTCATCATTTTTTTTAAAAAATTATATACTTTTTTATTCAAAATTAAGACTAATATACTCACATATAATTCTCAAAATAGGTCCAACATATAATTTTTTGAAATATTCCATTTGTATTTAATAATATGAATCCTGTGGTATTATCAAACCAGCATTATATCAGACACTACCATAAAGTCCCTTTTAATTTTCAACTTTTCACACTTCAAGTAATTTGATCACGTATATAAAGCCTTCAATTGTTTGAGGAAATGCCCATTTGATTGTTTGATGAAATGGCCATTTGATTGTTTCAACTTAAAATATGCTTTATTATCAATTATGAAATCCCCCCCCCCCCAAATTGATGAATCAAAGGCAATTCCCCAGACATGTATCTTTATTCTTTTAGAATGATATAGTCAAGTCAAATATTACATTGCTTGATTAGTTAGACTCGTTAACCAGCCCCTTTTCTTTTTCTATGAGATTTCATTAGTTGCCCACCGAGGTAAAGGAAATAGGCAGGAAAGAAAAGATAATTTTACTGGGGCTCTATTAAAATTAAAATACTATAACTATAGCTTTGAAACTTTCTTAGGTTGCGTTTGTATTTGATGGACCTGAAATAGAATCCTTCTTTTAGGCTTTCAAAGCTACTGTCTTTGCCCATAAATTAGAGTACCTTTGGTTTGAATCACGTACTAAATAAGCTAATAACTATAAGAGCATTGCATGAAGATAGTTTATAGGACATGGAAGCTACTTAGGAGTTTACAAAGTGAAACCATTTGATGAGCATGTTGGGATTGGGAATTTAGAGGAAGAAAGGATCTTATTTCTTTAGAGGAAGAAAGTTTTTTCAAGTTTGTCAGGGGTAGGGTAGAACCTCACACATAAACTTTAGAGGAAGAAAGGATCTTATTTCTTTACATGATGCATCATAGTTTCTATTTCTACATATACACACCAAAGTAAATTAAGTGATTCATCTTGTTCTTGATAAATTTTCTAACAAGACATTGTCTTTTGTTTTTAATTCAGTGATTGTCCCTGCATAACCTCCAGCTCTTTTTGCAGGATGCCGTTGTGACCAGCTGCTTGTACCCCTGACCCTTGTCTTCTTCTAAGGTAAGTTTTTGATCTTAAAATCTCAAGCTCAACTTTCAGTCTTTTAAGGCACACACCTTCAATTTATTTGGTATGTTTGGCTTGTTAGAATTTGATGATTGTTCTATGGTTGGTCTGTAACTGCCTTGCTTTTCTATGTTGTATACATAATAGTCAGGACACAAGTTCAGTTTGTAATTTTTTTCTTACATGTGTAAACTTTGTGTAAACTTTTTTTTGGTAATGACTGTTCTATTTAGGCATGTCAACTTTGTGTGAATTTTTATGTTTGGTACTCCTTTAGAAACTTACCAAATTTGGCCATCTTCTAATTTAGAAATGTAGCTGCCACATGTTGCCAAAATAAAGAGTAAAACTATCAGCTATAATTTATTCATGGATGTCTCTAAAGTCTAGAAATGTTCTTGCTTGACTTTTAACAATAGTGGCCTTCCTGCTGTAGCATTTTCAGGATTAGCTGCTTGGCACTGCTAGCTAAGATTGATAACTATGTTTTCCAATTGTAAGCGTGGTTGCATTGAAATTTTTAAAAAAATTGAGCACATGCAGTATTGGAGTAGTATAGCTGCAATTATGATCTTGGACTGTAATTCACAACCATGTTATGGACTATTGACAGGATCATGGAATGGATTTGCCCTTGAGGTGTCAAT
This sequence comes from Clitoria ternatea, assembly GCA_037962975.1. Classification (NCBI taxonomy): domain Eukaryota; kingdom Viridiplantae; phylum Streptophyta; class Magnoliopsida; order Fabales; family Fabaceae; genus Clitoria; species Clitoria ternatea. Next base: position 99,569,422 of record CM075674.1, on the reverse strand, counting down.
TTTAAGCTGCCAGAGCATAAAACTTCATAAATTAGGTTTATGGCCCACCTATAATCAGGAGTGAGTTATTTTACTACGTAGTGAGAGAAAATGTTAGGGTAGGATCACTAACCTTTTTTGAGTTGTTGTCTTCCATCTAACAAGCCTGTTACTTTTTAGGGAAAGGTCTGGTTAGTAAATTGGATACACATTTAATTCCAAGATGGATAAAAGTTGTTCTCTCTAATGTTTCATTCTCTATACTTATATAAGAGGTGAAATGTATTAGGACGTTGTGCTATTTTAGAATTTTGCAAGCATGATTAGTTAAATTCTTGAGGTATGATTGAAAGTAGGAAAATAGTAGGGAAGGAAGGGAAGGGGAAGGCGTTCAATAAGCCCTATCCTCCCTTGGGTTTGTGAATATAGTTTATTGTAGTATTACTTACAAAATCTTTCCTTTCCCTTCCTTTCTTGATTAAACCTCCCCTTCCCTCCAACTCCAAACTCCTAAACATATCCTTAATCAACCTGAGCTTTCTTAGGATTGGTGATTGATATTGAATGAATACAGGATAGAAATTAGAAAAGGGTATGTTTTTTGTTTCACTTCCCCTTCACATATGCACAATATCCACTTTCAGTAACATTTTTTCTATTCTGTGAAGCATCATTTGGTTGCCAAATATGTTATGGTATTTAACATTATAGCTTTGACATGTCATGATATTGATACCCTATTGAGATTATATTGTATATAATAGTAATAATTCTCTAGTTTTGGTTGCATTCACACTTGTACAAAGAGGCTCTCTGAACTTTCAGCATTATACTTGTTTTTCTCTTTTCTATTTTACAATCATGTGGATTATCTTAACTACGATCAAAGAGGTTGTATAAATCAGTTTATAAAGAATTATTTTATCTTTATTTTGTAATATCAAATTCGATATTAAGAAACATAGGTATGACTAATTTTGATAGAAAACTTTATGTATAAAGAGTGGTGAGACTTGATTTAAAAGTTAGCTAACAGACCATTAAAATTCTATCTCTTATTAAAATTATAAAAATTATGTGTCTGATAAAAAAAGGTTATAAAACATTAAACTAATAAAATAACATAATACTTAACACAAATTAAAATATCAAAGAGTAGTAATCTAAAATTCTAAATAAAAATAGAAGCTATTAAGATTAGTAAAATCCTGAATAGATAATGCTTGCAAGAAGCATGCTTGGGTTGGGTGAATGGGTAGAGCACGTTGCCCCGAATTCTTTTAAACGAGCCGCAACAGCTTTGATGAAGTCCCCAGAAACTTGCATGAAGGAGTAGTAGCTTACTCTACAAATAAGAGATAAATCACAACGACAAATTTGAATGTCAAGTATCAACTCTAGGATATAAAATAATAAAATATAATAAATAAATAAAATATAGTAAGATAACAAAAGAGTATGATAGGAATTATATAAACTCTTATCATCTTTAAGAGGGAAAGTAACTAGGACGGCCAGGAAGAAAATGTGGTACTTCCCTATAACACCGCATCTTCAACGCTTGTAAGCCTCGTTGTCTACTGCAAAACACATGCGTTTGCATGCTCTGAACTGAACACATGAGGGTCTTCTGTGCCATTCTTCCAACGAGAAAGCATGGAAGTGTTTGGATAAGCTATATCCAGACTTTTCAGGCGAGCCGTGCAATGTATGACTTGGCTTATGTACTGATAAGTTCAACCCATTTGGTCAATACGGAAGAGCATACTCTTGTTGGCTAGTCATACTGACTCCATACAATCTGCCTCCTGATATGTGTATGAAGAAGGAGGTCATGTTTCTATCTGGACTGGTTCCAGGACCCAAAAATCCATAGGCAAAAATAGACAAGTTTTTGCAACCGTTGGTTGAGGAGTTGTCACAATTGTGGGATGGCGGGGTGATGACCTATGATGTGTCCTTGAAGAACAATTTCATGATGAGTGTTGTTTTGATGTGACCATTAACGACTTCCTAGCATATGGTATGCTTTCTGGATGGTCAAAATCTGGGAAGCTTGCTTGCCCTATATGCATGGAACATACTGGGGGAATCACTCTCTGTTAGTCGCAAGACACGTTTTTTTGACTGTCATAGAAAGTTTCTACCGTTGGATCAGCTACTCAGGAGAAACAAAACCACTTTAAAAAAGAACAAGGTTGTTAATGAACCTTCACCCGTAGGTTATCCGGTGCATAGGTTTGGCAGGGAGTTAAAGAGTATTCGTACATCTGGGATAAGAGTGTTAAGGAGTTTGCCGGTTATGGGAAGGAACCCCACTGGGTGAAGCAAAGTATCCTATGGGATTTTCCATATTGGAAAGACTTATTATTAAGACACAACATTGATGTCATGCACACTGAATGAAATATTTTCCTGAATATTTTTGACACTGTGATGGACATCAAAGGGAGACTTCTATGGAGTGTTGACATAGATTGTTGAAGTTTCTTTCTCCAGACTACTTAGAAGAGATATCATTCTATTCAAGTGTGATTGGTACGACAACACAATCGGTGTAGGAACAAAGGTTGACAACAACTACAACTTAGTTGAGGTAAAAAAAAAAGGTAGATATAAAGGGTTTGATCCTTTCATTTTTGCCCAACAAGCTGAGCAGGTTTATTACACAGACTTTCCTGGAGGGTATCGGGACTGTTACGCAGTAATCAAGGCTAAGGCCCAAAGTCATATCACCGATAATGTCTTCGATGAGGTTGAAGATACTTATCAGCTCGCTCTGAACGAGCTCAACAATAGTCATTTGCTGTTCAACATTGATCTAGGGATAATGGATGAGACATTCGCTACTACGGGGGGTGAACACATTGATAAACATGTTGTCTCCCAATCAAAACGGTCTAGGGCCGATTTTGAGACTTAGGAACCTGTTGAAACAGATAACCATACTGACACTGAAACTGAGGGGGAATTTCAAACTGAAATAGACACAGATTATGTACTTATTAACATATATACATATCTTTATATTCTGAGACTAACATTTATTTTCATGGTTTTATCCACAGATGACAGGACGTCGACTACCCTTTAGTCGGGGTGGTGGCTCGAGGACCCCAGCATCTCGTCTGTAGACTCCCACCCCACAGCAGGCCATCACCACACAACAGACCATAACTCTGTCACCACCTGGGCCTATATCCCACAGCAGACCACCCCACAGCAGGTAGGGAGGTCAAAAATATCTGCGTCTGTAGGTATCTGCGGATAAAAACCCCTCATGGGTATAAAAACCCGCGGGTATGGGTACCCGTGGAGGAAGGAGTACGAGTTTTGAATTACCCGTTAAAAAATGGGCACAGATACGTATATCATTATATTCGTACCCGCGGGTACCCATATATATACTACATTAATACCCTTTATTATTATTAATATATAATTATATTTAGTGGGCCTTTTGGTATGTCCCATAGGTCTTAAAAGACCCTTTATTATTATTAATATATAATTATATTTAGTTTAATGTTTTTATATTTTTTTTCAATTTTTTGTTTCAATTAGGTACCCGTGGATATTCGTGGATACCCGCAAATAATAACTACCTGAAAAAATCCATAAAATGGGTACCCGTGCGGGTAACGGGCGGGCACGGGTTTTATTTTTATCTACGGGCACGAGTAACGAAAAAGAGGTACCCGTGCCCGCCCCGCCCCGTTGACATCTCTAACAGCAGGCCACTAGTCTTTCACCACCATAGTAAACCATAGCACAATAGACCACCCCACAGCAGACCACCCCACAGCAGACTCCTTCACCTGGTGGTTTAGAGGACCCTGGCCTTGAGGCGACCCTACCTCTCGCATCGCCCAACCAATGCTTGTCCCACAGCCGGCTGGAGATGAGTAAGTATACAATAATTTGTTTTAAGTTTCTTAGTTGTATGGTAGTTTATTTAGTACTTGTATAGATTGCTTGTTGGTTTGTTGAAAGTTAGTTTATATTTAGTACTTGTATAGATTGAACTGTATTGGGAACTCTTCTATTTGTAACAGGGCAATCGTTCAAATTTGGAAATGTTACATTTACAGGGGAGACTCTGCCGAAATTTTGGTAGTCTCCGTATGTTGTATGTTATTTTATTTGCTTCTAATTGTTGTTTATTATAGTTTTGTTGATAGTAGTCGCACTACGAAATCGATTACTAAGGTTTTGAAGGCCCAGTGGGATGGTCCATACATCTCTTGGACAGATGCTGGGAAGGTTGTCCAAGATAGGTGGTTTGACACCTTCTCGGTAAGTTAACACTTCTCTTTGTTGTGAATTAATGACTAAAATACACCTGTTATTAATTTTGAAATCTCATTTCATTTTACACTGTGATTATCAGTTTATAGAGGGTATGATTGATGAGATTAGGAGGGTCTTTGCTACAAAGACTTCCAAAATCATCAAGAGTACTCTTTGGAAGGTAAGGGACAAGGGTGAGCGCCCTCGTTGGATCCCGGAGGACCACTGGGACGGGATGGTCCAAAAGTGGGGGGGAGGTGTCTTGTTCTAGTAGGTGAGTCTATGAAACAAGGCAAACAGGGTCGCTGATGCTGCAGCCTCCGTCTACACTAGGGGTAGCATTTCAACCCTCGAGCATAAAAAGAGATTTGTAAGTATATATTTGTTAAACATTTCTTTTATGAATAATCGAACATGCTTTCAGATAATAGTTTCAATACATTATGAACTACAGGAGCTGAGGGAGCACTGCGAGCCTTCCCTCTTTGAGGTCATGCAAATGACCAAGAAGAACAAAGGCAATGCATGGGTTAACCAAAAGACGACAAATCTGGCAGTATTTTATTTTAACTTACACATGCTTATAATTTGCAAATCAGCTTACTAACCCTATCACTATTTTACATTTACAGGAGACGTATCAGGCCATGAGGGCTGAGAAGGAGGCAAAGTTGGTGGCTTCCACTCTTGAGAGGGAGGTACCTCCCACCCTGTCTTGTTCCGACGACAACGCCATCTACATGGAGGTTGTTGGCGATGTGAACAAGAAAGGGTGGGTGTTCGGGTTGGGCAGCGTCAGCACGTAGATCACGAAGAAGGGGAAGACCTTTTCCTCTTCCTCATCCTCCTCTGGCCTTCAGGCGGATGTTGTTCAGGTCATTCAAAACCTGAACAACGAGCTACAGGAGAAGGGACACTAGAGGAAGCTTTTAGAGGAGCGGGCTGAGGCGGACCGACGACGGGCTGAGGAGCAGCACGCAGAGACTCGTTGACAGCTTGCTACGCAGCAGGAGCTACTAATGCAGTTGATGGTGAGTCTTTCTCCCCCTACTTCCAAGGTTTTGGTGGTCGCTACTAGGTTTTTTTTTGTTGTGGATCTTATAGTTAAGTACCAAGTTATGATTTAAGATTTATAAAATCTAATTCAACTCGACCATTTTCCTGGTTCCTACCCAAAATATTTACACCTAACGAGAGGTGTCTTTGCCATCATGGGCCTCATAAAATGCCTAACTTTTATGTAGCACTTAGGGGGTGTTTGGTACGCAAGTATTTTTTAAATCCTAAGAATTATTTTTTTAGGAATTATGAATTATATTTTTTAAGAATGTTATAATTATATTTGGTACGATTAAAATGTTCTTGAAAAAATTACACGAATATTTTGAATTTTGACCATTATCGAATTTCTGATAATTTTAGATGAGAATTCAATATGCAAGAGAAGTTTAAATACATTTATATATGATACATAATTGTATTTTTAATTATAAAAAAATTTCCAGATCAGGAGGAATTAGGATTTCCACCTCTTTGATAGGAATTATTAATAAAAATAAATTTTCAGGAATCCTAATTTCTTAAAAATACTTTTTAAAATGGTTAAAAAAATTTCAAATTGCAATTTCCAATAATAAAAAAAGATTCGCTAATCAAACACATCCTTAAAATGAAACAACCAATGTTTCTTCACTGCACTACATTAAAACATAGTTTTATAAATAGTATTTTATGGGTATAAAAAACCTTGACTTAATAGGCGCCCTCTCTTCTATATGTTTTTATTCTTTATAGGGTAAAATATACACATGGTCCCCCACGTTTGATAAAAGTCACAATATGGTCCTATAAGTTTATTTAGTAACAGTCTGGTCCCTAACGTTGTTAACTTGTGTCAACGTTTTCCTTTTCTGTAACGCCGTTAGTATGCAAGACAGAGCAGGCCTACATGTCACCAACGTGTTGCATACGTGTCATCAACGTGGAGAGACGGTGTAGGAAGAGGGGAAAGTAAGGAGACTGCTGGAATTCCCTCTCTCTCCAAAGGTGTTTCAAAACTTGTGGTCAAAGGAAGTTGTGGAGACCGGAGGAACGATTGTGGCTGTCGGAGGTATCAGAAGACATTACGTCATCGGCGATTAGCATTTCAAGTCGTGTGGACTGTCTCCATCACAAGAGAAGGTACGCGTCTAAACAAAAGTTCTTCGTTGGGTTTATATGCATGACTGGACTGTGTAGTGTGTACTGTGTAATGATAGGTTTAATAATTTGCCCATTGTAATTTGCATTTGTGTTTTTTGAACTAGGGCATGGATTTGTTTCAAGTAGAGTTTATTCATGGGGGTAACTTTGTTAGGCATGGTTTTAAGTGTAAATACGAGGGTGGGAAGAGTTCTATTTGGGACATTGATGCTGATAGGTGGAGCTATTTTGAAGCATTAGGACTCGTTAAGGAGATGGGGTATATTGATGTTAGTGGTTTGTGGTATAAAGCCCCTGCGGAAGGGTGTGAACATGGTTTAAAGGAACTGAAAGATGATTATGGGGCTATGGAGATATGTAAATTGTCAAAGCAAATGGGGATGGTAGAGATATACGTAGTGCATGCCATTTCAGAGGCAGTGGTTGTTGAGGGTATAGGTTATGAGGGTGCTAGTTATGATGAACAAGTGCAGGGTGGAAATCAAGTGCAGGATGATAATCATGTGCATGGTGATGATCTGGTTCAGGACATTGAGGATCAGGTCCAAGGGGGAGTTGAAGAGGGTGCTGGTGATAATGTGCAGGTACAGGAGGGAGTTGAGGAGGGTGCTGGGGATAATGTGCAGGAAGGAGTTGAGGAGGGTGCTGGGGATAATGTGCAGGAAGGAGTTGAGGAGGGTACTGGGGATAATCTGCAGGTGCAGGAAGGAGTTGTGGAGGGTGCCAGTGATGATATTCAAATGCAAGGGGGAGTTGAAAGTGAGGATGACAGTGTGTTAGATATTACATTTGAGGATAGTGCTGAGGAAAGAGATGATGTTGATCTCTTTGGTAATGTGAATAAAGGTTTGGATAATGCTGATGATGGAAGGGGTAAGGCTAAAGGGAAAAGGAAAAGGGCTAATGTTAAAGGGAAAAAGAAGAGGAGAGCAAGGAAGTCGCAAGTGCATGGGCAGGTTGATAAAGCTCAATCAGATGGAATTGATAAAGAGAAGAGTTCTGCACCTAATGTAACTTCTATGCAGGGTGGGGGTGGCTTGTCTGATTCAGAGTATATATCAGAAGAGTTGCATAGCGGATGTGAAGGTGATGAGGGTGGTCAGTCATTCTGTTCAATGTTTCCCTCTTTTAAAATGCCTGCAAGTATGAATAACTACAAGTGGGAGGTAGGGTTGTTATTTTCAAATAAGGAAGAGTTTAAAAATGCCATTGTTACTTATTCTGTTCATGATGGCAGAGATTTGAAGTTTATTAAGAATGATAAGTTAAGAGTGAGGGTGCGATGCAAGAGTGAGTGTTGTTGGATGGCTTATGCTGCTAAACTACCTCATGAAGACACATGGCAATTGAGGAAGGTATTGGATGAACATTCATGTTGTAAGGAGTTTAGGGTGCAAATGTTGAGTACAAAGTGGTTGAGCCAGAATATAGAGAATTGTGTGAGAGAAAATCCAAATATTAAATTAGGTGACATTATGAATAGGGCTTGTAGAAAGTGGAATGCTGGTGTAAGCAAGCAGAAGGCTTCAAGAGCAAGAAAGGTGGCTAAAAATGTTGTTGAAGGTTCATTCAAGGAGCAATATAGGCGACTATATGACTGGTGCCACGAGGTGTTAAGGACAAACCCAGGTTCAACTGTTCAATTAAAAGTTGATGCATATCAAGGTCGAGTTGATGACATAGAGGTCTCAAATGCAGTAACCTTTCAGAGGTTATACATGTGCCTTAAGGCTTGTAAGGACTCATTCCAGTTGTGCAGGCCCATTCTTCATTTGGATGGTTGTTTCTTGAAGGGGACTTATGGGGGACAATTGTTGGCAGCAATAGGACGTGATCCCAATGATCAGATGCTTCCAGTAGCCATTGCAGTTGTTGAGAGTGAAAATAAAGAGTCCTGGACATGGTTTCTGGATCTCCTTATTGCTGACCTTGGTGGGCAAAGAGCATGTCAGTCTATCACATTTGTTTCAGACCAACAAAAGGTGCATATGACTGTAACATTTTTTACTTTTTGCATAACCTGTCCATTCAAACCTCCTTATTACTGACTTGCTAATTTTTGCAGGGATTGTTACCAGCAATTGAGGAGCTCATCCCAAGAGTAGATCATAGATTTTGTATGCGCCACCTGTATAGTAATTTTAGGAAGAAGTTCCCTGGCAAACAATTAAAGGAGATGATGTGGAGAGCTGCAACTGCAACACACAGTAACCAATGGGAGAGGCAGATGAGGGAGATTCGAGAAGTCAACGAGGAAGCATACAAACACTTAATGAAGCTACCTCCACGATTTTGGAGCCGTTCGAGATTTTCCTTCAATAGCAAGTGTGACACACTTACCAATAATATGTCTGAGACATTTAATGCAGCCATTGTTGCAACCAGAGAGAAACCCATCATCACTATGTTGAATGACATAAAGACATACTTCATGGAGAGATGGGCCAGTAACAGAACAAAAGTGTTGTCATGGGAGGGGGATATTCTGCCTAAAGTCATGAAAAGGTTACAAAAAGAGAAAACGTACACAAACAACTGGATGGCAAGGTTAGTACCATGTTTAGTAAGTCTCAATTAGGTCCCCTTTGTTTTCAATAAGTTTCTAAGTAGTCCCACATGTTCTTTAATCTGGTCCCTATGTGTTTTTTTTTTGTTTACAGGTGGTCAGGGGAGGATATTTATGAGGTTAGGCACACCAGCAGGGCAACTGAGCAGTTGGTTGTGAATCTCAGAACAAAGGAGTGCTCTTGCAGGAGGTGGCAACTGACTGGCATACCTTGTTGTCATGCCATTGCTGGAATGAATGTGGGCAATAACAGGCCTGAAACCTATATACCTCCATATTTCAGAAGAGATCTATATGCCCAGGTTTATACCTCAGTCATATACCCTTGCAATGGTCAAGACTTGTGGGAGAAGACCCCATATCCTGATGTCATCCCTCCATCAATCAGAACAATGCCAGGAAGGCCAAAGAAAGCAAGAAGAAAGGGTGCTGAGGAGATAATGAAGAATTCTTCCCAGTTGACAAAGAAGGGACTGGCTCAGAAATGTAGCAATTGTGGTCAGTTTGGCCACAACAAGAAGACATGCAAGTCTCCAAGGCCACCAACTGCTGCACCCCAGAATATACCTGAGTCCACAACTCCTGCAGGCCCAACCCAGTCTCAACCCACAACAGGCCCATCTCAATCTCAGACCACCACTCCTGCCCAGACTCAGAACAGCACCACGGGCCCATCCAATGGTCATAACCTAGCAAACCTCAAAAGGAATAGGATATTTCATGCACCTTTTAAACCACCAAGACAATGTGAGACTCAACAGTTAGCAGAGGCACCATTATCCAAAAGGGCCAAGATCACAACTGCATCGTGTACTGGTGGTGTCATTTCTGGACCAGGTCGTTTCACAAGGTCACAGGCCAGGAGCTCACGGGGAATTACAACCAGGTCGCAAGCAAGGGCTGTGACAGCACCACCCATCCAAGCTGCCATTAGACCGAAGCTTGTGGTCAGGAGAAAAAATTAGACAACAGAACTTGTATTTAGGAGGCTTTTGTTGGTTGTAATTGATGTTTTTATTTGGTTGTAATTCACAACGATGGATTACTTGACAATTGCTGTTTTTGGTTCTGATTTACATTTGTAATTGACAATGTTGGGTTGCTTGACAATGTTGGGATGCTTCACATTTGTTGTTTTTGGTTCTGATTTACATTTTTTGAACTTCATTTTGCTTCACAATGTTGGAACTGATTCACATTTGCATAGGTATCATATATTGACTTCTTATTTGCTATTTTTATTCATGCTAATTGTAATGAAAAGGTTTCCCTTTATTGGCATATTTGCACAACAAATACACCAGTAAAATCAAATTTGCACAATAAATAACCACCAAAGTTACTTTCATTAATTTAAGCAAAGGCAGATACATTTGTAGTACAACCTCAACCCCATCAACACACCAACTACTCAGTACAATTCTCTGTCCTTTTTACCCCCAACCATGAAAAAAACCATAAATACAAACCAACAATTCACAGCAAAGCTAACACCTAGGATCACAAGCAGTAATTTATTTATCTTATTTAGCTTCTTCAATGCTCCTTGCATGGACACTAGTTTCCTCCTCAATCTTAGTATCAACAACTCTTTGTCAACCATAGCCACATCTCCCAATTCTTTCCATTCAAAAAAACCGCAACCTTCACCATCCTGCAAATCAAATGTATAATTAACCAAAACCCTAAACCATAAAAAACAACCTCATTTTCTAACACTTTTTTTTGTTTATACCTTGTATTTTTTGCAGCCCCAAAAACGTCTACCAAAATTCTCACTTGTCTTTGCAGTGCATAACACAGCTTCCTCGAGACATCCACAAATTGGAACTTCAACCCCACTCACTGTCCTTCGATTGATCCAACTTGTCCCACTCCTCGAGAATGAACCTTGGGAATCCATACCAAAAGAGATGGACAAGCAAAAAAAATGCCACTTGCAGGTTCAGATGGAGGACGAAGATGCACAACGAAGCCTCAGAAGCAGATGGAGAAGATGATAATGAACCGCATGAAGAACATGATGGAGATACAAATGGAGAAGAAGATCAACTTTAATCCAAATGCCCTAGTTTCCTTTCTCTTAAAAAGAAACCCTCCAACGGATCTATTGCAAAAAAAAATGCCATGTCACCCTTCAACTCATGCCAGGTCAATGACTAACCACACGCATACTAACGGCGTTACAGAAAAGGAAAACGTTGACACAAGTTAACAACGTTAGGGACCAGACTGTTACTAAATAAACTTATAGGACCATATTGTGACTTTTATCAAACGTGGGGGACCATGTGTATATTTTACCCTTCTTTATATTAAATCACTCATCATATATTTTTTTCTCTGTCTTACTTTTACTTTCTTTCTCCTTCTCACTTCTTACATAAAAGGAGTATCAAGTAACTTTTTCCTAGGTATTGGACGGGGAATTAAGTAGGTAGGTCTTTAACATTGGTAACTTGAACATAAAGAGTTTTCGATAATTGAGTTTCATAACCAAAAAAGGTGATTCTGTTCTGGGTTTCATCTTCTTTGGGGGGTTGGGTTAAAAAATAGGAAACACCTGCATTGAAGTTCACGAACTTTCTCATGCAAAATCTTCTGCTATTTTTATTTTTTAAAGCAAATGCAATATGCGCGCTAGATTATTACAATCTCAAACTTGCACGTAGTAAGAACCAAATGGAATGCGATTCTCTGAGCATATTCAACCTTTTGATCCCAGCTCTAAAAGTGATGTGTCCTTTTGTTATAAAGAATAGAGAAGCACAACAGCGTTATATTTTTCGAATAAAGGAAACGCATATGTGCTAACTAAATTGAAATATGAAGAGAATATCTTAGAATGGCAATATAATGGTAAAATTAGAGATATATACGGTTGCTCAATGAAGAAAATAAGAAACATGTCGTGACTTGAACTTTATTTACTAACCAAAATTCATAACTTAACATTTCTTAATTCTATTAAAAAACTAATGATGGCCATATCATTCATTACTCTATTGATATAACTACTCCATTGATCCTATTAACATAGACTTCATAGGTTAAATGTTCGTTAGTTAATAAATAAATTAAAAATTAAAAATTAAAAATACTACATGCGTGCATAGGCACAATCTCTCTTGTTTATTCACTTAAAAATTAAAAGTTGCTTAATTGATTCATAAAAAATTTAAAGTTTGATAAATATAATATTAACGTGAATATATTTAATAATACTTATTAAATGAAATTATTAATGTCAATATTTGATATAATTAAATATATTGTTAATAAAAATAAATAACATTATTGATGTTAATTTTAATATAATTAAATATATTATTAATAAAAATAAATAACATTATTAACGTCAATTTTTAATATAATTAAATATATTAGTAATAACAAATAAAATTATCACTAGTGCAAAAAAGGGATTTAATCACGGTTAAAATTGGCCTTTAATCACGGTTCATGAACCGTGGTTGTTCTAGCCATGGTAATAGATCAGGGCTTTTAATCACGGTTCACAACCGTGGTTATAGATCATATTTAATCACGGTTGCCAACCACAACCGTGATTAAAAGCCAACCTTCTATAATCTTCCACGCCACAATCCATACTCAACTCACCATCACCACCACCGTTCCTTTCGATCAGAGAACATGATTAAAAGTTTTGTGCACATCTCCACAGTTGCCACCAACATCCTCCTCAAAATAACCCCAACGTTGACCTTCAAAATAGAAAACCTCCATTATAAGAACAAACAGAAGCAAAACGTAGAAAACAAAAACAAATAGAATAACTAAGAAACATGTAAAGTCTTCATTATAATCGAAAGAAATAGAAAAGAAGAGGTGTATAAAAGGGAAGCCTTACATGGTTGAACGAGAAAATAAGAGAAGGGTCGCATGGTGGTCGTCAATGGCGCGCAACGAGAATAGCAAAAGAAAACCTGCAAAATATATACGTAGAACCACGTTAGATCTAGAACATACACCACTAAAAAAACAACTGTTAGCGACGGAAGTAATTGGTCGCTAATCAATGGAATTCCCGTCGCTAATGGTTTTAGCGACGGCATCGCAGACGGGCAAGACGACGTCGCTAAAACCCTCGTCGAAAACACATCAGCGACCACATAACTGTCGTCGCTACAATATCGACGGCGTAGGGCCGTCGCTAAAATCGTCTCTGCCCCAATAACTCCAGCCGTCGCTAAGTGTTGTCATACAGCGACCTCGAATACCCGTCGCTACTAACAGCCACCAACGACCACCGTCTGCCGTCGCTATAGGAAGTGATACAGCGACCAAGTTATTCCGTCGCTACTGATTGTGATGTAGCGACCACAGTATCCGTCGCTAGAGGTTGCGATGTAGCGACGCCAATGTCCGTCGCTAGTTGTTGTCAGTTAGCGACCACAACGTCCGTCGCTAGTGATTGTGATATAGCGACCACAGCATCCGTCGCTAGTGTTAAAACGTCAGCGACGGACATGTCCCGTCGCTAACGGGAATTTTTATATTTTTTAAAAATTAATTCAATATTGACTGGTTTTGTTAATTTAACTTTAAAAATATCTTAATATTTTGTATTGGCTGATAAAATTTTATAATTAAATTAATTTATCAAATAGGTTGAATTATTAATGATAGGTAGAATAAGGCTTTGTGATTTGAATGTAATTACCAATAAATATTGACATAATATATAAAGAATGACAAAATAAATACTGAATAAAAATATAACATAACTAAAAATCAAATATACAATGTGTATAAATAAAAGAACTACAATCAAGGTGGTGGGGGATCCTGGGGTGGTGGTGGGGGCGCCTGGGAAGTGGGGGGAGGTAGCCTCGCCATCAACTGCATCAGTAGCTCCTGCTGCTGAGCAAGTTGCCGACGAGTCTCGGCGTGCTGCTCCTCGGCCCGCTGTCGGTCCGCCTCGGCCTTCTGTCGGTCCGCCTCGTGCCGCTCCAACAGCAACTGCCTCTGACGTCGCTCCTCGTGTAGCTCATCGTTCAGGTTTTGAATTACCTGAACGACCTCAGTCGGAAGACCAGAGGAAGACGAAGAGGAAGGGGTCTTCCCCTTTTTCGCCAGCTGCGTGCCAACGCCACCCAATCCAAACACCCTCCCTTTCTTGTTCACACCGCCAACAGCCTCCATATAGATGGCGTTGTCGTCAGAACAAGATAGGGTGGGAGGAACCTCCCCTTCAGGAGTGGAAGCCACCAGGTCCGCCTCCTTCTCGGCCCTCCTGGCCTGATACGCCTCCTGTAAATTCAAAAACAACGATAGGATTAGTAAGCTGATTTGTAAGTAAATTAAAAGCATGTGTCAGTTAAAAGTAAATACCGCTAGCTCCGTAGTCTTCTGGTTTACCCATGCACCGGCTTTGTTCTTCTTGGTCATTTGCATGACCTCAAACAAAGAAGGCTCCCGGTGCTCCCTCTGCTCCTGTGGTGGACAAAAAACATTGAGATTATTATTTGTAAACATGTAAGACGAATCATAATAGAAATGTTTAACATAAATATACTTACAAATCTTTTCTTGTGCTCGAGGGTTGAAATGCTACCCCCAGTGTAAACCGAGGCTGCAGCATCAGCGGCTCTGTTGGCCCTATTCCGAGCACTCGCCTGCTGGAATGGGACCCCGCCCCACTTCTGGACCATCCCGTCCCAATGGTCCTCCGGGATCCAACGAGGGCGCTCACCCTTGTCCCTCACCTTCCAAAGGGTACTCTTGATGATTTTGGAGGTCTTTGTGGCAAAGACCTTCCTAATCTCATCAATCATACCCTCCGCCCACTGGTAATCACGCTGTAAAATGAATTGAGAAATCAAAATTAATAACGGGTCTATTTTACAAATCAAGTCACAATAAATGAGCTAGGAACTTACCGAGAAGGTGTCAAACCACCTATCTTGCACAACCTTCCCAGCATCTGTCCAAGATATATATGGACCATCCCACTGGGCCTTCAAAACCTTAGTAATCGCTTTGGTAGTGCGACTACTATCAACAAAGCTGTAATGACAATAATTATGTTAGGAATAAAACAACACACAATCTAGGGAGACACCCAAAATTTCGGCAGAGTCTCCCCTGTAAATGTAACATTTCCAAGTTTAAATAGTTACCCTGTTACAAACAGAAGAGTGCCCAGTACAATTCAATCTATACAAGTACTAATTAAAGTAACATCCAATAAACCAACAAGTCTTTCAACTAAACCCTAATATAAAGTATCATACAAATAACATAAAAGTATATGAAATTTAGTCACTTACTCGTCTCCGGCCGGCACGGGTACCAACATGGGCAGAGGGGATGCCGGAGGTGGGGTCGCCTGATGGCCATGGTCCTCCAAGCCATCAACTCCAGGAGTCTGCTCTGGGGTGGTCAGCTGTGGGGGTGATGGGGTTGTCTGCTGTGGTGGTGGTGATGGAGTGGTCTGCTGGAGTGGTGATGGAGTGGTCTGCTGTGGTGGTGGTGATGGAGTGGTCTGCTGTAATGGGGATGGAGTGGTCTGCTGTGGTGGTGATGGAGTGGTCTGCTGCCCTGGGGTTTGCATCCCCAGACGGGAAGTCGGGGTCCTGGACCCACCACCCCTACTGAAGGGCAGTCGACGTCCCGTCATCTGTGGATAAAATCATGAAAAGAAAGGTTAGTCTCAGGATATATATAAACCTATGTATATATGTTTAACAACTACATACTCTGTGTCTGTTTTAGTTTCAAATTCCCCCTCAGTTTCAGTGTCACTGTGGTTATCTGTTTGAACAAGTTCATCAGTATCCAAATCAGCCCTAGACCGTTTTGATCGAGAGACAAGGTCTTTGTCAATGTGTTCACCCCCCGTAGTGGAGGCGGATAACTCAGTGTGACTGTTGCACCCGTCCCACAATGGAGTCTGAGCCGCCGCCAACAAATCATAAAATCTCTTCACCTCCGGATTAGGATCCTCCTCTACATTGTTAGAGTCCCCATGACCTGCTTGGTCATTATGTTCCAGTATACGCCCGGTGGAGGGTCCAACATGATCCATCACCATTTGTTCTATGTTGTTGTACGTATCCCTGTTTCCTCCAACCTCGTAGTAAGACTGTTGCAGGGTGTCATCTGATGGTCTACGCGGTAACTGCTCACCATGGTTGTACCAGCAGTGGTATGTTTCCATGAACCCTTTCTCAGTTAGGTGGCACATGACATCATCCGCGTATTCAAAACTCATGCATTTGCACTTTGAGCACGGACAACGAATCTTTTGAGTTGCTTCAAATGCAGGCGTGTTTGCCGTAGCGAACGGAATAAACTCCAATAGCCCCATCATAAACTCCTCAGTCACTCGCCGATTGCTATCTAGTCGGTTGTACATCCATCGCCGATTTGCCGGTACCTCCATTTACAATATCTAACAAGCACGATTTCTGTTACCTTACACGTTTAAATTTTTATTTAACTATCGGTTGTGAATCACTCTATCTCTTTGATGTTGCAAATTGGTGGGGCCCTATCCCATTCGGGATGAATATGCAACCATCCGTAACCCATCCCATAATTGTATGTGGTCTATCTTGAGTTGAATGAATGTTCATTTGAAATTTCGGCAGCATTTCGCATTGGTCCCCGAGTACACAGAGATACGTACGGTATGAAACACCACACGCAGACATGCACCCTGGGGACAATATGAAACACCATAACCGAAATTTCATACCAACATTCATTCAAATTCTCAAGATAGACCACATACAACATTGATGGGTTACGCCCTACAGGTTACAAATTCATACCAAACTGTCCAAACCGGGACAATTCAAGATCCAACACAACACGGTACATCGACCGGTTGTTTTGAAACTTGAACGGTAATCTAATGGGTACACACATGACTAAACCCTACATTATTAACGTTGTGTTTCATTTTTTAAGTTCCCTAATAAAGGGAGCCTGCCGAAATTTTGGCAGAGTCTCCCCTGTAAACTAGACATTTCCCAAATTTACAAATGGCCTGTTACATATAGAAAACTTCCCAGTATAGATAAATAAACATATCATACGCATTGTATATGATATTCACAGTTATGAACACAAAATCATGTTATCAATATATGTCATCAACGGCTAATGAGCTCTGCTCTCCACTAACAAACAACATTACACATGCATCGTAAATCATGTTATCAGCACACAAAACCAATGCCTAATGAGCTCTGCTCTCCACTAACAAACAACATTACACATGCATAAAAGAAAAGGTTATCAGCACACACAATCACTGCCTAATGAGCTCAGCTCTCCACAAACAAACAACAATCAACATACATACACTTCAACACATACAACACACATAGCCGGATAAGTTAGCGTTAGGGGATTACCGTCGAAAGAGAGATAGCGATGGAGACAACGCTGATGAGAGCCAAACACAGACCACGCGTAAAGTGTATTGGTCTGCATGACAAAGTTGATTGTTAACAGTGTTAATCAAAGTTCCCAACATTCAACTGGTTTCCATAATGAAGTTTCTAAAGATGTAATAGATAAGAATGTAATAACTTTTAGCTTTACAACTGACTAAGTTTATATCAACTTAAATAACTAATTTGACACATATTAAGAATAGTAGTTGGAAGTAGTTTTTTTTGTATTAATGTTATTGAATATTAACATGTTATGCTATTCAAGAACATGTTATGCTTCTTGTTTATATCATAACTTGTTGGGCAAAAACTGATTTATTTTATTTTGTCTTCTTCTCAGATTATCAATAATGCAATTATTATTTTAATTTTGTGTGTTTCAAACATCAAGATGTTTATCTATCTGTGTTGCTTCTTCAGAACAGTTTCTAGTGGTATTAGCGGTGCCAGCTATTACACTGGAACTTTCAATACTGTCAATCGCTCTCCAGATGGAAGGTATGTTGCAGTCTCAAGTCGTGGCAACTTCTACTTAACCTGGGAACCTGGTCAGGTGAGGCTTTTACTTCATGATTATGTTTGCTTCTACTTCTATTTGCCTGGCACTTTTATTTTCAGTATGCCTAGCCTGGCATTTGAATTATGCTAAGGTGTTCAACTAATTAAAATGAACTCATCAATGCGAAAATCCGAAGTAGCAGTCCTGAACTGGTCTGGTGGGACAGATCATATGTACTTGCCAAACTAATGAAAATTGTTCCTTTGGTCTATTTAATCAGACGGGGATATGATGATCATCCTAGAGGCATAATAGTTTTATACATTTCAAAGTTCTGTTTGGGACTTTAACACTGAGTCTTCTTTGATGTTAAGACCCAAAAACTAATGTAATGATGTACTAAATTTTCATATCATTCATGCCCCAAAACTTTCTTGTACTCTTTTTGAATGTTACCTTTCTTCTTTCTTTGTTTTCATCCAGTCAACGCCATAGATAGGAATGGATAGACCTCTCGAGAAAACCTTCTACCATGAGACAAAATCACAGGAGATTCTCTCATTTGCTTTTTGTATTGTACCAGTTTTTTATTTTTATTTATTGTTGAAAAATGTACTTCATTTCTCAGTGCATCATGATTCGATGTATAGGTTGTGTTTTCCATTTAGCTATCATATCATATGACATTTTGTGAACAAGTATAATTGAAGATATTAGGTTGTGTTAAAGCTTTAGGTGTGCGCCATTTTTTTACTTATAGGCTCAGCTTTTTCCGTATAAATCAAAGAATAAAGATCGACAAGATTTTTTTCATTAAAGCGTAAAACACATTAGTTGAGAAATGAGATATAAGCTCGGTTAAATTGGAGTTTTAAATTTAAGTCTACAACTGAAATTGTTCTCTCCATGGTATATTAACTCTATTCCCTTTTAACCGAGTTAATATATTATATCTACATTTTGAACTAATCACCTTAGAAGAAGGATTTTTATCTTTAAAAAAATGAGGCTCTTTATACATTGAACTATCTTTGAATTTGTTCTAAGTTTACACATATTGAGCAGGCCATGATCGCTTTACGCCTCTGCAGAATTTTCTTTTTGGCTATTGTACCTTTTGTAGAAATTTAACACAAGTCATACAACATATAAGTTTTTTAATCACATGTACACTCTGTCAAAGCTAATTCTATTTGAGTAGGAAATATTTATATTATAACAAAGTTAATTTTCACTATTAGAAAACACGACAAATTAATTTCAAGAGAGGAGAGAATTTAGAAATATGTGAAATTAGATTCTATTAAAATGGTAGGACTTGATTTTACATAATATAAGTGTGGCTTTATATAACCTATATATTCATCTAACTATTACAAACTAATAACAACCCTCCTAACTAGTTACATACCTAACCTTCCCCAAAGTTGAAGGTGCCCAACACTTCAAGCTTAAGATGAACAATTAATACCAACTCAAATGAAATCAAGCAAAATACAATATGAAATGCCAGAAATACCTTGGCAAAATAGAAGGTACACAGACCATGAATGTAAACAAGGCTTAAGCATTAATAACAGTAGCTGAATATAATATTTAACCACTCAAAACAAAAACTACAACAAAGTCTAAACCATCTTATAGGCAAAAGTTTGCCTAAATAAAGACACTGCATAAGCTCAAACCATTGAGCTGAGGCCGTAACTCAAGGCTTAACCATTTAACAAAAGCTAAAATAAAAAATCAAATGTTTAATAATCTAAACAGGCAAGAAGAAGTTAAGATGAAGGCACGTGAGGCTAAACAACTACAAGAAACATATCACCAAACACTTGGTGTGCAACTTCACTGCAGGAAAGTGGGGATGAAAAGAAAATGAGAGTTGAGAGCGAATGAGAACTCATCCACGACTCACAACACAAGGGTCGAATGACACCAACACATAATTCTCTAACAGTAAAATGCGGTATTAATTTAATTAATATTTATCAAAGATAAGTCATTCAACCTTGTTTCTAAACTTACTTTTAAAAATTAACTGAACGAATCTTAGTCTAATTAAATTTTTTAAAATTTAACCGAACCTACTTATGGCTTGGGAGTCAGAACTAGTCGCGAGATAAAAAAAAAACACATTGACAACACAGTCACATTCAACACAGTGACAACACAGTCACATTCAACACAGTGACAACAGTCAAGCCAACACAGACAGACCAAGAAAAACAAACGCAACTATAATGTCCATTACCTGCAGTGGCGCACGACGGAGCCGACGGAGAAGACCAATGAAAGCCACACACCGTGCCTAGTAGACGACGTCCTCCACAGAGACGAGACAGAAGACCGAGAACTGAGAAAGGGAAGTCGGGAGAAACGAAAACCTTGTCGTCCAAATAGAGGCTCACCGGAGAAGAGCGAAAACCTTGTCGGGAGAGGGGAACTTACGGAGACGGGCGGAGATGGAGGGAGTCGGAGAGGGGGAGGGATATAGAGCAGACAGAGAGGGGGAGGGATACAGAGGGAGGAGATTGTCGGAGATGAAAAAAGTCAGAGGGAGGGAGAGAGATGGGGGAGGGAGGGAGGGAAGTTTGTTTTAGGGCAAATGATTGGGGAGAAGGGGCTGTTCGAAATAAACTTAACACTTAGCGACGGCACAAAAAATCCGTCCCTAAATTCCTGAAACTTAGCGACGGTATGATACTTCCGTCACTAAACTCCTGAATATTAGTGACGGTTCCGCCCCACCGTCACTAACTTAAAGAAAACATGGAGGGAAGACGAAAATGTTAGCGACGGATACTCTACTCCGTCACTAACCTCCAGAAACGTAGCGACGGTGTGTGCGTACCGTCACTACCTTTCATGATGAAAAGAAAAGGAAGTCAAAACATTAGCGACGGCAACCAACCTCCGTCACTGTTACAAACCGTAGCGACGGATATACGCCGTCGCTGTATTGGAGGGAGCATTAGCGACGGCATTTGCCGTCGCTACTATTTGGCGCCAACAGAACATCCTGGCGGGAAACCAAAACAAGGTGTAGGTGAAGATAGCGACCGTACTAGCGACGGTTTTTACAATTGGTAGCGACCGCAAATTGTTCCGGTCGCTAAGCGAGTGACTAACATATTTTAGGTCCCTTTTGTTGTAAATCGGTCGCTAATACGGTGGCTAATTAGCGACGGTAATTGGTGGTCGCTAATGTCAGGTAGCTATTTAGGGTTTTTTTTAGTAGTGATAAAAAAATGCAAACGTCAATGGTAATAAGAAAATAAAAAGGAGAAATTTTTAGAGAGAAACATGAGAGAAAGCTAACAGAGAAAGATAGGAGAAAGCTAACAGAGAAAGAGAAGGAGCGCGCGACGTTCAAAATTTATATTTTAAAAACACCTATGACCACGGTTCCCAAACACCCGCGCTTGTAGGGTATCTATAATCACGGTTTTCCTCTCAACCGTGAATGTAGGTACATTTTTTTAAATATAAAAAAATTAAAATAAAAAAATCTAGTTGCAGATATAATCACGGTTTCCCATAAAGCCGTGATTATAGATGCCCTATAATCACGGTTTCCTCTCAACCGTGATTGTAGGTGCATTTTTTTAAAATATAAAAATTAAAATAAAAAATCTGGTTGTAGATATAATCACGGTTTCCCATAAAGCCGTGATTATATATACCCTACAATCACGGTTTCCTCTCAACCGTGATTATAGGTACATTTTTTAAAAATATAAAAATTAAAATAAAGAAACTTTGTTCCTACGACCACGGTTACTTCATAACCGTGATTAAAAAACTTCCTTATATTTACAAAAATGCCACCGCGTATTTTTCAAACACGGTTTTCCCCTGGACCGTGATTATATCCCGTTGTCGTAGCCATTTTTTGCACTAGTGTATTAACATGAATCTTTAATTATATTAAACATTGATGGAAATAATATTTATTAAATATTAAATATTAATTTATTATTAATAATATATTTAATATTAACAATTTTTATTATTAAAAATATATAATAAAAATATATTTAAATATATTATAATTTTGATATTTAAAAAAGACATAATATGAATTTATATTTTATCATATACACTTATCCTATTTATGTTGTATATAAACTAAAAAAAAATTGAATTACTATTTTATATATATAATAATCGTTAATTATATATATAAATGAAATTTTGGTATCGTGGTTGAGTAGTTGTATAAGAAAAAAATTCCTTTTGATAGGTGTGAAAATGCGTAAGTATTCAAATTACAAATGTATCCTAGTATATTAAAAAGTGGGGTCCATAAAATTTGATCAGAAAATGTAAAAAATGAAATTTATAAAGGTAATTAAATTTTGAATGTGAAAATTGGATCCCACAACTCTTTTTTCTCATTACAAGGGACAAACCTAAACAACCCATGGAAAACAATTTCTCATATTTTTCATACATTTTTCTACAAACCAAACTGGTCATAAAAGTTACTTTAAAAATTAAAAAATAGAACCTTAAAACCTTTTTAAAAATTATTTTAATATAGATAAATGAGTTGAATTGGAAAATGAGAAGTTTGAAAAATTAGTTTCAATAGTTTTTATTAAGAATAATTTAATTGAAATATACTCTTAATGGAAATAATTTTAATACAAACATTCAATCATATATATTGCTGTTTAAGAAATGATTATTAATTTATATAAAATTTCTTATAATTAGTTAATAGTGGGAAACTTTTAACATTGGTAATACATTTTAATTAAGCTCATTTACTAGAAATTTCTTTTAAAATCTTTCTTCCGTAAAATAGAGACACCATTTATAAAAGAGATTTTATTAAAATCTGATTAGCCTAATTTCTCATTTTGATTTCTCTCTTCAACAACTAGGTGAGTTTAAACCTATTAACTTGTATTCAATTGTTTAAAAAGATTATTTAAAAAAAAAACTAGTCAATAGACTAAAATCGATTCTACTTGAAATTGTGAGCGAGACACAAAATACTTTTGTTCCTAACTAATAATGCTCTTATTACTTTTGAGTGTTTCGATTACTTGAAAAAGAGTTGCAGTAATGGGGAAGAGTATATGGCCATGAAGTTAGATATGACAAACACTTATGATACAGTGAAAGGGTCTTTATTGGAGTGCAAGACACTATTATCAAGCGTGTCACTACTGTTTTTTTCTTTGTGCTTCTAAATAGGGTGTCCCAAACAAGATTTATGCTTCATAGAGGGTTCAGACAAAGGGATCTTTTATCATCATATTAGTATTCTCTGCCATGATACACCATACACCATAGTAATACTCTTTCTTTACTTCATGGTGTTAGGATTGAAAGACATTCGCCCGTTAATTCCCACTTGTTATTTTCATATGACAATGCGATTTTCACTTAGGAAAATTCACAAGAAGCGGTGGAGGTTATGAATATTCTAAGAGCTTATGAAGTAACATCATGTCAAAAAATAAACTTGCAGAAATCAGTAAAAATTTGCCCACTACAAGACAGATGCAACTTGCTACAGTGTTGGAGATGAAAACTACTCAGAGCCCATCCAAATATTTGGATTTTCCTACTTTGATTAGTGGATCCAAAAAACATATTTTCGCAAGTTTTGCTAACCGTGTGTGGAAGAAACTTAAAGGATGGAAAGATAAAGTTTTTCAAAGGCGAGCCATGAGGTGCTTATGGAAGTTGCGGTTCAAGCAATTCTCTCTCATGTGATAATTTTGTTTCAGTTCCCAATGGAAACTAAGGATTGCTAGATTATATTAGAGTAATGACGTTGGAAAAAGGGAAACTTATTGGTTAAATTGGAAATGCTTGACTAAACCAAAATCCATTGGTGGTTTGGGCTTCAATGCCTCTCCTATTTTATTAAGGCTTTGTTAGCAAAATAGTGGTGGAGGATGATGAATCATGAAGATTTATTGGTTTCAAGAGTTATGAAAGGCAAGTATTTTCATACGAGGTTTATATAGAGAGCAAATTTAAGGGGTAATGTGAGTTTTAGGTGGAGGAGCATTTGGAATGCTAGTAATGATATGGGGTACAAAGTCTTATGGAGGGTGGCTAATGGAAGAACTCCTTATATTTAGATTGATTGTTGGGTTCTATGCTTAAGTGATTTCAAACCTAAGATTAGGATATGGGTTGATGACGTTTCCATGGTGGGGGATTTGATAAATATAGATGGATGGAGTTGGAATAGATCTTTGATAAGAATGATAATTTTCATATTTTGAAGATTCAAAAATTTTCGAAATTCCTTTGTCAAGATTTTTTTCTAACGATTGTCTTGTGTAGGAACCTACACAAACTGGGATTTATTCAGTTAAATCTGCTTATGTGTAAGGAAAAGTATTGTTTACCATCATCGTCCACTTTATCTAGTTGAAAGCAATTCCTAAATGCAAGGATTTGGTTTGGCATGATTGTAACAATCATGACATCAAATTTGTTCAAGAGAGGTATTGTTAAGGATGTGATGCGGAAAAAAAAGTTGATCATTATAAGTAAATTCGATAAGATTGATTTGAATCGTCATTAGACAAATTGTCTAAATAAGATTAAACTTAATTCTTTACCCAAGAACCAAAAGAAGCTTTCACATAATAGAAAACTCATAATTTGATTTAAACTCAACTTGATTTCTTTTGTATTATAAAAGGTCTTATAGACTTTGATAAACTATTGGAATACTAAAAGAAATAAACTAGCACTAATTCTTTCATTATACTTCATTAACTATTTAACTTCCCCAATATTAAAACTTGAAATGAACTTCTATTAATTATTGTTTTGACTGGTGTGGGAGTCTGAATATTCCCTCTAAGAACCGGTGTTGAAGATTTCTTAAACTCTTACTTTTTATACCGTCTCAGTGGGAGTACGGTATTATGCACATAGGTCTAGTGGGACCCTATGTTCTTCGTGTTAAGGTTCTAGACTTGAGTCAATTCCTTCGAATTTGAGATGGGACACCGGAGGTGTACGTGCAAAAGGGACTCTGATGCTTAAGTCAGTAAGGTATTACAGAAAAAGATAATTATGGAGGTATTAAGCTCTGAGTTATCTGAATCTGTTCTGTTCTAATAAATGAGTTATATTTATAGTTCTTCTTTAATCAGAAGTGGTGATTTGACCTCTCTTGACAGGGTTCTGAGACTACAGCTTTGGCAGGTGTAAGTTGCCCACTTGCACCTGACTTTAACTTGCAGTAGCTTTTCCTGACCGGGGTCCATTTCATTTATTCCGTATTGAACCTTAGATATTTTAGTATTGTTATCATGTTAATAAATATGATTGCATTGATATTTGTGTACCTCGTCCAGATTTCAAGTAGATGCATCTTATTTTGATCTTACCCGGGTACTTACCCTTTGGGCCGGTATTCACACCGGACACCGGATCAGATACTCTTATACTGTGGTAGCCAAGTGGAAGATACCTCTAATACATTGTTAACATGTCCACTATCCACACAATTTTAGTTCACTGGTCCTCTTGCAATTCAGTTCAATGAAAATGGCTATGTTAATTTTAAGAAGTGGTTATTTTCTTTTACCTTACCTAATTATGATGTTGCTTTGCCCATGATTCTTTTCCATTTTATGGATTATATAGTTGCATAGGAATGCCTTTATTTTTTTAGCATAAAGAGTGGTCAATTGAGTATATTGTTGCCAAGCTTTATTCTTGATCAGTATCTCATTTGGTAACAATTTTGCTAACTCAAATTTGGCGCACGATAACATTGACATGTGAAATTTCCTTTGAATGAGTTTCTGAAGGTTAATAATTAAAGGGATTGGATTTAGATTGGTGGCTAAAAATAATTATGAATCTCTTTTATTTGTAGCGTGTAATGTAGAGCTATAAGGTGGACTATTGGTTTAGTTAACATTTTGGGGTACACACATTTACAAATGGAAATTTCTTGTTTAAAGATTATTCAAGCTTGGGAGGCAACAAATCTTGATTGTCACAATTTCAAGGTTTGGTTCGGGATTGTAAATTGTTGGTAGCTAATTTATGAGTTTTTCTTTAGCTGATACTATCCCCAACTAATTGAACAATGAATAATGTTTTCATTAGCATTCCAGTTTCACCACTTAACTATGTAAGTAGTGCAAAGAATTTAATAATGTCAACTAATTAAAAATATTTTTATAAAATAATTCATGTTAAAATTAATAGTTTTTACTTATGTGTCAATATGAATTCATAATTACATCACGATATAAAAAGAAATTACATTACAATGTTTCCAAATTCATTTATTAATAGCATTTTATGTGCCTATTGGGCATAATATTTATTAACATACATGGTAAATTCATTAAAAAATTATCTTTTATAGAAAAACTTAAGTTAATCAATATTTATTAGTATTGTAATCCAAAATCCTAAATATTAGTTTGATAGTAAAATAAACAAATATAAGTTCTAGTTAAAAGGTGAAAAAATGAGCGCGGAGAGAGAGTTAGGATTAGGGCAATGGTAGGTGGTGCAGCCAAGGAGAGGACGTCAGATCAGATTAGCACAACGGACAGCAAGACTCGGCACGGATACACAGGGAGGGAGAGTACATCGTCAGCAGAATGGGTCAAATTCATTCTATTTCACTAATTTCCCAGAAAGTTGTCATGAAGAACATCTATGGCGGGAGTTTTTGAAGATGAGGAAGGCATGGGATATGTTCATACCAAGATGGAGGAACGGTCATGGATAGAGGTTTGGATTCGTGTGGTTTTCACAGGAGCCAAACATTGGTGAGTTAGAAAGGAAGCTAATACAATCTGGATTGATACGTATAAATTACGTGTGTATCAATCGTTGGAAGGAGCGGGGGAAGGCTTGCGACGCGTGGCGACTAGCCAACGTAAGGAAATATACCAGGGGTGTTGGGTGGAGAAGGGCATAATGGAAAGGAAAGGAAGACAAAGTTATACTGAAGTCGTAAAACAAATAAGCAGAAAAGTTGTTGGTGGTCGAAAAGTTGTTGGTGGTCAAGAAGGGAATCAGGGGGTGGATGAGCAAACGTGTGAGCCTTGGTTTGATTTGGAGTACAAACCCGAGGTGATCGAAAGAGAGTGGTTGAGGGGCTGCTATGTTGGGGTCCTACAAGATAAGAACATGGTTTTATCCATTCAAGAGATTATGCAGGTCGAAGGAATCTGGTCAATATAGGCAATTCCCATGGGAGGTGATCGTATATTGCTAAGGCCAATAGCAGAGAAGGATATTTCAAGACTGGTGGAGGAGCTGAAACCATTCTTTGAAACTTAGTTTTGTCAAATAAAGGAATGGAGTCCATGTGACTTGCTAATTCACGATTTACATGGATAAAATGTCAAGGTATTCTGTTACATGTATGGAATGAGAGATTCTTTCGATATATAGTGGGTACTGTAACATCCCGGATATTTTAGTAAAAATTTTGATGAGTGGAAAATATTAATAATTGTTTTAGAGATTTATTGGGTATTTTTATGAATTATTATTCAAATAAAGGCAATTATAAATAATTAAATATTGTGAATGTAAATAAATTTATTGATTGGTTGATTATAAAAGGGTTGAATGAGGTGTAATTAGAAGAAGAGAAAAGTTTAATTAAAATTGACCGGTTGGGGAGGTGACCGGTTGCCCATGAGTTTTAAATAAAGGTTTCTTTCTCTTTCCTCAATCATTCACTCAATCATTCACTCTTTCACGTGAATCTTCTTCTTCTTCATCTGTTACTTTTCTTCTTCTCCTTCCTCCATCGCTGCGAGCTTCATGCTCTGAAGGGAGGTCCATTTTGCATCAAAACCTTGAAATAATTACATTTCCGTGACAGTAGTTTCAAGGTACTAGAACGAACACCGAAAGGCTGATTGACGGAGCTGGTGCTGGATTTGGAAGTGAAACAGTGAACCCAGTGCTTAGAGGACGTAATCGGCACCAGGAGTAGATTGTTGAAGCTTGGAACCGAGGTAAGGGGGTGTTCGGGTTATAATTAATTAGAATAGGACATGTTGGGTCCGAGTCGTTGAATTAATTGTGAACATGGTTAGAAATGATGCTGGATGAAAGTTGTATGTGAACGTATGTGTATGAATGTATGTGTGAATATGGACACCGATCAGTTTAGGATCGTGTGTGTGTGGCTTAAGCTGATTATGACTTTGAAATATTTGATGTTGTGATAGTCGATGTATAGTGGCAATGTGATGCTGGGCTTGACAAGCAGGTCGCCCGAGTGATGAGTATGTGATGCTGTTAATGGCCACTTATGATATGATGAGAAATGTGAATATATATGATTGTGTGGTATGGGAAGGCCGACGGTATGTATAGCCCCTCATTTCCGGCTCCCGTGGTTTTTATGCCCAGTTGAGCTACCCAGTGGTCAAGCAGGACCCAGTGGTCGAGGTGGAGAGTCAAGCAGGACTCGGTGAACCAAGCAGGGTTCACGGGGTGTCAAGCAGGACCCCCAGCTGAAGGCCGATCCTATAGTATCCGGATACTAGGCGTCGATTTTATGTGAGAGTCAGTTGTGACAATTGATGAATTATTAGTTGTGATGTGTATATTTGCCGAGTGCAGTTTACTATATTTGCCGAGTGCAGTTTGCTATATTTGCCGAGTGCAGTTTGCTATACTTGCCGAGTGTGAATTGTTATATTTGCCGAGTGACTTGCATTTTGATGATGAAGTAATCGGATGGAGTTTATACTCATATTTTGTTATTTAAATTCCGTTCTAGATTAATTATGATGCTAAACACTCACCCTTGTTGTGGTTTTCAATTTAGTAACCAGTGACAGGGAAGAGGTCGGAGCCCTGGAGGTGCGCCAAGCGGAGGATTGATGCCAAGGCACCGAGTGATTTTGAATGAATTGTGTGTAATATATATATATATATAATGAGTTTTCTGTATATGTGATGCTACATGTTGTGTGTTGAACTAAATTTGAATCGGTATGCTAATTAATCGGATGTGAATTTATGTTGTTATATGATCGGTAATAATTTTCATGAGTGTTTGCTATAGCAAAGTCGATTACCGGGTGAATTTTTCCCGAGCGGATTCATTCTCGTCCGAGCGAGGGCCGGTTGATTTGGTGTCTGTTTCGCTCCAGTATGTCTTCCGAGTGATGAATGGCTGAGAGAACCTTTTTCGAATACAGGAAGGTCAGATTGTTTCCGAGTGATGTATACCCGAGCGAACTTCTTCTGAGTGGAAGGTTGGGATGTTCCCGAGTGAGCTATTGCCGAGCGAACAATTTCTGAGTGAAGGTTGGGAATGTTCCGAGTGAGGTATACCCGAGAGAAACATTTTCCGAGTGAATGAAGTATAAGAGTTTTCCGAGTGATATGTGACCGAGTGGACCCATTTCCGAGTGAAATCCGACTTGTGAATTTTCCTTGTAGGTTTTGTTGTTCGCTCAGGTTAAGATGTAGCATTCGTTCAAGCGTGTCGGAACTCGCCTAAGCGACCTTCTCAGGTTTCGCCTAAGCGAATCAGGGTCTCGCTCAGGCGAATGAACCCTGTCTTCGTCTTTCTCCTTCCGCTGATTCTAATCAATCCCATTTCATTAATTGATTTATTTCTGATCGGTTATTATTTTGAGTATGTTTAAGAAAAATAAATATTAATTTATATTAGTACCTAATTAATTTTTATTAAACGTTAAAAATTTATTATGATAAATGATTAAACGATTGTAAATAAATGGTAAATTGACGCGGGTCGTCACAGTTGGTATCAGAGCGGTTCTTTCTAGAGCCGGATGCATGGGTCAACCCAGTAATTTGTGTGAGTCCTATACTGGGCTGTTTTGTATTCTATTGCATTGTGCTTGTGGTTGTTTGTGCAGCTTGGCATCATTCTCTTGGCACTCCAGCGGCGTTGTATTTTACATGAGTATGAGGTAAATATCCGACTCCCTGGTAGAGCATTGGTTATTAATGGTGATGTGTTTATTCATTATAGAATTACTTTATGATCGGGAAACTAATTCTGGTGGAGGAGATGATTTCATCTCAAAGTTTTCCCAATTGATGAGTAGGACCGAATCTGGTCCCACTCTTGATAAATTCCTAAAAAGGAATCCCCCTGTTTACAAAGGAGGGCATGATTACGACGGGGCGTATGTTTGGATCAGGGAAATTGAACAAACATTTGAGTATTTCGTGTGCTCGGAGGAGCTGAAAGTACAGTTTGTGACTTACCGGTTGAAGGACGAGGCTAGGATATGGTGGTCTAGGACCAAGGTACAGATGAATGCAGCGAGTGAACCACTGGTGTGGGTGAATTTCCGAAGGAGGTTTCTTGTCAAGTACTTCCCGGATAATTACAAAATCCGAAAGGAAATGGAATTTGAGGTTGGAACAGAGCCGAATGTTAGTGGCCGAGTACACTACTAAGTTTGACGAGCTGTGTGACTTCTATCACTCTCTCACTGGAAGGAACCGAGAGTAGTAAGTGTGCCAAGTATGAAGCGGGATTGCGAATTGGACTTCGTAGTGTGATTGTGCCATTTGAGATTCGGGATTATCTGACTCTGGTGAACAAGGCTAGGCTGACCGAGGAAGTGCAATTATAGAGGACATTTCAGCCGAAAGATAAGAGGTAGTTGAAGGCAAGAGGATCCAGTTTCAAGAAAATGGGTCAGTTCTTTCGTGGCGGTAAGTCTCCCACTACGTCTTCTTCCTCTTCTGGTCGGAGTTCTACTGGCCAATCTGGTAGTCAGTCGGGTAGCCGTGCGTGCTATAATTATGGCCAGAAGAGCCATATTGTGAAACACTGGCTGGTCATATCGTTGTTTCTAATGTGGACAACCGGGATGCCTTAGGCCTGATTGCTCACAGAGGCAGTAACCGAGTGGGCATAACAATCGAGCCAACACTTCTGGGACTCGGGGTGCTAATTTTCCGAGAGGAGGTTAAATCCTATGGTGAAATGAGAATAGTAAGTGCCTTGGTAGCCATAAGTTTGTTTGAATAATGGAGTTTGATATTACATATAATGAAATAAGTTGACGAATGCTCTGATATGATTATTCTTAGGAAGGATGAATCCCCTATACATTTCTACCTGGTCAGAATAACGATAGATATTAGTTGTTCATTCTGGTGTTGAACGTACTTGATGGATAGTACGAAAATTCTTAAAATAAAGGAATAAACTGTTGCAATAAACTGTCTTGTATCGAGCTTAAGGTTAGTAAGCAAGTGGTGGTATGCTAGTAACGTCGAGCAACCAAAGATGTGGAAACATCGGTGGTATAAGTAAATGGAAAGGATTATAAAATAAAGCAAAAAGGGAATGGACGAATAATAGGTGATGCAAGTTAGCAACGTTGTAATAAGGTTAACCTTTTAGGAGGGGTGAGCCTCCTGTAGTGATTCTATAAAGTGGTTTAAATAAACGTTACCGGTATGTCATATCCAAATTGTTAGACGATTGATTAACGAATATTAGGAGAAATTATGAGTAGGTAATGAAGGACGGTGTAAGAATGCCCAAATAAGTTGAAGGTAGTAGTCGAAGGGTGGTTAGTAATAATTCTCAGTAAGATAATCGATGAGGCGAGAATTCACTCAGGAAGAATTAAGAGATTGTATTATGTGAATGATGGTCAAGTGAAGTATATATTGGACTATTGTGTACATGATAAGGAGAAGTAGTGAATGAAGGACATGGGACAAAGTGATTAAAAAGTAGTCAGGCAGGCAGATAATAAGAATAAAGAGAAGTTTTACCTAGTCGTTTGGACTTTGGACGGATATTAGTGTTACATGGGAATCATAGCGGCTGGCCACCGTGGGTTCCTTTTAACATTAATTTATTGTGAAGTTGCCAATAGGCATAGGTGAATGAATTATGATGTAAACAGCTTGCATATCGATCAATGACGTGAATGGTTGGACTGTATACCCGACTTTCACCTGGATTAACTACGAAGTGTTGAACTCCTGAGACTGATCACCTCAGGTAGTTGCACTAGTGGTTGAGGTCGTGTGAAGTCGAGGAGACAGACGTGTTTTAGCCAATCTTGGGTGATCAAATTTAGGAAGAAAAGCTGATTTCGAATGAGTACTTCTTGGGCCGACTTATTTCTGAGTAGTGAATTCCCGAGTGGGGTATCTCAGTTGAGTGCGACCCTTCCGAGTGGGATGGCACCGATTAAGATATACCGAGTGAGCCTTTTCCAGGAAAAGTACTTCTGGACAGAGAAAGAGGAACTTCAAATAAGTATGTTTCTGAGTGAATAGTTTCCAGGGGAAGTAAATATCTGAGTGGTGAACCCCTTCGTTCAATTCGTGCTAGGGTGTCTTAAAAATTATCGAGTGCTTGTGCTCGAGTTCGTCTTCGAGATTGTCTTCGACTCCGAGTGATATTCTCAAGAGGTAAAGATATGGAATTAACCGAAGGTAATGATGAAATTTAGAGATTTCGAGACCGAGTGGTGGTGCCTGCACAAGGTGATTTCAGGCAAGCCGTGCTAGCTGAAGCACATAGGAGTTCTTTGAGCATTTATCCGGGTATTACCAAAATGTACAACGATTTGAAGAAGGAATTCTGGTGGCCGGGAATGAAGAAGGAAATAACCGAGTATGTGAAGTCATGTGTGATATGTCAGAAATGCAAGGTTAAACACCAGAGACCCCCAGGTTTACTTCAACCTCCTGAGATTCCAATTTGGAAGTGGGAGAGTATTACTATGGATTTCGTATCTGGGTTACCTCGTACCCAATCCGGGTGTAATGCAATCTGGGTGATTGTAGACCGACTGACCAAGAGTGCTCACTTCTTGGCTATGAACATGAAATGGTAATTGGACCGACTGGCTAGGCTGTACATTGCTGAGATTGTACGATTGCATGGCTTACCTTCGAGTATTATTTCTGATCGGGATCCTCGATTTACTTCCAGATTTTGGGGACGTCTGCAGCAAGAATTGGGTACTGAAGTAAGACTGAGTTCAGCTTATCATCCGCAGACTGATGGTCAGTCGGAACGGACTATACAGAACTTAGAGGATATGCTGAGAGCCTGTGTATTGGAGCAGGGTGGCTCATGGGAAAGATATTTACCCTTGGTGGAGTTTGCGTATAACAACAGCTACCACAGTAGCATTGGGATGGCTCCGTATGAAGCTCTATATGGTCGGAGGTGTCGTACACCATTGTGTTGAAATGAAAATGGCGATGTCATTCATTTGGGGCCCGAGTTAATCCAGGAAATGAATGAACAGGTTGCTCTAATCCGAGAGAAAATGAAGATTGCCCAAGACCGATAGAAGAGTTACTATGACAATCAACATAGACCACTTAAGTTTCAGGCGGGTGACTGAGTATTTCTGAAGGTTTCACCGACCAAAGGTGTGGGTCGGATATTGAGGAGTCACAAGCTTAATCCGAGATACATTGGGCCGTATCAAATTTTGGAGAAGATCAGTGATGTTGCTTACCGACTGGATCTTCCCCAGTCGTTAACGATTATTCACAATGTTTCATGTATCACGATTCCGAGCGTACATTCCGTGTGACTCCATGATTATGCCGAGTGATTCTATCGAATTAGAGGACCTGACGGTGGAAGTTACACCAATCGGTATTGAGGAGTATCAGACCAAACGACTAAGGAACAAGGAGGTGTCATTGGTAAAGGTGAAGTGGCAAAATTTGAATGGGGTAACCTACACGTGGGAATTGGAGTCGGACATAAGACGGGTGTACCCCAATCTTTTTCAGTAAGGTGCGTTGATTTCGGAGACGAAATCCCTTTTTTGGGGGGATGGATGTAACATCCCGGATATTTTAGTAAAAATTTTGATGAGTGGAAAATATTAATAAATTTTTTAGAGATTTATTAGGTATTTTTATAAATTATTATTAAAATAAAGGCAATTATAAATAATTAAATATTGTGAATGTAAATAAATTTATTGATTGGTTAATTATAAAAGGGTTGAATGAGGTGTGATTAGAAGAAGAGAAAAGTTTAATTAAAAGTGACCGGTTGGGGAGGTGACCGGTTGCCCATGAGTTTTAAATAAAGGTTTCTTTCTCTTTCCTCAATCATTCACTCAATCATTCACTCTTTCACGTGAATCTTCTTCTTCTTCATCTGTTACTTTTCTTCTTCTCCTTCCTCCATCGTTGTGAGCTTCATGCTCTGAAGGGAGGTCCATTTTGCATCAAAACCTTGAAATAATTACATTTCCATGACAGTGGTTTCAAGGTAGTAGAACGAACACCGAAAGGCTGATTGACGGAGCTGGTGCTGGATTTGGAAGTGAAACAGTGAACCCAGTGCTTAGAGGACGTAATCGGCACCAGGAGCAAATTGTTGAAGCTTGGAACCGAGGTAAGGGAGTGTTCGGGTTATAATTAATTAGAATAGGACATGTTGGGTGACAGGGCCCGCAAGCGCACGGGTTATGTCGCGTAATATAAAAGATTATCGTTCTCCACAGGGACTGTGTTCAAAGTACCAGCATATTGAAATTTAATTATCCACACAATTAATTTTTAAGATTTTTATAAAATAAAGTACAAATTAAAGTTGCACAGAATATGAATAAAAATAAAATTTACTTAACACTAAAAAAAAATTCAGAGTTGAGAGTATCTTGAGATTTCAGGGGATTAAGACTCTATTTTATGTTTAATGAATTTTAACTTTTCATAAATAAGAATCGAATTAAGTTTTCCAAGGCGAATTTTCCAAAAGCTAATTAATATGTTCCTTTCGGAATCCTATTAATGTACCTAACCTATGGAAAGCGCTGCTTAATCCTCAGAAAGGCCTATTATCGTTTTATGAAAATCCCTTTTATTTCCTCAAAAGAATTTTGATTACTTTCACGGTTTTACCGAGGTCACAAAAAGCATTTCAAAAATCTTAGGTTTAGTTCAAAGCTTTCCGGTAAAAATAAATCTCTCGATTCTATTTATTACCTAAACTTACTAATATACCCGTAAGTATACAGTTTTATCATTTAGGTTCTTGTTGGGAATTACTAAAAGCATTAAGCATAATTGAACTAAATGGAAAACAGAAATTTATTTAATTCCAAGTCAAAATAACATTAAAATAAAATATTATCATACCCCATTTATCCCAAGATAATTAATTTAGCTACTCATGAAATAATTTAAATTCATGTAAATAATGGAAAAATAAAACATACAAGACATGGTAAAAATAAAGACTTACGGGTTTCTCCAAAAGCTCAGAATAATTTACCACTGTAATTCCTTGTTGCAATAATTTCTCCACCAATTACAAATTTAAATTCTCACTTTTACAGCCCTCACACTCTTACAAAATAAAAGAAAGAAAAGAAAATAAAAAGAAAGAGAAGAAAAATAGACAGAGAAAGAAAAAATAGAAAAGAATAGAACTAAAGAGAAAAAGAAAGTAACGAAGAAGTGAAGTTTGAGTGATTTTAGACTGGGAAGAAGTTGTTTTTTTTGCTGATGGGTTGCTGCTGCTTTTATAGGCAAATGGATGAATGAATCCAGCTAAGGAAACGCGTTAAAATTTGCAAGTGGGAGAAACTTTCGGTGCATGTGACTTCCAACTGTCCCAAATTGCATTATTTTAATATTTTCAATAATTCGGTGCTTGGATTTATTCAGCTGGGCAAATTCTGACTGGAATTCCACAAGACCGAGTGAAAGCTTACTGTTTGGTATTAGTTGCTGGGCGTTGTTGGTTTGTATGTGGCAGGTATGGTGATATGAGGGACAGTGGAGTTGCTGGACGGTGTGGTGGATGGAGCCGGTGTTGCTGGGCGGTGTTGTGTTGAGTGAGTTACTGGGCGGTGTTCAATTGATCTGGTGTTGGGCCTGTGAAGAGAGTCTGGGCGGTGTTGTGGTTTGAGAGTCTGGGCGGTGTTGTGGTTTGAGAGTCTGGGCGGAGTTGAGAGGGTTACTGGGCGGTGTGTTGAGGTGAGGACGGTTGGGCGGTGTGTTGAGGTGAGGACGGTTGGGCGGTGTGTTGAGGTGAGGACGGTTGGGCGGAGTTGAGGTGAGGACGGTTGTGGATGGAAAGGAAGAGTCTGGGCGGAGTTGTGGATTAGGAGCCTGGGCGGTGTTGGTTGGATTACTGGGCGGTGTCATGGATTAGGAGCCTGGGCGGTGTTGGTTTGAGAGAAGTCTGGGCGGTATGGATGGAAAGGAAAGGTGAAGTGGGACGGTGTGTGGTATAGATTAGAAGGGGACAGCGGATAGAAGAGAGGAATGTGGGTCGGATTTCTGGATTGAGGACGGTGTAGAGAGTGATCCGATGTTTGGAGTTTGTGGAGTGTAGGTCGGTTTTGAAAGGAGAAGGGACGGTGTTGTGGCTTGAAGGAAAGTAGAAGGAGGCGGAGTTGATGGAGGTAGTGATCCGGTGTTGCATGAAGAATTGGGTCGGTGTTTGGTTGAGTGTTTGTTGAAGGAGACCGTCTCGCTCAAGCGGAGAAAGGTTCGCTCAAGCGAGAGGTCTTGTT
The DNA here is from genome assembly GCA_037962975.1 of Clitoria ternatea. NCBI lineage: Eukaryota > Viridiplantae > Streptophyta > Magnoliopsida > Fabales > Fabaceae > Clitoria > Clitoria ternatea. The sequence continues at coordinate 99,532,954 of CM075674.1, read as the reverse complement.
TCACTCGGTGTTTGAGAGTTGGACGGGCAAAGTGACTTACTCGGAATTGATTGAATCCATTCACTCGGCTTAAATTCATGAAGTTCATTCGGCACTGATTGAAGACTCACTCGGAATCAGAATTTATTCAATCGGTTCTCAATCATTTTCACTCGGCTGTAATCTGAACCACTCGGTTAAAACTCTGCTCGGATTTTGCATTGGAATTCTTCAGTCGGCCTTCATGCTTTTTACTCAGAATGGCCTTCAGTTGTCAATCAATTCACTCGGAATGGCCTTCTCTTTTACTCAAGAACTTGCACTTGAAGAGTTGGAATTTGACTGATTGAATTTCTTCTTATGTCCGAGCTTTGCTTTGCTCGGAAATGCATTTTTCTGACCCAACTCACTCGGAATTCCTTTCCTTGGAGACTTCTCACTCGGGTTCAGTGTGAAACTTGAGAGTCTGCCCGAGTGTGATTCATTTCTGGTCAGATTTTTCCTTGTTTTTGACCCTTTATTACCTTAATTCCTGCAAAATAACCTACCCAAGTAGAAAATAGTGGAAAGAAAGCAAAAATCACAATAAATAAAGGAAATACAGTGCATAATGACTAAAATCCTAAGTAATTTAGACCTAATTTATTGTATTATAAAGCACTTATCATTGGGTCCGAGTCGTTGAACTGATTGTGAACATGGTTAGAAATGATGCTGGATGAAAGTTGTATGTGAACGTATGTGTATGAATGTATGTGTGAATATGGACACCGATCGGTTTAGGATCGTGTGTGTGTGGCTTAAGCTGATTATGACTTTGAAATATTTGATGCTGTGATAGTCGGTGTATAGTGGCAATGTGATGCCGGGCTTGACAAGCAGGTCGCCCGAGTGATGAGTATGTGATGTTGTTAATGGCCACTTATGATATGATGAGAAATGTGAATATATATGATTGTGTGGTATGGGACGGTCGACGGTATGTATAGCCCCTCATTTTTGGCTCCCGTGGTTTTTATGCCCAGTTGAGCTACCCAGTGATCAAGCAGGACCCAGTGGTCGAGGTGGAGAGTCAAGCAGGACTCGGTGAACCAAGCAGGGTTCACGGGGTGTCAAGCAGGACCCCCAGCTGAAGGCCGATCCTATAGTATCCAGATACTAGGCGTCGATTTTATGTGAGAGTCAGTTGTGACAATTGATGAATTATTAGTTGTGATGTGTATATTTGCCGAGTGCAGTTTACTATATTTGCAGAGTGCAGTTTGCTATATTTGCCGAGTGCAGTTTGCTATACTTGCCGAGTGTGAATTGTTATATTTGCCGAGTGACTTGCATTGTTATACCCCAAACCAAAACATTGCTTGTCCTCAAGCAATCACCATATTCACAAGATAAAATACAGAAAACACTAAACTTAATAAACTAAGGAATTCAAAACAGAGAAACAGATTTATTCAAATGCCAGTTTTATTTTTCTTATGTGAATCAATTTTCAATGTCAAGACTTGAGATACTCTTCTCACAATTTTCACTCAAGTGTTTAAAGGTTTGTGTATCTCTCAAATCATATTAGTCAAAAAATATTACCATAAGCTTGTTAATAAACCAGAAACTCCACAGTTTAGATAGAAAATATGTCAAAGTCTAAAGGTCTTTCAAAGGTTGTAACGTGGCCTTGGGTTGTATTGGTAGGAATTTCAAGAAAAATAGAATACAAAAGGGCTTTAACAGTCATGAATGATTCAAATTATCATCATAAATTTAACAGAGCAAATTTTTGAATTTTTATGGACTTTTTGGAATTCATTCAATATCATCCTTTTGATTTTCTTTTCTTTTTCTTGCGTTTCTTTGCATCTAATATCATATTTTTCTTAAGTTCCTTTTTTTTTTTAATTCTTTGCTCCACTAAATTTCCAACTTTTTCACCATTAAGAGAATATCATTCAATGAAAGGTTTCAAGGAAAAATTTTCGCTTTTAGGCTCAAAAGGGGCAACTAGGGGTCAAATTATACAAAATTCTGAGGCTTAAGAATAAGACCTAATTGTGCCTTTATCATCCTAAGACATATAATCAAAAACCATTTTGAATCGGTTGAAAAACAAGTTCTAGAATATTAATGACTATGAGATTCACTCAATCAAGAAAATATGGGTTTTGAAAATTTGTTTGATAAATTACCCATTTTGGCTCAAGTCTCACCATGGAAAGTCCTTTCAAAGAAAATTTTAATCACATAAGGTTCATTTAAGCATTTATTTGGTATTTAAACAATCAAATTTTTAAACTTTTACTCAAAATTTTGGGATCCTTAGATACTTTAGCCTTGTGTTCAAAGTAAATTTATCATGCAATCATGGTAAATTACAAGATTACAAACAAATCAAAGAAAACACACATGCATAATAAAATGACAATCACACAACGTAAACAAAACAGTTAAGTTTTCTTACCTACCACCCCAAACCAAAATTTGACATTGTCCTCAATGTTAAAATGGATGATAAAAGGATAAGAAAACTTACCTGGGATAACCCCAAACCAGCATCTGACATAGTTGGTTTTTTTTTTAAAAAAAAGAATAAAAGCTTAAAATAAAACAACAACTTTTTATAGGGTTACCTCCCTATCAGTGCTAAGTTTTAAGTCTTCAGCCAGACTTCTCACCGTTTGGATTTACTCATCAGGAGCATCAAACAAGTCCAAGTCACTTGCTTGTTGTATTGGTTGACCTATGAAGTAATGCTTTACTCTCTGTCCATTTACTCTAAATGTACCAGATTTCTCGCTCCATAGTTCGACAGCTCCAAAGGGAAAGACTTTTGTCACCTTGAATGGTCCCGACCATCGGGATCTCAGTTTACCTGGAAAAAACTTCAGTCTGGAATTAAACAGTAAAACCATATCACCTGGATTAAATGTTCTCCGTTGGATGTGACGATCATGCCATTGTTTGGTTTTTTTTATAAATTCTGGCATTTTCGTATGCATCTAGACGGAGTTCTTCAAGTTCATTTAATTCCAGTAACCTACGTTCACCTGCAGCCTTATGATCAAAGTTAAGAGTTTTAACAGCCCAAAAAGATTTATATTCTAGCTCAACAGGTAAATGACAGGGCTTCCCATATACTAGCTTAAAAGGTGTGGTTCCAATGGGAGTTTTGTATGCGGTTCGATACGCCCATAAGGAATCATCTAACTTAATAGACCAATCCTTACGTGATGTATTCACCACTTTTTGAAGAATATTTTTAATTTCCCGATTGGATACCTTAACTTGTCCACTAGTTTGTGGGTGATAAGGTGTAGCAACCTTATGCTTAACTCCATATTTCTTTAGAAGGGTCTGAAAAGTTTTTTCAATAAAATGAGACTCTCCATCACTTATAACACATTTTGGGACCCCAAACCTTGGAAATATTATTTTCTTGAAAAGTTTAATAACAGTCTTAGCATCAGAATGAGGTGAAGCAATGGCTTCCACCCATTTTGACACATAGTCAACTGCCACTAATATGAACTGATTTCCAAAAGAAGAGGGAAAGGGACCCATAAAATCAACACCCCATACATCAAACAATTCAACTTCTAAAATTGTATTCAATGGCATTTCTTGTCTCTTACCAATGTTACCTGTTCTCTGGCAAGCATCACAAGTTAGAACATACTTACGGACATCCTTAAAAATATTTGGCCAATAGAACCCAGCTTGCAATACTTTAGCAGCTGTCTTGGAGGTGCTCATGTGCCCTCCACAGGAAAGAGAATGGCAATGATCCAAGATAGCATGGACATCATCTTGTGAAACACATCTCTGAATCATACCATCTGCACATTGCTTGAAAAGGAGTGGTTCATCCCAATAATAATGCTTGACATCTGCATAAAACTTTTTCCTTTGCTGAAAGCTAAGATCAGGAGGTAAGATACCACATGCAAGAAAATTTACAAAATCAGCATACCAAGGAACACGTTGGATACTAAGATTCAAGAGTTGTTCATCTGGAAAAGATTCATTGATGGGAATATTATCTGTTTCTTCTTTTTCAGATGTCAACCTAGATAGGTGGTCAGCGACCAAGTTCTCGGTACCCTTCTTGTCCTTAATTTCCAAGTCAAATTCTTGCAATATTAGAATCCACCTAATTAATCTAGGCTTTGCTTCCTTTTTATTCAATAGATACTTAATGGCAGAGTGGTCAGTGTAAACAGTAACATGTGATCCTACCAAATAAGACCTAAATTTATCAAAAGCAAAGACAATAGCTAACAGTTCTTTTTCAGTTGCGGCATAATTTACCTGAGCATCATCTAGCGTCCGGCTGGCATAATGAATTACATGGAGCTTTTTATCCTTTCTTTGCCCCAACACAGCTCCTACTGCGTAATCACTCGCATCGCACATCAGCTCAAATGGGAGTTTCCAATCAGGTGGTTGTACGATGGGGGCAGAGATTAGAGCTTGCTTAATCCTGCAAAAAGCTTCCATACAAGATGAATCAAAATTGAAAGGCACATCCTTACCCAGAAGAGTTGTAAGAGGCTTTGTGATCTTGGAGAAATCTTTAATGAACCTACGGTAAAACCCTGCATGTCCAAGAAAACTCCGAATACCTTTCACATTTGTGGGTGGAGGCAATTTTTCAATCACTTCCACTTTAGCCTTATGACACGCTGTCGTTGTCGGGTCAAATAAAAAGTTAAATTAATATAGTATAAGGTGAACAACCTTAGTCGTCTCTCGAGGACCTTAGTTCAATTAGTTACACTCAATTTAGTTATAATAAAGGGGGGGTTTGTGTTGATCTTGAAAGGAAAATTAAGTGATTATATGATAGTGCAAAAAGTAAATTTATGAGTAGGAATAATCAAATTTAGAAACAACCAACCCAAGGAATTAATAAATCTTTAGTTAACTAATCATTGTTCACAAATATGATTAAATATAATTAATTTCTCAATCTTGAATCATTTGGAATCCCTAAATGATTATATTCTAGAAAATCTTCTAGAATTGAATTAATGAACTAATAAGAATAATCAATCGATATATTCTTATTAATTACTAAAATAACTTTAAGACCATAATTTGATTGAGTTAAGAAACTAAATAGAAATCTCTTATTTAGTAACTTAATCTTTGTTCTCAAATTGATTATTGATTAACCAACCAACATCAGTTTAGATTATAGATTGTTTAATTATATACCAATCGGTTATACACTTAAATAATCTACCATTATAAGTGCTTGAGAAACAAAGAAAAGTAATTATCTTTAATCAAAATATTAAGAGCAAGAACTCAAAGTTAACATAAAGAAAAATTAAATTCCTTGAGTTGATTTTAAAAGATTAAGCTTCCATGATAATTTTTAACAATGAAAGCTAATATTAAATTTACTAAAACTTTGATTATAAAAGTAAATAACAAATAATAAAATTAACTTACTTGATATTGAGGAAGGGAAATGAAAACCATAACTTGAAGGATGGAATATAGAACAAGGAGATAAAGCAAAAGAAAGAACTAAAACTTAAGAAGCTAAAACAAAGATATAGAATTATAATGGAAACTAAAGCATGTATTTCTTATGTATTTCTTGTGTATCTTCCTTACAACTTCAAGCATCTATTTATAGGCAAGATATGATGATACTATACATTCATTTTCTGATTATTAATGCATTTTTTCAACATTGGTGGGCTTGAAATTACAATAATTCAAAAGAAGATAATGGTAGGTGTTGAAATGCATTCTCCACTTTATCTTCTCCACCTTACGAGTCCAATATGACCTTCTAGATGGCCGAATTTTGAAAAACCTTCAACATGAAAGTTGTAGATCTCTGTCTTATTGAGAATTTGGCGTAAGAATGAGGTCATTTGGACACCTAGAGCTCCAGATATGTGTATTTTGGTGAACTATGTCAATGCTGGTGGGACATATGAGGGCTGATTGATTCAAGCTCCATTTCTTTATTTTTTCCAGATGTAAAATAACCAAATTTGATCATCATGATGTATCCCTCTGTCTTAGCTTTCCATGGGCTCCAAGATTAGCCCATTTGGATTACAAAAGCCCAAGTTATGGCCAAAATAAGGCAAGATACTCAAGATACATACAAAAAACGAAAATTGAAACATATATACATAATACTTCAATTTAACTAAACAACATAAAACTTAATTAAAATACTATTATTAAACATAGTAATTATATAATAAACCCCAAGTGTAAAACTATAATAAGTGTATTAAAATTGATTTATCAAATTCCCCCACACTTAAGCTTTTGCACTCCAGGGCAAAACCAAACCAAAAACTAAAATGAGAAACAACAGAAAAAAGTTTTTTTTTTTTTTCAAATTGATTTTTTTTTGAAGTCTAAAATAATAAGTAATGCACATCATCCCTTATATCAAGAGGTCATGATAAGTGTGAATAAGAAGCATTACATACTAGTTTCACAAATTGAGTGATCAAATCAAAGAGTTGATGAAAATGTGATAGATGTTCTCTTTATGCTCTCTATATCTCAATTGCTTGGGTTTGTGTATACTCTCAGAAATCACCCAAATAAATTAGCACTACCATAGGCTTGACAAATTTCTAATTTCCATATTTGAACACATATGCATGCAGAGATCAAAAGGACTTTATTAAGGTTGTAATGGGGCCAAGGTGATATAGGGTGGATAAAATGAAATAGTATGGCTAAACTTAGGGTTGAAAAAGAGCAATGGAGTAAGTGATTTAGTGATTGTGGAAGTATATTTTGAAACTCAATACTTAGCAAAATGAAACATGATGGAGGATAAAACATGAGAATAAATCCTCCTGATTATTTTCATACATATATTCACCACTTTTTCTTTTTCTTCTTTTTCTCTTTTTCTTTATTATTATCTTTTTTTTTACTTTCTTTTTGAACAATGAAACAACAACATATATATCTTGGGTACATTTCCACAATCATCAAAAATCTTTATTCATAGTAATTCCAAAACTCCTAATCAATTCCTAAGCAAAGGTGATCATGTTTTTTTTTTTTTGGGCTATTGGCAAATTATGTGGCTGAATCAAGAAATGGATATAGGCTCAACGTGGGTAACAATGGAAAGTATGTAAGGTAAGGCATATGGCTAGTGGCTAGTTAAAAAAAATGGCCTTAATCACATCAAAGCATGCACATGGAACATAATACATCAAAAAGAAACAAGTCAAGTTCTAGAGTACTAATAAATAAGGGTTAATCAAGAAAAAGGAAAGATGGCATAATATGATCCATCCAATTAAGCTCAAAATCTCACCGAGGGTGGTCAATCTATCACAATTCATATACAATTTGATCTTCACAAACAACTTATTAAATTAATATGCAAGGAAATTATTCATAACATGTCATGAAATATTGGACAAGGGTGATGCAATTACTCATTACTTAGACAAATTTAAAAAACAAATTTAGTGAAAAGCATGTAGAATTTAAAATAAAAAACTGGAAATGATGATTTTTTTTTTGTGAACAAGAAACAAAAAAGGAAAAATAAATCATAACCAAATATTGGTGTCAAGATCCGGTTCCTTATGCTTCTTGCTCTGTACTTTTTTTTAAGGGCGCTTAGTAACAAAGATACCTACAACAAATTGGTCAGTTCAATTGCATGTGAAATGATTAGTATAACTGAACAATTTGATTGTGTCATACAACCAAGTTTCATAGGCCTTGTGTTAGAACCCATAAGAGAAATATCATCAACACAACCATAAGTAGCATCAAGAGCAATAACATACATCTTAATTCATTCGTATGCCTATAGAAAGACTCTGCTATATCATCCATTAAGATAAAATAAAGAACCTGATGATTGACTAGTGGTGAGGTATGGCTCCGATCTGAAAGAAAAGGATGAAGGCAAAGTGTGGCGGCTGAAGAATGATGAAGATGATGTTTATGGTTGCAGAATGGTTGATGTCGAATAGAAATGATTCGGGTGAAGGTAAAGGCAAAGGTGCGGCACTAAAGTAAATATAGTGGCTATGTGTGTGTGTGTGTTTTTATTTTTTTTATTTTTATTTTTTTTTTATTTTTTATTTTTTTATGAAAAATGGTTTTGATAAGGAAGGTGAAACGATTGTGGTAATCCGAGTGAGATTTGTTATGAGGATGCGTCTCAAGAGTTTGGACTCTTTACTCAGCCCATCCCAACAAAAGTACTCATGAAAGAAAAGAAAAAAAAATTATTTATTTTTTATTTTTTTAAAAAAAAAATTAAACAAAAGTGATACTGACACTATATAGTGAAGGATACGTCTCAAGACTTTGGTTCTCAAAGATGCATCTTTATGACTTTAGATACAACTTTCCCAAATTAATCTTTACTCTGTCTATCCCTTACAAAAAAAATAATAAAATATATATATATATATATATATATATAACTTAGACCATATATATAACTCAGACCCCCCACACTTATTCAAGACATTGTCCTCAGTGTCTTATATGATTTCCACAGTCTATTTTTTTTTCTTTTTCTTTTTCTTTTTTTTATGATTTTTTTTAAAATATAGATAAAGGTGAGAAAGAAGTTATAACCGAAGGGTGGTGTCTGGTTCTGGATTCTTTCGCTTGTGTGTGTGATCCTTATCTTGCTTCAAGAGGGGTTGAGGTTGGGGTAAAAAGCTCTGCAAAATATCAATCAATTCATCTGCATCTGATGAAGCATGAATGAATGATCGATCATCTTGAGTTATAAGGCCCTGTTCCACAGCTTTATCTAAAAACATTAACAAACTGTCATAAAAACCATTAATATTTAATAATCCTAATGGCTTTTTATGAAAGTTCATGCTACACCATGATAAAATGCAAAATATTTCCTCAAAAGTACCAAAACCTCCAGGAAGTGCGATAAAGGCTTCAGCACCTATAACCATACGAGCCATTCGTTGATAGAGGCTTGTAACTTTTACCTCAGTTCCTACAACAATATCTGGTGTAATACCAACATGATGTAGGATGATACTAGAAACATTGCTTCCTTCAACTAGTGCAGATAGTGCCATGGAGCCTCTCAAACCCTGTACTCCTCCTCTATACAAGACCTTTATTTCTTTCGCAGCCAATAGTTTTCCCAACTTAGTAGCTGCTATTAGGTACTCCTTACAATTACCATTGTTGGATCCACCAAGCACACAAATGGATTTGATTTTTTTCATATCTTTTTTTTTGTGTTTTCCATATAGAGTTATGCGCCCTTATATAGATAAAAACTGAGATGAAATAATTGATGAAAGATAAAAAGTTTACATAATTATTATTATATAAAAATAAATGACGGTAATAAAGAAATTTGAAAAGACATGATTGAAGAAAATAAAAATAGGTAATTTTAAAAGTCAAAGTGAATTCAGAAAAGTAAAACATTGAAAATAACAGTAAATATGTACAGTAGTTGTGATTATGGCTCACATCTTCCTCTGGTTTTACGTCCAGTAACGGCTTAAACGCCTTCTATGAGTCGAGGTTTTTGCTACCCATCCAGTTTTCTTATAAACTGGCAAACAGGGTCGTTTAACGCCAGATTCCCAAGGCTATAGTTTTCTTTTTGTTGAATGAATAGATCATATAATTTCAGAAGGACTCCTTGAACCGTTCCACATGGATGCGTCTCAAGAGTTTGGATTAAGTTATCCAAGTTCTCTTTACTCAGTCCATCCTTTATAAATTTAATTTTGTCCTCCCGATTTATAGATACCATTCCAGGGTTCCTACAACGTGTATCACAATTCCATCTTGCACACTTATGGCAAACTCCCATCCTTTTAGCTCTTCGTTTTTTAGAATAAGAACTACGTCCCATACCTGGCAAATGTTTTATATAGGACTTATGTAATTCACCAGAGAGACGTACCTTTGCTTCAATAAGCCAACGAACATCCTCTGGAATGCCAAAATATGTGAGTAGTTTTAACCTTTGAACTCGAGCTTTGTAAATTTTTACAATCACATCGCGTAGAAGTGTAGGGAATCTTTCCTTAAGTTTTGCAAGGGTTTGTTCCATTGTCAGATTACTTTGAAGTTGTGGCTGTTTAGAAAAGAGAGAATAGAAAACGAGGTTATAGAGAATAGTAGAGATGAAGAAGGTGAAAAGGTGATAGGTTGCCTTCTATCAAGCGCTTGTTTAACGTCACGAGCCTGACGATGACCTTTTAACTACTGCAAGAAAATGTTAATAATGCCAAAACAATAATAGTAATAATGATTAAGACAAGTGTTACCACCGAAAAGAATGACGATGTAATTAATTGATATCTATTTTTATTTATTTATTTATTTATTATTTTTTTATTTATTATTATTATTTTTATAAATATTGTTATTAGGAAAAATTAGTCAAAATATTTGGCATCACACAAATACACCTCCGTATCTATGTGCTCTTGGAACCCTTGAAAGAAAGGTTTAAGTCGGTGCCCATTTACCTTGAAAACCTTGTTTGTCGCTTTATCTGAAATTTCAATCACACCATAAGGAAAGATATTAGTTATTTCAAATGGGCCAGCCCATTTAGAGCGAAGCTTACCAGATATGAGCTTTAGACGTGAATTGTACAACAAAACTTTTTGTCCAATGAAAAAGTTTTTTCTCAAGATCTGTTTGTCATGAAAGGATTTGGCTTTTTCTTTATAGGTTTTAGAACTTTCATAAGCTTCCAAACGAATTTCTTCCAGTTCCTGTAGTTGGAGTTTCCTTTCTTTACCGGCCTCATTTAAGTCCAGGTTACATTGTTTTACTGCCCAATAAGCTTTGTGCTCAATTTCTACAGGTAAGTGACATGATTTTCCAAAAACAATCCTATAGGGGGACATTCCAATAGGTGTTTTATAAGCTGTTCTATAAGCCCAAAGAGCATCTTCTAACCTTTTGCTCCAATCTTTCCTATTTGGTTGTACTGTTTTTTGAAGGATCATTTTTAATTCTCGATTAGACACTTCAGCCTGCCCATTTGTTTGGGGGTGATAAGGTGTTGAAACCTTATGCATAACTCCATATTTTTTAAGAAGGGACTCCATTTTACGGTTGCAAAAATGTGATCCTTGATCACTAATGATGGCTTTAGGAACACCAAACCTGCAAAATATGTGTGATTTAACAAAATCTGCAACAACTTTAGAATCATCAGTTCGAGTAGCTTTAGCTTCAACCCATTTAGACACATAATCGACCGCAAGTAGTATATAAACAAAACCAAAAGATACAGGAAAAGGTCCCATGAAATCTATGCCCCAAACATCAAAAATTTCACAAAATAACATGGGTTGTTGAGGCATCTCATTTCTACGAGATATGTTTCCCATTCTTTGACATCGTTCGCAAGATTTACAAAACGTATATGCATCACGAAAAATTGTTGGCCAATACAAACCAGATTCTAATACTTTCCTTGCTGTACGTTGAGGTCCAAAATGTCCTCCACATGCATATGTATGACAAAATGTAAGAATGGAATGAATTTCATTTTCAGGTACACACCTTCTAATGATTTGATCACTACAAAGTTTCCATAAGTAAGGATCATCCCAAACATAGTATTTAGAATCACTTTTTAGTTTTATTATTTGTTGTTTAGATGCATGTATGGGAGTAACAGAAGCAACTAAGTAGTTTACCAAATCAGCAAACCATGGAGTGGAATCATGTATTCCCATAAGTTGTTCATCAGGAAAATCATCTTTAATGGAAATTGGGTCAAGTTCTTTTTCAATTCTGCTTAAGTGATCAGCCACCAAATTTTCTGCTCCAATTTTATCCCTAATTTCAATGTCAAATTCTTGGAGCAACAACATCCACCTGATCAATCTTGGTTTTGCATCTGGTTTCTTTAAAAGGAACTTTAATGCTGCATGATCTGAAAATACAACTACTTTTGAACCGAGCAAATAAGATCTAAATTTGTCAAGTGCAAACACAATAGCAAGTAGTTCTTTTTCTGTGGTAGTATAGTTTATTTGTGCAGTATCCAAAGTTTGTGAGGCATAGTAAATAACATGTTGTACTTTACCTACTCTTTGAGCAAGAACAGCTCCTAATGCATAATTTGATGCATCACACATAAGTTCAAATGGAAGTGACCAATCTGGTGCCTGAATGATAGGAGTGGTAGTTAAAGCTTTCTTTAAGCAATCAAAAGCCTCTTTACATTTGTCATTAAAGTCAAATGTTATATTTTTTTGTAGTAAGTTAGACAACGGAAGGGCTATCTTACTGAAGTTTTTTATAAACCTTCTATAAAAACCTGCATGACCAAGAAAAGAACGAATATCTCGCACACAAGAGGGATAAGGTAATTGAGAAATTACAGTAATTTTTGCAGGATCTACTTCTATGCCTTTTTAGATATCACATGGCCTAAAACTATTCCTTCTTCTACCATGAAGTGACATTTCTCATAATTAAGAACAAGGTTAGTTTCAATGCATCTATGTAATACTTTATCTAGACTATTTAAGCAAGCATCAAATGATGAACCATATACTGTGAAATCATCCATAAATACTTCCATGCAATTTTCAAGAAAATCAGCAAAGATACTAATCATGCATCGTTGAAAGGTACCAGGGGCATTGCATAAGCCAAAAGGCATCCTCCTATAAGCAAAAGTGCCAAAAGGACATGTAAATGTTGTTTTTTCTTGATCTTCTGGTGCAATATAAATTTGGAAGTAACCTGAAAATCCATCTAGAAAGCAGTAATGTGACTTACCTGCCAGTCGTTCCAACATTTGATCAATGAAAGGTAAAGGAAAGTGATCCTTTCGAGTTGCTTTGTTAAGTTTCCTGTAATTAATGCATACTCGCCAACTATTTTGGATTCTGGTAGGAATTAGTTCATCATTTTCATTTTTAACCACTGTGATTCCAGACTTCTTGGGAACCACTTGTACAGGGCTGACCCAAGTGCTATCTGATATAGGGTAAATAATGCCAGCTTGTAATAATTTTGTTACCTCTTTTTTAACTACATCAAGGATCTGAGGATTAAGTCTTCTTTGTGGTTGCCTTACTGGTTTAACTTCTTCCTCTAATAGAATTCTATGCATACACATGGAAGGGCTAATACCTGGGATATCTGCCAAAGTCCAACCAATTGCTTTCTTATGCTTTTTAATAATCTGCAACAACCTTGTTTCTTGATCAACATTTAATTTGTTAGAAATAATCACTGGAAGATTCTTATCTTCCTCTAAATATGCATACTTTAAATGTTCAGGAAGAGGTTTTAACTCTAACATAGGAGGCTACATTATTGAAGGAATCAACTTGGTTGAATTTGTCTCAGCAACTTGTACTTCAACATAATCAGATGTATTTGTAACTACTTTAATTAAATTATCACACTCTGATTCTTTTGAAACAACATCTAGAACTATATTTTCTGTTTTAAGGAAGTTTGGATCATAATTATCATTAAGTAAATATTTCTCAATTTCAGCACACACATTGCATTGATGAGAATCCATGCATGAATCACAAACAAATGAATCATAAAAATCAGACAATACAGGAAAATTAACATCATCAGACAACTTAATAATATTATCCTCAACTAAATCAGTTATTAAGTCAATTTGAAAAACAGAATGATCCTCAGTAGGATGCTTCATAGCATCTAAAATGTTGAATCTAACCACACTATCTCCAAATTCCATAGAAAGTGTTCCTGCATGCACATCTATCTTTGTTCTAGCTGTTTTTAAGAATGGTCTACCTAAAATTATTGGAGCTTTATTGGTGGAATTCTCACTTTCCATATCTAGAACATAAAAATCTGCAGGAAAAATTAAATCATTAACTTTAACAAGGACATCTTCAATAATTCCTGCAGGATGTGCAGAGCTTCGATTTGCTAATTGTATAACCACACCTGTAGTTTGCAAAGGTCCAAGGGAAAGTGAAGTAAATACAGTCATAGGCATAACATTAATAGATGCACCTAAGTCTAGCATGGCATTTTCAAATTTGTTATTGCTTATTATGCATGGAATGGTAAACGTCCCAGGGTCTTTACATTTTTCTGGTATATGTGACAAAGGTTTTTCAATTAATGCAGACACATTTCTACTTATATTAATCCTTTCATTGCCTTTTAGTCTTCTTTTATTAGTGCATAGTTCTTTAAGGAATTTGGCATATCTTGGGATTTGCTTGATGGCTTCTAATAAAGATATATTTACCTCTACTTTTCTAAATGTTTCCAAGATCTCCTCATCCATTTTCTTATTTTGTATAGATTTTTGTCTTTGTGGAAATGGAAGAGGGATATGTTGCTTATCAGGACCAGCTATAGGAGGAGGATTTGTAAGAGATATATTGTTACTATTATTACTTGAACTATCTAAAACTTCTTCTGCATGTTTTTCTGTGACAATAGTATTTTCAGTTTGTTGTTGTTTTTCTGGTCTATGGATAGCTTTACCAGATCTTAAAGTAATTGCACTTACATTTTTAGGATTGACAATTGTCTGAGCGGGCAACTTATCTGAACCTTGAGACTGCAAATGGTTTAAAGATGTAGCCAATTGACCAATCTGATTTTCAAGAGTCTGAATTGTAGCCTCAGTTCTTTTTTGGAAGTTCAGATTATCTACTGACATTTGCTTTATCAATTCCTCCAAATTTGATTTCTCAGTGGAAGGTGCAGCTATTTGTGTAGCTTGTTGTTGTACATGAGGAGGTTGATATGGTCTGCTTGGTCCAGTATTTGCCTGAAAAGGTGCATGAGGTTGTTGTGAGGAATTACCCCATCTTAAATTAGGGTGATTCCTCCAACCAGGATTATATCTGTTAGAAGAAAGATCATAATTATTTTGTTGTTGTGGCGGTCTGTTATTGTATAAGTTGGCAGCACATACTTGAGGATTTTCATCTGGAATTTTAGCTTCCTGCAGTGAAGGACAACAATCGGTATAATGATCTGATGAAGTACAGATAGAACATACCTTAGCAGGGGTTACAGGTTGTTGTTTTTGAGACACAATAATATTTTTCATAAGTGTTGCTAG
The DNA here is from genome assembly GCA_037962975.1 of Clitoria ternatea. Lineage (NCBI taxonomy): Eukaryota > Viridiplantae > Streptophyta > Magnoliopsida > Fabales > Fabaceae > Clitoria > Clitoria ternatea. The sequence continues at coordinate 99,517,905 of CM075674.1, read as the reverse complement.
TTCAGCAAATTTACTTTCCTATTTTTTATCTCCATCATTAGTAGTTTCAATTTCATGGACTCCTCTAATTACTACAGAATTATTTCTAGTGGCATGTTGTTGAGCATTAGCAGCCATGTTCTCAATTAAAGTTTTTGCTGCATTTGTAGTTTTATTTTGCAAAGCACCACCACTAGCTGCATCAACCAAAGTTCTATCCATTGGATTAAGACCTTCATAGAAATATTGTATGAGAAGTTGATCTGTAATTTGGTGATGGGGACAACTAGAACACAATCTTTTAAATCTTTCCCAGTATTCATAAAGATTTTCCCGGTCATGTTGCCGGATGCCACATATTTCTTTTCTAATTGAGGAAGTTCTTGAAGCGAGGAAAAATTTTTCAAGAAACATTTTTTTAAGTCATCCTAACTTGTAATAGAGCCAGGAGGAAGGTAAAATAACCAATCCTCAGCGATATCTGCTAGGGAGAAAGGAAAAGCTTTAAGTTTTACATGTTCTTCTGAAACCCCTTCAGGTTTCATGGTAGAGCAAAGGATATGAAATGCTTTTAAGTGTTTATGAGGATCTTCACCTGCACGACCATGAAACTTTGGTAACAAATGAACTAAACCAGTTTTAAGCACAAAAGGAACATCTTCCTCAGGATATAAGATGCATGATGTTTGATTAGTGACATCTGGTGTAGCTAGTTCTTTTAATGTCTTTTCAGCCATGTTATGCAAATATTCAGAAGTTGAAGGTTTAGTTTCACTATTTATGCTATTAGCTAGAATATTATTATTATTATTATTATTATTATTATTATTATTATTATTATTATTATTGTCTAATAGTTTTTTTAGATGATCTAACTAATTGATGAAATGTTCTATCTATTTCAGGATCAAAAGAATATAGTGTCTCGGGATTAGATCTAGTCATGCATAATACATCTACATATATTGTAACAAAATACTGTAACTATGTAATAAAAGGAAAAAGTTATCATTTTAATTATGAAATGCTTAGAACATATATTTAAAAATTCAAAGATTTTTTTTTATATTTATATTTTTTTTTCAATGGTTGAAAATGAGATTACTAGAAAATGAATACGAATATAATAAAGTGGATTTTTTTTTATTTTTTATATGCTCACATTCAACCAAACCTTAATATCTTCGATATACCTACAAAAAAAATGTAAAATAGATTAGATAATTGAATGTAAATAATTAGGACCAAAGGTCCCCGGCAACGGCGCCAAATTTGACACGCTGTCGTTGTCGGGTCAAATAAAAAGTTAAATTAATATAGTATAAGGTGAACAACCTTAGTCGTCTCTCGAGGACCTTAGTTCAATTAGTTACACTCAATTTAGTTATAATAAAGGGGGGGTTTGTGTTGATCTTGAAAGGAAAATTAAGTGATTATATGATAGTGCAAAAAGTAAATTTATGAGTAGGAATAATCAAATTTAGAAACAACCAACCCAAGGAATTAATAAATCTTTAGTTAACTAATCATTGTTCACAAATATGATTAAATATAATTAATTTCTCAATCTTGAATCATTTGGAATCCCTAAATGATTATATTCTAGAAAATCTTCTAGAATTGAATTAATGAACTAATAAGAATAATCAATCGATATATTCTTATTAATTACTAAAATAACTTTAAGACCATAATTTGATTGAGTTAAGAAACTAAATAGAAATCTCTTATTTAGTAACTTAATCTTTGTTCTCAAATTGATTATTGATTAACCAACCAACATCAGTTTAGATTATAGATTTTTTAATTATATACCAATCGGTTATACACTTAAATAATCTACCATTATAAGTGCTTGAGAAACAAAGAAAAGTAATTATCTTTAATCAAAATATTAAGAGCAAGAACTCAAAGTTAACATAAAGAAAAATTAAATTCCTTGAGTTGATTTTAAAAGATTAAGCTTCCATGATAATTTTTAACAATGAAAGCTAATATTAAATTTACTAAAACTTTGATTATAAAAGTAAATAACAAATAATAAAATTAACTTACTTGATATTGAGGAAGGGAAATGAAAACCATAACTTGAAGGATGGAATATAGAACAAGGAGATAAAGCAAAAGAAAGAACTAAAACTTAAGAAGCTAAAACAAAGATATAGAATTATAATGGAAACTAAAGCATGTATTTCTTATGTATTTCTTGTGTATCTTCCTTACAACTTCAAGCATCTATTTATAGGCAAGATATGATGATACTATACATTCATTTTCTGATTATTAATGCATTTTTTCAACATTGGTGGGCTTGAAATTACAATAATTCAAAAGAAGATAATGGTAGGTGTTGAAATGCATTCTCCTCTTTATCTTCTCCACCTTGCGAGTCCAATATGACCTTCTAGATGGCCGAATTTTGAAAAACCTTCAACATGAAAGTTGTAGATCTCTGTCTTATTGAGAATTTGGCGTAAGAATGAGGTCATTTGGACACCTAGAGCTCCAGATATGTGTATTTTGGTGAACTATGTCAATGCTGGTGGGACATATGAGGGCTGATTGATTCAAGCTCCATTTCTTTATTTTTTCCAGATGTAAAATAACCAAATTTGATCATCATGATGTAGCCCTCTGTCTTAGCTTTCCATGGGCTCCAAGATTAGCCCATTTAGATTACAAAAGCCCAAGTTATGGCCAAAATAAGGCAAGATACTCAAGATACATACAAAAAACGAAAATTGAAACATATATACATAATACTTCAATTTAACTAAACAACATAAAACTTAATTAAAATACTATTATTAAACATAGTAATTATATAATAAACCCCAAGTATAAAACTATAATAAGTGTATTAAAATTGATTTATCACCTTATCAACTTCTATACCTCTCTCAGACACCAGGTGTCCAAGAACTATGCCTTCTCTTACCATGAAATAACATTTTTCCTAATTTAGAACCAAATTGGTTTCTTCACAACGCTACAAGACTTGGCACAAATTTGTTAAACAATTATCAAAATCCAAACCATGCACTGAAAAATCATCCATAAAGACTTCCATCACATTTTCAATAAGATCAAAAAAAATTGCTTGCATACACCTTTGAAAAGTCGCAGGTGCATTACATAAACCAAAAGGCATACGTCTATAAGCATAAGTCCCATAAGGGCAAGTGAAGGTAGTCTTTTCTTGATCAGATGGATGAATGGGAATTTGATGAAAACCTGAATACCCATCCAAATAACAGAAATAAGAGTGTTTCGCAAGTCTTTCAAGCATCTGATCAATAAAAGGGAGGGGAAAATGATCTTTTTTCGTGGCGCTATTTAACTTCCTATAATCAATGCACATGCGCCAACCAGAGACAATCCTATTAGGAATCAAGTTATGTTTATCATTTTCAATCACAGTTATTCCCCCATTTTTAGGCACCGCATGGACAGGACTTACCCATTTACTACTATCAACAGGATATATCACTCCAGCATCAAGCAGTTTCAAAATTTCCTTTTTAACCACTTCTTGCATTTTAGGGTTTAATCTCCTAAGTGGTTCTACTGTGGGCCTACTTTCATCTTCTACAGTAATCCTGTGCATACAAAGAGAAGGGCTAATCCCTTTGATATCATCCATTGTATAACCTATTACCTTTCTATACAACCTAAGTTGTTTCAAAAGTTTTTCAGTTTCAGATGGATTCAATTCAGCATTGATAATCACAGGATATGTGGAATTAGGACCAAGAAATTCATACCTTAATGAAGCTGGTAAAGGTTTTAATTCCACATTGGGGCTTACCACTTTGTCACCCATGACCTTAGTATCATGTTCTAGTGGAGCCTCAGAGCAATCAGATATTTCTGTCGACTCAATCATAAAAATAGTTTCAAGTGGGTCATTAGGAAGGGTTGCTTCCTTTACCACTTATTCGACAAAATCCACAGTACAGCAAACATCATTATAAGGTTTTTCTAAAACATTTTTCAAGTTGAAATCAACTTTTTGGTCTCCAACAGTTAGAGACAACTTACCATTCTTGACGTCGATCACAGCACCTGCAGTTGCTAAAAATGGTCGTCCTAAAATAATAGGAATCAAAGAATCTTCGTCCATTTCAAGCACAACAAAGTCAGCAGGTATAAAAAATTTTCCTATCTTAATAGGAACATCCTCTAAAATTCCTACAGGATATTTTACAGATCTATCAGCCAATTGTAAAGACATCCTAGTAGGTTTTAGTTCACCCAATCCTAACTTTTCAGCAACAGATAATGGCATTAAACTTATACTCGCTCCTAAATCACACAATGCTTTATCTATATTCATGTCACCAATCATGCAAGGAATAGAAAAACTACCTGGATCTTGGAGCTTGGGTGGAAGTTTCTTTTGAATTAGAGCACTGCACTCTTCAGTAAGTGCAACTGTACCATCTTCCTCCAGTCTTCTTTTATTGGACAGAATGTCCTTCAGGAACTTTGCATATGTAGGCATTTGCTGCAAAGCATCTGTAAAAGGAATATTAATATACAATTTCTTTAAAACATCAAGGAACTTACCAAATTGTTTGTCCAACTTTGCTTTGGCTAAGCGCTGAGGAAATGGAATGGGAGGTTGATATGGCTTAACCTCCTCCTTCTTTTCTTGTGGTTTCTCTTCTTTAATTACTGGATGAGATGAAGATTCATCGACTTTCTTTTCCTCCTTTGCTGTCTTGTCAACTGGCCCATCATATTGAGTACCACTCCTAAGAGTGACAGCCATGGTTTGGTTGGATGGTCCAGCCTCTGGTTTTCCAGGAAATGTTCCCGGTGCTCTTTGAGAATAGGAGGCTTGTTGGGCAATTTGATTTTCCAGTATTTTGTTGTGAGTGGCAAGAGAGTCCACTTTTGAAGCCAAGTTTTTTATTGCATCAGAGAATTCATCATTTTGTTTAAGTTGAGTAGCTACAAATGTCTCCATCAAGGATTCTAGCTTTGATTTTTGTGGAATATAGGTTCCTTGTTGAGGTTTGTAGTTACTTTGGAATTGAGGTGGCCTATTTTGGAAGCCAGGTGGACCTTGTGGAGGTCTGTAGTTACCTTGATAGTTTCCACCATAATTTCCAATAGCGTCCACCTGATGCATTTCTTGTTCTTGATTAGGGGTCATTGCTAAATGGCAGTTTGTAGCTCCATGTCCTGAAACACCACAAACTTCACAAACAATATTAGTAGCACCTGTTGACCCTATTTTATCAAGTTTTAATGTTAATGCTTCAACTTTGGCAGAAAGTAAGGAAAGAGCATCAACAGAATACTTACCTGGTGTTTTAGCAGGTAATCCTCTCTCAGAGTTCCACTGGTGAGTGTTTTGAGCTATTTCCTCAATCAGGTTCTCAGCTTCATCAACATTTTTACTCATGAAGGCTCCTCCAGCTGCAGCATCTAAAGAGATCTTTTGTGTGGAAGTTAGTCCATTATAGAAAATATGAATTGTCAACCACCTTTCTATCCCATGGTGAGGACATTCTCTTAGCAACTCCCTGTATCTTTCCCAGGCTTCATACAAGGATTCATCATCTTTTTATGAAAAATTGATGATTTGTTTTCTCAGCACATCAGTCTTGTTCCTTGGGTACCATTTATTGATAAAAGCACTAGACAATTGTTCCCAAGTCGTGATGGATCCTTCAGGAAGAGAGTATAACCATGCTCTTGCTTTATCTCTTAAGGAGAAAGGGAAAAGTCTTAAGCGAATGGCATCATTGGTGGCTCCGTTCATCTTCAGGGTGTCACAGTATTCAAGAAAGATTTGAAGGTGAAGATTTGGATCTTCTGAGGGTAAACCCCCGAATTGGTTCTGTTGAACCATTGAGAGTAGTGAAGGCTTCAATTCAAAATTGTTAGCCTCTACTGTGGGTCTAAGGATGCTAGATCCTCTCCCATTAGTGCTTGGAGAGGCAAAATCTCTTAAGGGTCTGTGTTGGTCTGCCATTTGTTTTTCTTTTTGTTCTTTTTGTTGTTTTTGTTGTTTTCTCAAAGCTCTAAGGGTACGTTCTATCTCAGGGTCAAATCCTAAGTTTAGATTGACACTACGGCTTCGTCGCATAAATAGAAAGTAAATGACAAATAAAAAAAACAATTACAAAAATAAAACCACAACAGATACACAGAATATAGAACAAAATACAAAATTACAAACAAAATAAAAATAAAAATAACAATAAAAATATTAACAAGTATGATCTAATCGAATTTCAATATTGCCGATATTTGAGGGACAACAGTCCCCGGCAACGGCGCCAAAAACTTGACAGGGCCCGCAAGCGCACGGGTTATGTCGCGTAATATAAAAGATTATCGTTCTCCACAGGGACTGTGTTCAAAGTACCAGCATATTGAAATTTAATTATCCACACAATTAATTTTTAAGATTTTTATAAAATAAAGTACAAATTAAAGTTGCACAGAATATGAATAAAAATAAAATTTACTTAACACTAAAAAAAAATTCAGAGTTGAGAGTATCTTGAGATTTCAGGGGATTAAGACTCTATTTTATGTTTAATGAATTTTAACTTTTCATAAATAAGAATCGAATTAAGTTTTCCAAGGCGAATTTTCCAAAAGCTAATTAATATGTTCCTTTCGGAATCCTATTAATGTACCTAACCTATGGAAAGCGCTGCTTAATCCTCAGAAAGGCCTATTATCGTTTTATGAAAATCCCTTTTATTTCCTCAAAAGAATTTTGATTACTTTCACGGTTTTACCGAGGTCACAAAAAGCATTTCAAAAATCTTAGGTTTAGTTCAAAGCTTTCCGGTAAAAATAAATCTCTCGATTCTATTTATTACCTAAACTTACTAATATACCCGTAAGTATACAGTTTTATCATTTAGGTTCTTGTTGGGAATTACTAAAAGCATTAAGCATAATTGAACTAAATGGAAAACAGAAATTTATTTAATTCCAAGTCAAAATAACATTAAAATAAAATATTATCATACCCCCTTTATCCCAAGATAATTAATTTAGCTACTCATGAAATAATTTAAATTCATGTAAATAATGGAAAAATAAAACATACAAGACATGGTAAAAATAAAGACTTACGGGTTTCTCCAAAAGCTCAGAATAATTTACCACTGTAATTCCTTGTTGCAATAATTTCTCCACCAATTACAAATTTAAATTCTCACTTTTACAGCCCTCACACTCTTACAAAATAAAAGAAAGAAAAGAAAACAAAAAGAAAGAGAAGAAAAACGAACAGAGAAAGAAAAAATAGAAAAGAATAGAACTAAAGAGAAAAAGAAAGTAACGAAGAAGTGAAGTTTGAGTGATTTTAGACTGGGAAGAAGTTGTTTTTTTTGCTGATGGGTTGCTGCTGCTTTTATAGGCAAATGGATGAATGAATCCAGCTAAGGAAACGCGTTAAAATTTGCAAGTGGGAGAAACTTTCGGTGCATGTGACTTCCAACTGTCCCAAATTGCATTATTTTAATATTTTCAATAATTCGGTGCTTGGATTTATTCAGCTGGGCAAATTCTGACTGGAATTCCACAAGACCGAGTGAAAGCTTGCTGTTTGGTATTAGTTGCTGGGCGTTGTTGGTTTGTATGCGGCAGGTATGGTGATATGAGGGACAGTGGAGTTGCTGGACGGTGTGGTGGATGGAGCCGGTGTTGCTGGGCGGTGTTGTGTTGAGTGAGTTACTGGGCGGTGTTCAATTGATCTGGTGTTGGGCCTGTGAAGAGAGTCTGGGCGGTGTTGTGGTTTGAGAGTCTGGGCGGTGTTGTGGTTTGAGAGTCTGGGCGGAGTTGAGAGGGTTACTGGGCGGTGTGTTGAGGTGAGGACGGTTGGGCGGTGTGTTGAGGTGAGGACGGTTGGGTGGTGTGTTGAGGTGAGGATGGTTGGGCGGAGTTGAGGTGAGGACGGTTGTGGATGGAAAGGAAGAGTCTGGGCGGAGTTGTGGATTAGGAGCCTGGGCGGTGTTGGTTGGATTACTGGGCGGTGTCATGGATTAGGAGCCTGGGCGGTGTTGGTTTGAGAGAAGTCTGGGCGGTATGGATGGAAAGGAAAGGTGAAGTGGGACGGTGTGTGGTATAGATTAGAAGGGGACAGCGGATAGAAGAGAGGAATGTGGGTCGGATTTCTGGATTGAGGACGGTGTAGAGAGTGATCCGATGTTTGGAGTTTGTGGAGTGTAGGTCGGTTTTGAAAGGAGAAGGGACGGTGTTGTGGCTTGAAGGAAAGTAGAAGGAGGCGGAGTTGATGGAGGTAGTGATCCGGTGTTGCATGAAGAATTGGGTCGGTGTTTGGTTGAGTGTTTGTTGAAGGAGACCGTCTCGCTCAAGCGGAGAAAGGTTCGCTCAAGCGAGAGGTCTTGTTTCACTCGGTGTTTGAGAGTTGGACGGGCAAAGTGACTTACTCGGAATTGATTGAATCCATTCACTCGGCTTAAATTCATGAAGTTCATTCGGCACTGATTGAAGACTCACTCGGAATCAGAATTTATTCAATCGGTTCTCAATCATTTTCACTCGGCTGTAATCTGAACCACTCGGTTAAAACCCTACTCGGATTTTGCATTGGAATTCCTCAGTCGGCCTTCATGCTTTTTACTCAGAATGGCCTTCAGTTGTCAATCAATTCACTCGGAATGGCCTTCTCTTTTACTCAAGAACTTGCACTTGAAGAGTTGGAATTTGACTGATTGAATTTCTTCTTATGTCCGAGCTTTGCTTTGCTCGGAAATGCATTTTTCTGACCCAACTCACTCGGAATTCCTTTCCTTGGAGACTTCTCACTCGGGTTCAGTGTGAAACTTGAGAGTCTGCCCGAGTGTGATTCATTTCTGGTCAGATTTTTCCTTGTTTTTGACCCTTTATTACCTTAATTCCTGCAAAATAACCTACCCAAGTAGAAAATAGTGGAAAGAAAGCAAAAATCACAATAAATAAAGGAAATACAGTGCATAATGACTAAAATCCTAAGTAATTTAGACCTAATTTATTGTATTATAAAGCACTTATCATTGGGTCCGAGTCGTTGAACTGATTGTGAACATGGTTAGAAATGATGCTGGATGAAAGTTGTATGTGAACGTATGTGTATGAATGTATGTGTGAATATGGACACCGATCGGTTTAGGATCGTGTGTGTGTGGCTTAAGCTGATTATGACTTTGAAATATTTGATGCTGTGATAGTCGGTGTATAGTGGCAATGTGATGCCGGGCTTGACAAGCAGGTCGCCCGAGTGATGAGTATGTGATGTTGTTAATGGCCACTTATGATATGATGAGAAATGTGAATATATATGATTGTGTGGTATGGGACGGTCGACGGTATGTATAGCCCCTCATTTTTGGCTCCCGTGGTTTTTATGCCCAGTTGAGCTACCCAGTGATCAAGCAGGACCCAGTGGTCGAGGTGGAGAGTCAAGCAGGACTCGGTGAACCAAGCATGGTTCACGGGGTGTCAAGCAGGACCCCCAGCTGAAGGCCGATCCTATAGTATCCAGATACTAGGCGTCGATTTTATGTGAGAGTCAGTTGTGACAATTGATGAATTATTAGTTGTGATGTGTATATTTGCCGAGTGCAGTTTACTATATTTGCAGAGTGCAGTTTGCTATATTTGCCGAGTGCAGTTTGCTATACTTGCCGAGTGTGAATTGTTATATTTGCCGAGTGACTTGCATTGTTATACCCCAAACCAAAACATTGCTTGTCCTCAAGCAATCACCATATTCACAAGATAAAATACAGAAAACACTAAACTTAATAAACTAAGGAATTCAAAACAGAGAAACAGATTTATTCAAATGCCAGTTTTATTTTTCTTATGTGAATCAATTTTCAATGTCAAGACTTGAGATACTCTTCTCACAATTTTCACTCAAGTGTTTAAAGGTTTGTGTATCTCTCAAATCATATTAGTCAAAAAATATTACCATAAGCTTGTTAATAAACCAGAAACTCCACAGTTTAGATAGAAAATATGTCAAAGTCTAAAGGTCTTTCAAAGGTTGTAACGTGGCCTTGGGTTGTATTGGTAGGAATTTCAAGAAAAATAGAATACAAAAGGGCTTTAACAGTCATGAATGATTTAAATTATCATCATAAATTTAACAGAGCAAATTTTTGAATTTTTATGGACTTTTTGGAATTCATTCAATATCATCCTTTTGATTTTCTTTTCTTTTTCTTGCGTTTCTTTGCATCTAATATCATATTTTTCTTAAGTTCCTTTTTTTTTTTATTTCTTTGCTCCACTAAATTTCCAACTTTTTCACCATTAAGAGAATATCATTCAATGAAAGGTTTCAAGGAAAAATTTTTGCTTTTAGGCTCAAAAGGGGCAACTAGGGGTCAAATTATACAAAATTCTGAGGCTTAAGAATAAGACCTAATTGTGCCTTTATCATCCTAAGACATATAATCAAAAACCATTTTGAATCGGTTGAAAAACAAGTTCTAGAATATTAATGACTATGAGATTCACTCAATCAAGAAAATATGGGTTTTGAAAATTTGTTTGATAAATTACCCATTTTGGCTCAAGTCTCACCATGGAAAGTCCTTTCAAAGAAAATTTTAATCACATAAGGTTCATTTAAGCATTTATTTGGCATTTAAACAATCAAATTTTTAAACTTTTACTCAAAATTTTGGGATCCTTAGATACTTTAGCCTTGTGTTCAAAGTAAATTTATCATGCAATCATGGTAAATTACAAGATTACAAACAAATCAAAGAAAACACACATGCATAATAAAATGACAATCACACAACGTAAACAAAACAGTTAAGTTTTCTTACCTACCACCCCAAACCAAAATTTGACATTGTCCTCAATGTTAAAATGGATGATAAAAGGATAAGAAAACTTACCTGGGATAACCCCAAACCAGCATCTGACATAGTTGGTTTTTTTTTTTTAAAAAGAATAAAAGCTTAAAATAAAACAACAACTTTTTATAGGGTTACCTCCCTATCAGTGCTAAGTTTTAAGTCTTCAGCCAGACTTCTCACCGTTTGGATTTACTCATCAGGAGCATCAAACAAGTCCAAGTCACTTGCTTGTTGTATTGGTTGACCTGTGAAGTAATGCTTTACTCTCTGTCCATTTACTCTAAATGTACCAGATTTCTCGCTCCATAGTTCGACAGCTCCAAAGGGAAAGACTTTTGTCACCTTGAATGGTCCCGACCATCGGGATCTCAATTTACCTGGAAAAAACTTCAGTCTGGAATTAAACAGTAAAACCATATCACCTGGATTAAATGTTCTCCGTTGGATGTGACGATCATGCCATTGTTTGGTTTTTTTTATAAATTCTGGCATTTTCGTATGCATCTAGACGGAGTTCTTCAAGTTCATTTAATTCCAGTAACCTACGTTCACCTGCAGCCTTATGATCAAAGTTAAGAGTTTTAACAGCCCAAAAAGATTTATATTCTAGCTCAACAGGTAAATGACAGGGCTTCCCATATACTAGCTTAAAAGGTGTGGTTCCAATGGGAGTTTTGTATGCGGTTCGATACGCCCATAAGGAATCATCTAACTTAATAGACCAATCCTTACGTGATGTATTCACCACTTTTTGAAGAATATTTTTAATTTCCCGATTGGATACCTCAACTTGTCCACTAGTTTGTGGGTGATAAGGTGTAGCAACCTTATGCTTAACTCCATATTTCTTTAGAAGGGTCTGAAAAGTTTTTTCAATAAAATGAGACTCTCCATCACTTATAACACATTTTGGGACCCCAAACCTTGGAAATATTATTTTCTTGAAAAGTTTAATAACAGTCTTAGCATCAGAATGAGGTGAAGCAATGGCTTCCACCCATTTTGACACATAGTCAACTGCCACTAATATGAACTGATTTCCAAAAGAAGAGGGAAAGGGACCCATAAAATCAACACCCCATACATCAAACAATTCAACTTCTAAAATTGTATTCAATGGCATTTCTTGTCTCTTACCAATGTTACCTGTTCTCTGGCAAGCATCACAAGTTAGAACATACTTACGGACATCCTTAAAAATATTTGGCCAATAGAACCCAGCTTGCAATACTTTAGCAGCTGTCTTGGAGGTGCTCATGTGCCCTCCACAGGAAAGAGAATGGCAATGATCCAAGATAGCATGGACATCATCTTGTGAAACACATCTCTGAATCATACCATCTGCACATTGCTTGAAAAAGAGTGGTTCATCCCAATAATAATGCTTGACATCTGCATAAAAATTTTTCCTTTGCTGAAAGCTAAGATCAGGAGGTAAGATACCACATGCAAGAAAATTTACAAAATCAGCATACCAAGGAACACGTTGGATACTAAGATTCAAGAGTTGTTCATCTGGAAAAGATTCATTGATGGGAATATTATCTGTTTCTTCTTTTTCAGATGTCAACCTAGATAGGTGGTCAGCGACCAAGTTCTCGGTACCCTTCTTGTCCTTAATTTCCAAGTCAAATTCTTGCAATATTAGAATCCACCTAATTAATCTAGGCTTTGCTTCCTTTTTATTCAATAGATACTTAATGGCAGAGTGGTCAGTGTAAACAGTAACATGTGATCCTACCAAATAAGACCTAAATTTATCAAAAGCAAAGACAATAGCTAACAGTTCTTTTTCAGTTGCGGCATAATTTACCTGAGCATCATCTAGCGTCCGGCTGGCATAATGAATTACATGGAGCTTTTCATCCTTTCTTTGCCCCAACACAGCTCCTACTGCGTAATCACTCGCATCGCACATCAGCTCAAATGGGAGTTTCCAATCAGGTGGTTGTACGATGGGGGCAGAGATTAGAGCTTGCTTAATCCTGCAAAAAGCTTCCATACAAGATGAATCAAAATTGAAAGGCACATCCTTACCCAGAAGAGTTGTAAGAGGCTTTGTGATCTTGGAGAAATCTTTAATGAACCTACGGTAAAACCCTGCATGTCCAAGAAAACTCCGAATACCTTTCACATTTGTGGGTGGAGGCAATTTTTCAATCACTTCCACTTTAGCCTTATCAACTTCTATACCTCTCTCAGACACCAGGTGTCCAAGAACTATGCCTTCTCTTACCATGAAATGACATTTTTCCCAATTTAGAACCAAATTGGTTTCTTCACAACGCTACAAGACTTGGCACAAATTTGTTAAACAATTATCAAAATCCAAACCATGCACTGAAAAATCATCCATAAAGACTTCCATCACATTTTCAATAAGATCAAAAAAAATTGCTTGCATACACCTTTGAAAAGTCGCAGGTGCATTACATAAACCAAAAGGCATACGTCTATAAGCATAAGTCCCATAAGGGCAAGTGAAGGTAGTCTTTTCTTGATCAGATGGATGAATGGGAATTTGATGAAAACCTGAATACCCATCCAAATAACAGAAATAAGAGTGTTTCGCAAGTCTTTCAAGCATCTGATCAATAAAAGGGAGGGGAAAATGATCTTTTTTCGTGGCGCTATTTAACTTCCTATAATCAATGCACATGCGCCAACCAGAGACAATCCTATTAGGAATCAAGTTATGTTTATCATTTTCAATCACAGTTATTCCCCCATTTTTAGGCACCGCATGGACAGGACTTACCCATTTACTACTATCAACAGGATATATCACTCCAGCATCAAGCAGTTTCAAAATTTCCTTTTTAACCACTTCTTGCATTTTAGGGTTTAATCTCCTAAGTGGTTCTACTGTGGGCCTACTTTCATCTTCTACAGTAATCCTGTGCATACAAAGAGAAGGGCTAATCCCTTTGATATCATCCATTGTATAACCTATTACCTTTCTATACAACCTAAGTTGTTTCAAAAGTTTTTCAGTTTCAGATGGATTCAATTCAGCATTGATAATCACAGGATATGTGGAATTAGGACCAAGAAATTCATACCTTAATGAAGCTGGTAAAGGTTTTAATTCCACATTGGGGCTTACCACTTTGTCACCCATGACCTTAGTATCATGTTCTAGTGGAGCCTCAGAGCAATCAGATGTTTCTGTCGACTCAATCATAAAAATAGTTTCAAGTGGGTCATTAGGAAGGGTTGCTTCCTTTACCACTTATTCGACAAAATCCACAGTACAGCAAACATCATTATAAGGTTTTTCTAAAACATTTTTCAAGTTGAAATCAACTTTTTGGTCTCCAACAGTTAGAGACAACTTACCATTCTTGACGTCGATCACAGCACCTGCAGTTGCTAAAAATGGTCGTCCTAAAATAATAGGAATCAAAGAATCTTCGTCCATTTCAAGCACAACAAAGTCAGCAGGTATAAAAAATTTTCCTATCTTAATAGGAACATCCTCTAAAATTCCTACAGGATATTTTACAGATCTATCAGCCAATTGTAAAGACATCCTAGTAGGTTTTAGTTCACCCAATCCTAACTTTTCAGCAACAGATAATGGCATTAAACTTATACTCGCTCCTAAATCACACAATGCTTTATCTATATTCATGTCACCAATCATGCAAGGAATAGAAAAACTACCTGGATCTTGGAGCTTGGGTGGAAGTTTCTTTTGAATTAGAGCACTGCACTCTTCAGTAAGTGCAACTGTACCATCTTCCTCCAGTCTTCTTTTATTGGACAGAATGTCCTTCAGGAACTTTGCATATGTAGGCATTTGCTGCAAAGCATCTGTAAAAGGAATATTAATATACAATTTCTTTAAAACATCAAGGAACTTACCAAATTGTTTGTCCAACTTTGCTTTGGCTAAGCGCTGAGGAAATGGAATGGGAGGTTGATATGGCTTAACCTCCTCCTTCTTTTCTTGTGGTTTCTCTTCTTTAATTACTGGATGAGATGAAGATTCATCGACTTTCTTTTCCTCCTTTGCTGTCTTGTCAACTGGCCCATCATATTGAGTACCACTCCTAAGAGTGACAGCCATGGTTTGGTTGGATGGTCCAGCCTCTGGTTTTCCAGGAAATGTTCCCGGTGCTCTTTGAGAATAGGAGGCTTGTTGGGCAATTTGATTTTCCAGTATTTTGTTGTGAGTGGCAAGAGAGTCCACTTTTGAAGCCAAGTTTTTTATTGCATCAGAGAATTCATCATTTTGTTTAAGTTGAGTAGCTACAAATGTCTCCATCAAGGATTCTAGCTTTGATTTTTGTGGAATATAGGTTCCTTGTTGAGGTTTGTAGTTACTTTGGAATTGAGGTGGCCTATTTTGGAAGCCAGGTGGACCTTGTGGAGGTCTGTAGTTACCTTGATAGTTTCCACCATAATTTCCAATAGCGTCCACCTGATGCATTTCTTGTTCTTGATTAGGGGTCATTGCTAAATGGCAGTTTGTAGCTCCATGTCCTGAAACACCACAAACTTCACAAACAATATTAGTAGCACCTGTTGACCCTATTTTATCAAGTTTTAATGTTAATGCTTCAACTTTGGCAGAAAGTAAGGAAAGAGCATCAACAGAATACTTACCTGGTGTTTTAGCAGGTAATCCTCTCTCAGAGTTCCACTGGTGAGTGTTTTGAGCTATTTCCTCAATCAGGTTCTCAGCTTCATCAACATTTTTACTCATGAAGGCTCCTCCAGCTGCAGCATCTAAAGAGATCTTTTGTGTGGAAGTTAGTCCATTATAGAAAATATGAATTGTCAACCACCTTTCTATCCCATGGTGAGGACATTCTCTTAGCAACTCCCTGTATCTTTCCCAGGCTTCATACAAGGATTCATCATCTTTTTATGAAAAATTGATGATTTGTTTTCTCAGCACATCAGTCTTGTTCCTTGGGTACCATTTATTGATAAAAGCACTGGACAATTGTTCCCAAGTCGTGATGGATCCTTCAGGAAGAGAGTATAACCATGCTCTTGCTTTATCTCTTAAGGAGAAAGGGAAAAGTCTTAAGCGAATGGCATCATTGGTGGCTCCGTTCATCTTCAGGGTGTCACAGTATTCAAGAAAGATTTGAAGGTGAAGATTTGGATCTTCTGAGGGTAAACCCCCGAATTGGTTCTGTTGAACCATTGAGAGTAGTGAAGGCTTCAATTCAAAATTGTTAGCCTCTACTGTGGGTCTAAGGATGCTAGATCCTCTCCCATTAGTGCTTGAAGAGGCAAAATCTCTTAAGGGTCTGTGTTGGTCTGCCATTTGTTTTTCTTTTTGTTCTTTTTGTTGTTTTTGTTGTTTTCTCAAAGCTCTAAGGGTACGTTCTATCTCAGGGTCAAATCCTAAGTTTAGATTGACACTACGGCTTCGTCGCATAAATAGAAAGTAAATGACAAATAAAAAAAACAATTACAAAAATAAAACCACAACAGATACACAGAATATAGAACAAAATACAAAATTACAAACAAAATAAAAATAAAAATAACAATAAAAATATTAACAAGTATGATCTAATCGAATTTCAATATTGCCGATATTTGAGGGACAACAGTCCCCGGCAACGGCGCCAAAAACTTGACAGGGCCCGCAAGCGCACGGGTTATGTCACGTAATATAAAAGATTATCGTTCTCCACAGGGACTGTGTTCAAAGTACCAGCATATTGAAATTTAATTATCCACACAATTAATTTTTAAGATTTTTATAAAATAAAGTACAAATTAAAGTTGCACAGAATATGAATAAAAATAAAATTTACTTAACACTAAAAAAAAATTCAGAGTTGAGAGTATCTTGAGATTTCAGGGGATTAAGACTCTATTTTATGTTTAATGAATTTTAACTTTTCATAAATAAGAATCGAATTAAGTTTTCCAAGGCGAATTTTCCAAAAGCTAATTAATATGTTCCTTTCGGAATCCTATTAATGTACCTAACCTATGGAAAGCGCTGCTTAATCCTCAGAAAGGCCTATTATCGTTTTATGAAAATCCCTTTTATTTCCTCAAAAGAATTTTGATTACTTTCACGGTTTTACCGAGGTCACAAAAAGCATTTCAAAAATCTTAGGTTTAGTTCAAAGCTTTCTGGTAAAAATAAATCTCTCGATTCTATTTATTACCTAAACTTACTAATATACCCGTAAGTATACAGTTTTATCATTTAGGTTCTTGTTGGGAATTACTAAAAGCATTAAGCATAATTGAACTAAATGGAAAACAGAAATTTATTTAATTCCAAGTCAAAATAACATTAAAATAAAATATTATCATACCCCCTTTATCCCAAGATAATTAATTTAGCTACTCATGAAATAATTTAAATTCATGTAAATAATGGAAAAATAAAACATACAAGACATGGTAAAAATAAAGACTTACGGGTTTCTCCAAAAGCTCAGAATAATTTACCACTGTAATTCCTTGTTGCAATAATTTCTCCACCAATTACAAATTTAAATTCTCACTTTTACAGCCCTCACACTCTTACAAAATAAAAGAAAGAAAAGAAAACAAAAAGAAAGAGAAGAAAAACGAACAGAGAAAGAAAAAATAGAAAAGAATAGAACTAAAGAGAAAAAGAAAGTAACGAAGAAGTGAAGTTTGAGTGATTTTAGACTGGGAAGAAGTTGTTTTTTTTGCTGATGGGTTGCTGCTGCTTTTATAGGCAAATGGATGAATGAATCCAGCTAAGGAAACGCGTTAAAATTTGCAAGTGGGAGAAACTTTCGGTGCATGTGACTTCCAACTGTCCCAAATTGCATTATTTTAATATTTTCAATAATTCGGTGCTTGGATTTATTCAGCTGGGCAAATTCTGACTGGAATTCCACAAGACCGAGTGAAAGCTTGCTGTTTGGTATTAGTTGCTGGGCGTTGTTGGTTTGTATGTGGCAGGTATGGTGATATGAGGGACAGTGGAGTTGTTGGACGGTGTGGTGGATGGAGCCGGTGTTGCTGGGCGGTGTTGTGTTGAGTGAGTTACTGGGCGGTGTTCAATTGATCTGGTGTTGGGCCTGTGAAGAGAGTCTGGGCGGTGTTGTGGTTTGAGAGTCTGGGCGGTGTTGTGGTTTGAGAGTCTGGGCGGAGTTGAGAGGGTTACTGGGCGGTGTGTTGAGGTGAGGACGGTTGGGCGGTGTGTTGAGGTGAGGACGGTTGGGCGGTGTGTTGAGGTGAGGACGGTTGGGCGGAGTTGAGGTGAGGACGGTTGTGGATGGAAAGGAAGAGTCTGGGCGGAGTTGTGGATTAGGAGCCTGGGCGGTGTTGGTTGGATTACTGGGCGGTGTCATGGATTAGGAGCCTGGGCGGTGTTGGTTTGAGAGAAGTCTGGGCGGTATGGATGGAAAGGAAAGGTGAAGTGGGACGGTGTGTGGTATAGATTAGAAGGGGACAGCGGATAGAAGAGAGGAATGTGGGTCAGATTTCTGGATTGAGGACGGTGTAGAGAGTGATCCGATGTTTGGAGTTTGTGGAGTGTAGGTCGGTTTTGAAAGGAGAAGGGACGGTGTTGTGGCTTGAAGGAAAGTAGAAGGAGGCGGAGTTGATGGAGGTAGTGATTCGGTGTTGCATGAAGAATTGGGTCGGTGTTTGGTTGAGTGTTTGTTGAAGGAGACCGTCTCGCTCAAGCGGAGAAAGGTTCGCTCAAGCGAGAGGTCTTGTTTCACTCGGTGTTTGAGAGTTGGACGGGCAAAGTGACTTACTCGGAATTGATTGAATCCATTCACTCGGCTTAAATTCATGAAGTTCATTCGGCACTGATTGAAGACTCACTCGGAATCAGAATTTATTCAATCGGTTCTCAATCATTTTCACTCGGCTGTAATCTGAACCACTCGGTTAAAACTCTGCTCGGATTTTGCATTGGAATTCTTCAGTCGGCCTTCATGCTTTTTACTCAGAATGGCCTTCAGTTGTCAATCAATTCACTCGGAATAGCCTTCTCTTTTACTCAAGAACTTGCACTTGAAGAGTTGGAATTTGACTGATTGAATTTCTTCTTATGTCCGAGCTTTGCTTTGCTCGGAAATGCATTTTTCTGACCCAACTCACTCGGAATTCCTTTCCTTGGAGACTTCTCACTCGGGTTCAGTGTGAAACTTGAGAGTCTGCCCGAGTGTGATTCATTTCTGGTCAGATTTTTCCTTGTTTTTGACCCTTTATTACCTTAATTCCTGCAAAATAACCTACCCAAGTAGAAAATAGTGGAAAGAAAGCAAAAATCACAATAAATAAAGGAAATACAGTGCATAATGACTAAAATCCTAAGTAATTTAGACCTAATTTATTGTATTATAAAGTACTTATCATTGGGTCCGAGTCGTTGAACTGATTGTGAACATGGTTAGAAATGATGCTGGATGAAAGTTGTATATGAACGTATGTGTATGAATGTATGTGTGAATATGGACACCGATCGGTTTAGGATCGTGTGTGTGTGGCTTAAGCTGATTATGACTTTGAAATATTTGATGCTGTAATAGTCGGTGTATAGTGGCAATGTGATGCCGGGCTTGACAAGCAGGTCGCCCGAGTGATGAGTATGTGATGTTGTTAATGGCCACTTATGATATGATGAGAAATGTGAATATATATGATTGTGTGGTATGGGACGGTCGACGGTATGTATAGCCCCTCATTTTCGGCTCCCGTGGTTTTTATGCCCAGTTGAGCTACCCAGTGATCAAGCAGGACCCAGTGGTCGAGGTGGAGAGTCAAGCAGGACTCGGTGAACCAAGCAGGGTTCACGGGGTGTCAAGCAGGACCCCCAGCTGAAGGCCGATCCTATAGTATTCGGATACTAGGCGTCGATTTTATGTGAGAGTCAGTTGTGACAATTGATGAATTATTAGTTGTGATGTGTATATTTACCGAGTGCAGTTTACTATATTTGCCGAGTGCAGTTTGCTATATTTGCCGAGTGCAGTTTGCTATACTTGCCGAGTGTGAATTGTTATATTTGCCGAGTGACTTGCATTTTGAGGATGAAGTAATCGGATGGAGTTTATACTCATATTTTGTTATTTAAATTCCGTTCTAGATTAATTATGATGCTAAACACTCACCCTTGTTGTGGTTTTCAATTTAGTAACCAGTGACAGGGAAGAGGTCGGAGCCCTGGAGGTGCGCCAAGCGGAGGATTAATGCCAAGGCACCGAGTGATTTTGAATGAATTGTGTGTAATATATATATATATATATATATATATATAATGAGTTTTCCGTATATGTGATGCTACATGTTGTGTGTTGAACTAAATTTGAATCGGTATGCTAATTAATCGGATGTGAATTTATGTTGTTATATGATCGGTAATAATTTTCACGAGTGTTTGCTATAGCAAAGTCGATTACAGGGCGAATTTTGCCAGAGCGGATTCATTCTCGTCTGAGCGAGGGCCGGTTGATTTGGTGTTTGTTTCGCTCCAGTGTGTATCCCTCGTCCCCTTTCCGAGTGAAGAATAACTGAGAGATCCTCTTCTGAGTGAAGATTAGAGTGCTTTCCGAGTAGCTAGAATGTCTTCCGAGTGATGAATGGTTGAGAGAACCTTTTCCGAATGAAGGAAGGTCAGATTGTTTCCCAGTGATGTATACCCGAGCGAACTTCTTCTGAGTGGAAGGTTGGGATGTTCCCGAGTGATCTATTGCCGAGCGAACAATTTCTGAGTGAAGGTTGGGAATGTTCCGAGTGAGGTATACTCGAGAGAAACATTTTCTGAGTGAATGAAGGATAAGAGTTTTCCGAGTGATATGTGACCGAGTGGACCCATTTCCGAATGAAATCCGACTTGTGAATTTTCCTAATAGGTTTTGTTATTCGCTCAGGTTAAGATGTAGCATTCGCTCAAGCGAGTCGGAACTCGCCTAAGCGACCTTCTCGGGTTTCGCCTAAGCGAATCAGGGTCTCGCTCAGGCGAATGAACCCTGTCTTCGTCTTTCTCCTTCCGCTGATTCTAATCAATCCCATTTCATTAATTGATTTATTTCTGATCGGTTATTATTTTGAGTATGTTTAAGAAAAATAAATATTAATTTATATTAGTACCTAATTAATTTTTATTAAACGTGAAAAATTTATTATGATAAATGATTAAACGGTTGTAAATAAATGGTAAATTGACGCGGGTCGTCACAGGTACATTGTTAATAACATTTCCACTTATTTAACGTATCATTTCTTATTTACACCCAATTGATCATCAATTCACATATAGCTTAATAAGTCACAAGTTTCCCCTTAAATTCATATCACATCCACTTATTTTACGAGAATTGATATTATAATTATTCATTTGTCAACATATAAAAAAATAATTTCACATTTATAATCAAACTCATAATTCATGCAAACCAAATTTCACAACACATAATCCAAACCAAAAGTCACATTACTCACCTTATCATACGCCACACGCTAATCGTCATAATTCATAATTTTCTAAAATCACCATTTTCTTATTTTTGATTCATTTCATACTAGCATTCTTTATCTCACATCAATTACTCATATTACCATATATTGCATAAACATAATTAAATTCCTAACTATCATCAACTACGCTATTCCATTTTTAAGCCCGATTAGGGTCAAACTTTTTCGGACAAACTTTGCAATCAAATTTATAATATAAACTCTATATTAAAAATAACTTATTATATAAATTTTTAATTAAGTTACGTATCCAAACGCACTCTAACTTAATTGATCATGTATATGTTAGAGATAAATTGGAGGTATTAACCCCTTTAATTTCCAGTGTGTATGATCGACCAAAACTAATTAAGTTATTTATTTACTTTTTACCCTTTTAATAATTATCCAATTATGTATTGTATGAGAATTTAAGAATTAAAATATATTTTAGTAAATGTTACTTTTCTAAACAATTGAATGTATTAGTATTCAATCCTATCTTACATCTATTTTGTTTATAGTTGGGAAACCCCAAGTTCGAGTTGATCAAAAGATATTTTTCAATTCATTTAGTTGAATAAAGTTTGACAAACCTCCAATAACATATAACATCAATATTAATTATTTCATAGTTCTGTTTTCATAACTTTAAATTTTGGATTTGGTTATCAAACATGTTCCGAAAACATCAGTAACTTTCCATCCGGTGGACATGAGTATAGAAATGGTAATCCAATTAATAATTATAATATAATCACAAAAAAAAGTGATAATATTATTATATACTCAGTCCAAACTTAAATTTAAAACTTCAATTATAATTTTGATCTCGTGTAACAAAACATGAATTTTTTCAACATAGAATCTACGTTACGATGAAATAAAGCTAATTTCTGTAACATTTTACGGAAAATTCAAACATGCGCTAAATATAAACAAGAAATAAGAAACTTGACCATGAGAAGGAAGAAAGAACAGAGAAAAAGGTGCACTATAGTATGTATAGTCAAAACCCAGAAAAGATGAAAGGGCAGGGAATCCTCAGCAAAATCTTTACATAACCCGTGTAACCCTTTACAAAGGGGGACCCACCACCACGGTGATGGGGGAATCTCGTCACGTGAAGGCCCCTACCCACCTAAACGACGCCGTTGTCTAACAAACCATAACGGTAAACGTTTCATGCACCAACGTGTCCAATATGTTCCCCTGAATCTCCGCCACCAACCCTTCTTCTTCCTCCTCTTCCTCCATCTCTATCAACCCATCAATGTCCTCCAAAACCTCGCATTTCGCACGTGGGAAACTCCGAACCCTCTCCCACACTGTCTCCAACACCGTTCCACGGTAACAACGCCGCCGCTTTTCTCTCCCCCCTAGAATCTCCGACAACAATTCGTCCACCAGATCGAACAGCAATCTCCGGTTGCAACGCGGACCCAGATGGTGTTTCCCCGGAAAGACGCGATCTTTGTGGCTTTCGGGTGGTGGGTAGTGCTCGAGGCGGTGAAAAAGTGAAGGGTCCAATGGGTGGGTTGGAGAGAACCATTGAAAGTTGACGTGGGGCATTGTGGCGTTGTGTACCCCAGTGGTACGGGTTAGAATGCTTGTGATGTACTCATATTCTGGTCCTTCTTCATCTTCTGCGCCGGGTGTGG
The DNA here is from genome assembly GCA_037962975.1 of Clitoria ternatea. NCBI lineage: Eukaryota > Viridiplantae > Streptophyta > Magnoliopsida > Fabales > Fabaceae > Clitoria > Clitoria ternatea. The sequence continues at coordinate 99,494,981 of CM075674.1, read as the reverse complement.
CAGCATCACCGTGAGATTTGTCTTCATCGATGTTGCTTCCTCTAGTGGGGAGTGTGTGTGTCGCTTCTTCCTTGTACCTCTCGCGCCAACTACTATATAACTGTGCACTGCGTTTTGCTTCCTCGCCATCATCGTATACCTGTGACTGTGTTTTTTTCCACAAAGTTAGTACAAACAGTTAGAAAGAGTAGGTAAATTAATGTCATTTGAGATGGAAATGAATTGAGTCAACTCAAATTTTTCTCAAGGTCGGCTCAATGAAACTTTCATGTTAAAGTTTAAAAGAATCGGCACTTATAACTTAAAAATTATTAAAATACTAAAAGTTTATTTATAATTACATATGTATCTATTTTTTATTTACGAAATTAATTCAAGTTTAAATTAATCAAATCAATTAATGAATTTTATGTCAAAGTTTTATATATATCGTTCAGTTTATTTCCGACCCAAAATGTAATAGTGAAAATGTTATACTGCAGCTGAAAAGTGAAGATGGGAATAAGGTGAGAGAAGTTTAATGAACAGAAATAGTAAAACACTGAACTCTAGATTAATCTTTAAATCATATTCATGTTCAATTGAATCCTTTTAAAGTGTGAAATGATAGTAAAAAATAATCTACAAAAGGTTTAAAATGGATCAGGATTAAATTTGAGTTTTCAAGATTTAATGCGGGACAAAACATTAATCCATTCGACCGACTTAAAAGTTTACTCGAACAAAAAAATATTACCATGACATCCACAAGAAAGGCTGAATTTTGGGTGAAAAAACTAAAAAAGAAATTTGAAGATAGGAAGATGAGAAAAAAAAATGATTGAAAAAGTGGAGTTTAAGGAACAAAAATGTTGCCTTCACACCCATGAAAATTGGGTGAATTTTGGATGAAAGGAGAGCGATAGCGATGTGATGAAAAGTAGGGGAGAAATAAACCTGAAAAATGAGTGTTAATAAGATGAAAGAGAAACTGGATGTGAAATAATAAAAGAAGTTTTATGAATATGGGATACCTGTTTTTGAGGAGAAGAGCCTGTCTTGACAGGGAGAAGATTTGGGACTGTGTTGAGGTTATTGAGAAGATTGTTTGAGAGTGGATGAGTTCTCTTGCTTTTGGTTTTGATGTCATTTGCTTTGGTTGCTAATGGGGGACGAACAATAAACGACTCTTCTTGTTTGTTTCTGATTGATGTCTGTGGAGGCTTGTTAACCCGGGAACTAAATTTACCATTGGTGCTTTTCTTGCATTTTGGGGCTGGTTTTTGGTTCTGCAAGTCTTTCTCTTGCAAAGCTTGAGGCTTTGGCTTAGGCTTTGTTGAAACTCTTGCTTCAATGTTGACCAAAGGTGGGGGAGGTGATAGTGAGTTTGTATTTTGATGTTTTGGTGGTGGTGTTGTGCTTGGTTTGTGTTTGGCATCAATGAATCTACTGAGTCTTGGAGAGTGAGAAGATGGGTTTGGTTGTTTTCCTGGGCTGGATTCATTCAATGTTGTTTTGGAAAGTTTCTTGAATTTGAATTGGCCTACAAATTCTTCTTTTGCTTGTTCTCTGTTTTTGACATTGTTGGTGATGTCCAACCCAACTTTTCTGCTCACACTTTCTTTAACCTGTTTCACAATTTGTCTTGCATAGTGGCTTGGACTCCTACTAGTATTGTTCTCATAATATTTCCTTTTTGAAAATGAAAACCGAGGAGACTCCAAATCCTCACCCGGGGCAATGTTCTCCTTGTTGATATGGAGAGATAACCTGTGCTCTACATCTGATCTTCTTGCAGAGGAAATTCTAGGAGTCTCAGGCAAGGAACGAATGATGCCTATGTTGTTGTCACTACTTCCTGTGCTGTTTCTGTGTTTCAATATTTTCGTGTGTTGCCTATGTGGTCTATGACCTTGTTGGTTTGGAGTGGAGAGGCATGAAGAAGATGAGGAGGAAGAGGAGTGTGAATCAGGTAGAAGATCAAGACCCATTAATCTTGCAACCAAAGTTGGTGTCTTTGTCCCTGGTGATGAGGCTCTGATTTCTGAGGAAAAATCACTCAAACTTGCTGTTCTTTCTCTTGTGCTTCCACTTGTTTTGATTCGTATATTCTTCTGAAAATATCAAAAAAAGGTAAACAAATCAACCAACTATCAAGTTACCAAAAAATCAAAATCATCATTGCTATCATCATTACTCACTTTACACAATAAACAAACCCAAATAAATAGAAACTCATAAGAAAAAGTAGTGAAAAAGTTGAGGGGTGCTGTAATAGGTACATGTATGTTTAAATAATTAATCAACTTACTGGGATTTTTAAATTTTCTTCTTTTGAGATGGATGACTCTGTGCCATCTTCTGATTCCAAGCTATTCCTTGGTGCTTCAGTTCCTGAATTATTATATAAAACCATAAACTAACCCTGGTTGCTAGAGTAATTTATTTTTTGTATATAGTAGTGACTATAAAGTAGGTGGCTTAATTAGTAGAGAAAATATACCTTTAGGGACAGTGAGGTCTTGTGAGGAAGACTTCAAAGGAGGTTGGTGGTGGTTGATGGAAAAGTGGAAGGGATGAAAATCAAAGGCTTGAAAAATTGCACACATGCAACCAGAAGGGATTTGTGCTTCAGGTGCAGTTCCACCTCTCTTGGAAGAGGATCCTCCACCCCAATTCCACTCCTTACCCATAATTGGTAAACTTGTGCCTTTTGGTGAAGTTTAGAAATAAGAAAGATGATAAAATCAGAATGAAAATGACATAATAAGTAGCCAAGAGAGAGGGAGGGTGTTTGTTTGTGTAGTTTGAGGTGTTGGCAAGATAATCTAAAAAGGCTTGTGGTTGTGGGATATATTGCAGGTGAAGAAGCGAGAAAAGCGGATCCTTGAAGCATAAAACGGTCACATTTCATGTAAGGAATTCAAGTACAATTGAATTTGTTGTGGTGAATGGTGATGTAATGTAATGCAAGTATATATATTCCTCCTTTTCCTTTTACATTTTTTAACCTTTTGAGAAGAATATCTCTCTCTCTCTCTCTCTCAATATAAAATTGAATAAAATAATCTCTTTTCTTTTTTCTTTTTATCTTAGTTAATAGCACTCACTCCCAAGCCTGTTGGGGAGAACCAAAACCAAAGAGAACCAAGCCTGCTATTGCTTATTGGGAAGTGAGATGGGTAAAGGAATTAAGAATTGAGGATGTGACCACGCACCTCTTTTTCAATGGATTGATAAGTGATTGTATTGTAATATTCAAAAATAAAGAAAGAGACGAGGATAATCCTGTAATTAAGTGTCCCATCTCTCTATAAATGTGAAGGGATTCTTACATTAATATCATATAGCAGTATATGTTAAGGTAATTAATCCAAGGTCATTCATTACTCATTAGGGATCTGTGATATTGTTACCACCTTGCCGCTTCAAAAACTACACCTATAAATACCATGATATTTTATTATCTGGGAATTAATTGAATCAAATTTCTTATTTTTTCAAAAATTTATTGTACAGTAAAATATATATATCCAAATGACGCATGACAATATCTAAAAAGGTTTGTTTAATATCTACATAATCTTTTCTTTCTCGTGAAGCAAAAAAATATATATGTACACAATCTTATACTATAATCAGAGATTAAAATAGAAAAAATTTATATTAATAATTGTGTAATAGGATGTAAAGATTAAATATATTCTAATTGAAATAGTATATTATTTATTACTCATAAATCCTTATCAACTTTATTATTGGTGTGGATTTAAGTAGTATATATTTAATTTTCTTTTTAAAAATATCAATGTGGATTGAAAAAATATTGATGAAAGAGTTAGACTAACTCTAATTCTAATTCTGACGAGGATATTTGTGATTTTAAAAAAAAATGTTATCTACCTTGGTGTATATGAGATACTAGAGATTAAGACGGAGTAAAGTGTAACTTTGGGCATTCAATAATTTATCGTTCATATAAGGATTTATTGATTACCGTATCAACTTGTTTATATCCTTAACTCTTTCCAGGTCTTTTTACAAGGTAAAATTAATAGAATTATTAAGATCAATATAAATGGTTAATTGGTAGTTAAGTTTATTGATTTCTTAAAATATAATATGACATTCTAAGTTTACCCCAATAAACCTAATTAATAAAATTTAATAATAGTAAAGATATTAATATCTCTCCAATTTGATTAGTTGGTTTATATCTTCAAACAATTTATAAGGGTAATTATAAAAATAACAATAAATAATTCATAAAAAAATTTAAAAAAAAACTTTAAAAGTATGTCCTGTAAAAAGTACAGGAGGGTGAACATTTATGACTTTCAGATCTGTTTCTGCTGACCTTTTTATAACATTTTCGAATTGAATGATAAACCTAAATGGAAACAATCGTGTGAGAAAAGATATAATAAGCAATGTTGTGTTTTTATTCTATTTGTTTCACATCTTAAGCTAAATCATCACCCAAGATCACCATTCAAAATTCAGTTACTTGATCTATTCTCACTGTGCTACAAATGGAGACCAATTTCACATCTCATTCAAATTGTTTTCAATAACAACTCACATAAATCCCTATTCATTACCAAAAATAAAAACACTATACGTTTTCTAAGAGCGTGGTTGTCCCGTTCCCCACTCCAATTATGTTTAAAATATAATAATTAAATCTCTATTCCAGTTTCCAATTTTGGTATTAGGGATTAAAAAAAGTAGGTTTTATAAGATTTGTACTTGTAATCCTAATCCTAAAATGACAAACAACACACTATGTATTTCAATCAATACATAAATATTATTTTTTAATTATATTACGTAGTAGTTCATATATTTTTACTGTGATTAGTCCAACATATAATATATTAGTTATTTTAATAAATATATATATCAAATAGATAGATGTTTAAACGTATTTAAAAAGTTAAAACTAATAAATTAGATATATTTAATATATCAAAATTACATATTAAAAATATTACATATTTTATATATTTACTATTTCATATACTGTTAAATATACTTAATATGTTTAAAACATATTAAATATATTTTTAAAATGTTAAAAATATATTAAAGTATAAAACAATATTGAATGTGTTAAAATATTGAATATATTTAATATATATTAAAGTATAATAAAAGCATTTAAAATAAAGTATTATATATACTTAAATATTTAAAATGTATTTAATAGATTTAATATATTTCATGTTGTATTAGAAGTTAATATAAAAACACGTTAAAAATAATTCTATGTAATTAAATATTAGAGCTTATGTACCATTAAAATATTTGGTTCATTGGTATAAAAGTGTTGTTTATCATTTTAGGGGTCATAAATTCAAATTTTGTGAAGATTAGGTTGTGATTCATTCGCAAGTTTTCTAAAGAAAATCTAAATTATTCTTGAAAAAGTTAGAAAAGTAGAAAATGTATTTATTTATAAAATATTCAAAGAAAACTTATAGAAAACTAAAAAGTGGATTTTTTTATTTTTTTTAAGAAAAATAGAGAAATCTCTAAAGAAGTTTTCTAAGAAAAGTGAAAAAGTTTTCCAAGATTTTTTTTATCTATTCTAGAAAATAAAAAACAAACAGAAAATTTTTCTCAAAAAACTAAAATAATTTTCTGTAACTAAACGCAGTCTAACTTTTTCTATTCTAGCAATATTCCCAATGGTGTCAGCAATCTTTTCTTCCGAAGAGATCAAAGTGATATGCTTTAAAAAGATACAGAACTAATTTAACACAAATATAAAACATAAAGAATTGAAAGGATTAAACCAAAAAGAAAAGAACTAATTTCATTACTTGGATTCATTGGGTTGATTTGTCTAGTGCTCACCCTTAATTTTGTTTATTTGAGTTACTAATTTAATTCTTTAACACTGATAAATAATTCTTATCAAATAATACACTCTTTTTCTCTCAATATTTTTATGAGATAGTTTAACATTGTTCAATATACATAAGGCGAGTGTATGCGTTAAGAAATAGACGTGAGGTAAAACTCTTTCTTAAAAAAATGGTGGTTAAGCAGAAATATTCACGCTTATGAAAAAGAAACAGAAATTCAAATATATTTTTAAACTCTCTCCACGGCTTTGTTAGCTATATTAAAATAATAAATTAAACATTGAGTGGTGTGGGGCAAAAAAGTTTTTCAAAAGAATATAAACGGAGTTACAACTTTGTTAAAAACTACAGTTTGGTTTATAATTAGAAAAATGAAGTTATAAAAATAAAAAAAAAATCTATAAGGTTTTTTTTAGTTGATCAGACCAAACTTCTTAAGTTTGGATTTTAGAAAAGTGTTTGAAATGATGGGAACGAGGCAGGTTATTGTTTTGTTTGAATAAAAAGCACAGTTTATTTTTTCAATTAACAAAACAAAATTAATAAAAAGTATATAGCCATATACAATTGAATATAAATAAGCTTTCTTTCAATCATCCCATGCCGGCCTCTCTAACCTAGTTAAAACGGGTGGATAAAACATTATACCAGAAATAGTTAAAAATGTTTCTATATAAAATTCATAAATTTTCATTTTCATTTCTATAATGTTTTTATTATATTTTCCATCTTTATTAAATTATAATATATCAAAATACTCTTTGTCATGAAAGAATTATAATTAACAATTGATTTGTTTGACAAGCCTTCTCATAATTTATTGATATGTCATCTAATTATCTCAAAGATTGATATAAGAAGCTTTTAAGGTGAAAACATTCTAAAACATCCTAAATTCAAAACAAAGTTCGGAAACCTAACAAAAATTTTCACAAATTAATTATAGATCAATCAACCGGGTTTCGGCAATCAAAGATTCCAATAACAATCATCTCTGATTCATCAATTTATCACAAACACATTGTCATTTAATTGGCCCTCATAAATTTGAGTTTTTCAGTGTAGTGGGTCTGGTATTTTACGCCTAATGAGAGCTAGAAAACTTTAATTAAGATGAGGCCAATTTCTATACCTCCTTAATACAATTATTTTCAACTTTTATGAAGAAGTCGAAGGCCAAAAATGTCATTAAAATACCCAAACGAGCCGAAAACAGCAAGGGAGTCAAGAAGAATGAAGAAAATCCAAAAAGCTGTCAGTAGACCAGCCAGTGTGGGTACGCCCATTTCCAGTGTACCTATGCCCAGTGACCAACCCAAAATGAGTATGTTGAGCCAGCCAGCGTGCCTACGCCTAGGTACGCCTAATGACTTGACAGCAGACCTGTTTTGTAGCTTTTTGCACCACTGTTTTTAGCGACTTTGGGTCATCATTTCACTAGGCTAATTAGCTCCAAATTTCGTGAAATTTCATACACAACACACCTACCCTATCATCTACAATGTGGCAAAGTTTTATGTATTTTCTGACATTCTACATGAAAAATACTCCACATGTTCAACTTCTAATCACCCTAACTTTTTCATATGAAGTCCAATGACCACCAATTTTTAAAACCAACTAAAATACACCATTTATGACTTGTATCCGCTGGCCGCACTCAAAAATTCCCAAAAACAAGAGACTTATGCGCATAATTGTGTTTAGCTCATTTGAAGGCGTTTTTATGTAACTCAAGGGTCAATTCTTAACGGATTTGACTCATTCCAGTTTCTGCAGGTCACAAATCACATATAGATGCTATTGGGACTATCCTATAACATCCAAACCTCTCTAAACTCATTATGACCCTATCACTTTCTCAATTATGCATAAAAAGGCATGTAAAACCTCATTTTCATGCATTTCTCATAATTTCATCAACCCTATAATGCATAATTCCATTTCAATCATCACACATAAACATCCCCTGGTCATTTCATACAGATGCAATGCATCATGTGTATATTCACAGTTCCTGGAAATCATGCATATAACCATATAGTGGGACCATCCATGGTCACCATATCCAGAATATTAATATATACATCATCATCATCATCATATTCTCATCACATCGCATATATACATCCAAAATAAACCTAGGCTTCTAGTTGAAGCCACCAGGCACCTAAATCCACTAAACAAGTTATATACATACAAAATGGGTATTCGCAGGAGCCGACCAAGGCTATATCATAAAAACACTATGCAAGTATATACAATACTCCTCACACGGGTGCGGTGACATCACACCAATCACCATCACGTCCTAAGTCCACTGAAATATAGCCACAAAGTAGGGGTGAGTGAATTACATGTTAAATGACAGTTATTGAACTGGATCCACTTATCCAATTCTCTATCATGCAATATGATATCTCAATCAAACCACAACACACACTGCCATTCAACATAATCATTCACATAACATCATCTCATCATCATTCACATTACTCATTTAAGGCTATATCGCTCATGTTATTCTCAATAACATAAACATACATGGCCATACAAATCACATTGTTCTCAACAACATTTATCAATGCACATACATATTCATTCAATTTGTATCCAATTATTCATTATTAATTTTTGTGTTACAACATTGGCTTTCAGCCATATATCCAGCTCTCAGCTGATCTGACCATTTTACTGGTACCAATCCGTTTTCCCTCTCACGTAACACAATCACTCTCAGCGACAACAAAAGTGTTACGGGCAGCCCTGAGTCTCACTGAATAGGCTTGCCTTGAGTCTTACTCAAGGTCTTTCATAGCATCTCATGCATACACATTTGATTATCATTTCAACAATAAGCGTCTCACGCTATATGCTCTCAACATTTATCAATTGTGCATCTCATGCATATTATTATCACTAATACATCAATCTTATTTAAATCATCAAGCGTCTCACACTATATGCTCTCAACATTTATCAATTTTCATCTCATGCATATGTCTCACATCATCAATAAAGTCTCCTACTACATCTCATGCATAGGAACTATCAATCAATGCATACATCTCATAAACACAAGCATCTCATGTTGAACTCAATCATCAACTCATTATCATTAATGTTCTAATTACATCTCATGCAATTAAAATCATAACTTTATGAACGACACTCAACGTAATCAGTGATAATTATCAATTATCATTCAAAGGGGTATTTTACTAGTATTTCACAATTCAACAACACAATTTTATAATTTTACAAAGCACACACATTAAAATACTTCAAACTCGTCCATAAACCATACATTTAAAATGTAAAGCACCCCGTACCTGGAATAAAAGATTATAGAAGCTCCCCAAGCTATCAAATGTTATCTGCTTGTTATTCACAAGCCACAATCACACTTTTCTATAATCAAACGACTTCCTAACATTATAATTAACCTCATTAATATTTAATTTCCAGGAAACGGAATTAGAACTAACTATCGATAATTATTTAATTAATTAACGACTTACCGAATTAAGTCATCGACCACCGAACCTCAATTTTAAGGAACCCCCAAGCTGTCTGTCACTTCCGACAACTTCAAAATGGTTCTGAATTACTCCGACGGTCACCAAAACTATATTCTGAAAGATATCTAAGGCTGCTCGGGTTCTGAACACACTCCGAAACACCTTATTTCATGGAAACAACCATTGTTAAGCTCCAAGCTCATGAGGATGATAATCCATAAGTCATGGGTATCAAAATATTCACCAATAACAAGGAAGCTCAAGGCTACAAGGTACCCCAAGGCTGTCTACAACTAGAACCAAGCCTAAAAATGCTCTAAAATTCAAGAAGTTCAAAGAATTAAAGGAAGAGACAAGGGCCAAGCCCAAAATCGAAATTGGGTTCCATGATTCTTACCTTAATTTTGTGAATTCAAAGCTTCCCTCACATAGCCATGACTGCCACATGATGGAGAAGGAAGAAGAAGATGGAACCTTGCCCTAGCTTAATTGAATTTTGGAAGAAGAAGAGGAATGAAGGTGATGGGTGCCCGCGGGAAGGGAAAAGCAAAATGGCCAAAGTATTTCTCCTCTGCATGCACAAAGATGGCGTGGAGAAGGAAGAGGAAATTAATCTTGTTTCACTTAAGTGACTAAGGGCATATGTGTAATTTCATATTCCTTTTAATTAATTAATCCCCATTAATTTTTAATTGCCCAATAATCCTAATTAAGATGTTACACATTCAACTTCTCATGGTATTTTTGATTAGGATAATTGATATATTTATGTTACATATTATCATATTTTTTTATAGTTTTATGAATAACTCCTAAATTAAAATGATGCAAAAAGATAATTGGTTAACATATTAGATGACCATATAAGAATCTATTGCAAAAATTACAAGTAATAGGAAAAAAAATGAGAGACTAAAACTGATATCTTCGATATGAGGGGTCTGACTTTTAGTATGGAGTATCAGGTTTATGTATATAATATCTTACATCGGTCTAATGGGGATCTGGTATTATATCCTCAAATTTAACGAGGATCTTAAGGTCTTGCCGTATTCCGTCTAGCACATTATATCATGTTAAGTAGTGAAATAAGATGTAACATGCAAAAACATTCTAACGCTTAAGTCAATAGATATTAGTATCAAAGCTCAAGCATTAAGGTTGGTTGAATGTAAGGATGCTTGTAGTATAGATCAGTTTGGTTTTCAAATAAAATATCATCTAATTTAATAACATTATTAAGTTTCGGTTCTGTTGGAATGTATGATGGCATTCGATTTGATCAAATGCGGTTCAGATTGGATCGGTTAGTTCAATTTCATATTAATTACATTTTAAAAAGAACAAGTATAAGACATATAATTTCAGCCTAATAAAATCAAAAATAAATATTTCAAAAATAGAATAATCACTATAAAATATTTCAACATAATAAAAAGTCACAAATCACAACTTAGAATTTTTTAAGTCTCATTTTAAGTTTAATTCATGTATGTAATTTAGTAAAATAATATAAATATATAAGTAATATACTGAAGATTGTGGTTCGTTTGAGTTCGGTTCAGTTGTTAGAGGTAGATCTAAAATCTAATTTGAACCGCACACAATGCGGTTTTTTTACGATTTTAGTTTGATTTGTTTTCAGTTATTTCAGATTGCTTGAGCGATCTTGTTCAATCTGGAGTGAATGATGAACACCTATTGAACATACTTGATGCATAGTAAATGAGTGGTATTTATATAAGTCGAGTGATGATTGAATGTTTAGGTTCCTATGCTAATACTTTTCTGTAAAGTTTAAGAAAAGCTCACACAGACACATACATTTTTAACACAGTTACAAGAGTTATAGGTATGCCTTCAGAATGCCCCTTAATCTTTATTTGGTACCAATTTGTTAACGATAACAGTTATCAAGGGTTCTACGGGGGACTGATGTTGTGATGCATATATTAATACCAAACGTCATAGCTTACTGACGGATACTAACATCGGTATCATGCCTAGATCATTTGCTCATTTTCTTGTTGAAGTGACTTGGAGTTGCTTCAATGAGCTAATATACATAGGCTCTGTATCTTTTTGTAGGACATCACTATTGTAATTTTTGCTTCTAAAATTTCCAGCTGATATGATTTTTACTGTTTCAAGATTAGGCCCCTTTTTATGGCTAAGTTTAAGAGTTAAACGTGGTGTTCCATGATTGGTTATGAAGTTTCGATTTCTATGTAGTCGTTGTTTGGTATGCAAAGGGTCACGTGTGCATGCCCCTATAATGACATATGTTGTTTTGGCGTCTTCTTGCTCCCCTCCCCCAAGGCTCAGTTATGGAAAAAAGGGCTCAATCACTTTATTTCTCATGGTAGAGTGATATTATATAATTCTTAATTTGTATATGTGTGATGGATTTATTAATCTCGTATCAAACTAATAAATCCTTAAAAATTTGGTTAATCATACTCATATCACTCGATTTAGATAATATAGTTAATTATCGCCCCTCTTAGGATAAACTTAATTGTTTATGTTTTAAGGTTCTTTTAGGTTATTCTTATTCAATGATGTAGCCTTCTCCTTCCACTGGTGCCGAGTTCACATATGAAGATCTGGAGGTGGCACACCTTCGAGAAGAGTTGCAGGATGCCAGGGGTTAGCTAGCATATTATAGTCAGCTTAGTTCGAACTGCTACAATAGTGTGGGTCGTCAAGGGTAGTCATTAACATTTTGATTCTGCCTTGGACGACTAGTCTATCTTGGGGGAAAAGAAAGGAGAGTGTTCTCACCAGCGCAGGGCCTAACGCCAATCGACCATCTAGGACCTTTCACCTAGGACTAGCAATGCCCCCTCTAAAGACCCACCATCGCTCTCGTTATGACATTGAGTTTCTTAGTTATACTTTATTTTATTTATATTATTCCAATGTGATAATAATAATAATAATAATAATAATAATAATAATAATAAAATAATAGTAAATATTAAATAATAAAAATAATAATTATGATAATAAATTATTATTATTAAAAAGGCTTGTAATTGAGCGTGGGATCATGGTGTGTAACGACCCTATCTATATTGAGGAATGACGTGCACCACTTGTTCCAAAGCTAGGTTAGAGTGTGGGAGTAGGGGTTTTACGTAGGGATGTCAAAAGTATCCAAACTCGTAGATATCCGTGGATAAAAACCCGTTATGGGTACAAAAATCCGCAGGCATGGGTACCCGTGGAAGAAAGGGGACGGGTTTCATACTACCCGTCAAGAAATGGGCACGAGTGTGGATATAATGGTATTCATACCTGCGGGTACCAATATATATAAAATTACATTAATACCTTTTTTATTATTAATATATAATTATATTTAAGGGGCCTTTTTATATTTCTTATGGATCTTAAAAAATCCTACACTACTTATACTCAAATTAGAAAGAAAGCACACATTTTGATTTTATGGTGCGCCCCCTTCCTGGCGTCCCCGTGCTGTCAATACAAAAAGTAATTAATTGGTTAATTAATAAATAAAATAATTTTTTCACACTTTCTTAGATGTATTCTTGTATTCGAATCCCAATTCTCGAACTTCTTTATAATATTTCGTCACACTTTCCCTGTCAATTGCCAAACCAATCAATTATCAATTTTGTGATGTTGATGCTGTTTCATCCCAATAACTATTGAATTCATGTCTACCATAATCATTCCCTTTAAGCCACTAAACACATTTTGCTCATAAATATTAATTATGAAGCTTATGACAATCAAATTAGATAATTTCTCATATATGGTGATCAAATAATGTTGCGAATTTTGAGGACCTATACCATACATATTCTTGCAGATTCTAAAGTCTTATGATCTTGCCTCTTATTTTGATCAGGCCAAGTCATGTTATCGTACAAGGAAAAAATGGTTAAACATTTATTTAGTCATTGTAAAATTGGTGATTTTTTTTTCTCTATAAATTTTTTATTAGGTGTTATTAAATTTTAACATTTCAAAAACAATATTTATTATTAAAGAATCACCATTACACTATCAGTTCATTTGTCTACCGAATCTGTATATTCTTTCTTGACATGTCATTTAATTATTTTAAATATAAATATTGGATTATTGGATGTTGCTTCTTCAAATTTGTAGGAATCATATGAACAACTAGATGCTACTGAGGAGGTTGATAATGAAGTGGATTGTTAGAGTCTTTTATTGATGAACTAGTTGATCAAATGCTCTTGAATTTATTTTTTTTTTATGATGCTTTTAGGATTATGTTAATCAAATACTTATTACGCTCTTTGAATTTGGTTTATTTCGTTATGTAATTTGTGATGTTAGATATTTAATTTGTAATTTAGTTTAATATTTTTTATTTTATGTTTCAATTAGGTGTCCATGGATATCTGTGATACTCGCGGATATAAGCTACCCAGAAAAAACCCTAAAACAAGTACCCTTGCAGTTAACGGGCGGGCACGAGTTTAATAATTATCCACGGATACAGGTAGCGGGAAAGAGGTACCCGCGTCCACCCCGCCTCGTTCACATCCCTAGTTTTATGTGAATTTTACAGGGAAAGACGTGTCCCATGCTAAAAAGCTTTAGCTTGATGTTTTTCCCTACGGTGTGGGATCCCACGTCTCACCCTTTGTTTCTTGTAGAAAATAGTTATTACAAAAATTAATAATTTTTATTGAAGGAACAATATATGGTTAAATAACATTATAATTTTTTACATTAACATTGTATTTCAATTAATTTTTTTCACCAAATACCCCCTCAGTCTTTTTTTATTTGAGATATCATCAACTGATCGAATTTATTTCAAACCATACCAATAATTGAAAATCAAAATAACCGTAACGTTTTATGCCGTTCGGATAGGATTTAAGGTCTTATGTTCAAAATTAAACTAATCTAAATCATAAATACTATACTTTTATATTAATTTTTTCTAGAATAAAATGTTTCCAATGTTACATCAATAAAATAATACAAATGATATCAAATAGTTATCTAAATAACATCATACTACCATGGTTTTGAATATTAGTTAATTTTAGTAGAATTTTTTAGTCCTATATTATAGGAAAAAATATATTTTTTTAATATCATTAAATATTTTTTTACTAAATATATTCTTCTTACATATATTTTCAAGACAACTAATATTTTGTGTAATAAATAATACTAGGGGTATTTTAAGATATTATATCAAATACTATTTAATAATATTAATAAAAATAAAATTCTTCCGACTATTATTTCTAATATTTGTGAAGGTGGTTAACTTTATTTATATTTGATACGGAGGTAGTATAATACTGACATCAACTAAAACAATAAGGAAAATGTATTTTATAATATCCTAAACAATATCTATCTAATAATATTTAAACTTAGAAAATAATTCTACTCCAGTTAATTAAATTGAATTGGTTTAAATAAAATATATTATATGTTATACAAGTAAAATAAAAACTGAAATGATCTACTAATTCAATACAAACCGAAAAAAAATTAGATTAGATTGGTTGGGATTTGATATTATTTTCTCTTTTAATTAATACTAAGAATAATAATAAAATAATATCAAAAATAATTGAAATTTTAAAATATTCAAATAAAATTAGTTTTTAAAAATCTATACAAAGTTAAATAATTAGAATTTTTAAAAAACATAAGCGAGCAATAATTTTTCTTGCTAATGACAAAAAATTAAAGGTTCGGTTAATTAGTAGCTTGATGGTGTCGTATAAGGAAGAAAAAATAATTTTTTATTAAAAATTTTGTGGGTATTTCTTAATAATTAAAATGGGTGAATTCTATTGATATTTTTAAATAAAAATTTTATGTTTTTGTTTTTTTAACCAATACTCTTAACATCTATTTAGTGGATAAGATAAGATACATAAGATAATAACACTATAAAATAAGAAGATAATAAATTCTTCTCATGTGAAAACAACATAATAAAATAGACAACAACAGAATAGTTCATATATATATATATATATATATATATATATATATATATATATATATATATATATATATATATATATATCAGTCTTAACAAAATCTAGCATAAGATAAGTTTATAAACAAACATGTGGTTTGCACCCTGTAAAAATTTCTGGCACCCTAAAGGCAACTTAAAGGAGGGTGACATGTGTGAAAAAAAACAGCCAAAACAAAAATGTGTAGACAGCAATTGTACAAAAACCACTCATGGCTGCTATGAAAATTACCCACTCATTGTCAGGCCCTATTACAGTTATGTGAAATCTTACATCACTCGGATTTTGGATGACCTTACAACTGGTAATCATGATGCAAAAGGGACCACAACCCTTTCAAATGTTTCTATTACCAATATACATATAGATTCGAAATTAGCTTCTCATAATTCTCTCATAGCCACGAAGGTCATTTTTCGAACGTGCCTGATTCTAGAGTGGTCCCAATATCTATCTCCCTTCAAATTAAGAAGCTCACTGCTATCAACTTCTCCATATATAGGATATATATTATGTATACTTACCTTGTTTACAAAAATCTAATGAACTTATTTTCATATCCAACATATCACTCAAATTCATGCAATCAACTTTTTATGTATATAACTATATGTTTTCACCTTGTGATGGCCACAATAAATTAAATCTCGTACAAATTATTATATTAAGATGAGATGTTTCTTTAGTACCATATTCATCTTAACGTGCCAACCTTAATTTCTGCAACTTCAAAACGTTGGATCCATATGGCATGATGATGGCTGACATGAGAACATGATCGTGCATTAAACTAATTTCAACCAATACATCTCGATAAATAAACAATTCTGTTTGTATTTTGAAAACCAAACTATTTATCCGTTATACATACATATATATATATATATATATATATATATATATATATATATATATATATATATAGAGGGAGAGAGAGACCTTGCATTATGAAACGCGAACATTTAATATATTATTAAATACCCTCTATTTTAATTTAGCACATGATGTCATCCTCAGAGATAGATTCAGTTTCAGCACAAAACTTGGCAGATTCCACCCTCGCATTACATCATTTCTGACCCTCTTAGACTCAGCTCCATATTCTATTTTATTATCAATCAAGACTCAAGAGAGAGAACCCTTCTTCAAAATTTGAAGTGGTCCTGTTTCGCGGGGGGATTTGAAAACTATGAAGATATTGTATTAAAATCAATATTAGTTTTGTAAGTTCCTACCCTATAATTTCGTAGTAACTAGTTTATGCATCCATTATTTTATTTCCTTTCTCTATTCTCAGTTATTTATATTATCTCTTTTGTTCTTTACCTCAAATCTTTGAGACTTGCATTTTGAAATTATGGAAAATGTAAACAAGTGAAGCCAAAAACAGACAAAGGGTATCCTAGCTATGATCAGATGAAAATTGACACCACTACCTGGAAGAGCTAAGTAAGTTTGAACGTGACACGGCAAGGAAAGATAAGATATGGGAAGAGGAGCATCTTTTATGGCTATAATAACACTTTAATTAAAGGAAATGTAGGGTCCTAATAGAAACCATCCTAGACACAATAGTACAAATTGATGCATTACCTTTATATAGCACAAAGATTTTGATAGAGAATATAAATGTCTCAAAGTACTGTCAGGTATATATAAATGGTCACACTTTGATTTTTACAGCTTTTAAAACAACCATTATTGAGTATGGGGAAAAAAATTGGAAGAGTGGGGCACACATCACATATACACATATTTACCTTTACCTTGTACACCATGTGGGCCTAGTGAAAATAGGCCTACTATGTTCCCTCATGCATTAACTAAAAGCCCAAACTTGTAAACTGGAAGAGACAGGTTCAACTTCTATGTCTCGGGTAAACCACTTGACTAGACCCCCCAAAAAAAATAGAGGACCACTTGTAGACTCAAGATGGAATGGATGAAAGGTACAATTAAGTGAATCAAATTTGTTTAACAAGGAAAGCCAATCCTCAATTAAGGTTTCACATTTGTTTTATCTTGACAGGTTACATTACTCAGTGGTTTAGAGAATTTGTTGGCTATAATATTAACAGATTCGGTATAGTTGGAAAAAATGAAGATGAAACTATGGAATAAACAAAAAAAAATTACTAACTTTTTTTTTTTATGTTGGTTTGTTATTATCTATAGGTTTTATTTTGGGGTTTTTTAGGGGTTATATTTTATGTATTTGATACTATGTTGTATATGAAGTGTGCATGTCTATATTGTTTCACATTGTTGTATTACTTTTATTTAAATACTGTTAGACTTTCTTTATGACTTTTTAGTGAAACTTATTTAAAAAAAAGAGAATTAAATTATCATTAATATCTCAAGAGTAGTTAGTTGCACGGAAAATTACTGAATTTTATATGTAACCAAAAATATAATTACAGTGTTGAGAATCCTAATATGATTTGGAAAATTAGTGATAAAAGAAACATAATATAATACAGTGGAAATACCTGAATAAAATAAAAAGTATTATTTTATGTTTGGATAGTTCATAAAATAATATTGATTCCATGACATATTTTGTTACAACATGTATTTATTATATGTGTACAAGACATATTAATATATTTAATTAGAATAATTAAATTTGTTAATTTATGTAAAGTTTGATCATTAAAGCTTATAGGAAGAATCAGTATTTTGTTGCCTCAAACAATAAAACTAGCATAGCCTCCATTTCACTTCATTCAATTATTCAATACGAATTCAAACATTCCCATGGGAATTTGAATCTTAAAATCCCTGTTCGAAGAAGATTTTGTCTATTAGTAAATTTCAAAGTCAAGTTGGTAGAGTTAATTACAAGCCAAAGTATAGAAAATAAATGAAAAGGAAAAATCAGGGTCTATAATTTTTCTGGGGTAAATTTCAAGGTGTTTTCTAATTAAGTTAAGTGCACGTTGAATAATCAGTTAGAGAAACGAGATAATAAAAAATAAAAATATGTAATAGTTAATATTAATTATTTATGTTATTTAAGATATTATCAACCAAGTTGAATTAAAAGATACCTCTATTCCATTATAGAGATATGAAAACAGTATATACTGAAGTGATTATCTCACCTCTTTCAATAAATAATTTTGTTTACCTATAACAAAATTTAGATCCGTGATAAGATATTTAAAAGATTTAGGATTTGGTCATTCGTAAATTGAATTGTGTTAATGATTTGAAATGAAAATTTTTATTATTTAGTTAAAGATGGTTAGCAATTCCAAAAAACTTAAAGCTAGGTAAAGATGAGTAACAGCCAAATTGGAGAGAATCAAAATGAACAGAATACGGAAAAAACAATGGGTGAGGGGAATAATCATCCATTTAAATCAACGAAAGAAACAAAACTTGGCCGTCTTGTGATGAAATGACTGAACTAAGCACAAGGTCATTAGCAAATCCTTTGCATATGAAATTATGTCTGTGTCACGCTTTTTTCGAGATAAAACAAAACATAAGGAACCTTTTAAACCTTTTTATTAAAAGTTTAGCGGCATAATTTAAATTTCAAAAAGAAAAAACACAGTCACCTTATTACATTTTAGAGGAACAAACGACAAAAATTCAGTTGATCAATTTTTGTTTGTTGACAATTCCTAGATATATACTTCTTAGAAATTAATGGAAAATTAGAAACTCTAAGAAGTGTAATTGTATTGTCTTAAAAGGACTCATTCATCTTAATGGTGAAAGAGAGAAAGAATTGATGTGTATTGAAAACTGGAACTTTGTGTGTTTTAAATGAAAAGGTTGGGAGGCATCCGCTAGAAGATGACTCCGCCATGGACAAATGTCTCTTTGTAGAGAGACGAACCTATTCCAGTGCAAATACTCTGTCACTATTAATCATGCACTCCAAGAATATATATATATATATATATATATATATATATATATATATATATAAAAGATGTATCTCATGAGAAATGTTCTCTTATATGAGAGTGAGATGAGCGAATCTAAGCCGTATAATTATACAATGGATGGTTAAGATTAAAA
This sequence comes from Clitoria ternatea, assembly GCA_037962975.1. Taxonomy (NCBI): domain Eukaryota; kingdom Viridiplantae; phylum Streptophyta; class Magnoliopsida; order Fabales; family Fabaceae; genus Clitoria; species Clitoria ternatea. The sequence continues at coordinate 99,475,553 of CM075674.1, read as the reverse complement.
GGTTTTAAAAGTCATATGACTTTTTAAAAAACTCACATGATTAATCTCAAACATCCATTGTATGGTTGTACGGCTTAGATTCGTTCCTTTCACTCTCATATATAAGAAAGTCTTTAACATATGATACATCCTCTATATATATATATATATATATATATATATATATATATATATATATATGGTATGTTACAAAGGGTACTCTTAAAGTTTTGAAGTTTCCTCTAATTACAACAAAGTCCAAACTTTAAATAAAATTATGGTGGACTTCAAATTTGCATCAACCTTACAACTTATGGAGGTTATAAGTTTGATTTAAGTGGGCCTTACTTTAGTTGACTATGTAACATCCCTGATGTTAAACTAAAATTTATATTTTTCCCGCATCAAATTAATTGAGTGTCAGTGAGTATTAAATTAAATTAAATCGGATTTAGTTGATAATTTTCATAATTTAATGTGAATTAATTAGAAATTTTTAATAAAGCAATAAAATTAGAATAATTAATTTTGGACGATTAATTTGTAAAATTTAAAGTTGAATTGAATTATGGTGGTAAAATATAAGTTACCATGAGGTGGAAGTAGATTTTATTTACTTAAGGTAAATGAAAGAAATTAGAAAAAGAAAAAAATGGTAAAAAGACCAAAACACCCTTATGCATAAAAACATTTTTTTATTTCCTTTCTTCTTTATCCCTTCACGAGTGCCATTGAAAAAAAAATTAAAAGCTTCCTTTCTCTCCATGGTCGTGAGCTTGGTGGCTTGATTGGTGCTCAATCTTATGGCAAAACTTGAAATTGATTATGTATTTGGCATTGTGGAGGTGAGGTGAGTATTATGGTGGTCTCAATTTCATATTTCGTAATGCTTTCCAAAATAAAAAAATGCACCCATGATGGGGGAGGTTTCGATTTTATTGAATATTTGCACTCTAAGCTTATAAATGGAAGTATTGAAGGATGAGTGTTCCTAATTCGTTGATGGATTTTTATTTCGGTGCCCATAAATCATGGACCAAGCGTCAATGAGGTGTTAGTTAAAGTGGAGCTCGAAACCAAGAACAAAACTAATTGAGGTAAGCTTCAGAAGCGTTAAAATTGTATTTGACGTTGTTTCAGTAAAGTGATTTTTAGTTTCAAAGGTCAAAACATTAATCCCTTTCTTGAATTTCCTAAATTTTAGACATTGGGTGTACCTAGCATCAAGAACAAGTCACAGAGGTGTGAAAACTAGGTAATGAGGTGTACTTGGGATATAGATTAATGAAAATAATAATTAACATTAAACCGAGTGTATAGGAAAGGGCAAAATAGCCTATTGGTCAATAAATCCTTTATATATACTATAAAAATATATGATTGCATTAGGAATTATGAGGAGAATTAATTAGCAAGATGCGGGTATGATTTATGCTATGAAAATATGATTGTTGAAATGCTTAGATGATTATTCATAATTTTAGATACATGAGCTTGTGGAAAATTGTAATGTAGATTGTGCAATTATATGCTTGGAGTATTAAAGTGATGAATTACGATTTTATATAGAATTAATGACATGTTAATGTGGAATAATGAGATGAAGTGGTGTTGGTTATTAATTGAGAATTTAGAATGTGATACGAAATAAGATAAAGAAAAAGGAAATATGCCTGAGTGGCTTGATTGTGGTCCCAATGTGAAGGCCGTAGTGTCAAAACAATATATTATGAATTTATCAGTTATATTGAGATATATCTAGTATGTGCATAATTGTGTGGTATGGATGGACGATCGGTATATTTTACCCTCCGTTTTGGCTCTAGTGGTTGAACGTGACCTCAAGAGCTACTTAGAGGTCAGGTAGGACCCAGTGGTGAAGTGACGAGTTAGGTAGGGCTTGGAGAACCAGGCAAGGTTCACGATTGGTCAGGAAGGACCACCAGTTGGTAGTCGATCCAGTTTAGTATTCAGGTACTAGGGAGTCTTGATTATATTGATTAAGAGTCAGTGGTGCATTAAATTGATTGTTATTATGAGTATATGATGAACTTGAGTATTATTACTGAGAATGTAGTATGTGAAATTATATGTTTTGATAATGTTATTGAATTCTGAGAATCCTAATGATTTCAAGTGTTGATTAAGTATTTAGTAAAATAATTAAATGAATGGTGACAAGGTAGTACATATAAGCTAGTTTATGCTTTTCTTGTATTGTGAAATTATTTCTATTGATTTATTATTGCCAATCACCCACCTTTACTTATTGATATAGTGACTGAAGACAAGGATCATGCTGATATCGCGGAGGTCAATACTTGATGAATTATATGGAGCAATGCCAAGGAGAAGTGTGAATATGATATGTATATACTTAGATATTTAGTGTGTGTGTGTGTGTGTGTGTAAAACTTATGTTTGTGATGAACCATGGTTAATGATGATCAATATTTTGATATCTGATGAATTATGGAAGTAATGCTTGATGCATCTTTATTGCCACACATAGTTGATAGATGTAAATGAATATGTTTCGCATGGTGATATGCTTATTAAATATATATTGTGAAATGACATTGGACCAATGCATTATTGAATTGTATGATTATGGGCAAGTTATTGTTGTTGTGTGTGTGGTCCTTGAGCTGGGATGAATTACATCTGATTTGATAATGGTGTTTTAGAAAATATATAAGTTGTTGTTGATTAGATAAGTCAGGTACTATATTAGTATACATTGAAGTATTCATGACAGAAATTAGGTCTGGATGGTAAACATGATTAGCAACGAGAAAGGAAGGTGATTTATGATCTAGATTTAGGAATCGATAAATGTAATTATTGGGATTAAAGAGATCCAATTGTTAGAGATTAGGTTTTAGAAGAGAAAATGACTAATTAAGCTAACTAGAAGGGTGATTTTGGGTTTTGGTGGGATTTATAACCCCCGAAATGCATCAATAGAACCTTAAGCGTAAGGGAAACTTGTGTGTAGGTTGAAATTGCTAATTTAATGGGATTTGATGGGGTTTTAGTATAGAAGTTGTATGAAATTAACCGTAATGCATTTTTATGCATAACTCCGCGATCCATAGGAATTTTTAAGCATAGACTATGATAGCAGGTTTGAAATGAGTCATAGATAGTGTCTGCAAAGTTTCATAACATTCAGAGATCAAATGGGCAAGTTAGAGTGTACGGAAGTTGGCCCAGAGGCCTAATTTCTACATAATTCTACAGTTCTATTTGCTGGTAATCGATTATGTGATTGATTACCTGAGAGTTTGTGTAAATTCCTATATGGGTAATCGTTTACAGGATTTCCCGTAATCGATTACTAGAGAGCTATGTAATCGATTACATAGTTTCATGCAATCGATTACCAGAGAGCTCTGTAATCGATTACATAATTCACGCAATCGATTACTGAAGAACTGATGAAGAATGCTACATAGTTTAATGTTACATGTCGCTTAGATTCTCAAGATTTACTCCTTGGAGGTTGTTCTAATTGCGAAAAATTTCCCCTAATTTTATTAAACCCTAGGGGGAAGTTCTAGGAATTTAGGCGGGATGCCACAAACAAGGGTTAAGAAATGTAAGCATTCCTACTCAATTGGAGTTGAACAAGTACTGTCTCACAGGAAAAACAAGTTGATTGCTTGGGAATGTAACATTAGCAACCTCATTAACACTTTCTCAAAGGTAGATATGAATCAACACATTTTAATGTAATAGGTGTTGTGAAAAAAGAGAAATAAGCTTCCTATCCTCATCACAATTCACGACTAAATCAAGTGAGGATGTTTTTTTTTGTCCCTTGGTTAAAATTTCATAAACTTGAATGGAAAAAATGAAGGTTTTAGAAATTTTGTTGAGTAAACTTGGATTTTGAAAATAAAATTTGTGGTATAAGTTGATTAAGTAGTGGTAGTTTATGTTTAGTTTACAAAAACTTTAGTAGACTTAGCTTTTGAGCATAAAATTATAAAATGGATGGTGTTTGAATTAAAGTATTAATTAATTGTTATTATATTAGGAGGTAGGATTGGCTTGACTTGCTTAGCAAGTCATAGGAGTCTATAAATAACTTAGGTCTCTTTTGATTTTGTACATTTGATCATTTTATGAATGCATTAATAATTTAGTGAGAAATTTCTCTCTTTAAATTGTGCTAAGTAGAATCTTGAATCTTAATTAGTTCTTATGAATGAATCCTTCCATTATGGTAGGCATCCTAAGTTTATCTCTCCTAGAGAGTGATGCCTAGTTTCTTTTTCAATCCTTTCCATTTTCTATTTTTTCTTCTCCTTTTGATTGTGTGAGAAAAATATGAAAACCTTGAGAATTGTATTTATTGAAGGTTAAATTGAAGAAGAATTGAGTTTATGCTCATCTAATTTGGATCCCTGAAGTCTAAATGCTTTGTCATGAAGCTTGGAGTTACATCATTTAGTATCTTAAACTTCTTATCTTAGGAGGTAAGACTTAGATCTATTTTAATTACTTAAGTGATTTTGAAATCTAATCATAAGAAAATAAGCTCAAAACAAGGTATAAATACAAAGATGCTTATGACTTTATAATATATAAACAAAGCATAAAAGAAGTCCAAGTAATGTTGGGTTTCCCGCCAAAGGACTTAGGCTCATATATCCCCAGTCTTCTTAAATTCTTTATGTAATCCATGATCATCGATACAAAATTCCTTATTTTTCTTTAGAAACTTCAAATCCTATACATTAATTAAAAAAATGGCTAGAATTCTAAATTTTATAAATATTTTTTGTTGGAGAAAATGTAAGACTGAGGCGTGTGAGAAGCACACTGGGCTTAAGGGTTTGTTCGCGTATCGCGTGACCCCCCAGGATACAACAGTCTGTCTGAGTAGAACAGGAGCAGAACTAGCAAAAGATTTTCGTAATTGTGTGTAAACCGGAAAGAAATATATTATTAACATAACATGTACGATTTGTTTTTAATACCATAATCATAACCGATTAATTCCGTGTTAATGAGACGTTACAAAATTCAAATATTAATCATACTCATTAACCGGAAATTAATCAGATAATCTGGTAAGATATTCCCTTTAAAAACAAATCGTAACGTTCTTAAAATTAAATGCCCCAATAAATAGCTTTCTCAGATAGGCTTTTCAAATTTATAATTCAAATTTAAAGAAAAAGAATTTAAAAATAAAAAGGAACGGCGTATATCATCGTGCGCGCAAGGGGGGGCAAATCATCAGATTTGCACACGAAACAGATATTTCGGCCCAAACTCACTTGCGCGCGAGCCCACTTCCTTTCTATCTTGTTTACCACCATAAGTTCTCTTTCTATATATAAAGCCTTAAGAGAAATGTTGTCCAAGCAATGTGGGACTAGAAACTTTTGAAATAAGTAAAATTTCCAACATTTTTTACTTAAATTCCTACTGTACAGTTCATATGGCAATTTTATTTAATTCACTTATTAATTTCTCTTCTCTATTACTTTTGTTAATGTGATCGAAAGTAATTATGCATTAATGGATTCGACAACAAGGGTAGCAGAGGATTGAAAGCAGACAGTATTTATCGATTATAATGAATTTGGAACAAGCATACAGTATTTATTTAATTCACTATATGCCTGCTTAATAAAAGTAACTTTTAATTTTTTTTAAAGCGAGTTCATCTGTGTGGTAAATAAAAAAATGAGAGCTATAAGTTTCTCTTTTTATTTTTGTCATGTAAGTTCCCATTTTTAAAAAATTAATTGGGGTAACTTTTGATTTATGTAAGCAACTTTTATTTTAAAAAAATGATAAGCTCTCTTATTAATAATTTAGTTATTATTTTTATTTTATATATATGGATTTTACTTCTCACGTAACTATAATAATAGTCATTTAATACAATTTAAATTAGTATTTAAACAATTCTAAAACCATAAGTTATAAACTACAAATTATAAGTTGTTTTATCAACTAAAACTCATTTTGAAAACTTAAAATATAATATTTTAATTTGTGAAGATAAAATTATAAAACAATAATTAATTCTGCCTTGATTTAACAAAACTACAAGAAAAAAATAACAAAGTAAAAGAAAAAACAGAGGGAGTAATAAAGGAAGAATTACAGTAAGATTAAGTGGTGATTGATAAAATTTTACATATTAGATTGGTAGATTTACATAAATGTACATGTAATCAGCAACGCTGGTTTGGCAGTCCAATAAATAATTCAGTTTCCACATCTGAGGTTGGGCTAGTTGAACAGTGAGGTTCAGTTTCTGCATGTGTGTGTGTAGCCCATTGTTCCTGAGATGTCTTTTCCGCCCACTGCCAGTGCCATCAATAAGAAATGCTTAGAAATAGTTTGTGACCCTTTCCACTTGTACAGATTCCATCTTCCCAATTTAGACTAAGTGACAAGTGGTTGAGTGTGTTGTAGATATCAGCACAGCAGCACAGTGAACCAAGTTATAACTTTACAATATGATACACTTATTTTTGTCACACCATTTTGCAATTCCAGGAATAATAGATTAATGAAGGAAAAGGGTGTACATAGTATGATGCAGGAAGGAAATTTTCACATCTTTAGAAATGGGGGAACGAAGAAGCAAATCCAGTGTACAAAATAGTCAAGGAAATTCACACAGAAGTCTAGCAAAAAGTATTATCTGCTTCTATTAAAAAAGAAAAACTATCATTTATTTTGAACCAAAACCACTTATCTTATTGTTCAAAAAAAAAAAACTCCCATTTTTTTTTTATCTTCTTTATCATCCCAATTACAAACATAATACTTAGCAATGAAAAGAAAGAGTATTACTTTTTAACTGCCTGCCATTTTTAATTTAGGGTTCTAATTTTTTTTAAACATATTTAAGGTCGAATAGAATATGATCATAATACTCCTATTAAAATTTAATGAAAGTGTATTTTTAAAATTCGAACTCGATTTAAAATTCTAATTCAGTAATGTATGTCACATTATTTAATGATTTTAACATCTTACACACTGACATATATAAGCAAACTTAACCCACTGGCAAATGATGAGAAATTTGGATAGTTTACCTTAAAATTTTAGGGTTAAACAACTTTCATTCTAAATTTCTATTAAATAAAAGTTCTACACTAAGATTTGAGGATAATATAAATAATTCTAATCCGAGGGACCTCAAATTATAAAACACAAGATGCGATTGCTATATATAAGAAGAAAGTTTTCAACAAAAGATTGAAAAAGATAATCTTTTAAGATGAATTTACCCACAAAATTTGCAAATTATAGCAATCCTTTATCCTTGAATTTTATAAGTAAACTAAGATCATGATACACTTATTAAATCATAGATGAATACACACATGCGTATAATTTGCAGACCAATTTACACCAAAATAATAATAATAATAATAATTTGCAGACGAATTCTTTTTTAAGGAATGTGGTTGACTATAAATACAAACCAAGTTCCAAGCGTCAACCTAAGATCACTTAATAAAATGTCCTTATATGTACTAATCGTTAGTATTGAAAAAAACAATATGTGGATCTATTCACTTAATTTCTTTTGTTTATGGAAGATAAAAGATATGGGGTAATGAATTATATGGATCAAAACCAGATGAAAAAGAAAAGAAATCTTACCATTGCTCTTAATTTGGCATTCTGATTTAGCACGATACTCTCCTGATTTCAGTGGGGAAAAATGTGTTAGGCACAAAGAATCCTATAAAACTAGTAGCGTTTCCATTTCCATAGCACTGAAACAATATATATTAATCACCTGAGATTGTAGTTGATCAATCTCCTCCTTGTATACTTCAGCCTGAGGAAACCATATTTATCCATATTAAAATCTCACTTTACTCAGCTTTCTTTCTTTATTTAGTTAAAAGTCAATAAGAGCCTTAATTTTACTTAAATATGTTTTGGTCGTTTAAAATATAGCTGATTTTAATCTTTCAATTTTTTTTATTGATTTTGGACTTTATAATATATATATATATTTTTAAAAATAGTCTTTATTATCCTTAATGATCACATCACATGCGTTGATCTAGACAATCAAGCAGAGATAGTTTATAATGTGATATATATGATACACCATCACTAAGTGATATTATAAGACTATTTTTGAAATTTTAAAATATGGGAAGATTAAAACCAATAAATTTTCTTAAAAGGATCCTAAAATCATTTAGTTTTGAGGAGTACTAATATAGCAACAAACTCACTCTTCCCAAGTGATATATTTATTAGAAACCACAAAATTACAAGTGAGGCTCGTTGAATAAGAAGGTAGGTAGTGCATGTTTGAGTTAGATTATTTTCTATAAATTATTTCAATAATTAAGTATAGATGTAATCAATTATGTTATATGTTTAAATGAAAATGATTTTAAAATAATATATTTTATTTAGATTATTTAAAACAATAAATTATTTTGTATTAAATTAAAAAATAGATATAAATTATTTATAATAGCTGCGTTTGTATTTAAATTAATTAATTCATAAGAATAAAATTAAAAATAAAAGTTAAATACAAATTAATCTATTAGTTTATACTCATACTTTTCTCAAATTTAACTTATATATTATAATTAATTTCCTTTATAAAAAATAATTTAATTAAAAATTATAACATGTTTTTTAAGAAAAGGTCATATTATAATTCTCAAACTTATTCTTACCAAACAAAGCAAACCGACCCTAAAATCTTAGGCAATGCAAAATATTAAAACTGTTAAAAGGAATCATACACCAATGACATCAATCATTAATCACATAATCATCTATTATATTTCTTATTTTCTCTCTTCCCTTTTTTTTTTTCTTCCTATTTCTCAGCTCAAACATCAAAAGACGCTATTTTTGTGGTGTCTTTTGTCTAGCTAATGATATTTTGCCAAAATGAATGTTACAAATTTTTTTTGCTAGCATTTCTCCTTAATCTCAACTCAAGTTGTTAATTACTTACCTTTCTCAGCCTGACTTTTTGCAAACTTCTCTGCAGCTGCTCCTCAATTCCTTGGAGTTCAACATAAGAGCATGAACTCAAGCTGTGTCCCAGCAGCTTCCTAATTAAAGACACAAATTAGTGAATAAAAAGATATAGGCAGTGAATGTAGTTCAATTTAGGCCAAAAACACATGCACATAAAATAACCTATAGAACTCAAAAATGTTAAAGAGCATCCAAGAATTAAAGCAACAATAAAGTTAACTACCAATATATTCAGGCGAACACAGATAAAATTATTTGAATATGATAAAGTACAGTAGGACATTGGTCAAGCATGTTTTTTAAATTAAAATAACCTTTGAGAATGTTCAAGAAGTTCAATCTTCTTTGCCATGGTTGCGGAATCAAATTTCAGTTGCTGCACGTGAAAGACCACCAAAGTAAAATATATGACTATATCATAGAAAAAATAAATATGCAGGGTGAGGAGTGTGTGTACACACATATTCTTTAAAATAATTTGAACGAAGCATATAATATTTTTGTTATCTATTATTTAGGTTTGTTTAACCGATGCATTTAGAGAGTGTGTTGTTTAGCATTTGTTAAAATGTATTCGTTAACCTTGAGGGAAGCCCACTTTAGACAACACAAGGGATGGTTCGGTAAGAAGAAGGAAATCAAGAGGTGGGGATTGGTGTGGTTTGGTTCAATTTAAACTTTATACACTCAAAACTAACTTCATTTTTAAAAATGAATCTCTTATTATTGAGGGATTGTTTCATCTAGTAGGTTAAAAGTTTTTTATTTCTCTTTGTTTAAATGGGAAAGAGATCAAAGTGTGTATTACTAATACTTAATATGTTATAAATTCTGTATGCAATCCTTGTATGTTCACTTTTCCAAATTTAGGATACCTCTTTACCCTTAAATAAATTGTTTGGCTTATTAAAAGAATACTAAGGAAAGATTTTAAGTATTAAAAGTTATATATTAATTTTATTGAAAAATAAATTATTTATTACATTAGAAATAATAAATAATTTAATTAAAGAAAAAACTCGGTACTTATATATATATATAAATTAGCCCTAAAAGCTATACGTTAACTTTCTCTCTTATTTTTATTTATTCACTTTTTTAAAAGAACTATTCCTATTTATCCATAACAAAATAATCCTAAAATCTGGCATCTTCCAATATAAAATCACCATACATTACTCTATAAATTTTTTTACATCATACAATTTTTATTTTCATATTGACATCAAAATGTAGTATCACGTGATTCATGTCCAAATTCATATTGAAGACCATGTCGTATTTGAAGAACAAAAATCCGGAAGGGTTAAGCAAATGAGACACAAATCTGTGAATTCTCTTAAAAAATCCTCATCAAATAGTTACACTAGCAAAGGCAAAGAGGTAATCTTTCATCAACCTTGTTCTATTTCAGATTAAAATATGGTGCACTGTAATCTATTTTAGTCAAAATTTGTTGAGAGAGACGCACGAGAATTATGGGATTTAGGGGTCAAATTAGGGGTCACTAATAAAGGAGACAAATAGAGTGTTGGGTTGTAGGGAATTTGCTACTAACAACCCATGAGTTTTTGGACATAAATTAGGAAATAAGGGAAGGTAAGTCGGTGAATTGAAAGCTAGAGTAGAGGGTTGGGAAGCCTTTGTTCTAAAGGATAAATTGAAAAGGCTCAAAATTACCCTTAAGGAGTGGAATAAAGACAGCTTTGGGGACATTCAAAATCACATTTTATATTTGATCCATGAAATAAATGATTCAGATGTTAGGGAGGAGGTTGCAAAACTAAGTCCTAAGAAAAGCGATATGATAGGTGAAATGTGGAATAAAATGCATCAGAAAGAATCCCTGCTTTATCAAAAGGCTAGGTGCATATGGTTGAAAGCAGATGATAACACTAGGTTCTTCATGCTATCATAAGTAGAAGGAGAAAATTAAATCATATTCATAGTTTGGAAGTGGAAGATATCTTGACAAAGGAACTTGCAAGGATAGAAGAAAAGGTTAAAGAATTCTTTGAGCTTAAATATAAGAAGGAAATTTCGGGAAGCCAACTTGGATAGGGTATTTTTCAATAGAATAGGTGATGCAAAAAATATTTTGCAAACAGTTGAATTCTCTCAGGAAGAAATCAGCCTAGAATTATGGGATTGTGATGGAGACAAGAGGCTGGGTCCTACTGGTTTCAATTTTAAGTTTTCAGAAGATTCTGGCATATGGTAAAAAGTTTTTAGGGCATTCCATCAGAATGGTAAGGTTCCTAGAGGATGTAATGCATCATTTATCGCACTCATTTTGAAGAAAGACAATTCCCAATGGCTGGGCCAGTATAAGATAATCTCAAAAGTACTTGCTCGTAGACTAAAAAAGCTTATCGGGTATGTAATTTCAAACACACAATCAGCATTCGTAGGGAAAAGATACATGTTTGATAGTGTGGTTGTGGCAAATGAGATTATGGATGAAGCTGGGAGAAAAGACCTTATTTCTTACTATAATATATATATATATATATATATATATATATATATATATATATGTATGTGTGTGTGTGTTTTCTAGATTGGGTTTTGTGATAAATGGTCAAATTAAGTTACAGGTTGCATTCATTTAGAAACTATATCTATTTTGGTGAATGGGAGTTCTACCAATCACTTTAGGATGAAAAGATGCTTAAGACAGGGTGACCTTATGGAACTCTTTCTTTTGCAAAAGGTCTTAGTAGTTTGATTAAGAGGACAGTTACAAGTATACAAAGGTTACTATGTTGGTGAAGGGGGTTTGCATGTGGCACATTTAGAATTTGTAGATGACACTTTTCTAGTGGAGGGAGCCTACTAGTTCTAAATTTCAAAGCAATTAAATCCATTTTTAGGTGTTTTGAATTGGTCTCTAGTTTCAAAGTAAATTTTCATAAAAGTAAATTATTTGGTTGTATGGTAACTTTATTTGTCTTGAACAAGTTTACTTCATATTTGCATTGCCATTTACATATTTAGGACTACTGGTGGGTGTTAACCCACAGAAGGCTTCTACTTAGAAACCCATTCTGGAAAAATTTTAATGTAAACTTTCACCTTAGAGGAAGAAATTTGTTTTGTTTTTGTGACCATATTTGCTTGGGAAACTCGATACTCTTTTTCTTTACCCTTATTTTATCTTTCTTTCTTTCTTGCACCTAAAATTGTAACTAACCAAATGATGAGGTTACAGAGAGAGTTCTTATGGGGTTCAGATGGGAAAGGAAAAAAATAAGTTAGGTAAGATGAGATTCTATGTACAAACCAAAGGATGAGGGAAGGTTGGGTACAAAGAACTTGTCTTCATTCAACTTAGCTTTACTACGTAAGTGGAGGTGGAAATTGAACACAGATGATCAAATTTTGGTACGTAGGGTCTTGAGGACTAGCTGCGGGCATTGTAAAAACAATTGGTTACAAGGTACTAATAGTGAGTCCTTTTGATGGCAAGATATATAAAAAATAAATGACTCAAACAATAATAGTGACTAATTTGAAGAGTGAGTAGGGTGGAGGCTTGGGGATAGGTCTGCCAATTTCTAGAAAGATTCTTGGGTTAAAGAAATTCCTCTTGGACTTGAGTTCCAAAGGCTCTACAATGTCAAATTTGAAATGTAGGAAAATGAATGATTTTACAATTTGGAGGGAAAATACTTAGGAGTGGATTTTTAGATGGAGGAGAACTTTATCTCAATGGGAAAAGGTTTTGACTGCTAACTTTATTTCTAGCTTGCACAATTGTTCTTTGAAAATTGGGTTGCACAATTCTAGGGTTTGGAAGCATGATCTTTCTAGGTTCTATACTATAAAATAGCCTACAATATCCTATAAAGTTCAGACGAACATAATGTTGAACTCTATTTCAACAAAATTTGGAATAAATTTACTCCATCAAACATCTTGTCTATGAGTTGGAAAGTAGGATGTCAACGATTGAAAATCGCATTAGAAAAAGACTCACAAGCTACATTGCGTATCCTCTAGGGGCATTATGTATGGCAGGTTGAAGAAAATTATGCGCATTTGTTCTTCTCTTGTACGATGGCCTGACTTATTTGGAGGGAACTATACGATTGGTTTGACTTGGTTACTGTACTGTGACTTTCAGACAAAGAACACCTATTGCAACATAGTGGACCTCAAGAGACAAAATTTGAGTCAAACTTAGAAAACTGTGTGGATGGCTATTATGGCATTTATTTGACAGGAAAGGAATAATAGATTATTCAAAATAAAGTTTGCTCAATGTTAGAGGTTATAAATAATATTAATATGAAAACATGATCTTCCATAAAATCCAAGAAAGGATGATATAGTTTTATTCCTACTTTAAATGGATAAATGAACCTCAAACTTGTCTACTTGCCATTTAATGAATGTTGTTGAGTTTACTTTGTTATTTCTATACACTATGTAGAATGTTTTTTTAGGTTTGTTTACCTCACTTTACCTTTTTCTAAATATATGTTTATAGTTATTTGTTGATTAAAAACAGTTTATTTTTCTCATTTACTTATATTTTCACTCCTATCATGAATAACATTTAAAAATAACAAGCGTTGAGAAATAAATTGGAAAAGGAGAAACTGATAAAGTGCAAGTTACCTTAAAAAAAAAGATAAAGTGCAAGTCAATTTTGGGATTATTATGATTTGTACCAACAAAACAGAGTTATACAAAAATATTAAAAATTCATTCAATCTAGTTCTGATGTTTCCTAAATTGTTAAGATCAGAGTTCAAACCTTGATATAATCGTCTCCATACATATTGGCGGGAACATCTTTGGTATATTTATGGTATCGTTCCAAAATTTTTGTGATTCTGAAGTATTTAAGACAAAAAAATTGTCAAATTTAGTATACAACTATATGTAGACAAATCTGTAGTAAAACTCATTGGTAATCTTTTTTCGTTTCTATAGGAATCGGATGTTTTGAAACCTATAACATTTTATGTATCTACCCAACCAAATAGTAATAAAATTTGTTTTTTATGTTAAAATTTATGTTAAATCATTATTGTATTTTCTCAGTAAATTTAAGTTAAATCTTAAATTTTTTTTAAGATAGTTAAATCCTCTATCTTTTTAAAATATTTTAGTTAGGTCCCCTCAATTTAATTTTAACTAACTCTGTTAATGAAGATCTAATATGTCATTAATCCCGTTGACGTGTTTGTATGTCAAATGTTGTTAACATATATACTTTACATGTTAGATGTTGACGTGACGACCTCACACGTCAAATGTTCATTCCTGACTTTGTATAATTACTTTTCAACTAATAAACATTTCACACATGAAGTTATCATGTCAACAACATCACAATCAACAAATATGAAGACATGACTATATGTGATGTTCTACTATCATGTCATGGCTCTTTTAACAAAGTTAATTGGTAAAAATTAGACAGAAGATACCTAACTGAAACATTTTAAAAAGATAAAAAACTTATTTGACTAAAAAGAGTTAGGAATATAACTTAAAATTTAAGAAAAGATAAAAAATCAAAATAATTGTTTAGCCTAAAATTTATCCTTAATATTAATTTTCATATTACTGTTAATCATCACTTTCTGTAACCTACTCATGTGATAAGACATAATTATTGTTGTTATTGTATCATTAATTAGGTCATTAATTCTTCTTTGACGAGACCAATACAACAATAATGTGGAAATCAGAGTAACAATCGATAATACTAACACAAAAAAAAAAAACACATTTCCATGTACACATGTTTAATTCTTTTATAGTTGCAACATGCAACCAGGAGATGATACCCAAAATTATAAAAGGACAATAACCTAGATATTAGGGTCAGGTTCACCCATGAAGATGGTGAAATAATACGAAAATTAATGTTAAACCCTAGGATTTGGAAGTTTTCTGCTGCATTCAGAAGCATCTAACATTGGTCTCTTGTTATCTTCCCGTATCATACTTTGTTCAATGCTTATTATTAGTTGCCTACACTCCACATGTTATTGAGCTTAGGAACATAATATTAGACCACCTTTTATTCGTCACACATCTCATTCCTATGCATGAATTCTTAGTTAGGAAATGTTAACTGAGCATGTAATAATAATAAAAAAAACTGATTTGAAAATTATTACAAATGCATCACCCCGTGTCCTGTGGTATCTGCTAAACAGGTTAACATGACTTAAAACTTTTCTATTATTAATTTCCACAACTTGATAATTACAGAACTCCTGTTTTTTTTAATAATTACTTTCTATATTTCTTTTGATTAGGCATCTTTTTAGGAGATTTGATTTGTTTTAAAATATATGTTTTTTTTAAGATTTCAAGATAAATATTCTTTTACTCATTATACTCTTATCTTTTATTTAAATAAAAAAACATTAATTAAGAAAGTGATATTAAGTATGAAAAGAAAGGGAATATTAGAAAATTAGACGAGAAAAAGACATAGTAATTGTATTTTTTAAGAGGTGTATCACAACCTTAAAAAAACATATAATAAAATGAAACAGAAGGTAGTATGTAACTATGTATCCTTGGACCAATTGGTTGCAACTCAATTGGCAATGCAGTCTGAGATTGTAAAAAAAGTCCCGACTCAATCCCCACTGAACATATTAATCAGGAGGGACGAGAAGGCTTAACTATGAATAAGTCCTAAACAAAAATATCTCTAAAGTAAAATATTTGTGGTTGACAAAAAAAAAAACAGCTATATATTCTAAATCAAAGGTAATTCTATTTAAAATTTGATCTCAGTTTAATTAAGCTCTTAATTCATATTCCAAAAAGTATGTTAAGTGATAATCAAGTCTTCAAACTCTTCTCTAAATCTTAATCTTAGTATATATGGATTGTTAACTCATTTACATGAGACTCTTAATTCTAGAATCAAATTGTTAATTATGTATAAAAAATGTGAAACATACGCGTACGGAATGCACGAAATAAGGCTGTTCAAAAATACTAGGTAGAAACCCTCCTTCCATGGTGGGGGAAAACGATAGATATTCTCTTGACCACTGTACTTTAAGAAAAGTAGTACTATGTTATTGTTTGCATTGCTTATTGGAAAACCACCTGCATAACACATGCCTGCACTGCACCTGAAAATGTCCACACCTTGTTTCGAAAAAGCCAAAAACTCCATAGCTCACAGTTTAAAAAATGTATGTGAATGAAATTTAATTAAGTAGATGGAGGAGAGGGAGGTCCTCAGTTTTCTTTTCTTGATTTGATATTCCACACTTTATGTAAATGCAGTTTTCGATACTCAAACTCCAAATAAAACAATGTTTGAAATGGTTTTATGTACTTGGCCGCAAGGAAGGTCCTCAATATTTAAGTAGAAAATTAAGAACGTTTGTTTAACATTTAAATTTTAAGTGATTTTACCACAAGATATTATATATATATATATATATATATATATATATATATATATATATATGTGTGTGTCAGTATGTAAATCGTCCTAGTCCTAGATTCTTAGGATATATTGATCATATCAAAAAACTTTATATATATATATATATATATATATATATATATATATATATATATCAACACTGTTTAATAGGTAGACTGAATCGGCTCCAATGCACTTATAAAAATAGAATTGATAATTGATAAAAAAAATTAAAATTAAGGGTTAAGGAACTAAAAATAATTCTTTTTATTGAAAAATTGTGTAATAGATTGTTTAGAAATAAAAGTGGATAAGTTTTAATGACGTTTTTAAATACTACCATCGGTTTTAAATATAAGCAAATTTTAGTAGAATTTTTTTCACATAATATAAGCAAAATAATACTTTTTCAATTACATTAAATATTGTTTGTCTACTAAATATGTCCTCTTTATATATAATTTCAGTACAACTAATGTTTTGTATAATAAATAATATTAGAGATATTTTAGGATATTATATCAAATACTATTTTATAATATATTAATACAAACAACTACTTCCGATTATTATGCTTAATATGTATAAATATAATTACTTTTACTTTTCCATAAATTAATTACGCTTTGAGAGAATTGATAGATAGGTTTTATATCTATAATAATAACAATATAGGAACAAACTCTTGAAAATGCATAGTCAATATTCTACTGCCCGTTCTTTGTACCAGATATATTTATGTAATGGTAGAGACACATTTCAATCTTAATGAAAAAAAATCATATTTTGAGTTTTTAGAAGAGAGGACATAAGTTGAAAACATTGTTAAATATCAAACTAGTTGAGCCAGACTGATTGGGGTTAATTTTTTTGTTGTTACTTATTTAATCACAATTTAATTTTTAATTTGACCATGTTTGTTTAACTAATAACCTTATCAAATTAATGAATAGTCTAATTTTTAAACATTGATGGAAAGACTAGTATTTAATGTTGATAGGAAAGACAACACTGGAGAAAACAAAAATCCTACCAACATGTGTAGTAATTCTGGAAGAAGACCATCACCAAAATAGAGTGATCAGCAAAAGGGTACCAAGGGGGTTTGAGTAGAAATTCGTTTGTTTACTTTTTCTGGTTCTCACTAAACCTCAACTAAAAGGAGAGAAACAAATCAATAAAGACTACCCATATAGACCCGGGAAGAAAATCAGAAATTAATTAATGGCATTGATGCTACACCAGGCCTCTAGTCCTTTAGACCTAGTAAAGCTTTTATTCTGTATATATGCATATCTTTGAGCAATCATATCATATCTATGGACAATTAATTTCTTGTTTCTTAAGCAGAGCAAGTAATAGGTATAGTGTAGGACAACGTACTCAGAGCTTGAGAACTCATAGAGCCTTCCTTTCTGAGAGAAGATAATCACAGCTACTTGTGCCTCACAAAGAACAGATAGCTCGTGAGCCTTCTTTAGAAGGCCACTTCTACGCTTTGAAAATGTTACTAGACGGTTTCCTGCATTCTCTATTTTCTTCATTTCAATCTTTCCCCTCACCATATCCTACATATATACACTCAACAAAACATTAACCAAAACTTTATTTAAAAATAAATCTAGTCAAGCCCTGGAAGAAACAATATAAAGTACGAAGAAAAACAAAGATCAGAAAAAGGGTAAAACAGGAACAAAAAATTACCAGTAATTTGCAGGAGCCAAAAGGAGTCTTCAAGAAACGCTTTCTATTAATTTTTAACTCTTTCTAAGCTGGAAATATATATATATATATATATATATATATATATATATATATATATATATATATATATAAATTGAAACACAGTTAAAACCAACAATCTAGCACAGAATGAGTATAAGATGTAAGAACATAAAAAGGAGATAATTTCTTTTTTATCAGAAATGATTTGTATTGATCAAGGAGTTCCACATGGATCTAATAACAAACAAATAATTAGTTTAGCTAGCTTATTTTTAGACAAAACCAAATTTAATGCGTAGAAAAAAAATGAGATGACCCCCAAGAATGGTTGAAATCAAAGCATTAGAATCCAGTGGGAGTAGAGAAAGAGGAAAACTCACCAAAATCTGGGGTTGAAGTGAAAGAAGACAGGAGAAAGAGGGAAATATTCTAGAAACCCTAGGTAGTGGTAGAATAGGAGAGCCACTTCAAGCGAAGTAGCATTTATTCTAGTCGTTTCTCAGACCATGACCCATTTTCTGGTATTCTCAGAGGTTCGATGCCCCAATGGCCAATAGTTGAATGAAAAGCAATAAATACAGATGGAAAACCCGCTTTTGTTTGCTATCTCCTAATTGTCTCCTTTGTTTTGGCAAATTTGAGAAATACTACTATTACTAACTATTTATGGCAAATTAACTTTTTAAAAAATTTTCCCTTTTGTATTTGAATGAATAAAATAAACATCATATCATACTGTCTTCATATATATGAAGCATAATTATTTGAATAATACACATATAAATAATTTAAGCAACAAATTGTCAAATGTTGCTATCATCACTCATCCATTGGTATAACTATTATCTATAATAAAAATTAGCTAAGTGGTACAATAATCGTTGTAAGTTTACGTCACAATATGATAATTAAAATATACATTTGTATAATGATAACATAAAAATGT
This sequence comes from Clitoria ternatea, assembly GCA_037962975.1. NCBI lineage: Eukaryota > Viridiplantae > Streptophyta > Magnoliopsida > Fabales > Fabaceae > Clitoria > Clitoria ternatea. The sequence continues at coordinate 99,456,471 of CM075674.1, read as the reverse complement.
CTATATTAATTACTAAATAGTAGTTTTTAAAATTAGACGCAAGTTATTAATAAATGAAAGCCTAATACGTATTATAAATATTATAATAGTTGGATGTCCCCCCCAAGTTCTATAAATAGAGCTTGGGTTAGCCATTAATTGACACTCCATTTTTTACACCTCTTTCACTCTTAATCTCCCTTGCTCTAAACTTTTCCTCTTCTAATCTTCTTCTCCCATGCTCTTATAATTTTTAGTTTATTTCATAACACGTTATCAGCACCAGGTTCTGACCAACTGAGATCTAGTCAAGACTATAAGAGAGGTAATTATTATTATTCTTTATAATTTTAATTTATATTATTTATATATATATATTTATATTTTATAAAAGTTCCTGAAGAACTTATATTCTAAACATCCCAGAAGGATGTATAAGATTACATCTATATTATATATATATATATATAAAGGTTCCTGAAAAACTTATTCATAAACATCCCTGTAGGATGTATAAAATTAATAGTCAAATAATTTAGAATTCTTGAAGAATTCTTAAAAAATGTTTATTGATAGTTCCTGAAGAACTATATCAATCTAAATATATAAAATAAATGGTTCTGCACTAATTGTGTTCCTGTATAGCTTTTATATAATTGTATACTATTGGCACTATTTATTTACTATATAATTATATACTATCTTACCTGCTTTACGCACTTCTAATTAGCTTGCTTTGCTTTTCTAGCCCTGTAGCTTCATAACATAATTCAATTGCCTAATAATTCATGCACCAGCCCAATAATTCACGCGTGAAACTACTCTCTGCCTTTCCGTTTTGCTTTGCTTAATGCACTACCTTAATTTATGTTCTGATTGATTGCAAATATATTATTATATTATTATTGTAGGAATGCACTACTTTAATTTACGCTCCTGGTTGATTGCAAGCAAATTACACGTTCCATTATCATAACTCACGTTGCCTGCACCCGTACTCCATACAATACATTAAATATTTTTTTTTAATTATTTGATTGATCATTACTTTTACAGTTCATTATCATTAAATAATTAATTTATAGACTCATAATTGGTATAATATATTTTATATAAAAATGTTAATAAATAAGATACGCATTAATAAGGAATTGAACCCGGGTTAATACCTATGATAAGTTATCTATCTACCACTAGGCCACTAATATCTGAATGACATTTTATGAAAATATTAAATTTTATTACCGAATCATTTATTGAAATTTATAAGTTTAGTTACTATATATATAAATATTAATATATATATATATATATATTTAATCTTTGTTGACTTGTTACTATTATCATTACCATCATTATAATGATAATTATATATTTATTGAAGTGTTATCTAACTTATTATTTGTAATTTCTTATATAGAAATAACTATGTCAAATATTACCAACCTTGAGTTCGTGGCTCTTGACATATCTGGAAAAAACTATCTATCATGGACATTGGATGCTGAAATCCATTTAGATGCAAAAGGTCTCGGAGACACCATTAAAAATGGAAATCAGGCATCTAGTCAAGATAAAGCTAAAGCCATGATATTTTTACGCCACCATATCCATGAAGGGTTAAAAAATGAATACTTAACAGTTAAAGACCCTCTTGTTCTGTGGAATAATCTAAAAGAAAGATACGACCATCAAAAGGATATAATTCTTCCAAAAGCCCGTTATGAATGGATGCATTTACGATTTCAAGATTTTAAATCCGTAAATGAGTATAATTCTGCAATGTTTAGAATTACTTCGAGATTGAAATTATGTGGAGAACAAGTCACTGAAAGTGACATGTTAGAAAAGACATTCTCTACTTTTCATGCATCCAATTTGCTCCTGCAGCAGCAATATCGCCAAAAGGGCTTTACAAAATATTCTGAATTAATTACTTGTCTCCTTGTGGCTGAGCAAAATAATGAATTGCTTATGCAAAATCATGAATCTCGTCCAACTGGAACTGCTCCATTCCCAGAAGTGAATGTAGCAACACACGATCATAATACTCATGGTCGTGGTCGTGGCCGTAGCCGCGGTCGTGGACGAGGTAATGCTCGGGGACATGGTATTGGTCGTGGATATGGTTATGGCCGTGGTCATGGTCGAAATGATAAGAGATCATCATTCACATGGAAAAATAAAGAACATATGAAAAAAGGGACAGATGCTCAAAATAGTGAACAAACTAAAAATATCTGCTATCGTTGTGGCAGCAAGGGACACTGGTCTCGAGTTTGTCGCACACCAAAGCATCTCGTAGATCTATACCAAAAATCCTTTAAAAATAAAGGGAAAATAATAGAGACAAATTTTACTGGTATAGATGATGATTTCTCTGACTTTAGTGTTGATGATTTTCTTACTCTTCCTGAAGAAGAAATTGACCACTCGGTTGGAGAAGGGAGTGCCCCTAAATAAATTATTTTAATGTTTTATGTAATTTATTTTGTTGTAAATTTTGTCTTTATCAATAAAATTTTGTTAAATATTATTGTTAATTATATTTTTACTCATGATTTATTTTTATTTATTTAATGAAGAATGAATGCTCATGTGAATGATGAAGATATATGTCTTGCAGACAGTGCAACAACTCATACCATTCTCAAGAATGAGAAATATTTTTACCAAATAGTAAAACAAGAAGCCAATGTTAATACAATATCTGGTAGTATAAATATAATTGAAGGCTCCGGCAGAGCCAGTATTTTGTTACCTGGAGGAACAAAATTGCACATTGAAAGTGCATTATATTCTAAGAAGTCTCAAAGAAATTTATTGAGTTTTAAGGATATCCGCAGAAATGGATATCATATTGAGACCACAAATGAAGGAAATGATGAATATCTATACATTACAAAGTTAATTTCTGGTAAGAAATGTATATTGGAAAAATTGCCTTCATTTTCCTCTGGTTTGTACTACACATATATTAGTACAATTGAAACAAATGCCATAGTAAACCAGAAGTTTACAAATAAGAATGACTTTGTTATCTGGCATGAACGATTAGGCCATCCTGGATCAATTATGATGTGAAAAATAGTTGAGAATTCAAATGGTCATTATTTGTCCAGTAGACAAATTATGCAAACTAAGAATTTCTCATGTGCTGCTTGTTCTCAAGGAAAATTAATCATTCGGCCATCACCAATGAAAATTGGGAATGAACCACTTATATTTTTAGAGCGTATACAAGGTGATATTTGTGGACCAATACACCCTTCATGTGGACCATTTAGATATTTTATGGTTTTAATTGATGCATCAACTAGATGGTCACATGTTTGCTTATTATCAACTCGCAACCAGGCGTTTGCGAGATTACTAGCTCAATTAATTCGTTTAAGAGCTCATTTTCCTGATTATCCAATTAAGAAAATACGCCTTGATAACGCTGGTGAATTTACATCTCAATCATTTAATGATTATTGTATGTCCATTGGAATTGATGTTGAACATCCTGTAGCACATGTTCATACACAAAATGGACTTGCTGAATCATTGATTAAACGTTTGAAATTGATAGCAAGACCATTGTTAATGAGATCAAAACTCCCAATTTCAACTTGGGGACATGCAATCTTGCATGCGGCAGCACTTATTCGCATCAGGCCTACAAGTAATCATGAATATTCCCCTTTACAATTGGTTCATGGTAAAGAACCAAATATTTCCCATTTAAGAATCTTTGGAAGTGCGGTATATGTTCCTATCTCTCCTCCGCAACGCACTAAGATGGGACCTCAAAGAAGGTTGGGAATATATGTTGGATATGAAAGTCCATCCATAATAAAATATCTTGAACCTTTAACAGGTGATTTATTTACAGCTCGTTTTGCTGATTGTCATTTTGATGAATCTATTTTCCCACCATTAGGGGGAGAAAATAAACAGTTGGATAAAAGGATTAACTGGAATGAGATGTCTTTATCACATCTTGATCCTCGAACAAAACAATCTGAACTAGAAGTTCAGAAAATAATTAGTTTGCAAAATTTAGCAAACCAATTGCCTAATGCATTTGCTGATCCAAAAAGAGTAACTAAGTCATATATACCAGCTGTTAATACTCCAATAAAGATTGATATCCCTGAAGGACAATCTAAATTTGCAAATGAGTCTGAAGCCAAAATAAAACGTGGCAGACCTGTTGGTTCTAAAGATAAAAATCCTCGGAAAAGAAAAGTAAATAAAGAGGATAGTCGAATCGAGGATATAAAGACTCCAGTAGAGTCTCCTGACATAATCAAAGTTTCAAATCCAGAAGAAACTAAGGTACCTGAAATTGATACAAACAAAGAGATCTCGATAAATTATGTCATGGATGGTATACAATGGAATCGACCTGAAGTCGATGTTGATGAAATTTTTGCATTCAAAGTAGCTCTTGATATTATAAATGATGATAAAAATCATGAGCCAAAATCTATTAAAGAATGTGCACAGAGAAATGATTGGCCAAAATGGAAAGATGCAATACAAGAAGAGTTAAACTCACTTGCAAAACGTAAAGTTTTTGGGCCTGTAGTCCAAACACCCAAAGGTGTAAAACCAGTTGGGTACAAATGGGTCTTTACGAGAAAAAGAAATGAAAATGGTGAAATTGTGCGATACAAAGCAAGACTTGTTGCACAAGGATTCTCACAAAGACCTGGTATTGATTTTGAAGAAACATATTCACCAGTGATGGATGCCACTACTTTTCGATACTTGATAAGTTTGGCAATCCGTGAAAGGCTTGACTTACGCCTTATGGATGTTGTTGCAGCATATTTATATGGATCACTTGAAAATGACATATATATGAAACTCCCTGAAGGATTTAATTTGCCTGAAGCATACAAGACAAATCCTCGAGAAAATTATTCAATTAAATTGAATAAATCTCTTTACGGACTGAAACAATCTGGACGTATGTGGTATAATTGCCTCAGTGAATATCTATTGAAAGAAGGATATAAAAATGACCCGATTTGTCCATGTGTTTTTATGAAAAGATTGGGAAAAGAGTTTGTTATAATTGCAATTTATGTAGATGATTTAAACATCATTGGAACTCTTGAAGAGCTCTCAAAGGCTGTAAATTGCTTAAAAAAGGAATTCGAGATGAAAGACTTAGGAAAAACAAAGTTTTGTCTCGGATTACAATTAGAATATTTAAAGGAAGGAATCTTAATGCACCAGAAGACTTATACTGAAAAGGTGCTAAAGCGATTCTATATGGACAAATCACACCCATTGAGTAGTCTAATGGTTGTAAGGTCACTCGAAGTAAGCAGAGATCTTTTTCGACCTCAAGAGAAAAATGAAGAACTACTTGGTCCTGAAGTACCATATCTCAGTGCAATTGGTGCACTGATGTATCTTGCTAGTCATACACGACCTGATATATCATTTGCTGTCAATTTGTTAGCAAGACATAGTTCTTTACCCACAAAAAGACATTGGAATGGGATTAAACACATATTCCGATACCTTAGAGGTACAATGGACATGGGTTTATTTTTCCCATATGTATCTAAGGCAAACCTAATTGGTTATGCAGATGCAGGGTATTTGTCTGATCCTCATAATGGTCGATCACAAACAGGATATTTGTTCACATGTGGTGGTACAGCAATTTCATGGAGATCCATAAAGCAAACGATTACAGCAACATCATCTAATCATGCTGAAATTCTGGCATTACATGAAGCAAGTCGAGAATGTGTTTGGTTGAGGTCTATGATTCAATATATTCAAGAAACTTGTGGCTTGCATGCTGGAAAATTACCACCAACAATCTTATATGAGGACAATGCAGCTTGTATCTCCCAGTTAAAGGAAGGTTATATTAAAGGAGATAGGACAAAACATATTTCACCAAAATTTTTCTTTACTCATGATCTTATAAAGAATGGTGATATAAATGTCCAGCAAGTCCGATCATGTGAGAATCTAGCAGATATCTTCACAAAATCCTTACCCACCAAAATCTTCGAGCAACTAGTACAGAAGATTGGTCTTCGATGCTTACATAAGTGTTCTGATGAGGGGGAGAATTAAATACTTGTACATTTAAATTATATATTTTGTAAAGAATGTTGTACTCTTTTTCCTTCACTAGGTTTTTATCCCACTGGGTTTTTCCTAGTAAGGTTTTAACGAGGCACATTCTAAAATATGGACATCCAAAGGGGGAGTATTATAAATATTATAATAGTTGGATGTCCCCCCCAAGTTCTATAAATAGAGCTTGGGTTAGCCATTAATTGACACTCCATTTTTACACCTCTTTCACTCTTAATCTCCCTTGCTCTAAACTTTTCCTCTTCTAATCTTCTTCTCCCATGCTCTTATAATTTTTAGTTTATTTCATAACAATACGTAATTAGTCCACATGGCACTTTTTTTAAAAGGGTCGGAAATTATTTATTTCCAAATATTGTCATCTTGTTTTTTTCTGATAAAATCATGTCATCTATATTATATTAGTATATATATATTAAAAAAAACTCAAAAATCTACGGTGTTCCACTAGTAAATGCTTACAGTGGATGCTACTAAGGCATTTTAGTTGGGTGGTGTGGCAATTTTTCCCAGCACCTATGATGTCCACCCTTGTATTGCAAGTTCAAGCCCCCAACCATAATTCAAATATTAACATTTTTTATGTCATTCCCAAAAAATTATTAACATTTACAATAAACTATTATTCTTTATTTAATAGGTTGTTTACCCTCTAAAATATCACTATTTATAAAATATAAATTGATTCAGCTATTAACTAAAATAAATTATGTTTTTGCAATAAGCTATTATTCTTTTTTTCCAACATATAATTAAATATACTTTTTATTTTATTATTAAAAATAAATAATGTAAGAACTTAAAGAAAATATTATAAAGAAGTTATATAAACATTTTAACTGTTATTATATTGTATATAATTATTATGTTATTATAAACAAAAATATTTTACATTTATTTTGTTTAATTATTTTTATATAAAATGTTCCCATAATTTAAAGTCTTTATGATAAAATTATTATAAAATAATATCAAAAATTTGTTTCTATTGTTCTCGTATTTATATTATTTTAACTTATATTATTTATTTATTTTTATTATGGTTGATACAACTTATAAATTTTTTAAAAAGAATTTATAAAGTATTAAAAAAATATAATTTATTTAAATAATATAACTTTAAGTATTTTCTTTTAATAAATCATTTATGATTTATATTGATCTAGACCTGATGCCGATAGCTACACATGCCGCTCGATATTAATATGTGCATCACAATATCGCTCCTTATAGAAACCTTTGGTAACTAGTATCGATAAAGAGTTGGTATCGGATAGAGGTTGAGGAGCATACTAGAGGTATATATGTAGCAACATACACCAATATGAGCATCACAATATTGTTCTCTTGCAAAACCCATGATAGTCTCAGTGTCACATGATGAACAATATTAGATAGAGGTTAAGGGATTTATTAGGGGTATATTGGTCCATGTCATGTTAGAAATATCTACGCTTGTATTAGTTTTCCCTAAACTTTATCAAAAATTACTAACACAAGAACCAACGCATTTGATTAACATTCCATTCTATAACTATCACTCATTTACTACAGTTTGAGGTATGTTCAACAACCCTAACACTTTTTATATCATACTGAAATACGTTCAACAACCTTGTTTCACCACACAAGGCTAGTTATCAGTGTGTGCTGGACGGATAATGTCAAGACCTGAATATTCCCATCGAACTTAAGGATATAATACTAGATCCTTGTCTTGGAGTGGTGTGAGAGATACTAAGTACATAGACCCAATACCCCATATTGGATAGATCATTGACATGCCTGGTGGAACCCGCTAAAGTTATTTCCACTAAATCATAATCGTATTCATGGACACGAGTAATCATGAAAAAAAACTCTTGAGGGTCATCTACATAACCAACAATAAGAATGAGCGTCTTGGCTACAATTTGGGTTATAGTAACACCCTGGCATCAGTTCCCCTGTCTATGAAGAGAGTCAAAGTAGTAGTTCAACCAGACCCAAAAGACAAAATCATCCATTAGCTTCGAGTGGAGTTACAAGATCTTAGGTAGAGCTAGGGTTAAGCTTGGGATAACCAGGTTGTCATGCATCAAAAGACTTCGTCCTCTCTACTAGAAAAACTTATTTTCGCAACAAGGTTTTGCACCAGTATGGATGGCCTTAGTGACAAGAGAGGGCAATGCAGGTAATTTCATCGTTGATTCCATCTCAAAAGCTTCTTTATCAACTAATCAGCAATGGAAGCAAAAATTTATTATAAATAAGGAAATCTAAATAGTTTCCTTTAACGTTTTGGCGACAATGGATGTGTTCCATTGCCAAGTAATCGGAACATGTGTTAGGTGCATTTAGTCTTCAGCGACAGGTAAATGTTTCCACCGCCAGCTTGAACCCTTTTGACTCCAATTCCTGGTGAAAAAGCGTGAAAATAGAAAAACATTCATGATGAAATCAAAAACCCATACCAGCATGGAGATTTGAATAAGTCTCCTTTAACGTTTTGGCAACAATGGATCTGTTCCATCGCTAAGTAGTTGGACCACGTGTCAGGTGCATTTAGTCTTCAACGACCAGTGATTGTTTCTATTGCTAGCCTAAACCCTTTATGCTCTAGTTCCTAGTGAAAGAGCACGAAAATGGAAAGATATCTGCAATGAAAATAAAAACGTGTTGCTAATAGAGAGATCAGAATAACTTTTCCATAAATGCTTTGTGATGAGTGGATGTGTTTCGTCACCAAGTAGTTGGACAACATGTCAAATGCATTTAATATTTAGTGTTGAATGACTATTTCCATAATCATCCTAAATCTTTTTGGCTCCAGTTCCAAATGAAAGGTGTGAAAATGAAAAGATATTCATGATAGAAATAGAAACCTGTCTCCAACAAGGAGATCTAAACAGTTTTCCATAAATGCTTTGGCAACAGATGAATGTGTTCTATCGTCAAGTGGTTAGACCACGTGTTAGGTGCATTTAGTATTTGGTGACAAGTGATTATTTCCATAGCCAAAGACTTTAAGGCAGCAATGGATTTCATAACATTTGTCACCGATAGGGGTGGCAATTTGGGCTTGGCTCGCGGGCTAGCCTGTTTAGCCCGTTGAAAATAGGCGGGCCAGGCTAAGATTTTGAGCCTGTTTTCCCATATAAGCCTGGCCCATTTACGGGCCCTATTCTGGCCGGCCCGGCTCGTTAGGCCAATATTAAAATATTAAAAAAATATTTTTATATTACTATATAATTTATATATGTTAAAGAGGTTATGTTTTCCTATTTTTCTAATTTATATATGTTATTATAAATTTGATAGTATAATATTATAAAATATAAACAATAAAGTTTTGTTTCCATTTAATGTAAATATATTTATTTGAACTTTTAATGAAATAAATTGGGTTAATTATAAAAAAACTAGTTTTAAAAAAGATAAAATCTAGTTTTTATATCTAAAGTATTTTTTCTTAAAAAAACCTTAAAAATAGTACAAATTTAAAATAAAAATACATAAATAATTTGAAAAAATGGGCCGGCCCGTTTGGCCTGCGGGCTACATAGAAAATGGGTTGGGCCTATGTTTTTGGACCGTTTTCTTTTTTGGCCTGACCCGGCCCGTACTTGGGCGGGCTTATGCGGGCCTTGGCCTGGCCCGGGACGCTAGCCCATTTTGCCACCCCTAGTCACCGAATATAATTCACGTGGCAAATTAGACATGGATTTGGCAATAGGTATATTGCTATCGCTACCCCCCCAAATTGAGCACAACCCCTCTTCCCTTACTTTCATTCCTCTCAAGCTCTTTCATCTCCTTGTCTCTATTTTCCTTGCATCGTTGATGACTTCCTTCGTTTTGGCGCCATTAATTACCACTAACGACCACCGTCGCCTCTTTCTCTCACTTTGGTAAGTCTTCCCTCTACCTAATTTTGTGAAACTATAAATTAGGTACTGAATTAATATATCAGTAATTACTTGTGTTGATTATGTGAGATATTATTTTGAATTATAGTGTCAAATGTTTGATGAAAAATGAGGATATTACTAGTAGTTGATATAAATTTTGATAGAAATCTTTTTATTACTTATATTGATTCTATAGTTGCTATGTATGATTTCTCCCTTCCATGGTAATGGAAGTTATGCATTCATGTGCTTTTTGAGTTCTACAATAGGAATTAGAAAATTATGCTCACCTATTTCATGATATAGTAGGGATAAGATGAAGATTAAAAAGAAATAATATTTCTCTTACATAATTTTTCAATTGAACTAAATAGTGCTAGAATATATGATGTATATGTAAATATATTGTTTCAACTCATTTCCATATGACAAAAGCATTAGCAATGTTATATGCATTCATATGCTAACATGTTAAGAAAAAGACAATAACAATAACAATCATTCTATTTAATAGAAAATAACAATATACCTTCTTTGGAAAAGACAATAATATATTTATTAGATTAGTAATTTTAGAATTTGAGAATACATGTAACTGTAAAATGCTTTAGAGATACAAACTGTTTTAGTGGGAATGTAATATGACTATTATTTGAGAATGTATAAAAGTTAATGTAAATATATGAATTGTATTAGGAAAGTTTTCCGATTGTTTTGTTGGGTTTAAGTTTTTTTGGAGATACCTATATTTTAAGGGAGATTCTACCAAAAGTTTTTAAAAAGTATAAAATTTGGTTGATCTTTAAGGTTCACCAATTAGTTCTTATAACCACCTATAAGACATATAGTTATCCAATTTGTTTTCACTTTCAAACTTGGCTTTTAAGTTACGAAGTTGGATTATAGTTAGTCTTTAACATTGGTGAAACTTTAGAATATCCCGTTAAAGATTGAATATGAGAATATGAAGATGTTGTATTCAATCTTGAATTGTCCATGTTGCATAGTTTAAAAATAATGAATTTCATTCTTTGGAGTGTTGTTATTGTGTTATTTGGAACTCGATGATTATGGTTGTCAAGAAATTCTATCATTTTGCTTTGTCTCTAGGCACGTGCTTGACTGCAATCTTGTGTGCTTGGAGACTAATACCAAATCTTGTCAAATTTTAGTTAATTATAATAATTAGGTTTCAAAAAATTAGTAACAATGTCAAATGAAATTCATTATTCTTGAATGGGTTTAAGGTTAATCCAAAATAAATAGAGTGAATGTCACGTTATGTAACATCCCTAATATTTTATTAAAATTTTGAGTAGCGGAAAATATTAATAATTGTTTTAGGGATTTATTTGATATTTTTATGAATTATTTGACAATTATAAATAATTAACTAGTGAGGAAATAAATAAATTTATTTGGCTGATTAATTACAAAAAAGGTTAAATGGGGTGTAATTAGAAGGAGGTAAAGGTTTAATTAAAACTTTCAAAGAAAATATGAAAGAAATAGGGAAAAGACAGTTTTATCCCTGAGTCTTAAATAATAAGGATTTCTTTTCTTCTTCCTCATTATCCATGCGAGCCTTCTTCTTCTTCTCCTTCTCTTCCTCTTCTTCTCCCTCACTGTCGAGAGTTGCATGCTCCAAGGGAAGACTCTTTTCGCGTCAAAATTTCGAAATAACTCCATTTCCGAGATCGTGACTTCGAGGTGAGTACAATGGACCCATTAGAGTTGAGTTATGCCTTCCCTCTTCACTTTCTCTCTCTAGCCGATGGACATGCATGGTGGGAGAAGCTTCTGTTTTCCACTCCTCCAGTGCATGGGAGCTTGAAAATGGTATTTAGAACAATTAGAGTAGTATAATGTTAATGAGTTTTGCGTTCGACCTTCGTAGGTAGCCAAACGAACGTCGGAGGACCAAGTGACGAAGCGGGTGTTGAATTCAAAGGTGGAACCTTGAGCCCAGCACTTAGAGGACGCAATCGGCACCAAGAACAAATCGTTGAAGCTTGGAATCGAGGTAAGGGGGTGTTCGGGTTGTAATTAATTAGAATAGGTGCGTATTTTGGGTTTGGGTCGCCGAACTAAGTATTAAAACGGTAAGAAAGATTGTGGATAATGATTGCATGTGTATGTATGTATGAATGTGAATTGTGTATGGTTTATGATGAGTGTGAGATTAAAGTGTTTTGCATTGTGATGATTCGATGTGTAAAGTGGCGTTGTGATGACAGGCTTGACAAGTAGGTCGCCCATTTGATGAGTATGTGCTGTTGTTGATGGTCACTTGTTATATAATATGATGAATGTGAATGATATATGTATGATTATGTGGTGTGGGACGGCCAACGGTACCCAGTGGTCAAGTAGGACCCAATGGTTGAGGTGGAGAGTCAAGCAGGACTCGGTGAACCAAGCAGGGTTCACGGGGTGTCAAGTAGGACCCCCAGCTGAAGGCCGATCCTTTAGTATCCGGATACTAGGCATCGATTTTGTGAGAGTCAGTGGTGATAATTGATGAATTATTAGTATTGTGTGATGGTGTATGTACCTAATTATATTTGTCGAGTATGACTTGCTATATTTACCGAGTGTGAATTGTTATATTCGCCGAGTGTGACTTGCTATATTTGCCGAGTATGAATTGCTATATTCGCCGAGTGTGAAGTGCTATATTTGCCGAGTGTGAATTGCTATATTCGCTGAGTGTGATTTGCTATATTTACCGAGTGTGATTTGTAATTTGTGGATAAAGCAGTCGGACGGAGTTTATATACACGTATTTTGTTATTTAATTTCCGTTCTAGATTAATTATGATGCCAAACACTCACCCTTGCTGTGGTTTTCTTTCAATTTAGTAACCAGTGACAGGGAGGAGGTCGGAGCCCTAGAGGTGCGCCAAGCGGAGGATTGATGCCAAGGAACTGAGTGATTATGAAATGAATTATGTGTGTAATGCATAATGAGTTTTCCATGTATGTGATGATATATTATGTTGCTTGTGTGTTGAACTAATTTAGAATTGGTATGTTGATTAATCGAATATGAATTCATGGTGCTGAAGTAGTATGGTATTGATGTTAATGTGGTCGGTGTTGATTTTTATGAGTAGATATATATATATATATATTGGCACGGAGCCAATAGTAGGTGTATATGATAAATTGCTATGGGTAGGTTTTGTGAATAAGTGTGGGTCATGAATGATGAAAATGAGATGAATTGTGTCTGCTGTAGTATAGTTGATTACCGGACGAATCTCGCCCGAGCGGATTCAGTCTTGTCCGAGCGAGGGCCGGGGGAAATGATTCTGTGCCTATTTCGCTCAAGCGAGTATCCCTCGCTCCCTTTCGAGTGAAGGTTAGGACGTTTTCGAGTGAGCCATGACCGAGAGAACCTCTTCTGAGTGAAGTAAGGTTAGAAGGTTTCCGAGTGAGGTATACCCGAGAGAACCTTTTTCGAGTGAAGAAAGGTTAAGAGGTTTCTGAGTGAGATATGACCGAGTGGACCCATTTCTGAGTAAAAACTGAATTGTTAATTTTCCTTGTAAGTCTCATGGTTCGCTCAGGTTTAAAATGTAGAATTTGCCCAAGCGAGTCGGAACTCGTCTAAGCGACCTTCTCGGGTTTCGCCTAAGCGAATCAGGGTCTCGCTCAGGCGAATGACCCTTGTCTTCTTTTTCTTCTTCCGCTGATTCTAATTAATTCCATTTTATTATTTAATTTATTTGCTATCGTTATTATTCTGAGTGTGCTTAAGGAAAATAAATGTTGTTTTACATTAGGATCTAATTAACTATCAATAAACGCGAAAAATTTATTGTGAAAAATAATTAAACGGATGTAGATAAATGTGAAATTGACGTAGGATGTCACACGTTATGTGTGTTTAGAAATCGACGAACTTGTATCCTTCCCTTAATATATAGCGCGGATGGATATCCTTCACCACCGAAGATGAATGGCTAGCTAATAGATTAGATCTAAGCAGACACATGACAGAGGAGTTCACTCTAGAAGTTAACCAATTTATTTTGTTTGCTATTGGGCAAGACAACTTCAATGATACCCGGAGTTACGATGTCTATGCAAAAAATATGATTTTAGAAAGTTTTAAGACCTTGTTAATGTCATGGTACATCTTCACAAAAGAGGTTCCAGGGATGATCATTATACTTGGCATTGTAATAGTGAAATAAGACTGCCACCAACGGTGATTGATGTGGATGAGTTTGGTTATTACAGTGCTAAAGGTAATTAAGATAATTTAAATCTGTCAGAGAAACTTGTGGTAGATCATGTGGAGCTTTTTATTGGGCAGCACAGACAAGAATAAGCGCAAGTATAAACTAACAACAACATTGAAGAATACCTTAATCTTGAAGCGACACTTTTATGACATGTTGGTCATAGCTCAGGCTCCATTTTATGAAGGATGTGAGAACTGAGTTATTGGTGTTGTTGATTGTGTTGAGCTTGAAGTCGAAATATAACATGCTTGAAGGTTGTTTTAATTGCATGGTGTAGTTTATGGGTGACTCTCTACTATGTGGTGATCAAATGCGTTCAAATCATTACCATGCAAAAAAAGTTTGTGTCTAAGTTAGGGATAGGTTATGAGAATATCAATATAAATGGTTTCATGTTGTTTGGTGTGAATATGCAAATAAGAGTGTTACAAGACTTTGAAGCGAAAAGGTCAGCTGAAGAAGATACTTGTGAAGCAAATATGTTATTTTCTAATAATAACACTACTAAAATGATTGCATTCCTCATTGGCTACAACTAACCACTATAATGGCATTGTAAAAATCAAAAAGAATAAAGTGTGTTATGTCATCCTTCAGATGGCGAAGCATAGAAGCATTTTGATATGAGTTACTCCGATTTTACTATTGAACCTCATAATTTTAGGCTGGGTTTATCTTCTAATGGATTTAATTCATTTGGAGCATATGGTAAGACCTATTTATGCCGGTTGGTTATTTTAACCCCTTACAATTTTCCTTTTAAAATATGCATGAAATGGAAGTTGATGTTCCTTTCTATAATTGTTCCTGGTCTGGACAATCCAAAAGCCAATATTTTTTATCCAACCCTTAATAGAAGATTAAAGTTATTCTGGGATGGTGGCATCAACATATATAATGTGTCGTTAAGGAACAATTTTAACATGAGAGCTACTTTGATGTGAGAGCTACCAAAATTATGATTGCTCCAGATAAATTGGTTCTTTCCCTTAAGCCTCTTTGCTCTTGGAAAAGAAAAGAACATGTATCAGCATTATTTAATCCTCCTGTTCTAGCCTAGGATGAACCCAAACCTTGAATACTTCCTGAGGAAGAAGTTGCCAGATTGTTATCCTCCACCAACAACACTGAAGATGATGCTAGAAAACTGTGGAATCATATTCTCTGGATGATGGGAGAGGCCGGTTCATGTTCTAAAAGTTTCAATCAGAAATAAGTTTTCGTTTCTCCCTGATTACTGCATTAATTTGTTGATATCAAAATAGGGAGAAGGGATTAAGAACTTATAAAGAATTAAGAAGCTTTGATTGTCTATTGCTTTAAGCTGTCTGTTTATTTTTTTAGGAATGATTTAATTTTCTTTTAAGAAACGCCTTACAAAGAATTAAGAAGCTTTAACTGTCTGTTGCTTTGAGCTATTTCTTTATTTTTTAGGAATGATTTAATTTTCTTTTAAGAAATGCCCGTCCTCTCAAAATAAATTGTTGATTAATGCTCTGGCAAAAGAAGGTTTAATAATTAAGAAGGCTTAATATTTGTTATCAACAAATAGAGGGAGATTGTTATAACCAAGAAAATATTTGAAGCACTCTTAGATTTGTTGATAACCAATATCAAGCATCTTAATTAATCAAGTTATAAGTTATTAAATGTTTGATAAAGATCACTCGAGTGTTTCAGGATAAAAAACACAGGTTATAAATCAAAGGGGGAGCTCGCATTCAATAAGTCTGGTAAAACAAAATTATGAAGACTATGCTTCAAAGAAACTTTTAAGGTCTGGAAATGTCTCTTAAAATAAAAAGCGTTCAGACTGAACGTATACTAAACCCAGACTTAGCAAGCATCAGGAACATGGAAGAATCATCTCCTCAAAGCAACCTACTTCAATCAGACTCCACCTCCACATCTTGAATCATCTCAGAAATAGTCTGATATATGAAGCATCAACGGTCACAAGTCATCTCCATCAAAAAGCTAAATGAAAAGATTCGCAAAAAAAGGAAGATTGACTAAACATGGTGGTTACCGGTTCAAAAGCATATAAAGTTTCACCTTTATCTTACGCATTTAAAGATTGCTTAATCTAAGCTTCCCTCTTAGTGAAACTTCATTACCTCTACCTTGCCTATGATTGCACACATCTCAAAGTTCTTTATTCTACAATTACGTGCTCAGAACATCTCTCTTTAACAAAAGAAAACCTTTTGCCCGTTGTGCAACATCCTTCTCCTCAAACATATCATCCCTCAATGGACCTACATCTAAAAACCTCTTCTCGGGATCTTTAGAAAATCTTATATATATTGAACCAATCTCTTCAAAAGAAAGTAGCAGAAATAGATCACAAGAGCAGATTCTAATCAAAAGCAAAAATTATAGAGAAATCATGAAATCAAAGAGAAGGAGGTCCTGTTGAAGAACAAGAAGAAAGGGAAAACACACTAAGAAGAGTATGGATGAAGAAGAGAAAGTATGAACGAGCACCATATGTTCATATACAAAAGTCCAAGAAAAAGAATGAAATGGCAATCTGTTCACAAATAAGATTTCAGACCAAGAAGAATTGTCATGCAGACAATGAAAGCTCGCCATGTGCATTCCTACTCTCCCGAAAGCCATAGCAACCAGAGATATACAACTAACTCATATCTCTCTTCTCTTTAAAGAGCATTTCATCTCTGGTCATGCTTTCAGACTCAGTACCTCATGTTGTATTATTTCATATTACACAGGTACTGAGTCTAAAAAATGAATAAGTCTTTCTCTTCCTTCACGAACAAACTCATGTATTTGATCACTTAGCTTAGCTAAGTTAGAAAGCTTATTTATTCAATTTGATCTAATTCTTCCAATCCTCTAGTACTACAGGTCTGTATACTACCAGACTCTGTAAGTGTGGGAAACACTGTTGGCCTGGAGAGACTTTTGAAAGAATACTCGGTGTTTGAGCCAGGAGTGGCTTATGAAAGAATACTTGGGTCTGCCCCAGGAGTGGGTGCATGCAAAAGAATACTCATAGGAATCTAGAGGGGTTTGGTGTGTCAAAACACGTGTTGTGCTTAGGCCAGGAGTGACCAGAGTCAAGAATACTTAGGGCCAGGAGTGGTCGGTGTCAAGAATACTTAAAGCACGGCGTGTGTTTAGGCCAGGAGTGGCCCGACTCAAGAATACTCAGGGGCCAGGAGTGGCAGTGTCAAGAATACTTGAAGCACAGGTTGTGCTTAGGCCAAGAGTGGCTGGAGTCAATAATACTTATAGGTCCGGTCTGGGCTATTTATGTAATAGTTTTTACATAATGGAAATCCTTCATATTTGAATGTACTGGATGTAGTTTCCGAGTTGAAGGTGAACCAGTATAAATTGCTTGTGTACTATCTCCTTATCTCTTAGTCTTTACTATTAAAAGTTTGGTGCATTATGATTATCAAAATCGATAGTAAAAGTTCTGCTAAAATACGCTCACTCAATCAAAGTAACACGCTCTCTATCTCCTCAAAAGTTTGGTCTACTGCATAACGCTCTAAACATTTAAATATCACTTTTTAGTTTGAAAAAGTGAACAGACTTATTCAACCCCCCTTCTAAGTTTGTTCTCTGAATGAACACAATTTTTATAAGTTCAATGTGTATAGCTGGAACAAGGGAATAAGAACTACAAATTGTGGAGTATATGCACATGGCCAACTAGAAGATGATTTCTATGAAATATTGACTGACATTATTGAATTGTATTACACTAGGGAGCCAAAAAAAATTAATACTCTTTAAGCGTGAATCGTTTGATAACACGCTTGATCATGAGACTAAAGTCGATAATCAGTTTGGTTTGGTTGAAGTCAAGAATTCTCGATGTTATTCTAATTATGACCCATTTATTTTTGCATAACAAATTGAACAAGTTTACTACACATGATTCCCTTAAGGTCACAGAGATTGATAAAATGTTATCAAGACTAAAGCATGTAGTGCAATTATAGATAAGGTAATTGGTCTTGTTAACGATCCTTACCAAGATATCTAGGAAGACATTCAAAACTTTATGTGTTGTTGTTGTAACACCCCTTATTTTTCTGTAAGCAACCTATGGACCCAATAATTAGAAAATATGATTTTTTGTAGATAATGATTGAGGCTAAGGCTATCCTGTTGCATATATAGCATGCTTGTGTGAGAAAATATTAAATTGGGTCGACAAGACCCAATTAAATAATACTAATGATAATGATGATACATAAGTGAGCTCTCAAGCATGAGTAAGGAGCCCCGTGAACAGTCATGTATTGAGTAACCTGCCCCATACTTTGCCAGTTAAAAATAGTAGTCAGTGTTGCTTACCAAGGAGACATCCTTCATATGCTTCACTATTCTCCTTTAGGCATGGAAAATCTCTCATCATATTCTTTTGATATAATAACTTTAAGGCATGGATATTGAAGTGGTTAAATCTTCGATGCCAAAGCCATGAGTCATCGAATTCTACTTTCATGGCAATGTTAGAATCTTGTCTCAAGCTTATTGGGAAACTTCTATTCCTTTTCTCCATTTTTACTTGGCCAATCTCTAACCTTTTATTGTTATATATTTTGTATGTGTCTTCTTCGAAGTAAAGAGTATAACATTTTTCCATTATTTAGCTAATGCTTAAAATATTTTCTTTGAGATTAGGAACTAGTGGGATGACCGGTGATAAGTCTCGTACCTTTATTTGTCTCCACCATAATAGTGGCTTTGTATTTTGATTCAACAACAATGTCGTTCCCCATTCAGACTTTCACTTTGATGGATTCATCAATATTCTTGAAGATACTAGAATCTTTGGCCATATAATTGTTGCAACCGCTATCCAAGTACCAGTCTCCACTTGTTTCAAAATTGGAATCTTGCGTAGCATAGAAAAGTTTGCTTGATTCTTATTTTTATAGCGGCCACATGTCCAAATTTCTTGTCATGGCGGCATTGTGGCTTTCCCTGATATCAACAGTCTTTCTCTACATGATTTATCCTCTTACAAATATCGCATGGAGGATACCATCTTGATCATTTTTGGAGAAATTTCTAGAATTCTCTTTATTTCTAGAAATTTCACCCTTATTCTTTTTCCTTCATTTTCTTTATTCTGAGACTGTAATTTGAGCTTTGATTGAAAGACATTTTCAATTGAGTCCTCATTATGCCTATTCAACCTTTACTCATAACTTTCAAATGACCTTGTAACATCCCAAATTTTACGTATATTAAATAACTATAGAAAATAAATATAGTAAGTATATGAAATAATTATTTAAAATCACAAATAAGTAGAGAGAAATATTTGGGCACCCCGAGAATTGTACAATTTATTCAAAAATTACCATCGTCGTTTAAAAGACAAAAACGTATAGGGAGAAGGCAAAGATGAACAAATTGTATAGAGATACACTAGATAATCATTAGGAATGATTATTTGTGCCCCAAAAATAAAGCTAAATTAATTTAGGTATTTATTAGATTTATCTTGAATTATTCAGGACTTATCAGTGTCATTTTAACGTCAAAAACGTTCGGTTCAAAGATGCACTTTAGATGAGCTATTTTAAAAATAAGTGTTAAGGATTAGAAAACACTAAAATAATTATGCTAAACATAAAAATAAGCCCCAAAAAAATTTAAGTCAATTAATTATGCAAATGAGGGGCCCTAGGTAGCTAAAGCGCTTTGTTTTCAAGCCAAAATGCAAAGAAATTTTCCTATTCCTTTTGGGTTGGCAGTGTGACATAATTGGGTTAGTTCCATCAAAATTTTTAGAACCCAAAAAGCTAAGTTGCAAGAAATAGGCCTTGGAGCCAAAAATTTTAAATGAGGGGCAATATGATAAATTATTTAAAAGTGAAACAAAAAGAAACATTCCCTATCTTCTCCCTCCCAATTTTCGGTCTCTCTTTCCCTTATTTCACTCTCCTATTAAAATTCCCATTTCTTCTCTTCCATTCATAAGCTAAACCAAAACCTTGCAAGCCATGGTGATTTTTAATGCATTTTTGAAGTTTCATGAAGAAAAGCTTAGGTAAGCTCCATGGAAACTCTTGAACCCCCTTTCTTCTTTTCTCCTTGTTTTCTTACATTTACATCTTCTTCTCTAAGCCTCATTGCCATGGCCGAATCTCACTCTTGCTCACCCTTGGGATTTTCAAATTTTCTAAGGCAAAAATAGGCATTGTTGTGTTCTTGGAAGCTTAGGAAGGAACTTGTAACTTGGACCTTGTTCTTCCATTTTCCTTGCTCTTAAATTAGGGTTTTGAAAACACATTTGGGGTAAGCCTTGGAACCTTTGATGGACCTTAAATTGATGACATGAAAGTGTTAAAAATTATGTTGTTATTGTTGAAACCTTAAGATTTTTATATGATGATTAAAACCCTGAGTTAGGGGACTTTTGAAATGTTGTTGGAAATTGAAAATTTATTAGTTTGATAGCTTGGTTATGGTATAAATGTTGGCAAAAATGGTTGGTTTATGTTAGTTGAGAATTAATTGCTAAGTTAGTAAGGAACCCTTACTTTGAAATTTAGGGAAAATACATTCAAGAGTCTTGAATGCTTCATAAATGACACTAAAATAATTATAGGACTTGAATTAATGTTTTTGAATGAATTTGGTGTTGTTGACATGGAAAATGGATTTGTTAGTAAGCTTTTAACGTCTCTTAATGTAGGAAAATGATGACGAAGTGTCATAAATGGTTCCATGAGTGCATAAGCCTAGTTAGTATACTTGAGAAAATATTGCTGAGTATAGATTAGTATTTATGGTGGTTGTTGTATAATTATTAGTTGGAAAAGTATGGCATTTATGGTGACTTTAATGAAGGGCATGCATGATTTATAGGAAATAAATGTGTCATTGATTTAGAAAACCTTGTTGGGACATGTTAGAAACTAAAGAGATACTTATTGGGTTCAAAAAATGTTATTGGAAGTGATTTGGTAATTTAGCAAGTTACTTTGTTAGAAGCTTTTGAGATAATGATGTCCATTACTCTATACATGTTTTTAGTGGCTAGAAATAAATTATTGGATGTGTTGTAGTAATTATTAATGATGAAAAATAATTATGGTTGATAGAATGAGAAATTAGTAGCCATTAAATGAGAAAAACATGGTGTTGGAAGCCATGAATATGCTAAAACAAGTATGAAAATTATTGTTGGAGGTGAAACAACATTGGTAGAATTTAATTGGTATTTCTAGTAATTGTTGGATAATTATTTTGAAGGAAAAACTTAGTGTTCATGATGATGTTGGGTGAGAACCAAATGTTGGTTAGTTAATAGGCACTTTTAATGACTTAAAACAATTTAACTTAGCATTAGAGCATTTATTAAAGGGGTGAGATATTTTAATTGTTAAAAGTATGGAGTTTGTAGACTTTCAAGAATGGAAAACATATTAGTTCCTAAGATAAAAATATCACAAGTAGTTATAATAATATGGAAAACTAATTAGGAACTCTATGAAGCCTAATGGACAAATATTGAACCTTTGTGGATAAAGTGTTGGACCTTTAAAATTTTAAGAAATGTTGCAAAAGGGAAAAGAATCCTCAAATCGAAAGGATAATAATTATACAAGTCTAGTATGAATTTGTTGATGCGATGGTTATAATTATTAATATTAAAAATGAATTTTGCTTGGTGTTTGATATAATTCTACATTTATTTAATGTAGGATTTGATAACTCTAGTGAAGTGGGACCGTCAAACCCTGTTGAGTACTTCTATTGAGGTAGGAGAGGAGTGTATTTTTTAAATACATGATTCAATTCTATGTTATTGATATATGTATTAGTGTATGCTTACATAATTGCCTTGAATGAGTGCCAATTCTTTTATTATGTAATTAAATGTAATTGAATTTTATTGATGAATCATTCTAGATTGGCAAGTGTTGATGACATGCATTTGGAATGTATTTATATGTTATGCCTTCTTTTGAATTTCCATGTATGGATGATGTGAATTAATGTCATTGGAGACTGTATACTAATTGTATGACTGGGAAATCATTGTGACTGGTTGCATGCTACCGATTATGTTATTAAATATAGATATGTTCACCTGAGAAAGGGTGTGAGATTTATATGAGGCTAAGAATTGCATGTACATTCTTGCATTTCATGGCATGCATGACATATTATAATATAGTTTCTGGGGGATCTTGCGAGATCCTGTGAAAAAGACCCAGTGGGAAGACAACATTTGCAATGGAATAAATATTTGAGCGACTATGCATGATTGTAATTGCCTTGATAAATGAAATCAATGATAAGCTTGTAACACAATAGAGACATATGTGTCATTTATTGTTTATTACCGTACTCATTTTTGTGAAAGTGTGAAGTGTTATGAAATAGGCGTTGGCGGTTTGGCACTAGTAAAAGCAAGTTGTACTTGTGAGCACCTAATAATTGAGTACACATATGATTAAATGTTTGATAATTAGATCCATTGCATATGCATTATTTTGTTAACATAACATATGTATTATCCATAGGAACATGGCATATGAACTTGAGATACCCAAGTGAAATAGACATGTGTTGATGTTAAAAATTGAGAAATAAAATTGAGGTTGAAGGACACTAACTAACTATGTTGTTGTTGTTAGTGTTATTCCTTTGATAATGCTTATGATTTGTGGCTTGAAATGTGCCAAAGATATGAACTAGTGATATGATTTTATGTTGTGAATAGTTGATTGAAAATAATTATACATATGTGCTCAATGAAATTTAATATGGATTACGTCATTATTGTTGAATTGAAACTCCTTGAGAGGAGAATGTGTTGGTTACATACACACATATATTGTCATATTTTACCTATTGATTCATCTTTGAGAAAGTACACTCACTCTCCCATGTTGTACATTTTTAGCTTTTGTGATGTAAGACATGGCTCTTAGAGTGAGACTTTTTGGATTGAAGAGGTATAATATGAAGGAGTTGCTTGAATGCCTTGGCCGACACACTTTTGATTCTATGTATATGACATTTATTTTGTATAGATACACTATTGGTTAATGCCTTAGATTGATGATGGTGATTTGGTATTTTTAAAACATTGGTTGATATGTTAGGATCATTAAGTGATAGACTTTTAATCTTTTTGTATCACAAAGTAGTATATGATGATGCATGATATGAAGTTGGAACTTAGCCAATGATTTTTAATGTTTTGGTTATAAATGGTAAATGCTAAATTTTCTCATGGATGATAAATATTGTGATTGAATGAGTTGTAAGAAGAATTGTTGATCTTAACTAGATACTTGTGATGATACCATGGTATTGAGAATTGGTAATAGAAAATGATGATGTGAATATATGAGAATATGGTCAAAATTTATGTATTAGAATGTCATTGACAAGTACGTGGGTAATGAGACATTATAAGGTGTGAAACCATAATACTATGTTTCTAGGTTCAAAATATATATGAAAGGTATTGGTGAAATTAGGAGTGTTAGTGATTGATTTAGTGGCATACTAGTTGACCATTATGTTGGAATTATGAGTATAATATGGAAATGTTGTATCTAGTTATGCAAATTATGTGTAATGAGATACGAAAATGGAATTAAAACTTTAGAGTTGATATGTTAAATTAGAAAAATAGGCAAGTGTTATTAATAAGTCCTTTTAGAAATAATTCCTAAAACCATTATTGCTTTTGGACCAACCTAAACATTCTGCATACATATATATGTGTCTCATAGTTATTTTGATTAAATTACTTCAGGTGGGTATTGAGTTTTAGTCATACACTCATAAAGCAAGGAGTGAGTGTTGTTTTGAGTTTATATATCTTCTCATATCGTCATATATGAGATAAGTCTTTAAATAGATTTAGGGTTGACGGTTAAAATTTTTATTATGGTGTTCTTTGTCCAACAAAATTATTAAACACAAAAAATTTATTCTAATTTTTTTATTTATTTACTAATATTATTTATTAGATTAAAGGTGCGCATTGGGTGGTATCAAAACATACCACATTCTTATTGAATTATTGCCATTATTATTTGGACTTTTTGTGGATTAATTATGATTAATGTGTTATTTTAGTAAGTCCAACCAAACTTTCTTCACACTATTCTCTCTCAATGATGGATTATTATGCTTATACATGTATGCATGATATTGGAATGTGTTGATATACCTCTAATTGGTATTGCTACATGTTGATTGATGTTAAATCCTATGGTAGAAAACCAGGGTGTATTTGTGAGATTAATTGCTATAGTAAAAGGCTATATGCATGTTTATGGTCTAGCTTGTTAATGTTAGTTAATCTTGGTGTTGTGGTTATAGATTCTGAAATTGCTCGTCATCGCCATGATAGTGATAACACTATAGCCCAAGCTTTAAATCACCTTGTTGACCTCCTTAAGTTGCAAAACTAAGAGAAGCAAGATATTGAAAGACAAACTCCTCTAGTTGTTCAAGGTACTCAAGGCCTTGACAAATTCCTGAAGCAGAACCCCACTAAATTTCATGGTGGATTTAGGCCTAAACAAGCCTATATTTGGGTCCATGATGTAGAGAGAATCTTTGACAACTTTGAATGCACTGAACTCTAGAAAGTGAAGTGTGTTGTTTTTATGCTGAGAGATAAAGCTGAGACTTAGTGGAGACTCACCAAGAGTAGAATAATTACTGTTGTTACTCCCTTGACTTGGGAGAATTTTAAATCTGAGCTTATGAGGAAATATGTTTCAGAAAGCTATGAGAGCAAGAAAGAGCTTGAGTTCATAGAGCTTAAGTAAGGCAATATGTCTGTGGAAGAATATGCTTCCAAGTTTAAAGAGTCATGTAAGTTCTACCCTTATTACCAATAAGAGGGAACTGAAACCTCCAAATATGTGAAATTTGAGAATGGTCTACGCACTGATAACTAAAGGGCCATTTGTCATCGAGAAATCAGAAGCTTCATGGTACTTATGAACAAGTCCCACATCTATGAAGAACATGCACCTTCTAATTACTCTAAATTTGACTATATGTTGAAGGGTCAATCTTCTAGTTTCAAGAAGCATGGAAATTTCAAGAAGATACATTTTCAAATAGGTGTTCACTCTAATGCCTGAGGTAGGGGCAATGGTTATGGTAACACTTATGGTTAGGGCAATGCAAATGCCATTGGGCCAAGATATACTAAATATGGTGGAAACCGTTATGCTCGAGAGTGTATTCATCAGGATGATGTCGTTTGCTTTAATTATGACCAAGTGGGACATATTCATCCTGCATGTCCTTTGTTGGCAAGAAATGCTAATGCGTAAGCTAACCCTCCTGCTAATACTAATGTTAATGCTCATGCTCATGCGAATCATGGAGGCCACGATGGTGATCGAGGACGTGGTAATGGACGTAACGACAACCGACATAGTGGTTGCGGTGGTCATAATGGTGGAAGACATGGTATGGCCGTGGCAATGGCAATGGTGCTCACAATGGCAATGACAATGGTGGGAATCACCTATAAATTCCTGGAAGAGTATTTACTGTGACCGGTGAGGAAGCAACACAAGTATGTGACTTGATTGAAAATAAGTGTGAGATTCTCAGTATATTTGTTCATGTTATTTATGATTCGAGTGCTACCCATTCTTTCATATTCGAGGATTGTGTGTGGCGATTGAAATTACTGATAAACATGATGAAATAGCTTTAGTGGAAAGGATAGTAGCTTAGAGAAATAGCTTTGAATAGAGAATGACTTACTGGTTTCTTAGTTAATGACAAATGTTGGGTACATGGTCTATTTATAGGCCTCAACACCACCATTCATGTTTTATGTAGAGAATTCGAGAGAGTTTTATTCTAGAGTTTTCTCTCTATATGTAATTGTCTACATAATTCTAGAATTTTTATCATCTAGTAGTTACTAACATACACCTATGTATTTTCTATAATAATCTGGCTTATTCTCTAGAAGTTTGTATCGTATTTTATCAAGAGGCTTAGGATTCTCGAGAACATGAAGTTTTTTGTCTGGCTTGTGGTTCGTGAACCCACGAATTACTTGAGTTAGAAGACGTGTATCTTCAATATCTGATTTCCCTTTATGCTAATAAGAAGAGGAATCAATAATCCACAGCCTCTGTCATTACCCAATAGTGAATAAGATTTGGCATTTCTTTTCTTTAACTAATTATGCTAGGTTCTCTAATCTTCAAGGGTGTGACTAGATCACCTACATGGCTTGGGACAATAAAGGCCAACTCTTTTGTATTATTGCTTGGAATGTTTGAAAGTCCAAATGTAGATTTGTCTTCTCGAGTGAACCTTGGAACCTTTATAGAATAGTCCTTTAAGGTGGTTTTGGAGTGTGAGGACGTTTCACGTGTCTATAGGGACACTACTAGGATAACTCCTAACCCCCTTCAATTAATTTTATGGGTTGCTCCACCTTCATCTTGGGTATGTTTAAATACAAATGAGAGCTCATTAGGAAATTTAGGTCTTACTGGAGTAGGTAGACTACTCCAGAATCATGTTAGAGGTTGGTTATATGGCTTTCCAGGGTACATTGGTTGAGCTACTAGTTTGCAAGGTGAATTGTTAGCTTTACTTCACGGGCTTAAGCTAACTTGGGATAATGGGTTTAGAAGAGTGCCTTGCTACTATGATTCTTTGCTTACAGTCAATCTAATTAAGAGTCCTACTCCGACAACTCATAAATTTAAAGGGATCATTTACGCTATAAAGAGTCTTTTGCATGAGGACTGGATCGTCGATGTGTCTCACTCTCTTCGCAAGGCCAACGTTTGTGAGTGCTGTGGCTAAACATGGGTTTCAATCTAAATGTGAATTTAATGTTTTACACAATCCTTTCATGTTTCTTAGGTTAGTTTTATTAGCCAATTCTAATCATGTGACGTTTGTGCATCCTTAGGGTTTTTGGATCTCATTTGAAGGAAAAAAAAGAATATATCAAGGTTGTAAAATTATTAAAATTTGACCATGAAATAAATGATATCAAGGTTGTAAAATGCAACAAAAGAATACTACGGTTTTAAAAAACCATTTATAAAAAGCCAAATTTTTTTTTGAATTTCATTTAACACCAGTCTATGTTTCTATTTTCACCCATTCTCAGAAAAAAAATTACTAAAATATTTATCACTCAAATGTTATCACTAACTTCTTATTTATCCTTAGTTTGAATTTCATTTTAGTGATTTTTTTCACATTCCTTATCTCAAACACACAAAATCAAACCACCCATTAATTAAATTGGCTTAGAAAGCAAGTGGTTGGATAATTTAACTTGGTATATATCTTAGATTTAAATATCAATTTTCATGGTGCACAAAAAACAATGTTAAATTCGAGATGAGCTAATGTGTAGATTGTCATGACCAATATGAGATGGATTTGGATCTCTAGACAATTTTCTTTTAGATAATTAGAAACCCCATGTAAGTTTTTATCCCAAATATTATATCGATTGTATTTATGATTTTTTTTATATTAGTTAATTTTATAACCGATATAAAAAATATATTGGTTATTTTTATAATCAACATAGAAACTATTTTTTATATGGTTAAAAAAAAATATACGTAACTAAATGATCGTGATGTGTAGGGGATGATGGGGACAGACCGTCTCAAAACTTGGAGCTACCGGTCAGAGTTGGATACCAAAGCATGCCGGTGCTTTGGCTGCTGCAACTGCATTTATAGCGGTTTATGTGGGATTAAGGACTTTTGAGAATGGTTTGAATGCAATGCTCACATATTATATATATATATATATATATATCTGTGTGTTCTGAAATGTTAAACTGTTTGGTTGTTGCCTAATGAACTTATTGATAGTGCGTGACAGGAATCTCAATTATTGTCTTAAAGACTTTAAGTTTGATTATATTTTGATTTATAAAGAATCTTTTAATACAAATGTTCTCTGTTCTTCTGAGTCTCATTTTAGATTCTGATTCTTTTATTTTGGTTTGATTATAAATGGAATGAAAAAAAAAATAGATCTTATTCTTTTAGTAGTGGACACAACACGGCCATTATGTTGGATTCACAATCTGAACGTTGTAGCATTCCATTTAGGTTTTGGAGGTCTTCACTACCTTTTTATCACGAATGCAATACATGCAACGCAGCGATTTTTTAAATCTTGGTGCCTGCTTCGTTTTGGAAGAGATGGAGAAAATGGTGGAATTTGATTTAGAGAACTGAGAAAGTATAATAGAATCTGCTTATTGTGAGGCTAAAGGTGCAATGAATAGTTTGATGTGGACACATGTGTTTGGTTAGCTTAAAAGATGACCAATAGTTCTTAGCTGGCAAAGATGATTGTAGAGGCTTGAAAGTCTCTAGTTATGGTGTTTGTATCTGTGGTCTGAAACTATTTTGTTAGCTTCAAAAATGTTTTGATACAAGTTAAAAGAAAAAGTCCAACATGAAACTTTTTTGTTGTAACAGCCCCTAATAAGAGACGGATACATGTTATATACAATGAGGTATATGTCTCTACTTAATTTGTAATTTTATAATAATAATATTAGACTATTATCTTTATTATATATTCTTTAATTTTATTATCAGAATACAAAATTTCTTTTTATATAAAATAAAAGGTATTATCTTGCCTCTATTTTAATTTTTTGGATCTATCAATCAGGGTCAGTGAAAATTTATGGGTCCTGGACGCTCAATAAATAAATGCCCTTTAGTATTTTTTAAAAGAAAAATTTATTAAATAACAAACCTAACATTAACAAAGTCATTAAAAATTTTGAACATAAATCAGTTATATCATCCTAGTATAGAACATAATAACAAACTAGAAAATAACAAACAGTACTCAAATGTTTTCCTTTTAAAAAACCACTCATTCCTCCTACACTAAAGTATAAAAAAATGTACAAATTATCATAAAAATGATTTCTTTTAGCATTTTAAGACGTAAAATCATTAATGAAAACTTCAACATCAATACTCCCTCACATATCTTTTTCAATAGATAAAATTGTCAAACCACTCAACCTCTCTTGTGACTTTGATGATCTAAAGTAAGTTTTTATTAATTTTATTTTTGAAAAACTTCTTTCAGCAAATGCTACAATTACAAACATAGTTAATAATATCCTGTAAGCAATTGAGACATTTGGATAGTAATCTATAACTTTGATGAACTTGAGAATTTTAATGGCTAACATTACATCATCAAGCAAAGTCACTTTCATGCTCATAGATAATTTATATAATAAAAACTAATAAACAAGTGATTTGAAAGGAAAATAATAAATGGCTTTTCACATTTCTAAATTCGTAATCCTAGTCATATATTTTTATTTAAAAAAAAAAAATAAATTATAATGTAATTAACAAGTGATTTGGAAGGGGAAACATGTACCAAAGTTACAGTGTAATTGTAGTGTGATTGAGAGTGAGTTAAAATGAACAAGATTGTAGAAACAAAAAAGAAGAAGAATGGAACAAGAAAATTACAATTAAAAGAGAAAGTAATTTAGTTGTAGTTCTCTTCCAATTTATATCCTTTTATATAGATAGTTTTTGATTGTATCCATTAGATTTTTTTAAAGTTCCATAATTATTTAGCTTTGAAATTTGGTTTTAATTATTTTGTTGTTTCTATGCATGTTATTAAAATTTTAAAACGAAAATCCATACCAGGATAGGGCATTAAAGCACAAATTCTTTCTTTACATAGCTCAACATTTTTTTTAATTTGGGACCCATATCAATAATGGCCCTGGGCAATTTCCCTTGTTTTCAAGGCCCAGGGCCGACCCTTCTATCAATGTACCTAAAGCTTTCATAAAAAAATGCA
Source organism: Clitoria ternatea (assembly GCA_037962975.1). Lineage (NCBI taxonomy): Eukaryota > Viridiplantae > Streptophyta > Magnoliopsida > Fabales > Fabaceae > Clitoria > Clitoria ternatea. The sequence goes on along the minus strand of CM075674.1, from coordinate 99,426,377 downwards.
CCTAAAGCACAATTGCACATGGATGTGAAATTAGAAAAAAATTAACTACAATGCACTATAAAAATTATAATTTGATCATGTCCGGAGTATAAATTTCAGATGTGTTATTGGGGTATTTTCTAAAAGTTGTAGTACGGAGGTATATTAAAATTTTGATTTGATTTTTTCTGTACTTAGGTTAAAAGTCTCAAATTCAATTATGTTATTTTTTTAAACTTAAAGGTATATTTGTTTGTCTATCCATTGTAGGGGATAACTAAATCGAAATATAGTTAGGTTATTGTAGATGGTAAGGGTTATGTATCTAATGGGTACTTATACAAGTGTAAAATAAAAACAAAATGAGAGAATGTCCCGTAAGACACATTCGATTAAAAAAAAAGTCAGGTAGCACTACAATGAATAGTAAATGCATGAAAAATTGTTGTTTATGAAACTATATTTATAATGAGACTGGTGTAATGTAAGATGGAGATGTAAGATGATTTTACAAAGTTTGTTGATGATGTAACATCTATAGTCGACGTGAGCTTTGAACGATTGAGATGAGCATGTCGTTTATTCTTATATCGGCCTTTGCTCTTACTGGATCGGTGGTATATTGTCTAGTGCCAATGTAGGTCTAGCGGATATATCTGGATTATATATCTTTTCCAAGTGGAAAAATAAAAAAAAGGTAGTGGAGGGAGAAAAACCGAGGTGCATAGAGAAATTCCCGAAACACATGGACTGAGAAGAAATTGGGCCACATACGCAAACATAAACTGTCGACCAAAACAATACACAAACATAAACTACAGAGAGAAGAATGGTGGCAATGTAATGACGGAAATATCAACGAGGAAAAGAAAAATGGGAGACACAAAGGAGACAGCTCCTACGAAACCTGCGGCAAAATGGCCTTCCATCAAACCCAAAAAGAATCTCCAGATTACTCCTTTGCGAGATTTCGATCTCTTCACGGTTACAATTCCATCTTTGTCTTTCTTTACGTCTTACTCGATAATTAGATTTTGCTTTCACCCGATTGCAATGGAACAATGCTGAGATGTGAACCCTGGTTCATCAGATTTAGTTTCTAACAGATGCCCACTTTATCTTTTCATCCAAAGTTCACACTTTTGGCTCATTTATGTTTAATGCACAACTATTATCAAGCTTATCTTATAATGGGTTGATTATAAGAGCAAATTAAATGCTTTTTTGCCACTTTATTATCTTCTTCAAACTTATACTACTACTTTAGAAAGTCCACTTACCTAATTCAACTCTTTTACGCGCTTCAAATGAAAAAAAAAATTGTTAATTGATTAATTTACCATATCCGTGGTTTTTATTCAAAAGTTTTATGATTGCTTCAAATTCAGCTGAAATTTTGATGTTCTAAAGCAAACTGAATAGTGTCACAATAGGTAAAATCTCAGATTGTCAATGTATAAATGTGCTTATTGCTGTCTTGTTTTAATAATTTTTTTGGTTCAGGTACAAAACTTTTTCTCCTCTGCTGAATCAAAGGCATTGATTAAAACCGCTGAGGCAATTGGTTTTGCTCACCAAGGGAGTCTAGGTCCAACTAAAGGTGAAGCTTACAGAGATAACGATCGAATCTCGGTGAATGATCCTGTTCTTGCAGATACAGTTTGGGAGTCTGGACTTAACAAACTAGTTTCTGATATAAAAATTCGAGGAAAGGTTGCTGTAGGTCTGAACCCAAATATTAGACTCTATAGGTTGGTTTGTTTTCTGAGGCCAAAGTTTCTTGCTGAGAAATTAGTAGTATAAGTTTTCAGTTTGCTAATGCTTTCCTTTGGTCATTGCATTTTCATTTTTGCAATTATGCTAGCCTCTTCATGAACTGAAAACACTACTGATCTATTTGAATTTGGTTTTGAAAAAAATGTTTATGCTTTTACCTTTACTAATGATCATACATTTCTTCATTGCAGGTACAAGGTTGGTCAACGATTTGGACGGCATATTGATGAAAGTGTTGATCTTGGAGATGGAAGGCGCACGTATTACACTTTGCTAGTGTATTTGAATGGTGGGCCTGGTGAAGTTAAATCAAAGCCCAAAATTGATTCCAGCAACTCCACAGGTTCATCTTTTGAGCCTTTAGTTGGAGGCGAAACAGTCTTTTATGGTCCAAGAAATAAAACTGTAGCTGAGGTAAATTGTTGGTTTTATTGGTTTTACACTTAAAATAAGTTTGAATTTTTGCTGTGGGTGTTAATGCAACATTGATTCAACAGGTGGCTCCTGCTGAAGGGACAGCACTCTTGCACCTTCATGGAGATAAATGCTTGTTGCATGAAGCCAGGAACGTTACCAAGGGTGTCAAGTATGTGTTCCGTTCAGATGTAGTATTCGCTTGAAGAATGTTTAGGGTCTTGTATGAAATAATCTGGTATATTCATCTCCTGAGGGCTTTCTCTTGTATTATCTTGATTTTCAGTGTTGGTAATATGTTGTTTATGAACATTTAGGCATCAGATAATCTACTTGGAGTCATTTTGAAAATTGTACATTAGGGAAAATCTGGTTGATTGACACAACTAAATGCTTACTCATTATAAAATAGGGAAACCTGGTACTGTAATGAGTCTTTATTTATTTTTCCCCAAATTAAGACTCAAATTTGTTTGGATACTTGAATATCATGGTAAGTATGTTTTATGTTCCTCCATTGAGGAATTAACAATGATATTTCCTAATTTCTAGATATGTTGTGATGTTTGTGGTTAGTGGTTACTGTTGATCCATCCAGTCTACTATTTGTGTTAAAGTTTATAGCTTTTATGTGGTTAAATTAAAATGAACATGACATTTTCTAACATGAAATCCCTTTAAAAGACATTGCAGTTCGAAATTCACATCTTGTATGATTTTGACATATCCTTCTAGTTTTGGGAGTAAAACACTGTGGTACTGTACATTGTGAGACTTGACCATTAACGGAACACTCAGTTACAATCCTTACTAAGCATGAAAATTTAATATAAATTTGATGTCAGTGTAATTATTAAGGATAATTTTACTTTGACACCCATCAAGTGAAAGATATGATAGATGATTTGATGGAGCAAGAAGATAGGAAGAACAAGGGGGTGTTAAAAAATCATTATCATTTATTAAAAAATAATATCAGACAACTTGGTGCATTGGTGCTCGAATGATTGATAAAATGAAGTATGTGACAGTGAATTTTATGACAACATGAACTGTAAAATGTAATTAACAAAAGTAGTGGAAAAGAAGAAAAAAATCATGGCAAACTAGTCTCAATTCTCTTTCTCTCTCAATTCACAATCCTGCAATTAATTCTCACTTCTCCAATTTCAGAACCCTTTACATTTCCAAGTTTCAACATTGAGGCTGTAAACTCTTTGAAGAACAAACTTTGGTCTTTGGAAAATGCTTCAACAATCCATCTAGTCCTGTAATCACCAACAAGTGATTGATCTGAAGAAAACACCCCCTTTCCAACCAACAGTTGTTTGTAATAGTCATTATCAAACACTGATGCTGTTGAGTCCAGGAACTGTCCTGCGTCACGGTTGTGCCTTGGTTTTGGACATTTCTTTCTTAGGTCCAGTGCAAACTCAATGCTCATACTTGGATCAATGTCATGCAATGAACTAAACTTATGAAGACGAGCCTCAAAGGAAGAACAATGTGAAAAGCCTAGAGTGTGACCTCCAGATAAAGTTACCATATCTTTAACTGTCAAGCCTCTCTTAGCAAAGCTCTGAATTAGTTGGCTCACATTGGAGGTTGGAGCAGGCAAGTTTATAGTATCAGATGCCTTTGACACTCTTCCATCTTTCCTTCCTTTTAGTACATTCCAATATGGACCTCCAGACTGTCAATATAAGAAACATTGATGTTGTAATAAGTAACTTCCTTTCACTTACCTCAAAGATATGCTTAATGTTCCATGGAGAGATCATTATGCAAATGTAGAGACCAATATCCAACATACTATCTTCAATAATAATTATAGCAGACAACTTAATTGTAATTAAGTATTTTTGGTGTTGTTTTGTCATCAAAATTTTGCATAATAAAGCTTGGTGCAAGTTATTGAGGTAAAATTCCAATTATGATTGAAGAACAATATTGAAAGTACCTAAGAAACTATAACTAAGTATTGTCCTGATTTGTATTCTATTCAAGATTCTCGGGAGTAACAACCACCGTGTGCATAGGTTTGAAATTTTCATTGAGAATGTATTTAGCCATTATCAAAACCTGTTAAATGACTTGGATTAATTAAGTGAAAGATTTTGAGATCACCAAATATGTGTAACACAAAGGTAACCAATATTTTGGCAGTTGTAAACTAGCTTGGAGACTTGGATTTTACCATGGCTACCACATCTCTAGCTGAAATGGCAATTATATCAGCACAAGAAACAGTGCGTGGGCAGGCCAACTCAAGCTTTGCTTTGGCTTCATCAATCACGTAGAACGATTGAACTGAGATATTAGGAGGGCCATCTTTCTCAGCTTGGTTAGTGGCTGTCGAGTCCAGTAATATCGATGCATCACACCCCTACCATTGAACATGAATCAATTATCATAAGATTACAACACATACCCATTGGCCATTTTAATAATTCATCAGCATGAATAGTGTGTGTTCTTGCATGTGTGTGTGTTCTTACCCTTATGAAACAGTCATGGAAGAACATCCTCAAGATACGAGCTGGGACTTTAGGGTCATGCTTAGAAGCATTGAGAACCGTCTCTGAAATTATTTTTTCCAACTGTGGACATGTTTGGTCATAGAAATGTGCATGAAGTTCAGCTTTTGATACTGAAAATAATGTCAAGAGGAGGAAAATGATTGGAAAGATGTTTTCTGTTGGCAGAGGGGCCATTTGATAAGAACTATGATACTTTGAAGTTTGAGGATTAGATGAGAATTTCATGGAAATGTATTGCAATATATAGAGAGAAGTTAACGACTTTAGAAAACACATTCTTAACACAAAGTCACTGTACTTTGAAGCCACTTCAAATGTTACAATATTAGCCTAGAAGTACAGATTTTGACTTCACTTCTGTTCTGCTTTAACAGCTAATATATCAAACCACCTAGACACATCCTCATTAACCAACAAAAGTACAAAACTATCTGGTGGCTACTAAGACAAGGTTAGATGCATACTCTATTGCGTTTATTATTGATTGTTGATAAAGGCCTTAAAGGGATGTTAAGGTTTGATTTCCTTATAATTAAGAGTAACTAATAAGCTTTTCCTCTTGCAGGTGTACCGCAAAAAAATACATCATTGTTTGGTAACATGTTACTTCATAGGTTGTTCTATTGGTATATATACCTCTCAGGTTAGTTTAGTCAAGTTGTAAAGTTTATGAGAGAAGGAGTGCAAGATTCTACTTTAACAATAACAAATGGCTCCCATATTTGTAAGCGAAGGTTCCTTTTTTAATCTAATGCTCTGGTAATTAGAGAGGAATATTTTTTTGGAACAAACAAAAAATGGAATATTTTTCAGACATTCATGTTTTTTTATTGAATCCAGTGATATAAAAATCAGATCAAATCAACAGCTGAAAATACTAAGTAATTAGTTCAGGTAGCTTATCAGGCTAATTATGCATTCAAACTGATATTATAGAGGTCCTTGTAAATTCCTCTGTTCCTAAAATTGGTCTCCTCGTTAACTTCCCTGTTACTAAATTAATATATTAGACGTGAACAATAATAAAATATTCTTGATGATTAATAGTTATGAAATATAAAAGGAAATATCAAAAGAATAAAGAAAAACAAACATAAATCATTCAAGAAAGTTGAGCCTAGTAATATTTTATAGAGGTAAATTCATCAATAATTGACTCTTTAGAGAAAAGATTAGCAATATTCATAAATTCAAATGGATTGCACAAATATTTTGGAAGAGTTTTGCTTAACTTTTCTCATATTACAAAATAAATATTTTTTTGTGGAGAGTCTTTAATGTTAGTTATCAATTTTAATTTTAATTTCTTTTCTTAATGAATTTTATATTTAATTTCACACGAAAACATTTAATTAGTAGTAGGAGGAGAAGCAACACTGGCGACATTAGCAATAGCAGCAACAATAATAATAACTAAAAATTAAATCCAAGTAAATATTTTAAGAATCAATATAAAATTCTATTTCACGAAAGAGTTTTGAATAATCCAAGTTAATAGACTCTCAACATAGAATTTAACCGATGACGCAATGTGAGTTCTAATAAATGGTAGTTTATTTGTTTACTTTGTAATTTATAGGTTCTATTTCATATGCAAATATTTTGATTTCTTTGTATTTTTTTTTCCAATTTGATATTGATATGTTTGTGACCTTTAGAAACTATTTCTTTTATGTTTTAGAGTACATTGAAATAATTCATAAATATTGATATTAGGTTAATCACGTGTACAAATTGCTAGTCATATTAAATATATATATATAAAGTAATTTTTTTTAATGAATAAGAGTATAATAATTTATTTTATAAAACTAATGTGTAGGAAATGTTATTTTTATTAAATAAAAAATTACTATTGTTAACATATAATATATGGAGATTTTAAATTAAATGAATGAAAGTAATAAAAGTTGATTTATTAAAGTGAATGTTACAATCTTATAGGTATGGTTATAAGACCTGGATTTATAAATGACTTCTTTTTCTGATGTTGAAAAGGTTTGCTCCCAAACATTATGTGGACTGCTCATAGTATTTGACACAAATAGAGGCAGGAATAATCTTCCAATTTTGCATTTGATTCCATGAATAAATTTTATCCTAATCCAAAATAGACTTTTAGAGAGGTGTCATATGTAATTTCCTCTACATTTTTTATGCTTTCATAACTACAACAATCATGCTGTTTACCGTTAGTAACATATGCATGTAAACAATTCTTCTAGTCTTACAATTGAAAATCCTTGCTTTCTACGATGCCACTTTGATTAAAGACAAAATTGCATACAAACTCTACACAGGTTGGCTTTATAGCATCCTCAAAGTCTTTATTTGCCCCCCATCCAGGCTAAAAACTTGGTGTTTTTATCTTTGTTATTTTCTAGAACAACATCTATTTTTTTTCATAATCTTTAAAGTAAACACATTGTTGATTTTGGGTAAATGAAAACTTAACCTTTGAACATTGGGCCACCTTTGATAAATATCAGTAGCAAATGTTCTCCATGCTGCCTCATATGTTGAAACAAATTCGTTAGAGGTGTGGACATATATGATTGAATCAGTTTCAAAATTAATAATCATTCGATTCGATTATAAAATTACAATGTGGTTTAGATTGGATTAATAATTTTTTAGAATTTAATTCAATCTGATGCAATTAAAAGTGATTTGATTTAGATTGGATTGGATTGTTCGATTTTTTATATTTTTATTTTTTGTTTAATTTGAAGGTAATACATATATTTTGTTTCATTAGTAAACTTTATTTTCATACAAAGTACAAACTTAAATAGTAAAAAAAAAATATAAGTCATAAAATTATGTTTATTTTGATGTTAACACCAATAAGCTTATAAGAATATCAAAAGATTACCACATATGTCTCATGAAAATTAATAATTTTGAAAGTAAATTTTAAAACCTAAGCAATGCAATTTATTAAATATATAATCATATAAATATAAATAAAGAATAATAAGTTTATTTTATAAATCAAATTATATATATGGGTTTGGATTGAATTTGATGAATTTTGGAACATAAATATGAAATCTAATCTAATTAATAAATTGGTTCTATAGTTTTCGATTAAGTCAATTTATGGTTTTTTTTTTTTTGGATTTTGGTTTGGTTGATTAACATCCTCGATATCTATCGTCACAGTATTGCTTGATTTCATCTGTAACAACACTATTTTCATTGTTTCCATTATTTTGAGAAATTTGCAACGAAGTTCTATCACGACCTTTGTTTATGTATTTAAACAAATTTTTTTATTGCATTAGATTTGTTCCAATATTCCACGTTAAGGTGAGTTTGATATTTCATTAAAAGGATATCATTTTCTCGTATGGTGTAGTAATCCCTGAATTCCTTTCTTCTATATGATGGATAACAATCCTCATTTATTATAGTAATTTTTTCGTGATGAATCTTGCAATTGTTTTATAAATTTTGGAAAAGTTGTCTAGATTTCGCAACTTAGCATATATTAATTCATTAATCTAATTTGTTGTCGTATTTTTTCTTTCTCCACTTAGCCATAACAGAATATGAATGTGTGCAAGACCACTTTTCTGGAATTTCACGGTATACATTACCATTAATTCAACCAAAAGAAAGAAAGAAAACCAATCAAAACTAAATATTAATATATTAAATAAAATTGTTATACTACAATGGTATCACATAACATTTGTTTCTAAATTTTTTATTTTTTATAATTCTCTTATTCGTGCATTATCTCAACAGTTAATGTAACGTCCTAGACTATTTTTACATTTATCTTTATTCAAACTATTACATTTTTCAATAAATTTTTCCTTTTCTTGAAGATTAATTGATATTTAGAGAAAACCATTTTTAATCAAACACAGCGGACGAGAGAAAGGGAATCAGGGTGTCTCGCTGGAGCGAGGCCCCTACTCGTCTAAGCGAGATTCCGGACTCTCACTTAGACGAGGTGCTGTTCGTGAACGAACACTTTTCGCACATCGGATTATACAACCGGACTCTCTAATATCCGTTCTAGCAAATGGTTTCGCGAACTCACAGAATTACCATAAAAGCATATGCAAATAATCAGTAATAGATTTTTGAAATGTATTTTCATTCAATCCGGTCTTACTTAAACATCACCAATAATTTATATTACAAATTTTATATACACATATGACTCTATAAAGAGTCACTCCACTTCATCCGGACCCTGGCACCGTTCTTCCCCTTGGCGCTGCTCCACGGCTCCTTCCCCTTCCCTGACTCTGGTTACTAAAAAAATATGCAAGGGTGAGTGTTTGGCATAATAATTAATCTAGAACGGATCTTAACAAATACGTGTGCATATCTATACATGCACCACAATTATTGCTTCCAAATAACCACTCCGAAACATATAATATATCAGGCAGTAACTGTATTACACCAAACACACGGTTCATCACATTCATCACATGCATCACATTCCTTACATGTATCACATTACATACATCATAATCACAACTGACTCTCATGCAATCTGACTCCTAGTATCCGGATACTAAAGGATTGGCCTTCAGCTGGGGGTCCTACTTGACACCCCGTGAACCCTGCTTGGTTCACTGAGTCCTGCTTGACTCTCCACCTCGACCACTGGGTAGCTCAACTGGGCACGAAAACCACGGGAGCCGGAAATGAGGGGCTATCATATACCGTCGGCCATCCCATACCACATAATCATTCAACAATTTATCTTTCATAATAATATCCATCTTCTCATCCCTCGGGTAGCCTGCTTGCTAACCCAGAGTCACATAACACTGCTCATTCCACATTAGATATCAATTTTCTCATCTCTCGGGCAGCCTGCTTGCTAACCCAGAGTCTCACAACACGGATTACATCAATACGAAATATTTCAAGAGCATGCATGATAACTCTACTACAAACACAGTACTCAACTCTTCAATGTACATTATCCCACATGCACAAGTATAAACACACAATTACGTTTAGCAACATTTTTCTTTAGCATATTTAAGTTACTTCACAGATCGGGATAGGAAGTAAGTCCTATTCTAATTAATTATAACCCGAACACCCCCCTTACTCTGATTCCAAGCTTCGATGATCTGTTCTTTATGCCGGTTTCTTCCTCTGAGCACCGGTTCTGCAATCTCAATTCCTTCTCTCAGTCTTTTCGTTGCTTAGTCTACTACCTACGGATCATGAAGTACAACTTCATCACTTCAACGTCCTTAGTTCATGGACAACCTCTGGACTCACACTCACCAGAGGAGTGGATAACAGTCACGGATATAGCCATGCATGGCTCTTAACAGCTAAGGAATGAAAGAAATAAGGGAATCACAATCGGGTTGGATCAGTAGACTCACCTGGAAGTCTCGATCACAGGAATGAAGTTAATTTGTAGTTCAAACACAAATGGAGTTTCACTCCAGTACATGCAGCTCAGCGTTAAGAGAGAAGAAGCAAGTGAAAGAGAAGGAACAAACTGAGAGTAATGGTAACTTGTATAAAATGAAGAAGAAGGAAGGGAATCTTCATATATATATGGCTCATGGGCAAGATCGTCTTTTCCTTGATTTTATTTGTATTCTAATTATTTTAAACCATCGCTTAGTCATCAATCAATTACACGTGTTTATCCCTTCAACACCCACGTAGTTATAATCCTCTAATAATTTGCCAAAGTATAGGTCCAATATAAATATCGACCCCGCCGTCCTAACTTAATGTTTATACCTCGGAAATCCGAGTAACAACCTGAGAGATCGGATGCTTTATCCGTGCTCACCTCTCGATTACTTGTATCCGTTGTCTCCCTCATTATGAGGTTAATCCGAACTGTGACCCCGTGTGAGGCGCTCTCCCCACAACGGTAGGACCAGACCGCCTAGCCCTGTCCGCTCTTCTCCCACACTTCCGCTCCTTAACTCCGCCTGCGCGCGTTTCACATACCGCCCTCGACCCCGACTTTTCCAACCTTTGGCTTGTAAAAAACAACTATTAAATAAAACTTCTAAAATATTTACTAACATTTCCCATTTCATAATTTTTATTAAAACATCAGGGATGTTACAGTTAAGTATTTAAATTATATTTTCAGATTAATTATATTTTAAATTCAATTGATTTAATTAAATATATTTTACATGTATAGCTTTTATTTCTAATATTTTAACTTTATTTTTCAATTAGTATAAAACATACACTACTATATTAGTAGTGTTTTTTTTTAATTTTTTCCTTATAGAGTTATTTTGCAGTTCATATTTGTAGAATAATTACCTTTCACAGCAAGATCAATGATGATCATTTTCCCTTGGGAATTTGTTCTTTTGTTTCTTGGAGACTACATTGTCGCAACCGGGATCACAGCGGGAGACCGACTGTAAAAAAAATGAAAAGGGTTTCGAAATCCTTTAGAAGAAAAACGGGTCGCCACCAATATTTTTTAAAGGTAAAATATCAGGAAAACCTTTTACAGGTCAGAAGGTATTAACACCTCACATTGTCTATTATAAAACGGTTACCTCAAATTGATCGTGCGCATTTTAAATAGTCCATAAATTAACTTAACCTCCAAGAGGAAGGAAACAAACAAGACAGAAGGGGAAAAAGAAAATTTCGGAATAAGGTTAATAGGACGTTTTGTCCAAATAAATCTTAAATCGAAAATTTAAAAAATGATAGAAAATAAAATAAGAATAAGAATATATATATATATATATATAGGATGTCACATCCAAATTAATCTTAAATCGAGCATTTAAAAAAATAAAGATGGAAAATAATAAAATAAATAATAAATAACAATAAATAAAATAAAATAAAAGATTAACAAGACGTCTTGTCCAAATTAATCTTAAATCAAACAAAATAAGAATAGAAAATAAAATAATAATAATAATAATAAACAAACAAAAATAAAAAAATAAATTAGAATGATATAAAATAAAATAAAAAGATTAACAGGACATCTTGCTTAAATTAACCTTATCGTAGTAAAATGATGTTTCCTAACTAAATAGTAACAATATAAAATTGATCAGAATAAAACAAAGACATGTGAAAATTAACAAAAGAAAAAAAGCCCAACAAGAATTATTCTCGTTCTTACTTATTCCCGAATACGTCGGGAAATTAGGGTTATATAGTTCTTGATTAAAAAAAAATTTAGATTGCTTTTTTTTTGTTTTTTAAATGGATTTTAAAGATTTTTTTAAAGCGATTTTTTTAGAAAGGATATTTTTGAGTTATATATAAAAATAAAATAAAATAAAATAAAAAGTTTATCATATTTTATTTAAAGAAGTTTTCGCGTTGAAGGAAGAAATACATGATGGAGTACTTCGTACATATATCGGCCTTCACGACATGGTTTTAAAAACCGGATTGGACCGACCGGTTAGACCAGGAATTGGTCAAGGTACCGATCCAGACAAGAAAAAAATTAGGCATTTCAAAACCGGTCAAAACCAGTCAAAAACGGCCAAAACCGGTTGAACCGGTCAGAGTTTTAAAATTGTCTTTTTTTGTTTTTTTTGCTATTTTAAAAAAATCTATTAAAAATATTTTTAAATAAATAAAAAACTTATATATAATATTTACATATTATTTTTATTTATTATAATTTTTTAATCCTATAAAATATGTAATATGATCCTTAATTAATATAATTTTTATATAATTTATTATTAATATATCAAGAAATATATTATATTATATTAAAAATATATATTCTATTATGATCGGTTCGACTACGGTTCAACTAAACCTTAAACCAGTACCTTCACCAGTTTGACCACTGGTCCGGTTTTTAAAACCTTGCTTCACGAACTTATAATCAGTGTAGGCAAAACATTTTGCACGACAACGTTGCAAAATCGTCGCATAATTTACTTAATGAAAAGAGGTTTTTTTTTTTAATTCTAGAAGGAAACTCAAATTTTAGGGTCAAGTTAATAATAATAATAATAATAGTAATGATAAAATTAAAAATTTAAGTAATACAAAAACATTAACTTAATAAAGAGAGAAACACTAAAAGAAAATGATTTACTTACTATTTAATTATATCCTCACTAAGTGTTTAATATAAGAGATAATAATAAAATAAATAAAATAGCATAACATAAATGGGTCGAAAAAAGACATAAAGAAGGCTTGAACCCATACTCTTTTAGTGGAATAAGGAAGGCATCACCACTAAGCAATGACCATAGTTGATATTATAGACTTATGAAGAACAAAATAATAAAAAACACAACATAAGCGTGGCTAACAAGTTTCAAACTTGCTCCCCTTAAAACTCTAATGCTTACGTTTCACTAGTGGACCAAGTGCGCGTTTAAGTAAAAATGTGATCACCAGAAATACTTGATTCAAAGTTCTGGCCCAGAGTCTTATTTAAAAAAACAAGTTTCGGGCCTCAACCCACTTGGTCCAAATTAAACCTAATATACAAACAGAAACAGAGAGGGGAGGGAGAAAAGGTTGCAGCGGCCATAAAAAGGAAAAAGAAAGAGAGAGAGGAAGAGAAAAGGGGGAGAAACTGTTGGTGGCAAACTAGTGGCAGTCCAGTGGTGGCCCGACATCACCGAGGGCCTCACGATGGCGATGCGTGGTGGTGGCGCGGTGATGAGGATGAGGACGACGGAGAGGGCGACGTTTATGGTAGTTTTGGGTCCTCTTCTCTTATTTCTTATTTTTGTTTGTTTTGTGTTAGGTTTGTTACGGAGGTGGGTTTGGTTTGATGGAGGAGGACGATGATAGTGGTTTGGGTGGAGGAGCCACGAGTGTGGTTATGATGGTGGCGAGTTGGAGGTGGTCATGGGCGTGACAGTTTTTTAGTGAAGAGATGGTGGTGGAGGGTTGTGATGGTTGTGGGTTTGCTAGAGATGGAGGTGATGGTAAGTAGAATAAGATGAAATTCTTTTTTCTTCTCCTTTGATTGTTTTTTGTGTTTGATACCTATGAACTGTTGTTTTGATTTTCTCTAAAATTCTGAGGTTTTTGATCCCTATTCCCTTGTTTTGTCTTTGTTGAAAATTTTTCCGTTGTTTATATTTTGATTGTGGGTTCTTGTGAGACTTGTGTCATTTTTTTTTCATGTTTCAAATTCAAATCCAAGGTCTTTCTTATTTCCATTTTGGTTCTCCTCAGTCTGAACCAACAACAGAGGTAGCATTTGACTCTATGACTTGTAATTTCAAGTTTCCCCTATTATGCTCTATGAGCTTTGCCTAAGTCATCCTTTCTTCCAAAGTCCTTAATTTTTGTTCAATGAGGAACACGAGAGAAAAGAAGGAAAGAAAATAAAATAAAATAAAAATAGAAATAAAATAATAAAGGAAAGTAGACCTAAAAAATAAAAAAAATAATACCAAAAAGATACCCAAACAAAATAGAGTGTTCACATACACCATAAATATTATGTCAATCACATCTTCAAACAATTCATCACATGAATTATATATATAATTTCAAATTTAATAGTTGACCTCCAAGGTTAAAAATAAAAAAAATATGTCAACTGACGACTAACACATTTGTGTCAAATCAACAACCACATAAAGTTTTCAAAAGTACAAATACTAATTTATTATAGGAAATAGAAGACTCATTGATGATAATGATCCTAATTTCAAGCAGAAGATATAAACGATATGAATGAGAAGTAGTACGGAACTTCTAATGCTTTTTCTAACTCGAAAATAAATCATGTTGTAAGTTCCATTCTCTTCAATTTGGAATTGAAACTTTAAATAAAAGTTTTTGTAACAAAATCATGGATGTTATTTCCTTGAATTAAAAGATTATAACAAAGTGTAAATTTGAGCATCTATACATTTTGAGGATAAAGGAAAAAGAAACTAAACAAAATTTAAAAAATTGATAAGAACAACCTGCATCTCCATTTTGGAGAATCATCTGTATTGAAAAAGACATTCTTGATCATGTAACTTCCATAATCAGAGTGCACCAACATTCAAACTTCATCGATTAGTAATCAAGGTAATGACTAAGATTGGTTGAATAGCATAAACCATATGTGGTTACTATGGATAATAAGGAAAGTTAATATAAGGAAGTATAAAAAAGTAAATTTCCCTTCACCCAAGCTAAGAACATGGTGTTTTTATCTTTGTTGTTTTCCACAACTACATCTATCTTTTCTTAATCTTTAAAGTAACCACAATGTCGATTAGGTAAATGAAAACTTAACCTTTGAACACTAGATTGTATAAGATAACAAGAATTAATCCAAGAACAATTATGATTGACTTTAATTAACCGTTAGCGTTTATATAAGATCGAGAAAAATAAACTATTTATAAAGAATAAAAAATTCACAACTTTGATCTGATACCAATTGTTAGTTGTAATTTTCTCAAAGGTCCATTATTTAAAAAATTAACATAATCATATACGATCTTGAATTCTATGGTTCTCACACAATCAAGATGTTAAGAGGACTCACCTAGATCCATACCTTGATGTATTCCTTTTGAAAGTCTTGGTATCTTAGAATTTTCCTTAAACTCTTCCTTCTTCCTTTAGATTCTCTTTGATGGTGATGATAAAAAATGAGCCTTACTTTTTTAGGTTGGACTATTTCTTCTAAGAAACTTCACTTTAGTTTTCTAAAAGGAATGGAGAATATCAATTTAATTTAAATTTTTAAAATTAAATTAAAATCACACTCACTCTATTTTATATAATTAACAACTATCATATTAAATTATTCTATTACAGTCAAGCCATGGGTTACATTGGTAATTATACAAAATATTGAATTAATATAACATGAAACTTATAAATAAGAGCTTTCCCAGCAAAAGCAAGAATTCTATTTATCAGAATTAAAAGATTATAACAAAGTTTAAACTTAAGAATCTATATAATTTAAGGATAAAGGGGAAAAATAACAAAATTAGAAAAGTAAATTGTTAAAAACAATTTACATCTTCATATTGGGTAACCATCTACATAGGAAAAGGAACTCTTAATCCCGCAATATTCCATAATTGGAGTACACAAACACTCTAATTGTACGATTAGTACTTGTTAACCTTTTGATAAGTGTACAAAGTCATTTGTAATTTCAATAAAATTAAGGGTTGTTGGTCCATAGGGACTTCCCAGATATCACAACTGTTTGATAGTTATTATTACTAATTTACCATTGAAATGTCTATACAAATTGTCACTTTTGTAATTCATAAATAGGGTAGATTGATTGTTTTCTAAAGTTTCAAAGGCTAAAATTTAATTAAAGGAAAAATATAGGACAAAAGACGTTGAGATCAAACTATACCGATTCAACTTATGCTCTTGCAATTATTTGGTCCAATTATATAATTAATTGGGTTATTGGAACTTTATTTTCATCAAATCTGATTTCTTAGAGCAAGGATCCTAAACTTTATCCTTAATTGAATATCCCTCTAACAATTAACAATAGAATTTACATTAGGAATGAGTACTAATCATTATTATCCTTGATCATATCCCCAAAAAGCAAAGATAATAGGTACTTCAACCTTAATCTAGTTCAAAAACATTGAAACACATACATTGATCTTCTCCCCCTTTGAAACATGCATTTAGAAGAAGAAATTGAATTACTAACTTTGATCAATTACATAAAAGGAACCAAAGTAATTACAAGCTCATAAACCTATCAAGGTTGTTCGATCCCAATAAAAATAGAAAATCAGCCACACTTGATCATGTTACAAAAACTTACAATTGATCCAAAATGAGGAATTACAAAGAATCTTAAAGGAATTGATTATCCAATATGGAATTGGTGCTAAAAACTCCTCTAAGCCTTGAGCTTTGTTTCTCCTCAGTTCTGCATGGCCTAAAATTTGTATTTGGACCTTTTATATGACCCAAATACTAAGTGAAAAAGTGTGTTGGCCCACGTAACTCGCCTAGGTGAGGTTGGCTCATCTAGGTGAATTGGTCATTTTTTTAGGATTTCACCTAGTCGAGCTGTTGGTAGCCTGCCTCAACTCTCTTTATGCTTTGCTTTGGAATTTCCCCCCTATTTTCTTATAAAATGAAATTAAAATACAAAGTAGGATTTAGGGTTTAGGATTTAGGGATATTCACAAAATAGGGGGAGGAACTTGCTAGTTTTAGAGTGTTTTACTGCTTAAAAGTAGTCGAAGTAACTAAGATTGGTTGAATAACATGAGCCATATATGGTTACTATGGATAATTAGGAAAGTTAATAGAAGAAAGTATAAAGAAGTATTTACCTCCATCATTGTGTTTTTATCTTTAGTTTTTTTTTTCGAAACAAGCATGTATCTTTTCATAATCTTTAAAGCAAACACAATATAGACTAGGTAAAGAAAAACTTCAACTTTAAACCTTGTGTCACCCTTAATGAATATCATAAGAAAACATTCTCTAAATTACCTCACATGTCGAAAGATATCTTTTCTTGTAGGATTGTTTGATTTCATTTACAACAACACCATTTTCATTGTTTTCAATATTTTGAGAAATTTGCAACAAATCTCTATCAGGACCTTTATTTACATATTTCAACAAATATTTAATTGCATTAAATTTGTTTCAATATTCCACATTAATGTGAGCTTGATATTTCATTAAAAGTGTAGGGTTATAAGGAACAATGTTCCTATTATCCCTATCAATTCATTTTTTTGTACTAATCTCAAAATTCCTTCTTCTATATGATGGATGGTCATCCTCATCAATTACAGTATGCTCTTTAAACTTTTGGGGGAAATATTTTCCATATTTACCATTTTCATGCATGGAACTTTTTTTGTGCTTTTCCAAATGGTCCATGAACCATGAATCTTGCAACTGTTTCATACAATTTGGGAAACTTCTTTGGATTTAGCAACTCGGTACATATTAATTCATTAATATAATGTTTTGTCTTAATTTTTGTTTCTCCATTTATCTATTGCAGAATATGGATGTGTGGAAGACCAATCTTTTATAATTCTAATGTATGCATTCCTATTAATTCAACCAAAAAAAAATGAATGAAAACCAATCAAAATAGAAACATTAATATGTTAAATAAAGTTGTTATACTACTATGGTATCGCAACATTTACTTTTAACTTATTATTTTTTTATAATTCTCTTTATTCATTATCTCAATTATTTAGTATTCAAATTATATTTTGAGATTAATCATATTTTAAATTCAATTGATTTAATTATAAATGTTTTACATATATAAATTTTATTTCTAATATTTTAAATTTAGTTTTCAATTAGTATATAAAATGCACTACGATATTGTTTTATTAATTTTCCACTAAAGAGTTATTATTTAGTTTAAGCTTTGATAGCAAGTTTGATGATGATCATTTTTCCTTGAAAATTTGTTCCAATGTTTCGTGGAGACCTTTCCCTAAAAGTTATAGGAATCACATTTGCAAACAATTGATCACATGCATTATAATTAAATTTTATAATTGACATCAAGGGTTAAAAGTAGAAAAAATATGTCAATTACCAACTAGCACGTTTGTGTCAGATCAATAACTATATATAGTTTTCAAAAGTGTAAATACTAATTTATTATAGGAAACAAAAGATTCATTTGATGACCGCGATTTCATTTTCAAGTCAAAAATGTAGACAATATGAATGAGAAGTAATATGAAACTTTACAGTATTTTCTCCAACTCGAAAATAAACCATGTTGTAATTTGATTCTCTTCAATTTGGTTTTAAAACTTAAAAATAAGAGTTTTTGTTATAGAAGAATTGATTTTATTTCCCTAACTTAAGAGATTGTAACAAAGTTTAAACTTAAGCATTTATATATTGTAAGGACAAAAAAAGACACTAAATGTAATTAAAATAAGAAAATTCTAAAAAATAATTCACATCTTCATCTTGAACAACCATTTTTATTGAAAAAGGAACTTTTGATTCTAAAACCTTTTATAATTATAGTAAATAAACACTCAAATTACATCAATCAATAATGATTGAGATTGGTTGAATAACATGAGTCATATGTAATTACTATGAATAATAAACATAGTTGATATATGAGAGTCATTTAGGTTAAAAACATTGTGTCTTTATCTTTGTTATTTTTTAAAAACAACATTTATCTTTTCATAATCTTTAAAGTAAACACATTATTAAGGTAAACGAAAACTTGGTCTTCAAACATTTTATGTCTTTTAATGAGAATCATAAAAGAATGTTCTCCAAATTGTCTCTTTTAATGTATTGTTTGATTTCATTAACAATAACACTATTGTTTTCATTATTTTGAGAAATTTGTAATGAATCTCTATCAGGAATTTTGCTTAAGTATTTCAACAAATATTTAACTGCATTAGATTTGTTTCAATATTTCACATTAATGTGAGCTTAATATTTCATTAAAAGTATATGGTTATAAGGAACAATGTTCCTATTATTAATATCAATTCGTTTTTTGTTGTAGTAATCCTAAAATTGCTTCTTTTATATGATGGATGGTCATCCTCATCTATTACGGTATGTTTTTTAAATTTTTTTGGGAAGTATTTTCCATATTTACCATTTTTCATACACGGACTATTTTATTTTTTTTTGCGCTTTTCCACATGTTCCATGACACATGAATCTTGCAATTGTTTCATACAATTTGGGAAACTTGTTTGGATTTGGCAACTCAACACATATTAATTCATCAATATAATTTGTTGTCTTAATTTTAAATCTCCACTTATCCATAGCATAATATGGGATGTGTGTGGAAGTACACTTTTCTAGAATCCATGGTATACATTCCTATTAATTCAACAAATAAAGAAAATCAATCAAAATCGAAATATTAATATATTAAATAAAGGGATCACCTAGTACCCATCGTGGGGCACTCCCACAACATCCAAATATTGTAGAGCCTAGACTACCATAGGGTCTAATTCCACAAGGTCTAATAGTATAAGATTATACCAAATCAAGTCAGGGTTACCACACCTTATGGGTCATAATTAAATCAACTATTCACTTGGTTTTCACATACAAAACTAAGTCTAACCCAAATCCTCAGGTAACCATCTCAACAACTCTAGCACGCGAACCCTTTTCGTTCGATAAGTATAACTTGGCCATGAGCCACTAGCATGACTTATACAAGAGACCCAACCAATTAATTCAATTTCAATATATATGAAGGTCTCAACATCCATCATTTTATTTCCTCCTAACTAACCCATGCTTAAAATAACCTCTAAGTCTTTCGTGAACAATCAAACCAGGGTAGTAACAAATCTTCTACCCCTAAGCAACATACCAACAATAGTACCTTTCATCACCATCCTCACACAAAAGCTCGTAGGGATGTAGCCCATAAATCATGCTTAAGCATGTATCAAATCCAATAGGATATCATAAGCAATTATGACAACCGGTCATTTTGCACACAACCTCTTACTCACAGTAAGCACACCTTGGCCTTGGACTTTTTAAGTCTGCTCTGATACCAAACTAAAACATCCATCCTTAGAAAACAAGGTCCGAAAACCCGAGGAAATTTTTCGTGAATTAATTTCAGTTTCAAAACAGGGTTTCGGGACCATACCACAACACTATTGTCATTATACATACGTATTTCCATACGGTGGGATAATTCATGGTCACCACTCCTAAAACATCCTCGTCATTATATCACATAGTACGTCCAAAATGTGCCTAGGCTTCCAGTTGAAGCCACCAGATACCTAAATCCACTAAACATGTATATACACACCAAAATGAGCTCACGCTAGAGCCGGCCAAGGTGATACCATACTAAAAGTTGTACAATTATATACATATGTATATGGGTCTCCAAGACCACGATGACTTCAACCGAGCAATCACCAAGTATCGCCTTAGTCCACATCCACTGAAAAATTAACCACAACTAGGGGTGAGTATATATATATATATATATATATATATATATATATATATTAAATGACAGGTACTGAACTGGATTCAACATAATTTACTAATTAATTATCCAGCTCCAACACAAATCGATAATTCATCATAAACATTACCATACACACTATCATTTAGCAACAATTATAATACCTTAATTGCAACAACACAACAGTACATATCATGAGCTATCTCATAGCTTCTCAACCTCAATAATTATATGCGAATGCATATGCATGCGGATCCGACTCTAACGATGTGATTTACACAACATAATAATATATTTCAGCTCTCAGCTAATTCGGCCGTTTTACAGGTACTAAATCGCGCGCCCATAATGTAACACCAGTCACTCTCAGTGACAGCGGCAACTCAACTCGGTGTTACGGGCCGGCCTTGAGTCTAACTCGAAGGCGGCTGTGGAATCTGAAGAAAGCACCACAAGATCTGTGCTTTATCATCAGGCTGCTCTCCCATCTGGGCCGATATCACAGGCCCCCTGCAGTTCTGTGTGTGTCTGAATGCAAATGCTATGCCAAATTATTATCAATCATCAACAGACCACCTGATTACCATCATCAAGGGCTACCACTTGGTTACCATCACCAAGGGTCTCATCTCAACAGAGCAACAAGCATAGCATGCAACAGTCAATTACGACAACATACACTAAGCTACTTCAAGCTTAATAATCATCAATTAATATTATCAATCATCATCAATTTATCATTCATTCAATATCATCAGAAGCATTCACTTCATAACACCACACCATTGAAATCCGACGTAAATCATCACCATAATCATCAAAACATATATGAATGGTATCAATCAATTCATATAAAAACAGTTAGCTAAGGGGATATAGCACACTCAATAATTCACGCAATCACAATCAATTCATAAATCAACCTACATCCCCTCATCCATTCATAATCTATACATTTAAGATATAAATGCTCCATCTACTTGGAATCCTCGATTCCTGAAGCTCAAATGCTCCTCGATCGCTCCGAGTCAATCACCAATTTCTAGTTTTCAAAGCCAAAAATTTCTAAATTAACAATAATTATTTTAATAATTTAAACGCTACTTAAAATCACTCTTTTGGCGTTTAAATAACTAATCTATATAGGTGTCGATAATTTTGATAAATTTTAAAATATAATAATAATTATTATTATTTTTAACATTCTCGACTATTAATCGTCAAACCCACAATTAAATATTATTTTATACTTGAAAATTTTTATATCTTATCTCGACATTCTTATTTAACAAGTATAATTCATGTGTTACCAAAATGAGGTCAAGATAGAAAATTTTCTTAAAATACTTTTTGTCTACTTACTGTATAATATATTTACAACAAGAAATTCATTTAAGTAAATTTAAATATCATATAATACTTTAATTACTAAATTATACCCCTTTGAGTACATGAACGTCAAGTTACACTAATTAAATTTATAAAATACTCATTAATTTTAAAAATATAATAAATTGAGTCGTCGATTACTAAAAATTTCACAGTTTAAAAATTAACCGTCGGATCGCGATGAAATTTGAAATGGTGGTTCCTGGAAACTTAAGCGATATTATGGAACAATTTAAAACTCCATCAAACGAGGCAAAGTCCCCCTTACCTCTAAATTTGGCTGTTGCCCGGAGAAGGAATTCGAAGAGTTTGCCAAAAATTCCGCTGGTCGTTCCCAATGTACTCCGATCGCCGTCTAAGCTACCGGATTTTTAGGAAAACAAACATGCATGGTTTAGAATGGTGAAGGCAGCCACAGTTTCAGCTTCAAAAACAAAGGTCTCAACATTTAATTTCAAAGTAAAAACTGAATATGAACCATGAAATTTTAAGAGCAAAGCTTAAGAGGAAAATTGACCAAAACCCACCTTGGAGTGCCTAGGTGGTTCACGGTCTTGAAAGCCCAAGACAGGAAGATAAAGTTGATTTTTAGGAGTCCATAGCATGTAAGAAATTTGAAATGGAGGGGCTGGGTGATGAAGATTGACCACGGGTTAGAACTTTCTCAAGCAAGGGAATGAAATAAATTTCTAGAAGCCATGCATGCAATGAGCTTTGCAACTGAAGAGCTGGACAATGAAGGGTTGGTCACGGTTTGTGATAAGGAGAAGAAATGGATTATTTAGAATTTAGAGTGAAGAGGATTGTGATGGTCCAGCGTGAATGAAGAAGGAATTAGAGTGGAAGGCATGCTGAATTTGTTCTAGTAATAAGGTGACGTTATAATTGCAAGAAAGTGAGTAATTAATTAATTGTTGAGTGAAGGAGGGAGTGCTGGAATTTAGAATTAAATGAAGAGGATTTTGCCTTGGGTTCTGCTGTGAGAATTGAGAAGGATGCAAAGCTCATTAGGACAAGGTAGCATTATGAATTGGAAAATGGTTGGTACTTATTATAAAAATTAATGTGGCTGCAATTGGAACATAAGTGAAAGGATTCAAGTCTGTTCCCTGACCGTGAGTGAGGTTGTGTGCAGAGTGGAATATGGCTAAAAGAATAACATAAGTACATGACATTATAAGAAATGACAAGTGTTTAATGAAGTGGTTACATGCAGCTGAATATTTTGGAATCTGGACTGGGTCATGGGCTCATGCAGTCGTGAATGACAATGGAA
Source organism: Clitoria ternatea (assembly GCA_037962975.1). Classification (NCBI taxonomy): domain Eukaryota; kingdom Viridiplantae; phylum Streptophyta; class Magnoliopsida; order Fabales; family Fabaceae; genus Clitoria; species Clitoria ternatea. The sequence continues at coordinate 99,403,072 of CM075674.1, read as the reverse complement.
TGGGTGGAAGAATTTGTAATTTGTCTAGTGGTGGCATGGTGTAATGGCATCAAGTGAACATATGAATAATTAATGTTGAGTGGAAGCAGCAGCTAGTGATGGGCAACCGTGAGTGGCTGGTCTCTCCTGGGGTTGACACCTGCCCTGGGAGGTGGCTGGTGCAGTGGTGAGTTAAAAATTGGTGACCAGAAAATTAAATTGTTATCTGATGATTTTTGGCGTGCAGGATTTTTAAGATCTGGAAAATAATCGCGTTAAAAACAATTCTGGAGAAATTCGTGGGGTCTGAATCAAGCTAAACTCCCAACACAAAAGTTGTAGGTCTTCTTTTTCTCTTTAAATCGATATATCATACGCGATGATCCGATACTTGTAGCCCAAGATATGGTTGAAATACGACAGGATGCTCTAATTGTCTTCGAATCAGGTAGGTGCTCATAAATAAATTCACCAAAAATTCTCCTTTGAGAGTTGGGTTTCGTTCCCTTCATAAAAATTTTAGATATTTTCGATACGGATCTATACCAAAAAGAAAGAAGCGATTTGAGTTCCGGAAGAGGGTGATATAGCAATTTTCTGGGACCTGTCAGCATAGTGACGTGAAACTCATGGACTGGCAAAGATTCTAAAAACTGTACCAATCTATGAGGATTTGACTTTCGAAGTCTTCACGACAAATGTAGATAATTTTGCTACGGTGATTTTGACACCAAGTTTGCAAGAAACGGAGGTCATATGAGAGAGTTATGAATTTTTAAACGAACCATGCGCAGGATAAATACGCGAATAACATGGTTCTAAGATGGATTTACTTAATCCTTGAATTTGAGCATGACAGAGTGGGAATTTAAAATCGAGATTAGAAATAGAGATTGAAGATCTCTTCGAAACAAAGTGAACGAGACTAGAATCATTCCAATCAAGCATCGTTTGGGACAATTGGGTCCGAAGTACCAACGATGCGCAGGAGAGGAACAAATTACCGAGTCTAATAAGTTATTTTCTATAATTTCCAAACTTGGGATGTTACAATTGTTATACTATCATGGTATTGCAACATTTATTTCTAACTTTTTTTATTTTCTTTATAATTCTCTTTATTCATTATCTCAATTGTTTAGTATTTAAATTATATTTTAAATTCTGTAGATTTAATTAAATATATTCTACATATATAACTTTCATTTCCAATATTTTAAATTTAGTTTTCAATTAATATATAAAATTACACAACGATTTTATTTTTTTATTTTTTTACACTAAAGAGCTATTATTTAATGTATATTGTAGAATAATCAAGCTTTGACAGCAAGCTTGATGATGATCATTATTCCTTAAGAATTTGTTTCAATATTTCTTAAAGACCCTATCCTAAATATTATACCAATTACATATGCAAATAATTTATCACATGCATTTTATATACCTGTTTAAAAATTTTATAATTAACCTCAAATTTTAAAAGTAAAGAAAATATAATTACTAACTAACACACTTGGGTTAGATCAACAACCACATATAGTTTTTAAAGGTATAGATACTAATTTAGTATAAGGAATAAAATATCTGTTGATGGTTGTGGTCTCATTTTCAAGCAGGAGATGTAGACAATAAGGATGAGAAATAGTACAAAACCTTTTTTTAGTATTTTCTTCAACTCAAAAATAAATCATATTGTAAGCTCCATTCTCTTCCATTTTGGATTGAAACTTGAAAATAAGAGTTGTTGTTACACAAGCATTGATTTTGTTTCCTTGAATTAAAAGATAGTAACAAAGTTTAAACTTAAACTTCTATACATTTTGAGGATAAAAGAAAGAAACTAAACAAAATTAAAATATGAAATTGATAAACAATTTACTCTTAACAACCATTTTAGAAAAGCAATAACTTTTGATCTTGCAATTTTCCATAATCGTAGTATATGAACACTTAAATAACATAGATAAGTATAGTTAAAATAATAACTGAGATAGATTGAATGTCATGAACCATATATGGTTACTATGGAGAATAAGAAAAGTTAATATAGAGTATAAGTAAGTATATTACAAACACGATAAGGATGAAAAGACTTCTAAATATATTGAGAATGATCCATCAGCAAACAAAATTTATGAACAAATTTTAGTTACATAACTATATGAAAGATAAATTATAAAATAAAATTACAACTACCTACAAAAATAGAACAAAAGATAATAATTATGTTAAATTCTGGAATAATAGAAAATAATTTTATTAGTTATTTTATTTTTATAAATCATGTAATTTTTTATTTAATATTTTAGAATATATATGAAATCATAACTATATTTGACTACATTTGATATGTAACATATTCTGTATTTATTATGTGATATATTTTATCTAACTAATAAAAAATTATAAACTCTATCACTGATTTTTAATGTTAAGTTATTGTAAATATTTTTGTCTAATATTTTAATAAAAACTACAAAAAAAATCCTTTTAAAATAATGTATAAAATATATATTCTATGCAACCAAAAATACTTTTTTTAAAAAATTTGGATGAACACCAAATAAAAATTGACAGAACACATAATCAATGCATAATAAAAGCCATGATTTTTTTTATTTTAAACGTAATTTTTTCTTTTAAAATCTTGTCTAAATTACATACTCTATCACACGCGCGTACAGGCACGTGCAAACACACATATACACACAGTGTGACAAAAAATATACTTTGAAAATAAAAAGACAAAATTTCCCTCTTAAGCAAATAAGGATTTCTCCTTCTCCTCCTATGTGTGGTTTGGTTAGAGCCAATCGTTCGCCTCATTGCGCACACTAAACCAAGCATGGGTCTCATCATTCCCTTTATAAGGCACTTAAATTTTATGAACAATGGATACATCCACGTGACCTTGTCTCTTTGATCCACCATCATCAACAACCATTTTCAACCCATCTTCTAACTCTTTCCCTTGATTTTATACCACATGATTACATTCCCTACTCCTTTAACTCAACTTGGAACTCAAAAAAGGACCAATAATTTTCATCAAACAACATTGTCAACTTCTTAACACCATGATGTACTAACCCAAAACACAAAAACCATATGACAACAACCTTGATGTTGCGAAACCCGCACAAGAAAAAAGTTAAATTTATTATGAATAATTATGGATGTCCCCCCTAAAGTTTTGATATTTATAAATGTCCCCCTCTCACCTCCTATAAATACCCCCTTCACTCATTAATACAATACAACTTCTTCTCTTCAATTTTACTACTCTCTCTTTACTTCTCTTACTCTCTTAACTTCATCTCCTCTTCTTCTAAGAATTCATTCCTCTTTATTATTTTGTCCCAATATTTTATAACACGTTATCAGCACGAGGTTCTGACCAACTGAGATCTAAGGTAACATAGAATTTTAATTTCTTTTCATAATTTCATTTCAATTTATATTATATGTATATATATATATATATATATATTATAATAAGTTCCTGAAGAACTTAAATTCCACACATCCCAGCAGGATGTATAAAATATTAATAAGTTCCTGAAGAACTTATATTTTGAACATCCCTATGGGATTTAAAAGAATTCCTGAAGAATTCTTGAAAATATTTACTGATAGTTCCTGAAGAACTAGAAATCAAATATTTTGTTATTTTATCGCATTTTAATATGTTAATTAATTATTATAATATTTATGTTTCATGTTCTTGTTTCATATAATTATTTTTGGCATTTCTTCTACTTTTGTATCTACTTTACTTAATTATTGTAGTTTTACTTAATTATTGTATCTACTTTAATTTTATTTATTTATTTATTCCATTATAGTGCCTTTATGTACTGCACATTCACGTTGCTTACCTGCTCTTGCATTATTGTGAACATTCATGTTTTGCTCTTGCAAATACCTACTCCAATAATGAAAAAAAAGAAACCTTAACAAGGTGTAGCCAAGATTCGAACCATGAACCTTGGCCTTGAAAGAAAGATAGCTTACCACTAGGACACTTGATACAATTCATGCATTTATGCAAACTAAATTGTTATAACACTTAGTTACCTAGCAACATTTTTTTTTAATAACCATAATAATAATTTTTTTAAAAAAAATTGTTTAATTAATTTACATTCTTTTACTCTTATAATAAAATAAAATTAATAATTCATCATTGACTTGTTACCATCATTAGATATTTATAATTAATAAATTTATTCATTTGAAATATATCTAATATATTGTTTCAACTTCTTATATAGAAATAACTATGTCAAATATTACCAACCTTGAGTTCGTGGCTCTTGACATATCTGGAAAAAACTATCTATCATGGACATTGGATGCTGAAATCCATTTAGATGCAAAAGGTCTCGGAGACACCATTAAAAATGGAAATCAGGCATCTAGTCAAGATAAAGCTAAAGCCATGATATTTTTACGCCACCATATCCATGAAGGGTTAAAAAATGAATACTTAACAGTTAAAGACCCTCTTGTTTTGTGGAATAATCTAAAAGAAAGATACGACCATCAAAAGGATATAATTCTTCCAAAAGCCCGTTATGAATGGATGCATTTACGATTTCAAGATTTTAAATCCGTAAATGAGTATAATTCTGCAATGTTTAGAATTACTTCGAGATTGAAATTATGTGGAGAACAAGTCACTGAAAGTGACATGTTAGAAAAGACATTCTCTACTTTTCATGCATCCAATTTGCTCCTGCAGCAGCAATATCGCCAAAAGGGCTTTACAAAATATTCTGAATTAATTACTTGTCTCCTTGTAGCTGAGCAAAATAATGAATTGCTTATGCAAAATCATGAATCTCGTCCAACTGGAACTGCTCCATTCCCAGAAGTGAATGTAGCAACACGCGATCATAATACTCATGGTCGTGGTCGTGGCCGTAGCCGCGGTCGTGGACGAGGTAATGCTCGGGGACATGGTATTGGTCGTGGATATGGTTATGGCCGTGGTCATGGTCGAAATGATAAGAGATCATCATTCACATGGAAAAATAAAGAACATATGAAAAAAGGGACAGATGCTCAAAATAGTGAACAAACTAAAAATATCTGCTATCGTTGTGGCAGCAAGGGACACTGGTCTCGAGTTTGTCGCACACTAAAGCATCTCGTAGATCTATACCAAAAATCCCTTAAAAATAAAGGGAAAATAATAGAGACAAATTTTACTGGTATAGATGATGATTTCTCTAACTTTAGTGTTGATGATTTTCTTACTCTTCCTGAAGAAGAAATTGACCACTCGGTTGGAGAAGGGAGTGCCCCCAAATAAATTATTTTTGTTTCATGTAATTTGTTTTGTTGTAAATTTTGTCTTTATCAATAAAATTTTGTTAAATATTATTGTTAATTATATTTTTACTCATGATTTTTTTTTTATTTAATGAAGAATGAATGCTTATGTGAATGATGAAGATATATGTCTCGCAGACAGTGCAACAACTCATACCATTCTCAAAAATGAGAAATATTTTTACCAAATAGTAAAACAAGAAGCCAATGTTAATACAATATCTGGTAGTATAAATATAATTGAAGGCTCCGGCAGAGCCAGTATTTTGTTACCTGGAGGAACAAAATTGCACATTGAAAGTGCATTATATTCTAAGAAGTCTCAAAGAAATTTATTGAGTTTTAAGGATATCCGCAGAAATGGATATCATATTGAGACCACAAATGAAGGAAATGATGAATATCTATACATTACAAAGTTAATTTCTGGTAAGAAATGTATATTGGAAAAATTGCCTTCATTTTCCTCCGGTTTGTACTACACATATATTAGTACAATTGAAACAAATGCTATAGTAAACCAGAAGTTTACAAATAAGAATGACTTTGTTATCTGGCATGAACGATTAGGCCATCCTGGATCAATTATGATGCGAAAAATAGTTGAGAATTCAAATGGTCATTATTTGTCCAGCAGACAAATTATGCAAACTAAGAATTTCTCATGTGCTGCTTGTTCTCAAGGAAAATTAATCATTCGGCCATCACCAATGAAAATTGGGAATGAACCACTTATATTTTTAGAGCGTATACAAGGTGATATTTGTGGACCAATACACCCTTCATGTGGACCATTTAGATATTTTATGGTTTTAATTGATGCATCAACTAGATGGTCACATGTTTGCTTATTATCAACTCGCAATCAGGCGTTTGCGAGATTACTAGCTCAATTAATTCGTTTAAGAGCTCATTTTCCTGATTATCCAATTAAGAAAATACGCCTTGATAACGCTGGTGAATTTACATCTCAATCATTTAATGATTATTGTATGTCCATTGGAATTGATGTTGAACATCCTGTAGCACATGTTCATACACAAAATGGACTTGCTGAATCATTGATTAAACGTTTGAAATTGATAGCAAGACCATTGTTAATGAAATCAAAACTTCCAATTTCAACTTGGGGACATGCAATCTTGCATGCGGCAGCACTTATTCGCATCAGGCCTACAAGTAATCATGAATATTCCCCTTTACAATTGGTTCATGGTAAAGAACCAAATATTTCCCATTTAAGAATCTTTGGAAGTGCGGTATATGTTCCTATCTCTCCTCCACAACGCACTAAGATGGGACCTCAAAGAAGGTTGGGAATATATGTTGGATATGAAAGTCCATCCATAATAAAATATCTTGAACCTTTAACAGGTGATTTATTTACAGCTCATTTTGCTGATTGTCATTTTGATGAATCTATTTTCCCACCATTAGGGGGAGAAAATAAACAGTTGGATAAAAGGATTAGCTGGAATGAAATATCTCTCTCACATCTTGATCCTCGAACAAAGCAATCTGAACTAGAAGTTCAGAAAATAATTAGTTTGCAAAATTTAGCAAACCAATTACCTAATGCATTTACTGATCCAAAAAGAGTGACTAAGTCATACATACCAGCTGTTAATACTCCAATAAAGATTGATATCCCTGAAGGACAATCTAAATTTGCAAATGAGTCTGAAGCTAAAATAAAACATGGCAGACCTGTTGGTTCTAAAGATAAAAATCCTCGAAAAAGAAAAGTAAATAAAGAGGATGGTCGAATTGAGGATATAAAGACACCAGTAGAGTCTCCTGACATAATCAAAGTTTCAAATCCAGAAGAACTAAGGTACCTAAAATTGATACAAACAAAGAGATCTCGATAAATTATGTCATGGATGGTATACAATGGAATCGACCTGAAGTCGATGTTGATGAAATTTTTGCATTCAAAGTAGCTCTTGATATTATAAATGATGATAAAAATCATGAGCCAAAATCTGTTAAAGAATGTGCACAGAGAAATGATTAGCCAAATTGGAAAGATGCAATGCAAGAAGAGTTAAACTCACTTGCAAAACGTAAAGTTTTTGGGCCTGTAGTCCAAACACCCAAAGGTGTAAAACCAGTTGGGTACAAATGGGTCTTTACGAGAAAAAGAAATGAAAACGGTGAAATTGTACGATACAAAGCAAGACTTGTTGCACAAGGATTCTCACAAAGACCTGGTATTGATTTTGAAGAAACATATTCACCAGTGATGGATGCAATAACTTTTCGATACTTAATAAGTTTGGCGATTCGTGAAAAGCTTGATTTACGCCTCATGGATGTTGTTGCAGCATATTTATATGGCTCACTTGAAAATGACATATATATGAAACTCCCTGAAGGATTTAATTTGCCTGAAGCATACAAGACAAATCCTCGAGAAAATTATTCAATTAAATTGAATAAATCTCTTTACGGACTGAAATAATCTGGACGTATGTGGTATAATTGCCTCAGTGAATATCTGTTGAAAGAAGGATATAAAAATGACCCGATTGGTCCATGTGTTTTTACGAAAAGATTGGGAAAAGAGTTTGTTATAATTGCAATTTATGTGGATGATTTAAACATCATCGGGACTCCTGAAGAGCTCTCAAAGGCTGTAAATTGCTTAAAAAAAGAATTCGAGATGAAAGACTTGGGAAAAACAAAGTTTTGTCTTGGATTACAATTAGAATATTTGAAGGAAGGAATTCTAATGCACCAAAAGACTTATACAGAAAAGGTGCTAAAGCGGTTTTATATGGACAAATCACACCCATTGAGCAGTCCAATGGTTGTAAGGTCACTTGAAGTAAGCAAAGATCCTTTTCGACCTCAAGACAAAAATGAAGAACTACTTGGTCCTGAAGTACCATATCTTAGTGCAATTGGTGCACTAATATATCTTGCTAGTCATACAAGACCTGATATATCATTTGCTGTTAATCTGTTAGCAAGACATAGTTCTTTACCCACGAAAAGACATTGGAATGGGATTAAACACATATTCCGCTACCTTAGAGGTACAATGGACATGGGTTTATTTTTTCCATATGTATCTAAGGCAAACCTAATTGGTTATGCAGATGCGGGGTATTTGTCTGATCCTCATAATGGTCGATCACAAACAGGTTATTTGTTTACATGTGGTGGTACAACAATTTCATGGAGATCCATAAAACAAACAATCACAGCAACATCATCTAATCATGCTGAAATCTTAGCATTACATGAAGCAAGTCGAGAATGTGTTTGGTTGAGGTTTATGATTCAACATATTCAAGAAACTTGTGGCTTACATGCTGGAAATCTACCACCAACAATTTTATGTGAAGATAATGCAGCTTGTATTTCTCAGTTAAAGGAGGGCTATATTAAAGGAGATAGGACAAAACATATTTCACCAAAATTTTTCTTTACTCATGATCTTATAAAGAATGGTGAAATAAATGTCGAGCAAGTCCGATCATGCGAGAATCTAGCAGATATCTTTACAAAATCATTACCAACCAAAGTCTTCGAGCAACTAGTACAGAAGATTGGTCTTCGACGTTTACATAAGTGTTCTGATGAGGGGGAGAATTAAATACTTGTAATTTAATTATTTTTCATGAATGTACTTTGTAAAGAATGTTGTACTCTTTTTCCTTCACTAGGTTTTTATCCCACTGGGTTTTTCCTAGTAAGGTTTTAACGAGGCACATTCTAAATATGAACATCCAAGGGGGAGTATTATGAATAATTATGGATGTCCCCCCTAAAGTTTTGATATTTATAAATGTCCCCCTCTCACCTCCTATAAATACCCCCTTCACTCATTAATACAATACAACTTCTTCTCTTCAATTTTACTACTCTCTCTTTACTTCTCTTACTCTCTTAACTTCATCTCCTCTTCTTCTAAGAATTCATTCCTCTTTATTATTTTGTCCCAATATTTTATAACAAAATCGAACATAATGTAACATATAAGGGACCACAAACCCAACAAAACCCCTCATCCGTACGCCTATTTACCAGAAAACCACACAAACCTCATGCTTAAACCAGTAACATATGTTCTCGTGCATGTGCAACAAACGCACAATCAAAACCCTACAAAGTAAAATCAATAACTCAAAGGCACCGTTACTAACCTTCATCCACGGCGATCAATCTTTGCTTCACACTTGGGCGATTTTCTCATTGGGAATCACACATTTATTTTTCCTTCACTATGAACAAATGAGGTTGTTTACAGGGAAATAACCATGTCAACATCATCATTAACGCCATTAATGACACATTGATTCAGGATAAGTAATTTTTGACATGTATTCTAACCCCTCTATTAGAATGATTGATAGCGCTTCATTAAGTAAACTTAAGGAGCCAAAAAGACCAAAATAAATCAAAAAAGAGTTAAGGAACTGCTAAATTTAAGGGATAAAAATGAAAATTTTCCAAATAAAAATTAAATTTTGAATGATCACCAAATAAAAACTAACAAAACACAAAATAAATGCATAATAAAATCCTACGAATATTTTGGTTTTAAAATCATGTATGATTATACTCTATGTGACAACTAATTCAAACTGTACCTTTATTTTTATTTTTGTATATTTTTATAATTTACAATCTAGTGTGTATTTATTTTGCTACATATACACACATATACATACTCTCTCTCGCACAATATAACTAATATATAATATAATTAATGAGTAACTAATTAACTTACTTAAATTTTGTATGTACATTATTCGAAGTACATTAAAAGCGTGTTAACATCATCAGTTTTTATATGTTATTTATTATATATAAAAACGAATAGAATAAATCACGTTAGTGATTGCAACATGGGAAATATTCAAAGACTTAAATACGATTGTTGTCTTGTCAATAATGGCTAAACCGCTTGTTAATAAATTTCAACACTAATAAGCCTTATAGAAAATCAAACTATTTCAACATAATATTTTAGTTAACGAATAGTAGAAATCATTGACTGCCTTATCAATAATGCCCGTTATTTGTAATAATCAATAAGCGTCACAACAAATTTACTGTTTAAATATAATTTTTCGCAAATTTAAATTATTTACATATTTTAATTTCTTCAATCATTTAATTAAAAAAATAGTAACCATAAATTAATTGGTATACCATTTAAAGATTGAACATATATACAATTGAAAAGATTGTTATAGCGATAGTTTCATTTGTCACTTCAATTTTAAATCAAAATTACAAAAATAAAAACATTTACAAGAAATTAAACTATATTCTTTTACAACAATGAGACACGTGATACTACCACTATAACAACATTTTAAATTGCCATAAATGTGTAATTTTTAAATAGTATACCTATTAATTTATCTTTAAATGGTATATATGTGTTGTTCTCTTCCAGATTTATTGTATGTTGTCATGTGAAGAGTCTTCAAACTCTTGACACTAGCTTACCTAACATCTGGATCATATTGTTTTATATTTTTTTCTCATTTAATTATACTTTATTATACCCTTTCATATTCATTATATTAAAAATTTGAATTAAATGATAGAATATTTAAATTATTATGAATGTTAATATCACTGTTACAATTTAAGATTATGAATTACGAAAATTTATAAATATAAACAATATCAGTTACAATTCCGTAGTATATCATATCATTAATTAATTATATTATTATGAATGCTAATTTCACTCTTACAATTCAAGATTAAAATCGAATTAATAAATTTTATAAACACAAACAATATCAGTTACAATTCGAGACTATATTGTTAGGAAATCAATAGGATGCGGAAGCACCGGATCGAGTTAATTGGAAATAAAGAGAAGTAAATAGAGAGACAAGAAATATTGACACACAATATTTACGTGGAAAACTCTAAATTCGAAGAAAAACCACGGACAATCATGACAAAATAATTCCACTATGTAAAAAGGAGAGTACAAGAAAGTTCTCTAAAATGATGAGAACTGAGAGTCAACAAATCCCCAAAAATATGAGGACTAAAATTACTCTCTCAAATGGAACTAAAAAAAATATTAAGATGAGTTAAAACTCTCTCTTTTTCTCTCAAAGAAAATATTTTTCTTTCACCCTCTTTTTCTTTCTCTCTGCACCGTGTCTTGAATATGCAAATCAATGCCTTTTATAGGCAATTGATGAACTAAAAAAGTCATGCCATTTACGGAACATACGGAGCAATAAATGGACAAAAAGTGGCAGAAATTATTCACATGGAATGGTCAAAGAAAGTGGCTAAAGTTTGAGCCACCTGCCACCTTTGACTAACAATCTCCACCTTGGCTCAAAATTTGATAAGTTGCTTATCATTAGATAAAGTCCCAAAGGACATCTATGTGCTGTAAAGACCAACTAAGTTCAAACAATGTTGAAACTTAGCATTTTGAAGTGGCTTAGTAAGTATATCTACTGGATTCTCAGAAGTATGAATCTTTTGCACCATAACTTTCACCAACAGAAACAATATCACGGATAAAGTGATTTTTACATCTATGTGTTTGGTCTTTTCATGGTAACGACTATTCTTGGTCAAATGGATAGCACTCTGGCTATCACAAAACACAATAAGAACCTTTTGTGTGAGACCAAGTTCATTGACCAAACCTCGAATCCAAAGAGCCTCTTTCACACCTTCAGTTGCTGAGATATATTCTGCTTCAGTTGTAGACAATACAGCAATAGATTGAAGTGAAGCTTTCCAACTGATAGCAAAATTACAGAGAGTAAAGATGTAACCAGAAAGAGATCTTCTTCTATCAAGATCACCACCATAATCCGAATCAACAAAACCTGCAACATCATTGGTTGTAGCTTTGCATCTATCAAATACTAAGCCAATATCTATAGTACCTTTAAGATATCGAAAGATCTATTTGACAGCACTCTAGTGATCCTTTCCAGGATTATGCATGTACCTGCTCACCATGCTGACAGCATATGCTATATCAGGTTTAGTGCACACTATAGTATTATAGTATACATTAAACTGCCAACTGCACTAGCATATGGAACATGTGTCATTCGCTTCATCTCTTCTTTTGTTTCTGGACAAAGTTCTGATGATAACTTGAAATGTGCAGCAAGTGGAGTGGCAACAGGTTTACTGTTGCTCATATTAAATCTGTCAAGCAATCGCTCAATATATTTTTGTTGAGATAAGATCAATTTACCAGCTTGACGATCCCTGTGAATCTCCATGCCAAGAATTTTCTTAGTTGCACCTAATTCCTTTATCTCAAACTCACTATTGAGTTGAGCTTTCAATTTCCTGATCAAAGACTTGTCACATGATGCAATCAATATATCATCAACATAAAGTAACAAGTATATGAAAGTTTCATCAGAAAATTGTTGGAAGTATATACAGTCATCATATTGACTCCTGGAATAACCTTGCCCAAGCATAAAGGAATCAAACCTTTTGTACCACTGTCTGGGAGCTTGCTTAAGCCCATATAAAGATTTCTTCAGTCGACAAACAAGATGCTCCTTACCAAGAACAACAAATCCCTCTAGCTGATGTATATAAATTTCTTCTTCCAGCTCTCCATGTAGAAAAGTTATCTTTACATCAAGTTGCTCCAATTCCAAATCAAACAGAGCAACAAAAGCAAGCAAAACACGAATGGAAGTATGACGAACAACAGGTGAGAAAATCTCATTAAAGTCAATACCTTCCTTTTGATAAAAGCCTTTGACGATTAATCGTGCCTTGCATCTAGGATCTTCAACACCAGGAATACCATCTTTCCTTTTGTAGATCCATTTACACCTTAAAGGTCGTTTGCCTTCAGGGAGCTTTGTCAAACTCCAAGTGTTGTTTTTATGAAGACTTTCAATTTCTTCATTCATAGCCACTAGCCACTTAAATGAATCAACACAAGAAATAACTTTAGTATAGCTGGCAGGTTCAACATCATCATTTACCTCTTGTGCGATAGACAATGCATAAGCAGTCAAATTATCATCATCAGTGTATCTAGTTGGCCTTTTGATCTGTCTTCTTGGCCTATCTCGAGCAATATTATAATCATCCTGTTGTTGAATAGGATGACTAGTATGATCATCAATATGATCATCAGTGCTAGACTCAGTGGTAGAGGAAGATGGGACATCAACATTAGGAGCTACAGACTTCAATTCCAACTCTACCTTCTTGCTAGTACCCTGTAGATTATTAGTACTAGAAGAAGACATGGAAGATTGTTTCCCAGAAGATAATAATGTATCCTCATTAAAAGTCACATCTCTACTGAGAATTAATTTTCGTGACTTAGGATCAAAACACCATAAACGATATCCTTTAGATTCAGATGCATAACCAAGAAATATGCACTTAATAGCTCTTGGAGCTAATTTTCCATCATTAACATGTGCATATGTAGGACATCCAAAAATTCTAAAATTAGAATAATCAACAGGATTACCTGACCAAATTTCTTCTAGAATTTTGAAGTCAAGAGAGGAATATGGTGATCGGTTAATCAAGTAGCAAGCTGTGGATGCTGCCTCGACCTACAACTCACGTTGATGCCATAACCCAGCATTTGAGAGCATACAACGAGCTCTCTCAAGGATAGTTCAGTTCAAACGTTTAGCGACACCATTCTGCTAGGGTTTGCCTGGAATGGTCATCATATAGAGACGTCCTCCATAATAGTCATCATATAGAGACGTCCACCAGACTTTACGAGAAAAATCATCAATAATAGTCATCATATAGAGACGTCCTCCATAAGAAGGAACTTTTGAAGGTACCCATAGATCAGAATGAATGTAATCAAAGATACCTTTTGTACGGTGAGTTACAGTGGAGAAGCTAACTCTTTTCTATTTCCCAAAGATACAATGTCCACAAAACTCCAACTTACCAATACCTTGATTACCAAGAAGACCTTGCTTGCTCAAAAGGTGTATGCCTTTTTCACTCATATGGCCCAGGAACATGTGCCATAATTCGGTGACATCTTTATCAGGCATAGAAGATGAAATAGCTGCTAATCCTGTTACTATACAGATCCTTGCAAGATATACAAACTACCAACACAGTTAGCTTTTAATAAAGTAAGGGCACCTTTAGATACCTTTAGAACTCCACCTTCAGCTGAATACTTGCACCCAAGAGATTCAAGGGTGCCAAGAGAAATTAGATTCTGCTTCAAGTCAGGAATAAAGCAAACTTTGGAAAGAGTCTTGATAATGCCATCACGAGTCTTGATCTAAATAGTACCAATTCCTGTAATCTTACATTGGGTATCATTACCCATTAAGACAATACCACTATCAATAGATTCTAAAGTGGTAAATAAGTCCTTATAAGGATACATGTGAAAAGTACATCCAGAATCAAGAATCCACTCATTTTTGTTCCTCTTATCAGAAGAGACAGAGATCATAACATCACCATCGGAATCAGTCCCAATATTAGCAGCTTCAGCAGGTTGTTTGTTTTTCTCTTGCTTTTCTTGTTTCTTTTTCAAGATAAAGCAATCAGAGATATCATGCCCATATTTCTTGCAATAGTGACAGGTTTTGTTGGATTTACGTCCTCTAGATTTGGATCTGCTTTTCTTGTTACTAGTACTCCATTTTTCTTGAGTTCTACCCCTGACACTTAAACCCTCACCCTTGTCCTCAGTATGAATATCAAGATCAAACTTTTCCTTGGACAATAAATTAGATTTAACATTTTCAAAGGATAAGGTATCATTATTGCTGTATAACATAATTTCTTTAAAGTGTTTATAGGTAGAAGGTAAAGAGACAACCAACAAAACAACTTTATCTTCATCATCGATTTTGATATCGATATTTTCTAGATCCATAATAATAGAGTTAAATTCATCAAGATGAGATTGAATGGGAGTACCTTCGACCATACGGATCGTGTATAGTCGTTCTTTGAGACGAAGCTTGTTTGTGAGGCTTTTGGTCATATATAGAGATTCCAACTTTAACCACAAAGCAGCAGCGGTGGTTTCATTGGCTACCTCACGAAGAACCTTCTTGGACAAGCATAGTTGGATTGCTGAAAGTGCCTTTTCATCCAACTCATCCCATTGCTCATCGGTCATGGAAGTCGATTTTTCCAACTTTCCGTATAAAGCTTTCTTTAATCCGTTCTGGATGAGAACGGCTCTCATTTGGACTTTCCAAATAGAAAAGCTAATCTTGCCATCAAACTTCTCAATATCAAATTTGGTGATGGTAGACATCTTGAATCTCCAATTGAACAAGTGGCTCTGATACCACTTGTTAGGAAATCAGTAGGATGCAGAAACACCGGATCGAGTCAATTGGAAATAAAGAGAAACAAATAGAGAGACAAGAAATATTGACACACAATATTTACATGGAAAACTCTAAATCCAGAGAAAAACCATGGACGATCATGAACAAAATAATTCTACTATGTAAAAAGGAGAGTACAAGAAAGTTCTCTGAAATGATGAGAACTGAGAGTCAATAAATCCCCAAAAATATGAGGACTAAAATTACTCTCTCAAATGGAACTAGAAAAAATATTAAGATGAGTTAAAACTCTCTTTTTCTCTCAAAGAAAATATTTTTCTTTCACCCTTTTTTTCTTTCTCTCTGCACCGTGTCTTGAATTTACAAATCAATGCCTTTTATAGGCAATTAATGAACTAAAAAAGTCATGCCATTTGCGGAACATACAGAGTAATAAATGGAGCAAAAAGTGGCAGAAATTATGCACATGGAATGGTCAAAGAAAATGGCTAAATTTTGAGCCACCTGCCACCTTTGACTAATATATATCATATCATTGATGTTATATTTTAAATAAACATAACTAAACGTACAAGATCAGTTACAATTTCACGTTAAGCAAACCTTTTATAAAGCATCTCCATTAATTTACAAGACAAAGTAAATTTTGTTTCTTATATATAATCAAACATTCCAAATTAAATTTAATGGTTAATTATTGATATCTGATTAATAATTTGGATGTCAAAGAATTGGAATAATCTGGCGAAGTCGACGCTCCAAGTGGTTGCTTCTGGGATGTTGCTACGACTTTATCTTTTGCCTTTTTAGCTTTGGATTGTTTGAGCTCTTGTAACTCAGCTCGTAGTTGTCTGATCAACTCATCTTGAATTAGGTCGTGTCATCACTACCGTTCTTCCTTAAGTTGGATTTGATCCCGACGCTTCCACAATGTAAGTATTGTAATCCAGTACCAAAGGTTTTATACGTGTTGAATCTTGCATGTGTCCTTCCGACATGGTAGGTCGCCTAGATGGATCCATTCTTGACTTTCTGTTTTAATAATGCGGGGTATAGAACTTAATTTATAGGTCCCATCAGGTATGCCAATGAATTATGTGGTATGCAAGGGGTAGCGGGACCATTCTTACAACTGATGTTGAATCACACAAGCTTAGTGAAAGCATAATGCCTTCAACTTCAGTGTGCAGTATTCTCTTTCCTCGTCTTGGAACAAGTGGTGGTGGTACCTGTAAAGAGTCTCTGAAGCTTAAGTCAGTACGGTTCTCAATACCAAAGCATTCAAAGTGAAAAAATGACTTACTTTGATCATCATAAATGATGGTATTTATATCCATTGTGGAGGCCCAACTCATGATTTGATGTGTGTCAGATGACTAAGCTACTTATGCCATTATACCAGTCGAATCAAAGACAGGGTGGGATGTTAATTCATTGGTTCGTGCCTTCATGCCGCCACTTGGTCAGATCAATGGTTTAACCTTTTCCTTTAGTCTGCGCACCGATATGAATATTGGATCAAATGTAAACACAGTAGAAAAAATGCATATATTATGCTACCATGTACCCATACTTACAATTAAAAGAATTAATATGAATATTTGTAGATAGAAGAGTGAGTATCCATAAATATTTATTTATATTTTATATTTTTTAAAATAATATTATATAATATTATTTTATTAAGATATAATGTAAATTAATACTATATAATATAATTATGACTTTTAACAAAAAATAATATTATGTAACATTAAAAAACATTATCTCATTATAAACAAATAAGATGTTATAATCTTTAATAAATGTAAATACTTAAGCGATATCCACAAGGTGAATAACACAACGCTTATATTCGTATGGTTTAAAAATATACTATGGTAGGTAGCCACCAAAATAGATTGTTCACTCTGAGTAGGTAAGATTAAACCCTAAAAAGTTACTCTGGGAAAATTAAGGTTTATTTCTCAAAATCTCACTTAGTATACGCGACTAAGAGTTCTTATTTAATTGAAAAAAGGAGGCTTTACTTGGGTCCAACTACTAAAAGATAACAATCATCCAATGAGAGAAATCAAAATATTATTTCTTAAAATGTCACTTAGTTTACAACGAGGCTAAGAAGCTTTATTTATACAATAGAAAAAAAAGAACGTCTTACTTCGGCCTAACAACTAAAAGATAACTGGGGAGAATCAAAATATTATATATAGTTTTCCTAAAAAAAGAGAAAAAGGGAATCTCTTTCCCAATCCAAAAAAACATAAATCTTTTTACCACATCTAAAGAAGAATTTATATAGATTTGAAGTAATCCACACCATTCTCACGTCGTTACCGCAAGGTATTAGGAAAGACTTTTCTATACCCATAATCGAATTAGTGCAACCCATTCAACAACCACATCTTGTATTCTGCTGCCGGCTTCTATTGCTATTTGCTATAGCTGCCTTTGCTTTTTCATATAAGACAAAGCTACACAACATGGAAAACAAGGTTATACGTCTATCTTTTCTGTTTAATTTACTTATTTTAACTTGAATTTAGTTTATATTAAGTGGTCGTATTTAGTTTATTGTCATCCCATGTCAACAAATCAATTGTCCACCATTTCATAAAAAAAAGGAGCAAAAGACCAACTAAATTTATACAATGAAATATAAATATAAATATAAATATAAAAAAAGTAAAGTCTCGTAAATTAAAGTTGAAAAAATGTAATTAAAGATTATCCTTTCCTTTATTACCATTAGAATTTAGAGGGAGTATGGTAAGAGAAGCATGATTCCACGTGTGGACCAACTACGTATTGCGCCAAGAATGGACACGTGTAGAAGGGGCCAGGCTGGTTCCACCAAGGAGAGGACCCCACAAAATCATAGGGACACGTGCCTTAACCTGTTAATCACATGATCAAATCCCGTGGCCCAACATCAACCACTTACCACGCTCCACGGACCACCTCACTTTCCTCACCCACCCGGCCCCACCTCTTTGGGCCCACCATTTAACACGTGCACAAACATCCTCACCTCACGTGACCCCTCTCTCGTTGACCCACCTATCACACTCCGAGTCAGCTACTCCCCCACACCGCCAACCTCACACCGTCTCTCACCACCACCAGTTAATACTTTAACCCCAACCTCGCACGTGCAAACCCCATCCAGCACGCGTGGGACCATGCCTCTTTTCGCTCAAAAAAGTCCCAATTTCTTTCATTTCACTGCCAGTGCCACCTTCCCAATACCAACAACATAATAAAATGAACTAGCAAAAATATTTAAATCCTAACATAACATTAGCCAAAACAGCAAATATAATCCAAATTTTTAAAAAAACAACTACCTCTATTCTTTTTTTTTGTTCTCAAGAGGGGGAAACAAAAAATAGTCAAAGGTCTAAACATGTTTTTCCTACCAAAAGTTCAAGGCTTTGAGGTAGATGGAGAAGGTTCAGAATTAGCAGAAGGGCGACCCAAGAAGTGGAGCTCTTTCTTGTCATAAATTTCCAAAGAGAAATCCCTGAGCATCTGGGTGGGGGTTGAAGCGGCGGAAGAAGAGGACACTGTAGGAGCCATAGTGGATGCAGAGTTAGCAGAATCCGAGGAAACAGCACCATTTGAAGAAGAGTGTTGTTGACCATGTTGTTGCATAGCAGAAACAAAACCCGAAATGGGTCTAGCTTGAACATTGAAAAACGGGGCCGCAGTTGCAGGAATTGCCCAATACTGAGGTGGATTAGAAGAGTTAGGGAACATGAAGAAAGGCCCTGTAGCAGCATTAGACCCAGGCCACAATGGAACTAGTCCACTCCCACTACTACCACCAACACTGCCACTACCACTATACACGCTTTGTGCAATTGGTGCCAACCCTGAAGCCACCGAAACTTGGGTTTCATTCACGTCGATGAATTCACTGTTGGATGCTCTCCTCCTTCTTTTCCTCATAGTGTCTTCCCCCTCCCCCTCTGGTCTTGCCGCCGAGGATGTCGGAATTTTAAGGGTGCCATCAACGGAAACCGCGATGGCGGGGATGGTTCCGGTTCCCGTGGCTTCGATGATGGCGGGTTCGGCCTGCTCCAGCAACCACCGGATTGTTTCTCCGTCGGACTTGTGACCCAGCTCGCGCGTCAGCTGGAAGATTCTCGCGGCACACGGCGCCGGCATCCGGATTCTCCGGCCGCGACCCTCCACCTTCGTGTGACGGTCCCTCGATGGTCTCTTCGCCGCCGGCGTCGTCATCGTTAACGGCATCGGGATAACGCTCGTCGGAGCAGACGCGCCCATGTTTTGCTCCGTGTCCGTGAGCTCTTCTTTCAGTGGGGCCGCCGTTGCCGATGGTTGTGCTGGCGGCGGTGATTCCTGCGGGTCTACCATTGATGGCGGCGTCTCCGAGTGAGAGATGTCGGCGCTGCGGGTGTCGTCGTCGTCTTCGTTGAAATCGCCGTCGTGGGTGGGATTCGCATCCATCCTGAACAAGAATGAAATAATCGAAGATTTAACAAAGACCCAGAGAAGTATGATTGAAACCCAGATGATGAAGAATGAAAAAGGTTTCGAATTTACGAAATTCAGAAGCAGTGAAAAGAACTCGAATTCTTACAGTGTGTTTTTGTTTGCAGGGGAAGGAGAGAGGGGCAGAGTTTTTTGATGCGTTGACTGTGGTTTGAAGCTTTCTGGCACTGCGAAGGATTATTAGAGAGACTAATTCAGAATTGGAAGAGAGATTTTTGTAATTAAAAAAATTATATGAGTAAAAAAAAAAAGACAATAAAATTGGGGACAACAAGGAACACAGAGAGAAACAAACCCTAACCTAACAATGTTTTGGAAGAGAGGGACCCTCAGTTATCCGTGCGGAAGAGAGGGACCCCCATACTTTCCCTTCTGTATTTATTTGCACAGTGAAATAGAATTAATGGCTGGATACGCTCTTCACATTAAATAGGCCTTTAGGATGCTGCCACGTAGCCAGTCTTGCATTTACTTTCCCTTTTGCTTATTTTTTTCCCCTGATTGTTAGTAATATTCTCACTTTAATTTTTAAACAATTTCTAAATAAATTCTAATAAAAAATCTTCTTTTGATTTGTAATATAAGACAAACCGATATTAAAATAATGTAAATTTAGTTCGGTGGATTTTGATATTTTCTTTATTTATTTTATCTAATTAGATTCTTGTCTTTATAATATGTTTTAATTCAATCTTTTATTTTTTAAAACTTAAATGAGTCTTTTATCTCTAAGATTCGTTTTCATTTAGTTTCATAACTAACCCTTGTTAAGTCATTAACTTTATTAGCAAAACTCTATTATTTCATTTTCTATCAAATGTGTATATTTTATGTTCAAATAATGAGTTATTAATAATAATAATAATAATAATAATAATAATAATAATAATAAATGGCACCATAAATCTTGTTTTGTAAGTTTCATTTTTTATCAAACGTGTAATCAATTTTCGTCCACGAGGATCATAATTTTTGTTAGGGTTTTTTTTTCTTTGTAATTGTTAAGTATTTTGTTTTAGTTTCGTAATTGGAAAATATAATATAATTTTTAAATATATAGGAGTGAATAAATTATTCATCTAATTCTTTTCCAATTTTAAAATTTATTGCTTAATTTCTTTATTTTTTCTTCATTAGTATGATCTAATAATATGATAATTTATGAGAGGAATTATTTTTCTTTTGTTAAAATATAAATTTCTGTTTCAATTATTTTATAAAAAATCAACAAATAATTTCATGAATATATGATAAACATGAGATTCTAAAAAAAGTATATAAGAGACCAGTTTGGCAAAAAAATAATAATAATAAGTAACAAAATCAAACTACCTTTAAAATTAAGGGAAAAAATAATTTGCCTAAAATTTGAAAAAAAAAAGTTAGATTAACCAATGTGTTGGAATTATTTTTAAAATTTTGTAGGGCTAATGATGATTTTAAATAGTGTCTAGAATATTCAGATGTCTAGTTTGTAATATTCGTAGCATAAGGCTATATCAAATTCTATAAAAATTACAAAATATTTATGATGAGATTAGAACTTTGTTAAATCAAATGGGTATGTAGATACATCTATTTACCACTAATCTACCATAACCTTTTTTACATAATGTGATTATTTAAATATATATCATAAAATTTAAATTATTTTTATAAATTCATATTAATTTATTATTTAATTTGTTATATATTATTAAATTATATATTTAATGATACTAGTTCAAAAGGAATCATAAATTATTGTCTTCACTAGTTAAATGACATATCTGATTTTATAAATATTATTTTTAAATAATTTTTTTTAATTCATTACCCAATAATCTAAATAACAACAATGGTATATGGTACGAATTTTTTGTGTGTAAATTAGATGAAAATATTTCCGGTACAATTTATATATATATATTTAAAAATTACACTAATTATTTTAAAATTACATCATGTTTTTAGAAATTTAATTATATATGTGTGTTTGGTCCAGTCCAAGACACTTTGAGAGTATAGTTTAGTATTTATGTTCATTTTGAATTTAATAGAGAAAAGTCAGAGTTTTAATTCTAGTTAAAGGGATATACCTAGAAATTAGTTTCGACTTTTCGTGAATCCAACCATATCTTAAATGTACCGACTACTTACCCTAGTTTAATTAAAAACTTAAATTCATTATTTTCTCTTTTACTCTCACAAACCCAGTCACTTCCACTCTCATTCTCCCTCACCCATACTTTCTCTTTCCCCCCTCTATCATAACACTTATTTTGCTCTTCTCCTTCCACCACCAAACCGTGGCCAACCCTTACCCCACTCCAGCACCACTTTCATTCCACTTTAGAGCAAAGAAGAGCTTTCTGTATCCTTTTCATCTCCTTTATATTCTCACGCAAAGGTACAAAAGGGAGGCAAGCTTTCTTTTTTCTTCTAAAACATAGGTGTGGTTCTAAAAACCCTTTTGGGTACCGTCTTCAATTTCATGAAATCAAACCTTAATTCTCCTAAATTCATGCTTGTAGGTGTGTTGTTTTCTTGTTGGTGTTGTGGAAAACATAACTCTTTCTTCTTTGGGTTTTTCGTCTGGTAAGTTAAAACTTACAAAAGTACTGTTTCCTTTCAATTTGTTACATTCTTGTGTTTTGAGTTTTTTAATACTCAAGTATTGGTTAATTTGTTGAGGTTGTGGCTTAGTTTGCTAAATTGTGTGAAATTGTATGTTGTTTATTTGTATATTGGAGCTAGAATCAAGAAGGGCACACAACCTTATAATTGTCTTCCTTTAAGTAACGAAGAGGAGATAATGTAGTGAACAAGTAAAGGATAAATAAGATTGTATGTTTAAGTTTAGAGATTTTGATAATTGATATGTGTAGAATTATTAGAATGTAATGTAGTTTTGAAATATGTGAATTGAAGGGATATAGTTACATTGACATTATAGGATATGGTTTAGTGTAGATTTGGAAATTTGAATATAATTACATGTTGGATTGTTAGGGTAAGATTTAGTTGTAAAACTTGATGATTTAAAGGTATTGGTATGTTGAAAGGTGGAGTATTGATAATTTGTGAAGATTGACAATTGAATTGAATTGAATGTTGTTTTTTTGAGATGATTTTTGAATTAAACACATGGATTGATGTATTGTGTGTATTTCTAGTATTGAATTGAGTGAGTATTCAAAGATATGATGATTGGCATATATGGTGTGTTGTGACATTGGGAATTCTATAGTTTCTGCTGGTTTGTGTCATTTCTACGTAAAGTAATCAACAACCATGATTGCGGTAATCGATTACCAAATCTCTGTTTGTTGAAGTAAAAACCTGATCCAGTAGTAGCCAATTATCCAATCAAGGTAATCAATTACCTAAAACATGGTAATCGACCACCAAAAATATGATAATCGATTATCCAAGTCTAATGATCAATTACCCATATCTTTGACTCGCAATAATCGATTATGCCCTATATGGTAATCGATTACTCTATTGTAAAGGGCATGAAGACACTTTTCTAACCCTGGTAAACTCTGTTGATGATATATTAATATGAAAATGAGATGATATATGCACTGGGTTGATGTATGGCATCCCTTTATGGATTAGGAATAACCATGTGGTTATGGAAAACTATTGAGTTGAGATCCAATATGTGATATAATAAAATGTATAAAGACCCTATGATTATGAAACATAAGGTTTCTTGTATGCTCTAGACGAGCTGTTCTAGAGTCGCCCGCACCGCAATATATGTATATTTGAGTCACAATGTGTGATAGTGTTAGAACTAAGTCTGAATGAGAGACTAAAAAGTCTAAACCCTTAAGATTTGTTAATAACACCTATCGAGGCTCTTAGTTGAATAAAAGTTTACTTGCGTGTTTACTAACATGGTCCAACAAGTATTTTAGAAAAAGTCTGAAGTGCACTAGTTGAAAGAAAAATGAGGAGTCCATTAAACAAAATTCATTTCAAAGACAAGTTTGGTTCAATCATATAAAGTAGTCCATCAGGAATGTATAAGAGAAGTCTGAATGCATTACCAGACCCTTGAGAATCATCTTTCTCAAAGAACATCTTTTGAAAAAGCAACCTTCCCTTTCTATGAAAGCGTTAACATAATGTTTTGCCTCAAACCTTCACCTTTCATCAAAAAGGAAAAAGACAAAAAGATGAGGATCACATGCACAGGAACCCAGGAAAATGCCTCACATATCTCAAAGCATCAGAAAAAGCTAAAACTGTGGTAGAATAAAGGCCTAAGGTCAACCTCTACAATGGTGTACCCTTTAGCTTGAAATAGCTAAGCAAATAGGTATCCTTTGATATGAGATTATCAAGGATCAATATTTTGGTATAAGCTTTGAAGCACGCCTGATTCATACCTTGCCATTGTATACTTCTTCAAAGTCAAATATGATCAGCGACTGTCTTCTCTAACAGCTGATCAACAACTATCTCAACAACACTATAAATATGAGAAGATCAGAAACTTTGAAGAGCTTCTAAGAACGTGTACTCAAATCAAAAGTGCTTGCTAGCAAACTCCTAAGCTTTTCTTTGTTCTTGCTTTATAAGAAACAGTCTTTCTTGTTGTTATTTCCCTAGCAGACCTTGGCTTGCTTATCATAAGTTAGCATATTCTCTGTTTCAATCATAAATCTCCTTGTACGCTGAGTTATCTTTATAAGACAATCTTCATCTATTACTCATACTTTATGTAACAAGTCTGGTGTGCTCATTAGCCTGTAGGTTAAGTGGGAAATATTTATTTGGCCTAAAGAGGCTTTGGAAAGAATACTTGGGTTAAGTCAGAAGTTCCTGAAGTCAACAATAGTTGAAGCATAGGTTGTGTTTGTTGTGTAAAAGTTGTTTTTACATAGTGAAAATACTTCAAGTCTGAAGGTACTGGATGTAGCTTCTACTTTGGAAGTGAACCAATATAAATTTGTTGTGTTATCTTTTCTTTACCCTTTACTCTCTAAAGTCTGAATCTTCTTAAGTCTGAAATGTCTTTTAGACTGTTGTGAAAAGTCTGCACGAAAAATAGTTAAGACTTATCCAACCCCTCTTCTAAGTCTGACTCTGTACCATCAGACAGTGTTACACGAGAAGTTTTAGTTTGATACAGATAAAATTATGTTATAAGAATTTTTATACTATAGTGATTACCCACTAGTTATAATGGATCCATCATGACATAATTGACTAAAATAGACAAATGTTTAAATGAATCACATTGTATGACATATGCATAACATTGCATTTTTCATGTGCTTGGATTTGAATAAGTTGTTATGCTATGATTGTATGCTTAAGTGATTCTATTTCATT
Organism: Clitoria ternatea; assembly: GCA_037962975.1. NCBI lineage: Eukaryota > Viridiplantae > Streptophyta > Magnoliopsida > Fabales > Fabaceae > Clitoria > Clitoria ternatea. Next base: position 99,377,606 of record CM075674.1, on the reverse strand, counting down.
TTGTACTTAATTTATACATAATCTCATTCCTCTTTATTTGTGCTTAGTGAATATGAATCAGGGTAACACAGGGTGAATCTTTTAGAAGCGCTGGATGACAATGCAAGGAAGCATGAACATGATTGTAATGTTTGTGTGAATATGTGTATGTTTATATTAAATAGTTTTGGTAACCTATCTTGGATAATGATAATTGGTCCTTTTTTGCTTGTAAATCTTTTAGACACAAGACTAAATTATTATGTTGGTAAACTGAATTGCTAACTAGTGTATATGTTATGGTAGGCATGTGATGCTTTAGCTTTGAGATATGACGTAATATATATATATATATATATATATATATATATATATATATATATATATATAGTTTATCGATAGTGAATCCTTGGATTAGACATGGTGTAGGATAGGTTATGTAAGTCTTCCCGGGACCTTGGAGCTTAGGTTGTGAATCTTGAGGTAATTGTTTAAGAAATGAAAAATTCTACTCCAATTTCCATTACACTTAAAACAATTACCTTAGGATTTATGATCAAAGTTTCAATCATCACATTATCTATGAAGACACTCTGACACTCAAGTCAGTACCAAATAAATCAATATCAGATCTTAAGCATGATTAGTGAACGTACCTTAATAAGGAGTAAATATATGGTATTTATAGATTTGAATGGTGAGAATGTCCTACATGGCGTTTCTTAGTATGAAATTCGTAAAAAGAGAGATAAAGATGACATGATCACATATATTCTTGACACCCTTTGCAAAAGAAATCATATCTAATGAATAAGTAATTATTTATTATTGAGTAAGATTCTTAATTATTGTCTGACGAATAAGTAACATATCTCAAAAATACCAAAGAAACCATATATGATGAATATGGATTTAATCATTTAATTTTTTATTTTAAAATTACATAAAATATTATACAAAAGAAATATATCTAAACAAAATTAAAAGTATATCCTACTTGAATATTATAATGGACTTTGTCCTCATATGAAACACGAAATAATTCACTAATGCAAATAATAGATACAAGGACAAGATATTAACTCGATTACAGGGAATCTGAGTTAATAAAGAGAGCGGTGACATTTTTGTAATGTTAAGTGAAATATTTGATCTCGATTACTTCGGAATCAAGTTTAAAATAAACATATAAACTCGGTTATATATATAACTGAGTTTATAAGGTTTATGAATTTATTTATTTCGGTATACATATAACCCTAAATCCTAAACCCTAAACCCTAAACTCGGTAATCAAGTTTATATGTATACCAAAATAAATAAATAAATAATGCATAAACCCTATAAACTCGGTTATATAATAATGCATAAACCCTATAAACTCGGTTATATGTATAACCGAGTTTATATGTTTGCTTTAAACCTAGCCCTACCTTTTACGTTTCATCATTCGTTGTCTCCTTCAAACTTACCCATGGCGGCACACACTCTCGCCCTCTCACCCTCACTGTCGGTTAACTACGACATCCTCTATGGGTTTCTCACGCACTAACCCTCTCGTCTCCATCATCAAGCCACACTATCGTCATGGTTCGTCGTTCTAAAGTTCCAGTAGAACCGCATTACTTCGCGTCACCTTCACGGCTTTACACTGTCACCGTCGGCAGATGCGCACTAAGTCTCTCATCTCTATATTCCTTCGTCCTTCACAATATAGGTTTGGTTACCTATCTTAGGAACTATTTTAGTTTTAATTAGTTCTAGTCCATTATCGCATCTTGGCCCGTGTATGCTTTGTTTTCACATTTTATAGGTAAATAAGTATTAAAAGGCCCAATTTTAGGTTCAAAAGGAGTGCAAAGCATGACATAAGAGGTCAAGAGATAGGACCAACTGACCAAAGGAAGCCTAACTAAACCCATACACCTTGTTGGTGAACGCTGAAACCTCATCGTGAGCGTATGGCCTTGGCTATGGAGTTGCTTTGTTCTTCTTGTTACTTTGTTTTGTTTTATGTTTTGGGTTCGGCCAACTTGTAATTAGAGGGTTAGGTTTATTAGGTTAGTTCAAATTCCTTGGAATAGGTTTGAACAATTTAAGTCATTGTTTATGCTTTCCCAGGGCTGAGAAGATCGAGAAAGGAGCCATTGTTTGTTCATTCTTCAGAGTAAATCCACATTTTGTCAAAGTATAGCTTAGAATCGAAATAGGTTCTCCTTCATCTTTCTTTTGTCTTTGTAATTGCTCATGAGTTATACAATGAGTGCTTTATTCATTGTTATGTATTGTAAGTAGTTCTCTTTTACTCTTAGGATTAGAGAGTAGTCCTTATTTAAGAACAGTGTGATGTAATTGAATCTTTTTATTAATTCAAATTCTAATTTAGTCTTATGTTTCATTTCTATATGTTTTTATTATCTTTCTCCAATCATCTGACAACTGTGAGACTATGAGTGATTGTAAGGAAAGATTGAAAGGTGAACATGCAGTTAGTCCTTGTTAGGATCAAAGTAAGGGAAGGACTAAGAGGTAAGCCAATAAAACTAAATAAATTAGAATTAGAATTAATATTAGGTGACAATTATTGAACTTAATTCCTAAATTTGGAATAAAACCATGTTCCCAAGAGTATCTTTGATAATCATTGGTTTGTACCTATGCTCTCAATTGTGCTTTCTTTATATTTATTTTTATTTTCTAAATCTCTAAAACCAAACCCTTTAACACTCAAACTATAATTTTTTGATTGAATCAGTGCTCAGTAAAATGGGTATAATAACTTTTTAGCGTAGTTACCGAAGACTATGGTCTACTGGAATCAGTGATTTGAAAAAATCATAGGATTGGGCAATCCTTATTTTTCTGTGTTTTTTAAATTAAAAACAAATTATATACATTTTTGTTATCTTTTTGTTATTTGATTTGGTTTAGTTAAGATTTACTAGGATTAAGATTAATTTGAATTTTGAATTTGTGTGCTTTTGTTTTGTTATGAATATTTTTATTTTCAATTTTGTTTGATTTCTTTATTTGTATGATTTCTATTTCATTTTATTTCCGGATGTCATATGCTTGATGTTCTTATTTGTCATATTGTAGGAAATTCCTTTTTATGCACAAAACAAAAGCATGTAGCAATACAATTCTATTCGTACTTGACTAAAAGATGGAGATATTTACTAGAAATAAAAAAGGGAAATTGTGCTCATGGGAGCAAGGACATGAACAATAAAGTTTACACAGAAAAGAGGTTGAATAGTGTGATTGAAAATTTTGACAAATTCTTTTCACAAAATAGGTATTCTGTGACGTCCCGTGTAATTTTCCGAATAAATTTTTCGCGTTTTTGAAAGATCAATTTAAAATTCATAAATTAACTCAGAGTTCACATAAAATTCGATAATTGCGGAATATTATCATGCATACTAGTCGTGATTAATAAGATTCATGAAATATTTGCATAGCGGAAACGATTTAGAAGTAACAGTACATAGTACGTAATATTTATTACAACCCATTAAATTAAAGTCCAAGTAATAATTCAAATAGGCATCAATCATGGCATCACTCTTCATTCTGCGTGGCATTCATTGTAAAAATTAATGTAGGAGTGAGACAGAATATAGAATAAATATAAAATAAATAAAATTGCACAAACACAATCAACAAACCATAATGATATGATGAATATGCCAAACAAGTTCATTTATATTTAATAAGTCTTTAATTAGTCAAATGATGTCATGCTGGATCCATTTGGTTTGGTGGGAATACTGCAGTAATAGTCTCATAGAGACACAAATAGGGCTTTAGCATATACCATGAATCCCTACACTTCATGGTGCTTAAGTACCGAAGTACACAAATATCATAAGTAGGGCTTTGCATAAACCATGAATCCCTACACTCCATGGCGCACAACAAAATAGGGCTTAACTCGTCATAGAGTAACCCCCCACCAGGGTAGGCAATCATGGAACCTCTAAATTCCATGGTGCGTCCAAATACTTATGATGCATGAATGCCTTTAATTCTTATTATCATTTAACATACCATGATATATTAATTTCCAAAACCACTTGGAAAACCACAAGTCCTCAAAGGACACATCACATATAATAATTTTTCAGAATCATGGACTTACTGTTTCAACCACATGTAACAATAACCGCAAGGCATTCATGTACATATAAATTAATTTCGTTATTCATAATTATTCACCACCACAATATACAAACTGTATGATACTCAACAACATTCACAATAATTCATAATCACTGAAGAATTCAATAATAAATTATTACCCATAGAGAAAATATCATTTTTATCCATAATAACCATTATAAGTAAATTTCAGCATTTCCAAACAGCGACATACATTAGTAAAATGGTCATAACATGAGCAAATCAAATCCTTTTTATGTGATTCCACTTTCTATAGCTTAATAACATAAATATCTACAACTTTTGTGAAGACCATAAATTCAAATTCTAAACAGAACCATCACTTATTCACAGAATACAAAACTGCCTCAAAGAGGATTCTTAAAACGTACACAGATTAGTATTTTTAACGTTTCTGGAGCTACAAAAACAATTTTGGCATGAAACCAGTTCTAAATTATTCTTAACACAAATATCTACAACTTTCATGAAGATCATAAATCCAAATTCTAAGCAGAAATACCATTTATCCATAAAATACAACACTGCCTCCAGATGAGCTTTCAAAACGTACATATATTAGTATTTTCAACGTTTCTGGAGTTACAAAAATAGTTTTGACATGAGACCAGTACTGAATTACTCTTAACATAATTATCTACAACTTTCATGAAGACACCAACCACTAATTCACAACACAAAATTCCCAGTTTTGAAAATAAGATTCGGATTTCATAGTTAACAGATTTACAGCTTGTACATACTTCAGTATTTTAGGCATAACTCAAGATACAAAAATCATTTTGACTTGAAACCACTTTCTACATATCCATAACACAATTATCTACAACTTTCATGAAGACATCAAAGGCTGAGTATGCTTGTAAAATTCCCAGAATGTCAAAATATGCACAGAACATAGCTTAAACATTTCACTCGGTCATGCTGTAGTGTTTTGGCTATAAATTTTGCTATACATATCCAAATCAGTTGAATCAGGTATCAAAATTCACATAACAAAAAGATCTACAACTGTCATGAAGAAGTCAGAGTCAAATTCATACGTTTTCAGCTTCAAAATTAAGCAACAAGATACGAAATTAAAACTGGAATCCTAAAACAGCATACAACTCTACCCATTTCATAAATATTCATAACCCTGTCCCCTCTTACTTGGTTTGCCGACTGAAAATGGCCTCTTGCTGTCCTGGCTTCTGTTCGAAGGAGTATTGAGGAAGGAGGGAAATCAAGGTAAGGATAGTTCACTAGCTTTGTTCTAATGCGTTCAAGTCTTAGTAAAAAGCAGAGTTAATAATGCAAAACAAGTGGGAAACAACTTTTCCATTAGTGGATGTTTAGTGCTGTTAGTGGAGATAATGGAGGATAAAAAAATAAGAAAGTGGCTTATAATGGTCCACTTCTGGCCGTCCACCCACTAGGGTGAGTAATAATGGTTTTGGTTGCATTAAAAATTACATAAGAGACAAGAAAGGAGTCAAAAGTTACTCCTGGCACTGAAAACCGACTGGAATTCCACTCGGTTAGCCTATAAACCGACTGGAATTCCTCCAGTCGTGTGAAGAAGAAGGGAAACCGAGTCCTCTCACTCCAGCGGAAACCGAATCACTTGAGCGAGTGCCATATAATGCACTGGCAGAGGGGCTTCGCTCAAGCGAAAACTGACTCGCTTGAACCAGACACTCTCCCTCCCCAAAACCGATCCTTCATTCACTCGGTTTTCACTTCAACATCTTAATCCACTCAGTAGAAACTCTTGAAACCGAGTCTTCACCTATTATTCACTCGGAATTGGTTCTATTTGAAACTCTCAGTCTGATTTCTCTTCCTTGGAGGTGACAGTCGGAGTTTCCTCACTCGGACTTACTTATAAAATATCTCACTCGGCTTATTCTCCCTGAAACCGAGTCAGTTCTTCTCTATTTTCCACTCGGCCATTTCAAATCATTATTAAGCCGACTCATTCCACTCAATTATCCACTCGGTAATTTAATTAAAACCGACTCCTCTTCCTTCATCCTTTCACTCGGTCAAGTCGTCTCAGACTGACTCAATGCTCCCAGGTTTCCACTTGGCAGAAGCCCTTGAATTGTTCTTCATTCGGAATCCTCTAAGGTTTTCACTACTCGGAAAAGGACAATATGCATAAGCTTCACTCGGTATGTTACACAATTCTAATTCCTCTTTCAGAAACACCTCATTCTTTTTATACTCGGAGGTATTCCTCTGAGTCCGACTCCAACACTCAGGTTTTCCACTCGGCAAGGTAATCCTTATTGCTCATCATTCACTCAGTTTTCATTGCCAAAGAGGACTCAACATTAGGTCAGTCGTTGCTCGGTAATTCATCTCCAAACCGAGTTATTCCACTCGACTGTTTACTCGGTAAATTTATTAAAACCGATTCCCAATTCTTGGGTTTTTGCTCGGTAGAACTTTCATTCGGTATTGCATTATGATTGACTCGGAAACGAGTCTTTGGAAAAAGCTTGACTCAGGAATGAGTCTTTCTGGGGTGTTTGACTCGGAAACGAGTCACTCAGGAATAATTGGCTTGGAAAATGAGTTATTTGAAGTACTTGACTCGGAATTGAGTCTTCCTGAGATGTTTGACTCAGCAGTGAGTCTCTGAGACAAAATGTCACTCGGAATAAGTCCTCTTGACCATGTTCCACTCGGAAAAATACAATTTTCACTCGGTATTTCCATTTTCCACTCAGAATTCCTTTTGGTCACTCGGAATTTGCAGTTTTCACTCGGAACAGAGTCTCTTTCTCACTCGGACAGTTCTTTCTAAGGCATTTTCACTCGGAAATTGGGCCTTATCAATAAGGATCTATATAAATTCTAGAATTATACCCAAAAATGAAACTTTTGGAGCATTAAAAGCCATCCATAGAGTGTTTTATTCATTGATCAACACTTACAGACCTTCCATACTTCATAAATTACATAATTAAACTACTATTAAAGCAGGATATTACATTTCTCCCACCCTAATAAAAAATTTCGTCCTTGAAATTTAACTTAACGTACTCCTCAGTGAAACAGTCCTGGATACTGCGTCCTCATAGCATCTTCACGCTCCCAAGTCAGAGTTACTTCGTTTCCATGCAACCTTCACTAGTGGTACATTCTTGTTTCTCAGGCGTTTATTCGATCTTTCTAGAATCTGTGTAGGTTCTGTGGAGATGGTCAGATTTTCTCTAACTTCAATATCATCAGCAGCAATCACGTGAGTGGGGTCTTGTACATACTTCCTTAGTTGTGATACATGAAACATATTGTGCAGGTTTGCCAGGTGAGGAGGAAGTGCAATCTGATACGCCACTGTACCAATCCTCTTCAGGATCTCATATGGTCCAATGAACCTTGGACTCAACTTCTTACTCTTCAATGCTCGACCAATTCCCTTGTGAGGTGAAACCTTCAAGAATACATGATCACCAACCTGAAATTCAAGTGGTTTCCTCCTTTTGTCATAGTAGTGCTTTTGTCTATCTTGGGATGCCTTCATCTTCTCTCTGATTATTTCTATTTGTTCAGTAGTCTGCTGCACAATTTCAGGTCCTAACGCCAAACTTTCACCAGTTTCTAACCAACAAAGGGGCGTTCGACACTTTCTACCATACAATGCTTCAAATGGAGCCATACCAATACTGCTATGGTAACTGTTGTTATATGTGAATTCAATCAGTGGAAGAAACTGCTCCCAACTACCACCATGTTCAAGTACACAAGATCGCAGTAGGTCTTCCAGACTTTGTATGGTACGCTCTGACTGTCCATCTGTTTGGGGATGATAAGCTGAACTTAATCGAAGCTTTGAACCCAATTCCTGATGCAAGCTTCCCCAGAATCGGGAAGTGAACCTTGGATCTCTATCTGACACAATACTAGATGGTACACCATGAAGTCTTACGATCTTCTTCACATATAATTGTGCCAATTTTTGTAGAGAGTTCTTCATATTCATTGGGAGAAAATGAGCAGACTTTGTCAATCTGTCTACAATAACCCAGATTGCATCGTTCCCTGAACGTGTTCTTGGTAACCCTGACACAAAGTCCATTGAAATATCATCCCATTTCTAAACTGGAATCTCTAATAGTTGCAGTTCACCAGATGGCTTCTGGTGTTCCACTTTGGCTTTTTGACATACCAGACATGAAGACACATATTCAGCTATTTCTTTCTTCATCCTTGGCCACCAAAAGCTTTTCTTCAGGTCTTGATACATCTTAGTTGATCTAGGATGAATGCTCAACATACTTTTATGTGCTTCTTCTAGGATTGTCCTTCTCAGACCAACATCATCTGGTACACAAATTCTGCTTCTGATTCTCCAAATTCCATCTGATCCTTCTTGTAATCCCATATCTTTTCCATTCGCCTGTAATTCTCTCAACTCTTGTAATGGCAAATCTTCTTTCTGTCTTTCACTTATCAGCTTCAGGAAATCATTGGTTATCTTCAAAGTTCCCAAGATCATATTCTTTGAAGATTTCATCTCCACACCCAAGTTCATGTCTCTGAACTGTTCTATCATCTCCATTTCTTTTACCATCAAAGATGCCATGTGAATGGACTTCCGGCTAAGTGCATCTGCCACCACATTTGCTTTTCCTGGATGGTACTTGTAACGCCCCGAAACGTGGATTAAAATTTTCGAGTAAATTTTTCGCTTTTTCGAAAGATCATTTTAAAAATTATAAATTTAATTCAGAGTTTATATAACAATTAATAACAGCGGAAAAATTATCATACATACTAGTCGTGAATAATTAAATTCAAGAAAATATTTAAGTAGCGGAAACGATTGTGAAGATAATGGTACATGACATATTATATTTATTACAACCCATAAATTCAAAGTTTAGGTAATAAAACAAATAGACATCCATCATGGCATCACTCTGCATTCTGCGTGTCATTCACTGTAAAAATTAATGTAAGAGTGAGACAGAATATAGAATAAATATAAAATAGATAAAATTGCACAAACACAATCAACAATTCATAATGATATGATGAATATGCCAAACAAGTCCATTAATAGATCTTTAATTAGTCAAATGATGTCATGCTGGATCCATTTGGTCTTGGTGGGAATACTGCAGTAAAAGTCTCATAGAGACACAAATAGGGCTTTAGCATATACCATGAATTCCTATACTTCATGGCGCTTAAGTACCGAAGTACACAATATCATAAGTAGGACTTCTGCATAAACCATGAATCCCTACACTCCATGGCACACAACATAATAGGGCTTAACTCATCATAGAGTAACCCCCCACCAGGGTAGGCAATCATGGAACCCCTAAATTCCATGGTGCGTCCGAATGCTTATGATGCATGAATGCCTTTAATTCTTTTAACATACCATGATATCCACATTTCCAAAACCTCTTGGATACTACAAGTCCTCAAGGAACACAATACACATAATAATTCACAAAATCATGGATTTACTGTTTCAACCACATGTGTCAATAACCACAAGGCATTCATGTACATATATATTAATTATGTCATTCATAATTATTCACCATCACAATATACAAACTGTATGATACTCAACAACATTTATAATAATTCATAATTACTCAATAATTTAATAAATAATTTTTATACATAGAGAAAATATCATTTTCTTTCAAAATAGCCATTCTAAGTGACTTTCAGCATCCCCAACAGCAACATACATTAGCAAAATAGTCATAACATGGGCAAATCAACTCCTTTTTAGGTGATTCCACTTTCTATAGCTCAATAATACAATTATCTACAACTTTCATGAAGAAAACAGTTTCAAATTCCGAACAGAAATATTACTTATTCACGAAATACCACACTGCCTCAAGGTGAGTTTTTCAAAACGTACATATATTAGTAATTTCAGTGTTTCTGGAGTTACAAAAATGATTTTTGCATGAAACCAGTTCTAAAATACTCTTAACATAATTATCTACAACTTTCATGAAGACTCAAACAACTAATTCATACCACAAAATTCCCAGTATTGAAAACAAGATTCGGATTTCCAAAATTCCAGAATTTCAGAATTTCAGCTTGCACATACTTCAGTAATTTAAGCATAACTTGAACTACAAAAATTATTTTGATGTGAAACCACTTTCTGAAAATCCACAACTTAATTATCTAAAACTTTCATGAAGACATCCAAGGCTGATTATGCATGTATAATTCCCAGCATATCAAAATATACACTAAACATGAAGCAAATCTTTCACTCGGACATACAGTAGTATTTTGGCTATAACTTTTGCTACACATACTCAAATCAATCGGTTCAGGTCTCAAAATTCACATAACAAAAAGATTTACAACTTTAATGAAGACACTGATTACTAATTCTTACTACAAAATGCCCAATTTTAACAATAAGATACGAATTTCAAGTTCACAGATTTACAGCTTGTACATACTTCAGTATTATGAGTATAACTTGAGCTACAAAAATTATTTTAATGTGAAACCACTTTCTAAAGATCTACAACTTAATTATCTACAACTTTCATGAAGACATCCAAGGCTGATTATGCACGTACAGTTCCCAGTAAATCAATATATACACAAAACAAAGGATAAATCTTTCACACGAACATGCTGTAGTATTTTGGCTATAACGTTTGCTATACTTATTCAAATTACTTGATTCAGGTCTCAAAATTCAGATATCAAAAATATCTACAACTTTTATGAAGAAGTCAGAGTCAAATTCATAAGTTTCCAATATCAAAAATGAGCAACAAGTTACGAATAAATTCTGGAATCCTAGAATCAGCATACAATTCTACCCATTTCACAAATATTCACAACCCTGTCCCCTCTTACCTTAATGGAGGTTCCTAAAGTGGTTGAAAGTGTTGTATTATTGTCCTAGCTTCAGATCAAGAGTGAAATTGATGGAGAAAGTGAAAGAAAATAAGAGAGAGACTTCACTAACTTTAGCTTGTTCTAAGAATTCAGACTTGGGAACAAGATGTAGTGTTGATTTAATGATGTAAATGACAAGTGGGGGACAAGATTTTCATAATGGGATTGTAGTGGGATGTTAGGTGCATGAATTATGGTGATAATGGAGGTTTTAGGTGAGAAAAATGAGCTGGATTGTTGACCATTTCCGCAGCCTACATAATGTAATTTGTTTGATTGAAGTAAATATCAATTCTGACACTGTTTTGGTATTTTAGGCATATCTCTCTCATATCTTAATGGATTTTAACAAATGTGGTCTTGTTGGAAATCTAAGACAACGAGGAACAACTTTGTAGTTTACTACTTTTTCAAATTCGGACTCTAACAAGGTATTAAAATATGTACAAGATGATATGATTGAAATAAAATATCAATTCTGACACTGTTTCAGTATTTTGGACATATCTCTCTCATATCTTAATGGAATTTAACAAATTTGGTCTTGTTGGAAAGATAAGAAAAAGAGGAACAACTTTGTAGTTGGACACATTTCCAAATTCGGACTCTAACTAACAATTAAAATGTGTACAAGATGACGCATTTTGAGTGGAGTATGTGGCAATTTGATGAGAGTAATTGGAAAAGCCAAGGAAATTAATAACTAAGGAAATAGGTAGTAAATTATTTGATTAACTTTTACCAAAGGTATAAAGTTAAAATTATTTACCATGGTAAAAGGTTAAATTGAAGATGTTGTCCTAACCAAAAATTTATGTAGAAAGTTGAGATAAAATGGATAATATCATTGATGGTCTAAATCAAAATGATTATACATGAGAATAAAATTTTTAGGATGTTACAGTACTTCAAATCAAAATCATAATCTTTAAGAAATTCCATCCATCTTCGCTGCCTCATGTTCAATTCCTTTTGATCGAACAAATACTTCAAGCTCTTGTGGTCACTGAACACTTCAAACTTGACTCCATACAAATGGTGTCTCCAGATTTTCAGAGCAAAAACCACTGCTGCCAATTCTAGATCATGCGTTGGATAATTCATTTCATGTGGTCTCAACTGCCTAGAAGCATAGGCAACCACTCTTCGTTGCTGCATCAAGACACAACCTAAGCCCATCTTAGAAGCATCACAATAAACCACAAAGTCTTCTTGTGGGTCAGGCAAGGTTAAGACTGGAGCAGATGTAAGCTTCATTTTTAGTTCCTGGAAACTTCTCTCACATTCTGGCGTCCAATCAAAAGGTTGATTCTTCCGGGTTAGACGAGTCATTGGTAGGGTAATTTGAGAAAACCCCTTAATAAATCTCCGATAATAACCAGCTAATCCCAGGAAGCTTCGTATCTCAGTGACTGAAGTAGGTCTCTCCCAGTTCGTTACAGCTTCAATTTTAGAAGGGTCTACAGACACTCCTTCGCTTGAGATTACATGGCCTAGAAACTTTACCTCCTTCAACCAGAATTCACATTTAGACAACTTGGCATACAACCGCTTCTCTTTCAGAATCTGTAATACCACTCGAAGATGCTTTTCATGTTCCTTCCACGTCTTAGAATAAATCAGAATGTCATCAATGAAGATAATAACAAACTGATCTAAGTATGAATAGAACACTCGATTCATGTAATCCATGAATACAGCTGGGGCGTTGGTTACTCCGAAGGGCATCACAAGATACTCGTAATGGCCATAGCGTGTTCTAAAAGCTGTCTTTGAAATATCCTCAGACTTGACACGAATCTGATGGTATCCCGATCGTAGATCAATCTTGGAAAATACAGTAGTACCCCTCAATTGATCTATCAAATCATCAATTCTGGGCAAAGGATATCTATTCTTCACCATCAGTTTGTTCAACTGACGATAATCTACACATAATCTCATGCTTCCATCTTTCTTCTTGACAAGTAATACTGGCGCTCCCCATGGCGACACACTAGGCCTGATGAAATGTTTCTCCAACAACTCCTCAACTTGCTTCTTCAGTTCTGCCAGTTCAATAGGTGACATACGATATGGAGCCTTAGATACTGGTTCTGCTCTTGGAATTAAATCAATTGAGAATTCTATCTCACGTTCTGGAGGTAAACTTGAGACATCCTCAGGAAATACTTCAGGGAATTCAGAAACAACTGGCATTTCGATTGCTTTAGATTCTCCATCTCCTTGTGGAAGAGTAAACAAGGCAAATAATTGGCTTTCACCTTGTAAGGCAAAGAGTTTGAGACTGTCGGAAGTAAGATTTTCTTCTGATGGAAGTATCACAGTTTTGTTATGACAGTCCACCAAGACTCGATTTGCCAATAACCAGTCCATCCCTAGGATTACTTCCAGATCCTTCAGAGGTAAACAAACAAGATCTACTAGAAAGTTTTTACCTTCTATGAGCATAGAATATTCGTTACACACCTTAGTAGTCCTAAGTTGTGTACAGGTGGGAGTGGAAACAATCAGATCATATGTCATAGGCTTCACAGGTAATTGAAGGCGTCAAACACACTCATCAGAAATAAAAGAATGCATAGCACCCGAATCAAATAACACAGATAAGATTGTACCATTGATTTCACACTTACTTTGTAAGAGATCATCAGCTTGATCTGCCTCTGAACTGCTGATGGCAAAGACTCTCCCAGTTGTTGATTGTAACCTCTGGTCTGTTGACTCCCTGTTCTGTCTTGGAGGTTGAGCAGCTCGCGTGTTTCCTCCACGACCTCCCTGATAGTTAGAGCCTCTTTGATTATTCATAGTGTTGCTGTCGTTGTTTTGTCGGTTCTGCGGGCAATTTGGACTGATGTGTCCTTTCTGATTACATCGAAAGCAAGTGACATCTTCAAGACGTCTGTTACAATCACGTACATGATGATTACCTCCGCACTTAAGACACCTCATGTTGTTGCGTCTCTCAAAAGATGATGATGATGATCCTCCCTTGAAACGTCCTTGATAGAACGATCCTCTCCTTTTGAAATCAACTGATTGAGGTTTCAGTTGTCTATTGGCTTTTTCATGTGCCAGTCTGGCTTGATGATTTTCTTCAAAAATTCTGCATTTGTTGATTAGAATAGGAAAACTCCGAATTTTTTGGTACCCTATCGCCTCTTTGATTTCCAAATTGAGCCCGTTCTCAAATTTAACACATTTTGATTCTTCGGCACCAGCCTGTTGAAAAGGAGGGTAAAAGAGAGATAGTTCTTCAAACTTTGCAGCATATTCTCCAACGGACATCGAGCCTTGTTTCAACTCCATAAATTCCAGCTCTTTGCGGCTTTTCACACTTGCTGGAAAATATTTCTCCAGGAAACAGTCTTTGAAGTTGACCCAGTTCAAGGGTCTGTCAGTCTCGATCATACGGATTCTAGCATGAATCCACCAGTTTTCTGCCTCTTCCACCAACATATAGGTGGCATACTCCACCTTTTCGCATTCTGTGTAGGGCAATGCTCGAAAGATGCGCTCTATTTTCTTGGCCTAAAGATATGCTCCTTCTGGATTATAACCTCCTTTGAATTGTGAAGGCTTTCTTTTCAGGAAGTGGTCTAACCCATGGAGTCCTCCAGTGCTCCTTGGTTGGTTTTGTCGTTCTATGGCTTCAGCTAAGTGGTTGAAAGCTGTTGTCATATCGTTGTTGTTGTTATTTCTTGCCATCCTACATTCGTAGTTTAGTTTATACTAATTCTAAGGGAAAATATATTGTATTATAACCTAACTATAAGTATTCTACAGTTTATCAATTAAGCAATAAATTGTATAACACATTTATCATATTACCAACAATAATCAAACAAATTGATCCGGTCCTAACACCGGCCCCCAAGAGCATGGCTTTAATGCTTTGCCAGGTCAGCATTTTTAATAAAGAGAAGTACGCTTCAAATACATTACGATTACTTCTATACGGAGTGCATACCGCCAGGGCAAGTAACTCCGCCAATGCATGTTACTCCGCCAAGAAACGTAACTCCGCCAAGGCATGCTACTCCGCCAAGGCGCCTTACTCCGCCAAGGCATGTTACTCCGCCAAGGAACGTAACTCCGCCAAAATTTGTTACTCCGCCAAGGTGGAAAATATTGAATATCTTATACACATGCATGAAATGTTCCCAATGCATATTACTCCGCCAAGCCATAGGCTCATTACTGGCGGAATATTGAATTTCCCATACTGCGTAGCGAGCCCATACTCACAACCCCGGCACGAGATTGACTCTGTCTTGAGAGGTTAATAATGGGAATCACGCTGTCACGCATAAAGGGGAATAACAATAAAATAATAAAGCATTGACGCTTTCCAGACAAGTGGTGATACCTACTACAATAATGGTGCATGTAAACGGCGCAAGGACCCACTACCTTTTCAGCATTATGCCTGAAGACAAGGAGCGGGTCCTACCAATAATGGAGCACCAGTAACAGGTATATAAACCTCTCTCAAAAAGGTATAAGGGATCTTTTTCTCCATTTTTCTCTGAACCTTACACTCTCTTACTTGTATAATTCTCTCTGACTGTCTTTCTAAGTCTCTAAGTATTTTGAAATACTGACTTAAGCGTCGGAGAACGATTGCAGGTACCACCCCCAATCGGGTCAAGACAAAGAAGACCCCGTCAGGCGGACTGTGACACCGCCACAGAGTACATTACACTCCGCCTCAACGTACAAAGACTCTTCGTATTTGTATTTATACACACATTGCTTTGTATCAAAAACACATTCATATATATGTTTTGAGTTGTTCTACAAGCATATTTCTACACCCCCTGTAAAGAGCAGTTCATTGGCACGCCCAGTGGGACCGGTAAATTTGGTAATCCCACAATCTTTGAGGAATCTTCATCATTAATGGAGAGACAAGGACCAGAGGTGCAGGACGAGGATTCTCCTCCACGCAATCCCAGACGTCTTAACTTCGATAATGATGCTCAGAGAAAAGTAACGCAAGCTGATTCTCCAGATCCAAGAGATGACATGATTCGAATGCTGAGAGAAGAACTTGCAGAAGTTCGTCGTGAAAAAGCGAACCCAGTGCATGAGAAAGCTGGTCCCGCAAGACAGCCACATCATGAACCACACATGCAGGAGGAATCAAGCACTCCTAACTACTCTCGTATTCCTACATACATGGAGGAGCAACGAAGCCTCCCACTGGTGAATGCTCAGCATCAAGAAGGAAGGAGAGCAGGCTCAAACGCATCCCCCTCAGGATATAAGATGAATATCCCATTTTCTAAAAGGCTCATGAATGCACATGTACCCAGACATTTACAAACTATGCAGCCCATTTCTATAGGGAAATACACTGGGGAAACAGATCCCTCTAAGCATTTAGATGCTTATATCTACGAGGCCATGTTTCTAGGAGCTGAAGAGGATGTCATGTGCAGAATGTTCCCCAGAACCCTTACAGGCGAAGCTCTTAGTTGGTTCAAGAGCTTACCTTCAGGTTCCATTGATTTGTAGGAGGAGCTGGCCTCAGCTTTTGGAAGCCACTTCGTGATCTCCAGGGATGCACCCAGAACCTCTCATACCTTGGCTCAAATCAAACAAGGCGACAAAGAATCTCTGAAGGATTTCCTTAAGAGATTTTACAAGGAGTCAGCCATGGTCCCTGATCTGACAGAGGCAATCCAGTTGCATATTCTCATAGAAGCTATGCAACCAAAATCACCTTTCGCTTTGTCATTGGCAAAGGGACCTCCAACCACGATGGAGGAATTTCGCAGGAAAGCGTCCAAGTACGTGGGTATTGAGATGCATTTGGAAGCCACTGCATCTCGCAGTAAACCACCCCCTGCAACTCCACCTCATGACAAAGGGAAAGAGAAGTCATCGAAGAATGACAAGTCCCACCAGAGGGACAAAGTAGGGAACCAACCTTTCAAACAGCAAGACAGACGCGTGTTCAATTTTGCTCACTATGCACCACTGAACACATCATACGAGCAAATCTTGTGTGAAATAGGATGGACTACCCTCAATGTTTATGGAATTCAACGTCCACCCCCAATTAGGCGCGGTGGAAACCCAAAGAAGTATTGTGAATTCCATGAGTCAGTTGGCCACACCACAGAAGAATGTAAGCAACTCAAAAATACCATCGAGGTGCTCATTCGTGAAGGTAAACTAAAACACTACTTGTTCAAAGGCAAGTCTCATGATGAGCCTGAAAAGTTTGAAAAGCGACATCGTGATCGTTCTCCGGATCCTGATAGTACTCGGGAACCAAAACGTACGGCGGTATCAGAGAAACAAAAAGGCGTTGTTCTGGAGTCCGCCCAACGAGAACCAAGCCTTGAACCTAGATCACGAGGTAAAAGGCAGGTGGTAGACATGATTGCTGGAGGCTTCGCAGGAGGCGTACCCTCAAACACCGCCCGGAAAAACCATCATCGTATGATCTTATCTGTGCAGGGCAAGAACAAAGAATATCGCCCATTCAGGGACGGAGTTTAGACTCCGCCTATAACCTTCACAGATGATGATTTTGGCCCAACCATTCCTGAGGGAGATGATGCAGTAGTGATCATTGCGGTGATCGCTAATATGGATGTAAAACGCATCCTAGTTGATCAGGGAAGTTCCTGTGACGTTATCTTTTATGACTGTTTTAAACGCATGGGACTGACTGACGCTGATTTGCAGCCTTACACACAGGACCTTACAGCTTTTAATGGCGCCAAACAGCCTACTAAAGGCTACTTGGACACAAGGATTACCTTCGATGGTGAACCTGGAGCAAGGACTGTGAAATCCAGGGTTCTTGTCATTGATGTTAAATCCCCATACAATGGCATCATTGGGCGGCCTACTCTGAATGCCATGGAAGCCATCGTTTCAACCCCCCACTTGTTAATCAAGTTCATCAATAAAGATAATCAAGTCTCATCTGTCAGGGGTGACCAGGAGATGGCTCGTTATTGTTACAATTTAAGTATTAACATGTTGAAGCTTGAAACCATGTCTAAGAAAAGAAAATCGAACGAAGGAAATAGTGCTGCGGCATCCGTCAACTTGGTGGATCTTGATCCCAGGGCGGAGTCTTCTATAGACCCACTAAATCCTTTGAAACCAACTCCTGATGGTGGTTCCAAGTCTATTGTTTTGGGCAGCACCCCGGAGCAAATTACTAACATCAATGACAAACTGGAGCCTAACATGGAAGCAAGACTGATTGCACTCCTCCATGAGTACAAGGAAATTTTTGCCTGGACAGCTGCAGACATGCCTGGTATGGATCCTAACTTTTGTTGCCACCGCCTGGCGGTGTATCCTGAAACCAAGCCAGTGGCACAAAAGAAACGGCGTGTGGGTCCTGCTAAACAAAAGGCTGCTTGTGAACAAACTGAAGAACTCCTTAAGGCGGGGTTCATCAGGGAACTCCGTTACTCTTCCTGGCTGTCCAACGTGGTTATGGTACAGAAGGCCAATGGCAAATGGCGCATGTGCATAGACTACGTTGACCTGAATAAATGTTGTCCCAAAGATCCTTATCCTCTCCCCAACATTGACAGACTGGTTGACGACTCATCAGGATACAAGTATCTATCCTTCATGGATGCTTACTCCGGATACAACCAAATTCCAATGTGTGAGGATGATCAGGAAAAAACAGCATTTATCAATGACAAAGGGGTCTTTTGCTACAATGTCATGCCATTTGGGCTGAAGAACGCTGGGGCCACCTACCAGCGCATGATCAACAAAGTCTTTGAGGGCATGCACACAAAGCTGGTGGAGGTTTATATTGATGATATCATCGCCAAAACTCCGGAGGGAGGAGACCATGTTGAAGACCTACGCCTCATTTTTCAACGCCTGCGGCAATACAACATGAGACTCAACCCACTAAAATGCACATTTGCTGTGCCTGGGGGGAGATTTTTGGGTTTCATGTTAACACAAAGAGGCATATAAGCTAATCCTGACAAGTGTCGTGTGATACAAGAGTTGCAGAGCCCCAAAACATTGAAAGAGGTACAATCCCTCAATGGCAAAATCGCTGCTCTAGTACGATTCATGCCAAAAATGGCTCATCGCTCTCTCCCCTTGTACAAGATGTTGAAGAAGGATAAAAAATTCAATTGGGGCCCAGAGCAAGAAGCGGCCTTCCAAAGCTTGAAAAATGTCTTAGCCAGCCCTCCAATCCTGGTAAAACCAAGCCCAGGTGAGTAACTCATTGTTTATTTGTCTATTTCAGATGAAGCGCTGGCAGTGGCCCTGGTCAAGGAAACAGTTGAAGGCCAACGACCGGTGTACTTCACTGGTAAAACATTGCATGGTGTAGAGTGCCGTTATCAGAAGATTGAAAAGGCAGCACTTGCAGTTGTTTGGGCCTCACGACGCCTAAGACCATATTTCCATGCACATCCCATCCTGATTCGCACAGACTTGCCACTCCGTACTATATTGTCCAAGCCAGACTTAGCAGGAAGGATGATCAAATGGGCCATAGAACTCTCTGAATTTGATATATCCTACGAACCAAGAACTGCTATCAAGGCACAAGTCCTAGCAGATTTCGTAGTTGAATTAACAGGCTCTAGCCCAGATGCAGATTATTCACACTGGACAATATATGTCGATGGGTCTTCGAACAGCAAAGGATGTGGGGCAGGAATCGTTATAGAAAGTGATGACGGGGTACATCTTGAAATTTCATTGAACTTTACCTTCACTACGTCTAACAATCAGGCGGAGTATGAAGCCTGCTTGGCCGGACTCAGAGCAGCCCAAGATATTGGGGCCAAAACTGTTACTCTATGCAGTGATTCTCAATTAGTCATCTCACAAATTCTTGGTGAGTATCAGGCTAAAGAACCCCTGCTACAACAATATCTAGACTGCGTCAACGAGTTAAAACAGCGCTTCAATGAAGTTACTTTCAAGCATGTACCCCGCAAAGAGAATACACGTGCTGATATCCTCTCCAGGTTAGCTAGCACAAAGAAGGCAGGATGTACAACTACGGTTGTACAGAGTACTTTGGCGGAGCCAAGTATTTCCCTTCCCTCCTCAATACATATGATTAAAAGCCGCCCCGTTGATGACAACTCCTGGATAGCTCCAATAGTTCGTTACCTGGTTAATGGACAATTACCCACGGATGATCTTGAGCGAAAGAAACTAAAGAAAGAGGCACCCTATTACACACTCCTGGATGGACAGCTATACCGCCGAGGAATCTCTGTTCCTTATTTAATTTGTATAAATGAAAATGAGGTGCAAGCTGTTTTGGAAGAAGTCCATGAAGGGCAGTGTGGACATCATCCAGGGGCACGGAGTCTAATGAGAAAAATACTCAGGGCGGGGTATTGGTGGCCCACTCTGAAGCATGACTCCGCCTCATATGTTCGAAAATGCGATCAATGTCAACGATTCGCAAATCTTCACCATACTCCGGCCGAGGAAATGTCATCATCAATAACGCCCTGGCCTTTTTATCAATGGGGCATGGATATTCTAGGTCCATTCCCAACTGCGCCCGGCGGTATCAAATACTTGATAGTTGGTGTTGACTATTTCACCAAATGGATTGAGGCAGAGGCAGTGGTGCACATAACGTCAGCCAGGACTCGAAGATTCGTTTATGAGAATATCATTGCACGTTTCGGAGTCCCTGGACGCATAGTCACTGATAATGGCACCCAGTTCACAGATCGCAAGTTCACTGAACTCCTAGAAAATCTCAGCATCACGCAGATTTTCTCTTCTGTGGAACACCCTCAAACCAATGGACAAGCAGAGGTCGCCAACAGAGAAATCTTGAAGGGCCTCAAGAAACGCCTCGGTGAGGCGAAGGGTGAATGGACAAATCAATTATGCCACGTTTTATGGGCATATAGAACTACCCCACACTCCACCACGAATGAATCTCCGTATCGGCTGACATATGGAGTCGAGGCTGTCATTCCTATTGAATTGACAGCCCCTTCAGCTCGAGTCCTCCATTTCAACGAGGAAGCCAATCAACAGAACCTCGCACACGAATTGGAGGTTTTGGCAGAGTTGAGAGAGGAAGCCTTTGTGAGAGACCAAGCTGTCAAAGCAAAGGCCGCCAAACGGTATAATGCACGTATTTTTGAACGTCGTTTCAAAGAGGGAGATTTGGTCTTGAGAAGGGCCAACATTGGCAACAAATTGGCGCACCAAGGCAAATTGGCACCAACTTGGGAAGGTCCATACCGAGTCATCGAGGTTTTGGGCAAGGGTACATACCGCCTGGAAAACTTGGATGGCACTCCGGTCAGAAATAAATGGAACATTTTAAATTTACGCATATATTACAGTTAGTTGGGTAATACGGTATGATCTTTTCTTCCTAACTCAAGGATCTTCCTATGTATGCTTTCCTTGAAAGGGTTTCGAGAAGATATATCCCAACTCAATCCTTTATGTAGTTCCATTCTCAATGAAATGCCTTCCTGCATTTAATCTTCACTCTAACTTTGAATTGATTATCCATGGCAGAATCTGTTCCCATGCAGATAAAACAACGACTCTAAAACTGAAGCATAAACGCATAACTCTTTATTCCATAAAGATCAACCAACATGCAACGCCGCTTCACAAACGGAGTCAACAAAAACTCCTTGGGGAACTGGTGTCTCAGCTATATGCTGCACCATACTGACCCTAAGGTACAGAAAACTCCTTGGGGGGAAAGGATTGGTGTCCCAGCTATATGCTGCACCATACCGATCCTAAGGTACAGAAAACTCCTTGGGGGGAAAGGATTGGTGTCTCAGCTATATGCTGCACCATACCGACCCTAAGGTACAGAAAACTCCTTCGGGGGAAAGGATGGGTGTCCCAGCTATATGCTGCACCATACCGACCCTAAGGTACAGAAAACTCCTTGGGGGGAAAGGATTGGTGTCTCAGCTATATGCTGCACCATACCGACCCTAAGGTACAGAAAACTCCTTGGGGGGAAAGGATTGGTGTCTCAGCTATATGCTGCACCATACCGACCCTAAGGTCCTACAGGCCGCCTATGGGAGGAACTAGTGTCACAGCTATATGCTGCACTAATTCGCCCCCAAGGTCCTGCAGGCTTCTTGTGGATGAGCTGGTGTCACAGCTGTATGCTGCACCACGCTAATCCCAAAATCCAACAAATTTCTTGCAGGATGAATTGGTGTCACAACTATATGCTGCACCATACCGCCTCAAAGGTTCAACCAATTTCTTGCAGGAACAATTGGTGTCACAGCTATATGCTGCACCTTACCGCCTCAAAGGTTCAACCAATTTCTTGCAGGAACAATTGGTGTCACAGCTATATGCTGCACCATACCGCCTCAAAAGTTCAATCAATTTCTTGCATGAACAATTGGTGTCACAGCTATATGCTGCACCATACTATCTCAAGGGTAAGAACCAACAAAATTTTCACAGGAAGAATTGGTGTCACAAGCTATATGCTGCACCATAGCCATCCTGGATTCAACAATTCTCATTTGATCAGGAGTTACACTCCGGTCCAAGTTCAAAAGGATGAACACTCCATCCAAAGCTTGACTCCGCCTAACTACCAATGTTTTACGGAGTACATGAGCAACAAACTCAAGCACTCCCCAACAAGTTCAAGTAAGTTCAACACTTGTAAAATTGTGCTTCATGGAAATTCCTAAGAGGCTACTCCGCCTTCTTACGGAATCTAACTCCATGGAAATTCCTAAGAGGCTACTCCGCCTTCTTACGGAATCTAACTCCATGGAAATTCCTAAGAGGCTACTTCGCCTTCTTACGGAATCTAACTCCTTGGAGATTCCTAAGAGGCTACTCCGCCTTCTTACGGAATCCAATCTCATTGAAATTCCTAAGAGGCTACTCCGCCTTCTTACGGAACCAAACTCCTTGGAGATTCCTAAGAGGCTACTCCGCCTTCTTACAGAATCCAATCTCATTGAAATTCCTAAGAGGCTACTCCGCCTTCTTACGGAATCTACTTTGAAGTTCCTAAGAGGCTACTCCGCCTCCTTACGGAATCCTATTTCATTGAAATTCCTAAGAGGCTATTCCGCCTCCTTACGGAATCCAATTTTATTAAAATTCCTATTCCGCCTCCTTATGGAATCCTGTTTCTTTGAAATTCCTAAGAGGCTACTCCGCCTTCTTACGGAATCCAACCGCACTGAAATTCCTAAGAGGCTACTCCGCCTTCTTACGGAATCCAATCTCATTGAAATTCCTAAGAGGCTACTCCGTCTTCTTACGGAATCCAATCTCATTGAAATTCCTAAGAGGCTACTCCGCCTTCTTACGGAATACAACTCCTTGGAAATTCCTAAGAGGCTACTCCGCCTTCTTACGGAATCCAACTCCTTGGAAATTCCTAAGAGGCTACTCCGCCTTCTTACGGAATCCAACCTCATTGAAATTCCTAAGAGGCTACTCCGCCTTCTTACGGAATCCAACCTCATTGAAATTCCTAAGAGGCTACTCCGCCTCCTTACGGAATCCAACTTCATTGAAATTCCTAAGAGGCTATTCCGCCTCCTTACGGAATTCAACTTCATTGAAATTTCTAAGAGGCTATTCCGCCTCCTTACGGAATCCAACTCCTTGGAAATTCCTAAGAGGCTACTCCGCCTCCTTACGGAATCCAATCTCATTGAAATTCCTAAGAGGCTACTTCGCCTCATTATTAAATTTGTTTCATTGAAATTCCTAAGAGGTTACTTCGCCTCATTATTGAATTTTAATTCACCAGAATTTCAAAAAGGCTATTCCGCCTCGTTATACTTAGTCATATTTCATTAAGTCCTCAAATGATTACTCTGTCTTCTTAACATCGTTTTGCAAGGCATAAAATCAACGGACTCAAACATTGCTAATATAGACAAGTATACATTTACAGAAAATTTACTTTATTCAATATTGCCAACATTGATAAAATCCAGAGCTTATCCTGGAACAAGGCGATGTCATAAATTGAAACAAAAACAAAACTTGCAAATTTACAGCTAGTTTTCAAGGGTCGGATGGTACCCCTTCTTGCTGGGTGGAGGTGAGCTGACCTTCTCCTGACCTGGTTAAACTTTGGGAAGGAGGCAAGTCCGCCAGGACATATTCATCATTAGGCGCAGGCATGTGACCCCCTTGAACAGGCACCATCAATTCTCCATTGATAAATTCGAAGTAGGGATGAATGCCTGTGGTGGAGAGAACAACACCTGGATTGCGATAACGAAGTTGGCGAACAGCCATGCTGAAAGCATCATCAATCGCCGCCTCAGCTGCATCCAAGGCAGATTGTAACTCCTTGTCGAGCCTCTTATTGGTGGCATCTGAGACAGTCTTTTCAGCTTGCAGCTCTTGAACCTGCACTTCAAGGTTACCATATGCAGTTGCTGCTTCGTCCAACTCCGCCGCCCAGGCGTCTTCAGCCATGGTTTTATTTATTTCTATGGAAACCAACCTCTGCTGAAGTGTGCTCACGTCCCCGCCCAAAGTTTGGTTCTGCTGATTCAAATCTGAAACTTGCTGTTTCAGCAGAACATTATCAGCCTCCACCTGGGAAAGTCCACTCACCTCCTCGCCCAATTTTTTATTCTGTTCTTCTAGCAAGACTTTCTCAACCTTCACCTTAGCCAACTCCTCCGTCAACCTTTTGATGTCGGAGTCGGCGGTGTCGAGATGTTTGTCCTTGGCCTTGATCACCTCAGACAGCTGCTCATTGTCATGTTCCAAGCTACGAATCTTTTCAACAGACTCGTGATAAGACGCTTAAAACATGTTAGCCCCGGCAGCAACGTCAGCTATACGGGGTACAGAGGCCAAGAAACCATCTATTTCTGCAAGGTGCCACCTCGCAGCCGCCGCGGCATCCAGAATCTCCTCGAAGTCAATGTTGGGGCGGAGGATGAATTCTGGATCACGCCTCTCCGACTGGCGGGATCCCATATTTGCAAAGTACAAAAAGGGATTCAGACGGGACCCCGCCAGAGGCAAAGAAACAGATCGCCTGGATGACTCCCCTGGAACATCAATGAGTAAAACCGGTGTCCTTTGAGTAGTCAGATCCAAGGCGGAATCCTCAGCTGGGCGGACTGGGGAAGATTGAGCTCCCTCTACTTCTTCCTCCACGACGTGGATCAGGGAAGCTTGAATTCCCTCCTCCTCATCCCCCACAACATTTTCCTCGAGGGCGCCTTCAATACCGCCCATATCAGCAGAAGTACCTACAACAGGTACTTCTGGAGTCTCTTCCAAGTCAATGGCAGCATCAATTGATGCTCCTTCCTCAACCCTCTTCTTGCTCCTGGTCCTCCTTCTTTGCAAGGGCTGGAGATCTACTTCTTCCTCTTCCTCCTCAGCAGCTTCTGGTTCTTGGCGTTTTTTAGAACGCCTCTCAACAGCAGCTGCTGAGGATCCTACACCACCTTCCAAATTTATTATATTAGTGGATGCAGAGAAATGAAGAGTTTTTGTCAGAGCAGCAGCCAGATTCCTTCTGGGCTGCACATTATTCTCCGCGTCAATCTCCGCGCGGCTCATACGAATCTGCTTAATACGTTCCATCCCAGGGAATGCAGCAATTTCTCCTGCAAAATAACATACATGAATATGATTAGAAGCTGCAGGAAACAACAGGAGTAATATTCAAGCAAAAAGTCTTAAAGAATTACTTAAATAATCCTCAGCATCCCGCCCAAGCAGCCTTCTGCATAAGATCTGCTTGTGGACGGCGTTGTACTCCTTCAACGTCCGGAGCACTTCCACAGAAGTAGCTGACAAGGCACCCTCCTCAACTTCATAAGCTTGTTTGGTCAGGAGGAAGTGCTCATGGGTCCACACTACTGGGAATTTGTCAATTCCCTCCTTACTCCGCCAGAAAACGGACTTGTTCTTCCTGACAGAGACTTTTACAAAGCTCATCTGAAAATGAAGTCCGCCTTCTTTGGCGGAGTCAGCAAATGCCCTGAAATTTACAATCTTCGGCTCTTCCCGAAGAGTTACAAAGCCCATGCCGCCAGTTTTTGTGTTTACTCTCCTCATAATGCGGCAAAAGGCAAAGAATAACGCCACAGTAGGCGTAAACTCCAGATGTTTAGCCAACACCTCGAAGCTGCGAACTATTCCCCAACCGTTAGGGTGCAGCTGAGAAGGGGCGCAATCCAGGAACCTTAGTACGCCCATCTGGAATCTGTTCAGTGGAAATCGTACCCCCAACTGGGTAAACAAAATATCGTACATGTATAATGTACGTCTATCTTGAGGACGATGGCATATACGTTCATACGTCTTGGGTGAACGGACGATGAACCTCTCCTCATACCTCTCATCCTTCCAAACCGGAACAGACAACTCCACTACCCCTCCGCTTGTTGTCGCATGACGAGAGGCAGCACTCTTAACATCTTCCTCAACCCAACAATAAGGGTCGACCTCAAGCATCTTTTTCCAATCCAACCCATGCAACACAACGTTTTGACACTCTGCCATCGTTCTTACTTCAATCTGAGGAATACCTCCTGATACAAACGAATGTACAGCATTACTAAAAAACTCCACGCTGCTGTAAAATGTTGCATCCCTCCCAGTATAAAAAGCCTCATCTCCACTCTCAATATCTGAAAACATGGGACGAACAGAAACCCTAGAGCAAGACTCTGACCTTTTTCCTCTCATCTTTGTTTTAATGAACACGCAGAAAGAAAAAACAGAACCAACCCAATGAAAATGAAGACAGAAAGCAGAGGAAGAAGCAAGTTACCTTAAGCTTCTGAAAGAACTGAAGAACTCCAGCACCAATAAACTCGCGAGAGAGTAGCAAAAACTGTTTCAGCAAACAAATACGAAGTGGAAGATGGAGCAAAACATTTCCCTCCTAAGAGTTTACCTATTTATAGGCATGGCTTGGGGGGAAATAAGCGAAATCTCAAAAATTTCAAAGATGTGTTTGCAGCCGTTGGATAAATCTCATCAACGGTTCTAAAATTCAAACACACGTTTACAACCGTTGGATGAATCTCACTGACGGTTCCTTTTTTGATGCTGAAACCAATAGATGAATCTAAGGGCAGGTATTTCCTGGGCCGCATTTTCAAAATCCAAGGCCCACGGTAATAACCTCGAAAACGTTTCTCAACTGCCATCCCACGCATTTATGTCCCATCATTGGAATGGCAATCGTTACGAGGGCATACGTGGCAGTGGGAGATTGAAGAGGCAAAAATATGGTCTCGAGGCGCATTAATGACAGGCATGACAAGTAATGATAAAGCCAATAAATGCATGAAAACACTTGTCCATAAATCCTGAACTAGCAAACGCCGCCTAAACCCATGCCTATAAAAGCTAAACTTAAGTGTTATAGCTCATTAAAGTGACTCCGCCAGTCACTATAACAAGCTAGGGGGCATATGATCCGGTCCTAACACCGGCCCCCAAGAGCATGGCTTTAATGCTTTGCCAGGTCAGCATTTTTAATAAAGAGAAGTACGCTTCAAATACATTACGATTACTTCTATACGGAGTGCATACCGCCAGGGCAAGTAACTCCGCCAATGCATGTTACTTCGCCAAGAAACGTAACTCCGCCAGGGCATGCTACTCCGCCAAGGCGCCTTACTCCGCCAAGGCATGTTACTCCGCCAAGGAACGTAACTCCGCCAAAATTTGTTACTCCGCCAAGGTGGAAAATATTGAATATCTTATACACATGCATGAAATGTTCCCAATGCATATTACTCCGCCAAGCCATAGGCTCATTACTGGCGGAATATTGAATTTCCCATACTGCGTAGCGAGCCCATACTCATAACCCCGGCACGAGATTGACTCTGTCTTGAGAGGTTAATAATGGGAATCACGCTGTCACGCATAAAGGGGAATAACAATAAAATAATAAAGCATTGACGCTTTCCAGACAAGTGGTGATACCTACTACAATAATGGTGCATGTAAACGGCGCAAGGACCCACTACCTTTTCAGCATTATGCCTGAAGACAAGGAGCGGGTCCTACCAATAATGGAGCACCAGTAACAGGTATATAAACCTCTCTCAAAAAGGTATAAGGGATCTTTTTCTCCATTTTTCTCTGAACCTTACACTCTCTTACTTGTATAATTCTCTCTGACTGTCTTTCTAAGTCTCTAAGTATTTTGAAATACTGACTTAAGCGTCGGAGAACGATTGCAGGTACCACCCCCAATCGGGTCAAGACAAAGAAGACCCCGTCAGGCGGACTGTGACACCGCCACAGAGTACATTACACTCCGCCTCAACGTACAAAGACTCTTCGTATTTGTATTTATACACACATTGCTTTGTATCAAAAACACATTCATATATATGTTTTGAGTTGTTCTACAAGCATATTTCTACACCCCCTGTAAAGAGCAGTTCACAAATCATTTTGCAATTAATCAGTCAGGCACAAGTCATATAGTACACACTTAACATGTTATCAAGTAAAGAATCAAACATTTCACATATTATATCAAGAAACAGTACATGTCATAGCAATTGGTCCTGAATTTTTGAAAATGCTCTGATACCACCAATGTGACGTCCCGTGTAATTTTTCGAATAAATTTTTCGCGTTTTTGAAAGATCAATTTAAAATTCGTAAATTAACTCAGAGTTCACATAAAATTCGATAATTGCGGAATATTATCATGCATACTAGTCGTGATTAATAAGATTCATGAAATATTTGCATAGCGGAAATGATTTAGAAGTAACAGTACATAGTACGTAATATTTATTACAACCCATTAAATTAAAGTCCAAGTAATAATTCAAATAGGCATCAATCATGGCATCACTCTTCATTATGCGTGGTATTCACTATAAAAATTAATGTAAGAGTGAGACAGAATATAGAATAAATATAAAATAAATAAAATTGCACAAACACAATCAACAAACCATAATGATATGATGAATATGCCAAACAAGTTCATTTATATTTAATAAGTCTTTAATTAGTCAAATGATGTCATGCTGGATCCATTTGGTTTGGTGGGAATACTGCAGTAATAGTCTCATAGAGACACAAATAGGGCTTTAGCATATACCATGAATCCCTACACTTCATGGCGCTTAAGTACCGAAGTACACAAATATCATAAGTAGGGCTTTGCATAAACCATGAATCCCTACACTCCATGGCGCATAACAAAATAGGGCTTAACTCGTCATAGAGTAACCCTCCACCAGGGTAGGCAATCATGGAACCCCTAAATTCCATGGTGCGTCCAAATGCTTATGATGCATGAATGCCTTTAATTCTTATTATCATTTAACATACCATGATATATTAATTTCCAAAACCACTTGGAAAAACACAAGTCCTCAAAGGACACATCACATATAATAATTTTTCAGAATCACGGACTTACTGTTTCAACCACATGTAACAATAACCGCAAGGCATTCATGTACATATAAATTAATTTCGTTATTCATAATTATTCACCACCACAATATACAAACTGTATGATACTCAACAGCATTCATAATAATTCATAATCACTCAAGAATTCAATAATAAATTATTACCCATAGAGAAAATATCATTTTTATCCATAATAACCATTATAAGTAAATTTCAGCATTTCCAAACAGCGACATACGTTAGTAAAATGGTCATAACATGAGCAAATCAAATCCTTTTTATGTGATTCCACTTTCTATAGCTCAATAACATAACCATAAATTCAAATTCTAAACAGAACCATCACTTATTCACAGAAATATAAAACTACCTCAAAGAGGATTTTTAAAACGTACACAGATTAGTATTTTTAACGTTTCTGGAGCTACAAAAACAATTTTGGCATGAAACCAGTTCTAAATTATTCTTAACACAAATATCTACAACTTTAATGAAGATCATAAATTCAAATTCTAAGCATAAATACCATTTATCCACAAAATACAACACTGCCTCCAGATGAGCTTTCAAAACGTACATATATTAGTATTTTCAATGTTTCTGGAGTTACAAAAATAGTTTTGACATGAGATCAGTCCTGAATTACTCTTAACATAATTATCTACAACTTTCATGAAGACACCAACCACTAATTCACACCACAAAATTCCCAGTTTTGAAAATAAGATTCAGATTTCATAGTTAACAGATTTACAGCTTGTATATACTTCAGTATTTTAGGCATAACTCAAGCTACAAAAATCATTTTGACTTGAAACCACTTTCTACATATCCATAACACAATTATCTACAACTTTCGTGAAGACATCAAAGGCTGATTATGCTTGTAAAATTCCCAGAATGTCAAAATATGCACAGAACATAGCTTAAACATTTCACTCGGTCATGCTGTAGTGTTTTGGCTATAACTTTTGCTATACATATCCAAATCAGTTGAATCAGGTATCAAAATTCACATAACCAAAAGATCTACAACTGTCATGAAGAAGTCAGAGTCAAATTCATACGTTTTCAACTTCAAAATTAAGTAACAAAATACGAAATTAAAACTGAAATCCTAAAACAGCATACAACTCTACCCATTTCATAAATATTCACAACCCTGTCCCCTCTTACTTGGTTTGCCGACTGAAAATGGCCTCTTGCTGTCCTGGCTTCTGTTCAAAGGAGTATTGAGGAAGGAGGGAAATCAAGGTAAGGATAGTTCACTAGCTTTGTTCTAATGCGTTCAGGTCTTAGCAAAAGGCAGAGTTAATAATGCAAAACAAGTGGGAAACAGCTTTTCCATTAGTGGATGTTTAGTGCTGTTAGTGGAGATAATGGAGGATAAAAAAATAAGAAAGTGGCTTATAATGGTCCACTTCTGGCCGTCCACCCACTAGGGTGAGTAATAATGGTTTTGGTTGCATTAAAAATTGCATAAGAGACAAGAAAGGAGTCAAAAGTTACTCCTGGCACTGAAAACCGACTGGAATTCCTCCAGTCGTGTGAAGAAGAAGGGAAACCGAGTCCTCTCGCTCCAACGGAAACCGACTCGCTTGAGCGAGTGCCATATAATGCACTGGCAGAGGGGCTTCGCTCAAGCGAAAACCGACTCGCTTGAACCAGACACTCTCCCTCCCCAAAACCGATCCTTCATTCACTCGGTTTTCACTTCAACATCTTAATCCACTCAGTAGAAACTCATGAAACCAAGTCTTCACCTATTATTCACTCGGAATTGGTTCTATTTGAAACTCTCAGTCTGATTTCTCTTCCTTGGAGGTGACAGTCGGAGTTTCCTCACTCGGACTTACTTATAAAATATCTCACTCGGCATATTCTCCCTGAAACCGAGTCAGTTCTTCTCTGTTTTCCACTCGGCCATTTCAAATCATTATTAAGCCGACTCATTCCACTCAATTATCCACTTAGTAATTTAATTAAAACCGACTCCTTTTCCTTCATCCTTTCACTCGGTCAAGTCGTCTCAGACCGACTCAATGCTCCCAGGTTTCCACTTGGAAGAAGCCCTTGAATTGTTCTTCATTCGGAATCCTCTAAGGTTTTCACTACTCGGAAAAGGACAATATGCATAAGCTTCACTCGGTATGTTACACAATTCTGATTCCTCTTTTAGAAACACCTCATTCTTTTTATACTCGGAGGTATTCCTCTGAGTCTGACTCCAATACTCAGGTTTTCCACTCGGTAAGGTAATCCTTATTGCTCATCATTCACTCAGTTTTCATTGCCAAAGAGGACTCAACATTAGGTCAGTCGTTGCTCGGTAATTCATCTCCAAACCGAGTTATTCCACTCGACTGTTTACTCGGTAAATTTATTAAAACCGATTCCCAATTCTTGGGTTTTTGCTCGGTAGAACTTTCATTCGGTATTGCATTATGATTGACTCGAAAACGAGTCTTTGGAAAAAGCTTGACTCAGGAATGAGTCTTTCTGGGGTGTTTGACTCGGAAACGAGTCACTCAGGAATAATTGGCTCGGAAAATGAGGTATTTGAAGTACTTGACTCGGAATTGAGTCTTCCTGAGATGTTTGACTCAGCAGTGAGTCTCTGAGACAAAATGTCACTCGGAATAAGTCCTCTTGACCATGTTCCACTCGGAAAAATACAATTTTCACTCGGTATTTTCCATTTTCCACTCGGAATTCCTTTTGGTCACTCGGAATTTGCAGTTTTCACTCGGAACAGAGTCTCTTTCTCACTCGGACAGTTCTTTCTAAGGCATTTTCACTCGGAAATTGGGCCTTATCAATAAGGATCTATATAAATTCTAGAATTATACCCAAAAATGAAACTTTTGGAGCATTAAAAGCCATCCATAGAGTGTTTTATTCATTGATCAACACTTACAGACCTTCCATGCTTCATAAATTACATAATTGAACTACTATTAAAGCAGGATGTTACATATTCAAACACCTATCTGACTTTTACTCAAAGACTTAGTTAAAACACGAAAACAAGAAACAAGTATTCAAACACTTGTCTGAGTTATCTTAAAACTTGAAGATAGAGAAAAGTACAAGAGAAACTTTAAAGACAATAAAGAGAGAACAACACACAAACAACTATTATACTGGTTCACCTCTTAACCAACGCTACGTTCAGTCCCTATTTAAGCTAAACAGGATTTTGTATTACTTGATCACAAAGCTAAGTGCAACACACATTTACTTATAATGATCTTAAGTATTCTTTCTTAACTTAGCCTTCTAGGCTAAAAACCCAAATATTATTTCTTAACTTAGTCTCTGTAGGCTAATTACCAAATTAGTCTTTCTTAAGCAAGCCTTTTCAGGCTCAACAAACTTTTACATAGAAGATAAAGATTTCCTAAGTCTTTACAAAGACCTTATGGTTGCCTGGGCTCACAAAGCTGAACTGATTGTTTATGATATAAAACAATGAAAAGCCCGATCAGTCCCCTTAGCGATTTCTAACATTTATCCCGAAGTCTGATTAAAATTAAGGTAAATTTTTCACTTCCTAAACTTTCCCGACGATAAACAATAGGAACCTAAGGGCCACGTCACTTAAAACCCTTTTCTCGGACTCTGCCAATCAATTACACACAGATGGTAATCGATTACAAGAGTCCTGGTAATCGATTACACATAGATGGTGATAGATTACCAACAAACTATCTACGTAGAAAAGTGACATGCCTATCTGGTAATCGATTATGTAATCAATTACGCAATCGATTACCAGAGCTCTGTTCTACATAATTGCAACAAAATTCTATGGGCACTATATTTCCCTTATTCCGGACTTGTTGGCACAGTCCATACTCCAAAATTCCTTCATATAACTAACTTATGCACTAAAATGCAATTCACTCAATTTCATGCAACCACACCTCGCAAATAACTTCAAATGCAATACCATTAGCTATTTAAACTTCCACCCACTTCTAAATAACACTAAGGATCTATTTACACCTTTCGAGAGTTCCAATCCCCACCGAAGCTCCATTTCACCATTTCAATTAGTTAAAATCACCTTTCCACCATTTTCATCTATATGCGCATGAGCAACTATGACATAGACCTATACTTTACTTCATGACATTCAATCACCCTATAGTTATACATACATATCACATGCGTAATAGCATAACCTACCCATATTCAATTATATATCACCCTTAATGGCTCCATACCAAATTTTAATTAATACACTTGTCATCGAAATCATCATTATGCAACACTCGACATAAATCATCATTAATCATAGATATTAGCTCAGTGCTATAGGAATTAATAGAACCTGCTCGTATATTATATATTCATTATCAA
Source organism: Clitoria ternatea (assembly GCA_037962975.1). NCBI lineage: Eukaryota > Viridiplantae > Streptophyta > Magnoliopsida > Fabales > Fabaceae > Clitoria > Clitoria ternatea. Next base: position 99,343,766 of record CM075674.1, on the reverse strand, counting down.
AGGCTCAATGCCAAATAACAAGCATGCATAACCTAGACTATTGTACACATTCATCGCCACAACAATCATTATGCCAACACCAACCATAAATAATCAAAATACATATATACACCCATATTCACATAACCACTAGCATAGCATCAAAGCTCAAAACATGCCATATATATAAATAATTACAATTATACATTAATCATTCAACATCATCATCATCATCACTCTACAATATAAAGATACACATCTACGTGACTACATCAAATTTAACAATTCATCATTGATATCATTTTTCATTACCTCAATTCACTAAATCCATTTCCACCATGCATTTATACCATTATATATATATATAGGAATTAATTTAATTAAACCATTTGATCCTTTATCCCAATTGTCGGAATTGGCTTCGACACTTATTCCTATTAATATGTACGCCTGGTACACCCCTTACCTCAACTCTATACGTCTAAAGCTTTAAATTGATTGTCGACTTCCCCCTGTTCACCAAAACTCTAAAATTAAAGAATCCATATGTTGAGAACAAGTCTGACTAAAGAGTCAATGTTATTATTGGACCAGACCCTAGATTACGTTATTATTTCTAGACCCTAAGATTTGTTAATAACATAAATTAAGATACTTAAAATGAAGTATGTGAATGTGTGATTTAATCTGTGTATTTAAGTGTTTCAGGATTCATATGCTAGGTGCATAGGTTATAAGATAAAAGGGGAGTCCATAAGATCAAAAGTCTGATCCATCAAAAGTCAAAGCTTAGACTTTAACCAAAAAGTTTGATTCAAGTTCGCACAACTATATGAATTATCAAAATCAGACCTTAGGCTTTTAAGCATCCAAAACTTACAAACATGAACGTTGCTCTAGGAGTACAAATCATAATGTTCTAAAAGCATTTTGATAATGAATCAGAAATTAAGCTCTTATTAAGAAGAATGTGCTTATCATCAAAATGGATAAGGGACACACCAAGTGAGCAGCCAATGCAGTTTTTCAAAGTCCTCATCTTAACAACTCTACATAAATCATAAAATCCGAACCAAGTCAGCCTATGTGTCTATGCATTTAGAAGAATTTCAACGTAGATCCTTACATGATTGCTAGAAGAAATAAAGCCATCAATTAACTTTATTCTCTGAAGATATTAAGGAACTTCTTATTCATACAAGTATGGAAGCTCCTTGTTATTAGAGCTTTGGACTCCCTTCAGTTCCTTAAAGGTTTAGTATCCTCGCTCAAAGCAAAAATACCTCAAAGGATTTTCAACGTTCATATCTCCTTCCAAGAACAACAACGGTCATCTTAAGTGACCTATATATACTTGAAGAGATTCATCTTTAAAAAGAAGAAGCCTATCAAGAAATATTATTCTCAATGATTAGAAATTCTCTTAATCTCTTCCTGTTTCTTAAAGACAAAAAGGCCTTTTTTGTTGTTCCGCTCTAGCAGACCTTGGCTCACTTATCTTTCCTTAACTTAGTGTATTTGTTCATATTCTTGTAATCCTTATATACATTAAGTTCTACTAAGCACTTTTGTTCTTCATTCTTACAAATTAGTTAGTGTGAAAAGTCTGGTGAGTTACCAGCCTTTCTAGTTTCATTGGGAAACAGTTATGGCCTAAAGAGGCTTTCGAAAGAATACTTGGGTTGTTGAGCTAGGAGTAACTTGTTGAAAGAATACTTGGATTTAAGCAAGAAATGGATGGAGTCAAGAATAGTTGTTGCACTGGTTTGGTGTTGCTATTGTAAAGGAGATTTTACAATAGTGGAAATCCTTCAAGTTATAAGGGACTAGACGTAGCTTCTGTGTTAGAAGTGAACTAGTATCTTACTTTGCTCTATCGAAATCTATTTTATCAATTCTGATTACCCGCGTATTAAAGGTTCATAATTCCGCAAAAGAGTCTAAGACTTATTCAACCCCCCTTCAAAGTCTGACTCTGAACTATCAATTGGTATCAGAGCTCGTCCTTTAGGTTGATCACTCCCTCGAGTGAAAAAGATCAAGATCTATGGTAGCTTTTCAGAGTAATCAGTTGATTGCAGGTTTTTCTGTCAACAGTCCACCAACCTTCTTTGGAGAAGACTACCTATACATGAAGGATAGAATAGAAATATTCATAAAATCCACCTAGTATAGTCTATGAGCAGTCATCATAAACAATGATTATGCAGCTCTTGTTGATGAAGATGGAAAACTAAAGTCTGAAGATGAATAAAGTACTATTGAAATAAGGAAAATGGAGATAAGTACCATGGCTAGATTCCTCCTTACCTTTGCTCTTAGCAAATCAAAGTATAATAAAGTGTTTAGCAATAAATCAGCTAAAGAAGTCTGGGATGCTCTTCAACGCAACTATGAAGGTATCTCCAATGTTAAAAGATCTAAGAAGATACTGTTAAACAAACAATATGACACCTTCAAGATGGAAGACCATGAAACTGTGGATAAAATGTTTAGAAGATTCCAGACTCTGCTGAATGAGCTTAAGGCTCTTGGAACTACACCTATCATAAAAGATATTAATGTAAAGCTTCTTGGGAGTCTGCTAGAAAGGTTTGATGCCAAGTGCTCAGCACTAGAGGAAGCAAAGGACCTGAGTACACTCTCCTTAGATGAACTGCTTGGAGTAGTCAGAGTGCATGAATTGAAGCTGAAGTAGAAGAAAGTTAGCAAGCCTTTTTCCTCTAAAAGCATAGCCTTAAAATCTGATGAATCAAGGAGGGAATCTAAAGCTTTAAAACTGAAGAGTCCATAAGCTCAGATCAAGACTCTGATAAGTCAGAAACTGATACACATGAAGAATTGGCCCTTGTTGAGACGCCCCCAAAATAGGGGTAAATTTTTCACATTTTTATAATTCAGTATAAAGAGAATAAGTGGTGTAGCTTCTAGTAGAATACCTAGATCTATAATAAACCACTCCCATATATGAAGATATGAGAAGGTATCAGAGTATGCAACACATGTCCAAACAATACCATTTCGATCACCGAATAGTATAATCGGCTATCCCTTACTTAATCAAGGCTTTACAGGACTAGAAATAATCGATTACAATTCCCTAATCAATTACCAAGCAAATGGTAATTGATTACTGACTTCCTGGAATGGTATCTTGAATAAGAGGCATCACCTAATCGATTACAGATCCTTAGCTAATCGATTACCTGGTTTCTGTTGGAAACATAATCGATTACTACACTGCCCATAATCGATTAGCAAGCTGCTGGGATTTATGTAATGCATCAGGTGTTTCTGCTAATCGATTACCACTCAGAGCATAATCGATTACATTGGTTCTGGACGACCCGTAATTGATTACAGTCTAATACATAATCGATTAGATTAAGGACGGAGGCCTTGTAATCGATTACGCCCTGGAGGCTAATCGATTACGCTCTGTCATTCTGCAGAAATTATGCAGATTTCGTACCAAAGATGAACTTCTCAACCACCAAAACCCATGCAAACGATATCGGAATGCCACCAAATTTTAACACAAGCTAAAACACATTATTTGTGACGTGTGGCAACTGACCGCACTCGAAAATTCCTAAAAATGAGTAATTTATGCGCATAAGCGCGATTATCTCATTTTAAGGTATTTTAAGGTAACCAAGGGGTCTACTTTTGGCAAAATGGATCCATTCCATTTCACACAAACCACAAATAACATACTTAAGCTGTCTAATTCCTTACATCACATCAAGACCTCATAAATCATTGTTTGACCATGCTAGTTCCTAGCTCATGCATAAAACAACTATACCAAATCTCAAACACATATCATAAAGGAGCTATAACTCATAATTTTCAACATCCATACATTAAATTCAACATCATCAAGCATTACAATTTTGTTCTTTACATCATTTAGGTCATGAATGAAAATTGGCCTTACACATATATCCAATTTTCTCCCATGACCTCCAAAATCATCAACTATTACAAAATATAGTACATAAACACCATATACTCCACAAAAGAAATTCATGCCGGCCAAGGCTTACACATTCCCATTCCATATTTACCTTCTTCAAACTCGGCCTCCAAAATGGTAAGATTTAAGTCATACCTACATCAACTTTAAAAATAGCAACGAGGAGGTGAGTAACATAATCCAAATGAATTAAAGTCATACATTATGATGAAATACATGTATACTTGTTCATATAACATATCTTACACAACATCACACATCATTTATAAGCATATCTTACAAAATCAAGTATACGTCTACAATTTCATTCATTTGGTTCACCACATACAAACATAGGGTTAGCATTCACTTTCTTCCCTTTCAATTCTCATCCATCCCTCGCCACTATGGGCTTTCAACTAGGCATATCTTCAGCTATATGCAAATGCTCTTAAAGCTAATGCATATGCACAAGAATTTCTCATTAAACAATGCGAATCCGACTGTGGGATTACAACATCATATCAATTGGTGGGACAAGCATAGGTGTGCTACTATGCCCCTACTGCAGTAGTAAAATTGTGTACACATATATCTCAATTTATGCATGCTTACATCCTCATAATTTTTACTGGTACCAAACCGTTATCGCCCATCTATAGCACTAGTCACCCCGTGACTTGGGATCAACATCGTGGCCTCAATTACCACAAGTGCTACGGGCCCATCCCGAACACACATCGAGAGAGCCGTGCCCCGTCGGACACCGAGGTAAACTCGCTCACCATAGAGCCACCCGCCCACTAGGCCCGCCACATAGGGTGCCTCGTCACCAAACTATGGACAGCTTCGTGACTCACACACCGAGTCACAGGGGAAAAACCACAATACGCTCGTGCACTGAGCCGCCCTCCCACTGGGCCCGCCTAGTAGAACCCCATAATATTCCACATAGACAGCTATGATATGCCATGGATGCAATGCAAATGCAAATCAAATACATCCCTACACTGTGCATCCTAGATGCCACTCCACATACACTCATTCACCACCACTTAGTGGATTTCAATATTTTCATCATCCTCAATCATCACCAATTCTCTTTACATTTCATACACATTAAGAGTTAGTGGCATACACATTCATCAATTCAAACATACATCTTCGGGATATTTCTCCACATGGATTTGATTTCATACATGGTTTTAAACCACCATCACATCTCATTATCATAAAATCATCACAACATCATATCCATTATCCCAAACACATGCCACACAACAATAATCATTCTAAATGCATTCAAATCATAACATCATCACATCATCCATTCAAACAATCATCAACATAATCACATATACATATTTTCACATCATCAATGGATGAAATCATGCATTTAGAATAGTTACCCCCTCCTACCTTAAGAGAAGTAGAAATCAACGCGGTCCGATGGTCCCGCTTCATCGATGGGGTCGTTTCCTACATTATACAACATACCACATGAACTGGTCTGAACCGGGGTCTAGGATCCGGTGTGGGACCAGCCATAAGAGTGTAGGTGTTTTAGGGTTCGTACACCGGTACAGTGGGTATCCGGTATTATAATCCGGTCTCTCAGTGGGAGAAGCCGGTCTTGTTGCCCTGGAGATCCTTCACACCAACGTTTCGCGTTGAGAGAGGGCGAAAGGTGGTGCCACCTGCGAAGATTCTCCAACGCTCAAGTTAGAAGAGTGTATGAACTCAATGACTACTCAAGCAATGCAATAGTAAGAATATGAGATAGAACAACGTAACCTTGCATGTGTGTTGGAACATACTATTTATAGTTGAACGTAGGAAATGAATCGTTGGATGCAAGTGGGCCCCTTGGTTCTGATAGCGTGTGGAGTGTGTTAATCAAGGTGACTCAGTACTCAGAGTGTGTCAGGTGGGTAGGTCAATTATCAGAGTACGATCCTGTGATAGGGATGGAGGATAATCACCTTTCCGCATATTTCGCTGACAGTTGTACTTACTCTCAGAGATAATTGACATAGACACATTCCGCTATGTAGGGTATCTTCGCTGATAAGTTATAATAAACTCTTATCTCACAGTGATCCTGAGGCAAATGGTTATTCACGTCGTGGAGATAAGATTGGATGAAGCCCCCATCATAGCGAGGACGGATTGAGCATTCGATGAAGCGAGAACGGATAGAGTGAGGGCGGATAACCGATGTAGCTTTGTCTTCTTATAATACCGGTTACTCCTTGAAGATGTCATTCTGATGTCATAACTTTAGGGACCGGTATCCAGACCGGATCATTTGTCCCCTAGCTTATGTGAGGGACTGTTAGGTTGCTTACATGAGCTATACAGCCTTTAAGAAGTCTAGATGCCGGTGGAACACACTAGAAATTCCTTCTAAAAACTCTTTGACATATGCGTGTTTGGTTTCTTACCAACACATCCGCTCTGTAAATTGAGTAACCGCTCTTCTGATGCCATTCACAACAGATTCAGACAGAGATTCGCAACGAGGGAAATCCCAAGAGTTTTTGGAAATCAAAACTCTTGGTATTCGAAGAGTGGTTGTAACATCCCTGATGTTTTAATGAGAATTATAAGAAATGGGAAATGAGTAGTAAAAGTTTTAGAAGTTTTATTTAATATTTGTTTTGTCTGAGCCAGAGACAAGAAAGCCGGTGTCGAGATCGGTCTCAGAAGCGCGAGCAGGCGGAGTTGAAGATCGGGAGTGTAGGAGAAGAGCGGGCAGGGCTAGGTGGTCTGGTCCAACCGATGTGAGGAGAGCGCCTCACACGGGGTCATAGCCGGATTAACCTCATAATGACTGAAACAACGGGTGTAGGTAACCAAGAGGTGAGCACGGATGAGATATCCGACCTCTCAGGTTGTAGCTCGGATTTTCGAGGTATGAACACTAAGCTAGGACACCGGGGGGCCGATATTTATATTGGGCCTATACTCTTGCGAAGTATTAGAGAATTGTGAATAATTAAACGTTGAGGGAATAAATAAGTGTAATTGATTTGATAACTATGCAATAGTTTAATATAGTGAAATTGATTAAATTTAGTAAGAATACAAATAAAATAAAGGAAAAGACGATCTTGCCTATGAGCTATATATATAAGAAGATTCTCTTCCTTCCCTCTTCATTATTTACAAGTTACCTTTGCTGCTGGTCTGTCCCTTCTCTCTCGTTTTCTCCTCTCTTAACGTTGAGTTGCATGCGCTGGAGAGGGACTCCATTTGTGTCCAAACTTTAAATAATTCCCATTCCTGTGATCGAGGCTTCAAGGTAAGTCTACTGATCCGTTCCAATTGTGATTCCCTTATCCCTTTTATTCTTTGGCGGTTAAGGGCCATGCATGGCTATATTCGTGGCTGTTCTCCACTCCTCCGGTGAGTGTGAGCCCAAATGCAGTCCATGAACTAAGGGCGTTGAAGTGACGAGTTGTACTTTATGATCCTTAGGTAGTAGGTTAAGCAACGGAAGACTGAGTGACGGAGTTGAGACTGCGAAACCAGTGCTCAGAGGAAGGAATCGACACAAAGAACAGATTATCGAAGCGTGGAACCAATGTAAGGGGGGTGTTCGGGTTATAATTAATTAGAATAGGACTCGCTTCTTATTCAGGTCATTGAGGTAATGTAAACAGGTTAAGGAAAATGTTGCTAAACGTAGTTGTGTGTTTATGCTTGTGCATGTGTGACTGGGTTCATTAATTAGTGGAGGATCGGGTGTGGTTGAGTTTATCATGTTATGATCTTGTGATATCTAATGTTGAAATGATCAGTGTTATATGACGTCGGGTTAGTAAGCAGGCTACCCGAGTGATGAGGAATTGATACTATTATGTGAAAGGTAAACTGTTGAATAACTATGTGGTGTGGGATGGCCGACGGTATATGATAGCCCCTCATTTCCGGCTCCCGTGGTTTTCGTGCCCAGTTGAGCTGCCCAGTTGAGCTACCCAGTGGTCGAGGTGGAGAGTCAAGCAGGACCCGGTGAACCAAGCAGGGTTCACGGGGTGTCAAGTAGGACCCCCAGCTGAAGGCCAATCCTTTAGTATCCGGATACTAGGAGTCAGATTGTATGAGAGTCAGTTGTGATCGTGATGAATGTAATGGAATTACGTGGTTGGGTTAATACAGTTACTGTATGTAATACACTATGTTTCGGTATGTTTACTTTCGAATGATGCTTGATGTGTATGTATAAATATGCATGTATATTTGTTAAGTTCCATTCTATATTAATTACAATGCCAAACACTCACCCTTGCCCTTTTTTTTAGTAACCAGTGACAGGGACGGGGAAGGAGCCATGGAGTCGCGCCAAGGGGGAGAACGGTGCCAGGGTCCGAGTGACTTTGAGTGACTCTCTATAGAGTTATATGTGTGTATAAGAACTTCCGAGTATTATTAATTAGTTATGTTTAATCAAGACCGGACCGGATGCAAATCTACATTTTAAAATACATCACTGTTATTTACATATGCTGTCGTGGTAGCTATGAGAAACCTTTGATTAACAGAATCATTTTTAGGGTGAGATTTTCGGGGTCCGTTTGCATGTTTTGTCTAATCCGATGTGTGAAAGGTATTCGCTCAAGCGAATAGAAACCTCGTTCAAGCGAGAGTCCGGAATCTCGCTCAGACGAGTAGGGGCCTCGCTCAAGCGGGAAGCCCTGATTCCCTTTCTCCCATCCGTTGTGCTTAGATTAACTTGTTCTTCTTTTCTAGATCTCATTTATTTAATCTAATTGTGACTGCTGTCACTTGAATAAGTCAGTAAAAATAAATGCTTTTTCACTAAATCTCGATTAATTTTCAAGTTAAGGAAAAATTTATCGTAAGATGTAATCGTTTGAATAAAACTAAATGCAAAAATAACCTGGGACGTTACACTTGGTATCAGAGCAGTTCTTTCTAGAGCCGGTGTGTGGGCCGATCTAGTGATTGTGATAGTCTTATGAAGGTTGATTGTATTTCGTTGTATTGAGATTGTGTGTGGCCTGGCATCGTTCCCTTGGAACTCCACTGGCGTAGTATTCTATGAATATAAGGTAAATTTACGATCCCCTGGCTGATCTTGGTTATTAATGGTGATGTGTTTGCTCATTGTAGAATTACTAAATGGCCGGAGAGACTAGTTCTGGGGGAAGAGATGATTTCTTCTCTAGATTTACTCAGCTGATGAGTAGGACCAAGTCCGGTCCCACTCTGGATAAATTCCTGAAAAGGAATCCTCCGACTTACAAAGGGGGACACGACTATGACGGGGCATACATCTGGATCAGGGATATCGAGCAGGTTTTTGAATATTTTGAGTGCTCTGAAGAGCAAAAGGTTTTATTTGCTACTTACCAACTAAAAGAAGAGGCTAGAGTATGGTGGTCCCAAGTGAAGGTGCAGATGAACGCAGCAAATGAGCCGTTGGTATGGGCGAATTTCCGAAGGAGGTTCCTTGTTAAATACTTCCCAGACAACTACAAAATCCGGAAAGAAATAGAATTCCTGAAGTTGGAGCAAGACCGGATGTCTGTAGCCAAGTACACCAGCAAGTTTGACGAGCTGTGTGATTTTTACCACCCTTTCTCGTTAGAAGGGACTGAAGGTAGCAAGTGCGCCAAATACGAAGCTGGACTACGGATTGAGCTCCGTAGTGTAATCGTACCGATGGAGATTAGGGACTACCCAACCCTGGTGAACAAAGCAAGACTGACTGAAGAGGTGTAGTTACAAAGGACGTCCCAGCCGAGAGATAAAAAGCCACTGAAGGCAAAAGGATTCAACTTCAAGAGGATGAGTCAATTCTTCCGGGGCGGCAAGTCTTCTGCTACCTCCTCATCCTCTTCCGGTCGGGGTTCCACTGGTCGATCGGGTAATCCTTCTGGTAGTCGTACATGCTACAATTGTGGTTAGGAAGGTCACATTGCCAAACATTTCCAAGCCAATCAGATTGTGTGCTTCCAGTGCGGACAACCAGGGCACCTCAGGCCCGATTGCCCTCAGAGGCAGCAGCAGGGCAGGTCGGACAACCGAACCAACTCTTCTGGGACCCGGGGTTCCAACTTTTCGAGGGGAGGCCGAAATGGAGCTGGTAGAGGGAACCAACAATCGGGAAGATATGATGCCCAATCTAGCGGTGCCCAAAACGCCATGACCGGGAGTGTATTTGCGTTTGATGCTTCAGAAGCTACGAGGAATGACAATTTGGTACAGGGTAAGTGCCTCATCTGTGGTTATCTAGTTGATGTAATTTATGATTCAGGTGCCACCCATTCCTTTATTTCGGAAAGTTGTGTGCGACGGCTTGGTCTGCCAATCGGTTTAATAGAGAACGCTCTTATTGTTTCCACTCCAACTGGTTCCACTTTCCGTGCAACTACAGTGTGTAGAGAACTGCCGATGTAAATCGAAGCCCGTACTTTTCGAGTAAGTTTTATCTGTATGCCATTGAAGGACTTAGATGTTATTCTGGGTCTCGATTGGCTTGCTGCTAATCATGTGTTGGTCGACTGTTATCGGAAGAATATTGTTTTCTCTCAGGAACTTGACATGAAGAATGGGGTGAGCGATGTCCTAACCACGTATGTTGTTTTATTCGCTTCGGAGGGTCGGCATAACCTCCTGCCAAGTGATATTCCAATTGTTTGCGAATTTCCTGACGTTTTTCCAGAAGAAATTCCGGAGCTACCTCCCAGTCGGGAGATTGATTTCTCTATTGACTTGATTCCCGGGGCAGAACCTGTGTCCCGAGCGCCATATAGAATGTCTTCGGTAGAATTAACCGAAGTGAAGAAATAAGTAAACGAATTACTAGAAAAGGGCTTTATCCGACCCAGTGCCTCACCCTGGGGCGCTCCGGTGTTACTGGTAAAGAAGAAGGACGGTAGTATGCGAATGTGCATTGATTACCGATAGCTGAACAAACTGACAATCAAAAATAAATATCCACTACCTCGTATTGACGATTTACTGGACCAGTTGTGAGGCGCCGTTGTGTTCTCTAAGATCGACTTGAGGTCGGGGTACCATCAGATCCGAGTGAGGCCGGAAGATATCCCAAAGACAGTATTTCGGACTCGGTATGGGCACTTCGAGTACGTAGTAATGCCCTTTGGAGTAACGAACGCTCCCGCCATTTTTATGGACTATATGAATCGGACCTTTCAACTGTACTTGGACCAGTTTGTGGTAGTATTCATTGATGATATTTTGGTATATTCGAGGTCGGACGAGGAGCATGCTCAACATCTTTGACTTGTTTTACAAGTACTTCGAGAGAAGAAGTTGTACGCTAAATTATCTAAGTGTGATTTCTGGGAGAGTAGTGTATAATTCTTGGGGCATGTGATTTCCCGAGAGGGAATCTCAGTTGATCCGACAAAAATTGAGGCGGTTATGGCTTGGGAGAGGCCGAAGTCAGTAACTGAAATCAGGAGTTTCCTCGGATTAGCTGGATACTATCGACGCTTCATTGAGGGGTTCTCTCGGATAACACTTCCTCTGACTCGGTTAACAAGGAAAGGAAACCCCTTCGTGTGGTCGGAAAAGTGTGAATTAAGCTTCCAAACTCTCAAGCGATGTTTAACGACTGCCCCTGTGCTTGCACTGCCCGATGTAACACAAGAATTTGAAGTATATTGTGATGCATCTAAATTTAGATTGGGGTGTGTGTTGATGCAAGCTGATCGGGCAATTGCTTATGCTTCGAGGCAATTGAGGCCACATGAGGAGAATTACCCGACTCATGATCTGGAACTTACAGCAGTGGTGTACGCACTGAAGATTTGGCGCCATTATCTGTATGGAGCTCGCTTTGTAGTATTCAGTGATCACAAGAGCCTAAAGTACTTATTTGATCAAAAGGAGCTAAATATGAGACAGAGGCGATGGGTGGAGTATTTAAAGGATTACGACTTCGATTTAAAGTATCACCTGGGCAAAGCGAATGTTGTGGTAGATGCACTAAGCAAGAAGGTATTACACGTGGCTTACCTGATGGGTAGAGAGCAGGAATTGCTGGAAAGCTTTAGTGATATGAATGTTGGAATTGTTATGGACGCGCCAAACCGAATGACAATCGAAATGTTAAAAATCTCCAATGAATTTCTGGAGTCGGTGGTAGCAGCACAGAAAGACGATAAAGAGTTACTGAAGCTGATTGATACTCAGACCCAAGGCAAAAATGTGGAGATAACTCGGGGTAACGATGGTATATGGAGATTCAGGAACCGAGTGGTGGTGCCTGCACATGGAGGCTTCAGGCAGGCGGTGCTATCAGAAGCACACAAGAGCTCTCTGAGTATACATCCGGGAATGACAAAAATGTATCATGACTTAAAAAAGGAATTCTGGTGGCCAAGCATGAAGAAGGCAATAATCGAGTATGTGAAATCATGTGTGATATGCCAGAAGTGCAAGGTTGAGCACCAACGACCTCCAGGTCTGCTTCTACCTCCAGAAATTCCGATCTGGAAGTGGGAAGGTATCACCATGGACTTCGTGTCCGGACTACCCCACACTTAAACCGGATACAACGCGATTTGGGTGATTGTTGATCGACTAACCAAAAGTGCGCATTTCCTGGCAATAAATATGAAGTGGTCGCTAGATCGATTAGCTAAGTTGTACGTTGCTGAGGTTGTACGACTGCATGGTGTGCCCTCAAGCATTATCTCCGATCGGGATCCCCGATTCACTTCAAGGTTTTGGGGGAGTTTGCAACAACAACTGGGTACTGAGCTCAAATTGAGCTCAGCCTACCATCCCCAGACCGATGGCCAATCAGAACGGACTATACAGACTCTTGAAGATATGTTAAGGGCATGTGTACTAGAACAGGGCGGATCATAGGAGAAATACTTGCCCTTGGTAGAGTTTGCATATAATAACAGTTACCATAGCAGCATTGGGATGGCTCCATACAAAGCTCTTTATGGTCGGAAATGTCGTACTCCATTATGTTGGAATGAGAACGGCGATGCCCTTCATCTGGGGCCTGAGATGATTCAAGAGATGAATGAGCAAATCGTTTTAATCCGAGAGAAGATAAAAATTGCTCAAGACCGGCAAAAGAGCTATTATGACAATCGGCATAGACCCCTTGAATTCCAAGTGGGTGATTGGGTGTTCCTAAGGATTTCACCGACTAAGGGTGTAGGTCGAATTTTGAAGAGCCAAAAGCTTAATCTGAAGTATATTGGACCATACCAAATACTAGAACGGATTGGTGAAGTCGCTTATCGACTGGATCTTCCCCAATCGTTGACTAACATTCACAACATGTTCCACGTATCGCAACTTCGAGCCTACATTCCGTGTGATACCATGATTGTACCGAGTGACTCCATTGAAGTGAAGAAGAACCTGACGGTGGAGGCGGTACGAATCAGCATTGAAGAGCATCAAACCAAACGGTTAAGGAACAAGGAGGTACCGCTGGTGAAGGTGAAGTGGCAGAATTTACATTGGATGAACTACACTTGGGAGTTAGAATCCGATATGAGACAATGTACCCTCATCTTTTCCAACCGGAACACTAATTTCGGGGATGAAATCTCCTTTTAGGGGGGTGGATGTAACATCCCTGATGTTTTAATGAGAATTATAAGAAATGGGAAATGAGTAGTAAAAGTTTTAGAAGTTTTATTTAATATTTGTTCTGTCTGAGCCAGAGACAAGAAAGCCGGTGTCGAGATCGGTCTCAGAAGCGCGAACAGGTGGAGTTGAAGATCGGGAGTATAGGAGAAGAGCGGGCAGGGCTAGGTGGTCTGGTCCAACCGATGTGAGGAGAGCACCTCACACGGGGTCATAGCCGGATTAACCTCATAATGACTGAAACAACGGGTGTAGGTAACCAAGAGGTGAGCACGGATGAGATATCCGACCTCTCAGGTTGTAGCTCGGATTTCCGAGGTATGAACACTAAGCTAGGACACCGGGGGGCCGATATTTATATTGGGCCTATACTCTTGCGAAGTATTAGAGAATTGTGAATAATTAAACGTTGAGGGAATAAATAAGTGTAATTGATTTGATAACTATGCAATAGTTTAATATAGTGAAATTGATTAAAGTTAGTAAGAATACAAATAAAATAAAGGAAAAGACGATCTTGCCCATGAGCTATATATATAAGGAGATTCTCTTCCTTCCCTCTTCATTATTTACAAGTTACCTTTGCTGCTGGCCTGTCCCTTCTCTCTCATTTTCTCCTCTCTTAACGTTGAGTTGCATGCGCTGGAGAGGGACTCCATTTGTGTCCAAACTTCAATTAATTCCCATTCCTGTGATCGAGGCTTCAAGGTGAGTCTACTGATCCGTTCCAATTGTGATTCCCTTATCCCTTTTATTCTTTGGCGGTTAAGGGCCATGCATGGCTATATTCGTGGCTGTTCTCCACTCCTCCGGTGAGTGTGAGCCTAAATGCAGTCCATGAACTAAGGGCGTTGAAGTGACGAGCTGTACTTTATGATCCGTAGGTAGTAGGTTAAGCAACAGAAGACTGAGTGACGGAGTTGAGACTGCGAAACCAGTGCTCAGAGGAAGGAATCGACACAAAGAACAGATTATCGAAGCGTGGAACCAATGTAAGGGGGTGTTCGGGTTATAATTAATTAGAATAGGACTCGCTTCTTATTCAGGTCATTGAGGTAATGTAAACAGGTTAAGGAAAATGTTGCTAAACGTAGTTGTGTGTTTATGCTTGTGCATGTGTGACTGGGTTCATTAATTAGTGGAGGATCGGGTGTGGTTGAGTTTATCATGTTATGATCTTGTGATATCTAATGTTGAAATGATCAGTGTTATGTGACGTCGGGTTAGTAAGCAGGCTACCCGAGTGATGAGGAATTGATACTATTATGTGAAAGGTAAACTGTTGAATGACTATATGGTGTGGGATGGCCGACGGTATATGATAGCCCCTCATTTCCGGCTCCCGTGGTTTTCGTGCCCAGTTGAGCTACCCAGTGGTCAAGTAGGACCCAGTGGTCGAGGTGGAGAGTCAAGCAGGACTCGGTGAACCAAGCAGGGTTCACGGGGTGTCAAGTAGGACCCCCAGCTGAAGGCCAATCCTTTAGTATCCGGATACTAGGAGTCAGATTGTATGAGAGTCAGTTGTGATCGTGATGAATGTAATGGAATTACGTGGTTGGGTTAATATAGTTACTGTATGTAATACACTATGTTTCGGTATGTTTACTTTCGAATGATGCTTGATGTGTATGTATAAATATGCATGTATATTTGTTAAGTTCCATTCTATATTAATTACAATGCCAAACACTCACCCTTGCCCTTTTTTTTTTAGTAACCAGTGACAGGGAGGGGGAAGGAGCCATGGAGTCGCGCCAAGGGGGAGAACGGTGCCAGGGTCCGAGTGACTTTGAGTGACTCTCTATAGAGTTATATGTGTGTATAAGAACTTCCGAGTATTATTAATTAGTTGTGTTTAATCAAGACCGGACCGGATGCAAATCTACATTTTAAAATACATCACTGTTATTTACATATGCTGTCGTGGTAGCTATGAGAAACCTTTGATTAACAGAATCATTTTTAGGGTGAGATTTTCGGGGTCCGTTTGCATGTTTTGTCTAATCTGATGTGTGAAAGGTATTCGCTCAAGCGAATAGAAACCTCGTTCAAGCGAGAGTCCGGAATCTCGCTCAGACGAGTAGGGGCCTCGCTCAAGCGGGAAGCCCTGATTCCTTTTCTCCCATCCGTTGTGCTTAGATTAACTTGCTCTTCTTTTCTAGATCTCATTTATTTAATCTAATTGTGACTGCTGTCACTTGAATAAGTCAGTAAAAATAAATGCTTTTTCACTAAATCTCGATTAATTTTCAAGTTAAGGAAAAATTTATCGTAAGATGTAATCGTTTGAATAAAACTAAATGCAAAAATAACCTGGGACGTTACAGTGGTTGAGGTGCATTAAATGTGTCTGAAATGATTGGACATTAAATGCCCTTTTTAACACGTGAACCATCATTACCCAAGAGTGTAACCGTCGATTGGGCTTATTGGGCCTGAATTTCAACTTCCACAGGCCCGTTTCGTCAAAACCTTTACTGAAACGTTACCACTTTCGCGCTTTAAGTTACGAAACGACGGAGTGGTTTGAATTCGAAAGGTTGCGTTTTGAAACAAACGTCGTGACTTTTGGCCAAACACTGTGCTTCTTCGTTACCTATAAAAGGGGCACTTAACGAATTTTGGAATTCACCTCTGTCATCAAGCTTAGTGAACCTCTGCTCAAATTTTTGAAGATTTCCTTGCTGCCTTTCCTCTTCACCAAGTTCTTCCTTCTTTTAGGTAACCTCCCTATCCTTTACCTCCATATCATTTTTATTCATTCTGCTTCAACCATGCGCCCTACAACAGGAAACGCTGGTACCTCATCCAGGGGGAGTCTGAGCTCTCGTGCCCCCTCTAGCCACTGTGGTGGAAGGATTCCAGTGAATCTTCCTGTGGCTGGGCCTCGTCGCTCAGAGAGAGTTGAAACTTCCTCTTCGCGAGTGCCAGTTGACCGGCGCCGCCCTGAGGATCCCCTTGACTCGAGGGCCACCAGCTGCTCTAATGATGGGTCAAGTGATGAAGGCTATCTCTCTGACGATGTTGCCTTCTACCATAGCACACACGCGTTCCGTCGTGCATCAGGTACTATAGAGATTCCGGGGTCTGGCAAAACCTTAATTCTGTGAACTACTGAAGGGAGTGTCAACGTCGTGGCACACCGGCTGAACTGGGAAAAGCTGAACAGGGAGAAGCCGTACTGCTGGGTTGAGGAGGAATTCTTGGAAATCCCCTCACATCATGCAAATGAAGAAGGAAACCCAGTCACTCTCCGCTGCAAGATTTACTCTGACAAGAAGTACAAGGGACGCTTTCTCGTCCTTGCCCCCCGTCCAACTGAGAAGGTTTGCCACCGCGTCCCAGACGAGAGGTCGGTCTATATGTATGACTTCGTCTTTTAAAACTTGGGAGTCCGCTTTCCCATGACAGAGTTTCAGATGGCCGTCCTACGCTTCCTCGACTGCGCCCCTACTCAACTGTATCCCAACGGCTGGGGCTTGGTGCGCGCTCTCGAAGTTCTGGGAGAGCATTTCAATTTCACCGCCACTGTGGCCAAACTGTTTTACTACTGCCAAGTGGTCCGCCGTGCCAACAAGAAGGGCGGCCTTGGGTTCATAACACTCCGTTGTGACTCAAGGTTAGTGAACTTCAAGTCCTACACCGAATCTGCTAAGGTGGATGGATGCTCCTTCAAACACTACTACACGTGGGTCCGAGTTCAATCCAATAAGTCAGTCTTCTGGCTCAACAAAGAAGGGTTCACCAAATTCCCCATCAGTTGGTCGCACGAGCACTTTCTGCTGCTGAGCCGTGCTTACTATACAGAGAAGAGCGAACTCTCCTCTCATTCTGTCGAAGTGTTGAGTGCCATGCAATCGGCCTAAAAAACACTCAAGGGGTTCTCTTGCCGACTTCTCTTGGGAAGTGCCGATGTCCGGGACACCTATCTCCGTAATGGCCGCTCTTGAACTATGATTATGTTACATATTTATTCCGCTCTTATTGTTTTTCCTCCCATGTGTTAACTCGATTTTCCTTATTTTGCAGAACAAATTGAAAAAGTATCTCCCGAGATGTTGTCCCTGAAATCCATGCTGGCAGATGGTGACTCTTCCTCTGAAGAGAATGAGATTCAGGCTAAGAGGAACTCCACTAAGGCGGTAGCTCCAATAATTCCTTTTACCTCCGTTGTGGGAGACGATGTCCCTCTTCTTGATGAGCAGGAACCTGAGGGACAAACGGAGGCTGCGGGGCAAGGAAATGAAGAGGTCGCCCGAGAGAAGAAAAAGAAAAAGAGGCATCTGGTTAAGGCGACGGATGTGGAGAAGCCTTCCTCTGGTGACCCTGCAAAGAAACGCCAGAAGACCCTCGAGGAATCTGGGTTAAAAAAGGACAAGGGGAAGAAGCCCGTCCTTGACGCCTTTGCCCCTCTTTCACAGGCCACGTTTGGACCGGACTCTCAGAGCGGTCCTCCTCCAGTGTTTGATCCTCCAGGCGAATCCTTTCTCTCACCTTATCTCTGGTTCCAGGGGTCTACGCCCCCCACTCTTCCAAAGGCGAGGTACTGTCTCCGCCCCTCTCTCGATGCTGCTGAAGTTCGAGGCGCGTGCAAGGCCGGATGCTGGCAGCTGGATAAACTATCCGGCCTCTTGGAGTCCTTAAGCGACAAGGCAGATTACATGGAACAAGTTGAAAAACTTGAGGCCGACATCGCTATAAAGGAGGCCTGGGCGGCCAAGCAAGCTGAGACTCATAGAGGGGTGGAGGCAGAATTAAATAAGGCCAAGGAGACGCTGCAGAAGAAAACCGAAGAAATAAGCCAGCTCCACTTTACCAACAAATTGTTAGAGCGGCAGGTTTCTGAACTTCAGCAGCAAAATAAATCCATCCCCCTCCTTGAAGAAGAGCTGCAATTAGAGAAGAAGAAGTCGGCCAAGCTTGCTAACGATCTCGCACCAATAGAGGCCGGCCACAATAAAAGTCTAGGAGGGTGGGAGGCCCTTCAGAAGGAGATGCAGGCTCAGATCGGGGAGCTGAGGAAGGGTAGTGCGAGCATTAGGCCTTCGGAGGAAGATTTTGCTAAGCTTCAAAAGAAATTATCTGCTGCTAAGGCCAAGGCTGCCAAAGCCTTGAAGATATGCAAGAAGGTGGCTTTCCTATCCTTCGGCCTGGCACTTTGTCAAGTCTTTTATCGCAACCCCGACGTGAAGCTTAATTTGTACGGACTGGATCCATTCTATGAATTCCACGGAGGGAAACTTGTCAAAGTGAAGAGTGACGGCTCGCACCAGGATCCTCCCGATGCTCTTTATGAGCTGCCCCCACTTTCGGAGGGTCAAAGCATGGAACCAGTACTGACCACTTCTGGCCCCGAAGGTGAGACTCAAGGGGGTGCTCAAGCTGGCCCAGAGACCGAAACGGATAAGGCTTAAACTGAGGGAGCTGAATAGGGGAGAACGGAAGTGCCCACATCGGAGAACCAACCACCTGATCTTTGATTTTGTGCTTTTATTTATAGCTGTGTACTGGGATCAGCTCCAGCTTTGATGCCTTGAGACATATAAAATTTTCCTTCATAGAAATAAAGTTTGCTTTTGTTTTTCTTCTATCGTTTGTGACAAGTATATGGTTGCCAGATAACTTAGTCGTGTACATAATACTTTACCTTTTTAATACTTTACAATTCCGCTTTGTTCAACCATATTGTCGTTTAAAGCGTATTTTCCACCCCAGAGTAAAATAATAGAAATCGTAACAGATATGCCATACTTATTGTTGAAGTATGCCCTGTCCCCAAGTGTAAGTATTTTGGGAAGGGAATATCTGTTGTAAAATCTTACCTTTAACTTCTTGGAAATTAGAAAGGTTCATTCGATCTCGAAGACGTGGAATAGCAATATTCGCATTCGACCGTCCTGTGATGAGTGCTTCAAAGATGAGGATGGAAATTATACTTGGAGTTTGGTTCGATCCTACCATCCAAGTTTTCATGTGGGGTTCGGTATGACCTTGAAAAAGGTTAGGTCCTACACCTGTCTCTTGAGGTTCGGTTTAATCCTACAACTCAAGCCTTCAGACGGTGTTCAGCCAAACTTACTAACCGTACCCAGAGTTTGGTTTAATTCCTACAGTCTGGGCCTTCACATGGGGTTCGGTTTAATCCTACAACCCATTTCCCCTTCGAGGAGTTACATCGTCAATACACAGAATAGGTGATTGAGATCATCCGTCGTGAGAGTCTTCGTTTCATCCCTCAAGTAGTTACATCGTCAACTACAGAATGGGTAGTTGAGATCATCCGTCCTGAGGGTCTTCGTCTCATCCCTCAAGGAGTTACATCGTCAACTACAGAATAGGTAGTTGAGATCATCCATCCTGAGAGTCTTCGTTCCATCCCTCAAGGAGTTACATCGTCAACTACAGAATGGGTAGTTGAGATCATCCGTCCTGAGAGTCTTCGTTTCATCCCTCAAGGAGTTACATCGTTAACTACAGAATGGGTAGTTGAGATCATCCGTCCTGAGAGTCTTCGTTTCATCCCTCAAGGAGTTACATCCTCAACTACAGAATGGGTAGTTGAGATGATCCATCCTGAGAGTCTCCATACGAAACAACTTATAGCTATAAATCGCAACATACAAATGAGAGAGTGAGATTGATATAATCATAAACTGCATTCTCATTAAGTTGAATATATATTACAAAGGGAGCGTAGTTGGGGTCATGCCTCGTTGAAACCTTCTTGAGAAAACCCAATGGGAAAATCTCAAGTAAGGAAAAAGAGTACATGCCGTCTTACCAACTAGCTATAATAAATACGTAAGTTCTGAGTGTTTCACTTGTTGCGAATTGGGGTTCCATCGAGCTCCTCGAGCCGGTATGATCCCTTTCCTGTCACTTCAGAAACTCTATAAGGGCCTTCCCATGTTGGTGCCAGCTTCCCTTGATAAGCAAATTTATTCCCCACACTCGCCTTCCTCAGGACAAGGTCCCCAGTGTTAAACGCTCTATATTGGACATGCTTGTTGTACCGGAGAGCTGCCTTTGCTTTTATTGATTGGTCTCTGATAAAGGCTCCCTCTCTCAGCTCATGGAGAACGTCCAACTCTGATGCCAAATTAGCATTATTATCTTCCGCTGAAAAATATTCCACTCGGGCTGATCTGGTTTGTAGCTCTACTGGGATCATCGCCTCGACCCCGTAAGTTAACCGATATGGGGATTCATTAATGGAAGAGTATGGTGTAGTACGATATGCCCACATAACATGGCATAGCTGATCAGTCCAACCTCCCTTTGCTTCTCCGAGGCACTTCTTTAACCCTTTTAATACTTCTCAATTAGCCACCTCTTCTTGGCCATTTGTTTGGGGGTGCTCAACAGATGAAAATATTTGGACTATCCCCAGTCCTTCGAGCAAGTATGTGAACTTCTTATCCGTGAACTGGGTGCCATTATCAGTTACAATCCGTCCTGGGACACCGAATCGAGCTATGATGTTTTCATATAGAAAGCGCCTTGTCCGCGCAGAAGGGATATGCACTACTGGCTCAGTCTCTATCCACTTAGTGAAGTAGTCCACCCCCATGATCAAATACTTGATGCCTCCTGGAGAGGTAGGAAACGGACCCAGGATATCAAGGCCCCACTGGTAGAACGGCCATGGCACAGCGGATGAAGAGAGTTCTTGGGCCGGTGTGTGATGGAGGTTAGAAAATCTCTGGCAAACATCGCATTTCTTCATAAAATCAGCTGAGTCTTGCTTCACCGTGGGCCACCAATATCCAGCCCTGAGGACTTTTCTCATTAAGCTCTGACCCCCAGCATGGTGCCCACACTGCCCCTCGTGTACTTCCTCCAACACTGCCTGTACCTCATCTTCTCTCAAATAAAGGAGGTATGGGATTGAGAATCCCCTTTTGTAAAGAACACCATCGACCATGGTGAAGTACGACAGCTCCCTTTTCACTCGTCTCCTCTCCTTCTCATCAGTAGGGAGTTGTCCGTCCGCCAGATAACAAATGAAGAGGATGACCCAAGAATTCTCATAAGGGTACTTGACCATTATAGCATTTAGAGATGGGAACAGAGGGATGCTAGGTGATGTCAGCGTGCTCTGAACCACAGTCGTGGTACTGCCAGGCTCTTTTGTGCTTACAAGCCTTGATAAGATATCTGCTCTGGTGTTTTCCTCTCTTGGCACATGCTTAAATTCCAGCACTTCGAATCTCCCCTTCAATTCACTCACACAGTTCAAGTATAGTTGAAGTTGCGACTCTCTGACCTGATATTCCCCCTGGATCTGTGAAATCACCAGCTGTGAATCGCTGCACAATGTTACCTCTGATGCTCCGATGTCAATCGCCACTCGGAGGCCGGCCAGGCATGCTTCATACTCAGCTTGATTATTGGAGGTTTTGAAATTGAACCGGAAGCCGTCGTCACTCTCCACCACAACACCGGCTCCACAGCCTTTACTGTTTGACGACCCATCAACATAAATGGTCTAATGCGCTCGAGGTGTGGCTGGATCCGACCCTGTCATTTCCACCACAAAATCTGCCAGAACTTGAGCTTTAATAGCTCCTCGAGGCTCATAAGAACTTTCGAACTCAGAAAGCTCGATAGACCATTTGATCATCCTTCAAGCAAGATTTGGTTTACTAAGCACTGAACGGAGTGGCAGATCCGTTCTCACCAGTACTGGATGTGCATGAAAATACAGCCTCAACCGACGTGAAGCCCACACAACTACTAGAGCGGCCTTCTCTATCTTTTGATATCTACCTTCAGCCCCCTGGAATGTCTTGCTGGTGAAGTACACCGGCCTCTGCCCCTCTGGAGTTTCTTTAACCAGAGCCACGCCTAGGGTTTCATCAGAAATTGCCAAATACAAAATCAGAGTCTCACCAGGGTCAGGCTTTACCAATATTGGTGGACTTGAAAGCACGGCCTTAAGCTGCTGGAAAGCTTGTTCTTGCTTTTCTCCCCATTCGAAACTCTTGTGCTTCTTCAACGCCTTATACAGGGGAAGGGATCTGTGTGCCATCTTGGGCATGAATCGAGCTAGAGCGGCCACTTTTCTATTCAGCGATTGCACCTCCCTTAGGCTCTTAGGGCTCTGCATATCCAGAATTGCTTGACATTTACCAGGGTTGGCCTTGATACCCCGCTGGGTCAACATGAATCCCAAGAACTTCCCTGCTAGAACGGCAAAAGTACACTTCAATGGGTTCAACCTCATATTGTATTGTCGCAGCCAAGTGAATACTTGGCACAAATCATCAATGTGATCCCCTCCAGTGGGAGTCTTTGCGATGATATCATCGATATACACCTCTACCAGCTTGGTGTGCATGTCTTCGAATACTTTGTTGATCATGCGCTGGTAGGTAGCACCTGCATTCTTCAGTCCAAATGGCATGACGGTGTAGCAGAAGACACCACGGTCATTGACAAAGGCCGTCTTTTCTTGATCTCCTTCCCATATCGGAATCTGATTGTACCCTGAATAAGCATCCATAAAACTGAGGTACTGATAACCAGATGAATCATCTACCATACGATCAATGTTTGGGAGAGGATACGGATCCTTGGGGCAACACCGGTTAAGGTCCACGTAACCCGTGCACATCCTCCACTTGCCATTAGCTTTCTGCACCATCACTACGTTGGAAAGCCAAGATAAATAGCGAATCTCCTTTATAAAACCAGCTTTCAACAACTCTTCAGTTTGTTCGCACGCTGCTTTCTGCTTTTCCGGTCCTAGCCTCCTCTTCTTCTGGGCCACCGGTCTCGTTTCTGGGTACACAGCGAGTTTGTGGCAACAGAAATCAGGGTCCATCCCAGGCATGTCTGCTGCAGTCCATGCAAAAAGGTCTTTAAACTCCTGCAAAAGAGCCAACAAACGTTGTTCCATGCCTGCCTCCAGATTATCATTAATGTGCGTGACCTTCTCTAGGGAATCCCCTAAGATGACGTCCCTGGAACCACCATCCGGTGGGGGCTTTCAGGGGTTAAGAGGGTCAATCTTCAATTCCGCCCTGGGGTCCAAGTCAATCAGACTGATAGACCCAGCCACTGTTCCTCCGTCATTTAGCTTCCTCTTCTTGTTGAACGCCTTCAACTTAACCATATTGAGGCTCAAATTATAACAGTATCGAGCCATCTCTTGATCTCCGCGGAGGGAGGACACGTCGTTGTCCTTGTCAATGAATTTGATAGAGGTGAGGAGTGGACACAATTGCTTCCATTGCATTCAGGGTAGGGTGACCTATGATCCCGTTGTAGGGGATTCCACATCGATCACCAGGATTCTTGATTTCACCGTTCTCGCGCCAGGCTCTCCTTCAAAAGAAATAAGGGTATCAAGATACCCTTTAGTGGGTTGCTTCGCCCCATTAAACGCCGTGAGTTCTTGCGTGTACGGCTGCAGATCTGCATCATTAAAACCCATTCTTTTGAAACAGTTATAAAAAATTACGTCGCAAGAACTTCCCTGATCGACGAGGATCCTCTTCACATCCTTATTATCAATGACAGCAATGATCACCACTGCGTCGTCTCCTCCTGGGATCATCGGGCCGAAGTCATCATCAGTGAATGACACCGTCGGGGCTGCCACACCGTCCCTGAAAGGGCGGTTATCTCTAGGTTTGCCCTGGACAGACAAAATCATCCGATGGTGGTTTTTCTTGGCTGTGATCGATGCTCCTCCTCCTACAAATCCTCCAGCAATCATCTCGACCACTTCACGCCTACCCTGCCTTTGCTGCTGAGGCATGACGTCTTGTTGGGCTCCTTCAGCGATCACCACTCCTTTTTGCTTCTTAGTTGCAGTAAACCTCCTGACTGGGTTACGGCTATTGTCACCCTCATCATCTGGATCTCTCCCCTTTTTGTCCATCCTGTCAGGCTCATCTGAGGATCTTTCTCTGAACAGATATTGTTTAAGCTTTTCTTCTCTAATGAGGGTTTCCATAGTATTCTTCAACACTTTGCACTCGTCTGTGTGGTGACCCGCCTGTTCATGAAAGGCGCGGTATTTACGTGGGTTACCAGGTCTTTTGACTGGGGGTGGCTTCCTTATACCAAAAACACTGAGCGCTGGCCAGCCAACTTCCCTCAAGATTTGGGAGTGCCTGGTGTTTAGAGGAGCATAGTTGCTGAAAGACGAGACGCGTCTGTCTCGTTGATAAGGTCGAGCGCTTGCAAAGTCCTCTCTGAAGGCATGCTTTTCTGGTCTCACCCCCTCCTTCTCTTTTCGTGGCTGTTGAGGGGGTACTGGGGGCTTCATTCTAGCTGCTGTAGCCTCCAGATGCATTTCTATACCCACGTACTTAGAAGCTTTCCTTCGAAACTCCTCGTAGGTTGTTGGGGGGCTCTTCGCCAAAGATAAGGTAAAAGCAGATCCAGGTTACAAAGC
Organism: Clitoria ternatea; assembly: GCA_037962975.1. Classification (NCBI taxonomy): domain Eukaryota; kingdom Viridiplantae; phylum Streptophyta; class Magnoliopsida; order Fabales; family Fabaceae; genus Clitoria; species Clitoria ternatea. Next base: position 99,318,807 of record CM075674.1, on the reverse strand, counting down.
TTCCACTACAATATGGAGCTGTATGGCCTCCGTGAGGTTGGGGACCAACGCAGCCTCCTTGTAGAATCTCTTTAAAAACTCCTTAAGAGTTTCAGTCTCTCCTTGCCTTATCTGGGCTAAGGTGTGGGAGGTTCTTGGGATGTCCCTGAAAATGACAAAATGACTTTCAAACGCAGCTTCCATTTCTTCCCAGGAATCTATGGATCCTGAGGGCAGGCTCTTGAACCAGCTGAGAGCCTCCTCCGTCAGTGTTCTTAGGAACATCCTACATATGACGTCTTCATCAGCTCCCAGATACATAGCTTCACAAACATAAGCATCTAGGTAACGTCTCCATTGTACTTCCCGATCGACAATGGCTGAGTCGTCTGTAAATGCTTAGGGATGATGACACTCATAAGTCTCCTTGAGAAAGGAACGCTGAGTCTATAAGCTCCAGAGGTCACCACTGCTTGCTCCCTTCTCCTGGTACTGACTCTATCACCAGAGTCTTGGGTCTGCTCCCTCTCCTCGTACGTAGGGATTTTTGAGTACTGGAGGGTCGTAGATCTTTCCCTCACTGATGCATGGTGAGCCTCTTCTGTATGGGACATTACCCTGTCCCCAGCTCCTCTCTTCTCCCGCTTCAACTCCATCAACTCCTCCCTGAGCTACCTAATAACCTCATCACGAGGGTCAGGGGTTGCCACTGGTACCATCCTTCGAATGTTGGTGATAGGAGATTCAAAGACGAGTCTCCTCCCAGTTTGCTGGTGGGTCACGTCCTCCACATGACCATCGACAAAATTACGTCCATCACCTTCCATTCTGACAACCAAACTTCTACGAAATGTGGGAATAACTCTAACGAGTCCCACGGGGCGTGCCAATGAATTGGTCTGAACCGGGGTCTAGGATCCGGTGTGGGACTAGCCATAAGAGTGCAGGTGTTTTAGGGTTCGTACACCGGTACAGTGGGTATCCGGTATTGTAATCCGGTCTCTCAGTGGGAGAAACCAGTCTTGTTGTCCTGGAGATCCTTCACACCAACGTTTCGCGTTGAGAGAGGGCGAAAGGTGGTGCCACCTGCGAAGATTCTCCAACGCTCAAGTTAAAAGAGTGTATGAACTCAATGACTACTCAAGCAATGCAATAGTAAGAATATGAGATAGAACAACGTAACCTTGCATGTGTGTTGGAACATGCTATTTATAGTTGAACGTAGGAAATGAATCGTTGGATACAAGTGGGCCCCTTGGTTCTGATAGCGTGTGGAGTGTGTCAGTCAAGGTGACTCAGTACTCAGAGTGTGTCAGGTGGGTAGGTCAATTATCAGAGTACGATCCTATGATAGGGATGGAGGATAATCACCTTTCCGCATATCTTGCTGACAGTTGTACTTACTCTCAGAGATAATTGACATAGACACATTCCGCTATGCGGGGTATCTTCGCTGATAATTTATAATAAACTTTTATCTCACAGTGATCCTGAGGCAAACGGTTATTCACGTCGTGGAGATAAGATCGGATGAAGCCCCCATCGTAGCGAGGATGGATGGAGCATTCAATGAAGCGAGAACGGATAGAGTGAGGGCGGATAACCGATGTAGCTTTGTCTTCTTATAATACCGGTTACTCATTGAAGATGTCATTCTGATGTCATAACTTTAGGGACCGGTATCCAGACCGGATCACCACACAATTATTCTCTATTAAAACCACCAAGATTCAAGTGCTCTTAATTAACCACTTGGTGTTTTATGCCTTTTTAATTCTCAATCTTTACTTATTCATTTAATCCACCATAACCACCATTGGTTAGGTGCCCAATCACATTATTATGCATTTAAGGCTAAACCCATTCATGGGCTTCCATATTAATGAACTCCACCAACCATTTACCACCATTAATGGTCACTACACATCATAAATAGCATCTACCATCAATAATAAATGCTCATCTACCTACATCTCACATTTCCCCCAATTTATAAAGTTAGGGTTTCATCAAAAACCTAATAACCACCATTTGTGTTCATCATTTTCCATCATTCTCATGTCATTTTCGTGTACCACCCAAGGCCCTCATAAAACTCAATTTAAATATACTCCACCTTAGGGTTTTTCATCATAAATGTCTCTCCTAACTTAACCCATATGCATTAACTCTCTCCCAACAACCAATACCCAAAAGCTAGATCTTAAAGCTCATGAAAATGAAGAGAAACCCTTACCTCAAGCCAAGAGAAATGGGTTTCTAGAATGGGTGATAAGGAACACGCAAATAGAGACAGTGGGAGAGAGAGAGCCTCCAAGCCCAAGCTCCACACGAAAATGGAAGAAGAGATGGCACACACCACACTTCTGGATTTTTGAAGAGAAAGGAGAAGAAGATGATGAGTGGGATATGAAGAGAAAGGAGAAGAAGTGTTTGCCTAAGAGGGAGAGAATACACGTGAGAATGAGAGGGAGAAGAGAAGAGTTTATATTTTATTTTAACTCTCATTCATTAAGGCTTTATCGTTTTTCCACAAACAGGCTCTTCGTTTGAGCTCAATACTTCATCTAAAAATTATTTCGAATACATATTCGGATTCCCAATATTATCCTTAACAACCCTGACCAATATCATCTCAATCGGAGATACTTGGTCTGACACACTTATTTCAACTGGACTCGTTTTCAGCTTAACCGGTTTCCATAAACCACCAGAAATTCCCAAAATGCTTAATTTAATTATTCATAATATTTTGGGATGTTAAGTAGTTCACACATAAATTCCTAATATTTATTCTGTTAATTAATTCACTCATTTTAAAATTTGGGATGTTACACTTGTAACCAAAAGATTTCACAAGCTGTTAAAGAAAAAGAAGTCCAGACTTGAGAAATTTCAGAAGAAGAATCACAAAGGTAAAAATCTATTTAAGTTTAAAACTAACAAATCTGCATTGGAGTCTTTTAACTGTAGGAAACCAAGTCACATGAAAGCAAAATGTCCTTTCTTAAACAAAGACAAGAAGGATGGGAAAGAAAAGAGAAAATTTTCTAAAATACAAAAAAGGTTGATCACATGGGATGATGAAGGATCATTCAGCTCTGAAGAGTCTAATGAAGAAACAGAATCTGCTCAGATTTGTCTCATGGCAAGTAAGGAATCAAACTTTGAAGCAAACTCAAGTGATTCAGAATTAGATGATATCATCTATTCTAAACTTAAACAAATCTATGACTTATTGTTTGATGATTTCTTAAAGCTTTTGAAAAACTTCAAAAAATTGAAAGAAAAACATATTGACATGGTTACTGATTTCAAAAATCAGATTTCTAAATTGAAAGAAGAAAATTTTGATAAAAATACTCAGAAAGAAATGGAAGAAAATAAGAAGATGTACCTGGAAGAGTTGAGTAAACTCCAAAAAGAAAATGTTGTTCTAAAAAACGAATTTTGAAAACACTAAAGTTTGTTGCAACTCTCAGGCCGATGAAATCATTAAGGTACAAAAACAAGTAAGTTTACTTACTTCAAACTCGAGCAAGTTTTTCAATCGCACTAAAAATCTGAATAAACTATTGGGAAAATCTAATGGTGACCATAGTATACCAGGTCTGGGCTATGTAGAGAAAAATGATTTCAAGCAACCTTCATCTCCTTTATTTGTTTCAAAGAAATAGAAGCATGTCAAATGTAATTACTATAAAAAACATGGTCATATAATAAATGATTGTAGAAAAAGGAAAGAAGAAATGAAGGAATTGCTAACAATACAGGACCCTAAAAGATGTGGGTACCAAAATCATTAATTATTCCAATTGCAGATGTGTTTAAGGACAAATACAAAGCCTTTACATTAGTATCTAGACAGTGGATGCTCGCATCATATGACAGGAAGAAGGTCTATATTCATAGACTTGGAACAGTTTAATGGTAGAACAATCACCTTTGGAGGAAACCAGACTGGCAGGATCATAGGGTCTGGTAGAGTGGGTAAAATTCCTTCACCTGTCACTGAAAATGTATTTTCAGTTGAAGGTTTGAGGCATAACCTACTGAGCATTAGTCAATTATGTGACAATGGATACAAGGTCTCTTTTGATAAAGAAAAGTGTAATATCATTAACCATGATGGATCCACACTCTTTAATGCAAACAGACATCACAACCTGTACAAGGTTGACTTGAATGAACTAACTGATCAGAATGTAACATATTTGTTTTCAAACTCTAAAGAGAGATGGATCTGGCATAAAAAGCCTGGGCATGTAAGTTTAAAGCATATTTCTAAACTTCACAGGAAAGACCTTGTTAAAGGACTGCCAAAGATTTCTTTCAACAGTTCCTTACCTTATGAAGCATACCAAAGAGGAAAACAACATAAATCCTCTTTTGAAAACAAAAATGTTGTTTCCACTACTAGACCTTTAGAACTGTTACATTTAGATTTAGAGTCTGGTAGGGAAGAAGTATAGATTTGTTATTGTTGATGATTACATAAGAATGACATGAGTATATTTCCTAACACATAAGGAAGAGCCTGTGACAGTATTCTCTATAAGAAAATCCAAAATGAGAAAGGATTATGTATTGGTATAATAAGAAGTAATCATGGTAGAGAATTTAAAAATAAAGTTTTTAAAAAATTCTGCAATGAGACTGGTATCACATACAATTTTTCTTCTCCAAGAACACCGCCAACAAAATGGTGTTGTGGAAAGGAAAAATGGGTCTCTACAGGAAATGGCCAGAACAATGCTTTGTGAAAATAATCTTCCATAATATTTCTGCGTAAAAGCTATCAATACTTCTTGTTGTATTTGAAACAGAATTCTTATCAGATCAATACTGAATAAGACTCTTTATGAGTTGTGGAAAGGAAAGAGATTCAACATTTCATACTTTTATCTTTTTGGTTATACCTGTTATATTTGATTCTAAGTGTGATAAAGGAATATTCATAGGATATTCAACCATATCAAAATCTCAGAGTTTTTAATACAAGAACTCAGACCATAGAGGAATCAATGTATGTAAGATTTGATGACATTCAAAAGACTAACAGGTGACTGACAAATCTAGACCCTAATGATGCAGGTATGTAGCAACAAGAAACTGAACAAGATCAAAAAAGAGCAGATCCTATTTAATCAGAACCAACAGAAGGTGGAGATAAAGAATCTGAAAAGCATTAGATGATGTATGAACCAGAAAAGCCAAGAGATTGGAAGTTCAAGGCTTATCACCCTTCAGACCTCACAATTGGAGATCAAGCAGCTGTAGTTAAGACCAGATCTAGACTTCTTAACCAATCCACTATTACTCTGGTTTCAAAAATTGAACCTTAATCTCTTACAGAAGCACTAGAAGCTACTGATTGGATCATTGCCATATAAGAGAATCTAAATCAATTTGAGAGAAATAAGGTTTGGAGACTCGTCCTAAGACCCAAAGACAAAAACATCATTGGAACTAAATGGGTCTATAAAAACAAGCTTGATGAAGATGGGAAAGCAATCATAAATAAAGCCAGACTTGTAGCACTAGGTTACAATTAGCAAGAAGGTATATATTTCACTGAAACCTTTTCCTCTGTAGCCAGACTCGAGGCTATAAGGATATTCTTGCATTTGCAGCATTTAAGGGTATTACATTATATGAGAAGGATGTTAAGAGTGATTTTCTAGATGGGTTTATTGAAAAAGAAGTGTATGTAAAACAACCCCTTAGTTTTAAAGATGTATCTTTTCCAAATCATGTTTTCAAACTTAGTAAAACATTGTATGGTTTGAAACAAGCTCCAAGGGCTTGGTATGAAGACTAAGTACCTTTTTTATTTCAAAAGGCTTTACTAGAGGGAAAATAGATACAACTCTGTTTAGAAAAAGCTCTCAAAAATTTTATTATTGTGTAGATTTATGTGGATGATATTATTTTTTGTGCTACTGATGTAATTTTGTGTAAAGATGTTTTTGAAATGATGCAAGCTGAGTTTGAAATGAGTATGATGGGAGAACTTAAATTCTTCCCGGGCTTGCAGACGAAACAGACAAGTGATGGCATATTTATTCATCAGAGAAAGTGTACCAAGGAGTTGCTTAAAAAGTTTAAAATGGCTGATGCTAAGCCAATGATCACTCCTATGCATCCCAACTGTATAGTTAATAAAGATGATTTTGGTACATCAGTAGACCAGACATTGTAAAAGGGATGATATGTTCACTATTGTATCTTAAATCCAGCAGACCAGATATAATGTTTAGTATTTGCATGTGTGCAAGATATCAATCAGACCTCAAGGAATCATATTTGTCTGCTGTGAAGAGGATTCTAAGATATCTTGTTGGAACCACTAACCTTGGGCTATTCTACAAAAATAGACTCTTTCTCTCTATCTAGATACTATGATGTAGATTTTACAAGTGATATTATGGATAGAAAAAACACAAGTGGTGGATGTCACTTCCTAGGCAAAAATTTGATAACATGGGAAAGCAAAAAATAGAATTCAATTTCACTCTCAACAACAGAAGATGAGTATATGTGTGCAACAGGCTGTTGCTCTCAACTTCTTTGGATAAAATATCAACTTGAAGATTATTCAATCAAAGAAGAAAAGATTCTTGTGTTTTGTGATAACACTAGTGTAATAAATTTTTCAAAGAACCTCATTCAGCATTCCAAGGCCAAGCATATAGAAGTAAAGAATCATTTCATCAGATATTACATACAAAAAAGGATTTTAGACATGAAGTTTGTAGACACAAACCATCAATGGGAAAACATCTTCACAAAGCCTCTAGCTGAGGCCAAAGTTCTTTCATCAAGCATAATTTAAATTTAATAAAGATTACTTAAAATTTTTGTTCTGAAAATTGCTTGAAAAGTTTGATTGCTTATATAAAAGGTCTAGGTCTGATAATGATTAGTTTATTGCTTAATATGTCTGAACCCACAATAATTGTGCTTCTATACTAAGAGGAAAAAGGTTAAAGTCTTTTGGTATCCTGTTAACTGTTAAATGTTTCACGTTTTATTGCCTTTTACTCTGAAACATACAACGTGGCAGCGATTAATACCTTTTTGTGTAACTGGCACGTGAGACTTTTTTTCTTTCTCCTCACTAGTGGACAGTTATTGCCTTTTAAATATGTGCCTTTTCATTTCATTTCATTTCCCACCCTTTGCATAAACCTTTTGACTCTCTTTTGTTCAAAAAGCATTTTTCTAAAACTCTTCACCTCCTAAAACCCTAAACCCTCCTTCTTCATCTTTGAGCATCAGTAATGACATTCAAGGTCTCTAATATTATGGATTCCTGTTTCTTCCACCCTGGGCAGTATAAGCTGGATGACAGAGATATCACTGTTGAAATCGATGGTATTGGCTAGACTAAGTTTTTCTTGGATAAAGAGCCCTATTGTCCCTCTCTTGTGTTAGAATTCTGGAACACAATATTGGTGGATAAATCAAAGTTTGTTAGTTTATGAAAGATCAAAGGGAAATTTATTGAGATTTCTAAAAATATTTTGGCTACTGTTATTGGTTGTCCTTTTGTTGGAGAGGTTTTTGCAAATAACTTTGAGTATGAGGTGGTCTCTAGTATGGAGATCAACAAGATATTGTATGGTGCAACCCACCTAACAAAGTCAATTTTTGGGAGCCTTCTCCCCAAAGTAAAAATGTTACATTTGGTAATAAGGCAGGTGTTCTGTCTTAGGAAAAATGTAAAAGATACTATGACTAAGCTGGATAGATTTTGCATGTACCACTTCTAGGGAAGAGGAAAATGACAGATTTTAGAGTCTAATTCTAGTGCAAAGAGAGTGAAGTCTGATTCTATGGGTATCCCATCTCAGCTATACCTTCTCTCTATACCCCAACCTAACTCATGTACTCAGCCAGACCCCATTGCCTTGACCTCCCAACCACAACAAGATAACCAGATCACACCCAACAACAGCCTTGCCTTTGTTCTTCTTTTAGAATCGCCAACTGTATCTCTACCTAAATTCCCTTATTTTCATTTTATTACCCTGGTGTCCCTTTCTTTAGATATTTTAAACCTACTTTTGATGTAAATAATAAAGGTTATAATAACCCTCATAACCTAGCCATCATTTCTAACCCAAACTTTGACAAAAGAAGAGTTTGTATCCTTCTTGATGCCCCTAGACGTGTACCCCCTATGACCTTTGAGAAACTTATGAACTTCTTCATATTCTATCAGAATCAAACTTTGTAATGTACTATGCTCTGAAAGTTAAAAAAACTTGTGTTCTAAGGGATATGAAGCATGTTATAAATTCCACACATATGAACCTTGGAAAGAAGATCCTGATAGCACTAGACCGCTTGCAAAATCCAGCCGTATGGATCAATTTAGGATGAATGAAGAAGCCTATGCTTCCAAAGGTCCTTTCAGACCTTGTCAGCTCCCTCCAGATTCCTTGAAAAGTATCCTGTCTGCTAGTGAGCCCACAGTAGAGCATGTTGATGCTCTTTGGTGTCATTACTTATGAACCATTCAAGAGGAAGGCTCCTGTTCTACCTCATCCTCTCCTAATTTTCCTATCTTTCTTTATCGACCCTCCATCATTTACTTTCACTTATCTTCTATCTTTGTTTATCAAACTCATTACTTTATCCTTGTTTCCGCTGCAACCTCCCTCCTTATTGTCTCTACCCCTGCTCGTGGTCTTGTATTTTGATCCTCTATGATGTCCTTCCTTTTGTTAATATCAACAGGGGGAGAATCTAGAAGTCTTATTTTTGTGTGGGTATAACCTTAGGAGTATGTAGTTTGTTAAGTTTTTTTGAAGTTTTTGGGATCATCAATATAATCAATTTGTTTTAACTCTTATATTATGTACTAATTATTAGTTGTTAATGAAATCTTTTTGCTCTAATATATGTTATCTGATCTATAATTATTCATTTTTGTTTCTCTTAAGATTACCCTGATATAACAAGATTGGTTCTTAAATGTTTTAAAAATTGTCTAATGCTCTGATAAGAAATTAAAGAACTTGCATGAAAAATGAATCAGTTATTGGTTAGTGCTCTGATTGTTCTGAAAAACTATAGCTTATTTAAAGCTTTGGTGTATATACTTGCTCTGATATCTTTTTCCTTACTCTGATATGGAAATTTAATCAAATATAAGTCTGATTCATCCTCCTTTATCATGGACTTCATTTTATGAAAAAGACTTGATGTTTGCTATCAACGAATATGGGGAGATTGTTGAGAACAAGTCGGGTTAAATAAAGAGTCAATGTTATTACTGGACCAGACCCTAGATTACATTATTATTTTCAGACCAAAGGATTTGTTAATAACATACATCAAGATACTTAAAATGATGTCTGTGAATGTATGATCTAATCTGTGTATTTAAGTGTTTTGGGATTCATATACTAAGTGCATATGTTATAAGATAAAGAGAGAGTCCATAACATCAAAAGTATGATCCATCAAAAGCCAAAGCTTAGAATTTAACCAAAAAGTCTAATTCAAGTTCGTTAAGCCATATGAATCATCAGAATCTGACCTCAGACTTTTAAGCATCTAAAACTTGCAAACATGAACGTTACTCCAGGAGTAAAAATCACAAAGTTCTAAAAGCGTTGTGATAATGAATCAAAAATCAAGCTCTTATCAAGAAGAATGTGTTTATCATCAAAATGGATAAAGGACAAACCAACTGAGTAGCTAATGCAATTTTTTTGAAGTCCTTATCATAACAACTTTACGTAAATTAGAAAAGCTGAACCAAGTCAGCCTATGTGTCAGTTGAATTTAGAAGGATTTCAATGTAGATTCCTACGTGATTTCTAGAAGAAATAAAGCCATCAATTAACTTTATTCTCTGAAGATATTAAGGAACTCCTTATTCAAAGGATTTACAATGTTCATATCTCCTTCCAAGAACAACAACAGTAATCTTGAGTAACCTATATATGCTTGAAGAGGTTCATCTTTAAGAAGAAGAAGCCTATCAAGAAATCTTATTTTGTGATCAGAAATTCTCTCGATCTCTTCCTACTTCTTAAAGACAAAGGCCTTCTTTGTTGTTCCGCTCTAGTAGACCTTGGCTCACTTGTATTTCCTTAACTTAGTATATTTATTCATATTCTTGTAACCCTTATATACATAAAGTTCTACTAAGTACTTCTGTTCTTTATTCTTATAAATTAGTTAGTGTGAAAAGTCTGGTGAGTTACCAGCCTTTATAGTTTCTTTGGGAAACAGTTATAGACTGAAAAGGCTTTCGAAAGAATAGTTGGGTTGTTGAGCTAGGAGTGAATTGTTGAAAGAATACTTGGGTTTAAGCCAGAAGTGGTTGGAGTCAACAATACTTGTTGCATTGGTTTGATGCTGCTATTGTAAAGGAGATTTTACAATAGTGGATCCTTCAAGTTAGAAGAGACTAGACGTAGCTTCTATGTTGGAAGTGAACCAATATAAACTCTTGGTGCTCTTTCTTCTTCTTACTTTGCTCTATCCAAATATGTTTCATCAAGTGTGATTACCTGTGCATTAATGGTTCATAATTCTGTAAAAGAGTCTAAGACTTATTCAACTCATCTTCTAAGTCTGACTTTGAACCATCACCATATATCAAAATTAGACGCTGGCTACCAAAATCATAATCTAATTTACCAAAATAGCTTCAAGTTACTTCTAAGCGTCTTAACGACTTGTCCCGACGTAGTTTGGCTTCCAATTTAAAATCTCTTTCCTCGCCTAAGGTCGTTCCAAGGTTTGGCTTAAACCTAATAATAGTGAAATGGAATTTCATCAATTATTTAGCAATACCCACTTTATTAAGGTTCATTACCAAGCCTTAATGATCATGAAATTGAAAAAAGAAAACCCTTGTTTTCATGGAACCCCATCCGACCTTAGTGAAGAAAGAAAAGAAAATGGGAAGTTTGGGATACCATTTGACTTACCTCAGTGCCAAGATTCCAAAAACACGTTCAATTGTAAGTTTTGTCAACAAATAAGCCTTTAATTTGGAGCTATAAGCTCACGACAATGACGACTCCTCTCTCTTGAAAAAAACATATGTTATTTGCACACTTTCACTCCTATTAAATGAAAAAATTGTTTCCTTCTTCAAACAATAATGTATAACGTATAACGTATTTATGATCTATTAATTCTTTTCTCCCCTATTAATTGAATTATTCAATTTCCTTCTACAAATAAATGATTCACATATCAGGAACAATTAGGACTAGGGAAAGACCATGTTTCTTATAAAGAAAAATAAGTTTTTTTTAGCAGGAAACGTTAGCTATTAGTTAATTGTTAATAATATTAGTAGGGAGATTTGAACCCATGACCATTTCCTTATCCTTTCTCCCACCACCATTCTCCTAATCAATAGGTCACCTTATATTCCTAATAAAAATAAAATGAAAAAGATTATTGTATAGACAAATAAAACAAGAGAGAAATAAGTAAACAATGTTTATTCTTATTAAAATGACTAAGAAATAAAAATATTTTTTATTAATTAGTCTTATTTATTAGACAAGGTCAAAGTATCCCTTCTCATTTATACATTGTTTGGATTAAAAGGGAAATAAGATGAAATTTAAAAATAAGAAGGAAAAAATAGGAGCGTAATAAATAAAATAAACATAAGATGAAAATATGTTGTTTGGATAAGTATATAGAACTATACATAGAAAGAATTAATTTAGATGAATGAAAAAATAGGTAAAAAATTGATTGCAATAAATAAAGAAATTTAATTTAATTTATAAAAATATAATTTTTTACTATAATAAGTTTTAATATATAAAAATTTATTTTCAATTAATTATATTTTTTAATGATATATATAAGTAGTTAAAAATTAAAATTAATAAAACAATTTTTTAAAAAAAGAAATCATTTCTACTTCCTTCTATTTCCTTCCATTTTGAGGGGAAATTAATTGGTGGTAGACCTCACCTCTTTTACTTTCCTGCCTAACTTTTCATTTAAACAAGAATAAAAAATATTCCTCTCCTATCCAATTTCCATTGTCCATATTTCCTACCATTCATCCAAATAATGTATTAGAGATACAAACCAATGAGAATCCAACATGTCAATCTCACTATGGTTTAATGTATCAAAGAGTCATAAGAATATGGGTTGAATTGTCACACTCACAAATTTTAGTTTTCAAGTGAAAACAAAGATACTTTGTTATCTTAAGTCTTTTGAGACTTAGATAAGGTTAATAGCAAGGTTGGAATACTTTAGAAAATTTATTTGAAGTATTCTAAAAACATGTACCTCTGTTTTTAAAGAGATTTAGTTAGTCATAAACAGATTCTGAAAACTAGGGTTTCCTTTTCAAACAAGTTTTCTTGATTCTGGACAAAGTTTCACCTTCATAAAAAACACTTTAATTGAAAACTCCTTTAATTTTCATAAAGTTTATTAATTTAAAAACGTTTTCTAAACCTCTTAAAATTCTACATGCGATATTAATAGATTTTAACAAACTAGAAATAAGGATAAGGACAGAGAGATTCACACACAATGATATATAATGGTTTGCCTTTTACTGTTAGTTGAGGCTATGCCTAATACCTACCTCAGTAGAATTTCTTTCACTGTTCAACCTTGAATACAAGTATTGTTTTTCACAAGCTTCTCCAAGCTCTTTACACAAGTACTATTTCCATGGTTTATCTTGTGAGATAACTCGTAACTCGCTTAAGTTTACGAGTTCACCAACCCAGACTAGTTAACTCGGGTGAAACTTGCGATTGCTCGATCAACTTGGTTTGGACTCGTGTAACCTCACATGAACTTGTGTATTCTTGTGAGTTAAATCATAAGTTTATTTTAGAAAAAATCTCTCTTTACTTCAAAATGGTTATGTTTTGAACACCTTATCAAAAATTTAATATTATGAAACCCTAAACAATTCATTTTATCTTTAATACCACATTGTCCTTTTCTTTCTAGTCTTTTCATCCTTTGAAACATTCATCATTTCCTCACTATAAAACTACCTATATTCGGACATCATCGTCCCTTTACTTCTTGAGAGAATACTTTATCACACCCCGTGTTCAAGCTCTTCTATTAGAGGAGGTTCAACCATTTTTGTTCTTGTCAACGATGTTTTGTTCTCGTCAATGGTGTCACTATCTCCATCTGGGTAAGTGGTAACCTCTATTTTTTCCTCATTTGCTGGCTTTTAGTTTGCTATTATGGTGCTGTTATACTTTCATACTAACCCTTAAGGGATAAATCATGGATTTCAAATTTTATTATTTGGTAGGAAAAAGTTCATTTTGATATATTGCAATAAAATTTGTAATTCAACAGAAGCTTAATGCCATATGTAATGTGGTCATAGAGTCATAGCCAAATGATACATTAATGAAAAATGAAATTTATTTTATGTTATTCATTCTTTAATGTTCGTTTCATTGTAATTTAGCAATTAGCTACTAAAGTATATTGTTTATGCTGTTTTGTGATAGTTTATTTAGCAAAGACATATAAGTTTTATTATTTTAATTTTTTAATAAGATGTAAACATTTACGAGTCTACGAGTTAACTCATAAGACGAGTCTATGAAACCTAAATGAGTCTACCTCTCGAGTTTAACAACCTTGACTATTTCCCAAAGTATCTCTAGGCTTAACACATAACCTTGCACCTGCGTGTTGAACACATTTACAAGTTAATACACTTAGTTAGCAAGTAAACAGACACCTTTAAAAGGATGATGATTGACAGAGGGGTTTTTGAGTTATGATAGCTTTAGCTCAAAAATAGAGTATGCTAAAAAAAACTAAGCTCTAATCTCACCCAGTTAAGAACCTTAACTGTTTAAGAGTTAGACTTTCAAAAAGAAAGTAAATAACAAGTTCCTAGGATGTGAACTTGGATATACATAGTATTTAGACTCTCTTTTACAGTGTGTGAGAAAAATTAGAGTATGATCTTTCTAGCTTTAGCTTATACGAGAAAATGATTCACTCTTTAAATGATTTATCTTTACTCTTGTATGTGTTCTTACTCATTTTTCAACCCATGTATTGATAAAAGGATGTAGAAAAGTAACCGTTAGGAGTTTGTCTTTTTTCTTGTTCAAAAGGTAAGGCTAACATGGATCATCAAAGAGGAATTCCTGATCTAGTTCTGAAGGGTTCAAAAATAGAAGCCCTATTTCTAGTTCTAAAGGGTTAGAAATAGAAACCCTAATTATGATTTTGAAGGATCTAGAAATAAAAACTCTAAACTTAAGATCTTTTCAAATTCCAAAGTAGACTTGGTTTCTTTTCCTCTAATTGATTGAGAGCCCATTTGGTATCCAGTTGGAACAAACAGAGTTATGAAAATGAAAAAATCCAATGGTTAATATTAGTCCTTCACGTCATTCGAGACAGTCAAACTCCGTTAAACCAATGAATTTTTTTTTGTAAGTCAAACCTCGATTTGGTTGGCTGTTACCCCTGAGATCATTTCCTTAACTTGATTTTCATCTTGAGGTGTATAGAGCCTGCTAAGGTAGGTTATTTCTAAAGTCTTGAATTCTGTCTAAAGTTTATGTTTTGGTCAACTTAAGAAATAGTTTATTAAGAAAATTTCACTTAGCCGATGTTAATTTTTATCAATTCACTCTTAGGTATGTGTCTTCAAGTTGTCTCTATTTTTAATCTACAATGATTCACTTAATTCTGTGATTGTTCAAGTATTTAGTTCTTTTTGGCCCAAGTCTTCAGTTCTTTAATTCTTTAGAAACAAATGATAGATCTCTAGTTTTGTCTTGATCTTCTAAGAAACTTCTTTTGATAACTTCCTTGATATGTTGTTGAAGTTCTGTGTTGATTCAAGAACTTTTGGTGTAAGATCCTATTTTTATGTTATGTGCTTGGTCTTTTGGAAATAAATTTTAAGGTTCTTTTTTGTTTGTTTGCTTGTTTCTTTGATTATAACTTGTGATCTTTCTTTAAGAAGCATTTTGAGTTATCTTTTTCATAGAAGCATTATGAATTCGTTTAGGAATTTCTCAGAGTTCTTCATTTAGTTTCTTTACTACTTCTATTTCACATTAAGGAAATTTGTTAGATCACTTCAGAATTAGATATCGTGAAGTATTCTCAAGAGTTGGGTATCATCAAAACTTTTTATTATATGATATTAGAGATTTAAACTCGAAAGTAATTTCATCATAAAAATAAGGTCTTGATTATTAAAGTTTTGTGGTCATTGATTAATGATTCGATATGCTTATAAGAACTAGAAGAGAGCACGATGCAATAGCTTTCAAGAAGAGTGGTAATATGGTCTATTGGTAAATGGTTCGAGGAAGAAAGAGAAGGTCGTGGATTTGACTCCCCCTTACTAACAAAATTAACAATTAACAATTAACTTTGGCCTATTAGAAAAAAAGAACCTTCAATGCTCAAGTCTCAAGAATAACAAAACTAAAACTTAATAGGAAAAGATTACATACCTTACGTAAAAAATGATGAGGTATTTATAACTCAAGGTGAAAACTCTCAAATAAAAGTATGTAATAATTCACTTCCATAATTTAGTGGGGATAGGTAGATGACATTAGGTTAGGTAGAATTTAACAATGACACATAATTAACTATAAAATGAGATATTGAAAGGAAATCTTTTTAACTTTGTAGAGCTTTTAACAAAACTAGAGAATTTGTTCGAATTGTTAGTTACTCCATATTTCAATCTGAAACAACTTTAAGAGCTCATATGAAAGCCAAGCACTCTACTATTAAAGAACTCACCATGTCTTCTATAAAATAGGATGTCATTCCTTGGAAAACACTATTTGAGTCTCACAAATTAACCCAAAATTTGTCCCACTTGGTCCAGGCCACTCAACATCAAAATTAAGCTTTGAAAAATTTTGATTTGGTTGAGTCCATAACTGATCGCATGCATTATCACCCTTCTTTATTTTTATTTACTTTTGACCAATCTTGAAACATCATAAGGTTGGCTAACCAAATTTCATAGCATGTTACTTTAATGTTTCCTATCATCAAGGCAGAGCTAGTATATTATATTTGAGACGGTGAAATTAATTGATAAAAAAATTATAAATCGATGAACAAGATAGCTGACTTATGGTTTTAAAGTTGCTTCATACTTAAAGTGAAACTCGAACCCTAGACACTTGGTTAAGGAAGATGAGCTCCTTCCGTTGAACCATATCCTTTAGGTTATATAAATTTTTCCTTTTAAATATGTTATAAAACTATTATGAAAGACAAATAATTTATATTAAATTTATCTCATAAAAATACTATTAGTTAAAAATGGCAAAAAGGATTTTTTTTAAAAAAACCCAGGTAGCCAAGGCTACCCCATAGCTAGATGACGCTTTGCCCTTACCCATAACCTCATTAGACCATTTAGATATCAAAATTCCCAGAAGATGAACAACATCATCCTCAAATGATAAATTTTTATTAGTGTTGGTTCTTTGGCAAGTATACCAAATTCGTAGTAGTCTTAATACATATTTGAAAGGTTATCGTGTCTATGAGGACTTGTAAGATATTTAATAATAATGCAATAACTACTAGTAAATCACAAAGAATTATATTCACATTATGTTCAATGTTTATTGATTGTTGTTTGAGGAAAGATAAGTTCAAAGCTAGAAATTGATTAAGATTAGGAAAATGATAATAAAAGATGTTAGGATTGGACTTCCCCACTCTAGTTAATCTGTTGAGTTCCTTATGACGAACACTTATGCATTTACACAATGTCAATGTGGCATAAAGTTTATCAAACCAAATTCCTTAGAGATTAAATTCTAAACTGTAACATCAAATATCAATCTCTTGAGAATTCAATACTAAAGTTTGCATTGAGAAAAAGCTTTAATATCCATTAATTGCAACTTTATTCCTATGTGAAGAGATTAATGGACATTTCAACTATAAAACCTATTTAGAATCCTAAACACATGCATAATCATTCTCCCATTTGAAAACACATTAGGTAAACATAGAAGAATGCTAACATGATATAAATGCGTAAAAATTCACAAAGATTCACCACAACATCATAAAAAAAGTGGGTTTGTCCAATCCTAACAAAAATGAGATTTAGTCACTCATAATCATGGTGGCTAACCCCAAACACATTAAGGAAGCTAAGAGAGAGTAACCCTAGAATGAATTTCAAGGCCTTAAAGAATGTAAAACATCTCCCAAATGCTTCGAGCTCTCTTTTCCAAAAACCTACAATGTCCAAAAAAATGTGTTTTAGTACACTTAAGTGTGTCCTGCTACGTAAGTTTCACACCAAAAAGCAACAGGCTTGTCGGGGTAAAAATCCTAAAATTTTACTACCTCAGCCCAACGAGAAACTTACTCGTTGGGGCGAAATACCTTAAGCAACCCCTCTTCAGAGTTTGTTTTGGCTTGTAATTCTTGGTTCTTTTTCCTATAAAATGTAATTAACCAAGAAAATATATGATGTTTTAGAATTAATGAGAGTGAAAATAATTTTGTCTTAAGATTAGTTGAGAAAAGACACAATCAAAGACTAAATTCTTAAAGAAAATAACTTAAAATAGGCCATTAATAATTGGCCAACCTCCAATAAGCTAAAATTAGGCCCCTAAGAATTAACTATACAAACCACAAGGCTTTGTGCCTTTAGTGTTGCATTTCTACAATCATTAATAATAAGTTAGTGGTATTTTTATTTTATTTTAATTTTGTTTTAATCAAGTCTCTTTCTTTTACCAAAACTATGTATAAATTAATCTAAGAAACTTAATTGAAACAAAATAAAAGATGAAAACACTAATATGAAATAAAAAAAATTGTGATAGTAAATTGAAACAAAATCCTAAAAGTAAAAAATTAGCTCAAACCTTAATAGGGTATCTGTTATGTTCAGTGTAGATGGAGTAAGGACCAATATACATTATCTATGGTATGGATACCTTGGTTCTCTTGATATGGATGCTTTAGGACTCTAAGGATGTGATAGGAGGGGGGTGTACTTGCAAACACTTCAAGAATGTTCTAGAAAGTTAAGGTTAATTTTTCACACCCTCCGTTAAGTAAGTAGTCCAAGGCCTTATCCATTAAAGAAAAAGTGTTTTTTTCCTTTTACTTAGTGTTTGACAACAACATTGATGGTTGACCTTTGACAATCAAAACATGAATATAATCTTAGTGGCATGTTATGCCTCTCTTTGGTTATGGATTAGGGTAGACATGAGGTTCAGGGAGCAAGGTGAGTTGCTTTTGTGGTGGGTTAGGAATGAGAGAATGTTCTAGAAAGTAGAGTGCAATGATGGGGTCGGTGATTAGTTATAGTTTCAAAACACGAAAGACTTCTTGGAGGTTAAGGATTTATGGTGGTTATGGTAGGGAGAAGGAATGATTTTCTTATGTGAGTTTGATTTTGTTTTTTTATTTTTTGTCTACATTAAGTTTTTTCTATTAATAAATACTAGTTGTTAATTATTTGTTAGAAATGTTAGCAAAAGATTTTAACCCCCAACTTTTCCTATTTCCCCTTCTTTCATCTCCCTTCCCCCAATAACTACGCTAACTGTTAGAACCATGTCTAAATTAAAGAGTAAAGAAGTTTGAACCCCTGGGATTTATTAATAACACCCATCAAAGACTTTTAACCAAATGAAGTCTGTATGTATGATTTACTAACAATATTAAATAAGTATGACAAGATAGTCTGAAGTGCTCAAATGGTAAGAAAGAGGGGGAGTCTGTTAAACCAAAATTATCCTGAAAGATAAACTTGTGCACTCATCAAAAGCAATGATAAGGAGAAGTTTGTATAAAGCAACCGACCTTGGATTTCTACTCCCTTCTTAAGAAATGTTACTAAAAAGCATCTTTCTATTCCTATATAAGAAACAATAAGAACTTTCATATCCCAATCTTGCACCTTGCATCAAAAGGGAAAAAAACGAAAAGCTGAAGTGCTCTGCGTAACAACCAAGGTAGATGCCTCGTATGTCTTGAAGTGTCAAAAAAGCTGAAAGTATGACAATGCAGAAAGCCTAGAGTCAACTCCTATAAGAGAGTACCTCTTAAGCTCAAAATGGCTAAGCAATCAGGTGACTTTTGATGAAGACTATCAAAGCAAACCATTTTGGTATAAATCTCTAAAGCATAATAGATTCAGGCCCTACAAGTACATGTCCCTTGAAAATTAGAAAATGATCAATGACTCTATTCTCTCCAACGGTTAATCAACAACTATCTCAAAGAAGCCTATAAATATGAGAAAGTTTCAAACAATGAAGAGCTCTTGACGCATCTGAATATTCTCTCATCGTATAAGAACACAAGTCTGAAAGTGTTTATCTGTAAAAAGTTCCAAGTTCTTGTTTCTGTAACACAAGTCTTCTTTGTAGTTCTGCTTCTAGCAGACCTTGACTTGTTGTTTATTATAACTTAGCGTACCTTGTTTCAATATTCTATATTCTTGTACGCTAGGTTATCTCTTGTAACATAAATCCTTCTATCACTCATCTTTGTGTAACAAGGTTGGTGTGTTCACTAATTCGTAGTTTAAGTGGGAAACACTTTGTGGCCTGAAGATGCTTTTGAAAGAATACTTGGGTTATTGAGCCAGGAATGACTTGTTGAAAGATTACTTGGGTTTAAGCCAGAAATGGCTGAAGTCAAGAATACTTGAGGCACGTCTGGTGCCGTTGTTGTAAAAGATGTTCTTACAATAGTAAAAATCCTTCGGATCTGAAGGTACTGGACGTAGCTTCTGGTTTGGAAATGAACTAGTATAAATTTGTTGTGTTATTTCCTTTTAACCTTTATCTCTTTAAGGTCTGTTGATTCTAAAAGACTAGTTTGTTCAAAAATATTACTTGTCTTTAAAGACTACGTGAAAAGAGTTAAGACTTATTCAACCCCCTTCTGACTTTAAACCATCACTAACCTTATAACTCATTTTGTTTAAGTTAATGACGTTAGTGTTTAAGGTTAGACAGAATCTCCATTGAGTGAAGCTTTAAGAAGTGGTGGAAGAAGATGAGGAAGTGGAAGAAAGCTCTCTAAAGGAAACATGTGTGAAAAAGATATTTTAAAAATTAAAAAAAAGGTGGAATTAAGTAAAGAGAATATCCAAAAAAAATATGAGAAAACATTTATTTTGATCTTTATGGTATTCATGATCAATCAAATTGGTTGGTTATGAAAAACTCATCATAACACCTATCATTTTAAAACGTATACCAATCTAGTTCTTTAATTAACACCATCACTATGTAACTTACCATATGTTCTACATGACATGATAAACTCCACCTAATCTTACCAAGTGTCTATTTTATTTTATTTTCTTTTTTACCTAGTTGGCATTATGTTAGTGTTAACATAATAATCAGATCAATTTATTTCCTCAGATACCTTTATTTGTTAGCATGAGCAGGGCTGGACGTTCTCTGAAATGGGTTCTCTTGGATTTGATTCATAGGTGCAACCACTTGAGATCTTTCAACCAAATCCATGCACACTTATTAACTTCTGCCCTCGTTACCAATGACTTGGTCATCACCCAAGTTGTTAACGTTTTCAGAAAGCATTGCACTGATCTTCATTACCCTTGCAATTTCTTGAAGCAATTCGATTGGAGTTTCACCTCTTTCCCTTTCAATTTGCTCATTTCTGGCTATGCTTCTAGCCCGTTACCTTGGTTTGCAATTTTGATTTATAGATGGACTTTTAGGAATGGCTTTGTGCCTGATGTGTATACTGTCCCAGCTGTTTTGAAATCTTGTGCTAAGTTTTGTGGCATTGCAGAGGTTAGGCAGTTTCATTCGGTAACTTCTAAGACTGGCTTGTTGTGTGATATTTATGTGCAAAACAGTCTTGTCCATGTTTATAGCATTTGTGAGGACACTGTTGGTGCTGGTAAGGTGTTTGACGACATGCTTGTGAGAGATGTGGTGTCTTGGACTGGTTTGATATCTGGGTATGTGAAGGCTGGGTTGTTTAATGATTCAATTGCTCTATTTTTGAGAATAGATGTGGAGCGTAATGTGGCAACTTTTGTTAGCGTACTTGGGGCTTGTGGGAAATTAGGTTGTTTAAATTTTGGGAAGGGGATTCATGGGTTAGTTTTGAAATGTTTGTATGGGAAGGAGTTGTTGGTATGCAATGCTGTGTTGGATATGTATATAAAGTGTACGTATGTCTCTGATGCAAGGCAAATGTTTGATGAGATAATGAAAAGGACATGATTTCTTGGACTAGTATGATAAGTGGATTAGTGCAGTGTCAATGTCCCAAGGAATCTCTGGACTTTTTTTGTCAAATGCAGGGCTTAGGTTTTGAGCCTGATGGGGTTATACTAACCAGTGTGCTTTCTGCTTGTGCTAGTCTTGGGCATCTTGATTATGAAAGATTGGTCCATGAATACATTGATCGTAGCTGTATCAAGTGGGATGTTCATATAGGAATAGCGCTGGTTGACATGTATGCAAAATGTGGTTGTATAGAGATGGCACAACGTATCTTTGATTGAATGTCTACAAGGAATATTCGTACCTGGAATGCCTATATAGATATGGGCAGGAAGCATTGAAACAATTTGAAGCCTTGATTGAGTCTGGTACAAGGCCTAATGAGGTGACTTTTCTAGCTGTTTTTACGGCTTGCTGCCATTCTGGTTTGGTTGATGAAGGTCATAGGTATTTCAATGAGATGAAAAGTCCCCATTATAATGTTTCCTCCTTGTTAGAACACTATAGATGCATGGTTGATTTTCTCTGCAGGGCTGGATTGGTGGTGGAAGCTATAGAGTTAATAAAGACAATGCCTATGCCACCTGATGTGCAGATCCTAGGCGCTCTTTTGAGTGCCTGCAATACATATGGATATTTTGGATTCTCCAAAGAAATGTTAAAGACACTTTAGAATTTTGAGTACTAAGATAGTGGCATATATGTTCTTCTTTCTAATCTGTATGGAACTAATAAGAAATGGCTGAAGTGAGAAGCGTTCGGAGACTGATGAAGCAGAAAGGAATAAGTAAGACTCCAGATTTTAGCCTTATAAGGGTGGATGGTACGAGTCAAGAATTTTTAGTTGGAGACAATAGTCATCCATAAAGTGGAGATATTTATGTACAATTGGACATCCTTGCCAATCAAATCTACTTTGAAGGGCATCACGATACCCTCTCTTGATCAAACAGACACAGCTGACTCTGAGCTCAAGCATTTGCCTTGGATTTAAATCACTTCTAATGGTGCATTCTATAAATAGTGTCCCTAAATGTCTTTTTATGTTCCATTGATGTCAGATTGGGACTGTTATGAAAGTTCATAATTGTTACATGAGATGACTGCATTTATGGCAAGGTTCGCAATCACCCTTTGACAAATTAAAAGTAGTTAAGAATGCTCCAGAAATCTGCTATCTTCATTCTCGAATCCACCTCATCTACAGGAATTGTTAACCTTGTCCTAGAAAGGCTGCTAGTTCAGCTTTCTAAGGATAAGGGTCACAAACAAAATTCATTGTGAAGCTTACAAGAATAAGAATTATCTTCTTTGAGTTCTTTCTCTGGTCAAATAGACACCATATAATCGGTAAGATTTGAAGGAGACGAAGAAGAATCATCTGAACTTCAGATCATAGTGGCACCAACAACAGAAACACAAGCTCCTGAAAGTTCTGGAACTGTGGAAGAAAAAGCACAAGGTGGTGAAGATGGGGATTTCAATATTGAACGCAGGTGTTTGGATCAAGATGGGGATTTCAGTATTGATATTGATCACCAACAGAACAAGGTACTTGAAAAATTGGGTGGTGAACTTAATGATGAAGCTGAAGTACCCTAATGCCAAAGGGGTTCCCTTAGTCAAGATTTATGGTCCAAATATAAAATTTGATAGGGTACCTGCTTTGGCTTTCAATGTGTTTGATTGGAAATATGAGAAGGTTGAGCCTGTCCTTATGCAGAAACTTGTTGACAGAAGTAATATATCTCTCAGCTATGGTTTTCCACATCATATTTGGTTTGTAGATAAGTATACAGAAGAGAAGGGAAGAGTCCTACAGACAAAAGAAGGAAGAGGCCAGGGAGTAACTAGCAACAAGAAGAAGGATAAAGATAAGCAAGGAGTAACAGTGGTTACTGCTGCATTAAGCTTCTTGGAAAATTTTGAAGATGTTTATAAACTATGGGGTTTTATTGCTCGATTCCTTGATGCAGGCTTTGTGGAGAAGGAGGTGGAGATACACAACACTTAATCATAAAAGGATTGAAGTTTAATACCATAGATTTCATTTATTGTTCTTGATTGTGGATCATAGATGCTCGAGAGTGTGAATTCAGATGAGGATTTCATGTTGTTTCTCCAGGGAAAATAATTAACTTATTTACTCATTTTTTTAGTTGATAAGTTACGAAGAAAATTCTTCAATCAAATGTTTCCTTTTACTTGTTTCCTATATTTTGTCTTTTCTTGCTTATTCAGTTTCACAACTTAACTCTGGAATTGAAAGAAATTATTGCTAGAAAATAGATTGAATATACAATCTAATTCAAGGAGAAAGAAACCAGTAACCCTTCTAATCCAACACTATTTTATTAACTGTTCTTTAATGTGGTGTATGGTTGTTTAAAGAAAAATAAATCTGCAAATACTTGAATGATCTTACATCTAATTTGATTAACTGGTAATGTCTGTATTTCCAAGAGCTACAGAGGGGTTAATCCTTCCTCAATTTTACTATCATTTCAATGTTTTTGATAGTTATAAATAAAATTTTCTATGTTGAAGATCAGTGCCAAACTAGGCTTGCTAACTGAATAAGTAGTTTGATTATTTGACTAGTTTATTTTCAATAATATAATAATCAATGATTACTTCGCATATAGTATAAAAATCTTTTATTGTATTATATTTAAATTCTAATTGATTTGTATCCCTTTTTACAACAAATTTTTTTAAAACACAAAATTCTAAAAGGCGGGAAATTTCTTGAAACAACATTCTCTCTTTAAATAATATTTTCTCTCTGCATTCATATATTATATATTATCCCTCTTTTGATTGATAAAGTCATTCTAAACACTATACGAAAAGTCATTGTATTGTAATTAATAGCATTGCTGTTTTTTAAACTTACCAAACTGTTTTTTTTTTTTGAATATGCCAAACTTAAAAGTGAAATAGACCCTTCCGGTTAAGCAATTTTAACAAATATGCTAGTAACCAAAATTTTGGCTTGAATTTCAACTATTGTCAAAGTTCTCAATGTATATGAGTGAATACTTAGCTTAGCTCCCTCAGCACCACAATTCTGCCATAATTAGAAAGAGAGAAGAAGTATAAAAAATGTGATTTCATTCCACAACTGAAAAAATACAATGCAAAGAGTTTATATACAAGTTAGGAAAGTAACAAACTAACTAATCTTAACAAACTCTAACTAACACTAATTAATAAGCAAATTAAATACATATTAGCAGCCCCCCTAAAGCTAGAATATATATGTCATGCATTCCAAGCTTAGAAATGAAAAAGGAAAAAGGTCTAGGTGCAAGAGGTTTGGTGATTACATCAGCCAACTGTTCCTTGGGACGTATAGGGAAAAGATGAATTTGGCCAGCCAGGAGTTGATCCCTCACAGTATGGCAATGCAACTCAATGTGCTTGGTGTGCTCATGGAATACAGGATTGGAAGCTATATGCCTTGTAGATTGGTTTTCATAAAACAAAGTTATAAGAGATGAGTGAGGAATGGAAAAGTCATTGAGTAGAGAAACAAGCTATTGAGCCTCATATGTGGCTAAAGCAAAAGCACGATACTCGGCCTCAGATGAAGATTTGGAAATGGTATGTTGTTTCTTAGTTTTCCAAGCAATGATGGATTGGCCCAAGAAGAAACAGAAGCCAGTGACCAACTTATGACTATCCGGGCAAGAAGCCCAATTTGAATTTGAGTAACCGGACAATTTGAGATCAGAAGAAGAGGGAAAGAATAGACCCTTGGCAGGAGAATTTTTATGTATCTAAGGACTTTGATGGCAACTTAATAGTGAGTAGAAGTTGGTTGAGTAAGGAATTGGCTAAGTTTACCCACTGAAAATGATAAGTCCGGTCTAGTATTTGTGAGATAAACAAGTTTGTCAATGAGTTTCTGTATGATGTAGGGTTAGGAAGAAGTGTGTCTGAGTAAAGACCAAGCTTTAAAGATGAGTCCATGGGAATATTGCTTGGTTTGGAAGCAAGTAGTCCTGTCTCCTAAAGCAAGTTCAGTGCATATTTCCTCTGGTATAATAGTATACCAAAGTTGGACCTTGCTACTTCAAACTCTAAGAAAAACTTTAGGGTGCCAAGATCCTTGATGCCAAATTTCCTATGCAATAAATGTTTCATGTGAATGATTTCATCTAAATCCTGGCCTGCAAGAACAAGATCATCTACATAGGTTAAAATAGCAGTAAACCCTTTTGTAGTTTTCTTGGTAAAGAGAGAATAGTCAACCTTTGAGTGAGTATAGCCAGAAGAAACCAGTACTTCGATGAGATTCCATTGTGTACTAGCCTACTTAAGTCCATATATAGATTAAGTAAGTTTGCAAACCAGATTAGGTGCAGACAATGACAGTCTTGGTGGGGGTTCCATGTAGACATCCTTATTTAAAGAACCAGGAAGGAATGAAGTATTGATGTCTAGTTGATGAAGATACCAATCCTAAGCAGATGCGACGGATAGTAAGACTCAAATAGTGGTCATTTTAACCACAGGGCTGAAGGTCTCTAGAAAATCAATTCCCTCGATTTATGTGAAGCCCTTAGCAACAAGTCTAGCTTTGTGCCTTTCAATGGAACCATCTACTCTAAGCTTGATTTTAAAAACCCACTTACATTGAATAAGTTTATGTTCTGTAAGAAGGTGGGTGGGTTACTAAGTTAAATTAGCCTCCAGAGCCTGCAACTGAGCATTATAGCCTTTTACTAACAAACTTCTTTAACAGTTTCAAAATAAAAGGTTAGTTCATGAATGGAAGATAGGGTTAAAGAAAAGTTTTTATAAGAAGAATTCAAAGAATAATAAGAAAGAACAGAAGATAAAGGATACTTGGTAGAGTGATGTATTTGTGAGTTACCTGAAGTTACCAATGTGTGATGTTAATCTTGAAGGTAAGAAAGGGGATGTCTCTCTCTGTTGGACCTTCTAAGTTAGTTGGCAAGTTCAAGTTGATGATGATCAAGTGATAGGTGATGATTAAAGGAGTATCATTTGGGGAGGGGGTAGGAGGGATGGGATCAGGATGATTAAGTTCAGGTATATGATAGGAAGGTGTATCATCATCATAAGAAATGAGTTGATCATAAGAAGTCTTAGGTGGATGAGGATTTTATGATGTAGAAGTAGATGGAAGCATAAGGAAAATATTTTCATGAAATTGAACATTTCTAGAAATAAATAACTCCCTGATTTTTAAATCATAAAGCAAATAACCCTTTGTACCAAGCTTGAACCAAAGAAAACATATTTCTTTGACCTTGAATCAAGTTTAGTTCTGTGTGAAACAAGTGTGGATGCAAAAGCTAAACAACCAAAAACATTTAAATGTAAAATGTTTGGTAATTTTCCTTAGTGCAAGATCATGTAAGGTTATTTATTTTTCAAAAATTTTGTAGGTAACCTATTAATTAAATAAACAACATGAGCCACTACATGGTTACAGAAAGACTTGGGAATATATGATTGAAACATTAAAGTCCTAGCCATGCTTAAAATGTGTTGATGTTTTCTTTCCACTGTGTTATTTTGTTGAGGGGTCTCTACACAAGATGTTTAGTGTGTGATCCCTTTTAAAGCATACCACTGTTTCATTAAAAATTCATTACCATTATCTGTTCTAATAATTTTCACTTGTTTTTGAAATTAAGTTTCAATGAGTTGCATAAATTGTTGGACCAAAGCACTAGTTTTTTATTTAGATTTCATGAAATAAAGTCAACCCTTTTATAGTTGGTATTAACTGATAATTGCAAGTTATTTCACATGTGCAACTAGGTATTGGTTTGAAATTATCCAACTCCTGCCACAAGCCTTTCAACTGTGTGTAATACTTAGTAACAGATAAATTCCCTTGCATCGAGCCATAAATTTCTTCTTGAAACTCAGAGATCCTGAATACATCGCCTTGGTAATACAGTCCTTCAAATCCTTCCATATTTCTGTAGCAGCATCTATCCATAACACACTTTATGATATCGATGGTTCTAAAGAATGTAAGATCCAAGATAGAACTATAGTATTGCACCTTTCCCACGCATTAAACATCGCATCAGTTTCTCCAAGTTTTGGCAAGGTGTCATAAATAAACCTTATTTTATTTTTGGACTTCAATCCCATCATCATAGATCTAGACTAGGAGTGGTAATTCTTTCCACTCAAAGCTATAGGAGCTGTAGAAACACCATGATTTTTGTTTGCATAAAGGTAGTATGGACTCAAGAAATCTATCACCGAATTTGCCATTGAATAAACCAATTGACAAAGAGATCCAAAAAGATCCAAAATAAACGCGAAGAGAACAACAATCAAACACTAGCAAAACAATAGAAAACTACAAGACAAACTCACCAAGCAAAGAAGAAGACAAAATCGAAGCCTTACGATGAATCGGAGAACAGATCGAGGTAAAAAAATTGATTCTCCAAAACAAATAATCGAAACCCCAATCAAAGAAATCTTTGAGCTTCAAGACGTACAACAGAGCCCCTAGGAAAGAGGCTCTAATACCATGTTAAAGCTCTTAATGTATCTGAATGAATCACTTAGCTTAGCTCTCTCATAGCACCATAATTCTGCCATGATCAGGAACAAGGAACCAAGAGAAAGATAAAAGCAAAGAAGAGAGAATAGGAAACTGAGAGAGCTGAAAGAGAGAAGTATTAAAAATGTGATTTCATTCAGCAACTAAAAAAATACAATGTAAAAAGTTTATATACAAGTTAGGAAAGTAACAAACTAACTAATCCTCAGAAACCCTAACTAAAACACTAACTAACACTAATTAATGAGCACATTAAATACATACTAACAATTATTACCACACTGGACTAGCTCGGCTTATGCATTGACAAGCCGATAAGAAGCAGGGTGGATATGTTAGTTCCCTTCTCAGGGGATAAGGGAAAATGTTCTAACTTGCAAGTGCAACAGTAATATTGTTTGATATTTATAATTGTAAGAAGGATAACTAGTCATCTAAATTTTGATGAGAGTATATGCTACATGGAAAAGCTCTGACATTGAGACCTTATCTAAGAAACAGAAGACACTTTGCTTAAAGTTCATATATGGAAGTCTTCAACTCATAAACAATGCATATTGTCATTGTAGCAAAGGATTACTCATTCTATCCCATTTGATGTAATAGCCTAATTGGTGTTCAAATTCCTTGTATACAAATTTGAAGAGCAATTTCTGTACTAAATCTAATCTCTAAGAAGATCTTCATCATTCATTTTAGGAGATCTTCCAGGATTATGAGCGAGATAAAATTTTCCAAAGCCAAGTTCAAATATCAGAGATGAGTGTTGTGGGTCCCTCAATGGATAGCTACATCTTTTCTTTAATAAAAACTACCACCCTCAATTTGTGATCAACATGCAGGCAACGTGGGTGATTAAAAGCCATAAATTTCAAGCGGTTGAAATTGATTTCCAAGGCCTATAAATAGGCTTTGCATTTCAGCATCAGATCATTGAAGCACAATTGAAAGCCATTGTGTAAAACACTAGTGAGAGTGTTTTTGTGATGCCAAAGCAATTAATTAATTGCTTTAATGATTTGTTGAGTGAGGGAAAATAATTAGTGAATGACAAAATAGTGAGGTTAATTAGGGTGTTTGGGAAACACTTGAGTGTCACTATTTTGGGTTAATCTTAGGTTGGTGCCTCTAATATTTAATTAGAGTCTCTCTTGTATGCTTACTAATTTTATTAGTGGAAGAAATTTCAAAGTTTGTCCAGTGGACGTAGCCCAAATCAAAAGGGTGAACCATGTTAAAATTTTAGTTTCATTTTAATTTTTTTTTTGTATTTAATTTATTTTACAACCACCTATTTATTGGTCCGTTATCCCACTGTGTTGGGGAAAATATTAGTTAATTTGTGCCCATTTTTCCTAACAACTGGTATTAGAGAGGTACCAGGGGGAATTAATATCTACTTATCATATGTTGTGGTTGCCACTAAAATGGACCCTCCATATCATAAAATAAGTCAGATTATTATTTACCCTTTAAAAGTCTAATTGGGGCCATGAAGGTGAAGACGAGCAAAATGTTTAATTTAAATGGCATGAATTAACACATATGGAGAAACAAGATAAAGGATCTCTTATTTGTGACAAAGATGCATCTACCAGTGTTTAGTACAACTAAGCTTGAGGACAAGACAGATGAAGAATGAGAATTTAAGCATGAACGAGTCTGTGGCTTTATTCGAAAATTTGTTGAAGACGATGTGTACAATCATATTTATAGTGAGAATCATGCTTGAACATTGTAGAACAAGCTAGAGGAGTTGTACGCTTCCAAAACTGGCAACAATAAATTATTTTATTTAACAAGGTTACTCCAGATGAAGTACCGAGAGGGTACATTGATGGCAGATCATTTAAATGAGATACAGGGGATCGTGGAACAATTGTCAAGGATGGACATTAAATTTGACAATAAAGTACTTACTCTTTTGGTGCTGGCTTCCTTACCAGAGTCTTGGGAGACTTTGAAGATTTCAATCATAAATTCTGCACCAAATGGTGTAGTAAATATAGAAAATGTCAAAAATAGTATCCTAAATGAAGAAATGAGAAGAAAAGTATAAGGATCCACATTATCACAGTAGGGTGTTCTTGTTGTAGAGACAAGAGGGAAGAGTCAGACCAAAGGTTCAAAGTCCAAAAGCAAAAGTAAAGGAATGTCAAATAAATATGCGAATGTAGAGTGCCAATCACTGTAAACAGAAGGGCCACATAAAGAGGTTTTGGTGGATATTCAAGAAATCTCAAAGGAAGAACAAAGGCAAGGAGAAGGCCCAAGATAATAGTAGTGATGATGAATAACCCAATGCTGCCATAGAGTTTTATATCATCTATGAAGAAGACATTGTAAACCTTGCAATCCATGAGACCAGTTGGGTAGTTGACAGTGGAGCTACTATTCATGTGACATCTCAGAGGGAATTATTCTCTTCTTACAAACCATGTGATTTTTATTGTTAGAATGAGGAATGAAAATTACTCACAAGTTTATAAGAAAAGGAGATGTTTGTTTGGAGACACGGAATGGTACGCAGTTAGTCCTGAAGGACATTAAACATATTCTAAACATGTGTCTGAACTTGATCTCAGCTAAAAGGTTGGATGATGAAGGTTACTACAATACATTCTACAGCGGCCAGTGGAAGTTCACTAAAGGATCGTTGGTGGTGCCCAAAGGAGACAAGTGCTCAAGACTGTACATGATGCAGGAAAAGGTTTTACAGGATGTTGTAAATACAGTGGAGAATGATGGTACACTTGAATTATGGCACAAGCGACTCGATCATATGAATGAGAAAAATATGACCCTTTTAACTAAGAAGAATATGTTACTTGGATTGGATCAGGTCCATTTGAAGAAGTGTGCTGATTGTCTAGCGGGAAAGTGCAACAGAGTTGCTTTCAAGAGTTCCCCTCCTTCTAGAATAAAGAATATATTGGACCTAATACATTTAGATTTGTATAGGCCAATGTCAAAGTCATTAGGTGGTGCTCAGTACTTTGTGACTTTCACTGATGATCATTCCCAAAAGATTTGAGTGTATCTTTTAAAGACTAAAGACCAAGTGTTGGATGTCTTTAAGCGGTTCTTATCTCTGGTGGAGAGGCAGACCGGTAAGAAGCTTAAATGTATTTGTACAGACAATGGTGAAGAGTACACAGGACCATTTCATGCTTACTGTAAAGAGCATGGTATTCGATATCAAATGACACCGCCAAAGACACCATAATTGAATGGTTTAGCTGAGAGGGTGAATAGGATTTTGATGGAGAGAGTTAGAGGTATACTCTCACATTCAAAGTTATGAAAGATGTTCTAGGGTGAGGCTATACTAGCAACTGCTCACGTATTGAACCGTTCACCTTGTGTTCCTCTTCAGTATAATACTCCAGAGAAAGCATGGTCAGGAAAGGATGTTTCTTATGATCATTTGAGGGTGTTTGGTTGCAAGGCTTTGTGTATGTACCAAAGGATAAAAGATCCAAACTTGATGTAAAGACATGACAATGTGTGTTTGTTGGCTATGGTCAAGATTAGTTTGCCTATAGATTTTACGATTCAGTCCATAAGAAGCTTATAAGAAGCCGCGATGCGCTGTTTGTTAAAGGTGAGACCGTTGAAGATATAGAAAAAGCCCAGAAAAATACTTCCAAATCCAATGATGGTTCAACAAACATAGAGCTAGTTCCTTCAACGATGGTGCTTAAAAAAGTAGAAGATAAAGCTCTGAATAATCAACTTGAAGTAGGTGATTTGATTGCTCCCTTTAAGATACCATCAGATGATTCTGATGATGAAAGTGTTCATGATCAACCACTAGCTCCAGCGGGTTCTCCAAATCTAAGGAGATCTGATAGAGTCAAACAATGCTCTACAAGATATCCTGAAGAACAGTATGTGTTACTGACTGACGGGGGAGAACCGGAAAGCTTCCAAGAAGCTATGAATGATGAACACTATAAATGGTGGATTGAAGCCATGCAAGATGAGATGAATTCCTTGCATAAGAACAAGACATTTGAGCTAGTGGAGCTGCCAAAAGATAATAAGGCTTTGAAGAATAAGTAGGTGTTCAGGATTAAGCATGAAGAACACAGTCCCCAACCATAATTCAAAGCTAGATTGATTATCAAAGGATTTAGTCAAAGAAAAGAAATTAACTTTGATGAGATTTTCTCACCAGTGGTGAATATGACATCCATCAGAACATTGCTAGGGTTAGCAGTAGGTCTCGACCTTAAAATTGAGTAAATGGATGTGAAGACGGCCATGGTGACTTGAAGGAAAAGATATACATGGAGCAACAGAGGGTTTCAAAGAAAAAGGGAAAGAGGATTATGTCTGTAAGCTTAATAAAAGCTTGTATGGCTTAAAGTAAGCATCGAGACAGTGGTATAAGAAGTTTGAACCTGTGATGGGGGAGCAAGGCTACAAGAAGACCACTTCAGACCATTGTGTGTTCATACAGAAATTCTCTGATGATGATTTTATTTTATTATTCTTTTGCTCTATGTAGATGACAAGTTGATCGTTGGCCAGAATATTTCTAGAATCAACAAGTTGAAAAAGCAATTAAGCAAGGCTTTTGCTATGAAAAACTTGAGGCCAACAAGACAAATTCTTGGCATAAAAATAACTAGAGACAGGAACGCCAAGAAATTGTGGTTGTCACAGGAAGTATATCGAGAAGGTACTTTAACGATTCAATATGGACAAGGCTAAGTGGTTAGTTTTCCTCTTGCTAATCACTTTAGACTAAGTACTCAGCAGTGCCCTTCCACAAAGAATGAGAAGGATGAGATAGATAAAGTTCCATATGCTTCAGTAGTTGGGAGTTTGATGTATGTCATAGTGTGTACACGGCCAGATATTGCTCACTCCATAGGAGTAGTGAGTTGTTTCCTTTCAAATCTTGGAAAGGAACATTGGGCTGCAGTAAAGTAAATTTTTAGGTATCTCCGTGGTACCTCTAAAATGTTTCTGTGTTTTCGAGATGGAAAACCTAGGCTATACAGATGCTGATATGGCTGGCGATGTTGACTTAAGAAAGTCTACATCAAGATACCTAATCACTTTTATAGGGGGAGCTGTGTCATGACAATCAAGACTACAAAAGTGTGTTGCTCTCTTAATAACTGAAGCAGAGTTTATAGCAGCAACTGAAGCCTGTAAAGAGTTGCTATGGATGAAAAAGTCTTAAGTGAACTTGGTTTGCACCAGGAAAAATATGAGCTATTTTGTGACAGTCAGAGTGCAATTCACCTTGGGAAGAATTCCTCTTTTCATTCTTGATCAAAATATATTGATGTAAAATATCACTGGATTAGGGATGTATTGGAGAAGAAGTTACTACAACTTGAGAACATCCACATAGATAAAAATGGATTAGACATGATGATAAAGATTCTTCCAATGGAGAAGTTGGAATACTGTCGACAAGAAACAAGACTGGTAGAGCCATCCATGTAATCAGGAGGGGGAGATTGTTATGGGTCCCCCAATGAATGGCCATATCTTTTCTTTAATAAAGGTTGTTTCCCTCAATTTGTGATCAAGATGTAGGCAGCATAGGTGATTGAAAGCCACAAATTCAAGTGGCTAAAATTGATTTCCAAGGCCTATAAATAGGCTTTGCATTTCAGCATTAGATTATCGAAGCACAATTGAAGGCAATTGTGTAAAACACTAGTGGGAGTGTTTTTGTGAGACCAAAGTAATTAATTAATTGCTTTGATGATTTGTTGAGTGAGGGAAAATAATTAGTGAATGACAAAATAGTGAGGTTAATTGGGGTGTTTGGGAAACACTTGAGTGTCACTATTTTGGGTTAACCTCGGGTTGGTGCCTCTAATATTTTATTAGAGAAGTCTCTCTTGTACGCCTACTAATTTTATTAGTGGAAGAAATTTCAAAGTTTGTCTA
Organism: Clitoria ternatea; assembly: GCA_037962975.1. Lineage (NCBI taxonomy): Eukaryota > Viridiplantae > Streptophyta > Magnoliopsida > Fabales > Fabaceae > Clitoria > Clitoria ternatea. The sequence continues at coordinate 99,285,084 of CM075674.1, read as the reverse complement.
GTGGACGTAGACCAAATCAAAAGGGTGAACCACATTAAATTTTTGGTGTCATTTTAATTATTTATTTACTTTGCTCGTATTTAATTTATTTTGCAACCACCTATTTATCGGTCCGTCATTCTGTACGTTGAGGAAAATATCAGTTAATCTGTGCCCGTTTTTCCCAACAATGAGAATTTCTCGAATAAATTTAATTAACACGAGTTGTGTAAAATGAAATTGTGTGGAACAGATAATGATATAGTAATTTCAGAAGAGGTTTCAGAAGGGCTTTTGTCATTTCCAGAAAGTCTTGCTTCACTTAAAATTATTGAAAAAAGAAAAATGTAATATGGGTTCTATTAACCACTGTGCCAAGAACATGATTTAAGAAAAGTAGATTTTTTTATTGAAAATTGTATAATAACTATTTAAAAATCAAGAAGAATAAATTTTAATGAAATTTTTAAATGAAAGGTTTCTATTTTGATTTTCTTAACTAATGTCTCTTTATTGCTCATAAATAAAAAATGATTAAGAGCCTTTTCGCATGTGTACGTGAGAGAAAATAAAATACATTAATGATATGAACTTGGTGGTTTGCATTTCATGAGGAGAAAAAGGCTTTGTTTGAATAAATTAGTCGCCTGCATTCCATACCGTGTTTGAATATGGAAAAAATAATGAAGACTTGTAAACATGTTTAAGACTCAACAAAGATAGAAAAAGAAGAAAGAGTTAAGATGTCAAAGTCAATCTTAATCCCTTGTTGGTACTCTCAGAATACAATTTAGAATTTTGTTCACATTATTTGAAGGTACGAAACAGTTTATCCCTCATATTTTATATACCAATAGAACAGTATCCATGCTTTCAAGCCAAAAGGTTTTGAAAGCATTTTATAAATTTTATTAACTTCAAGATCTTTAGAGTTGAATTTAAATCAGTAAAAATAATAATCTATTTGTTTCATATTATAAACCCCTTCTCTTACATTTATACAATTAATATATGATAGGAAAATTTGACGTTAAATGATGATAAATTTTTTAAAAAATAAAACTATCTTTTACAAAGTCAAAATAATAATTAATCTTATAAAACTGTATGTTTTTTGAAAAAAGATACTTATAATATGAAACAATAAAGTGAACAATATTTTTTATTAAGGTGAATGTATTAATTTCATAAAAAAATAAAAGGGTAACTAATACTTTCATAGCTAATAAAAGATTACCACTTTTATTGAATTAAAATGTTTTTAGTATATTTTTCGGTTGAATCAAATCTTTTATGTTTGTAATAAAAAAAATATTCTCTTTAGTAAATATTTCAAATTACATTTTGAATCATACAAAAATAAAAAAAAATTATTAAAAATTATACACAATATAGTTAACTAATTTCAATGTAAATCCAACATAATTTTTAATAAAATCTTTTTATTTTTACATTGTTCAACGCAAACCCTAAAAAAAATCAATTTAATTTGAAGCCTGTCAAATAGTACATGTAATGCATTTAAAACATAGAATGACATGACTTTGTTTCTTGACTGGTCTGTTCAAACCTTTGTGTAAGCAAATATGTTTTATCCAATTCAACATTGACCTGAAAGGTGCAAACCTCCTTGTGTTACACAAGTTTAGGTTGATATTTAACCCATATTTTTTGTGATCAATGAGTAAGATTACTGAGATATATTCTTCTAGGTTACTACAGAATGCAGATCATATCATTTTCATTAAAAAAAAAAGACTCTGGTTTTCAATACGGTCAAAAACTCTCTCATCACGGTTCAGAATAGGACTTTCAGTTGACATTGGAGAAGTAGCAGCGAGTCCAGTCCAGTTTGGTAATAGTTGAAAGTCAAGCCAGAACTTTGATTACTATCATATTGGTTAAAAATGTATAACCAGAAGGGTCTATTTCACTTTAAAGTTTGGCATGTACCAAAACACAGTTTGGTAAGTCGAAAAAACAGCAATGCTATTAATTACAATACAATGACTTTTCGTATAGTGTTTAGAATGACTTTACCAATCAAAAGAGGGATAATAATATATGAATGCAGAGAGAAAATATTATTTAAAGAGAGAATGTTGTTTCAAGAAATTTCCTACCTTTCAGAATTTTATGTTTTAAAAAACCTGTTGTCTGGCTACAAATCAAATAGGATTTAAATACAATACAAGAAAAGATTTTTATACTGGGTGTGAAGCAATCATTGATTATTATATTATTGAAAATAAACTAGTCAAATCATCAAACTACTTATTCAATTAGCAAACCTAATTTTGCATCGGTTTTCAGCATAGAAAATTTCATTTATAGCTATCAAAAACATTGAAATGACAGTAAAATTGAGGAAGGATTAACCTCTCTGCAGTTCTTGGGAATATAGACATTACCAGTCAATCAAATTAGATGTAAGATCATTCAAGTGTTTGCAGATTTATTTTTCTTAAAACAACCATACACCACATTAAAGAACAGTTAATAAATAGTGCCGGATTAGAAGGGTTCCTGGTTTCTTTCTCCTTGAATTATATTGTATACTCAATCTATTTTCTAGCAATAATTTCTTTCAATTCCAGAGTAGAGTTTTGGCACTGAATAAGTAAGAAAGGACAAAATACTGGAAACAAGTAAAAGGAAACATTTGATTGAAGAATTGTCTTCGTAACTTATGAACTCAAAAAAAAATGAGTGAACAAGTTAATTATTTTCCCTGGAGAAACATGAAATCCTCATCCGAATTCACACTCTTGAGCCAGTATCACGAAGAATAAATGAAACCTATGGTATTAAACTTCAATCCTTTTCTGATTGAGTGCTGTGTATCTCCACCTCTCCTTCTCCACAAAGTCTGCATCAAGGAACCGAGCAATAAAAGCCCATAGTTTATAGACATCTTCAAAATTTGCCAAGAAGCTTAATGCAGCAGTAACCACTGTTACTCCTAGCTTATCTTTATCCTTCTTCTTGTTGCTAGTTACTCCCTGGCCTCTTCCTTCTTTTGTCTGTAGGACTCTTCCCTTCTCTTCTGCATACTTATCTGCAAACCAAATCTGATGCAGAAACCCATAGCTGAGAGATATATTGCTTCTATCAGCAAGTTTCTGCACAAGGACAGGCTCAACCTTCTCACCTTTCCAATCAAACACATTGAAAGCCAAAGCAGGTCCCCTATCAAATTTTATCTTTGGACCATAAATCTTGACTAAGGGAACCCCTGCTGCATTAGGGTGCTTCAGCTTCATCATTGAGTTCACCACCCAATTTATCAAGTACCTTGTTCTGTTGGTGATCAATATCAATCCCAAAGAGTCCACTTGATCCAAACACCTGCATTCAATATTGAAATCCCCATTTTCACCACCTTGTGCTTTTGCTTCCACAGTTCCAGAACCTTCAGGAGCTTCTGGTTCTGCCGGTGGTGCCACTATGATCTGAAGTTCAGATGATTCTTCTTCTCCTTCAACTTTTACAGATTGTGTAGTTTCTATCCGACCAGAGAAAGAACTCAAAGAAGATAATTCTTGTTCTTGCAAGCTTGACAATGAATTTTGTTTGTGATCCTTATCCTTAGAAAGCTGGAGTAGCACCCTTTCTGGGACAAGGTTAACAATTCCTGCAGATGAGGAGGATTCAAGAATGGAGATAGCAGATTTCTTGACAAAAAGGCATCCAAACCCAGAAGGGTTTTCTCCAAAGATCTTGTAGAAAGAGCAAATGAGAAAATCAGGTCTAAAGAGGGAGAGACCAAAGCTATCCATGTCTTTTGGTCCCAAAGCACAAGCATCAATCAACACATGCCACCCATTCTCCTGTGCTATGCTCATCCACAGGTAAGGATATCTTGCTCCTGTTACCCTTGAGTGAAGTGGGAACACAAAAAGACCCTTTTTCTTCTTCTTCTTCCTCTTGCTAGCAATCATCTTCCTCAGCTTTGTTGACTGAATCCTGAGCCTTGGCCATGAAAACTCTGCTGACATGGCCTTTGCTCCTCTCTTCTCTGAGCAACTAATCATTGCTTCCACTGCTTCACTCTCATAGTCATAAACTGTCAGAAGCTTCCTACTAGATTGGAATGGATATGAATCTGCCACAAGCTTGAAAGCTGAGGTTCTGTTTGCTGTGAAAACCATGTAGTAATCATTTCCAGATATGTTAAGGAACCTCATTATTCTTCTCCTCATTGCAGACTCAAAATCTGATTCCTGCCCCCCATGAAGCAATAGAGACTTGAGATTCCCAGTCTTGTAGGATATGCTAAAGAAGGGAATATCAGAGCATTGGAGTGGAGATTCTGGTGTTGAAGAGGAAGAAGCAAATTGGGTTTTTGAGGTATCATGATGATGTTGACGTTGGTAATAAGAGAAGAGGCCAATACCAATGTAGTCAAGGCATGATTGGCTGGAGAAAGAGAGATGGTAGTATTCTTTGGCTCTCACATGGTCCACTTTCTCTGTCTCGGAATATTGAGGGTACACTTTTTTGAATTCACCGAATGATTCATGCAGAGATGGAAGAGATTCATGGTTTGTGAATTTGGTGTTTGGGAAGATGGAAGATGCTGTTGTTGCCACAAAGCTGTGGCGACACTCTGAGGAACTGTTTCTGGGTTTGCTTGTTGTGTTCTGAGATGATGGTGGTGGTGCTGCTGTGTTGAATAATAATGAGGTAGGACAACACCCTTGAGGACATGCTTGTGAGGCTTCATTTTGACCAAGTGATTGCATTTTTTTTGCTTTTCCTTCTTCTCTGCATTCATTCAGACAATTCTGGTTGTTTATATATATATATATACACACACACACACAAAGTTATCTGGATTTATTAATGATTTATATGTAAGATACACATGTAGAAAATTACAAAATATGTGTTAGTCTACATGTAATTATGTGTCTGAACGTGGACAAATGAGTTACAGATCAGTAAATAATATATACTTAAGATTGTGAAAAGAATCTATGGTTTGATCCTATCAAATACCTTAACTATACATTAACTATAATTAAATTCTGATTAATACTAAAATTATATTCGAATTAATATATTTGTTAATAACATTAAAAAAAATTGTCAATTCTCATTGTGTGAACAGATTGACAAGGTCAGAAAGCACAATTTGGACCGTGTCTTAGGTAGAGTGTCAAGTTAAACTCTTAATAACACTGTGTCTCACGGTCCAATCAACCTGTATCTAGGCGTGGTAGTGGTGGTGATGTTATGTATGATTTTTGTGATTTCCTTGCACTTTATAAAAAAGAAAAAGGTTAAAACGTTTCTTGTTGCACCTAATTCTTATTTCTTCTTTTTCTAACTTGTGTTGAGTTGTGATTCCACTCCATTCTCAATTCTCTTGGCCAATCCAACTTGTCTTTTTGTTAAAGGTGATTATTCACAATAACAGAAAACATGAGAAATTAAATAAAAATAAGATTGAGCATCCATTTTTGTAATTTCCTCAAAACTTAGGAAGAATGAGTGTAATTTACTTAAAAAAAAGATGTTGACTATGTAAGCCAGTCAAGTAGTTACAGGGATAGTAAGTGGAGGACAAAATGGTCGTTATTTAAGCCGGCATTATCGATGAGGTTCAAAAGGAAAAGGCCATTCAGAATTCTTCTCAGTACTTGTGGACAATGCTTGCTTAAGGTTTAAGTGTTAGTGTTACTGCAAAATCAATCAAACAAAAGCTACATGATTGTGGTTTCATCATTACTTGGCGTTCTAACATTGTGCTATGTGGGATATTATCTTTGTTTTGTTTCAATGTGAACCTTTATGAATTAATAATGCTTTTTCAATTTAACGGATTTGTTTTCATCAGAAATCAAACAGTTTACAACATGTTCTACTTAATTAATTAAAGTACTTCCCTTGACAAATGAGTGAACTGAAATGTCCATTATATTAAAATAATTTTCCAACGTAGTGAGTGAAGGTTGCATTAATTGGTTTGTTAAGGTGAAATTTGAATGCTTAATGAGTGAGGACAGTGGGCTCAGCAACCAATATAAATGTGAGGCATGCTTATGATGAGGAAAGCACCCTTATTCAAAAAAAGAACAAAGTGAATTTGACTGTCATTAAAGTGACTGAAATTCATGAAAAAGAAAAAGCAAAGCTGTTGGGTACAGCGCAAAGAAGGTTTGGAGGGTGTTGTGTGGGGAACAGAGGAAAAAGAGAATGCAATATTTGTTGCGGATATATAGCTTAATATATATGTACCAATAATAATTCCATGCATATATAATTTAAACAATCATAACTTTTTGCTATTTTCTTAATAAATTGAAAACAAATTGAAAAAAATCTTGGGAGCAGAGTTTGTACTCCTTTGCCATTCTATCCAAAAACGTTGTTTCATTCTTGAATGTCTAAATTAATGATGAAGAATTTCGAGTTTGAATTGTTATGAATATAATTGTGTTAAATTTCGATAAAAAGAATTTTATCGGCTATGATAATGATACTTAAGGAATTTAAACCCTATTATCTCTCAAGAATTTTCCTATCTTTTAAGTAACTCAAATGATTTTTCATCTTTGTAATTTATCCCACTTCATCTCTAATGTGAATAACCTCCAAAGATTTTATATATAAAGGAAAGCTGATTAGTAACTAATTCAGTCAATAATTTCTTATAGAATGCGAAAATTGATAATTCTAATTATTGAATAATGTGATATTATTTAATAATCAAAATGCAGAAAAATTAGAGATTCATAAATATATTTTCAGCTTAATAAAGTTCTTACTCTCTATAAAAGTTTCACAATTTAAATTTAGTTTCTAACTAAAAAATTGGAAGTAATTAGTCCCTAATAAAATAAATAAATTTTACGTTTACATGAAATTTTTGACATAAAACATCAACAGTTATATGTCATCATTTAATAAAAGTGGACTAAAACCTAACACTTTTGTTATTGGAAACCAATTACTAACATTTCTTTAGGGACTAAATCCAAATTATGAAACTTTTATTGAGATTAAAACCATAATTAAATCCTTTATTTTTAAACCGTGAAAGTTTACTTATATTTTTAATAATATATTGAATATTAAATTTAAATTATTTAATAAAGTATTAAATATCTTTCAGATTTTATGAATTTTGAAGATACTCCGTTTGTTTCTATTTATAAGACAATTTAAATCAAAATACACATTAAGAAAAATTGTTAATATACTAATTTTCATATTAAGATACTCTAATATTTTAAATCTACTTTTATATACATTCAAATTTTACTTTAATATTAATAGTGATATTTTCCAAAACAACGGTAAAGATGAGAAAAAAAACATTATATGCTTCTAAATAAATGAATTCTTGTCTTATAAATAAGACCATTAAATTTTTTCTTCTGTCTTATAAATAGAAACTGAGGTATCATTTATCTAACATATATGAACTATAAATTATTTTATGAAGTATTAAAAAAAATTGCAAGTGTAAGAAATTTTGATTGTTCAGTGTGAGTAGTTAACTACTTATCATTTTCAGCTTAATTGTCTCTCTTAAATCAAGCTTTTTTATGATATTTAGTATATTTTTTCATGACACCCTTAAATCAAGTTGATATAATTCCAAACATTTTCTTCAATTTGTAAAATAACTAAACCTTTAATGCTTTGGTAGAAGTATTTCTATTATGATATTCAATAGAACAATATTTGAGTGATAGGCCCAAACGCAACAACAAAAAAAAAACTGGCTAGTTAAGAGGTTTTTCATCAAAATAATAAAAGTAGCCTAGTTATCAATTAGCCAATAGAATTATCTGATATGATATAATATTTTCTACTTTTTTCCTAAGACAGATCACTATATATGTACCCATCTTTTTGTTATATGAATCATCAATGAATGAAATTCAGTTATAGATATTTCTTTTCTCCCTCTTTGCTAGCATAGTTTGGTAGGTTGTTATTTACACCTATCAATTAGTGCTTTCATCTAACCCTCTCTATGCCTCCCAAACTCTCATTAGAGGATGCCCTCGTCCTCCTTATTGAGCGTATGCAAGCCCTCCAAGCTTCTCAGGAGGCCCAACATGAGAGACTAGTAGCCGCCATAGAAGCTCTCCATGATGCTGTCTTTGGTGTGCTAGCTACCTTCCTTCACAGTCTTAATCCTGAAACTTTTCTCTCTTTCTCCCAACCATTTACTTAGCCTATCTCACAACCTATATTCCTACAATCATATATCCCCTTTACCCAATCCCTATCACAACCTATGTCACAAATCCCTTCCATACCATTTACACTTAATCCCAAACTAACCCCATATTTTCTACCTATACAAAATTTCCCCAACCCCCACCAACCCCTATACAACCTCCAAAACTTTAACTTCTCCCGTTTGATAGCTCTAATCCTCTTGATTAGCTTTTCCAAGCCGATCAGTTTTTTTACCTTACACCATATACCCCCTTAATGTTTAGAACTCATTCCTTTCTACATGAAAGGAGATTCCCTTAGTTGGTATAAATAGATGCACTCAAATCACCAATTATCTACTTAGGACAACTTTATCAAAGCCTTGGAGGTCCGCTTTGGCCCCTCCTTCTATGAAAATCACCAAGTAGCATTGTTCAAACTTAAGCAAACCACCACAGTAACTACCTATCAACAGTTTTTAAACGTCTTTGCAATTAAATTGTGGGCCTGACCCCTGAAATAATCCTCAATTGCTTCTTATCCAGCCTTAAACCTAAAATGCATCGTGAGCTAAGCATCCTAAAACTTATTCAATCTCCCACGCCATAGGCCTTGCTATGCTGGTTGAGAGCAAGACAATGGACACCCACAACCCCTTTTCTTCATTCCCCAAACCCCCTAGACCCCCACCAACCCTTACTACATCTCCCTCCCTACATCGACCTCAACCTTCAAACCCACCCCAATCTGGCATTCTGCCCACCCTAAAATTACCAGTCAAAAGACTTACCCCAGCCCAAATACAGAAGCGTCGCGCCTAAGGCCTTTGTTATAATTGCGATGCTAAATATGTATTTGCATCCAAACCCTGATTTGGATCACCTTCCCCACCCTGATTTGGACTTGGATAACGTTCACTTTCAACTCTCTCATTTGGCCCTCACTGGGTCTAGTTCCCCAAAGAACCTTTGCTTTACAGGATCTATCCATGGTCATAAAGTCACTATTCTAGTAGACACAAGAAGTTCTCATAATGTTATCTAACCCAGACTTACATATTTCCTCTAATTGCCTATTTATACTATTCCCCAATTTCCTGTTATGGTAGATAATGGAGCCTATATTCATTATTCAGGTATATGTCCCAATATTCCTATCAAAATACTAGGCCATATGTTTGATATTCCATTTTACCTTCTCCCAATTAAAGGTGTAGATTGTGTCCTTAGTATTGAGTGGCTTAGCTCTTAAGGCCCAATTATTTCTGACTTCTCAATCCCTTGCATGACCTTCTCTATTAACTCTAGCCCTTTTACCCTTACAAGAGATTCAGTCACCCCATACCTAGCCACATTCCACCAAATGATCTGATTCACCCATATTAATTATGTTGCTCAAATCTACACCATTACCCCCACTTTACCCGATCCTGACCTAGCTCTGTTAGAACCCATTACCATACCTCCTAACCTTCCTACATGAATTGAAACCCTTTATCCAGGAATTTATAGCCATCTTTTCCAAACCTAAAAGCCTACCTTCATTTCAAGCCCACAACCACCATATCCCCCTGTTGAGTAATACACCACTAGTAAACTTAAAACCCTATCGCTACCCCCATACCAAGGAAGAAGCCATGGCCTTCTTTATCTTTGACCTACTTTAGAAGAGGCACATCAAGCCTAGTACTAGCCCTTTTTCGTCACCAGTCCTCTTGGTACAAAAAAAAGATAGCTCATGGTGGCTTTGTGTAGACTACCGGGCCTTAAATGTAGTAACCATCAAAGATAAATTTCCTATCCCCACTATTGAAGAGTTATTTGATGAATTGGGTTCTGTTATTATCTTCACTAAACTCGATTTACGTTCAGGTTTTAACCAGATTCATATGGCCTCGTAGGACATTCACAAAATAGCTTTTTGAACCTATGATGGCCACTATGAGTTTTTGGTCGTGCCTTTTGGGCTCACTAATGCCCCTTCTTCGTTTCAGGCAGCTATGAACCACCTTTTCGTCCCTACTTGCGTCGGTTTGTGTTAGTCTTTTTTGATGATATTTTAATTTATAGCCCTAACCTAGCTACTCATTGTGAACATTTAAGGTTGATTTTACAACTTCTATCCACTCATTCTTATTATGCAAAAATTTCCAAGTGTGATTCTGCCATAACTCAGGTTGAGTACTTGGGCCACATCATTAGTAACTAGGGGGTCCATCCCGACCCAAATAAAATTGAAGCAATGTTCTCTCTAGTCTCTCAGAGGGTTTTTGGGCCTCACCAGATTTTACCGCCATTTTGTCCGGCATTACGCCATACTTGCCTCTCTTCTCACGGATTTATTGAAATCACAGTCTTGTACATGGACTCAGGAGGCCTCATTGGCCTTTACAACACTCAAGGAAAAATTGTGTCAACTTCCTACACTAATCCTGCCTAATTTTTCTACACCTTTTGATCTTGAGACTGTTAGCATTCTCTAGCCTTCTTCAGTAAATAGGCATTCTCTGGGCTTCTTTAGTAAAAAGCTTTCCCCTTGCCAATAACAAATGTCTGCTTATTCAAGGGAAATGTTAGCAGTTACCGTAGAAATAAAAAAATGGAGAGAATATCTTATTGGGAATTCTTTTAGAATCATCATTGATCAAAAGAGTCTTAAGGACTTATTAACCCAAACCATTCATACCCCAAAACAACAAAAATAGGCTCTTAAATTACAAGGGTTTATGTTTTCCATCTTATACCACCCTGGTAAATAAAATGGCACTGTAAATGCCTCGTCCAGAGTTTCGACTCAACCCGAGGACATCCAAGCCACCTTGCTCGATCTCTCCTCTCCAATCCCTACCATCTTCACTGAATTGCTCCAATTTTATTCCACTCCCGAGGGCCTCAAAATAGAAAATCAATTGATTAAATCCTCGTCAGACTATCACACAAAAATGGTCTTCTCTATTTTATCAATAAGCTATACATACCTGATGAATGGAGAAATATACTTCTAAAGGAATTCCACTCTTCCCCTCTTTTGGGACATTATGGGGTCAAGCCCATCATAGCCAGGATCGCATCTTCCTTTTTTTGGCCCTCCATCCGCAAGGACGTTCAGGCCCTAATTCAGTCTTGCATCACCTACCAGCAGAACAAATATATCCCCTCCAAAAAATATGGCTTGCTACAACCGTTGCCAATTCCAAAAAAGGTATGGGAAGACTTAAGTATGGATTTTATCACTAGCTTATCAAGCTTATATGGACACACAGTCATATGGGTTGTAATGGACCGCCTGTCCAAGTACGCACACTTCATCGGACTACCCGCGTCTTTCTCAGCTTCTGCATTAGCCCATCACTTTATGGTAGAGATTCACTGGCTTCATGGTACGCCCCGGTCGATTATCTTTGATAGAGATAAAATATTTTTGAGCAACTTCTAGACGACGATCTTCAAACTACAGGGAACCTAATTAAAATTTAGCAGTGCTTATCATCTAGAGACGGATGGCCAGATAGAGGTTCTAAATAGAGGTATTGAAGCTTACTTACGATGTTTCACTAGCGATTATCCCAAGTCATGGTTTCAGTTTCTGCACCTCTATGAAAACTGGTACAATACTATTGTATATTCAGTGATTGGTATGACATTGTACCAAGCCATCTATGGAAGGCCCCTGTTCGCCATCCCTAACTTTATTCCAGGAAGCACAGACCTGACTCTGGTTGCCTCGTCCCTGTAACAAAGGCAAAATATACTGGCTCAGCTTAAGAAAAATCTTATCAGTTCCAGGAAACGCATGCTATCTCAAGCCAATAGACATAGACAAGACATCATCTTTCAACCTAGAGACTGGGTCCTACTTTGGCTTCGACCTTACTGACAACAAACGTGGCAAAATGACCTTCCCAGAAACTGGCTAAGCATTATTACGGGCCTTTCCAAGTTTTGAAACGGGTAGGGGCAGTCGCATATGTCCTCCAGCTTCCTTCGGGTTCTCGAATACATAACGTGTTTTATGTGTCGCTGCTTCAACGCTGCCATGGGGACCCTCAGGCTTTCTACTCTCTGTTACCAGACGACCTCCTCTTACCGAAAGACGACGCTCCGCCAACCCTAGCATCCTTCTCTACAGATCCTATTGCTCTCTTCCCTAACTGTGTTCACTTTCCCTCTATTTCTCAAGAACACCTTTTGTCCCAAGAAATTTTCCTATCTCCAAATAAAGAAAATCCCATGACTCTAGTCCCATCTAATGCCCCCCCATATTTTCAAGGCAGCTCTTCACTTTCCAAGACAGGACCATATGCCTCTGTAGACCCACGTAATTCTGACACTTCACTTATCGTTGCCAATGAGGCAACCCTAGGAACAGTTGTTCCGTGTCAGTTCTCCAACCAAGACCTTGAGGACAAAGTCATTTTGAATGGGTCGGGTATTGATAAGCCCAAACGCAACATAAAGAAACTTGGCTAGTTAAGAGATTTTTCATCAACATAATAAAAATAGCTTAGTTATCAATTAGCCTAATAGAATTATCTGATATGATATAATATAATATTTTCTACTTTTCCCCAAGACATATCATTATATATGTACCCACCTTTCTGTTATATGAATCATCAATGAATGAAATTTAGTTATAGATATTTCCTTTCTCCCTCTTCGCTAGCATAGTTTAGTAGGTTGTTATTCATACCTATCATTAAGCTTCACTTCCTTTTCTTCAATCGACTTTTGGATTTGGTAAAATAAAATATAAATATGCTTGAAGCATTTATGAAATTCTTGATTTTCATGCAACACAATTACAAACTTGTCATAAAATATTTCCATGGGAGTATCTTGCATCTAATGTATTACTTCTGAAATTCTTCTCAACCATATTGTCTGGGAATTACTGTTATGTATTCTGCTTCGGTCATTAATATAATGACAACCAAATGTTCATTTAAAAACCATGATATTGCATTGCTATCAAGATAAAATACGTAATCTAATGTGTTTTTCCTTGTTTAGACTTCTCTCACCTAATCCCTATCTATATAGCCCGCACTAACAAGTTTCACATCATTGTTATTGACATAAAAATTCCCCTTAGTCATAATACCTTAGATACATCTTAGAATTCTTTTGCCTCCTTACAATGACATGGACGTGACTCTTCCATGAATCTATTGAGAAATTCAATGTAAAAAGTAATATTTAGTCTTGTTGTAGTTCAATATCTAAGACATCTAACCAAAATCTTATAAGGTTGGATCTACTATATTTCCATCAACTTGTCTTGTCAACTTCACTTTGTCTTCAACTAGTGTAGAGACTGGCTTTGAATTCTTCATCTTGAACATTCAAAATATCATCGACATATTTCTTTTGAGAGATGAAAATTATTGCTTCTAGTTGAATAACCTCATTGTAAAAAAAAGACATCAGGCCAATATTAGTTATTTCGAGGTGTCTTGTCATAGCCTCCTTTAATTTTGTAATCTTCCTAAGATTGTTGCCAATAAAAATTAGATCATCAACATAAAGACCAGTCCTAAGAATATCTACAAGCTTAACAAATTTGATATATAAAGTATGTTCTTTTTTTTGTCAAATAAAGTATGTTCTTTGGACTAGTTGAATGGCAATGGAACCTCCAGGGCTTTCCAAACAACAACTGACTAGAATTTTCACTACTTGATGGTCATAACTCAGTAACTCATAAGAAGTGGATTTCATTGGTTGATGGACAAAAGTCATAAGAAATGGATTAGCCAAGACAACTCAATTGAGGGGTGGAAATAGACTAAGTTAAACTAGATTGGTATGGTTAATCTACTTAACAAATTTAAGCATTTAAGTAGATTAATAATTTATTAATATATTATGTATTTGTCTTATAAAAACATAATTATAATAATATTTCATCATTATATTATTTATGTTTATTGGAATAGATTAAGCTGTTAAGTTTGAAAGGCTTAGAATAACTTGGAAATTGACCGATTTAATTAAATAAACTTTAAAAAAAACCTAAACATGGTTCACTTAATAAATTAGCTTAACCTGATATATGACAAGTCATAGGCTGTTGTCAAGCGATCTGACTTATTTCTACCCCTAATCTTTACAAATGAATGTTAAGAAACATATCTAAAGTAAATTATTATTCACACCTCACTTGATTTATTTTTTGAGAAATGTGAATTAGCTCTTTTTTGATGTTCTACATTGCTTAAATTTCTTTTTCTTTAGCATTCATAAATTGTTTAGACTCATCTTTGATATCTTGGATAATGAGGCGGTGAGAGGGAGTCTAAGCCAACCCAAAACACAAATGTGTATTGTTGGGCGGGTCGGAAAGACGCTTAACAGCCTGTTTGCTTGGCTGTTTGTTGAGCCCAAATGGAAGTTGTAGGAAAGAGTTTTTTAATCCTACAATCAAACGAGATTTTAATTATCCCGAGAAGCGTAAATGATCAATATCAATAATTATATTTCTTCTTTTTTTAAATCTTGTTTTCCCGATTTAGTATCAGGGGACAAGTTCTTAATCATTAGTTTGCATTGGCTATTCAGGACCTTCTCCGATGCTTATAACTACAGAGTGAGACCTGCTCCTTTGTTTTGCTATGGGCATTGTTGTAGAAGTGGCACCACACGGAGTTTAGAGCAATTCCACTACGCGGAAAACATAGGTACGATAACTCATGATCCTGGAAATATAGGAAATTTATCTTGAAAACAAGTGAAACAGTGATAGAGGTGTTGCGAGAATGAACTTCATAACAAAAGAAAGTTTCACTTTCGTTTACAAACTTTTACTTTCACCCATCTTAGTTATCCAAATTTTAAAAATGTCTCACTTTCATCATTGTGTATTAAATCTCACTGTTTTATTTCTCAGAATCTACATCTCTTTTAAGTAATTTGTGTTTCTTTTATATTCTTTTAAACAAAACAATTATATCATTAAATTTGATAAACAAAATGATAAGATTTAACATAAAAAATAACTAAAATAATACCTAGTTAAAACTTGAAGGATGAAAATAAATTAAAATGAAACTAGAGTGCCAAAATGACACAAATATCCAAAAGGAAAAAGTAAATGTGTGGTGTAAATAAAAGTTCAGCAGGTTACCAATATAATTCACATATCTAAATAATAGTCAGGTTGGGGAAGATGAACAGAGTTAGGCAAGTCCCTAGCTATATCACTGGTGGTCTAGAACAGACCACGCTTGTAGATCCAATTATAAATCAATGCCATGGGATAATGAAGACTTAGGGGGTGTTTGGTATGAGAGATCCTTTTAAGTGAGATTCCTAGGAATGTGTTTCCCGGGAATGTGTTTCCTGGGTAACTTATTTCCCATGTTTGGTATTAAAAATATTTACCCGGAGATCTTTTTAGTTTCTACCATTCCCATGTTTGGTATTACAAAAACTTATCCAGGAATATTAATACTTTTACAAAAATACCCTTACCATCTCATATAAACTTTTCATATTTTGAAGCCGATACCCATTGCATCATGTATGCTTGAATATATTATATTTCTTTTAAAAAATTAAATCTAATATTTTGTAAAAGAACATAATGTTGCAGGTATAGAAACATTGCAGCAAAGAATTACTAGAAAGGGACAATGATATTAAAATTTTTGACTTGGATCAATTCAGTGGAAATGGTGACAAGATATCTACTCTTTCAATAGAATAACATATAGACAGAGCAACTAAATTTCTACCTACCCACACGAGTTATTAACAAAAGCTTATAAAGATATCATGAATTTTGGGGTTCAAATACTAGTAAACGTAAACAAAACAAAAAAAAAGGAAATTAATAGTGTTCTATCAGTACTAGTTGAAGAATCAATGAATAAAAGACTTTTACTGAAAAAATCATATATTTTTTGCATAGTGTAATTTTTATTTTTAATTCCTTAACAAATACATGTACATATATAGATCTTCATTTCATTTTCCTTTGAAAATTTAGATGAAGGTTGAATTTTACAGCACTTCAGGTTTTTATTTTTAACGCCCAAAAAAATAGTATCCTGATAGTGCATAAAAAAATAGTATCCTGATAATGCATAAAATAGTATCCTGATAGCTAACTGGTTTCGTAGTTGATCCCACTTCTAAAAATTTTTTTGGTTTTTTAAGGTGAATAATTTTTTACCATTCTCCCAAGCATAAAATTGACACTCACGGTCCCCATTAAATATCTTCTCACGTCAGTATTATCCAAAAACTAGTGATACAAAAAAACTAAACACTAGTATCTATTTTCGGCGCAAGTAGAGCGGAGTTAGCTAACCAGTACATGAAGAAGCAAAACAAGAACCCTTTCGAGGTGCAAACAAAATGGGGCAAACTTATTAAAAAATAATAAGGCAGGTTCAAACAAAGAAGAAAAAGAAGAAACTGGAACTCAAATTCACTTATGTCGGACAATTTTGGGGAACAAAATGGGGAAAGTGTGCAACCGTGATTTTGGGAATAAAATGGGGGCATTTTTGTCCTAAAATTTTTTATTCCCAGGAATCCATAGCATACCCATCTATTAAAATGGGAAACTGAAATTTTTAATTCCTTCATAAATAAGTTTCCCAGGAATCTCTCATTTCTGGTAACATTTTTTTTATCTTATACCAAACATGGATAAGGGAATATTTTAAGTAACATTCCCGGGAAAGTTCAAAGATCCCGCATACCAAACACCACCTTACGGAAACTACTACTAGTAATTTTGGGTATAGTTTTCTTAAATATCATTGCCTTGTAACCATAGATGATAAATGATAGTAAGAGGTTGTTAAATGATTTGTTTTATACAAGTCATAGATCCAATCTCTTATTTTATTATTATAATTATTATTTTTAAATAAAGCAGAGTTAGTAATTAATTTATTAAAAAATATAGCAATTTTTTATTCAAAAAATATAACACTTATTTGACTATTATAAGTTAACTATTACACATAATTCATGCAAAACACATAAATAGAACAACGAGTTCAAACATATCACATAACTTTTGAAACTAAAAGGTTTCCAAAATTGTTATAAAACAACAGAAGCTAGTAGACAACTTTTAAAAGATTATAAATTCTTAATTTTGAAAATATATTTAAAATAATTTATACCTTTTAAAAAATTATAAATTATTTTATTAATATTTTAGTTATTTTTCTCCTTACATTTTTTTAAAAATGATAACTTTTTTATCCCTTGTATAATTAGAATATTACATCTTGATGAGTCTCTAGAATACTTTTTAAAATTATTTGTGTTAATTTGTTAATTATTTCATCTAATTTTAGTTAGTTTAAGTTTAATTCATTAAATATTCATCTTATTGTTAATCTATGTCATTTTAAGTGAAAACATCTATATTTAAGTATTTTATCTTAATTATTGTTAATTATAATTGTAGGTATAAGTTAAAGGAGTATTAGAAGAGAAAGTCAAGGTTTAAGAGCCCTTTAGCTTGCAACTAGTGTGGGGTTGTTATTCAAATTGCAAATTTTCAAGAGTTCAGGTGCCAATTCGCTAATTTAAGTGACTCCTCGCGTAAGCCAAAATCCTCTTAGGTGAGTCCACACTGATTTGTGTGACTTCTCGTTCGCGACAGTAATAACAAAACTCAATTTTAAATGTAATTCTCTGTCGTAAATGAGCATTGACTTGCCCCTATAACTAACTTATCAAGTTATGTGTATAGTCGTGCATAGGGAGCGTGGACTTGCCTGTTTGGTGCCTTTTTTCTATTTATATGTGTAATTTGAACTTGTTCTTACAACACATTCCATTAGAACTCAATCACAATTCATTATTTTGCTTATTGCCCCTCTCTTTTTCCTTAATTGCAACCCCTTTTCTTGTTCTACCTTGGTTATCGACTTCTCCATTGTGTTTTCCCAATCATTGTGTTCATTTAAGATTTTTAAATTAAGTTGAAGATGAATTCAAAGAAAAAAATCCACGTAATTATATTTCAAGACTAATTTGTGTTTCATATCCAAATTTTGATAGAAGTTATTGATTTATGTATACGGTGTGAATCTTCAAATTCATGTATAATAATTCAATTAGTACTTCCATGCAAATGAGATGACTGAATTGGAATCAAGGGGAGTTGACATGGATGAGTTGCATACATCGAGAGATTGAGGATAGACGTCAGTGAGGTCCAATGGATTCTTGTTCCTCAAGGTGATACGCTAGTGCTACATGGTCGAGATGATCAATGCCTTGATTTGAAACTATAACTACATCAAAGTGAATTTGAAACCTAATCACTTTTTCCTTTGTTATCTCTTCGTTATGATATTTTCCTGTGTTGCAACTCATTTCCACAAGAAAAAACTAAAATAGTTTCTCAATATTTCTTGATCTATTTTTTAAAATGTTACCTCATCCACGTATTTTGGTTAAAATAATGGTTGAATATAGGTATACTGATACTTGGTCATAATCCCTATGTATATGAAATCGAACTATACTTAATTAAATGATTGATACACTTCTTAACTTTTTAAAGAACTATTTTTACACATCACATCTCTTTTTAACTCATTTATTATACCTTAAAACAGTTTAATTTTAATAAATTATTTAAAACATTATAAGTTACCTAAATTTTTTTTACAGATTACCGATTATAAACTTGTTTTATCAACTATAACAAAAATAAATTGCATATCAGATCATTACTTTCCAACAAACTAACGGGCTGGATAACAAAAGGTTTAAGAGCCATAAGTAAGCCACAACCAATTTCTACATTTGATGAATTCCAAAATGGCTCAATTTGACTCATTGTAATCCAAAAAAAAAATAAAAAAATAGAACACTCCGATGCAGGTGCAGCCATAAACAATAAAAGAGCATACAATTATGCCATAAATACCAAACTGTTATATGAGTATCATACTAGGCTACCGCATTTGTTGAGAGCTTAAATGCTGTTTGGTGCGCGCTTCTTTATGCAGTTTTCCAAAACTAATCAGTTTCTTACTTACTATTCAATGTATCTTCAACAGTATTAATGTGCATCACAGTTTGGGTTGTCTCCAAGTGTGAGTGGAGTGACAATAGCTTTTTGTTTATTTTATCCATTTCTAGGTATGCTTGAGCTAAAAACCAAAAAGTTTATGAAATTGTGTGTTTCAATGCTTTGGTGGCACACTACACAAGGAAAGGAAAGATAGAATTTATGTTTGTATTGAAGTTGAGTTGGTATGACACATCTCGAGAAAAAATGGTAAAGGATCGTCTAAGATAGTTTAAGTATGCACAACTGATATGACAAGAGACATTGGAAAAATGGTTGAATAGATGATTTAAAATCTCTTAAAAAAAAGGTTGAGAAAGACCAAGAAGAATACTCATTGGAATGAATGAAGTAAAATCTAATTAGTTGCTTCCATAGCAAAACTCGTGAGATTAAAGGAAAGAAAGAAAGGCATGGATGTTAATTACTTGTTCCACTGGACATTGGTTGGAACAGCACAGAGATTACATAATTAAGCTAAAGCAGCAACAGGGCAACTCTCCTTTGGCAGGACATGGCACTAGTCATGATTATTTCCTGCCAATAAAGAGAAGCCCAATGGCTGGTTTGCTTATTGACCCCATTTCGTGCGAGTTCCTGGTCTGCACAATTTATAAGCACAGGCCATGGAATAAACCAATAATCAAAAGCATATGCTAGAGGGTTATGCTGTGAATATTCTTTAAAGGGTTTTGATCACTCCATGAGTGATGACTTAATTACCTTCTCCATATATACCATAGTCCTGAAAATGATCTTTCGATTCTTTCTCTTTCTCTTTCTTTTTGATGCTTCTTCCATTTCCTGAAGGTGCCACCGGATGTTGCAAAGCATATGCTTATGTCCTATTCTGTTACGCTAGAATTATAGAAATACTTTTCTATTATTTCAGCGTTTATAAGAAATGTGATTAAAATTGTATTGGTTACGCACTCGGTTAAGATATCAAGTTATCGAGTCATTGGTTGAATTGGTGGGTCATTGATCGAATCATATGATTCGGTTTAGATTAAAATATTAATAAATTATTATATATATATATATAAAATATTCTTATAAATTCTTTCAAATAAACCATAAAATAAACTATCATAAACATATAACTTAAAAGATAATTTGTTAATATCGGGTAATAAATAAAAACTAAGCATGGGTAATATTTAAAAAACTAGTTAAAACACACAAATTAAAACTGAAAAACAAAGTTGGATTAAATTAGTGATATAGTATTGAAGTTAAAACAAAAAATGTAAAACTAGTCCACTTAATGCAAACACCATATATATATATATATATATATATATATATATATATATATATTATGAATGTCATGAAAGAGCGATACTTTATTGTGCATATTAAAAATAAAACAAAATGTAAATTGTATTGTAAAATAAAAGAGATGTGTAAACATCACACACATATGTATAGGTTTTACTCACAACCACAAATGATGCATGCACTTCGATGGAGGAATGCAACACATATAGTCACACACAATGACAAAGCACCTTGATTACAAGGAAACTCTCAATGATAATTTAAAATGGCAATGTGAAATTATAAGTAATATTAAAATTATGACTTTCCAAAATCATTAGCAAACCGATCTTAACCATTGATTTAAAGAATTGAAAAATTCGACGTCGTGTTTAAAGTTTTAAAAAAACGTGTATGATCCGACCGATTCAGTCCAACTTGACCAGGTTACCATTTTTTTACCTTAACCATTGATTCAGTTCACACTTATTCATACCAATTTACTTATATATATAATCCTAATAGCCAACTGGACCGATTTACCCGTTTTATTGTTTGGTCCAATTTTTTCAACAAGGTTTCTAAGTCCAACCAGCGTTGTATGTGTTCTTAGGTGTGACCTTTGAAATTAAATAAAAATATACAAGGCAGATTGTTTTTATTGGACTATAAAGTGGATTCAGGTACCTGTTTTTCAACTGATATGTTGATATTCTGGCTCCAATTTTTAGGTGTATACTGTTGGTTTATTTTTTACTCCTGTCTTAAAAACTGTTATCGTTCTAGTTTTTTTTCTTAAAACTATTGTTATTATTTAAGATTAATCAATTTATATTTTTTAACCATATTCTATTGTAATTAATGAATCTCTCTCTTATCACATTTTAGTAGACCAATAAATAAGGCTTAGAAAATTCAGACATTATTTATTACTAAAAAAATAATAGAATTAAATTAAGGTAGTTTATTCTACATTAGCTCAAATAATTAATTATACATTTAATGATTTATATTATTTGTGATAAAGGCTAAAATGACAATAGTTTTAGAACCGGGAATACATCCAAAAGTAAGATTAAATTTGATTAATTTGAGACAAATTTAATAGATTTATTTATGGAAATAAAAAGAAAAATATTTTTTTAAAAAGACAAAATAGATAAATTTGGTGTAAACTTTAAGATTTGTCATATCGTATAGTGTGTATTTATTATATTGATATTCAAATGTGTGATATTTAAAATGAATGTTTAAAATCGAATCAATCTAAACTTTAATGGTTTGATTTATTTTTGTATTTTATTTCAACCTAATCAAACCAAATAAACATATTTTTTGTTTATATGCGATTTGACTTATTTTTTTCTTCAAAACCGAATCGACTCTCACCACCAACACCCATATGTGATGATAAAAAAGGCAGCAAACCATATTAAATCATCCTATTATGAAATATCACATGTAAAATGAACATCCAATAATATTATAAATTAAATACTAAATCATTATTCTAATCCTCTGTACTTTTAATAAATTTTAAGTTAGATACTTTAACTTTTTTGAGGTGTTAGGTCCCTATTTTTTAAAAATATTTTAGTTAGGTCTTGCCCATTCATTTTTATCATACACTTTCATCTCATCTATGCTATATTTAAACTAACACTAAAAAAGTATGAATTGTCATCTAATATTTATAAACTTTTCCAAATATAGACTTAAAAAGAAGTTATGGTTTAGAGGTTAAGTAGGTAGTATTTTGTTTAACGGGTCATGGGTTCAATCCCCATACAATATTGTATGGAGTCGTCATATTATTACTGTAACAGTATGTAATCTTCGTTTACTAAATAAAAATAAAGTTATGGAAGAATTAATTTAGGATTTTAATAAATTTTAGGGAATGAGTAAACCAAAATTAGATGACCAAATTGATATATTATGGCTAAATTGAAACCAGAATGAGAAAAAGTAAAATTTGAGAACCAAACCCATGTATATTGCCCATGAGAAAAGTACAGGAGTATGATTATCTTTATATTTAAATCAATATTCTTGTTACAATTAATATTATTTTTATTTTTTTTACTAAAAATGAACTTGTTTTAAAACTCACGATAATTTATGTATCATATTTAACAAATTAGGCTAGTCTTTCACGCTTTTCTAAGAAAAATGTTTTTTTTCTAAAACTTTTTCCCGTATTCAAATAAACTTCTTCATAAAGTCAAAAATAGAACAAGGGAAAATATGCATTCAGTTGACCCCTTCACTTGGCCACAGGGAGGAATCTTTCCTTTATAATCCTTTCTCCCATGTACCTGTATAAAATTAATGAAAGAGTAAGAAAACATATATATCCTAATGACTATCATGATGAAATCACAATGTCTAAATTCATAGGTGCTTATACCTTCCGAGCATCATTACAGTAGCCTGAGGGTTAGTCCCTGGCGAGCCATTAAATGTGGACCCATCAATTACCCTTAGACCTTCCACACCAATAACCTTATGATCATAATCAATAACCTTATCATATTGGCATCCACCATGGTAATGGTATATTGATAGGACAGTGTCTATGCAATACTGTTCCAAAGAAAATGCAGCATGAACATGTTTTGGCCTCAAGTTAACCGGTAAGGATAGCACTAAATCTATTAGAGCCTGGACAGGTATGTAGTCAAAGCGGAACCTTGATAATGCTTTGGAATTTATCAAATCAATTATGGTTTTCATGCCTTCAACACATATCTTCAAGTCCTCTGGATCCTTGAAATAGTTGAATGTAACTGAAGGGTTGTCATTGGGATTAGTTGTTTTGAGCTCCAAATGACCCCTTGACCGTGGTCCTGAAACCTTGTCAACTATCACTCCTCCGTTAAAAGTTAGATTGGCTAAAGAAGATCTAATGCTGTCTATAACACTCTCCTTGCCTTCTAGAGGAAACGTCCAGGGTTGCCTAGACTTTTAAATAAGAACAAAATTAAAAGTAGTCTTAGTTTTTACTTAATAAAAGTGCCCAAATGGGTAGGTATGATGGGGCCATTTATTAAAAAGAAAGGAGGAGAAAGATCACAAGTTTCAATCTTTCTGTTGATAATTTTAACAATTAACGTGTATCTATAATGTTTACAAATAGAGTGTAAGGTACAGAAAACCCAAGAGTATTACTTAATCTACAATGAGGGCCTATAAGTCATATTTATACAATGAGCTAAATAAGAGGGGACGAGTGATTGAACCAGAACCATCAGGTAATGATAACCATTTCTGATGAAATCATGAAGAATGAATTTCGTAAATACTTGCTAAAATAAAAGGATAAAGGGGTGCTTGGGGGACTCACTCTCACCGGGAAAACATAAAATATTTATAAATTCCTAATATATCTTCTATTAAAATAGACTATTTATATTTTAATTTAGCAAGGCAAAATTTATTTTTACCTTAATTAACTAAAGCATGACATTAATTGGGCCATATATCAAAGAAAGACATGTTGAAAGGTAAAGCTAAGATTCGACAAAAAAAAAAGGTAAAGCTAAGATAGTTATTAATTAAAGGCTGCAGGTAGCAAATACTGACCTGGTTTGACACATATTTGAAACTCTCTTGAAGCCTTTGAGACCAAGAATGGCCTAAGCTCAATCCACTGCCAGTTTCAATGTAGCCACCAAAGTTGGTGATGCCTACAGTTTGAAGGAGAGAGACTTCAACAGGCACAGGGGAAGGAACCACAAGAGCATTCATTGGATTATCTGCCAAACCCTGACCCACCAAGGGTTGATCCAAAACCACTTCGATTCCATGAGCCTCAAGATGGTTAGCAGGACCAATCCCACTCAGCATTAACAATTGTGGACTTCCAATTGCACCAGCTGATAAGATTATCTCATTCTTTGGTTTGCTACTTAAGTATGCTCTATGTATGACTCCAAATGCATCCTTGAAAATAACTCCATAAGCTTGTGGCAACCCCTTTTCTTTAAAAAAATAAAAGATAAACACAAGGTATCTAAAATCCATATCAACTTGATCCAATTCCTTTATTAAAAATGAAAAATTTATGAGTTTAGTTAGTGTAAAATAATCATTATAAAAATCAATGATAATTACTTAATTTCAATGATAGACATCCATATAAAAGAAACTTTAATATTTAAATTAAATGCATTACGTGATATTTTATACATTTATTTCCATCTCTCTTTTTTATTTTTCTTTGATATAGACAGGCATCTAAAAACCAAATGAAAAACTTTAAAGGGGCGACACTTTTGCTGTTGATAATAAAACATTTTCCTAATTAAATCCTTACCTGTGCTACCATCCTTAAAAACTATCTTTTGCACTGTGGCATGCAGATAAACAGAAATCCTTTTTGGGTCAGCATACTCTAACAAATCAGCTGCAATGTGTCTTTGACCATCCTTATCAAAAATTGTTCCTCCAACCTTAGTCCCATACAAGTGATCCAAGCTGAAACCATTGTATGGCAACACACCAACTTCAAGCAACCCATCTTTAACTGCTGTTTGCCACTGCATTATTAGGGGCTCAAAAACCACCTTATTTTCAACCCATTCATATGAATTCCTAGCCAAAGTTTCATTCCAACCAGAATCCCTTATGTACCTTGAACTAGCCCGTGAGTAGAACCCTGCATTCAATACAGAGCCACCACCCAGGACACGTGCCCTGGCATTAAGGACCCCATCATTGGATATGAATTGCTGCGCAAATGATGAAGGACTTGGATCAAAAAGGGAATTGAGAAAGTTCTTAATGTTGATTTTCTCAGGGTTTGTGTAAGGAGAGCCTCCCCTTTCAAGGACTAAAACTCTGGCACCTTGTGAGAGAGTTGCTGCTAGCGGACACCCACATGTTCCTCCACCAATCACTATATAATCGTAATATAAGATTGGTGGAGTGGAAGTTGCTTCTCTAACAAATGTGTACTTCGGAGCTGCATGAACACATAAAAAGGAAGAGAACAGAAAAAACTTGTAAGTTGCTCTTCTTAGATCTTTCAATTCTCAGCTCTTTGAACTAAAAAGGTTGGGGAAAAAATTAGAACTAGTGGTAAATTCCATTTCATAGTAATAATAAAGGAAGTTACTAGAACGAAAAGCTGCATTCCTCAACAAAGCATTACCTTGATCATCAGCATGAGAGAAACCACTAAGGAATATGCACCAAGTAAAAAATGCCCAGATAAGTCGCTCGATCACCCAACCTATCATTGATGTATGTATTAACATGTTAAAAGCTTCAAACATTTGCAAATCTTAGAAAATCGAAACCAAGTGTGAGCTTTTTATAGGATATATACTAAAATATAATATTATTCATTACAATAAATATAAGCAATTTGGTGAAATTTTTTTGATAATATAAATAAAATTATATATTTTTTAATGTTAATAAATATTTGTTTATTAAATATGTCCTTCTTTTATATGCTTTTATAATAATTAATGTTTTGCGTAATAAATACTATTAAGAGTATTTTAAAATATTACATCAAAAACATTAAACAAATAACTATTTTTAATTATTATTCTTAACATGTATAAAATAGTTACTTTTACTTATATTTAAAATTGAAATATATCTAAAACTAAACAATAATTCATTCATTAATGAGAATTTCTAACACGTTTCCATTCTAACACGAAAAAGATTAACTTAGTTGTCTATTTATCTAAACCTTTATTCAATATTAACTTTTACTTCAATGATTCATGTTATATTAAATAATTCTTTAAAAATAAGCGAGATAAACAAAAATACTAGTGACATCCATAAAATAATTGATGTGATATATTGTTGTTAATGCCCATTTTTCTATTGCACATAAAAGTTGTAGGGTGACAACATTAAATTTGGTTGCTACTCCATTGAAAGGTTCTTTAAACTTGTCCACACATGAATTGTGATGGCGGCATCAGTCCAGCTCCCACCCCAATAATAGTATAATATAGTACAATTTTAAAATCAAAACTACTATTATAAAATGTAGCATATCAAAAAGTAATTACATGTACATGTCCATCATTTTTTAAATATTTTTATGTTTAAAGAAATAAAAGTATAATTTTTTATTAGAAATTACATAAAAATTGTTTAAGATGAATAAATTTTAGTGATATTTTTAAAATTAAAACTTTTAATTTTTACTTCTTTAATTGGTATCTCTAGAACACTTGTTAATATTTTCCACTTTTTAAAAATAGGTAAGGTATATGCATGAGTTGCTTCTCGGGATTTAAAGCAAAAATATCATGATGTGTTTCTTTCAAGTTATAATGTTGTATTCCCAAGAAAGGTACATATTATGACCACTCATATCATTCCCGGATATATAATATAAATAAGAATGTTTGGTTAAATTTTAATATTCCTAGAAATAATTTATAAATAATGAAATTAAGACATTATTTATTACTAAAAAATAATAGAATTAAATTAAGGTAGTTTATTCTACATTAGATCAAATAATTAGTTACACATTTAATGATTTATATTATTTATGATAAATGCTAAAATGACAATAGTTTTAGAACTGGGAATACATCCAAAAGTCAAATTAAATTTGATTAATTCGAGACAAATTTAATAGATTTATTTATGGAAATAAAAAGAAAAAATATTTTTTTTAAAAGACAAAATAGATAAATTTGGTGTAAACTTTAAGATTTGTCATATCGTATAATGTGTATTTATTATATTGATATTCAAATGTGTGATATTTAAAATGAAAGTTTAAAATCGAATCAATCTAAACTTTAATGGTTTGATTTGATTTTTGTATTTTATTTCAACCGAATCAAACCAAATAAACATATTTTTTGTTTATATGCAATTTGACTTATTTTTTTCTTCAAAACCGAATCGACTCTCACCACAAACACCCATATGTGATGATAAAAAAGGTAGCAAACCATATTAAATCATCCTATTATGAAATATCACATGTAAAATGAACATCCAATAATATTATAAATTAAATACTAAATCATTATTCTAATCCTCTGTATTTTTAGTAAATTTTAAGTTAGATCCTTTAACTTTTTTGAGGTGTTAGGTCCCTATTTTTTAAAAATATTTTAGTTAGGTCTTGCCTATTCATTTTTATCATACACTTTCATCTCATCTATGCTATATTTAAACTAACACTAAAAAAGTATGAATTGTCATCTAATATTTATAAACTTTTCCAAATATAGACTTAAAAAGAAGTTATGGTTTAGAGGTTAAGTAGGTAGTATTTTGTTTAACGGGTCATGGGTTCAATCCCCATACAATATTGTATGGAGTCGTCATATTATTAGGATTTACTGTAACAGTATTTGACATATATATGTTGAACAATTAGCAAATGAAGATATAACTACATTCAATATTCTTGTTACAAAGAACCGTCAATTGATTGGGGAACCCGCGGATCCGTTTGCAACTCTTTTAGAAATACTACCTTAATATTATTTATTTATTTTTACTAAAAATGAACTTGTTTTAAAACTCACGATAATTTATGTATCATACTCAACAAATTAGGCTAGTCTTTCACGCTTTTCTAAGAAAAATGTTTTTTTTCTAAAACTTTTTCCCGTATTCAAATAAACTTCTCTATAAAGTCAAAAATAGAACAAGGGAAAATATGCATTCAGTTGACCTCTTCACTTGGCCACAGGGAAGAATCTTTCCTTTATAATCCTTTCTCCCATGTACCTGTATAAAATTAATGAAAGAGTAAGAAAACATATATATCCTAATGATTATCATGATGAAATCATTATGTCTAAATTCATAGGTGCTTATACCTTCCAAGCATTATTACATTAGCCTGAGGGTTAGTCCCTGGCGAGCCATTAAATGTAGACCCATCAATTACCCTTAGACCTTCCACACCAATAACCTTATGATCATAATCAATAACCTTATCATATTGGCATCCACCATGGTAATGGTATATTGATAGGATAGTGTCTATGCAATACTGTTTCAAAGAAAATGCAGCATTAACATGTTTTGGCCTCAAGTTAACCGGTCAGGATAACACCAAATCTATTAGAGCTTGGATAGCTATGTAGTCAAAGTGGAACCTTGATAATTCTTTGGAATTTATCAAATTAATTATGATTTTATGCCTTCAACACATATCTTCAAGTCCTCTGGATCCTTGAAATAGTTGAATGTAACTGAAGGGTTATCATTGGGATTAGTTGTTTTGAGCTCCAAATGACCCCTTGACCGTGTTCCTGAAACCTTGTCAGCTATCACTCCTCCATTAAAAGTTAGATTGGCTAAAGAAGATCTAATGCTGTCTATAACACTCTCCTTGCCTTCTAGAGGAAACGTCCAGGGTTGCCTAGACTTTTAAATGAGAACAAAATTAAAAATAGTCTTAGTTTTTACTTAATAAAAGTTCCCAAATGGTTAGGTATAATGGGGCCATTTATTAAAAAGAAAGGAGAAGAAAGATCATGAGTTTCAATCTTTCCGTTGACAATTTTAACAATTAACGTGTATCTATAATGTTTACAAATAGAGTGTAAGGTACAGAAAACCCAAGAGAATTACTCTAAGAGTATTAAGATTATTAATACTTTAAAATGTATTACTTAATCTACAATGAGAGCCTACAAGTCATATTTATACAATGAGCTAAGTAAGAGGGGACGAGTGATTGAACCAGAACCCATCAGGTAATGATAACCGTTTCTGATGAAATCATGAATTTCGTAAATTCTTGCTAAAATAAAAGGATAAAGGGGTGCTTGGAGGGCTCACTCTCACCGAGAAAACATAGAATATTTACAAATTCCCAATATATCTTCTATTAAAATAAACTATTTATATTTTAATTTAGCAAGAGAAAATTTATTTTTACCTTAATTAACTAAAGCATGACATTAATTAGGCCATATATCAAAGAAAGACATGTTGAAAGGTAAAGCTAAGATTCGACCAAAAAAAAGTAAAGCTAAGATAGTTATTAATTAAAGGCTACAGGTAGCAAATACTGACCTAGTTTGACACAGATTTGAAACTCTCTTGAAGCCTTTGAGACCAAGAATGGCCTAAGCTCAATCCACTGCCAGTTTCAATGGTGCTACCAAAGTTGGTGATGCCTACAGTTTAAAGGAGAGAGACTTTAACAGGTACAGGGGAAGGAACCACTAGAGCACTCATTAGATTATCTGCCAAACCCTAACCCACCAAGGGTTGATCCAAAACCACTTCGATTCCATGAGCCTCAAGATGGTTAGCAGGACCAATCCCACTCAGCATTAATAATTATGGACTTTCAATTGCACCAGCTGATAAGATTATCTGATTCTTTAGTTTGCTGCTTAAGTATGCTCTATGTATGACTCCAAATACATCCTTGAAAATAACTCCATAAGCTTGTGGCAACCCCTTTTCTTTAAAAAAAATAAAAGATAAACACAAGGTACCTAAAATCCATATCAACTTGATCCAATTCCTTTATTAAAAATGAAAAATTTATAAGTTTATTTAGTGTAAAATAATCATTATAAAAATCAATGATAATTATTTAATTTCAATGATGGGCATCCATATAAAAGAAACTTTAATATTTAAATTAAATGCATTATGTGACATTTTATACATTTATTTCCATCTATCTTTTTTATTTTTCTTTGATATAGACAGGCATCTAAAAACCAAATGAAAAACTTTAAAGGGGCGACACTTTTGCTGTTGATAATAAAACATTTTCCTAATTAAATCCTTACCTATGCTACTATCCTTAAAAACTATCTTTTGCACTGTGGCATACAGATAAACAAAAATCCTCTTTGGGTCAACATACTCTAACAAATCAGCTGCAATGTGTCTCTGACCATCCTTATCAAAAATTGTTCCTCCAACCTTAGTCCCATACAATTGATCCAAGCTGAAATCATTGTATGGCAACACACCAACTTCAAGCAACCCATCTTTAACTGCTATTTGCCACTGCATTATTAGGGGCTCAAAAACCACCTTATTTTCAACCCATTCATATGAATTCCTAGCCAAAGTTTCATTCCAACCAGAATCCCTTATGTACCTTGAACCAGCCCGTGAGTAGAACCCTGCATTCAATACAGAGCCATCACCCAGGACACGTGCCCTGGCATTAAGGACCCCATCATTGGATATGAATTGCTGTGCAAATGATGAAGGACTTGGATCAAAAAGGGAATTGAGAAAGTTCTTAATGTTGATTTTCTCAGGGTTTGTGTAAGGAGAGCTTCCCCTTTCAAGGACTAAAACTCTGGCACCTTGTGAGAGAGTTGCTGCTAGCGGACACCCACATGTTCCTCCACCAATCATTATATAATTGTAATATAAGATTGGTGGTGCGGAAGTTGTTTCTCTAACAAATGTGTACTTTGGAGCTGCATGAACACATAAAAAGGAAGAAAACAGAAAAAACTTGTAAGTTGCTCTTCTTAGATCTTTCAATTCTCAGCTCTTTGAACTAAAAAGGTTGGGGGGAAAAATTAGAGCTAGTGGTAAATTCCATTTCATAGTAATAGTAAAGGAAGTTACTAGAACGAAAAGCTGCATTCCTCAGCAAAGCATTACCTTGATCATCAGCATGAGAGAAACCACTAAGGAATATGCAGCAAGTAAAAAATGCCCAGATAAGTTGCTCGATCACCTGACCTAGCATTGATGTATGTATTGACATGTTAAAAGCTTCAAAAATTTGCAAATCTTAGAGATTCGAAGCCAAGTGTGAGCTTTTTATAGGATATATACTAAAATATAATATTATTCATTACAATAAATATAAGCAATTTGGTGAAATTTTTTTTGATAATATAAATAAAATTATATATTTTTTAATGTTAATAAATATTTGTTTATTAAATATGTCCTTCTTTTATATGCTTTTATAATAATTAATGTTTTACGTAATAAATACTATTAAGAGTATTTTAAAATAAAAACATTAAACAAACAACTACTTTTAATTATTATTCTTAACATGTATAAAATAGTTACTTTTACTTATATTTAAAATCGAAATATATCTAAAACTAAACAATAATTCATTCATTAATGAGAATTTCTAACACGTTCCCATTCTAGCGCGAAAAAGATTAACATAGTTGTCTACTTTTCTAAACCTTTATTCAATATTAACTTTTACTTCAATGATTCATGTTATATTAAATAATTCTTTGAAAAGAATAACAATAACAATGTATCTTTTACTCTTAGAGAAAGTTATTTGATGTGAGCGAGATAAACAAACATACGAGTGACATCCATAAAATAATTGATGTGATATTATATTGTTGTTAATGCCCATTTTTCTATTGCACATAAAAGTTGTGGGGTGACAACATTAAATTTGGTTGCTACTCCATTGAAAGGTTCTTTAAACTTGTCCACACATGAATTGTGATGGCGGCATCAATCCAGCTCCCGCCCCAATAATAGTATAATATAGTACAATCTTAAAATCAAAACTACTATTAAAATGTAGCACATCAAAAAGTAATTACATGTGCATGTCCATCATTTTTAAATATTTTTATGTTTAAAGAAATAAAAGTATAATTTTTTGTTAGAAATCACATAAAATTTTTTAGGGTGAATAAATTTTAATGATATTTTTAAAATTAAAACTTTTAATTTTTATTTCTTTAATTGGTATGTCTAGAACACTTGTTAATATTTTCCATTTTTTTAAAATAGGTAAGGTATATGCATGAGCTACGTCTCGAGATTTAAAGCAAAAATATCATGATATATTTCTTTCGAGTTATAATGTTGTATTCCTAAGAAAGGTACATATTATGACCACTCATATCATTCCCGGTTATATAATATAAATAAGAATGTTTGGTTAAATTTTAATATTCCTAGAAATAATTTTTTTAAAAAATGAAATAAATTAAAAAATGGGAAATAGAAGTTATATTAAGTTTAGAAAATAATTTCCCACACTCTCTTTTGGAATAAAAACTCTAAAAACATGGGGAATGAAAATATAACAAAAAACAAAATTTTATAACTATGTAATATATATTGATATATATTCACTTTGAGTCTATAAAACTAAAACCTTAGAGAACTACTCTAGGAAGATTAAAGTTTTTAAGTTTAGAAAACAATTTCCCACCTCTCTTTTCGAATAATAACTCTTAAAATATAGGGAATGGAAATATAACCAAAAATACAATTTCATGACTATGTAAGAAATATTGATATATGTTCACTTTGAGTTTATAAAATTAAAACCTTAGAAAACTACTTTAGGAAGATTAGTGTTTTTACTCAAAAAAATATCACTTGAATTACATAGGAGACTCTAATGCCATATTTATACAATGGGTAAAAAGGGACTTTAATTTAAGCCCAACTACGAAGGGATAACTATTATCTGCTATTTCCCAAAAATAGAAGGGGATCCCATAAGGTCCCCTCCCAATTTAGGGGAAACAATATACATATCCATAATGTTAGATTCTAGGAAATACACTTTCATTCCATGAGTTTATAAAATACACACCCTTAGATGTTTGTATCTTATGTGTTAGACTTTTCGACAATGAAATCCGCTAGAAAATACTCCCTTAACATGCACATGTAACATGAGAAACATTCAAATCACAAAAACGGTGCTAGAAAGTTAACATGATATATAAGAACAACTATTTATACTTCATATATCTAAAATAAAAATTATTTATTTATTTATTCAAAAATATATTAATATTTAAATATTCAAAACACTAGTATATGCATCCATTTCTAATTCATACGTCTCAAACAAAAACTTAAAGTAATACGTTTGTTTCAAAATATAAGTAAAATTACTTAATTTTACATATAATAAGAATAGTAGTTAGAAGTAGTTAGTTGCATAATAATATTCTCATATATTTGATTTACTTTTTTTAAAATACTTTTAATATTATTTATTACCTAAATAATTAGTGGCCATAAAAATATATACAAGGAGAACATATTTGGTAAGTAAACATTTAATGAAATCGGGAAAGTATAATTTTTGCTAATACTAAGGAACAAAAAATTCTACTAAAAATTACTTATATTTGGAATCGAATGTAATGTTTTATTTATTTATCTATTTAATTTATATTTAAATATGGTTAAAATATTTAATTTTATTATTAAAATATATTTTATTCAAAATAGAGCTATACTATTTAAATAATTAAAATAAATAGTAAATACATTTCATATGTTTAAAATAGTATAAATAGTTTTATTTATGTATACATTTAAAAAATGTTAAAATACAATTAAAATATTTAATTTTATTATTACAATGTATTTTATTTAAAGCATATAGGTATTAATATTTAAATATATATAAAAAACTAGTGTGTGTCTATATATTTATATATATAGAGATAGAGAAATAGAAAAGGGATTTTTTGTAAGCTTCTTTCTTTCTACAATAAAATATGTCTTGCTGGTTCACTGTGGTTCTACTATCATTCTAAGTTTTTCTCTCTTATTTTCCTCTCACTTTTCACTTCTCTCTTTTCCTCCCAACTCATTCCTTCTCACGAGCTCCTCTCTTTCTCTCCATCTTTATCTTTTTTCTCTTCCTCTTCACCACTTCAATGTTAGTGTATGCACTACGAGCTATTAATGTATTAATTTTAACTTATTAATAAAATTAGTATTTTTTAGTTTTAGACAAATGCTATTTATCCTGGAATAATAGGTCATATGAGAATTATTCCAAAAATGTCCCTAATCAAGTATTTACATGGGGACATGTAAATACATTAAGATTAGTGTGTAAATGTACAGATGATTTGATCTCACAAATCATGGATATATGATATCAAGTCTTTACACGGGTACCATTAAGGGTAATGTTGTACTGGACAGACCCACCATGAGAACGTTGCATGGATCGTTACATGAGTGTCATAAACGGTTCTCAATGTGATAATGGTATATAGTCTTTCGACCTGAAGTCACTACGATTCCTACATAAGGAGTTTATTGTTTTAATACAATCAAACGTTATCTCTAATAAGATGACCATAAAGATTGTGATTAGGCAATAGATAAATTATGCAGAGGGATGTGAGTGATGTAGATGAAATTTGTCTCTCCTATGTGATAGGAGTGATATCTATGGGCCACTTGATGGAGTGAGACTAATGAAAGTGCATGGCCATGCTAGGACGAATAAATATTAGATATTTATTTTATAAAGTCTACTCTGGTATCAAGTAAAATGAATTGGGTCATACAAGGATGACGACGACCATGCCTTGGGCCCAATTAGATATCGTGACAAAAGGAATAGATATATAAAATAATTATCACTTATAGGTCATGTCGATGATAAATAATATTCTGCCATAATGATGTATTGCTAGATACTGCTCTTATTTTATATTAATAATAAAATAGTTTATTATTAATATAACCGAATATTTTACCTATAGGGTCACACACATAGAGTAAGCCCACCAGAGGATAGTTTTATTTTAGTTGGACTAAAAATAAAAATATTTGGGCCTAACTCATTTAGAATGAGTCAGGAGCCCAATGTTTAATAAGAGCTCAGGTCAAGACCTAAGCCTATATATAGAGCATGAGTTGCTCATAGGTTGCTGCTCAAAAATTAGACCATAAACAAATTTTCATACTAGCATTCGGAGCTCTGTTTTTTCTGGTGGGAGTGCTCGTGTGGACTCCTAAGGGCGAAGTTACAATTGCTTCAATCGAGGAACTTGTTCTGCGACTACAAGAGGTAAACCCTAATTAAAAATTTTAATTTAGCATAATACTTTGAGACATACGTGTTTGCAATTCCTTTGGGAATCCTTTGTGTTTCCGTTGCCTGACCCTAATGGGATTCCCTAACAGTGGTATTAGAGCCTGGTTGCAAAGCTATGTTTTGGGCATTTGCCTATGTTTCATGATGGCATGTTTTTCATTCTGTAAAAGCTTTTAAAAATTTCAATTTATGAAATCGTTTTCTTGTTATAAGCTTTATGTTTTATTTTGCGAAATTGTTTGTGAAACTTGTTTTGAAAAACATTCAAGCATGTTATGTATGAAATAATATCATGATTCATATGCTCATATGTTTTCTGCAAATTGTATGAGAAACTGTTTATAGGCTTTCTCATTTGAAGTATGCGTTTCTGTTATTTTAGAGGCTTGTATGATATTTGCGTTTTCAATTTTCGTATTTGATACATGTGTTGAATTCGTTAATATTCTTTGTTGTCATACAAACTGTGTTTTGATAATGCGTTGATCTCCGAGCATGAATAGTTCATGTTGTGGGGCGTCAAGTGATAAGGTTTAAGTGTTAAACCTTGGTCATTCCTTAACCTAGGGTTCAAATGTTGAAACCTAGGCAGCCGTCATGAGAAAGGTGTAATTTGAATTCTAGGTTTTGAAACCCTAGACAACGATGCCTACATGTGCCTTGACGGCTGCGTTGTGAAGTGTTCGCAACAAGGAATTAGGGTTTTAAAGTGGTTGAAACCCTAGCCAAAATTTTAGAGCTGTTAATGGTCAGCAGGACCCCCATACATTCTCTACGTAGTGCCTTATTACCGACCCACGTGTTTAATGGCCCGTTTTAAAAATTATTTTTTTAATGTTTTCAAATGGGTTATAATTAATTAATTAACACGTTGCATGGTGAATGGTTATAGTCTTAGTTATTTTATTTAAATACAGCCTGCGTGCTGTGCCTCTCTTTATTCTGTTGTATTTCTTTTCTCAACCCTTCACTCGTATGTAAAGCGAGTTTCTTTAAAATCTTGTAATCTTGATCAAGCCAACAAAGTAGAGACCTAGAAGAAAACTAGAGTGGTGACTCTAAGTGCTTTTGTCTTTGAAAGGAACCAAGGAGTGGTGACTCCAAGAGGATGGTGGGTTTAAGAAGTAGGACTTCATGAAGCCTTGGCATATAGTTCCTTTAGGTTTATATTTTTTTATTATTATTTATTCTTCTAGGAAGACCATAACCATCTTACAATTTCGTTTGCATGCTTTGGGGATAATTTTATTGCGTTAAAGCGTTTAACAAAGACGGTAATTTAAAATAAATTAAAAATCCCTCAAAATAATATTAAGTTACAAACGCCTTCCAATAAGTACACTCGTCAATACTAATGTCAATAAATAGTGGGTTTGCCAAAGCAGGGCACTATCATTTATATTAGTAAGACGCGATGGGATAATTGTAATATCTAAAATATTTTATTAGGTTTTAACTTACTAAGTTATCAATTGGATTGAATAAACTTAGAGGCGTATACATTGGGCTAAACTTTCATAAGATGAATGATCGGTAATGGTTACCTAACCCAATGTCTAAGAGTTGTATAAGATACAATTGGAAAGGAGTTTCCTACC
Source organism: Clitoria ternatea (assembly GCA_037962975.1). Taxonomy (NCBI): domain Eukaryota; kingdom Viridiplantae; phylum Streptophyta; class Magnoliopsida; order Fabales; family Fabaceae; genus Clitoria; species Clitoria ternatea. The sequence goes on along the minus strand of CM075674.1, from coordinate 99,248,208 downwards.
TAAATAACCAAATGTTAAGCGATCAGCCAAAGCTGACTTAACATTAGGCCAAATATGGATCTTTGCCCACTAGAAAATCTTCCAACGGGATTTTCTGATTTGTAGAGGGTGATTTTATTTTGAATCAAAATAGTGGGAGACGTGTTTAATTTTAAGACCAAAAATTAAATATGTTTTTCTTTAATTGATACTTACTACATATATTTCTATTTTAGATAACCATGACATCAAACACACCTTCAAACCTTTCATTGCGATCGATCCTAGACAAAGAAAAATTGTCTGGACCCAACTTTCTAGACTGGTATTGGAATTTGAGGATTGTCCTCAAACAAGAGAAAAAACAATATGTCCTGGAAGATCCGATTCCAGAACCACCCGCGAACTATGCCTCTAAAGCTGACAAGGATACTTACAAGAAGCATCAGGATGACGCTTTAGATGTCCAATGCCTTATGCTGGCAACCATGTCTCCTGAGCTTTAGAAGCAACATGAGCATATGGAGGTTCTGTAGGACCTCATGTGCTCAAAATGATTAGGTACCTGGAGAATCTAGCTAGGCTAGGATTCCCCTTCCCTCAAAAGTTAGCTACTGATCTCATTTTGAAGTCATTACCTAACAGTTTTAAGCCACTCATCATGAATTATAACATGAATGCATTGGATAAAACATTGCCAGAACTACTCAATATGTTGAGGACTGCTGAGCCCAATATTTCTAAAGGAAAGGGCAAGGCCATAATGATGGTCAATTCTGGCAAAGGTAAAGGAAAGGGCATGTATAAAGGTAAAGGAAAGGTTGTTATGGGAAAAGGCAAGACAATTTAGAAAGGCAAGGATAAGCCAAGTACATCAGCCTTAAAACCTGTGGGCAGGGTGGCTAAGGAAGGAAATTGTCACCATTGTGGACAGAAGGGACACTAGAAGAGAAACTGTCCAAAGTACTTGGAAGAGCTTAAGAAGAAGGGAAGTGAGACTTCCACTTCAGGTATTTTTGTTATAGAAATTAACTTGTCAACTTCAACATCATGGGTATTAGATACTGGATGTGGATCTCACATTTGTCTTAATGTGCAGGATCTAAAAAGGAGTAGGCAGTTGATGAAGGGCGAGGTGGACCTACGCGTTGGAAATGGAGCAAGAGTTGCTACATTAGCTGTAGGGACTTATTTTTTATCCTTGCCCTCAGGGCTTGTTCTTGAATTAGAAAATTGTTCTTATGTTCTGGTAATAAGAAGAAACATTATTTCTGTTTCTTGTCTAGATAGGAAAGGGTTTTCCTTTATAATAAAGAACAATAGTTGTTCTGTTTATTTGAATGACATGTTTTATTGCTATGTAAATTTGAGTAATGGACTTTATGTTCTCGATCTCGAAACCCCCATCTATAACGTTAATACTAAAAGGGTTAAACCAAATGATTTAAACCCAACTTATATTTGGCATTGTCGCCTAGGACATATAAATGAGAAACGTATTTCTAAACTCCATAAGGATGGATATTTAGACTCTTTTGATTTTGAATCAATAGATACATGCGAGTCTTGTTTATTAGGGAAGATGACTAAGACCCCATTTACTGGAATGGGTGAAAGGGCGAGTGATCTTCTAAGCTTGATACATAGTGATGTATGTGGGCCAATAGGGACAATGGCTAGGGGAGGTTTTAGCTACTTTATCACTTTTACTGATGATTTCAGTAGATATGGATTTGTGTTTCTAATGAAGCATAAATCAGAATCCTTTGAAAAGTTCAAAGAATTCAAACATGAAGTAGAGAACCAACTTGGCAACAAAATTAAAGTACTTCGATCTGATCGAGGTGGTGAATACTTAAGCCTGGAGTTTGATGAATATCTTAAAAAATGTGGGATTATCTCTCAACTCACTCCTCCTGGAACACCACAATGGAATGGTGTTTTTGAGCGGGGAAATAGAACCTTGTTAGACATGGTTCGATCAATGATGAGTCAAACTGACCTCCCTAACTCCTTCTGGGGACATGCTTTGATGACAGCAGCTTTCACACTTAACTGTGATCCATCTAAGGCTATCATAAAGACACCATATGAGATATGGACTGGGAAACAACCCAGTATGTCTTTTCTTAAGATTTGGGGCAGTAAAGCTTATGTGAAGTGTCAGATTTCTGACAAACTTGGACCCAAATTAGATAAATGTCTTTTTGTGGGATACCCAAAGGAAACTAAGGGTTATTACTTCTACAATCCTACCGAGGGCAAAGTGTTTGTCGCTCGAAATGCTGTATTCTTAGAAAGGGAATTCATCTCTAAAAGAATCAGTGGGAGGAAAGTAGAACTTGAAGAAGTTCAAGACCTACAAGGCATTGAAGAGCCAATGGTGGAAATGGAGCCGGAACCATAAAATATTGTGATAACTCCAACTCCAGTAGAACAAGACTTGCGTAGATTAGGTAGAATACGTCAACAACCTGAAAGATATGGATTTCTTGTAACTCAGGAAGGAGATGTGTTGCTAATGGATCAAAATGAGCCAACATCTTATGAAGAGGCCATTGCAAGTCCAGAATCTGAGAAATGGCTTGAAGCCATGGAATCTGAAATGGACTCCATGTACACTAATCAAGTTTGGTCTTTAATTGATGCACCCGAAGGGGTAAAACCTATAGGATGCAAGTGGGTTTTCAAAAAGAAAACTGACATGGATGGAAATATAAGTACCTATAAGGCAAGATTGGTAGCGAACGGTTTCAAGCAAATTCATGGTATAGACTATGATGAAACCTTTTCTCCAGTCGCAATGCTAAAGTCTGTTCAGATTCTGCTTACTATTGCTGCATACCATGATTATGAGATATGGCAAATAGATGTCAAGATTGCTTTCCTTAATGGAAATCTTCTTGAGGAAGTGTACATGACACAACCCGAAGGCTTTCTTAAGCCTGAAGCATCCAGGAAGGTGTGCAAACTACAACGTTCCATATATAGACTTAAGCAAGCTTCCAGAAGCTGGAATCTTCGTTTTGATGAAGCCGTTAAACAATTTGGCTTTACTAAAAATGAGGATGAACCTTGTGTCTACAAGAAGGTTAGTGACTACACAATTATTTTTCTGGTCCTGTATGTTGATGACATACTACTCATTGGAAATGATATTCCTACCCTTCAGTCTGTGAAGACTTGGTTGGGAAGCTGTTTTTCTATGAAGGACTTAGGTGAAGCAACCTACGTGTTGGGAATTAAGATTTATAGAGATAGATCAAGAAAACTTCTTGGCCTAAGTCAGAATACATACATAGACAAAGTGATAAAAAGGTTTAACATGCAAGATTCCAAGAAAGGAATTTTGCCTATGGCTCATGGCGTAAGCCTATCAAAGGCTCAATCTTCTTCCACTAAAGAAGAGAGAAAACAGATGAATAAGATTCCATATGTATCTGCTATTGGATCAATCATGTATGCCATGATATGTACCCGACCAGATGTTTCGTATGCTTTAAGCATGACGAGCAGATACCAGTCTGATCCCGCTAAAAGTCACTAGACTGCTGTCAAGAATATCCTAAAGTACTTGAGAAAAACTAAAGATTCATTCTTGATATATGGAGGGGAAGAAGAGCTCATTGTAAAGGGTTACACTGATGCTAGCTTCCAAACTGATAAGGATGACTCAAGATCGCAATCAGGGTATGTGTTTTGTCTAAATGGTGGCGCTGTAAGCTGGAAAAGTTTGAAGCAAGAGACAGTTGCTGATTCTACTATAGAATCTGAGTATATTGCTGCCTCAGATGCTGCAAAAGAGGCAGTATAGATCAAGAAGTTCATAACAGAACTTGAGGTAGTTCCTAGCATTGTGGACCCTATAAGTCTCTACTGTGACAATAGTGGAGCAATTGCATAAGCTAAGGAACCTAGATCACATCAGCGATCCAAGCATATACTTAGGCGTTATCATCTCATCCGAGAAATACTTGAACAAGGAGATGTTAAGATATGTAAAGTGCACACTGATGAGAACATTGCCAACCCACTCACTAAACCTCTTGCACATCAAAAGCATGAGGGACACACTAGATCATTAGGCATTAGGCAAATGTCTGATTGGCTCTAGTGCAAGTGGGAGATTGTTGGTGTATGCACTATGAGCTATTAATGTATTAATTTTAACTTATTAATAAAATTAGTATTTTTCAGTTTTAGACAAATGCTATTTATCCTGGAATAATAGGTCATATGAGAATTATTCCTAAAACGTCCCTAATCAAGTATTTACATAGGAACATGTAAATACATTAAGATTAGTGTGTAAATGTACAGATGATTTGATCTCACAAATCATGGATATATGATATCAAGTCTTTACACGGGTACACATTAAGGGTAATGTTGTACTGGACAGACCTACCATGAGAACGTTGCATGGATCGTTACATGAGTGTCATAAACAGTTCTCAATGTGATAATGGTATATAGTCCTTCGACCTGAAGTCACTACGATTCCTACATAAGGAGTTTATTGTTTTAATACAATCAAACGTTATCTGTAATAAGATAACTATAAAGATTGTGATTAGGCAATAGATAAATTATGCAGAGGGATGTGAGTGATGTAGATGGAATTTATCTCTCCTATGTGACAGGAGTGATATCTATAGGCCACTTGATGGAGTGAGACTAATGAAATGCATGGCCATGCTAGGACGAATAAATATTATATATTTATTCTACAAAGTCTACTCTGGTATCAAGTAAAATGAATTGGGCCATACAAGGATGACGATGACCATGCCTTGGGCCTAATTAGATATCGTGACAAAAGGAATAGATATATAAAATAATTATCACTTATAGGTCATGTCGATGATAAATAATATTCGGACATAATGATGTATTGCTAGATACCGCTCTTATTTTATATTAATATTAAAATAGTTTATTATTAATATAACTGAATATTTTACCTATAGGGTCACACACATAGAGTAAGCCCACCAGAAGATAGTTTTATTTTAGTTGGACTGAAAATAAAACTATTTGGGCCTAACTCATTTAGAATGAGTCAGGAGCCCAATGTTTAATGAGAGCTCAGGTCAAGACCTAAGCCTATATATAGAGCATGAGATGCTCATAGGCTACTGCTCAGAAATTAGACCATAAACAAATTTTCGTACTAGCATTCGGAGCTCTGTTTTTTCTGGTGGGAGTGCTCGTGTGGACTCCTATGGGCGAAGTTACAATTGCTTCGATCGAGGAACTTGTTCTGCCGACTAGAAGAGGTAAACCCTAATTAAAAATTTTAATTTAGCATAATGCTTTGAGACATACGTGTTTGTAATTCCTTTGGGAATCCTTTGTGTTTCCGCTGCCTGACCCTAATGGGATTCCCTAACATTCACCATGCTCTCTTCTCCCTCCCTTACCATCTCATTTTGTGCTTGGCTTCACCAAGGTAGGGGAGTGTTTTGTTTTCCCCTAATTCTAAGTTTATCTCTTTCCCTTTCTCTCTCTTATGTATGACTACCATTGATGGGTGTTGGGTGAAGCTTGAAGCTTTATAAAACTCCATTTCTAGCTCACTAGGTAAGCTTTAATCTTGTTGAAGACACAAGATTTTGATAATGACAAATTAGGAACACAAGCAAACTAAGATCAAATTCCCAAGGCAATAAAGAATCAAGAAATAGACCTAGGATACAATGTAAAGCTTAAAGAAATTTAGTATGACCTAAAAGCTTGGTAAACATAATTAAATTTGCATTATTTATCTAAATCTATCAGCAAGTAATCAATTACACTATTTATGTAATCGATTACACAACCAAACGTTTAAGGAACTTAAGTTTTAAATTTCCTGGTAATCAATTTATAACATCCTGGATAATTTAGTTAAAATTTTGATTGGCGAAAAATATTAATAATTATCTTAGAGATTTATTTGAGATTTTGGAATTTTTATTGTTATTATCAATTCAATTATAAATAATTAACTATTGTGGAATTAAATAAATTTACTTGATTGATTAATTACAGAATTAAAAGAGGTGTAATTAGAAGGAGGTAGATTTAAAAGTTACCACTAATGGTTAAAAGTAAAAGTTTTAATTAAAACTTTAAAAGGAAAAATATAAAAGAAATAGGAAAATGACCATTTCACCCTTGGGTCTTAAATAATCAAAAATTCATCTTCTTCTTCCTCATTTTCACACGAGCTCTCTTCTTCTTCTTCTTCTCCATGGCCGTGAGATTGGTGCTTCCAAGGGGAGGTCCGTTTTGCGTCAAAACCTTAAAGTAACTACGTTTTTGGGATCGTGACTTCAAGGTGAGCATTATGAACCCATCAAATTGAGTTGCCTCTCTCTCCCTTCACTTTCTCTCTCTAGCCGATGGCCATGCATGGAGGAAGGAGCTTCTGTTTTCTACTCCTCTAGTGCATGTAAGCTTAAAAATGGTATTTAGAACAATGAGTGTGGTACAACGATAACAAGTTTTGCATTTCGACCTCTGTAGGTGGCGAAACGAATGTCGGAGGATCGAGTGACGAAGCGGGTGTTGGATTCAGAAGTAGAACCTTGAACCAAGCACTTAGAGGGCGCAACCGGCATCAAGAACAAATCGTCAAAGCTTGGCATCGAGGTAAGGGGGTGTTCGGGTTGTAATTAATTAGAATAGGAATGTACGTGGGGTTTGAATTATTCAACTAAACATTGAAATGGTGAGAAAAGTTACTAAATGATAAATATATATGTATGAATGTATGAATATGGACTGAAGATAATTCATGGTAGATACTAAAGTAAAGTCTTTCAAATTGTGATAAGTTGATGTTTATAGTGGCACTATGATGGTGGGGCTTGACAAGTTGGTCGCCCTTTTTGATGATTGTGATCTGTTATTGATGGCCACTTGATATGTGATATGAGAATATGATATATATACATGATTGTGTAGTGTAGGACAGCCGACGGTATGTATAGCCCCTCGTTTTCTGGCTCCCGTGGTTTTTGTGCCCAGTTGAGCTACCTAGTGGTCAAGTAGGACCCAGTGGTTGAGGTGGAGAGTCAAGCAGGACTCGATGGACCAAGCAGGATTCACGGGGTGTCAAGTAGGACCTCCAGCTGAAGGCCGATCCTTTAGTATCCGGATACTAGGCGTCAAATTTATGTGAGAGTCAGTTATGATGATCGATGAAATTGTTAGCATTGTGTGATGATGTGAATGTGTTATGTTACATTAATTGGTTGTGAATTGCACTTGATGACACTGAAATTTGAATGAAGTTAAGAATCTGTAAGTATGAATTGGTGGATAATGAAATGTGAAATTAATTGCACAAGGTAAAGTTAGTGAATTAGTATTAGTGATAGCACTGTAGTAATCATGTACCTTGTTATTTAATTACCATTCTAGATTAATTATGATACTAAACACTCACCCTTACTGTGGTTTTCTTTTAATTTAGTAACCAGTGACAGGGAAGAGGTTGATGCTCCCGAGGTGCGCCAAGCGGAGAATTGATGCCAAGAAGTAAAGGAAAGTATGAATTAAATGATATGTGTAATATATAATGAGTTTCTGTGTATGTGATGCCATAATATGTTGCTTATGTGTGTTGGAATAATTTAGAATATGGTCAGTGTAGTCATGATTATGATAGATAATGAGTTAGAATTGGTATGTTGGTTGATGGGGATATGAATTCATATTAGTACGGTCGTAAGGTGTTGATGACTACGTTAATTTTCATGAACTGAATGTATATATACATATTGGCATGGAGCCAAAGTTAGATGTAGATGATAAATTATTATGGACAGGCTATGTTTATCCATGTAAAGAGTGAATGATGCAAATTATGTGTGCATTGTTAGTAATTAGATGATGTGGCAAATGAATGATGGATTTGATTATGATGCATTTGATGAATTAGAAATATGATTAATGAGTGTGTTTAGTTAAAATCAATCTCATGTGCATGCTTGAATGTGTGGAAATGGATGAATTAGGTCAAAAGATGCAGATGAAGGTGCAAATATATCAGATTGTGTGAAAATTTCTAGTTCTTAGGCATGTGCTACATAACTCGCTCAAGCGAGGTGAACTCTCACTCAAGCGAGAGTGCTCTGTACCTGTAGTGTGGCCTCTGGCCAAATTTCGCTCAAGCAGGAGGATTCTCGCTCAAGCGAGACTTGTGCGTATCATGTGGGTGTGGCTACTGGATGAATCTCGCTCAGGCGGATTCAGTCTTGCTCGAGCGAGGGCCATAGGAATTGGTTCTGTGTCTATTTCGCTTGGGCGAATGTGACTCACCCAAGCGAAGAAGGGGAGTTTAGGTACTGGAGTGATCTCACCCAAGCGAGAATGATTCGCTTAAGCGAGAAAATTCTTGCTCAAGCGAAATAAGGCCCTGATGTGCATGGGCGCTCTCGCTTAAGCGCGATCATGGCTCGCCTGGGAATGAGATGTGGATCTCGCTCAAGCGAGTAGGAACTCGCTTAAGCAACTTTCACTGGATACGCTCAAGCGAGTCAGGGCTTCACTCAAGCGAGAGGTCCCTGACCTCATTTTCTTCTTTTGCTTCATTTAACCAAATTTTTATTTATTTTATTTATTTGATTTATTTATTTCTAATTATTGTTTATTATTTTGGGCCCTTAAAGTGGGAACACATAAGTGTTTTCATTTTGATGGGTATAAATTTCCCTTTTGTGAAAAATTTTCTCTATATTTTAATTAATCGGCGCAACATCATGGGCTTATTCTAGTGTAATCGCTGAGTTAGTGTTTAATAATTAGGAGAGACGTTATACAATTACCACATTAGTAGAATTGATTACACTTTTAAAAGTTGTACCTTTTAAAAAGTTTTAAATCTATGTAATCGGTTATAGGATTATGGAAATCAAATACACATATTTTAGAATTCCTAAAACATCATAATTCTTCAGGGTTTCTTACATGAAAACACATGATTCCTAATCCAAACTCATGAATCATTGGATCCTTCTGAAAAGGAATCTTTTTAATGATTTGTGACAATCCAAATGTATCCTTTTATGACTTTTCATAAACTATAAATATAGAAGAAAATCATTTTCTAAAACACACTATTTTTTTCTATCACTTACAAGAAATAAAAAGCTTCAAAGGTTATTCTATCTTTTCTATTAAGTAACTAATACTTCAAGTTATTTATTCACTCTTTTAAGAGTTTCAAATGTACTCCTTCCTTCAAGTTCTTATTCTTGGATGTGATCCTAAAAGTGTTGTGAAATAAGAGATAAGTTTCTCTTGGAAGTGTTTGGAGTCTCCATAGAAGGGAAAAGAATTCCTAGATTTAGGAGTGCTCAACAAGTATATGGTCTTACAGTCATAGTGGAACTCTGAAGTGGTTTTTTTAAGAAAACTAGACGTAGGCAAGTGGTTGGCCAAACCAATATAAAATTGAGTTTCTTCCTCTCTTATCCATTATATTTTATACTTTACTACCTTTAATTCAAGTTTATAATCTTTGCATATCTTAAGTACTTTATAATTTGGCATTGTCGGAAAAAAAATTTATACTTAATTCCCTCTCCCTCTTGAGTATTAGAGGTCACTTAACTAATAAGTGGTATCAAAGCTAACTTCTTGTATAAGGTTTAGAAACTTCAAGAAGAATAGATGGCCCCATTTCTGTTATTCAAATGGCCTCAATACTCAAGAGGGGGGGTGAATTGAGTTTTAAGAACTTTTTGTTGGAATGCCTTTGAAATTGATTTCTTTTTCACAAGTTAAATGAATATGCAAGAGATAGAAAGTATTGTGGAAGAAATATTGCAAAACAAGATGTAAATGTTGCTTAGGCAATTTATCAAACACTTGGTATGCAACATACAATACTAGTTGTTCAAGCAAGTTTAAGAGAGGAAATCACTATCAATAATAACAATCTAGCCAGATGCAGTATGTAAATGTAAGAGAGTAAGGGAGAAAAGCTTACAAACCAATTTAACAAGTTCCACCAACCCGGTGTACGTTTCGCCTTCAAGCAACCCACTTGAAGGATTTCCACTATTAAAGTTTAGAGATTTAAGCTATGAGCAATTGCAGCTTCCTAGTGTCCCACACTCAAGAACTCAATCCTTACTAGCATAAGGGCAACCCATCGAATCTCTCAAACTCTCAATATCCCAAAGGTTGAACCTCAACCTTTGTAACCACTCAACCTAGAGCGAAATTTAGTGTTTGGTGTTTGTGTTTACAAGCAATATACTCTCTTAATAGAGTTGATATACAAATGAAAGCTCACTCAATTTCTAACTTTCACAAAAGAGGATTTACAAATATAAGCTCACAAGACATAAGATTTGATTTCCCTTTGATGGATTTGATGCTTGAGTAGCTTGAAGGAGTCTTGCATTTATAGGCCTTGGAGAGGTGCCCTAAAGTCTTTAGAGTCGTTGCACAGCATGGGCATTCGAGTTGGAAATGGAGAAGTGAGCTGGTTTCCCACTGACAGGGCCCGCAAGCGCACGGGTTATGTCGCGTAATATAAAAGATTATCGTTCTCCACAGGGACTGTGTTCAAAGTACCAGCATATTGAAATTTAATTATCCACACAATTGATTTTTAAGGTTTTTGTAAAATAAAACACAAAATTAAGTTGCACAGAATACAAAAATAAAATTTACTTGGCACTTAAAAAATCAGAGTTGAGAGTATCTTGGGATTTTGGGGGATTAAGACTCTATTTTATGTTAATGAATTTTAACTTTTCATAAATAAGAATCGAATTAAGTTTTCCAAGGTAAATTTTTCAAAAGCTAATTAATATGTTCCTCTCGGAATCCTATTAATGTACCTAACCTATGGAAAGCGTTGCTTAATCCTCAGAAAGGCCCATTATCGTTTTATGAAAATCCCTTTTATTTCCTCAAAAGAATTTTGATTACTTTCATGGTTTTATCGAGGTCACAAAAAGCATCTCAAAAATCTTAGGTTTAGTTCAAAGCTTTCCAGTAAAAATAAATCTCTCGATTCTATTTATTACCTAAACTTACTAATATACCCGTAAGTATACAGTTTTATCATTTAGGTTCTTGTTAGGAATTACTAAAAGCATTAAGCATAATTGAACTAAATGGAAAACAGAAATTTATTTAATTCCAAGTCAAAATAATATTAACAATAAAATATTATCATACCCCCTTTATCCCAAGATAATTAATTTAGCTACTTATGAAATAATCTAAATTCATATAAATAATGGAAAAATAAAACATACAAGACATGGTAAAAATAAAAACTTACAGGTTTCTCCAAAAGCTCAGAATAATTTACCACTGTAATTCCTTGTTGCAATAATTTCTCCACCAATTACAAATTTAAATTCTCACTTTTACAGCCCTCACACTCTTACAAAATAAAAGAAAGAAAAGAAAATAAAAAGAAAGAGAAGAAAAACGAACAGAGAAAGAAAAATGGAAAAGAAGAAAACTAAAGAGAAAAAGAGAGAAAGTAACAAAGAAAAGAAAAGAAAATGAATCTGATGGTAATTGATGGGAAGAGATGATTCATTTGCTGATGGGTTGCTGCTGCTTTTATAGGCAAATGGATGGAGGTTTCCAGCTATGAAAACGCGTTCAAATTGCAAGTGGAAGAAACTTTCGGTGCATGTGAGTTCCAGCTGTGCCAACTTGTTTCCAATTTGCATATTTTAATATTTTCAATAATTTGATGCTTAGATTTTAGTGATGATTGGTGCAGAATGATGAAATTCTGAGTGGAAGCTTGCTGGAGGGTGGTTTGCTGAGTGCTGGACGGTGTGGGTGCAAACTGGACAGCGTGGAGAGGAGTTGCTGTTGGATGGAGATCTGTACGGTGTGGAGAAGAAAGTGTTGGAGCCGGTGTGAGTGTGAAGAGTTGGAACGGAAAAGGACAGTGGATAGAAGAGGGAATGAGACGGTGTTAAGAAGTGAGGACGGTTGGGTGTTTTGGGAGAAAGGGACGGTGTTGTGGAGTTTGAGGGACAATAGAGTTGTTGGATGGTGTTCAATTGATCTGGTGTTGGGCCTGTGAAGAGAGTCTGGGCGGTATGGAGAGTACTGCTGGACGGTGTTGTGGATGGAAAGGAGAGTCTGGGCGGTGTTGGTTGGGGAGAAGAGTCTGGGCGGTGTTGGTTTGAGGGACAGAGTTGCTGGACGGTGTGGAGAGGAGTATTGCTGGACGGTGTGGTGGATGGAGAGGAGACGGAAGGAGTCGGTGTTTGGAGGAGAACCGATCGGTGATGAAGCTGGATGAAAGGACGAGTGAAGAGTGACTAAAGAGTAACTTCTGATTGAGCCATTCAGTCGGAATTGAATGCAGAAGGACTCAGAACCGACTGAAACCATTCACTCAGCTCAGGTTCATGGAGTTCATTCGAAACTGATTGCAGAGTGAATCAGAACCGACTGGAAAGTGGCTCACTCAGGATTGGGAAGTCTGCTCACTGATTCACTCGGCTATGTCTATGGAATTTGAACCACTCGGAGAGAGACCTTGCTCGGATTTCTCAGGAATACACTCGGTCACATTCAAATGGTAAAATCACACCTTTATTCGGGAGTCCGAGTTGATTTCCACTCGGAATTGACTTCAGTCGTCAATCAAATCACTCGGAATGGCCTTCACTTTTACTCAGGAACTTGCACTTGAAGGGTTGGAATTTGACTGGTTGAATTTCTTCTTATGTCCGAGCCTTTGCTTTGCTCGGAAATGCATCTTTCTGACCCAACTCACTCGGATGTGCTTTCCTTGGAGACTTCTCACTCGGGCTCAGTGTGAAACTTGAGAGTCTGCCCGAGTGTGATTCATTTCCGGTCGGATTTTTCCTTCCTTGCTAAGATTTACTCGGAAATGCTTTGTTCTGCTTGAGAATGCCATTTTCTCTGAGTGAGATCACTCGGATTCCTCCTTAGTCAGCATTTATTCATTTCAGTGGCCTCTTCTACTCGAGTCAGTCATTTATCACTCGGAATGGCTTTGACAGGGATCTTTCCACTCAGATTTGGCTCCAACAGTGAAGTATTCCACTTGGCAATGCTCCATTCTGAGTCGTTCCACTCGGATTTGGTCCTTTCTCAGTCATCCTACTCGGATTTGGTCATTTTGAGTCGGAATTCAGCATAAAAAGAGAGTTCTTTCTACTTTGGGCTTGTTCTTCTTGTTTCTTTATCATTTTATGGTCGTTTTTTCTCTTGTTTTTGACCCTTTATTACCTTAATTCCTACAAAATAACATACCCAAGTAGAATAGAGTGGAAAGAAAGCAAAAATCTCAATAAATAAAGGAAATACAATGCATAATGATTAAAATCCTAAGCAAACTAGATCTATTTTATTGTGTTATAAAGCACTTATCAAAATACCCCAAACCAAAGCATTGCTTGTCCTCAAGCAATCACCATATTCACAAGATAAAATACAGAAAACACTAAACTTAATAAACTAAGGAATCCAAAACAGAGAAACAGATTTATTCAAATGCCAGTTTTATTTTTCTTATGTGAATCAATTTTCAATGTCAAGACTTGAGATACTCTTCTCACAATTTTCACTCAAGTGTTTCAAGGTTTGTGTATCTCTCAAATCATCATAGTCAAAAAATATTACCATAAGCTTGTTAATAAACCAGAAACTCCACAGTTTAGATAGAAAATATGTCAAAGTCTAAAGGTCTTTCAAAGGTTGTAACGTGGCCTCACTGGTGCAAAAAGGACCTTTAAACACGGTTCTGGGGACCCTTTAAGCACGGTTCTGGAACCGTGCTTGTTCCCACCGTGCTTGTAGCTTAAGACTTTTAAGGACGGGTCTCCAACCGTGCTTGTAGATGACTTTTAAGCACGGTTATTTTCAACCGTGCTCGTAGGTGGTCAATTATTTATTTGTGTTTAATAATGTTGAGATTTGTTTGGTCAATTCCATGATAGCATATGCAGGTTGCCATTGTTACGTTCCTGGGAAAACAAAGCATCAAGAAAGAAAGGTTCTTCATTAATACTTGAGCTTGAGCTTGAGCTTGAGCTTGAAAGGTAAAGCTTGAGCGTGAGTGTGAAATCATAATTAATACTTGAGCTTGATCTTGAGCATGAAAGGTAAGGAAAAACAAGTTGGTTGCATCAGATTCTTCTCACGCTTGAGCGTGACAGGGGGCGCTTGGGCGTGACACATCAGAGACTTGAGCTTGAGCCTTGCGCTTAAGCGTATTGAAGTAAACAAGCATCAGGTGTGGCTAATGAATAAGGAATCAATTTCAATGAAAAAGGAAATCATGCATGGCTAATGAATAATGAATTAAAATGCATTAACTTAGTATAGAGCTTAAATAATGAAATGGAACTAACCAAATACTCTTTCAGCTTATAAGCCACACATTTGTTCGAAACCGAAGATGAAGGAGAAGGAGAAGGTTCCGTTGGATTTATTTGAGAAGAAGAATGAGAACTGTCGTTGTTGTTGTTGTTGAAGATTGAGTTAAAGGGACTTTTGAAAAAGAGAAAGGGAGGTAAGGAGGGAGGGAAAATGACTTTCGTAAAAGTGCAATGGAGGGAAGACGAAAATTTGGGCACTACTTTTAAGCACGGTTCAAAGCAACCGTGCTCGTAGGCCTTTTAAAAAAAATTAAAAATTTTATATCAACCTTTTAAGCACGGGTCCCCTACCAACCGTGCTAGTAGATCACTATTTAAGCACGGTTCAGAGCAACCGTGCTCGTAGGCCTTTTAAAAAAAAAATTAAAATTTTTATACCAACCTTTTAAGCACGGGTCCCCTAACAACCGTGCTAGTAGATCACTCTTTAAGCACGGTTCAGAGCAACCGTGCTCGTAGGCCTTTTAAAAAAAAATTAAAATTTTTATACCAACCTTTTAAGCACGGGTCCCCTAACAACCGTGCTAGTAGATCACTCTTTAAGCACGGTTCATAGCAACCGTGCTCGTAGGTCTTTTAAAAAAAATTAAAAATTTTATACCAACCTTTTAAGCACGGTTCCAAGAAACCGTGTTCGTAGATCTTTTAAAAAAAATTTTAAAAAAAAATTTTAGACCCTTTTACCACGGTCCACGAATAACCGTGTTCGTATGTCGCCTATAAGCACGGTTACCATACAACCGTGTTCAAAAAGCTTCGTTAAAATCACAAAAATGCCACCGCCTCTGTTTTAACCACGTTTTCCCTTGGTCCGTGCTCAAATCCTGTCCTCGTATGTATATTTTGCACTAGTGCCTTGGGTTGTATTGTCAAGGTAGAAATTTCAAGAAAAATAGAATACAAAAGGGCTTTAACAGTCATGAATGATTCAAATCACCATTATAAATTTAACAGAGCAAATTTTTGAACTTTTATGGACTTTTTGGAATTTATTCAATATCATCCTTTTTGATTTTCTTTTTCTTTTTCTTGCTTTTCTTTGCATTTAATACCATATTTTTTTTTCTTAAGTCCTTTTTTCTTTCTTTGCTCCACTAAATTTCCAACTTTTTCACCATTAAGAGAATATCAGTCAATGAAAGGTTTCAAAGAAAAATTTTTGCTTTTAGGCTCAAAAGGGGCAACTAGGGGTCAAATTATACAAAATTCTGAGGCTTAAGAATAAGACCTAATTGTGCCTTTATCATCCTAAGACATATAATCAAAAACCATTTTGAATCGGTTGAAAAACAAGTTCTAGAATATTAATGACTATGAGATTCACTCAATCAAGAAAATATGGGTTTTGAAAATTTGTTTGATAAATAACCCATTTTGGCTCAAGTCTAACCATGGAAAGTCTTTTCAAAGAAAATTTTAATCACATAAGGTTCATTTAAGCATTTATTTGGCATTTAAACAATCAAATTTTGAAAATTTTACTCAAAATTTTGGGATCCTTAGATACTTTAGCCTTGTGTTCAAAGTAAATTTATCATGCAATCATGGTAAATTACAAGATTACAAACAAATCAAGGAAAACACACATGCATAATAAAATGACAATCACACAACGTAAACAAAACAGTTAAGTTTTCTTACCTACCACCCCAAACCAGAATTTGACATTGTCCTCAATGTTAAAATGGATGATAAAAGGATAAGAAAACTTACCTGTAATAACCCCAAACCAGCATCTGACATAGTTGTTTTTGTTTTGTTTTTGTTTTGTTTTTTTTTTGTTTTTTTGTTTTTGTTTTGTTTTTTTTATATTTATTAAAGCTTAAAAATAAAGATATGGGGTTACCTCCCCACAAGTGCTAAGTTTAACGTCTTCAGCCAGACTCTATCCCTCAATCACAGTCAAGAATCGATTAGGGCCTAGAAACTCATACCTTAGTATGGAAGGTGAAGATTTAAGTTTAACATTTGGGTTCACCATGACCTCAGCGTCATGTCTCAGTGGTATGTCACCTTCACTGCTTTTTGATGTTCCTACAAACTTATTCAGAAAAATAAATTCAAGTGGGTCATTAAGAAGAGTTTTATTCTTCACCACTTGGTCAACAATTTCAATTCCATAGCAAACATCATTAAAAGGTTTTTCTAAAACATTTTTCAAATTAAAATCAACCTTTTGGTCTCCAACAGTTAGAGACAACTTACCATTTTTGACATCGATCACAGTACCTGCAGTTGCTAAAAATGGTCTGCTTAAAATAATAGGAATCAAAGAATCTTTGTCCATTTCAAGCACAACAAAGTCAGCAGGTATAAAAAATTTTCCTACCTTAATAGGAACATCCTCTAAAATTCCTACAGGATATTTGATAGATCTATCAGCCAACTGCAAAGATATCCTAGTAGGTTTTGGTTCTCCCAATCCTAACTTTTCAGCAACAGATAATGACATTAAACTCACACGCGCTCCCAAATCACACAATGCTCTATCTATAGCTATGCCACCAATCATACAAGGAATAGAAAAACTACCTGGATCATGAAGTTTTGGAGGCATTTTCTTCTGAATTAGAGCACTGCACCCCTCAGTGAGTGCCACGGTTTCATCTTCCTCAAGCTTTCTTTTGTTGGACAAAATATCCTTTAAGAACTTCGCATAGGTAGGCATTTACTGCAAAACATCTATGAAGGGAATATTGACATACAATTTCTTTAAAACATCAAGAAACTTACCAAATTGTTTGTCCAACTTTGCTCTAGCCAGGCGCTGAGGAAATGGAATAGGAGGTTGATATGGCTTAACCTCTTTTTTCTTTTCTTGTGGTTTTTCTTCCTTATTCATCGGGTGAGATGGAGGCTCATCTAATTTCTTTTCCTCTTCAGTCTTACCAACTGGACCATCATATTGAGTACCACTCCTAAGAGTGATAGCCATTGCATGGTTGGAAGGTCCAGCCTCGGGTTTCCCAGGAAATGTTCCTGGCGCTCTTTGAGAGTAGGAGGCTTGTTGGGCAATTTGAGTCTCTAATATTTTGTTATGGGTGGCCAGAGAGTCCACCTTTGAAGCTAAGTTCTTTATTGCATCAGAGAATTCATCATTCTGCTTCTGTCGAGTAGCTACAAATGTCTCCATTAAGGACTCTAGTTTTGATTTGTATGGTCCTTGTTGAGGGTTGTAGTTACTTTGGAATTGAGGTGGCCTATTTTGGAAGCCAGGTGGGCCTTATGGAGGTCTGTAGTTACTTTGATAATTTCCACCATAGTTTCCAATAGCATCCACCTGATGCATTTCTTATTCTTGATTAGGGGTCATTGTTAAATGGCAGTTTGTAGCTCCATGTCCTGAAACACCACAAATTTCACAAACAATATTAGTAGCACCTGTTGACCCTATTTTATCAAGTTTTAATGTTAATGCTTCAACTTTGGCAGAAAGTAGGGAAAAAGCATCGACAGAATACTTACCTGGTGTTTTGGAAGGTAGTCCTCTCTCAGAGTTCCACTGGTGAGTGTTTTGAGCTATTTCCTCAATCAGGTTTTCAGCTTCATCAACATTTTTACTCATGAAGGCTCCTCCAGCTGCAGCATTTAAAGAGATCTTTTGTGTGGAAGTTAGTCCATTATAGAAAATATGGATTGTCAACCACCTTTCTATCCCATGGTGAGGACATTCTCTTAGCAACTCTCTGTATCTCTCCCAGGCTTCATACAAGGATTCATCATCTTTTTGTGAAAAATTGATGATTTGTTTTCTCAGCACATCAGTCTTGTTCCTTGGGTACCATTTATTGATAAAAGCACTGGACAATTGTTCCCAAGTCGTGATGGATCCTTCAAGAAGAGAGTATAACCACGCTCTCGCTTTATCTCTTAAGGAGAAAGGGAAAAGTCTTAAGCGAATGGCATCATTGGTGGCTCCATTCATCTTCAGGGTGTCACAGTATTCAAGAAAGATTTGAAGGTGAAGGTTTGGATCTTCAGAGGGTAAACCTCTGAATTGGTTCTGTTGAACCATTGAGAGTAGTGAAGGCTTCAATTCAAAATTGTTAGCCTCCACTGTGGGTCTGAGGATGCTAGATCGTCTCCCATTAGTGCTTGGAGCGGCAAAATCTCTTAAGGGTCTGTGTTGGTCTGCCATTTGTTTTTCTTTTTGTTCTTTTTGTTGTTTTTGTTGTTTTCTCAAAGCTCTAAGGGTACGTTCTATCTCAGGGTCAAATCCTAAGTTTAGATCGACACTACGGCTTTGTCGCATAAATAGAAAATAAATGATAAATAAAACAAACAATTACAAAAATAAAACAAAACAGATACTCAGAATATAGAACAAAATACAAAATTACAAAGAAAATAAAAATAAAAATAAAAATAAAAATAACAATAAAAATATTAACAAGTATGATCTAATCGAATTTCAATATTGCCGATATTTGAGGGACAACAGTCCCCGGCAACGGCGCCAAAAACTTGACAGGGCCCGCAAGCGCACGGGTTATGTCGCGTAATATAAAAGATTATCGTTCTCCACAGGGACTGTGTTCAAAGTACCAACATATTGAAATTTAATTATCCACACAATTGATTTTTAAGGTTTTTATAAAATAAAACACAAAATTAAGTTGCACAGAATACAAAAATAAAATTTACTTGACACTTAAAAAATCAGAGTTGAGAGTATCTTGAGATTTTGGGGGATTAAGACTCTATTTTATGTTAATGAATTTTAACTTTTCATAAATCGAATTAAGTTTTCCAAGGCGAATTTTCCAAAAGCTAATTAATATGTTCCTCTCGGAATCCTATTAATGTACCTAACCTATGGAAAGCGCTGCTTAATCCTCAGAAAGGCCCATTATCGTTTTATGAAAATCCCTTTTATTTCCTTAAAAGAATTTTGATTACTTTCATGGTTTTACCAAGGTCACAAAAAGCATCTCAAAAATCTTAGGTTTAGTTCAAAACTTTCCGGTAAAAATAAATCTCTTGATTCTATTTATTACCTAAACTTCTAATATACCCATAAGTATACAGTTTTATCATTTAGGTTCTTGTTAGGAATTACTAAAAGCATTAAGCATAATTGAACTAAATGGAAAACAGAAATTTATTTAATTCCAAGTCAAAATAATATTAACAATAAAATATTATCATACCCCATTTATCCCAAGATAATTAATTTAGCTACTCATGAAATAATTCAAATTCATATAAATAATGGAAAAATAAAACATACAAGACATGGTAAAAATAAAAACTTACGGGTTTCTCCAAAAGCTCAGAATAATTTACCACTGTAATTCCTTGTTGCAATAATTTCTCCATCAATTACAAATTTAAATTCTCACTTTTACAGCCCTCACACTCTTACAAAATAAAAGAAAGAAAAGAAAATAAAAAGAAAGAGAAGAAAAACGAACAGAGAAAGAAAAATGGAAAAGAAGAAAACTAAAGAGAAAAAGAGAGAAAGTAACGAAGAAAAGAAAAGAAAATGAATCTGATGGTAATTGATGGGAAGAGATGATTCATTTGCTGATGGGTTGCTGCTGCTTTTATAGGCAAATGGATGGAGGTTTCCAGCTATGAAAACGCGTTCAAATTGCAAGTGGAAGAAACTTTCGGTGCATGTGAGTTCCAGCTGTGCCAACTTGTTTCCAATTTTCATATTTTAATATTTTCAATAATTCGATGCTTAGATTTTAGTGATGATTGGTGCAGAATGATGAAATTCTGAGTGGAAGCTTGCTGGAGGGTGGTTTGCTGAGTGCTGGACGGTGTGGGTGCAAACTGGACAACGTGGAGAGGAGTTGCTGTTGGATGGAGATCTGTACGGTGTGGAGAGGAAAGTGTTGGAGCCGGTGTGAGTGTGAAGAGTTGGAATGAAAAGGGACAGTGGATAGAAGAGGGAATGAGACGGTGTTGAGAAGTGAGGACGGTTGGGTGTTTTGGGAGAAAGGGACGGTGTTGTGGAGTTTAAGGGACAATAGAGTTGCTGGACGGGGTTCAGTTGATCCGGTGCTGGGCCTGTGAAGAGAGTCTGGGCGGTATGGAGAGTACTGTTGGACGGTGTTGTGGATGGAAAGGAGAGTCTGGGCGGTGTTGGTTTGAGGGACAGAGTTACTGGACGGTGTGGAGAGGAGTATTGTTGGACGGTGTGGTGGATGGAGAGGAGACGGAAGGAGTCGGTGTTTGGAGAAGAACCGATCGGTGATGAAGCTGGATGAAAGGACGAGTGAAGAGTGACTGAAGATTAACTTTTGATTGAGCCATTCAGTCGGAATTGAATGTAGAAGGACTCAGAACTGACTGAAACCATTCACTCGGCTCAGGTTCATGGAGTTTATTCGGAACTGATTGCAGAGTGAATCGGAACCGACTGGAAAGTGGCTTACTCAGGATTGGGAAGTCTGCTCACTGTTTCACTCAGCTATGTCTATGGAATTTGAACCACTCAGAGAGAGACCTTGCTCGGATTTCTCATGAATACACTCGGTCACATTCAAATGGTAAAATCACACCTTCATTCGGGAGTCCGAGTTGATTTCCACTCGGAATTGACTTCAGTCGTCAATCAAATCACTCGGAATGGCCTTCACTTTTACTCAGGAACTTTCACTTGAAGGGTTGGAATTTGACTGATTAAATTTCTTCTTATGTCCGAGCCTTTGCTTTGCTCGGAAATGCATCTTTCTGACCCAACTCACTCGGATGTGCTTTCCTTGGAGACTTCTCACTCGTGCTCAATGTGAAACTTGAGAGTCTGCCGAGTGTGATTCATTTCCGGTCAGATTTTTCCTTCCTTGCTAAGATTTACTCGGAAATGCTTTGTTCTGCTTGAGAATGCCATTTTCTCTGAGTGAGATCACTCGGATTCCTCCTTAGTCAGCATTTATTCATTTCAGTGGCCTCTTCTACTCGAGTCAGCCATTTATCACTCGGAATGGCTTTGACAGGGATCTTTCCACTCGGATTTGGCTCCAACAGTGAAGTATTCCACTCGGCAATGCTCCATTCTGAGTTGTTCCACTCGGATTTGGTCCTTTCTCAGTCATCCCACTCGGATTTGGTCATTTTGAGTCAGAATTCAGCATAAAAAGAGAGTTCTTTCTACTTTGGGCTTGTTCTTCTTGTTTCTTTATCATTTTATGGTCGTTTTTTCTCTTGTTTTGACCCTTTATTACCTTAATTCCTACAAAATAACATACCCAAGTAGAATAGAGTGGAAAGAAAACAAAAATCTCAATAAATAAAGGAAATACAGTGCATAATGATTAAAATCCTAAGCAAACTAGATCTATTTTATTGTGTTATAAAGCACTTATCACCCACTTAAAACACTTTTCCCCAATTTCTGGCACGATGGTAATCGATTACGCCTCGAGCTGTAATCGATTACACTTTGAATTCTTCAGTATAATTCAGTTGATAATCGATTAGGTCTTCTTGTATAATCGATTAGCTTGTGAACAGAAGCCTGTTAATCGATTGTTTAATACCCTGTAATCGATTGTGAGTGGTACCTGATACATTTAATTGTGTTTTGTAGCATGGTAATTGATTATGCCTTCCATGCAATCGATTAGGGTGTAAACAGAGCTTTCATAATCGATTAGTCCTTGTCTGGTAATTGATTAGTGACCTTATAGAACCTTGGTAATCGATTGTAGTGCCCTTGTAATCGATTAGGAGATGTACCTGATGCTTTTTATTCAATGTTTCATTTCGTAATCGATTATGTCCATTGGTGCAATCGATTAGCTTACAAACAGAACTTACATAATCGATTCATCTTGTTGATTTAATCGATTATGTCTTGGATAGAACTCTTGTAATTGATTATTGTGGATGTTGTAATCGATTAGTATGTGCGTTTTTACAGGTCTGATGCTGTTTTCTCTATTTTTATGGTAACTTGAGCCTTTTGCTTTGAGTCTTCAATTACTTTTGTCATTATCAAAATTATTTAACCTGAAATACATATTCAAACACATTCTCCCCCTTTTGATGATGACAAACAATGTTCATCTCATGAGGGTGTTAGTTCAAATAAAAATTATCTCCAATGATTATCTCTAAAATTATTTTTAAAGTTATCTCTTAATCATTGTCTCTAGAGTTATCTCAAATTATCTCCCCTTATCTAAAGGAGTTTATGCCATTTAAAAATGAAGATAATCAATTGTTGTTTTAACCACTTATTGTTTTTAGCAAATTCTGATTTTAACTATATGAAAACAGATTCAATTAATCTAAATGAACTTCAATTATTAACCATTCTCCCGCTTTGTAATCATTAAAAATAAATAATGCAAGATAAGATAGAGATATAATTAAAAGGGAAATTGCATTCATTCATTGATTGAAAGGAAAATACATAAGGAAAATGTAGAAAATAATCAGAGTGCAGAATAGGAAACATAATCAAAGACATCCTAACAGAACATGATAAAGTGGGATCTAATTATCTGGATTAAAAAAATGGAATTCAAAAATTTGGTGAGACAGCTCTTCATAACATTGTTACATGAGTTCATAATGTTGTTGCTCAGTCATTTGGAACTCTTTGAAGAGTGTTCTCAAGTCTATCAAAATGCCAATCTAGATATGCATAAAGAGAAGTAAAGGGGTCAGCCGAAGCAGAGGGTTCGCCTTGAGTTGCAGAAGTATGATCAACAATAGGTGAGGGAGGGTTGACAGAATGATCTTCTTTAAATGGGCTGCTGCCATGAATTTGATCGCTCTTAAAGATTCATCTACCTACAACACATACCATGCCCATTTTGTTGAGATGGTGAGTGCCAATGCAAGCTTGGGAGGGTACCTTCTCAGGGAGTTCACCGGCCATGTCCACACCAAATGCCTTGAAAATTTTTGTGAGGAGAATGGCATAAGGCAGTTTGTATTGCTCCTTGGATTTGAGTATATAGAGCTTGAGGAGTTAGATCCAATTGATCTCCTTTTGATTGATGATGGCCCACATTAACAGAACATCATCTTCTTCAACTAGTGCATAATTACCTCCACGGGGAACAAGAAGCTTAACCATGAAAAAGTGAAGGAGACGGTTACTGAGAGTTAAGTGGCCTACCAGTTTATGATTGTTGAGTGGACGGTTGGCTTTCCAAAGAGATTGGCGTGCAGAAATTGCATTGAAATCCCACTCATCTTCTGGATTTCCACCGGCAAATTCAGCATCAGAGAGAGGGATTTAGGTGATTTCAGCAAGATGGTTATTTGTGATCTTTAGAGTTACATTCTTGACTCTAGACTCTAGCATTCCATCAACAAGCTTGAGGTTGCAGAAGAAGACCCTCATTAATTCGGGATGGTAGTATTCCTCTTTGAGAGTGAGGAAGGGAAGAAGGTTGTAATGGTGAAGAAGTTGGGTGAAGGTAAAACAAGGATTCTCAAAAACTTGGGCATCAATGTAGCGTGGAGTTATGATATCTTTCTCCGAAAATTTCTTGATGAAGTTTTGGAGGTCTCTTGGAGTGGAGAAAAATCTTGAGAAATCAAGGGGGTTGTTGGCTTGGGCCATGGAGGACCTAGCTCTCTTCACAGTTCTAGAGGAAGATATGATAAGAAATTGAAGATGAAGAAGAAAAAGTGGAAGAGCTTTAAGAGATTTAAGAGATTTGAGAGATTGAGGAAGAGGCAATGTGATGGTATGAGATGAGAGTGGTGAGGGAGGGGGTATTTATAGGGTTAGGAGAAATGGATTAGGGATTAGAGAATGGATTAGGATTGGGTGAAAAGCTGTCACAAGGATTAAGCATTTAATTCTGCAATTCTGGTGTGAAGCTAATCGATTAAGATCATAGGCTAATCAATTAGTGTGTGTTTTCTGAGGAATCTAAAATGTTTTTGCACAGGGGTAATCGATTAGTGTAAGATGTGTAATCGATTATGTTAAAAACAGAAACTTGGCAATCAATTAGGAGTACTGTGTAATCAATTATCAGGAAGATAGAACATCAATAATCGATTGGATAGAGGTTCTAATCGATTTGGCATGAAACAGAGAGAAGGTAATCGATTAGATATTATAGTGTAATCTGTGACGTCCCGTATAATTTTCCGAATAAATTTTTCGTGTTTTTAAAATATCATTTTAAAATTCATGAATTAAAATCAGAGTTCACATAAAAGTCGATAATAGCGGAATATTATCATGCATACTAGTCGTGAATAATAAAATTCAAGGAATAATTACGTAGCGGAAACGATTTTAAAAATAACAGTACATAACCCATTGTATTTATTACAAATCATAAAATTAGAATAAATTCAAAATCCAAGCAATAATTCACATAGGCATCAACCATAGCATCACTCTTCATTCTGGGTGGCATTCACTGTAAAAAATTAATGTAAGAGTGAGACAGAATATAGAATAAATATAAAATAAATAAAATTGCACAAACACAATCAACAAACCATAATGATATGATGAATATGCCAAATAAGTTCATTTATATTTAATAAGTCTTTAATATAGTCCAATGATGTCATGCTGGATCCATTTGGTTTGGTGGGAATACTACAGTAAAAAGTCTCATAGAGACTCCAGTAGGAATTAGCATAACCATGAATCCCTACACTTTCATGGCTCTTGTGAAATTGAGTGCACAAGTAGGAATTAGCATAACCATAAATCCCTACACTTTCATGGCTCCTGCACAAATAAGTATACCAGTAGGAATTTGCACAACCATGGATCCTTACACTTCCATGGTTCTTGTGAAAATAAGGCTTAAACTCATCATAGAGTAACCCCCCACCAGGGTAGGCAATCATGGAACCCCTAAATTCCATGGTGCGTCCAAATGCTTATGATGCATGAATGCCTTTAATTCTCTTTATCATTTAACATACCATGATATATCAATTTCCAAAACCACTTGGAAAACCACAAGTCCTCAAAGGACACATCACATATAATAATTTTTAGAATCATGGATTTACTGTTTCAACCACATATATCAATAACCGCAAGGCATTCATGTATATATATATATATATTAATTTAGTCATTCATAATTATTTACCACCAAAATACACAAACTGAATGATGCTCATTAGACACTCATCAACATTCATAATATTTCATAATCACTCAAGAATTCAATAATAAATTGTTACCCATAGGGAAAATATCATTTTTATCCATAATAACCATTATAAGCAAATTTCAGCATTTCCAACAGCAACATACGTTAGTAAAATAGTCATAACATGAGAAAATCAAATCCTTTTCATGTGATTCCACTTTATATAGCTCAATAACATAAATATATACAACTTTCATGAAGACCATAAATTCAAATTCTAAACAGAAACATCACTTATTCATAGAATACAAAACTGCCTCAAAGAGGATTTTTAAAACGTACACAGGTTAGTATTTTCAACGTTTTTGGAGCTACAAAAACAATTTTGGCATGAAACTAGTTCTAAATTATTCTTAACACAAATATCTACGACTTTTATGAAGGCACCAACCACTAATTATCACCACAAAATTCCCAGTTTTAAAAATAAGATTCGGATTTCATAGTTAACAGATTTTCATCATGAATATACTTCTGTATTTTGAGAATATCTAGAGCTACAAGCATCTCTTTAACTCAAAACCACTTTCTATAGATCCCTAACATAAATATCTACAACTTTCATGAAGACATCAAAGTCTAAAAACGTATGTATAATTCCCAGAATATTCATATATGCACAAAACACAAGATAAGTATTTCAATCAGACATGCTGTAGTATTTTGATCGTAACTCATGCTATACATATCCAATTCAGTCGGTTCAGGTCTCAAAATTCATATAACAAGAAGATCTACAACTTAGACACCGATCACTAATTCTCACCACAAAATTCCTAGTTTTAAAAATAAAATATGTATCTCAAGTTAACAGATTTACAGCTTGAACATACTTCAGTATTTTAGGTATAACTCGAGCTACAAAAATCATTTTGACTTGAAACCACTTTGTACAGATCCATAACACAGATATCTATAACTTTCATGAAGACATCAAAGGCTGATTATGCTTGTAAAATTCCCAGAATAGCAATATATACCCAGAACATAGAACAAATATTTCACTCAGACATGCTGTAGTATTTTGGCTATAACTTTTGCTATACATATTCAAATTAATTGATTCAGGTCTCAAAATTCAGATAACAAAAAGATCTACAACTTTCATGAATAAGTCAGAATCAAATTCACACGTTTTCAATCTCAAAACTGACCAACAAGTTACGAAATTAAAACTAGAATCCTAGAACAGCATACAATTCTACCCATTTCATAGTTATTCATAACCCTGTCCCCTCTTACTTGGTTTGCCGACTGAAAATGGTCTCCTGGTTGTCCTGGCTTCTGTTCGAAGGGTCTTAAGGAAGGAGAGTAAGTGAGAGGTAGAAGGTTCACTATCTTTTCTGTTTCTTAAGAGTTTCTGAAGGGATAGTGTTTTGTTTAATAATGCAAAGGCAGTGGGGGACAAGCTCCTTGTGAGTGGATCATAGTGCTGTTAGTGCGTTGATAAAAGGGGAATTAAAATAAGAAAGTGGGCTTATAATGGTCCACTTCTGGCCGTCCTACATACTAGGGGTGAATAATGGGTTTAGATGCATTAAAATATGCATAAGAGACAAGAAAGGAGTCAAAAAGTTACTCCTGCACTGAATACCGACTGGAATCCACTCGGTTAGCCTCTAAGCCGACTGGAATCCTACCCATGCTGACTGGAAATTGTCAGTAATGTGAAAAGAAGGAAATCTGAGTCCTTCTCACTCAGTTTTCACTCGGCACGAGCCATTCTTCACTCAGTTTTTAACTCAGCAAAACCGAGTCAACTCTCAATCTGTCTACTTGGCATCATCACTCAAGTCTGAGTCATCTCACACTCGGCTTCCCTCTTGGCATAAGAGTTTAAACCGATCCATTTTCATTCAACTAAGTCAGTCAGAGCCGACTCATACCCACATAATCTATCACTCGGCTATTTATCCTAAATCCGAGTCATCACAAGCAGTCTTTCACTCAATTAAATCTTCTAGACCGATCCATACTCTTTGGCTTGCCACTCGGCAGATTACTACAAACCGACTCATTCTACTCGATTGTGCACTCGGTAAAATCAATTAAAATCGATTTCCAACACCCAGATTTCCACTCAGTAAAATAATCCTTACTGATCATCATTCACTCAGCATTTCTCTTCCAGAACTGACTCAACATCAGATCGGCCATTACTCGGCAATTTCTTTCCTTACCGACTTATTTCTTAATCAGTTCTCACTTGGTGAATTAAAAACTGAATTCTTCTCTCCTGTAGTCTTTCACTCAACAATTAATTCCAAGACCGACCTTCCGTCTAATTGGTTACCCACTCGGAATTTCATCCAGAGACTGACACATCTGGGCAATTATACACCGTGTGTCCCCAGTCGGAACTCTTCCACTCGGAAATACATTTTCCTCTGTACTTCACTCAAAAATGAAGGCACTCAGTGAGTCTTTCATTCAGAATTGCAATGTCTAATCAAGATCGACTCAGAAACAAGTCTTTGGAAGATACTTGACTCGGGAATGAGTCTTTCTGTGGTGTTTGACTCGGAAACGAGTCATTCAGGAATAATTGACTCAGAAATGAGTCATTTGAAGGTGTTTCACTCGGAATAAACCCTGTCAACCATGTTCCACTCGGAAAAACACAACCTTTACTCAGAATTCCTTTTATTCACTCAGAATTTTCCTTTTTCACTCAAAATTTTCATTCTTCACTCGGAATAGAGCCCCTTTTTCACTCGGACAGTCCTTTCTAAGGCATGTTTCACTCGGAAAATGGATCTTATCCTTAGAGGTCTATGTAATTTCTATAATTATACCCAAAAGATGAAATTTCTGGAGTATTATAAACCATCCATAGAGTGTTTTATTCATTGATTAACACTAACAGATCTTCTATTCTTCAAAATTTACAAAATAGAGCTATTATTAAAAGCAGGATGTTACATAATCGATTATACATGAAACATAAA
Source organism: Clitoria ternatea (assembly GCA_037962975.1). NCBI lineage: Eukaryota > Viridiplantae > Streptophyta > Magnoliopsida > Fabales > Fabaceae > Clitoria > Clitoria ternatea. The sequence goes on along the minus strand of CM075674.1, from coordinate 99,219,783 downwards.
GTTGCTAATTGATTAGGTGAGTCTTTGTAATCGATTAGGGAAGCCCAAAAATGCTTAAAAGACATAGTTTTCAAGTAAAAAAAATCAACCATTCAATATATCATTGATCAATCAATCATTTACTCAACAAACACATTGTAAATCAAATCATTCAATATTCAAACACAATTGGAAATATCTAGGATTCCTAATTCTCTTCTAGTATATATTAATTGTTCCTTTGTAAGAGGTTTGGTGAAGATATCAGTTAGTTGCTTAGAAGTTTCAACATGATCAAGCATGCAATCACCCTTTAACACATGATCTCTAATGAAATGATGTCTTATCTCTATATGCTTGGTCCTTGAGTGCATGACAGGATTCTTTGAAATGTTAATGGCACTAGTATTGTCACATTTAAGAGGCACATGGTCTAATACAACACCAAAGTCAAGAAGTTGTTGACTCATCCAAAGGATTTGAGCACAGCAACTTCCAGCTGCAACATATTCTATCTCAGCTTTAGATAAAGCAACATTTACTTGTTTCTTGCTATGCCAAGAGACAAGAGAGCTACCAAGTAAATGACATATACCACTAGTGCTTTTTCTATCAAGTTTACATCCAGCAAAATCAGCATCAGAATATCCTATAAGAGTATATTCAACACCTTTAGGATACCAAAGACCTATATTTAGAGTCCCAACAAGGTGTTTCATTATTCGCTTTACAGCAGTGAGGTGTGATTCTTTTGGACATGCTTGATATCTAGCACACATGCAAACAGCAAACATTATTTCCGGTCTACTTATAGTAAGATAGAGTAAAGATCCAATTATACCTTGATATTTGGTAATTTCCACATCTTTACCTTTCTCATCTTTGTCCAAGTAGCAAGATGTGCTCATAGGGGTGGCAATTTCATTTGCCTTGTCCATGTTGAATTTCCTAAGCAACTCCTTGCTGTATTTGGATTGACTAATGAATGTACCTTCTTTGGTTTGCTTAATTTGTAGCCTAAGGAAGAATGTAAGTTCTCCCATCATGGACATCTCAAATTCATCCTGCATTAACTTAGCAAACTCCTTGCAAAGTGATTCATTAGTAGCACCAAAAATGATATCATCCATATATACTTGAACCAAGAGTATGTCATTCTTTTTGTGCTTGATGAATAATGTTATATCAACCTTTCCTCTTTCAAATTTGTTTTCTAAAAGGAATTTGCTTAACCTTTCTTACCAAGCTCTTAGACCTTATTTTAAACCATACAGTGCTTTTCTTAGTTTGAAAACATGATTTGGAAATTGATAATTTTTAAAACCAGGAGGTTGATCAACATATACTTCTTCTTGAATATATCCATTCAAGAAGGCACTCTTGACATCCATTTGGTACAATTTGAAATCTCTACAGCATGCAAAGGCCAATAATAATCTAATAGCTTCTAATCTAGCTACGGGAGCATACGTTTCTTCATAGTCAATTCCTTCTTTTTGATTGTAACCCTTAGCTACTAGCCTAGCTTTATTTCTAATTATTACTTCATTTTCATCTAACTTGTTCCTAAATACCCATTTAGTTTCTAATATTTGGTGATCATTGGGTCTTGGCACTAGTTCCCAAACTTCATTTCTTTCAAATTGATTTAGTTCTTCTTGCATAGCCAACATCCAATGTTTATCAATAATAGCTTCTTCAATGGTTTTAGGTTCAATTTGAGAGACAAATGCTAGATGATTACAAGTATTGAAAGAGCGGCAAGTACTTACACCTTTAGTGATATCACCTATAATGTTGTCCAATGGATGGTCTTTTGAGGTGACCCATTCTTTTTGTTGAGTTTTCACACCTTGTGTTGTGTCTTTTTCTTTATTGTCCTCTTCTTCATCATCCAAGTTCAATTCTTGAAGAGTACATACAAGATTATCAACATCTTCCTTTCTGGGAGAGTTATGGCTATTTTCATCAAACTTCACATGAATTGATTCCTCAATAGTTTTTGTTTGTTTGTTAAATACTCGATAAGATTTACTTGATGATGAATATCCAAGAAAGATTGCCTCATCAGCTTTTACATCAAACTTTCCTAGATTATCCTTTCCATTGTTAAGCACAAAGCATTTGCATAATGTTATTTACCGCATCGGCCCAAAAATGTTTCATAATGTTATTTACCGCATCGGCCCAAAAATGTTTCATAACATGACAAGCGGTATTTACCGCATCGGCCCAAAAATATTTCATAATGTTATTTTCGTTTAACATGGTTCTTGCTAGCTCCACCAAAGATCTATTTTTCCTTTCAACAACTCTATGTTGTTGTGGAGTTCTAGGAGCTGAAAAATTATGACCAATACCATGTTTTTCACAAAATTTTTTAAATAGTTAATTTTCAAATTCTCCCCTATGATCGGTTCTTATGGATGCAATCTTTGAATTTTGCTCATTTTGGATAATCTTGGCTAGTTTCTTGAATGCATGATATGCTTCATTTTTTATGAACAAGAAACAAGGTCCATGTATATCTTGAATAGTCATCTACAATTACTAGACCATAGTAGTTACCACCAAAGCTTTTGATTTTAGAAGGTCCAAACAAATTCATGTGCAAAAGTTGTAAAGGCCTTTGAGTAGAAACAACGTTTTTAGCTTGAAAAGATGCCTTTACTTGTTTTCTCTTTTGACACGCATCACAAAATTTATTTTCAAATTTGAGCTTTGGTAAGCCAATTATTAATTCTTTAGAAACAAGTTTATTTAAATGGTCTATATGTATATGTACTATTCTTTTATGCCATAACCAAGATTCATCCTCTCTAGTCATGAAGCGTTGCACATCATTTGAAGACAAACTATCAACATCAATCATGTAAATATTATCAATTCTTTTACCAACAAACTTAACTTCCTTGTTTAGCTTATTTTCAATTATGCAACAATTAGATTCAAACAATACTGTATATCCTTTATCATATAATTGACTTATGCTAAGCAAGTTATGTTTGAGTCATTCAACATATAATACATCACTAATTGAGGTAGAAGAATTTTTACCAATGTTTCCAATACCAAGTATTCTTCCTTTGGTATTATCCCCATAAGTGACTCTTCCTTTTCTTTTGGGAGTGAATGTTATGAATTTGCTCATATCTCCCGTCATGTGCTTTGAACACCCACTATCCAAGTACTAATGGGTGTTGCTTGCCTTGAAGCATACCTACAAAACAAGATTAGTTTAGAGAACTTGGTACCCATTTTATGTTAGGTCCTTTTTGGTTAGCTTGTGGTAATGTCCCTTTGGGAACCCACACCTTTCTTACCATTTTTGGTCCAAGCTTTCTAATATGGCAATCTAAAACATTATGTCCTTTAGCAGCACAATGATTGCATTTAGTGAATGGTGATGAGAATTTTCTAGGGCACAAAGAAATTCTTGTAATGCTTTTCCTTTTTAGTGGAGTTATATCCTAAACCAGTTTTATCAAACATGCATTGTTGATTTCCGAGTAATACATTCAAATTATCCCTACCATATGTGAATTTCTCAAGAGTTGTGTTCAAATCTAGAATTTTCTTTTCTAGATGATCACATTTAACAACGTATTCATATGGTTTGTTTTTGGAACAAGGCTGAGCATTATCTACTTTTTCTTTCAAGCATTCATTTTCTTTGCTAAGCTCCATGAGATGCATTTCTAGAGTATCAATTTTTTTTCTAGACAATTTATATTTGTTTGTAATTTTAACAAATTTATCATACAATTCCTCAAATGCATCAAGTAATTCATCTTTTTCAAGTTCATGATGACTTACCTCATCAACCTCTTCATGGTGGTTAGCCATTAAGCAAAAATTTGCTTCTTCATTATCCGAATCATCGAAACTACTCACATTGTTTTTGTCCCAAGCGATGTAAGCTCTTCTTCTTCCTCTTTTCTCTTTGTTTTTCTTCTTGAGGTTTAGGCAATCCACCTTGAAATGCCCTTTCTTGCCACATTCAAAACAGTTTGGTGAAGAAGAGTTTTCATTAAAGGTAAGTTTCTTACCTTGAGGTTTGAAGCCCTTTTGGAATTGTTTGTTCCTCATAAATTTTCTGAAACACTTCATAAATAATCTAAATTCTTCTTCTTCATCGAGCTCACTATCGGATTCTTCTTCATTTATAGAAGTGGCCTTGAGAGCTAGACCTTTCTTCTTGGAAGATTTTTCTTCCTCTTCCGCCATCCTTAGTTCTTTCAACTCTTGTTCCTGTTCTTGTAACTTACCAAATAGTGTAGCAAGAGACATTTCATTGATACCACTTGTTATTCAAGTGGCCTCAATACTCAAGAGGAGGTGAATTGAGTTTTAAGAACTTTTCATTGGAATGCCTTTGAAATTGATTTCTTTTTCACAAGTATTGTGGAAGAAATAATGCAAAACAAGATGTAAATGTAAGGGAGAAGAGCTTGTAAACCAATTTAATGAGTTCCACCAACCCGGTGTACGTCTCGTCTTCAAGCAACCCACTTGAAGGATTTCCACTATTGAAGTTTAGAGATACAAGCTATGAGCAATTGAAGCTTCCTAGTATCCCACACTTAAGATCTCAATCCTCACTAGCACAAGGGCAGTCCACCAAATCTCTCAAACTCTCAATATCCCAAAGGTTGAACTCCAACCTTTGTAACCACTCAACCTAGAGTGAAATTTGGTGTTTGGTATTTATGTTAACAAGAAATATAATCTCTCAATAGAGTTGATATACAAATGAAAGCTCACTCAATTTCTAACTCTCACAAGAGAGAATTTACAAATATAAGCTCTTAAATTTCAGAACTTGAAACTAGACAAAGAAGTAGAACTCACAAGACACAAGATTTGATTTCCCTTTGATGGATTTAATGCTTGAGTAGCTTGAAGGAGTCTTGCATTTATAGGCCTTGGAGAGGTGCCCTAAAGTCTTCAGAGCCGTTGCACAGCATGGGCATTCGAGTTGGAAATGGAGAAGTGAGCTGGTTTCCCACTTAAAACACTTTTCCCTAATTTCTGGCACAATGGTAATCGATTACGCCTCAAGCTATAATTGATTACACTTTGAATTCTTTAGTATAATTCAGTTGATAATCAATTAGGTCTTCTTGTGTAATCGATTAGCTTGAGAACAAAAGCCTGCTAATCGATTGTTTAATACCCTATAATCGATTGTGAGTGGTACCTGATACATTTAATTATGTTTCGTAGCATGGTAATCGATTATGCCTTCCATGCAATCGATTAGGGTGTAAACAGAGCTTTCATAATCGATTAGTCCTTGTCTGGTAATTAATTAGTGACCTTACAGAACCTTGGTAATCGATTATGGTTCCCTTGCAATCGATTAGGAAATGTACCTGATGCTTTTTATTCAATGTTTCATTTGGTAATCGATTATGTCCATTGGTGCAATCGATTAGCTTACTAACAGAACTTACATAATCGATTCGTCTTGTTGATATAATCGATTATGTGTTGGACAAAACTCTTGTAATCGATTATTGTGGATGCTGTAATCGATTAGTATGCACGTTTTTACAGGTCTGATGCTGTTTTTTTTTTGTTTTCATGGTAACTTGAGCCTTTTACTTTGAGTCTTCAATTACTTTTGTCATTATCAAAATTATTCAACCTGAAATACATATTCAAACACATTTTCTTGAAGGAAATTATATCAATAAACCACCTATATTTAATGGAGAAGGATATCGGTATTGAAAAACATGGATGCAAATATTTATAGAAGCCATAGATCTAGATATCTAGGATGCCATAGAAAATAGACCTATTATCCCTACTAAAACCATTGATAGTAGACCTATAGAGAAACCTAAGAATGAATAGAGTAAAGATGAAAAGAGGAAAATCCAATATAATCTTAAAGCTAAAAATATTATCACATCTGCATAGGAATGGATGAATATTTTAGAATCTCAAACTGTAAGAGTGTTAAGGAATGTAAGATACTTTAAAAGTAATACATGAAGGAACAAGTGAAGTAAAGAGATCTAGAATTCAAAAAAGTGGCACTTCAATTTAACTTAAATTTTTTTGCAAAGTGGAAGAAGTTCACAACCCCAACGAGGGTGTTATTTTAAACCTTAGCGATAAAGATAATAGAAAAGAAAGGCAAGACGCAATCATGGTTCAATGCAAATAAGATAAAGGGAATTTTCATTAAAGTAGAAAAAGTCAAAAACCCGAGCCCATCCCGAAACAAGGCTTCATAAACAAATACTTAAAATTTTCAAAAACATTAAACAAGCTCAAGACGATGGAACAATATCTTCATTCACAACTAGGACGATATCTTCTTTTTGAGCTAGGATGACATCTTCTTGCGAAGCAGGAACAATATCTTCTTTTTGAACGATGTCTTCTGGAGTCAAAGTTGTGTCCTCGCCTAAAAGGGGAACTTGATTCGTGCTTGCAGAGAGCCAGGTTGAATAGTCATGCTTTGTAGTTTTGGAAATTCCACCAGCACATAAAGGGCATCTTTAGGTTCCCTAAGCTCTTCGTTAACCACAATGAATAACTTCCTGACATGGAACTCATGATAGGGGTTAATCCTGTTAATTTGAGGCTAACATCGAGGTTCTTGTACTGGACCTTATGGTCATGCTGAATGATTCTCTAACTATGGTATTAAATAGCTAGAGTGTTTAAGGTTACAAGCCACTCTACCATCCTGTTATAGTTTACTTCTTCCTCCTTCTGGAGTTTTTCGTGTGCTTCATGGAGGGAAGTGGTTTCTAGAAGTTTTTTGTTAAGCTTTTCCACCTTGGCAAGTAGTTTATTCTTCTCCCTAACCCAATTGGTCTCTACTGTGATGCGGGCATTAATTTGGAGGACGATCTTCACTTGGACGTCCTCGCACCCTTTCTTCTATTTTTCTTTATCCTCTTTCAGCAAGTTGATCTGTAACATCCTGTTTTTAATAATAGTCCTATTTTGTAAATTATGAAGTATGGAAGATCTGTTAGTGTTAATCAATGAATAAAACACTCTATGGATGGTTTATAATACTCTAGAAATTCCATTTTTTGGGTATAATTATAGAAATTACATAGACCTCTAAGGATAAGATCCATTTTCCGAGTGAAACATGCCTTAGAAAGGACTGTCCGAGTGAAAAAGGGGCTTTATTCTGAGTGAAGAATGAAAATTCTGAGTGAAAAAGGAAAATTCCGAGTGAATAAAAGGAATTCCGAGTGAAGGTTGTGTTTTTCCGAGTGAAACATGGCTGAGAGGGTTTATTCCGAGTGAAACACCTTCAAATGACTCATTTCCGAGTCAATTATTCCTGAATGACTCGTTTCCAAGTCAAACACCACAGAAAGACTCATTCCCGAGTCAAGTATCTTCCAAAGACTCGTTTCCGAGTCGATCTTAATCAGACATTGCAATTCTGAATGAAAGACTCACTGAGTGCCTTCATTTTTGAGTGAAGTACAGAGGAAAATGTATTTCCGAGTGGCAGAGTTCCGACTGGGGACACACGGTGTATGATTGCCCAGATGTGTCAGTCTCTGGGATGAAATTCTGAGTGGGTAACCAATTAGACGGAAGGTCGGTCTTGGAATTAATTGCTGAGTGAAAGACTACAGGAGAGAAGAATTCAGTTTTTAATTCACCGAGTGAGAACTGATTAAGAAATGAGTCGGTAAGGAAAGAAATTACCGAGTGATGGCCGATCTGATGTTGAGTCAGTTCTGGAAGAGAAATGCTGAGTGAATGATGATCAGTAAGGATTATTTTACTGAGTGGAAATCTAGGTGTTGGAAATCAATTTTAATTGATTTTACCGAGTGCACAATCGAGTAGAATGAGTCGGTTTGTAGTAATCTGCCGAGTGACAAGCCAAAGAGTGTGGATCGGTCTGGAAGATTTAATTGAGTGAAAGACTGCTTGTGATGACTCGGATTTAGGATAAATAGCCGAGTGATAGATTATGTGGGTATGAGTCGGCTCTGACTGACTTAGTTGAATGAAAATGGATCGGTTTAAACTCTTATGCCAAGAGGGAAGCCGAGTGTGAGATGACTCGGACTTGAGTGATGATGCCAAGTAGACAGATTGAGAGTTGACTCGGTCTTGCTGAGTGAAAAACTAAGTGAAGAATGGCTCGTGCCGAGTGAAAACTGAGTGAGAAGGACTCGGATTTCCTTCTTTTCACATTACTGACAATTTCCAGTCAGCATGGGTAGGATTCCAGTCGGCTTAGAGGCTAACCGAGTGGATTCCAGTCGGTATTCAGTCCAGGAGTAACTTTTTGACTCCTTTCTTGTCTCTTATGCATATTTTAATGCATCTAAACCCATTATTCACCCCTAGTATGTAGGACGGCCAGAAGTGGACCATTATAAGCCCACTTTCTTATTTTAATTCCCCTTTTATCAACGCACTAACAGCACTACGATCCACTCACAAGGAGCTTGTCCCCCACTGCCTTTGCATTATTAAACAAAACACTATCCCTTCAGAAACTCTTAAGAAACAGAAAAGATAGTGAACCTTCTGTTGGTGTATGCACTATGAGCTTTTATGCTTCTTCATTTGTATCATTTTTCTACTTATCAATAGAATAAATATTTCAGTTTAAAATTGTTTTAAAACATATTTATCCTTGGAGTAATAGGTCATATAAAAATTATTCCTAAAATGTCCCTAGTCAAGTATTTACATGGGGACATGTAAATACACTGAGACTAGTGTGTGAGTGTACTGATGACCTGATCTCACAGATCATAGATATAGATGATATCGAGTCTTCACACAGGTACACATTAAGAGTGATGATGTACTGGACAGACCCACCATGAGAACGTTGCATGGATCGTTACATGATTGTCATAAACGATTCTCAATGTGATAATGGTATATGTAGTCCTTCGACCTGAAGTCACTACGATTCCTACATGAGGAGTTTATTGTTTTAATACAATTAAACGTCTTCTGTAACAAGAGGACTATAAAGGTTGTGATTAGGCAATGAACAAATTATGCAGAGGGATGTGAGTGATGTAGATGGGATTTGTCTCTCCTATGTGACAGGAGTGATATCCATAGGCCACTTGATGGAGTAAGACTAAGAAAATGCATGGCCATGCTAGAAAGAATAAATATTAGATATTTATTCGGATCCAGCCTACTCCGGTATCAAGTAAAATAAATTGGGCCGTACAAGGATGACGCGACCATGCCTTGGGCCCAATTAGGATATCGTGACAAAAGGAATAAACATATTAAATAATTATCACTTATAGGTTATGTTGATAATATTCGGACATAATGATGCATTGCTAGATGCCGCTCTTATTTTATATTAATAATAAAATAGTTTATTATTAATATGACCGGATATTTTACCTATAGGGTCACACACATAGAGTAAGCCCATCAGAAAATGTTGTCTTATTTTAGTTGGACTAAAATAAAGCTATTGGGCCTAACTCATTTGGAATGAGTAAGGAGCCCACTTTTAGAGAGAACAAATTAGGACAAACCTAAGCCTATAAATAGAGCATAAGATGCTCATAGGCCGTTCACTCAAGTGAGACACAAATTCACAAAAGTTGCAAGAGCTACACGCCGTCAAACTAGCAGTTGGCAAGTGTTGCGATTCTGGTGGAGTGCTCGTGTGGACTCCTAAAGGACGAGGCTACGACTGCTTCAGAGTTCTTCAAGAGGTAATCCAAAATGAATTTCGAAATTGTTTTTTTGCTTTGAAACACGGAACCTTGCAAATCCTATGGAATCCCTTTTATTTTTCCGCTGCTCATGCTTAGGGATTTCCTAACACCTTCTACCTCTCACTTACTCTCCTTCCTCAAGACCCTTCGAACAGAAGCCAGGACAACCAGGAGACCATTTTCAGTTGGCAAACCAAGTAAGAGGGGACAGGGTTGTGAATAACTATGAAATGGGTAGAATTGTATGCTGTTCTAGGATTCCAGTTTTAATTTCGTAACTTGTTTCTCAGTTTTGAGATTGGAAATGTGTGAATTTGATTCTGACTTCTTCATGACTGTTGTAGATCTTTTTATTATCTGAATTTTGAGACCTGAATCAATTAATTTGAATATGTATAGCAAAAGTTATAGCCAAAATACTACAGCATGTTCGAGTGGAATATTTGTTCTATGTTCTGTGTATATATTGATATTCTGGGAATTTTAAAAGCATAATCAGCCTTTGATGTCTTCACAAAAGTTGTAGATAATTGTGTTATGGATCTATAGAAAGTGGTTTCAAGTCAAAATGATTTTTGTAGCTTGAGCTATGCCTAAAATACTAAAGTATGTTCAAGCTGTAAATCTGTTAATTTGAGATACGTATTTTATTTTTAAAACTGGGAATTTTGTGGTGAGAATTAGTGATCGGTGTCTTCATCAAAGTTGTAAATCTTTATATTATGTGAATTTTGAGACCTTAACCGACTGAATTGGATATGTATAGCATGAGTTATGATCAAAATACTACAGCATGTCTGATTGAAATACTTATCTTGTGTTTTGTGTATATATGACTATTCTGGGAATTATACATACATTTTTAGACTTTGATGTCTTCATGAAAGTTGTAGATATTTATGTTAGGGATCTATAGAAAGTGGTTTTGAGTTAAAGAGATGGTTGTATCTCTAGATATGCTCAAAATACAGAAGTATGTTCATGATGAAAATCTGTTAACTATGAAATCTGAATCTTATTTTTAAAACTGGGAATTTTGTGGTGAGAATTAGTGGTTGGTACCTTCATGAAAGTTGTAGATATTTGTGTTAAGAATAATTTAGAATTGTTTTCATGTCAAAATTGTTTTTTTAGCTCCAGAAACGTTGAAAATACTAACCTGTGTACGTTTTAAAAATCCTCTTTGAGGCAGTTTTGTATTCTGTGAATAAGTGATGTTTCTGTTTAGAATTTGAATTTATGGTCTTCATAAAAGTTGTAGATATTTATGTTATTGAGCTATAAAAAGTAGAATCACATGAAAAGGATTTGATTTGCTCATGTTATGTCTGTTTTACTAACATATGTTGCTGTTGGAAATGCTGAAATTTGCTTATAATGGTTATTATGGATAAAAATGATATTTTCCCTATGGGTAACAATTTATTATTGAATTCTTGAGTGATTATGAAGTATTATGAATGTTGATGAGTGTCTAATGAGCATCATTCAGTTTGTGTATTTTGGTGGTAAATAATTATGAAAGACTAAATTAATATATATATATATATATATATATATATATATATATATATACATGAATGCCTTGCGGTTATTGATATATGTGGTTGAAACAATAAATCCATGACTCTGAAAATTATTATATGTGATGTGTCCTTTGAGGACTTGTGGTTTTCCAAGTGGTTTTGGAAATTGATATATCATGGTATGTTAAATGATAAAGAGAATTAAAGGCATTCATGCATCATAAGCATTTGGACGCACCATGGAATTTAGGGGTTCCATGATTGCCTACCCTGGTGGGGGGTTACTCTATGATTAGTTTAAGCCCTATTTTCACAAGAACCGTGGAAGTGTAGGGATCCATGGTTGTGCAAATTCCTACTGGTATACTTATTTCTGCAGGAGCCATGAAAGTGTAAGGATTCATGGTTATGCTAATTCCTACTTGTGCACTTATTTTCGCAGGAGCCATGAAAGTGTAGGGATTCATGGTTATGCTAATTCCTACTTGTGCACTCAATTTCGCAGGAGCCATGAAAGTGTAAGGATTCATGGTTATGCTAATTCCTACTGGAGTCCCTATGAGACTTTTTACTGCAGTTTTCCCACCAAACCAAATAGATCCAGCATGACATCATTGGACTAAATTAAAGACTTATTAAATATAAATGAACTTGTTTGGCATATTCATCATATCATTATGGTTTGTTGATTGTGTTTGTGCAATTTTATTTATTTTATATTTATTCTATATTCTGTCTCACTCTTACATTAATTTTTACAGTGAATGCCACGTAGAATGAAGAGTGATGCCATGATTGATGCCTATATGAATTATTACTTGGACTTTGATTTTATGGGTTGTAATAAGTATAACGTATCATGTACCGTTATTTTCTAAATCATTTCCGCTACTTAAATGTTTTCTTGAATTTAATTATTCACGACTAGTATGTATGATAATATTCCGCAATTATCAACTATTACGTGAACTCTGAATTTAATTTATGAATTTTAAAATGATCTTTTAAAAACGCGAAAAATTTATTCAGAAAATTATACGGGACGTCACATGATCTCCCCATTTAACTGCTCTAGTTCTCCTTTTTCTAATTCAGCCCCTTCACTTACTTTTTTAGGGCAATTATCTCCAGGTCTTTATTACCCTAGAGTTTAGCCTCTTCATTACTCAAAAATTTAAGTCGCTCGATTTCCTTCTTGGCTGCAATCAACTCCAAGTTGGCCTTACAGTGAAGGTTGTAATAAATAGAAGATTCTTCGGTATTCTCAACAACCTCATTGAAGGAGTCCAAAACTCCTTCAAGTTCAGATAGCTACTAGCGTGCAACTTTGATGACCTCTTTCATTTCCAAGAGCTCTAAGCCACGATGAAGGTTGTATACTAGAGGCCTCATCTGGCTCTGATCAAATTTTATACCTTGATAAAGAATATATGGGCTCAGGCGAGACCTCGAAGTAGGAGAGTAATAGCAGATGGGCGACCTTTCACCCAGCCTGACAATCTCGATGTTAGTTTAGGTAGCTGTAGACTCACCTCGGGATGATTCTACTTCTACTGAAATCTCTCTTTTGACCAGTTTCTTCTATAGCTACCTCCTTTTATTTTTTGCTTCTGTTTCTCAGAGGCAGATAAAGAACTTGGTTCCCTGGCAGCGTCATTCTTCTTCCTTTCTCTCTCAAGAACCTCTACTGCTTATTCCTAGTTAACTTAAAGCGCCTTTGAGAGGAATTTGGCCGACATCTTCAGCCTGAAATGGTATAGTCTCTATCATAGCTTGGTGAGTATTTCACTTTGGCTGGACTAGATTTTCCACTCCAACTGCTGCCATCTCAGCCTGTAGTTTCTTTAAGTTCATCATGGTTTCATAGGCTTCGATTTATTCCATAAAGAAGAAGAAGAAAATCATCAGAAAAATAGAAATGTATATAAAGTAAGGCTAAAACAAATTTTTTAAGTGCATTACATAGATAAGCTTGTCTTTGAGACTAGGGCCCTAATAAATGTTTGCATAAAAATTTCTTCGTAAGGTAGTACTCGTGCATCATGCCGATCATTTCAATAGAGATGGAGGAAAGGTCCCTTTCCTCAGCAATGTATACCACCCCAGTTAGTAGGAAATGCTCATGGGACCACGACACCAGGAACTTTTTTAGTTAAACTTCATTATACATCACGTTATAATATTTTTATCATTCAACTAATTTTTTAGAGTTCAAAAGAGGATATTCCAATTGAAGGAGAAAATAGGGAAATCTCATGTGACTAAATATATATGACAATGTTAGAAACTATGTAGTTTAATTAGTCCTACATTGAAAAATCTTAAGGGACTTATGCCTTCTATATTACTATATAAGTAACACCTTGTAAAGATTTTAAACACATCAAAATATAAACACTTCCTAGTGTAGCCGTGGATGTAGGTACATACACTATGTATTGAACCACGTAAAATTCTTGTGTCATTTCTCTCCCTCTCTCTTTTTTTCTTTTAGTTGCTTTTGTTCCTAATAATTGGTATCAAGAGCCTATATCTTAGTATGCTCTGTGGTTGTAGCCTTGTCTGAACTTTCACATCAGAAAAGATTTGGTTATATCTTACTATGCTCTATGGTTGCAGTCTTGTCTAAACTTCCACATCAAAAAAGATTTAGTTTTCCCAGGGAGTCTCAGTTTAGAGAAAATAGTGGGAGCTTTCTTAGTTTAGAGAAAGCAACAGGGGCAATGGCGCTAGAAGATGGGAAGATGAAAATACAGAAGTTCGATGGCAGAGACTTCAGATACTAGAAAATGCAGATGGAGGACTATCTGTATCATAAGAAGTTACATCAACCCTTAACAGGGAAGAAGCCAGACGACATGAAGCAGGCAGAATGGGAGTTGCTAGACCGGCAGACTCTTGGTGTGATCCAACTGACACTATCAAAGAATGTTGCGATCAACATTGTAAATGAGAAGACAACTACAAGTTTGATGAAGTCATTGTCAAACATGTACGAAAAGCCATCAGCAGCCAACAAAGTATACTTGATACGTCGGCTAGTCAATCTCAGAATGGGTGAAGGTAATTCTATAACTCATCATATTAATGAATTTAATACAATCTTTTCCCAGTTGGCATCAGTGCAGATCACCTTTGAAGACGAATTGAAAGCATTGATCCTACTATCATCTCTTCCGGATAGTTTAAGTGTAACAGTTGCTGTAGTTAGCAGCTCTGCTAGAAATACCAAGTTGTAGCTTGATGACATCCGTGACTTAATCTTAAGTGAAGATGTTCGTAGAAGAGACTCGGGAGAGTCTTCCAATTCTTCTTTCGGTTTAGCACTGAATACTAAAAGCAGAGGAAGGAATAGCCAGAAGGGTCAGAATCAAGGCTGAGACAGATCAAAGTCCAGAGGAAAAAGATAAACCAAAGTCCGGAATGACATCATTTGTTGGAATTATGACAAAAAAGGTCACTTTACCAATCAATGTAGAGCTCCAAAGAGGAAGAACAAAAACAAAAAGCAGGATGATGATGATGAATCTATAAACATAGCAACTGATGAAATTGTATATGCATTAATTTACAGTTTAGATAGTCCTGTTGACTCATGGATTATGGACTCGGGTGCGTCATTCCACACTACACCTTCTTTAGAACTATTATCTAACTATGTTTCTGGAAAGTTTGGGAAGGTTTACCTTGCAGATGGAAAATCTCTTGACATTATGGGAAGAGGTGATATCAACATCAGAACCTCTGGTGGGACCCTGTGGACATTGCATAATGTTAGAGATATCCCTGCCTTAAAGAGAAACTTAATATCTATAGGGCAGTTGGATGATGAGGGACACCATACTACTTTTGGAGATGGAACTTGGAAGGTAACAAAAGGCAATCTGGTTGTTGCTCATGGAAAGAAGCGAGGGTCTCTCTACATGGTTGCGGATGAGGATATGGTAGCAGTCACTGAAGCTGCCAACAGTTCCTCTTTATGGCATCAAAGGTTGGGACACATGAGTGAAAAAAGAATTAAGCTCATGGTGTCAAAAGGTAAATTCTCTAGCTTGAAACATATTGATGTTGGTGTTTATGAACATTGTATCTTTGGAAAGCAGAAAAAGGTTAGCTTCTCAAAGTCAGGAAAGACATCCAAAGTTGAAAGGCTAGAACTGGTGCATACAGATGTTTGGGGGCCAGCTCCAGTAAAATCCCTTGGAGGCTCACACTATTATGTCACTTTTATTAATGACTATACAAGAAAGGTATGGGTCTATTTTTTGAAAAATAAATCTGATGTGTTTTCTGTGTTCAGAAAATGGAAAACAGAATTTGAAACTCAGACAGGTTTAAAGGTTAAGAGTCTGAAATCTGATAATGGTGGAGAGTATGATAGCCAGGAATTCAAAGATTTTTGTTTAGAAAATGGGATCAGAATGATCAAGACTATACCAGGAACACCAGAGTAAAATGGTGTGGCAGAAAGAATGAATAGAACCCTGAATGAGAGAGCTAGATGCATGAGGATCCAGTCTGGACTGCCTAAGGTGTTTTGGGCAGATGCAATAAACATAGCAGCCTACCTCATAAATAGGGGACCATCAGTTCCTTTGGATTATCAATTTCCTGAAGAAGTATGGTCTGGAAATGAGATAAACCTTTCACATTTGAAAGTCTTTGGTTGTGTCTCATATATTCTTATAGACTCTACTAACAAAGATAAACTGGATCCTAAAGCAAGAATGTGTTATTTCAATGGCTATGGATCTGACATGTATGGCTACAGGTTTTGGGATGACCAAAACAAGAAAATTATCAGAAGTAGAAATGTCACATTTAATGAAAACATGTTCTATAAGGACAGGTCTACAGAATCCATATGTGTAGATAAACAGTTAGAACTTTCTGAGAAAGTAGCATTGGAAGAAATTTCAGAAAGTGATCTAGAAGTGGAGTCTGAGTCAGAACCAGAACCCATAACAACATCAGAAACTCCTGATACCCAGTTGAGAAGATCTAGCAGAATGAGAGTGCCACGACAGAGGTATTCCCCTTCATTACATTATTTGTTATTAACTGATACTGGTGAGCCAGAGTACTTTGCTAAGGCCTTACAGGGCAGTGACTCGATTAAGTGGGAGTTAGCAATGGAGGATGAAATGAAATCCCTTCAGAGAAACGAAACTTGGTCTTTGACTAAGCTACCAGAAGGAAAGAAGGCATTGCAAAATAAATGGGTTTATAGGATAAAAGAAGAATCTGACGACAACATAAGATACAAGGCGAGACTTATAGTGAAAGGATTTTAGCAGAAACAAGGAATTGACTTCATAGAGATCTTCTCTCCTATTGTCAAGATGACTACCATCAGAGTTATCTTGAGTATTGTAGCTGCAAAGAATCTTCATTTGGAGCAGTTAGATGTCAAAACTACATTCCTACATGGAGATTTGGAAGAAGACATCTTTATGACACAACCAGAAGGTTTTGAAGAGCAAGGCAAGAAGAATCTTGTATGCAAACTTCATAAGAGCTTGTATGGCTTGAAACAAGCACCAAGACAGTGGTACAAGAAGTTTAATGAGTTTATGAGCAACTCAAGATTTCACAGATGTGAAGAAGATCATTACTGTTATGTTAAGAAATATGATGATAGTTATATTATCCTTGCTTTATATGTTGACGACATGTTAATTGTAGGGTCTAGTATGACAGAAATCAATAGGCTGAAACAACAGTTGGCAGACATCTTTGAGATGAAGTATCTTAGTCCAGATAAACAAATTCTTGGTATGAGAATCGTCAGAAACAAACCAAAAGGCATTTTGAAATTGTCCCAGGAGAAATATATAGAAAAATTGCTTGATAGGTTTAATGTTGGAGATGCCAAGACCAGGAACACCCCTTTGGGAACTCACTTAAAACTTTTAAAGCGGTAATCTTCTCAGATAGATAAAGAAGAAAGTTACATGTCTAAAGTACTATACGCGTCTGCAGTAGGGATCCTGATGTACATTATGGTTTACACCAGACCTGACATAGCACATGCAGTGGGAGTTGTGAGTAGGTACCTATCCAATCCTGGAAAGAAGTATTGGGAAGCTGTGAAGTGGATATTAAGATATCTGAAGGGTACATCATGGATGTGTTTGTGTTTTAAAAGAAGCAATCTCACTTTACAGGGGTTTTCTGATGCAGATTTAGGAGGAGATTTGGATAGTAGAAAAAGCACCACAGGTTATATTTTTACTTTGGGAAGTACTGCTGTTAGCTGGAAGTCTAAACTTCAAGGAAAAGTTGCTCTCTCAACCACTGAAGCTGAGTATGTGGCTATCTCCGAAGCAGCCAAGGAGATGCTATGGCTGAAGAACTTTTCTCAAAGATTTGGGGAAGGAACGAGATGATTCTCCATTGTTTAGTGACAGTCAGAGTGCTATATGTCTGGCTAAAAATCCAGTTCTTCATTCAAGATGCAAGCACATTGAATTGAAGTATCACTTTATCAGAGACTTGATAAGTGATGGAGATTTGTCTTTGTTGAAGATCTCAGGATCAGAGAACCCAGCTGATATGTTGACCAAGACTGTCACAACTGACAAGTTGAGGCTTTGCATTGCCTTAACTGGCCTTCAAGGATAATTGATGATGAAGGCGCTACACTAGGTGAAAGAGCAGATAAGCTTATTGTTTTACAAGGACTGTAATTAAACTCCAAGTGGGAGAATTGTTAGAAACTATGTAGTTTAATTAGTCCCACATTGAAAAATCTTAAGGGACTTATGCCTTCTATGTTACTATATAAGTAACACCTTGTAAAGCTTTTAAACACACCAAAATATAAACACTTCCTAGTGTAGCCTGGATGTAGGTACATACACTGTGTGCTGAACCACGTAAAATTCTTATGTTGTTTCTCTCCCTCTTTTTTTTTTCTTTTAGTTGCTTTTGTTCCTAACATGACAAGTTGTATTATATGTCAAATAAAAAATATTACTATAAAAAATAATTAATTCAAATCCTTATGTATATCTAAAGATATAGATAATAGAGAAAAACGTGTGAGTAAGACTGTCAATGATAATGTCTCTGTTAGATTTCCAATCAAAATATAAGAGAGTATGTGTTTTAAAAGATAATATAAGTAAGACTCTCCTTATCTATTTATTTTGTATGCAGAAGTATTTTCAGTAATGATCTGGAGAAGTAATTATCTATCTTTGATTCATGGTTAAAGGTTTCTTGTCATACGCCTAATATCTCTCACCTTATTTTTTAGATGATACTGTTATTTTTACTAAAGAAAATATCAATGAGGCGATGTGTATGAGAAAAACTTTGGAGGAGTATGAAATGGCTTCTAGTCAGAAGATTAAATTCCAAAAATCTAAGCTCTTTTTCAATTAAAAAAAAAGTCCTTACCACTAGATAAATGGAGCTAACAATGTTGTTAGATATGAAAGTTGTTTAGAGCCCTTTATCCAGTCTTGGCAACTTTGATTGGTCAGCCTAAAAAGGAGACTTTTTTAGTTATCAGTGACTAGGTGTGGAAGAAGTTTAAGGGTTGGAATGAGAAATTTTTATCAAGAGCAAGAAAGGAAGTTCTCACCAAATCTTAGGGGCAAGTTATTCCATGTTACATTATGAGTTTTTTCTGTTGTTTATTGATGTATGTGAAAAATTGAGGTAATGATTGCTATGTTCTTTTCAAATGGTAACCTTTGTACTCTTAAAAGTTGAGTTTAACAAATCCATAAATTAAAAAAACTATTTGTATCATACATATAACACTATGATTCTTATTTTAAAATCCTTGTTAAGAGATTTGTAGGTTTTGGTAAATATATATTGGTGATTAGATATTTCTATTTGAGTCATGAGTCTCTTGAGTACTCATGTGCTTTATCGACATTATCGAATAAGAAATAATGTTATAATGTGAAATGATTCCTAAAAGCATCAATAGTGAGTGACCTTTTTCGTGTTTAACAGTGGCTCTTGAGTAAAATAAAAAAGAACTTTTATACTAAAATGTTACCATCCTTCATGATGGTGATTAAGGTGATGAAGCTTAGCTCCATTTTCCACTTTCCTATAGAAGTAAGGCTCAAATGCTGAATTTTATTAATTAGATAAGCCTGTTACCATAAACTTGATCATGAATGAATTAATAAGCCAACATTTCATTGCTAGTTTCAGTTGTTCTTGTGTGACATGTAGCTTCTTATAGTGATATTGAATTTGAGGGGTTTTGGTAGAGAAATCTGGTATTTCCTTACCAAAGAGGACAAAATCAGTTAGGGAGAGAGAAAGGGTATAGAATAAGGAGACAATTAAACTTTTGGAAATTCCAATTCTGCTTTTACAGTGTGATCCAATAGGTACAAATAAAGTTGTTTTGGGCCAAAACTAAATTATGCTAGGAATTACATAAATTCAGAAATTCTAAAGCTAGGGAATAAAATCCTTCAGCCATGTAGGTGCCTTTTCTGTTCTTCTAGGCCTATCAATACTCGAGCCTTCAAAATTCACCTTGTCCTCAAGGTATGGATCCAGAGAGACTGCTGGAAATGAAGCTGATTAGTCAATTTTTGAAGCTAGGTTCCATATGTAACTAGAATCATGTGTGGAAGATGGGGAAGTTAAGCGTCCGTCAACCTCGTGGGGTCCACGCGGTTGCTTGAAATCAGGAGAAGCATCAATTGAAGAGAGAAAGCTATAAGTTGAAATCAGACGCTTTTTTAGGAAATTGAAATTGGCAGAGAGGTTATTAACGTGAAATAGGGAAATTAAAGAGGGGATTATTTAGAGAATCAACGTGAAATGGGGAATTTAAAGGGCTTGTCTTGCTAGTCAGGGGGTCATACGGGTTTAGAGAATCAAAATTATTATTTGAAGAATCAAGGGAAATTAGAGGGTAAGTTTTGGTTTCTTCCATGTGAGAGACCGAGATTAGAGAGTCTTTTGTTTTCCCTGTTGTTCGCAACTTCGAAGGTTCGGGCAGAGAAAGGTGTTCGTTAAAGGCTTCGGTGAAGGGAGGGGCCATGTCTTCTAGAAGAGAGAGATTGGGCAAGAGCGTGAAATGCTTATGAAGGTCTTCATGGCAGGGTCGAAGTAAAGAAACATGGAAAACATTGTGCACGCAGGAAGATAAGGAAAGCAAGGTCGTAGGCTACCGCTTTGATGCGGCGTCTTATCTAAAAGAGGCCATAATATCTTTTTGTAAGCTTTTGAGAAACCCATTGGGGAACCGACTACTGCCTGTAAGGACGGAGATGCAAGAAGACCCATTCTTTGGGCTCAAAGGTAATATCAGCTCTGTGCTTCTTTACTTGAGATACCATTCTTTGTCTTGTGCTTATGAGGGTCTATTTAAGATTAGCTAAAATCTTTTGTCGCTCTTGTAGGGAAGACTCGAGGCTGCTGAGATTTGTGCTTCCTGGAATAAAATCTAGTATTGAGGGAGGAGGCCTACCATACACAGCTTGAAACAGCGTCATGCCTATAGTAGAGTGTATAGTGCTGTTGTACCAATATTCAGAAAGGTGGAGAAAATGGAACCATGAACAAGGGTAATTGCTTGTAAAGTAACACAGGTAAGCCTCTAATCCTCTGTTTAAAACTTCTATTTGACCGTTAAACTCTGGATGGTATGCAGAATTGAAATTTAATTTGGTTCCCTACAGCTTGAAGAAGGAAATCCAGAAGGCACCGAGGAAGACCTTGTCTTTGTCGGACATAATGGAACACGGTATGCCGTTAAGACGGTGTATTTCTACCATGAAGCATTCAACCAAGGTCTAATCTGTAAATGAAGCTGGAGGGTCAGAAAGTGGGTATACTTAAAGAGACGGTCTACAATGACTCAAATGACAGTGTGGCCATGGAATAAAGGTAATCCTATGATAAAATCCTTGTTAATGTCTTCCCATATTTTTGATAGAATTGGCAAAGGTTGAAGTAAGCCATATTTTTTTGATGGACGATACTTGTTCTCTTGGTAGGGAAAACAATGTCTAATTATGTGTTTAACGTCTGATCAAAGGGAAGGCCAGTAAAATAAGGCTGCAATACGAGCCACGGTGGGATTCACTCCTGAGTGTCCTAATAAAGGAGTCGCGTGATATTCAAGTAGTAGTTTGTTTCTGCAATCTGAATGGTGGTATGAAAATTTGTTCCTTAAAATATAGCAGACCTTGTTTCATGGTGTGGTTGCATGATTTTTCCATTAATTTCCTTGTAAGGTCGAGTCTTACAGGGGTCAAAAGGTACTGTTAGAGGTTTGAAATAATAGTGGGTATTAGGGAGGAGATGGCGTGGTACAGAGGTGTATCTGGGGTGGCTGTTTCAGATTCAGCTTATGTGAAGCTTCTGGATAAGGCATTTGTAACTCTGTTCTCCCTCCCAAGATGATATACAATCATATAAGTAAATCCTTGAAGCTTTAGTGCCTATTTCTGCTGCTCTGGTGTATTTATCCTTTGAGACATTAATCCTTGAGACTCCTCTGATCTGTAATTATTTTGAAGGTACTGTGAATGAGATACTATCATAATTTCTTAATAGCCTCAGTGATAGCACACATTTCTCAGGAGTAACCTGGGAGCGTTGTTGGCGAGGTGATAATTTCTTGCTAAAGAATGCCAGAGGAATTCCTTGCTGCGAAAGAATGGCCCCCAACACCACTTGTCAAGCATTTGTCTCGACATTAAAGGGAATGGTGAAATTAGGAAGTGCCAATGTAGAAAGGTTAGTCAATTGTTGTTTGAGTTATGTAAATGCCTTAGTGGCATCAAATGACCATGTAAAAGTATTTGATTTAAGAAGATCGGTGAGACGAGTGGCGAGAGTGGCGTAGTTGTGAACAAAATGCCGATAAAACCGGTGAGTCCCAAAAAACCTTAGAGAGTCGTGAGGGATTATGGTTCAGGCCAATAAATCATGGTTGGATCTTTGTAGGGTCTGGTTTAACTCCTTGTGCACAAATAAGATGTCCCAAGTATTCAACAGTAAGAGTAGCAAAGATGCATTTAGACAACTTAACAAAATAAGAATTTTGTAAAAGCAACTACAAAATCAACTTTAAATAAACCACATGATCCGTAAGGTTAGTGCTAAAAATCAAAATATCATCAAAAAACACTAACACAAAATGACATAAATAAGGTCGTAATAGATTAGTCATAGCTGCCTGAAATGATGATGGAGCGTTTGTGAGGCCAAAGGGCGTAACTAAAAATTTGTAGTGGCCATCAAAAGTGTGAAAAACAATTTTTTGAGTATCTTCGGGGGCCACTCTAATTTGATTAAAACCAGAGTGTAAATCTAACTTAGAAAAAATAGACGTACCTCTGAGCTCATCAATTATGGGAATGAGAAATTTGTCCTTGATGGTCACAGCATTGAGGGGATGGTAGTTGACACAAAGTTGCCAAGAGCCATTTTTTTCTACACCAGTAGAACCAAAGACCAAAATGGGCTAGTGCTAGGCTTAATGAGCACGCCCTTACTTAGATCAAAGATAAGTATTGTAACGTCCTAGGTTATTTTTGCATTTATTTTTATTCAAACGATTACATCTTACAATAATTTTTTTCTTTTTTGTGGAAATTAATCGATATTTAGAGAAAAAGCAATTTAATTTGAAAACAGCGGATGGAAGAAAGGGAAATCAGAGCGTCTCGCTTGAGCGAGGCCCCTACTCGTCTAAGCGAGATTCCGGACTCTCACTTAGATGAGGTGTTATTCGTTGAACGAACACCTTTCACACATCAGATTATACAAAACATGCAACCGGACTCCCAAAACTTCGCTCTAACAAATGGTCCTGTGAACCCAAGGAGTTACCATAGCTACCATGAAAACATATGCACATAATAGTAATATATTTTTGAAATATATTTTTCATTCCATCTGGTCTTAATTAAACACAACTAATAATTATAATACGAAGTTTTTGTACACACATAAGAATCTATAAAGAGTCACTCAAATTCATTTGGACCCTGGCACCGTTCTCCCCCTTGGCGCGGCTCCATGACTCCTTCCCCCTCCCTGTCTCTGGTTACTAAAAAAAAAATATGCAAGGATGAGTGTTTGGCATTATAATTAATATAGAACGGAATTTAACACTATATATGCATAGTGATACAAACACATCAAGCATCGCCTGTAAGCAAGCACACCGAAACATAGTGTATTTCATGCAATAACTGTATTAGACCAACTACACAATCTCCATCACATTCCTCACATTCATCACATTCATCACATACATCACATTCATCACATACATCACATTCATCACAACTGACTCTCATATAATCTGACTCCTAGTATCCGGATACTAAAGGATTGGCCTTCAGCTGGGGGTCCTACTTGACACCCCGTGAACCCTGCTTGGTTCACCGAGTCCTGCTTGACTCTCCACCTCGACCACTGGGTCCTATTTGACCACTGGGTAGCTCAACTGGGCACGAAAACCACGGGAGCCGGAAATGAGGGGCTATCATATACCGTCGGCCATCCCATACCACATAATCATTCAACAGTTTACCTTTCTCACAATAATATCAATTTCTCATCACTCGGGTAGCCTGCTTTCTAACCCGACGTCACATAACACTGATCATTTCACATTAGATTCACAAGATCATACATGATAAACTTATCCACATCTGATCATCCACAAATTAATAAACTCAGTCACACATGCACAGCATAAACACACAATTACGTTTAACAACATTTTCCTTAGTCTGTTTACGTTACCTCAAAGACCTGAATAAGAAGTGAGTCCTATTCTAATTAATTATAACCCGAACACCCCCCCTTACTTTGGTTCCACGCTTCGATGATCTGCTCTCTGTGCCGATTTCTTTCTCTGAGCACCGGTTCTGCAATCTCAACTCCTTCACTCAGTCTTCCGTTGCTTAGCCTACTACCTACGGATCATGAAGTACAGCTTCATCACTTCAACGTCCTTAGTTCATGGACAACATTTGGGCTCACACTCACAGAGGAGTGGAGAACAGCCACGAATATAGCCATGCATGGCTCTTAACGGCCAAAGAATAAAAGAAATAAGGGAATTACAATTGGATTGGATCATTAGACTCACCTTGAAGTCTCGATCACAGGAATGGGGTTAAATTGAAGTTCAGACACAAATGGAGTCTCTCTCCAGTGCATGCAGATCAGCGTTAAGAGAGAAGAGTAAAACGAAAGAGGAGGAATAGACCAACAGCAAGGTAACTTGTAAAATAATGAAGAGGGAAAGAAGAGAATTTCCTTATATATATATAGCTCATGGGCAAGATCGTCTTTTCCTTTATTTTATTTGTATTCTTACTAAATTTAATCAATTTTTCACTATTTTAAACTATTGCATCGTTATCAAATCAATTACACGTGTTTATTCCCTCAACGTTTAAGTATTCACAATCCTCTAATAATTCGCAAGAGTATAGGCCCGATATAAATATTGGCCCCCGACGTCTTAACTTAGTGTTCATACCTCGGAAATCCGAGCTACAACCTGATAGATCGGATATCTCATCCGTGCTCACCTCATGGTTACCTACATCCGTTGTTTCAGTCATCGTGAGGTTAATCCGGTCTCTAACCCCGTGTGAGGCGCTCTCCTCACAACGGTTGGACCAGACCGCCTAGCCCTGCCCGCTCATCTCCTACACTTCCGATCTTTAACTCCGCCTGCTCGCGCTTCAGATACCAACCTCGACACCGGCTTTTCCAATCTTTGGCTCGGACAGGACAAATATTAAATAAAACTTCTAAAATATTTACTAACATTTCCCATTTCTTATAATTCTCATTAAAACATCAGGGACGTTACACCCACCCCCCTAAAAGGAGATTTCGTCCCCGAAATCAGTGTTCCGGTTGAAAAAGATGAGGGTACATTCGTCTCATATCGGATTCTAACTCCCAAGTGTAGTTTATCCAATGTAAATTCTGCCACTTCACCTTCACCAGCGGTACCTCCTTGTTCCTTAACCGTTTGGTTTGATGCTCTTCAATGCCGATTGGTACTGCCTCCACCATCAAGTTTTCCTTCACTTCAATGGAGTCACTTGGTACAATCATGGTATCACACGGAATGTAGGCTCGAAGTTGCGATACGTGGAACACGTTGTGAATATTAGTCAATGATTGGGGAAGATCCAATCGATAAGCGACTTCGTCAATCCGTTCTAGTATTTGGTATGGTCCAATGTACTTCGGATTAAGCTTTTGGCTCTTCAAAATTCGACCTACACCCTTAGTTGGTGAAATCCTTAGGAACACCCAATCACCCACTTGGAATTCAAGAGGTCTATTTCGATTGTCATAATAGCTCTTTTGCCGATCTTGAGCAATTTTTATCTTCTCTCGGATTAATACGATTTGCTCATTCATCTCTTGAATCATCTCAGGCCCCAGATGAAGGGCATCGCCGTTCTCATTCCAACATAATGGAGTACGACATTTCCGACCATAAAGAGCTTCGTATGGAGCCATCCCAATGCTGCTGTGGTAACTGTTATTATATGCAAATTCCACCAAGGGCAAGTATTTCTCCCATGATCCGCCCTGTTCCAGTACACATGCCCTTAACATATCTTCAAGAGTCTGTATAGTCCGTTCTGATTGGCCATCGGTTTGGGGATGGTAGGCTGAACTCAATTTGAGCTCAGTACCCAATTGTTGTTGTAAACTCCCCCAAAACCTTGAAGTGAATCGGGGATCCCGATCGGAGATAATGCTTGAGGGCACACCATGCAGTCGTACGACCTCAGCAATGTACAACCTAGCTAATCGATCTAGCGACCACTTCATATTTATTGCCAGAAAATACGCACTTTTGGTTAGTCGATCTACAATCACCCAAATCGCGTTGTATCCGGTTTGAGTGCGGGGTAGTCCGGACATGAAGTCCATGGTGATACCTTCCCACTTCCAGATCGGAATTTCTGGAGGTCGAAGCAAACCTGGAGGTCGTTGATGCTCAACCTTGCACTTCTGGCATATCACACAGGATTTCACATACTCGATTATCGCCTTCTTCATGTTTGGCCACCAAAATTCCTTTCTTAAGTCATGATACATTTTGGTTACTCCCGGATGTATACTCAAAGAGCTCTTGTGTGCTTCTGATAACACCGCCTGCCTGAAATCTCCATGTGTAGGCACCACTACTCGGTTCTTGAATCTCCATATACCATCATTACCCCTATTTATCTCCACATTTTTGCCTTGGGTCTGAGTATCAATCAGCCTCAGTAACTCTTTATCGTCTTTTTGTGCAGCTACCATCGACTCCAGAAATTCGTTGGAGATTTTTAACATTCCGATTGTCATTCGGTTTGGTGCGTTCATAACAACTCCAACATTCATATCTCTAAAACTTTCCAGCAATTCCTGTTCTCTACCCATTAAGTACGCCACATGCAGTACCTTTCTGCTTAGCGCATCTGCCACAACATTCGCTTTTCCCGGGTGATACTTCAAATCAAAATCATAATCCTTCAAATACTCTACCCATCTCCTCTGTCTCATGTTTAACTCCTTTTGATCAAATAAATACTTTAGACTCTTGTGATCACTGAATACTACAAAGCGAGCTCCATACAAATAATGACGCCAAATCTTCAGCGCGTACACTACTGCTGCAAGTTCCAGATCGTGAGTCGGGTAATTCTCCTCATGTGGCCTTAATTGCCTCGAAGCATAAGCAATTGCCCGATCAGCTTGCATCAACACACACCCCAATCCAAATTTGGATGCATCACAATATACTTCAAATTCCTGTATTACATCGGGCAGTGCAAGCACAGGGGCAGTCGTTAAACATCGCTTAAGGGTTTGGAAGCTTAATTCACACTTCTCCGACCACACGAAGGGGTTTTCTTTCCTTGTTAACCGAGTCAGAGGGAGTGCTATCCGAGAGAACCCCTCTATGAAACGTCGATAGTATCTAGCTAATCCGAGGAAACTCCTGATTTCAGTTATTGATTTCGGCCTCTCCCAAGCCATAACCGCCTCAATTTTTGTCGGATCAACTGAGATTCCCTCTTGAGAAATTATATGCCCCAAGAATTGTACACTACTCCTCCAGAAATCACACTTAGATAGTTTAGCGTACAACTTCTTCTCACGAAGTACTTGTAAAACAAGTCGAAGATGTTGAGCATGCTCCTCGTCCGACCTCGAATATACCAAACTATCATCAATGAATACCACCACAAACTGGTCCAAGTACGGTTGAAAAGTCCGATTCATATAATCCATAAAAATGGCAGGAGCGTTTGTTACTCCAAAGGGCATTACTACGTATTCGAAGTGCCCATAACGAGTCCGAAATGCTGTCTTTGGGATATCCTCCGACCTCACTCGGATTTGGTGGTATCCCGACCTCAAGTCAATCTTAGAGAACACAACGGCGCCTCGCAACTGGTCCAGTAAATCATCAATCCGAGGTAGCGGATATTTATTTTTGATTGTCAGTTTGTTCAGCTGCCGGTAATCAATGCACATCCGCATACTACCGTCCTTCTTCTTTACCAGTAACACCGGAGCACCCCAGGGTGAGGCACTAGGTCGGATAAAGCCCATTTCCAGTAATTCGTTTACTTGTTTCTTCACTTCGGTTAATTCCACCGAAGACATTCTATATGGCGCTCGGGACACAGGTTCTGCCCCGGGAATCAAGTCAATAGAGAAATCAATCTCCCGACTGGGAGGTAGCTCTGGAATTTCTTCCGGAAAAACGTCAGGAAATTCACTAACAATCGGAATATCATTTAGCAGGAGGTTATGCCGGCCCTCCGAAGCGAATAAAACAACATACGTGGTTAAGACATCGCTCACCCCGTTCTTCACGTCAAGTTCCTGGGAGAAAACAATATTCTTCCGATAACAGTCGACCAACACATGATTAGCAGCAAGCCAATCAAGACCTAGAATAACGTTTAAGTCCTTCAAGGGTATACAAATAAAATTTACTCAAAAAGTACGGGCTTCTATTTGCATCGGCAGTTCCCTACACACTGTAGTTGCACGGAAAGTAGAACCAGTTGGAGTGGAAACAATAAGAGCGTTCTCCATTAAACTGATTGATAGACCAAGCCGTCGCACACAACTTTCCGAAATAAAGGAATGGGTGGCACCTGAATCATAAATCACATCAACCAGATAACCACAGATGAGGCACTTACCCTGTACCAGATTGTCATTCCTCGTAGCTTCTAAAGCATCAAACGCAAATACACGTCCGGTCATGGCGTTCTGAGCATCGCTAGATTGGGCGTCATATCTTCCCGCTTGTGGGTTCCCTCTACCAGCTCCATTCCGACCTCCTCTCGAGAAGTTGGAACTCCGAGTCCCAGAAAAGTTAGTTCGGTTATCCATCCTACCCTGCTGCTACCTTTTAGGACAATCGGGCCTGAGGTGCCCTGGTCGTCCGCACTGGAAGCACACAATCTGATTAGCTTGGCAATGTTTGGCAATGTGTCCTTCCTAACCACAATTGTAGCATGTACGATTCCCAGGGGGATTACCCGATCGACCAGTGGAACCTCGGCCAGAGGAGGATGAGGAGGTAGCAGAAGACTTGCAGCCCCGAAAGAATTGACCCATCCTCTTGAAGCTGAATCCTTTTGCCTTCAATGGCTTTTTATCTCTTGGCTGGGACATCCTTTGCAACTGCACTTCTTTAGTCAGTCTTGCTTTGTTCACCAAGGTCGGATAGTCCCTAATCTCCATCGGTACGATTACACTACGGAGCTCAATCCGTAGTCCAGCTTCGTATTTGGCGCACTTGCTACCTTCAGTCCCTTCTAACGAGAAAGGGTGGTAAAAATCACACAGCTCATCAAACTTGCTGGTGTACTCAGCTACAGACATCCGGTCTTGCTCTAACTTCAGGAATTCCATTTCTTTCCGGATTTTGTAGTTGTCTGGGAAGTATTTAACAAGGAACCTCCTTCGAAAATTTACCCATACCAACGGCTCATTAGCTGCGTTCATCTGCACCTTCATACAGGACCACCATACTCTAGCCTCATCTTTTAGTTGGTAAGTAGCAAATAAAACCTTTTGCTCTTCAGAGCACTCAAAATATTCAAAAACCTGCTCGATATCCCTAATCCAGATATATGCCCCATCGTAGTCGTGTCCCCCTTTGTAAGTCAGAGGATTCCTTTTCAGGAATTTATCCAGAGTGGGACCGGACTCGGTCCTACTCATCAGTTGAGTAAATCTAGAGAAGAAATCATCTCTTCCCCCAGAACTGGTCTCTCCGTCCATTTAGTAACTCTACAATGGGTAAACACATCACCATTAATAACCAAGATCAGTCAGGGGATCATAGATTTACCTTATATTCATAGAATACTACGCCAGTGGAGTGCCAAGGGAACGGTGCCAGACCACACACAATCTCAACACAACAAATTACAATTAACTTTCAGAAAACTATCACAATCACTAGATCGGCCCACACACCGGCTCTAGAAAGAACCGCTCTGATACCAAGTGTAATGTCCTAGGTTATTTTTGCATTTATTTTTATTCAAACGATTACATCTTACAATAATTTTTTTCTTTTTTGTGGAAATTAATCGATATTTAGAGAAAAAGCAATTTAATTTGAAAACAACGGATGGAAGAAAGGGAAATCAGAGCGTCTCGCTTGAGCGAGGCCCCTACTCGTCTAAGCGAGATTCCGGACTCTCACTTAGACGAGGTGCTATTCGTTGAACGAACACCTTTTGCACATCAGATTATACAAAACATGCAACCGGACTCCCAAAACTTCGCTCTAACAAATGGTCCTGTGAACCCAAGGAGTTACCATAGCTACCATGAAAACATATGCACATAACAGTAATATATTTTTGAAATATATTTTTCATTCCATCCGGTCTTAATTAAACACAACTAATAATTATAATACGAAGTTTTTATACACACATAAGACTCTATAAAGAGTCACTCAAATTTATTTGGACCCTGGCACCGTTCTCCCCTTAGCGCGGCTCCATGACTCCTTC
The DNA here is from genome assembly GCA_037962975.1 of Clitoria ternatea. NCBI lineage: Eukaryota > Viridiplantae > Streptophyta > Magnoliopsida > Fabales > Fabaceae > Clitoria > Clitoria ternatea. Next base: position 99,189,534 of record CM075674.1, on the reverse strand, counting down.
CCCCTCCCTGTCTCTGGTTACTAAAAAAAAATATGCAAGGGTGAGTGTTTGGCATTATAATTAATATAGAACGGAATTTAACACTATATATGCATAGTGATACAAACACATCAAGCATCGCCTGTAAGCAAGCACACCGAAACATAGTGTATTTCATGCAATAACTGTATTAGACCAACTACACAATCTCCATCACATTCCTCACATTCATCACATTCATCACATACATCACATTCATCACAAGTATGGTCATAGAATCTTTCTAGGTATGCGGGTATGTATAGGGTTTCATTGTTACAGGTAAGGAGTTAGGAAGCAATGGGATGTGGTGAGTGTGGTCTCTGAAAGGAGGGAGGCCTTGAGGTTTAGTAAAGACCTTGGAAAATTGGGTTAAAATGGTAGTGATGGTTGTAGGGAGGTGATTAGGGAAATTAGGAGATGATTCAAACTGGGGATTAGTGGTAAGAGAAATTGTAGGGATTAAGGTGTAAATATGAGCAATAGAATGAGTGTGGGATAAGCGAATCAATTAGTGAAAAGAGATAGATTGGGGTGTAGAAGGGTCACCAATGAGAGTAATGAGAGTTAAGTCCACAGTAAATATTATGCAGGGTATAGAAAAATCAGAGGTAATGGAACCCAATGAACTAAGCCATTCGATTCCAAGAACACAATCAGCTCCTTTAATGGGTAACAGGTAGAAGGGAATATCAAAAGTGTTGCCTTGTATTTTTAAGGGAGTATTTGGGCAAATACCACTACAATGGATGTAAGCACCATTGCCAACCATAACAGGGAATTGGGGAATATTGGTAATAGGGAGGGATAAGAATTTGGCCAAGCAAGATTGGAGGACGTTGTGACAGTTGCCTGTGTCTACAAGGATAGTGACTGTGTGGCCATTGATAGTTCCAAGAAATTTAAGTGTCTTAGGTGAACCAGAGCCAGTGACGGCGAGGTGGGATAGTTGGAAGTAGACACTAGAGGGTTCAAGGGGTGTGTGTCTTGAGAATGGGAGGGCCCAATAATATCAAGGTCAGGTTGGCAATCATCATCTAATAATAAGAGAAAAAGTTTAGGCTGACAACAATGACCATAAGTATACTTTGAATCACAATTATAACAGAGGCCTTGAGCATGCCTCTCTTGCATTTAGGCCTGGGTGAGGCGCTTAAGGGGTAGTTGGGTTTTAGGTGTGGGTAAGATTCCTGTAGTAGTGGGGGAAGAAGGGTTATATGGGGTGGTTTTTGGTAAAATTGGGGATAAGGAGTATAAATTTTGGGATTTAGGTTTTGAAAAGGAAATAGTGGTATCCAGGTATTTACTCTCAATAAGCTTAGCCAGACTGATAGCGTGAGAAATAGAATAAGTCTTTAAGATGCTGAGCTCTCATTGGATTTCTGGTTTCAGCCTAGAGAGAAAACAGTTGAGGATTATCTCAGAGGTAAGGCCAACGATTTGGTTGCAAAGTTTCTTAAAAGTTTGCTGGTATGCAGAAACAGAGGTGGTTTGTTTCAATTTAAAAAAGTAGCTTGGTGATTTTCGTAAGAAGGGGGTCCAAATCGCACCTCTAAAGCATGCACAAAAGCTTCCCATGTGGAAAGCTGATGGTTGTTAAACATCCATTTGAACTAACTTAATGCATCACCTTTCATATAGAAGGAGATGAGCTTCAAGCGTTGGGGGGGCACATGGTGGAGGGTAAAAAATTGTTTAGCTTGAAAAAGTCAATCTAATGTATTAGATCCACCAAAGGGAAGGAGCTGTAGTTTGGGTGGTTTGACAGTGTTTGAAGGGGATGGGTGGTTATGGAGGGTAGTCTGAGGAATAGGGTGAGAAATAGGCTAGGTAAAGGGCTCGTGAAATAGGGGCTGGGTGGGAATTGGTTGTATGAACATTAGTTGGGTGAAAGGCTGTCGAATGTTATCATTGGAGGGGATAACTATACCATCAAGGCTAAAATGAAAGGTTGTGGGGATAGTATTAGTTAGGGAGGTGGTGGAGATGGAGGACAATCTACTAAGGACGGTAGCTAGCACCCGTGTGACAGCTTCTAGGCGAGCATCCATGGAGGCTACTAGCCGGTCATACTACACATCATTGGAGGATTAGAGGGACTGTATTTTTTCATTAAGGGAGTGGAGAGCTTCTTCCATAGAAGGCTTGGGAGAGAATGAAAGCACCAATTTGGTAGAGAAATCTGGTATTTCCTTACCAAAGATGACAAAATCAGTTAGGGAGAGAGAAAGGGTACAGAACGAGGAGACAATTAAACTTTTGGAAATTCCAATTCTGCTTTCCCAATACAATCCAACAGGTACAAATAAAGTTGTTTTGGGCCAAAACTAAATTGGGTCAGGAATTACATAAATTCAGAAATTCTAAAATTAGGGAATAAAATCCTTCAGCCATGTAGGTGCCTTTTTTGTCCTTCTGGGCCTATCAGGTTTAAAAAGCCATTTCCTTTGCAGTAGGTAAGAACCACCACTTAGCTCATGATGAATTATTTAGTCCTAGAAAGTGTATGAAAAATCTATATAGGATTAACTGATCTTTGAAACACTGAGAGTTTGAAACACTGCTTTCAATGGATTAACTGATTTTCAATTTGTATCTAATATAATTGCTTCACACCCTTTTACGTTGTTACTACTAGACATGGTTGATTACCTTATTTCCTCATTCCTAGGTGCTCATGACCAGTGCTCATTTTTCTCTCGACATATAAAATGTATGAGGCTTCAGTCTCTTCCAGAGCTCCTACAATCTATTGAAGTGTGGATGCCACTAATTATACATCCTTGGAGACAGTGTTTGCGCCTCTGATTACTGATAGCACTACTGTAGGAACACAATATTTCTTTCCTTCGAAAATTGTGTTAAATTTATCATGATAGATGCTCACATTTGAAAAAAGAATGTAGTGTATGTTCATTAATCAACAAAAATAGAAAGGAGTAATCCATGTTAGCTTTTCAAATCAAAGGTGATGTCTAATTATCCACCAACCTGTTATTTTCTCAAGAAGTACAGTTCCAAATTGGTTCAATTATCAGTCAATACCGTTGAACTCTTACATTCTTCACAATCCAACATATGTAGTTTTTCATTTATACATGTTTAATTAAGCATGTCTGTTAAGGCTCGAATGGAGTTTCAATAACATGGTTTTAATAGTCACATATGAGTTCAAATCTACTATAGGCAGTTTTTGTTACACATAGGGTAAAGGATATGGTTTGTGGCCAGTATGTCTCAGGTAGCTATTCTAAAAGAAGTGCTTATAAATGGCTTATTGGTCAAAAGCTGCAGCTTGGACAACATACAAGTTTCAAGCATATTTGGAAGGCCAAAGTTATTTAATCCGTGAAGTTTTTATAGTTTGGCTTTTAAGTATTATTTGCCTACAAATGTCAGGAGATTTCAAAGATACGTAACTATGGATGTAGGCTGGTCTTCAATTAAGGAAAACTTGTCATTGTCGGAAGAGTAACCTGGTGCTCAATGATGCAATGAAGTGTGAGTGTCTTATGTGTTTTTTGTCAACTAAGTGTCTTATACTGGGCCTTAGTCTTTTTTTTCATTCTTGTCCTTCTAGATGTATCCAAAACCAATTAAACAAATTTTGGTCCATAGTTGTAGCTACAACACTTTGTTTATCAAATATGCTAATATATATAGAATTATCCGTTCCATTTTGCTTCATTCCTATTTTGATATTTGGTATCTAATCTAATTCTAATAATCTAAGTTGTAAGTTATAAAACATTATATTACTTTTGTAAAAAATACTTTTTATGCAAATAGTATTTTCTAAAACATTTAAATTTCAGTATATAACTAAATGCATATGAAATTTTAAAAAAAAAATAAAAGATATTTTCCCAAAAAACAATATAAGGTATCAAGATAGATTTTGAAAAGCGAAAACAATTAAATAGTTTTAAAATTGAATTCATTTGGCTATTCAATAGGTATAGAAGTTTTGTAGTATTAAACTCAATTTTCCAAAAATATTTTATACTAGTTATATATATATATATATATATATATATATATATATAATTTCTTTTATTCTTTATTTACATAAATCATAATTTCATGTATGACACACAAGTGGCTTCCATATGAATTTTAACTTATATTTCAATGTTAAGGTGGATATTATTTACAACATTAAATTTTATTATAACATTTATCTAATCAACTCACGCTAAAAAATTGTCATTAAAAAAATTTATCCATTGATAACATATATATATAGTAAAATTAACAATAAACGTATAATTATTTGTTAAATATATAATAATTTAAGTCTTAAAAAACATTTATATTTTTACCATGTAAAGTGGGGATCTTAATCTAGTTTGATTATAAATTGTGAGATGTTTAGTTTTAAGCATGTTAATAAGAGTGCTAGTAAAGTGGCCGATTTCATGGCTTTCGTTGCTTTTAATTCATCAACAACCTATGGTTTGATGTTTATCCTCTTAGGTTGTTGGAGGCTTGCTTTCATCAACTCATTGTTCCAGTTGGTTCTCGAATGAATTTTCTTTTAACCTTAAAAAAATGCTTGTTTGAACCAATATTTATTTTTCTCCATCATATAAAACGTTATAACATAATTCTACGTCTTTTATTCTTTTCTTACTTTAAATTGTAGAAAAGAATTATAAAAGAAAGTTTCTTATATGTATACAAGTGAAAGTACTTTAAAAGTACAAACTATTTTTTTTTAGAAAATTTCTAATATGTCACATTAATTGAAATTATACTATGGACATTTTCATTATTGATTAGCATGCAAAATACTTGCAACGGAGTATACATGTAACGTGGACTAGGAAAAAAGAAAATTCTGCTACAAACCGCCAGCAATAAAGTCCCGCAAACGAAAAAATACTAATGGAAACAACGCTGAATTGACCCCTTCACTTCCAAACACTCGAGAATCGTTTCTTTATAATCTTTTCTCCCATGTACCTGAATCATTTTAACCAAAGGTTTGTTAAAAGCGATATTATTGTTCACTCCAACTTGAATCTAATTAAAATAATGTATGAAAAATTAAGAGATACATATATATACAGAAACAGCTGCATGCATGCTTATATACCTTCCGAGCATCATTACAGTAGCTTAAGGATTAGTCCCTGCCGAGCGATGAAAAGTTTATCCATTAATTCATCTGAGAGATTCCTCACCAATAATCTTATAATTATGATCAACAACCCTACCAGATTGACACCCTCCATGATAATGCCAAATTCGGACAGTGTCTATGCAATACTGTTCCAAAGAAAATGCAGCATTAGCATCTTTTGGCCTATTAGAGCTTGTACAGACATGTTGATACCGGAAACTTGAGAATGCGTTGGAGTTTACCACATCAATGATGGTTTTCATGCCTTCAACACACATCCTCAAGTCTTCTGCATCCTTGAAATAGTTGAATGTAACTGAAGGGTTGTCATTGGGACTAGTTGTTATCAGCTCCATATGACACGTTGACCCTGGTCTCAATCTTTTCAAATATCACTCATCCTTTAAGATATGGATTGGCTAATAATCGGCTTCTTGGGGATACACGGAGGCTTGTGATGAGCAAAACCATACACAACAACACAATAATCCAAAATACACAGCAGAAATAATTCTTTAAACTTGCAAGAATCAATAAGAAGCAACAATAACAAAAATAATAGTAGCCACAAGAATAATCACGCAAGGAGACACAACAATTTTTAACGTGGAAAACCCTCTCAATGTGAGAAGTAAAAACCACTAGCACAAGCTAGTCAATCAAGTTCCACTAAGATCAAATAATGAGTACAAGAGAGTCCAATTAAGTGCTCAAATTCGTGCAAACACCAGTCAAACGCAACAAAGCAACAAAGCTTACAATAGAGAACCAAAAGGAATAAAATCTCCCAAAAACACAGCTTCTGGCCAAACACAATTTCTCCCGACCAAAACCTTCAATCGACGATCCCAACTACCAGAATAAAGAGCCATATGTTAGGAACCTGCGGTTAAATTTATAGCCCAATCCAACGGTTAACAAGGCATCAATCGCGATTTGAAGAATGTTGCACCAAAGAAAAACTATTTATTGCATGGTTTTTCTCTCTTCTTTTCTCTCTCGATCTACAACGACTTTTTTCTCTCATACACATTATTTTTGCCTACTACCTTTAGATTAAGTGAGGCAAATGGACTTAATAAGTTTAGGCTTTTGACACGTAGTTGGGAGCCCAAACCTAGGGATAAAAATGGGTCAGGTCATTCATTGGGGCCCGTGGCCCAGCCTGTTTAAAGCCTACATAGGTTAGGCTTGTCGGGCTAGAAGGCTAGGCTTAAGCTTTTATAAAGGTCTTTTTAACTAAACAGGTCAAGCTATAGACTTTCTAAAAAGACTTTAAAGCCCAATAGGCTGACCTGTTTAATTAGATTAATTATTAATTAGTTATATGTTTATATTTACATAATATAAATTAATATTATAAATTTATAATTAAAAAAATTAGGAGGGAAGGGAACATAAAATTTTTTAGGTTGTTCTTGGACTTTTAAAAGTCTCACTATAAATAGACCTTTTAAACATAGTTTTAAACGGGTCAGACCTTTAAACATGCTAGACTAGGCCTTAAAAAATAGCCTATGACAGGCTAATAGGTCAGGCTCAGGCCTTGAAAATTTGATGTAGGTCAGGCTCAAACCTTTCAAAGCCCGGCCTGGCCTAGCCCATTTCAATCCCTACCCAAACCCAACATATCTCCCCTCACAACTATGTAGAAAGGACCGCCAATCCGGCGATCTTACAACAAGTTCCAAACTTGCATCTCTGTAATGTCTTAGTCATCATATCAACATCGTTGTCATCGGTATGAACTTTAGCCAACTCCAATAACTTAGCATCCAAAACATCATGTATCCAATGATACCTCACATCAATATGTTTGGGTCTAGAATGGAAAGTTGAATTCTTACCAAGATGGATAGCGCTCTAACTATCAGAGAACAACAAATATTGGTCTTGTATAACTTGTAAGAATTTCTTCACCCAGATTAACTCCTTACACACTTCAGTAAGTGCAATGAACTCTGCTTCCATGGTTGACAATGCTACACACCTTTATAGCCTTGATTGGCAAGCCACAACTCCCCCTATAAACTTAACCAAATAGCTTGAAGTGGACTTTCTGAAATTGATGTCTTCAGCCATATTTGAGTCTGAGTAACCCACAAAGTAGGATTTTTACCACCAAAACAAAGCCTCAAACCACTAATACCACGAAGATACCTTAAAATTCATTTCACAATATTCCAATGCTCTCTACCTGGATTTGATAAATATTGACTGACTGTACCAACGACATATGTAATATCAGGTCTAGTACATACCATTGCATACATCAAACTACTCATTATAGAGGCATAAGGAACTTTGCTCATATTTGTCTTCTTAGCTTCATTTGAAGGACTTTGATTAATGTTCAGTTTAAAGTAAGCTGCAAAAGGAGTGCTCACAGCCTTAGCATTTTCCATTTGGAATCTCTATGACACCTTTTTGATGCAGTGCTCCTGTGATAGCCAAAGTTTCTTCTCTTTACTATCATAAGTGATTCTTATACCGAGAATTTTTCTAGCGGCTCCCATGTTTTTCATGACAAATGACTCACCCAGTTGATTCTTTAACCTGACACATTTGGAAGTGTTCTTCCCAACAATAAGTATATCATCAACATACAATAACAGGATAATAAAATCATCATCAAAAAACCTTTTAACAAAGACATAATGATCAAAAGTAGTCTTCTTGTAGCCTTGCTCACACATAAAAGACTCAAACTTCTTATACCACTGCCTTGGAGCCTACTTTAGACCATATAGGCTCTTTCTTAGCCTACACACATAGTCTTCATTGCCTTTAACCTAAAAGCCATTAGGTTACTTCATATAAATCTCTTTCTCCAAATCACCATGAAGGAATGTGATTTTCACATCCATTTGCTCTACCTTCAAATCAAGAGTAGCGATCAAACTTAAAATTGTCCTAATGGATGACATCTTCACAACTGGTGAGAAAATCTCATTAAAGTCAACGCCCTTTCTCTATCTGAAGCCTTTTACCACTAATATGGCTTTGTACCTTGGAGATGTAGAAAATTTCATTAACAGCTTGATTAAATCTTCTCTTTGTTCTCTACTCAGGGCAGTGTCAATCTTGACTTCCTTTCTATTCTCCTTATTCCCTAAATTGATGATCTTAACTATGTCTAGGTAGGGTTGAATCCCTTCATCCTCTTGCTCTAACAACCTTGTCAGCTCGGGCGGTGGCTCACAATCTTCCCCACTTTCCTCATCAGCGTAATCAACTAGATGATTGAAGTCGTGAAACGGGATTGTGATCTCACTATTCTCAAGAGAGTCATTTTCAGATCTTCAATTTAGTGTGTTATGGCAAATGAAAAAACAGGAACAAGCAAGTAAAGAGAAGGATTCAAAGCAAGGATAAAGGAAACAAGAAGAGTTTTTTTTTCATTTCGATACGCGTTTATTGATGAAAATGATAAAAACAAGTTTTTTTGCCCTTATTACATGGAAGAGTCCCAAAGCCTTAGGCAGAGCAGAGGGAAAAACAAGTACTTAAAGCATAAACAAATTACTTTGGTGAAACATTCAAAGTTGTGGGGAGCTCGACGGCCTCCCAGTTATGAAGTTCTTGGCCCGGTGGACAAGCAATTACAAAACCAGCACTATCACAGAGACTTTCTTCAATGACGGCCACTTGGTCTGGAGGCATCAGTCCGGCGCTCCGAAAGCTCTGGTAGAGATCACAGATGAGGACTCTCGCAGTATAAGGTTCTCTGCCGGTAAGACTGGCAGCCCTTCTTTCTATTTTCTTCTCCTCTACCCTTTTTTTGTCGGCAGCTGTGGGCCAGTATCCCAATCCAAAACCATTTCTATTCTCAAGCAGGCGTATAGGTTCCACTTTACCATTCAAAGCACGTCCTAGCCCTCTTCCAGGTTTATACCCTTGCATAATCTTTGCCATCACTAAAGATGCACTTTGCATGTAAGCTTTAACCATTATGGCTTCTTCCCCCACATAGGTGGCGTTTGCTATCTCTAATGCTTGGAAAGAGGTTTCAAGGGCCTCTTTCGCTGCCTCGATGTAAGGGGTTGTCAGGGGTTTATTGACCAGAAGGTCTTCTTCACCAGAAATGATTATCAATTTGTTGTCAATTATGAACTTTAGTTTTTGGTGCAGGGTAGAGGGGACCACTCTAGTGGAAAGGATCCACGGCCGGCCTAATAAATAGCTGTAGGCAGGCAAAATATCCATGACTTGAAAAAGGATCTGGAACGTGCATGGCCCAACCTGTATGGGTAGCTCAATCTCGCCCATGACCTCCCTTCGAGTTCCATCAAAAGCTCGTATTACTGTGGCACTCAGCTTCATATAATTCCCATCAAATGGTAACTTGGCCAATGTAGATTTTGGCATGACGTTGAGGGATGACCCATTATCAATAAGTACTTTTGCTAAGATGTAATCTCGGCACTTCACGGAGATATGGAGAGCTTTGTTGTGCCCTATTCCCTATATCAGTATTTCATCATCAGTGAAGGTCAGATAGTTGTCTGCAATAATATGCCCCACTATTCCTTGAAACTTATTATGAGCCTCGTTCAGGACCTTCATCAACATCTTTCGATATGGCTCAGAGCTCATCAGTAATGATAATAGAGAGATTTTTGCAGGAGTATGGGTCAGTTGGTTAAGCACTTGATATTCTCTTTGACAAATAAACTTTAGGAATTCATGGCTTCTTCATCGGTCACAGCCCTTTTGGTTTCACCACTAGCTTCTTCTCCGCCTACCTTGGCTTTCTCGGTAATTTGATCCTTCTTTGGCTCTGGAGGGGCTATACTCTTCCACTTCAGGTTACTCCTCCTACCCCAACAATATTCGTGACGGACGAAGGAGACGAGTCGCTTGTTGCCGAGCTTGCAACAATCACATCTGCGTTGTACTTCTAAGGGACGGCCTGAGAATCTTTGAACGCAAATGGGGTAGGTGCTTGAATAGTGATAGTTGGTTGTACAGAAATGGGAGCCGCTGAAGGGTTCCTGGTGTAGAAAATTGTCAAGGGCTTAGGGATTCGTGCCCCTGTCTCTTCCTCAACCATATTGACCTCACCTCCATGACGCTTACAGACCTGCATAATATGGTTGTTCATGAGGCTCTGAAGGACCTCACAGAAGCCTTGGTGTTCGACAGTCTACTTGTAATCATGTTCCACGCTCCAGGTCTCTTCAATTAATCCACTTTCAAGCAAAAAGGAATGAACTAACCTTAATGGCATTCTTATGTCAGCAACATTCTTAACGCACTCCTCATCATTTTCCATGGCGTTGACCCCTGAATTTCCATGGTTAGGTAGGGGATTCATGGCCATATTTGGGCTGTCTTCCTTAAAGTTAATCTAGTCAGCTTTAATCAGATCCCTTACTTTATACTTCAATACCACACAGTTTTCAGTGGAATGCCTCGGTGCTCCAGCGTGATAATCACACCGGGCGTTGAGATCATACCCCTTGGGGTAAGGGGGTTCTACTGGCTTTAAAGGGCAGGGTGCCACTAAACCGTTACGAATAAGGAGAGGCAAAAGTTCAGTGTATATCATTGGGATGGGATCGAATTGCATAGGTGTGCGGTCATTATTAGGTTTCCTTACATTCTGATTAGGATTGGGTGGCTGAACTGTTTGTTGTGGAGGACGATATGGCGTAGGTTGTGGTATAGGTGCTCTAACAATGGGTGGACGAAAATGAGGAGGATAAAAGGTTGGGTTATGGACGGCAGCAGCCACATATGGATTCAGTGCATAAGAATTGAGGGGTTAAAAAACGGTGGGGGTGAATGGTCTTGGTTGGTCCCTTCTCTGATCATAAGAGACAAAGTTGGTCTCCCCGTCTCTTCTCCTGCCATCGCCTGACACTGGTCTTTTCACATTAGATGCCCCAGATGGGCCCTGGATAATCTTCCCTATTCGCACCCCGCTTTCTATTCTCTCCCTAATAGTCATAATGTCAAAGAAATTTGAGGAAACACTGCCAATCATCCTATCATAGAAGGGCGACTGAAGCATATCGATAAACATCGTTACTACTTCTTTCTCTGACAGTGGGGGGTCAACCTGTGCAGCAGTTTCACGCCACTGTTGAGCATACTCCTTAAATGTCTCATTATCTTTTTTTCTCATGTTCTGTAGCTACATTTTGTCAGGCGCCATGTCTAGATTGTATTTGTATTATTTCATGAAAGCGTCTACCAAGTCCTTCCAGCAGTGAATACGGGTTTGTTCCAAGTGGGCATACCAGGTGAGGGCAGCCCCAGCTAGACTATCTTGGAAACAATGGATTAATAGCTTATCATCGGAAGAATAAGATTCCATCTTCTAGCAGTACATTGTGAGATGATTTCTTGGGCAAGTCATTCCCTGATATTTGTCAAAATCTGGCATTTTGAACTTGGAAGGAATAATGACATCTGGGACTAGGCAGAGTTCGGAGGCATCAATCAATCCAAAACCTTCCACTCCTTTCATAACCCTTAGTCGCTCCTCTAAGATCTCTATCTTTCCTTTTTGGAAGACATCGACTGTTCTAGAATCGGCGGCTGGGTTTACCATTTGGGCCTTGCCTTGTGGATTGGCAGTATAGGGGTTCGTGTACCCATATGGATAGCCGTAAAGCTAGTGGAAAGGTGTAGATGTATGAGGCTGGTTCGTCGGGCCAATGTTTAGTGGAAGACCCTGGGGTTGGCTCGTAGGTTGTGTAGTATAGACTGGTTGGGCCATCTGGGTGGCTTGGGCTGGGGTGGCCTGAGCTTAAGCGGCTTGTGCTTGGGCTATTTGTGACTCATGGAGTGGTGGTATAGTGGGTTGAGTGGGGTGTGAGGTTTGGGGATTTGCTACTTAGTGGTCGTGGGTGTCTTGTGGGTTAGTAAGCAATGGGGGAAAGTATCCCGGTGGTAAGCCATAAGGCGGAAAAGGTACCGGGTTACCGTCTGGGCCAACAAATGTATGTTGTTGCGTATAGGACATGCCGTAGTGTGGTTGGGAATCAGCAGCGGTGTTAGGCCTTCCGACATTGATAGTGAGAGGAGGAGCCGTTGGATTGGGAAATTGAGTCCTTGTCGGACCAAAACCTAGGGGATATAGCGGGGTAGTAGGCTGTTGTTGGGCGTCCTCAATACCTGCAGAGGAGCCCCCTTCTGTGATTCTCTTTTCCAGAAGCTTGGTCAACTCGGCTACCTGTTCCTTTAATTGGTTGAATTCATTTTTGAAATCTTCGTCCCGACAGGGCCCGCAAGCGCATGGGTTATGTCGCGTAATATAAAAGATTATCGTCTCCACAGGGACTGTGTTCAAAGTACCAGCATATCGAAATTTAATTATCCACACAATTGATTTTTAATGTTTTTGTAAAATAAAACACAAATTAAAAATAAATTTAGAAACAATATTTACTTGACACTTAAAAATCAGAGTTGAGAGTATCTTGGGATTTTAGGGGATCAAGACTCTATTTTATGTTAATGAATTTTAACTTTTCATAAATAAGAATCAAATTAAGTTTTCCAAGGTGGATTTTCCTTAAGCTAATTAATATGTTCCTCTCGGAATCCTATTAATGTACCTAACCTATGGAAAACGCTGCTTAATCCTTAGAAAAGGCCCATTATCGTTTTGTGAAAATCCCTTATTTATTCCCCAAAAGATTTTGATTACTTTCACGGTTTTACCGAGGTCACAAAAAGTATTTCAAAGCCTTAGGCTTAGTTCAAAAACTTTCCAGTAATAATAAATCTCTCGATTCTATTAATTACTTAAACTTACTAATATACCCGCAAGAATACAGTTTTATCACTTAGGTTCTTGTTACGAATCACTAAGAGCATTGAACATTTTTTAAACTAAATGGAAAACAGAAATTTATTTAATTCAATAGTCAAAATAACATTATCATAAAATATTATCACACCCCCTTCATCCTAAGATAATTAATTTAGTTACTCATGAAATAATTTAAATTCATATACATGATGGAAAAATAAAACATACAAGACATGGTAAAAATAAAGACTTACAGGTTTCTCCAAAAGCTCAAAATAATCATACCACTGTATTTCCTTGTTGTAATATTCCTCCACCAGTTACAAATTGGAACACTCAATTTTACAACCCTCACAACTCTTACAAAACAGAAAGAAAAAGAAAATAAAAAGAAAATAAAAAGAGAAAAAAGCGGGACAGAGAAAGAAAACGAAAGAGAAAGAAAAGAAAGGAACAAAGTGAATGAATACTGGATATCAAAGGCGACGCTCCTTGTTGGCTTCAGACATCCCCCCTTGTATTTATAGAAATCTGGACGTCAATAATCATGGGGAACGACGGCTAGTGGGACTTCTTTATTATTTTCTCTTTCGTCTTGTTGTCATCCACCCCACAAGATCAACAAATCAACTTGGATGGTGTGTTGGTGTGTGATGGAGAAACAGCCTGAACCTCGACAACCATAGGGAACGGTGGCTAGTGGGATTTTCTCTTTTGTCTTGTTGTCAGCCACCCCCTAATAATTCAAGGGTCCACTTGGATAGTGGGAATCCAAGTCAGCATGGGCAAACAATGGAAATATGGAAACGGCATTCTCCTTATGACTCGGATTAGTGCCTCAGCCAGTATCCATCCTCAGTGGGAGTTAATCCGAGCGGAATAGGTGCTCTCAGTGGGAATTAATCCGAGCGGAACAGGTGCTCTCAGTGGGAATTAATCCGAGCAGAACAGGTGCTCTCATATATAAAAGAATGAGTGAAAGCTTGAATTCACAGATCTGATCCGACCTCTGACACTCGGTGTGAAGGCCTGAATTCACAGATTATTGACTCGGAAATTGCTTTCCAAGAAGCATTCATCAGGACCTCTGTTCATCCAGAATTGCTTCACTCGGTGTTTTTTGTCCAGAAATGTCACTGTTTGAAGCATTCATTTGGAATTGCTTCTCTCATAGGTGCTTGGCTCGGAAGCGTATTGCTTGAAGCATTCATTCGGAATTGCTTAAATCAGAGGTGCTTTGCTCGGAACTTGTCACTGCTTGAAGCACTCAACCGGAATTGCTTCACTCGGAGGTCATTTGCTCAGAAGTGGACCACTCGGGAACATATTACTCGGAAACACCTCTAAAATATTTCATTCGGCTATACCTCCGGCCGACAAGCTCCTTCAAAGTCGGAACCATTTAAAATTCATTCGCTCGGGAATTCTTCACTTGAATGCCTCAGCCCGAGAGGTATTCCTTCAAAGTCCTTCTTCAACCGGAAACATATCTCTCGGAAGTAAACCACTCGGAGATGATTCTTTGCTCGGAAACGATTCCCTTGAAAGTTTCTACCCGAAAGAGGCTCATTTCCGGTCGGACCTTTTCTTTGACCTACTCGGGAACGACCTACTCGGATCTATCTTTGCCCTACTCAGAAGTATGCCTTGAAAGAGATGCTGCTCGAAAGAGATTCATTCCAGGTCAGTGCTTTGCTTCGCTTGGCAATACACCTCTCGACAGCAAACCACTCGGAAACGGCTTCCTCGGAGACATCCCACTCGGGGATAGTTTGAAACTCGAGAGACTCTGCCTGAAAGAGATTCATTCCCGGTCGGACCTTTTCCTTGCTTGAAAAGACATTTTCTCCGAAACACACTACTCGGAAAGGCCTTGTCTGACAAGTGTTCTTCCAAAGTTCAGAGTTTTTTCATTCAGAATCAACTCACTCGGGAATCCTTCACTCGGAAACAATTTTTCCCAGAAAAAGCACTTGTCCCCAAATCAGACTCGCTTCAATCAGTAATTCTTCACTCGGACGTATATCTTTGGGCGATATTTATTCAAAGTCAGTCCCTTTTTCACTCAGAGTGGCTGCAGTTGGGAATCTTTCACTCGGATTTATCTCGAACTGGGAAGTATTCCTTCAAGGTCAGCCATTTTTCACTCGGAATGGCTTTGATCGGGAATCTTCCACTCGGATTTACCTCCAACCAGGAAATATTCACTCAAAGTCAGCCCTTTTTCATTTGGAGGCACCTCCTTCGGGAATCTTCCACTTGGAAACACCCTACCCGGAGATAATCCACTCGGCAAATCTTCACTCGGAGACTCCCTACTCGAAAATGATCATTCCGAGTCATCCTACTCGGAAATGATCATTCCGAGTCGGAATTCAGTCCTCTTTGAATTCTTTCCACTTGGGCCGAGCCCATTTTCATGCTTTTGTTGCTCTTTTTTCACCGGGGCTTGTTCTTCTTGTTTCTTTATTATTTGATGGTCGTTTTTCTCTTGTTATTGATCCTTGGATTATCTTTGTACTTGTTCCTTAATTTTATTAATTTCTGCAAAATAAAATACCCAAGTAGAATATAGTGGAAAGAAAGTGAAAATCATAAAAATTAAGGAAATACAGTGCATAATGATTAAAATCCTAAGCAAACTAAATCTAATTTATTGTGTTATAAAACACTTATCAAAATACCCCAAACCAAAACATTGCTTGTCCTCAAGCAATTACCATATTCGCATGATAAGATACAGAAAACACTAAGCTCAGCAAACTAAGGAATCCAAAATAGAGAAAAAGATTTACTCAAATGCCAATATTAATTTTCTTATGTGAATCAATTTTCATTATCAAGACAGAGGATACTCTTTTCTCAATTTTCACTCAAAGTGTTTCATGGTTTGTGTATCACTCAGATCATCATAGTCAAAAAATATTACCATAAGCTTGTTAATCAACCAGAAACTCCACAGTTTAGATAGAAAATATGTCAAAGTCTAAAGGTCTTTCAAAGGTTGTAACGTGGCTTTGGGTTGTATTGTCAAGGTAGGAATTTCAAGAAAAATGGAATACAAAAGGGCTTTAACAGTCATGAATGATTCAAATTACCATCATAAATTTAACAGAGCAAATTTTTGAACTTTTATGGACTTTTTGGAATTCATTCAATATCATCCTTTTGATTTTCTTTTCTTTTTCTTGCTTTTCTTTGCATTCAATACCATATTTTTCTTAAGTCCTTTTTTATTTCTTTGCTCCACTAAATTTCCAACTTTTTCACCATTAAGAGAATATCAGTCAATGAAAGGCTTCAAAGAAAAATTTTCACTTTTAGACTCAAAAGGGGCAACTAGGGGTCAAATTATGCAAAAATTCTGAGGCTTAAGAATGAGACCTAATTATGCCTTTATCATCCTAAGACATACAATTAAAAACCATTTTGAATTGGTTGAAAAATAAGTTCTAGAATATTAATGATTATGAGATTCACTCAATCAAGAAAATATGGGTTTTGAAAATTTGTTTGATAAATAACCCATTTTGGCTCAAGTCTAACCATGGAAAGTCTTTTCAAAGAAAATTTTAATAACATAAAGTTCATTTAGACATTGATTTGGCATTTAAACAATCAAATTTTGAAAATTTTACTCAAAATTTTAGGGTCCTTAGATACTTTAGCCTTGTGTTCAAAGTAAATTTATCATATAATCATGGTAAATTACAAGATTACAAACAAAACAAGGAAAACACACATGCATGAAAAATATAACAATCACACAACGTAAACAAAATAGTTAAGTTTTCTTATCTACCACCCCAAACCAGAATTTGACATTGTCCTCAATATTAAAATAGATGATAAAAGGATAAGAAAACTTACCTGTGGTAACCCAGTCATTTCCACAACGAAATCTGCCAAAACTTGGGCTTTAATAGCTCCTCGAGGCTCATAGGAAATTTCAAACTCAGAAAGCTCGATGGACCACTTAATCATCCTTCCAACGAGGTCTGGTTTACTAAGCACTGAACGAAGAGGTAGATCCATTCTCACAAGTACTGGATGCGAGTGAAAATACGGTCTCAACCGTCGTAAAGCCCACACGACTGCTAGAGCGGCCTTCTCTATCTTCTGGTATCTGCCCTCTGCCCCCTGGAATGTCTTACTTATGAAGTATACTGGCCTCTGTCCTTCTGAAGTTTCTTTGACCAAAGCTACGCCTAAGGCTTCGTCAGAAATTGCCAAGTACAAGACGAGAGTTTCACCAGGATCAGGCTTTACCAATATTGGTGGACTTGAGAGCACGGCCTTGAGCTGTTGGAAAGCCTGCTCTTGCTCTTCTCCCCACTCAAAGTTCTTGTGCTTCTTCAATGCCTTGTATAAAGGAAGGGACCTATGTGCTATTTTGGGCATGAACCGAGCCAGAGCGGCCACCTTTTCGTTCAACGACTGTACCTCCCTTAAGCTTTTGGGGCTTTGCATATCTAGTATCGCCTGACATTTACCAGGGTTGGCCTCGATACCCCACTAGGTCAACATGAAGCCCAAAAACTTTCCAGCTGGGACTGTAAAAGTGCACTTTAATGGATTCAACCTCATGTTGTATTGTCGCAGCCGAGTGAACACTTGGCGCAAATCTTCAACATGGTCACCTCCAGCGGGAGTCTTAGCTATGATATCATCAATATACACCTCCACCAACTTGGTGTGCATGCCCTCAAATACTTGATTGATCATGCGTTGGTAAGTAGCACCGGCGTTCTTTAAACCAAATGGCATGACGGTGTAACAGAAGACACCACAGTCATTAACAAAAGCCATTTTTTCTTGATCTTCCTCCCACATCGGAATCTGATTATACTTCGAATAAGCATCCATGAAACTGAGATATTGATGACCAGATGAATCATCAACCATACGATCGATGTTAGGGAGTGGATATGGATCCTTGGGGCAACATCGGTTAAGATCCTCGTAATCTGTACACATCCTCCATTTGTGATTTGCTTTCTGCACCATAACTACGTTGGAAAGCCACGATGAATAACGGATCTCCCTTATGAAACTAGCTTTCAACAACTCTTCTGTTTGCTCACACGCTGCTTTCTGTTTCTCCGGTCCCAACCTCCTCTTCTTTTGGGCAACCGGTCTCATCTCCGGATATACAGCTAATTTATGGCAATAGAAATCAGGGTCTATCCCAGGCATGTCTGCTGCAGTCCATGCAAAAAGGTCTTTGAACTCTTGCAGGAGAGCTAGCAAGCACTGCTTCATGCCTGATTCTAGATTATCATTAATGTGCGTGATCTTCTCTGGGGAATCTCCCAAGATAATATCCCTGGAACCACCATCCAGTGTAGGCTTTGAGGGATTGAGAGGATCAATCTTCAGTTCCGCCCTGGGGTCTAAGTCGATCAGACTGACAGACCCAGCCGCTGTTCCTCCATTATTTAACTTCCTCTTCTTATTGAACGTTTCTAACTTAACCATGTTGAGGCTCAGGTTATAACAATATCGAGTCATCTCTTGATCTCCGCGGAGGGAAGACACGCTGTTGTCCTTATCAATGAATTTGATAAGGAGGTGGGGAGTAGACACAATTGCCTCCATCGCGTTCAGTGTTGGGCGGCTAATGATCCCATTGTAAGGGGACTCCACATCGATCACTAGGATTCTAGATTTCACCGTTCTTGCTCCTGGCTCACCTTCAAAAGAAATGAGGGTATCGAGATACCCTTTGGTGGGTTGCTTCGCTCCATTAAACACTGTGAGTTCTTGCGTGTATGGTTGTAAATCTGCATCATTAAAACCCATTCTTTTGAAACAGTTATAAAAAATTACATCGCAAGAACTTCCCTGATCGACGAGGATCCTCTTAACATCTTTGTTAGCTATAACAGCGATGATCACCACAGTGTCGTCTCCTCCTGGGATTATTGGGCCAAAGTCATCATCAGTGAATGACACCGTCGGCGCTGCCACACTATCTCTGAAAGGGCGGTTGTCTCAGGGTTTGCCCTGTACTTATAGGATCATCCTGTGGTGATTTTTCCTGGCTGTGATCGATGCTCCTCCTCCTGCAAACCCTCTAGCAATCATCTCGATCACCTCGTGCCTGCCTTGCCTCTGCTGCTAAGGCATGTTGTCTTGCTGGGCTCCTCCAGCGATCACCACTCCTTTTTGTTTCTCAGCGGCAGTAAACCTTCTGACTGGGTTACGACTATTGTCACCCTCATCATCTGGATCTCCCCCCTCTTGTCGACCCTGTCAGGCTCGTCTAGGGATTTCTCCCTGAACAAATATTGTTTCAGCTTTCTTTCTCTAATAAGGGTCTCCACAGTATTCTTCAACGCTTTGTACTCATCTGTGTGATGACCCGCCTATTCATGAAAAGCACAATATTTACGTGGGTTCCCAGGTCTTTTCACTGGAGGTTGCTTCCTTATCCCAAAGACACTGAGTGTTGGCCAACCCACTTCCCTCAAAATTTGGGAATGCCTGGCGTTCAGAGGAGCATAGTTGCTGAAAGATGAGACGCGCCTGTCTCGTTGATGAGGCCGAGTGTTCACAAAGTCTTCCCTGAAGGCATGCTTTTCTGGCCTTATCCTCTCCTTATCTCTCTGTGGCTGCTGAGAGGGCGCTGGTGGCTTCATTCTAGCTGCTGTAGCCTCCAGGTGCATCTCTATACCCACATACTTGGAAGCTTTTCTTCGAAACTCCTCGAAGGTTATTGGGGGGCTTTTTGCCAATGATAGGGAAAAAGCAAAACCAGGTTGTAAAGCCTCCACCACAATATGGAGTTGTATTGCCTCCGTAAGGTTAGGGACCAACACAGCCTCCTTGTAGAATCTTTTCAGAAACTCCTTAAGAGTTTCAGTCTCTCCTTGCCTTATCTGGTCCAAGGTGTGAGAAGTCCTTAAAATATCCCTGGAAATAACGAAGTGGCTCTCAAACGCAGCTGCCATCTCTTCCCAGGAATCTATGGATCCTGAGGGTAGGCTCTTAAACCAGCTAAGAGCTTCCTCCGCCAATGTTCTTAGGAACATTTTACACATGACGTCTTCATCAGCTCCCAGATACATGGCCTCATACACGTAAGCATCGAGGTGCTTAGTGGGATCAGTTTCTCCATTATATTTATCGATCGACAGTGGTTGAGTTATCTGCAAGTGCTTGGGGATGATGACACTCATGAGTCTCCTCGAGAAAGGAACACTGAGTCTATACGTCCTAGAGGTCATCACTGCTTGCTCCCTCCTCCTGATACTAACTCTATCACCAGAGTCCTGAGTCTGTTCCCTCTCCTCGTACGTAGGGATCTTTGAGTACTGGAGGGTTGTGGATCTTTCCCTCGCGAATGCATGGTGTGCCTCTTCTGCTTGGGACGTTACTCTATCCTCAGCCCCTCTCTTCTCTCGCTTCAGCTCCATCAACTCCTCCCTGAGCTGCCTTATAACTTCATCCCTTGGATCGGGGGTTGCCACTGGTACCATCCTTCTAGTGTTGGTGATAGGAGATTCAAAGACGAGTCTCCTCCCAGTTTGCTGGTGGGTCACGTCCTCCACATGACCATCAACAAAATCACGTCTATTACCCTCCATTTTGACTACCAAACTTCTACGAAAAGTGGGAATAACTCTATCGTGTCCCACCGGGCGTGCCAATGAACTGGTCTGAACCGGGGTCTAGGATCCAGTGTGGGACCAGCCACAAAAGTATTGATGTTTTAGGGTTTGTACACCGGTACAGTAGGTATCCGGTATTGTAATCTGGCCTCTCAGTGGGAGAAACCAGTCTTGTTGTCCTGGAGATCCTACACACTAGAGTTTCGCGTTAAAGGGGGGCGAAAGGTGGTGCCACCTGTGAAGATTCTCCGACGCTCAAGTTAGAAGAGTGTATGAAACTCAATGAATACTCAAGTAATGTAATAGTAAAGATGTAGGATAGAACAACGTAACCTTGCATGTGTATTGGAATATGCTATTTATAGTTAAACGTAGGAAATGAATCGTTGGATGCAAGTGGGCCCCCTTGGTTCTGATAGCGTGTAGAGTGTGTCAATCAAGATGACTCAGTACTCAGAGTGTGTCAGGGGGGTAGGTCAATTATCAGAGTACGATTCTAAGACAGGAATAGAGGATAATCACCTTTTCGTATATTTCGCTAATGATTGTACTTACTCTTTACGATAATTGACATAGAAACATTCCGCTATGCAGGGTATCTTCGCTGATAAGTTATAATAAACTCTTATCTCATAGTGATCCTGAGGCAAACGGTTATACACGTCGTGGAAGTGAGAACGGATGAAGCATCCATCGTGGCGAGGACGGATGAAGCATTCAATGAAGTGAGAACAGATGAGGTGACAACGGATAACTGATATGGCACTGTCTTCCTGCAACACCAGTTGTTCCTCTAAGAGGTCACTCTGACGTCATAACTTTAGGGACCGGTATCCAAACCGGATCATGTGGGAATAAGCGTTTAATACACTTGGAGATATTAAGGAAACATGTATTGTGTGATAGTTTTTTGAAGAACTATACATGTTGCATATGGCATGGTGAACATGTTGACACACTGAATTTGACCAATCAAAGTCAAAATGAAAGTTTTGCATGGGATGTTGATTATGATATGGATGATCAACTTAAGGAGATGATTCGCGATGTGGATGAAGAAAATTTCAAGAGAGCATATGTGTATAAAACACTCTATAAGGATTCAGAGAAACCATTGTATCCAAATTATACTAATTTCACAAGGTTGTCGGTAGTTTTACGATTGTTTAATTTAAAGGTAAGAAATGGGTGGACGGATAAAAGTTTCATTGAATTGTTACAATTGAAAGAAATGCTTCTAGTGGGTAATACCTTGCCAAGTCATAACTACGAGGCTAAAAAGGTTTTGTGCCCTGTGGGTTTTGAGTATAAGAAGATACACACATTCCAAATAATTATGTGTTATACCAAGGTGATTATGAAATGAGGCATGAATGTCCAAGAAAAAAGACAATGATTCCAGTGAAGAGGTATGCACCAAAGGCCTCCTATAAAGGTGTTATGGTATTTGTCTATCATTCCTAGATTGAAGCATTTGTTTTCCAATGAAGATGATGTGAAGCTGATAAGGTGACATTCTAAGGAGAGGTTGATTGATGGATAACTTAAGCATCTGACAGATGGATTACAATGGAAGAAGTTCGATTCATTATTTCTAAAGTTTATAAATGACCCAAGAAGTTTAAGACTCATACTAGCAACAGATGGAATGAACTCATTCGGTAACTTAAGCACTAAACATAGCTAATGGCCTGTTTTGTTGTTTATTAACAACCTACCACCATGGTTATATATAAAAAGAAAATATGTAATGTTATTGATGATGATCTTAGGTCCAAGACAACCAAATAACGACATTGATGTGTACTTAAATCTATTGATTTAAGACTTTAGACATTTGTGGGATAAGGGAGTTGATGTTTTTTATGCATATGCGTATGAGACATTTAAGTTGCATGTAATATTGTTCTACATAATCAATGACTTTCTAGCTTATGGCAACTTATCTGGTTACAATGTAAAGGGCCATAAAGTGTGTCCATATATGAGGATAACACTTGTTACCAACAACTACATCATAGGAGGAAGACGGTTTATCTTTGACGTCGAAGGTTTCTAAAAGTAGATCATTAATACTGTAGGTTAAAGAAGACCTTTTGTAACATCTCGGGTTTTGGGGAAAAGCTTAGATAGTGATGAGCCATGAAATAAGATTCATTAATATGAATTGTTTATATTTACAGGTACAGTAGGTGATATGTTAATTCATTTGTGGTGTATATATGGGCTTCGGTTGATGTGCTTGTGAATTTTGTGAGGGCAGGAAAGCCCAGGTGCCTGAGATAATATGATTAGAGGAGGTGATGAGGATGGTAAACTGTGGCTTGTCCATGATGGTGATTAGAGTTTATTGATAATTAATCAGTATAAAGAGATATAATTAATTCATAAATAATAAGATGAGAGATTAGAAGAAAAATGAGAGTATATAGGAGATAATAATTAATTGAAAATAATATAAGGTAATGTAAGGTTGGACTCGAAGTGATTAATAATTATAAAATTTTAATAGAAATTTTGATGGGCTTCTTGTGAAGCGTGTGCTCCAGAGGATTGAATCAGAAATTCGATCGGGAACTAAAGCAAGTAGCAGAAAATACCAGAAGACCTTGAGATGGAGAGAATGTCCTAGAACTTGTTATTAGGTATAAAAACACCCTTTACACTGTAATTATTTGAAATTTTAAGGAGTCGGTTAGACCTGTGGCCCTCTTGATCATTTTTTAGTTGAACACCATTTGGTTCTGAACCTATCTGCACTGTTTGTGGCATAACTCTTTCTCTCGATATCAAAATTGATTTATTCTTGTTCTTAATTGTTCATATTTAAAAGTATAACATTTCTCATGAAGGACTCGAGGTCTGATTCCAAAGGATTTGATCCTTGGAATTTATTTATGATATTAAACCAATAATTTGTTTTGTTTTTGTGCACCCTTTACTATTTTTAGTCTATCTCTCTCTACTGTTATCAAAATAGAATGATTCTTATCCTCAATTTTCCATATCAAAATTTCTTATAACTCTTATGTTGACCTAGAAACTTAGTTCTTGCTAGATCAATACCATTTTTTAAATTAGTGCACTGATTCAAAATTTCTTGATTCAGCTTGACCCTTCTTCAATAATTTTGGTTTTTCTCTTTTGTACAACCTTAAAATCGAGCGATTCTTTTTTTTAGTTCCTAAACTTGTATATCTACAACTTTGATGAAGAATCCAAAAGCTTATTCCTTGTGCATTTTTACCAACAATTTTTCCAATTATGTTTACCCATAATTCATTGGAAATTGGAACAGTTTTAGTAATCAGGGCATATCTCTTGCTCCCAATACCAGTTTTTTATGTGCTCTAGCGCGTTTCGAAGAGGAAACAAAGATTTATAACTTTTGTGTTTTAAGTTTTCTCTAATTCTAGACGCATCAAAATCTTATAATTTTTACAAGTTTTTGCTCTTTATGTTGTGCCATATCAACTTTCCACTCACCAAATGGACCAATCAACTTCATCTACCTCACCCCACTTGTCATGCTTTGATTGGGCCAAGTTTTTCTTTGGAAACATCATAAGATCAAACTTGTAGAGCAAGTTATATCCTATTTCCACTTTCCTTTGCTTTTGTCATGACATGCTCTCTTTTTCTCCAAAGAGCCCCTTTGCAATTTCTCTAGAAACTCTACCATTCTCCTTCACCATTCTGAATTCATTTCTCCAAGGCACTAAACAACTTCCTTTTCTTCCTCTTTAACATGTTGGACTCATGAATTAAAGAAGCAAATAGCCTAAAATCTTACCTCTTTCCTTCTTTCTTTGTTGGCCAAAAATACAAGGATGGCAAAGGGGTCTCCAAACCTCTAAAATTTCTACCGAGAATCCTTGATTCCTCCATACATGTGATGATATTTTCCTTTTCCTACCATCACGTAAAAATAACTCTATCCCCTTTCTTTTGGCCAAAACCGAGAGCCTTACATGGCTAAAGGATGAGTCTTTGTTCTTCATTTTACTAGGACAATAACTATACTTTCCATAGAAGGGTTTCAAACCACCATTGAAAGAAGCTTTGGAGCTTTCCTCTTCCTCCTCTCTTGCTGGTCGAGACCTCTACCTAACAAAAAGTGGAACCTTGCTTCTCATTTCACCAAAGAGGCACAATTTCTCACCATTTTAAAGCATGCAATATGGCTAGGAACAAAGGGCAGCACCATTACCTTTCTCCCTCTCAAAATCGCAAGATTTGCCTAAGGTAAAGGGAAGATTTTGACTTTTTTAAAATGATCCCTTGTATTCAAATATTTTTAGTGATGATTTGTTAATTGTTCTTGATTTTGCATGTAATATTTTTGATGAGCAAAATTAATAATGGCTTGTGAGTTACGGTTATGGTGATGATAAGTATATGCTACTTGGAAAAGTTAATTACTTGATAATTTTAGTGTAAATGAGGTATAAGCTTGTTGATTTTGAAGTGCAAAGGTTTAAAGTCTAAAGGTACAGTGGTTTCGGTGGTATACATGATTATGTGTTTGTATATATACATTCATGTGGATTTTATGATGCTTGGAATGGTAAAAATATTTATGCTTGGTGTTAGTGTACTATTATGAGTTTTTAGTGTTTAGAAAATAAATTGGTAATTTTTGTGATGTTGCATGAAAAGCTCGGTGATGATAATGAGACTTGGTAACTTGATGGGTTTGTATCAATATCTTATAATGCATGTAAGAAAATATTGGAATGCAAGTGGTGTTAGAAAATTGTCAATAATAGATGTTAAAACTAAGATAACAGGTGTAAAATGCTAAAATTAATAGGTGTTAAAGGCTGTTAGTAATAGGTGTTAAAAGCCAAAAATAACAAGTGTAAAAAGTTGAAACTATAAGTGTTAAAAACAAGAAAAAAAGATGTTAAAAATCTAAAGCTACAGGTGTAAAAAGTTCAAAACAGCAAGTATAGAAAGTCTAGGACAAAAGGTGTTAAAACCAAAATTGTAAATGTTAAAAAGTGGCCATAAAAGACCTTTTTCTATAAGCTCACATTTTAAGAGAAAAAGTTATGGAATTATTGTGAACTAAATAAATTGATGGAATAATTAAGGAAATTTTAAGGGAATAATTACATGAGAAAATTTTAAGGGATTTTTGGAAGGTTTTATTTTCTTGATAAAATAATTA
This sequence comes from Clitoria ternatea, assembly GCA_037962975.1. Lineage (NCBI taxonomy): Eukaryota > Viridiplantae > Streptophyta > Magnoliopsida > Fabales > Fabaceae > Clitoria > Clitoria ternatea. The sequence continues at coordinate 99,163,840 of CM075674.1, read as the reverse complement.
ATTAATTAAGGATTTTCTTCTAAGTAAATAACATTGGTATAAGAGTAAAAGAAGGACTTAACTTCTTTAAGGAATAAAGAACGACTCATAACAAATTTTTAAGGACTTGAGTAAGAAATGGTAAGAATTTTAGTGATAAATAATCAAATAAACATCATTAACCTTAAGTAAATTGATACTCAAACTAGTAATTAGGGATAAGGTTTTAAATGTGTAAAATTTAGCATGGGTTGGTTGTCTAACCACGTTAGAGATCGGAGAAAAAGGGAAAAATTATGTAACTTTAATTAACTTTAAAATTAACATAATTAAATTAAGATTCTTTAGTATAAAGAGTAGTAATAAAAGAAAATATAAGTGACCAGTGCATAAGTTAAATGAATAATGGTGTGAAGAATATTTAATGTATGGTTGTTATGTACATGGGATCGTGTATTTGATTAACCATGATGATTTATGTTATGGTGCATGACTGATATGTGAATGAATATCTGAGAGATTGTTATGTTGCGAGTGTATTACATTGAGTTGGTTGAATGATGACATATGTTGGTAATAAAGGATGAATGTATGTTGAATTATTTGATGGCTTTGGTGAATTATTGATGAATTGATCATGAGATTGTGTATGAATGATGATGTTTGTGGATTGATAAAGTTTAATAGATATGAATAATGGTTGCAAAAGACTATGTGGCTTAATGTTTGTGTTGTGTACACTTAGAGTAATGGTTGACATGATAAGGCTGAGTTGTGAAGGTATGAGTCTTGATGTGATGAAATGAATTGGAAGTCCCGGTAGAGTCCATGGATTATGAAGGACATTGTGATGATGAATGAGGTTATAATCTCAGGAATCGTGTGATAATTGGGAATGATGCCCTTACCCCTGTGACATGGTCGATGATTGATTGGATGATATAAATGTGTGGTTAGTACTTGAATATGAAAATAGATAAAGATATGAGTATATAAGGGTTGTTGTCTTGAACTGCGAAACATAATGGTGAAAATAAAGAAGTTAGTGTGTTAATGACTTTAAAATAACTTCTATTTTAAGACAGTTTTAATATTTTCATCATTTCTTTATAACTATAGAATCCAAATGGTCAATTGATTTTGGTCTTGGCATCTTTTAAATAAAAGATGTTAATTTACCCCCTTAAAATTATATTTTTTAAAAAAGGTATATTTGATATATTTAATATGATAAAAGGTAAATAAGGAGTTTTTAGAAATTAATGATTTAAGTTAATCAAGGTTTACTTTCAATGATTTTGATATTTTATGAAAAGAGTTTGAGGATGAACTTAAAATAGGATAAGAAGTTGATGTGTGCTTTTAAGGACAATAATCCATTAACGCAAGGACCCTACCCGGTGACAAAGTGTAAATGAGAAAGATGATATGCATTCATGAATCATATGCATTGACATTAAAATGTGTTAGAAATTATGGCAAGTTGAACTACAGTGAAGGGTACACTAGAGAACCTTAGAGTCGCGACTCAACAACGGAGAGCCTTGGGGGTATCCTTGGGTCAAGCCTCCAAAGGCTCGGTATGGCCCCCGATGGTTGGATGGTCTGTGGCAAACCTGAGATACCCTGACTTAGGCTGATGGTTTCTATGGTTGTATAGCGCACGTTCTGGGTATGTTGCCACGCCTAGGGCGTGAGGATGGATCCATAAACTACGATCCATATACCCTCGATGTTGTTAGAAAAAACTCGAAAGGACTCCGGCCAGTAGACGTACTGTGGAGTTATATTGTGATAATGTTAATGATGAGATTGATGGGGCCCATTTTCATGCACATGAATTAAATAAAGAAGGTGATTAGAAACAATTGACTTATGCATTGCATTTGTTTGACTAACCATATTGACATGGTTGTTTATGGACTTGTTGTGTGGTGATTGTGTTTTATGATGAGAATCATGTATTTGATTATGTATAATGAGTTGGATTCATGAGAATGGGTTATGCTCCCTAGGATTATGCTTGGAAATGGTTGAAGTATGCCTTGATGTCATTGACTGGTCTCTATTCATGAAACATCTATGATTTTTTATATTGCTTGACTTTGTAATTATGAATGTAAATTCATTGTGTTATTGGAATTGGCATAGGGGAGTTTATGATGCATAGGTATAAATTATGGGTGAGTTAGGAATTCATGTAGGTGTGATAATGGTCATAATAATGAGGATTAGATGTTAAAAAGGGAATTAATGAACTATATCATAATGATGTATATGATTATATGGTTGTTGTGATTATTATGAAACAATGACTTCATAAATTCTGAGATGGTAGAGTTATGGAATTAACTTGTATGTTAATTATATGGTTTGGTTAGATGTTATGAATCAATTAAAGTATTGATTGGATGACTATGTAAAACACTTATGTGTGGGAAGTGTCAACGATGACATAACTCCTATTGTGTGGAAGAGACAGGACCTCACCCTTTTGTTGTTTGTGGTTTTCCCATTGGTGTATATTTATATATGTACTCTAGGTGGACTGGACTGGCTCGAGAAGAATAAAGAGGAGCATCGGAGCTACACTGCAAACATGGATAGATTCTCAGATGAATGAATGTAGTGACTAGGTGTCTTGTGCTATAATGTTAAGGGTGCCTGTATGCCCCAGATCCCATTTGAGCATAAGTTCCTTGTTGAATTTTATAATAGATTGATAATGGTAATGACATGTAAAGATCCACTATGTTTTATGTTTTCTATGTATAAAAAAATTCCATACTTTTCAACAAACTTATGAACCCTCAGTTAAGTAGGACGATCCCGTGGAAGGGATTTGTCCTAGCTAACCGAGGTGTCACACCTTTAATGGTGAACAAGAGTTTGATATTGCTCCTTTAACATTAACTGTTAAAGAAGTTTTTGAACGGGTCAAATTCATAAATTGACCCTTGGGAAGTTTGAAAAATGACAAAGTATGCAAAGGATATGGAAGAAAAGGTCGATATTCCTTAATTTTTCGTATTGTAAGGAAATGGATGTAAGACATTGTATTGATGTAATGCATGTGGAGAAAAATATATGTGACAGTTTTGTTGGGATGTTGTTTAATATACATGGTAAGATAAAGGATAGCTTGAATTCTTGTCTTGATTTACAACTTATTGGTATATGACCAAAATTGTATGCACAACCAAAGGGAAAACACACATATTTTCCCCCAGCATGTCATACATTGTCAAAAAAGGAAAAGATAAGTTTCTGTGTGAAACTTCTACAAGGTTGTGGTTCAAACCTAACAAGTCGTGTTTCCTTTAAGGATATAAAATTAGTCGGATTAAAATCTCATGATTGTCACATGTTGATACAACAATATCTTCTTGTTGCCATTTGTGACATTCTCCTTAAAAATATGAGGCATGTGATAATGAGGTTATGTATTTTTTTTCAATATGTTATAAAGTTATTAACCTTGACACGTTAGCATCCTTGGAAGAGGAAGCCATTATTATACTATGCCAGTTAGAGATATATTGCCCTCCTTTATTTTCTTGAAATCATGGTGCACTTAATCGTTCACTTAGTAAGAGAGGTGAGGTTGTGTGGTCTTTTTTTCTGAGGTGGATATATCCTATTGAGCGATACATGAAGATATTGAAAGGATATATCAAAACAACAATGTCGTCCAGAAGCATCGATCGTAGAACAATACTGTAAAGGAGGAAATTGAGTTTTGTAATGAATACATATCCCAAGCTGATAGTATCGGGATTCCTAAAACACACAATGTGGGAAGAATTAGCAGTAAAGGTATAATCGAGCTAAAATTGAAGAGCAAGCCAGGAGATGAAGTGCTACAGGAATATTTATACATATTGAACAACACAGATTAAGTTCTACCTTATTTAAATGAACACAAAAGCTTAGTTAAGAGAAACAACTCAAGAATGTCTAAGAAATGGGTGTTGACTGAACATAATAAGACTTTCATGAAGTTGTTCAAAATGACTATCATGAAAGATTAATCGACATTTGCAACCCTACAATGTCTAGCTTAGGGACCCTAGTTTGAGGTCTTTTTTTTAGTAGGTATGACATAAACATATACTTATTCTATACAAAGCAACAAGATGGTAAAAGTACAATGCAGAATAGTGGTGTTATGGTAATGGCTTAGTCGATGCCTTTTGCAATTACAAAATATAAGAATCTTGTGATGGCTGAGATGTGTTATTTTGGTGTCATTGAAGAAATATGGGAGGTCAATTATGGTTCATAGTACCCGTGTTTAAATGTAAATGGGTTGATAGTAATCATGGTGTAAAAACCAATGAATTTGGATATACTTTGGTTAACCTCAGCAATGTTGGCCATAAGGAAGATCCCTTCATTATGGCGACTCAAGTGAAACAAGTTTTTTATGTTACTGACCCTTCTAACAAAAGATGGTAAATTGTTATGTAAGGTAGGCTCAATAGTGCTGACGCTGAGATAGGGGATCCTAGTGTGAATATCTTGGAAACCTCTTCTTTGACAGTACGTACACCAACAATCAACCTAGAAAACAACATAGATAAAGTCCAAGCAACTCGTGATGATCATCATGAAGACATATGAGAGAATATATCAAGCTTACATCCAGAATTTGATGTCTGAGTCAAACATGAAGGTTTATTTGGCCTTATATTATACCAAGTAAGTTGTCACTCTATATGTAATGTGTGTGTGTATGTATGTATATATGTATGTATATATATACTTATTTTGAGTACTTACTCATTCCTTTTCATTTCAGTGTTCATTGGCAACTTATGGTTATTTGTCCAGCGGATAACATTGCTGCACGTATTTGTCCTGTTCATGGCGCTGTTCATGTATAATTTAAAACTTGTGTAGTATCATAGAAGCAAACATTGATATATTCCAATAAACTTAAGAATCTTCTAAATTATTTAATTGTATATTGCTACTGCAAATATATACTACTTGGGACTGTCTGCTGTCTGATGCAAGTTTAAGGTAAATACAAAAGATGAAGTGTATATTAAAAAAAAAAAAGCAACCCTATAAGTTACCAAAGAACCTACAAAAGTGATTGCCTTGTGCTCATGGTCAGGCTATCTACAGGGCTACAGTTTTCACTGAAAATTCGGTGCCAAATATGGACGGCTAAATGACTTTGACTCCAATTCTGCCAAATTCTTCTAATAAATTGTCGACGCTATAACAAAAGCATTTATGGTTTATTTTCAGTCTTGCGCCACACCCAGTTATTGGAACTGGTTAGTTCATAAGCTTTGGTTGAATTTGATCCTCTTGCCAACTGCTTTGAATGGGTAACGCTTCTATTATAACCATGCATTTATTATACTAGAACTCTATTTTTGTGATTTGAAAGACGAATAAACGAACCAAAATTTATATATAGTTTTAATTTAAATTTCTTAACATGTATGACCTTATAATTCAGAATAAGAAATTAAAAGAAAAATGTTTCATTTAAATTTAGACTTATAGAAAAGTCTCATATTAAATAAAATAAAAATACATAAAAAAAACTATCTAAGTTTTAGTTAAAGAATATAACTGAATCTTCCTTCCTTGTATGACTGAAGTGACATACTTCCTTTTGATCAGGGGTAACATTACGACTTCATGTTAAGAGAAGCAAATGTAATGTTTTTGTTTAAAATATTGAGTTAAATATAAAATTTATTATAAAAGATAAACTATCAATAAGATAAAATATAATAAAAACTAGATAAATTCAAATTAATTAAAGTACTATCATATGATCAGGTTTTACCGAAACCAAAAAAAAATCATATGAAAAGGTTTTATCCAAAAAAAATCTACTAATGCTCTACAGGGTTATTTTTCATTTTGATATAGATACTAGTCCTTCAGTTTTTAAGTATTATAAGGGTGAGAATATTGTATTATATCTTCAAGTTTAGTAGAGATTTCAAGGTCATGATTTGGTAGATCTAAAACACTGATATTTCATGTTGTGGGATAAAATTGATGTCACCTACAAAGATACTTTAACGTTCAAATTAATATTATATAAATCATATTAGAGCCCAAACGATAGGTTTGTGAACATACCTTGAATATAGTAAATATGATGTATTTATAAGGTGCTTAACAATAAATGTCTCATTACTTTTCTGTAAAGGATGGAGAAAACAGATATAGACACAAATATTTTTGACATTCATGTAGGTCTTTTTAGCTGGTATGTCTTTAGCTGCCTACAACCTCTACTCAACACCAACCAATTTTACCTTAACTTCATCAAGTGTTGATGTGATCAAACTAAATTACACATTCATTTATTTAGATAATTTTGATATATCCAATTAATTATTAACATTTTTTTCCACAATTAAAATACAATTTTTAATCGTTAAAAACTTCAACAATTTTATTTTAATAATTTTAAAAACAACTATAACTACAAAAAATATATTCTAAAAATTCTCTATCCAAATATTCTCTTAATGGATTTATTTCACAAATCAATATTTTTACCGTCTCACAATTTGCAATCGGACAATGGTGTAAAATTCAATAATTTTAACTACAGTAAATTCATATTTATATTAAATTAAACTCAAATTTAAAAAGTATATGTATATCAAAATTAAAAAAAAAACGACTTCACCAATCTTACACGCAAATTTGTGTGGTTATATTTAATATTTATGTAAAATTGATGGTCTTAAAGCATGGCGTTGTTCCGGTTTCTTCTGTTTTCCCTTCTTTCCAATCCCACTCTATGCTGTTCGAATATCCCTTTGTTTGAATCGAGAGTTTTGTATTTTTGCAGTTCTAAATAAGAATTAACGGTGGCTACTTCATCGTTCGGATTGAGAAATCTCATCTTCGAGGGGTGGCCATGACATATTCTCCAAAGCGGAATAAAAATGCAACCTAAACTCATAGATATCCACTTGTATTTAACTTGTTTTTTTACAGAAAATATCAGTTTTGACAATATAAATATTCATCCTGAACTTATTTTATTAAAAAAATTTAATTGTAATAATAATTAAATAAAAATAAAAACTAATATATTTTTTAAAATATAATATAATTCTTAATTTGTTTCTTTAAACCTTATTTAGCGTGTGTTTGTTTAATAGTTAGCAATTTGCTAACGGAGGTTACAAGATGGGAAAAAAATATTCGTCAAACAGAGTTTTGACCATCTCAAATGATGTTAATGATTAATATTAACCTTTAAATTTTTTTTTTTCTAAATCTCATTTTCTCAACTGTAGACTAAACGGAAACTTAATTTTCATGCAATTAAGGTGACGAAAATCTAAACTTGTATCCTACTTGTCCTGTTATTATCTAGACTCATTCCTAGTACCCCCGAAGACTCATTCAAAGGGACTTATAATTTGTCTGAACTAAACATCAACGGTGTTAAAAGGGACTAATCCACAATGCTTTGAAAGCGTGAATGCTCTTCTATCTCGAATTCTTTTACTGAAATAATCAGACATCGACATTATACATTTATCATGCAACCAGAAATTATAGACCTGAAGACGCAATTCTATATATTATTGATTAATCCCCAATCAAGTTTTTCTAATCATGTTCTCGTTGAACAACTTTGGTACCCACCATACAATCATGGAAAGGTTGGGAACAACGTCTCACACACGTGGCAGCATAGGACATGTCCACATGTCGAATACCCACTTTACTATTCATAATATTATCCCCTTTCCCTCTAAACAAACCCGAAGTTAATTTCCACAAGCAATGAATTTACACACCCTCAATCAAAACCGAGTTTGAATCAATCACACTAAACGCCAAAAACTCCTGTCGTTGAACCCAAGTTCCCTTAGCCCCCAACCCCCCAACGTAAACGGCAAAGATACTATTTACGCATATTACCCCAACTAATACGTCTTACATTACATAGTTTCACAGCTATATATATTCATAGATAGATAGTTAAGGCTTGTTTATTCCGATCCATATTCCATTTGCGAAAAACATAACATGGGTTCCTCGGAGTCAGCATCATGGTACTGTGCCATAGTGTTGTTGGGTATGATATTGTTGGGGTCAATAAGGCAAAGCACGGTGGTTGATGGTGAAGCTGTAAGAGGGAACAACCTCCGTGACAGAGCGTGTGATGAGATATACGTGGTGGGAGAAGGGGAAACTCTGCACACCATAAGTGACAAGTGTGGTGACCCGTTCATCGTTGAGCGGAACCCGCATATCCATGACCCCGATGATGTTTTCCCTGGTCTTGTCATCAAAATCATCCCTACCAATACTAGGAAACTGTTGTAAGAGGTTCATCAAAATTACAAGTTGTACTCTAGGTCCCTTGTTGTATACAAATTTTCTGATTCAAAACAGAGGATATGTTATTTGTAATTAATGGGTAGCTTTTGTATTAATAATTGAACTATGGAGATCAATACAGTTTCGAATTCGTCCAGCCATGGATTCCTAATGGCATGTTTTCATTTGTAAGTAAGAAATATAACATCTCGTTACCAATGGAAAGTTCCAAATCCAATAGTTCTTCGTTTATATTTTTGGTGGGCTATGAACTGTTCTAGTTAACTTTGGAATGGGATGACTTCTTTTCTTTTTCTTTTTTGTCAACGAATATAGATGGGGGTAAATATATTTAAACGGTTTTTAAGGCAGCTAATCAATATTTACAGTCTTGTAAATTGGTCGGATTAACCCACTTAAAGAAAAGAATATAACAGAAGCACGAACTAAAAGTCCCTGTCCACCATCTTGACATGCATCCGGCTATAATAACTTTATTCTTATTTGATTATTCAGAAAATATATATATATATATATATATATGTATATATATTTATTTATTTAGAAATATAATTATATCATCTTATTTACATTAAAAAAAAGTTTATCTGTCATTTATTTATTATATTTTATTAATTTTTTATTTAACATACTTTCATTCTAATATATGTGTATTATTGAAAAAAAAGTATGTATTAGTGATTTTAAATTTCAAGTAAAGAATTCACTATCTAAAGAGAAAAGATAAATTTTGTTCTTATTTAACTATCAATTTAGAATTTGAAAATACTAATATTATTTTTTTCAATAATGCATAAATGAGAGAATAATATGCTAAATAGAGAGATAAATATAGTGTTATAAATGAAGATTAGGTTAGAAATTTTGCTATGTAATTAAGTCAAAATTATTGCATTCCTTAATTTTCTTAATTTCTCTAAATGGATAGTTAAAGAGGAAAGAATGTAGTATTTTTAAAAATATAAATATGTTATTTTATCTTGTAATAGATACTTTATAAATTTCTTTTAATGGGTGAACTCAAATGGGACTTCTATTGAAAGGCAAAGACTGATCTCTTTAAGATGTAAAGATTGCCAAAACAAACCTTACATTTCTCAATAAACTTTTTCTATCCACATGACTAGATTCAAACCATTGACAACATGTGTAAAGTGTAACATCCTAATTTAAAAATTAATAGTTAATTATTGACAATTGAATAACAAATTAGGATTTGTTAATTGTAATTAAAAAATGGTAAGTTAAATAAGATTTAGGTCGGGTTAAGTTTGAGATTAAATTAGAGTTACTCGATTAGTTTTAGAAGTTAATTGAACATGCATAGATACTAAATTACCCCTGACCACTTAAACTTAAGTCTTTTCCTCCTTCTCACGAAAATAAGAAAAGGAAGAAAAATCCTCATCTCTCATTCTTCTCCCTAAGTCGTACACACCACCACCTCATTATCTTCTCCATCTCAACCAAGACAAATGAGCTTTCCTTCCACCCTCATCTTTTCCCCCCATGCATATGAACTTGAAGTGCAAACTTCCATCTTTTTCCGCTTTACCTAAGTAAAATTCAAAGAACCCATTTGGGTATTTCTCTCAATCTCAATTTCTTCAAATTTAGGCTTGTAGGAAGTGTTATGAGCTTACGGGTGCCGCTATCGTTCCAATCCATTTTTGAAACCTTTATCATAGTGTGTTTAGTAAGGTGCGACTTTTAAACCCTTTCCGTTTTGTCTGATTATTGTAATGTTGGTATCCTATGGTTCTAGGTAGCTTAGATTAAGTCAATTTGGTGAGTTTTATTATCTAATTAATAAATTGGGTGTATTGTGATATGTAGGTTTGATTTTGGTCGAGGATGAAAAGCCTTTGACACTTACAGAATACACAATTGAAGGTAGGGGAGAAATAGTATATTTTAAATGCATGAATTATAATTAGATTAATAATTGAAACTTTTAAATTGTAATGTTAAGTGTGGCATGCAAAGTAAAGCATATCATGATAAATTATGTGATTGTGATGATTTAATAAGAATTGTGGTGACATTCCTGATAATGTAAATGATGACCATAAAGAATGAATTCTTGAATGATATTGATGTTGATGATGATGTATATTATGATAATGTTGATAAATGAATAGAATGGTGATGGTTAAGAAAATAATGGTATTCATGATGTTGACAAGAAATGTTGAATGCACATTTGATATGAGAAAATGATGATGATAATGGAAATGAAGAGATGATGAATTATTGTTGATGATAATTGATATGTAAAAGCATAACATGTGCACTAAAAACTGCTTAAAAGATGCAGGGGTCCTTTAAGCGAGCCCAAATGAGAGGGTCACCTGGTGAAAGAGCACAGACCCTGTGAATGGTTCCTTTAAGGACCATAGCTGCTCTAGAACGAGATTCTAGAGGGGGTTTGCAACACCAGTTGAGTTGAGTTGTCCGCAGTCACTAGTAAGTGATGGTGTTGCAAATGGGTTGTGATAAAAATATAATAGAAGGTGAATTCTTTAGTGCTACACTATATTCCCATCAGTCGTTAGATCTGCATGCATTGCAATAATATAGTAGCATTGAGCTTGATGTGATGTAATGCAATTAATGAAAGTACATATTGTGAGTAATGTGGCTATGATGATAAAGTTAGATGAAAAATATCATGACTTAGTTGATAATGATTAGTTGTATTTAATTTTGTTTAGTATTTTTCATTTAACATATAATTGTTCACTCTCATATGTTGTCATTTTTAGTGAACTTTGCATAAGGTGAAGAATGGTGATGCATCAATGATGTTTGATGGTGTAAGTTGCATTTTGGGAAGTGTATATGAAAATGTATAGGTTTTAGGTTAAGTTTAACCTTAGGAATGCCTTGGCCAACGCTTTCTGGAATTAATGGTTTGTATATATGTATGTTACCTCATTGGAGGATATGTGTAGTGGTTTTGTGTATGTGAATGATATAACAATGTGATAGTTATTTATAGAGTAAACACCCCAGTTAGTCCCTAACTCTAGTGGCGTTAGACACTTAGGTCCTCTTATTAGTAAGTTAGTCCTGTTAGTCCTCCACGTCTGTCATCGTCGGACAGATAGGTCTTTGCCGTTAATAGAGTGCAAACGTCTGTCAGAGTTAGCTGACGTTGTGACATCCTGGCGCTGTTGAGGGCGGGGAGTGATCGCCGGTGCATGGGCACAGACAAGAAGCGGCTCCTGGCAGGCTTCCAGCGGGGAATGTGGCATCCCGGGCACTATTGAGGGCGGGGAGTGATCGCCGGTGCATAGGCACAGACAAGGAGCGGCTCCTGGCAGGCTTCTAGTGGGAGGGACACATGAACGAACTGAATACATACCAGAATGAGAGGGATCCAAAGACTGTATAGGTATGGGACTATACATTCGAGGATAACTTAAAGAAATGAATTCGTACTACCTATACCAACAAATGCATTAGCCTTTTCAGTAGCCTATCACTTAAGAACTCCAAAGTTAAGTGTGCTTAACTTGAAGTAATTCTGGGATGAGTGACCTCCTGGGAAGTTCTCAGGAAATGTATGAGTGAGGACAAAAACACATTGGAAAGGTTTAGTGTTGGTCTGTGGGGCGAGTCGTTCATTCCTGAAAAGCGGCCGGGGCGTTACAGTGGTATCAGAGCCTAGCCTCTCCTAGTACGGTATGGTTCGGGGACGAACCAGGCGGAAGCTGGGGGGCATGTGACATCTTGGCGCTGTTGAGGGCGGAGAGTGATCGTTGGTGCATGGGCACGGACAAGGAGCGGCTCCTGGCAGGCTTCCAGTGGGAGGGACACATGAACGAACTGAATACATACCAGAATGAGAGGGATCTAAAGACTGTATAGGTATGAGACTATATATTCGAGGATAGCTTAAAGAAATGAATTCGTACTACCTATACCAACAAATGCATTAGCCTTTTCGGTAGCCTATCACTTAAGAACTCCAAAGTTAAGCGTGCTTAACTTGAAGTAATTCTGGGATGGGTGACCTCCTGGGAAGTTCTCAGGAAATGTGTGAGTGAGGACAAAAACTCATTGGAAAGGTCTCGTATTGGTCTGTGGGGCGAGTCGTTCATTCCTGAAAAGCGTCCGGGGCGTTACAGACGTGGCTCGTTAAATACCACCAGGAATGCCATGTTTCCAAGAGAGACGACATCGTTTTACTCCCATTAGATAAAACACCCATGTTAGTCCCTGAATCCATCAACGTCAGACACTTAGGTCCCCAAGTTATTAAGTTGGACCCGTTAATCCCCCACGTCTATCATCATCGGACATGTAGGTCTCTACCGTTAACAGACTCTTAACGTCCGTTCGTTCCAGGTGACGTGGGTCGAATCCCCTAGATTAAAGAAATTATATTACACTCCATGGCTTTAAGATGGTTTTAAAAGTGTTGGTTCTGCATCTTAGTAGTGCCTAATGTAATGGACAAATAGATGTAAGCTCTTTATTACTGCTGACTACTAGTTTGATGTTGAAAGAAATTGCCCATTCTAAATGGTAAAAGATTAGGCAGGAAATGTTGATCTGTTAATTTCATGAGTTAAACCTTTCATGCTCAAGTGAGTAAACCATATAGTCATATAAAATAATTGGTCTTTTTTATCTTACAGACCTTCTTAATACCATTTCTTGTGGTTCATCTATGACTTGCTCATTTGAAACTTGGATATTGTCAGCTGGCTCATTATCCATATACTATTGTTGTGGGTTTGAAATATTAATTTGTTGCCTTGGCATGTTATATGATTGTATACTGATGGTTCAGAGTCAGACTTAAAAGGGGGGTTGAATAAGTCTGAAACTCTTTTCACGCGAAACTTAAGGTTTTTCAAACATGAAATGTAGCAGACTTTCGAACCAAACTTTAAAAGATAAGGGCAAGAGAGATAACACAATAGATTTATACTAGTTTACTTCCAACGCAGAAGTTACATCCAATACCTTCAAACTTGAAGGATTTTCACTATTGTAAAAACATCTTTTTACAATTTCAACACAACCCGTGTCATAAGTATTCTTGACTCCAGCCACTCGTGGCTTAATCCCAATTATTCTTTCAATAAGTCGCTCTTGACTCAATACCCAGGTATTATTTCAAAAGCCCCTTCAGGATAAATAGTGTTTCCCACATAAACTAGGACTGACAACACACCAGACTTGACACAGATAAGAATTTGAGAGTGTGTTTATGTTACAAAGAACTTAGTGTACAATATGATATAAGATAAGGATCAAATACACTAAGTATGAAAGACAAAGACTACATTTGCAAGAAGCAGAGATACAGAGAGAGTCTTTGATTTATAAAAGAAAGCTTATACAAAGAGCTTGAAAGTACAGAGAGAAGCTTTCGCATTTTTGATTTCCTGAGTCGTGAACTTCTTCAAGGTCTAGATTCTCTTCATATTTATAAGCCAAGCAAGGTGGCCATTGTAAATCCGTTGAAGTGAGATAGTCGTTGAAGCTTGCTGACCTTAAAACTTAGAATAAGGTTTGATATAAGGTTCTTCAGAATTTACACTAAAATGGTGTTCCTCGAGTGAAACATAATGAAAGTCCTTTTGTATTCTTTATTCTATTATGAAATCGTGCAGAAATAACATGGTTGACCTTCTGATTGTTTTCTAACGTAATTACTAAACTTCATCAGCTTTTCTAATTTACGTAGAGTAGCTTCCTCGATCTTTTATCCATGCAGTCATTGGTTCTTGCACTGATTTATCTTCTTTCCTCTTTTGATGATAATAACAGTTTCTCTTGATAAGAATTCAATTCAGAGCATTTTGAAATTATCCTTAATTTTTGTTTGATGCAAGTTTTGGAGTGTTCTTGTTGCTTCAAAAGTTCGGGGTCTGATTTGGTGAAGCAAGTATGTATGCTAAGTTTTGAGAATGGTGCATATAACTCAACAGTCCAAAAGTTTAGACGAGCATACTTGAATCATACTCTTCATGAGCGTTATTCTGGAATCATACTTTTCTTGGGACAAACTTGTACGCAAACTAATTTTGATCTCAAGCAGACTTATTTTGAAATAACTTGCATGGCTCAAGGCAGACTTTTTATTAGTGGACTCCCTCTTTCATTTATAACTTATGCATTATAGATTTGTAACCTGAAACTCTTAATTGAGCGGGTTAGGTAACACATAGGCAGACTTTATTTAATTAAATACCTTGATGTGTGTTATTAATAAATCTTGGAGTTTGGTAAATAATAACCAATTATTTCAAAGTCTTTTACAAACCAGACTTGGTTCTAACATATACAATAAGATGAACAACAACTTGAGAAAAAGACACAAGGTGTAAGAGTTTCCATGCATGTCTCATTAATTTCCACCTTCCATGATTCCCCACTCTTGCTAAACCAACCATTTTCTATCAACTGAGCATTACTAAACTCAATTATTCTCATACTATATATGGTTATGACAATAGAATCTGTGCCTCATTGATTTTTAAGGACAACCAATAAAGTAACATCTAATGGTTCTAGTGTCAAGCTTATTTTCATATGGATTATACATTAACTTATGTTGGGTAACCCCAAACATGAAGATGCCTTAAATTTAGTTTCCTTCATGTCCATAGTTCATAAGGGGTCTTATGAACTACCTTACTAGGAACCATATCAAGTAGATATGCAATGATCTTTAAAGCATGCATCCACAATGACATAGGTACATAATTATAACTTAACATACTTTTAACCATTTCCATAAAGGCACAATTCCGCCTTTTAGATACATTATTTTGTTGTGGTGTACTAAGCATTGTATACCTTACACATATGCCCTGATGACTTTAACTTATGATTGACTATTGTGGCCATAGTATAAGTCCTTAATTCCCTAAGCATCACAAATAAGGGGAAAATCAAAGGGCCTCATCCCAACTTAGCTTCTTTATTACATCAATCACACCTACCACCCCTTCCTGTTGAGCCATAGGTTATGCGACATGGTTCCCAATCAACATCAACCGCATATATTTCATAAATAGGATACTAAAAATAAGCATCCAGTAACTTGTGATTAGTCTTAGTAAAAGCCACAATCTCAAGTATATTAGGTCATGCCAAAATATATTCAAATCCTATAATACCTACCATTTTCTACAAATATGTCAAAAGCAAATAAGTCTACATGATCAAGATCTATCTCTTTCCACTTTTCAACCTTCCCCCATTTACTTTTTGTTCAACATTGCTTATTAACCATGAATCTACCACCATAATGTATTCTAATCTTGATATCGTATTTAAACAAAATTAATACATATTCATAAATAATAACAAAAAAGTATTAGTTAAGAAAGTAATCATTAATATTATAATAACATGAAATAATGGCATCACATGGGAGACTCCTTAAACTCAAAAAGACGAGAATAAATAAATTCAACATTAATGCTAGGTTATCAATAGGACCACAAACATACCTTTACAAGGAATTAGGGCAAAAGCAAGAAGCAATAAAGAAAGGATTCTAAAGTAATGAGACATGAGACCACCTACTCATTAATCAAAATCCCAACCATATAGCACAAATCCTAAACCAACAACGTAGACCATGGTTGAAACCCTAACTAAATTAAAAGGAGGAAGAAGAATGAGAACTTACCTCCACATAATCACCCATTCTCGTTACTAGTGGTGATAGATGATGCCAACACCATGCCGATAATGAGGTTCCCGCGAATGTCTCATTTAATTCACAAGAAAACACCAATGTTCCATGCCCACTGTTCACCACTTAACCTTCTCGTGAAGTCTAACTTAGTCAAATTTTAGGTTTTAATACAAATCTTTAACCTCTTTCCCATGTCCTTATTTTAATTATATATGCATGATTTTAGTTTTTAAAAATTAATTTTATCGACCATTTACTACCTGGCATAAACGACATCATTTTATACTTTGAGATGGCCAAAGGTGGGATGTCACGTGTCAGATTATGTGGCACATCACCAACTTCTAATGGAAAGTAATAGTGACTGACAATAAGGACATAAGTGTCCAACATCAATAAAAAGTAGATGGAGGGGCTAAGAAGATATTTAAATAACTAAAGGAGCTACTAGTCTAACTTTGAACATCTCAAGGACAAACTAGAGAGCTTTGTCCCAAAAGATATGCTCATAGATCATAATCTCAAACATTAGATTATAATCATAAATTATCAAACATTTCAAAATTATATTATAATTTAAAAATTAGATTATAATGTAAAAAATAAACCATACCAAATATACATAATCTAAAGAAAATTAAACCGATAAAAATACGTGAAAAGTTTATGATATGTAAACTTTCACTACCTTGGATAATTTTTAAGACTCAAAACAAATCAAGGTTTCATGGTTCAATGTCATAAGTCATAATTTACTATACGAGGGTTAAATAGCCTTTTCTAAATATCACATATATATATATATATATAAAAGACAAAATATGCTAAGTAAATAAAGATGATGTAGTTTAACAAATGAAGAGAAGATAAGAGAATTTGTTATGTAATTAAGAGAAAATAATTATATTCAATGATTTGTGTAATTTGTTTTATTATCTCTGGATAATTAAATAAGGATGGAAGGAGTAAGTTATATTATCATATTAAAGAGATAAATGAGTAAAAAATAAAATAAAATAAAATAAAACACTTTATTATAATTATTTTATATTTATTTTTTCTCATAACATAATATTGTTTGATATAGCTTATTAAAACTTGAGGTAAGCATGACTAATATGAGCACAACAAAGTTTTGCCAACCAAAATTTAACAATAGTAATAAATTCTTTTTTCATTTCTTGTTTTTAATTTTAATTATAAATCTATCGTTATGTTTTCTGTTTTTAATAAAAATACATGAAATATTGAAAACAATTTTTTTATTTTCTATTTTCATTTTCTGTTTTTATTTTTTATATAAATTTTAGCAAAGTAAGAATTTTATAATTAAAAATGAAAGAGTAAGTGAAAAAGAAACCAAAGAGACCCGTACATTTCATGGGCCCAAACATAATATGACATCGCGTTAGTTATTAACGTCAAATGATTCTAATAACTAGTTTAATTTATTAACCTTATTTGATTTACAAAATTAGAAGAAGACATTTTGCTGTAATGACTAAAATATCTATGTTCTATTTTATTTATATAAAGATAAAAACTTTATTAACCATAATAATAATAATAATTATTTATCTGTCTAAATAAATAATGAAAATAATTTACTTTATTTATATCCTATTCCAAATAACTTTATCCACAAAATAACAATAACTAAATTTTGGGAAGTAAATAAATCCAAGGAGTGATGGTGTGCAAAAGATGCAATGAAGATACCCGGCCCGTTAATTGAAGGTTTTCACATGGGTAAGGTAAGGCAACTCTTACTGCAGTAAAGATTTCAGTCTTCTACTATTATTATTACTTTACAATGCCACAGCTACCTAGGTTTGTTTCGTGGTTTCTCACTTTGCTTCTCTTTCTATTCCACAAGGGCCGTTATTTCCTTTGGCTACGCAGACTCCATACGCACGGCAAGAATCCCCACTGTTCATCAATGGCATCATCTGATAGCAACAAAGAACAAGTGCCCTCCACAACTGAAGACCCTGAGAAGAAAAGGAAAAAGGAAGAAAAGGTTTTCCCTTCTGATTCTTTTTTCAAATCGGGATTTCCATTAATGGGGTTTAAGAAAAATTCATACTTTTTAATCCTCTTTTCTTGATTTTAGTTCTCATGGTAATGAGAGGGTTTTGTTAGTGTTATCATAGACAATGGTTGCTGCCAAGTTTTTTCTTTTTAAAATTCGAAGCCATTTTGAGGGGAATAATTTATAATTTATGATACTATGCCGTGGTTTCTATTAATTGTTTTTTCTTGTAAAAATGTAAAAATTTTGTTGCTTTGTCTTTAGGCAAGAGAGAAGCAATTGAAGAAAGAGAAGTTTCTTCAGAAGCAAGCTGAGCGTCAGGTGACTAGTGTGTTATGGATTCCGTGCTGTGCAATTCCAACATTTGATTTTGATTTTTTTTGTTTTTCCTATGTTATTTGTCGGTTTGATGTTGCAAACAATGCTCAGATTATCCGTTTTTTATTTTCCTTCTTTTGGTACTAGCAGCAACAGGCACAGCAATCATCCAATGCTTCTAAGAAGAGTGAAAAGAAAGTTGTGAAGCGTGGTGTAGAGGATGAGAATCCTGAAGATTATGTTGATCCTCAGACCACATCAGGTGAAAAGAAGCAAATGTCTCGGCAGATGGCGAAACAGTATAGTCCAGCTAACGTGGAAAAATCGTGTGTGTTGATTCCATCTTTATGCTTATTGCACTTAAAATATGTCAAATGCTTGTCTCTAATGTTTGTTTCTATTCAGGTGGTATGAGTGGTGGGAGAAATCAGGGTTTTTTGTGGCAGATGCTAGCAGCTCCAAACCACCTTTTGTTATTGTGAGTGGCTAGCTTACATGTGTTGGTTTCAGATGCCATGCGAAGTGGTTTTTCCTCCAATTTTTGAATTATAGAAGGTTTTGTATATTCAATTGGATAGTTGGTGTAGCTGGAGATTTTGCATGAAGTTTGAAGTAACCCTTTGCTATATAGTGGCAGTGATCCTTCTGAATTTTCTGAGAACCTTTTAATGGTATATGGAAATATATTGGTCGATATCTTAAAATGATTTATCGTGGTAGTCTTGGAAATTTCTCAAATGGGCTGTTTCATGGTATCAATATTCAAATGAAATTCCAGAAATAGGTTCTCAACTTTTGTGCCAGTGATCCATGATTATATATTTGCCTCTCTTGGATTTGAAATGAAATAGTGTCTTATTCTTGCTTTAGTTCCCTTATTAATATGGAAAATATTCAGACTATGTCTTTTAGCAGTTACTCTTCTTGAGGTATGAGCAAAGTGAATGTACAAACCATAAATTCTAAATTCTAATGGTATGAAAATGTTATATTTTTTGCTCTCTTTTTATGTCTATAGAGAATCTAAGTGTGCTGTGTTTTAGGTATTGCCGCCTCCAAATGTGACTGGTGCTCTCCATATAGGTCATGCTCTAACAGCTGCAATAGAGGTATCTTGTATACTCCATTTTGACTGTTTGGGTATCTTGTATACTCCATTTTGACTGTTTGGTTTAGCTGTTCAAAACAGCTAATCTCAATGTGATTTATTTATTGCAGGACACAATGATTCGATGGCGAAGAATGTCTGGAGACAATGTTCTGTGGGTACCTGGGATGGATCATGCTGGGATTGCCACACAGGTTCTATGTCTAAATTAAGAAGATTTCATGTAGTTCTTAACTCTTCTGTACATTTTATCATTTTTTGTGGATGTTATACATTATGATTGGGTCATGGCCTCATGGGTGTTAGAGGATGGGTGACTTATTCAGCTAAGGCGTTACATATAGTTTCAATCAGATAAACTTACGGTGAAAGAAACTTTTTTTTTTTTAAAGAAAAAAAGTAGTTGTTCTGGGTTTGGATTCAATGTTTAAGAAGTATTTGTGCTATATAAGTATAAATCATTTGTTGAGTTTGCCTATGGAAAATTAAATAAAGGCCAAAATTTAAATAGTTTTTGTTGATTGTGTTGTGGGATTTCATGTAAAATGTTAGTTTTTGAGACAAACTATTATTTTTTACTTTTCCATTTTGTCATATATCTTTGCATAGGCAGCATTTGAACACATCATCCCCCCCCCCTCCCCAAAAAAAAAGAAAAATAAAATTTATGCCAAATTTGTTGTACTACCAATATCATTGGCTCTAAATGGTAGAAAAAAGTCCATTTCAGTTTCTAGTTATGGTGCTGATATTTATAGACACCCACATACCCCCCCCCCCCCAAAAAAAAAAAAACCAAAAAAAAAGAAAAAAAAACTTTTTGTGCCAAATGTGTTCTACTACCAATATCATTGGCTCTAAATGGTAGAAAAAAGCCCATTTCAATTTTTAGTTACGGTGCTGATATACACACACACATATATCTATCTTAATTTTCTGGTCTTGGCATATCTTTTGTTCAGATGATTTTAAAGTATGCCAATTGTGGTTGTTCTGACATAACAGGTAGTTGTGGAGAAAAAGATAATGCGGGAAAGGAAACTAACCAGGCATGATTTGGGTCGTGAGAATTTCGTCTCTGAGGTATGTTTGTAGAGCCATCTTCGTAGTCAAGTTTCTTGATAATTTTCTTCTTTTTATTTATTTATTACGCTCCTGTCTTCTACTTTGGTGAATTTTGGAAAAATAGGTCTGGGAATGGAAAAACAAGTATGGAGGCACGATACTACAACAATTACGCCGATTAGGAGCCTCTCTTGATTGGTCTCGTGAGGTAAATATGCAACCTGTTCAGTGTTTAGTCCATTATTCAAAATTTTGAGGGGAGGTGGAGGGTGTTTAAAAGGGGAAAAAGTGAGCTCAAGAGAACAATTTTAGTTGCTTGCCATGTCCAATGTAGAAGCACCCTTATAAAACCCATAAGGCAGAACTTGCAATAAAGTTAAGACCACTGAAATTAAGCTTGTTAAAGTCAGATAGCTATCTTTCAAGCCATTACCTATTGTGATTTCAAAATTTGCCCATGTCAAACTGTTTGTTTTCAGTGCTTCACAATGGATGACAAAAGATCAAAGGCTGTGACAGAGGCTTTTGTGAGGCTTTACGAGCAAGGCCTTATCTACAGGTGGGTTGGACATTAGCAATATGTATTGTCTTTTAATGCTTTTGTTTATTACTGCTGAATTGTAGGTTATTTGTTGATGTTAATGTCAATTCAATTTTGTACACTACTCAAAGACAAATTGATATAGATCAATATTAGGAGTCCAGACAATCTTTAGGTATTACCTCCGACCTTAAATGTAAACAACAAAAAAAAAATTTCTTGTCCAAGAATAGAATGAGAAAATCTAATTAACTGATAGTTCATTTAATGAACATTATTCCTAGAATGCTTTTATATAATGCCCATTGTAATTTTCAACGGAAAGAGAGTAAACTCCCTATACAAGTTTTAATGAAAGGTATTATACTAGAAAACATACATTTTTTAGATGAAATCAATGATACTAAATGAGGTTAACTACTTTTCTTAATTTGTGTGAATTAGTCATTTTTTGCTTATATTCAAGGATGGAAGTGGTGTTAACTATGGGAAATAATAGTTACATGAAGCAAATTTAGTTCTTAGATCTAGTTATTGTGTGATGTTCCTCAATAATGCCAAACACATTATAAAAGCTATAGGGCACAATTCTTAGATAAACTACCTGCTACATGCATGTTTTTAAAGTGAAAACAAGGATCATATGGTTGAAAATCCATATTTAGGAACATTATATGGTTGAATCTTCTGCACAGACCAAAATATATCTAGTGAACTTGCATGCTTGTTGAATGGTGAAGTTTCTGTTTAATTTTAATTTTAATCATGATACTGCACAGCTTGGAAAAGGATGTGTTATATCCTTTATGAATTATTGGAATCTAAATATGAAGATGCATTAATGTGAACAAATCCTGGTGAAGGAGGTTAAATTAAAATGTGCTGATTTGATTCTGCTTACTATGTTTTGAGTGCTACTCTAGTTCCTAACCTTTTGCAACATGATTTATATTTCAATTTGTTATTGTATATGCTCATTATATGATTCTAAATGGCTCTTTTGTGGAGATAGATATTACTTCTTTTTTGTCATTGTCACAGGGACCTCCGGTTAGTGAATTGGGATTGTGTTTTACGAACTGCAGTATCTGATATTGAGGTATGCAGTACTTGCTCTTGGCTATTTCATCTGATGTATTATATGTAATGTCATTGCTTGCTGCATGCAGGTGGATTATATTGACATAAATGAAAAGAAAAAACTAGGCATTCCAGGATATGATGAACAAGTGGAATTTGGAGTTTTAACAAAATTTGCATACCCTTTGGAGGATAACCTAGGTGAAATTGTTGTTGCTACAACTAGAATAGAAACTATGCTTGGTGACACTGCCATTGCTGTTCACCCTGATGATGACAGATATCGTCATTTACATGGAAAATATGCTATTCATCCATTTAATGGCAGAAAAATTCAAATAATTTGTGATGCCATTCTTGTTAAACCAGAGTTTGGGACGGGTGCTGTTAAGGTATTATCTATATGTATGACTAGATGTTCTGCTGAAGTTCTTTTTCAGGTAATGTTATACAAATTAAGTTACTTTCTTTGTCCCTTGCAGATTACACCCGCCCATGATCCAAATGATTTTGAGGTGGGAAAACGTAAGGAGCTTGAATTCATTAATGTTTTCACGGATGATGGGAAAATAAATTCCAATGGTGGCTGCTCTGAATTTTTGGGCATGCCCCGTTTTAAAGCTCGAGAAGCAATAAAACTAGCATTAAAGAATAAGGTATTGTTATTGAGTTATTTGCTTCATGTGAAATAAAATAACGAATGTTAGGTCATAGGTGATAATTCTTGTGTTGGAAAGTTAACATGTACTCCCTCTGGTCTTTTTTATAAAACCTAGTTTCAGAGTTTTTCTTGGTTCTTTTTATAAAATTCGTTTCAATTTACAATGTGCATTTATTATTCTTTTTATAACAACCCTTATTAATTACATCTTCCCTTGATATCAATATAATTTGGAAAGTTCATTTCTCCCTCTTCATTAATATGAAAGGTAATTTTGGAATCATAACAAGAATAATTAACAAATTCAATGCATTTACATAGAAGGACTAAATTTCTTAATTTGTGTGAAATCATGTAATAAAGTCTTGTAACAAGGACCTGCAGCTGCGAGAGTATGTATTTTTCCAAACCTAACTAATTATTCTTATTTCTAATTTGTTGGATACAATGTTCTTCTTTTGGTGCATCCCATTTGTTTATTATTAAGTACCTTGTATAATCCTGGAAGAGGTGGTTGCCATGATACTAGTATTTATCTCAATCTTAGTAATAATTGTGTCTGTATTATATAACACACAATGTTGGGCATCTCTTGTTTCATTTGTTTTCTTTTCTATAGGGCCTCTATAGAGGATCTGAAAACAACGTGATGCGCCTTGGTGTATGTTCAAGAAGCAATGATATTATTGAGCCCATGATAAAGCCCCAGTGGTATGTCAATTGCAATGATTTGGCAAAGCAAGCTCTTCATGTTGAGGAAAACAGAAATCTAGAGTTTATTCCAAAACAATATTCGGATGAATGGAAGAGGTGCTTATATCCTTGTTTTCCTTTTTCAAATTCTTATAACAAGCAATTTCAAAATTCATCCTGCAGTGTTCTTCTGGAATGTGGTCTAGGATTTAAACTACAATGCAACAAGTCCCACCCCTTGAGATATTTTAGCATCACTAATTGTGATAGATAATAGTATCATTTTCTTTATAATGATTAGTGAGAAATGTTGATATTGAGTTTGACATCATTACACACTATATATCAACAACATTATATTCCACTATTCAGAGTTCTTTCCTCTTTTCCTACTTCTCTACATCAATCTTATAGTTTCAACTCCTTACAATTTTTATGTTCAACCAAGTGTTGGGGAAACACTGTAGACAAATTGTTGAAGGATGTTGTTATTGTAAATGGAATCAGAGGCTGAATCTCACTTAATTGCATTTATGACATGGTGGGTTGTGGTTAGGAACTTTGGTTAGTTGGCTTGCTCTATATAAATTTTTTCTCATGTGCATTTATTCCTTAGAATTGTATAATATAACCACGTCTTATTACAGATGGCTAGAAAACATACGTGATTGGTGCGTCTCACGACAGCTATGGTGGGGTCACCAAATACCTGCATGGTATGTCACCTTAGAGGATGATGTGCTGAAGGAATTTGGTGCCTACAGTGATCATTGGGTAGTTGGAAGAAATGAAGAGGAAGCCCGGAATGAAGCTAGCAAGCGGTATGATGGAAAGAAGTTTCATTTAGCCCAGGATCCTGATGTTCTTGATACATGGTTTTCTTCTGGTCTGTTCCCATTATCTGTGCTGGGTTGGCCAGATGACACACAGGATCTGAAGACATTCTATCCAACATCGGTTCTGGAAACTGGCCATGATATTCTCTTTTTCTGGGTTGCCCGAATGGTGATGTTAGGATTAAAGTTGGGTGGTGATGTGCCTTTTAGAAAGGTGAGGTTATTATTCTGGTCTGATCATTTTGGAAGAGCTTTATGCTGATCCACATATGGACTGTATGTTGGTCATGCATACCTAGGACTTTTCTTTTGTTTTTTGATAAAAGAAAATTCATTAAGACTGAAAGGATGATAACAAAGAAATGGGTTTAAGAAACCTCTATTCTGTAAAAAAATTGAAAGAAAAGATAGATAAAAGAATTCTTAATTGAAACAAAGCTAACCAAACCCTCCTGTATGCTTTAAAATTTTTATATCAATGACTTTCTCATGGATGTACATATACTTACAATCCTATGCAGGTTTATTTACATCCCATGATCCGTGATGCACATGGACGCAAGATGTCAAAATCTTTGGGGAATGTCATTGATCCCATTGAAGTGATAAATGGGATATCACTGGAAGGTTTACATAAGAGGTTAGAGGCTGGTAACCTGGACCCCACAGAACTTGCTAAAGCCCTAGAGGGTCAGAAGAAGGACTTTCCAAATGGTATTGAAGAATGTGGTGCTGATGCTCTTCGTTTTGCATTGGTCTCATACACAGCTCAGGTTCCACTACTTACCAATGTTTATAATTATATGACTGATCTTTTTCATCAATTTGTTCAACTCATGATTTAATTTGCTGTTCTCTTTCTTTTCAGTCTGACAAAATTAACCTAGATATTCAGAGGGTGGTTGGATACCGCCAATGGTGTAATAAATTGTGGAATGCCATTCGATTTGCTATGAGCAAGCTAGGGGATGATTATATTCCTCCTCTAAATTTGATTCCAAATGTTCTCCCATTTAGCTGCCAGTGGATACTTTCTGTATTGAATAAAACCATATCCAAAACAGTGATGTCTCTGGAATCTTTTGAATTCTCAAAAGCTACCACTGCTGTGTATTCTTGGTGGCAGTATCAATTGTGTGATGTGTTCATTGAAGTGATTAAACCTTATTTTACTGGCAACGATCCCAAGTTTGCTTCTGAAAGACGCTTTGCACAAGATACTTTATGGTTTTGTCTGGACAATGGCCTGCGATTGCTTCATCCTTTTATGCCTTTTGTTACAGAAGAGCTGTGGCAGCGCCTTCCTTTGGCCAGGGAATGTAAGAGAGCGGAATCTATCATGATATGCGAGTATCCATCATCTATGGAGGTTAGTTTTTTTTTTTTTTTTTTTATAAATTTCAGTGCTCATCCCTTTTGTGTACACAATTAAATCTTTACCCAACTCTTTGTGCTGCAATTTTTACCCCCCATATTTTTGTCAGCTGCCAGTGTGAAGCCTGATTTAGCTTTCAGTACCTCCTCCCTCCTGTGTGCTTATGATATGCACTGTGTTTTTCATGCTTTGGTTATTAGATAGTATAATTATTTACTTTTCTTCTTTTTTTGTATTTTTAATTATTATATATTTGTTATTATTATTTGTCAGAGCTGGAATAATGAAAGGGTGGAGAATGAGATGGACCTTATTGAGTCGGCTGTTAAGTCTCTCAGGTCATTGGCAAAAGAAAGACGTGACAGGTATGGAACATTAGCTTCTTGTATCAGGCTCAGATTTTCTGCTTTGAGGGAATGAATTCTTCAAGTAACAAATAAAAGGAAAGGGAACAGAACATGAAACATTTAAGGAGGCTTTATCAAGTTCTACACTAATATGATTGCTATTTGATATTCAATCAAACATGGTTTGCTAATTCTTAAATTGATGCATATGTTGCTAGGCGACCCGCATTTGTTCTCTGCCGTACACAGGAAATTAGAGAGATTATTAACAACCATCAACAGGAGATTATAACACTCGCTAATCTATCCTCTTTGACAGTAAGTAGCACTGTTTTATTCTCATGCTATATTGTATGGTTGTTTTGTCAATAGTCATATAGCCCCTTTCATTTCACTTGATTGCTGTGTCTTTAACTTCTAATGCTGATTTTATGATTTCCAGGTAATCACTGAAAATGATGCTGTTCCATCTGGATACGCTGATGTTGTTGTAAATGAAAGCCTTTCTGTTTATTTAGAGCTTCAAGGGACTAATTCTGCAGAAGTAGAGCTTGGGAGGATCAAGAAGATAGATGAGCTGAAGAAGTATGTTTATCTCCAATAATTGTTTGGAATACATTTTAACTTGGCAAGCTGTGTAGTATATGTCATTTACATTTTTATTCCTATCAACTTGGTTGAAATTATTTTGAATGGATTTCTTTCTGTTATGCAGGCAAATAGAAAGGTTAGAGAAGATCATGAATGCTGCTGGTTATGAAGAGAAGGTTTCATCAGATATTCGAGCTAAGAACCAGGAGAAGTTAGATTCCCTGAAGGAACGTCTATTGCTTGAGGAAACTGCTGGTCTGAATCTCTAGCTTCGAATTATGAACTTGGGTGATCAATTTGCTTACAAGCTTATAGATGAATGAAGCAATCATAAAGGTCCATTACTTGTATCTTCACATTCAGTTCATATTTTTATGCCCTAACTATTGGCTGTCATACACTATATATTAATTTCGCTATATTAACACAGAATTTGGGCAATTGTTTTTTCACCTTTAGCCCTGATATTTGTTTCTTTGTTGATGTTTTGACAATGGACTCCAACTTCTTGGCGGTTAGGAGACTTTTTTGTTCTGCAATAGGAATTTTGAAATTAGTTTGATTAAAATAGAAGCATTAGTGATGAAGTTGCTATCTGAACGATTGTGGAAAGTGTTGATTTATTGTTTTTTATTTGATTTGATAGGTAGTATTAAATTATTAATTTGTATGAAAATTTTGGCCGTTGGATTTAATTCTTAGTAAACTAAAGCTGGTACTCAATTGGCACATTGTTAAAAAGAATAAAAGGAAAATTGTTTGGGAGAGTTTAATTTAGGATTTTGTTAATCTTAGTTTTAAGAATTGAGTGTAAGCTATCAAAAGTAGTAATTTCTGGTTAAAACAAATACGTTTGTTGTAATTTTTTTTTTTGTAATGGAATAATTATATTTATTTTTACGAAAAGATAATACTTTTGTTGTCCCTATAATTTAAAGCATCTTCACTTCTGCTTAGTTTCATCTTGGAAGTATTTAAAATTGAAAATTGAAATGCTGCATTAGAAAATTTGGCTACCTCCAACTTTTACTCTATTTTTATCTTTTCAATCCCTCTTCTTTGTATGATTGTTAACTTGGGTCAAGGGGGAAAGAATGAGGGTGAAGAATAGCATCTTGTTAAAATGAGGTAATAAAAATTGGAGTATGCGAAAATCTTCTTTCTCTTAACGCTCAATTGGTAAAATTTCTGATGAGGAACTTTGATAAATTTTTATATTACAAAACTTAAAAAAGTCATTTTCTATTATAATTGAGATAATCAGTTTCCTGTTTCAAGCGTCTGTGAATGTACTTCGCACATTTATACACCTTGGTGTCTACCTTCAAAAAGTAACAAGTAGAATTAATTTCTCAAAAACAAAGAACAAGTAAAATTAATTACAATTCTTATACTTCAAAAATAAAAATTTATACACAATTATAAAACAAAATGATCTCTTTTACTTACCTAACCTTTAAGAGCAGCATTTCGAATTCTAATGAATCGTCATCCGTACTAGTAGAAAAATTATAAGTACGGACACTATTCTGTAAGGAGTCCTATACAAATAACTCTTCGTCAATCATTCCTATTTATAGTAGTAAAAAAATCCAATAATCGAGTTAAAATTAAATTGAATAACTCCACAAGGAAACCTCGGCATCGTCAAATTCCACGTCAGCACATTCATATTCACTCGCGAAGCAATGCGCGGGTGACATGAGCACCATGTCTCTCAGAAACTCCGGCACCGCCCCTTCTTCCTCATGCTCCGTCGCCGTCGCCGTTTCCGCCGCCACCACCGTCGGCAACGACTCATCATCCTTCCTCCCCTCATCGGTCTCCCATTCCATCCCCGGTCGGAACGCCTCCGCCGCTTCCGCCGCCGCCTTCTGTATGTCCCTGGCCTCCGCCGTCGCCGGCACCGGCAATCTCCAGACGGAGTCAGCAAAATTTAGACAAGCAGACCTTCCACGAAACGCTATCGCCGCCACGTCATGTGCACGCGCCGCCATCTCCGCCGTGGGAAAGGTCCCAAGCCAAATCCTAGTCTTCTTGTTGGGTTCACGCACCTCACACACCCACTTGCCGGAATCCCTTTTCCTCACGCCACGGTACACCGGGTGGCGCGTCTCCCTGAACTTCTTCCTCCCGGCGCGTTTCTTCGGGTACCGCTCCGCGAGAAAAACATCCTCGTCCGACAGCGCCGAACGAGAGCCGCCTCCCGACACCGGCGACATCGGATGTGGGTCGGAAAATTGATCCGTGGAAAACATCTATTTGATGAAAAGTTTTGTTCTTTGAAGTTGTTTGAATGAATGGGGTAGTGTGTGCAAAAGGGTCCTAGTTAGTAGAAGTAGCAGTAGTACACTATGACTAGTAAGTAGCAGGTTAGTTACTAACGTTGTTGATGGTTTTGTGTTGTGGGTTGTGTTTTGTAGTTCTAGGAGGGAAATGGAGAGTTGAATGGTGGGTATATATAGTTTGAGGAAAAGGGTAGGTTGTGGTTCAAGGAAAGTGTCAATACAGGGTGTCCAGCTAGGTTTGATTTGGCTTAGCCATTTGGATATAGCTTCTTCCCACGGTATGGACTATGGTTAAGGAATTGAAAGTGGGACATGGGTGAGGTGAGGTGATGTGGGGTCAAGCCAATTGAAGTTGAACTTGTAGGAAACCCTTTTTATGACACGTGTAATTTTGTTTCCTAAGATGAGTATACTCTAGATTTTGAAAATGGATAAGGGAGGTTTGACTGAAAAGGAAAGAGGAAAGTGAAGAGAAGTGTGGTAGGGGAGTGGGAAAGGTTTGGGCTTAGAAGATTCTTTGGATCTTATGGAATTCAGGTTTGGTTTTGGGCTTTTTGGGCGAAAGTGTGACGTAGTAGAGGGAAAGTGTTGTGTAGTAAGAGGAGACAACTCACGCACGCCACTTCATTGTTTGATTGAAAATATATGTATTGGTAACAAATTATTTTATTGCAAGAGATTGTTTTCACTAGCTGGATTTTCGTAGAGAGATGATATTTGGATTATGGACAGCTCATGCCTTGTGTTCAAACTTCACATATAGTTTCTTTATTCGTCTTTCGAGTGCACCATGGATACAAGTGGCCCTTTCTTTCGTGGTTTTTACTAGTTGATCACATCTTCTGTTTCTTACTGAAAATGTTCAACTTTTTAAAAATTTTAGTTCTTTAAAACAATTAACATCAAGGTAACATAACAATTAATTTAACGATAAATTCTTTTTAAGGATAAGCACACAAGTTAACCCATACACTCAAAAACTTAAGTATATAGAGGCGTCCTTAGAAAAGTGACGATGATGAGCTTGTGCTACACCTTCGGTGATATTCCATATATGATATATGAAAAATAAAGTAGAGCGAATATATTCTTTTTATCTTTTTATTATATAATAATTTTTTGTTGGGATAAATATATTTATACTATCTGGTTATATATCTTTGGCAACAAGCACATGAAAAGAATCACCAGGTGTTATTTGAGTAGGTAAAAAAAAAACAGTGTGTTCACATTGAAAATTTATGTATAATCTTAGAAAGAAATGTTGAGAAATGCCTTCTCGGGGAAAGTAGTACAATGAAAATTAATATGATTTTAGATTATCAATTTTTTTTTATTTCTTATTTGACTTAATCAAACAAGACCAATTTTGATTGACAAACTTTTTTGTACCAATTTTGATGCGATTGTATTTTTAGCACTCGAAATAGAAACTTTTGATTAAGTTCAAATAACTTCTACAAACATGTGTGTGTAAAATATGTATATGAATCAACAAAAGTAATACTGTATTAAATAGGCATAAGGGAATTCAAAACTCAAACAATAAATTACATACCTAATAAGTAAAGAAGTGTTCTATATACCCATTAATAAAAGACACATGGAAACATTTACATTGACTACAAAGTTAGAACCATAATCTAAACTTAACCAAATTCTAAGGTTTTTCCCTATAAACAGGGATCACCCTTTAAAAATAACATCATTTCATAATAATCATATAGTTTATATTGTTGCAAACAAAACAAAATTCAAACCTTGTTTTAAACCCCACCTAAACCAACATGACTCTTAAAATATGATTGACAATTAAAATGCAAAATAATTGTTATGCCCAACCAATGGTATACCATTTATTGTAAAATTGGTAGGTTAAGGCGTGTGATTGCACTGCCCTTAAGAGTTATTCGTAGTATATGGATACTCCCCAGGATACAACAACCTCCTCTGGTATTAACTAGGGTTAGAACTAATAAGAGAAAAAATTAAGAGTAAAACTCAACAGAGAGAAGAGAGAGATAGAAAGAGAGAAACGATGGTAGAATATTAGTTGTATCTAATTAGGGTTTTTGGAGTATCACTTAAATAAAAATATATCCGATTAAGTAAAGATAATTTAAAATAAACAAGATATATTATAAAAATAAATATCAGAAGATGGTACCGGAATTAATTTTGAATTTTGAAAAAGGAATCTTATCTATGACGATTAGTGGACGGATACACTATAGATAATGGGAATAATGTTGCAACAAATCCAGAACAGATAGATATAAGGAGGGCAGATAGGAAGATTTACACTAGATTTGGCATTTTGGGCCAATCTTGTATGCACATGAGCCCATAACCTTTCTTGTTTGTTCATTAGCCAATACACACAAGTTTCAATATATACTCTTTCAATTCTCACATGCAAAGCAATGTGGAACTTCTTTTGAAATACCCACTTCACACAACAATCCCCCACGTATTTCAAAAGAATTTCAAAACAGTTAAAGAATTTCAAAACAATCAAAAGGATTTTAAAATATCATTCAGTTTGTTGGGTTTACATCATGAGTGCCAATACATCAGACTTGGTGTCTTTTGGACTATAGCATACCATACAACGTGTTGGTGAAACATAGCTTTTATGAACTAAACATCACTTGAGAGTAAGCTAGAGGCTTACCTGTCATATTACACTCCATTACTTTTACCGTTATCGCCGTTTACCGCATTTAGGCCGTGCGAGCGCCTGGTAATTCATGAGTGCCCTAGAGGTTTTTCCTTAACCTCATGCAAGCAGCCCCACTTGATGCTCATATAGGTGATTTCATCAAGTGTATCTTATATTATATACACCACCCATAAGGGATATGAAATCATTACAACCTAGCCTCTCATTCAATGCAGCCTAGCACTTCCCACACCGTAGGAATGAGAAAGAAAAAGGTGCTAGTGTATTAAAAATGATTTGTTATTACCCATATGAACCTTCTTCATGGGGTCTCCAATCACAAAGGTTGGGTTCTTATCATTCTTAATTCTGATGTGGGCTGTAGTCCTATTCCCTTGATGTTTCATAAGTAAGTTTTCTAGTTAATGGTTTAGTCAGAGGATCGGCCAAATTTATTTCCGACCTCACATATCCAATAGATATGATACCATTTTTCAACAGCTGCTTTACTACTTTATGTCTCAATCGTATGTGTTGGTTCTTACCATTGTAAGAGTTATATTTAACAATACCTATTGCCGATTGGCTATCACAATGCATAGACACAAAAGGCGTTGGTTTTGTACCTAGAGGAATATTCACTAAGAAGTTTCTCAACCACTTAGCCTCGTTACCAGCTAGTTCTAGAGCTATAAACTCTGACTCCATATAGTGGATCTCGCAATGATGGTTTCTTTGGCTGATCTCTAGGTGACAACACATCTGCCAAGTGTGAATACATAACCACTAATAAACTTTATCTCATCTGAATCTAAGATCCAGTTTGTATCACTGTATCCTTCCAATACAATGGGAAATCCACTATACAGTATACCATAATCCATGGTACCTTTCAAATATCTCATTAACCTAAACAGTGCTATCCAATGCTTAGTATTAGGGTTATGTGTGTATCTACTTAATCTGCCAACAACATAAGCTATATCTGGCCTCGAGAAATCCATTAAATGCAACAAACTCCCAATGATCTAAGCATACTCAGATTGTGACACAGGGTCTCTGGTATTTCTCTTTAACTGAGAGTTATAATCATAAGGAGTTGACATTGGTTTAGTGTCGTAGTGTCCAAACTTCTGAAGAAGTTTCTCAACATAATGTTCTTGAGAAAGCATTATACTATTACCATTCCTTATAATTTTAACTCCTAGGATCACATTTGCATTACCTATATCTTTCATATCAAAATTACAAGTAAGGAAACTCTTTATATTATACACAATAGCATCACCTATTTCGAAGATAAGCATGTCATCTATATACAAATAGATAGTCATATATTCACCATTTTCTATTTTTGTATAGACACCTTTATCAACTTTAATAAAGGAAAATCCATAGCTAGTTAGAACTGCATCAAATTTCTCATGCCATTGTTTAGGTGTTTATTTTTATCCATATAAAGATTTGAGAAGTTTGCATACTTTATGTTCTTGACCAGGGACAATGTAACCCTTGGGTTGAACTATATAAATTTCTTCCTCTAACTCACCAGTTAAAAAAGCAGTTTTTACATCTATTTGATGAATAACTAGATTATGAATGGATGCTAAAGCAATTAAGACTCTTATAGAAGAAATTCTCATTACCGGGGGTGTCAAAATAATCTATATTTTCT
The DNA here is from genome assembly GCA_037962975.1 of Clitoria ternatea. Taxonomy (NCBI): domain Eukaryota; kingdom Viridiplantae; phylum Streptophyta; class Magnoliopsida; order Fabales; family Fabaceae; genus Clitoria; species Clitoria ternatea. Next base: position 99,130,571 of record CM075674.1, on the reverse strand, counting down.
TTTTGTGTAAAACCCTTTCCTACTAAGCGAGCTTTGTACTTTTCAATAGAATCGTCGGGTAAAAGCTTCTTTTTAAAAATCCATTTGCAACCAATGAGCTTGGTTCCCGGAGGTAAATCAACTAAAGTCTAAGTTTTAGATTTTAAAATTGAATCTAATTCATTTTTTAATTGTCTTTTTCCAAAAACAAAAGTCAGAGGAAGAAATAGCTTTAGAAAAGGTTAAAGGATCTTTTTCGACAAGATACATGTAAAAATCATTTCCAAAAGATGTTTCTTTTTGTTGTCTCCTACTCCTTCTCAAATCATTATATGGGTTCTCATTAGCGACAAGTGGAGGTACAGTTAACGTACTATCAAAATTATTTTTCATAGGAAATAAATGCTCTAAAAATTCCACGTTCTTAGTTTCAATGATAGTGTTACAATCAAGAACATTACTTTTAATAACGAGAAATCTATATGCAGTACTATGCTCAATATACCCAATAAACATATTTCTATTTTTAGGATCTGGTAGCATTACCTTAGCCAAACACCCTCACACTTTTAAATAATTAAGATTAGGCTTGTAGCCATTCCATAACTCATAGGGTGTTTTCCTAGAATTTTTGTAAGGAATTCTATTTTGAAGATGACAAGCAGTTAACAAGGCTTCACCCCATAAGTTATCAAGTGCTAAAGAACTAATTAATAAAGCATTCATAATTTCTTTCAAGATCCTATTTTTTCTTTCAACTACACCATTTGATTTAGGTGAATAGGGTGGAGTTATTTCATGGATTATGCCTTCCTTTTCAAAAAATTCATTAAACAAGACGTACTCACCACCTCTATCAATTCTAACCCTTTTTATTTTCTTATTTAATTAATTTCTACCTCGACTTTATAAAGTAAGAACATGTTAAATGCCTTATCTTTATGATTAATTAAATATACTTTGGTGTATCTAGAAAAATCATTTACAAAAGTTACGTAATATTTTTTACCACCTCTAGTTATTGTTTGTTTTAAATCTCCTAAATCTGTGTGAATCAAGTTAAGTAATCCAAATTTGTGTTGTATGGAAATACATAGTTTTTTTTGTGATTTTTGATTCGATACATACATCACATTTATTTAAACATGCATTTCTAATTCTAAAAATTAAACCATCAACAAATACAATTTAAATAAGGTATACTAACGTGTCCTAATCTAGCATGCCATATATCATATGACTCAAGCATATAAGCAGAAAATGAATTATTATTAATAATGTCTAAAATTTTCAAAACAAACAACCCTTGATCACCATATCCCTTACCTATAAAAATACCATTTTTTGTCATGACAATTTTGTCTGACTCAAAGGCAACTTTAACCCCCACTTTTCTTAATAGAGCCACAGAAACCAAATTAGCTCTAATACTAGGTACATGTAAAACGTCATTAAATGCTAATGTCTTTCTAAATGTGAGCTTCAGAAGAATCTTGCCTTTCCGACAACATCAGCTTTGCGGGAGTCCCCAATAAATCGATTCTTCTTCATCTCCCACTATAGTGTAGGAGGAAAACATGTCTCCATTTGCACATATGTGCTTGGTATCCCCTGAGTCTACCACCCATTTTCTCACATTGGCCACAATCAAGGCTTGAGAAATGACCACAACAATTATATCATCTTCTTTAACTAAGTTTGCCTTTGATTTAGGAGGAACGTTGTTTCTCTTCCTGAACCTATATACAACAGCATGGTGACTTGGTTTTCCACACACATAACAAGATCCTTTCCTTTTGAAGGTAGGGGGTTAGAGGGCTTAGGAATGTGATTAGAAGGTTTTTTTTTTAATTTTCAGACCTTTTCCTTGAGGAGTTACTTTGTATTATGTTTGCTCTTGCTGCCAAAGCTTTTGCTCGGGCTTGCTTCTCTTTCTTTCGATTAGTGTCTTTAATTATTATGTGAGTGATTAAGTCTAAAAAAGAGAGTTATTTATGTTTATGTTTGAGTTGCTATTGGTAGTCCTTCTAGGAGTGGGGTAGCTTTTTGATGAGGAAGACAACCACCAGTTCATCCTGCATATAGAGGTTTTTTGATTTGAGATCTTCCAGACGACGGTGGTACTTGTTGATTTGTGCTTTATGTCCTTATCGTCAGTTATCTCCCAACGGTAGAAGTTGCCCATAACGAGCTTCCATTTTTCAACATCCTCAATGGTGTATTTCAGTTTGAGGGAATCCCATATTTCCTTCGATTCCTTATAGCCATGGTAAACATCGAACAAATAATTAGCCAAAGTACCAAGAATAGTGTACCTACATACCTTGTTTGCATTGGTCCATGCATCAAGAAGTTTAGTTTGGGTTGATTTGGGCTCGAAGATGGCCCATGCGATGACATGCATGTCAAGCATGGAAAAGACACGCTCCTGCCAACGACGGTAAGACTGACCATCGAAAACCTCAATCTTTGATATGTAAGGGAGAGGCTTTGCCATGGTGACCGAAGTGGTGGAGACAAGCGGTTGTTTTGTGGTGGTGTTTGGGTTGGGTTGACCATATGTATTGAACCCGCATTCAGAGCAGCGCCGATATTGTTGTTAGCCATGAGAATAACTCTTAAGATTGTTGTAAAGTTGGTAGGCTGAGGCGTGTGATTGCACTACTCTTAAGAGTTATTCATAGTATATGCGTACTCTCCATGATATAACAGCTCCTTCTGGAATTAACCAAGGCCAGAATTAGCAAGAGAAAAATTAAGAGTAAAACCTAGAAAAGAGAAGAGAGAGAGAGAAACAATGGTAGAATATTAGTTGTATCTGATTAGGGTTTTTAAAGTATCATATAAATAAAAATATATCCAGTTGAGTAAAGATAATTTAAAATAAATAAGATATATTATAAAAATAAATAAATATCAGAAAACGGTTAAAGCAAAACACCATAATTAATTTTGAATTTTGAATACACTACAGATAGGGATAGAAATGAGCCAATCTGTCCGTCGGGGGCCTATATGGCCCGACTCGTTTAAAGCCTACATAGGTTAGGCTTGTCGGGCTAAAAGACCAAGCTTAGGCTTTTAAAAAGGCATTTTTAACTAAACAAGTTAGGTCATAGGCTTTCTAGAAAGCCTTTAAAGCCAACAGACCGGCCTAATTAATTAGATTAATTGTTAATTAGTTATATATATAATATATTTATAACATAATATATATATATATTACATATTTACATTTATATAATATAAATTAATATTACAAGTTTACAATTAAAAAAAAATTAGGAGGGAATGAAACATAAATTTGCCTTAAAAAACTTATGACAGGTTAATAGGTCAGACTCAGGCCTTGAAAATTTAATGTAGGCCAGGCTTAGGCCTTTCAAAGCCCAGCCTGGCCCATTTCCATTCCTAGCTAATCTCATATACGTATGAGCCTATAACCTTTCTTACTTGTTCATTAGCCCAAACACACGAGTTTCAACATATACTTTTTTAGTTCTCACATGTAAAGCAATGTGGGACTTCTTTTGAAATACCCACTTCACATAACACCATTTACCATAAACGATACGAAAATGATAAGAAAGAGGATATGAGAAGGTAGTCTTAATTTCACCACCACATAACATGTAAATCATCCAAAATAATTTCACACGTAGATTACTTTTACTTTGCAATATGTCAAATAATATTCTCCAACCAAAAGCAATAACCTTGAGAGGGGTAAGTTTTGATAAAAAACGTTGAAAAAATAGATCATGCATCACCTAGTTATGCTACAACAAGCAAGAATATGCTGATTTGACTGAGTAAACACCATTAGCATCTCGTAGTCAAGTCTATGAGTTAAAAACACCAAGTTTGAACGCAACATGCTCCCCTGCAAAGAGGAAACAAGCAAACCTTGCTCCTAACAAATAACAATTGACACCATTGAAACTTCTACCCTCAAATGTCACCATCCCACTCCCACATATTACACACCTTATAGCTTCCTTTTGCACAAAAAATGATACAACATAGAAAACTATGATTTAAGTCATTCTCTCTTACCCTTTTTAAGAATACACTTTCCTCACCCAATTCAACCTCATCACCATATTTAGCTCTCAAGACCTGAACCCATAAACTATTTTTTTCCATAAGTAACTTCCATTGCCATTTTCCCAACAATGTTATATTAAATAATCTTAAATCCTATTCCAACCATCCAACCTCTTTTTCACTACACACTTACTCACATTTAACTCATGCAATCTTCCTTCCTTCCTCAACTATACCCTATAAAAATCTCCATTGTATAGAGGCGAGTGTATTTAAAACCGAGACAAGAAATTTATAAGAGAAATAAAAGACGAAAAAAGAATAGAGAAATAATTTGATGAGGTAAATACGACTACACTAAAAGGCAAATGACGTTGCTTCCAATAGGACAGACAACAAATTCTAGTTAATTGCTCGTATCTTATTATTAGACTTAGTATTTTTTTAATAAAATTTTTATCATTTAAAATATAGTTTAGGACTTTTCAATACAAAAATATCTTTATTATTTGGACTCATTCTTGAGATTAATAGACATATGAATTTTACTTTATCTTTACTTACTGATATTGAAATTAGTTTTAGAAATATAATGAAAATTGCTGATAATTTAATACTGATAAACTTTGGGTTCCGAACTGTGGGTTGAATTTATAGGATTAGCCCAAGAGTGAAGCCCAGCTAATGGAAGGTGAATGTGCGGTATAAGTTCCAAAGAAAAGTAGGAACAGGGTAATGGCGGTGAAGATTAATTAAATAATAATGCAAAAAGAACGAGTGAGTTTGCTAGCTTTTATGACTTGTGCTTCTTTTCGAGGTGACATCCCACCCTTTCCAAAACACGGTTGACAGTTAATAACCGTCCTATTCACCTTAAAAAATTTTAATGAATAGATATTTCGTAAATTAGAGTTCAGGACAGGAGCAGGTGGCATTCACTATTAAATTCATTTCCGCGGAAACGCGTAGATTACGTGGATTTGTCTTTACGTTCCCAATCCGAATCAAACCTGTCGCAATGGGCTCCCACAAGATTCAACTACCTACTTGGGTCCATCTCAAAACAATTAATTAAGTATTTTCAGTTATTTTAGTGAACTTGGGTCCATGCACCTTCTAGTTGTGTCCCTTCCATTCCATTAATAATGCCATATTGCAATTTGACCTTACCAACTATTAATCCTTTTTTCCTTTTTATCACATTCTATTTTCTTCACATAAGTCTAATTATTTTATTCTAAAAATATAACTGTAGTATTCATTTATTTTTAATAAATATTATACTTTTTAGTAGCTTAATCTTTGACCTTTAGGATTGACGTTAATAATAGCTTTTTTTTTATCTATTAACTTCGGAATATAGATAAGTTTTTAAGTACTTATTCAGCTTTTAAAGCCAAAATTACTTTTTTTTTCTGAATTTAAGAAAGGCTCATCTACACGTTTAGCCTCTATAAAATATTTAAGATTTGTATTTAGTATTTATTAAAAAAATTGTTTGGATTTAATCCCTAACTTTATTTTATTGAACCTTGTTTTGCTAATTTAATTGTATTTTTAATTACATTACTTGGACACAACATTATGCATTGCTGACGTATTTTTGTCTCAAGTTTCTTCCTTGTCAATTTTGTTATCAGTTCGGAAGTTAACAAAAAAAGTATTGATAACAATTAACAAAGTCGTTAAAAGAGTAAAACTAATAATAGAGACTAAGTTTGGATAATAAAATAAAATTAAAGACCAAATCTTTTAACATTTTTTACAGGGGCTAAATTAAAAATTCACAAAAAATTTGTACTTAGTTAATCCATATAAGAAATATAAATAAATACATTAATTGTTAAATTTTCTTTATACTTTTAAAATAAATTTAACGATACACTTAAAGTTATTCAATTATTTTAATTATTTAATATTCTGAACAACTATAGAATAAATATTGAATTGATGAAATTATTAATTAAGATTATTGTTTTCAATCTGTTACTTGGACTTGATATACTCCCTCTATTTTTATCAGATTTTTAAATGTTTTTGCACACAAATTAAAAATGGAAATTGATACTCTTTCAATCCCATATTTATTGTCACTTTAGACATTTTTTCAGAAATTAAAAAATCATTAACTGTGTTATTTCAACAAATATGAACTAAAATACCATCATTTAATAATAAATAATGTCTCAACTTTCTATATTTCATTCAGGGTCAAAATGAGAGGTGTTTGAAAAGAGATACGTTAACCATAAGAGGATACAATTAAAATAATTAAATTAATTAAACCTTAAACTTTTAAAATGACATTAGTTTCAAGATAAAATACCATCCTTTTACTCCTCTTTTTCCATTATGTTCTTTCTCTTTCATACCCAATACTACTTTATTAATTAATGTCTCTTTGGTTTAAATAAAAGATAAGAGTATAATTAGTAAATGTTTATGAAATCTTAAAATGACATATATTTAGAAACAAATTAAATGTCTTAAAAAGGAAAATAAAAAAAAATTGAGTAGTGTGTAACTTGCTAGAATCTCAAAACATTACCTTCGATTTTAAATATAAGTAAAAGTAATTAATTTCATACATATTAAAAATAATGATTGGAAGTAGTTATTTACATAATATTATCAAATATTTTATGTAGTTTTTTAAAATACCCTTAATATCATATTGCACAAAGAATAACTTGTCCTGTAAATATATATAAAGAAGACATATTTGGTAGATAAATATTTAATAACATTGAAAAAAATATAATTTTTCTTAGACTAAACACCCCAGTTAGTCCCTGTCTCTATTAACATCGGACACTTAGGTCCTCGTTTTAGTAAGTTGGTCCAATTAGTCCTCACGTCCATCATCGTCAGGCACATAGGTCCTTACTGTCAACAGACGTTAAACGTCCGTTAGATTTAGGTGACGTGTATCGTTGAGTGCCATGTGTGATGCCACATAGACCTCAAAACGACGTCGTTTGTGCACTGTGTTGATAGAAAACCCTACACCAAGACCCCCACACCCTCATCGTCAAACTTGCCCTCTATTTCTTTGACCCCATCACCTTTTCCATTGGCCACTCCTTCCTTTCCCCACCCTTCTCCCACCAACACTCCCATCCCTCCCTCTCCTTCACTTTTCCATTGACGACCCCTCCAAGACTGTCTTCGCCTCCGATGACGCCCTCCTTGACCATACCCTCTAGATCAAGGCCGTTCGCGTCACCACTAAACCTCTTGTTGGTCTTCAGTGCAAAAAGGAGTGTGGAGGGTTCAGTACGCCTTCAGCCGTATCCGTAAAAATGTTTTTCTCGAACGCCGCCTTTAAACCCTTATTTTCAAATCTGGAATGGCCAAGTCCATTCACCATGCTAGGGTCCTCACTAGACAGAGACACATCTACAGCAGTTGACAAGGTCGCCTTATCAAAGAGTATCAATTCACCTCAAGTGGCAGGAAACCATGTTATTGCTACACGAAATCGTCCCAATTTGGCGCAGTTACTCAATTTTAAAAGTATGTAGTTTTTGTTCACCGAAGATGATTTTAACAAATGCTACCCTTTCATCATATGGATAATAGCCTTAGAAATTTGATTCGAAAACATATTGAAGGTGAGTATGCATATCTAATTATTTCTTCAGAATAATTTGAATCATTAATTGTCATGTTAAGGTAAACTTTCACTCATTCTATTATGAAATATGGTTTCTGTTAGGATCTTTTACCGAGTTTGCAAGTTTAAATTTCAGGTTGAGGATTGGGGGATTCTACAAAAGGAAAAGAGTGCTAAAATTTTAATAGAATTGTAATTTAGCTTATGATAGTGCTAACACAAAAATCAAGGATCTGAGTATGATAAAAGTAAGTAAAGTAGGGTAGATTTACCTATAATTATAACTTCATAAGGATGCCCTAAAGAAATCTACAACTACCAATTAAGGCAACTGTTCAAATTCAAAGCATTATAGTGTTTTCCTTTAAATCAAATTAAAGAGGTGGAACTTCCTAAAAGGAAGCAGTTTATCTAGGGAAGATGAAAGATTATTTTTAAGAATTATTCTTTCCTAATTTAAGGAACATGATATCTAGAATTGAAGATTTTATGGTTTTATTTTCTAATTTTTTAAAATGATCCATGAGTAAATTTCTTTAAATTAATATGTCCAGTAAGTACAAATACAATCCATTTGTGATTTTATTTGATTCCAAATTTATTCCTAATTCAGATTGGTTGGGCATGTTAAATCTTTTGAGCTTGTGACTTGTGATCTGCATAACATTTTAATGTTTGCTAAATTTATTAGTCCTTCCAAAAGAGAGAACAACTATACTGCTATTTTATATAATTATCATGTTTTTGTTGCATAAGATATATAGGAATTAAAGACATGTATCAATTGTAGGCTAAGGATATGAATTTTGCCCTGGAAGCCTCAAGGAAATCAAGGAATACTTTTGTAGCTGCTAATTCAAGTCCTGGCAAGTATGCCGCAGATGGTATCTCATCCATCAAGAAGGCTCTTGATTTTAGCTTTCATGATGTAGAGGGGTTACTACATTTGGTATGGGTTACTTTGGATGCCATCAATCGATAAAGGATCTATTTAATCATGAGATGACTCTAGCCCATCAAGAACGTGTTTCTTGGTGTGTATAAAATCTTCACTCTCGTAAAAAGATGGTCTGAATTAAATTATGAAGGGCAAGGCTTTATTAAGTTGGACCTCCATATAGTCTTTCCAATTGGTGAAGCTAGTACTGTTCATATATACATATGTAGTGAAATGGAAGTTTCAATTTACAGTTAGAGAGGAGTTCAGTTGCATTTTGTTGTGTACAAGAATAAAATCTTTGCAGACTTTGTGGTGGTTTTGGAGCACTCAGAAGTCAACTTCTGTAAAGCAGATTCTGAGCTATTTTCATATGTGGAGTGACGCTGCATTAGGATTATAAATTGAAGATATAATATGGATAGACTTAGAAGTTTGAAACTTATATTTACTTTTGTCCTCTTTATTCTGAAGGGGTTATTCTTCATTTTGGAGGGATTATTGTTTGGTCAATCTGTAAATTGTCTTTTAATAAAATTGTCACTTATTTACTTTTGATTAAATTGTCTTTTAATAAAAAAGGAATAAAGCAAAACAAGATCCAAAAAAATAAAACAAAGTAGGAACTTTTATCACCGGTTAAATATTGAAACAAGTGTTTAAAGTATGGTGTTAAAATTTGTAATTAACACCAGATAAATGGATAAAATATCTGGTGTTAATAGTCTTGACTTTTAACACCTGTACATTTAACACTCGCTCAAAATCCAGTGTTAAAAGTCATCCATACGTGGCACTCCCAGTTGGCACTTAACGATACACGTCACCTAAATCAAACGGATGTTTAATATCTATTGACGGTAGGGACCTATGTGTTTGATGATGATGGATGCGAGAGACTAACTAGACCAACTTACTAAACTGAGGACCTAAGTGTCCGATGCTACTGGAGATAAGGACTAATTGGGGTGTTTAGTCATTTTCCTTATATTATAAAATTAAAAAGTTCTACTTAAATTTATTTATTTTTAAAACTGAAGATAGTATTAAATATTTTTCTATTTATACCCCTATTACCACTGCTGTTCAACAGACTACTCCACCACCCCAGCACCACCCAACGTAATTGAACCTAACCCATCTGTACCATCCATTCCCCCGTCTACACCTATTTCTACCTCTTCTGTTACTCAACCTGAACCTCAACTTGAACCTTAACCTGAACCTTAACCCTCTGTACCTCCCAAAACTCAAAAATCAAAGCCAGCTGCAACTAAATCCAAACCTAAATCTAAACCCAAAAAGGCTACCGCCAAATCCCAACATGCCTTTACACCTACTTACACCCTCTTTACCCTCGCATTTGTCCTTACAACCACCTTCTCCCCTCACACTAAATATTACCAACCCCTTGTTGCACCTGTTATCCCTAACCGTAGAAAATTCCCAATAATCCTTGATGTCCTTAATAGACCCTTCCCTGAAAATGTCCCTATTATTAAACAAACGTTTGTCGGAGGAACTAGTATCCGTATCCTTTGCTGGTCTAGAACTCATCCACCAATCACTCTAGAAGTTGCTCTCTCCCACCCAACTCTCTACTTAGAAGACCCTCTAGCCTTCACCCATGCCCTTAGAAGTTAACACCAAGTACGTCAACAAGCTAAGAATCTTCACCCTCCTACCTCTCCATATATCAAGGCTCTCATTCCACCTTAGGCTCGCCTTCTAATCAGTCCAGACCACGTCATTCCTAAGCCTAAAAGAATTATCACAAATAAGCTAAAAGTAAAAGTTTAGTGCTTTGCACCCTTTGCCCCTGATTGGTACATCAAAATGCCAAAGAAGCTCTCAGATGATATTTTGAAGGTTTTGTGTCAAGATCGTAATCTAGACAATACCACTCGAGGCTTACTTTGGGCACATTAATGTTGGAAAAAAGATCAATAATGTAGCACATCCACTGCCCATCTGGTTGATATTTGAAAATTTTAGAGCTGTTGATAGGAGTCTAGTTTACATTAATTTTAGGGTCCATTTAGTTTTAATTTTAGTTTATTTTCACCTTATTTTTCCCTAGTTGTCATCGTTATTCTTTTACTTCCACACAGGTTACTTGGGTTGTTTTTACAGAAACCTTCATTGAATAAGTCTACCAGCAAAGTTTTTAGAAGATTTTGAATGGGATGATGCAACTAAGAAGAGTTTGAGCTTGTCCAAGATCCAAGATTGAAGTTAGGCCAACAATGGAAGAAGAATGTACCAAAGGAAGTGCTCCAGAACCCAAAAACACCCTAAAATTGCATGTTTACCAAGACACAGAGAGATCCACTGCCAGTGGGAATTCCCACTGGCCCTGGAATACACTGGAAGGAGAAGAAAAATCGGGTCAGAGAGGATTACACTGTCTAAAAACCCACTGGCTATGGATTTTCCCACTGCCAGTGGTTTCTGCCCAGTTTTCTTAATTAATATCGTTTGGGTGTAACACAGTGCGATCCACTGCCAGTGGATTTCACACGCTGCAGCAGTTACTTTCGGTTTTCGCCAAATTTTAAGAGGAGAGAGTGGGCAAAAAGAAAATAGAGACAGAGAACAGACACAAGACAGTTTTTGGGCGAAAAGTTTGAGGATTCTTCTTGAAGATTTGGAGAAAGGAAATTCCTTTATTTTTGTAATCCTTATTTTCTGAATGATGGGATAAACTCTTGTAATTTGTGGATTGGTAACCTTTTCCATGAGGAACTAATTTCCTATTCTTAGGATTTGGGGGAAAATATATGTGTATCAAATTAGGTTACTTTATTTTCTTTTGTTATTTGATTTTTGTTTCCTATTCAATTTCATGAGCTCTTAATGCTTCTAATGGCTTAGACATAAGGTTAGATGGAGTTAAACAATATGGATGATTGAGAGATTGACATATTGTTAGAACGCATGAAATTGGACCTACGGATTTGGGTTACAAAAGTAAGCAAAACTCTTTGAGGAATAATGGGATTTTCATAGAACCTAAAGGACCTAATTAACAAATTGAACGCGGTTCTTTGATAATTAGGTACGTTAGTGAGGTTTCGAGAGGAATTCACTAATTAGCTAGGGGAAATCCACCTTAGGAACAAAAATTGAATAACAAAGAAAGGGGTAATTTTAGATTTGGTACATGGCATATGAACCTACTGATTCCCAAGAGCCTTTTTCATCTTGATTTGAAAAGAAGGATTTCTATTTTAGTTTTCTTCCAATAGTTTTTAAGTTCTTAGTTAATTTTACTGCACCTTTTACTTTGAAATGAATCGTCTAGGTAATTAAATCATTGTGAGTTGGTACTTGGGCACAATCCTTGTGGGAACGATAATTTTTTATTATGCGATACCCCATGCGCTTGCGGTTGGCTATCAAGTTTTTTGGTGCCGTTACCGGGGATTGTGTTTCCCCCAATATTGGCTAAGCGGTGTTTTTTATTAGACTAGATTTTTATTTATTTATTTTTATTTATTTTTCTGTATAATTTTTCTGTTTTTGGTTGCTAGTTTTCTACAAAATTACACTTGGGTTTCGTTGTGTTTTTGTGGATTGTGCAGGTCCATTTATGTGAAGGAGTCACAGTTTTGAGCATATTTTTGATCCAGAAATTGAAAGGACCCTTCGTAAGATTAGAGCACTTTGAAAGCACCTTGAACAAAGCAAGCAACAAGCTTTGAGTTTGAATACCGAAGAGCCAATGAACAATCCTGATAACCGAGCCCTTCGTGATTTTGCAGCACCCAATGCAATGGGTAGGAGGCCTAGCATCACAAGGCCAACCATTGAGGCTAACAAATTTGAATTGAAGCCATCCTTACTCTCAATGGTGGTCCAACAAAACCAATTTGGAGGTTTACCATCTGAGGATCCAAATCTACACCTCCAAATCTTCCTTGAGTACTGTGATATACTCAAGGTGAATGACGTCTCAAGTGATGCAATCCGGCTCCGGCTTTTTATATTCTCTTTGAGGGACAAGGCTAGGGCATGGTTGTATTCACTTCCTAAGGGATCGATCACTACTTGGGAGCAGCTATCTCATGCCTTCCTAAATAAATATTATCCACGGAGCAAAACCGACCAATTGAGGAAGTAGATCATCACTTTTACCCAGAAAGATGATGAGACATTGTATGATGCATGGGAAAGGTATAAAGAGTTGCTTCGAGAATGCCCACACCATGGAGTGGAAAGATGGTTGACGGTACACATCTTCTATAATGGTTTGACCCCGAACCAAAGGGTTACATTAGATGCCGCAGCTGGCGGTGCTTTTATGAGCAAGAATATGGAGGAGGGGTACAATCTTATAGAAGAGGTGGCATAAAATACCTACCAGTGGTCATCTGAACGGAGCCTACCATCAAAAACTCTAGGTCATAGCACAATAGGTTGTTAGCTTGGTGTATCCCAAGGCCCTGAGGCTGAAATGCAACAAGTGGATGCTATTGGGAGTTATGGTGGAAATTTTGGGAATAACTACAGACAACAAGGCCCACCTGGTTTCCAAAACAGACCACCTCCATTCCAAGGCAACCAGAATAACTACAGACAACCACAAGGACCCTTCATTCCTTAAAAATCAAAATTAGAGTCCTTGATGGAGACATTTCTAGCTACTCAACTAAAGCAGAATGACGAGTTCTCCAATGCCAGCAAGAACCTAGCTGCAAAGGTGGACTCTCTTGCCACTCACAACAAGATATTGGAAACTCAGATTGCTTAACAAGCTTCCAGCTCTACTAGAATTCTAGGGACATTTCCAGGAAAACCAGAAGCAGGTTTATCTAACCACGCCATGGCTGTAATGCTTAGGAGTGGAACACAATGTGAAGGTCCAATGCCACCAAAGGAAAAACAAGTTGAGAAGGACCCTAAGAAGGATGAGACCGTATCACCTCCACCTGCTATGGAAGAAGAGAAACAAGAGAAGAAGGGGAAGGTTAAGCCATATCAACCTCCAATTCCATTTCCTCAGCGCTTGGCCAAGGCCAAGTTGGACAAACAGTTTGGTAAGTTTTTAGAAGTTTTAAAAAAACTATACATTAATATTCCATTCATGGATTCTTTGCAGCAAATGCCCATATACACAAAGTTTCTGAAGGATATCTTGTCCAATAAAAGAAGGTTGGAAGAGGAGGGTACTATAGCACTTACTAGGGAGTGTAGTGCACTGATCTAAAGGAAGCTGCCACCCAGGCTTCAGGATCCAGGTAGTTTTTCCATCCCATGCATGATTGGTGATATGCCAATAGATAGAGCTTTATGTGATTTAGGAGCTAGTGTTAGCCTGATGCCTCTGTCTATTTCCTAGAAGCTAGGATTGAGTGAATTAAAATATACTAGGATGACCTTACAATTGGCTGATAGATCTATTAAGTATCCTGTAGGTATTTTAGAGGATGTTCCTATTAGGGTAGGAAAATTTTTTATCCCTGCAGATTTTGTTGTGCTAGAAATGGATGAGGATTCTATGATCCCTATTATATTAGGCAGGTCATTTTTAGCAACTGCAGGTGCCGTGATTAATGTTAAAAATGGTAAGTTGTCTCTGACTGTAGGGAACCAAAAGGTTGAATTTAAATTGATAGATGCTTTGAAAAAACCTTTTCATGATAATGTTTGCTGTAACATTGAATTAGTTGACCAAGTGGTGAAGGAAAAGATTCTTCCTAAGGACCCACTTGATTTTGTTTTTCTGAATGAGCCTACAGGAACATCCAAATGCAGTAAGGGTTATGCACTATTGAACAATGATATTGAAGTCATGTGTGATAAAGCAGTGAACCCAAATGTGGAACTTAATCCTTTAAATTCCACACTAAGGTATGAATTTCATGGCTCTAATAGGTTCTTGGTTGTAATTTAGGTATAGCGTCCGACTAAAGACGTTAAACTTAGCACTTGTGGGGAGGTAACCCCATTTCTTATTCCTTAAGTACTTTTCTTATCATTCAAATAAAGTTTGTTTGTTTCATTTAAATAAGTCCAATTTGGTTTGTTGCATGTTTATTTTCCATTCATAAATAAAGATGAATAATCATAATACATTGCATAATTGTTCTTGTTTTGTTGCATATTTCTCTTTTTAATTGATCATGTTGGATGCATACATGTATTTTCATTGGTAAGTTGCATAAATAAAGGCAAGTGTTTGTGCATATTTGAAGGGTTGCAATAACAAAAACAGTGAGATTCACTGACAGTGTTTTTTCCCACTGGCAGTGGAATCCTCTGGCTTAAAATAAAAGAGCAATTCTTGGTGCGAAATAGAAAGAACCACAGGCAATGTTTTTTCTCACTGGCTGTGGGAACTTCTGACTTGTTTTTGGGACTAATTTTGCAGAATTTTGGAGGAACCATACAGCAGGATCCACTGGCAGTGTTTTTTCCACTCCCAGTGGGTTTCCAACAGGTACAAGGCTGACAGGGCCCGCAAGCGCACGGGTTATGTCGTGTAATATAAAAGATTATCGTTCTTCACAAGGACTGTGTTCAAATTACCAGCATATTGAAATTTAATTATCCACACAATTGATTTTTAATATTTTTGTAAAATTAAACAAATTAAAGTTGCACAGAATACAAATAAATACAAAAAATAAAATTTACTTGACACTTAAAAATCAGAGTTGAGAGTATCTTGGGATTTCGGGGGATCAAGACTCTATTTTATGTTAATGAATTTTAACTTTTCATAAATAAGAATCAAATTAAGTTTTCCAAGGTGGATTTTCCTTAAGCTAATTAATATGTTCCTCCCAGAATTTTATTAATGTACCTAACCTATGTAAAGCGCTGCTTAATCCTTAGAAAAGGCCCATTATCGTTTTGTGAAAATCCCTTTTAAAAATTCCCCAAAAGATTTTGATTACTTTCACGGTTTTACCGAGGTCACAAAAAGTATTTTAAAAACTTAGGCTTAGTTCAAAAACTTTCCAGTAACAATAAATCTCTCGATTCTATTAATTACTTAAATTTACTAATATACCCGCAAGTATACAATTTTATCACTTAGGTTCTTGTTAGGAATTACTAAGAGCATTGAGCATTTTTTAAACTAAATGGAAAACAGAAATTTATTTAATTCTAAGTCAAAATAACATTAAAATAAAATATTATCATACCCCCTTTATCCTAAGATAATTAATTTAGCTACTCATAAAATAATTCAAATTCATATAAATAATGGAAAAATAAAACATACAAGACATGGTAAAAATAAAGACTTACGGGTTTCTCCAAAAGCTCAGAATAATTTTACCACTGTATTTCCTTGATGCAATATTTCTCCATCAATTACAAATTTAAATACTCACTTTTACAATTCACAACTCTTAAAATAAAATAAAGAAAAAGAAAATAAAAAGAGAAAGAAAACGAAAAAGAAAGAAAAGAGAACGAAGAAGAAAAATGAAGAAGAAAGAAAAGAAAAGAGAAGGACGGAAGAAGAACGAGAGAGAAAGGAAAGAAAAGAAATTAAAGTAAAAAATTGAAAGAGAACTAATGCTAATTGATGCTGTAAGTGCTGTCCGTGTTCTCCTTTTATAGGCGAAGGAAGGGAGGAATCCAGCTAAGAAAACGCGTAAAAATTGCAAGTGGAAGAAACTTTCGGTGCATGTGAGTTCCAGCTGTGCCAACTTGTTTCCAATTTGCGTATTTTAATATTTCCAATAATTCAGTGCTTGGATTTAGTGATGATTGGTGCAGGTGGAGAAATTCCGAGTGAAAAAGGTGCTGTTTTTCCACAAAACCGAGTGAAAGCTTGCTGTTTATCCATAAAACCGAGTGACAGCTTGCTGGAAGGTGCTGGTTGCTGGACGGTGTGGAGAAGTGTTGCTGAGGAGTTTGGAGTTGTGGAGAGTTTGGTCGGTTTTGAAAAGAGAGGGGACGGTGTTAGTTTGGGACGGTGTGGAGAAGAGAGTTCGTCAGTTGTTGCATGTGGCTGTTCAAAGGAGAGGAGTGTTGAAGTGATCCGGTGTTGTGGTTTGAGAGGACGGTGTAGAGTGATCCGGTGTTGGAGTGAATGGATGGAAGGTTGATCCGATGTGCATGGATGGAGCCGGTGTCAGTGTTGTGGTTGGATGAATGGAGAACTGGACGTTGTTATTGCTGTGAGGAAGGGACGAGTGAAGAGTATGGATGGTGTGCAATTGGAAGGAGTCAGTGTTGAGGTTGTGAAGAGAGCTGGATGAATGATTGAAACATTCAATCGGAACCGAGTAAAGAGTGACTCGGAACTGACTGAAAAGTGGCTCACTCAGGATTGGGAAGTCTTCTTTCACTGTTTCACTCGACTATGTCTCTGGAATTGAACCACTCGGAGAGACCTTGCTCGGATTTACTCAGGAATACACTTGGACACCTTCCTTTACTTATTCAAATGATAAAATCAGACACCTTCACTCGGAAGTCCGAGTTGATTTCTACTCGGAATTTATTTCAGTCGTCAATTAATCCATTCGGGAATCAGAGATGGCTTTGTCTTTCACTCAGAAAATTGGAGCTTGAAAGACTCTGGAATTTGGCTGATGGAATCTTCCATGTTCGGGCCTTGCTTTGCTCGGAAATGCAGCTTTCTGTCCCAACTCACTCGGATGTCTTCCTTGGAGACTTCTCACTCGGGCTTAGTGTGAAACTTGAGAGTCTGCCCGAGTGTGATTCATTCCCGGTCGGATCTTTCCTTACTTAATAAGACTACTCGGAAATGCCTTATTCCACTTGAGAATGCCATCTTCTCCGAATAAAACCACTCGGAAACCTCCTTATTCAACAGTTTATTCATTTTGTGGCTTCTTCTGCTCGGACAATGGTCTACTCGGAGACAGTTTTTGCCCAGAAAACACTTGTTCCCCAATCAGACCTGCTTCAGTCAGCATTCTTTCACTCGGAATGGCTTTGGGCGGTATTTATTGAAGGTCAGTCCCTTTTTTCACTCGGAACGGTTGCAGTCAGGGAGCTTCCACTCGGTTTCACCTCAATCCGAGACTTATTCCTTTTCAGCATTGAACCTCCAACAGGGTCAGCCTTTTAGCACTCGGAATGTCTTTGACAGGGAACTTTCCACTCGGATTTTGCTCCAACAGTGAGGTATTCCACTCGGATTTGGTCATTTTGAGTCAGATTTCAGTGTAAAAAGGGGAATTCTTTCTACTTGGGCTTGTTCTTCTTGATTTTTTTATCATTTTATGGTCTTTTTTCTCTTGTTATTGACCCTAATTTCTGCAAAATAACATACCCAAGTAGAATAGAGTGGAAAGAAAGCAAAAATCATAATAAATAAAGGAAATACAATGCATAATGATTAAAATCCTAAGCAAACTAGATCTATTTTATTTTGTTATAAAGCACTTATCAAAGGCATCGTTTCAAGGGACCCAAATCAGAGAACTCCACAGGCCGTGGGAATTCCTACTAGCCGTGGGTTCTCAACAGGTAAGGAATATGAAATTTTAAACTTTAAAGGGCAGAGAACTCCACTGGCTGTGGGATTTCCCATTGGCCGTGGGTTTTCATCAGGCCCCCTATGTTAAAAAAAGGAAGAAATTAATTGGGCCAGGTAGCACGTTCCACGGGCCGTGGATTTCCACCAGCCCCTCTTTTCTATTTTTTAACGCACGTTCAAGGGTTCTTTCCCACTTCTTCTTGCATCTCCACTCACTCATACCTTGAACAACAAAAACAAGGGGCTTCTTGAAATCTATTCTTATCACAAGCTCTTTCACCCTTCATCATACTTGCATCACCTCTTTCTCCTATTACAAAAACATTAATGGTGGACTAATGACGCATGTATGTCACATGAAATACAATGGGAAGGAAACATGTCTTCCAGAAGAACAAAGATAATGGGCAAGAAGCGCAAAACAAAAGGTAAGTCATCTAATTATGCTGATATTGATGACATTGAATGCACCTCGGATAAGCAGAGAATGTGACTTGCTTCTTTGACCATGAGGGATATTATTCCCTCCTGGTTTTTCTGTAAAGACTCCTTGCTTGAACTTGGCCTTTACCATGATACCTTAAAATTATGCAACAATGTGGGGTGGGGTGATTTCATTGAGTTATATGAACCTTGCTATGAATGCACTACTTTAGAGTTCTTAAGCTCAATAGATATCAAACCTTGTGCAAATGACTCGGGTTTGGAGATTACCTTTAGGCTAAACAATAATGATTATAGAATGGATTTGGCGGATGTAGATATCATTTATGGTTTTCCCTCAATGACTGGTACCCCTTAAGATCGTGCGAATACTGCCCGTATTCTAAGAGACTTTAGGGGTCAATCTTTTTGGTCCCAAATTTCCGGGGCTAGAGAAAACTACGATCCATCATCCACCAAAGCCTTTTCTATACATCATCCTATTTTTAAATACCTCCATAGGTTCATGGCCCGTTCCATCTTTGGGCGATTCGATAGTCCGGGTACCATTCGGGCTGCTGAGCTATACTTTCTTTATGCCATGATCCATCAAATACCGATTCACTCAACTAAATGGCTTTTTAGCCAATTTACTCGAGTGGGTCGAGCCACCTCTGGTAGGATAGTTATAGCAGGGTATATCAACCCACTTGCCCGCTATGTTGGCATTGACTTAGATTAGGATACCCTGTTATGTCAACCCAAACAGGTAGACATGGATGAAATGATTAACATGGGTATGATAGTACTGCACAGGGGTATTTATAGTTTAATTATTCTTGGATTTTCTGCACATTACCCCTTGCCTGACCCCAGCTTTACTAGCCTGGAGGGTAAGAGTACTTTTCTGTTTACAGATCCAGGTGATGCTGAGGAAGACCATGTGGATACTAATATACCACATCCCCCGGAGCATTTTACTGGCCCATCCCAATCTACTTCTGGCTCTAGTTTCTCCATGGAGCGTATATACTCTCTGATGGAGGGCATGAGTAGTCGCATGGACTCTATGTCCCTACAGATAGAGTCCATGTCCAGAGAACAGGAGAGGCAAGGAGCCCAACTCACCCATATCTCTTACCGAGTTGATGCCATGTACGATTGGCACTCCCAGCAGGGCCACTTCCCACCTCCTTCTTCTTGACAGGTATCAGTTGAACTTATGTGTTCTTTTGCCCCTGGTTCCTCAATTACGGGCCTCTTTGATCCCCTTGCTATGGACATTAGGGATAATGTCCAGTTTTAGTTTGGGGTGATGGGTACACAAAAGTTCAACTTACTCTTATTTTATCCTTTTTTATTTTTGTTTATCTTTATTTCATAGTTCATTTGCATGATTGTATGTTTATGTTCTAGTTCGTTTGCGTGATTGTATGTCTGCACATATGCCTTGAGCTAGCATTGATTGCTAATGACAGTTATTATTATCTGTATGACATGTGGTGTAGATTAGTTAGATCTTAAGCATTGCTTGGGTGAACCTTTTTGTAATAAAAAAACAAAACAAAACAATTAAATAAAACAAAAAAGGGTTTTTGATTGTTATTGCTACCAGAATATTCACTCTCTTCATGATGCTATGTTTTCTCTGATTCAACTAAAAGACCATTGTAAGCTTTTGAGCCAATAGGGTACTCAGTGCATATAATTTTACTTACCCATGTTTCTTGCTTTGAGTGGTTCACACATTTGATAGCACACTAGAACTTGGCTTTTGACTAATTCAAAATAGTTTGTGAATGCATGCTTGGGATGAAAAAGGCAATTTAAGTTTTATTTCTTTAACCTTAGAATTTGTTAAATGTATTATCCACTAGTTGCCTTTTTCTTGAGCCATGAAATGAAATGTTCTTTTAAAGTCTTTGATATAATGTTTCTCATTAAAATATATAAGAGGAAAAGAGGTAAGGCAAACTAAAGGAGGTTTGAGAGAAAAATTATGATGGTTTGGGGTTTGATATTCAAAAGTAAAATGGAAAAAGAAAAAGAAAAAGAAAAAAAAAGGTTGAGTTTGGAAAATGAAAATGAAAATTACTAGAACCATACTCCTTATAGTTTGAATTTACAAAGAGTGATTGATTTGGGGTTTTCCTTCTTATGCCATTACTCCTTATATGTTATTAACCCTTTGAAATTTCCTTTTTCTTGGTTTCCATTCCTATGCTATAAACC
Source organism: Clitoria ternatea (assembly GCA_037962975.1). Lineage (NCBI taxonomy): Eukaryota > Viridiplantae > Streptophyta > Magnoliopsida > Fabales > Fabaceae > Clitoria > Clitoria ternatea. The sequence continues at coordinate 99,109,865 of CM075674.1, read as the reverse complement.
CCCTGGCCACGTTGCAATCACATGAAAGACCTTTTAACTAATGCATGTTTTCTTGATAACTGTGGAGTTTGTGGTCGTTTGCCAAGCTTATGGTAGTGCTTATAATGTAGTGATTTGAGCGATTAAAACACAAACACTGAGTGAACAGTGATAGAGAGTACCTTTAGTCAAATCTCAGTTTACATAGTTTGATTGGTTGTTGTGGTGTATTCTGGTAGTTTATGCAATCAATAGAAAATTTTCTGAAGAATAATAACTTATAAATACATAAATAAACATAAGGTTCCTCAAGTTTGTTTAGGTCTGCTAATTTTTCATTTTATGTTGTATGGATACAGTGATTGCTTGAGGACAAACAATGTTTTAGTTTGAGGTATTTTGATAGAAGTCTAGTTTGCATTAGTTTTAGGGTCCATTTAGTTTTAATTTTAGTTTATTTTCACCTTATTTTCCCCTAGTTGTCATGGTTATTCTTTTACTTCCACACAGGTTACTTGGGTAGTTGTTTTTGTAGAAACCTTCATTGAATAAGTCTACTAGCAAATGATTTAGAAGATTTTGAATGGGATGATGCAACTAAGAAGAGTTTGAGCTTGTCCAAGATCCAAGATTGAAGTTAGACCAATAATGGAAGAAGAATGTACCAAAGGAAGTGCTCCAGAACCCAAAAACACCCTAAAATTGTATGTTTGCCAAGACACAGAGAAATCCACTGCCATTGGGAATTCCCACTGGCCGTGGAATACACTGGGAGGAGAAGAAAAATCGGGCTAGAGAAAACCACTGCCAGTGGGAATTCCCACTGGCCGTGGATTACACTGCCTAAAAACCCACTGGCCATGGATTTTCCCACTGCCAGTGGTTTCTGCCCAGTTTTCTTAATTAATATCGTTTGGGTGTAACACAGTGCGATCCACTGCCAGTGGATTTTCCCACTTCCAGTGGATTTCACACGCTGCAGTAGTTACTTTTGGTTTTCGCCAAATTTTAAGTGGAGAAAGTGGGCAAAAAGAAAGGGGAGACAGAGAACAGACACAAGATAATTTTTGGGCAAAAAGTTTAAGGATTCTTTTTGAAGATTTGGAGAAAGAAAACAAGAGGGAAGATCAAGGGTTCAAGCTTGGGGCAAGAGATTGGAAGATTAGGGAGAACTCTTCTTCTACCTTTAATCCTTTGTTTTTGTAATCCTTATTTTCTAAATGGAAAGACAAACTCTTGTAATTTATGGATTGGTAACCTCTTTCATGAGGAACTAATTTCCTATTCTTGGGATTTGGGGGAAAATATGTGTGTATCAAATTAGGTTACTCTATTTTCTTTTGTTATTTGATTTCTGTTTTCTATTCAATTTCATGAGGTCTTAATGCTTCTAATGGCTTAGACATAAGGTTAGATGAATTTAAACAATATGGATGATTGAGAGATTGGCATATTGTTAGAACGCATGAAATTGGACCTAGGGATTTAGGTTACGAAAGTAAGCAAAACTCTTTGAGGAATAATGGGATTTTCATAGAACCTAAAGGACCTAATTAACAAATTAAACGCGGTTCTTTGATAATTAGGTACGTTAGTGAGGTTTTGAGAGGAATTCACTAATTAGCTAGGGGAAATCCGCCTTAGGAACAGAAATTGAATAACAAAGAAAGGGGTAATTTTAGATTTGGTACATGGCATATGAACCTACTGATTCCCAAGAGCCTTTTTCATCTTGATTTGAAAAGAAGGATTTCTATTTTAGTTTTCTTCCAATAGTTTTAAGTTCTTGGTTAATTTTACTGCACCTTTTACTTTGAAATGAATCGTTTAGATAATTAAATCACTGTGAGTTGGTACTTGGGCACAATCCTTGTAGGAACGATAACTTTTTATTACATGATACCCCGTGCACTTGCGGTTGGGTATCAGCTGTGCTGGTAGAATCAAGCAGACTCATCCATCTTTTTGGGATCCAACAACACCCATCATTCTTCCTTTCATCTGTTTCCCTCTATCATTCTTACAGACCACCCCTTTTTCTTTTGCAAACTAGTTGGTCATTTGCTTTTGGTGTCTACATTCGTCTCTTGCATGATTTTCGCTTTGACTACACAATGTCTTCCTATACCTTTTAAGACTGCTTAGTCTCGATGATGTCCCTCCCATTGTTGCTTACAAAAAAGGGAGAATAAGTGTTTAAGAGTAAAATGTCTAAGTAGTTAAGGAAGTCTGTAGTCTGTATATTTTGTAATCTCTATGTAAAATTGTTGTGTGCATGAATAAAATTTGTTATGTTTACATATATGTCTCTTCAAAGTACTTTGCGCTGCAACTGAAGTATGTTATATGCAAAACTTTGAAATATATATAAATTCATGATATTCATAATCAAGTATTTTTCAATGCTTCCTTGAATACATATCTCATTTTATCTTAAAGACTTGATGTTTGTTATCAATAAATAAGGGGATATTGTTAGAATCAAGTCTGAATTTATGACTAAGAAGTCTGAACCCCTTGTGATTTGTTGATAATACACATCAAGACTCTTAGCTAAAATAAAGTCTGTACGCTTGTTTGTCTAACAAGTTTGTTCAAGTATGACAGGAAGTCTGAAGAACCCCATTTGTAAAGAATAAGTGGAGTCCGTAAAACTCAAATCACTCTTGAAATGAAGAACTCTGTACACACTCAAAGCTTTATTGAATTAAGCTAGTCTGAAGCTACAGACCACAAGAAGCTCTCTCACTCTTCGAGTATTTGAAAAAGGATTTTTCTTTTCCAAATAAGAAGCTGCATGCACTTTCTTATGTTATCTTTGAAGCTATCATAAAAAAGGTAATTAACAGAAAAGTTAAAAGGCATCCTCACATATATCAAGAAAACTGCCTCACACATCTCAAGGTGTCAGAAAAGCTAAACCTGTTTAGAACGGATAGCCTAAGGTCAACTGCTATAGAGTGTACTTGCTTTCTCTCAAAATGCGTAAGTAAAAGGGATCTTTTGTTAAATACTTTTGAAGCAATCCAGTTAAGGAAACTTTTCTAAAGCATGTCTCTGCACTCGCTGATAGCACATTCTTTGAAGTACTATAAATACAAGAAGCTTTCGAATTCAAGAGTATAACTCTACCCATTCTTATCCTCTAACACTCTCTATTTTCTCTCAAGAAACCAAAGTTTGAAAGACTTTTCTTTAAAGTTTCTAAGTTCTTGTATTCATTACTTAAGTCTTCTTTGTAGTTCTGTTTCTAGTAGACCTTGACTTATAGTAGTCTGTAGCTCAGTGTACTTGTGTAATCATTTCATATCTTTGTACATTGAGTTACTTGTTGTAACACCAAAAACTATTTATTTCTCATTCTGTAAGACCTGGTGTGCTTGCCAGAGTCTGTTAGTGTTGAGAAACACTTGTGGTCTAAAGAGGCTTTTGAAAGAATACTTGGGTTTGTAGTCAGGAGTGGCTAGTGTCAAGAATACTTGGGTTTTAAGCCAGAAGTGGCTGGAGTCAAGAATACTGTTGCACTGGGCTGGTGCAGATTGTAAAGGTATTTTACAATAGTGGAAATCCTTTGATCTAAAGGGACTTGACGTAGCTTCTGCATTGGAAGTGAACCAGGATAATTCCGTTGTGTGATTCTCACTCCTCTCTCTGGTCTGTTGAACTGCTTTATCGCTTAAGCAGTCTGTACGATTTTGAAAAAGAGTTTAAGACTTATTCAACCTCTTTCTAAGTCTAACTCTGTACCATTAGGGCCTTATGGAAAAATCTAATTATATCAATAAATATCTCTAAACCATAAGAGAAAGAATCTTTTCAAAATAAAACCTAACCAAATTATAAAAGCCCTTGCCTCCAACATACCACAACCTTTAAAAAAGCCTTTGTTTAAATCTTTTAAGCTCAATAAGGAGACACAACATAACTTGAAACTTCTTAAGGTAGAAAAAGAGATTGAGAAAAATACTGGAAGCTCTAATGACCTTTATCAGATTAATGAAAAGTTGAAATAATTAAACACTACAGTCCCTAACACACCTCAAATATCTGAGGAGGCGTCTACAAGTAAAAATAAACCTTTAAAGACCAAAGGCTTGACCATCAACATGAGAGATGAAAATGGGTCAGACTGTTTGTCGGAGGCCCGTGGCCCGACTTGTTTAAAGCTAATATAGGTCAGGCTTGTCAGGCTAGAAGGCTAGGTCTAGACTTTTAAAATGGCCTTTTAAGTAAACAGGCTACACAATAGGCTTTCTAAAAAGCCTTTGAAGCCCAACAGGTTGACTCGTCTAATTGACCTAACTACTAATTATTGATATATATTTATAACATTAAAATAATATATATTACATATTTACATAATATAAATTAATATTACAGTTATAAATTTTTTATAATATAAAATTTTATTTTATAATTTGAATAAAATAAATTTAAAAAATAATTTAAAATTTTAGTATTTTGAACTTTTGAATAATTTTACCTAGGTTGGGATTATGGAACTCATGATATTATAGATTTCATGAATGATGGCTATTATTTTGATTAATGATGGTGATTATTTTGGATTTAATTATCCTTGCTTTACATGAGAAGTTGTATTTGTCTTGTTGAATCTAAAATCAAGTGTATTTGACTCATTTATATTAATAGGCCCGTTTATAATGATAAGCTCGTTTACAGTGATAGACCCATCAACCTATGTTGTTTGATAGGCTTTTTATGTGATTGTTGGCCTTTTGAAAACCTAATTGTAAATAGACCATTTAAATAAGCTTTTAAATGGTCTAGGCCTTCAAATAGGCCTTGACAATTAGAAGTAGGCCAGACTTAGGTCTTTTATAGCTTGGCCCGACCTAACTTTTTTCCATCCCTAATCAACATAGTAGGTCAAACTAAGCCTGATAGCGATACTAATTCTAAGCATGGTTCAGATATTAAGATTAGTCCAGTCACTAGACAAAATCTTAACTGGGAAAACCTAACCAAAGTTTATTACTAAAAGACAATAACCTTTGACCTCTTATTAGAAGAAAAAGACCATAACTTTAGAAGCTTTAGTGCTAATAATATCTATATGTGGAATATAGATGGTCAAACTGAATATAACATTAATACACTTCAGCACATGACCATGTTTACCACAACATATCGGACGACTCATGAATGCTCTGAAGAAATATTGTCAATATCTTAGTAGTAGGTTTTTCTGGCCAGCTAAAAGGTTGGTGGGATAATTATCTTACTGAAAAAGAAAAAGATCAGAATATTCACTGCTATTAAAACTGAGCCTGATGGAGAACCACTAACTAATAATGGTGAGACTATACTTGATGCTATAAATACATTAATATTTATAATAGCTCAACATTTTATTGGAGATCTATCTTTATGGAAGGATAAACCAACTAAGTTTCTTTCTAACCTTAAGTGTAGATCCTTATCAAATTTTTGATGGTACAGGGATGCATTCCTAACTAGGGTTTACACTAGAGAAGATAGCCAACAACCCTTTTGGAAAGAAAAGTTTTTGGCTGGTCTCCCAAAATCCTTAAGAGACAAAGTTAGAGATAAAATTCTTAGCGAATCCCCTGATGGGGAAATCCCATATGATCAACTTAGTTATGGTTAATTAATTGCCTTTATCCATAAGGTAGCCTTGAAAATTTACCAAGATGACAAAATTCAGCATCGATTGGCTAAAGAGAGGCCCAAAACAAAAAAGACTTAAGATCATTCTGTGAACAATTTGGCTTTTAACCATGCAAAAGGAAACCTAAACCCAATAATGACCACAAACAAAAATCCAAATATTACAAATATAAACCAAATGCCTAACCTAGAAAGCTTAGGAAGAAAATAAAATCAAAGCCTCCTATGGATGTTAGGACTATTAGTCTAGGTGGCCTCCTATAACTCGAGAGGGGGGGGGGGTGAATTGAGTAGTTAGGAACTTTTTTTTTCACTAATAAATTTCTCCTCTAAAAACTCAATATGCAATGATATGTGATTTGAATAATAATACTTAAAACATAAAGAGTTTAAGGGTTAGAGAAGTGCAAACAGAGATTTATACTGGTTCGGCCAACCACTACCTACGTCCAGTCTTCTCAAGACACCCTTGAGGAAATTCACTATAATCAAATCCCTTGATTACACCACAATGGGGACTCACACCCCGATCACAAATGCCTTGGATGCTACACCACACCCAAGCACATCACCCTTGGATGCTTCACCACATCCAAGAACATCACCCTTGGATGCTACACCACATCCAAGAAGAACACCCTCAGAGATACACCACTCTGAGTATCAGTCTCAATTTAGAGATAAAGAACTCTACAAGAAAACTCTCTTAAAGAGTATGATGAACAAATTGAGGAACAAGAAAGAGTAATAACTCTATTAAGAGAATAGGGCCATTATTGCTCTTAAGAAAAGATTGGAAGTATTTGGTGTGTTATTTTGCAAATGATGGGCATCCCTATTTATAGGAGTAGAAATGCCTTCAAGAGGTGTGAAATTATTGATCAAAATAATTGGAAAGGTACCTCTTGGATAAAATAATATTTTATGGAAAGTTATAATGTTTCAACATGATTTTTCATGAAAGGATGCAATGTTTCATGCTTTCTGGTCACGTTGTAATCGATTACATAAAAGAGGTAATCGATTACTTCCTTTTAAAATCTGTTTTGAAACATAACGTTCATATTGTAATTGATTATGTAATGAGGGTAATCGATTACTTAAACATGGTAATCGATTACATTGTTGAGGTAATCAATTACATTTATTTGAAATCATGCAATTTAAAATTCATTTAATTGTAATCGATTACACTAATGAGGTAATCGATTACATTCCATCAGAATGTATAAAATTTTAAAACCTTTTTATATTAATGGCCGTACTTTCTTTTTATAGAGTCTTACTTTAATTATGCCTTGGTCTTGGATCTTCATTCTTGATCTCTGGCATTGGCCTTGTCATTATCAAAATCCTTCATGATCTTCATTCTCCCCCTTTTTGATGATGACAATATTTCATTGATTTCATGACTTTTTTTGTGCTTGACATGGTATACTGAATCTTCAAGTCTTACGTCCATGTTGTTAATCATGTCTTGCATATATGTTGTTGATATCAAAACCTTAGTTCTTCAAGGACACCCCAAAAAACCCATTATTTGCTATAGTTGTGGAAAACCTGGCCATATTAGCAAATATCATAAGTTAAAGAAGAAATTAAGTTCCTTAAACCTTGAAGAATTTATTCAAGAACAAATTAACAATTTACTAGTTGATACTTCAGAGAGGAAACTAAGAAAGAATTCTATAAAGATCTTAATCAAATCCAAGAGAATGACCTAACATCTGGGATAGAACACCATTCCCTAAAAATCAATGTATTGACAAAAGAACAAGACCATTTGTTTGATACCATTAATTCTATTCCTAACCCTAGAAAAAAGGAATTATCTTAGTAAGCTAAAAGCACTACCTGAGAAGTTAGAGTAAAGCAAAAATAAATATTTTCTTATAGCAGGTTTGATATTAAGGAGACTTTTAAGAGATTGGAAAATAACGCCTCTACTAATCCAGTGACAATTCAAGATCTCTACGCAGAGATTGAAAATCTCAAAATAGAGATTAAAGAAATAAAAGATCAACAACTACACCAACTTATCTTGTCACAACTAGAAGAACCTTCTAGCCGTGAAGAATTAAGCCAAAAACTTGAGGAAACCTCTCTTGAGATAGAAGACTTTTTAGGCCTTATTAATAAACTAAAAATTCAAAAGTTCTACATAAATATCAAAATTATTGTAGAAGATTTTATCCTAGAAACTATGACCCTCTTTGATACTAGGGTATATTCCAACTGCATTTTAGAAGGCCTTATCCCTACAAAGTATTTTGAGAAAACTTTTGAGAAACTTAGCATGACTAATGGATCTAAACTCATTATTAACTACAAGGTTTTCAAGTAGAAACATCATTTTTATTTTTAAAAAATCTTAAAGATGAATTGATTCTAGGAACACCTTTTATTAGAGCCTTATTTCCTATGGAAAGTTCTGAAGAAGGAATAACAATCAATCATTTAGGAAAATAAATTGTTTTAAAATTCACCAAAAAACCTATAATTAAGCATTTGAATTTCCTTTACTATAAGAAATATCAAATTAACTTCCTAAAAGAAGAAATCTCTTTCAAAACCATTCGAAGTCATTTAGAACAATCTCATAATAAACAAAAAATAGTATATTCTTTAATCAGATCTAGAAAACAATATGTTTGAACCTTCCTCATGATTTATAGGATATAAAGAACACATTGTAGAACTTCCTTATGAAAAAGTTTTGATGAAAAGAAAATACCCACTAAAGTTAGACCATTATAAATGAATGAGGAATTACTCTAATATTGTCAATAAAAGATTAGTGATCTCTTGACAAAAGGATTGATTAGGAAAAGTAAGAGTCCATGGTACTATTTAGGTTTTTTTTATGTTAATAAATAAGTAAAACTTGAAAGAGAAACTCCTCGTTTAGTAATTATTTACAATGGATTCGTTGCCATATCCCTAACAAAAAAGATCTTAATCGCCTCTATTCGGTAAAAATATTTTTAAAATTTGACATGAAGTCAGTATATTGACAAATTCAAATTAAAGATAATGACTGCTATAAGACAATATTCACTGTCCTTTTTGGCGAGTAGAAATGGAATGTTATGCCATTTGGGTTAAAAAGCGCTACTTTAGAATTCCAAAGGATTATGAATGGGATTTTTAACCTATATTCCAATTTCACTATTGTGTATATGATGATGTATTAGTCTTTTCTCAAACTATTTACCAACACTTTAAGCATATTAATATCTTTGTTGGAATTGTCAAAAGAAATGGGTTAACAGTTTCAAAAACTAATTTAGAGTTATTCCAAACCAAAATTAGATTCCTTGAACACATGATACACCAGGGAACAATTACCTCGATTAGAAGATCAACAGAATTTATAGATAAATTCCTAAATTAGATTATTGACAAAACCCAATTATAGAGGTTCTTAGGTTGTTTCAACTATATAGGTGACTTCCAACCTCATTTAAATAATATAATTAAGCCCTTACATGAGCGGCTTAAGAAAACCCTCCACCTTAAACTAATGTTCATACAAATTTTGTTAAATAGATCAAACTCCAAGTAGAGCATCTCTCATGTCTTTATCTCCCAAATCCTTAAGCCTCCAAAATTGTTGAAACAAAAGCCTCTGACATAGGTTATGGTGGCATTCTCAAGCAAATGACTGATAATAAAAAACATAATGAATATACTTCAAAACATTGGAACCCTGCACAACAAAATTATTCCACTATTAAAAAAGAAGTTTTATCCATTGTTCTTTGTATTTTAAAATTACAATCTGATCTTGTTAATCAAAAAATTCTTATTAGATTGGATTGTAAATTAGTAAAAGAAATCTTACAAAAGGTTGTTAAAAATTTAACATCAAAATAAATTTTTGCTAGATGACAAACAATTTTAAGTGTTTTTGATTTTGAAATTGAATATCTCAAAGGCACTTTAGACTTTCTCCCTGATTACATTACTCATGAATACTTATAGGGAAAATAGTTTTATACTTAAAAAGGCGTCCAATATGGCCTCATCCCAAGGTAGGAGAGTTAGGTTAGCTTTTTCGGGGTCAACAAAATCATCAAAAGGGTCATTGACCCAAAATCAACAAGAGAAAATCGGGTCATCCACCCAAAACCAAAATAGTCAAGAAGGGTCACCGACCCAAAGAAGCCAACGAGGGTCATCCCCAATGAGAAAACAAACTAAAGCAGACTATGCTTTTCCTATCACTACCTTACTAGCCTTACAAGATCAAGGCCTTACCCATCTACCAAAGAACACTTGGGAAGACATTGCCTCTAAGGATGAAGAAGGGTCATAATCTCTTACCTTTTTAATCAAACCTCTTTCCAAATAGCCAGTGGTGGTCAATAACCCAAAACAAAAATAGTTACCTCTCATATAACTGATGCTGAAATCCTGAGTCATTAAATTGATGGTAAAATCTTAGTAAAATAAATGTGACTCTCGGATTCACACTTATGGCAAGCGCACCAGTCATTAAAATTGTAGTATATTTGATCGTCTCACAGGGATTGTGGTAAGTACCTCAATCTAGGACTAGTACAAGCTGAACCAACAGAAAATACATGAAATTCATTCGGTTTTTATGGTTTTAGTATTTTATAGTTGTTTTTATATTTTGAGAAACAGAGTTAAAGTGAAATGTGGAAAGTGATTAAAAGAAAACAGGTCAGGATTGCTTCGGCTCACAATTTCCTCAAGAAACATGAAATTAAGTATAATCGAACTTCACAATCTAGAGGACAATCCGCTTGTGGTTATTCCCTAATTCCTTAGGTGAAAAACACTAATCCTTAAGCAATGAACCTTAATTCCTTAAGTGCTCGATTAACCTAAGAATCTAATGTGAAATTGGAGGTTGAACTCTAACTATTCACCTAAATTGATTAGGCCTGAACTAGTTAGAAAGCTGGAAGTTACCTAAGCTTCAACCATGATTCCTCACTGGTGAAGTTCTTCATCCGTTCTGGATTTGTCAATCCAGCGATTCTGATCCACTCCTCAGCTTGTTCGCCTCAAGATCTTCGAAGCCGATCTACTTGCTCACAGCTTCAAGACTCAATTGCTCACCTTCACAATCCCAACCTTAGGGATTTAGAACTCCATAGACTTCGGTTCCATCAAAGGATTGTGGAACGTCATGGAGGAGAGAGTTTAGAGAGATGAAAATGTAGTGAGAGATTGGATTTGGAAAATGAAATTGTATTACGTTGCTCTGTGTCTCTACACACACACGCCACCACAAAAACAGAGTATGTACATCCTATTTATAAGTTTCTACCTAACTAACTTAACTGATAACTTCGGACAACTTAAGCTAACGACTAACACTACTTAATTACATAGTTTACAAAATAACTAACTAAATACAGCTCAGCTCTTAACAGGATCCAGCTCAACCTTAGCTAATGTATAGCTCAGCACCAGCTAATTGACAGCTCACTTCTTAAGTTAGCTTGAGGTTGCAGTAGTAGAGAAGAAGGCAATGGAAGCGGAACGGTACTGCACCAAGTGTGTTGTTGGAGGGAAGGAACAGTGTTTAAATTACTGCCTTGATTCTTCAGCTGCTGAGTATTCGCTTGAGCGGATTAAACTTCGCTTAGTTGAGTCCGGATTAACACTACTTTCTCACTTGGGCGTTATGGCAAAACTTAGGCGAGGACGGTCTCTTAAAGTAATGCTTGAGTGAGTCCGGATTTTACTAGGATGGATTAAATAATGACTAAGCACATCGGTTTCTTATGTAGCATTCCGATCTTCTTCTCTTTTATAACCGGTGTCTTGGGAGTCTTCTTAAGTAAGCTTGGGCGTAGTCTTGCTTGGGCGGAGTCTTGCTTGGGCGGAGTCTTGCTTTTCTTAAGCGAACTTGGACCCTCGCTTGAGCGGATTTAACTCCCGCTTGGGCGGATTAATTATTAAATCGGTATTCTGTAGTTGGCACTCGGGTTTTACATGCAGTATTCTGAGCCCTTATTCTCTTTTGGAGTCAGTGTCTTTGAAGTCCCACTCAGTCGGTCTTTGGACTCTTTTCAGTCGGAATTGAGGAAGTCTCACTTGGATTTATCAATTTCCGCTCGGATTTGTAGGATTTCACTTGGAATTTCCTTCTTATCTCGAGTCCGCCCTGTTCCTGCACCAATAAACAGCTACTTGCCTAGCATTTAAACACTGGCTGCTTAGTAAATTTGTAAATACTTCAAAATTCCTTATTTAATTAGTATTTTCAGTCGGTTTCTTACATAGATAACATACTTTTGAAATAATTAACTACAACATGAATTCTTATCAAATTATTAAATAATAATAATAAAACTAGACAATACTTAGTAAATTATGTTGAATAATCAGTGGAATAATTAAGTCTTTTCAAGACTTATCAATAACCAACCAAACAGGGAAAAACTAAAACCAATCTATCCTAATTGGGAAATATTTGCCAGTGATCCAAAAGGAACCAAAGTTTTGGGATAAAAGCCTATCCAAAGTTCCTGAAAAGATCTTTCCTGAAAACTTTCATTTTAGACCATTAACCAAAACCAAAACCAAAACCACACAAATTTATGAATGTATACTTGTGGATTTTGATTCTGCTTTAATTAAGCATTATAAGGACCCAAAAGATCCATCAAACATAACTCATTCAACCATTCAAATCTTGAAAGTCTTACTGTTGGGAAAAAATCCCAACAATCTCAAAAAATTTTCATAACATTTTGATCCCATTGCTTATAACTATTGAGATTATGTTAATGTATGGAGAAATGTCTTCTCGTTTCAAAATAAATCCAACTAACACTCTTGGTTAATTTATTTTAAAAGAAATATGCAATATGAGTTTCCAAACTGGTTCCTCCAGTGGTGTGACTATTTTTCATCAATCCAAGAAATCTTTACTCTAGAACTGCTGGAAGGATATTAAATGTTTTTAAAAATGATAAACATTAAAGATTCTGGAATTCCAGTAGATCTAAAGTTTCTTTCAACCTTTTCATAGGCATCAATATTCTCTTAGCAATACCTATATGAGAACAAATCCAATTTGCATACGCTACCAAGAATGCAAAGAGACACTTGGTGGACACAATTTGATGCCTTTAAGGTAAGCTTTGAAGAGGTTAAATTATGGTTCAAACATAATCCCCAAAGGTAAAGGCAACACACTCAAAGAACTATAAATTCCTTAACCAAAGAGTAAAAATTATAGCAACATTGGCAGGATGTCAATCTAAAGAAAGTTTTGCAAAAAATTGTTAAGATATCTTGGCGATGCTCAAACAAGAAGAAGCTGGACCTTCCTCAAAGAAGAAAGACCTGAGCTCTAAAACTTCATCATCTGCCTCAGATGAATTTTAACAAAATGGTGATGACTGCTTTGGCATTAATTTGAATAAAGATTGTTGAAGAAATAGTTTTCAATAATCTAAATTAACCAGACATTGTTGTACTTTATGTTTGTATTTTAGTGTATTGTCTAAAAAATTGTATAATTAACCGGTAGCGTAGCTATAGTATAAGTCATGCAACTAGAACTGTGGAAACAATATTTTATTTACCTATTTAATGAGTGCTCTGCTATGTGGGAAGATACCCCTTCAGTTACCAATTTTAGAGAGAGATAAAATGCATAGAGAGAGAAGCTCTGAGATATTCTCCATAAGCTTCTTTCTTTCTTCTTTCATTAAATCTGTCAATTGTTAGACCCAGATGATATAATGTTGTAGAAAACTTGTTACTTTGTTTTACTGTTGGGTCTATTAATTGGCAAACGCACCAATCGTTTGTAGTTTTCAAAATTTAGATGTCGTTCCACTGGGATTGAAAGTCCAATAGTTACAGTAATTTTCTAGTTACTATGGTAAATTTATCAAAACTTATACATAAAAGAATAATTTATATACAATTTATACAATATTTACAAGATGGCATAGTTGAGTTGTTCATGTAGTAAAAAGAGAATAACAATCTATCTAAGAAGTTGAGTTGCAATTTTAGAATAACTAAGATACTTGAAGATAAAACACAGATAAACAAATTGTTGGAATTTGGATCCCTAATCTAGAATAATAATGGAGGAACTCAAGTCATGCATATTTAATCATCAAGTTCATATCATTTCATCTTAAAATCATTATAACCGATCCCTCGTGATATAAATTCTAAGTATTTACCGTAAAGTCTGATCCCTCGTGAGCTTTCTAAGTAAAAACTTGCATTAAGTCCTAGCTTTATGGCAACAATAATTACCAATTCTATCCCTAGTAATTGGTATATTAAGGGTATTCTAACTTTTACTTTTATTAAATCAAGTTTTAATAAGGCATTAATAATCATTCTCCCATTTGACATTCACACTAATAAAACAAGTTTCAATTCACATAAAAATCATTCTCCCGTTTGACACTCATATTAATAAAAGATTGAAATACTAACATGGACTTGAATCATAAACATGCAGAGGTCAAATTCACAACATCATACTCAATAGATTAGTTCACTAATTCCAACATAAACAGATTAGTTACACATGGTGAAAGTAAAAACAACACTTACAGTGATTGGCATTACAAAGGTGATGGAAACTTCACGATACAACGATCACAATACTACACAGCACTCTCAAGTATCTAGAAAACATATTCTAGAACTACAAACTCACAAAAGAAACACTCAAACTCGAGTGTATAAGAGAAGAGAAGAGTGGAATACTCAGAATGGGATACCTAGAAATGTTGGAAATGGCCCTATTTATAGGGCTGAGGAAGGGTCCTGACGCTGCGCGTCAACCTGACGCTACGCGTCAGTTCCCTAACTCAGCCTCCATTAAACAGCTCGAAGTGGCCATGATGGAATTATTTAATGAATCATGCCCTGCCACTTGGCCCTGTCTCCACTTCGGTGTGGACGTTTGTGAGTAGTGGAGTGGCCAAAAGTGGGTCAAAAGGTGAGTGCTTGGCCAACTTGGCTGTGGAGTCCACGCAGCTCTGACGCTACACGTGAATGTGATGCGTAGCATCAGCATCTAAAGTCCCACGCTACGCGTGGTGTTGATGCTACGCGTCAGGTTCCTGATCTTCAATTTTCTCTTTAAATTCTTCATTTTTTCACTGCAAAACTAGAGAAAATTGATCAAGGGCAGATTATTTCTAACAACTTCTATTTATTAAATTTAAAACCTAATTTTCTAACAATTTAGACTGATTTTTATTATTTTTATGAAATTTTTATTAAAGATTTTATTGTAAATTTGATGACTAACAAATACCCCCAACTTGAGACATTGCTCGTCCTCGAGCAAGAGAGAAAAATAAAAAATAAAAAATTGAAATCAAATTTTTGGGTTAGTCTGAGAATTTACCACAAAAAGTAATTTCACAATTTACCATTTTGAAATAATCAATTATAGAAATCTTATGTAACAAAGGTTTATTGATAAAATCCTTTACAATATTTTATTAACAAATCAAGCATAAATTTAGGCTTACCTCAAAAGTGTTTATCTCTGTGCCAAGGGTAACCTGTTTCACTCTTTCAATCATAAAATCAAACAAATTTAATTTTGATTTTCATCTAATCAATGGTTGATCATACAAAGATATTTTCAAAAATCACAAGGTGTTTTCAAAGGTTGTAATGAGGCTTGGCTATAAGAAATGATGGTTTTTCTTTGGAATTCAAAAGCTTGAAATCATAAAAGAGCAATTTTTTAGCCTTTCTCTTGGCCCAAGTCTCAATTCTTTTATTGATGAAAAATAAATACCCCCAACTTGATTCTTTTCACTATTTTTGATTTTGCTTTTTTCATATTTTATTATTATTTCCTTTTTCTTTGAAAAGAATCAAGTTGTTTATTTTCACTCCCCATTTTTTTAAGAACATTCAAAATATTTTTATTTTGCTCAATTGCTCTTTTAATCAATCAAATATAGGGAATGATTAAAACTGATATAGGTTAAGGGTACCAAAAAATTTATTTTTCAGGCTCCAAATTGGCTTTCAAGGGATAAAATAATTTTACCAAGGTAAGCTGTTTGGCCCAAGGTTTTCTTTTTACTAAAAATGTGCCTTGATCATTTTCTTGAATTCTCTGTACAATAACACAAATCGAAGATTAAAGCAAAATCAATTCAAATGAAGTTATGTCGAATAAACCCTCAAGTGTTTAAAAGATCTCTCAGCTCACCGGGTTATCGAAATTTAGCTTGATAGTTAATAAACTTATTGTAACTGATTTTATCAAAATTCCTAAGTTACAAAAGAATCAATAATTGATTTTACAAAATTAGTTTTATTGTGTAAAAACTTTAAGTGTATAAATTATCCTTACTTTCAAAAATTTGATTTATTTATTAAAAAGATAAAATATATATTTATTATTATTATTATTTATTTTTATTTTTATTTTTATTTATTTATTTTATTTATTTTTTATTTTTTATGAAGAAAATACGCAAAAACACACCATAACAAAAATTTTATGCAAAGATAAAACACACCACATAAAAATAAACTATAATATAATATCCAAAAAAATACCAATGTAAATAGAAAACTAAAAGTAAACTAGAATGTATGTAACAGAAATGAGATAACACCAATCAGTCCTCCATCTCATCATCTCCCTCCTCATCTACATCACCCTCTGACTCAGCATGTGCTCTAGACGGTCCACCAGTCTCAGGGTATGTCAGTAGATCACCAGGCCAAGCCACATAGGCTGTAAACTCAGCTGGTGTAACATATGGTGCTCCCTCACCCTGAAGTCTGTACTGATAGTATGAATCATGAAGATGCATGTAAGCTTTGTGTGTGGCAGCCATCATCTACATCATATGCTGATGCTCAAGTGTCATCCTGGCAAATCCCTCTACGACAACATCAGCAGGTGGTGGCTGAACTGGTGGTCTCCTCCTCCTCTGTCTGGGCTGAGTCTCCTGCTCCAGTGGTGGAAGCTCGCACTGCTGGACGAAGTAATCTCTGTTCACTAGAACTTTGGGGACTCTCCTGGAAGAACTAGTGAACTCAGGTGATGGCATAACAACTCCCTGCCTTCTTAGTAAGGCAAATATGATGAGAGGGAATGGGATAGGATGGTTCACCTTATACCCAAGGGCATAAAGGTGAATCTACTCAGAAATTAGCTCTGCAATATCAATAATATGGCCCTGGAGAATGGAGTAAAGAAGGCAACATCGATCAATTGGGATAGAAGAAATGTGGGTGACAGGATTAATGCTATGCAGCATGAGATGAGACCATGCCTGATCTATAGGGGTCAGCTGGGTCTTGAGGAGGTTAGATGGAGTCCTCCCAACCTTACTCAGGTTGAAGAAGATTCCATCCTTGCTCAAGAAGTGAGCAACCTGATCTAGGAAGTATCCTAGATCACCATCCTCAATCGCGATCTTGTTTCTGTTCTTCTTCCAGAAACAAGTATCGTCCTCAGGAGTAGGCTCCCAAGGGTTACCCAGTAGGGTACTAATAGTGTCCCAGTCATAAGCAATATGCCGGCCCTTAACTCAGCTCGTCCTCTGATGTCCAATGTCTAGCGCGTCCTGGCGAGTCCTGTAAGCATTAGCATAGAATTCCATCACTAAGATGGGATCCCCCTCAGTAGGTAGGGAAAATAGTGGTCCCCATCTCCTCTTCTGGACCTCATCCTGCAGCTCAGGATAGTCCCCAACACTCAAGTCTAAGACTCTCTCCCAGATGAGTCTTTGGCCCTTTATTTGGTGAAACCGGGCCCATTTTGCATCAGTGCAAAATCTAGTGGGATCTCTCGGTCCTAACACTTCCTCACCCTGAAGATCTGGATCCTCAGAGGTGGTGTCAGTATCCGTGGTCCTTCTTTGTCTTTTAGGACCAGTAGTAGGGATGGATTTCTTTGGTGCCATCTGCAAAAAGAAAAATTAAAAATCAAACACATATTACAATATTAAAAAACATATCAAACATTTAACAATTATTTTTTTGGTTTTTATATTTTATACAAAACATTCACAATAATAATAATAATAATAAATTTTAAACATACATGTTTTTTGGATTTTCTAAAAAAAACAATTTTATTAAATATTTACACAAAATGCAAAATTAACACAAAATCCATAACAAAATAAAAACAACATATTTTTGAATTTTTGTAATTTATAAGAAAAATTAACATGCACATTTTTGGATTTTTTACAATTTTTACCAACAACATAAATTTCACAAAACATGCAAAAATCATCAAACATGCATATTTACAAAATTATGCAAATTTATTTCTATTTTTATGCAAGAAAGTATAACAAACATATAATTTCAAGAAAATTTATTAATTTAACAGAAAAATAAACAAACAACAAACAAAAGCATACTGGACAGATTTAAAAAAACAAAAAACAAAAATCAGAAGATAACACATAAAAATTAACAAAATTCAGGAACAGAGGCTGACGCTACGCGTGGGTGGGACGCTACGCATCAGCTCTGTTCTTCCCACGCTACACGTCAGTGGGATGCTACGCGTGAGCTTACAGTTCATGCCTCACGCTATGCGTCAGTGGGACGCTACGCATGAGGTGCGCAGTTTCAAACAGAGAAACAGGGGTTGCGCAGCAGTAACCCCTCCGAACCACATTCAATCAATTCAAATCCTTGTTTCTAACAGTAATCAATTCCCAATGGTTCTCTAATCCTAATCCTAACCACATGCATTCTAAAAATTGAAATTGAAATTAAACTAAAGGGAAAGGATTTAGAGAACTTACTTGGAATCCTTTGAGTGATTGAGAAATCAAAGAGGATTGAACGGTTGAGAGAAAAAGAAGGTTTGAAAATTAGGTTTCCGAAAACTAAAGTAAGGCAGAGAGGGAATTTTAGGTTTTAAAACCTAAGATTGGGCCTCTCTAGTTTAGTTTTAAAAACTGAACGTGGGCCCTGACGCTACGTGTGGAAGTGACGCTACGCGTCAGGTTGAAATTTTAACCTCATCGCTACGCGTCAGTGGGACGCTACGCGTGGGGTTCTAATTTTTAAATTTCAGAATTTAATTTTCAAAAACCTTTTCTTTTAAAATTTTAAACCTTTTTTATTTTAAAATTAAATTTCTATCTAAAAATTAAAAAAAACTCTTTTTTTATGTAAAAATAAGCTTAAAATAAAAAAAAGAAATAATGGGTTGCCTCCCATTGAGCGCTAGGTTTAATGTCTCCAGCCAGACATCCTGCATATCACAAATCGGTCAAATAACAAATGGTAGTGAGTCTTTTGATCTCACCACTCAGATATGGTTTCAATCTCTATCCATTAACCATCCAAGTTCTTTTGGAAGTTGGATCTTCAATCTCAACTGCTCCATAAGATTTAACTTCCTTGATTACAAAAGGACCTGACCATTTAGATTTCAATTTACCAGGAAACAGTCTTAATCTTAAATTAAACAATAAAACTTGCTGACCTGGTATAAAATGTCTATTTTTAATTTTCTTATCATGGTAAGCTTTCACTTTGTTTTTGTAACTTCTAGATGTCTCATAAGCATTGTTTCTCATTTCTTCCAATTCAAATAACTGCAACTTTCTTTTGTCAGCTGCTGCATTTGGATCAAAATTGAGAAATTTTAAAGCCCAATATGCTTTATGTTCCATCTCTACTAGAAGATGACAAGCTTTTCCATAGACCATTTGAAAAGGAGAAAGGCCAATTGGAGTTTTAAATGCAGTTCTGTATGCCCAGAGTGCATCATCAAGCTTTTGTGACCAATCTTTTCTGAAAGAAGACACAGTCTTTTCTAAAATCCTTTTCACTTCTCGATTTGAAATCTCAGCCTATCCATTGGTTTGTGGATGATATGCTATGGCCACTTTATATCTCACTCCATAATGTTGCAACACTTTCTGAAGAACTTTGTTACAAAAATGTGATCCTCCATCACTGATCAAAGTTCTTGGTGTTCCAAACCTGCAAAAAATATTTTTCTTCAAGAAATTTACTATAGTTTTGGTGTCAGCATTAGGTGAAGCAATTGCTTCTACCCACTTTGAAACATAAGCAACTGCCAAAAGAATGTATTGATTGAATTGATAATAAGGAAAAGGTCCCATGAAATCAATACGCCAACAATCAAATACCTCAACCTCCTGAATGTTAGTAAGAGGCATTTCTTGTCTTTTGTTAACATTACCTGTTCTTTGACAGTTATCACAAGCTTGAACAAATGAGTGAGAATCTTTAAAAATGGAGGGCCAATACAAACCTGATTGCAAAATTTTTGCAGCAGTTCTTTCTCCATTAAAATGTCCTCCATAAGGGGACTTATGACAATGCCACAACACATCTTTCTTTTCCCAGTCGGGTACACAACGACGTAACAAATTATCCACACCAATTTTAAATAGATGAGGGTCATCCCAAACAAAGTATTTTGAATCTTTGAATTTTTTTTTCTTTGTTGCCAAGTTAGATCATTGGAAGAATTCCTGCTGCTTTAAAATTGGTCATATCATCAAACCATGGCCGTTTTGTTATTTCAAAAAGTTTTTCACAGGAAATTCTTTCAAGATGTCTTTTTCTTTGGCAGTGACCTCATCATTCATTAATCTGGAAAGATGGTTAGCGACCATATTTTCAATACCCTTTTTATCTTTGATTTCAAGATCATATTCTCGAAGGAGTAAAATCCATCAGATTAACCGAGGTTTAGAATCAGTTTTGGTCAAAAGATACTTGATTGCAGCATGATCAGTGAAAATAATTATTTTTGATCCAATCAAGTATGATCTAAATTTTTCCAAGGCATACACTATAGCTAGTAATTCTTTTTCAGTAGTTGCATAATTTATTTGATTTTCATTTAAAACTTTACTAGCATAGTGTATAACCCTAAAAACGTTTTCATATCTTTGACCTAAAACTGCTCCTACAGCATAATCACTTGTATCACACATAAGTTTAAAGGGTAAATTCCAATTAGGAGCAACAATTACAGGGGCAGAAACCAATTTTTCTTTCAAGGTATTAAAAGCTTTAAGACATGCTTCATTAAACTTGAATTCAACATCTTTATTTAGAAGATTTGTTAAAGGTTTAGCAATTTTTGAAAAATCTTGAATAAATCTTCTATAGAATCCAGCATGTCCTAAAAAACTTCTAATACCTTTCACATTCACAGGGGGTGGGAGTTTAGAGATTACCTCTATTTTGGCTTGGTCTACTTCAATACTTTTAGAGGAAATTTTGTGACCAAGTACAATTCCTTCTTTCACCATAAAGTAACATTTCTCCCAATTGAGCACCAAATTTGTTTCAATACACCACTTCAGTACGGTGTCCAAATTGGTTAGACATGTTTCAAATGAATTTCCAAAGATTGAAAAATCATCCATGAAAATCTCAATGCTCTTTTCAATTAGATCTGTAAAAATAGTAAACATGCATCTTTGAAAAGTGGTGGGTGCATTACATAATCCAAAAGGCATTTTCCTATATGCAAATATACCAAAGGGACATGTAAAAGCAGTCTTTTCCTGATCAAGAGGGTCAACAGCAATTTGGTTGTATCCAGAATATCCATCAAGAAAATAATAGTAAGCTTGTCCAGATAATCTTTCAAGCATTTGATCCATAAAAGGAAGTGGAAAATGATATTTTCTTGTTGCTTGATTTAGTTTTCTATAATCAATGCACATTCTCCAACTAGTGACAGTTCTTGTTGGAATTAATTCATTTTTATAATTAACAATTACTGTCATACCACCCTTTTTTGGAATAACTTGTACTGGACTTACCCATGCACTCTCAGAAATGGGATAGATAATACTTGCTTTCAGCAATTTCCAAACCTCCTTCTTAGTTACCTCTTTCATGGTTGGATTGAGGCGTCTTTGGGGTTGAGCAACAGGTTTAAAATTATCTTCCAGTAAAATCTTATGCATGCAATATGATGGGCTTATACCTTTCAGATCTTCAAGTGTCCATCCAATTGCTTCTTGATTCCTTTTTAAGACTTCAACCAGTTTTTCTTCTTCTCTTTCACTTAGCAAATTACTAATAATCATTGGTTTTAAATTACCTTCTTTCAAAAAGATATACTTTAAGTTGGAAGGTAGCACTTTTAATTCAGGCCTCTTGATTTCTTCAACAGGTACTTCTTGAATTTCTTCAATTTCTCTTGACTTAGGGAAAATTTCTTTCCCTTGATCAAGATCTTCAAGATATTTGTCTACCTGTTTTCACTTAAAAATTCCATAGAGTTAGTTAATAACTTATTTAAAGGATCAGAGTTTAACATACCTGTGGATATGGAGAAGCATACCTTGTCGAGAACATCCACCTTAAAACAATCGTGTTTTGGATTGGGATGTTTCATGGCTTTGAAAACATCAAAGTTTACTTCTTCATCGTGAACTCTTACTGCCAGCTTTCCATTATCTACATCAATGAGCACTCTAGCAGTCTTCATGAATGGTCTTCCCAGAATTAGGGGAACTTCAACATCTTCTTCCATGTCTAATACCACAAAGTCAACAGGGAAGTAGAACTTGTCAACTTTCACAAGTACATCTTCCATAATACCATAAGGTCTTTTAATTGATCTATCAGCCAGTTGCAGAGTCATCTTTGTTCTTTGAGGATCAAGGTCACCAATTCACTTCATCATACTTAGAGGCATTAGATTAATGCTAGCCCCTAAGTCTAACAAGGCTTTTCCAATGTTCATCCCTCCAATGGAGACAGGAATGGTGAAACTTCCAGGGTCTTTTGACTTTATTGGCATATTATGTTACAAAATGGCACTGCAACCTGCTTCTAGTTCAATAATTTCTTCATCATACCTCCTCTTTTTGGTGAGCAATTCTTTCATAAACTTTGCATATGTTGGCATCTGTTCCAATGCCTCAGAAAATGGAATGTTTATGTGTAATTGCTTAAAGATTTCAAGGAATCTCTTGTATTCCTTTTCCTTATCCTTCTTTGATGGTGCATGTGGATAAGGTAAATCTTTAAGTGGAGGTGTCTGACCCAAATACTGATTTTGTTTTTTAATTTTTTGATTTTTTTGGTTTTCTTTTTCATCATTCTTTTATTCATCTTCTTTCTCTTCTTCTTCTTTCTTTTCTTCTTTCTCTTTTTCTTTTTTTTCCTCTTTTTCTTCTTTTTCTTTTTCTTTTTTTCCTTTTTCACTATCACTTCCTACAACTTTACCACTTCTTGTAAAAATAACATTACATTGTTCTCTTGGATTCTGAGTGTTTGCAGAAAAACCAGAGCTTTTCATGTCAGCTACTTGTTTTGCTAATTGTCCCAATTGTATGTCCGACGCTTTACGTGCGGCTTCATTTGTTTGTATGTATTGAAGCAACTGTTGGATAGATTCTTCTATTCGTGTTAGCCTTGCTGTTTGATCGGATTGTGGTTGTTGTTTGAATTGATTATTTGGAGGTCGGTTAGAAGGTCCAACGTCTTGTTTCCAGCCAATATTCTGATTCTGCCAACCCTGCTTGTAATTATTAGGAAAAGAATTACCAAGATTGAAAGGAAAATTACCTAAAGGTATTCTTTGATGGTTCAGAAAATTGGCTTGCTCTTGCTCATTTCTTTCAGGGGCATAGTAACCACATGGTTGCTCTCCCATGCAATGCATACATTGTTTTAATTGAGTAGGAGGTGGTGATGACATTTGAGCAATTTGAAGTTTCTCCAACTGTTTGCTCATGGCCTCAATTTGTTAAGTCAGTAATTTTTGCTGAGCTAATACTGCATCATTAACCCCCAATTCGAGCATACCTGGCTTTCTTTGTATATTACCTCTTTCATGTTTTGCTTGTCGGTCACTGATGGACATTGATTCCAATATTTCTATTGCTTCTTCCACAGTTTTGTTCATTAAAGAACCTCCTGCACAAGCATCTAACATCATTTTAAACAGAGGTAACAAACCATGGTAAACGATCTTACCTTTTTAGCATCATTTAAGTTGTGGTTCGGGCACTTTCTCAAGAGTGCCTTCAATCGTTCCCATGTTTCTCCTAATGATTCATCATTGTTTTGTGAAAAAGAATGTATGGCTGTCATTGCTTCAAAATATTTTGAAGGAGAATAAAATCTTTCCAAAAATTTTCTCTCGACATCGGACTAGTTTGCAAAACTACCGGGTGGACAAGATTTAAACCATTCTTTAACTTTCCCAATCAAAGAAAAAGGAAATAATCTCATGTAAACTGATTCTTCTTGATTGGGTTCAAAACCAATTGTGATGCATAACTCATAAAAATAGTTAAGTGTTCATAAGGTTCCTCATTATTTAAACCAGCAAATTGATTATTTTGAATAATGTTTAAAGTAGCTGGTTTGATTTCTACAGCAGCAATAGGTCCTTGATACATCCCCGAAACACGAGGTGGTCCATTAATAGCAGCAAACTGTCCCAATGTTCTCCTTTCAGCAGCCATGTTAGAATTTTCAAAATTTTTAGATTTTTCAAAAGAAGGTGAAGTTGAAGAAGAAGTTTTTGTTTTTTTAGATTTTAATGCTTTAAGTTTCTTTACAAACTTCTCGATCTCAGGATCAAAGAACACCTTTCCTGCAGAAGATCGAGTTTGCATAAACACACTAAATAAAAAAAGGTTAGTAAAATAATGTTAAAATAAATAAATGAATGAATAAATTGAAATTTTTTTACTAAGGTAAATTATTTTTACCACGGTAATTAAAATTTACTGTTTACTGAATCAATTCAATCCCCGGCGACGGTGCCAGAAAACTTGTTAGACCCATATGATACTCAATAGATTAGTTCACTAATTCCAACATAAACAGATTAGTTACACATAGTGAAAGAAAAAACAACACTTACAGTGATTGACATTATAAAGGTGATGGAAACTTCACGATACAACGATCACAATACTACACAACACTCTCAAGTATCTAAAAAATTTATTCTAGAACTACAAACTCACAAAAGAAACACTCAAACTCGAGTGTATAAGAGAAGAGAAGAGTGGAATACTCAGAATGGGATGCCTAGAAGTGTTGGAAATGGCCCTATTTATAGGGCTGAGGAAGGGTCCTGACGCTACGCGTCAGTTCCCTGACTCAGCCTCCATTAAACAGCTCGAAGTGGCCATGATGGAATTATTTAATGAATCATGCCCTGCCACTCGGCCCTGTCTCCACTTCGGTGTGGACGTTTGTGAGTAGTGGAGTGGCCAAAAGTGGGTCAAAAGGTGAGTGCTTGGCCAACTTGGCTGTGGAGTCCACGCAGCTCTGATGCTACGCATGAATGTGATGCGTAGGGTTAGCATCTAAAGTCCCCACGCTACGCGTGGTGTTGATGTTACGCGTCAGGTTCCTGATCTTCAGTTTTCTCTTTAAATTCTTCACTTTTTCACTGCAAAACTAGAGAAAATTGATCAAGGGCAGATTATTTCTAACAACTTCTATTTATTGAATTTAAAACCTAATTTTCTAACAATTTAGACTGATTTTTATTATTTTTATAAAATTTTTATTAAAGATTTTATTATAAATTTAAGGACTAACATCTATCTTTATCTTTTCTATTCTCCCTCTTGCTGGTTCAGTGTAGCTCTGCTGCCATTTTAAGCATTCTTTTTCTTTTATTTAATAGAATTCTATGTGTTTCAGTTAATTTATTTTAAAGATTGGTCCTCATCTAGTGCCTTACTTTTATTTTGAGTAAAAATTTATAATAATTTATCTGTTATAATCTAAAACATTAAGCGGTCTGTCTATATTCCTGCTTCTATATTTTCATTTCTTTAAACCTCGTTCCGCATCTCTCTGACCTCATTTTTTAAAACAATTTTTTAATGTACGCCTCAAGAGACATATTAAGAAATAAAAAAGCAGAAAGTTTTATTGAAACTTATGTAGGATCCACATTAAAAATTAAACGGGTTACATAAAAATTAGTTTTAAATGATTTTAATTCTTAACATTTGGACAATAACATATTAGAAAAACTATTTAGAAAGATCAAGTTTCATATCATTTTCTGTGTTTTTCTCTAGGGTTGGGTTTCACTCAGGTATGGTCAGCTTCATGTTTTGAAACCTAGCCTATATTGTTAACCAAAAAAAGTAATTTGGCCTAATTTCTTTGAATTAAAGTTTTGGTAAGTTAGTCTTAGGTTATTAGGTGCATGATTTTAATGGTTGAGTCATGTGATAGAGACACGATGGAGACGCTAATAGAGACAATAAAGATTCCATCGAGGATGAAAGAAAAAATGGTGATTCCTCTTAAATCCAAACCTAATACACACAAGGAAAATACACTAAAGAAGGAGAAGATGCCATTTGAGTTCCAATTTGGAGTTTTCAGAAAATAAGAAGAAACCATCCTGAAGAACAAGAGGTTTCTAAGGTTATGAAATCTGATTTTGAAATCATGTGAATATGAGAATCCTGCGGTGGTGATAATTGAACAACAAGTGCAATGATGGTAATGATGTTGAACGCGGTTCACTGATGTAGAGAATGTGATAACACTCAAAATCCCCAGTTAGTGCCCAAGGGTTATCTAATGACTAGGTCCATCATTTTTGGTCACCAACATCGTCCCTTCCAGAGGTGCTCTCTCTACTCATGATTTGGATCACAGCTTGCCATTAGTTAATAACCAGAGAAAAAAAACCATAAATATTAAATATTAATTATAAGACACTAAGAGTAACTATCCACCTTTACTTGAATTGGCGAGTGAGCTTGATGCAAAAAGTAAAGTATTGATCAACATTAGGCTTACATGTATCAGAATAATCAATAATCCCTATTGTAAAACCAGGCATAATTTGTTCCCATTTTTGAATTCACCATGCTCTATCCAAATCCAATAATTGACTTTAAATCCAAACTTAAATAGGTGAAACTAAACCTCACATATACTCAACAGCCTCATGTATTTACACTTGATTCTTGGATGTCTTATACCTTTCTCATACCGATAGTAAAGTTATTCTATAGTATTACTGATAAATTCATTAACCTCTCTAAATTTCTCCTTTAGGGATAAGGTCTATCATACATCTAATAATGTTCCACGATTTGCATTATCGTCATGATACCATAATTACAACTACTTAGATACCATAACACAACCATAATTGATAACCATGACAAAAAAAAAAACTCTAAACAAACTAATCACATAAGTAATTTATAAACATCCTATTTGAGCTACCTATACATCTTTTATAAATTAGGCAACATAACAACTAAGGTATATGAAACTTTCCAAATTATCTACACTACCTAATAGCAATAAGAAGTGTTCAACACAAACAACATTAATAATTTACCATAAGATTTCCCTAAGTCATTAAGTTTATGTCCTACATAAGCTACCTAAACATTTTAAAAAATAAAGTGGTGTAATAATTATAATATGAAACTTTCGAATTTTCTATACTACGTAACAACAACCAACTATATTCAACAACAAATAACATTCATAATTGACTTAATTCAATTTTTAGTCCCTGAAAAATTTTCAATGTTTGGAATTAGTCCATATAAATATTTTTTATGTGACTCAAACCCTAAACCCTAAACCCTAAACCCTAAAAAATTTTCAATGTTTGGAATTAGTCCCCTTTTATGTGACTCAAACCCTAAACCCTAAACCTCCATAGCTAGCCATCCTTTTTATGACATTTAATAGGTTACCCTTTCAAAACACTTACTCTCTTTATACCAAAGTCCTATAAATGGGACCTTCTGTGTACTAATCTAATCAAGTGTTCTAATAGAGGAGACTCAGAGTGCATAGACTTAATACTCTAGGGGTTTTGTTAAACATTTTAATACTCATTGTGGGATCTAGTAAAACGATGCCCTGGTCGTAGGATGGTTCAAACGCCACACAGGAAGAGAAGAATTTGCCTACATTTGGAGAAATCTACCTATTGTGGAATCACAGTTCTGCATTCATTTTTCTTTATTTTATTCTAGCGAATTGTTTGATATGTTTATTTAACTGGTTGATTGTATTTGGTTCAATTATCCATACAGTATATATGCATATATTGTTGAAAGACATAATTAGAAAAGAAAAAAAAAACAATGGAAAGTTTTTTTTAATGAAAATATATATTAGTGGTTCACCAATAATGGCAAAGTTCAAATGCATTAGTCTTGTTTCTCTTTTTAGTTATGTATCTCTAAGGGTTAGTTGAAATGTTCAATTTGAAGTTTAAGCACCTATGCAAGATGCCAGAAAAATTCAAGTTTATATATTTTATACAATAACCATGACGCATAAAGGAGTCTGTCAATCACTTTATTTTTTAGGTGGATTATAAATAAATTAAATATGGATGTCACCCCTCTTAGTCCTATAAATAGGACTTGATGCATCACTCATATGACACTATTTTTTTCCCTTCATTTACTCTCTACTCTCTCTAATTCTCTAATCTTTTCCTCTAATTGTTCTCTTCTATTTTCTTCTCCAATTTATCTTCATAATTTTGTTTATTTCATAACACGTTATCAGCACGAGGTTCTGACCAACTGAGATCTAGACTAAGTGAGGTAATATATATGATTATTATTATTCTTTATAATTTTAAGTTATATTATTTATGTATATATTATAAAAGTTCCTGAAGAACTTATATTCTAAACATCCCAGAAGGATGTATAAGATTATATATATATATATATATATATATATATATATAAAAGGTTCCTGAAGAACTTATTTATAAAACATCCTTTTAGGATATATAAAATTAATAGTCAGAGTTCTTGAAGAATTTTGAAAATATTTATTAGTAGTTCCTGAAGAACTATAACAATCTATAAAAAAAGGGATTTATGATATATAATTTTACGATCTATTGTTAATTTTATTGCTCATTATATGTTTTATATTTTAAATTTATGCTACCTTTTATTACTTGCTAATAATAATAATTAATGATTTTAACCAATTATGATGTTAGTAATAATATATATATATATAGAAGCATAAATTCACTTTGCTTATATATATATACACATTGGATATTAGTGCTCCTATACTTGCTTCAGGTTGGATGATTCACAATTGAACAAATGAATTCTTTTATTATTTGTTGTACCTGCTTCAGCATTTGGATTATTTTAACATTTTATTCACTACCTGATTGCACAATGCTTCACTAATCAATGCGTCACTACTTCACAGTAGCTTCACGTTATTGTATTTTTTTTGGATTGTAATTTTATTCTTTTATTTTATTATTGGATTGCATTAGTCCCCTGACTCAGCCTCCATTAAACGCAGCTCGTAGTGGCCACCTTGGAATATTTTATTCAATCATGCATTGCCATATGGACCTGTCTCCACTTTCGGTTTGGCCATTTGTGCAGAGTGGAATGACCAATAATGGGTCACTAAGTGAGTGCTTGGCTAGCTTGGTTGTGGAGTCCACGCAGCTCTGACGCTACGCGTGGCTGTGATGCATAGCGTCAGCATCAAAAGTACCCACGCTACGCGTGGTGTTGATGCTATGCGTCAGCTTCTCCAGATCTTTAATTTTCTCTTAAATTCTTTACTTTTTCACTACAAAACTAGAGAAAATTGATCAAGGGCAGATTATTTCCAACAACATCTATTTATTGAATTTAAAACCTAATTTTCTAACAAATTAAACTAATTTTTATTATTTTTATGAAATTTTTATTAAAGGATTTATTGTAAATTTGAGGACTAACAATGGAAAATAAAGATCGTATGGAAAAGGGAAAAGATATTCAAAGTAGCGAACAAAATAAAAATATTTGTTATCGTTAAGGCCACTGGTCTCGCGTTTGTCGCACACCAAAGCATCTCTATACCAAAAATCCCTTAAAAAAATAAAAGGAAAACAATAGAAACAAATTTGACTGGTATAGATGATGTTTATACTCACTTTGATGTTAATGATTTCCTTACTCTTCCTGAAGAAGATATTGACCACTCGGTTGGAAAGGGGAGTGCCCCTAAATAAATTATTTTATATTTCATGAAATTTATTTTGTTATGAATTTATGTTAAATATTTATTATTGTTAATTATATTTTTTTATTCATGATTTTATTATTATTATTTGATGAAGAATGAATGCTTATATGAATGACGAAGATATATGTCATGTAGGCAGTGCAACATCTTATACTATTCTCAAGAATGAGAAATAATTCTACCATATAGTAAAACAAGAAGCCAATGTTAATACTATATCTAGTAGTATAAATATAATTGAAGGCTCCGGCAGAGCCAGTATTTTGTTACCTGGAGGAACAAAATTGCACATTGAAAGTGCATTATAGTCTCAAAGAAATTTATTGAGTTTTAAGGATATCCACAGAAATGGATACCATATTGAGGCCACAAATGAAAGAAATGATGAATATCTTTACATCACAAAGTTAACTTATGATAAGAAATATATATTGGAAAAATTGCCTTCATTTTTCTCCGGTTTGTACTACACATATATTAGTACAGTTGAAACAAATGTCATTGTAAACCAGAAGTTTACAAATAAGAATAACTTTGTTATATGGCATGAACGATTAGGCCATCCTAGATCAATTATGATGCAAAAAATAGTTGAGAATTTAAATAGTCATTGTTTGTCGAGCAGACAAATTGTGTAAACTAATAATTTCTCATGTGCTGCTTGGGAAATTAATTACTCGGTCATTACTAATGAAAATTGGAAGTGAATCACTCACATTTTTAAAGCGTATAAAAGGTGATATTTATGGACCATTTAGATATTTTATGTTTTTGATTGATGCATTAACTAGATGGTCATATGTTTGTTTATTGTCAACTCGCAACCAGGCGTTTACGAGATTACTAGCTCAATTAATTCGTTTAAGAGCTCATTTTCTTGATTATCCAATCAAGAAAATACGCCTTGATAACGCTGGTGAATTCACATCTCAATTTTTTTAATGATTATTGTATGTCCATCAGAGTTGATGTTGAACATCCTGCAGCACATGTTTATACACAAAATGGACTTGCTGAATCATTGATTAAATGTTAAAAATTGATTGCAAGACCATTATTAATAAGATCAAAACTCCCAATTTCAACTTGGGGCATACAATCTTGCATGCGGCAGCACTTATTCGCATCAGGCCTACAAGTTATCATGAGTATTCCCCTTTACAATTGGTTCATGGTAAAGAACCAAATATTTCCCATCTAAGAATTTTTAGAAGTGTAGTATATGTTCCTATTTCTCCTCCATAGTGCACTAAAATGGGACCTCAAAGAAGGTTGGGAATATATGTTGGATATGAAAGTTCATCCATAATAAAATATCTTGAACCATTAACAGGAGTTTTATTTACAGCTCATTTTGTAAATAATAAACCTGTTTCACTCAATCAATCATAAAATCAAACGAATTTAATTTTGATTGTCATCTAATCAATGGTTAATCATACAGCGTTAATTCAGAAATCACAAGGTCTTTTCACGGGTTGTAATGAGGCTTGGCTTACAAGAATCAATGGTTTTTCTTGGAATTAAAAAACCTGAAATCATAAAAGAGCTGTTTATAATTTTTAGGCTTTCTCTTGGCCCAAGTCTCAATTCCTTTATTGATGAGAAATAAATACCCCTAACTTGATTCTTTTCACTATTTTTGACTTTTTTTTCCATATTTTATCATTATTTTCTTTTTCTTTGAAAAAAATCAAGTTGCTTATTTTCACTCCCTATTTTTGTAAGAACACTCAAAATATTTCCTCAATTGCTCTTTTAATCAATCAAGTATAGGGAATGGTTAAAAACTGTTTTAGGTTAAGGGTACCAAAGAATTTATTTTTCAGGCTCAACATTGGCTTTCAAAGGATAAAATAATTTTAGCAAGGTAAGCTGTTTGGCCCAAGGTTTTCTTTTCGCCAAAAATGTGCCTTGATCATTTTCTTGAATTCTCTGTACAACAACACAAATCAAAGATTAAAGCAAAATCAATTCGAATAAAGTTATGTTGATTAAACCCTCAAGTGTTTAAAAGGATCTCTCAATTCACCGGGTTATCGAAATTTAGCTTGATAGTTAATAAACTTATTGTAATTAAATTTATCAAAATTCCTAAGTTTCCAAAGAATCAATAATTAATTTTACAAAATTGGTTTTATTGTGTAAAAACTTTAAGTGAATAAATTAACTTACTAACAAAAATTTGATTGATTTATTTATTTAAAAAGAGAAAATTTATTTTTGGATTTTTTTGAAGAAAACATGCAAAAATATATCACGATAAAATTGCGTAAATGAAACACACCACACATAATAAAAGAAATACCATAATATAATCCAAAATATAAATATCAATGTAAATATAAAACTAACAATAAACTAAAAATGTATGTAAAAGGTGCAGAAAATGAAGAAGATAGCACTATCAGTCCTCCATCTGGTCATCATCATCCGCCTCCTCATCAGCATCACCATCAGAATCAGCCTGTGCTCCAGATGGTCCACCAGTCTCAGGGTAGGTAGGTAAATCACCAGGCCAAGCTACATGAGCTGCAAACTTAGCGGGTGTGACATATGGTGCTCCCTCACCCTGAAGTCTGTACTGATAAAATTCATCATGAAGATGAATATAAGCTCTGTGTGTGGCAGCCATTATCTGCATCATATGTTGATGCTCAAGTGTCATCCTAGCAAATCCCTCTGTGACAACATCAGCAGGTGGTGGTCTTCTCCTCGGTCTGGGCTGTGCCTCCTGCTCCAATGGTGGAAGCTCGCACTGCTGAACAAAGTAGTCCCTGCTCACCGAGACCTTGGGGACTCTCCCCGAAGAACTCGTGAACTCTGGTGATGGCACAACAACTCCCTGCCTCCTCAGTAAGGCAGATATGATGAGGGGGAATGGAATAGGGCAGTTCACTTTATACCTAAGGGCATAAAAGTGAATCTGCTTAGAAATCAGCTCAGCTATATCGATGGTATGGCCCTGGAGAATAGAAAAGAGAAGGCAACAACGATCAACTGGGATAGATGAGAGGTGGGTGACGGGGGTGATATTATGAATCATGAGGTGAGACCATGCCTGGGCTAAATGGGTCAGCTGGGTCTTCAAAAGGTTAGATGGACTCCGTCTAACCTTACTCAGGTTGAAAAAGATTCCATCTTTGCTCAAGAGATGAGCAACCTGTTCGAGGGAGTATCCTAGATCACCCTCAGCAACGATCTTGTTTCTATTTTCCTTCTAGAAGCAAGTATCGTCGTCGGGAGTAGGGTCCCACGGATTACCCAATAGGGTACAAATGGTATCCCGGTCATAAGTAATATGCCGGCCCCTCACCCAGCTTGTCCTCTGGTGTCCAATGTTCGACGCATCCTAACGAGTCCTATAGGCGTTTGCGTAAAATTCCATCACCAAGATAGGATCCCCCTCAGTAGGCAGAGAAAATAGGGGTCCCCATCTCCTTCTTTGGATTTCATCCTACAGCTCAGGATAGTCTCCAGCACTTAGATCAAGCACTCTCTCCCACATCAACTTTTGGCCCTTAATCTGGTGAAAGCGGGCCTATTTCACGTCAGTGCGAAATCTCTTGGGATCCCTCGGTCCCAGAACCTCCTCTCCCTGAAGATCAGGATCTTTAGAGGTAGTGTCTGTATCAGTGGTCCTTCTCTGTCTCTTCGGGCCAGTGGACGAGATGGATTTCTTGGGTGCCATCTACAAAAAGAAAAATTCAAAATTAAACACACATTAAAAAGTAAATCAAACAAAAATTTAATAAACACAATCAATAAAATATTTACACAAAGTTCAAAAATATTTTTTTTGGATTTTCTAACACAAAATGCAATATCTAAATTCACACAAAATTTCACAACAACATATTTTTGAATTTTTATAAGAAAAGTTAAAATGCATATTTTTGGATTTTAAAATATTTATCAAACAAAAAATCAAACACTCATAAATTTTTCAAAACATGAAAATCATACAAATTCCTCAGAATTATGCAAATATATTTTATTTTTATGTAAGAAAGTATAACAAATACAAATTAAGAAAATTTATTAATTAAAAAGAAAAATAAACAACAAACAATAACAAACAACATACTGGACAGGATTATTAAAAACAGGAAACAAATATATACATAAAATAGCAACATCACACAAAAAATTAACAAAAATTAAAAACAGAGGCTGACGCTATGCGTGGGTGGGACGCTACGCGTCAGCCCTGTTCTGCCCATGCTACGCGTCAGTGGGATGCTACGCGTGGGCTTTCAGTTCATACTCTCACTACGCGTCAGTGGGACGCTACGTGTGAGGTGCCCAGTTTAGAAACAGAAACAGGGGTTAATCTTTTTCAAACACACATCAAATCTATTCAATCAAAAGTAATCCTAAATCTAACAGCAATCAAATCCAAATGGTTTTCTAATCCTAATCCTAACCACATGCATTTCTAAGAATCAAAATCAAAATCAAACCAAAAAGAGAAAAAAGGAGAAGATGCTTACTTGGAATCCTTGTGCAGTTGATGAAAGAATGATGGAATGTGGGTGATTTGAAAGTGGGAATTAGGTTTCTGAGGCATAGTGAGGCAGAGAGGGAATTTTAGGTTTTTAAAACTTAAGATGGGCCTCTTTGGTTTAGTTTTAAAAACTAAACGTGGGCCCTGACGCTACGCGTGGGTGGGACGCTACGCGTCAGTTTTAAAATTCAGAGTCCACGCTACGCGTCACTGTGGCGCTACGCGTGGGCTTCTGTTTTTGATTTTTCAATATTTTGATTTTCAAAAACCTCTTTTTAATTAAAAACCCCTTTTTATTTTAAAAACACAATTCTAATTAAATTATAAAAATATTTTTGCTGTTGTTTTTTTTTATATAAATTAAGTTAAAAAGAAAAAGAAAATAATGGGTTGCCTCCCATTGAGCGCTAGGTTTAATGTCTCCAGCCAGACATTATCTCTGATTAATCAGGTGGTTTCTCAATTTTCGTTGAGGAATCATAAAACAACCCAACTTAATTAAAGAATAAAACTGAGACCAGGGAAAATTATTTTTCCAAATTCACCAAGCAGTCGGAGTAAAATAAATCAAACACAAGGCAAGGGAAAGCAAAAGCCGACCAGAGAAGGAAGACCGAGTCAGAAAGCCACACATGGGCAAAACTCAGCTTCGGTCAAATAGACCAGCGGAAGATACAGCGCTTGAGCGAGCCCCTATCTCGCTAGAGCAAATTCTCATTCGCTGAAGCGAACCCATTCACTCGGTAATTTCATCACTCGAATTCGGGACCACGTCCACTCAGGAACTGTCCCATAGGGTCATGCTTCACTCGGCAAATTCATACTTAGCCAAATACTTAGTTTATTCAAGAAGCCCACACATATGCTTCATTCGGAAGCGTCATAATCTCCACTCGGGAAATGATTCCCTCGGTTATTCCACTCGGAATCCATAAGCTTCCCCCCACACGGATTATTTCCCCAGTCCAATACTACTCGGTATATTTCAACCTCAATTCCCTCGGAATTCTTATCCATTCTGCACTCGGCATATTTTGATCTTCCTCACTCGGAGATCACCATAACCTCCCATCACTCGGAGGAGTTCACAAAGTTAAGTCACTCGGACTTATTTGAATCTTATCCACTCGGAATATATATATATAGCCTCATTCACTCGGAAGAGGACTCCTAGAGTACCTCAATCAGAACCATCACAATTACTCTTCCCTCGGAAGAGGTTCACTCGGGATTTCCCACTCGGGAATATTCAAACCCTTCCCCACTCGGGGTTTACTCATACTTTCACTCGGTAACATATGGACTAGTCTTCCCTTGGAAGTAGCCCACTCAAGTAAATCTTACTCGGAACCATTTTAAGCCTTCATCACTCGAAAAAAGGCCACCCAAACAATAGCCTCACTTGGTAATGGCTCTCCCATCAATATTCCACTCGGAATTTATTAACTTAGCATTATCCATTCGACATCACATCTCAGTCGGTATAAGTAACATCATATCAACATAATATATATATTTATATAATTGTATACTTGTTCACAATCCCGATAGACAACCCATATAATTAAATCCGTTCGGATTACAAGAGAGCCGGCCAAGGTTTTAACATATCTATTTACAATATATACTATATGTGCACTTCAACAATCGGAGTCCCCATCACTCGGACTTGAGGCCATCTCCTCATTCCTAGTCCGACCTGCATATACTAAAAAATATAGCCACAGTAGGGGTGAGCTTTTACATATTAAATGACAGTTATTGACTTGGATTAATCTTCGAATCCTCAACCATACAATAACATATCTCAATCAGCAATAATGCACTCTGCCATTCAATATGAACTCCACAACAACTACATCCACTCGGAATTCATACAATTCAATCAAGACTGAGTAATTCACAACATTCACAATCACATATTCACAGCCATAACATCACCTTGTACTCGGCAACAGTACCAATGTACATGTATTCACTCAGTCGGAATTCACACACCAATTATTCATGGCTATATAATTCATACTCATCACAGCATGTACCACAACCATAACAGCATATTGCACTCGGTAAATATATCAGTATACATGCATTAATCCAATCGGATTCACCCCAATCAATTCATATCCACATATCCAAACAATTCATATTGAGCTCAATGACAATTATAAGTGTGCACATATTCATTTCACCCGGATCTGGTTATTTATTATCAATTTTTATTGTTGCAACATAGGCTCCAAGCCTTTTCTCAGCTCCAAGCTGATTCGACCGTTTTACTGGTACCAAACCGTTTGCCCTCAAATGTAACACAGTCACTCCAAGCGACAACGGGAGTGTTACGGGTATCCCCGAGTCCAATCCGGTAGGCTTGCCTTGAGTCCAACCCAAGTTCTTTAAGCGTCCAACGCTTAGTGCACTCGGCACTGCCTCGAGTCCAACCCGAGGTATTTCAATATATTTTCAACACATATTCATCTGATTGCCGATCGGTATTAAGCGTCTAACGCTATATGCTCCAAGCATTTCCAGTGGCGAATCAGATGCATACGGTCTTATTCATCAGGCGTCCAACGCCAATGCACTCGACATTCAAATATCAATAACATGCATCCAATGCATTTTATCATTATTATTCATACACAGGGGTTGACATAGCAATAACACAATACATGCACTCGGCAATCACATGCACTTGGCAAATCACATGCTTTATAATATAAAATCCCAAACGGGAATTAACATAACCGACCCACATCTCATGCACTCGGCAATCACAATGCCATCCACTCAGAATTATCATTTACAACAAGCATCACATGTTTTCATATAGAATCCACTCGGCTTTCTCATTAACAGCCATAACATATCATTCATTCACATAGAACATAGCCAGAACCAGCATAGTATTTACACACCATATGCATTCGGTATTCACACTGGTTCACAGTACATGCACTCGGCATACCCATTAAAAGCCAACATTTCCATGCATTCACTCAGCATTTCATATTTATCATCATACATCTCATGGACGAAATCATGACAACATCACACAGACCATAATGATCACAAACCCGGGTGTTCCATGCACCAATACTCACTACAACATATCAGTCAACATATTTCAAACATGACACAACACATTAAGCAAAACCACCCGAAACCCGTCCATAAACCATACATTTGAGATGTAAATTAGCCCCCCTACCTGGAATGAAGATCCCAGAAGCTCCCTGAGCTTGCAGCACCGACTGAACATTCTTCAGTCACTCGTTCTCAACAGAATGACCCAGCTTCCAGCTGTTCACACAGCACTCTGCTCTCAGCTTTAGAAGAACCAACGCTGCTTCCTCACGAGCAGATCTACCACCAAGCCTCCAAGGCACAACGTAGTCCTCACACTCAGTTCAGTGGAGGATTCCATGGCTATTTCCACACACGAACAGCCCAGTTCTCACCAACAATGGAGGACCCCATGCTTCCAAGCACCCATCGTTACTTAGGCAGAACAGAGGAAGATCCTAGCCCCCACATAGCACCATGCTGTTCTCTCTACCACGCTGTTCCACTTCGTGTTCCACTTCCCACTCGGGCTCTACTCAGCGTGCGAGTGGAAGAAGACGATGAAGAAAAAGAAACAGCGAAGAAGAAGAGTCTCTAGGAACTCAAGAGAGAAAGGAGGAGTGGTTCATCATAACAAGGTGAAATGGGCAGAGAGTGGGTAGAAAATGTG
This sequence comes from Clitoria ternatea, assembly GCA_037962975.1. Classification (NCBI taxonomy): domain Eukaryota; kingdom Viridiplantae; phylum Streptophyta; class Magnoliopsida; order Fabales; family Fabaceae; genus Clitoria; species Clitoria ternatea. Next base: position 99,071,973 of record CM075674.1, on the reverse strand, counting down.
AAAGGGAAGCCATTATCATAGCTCTGCCCAGCGTCCACTCCATCAGCCATCACATCCCATCATCATTTAATGCAATCCTATCAGCATGCCAAAGAGAGAGAGAACCGAAACTCCATCATAACACCAAGGGCACATGGGACATTTCCTAGCATTATTATCATTATTGTTATTAAATCAATCAATAATTCTTAATTCTCTAATTAACCTTAATTTGTGATTAAATTTAACCGGGATGTTACAAATCACCTGTCTGTTTCTTCCTCATTCTTCTTCTCCGATGCTTGATTTCCTGTTTTTCATCACTCAAGCATTCGGTTAATTTAAAACAATTTAATTGATTGGGAAGAGATATACCTGGTTTAGTTGAATGGTAAACTTTTTCCTCATCATTTGTCCTAAGATGTTCATGAGCACTGAAGCTTACCTCTTATTCATAGACTTTGATTGCAACCATACTTTGATCAACATCTACCTTTATCTTTGCAGTCTTCATAAAAGGTCTTCCTAGGATCAGGGGGATCTCAGTATCCTCCTTCATATCCAGTACCATAAAGTCAACTCTGAAGTGGTACTTATCAACCTTTACCAATACATCTTCCATAATCCCCACAGGTTTCTTGATAGAGTCATCCGCAAACTGTAAGTCTGTCTTAGCTTCTTTTAGCTCGAATTCACCAATGCGCTTCATTAAATCTAGGGGTATAAGATTGATGTTAGCCCCTAAATCTAACAAAGCATTCCTGATGTTGATATTTCTAATGGTTACAAGAATAGTGAAACTCCCTGGATCTTTACATTTTTCCAGAGTTATGATGGTAGTACAGTTTGTTTCTTGTTCTTCATTCATAGGCTCTTGCATATTTTTTCTTTTTCATTTTTTTTATTTTTTCTTTTTTTTCACTTTCTTTTTCTTCTTCTTCTTCTTCTTTCTTTTTCTCATTCTTTTCTTTACAATCAATTTTCACAACTTTACAATTTCCAAAAGAAACATCATTACATTGTTCCCTTGGGTTTTAAGTGTTTACAGTAAACCCAGAATTTTTCAATTCAGCTATTTCTTTTGCAAGCTGACCCATTTGTAAGTTCGATGCTTTACGGGCAGCTTCATTTGTTTCCACAAATTGCAATAACTGTTGGATAGTTTCCTTAATCCTTGTTAATCTTGCATTGTCAATTTGTGATTATTGTGGCTTAAATTGATTGTTAGGAGGTCGGTTGGAAGGTCCAACATCTTGTCTCCAGCCAGAATTCTGATTCTGCCATCCCTGTTGAAAATTGTTAGGAAAAGAATTACCATAATTAAAAGGGAAGTTACCCAATGGTATTCTTTGATGGTTCAAAAAATTGGCTTGCTCTTGTTCATTTCTATCAGGGGCACAGTAAACACATGGTTGTTCACCCATACAATGCATACATTGTTTCAATTGAGCAGGGGGTGGTGATGTTACTTGAGCAATTTGAAGTTTCTCCAATTGCTTGCTCATAGCTTCAATTTGTTGGGTCAACAATTTTTGCTGAGCCAATACTACATCATTCACTCCCAATTCGAGTGTACCTGGCTTCCTCTGTACATTACCTCTTTCATGTTTTGCTTGTCGGTCACTAATGGACATTGATTCCAATATTTCTATTGCTTCTTCCATAGTTTTGTTCATTAAAGAACCACCTACACAAGCATCTAACATCATCTTGAACTGAGGTAATAAACCATGGTAAACGATCCTTACCTTTTCGGCATCATTCAGGTTGTGGTTTGGACACTTTCTCAAGAGTGCCTTGAATCGTTCCCATGTTTCTCCTAATGATTCATCATTATTTTGAGAAAAAGAGTGTATGGCTGTCATGGGCTCAAAATATTTTGAAGGAGAATAAAATCTTTCTAAATATTTTCTTTCAACATCGGACCAGTTTGCAAAACTACCCGGTGAGCAAGATTTAAACCATTCTTTAGCTTTACCAATCAATGAAAAAGGAAATAATCTCATATAAACAGATTCTTCTTGATTGGGTTCAAAACCAATTGTGCTGCATAACTATAAAAAACAGTTAAATGTTCATACGGTTCTTCATGATTTAAACCAGCAAATTGATTGTTTTGAATAATATTTAAAGTGGCAGGTTTAATTTCTGCTAGCACAACAGGTCCTTGAAACATTCTCGAAACTCGGGGTGGACCATTAATAGCAGTAAACTGTCCCAATGTTCTTCTTTCAGCAACCATATTTGAATTTTCAAGATTTTTAGAAATAGAAGAAGAATTAGTTTGTGTTTTAGATTTCAAAGACTTGATTTTCTTTACAAAATTTTCTATCTCAGGATTAAAATAAATTTTTCCTGCAGTAGATCAGGTTTGTATACACAAACTAGACAAAGAAAGTTAGTGTAACAACGATAAGAAAAAGTAAATAAACAAATAACAAAATTAAAAATTTAACTAAGGTAAAAAAATATTTACCATGGTAATTAAAAATTTACTATTTTATTAAATCAATTCAATCCCCGGTGACGGTGCCAGAAAACTTGTTGGCCCGGTAATAATGGTTATTTTTGTTTAACTGTTTGTGTTTACTACCGGGTTATTAATTGGCAAGCGCACCAATCGTTTGTAGTTTTCAAAATTTAGATATCATTCCACTGGGATTGAAAGTCCAATAACAATAGTAATTTCCTAATCACTATGGTAAATGTAAAGAAACTTATGGACAAAAGAATGATTTATATACAATTTATACAGTATTCACAGGATAGCATGGTTGAATTATTCATGAGATAAAAAGAAAATAAAAATCTATCTAAAAAGTTGAGTTGCAATCTAGAATAGGTAAGATACTTGAGGATAAAACATAGATAGACAAATTATGTTGGAAAATGGATCCCTAATCTAGACTAACAATGAGGAACTCAAGACATGCTATTTAATCATCAAATTTCATGTTATTGCAGCTTAAATTCATTATAACCGATCCCTCATGATATAAATTCTAAGAATTCATCGTAAAGTCTGATCCCTCGTGAGCTTTCTTAGTAAAAACTTGCATTAAGTCCTGGCCTTATGGCAACAATGGTTAACAACCGCTATAGAATTGAGATACCAAGGGTATTCCAACTTTTACTTTCGTCAAAACAAGTTTCAATACGGCATGAATAATCATTCTCCCGTTTGACATTCACACTAATAAAACAAGTTTCAATACACATGAAAATCATTCTACCGTTTGACGTTCATATTAATAAAAGATTGAAATACTAACATGTACTTGAATCATAAACATGCAGAGGTCGAATTTACAACATTATACTCAATAGATTAGTTCACCAATTCCAACATAAACAGATTAGTTACACATGATGAAAGTAAAAACAACACTTACAGAGGTTGACATTACGAAGACGATGGAAACTTCACGATACAACGATCACAATACACCACAACACTCTCAAGTATCTAGAAAACTATTCTAGAACTACAAACTCTCAAAGAAATACTCAAAACTCGAGTATAAAAGAGAGAAAAGAACTCTGAATGTAGAGAATTGGATGGGATCTAAGAATGGTGTTGGATGACCCTATTTATAGGGCTGAGGAAGGGTGCTGACGCTACGCATCAGTCCCCTGACTCAGCCTCCATTAAACGCAGCTCGTAGTGGCCACCTTGGAATATTTTATTCAATCATGCATTGCCATATGGACCTGTCTCCACTTTCGGTTTGGCCATTTGTGCAGAGTGGAATGACCAATAATGGGTCACTAAGTGAGTGCTTGGCTAGCTTGGTTGTGGAGTCCACGCAGCTCTGACGCTACGCGTGGCTGTGATGCATAGCGTCAGCATCAAAAGTACCCACGCTACGCGTGGTGTTGATGCTATGCGTCAGCTTCTCCAGATCTTCAATTTTCTCTTAAATTCTTTACTTTTTCACTACAAAACTAGAGAAAATTGATCAAGGGCAGATTATTTCCAACAACATCTATTTATTGAATTTAAAACCTAATTTTCTAACAAATTAAACTAATTTTTATTATTTTTATGAAATTTTTATTAAAGGATTTATTGTAAATTTGAGGACTAACAATGGAAAATAAAGATCGTATGGAAAAGGGAAAAGATATTCAAAGTAGCGAACAAAATAAAAATATTTGTTATCGTTAAGGCCACTGGTCTCGCGTTTGTCGCACACCAAAGCATCTCTATACCAAAAATCCCTTAAAAAAATAAAAGGAAAACAATAGAAACAAATTTGACTGGTATAGATGATGTTTATACTCACTTTGATGTTAATGATTTCCTTACTCTTCTTGAAGAAGATATTGACCACTCAGTTGGAAAGGGGAGTGCCCCTAAATAAATTATTTTATATTTCATGAAATTTGTTTTGTTATGAATTTATGTTAAATATTTATTATTGTTAATTATATTTTTTTTATTCATGATTTTATTATTATTATTTGATGAAGAATGAATGCTTATATGAATGACGAAGATATATGTCATGTAGGCAGTGCAACATCTTATACTATTCTCAAGAATGAGAAATAATTCTACCATATAGTAAAATAAGAAGCCAATGTTAATACTATATCTAGTAGTATAAATATAATTGAAGGCTCCGGTAGAGCCAGTATTTTGTTACCTGGAGGAACAAAATTGCACATTGAAAGTGCATTATAGTCTCAAAGAAATTTATTGAGTTTTAAGGATATCCGCAGAAATGGATACCATATTGAGACCACAAATGAAAGAAATGATGAATATCTTTACATCACAAAGTTAACTTAAGATAAGAAATATATATTGGAAAAATTACCTTCATTTTTCTCCGGTTTGTACTACACATATATTAGTACAGTTGAAACAAATGTCATTGTAAACTAGAAGTTTACAAATAAGAATAACTTTGTTATCTGGCATGAACGATTAGGCCATCCTAGATCAATTATGATGCAAAAAATAGTTGAGAATTCAAATTGTCATTGTTTGTCCAGCAGACAAATTGTGTAAACTAATAATTTCTCATGTGCTGCTTGGGAAATTAATTACTCGGCCATTACTAATGAAAATTGGAAGTGAATCACTCACATTTTTAAAGCGTATAAAAGGTGATATTTATGGACCATTTAGATATTTTATGTTTTTGATTGATGCATTAACTAGATGGTCACATGTTTGTTTATTGTCAACTCGTAACCAGGCTTTTGCGAGATTACTAGCTCAATTAATTCGTTTAAGAGCTCATTTTCTTGATTATCCAATCAAGAAAATACGCCTTGATAACGCTGGTGAATTCACATCTCAATTTTTTTAATGATTATTATATGTCCATCAGAGTTGATGTTGAACATCCTGCAGCACATGTTTATACACAAAATGGACTTGCTGAATCATTGATTAAATGCTAAAAATTAATTGCAAGACCATTATTAATAAGATCAAAACTCCCAATTTCAACTTGGGGCATGCAATCTTACATGTGGCAGCACTTATTCGCATCAGGCCTACAAGTTATCATGAGTATTCCCCTTTACAATTGGTTCATGGTAAAGAACCAAATATTTCCCATCTAAGAATTTTTAGAAGTGTAGTATATGTTCCTATTTCTCCTCCATAGTGCACTAAAATGGGACCTCAAAGAAGGTTGGGAATATATGTTGGATATGAAAGTTCATCCATAATAAAATATCTTGAACCATTAACAAGAGTTTTATTTACAGCTCATTTTGCAAATTGTCATTTTGATGAATTTGTTCTCCCACTATTAGGGGAGAAAGAAAAAGGTTGGATACAAGGATTAGTTGGAATGTGATATCTCTATCTCATCTTGATCCTCTAAAAAAGTAATCTGAACTAGAAGTTCAGAAAATAATTAGTTTGCAAAATTTAGCAAACCAATTGCCGAATACATTTGCTGATCCAAAAGGAGTGACTAAGTCACACATACCAACTGTTAATACTCCAATAAAGATTGATATCCCTGAAGGACAATCTAAAATATCAAATGAGTCTGAAGCCAAAATAAAACGTGGCAGACCTGTTGGTTCTAAAGATAAAAATCCTCAGTAAATAAAGAGAATGGTCGAATCGAGGATATAAAGACTCCAGTAGAGTCTCCTGACATAATCTAGGATTCAAATCCAGAAGATGCCAAGGTACCTGAAAGTGATAAGAATAAAGAGATCTTTATAAATTATGTCATGGATGGAATACAATGGAATCGACAAGAAGTCAATGTTGATGAAATTTTTGCATTCAAAGTAACTCCTGATATTATAAATGATGATAAGAATCATGAGCTAAAATCTATTAAGGAATGTGCACAAAGAAATGATTGACCAAAGTAGAAAGATGCAATACAAAAAGAGTTAAACTCAATTGCAAAATGATAAGTTTTTGGACCTGTAGTCCAAACACCTGAAGGTGTAAAACCAGTTAGGTACAAATGGGTCTTTATGAGAAAAAGAAATAAAAATGGTGAAATTGTGCAATATAAAGCAAGACTTATTGCACAAGGTTTCTCACAAAGACCTGGTATTACGTTTGAGTAAATATATTCACCAATGATAGATAAAGTATTTTTTGATACTTAATTAGTTTAGCAATTCGTGAAAAACTTGATTTACGCCTAATGGATGTTGTTGCAACATATTTATATGGCTCACTTGAAAATGACATCTATATGAAACTCCCTAAGGGATTTAATTTTCCTGAAGCAAAATAACATTTATATAAAACTCCCTTAAGGATTTAATTTGCTTGAAGCAAAATGACATTTATATAAAACTTCTTGAAGGATTTAATTTGCTTGAAGCATACAAGACAAATTCTTGAGAAAATTATTAAATTGAATAAATCTGAACTGGTCTGGACCGGGGTCTAGGATCCGGTGTAGGACCAGCCACAAAAATGCAGGTGTTTTTAGGGTTTGTACACCGGAAAAGTGTATATCCGATGTATTAATCCGGTCTCTCAGTGGGAGAGGCCGGTCTTGTTGTCCTGGAGATCCTTCACACCAACGTTTCGCGTTGTAGGGGGGCGAAAGGTGGTGCCACCTGCGAAGATTCTCCGACGCTCAAGTTAGAAGAGTGTAAGAACTCAATGAATGCTTAAGCGAAGTAATAGTAAAAGTGTGAGATAGAACAACGATACCATGCATTTGTATTGAAATATACTACTTATAGTTGCACATCAAAGAATGAGTCGTTGGATACAGGTGGGTCCCTTAGCTCTGATTGCGTGTATATTGTGTCAATCAAAGTGGCTCGACTTTCAGAATGTGTCAGGAGGGTAGGTCAATTATCAGAGTACGATCCTCTAGGGAGAGGAGAGGATAATCACCTTTTCCGCATAATCTGCTGACACGTCCACTTACTTTCTGAAGCCATTGATGTGACGTATTTTGCTACAAACAGTGTCTTCATTGATAAGTTATCAGGGACTCTTCTCTTACTGTGACTGAAAAGCCAATAGTTATATAAATGTCCTGTAACAATGAACATAGAACCGTTATAGAGAAAATGAATGATGCGGTGGTGGAGTGAGGACGGACGGCCGGACAACGGATATCCGGTGTGGCGACGTTGAACCAGGACACTGGTTTTCCTTATATGAGGTCAGTCTGACGTCACAAGAATGGGGGCCGGTATCTAGACCGGATCAAAATCCCTTTACAGACTAAAGCAATCTGGGTGCATGTGGTACAATTGTTTTAGTGAATATTTGTTGAAAGAATGATATAAAAATGACCCGATTTGTTCATGCATTTTTATGAAAAGATTCGGGAAAGAGTTCGTTATAATTGCTATCTATGTAGATGATTTGAACATCATCGGAAGTCCTGAAGAGCTTTCGAAGACTGTAAATTGCTTGAAAAGGTAATTTGAGATGAAAGACTTGGGAAAAACAAAGTTTTGTCTTAGATTATAATTAGAATATTTAAAGGAAGGAATTACAATGCACTAAAAGACTTATACAAAAAAGGTGCTAAAGCGGTTCTATATGGACAAATCACACCCATTGAGCAGTCCAATGGTTGTAAGGTCACTTGAAGTGAGCAAAGATCCTTTTCGACCTAAGGAAAAAAGTGAAGAACTACTGGGTCCTGAAGTACCATATCTTAGTGCAATTGGTGCACTAATGTATCTTGCTAGTCATACACGACCTGATATATCATTTGCTGTCAATTTGTTAGCAAGACATAGTTCTCTACCTACAAAAAGGCGTTAGAATGAGATTAAGCACATATTTCGCTACCTTAGAGGTACAATGGACATGGGTTTATTTTTCCCATATGTATCCAAGGCAAACCTAATTGGTTATGCAGATGCGGGGTATTTGTCTGATCCTCATAATGGTCGATCACAAGCACGATATTTGTTTACATGTGGTGATACATCAATTTCATTGAGATCCATAAATAAACGATCACAGCAACATCATCTAATCATGCTAAAACTTTAGCATTACATGAAGTAAGCCGGGAATGTGTTTGGTTGTGATCTATGATTCAACATATTCAAGAAACCTGTGGCTTGCATGCTGGAAAATTACCACCAACAATATTATGTTAAGATAATGGAGCTTGTATTTCACAATTAAAGGAGGGTTATATCAAAAGGGATAGGACAAAGCATATTTCACCAAAATTTTTCTTTACTTATGATTTTATAAAGAATGGTGAAATAAATGTCCAGCAAGTCCGGTCATGTGAGAATCTAGCAGATATCTTTACAAAATCATTACCGACCAAAGTCTTCGAGAAACTAGTACAGAAGATTGGTCTTCGGCGGCTTAGACATGGATATTCTAATGAGGGGGAAAATTAAATACTTGTACATTTAATTATTTATTTACTTTGTAAAAAATGTTGTACTCTTTTTCCTTCACTAGGTTTTTATCCCACTGGGTTTTTTCTAGTAAGGTTTTAACGAGATACATTCTAAAATAGGGACATCCAAGGGGGAATATTATAAATTAAATATGGATGTCCCCCCTCTTAGTCCTATAAATAGGACTTGATGCATCACTCACATGACACTATTTTTTTCCCTTCATTCACTCTCTACTCTCTCTAATCTTTTCCTCTAATTGTTCTCTTCTATTTTCTTCTCCAATTTATCTTCCTCCATAATTTTGTTTATTTTATAACAGGGTGCTCTCAAACCGTTGAATTTTGGAGAATTTGTTTAAAGTCACTGGTCAGGCAATACCATTTTGAGCACTTTGTGCATTTGTTTTTTTGGAAAAAGAGATATAATAAGTGTTATGGGTTGCTGTGTTATAGTTTACTTGGCTTGCTCATAATGCTTTTGTTTTTAATTTGTGGATTTCCTTTTTCCTAACTTGAGAATGACCACTATGAACTTCGTTTGAGATTTAACAATTATATTAGGACCATAATTTCTTAACAGTATCACCATCCATGCCTGCAAACATACACTTACTAATTGGTCTCATGAAATTAAAACACCACGTTTTGCTGAAAATGTATTATTTATTCCATCATATTATCATTATTATTTCTTTTATGAAATAATAATGGTCCATTAAATATAAAGATTTAAACCTTATTTATTTGATTGAAAATTACAAATATCAATTTCTAATACGGAAGTTTACTTTTAAAAATATGTTGCCATCTTTGCTCTTCTGAATAATAACATTTTTTAAAGTTTACTTTTAAATACTATTTAAATATGTCGTTAACTTTGCTCCTCTGAATCATGACATTTTTAGAATATGATGCACTCATGATTGCCCGACCGGAACCTGTAATACATTATTATGAAAATCTAATGGCACTGAATCGTCATTTTGTCATGATATACAATATGGATATTACCTATCTATTATTTTACAAATTTTGTTACAAAGTCAATAGAGTTTTTTTTTTTTTTGGGTGAACTAGTCAATAGAGTTTCATATGAACCAAGAAGAGCGTGAAAATTATGACCGTCGAAAGAGGTGGACCGAGACAGGGTCCATCTAGCACAAGTTACTGATGAAGAAAAATGGTCAATTGAGGAGCAATCTTATCTAGACAAAAGAAAACACAACCGAAATACGCATGAAGGAAGATCACCCAGAAAAATCCAGATCGATCAGGAAGATCATACCCACAGAGATGAAATGGCAAACCGAGTGGGGATTTAAATTTTAGTTTTCTCCATTTTTGTAGTCATTTTAATTTGTTGTTCAATACATGTATGGCAGACAAAACACTACAAACAATAAATAATCAAACTAAAAGTGGAAAAAGATATCGAAAACATGGAAAAATATCATTGAGGAGAGATTCAAGAACGGTCAGGAAGAAAAGATCAATGATGAATAAATGGTTGAACCAAGGGAGGATTCACTTTTTTCTACTTTATATGTTTTTAGAAAAAATATTTACTAGGAAGCCCATTAAAATATACAAACAAAATAATGAGAAGAAGAAAGGCAATTAGAATAGGGGAAAAGATAACAAAGACCAATCAAGAACAATGAACCAACCGAGAAGAACTACCAACCGGGCAAGGAACTCTCCTTCTTTACCATGTTTCTATTTTTCCACTTATTTATGCATGCTCACAAAACCTTGATAGGATTTAGAAGAAGGACCAGAAAGAAAAAACAAGGAAGATCACCCAAGAAAGAAACAAGACCAATTAAGCATAAAATCTCCAACAATAAATCAAGAAAAATTTGCTAAGTCCTAAAGCCCGATCTTTAGGCGGCTACAACACAAATTCTCTAACAACATATAGGCCTAACGACTTACTTCCAAGCAGGGATAGTGGAACACTCGGCCTAAAATGTTGTCTCCAGGCAGAGGTAATGGCGCCATCTCCAACAAAGCCAAAAACGGCCCAGAGGCTTAATGACCTACTTTTAAGTAGGATAACAACACACTTGGCCTAAAAACCTATCTCTAGGCAGGGATAATGAAGCGATCTCCAGCGAAGCAAAAAATGGCACAAAGGTCTAATGACCTTCTTTTGAGTAAGGATAACGACACATTCGACCTAGAAACCTATCTCCCAATAGGGGTAACGATGCGATCTCCAACAAAGCCAAAAATGGCATAGAGGCCTAATGATCTGCTTCTGAGTAGGGATTGTAACATCCCAAATTTTAGAAAAATAAATTATTAATGCAAAATTGATTAATTATTTGATGCCCGAATTATGTAAAGAAATTAATTAACTATTACTTATGATTTATCGGTAAAATAAAATTTACTGAAATTGAACGATCAAACCGGAGATGTGGGACCCATTAAATTATTTTTGGGTATTTGATGACATAATATACAAGCTGATTATTGTAAGTATGGAGTTATGTTTAAAATAATTTTTAGAGTTAAGGAAGTATTTATACGGACACAATGAATTAAGAGTCGACAAAAATATGAATGAAATTAGAATTTAAGAAAATGCAAAATTTCCCTTCTTTCTCTCTAAAAGTGCGGTGCACTTTTTCTCTCTTTCACTTTTCATTCTTTTGCCCAATGGATAAAGGGGATTGTTAAGCTAATGGACAAAAGGCAAAGTAACACATGGACCAATGGGTAATGACCCATTTACATCTCATTTCCCTTTTTCCCCTTCTTCATTTTCGGTGCTTCTTCCTTATTCTCCCCCTAACCTTCTCATTTTTCTTTGCTTCTTCCCTCTTGGACCCAAAAACCGAATCCATTCCTCTATGACCATTTTTCTTTAAAAACCAAATACAAACTCTTGTTTTGTGTGGCTCTAATTTGACATAGAAGCTCATTTGCACTCATTTCTCTTCATCTTCATTTTCGTTTTTCATCAAAGGCTTATGTGTAAGGTATGAATGCATGACCAAATGTTATTTCCATTTACTGTTTTGATGGTATTAAGGCATAAAAATGGTGGTTTTGGTGTTATTTAGTTGAGAAAGGCATATGTACATTGTGAACCCTAGGCTAGAAGATATGCAAAATTGGATTTTGGTAATGGCTATATGTTACACGAATTTAATGGCTAATAATATGCTTGAAATGATGAATAAGAATAAATGAAATTGTTGTTAGTGTTGAAACCTTAGGAATTATGCATGATGGAAAAAATATAGGGTATGAGACTATTTCAAATGTTGTTGGAGACTTGAATATGGTTGAAGTGGTAAATTATAAATGATATAATTATTCTTAAATGTGGTTGATTGATGTTGGTGAAGCATTAATTGTAATTTTGGAATAGAACCCTTACTTTAAATTAGGGGGATTAGCATTTAAGAGCCTTGGATACTTCATAAATGACACTAAAATAATTACAAGGCTTTATGGTTTTAAATTGATTTAGTGTTGTTAACATGGAAAATAGATTTGTTAGTAAGCCTTGAAGTTGCATATGCAAATATGAAAAGTAGTTTTGATGAATGACAAAGTATTCATGATGAAAATAGAATGGCAAAGGTTCAAGCACAAAGATAATGGCTAAGAACAAAGTGATAAAGACGCTTCAAAAAGAGACAAGAAGCTAAAGAGATGGAAACATGAGCTATGGAAGACAAGGTGGATGTCATGAACTTAAATCATGAAGAACAAGCTTATAAGTTGAAGAAGAATCAAGGAAACAAAGCATAAAGATCAAAGAAACAAGCTATGGGTCAATAAATATCAAGAACACATCAAAGACCTTGAAGAATTGTATCAGTATATGTCCTAATTGATTACCACACTAGAATAATCGATTACCATCTATTTATGAAACAATTGATTACAACAAAAAGGACAATCGATTACCTAGGTTCTGGAGCAAACATAATCGATTACAGATAAGAAAATAATCGATTACATAAGTTCTGTGTTGTTACTAATTGATTACAAGTCAAGTCACAATCGATTAGCCAGTCTCTGTTTGTTTGGTAATCGATTGCATGTATATCACAATCGATTACCATGCTGCGTGACAGGAATAAATGCATCAGGTATCACTTACAATTGATTATAAGGTTTGTACAATCGATTACCAAGGTTCTGTCTCCAAGCTAATCGATTACATGGAAAAGCCTAATGGATTACAAGGCCTGTTACACTGAAGCAAATGAAGAGTAATCGATTACAGCTCGAGGGCTAATCGATTACCATAGTGTCAGAATGTAGGAAAAGTGCTTTAAGTGGAACTCCAGCTCATTTCTCCACTCCCACTTTTATGCCCATACTTGAGGTATCCGTTGGGAACATTGTGCAACAGCTAAGAGCTTCCAAATGGCTATAAATGGAGCATGAATTCAAGCAAGAGAGGTATGAGACCAAGGCACAACATAAGGCAATCAACATTCTTCTTCTAGAGGTCTTCTTATTAAATTTCTGTTGTATATTCTGCAACTCTAGTTTCCAAACTTACATATTGTTTTAGAGTTGTTAGATTGTGAATTTCAATTTGCATATCCTCTCTTGTTGAGAGTTAGAATTGGTGAGAGCTTTCATTTATGTATCTACTCTATTGAGAGTGTTAATTGCTTGTAAATCCAAACACCAAAACACCAAGGTTTTTCACTCTAGGTTGAGTGGTCACAAAGGTTGGGGTTCAACCTTTGGGTATTGAGAGATTGTGAGATTGGGTGGGTTGCCCTTTGCTTGTGAGGATTGAATTCTTGAGTGTGGGACACTAGGAAGATGCAATTGCTCAGAGCTTGTATCTCAAATCTTCAATAGTGGAATCCTTCAAGTGGGTTGCTTGAAGGCGAGACATACACCGGGTTGGTGGAACTCGTTAAATTAGTTTGCATTTCTCTCTACCTTGAACTCTTTATACAACTGCGCATATAATCTGTTTGTTAAAATGCATGAGCTGAATGTTTGAATCAAAGTTGTTGTTCAAGTAGAAACTTAACTCTGCATGCCAAGTGTTTGATAATTTGCTTGAATCAATATTTGGTGAAGTTCTTAAAAACTGGAATTTGTTATAACTTGCCAAGTATTTAGAACATTATTCTCTATCAACTTTTGTGTGATACTTACTTGATTGCTTTCACTTATTTCATGCACACAAACTGTTTGATAAATTGAATGAGCTAAACCCTTATAGGAAACATCATATTATCTGTGAAATAAATCTATGCACTCCAACTGATTGATAAATTGTTTAAACCAATAACTTTCCTTGTTTATCACACTTAAAGCTAAATATTGTCATTGCACATCAAATGTTTCATAGTGTGATATGTGCATAAAAGTTATTATCTCTTCATCATTGCATAATTTATATATTTCTAACCATTTTCGAGGGGATTTCACGTGAAAATTCGAAACACTCAATTCGGCCCCCGCTTGAGTGTTAAGGCCTTGGCTAACAAGTGGTATCAGAGCTTGACTCTTACTACAAGGCTTAATAGCTGTAAGAGATCAAGATGGCCTCCACTTCATATGATGCATTTCCAGAAAATGACATACTAAATAGACCTCCAATCTTCAATGGCAAAGACTATGCTATTTGGAAAGAAAGGATGAAAATCTTTGTCCAATCTTATGACCTAAAGGTATGAAATGCTATTCAATTTGGTCCTTTCATTCCTAAACATATTGTTAATAATGTAGAATGTATGAAGCCCATGAAATCATGGACTAGTGAAGAGAAAAGAAAGGTACAATTCAATCTTAAAGCAAAAATCCTTATAACATTAGCATTAGAATCTAATGAAGTTTCAAGGGTTATTAATTGTGTCAATGCTAAAGAAATGTGGGAAATTCTTGAAACAATTTATGAAAATGATAATGATGATAAAGATGCAAGGATTAGTACTCTTTCTAGTCAACATGAAGGCTTCGAAATAAGTCCGGAAGAAGAGATCAACGGATCAGAAGAAGACATTGCATGTCTAATGACAAAGCACTCCCAAGATGATGAGGTATGTTCTTTAAATGCATTTAGCGATAATGATGATGATGAAATTGACAAAGATGAATTTTTAGAAGCATTTAGACAATTGCATGACAAATGTATATCAATTTTAAAGAAGTATGCATGTTCAAAACAAACCATTTTGAAGCTTGAAAATGATTTGTATGATGGCCACATTAGAAGGAAAAATCATAGAGTTCAAAATGATGGATTAATAGCCTTAAATGTCACTCTTAGAAGTTGTAATGGTAATAAGGATTGTATGCTTGTTAATAAATGTATGCTTCTTGAAATGGAAAATGAAGAACTAAAAGAAACACTTAGGAAGCTCACAAATAATCAAACATATCTAGGTGCACCTCTTGAAAAGCATACACTTGGTAGAAGAATAAAAGATCATTACAAGAATCTTTTTGCACTTTATAAGGAAAAATCTAAACCTATTCTAAGTTGTACAAGCCATGAAAGAAAGGAGCATTCAATGTCAAATTATTTTGAGAAGAAGAACATAGAACATAATAGGAACCATTATAATTCTAAAGTGACTTATTCCTTGAATGTAACATGTATTTATTGTGGAATATATGGTCATATATCATCTAATTACTTTATAAAGAAATCTCGTCAAAAGTGTACAAGAAAGGTATGGATTCTAAAACAATCTTGAAATCCCAAACTAACAAGAAAGGACCCAACTCTCAAAGGGTACCTTAAAAATTTTTTGAAATCTTGTAGGCAAACTTCAAAGAAACAACTTCTCATTGATGGATGACCAAAACTCATGGCCTAAGGAGATATCAAGCATCTCAATCTCTACTCCAAAAGATGAAGGAGAAGAATAAAGCAAGCCAAGAGTATGATGACTCATCATACATCTAAAAGGTACCATTCAAAACAAGGAAATGAACAAGAAGCTTCAATATGACTCACATAAGATGAATTGCACCAAGACAAAATCCAATGGATAACACTAAAGGTGATACAACAAAAAGGTGTAAGTACTTATCATACAATTTATGCGAATGTTCATAATGAGTCTTGATATGTGAAAATCTAACCTTGATTTGATATGTAAGTTTAAGCATAAATGATATGAAGTTTTGAGATGGATGAGCAAATAATCTTAGAACCCATTAAACTCATGAAAACCTTAGGATCAATAGTGTATATACATAATGATTGATGATTAGTAATGATTGATGATGAGTTTGATGAATAATTGTTTGAATAACATGGTCTATGAAAAACTTGAGATTAAAGTTGATTGTGCATAAACATGTATGAATCTTTGATAATGTTTAAACCCTTGATGATGCATGAACTCTTGATTAAATATGGATTCTTGATGATGTATCAATTACTGAAAAAGAGGTATAATGTTTTAACAAGTGGTATGTCATAAAATTTTCCTAACAAGCAAGTATCTTTTCATAACAAGTGGCATTGAACTTCATATCAAGAAAATATTATGACATGTTAATAATGACAAATTTTACAATTGCTTTAAGTTAGAACTATGTTATGCTTCTAAGACTTACAAAGCTATCAATCTTAGGCAAGATGTTTCTATTCAATCATATGATTTTTGATAATGCCTAAGAGAAAGTATGTATGCCCTACGTGTGTCATAACAAGTGATTGCCTAGACTTAAAACTCATAACATCATAAGCATGAACAAAAGAGACTAAGGTTAAGTGTCTATGCATCATGGTATGTTAAGTGACAATGCATGATACATGTCAATGCATAAAATACTAAGAAATGATACATGACATGTTAAGTGATAATGCATGACATGATCTTCTTTAATACACCATGCTTGAGCAATTGGTATCTATCTTGATTGACATTGTAATTCTTATCTGCATTGTATGTTTAATGATGCATGATCTTGACGGTGAAAGAAATTTGAAAATATGTACCATTGAGTTTGAAAAGAATTATTAAACAAAAGTATCAAGAATGATGTATGCTTGAATGCCAAAAATCTTGTGCTAAAATGCTTAATGGGTAATAATTGATATCAAGAGCTTAAATTGGCAAATTCATCAAATGGTATCATACATGACGTCAAGATAACAAGTGGTATGACATATGAGTACATGACTTGCATTACACATTTACAGCCACACGATCACCATGATATGCTTTTGTGACTTGTCTATATGTGTTACTAATTATCTATGGAAAATGCTTTCTCTTACATATTTGAAAAATGCCATATGTGCCCTAGGTAAATGCTTGACTAGACCTATATGTAACATCATAAGCACAAGTTGAGAAGAGATTATTTAAGATATAAAAGTCATATGGAAAAGAGTAGATATATTGGCACATGTTCTAGTACAAATGCATGAGTAGTACAACAAAGCTGTATTAATCACTCCATCTTTGCTCTAATACCTAGACATAAATGAAATTACATCAACTAGTGGTATTCATTGAAAGGGAAACTTGATTATTTGCCTATGTTAAAGTTAGTGCTTAATCTACCACTATGCTATGAATCATATGAATTATGTTAATTAACAAGTGATATCAACATCTATATTTATCTCTGTTAAATTGCATGATTAAGGGGGAGTCTTATAATATTTCTTTATAACAAGTGATATCTATTGATGATATGTTACCTATTTATCAAGTGGCATGAAAATTTGAGCAAATCATTTTTAGAAAACTCTTTTTCAAAATAATACTGCATCAAACATCCAAAACTGGTACAAACTCTTATGGACTTAATGCTACTAACAAAATACTCTGCAAAGAGTTTGTTAAGGCTATATAGGATAATTCAAAATGCTAGATCAAACTACCAAACTGGACGAATAAAGAATTGTTCAAGGAATGCAACATGGATAAAGCAAAATACCACACAAGGATGTGAAAAAGGGTATAAAACTTGCAAAATACCAAGGTATGGTCGAGTTTTTACTCTACCATTATGCTCTGTGAATTATATAAATCATATTACAAGTGGCATGAATAACAGATTTCACAAGCTGGATATATCACTTCATTCCTGCTTTGATACCTAGATATAAGTATACATTGTTGAAAAATCTTCTATGTTACTGCTCTGATACCTAGAAATGCATCAAGCAATATTAATGAAATGATTAACAAGTGGATTGTTATATGCAATGGTATCTAACCTTGAGTGGTATCTATTTATATTATGATATCTATTGTTTCAATAAGTGGTATCTATTAAAAGAAAGAGATCATGTGCTTAAGAAATAAACAAATGGTACCATACTTGTTTAAATAGGCTAACATGAACACTTAATATCAACTAGCTTAACAATTGTATCAATTAGCTCAACAATTGGTATCCAATTACATGTGTTAATAACATTTGGTATTAGACTTGATTAAATTGACCTACAAGTGGTATCAAACTTGATCAAATTGGTATAATTGATTTCACATGTTAATATGTGGTATATTTTTACAAGTGGTATCAATTACAGTAGTAAGGGGGAGCATACACATGCATGATTATCCTTAATTTCACTTCTTTATGATTATGCTTATGGCGCTCATGCTTTTAATCTCATATATGCTTATTTAGAAGAATATCTGTATGTTTTTTTTGATGATACCAAAGGGGGAGAGATATCATGTTTCCATTAGAAGAAGGAGAAGAAAAGTGAAATAATTAAGGGAAGAAGAATTAAGAATCATAAGAAAAGAATTATATATGCTTATTTGATATGCGTGCTTATTTGAGAAAATCATGTGTAGTGCTTACTATACTTGAAAGTAATATAAATTGCATGATTAAAATAGTTGGCATAAGTTACAAGATTAAGGGGGAGAGTAACACTTAAACTAGTATCCATTACATCACAAAGGAGAATACATGTAAACTTTGATTGTCATTATTCTGTAAAATTAACACCTCAAGAGATGAAAATTGGTTGTCATCATCAAAAAAGGGAAGAATGTGTTTGAATGTTGAAACAAGTTTTGATAATGACAAATATGAAGACTAAGGCAAAGACTCCTACAGGAAGAAAGGATATTACCATGAAGCCAACATGATGAATATGCAACACATGAATACATGTCATATGTAACATCAATTGTCGTCATCAAAAAGGGGGAGAATGAAGTTGCATATGCAAATATGAAAAGTAGTTTTGATGAATGACAAAGTATTCATGATGAAAATGGAATGGCAAAGGTTCAAGCACAAAGATATTGGCTAAGAACAAAGTGATAAAGATACTTCAAAAAGAGACAAGAAGCTAAAGAGATGGAAACATGAGCTATGGAAGACAAGGTAGATGTCATGAACTTAAATCATGAAGAACAAGCTTATAAGTTGAAGAAGAATCAAGGAAACAAAGCATAAAGATCAAAGGAACAAGCCATGGGTCAATAAATATCAAGAACACATCAAAGACCTTGAAGAATTGTATAAGGTATATGTCCTAATCGATTACCACACTAGAATAATCGATTACCATGACTCTGTTTATGACACAATCGATTACAACAAGAAGGACAATCGATTACCTAGGTTCTGGAGCGAACATAATCGATTACAGATAAGAAAATAATCAATTACATAAGTTCTGTGTTATTACTAATCGATTACAAGCCAAGTCATAATCGATTAGCCAGTCTCTGTTTGTTTAGCAATCGATTGCATCTATATCACAATCGATTACCATGCTGCGTAACAGAAATAAATGCATCAGGTATCACTTACAATCGATTACAAGGTTTGTACAATCGATTACCAAGGTTCTGTCTCCAAGCTAATCGATTACATGGAAAAGCCTAACCGATTACAAGGCCTATTACACTGAAGAAAATGAAGAGTAATCGATTACAGCTCGAGGGCTAATCGATTACTATAGTGTCAGAATATGGGAAAAGTGCTTTAAGTGGAACTCCAGCTCATTTCTCCACTCCTACTTTTGTGCCCATACATGAGGTATCTGTTGGGAACATTGTGCAACAGCTAAGAGCTTCTAAATGGCTATAAATGGAGCATGAATTCAAGCAAGAGAGGTATGAGACCAAGGCACAACACAAGGCAATCAACATTCTTCTTCTAGAGGTCTTTTTATTAAATTTCTGTTGTATATTCTGCAACTCTGGTTTTCAAACTTGCATATTGCTTAAGAGTTGTTAGATTATGAATTTCAATTTGCATATCCTCTCTTGTTGAGAGTTAGAATTGGTGAGAGCTTTCATGTATGTATCTACTCTATTGAGAGAGTTAATTGCTTGTAAATCCAAACACCAAAACACCAAGGTTTTTCACTCTAGGTTGAGTGGTCACAAAGGTTGGGGTTCAACCTTTGGGTATTGAGAGATTGTGAGATTGGGTGGGTTACCCTTTGCTTGTGAGGATCGAGTTCTTGAGTGTGGGACACTAGGAAGCTGCAATTGCTCAAATCTTGTATCTCAAATCTTTAATAATGGAATCCTTCAAGTGGGTTGCTTGAAGGCGAGACGTACACCGGGTTGGTGGAACTCGTTAAATTGATTTGCATTTCTCTCTACCTTGAACTCTTTATACAACTGTGCATATAATTTGTTTGTTGAAATGCATGAGCTGAATGTTTGAATCAAAGTTGTTGTTCAAGTAGAAACTTAACTCTGCATGCCAAGTGTTTGATAATTTGCTTGAATCAATATTTGGTGAAGTTCTTAAAAACTGGAATTTGTTATAACTTGCCAAGTATTTAGAACATTATTCCCTATCAACTCTTGTGTGATACTTAGAACCCTTATAGGAAACATCATATTATCCATGAAATAAATCTATGCACTCCAACTGATTGATAAATTGTTTAAACCAATAACTTTTCTTTTTTATCACACTTAAAGCTAAATGTTGTCATTGTACATCAAGTGTTTCATAGTGTGATATGTGCATAAAAGTTATTGTCTCTTCATCATTGCATCATTTATATATTACTATCCATTTCCAAGGGGATTCCGTGTGAAAATTTGAAACACTCAATTCACCCCTCCTCTTGAGTGTTGAGGCCTTGGCTAACAAGCCTTGAATGTTTTTTAATGTAGGGAATAGTGACAAAGTATCATAAATGGTTCTATAAATGCATAAGCCTAATTAGTGTGCTTGAGAAGATATTGTTGGATATAGATTAGTATTTATGGTGATTGTTGTATAATTGTTGGTTGGAAAAGTATAACATTTATGGTGACTTTAGTGAAGGGCATGCATGATTTATAGCAAATAAATGTACAATTGATTTGGAAAACCTTGTTGAAACATATTAGAAGCTATAGAAATTTTTATTTAGATTGGAAGAGATTTAGGAGTGTTGGTGATAAATGTGTTTATTTTGCCATCAAATATTTTGTAATAAATTGTATTTTAACACATTTCCGCAATTTAAGCTTTCTCTAATGTTTGATCTTAAAATGAAATAATTTAGTTTTAATCAACT
This sequence comes from Clitoria ternatea, assembly GCA_037962975.1. Taxonomy (NCBI): domain Eukaryota; kingdom Viridiplantae; phylum Streptophyta; class Magnoliopsida; order Fabales; family Fabaceae; genus Clitoria; species Clitoria ternatea. The sequence goes on along the minus strand of CM075674.1, from coordinate 99,050,688 downwards.
AAAATTTTTTTCAGGTGTCAAAGGATGTAAAGAATTAATTGGTCCACAAATTGAAATTTATTCTCACAGGGATACAATGCTCCAACGCAAATTATCATGCTGAATTGGTCTCTTAATTCATACAATTCCAGTTACAATATTGCAACTAATGCATATATATATTATATTATATATAAAGCTGGTCCCATGTACCAATTTATATATTATATATTATATAATTGATTGATCGATCAAGCATGGCAATGATTTAATTGATTAATTGGAACACCATGCCCATCTCGTGAAAAGAGGAATGGCTAATTTATTTCCACGGTAACATCACACATCACATCAATAATTTCTTGAGAAATCAATGATTCATATGCATGATGACATCATGGCTTGCTAGAAGTTGACAAAGAGAAATTAATCAAGTAATAAAATGAAATTCAAAAGGATATGAATAATAGCCAATTAAATCAATAAAGGTGCAACAATTCTTTTAAAAGCAAGCTGAAGGAATTTGGTCCATACTACAACAATGTGGAAATGAACATAGTTTAAAGAAATTGATGAATTTTGCCAATTAAAATAAGCTGTAAAAAATCCGTAGTCCCAAATAAATTCACGAAGAAAGCCAATTGAACAATTTAAAGTGCTACAGTTTATCTCTCTCATGGCAATAAACATGATATGAAAAGATTAAAATAATCTGGGAAATATCATAGTGCAGTGTGAATGTGCAATTGGAAGATATGATTACCATAATTCAATTCATGACAATCACATATGAAATATTGAGTGGGAAGCTTGGTTGCAATTTCATTATTGGCTATTATTTTGGAAACATTGAGTAGGAAGCTCCATAATGCCAATTATATGTATGGAGAATATAAAGAGGCGAGAACAACGTGGGAGAAGCATAATAGAATTCAAGCAGTGCAGATGTCCTTCGTTTTTGGTTTGAACATTATTTTTATTTTAATTGTTTTAATTTTAATGTAGGGATAAAACCTTTAGATTGATTTTCTTGGAGGTTATTGTAATATAATTTTTGAGGTTTCTATTTTTAACACAGTACTCTTTTATTGTTGTTGATTTCTTTATAATCTTAGTCTACTTATTTTAATTCCATTCTGTTTAATTAAATTGTGTGCTTAATCGGTTTAATTATATAAATGGAATAGAATAAGGTCTAATTAAAATTGATTAAGAAAGTATACATGCTAATGAATATTTTCAGAATTACTTTTAATCATTATGGTTTACTTAATTCCATATAGTGAGACTAGATTATGTATGTAAGCGATGTTCTTATGTATGCTCAATAATTCCTAGATTTTACGATCTTGACTCCTTTTGCTTAATTAGGATGCTTGATTTATATTTTCATTCAATTTGAATGTAAGTAAATGAATTGTGAATTAAAAGATGCTTAGTTGATTAATTCAAATTGAGCTAAGAAATTAACAGTAATAAAAGTATATGAATCATCCTTTATGAACCAAGGATAAAATCAATTATTATACTCCAAGGAAATCAATCGCTTATTATTTATCTGTTTCAATTTTATATTCACTTTGTTTAACTAATTGTGACAATCAAATCCAACCCCCCCCAAAGAATTTTTGTGTGTATGTTTTACCTTGTTTGTTAGTTTTAAAACTTGAAATTCTTAGTTTTTGTTGGTCCTTGAGAGACGACCTAGGCTCACACCCTAGTACTACATTATTTTTAAACTATTTCAATTTGACCGATCGGGACAGTCCACGTCAGTTGGCGTGGTACTTTGTTGGAAGTATTAAGCTAAAACTTCAAAATAATGATATTCATTACTTTGAAAATATTTCTAGTGGCTATAAATGAGTTATTAGAGGTGTTGTAGTAATTATTAGTGATGGAAAATAATTATGAATGAAAGAATGAGAATCTAGTAACAACTAAATGTAGGAAAACATGGTGTAGGAAGCCATGAATATGCTAAGACATGTAGGGAAATTATTTTTGGAGGTGAAACAAAATTGGTAGAAGTTAGTTGGTATTTTATTGATAGTTTGATAATTATTTTAGAGGAAAATACTTAGTATTCATGAATGATGTTAGGAAATAGTTATATGTTGGGTGAATAATAAATGTTACTAATGACTTAGAATAATTTAATTTAGCATTAGAACCTTTATTAATGGGGTTGAATGTTTTTAAATTGTTAGAAGAGACAAGTTGGTAGAACCTTTGATGGTGAGAAACTTGTTAGTTTCTACAATAAAAATATTACAAGTGGTTACAATAATATGCAAGACAATTTAGAAGTTTTATAAAGCCTAATGGACAAATATTAAACCCTTGACTGATTATAGATAAAGTTTTAGAAAAAAAAAGAAATATTGTAAAGAGGAAAGGAATCCTAAAGCCGAAAAGATAAAAATTATATAAGTCTAGTATGATGTTATTTATGTGATGTTTATAATTATTAACACCAAAACTAAAATTTTGATTGGTGTTTGATATAGTTCTACATTTATTTAGTGTAGGATTTGATAATATTAGTGAAGTAGGACTGTTAAATCCGATGAAGTACTTCTCCTGAGGTAGGAGAGGAGTGTATTTTCTAAATGCATGATTCAATTCTATGTTGATGATATATGCATTGGTGTTTGCATATTTTCCTTGAATGGGTGTGAATTCCCTTATTATGTGATTAAATGCGATTAAATCTTATTGATGAATTATTTTGGATTGGTAAGTGTGTTGTTAACATGCATTTGAAATATAATTGTACGATATGATTTCTTGATTTCCATGTGATAAATATTGTGGATTGATGAATTTAGAGACTGTGCAGTAAGTTATATGCCTTGGAAATTATTTTGAATTGATTGTATGCCACTAACTATAAGAACTTAACATAAAGAGTTTCCACTGTGAGTGTGTGTGTGAGACTTGCATGTGCTTTGTTGCATTCCATGGCATGTATGACATATCATAATATAGTTTGCATATCTTGCGAGATACTGTGGAAAGACCCAATGCGAGATACTGTGGAAGGACCCAATGGGAATAAATATTTGAGCGACTATGTTTGGTTGCTATTGCATTGATAGATGAAATCAATGATAGATCCGTAACACATTTATGCATGTGTATCATTTATTGTTTGTTACTGCATTCACTTTTGTGAAAATGATAAGTGTTATGAAATAAGCGTTGACGGTTTAGTACCAGTAAAAACATGTTGTGCTTGCGAGGACTTGATAAATTATGTACACATGTATTTTAAATATTTTCTATAAGTTTGATTTGTTGCATATGCATTATTTTGGTGGCATAGCATATGTATTAGCCATAAGAACATGACATATGATCTTGAGATACTCAAGAGGGATAGAAACCTATTGATGTTAAGAATTGAGAGATTAAAATTAGGATTGGTGGACGTTAATCAATTATGTTGTTGTTGTTGTTAGTGTTATTTCTTGAATAATATATATGAAATGTGATAAAGATGTGAATTAGTAGAGTGATTCCATATTGTGATGTGGCTATTGAAATTATTTATGTATGTGCTTGGCAAAATTTAATATGGATTATGTCTTTATTGTTGGATTTAAAGTTCCTTGAGAGGAGAGTGTGTTGGTTTCATATACATATGTACATTATCATATTTTTGTTTATTTGTTCATCATTGAGAAAGTATGCCCACTCTCCCATGTTGTCTATTTTTAGCCCTTGTGTTGTAGGACATGGTCTTGGAGTGATGCTTTTTTGGAAGGAAAAGGTATAATATGAAAGAGATGCTTGAATGCCTTGGCTGGCATACTTTTGATTATTTGTATATGGCATTTATTTTGTATAGACATACTATTAATCCAATGCTTTATAATTTTGATGAGGAATTGATATTTATGGGATATTGGTTGATATACTAGGATTATTTGTGATGGACTTGTGATCTTTTGGTATGAAATTGGAACTTAGCCAATGATTTTTGATATTTAGGTCATGAATCGTAAATGCTGAATTTTCTCATGGTTGGAAAATACTGTGATTGAATGAGTTGTAAAGAGAATTGTTGATCTTAACTAGATACTTGTGATGATAGCATGGTAATTGAGAATTAGTAATAGATATTGATGATGTGAATATGTGAGAAAATGGTCAAAGTTTATGTATTAAAATGACATTGTCAAGTAGGTGTGTAATAAGATATTTTAAGGTTTGAAACCATAATACCATGTTTCTAGGTCCAAAACATATGTGAAATATATTGGTAAAATTAGGAATGTTAGTGATTGATTTAAGGATATACTAGTAGGCTATTATATTGGAATTATAATTACAATGTGGAAGTGTTGTATCTAGATGTGCAAAATAGGTGTAATGAGTCAAGATCATGGAATTAGAACCTTAAAATTTATAGATTGATTTAAATTGGAAATTAGGCAATGTGTTATTTTTAGAACTAAATAACCACTTTCAAGAATTAAATTGTAATTCAATGTTTAGAAAATAATACAAATAGTGTCTTAAAACATGTTCTTGAAGATCCATGGTTTGGGATTATTTTGGGAAGAATATGTAATAGGTGAAAACTTTATTCTATGATTTCTAATGATCCTAGATCTTCTTAGAACCAATCTTAAACCACTTCTTGCTTTTGGGCCAACTTAAGTGTTTCGCATATATATGTTTAGTAATTATTTGATTAAATTATTTTAAGTAGGTTTTGAGTTTTGACTAGACACTCTTAGAGAAAGGAGTAGGTGTTGCTTGAAGTTATATACGTTCTTATATCATCATATATGAGATAGGTCTTTAAATAGATCCAGAGTTAACAGTTAAAACTTTTATTGTGGCGTTCTTTGTCTAATAGAATTACTAAAACGTGAAAAATTTATTCTAATTTTTTTTAATCTATTTTTATATTATTTATTGGATTTAGGGTGCCACATTGGGTGGTATCAGAGCATACCATATTTTTATTGAATCATTGCCATTATTGTTTGAACTTGTAGTGAATTAATTGTGATTAATATGTGATTTTGATAAGTCTGGCCAAGCTTTCTTCACATTATTATCTCTCAATGATGAATAATTATGTTTATATATGTATGCATGATATTGGGATGTGTTATGCCTCTAATTGGTATTGCTAGATATTGATTGATGTGAAATCCCATGGTAGAAAACCAAGGTATATTTGTGAGATTAATAGCTATAGTAGAAGACTATAGGCATGCCTATGGACTACCTAACTTATGTTAGTTAATCTTGGTGTTATGGTTATAGATTCTGAAAGGGCTCATCGTCGCCATGATAGTGATGATGCTATAACCCGAGCTTTAAATTGGTTTGCTGACTTCCTTGAGTTGTAAAACTGAGATAGGCAAGATACCAAAAGACAAACTCTTCCAGTGGTTCAAGGTACTTAAGGCCTTGACAAATTTTTGAAGCAAAAACCTACTAAATTTCATGATGGATTTAGGCCTGAAAAAGCCTATGTTTGACTCATTATTAAATGTTCTAGGCCACCATAGATACATTTTAAAATGTTATTAAATTATATCTATAATTAATTATTAGAACGAGAGACCAAACAAGCATAAAAGACCTAGTTGAGACCTAAAAAAACATAAAATACCAAACATGTATTTTAACATATTAGAAATATATAATTAATTATTACTTTCATCTCATATCAAATTTCATTCAAAGTTATTGATGTAGGATTAACTTGTAGATTTAGATCTAGCCTTACTTTTCTCCATAGGTCTTAAATCTTTGTCTTGGATTTTTAAAGTCTTTTGTTGCTAAACTAGGTGTTGGACATGAAGATTAGAGTGATGGAAGCGATGAATTTAGACTTAAAAATGATAGAAAATGGGATAGGAATGTGAGAGATGGAATTAGGAATGGAACTAGTGTGTAGGTGCAACTCCAAGGAGAAGATAAGCCCAATGTACTCATCACCTATGAAAAGGATTCCAAAGGATAAGGGTTGAGAGAAAGTGTCAAGCACTTTCTAAAGCTAGAGAGAGAGAAAGAAACTCAATCTTCTCACTAAAATTTCAATTATGACTTCTTTGTTGGCGTTTACAAGTGAGATTCCCTATTTATGTCTACCTCCTAAGTTATGTATTTTCGTGCTAGGATTGGGTGAGTGTAGCATCCAAATGTTAACTAATTAGGGTATTTTAGGAAAATAAATTGGGCACTCGATTTATTTTTGATGACTTATAATTAACTAATTAATTAATTATTCAATGGTCGATATATTTAAAATTTTAAAACAACTCATAAGGTCAAGGAATTAATTTTGAAATTGTAAGGAACTAAATTGAAAGAACGTTAGGTTGGTCATTGGTTATTAGGATTAAGGGGACAAGCTACCCTTGGCCTCCCTAAATTATAATTAGGGTTAATTTTTTCTCTTATTTCCACTCTCATTTTCTCTCTAATTCACTCACCACCTTAAAACCCAAAACCATCTCCTTTTGTCTCAACTTCATTTCTTTCATTCCACCAATACCCTTACCAAACTACCATCTTCTTTTTCTCTTATTTTCTCTCCCTCATCACCCTTAAGGCCAAACCACTTTCCTCTCATCACCATCCATTTTCTCTTTTCTACCACCATAACACCAAACCCTTCATCACCATGCCCTCTCTAAAAGTAGGGTTTTTCTACTTGGATCTAGTTTTTGATGTCTTCATAAAATTGTAGAAAAATATGTTACAAAAATTTTAAAAGAGGATTCATCTAGTTTTTGATTTTATAACGAATGTGAATTGATTGATGACTGTGTGCCACTAACCATTAAGTATGAATTTAGAAATCCACCATGGATTGGTGGTGTTGAGTGTGGGTAAGATCTTAAGAGTTAGTGGTTATTGAATGCTTGAGATATTGATGTTGGAGGGTATATCAAAGTTGCTTCTTGGTCTGGAATGTTAGGGGTTCTACGTAGAGGCCCAGTGGGAGGGCAACCCTGTCCACAAGCATTGTTATTATTTACCCTAGTGATTCAGTGGTTGAATCACAAAGCTTCTTACAATATTAGAGGGGAATCCCATGAGAAGGCGTAGTGCTAGAGCGGCTCAATAAGTGAGCTTACCCCAGGTGATTCCTTTATGGATCACATCTTCCTTCATGTGTGTTCAAGAGAGGTCTGGAACACGTTGGCAATTATGGTTGTGTTTATACCGCATGTCACCTTGGGTGACTGTTAGTGTTACAAATTGAGGGGATTTGGTACTAGTAAAAACAGATATACTTTAGAATATTGATATGTGTACACATTATTCATTTTACTACAATATATACGTCATGTAACATCCCAGGTAATTAAATTAATTATCGATAATATATGAATATTAATAAATAAATTGTTTGGATTTTAACTGGGACTTTTCTACATTATTATAAATTAATTAGAAATTGTTTAAGGGTAATAAATTAAATAAATCAAATAAATTAATTGTGAATAAGTAATAAGTAAATTTAAATTAGAATAAAGAGGTGATTATAAATTTTAATTTACCAAATGTTAAAAGTAAAGTTTTTATTAAAAAGGTAAGAAAAGAAAAGAAAAGAGAAAAGGTAAAATGACAAAATTTTGGGGCATTAAAAATTAAAAGGTGAAATTTCACTTCCTTCTTCTTCAAGAATTTATGAGATAAAGAGAGCTCAAGCTTTACTATTTCACTTTCATAGTCGTGGCTTCAAAGGCTCAAATCGGAGCTCAATTCAACGATGAAACTTCAAATTGAATGTATTTTCAGAACCCTGAGAACGAGGTGAGTCTATAGGACCCTTTAATTTTGTGTTTTCTTTCTCCCTCTCCCTTTCACTCTCTAGGGTGAACTTTTCCCATGCATGGGGGTTCCAATTTTCTCTTCTATGGTAATTTTAGAAGCTTAAAGAGGATGTTATAGGTGATGGGTATTCATATGTAACTAATGGGTGATTTTAATTTTGAGTTTCATTTTCTTTCTTCTAACTGAATGGCTTTGTCATGGTGGGGGTTTCTAGTTTTCATTTTTACAACACTTCGAAGCTTGAAAATGATAGTAGATGTAGTAGGTATTTAATATTAATTGATGCAATTCTATTTCAATGTTATTAGGTTTGAAATGAACCTCAAAATAACATGAGGCAAAGAAAGGATTTTGAATTGGATGGCGAAATACGTTGTGCTATTCGAGGAGTCAGTGAAGTCAAAAGTTGATGTGAAGCTTTGAGACTGCATAGTCGAGGTAAATAAGGTGTGCTGGGTTAAGGTAAATGTAGAAATTTGCTTGCGTCATTGGCATATAGGAAAATGGTATATTATAGCCGTTATTGTTTGCTTTAAATTGATTTTGACCTATGGTGATCAATTAAAGAATAATGACAAATTACATGGATGATGAGAGGATTCGATTTTAAGTAAGAATAATAGCGATTTATGAATTATGTGAACCGTGAGTGATCAGGGACATTGATAATTTAGAATGTGAGGTGAATTACTAAATTGATATATGATTAATGACAATAGCTATAGAAAAGTTAAGAAAACTAAGTGGTGGTTGTGGCGATTAACCCAAATTAGGGAAATTAATGTAATGTGATAAAAGGCGTAAATTTATGTATTAATATAAAATGTGAACCAAATTAGTGTATATACATGAATATATATATATATATATACATGATGAGTGACGATTACAAATACGTGAGTTATATTAATGTAAGAATGAAATAGCGTAAATTGACATGGATTTGAAATTCTAGCATATGAGTTAATAGGTAATTCTGGTGTAGATAAAATTTATAGTACAATTATATATAGTGATGACATGAAAAGATGAAGTTACAATGAAAAGAAAAGATTGGTGATCTTAAAAGTCTATGACTTATAGTAATTATTAGGCGGTGTATGTGATGAATTTATAAAATGTATGGTGATATTGACAATGGTGTTGTTGATATGGATTGATGAAGTGAGAACGTACATTGTTGATATGCTTAATGTGTAGGAATGTTGTCATTGTAACGTATAATAAGTTGCTATGAGCTGACAAGGTGAAAATGATTAGTTATTAATGATTATAATGTTAATGCTTCATGATATATTGTAATAATGAGTTGTGGATGATTGAAAATATGCGATGTAGGGTCGAGTCTGAGTGACCGCCCTTGTGGTTGAACATGGGTCAGGTCTGTGTGGCCGCCCTATTTATTTGAAATGAGGCCTTTGTGCCAAATAATAAAGGGAAAAAGAATTTAAAATAAACTTATGTGGTTTGCATGGTTGGGGATAGTTGACGGTTAAGCAGGACCCAGCTGAGCTACCCAATGGTCAAGTAGGACCCAATGGTTGAGGTGGAGAGCCAAGTAGAGCTTGATGGACCAAGTCGGGTTCACTGGGTGTCTAGTAGAACCCCAAGCTGAAGGCTGATCCTTTTAGTATCTAGATACTAGTGAATCGTTATATTTGTTTGAAAGTCAGTTGTGCCTTGCATGATTTGACTTATGTTGATAATGAAATGATGATTATTATATTGACTGATGTTTGAAATGGAATAAATCTATATTGGTACATATGAAAATTATATTGGCGTATATGACATTATGGATGTCCCAATGGGGTGGTGATGGTTCTGATATGATTAAATATTATCAATGTTGATGCATATATATATATATATATATATGTGTGTGTGTGTGTGTGTGTGTGTGTTAAGTAAAATGGCGTGGTTAAATGTTAAAATTGAAATAATGAAAGGCGTAAATAATAAACTAGAGGCGAATATTGTATAGAAGCATACGAGATAAAAAGAAATTCTGAAAATAATGGCGGCTGGTAATTATGAATAATAAGGAAGTATTTAACTAGAAAGGTGGCTAGATTACATTTTTTCTAGTTTATGTATATGTTTCTGTATTAATCTTTAATTCCAGTCACTAACCCCCTTATTGTGGTTTTTTAAGTGACTAGTGGTAGGTTATAGATGGACACCTCGGAGGCGAGCACTAAATAAGGCCTATGTGGAGTCAATGCCAAGGAAGGGAGTGAGAATTGATGTAATAATGATGATGTTTGCAAATGAATTTAGTTGTGTATAATGACTAAACTTTGATGATTGTGGTGTTTTGTTTAAATTTTGGATTTAGATTATATTGTGATGATTAATGTTTAATGCTTGTACTTGATGAATTGTTGATGCGAAATTAGTAAGTGATTACAATAATGGATGTATGAGATGATATTTAGGTTCTGCTTGATTGTGATTGTATATTATATGGACAGGTTATCTTTTGATCTTTGTTGGCATTGAGCCATTGATTATGAATGTGTGATGATGAGTAGTTAGTAGTTGATATCCAAGTTCTATGATTTAAATGGCACTAAACCATTGTTATTGTGTGTTGTATGCCTATTAGCAGGTGTTGTGATCTATGTACATATGCATAAGGTTGGTTATGATTTAATTGCATGTAGTTGTTAGAGTTGACATGTGAAATAAGATGCAAGTGATGTAAAATTAGTTGATTTATTAGCAACCGAGTAAGCAATTTGGAATTTGGAATTTGGGAAGGTGTAGGAACCCCTGGAAGGCATTGATAGACTCTTAGTGATATTTAGAAGTTGTTTGAAGTGTTAAATGGTCGATTGTGTTGCAATTGGTATGAGTTATGCATTAAAATTGTTAAGAAATAAGCTTAATGCATTTTAACGCATAGGTTAGTCATATGAAGAAATTTTGGCGAACAAACTGTGGCAGCAGGTCCGGAATGAGGAGAACATAGTGCCCTTGAAGTTTGTTGGCAATTGGAGTTGAAACGGGCAAGTTTGGTAGGTAAAAGTTGGCTTAAAGGCCAAATTCTGCATAATTATGCAGAACAAAATGTCTGGTAATCGATTACGTAATCAACTACCAGAGGTGTTGTTTTAATTCTTGCATAGCCTGGTCTCTGGCAATTGATTATCAGACATTGTGTAATCGATTACAAGATTCCTATAATCGATTACCATCACCAGAATATGGGGTTTTAGGTGGTTTTAAGTGGCGTAGCCCTTAGGTTGCTATTGTTTATCGCTAGGGAAGTTAAATGGCAGAAAATTTCTCTTGATTTTATCAGACCCTAGGATAAATTCTAGGAATTGCTAAGGTGATGTTACAAGGTGGTATCAGAGTGGTTCTGTTCTGGACCGTATCTGTTATAAAATGGGTGATGTAAATTGGAAAGTGATGATGAATTAATCATGTTTGAGTAAATTCTCTACATGCTAAAAGGTGTTAAAATGAATTGAGTAATGTATGGTTTGAATGCTAAAGAGGTGTCTGTATGTAAATGTGTATGTAATGTTATATTATTTGAATTGTGAGGGATTAGTGCTGGAGTAATAATTTAAATATATCATGAATTAAAGAGTTTCTTTAACTACGTGTGGGTGATGTGGTGAATTATACTAAGGTTATTAAGAATGAACTAGAAATTCGAATGGAAATAGGTGTGAATAACATTGCTGTGATTAAATGGATAAGAGATTAAGTCAAGTGGCTAAATTTTGATATTGAGTTTGAGGACAATAGTTCCAAGATAAAAGAAGTGATATATAAATATAAGTAAATTGATGCATATTTAAAGGTAAATTAACTAAGTCCTTGTGACTAGTTCTGTGTAGTATGATCAATAAATGTTATGCAAAAATGGTGTATATTGGTGGTTGTATTATGTTGTTCTATGAATGCTTCACAGGCACCTTAGCATTGAACTTATTTAGTGACTCCGTCGGTTGTACTATCCCTGAATTGAGGTAAACTTTAAAATTGTTATTTTAGAATTTAATTCAGAATTAATTGACGATGAGTATAATTAAGTGCAAAACTTTTGACGTGAAAGGGGTTAGAATGAAATAATTATCCAGGTGTGTTGTGAGATAGTATGAAGTACTTTGTATAAGCATATGCTATTAAACGATTTGACGAGTATGTCTTTGAGTAACAAAGAATTGAAATGATGATTGATGTCTAGTTAATGAATAACAAAGCTAGTTGAGGCCATATATATATATATATATATATATATATATATTTTCATATGCGTGTGATTCACAAAAATTTAAATTGTAATTGGTAATGGATTAGTATATGGCGTGTGCAAGAGTAAGCTGATTAGTAATTGCTTAAGTGGCAAAGTCTAATATTAGGTGATATACGACGGTTAGAGCTGTGATAATGGTGTTGGTGTTAATTGGATAAAGAGAATCTATGGATTAGTCCAAAGGAAGAAGTTAGACTAAAACTAATGAGGTTACGAGTTTGAATATTTTCTATGCGTAACCATACCCATGTTTGATTATGTTTAACTAAATAATGTTGAGGATTAGAAACCTGTTGGATAAACAATGAATAATACAAGTTGGTGATGTTTCTAACAAGGTTCTTTCTTAAGGGGGTGATCCTTCTATATGTTTTCCATGAGTCAGAATAGATAAATGACATTCAAGTATCTTACTTTAGGCATTAAATGAATGAATGATAGGTGTTAAGAAGAATCTCAGATGAATGAATGGACGAGGATGACAAAAGTACTTTGAGTAAGCTTAGAGTTAACAGGCGTATTATAATATATTACTAGTGATTGATTAGATGATTGACAATATGTTTGGATTGATGATAAGAAGGGTTAGAAAAATGTAGTATCTGAAATAATGGTCAAATGAGTAATCTATCTATGGGACCGTGTTATGGTCAATAAAAAAGAAGAGTTAATACCAGGGAACGACCTGGATAAGTTAAAGAGTGTACCAAGTTAGGTGAAGGATGAGAGTGGTGAGAATTAATACCAAGTTGTTTTGAATTCAACCTTGATATTGATGTTAAAATAAAATATTAGTGGTTTGCCACCCTAGATTCTTTCTAATGTCAATTTGGTGTAGAATCTATAGGTGAGCCAAGGTGAGTGATTGCATTATGATTAGTCGTGTGTATGAGACCTTGATTGATCACCTTAGATGGTTACGATGGTAATCAAGGCCGTGTGAGATCGGGAAGATAAGTGTAACTTAGAGTACCACAAGTATTTATGTAGCAAAGCAGTGGAGGATAGAGATAAGATCATGTGACTAGTAAGCGGTAGTGGATGAGAGGTGAATGTCTAAGATTTGAAAAGATTTGTAAACAACGGATAATTTTGAAAGTGGGGTGATAAATCAAGGAAATGCTATACGTTAGACTCCACGAGGGAGATAATTGAACAATTCAAGTAATACGTGTTGTGAGGTGCTCTGAGTGAGCAATTGGTTGGCGAGTAAAGTTATACTTATTATAAGCAAATTGAACTGTTAAGTTGTATGCATCGAGTAATAACCAGTACATTTGACATGATTAAGAATGTGAGGCGAGAGATATAGTGCATGGGTGAGACTAATGCGAGCATGGTGTCATTAGTACACATAATGGTGTTATAAGTTGACTGAGGAATACAACCAGGATGACTATACTAAATATGGAGTGATGCTAACCCCCGTGGGTTGGTAATGGTGGGTGATAACCCTGAGCTTTGATGATTTTAGAGATGAAATCTCCTTAAGGAAGGGTGCGTGTAACATCCCAGGTAATTAAATTAATTTTCTGCATATATAAATATTAATAAATAAATTGTTTAGATTTTAGTTGGGATTTTTCTACATTATTATAAATTATTTAGAAATTGTTTAAAGATAATAAATTAAATAAATTAATTATGAACGAGAAATAAGTAAATTTTAAGTAGAATAAAGAGGTGATGGTAAATTATAATTTAACAAATGATGAAAGTAAAGTTTTTATTAAAAAGGTAAGAAAACAAAATAGAAAAGAATCTGAAAAGGAAAAATGATGAAATCGCCCTTGGGGCATTAAAACTTAAGAGGTGAAATTTCACTTTCTTCTTCTTTGAGAATTCATGAGAGAAAGAGAGATCAAGCTTTACCATTTCACTTTCATGGTCGTGGCTTTAAAGACTCCAATTAGAGCTTAATTCGGTGACGAAACTTCAAATTGAACGCATTTTTGGAATTACAATGAAAAGAAAAGATTGATGATCTTAAAAGTCTATGACTTATGGTAATTATTAGTGTATACGATGAATTTATAAAATGTATGGTGATATTGATAATGGTGTTGTTGATATGGGCTGATGAAGCACTAGTACAAAAAAGAGCTATAAGCACGGGATACGAACACGGTTATCCCAAAACTGTGCTTAAAAACGACACGGTGGCAACTTTGTAAATACCAGGAAAATTAAAAAATTTTAGAACGCATATACGAAGACGGTTAAAAATAGACCGTGCTTAAAAGGTATATACGAACACAGTTTGAAAGGAACCGTGCTTAAAGAGTATCATAGTTTTTTTAAATTTTTTAATTCCGTGTTCTTCTTCTCTTTTTCTTCCATTGGTTCGTGCTCTTCTTCTCATTTTCTTCTATTTATTTCATATAACATATTTTCCTTTTCTTTTCCTTTTCTCCTTACCATGGTTCTTCTCTCTGCATTGAAGGTATTCTCTTTATCTCCACCCACCTCGAACGCCCTCAGGTTCTCGCCCCCTTGTTGGATCTGGAAGGAAAAGAAGAGGAGGAAGAATACGAAGAGGAACCTGTCATGGTTAACCTGTTCAGAGAAGAACCAGATCCATGTCTCCTCTTAGGACCACCACGACTTTGGATTGGGAAGAGAATGAGGATTATGTTTGTGTGAACATTGACATAAACGTTGGGAAACAAATGAACAATAATAGTAATGGTTCCTCGGAAGTTGAGAACCAGGGAGAAGGTGGATGGTTACAAACATGGTTCAAAAGAACCGTGTTTAAAGTGATTTATGAAGACGGTTCAAAACCATCCTTAAAGGTCCCTATCTACAAGCATGCTGGCAACAAGCATGGTTCTGGAACCGTGCTTAAAGGTCCAAAAGAACCGTGTTTAAAACCTCTTTTTCCACTAGTGAACTGAGAATGTACATTGTTGATATGCTTAATGTGTGGGAATGTTGTCATTGTAATGTATAAAAAGTTGATATAAGCTAACAAGGTGAAAATGATTAGTTGTTGATGATTATAATGTTAATGCTTTATGATAAGTTAAAATAATAAGTTATGGATGATTGAAAATAAGTGATGTAGGATCGGGTCTGAGTGGCCGCCCTTGTGGTTGAACGTGGGCCAGGTGTGTGTAGTCACCCTGTTTATTTGAAATGATGCCTTTATGCCAAATAATAAAGGGAAAGAAAATTTAAAATGAACTTATGTGGTTTATATGGTTGGGGACGCCGACGGTATATTTTTCCCCTCACCTTTGGATCCCGAGGTCAAGCATGACCCAATTGAGCTACCTAGTGATCAAGTAGGACCCAATGGTTGAGGTGGAGAGCCAAGAAGGGCTCGGTGGACCAAGTAGGGTTCACAGGGTGTGAAGTAGGACCCCTAGTTAAAGGCCAATCCTTTTAGTATCCAAATAGCAACACTAAAATATGGGTTTTAGGTGGTTTTAAGTCGTGTAGCCCTTAGCAAAGTTTATCGTTGGGGAAGTTTAAATGATGAAAAATTTCTACTACTTTTATCAGACCCTAGGATAAATTCTAGGAATTATAAGGGGGTGTTACACGTAATATCACATTTACGTATAATTACCACACTTTGTTATATTCCTACAGTCAGATCCGCACTAGCATCATTGCTGTTGATATTGTTATGATAAACATATGCATTTAGCGTATGGTTCAATGACATACCGATGAAAATGAGTACCAGTGAGAAAGAGATGTCCATGTGTGACGAATAAGAATTGATAAGAAAGTAAGAGAAATGGTCTAACATTTATAATTATTGACTGATATATATATATATATTCATTATTTCTGAGTTGATGTTTAAGAGAATGGTATGAACATGATTATATATATTTATACATGTGTTTGTAACATAATGAATACGCATTGTTGTACTGTGTAATATTTGAATTGATTCCCTTTGAGGAGTGTATAGATTATATATGCATATGTATATGTTATCACAATTGTAATATAGCCATCACTTAGAACGTGTGACTCACTCTCCCATGGGGACCATTTTAGGCTTGTGATGCAGGTTCCATGGCAGGCATTTGACCTTATTTTGAGAGTGATCCGTTTTATGGTTTGAAGGTAAAATAGTGGTACGAATGCCTTGGCCGACAACTCTATACATATTTGGCTTTGAGGTCATTGTACTATAGACAGGATAAAGATGTTTTAAGACTGTGTGTAGACTTTGATATATACAATATATATGACTTACGTGTATGCCTTCTCATATCATCATACATGAGGAAGGTGTTTTAATTATCGATTCATTACTGTTATCATTTATGTAGTGTGTCAAGTTACGTTGAGATGCTATATATATAAATCATGAAAAATCTATTCACAAAAATCTTATTTTATAATTCAGGGCACCACAGTAGGCTTGCTAAAGCTTCACCCAAGGCCAAAACCTAAATGTACATGTCTCAAAAGTGACCAAAGAAAGTATATACCTATAAAAGGCCTAAACCTAACTACTAAACCTAATAATGTACAATTGAACAAGGTATAACCTAAGCTCACCCATGGGCCTCATTATGCTACCCCTCTTCAAAAAGATTTTCCCTCAAATCTAAGCTCAACCTAAATTAGCCCATAAGGAAACCGTAATCCTACAAGATGAAAAGGAAAAGCAAAGTGAATCCCTCGTAAGAAAAGTTTAAAGAAAACAAAAATCAGTAAACAAAGGTAGAAGAAAGGAAGAAATAGGATTGTCCACCAGGGTCAAACACTAAACTTTTCACCTTTGTAGTGATAAAATAAAAGATTTCAACAAAGAAAACAATGAGAAGGTATCATATAAATGCGTATGCAAAACTATGGAGACCATCATGTAACCAAGAAATGGTACTAGTTATGTGATGTATAATGAAGATGATAGAAGGTGTAGTTAGATAAACATGTGATATATGACTAAACATGGGCATTGCATGAGAAAACATATGATGGAATGCCCTAAGGGGATCATAATGAGTGATGACATTCAAACTAGGAACTAGAGTATGAATGAAATGAAAATATGCTACTAACTTCCTATATAACCCCTTATAAAACTGAAAAATATAAACATGGTCATATGTACTAAGTGGTCCTATATAAAAGGAAATGACAATGTCATGAGGTGGAGACAAATTTAAACCTATAAAAGTAGTAGACTCAAGAAAAACAACAAAAGGCATGACTCTTGGAAAGGTAAACTCAAAAGAGTATAGACACATCCCTTGTATTTATATGTTGATGTAGGTTTTGATAATGATACAACAAATGAAGATATATTAAGGATGTTGTGTAAAGCGATAAATTAAGAATCAATTCATGAAGATCAAGCTATCAATGAACAAACAAAAAGACTTGAGTCAAGGCATTCACAAAGATCTAAATCAAGTGAAAATTAATCATCAAAGTGCCTAAGGATCAAAGGATTGGAGCCATGATTGAACAAATATCAAAAAGGGTGAAACAAAGTGCCAGAATTCATTCAACAGGTGCATGAATCGATTCATTATGCAAGGCATAGTGAAATGAATCGATTCACACGGTTCCAAAGGCCCAGGAATGCATTTCAAAATGCATGAATCGATTCATGCCATAGAAGAATCGATTCACACGTTAGCAGGGGCTGAATATTGGGATTTCAAATGCATGAATCGATTCATGCTTATGATGAATCGATTCATAGGGCTGCCAGAGTGCATTTTTGCTCAGTGAATCTATTCATTTGCATTTTGAATATATTCATTTCAATTCTCATACGCAAATACACTAAATGAATCTATTCATTTGGGAAATGAATCTATTCATTCAGTTCAAATTTGAAATCCTCAAAGCTTCAAAGTGGAAACAGCTTGCATCGCATTAACACTTCACTACACAGACACAAGCTCCATGTTTCATGCAACACTACATTGGAGAATTAAATTAAATTGTCCAGCCATACTCCACAATGTAATTGGCAATTTATTATGCAACGGAACCATGACCTTGAACGCCTATAAATAGCAATAAAAGAGAAGGCACAAATCGTACCAAAGCATTGAAGCAGTTCCTTTGCTTTCTTCCTCCCTCATGTTGCTTCTCTCCTTCTTCTTTTCTCTTAATAACTCTCTGCTTCCATTTTTGGCTTATTATTTGAGAGTAAACTTGGTGAGCAAAATTATTTTCTAAACTTGCAAATTATTTCTTAAGAGAGAAAATATTTTTGAAGTGCTAAAATTTGCATATCCTCTCTTTGAGAGTTATCATTAGGTGAAAGCTTTAAATTGTATATCCACTCTATTGGAGAGTTACTCTTGTATTCTAAACACCAAAATTTCTAGATTTGTGGGTTGGGTTTCAACCTTGTAATTGTGAGATTGAGAGATTGAGAGATTGGGTGGGGTGCCCTCTTGTACTTGTGAAGATTGGATTCTTGAGTGTGGGACACTAGGAAGTCGCAGTTGCTCAAAGTTGTATCTCTAATCTACAATAGTGGAAATCCTCTAAGTGAGTTGCTTAAAGGCGAGACGTACACCGGTGTGGTGGAACTCGTATATATCGGTTTGTAAATCTCTCTTCCCTAAACTCATTTAATTTGTGCACTTAACTTGCTTGCTTGATTTATTATATTATTGCCAATTAATTTGGACTAAGTGCATGTTATATTAAGTTGTAAATTATTTCGATTAACATTGTTGAGATTAGCCTTAAGTAATATTCTTGAATTATTTTGAAATCTTTCTAAGTACCATAAATAGTGTTGAGATTAATTGATTCCATTTCTTGAATATTACTTAGACCTTTTAAGTGCTTATTATTTTGTCTTAAATTGTTACTATTTGTCATTAAGTTTATCATCTTCATCAAACATAGTAACTAAAGAATCAACTTCAAAAGCATTCAAAGTAAAATTTTTAATACTCAATTCACCCCCCTCTTGAGTACTTGAGGCCACTTGGTTAACAAGTGGTATCAGAGCTTGACTCTTGGTAGATCAAGCTTAACAGCTTCAAGAGAACAAATGGCCTCAAATTCTCTAAACCTTTTTCCGGAGGGTGGTGCCACAAATAGACCTCCCGCTTTCAATGGTGAGGGCTACACTTTTTGGAAAGCAAGGATGAAAATTTTTGTGCAATCAATTGACTTGAAAGTATGGAATGCTATTGAAAATGGTCCTTTTGTACCTATGCATACTGTTAATGATAAACAAGTCAAAAAACCTATGGATGAGTGGACTAGTGAGGAAGAGAAAAAAGTACAATATAATTACAAAGCAAAAAATCTTACCTCTTCAGCCTTAGGTCCCGATGAGTTCTTTAGAATAATTACATATAATTCTGCTAAGGAAATGTGGGATACCCTTCAAGTAACTCATGAAGGAAGTAGCGATGTTAAGGACTCTAAGATTAGTACTTTAACTAGTCAATATGAAAGTTTTAGAATGAATTCCAATGAAACTATTTTAGAACTTCAAAAGAGATTTACTTTGATTATTAATCATCTTATTACACTTGGTAAATCTTATACTAACAAGGAACTTATCCACAAAGTTCTAAAAAGTCTTACCAGGGAATGGAAACCTCTTGTTACGTCCATTAAGAAATCTCCCAATATAAATGATATGTCTCTTGCCACTTTGTTTGGTAAACTCCAAGAACAAGAACAGGAATTGAAAGACTTGAAACAAGTGGAGGAAGAAGAAAAAGTCTCTAAGAAGAAAGGGCTAGCTCTCAAAGCCACCTCAATAGTTGAAGATGAGTCCGAAAGTGATCTTAACGAGGATGAAGAGTTAAGCCTATTTGTGAAACGTTTTGGAAAGCTTATGAAGAGCAAACGCTTCCAAAGGAACTTCAAATCACAAGGTAAGAAATCTAATCCTAAAGAAAATTCTACTTCACCTACTTGCTTTGAATGTGGAAAGGAAGGACACTTCAAGATAGATTGTCCAAACCTAAAGAAGAAAAATAAAGAAAGAAAAGAAAGGAGAAGAGCATATATCGCATGGGATGAAAATGAGATAAGTAGCTCAGACGATTCGAAAAATGAAGAAGCAAACCTCTGTCTTATGGCCAATCACCAAGATGAAGAAGATGAGGTAAACTTTCATGACTTAGATAAGGAAGAACTACTTGATGCTCTTGAAGAATTGTATGATAAATTTATGAAAGTGTCCAATAAGCATAAATTATCTAGAAAAACTATTGACACTCTTGAGATGCATCTTATGGAAGTTTGTAAAGAAAATGAATGTTTGAAAAATGAATTAGTAAATGTTCAAGCATGCTCTAGGACTAAACCTTGTGAATTTGTAAAGAAATGTGATATGCTAGAGACGAAGGTTTTGGACTTGAATAAAACTCTAGAAAAATTTACAAATGGTAGAGACAACTTAAATGTTTTACTTGGTAAACAACGATGTATGTCTGATAAAACTGGTTTAGGTTTCAATGCCGTTAAGAAACAAAAGAATTATAAGAACTTCTTTATACCACCTAGTAAAACTTCATCACCTTTTATGAAATATAATCATTGCGGTTTTAAAGGACATAATGCATCTAATTGTAATGTTAGAAAACTAGGGCCAAAGGTAGTGACAAAAGTATGGGTTCCTAAAGGAACATTACCTCAAACTAACCTACAAGGACCCAACATAAAATGGGTACCAAGTTCTCTAACTTGACATGTTTTGTAGGTATGCTTTAAAGCAAATAGCACCCATTGGTATTTGGATAGTGGGTGTTCAAAACACATGACGGGAGACAAAAGTAAGTTCATATCATTTACTCCACGAAATAAAGGATCGTTACTTATGGGGATAACACGAAGGGAAGAATACTAGGAATCGGAAATGTTGGTAAAAACTCTTCCACTTCTATAAACGATGTATTATATGTTGAAGGACTTAAACATAACTTGCTTAACATTAGTCAATTATGTGATAAGGGCTATAAAATTGTTTTTGAATCAAATGGTTACATAATTGAAAATAAGCTAAACAAGGAAATAAAATTCGTTGGTCAAAGAGTTGATAATATTTATATGATTAATCTTGATTGTCTTGCTTCAAATGATGTGCAATGCTTCATAACTAAAGAGGATGAATCATGGCTATGGCATAGAAGAATTGCTCACATTCATATAGACCATTTAAACAAACTTGTTTCGAAAGATTTAGTAATTGGTTTACCAAAATTAAAATTCGAAAATAAATTTTGTGACGCTTGTCAAAAAGGAAAACAAGTAAAGGTTTCTTTTCAAGCGAAAAATATTGTTTCAACAACTAGACCTTTACAGCTTTTACATATGGATTTATTTGGACCTTCAAAAACTAAAAGTTTTGGTGGAAACTATTATGGTCTTGTGATTATGGATGATTATTCTAGGTATACATGGACTCTGTTTCTTACTCATAAACATGAAGCATATCATGCATTTAAGAAACTTGCCAAGATCATCCAAAACGAACAAAATTTGAAAATTGCATCTATTCGAACTGATCATGGGGGAGAATTTGAAAACCAATGTTTTGAAAAATTTTGTGAAAAATTTGGCATTGATCATAATTTTTCGGCTCCAAGAACTCCACAACAAAATGGAGTAGTTGAAAGGAAAAATTGATCTTTAGTGGAGCTCGCAAGAACTATGTTAAGTGAAAGTAACATTTCAAAACATTTTTGGGCCGATGCGGTAAATACCGCTTGCCATGTTATGAACCGATGTTTGATAAGGCCTATATTAAAGAAAACCCCCTATGAGCTTTATAAAGGAAGAAAACCAAATATTTCTTATTTTCATATATTTGGATGTAAATGCTTTGTTTTAAATAATGGAAAGGATAATCTCGGCAAATTCGATGCAAAATCTGATGAAGCAATATTCTTAGGTTATTCATCTACTAGTAAAGCTTATCGACTCTTTAACAAATGAACATGTACAATTGAAGAGTCTATACATGTCAAATTTGATGAACTTAACCAAAATCCTCCGAGAAAGGAAATTGATGACCTTGTAGGTACCTTCTAAGAAATGAACTTGGAAGACGAAGAAGGAAATAAAAATGAAGGAGATACAACACAAAATGGCGAACCTCAATAAAAGGAATGGATCACCTTAAAGAATCACCCCTTGGACAATGTTATAGGTGAAATAACAAAAGGTGTAAGTACTCAAAACGCTATTAGAAATGCATGCAATCACTTAGCTTTTGTATCACAAATAGAACCCAAAAATATCAATGAAGCTATTATTGATGAACATTGGATGTTGGCCATGCAAGAAGAATTGAATCAATTTGAAAGAAATGAAGTATGGGAACTTATGCCAAGACCCAATGATCATCTAATAATAGGTACTAAATGGGTTTTTAGAAATAAGCTAGATGAAAATGGAATAATAACAAGAAATAAAGCTAGATTAGTTGCTAAAGGATATAATCAAGAAGAGGGAATAGACTATGAAGAAACGTATGCTCCCGTAGCTAGATTAGAAGCCATAAGATTACTGTTAGCTTTTGCTTGTTGTATGGATTTTAAGCTTTATCAAATGGATGTCAAAATTTCTTTTCTAAACGGCTATATTCAAGAAGAAATCTATGTAGATCAACCTCCGGTTTTGAAAATCACAAATTTCCAAACCATGTTTTCAAATTGAGAAAAGCTTTATATGGTTTGAAACAAGCTCCAAGAGCTTGGTATAAAAGACTTAGTAAATTTCTTTTAGAAAATAATTTTGAAAGAGGAAAGGTTGATACTACACTGTTTATAAAACGTAAAAACAATGACATTCTTTTCGTACAAGTTTATGTTGATGACATAATATTTGGAGCTACTAACGAAATTCTTTGTCAAGAGTTTGCTAAAATTATGCAAGATGAATTCGAAATGTCAATGATGGGAGAACTCATCTTCTTCCTTGGATTACAAATCAAACAAATAAATAAAGGAACGTTCATTAGTCAAACAAAATATTGTAAAGAACTACTCAAAAGGTTTGAAATGGACAAAGCAAACGAAATAGCTACACCCATGAGTACATCTTGTTACATAGACAAAGATGAGAAGGGTAAGGACGTTGAAATTACTAAATACCGAGGTATGATTAGTTCCTTACTTTACTTAACAGCTAGTAGACCCGATATTATGTTTGTTGTATGCATGTGTGTTAGATATCAAGCGTGTCCTAAAGAATCACATCTCACCGCTGTAAAAAGAATTTTGAAATATCTTGTGGGTACTCAAAATGTTGGTTTATGGTATCCTAAAGGCGTTGAATGTAATCTTTTTGGATATTCTGATTTTGACTTTGCGGGTTGTAAACTTGATAGAAAAAGTACTAGTGGCACATGTCATTTACTTGGTAGTTCCCTTGTTTCTTGGCATAGCAAGAAGCAAGTAAGTGTTGCTTTATCAACAGCTGAGGCAGAATATGTAGCAGCTGGCAGTTGTTGTGCTCAAATTCTTTGGATGAGACAACAACTTCTTGACTTTGGTGTTGTTTTAAACAAAGTGCCCATTGAATGTGACAACACTAGCGCAATAAATATCTCCAAAAATCCTGTCATGCATTCTAGGACTAAACATATTGAAATAAGACATCATTTTATAAGAGACCATGTTTTGAAAGGAGATTGTGTTCTTGAATATGTTGAAACTTCAAAACAATTAGCGGATATTTTTACAAAACCCCTTCCAAAAGAACAATTTATAAATATTAGAAGGGAATTAGGAATTTTGGAAATTGTTTAAATTGATTACCCTTTCTTACTCCTTGAAACGTAGTTTTGAAAATCTTTAACTTAAAGATTTTTTTGTGATATACATACAATTTTTTAAAGTAAATACATACTCCACAAAAACTCCTGTTTTGTTTCAAGTTCTCAAGAAGCTTATACCTAATTAAACATATTTTGACACAAAAATAATCTCCTATGTACCACATGGTTCTCAAAAATAAATGGCAAATGACCTTGATTTTCTTGACTCTCTTGTGCAATAAAAATCATTGGCAAACTGCAAAATTTTAATCCTGTATAACATCTAACTTTGCTTATCCAAAATAAGGAGAAAAACCTCATTATGATTGCTTACATGCCTTGAATTATTCTGAGATATCTGTTGTATGTTTTAGGGGGAGTTTTATATAATTGGTATCTTGCTTTAATATTGAATGTATCTTTCTTAAAGTGGTATATATTCTTAGATGTTTTTTGATGATGCCAAAGGGGGAGAAAATAAATATATACATTCTAAATGGCATAAAGTATCTTACAAAGGGGGAGATAAAATCTAGAAATCAACATCTCTATCTATCCTTGTTGAAAATACATGATTAAGGGGGAGCCTTACTATATCTCTTTACAACAAGTGATATCAAATTACATGTGTAAATGACAAAGTGGTATTCAATTATATGTATAACATGTGGTATCAAATTATATGTGTAAGGGATAGTCATTTATGTCATATGTTTGAAATTGTTATGAAACTAATACCCCAAGAGATGAACATTTGTTGTCATCATCAAAAAGGGGGAGAATGTATTTATATGTTGATGTAGGTTTTGATAATGATACAACAAATGAAGATATATTAAGGATGTTGTACAAAGCGATAAATTAAGAATCAATTCATGAAGATCAAGCTATCAATGAACAAACAAAAAGACTTGAGTCAAGGCATTCACAAAGATCTAAATCAAGTGAAAAATAATCATCAAAGTGCCTAAGGATCAAAGGATTGGAGCCATGATTGAACAAATATCAAAAAGGGTGAAACAAAGTGCCAGAATTCATGCAACAGGTGCATGAATCGATTCATTATGCAAGGCATAGTGAAATGAATCGATTCACACGGTTCCAAAGGCCCAGGAATGCATTTCAAAATGCATGAATCGATTCATGCCATAGAAGAATCGATTCACACGTTAGCAGGGGCTAAATATTGGGATTTCAAACCCATGAATCGATTCATGCTTATGATGAATCGATTCATAGGGCTGCCAGAGTGCATTTTTGCTCAGTGAATCTATTCATTTGCATTTTGAATCTATTCATTTCAATTCTGATACACAAATACACTAAATGAATTTATTCATTTGGGAAATGAATCTATTCATTCAGTTCAAATTTGAATTTCAAATTTGAAATCCTTAAAGCTTCAAAGTGGAAACAGCTTGCATCGCATTAACACTCCACTACGCAGACACAAGCTCCATGTTTCATGCAACACTACATTGGAGAATTAAATTAAATTGTCCAGCCATACTCCACAATGCAATTGGCAATTTATTATGCAACGGAACCATGACCTTGAACGCCTATAAATAGCAATGGAAGAGAAGGCACAAATCGTACCAAAGCATTAAAGCAGTTCCTTTGCTTTCTTCCTCCCTCATGTTGCTTCTCTCCTTCTTCTTTCACTAGTGGAAAAAATGGCTTTAACCACAGTTAAAAAAGGCTTTTAATCACGGTTGAACAACCGTGGTTAAAAGTGGGCGTCATTGTATATCAGGATATTTAATCACGGGTTTGAACCGTGGTTAAAAGTGGAGTGGATATAACCACGGTTGCCTTAGGCAACCATGATTAAATGTACTGGACCAAAAAAAAAATTAAAAATCGTGGTTATCATCTTCACCATTCAGAAACAGCAAGAACACAATGAACACCAACACCAGAAATAAGAAACGCAGCAAGAACGCAAGAAACAAAAACAGAAGAAAAGTAAATGAATGAAAATCCGAACAACCACAAGAAACAAGAAACAAGAAACAAGAATGCTACTACAATAAAGGAACGAGAAGAACTACAACAAAGGAACGAGAAGAACACAGAGTAAAACGAAGAACACATAGCAAAACGAAGAACACGAGTATAAATCTAAAACGTAAACCTGTAAATAATCAATGGCGTGCGATGGGAAACCTGTAAATGGAAACAGAAAAATAGTAAGAACTCACATAATAAACAAATCTAGAACGTAAATAATGAAATGTAAATGGAAACATGAAAACAGAGAAGAGAAACCTTACAGAGAAGAAGGAGAGAAAAGAGAGTTAGACTAAGGCGCGCTTGTGAAATTACGAAATTTAAAACGAAAAGGAAGCTATAATCACGGTTACACAAGGAACCGTGGTTATATGTATGACCTATAACCACGGTTATGCTAGTACCCGTGGTTATATGTATGACCTATAACCACGGTTACTCCAGGACCCGTGGTTATATGTGAAAATCTTATGTAAAAGCCTGATAGGTAAAGTAGAAGCCTAAAAATCCAAAAAATAAGCAAATAAATCACAAAAAATAAAAAATTTTGAGAAAACAAGGGTTTTTTGAAAATCTGAGCAATCCCAACTGGTGTAGCAAGTTGGAATGAATGCGGATTTTTTTTTCTACCCCAAAATCATATGCAGCAATAAGGATTCTGAGTTTTCTAGCTCAAGTTATGCTCGTTTGAAGTTTGCCGATTTTTGTCGTCACAAAATTTTTGTATCTCTCACTCAAAAATTGATTTTTCAAAAATTCCAACTCGAATAGCTAATAAGTACCAAAAGAAGTCATGACGCAAAAAATCAGATCAAAATTCCATGTTTTTCTATTTTTCTGGATTTTTCTAAAAATAAGGTGAATAATATTTTGACATATAACCACGGTTGTCAAACAACCGTGGTTATAGACACTTTTAATCACGGTTGCCTAACAACCGTGATTAAAAGTTTTCCCAAAAATTTCAAAAATGCAATCTCGTTTTGACATATAACCACGGTTGTCAAACAACCGTGATTATAGAGACTTTTAATCACGGTTTCCTAACAACCGTGATTAAAAGTTTTCCCAAAAATTTCAAAAATGCCACCGCGTCATTTTTAATCACGGATCCACATTAATCCGTGATTATACCCCCGTGGTTGTATCCATTTTTTCCACTAGTGTTTTCTCTTTATAACTCTCTGCTTCCATTTTTGGCTTATTATTTGAGAGTAAACTTGGTGAGCAAAATTATTTTCTAAACTTGCAAATTATTTCTTAAGAGAGAAAATATTTTTGAAGTGCTAAAATTTGCATATCCTCTCTTTGAGAGTTATCATTAGGTGAAAGCTTTAAATTGTATATCCACTCTATTGGAGAGTTACTCTTGTATTCTAAACACCAAAATTTCTAGATTTGTGGGTTGGGTTTCAACCTTGTAATTGTGAGATTGAGAGATTAGGTGGGGTGCCCTCTTGTACTTGTGAGGATTGGATTCTTGAGTATGGGATACTAGGAAGTCACAATTGCTCAAAGTTGTATCTCTAATCTACAATAGTGGAAATCCTCTAAGTGGGTTGCTTAGAGGCGAGACGTACATCGGTGTGGTGGAACTCGTATATATCGGTTTGCAAATCTCTCTTCCCTAAACTCATTTAATTTGTGCACTTAACTTGCTTGCTTGATTTATTATATTATTGCCAATTAATTTGGACTAAGTGCATGTTATATTAAGTTGTAAATTATTTTGATTAACATTGTTGAGATTAGCCTTAAGTAATATTCTTGAATTATTTTGAAATCTTTCTAAGTACCATAAATAGTGTTGAGATTAATTGATTCCATTTCTTGAATATTACTTAGACCTTTTAAGTGCTTATTATTTTGTCTTAAATTGTTACTATTTGCCATTAAGTTTATCATCTTCATCAAACATAGTAACTAAAGAATCAACTTCAAAAGCATTCAAAGTAAAATTTTTAATACTCAATTCACCCCCCCCCTCTTGAGTACTTGAGGCCACTTGGTTAACATCCCTATCCTATAAGACCCTATAGTAATTATATACAACATACAAGTAACCCTAAGAAGACTATGTACACTCAAAGTCCAATCTATCCTATAGTTAAAATGGGAAGTTGAAGAAACTACCTCTAAAAGGTTGGACACTTCAAGGGGAAAAGAAAATGTGCCCATTAAGTATATAGAGGTTCTTAGAGTGTAAAGCATGTACAAGGGTAGGTGAAGGAGCATAACTTCTTCACATCATATGTTGAGGCAATCAAGGTAGAATGCCTCTTGGAGTCAACAAGAGTGACAACTCATTTTCCCTTCTCTTTATTGGATTTTTTTAGTTTGGTTTGGGACGTGGAAGGACCAACTTCCCTATCCCTCTTCAAGCTCTTTTGAAGTTGATCCTCCATGATTGTTTTGAAGTTAAGGGATAAAGCACAAACTTTTTATGGTTATGTACAAAGGTAAAGGTATTGGTGAAACCCTCATGGGTGACCTTCTTATCATATTGCCAAGGTCTCCCAAGAAGAAAATTGGTGGCTTCCATCAGTACAACATCACACCAAACTTTGTCTTCATATGTACCTATGGAAAAGGCAAGAAGAACTTGCTTGTTAACTAAAATTTCACCTTTTTCATTAAGCCATTGTAATTTGTAAGGTTTTGGGTGATATACTAGTTCATAACCAAGTTTATGGACTAGTCTTTGGCTAGCCACATTGGAATAACTACCACTATCCACAACGACAGAACAAAGTTTTTCATTAATGTAACATCTTGTGTAAAAGATGTTCTCCCTTTGTGTAATGTCATCCTTCTTTACATGGCTCCCAAGAAGCCTTCTTATCATGTAAAGTTCTCTTTTATCTCCCAAGATGTGTTTACTATCATAAGACTCACTACTTGAGTCATTACTAGAGTGACTTGAGGAAGCTTCCTCTTGGCTTAAGTAGTGGTCATGTCCCCTTAAAATCATGGTTTTCTTGGTGGGAAATTGAGCGACAATATGCCCTCTCCCCATGCATTTAAAAAATTTGATAGCATTTATCTTGGAAGAAGATGATTTAGAGGTTTCATGTTATTTATCATGCTTAGAGGGTCTAAAAGAGATACCCTATCTATAAACTCCACTTTTTATTTTAAGAGAAGATTCTCACTCTCTTCTCCCTATCTTTTCTCCAATCTTTTTTTGAATAAGAGTCCTCATTGCCCTTCCACTTAGGCCTAAAGGGTTTATATTCCCTTTTGTAGTAGAATTCTCCATCATTTAATTGATTCTCCACCCTAGTGTATTGGTGGAGGAGCTCTTTAATATCAACACGAGGTAAGAGTTCAACCCTTCTTTTGATATCCCTATTAAGCTTATGAAGAAACCTATGCATTAAGGTCTCCTTATCTTCTTCTACATTGGTCCTAATCATTGTCATCTCAAGGGCTTTATAATAGTTTTCTACATTCTTAGCTCCTTGGGAGAGTCTATTGAGCTTTGCCAAAACTCCCTCTATAGTAGGAAGAAACATACCTCTTCCTAAACAATGCCTAGGTCACCCCACTCATCTATAGGAGGAAAATGATCTTCCTATCCTTACAAATTTAGGTCTACCACACTAAGGCATAATTTTGAAAAGATAGGGTAGCAACCCTAACTTTCTTCTTATTTTTTATTTAATGAGAGTTAAAGAGTTGAAGAGTTGTTCATTTCTTATTTCCCAGGCCTCTACATCATATTTTCTATGGAATAGGGGCACATCTAATTTAACTTCCTTAAGCCTCACATCCTCAAGATGTCTATGGTGTCTCCTAGTCTCTCATCAACCTCACTATCCTCATGGTATCCTATAAGGTCTAACATCTCTTGGCTTTTCTCTTTGTCTTTCCTCCTCATTTCAATATTGTCTAGTCTAGCATTCATAGCATTCAATTGTTCAAGGATAGCTCTCATATGGGGATGCGTGTTATCTCTCTCATGTTCATTATAGGAAGACATGTTGTCTATGCCAACGTAACACATACAAGTGAAAAGAGATAAAATACTAGTCGCTTTGGGAAGTAACAAAAGCAAGTAAACTAACCCTAGAAGCAAATGAAAAAAAAACAAGATACTAGTCGATGTGCATAAAGTAAACAAAGGCCTAAGCACACTACCCTAATCAACTAATTAAACCCAAGTTCAAAGTTCAAAGTTCAAAGTTCAAAGTCCCAGAGTCCTAGAATACTAAGGCCCAAGAAAAATGAATTAAAATAATTATATTATTTTTTTTACATGCTCTCGAAATACATTGAGAAAATCAAATATAGAAGACATACAAGTATGATATTTATTACAAAAATATGCTCTCTAACTTACAAGTCTTCATTTTCCACTAAAAATATAAGGAAAAGCTTTGAACTCTAGAAAGTGGTTAGCACAAAAAAATAATATTTGCACAAGGGAAAACTTTCAAGCATTCAATTGTTTACTCTTACATTCTTCTCTCTATGAACCTCAAGTGCTTAGAACAATCCTGCAATCTAATATCAATCACCCAAATATGATAGCACAAATGGCAAGTCACTTGGATAATCTCAAGAAGGTTAAGAAATGAAATACTTAAATAACACATCAAGAGATTAACTAGACAAGCAAGAAAAGCTCAATTAGGAAGCAAAGCCAACGGGGAATTAAGATGTCGACAAACTAGAGTATAAACAAGTAGTAAAGGGACAAATTGAATAAAAGGAACTAAGAATGGAATTAAAATGTGACAAACTTAGAATCAACAAAGACAAACTAAAAACAAATGCAACAAGAAAACAAGTACACAAATGGTAATCTAGAACACTCGAATGCAAGATAAACACTTCAATTTTCACAATAAAGCCACAACTATTTTTGTTTTTCAATTTTATACACCAAGACCCAAAAAGAACACTTTGTAGGACCTACACAAAAACACTAAGGTTCTGTCAAAATATTTTTGGTGATACATATATAATTTTTCAATGATTTTGTCAAGAAAGGAACTAAGAAATTGTATGAATGCTAGGACCTTTCAAGTCTTTTCTTTTATAACTTTTTTTTATACTTCCCCCTGATTTTTCTTTGTTTTTTAATGCACCAAAACTGAATACAAAATAGCCCTAAAATACCTCTTAAAATTACATCAAAACAACAACAAACAACACTAACAACAAGTTTTATTCTTACATCATCTCCCACATAAAACATGGATGGAAGACATGATTAAATGACATTAAATGCAATTATATGAGATGAATTACAACATGTTAAAGACAACCTAAGGTTTCTAGAAATTGAAACAAATACTAGTTAAAACACCTAAGAACACTAACAAGTCTACAATTAATGAGTCATTAAGTCTAACAAAAGATGTGATGGACTAGGACACGTTAGGAGCTTGAAATACACTCTAGAAAATATGACTAAAGTGCATTAGAATCCAGCATACTAACATAAGTCAAATTGCAACAAAACCTAGAAATACGCAAGATCAAGCTCTAAGACTCAAAGGCAATAACATAGAAGAATTATACACTAAAGCATTTCATCAAAAACTTGGACAATAGTATCAAATAGCCATAAAATAAAAGCTATTATGTACTAAATTTTTAATTCCTAAGACAAACAACACATAAAAGAAAGCTTCTAACTCAAGAAACAACACTAAATAACAACACGATGCAAGATTATGAAGTAAACTTGTAATATAAGAAACATGTACATTTCAACAAATCTTGAATTTTTTTTTTTGCACCAATTGGATTGAAACTGCTTGGTTATTATTCAGTCACCTAGGGGAACAAGTTTTGTGAAGGCATTTTGCCTAATTCCAATCCAAGAAGTGTAGATCTAAAATTCAAGATTTGACATGTTTTTGAGTTTTTCTTGAAATTATTATCATACCTAAAAGAAAGCTAAGAAGGAGCATAATGATAATATGAAACTAAAATTCTGAATAGCATCACAAAAAAGAATAAATCTAGAAAAAGAAAACAAGGTCAAGAGGCTCAATGATACCACATGATGTAGGATTGACTTATAGATTAGCCTTGCTCTTCTCCATAGATCTTCAATCTTTATCTTCTTCTCTTGGATTTTCAAAGTCTTTTAATGTTGAACTAGGTGCTAGACGTGAGGATTAAAGTGATGGAAGCATGAAATTTAGACTCAAAAGTGATGGACAATGGGAGAAGAATAAGAGGAATGTGTGGGATGGAACTAGGAATGAAACTAGTATGTATAGGCACCACTCCAAGGAGAAGATAAGCCCAATGTACTCACCACCTATAGAAGAGATTCCAAAGGATAAGAGTTGAGAGAGTGCTAAGCACTTTCTAGAGCTAGAGAGAGAAACTTCATCTTCTCACTAAAATTTCAATTATGACTTCTTTGTTGACTTTTACAAGTGAGATTCCTTATTTATATCTACCTCTTAAGTTATGTATTTTCGTGCTAAGCTTGGGTGGGCTTGTTAAAATTTTACCCAAGGCTCAAAACCTAAAGGTACATAGCCCAGAAATGGCCCAAAGCAAGTATATACCTATGCAAGGCCCAAAATGAAAAATATGACTATGCAAAACCCAAATCTAACTACTAAACTTAATAATGTACAAGTGAACAAGGTCTAACCCAAGCTCACCCATGGGCCTTAGTACTTATGCATACATCTTTTGATTACGTTAATTTGTATGATAAAATGGCCAATTTTTATTGAAACATACACAATACGTTAGGAGTTGATTATACTAATTTTATTATGCAAATTAGGACTATTCATTAGATTTAATGTACTTATTCAACCATTTATTCTAACTTAGACTAACTAGATTGGATTTTTTTGGTCTATGTGAGTTATGCCAAACCCAATTTAACCAAAATTTGTACTTAGTTAGTTTGGGCATTAAGTATAAGATTCGTAGGTCCCATTATCCAACCAGATCACCCAATCTTTTTTGCCAAACACGATTTCCACCATACTTTTTTTCTTATTTTCAAAGATGGTTATGTAAAAAAGAAATAATTATATATCTGACTATCCATTATAATGGAAAAAATAGCTAATATATAAAATAATTGAGGCTTTTTTCCTTTGAAAGATTTGAGTGGCTACAACCATATCCTACCCCTAATTGGTGATTAATGATTATCTCCACTCAAGACCATGACCTAAGAAGGAATGAAACTACCACTGGTTCTTTTCATGAAAAGTTACCTGTTTCTCCTATTACCATTATCTACTTCCTCAATTAAGCACTATCTCTCTCCTTTTCTATAAAATCCTTTCAACACATTCACACACACGTGATACTAACATAATCCTTTCAACCCATTTTCTTTTTCTCTAACTTTACACAGGTTAAAACATTTATAGTAGAAACTTCTTTATTTTAAAATATTACTAATACTTATTCACATTAATTTCTAAATAATTCTTACATAAATTTTAATAAATAATTTTATTTTTAATCTTTTATCATGCACAATATTATAAAGGTTAGGCAAACTCATCTATATAAATATATAATTAAGAAAATTAATTAATTTGGCTAAAATTATTAAAATATGTACTTTTTCATGTTTTACTTATGTTTGGAAATTTCATATTGAATAAAATAAGAGATTAAATAGTAATCCTTTCATTTTTATTTGTCTTTTTAGAATCTTAGATTTGTTTTGAATTGTCTTTTTTGAATTTCAAGATAGAATTAAATGCCCATTTTCTAGGATACCACCCATAATTCCTTAAGAGTTTATCGTTAAATGTCTCTTACTTAATAAACTCATACTTACTCCTTGTATTGGACATATAGACCATTAAATATTATAGTCTAAATGCTTAACTAAATAATAAAAAAATATGGCCTCTAAGACTCTAAAATAAAAATAAAAAAGCCTATATCTCAATTATAAACCTAGTTGGACTTGAGAGAGAAAGTTTTAGAATGTCTCCCCTTGAATAAAATGAAAGAGAGTAAAAAGTACTACCTCTACATTTAAAATAAGACCTTTTTACATAATTCATACCTATTAAGAAAGATGGTTAATTTATTGAAGTTTTCCAAGATTGTCCTTGGGGTGAATATGACTCATTATTCAATTTTCTCCATTTGTTATCTAATAAGTAATGTAATTGATATATCATTTATTGTTATATTGATTCTAAGAAAAACTTTATACATTATTGAGGTATTTTGATAATAATAATAATAATTAATGGTATGGAAATTTAAAAGGGAGTCTTATATTAAGCGACGATTTTTTTTCTTAAAAGGACCATATATTTAGGGGACAAAGGTAGTATATAAATGTTGAGAGCATCGTCTTTAATACATTAACATTTTATGATTTAGTGTCTTTCACTTAATAACCTTACTTTCACTCCTATGCATTGTCCCCTGTACCATTAAATATTCTAAAAGTTTGACATATTTTTGAAAAACATAGAATCATTAAAGTTATGTTTAGTTCGTAAGTTTTCAAAGAAAAATGGAAAACTATTCTTGAAAAAGTTGAAAAAATAGAAAAGGTATTTGTTTACAAAATATTCAAAACTTATAGAAAACTGAAAACTGGGTTTTCTATTTTTCTACAAAAACAGAAAAGTCTTTAAAGTAGTTTTCCAAGAAAACTGAAAAGTAAAAAAAAAATCAATAATTTTTCTAACTATTTCAAAAAATAAAAATTTTAGAAAACAAGCAGAAAACTTTTTCCATAAAACTAGAATAATTTTTTGTAACTAAACGTATCCTAAATGACTATAAAAAAATACTCTCTCTATTCCTTTTTATTTGACTCAATTTTAAAAAACATATATATTAAGAAATTTATGAAATGGTCTTAAAATACATAATTTTACCATCTAGTTTCCTAGTATAGTACTTATATCTCTTATAATTTTTTCACATCTTCATTATAGTCATTTATTTGAAGAGTAAGAGTATAATAAAAAAATAATAAATACTTTTTTAAATTCTTAAAGTAAAAGATAAAATAGAACAAAACTTTTCTTAAAGTTGTGCAAGATTAAAAAAAATAGAAGTATGGTTTAACAAACAAGAAAGAAGTAACAAAGAAATGGAAAGTCAAGAGGAATGAGTGAAAACTAAAAGCAATCTTCGTAAATGAAAAATTAAAATAGAAAATGGTATGGTTATACCGAAACCTATATATAGTATAACAATTAAGGTATAGTGATGTCAAAACCCAAACAATAAATCAGATAAACCTAACATATCTAACTAACAACGATAATTAGTAATTTTGAAATATATAATTTTAGTTAAAATACTTTTTTAGCCCTCTTAAAGTTTAGGTTTTTGAAAAAATCCCTATAAAAAAACTCTACAATTTTAGCCCTTATAAAATTTTTAGGTTTTCAAAATCAAGCAAAACGTTAGCTTGACTGTTAACTGATGAGGTGGCTAATGTCTGTGCCACCTCATCAATGACATGTACTCGACACGTGACGCTTCTTTTAAAAATAAAAAAAATTCCACATCATCATTTATATTATTTAAAAAAAAGATAATTTTTAATGGTTCTAAAATGTAACCACTAACAATAGTCTAAAATCATTTTCTCAAAACCTCATGAGCAAGCACATCAGTACCACTACAATACCACTACAATCTCAAAATGTTGAAACAAAATTTTCACCTTAGTATGAATTTGTCCTAATACTGTTACAATCCACAAAAAGACAAGCTGCAAACCAATGTCATGTAAGGCAGGATTTGATTTTATCTATAAATTAATTTGTTGTATGAACCAAAAGAAGGCAACCTACATATTCAAGTTTACAATCTCAGAAATTTCAACGTTATAAGTTTAAGTTTTAATAATAATATAATAGAACAAGTGAATTCATACAAAAAAAATCCCCTTCATGATGCAAAATTTAGTAATAATTATATAAACTGAAAAAAAATTCACTATAAAAAAAATCCCCTTTCATTGCAACATATCATTTTGAAAACAAGTGATTTTATCTACCAACGAGAAAATCCCCTTTTGCTACAAAATCCAGAACAAGAGATTTTATCTACCAACAAGAAAATCAAATGAAAAAAAATATAAATAAATGCATATAAACATTTTGTTGTAAAAAGAAGAAGACGAAGCAGTGCCCATCTATCTTTGGTTTCTACTCCACTCTCTTCTTCTTATCGTTCAGATCGGCGCCTCCATCTCTGGTTCCAGTAACGGCATTCAACTTATAGTAGTTATGGATAGAGGTCACATCGATCTTGCGGCGGTGAGTTCCAAAATCATTGGGGTTTTTGATGAGGGAGTGGTTCAAATGAGAAGAGGTAGAAACAGTTGCGTTTGTTGGAGGGAGATGTTGGGGTGTATTGAAGGGGACGAAGTTTGTTGTGTTGTTTGAGTCATCACTCTTATAGTTGAGTAAAAGTGATTTAGTTGGACGGTAGAGGAGAGTAACTTTTCTTGTTCTTCTCCTACATCATCAACACACACTTTGTTTTTTTGTGTATAAAGTATTTTGTTTTCAGTCTCTATATGTAGAATTTTTATTTTTATTTTTTAAAAAATACTGCCACGTGTCGACTACATGTCACTGATGAGGTGACACAGACATTAGCCACCTCATCAGTTAATAGTCAAGCTAATGTTTTCCTTGATTTTGAAAACCTAAAAATTTTATAAACGCTAAAATTGTAGGATTTTTTTTATAGGGGCTTTTTTCAAAACCCTAAACTTTAAGAAGGCTAAAAAGGTATTTTAACTTATAGTTTTTTTTATCTAATTTCTTAGTTAATTTATTATATAATTATTTTTTTCATCTTTTAATATCCATCCAAATAAAAAATTTATTTCTATTCAATTGTACAATATATATTTTTAATTTTATTTTCATAATATTGTTTTCCTTTCTATTTGTTACCTTTTCTTATTCTATTTTTTCATCCAGACAAATGCTCGGTAGGACAACTTAACAAACACATTGCCCTCGCCCTCGCTTCTCAATAAAACTATCGAATGATCAATTATACATCTCCCACTTCTTCTGTATAGTTTCCCCATCTTTTTTTAACTCTTCGATCTTCTTTTTTAACTAACATGATTTGCACTCGTTGCAAAAAGAAGAAAAGACAAAAGGGAAAGTAAAATTGGTGAATCTTATAATCAAATACGATAGTATTATGAATATTTTAAACAAAAGGTGGATGTCCATTGGCCTATAAAAGGGGACATATCCCTCATTATGAAGTGTGAAAAATTTTGTTGAGTGCATTTGCTTCCTTCTCTCTACATTCTGCTTCTCTATATTATTTTCTCCAATACAAAAGAAATTTTCAGTTATTTTATAACACGTTATCAGCATGAGGTTGTGACCAACTGAGATCTAGTCAAGACTACAAGAGGTAATACATTATTATTATTGTTATTATTATTATTATTATTATTATTATTCCTGATAATTTCAAATTATATACACTAGTGGAAAAAATGGATATAATCACGGTTAAAAATAGCCTTTATTCACGGTTAAAGAACCGTGGTTGTTGCAGCCGTGGTAGTAGATGAGGGTCTTTAACCACGGTTAACAACCGTAGTAATAAATCAGATCTAACCACAGTTGTCGAGCATAACCGTGAATATAACAGACAATGTATATTCACGGTTATAGTAAAACCCGTGGATAAAGAACAACTATATTCACCGTTGTTTAGCATAACCGTGAATATAAGTAAAAAAAAAATTCACTTCAGACCATGTATATTCACGGTCATAGTAGGAACCGTGGATAAAGAACCTCTATATTCACGGTTGTTTAGCATAACCGTGAATATAAGTAATATAAAAAATTCACTTACAGAGTATGTATAATGACGGTTATAGTAGTAACCGTGGATAAATAGTGTCTATAATCACGGTTGTTACCATAACCGTGAATAAACACTGAGGTTTTTTTTTAATATGGTTTCTATTTTATTGTTTCCTAAACCTGCATTCAGACAACCAGCACAATATACAATATCCCAGCATATCCAACAACAAACAATATATAAAAAGAATGGTATATATATAACAATTAATTTGATATGAATTCATAATAACCTAAAAAATGAAACTATATACAATTCAGATGAATGTAACCTAATAAAATGTAAACCCTAAATCCTACACTATATACATATTTAAGAGAATAAAGATCCTATATCTAGCTAAGTTCTTTTCCTGATTTCAATGAAGTATGAGGCTCATTGCCTTCTAACATTATCTACAAGTGTCTTAGAGAAGTATGACCGGTCCTGGAAGTACTGCAAACAATGCACAAAACAATTAGAACAAAAGCTATATTTATTACATAAAATTGATGAAATTGTTAGAAAAGTAGTCCAAATAATGAGACTTACATCTGTCCATCCCTCTACTAAATGTTGTTGGACAATGGTCAGCATAGTGTGTATGACGAAATAGCCACACTCGAAGGAACCCTCCTACCTATAAGACTACAATGGACATAAAATATAGAATAAGTGAATTCACAACTTAAAAAATATATATTGAAGATTTAAATGAATACGATAGACTTACCTTTGGGTGCACCCACACAACTTTTCTTCCGCTGGACTTAACTCCAATCAGTCGATTGTATCCAACCACCGCCCTACATCAAATAAAACACAAGATAAGTTAGAATCGTATAGGTCCAAAAATGATGTAATCGAATTTGTACTTATTGTTTAGAGATTAACTTACCCGTCTACTACAGTTTTCAGGTCTTGTGGAACTGCCCGATGCGTAGTATCAAAGTATAAAGCAAGATAAGCCCGGGGATAGATCACCACAAGCGTCCAGTGAGCGCTGTAGTTACCAGTGATAAGTGAGACTTCAAAATGCAAAAATTAGTGACAATAATTATGGAATAGAATATTACCCTTTATGATAGGGGCCCATGTATACATTCTTCCCAGACTCAAAGATCCAATTCTGGATGTACGCCTGGGTGTCCTGTGTGGTGTTTGCTTGCTTCTGTATGAGAGAGGGCTCTAAGAAACCATAAGTTCCTTGGAAACCCAAGTCCACACAAAGTTTTGTCAAAAACCTAAACAAGTTGAGACATGGTTAGCGATAAATAACTTGTATAATGAAAAAATTGGACAAAAAGAGATATACTTACAGCTCCCACAACTGAATGATGGAGATGTTCAGCATCGATGTCCCCGAAATAATCTCACACATGTCAGAATGTGTAATGTAAAGTGGTACTGCATTTGGACGGCTGAACACCAGTGCCTCCCATGGGATCTAAACAGTCTCATCTCCTTGCTCATACTAGATACGCCATAGCATCTGGATGGGATTGTCGGCCGGGTCTGGCCTCTTCAATGCCTGTTCCTGTTGAACAATTGACAACCATCACAGTTTGTACCATAATTGACAATATAACAAAATTAGTTAGTGTAAGGTTTTTACTTGTCCAGGGGCAACCTGCAGAAGTCTGTTTGGCCACATCAGAAAATGGCCCACCGCCTGACCGACGGTCTTCACCTCTGGAGTTGCCACTGGCACAACAGCATCCTCCTCGAGGACGAGCACAACAGAGACCCTGGACATACCATCAGGTAATGACTGATGGTGAACCACAGGGCCTAAGTTGTAGACCATGCCAGTGGCAACTAGCTCCTCTGACCCGTCAACGAACAGGTCACATTGACGGGTGTCTGGTGGCTCGACCCCATCATCGTCAAGGTCAGCCGCAGCGCACGACCCCTTAGTGCTAACCCTCCGTACCTACATATTTACACATCAAGCAGAAGTTATTCAACAATGAAATAAAGTGATTACAAACAATAAAACTGAGGAAAATAAATAAAGAATCTAACCTATGGGTCGCTAGCTGGTGCAGTAGTCTCCTGGTGGTGGCTGAGTGAGGCCTTTATCTCCTCCCTAAATCGGGCCATCTCCTGGTGGAGCCTAGATATCTCCTCCTGATACTCAGCCTTCACAACAGCCATCTTCTGCTCCACCATTTTCTCAAGGGAGGGGGCAGGGTCGGGAGCACCGTAATAGCTGCGGAGGCCTGTAAAATGTGAATGATTAGCCGATAATTGTTTAACAGATAACAAAATGAAAGGATACAGTTATTTCCAACTTACCTACACCTCGACCAACAGCACGCACTCTTCCTGGGTGCTCTGGCCTGCCGATGGCGGTAGTCAAAATATCCTGCCTACCATGGGCTACGAAAGACCCTTGGGTTGATTCCTTAACCAAGGAATCCTGAAACCAAACAAGTTAGTATTCACTTCCTCCACGTAATACCAAAAAAAGCACTGATACAAGGGGAATACTTACTATCCGTGAGTGATAAGTATTTATTTTATGATTAAATTCATGACTCAATTGGACTCATTTTCTAAATAACTTAACTAAATTGATAAATAATTGAGCTTGATTTTTATTGTAAATAATGTATTGTGTAATTGTAAAAATCAGTGAAAAAGTTATCAAAAGCCTTGAAGAAATCAAGAAGCACCAGAGCATCAAGCAAAGACGCTTGAGCGTGGCACATTGCACGCTTGAGCGTGGAAGAAACAGGAAGCCTACGCTGCCCTTGCGCTTAAGCGAAATTGAAAAATACAACAACAGCATGTCACGCTTAAGCGCGAGCCCGAGCTCGCTTAAGCGTGACCTTGGGCATGGATCAAAACAAAGCAAGTAGCATCAGGCCCCTCCACGCTTGAGCGTGAGAAGGGGACGCTCAAGCGTGAACCGGAATGCGCTTGAGCGAGGCTGAGCGTGGCTTGAGCGTGAGTTGAACATTCTGCACAACAAAGCACACGCTTAAGCGTGGCTACTCTTAGCTTAAGCTTGAACAAGTTGGAGAGCATCAGGACCTCTCACGCTTGAGCGTGAACACTAGGCGCTTAAGCGTGGAATGATAAAAATGAAAGCCAAAGTGTGGATTAAGCATGGAGTGAGCGTGAGCGCGGATTACACATGATCTAACAAGAAGAACGCTTGAGCATAGGCATTTCACGCTTGAGCGTGACTGATGGATAGCAAAGCATAAGCCGAGCGTGCCTGAGCGAGGAACCAGCATGGATCAAGCGTGGAACAAGCATACTGAACAAAGGAAGACCACGCTTAAGCGTCATTAAGATAGCTTGAGCGTGAGACAACCAATGAACATCAGGACTCTTCACGCTTGAGCGTGACCATCAAGCTCAAGCGTGACTCATGCAGTATGGGATTTTTAATTTAATATTCACCAATGGTGCGATGCCAACTCAACCATTTTCTTGTGTTTCTGCATGTCTCCGAATATTCCTTCATGGGGTCTATGCAAGTGGCAAGGGAAGCTGAACCATAACCCCTATAAATCAAACAGAAAACAAGACATCAGGCATCCCCTGTATTTTCCCTCACAATCCAACCTTTTCCATTATTTTCTGTATTCATATTTTGAAGGTGAAAATGCAAAGCATGAGTAACTAAACTCCCTTATGGGATTGGCTGTAATCCATTCAACACTGAAGTAATGTTGTTGTAAGTTTTTATTTAGTAATGAGATTTGATAAGTTTCTGTATTTCCTTCTGCGTTTAATGCCTAAAAGTACTTGATCACTATTTTCTTGTTTTAAGTTTTCTCAAGTATGCTGGGAAGTGACTTTTGAAAGCAGATCTGAAAGAAATACTTATTGTGAGTAGGTAGCCAGGGATGGCGTCTAACGCAATAAACGTCAAAACAATCGATCGATAATGCTGGGATGATTTCAAAGTGACTGAGGGATCAGCGGTTTGAAATCATTCTTATGAATTTTGTAGTCGAGGGATCGATACAAATGACTGTGATTGTGACGTAGAAATTATCTTTTCGATTTACTTATATAAAAACTTATGCAGCTTACAGAAGGTGAAGATGTGATGAAGCCAATCCCTGTTTTACAAAATTGATTTCTCTCAAAAACCATTCACTGTATCTTTTACAAATTTGATTCTCTGTTAGTTATTCACTTTTTTATTCAACATCATTCACAACAAAACAAACTAAAAACCTTCTGCCTAATCAATTCAAAACTAAGATCTTCATTCTAACACCTCCCTAGTGGAACGACAACTATATTATATTACAACTTCTATGTTTAAACTTGGCACAAGCATTACATTGAGTTCATGTTATACAAACTTGATTCTCTTTCATTGAACTCTTCATTCCAATATATGAAAAATATACCATCAGTGAGGCGACCTCCTGAGCTTCTGAGGAAGTGTATTCCCCACTCTTCTTGATCCTATCCCGCTTCCATTTGTCGTGGCGTATAGGTGGGGAAGGGGGATCCACAATACCAGTGTCAGGCTGACTAGTCTGACACTGACTCAGCCTCTCCTGGGCCAGCCGCTCCTCCAACCTATGGTAACCCCCACGTGACAGTGTGTGGGGGCAGTCATTTAGCTTCCTAATGTCCCGGGCTTTCTTTCTGACCTCCTACAACAAGAAAGAAAAATATTCGGAGTTAGCCGTTTAAATTATACATAATTTAATCATTTAAAAACCAATGTACCTGAAACTGGACAGAATGCCTATTTGCAACGAAATCATCCCAAGTCGCCTGATCAATGAATGGATATTTCTCTCCAGGGAACTTTCCTTGGTCGTCCCCGAATACATACTACAATACAGGTACATTTAAACTAAGGATTGGTACAATTTGGTAAAGCGTTGATTAAGAATTTAAAGTCTAAATATACCTCGTAGTGAGTATGGATTTGAACGACCTCCATCGCTCAGCCATAATACCGAGGACCTTCCTCCTCACTATGTCAGAAGATGGTATGTCAAAAGAATCCTACATGAAAGGAGTTAGTCCATAAAGGAGTCCTTATTATGAATTACATGAAATAATACACTAAAATAAAACTTAAATAATATCAAAGTTACCAGAACATCACTCCATAGCTGGTTCTTCACCACCTCCTCGACATTATCCTAGTCGGGGATACTGATGGACACCTTCGATCGAGCCAGGACTGCCAAATAACTGCTAAACTTCATGGCATTTCGTCCTCTAAATCTACCAGTATTGACATCCATGTCAACAGGTAACCTCTCTCCCCGGTGTCGCCTAAGTGCAACGTCTGCCATCCGGGTAACACCTCTACTCTTCTGAGTAGAGGAATCAGTAGCCTATGAGTCAGACCTAGAT
This sequence comes from Clitoria ternatea, assembly GCA_037962975.1. Classification (NCBI taxonomy): domain Eukaryota; kingdom Viridiplantae; phylum Streptophyta; class Magnoliopsida; order Fabales; family Fabaceae; genus Clitoria; species Clitoria ternatea. Next base: position 99,007,705 of record CM075674.1, on the reverse strand, counting down.
CGTCCATCCTGATCAGCCATGAGTATCTGTCCAAACAAGGAAACACAACTGTCAAATATTTAATATAACATTTAATACAACAAATAATTAATATAACATGCATGTAATTCAATGATTCATTAACATGATTAATACCCTATGAAGATGAAATATTTTCCCACAAGCCTTCATGGTGGTCATGACGACTGGTAACTACATCATCTATGTCATGTTCCACGATAGATGTTGGAATACATGTTGTGGTCGATGGAATTTCCACAATATCAAGATTAGGGTCTCCAATGTGTCTACCTTGGATAACAATTGACTAGCGTTTGTCAGCTGGGTCAGCAACATAAAAAACTTGCTTCACCTGCATTGCCATTATGAATGGTTCGTCCTTATGCCCTATCTTGTTGAGGTCCACCAATGTAACTCCCAAATCATCAGTTTTGACATCGTTCTTATTGTCAACCCATTTGCATTTAAACACAGGAATGGTGAAGGGACCGTAATCGACTTCCCATATATCCTCAATCACACCAAAGTAGCATGACTCGGCCAATACAGGGTTGTTGTCCTTTGAAGTTGAGAAATGCATAGACTGAGCCACAACCATCACTCCACTGTTTTGATTTGTACTCTTTTCATCCTGTGTCCTTGTATAAAATGAATAGTTGTTTATGTCATACCCATAAAAGGTGAGGACATCAAAGTTCGGGCCCTGTGCCAGTCGATGTAATGTCGAGGAAGCAGATGCATCTTTCAGAACAGTCATTTGGAACCACTGCATGAAACTCTTGTTGTGTTCATTCAACAACCATTTTTCAGTCGTTTTAGGGTTGGTTTTCTTTACTAGCTCCTTATGAGTGGCTAGATACGGTTGCACGTCGTCCATGTTGTTTAAAATATACAAGTGTGCCTGAAGGACATCATCACGTGGCATGCTCTTGATTTTTTTTCCAATCGTTCCTTTCCCATCCAATCTCCCTTCATGATGAGTCGTTGGAATACCAATGCTTGCAGCATGTGACATGTATTCAGTGCAAAACTCAATTGCTTCCTCTGCAATATATCTCTCCACAATTGAAGCTTCGGGACGACATTGGTTCTTCATATACCCTTTCAATATCTTCATATATCGCTCAACGGGATACATCCACCGTAAGAATACTGGACCATACAAACAGACCTCTATCACCAAATGGATGATTAGGTGGACCATTATGTCAAAAAAAGAGGGCGGGAAATACATTTCAAGTTGACATAATATAAGTGATGCTTCCTGTTCCAACACATCCAATTCGCCGGGCACGATTACCTTGCAACATATGGCATTGAAAAACATACACAACCTTGTTATGACGTTTCTCACATTTTTAGGAAGAATGTCACGAATGGCGATAGGCAGAAACTGTTGCATCAATATGGGACAATCGTGAGACTTCAACCCAACTAACTTCAAATCTTTCATGGAAACACAAGAGTTGATGTTGGAGCCATAACCAGACAGAACTTTTACACTTCGTAACGATTCACACAGACTTTGCTTTTCTTTTATGGACAACGTATGACATGCTGGGGGCAAATATGTTCTTTTGCCCTTTGATTGTGGATGCAAATCCTGACGTATACCCATCAACTCCAAGTCCATACGCGAGTTTAGGCCATCCTTAGTCTTCCCGGGTATGTTTAAGAGTGTACCAACCAAACTGTCACACATGTTTTTCTCCACATGCATTACATCAATGCAGTGTCTTACATCAAGCTCCCTCCAATATGGCAGGTCAAAAAACAGTGACTTTTTCTTCCAGTTGTTTTGTGTCGGGTGCTGTTTTTCACACTTACCAAACTGCACGTTGACGTCTTTCACCTTTTCATATGTCTGGCGACCAGATAGTGGTGGATGAGCCATTTTAAAGTCTTGGGCACCGTTAAACGACTTCTTCAACCTTTAAAACGGATGATTCGCTTTAAGAAACCTTCGATGTCGAAGATAAACACTTTTCCTACCATGGTGCAACCGCATAGAACTAGTCCCATCCTCACATACTGGACAAGCTTTATGACCCTTCACACTATACCCAGATAAGTTACCATACGCTAGAAAGTCATTGATCGTGCAAAAGAGCATGGCACGCAATTTGAATGACTGCCCGGTAAACCCGTCAAACACATCAACCCCGTCTTCCCACAACCTTTTGAGGTGTTCAACCAATGGAGTTAAATATACATCAATGTCGTTGCCCAGTTGTCGTGGACCAGAAATTATCATCGATAACATGACATATTTCCACTTCATGCACAACCATGGCGGCAAGTTGTAAACAAACAAAAAAACAGGCTATGAACTATGTTTTGTGCTCAGGTTCCCAAACGGGTTCATGCCGTCTGTGGCTAGTGCAAGCCTAACATTTCTTGGTTCATGGGCAAATTCTAGAAAAATCGTATCCATTTTCTTCCATTGCGATCCATCGGCCGGATGCCTAAGTAGTCCATCAACAACCCTTTCATCAGCATGCCATCTCATAAGTTTTGCATCATCTGCATTGGCAAATAGACGCTTTAGTCTTGGAACTATTGGCAGATACCATAACACCTTTGCAGGAGACCCTTTAGTGCATACCTCATCAGAATCCGCCTCTTTCTTCTTATACCGTGACATCCCACACCTAGGACATCGATGCAGTATTTCTAACTCACCCCGGAATAATACACAATCATTTGGGCATGCATGTATTTTCTCATACTCTAAACCCATAGGGCACAACACCTTTTTGGCCTCATAGTTACGATTCGGCAAGGTGTTTCCAGCTGGGAGCATTTCTTTCAACAACTTCAGTAAGTCAATGAAACTTTTATCCGTCCACCCGTTTATGGCCTTCAAATTAAACAATCGCAAAACTGCTGATAACCTCGTGAAATTGATGCAGTTTGGATACAATGGCTGCTCAGAGTCCTCACACAGAGTCGTATATACATGAGCTTTCTTAAAACCTTCTACCCCCACATCACGGATCATATCCTCGAGTCGGTCATCCATGTCGACATCGGTGTCATGCATCGAGCTTCGATTTTCAGTTTGAGAGTTGTTACTTGGCACCACCACATCTTCACCATGCCATATCCAACGCGTATAACTACGCAGAAAACCGTCACACAGTAGATGCTCTCGCACCTCTTCCAAGTCTACCTGACGTAGGTTCAAGCATTTCACACAAGGGCAAAAATACTTTCCATTCACCTCCACTGCATTCCTTGCTATGAATTCTATAAATGATTCAACTCCCCCCTCGTACTCTAGACTTAGGCGTGATGCAGTTATCCAACTCCGATCCATGCCAACTGTTTACAAGGTGCTATGATCAACCTCACTTTTTCCACAAGGTGGTGGTCCTATACCCATTCAGGATGACAATTGTTTTTATACGTCATTCTAATATACAGGTTAGGAGTTATTTTAAAATTTGATGAAATTTCGGCAGCATTTCGCATTGGTCTCTAAGTACACCAAATGAGAGTGGTCAAATCAAATTCAACCACACACATACAATATCAATAGAAATAACATATAAGAGCAACCAACAACAATAGAAATAAAATGGATAAAAATTTAGTTAACTTTTTTCCTAAATTAGTATGATGTTTTTAATTTGTGTTATTTTGAAGTAGAAGTATGGTGTTGGAGTATGAATTATGGATTATGGATTATGATGTTGGGTTATAAGACTTTTAAACTTTACACTTTTATTTAGTAATTAGTATGATGTTTTTAAATTCTATTATTTTCAAGTAGAACTATGGTGTTGGATGATGGATTATGGATTATGGATTATGGATTATGTATTATGTATTATGGATTATTGTAGACACCATTCCCTTCTTTTATTATTCATGCTTTTTAGAAAGATAAAATAAAAAATTAAGAGCCCAGACCCCATTCAATTATGGATTATGTATTATGGATTATGTTAACACGATCCGCTTAAGGGAAATTTTCTAAAAAGAGTTAAAACTTCATTCAATATAATTATAATTTTTATTAATAAATTCACATTAAGTATCCTATTAGTAAAGTAGATAATTTTTGGTCGTTCTGTGAATGTGAGCCTTGCCTTCAAACAGAGTCATGGTATACTCACCAAAAAGAAACAGCCATGGGATATAAATTAATTAGCAGATTCCAAGTTTTATTATACAGTATATGTTAAATCAAATGCACAAGATACATATACACAAGATGCATAACAATCAATTAGTTTCAAATGACATTTTATGAACTAACATCTATAATAACTAAAAACAAAATGCTAATATATACATAGAACTAACAAAACAGAATAGGCACATTATACACAGAACCAGTAAAACAGAGACAGAAACCCCTTTCAACACAAAATAAAACCCATATAACGCATCAACATAACGTAAAATAGATTTAACTCAAACAGGGACCAACACAAATAGTGACGAGTAAAACAGGGACGACTTACAGGACAATACAACGAGCAACGAGCATAATGGGATAAGGAACGAGCAAGAAGAAGACCACAATAGCGACGAGCACACTGGGATAAATGGAGAAGATGAGAAACAGCTTGAGTGAAGAAGGAGAAAACGGAAAACCAAAAAATAGGGATGACTTACCAGACAGGGACGACTTAACAGCTCGAGTGAAGAAGGAAGTGAATGGAGAAGCCTACGACCAGCAAAGAGAACGAGGAAGGAAGAAGATGACAACCAGCGCGAAAGAAGAAGAGAAAGTGAAAAAAGGCTGAAAGGCGCGGTTTTTGAAGTTTCAGATAGGATGTATATTCACGGTTCCCCTTGAAACCGTGAATATATTACACATATATTCACGGTTGAACAAAGAACTGTGGATAAATGTTAACTATTTATCCACGGTTACGACCCCAACCGTGGATAAATATTAAATCTATAATCACAGTTATATATACAACCGTGGACATATAGTACCCAGTAATTAAACCCTGAAACCTGAAGTATATATCCACAGTTAGAAATACAACCGTCATTATAGACATCAATATATATCCACGGTTAACATCATAACCCTGATCATACCCATGAATATATATCCACGGTTGTGCACACAACCGTTGATATATATTTCAGGTACTATATATCCACGGTTGACTTCTTAACTGTGAATATATATTGACGTGTACGATGACGGTTATAATCGTGGATATATAGTTTTCTCTGATTATATCATTCACCTTATAATTTCAAAAATGCCACCGTGCATGTTTTTATCACTGATCCACTACAACCCGTGAATATATCCCGTTGTTATATCCAATTTTTGTACTAGTGATATCTTATATTATGTATGTATATATTATAAAAGTTTCCGAAGAACTTATATTTTAAATATCCCAGAAGGACGTATAAGATTATATCTATATCATAAAAAAATAGGTTCCTGAAGAACTTATTCATAAACATCAATGTATAAAAAATTAACAATCAAATATTCAGAATTCTTGAAGAATTCTTAAAAATATTCATTAATAGTTCCTGAAGAATTATAACAATCTAAAATTAAATTCTTAATTATATTTATAATTCACTTTACTGCATTACCTCTTATTTTAGATAATCACTTGATTATTTTCACTAAATTGCCTTTGATCCATGATTGTCACTTGATTATTTTATATAGTCATTAATCCATCCATTGCCTCTGATCCGTGATTATAGTGCACTATAACATATTGCCTCTGATCCGTGATTATAGTGCACTATAACTAGTGCTTTTTGCTTGATTATGTTATATGCTTATATGCTTGCTACATTCCATTTACTGCATGATATATCCATCACAAATTGAGCACATGATTATTTTATTGCCTATCATATATTTTATCAAATTTAGCACATGATTATTTTATTGCTGATTGCTTATTTCAAATGCTGATTGCTATCAATTACCCATTTCATGCTTGCTTTCCATTTCATATTATTTCAATTGCATAATGCTTATCTATTTGTTATTGCTTTGCCCCGTGGATTATTTTATATAATATTGCATAATGCTTTATAACATCTATTATTTTATATAACTGCACATTAATAATTCTGTGCCTTGCTTGCTTTGCTTTATAACTTATATAGCATCAATTTATAAGTGATTGCTTTGGCTTTGCTTTATAGCTTATATAGCATCAATTATTTTATATAAGTGCACATCAATAATTCCTTTCACGGACTATAACTTGTGCTTGTGCATGATTATTTTATTTAACTTCACGGGATGCTATACATGCTCTTGTATTTTATAAATTAAATTGCATAATTATACAAGGATATCTAGGGGATTTTATATTAAATTAAATATTTAATATAACATATTTTATAATATAAAGGAGTTAATAAATAAGATATGCATTAACAGAGAATCAAACCTAGGTCTATAACGTGGTAAGTTATTACTCTACCACTAGTTTTAAGAAAACTTTAAATTTTTGCTATTGGGTTACTTATGTGAAATTTTATTTTAACTTGTTTAGTTGATTTCTAAGTTATTTTACCTTAATTATTTATCTCCTTATGACTGACAAAATAATGAGTTACTTATACAAAATCATAAGTCCCGTCCAACTAGAACTACTACATTCCCAGAACTGAATGTAGCAACACATGATCATTATACTCATGGTCGTGGTCGTGGTCGAAATGATAAAAATCATCATTTGTATGGAAAAATAAAGATCGTATGGAAAAGGGAAAAGACGTTCAAAGTAGCGAACAAACTAAAAATATTTACTATCGTTGTGGTAGCCAATGTCAATGGTCTCGAGTTTGTCACACATCAAAACATCTGATTGATCTATACAAAAAATCCCTTAAGAATAAAGGGAAAACAATAGAAACAAATTTTTGTTGGTGTGGATGATGTTTATACCCCCCTTTGATGTTGATGATTTCCTTATTCTTCCTGAAGAAGACATTGACCACTCGGTTGGAGAGGGGAGAGCCCTTAAATAAATTATTTAATGTTTCATGTAATTTGTTGTTATGAATTTAGTCTTTATCAATAAAATTTTATGTTAAATAATTATTGTTGTTAATTATATTTTTCACTCATTATTTTTTATTTAATGAAGAATATATATGTCTCACAGACAGTGCAACAACTCATACTATTCTCAAGAATAAAAAATATTTTTACCATATAGTAAAACAAAAAGCCAATATGAATACTATATCTGGTAGTATAAATATAATTGAAGGCTCCAGCAGAGCCAGTATTTTGTTACCTGGAGGAACAAAATTGCACATTGAAAGTGCATTATATTCTACCAAGTTTAAAAGAAATTTATTGAGTTTTAAGGATATCCGTAGAAATAGATACCATATTGAGACCACAAATGAAGGAAATGATGAATATCTTTACATCACAAAGTTAATTTCTGATAAGAAATATATATTGGAAAAATTGACTTCATTTTCCTCCGGTTTGTACTATACCTATATTAGTACAGTTGAAACAAATGTTATTGTAAATCTAAAGTATACAACTAAGAATAACTTTCTTATTTGGCATGAACAGTTAGGCTATCCTAGAACAATAATGATGCGGAAATAGTTGAGAATTCAAATGGCCATTACTTGTCTAGCAGACAAATTCTCCAAACTAATAATCTCTTATGTGTTGCTTGTTCTTAAAGGAAATTAATTACTCGACCATCACCAATGAAATTTGGGAGTGAATTACTCATATTTTTAGAGTGTATACATGGTGATATTTATAGGCCATTTAGATATTTTATGGTTTTGATTGATGCATCAACTAGATGGTCACATGTTTGCTTATTGTCAACTCGTAACCAGACGTTTGTGAGATTACTAGCTCAATTAATTCATTTAAGAGCTCATTTTCTTGATTATCCAATTAAGAAAATATGCTTTGATAACGCTGGTGAATTTACATCTTAATCTTTTAATGATTATTGTATGTCCATTGAAATTAATGTTGAACATCCTGTAGCATATGTTCATACCCAAAATAGACTTACTAAATCATTAATTAAACATTTAAAATTGATAGCAAGATCATTGTTAATCAGATCAAAACTCCTAATTTCAACTTGGGGACATGCAATCTTTCATGCAGCAGCACTTATTTGCATTAGGCCAATAAATTATTATGAGTATTCCCCTTTACAGTTGGTTCATGGTAAAGAACCAAATATTTCCCATCTAAGAATCTTTGGAAGTACATTATATGTTCTATCTCCCCTCCATAACGCACTAAGATGGGACCTTAAAGAAGGTTGGGAATATATGTTGGATATGAAAGTCCATCCATAATAAAATATCTTGAACCCTTAACAGGTGATTTATTTACAGCTCGTTTCGTTCATTATCATTTTGATGAATCTGTTTTTTCACCATTAGGGGGAGATAACAAACAGTTGGATAAAAGGATTAATTGGAATGAGATATCTTTATCTCATCTTAATCCTCGAACAAAGCAATCTGAACTAGAAGTTCAAAAAATAATTAGTTTACAAAATTTAGCACACCAATTGTCAAATACATTTACTGATCCAAAAAGAGTGACTAAGTCATATATACCAGCTGTTAATACCCCAATAAAGATTGATGTCCTTGCAGGACAATCTAACATTGCAAATGAGTCTGAAGCCAAAATAAAATGTGTCAAACCTATTGGTTCTAAAGATATAAATCCTCGAAAAAGAAAAGTAAATAAAAAGGATGGTCGAATCTAGGATATAATGACTCCAGAAGAGTCTCCTGACATAATCAAGGTTTCAAATCTAGAAGAAACCTAGGTACCTAAAATTGATAAAAATAAAGAGATCTCTATAAATTATGTCATGGATAGAATACAATGGAATCGACATGAAGTTGATGTTGATAAAATTTTTGCATTCAAAGTAGCTCTTGATATTATAAATGATGATATGAATCATGAGCCAAAATCTATTAAGGAATGTGCACAAAGAAATGATTGGCCAAAGTGTAAAGTTGCAATGCAAGAAGATTTAAATTCACTTGCAAAATGAAAAGTTTTTGGACCTATAGTCCAAACACCTGAAGGTGTAAAACTAGTTAGGTACAAATGGGTCTTTATGAGAAAAAGAAATGAAAATGGTGAAATTGTGCAATATAAAGCAAAGCTTGTTGCACAAGGTTTCTCACAAAGACCTGGTATTGATTTCCATGAAACATATTCACCATTGATGGATGCAAGTACTTTTCGATACTTGATTAGTTTGGCAATTCGTAAAAAAACTTGATTTACGCCTAATGGATGTTGTTGTAGCATATTTATATGGCTCACTTGAAAAGACATCTATATGAAACTCCCTGAGGGATTTAATTTGCCTAAAGCAAAATGACATCTATATAAAACTCCCTAAAGGATTTAATTTTCCTGAAGGAAAATGCATCTATATAAAACTCCCTAAAGGATTTAATTTGCTTGAAGCAAAATGACATCTATATAAAACTCCCTGAAGGATTTAATTTGCCTGAAGCATACAAGACAAATTCTTGAGAAAATTATTCAATTAAATTGAATAAATCCCTTTACGAACTAAAGTAATCTGGACGTATGTGGTATAATTGTTTTAGTGAATACTTATTGAAAGAAGGGTATAACAATGACCCGATTTGTCCATGTGTTTTTATGAAAAGATTCGGAAAAGAGTTCGTTATAATTTCTATTTATGTAAATTATTTAAACATCATCGAAACTCTTGAAGAGCAAAGGTTATGAATTGCTTGAAAAAGGAATTTGAGATGAAAGATTTGGGAAATATAAAGTTATGTCTTGGATTATAATTAGAATATTTAAAGGAAGGAATTTTAATGCACCAAAAGACTTATACAGAAAAGGTGCTAAAATGATTCTATATGGACAAATCACACCCATTAAGCAGCCAAATGGTTGTAAGGTCACTTGAAGTGAGCAAAGATCCTTTTCGACCTCAAAAGAAAAATAAAGAACTACTTGGTCTTGAAGTACCATATCTTAGTGCAATTGGTACACTAATGTATCTTGTTAGTCATACACGACCTGATATATCATTTGTTGTCAATTTGTTAGCAAGACATAGTTCTTTTCCTACAAAAAGGCATTGGAATAGGATTAAGCACATATTTTGCTACCTTAGAGGTACAATGGACATGGGTTTATTTCCCCATATGTATTTAAGGCAAACCTAATTAATTATGTTGATGCGGGGTATTTGTCTGATCCTCATAATGATTGATCATAAATAGGACATTTGTTTACATGTGGTGGTACAACAATTTCATAAAGATCCATAAAGCAAACGATCACAGCAACATTATCTAATCATGTTGAAATTCTAGCATTACATGAAGTAAGTCGAGAATGTGTTTGCTTGAGGTTTATGATTCAACATATTTAAGAAATTTATGGCTTGCATGCTAGAAAATTACCCCCAACAATCTTATGTGAAGATAATGCAACTTGTATTTCTAAGTTAAAGAAGGGTTATATTAAAGGAGATAGAACAAAGCATATTTCACCAAAACTTTTCTTTATTCATGATCTTATAAAGAATGGTGAAATAAATGTCCAACAAGTCTGATCATGTTAGAATCTAGCAGATATCTTTACAAAATTATTACCAACAAAAGTCTTCAAGTAACTAGTACAGAAGATTGGTCTTCGGCGCCTTAGACATGGATGTTCTAATGAGGGGGAGAATTAAATAGTTGTAATTTAATTATTTATTTTATCCATGAATGTACTATGTAAAGAATGTTATACTCTTTTTCCTTCACTAGGTTTTTATCCCACTGGGTTTTTCCTAGTAAGGTTTTAACGAGGCACATTCTAAAATATAGACATCCAAGGGGGAGTATTATGAATATTTTAAACAAAAGGTGGATGTCCATTGGCCTATAAAAGGGGACATATCCCTCACTATGAAGTGTGAAAAATTTTGTTGAGTGCATTTGCTTACTTCTCTCTACATTCTGCTTCTCTATATTATTTTCTCCAATACAAAATAAATTTTCAGTTATTTTATAATAGATACGCAATTCCTTTTATATATCCATCCTCTAATTTCAAGCCCTTTTATCGATAGTGAAATCTCGCCTAAAGATAATATTAGTTAATAACACAGCATATATGCTTTTATCTAACTATTTTCGGTGAGAAAAATTACTCAAATCAAAGAAGGTAAATATTTTGTGTTAATTATATATTTTGAAATTCTAAATACACAATAAATAGGAATAAGGTTTATTTCATTTCTCTAGATTGTTAAATAAGAACAGATATAGTATATATAAAAAGCAATGTTATTAGAATTTGACCAGTTATTGAATTGGTGAAGGTACTAGTTAAAATGAATCGTAGCTAAACCAAAGATCGAATCTTTGTTGAACCTGTGGTAATAAAGAATTAACTTAAATTGATCACGTAGTTGATTTACAGTTTAACCAGTGAGACCGTCTAGTCGGATTTCGACAACGATATTAGCAAGAGTAATTATCATGCTTCAGGGAATCTATAAGGATTAGGTTAAATTTAATACTTTGTTTTCCTTTTTATAAGAACATGTTTCTCGTTCAATTTCCTTGGCCCTTTTTATAATATCCATTGCAATTTATAATATTTATTTATTATTTTTTTACAATATGTGTCCTTATTAAATACATTTTCTCTCTTTTGATATAAAAAAATTTTGAAAAAATTATTTCTCTTTATTAATATAAAGGGTGATTTTAGAAATAAAACAAGAACAATTGATGCATTTAATGCATTTATAAAGGGGTGAAGAGACTAATATGGTATCAAGATTGTCTCTCCTAAATCTGTTATTGGATAACCCAAAGATATATAATTCTAATGGTGAAGGAGATATGTTGAAGTTCCATATTGATTATAATGTTTATTCGTAGTATTAGTATATAAGGCAAGAGTAAGTAGTATTTTATTAGCTAATTTTTAGAAAAAAATAACAGTCAAAGACTTATCGTAGAAAAACTATAAAAAGAAAGTACCTGAGGTCAAAAAAATATTATGAAAAAAATGTTCAAGCTAACTTTTAAAAAAAAAGACAAATTTTAATTTACCTGACTAATTGAATTTAAGGAAAGTTTTGAGAAGTATAACATTGGTAGATAAAACCGTTGTTATCAAAATTAGATCAGATCAGGTAGTTGAACTATAAATTGGTAAAGCGACAGATCTAAGTTAATTATATATTTTTATTAGTTCAGTCACGGTTTGATCCCTGGTTTGACCATGGTTCACTTGAACTGGTACCCTCATTAGTTCAATGACCAATCTAATTTTAAAAACATCAAATAATGGTATATTGTTTCAATCCTAAAAAGTATAGATTTTATGAATGAAATTTCCTCTTTTGAGTCATTACTTTACTTTTTTTAAGGACCTTTCTTCTTATATTTAGGTATGGATCCATTCTTGTAAGAAATGATAGACTTAAGAAGATAAAAATATCTAAGATGAAAAGGCATTTTGTTACATCATAATCAAAGTTGAAATTGAAGATCTATTTCTCTAAATACCAAACTATTTCTCTAGGTGTGCTAAGGTTTTAGGTAGGGTTTTGCCTTGTTTGGTCACCTTGTACTAGGGTTCCCTTTGTTTAGGTAGTAGGATCCTACCTTATCATTACATATCCTTGTGCCTATACTCTATCATATTCCTTCTTGTTAGGTCTGCTCTATCTTTGCCATTATTGCCTTTATGTGTTCTTTTTTTCACTTGATCTAAGTCTTCTTGTCGTTGGTCCTTTTTTCCTTGCTTAGTTGAGTTTCCTGTCTTGTCTTGTCTCTTTGTTTATGCTCTAATCCCTCCTAAGTCTCCTCGTTGCATGTCCTTTGCTGTTGTGGGATGCTTTAGGCTATTTAGTAAGGTTATTTCCTCAATCTTTCTCATCTTAATCTTTTCTTTTCAACTACTGTCTTGTTATCTTTTTATTCTTGTTCTTTACTGTTGTTCTTTGTCTATCCTTTTTGTGATGTGATCCTAGGAAGCCAATAAGACTAAGGGAGGCCACAATCGAATATACCCACACTGAAACCAATGTTCCCACACGTGAGAAATACTTGTAAAGTTGAGTATTATTTTAATGGCCCAAATTTACCTACACACATTGTGGATGGTAAAATAGTTGAAAATCAAAGAATCTTTGGACGGATAATGAAAACAGAAAGGAAAATTAGATTTAAAAGGTAAAAATATTATTTGCTCTACTCTTAGTCATGATAAGTTTTTTAGAGTTGCAAATTGTAAGTCTTCTAAAGAAATTTGGGATACTTTACTAGTTACTCATGAAAGAACTAGTAAAGTTAAAAGGTCTAGATTAAACACCCTTAACCATGAATTGGAATTATTTGAAATGCTTTTAGGTGAATCTATTTTAGACTTACAAAAGCGATTGTACATATTGTTAATCATTTATTGACATTGTGAAGATTATTTCCAAATTAAGATTTAATTAGACGTGTGCTAAGATGTCTAGGCAGGGAATGACAACTAATTGTTATCATAATAAAGGACTACAAAGATTTGGAGAACATGTCCTTGGAAAAAATGTTTTGGGAAACTTCAAGAGTACAAACGACAATTACAAATACTCAAGAAGTTTGAGGAAAATGCTTTAAAGAAAAAAAACATACCATTCAAAGCCTTTGAGGAAAAAGAACCTATCTGATCTGATGTGCATACCGGCCCTAAAAGAATAGTGATACCGGACCACATTGAAGAATGATAATAAATGCTAAGTCAAAATCAAATACTGGATGAAGTACCTCTAAACTACACTGATAACTAAACTTCGGTACGGATTTATAGACCTGACCTCAGTTGGAAAAGCACACACTAGGTCAGAGTCAGGCATAAGTGAGTAACTTACTTCCGAGCAAGAACTGTAGCCTTAACAGAAGTCAAATCACAAGTTACACTTAGAGAAGTTCTATAAATAGGAGGCATTCATTAATTCACATATGTTACATAGTTTACTCTCATTAATTACTCTCTGTAATTTCACTTTACTTTGTTGTACACATTAATAACTTAAGCATTGAAGCCCCTTTTACAGGTACACCTCCAGTGTGTCCCTATCTACTCTGGTTCAGAATTAATTAAAGATCAAACTCAAACTTACAGGGCACAGTGTTTCCTACTAGACCTGTGTTTATAATACCAAACTCCCATTAAGATGGTATAAAAGAGTGAGAGTATGGAAATTTGACACTGGGTGCACAAGGAGCATATTACCCCCCGCACACTAGAGATAACACTATCAAAGAAGAAAGTGGGGATGACAATGATGAAGAATAACGTGAGCAAAAGGTAAAGCAGAAGCCCATAAAGAATGACAACATCACTTGCTTTAAGTGTGACAAGGCTTGGGTCACTACAAATTCAATTGCCCTCAACTCACCAACAAATCCAAAATTGACAAGAAGGTCAAAAGAAGATCCTACATATCTTAGTATGACAGCTCAACAAGATCTTCAGACTTATTAGATGATGAAGAGGAAAATCCTTGTCTCATGCCAAATCATCAAGAAGAAGATGAAAATAAGGTGTGCTCAAGTTAAGAAACTTAAGGTGATACCTAGACAGTAGGTGCTCAAGGCACATAACCAGCGACAAGGACAAATTCGATAAAATCACTCAGCACAACAAAGTTCATGTATCCAACAACGACAACACCAAAGGAAGGATCTTTTGAGTTGGAAGGATGTTGCATTATTCAGGAAGAAAATGACGAAAGAAAAAATTTATTGGGCATAAAGTTGATAATGTTTATTTGATTAACCTTAATGATTTAACCTCAAGTGATGCTAAAAGCTTTCTTTCAAAAGAAGAAGAATTGTGGTTATGGCATAAAAGAATTACCCATGTTCACTTTGAGTATCTTAATAAGCTTGTTCCAAAAAACCTGGTAGACGGTTTACCATCTTTAAAATATGAAAATCTTTTTTGTGGTGCATGTCAAAAGGGTAAACAAGCAAGGGCATCTTTTAAATCTAAAAATATGGTTTCAAGCAATCTACCTTTACAACTTTTACGTGCGGATCTATTTGAACCGTCTAGAATTAAAAGCTTTTGTGGTAATTATTATGCTCTTATGATTGTGGATGATTACTTTTATTTTACGTGGACCCTATTTATAACCACTAAGGATGAAACTTTTAAAGCATTCAAAAATTAGCTAAGGTTATTCAAAATGCAAAAGATTTAAAAACTGCATCTATTAGAAGTGAGTATGAGGAGAGTTTGAAAATGTTGTTTCCAAAAACTATTGCAAAAAACATGGGATCAAACACAATTTCTTTGTCCTAAGAATTCCCTAATAAAATGAAATTGCTGAGAGGAAAAACCATTCTTTACTAGAATTGGCTTGAACCAAGGCAAATGAAAATGATCTTCTTAAACAATTTTGGGCTGAATTTGGTCATGATCAGGCTTATTTCAAAGAAAATGCCCTATGAGCTTTATCTTTTTTGGTTACTTATTAAAAATTAAGGCATATAGGGTTTTCAATAAAATAAATTTAACTAATAAAGAGTCTATCCATGTATCTTTCAATGAATCCAACCCAAAGAAATTGGGAAAGGTGGTTGACTCTCTTACAAATGAACTCGAGGAGCTAGACATCGATGATCAACAAGAGGAAGAGACTAGTCTTATCCAACCACCCAAGGAGTAGAGGACCTCAAAGAATCATCCTCTTGAAAATATGATAATGATGTCACTAAGGGGGTATCTACCTGAAACTCTTTAAGAAATATTTGTCATAATGTTGCTTTTGTTTCTAAAATTGAATCCTCATGCATTGAAGAGGTTCTCTTAGATGAGTCTTGGGGTTTAGCTATGCAAGATAAATTAAACCATTTCGAAAGGAACCTTGTTTGGGAGCTTATCCCTAGGCCTTTTAATAACTTGATAATTGACACTAAGTGGGTCTTTAGAAATAAACTAGACGAATCCAGGGTAATCACACGTAATAAAGCTAGCCTCAGGGTTAAGGGGTATAATAAAGAGAAAGGTATAGATAATGATTAAACATTTTCACCCGTCGCTAGACTAGAAGCCGTTCATCTTTTACTTGCCTTTGTATGCTCGCGTGATTTTAAACTTTATCAAATGGATGTCAAAGACACTTTCTTGAATGCTTGCATGAGTCGTCCCTTGATGATTGTAACATCCCAAATTTTAGAAAAAATAAATTTATTGGATGATGATAATTAAGTATTTATGGTCCAATGTATGTAAGAAAATTAATTAGACATTAATTGTGATTTATCGGTAAATTAAAATTTACTGAAATCAGACGATTTAATGGTGGTGTAGGACCCACTAAATCAAATTGGATATTTCATGAGTCTAGAATATTGAGGAAATTATTGTGGTTATGGTGGTATGATTAAAATAATTTTTGATGTTGAGGTGATATTTATTCGTACACAATGTATGTTAATAAACAGCAAAAATACAAGCCAATTGGAATTAAAAGAAAATGTAAAATCTTATTTCTTCTCTTCTCATCACCGTGCACCATTTTCCCACTCTCCTTTACTCATTTTTGTCTATTGGATAAAGGGAATCGTTGACCGTTAGTAAAACTAAAAATGTGCGTTCTTTTAACCATGGGGTAATATCCAATTTTATCAAATTTCTCCCTTTCTCTTTCTCAATTTTTGTTGCATCTTTCTTCTTCTTCTCTATTTCTTTTGTTTCTTCATCTTCTTCTTTTTTAGGAAGCCCAAAACTGTCCATTGTCTTCTTTTCCATTTCCACTCAAAATTAATTAGTTTTCATGGATTCATAAGGCATTGAAGACACTTTGGAGCAAATGTTTGGTTATCTCATCTTTTTTCACTCTCATTTTCATTTTATTGGAGTTTGGATTAAGAGGTAAGAGCTCATGACATTTAATGGAATTTATTTGGTGATTTGGGATTGTTGAAGTTTAGAAATGGTTGTTTAGGTGTTGTTATGAAGAAATATGCATATGGAACTATGAACCCTAGCTTAGATGCTTGAGAAAATTGATTTTTGACGCTTGGTATGTGGTACACGAAAATGGTGGTGTTATTATGCTTAGAATGGTGCATGAAAATGATTGGAAATATTGTTTGGATGTTTAGTAGAAAACCCTAAGATTGGTAAATTTGGGGTTCTTGGCAAAACTTGAGGAAATTGAAAACTATTGCTATAGAAGTGATTTTTGTATGAAGAAATGAGTTTTAATGTGATTGGCATTAATTATGGATGTTGATGAATTATGGAACAATGTTTAAGTGTTTGTAATTGGGATTGAGATTGAAGTTGAAGTATTATATTACCTTAAAAGAGATTGAAATGATGTATATTAGAATTTGATAGGCAATGTTGTAATAGAGTGAAATGAATAATGTTGAAGTTGGTATGGTTAAGTGTTGGGTATGTTTGACCCACTTTGAGAATAGAAAATCTTAATTAATTGGAAGGAATTCCTGAAACCTAATGAGGTTGAGAAGATGGTGTTTATAACATGTCTAAGGCATGTTGTTAAGTCTATGATGTAATATTGAATATTTAGAATTTATGGTGATGCCTTGAATGGCTAATTGATTAAGATTCATATATATGTTAATGTAGGACCTAGTCCGAAAGATGAGGCGGGGTCGTTGAATTGCTCGGATTACTTCTCTTGAGGTAGGAGAGGAGTTTAAATTCTAAATGCATGATTTGAATAATTGATTATTAATATATATGATGTTGCTTATGTTTGCCTTGCTATAGTTATGTTGGAATGATGTGATGATTGGTATTGTGTTGATGATCTGTTTGGCGAACATGTGATTGCATTTAAAATATATGTATGTGGTATGTCCTTGGTGGTGATTGATAATGACTTGAGATTTTGTCAAAGTGAGTGTGCCTATATCATACTGTAAAAACCATGTATGTTTCATCATTATTGATGAGAAATGATAATTGATGATGAGAATTGAATGATGTGGTTGTGCGACACACCCATGAGTATTGATGAAAATATTGAGACAATGTATATGTTGGTGTTATACATTTAAAGTATACTTGTTGATATACCTTCTTAATTTTCATGTGTGGATTGATATTGATGAGACTCCTTGGCTATTTTATTATGAACAATGTGAATTGATGCCTTAGAGATTATGTGACATGTTGTAGGCCTTGGAGAATGTTATAGTTGGTTGCGTGCCACTATCTCTAACATTAAGTGTAAAATATACCCCTAAGTGAGAGGGTGAGATATCCTTATGATGCTGAGGCTAGCATATGCATTCTTGCATTTTATGGCACGTATGGCATATCATAGTATGTATGGCTGCGATCACTCGACATTTTGAAATAATTGGGATCTTATGGATCTTGTGAAAAGGAACCTTGGGGGGAAAATATTTAAATGATTATAAGTGGATGCGATCACTTGACATGTTGAAATGATTAAGATCTTACGGGATCTTGTGAAAAGGGACCTTGTGGGGGAGAAATATTCAAATGTTTATGTGTGGTTGTGATCACGTGACATGTCGAAATGATTGAGATCTTGCGGGATCTTGTGAAAGGAACCCTTGTGGGGGGATGATATGTGTCTAATTTATATAGATTTTGTGATGAAATTAGAGCAAAAGTTGGACATAATGTGCAATGTTTATCATTTTATAAGCTATATAAGACATAAATTAGGATAAAGGCATTGTGCAAGTTTGATTAGTTAAAAACATGTTATCAAATCCCAAAGTTTGATGTAATTTCAAGAAAAATAAAGAAAAAAGAAGAAGGGAAAAAGAAAAAAAAGAAATCTACCAAGTTAAGAGAAAATTGATGAGAAGTCGCTCAAGTGAAGGTGATCTCGCTTTAGCGAATGAAGTCGCTCAGGCCAAATTGAAGGTTCGCTTGAGCGAACAAAGTAAGCAACAGATGCAAGTTATAAGTCGTCAATCGCTTGAGCGAAGGACATATTTGCCTCAACGAATTTAGACCAGTGAAGATTGATGAAGAAGTCGCTCAAGCAAAGTAATTCCACTTGAGCGAAATTGGTCCAGAATGCAAAAATAAGGAGTTCGCTCAGGCTAAACCACAAAGGCATCAAGCGAGATTCCACCAGTGAAGTTTCAGTGATGGATTCGCTTGAGCGAGATTTGTCCGCTCAAGCGAAAACTGTCCAGAAGCAAAATGTTAAAACTCGTTGTAGCTAAAGAGAAGTGGCTCAAGCGAGATTCAAGCAGAGTCTACCATAATGTAGAGTCGCTCAAGCGAGTTTATTCCCTTGAGCGAGTTTATCATGCAACTCAAGCAGGACGTGGAATTTCTTCGAGTTGAAGAATGCTCCTCGCTTGAGCGAGACTTAAACTCGTTCAAGCGAATTAAGCCTTATAAAAGAAAAACATTAAAAGAAGGGGGTTACAAAATGAGAGGGAGCTTTTGTTCAACCACATACTTTTAGCTAAGATTCTTCTTCTTCTTCCTTATATTGTATGATCATGGCTACCATGAGTGGCTAACTTTTTCATTGGGATTGGAGGTAACCGATTGATCCAAATGAACATGTGTTTGGTATTCATGTAATCGATGAAATTGTTTTATGATTCTTGGTTTTTCATTTCATACTCATTGCCTGAATATGCTTGATCAACATTTTCTTGATTTAAGTTTACGTTTGTTATTGGAAAATAACTTGCGAAAATAAATCTAAATGAAATACTCATTGTGAGTAAATAGCCAGGAATGGTATTTAACGCAGTGAACGTCAAAACAATCGGATTTAATGTTGGAATGAATTTGTAACCATCAAGGGATTGACGTTATCAAATCTATTCTTAAGAATTTTGTAATCGAGGAATCGATACGAATGATTTAGATTGTGACGTAAAGAATCATATTGCGAAAGTCATTTATATGAATATCGACCATGTATCGGAAGGTGAGAAAGGTGAATCCAACTCCCAGTTTCTAAACTCTGTTATTTCAATTATTACTTGTATTAATTTTATGCAATTCTTAGATAATTTCTTTAATTCACTATCATGAAAACAGTAAACCATATCCGCCGTAATAGTTTGAAACCGATTTAAAACGATCCGTAGTGGGAACGACATTTGTTCTTTGGAACGTATACTACACCGACAGTGGTCCACTTGCCACAAGTCACATTAAAATTAACCATCTGAGTGTTTTGTGAATTCATCATACGAAATACACTAGTAAGTTTTTGGCGCCGTCCGTCGCGGATCGAACTTAAATCGAATTCAATTATTTCGGTTTGTGAATATAGTACTTGTGAGTAATTTTGTGCTTTTATATATTTTTCCTTGTTAACCTGTTTGTTGTCAATTTTGCTTATGATATTAAGAAGTCAGGGATCTAAAGAACAGGTTGAAATAGACCCTGAAATAGAGAAAACTCTGAAGAAAATTAAAGCCAAAGCAAAAGCACAATAAGAGGAAGGACAATCTTCTTCTCCAACTTCACCACCAATATCAACTCCAAAAATTGAAGATATTGAAAGACAACATCAACCACCAAGGCGTACTTTGGGAGACTATGCAAATCAACAAGGACCACGATACTTCTCAAGTATTGTGATGCCACAAACAAGAGTTTTGAAGATAAAACCAGCCTTTCTAAGTTTGATAAATGCTCATCAATTCACTGGAATATCCAATGAAGATCCGTACACTCATTTGGCAACCTTCTATGAATTGGTTGGTACCATGGGTTTTGGTCAGGAGGATATGGAGATTGCATATCTTTGTTTATTCCCATTTTCATTAGCTGGAAGAGCTAAGGAGTGGTTGCAATCACACCCCAATCAGAGCTTGACTAGTTGGTCTGATGTAGAAGAAAAATTTCTACACCGTTTCTTTCCTCCATCAAGATTCATAAAAGCTAAATCCGATATTTCAACATTTCATCAAGGAGCTGAGGAACCATTCTGTGAAGCATAGGATCGCTTTAAATCACTACTGCACAAGTGTCCTAATGATGGTTTTGAAGACATTGCTCAATTGAACATCTTTTATAATGGACTTTGACCAGATATAAAAATGATCGTAGATGCTGCAGCCGGGGGCACAATGATGACAGTTGACGCTAATCAAGCCACTAGAATCATAGAAGCCTTATCCTCAACAGATTATCAAGCTCAGCATGATCGTCAACAAATTCAGAGAAAAGGAGTTCTAGATTTGAATACTTCAGATGCTATTTTGGCCCAAAATAAAATCTTGACACAATAGATTGAAGCTTTAAATCAACAAATAGCCAAACTCCCACAACAATTACATTCAGTGCAGTCTTCACAACCAATACAACAGCAAAGTGCAAGATGTGAATTCTGTGGAGGTGAACATCCAAATGGTTATTGAGGAGCACAAGAGGAGACAGTTCATTACATGAATAACCAAGGTAAAACAAATAATTTCAATTCTAATTATCCTAACCAACAATTTCAGGGATGAAGGAGTAATCAACATCAAGGACAAGGATGGAAACAAGAACCAAGTTCTTCAAATAGACCATATCAAAGTAACTATCCTTCTTTGATGGAGAAGACTTCAAGATTAGAGGACACTTTGGAGAAATTCATGCAAGCTTCTTTAACAAACCAGAAAAACACCGAGGCATCGATAAAGAATCTGGAAACTCAAGTGGGACAATTGGCCCGACAAATTGCTGAAAATCAACGACCTTAGTATGGAGCAAATACTGAGCCAAATCCAAAGGAGCATTGCAAAGCTGTCACAACAAGAAGTGGTAGACAAATTAGAGTTGAGCTAGGAGCAAAAGAACAAGAAGAAGAAAAGATTTTGAGAGAAAGGAAAGAAAAAGAAAGAGAGTTTCAAAAAGAAAAAGAAAAAAGAAAGAAAAAGATATGAAAGAATATGAAGAAGGAATAAAAAAAATGTAAATAGAGAAAATGAAAAAGAGAAAAGCAAAAAGAGTGAGTTTGAGAAGGGCAAAGGCAAGCTTGATGAAGAGTTAACTCAATTGAAAAGCATGCCTTACCCAAAGAATCCTTTGAAGCGTGATAAAAAGAGACAATTTGCAAAGTTCATGGACATTTTTAAAAGGCTTCAAATTAATGTCCCATTCATGGAAGCTATGGAGCAAATGCCTACCTATGCAAAATTTATGAAGGATTTATTAACAAAGAAAAAAAGGTTTTCAGAAGAGACAGTTGAATTGGAAGCTGGATGTAGTGCCATTATCCAAAAGGCATTACCACCTAAGACCAAGGATCTAGGAATTTTCACAATTCCCGTCACTATTGGTCACATGCCAGTGGGGAGAGCATTACTAGATTTGGGAGCAAGTATAAATTTAATGCCACTCTCAATGCTTAAAAGGATTGGAGATCTTGAAATAAGGCCAACAAAAATGACATTACAATTAGCTGACAGATCAATGAAGTTTTCTTATGGTGTGGTGGAAGATGTTTTGGTAAAGGTGGAGAAATTTGTGTTCCCAGTAGACTTTGTGATAATGGATATGGAAGAGGATGCTGAAGTACCATTAATCTTAGGAAGACCGTTTATGAAAACTACTAAAGTAATCATAGACGTAGATGATGGCAAATTGAAGGTACGAGTTCAGGATGAAGAAGTGAATTTCAATGTCTTCGAGGCAATGAAATATCCAGCAGATAAACAAAGCTGTTTTAAAATTGATGTGGAAGAGGAGGTTATTGAAGGACAGCTCAATAAAGTGTAAAATTCAAGTCTTCTTGAAAAGGCTTTGATTGGAGCTGTTGAAAATCTTAATGATTTGGAAGCTGAAGAAGTTAGGGAGATTCTGCAAAGATTAGATGCAGGCAAAGAGAGTAATAATAAACAAGAGGTAGTGGAGACCCTTCCGCAAAAACAAGTTTTTGAAGCTCAAAAGTTGGAGCTGAAAGAGTTGCCTTCACATTTGATGTATATCTTTTTAGATGCTGAAGGAGAAAAACCAGTCATCATTAATAAAGACTTGTCAAGGGAGGAAAATTGACTGAGATCTTGAAGAGGAATGAAGAAGCAATTGGGTGGAAGTTGAGCGATTTAAAAGGAATTAGCCCTTCATATTGTATGCACTACATTTTTATGGAACAAGAGTACAGACCTGTAGCACAACCACAAAGAAGATTAAATCCAACTATGAAAGAAGTTGTTAAAAAGGAGGTCATCAAATTATTGGAAGCTGGGATGATTTATCCTATCTCTGATAGTGCATGGGTGAGCCCAGTATAAGTTGTACCAAAAAAAGGTGGTATAACAGTGGTGAAAAATGACAACAATGAGCTTATTCCCACTCGAACAGTAACTGGGTGAAGAATGTGTATAGATTACAGAAAGCTCAATCAAGCCACAAGAAAGGATCATTTTTCATTACCCTTCATGGACCAGATGTTGGAAAGATTGGCTGGACAAGTATATTACTATTTTCTGGATGGTTATTCGGGATATAATCAAATTGCTGTGACACCAGAAGACCAAGAAAAAACAACATTCACTTATCCTTACGGTGTTTTTGCTTATAGAAAAATGCCTTTCGGACTCTGTAATGCTCCAGCCACTTTTCAAAGGTGCATGCTTTCTATCTTTGCTGATCTTGTAGAGAATTGTATAGAAATTTTCATGGATAATTTTTCAATTTTTGGTAAATCATTTGAATCATGCTTGGAAAATCTTGACACTGTGCTTAAAAGATGTGTAGAGACTAACTTAGTGCTAAATTGGGAAAAATGCCATTTTATGGTATCCAAAGGCATTGTGTTAGGTCACACAATCTTAAACAAAGGCATTGAAGTGGATCGTGCTAAAGTGGAAGTTACTGAAAAATTACCTCCACCAATCAATGTCAAGGGTGTTAGGAGTTTTCTGGGACATGTTGGCTTTTACCGAAGGTTTATTAAGGATTTTTCTAAAATTTCAAAACCTTTAAGTAATCTGTTGCAAAAAGACATTCCTTTTTCATTTTGATGAATCTTGTTTATCAGCTTTTCAACAGTTGAAACAAAAGTTGATTACTGCTCCTGTCATAGTCGTACCAGACTGGTCACTTGACTTTGAATTAATGTGTGACGCAAGTGACTATGCCATAGGTGCAGTGCTTGGACAAAGGAAATCTAAATTGTTCCATCCTATATATTACGCTAGTAAAGTTTTAAATGAGGCACAAATTAATTATGCCACAATTGAAAAAGAATTACTAGCAGTAGTATATGGATTGGAAAAATTTAGATCTTATTTAATTGGTTCCAAAGTTGTTTGTTTTACAGACCATGCTGCAATAAAGTACCTGTTAAACAAACAAGATTCCAAGCCTAGATTGATCAGATGGATCCTGCTTTTACAAGAATTTGATTTGACCATTCGTGATAAGAAAGGAAATGAAAACCACATAGCCAATCATTTATCCAGACTAATCAACAATGAAGTCACAACATTACAACCGAAAATCCAAGAAGAATTCCCAGATGAAAAATTGTTATTAATTTAGGAGAGGCCATGGTTTGCAGACATGGCAAACTTTAAAGCTGCCGGAATACTTCCAGAAGATTTTACCTGGCAACAAAAGAAGAAATTTTTGAAGGATGCACAACAATATATATGGGATGATCCATATTTATTTAAGCTTGGATCTGATAATATATTGAGAATATGTGTATCTTAATTGGAAGCCAGGAGTATTTTATGGCACTGTCACAGTTCAGCATATGGAGGCCATTTTAATGGAGAAAGGACAGCAGCTAAAGTTCTCCAATCAGGTTTTTTTTTGCCTTCATTATTTAAAGATGCTAATTTGTTTATACAAAACTGTGATGTGTGTCAAAGAACAGGAAGTATAACCAAAAGAAATGAGATGCCACTAATAAACATTTTGGAAGTAGAAGTCTTCAACTGTTGGGGCATAGATTTTGTTGGACCCTTACTAGCCTCACTTTCCAATGAATATATTCTAGTCGCTGTAGACTATGTTTCTATGTGGGTTGAGGCAACAGCTTGTACTAGGGCAGATGCCAAAACTGTGATAAAATTTTTAAAGAAAAATATTTTCAGCAGATTTGGTACCCCCAGAGTATTGATAAGTGATGGAGGATCCCACTTTTACAATACACAACTTCAAAAGTGTTTAGAGCATTATGGTGTAAGGCATAAAGTGACTTCTCCATATCATCCATAAGCCAATGGGCAAGTGGAGGTGTCCAACAGGGAGATTAAAAGAATTTTAGAAAAGACAGTTTCTCAGAGTAGAAAGGATTGGTTTCTGAAGTTAGATGATGCTCTATGGGCTTATAGAACAGCTTTTAAGGTTCCGACAGGATTTTCACCTTATCAGCTAGTCTATGGCAAAAGTTGTCATTTACCCGTAGAGTTGGAGCACAAAGCATACTGGGCAATGAAATTGCTCAATTTTGATCCAGAAGCATTAACCAAGGAGAGAAAGATTCAACTGGAAAAACTGGGAGAATGGAGGCTAGAAGCGTATGAGTCTTCAAAAATCTACAAAGATCGAATGACGGCTTATCATGATAAAAAAATTTTGAAAAAGAGCTTCCACCTAGGTCAGTCTGTGCTTTTATTTAATTCCAAGTTAAAACTCTTTCTAGGGAAACTGCGCTCGAAATAGTCAGGACCTTTCCATGTCAAAGAAGTAAAGCCATATGGTGCAGTGGAACTTCAAGATCCAAAATCTGAAAGAACCTGGACTGTCAATGGACAAAGGCTCAAACCCTACATGGGTGGAGATATGGAGAAGCTGAATATGCTACTCCACTTTCATAATCCAAATTAAGATGAATCAGGCATCGAGCTAAATAACGTTAAACAAGCGCTGACTGGGAGGCAACCCAGTGTGTTTGACCTTTTACAAATCTTGTTTCTGATATCTTTTCGTGGATGTACATATTGAGTGTGAGTCAGTGTTAAAATCCAAAGAAACTGAGAAACAATAGAAGTAACAGATTTAAAGATGAGGAGTTAAGTTGGGAAGTTCAAAATCTGAGCAAAAGTTATCTCGCTCAAGCGACCACTAATTCGCTCAAGCGAGACATATGTTCAATGAACTTCGCTGCAAGTCACTTAAGCTTAAGACTTACATTTAGTTACTAGAAGAAATTCACTTAAGCGACACATATTTTGCTCAAGCAACGATAATTTCACAAGGCCCTAGCTTCAATTAAATTGTTAGTCACTCGGGCGAATTTCATGAAAGAAGTTACTAGACAAAAGTCGCTTAAGCGACTCAATTTCCGCTCAAGCGAATTATGTAGAATTCCCACAATTTTGAAAATTTTGTCTTTTTGCAGTATTCACTTAAGCGAATTAAATGTCGCCCAAGCGATGGATAGCTTTTTAGTTACTGGAAAAAAATCACCCAAGCGATAAGTAATCACCTAAGCGAAAATCTTCCAGAACAGAAATTCCAAATACTCGCTCGCGTGATATTTAATTCGCCCTAGCGACTTTTGCCCAGTATCTAAATCACCAACTTTCGCCTACGCGAAATCCATATCGTTTAAGCGAAGAAATCTTTAAAGCATCAGGTGCCTTTCCCACTTTATTTCGCTGTAGCGAACCACCACCGCTTAAGCGACACAAGAGACTCTTCGTTCATGAAGGTTAAATTCGCTGCAGTGACTGAATCTCGCTTGAGCGAATTTAAGCGGTTGAGGTTTTAAAAGGGGTTTAATTCTTATTTTTCCGTTACACACTCACCCTCTCTTAAAAACCCCTCAACCCATGAAATTCCTCTCCACTACCATTCTCGGATTCGACGGTTTCTTCCCTAATCTTCCATTTCCAATTTCTTAGTCTCTCTACTTTAAGTTTCTCTCACTTCCAAGTAAGTAATTGGAAACTTCCTTTTATTTTTGTTGCTCATTTTCTCTAAGTGAAGGATGCATTGTGCTTAAGGTTGCTTAGGGTTTGTTATCCTTCCATTACATGTTTTGTATGATTGTCTCTATGCCCTAGGTTTGTAAGAATTTTAAGAATGTTGTGGCTATTGGAATGAATTTTAAGATGGACAATATATGTTCTGTTTGATGGTGTGGCTGTTGGAATGAATTTTAAGAAATGCATGATGGTGATGAGGACTAATATTACAAGTTGTGATGAATTTATGAATGAGATAATCTTGTGAATGACACTGTGTTCGAGGAAGAAGAGCTATGCTTTGTTTTGTAAGTGATATACTTGGGAAGTGATACTCTGTTTTTGTGCTACACTTTGTTTTAGTTTCATGATATGATTGTACACTTATCTAGGATGTGCCTTGTATATAGGGAAGTCTATTTTAGTTATCTATAGAGAATTCATGTGCCTTCTCTATTATCCATGATATATGCTAATACATGATACTCTGTTTTTGCAATCAAGTCCATAGATCTTGACAAATTCCCCTATATGTTTTCAGGTAATGGCACGCACTAAAAATGCACAAGAAATTCAGAGGGGGCAGGAACGAGCTGCTGTACACCGAGATCGTGGAAAAAGGAAACGTGCTTCTGAACCATCCCCTCCATCAAATCAGAAATTCAAAAGCAAAGAAACTGAGAAAAGATTCCACAATATTCACCATTGGACCATCCTCCCAGAACGTCGGGTAGATTTGAGAGAAGGTGAATGCGATGAATTCATGAACATGCTCAGAAGTAGGAAGTCGTTGCGAGTTGCAAATCCTCGAGTCAAATATGATCCAGATGTGGTGAAAGAATTTTATGCGAATGCTTGGTGGACCGAGGGTGCTATGGACCGAAGAGCCTGGGTTCGAGGCCATTGGGTTTCTTACGACAGAGACACCATTAATGACCACCTCAGAGATATTATGCAGTTAGAAGAAGATAAACTGTGTACCTATGGCAGATTGAAAAAGGAACGTTATGTTTACTCTGTTCGTGAACTGGAATCTGTTTTATGCCTTTCGGACCACCATTTTCAGAGAGGTGCCAACCAACACCCAACCAGACTCCTTAGGAAAGACATGAAAATGCTGACAAGGGTGTGGACCGTATTTCTCCTAGCCAATGTGCTTCTAAATGCTCACGTTTCTGATCTTCCTTTACCTAAGTGTGAGCTCCTCTTATCATCTTGGATCCAAGGATATCAGTGGACATTGCTCAAATCCTTTCTGACGAAATCTTCCACTTTGCTCAGCAAAATCCAAAAACCACCATAGCAGATGTAAAACCTAAAGGCACTCTTGGTTTTCCTGCTTTCATCACAGGCTTGTGTGCAGCTCAGGGAGTTGATGTTGACTCTACTACCCCTATTCGACCCCCTATCGATAAAAAGTTCATCGATCAAAATTGTCGAATTGAAACAGTATCATCAGTAGGACAATCATCTTCTATACCACCTCCAGTTTTGATACAATCTGGGCCTACATCGTTGCCACCCCACATTGAAGCTCCATCTTCATCTGCACCACCTCGACCTCCTACTACTGACCCTGTTCTCCTCACACATCTCACTCACATCCAGCAGTAGCAGGCCGCTCTTAATAGAGCCGTTACTTATTTCTACCGGGCCAGCTACTGGAGCTATCCTGCAGGCCCCTTCATGCATCCTAATGAATTCATCGCCAAAGTTGCTTAGCCTGGGGACAGTCTTGTTTTCCCGGGGGAGGAGAGCCCAGCAGCTACAGCTGAGGATGAGCCAAGAGCACCACCACCACCAGCACCATCATCTGAATAGACAGAGATACCATCATCTTCAGCACCAGAGTTATAGCCAGCTGTTATACAGACTCAGGAGCAGCAGGATGCTGAAGATAGAGAGTTCGAGGAGCAGCTCGATCGCGTGGTCACCAACATCTTGATGTCGCGTGATTGATCGGCCTATGTGGTTCCATTTTATTTTGTTCAGTTTATTTATGTTTATACTTATGCTACTTTAAATTCAGCAGTTGTTTCAGTACTTTCGATTTACAGTATTTTAGTATGGTTTATAGTTGGATTCACATATTCATGCTCAACTGAATTTTGTTGCATACGCTAGTTGTAATTCTTAGGCGCAATTTTTTTTGGTTAATGTATGCAATGTTTTGGAAAAGTGAAAAAAAATGTAAATTAATCTTAGGTTGCATAAAAAGAAGGACAACTAGTTTTGGAAAATACGATAATTCCTAATGAATGCTGAATGAAATCTTTCTAAATCTTGAGTTAGGAATTAGCTCACAATGTTTGAACCCTTTTCTGTGAAGATAAAGAAATCAAGACGATTAACCCAGTAAGAGAGTGCAACCTTAAACACTGAGAGTTCATTGATTCTTGTGTAATCTTTCATTGCATAAATTTCTAGCAAGGATCATTGCTTAGTCAAATATGGACAGGATAGAGGCAAACTTTGTGTAGAATAGGTAAACTAGAGCCAAAAAGCCAATCCTTGATAGTAATCAATCAATTTTTTTTTCTTGAACCCCATTGAGCCAAAACGTTTTTCTTTAACCTTAGAACATGCTTGTATGGAAGATCAAACCTTAATGCATGCTAAGGACAAGAACAATCTTTTAAGAGGGTTATGTGGATAACTCGGCTATACCTATCAAAAAAAATGAAAAATAAATAAAATCCTCCTAGAAATGTTAAAGAACAAACAAAATAAGGAGGAATACAAAGAAGAATTCAATGGCTCAGGTGAAGAAAGAATGAGAATACAAAATGAGAATTCAAAGGCTAAGAAATTTGATTGTCCTTAGTATGTTCTTTGCAGTCCAAAGAAAAACCAATAAGTTCCTTGTTAGCTTGGCCAAGTTACAACCTATGAAGACCTTTTGATCCATGTTTGTGTGAGTAGTCATCTTATGCAATGAAATGAAATGCAATGGTTGAATAACACTTGATCAATGATACAAAGATTAAACACTCACCTAGAAGGTATAAAATGAGAGGTTTTCTTGTTTTTACAGCAGAGTGGTTACTTGTAATTATGTAAAACATTTCAAACTTAGAATTTAGTTAAATGAATTGAAGCATGATTAAGGAACTATCAGTTGTAAATAGTGAGAAGTTGTCCTTCATTTTATTTACAGTTGTGATTAATTAGGATATTTATTTCACTTGACTATTTCTTGACCATTTGCTTGAGGATAAGCAAAGTTCTAAGTCAGGGAGAGTTGATAGGTGTCCAATTTATATAGATTTTGTGATGAAATTGGAGCAAAAGTTGGACATAATATGCAATGTTTGTCATTTTATAAGCTATATAGGACATAAATTAGGATAAAGGCATTGTGCAAGTTTGATTGATTAAAAACATGTTATCAAATCCTAAAGTTTGATGTAATTTCAGGAAAAATGAAGAAGAAAGAAGAAGGGAAAAAGAAAAGAAAGAAATCCACCAAGTTAAGAGAAAATTGATAAGAAGTCGCTCAAGCGAAGGTGATCTCGCTTGAGCGAATAAAGTTGCTCAGGCCAAATTGAAGGTTCACTTGAGTGAACAAAGTAAGCAATAGATGCAAGTTACAAGTCGTCAATCGCTTAAGCAAAGGACATATTCGCCTTAGTGAATTTAGACCAGTGAAGATTGATGAAGAAGTCGCTCAAGCGAAGTAATTTTTCTTGAGCGAAATTGGTCCAGAATGCAAAAATAAGGAGTTCGCTCAGGCTAAACCATAAAGGCATTAAGCGAGATTCCACCAGTGCAGTTTCAGTGATGGATTCGCTTGAGCGAGATTTGTCCGCTCAAGCGAAAACTGTCCAGAAGCAAAATGTCAAAACTCGTTGTAGCTAAAGAGAAGTGGCTCAAGCGAGATTCAAGCAGAGTCTACCATAATGTAGAGTCGCTCAAGCGAGTTTAATCGCTTGAGCGAGTTTCTCATGCAACTCAAGCAGGACGTGGAATTTCTTCGAGTTAAAGAATGCTCCTCGCTTGAGCGAGACTTAAACTCGTTCAAGTGAATTAAGCCTTATAAAAGAAAAACATTAAAAGAAGGGGGCTAGAAAACGAGAGGGAGCTTTTGTTCAACCATATACTTTTAGCTGAGATTCTTCTTCTTCTTCCTTATATTGTATGATCATGGCTACCATGAGTGGCTAACTTTTTCATTGGGATTGGAGGTAACCGATTGATCCAAATGAACATGTGTTTGGTATTCATGTAATCGATGAAATTGTTTTATGATTCTTGGTTTTTCATTTCATACTCATTGCCTGAATATGCTTGATCAACATTTTCTTGATTTAAGTTTACATTTGTTATTGGAAAATAACTTGCAAAAATAAATCTAAATGAAATGCTCATTGTGAGTAAATATCCAGGAATGGTATTTAACGCAGTGAACGTCAAAACAATCGGATTTAATACTGGAATGAATTTGAAACGATCAAGGGATTGATGTTATCAAATCTATTCTTAAGAATTTTGTAATCGAAGAATCGATATGAATGATTTAGATTGTGATGTAAAGAATCATATTGCGAAAGTCATTTATATGAATATCAACCATGTATCAGAAGGTGAGAAAGGTGAATCCAACTCCCAGTTTCTAAACTCTGTTATTTCAATTATTACTTATATTAATTTTATGCAATTCTTAGATAATTTCTTTAATTCACTATCATGAAAACAGTAAACCATATCCACCGTAATAGTTTGAAACTGATTTAAAACGATCCGTAGTGGGAATGACATTTGTTCTTTGGAACGTATACTACACCGACAGTGGTCCACTTGCCACAAGTCACATTAAAA
The DNA here is from genome assembly GCA_037962975.1 of Clitoria ternatea. Lineage (NCBI taxonomy): Eukaryota > Viridiplantae > Streptophyta > Magnoliopsida > Fabales > Fabaceae > Clitoria > Clitoria ternatea. Next base: position 98,976,001 of record CM075674.1, on the reverse strand, counting down.
CTGACCATCTGAGTGTTTTGTGAATTCATCATACGAAATACACTAGCAGCGGACAAATACTTAAATGATTATATATGGTTATGATCGCATTGACATGTCGAAATAATTGAGATCTTGCGGGATCCTATGAAAGAGACCTTTGTAGAGGAATGAATATTTGAGCAACTTTGCATGGTTACGATTTCTCAATATACTGTGTACACATGTGTTATAAATCGGATATGTTGCATATGCATTTCATGTTATGACATATGCATTAGCCATAGGAATATGGCATTTAAAATTGGAATTGGCCAAGAAAAATGATAACCTATTGAGAGTGTGAAGTGATGAAAGATGTAAAAACTTGATGATGATACTTGTGATAGCCAATGATGATAAAGGGCAATGTGAATGTGTATTTGTATGTGTATGTGCTTGTTAAGAGTTGTAAATAATGAGACTTGTATGCCTATAATTAAGGCTTGGTGATAAATTGATGATTATATTACAAAGCACACTTCTTGTTTATATGCATGTACACATGATCACAATGTATTCGGATTCGTCATTTTGAATGTATAACTCACTCTCCCATGTTGCCTCTTTTTAGCATTGTGATGCAGGATTGTCATGGGATGAGATTATGTTTTGAATTAAAGCTTTTGGAGAAGATAAATAGTTATAAAGGAATTCCTTGACCGGCGATATTGATAATTTACGATTTTGTGGATATGATGTGAGTGGCAATACAAACGAATGATTATAGTTCATTGTTTTTTAAATCATTACATTTTATTCCTTTGACATGGTGTATTGGCCATTCTTGTGTGTCTAACACTATATGATGCTTCGACTAATGTAATTGGATGCCATTGTGATGGTGATGAAATGTGACAATGAAATTTGATGATTGCCAAGGTTTGGTAATACCTTACATGGCTATCTTGATGAATTGTAGGCATGGATTGAATGATGAACATTAGGTCTTTGTATGCATGTTATATTGAGGAATGAAGGATGATATTATGAGATTGATGATCATTGGCAATGAATATGTGACTTGTGTATGATTGATATATTGAATTGAATGCAAGACAAGGAAGTGGATAGGTCATATTTTCATTTAATGGACAAGACTCCATGTAGAGGTCATCTACAACCCATAATATATGTATAAAACTTGTGTGCATGGTTGGTTGTGGCCAAATAGGCTTAGTTTGCAATTTGGTATGCTTGGTTTAACCAAAGAGGACTTGAAATGTTATTGGAACATACTTTGATCTAGGAAATGAATTATAGGATGGGACTTGTTAGAGCAAGTCACATTTACACATGTGAATATAGTTCCATTGGGAGTTTAGACCAAAACTTACCCAATTACATTTTGGTATGTCATGTAAAATGCCCAAAACATGCATAAAACTACCCTATTTCTTAGATTTTGATTAGGATGGAATTTAAGCTTAAAACGTGGCCATATAATTGATATTAGGGTAGGTAAGTTGTGTATAAAATTTCATGTAAATTGGAGTTGAATAGCCTAGTAAAAAGAGGAGCCAAAGTTGGAAAAAACTTAAGGCAAAAAGCTGCACAATTTATGCCTACAGCAGTGAGATCCACGGCCAGTGGGAATTTCCCATGGCCAGCGGAATGGCCACTGTCAGAATTTTTCAACTGCTGTTTTTCCCTTGCTGTTTTTGGCTCTTTGGACACTTTATTGACATTTTTGGCCTTCGACTTCCGCATAAAAATTGTAGATAATTATGTTATGGATGTTTATAAATTGAAATCATCTTATTTGGAGTTTTGCAACTCTCATTATGTAAAAAATATTAGACCCGCTGCATTGTAAAACTCAAATTTAAGAGGGGTTTGAACCCAACTTTTTATGATTTTCAATTTGGGACTAATAGGCGAGATTTATGAAATGTCCCACTATTTATAAGACTAAAAATGAACTTTTCTTGCCATAGGCTTGTATTCCTTGGGTCCCTATGCTTGTACTTCAATCTTTTATCTTTAATTACTTATAGAACGCTTCTTTAACATGTTTCCTTAATTAAATGCATATACTTCTAACTATGGAATGTTTGCATAGATGAAAGTACATGTTTTTATTAAGTTTTGGAAATCACCTTGTGCTTACTTGAATCATTTCTCATATCCACTCTTGCTCTTGAATTAACTTGCATATTCCACAAACACTTATATGTTTATCATGTGATTGATTGTCCTAAGTAGACGTTTATTTAAACTACATACCTTATATCGTCATATATGAGATAGGTATTTAAAAGGTCTGGGTTTAATTGTTATAGTTTTTATTTGTGGTGTTCTTCTTCCAACGGTTATTTTTAATCATGAAAAATTTATCCTAATTTTCATCATCTAAATATTAATATCTTTAATATCATTTGCCAGATTAAGGGCGCCATAATGATCCTTCATTTTCCCTTCAATTTCCCCCAAGAATTCTGTTCCCTAAAACCCTCTTCCTTACCTCTAAAATGTATTTGTGTCTCCAAAATGTAGAACCCCTGTATCTGGACCATCTTTGCCTTTAAATACATGAAAAAGCACAAAAACAGGGTTTCCTATTAGAGCACGAACCATGGCCTGGCTGTGGTTTGCTCTGCCAGGGCCTTGTTTAATTTTTTTGAATTTTTTTGAAAGCATGGCCATGGTTCCAACCATGGCATGACCATGGAATGCACTTCTTGGGTTACTAAAATCCTTCATTTTCTTCTTTTTCTTACGTCAGAGGACATTGCTACGAGTTTTTTCCATTGTTGGCCATAAAAAGGCCTTCAAAACCTATTTTACCTGCAAAACTAGCAAACACAGTAACAAATAGGGGAAGTAACAAAATAATCAAGGGATTTAGGGGATTATGATACAAAAAGACCTGAAAATTCCTAACAAATAAGTCCTAAAATGATATGTTTTAAAGACATATCAAAAACTAATAAAGGGGCCTTTTATAATCAATCCAAATAGTACAAAGAGCTCCTCAAAAGTTTGGAATTAACAAAGCAAAGGAAGTGGCTACACCTATGATAACAACTTGTTGCTTAGAGAAGAATGAATCAGGAAAATTCATTGACAAAAAGAAATATCAAGATATGATTGGCTCTTTACTATATCTTACCGTTAATAAGCTTGATATAATGTTTAGTGTGTACATGTGTGCTCGCTTTTAGTCTTGTCCAAATGAATCTCATATGTGTTGTAAAAAGAATCCTAAAATATTTAATGGGAACACAACGCATGGGTTTATGGTATCCCAAAGCTGTAGGGTCATATCTTGTTGGATATTCTGATTCTGACCGGGTTACAAAGTCGACTGGAAGAGTACTAGTGAAACTTGCCATTTTCTTAGAAGTTCACTTGTTTCTTGGCACTCCAAGAAGCAAGTCAGTGTGGCCTTGTCCAGTTTTAGCAAAACAAAGTATGTTACCATTGGAAGTTGATGTACTCAAATTTTTTAGTTAAGGCAATAACTAGTAGATTACGATATTTATCTCGATCACATCCTTATAAGATGTGACAACACTAGTGTTATCAACTTAGCAAAAAAAAACCCAGTCATGCACTATGGGACTAAACACATAGAGATTAGGCATCACTTCATACGTGATCATGTTCAAAATGGTGATTGTATACTTGAGTTTGTTGAATCACATAAATAACTAGACGATATCTTTACTAAGCCTTTGGCTAAGGAAAAACTACTTTTTCATAAGACATGAGCTAGGGTTAATAAACTCATCTTGCATCGAGTGATTTTTAGTGTGTGCTAGCCTGTTTGTTATTCTAACTTGAGTGAAGACTGATAAGCCCAGAAAAGGCTTATTTATTTGATTTATTTCCTATCTTATTTTCATAATTAATGGCTCTTTATTATTAAATTAGAGGCATAAATGTTCAGTAAGTTGTAGAATTTATTCAAAGTATAAATTATTTGCAATTTTAGTCATTAATTACATGATTTTTAGTTTACTATTATAATTATTTTAAATATGTTACCCCAACGTACCTCTGCTTAAGCCAATGTTGGTGCATTAGATGTTTCTGTTGTTGTACATGTTTCATGACCAAGGTCATGCATAAGGGAGCACAAGCAAGCATGCAAGCATCAAGTCTAACCTAGTTTTAGAAGCTTAGCGTAAGCAACTCCCTCTCACCATGAATATTACATATATCAATAGACTAAGGATAAGATCCCATGCGTGGCCATGCTTATCAGTGTGAGTCCATGTTGGGTTCACTTGCCAAGCATTATTGCCACTCCAGAGAGCACCCGTTTAAACACCCATACCCATGCTGGTCCATACGCCATCATCAAGTCACTCCCATGAACTCATCTGTAGCTACGCCTATTAGCGTGAGCCTACGCTGGTTACATGCCACCTCTAGTTTTGTTCCAAAAGTGTCAACATCCCAACTCCACCACTTATGCCTAGGCTTATGCTAGGATCAGGTGTCATTCTAGAAGATGAGCATGGTGGGTACACCCATCTACGTCAAGGTTACGCCATGCACTATTTGTTTGTATGCCATGGTCGAAACGTTTATACGCCAGCCTACTGGATCAGGATTACCTCACCAACAACCACACACGCTAGACCAACCGTTTATATACCATGGATACGTTCATAACTAATGCAATTTTAGATTATGTATATGTTGTGTTTTAGTTAATTTAAGTGAGCCTATTTATTTGTACATAGTTCATTAATGGTAATGTTGTAAATATTTTAGCCTATGATATTAGTTAGATTACTATATATACATGTAATGTAACTAATTTTAATGGGATCCCATAACTAAGTTCTAACTAGACTCATTTTTTCATATTTCTTTTTTCTCTCTAGATTTTTTCTCTCTAGATTCTCTCATCTCTCACCTTCATCCTCTGTGTTCCATTTTCGGTTCCTCTCCATGTGTGAGTAAATCCCTAGGATTGGGATTGATTGAAGCTTCCATAGATTTGCATTTCAAGTGATTGAAGATGAAGATTCAGTTGTAACAAGTTCTGAACACAGCAAGTGCTAGATTCACTCTTGGATTGGGAAATCCAAGGCCTATTTTGAAGTCCTCACTAGATAGGAATCATGGTGAGAACTTCCTATTTGCACATTACTGACCTAGTTTCTCCATGCCTAAGGTATTAGGAGAATGGTTAGGGTTCCCCTTAATTTTGTAATTAAATTCCATTGAAGCCGACACCTAAGGGATTAGGGTTAGTCTAGGCTGGGCCAGTGATAATTACCTAAGGGATTAGGAATTATTCATATATAAAATTAAATTTTGTTGTGATTGAGTTTGATGCTTATTTCATATGAATTTAGGAGAATTGGCTTGCTGATTTCAATTCCAATCTGTGTGTTTAGCATATTCTAATTTTTAACATAATTCTTACTTATGACAATACTGTTAAAAATTATAAAAACAACATAAATTTAGAAAATATAAAAACAAAATGGCTTTGGTTGTAAGGTTCAGCTAGAAACTTCCCTAGATTGTGGTACTTAACGCAATCTCCATGGGATGATACAAATATATTACTTTTTAACGATTGGTGCCCTTGCCAAAGGATTTCATCCTTCAATGATTTCGCATCATAGAGAAAGATCATAAGTTACTTGTTTTAGGATAAATAGTTTTAATAGTTAAATCTCAAGTTTTTAAAACCCTAACTTAAAAATCTAAAAAACTATTAATGGTCAACAGGAAGTTCTGGCTAGGAAAGACTTGGTATTGAAGCGGTCACTTCGGACCCATATCTCTTTCTTGGGAACCAACCTGGCTACAATACTAATTTTTTTAAGTTAAAGGAAGTGTTCCATAAAGGCTTGAGCTATTAATTGCCAATGGAAAATTTTGGCTAGGAAAGACTTGGTACTTAAGCGATCATTTGGGTCCTACCTGTCTTTCCTGGGAACTAACTAGACTAGAGTACTTGACTTTCAAGATTTGAGGTAGCCTTATGCATTTCAACAAAAGTAGAATAATGAAAGGGAATGGAACGATAACCCAAAATGAGCATTTTAATAAAATATAAATAAATAAATAAATAAGGTTCGAATCATGGTTAGAACCAAAAATCCAAAAATGGTTCAAACTAACTTTGGCCTATGGTTTAAATCGCAAACGACGATTTTAGCTTTTTTAGGCTGTTCTGGGCCTCTACAACTAAGGCCCCCTACATGGTAGTGCTCTGCCTCTATAAAAAAACACCTCTGTCTCTCTTGGAATCACACCTTAAGCTTCCAGTTTCTCTTTTATCCTTCTCCTATATCTTCTTCCTTTTAAGATCTGATAAGTGTTCATTATGCAATAATTTTACATGTTAATCAGATAAATTTTATGAGAAATTGTTTATTTAAATGAAAATTATTTAATAAAATAGTAAAAATTTGAATCCAAATGAACCAACCTAGGTTTTGTGAGCTTGATAGTGTTTAATCCTTCTTATTTTGTCTATTTTGTAGGAAAAATATAAAAATGGAGAGAAAAGATTGAAGTGGTAAAAAATTTGAGCAAGTTTGGAGTAACTCGCTTGAGCGAGGCCAAATTCGCTGAGCAAGTATCTCGCTTAAGCATGACTTCATTTAGTCAAGTAAGGATTCAATAGAGAGTAAAGGAGTTTCACTCGCTTGAGCTAGAGCTTTCTCGCTCAAGTGAGAAAAGGCTAGAGAGTAAAGGATGTTAACTCGCTTGAGCGAGGCTTGCTCGTTAAAGCAAAAAAGAGGCAGAGACTTGAAGTTATCAACTTGTTTGAGTGAGGCTTAGCCCGCTCAAGCGAAAACAGAGTGGTAGCTTCAGGGTCAATCTCACTTAAGCAAGGAAACCCTCGCTTGAGCGAGCTCGGGAAGGAATAAGCAGCTGACAAGGGAACTTAAAGGTGAAGCAAGTGGGTCTCGTTTAAGCGAGGCTTAGCTCGCTCAAGCAAGATTATTTATCTATAAGAAATTTTCACGGAGAAAAATGGGGGCTGCTTTTGAAAAGAAAAATGAACGACAATCTCCATCTTCTTTGGAAGTGATGTAGAAGGCCACAGAAGCTGTTTTCTTCTTATTTTCCTCATTTTCTTGGTTTGTAATGGCTACCATGTGTAGCTAAAGTCTCTTTTCGGATTAGAAGTAGTCGATTTGAGCCCAACATACTTTGCCTCTGTTTATATATATATATATATCATATTTTGTTCTATTGATTTTGATATTTCATGTTGTGTTTAATGTTTGATTCTATTGGATAAATAGTTTCTTGATTTAGTTTTTCTTGAGTTATTAGAAAATGATTCTTGAAAATCAATCTGAATAAAATACTCGATAGGCTCTGTTGTTAGGAATAGCTTTTAACAAACACTTTACACAATTGGTTAAAATGCTAAAAGATTTCTTAAAATGATTGAGGGATCAACATTTTAGGAGTTTTCTTATGAATTTCGTAATCGAGGAATCGCTACGAATGACTTTGGATTGTTGTGTAAAAATTAATAGTTTCAAATGGCGTTTATATATGTATATCCAAGGTATGGATAGGAGATATAGATGAAATCAAATCCCAATTTCTCATCATTTGAATCCTTTTCATGTACATTCCTGTTTATGTTAGTTTTCAAGTTTAAATTCTAATTTTGTATTAAATCCATGATTCTCAATCATTTTCCTGCCTAAACTCTTTCAAACTGAATATTTTAAATTACAACCCATAGTGAAACGACATTTATTTTTATAATACAACAGGTAATGGATAACTTGCCACGGACCCTATCAAGATCATGGCTAGAAAGTTTAAAAGAAGAGTAGTTTTCAAGGATGAAGACTACAATTCAATCCCTATTACTGGGGACATTCACAGGGTAGTCCTACCATTTTAAGCTGATATAGGATTTCTCCACAACGAAGGCTTTATGATGACTAAGATCATTGATTTCTATGAACTTGGAGATTTTGTTTCTTTATATAAAAGCTACTATGGACCACTCATGAGGGTGTTCTATACCTTTATTTATGAAAGACACAAGGTTTTTAGTGCTCGGGTAAGTGGACAATCTATTTCTTTGGATCTACCTACCTTCTAAGAGGCTTTTTCTCTTCCATTCTTATTCTCTGCCTTCTTTGGTGACTGCTCCTATGAGAGATGGAAAGATAACTATGACACCACATCAGTGAGAGTTGAGTTGTGTCATGATGGTGCTTCTGGAGTTAAAAGAGACGTTGAATCCCCTACCACACAAAACTAAGTACTTCACTATCCTGGTTAAGATCCTTCTTCCAAGAAATAGTCACTTCTTGAAGGTAACCAATGATGATATTTTGCTACTCTGGCAATGAAGCATAGGAAGCCATCAACTAGGGGAGGATAGTTCTATGACATATGGTGGAAAAGAAAGATTCTTTTCTACCCTATAGAATGCACATCACTAAGCTGCTAGAGAAGCATAATATGGACCTCTCTAGAGTTGTTGGTTTCACCAAATTTAATGTTATCAACCCTTTTCATCAACAAGTATGGAATTATGAATAAGGATAGATTATGGGTGACTAAAAAAAGAAAGGCATAAAGATAAGGGGAGCTTCTAGTAACGGTCTTGGACTCTAGGAGGTTTTGGATACTAAGGACATCCTTGGTGACTATGACCTCTTGGTACTTCTCTCTTTGGAAAAACTCCTCAAGTCTCTCCATAACCTCAAGGCACATCTTTTGAAGAAAAGGTGCTCGTAATGATCCAAGGTTGCGTGAAGAGATCCATAATTCCAGCACCCTTATCAAAGGCCTGCGAGTTGATCTACGCAAGGTTAAGAACAACATTAGAGCAGAAGTTCGTGACCTTTGCATAGACGTAAGGGATGTCAAATACGGTTAGACACCATATCTATGCTTAGGAATTCCCCTTAAGAGTAAATATTATCTTAGTTATTTCTTTTCCTTGTATTCTTTTTTATAATGTCAAAGGGGGAGAAATATCTTAATGTTTTATAGGGGGATAGAAGGAGAATCTTGCTCTAGGAGTAGTTCTTACGTTTTATTTCCTTTCTTGATTGCCTTGCCTTAGGATAATTTGATTAAAATTTAAAATTTGTCTTAGGATTTTTTTTAATGTATATATTTGGTTTTCATTATTATGCTCTAAACCTAACACCCTAAGAGATGGTTTGCCATCATTAAAAAGAGGAGACCATAATTTCTATATGTGTAGGTAGGTATTTTGATAATGAAAAACCAAACCAATCTAAAGGACAAACTAAACAAAACCTAAAACAAAATAGGACTACGGCGTGGTAAAGCTTAATGCAGAAGGAAATTAATTTGGGACGTGTCCTATGAAGTGGAGTTTATCTGTAGAGCTTCAAGTTTTTCAAGGACGAATTGTGCCTTAGAGTGTTCTAATCTATGTCTAAGCCTTAGTAAATTATTTAAAAATTTGTTAAGAAGATTTAAAAACCATGAAGTAAGCAACTGAAAATAACAATGGCCTTAAAAACTTTTTGAAAAGACCAAAATGGTTAAGAGACCAAAAGAAGAGAACATTGGGCTGTCTGGTTTGAATCATTATGGACATTGGCTCAAACCATTAACTCTAAATCTACCTTATTTTTGGCTCCTTCTTTTATTCCTAACAGGTGTCTTATTTTGGGCAATTGGCCATATTTTGTTTCCTTTCTGGGGATAAGTTTTATTATAAATTGAGTGCTCATTGATCTGAAAAAGACGCACCACTACTTTATACATCCTTACACGAGTTGTTCTCTTTCTTACTTTCTTCTAGGTTCTTTCTCTGTCATAGGACTCAGGTGTAATCCTTATTTTCATTTTTGTACTCCTAGACTAGAGTGGTTGGGTTTAAGGTGAAAGATAGTAATGTCTAGGATACTTAGAGGCTATGGATTTTGAAAATAGGTTGTGAGGTAGTTTTACATTGGACAGGTAGTCCAAGAGTTATAAATAGACAACCTTGTAATCATTTCATATTATTGTGTAAAATTCTAAGCCTTTATGTTGAGGGGTTGGAGTATATCACAATGGTAGTGATTGAACTAGGATACATTATGGTGTGATGGTGTGTAAATCCTGAGCTATTAACTTGATGCATAATTCTCAGAGGATTTATATTCTTTTGGCAAGCACACAATCGTTAAATTTGTAATATATTTGATCGTTCCCACAGGGATTGTGGTAATTACTGCAATCTTAGACTAGTACAAGCTGAACCAACGCAAGCAGACGCAATTCATTCTGTTTTTATTGTTTTATATTTTCTATGTTTTTGTGTTTTCAGAAGCAATATAAAATGTGAAATGTGGTTAATGGAAGATAGGTTAGGATTACTTCAGCTTACAACTTCATCAAGGAACATGCAATCGAGGTTCAATTAAGCTTCAGATGCAGGAGGACAATTCATAGATGGTTAATCCCTAATTCCTTAGGTGAATAACACTAATTCCTAAGCATTAAACCTTAATCCCTTAGGTGTTTGATTACAGAGAAATCTAATGTGAAATTGGGGGTTGAACCCTAACTATTCACCTAATTACTAGGCCTGAATTAGTTAGGAAGCCAAAAGTTACCTAAGCCTCAACCATGATTCCTCACTGGTGAGATTCTTTATTTGGATCTGGATTTGTCAATCTAGCAGAGTAGATCAACTTCTCAACTTGTTCTCCTCTTACTTTAGAAGATAATTTCCTCAATGCAGCTTCAAGACTCCATCGGAAGCTTCAGCAGTCCCAACCCTAGGGGTTTAGAAACCTATGGAAATGGATTCTGTCGAAGGAATGTGGAGAGACATGGACGAGAGAGTTTAGAGAGAGAAAAGAATTAGAGAGAGATTGGAAAAAAGAAAGTGAATCGTGTTATTGCTTCTGTATGTTCTCCCCCATACACTTCCACCTTTATTTACAGAGTATGTACAAGTATATATAGGCAACTAACTAACTAAATTACTAACTTAATTAATTACAAAGGAAAATTAATCAATAATTAAACTAACTAATCTAAATACATAATTACAAATAAATAAATAATTACAACTCAACACTTAAGTTACTAATGTACAGCAGTAAAACAATGGATACACAACTAATTAAAGCAGACTGCAGCACTTGGAGGGAAGAATAACTAACTGCGCAACTAACACCACGCATGAGCGTGACTAACTGGCGCTTAAGCGCGAGTGTTAAATTCATGAATGAAATGGAATCACGCTTGAGCGTGATCGAGATGTGCTTAAGTGTGAGTGCATTTGGTCTTTATGCTTAGGCGTGAATGGAAGGCGCTTGAGCGTGAGAAATAAATCCATGGTGCAGTGAAGTCACGCTTAAGCGTGACTATGGTCCGCTTGAGCGTGATCGTGTTTTCATGCTGCATGCTTTGGTTTCCTTTCTTTGTACGTGATTTGCATGTTGCCTCACGCTTGAGCGTGGAACCTTCAAGCTTGAGCGTGAAGAACATTTTACTGCACCTGTACATGCAAACAAATAATTGCCTAGCGTTTGTATGCTGGTTGTCCAGCGTATGTACGCTTGGTTAATGAATTTATAAATAAACAAATTTCCTTAACTAATTATTATTTTTAATTATTTTCTTGCATAAATTAAACACTTTTGAAATAAATAAATAAAATAAGAATTAATAACAATTTATTAAATAATAGTGCCAAACTAAACAATATTTAATGGATTAAGTTAAATTAAAGGTGAAATAATTAAGTCTTTTCAAGACTTATCATGTGACCATTCTTATCCTCTCTCTTTATCGTCTTTTTTATTTCAACTATTTAGTCTTTAAATCATATTTATTAAACTTTTTTTATTCATAAGTTCTTAAAGATCCTTTTAAACTTATTTTTATAAATAGTTACTTAAAATAATATTTCCTAATTATTTGCTTTCACTATTTGCAAGAATTTTTCAAAGACTTAATTAACTCTTCCTTTTAAGTCCGAGGCCATTTTCCTGTGTTTAGATGTTGCAATAGGTTTTGATAATGACAAACAAGATTCAAGATCAAACATAAGAATTACGGACAAGTTAATTATGGTCAATGATGCAAAAATGATGAACTCCAAAAAGAAAGATTCAAGGCATTTAAAGAGGCTCAAATCTAGTTGAATAAACTCATCAAAATGCCAAAAGACCAAAACAACATAACCATATGCAATAACATGTGAAAAAGAGTACCAAAACATCAAAAATGGACCATCAACATGATGAATCGATTCCCCAAGACCCCTGAATCGATTCATGCGTAATAACAGGCCCAGGATATGATTTTTTTATCATTGAATCGATTCACTAAGCCACTGAATCGATTCACGCCTGATGAAAAGGCTCAGGATGTGAAATTTTGGTGATTGAATCGATTCATCCCAGCCCCAAATCGATTCATGGGAAATTAAAATGCCCAAGATGTGTTTTTAATTGATTGAATTGATTCACACCACATTGAATCGATTCATACATTCTAAATTGCCCAGAATCTTCAAATTTTCATGGATGAATCGATTCATATTTCTTGTGAATAGATTCATACGCTATTTTAAGCCCAAATACACTAAATGAATTGATTCATTCAGTGCAAATTTGAGTTTCAAATTTTGAACGCTGACAGAGTTGCAGGAAACATGGAAACTTCACGTTGCTCCAAAAATCAAACAATCAAGCTGCCAATTTACAGATTCAAGGTCAGGAAACTTGTGTATGGAAGCAAGAAATTTAAATCATGGAATGTTTTGTGGATTTATGTTTCTGAGGGAATTAAAAATTGGACAAATTGCATGCACCCTTGCCTATAAATAGAAGAGAAGTTGGAAGCTGAAGACACACCAAGCATTCATACGAAAATCACATTGCTTCTCCTTATTTGTTCTTCAACTCTTGGCAAATTACTCTCTGTTTCTATTTTGGCAAATTATTTTTGAGAGTTACTTAGTGAACAAAATAATTTTTGAGTGCTAAAACTTGCATATCCTCTCTTTGAGAGTTATTATTTTGAGAAAGCTTCCTTGTATACTTAAACACCAAAAATCCTATAGTTTGGGATGGGCTTCAACCTTGTAATATTGTGAGATTGAGAGATTGGGTGGGTGACACGCTATCGTTGTCGGGTCAAATAAAAAGTTAAATTAATATAGTATAAGGTGAACAACCTTAGTCGTCTCTCGAGGACCTTAGTTCAATTAGTTACACTCAATTTAGTTATAATAAAGGGGGGTTTGTGTTGAGCTTGAAGGGAAAATTAAGTGATTATATGATAGTGCAAAAAGTAAATTTATGTGTAAGAATAATCAAATTTAAAAACAACCAACCCAAGGAATTAATAAATCTTTAGTTAACTAATCATTGATCATAAATATGATTAAATATAATTAATTTCTTAATCTTGAATCATTTGGAATCCCTAAATGATTATATTCTAGAAAATCTTCTAGAATTGAATTAATGAACTAATAAGAATAACCAATCGATATATTCTTATTAATTACTAAAACAACTTTAAAAGCATAATTTGATTAAGTTAAGAAACTAAATAGAAATCTCTTATTTAGTAACTTAATCTTTGTTCTCAAATTGATTATTGATTAACCAACCAACATCAATTTAGATTATAGATTGTTTAATTATATACCAATCGGTTATACACTTAAATAATCTACCATCATAAGTGCTTGAGAAACAAAGAAAAGTAATTATCTTCAATCAAAATATTAAGAGCAAGAACTCAAAGTTAACATAAAGAAAAATTAAATTCCTTGAGTTGATTTTAAAAGATTAAGCTTCCATGATAATTTTTAACAATGAAAGCTAATATTAAATTTACTAAAACTTTGATTATAAAAGTAAATAACAAATAATAAAATTAACTTACTTGATATTGAGGAAGGGAAATGAAAACCATAACTTGAAGGATAGAATATAGAACAAGGAGATAAAGCAAGAGAAAGAACTAAAACTTAAGAAGCTAAAGCAAAGATATAGAATTGTAATGAAAACTAAAGCATGTATTTCTTATGTATTTCTTGTGTATCTTCCTTACAACTTCAAGCATCTATTTATAGGCAAGATATGATGATACTATACATTCATTTTCTGATTATTAATGCATTTTTTCAACATTGGTGGGCTTGAAATTACAATAATTCAAAAGAAGATAATGGTAGGTGTTGAAATTCATTCTCCTCTTTATCTTCTCCACCTTGCGAGTCCAATATGACCTTCTAGATGGCCGAATTTTGAAAAACCTTCAACATGAAAGTTTTCTATCTCTGTCTTATTGAGAATTTAGTGCAAGAATGAGGTCATTTGGACATCTAGAGCTCGACATATGTGTATTTTGGTGAACTATGTCAATGCTAGTGGGACACATGAGGGCTGATTGATTCAAGCTCCATTTCTTTATTTTTTTCAGATGCAAAATAACCAAATTTGATCATCATGATGTATCCCTCTGTCTTATCTTTCCATGGGCTCCAAGATTAGCCCATTTGGATCACAAAAGCCCAAGTTATGGCCAAAATAAGGCAAGATACTCAAGATACATACAAAAAACAAAAATTGAAACATATATACATAATACTTCAATTTAACTAAACAACATAAAACCTAATTAAAATACTATTATTAAACATAGTAATTATATAATAAACCCCAAGTGTAAAACTATAAGAAGTGTATTAAAATTGATTTATCAAATTCCTCCACACTTAAGCTTTTGCACTCCAGGGCAAAACCAAACCAAAAACTAAAATGAGAAACAACAGAAAAAGGTTTTTTTTTCAAATTGATTTTTTTTTGAAGTCTAAAATAATAAGTAATACACATCATCCCTTATATCAAGAGTTCATGATAAGTGTGAATAAGAAGCATTACATACTAGTTTCGTAAATTGAGTGATCAAATCAAAGAGTGGATGAAAATATGATAGATGTTCTCTTTATGCTTTCTATATCTCAATTGTTTGGGTTTGTGTATACTCTCAGAAATCACCCAAATAAATTAGCACTACCATAGGCTTGACAAATTTCTAATTTCCATATTTGAACACATATGCATGCAGAGATCAAAAGGACTTTATTAAGGTTGTAATGGGGCCAAGGTGATATAGGGTGGATAAAATGAAATAGTATGGCTAAACTTAGGGTTGAAAAAGAGCAATGGAGTAAGTAATTCAGTGATTGTGGAAGTACATTTTGAAACTCAATACTTAGCAAAATGAAACATGATGGAGGATAAAACATGAGAATAAATCCTCCTGATTATTTTTATACATATATTCACCACTTTTTCTTTTTCTTCTTTTTCTCTTTTTTTATTATTTTTTTACTTTCTTTTTGAACAATGAAACAACAACATATATATCTTGGGTACATTTCCACAATCATCAAGAATCTTTATTCATAGTAATTCCAAAACTCCTAATTAATTCCTAAGCAAAGGTGATCATGTTTTTTTTAGGCTATTGGCTAATTATGTGGCTGAATCAAGAAATGGATATAGGCTCAACGTGGGTAACAATGGAAAGTATGTAAGGTAATGAATATGGCTAGTGGCTAGTTAAAACAAAAATGGCCTTAATCACATCAAAGCATGCACATGGAACATAATACATCAAAAGGAAACAAGTCAAGTTCTAGAGTACTAATAAATAAGGGTTAATCAAGAAAAAGGAAATATGGCATAATATGATCCATCCAATTAAGCTCAAAATCTCACCGAGGGTGGTCAATCTATCACAAAGTAAATACAATTTGATCTTCACAAACAACTTATTAAATTAATATACAAGGAAATTATTCACAACATGTCATGAAATATTGGACAAGGGTGATGCAATTACTCATTACTTAGACAAATTTAAAAAAACAATTTAGTGAAAAGCATGTAGAATTTAAAATAAAAAACTGGAAATGTGATTTTTTTTATGAACAAGAAACAAAAAAGGAAAAATAAATCATAACCAAATATTGGTGTCAAAATCCGGTTCCTTATGCTTCTTGCTCTGTACTTTTTTTTTTAAGGGCGCTTAGTAACGAAGATACCTACAACAAATTGGTCAGTTCAATTGCATGTGAAATGATTAGTATAACTGAACAATTTGATTGTGTCATACAACCCAGTTTTATAGGCCTTGTGTTAGAACCCATAAGAAAAATATCATCAACACAATCATGAGTAGCATCAAGAGCAATAACATACATCTTAATTCATTCGTATGCCTATAGAAAGACTCTGCTATATCATCAATTAAGAGAAAATAAAGAACCTGATGATTGACTAGTGGTGAGGTGTGGCTCCGATCTGAAAGAAAAGGATGAAGGCAAAGTGTGGCGGCTGGAGAATGATGAAGATGATGTTTATGGTTGCAGAATGGTTGATGTCGAATAGAAATGATTCGGGTGATGGTAAAGGCAAAGGCGCGGCACTAAAGTAAATATAATGGCTATGTGTGTGTGTGTGTGTTTTTATTTTTTTTTTATTTTTTTATTTTTTATTTTTTATGAAAAATGGTTTTGATAAGGAAGGTGAAACGATTGTGGTTATCCGAGTGAGATTTGTTATGAGGATGCGTCTCAAGAGTTTGGACTCTTTACTCAGCCCATCCCAACAAAAGTACTCATGAAAGAAAAGAAAAAAAATAAATTATTTTTTTTATTTTAAAAAAAATTAAACAAAAGTGATACTGACACTATATAGTGAAGGATACGTCTCAAGACTTTGGTTCTCAAAGATGCATCTTTATGACTTTAGATACAACTTTCCCAAATTAATCTTTATTCTGTCTATCCCTCACACAACAAAAAAAATAAAAAATAATAAAATATATATATAACTCAGACCCCCCCACACTTATTCAAGACATTGTCCTCAGTGTCTTATATGATTTCCACAGTCTATTTTTTCTTTTTCTTTTTTTAATGATTTTTTTAAAAATATAGATAAAGGTGAGAAAGAATTTATAACCGAAGGGTGGTGTCTGGTTCTGGATTCTTTCGCTTGTGTGTGTGATGCTTATCTTGCTTCAAGAGGGGTTGAGGTTGGGGTAAAAAGCTCTACAAAATATCAATCAATTCATCTACATCTGATGAAGCATGAATGAATGATCGATCATCTTGAGTTATAAGGCCCTGTTCCACAGCTTTATCTAAAAACATTAACAAACTTTCATAAAAACCATTAATATTTAATAATCCTAATGGCTTTTTATGAAGGTTCATGCTACACCATGATAAAATGCAAAATATTTCCTCAAAAGTACCAAAACCTCTAGGAAGTGCGATAAAGGCTTCAGCACCTATAACCATACGAGCCATTCGTTGATGGAGGCTTGTAACTTTTACCTCAGTTCCTACAGCAATAGCTGGTGTAATACCAACATGATGTAGGATGATACTAGATACGTTGCTTCCTTCAACTAGTGCAGATAGTGCCATGGAGCCTCTCAAACCCTGTACTCCTCCTCTATACAAGACCTTTATTTCTTTCGCAGCTAATAGTTTTCCCAACTTAGTGGCTGTTATTAGGTACTCCTTACAATTACCATTGTTGGATCCACCAAACACATAAATGGATTTGATTTTTTTCATCTTTTTTTTTTATGTTTTCCATATAGAGTTATGCGCCCTTATATAGATAAAAACTGAGATGATATAATTGATGAAAGATAAAAAGTTTGCATAATTATTATTATATAAAAATAAATGACGGTAATGAAGAAATTTGAAAAGACATGATTGAAGAAAATAAAAATAGGTAATTTTAAAAGTCAAAGTGAATTTAGAAAAGTAAAACATTGAAAACAACAGTAAATATGTACAGTAGTTGTGATTATGGCTCACATCTTCCTCTGGTTTTACGTCCAGTAACGGCTTAAACGCCTTCTATGAGTCGAGGTTTTTGCTACCCATCCAGTTTTCTCATAAACTGGCAAACAGGGTCGTTTAACGCCAGATTCTCAAGGCTATAGTTTTCTTTTTGTTGAATGAATAGATCATATAATTTCAGAAGGACTCCTTGAACTGTTCCACATGGATGCGTCTCAAGAGTTTGGATTAAGTTATCCAAGTTCTCTTTACTCAGTCCATCCTTTATAAATTTAATTTTGTCCTCCCGATTTATAGATACCATTCCAGGGTTCCTACAATGTGTATCATAATTCCATCTTGCATACTTATGGCAAACTCCCATCCTTTTAGCTCTTCATTTTTTAAAATAAGAACTACGTCTCATACCTGGCAAATGTTTTATATAGGACTTATGTAATTCACCAGAGAGACATACCTTTGCTTCAATAAGCCAACGAACATCCTCTGGAATGCCAAAATATGTGAGTAGTTTTAACCTTTGAACTCGAGCTTTGTAAATTTTTACAATCACATCGCGTGGAAGTGTAGGGAATCTTTCCTTAAATTTTGCAAGGGTTTGTTCCACTGTCAGATTACTTTGAAGTTGTGGCTGTTTAGAAAAGAGAGAATAGAAAATAAGGTTATAGAGAATAGTAGAGATGAAGAAGGTGAAAAGGTGATAGGTTGCCTTCTATCAAGCGCTTGTTTAACGTCACGAGCCTGACGATGACCTTTTAACTACTGCAAGAAAATGATAATAATGCCAAAACAATAATAGTAATAATGATTAAGACAAGTGTTAGCACCGAAAAGAATGATGATGTAATTAATTTATATCTATTTTTTATTATTATTATTTTTTTATTTTTTATAAATATTGTTATTAGGAAAAATTAGTCAAAATATTTGGCATCACACAAATACACCTCCGTATCTATGTGCTTTTGGAACCCTTGAAAGAAAGGTTTAAGTCGGTGCCCATTTACCTTGAAAACCTTGTTTGTCGCTTTATCTGAAATTTCAATCACACCATAAGGAAAGATATTAGTTATTTCAAATGGGCCTGCCCATTTAGAGCGAAGCTTACCAGATATGAGCTTTAGACATGAGTTGTACAATAAAACTTTTTGTCCAATGAAAAAGTTTTTTCTCAAGACCTGTTTGTCATGAAAGGATTTGGCTTTTTCTTTATAGGTTTTAGAACTTTCATAAGCTTCCAAACGAATTTCTTCTAGTTCCTGTAGTTGGAGTTTCCTTTCTTTATCGGCCTCATTTAAGCCCAGGTTACATTGTTTTACTGCCCAATAAGCTTTGTGCTCAATTTCTACAGGTAAGTGACATGATTTTCCAAAAACAATCCTATAGGGTGACATTCCAATAGGTGTTTTATAAGCTATTCTATAAGCCCAAAGAGCATCTTCTAACCTTTTGCTCCAATCTTTCCTATTTGGTTGTACTATTTTTTGAAGGATCATTTTTAATTCCCGATTAGACACTTCAGCCTGCCCATTTGTTTGGGGGTGATAAGGTGTTGAAACCTTATGCATAACTCTATATTTTTTAAGAAGGGACTCCATTTTACGGTTGCAAAAATATGATCCTTGATCACTAATGATGGCTTTAGGAACACCAAACCTGCAAAATATGTGTGATTTAGCAAAATCTGCAACAACTTTAGAATCATCAGTTCGAGTAGCTTTAGCTTCAACCCATTTAGACACATAATCGACTGCAAGTAGTATATAAACAAAACCAAAAGATACAGGAAAAGGTCCCATGAAATCTATGCCCCAAACATCAAAAATTTCACAAAACAACATGGGTTGTTGAGGCATCTCATTTCTACGAGCTATGTTTCCCATTCTTTGACATCGTTCGCAAGATTTACAAAATGTATATGCATCACGAAAAATTGTTGGCCAATATAAACCAGATTCTAATACTTTCCTTGCTGTACGTTGAGGTCCAAAATGTCCACCACATGCATATGTATGACAAAATGTAAGAATGGAATGAAATTCATTTTCAGGTACACATCTTCTAATGACTTGATCACTACAAAGTTTCCATAAGTAAGGATCATCCCAAACATAGTATTTAGAATCACTTTTTAGTTTTATTATTTGTTGTTTAGATACATGTATGGGAGTAACAGAAGCAACTAAGTAGTTTACCAAATCAGCAAACCATGGAGTAGAATCATGTATTCCCATAAGTTGTTCATCAGGGAAATCATCTCTAATGGAAATTGGGTCAAGTTCTTTTTCAATTTTGCTTAAGTGATCAGCCACCAAATTTTCTGCTCCAATTTTATCCCTAATTTCAATGTCAAATTCTTGGAGCAACAACATCCACCTGATCAATCTTGGTTTTGCATCTGGTTTCTTTAAAAGGAACTTTAATGCTGCATGATCTGAAAATACAACTACTTTTGAACCGAGCAAATAAGATCTAAATTTGTCAAGTGCAAACACAATAGCAAGTAATTCTTTTTCTATGGTAGTATAGTTTATTTGTGCAGTATCCAAAGTTCATGAGGCATAGTAAATAACATGTTGTACTTTACCTACTCTTTGAGCAAGAACAGCTCCTAATGCATAATTTGATGCATCACACATAAGTTCAAATGGAAGTGACCAATCTGGTGCCTGGATGATAGGAGTGGTAGTTAAAGCTTTCTTTAAGCAATCAAAAGCCTCTTTACATTTGTCATTAAAGTCAAATGTTATATTTTTTTGTAGTAAGTTAGACAACGGAAGGGCTATCTTACTGAAGTTTTTTATAAACCTTCTATAAAAACCTGCATGACCAAGAAAAGAACGAATATCTCGCACACAAGAAGGATAAGGTAATTGAGAAATTACATCAATTTTTGCAGGATCTACTTCTATGCCTTTTTTAGATATTACATGGCCTAAAACTATACCTTCTTCTACCATGAAATGGCATTTCTCATAATTAAGAACAATGTTAGTTTTAATGCATCTATGTAATACTTTATCTAGACTATTTAAGCAAGCATCAAATGATGAACCATATACTGTGAAATTATCCATAAATACTTCCATGCAATTTTCAAGAAAATCAGCAAAAATACTAATCATGCATCGTTAAAAGGTACCAGGGGCATTGCATAAGCCAAAAGGCATCCTCCTATAAGCAAAAGTGCCAAAAGGACATGTAAATATTGTTTTTTCTTGATCTTCTGGTGCAATATAAATTTGGAAGTAACCTAAAAATCCATCTAAAAAGCAATAATGTGACTTACCTGCCAGTCGTTCCAACATTTGATCAATGAAAGGTAAAGGAAAGTGATCCTTTCGGGTTGCTTTGTTAAGTTTCCTGTAATCAATGCATACTCGCCAACTATTTTGGATTCTAGTAGGAATTAGTTCATCATTTTCATTTTTAACCACTGTAATTCTATACTTTTTGGGAACCACTTGTACAGGGCTGACCCAAGTGCTATCTGATATAGGGTAAATGATGTCAGCTTGTAATAATTTGTTACCTCTTTTTTAACTACATCAAGGATCTGAGGATTAAGTCTTTTTTGTGGTTGCCTTACTGGCTTAACTTCTTCCTCTAATAGAATTCTATGCATACACATGGAAGGGCTAATACCTGGGATATCTGCCAAAGTCCAACCAATTACTTTCTTATGCTTCCTAATAATCTGCAACAACCTTGTTTCTTGATCAACATTTAATTTGTTAGAAATAATCACTGGAAGATTCTTATCTTCCTCTAAATATGCATACTTAAAATGTTCAGGAAGAGGTTTTAACTCTAACATAGGAGGCTGCATTATTGAAGGAATCAACTTGGTTGAATTTGTCTCAGCAACTTGTACTTCAACATAATCAGATGTATTTGTAACTACTTTAATCAAATTATCACACTCTGATTCTTTTGAAACAACATCTGGAACTATATTTTCTATTTTAAGGGAGTATGGATCATTATTATCATTAAGCAGATATTTCTCAATTTCAGTACACACATTACATTGATGAGAATCCATGCATGAATCACAAACAAATGAATCATAAAAATCAGACAATACAGGAAAATCAACATCATCAGACAACTTAATAATATTATCCTCAACTAAATCAGTTATTAAGTCAATTTGAAAAACTGAATGATCCTCAGTAGGATGCTTCATAGCATCTAAAATGTTGAATCTAACCACACTATCTCTAAATTCCATAGAAAGTGTTCCTGCATGCACATCTATCTTTGTTCTAGTTGTTTTTAAGAATGGTCTACCTAAAATTATTGGAGCTTTATTAGTGGAATTCTCACTTTCCATATCTAGAACATAAAAATCTGCAGGAAAAATTAAATCATTAACTTTAACAAGGACATCTTCAATAATTCCTACAGGATGTGTAGAGCTTCGATTTGCTAATTGTATAACCACACCTGTAGTTTGCAAAGGTCCAAGGGAAAGTGAAGTAAATACAGTCATAGGCATAATATTAATAGATGCACCTAAGTCTAGCATGGCATTTTCAAATTTGTTATTGCCTATTATGCATGGAATGGTAAACATCCCAGGGTCTTTACATTTTTCTGGTATATGTGACAAAGGTTTCTCAATTAATGCACACACATTTCTACTTATATTAATCATTTCATTGCCTTTTAGTCTTCTTTTATTAGTGCATAGTTCTTTAAGGAATTTGGCATATCTTGGGATTTGCTTGATGGCTTCTAATAAAGGTATATTTACCTCTACTTTTCTAAATGTTTCCAAGATCTCCTCATCCATTTTCTTATTTTGTATAGATTTTTGTCTTTGTGGAAATGGAAGAGGGATATGTTGCTTATCAGGACCAGCTGCAGAAGGAGGATTTGTGAGAGATATATCATTACTATTATTACTATTATTACTTGAACTATCTAAAATTTCTTCTGCATGTTTTTTTGTGACAATAGTATTTTTAGTTTGTTGTTGTTTTTCTGGTCCATGGATAGCTTTACCAGATCTTAAAGTAATTACACTTACATTTTTAGGATTGACAATTGTCTGAGCGGGTAACTTATCTGAAACTTGAGACTACAAATGGTTTAAAGATGTAGCCAATTGACCAATCTGATTTTCAAGAGTCTGAATTGTAGCCTCAGTTCTTTTTTGGAAGTTCAGATTTTCTACTGATATTTGCTTTATTAATTCCTCTAAATTTGATTTCTCAGTAGAAGGTGAAGCTATTTGTGTAGCTTGTTATTGTACATGAGGAGGTAGATAAGGTCTGCTTGGTCCAGTATTTGCCTGAAAAGGTGCATGAGGTTGTTGTGAAGAATTACCCATCTTAAATTAGGGTGATTCCTCCAACCAGGATTATATCTGTTAGAAGAAAGATCATAATTATTATGTTGTTGTTGTGGCAGTCTGTTATTGTATAAGTTGGCAGCACATACTTGAGGATTTTCATCGGGAATTTTAGCTTCCTGCAGTGAAGGACAATAATCGATATAATGATCTGATAAAGTACATATAGAACATACCTTAGCAGGGGTTACAGGTTGTTGTTTTTGAGACACAATAATATTTTTTATAAGTGTTGTTAGTTCAGCAAATTTACTTTCCCATTTTTTATCTCCATCATTAGTAGTTTCAATTTCATGGACTCCTCTAATTACTACAGAATTATTTCTAGTGGCATGTTATTGAGCATTAGTAGCCATGTTCTCAATTAAAGTTTTTGCTGCATTTGTAGTTTTATTTTGCAAAGCACCACCACTACCTGCATCAACCAAAGTTCTATCCATTGGATTAAGACCTTCATAGAAATATTGTATGAGAAGTTGATCCGTAATTTGGTGATGGGGACAACTAGCACACAATCTTTTAAATCTTTCCCAGTATTCATAAAGATTTTCCCGGTCATGTTGCCGGATACCACATATTTCTTTTCTAATTGAGGAAGTTCTTGAAGCGGGGAAAACTTTTTCAAGAAACATTTTCTTTAGGTCATCCCAACTTGTAATAGAGCCAGGAGGAAGGTAAAATAACCAATCCTCAGCGATATCTGCTAGGGAGAAAGGAAAAGCTTTAAGTTTTACATGTTCTTCTGAAACCCCTTCAGGTTTCATGGTAGAGCAAAGGATATGAAATGCTTTTAAGTGTTTATGACGATCTTCACCTGCACGACCATGAAACTTTGGTAACAAATGAACTAAACCAGTTTTAAGCACAAAAGGAACATCTTCCTCAGGATATAAGATGCATGATGTTTGATTAGTGACATCTGGTGTAGCTAGTTCTTTTAATGTCTTTTCAGCCATGTTATGCAAATACTCAGAAGTTGAAGGTTTAGTTTCACTATTTATGCTATTAGCTAGAATATTATTATTATTATTATTATTATTATTATTATTATTATTATTATTATTATTATTATTGTCTAATAGTTTCTTAGATGATCTAACTAATTGATGAAATGTTCTATCTATTTCAGGATCAAAAGAATATAGTGGTTCGGGATTAGATCTAGTCATGCACAATACATCTATATATATTGTAACAAAATACTACAACTATGTAATAAAAGGAAAAAGTTATCATTTTAATTATGAAATGCTTAGAACATATATTTAAAAATTTAAAGATTTTTTATATTTATATTTTTTTTCAATGGTTGAAAATGAGATTACTAGAAAATGAATAAGAATATAATAAAGTGGAAAAAAATTTATTTTTTATATGTTCACATTCAACCAAACCTGAATATCTTCAATACACCTACAAAAGAATGTAAAATATATTAGATAATTGAATGCAAATAATTAGGCCAAATTTGACACGCTGTCGTTGTCGGGTCAAATAAAAAGTTAAATTAATATAGTATAAGGTGAACAACCTTAGTCGTCTCTCGAGGACCATAGTTCAATTAATTACACTCAATTTAGTTATAATAAAGGGGGGTTTTGTGTTGAGCTTGAAAGGAAAATTAAGTGATTATATGATAGTGCAAAAAGTAAATTTATGAGTAAGAATAATCAAATTTAGAAATAACCAACTCAAGGAATTAATAAGTATTTAGTTAACTAATCATTGATCATAAATATGATTAAATATAATTAATTTCTCAATCTTGAATCATTTGGAATCCCTAAATGATTATATTCTAGAAAATCTTGTAGAATTGAATTAATGAACTAATAAGAATAATCAATCGATATATTCTTATTAATTACTAAAATAAATTTAAAACCATAATTTGATTGAGTTAAGAAACTAAATAGAAATCTCTTATTTAGTGACTTAATCCTTGTTTTCAAATTGATTATTGATTAACCAACCAACATCAGTTTAGATTATAGATTGTTTAATTATATACCAATCGGTTATACACTTAAATAATCTACCATCATAAGTGTTTGAGAAACAAAGAAAAGTAATTATCTTCAATCAAAATATTAAGAGCAAGAACTCAAAGTTAACATAAAGAAAAATTAAATTCCTTGAGTTGATTTTAAAAGATTAAGCTTCCATGATAATTTTTAACAATGAAAGCTAATATTAAATTTACTAAAACTTTGATTATATAAGTAAATAACAAATAATAAAATTAACTTACTTGATATTGAGGAAGGGAAATGAAAACCATAACTTGAAGGATGGAATATAGAACAAGGAGATAAAGCAAGAGAAAGAACTAAAACTTAAGAAGCTAAAGCAAAGATATAGAATTGTAATGAAAACTAAAGCATGTATTTCTTATGTATTTCTTGTGTATCTTCCTTACAACTTCAAGCATCTATTTATAGGCAAGATATGATGATACTATACATTCATTTTCTGATTATTAATGCATTTTTTCAACATTGGTGGGCTTGAAATTACAATAATTCAAAAGAAGATAATGGTAGGTGTTGAAATTCATTCTCCTCTTTATCTTCTCCACTTTGTGAGTCCAATATAACCTTCTAGATGGCCGAATTTTGAAAAACATTCAACATGAAAGTTGTATATCTCTGTCTTATTGAGAATTTGGCGTAAGAATGGGGTCATTTGGACATCTAGAGCTCCAGATATGTGTATTTTGGTGAACTATGTCAATGCTGGTAGGACACATGGGGGCTGATTGATTCAAGTTCCATTTATTTATTTTTTTTTAGATGCAAAATAACTAAATTTGATCCTCATGAAGTAGCGCTCTGTCTTATCTTTCCATGGGCTCCCAGATTAGCCCATTTGGATCACAAAAGCCTAAGTTATGGCCAAAATAAGGCAAGATACTCAAGACACATACAAAAAATGAAAATTGAAACATATATACATAATACTTCAATTTAACTAAACAACATAAAACTTAATTAAAATACTATTATTAAACATAGTAATTATATAATAAACCCCAAGTGTAAAACTATAAGAAGTGTATTAAAATTGATTTATCACCACACCAATGAGTACTTCTTGCTACTTAGACAAAGATGAGAAGGGTAAGGACGTTGAAATAACAAAATACCGAGGTATGATTGGATCTTTACTTTACTTAATAGCTAGTAGACCCGATATTATGTTTGTGGTATGCATGTGTGCTAGATATCAAGCATGTCCTAAAGAATCACTTTTCACTTCCTAAAAAGAATTTTAAAATATCTTATGGGTACTCAAAATGTTGGCTTATGGTATCCCAAAGGCGTTGAATGTATTCTTGTTGGATATTCTGACTCTGAATTTGCCGGTTGCAAACGAGATAGAAAAAGTACCAGTAGTACTTGTCACATGCTTGAAAGTTCTCTTGTTTCTTGGCATAGCAAGAAGCAAGTAAGTGTCGTGTTATCCATAGATGAAGCAGAATATGTTGCAGCTGGGAGTTGTTGTGCTCAAATCCTATGTTTTGCTCAAATCCTAGATGAGACAACAACTTCTTGACTTTGGTGTTGTTCTTCAATATGTTGATACTTCCAAACAATTGGCGGATATTTTTATAAAGCCCCTCGCTAAAGAACAATTTATAAAAATTAGGAGGGAATTAGGAATTTTGGAAATAACAAATATTATTTAAAGTGTTTTTGAAAATATTTCAAAACCTTAAATCTTTGAAATTTTTGACAAAATATCTTGATGATACCTCTTAAAAAGGATTTTCTTTTAATTACTATATCTCAAAATCACTAAATCAATTCTTATTTTGAGAAATAAAATTCCTTCTTGAAAAATTTCTAAATCATATGATTAAATCAATGCTTACTTGTTTATCTATTCAATTGCAAAATCTCAAATTGATTTTCTAACAAAATATTTGCTAAAGAAATTAAGACATATTTTTTAACAAAATAATCTCTTAGGCATCACAAAGATCTCTAAAATAAATTGTCAAATAAACCTTGATTTTTTGGTGAAATTTCCATACCAACAAAATCATTGGTAAATTGATAAATCTCTTGCAAAATTAGTCTCTCATATAATTTCTCTAGATTGAAATCTTGATCAATATCTCTTGAGTCTCCATATAGCATTAATTGGATCATTTTATATTTACATAAACAAGAGACACCAAAAAGCTTGAAATTTAAATTCAAAAATTCAAATTCAAAATTTGAATTCAAAATTCAAAAGGAGACAAAGGCATGTGCTACTCTTTGCATTTCCCATGATCCCATTCTTGTGACTTCAAATGCCAAATCTCTATGCAATTCATGAGACTTCAATAGAGCTAAATGACAAAAGTTGATTTCCCAAGCACATTATTCCTTCTCATGAGCTTTCTTGTCCAAACAAAATGAATCGATTCCCATATAAGGTGAATCGATTCACACGAGATACAGTGCCCAAAATTGCCAAAATTTTGCTCAATGAATCGATTCCACCCTGACTGAATTGATTCACGCGTGCCCCTGACTCAAAAATCCCCTGTTTGAATAAAAATGAATCGATTCCTACCAATTATGAATCGATTCATATGCTGATGATGGGCCACACTCTCTGATTCATGAAGTATTAATTAAGCATAGCCTCTCTTTTCCTATAAAGGGAGCACCTGACTCCTCAGTCTCTCCACTCACTCTCCATCTCTCTTTCTTGAAACCTCCCTAATATTTTTCTTCCACTAAAAACCTTTAACAATCCATGGCTTTTTCTTTCAATCCAAGAAGAAAAAGAAAAGCTGACATTGTTGGATCCTCTGCTCCACAAACCACTGATATATCTAGATTATTTACCACACAAAACCAACTCTCAAGATATCTAGAACACTTTTTTGAGAAATCTCTCATTACCCCTCATTGGCTTGATTATCAACTCTTTCATGATAACTTCACCTTCTTTGAGATTCTCCAACAATAGCAGCTTGGTGAATTTGCTACCCTTCAAGAAAATTTCATTTATCCGGAATTAATTAGAGTCTTCTACTCCACTCTAAAAGTCACAAATAATTGTTACATAGCCAAGGTAAAAGGAGTCACCATCAACCTTGATGACCACACTCTTCATCTTGTAGGAAGGCTTCCATTAAGCAACAGTGATTTTAGTGGAAAAAGGCCCATACCGGAATGGAATTACAACCCTCTAGAGGCGAGAACTTTTCTAAGCCTTTCCTCCGCCGCAACAAGTACAGTGGGTCAAATGGATATAGAGCACCGACTTCTTCACTATTGCTTGGTGAAAATACTACTTCCAAAAGGAAGTAATAACGCAAGGGTAAGTGAGTCACAAATTATCTTACTTTAGGCTATGTTGCATCAAAAAGAAATCAATTGGATTGCACTCATAAAGAAACATATGGTTGATGCTCAAAAACTCACCCGCCTTCCAAATGTTGTCTTAATCACTAAACTCCTTTATCATTTTAATGTTGATTTATCAAATGAAGTTAAGGAGTTAGTTGGTTTGAAAGGTTTAATTTTTGGACCACACCTCACTAAAATGGGATGGACCTTTCGAAATGAAGAATGGCATTACTCTCCTCCAAACGCACTCAGTGAAGATGAAGCGCATTCTGAACATGAAACTCAACCTCAAGCACATACACCTCCTCCAAACCTCAATGACGAGTTTTTCAATAGGTTAACTAACCACTTTGATAATCGCTTTGATGCAATGAATGCTTGTTTTGACACCTTGGAGAATAATATGAATACCCGCTTCAACCAAATGGAGGATTCCATGATCACTCAATACAATGAACTCAATCAACAATTCTCGGAGTTTAAATTTTTCAATCCATAAGCTAGAACTTGTTGTATTTCTCTGTTTAGTTTGAGTATTTTATGATCATGTTCCTACTTTTAATCATTCAATAAAATTGCTTTCATGTTTACTAAATCCTTTAAGTTTTTGATGATGCCAAAGGGGGAGAAATATCTCTTTAAATATCTCTTTAATTTTTGGTATCTTGAAAGATTATCATTGCATTAATTATATAAATCATTCTTGCGGTATCCATTGCATAATAAAGGGGGAATATTATATGCAAAAATATCTTGTAAATGGTATCAAATTGCATTAGAAAGGGGGAGTATTATTGTTTGTCAAAAACTTGTATTATATATTGTGTAGCTAACACCCCAAGAGATGAACACTTGTTGTCATCATCAAAAAGGGGGAGAATGTGTTTACATGTTGCAACAGGTTTTTATAATGACAAACAAGATTCAAGATCAAACATAAGAATTACGGACAAATTAATTATGGTCGATGATGCAAAAATGATGAACTCCAAAAAGAAAGATTCAAGGCATTTAAAGAGGCTCAAATCTAGTTGAATAAACTCATCAAAATGCCAAAAGACCAAAACAACATGACCTTATGCAATAACATGTGAAAAGGAGTATCAAAAACATCAAAAATGGACCATCAGCATGATGAATCGATTCCCCAAGACCCCTGAATCGATTCATGCGTAATAACAGGCCTAGGATATGATTTTTTAATCATTGAATCGATTCACTAAGCCACTGAATCGATTCACACATGATGAAAAGGCTTAGGATGTGAAATTTTGGTGATTGAATTGATTCATCCCAACCCCGAATCGATTCATGCAAAATTAAAATGCCCAAGATGTGTTTTTAATTGATTGAATCGATTCACACCATATTGAATCAATTCATACGTTCTAAATTGCCCAGAATCTTCAAATTTTCATGGATGAATCGATTCATATTTCTTGTGAATAGATTCATACGTTATTTTAAGCCCAAATACACTAAATGAATCGATTCGTGAATAGATTCATTCAATGCAAATTTGAATTTCAAATTTTGAACGTTGACAGAGTTGCAAGAAACATGAAAACTTCACGCTGCTCCAAAAATCAAACAATCAAGCTGCCAATTTACAGATTCAAGGTCAAGAAACTTATGCATGGAAGCAAGAAACTTAAATCATGAAATGTTTTGTAGATTTATGTTTCTGAGGGAATTAAAAATTGGATAAATTGCATGCACCCTTGCCTATAAATAAAAGAGAAGTTGGAAGCTGAAGACACACCAAGCATTCATACGAAAATCACATTGCTTCTCTTTATTTGTTCTTCAATTCTTGGCAAATTACTCTCTGTTTCTATTTTGGCAAATTATTTTTGAGAGTTACTTAGTGAGCAAAATAATTTTTGAGTGCTAAAACTTGTATATCCTCTCTTTGAGAGTTATTATTTTGAGAAAGCTTCAACTTATACATCCACTCTTTTGGAGAGTTATCCTTGTATACTTAAACACCAAAAATCCTATAGTTTGGGTTGGGCTTTAACCTTGTAAGATTGTGAGATTGAGAGATTGGGTGGGTTACCCTTGTACTTGTGGGAATTGGACTCTTGAGTGTGGGACACTAGGAAGCTTTAATTGCTCAAAGTTGTAATCTCTAATTTCATATTGGAATCCTTCAAGTGGGTTGCTTGAAGGTGAGACGTACACCGGGGTGGTGGAACTCGTTATATCAGTTTACAAATCTCTCTATCCCTACACTCTCTTATATTTGCTCATATAAATTGCCTACTAAATTGTTAGAATTCACTTGAAATATTTATACTCTTATATTGTTTGGTACATTGTTAGTTATCTTCTTCAAGCATTGTTATTAAAGAATCAAATTCAAAAGCATTCTAAGAAAAATTTTTAATACTCAATTCACTCCCCCTCTTGAGTAGTTGAGGCCACTTGGTTAACATTTCCAACACTGAATCCTGATGTTTAATGGTTTTATGATGTATTTACAACAACTTAGAATCCATTATGGGACGGATGCGACGCTAATAAAGTTGTCTATCTCCCTACTTGCTTAGACCTAGAAATTAGATTACAATATATCAAAAGGGTGTTTTAATCATATGGTTAAGTTTTGGGTTTGACTATGCATAAAGATAACTGAATTCCAACGAACCTGTATTGTGCAAAGAGATTTATGGTTCAGCTTAGGTTAGGATGCGTGAAAATTAAATGTTGTGTTGATGGTTGCATGTTGTTCCGCAATGAGTATATTGACAAGAGTGTGACTAAATGTGTTCTTTGTAACAAAGAATGCTACAAAATCATTACAAGATAAGGAAGAGTAAAGAAAACTACTAAGAGAAAGATGTGGTACTTTCCAATAACACTATCCCTACAACATTTGTCTCCACAACAAAGCACATGTGTTGGCATGCTCACACTATGTAAAGAGGGACTTTTGTGCAATCCGTTAGATGGAAAGGCATGACAGCATTCTGATGGTTTGTACTCAGTTTTCGAAAGACCCTCACAATGTGTAACTTGGGTTATGTATAAGTGAATTCAACCTATTGGGCCAATATGGTAAGGCATACTCTTGTTGGCCAATAATACTTGCTTCGTACAATCTACCACTTGAGATGTGTATGAAGGAAGAGGTAATATTCCTAACAGTCCTTGTTCTAGGACCGGATAATCCTAGGGTGAAAATTGATGTCTTCCTACAACCGTTATTAGAAGAGTTAACAGAACTGTGGAGTATTGGGGTTTTGACTAATGATGTGTCTTTGAAGAATAATTTCATGATGAAGGTTGCCTTAATATAGACTATGAATGACTTCCCTCCCTATAGAATGTTGTTTGGGTGGTCGACTTCAGGAAAACTTGTTTGTCATGTTTGCATAGAAAACACTGAAGGGAATTCTCTTAGTGGAAGCAGGAAAACAAGTTATTTTGACTATCATAGAAAACTCCTATCATCGAATCATCAATAGAGGAGAAAATGAACTTTTTTCATGAAGAATAAGGTTTTTAATGATCCATCACCGCCTAGGTTATCTAGTGAATAAGTATAGGAAAGTGTTTGAATATCCCTTTATTTGGGATAAGAAGGTTGAAAAGTTTATCGGTTATGGCAAGGAACATAATAGGATCAAAAAAGTATATTCTGGACATGATGCACATAACATGAAACGTTTTCATGAATATTTTTGACATGGTGATGAATATAAAAGGAGGACAAAGGACCCTAAAAAATTCATTTAAACTTTCCAATTTCGTGCTTAAGAAAGGAACTAGAGTTGAAGGATATGGGACACGCAAAAATTTTTAAACTGCATGCTAAATATGCTTTAATAAAATCGTAAAGGATTGTTGTTTGTGAGTGGGTGAAGGGTTTGATGAAGCCTAATGGGCTTCAAATTTAAGTAAATATGTCGACAGGAAAAGAGCTACGTTGTTTGATATGAAAAGCCATGATTGTTATGTGTTTATGCAATACAGATTTGATGCATTACAAAAACCAATTTGGAAGTAACTAGTTAAGTTGAGTCACTTCTTCAGAGAGTTGAAAATGACTTCCATGAATGAGCAAATACTCGTACAGATGTGGGAAAGCATTTTGGTGTTATTTTATAAGCTTGAACAAAATTTTCCCATAGGCTTCTTTGACTCAATGGAGCATTTTCCAATTCATTTTCATTATGAGGCTAGCATCGATGGTCCTATGCAATATCATTGGATGTATCCATTTGAGAAGTAATTCTAATTTCTTTTATAAATCATCAGTTATAATGATTCAATATTTGTCTAATTTGAATTTGTGGTTTTAATTTTCTTTAAGTGTTACATTCCTTTATCCTTTAAATGACAAATTGAAGAATAAAGCATGCTTTGAGGCATCTATTTGTGAGAGATACTTAGTGGAAAAAATGACCACTTTTGCTTCATTCTACTTTCAACCAATATAGACACAAGAAGGACTAGAATCCCACATAACCTTGAGGTTAGTGTAAGTTTTATCTTGAATGAACAAATCTTGATATTTAACTATCCTAGTCTACTTGCCAGCAAGGCCACTGTTTATTACAAGGATGATAGAGACCTCAAGGTGGGTCACTTATACATTCTTAAAAACTATAAAGTTAAGTCTATCTTGAGTAAGTTATTCATTTACATGTGGGTAATGGTCAGTTTCTTTTAAACAATAAATCCATCTAGTTCTAACTGAACTTATTTAATTTAACAACATGTATGTAGATTTTCTAAGGGAAATGCAAGCTGATATAACTGATGATCAAATAAGACATCAAATATCATCCCATTCTATCGCTTGGTTTACACAACATGTGAGACATTTTAAATTATATTTACATGTTTATTACAGTTTAATTATTAACAACACCTTTATTTATATATTAATTTAATTGTTTGCTATGGCTCATTCTCTTAGATTCAAGACCCCATAAACCAAATTGAAGATCCTTTACTCATTACCTTGTCCTAGGGATCAATGAGAAGTATTACAAAATGACCAATTTACTTTGTAAACAACTATAAGTTTAATATCTTTAATTGGAGTGAAGGAATGTGAACAACTAACTACAAGGTTTGTGTTGAAGGAACAAACGGACAGTTGGAGAAGGACTTTTATGGTGTGTTAAAAGATATTTTTGAAGTTTAGTATATCAAACAACTCACCAAAAAAATTAGTCTATTCAAGTATAATTGGATTAACAACATCATTGGTCAAGGAACAAAGGTTTACAACAAATATGGTTTAGTTAAAGTCAAGGAACTATAAAGTATACGATCCTTTTAAAAGTTTTGCCTAACAGGCAGAACAAATGTATTACACAAAATTTCCAAAAGGTCAACAAGATTGGTATGCAATTATCAAAATCAAGGCATGAAGTCAAATAACTGACAATGTGACCAATGAGGTTGAGGATGCATATCAGCTTGCTCCAACCGAACTTCATGAGTTCTATGTTATGTTGCATATTGATCCAGTGACTTCCAATAATACACTTGTGCAAAACAGGGATGAACAAATTAGTAAACCTTCATACCATAATCACAACCATTTGGGAGGAAATCTTAATAATAAAGACCAGACAGAAAATGAAACAAAGAGTGAAGATTACTGTGAGGGTGAATTTGAAACTGAAACCGATAGAGTACATTTAATATGGTAGGAGATATTGTCGCGGTCACGATCTTGTCGGGGGAACAGATATATGTTTTTTAAGTCATCAATTGCCCAAATTCATTATATTAAAATGAATGGGTGAAGATCATATGTATATCTTTAAATGAGACCTACATTTAGAAACATAAAGAGTTGTTTGGCCAAACAATTTCACAGAATACTCATCTCTAGATGAAATGTTTATATATATAAAGATTCCATAAGCAACTCTCTATTTTGGTAAAGTATCTACAGCTAAAGTTGCTTTAAGGAGAACCGGTGATCTCAGCAACCCATGCAACAAATTTATATAATGTTGTATTTAATTAAATATACCTAACACTATGCCTAATATATAGAAAAGCACACCATTTTTACTTTGTTATTTATTACATAAAGTAGTCAAATTAGTTATCCAAATATATAATAGTACTAATTAAATATCTCAAATATGATTAATTGTCATCAAATAAATCTTCTAAAAATTGATTTGTCAATTACATTGGTTCCTAAATCTTTACTTAAATGTTAAATTGCAGTAAAAATTAATTGTTTTAATTATTAAAAATAATATAATACTAATAAATATAATAACTGTAACATTTTTTTAATTTTTCTTTTCTTCTCCCTATTCTCTTTCTTAATTCCCAAGCCATTTCACTTTCTTTTCTTTTATTGCTTAGCAAGGCATGGCCCCTCTTTTCTTTATGCATTATTCTCTCTCCCGTACATTCCCGATCTCTTGTGCATACTCTCTGCCTCCACATCTCACTCTCTGATCCTATTTTTTCCTTGCTCACGTTTCCCTCTCTCTAACGTCTCAAGTCTCTCATTTCTCTTAATCTCTCTTAACACTCTTTTCTTTTGCAACAAGCACCTGACCTTTTTATTTTATTTCGCTCTCGCCTCGTGTAACACCCTTGGTTAGATAAGACAAATCCTTCTGTAGGTTCATCCCATTTAACTGAGAGTGTTAACAGTTTTTAGAAAAAGTGAATATATTTTTTTTTTAAATAAATACGTGGCAAATCAGCGGAAGTAACATTGTATAAATCACATAGTCATTCACAAACTGTAAATAAATGTACTCTTAACAGAATAGGGCACGCAGGCACCCTTAAATATTATACAGTCATCCGGTGTCTGATTATAAACGTTCTATTCCTAGTGATTATTCTCACTGGGTTCAGCGTACTGCTGATCTTCACACTCGGGTTCTTGAGTTTCTAATTCCTCTGAAAAATGTTCAACAGTAAGGGTGAGTATAACCCAAGACCCTGATTGGTTCATCCGATGCGGACATAATCCAGTTAACATACAATGTCACATATATCATACATTTAGCATATTTATAACAATCAAGCATGTTATCATCATATAATCATATATTTAGCATGTTCACAATTATAACAATCAGATATGCTGTAATGAATGCATGAGTTCGGATTATGATTTATCTTTGGTTAAGTCTCATGATGCATGTGGGCCCAATAAATCAATCCATCATCATCCTTTCATTCTTTGGATTCCATCCTGCTCAAGTTATTTCTTGGGCACAAAGTTTCCATTCTAGAGCGATCGGAGCTCACCAAGTCCCCTTTCTTTTATCATATGGTACGAATGAACTCATAGGTTCTCATCATTATATATATCATTTCATCTTGGGACTTGGCTCTTCACGATCATAGATACATCCCGTCATTTAGTCGAAGTACACCAGAATTACTCGTCACACCCGGCTATCAGGGCGCGACTCTGATGCCATTGGGTTGCCGTTCCAGTTGTACTCCCAAGATTCTTCTACTGAGATCGAACGTGAATGTCCTCCAGCGTACCAGGTGTATGCTCTAGTTTTTCTTCTTCAAAACATATTTTCATGATGCGAAATGCATTATTCTTATCATTAGATCCCTGGGTATCTTATGTGTTTCCAGTCTCATCATATCATTTAATCCTTGTAAGATATTCGTTTATTATTTTTAGAAATATATATATTATATACATATTCTTTCATAAAGAGTAAAATAATGTATACTTTATGTATTTATACATAATTTAGATGTTTAACAAAGTATAATGATGATAAAAATAATAATAAGGATAACAATATTAAGTTTGACAAGAAATAATGATAATAAAGGAATA
The DNA here is from genome assembly GCA_037962975.1 of Clitoria ternatea. NCBI lineage: Eukaryota > Viridiplantae > Streptophyta > Magnoliopsida > Fabales > Fabaceae > Clitoria > Clitoria ternatea. Next base: position 98,939,672 of record CM075674.1, on the reverse strand, counting down.
AGAATATCATTTATAGCTTACCAATAACTTAAATAAATATTAAAAATAGGTTTCCAATTGAGATTTCAAGTGAAAAACACTAAAATAGAGTTTTCCGAGTGAAACATAGGTAAATCCGAGTGAAATATGTATGATTCCGAGTGGAATCATACAGAGAGGGGTTCTTCAAGCGATCTGGTTCAAAATCCGAGTGAAATGACACTGGAAAAACTGTTTTCCGACTGGAACAGCTTAAATCCGAGTAGAAATGAGTTAAATCCGAGTAGAAATATTGATTTCCAAAAGAAAGGTTTAATATTGAGTGAAAAATTGAGTTTTCCGAGTAGAATTATGAGTTTACCGAGTTATATTAATTAAAAGGGCTCTGTCTGAATAAGAATCATGCGGATAAAGTGAAAACCGAGTAAGATAATCCTGATTCCGAGTGAAATCAGGTTTTGGAAGGGTCTTCTGGTGAGTTGTCTTTATAAACCGAGTTGCATCAAGTGAAAGGACTATCTTTAGTGAAAAATATCAATTTGCTGAGTGAAATAATTGTTTTGGCCGAGTGAAATGAATAGAAAGCTACTGTCCGAGTTAAATAATGATGTTTCTGAGTGCATTTACTAATAAGGGGTTCTGAGTAAAGGCAAATATATTTTCTGAGTGGTATTAAGTCAAAATCCGAGTGAGATATAACTTGGGAGTTGCTGTCCGAGAGAAATATAGTGTTTACCAAGTGAAATACTATGTTATCCGGGTGAAATCAAATGAAAGGCTAATATCTGAGTATAAGTAAGCAAATCCGAGTATATATATATATATATATATATATATATATATGCAAATCCGAGTATAAATAAGCAAAACCAGTTGGATTATCATAAAAACCGAGTAGAATAACATGTTATCATATTTATTTCACTGGAATCCACACGGTACCCATGCTTTCTTAGTAATTTCAGTGCAATCAATACATGTCATATCACAATTCACTCGGTAACAGATATATATATATATATATACATGCATATACATACAATAATTTCAAGCATTTCATACATACTGGACCTATCCTCACTCGGTTTTCCCACAAGGCACCCAAGAATATACCCCCTTACCTCGAATGAAGCTCCTGGAGGAGAAGAAAGAGACTCCCTTTACTGTCCTGCCTGGAATCCGAGTGAAACAGAGAGGAAAGGAGAGGAAGAGAACTTGCTGGGAAGAAGAGTGATGAAGTGTTTGGTTCGTGTGTGTAGTGTGAGGTCTGAGGACCTTCAGCTCGTTTAAATAGAGAGGAAATGAGTGGGGAGACAAGTGGGAGACATCGATTGGAGAATTAGGTGGGATAATGGAGCCTTTTGACTCCTTTTACAGTCAGCTTTGCATTAGATTGGGATAAAATATATAAAGTTATCATAATGGATGCAACTTTCTCCTCTGATTGGTTCGTTGTGCCAATCATTCTTGGCTTTATATGATTAAGTGGGTTGACCACTATCTAAAGTGGAATTCAGTGTTGGCAAAGAGGCCGGTATCACATGTGAGGGCGGTATTGAATTATGAGGGCGGCATGGAGTGAAGAAGACGGTGTTGAATGTGAAGGCGGAGTGAAGTGAGGGCGGAGTGAAGTTGTGAGGCGGTATAAAGTGTTAAGGCGGTGTGGAATGTGAGGCAGTATAGAGTGTTAAGGCGGTGTGGAATGTGAGGCGGTATAGAGTGTTAGAGCATCATTGAATGTGAGGCGGTATGGAGTGTTAGGGCGGTATTAAATTATGAGGGCGGAGTGCAGCATGAGGGCGGAGTGAAATGTTAGGGCGGAGTGCAATGTGAGGCGGAGTGTAGTGATTTGAGGGACAACGTCCATGCAAGAAGGCTGTGTTGAGTGTGAAGTAAGAAATAGAGGACGGTATGTGTGAAGGAGTTAAAGACTCCGTCTGTGGAAAGTGGGCGGTGTTGTGAGGCTACAAAGAGATCGGTTTTGGTGAACGCCGTCTCAGAATTGTTTGGTGTGCACATCGGTTTAAGAACAACTTCCTCTAGCCGGTGTGACTCCTAATGTAAGGACGGATCTAGTAGCCATCCGGTGTGTACATATGCTCATTCGGTGTGGTGTAAGTAAGCAAATCTTTTCTTACTTCAGCCATCCGATGTGACATAGAAGACATCGGATGGTTATGACATCGGATCGCTTGAGCGAAATCCGATTCGCTTGAACGAATCCGCCCTTCATGGCTCGGAATTCTTCCAAAACTGACTCAACACTTGCTTTCTCACTCGGTAATGGTTCAGCCTCTCTATATTTTTCTCGGAATGGTTCCTTCTTCCATTTCCACTCGGATCTTTAAGTAATTACATAAGAACCGTTCAGAATACTTCCATAATGCATCCCACTCGGTAAGAAGCATCAGATCAACATAAACTAGGTATTAAAGCTTTCTTTCACTCGGAATACTTCAATCAGAGCAATTTCCTTCGGAAAAGAAGTACTTGGCAAGGCTTGACTCGGAAATGAGTCATTCCGGGGTGTTTTCACTCAGAATTGCATCTCAGGTCAGGATTCCACTCGGTGGTAGTCCCTTCAGTCATGTTTTACTCGGAAAACATGACTCTGGCTCGAAATTCCATCCTTCACTAAGAATTCCTGATCCTTCACTCAGAATTCTTCTCTGTCACTCGGAACAGAGCCCTTTTCACTCGATTTTTGCATCTTTTCACTAATATTCCATATAAATTCCATTATTAAGTGCAAGAATGATATTTTTGAGGTACCATAGACCATCAACAAGGTATATATTGACTTATTCTTGCTTACAAACCTTCCATAATCAAAATTTACAAGGATAAAATTGTTTCTAAAAACAGGGATGTTACATTCTCCCCTCCTTTTAGAAATTTCGTCCCGAAATTTAAAGCTAAAACAATTGAGGGTACAATTCTCTCATTTTCTCCTCAATTTCCCAAGTAGCATCCCCATCATCTGTCTGACTCCAAACTACCTTGACCAAAGGGATTTCTTTGCCTCTTAGTTGTTTGAGACGTCGGTCAGCAATCTTAACTGGCGATGCTTCGAAGGTAAGATTTTCCTTCAGAACAAATTGATCAGGGCTTAGAACATGATCAGGGCTTGGTACATATTTGCGGAGTTGAGAGACATGAAATACATTATGAAGATTTGTCAGCTCGGGTGGCAGAGCAATGCGGTACGCATGAGTTCCTATCTTTTGCAAAATCTGATAGGGTCCTACGTATCTGGGGCTTAACTTCTTGGCCTTCAAAGCTCTTCCTACTCCAGTGGTAGGAGTAACTTTGAGAAATACATGGTCACCTTCTTTAAATTCTAATGGCTTCCGTCGCTTGTCATAGTAACTCTTTTGTCTATCTTGCAAAGCCTTCATTGCCATTTGAATCCTCTGAACTTGTTCTGTTGTTTTCTGAACGATCTCTGGTCCAATTATTGTTTTCTCACCAGTTTCATACCAACATAAAGGTGTACGGCACTTTCTTCCATACAAAGCTTCATATGGAGCCATTCCGATGCTTGTATGATAACTGTTGTTGTAAGTGAATTCAATAAGTGGGAGATACTCTTGCCAACTTCCACCATGTTCCAATACACAAAGACGTAACAAATCTTCAAGAGTCTTGATCGTTCTTTCTGATTGTCCGTCTGTCTGTGGGTGGTATGCGGAACTTAACTTCAGACGAGTTCCTAGAGCTTGTTGCAGGCTCTTCCAAAACTGTGATGTGAAACGAGGATCTCGATCAGACACAATTGCAGTGGGAGTACCATGTAATCGTACAATTTCCTTGATATAAATCTGGGTGAGTTTTTCTAGGGAATACTTCATATTGACAGGAATGAAGTGAGCGGTCTTTGTTAATCGATCCACGATTACCCAAATAGCATCACATCCAGCTGATGTTCTGGGAAATCCACTCACGAAGTCCATAGCAATCTCATCCCATTTCCATTCTGGAATATCCAGAGGATGAAGGGTCCCACTTGGTCGTTGTTGTTCCGCTTTTACCTTCTGACACATCAGGCAAGCTGTTACGTATTCAGCGATATCCCTTTTCATTCCTTGCCACCAGAATAATTTCTTCAAGTCCTGGTACATTTTGGTTGATCCTGGGTGGATGCTGTACTTACTCTTGTGTGCTTCATCCAGGATAGATCTCTTAAGATCTGCGTTGACTGGAATACAGAGCCTCTGTTGATACTTGATCACTCCATGTTCATCTTTGCTAAACTCTGAGACTCCTTCTTTTGTCTTTTCTGCTAGATCTTGTAATTCCTGGTCATTGGCTTGAGCTTCTTTGATTTGTTCCAAGAAATCATTGGAAATTCTTAGCATTCCAACCATAAGGCTTCCCCTTTTTGGTATTACTGCTAGGTTCAAATCGCGAAACTGTTCAATCAATTCTAACTCCTTCGTCATCATGTATGAGAGACGTAAAGCCTTTCTACTGAGTGCATCAGCCACAACATTAGCTTTCCCAGGATGGTATCGGAGTTCAAAATCGTAATCTTTGATGAATTCCATCCATCTACGTTGTCGCATATTCAACTCCTTCTGGTCAAATAGATACTTCAAGCTTTTGTGATCACTGAAGACTTCGAAGTAGGTACCATACAGGTAGTGTCTCCAGATTTTCAAGGCAAACACAACAGCAGCTAATTCCAAATCATGTGTGGGATAATTAACTTCATGGGTTCTTAGCTGTCTTGAAGCATAAGCAACAACTTTCCTTTCTTGCATTAGGACACATCCTAGTCCTTGTTTTGACGCATCACAGTACACTTCATATGGCTTGGCAGGATCTGGCAAAATCAACACAGGTGCGCTAGTGAGTCGTTGGCGTAACTCCGTAAAACTGCTTTCACACTTATCAGTCCATTCGAATGGTTGATCTTTACGAGTCAGCTTAGTTAAAGGTGCTGCAATTCGAGAGAAATTCTCGATGAATCGATGATAATATCCAGCCAGTCCAAGGAAACTGCGGATTTCCGTCACATTCTTAGGTCGTTCCCAACTTAGTACAGCTTCTACCTTTGTAGGGTCCACAGCAATTCCTTCCTTAGAAATGACATGTCCTAAGAATTTCACTTCCGTCAACCAGAATTCACATTTTGAAAACTTAGCGTACAATTGTCTTGCACGCAAAGTGTTCAGAACAATTCGAAGATGCTCCTCGTGTTCCTCATGGCTCTTGGAGTAAACGAGAATATCGTCAATGAATACGACCACGAATGTGTCCAAGTACTCATGGAAGATTCGGTTCATGTATCCCATAAAGACTGCAGGTGCGTTTGTAACTCCAAAGGGCATAACAAGGTACTCATAGTGCCCATATCGTGTTCTAAATGCCGTTTTGGGTACATCGTCTTTCTTTACCCTGATTTGATGATAGCCTGATCGCAGATCAATCTTCGAGAAGATAGTGGCTCCTCGTAGTTGGTCCATCAAATCATCAATTCTTGGGAGAGGGTATCGATTCTTGATCGTAGCTTTATTTAACTGACGATAGTCAACACATAATCGCATACTGCCATCCTTCTTTTTGACTAGAAGAACTGGTGCTCCCCAAGGTGAGACACTGGGTCTAATCATTCCTTTCTCTAGAAGTTCTTCTAATTGTTCTTTGAGCTCACTGAGTTCCTTGGGTGACATCCGGTAAGGAGCAATAGAAATTGGTCCCACGCCCGGTGTAATATCGATACTGAATTCGACTTCTCGCTCTGGAGGTAATTCGCTTATATCCTCAGGGAATACTTCTGGAAATTCTTGAACAACAGGAATCTGTCCAAGTTGAGGAGTGGCCTTACTTTCAGTTTCAGTAAGGATCATGTATAGTTGGATTTCTTTTGAACTTACCTTTTCTGAGTTAACAAGGCAAGAATCTGTGACTTGATCATATTCAGATGTAGCAGACCCGTGAGAGATGGATCTATTATGACAGTCAATCAGAATATGATTGGCAGCAAGCCAATTCATCCCTAGAACAATGTCTAGATCAATCAAAGGTAAACATATCAGATCTACCTGATAAGCTTTCCCTTCGATGTTAAGAGGACATTCTAGACATATACGAGTAGAGCAAATGGGCTTATTGGCGGCAGTTGTGACAATCATTTGATAGGGCAGAGAGGTTGTAGGAAGCTTTAAATGTTTTACACAATTCTCAGATATGAAAGAATGAGTGGCTCCATAATCATATAATACATTTAATAGAGTACTTCCTATAAAGTATGTACCTTGCACAAGATCGTTCTCTTGTGATACTTCTGCACCATTCATGGTAAAAACTCTGGCATTTTCCCCTGGCCTTCCGGTTGAGTTATTTCCGGGCCTTCCAGGATTATTGTTCTGTCTGAAGTTGTTGTTGCGGGGAACATTCTGTACTCTTGGGGCATTATTTGCAGGGGTATTTGTAGCAGGTCCTCTATTCCCTTGGCCTGTTGGTCGCACTACCTGTCTTTGAGTCGTCTGTTGCTGGTTGTTAGTATTTTTAAACCAACAGTCAGCATCACGATGTCCAGTCCGTCCACAAATTGTGCAGGCTCTACAATTTACTGTCATATGTGGTCCTCCGCAAATATAGCATTTCAGGTTCCGATTGTTCCCTTGATCTTTTGAAGGATTTCGGTTAGCTGAGTAAGGTGATCGGGAATATGGTCGATCTCCTCGAAAATCCCTTCTTTGTTGTTGGTCTGGCATACGTCGCTCTGGCCCATGATTAGACGTTCCAGGTCGTCAAAGATTAGAGGTGTTCTCAAATATACGACATCTGTCAACCAAAGTAGTGAATTGGGTAATTTGTTGACAACATATGGCTTGGCGAATCTCTTGTCGTAGCCCTGCCTCAAACTTTGCACATCTTGATGCTTCTCCCATATGAGTGTAGTAGGGACAACATTTTGCCAGTTCATCAAACTTAGCAGCATACTCCCCAACAGTCATATTTCCTTGTTTCAGATTGAAGAACTCCTGCTCTTTTTGCCTCCTTATGTCTTCGGGGAAATATTTAGCGAGAAATTCTGTCTTAAATCGTCCCCAAGTAATGATATGCCCATCAGTAGCTAGTCTGACTCTAGCATGAGTCCACCAGTGTTCTGCTTCTCCAACCAGCATGAAGACAGCAAAGGTTACACAATCCTCATCAGAACATCGCATAGCGACAAAAATCTTTTCAAGATGTTCAATCCATAGTTGTGCTCCTTCTGGATTGAAGCCCCCTTTGAACTGCGTAGGATTGTTCCTTTGAAAATCAGCTAATCCTTGTCTAACAGGAGCATGAGGTAACTCTTGTCTTTCTATTACCTCCACAATTCTGGTGAGAAGATTCTCCATCACGTGATTGTTGTTTTGGCGTGCCATTAGGAATTTGCTGAAAGAATATCAACAAATAGATTCAGGGTATACGTTATGTGGAGTATTCCACATAGGATTTTTAATCTAGGAGTGTTATGGACTGTTCAATATTTCTATCAGAGTACGTGGAAACCTAATGGTTCACTCCACAAGCTTAATGAATCGACTATGCTCTGATACCACCTTTGTAACACCCTTGGTTAGATAAGACAAATCCTTCTGTAGGTTCATCCCATTTAACTGAGAGTGTTAACAGTTTTTAGAAAAAGTGAATATTTTTTTTTTTAAAATAAATACGTGGCAAATCAGCGGAAGTAACATTGTATAAATCACATAGTCATTCACAAACTGTAAATAAATGTACTCTTAACAGAATGGGGCACGCAGGCACCCTTAAATATTATACAGTCATCCGGTGTCTGATTATAAACGTTCTATTCCTAGTGATTATTCTCACTGGGTTCAGCGTACTGCTGATCTTCACACTCGGGTTCTTGAGTTTCTAATTCCTCTGAAAAATGTTCAACAGTAAGGGTGAGTATAACCCAAGACCCTGATTGGTTCATCCGATGCGGACATAATCCAGTTAACATACAATGTCACATATATCATACATTTAGCATATTTATAACAATCAAGCATGTTATCATCATATAATCATATATTTAGCATGTTCACAATTATAACAATCAGATATGCTGTAATGAATGCATGAGTTCGGATTATGATTTATCTTTGGTTAAGTCTCATGATGCATGTGGGCCCAATAAATCAATCCATCATCATCCTTTCATTCTTTGGATTCCATCCTGCTCAAGTTATTTCTTGGGCACAACGTTTCCATTCTAGAGTGATCGGAGCTCACCAAGTCCCCTTTCTTTTATCATATGGTACGAATGAACTCACAGGTTCTCATCATTATATATATCATTTCATCTTGGGACTTGGCTCTTCACGATCATAGATACATCCCGTCATTTAGTCGAAGTACACCAGAATTACTCGTCTCACCCGGCTATCAGGGCGCGACTCTGATGCCATTGGGTTGCCGTTCCAGTTGTACTCCCAAGATTCTTCTACTGAGATCGAACGTGAATGTCCTCCAGCGTACCAGGTGTATGCTCTAGTTTTTCTTCTTCAAAACACATTTTCATGATGCGAAATGCATTATTCTTATCATTAGATCCCTGGGTATCTTATGTGTTTCCAGTCTCATCATATCATTTAATCCTTGTAAGATATTCGTTTATTATTTTTAGAAATATATCTATTATATACATATTCTTTCATAAAGAGTAAAATAATGTATACTTTATGTATTTATACATAATTTAGATGTTTAACAAAGTATAATGATGATAAAAATAATAATAAGGATAACAATATTAAGTTTGACAAGAAATAATGATAATAAAGGAATAAGAATATCATTTATAGCTTACCAATAACTTACATAAATATTAAAAATAGGTTTCCAATTGAGATTTCAAGTGAAAAACACTAAAATAGAGTTTTCCGAGTGAAACATAGGTAAATCCGAGTAAAATATGTATGATTCCGAGTGGAATCATACAGAGAGGGGTTCTTCAAGCGATCTGGTTCAAAATCCGAGTGAAATGACACTGGAAAAACTGTTTTCCGACTGGAACAGCTTAAATCCGAGTAGAAATGAGTTAAATCCGAGTAGAAATATTGATTTCCAAAAGAAAGGTTTAATATTGAGTGAAAAATTGAGTTTTCCGAGTAGAATTATGAGTTTACCGAGTTATATTAATTAAAAGGGCTCTGTCTGAATAAGAATCATGTGGATAAAGTGAAAACCGAGTAAGATAATCCTGATTCCGAGTGAAATCAGGTTTTGGAAGGGTCTTCTGGTGAGTTGTCTTTATAAACCGAGTTGCATCAAGTGAAAGGACTATCTTTAGTGAAAAATATCAATTTGCTGAGTGAAATAATTGTTTTGGCCGAGTGAAATGAATAGAAAGCTACTGTCCGAGTTAAATAATGATGTTTCTGAGTGCATTTACTAATAAGGGGTTCTGAGTAAAGGCAAATATATTTTCTGAGTGGTATTAAGTCAAAATCCGAGTGAGATATAACTTGGGAGTTGCTGTCCGAGAGAAATATAGTGTTTACCGAGTGAAATACTATGTTATCCGGGTGAAATCAAATGAAAGGCTAATATCTGAGTATAAGTAAGCAAATTCGAGTATATATATATATATATATATATATATATATATATGCAAATCCGAGTATAAATAAGCAAAACCAGTTGGATTATCATAAAAACCGAGTAGAATAACATGTTATCATATTTATTTCACTGGAATCCACACGGTACCCATGCTTTCTTAGTAATTTCAGTGCAATCAATACATGTCATATCACAATTCACTCGGTAACAGATATATATATATATATATACATGCATATACATACAATAATTTCAAGCATTTCATATATACTGGACCTATCCTCACTCGGTTTTCCCACAAGGCACCCAAGAATATACCCCCTTACCTCGAATGAAGCTCCTGGAGGAGAAGAAAGAGACTCCCTTTACTGTCCTGCCTGGAATCCGAGTGAAACAGAGAGGAAAGGAGAGGAAAAGAACTTGCTGGGAAGAAGAGTGATGAAGTGTTTGGTTCATGTGTGTAGTGTGAGGTCTGAGGACCTTCAACTCGTTTAAATAGAGAGGAAATGAGTGGGGAGACAAGTGGGAGACATCGATTGGAGAATTAGGTGGGATAATGGAGCCTTTTGACTCCTTTTACAGTCAGCTTTGCATTAGATTGGGATAAAATATATAAAGTTATCATAATGGATGCAACTTTCTCCTCTGATTGGTTCGTTGTGCCAATCATTCTTGGCTTTATATGATTAAGTGGGTTGACCACTATCTAAAGTGGAATTCAGTGTTGGCAAAGAGGCCGGTATCACATGTGAGGGCGGTATTGAATTATGAGGGCGGCATGGAGTGAAGAAGACGGTGTTGAATGTGAAGGCGGAGTGAAGTGAGGGCAGAGTGAAGTTGTGAGGCGGTATAGAGTGTTAAGGCGGTGTGGAATGTGAGGCAGTATAGAGTGTTAAGGCGGTGTGGAATGTGAGGCGGTATAGAGTGTTAGAGCATCATTGAATGTGAGGCGGTATGGAGTGTTAGGGCGGTATTAAATTATGAGGGCGGAGTGCAGCATGAGGGCGGAGTGAAATGTTAGGGCGGAGTGCAATGTGAGGCGGAGTGTAGTGATTTGAGGGACAACGTCCATGCAAGAAGGCTGTGTTGAGTGTGAAGTAAGAAATAGAGGACGGTATGTGTGAAGGAGTTAAGGACTCCGTCTGTGGAAAGTGGGCGGTGTTGTGAGGCTACAAAGAGATCGGTTTTGGTGAACGCCGTCTCAGAATTGTTTGGTGTGCACATCGGTTTAAGAACAACTTCCTCTAGCCGGTGTGACTCCTAATGTAAGGACGGATCTAGTAGCCATCCGGTGTGTACATATGCTCATTCGGTGTGGTGTAAGTAAGCAAATCTTTTCTTACTTCAGCCATCCGATGTGACATAGAAGACATCGGATGGTTATGACATCGGATCGCTTGAGCGAAATCCGATTCGCTTGAACGAATCCGCCCTTCATGGCTCGGAATTCTTCCAAAACTGACTCAAAACTTGCTTTCTCACTCGGTAATGGTTCAGCCTCTCTATATTTTTCTCGGAATGGTTCCTTCTTCCATTTCCACTCGGATCTTTAAGTAATTACATAAGAACCGTTCAGAATACTTCCATAATGCATCCCACTCGGTAAGAAGCATCAGATCAACATAAACTAGGTATTAAAGCTTTCTTTCACTCGGAATACTTCAATCAGAGCAATTTCCTTCGGAAAAGAAGTACTTGGCAAGGCTTGACTCGGAAATGAGTCATTCCGGGGTGTTTTCACTCAGAATTGCATCTCAGGTCAGGATTCCACTCGGTGGTAGTCCCTTCAGTCATGTTTTACTCGGAAAACATGACTCTGGCTCGAAATTCCATCCTTCACTAAGAATTCCTGATCCTTCACTCAGAATTCTTCTCTGTCACTCGGAACAGAGCCCTTTTCACTCGGTTTTTGCATCTTTTCACTAATATTCCATATAAATTCCATTATTAAGTGCAAGAATGATATTTTTGAGGTACCATAGACCATCAACAAGGTATATATTGACTTATTCTTGCTTACAAACCCTCCATAATCAAAATTTACAAGGATAAAATTGTTTCTAAAAACAGGGATGTTACACCTCGCATTCCCAGTCTCTCTCTGATCACTCTACCTCTTGTTTTCCCTTTTTCTCTCTCGTGGCCCTCCCACGCTCTTATCTCTTTCTCTTCTGTTTTCACCCTTATCTCACGCATCACTCTTACCCTCTGTAACTCTCTTTACTCTTATCTTCTTGGCTCTCTCTCATGTACGCATCCTCCCATCTCTAAGGAACTTTCTCCTGTCAGGATCTCTCTCGCGTGCTCCCTCCTTCATGCATGCATCATTTCCCACGATGCATGTCGTTCTTCGGCGTCGTACTCTCTTCCAGTCATGGTGTGCATGACACCCATAACCTCTAAATTACCATGCATGGCCCGATCGACGTAGAAAAGCGTCTAAAAATAAATGTTTAGAAGTAAACAGCAAGGGTTCAGTGTGTCGGAGGCATAAACCAACACGAACAAGCTTTGTGTTATTGGCCAGCGCTTAGCCATTGAATCCAGAGAAAAATGGTGAAGGATCGAAATGTCAAAGGCGTTTGGGGTATCGTCAGTATATCTTGAAATTTATTTCAGAAGGAATTGGTGAAGACTCAGAGTCCCGGGTAGCATTTTTTATGTCAACGATTAGCGTACCACTTTTCAAAATTGGTAATTGAATTGGAGCGTTCAGGGAGTGTTTCGAGCTTTGGAATCGTCAATTCCAGGTAAAGGGAGCATTATATTTTAAATGCATAGATTATGAACGAATAGGGGTATGTGTGTGTGTGTATTGTGTTTGATGAACTATGATTCTCTGATGAAAATTGTGATGATGATAATGATGTTTAAATTTGCGTTTGGCTATAGACCCCACTTGATGTGTTATGATAAAATTGATGTGAATTATGATAAATGTGGATTTCGTTCATATATGTTACGTTGTTGATTGCATGAGGATGCAATAAAAGAATTATAACGGTTAAGTGTATTGTATTGATGATATTAATATAAGCTTGAGGTAATTTAATTGTGATTGTGAACTGATTGGAATTATTGGTTGTTTTATGTTATGCTTATTGATATGTTTAGATGAAAGCCTTGGTGATGGTAACAAAGTGGTAGCCCCTGATGATGGTAATCAGGTGGTTTATTGATGATTGATAATTGTTTGGCATAACATTTGCATTCAGACGCACATAAAACTATAGGGAGCCTGTGTTGTCGGCCCAGATGGGAGGGCGACCTTTAGATAGGCAAAGACCTTGTGCGGTTTCCTTTGGGGTCCATAGCCACCTTGGATTGGGTTCAAGGTCGGCCCGTAACAACTAGTTGAGTTGTCGCTATCACTGAGAGTGATCGGTGTTACATTACAGGTAAGCGGTTTGGTATCGGTAAAAACAAAATTGATTATATGTTGTAAAAAATTTATACACTGCAGTGTAATTCCCATCATTAGAGTCAGATCTGCATGCATATGCATTGACATATAGATGTTGAGGTTTAAAGGTTGTTGGGCAATCTATGTTGAGTATTTATGTGATTGATTGCATTTGAGGTAATATGATTCTGTTAAGTGACGGTGAATGATGATTACAATATTGTTACATATGTTGCTTGTGTTGTTTAGAATTGGATACGTATTTGAGATTACCATGGTTGAATCTGACTCAATACATGTTATTTAACATATATATGCTCACCTTAAGTTGTTTTTGAGTGGATATAGACCGAGGCGATGTTTGGTGATTGCTCTGCATGAGATGATATGGTCTTGGAGACCCAAATATATATATATATATATATATATATATATATATATATATATATATACACACACACACACACTTACAAATTATGTTGATGATGAAGATGTAGTATGGAATTCTCGAGGAGTGTTTAGAGAATCATAAAAGGATATATGTGTGGGTTTTGAGGCTTTCTAGCGATCAAATTAATTCGTAGAGATCAGGAAAAATTTCCCTATATTTTTACTAAATAAATGTCACAATTTTTAATAATATTAAAGCATTAGCATGTCACATTTTTAGTGGTATCAAATGCTCACAACAATCAAATAATGAGAGTTTATATTTTTAGGATTTCCTTAAAATCTTATTTTTAAAGACCAATCGCACTATTATAAAATTTTTATGGGTAGACACACTTATATTTTGAATATAACTGATTCTTTGTTGAATTTGAAATAAGTCATTTGTCCCTACTCCTTTCGATGGACGCATTGACACAAGATTGACCGTACGATGGTCATATGGAAATTTTCTAGCGTACGAATTATTAAAGCCAGAACAGAACTGAGACCCTTAAAAGAATTAAAAAGAAGAAGACGACAAAAGTCACTACTTACAAAATTCATAACCGATTTTATCGTCATTATTTATTTTTGTCAGTAGTCAGAACCGAGGCTCTTAATATTTATCTTAAATAGTATGCATCAATTAAAAATTTAAAAAAATTCATTAAAATCACTTTTCAAAGAATTTATTATATTATTTCATACAAATTAATAAATTTAGTCATTTAAAATAAATATATTAAATTTAACTATCAAATAATTATTTTATTAATTTTAATGACTCAGTTAATTTTATTTATCGCGTAGCCGCTTTAAGAACAGTTGGTGATTGGGGTTTGTGTTAGGTGGTACGTAGCTTAGGGGGGGAGTGGGTGCAATGAACCAAATCTATTATCCTTAGCCGTGATATGAGCAGCGCAGTCCTTGTCTTCAATTATGAGCCCTGGTCGGCCAAACATCTAATCAATTTCTGAATGAAACTGGTCAATCAGTGTTTTTAGTGCGCTTGATAATTTTTTTGTTAAACGATTACTGTATAATGAATATTTTTCAGATTACTTTTATTATCATAATATCTTTTTTGTTATTGCTTTTGAAAACTCATTAACAAATATTTTAAGTCATTTGTAAGTTGTAACAAGTTAACGTAGCTAAGTCTATTTATACACAACTTAACTAATAATTTTATGTAATAAATTATTTCACAAGAAAGTTTATATTATAATTTATAATGAAATTTGTTAAAATAAATTAAGGGTGTGTTTAGAAAAAATTATAAGTAATTTATCAAAATATTTTATGACTTTCTTAAATTAGTTTTTATTTATTTTAATAAATTACTTAATATAGCTTATCAAAATAAGTTATTCTCAATTTATTTCAATAAATTTTATAATCAAATTAGCTCTCATTTAAAAATAATTTACTGCATAAACATTAAATTAAATTATATATTCAAATACACCCAAACTTATTTTGATAACCTACTTTTGAAAATTTATTAAATTAAGACAAAAATTAAAAATAATGAGAATTATAAACTATTTTTATAAATTCTCTTTTCAAATATACCTAAGATACTTATAAATAATATATTTGATACTTAGTTATATGGAATAAAAAATTTGTTTTAAAAAATCCTCATCAGCTTAAGATATATACTTTACAAACTTCATAAACTAGGGCTGGCTTGAGAAAATGCACAAGTCTAATTATCATACCCGAACTGTCAACCAATATAGAATTTTTTTAAAGATAAAATGTAAAATTTAGAAAAAAAAAATAGTAAATGTTAATTTTTGTAAATAACAAAATATAGGATTTTATTTTGTCAAGATAAAATGTGAAATTTAGACAAAAATAATAAAAATATAGAATAACTTAATTTCTTTTAATTTTCAACTCAAACAAAAATAGATTTTTTAAAAATCCAATTCAATGAAAATCTAATATAATCTCAACCCATATAAATTGGTGTAGGAAAACAAACATAGTTGACAATTGATGTTTGACCTAAATGTCGGAAGTACGGTTCGATCTTGAATTATTACATTATTCTTCCTTCCATTTATTACTACTATATTTCAAAATACCCATAAAAAATAATCTTGGATACCATTTTCGTGTTTGAATTATATTCAAACGTTTTTGGTCCTGTCGAACAAAATTCGGAATGGTCTGGCTAATTATATTCAAACGTGTTTTACTTTTTGTTCGTTCGTTAATTGACGAAAAAGTTGTGGGACACCATGCTATAACGTTGTTAAACAACGAAGTGTGCGATGTTTGGCTTTGTCATATGGACAAAAAAAAAAGCTTATATATATGAAATAAAAAATATAAGTTATAATTTTAAACTATTTATTTTATTCTAATATAGTTTAAATTTTAATTATATAAATAAAATTTATAATGTATTTAATGATTTATTTTATATCTCAAAAAAATATAAATAAGAAATGTTTTACAATATCAATATTATAAATATAAATCAAAATCTTATGTAATATAAATTTTTCAACATCGTATTTCCAACTCCCAACACTTCATATATACCATTTTCCGTCACCAAATTGTTACCAAAACATTATACAGTCTAAGGAAAACGGTTTTTGGAGAGTTACCTATCTATCCTCCAAAAAACAATAAACTCTATCATCCCCAAAGATACAACAATGTTATTATCAATCTAATGAATTTCCGTTACGAAGATACACACATGAAATTATTCCATCATAACAATGTTTTACTCCTTCGGGTTCTTTTTAAACTAAGTGTCGAGAGAAATTGAAGATTCTTTTAAAATCATTTAAAAGATTCTTTATTGATTAAAATTTTATGGAGGAAGAAAATTTCAAATTCAACTCTCTTATTGTAAATAAAAATATTACTAATAATTAATTTTAGCATATTAAAAAGACATCCTACTTAAACCTTTCTATATGTTTAACCCTCTTACTCTTTTGTATCACAAATATGATCGCACATTACTAGTAAAAGGAACTTTGCACTTATCAAACACAAACATATGACAAAATGAAAAAGATACAACACTAGTCTTTTAAAGGATTAAATACCCTAATTAAGATTAAGGGAGAAAATATTCTTAACACGAAAAGATAATGTGGTTCCATTTGAGAGAGTGAATTCATGAAGTGTTTAGTCTTAAGAATGATGGCTTATATATTAAGAGAGAAAATAAGCTTAACTCCACGTGTCTCACAATGATAATAATGAATAGTTATCAACCTATGATAATAAGACTTGTGTATTTATTCTAATAATAAATAATAGTGGTAATCTCCGTATCGAAGTTTCCTTCCTCAAATAAAGTGGTGGTCATGTCCCTCCATCCCAACATTACCAGAATTCCCCAATCTTATACCAAATATTTGATCATTGTCAAATGCAATGATCTTCATAGCTCCTCTAGTTTGTCATATATATTACTCTTTAAATTTCTAGATGATCCATCATAGATAAACTCGCTGATGATAAGTACTCCGATATAATCTATACCGGATGAATTATGAAATATAAAATTACATTCCAAATAAATTTGATTAATTTTTGTTTATGTTTTAGAAGTTTATACTATACTGTAATTTTCTTTTTTACATTCAAATAATCTTAAATAAACAATTTTTATCCAGCCCCAAGTTGTTTGGTAGATAATTTCGTTAAACAAAATAGGGCACCTGGTGGGATGAACTTAAATGTCAAAGATTGTATGTTTTTGCGTGCAGTGAAAGAAATTTATCTACAGCTGATAGCAGAAATAAATAAGTGTTCTATAACCTAAGTTGTTTTGGTAAAAGTTTGAATAATTATCTTAAAATTTTAGTTCAAACTTTAGATTTTGTGAATTTTCTTATAAAAAAAATAGAGCATGAACGATAATGAGGGTGGTACTGCTAATTTTAAAATAATACAAAAGTTGCTCTTAATATTAACAAAGGAAAGACATATGAACTTCACTAAAAAAAGAGACATAAATTTTTCATATTTTATCAATATAAAAAGAGAGATTATAACTTATAAATGTATGTAATTCAAACATGATACTCCACTATACAAGTATATGTCAAGGATCGCCATCATATCCATGGTGACCATTTATCATTCTTCTCCTTGATCCAAGTTCATTGAAATCAAAATGATTAGGGGTGAGCATATATATGTTAAATGACAAATACTGAATTGGATCTATCATCAATATATATCATTCTCTTTCCGGTTCTAACAATAACCATAGTAATCATTAATCATTATAATTTATCATCAAATTCATTAATTGTCATTTCACATAAATCGAGACATATATCATCACATATGTAATAGACTACAATCAAGATCATCATTAGTAGTTGTGCCACAACTTCTCAATCTTAATCTATATGTCAATGCATATGCATGCGGATCCGACTTCAATGATGGGATTAATACAACAATATTAAAATTTTCTCAACATATATCATCAAATCTTTTACCAGTATCGAATCGTTCACTCATTTGAAACATAAGTCACTCCAAGTGACAACAGCACCTCAACTTAGGTGTTGTAGACTGGCCTTGAGTCCAATGCAAAGGTAGCCGTGAAATCCAAAGAAAGCACCACGTGGTCTGTGCCTGTCCAAAGGTTGCTCTCCCATCTGGGCCAGCATCATAGGCCCCCTTCAGTTTGTGAGTATCTAAATACAAATGTCGTACTACACAGTTATCAATCATCAATGAACCACCTAATTACCATCACCATGAGCCACCATTTGGTTACCACCACTTGGAATTTCCACTTATCGAAAGATCACTGACAAGTTTCTGAAAGCTGGGTTATGAAGTCTCGACGCTACCCATTCTCAAGGATGGCTTCAAAACGATCTATAGCCATGAAAATAAAAGGATTAAAGCTTGAACCTGTAAATTGGAACCAATTAAACAATGGGTCTTTGAATTTACCTTTCCAACGAATGAATCAACAAAACCCAATGCCTTCAAAGCTGCCCCTGTAACATCCCAAAAAATTTCATTCTCATGTATAATCATTTTGATTTAGACCATCAATAATATTATCCATTTTATCTCAACTTTCTACGTAAATTTTGGTTAGGACAACATCTTCAATTTAACTTTTTACCATTTTAAATAATTTTAACTTTATACCTTAGGTAAAATTTAATCAAATAACTTATTACCTATTTCCTTAGTTATTAATTTCTTTGCCTTTTCCATTTACTCCCATCAAATTACCACACACTCCACTCAAAATGTGTCATGTTGTACACATTTCAATTCCTAGTTAGAGGCCAAATTTGAAAATATGGTAAACCACAAAGTTGTTCCTCTTTTTCTTAACTTTTTAATAAGACCAAATTTATTAAAATCCATTAAGATTTGAGAGAGATTTACCCAAAATACTAAAACTGTTACAGAATTGGTATTTTACTTCAATCATATCATCTTGTCTATATTTTAATGCCTAGTTAGAGTCTGCATTTGAAAATGTCGTCAACTACAAAGTTGTTCCTCTTTGTCTTATCTTTCCAACAAGACCAAATTCATTAAAATCCATTAAGATATGAGAGAGATATGCCCAAAATACCAAAACTGTGTCAGAATTGGTATTTACTTCAATCATATAAGCTACATTGAGCCCGTTTGTTTAAGCTTATTAAAAAAGTGATTATAAGAAAATGTTTTCTTTATAATCATTTTTTTAATAAGCATATTAGAGTTGCTTCTTAAAATAAGCTAAAATCAGCTTATTTTTAGCTTCTGCTTATTTTTAAAACTTTAAACAAACACGTCAAAATTTAAAATAAGTGCTTTAAAAAAGCACTTATCTCTTAAAATAAGTTTAAGCAAACGAGCCCATTATGTAGGATACGGGAATGGTCAACAATGCAGCCTATTTTTCTCATCTAAAACCTCCATTATCACCACACATAATGCACCTAACATCCCACTACAATCCCATTTTGAATGCTTGTCCCTTACTTGTCATTTGCATGATTAAATCAACACTACATCTTGTTTCCAAGTCTGAAATCTTATAACAAGCTAAGTTAGTGATGATATATCTCTCATTTTTTTTCATTTTCTCCATCAAAGTCACTCTTGATATGAAGCTAGGACAATAATAGAACACTTTCAATCACTCTAGGATCCTCCATTAAGGTAAGAGGGGATAGGGTTGTGAATAAATATGGAATGGGTATAATTGTATGTTGTCCTAGGATTTCTAGATTTATTTTCGTAACTTGTTACTTAATTTCGAAGCTGAAAATGTGTGAATTTGACTTTTACTTCTTCATCAAAGTTGTACATCTTTTCGTTATGTGAATTTGTAGACTTGAACTAACTGATTTGGATATGTATAGCATGAGTTATAGTCAAAATACTGAAGTATATTTCTTTTGAATGTTTCATGACTTAGTTCTGGATATATGTTGAGATTGTAAATTTTGTGAGTATGATTAGCCATCTTTATCTTCATAAAAGTTGTAGATATAGATGTTATAATTCTGTTAGATTTGGTATTATATCAAAATTCTAAGTAATATGGAATTTATGCTTAAACTACTCTCATGTGCTCATGTTGTTTAATTGTTTCTGAAAATGAGTGTCTTTAATTAAAGTTTGGTAATTCATATATTTCAACATTGAAAATGATATATTCATGAAATTTGTAGATCTTTGTGTTATATAAATTTAGAGACCAAAATATTCTAAAAAGGATAAGTAAAACTTGAATTATGATTTATTTATTAAAGTATGACGTTTCTGGAAGCTATGTATGAGTCAGTGCTTGTCTAGCTGTTTGAGAATAATTTATAAGGAATTAATTTTTGATCCCTTCATAAAAGTTATAGATATTTGAGTTATGAACATGTGGGATTTAGTCCTATATAAAAATAATTTTTCTATTAAGAGATATATATTTTTTACTAAAGGTTGTCAAAGCTATAACTGAATCTATAATACTGAAATTACTGTTTTGAAGTTAGAAAGTAATTTTGAAACTACGTTTTATAATTATAGAATTAGGATATATTGTCTTCATAAAAGTTATAGATAATTCTGTTTTTGAAAATTTGACACAAGTTTTATCTTAAAATAATTTTTTTACAAGGAGATATGCCTATTTTACCAAACTGTGGACATGCAGTAAAAATTTGCAAAAGTCAGTGTGTTGTTTGTAACGTGGAGCAAATTCTATAAGGAATTAGAATTTTTGATCTTCATGAATGTTGTAGATAATTTTGTTACGGAACTATAAAAAGTGGAATTACTCAAAAAGGATTTGATTTGCTCATGTTATGACCTTTTTACTAATGTATGTTGCTGTTGTAAATTTCTGAAATTTACCTATGATGGTTATTATGTATGAAAATGATATTTTCAATCTGGGTAATGATTTATTTATGAATTATTAAGGGATTATTGATTATTATGGATTTTATTGAGTGTCCTATGAATGTCATACAGTATGTATATCTTTGTGATGAATAATTATGAATGACTAAATTAATGTATACATGAATACCTTGTGGTTTATTGAGATATGTTGTTGAACTGTAAATCCATGATTCTGAGAATTGATATATGTGATGTGTCCTTTGAGAACTTGTGACTTTCAAGTGATTATGGAAGTATTGATATCATGGTATGTTAAATTGATAAAGAGAATTAAAGGCATTCATGCATCACAAACATTTAGATGCACCGTGGAATTTAAGGGTTCCATGATTGTCGGCCCTGGTGGGGGGTTACTCTATGATGAGTTAAAACCTTATTTTTGTTGAGCGCCATAAAGGGTAGGGATTCATGGTTTATGCTAAGTCCTACTTGTGTACTTCGGTACTTGAACGCCATTAAGGGTAGGGATTCATGGTATATGCTAAGTCCTACTTGTGTACTTTGGTACTTGAGCGCTATGAAGGGTAGGGATTCGTGGCATTATGCTAAGTCCTACTTGTGTCTCTATGAGACTTTTTACTGCAGTATTCTCACTAAATCAAAATGAATCTAGCTTGACATCATTTGGTTAAATAAAAGATTATTAAGTGTAAATGACCATGTTTGGTATATTCATCATATCATAATTGTTTGTTGATTGTGTTTATGCAATTTACTTATTTTATATTTATTCTATATTCTATCTCACTCTTACATTATTTTTACAGTGCATGCTTCACAGAATGATGAATGGTGAAATTAATGAAGCTTTTATGTTTTATTGCTTAGACTTTGACTTTATTTGACTCTTAATGTATTGTAATAAAATTATTATGTACCTCATACTACAATCTTATCTATCGTTTCCGCTATATAAATGTATTATGTTTTATTCATTCACGACTAGTATGCATGATAATATTCCGCATTTACCAATTTTTACGTGACCTTAGAATTTAAATTATGAATTTCAAAATGATTCTTTAAACATGAAAAATTTATTACAAAAATTTGGGTTAATTAATTGGAATTTGTAATTTGGGTTTCGAATGTCACAATTGAAGTGGTATCAAAGCATTTTCAAAAATTCAGGGCCAATTGCTATGACATGTATTATTTCTTTGATATACTACATGAATTGTTTGATTACTTGCTTGATAATATGTTAAGTATATACTATATGACTTATTGCCTAACTGATAAATTGTAAAGTACTTATAGTTGTGTTATAATCTTGTAATGGTATACAATATACTTTCCCTTAGAATTAGTATAAACTAAACTACGAATATAGGATGGCAAGAAACAATAATGATGCTATGGTAGATGCTTTCAACTGCTTGGCTGAGGCCTTGGAGAGGCAAAATCAACCAAGAAATACTGGAGGACTTCATGGATTGGATCAGTTCTTGAAAAGGAAGCCATCGCAGTTTAAAGGAGGCTATAATCTAGAGGTAGCATACCTGTAGATTAAGGAAATGGAACATATCTTCTGATCTTTACCTTGCATAGAGTTTGAAAAGGTGGAGTATGCCACCTACATGATGATTGAAGAAGCAGAGAACTGGTGGATCTATGCGAGGATTCATATGATTGAGATCGACAGACCATTGGATTGGGCTAACTTCAGAGACTATTTTCTAGAGAAATATTTTCTAGAAAGTGTGAAGAGCTGAAAAGAGCTGGAATTCATGGAGCTGAAACAAGGCTTAATGTCTGTTGGTGAGTATGCTGCTAAATTTGAAGAGTTATCCCTCTTTTACCCTCCTTTCCAATAGGCAGGTGCCGAAGCCTCAAAGTGCGTCAAGTTCAAGAATGGTTTGAATCCTGAGATCAAAGAGGCTATTTGTTATCAAGAAATTTGAAGCTTCTTAATCCTGATCGATAAATGCCAAATTTTTGAAGAAAACCACCAAGCCAAATTGGCTCAAGAGAAAATCAATAGACAACTGAGACCTCAGCCAGTTACCTTCAAGAGGAAAGGATCGTCCTATCCAAATCATTTTCAGGGAGGATCTTCATCTTCTACAGGAATGCCTAGAAATTATCCTCATATGCAACAAAGTCAAAGATGCTTTAAATGTGGAGGGAACCACCATATCCGTGACTGCCCCAGACGCTCAGAGGACATGATTTGTTTTCAATGTAACCAAAAAGTTCACATCCACCCAAATTGTCCTCATAATCGCCATCCCTTTATCAACAACAACGACAACAATGCGGTACATAACCGTGGAGGTACTACCTATAGAGGAGGTCATAATGGAAATGGGCGGGGAACTCAACCTCAGATAAAGGCTGAGGAGTCAGTAGATAAGAGATTACAACCAGCAACAGGAAGAGTATTTGCCATCAGCGGTTCAGAGGCAGACCAAGCAAACGACCTTGTGCAAAGTAAGTGTGAGGTCAAAGGTATCATTTTATCTGTATTGTTTGATTCTGGTGCTACATATTCTTTTATTTATGAGGAGTGTGTTAGACGTCTTCAATTACCTATAAAGTCTATGATGTATGACCTGATTGTTTCCACTCCTACCAGTACACAACTTAGGACTACTAAGATGTGTAACGATTGTACTGTGCTCGTAGAAGGTAGAAACTTTCTTGTCAATCTTGTTTGTTTTCCTTTGAAGGATCTAGAAGTAATTCTAGGGATGAACTGGTTATCGGCGAATCAAGTCTTGGTGGACTGTCATAACAAGACCGTGATATTTCCATCATAAGGAAATACTATTTTTGACAATCCCAAGATCTTTGCTTTAAAAGGAGAAATTCAATTGTTTGCCTTGTTTTCTCTTTCCAAAGGAGGTGGTGAATCTAAAACAATTGAGATACTAATTGTCTCTAAATTCCTTGAAGTATTTCTAGAAAATGTCTCAAGTTTACCTCCAAAATGTGGAATAGAATTCTCAATTGACTTAATTCCAGGAGCAAAACCAGTGTCTAAGGCTCCATATCGTATGTCATCTGTTGAACTGGAAGAATTGAAAAAACAAATTGAAGAGTTGTTGGAGAAGCATTTCATCAGGCCCAGTGTGTCGCCATGGGGAGCGCCAATATTGCTCGTTAAGAAGAAAGATGGAAGCATGATATTATGTGTAGATTATCGTCAGTTGAATAAATTGACAGTGAAGAATAAATATCCTTTGCCCAGAATTGATGATCTAATAGACCAATTGAGAGGTGCTACAGTATTTTCCAAGATTGACCTACGACCGGGTTATCATTAGATTCATGTCAAGTTTGAGGATGTTCCAAAGATAGCCTTTAGAACATGCTATGGTCATTTCGAGTATCTGGTGATGCCTTTCGGAGTGACCAATGCCCCAGCTGTATTCATGGGTTACATGAATCGAGTGTTTCATCCATACTTAGATCAGTTTGTTATTATCTTTATTGATAACATTCTGATTTATTCTAATACTTGGTAGGAGCATGAAAAGCATCTTCGAGTGGTATTGCAGATTCTGAAAGAAAAGCAGTTGTATGCTAAGTTATCTAAATGTGAGTTCTGGTTGAGAGAGGTAAAGTTCCTAGGCCATGTGATCTCAAGCGAAGGAGTGCCTGTGGATCCTTCTAAAATAGAAGCTGTAACAAACTGGGAGAGACCTAATTCAGTTACTGAGATACGAAGCTTCCTAGGATTAGCTGGTTATTACCATAGATTCATTGAGGGGTTTTCCGAATTGCCTTACCGATGACTCGTCTGACCCGAAAGAATCAACCTTTTGCTTAGACGGTAGAATGTGAGAAAAGTTTCCAGGAACTAAAATCAAAGCTTACATCTGCTCCTGTCTTAACTTTACCTAATCCACAAGAAGACTTTATTATTTATTGTGATGCTTCTAAGATGGGTTTAAGTTATGTTTTGATGCAGCAACAAAAGGTGATTGCCTATGCTTCTAGGCAGGTGAGGTCACATGAAATGAACTATTCGACGCATGATTTAGAATTTGCAGCGGTGGTATTCGCTTTGAAAATATGGAGACACCATTTGTATGGAGTCAAGTTTGAGGTATTCAATGACCATAAGAGCTTAAAGTATTTGTTCGATCACAAGGAATTAAACATGAGGCAGTGAAGGTGGATGGAATTTCTTAAAGATTATGATTTTGATTTGAAGTACCATCCAGGAAAAGCAAATATGGTGGCAGATGCACTTAGCAAGAAATCCATTCATATGGCATCTTTAATGGTAAAAGAGATGGAAATGATAGAACAGTTCAGAGATATGAACTTGGGTGTGGAGATGAAATCTTCAAGAAGTATGACCTTGGGAACTTTAAAGATCACCAATGATTTTCTGAAACTGATAGGTTAGAGGCAGAAAAAAGACTTGCAATTACAAGAACTAAGAGAGACTCTGGCGAATGGAAAAGATATGGGATTACAAGAAGGATCAGATGGAATTTAAAGGATTAGAAGCAGAATTTGTGTATCAGATGATGTTGATCTAAGAAGGATAATCCTAGAAGAAGCACATGAAAGTATGTTGAGTATTCATCCTAGATCAACCAAGATGTATCAAGACCTGAAGAAAAGTTTTTGGTGGCCAAGGATGAAGAAAGAAATAGTTGAATATGTGTTTTTATGTCTGGTATGTCAAAAAGCCAAGGTGGAACACCAAAAGCCATCTAGTGAACTACAACTATTGGAGATTCCTGTCTGGAAATGGGATAACATTATGATGGACTTTGTGTCAGGA
The DNA here is from genome assembly GCA_037962975.1 of Clitoria ternatea. NCBI lineage: Eukaryota > Viridiplantae > Streptophyta > Magnoliopsida > Fabales > Fabaceae > Clitoria > Clitoria ternatea. Next base: position 98,914,122 of record CM075674.1, on the reverse strand, counting down.
TTGCCAAGAACACGTTCAGGCAATGATGCAATCTAGGTTATTGTAGACAGATTAACTAAGTCTGCTCACTTCCTCCCAATGAATATGAAGAATTCTCTACAAAAGTTGGCACAATTATATGTGAAAGAGATCATGAGACTACATGGTGTACCATCCAGTATTGTATCAGATAGAGATCCGAGGTTCACTTCCCGATTCTGGGGAAGCTTGCATCAGGATTTGGGTTCAAGACTTCGATTAAGTTCAGCTTATCATCCTCAAATGGATGGACAGTCAGAACGTACTATACAAAGTTTAGAAGACTTACTGCGAACTTGTGTGCTTGAGCATGGTGGTAGTTGGGAGTAGTTTCTTCCACTGATTGAATTCACGTATAACAATAGCTACCATAACAGTATTGGTATGGCTCCATTTGAAGCATTCTATGGCAGAAAGTGTCGAACACCCCTTTGTTGGTTAGAAACTGGTGAAAGTTTGGCGTTAAGGCCTGAAATTATGCAACAGACTATTGAACAAATAGAAATAATCAGAGAAAAAATGAAGGCATCCCAAGATAGACAAAATCACTATTACGATAAAAGGAGGAAACCACTTGAATTCCAAGTTGATGATCATGTATTTTTGAGGATTTCATCTCACAAGGGCATTGGCCAGACATTGAAAAGTAAAAAGTTGAGCCCAAGGTTTAGTGGACCATATGAAATTTTAAAGAGGATTGGCCCGGTGGCCTATCAGATTGCACTTCCTTCTCATCTTGCAAATTTGCTCAATGTGTTCCACGTATCATAATTGAGGAAATATGTATAGGATCCCACTCATGTGATTGTTACTGATGATGTTGAAGTCAGAGAGAATTTGACCATTCCTACAGAACCTACACAGATTATGGAAAGGTTGATTAAACGCCTGAGAAGTAAGGATGTACCATTAGTGAAGGTGGCATGGAAACAAGGAAATGATGTAACTTTAACTTGGGAGCGCGAAGATGCTATGAGGACGTAATACCCAGAATTGTTCCACTGAGGGATGTGTTGTATTAAATTTCGAGGATGAAATTTTTATTAGGGTGGGAGAATTATAACATTCTAAAAAATTTCATTCTCATGTATAATCATTTTGATTTAGACCATCAATGATATTATCCATTTTATCTCAACTTTCTACGTAAATTTTGGTTAGGACAACATCTTCAATTTAACCATTTACCATTGTAAATAATTTTAACTTTATACCTTAGGTAAAAGTTAATCAAATAACTTATTACCTATTTCCTTAGTTATTAATTTCTTTGCCTTTTCCATTTACTCCCATCAAATTACCACATACTCCACTCAAAATGTGTTATCTTGTACACATTTTAATTCCTAGTTAGATGCCAAATTTGAAAATGTGGTAAACTACAAAGTTGTTCCTCTTTCTCTTAGATTTCCAACAAGACTAAATTTATTAAAATCCATTAAGATTTGAGAGAAATATGCCCAAACTACTGAAACTATTACAAAATTAGTATTTTACTTCAATCATATCATTTTGTACATATTTTAATGTCTAGTTAGAGTCTGCATTTGAAAAAGTTATCAACTACAACGTTGTTCCTCTTTGTCTTATCTTTCCAACAAGATGAAATTCATTAAAATCCATTAAGATATGAGAGATATATGCCCAATGTACCAAAACTGTGTCAAAATTGATATTTACTTCAATCATACAAGCTACATTATGTAGGCTACGGGAATGGTCAACAATGCAGCCCATTTATCTCACCTAAAACCTCCATTATCACCACACATAATGCACCTAACATCCTAGTACAATCTTATTATGAAAAGCTTGTCCCACACTTGTCATTTGCATGATTAAATCAACACTACATCTTGTTCTTGAGTCTGAAATCTTATAACAAGCTAAGTTAGTGATGACATATCTCTCACTTTTTTCATTTTCTCTATTAAATTTACTCTTGATATGAAGCTAGGATAATAATATAACACTTTCAATCACTCTAGGATCCTCTATTAAGATAAGAGGGGATAGGGTTGTGAATAAATATGGAATGGGTAGAATTGTATGCTGTCCTAATATTTCCAAATTTATTTTCGTAACTTGTTACTTAATTTCAAAGCTGAAAATATGTGAATTTGACTTTTACTTCTTCATCAAAGTTGTACATCTTTTTGTTATGTGAATTTGTAGACTTCAAAGAACCGATTTGGATATGTATAGCATGAGTTATAGTCAAAATACTGAATTATGTTTCTTTTGAATGCTTCATGACTTGGTTTTAGATATATGTTGAGATTGTAAATTTTGTGAGTATGATTAGTCATCTTTATCTTCATAGAAGTTGTAGATATAGATGTTATGATTCTGTTAGATTTCGTATTATATCAAAATTCTAAGTAATATGGAATTTATGCTTAAATTACTCTCATGTGCTCATGTTGTTTAATTGTTTCTGAAAATGAGTGTCTTTAATTAAAGTTTAGTAATTCATATATTTCGAAATTAAAAATGATATATTCATGAAATTTGTAGATCTTTGTGTTCTATAAATTTAGAGACCAAAAACTTATAAAAAGGATAAGTAAAACTTGAGTTATGATTTATTTATTAAAGTATGACGTTTATGGAATCTACGTATAAGTTAGTGCTTGTCTAGCTATTTGAGAATAATTTATAAGGAATTAATTTTTGATCCCTTCATAAAAGTTTTATATATTCGAGTTATGAACATGTGGGATTTAGTCCTATGTAAAAATAATTTTTCTATTAAGAGATATACAATTTTTACCAAAGGTTGTCAAAGCTGTAACTGAATCTATAATACTTAAATTACTGTTTTGAAGTCAGAAAGTAATTTTGAAACTACGTTTTATAATTATATAATTGGGACATATTGTCTTCATAAAAGTTATAGATAATTCTGTTTTTGAAATTTGGCACAAGTTTTATCTTAAAATAAATTTTTTACAAGGAGATATGTCTATTTTACCAAACTGTGTACATGCAGTAAAAATTTGCAAAAGTCAGTGTGTTGTTTGTAACCTGGAGCAAATTCTATAAGGAATTAATGTTGTAGATAATTTTGTTACAGAACTACAAAAAGTGGAATTACTGAAAAAGGATTTGATTTACTCACGTTATGACCTTTTTACTAATGTATGTTGCTGTTGTAAATTTCTAAAATTTACCTATGATGGTTATTATGTATAAAAATGATATTTTCCATGTGTGTAATGATTTATTTATGAATTATTGATTATTATGAATTTTATTGAGTGTCCTATGAATGTCATACATTATGTATATCTTTGTGATGAATAATTATGAATGACTAAATTAATGTATACATGAATGTCGTGTGGTTTATTAAGATATGTTGTTGAACTGTAAATCTATGATTCTGAGAATTAATATATGTGATATGTCCTTTAAGGACTTGTGGCTTTCAAGTGATTATGGAAGTATTGATATCATGGTATGTTAAATTGATAAAGAGAATTAAAGGCATTCATGAATGGTTACCATTTAGATGCACCATGGAATTTAAGGGTTCCATGATTGCCGGCCCTGGTGGGGGGTTACTCTATGATGAGTTAAAGCCTTATTTTCGTTGAGCGCTATGAAGGGTAGGGATGCATGGTTTATGCTAAGTCCTACTTGTGTACTTCAGTACTTGAACACCATGAAGGGTAGGGATTCATGGTATATGCTAAGTCCTACTTGTGTACTTTGGTACTTGAGCGCTATGAAGGGTAGGGATTCGTGGCATTATGCTAAGTTCTACTTGTGTCTCTATGAGACATTTTACTGCAGTATTCCTACTAAATCAAAATGGATCTAACATGACATCATTTAGCTAAATTAAATATTATTAAATGTAAATGACCTTGTTTGGCATATTCATCATATCATAATTGTTTGTTGATTGTGTTTATGCAATTTTACTTATTTTATATTTATTCAATATTCTATCTCAGTCTTACATTATTTTTACAGTGCATGCTTCACAGAATGATGAGTGGTGAAATTGATGAAGCTTTTATGTTTTATTACTTAGACTTTGACTTTATTTGACGTTTAATGTGGTGTAATAAAATTATTATGTACCTCATACTGCAATCTCATCTATCGTTTCTGCTATATAAATGTATTATGTTTTATTTATTCACGACTAATATGCATGATAATATTCCGCATTTACTAATTTTTACGTGACCTCGAAATTTAAATTATGAATTTCAAAATGATTCTTTAAACGTGAAAAATTTATTACAAAAATTTGGGTTAATTAATTGGAATTTATAATTTGGGTTTTGGGTGTCATAGCCCCTACTTGGGATTGGTTCTAAAATAACCTAAAAAGTCATGAATTTAAAGGAGTTTGAGAATGGGGTTCAAGAAACAAGCTAAAACCTAGTATGAGCTCATGACACCTTACCTTGACAATTAAAGAAATAGAGGAACCCTTGCTTTTCAATTGCTACCTGCGTGAAGGAGAAAAGGAAGTAAATGAAACTTGTTTCTTACTTAGGCTTGAGAAAAATTGAAGGAAATGGTGGAGGTGGTGGCGTATGGTGTTGCAGGTGAGGAAGATGAAGAAGTGAGGAACTCTTTTCTTTCTCTACATACACGTGAGAATGAATGGTGAGGAAGAGTGAAAATTAAATTTTAGTGCTTATACAACAAAAAAGGAATTTACTTACAGGTATATAACCGCAGTTTTACAGTAACTGTCCCGGGGTTCTAGTGGTGGTTTACTATAACCATCATAAATAGATAAGTGAAAGAGGTAGTTGGGCCAACGTTTTACTTAAACTGCCGCTATATCCACTTAAAGCTTGCACATGCCTCGCACATGATTACTTGAGCTCCCCTATTTTTCAATCACTTTTCAATTTCCCATTTCACTTCCCCATTTTTCTCCTACTCTTTCACTTCCAAATCACTAAATCCCTCTCTTGCACTATTTTCCCTCCCTGACCACCGTACTGCTTCTGAGTTCACTCATCGACTACCATGTTGTTGTTCTCTCCCCTTCGTGTGTGCGTGGTGTTGTTCCCTCCCCAACCACTGTGCTGTTGTTCCCTCCTCTACGTGCGTGTGTGGTGTTGTTTCCTCTTTCACAGCTCCAAAGCCCTATCCATTATGTTGGATCATTCCAGTAAATTCCTATTTCAAACTTTCTCTTTTTGTTTTTAGTATCTTCAATTCCCTAGAACGGAACCTTTTATCAACTTGATTGTCAATGAGATTCCAAATGCAAACTTTCTAATTTTCTTTTTCTTTGGTTTTCTTTCATTTAGGAGTAGTTGATTCAATCCTTCAATTAGTTAATTAGGTAAACAAATTAATCTCGATTTATATTTAAGGAAATAATTGTGTAAATTATTGACTTCACAGTTTATATATTATTGATTGTTAGAAGTCAAACCTTTTCATATTATACTTACATGTAGAAAAATTTTCTTTATTATGAACATACAATTCATAACATAATTTTAACACACATCATGACAACAAAGTTTTGATTGAAGGCGTACCTGAAGACAAGCGATCCATGAATCCCAATAGTGAGCGTGTACTACTCTTAATCTGAGTGCCTTATGTCCAGTGTATTACTGACTCTCTATAATAATCACCTAATGGGATAGTGATTATATAGACAACCATAGATGAGACCAGGAACCTCTCACTGGGCACATAGAATGGGCCAACCCATCACGGTCCATCCAAACAAAAGCCCAATAACTAAATCTATCTATATACATAATATTTACATATCATATAATTAATCAACACAATATAGATATAATGATTTAATGATGCTAATCCATCAAATTAATATAATAATATATTATTAGGAAAATCTAACATTTCTCCCACTTGGATAGCATTATTAAATTATTAAGTACAAAATCTATATTATTTTGACAAGTTATTAATTATCACCAAGATATATAATAATTTCACAATAGCATACAATCATATCCGATAGGGATATACATTATACAATACAATTGTTTATATTTCAGTCACGGTATAGATAAGGAAATATGAATTTCATTTCCACATGTTCCAAGCATCCAAAATGCAACAAAAAAATGTCAATAAAATGACATCAATAATAACATATCCAAAATAGAAAACTAGTTTCAATAAATAGATTACAAAATAAAACTCCCACTAATCCAAGACATCAAAAGACTTGACTAAACCCATATGGGTTACATGATTCTGAAAAACTCCAACGGTCAAGCCTTTGGTTAGTGGATCTGCCAACATGCTCTAAGTAGCAATGTGCTCAATTCGAGTCTGAAACTTAAGTACTTTCTCTCTAACAAACAAGTACTTCACATTGAAGTGCTTCGAACGAGTAGAGCTCTTATTATTTTGAGAGATAAGTACGGCAGCAGTATTATCACAATAAATTACAAGTGGCCTAGAAATACTTTCAACAATGCGGAAGCCAGAAATCAAATTCTTTAGCCACATAGCTTGGCGAGTAGCCTCATAACAAGCAACATACTCTGCCTCCATAGTAGAAGTAGCTGTGATTGTCTGTTTGACACTTTTCCAGGATACAGCTCCTCCTGCCATCATAAAAATGAAGCCTGAAGTAGACTTACGGTCATCAGGGCAACCTACAAAATCAGAATCTGAATAACCTATGACTTCAAGTTGATCAGACTTTGCATAGGTCAACATATAATCCTTGGTTCCCTGTAAATATCTCAAGACCTTCTTCACGGCTTTCCAATGACCCAAACCTGGGTTGCTCAAGTATCTGCCCAAAGCATTAACAGCGAAAGCAATATCGGGACGAGTGCAGACTTGAGCATACATCAAGCTCCCAACAGCAGAAGCATATGGAACTTTCTCCATTTCAAACAACTCCTTGTCATTCTAAGGACACTGAGAATTAGAGAGTTTCTCACCCCTTTGAACAGGCACGACACACGGGGAGCAAAAGTACATATTAAACCTTTTGAGGATTCTATCAATGTACCCTTTCTGAGATAATCCAAGAGTACCACGAGACCTATCATGACATATCCGGATGCCCAAGACAACAGAAGCATCACCAAGGTCTTTCATATCAAAATGGCTACTCAACATTTTCTTTGTCTCATTCAAAACATCAATGCAGCTGCTAGCAAGAAGAATATCATCAACATATAAAACAAGGATGATAAAATTGCTCCCACTCATCTTCAGGTAAATGCACTGATTTGAGGCATTTTCCTTGAAGCCAAAAGAAGTGAACACTTGGTCAAATTTTAAGTACCATTGTCTAGAAGCCTGTTTCAAACCATAAAGGGATTTCTTCAACCTGTAAACTAAATTTTCTTTGCCCTTTTTACCAAAGCCATCAGGTTGAACCATGTAGACATCTTCAACAAGATCACCATTTAGAAAAGCTGTTTTGACATCCATCTGGTGCAACTCCAGATCAAAATGAGCCACCATAGCCATAACAACTCGAAAAGAATCCTTTGTCGAGACCGGCGAAAAAGTTTCTTTAAAATCAATGCCTTCTCTCTGACTGTACCCTTTTGCCACCAATCTAGCTTTGTATCTTTCAACTTCGCCAGATGGTGTACGTTTAGTTTTGAAAACCCATTTGCAGCCAACCGGTTTGCAACCAGGCGGTAAAGAAACAAGCTCCCAAACATTATTGTTAGTCATAGAAGCTAACTCATCATGCATGGCATTCACCCATTCAGAAGCATGAGAGCTAAAGATAGCTTGCTCAAAACTAATAGGGTCATCATCACCACAAACATCAAACTCATATTCCTGAAGATACACAATATAATCATCTGGTATGGACGACTTATGTGTTCTTTGAGATCTTCTCACCACAGCCTCAACAGGAACAGGTGCAGGTACAATTTCATTATTTAAAGGGGTATGGTCAATGGCAACGTCAGGATCTTGATAAGTTGCCACAGGTACTACGACAATCTCATCAGTGATAGGAACATGTTCATTATTAGGTATGAAAGGAGTTGGATCGATTTCCAAAACAGGAAATTGAGGTGCGGGGACTTCAACTCTATCTTCTTCAAATACAACTGGTCGTGAGGCAATGCTTCCACTACCCAAATCATCCTCAAAGAATACTGTACGATTAGACTCTATTACTCGTGTAGAGTGAGACGGACAATAAAATCTGCTACCTCTTGAACCCACATAATAACCAATGAAGAAGCCACTAACAGTCTTCAGATCAAGCTTCTTCATCGCAGGGTTATAGGGTCTGACTTCTGCCTTACATCCCCAAACACGCAAGTGTTTCAAACTTGGTTTCTTTCTAGTCATCAATTCATAAGGAGTTTTTGGTACAGACTTGCTAGGCACTTGATTAAGAACGTACACAGCGGTTCTCAAGGCATCTCCCCAAAGAAAGTCGGGTAAGCAAGATGGACCCATCATAGATCTCACCATCTCCATAAGCGTGCGATTTCTCCTTTCTGCCACTCCATTTTGTTCAGGTGTACCTGGCATCGTGTATTGAGCTTCGATACCGTATTCTTAGAGGTATCTAGCAAAAGGTCCTGGATTCCTTCCGGTTTTATCATATCTGCCATAATATTATCCTCCTCTATCAGACGGCACACATTTTATCTTCTTGCCAGTTTTTAATTCAGCAGCAGCCTTGAACGATTTAAAAGCATCCAAGGAACATGATTTCTCTTGAAGAAGATCTATCCAGCCAAAATGAAAGTAATCATCTATGAATGTAATAAAATACCTATATCCACCCATAGCAGTGGGTGTAATAGGCCCACACATGTCAGTGTGAATCAACTCTAACACGGCATCACGACGACTCCCAGACTTGTTCCTGGGTTTAGCAGTAAGCTTACCTTTAATGCAAGCCACACAAGCATCAAAATCAGAGAAGTCCAAATTGGGTAAAATCTCATGCTTAATGAGTTTCTCAATATGAGGCCTTGAAATATGCCCCAAGCGTCTATGCCATAACATGGAAGAATTCTCATCGACCCTGCTACGCTTATGCCCAACAACAGAATTAACGCTCATATCGGAAAAAGTCAACATATAAAGATTATCACAAAGAACCCCATGACCAACAACAGAAGATGCAAAAAAGATGTCCAGTTTTCCATTGCCAAACAAAAAAGAATAACCACACTTGTCCAAAGCAGAAACAGAAATCAGGTTTCTACGAATAGAAGGAACATAAACAGCGTCTTTTAGAAGCAAAACATGACCAGAGGGCAAACACAAAGAAACAACCCCTATATCTTCAACAGGAACTCTAGCTTCATCTCCTACTACGATCTTTGATTCAAAATCACTTGGTTTCCTCAGACTTGTGAACCCCTGTAAAGAATTCACCACATGAATAGTTGGGCCCGAATCAAACCACCAAGTATTAGGAGGAACATCAACAACATTGGATTCAAAACAAGCTAGAGCAAGAGGTGTACCTTCCCTCTGATTCTTCTTCTTTAGGATATAGCAATCCTTCAACATATGTCCGAACTTCTTGCAATACTTGCATTCTCCTTTGAAAAATTTTCTGTTGGGACCGAGATTAGGAACCATCTTCTTTGTTTTCTTGTCATTATGATTTTTACGAACAGATTTGGACCTAGAAGTGGAATCAGCAAACTTATTCTTGTGAGGTTTGTCAGCAAACTAAACAACTCCAGGCTTCCCCTTTTTCATTGCTTCCTCCTCCTGAGTAACAATGGCAATAGTCTGATCAACAGTCCATTCATGGTTTTGAGTATTATAAGAAGTCCTCAAAACATCAAACTGGGAAGGGAGTGATTCTAGAATTTTCCAAATCAAGTAACTGTCGTCAATCTCAAGCTTCATCCCCCTTAGTTTGTTACGATAGTGCACCATTTTCAGCATGTGCTCACGAACTCCACTAACACCATCATACTTGGCTCTATCAAAGAGTGAGGAATAGTGACCCTTCTCAGCTTTGTCAAAGGTCTTAAATTTCTCTCCAATGGATTTCAGAAAAGTTGCAGCGTTGTCGTTTTCAACAATGCTCTGTCTGAGTGACTTCTCCATAGTGAACTTTATCACCATCAAACACACTCGATTCGAATGATCCCATTTTGCACGATAAGCCTTTTGATCATTAGTTGACTAAGCAGTAAGAGCACTTGGCTCTTCTTCCCGTAAAGCTAAGTCAATATTGTCCATAGCCAAATACAAATCCAAAGACTCCTTCCAGTCCTCATAATTCGTCCCGTTCAACGTTTTAACCGAAGTGGGCATTGATACTAATATACGAGAAATTAATCAATATGCATGATTAAATCATGCAAAATATAGTGTGCCCATCATAAAATTTCTTATTAATTATAATCCCGCCTAAGGGTCTCAGGTTGTAATAAATAAAAATATTCACGAAAGAATACAATGCATAAAAAAAAAAATTCATGTCACCAAATCCTAACACCGATAGGGCATTAGTACAAAATTGACATAAATAAAAACATAAGTGCATAGTATTCAACAAATCACATTAACAATAACACATCAATAGGATATAATTATTATTAATGTAATATAATATTTAGATATATATTTATTTTATTTTCCTAAGTCCTGCATAAATGGTCTCACGATGGGTGAGATGACATTTGTACAGAATAATTTAAAATTTTATACATATTAATATTTTGCCACATAGAATTAAAATTATACAATAAAAAAAATTATGTAATGCCATATAAAATTAATATACTGCCAATTCATATATAATGATACACAAGTATAATACTAGCAGGTAAGATCACAGTGGCATATAAATATAATTTTAATTTTTCCAAAATTTTAAAAAAATATCTGAAACAAAATCACAAGGATATAAATAAATATATATATAATATATTTAATGGAATGGCACGCTATAGCAAGGATATCATGGCACGTTTAACGACAACATGTATAAAATTTGAAATGAAAAACGCATATAGAATGTAACAAGCGTTAATGTTAACAGATATATATATATATATATATATATATATAGTGGTACGCTAAAGCAATATATGATATCAATCAATTAACAGGGGCACGCTAAAGCAATATATGATATCAATCAATTAACGCATATGATATTAATAGCATATAATATATAATATATAGGTAACGCATACAATAGATAATAATAAGTGTGTTACGTAATAGATAATTTTAACATATATTATATATTATATTAATGTTAACAGATATTATATATTATATTAATTCACATAATAGATAATGTTAACAGATACATATAGTGACACGCAAAACAAAATAGAAACATATCTGAAGTGAAACTGAATGTAAAACCTTGGCATGCGAAACGAAACGGTTACAGATTTACAATACAATCACATATATAAAATTTTGAAATGATACTAGTCCAATCAGATTAAACATGCAGCAGGCTACACTAAATTCATTAAAATCACACCAAGAAATGTATGGATGGTGCCCTGCAATGGAATAATATCACCAATAATAAACTAATAAAGGCATATGCAATAGATATATCAAAAAGTGCTCCACCAAAACAATGAAAATAATAAAAATTATAATTATAATATAATAATTAACAAAATTCTATAATTAATATTTAACATTCATGATACGTGTTAAACCTTGCTCTGATACCAATTGCAGAAAAATTTTTTTTATTATGAACATACAATTCATAACATAATTTTAACACACATCATGACAACAAAGTTTTGATTGAAGGCGTACCTGAAGACAAGCGATCCATGAATCCCAATAGTGAGCGTGTACTACTCTTAATCTGAGTGCCTTATGTCCAGTGTATTACTGACTCTCTGTAATAATCACCTAATGGGATAGTGATTATATAGGCAACCACAGATGAGAGCAGGAACCTCTCACTAGGCACATAGAATGGGCCAACCCATCACGGTCCATCCAAACAAAAGTCCAATAACTAAATCTATCTATATACATAATATTTACATATCATATAATTAATCAACACAATATAGATATAATGATTTAATGATGCTAATCCATCAAATTAATATAATAATATATTATTAGGAAAATCTAACATTACATAGATGGATTGCTACCAACTTTATGAATTTTCCATTTTTGTATTTATGGGCAAATGTATTTTTAGTCCTTGTTTTGTGCATATAATCAATTTTAGTTTTAGTGTGTCCCTTTGGATTTTGAAACGATACAGAGAAGATTATGTGTCATTAGCAAATCATACCTTAAAAGTTGAGGAGAATATTAGCATTATGAAACTTAACACGTCAAAATTACTTTTGGCAACTGTCATCATGATAAAGTCAATATGTCATGGATAGATACATATGCCAACTTCATCAAAGCCCTTAATTTACTTTTTCTTTATTAGAATATATGAAATATCCAATAATATTTCAATTATTTCTTTAGAGTAATTCAGAGTGTCTTGGATCATCTCTTGAGATTAGTTTCCTTATCATACCCAACCTGAAGACTTCACGTCATTTCTGTTAGAACATATGGAAAGTATCCAGTAAAAAAAATATGCATTATGCAGTATGGATATAATAAGGAAATATGAAAATCAATACTAAGAGAAAATAAGAAGGAAATACACAAACTACTCTTAAAGAATAATCTAAAATACTCTAAAATTACTCTAAGATATAATCATAGTATTATTGGATTTGTTTTCATATAATCTAGTGTGTAATAAGAATTCCATATAGCAATAGCAACAGTAGGAACCACTATTACATATCAAATGAGCAGAAAGCCATAATTTTTGCAATAACTGAATTGAATTAACACAATCTGGAACTAACAAACAGACAAAATCAAGATATATTAACAGCACCAAAATTGACCCAAAGCGTAAAACAAATACAAGATAGAAAATAAGACAAATATTTATTAAAAACAGGCGGGTCATGAAAACAGCAGAGAACAACTATACCATTTCCTCAGAAATTTGCTTCGCCTTCTAATCAATTCCTTTCTTTGGTGTTCTTTAGTCTTTACCCGAAGCTATAACTCAAGAATCATGAAATTTTGTAACATTACATTTAGGTAGATATACTAATCAAATACCTTTCTTTATTTCTGGAAGATAATGTTGAACTTGGAGACATTAAGAAGGCTAGATCTCTTCCTTTCTTATACTCTTTTTTTACAAATAGCATAATAATATTTGTTTGATTTTTCTTTAACTAGTTATTTGATTCTTTCATAGGATGGTGATAATTGGTGAGGTGAATTAAGCAGTTCCTAATTGAAGTTTCGACTAAACTAGTCTAAAAAAAGCAGAAAAAATGTTTAGTAGTGAACTGTCCTTCCTTAATTTTTGTATAAAAATTAGCACTAGATAGGATTTGTTTTTAATGTAATAGAACCATCAACCACCCACAAGTAAAGAGGTGAATATCTTTTTGTTATAAAAAGATCTATTATAATTAAATGCACGATTCATTAAGGTCTATTTTATTTTTTTCTTATTATAAGATCTATTACTATTAATATAAAATTTTATTATATATTAACTTATTAAATTTCTTATGCAATGTCAACCCTTCATGGTTGCTTTTAACCGACAATGTGAGATTGATTAGGGTGTTAAGCCTTCTATTCCATTTGTTGATTAACCATTTAGATTGATGTCTGATATAGAATTATTTCAATTTTCATGTACTTGAGGATTGCATTTATGTACTGTTCCAAAATATGAGAAGCATAATGTTTGTCTGTAAATTGCCTTCTCCACTGCAACTAAAAGTGGTTTCTTCTTTTTAAATATTTATCTATAGTTCCTTCATACTTTAAACCAATGCTCAGCCTCACATGGTGGAGTGTAGATTGAAGAAGTGCTATTGCCCTTTACGAGCAAGTTGGTAATACAAAACATTAATTCATTCATGTCTAAGTTTCTTGATATTGTAGATGCAAATTAATAATTTAATTAGCGAAAAAGTGCATCAAAATGGAAGCTTAATTTGAATTTGGATAAATAGAAAGCATTTTTAGTAACTGATTCTTTATCCTTCATAATATGCGTGAAGGTTAGTGAGAAGGACAATATTATACTATTATCTGATTAATATATAAGGCTACTTTTTGTTAATATCCTGTATTTGGCTTGCATATTTGCTCTATGCATCTTAGACCTCAACTTTGGAGAATAATTAAAACTAGGCATTTATGTGCTGGCACAAAATTTTATTGGGTTTAGTTGAAAAAAAATGTAAACACTTAATTTTTTTTCTCCACTTTTTTCTTTCTAAATTTATTTTATATCTGACCTCTTTGATTCATCCTATTTAGAACTCAAACTTTGCTATTTCAATTTGAAAACAATGACAAGATAAATTATTTTTAAGTTGCGAATTGATGTGTATTTTTTTTAGAAGCAAAAATTATTAGTATTATAAAAGAATTGCTTGTGCATAAAAGAATTGCTTGTGAGTACGAAAGCCGTGAAGGTTACAAAACATTTACCTATATCCGTACACCAGCATTTCATTACATAAAAACAAGTCTCTGTATCCTCCCATGCAAGACACCTTATGACTGCAAAATGACCAAAAATTAACGGCCAATTACAAATTGCAATACCGAAGATCAAAATCCAAGCCAAAACTATAATCTGTCCTACTCGAAACTGAAATGGCAATTCTATTTATGCTCCTTGCTCAAAAATAGAGACACCACCTTTGGGTTCTCTACATGGAAACAATATCTTAACTACCTAACTACAGATTAAGGGCAAATTGGTAAATTTTACTTCTTTGGTCAACTCTTAAAATTAATCCAGTTACTTTAGGCTACTTAAAAATTACTCAGATTAATCCTAAAAATTAACATGTCCTTCTCGAATTAATTTATTAATCTTAATTAATTATTTGATAAATATTGAATTAATCAATAATTAAAAGTTGGGATGTTACATAATGCTTATCAAACTAAGTATTTATTTAGTTGTTGGTTGAGTCAACTAAATCTTAATTTAATCAATAAAAAAAGATTCGTTAAATTAATATTATTTTAATTGTTTTGAAATATATGTATTAACTATTAGATTTTTTAATTTTTAAAATTCTTTTTGTCAATTGATTAACAAACATACACTAAAATATTTTAACAAAACACATATCTATTTATTTTAATTATACTTTAATTTATACATAAAAAATTATTCTCCACCAAATCCTACTCATTAGTTTTTCTCCTGACCAAGATGCTACCTTCGAAAAATTAAGACTTTGTTGCATTTGAAATTGAAGAGACCCCAAAGAGAGTGGTTACATTATTGTTATTAAAATTAAATTAAATTAAATTAAATTGATCTTGAAAGTTTAACTGATTAAATCATAAATTAATAAATAATTGATTCAGATTAATTTTTTATTATAAATAATTTAATCACAATTCATTTAAATTAATATTTTTACTCATTTAATAATCAATTCTCTTTTAAAAACATTAATCTGCATTATATTTTTTAGTATGGATGTATATGCCAACAACTTCCCATGGAGACAGGGCACAACATCAATAAGGGGTCCGCTAGGGCCATGGGTGAAGCTCGAGATTCTTCTACGAACAACTGCGTCACTGTCGCATCACTAACTAAAACATGACAACCCTTTCTTTTTATCCCATTCCATCTTTCCAAATAGGCTCTTTGTTACGGCGAAGTTCAGTTTTCAATTACCCTGTGGAGTGTGAAATTAATTATGGATTTTTCAATTAGGTATTTTCTGATGCAATTGATATAGACGAATTCGGTACAGTCTGGTTTAGCTTTTTCATCGAACTCCTAACAGAAGTTCTGAATAGAGCTTGCTTTTCCATAAAGATAATGATTTGAGATTCGAAGAATCATAAATTTATCATAGTGTTGGGAGTGATAATATTCTGTACCAAAAGCGGAAAAAAAAAACATAGAAATGTTTAAAAATTATCAGAAATTGATAGACTATTTAAAAATAAATCACATTTCCTGAGTTGACCGGTTTCAAAACTCATTTATCCATGAATTAAGTTAATTTTAACCCATTTTAAAAATTAGATTGTTACATTTGACTTGAAATTCAAATCAAGTCAACTCATAATCAACCGGGTACGTTCATCTAAAATAACAATAATAAACTAGAAATAACTAAAAGCTTAAAAATGTAATTAATATCTATCTCAACTCTCAAATATAAAATAGAAGAGTCTCGATACTTCTACTTTGACTCTTTACTGTATTTGCATGTGATAACAGGTTTTGATAATGACAAAGGAAACCAGAAATGCAAAGTCTTCGAAGAATCAAAAACAATTAGAGGTATCATATAAACAAAGATGCAACAAGAAAACGGTTTCACAAAGGTTCAAGAAATCAAGAAACCAATAAACCAAGACACAGGAAAGCAACCATGCATCACAAGATTCAAATGGATGACCAACAGGCATGAAAATCTCAAAATGCAAAGCCTGAATCGATTCAAGCACGAGTGAATCGATTCACAGCCCTGGAAGTCACAAAAATAGGAAACAGAATGGGTCGAATCGATTCACCATGACCCTGAATCGATTCGAACACCTGGGAGTCACTTTAATTGAAGACAGAATGTCTTGAATCGATTCAAAGAAGCCTCGAATCGATTCACACGTATCAGAAACTCCAAACTGCAGAAACAGAATGACTCGAATCGATTCAGACAATGCTCGAATCGATTCACACGATCTGAAACTTAAATCTGCACACATCAGAATGCTTCGAATCGATTCAAGGCACTACGAATCGATTCGAGAAGTGGGAAACACCACTAAAAAGACAGATTTAAGTGGGAAACATGGACCCAATCTTATAATACGCTGAGACAAGCTGGAGCCATCATCTTGCAACGGCTAGGAACCCTCAATACTGCACAAATGAGCCTATATAATGAAGAGGAACCCAAGCACAACAAGAAGAATCAAGAAGCTACAATCCTTTGCTTTCTCTTGTGCTTTGTAAGCCCTATTTCTTGTATCTTGAAATACATTTGTATATCCTCTCATCTTGAGAGTTAGAATTTGTTAGAACTTTCATTTGTGTATCTGCTCTATTAAGAGAGTGTATTGATTATAAACACAACACCAAACACAAGGGATTCACTCTAGGTTGAGTGGTTGTTCACTCTAGGTTGAGTGGTCACAAAGGTTGGGGTTCAACCTTTGGGTATTGAGAGATTGTGAGATTGGGTGGGTTGCCCTTTGCTAGTGAGGATTGAGTTCTTGAGTGTGGGACACTAGGAAGCTGCAATTGCTCAAAGCTTGTATCTCAAATCTTCAATAGTGAAATCCTCTAAGTGGGTTGCTTAGAGGCGAGACGTACACCGGATTGGGTGGAACTCGTTATATCGGTTTGCAAGCTTCTCTTTCTTACTCCTTACTTTCATATACTGCTTGCTAATTGATTGTTGTTGTTGATTGTTTGTGAAGAGCACACTTGAACTTGCTTAACTTGTTACTCTTCAAATACTGCCCACCAGGTGTTTGAGAAATTGCTTCAGCAATACTTCTCATTATTGTGCTTTGCATATTATCCTCTTATTAATTTCACTTGCATATTCTCATTAACTTGGTTATAAAAATCAATTTCAAAGGCATTCCAACCAAAAGTTTTAAAACTCAATTCACCCCCCCTCTTGAGTATTGAGGCCACTTGAACAACAAGTGGTATCAGAGCTTGACTCTTGGCAGATCAAGCTTAACAGCTTCAAGAGACTAGATGGCCTCAAGTTCTCAAAATGTTTTTCCCGAGGGTGGTGCGATAAACAGACCTTCCGCTTTCAATGGGGAAGGGTATACCTTTTGGAAAGAGAGAATAAAAATCTTCATTCAATCAATTGACTTGAGAATTTGGAATGCCATTGAAAATGGCCCTTTTATACCAATGCATGTTGTAGACAGTAAGAATATTGAAAAACCAATAGATGAATGGACAAGCGAGGAAGAAAAGAAAGTTCAATGTGGCTACAAGGCCAAAAATCTTATTACTATAGCTTTAGGTCAAGATGAATTTTTTAGAATCATGACTTGCCAAACTGCTAAAGAGATGTGGGATACTCTACGAGTAACTCACGAAGGTACCAACGATGTAAAGGACTCAAAGATTAGTACTCTTACTAGTCAATATGAGTGCTTTAGATTAAACTCTCATGAATCGATTGTTGATATGCAAAAAAGGTTTACTCTCATCATTAATCAACTCATTACACTTGGAAAGACTTACACTAACAAAGAGCTCATTCATAAAGTGTTGAAAAGTCTCAACAGAGAATGGCAACCGCTAGTTACTGCCATCAAACAATCTCCTAGCATAAACAAAATGTCTCTTGCCACTCTATTTGGTAAGTTGCAGGAACAGGAACAAGAGCTGAAAGAATTAAAGATGGCGGAAGAGGAAGAAAAATCTTCCAAGAAAAAGGGTCTTGCTCTCAAGGCTACTTCCACAAATGAAGAAGAAGAATCCGGAAGTGAACTTGATGAAGAAGAAGAATTTGGACTATTTGTGAAACGCTTCGGGAAATTCATGAAAGGCAAACGCCTTCAAAGAAGCTTCAAAAACCCAAGTAAGAAACCTATCACTAAAGAAAATTCTTCCTCACCCAATTATTTTGAATGTGGCAAGGAAGGGCACTTCAAAGCAGATTGCCCAAATCTTAAGAAGAAGGGAAAAGAGAAAAGAGGAAGAAGGAGAGCATATATAGCATGGGATGAAAATGAGGTAAACAGCTCGGATGACTCAGAGAATGAAGAAGCAAACCTTTGCCTCATGGCCAATCACCATGAAGAAGATGATGAGGTAAACTTCCATGACTTAGATAAGGATGAATTACTTGATGCTCTAGAGGAATTGTATGATAAATTTACAAAAGTCTCCAATAGACTTAAGGTATCTAGAAAAAATAGTGACACTCTAGAGATGCACCTTATGGAGATTTCCAAAGAGAATGAATGCTTAAAGGAAGAATTGAAAAACGCTAAAACATGTTCCAATAGCAAACCATGTGATTTTGCAAAGAGGTGCATTGTGTTAGAAACCAAGGTTGAAGACCTAAATAGGACACTAGAGAAGTTCACTAATGGAAGAGATAATTTGAATATCCTACTTGGGCAACAAAAATGCATGTTTAGTAAAACCGGTTTAGGATATGACCAAGAACATAGTAATCATAAAATGGAGAAGCACTATAAAAACTTCTTTGCACCACCAAGCAAATCCTCCTCACCTTTTATGAAATGCAATCATTGTGGTTCCAAAGGACATAGTGCTTATAAGTGTAGTGTTAGGAAACTAGGACCAAAGGTCTTAAGAAAGGTGTGGGTTCCCAAAGGGACATTACCACAAACTAACCTTAAAGGACCCAACATAAAATGGGTACCTAGTTCTCTAAACTGATTTTGTTTTGTAGGTATGCTTCAAGGCAAGCAACACCCATTGGTACTTGGATAGTGGGTGTTCAAAGCATATGACGGGAGACATAAGCAAATTTACATCATTCACTCCCAAAAGAAAAGGAAGTGTCACCTACGGAGATAACACTAAAGGAAGAATCCTAGGCATTGGAAATATTGGTAAGAATTCTTCCACCTCCATAAGTGACGTATTGTATGTTGAAGGCCTCAAACATAATCTACTTAGCATAAGTCAATTATGTGACAAAGGATATAGAGTTTTATTTGAATCCAATTGTTGTATAATTGAGAATAAGCTAAACAAAGAGGTCAAATTTGTTGGAAAAAGAATTGATAACATTTACATGATTGATGTGGATAGTTTGTCTACAAATGATGAACAATGCTTCATTTCTAAAGAGGATGAAACTTGGCTATGGCATAGAAGAATAGCTCATATACATGTAGACCACTTGAACAAACTTGTTTCTAAAGATTTAGTAATTGGTTTACCAAAGCTTAAATTTGAAAATAGATTTTGTGATGCATGTCAAAAGGGAAAACAAGTAAAGGCATCCTTTCAATCCAAAAACATTGTTTCCACTCAAAGGCCTTTACAACTTTTGCACATGGACTTATTTGGACCATCCAAAATCAAAAGCTTTGGAGACAATCACTATAGTCTAGTTATAGTAGATGACTATTCAAGATATACATGGACATTGTTTCTTGCTCATAAAAATGAAGCATATCATGCATTCAAGAAACTTGCAAAGATTATCCAAAATGAGCAAAACTCAAAAATTGCATCCATTAGAACCGATCATGGGGGAGAATTTGAAAATCAATCTTTTGAAAAGTTTTGCGAAAAACATGGTATCAATCACAATTTTTCAGCTCCTAGAACTCCACAACAAAATGGAGTAGTTGAAAGAAAGAATAGATCTTTAGTGGAGCTTGCTAGAACCATGCTAAATGAAAACAATATTGCAAAACACTTTTGGGCCGACGCGGTAAACACCGCATGTTATGTAATGAATAGATGTTTAATAAGGCCTATTTTAAAGAAAACTCCCTATGAGCTTTACAAGGGTAGAAAACCCAACATTGCATACTTTCATATTTTTGGATGTAAATGTTTTGTGCTCAACAATGGAAAGGATAATCTAGGGAAGTTTGATGCAAAATCTGATGAGGCGATATTCCTAGGATATTCACAATCAAGTAAATCTTATAGAATCTTCAACAAACAAACAAATACTATTGAAGAATCTATTCATGTTAAGTTTGATGAAAATAGCCATAACCCTCCGAGAAAGGAAGATGTTGATGATCTTGTAGGTACTTTCCAAGAAATGAACTTGGAAGACAAAGAAGAAGTAAAAAATGATTGAGGTGCAACACAAATTGAGAGACAACAAGATTGGGTAACCTTGAAGGATCATCCCTTGGACAAAATCATTAGAGAAATAACCAAAGGGGTAAGTACTCGAAACGCCATTAGAAATGCATGCAATCACTTAGCCTTTGTATCCCAAATTGAACCCAAAAACATTGATGAAGCCATTATTGATGAGCATTGGATGTTGGCCATGCAAGAAGAGTTAAACCAATTTGAAAGAAACGAAGTTTGGGAACTTGTGCCAAGACCCAATGACCATCTAATAATAGGCACCAAATGGGTTTTTAGGAATAAGCTAGATGAAAATGGTATAATAACAAGAAACAAAGCTAGACTAGTTGCAAAGGGATACAATCAAGAAGAGGGAATAGATTATGAAGAAACGTATGCTCCCGTAGCTAGGTTAGAAGCCATTAGGTTATTGCTAGCTTTTGCATGTTGTATGGATTTCAAACTTTATCAAATGGATGTCAAAAGTGCATTTTTAAACGGCTTCATTCAAGAAGAAGTTTATGTAGATCAACCTCCCGGTTTTGAAAATCATAAATTTCCAAACCATGTCTTTAAATTGAGAAAAGCTTTATATGGTTTGAAACAAGCTCCAAGAACTTGGTATGAAAGACTAAGCAAATTCCTTTTAGAACACAATTTTGAAAGAGGAAAGGTTGATACTACACTGTTTATAAAACGCAAAAATAATGACATTCTTTTGGTACAAATTTATGTGGATGACATAATATTTGGTGCTACTAATGAAAATCTTTGTCAAGAGTTTGCCAAGATTATGCAGAATGAGTTTGAAATGTCCTTGATGGGAGAACTCACCTTCTTCCTTGGATTGCAAATAAAACAAGCAAATGATGGAACATTCATTAGCCAAACTAAGTACTGTAAGGAACTACTTAAAAGGTTTGGAATGGACAAGGCAAACGAGATAGCTACACCCATGAGCACATCCTGCTATCTAGACAAAGACGAAAAGGGTAAGGACATTGAAATAACCAAATATCGAGGTATGATTGGATCCTTACTATATTTAACCGCTAGTAGGCCCGATATTATGTTTGCAGTATGCATGTGTGCTAGATATCAAGCATGTCCTAAGGAATCACATTTAACTGCCGTAAAAAGAATTTTGAAATATCTTGTGGGTACTCAAAATGTTGGTCTGTGGTATCCCAAAGGCGTTGAATGTAATCTTTTAGGATATTCCGACTCTGACTTTGCTGGCTGTAAACTTGATAGAAAGAGCACTAGTGGCACATGTCATTTACTTGGTAGCTCCCTTGTTTCTTGGCATAGCAAGAAGCAAGCAAGTGTTGCATTATCAACGGCTGAGGCAGAATATGTAGCCGCCGGTAGTTGTTGTGCTCAAATTCATTGGATGAGACAACAACTTCTTGACTTTGGCATTGTTTTAAACAAAGTACCCATCAAATGTGATAATATTAGTGCCATTAACATCTCAAAGAATCCAGTAATGCACTCTAGAACCAAGCACATTGAGATTAGGCATCACTTTATTAGAGATCATGTGTTAAAAGGGGATTGTGTACTTGAGCATGTTGAAACATCTAAGCAACTAGCAGATATTTTCACAAAACCCTTGGCTAGAGAGAAATTTATTCACATTAGAAGAGAATTAGGCATTCTTGATATGACAAATTGTGTTTGAATGATCTCTTAATCTTGTGTATTGATTGCTTGATAACTTTTATTAAGGAAAAAGAACCCCTTGGAAATGTAGATTTGATGATCCTATATGAAATTCCTCATGCCTTGAATAAATTGGAATGGATAGAAGTGAAATTAGGAATGAAACAGCCCTTCGAATCGATTCAGCATTCCCTCGAATCGATTCAAAGACCTGATGGCTCAAAATTCCTCAAAACAGCAACGTTCGAATCGATTCACACTCCCCTCGAATCGATTCAAACACCTGTTGGTTCATATTCCTTCAAACAGAGAGGTTCGAATCGATTCAGCTCATCCTCGAATCGATTCACGCGACTGATTCTCCAATTTCTCCTAAGTCAGTAACTCTCGAATCGATTCAACCATCCCTCGAATCGATTCACGCGTCAGTTTCTGTGTAATAACGCTGATTTAAGCCACTTAATCACGCATTCCCTCATTTCACTCTCCCACTATCTCCCACTCTCTCTTCTCAAACCTCTCAACTCCCTCTCTAAACCTTCCATTCAACTCCTCCACCTTCAATGGCTTCCTCCTCTCAACCTCGCAAGAAGCAACGTGCAAACATTGCTGCAGCCTCCATGCCTCAACATTCAGATTTATCAAGATTCTTTAACACTCACAAGGAACTAGAAAGGTACCAATCCTCCTTTTCTGAGAAAAATATCATATCACCTCATTGGATTGATCTACCATTTTTTGAAACTTCTGGACTTCCTCTACTCACTACTCTGCATCAACAAGAGCTTGTTGGTTTCATGGCTCTTGAGGAAGTAGCAATATACCCCGAATTGATTCGTGTATTTTACTCCACTCTACGCCTTCAAGATGCTCGCTACATTGCCAAAGTGAAAGGTAAAACTATCATTCTTGATAACTCTTAGCAATGCTTCCTTCCATGGCAAAGAACCTCCTCTTGCATGGAATTACAATCCATTGGAGGCAAGATCCTTCTTTAATCTTGCAGGTCCCTCTAGCACGGTTGGCACTTTAAGTCTTCATCACCGCCTCCTACATTTTGTTCTTGTCAAAATTCTCCTCCCTTCCGGTGGAAATTATGCAAGGCTCAATGAGGCCCAAATCTTGCTGCTCTGGGCAATCGTCAATGAAAAGGACATCAATTGGATTGACTTGATCAGGCATCATATGATTGAAGCCCAAAACCTCGCTCATCTTCCATATGCCATATTCATTACCAAATTGCTCCACCATTTTAAAGTGGATTTGAAGAATGAAATCAAAGAGATGGTTGGTCCCAAAGCACCTATTGGCAAACCTCATCTCACCAAGATGAATATTATAGAGTACCATGGCAGGTGGCAGTTTCTTAGACGTCCACGTCACGAAGCTGAAGATGACGCTCCTCCTCCTCCACCCGCTCCTACTGATGATCTGTTCACCAGACTCACTGCCCATCTGGACCAGCGCCTCAACTCTATGGAAGCTAACATCAACGCTAGACTGGACAAAATTGAAGCCAATATGGAAGAGCGATACACCGAGTTAGCCACCCAGATTTCCAGCATCCACTTCCCACAGCCTTGACTGTTTTTACTTTCTTTGCTTATATTTCATGTTAAGACTTGGTTGTTTTTCTGCCATTTTACTCTGGTTTATGACTATGTTGGTTAATTATTTGCCTTATTGGCTCCCCTTTTGATGATTAAATTTCAACTGCGTTACCTGCGATTATTACTCGATTTTCTGCATATTCTCAACTGTTTGTTTTTGATAATGACAAAGGGGGAGAGATATAAAAGAAATGCGATAAATATGTATGCATGTATGTATTTTTTAACGCTTAAAAAATTTGATGGTTTTACTGAAAAACAAAGGGGGAGACAAATTGTATAAACAAGCAGAGACATTATTTTTCATAACTTGTTATTGGTTATCAAACACCCCAAGAGATGGCCATTGGTTGTCATCATCAAAAAGGGGGAGAATGTATTTGCATGTGATAACAGGTTTTGATAATGACAAAGGAAACCAGAAATGCAAAGTCTTCGAAGAATCAAAAATAATTAGAGGTATCATATAAACAAAGATGCAACAAGAAAACGGTTTCACAAAGGTTCAAGAAATCAAGAAACCAATAAACCAAGACACAGGAAAGCAACCATGCATCACAAGATTCAAATGGATGACCAACAGGCATGAAAATCTCAAAATGCAAAGCCTGAATCGATTCAAGCACGAGTGAATCGATTCACAGCCCTGGAAGTCACAAAAATAGGAAACAGAATGGGTCGAATCGATTCACCATGTCCCTGAATCGATTCGAACACCTGGGAGTCACTTTAATTGAAGACAGAATGTCTTGAATAGATTCAAAGAAGCCTCGAATCGATTCACACGTATCAGAAACTCCAAACTGCAGAAACAGAATGACTCGAATTGATTCAGACAATGCTCGAATCGATTCACACGATCTGAAACTTAAATCTGCACACATCAGAATGCTTCGAATCGATTCAAGGCACTACGAATCGATTCGAGAAGTGGGAAACACCACTAAAAAGACAGATTTAAGTGGGAAACATGGACCCAATCTTATAATACGCTGAGACAAGCTGGAGCCATCATCTTGCAACGGCTAGGAACCCTCAATACTACACAAATGAGCCTATATAATGAAGAGGAACCCAAGCACAACAAGAAGAATCAAGAAGCTACAATCATTTGCTTTCTCTTGTGCTTTGTAAGCCCTATTTCTTGTGTCTTGAAATACATTTGTATATCCTCTCATCTTGAGAGTTAGAATTTGTTAGAACTTTCATTTGTGTATCTGCTCTATTAAGAGAGTGTATTGATTATAAACACAACACCAAACACAAGGGATTCACTCTAGGTTGAGTGGTTGTTCACTCTAGGTTGAGTGGTCACAAAGGTTGGGGTTCAACCTTTGGGTATTGAGAGATTGTGAGATTGGGTGGGTTGCCCTTTGCTTGTGAGGATTGAGTTCTTGAGTGTGGGACACTAGGAAGCTGCAATTGCTCAAAGCTTGTATCTCAAATCTTCAATAGTGAAATCCTCTAAGTGGGTTGCTTAGAGGCGAGACGTACACCGGATTGGGTGGAACTCGTTATATCGGTTTGCAAGCTTCTCTTTCTTACTCCTTACTTTCATATACTGCTTGCTAATTGATTGTTGTTGTTGATTGTTTGTGAAGAGCACACTTGAACTTGCTTAACTTGTTACTCTTCAAATACTGCCCACCAGGTGTTTGAGAAATTGCTTCAGCAATACTTCTCATTATTGTGCTTTACATATTATCCTCTTATTAATTTCACTTGCATATTCTCATTAACTTGGTTATAAAAATTAATTTCAAAGGCATTCCAACCAAAAGTTTTAAAACTCAATTCACCCCCCTCTTGAGTATTGAGGCCACTTGAACAACATTCACTTCAACCAATATTCATGTTTGAGTCTCGACACTTCCTTGTTCCCATCGTGTGACCGTCATGTGCACTCTAGGTGTAGGATCGATGTACTCAATTGTTGATCGTTGTCAGTCTCCCTCCCCTTTCTCGTGGTTGCTTGCACCTCATCTCTCTCTCTCTCATTCTCTTAGTTACTTTACCGGTTCACTTTATCCCTCTCTCATTCTCTCAGTTGATCATGTTGATCTCCCTTTTCATCTACTTTTCTCATTCGTCTTTCTCACTTGTTTCACTGATTCTCCTATGAAATGAAACCTTTCCCCCTCTCAACCACTTCATCATTAAAAGAAACACATTGTACAAGATCATCTAATGGCTTTCCTAAACCTCTGACATCTCTAGTTCATCTCTCTAGCTCGATTCGCCATCTCTCCTAGTCGCTTGCTCAAGTTACTTTATTAGGAATATTAATAGGAGAAAAGAGAAAAGAACAAATACAAATATGTTATAAAGAAGCTGATTTTTTTGATTATTTATTAATGTTTTAAGTTAGGTATCTAACTCACCAACAAGTTGAGTTGAGGCTTTCTAGCTCACTTTTAAGTAAGCGGGTTGGAATAGGTTAGTGTTTTCTAAAACCCTCTGTCTCAAACTGGGTTGGCCTGCTTTAATAGTTCAAAAAATTGGCGGGCATAACGCAACCAAAAAGATAACTCATAAGTAAAGGGTTGTATCAAGCCTTATAAGACGTATACTAGTCATATTCCTAGCTCGACAAGAGACATCTCAAGATACCTTCTAACTCTTAGAATTAGACATCTAGTGTGTGAAGTTTGCATGATTGGACACATACGGGTGGCTTAACATTCAACGTAGGTCAGATTGTGATACCATATAGAAAATGACAGACCTAACTCAACTCAAAAGTTAATACATGAGTTAAAGGTTGTCTGAAGTCTTATAAGGCATATGGTGATTAATTATATTCCTAACCCATATGAAACTTATCTTAAACAAAATGTCATTTAATGTCTCAACTCTCCAGAACTATGAATTTCATATCCTCTTTAAGAATCATTAACATAAGTTATATATCGATTAAGAATATGATTAAAATACTCCTTGTAGGACAATGAGTTAACTTTTAGGTTAAATTAAGTATGTTATTTTTTAATATGCTATCATAGTCACAACCTTGAACTTTGGGTCACTCATGTGTCTAATCTTGTCAAGCCAACTTCAGCCTTAGATGTTATAATGCAAATATAGTTTGTAATGTAATTATTATATATATATATATATATATATATATATATATATTGTGTCAATCACTACAAGTATCCTTCCTTAGAGACAATCAGGTTCATAGCTTATAGTCATATTTAAGAACCTCTATTCTTTCTACTAAGTGTGTTATATGGGGATCAAACTTAAGGTTTTTTTTCACAATCTCAATTTACGTTACCAAAAAAACTACAACTCATTGGTAATTGTTACATAATTTAAAGTTTAAGAAACTTTTATATTGACAATGTAATAAATAAATATGTATTACATAAATCAATCTTCCATTATTTGATTTATCTCATTTAAATGTGAATAAAATAATACATTAGATAAAAACATTATAAACTAATAATTAAGGTTTTTTAATAGTATAAATAATAACAATTAATTTGTTAGTTTTCATTGATAAAAAAGAGTCAAATCCCCTGCTAATAGTTAAGTTAACTGTTTATACAAAATATCCTACCATTTAAGCCTACCTGTTGAATCAACCCGATTATTCGAATTAATGTGAAAAGAATAAAGAAAAATTCAGAGGGGATAATACGAACCTATTAATCTACAAAAATCTAGACTGCCGAATAATCCCAATTCCCTATTTGAAACCAAATACGGATTTTAGATCGATTAGTAGCTTTCAAAAAAAAGAGAGAATGGGAATAGTTCCCTCTAAGCATAATTCTTAAAAACTGAGACTGCTTTTTTCTCAATAACCTCCAAACTTTGCAATGTAAATTGTGTTTAAGTTGTCTTTTGCAAACCCGATTCTGATTTTGTAGATCAATTTAATTTTGGTTAAAAGAGTTATACGTTTATTTTAGTGACAGTGATGTTTGTATATTTAAAAAAAACAACTTTTATAAAAAAAAAAAACGTTTTGGTGTTGACCACATACCACCAAACAACAAAAATACTTCTATGAAAAATCATCATTTTAGGACAAAAATTAATTCGTTTTACAAATTTATCTTTATTTTTCGTAAACGTTTTACAAAGTTATCTATCATGTTGCACTTTGCCCTCATGTGAATTTGACTCACTCAAAAGGTTTTTCAAACAGGTTGCTTGTTGTGTTACATTCTCTGCTTTCATATCAAATACCGATTCGCAACAAATCTCTTTTATTGAATTTGTCTACCTGATGATGACTCAACGAACGCCCTTATTCTAGCATTCTATGAAAACAAGTCAGTGTAATATTGTAATAGAAGTGGGGGAGGTAGGATTATAAGGAATGAGTTTAGTACATTACTTAATTTTAAAGTTTAAATCTGGTTTATAGTTTATCATAAGTTATATTTTTAGGCCAGACTCACTCAAATAATTTATCTTTGATTCAAATTATACTAAATGAAAATATAAATAAACATATATTAAATAAATTAATGAGTTTATTTTAAATAAATTAATATGTCTCTAAAAATCTAATTAAAATAAATATTTAATTATCAATTTTTTATATTAAAAGTGATTTAATGAATTTTAATTTTATAAACTATAATTCATAAAAAAATTATATATATTTATAAATTATAATATATTATAAATTATATTTTTTTATAAAATTATATAAAAAAACTTAAGACGGTCTGCCCGTTAGAAAATCTATTTAATTAAAAAAATTTTAAAAAAATTTTAATCTGAATTTTATATTTAACATGTTGGTTCAGTCTAGATGACTAGATCATAAATCATCATTTCAATGGGTTAAAAGGTATACAAATTAATACGCAAAATTGAGTATGCTGAATTTTGATTAGTCTCTTCATTCCAGAGATGTTTGGTAGTAAGAATATTTTTCTTAAAGATATTTACCCATGTTTTAAGTAAAGATTTCCCGTAAAAATTTATTTTTATATTTTTTCCACCTAAATTGCTAGGTATATCTTATACGTAGATAGATATCTCCCCTTACAAGTTGCAAATAAATATACAAGTAACAAACGACCTCATAAAGTGAAAACAATTAAAGTAATATATATTGAATATATCTTATGAGAAAAGTAAGAATCAGAGTAATAACTTTATATTGCATAATTATATATGAATGATTTTGATTAAAAATTTTAAAATTAAATTATCATTTAAAAAGTTGTATGGAATATATGGTGAGCCAACTTTTATAATAATTTTTTTTTCATCCACAATATTATTTAAAAGGATTAAACATATACTACTTCAACCATTTATTTATTGGTAACATATATGTATAATGGGAGTAAGAATAACAAGATAATTAAATTTTATTTTAATACAATATATATATATATAATATTTTTAAAAAGTCTTGTGATAGTTAATAATTCATACATAGTTGTATGATTGTTATCTCAATTTTAAATAAGAAATCTATATTTCAATTATTGGATACGTCTACTTTAAAAAGTTAACCTATACAGTGACGACTAGTCTCGTATCTGAGTCCATCATTAATTGTTAGGAAATAGTTAGTGTTGTTATTTTCTGTTATAACTAACTAAGGTTAGTTTATCTTTTGGTTTTGCCTATATATAACGTTCCCCTTCTTTGTATTTCATCATTAAGCATAATAAAGAAATATTCAAATTGCATTCATTTACCTCCTCTGTCTATTCTCCTTTTCTCATATCTTCTGTAGTGCATAGTCTAACATGGTATCATCATCGCGCCGGTAGATTCAGCCATGACTTCCGCACCTTTCACCCCTCACACCTTCTCATCCTCTATCTTTGCAAAGCTGATAGAGGATAACTTCCTCACATGGCTTCAACACGCAGAAGCAACAATTAAGGGGTTCAAACTCACGAAACATATCTCTGCCTAGAATTTGTTCCAGAAAAATTCAAGAACAAAGAAGATGAACAACTAGGAAAGCTAAATCTTGAGTTCAAAAATTTTGAACAACAAGATAACTGTCGCGACCGGGATCGCGGCGGATGGCTGACCCTTAAAAATACAACGGGTTTCAAAATCCTTTCGAAAAGAAAAAAACAGGGAGTCGCCACCAATATTTTTTAGGATAAAAATATCGGGAAAAACCTCTTTTAAAACACTGGTTATGAAAAATGAAATTCTAAGTTCGGGAGTCGAATTACAGGTGAGGAAGGTATTAGCACCTCACAACTGTCCGTTATAAAACGGTTACCTCAAATTGATAGCGCTTATTTCAAAATAGCCCAGAAATTATTTTTAACTTCTTCCACACAAAATGACAAAGCAGACACAAACAGACAAAACAGACTAAACGGTAACAGTGATAAATTTGACCAAACAATGATAGTAAAAAAGAAAAAAACAGTAACGATAGAAGATCAAACAGTGACAGTAAAAAAATGATAGTAGAATATTAAAACAATAATAACAAGAAATGACAGTGAAAAATTCGACAAAACAATGACAATAAGAAGCTTAACAAAACAATAATAAGAAACGACACACAGCGATCGTAAAAAACTTAGCAGAATATCGACAGTAGGAAAGTAAAAAAAATAATAACAATAGGAAATGGCAAACAGAGACAATAAGAAACTTGACGAAATAACACCAGTAAGAAAAAGTAAAACAAAATGAAAGTAAAGGTTAACAGGACGTCGCGTCCAAATTAACCTTGGCTTTGGTATAAAAAAGGAAAAGGGAAGGATACTAACAAGACGTCGCGTCTAAATTAGTCATCTTTTAATCAAAATACGGGGTTAGAAACGGGAAGGGGATAAACGGGACGTCTCGTCTCAAGTATCCCGTTCCTTGTGGTGATGGTCTACCGGGAATAAGGGAAAATCAACAAGACGTCACGTCTAAATTGATTTCTTTTTTTTTGAAATATTATTATTTAATAAATAACAACCGATTGAAAATTTAAAAAGGGTAACAAGACGTCTCGTCTAAATTAACCTCTTTTTGATAAAACAAATTTTTTTAAAATAAAAAATAAAAATAAAAATCAAATAGTAAAAATTTATCAAAAACTTGACAAAAAGCACATAGACTTACTAAAGTGAAAAATGGGTAATATTTTTTGGTTGAAGATAATGCTGAATTGTTAAAATTTTAATTAGACACAATTTTAAAATAACAAAAAAAAAGACATGGATAATCACATTTTGTTAAGCTTTATACAACCCGATTCTTTCAAAGAATAGCGAATGCCTTAAAAGAAAATTACACTCTAACTATACGGTGAATGAACTATCCGAAAAAGAAACAGTATACAGACGGCTGATTTCTTGTAATAGGATTAATATTCTGAGCAGTAAAATTAAGATCGTAACCACCCTTTAAAAAAATTAAATCTGTACAGAACTAAAATATATACAAACAATTTGAGTAACAATATTGAGCAGCAAATAAACAGGAACAATAACATAAACAGAAACAGTAGCAGAGATTAATTAGAGATTCAAGCATACATCACAATATCCTACTGTAAAACTGAATTATAATAACGACAAGAGACAGCAGGAAAAAAAAGTCCAATACAACAGTACTAATCTGATCCTTGTACAAAAATTCAACCTTTTGAAAAATAAACACTATTTTCACAAAATATATAAAAAATATTCTTGCTCACTGATTGAGTTCTTGCCCACTGTTGCTGTTGTTGCTGTTGCTGTTACTGCTGCTGTTGCTGTTGCTACTACTGCTGCTGTTGTTGCTGTTGCTGTTGCTGTTGCTGCTGTTGCTGTTACTGTTGCTGTTACTGCGAATTTTCACTGTAAAAATTCAGAAGCACCTTCCAAAACTCAAGAATGTGGAGATAATTTCCTCTCTAGATAATCTTTTTTGAACCACTGAGTTTGCACTGCCCTTTTCTCTTTGCCCTCTTTACTCTCTGCTATTTTTCTAATTTTCCTCTTTGACTCTCTCTTCTTGCTGTGTATGTTCTCTTTTTCCTCCTCTCATTTGTGCTCTCCAGCCCCCTCTGTTCTTGCTGTGTGTGTCTTCTCCTTCTCTTCTAATTCGTGCCCCCCTCTTCTGTCCTCCTCCCCCTTTTATCTTCAGCTGATTCCCCTTTTTTATTTCCTCCAAAGCCACCAGCTAAAACTTCCACTCTGTCTCCTCTTTTCGTTGGCCAAAATTAGAACCCATTCCTCCTGTCTCAATTCACGTGAATTGCTTTTAGTCTAGTGCCAAAAAATTTTTTTTACACCTGCAGCTTTTCACATTGGATGCTTGTAGCTTTAGGTGAATGAGGACTTAATTATTCAAGAAACCATGCAGCAGTGGGTCCATGAATGCATTTGGATGAATGAGGGATTAATAAAAAAAACTATGATGGGATATTTTGTGTATCCGTGAAAACAAAGAAGAGATGGAAAAATGGTTGAATAGAATATTCAAGCTTGGACTTTGCTTTTGGCCATGTGAATGCATAGAGAAAGTGAAAGCTTTTTGAAATAAAATATTTGGTGGTATGGAAGCTAGTTGTAACGTGAATTTCTTCAAGCAATTGGAGCATGGATTGTACAATAGGACATGAAGTTCAGCTTTTGGCCATGTGGAATAAGGAATTCAATTAAATAATGGGTGAGTTGAGCTTTAGTGGAACCGTGGGAATTATTGGAAGAAAGGAATGGCATTTGTTTTGTAATTTTTCTTCATGTAGGACCAAGTGTGGGTCATGGAGAGCATGGGAATTTGGAGTGTTTCTTTTGGACAAAAATTCTGCACTTTGGGAGCTTGTTTCTTGATTTAATTTTGACTTGGTCAAAATTGGTAGGCTTAGGTGACAATTTGTTGCAAATTTGAAAGCCTTTGCCATGACCACAATTTTGATGGTGGATTCCATTCTCTTCATCATGAAACTTGCTTGCATATTTAAGGAAAAATTCATGCCAAATTTGAAAGAGAGTCCAACATCAAAATTGTAGATCTTTCTCTTAGCTTTAATTTGATATATGGCACAAAAATTTTCATCAAGAAACGAGGGAGATATGGCCCATCTACGAAAACTGCTCCAGAGTGTAACGGAAATACATTTACAAGCAAAATAAATTCACTGGGCAAAATGGGTGGAGAATTAGCTTTTGTGACCTTCATGAAGTTTGTATATATCTTTGATGTGGATCCATATCAAAAAGAACGGAGTCGTTTCAGTATCATATGAGGGAGATATGAATTTTTCCTAAAGATGCGCAGAGCAGTCATGAAACTGGGACAGGTCTAGGAAGATTATTAAAACTGTACCAATTGGTAAAGATATAGCCTTCCAGGTCTTCATAAAAGTCGTAGACAATTTTGTTACGGAAATTTTAAGACCGGGTTTCCGCAAATCGAAGGTCGTATGAAAGAGTTATGAATTTCTAAGTGAACCATGCGCAGCAGAGAGTGCCCAAAGGATGGAACTGTACCAATTGGCTGGACAAAAAGAGGTGTTCACAGATGCCCCTCTTTACTTCTTTTCACAAGAGAAACACGAAATTTTCTGTGTTTTTGAAGTGAAAAGGAAGTAAAGATATGAATACCGATGTATGAGTCAGGTGGGACATCTTGTTCTTTTAAGACGAGCATTTTCCACATTTGTCCTTTTTCTTTTTCTTTTTTTTTATTATTTGTTTGTCTTTTTTGTGCTCTGAATTGAACGGGAAAAATTGTCTTACAATTAACAGGAGGTGAGAAAGTTGGGGTTGACCCCCGGTAGACTGGAAGGTAGAGGTTGCCTTGTTAGGCGAATGGGAAGGTAAAGAGTGCCTTCATAGGCGACTGGAAAGTAAAAGGTGCCTGAATAGGCGAATGGAAAGTAAAGGGTGCCTGAATAGGCGAATAGAAAGTAAAGGGTGCCTGAATAGGCGAATGGAAAGTAAAGGGATGCCCAAATAGGAGACTGGAAAGTAAAGGGTGCCTGAATAGGCGAATGGAAAGTAAAGGGTGCCTGAATAGGCGAATAGAAAGTAAAGGGTGCCTGAATAAGCGAATGGAAAGGTAAAGGATGCCTAAATAGGCGAATGGAAAGTAAAGGGTGCCTAAATAGGCGACTGGAAAGTAAAGGGTGCCTGAATAGGCGAATGGAAAGTAAAGGGTGCTTGAATAGGCGACTGGAAAGTAAAGGGTGCCTAAATAGGTGACTGGAAAGTAAAGGATGCCTGAATAGGCGAATGGAAAGTAAAGGGTACCTGAATAGGTGAATGAAAAGTAAATGGTGCCTGAATAGGCGAATGAAAAGTAAAGGGTGCCTGAATAGGTGAATGGAAAGTAAAGGGTGCCTGAATAGGCGAATGGAAAGGGTAAAGGATGCCTGAATAGGCGAGTGGAAAGTAAAGGGTGTCTGAATAGGCGAATAGAAAGTAAAGGGTGCCTGAATAGGCGAATGGAAAGGGTAAAGGATGCCTGAATAGGCGAGTGGAAAGTAAAGGGTACCTGAATAGGCGAATGGAAAGTAAAGGGTGCCTGAATAGGCGAATGGAAAGTAAAGGTTACCTGAATAGGCGAATGGAAAGTAAAGGGTGCCTGAATAGGTGAATGGAAAGTAAAGGGCGCCTGAATAGGCGAATAGAAAGTAAAGGGTGCCTGAATAATAGGCGAATGAAAGGTAAAGGGTGCCTGAATAAGCAAATGAAAATGCAGAGATTAGAGGAGTTAACAGGACGTCTCATCTGAATTAACTCACTGGACTTAAAGGCTCATGGCGATGCCCCAGTTTGACATGACTGAAGGTTCTTGGGGAATTGCCCTTTGACTGGGACAGAAGAAACCTGGGG
Source organism: Clitoria ternatea (assembly GCA_037962975.1). NCBI lineage: Eukaryota > Viridiplantae > Streptophyta > Magnoliopsida > Fabales > Fabaceae > Clitoria > Clitoria ternatea. The sequence continues at coordinate 98,879,245 of CM075674.1, read as the reverse complement.
ATATGCCCCAGTTTAACATGATTTGAAGGAGTCTTTAGGGAATTACCCCCCTTGACTGAATAGATCTGGGGTGATTCCCTAATTTGAGATGATTTGAAGGAGCCTTGGGGAACTGCCCTTTGAGCGAGAAGAAATGATCCTGGGGTGATGCCCCAGTTTGATTTGTTTGGGAAGTGTAGTTCCACTGGAGAAGGATTGATGGCTCGGGGCATCACCCCTGATTGGGAAAGGAAAATCTGGGGTCCTCCTGGTATGTGTGGATTTACTGAGGGAAGTGTGCTGGGGCTTTTTTTTGGGAGAGTTCTTTTAAACCTATTTAGAAAAATGTTCTTATTAGGAGGAAGAAGATGATCTGAATTTTTGGCTCACCGAGAGAGAGTTTGGTGACTCTGCTGGGGGAAAGAATTTTGCTGGAAACTATCCTTGGGCTTGGGAAGGGGACACGCTTGACTGTTGGAATGTATCAGGTAGATTCCTTGGAAGGGAGTTTAGAAAGTGTCAGCTTTGGCAGTTGAGGAAAAGATTCTGAGGAGTGCCAACTTTGGCGATTAAGGAGGAGACTTTGAGAGGTGCCAGCTTTGGCAATTTAAGGAAGGAGTTCTGAGAAGTGCCAACTTTGGCGAGTGAGGTTCCACTGGGGAAGAGAACTTGGGAAGTGCCAGCCTTGGCGATTGTGGTTCCACTGGGGAAGAGAATTTAAGATGACGAGACTCCACATGACTGCTCGTTATAACAACCTGTAGAAAAGGGATAAGTATAGCAATGACAAAGTAAATAGAAATCTGAGGAGACTCCCCATGGAACCATGATCTCTTGAGGTGACTCATGACCGAACAGAACGAATGAAGTAACTCTAACTTCAAAGAGCGTGTCTGGGCTCAAGTCTTCATAATGATCACCTGAGGTGAGATCGAGCAATAGGAGCATTTTGCCCCCCACAACCTTAAATAATTATATTTTTTTATTTTATTTGATAAAGGAAAACACATGTCTTATCATATTCATGAAATTCACAATATAAACACGTATCGAAAAAGGGTGAAATTTATTTACGAGTTGAGTAAGTACATGGAGAGGGAAGTAGGGAAAACAAAAGAAGTCTAATACACAGGTTGATAATAGATGAAACAGGGAAATCTTGTTGATCTTTTGGTGGACCTCTGAGGATAACGCGCATCTTAAACCCCATATCATGACTTCAAGCTCACCCTTCGACTCTGCTTCTAAGAAAGCGATTCAGTCATGATCTATGTGCCCCAGTTTGGACTCGCACTTTTTGCATGGGAAGTCTCAGTCATACTGTCAGGATTTTGACCCTAATTTTTGCCTGAGCCGCCTTTTTAGGTTTTCGACTCACCGGGTCGCTCTAACTTTTGCCTAGGCCGCCTTTTCAAGTTTTCAGCCTAGCGAGCATCTTTTTTACTTTTTCTTTTTCTTTTATTTTTGTTTTGATATTCTTTTTCTAGGAAAAGTATTTCTTGACCGCATCCGCATTTATGGGCATTGGTAAGTCCTTACCGTCCATGGTCGTGAGTATCAAGGCTCCTCCAGAAAAGGCTTTCTTCACAACATACGGACCTTCATAGTTAGGTGTCCATTTGCCCCGATTATCTTTTCGGATTGGCAAAATTTTCTTGAGGACTAAGTCTCCTTCCTGAAATTGTCGAGGTCGTACTTTCTTTTCAAACATTCGTTTTATACGCCTCTGATACAACTGACCATGGCAGAGGGCATTCAGTCTCTTCCCATCTATCAGGTTCAATTAGTCATATCGAGCTTGGACCCATTCAGCCTCTTCTAGTTTCGCCTCCATTATCACCCTAAGGGATGGAATCTCTACCTCAAAAGGTACAACCGCTTCCATACCGTACACCAGAGAAAAAGGGGTTGCCCCTGTTGAAGTTCGAACCGAAGTGCGATATCCGTGTAGAGCAAAAGGGAGCATGTCGCTCCAATCTTTGTAAGTTACAACCATCTTCTGTATGATCTTCTTAATGTTCTTGTTGGCCGCCTCGACTGCCCCATTCATTTTCGGCCGATAAGGAGAGGAATTGTGATGACGAATCTTAAAGCTTTCACACAATTCTTTCATCATCTTGTTGTTTAAATTCATGCCATTGGCAGTAATGATCTGATTTGGCAAGCCATACCGACATATCAATTCTCGCTTGACAAATTTGACCACAACGTTCCTTGTCACATTGGCGTATGAAGCTGCCTCCACCCACTTGGTGAAATAATCAATGGCAACTAAGATGAAACGATGACCGTTTGAGGCTTTTGGTTCAATGGGTCCAATAACATCCATGCCCCACATTGAGAAGGGCCACGGTGCCGATAAGACATTCAGGGATGATGGGGGTGCGTGAAGATGGTCAGCGTATATCTGACACTTGTGACATTTTCGAACATAAGCGAAACAGTCGGCTTCCATGGTTATCCAATAGTATCCAGCCCTCAAGATCTTTCTCGCCATAGCATGTCCATTGGTATGAGTTCCAAAGGATCCTTCATGAATATCTGCCATGATCTTGCTTGCTTCAACAGTATCGACACAACGAAGGAGGATAAAGTCATGATTTCTCTTGTAAAGTACATCACCATTCAAGAAGAAACCCATTGCAAGTCGTCTCAAGGTCTTTTTGTCATTCTCTGTGGCACCCTCAGGGTATTCTTGACTCTGGATATATCTCTTGATATCATAGTACCATGGTTTCCCATCTGACTCTTCTTCTATTACTTGGCAGTACGCGGGCTTGTTGTGTCTTTCTACCTCAATAAGAGGCATATCACAGTCATTGCTTAATTTAAACATCGATGCAAGGGTGGCCAAAGCGTCAGCCATTTGATTGTCATCTCAGGAGACATGGTGAAAAGAGATATCATCAAATTCCTTGATTAGCTCCTTGATATGAACTTGATAAGGAACCAACTTGCTGTCTCTAGTCTCCCATTCCCCTTTTAGTTGGTGAATGACCAAGGCGGAGTCCCCGTAGACTTTTAACTTCTTCACTTTTGCATCTAATGCCGCTTGGATCCCCAAAGAGCATGCCTCATATTCGGCGATGTTATTAGTACAGTCAAAACAAAGTCTAGCGCATACAGGGATGAATTCTTGATCTGGTGAAATTAGGATGGCACCAATCCCATGCCCTAGTGCTAAGCTCCATCAAATCTCAAAATCCATTTGTCTTTCTGGGTATCTTTTTCATTAAACAATGCCAAGATATCTTCATCCGGGAACTCAAAGTGCATGGGTTGGTAGTCACTTATAGGTTGATGGGCTAAGTAGTCTGCCAAAGCGCTCCCTTTTATGGCTTTCTGAGTGACATAGATTATGTCATATTCAGTTAATAGAACCTGCCATCGAGCGATTCTTCCTGTTAAGGCAGGTTTTTCAAAGATATACTTGACAGGATCCATTTTGGAAACAAGCCAAGTAGTGTGACTTAACATATATTGCCTTAAACGTCGGGCTGCCCATGCTAATGCACAACAAGTTCTCTCTAAAACCGAATACCTCATTTCACAGTCAGTGAACTTTTTGGTCAAGTAGTAAATGGCATGTTCTTTCTTTCCAGTCTCATCATGTTGCCCCAATACACAACCCATAGATTCATCCAACACTGTCAGATACAAGATCAGTGGCCTTCCAGGAGTCGGCGGTACCAAGATCGGTGGCTCCCGTAAATACTGCTTTATCTTCTCAAAAGCCATTTGACAATCTTCATTCCATTGCGTCGGTTGGTTCTTACGGAGTAACTTAAAGATCGGCTCACAAGTTGCTGTCAGTTGTGAGATAAACCGAGCAATGTAGTTCAACCTTCTTAAGAATCCTCTGACTTCATTTTCTGTACAGGGAGGAGGCATTTCGAGAATTGCTTTGACCTTGTCAGGATCTACTTCTATTCCTCTCTTGCTTACAATAAACCCTAACAGTTTACCTGATCTTCCGCCAAAGGTACACTTGGCCGGATTCAACCTGAGCTTATACTTCCTTAACCTTTCAAAAAGGTTTCTCAGATCAACAATATGCTCTTCATCAGTTCTAGATTTAGCAATGATATCATCCACATAAACCTCTATCTCCTTATGCATCATGTCATGGAAAAGGGTCACCATTGCCCTTTTGTAGGTTGCCCCAGCGTTTTTTAAACCGAAGGACATCACTTTGTAATAGAAGGTGCCCCACAAGGTGATAAATATGGTCTTCTCCATGTCTTCGGGTGCCATCTTAATCTGGTTATACCCGGAGAAACCATCCATGAACGAGAAGATTGTATGTTGGGCTGTGTTATCAACCAAAACATCAATCTGTGGCAGAGGAAAATCGTCTTTGGGACTAGCCCTATTTAGGTCCCGATAGTCTACGCACATTCGTACCTTTCCATCTTTCTTTGGGACAGGGACGATATTTGCTACCCATTGAGGATACTTTGCCACTGCTAAGAATCCGGCATCAAACTACTTTTTAACTTCTTCTTTGATTTTCAAGAGCATTTCGGGCTTTATTCGGCGCAATTTTTGTTTTATCGGGGGACAGTCTGGCTTCAGTGGTAATTTATGCTCAACAATGCTAGTATCAAGGCCGGGCATGTCTTGGTAAGACCAAGCGAAGATGTCACGGAACTCTATTAATAGCTTAATTAGTTCTTGCCTCCGCTCCTTACTCAAGGAGGTACCAATCTTGACTTCCTTCTTATCCTCCTCATTCCCCAAATTAATAATCTCAACTATCTCCAAATAAGGCTGAATTTCTCTGTCTTCTTGTTCCAATAACCTTGTTAACTCAGGTGAAGGATCACAAACTTCCTCATATCCCTCATCAGCATAGTCAACCGGGTGGTCAAAGTCATGAAATGGGATTGCAAGCTCATTATTCTCAAGAAGATCATCTTTAGATCTGCGTTTATTCAGGTTATTATGAAGAATAATAAAAACGAATAAGTAAAGGATAAGGGAATCAATGCAAAGATAGGGAAAGCAAGAAGGACTGGAATTCAATACATATTTATTGTGAAAACTGAAAATGATAAAAACATGTGTTTGCCCTTATTACAGAAAAATACCCCAAAGCCTTAGGCATAGCAATGAGGCCAACAAGTCATTAAAGTTTTGTCAATTACTTTGATAGAACATTTAAAGTTGTAGGAAGCTCGATGGCTTCCCAGTTACAAAGATCTCTGTCTGGTGAGCAAGGGATCACAAAGCTTCCATCTTCATAGGGATTATCTTCAATAGCAGCTATTTGATCAGGGGGTACTAGACCAGCACTTCAGAAGCTCTGGTAGAGGTCACATAGGGGGACTCTAGCAATGCGGGGTTCTCGACCCTCTAAACGGGCAATCCTCCTCTCTTTCTTTTCTTCTACTACTCTTCTTCTGTCAGCTGCTGAAGGTTGGTATCCCAAACCATACCTGTCTTTATTTTCTGGAAGATGCACCAGTTCCATTCTTCCTTTTAAACCATGCCCCAAGCCTTTCCCAGGTTGATATCCCGCTTGTAACATCATTTTGGCCATTATCAGGGATGTATTTGGCATATGGGCCTTTATTTCTACACTTCCTTCTCCAACATACGTGGTATTTGCAATCTCCAAAGCTTGAAAGGAAGTTTCAAGTGCCTCTTCTGCAGCTTCGATGTAGGGGGTAGATAGGGGTTTACTGACCAGAAAATCTTCTTCACCAGAAACGATAATTAGTTTATTATCAATAATAAACTTTAGTTTTTGGTGCAAAGTAGAGGGAACCACTCCAGCTGAGTGGATCCAGGGTCGACCCAACAAGCAGCTATAGGCAGGCATAATATCCATCACTTGGAAGAGAACCTGAAAAGTACATGGCCCTACTTGAATTGGAAGCTCAATTTCACCTATCACCTCCCTTCTAGTGCCATCGAATGCTCTCACCACCATAGAACTTGGTTTCATATAGGTTCCATCAAAAGGGAGCTTGGCCAATGTAGATTTTGGCATGACATTTAATGACGACCCATTGTCGACAAGCACCTTCGCCAATATGTGATCTCGACACTTAACTGAGATGTGGAGGGCTTTATTATGCCCCATTCCCTCCACAGGTATCTCATCATCTGTAAATGATAGATAATTATCAGCAGCGATATGCCCCACTATTCCTTGAAACTTATCAACGGTGATGTCGTGAGTTACATGAGCCTCATTAAGCACTTTCATCAAAATTTTTCGGTGGGGCTCAGAATTCAGCAAAAGTGATAAAAGGGAAATCTTTGCAGGGGTATTGTTCAACTGGTCTATCACCTGGTACTCACTCTGGCGAATAAATTTCAAAAACTCTTGAGCTTCCTCATCAGTCACAGCTCTTTTGATTTCTCCATCAATGTCCCCTTTGACCAGCTTGTCCTTTCCACTACTACCAGCTCCACTCACTGGACTTGGTTCCTTCCTTAATTCCGGTGGAGAGTAAATTCGACCACTCCGGGTCACCCCTCCTATCCCTGATATGTTTGACAAAAATGGGTCATTCATTTTTGAGCTTTCAGCTATTACCTCCACATTATATTTCCATGGAACAACGTGAGAATCTTTGAACGCAAAAGGAGCGGGTGTCTGGATTGTGACAGGCTGATGCGTAGGGCTTATAGTCATTGAGGGGTTCTTGGTGTAGTAAATTACTAGTGGTTTAGGAATTGACGTTCCTGTTTCCCCATGAACCATGTTCACATCACTGTCATGACGCCTATAGACTTGGAAGACATGACTATCCATGAGTCCCTGTAGTACTTTACAAAAATTTTGGTGACTAATAGTCTGCTCCTTATCATTTTCACAGTCCCAAGGTTTTCTTATTAAACCTCTCCTGAATAATTGGGCATGAATCTCCTTCAATGGTGTCTTGACATCAAAGACATTTGTCACACGCTCCTCCTCTCCTTCCACAGCATTAATCTCAGGACCTTGATGGTTGGGCAAGGGATTTGTGGTTACATTTGGCATTCCTTCCTTAAAATTTAACCAATTAGCTTTGATTAAATCTCGCACTCTATATTTTAAGGCCATACAATTTTCTGTGGAGTGTCCGGGTGCCCCGGCATGATAATCACATCGGGCATTTGGATCATACCCCCTAGGGTAGGGAGGTTCCAATGGTTTTGCAGGACAAGGGACTGCAAGGGAATATCGAATGAGGTGAGGTAGAAGTTCAGTGTATGTCATAGGAATTGGGTCAAATTGGACCGGTGTTCGTTCATTATTTGGTCTTCTTTGGTTTTGGTTGGGATTAGGTGGTTGAGACCATTGTTGCAGAGGATTGTACTGGGTTGGCTGTGGATTCGGTGCCCTGATGATGGGTGGACGGATGTGGGATTGCGGTGATACGGGATAAGGGATCTGGTTATGGGTAGCGGCTGCCATATGTGGGTATGGAGCATGAGGAAAGTGATTGGTATGTTGAAAAGTGGTAGGGCCGAATGGTCTGGATTGGGCTCTCCTTTGGTCATAAGAGATGGAATTGGTTTCCCCATCTCTCTTTCTCCCCTCACCTAGTGTTGATCTTTTTGCAGCGGGTGCCCCAAATGGGATTTTAGAAATCTTCCCTGTCCTTAGACCACTCTCTATCTTTCTCCAATAATTACAATATCAGAGAAATTGGATGAAACACTACCGATCATTTTATCATAGAAAGGTGATTGAAGTGTGTCAATAAACATGGCCACTACCTCTCTTTCAGAGAGTGGAGGATCTACTTGCGCGGCTATCTCACGCCAGCGTTGTGCATACTCCTTGAATGTCTCATTATCCTTCTTTGACATGTTTTGGAGTTGAATTCTATCAGGCGCCATGTCTAAGTTATACTTGTACTGCTTCAAAAAGGCATCCGCCAGGTCTTTCCAACAGTGAATACGAGTTCGCTCCAAATGAGTGTACCAAGTAAGTGCAGCCCCAGCTAGGCTGTCTTGAAAGCAATGTATCAGCAACTTGTCATCGGAGGCATGGGAAGCCATCTTTCGGCAGTACATTGTAAGATGATTTCGAGGGCAAGTCATCCCTCGGTATTTGTCAAAGTCCGGCATTTTGAACTTTGGTGGAATAATGACATCTGGGACTAAACAGAGTTCAGAAGCATTTGTTAAGCCAAGGCCTTCCACACCTTCCATAATCCGCAATCGCTCCTCCAGGATCTCTATCTTCCCTCTTTGCTGGGACTCTGTGGTTGTGCCATGATTAATAACTGGATTTATCATTTGAGTCGTATCTCGCGGGTTGGCAGTGTAAGAATTCAAGTATCCATACGGGTAACCGTAGTATGGGTAGAAAGGTATTGTCGAATGAGCTTGGTTCATCAGGTTAGTGTTTTGTGCCGGACCCTGTGATTGGGCTGTTGCTTGGGTAATGGGAATTAGTTGAGCTATTTGGGCGGTTTGAGTTTGGGTGGCTTGAGCTGGGATGGTTTGAGTTTGGGTGGTTTGAGCTTGGGTGATTTGAGCTTGGGTGGTTTGAGGACCTAGGGCTTGGTTGACTGGCGGAATGGTTGTTTGGGTAGGGTTTGGAGCTTGGAGGTTTGTCCACTGTAGGGTATTGCCATCTTGGGAATTGATTAATAGAGGAGGGAAATATCCTGGAGGTAAGCCGTATGGTGGAAAGGGTACACGGTTACCGTCTGAGCCAATGAAAATGTGTGGTGGCGTATAACCATGAGGCCTGGTGTGGGAATCAGCAGGTTGATTGGGATTCCCAACATTAATAGTGAGGGGAACTGCCGTGGGATTTACAGCCTGGCCTGACGTTGGACCAAAACCTGGGGGATATGGTGGAGTAGGTGTTTGTTCCTCATTTCCTGCAGAAGGGCCCCCTTCAGTGATCCCCTTTTCCAAGAGCTTCGTTAGTTCTGCAATTTGTTCCCTTAGCTAATTATTCTCATTCTTGAGGTTCTCATTCATTTGTTCTGTTTCAGCCATGAGCTTCCTCTGTAGTCGAGTTCCGTAAGGGTGCGTCCCCGTGCTGCCTTTAGAAAGGAATACAAAATTTAGAAAAATAAGCAAATAATAAAATCAAGTAAAATGAGATTATGCGGGAAGCGATGTCGGAACTTGATGAATCCTTCGACCTTTCCTCAGAACGTCACGTTCAAAAGTACTAAGTAAAGCATTAAATGGAAATTAACATGAGAGAGTTGTGAAGACAAAGGAATCCATCATCTCGAAAAAAGTACATTACTGCCATAAAGTGCTGGGTTACAAAGCAGGAAAATAAATCAGTCATTCCTAGCTCGGGCGATCATTTCCCTCATTTTACAAATTCGTCCTCTGCAGTAATCTAAGAACGTTGCAATTTCTCTAGGAGTACTGACAGGGTTGGCAATTCCTTCAGCTTGTTTGAGTAAAAACGGGAGGTCTTCTAGAGCCCCATTAGCCAGGTATGCCAGTTTAGCGAAACGACCCATCCACAAGTGAACAGTTTCATCTTGTTGTGTTAACTCAGCTTCCAAGAGGCGTATGGTCTCTTGACAGTCTTGTTCAATGTTCATGGCGCGTTGTTGCTCCCCATTTATCTCTTGCTCGCAAGCCTTTACCACTTCATTGAGCTGTTGTTCTAATTTATAGACTTATGACTGTAGAAGCTCTTTTTGCACCATGATACTCCGCTCATTTTCTTTTGATTGTGCCAACATATCCTTCAGAAGATGTTTCTCAGCCAAGATAGTATCACTTTGTTTGCTCTTCATTTTCAGCTGAGAGTTGGCCGCTCAAAGACATTGGTCTTGTTTTATCATGTAGTCTTCTTCAACCTTCCGTTTTTTTCTAATCTCTTCAATGGCTGGCTTGTTCTCCAAGTTCTCCCTTTTCTGAAGGGTGTATTCTTGCTGACATCTCAATAAGTCTTCCTCTAACTTCTTGTTCTTGGCAGCTAACTCTTCTATTTTGGTCTTTAACGCCTTGGTTGCTTTATCTTCCACAACAAGTGATGGAGCAGGAGTGTTTTCCAGGAGATAAAGGGGACTTCTAAAGGGTAATTTAACAATAGAGACCCTATTCAAGATCCATTCATGATATTCTTCTCTGACAGCATGGCTCCGGGCCCCTAATTCCTTTCCTTTTCGGTGGACTTTCTTCCATGCATTTGCTATATCCCGAATGACAGAGACATAGCTTCCCTTCGAGTAATACAAGATAAAAGGAGTGAGAGACTCTTCATCAGGTGGTCCAAGCAAAGGATAAGCTAGCTGACGCTTGGCTATGATGGGATTATAGTTGATACATCCTTGCGTACCAATAAGGGGAACATTTGGGTAATCTCCACAGTTATGAATGATGGATTCAACTTCTAACCATTGGGGATACCATCTGACTTTCTCAGCCGTGAGCCCTACAAGGTGATTGGCCCACTCACGCCCACTTTTCACTGCTAGTTGGCATAGTTTCAGATCAGAAACCGGACATTCGGCCTTACAGACTTGGTGGAAAACATGAGATGTGAGCCATACATACAAAGCAGGTAAACAACAAATAACCCTCTTTCCACCTTGTGTGTGGCAGAAATCCATAGTACAGTACACATTTGCCAATACAGCTGTGACAGGATTCTCAAGCCTATGCTTGCGAGCTAGGAATACAGCGATAGCATCATAATCCACATAGTTATCAATGTTGGGGAACAAGACAACACCATAGATGGTAATAGCTAGAGTATCCATGAAGGCTTCCCAATCTTCCTTTTCTGCCAGGACCTGCATATGTTTCTCAAGAAATTCCCGAGTGAATCCGGGGGTCTGATTTCTATTCAGTTGTACACTCTTTAAAGTTTCGGGATGGATCTTCAGAACACGGGCGATGGAAGTAATAGTTGCATGATGATCAAGATGACGGTAAGGTATTTGTCCTTCCAAAGGCATCCCCAAGATTTGTTCAAATTCCTCAATAGATGGGGCCAACTGAAAGTCTCTAAATGTGAAGCATCTAAGAGGTGGGTCGTAGAACTGTGTTAAGGCAGTGATCGCCTCAGTTTGCACTTCCACTTCTAATAGCTTTAGAATCCTCCCATACTTTCTTGTAAAAGCCATTTTCTGTGTTAGGTTTAATTTTTTCCCCATTGTTTGTAGACTACCCATGTCAATCCTCTTGGCCTTAATGTGTAATATTTTTCTCAATTCAGTTACATTTGTGTCACAACTATCGGATCTCATGTTAATTTCCATATTGCTCAAAGGTACTCGCTAAGTTCCAAACAGCTTCCTGAAAGAACAAAGAGAAAGGAAAAAAATCAGCTACTGTCATGTTTTGTAAACCACTACTTCTTTATTAATTTATTGGAAAACACTTTCACTTTGAGAAGTAGCGGTCGGCAAAACTCATGTGAAACTAAAGTCGCGTGGGTCATGGATCTTCCAAACATCGTCAATATCTGCTTGAAGAGAATTTTTGTTTTCATTTTTGTTTTGACGATTGGGAAGATTTATAACCCAGGACTCATAAGTACACGAAAATAGAGGGAGCCGCTCACTTGTTAAAGGATTACTAGTTTTTTTTTTAAAAAAGAAAGTGAGTCATTTTTTTGGAATAAAGTAACCCTTTGAACATGTAAGCAGTTCATCAATTTGGATTTAAAGGGAAAGTGAGAATGAGATAAGGTATAGTAAAGTCTGCCTTTTGTGCCTTAAGTCAGGTTTTTCTGAAAGTCTTTTCTGGGACTTATAGCTTATCTAACAGTGGACTTCTCACATTGGGTGGCTTGTACTAGACTTCTAAAAGGTTACTAGAGCCAAGATCCTACTCATGATGTAACCACAACAGTAGGGAATCTACTAGGTGCGTACATCATGAAAGGTCGAACTCTAGTTGAGGTTCTTACGATCGCCGGATGGGAAGTACATCCCAAACGACACCGCTACCAACCTCCCCTAACTTAAGCTTCATTTGGGGCCCGGGTATAGGGCGCCACTCATAAGTGTGTGAAAATTATGAGTGTAGTGTGTGAAAGGGCATTCAATACCTGTATCTTACCCCATCCTGCACAGAGAACAAATACAGAACAATAACACAAAGTCGTCTACCCTAGGGTTCAACAATCATACAGAATTTAACAGAAAATAAATGACAAAATACATACAAAACAGAAACCACATACAAACATTGATAAAAAAATAAAATAAAATAAAGGAAGAAGTTAAATAATTAATAGACTATTTAAAAATATACGCTATCAACTTGATTGGCTTGACTCTCTAAAAACCTCCCCAGTGGAGTCGCCATCTGTCGCGACCGGGATCGCGGCGGATGGCTGACCCTTAAAAATACAACGGGTTTCAAAATCCTTTTGAAAAGAAAAAAACAGGGAGTCGCCACCAATATTTTTTAGGATAAAAATATCGGGAAAAACCTCTTTTAAAACACTGGTTATGAAAAATAAAATTCTAAGTTCGGGAGTCGAATTACAGGTGAGGAAGTTATTAGCACCTCACAACTGTCCGTTATAAAACGGTTACCTCAAATTGATAGCGCTTATTTCAAAATAGCCCAGAAATTATTTTTAACTTCTTCCACACAAAATGACAAAGCAGACACAAACAGACAAAACAGACTAAACGGTAACAGTGATAAATTTGACCAAACAATGATAGTAAAAAAGAAAAAAATAGTAACGATAGAAGATCAAACAGTGACAGTAAAAAAATGATAGTAGAATATTAAAACAATAATAACAAGAAATGACAGTGAAAAATTCGACAAAACAATGACAATAAGAAGCTTAACAAAACAATAATAAGAAACGACACACAGCAATCGTAAAAAACTTAGCAGAATATCGACAGTAGGAAAGTAAAAAAAATAATAACAATAGGAAATGGCAAACAGAGACAATAAGAAACTTGACGAAATAACACCAGTAAGAAAAAGTAAAACAAAATGAAAGTAAAGGTTAACAGGACGTCGCGTCCAAATTAACCTTGGCTTTGGTATAAAAAAGGAAAAGGGAAGGATACTAACAAGACGTCGCGTCTAAATTAGTCATCTTTTAATCAAAATACGGGGTTAGAAACGGGAAGGGGATAAACGGGACGTCTCGTCTCAAGTATCCCGTTCCTTGTGGTGATGGTCTACCGGGAATAAGGGAAAATCAACAAGACGTCACGTCTAAATTGATTTCTTTTTTTTTTGAAATATTATTATTTAATAAATAACAACCGATTGAAAATTTAAAAAGGGTAACAAGACGTCTCGTCTAAATTAACCTCTTTTTGATAAAACAAATTTTTTTAAAATAAAAAATAAAAATAAAAATCAAATAGTAAAAATTTATCAAAAACTTGACAAAAAGCACATAGACTTACTAAAGTGAAAAATGGGTAATATTTTTTGGTTGAAGATAATGCTGAATTGTTAAAATTTTAATTAGACACAATTTTAAAATAACAAAAAAAAGACATGGATAATCACATTTTGTTAAGCTTTATACAACCCGATTCTTTCAAAGAATAGCGAATGCCTTAAAAGAAAATTACACTCTAACTATACGGTGAATGAACTATCCGAAAAAGAAACAGTATACAGACGGCTGATTTCTTGTAATAGGATTAATATTCTGAGCAGTAAAATTAAGATCGTAACCACCCTTTAAAAAAATTAAATCTGTACAGAACTAAAATATATACAAACAATTTGAGTAACAATATTGAGCAGCAAATAAACAGGAACAATAACATGAACAGAAACAGTAGCAGAGATTAATTAGAGATTCAAGCATACATCACAATATCCTACTGTAAAACTGAATTATAATAACGACAAGAGACAGCAGGAAAAAAAAAGTCCAATACAACAGTACTAATCTGATCCTTGTACAAAAATTCAACCTTTTGAAAAATAAACACTATTTTCACAAAATATATAAAAAATATTCTTGCTCACTGATTGAGTTCTTGCCCACTGTTGCTGTTGTTGCTGTTGCTGTTGCTGTTACTGCTGCTGTTGCTGTTGCTACTACTGCTGCTGTTGTTGCTGTTGCTGTTGCTGTTGCTGCTGTTGCTATTACTGTTGCTGTTACTGCGAATTTTCACTGTAAAAATTCAGAAGCACCTTCCAAAACTCAAGAATGTGGAGATAATTTCCTCTCTAGATAATCTTTTTTGAACCACTGAGTTTGCACTGCCCTTTTCTCTTTGCCCTCTTTACTCTCTGCTATTTTTCTAATTTTCCTCTTTGACTCTCTCTTCTTGCTGTGTATGTTCTCTTTTTCCTCCTCTCATTTGTGCTCTCCAGCCCCCTCTGTTCTTGCTGTGTGTGTCTTCTCCTTCTCTTCTAATTCGTGCCCCCATCTTCTGTCCTCCTCCCCCTTTTATCTTCAGCTGATTCCCCTTTTTTATTTCCTCCAAAGCCACCAGCTAAAACTTCCACTCTGTCTCCTCTTTTCGTTGGCCAAAATTAGAACCAATTCCTCCTGTCTCAATTCACGTGAATTGCTTTTAGTCTAGTGCCAAAAAAATTTTTTTACACCTGCAGCTTTTCACATTGGATGCTTGTAGCTTTAGGTGAATGAGGACTTAATTATTCAAGAAACCATGCAGCAGTGGGTCCATGAATGCATTTGGATGAATGAGGGATTAATAAAAAAAACTATGATGGGATATTTTGTGTATCCGTGAAAACAAAGAAGAGATGGAAAAATGGTTGAATAGAATATTCAAGCTTGGACTTTGCTTTTGGCCATGTGAATGCATAGAGAAAGTGAAAGCTTTTTGAAATAAAATATTTGGTGGTATGGAAGCTAGTTGTAACGTGAATTTCTTCAAGCAATTGGAGCATGGATTGTACAATAGGACATGAAGTTCAGCTTTTGGCCATGTGGAATAAGGAATTCAATTAAATAATGGGTGAGTTGAGCTTTAGTGGAACCGTGGGAATTATTGGAAGAAAGGAATGGCATTTGTTTTGTAATTTTTCTTCATGTAGGACCAAGTGTGGGTCATGGAGAGCATGGGAATTTGGAGTGTTTCTTTTGGACAAAAATTCTGCACTTTGGGAGCTTGTTTCTTGATTTAATTTTGACTTGGTCAAAATTGGTAGGCTTAGGTGACAATTTGTTGCAAATTTGAAAGCCTTTGCCATGACCACAATTTTGATGGTGGATTCCATTCTCTTCATCACGAAACTTGCTTGCATATTTAAGGAAAAATTCGTGCTAAATTTGAAAGAGAGTCTAACATCAAAATTGTAGATCTTTCTCTTAGCTTTAATTTGATATATGGCACAAAAATTTTCATCAAGAAACGAGGGAGATATGGCCCATCTACGAAAACTGCTCCAGAGTGTAACGGAAATACATTTACAAGCAAAATAAATTCACTGGGCAAAATGGGTGGAGAATTAGCTTTTGTGACCTTCATGAAGTTTGTATATATCTTTGATATGGATCCATATCAAAAAGAACGGAGTCATTTCAGTATCATATGAGGGAGATATGAATTTTTCCTAAAGATGCGCAGAGCAGTCATGAAACTGGGACAGGTCTAGGAAGATTATTAAAACTGTACCAATTGGTAAAGATATAGCCTTCCAGGTCTTCATAAAAGTCGTAGACAATTTTGTTACGGAAATTTTAAGACCGGGTTTCCATAAATCGAAGGTCGTATGAAAGAGTTATGAATTTCTAAGTGAACCATGCGCAGCAGAGAGTGCCCAAAGGATGGAACTGTACCAATTGGCTGGACAAAAAGAGGTGTTCACAATAACCTCCTTAAATCTAACTATTGGAGTCCATGGATCCTCAGTTTAAAATCAGAATGGTTAGCTGTGAATTGTCCTACCAGATTTGGGCCACCCTAAAGACTTACTTCTCCTCCCAAATGATGGCTAGAGTCAAGCAATTAAAGACACAACTATGAACAACCAAGAAGACAGGATCAATAAGTGAGCTACTAATCCAGATCAAGCACATTGTGGAAACCCTTGTTGCAATTAGGTCACCACTGTCTCAAAAAGAACACATCGATACAATCTTTGATGCTCTACCGGAGGAATATGATAGTTTCATCACTTCTTGCCTGACAAGAAGTGAATTCTACATTGTCCCACAAGTGGAAGCCCTCTTGATGCACCAAGAAGCTCAATTTGAGAAACACAAACAAAGGAAACTTCCTACACTGCAAGCCATAAAGCCCAATCTCAACCCAAGAGGGTAATCTAATCTTAAAATCGTGGAAAGGGCCAAGGAAGAAATCCATTCAGAGGAAGAGGTAGAAGCAATAGATCCTTCAATAACACTATTGGAAGAGGCCAACACCCCAATGTCAGGTCTATAGAAAGATGGGCCATATAGCCTATCACTGCTAGTACAAGTTTGATGACCAATTTGCTGAACCTTCTCTTTAAAATAATTCAAATAATCTGAATCATTGGGATTAGTCCCTTTCTGCTATGGTAACATCTTCCAAACCTACTTACTTGATAGTTGAGTCCTAGTATCTAGATACTAGTGCCACTAATCTCCTCACAAACGACTTGAATAATCTCATGCTACACTCTGAATATACAAGACCTGACAAGGTTCATGTAGGAAATGGAAATACCCTTCACATTGCACATGCTGGAACATCAAAATTCCATACTCAAAATTCCAATTCTGTTTTCTCATTAAATAATCTCCTACATGTCCCATATATTGCCAAGAATTTGATTAGTGTATCTCAATTCTGTAAGGATAACCATGTTTTCTTTGAATTTTTCCCTAATGCATGTTTTGTTAAATCCCAGGACACCAAGAAGGTTCTTCTTCAATGACAACTTAAATAGGGCCTTTATGTTTTTGACAAACTGTATATGGATCATCCTGAAGTGGATAGTAACATTATTGCTTTTAATTCTAGTACAACTAATACTGAAATAAATTTATGGCATTACAGATTGGCTCATGCCTCACATAGAACTGTACATTAGGTTTTGAAAAATTGTAATCTTCAAATTCCTCATAATAATAAACATATTGTATGTAGTGCCTATTGTATAAGGAAGTCTAATCAATTGCCTTTTCTGAATCTTCCACAATTTATATTGAGCTCATGCTGCCATCCCTATTATTTACCAGTCACTAGCCTTACTATTTTTAGTGCTCTCCATAAAATTATAGGTCGGGAGAAGGGGGCAATGCATCTCCTCAACCAATAAGATATAAGATACTCCTAATTAATAGTCTATTGCAATAAGTAATTACTTATTATTTAATGAAATTTTCACAAATGAGAACTACCCAAACAAACCACAAGGAACTCAACCTTTACTCACTTTATTAAACCCCCAAACCACTTATGTACAAGATTTAATTAATATTAATACAAAGCAACATTAAATTCCCATCTTTAGCAAGTAACTTTGTAAATCACCTATATATTGTGCTTCAAAACTTTTTCCAAAAACAACATCAAACTGAAATGTAACACCCTCAGTTAACTAGGATAATTCCTTCCATTGAATCATCCTACTTAATTAAGGTGTCACGAGTTTTGTAAAAAGTGTGGAAATTTTTTTTGTACCAGAAAACAATGATGGATCTAGAACTTTAATAAATCATTTCATACATTTCATGGTCTCAACAGTGCTACATACTCTGAATACATAAGGACACGCATGCTACCATAAAATGCATCCATTAATTAACCTAAGGCAATTCCCCTCGAGGGTCGAGTCCATTCCACCATTTTGTGTGTTGCAATATGTCTTTTTACTTTCCTTTCAATGATTCTCCAAGGACACTAGGGCTTTCACTATGCAACTCTGACAACGATATTTTCTTTTGGCCTGTCTCTAAACAGCCTAGGGTGTATATATAGATACATATAATAGGAATCATAAAACAAGAAGGGTGAGTATACATCACTCCAGTCTTATTGGAAACAAAGGTTTTACACACATGATCAACCATTAAATAAGTGTTACCTAACACAGATGCACAACATTTCCTTACCCAACAAATATCCTTATATAACCTACTGATCATTCATAATTCCATAATAATAATCCATTCACTATCCAGACTCCCACTATTATCAGTGTCATACCTATTACTTCATTATCTTTAACACAACATCATCACAAGATCATATAAGATAGATATATTGGCTACAATTTATCTTGACACATAGCCCCACCAGTTTACTATTAAGCCAACATATAATTACATTCACCAGTTAATCACAATCCTACCATATCTATTCTAGTATTCAATTATTATCATGTGTTGTAGGGTTCTCTGACCAATCAACATTAACAATTAACCATTACTATACTAGTTGTAGTACATTAGTCATGGATCAATTATTATTACGACAATCTAATAATAATCATCATCATAACAGTGGCACCTCATTAAATCATATTAATCAAATGTAATTATCTTCACCACACAATCCACAATCATAGCCATAATGTGCTTAGTCATTTAGTCTGCTCTGCATGGGTTAGGTATTTTATGGTTATCTTATCGTTAAGTAATTAATGAATGTGAATGAGGGTCCTTACAACATTCTTTTTATCATATCACATCATTCTCATCAAAGTTATCCTATCACAGTGTAATACTCAACAAACCGCTTTTATACTAGAGTGACTGGAGCTCATCAAGTCCACCAAAAACATATATAGGGTAAGGGACACACAGGTCCAAAAATTTATAAATGTGATCATACTCCGAAGAATAACTAGAACTTAGCTCTACATGGCCCTAGTGACATTTATCCTAGTCAAAGTATACCAGGTTGGCCTACGGACTTGCCCAAATCTGGATGCGACTCCAAGTCATTGGGTGCCCAACCTAGTTATACTCACAAGATCCATTATACATACTGGAACAATTATGCCTTCCAGCGTAACCCCGGTGTATGCTCTAATATTGAGTCCAAAATCATAATCTTTCAATGCAGACGATGCATGGATACTGCACATTCGTAATACCTTAATATTTATCAAGCCTTATTACCGTCGCCGAGTAGGGTCCTACCTCGATAAGGCCTTTGCCCTTAATGCTAAGTTAGAGTCTCACTAAAGAGTCTTCTCTACATGACTTCTTTATACTTTTATATATTCTCTCGTTTGTTTACTCATGCTAACATAGTTATTACTATTGTCTTAAAATTAGCCTTTATAAAATTTACACATATCTATATACATATTTAACACATTACCTAAGATTAGGTGACTACTGTTTCTTTTCAAAATAGATTTCTATACGAAAGTAATTCTCAATTAACTTATGTTTCTTAAATCTTTGAAATTTGTATATAGATATACTTATATTCTCATCCTTAACTCTCTAATTTTCATTAGGAGTATGCACTACTTGAAGTTAGGGTTTAAGTTCCAGAGATGTCAGAAATTTACCATTTTATCCTTGGGCTGCTATAATGAACTGTATCCTGTAGCTTTCATTGCTGGGGAACTTTGTTCCTCGGTCTTAATGATTAAAACTTTTGAACTTATTTGTACTAGAGAATACCTCTTCCAAATTTTTCTTATTTTAAAATACTTATTCTTAAATTTCAAGGGGTAATATCCACCCAAAACTTTTTTTAATAAAATCATTGGTTTGCCGAAACTTCAAAATTTTAATACTCTTACTAGGAAAAATCTGAACCGTTTAATTAAGAAATTCAACTTGGATATCCTTCTAATTATGGATTATTAGTATAAAATAATTTATCTTTTATACTTAAAAGTATCAGTCCATAATTTCTGATTTAATTAATCACCTACCTAGTTATTTATTAACCTAGTTATTTCTTTCACATCAATATCATGCAACATATATATCATCAAAATCTCAAAATATCACGCACACAATGCCAACCATGGATTAAAAATTAAAGTTTTCTAAAAACCTTCTACATTCAAAATTGAGGGTTTTTGTAATTATTTTCCCTTTTTCTATTTAGATCAACTCGTCCCTCCTTTTGCAAGTAGACTTACAGTTTTGTAGTGGGGACCCAAGGGAGGTTCCCATGCCCTTGCATGCTAAAATTCCGACAAAATCATATATACTCCCCCTTACCTCAGGTTTCTTACACGAGTCTCCTAGAGGTGTTTCGATTTCCTTTTTCTTTTGTTCTTCAACTTTGATGACTTTAAAACTTACGCCAAGTGTCTGAAGCTCAAAAACAAGAGTGATGGCCTTAGAATGGTTATGGCCGTGAGCAAGACAATGGGGAAATGGGACTTTTGGCTTCTCAAAATTACATGCAACACACAAAACATAACATGCATGTAATGTAGAGTAAAATAATCAAAGGGGACAAGCCTAGGGAGCTCTCGACCAAGGTAAGAAAACTAGGGGATGAGGATTTTCACTTCAAACTCCATATGCATGACATATATAAATCATGACCGAGACATTTATGGCTTCTAAACTTACATGCAAAGCGTTGAATCCAACATGTATGCAAATAGAAATCAAAAATCAAGAGAAAGAGGCTTTGGAGTATAGTTGGCCAAAGAAAGAAAAAGAGGAAAGCTGGGATCCTTACCTTCTAGCTTACATGAATGACAAGGAGAGAAACAATGGTACTAAAAATAAAGTCTTGGCCATGGTGGAGGAATGGTGGTTTGTAGTGGCTGAATGGTGTTGTGCTAGTTGTGGTGGTTTCAGGTGAAAGAGAGTGAAACAAGGAGAAAATGGAAATGAGAGCACAAGATAGTTTGCTTGGTGTAGTATTGAGGAAGAAAAGAAAAAAATGAGAGGAGAATGAGAGTTAGGGGGTTCGGCTAAGGGAGGAGGAATGAAAAAGTAAGAGTTTAGAGGATGGATTAAAGAATGAATTTGTATGAGGTGAAATTTGAGAGGATGGGAGTGGAATTGGAACAAGGCCATACGACCATGACAATACAACATTTATGTATATCAAAGGTTTAGTACCTGAGATTTATTTAAAAGCTTAATTGGGAGAATCAAAGCATGAGGTAGGAGGGCTGGATGGTGGAGGACAATATGAAATGAGAAGGAATGGAAAATAGTGTATTAGATAAGTAGGTTATAATTTAAAGAAGATAATAGACATGGCATTTTGTGATGTTGTTATATGATGGCAACAGTATGCATCAGATGAATGAAATGCTAGAAGGAAAGGTGGAGAAAAATCTCATGGCAATACTAAGAGGAAAAGACATACATATGAATCATTAGCTTATTGTCTAATTGAAGAAAAACTTAGAAACCAAGGAGTTAGGCTGGTGTTGACATATAGCAAGCTAGGTGGCAATCATGCAGAGTGGCTTTGGTGTTAGTGCAAGTTATGTGTCAAGAGCTGGCTTTGCATAATGTAACACCCCGAATTTTATAAAAATGAATAATTAGGGAGAATGAATAATAAATAATTATATATGAGTTGATTTGTGTCCCAAAAAATATCAGAAAGATTAAATTGGGATTTATTATGGATAATTATAATTTATTGAGATTTAAGGAGATGAAATTATACGTGGTTAGAATATGGGTGTTAGACCAAGTATCTCCGATTGAGATGCCTTTGGTCAGGGCTATTAAGAATATTATTGGGAATCCGAATCTATATTCAGAATAATTTTTGGATAATGTATTGAGCCCAAACTAAGAGCCTGTTTGTTATAAAACGATGATCTTTTAATGGAGAGTTAAAATTAAAACCAAAAAGCCCATTCTTCTCTCCTTATTTTCGTTGGATTTTTACTCCCCTTTGGTTGTGACCTTTCTTCTCCTTCATCTCTTATTTCCTTTCTCCATTCCCTCTTTGTCTTCTCTCCAAAAACCAAGCTGTGTGGAGTCTTCTCTTTTTTCCACCATTTTCGTTTTTATGGAAGCTTGAAGGAGAAGGCTTATGCTGGAACTCCTCCTTCTTCTTCCACTCTATTTTCGTGTGGCTCTTCCCTCTTGTGGAAGCTCAATGCTGGCTCTTGGGTAAGGTAAGTTCCTCACCATTCTTTATGAGTTTTATGCCCTAGATTTTGGGTTCTATGTATTTAGGAGAGTATTCATTTCATATAGGTTGTTGGGAGAAGTTTAAATGAGGAAACCCTAGGTGGGGTGTTGATACTATGGCATTAATGGTGGGTTATTATAGGTGCATGAATTAATACTTGGATGAGTGGAAAATAAATGAGCATTTATGATGTTGATGGGTTTTTAGTGAAACCCTAACTTAATAAATTGGGGAAAACGTGAAAAGTGAGTAGAATGTAAGTTTAATGATATTGGAGAATGATATTAATGATGAAAGAGGGCCATTGATGGTGATTAATAAGCATGGGTAAATGTTGTTAGGTTTTGATGAAAAACCCTTGCCTTAAAAAAATTTGAGAAAATGTATATATTGTGACTTGAAGGTTGAATTGGAAGTAAATGGGTGATGTTTGATATGTATGTTGTTAGTTATAGTGATGAACAATGAGGAACATTGTAGATAACCCTAAATGGTGGAATCAATGGATATACATATTGGTATGATAAGATTGTGACTTGATGAGGTTCTAGACCATTGTGGTGTGCCATTTAAATTTGGATGATTAATTGTGATTATTGAAGGATATGAGAGCTAAGTTGAATAGTGAGTAACAATGTGAGGGTGACGTTGTTGGGTTTAGTTGACCTTTTATGATCTAGAGGATCTTGGCATTGGGAAAGGAATTCTCGAAGCCTAACACAATTGCATATGTTGGTGTTTAGCAAGTCTAGGACTTGGGGTTAAGCTTTATAATAAGCTAGCAAGTGATTAAAATCATGATGGTTATTAATTATGTGAATATACTTTCATATGGTATGTAGATTGTACTCCGGGTGATGCGAAGGAGCTTTCGGAGCATTGGAACCGTTTCGGCTCTTCGCTCGAGGTAGAAGAGGAGTTAACATTCAAATTGCATGAGTAAATTGATAGTGGTTGTTGTATGTGATTGATGCTCATGCTTGCCTTGCCATACATATATGTATTGAATTAATGAGAATGGAAAATGGTTGATTATGAGGATGATATATGAGAATATGTAATGAATATTATGAGAGTATGTATATGTTTAATTTTAATGTCGTGATTGAGAAATATGTCTGGAAATTGAATGATTATCAGGGCTGTCATGTGTAGAAATGGGATGGATGTATGGATGTGTATATATATATATATGTAATATGAGAGTGAAAGATGTGATTTAAATGTGTGATTAATAAGTTGGGGTGAGAATTTCTGAGTAAGAATACCTAGAACCAGTTTGATGTATCCCATATGATGTATGTGATGTGTTAGATATGATTAAATTGGCTTTGAATGTGAGTTCATATGCTGAGTGGTGAGAGCTTTCATTTTCTGCGTAAGTGCTGATATTCTCGCTCAAGCGAGAAGGGATCTCGCTCAGGCGAGGATCCCCTGTATTGGTATAATGGTCTCTGAACCATTTTTGCTCAGGCGAGTGAGTGTTCCGCTCGAGCGAGTAGAGTGTGTTGTGATCAGGTGAGGTTCTAGACGAATCTCGCTCAAGCGGGCGTGGCTGTGCTTGAGCGAGCAAGGGAGGACATTGATTCTGGATGAATTACGCCTGAGTGAGGACCGATCGAGTGATGAGTCGATTTTAGAGAAATTACCGAGTGTAAGACTGATTGTGATGACTCGGATTTGGAATAAATTACCGAGTGAAAGGCCAAGTGAGAGACGAGTCGGCTTTGATTGATTTTGCCGAGTAGAAAACTAAGATAAGTCGGTGTTGAGATGAATTACCGAGTGAACGGTCAATCATGTGATGAGTCAGTTTTGGAGTAATTAGCCGAGTGACAGATTATGTGAGTGTGAGTCGGCCCTGGAATGATTTAGTTGAATGAAAAATGGGTCGGTCTAGATTGTTATTCCAAGTGGGAACCGAGTGTGAGGTGATTCGGATCCGGATAAATTTTGCCGAGTGAGAATCGAATGAAAAATGCGTCAGATTTGGGGGAATTCTGTCAATAGAAACCCGAGTGTTGGGTGCCTTGCTGAGCGAGTGAGCATACGCTCGGCCCTGGGAGTTATTTGTTTAGGCAAGGAGGCCTGACCCATATTAAGTTATGGGTTGCACTGGCATTGAACTATTTCCGCTTAAGCGAATTGCCTTAGCTGAGTTGCTCGCCCAAGCGAGCTGGCATGGGATTTGATTCTGGACGATTTTTGCCCAGGCTCGCTGGCTCCGCCCAAGCGAAGCTTGTGTGTCCCGCTCAAGCGAGTTGGTTTTAGCTTGAGCGAAGCTCCTCCTGTTACTTCCTATTTATTATCGCTCTGTTTCCCTCAGTCTCGCCCATGTGTACTGTTTGGCACTCGCTCAAGCGAGTTAGGATTTTGCTTGAGCAAGTGACACCTCTGATGGAATATTTCCCCTTCTTTTCTCGGTTTTAATGGAATTGGGTCTTCTTCCCCTTATCCCGTGTAATACCCGAGAGAATGTGTGGAGTTATAATTATGCCCATAACTTATTTGGGTGGTGATGGATAAAGATTGAGACATTAAGAAAATTTGTTTATACCCATAATATATATAATGTGAAACCTGATTTCTTAACCACCCAGAATGAAATGTGTGAGAACAATGTCAAGGATCTGACGTGGATTTATGTGATTATACTTTTGAGCGATTATGAACCCTTCATGGGAATAATTGAATAGTATGGTGTACGCTAATAACTGAATAAATCGGAGATGACAATTATGATAAGTTGAAAACCACTAAATGAATTTGTTGGGCATAATTGTGATTGCCAAATATGTGAAATATGAATATGCCTCGAATAATTTTATTTGTGGATTAATATTATGATACTTGCTATTCCCTTGATATCCATGTGTGGATTATTATGAATGATAGTTGTGGCCATTGGATGCCAATTATTTGAATGATGTGCCTTAAAGGACTTTAAAAATGATTATGTATGATTATTGAAATGCCAAATTAAAATACCCCTAATTGAGAGTGAGAGATATCCTTGCGAGGTTGTTGTTGAGCATATGCATTATTGCATTGCATTCATGGCATGGCATAGCATTGATACTTTGTGGTTGCGATCACAATAATGAAAGATCCTGTGGGATTCTATGAAGGGAGTACCCCTTGCGAGGCGGGAAACTAATGTGATGATGATATGATATTGTGCCGGTGGTTGCGATCACCTAGTTGTGAAATGTGAAAGGCCCTGCGGGGACTATTGTATGATGATGAGCCAGTGGTTGCGATCACTTGGTATTTGATATGATAAAGGGCTTGCGAGCATCTATGATGCCCATGGTTGCGATCATGAGGCGGGAGTACCCCTTGCGAGGCGGGAAACCTATGAGAATTGTTAAACGTGGTTGCGATCACGAGATGCACCTTGCGAGGCTGCTATTGGGAGTACCCCTTACGAGGCGGGAAACCAATGATTATGAATGATTGATTATGGTGGTTGCGATCACCCGTGATATGAAATCGGATCCGTTGCATACGCATTAAACAGTTAACATATGCATTAGCTTTAAGACCATGGCATTTGAGATGAGATGACCACGAGTGTTGAGAAACCCCTTACGAGGAGTTATTGAGTGAAACCTTAATGAATTAATGATGATAATGATTGTGAATGCCCTTGTTGATAAGTGGTAAAGTGATGGTGTTTGTGATTGTGTATATGTTGTGCTTATTTATGATATGAATTGCGATTCATGAGGCTTGTATGCCTATTGTGTTAATGAGATAATGAATGAAAGATAATTTGATATTTTGATAGCAAAGCACACATGATGTTTGTATGCATATACACATGATATATATATTATTCGTCATTTTGAATGTATAACTCACTCTTCCATGTGGTCTCCTTTTTAGCATTGTGATGTAGGTTGCCATGGGATGAGTTCGGATTTCAATTAAAGCTGGGTAAAGGTAAATAGTGGTAGAGGAAGTGCCTTGGCCGGCATCATTTATGGATTCTTGTATAATGAACAGGTTGTTTATGATGATATAGATGATTTTAATGAATTTGGATATGTATAGGGTAATCCTTCGGAATTGTGAATTGTGGACATAAATGTAGAATGTAAGAGATGATTTGATGTGTATTAGAAGGATTGAAATTGAATGATGTTCATTGATGATTGTGATAGTCGGGAGAATATTCCAGAATGTATAAATATAATCATATCTTAGGTATTGCATGTTTATGTAGTTATGTAAAATGATGATGGTTGTCTATTAGGCTTATGATATGCCATTGCATGCTTTGCCGAGCCTTTTCTCATATCGTCATATATGGGACTAGGCGTGTGCCCGGTATACATATTCTTCTGCTGTAAACTCTATTATTTTCGTATACCGTTATGGGCATTTTAATTATCGATCCAGCTTTAGGTTATTTAATCTTACTCTTTGGTTTTCTGTGATTTGGGTCTTGATGTGATCATGGTGGTGTCTTGGAAATATTTTCAAACACAAAAAATTTATTCGTAATTTTATTAATTATGACGATCACATCGGGATTCGAGTACAGAAAATCAGGGGTGTTATACATAAGCCATGATGCATGGAGATGGTGACACATAGAGTTGTTTGGGGTGGTCGATTTTCACATTTCTCTTGACACGAAAATAAGAATAAGTTTTGATGTGAACTGGGTAAAGTGGTGAACATAAAAGTTATAGATCTTAGTCTCCTATTTCCAACACATGAAAGATTACCGAATTCTGATAACTGTAGCAAAAGTTATGGCCAAAATACTAAAATGTGTTAAGGTGTAGCAGGAATTCTGAAAGCATTGAAGAAAAATAAAAATCAAGAATTATTGTTTTAGAGTTAGCCTACGGGTCCTTCATAAGAACTACAGGGAATTTTGTTACAAGAATTTCAAGACAAGAATTAGTCAATTCTGATAACTATAAAGAAAGTTGTACCTAAAATACTAAAAGGTATCCAGGTGGATTACGTGGCTATAGGTCAGTGGATCATTTTGCAAAGTAGGACCAATGAGTTCAAAACTAGGCTTAGGTATCTTCACAAGAGTTGTAAGAAATTTTTTTATGAAACATTTTGGGATAAGAATTGTTCGATTCAGACATCAGGAGACAAGGTTACGCTGGAAACAATGAAACATGTGTAAAATTTTCAATACCTAAAATGAACAGAACCATAAAAAAAGATTTCAGAATTTTAATAAATCTTAGGAGGATTATTTAAATCATAAACTTTGGCCAATAATCCCAACTCTATAACTTCCTTTTTACTCAAGGTCTCCATTCACTTCTAGCTCACATAAATTCAATGCAAAATTCTATTACTTATAAAATTTCAAGATACAGGCCTAACTGAGGTCTGTATCTCACACCAAATATATAGCAACACGCTACAACCAAGCTTAAGGTCTCAAATATTCATCTTAAAAATATAGGGTGTTACATAAAATAATGAACATTGTCTTTAATCAAACAACAATAATAAAACCTTGTATTTGTTATAATATTCTTTCATCTGAATATTTTTTGTAAAATAATCCCCAGCTCATAACAAAAAAAAACTTTCATTTTAGTAACAACAAAGCATGGTGAAAATAACTACATCCTTCTATTTGATCATGAGTTTAACACACACAACACAAAGCCTAATTTCTTCCATCAATCACAACAACATATGTACAACAAAACTTAAGTAATCACACTTCAATAACAACTCAAAATTAGAAACCTTAGGGATTTTGTCAAAGCAAAGCTCTAAGAATGGTGGTGGTAAAGTTCAGTCTGTATATATAAGGACGAAGGCAACACAATGTTAGTTTTAAGCTTAAACAAGATAGTTTTCCAAAGCATGAAGACCTCACTCAAGGTGGTGATGGTCTTGGGTTCAAAGAGAAAGGAAGAGATAAGGGTTTTTGAAAACAAACACCTACCAAACCTAATTCTTGAAGACAAATAACCCAAAAGAAAGTGGAAACTTGAAGTAGTTTGGTTGGAGGGACCCCGTTGCATGTCGGAGATGAAGAGAGGGAGAGGGAGAGTGAGGAATTAAGGGTGAGAAAATGAAACAAAAGAGAGAAAAAGAGGTAGAGGTCACTGTTAATGGAGGGGGGTTACCATCGTGAGGTAGAAAAGGAAAGAAAATAAAGGTAAGGTGTTAAGACTAGGAGAAAGGGGAAAAGAAAGACAAATGGGCTCAATTTAGTGTTTAAGTTTAGTGACGTGCACTTATTTGTCGCCATATTGGTCACTATTTTAAAAAAACTTAACACCTGACAAAAAACCAATTTAAGTTGGCCATATGTTCAACGTTAGTGATGGACACAAGCACTTATGGCTAATCATTAGCAATTTAGTGATTGCATTAGCCATTGAAATCTTTAGATTTCAACGGATAATTATTGGCGAAGGACATAGGGATGGGTCCGGTGAAGTTCGTAGCGACACCCCTTATGTTCATCGCTATGTCATTGGTTTCCCTATGCTTTCTTCCACCGGCCCGCCTAAATTAGTGACAGGTTTAGTTATAGTCATCTTTTTGCATGCCTAGCCCACTATAGTGACAACCACAATGATGGGTTTGGTAAAGTCCATCGTGATCCCCCCTCCCCTCGTGTCCATTGCTATGTCATTATGGCTCGCTGCGATGGCCATGATGATAGTTTTGGTAAACTCCGTAACGACACCCCCATGTGTCCGCCACCATGTCTTTAATTTTAATTTTTTTCCATTAGCCCACCAAAATTAGTGATAGGTGTAGCTATAGGGCTTGTCATGTTACGTAGTGACTAAACGAGGTGGCGTCACTATCATTTTTTTATGTTATGAGAACTAATTCAAAGAAAATAAAGATTAGAAGACCATGACGGAATTAGAGACAGAGGTTGTCTAGTTAATATATACTCAACTACAACAACGACGTTCCAGTAAATATTGGTGATGAGAATACGTTTCGTTGCTAATTTCGTCACAAATTTCTCCATAGGTAGTTTTTGGTCGTAAATTATTTGTTGTTGTTAGCAACAGGAATGTTTTGGTGGCTAGATTGTTGTAGCTAAAATAGTGTTTTCTAGTAATGTCAATTTGAAGAAAAAATAGATAGAGGATCAAATGTGTCAATAAATCGAATAGTTTATGGACAAAAATTATGAAATTAAAAATTAGGAGACCAAACGTCAACACGTTAACTAGTTTAAGGACAAAAATTTTATAATTAAAAATTGAAGGATTAAAATAAAATAATTAGGCATAATATTTATTTTATCTTGACTAAAAATTTAAACATACAAATGAAAAACATTATAGTGTGTTTCTAGGTATTTTCGAACTCATTGTATATGGTGCGCTATTGGATATTTTTGAACTCAATATGGTGTGTTTTTAGATAGAAAAAACAAATGTTTGTATTGAAAATTGACGGTATAATTAAGTATTAAGGGCAATGCCTCATGACTTTCGCTTTCCAACTTTTCCACTTTGAATAAAGAAAGATCAACATGTTAGACCTTCATCGCATATAAAAATTCAACAGACAAGATGGCTATGTTGATCTCCTATATCTTCTAAGATAGTCAAACATTTCACCTTTCAACACGACTGGTGAATATGGCAAAAAATAACATACCCTAAAATACCAACTGAATTACTTGTTAATTAAAAAAGAATAGCCTCCATGTGATAGGAAATGAAAATATAATCCTTTCAAGTTTCAATATTAGTCTTGATCATAAGATTCTCTTCAAAATATTAAAAGAAGGAAGAGAGATGGAGGTGGGACCATTGGTATTTTCTCAAATTACGTAGACATTGTTCTTTATATTTAAATATTGAGATGAAAATTTAACCGGATAAAAATCAATCATCTTTTTAAGTAATTCTTATTAAACACATTTATTAAATAAATAATGAGTCTTAAATGTGACTACGTAAAGGATAATACCTATGGTTAAAATATACATGATAATTAATTTTTAACTTCTACACTTTTAAGTATGAGACTTATTTTTATTGAAAAAGAACTATATAAAATTAATGTTACCCATAAGGAAACGGAGTGAACCTTTCATCACATGGTGGTGCACTCTGGGTAAAAAGTATGCTCTCGTAGGACAAAACAGGAAAAAATTGCCAGAGTCATTATGCAATGCCTTCGTTCCCATGTCTACTTGGATAGGATAGGAGATATATCTTCTTTCCTTTTACTTAGTTAGTGGTTTAAGATAATATTACATATTACTTTTTATAATAAAATAAAAATAGTCTAAATAAATAAATTATAAATTATAAATTTCATCCAATAATTAATTATACGTTATTTAAATTTTTTACTATGTAATAGTGTTGTTCACTAGAGATGCTCATTGTGTGATTTGGTTATGTTTAACTAAAATATGAAAATAAAATCAAACCAATCTTTACTGTTTATATTTGTTTTGTTTATTTAATTTTGAGTTGATTTTAGAAAAAAAAATGAGAATAAGAACAACATTCATATTTGATTTTTGTATTAAAGTTTTGAACAATCATATCATATTTTGAGTTTTATAATACAATATAATATTATAAAAAATCAATTAAATTTTATTAATGCAGATTATAGTGAAAGTTTTATTAAAGGTAAAACAAAGAATCTTAAAACAAGAAAATAAATACAAGTTTTATTAATTCTATAACATGTGCAAAGTTATTAAGGTTAAGAGATTAAAAAATAAAAATTTTTATTTAAAAATATTATTAATACTTATTTACACTAATTTTTAAACAATTTTTACATAAATTTCAATAAAATAATTCTACTTTTATTTTTTATCCTAAATAAAATTTCACAAATTAGACCAACCCTAATTATATATATGTACTTTGATTCGGAATTCTTCAGAATGGAATGGAAGCCAAACCCCAAAGGAGAAAGCAATTCTTTCCTGTAGTTTTCAGTTTTAGGTAATATTGATTCTCAAATTTCCCATTTAATTATAATTAAGTTTAGAATGAGTTTTTTCTTTTTCTTGATTACCTCTATTATTCAGACTTAGATATCCTCTGAAAAAACAAGTTTTAACGTCTGGTATAAGCTAATTCTTAGCCCAAAAAGATGCAACCATTGTATTTGCCTTGGTGTTAAAGCAAACGTTAAAACATCTGATGCAACATTTGTTTTTGTTTTGTTGTACACTTCATGGCAGTCCACACGGTAATTCTTCTTCTTCTTCCCCCTCATTTTCTTCTTTTTTTTATCTCTCTTTTCCGGACGTAAAATTTGAAATTTAAATTAGCATCGACCATCATTGATGCTTAGCCAACTCATGGTTAATGTTAAAAAATAAAATTCCTTTTCTCCTTCTTCTACTCATTTTCTTCTTCCTATCCTTATATCTACTTGCAAATTTTGAAATTTAAGTTAGCGTTAATTATACTAATCTAACTACGTATATGAAATATTAAACTAGCGTCAATCATCACCGACTCTAACATTTAAAAGGCTAGATACTAATTAACAATCGTCATAAGGTGATTTTTTTTAGAAAAAAACTCAACACTATTTGCATCTGATCTTCTGCCTTTTGGTTGAAGTGGCAAAATTATACTTTAAATTCTTTATTTATTTTTTATAAAATTTCAAATATCTTCTTTTAAATTTTATTTTTGTAAATTTAGTTCATTATGTTTTCAGTATTTATACTTGAGGAGAATATTTCAAAATTTTGTACGTTGGATGCATATGATTCACAACATTAAGTATTATTTACACGTGAAATTATTATATGAAGATAAATGAATGAACGTAAGGTATTTAGATATAAATTTTAATATACATTTTCATTCTCTCTCAACTATAGTTAATATTAGAATAACGTCAGACCCCAGACTAATTGGTCCAAATGTACTTAAAATCATCTCATAAATTAGCCAAAGTGATTTTAAAATTAAATAAAATTATATATATGATTTTCCCCGTTGAATAACTTGACTGTCGACATATCATGATGAGATTGCCATTTTTTTATTTGATATTCCTTGTTTTCCTATAGATGTCTTCTGTGAAAAATTAATCATCATTTCATTTGGACGTTTCTCTTGTACAAAGAAGAATGATCCTACCTCTGCTCTTATTCTAAATATAATATAAGTAAATTTTAATGAATTTTTTCTGTAATATAATATAAATAAATTTATTTTTTAATGTCAAGTAAATATGTTACTATTATATATGTTTAAAATAATTATAATAACTAATATTGGAAATATTTTAAGAATTAAATCAAATATTTAATAGTATTAATATAAATATTTTTTCAATTTTTCTTTTTAATATAATTAAAAACTTGAGGGAGGACTAATACTATGATACATCTAAAGATATTTTCCTTTCAACCAAAATCCTTAGTGTCCACCAAATAACCAGAACCAGCATTTTCAATGTATATTGTAGCAGAAGCAGATCTAGACAAGTAAAATGTAAAGAAGGTAGCATATAAGAACAAAATTCTCCAAAGTTTCAAATGATGAGGTAAAAATTAATACAATTTCAATGGTTATAACTTCATTTATTATGATTTCTGAATCTATATCTAATATGTAATCAACTTGAATGCTCATCGATACCATCTATTAAGAGGACATTTTCTTCTGAACACAATGAATGAACCGGATATGTAACTTGGTGAATCGTACTGACATTACCCTTATCCTGGTTAGAAATTTTCATAGGTAAAATACGACACTTGCAATTTGCATAGAAAGGAAGACACTGTTCAAATAGAGGCGCCTTGGTTGGATCAACAATATATATATATATATATATATATATATATATATATATATATATATATATATATCATCAACATTCTGTCATAACCGTCGGCACAAACTTTGCATCATGTCGGCAAAGATTGACAAAGGGATGACCTCCAAAAGGTAAATGTCTATCATAGACCTGAGTGTTCTATCTTAATCCATGTTTCAATTTCCATAGCATTTATAAATCCGGATCTAATTCAACAAATTCTTTGCCAGCTAGTTGTACATATGTTAGTGGTCATCTGTGGTTGATGCATCAAAGTTCTTCTTCTCATAATTGTTTGGGTCATTGGTCAAGGATTTCATGAACTCATCAGAATCATTTTAGGGATTGATTAATGCTACTAATTATCAAAAGCATGAACATATAATCATGCACTATAGAATGTGAGTTCTCAAAATATCTTTTTCCACCAACACATCCGAGATAGCCTCGAGAATTCGATCGGTACTTAGTGCCCCAACTAAGAAAATCTCACTTCTTGACACACTAAAGTTACTCACAAAATATCAGTAATTCTTGTAATCAAATACAAGGCAACAAATTAAGGGATGCGTTAGTCTGGAATTTAATCATATATACTATATGTTGAAATGCTGATGCTGCTGCAGGTCGATCATATAATCTGATATGAACAAAGTTATCAAAAGAAGAAACATTGTGATCACTGCAATTTTTTTAGCTCCAGAGATGAACAAATTAATACAGCACAAAAAGTACGAGGTTCTTGTCATACATTTATACATGTAAAAACACGACCATTTTTTAAAATAGTAAAGTTTATAAAAATGAAAGATTCATAACCTTGTACAAACTGCTAAGACCATCTGAGCAGCAAACAATGTGCCAGAAGTAGTTTTATTCATTCAGGAAAAAATACCACAAAAGGCCAAACCCCCACATATATAGAATCGTATATATCATCTTGACCAAAATCAAAAAGACCCATGATCAAAAGTAGAATCCTTTCACTCTGAATATTAATTGCAACTTATTTAGGTACTATAGCTAGCTAGGTGCCCCATGCCCAAACCGATTCCGTACAAAACTACGGAACTACGGATCTAAAACACAAGAAATGAGAAAGATACATCATTCGTTACCTAAAATCGGTTGCATCTAGCTTTCACCAAAACACACGGATGAAGAAAGCAACCCCATAATCTTATATAAACATAACCCTTGAATTTTTATATATAGTTGAATGTAGTTACTATGTACACACCACCGCAACCTTGGCCTTCCTTCTCAGCAGCTAGTACCAAAACCGAAACCAAAAATAGAGGGCAAAGCAAACACACACAAAATAACAAACCCCAACAACAACACTCACAGAGTCAAGCAAGCAGAAAACTTTATTAGTTACTCATACAATTATACTAAGGAGTGATTAAAAGGAAAAACTCCAAAGGTTATCTCCATCGGAATGGCCAGGCGAATCATCGGAAGAAAAGGAAGGGATCCTAGGGGGACTAACCTGCATTCCCCTGGCCATATCATCAAGCAAATTCGGCATGTTCAACAACTCATCCTCATCAATGTACATCTCACGCTTCTCCATCCCTTCATCTTGTCCCCCACTCGTCGTCGACCCTTCGCCAAAAGGGTTCACGGACGCCATTGCTCCACCACTCTCCTGCGGCGTCCTCACGCATCTCGCCTGAGCTGCAGCCGCCGCCGCAGCGCGAATGTCGGAGGCTGACAATGACGCGGGAATCGGGTACGACAGCAAGGAATTGGGGAAGTTGAGGGTCGTGTCAGGTCCCTTCAACGCGAGGGCCGCGACGTCGTAAGCCGCCGCGGCCATTTCCGGCGTGGGGTATGTGCCGAGCCAAATGCGCTTGGTTTTACGTGGTTCCCTTATCTCCGAGACCCACTTACCGCTCCGGCAGCGCGTTCCGCGGTAGCGTACGGCCGAGGAAGGTGTTGGGGAGGGGGATGATGCTGATGGGGTTGGCGTTGTTGGAGTGGAAGTTGAAGAGGGGAGGGCAAAGTCAGGGACTTGTATAGGAGGTGGGGGCACGTTTCCAAAAGGGTTGCCATCCATGTAGAATTTGTATTAGTTGTTGTTTTTGGCACATAGAAGTTGGAGTTGGTTTTGTTATGCGCAGATTAAATAAAGAAATAAAGAAAGAAAAAGGAAAAGAGAGAGAGATATTGATCTATGAAAGTGGCTATGGTCGCTGGTAATTAAGGGTTTGCTTTAATTTATTGAGTAGAGACTGGAGAGTGGAATGAGAGAGAGAGGGGGAGGATTGGACTTGTTGAAAGCAAAGGTTTTCTTTGTCGATTGATAGCAACTTGTAAATTTTAAAAATATTCTTTCATTAAAAATATATATCGAAATTTGTTTGGTTTGATGCAAAGTATTTTTCATCAGAAATGGTCCTGTTTGTCTGTGCAAAAAGATTTCGTTTTTTGTTTTTTTCATTCATAAGTCTGAATTTAAGACTTTGTTCGATGAGAACCAATACTCTACCATTTATATTAAACTTAACTATGAAGAAGTTAAGTTAGTAAAATTTAATTTAAAGTGAAAATTAGAATGATTTAACTATAATAATTTATTATTTTTAAATGAAAAGTCTTTATTTTTAGTATATTAACTAGTGCTCTTAAGGTATTTGTTAACAATATTTTTAATAATATTTTTTTATGTTAATAATAATGATACAACAAATATTTATCTAAATTATACAATCTTGTATTGGATGAAAATGAATATAATATTATATGAAATTTGTATTGCAAACAGAAAAAAATTAGTATTAACCTTAAATAAAAAGAATATCCTTTTACAGTTCAGATAAACCCTACTTCTAATAATAAAAGGAAAGGAACTGGAATTGAACGAATGGGATAAAGCGTGGGAAACTCGCGGGTAGGACTTTAATTAATGAGAGCTTTTTTTGTAGCGCTTTCATACTTTGGTGTCTCTAGTCTCTACTACTTTGCTTCACATATGATACGTCAAGTTGAGGCCACACAATGAACACGTATTAGGCACAAAGTTTGCAGCAACAAAATAAATATATCTGTTAACTTGTTGGTCATTGGGAGGATCGTGAATTCACACATTTTCTACACATGGGGATGGGGTCTGTCTTAATGAGTAATAAATAATTATGACCACATTTTGCGTCCTGCCTATATAGGGGTGTGATCTCCACACTTTCTCACCCTTTGTTTTTATGTTCTACTATGATCCAGTTATTGATTGAGTGTACAAGTGCCATCTTTTATGTTGGTCAATTAAATTAAGACTTTCTCTATTTTGTGCATGATTGAATACGATAAAAAAAAATGAAAACCAGCAGTAGAGTTTTTTTTATTTATTAGAAATTAGGTTACAATTGTTTAAAAATTAAGATGAGTGAATATTAATAATGTTTTTAAATAATTTTTTTTCTTGTTTATCTATGTAAAGTTATGTGGTTAAATAATCTCTTAAATTAAAGGTCTTTGTTTTTACTTCATCGGTATTTCTTTTTCTTGTTTCAAGAATATGAGACTAATTACTTATTTAATTAAACTAAAATCAGTTTTTTAAATTTGGTTGGTTTAGTTCATGGACTAACTTGATATCTAAATAAATAGATAAATAATTTAAAATAAACTTCTTGTGTTTTAATTTTTAAAATCATACATGTCAATTGTTTTAAGTTTTAGTCTTATCAAATTTTTATTTTAGCTTTTATATTGTAAAATATAAATTTTCAATTATTTTCTAATTTATCTTTTATTTTTTTCATCCAAAAGAAAATAAATAAAATTCATAGAAACTATAGAACATCAGCCCATGAACTCGTGCATTGAACTGAATATTTGTGAACTTTAGATGTGTTGGATTTAAGGTCAAAGTTTTGATTCATAAAAAACTCAACTTGAGTTTGACTTAAGTGAATTTTTATTGGGTTGAATTGAGTTGAGACAAGTTTGACTCAACTCGAATAATTTCTAGCCCTATAACCAACGAAAAAAATAAATATATTGTGTATATATATATATAATAAATTTATGAATTAACTAATTCATAAGTTTCACACTTACATTCTTTAACAGTTAGACGATGGAGATGTTTATAAACTCCATAGTATAAACTATAGACTATCATAGTGAGATCACTCTGTCCCTACTGATACAAAAGGAAATGAGAAGACTGAATATTAGTGGACATACTAAGACAAAAAAAAATGGAATCTAAAGCTAAAACTAGATTTATTATCACATGTGAAATAACTCTATGTGGGGTAAGGCTACTTAAAAAGGTCTAAGATGATTATACTAAATAAATAGAATGACAATTTCAAGATTGAGGACCATGAATATAACTTAGATGTTTAAAAGATTTCAGACTATGCTAGATGAATTTCACTAAATGCATAAATCTTAAATTGTTAGAAAATATGCTTGAAAAGTTTGATGTTAAACGTTCAACTTAAGAAGAAGTCAGAGACCTAAGCATCTTCGTGCTTAATGAGTTGTTGAGTATGCTTATAATGCATGAGATAAAGCCAAAGCTGGCAAAATAAAAGGGTAGCATTGCTAAGTTTCAAAATAGAAACTTTAAAGGAAAGTCTACTTCAAACAATTAGTCTAAGAAATCTAATATCACATATTTTGAATACAGGAATCCTTGTTACATGATGGTTGACTACCTTATATTCAAGAAGGATGAAAAGAATGTATTTATATGTTGATGTAGGTTTTGATTATGATACAACAAATGAAGATATATTTATGGACAAATTAATTAAAATCAAAGGATATTGTCCAAAGTGATTAATTAGAAGCGAATCATGAAGTTTAAGCAAAAACAGATCAAGAATTCAAGAGTTAAATGCATAAGGATTGATGACAATCAAGGGCATATGTTCAAGGCATTTATAGAGGTTTAAAACATGTGAAATAATTATCCAAGTGCCAAAGAATCAAAGGTATCAAAAACCATGAGCTATAGGATCAAAAAGGGTCTAAAAATTGCATCAAAACACTAAAAACAACATTAGGAATCAATTCAAGCAAATGATACACCTTGGGAATCGATTCATTTGATCAAAGAATCGATTCATGCCTCTTGAAAACTTGGGGAATCGATTCACCACACAAAGAATCGATTCATGGCCTTTGCAAACACGAAGGAATCGATTCACAACTAGGGGAATCGATTCATTGATGTTGAAAATACGAGGGAATCGATTCATGGCTTTAAGGAATCGATTCATGCACTATCAGAAGCCCAAAATGCACGTTGGGAATCTATTCATTCATCGATTCATTCAGTTTAAAATCAAAGTTTCCTGGAAACGCACTACACAGACACATGCTTCACGCTCCATGCTCCACTACATCGAAGAAGTTAATTAATTTGCCAAACCAGCTGCACTACATCGAAGGAATTAATTAACTTACCAAGCCATGTTGTTCCATGCTCCACCATATGCACGCTGGATTTTTAAAAGCCAAGAGCCATGCCTCCCGAAGCCTATAAATAGGAGATGAAATTGAAGGAGAAGATACACCAAGCAACAAGCTTTTCTTCTCAGCTTTTCTTCTCACGTTGCTCTTTTCTTCTCTTTAGCAATTTGCTCTTTGTTTCTATTTCTTGGCTTATTATTTTGAGAGTGAACTTGGTGAGAAAAACTATTTTTAAACTTGTAAATTATTTCTTAAGAGAGAAAATATTTTTGAAGTGCTAAAATTTTCATATCCTCTCTTTGAGAGTTATCATTTGGTGAAAGCTTTAATTTGTATATCCACTCTTTTGGAGAGTTATCCTTGTACACTTAAACACCAAAAATCCTAGAGTTTGGGGTTGAGATTTAACCTTGTACAATTGTGAGATTGAGAGATTGGGTAGAGTGCCCTTGTACTTGTGAGAATTGGGTTCTTGAAGTGTGGGACACTAGGAAGCCGCAATTGCTCAAAGTTGTATCTCTAATCTCCAATAGTGAAAATCCTGTAAGTGGGTTGCTTAGAGACGAGACGTACACCGGTGTGGTGGAACTCGTATATATCGGTTTGCAAATCTCTCTTCCTTACACTTATTTAATTTGTGCATTTAAAATTGGTTACTAATATTTGTCTTTATATTAATTAAGCAACTTTACTAATTTACTTGTTAAAATTAAGGTGCATGTTCTTTTAGTTTGATAAAATTTGTAAATCACTTAGATCAAAATTGTTAAAGTTATTTAAGTAATATTCTTGAATTCATTATGTTAAAATTAATTATTACTTTCTAAGTGTTCAAAATAGTGTAACGATTAATTTGATATTCTTAATTGTTATGTCAAATATTACTTAAACTCTTTAAGTGTATTCACTTGTCATATATTAAGTGCTTATTATTTTGTCTTGTGTATAAATTGTTATTTACTTGTGATTAAATTTATCCTTTTCATCAAGCATATTTATTAAAGAATTAATTTCAAAAGCATTCTAAGTAAAATTTTTAATACTCAATTCACCCCCTCCCCCTCTTGAGTAATTGAGGCCACTTGATTAACAAAGAAATGCTTTAGATAGACGAACAAAAGGCTGCTCTCTGTATAGCTAGACCTAGATTCAAGCTCCTTAAGTGAAAGTAAAGAAAAAGATCTATATAGATATGTCTGATAGCTAACAACTCAAACACAAGTTTGAGCATAATCTAAACATAAAAAAGATGATGCCGAAATACCTGAGGTAATCTTAGTCTCTATAAGAGAGTCATTATTTACTTTTTGAAAGGCTCAGGTGTATTTCTTGTCACTTATAATGATTTGAAAAGAAATATTATGAGAAACTTGCAAAGTATGGTAAAAGAGATATAGAACTTGAAAAAGAAAATCTTCTTTTATCTTAAATAATAGATTATTTGAACAAAAGTAATGAGGAGTATCAAACCCTTCGTGCTAAGGTTTATTATATCTCTAGGACTAATAAGGTGGACAAAATTGAGTAGCAAGTTGTTGAGCTCAAAAAAATATATCAAAATTTTTCAATGAGACAAAAAAAACTTGAATAAACTTTTAAAAATTGCATGGCATCCCCATGACAAATCTTGAATAGGCTTTGTTAAAAACATTCAAAACTAAGAAAACCAAGTTTGAACCAAAATATACACAACCTTTATGTACTTGTTATGGTATGTCTAGACACTTCACATCCAAGTTTCTCCAAGAGAAGAGAAAAAATAGGTCCCTAACCTCAAAGACTAACTAAAAAGTACCCAAGAAAATATGGATACCTAGGTCTCTTATAACTCTTTGTTATAGGCTTGCTTGACAGTAGGAAGGAAGCATAACAAATGGTACCTAGACAATGGGTCATTATCTTTGGAAGTAATCAAATCAGGCACATTCGTGGATTATGTAAAGTTAGTAACTTTCCTTCGCTTATTGTTGAAAATATATAGTATATCAAAGGTTTGAAACCCAACCTAATTAGCATAAGTCAATTTTATGATAGTAGAAACATCATTTACTTTGACATGGAAAGATGTACATGTCTATACTCTTTACTGTAAACAGACATAACACCTTTTACATGCTTGATCTTAAGGATCCAAAGGTAAAATGTTTATTTTTACACAATAAAGAAAGATGGTAAGACCTAAAAGAACATGAAAACATAAGTCTGAAGCATATTTCATAACTCCAAATAAAAAGGTAAGGTAAAAGGATTTGGCACGCGATTGCTTCGTAATTCATAGCTTTCAATATTTTATCCAAAAATAGTCTTAAAACCTGTAAATTCTATAAAACTAGCAAATCAAGTAGCAAAGGAGGGAAAAAAATAAAATATGATGGGAATTTAGGGGGATTTTATTAAATTAGTCCTAAAAATGCCTATAAAATGTAACTTAAAATGATGTGTTTTAGAGACACGTCACTTATAACAACTCTCTTCCTTATGAGATCTTATTAGAAATGAAAGCAAACTAAAACATTTTTTAAAACAAAAATAATGTTTCCACTAAGAGACCTTTGAAATTGTTACATTTATATTTTTTGGGTCCGACACAAATCTTAAGTCTAGCAAGAAAGAGATATAGATTTTTCATTATAGATGACTATATTAAAATGACATCAGTCTACTTCCTAGCCCCCAAGATGAGTTCTTTAAGGTCTTTAAGACTTTCTATTTGGTATATAAAGAAAAATAATTTTGTGTTTATTCAATAAGAATTAACCATGATAGAGAATTTGAAAATGAGTTCATTGACTTCTTTTATAATGAAAATGGTATTTCACATAATTTTTTTCTCCAAGAATCCCTCAACAAAATGGAGTTATGGAAAGAAAAATTAGAACATTACAGAAAGGGTTCTTGGATATAGGTTGTTAGTATGACTTTGTATATCCAAAATAAAAATCCTATCAGATGTTTGCTAAATATAAATCTATATGAATTGTGGATAGGTAAAAAACCCAACGTATCTTTCTTTCATCTTTTTGGATGTACATGTTATATCCTTAACACAATGAATTAACTTAGGAAATTTAATTCTAAGGTTAATAAAGTTGTCTTCTTAGGTTATAATATTCCCATACATTTAAATCTTACATAGTATATAATTATAGGATTCATACCATTAGAGTTTGTTCGTTGGAGCTAGAAAATGATTTTTTAGAATTGTACAATTAAGACTTTGAAGAATATAAGTATAATGTTGAAGATTAATAAATGATGAGTGTTTTAGAGTACTTTATGTTAGAACCAAGAAGACTTTTCGAAGTATCCTTAGATTTGTTGATAACCAACACCAAGTATCTTAATCAATCAAGTTATGAATTGTTAAATGTTTGATAAGATTATTCAAGTGTTTTAGGATATAAAACACAGGTTATAAATCAAAGGGGGAGCTTGCATTCAATAAGTCTGGTAGAGCAAAACTAAGAAGGGTATGCATTAAGAAACTCCCAGAGTCTGGGAACACCTCTCCTTAGAAAAACGCTCTTCTGAGCATATCATAGACCCAGATTTGTCATACAACAAACCTTAAAGAATTTGAAAAAACTCACTGTTTGAGGCAACCTTCCTCAATCGGTTTTTGTCTCCATATAGAGGATGCTTCAGACCCTCTTTGAAATCTAAAGAAAGAACTGGAATATCTCTTGAAGATTTAAGTCTCATCATCAACACTTTACGATTCACCAGACCTCAATCTAATCTCAGATGTTCACTTTGAATGCATCAAGTTTGGACCTATATATGATGACTCAACAATGCATCTTTCTTTCTCTACATAAAGTTCTATCATAAGAAAGGAAGCTGTAAAGTAAAATAGATCAAGATCCATCTCTCAATAAAGAACTTTCCATCTTAGTGAAACTTACTCTATGCCTATATCTACACAAACTTCGAAAGCTCTCTGATCAAAGCTTATCATACAGAACAACTCTCTCCAAGGATCATATTCGTTAAGAAAGATTTCTCTCAGGCATTTGAACGTTGCATCCTCCAACAATTATCCAATATATCTATTTCTCTCTCATCAAGAAAATCCTATATATTGCATGTCTCTTCTAAACAGAAGATATACACAAATATGTATGCATAAAAGACTCATCAGGGATGCAAAGAAAAATATGAGAAAGAAAAAATATAAGGAAAAATTCTTCAAGAAAGTGACAGAGATATATATGGATATGTATACACCGGAAAGAAACAGAGATAGATGTCTTGAAATAAAAGAGAAGAGATTACAAAAGAAGAATAAAAAGAGATGTATGATGATAAAAGAAGAGAAGAAAAAGAGAGAGCTTGTGAGAATAAATCAAAAACACAAAGATGGGCATAGAAAGAGCAGAAGAACACACACAAGCACCAGATATTTTGTGTTCAAAAGTCTCAAAAGAAGAAGGCAAGCTTCTCTCATTCTAATATTTCTAATCTCTTGTAAATACAGGTTTGTTGATCTATTGGGAAACACTTTGGCCTGAAGAGGCTTTGGAAAGAATACTTGGGTTTGAGCCAGAAGTGGCTCATGAAAGAATACTTGGCTCATGAAACCTATTGAATTGAACCTAAGGTCAGATAACAAAAGTAATCCAAACATTTTGAGGGATTAAAACAAAAAGGCATTTTCATAAATTGCTAATGGGTTTAGCTTATGATTGAATGATTTTCTCCAATAGTTAAATATGTTAATAATAACGGAGCGAAAAGTATTAATCAACTTGGGAAATCCGTCTTAAAAGACTTAATTTGATCTTTGTTAATAAGGAAAACAATAGTAAAATCATGTATGCGCTTGATCCCTCTAAAATCCTAAGAAATCCTTGTTTCTTGCAAAAGTCTTTAGTTTTAAAAAGTCTATTTGATAAATTAGAGCTCTTTTGAATTTTCTACAACTTTAAACAATTTTGTGTTATCTGGATAACGTGAAAATCTTAATATATCAATAATTGGAACACGGTCCTCATGTATATAAATTATTTTATTATGTGATAAAAACTCATACACTTATGGAGGGTTATCAATAAAGTCAAGCTTGAGGTTAATCATTAGATCTTGAATTAGCCAAACTTAGACTTGAAATACAAGATAAATCATCCATTGGATTTCATCGTAGGAGATGAGCCTCTAGAGTCAAAACTAGGTCAACATTTAGACACACCATGTCTTAAGTAGTGGTTTTTATTTTAGAACCTATGACTATTTAAGAAAATCTTAAAGATGAAGGATATGTCATAGTTTTGCATACAGACTAAACCATTTCAAGAGAAACAAAGTCTAGAGCTTGGTGTAGTAACCAACCAATAAGGGCATCATTGAAACCAAATGGATTTTTAGAAAGAAACCTGGTGAAT
Organism: Clitoria ternatea; assembly: GCA_037962975.1. Lineage (NCBI taxonomy): Eukaryota > Viridiplantae > Streptophyta > Magnoliopsida > Fabales > Fabaceae > Clitoria > Clitoria ternatea. Next base: position 98,835,735 of record CM075674.1, on the reverse strand, counting down.
AAGGTAAAGTGGTAAGAAATAAAATTAAGGCTACAACTGATAGAAAGGTATAGACTTTATTGAAACATTATCATGTGTAACAAGGCTTAAAGCCATTGCTACATATAATAAAATCAAGCTATATCAAATGGATGCCAAAAATAATTTTCAAATGGGTTCATAGAAGAGGACATCTTTATTAAGCAACCCTCGATTTTAAAGATGTATTTTTTCTCAACCATGTTTTTAAACTTAGTAAAGCAATGTATGGCCAACTTAACGCCTTTTACACTTCAAAAGGTTTTACTAGACGAAAAGTTGACAAAGTTCATTTTAGAAAAATATCAACAAGATACTTCATAATTATACAAATTTTGTTATGACATAGTATTTGGTGTTAGCAATGATTCATTGTGCAAGGACTTTGTTGAGTTGATGCAGACTAAGTTTGAGATGAGTCTGATGGGAGTATTTATATTTTTCCTAGAAAATGATTCATCGACCCACATCATCGTTATTATCTTTCTAATATCTCAAAATTACAAAACAATTTGTTTTCACTTATGTTTTTATTTGCTTTGCCAATGATATTTTTTTCACCTACTTCAGAAGTCCAAATAGAGATTGAATAGAGAAGTAGATATTTTGGCACTTTGTCTATGTTTGAACGATATTGATTCTACACTTGATTAAATGATTAATGTACTTGCTATCTATAATAATGCATCATCTCCTTGTAAACTAAAAATGTCCCTATACCATATTAATGATCTTTGAAAGACTCATGTATTTATGTAGTTTTCCCATTAATTATAAGTAATTATTGCTTAATAATTCCTAATTTGTTGTCAACTTCCATCATTATTCATCACATTGTAAAAGTAAATCAATCTATCTTTATTCATCATTTCATCCTAATTTATTGAATAATTTAATCATAGTCATTAATTGTTTTATTTAAATTAATTTTAGGTGAAAATATGTAGGGGAAAAGAAAGTTCTATAGTCGCCTGGAAAGGTTCAAAAAAACATGATCACTTGGTCGAGCCTTATGCGTAAATGTGCCCATTAACACTCATACTATTCCAAATATGGGGATGATCCAAGTGTGCTTGGAGACACATTAATTTATAACTACTAAATAATTTGGTAACCATCTAAGAGGGAGAACATGTAATACTAACGTGGACTCGTTCCTTTTGGCTTTGCTTTCTATTTAAACATGTAATTTACTTTGTAAATACCATTATACCATCTTACCTTTTTATTTTCTAAACTTTTCACTTCTCAATCATTTATAACTCTTCCTCCCTCCCCTCTTTCTTTCTTTCTTTCTTTCTCTCTCTCTCTCTCTCTCTCTCTATATATATATATATATATATATATATATACACACACGCACACACACACACGCATATATATATATATATATATATATATATATATATCTTACTCTAGATTTTGAGAACTCTTTAGTTCTACATCTATATCATGGAAGTCTCCATTGTGTTATCTGTAACATCCTAAAAATTAAACTTTTAAGAGATTAATAAATGGGATGATAAGTTAAATCATGAGTAAATATTAACAAGCAACATTGTGAACCTTCCCAAATTAAATTAAAATTTGACACTTAACTAAAGGGGAAATTTAATGCCTTGGTCAACTTAATTACACACTTCATCCTATAACCCTCTAAAATGATTTTAATTAAGGTATTTCCCTTGCAAGGCATTCTTTTTTTTTCTCCTCACATGCTGAACCCTTCTCCCTCTCCCGTTCCATTTTGCTTCTCCTGCTTGGCTTGCATCTTTCCCTCTACCACCACCACGCATGCATCATCGCCACCAATTCTCTTTCTTCTCTTTCGAGCCATTACCTATCACCGTATCATTCCTCCCTCATAACTCATCAAACTTGTCTCACGTAATTAATGGTATGTACATGCAAGCTCTATCTTCTTCTTCCTCTTTTTCAAAGGGTCATGGGTTCTTTTATGCATGCGACTAATTTAAGAAACTCCCTCCTTTGCCATTTCAAGGTTTGAAGCTACGGAATCCATTATTGTATGTCTTCAAAGCTATAATTTTTGTTTGAGGAGTTGCAAGGTAATAAGTCTCCAATATTTTTATGAAATTCAGCTTGGTGATCTTCCCCATTGGGTGCGATTGCTAAATTTTTCCCTTAACTATTATTGGACAGCTTATGGGTGTGAGATTCAGAAGTCATTTTTGGAGCTTGGAGCCTTGTCGAAGGGTGATCAGGGTACGTAACACCATTCCGATAAGTCGTCCTTCACCAAAGTTTCATCAATTTCCTTAATTAAATTTCGAAACCTTATAAATATACCCTCCCTTGGCTAAATACAATAATTTGGCATTCTTAGAAAATTCTATCGATTGTCACCGGAAGAGAAAATTGGAGTCAAAGCATTTTCAGGTATGTTTCTATACGTACGAGGGGTTTATCATTTAAACAATAGGAAGGAATTAGGTCCCCGTTTATGCCCTACGTAGTTTTGGAAATCTCAATTGTGTGTGTAAAAGAAATTGAACTAAGCTGGGTGTTGTGAGATTTGAGACTCCTAATATATTTGGTATTGTATGTACATGTACCTTGTGTTGCTAAGTGTTGGTATGTTTCGATTATATAAATGTACCCTTGTGCGCTTTGGTTCGTATTCCCAACATAGATATAGTTCATGACATTATATGCATTTCCAGCACTTTGGTTTATTAAGGAGACTGTCACGTTTATAGTGCTTTGGTTCATTGTGTAGTCTGTAGCATGTTGCTTTTGAGGCTACCGATTATAGTGTTATGGTTCACTGTTAGTCCTTGGGTACCACCGATTATAGTGCTTCAGTTCACTGTGTGGTTACCCAGATACCCCTCGATTACAGTTCTTTGTTCACTGAGTGGGTTATCTTGACACTTGCTCTGTGTTGATAAGTCGGATTCGCATAACATGATTTTGTGTATAATTAAAATATCAATCTTTAAAGCTCATGGCATGCATGTTGCATTTATGGATGTGATGGATAGATATAGTTGTAACTCTTATGTGCCTCTGCCTTATCATGATTGCTCTATGATTGATTGGTTAAAATGTGCATTGTGCATTACAATTTCTTGTTATTATTCAAATAGTACTCACCCTCCTAACTTGTGTACTTTTAGTAAGCACACGAGGAGACGAGTATGCTAGTTGATTCAGCGTGGAAGTTGCATTGCAGGCCATAGTGGATGCAGTTATGATTATTTACCCATGTACATAATGTAGTTTAATATTTTGGATGACCTTAACATGGTTCTATGTTTTTGGTTGATGATGATGAACCTATGATATTGGTGTATGATACAATTACTATAACATAAACCTTGTGCTGTCTATATTGAAAGGCTATTAGATCGAGTAACTTATATGTGTGTTGATGATGAAGGTATTATATATGTGAGTATATCCACGCATCTTGTGCTTTGATAAAGTTTAGCACTGAGCCATTTACATTCTTGCATTGTGATTGTTATTGGCAGGTCATTGAATAATGTATGTATGGTGTGGGTAGGTTTGTGAGAAAAAATATTGAAGTTAATCCTGTAAGTTTAGAATCATACGATTGTGATATAACAAAATAGTTGAAAGTTGAATTCATGCATTTTAAGGGAACTAGATGCGTTATATTGAGTGTATATGGGAATTGGACTCCCTAATGACCTCTACATATTAGGATGTATCCATTGAATAAGTATGTATACGTATTGCATGATTGGTATTGCATTTGGCCACTTTCATACCCTTGGTTAATCATAAATTACCCAAACTGCATTATGTTGCATAACTTATGCATACGGCCAAATTTTGGTGAATGGACTTTGCCAATGGCTTTGAAATGATGAAAACATGTTGCCTATAAAATTTGGTGTCAATCGAAGCCCAAACGGAAAAGTGAGGTACCTTAGAGGTTTCAAAATTTTCCATATCTGCAAATCTCGCTTGAGTGAGTGTGTCTTCGCTCAAGCGAGCCCTTCCCAAGATGAGACTCTGATTCTGTCTGTCTTTCACTTAATTGAGATAGGATTCGCTTAAGTGAAATGGGATCTGGCTGATTCTGTGACATTTTCGCTTGAGCGAGATAGATCTCTCTTGAGTGAGGCAATGCATGTAAGGTTCTGTGCTATTTTTACTTAAGTGGATGTTACCTCTTTTAAGCGAGTCTGACTGGATTGGCACTGTGGGATTTTCGCCCAAGCGAGTAGGGCCTTGCTTAAGCGAAGAAGAGCATCTTGATACTGTGAGTTTCTCGCCCGAGCGAGTGTAGCCTCACTTGAGCGAGATTGGAATGATGCTCTCTATTTCTTTTTCGCTCGAGCGAGTATGACCCCACTTGAGCGAAAAGGAATACTCCTACTCTCTATGGAATTTTTGCTTGAGCAAGCGAAGCCTCACCCAAGAAAGTGGCCATACCTGATTCTCTGTTGGTTCCTCGCTTAAGCAAGTTATGTCTCGCTTGAGCGAGAATAACCCATCTAATTTTGTTCTTTGCTCGCTCAAGCAAGGGTGGTTTCGCTTGAGCGAGATCACGATACCTCATGTAGTTTGCTTGCTCACTCAAGCTAGTTGATCTCACTTGAGTGAGGGGTTCTAATTTTAGCCTCTTTTTCATATTTTAACTTACTGCATGGTAATCCTTAGGGGCCCTTGTAATTCTCTTCCTTGTTCCCCTCATTATACATGATTTTCGTATCTCTTGTGCACGTGTTTTATGTTATAATTTTTGGCACTGCCTTGGGTTTTCATGGTTCGCTATTAGGACGACGAATATGAAAAATTTACCTTTATTTTATTTGATCTCGAGGTGAATCATGGAAGCTACCAAAGGGATGCCTCATTATCATCCATTTCCATGTTAGCTTAGCTTTTGAGATTAAGGTAAGGTGAATCCTAAGAGGATACTCATTATATCTAAGTTTCATGAATTTCAAAATTTGATTAAGTGGTTCATATTTGGATCTTAGGTTATGCATCTTGGTTTCGTTCAAGAATTCAATTGGATATTCAAAGATCATGGAAATTTATGACCTAAAAGATTAGGCTCAACATTTATGAGGTCTTATGGAACCTTCTGTTTCATGTTGACATGCTAACTACATATGGCCTAATAAATCGGAGTACAAGCTTAGCGATTTAGCGAATTTATAGGAGAGATTAATTTAATTGAATTTTATGGATTTGACTTTTAATTTTGAAATTGAGTGTGCTTGGATTTAGAATTTCAACTATTATGAAGTGAATCAAGTGAGGATTCTATTGCCTAATCAACTTTTACTTTATGGTATTCCTAAGTGTGATTCATTGCATGCTAAAAACTAATATAACCAACAAAAGTAGTTTTTAATTTTTTCTTTTTCACTATAATACCCTCAATGTCAAGCTCACATAGATTATGAGAAGTAACACACACTCACTATTATTATTTTTTGAATAGTAAGCAATTTAAATATTAATTTGATGATTTGTTATCAATTAAAGTAAATAATGAAAAAGAAAAGAGAAAAAGGAATACCACAAGTGAATCCATATGTTTAAAAGGGATTTAGTTTCCCTAAGGTTTCACTTATTGTCCCCCTAAATGATAATCATGAGCATGGTTGTTAAAAACATAATTGAACACGTAAAATGGTACGATTTTATGATTCCAGTGTTATTTTCATGTTAAATCGAAACTAGAATCGATAGAATTGGTAGAATCAGATGTTGAAAGGGTAGAATCGGTAGAATCATCCATTCTAGAGTTTTACCATTTTTACCTCTTTTTTAACATAGAAACCACCAAAATAATATCGTTTTGACTGGGCAACTTTAAATTTAAAATTAAACTCTGATCTTTTTTTTTGTTATGATTTTCTCTTTCTCTCTATTCTCTCCTTCATGTAGTGCCTCCATCGCGTGTTCCCTGATTCCCTCTCAAATTTTTGTGTCTCGTCTTCCTTCGTAGCTTATAGTGGCCATTGCTGCTGGCTACGTCTGCCTCCATCCTCCAGTTTTAGTAGTTGCATTCTAAACGGTGTGTAGTTGTACTCTCTTTAGCACTTGCATGTTGTTCTATGTCCTTCTCCTACCACGATGTCACGGTGTGTAGGTGCGTCCTTCTCCTCCTAGCATGATGTGAACGTCAGTTTCAACATATAATTTATTTATTTTGTATAAACTTATTTCCTTGATTAATCTAACTACCATGATGATTATTTGTTGCTGAACTTATACATGGAACTTGGTTGTTGCTGTTGTTGGTTGTTAGTCACTTATGTTACTAATTAATTTTTGAACTTTAATTTAAAATATAATTTAGTTAATGTCTACACCTACACCTCCAACTGGAACTAGAATTGGTAGTGGTGGTAATGGTACCGGTATTGGTATAGTTCATCCTTAACAAGTTCTGTAATCACTAAGTGGAAGAATGCCCCGGGAAAAAGGAATGATATTGGTTGGAAATATAGGCTGGATGTTAATGGTGATGGGAAAAAGGTCAAGTACAATTACTACTTAAAAGTGATAGAGGAATATTTAGATTCAAGCATCATCTTACTGGCACTAGTGAATATGTTGAACCTTGTGTTATGGTAGTTGAAGAAGTTAAGATAGCAATGATAAAAGTTCTTGTGGGGGCTCAAGAGGCAACAAGGAAGACGAAAAGAATGATTGACACAATTGAGGAAGAAGATGACATCGAGAAGGATATTAACATCTCTCAAATTCAAACCAAATGGAAAGGGATTTTGAAGTTCGTTTCCAAAGGCAAAAGGGTGGTTAAGCAATAATTAACCAAATAATGAAAAAAAACAAAGGAGAATGTTGATCTGCAAGTTTCTAGATTTTTCTATGCTAATGTTATTTCTTTAAATTGTATTAAGAATCTAGAGTTCATCAAAATGTACCATGATATTAGAGAAAGTTTGTTAAAAATAGAAGTAGCTCAAATTAATGACATAATTAGGGAATATAAGAAGGAGTGGAAGAAAACTGGTTGTTCTATAATGTCTGATGGATGGACAAATGTAAAAAGGAGGTCAATTATTAACTTTTTTGGTGAATAACCCCAAAGGGACTATTTTTCTATATTCATTGGACACATCCGACATCTCTAAAATAGCTGATACAGTTTTTAAGATGTTGGATGATGTTGTGGAACATGTTGGAGAAGAGAATGTTGTTTAAGTTATTACAGATAATGCTACAAATTATAAAACAACTGAGGAATTATTGATGCAGAGGCAGAAGAATCTGTTTTGGACTCCATGTGTCGCTTATTGTATTGATTTGATCTTTGAAGATTTTAAAAAGAAGGTTAAGGTTCATGAGGTAACTATAATGAAGGGGAAGAAAGATCACCACTTACACATATACTAGAGTGCTTCTCATCAACATTCTAAAGAAATTCATTAAAAGGAGGGACTTGATTAGACCCGATGCTACTAAATTTGCCATTGTTTATTTAACTCTTACTTGTCTTAACGATCACAAAGGATTGTTGATGACAATGTTTTCCTCACCTGAGTGGCAATCAAATAGGCATGCATCTGCATCGAATGGGAAAAATGTTACAAGGATGATGTTAGAACTAAGTCTGTTTTATAAAGGACTTTAGAGAACCTAAAAATTATTTTAGAGACCCTAAGATTTGTTTATAACACACATCAAAGCCTTTAATTAAATAAAGTTTATTTAAGTGTTTTATAACTTTTTTAATTGAGTGTTTCAGAATGTAGAGTTTGTGATGCAAGAGCTACAATTCAAAGGGGGAGTCCATCATTTTAAAAGCATTCAAAGTCTACGTGAAACCAGTTCAAAATATTTCAAGTCTGTCCTAGCCTTAAGTCTGTGTTGAAGACAACGTTCAAAAGAAATTTCTCTATGTATGTATATCCTAGACTTGAGTCTGCTAAGTCATATTCTTCAAATGAATCATCCTCCAAACTCAGCATTTCTCTCTCACGTGATCATCTACTTAAGCTTCAAGACACATAAAACTTAGACATTTCAAGTTAAAGAGCAGATCTCTGATTTTGAATCAAAATATACAAGGCTCAATGCTAAACTCCTTCAATCAAGTTTGTTCCTAGCCTAAAATAAGCAAAGAGACAAAACTCTTAGAGACAAACGTTCGCATCTATAAAGCTACTCTAAGCACATCAAAAAGCTGTCACAATGCTATGCTCAAGTCAGAAGCCTTTAGAAAGTCAAACAAGTTATTTTACAATATCTGATGTTAGACAGAAGAGAACAAAAAGGAGAATTTCTCTCTACAAGATTCGAGGCTTCCTGTTTTCGTGCAATTCTCTACTATCTCCAAACTAGACGTTGTTGTCTTCTTTTCTCTCATGTTACCACTCTCAAACGGCTACTCTCTTCCTCAATGGAACCGTAACGATTATATGCAAAAGCCTTTAAAAGAAAGAGATACCATTGAAAAAAGAAGACTTGAACAACGAAACCCAAAAACAGAGGCTTAATCTAAAATTTTATTTACACTGCTGCTTGTAGTCTTAGTCTTTATTTTTCAGTTTTAACTTAGTGTGTACATTTTCTTTACTTGAAAATCTTTGTACATTGTATCTAAGTTGTCATAAAAATAATCTTTCTTTCATCTCATTTCAAGTCTGGCTGTGTTAACCAGTCTTCATTTCTTACAAGAAACATTATTTGCCTAAAAAGGCTTTTGAAATAATACTTAGGACTCAGCCAGAAATGGCTAAAATCAAGAATACTTGAGGTACAATAGTGTTGTTTATGTAAAAAGATTTTTACATAGTGAAAAGCCTTCAGACGTAACTTCAATGTTTGAAAGTGAACAATATAAATTTGTTGTGTAAATCTCTCCATTTGTTCTCTTTGTTAAGTATGTACCTTTTAAGTCTGCTGCCTCATTTCTCTTTAAATAAGGTTCTTTTTCAAAAAAGAGTTACAGACTTATTCAACCCCCTTCTACATAATGGACTCAACACTAAACCATCATTTCATTTAGGCATATAGACAAGAACTATTATATATAGGATAACAAGTCATTTTTTTTTGTTATAGTTTATATACAACATGTATGAAAAGAATGTGTACGATAAAACAAAAATTCATATTATGTATATATATTAAATATAATAATCATATTACATTTTAATATATTTATTATTATATATTTATTAAATATATTTTTATAATAATATATTTATGAAATTATAAATATAATTATTAATTAGAAATATATTTAATAATCAAGAGTAATATATTTGCTAAACATTGATATACTATTGATAATAAATATATTTAAAAACATATATTATTATTAAACATGTTTATTATTTTATTTATATTTTATATTATATAAAATATATTTTTAAATTTTAAGATTAATTTATTTAAATATAACTATTAAAAATATTTTTAATAAGATTTATTAAGAAACATATTACTATCTAACAAATATATCATCATTAAAAATATATTTAATAAATATACAATCATAAATATATTATGATTATCATATTAAAAACATACTTATTTACTATATGTTTAATGATAGTTATAGTTATTATTAAATATGATATTTATAATATATATACATTAAATAATAATATATTTGATAATAATAATATATTGATATTAACAAATATATTACTATTTATTATTAAATATATTTCTATTTGATAAATATAATATTAATGAAAATGCATTTAATAAATATATAATAAGAAATATATATATGAATAGATTGATTATTATAGTTTAAAATATATAATTAAAATTTATGTTATATAATACACAAATAATGTGAATTTTTTTCTTATATAAATAATGGTGTGATTTATATGTTTTAAAAAATTGTTCAGGTTAACACCTAACCAAAAAAGAAGTTGTGTTTAAGTGGTTGGGTTGTTTTTTTAGCTAATGGTTCAATATTTAGTTGTTGGTTAGTAGATTATGGGTTTAAGTCTCATCTAATATATTTGTTTCAATTTTTATTTTACTTAAATGAATAAACATTTGACACTTGTAGCCACCTTAATAGAACCAATGAAATGAACATATTTTTTATTTTTAATTTTACTAATCAACTTATGAACATTTAATACTTATAGTCATCATTTCAACAGGGCCAAGGAAATAAGCATATAACTTATGTCAAGTCAGAAGGATTAGGTACACGTAGTATCTCTATTAAAGAAGTTAACCAAAAGCTAACACAAGAACCTATGTGAAACTGTTTTCAAACATAAAAACAACTTAGGGTCCTGACTTCAAGCAAACATGAAAGATATGAGACTAAAATATGTATTTAGCTTAAAAAAGTAATAAAGAAAAGAACTCACTAACCCATAGGTTGACCCGTCTCGTCTTTGTTTAGCCCACATGACAAAGGGTTTTATGATGTGGTGGACATAATACCTCTAACTCACTCGATAAGTTCAACCTGTAACTTCCTTGAAATTATTTTAATGAGGGAGCATAATTGAATTAAAGGATAATTATTTAAAATAGAATTAATTAACCAATAAATGGAAGTGATAGTTGAATTAAATTTGTGGCAGTGATAAATAATTAATTGCCAAAGTAAAAGTGAAATTAAATAAGTTATAGAATAAGCTAAAGAAAAGAAAATAGAAATTTTGGAGTAAAAAGAAAATAAAATAGAATTATATAAATTATTAAGACTTTGATTAATTGGAGGGAAAAGGAAAATAGAATTTTGAAATTAAAAAGAAATAGAAATGGGAAATAGAAAATGACCGTTTTGCCCTTGCCTTTAATGAAATTGGAAAAGACCCATGCATTGTCTTCTTCACGCGTGCATTTGGAAGAAAAAACGTGAGAATGAGAAACCATTGCCATTCACTTTCAAGCATCAAATTAAAGGCTCATCCTTGGTCGATTCTCGTAAGTGAATACATTTTTGGAGTCCTTGAGGTGAGAGCTTCACAAAGGTACTTTTAATTTTAGGAATTAGCTCGCTTTTCTTTTCCTTAAATTATTGGGTTTCTAGGGTTTTGTAAAAGTTTGAGTTTCTAAATCGGTTAAATGGTTCCTTGTGACCTCTAAATGGCAAATATGCTGATGGGCTTGCATTTCGATGCTTGTAGGTTGAGGAGCGGAGGTCAGAGTCTCGTTAGAGCGAAGGGATTCTTGAACTTGATGTTGGAATCCACTGAGGTTAGTTTCTATACCATACAGTAGCGATTTAGGGTCGCTATGATAAATCAAATTGGGAATTTAATGGTTATGTCACTTATTTCGACTCTTGAATTTTCTAAATCCTTAGTGTGGTAGCGCCTTCGAGCGATTGGTGGAAGAATCGAGGTTTCGAAAGCGCGAAGTTGAGGTAAGGGGGTGTTTGGGGTATATAAATTAGTACGAATATATTTCTTTATCGTTTTATGAAGAACAAGAATAAAAACGTAGTAATTATGGGAATAGCATAGAGAATTAATTATATATGTATGATTGCAAAGGGAGATAATAATGAGAATTGATTTTGTTTGTGTTTGATCTTTCAAGAAAGTATATGATGATCTTTATGTTGTGAATTGTGTTATGACTTGTGGATATGGGATTTCTGGAACTGTGAAATGGGAATGATACGATTTATTGCATGAGTGGCTTATTGTTGACTGATATATTATGTTAAATATTATATATATCCCAAGGAGATGGCTTTTATGCCTAGGGATGATTGGTGATGATGATTGGGTGATGATATACCTTGATTATATGTTGTTGATATATGTTGCATGGTGCGGACAATCATTCGGTATGATTTACCCCTTATTTTTGGCTCTCATGGTCGTTAGTGACCCAGTTAAGCTACCCAGTGGTTAAGTAAGACCCAATGGTTGAGGTGGAGAGCCAGGTAGGCTCGGTGGACCAGGTGGGTTTAGGGATGTCAACGAGGCGGGGCGGGTGTGGGTAGTATGTTACCGCTACTCGTATCTAAGAGTTTTAGGCGGGTAACGGGTATTCGCGGGTCGGGTAGCGGGTACCCACATGTAATTATGAATATTTATTATTTTTATTAAATAATACTAAAGAAGAAAATATGGTATAACATACTAAACATATTATTTTAGTATAATATAATTCAAATTAATATTGTATCATACATTACAACTTCATAAATTAAAAGTACTATTATTAAAAAATATTAAATTTTGTTTATCTCATTATAAAATAAAAAAACTTAGATATTTAAATATATTTAATAAAAAAATAAATACTAATAATTAAACGGGTACCCGTGGGGCGGGTAGTGTGAAACCGCTACCTATTGCGGGTTTTTTTTGCCATCCCTAGATGGGTTCATGGGATGTTAGGTGGACTCCTAGCTGATGGTTGATCCTTGTTAGTATCCGGATACTAGAGCGTCTAATGCTATGCTTGATTGAGAGTCAATTTTGAGAATATATTGATGATAATTATGATGCTTATGATGAACATATGGATATTGATTATGACAATTAGAAATTGATGATGGTGTTGTTTTTTATTGCTAATTTATAACTAATTTACTTTGTGTCTATTATTGAAATCATTTACATTAAATTATATAGTCTATCAGTCACTCTTATAGTTGTTTCAGTGACTGGAGACAGAGAGGTTGCAGACGCTTTGGATACCAATGCCAAGACAAAGTATTGATGAATATTTTGATATGTGGATATATAGTACATATATATATATATATATATATATATATATATGTGTGTGTGTGTGTGTGTGTGTGTGTGTGTGTGTGTGTGTGATGGCCAAGGATGTTTGCTTAAGTTGTTTTGGGTAATAATTATGATTTTAGCTGATGAATTATGAGTTTGATGGTTAATGAGGACTTCTTGCTTGGTTTGTTCATGATTGTGGATTATGTGAGGAGTATATGCATAATGATTATACTAAAGTCTAGATCTCCTTATATATATATGCTTATGATGATGTTTAGATTATGGCAATTTGATGAATTGAAATAACTTATGTGTTGACGAAGAGATATGGTTGTGTATGATAAACAATATCCAGGAAATGTGATTTGAAGACTTGATGCATTTGCATGATTATTATTGACAGGGATTGTTCATGCATTGCATTCAAAGAGAATAAGAATTTGAAGCTAGATTGATGATATGAAATTGAAAGTTAATGAGTTTGAGTGAGTCTTATGCATAAATAGGAACTAGAGGGGCCACATTACACTCTGTGAGGTTGTGGGACCTTCGGATAAGTTTAATAGGTTGCTAATGTCATTTAAAAGTTGTAGGAAGTGGAATGGACCAATTCCAATAGGATTTGATGGTCCAAGTGGCATGTCATAGGCCTAAGTTGCTAGAACCACGTTTTAATGCATAAGTCAGTCAATTTTTAGAATTTTGAGGTACGGCCAGTTGTCACACGTCATAGAAGGTGTATATAAGCTGTGTATGAAGTTTGGTGATGATTGGAATTGATTTGATACGGTTTTGGTAGGTTAAAAGTTGAAATTATGCATAAAAGGTGTCTTGGTGCTGTCATGACTCGTTTGAGCGAGTAAATTTCGCTCAAGCGAGATGTTTACAGGTCCTGGAGGTTTCACTCTGTGTAAAACTCGCTCAAGCTAGGTCAAATTCGCTCAAGCAAAGTCAATCTCACTCAAGTGAGATTTCAACAGAACCAAGGGTTGTATACTGTGAAAATTTGCTCAATCTAATGTCATTTCGCTCAAGCGAGGTCAGAAATTCACTCAAGCCAATGGCATCTCGCTCAAGCGAGATTTTAACAGATTCAGGGATTCATTTTGTTTTCTCTCTTGCGGTTAATTGAGGCCGAATTAGCCTTCAAGTTCTTGACAAAAGTTGTAGATATTTTTGTTGCGGTCGTTTTGGCACTGGAATTGTGTCTGTCGGAGGTCGGTAGCCCGAGTTATGCCTAAAATACTACTGGGTGTTCAGGCTAAAAATTTCAGCAGAGTTGATTTTACAATTTCGTGAATTAGACAGTCTTAGGGGTATAATTGGCCTTTGACTTCTTCATAACAATTATAGGTATTTATGTTGCGGAGGTGTACCAAGTGGATTTATCTCGATTGGAGTTGTGTAACTCCGATTTGATATAAATTTCCAAGCAGTGCGCGGGTAATCACTATGCTGAAATATTTTTTAAAACTTTTCCTCATCTAGGTTTAAGTTTTTGATATCTGCTACATTATTTAAAGTGAAATTGAGATAAATTGAGTTTAGTAACATGATTTAAACTCTAATTTTATGGGGGACGTTATACAACTCACTTTAAAACCTAGTCTTAATTAATACTAAAATTCTTCATTTATCATTCCCTTATTAAACTATATTATCTTTATTTATTTAATATATTCCAGTCCCATTTGAGTATTATTGAAAAAAGAAAAAATTACAAGTGCCTTTAAACTCTAAATCAATTATTAAATAAAAACAAAAAATGTGTTTTCTCTAAAAAGTTAAATAAAAAAGAAAAAATAATTAGTTACCATTTTTAATTACCTAAACTAAGATTTAATATTATTAAAATAATGTAAAAATGGATTAAAAGTCCATCCATTCCATAAAAGAACAGAACAAGAACAAGAAAAGACCACTAAGGAATCCTAAATCAAAACAAGGTGCATGACCCTAAATAATTTAAAGGGTAATCAATCATGTCATTATTATACCGTTGTTTGCAAAAGCAAAATATCTTTGGGAATTTTCCTCTTTTGGGTGGGCAGTGAAATCATTAAAGTATATGTGAGCACTACATTGGCCATCATTTTCAGCTTCTGTAATTGGTTCTGAGTTTTGCCTTCCCTCCCCGGGGCCCCCTTTGTGCTCCTAGAATAGTTCCAGTCCCATTTGGAGTATCCCTTGTCGCTAACAACATTCTACCAACTTACTACACACTACACTATTGTTTTTTCACAACCGGGGATTAAAAATCATAATTTTTTATTTAAAAAAAATACAAAATTGTATTCTTTTTAATTAAAATTTATTGTTTTTAAGCTGAAGTAAACAAAAACCTCTAATTTTATACAAACCATTAATGACGAATTTTAATTTGAAATTTAAACTCTTACTTGGTCTGCTTTGATAGGTAGCAACTAACAAATGTAATTTTTATAGGAGCTATGATTAAGAAGATGCATAATGTAATTCCAAAAAAAAAGAACATGCATAATGTGATAAGGTTATATTTTAATAAAAAAATATTTTCATATCCAAGATTTAAACTCCAAACTTTAAGTAATTTTAAGGTAGCCCAAATCATCAGTACATCTCATAATAAAACGTCAAGTATCAGGACTGCAATGCAGACTTCTTAAATCATATAGGGTTGTTGAAAGGGAAAGCAAGGGAGTGTACTTTTGCGAGAGGTCACTGTTTTGACACAATAATAGAAATGTTTAGGTATTGGAGCTATAGTTTTGACCGAAAGATGATTC
The DNA here is from genome assembly GCA_037962975.1 of Clitoria ternatea. Lineage (NCBI taxonomy): Eukaryota > Viridiplantae > Streptophyta > Magnoliopsida > Fabales > Fabaceae > Clitoria > Clitoria ternatea. Next base: position 98,820,287 of record CM075674.1, on the reverse strand, counting down.
TGGAAAGTATTTTTTAGGTCATCCAATTCCAGAGCGGAAATTAATCTATTCATAACATATGTTAGAGATTATTAAAATAAATTTTACTGTACTTGAACAATTTTTTATATGTATACTATACTGCATGATTTAAACTTCTCTTAAATATCTACCAACTCTAAACTTGATGGCCTTTTATTTTTCATTCATATATGTAATGTAATGATACATTAACCACTTTTTTATGCCTTTTTTTTTTTTTTGGGGGAAACTTTTTTTTTTTTTTTTTATGCCTTCAAAACATGTAATGTTGGCTTAATATAAGTTTGGACGGATCCCCACTCATCATTTGGAGGCCAAGGCCCACTAACTTCGGAATTTTTTCAAATTTTGCACAGGTTGAAAATTTTTTATACCACATTCTCTCTCGTCTCGAATATAAACTGATTTTGGAAGAAAAAAAAAAGTCTTTTTATAAGGTAGTGTCATATTTTTCATACAATATTTATTGATTTTTTTCTATTTATCCTTATTAATTAATCTACATATTCTACTAAACATTAAGTATACTCTTAATTATCAATGATATTTAATTAATTTCATAAATGTAAAATTATAATGTCACATTAATTTTTTAAAAAAAACTAATAATTTACGACCAGATGGAGTATATATTAATTGCTCTCACTAAAATTTTATATTTTAAATGTTATTAATATGTTAAGGGGTTCATGGTTTAGATTGGTTTGACTTTTATACAAAATATTATTCTATCCTATCATATTATTAAGTTGTAGTTTGCTATATGGTTTAGTTGAAATATATGATGATATCTGATTCGATCAAATACGGTTCAGGTTATATTGGTTTGTTCAGTTTTATATTAATTATATGTTTTATAAAAACAAGTATTAGACATATAATTTCAGCCTAACAAAATGAAGAATAACTATTTCAAAAACAGAATCACCATTATAAAATATTACAACATAATCAAAAAATCACAAAGTACTATCTAGAGTCTTTTAAGTCTAACTTTAAGTTTAAGTCATATATGTAATTTAGTAAGAACATAAATATAAAAGTAATATATTAAAGATTGCGGTTCATTGAGCTCGGTTCGATTCCTGAGTTATATCCGAAATCTAATCCGAATCGCATACATAATGTAGCTTTTTTACGGTTTAGTTTGACCGGTTTTTAATTTTAACGATTTTCAATTATTTTGAATTGTTTAAGATTTAGTTCCATCTCAATTGAATGAACACTTAGTATATATATAAAAATATTGCCTTCACTGTTTAAATTTTCTACATGTGTTCCTGGGTTTGAGTATATTTTGCATTCAAAATAATTATATTTTTTTTATTTGTCGATAAAAAATGTTAGTGAGAGTTTTGAAATTGACACCATTAGAAGTTTTTTTTTTAAATATTTATAACGCCTGTTTTGCAATGAGATGCACCATATGAAATTTGGTATAAAAAGAAATAAAAATGCAATACTTTTTAACCCCGTTGACTAATTAATTTAGGGTTGTGTTTAAAAAATTGGAAGTTACATATAATATTGAAAATAATAAAGACAAGTAGTTCATAACCAGTGTCCACTTGTGTACCCCACTCACGTGGGTGATAAGTATGGTTATGTTTGGCACCAATTATTTCAGGTTACCCAAAAATCGAGGGAAAGAAAAGGAGGAAAAGAAACAACATATGTCTAGGTCAAGCAAAATCAAGCAACCTGCGACCCCCATTGCCCACAGGCAAATGATATCTAAAAAAGTAATTGATTCATAATTTTACGGCTTTTGCTTCATCCTAGCCCATTAATTTGACTATATTGTCCATCGTTATATCAGCGACATAGGATAACTTCTAATCTATTTTAATCAACAAGATTATTTTAGTAGTTTGTGATATTTTTAGTAATGCTATTTAAAATAATGTCTGATGTCATAAACTTTGAGTTATTTTATTTTTCCGTTTTTGTCTTTATTAATATATTCTTTTAAAATCACCCTCATTAATTTTAAAATAAAATATATCTTTTATATCATTTTATATTTAAAAATTAATTTTATCAAATACAGTTAATTTAGTTTTTTAGTTTGTGGCTAGCTTATTCTTTTAATCTTGTTAAATAGACTATTTGTAAAATTCAATTTATTCAACATCGCATAAAATAATCTAGGCCGAGTAAAATCAAGACTTAAAAGATATATAAATATTTTTACTCAGCATCCATGCATATAGTATCTAACTCTAAATGTTATGGTCCAGGAATAATAAAATTTATAAAACTGGTTTAGAAAAGGGGTGCATGAAAAATTTGATCAAATAAACAAGTGCTATATTTAAAAGAAAAACACATGCGTGTTGCTTTTAAATTAATTTTTTTCCTTCAATTCTTTTAAATTAAATTTGAAGTTACAAATAAAATTTTTTAAAATAAAATAAAAGCTATTTGGCATCTTTAAGTTTTTCAACTTTAAAGTTATTTTAAAGTTAAAAGTTGTTCACTAAAATACTTTTATAAAAGCTTAGTTTTATAAAAAAAATTAACTTAAGTATTAATTTTACTAATTATCTTTCTATCCAAAAAAATTCACAATCACGATAAAGAACAAGTGATTGTGTTAATTGTCTTGATCTGATGAGGTCTAGACAAAAAAAAATTAAAAAACAAAATTCAAATCAAATTCCCAATAAAATCAATTATTCACAGTGATGAACAAAATGATTACAATGAAAAACAAATATGATACAATAAATTAAACATGATAATTTTTATGTTTATCATCAATTTTCACCACCAATCACTAGTCGTGTTTAATTCATTGTATTGTATTTGTTATTTTGCATATAAACATCATGTTCATCATTGTGTGAGTAAGATGATTATTCTTGAGACTTTGATTTTTTAAAAATTACAAAGTTTGTGTTTAGTTGTTTTCCTAGTACTTGTTGAATCAAGGACATTATTCTTAAAAGTTTAATCTTTAAAAAATTAGGATGATTATTTTCTTCATCATAACTGTGAAATTCTTCTTGGATTAGAAGGAAATTTGTAAAATTAATTAGGGTCATGATAAATCATCATTCTGTTCTTTGTTCGTTGTTATTTTTTAGGCTTTTGATCTTGTTTTTACACTTATATTTATTTGGAAATTGAGAAAAACGAAAAGATTGTTTAAATGGAATGTGTCTAGAGGGGGGTGCAAAAAAGTTATATTCCTAAAAAATGAAAAAGAAAACAAGGGAGGTGGGAAAAGAGAAGAAAATAATGTGTTAAACGAAATTGCTAAAAAAATTAAAGTAGAAGCTACCCCAATAGCTTTTAATTAAAAGCTCTGTATTAACTTCTTTAATAAAAATAAATTCCTTTTTTTTTAATAAGTATTCTTTTAAAAGAATTGTTTGGCTTAACTTCTATGTAAACTATGAAAAGATGTTAAAAACAAGTTAAGTCAAATTATATATATGCCCATCAGGTAAACTTATATAATCTATAATAAAACAAATTCTATATTGAACCTTATTAATCTAACCATTGAATACAAAGATCTCATCAAGTCAAGTATATAAATTTTTATATAATTTAATCGTCATTTAATATTTCATCAATCAATTTCATTTTAGTGAAATGTATAAAATTTACCAGACGCACATATGTTAGCTACTAAGATGTATCTACAAATGTTTAATTTTTTTTTCAGAAAAAGTTTACATATGTGATCATTTTCATATTATGATTGTTGGGAATGCAAGTGTTAGTCCTACATTGAATATACATGTGTGAAGTGGTTTATAAGCATAAGGACCCATGAACCTAATAACTTAAGGTTTTGGGTTGTTGGTGGTGTCATATGCTTATGGGTTCACTTATTTGGCCAATTTTCACATTATGTGGTGGATCTCCTCGGTGGTGTGGCTCTCCCTAGTTCTTACAATTGGTATCAGAGTCGATGGTACAAGTCTGATTACCAGCTCAAACGAGTATTGGAGGCATAAATTTGGTGGTGGATCCATGTGTTTGGATCCTTGTATCGAAAGTCTTCCTAACAATGTGGTGGTTAGGCGGCGTGTTCCAATGATGTGTGAGCCATCGGCGGTGCAAGTGTAAAGGGAGCATTGGCGGAAATGGGCTGAGCTCTAGGTGCTACCATGGAATACTCGTTGAGGGGGAATATTACACATATAAAAAGGAATGGACTCACACTTGAGGGGGAGATTATTGGGAATGCAAGTGTTAGTCCCACATTGAATATACATGTGCTAGTAAAGTGGTTTATAAGCATAAGGACCCATGAACCTAATACCTTAAGGTTTTGGGTTGTTGGTGGTGTCCTATGCTTATGGGTTCACTTATTTGGCCAATTTTCACATTATGTGGTGGATCTCCCCGGTGGTGTGGCTCTCCCTAGTTCTTACAATGATATGATTCAATGATTAGATTTATTAATTTAATTTTTAGAGACTAACTACTATAGTTAACGGATACCCTCTCATATATAAATATTTAAAATAACATCTACCTATTAAAAATTTAAGTAATTCACATTAAATAATAAATTTTCATTATTATTTTTATATAAAATCTATTATAAAATTTTATTTATAATAATCATTTAAACAAATATTCTTCTTCTATTAAAATAAAATATATTGACAATGTAAATAAAATTATTTTAAATTGTTATAATATTTACTTAAAAATCTTGTTTGACTGTGCCAAAGTCTATAATATCCTTAAGCTCATTGCACACAAAATATTGTTATATTCAACCTTGGATAACTATGGATTATTATTCAATTATGAGATTCGTATATGATATTTTACTTCACATTGGATGTATTTATGGATTTCGTCAGGCCTTATTAAAAATATAGTTTAAATTCATAATTAGGAGACAACTCTCATTTGTATTAAGGACACCTATTTTAAATAAGTCAATACGATATCCTAAAAATGCCAACAAACCTCTTTAAAAAAGTCCATAAAAGATATACTTATCAATTTTATGTATAAATATTTATTTTTATAAATATTTATTTTATAAATTATATTTTATAAATTATATTTTATAAAAAATATGAATTGTAAATTATAATATACTTTATTAAATTATATATGCTTACACAGGTTAACCTAATAAATTAAAAATATTTTTTCAAAAGTCTAAGTTCAATCTTTTTAATTAACTAAACAGATTTTCCAAAAAAAAAGCCATTACTTTATATAACAAGTCAAATTATATTTTAAACGGATTAGGCTCAAACATTAATATTAATTCTAATGAAAAATATATAAATTTAACATCAAAATATGCATGTTAAACAAATTAGACCATAAATTCTTGAGAAAATGTCCAATGTATATTCTATGAAACAACCCAACATTAAAACGACAACAAAAAATTCAAGAAAATATTTTCGCTAATAATTTATTAACAATTAATTAATTAATTAATTAATTAATCCAACAATGCTACTTATGAGAGCCCCAAACAACATTAATAGCACATCCTTAATGTCCCACATCAATCACCAGTGTAAAATTATGCAAAACAGAAACACGGGCATATGACGCTACGTGTCAGCCCCACGTTACGCGTGAGTACAAAAATTCGCACCGCCAGCTTCACGCTATGCGTGGGCATGACAATAACAACAATGCTGTTGTCATGGATTTTAGGTCATTTGACCAACTTTCAACCTACTCAAATGGCTTGTTTTAGGTCCGATTACCATGAAACTTCATGGGCAATATGTTCCCCCATCCTGGAACTTTTGGCATTATCCGTTCGCCAAAATTCCAACGTATACTCAACTTATGTCGAAAAATGTATTTATGTCAAAATAAGGCAATTGCATGCATTAAACCTACCAAATGACCTTCAAACTAGGTAAGGTCTATATGCATCACTCACAAATGATGTAGGGAATCGGTCCCTTCTGAGGATCCAAAAACTCGTCGAATCTCAAAATCACCTCCCTGGTTCCTAAATTCCACATTATCCACTATTTCACTATTATACAAAACACAACCTATTTCATCATCACCTCAACCACATCTTTCATCATTATTTTACCCTCATACATGCATATCAATTCATCACAGAACCTGCCCATAGACTACACATATAGCCATGCAATACAACAATTCCCTAGTCATCAAATGTAATGCATCCTAAGCACATGGATCCATCCATGGCATTTAACACACAACATCACTAATTGTAATTCCTGGACATATCAATGCATCTCATGCATAATGTGGGGCCATCCATGGTTTCCACAACAAAACATCATCATCATCATATATAACATCATCATATACATAACCAAAGTATAATATAGGCTTTTAGTGAAGCCGTCAGCTACCTAGGATCCACTTAGCAAACATATACATCACCAAAATAGTATCTACAAGAGCTGGTCAAGGCTATAACACCAAAATGCTATACAATACATATACAAGTATATACAATTGCTTCCAGCATAAGCATAGTGACATTTCACCAATCACCATCACGGTCCAATCCCATTAAGAATAGCCACAGAAATAAAGCTGAGCACATTACATGTTAAATAACAGTTATTGAATCAGATCAACCTATCCAATTATCTAACATACACTACAAGTTCACAATCAACTAACATATTCATTGTCATTCAATTCAACACATAGGCTCCCAGCCATATGTATTCATCTCACAACTATATATATTCAGCTCTCAGCTGAACCAGCTGTTTTACTGGTACCAAACCGTTTATTATCTCACGCAACACAATCACTCTTAGCGATAACGACAATGTTGCAGGCTAGCCTTAAGTCCCACTCAATAGGCTTGCCTTGAGTCCCACTTAAGGTCTTTTGTGGAATCCTTAAAACCACAAATTGACATAGAAATCACATTTCATATACATACATCATCAATAAGCATCCCATGCTATGCATCATTATTAATTTAATTGTCCATTTGCATCTCATGCAATATTCAAATACACCAATTCAATTATCCTACTACATCTCATGCATAGGAAATTTATTTAATCAATTTAACATATCTCATATAATATAATAATATCATTATGAACGAAAATCATTACAATCATTAATAATTCACCATTACCATGCAAATAGATCACTAATATTTCACACTTTAACAATTAAATCATCATGTTTTCACAGACACGTAACTCATAATGTATCAGTATACCCCTAACCTGTCCATAAACTATGCATTTAAAATGTAATAGCTCCCCATATCTGGAATAAAAAATCCCAGAAGCTCTAAAACACTATCTGATCACCAATCCAAAATCCTAAAAATTCCTAAACATCCATATTTAATTTTTTAATAACTCATACGCTATTAAAATCGTATTCCAAAGCTAAAAAAACCCATCAATAATTATTTGAATAATTAACGACTTACCACGTTAAGCCCTCGACCCCGAAACTCGATTCCGACAATAATCCCCAAGCTATTCGTTTGCCAAAATACTCTGAACGACGTCCTAAACCACAAAATTGGCACAATCAAACCCCAAATATATGAAATGGAACCAAACCATGCCATAGGTACCAAAAACACTTACCAATAACGGAGAAATTCGAGACCCCAAGGTACCCAAGGCTGTCCATGAGAATTTAAACTCTGGCAATGCTTCTAAATTCAAGAAAACACAAGAAGTCAAAGAATTTGAGAAGTGTGAACAAGGAATAAGCTCAAAACTGAATGAGGTTAAACCATTTTACCTCAAATTGAAGAAATTGAAACCACCAAAACCCCATGTATGTCATGAGATAGGGAGAAGAAGGGGAGTTGAATGTTACCTTAATTTGAAAATTGAGAGAGGAAGAAATCAGAGTAGAGTGACGAAGATGGTGTAATTGGATAAGGTTTTGATAATGACAAGCATGTTAACAAAGGCAAAGCAAACATAAATATGAAGAATGCACATGAATAAGGAACAAATGTGTTTGATGAATGATACAGTATTTGATGAACCACAAAGGGAAAATATTGTTGACAAAGAGATGACATGATCAAAGAACAAGGATGAAGTGCAAAGCAATTAATGAGTAATTAGAAGTGAATGATAAATGATAATCCTATGACATAAATTAAATCATCATGAAGATCAAGCTCATACGGGTCAAGAAATCAAGAATTAAATGCATAAGGATTGATGAACATCAAGGATACATGTTAAGGCATTTAAAAAGGTTTAAAACAAGTGAAAAATGATCATCAAAGTGCCCAAGGATCAAAGGAACCAAGGTATATGCCAAAGCATCTCAAAAAGGGTGAAAAGTATGTGAAAAGTGGAGAATCAGGAGGATGAATTGATTCATACGAATTAATTTGGCCCAGGATGTGATTTTGAAATGGCTGAATCCACCATTGAAAAAGCCCTAAATAGCTACATCGATTTAGCGACCACCCGAAACCCGTCGCTAAATAGCGACCGAGTTAGCGACCGCTAGGAAAAAACCAGAGGAAAAAAAGTTTAGCGACTCCATTAGCGACCATGGAAAACGTGGTCGCTAACAATTGCAATATTCTGTCACTACTATCGTAGCTAACTCCACCCTCGTCGCTGTGGCGGTCGCTAGATTTTTCCCTCCAAGGTTTTCTGTTGGCGCCAAACATTAGCGACGTCGAATGTCTGTCGCTATATTTTACACTAGTGACGGTTGTTTGTCGTCGCCATGATTTTCGATCTTCCCTCCATAATTTAACTCTTAAGAAAGGAATGTAGTGATGGTGGGGTTACACCATCGCTACTACTCAGGAGATTAGTGACGAAATTGTTTGCCGTCACTAATATTCAGGGGATTAGGGACGGAATTGGTTATTCGTCGCTATGATTTTCGGTCTTCCCTCCATACTTTTACTTTTAAGAAGGGAAGGTAGTAACGGTGAGGTTACACTGTCGCTACTACTCAGGAGATTAGTGACGGAATTGTTTGCCGTTGCTAATATTCAGGGGATTAGGGACGGAATTGGTTGGCCGTCGCTATATGTTTTAATTGTAGTGACGTTGTTAGTGATGGTTGTTGGCCGTCGCTAATGGTTTATAATACTCGACCAGAGCCTCTCCCCTAATCATTTGCCCTAAATCTCCCTCCCTTCCTCCGTCCTTCTCCCTTCCTCCCCCGACTTTCTCTTTCCTTTACTCAAACTCCCTCCGTCTATCTGCCAATCTCTTTCCCTCCCTCTTACGACTCCCTTTGTCCCGTCCTTTGGAGCTCTCTCCCCCTCCGTCTCCTTTGGAGCTCTCTCCTTCTGTCCCGTTCAGAACCTCCGTCGGTGGCAACTCAGTAGACTCAGTAACGTCATCGGCGAAGTCGGGGGCCTCACCGGTGAACCTTTCATCCTCACGCTCACCTCACCAGCAACACTCTTCATTGACACTGTCGCAGGTATCAAAATTCAACCCTTTCTCTTAACTCTGTCTATATTGGTCAACTGTGTAATTTATGTTACCACAACTTTAGAGTTATAAACCCTTTCTCTCACGATTTAACTGCAGATTTTAAGTACCTTAGTTATAAACCCTCAGTTCAGACTTTGGAGTTTGATGTTTTAGACTGAGTTAAAAACAATTTGATCAATCAATCCTTTAGAATCTGATTGGTTTCCACTTTTTATTAGATTTTTATTTTTGTCCCTCTTGTTTCAATTTCAACAATATTCTCTAAACTGTTTCAAGTTGATGCAACCCCTTATTGGGTTTGATGGAGATGTTTCAGTACCCTTGTTGTTTTCATGGCATAAATTTGTTGTGACCCTTTCTGATTTTTGAATTGTTAGTGGTGAGTGGATAGACATTGAAATTCTTAGAGAGGAGTATCCTTAATACATTGATAAATGGGTAGGTGAACAAGATTAATGAATTGATGCATGAAAAAGGGACTCCCCATCATTTTAGAGAAACCTGTTTTTTAATGTGACAAGTACCCACAAGCCAGGCTCACATGCAACACCACTACAATTTGTATTTAAAACCTGCCTACCTCACCCCTGCTCAGGTAAGTAAAACATATTTTTAAGCTTTCAAGCAATAAAACATTACTTTCTACAGTTTAAAAGTAAGCCAAAATTAATCATCTAATCCCTTAACCGTTTTATTCACATAGGTGATGATAGGTCATAAGGCCTTTATCTTTAAGAAGTTTCATACAAGTTAATTAACTTCTTAACATCGAAATAACAAATCATTTCTATTGATTTTTGTTAACAATTTCTCTCTCCCTTTCTATCTTCTGGATTATTCATAGTAATTGTATTTAGATTGAAATCAAAGCATATTATAATTTCAATTGAAAACATAGTCTTTGTTTTAATTTTAAATCAACATATCAATAAAAAGTAAAAAAATGGTTTAGTGATTTAGTGAAATATAATTTTGATGAACAAATTCAATTCCGACGAAGGGCATGCATGCATAAATTCTGGTAGCTGTAAATGGGGCACTCGTACGTTCAAATTACTTGGACCATGGACCGATTCAATGTGGACATTTTTATTTTAATTTCGAATCCTTATTTCAACATCAATCCAATAACTTAAAATATTTCCCTCTTGTGACCCATTCTGATTTCTGAATTGTGACCATATTATAGCAAATTTGTTGTGGCTACTATTGATTTGTCCATGCATATTTCTGCTAATTCTGTACTTCACAACAGCTTCATAGCCTTATCATTGATGTTGGTTTTGTTAAAACCTTTGGGTTTCTAGATAAGTTTTATAACTAAATAAAGTTAATTAACCTATGCTTATTAGTGTGTTTATCAATTATGTATCAGCACCAAACCATTTTTAGATCATATATCAATTATACTCAATGCCCACTCTTTTCCATATTTGGCTCTACTTGCTCTCTTTGTACTTATACTCAATGCACCTAGTCAACATAGAGCTAGGGAGAGTAATTATTTTTATAATAATTTAGGATGTAATGGCAGACTATGTAAAGGCTGAGTGTGTGTAACAGGGGATCGAGCCAAACCTGAATAGGAACTGCACCTGGTAGATTTCTTTGTAGATTTTTTAAGTTGAAAATTTATTAAAAACAAGAAGTAGCCAGCTCCCAACACATGAATATAGGAGGTATTTTCTTTCTTAATCAGGTTGCGTGTAAGTTTACTAAAACCTTAGAACTTTTGGTTGAACCTAGTAAAAAGGTAGAGCCCTCTATTTCCTTTATGAACGTACTCATGGTGTAATTCAACTAAACAATGAACCGAATGAGGAAATACTTTGACTAACATGGACAAAAGAAGTTTGTGTCAACCTGACCCAATAAGTTCTTTGTTTTGGTAAACTGGTTCTGATTTGGTTCATATTTCATAAAAAAAATTCAAAAACTGATTCCATGATAACTACAAAATTGGTTAGAAAATCAGGCTGTACACCAATTCCGATTGTCTAGTTCAAATTCAGTTCTGCAAACTCAGCTAGTTTCTAATTTTGCCTATATAAGGACCAATTCAAACACCAGTTCAGAAACTGGTTCTACTATTTTGATTAAAGCAGCAAATAATTATAGTCATCACAGCAGTGCCATCACAACAGCTTAACAAACAGTCCATTGATCTTTTTTTAGTTGTATATATAAATATTAAATAGTACTATCTTTTTTACCAAACACTTCTTATTTATAAGGATTAAGGAGTCTTTAAGTTTCCTTCTATTATTAAACTTTCAAATAAAGGAAATAATTTTTTATCATTACCATGCACATAGATCAATAATACAAATTCTTAGAACCTGACTTGAGTTGTCAAACTCTTTGGGAAATATTAAGGAGCAAAACATAGTGTATAAAATTTGGTAAGAACCTGCAAGCCTAGAGACAGAGTTCCATTTGCCTTCACCATGCAAGCTAACATACTCAATGAGCAACTGTCCTCTTCAGCAGTCCAAGGTCCCTTCCTCCATCCATCCTCTTATATTATACCCCATCTCAAGTTTCCTGCCATAACTCCACAATTCATACAAAAATAAAGGCTTCCAAGTTAGCTCTTAGGCTAAGTTTGTTTTATAAATTCTATGGCACTAATTTGTGTTAAGTAATTGCTGCATATTTATACCTAAAGTTGTGCCTATACTTATTCTATCAGTTAACCAATTGTTACTTATTTTAAAATTGAAAGAGCATAGTATTGCAAAACACATGCATTCATGAATACAATAAGATACATGAAACAATATTTTTTAAGGCTAAATTGCTAAGATACATGAAACAATAATTTTGTAAAGTAGCTTTGACTCATTGCTAAGAATTAATACATACATCTCCTATAAATTTCAGAATTAATACAATCTTTAGCAACCATGGGATCCACAACAGAAATCACATTCTAAATTACACACACTTATGTTGATCTATTACTCTTATAGCAACAATCACATAACCTACAGTTGTTAACATAATAAGCAATTCTTTTCCTTTTCACCATGCAATGAGTACAAGTTTAAATTAAGGTTTTAATTTTCTATTTTCCTAAAACTTCAAATCCTTCATTTTTACCTTATTTATTTTCCACAGCTAAATAGAGTTCCTAATTTTTTTGGGTACTTTTCCCTTAAATTTCAAATTCTGCCAAGTCCTTTAAAACAAAAATTGGCATTACATGTTATTTTTCACAAAGACCATCATAACCATATAGAGCAACATTTTTAGAACATGGCCACATATTCTCATCCCTACAACTATCACACATACACATGGTTTACGTTTCTCTTTATCTCTTTTACCCTCACAATGCTTAAGGCCATTTGCATTTTTTCAGATTTTAACTAAGTCTTCTATTTTTATTTTCTGCAGTTCTCCTAGATTTCCGTCATTCTCTGCTTCCATTTGTACTACAGCTCCCTTCGCAGGACGCTGTTACTGCCACCTAACCTATACCCTTGACTCTTCTCTTCTTCCAAGGTGAGTTTCTTTATTCTAATTTTTCATTAATGTAAATTTTTGTAACTTTGTTGTATGAAAATTTAGTATGTATCATTAATGCATGAATAATCATTTTTTAAGAAATTCTTTTGATATATATAGACCTTAAGCATGTTATTAATTTGTTTGTTTTGATGATGAAAGCAGTTGTGAATTATGTATGTTGATAGCCAAAAAGTGCCTTAGTATTGTATATTATGAACTGTTGGGAAATTTTTTGCATGTAACAGGACATTTTTAAAAATTCGAAAATGTCTAGTTTACAGGGGAGACTCTGCCAAAATTTCAGTGGGCTCCCTGTTTTAGGGTACATAAAAAAGTAAACTCAAGTTTATCAACCCTTAGAATGTTTAATAATGCAAATGTATTCTTTGCTGCCTCTCTCATGGACTCATTCTCACGTGGATCCCAAGTCTCTGGATCACTAAGAAGTTGTTCTTATGTAAATAATGCCACATCTCAACAATGTTGTTGTGCCTTTGAGATTGTGTAAATAATGTCAACCATTTCTCGGTTTGTCATGCAGACTAGCACACCTTACGCGTGGTCTTTGTCGGCCTTTCTTCAGCTTCGTCTCCAGCGCTTACTTTCTTTCCCAGGTAATCCCCTAACGCTAACTTTTCTTGTTATGTGTGTTATATCTTTTGAAGTGTATGCATGTTGAAAGTTCTGTTTGTTAGTGGAGAGTAGAGCTCATTAGGCATTGCTTATGTGTGCTGATAACATGTTTTAAAAGTGTGCATGTGTATTGTTGTTTGTTAGTAGAGAGCAGAGCTCATTAGGCATTGGTTTTGTGTGCTGATAACATTTCTTTTTTATGCATGTGTAATGTTGTTTGTTAGTGGAGAGCAGAGCTCATTAGGAATTGGTTTTGTGTGCTGATAACATGATTTGTATGCATGTGTAATGTTGTTTGTTAGTGGAGAGCAGAGCTCATTAGGCATTGGTTTTATGTGCTAATAACATGATTTGGGACTTAATACCTATCAATATCATATACAATGCGTAGCATAGATATTTATCTATACTGGGAAGTTTTCTATATGTAACATGCCGTTTCTAAATTTGGGAAATATCTAGTTTACAGGGGAGACTCTGCCAAAATTTTGGGAGGCTCCCTTTCTTAGGGAACTTAAAAAATGAAACTCAACTTTAATAATGTAGTGTTTAGTCGTGTGTGTACCCATTAGATTCCCGTTCAGGTTTTAAAATAACCGGCTGATGTACCGTGTTGTGTTGGATCTTGAATTGTCCCGGTTGGACAGTTTGGTATGAATTTGTAACTAGTAGGGCGTAACTTATCAATGTTGTATGTGGTCTATCTTGAGACGTTGAATGTTCATTTGAAATTTCGGTTATGGTGTTTCGTATTGTCCCCAGGGTGCATGACTGCATGCGGTGTTTCATACCGTACGTATCTCTGTGTACTCGGGGACCAATGCGAAATGCTGCCGAAATTTCAAATGAACATCAATGACACAAGATAGACCACATACAACATCGATGGGTTACGGATGGTTTCATATTCATCCGGAATGGGATAGGGCCCTACCATTTTGCAACATCAAAGAGATAGAGTGATTCACAACCGATAGTCAAATAAAATTTTAAAAATGTAAAGTAACAGAAATCGTGCTTGTTAGATATTGTAAATGGAGGTACCGACAAATCGGTGATGGATGTACAACCGACTAGATCGCAGTCGGCGAGTGACTAAAGAGTTTATGATGGGGCTATTGGAGTTCATTCCGTTTGCTACGGCAAACACGCCTGGATTTGAAGTGACTCAGAAGATTCGTTGTCCGTGCTCAAGGTGCAAATACATGAGTTTTGAATACGCGGATGATGTCATGTGCCACCTAACTGAGAAAGGGTTCATGGAAACATACCACTGCTGGTACAACCATGGTGAGCAGTTACCGCCTAGACGATCAGACGTAACCGTGCAACAGTCTTACTACGAGGTTGGAGGAAACAGAGATACGTACAACAACATATAACAAATGGTGATGGATCATGTTGGACCCTCCACCGGGCGTATGCTAGAACATGATGACCAAGCAGGTCATGGAGACTCTGACAATGTAGATGAGGATCCTAATCCGGAGGTGAAGAGATTTTATATTAGCGGCAGCTCAGACTCCATTGTGGGATAGGTGCAACAGTCACACTGAGTTATCCGCCTCCCTAGCTGCTTTAAGCCTAAAGGCAGATTATAATCTTTCTGGAGGTTGTTTTAATAGGATGGTCAATCTGATGGGTTCCACTATGCCTAGTAATCATCGAATGCCAACAAACCTGTACCATGCTAAGAAACAAGTGGCAAACTTGGGGTTGGGTTGTGTGAAGATAGAGTGTTGTGTTGGCAGACGTATGCTGTTTAGAAATGAGTTTGCAAATAAGAGTGCCACAAAATGTCTACATTGTAATGAGGAACGCTACAAAACCGTTAAAAGGAGAGGGAAGGTAACCCGGACGGCCAGGAAGAAAATATGGTACTTCCCTATAACACTGGGTCTTCAACGCCTGTATGCCTCATTGTCCATGGCAAAACACATGTGTTGGCATGCTCTGAACCGAACACAAGAGGGGTTTCTTTGCCAAAGCATGGAAGTGTTTGGATGAGCTATATCCAGACTTTTCTGGCGAGCCGCGCAATGTAAGACTTGGCTTATGTACTGATGGGTTTAACTCGTTCGGTCAATACGGAAGAGCTTACTCTTGTTGGCCAGTCATACTAACCCCATACAATCTGCCTCCTGATATGTGTATGAAGAGGGAGGTCATGTTTCTATCTATATTGGTTCCAGGACCCAAAAATCCAAAGGCGAACATAGACGTGTTTTTGCAATCGTTGGTTGAAGAGTTATCACAATTATGGGATGTCGGGGTAATGACATATGATACGTCTTTGAAGAACAATTTTATGATGCATGCTATTTTGATGTGGACTATTAACGACTTCCTGGCCTACGGTATGCTTTCTGGATGGTCAACATCTGGGAAGCTTGCTTGCCCTGTATGCATGGAACATACCGGGGGGGAATCACTCCCTGTTAGTGGCAAGACAAGTATCTTTGACTGTCATAGAAAGTTTCTACCGTTGGATCACCCGTTTAGGAGAAACAAAACCGCTTTTAAGAAGAACAAGGTTGTTAATGAACCTCCACCCTGTAGGTTATCCGGTGCACGGGTTTGGCAGAGGGTCGAAGAGTATCCTTATATCTGGGACAAGAGTGTTAAGGAGTTTGCGGGTTATGGTAAGGAACATCACTGGGTGAAGCAGAGCATCTTGTGGGATTTGCCATATTGGAAAGACTTGTTGTTAAGACACAACATTGATGTCATGCACACTGAACGTAATGTTTTCATGAATATTTTTGACACTGTTATGGACATCAAAGGGAGAACAAAGGACAACGAGAAGAGTCGTCTAGACCTGCCGATTTGGTGTTCTAGGAAGGAGTTGGAATTGAGGGATGCGGGACGTGGAAGAATGTTTAAACCCCATGCAAAATATGCTTTAACTAGACCACAACAGATTGCTATGTGTATTTGGATGAATGGGTTGACCCTTCCTGACGGATTCGCTTCTAACTTGAGTAGATGTGTTGACGTGAAGGACGATAGGGTGTTTGGCATGAAAAGTCATGATTGCCATGTGTTTATGCAACAACTACTCCCGTACGCGTTTCATGCCTTACCGAAGCCTATTTGGAAACCGTTGGTGGAGTTGAGTCACTTCTTTAAGGAGTTGACAGCAACTTCGTTGACTGTGGAGAAACTTGTGAAGATGGAAGAAACTATCCCGGTATTGATTTGTAAGTTGGAGCAGATTTTCCCACCAAGTTTTTTTAACTCGATGGAGCATTTGCCTATCCATCTACCGTACGAGGCCTTGGTTGGTGGCCCCGTGCAGTATCGTTGGATGTATCCATTCGAAAGGTGAACGCCAGAACTCTTTAATTTCCTTGCAAACACTTCTTATAATAGTATTTTCTAACTTAACATTTGTTTATGATGTTGAAGATTCTTACGCTCTTTAAAAGATAAAGTGTCGAACAAAGCCTGCGTTGAAGCATCAATTTGTGAGGCATACTTAGTCGAAGAAATGACAACTTTTGCTTCTTTCTATTTTCCAACGGAGATAGAAACTAGAATGAGTAGAATTCCCCGCAATCTTGGGGTAGCCACCCGCAACGAGTTTGATGAACAAATATCAATTTTCAACTATCTTGGTCATCAGGGGGGCAAGCTCACAAAATGTTACATTGATGAGAAAGATCGAAAGGCGGCCCACTTGTACATTCTTCTAAATTGCCCAGAAGTAGAATCGTTTCTTGAGTAGGTCATAAAAGTTATATGTTACATTCTAAACCTAGCTTTTATAGTATCTAAATTTGTTTCCTTTAAATAGCTTATATACAGATATGCTAAAACTTGAGCAAAATGATTTAACTGATGACCAAATTCATAGTGAGGTGTCATCCAAGTTCGTTGCTTGGTTCACACAACACGTAAGACCCGTATACCGAGTGTTTTTTATCTGTGCTTCTAACTCCTGGTATCTAACAATGACCTGTTTGTAATGTTGTACATAGATACAAGTTTAATATTCTTCAATGGAGTGAAGGGGTGCGTACCCATAACTACGGGGTCTGTGTTAGAGGCACCGCCGACCAGTTAGAAGAAGATTTTTATGGAGTACTGACAGAGATTGTTGAAGTTTCGTTCTCTGGACGACTAAGAAGAGATATTGTTCTATTCAAATGTGATTGGTTCGACAACACAATCGGCGTTGGAACAAAGGTTGACAACAACTACGGCTTAGTTGAGGTCAAGAAAAATGGTAGATATAAAGGGTTTGATCCCTTCATTTTTGCCCAACAAGCCGAGCAGGTTTATTACACCGACTTCCCGGGAGGATATCGGGACTGGTATGCAGTAATCAAGGCCAAGTCCCGAAGTCAGATCACTGACAATGTCTCCGAGGAGGTCGATGACGCTTATCAGCTTGCACCACACGAGCTCAACGATGGTAATTTGTTGTTCAACATTGATCCAGTCATAATGGATGAGACACTCGCCACTACGGGGGTGAACATATTGACAAAGACCTTGTCTCTCAATTAAAATGGTCTAGGGCTAATTTGGATACTGATGAAGTTGTTCAAACAGATAACCACAGTGACACTAGAACTGAGGGGGAATTTGAAACTGAAATAGACACAAAGTATGTAGTTGTTAAACATATATACATAGGTTTATATATATTCTGAGACTAACTTTTCTTTTCATGATTTTATCCACAGATGACGGGACGTCGACTGCCCTTCAGTAGGGGTGGTGGGTCCAGGACCCCGGCATCCCGTTTGGGGACTCCCACCCCTGAGCAGGGAACCACTCCATCACCACTACAGACAACTCCATCACCACCACAGCGGACCACTCCATCACCACCATAACTGACCACCCTATCGCCACCACAGCTGACCACCCCAGAGCAGACTCCTGCAGTTGGTGGCTTGGAGGACCCTGGCCATCAGGCCACCCCACCTCCGGCATCCCCTCTGCCCATGTTAGTACCTGTGCCGGCCAGAGACGAGTAAGTCACTAAAACTCAAATACTTTTATGTTATTTGTATGGTACTTTATTTTAAACTTTAGTGGAAAGACTTGTTGGTTTATTGTATGTTACTTTAATTAGTACTTGTATAGATTGAATTATACTGGGAACTCTTCTGTTTGTAACAGGGTAACTATTTGAACTTGGAAATGTTACATTTACAGGGGAGACTCTGTCGGAATTTTGGGAGTCTCCCTAGATTGTATGTTGTTATACTCCTGATATAATTATTGTCATTACAACTTTCTTGATAGTAGTCACACTACCAAAGCGATTACTAAGGTTTTGAAGGCCCAGTGGGATGGTCCATATATATCTTGGACAGATGCTGGGAAGATTGTCCAAGATAGGTGGTTTGACACCTTCTCGGTAAGTTACCACATCAATTTATTGTGATTTGATTTGTAAAATAGACCTCTTATTAATTTTGAATTCTCATTTCATTTTACAGCGTGATTATCAATGGGCAGAGGGTATGATTGATGAGATTAGGAAGGTCTTTGCCACAAAGACCTCCAAAATCATCAAGAGTACCCTTTGGAATGTGAGGGACAAAGGTGAGCGCCCTCGTTGGATCCTGGAGGACCATTGGGACGGGATGGTCCAGAAGTGGGGAGGTGTCCCGTTCCAGCAGGTGAGTGCTCAGAACAGGGCAAACAGAGCCGCCGATGTTGCAGCCTCAGTTTACACTGGGGGTAGCATTTTAACCCTCGAGCACAAGAAAAGATTTGTAAGTTTATTTATGTTAAACATTTCTATTATGATTCGTCTGACATGTTTACAAATAATAATGTCAATGTTTTTTGTCCACCACAGGAGCTGAGGGAGCACCGGGAGCCTTCTTTGTTTGAGGTCATGTAAATGACCAAGAAGAACAAAGGCGGTGCATGGGTAAACCAGAAGACTATAGATCTAGCTGTATTTACTTTTAACTTACACATGCTTATAATTTACAAATCAACTTACTAATCCTATCAGTGTTTTTGAATTAACAGGAGGCGTATCAGGCTAGGAGGGCCGAGAAGGAGGTGGACTTGGTGGCTTCGACTCCTGAAGGGGAGGTTCCTCCCACCCTGTCTTGTTCCGACGACAACGCCATCTATATGGAGGCTGTTGGCGGTGTGAACAAGAAAGTGGGGGTCTTTGGATTGGGTGGCGTCGGCACGTAGCTGGCGAAAAAAGGGAAGACCCCTTCCTCTTCGTCTGGTCTTCCGACTGAGGTTGTTCAGGTAATTCAAAACCTGAGCGACGAGCTACAGGAGGAGTGACGTGAGAGGCAGCTTTTGGAGGAGCGGGCCGAGGCGGACCGACAGCGGGCTGAGGCGGACCGACAGCGGGCCGAGGAGCAGCACGCCGAGACTCGTCGGTAACTTGCTCAGCAGCAAGAGCTACTGATGCAGTTGATGGTGAGGCTACCTCCCCCCACTTCCCAGGCGCCCCCACCACCACCACAGGATCGCCCACTACCATGATTGTATTTTTATTATGCATACACATTGTATATTTCATTTACAGTTTTTATATTATATTCTATTCAGTATTTATTTTGTCATTCTTCATTTATTATGTCAATATTTATTGGTAATTAAATTCAAAGAAAAACGCCTTATTGTCATTATCATTAATAATTTAACCTATTTGATAAATAAATTTAATCCATTATTTTGTTTTTAATAATAATTTAATATTTTAAAAAATTATTCAAATTTAATTATAAAATTTTATCAGCCAATACAAAACATTAATCAACATTTTTAAAGTTAAATTAACAAAACCTATAAATATTTAACCAATTTTTTTAAAAAAATAAAAATTCCCATTAGCGACGGACAAAGATGATCGCTATATGGTCACCCATAGCGACGACCCTTGTTGTCGCTATGCGTCTACCCATAGCGACAGAGACTTGTCGTCGCTATGAGTATGCCCATAGCGACGGACACGTTGGTCGCTATAAGTCTACCCATAGCGACGGGCCTTAAGTGGTCGCAGTGTGGCTCTTAATAGCGACGGCCAAAAGTGGTCACAGTGTGTTGAAATAGCGACAGGTACGTGAGGTCGCTGTATGGCTACTAGTAGCGACGGAGGTGCGACGTCGCTATATGACCTCTAGTAGCGACGGTTACCTGGTTGTCGCTGAACGTGGTCAGTTAGCGACGGCTGATGTAAGTAAAGCAGAGACCATGTTAGCGACGGTGTTATACCGTCAGCATTGTAGCGACGACGTTTCTATGGTCGCTGATCGATCTTCGACGAAGGTTTTAGCGACGGGCGTATGGCCGTCTGAAATACCGTCACTAGTACTCTTAGCGATGGCCTTGGCATGGATTAGCGACCATTTGTGTCCGTCGCTAACAGGTATTTTTTTAGTTGTGATCGATTCACATGCGCATGAATCGATTCATGCATGCCCAGAAGCTTAAAATCATCAATTTTGAAGGTCTAAATCTATTCAAATCAATCATGAATCTATTCATATGTTATTGAATATCAAAATTCACTAAATGAATCCATTAATGGTGAAAATGAATCTATTAACGGTGAAAATAAATCCATTCATTTAGTTAAAAATTGTTACTGGAAGATTAAAATTTGAATAAGAGAAACAGCATTGCATGAAACATGGAAGCACTACGAAAAGCAAGCCTTAAATCATGGAATTGACAGACAAATAAAGAATCCATTACATGAAACATGGAATTAAGTCTTCCATTGCATGAATTAAGGATTAGTGGGAGATTTCTTTAATGTAAAGCATCTGAAGGAATTGGCTATAAATAGAGAACGAAGAGAAGCAACACAAGGCACTAATTCAAGCAGAGAAGCATTTCCTCTAACTACTCCTTTCTCTTCTCTTTTGTTGCATTACTCTCTGTTTCCTTAATTTTGCATATTCTCCTTGAGAGTTTTTAGAGAGAAAAATATTTGAGTGCTCTTAAATTTACATATCCTCTCTATGAGAGTTATTATTTTGTGAGAGCTTAAATTTGTGTATCTACTCTATTGAGAGTTATTCTTGTAAACACTATCACCAAATTCTGAGAGTTTTAAGGTTGGGTTTCAACCTTGGTTATTGAGAGATTGTGAGATTGGGTGGGTTGCCCTTTGCTTGTGAGGAGTGGGTTCTTGAGTATGGAACACTAGGAAGCTGCAATTGCTCAAAGCTTGTAATTTCAAATTCTTAATAGTGGAATCCTTCAAGTGGGTTGCTTGAAGGCGAGACGTACACTAGAGTGGTGGAACTCGTTATATCAGTTTGTAAATTCTCTTTTCCCTAAACTCCTTTATTATTATGAATTTAAATTTCTTGATAAAATATTTATACTAAATTAATTTGTTAAAATTGCTTAAATTAAATCCTTGAATTAATTGACTTAAAATTGTATTGGAGTTAATTATTGCATACTAAGTACTTAAACTAATAACTTGCCTTGTTTATCATAATTAACTCTTGGATATTGTTTCTTCACCTCAAAGTGTTTTAGTATGATATGTGCTTCTTAATTATTACCTCTTCTACATTGTATCATTTGTGTATTAAGAACTATTTTCAAAGGGATTCCGCACAAAAATTTGAAATACTCAATTCACCCCCCTCTTGAGTATCAAGGCCTTGGCTAACAGATGGAACCTGCGAGAGAGAAAAGCAAAATGGCAATCAATTTTTCCTTTCCTTTGCATGTAGCTTGTGGGAGAGAAAAGTGAAATTTCTATTTCCCCTTTTCCAGATGTGCATGCGTGGATGACGAAAATTAGCAAGGCATTTGCAATTGTTACCCAAGGACATTTGGGTAATTATGCTTTCTTTTGAATTTAATTAATTAATCATACAATTAACCTTAATCAAATATAGGATGTTACATTCTCCAACAACTTAAAAGATGCTTTATGGATTAAAAGAAAGGACTTAATTATATTTTTGGTCTCTCAAAAGTTATTTAATTTTATTATTAGTTTCTATAGATATTTTTGACTGATGTTAGTTCCTAAAATGATTTAAGTGTTTTGTCATAAGTCTCTATCATTAATTATATGTTTTCTGTTAACCTATGACGTGACAAACGAAAATGTCATGTCATCCTTGACACATTATTAGTTGATAAAACATTAATAACAAAGATATATGATAAACATTTAAATATTTTTAGGAACTGATATTAGGCAAAAAAATTATAAGGATTATGACAAAACTGGAAACTTATCAAGAACCAAAAACATAATTAAGTAAATAATATTTATTTTCTTAGTTGTAGTAACAAACTACTTCTTCCAGTCTTGAATACAAGAGACGAATTAGACATATTTTTCAGTCCTCAATATGAGAGACAATTACATCTTTCTAAGTAAATTAATGATGAATTTTCATTCATATCCCTTATTTATTATGAAATTATGCAAAAGTTATTTAGTCATGTTTCCTTATTGTAACTATTTAATTAAGGATATTTTTAGAAATAAAATTCATTCTCTCATATAATTGTTGCAAATATTGGTATGTCTATTTTTATCTTTTGTCTCTTATATTCAAGATCAAAGGTGGTATTAAATTAATAATTAAAAATAAAAACATATATTTTGTTGTAAATAATAACAAATTCTATCGTCCCTAAATATAAGACTATTTTTCAAAAAAAAATATCTTTCAATATAAGACTTTCTTTTAAATTTTGATGCCATTAATTATTTGTTTAACAAAAATACCTCTTATCAATGTATACCTATTATTGAAATTAAGATAATAATAAATGAGATATATCAATTAGATAATTTATCTCACTTATGATAATTAGGTTAGGGATGGAAAAATAATTTTCACTCGTAGGTATTCGTGGATATACCCATTACGGGTACCCGTAAATTCTCTAAACATGTGGGTACAAGTATTATACTATCCACCCCATGGGTACCCGCATAAGTATTTATAATTATTTTATATTAACTATATTCAAATGTAAAGGTATTTTTATTATTTTATAATGATATAAAAAAATAATATTGCTCAATGATACTATTTTTAATTCCTAAAATTATAATTATATTATACAATATTAATTTATATTATATTATAAGGAAATAATATTATATTTAGTATATGTTATTTATTATTATTTTTAAATATTAAAAATAAACAAATTCTTGCAAGTACCCACTCTTCTACCCACGAATACTCGTACGTGCTCATATATCCACAATTATGAGTATCATACCACCCACACCCGTTCCACCCTGTTGATATTATAAGTAGAGAGAGAAGTAGGGAGAAGAAAGTATAATGATGAGTCCTAATAACCTCATAGGTAATTTTGAAAAATTGAAACAAATTTAATTATTTTAACTAAATTAATCAATTTTCTTAATACATGTGAATTATGTAAAAAAAATTTTTATTCAGGGAAAAAGAATTACTATTTTCCTTTTACATTTATATAAAATGTGACTTAATTATATTTTTGACCTTTGAAAAGTTGTTGTTACTCCCTATAAAATTTTGTTTGATATTAATTATTCAAAAATTAAAATGTTTGTTATAAATTCCTATCGTTAATATTATTAGCAGATGATGTGATAAGTTAAATTTTTTCAAAGACTAATAAAAAAAATTATAAGAACTAGAGATAAAAACTCAATAACTTTTGAGGGGAAAAAACTTAATTAACGAAAGCAAAAATTATCCTTGATCCCTATTCATCTTCAATATAATAATATACCCCCAAGCACATCACCACACCACACCACACCTGTAGCACATCATCAAAAAATATATGTAAGTCGTTTGTATAGAATGAAGCAATAAAATCCAAGATATATATTTTAAATTGACTGGTAACATGAAAATATTTATAAAAATTAAACTGATTCTTTTTGATGATCGTGACAGCTTATTTATAAGCATATAATTGAAAATATATATCAAATTTCAATCAAAGAAACGTCATACCCAAAATTGAATGGTTGAAAATACAAAGAATCTAAAGCCAACTTCGCCCTACTGCGTCCCCACCAATTAGCACTGATATTGCTTTGTCCGTATGCACAAGATATCCACCACTTGCCCGTTTCCGCGGGTCTCTTTTTTTTGGGGGGGGATGTTTGCCTTTTCAAATCTGATTTTCAAGATTTCTTTAATCTGATTTTCAAGGTTGTATTTGGTAATACCTTGACATTCTTTGGAAAACTATCGGATAAACTAGTTAGTTAAATTAAAATATTTTTAATAAAATTAGTTATTAAATATATAATGACTTAAAAATGTGTATTTTTTAACTATAGTATGAGTGATTTTTTAAAAAAATATTTTAATGAAGATAAAAGTGTAAAAACATAAAATAAATTCAGAATTTATAAACTCAATAAAATAAACTCATTTACCAAACATAATTATTTTGTCTAATAAACTTTTAAGTTAACAAAAAAATTATAAATTAACTTAAATCGCTACTCATAGTCTTACCAAACATAAGAAATTTATAATTTATGGCTTGTAACTTAAGGGGATAAGCGGGACGCCTCGTCTCAAGTATCACAAGATGAAGCACAATCGATTACCAAGTCTCTGAGTAGAATCTAATCGATTACAAGGGTAGGCTAATCATGTAGGTGAGTAAAACATTAATGAGGTTGTTGATGCTCTTTCCCTACTCTCTGCCAAACAACTCCAAATGCTACCAAATTTTAACACCAACTAAAATAAACCATTTGTGACGTGTGGCCACCGGCCTCACTCAAAAATTCTCAAAAGTTGCCACTAGTATGGTGTACAACTTAGAGGATCTGTTCAATGACTAGGATTATCGTAGATCACCGGATGATACAATTAGCAAACTTATCAATGTTAAAGTAGTTTCAAAAGGTGAGTATGAATATGTCATCTCCACATGGACTTATTGACAACACAACAATTGACAAATTAAACTTATAAAATCACAAATAAAAACTATAAACATAATAAACAAATTGTATGAAGTTAGACGGTTGGTGGAAATATTTGAAACAAAAATAAAATAAAAAACAATAAAATTGATTTAAACAATTAATAAAAGTGTTGGAATAAAGTTTCATTTCATCCTCTTAAGGATACCGTATCATACTATACATGTTTTACATATTCAATGTGTCTATGCAACATAAATTTCATTAAGCTCAATTCTTTGTAGAATGGATTCTAGATTCTTTTTCTCTAAATCCCAATCCTTTGAAAATTTATTGAAAAGTATCGATTAGGCCTTAATGTAACTAACACCTTAAGCTCTATCTCTAAACAAAATAAAATGTTGGGTAACTATTTTAGGTTCCCATTTCAACAAGAGCTTCTCAACAATGACTATCCTTATGATATCATGCTATAATCTAAGTAGCTATATTTCGACATTATCCTAAGAATTGTTTTCCAGGGATGGCTTAACGTAGAAACCTATGAAATGTTCTTCTCTTATAACACAAGCATTAAGTATAGTGATAGAAATTAAGTGACATTAATTAAACAAAAAAATTTACATTGTATATTTCAATACATAAACCTTAGGTTGGAAGATCTGTTACACTCATTCCTAATTAAGAGAGGTTTAGTCACTCATTTGTATGGGATTTATCTCAAATAATAGAAATACCAAAGAACAGGCAAGAGAATCCTTCAAAATTTATGTCCCATAAATCTCCATGATGGTATGGATCACTTTCTTGCTATACCAAACCACATGTTGTCCTTAACCTGGATCTCAATGAATAAGCTTGGATGTAGGATTAGAGCTCTAATTCTAAGTGTCTTTCTATTAAATGGATCTTGAACGGCTCACTAACAACAATATTGTACTCTTACCCACTTTTTGCTTATCCTTCCTTGTTTTTCTATCCAAGTTAGGGTAAATGGTCCTGGTACACAAACTTGCTTAAGCAAGGGATTAGCTTAAGAGCACTCATCATTTTTGACCTTAGTTCCTTTTCTTAGCTTGAGCAAGATTGAGGAGCTTAAGAAAAAAGACCCTTTACTTGGGTATCTGAAGCTACTTCCTAAATTCTGTTGGGAAATTTTTCCAAGTGCTTGGTACTTTTAACTTGTTAGTTTTGACATTCAAACCTCAATAGGTTTCTTGAGCGAGGTAGATTCACTTAAAGGAAACTGCCAAAATTCTAGACTTTGAAATTTCTTAAGTTTCTAACATATTTTAGTGCATTCTTCAATGATGACAATTATTTATGTATAAAATGCAAGCAGAAACAATGTAAATGAGGTGTTTTTTTTATAGTATAAAACATGAAAAAATTGACAACCAACACAAGACACCGACATGATAATGAGGACAAGATAATTATCCTATTGTATGTTTGTTGTACTAATAAGATATAATAAACTTATCAAGTTGGCTATCATATCTTGTTCATCTAGTATAAATTATATCATAAAGGGGTGAGCTGAGTAGGAAATGGACACGATAGGATAAACTTTTATTATTGTTACGGTATTCTATCATTGCACTCTAACTTGATATATGTCAAACACTATAAACATAATAAAAAAACCTAATTACCCTACTTTTATTCTATTATGTTCTTATCCTACCTAATTGTTTATTTTATCATATATATTGCCACTATAAATGGACCTATAATTTATAGTTTTTTTAGCTAGCTTATTAAACTTTTTAGCAAAATTAGTTTAAATTGTGTCAAATGGCATATAGTATTATAATTATGTAATGATAGAAATTATATTTTTAAAAAATAAAGTTAAAAATGATAACTAATTAAAATATTGATGGGGTAGCTTGTTTTGAAATTAGAAAATTGTAAGCCTGTTTTATTTTATTTTACCAAACAACTCTAATAACTTTTGAAAAGTTATAAGTTTCTAGATAAGTCATAAGTACCTTTATATTTGTCGCTAAACAGGTCGGTGATGGAAACGACAATGACAATGACAATGACAATGAAGTGGTAGGCAAAAGTCAAACATCTAAATTGTTTGGCTACGAATTATGGCTAATTGAGCTTAAACTAAGTTAGTTTCTAACATAAAGAAACCCATAACTAAAATGGGTGGCTAACTAGACAATGTATAACTTTTAACGACCGATGCATTGGGGATAAGTGTTAGGAAATCTCCAATGGTTAAGCAATGGAAATACAAGGATTCCTAAAGATCCTTGCAAAAATACTTGTTTTAAAGTAAAACACCATGATAGAAAAGTTAAGAACTTTTAAAACAAACCTTTTATGATGTAGAACCTTTAATGATAAGAAGTCAAAGTAGATTTGTCTCAATAGAAGTCTATGCAAGCACTCCTACTAGCTCACCATGCCCCCGAATGCTAGTAGGGTTTGGCATAATATTTTTACAACATTTGTGTTTTTGTGTATCATGCGTCTATAAGTATCAGATGATTTATATATAAGCTTAGGTCTAACCTAATATACATATTTTTCTCATTAGGCTCCTTACTTATCTAAAATAAGTTATGCCTAATAGTTTTATTATTTTTATTCTAACTAAAATAATAAATATCTCTAATGGGCATACTCTATACATGTAACTCTATAGGAAATATATTTGATTTATATTGAATATAAACACTCTATATTTAGTATAACATAGTAAGTGACATCTAGTAATACATCATTATCCAAATATAAATTTATATCAAATTGATATAACCTATAACTAATAAATTTTATATGTTTATTCCTTTTGTTATGATACATGATCGTCATCCTTGTATGACCCAATTCATTTTACTTGATATCTAAATATATTTTACTTGAATAAATATTTAATATTTATTCTCTCTAGCATGACCATGTATTTTTTTAGTCTCACTCCATCAAGTGGCTCATAGATATCACTCTCGTTACATAGGAGAGACAAATCTCATCTACATTACTCATATCTTTCTTCATAATTTTTTCACTATCTGATTACAACCTTTATAATCATTTTGTTACAAAAGATGTTTGATTGTATCAAAATAACAAACTCCTCATGCAGGAATCCTAGTGGCTTTAGGTTGAATGACTAAATATACCATTATCACTCTTAACAAGGTCGTCTTTATCCCACAGTTTCCCTTTACTGGCGGCTCACTTACTCTCTCGTCTTCGGTTTGGTAGTCTCCCCGAGTCATGATTGATTCTTCATTCCCTTGACTCACTCTCGGCAGCAAGGTCGTCTTCATCCCCCAACTTACTCTTATCTCATTGCAAGGTTTGTTTCTCACTCATTCTCTCGTCCTTTCATCTCTGTTCTCACATTTGTCTCATTGTTTCAGTTTCATGTCTTCTCTCTATTTATGTTTTGCTCATTTTGTGGCTCTTGTGTTGCAGTACTGACTAGTCCTGGCATTTTGTTCCTTGCAATTCATTATTAGAAAAGTAGTTCATTTTTGTAAAGTTCCCTGCATCAATGATTAACTTTTACAATTATAATTTTTACACCCTATATGTTCTTTGTATTAATTGTATTATTTTTATTTGATTTACTGCCGAGATGTTCCATGATTCCTATGAAGTAATGGCTACTGTTGCTAGAGACATATATATAGCTCATGTTGTGATATTCTATTTATGTCTCAATACTTGACTAGGTATATGTCTTTTAAAAATGCCTATGTCTATATGATTATTATGCCATTAAGATTCACAGTATGCCTATGTTTGTTTTAATTTATGCATTATGAATTTGAATTGAAGAGTTATATTTCAACCCTCAAGATTGAAAAAAATAATGTTTGGTGTTTGATAGGGAGACTTGCATTGGTATATAAAACTATATATTTGGTTTTGTAAGGATAAAATAATAAAATTCTTGTAATGTTTTCAAACTTCAAATCCTTAAAAGTAATGAGAAAGGATTATATAAAATCATAATTTACTTCTGATATGATTAATTATTCTTAGAAGATTTTGACTTGAACTAGTTAGGTTTCTGTCATGGCATCACCCATTAATAAATTAGGTACATAATATAACATGCAAAATATAATGAAAATGAAAAATGATAACAGCCAACTTGGATTAGCTAAATTAGTTGGAGAGTTTTGTCAAAAGAGTATGCACAAAAGTTATTCATCTTAAAACTTTAGAGTTAGAAACAATCATCTATATTAATTTCATATTTTTAAGGATAAGTTCCATTTTTGTTTCCAAAATTATTAGATTCGTAAAAATCTATCTTGTGTGTTTTTTTAGTGAATCCTTATCATCATATGCTTAGTGAACTATAGCTTGGAGCCATAACAAGGTTACAAACCAACTTTACCGTTAATAATCGCCACTAAATTACCCGTACCCCTACATAATAGTCTATTTTGTTTTTTTAATCCTATCTCTTTAAGCTTATTGCCCTTTGTGCTCCTACACTGACAACTTGAGCCGTTAATATAACTTTTATTATTTTATTCATCAGATTAGTGTACATTCACATGTATTATATTTTTGGTGAATAGTAAAACAATTTTCATTGGAATTGGAAATCCTCTCACATTGTATTAGGAGAAGGCATGCTGTGTTTACTGGTTAATTAATTAGCTTACTAGTTAATTAAGTTTTGTCTCATATAGTATGACTAACTACGATTTGAATTCTTGTTATGATGAAATATAATTCTAATTATTGTTATGAAAATTCATGTTTAATGACCAACCAATTAATTCGTCTATTATATAATGTGTTTTATGCTTTTTTTGAATTCAGATCATAATAGATGAAGGAACTTCACAAATATCCCTATCACCTAAAGTAGACACAGACAGTGCCATTGAGGCTTCTCAACCCACCTCACAAGCCAAAAAACCTAAAGTCTTAACTTCTGATGTTGGATTTTTTTGTTAAAATTGGTCCTAATGAGAATGATCAGGAAATATGCAAATGTAAGGGCTATAGAAAAGAGTTGAGTTGTAATGCTAGAAATGGAACCATGCATTTAAATCATCATAAGGACAATTGTAAGGAAATTCCTAAATTTTATGTTGTTGGTACCATGTTACTAGATGTTGAAGATAGATTGCAAAAAAGAAAATTTGATCCTCAAACTAATCGTGCAATGATGTTTGAGTTGATTATCTCACATGATGTTCCCTTTAATATTGTTGAGTGGAGGGTGTTTAGGAAGTATTAACACTTCTTGAATGAGGAATGTAGGTTTATTTCTAGGAATACTACGAAATCTGATGTGATGAAAACTTATTTGGCTAAGAAGGTAAAATTGAAATCATAATTAACATAAATTTCCGGAAGAGTTTGCTTGACATTTAATGTTTGGACTGCATGCACTAACCATGGTTTTATATTTTTGACTGCTTATTATGTTGATTCAAAATGGTCCTTTAAGAGTAAGATTTTAGCATTTGCTCACATGAAACCCCTACATACAGGGCAAAAGTTGACACTTAAACTGCTAAAGTTTTTAAGTGATTGAGGTTTAGAGAAAGGTTTCTCCCCTCACATTGGATAATGCATCTTCAAATGATAACATGCAAAACATTTTGAAAGAGCATTCAAATTTGTCGAATAACTTGTTGTTGAATGAGAATTTTTTCATATTAAATGTTGTGCGCACATCTTGAACCTTGTTATTCAAGATCATTTGAAGGTGGCTAGTGATGCATTAGAGAGATTAAGAAAAATATGCATTATGTGAAGGCATTAGAGGTTAGAACAAAACAATTTTTTAATTGTGTGAGGTAATTTGGTGGTATAGATACATCAATTAGTTTAAGGACAAATTATGTGATTAGATGGAATACCACTTGTGTAATGCTTGAGAATGAAATTAAATACAATCATGCTTTCTATAGCTTGAGCTTGGTTGATACACATTATAAACAGAATACAACTAGTGATGAGTGGTGTAGAGGGGAGTTGATGTGTGAATTCTTAAAACCTTTTTTCAACATCACCAACTTAATTTCTGGGTCTTTTTACCTTGCAAATTTGTATTTTGGAGAAACATGGAGGATTGAGTATCTTTTGAAATCAAACCTGACAAATGAAGATCCCTTGATTTGAGGCATGACTCGAAAACCGAAGGACAAATTTGACAAGTATTAGAGTAACTATAGCATTGTTTTGGCATTTGGAGCTATTCTTGATCCAATAAAAAAACTTAATTTCTTGATCTTACTTTAAGATTGATCCAAACAACTATGAAGACAGATTCGAATACTGATTACTGAATGATGAACTTGAAGTGTATCAATTTATTATTTTTATTTCAGTTTTAATGAATTTTTATGTATTAATTTTATGGAATTTTATGGATTGATTTTATAGGTTTTTATTTCATAGACTAATTTTATGGACTGTAATAAACTATGTTTTTTTTTTAATTTGTAAACTTTTTTTATGGACTATTATCGAATATGGACTGATGTTTTGAACTTTTGTTATGGAAGGACTCTTACATAATTTGTTAGTTAATCTAACAATATAAGAAGTAGTATTTAGTATTTAATTTTTTACAAATGTAGTTTTAGAAAAATTCAACATAGTTGGTTCAATGTTTTGTAATTCAATTTTTTATAAATTAATTTCTTAACAATATTTAAATAAACCGCCCGATCAAGCTCGCAACCCGTTGAGGGCCAGACTAGGGTCTCTAATTTCAAGGCCCGAATTTATGCGAGCCTTCTTTGACCCGGCCCTGAGTAGCCCATAACCCGATAAAGCCCAACCCGTGTAGGGTTGCCCGCCTGAATTGCTAGTTTTAACTGAGATTATTAATTGAAACTAGAAAAGGGTATGTTAATTATAAAATTAATCTACTTTAATTTAGGGTAACCTAAAATTACTAGATTAGTTTCAAAAATTAACCACACAAGTGAAATTACTAAATTAGCCCTAATTTGTAAAATCTAATTCCTACTTTAATCTCAAACAGAAACAAAAGAAAGGGGAAAAATCACGTTCTTCTTCTTCCCCTTTCCATGGTCATGCCCCACCTTCCATTTCCATCCACTTCATCCCTTCCAAACTCAAGGCAAAGGCTTCCATTTTAGTCTTTCTCCTTCACGTGTGTAAGATGCTATGGAGTTTCAAGCTTTTTCCTTAATTCTCCATAACCTAAAGGGAAGATTTTGGAAAATCGTCTTCATGTAAGGTTCCAATTCTTCATTCTAACCCTAATTCTCCTTAACTTTATGACAATAGGTGATATCAAAACCTACGAGTGTCGTGGAACCACGAATCTGTTTCCGAAACCCTCGTCGGTGAGCGCTCGGTAAGTCAACAATTACCTAATCCTTTCTGTTCCATTGAATTAAAGTAATTAGTAAGGTTTTAGGTAACTGGTACTAGAATTTAGCTAGTTTGAATAGAATCGATAAATGAATAATTATTCAAAAAGTGTCGGTGTAATTTGTGTTGTAAGTCAAATTTCAAGATCGAGCTAAAACGTGTAAAATTTTATGGAATGTTCGATTCTAGGTAAGTGGGGAGCAATATATTTTAAATAGATGATTTATGAATAGATGAAGGTATATTTATATAGGTTAGGAGTGAATTATGCATTATTGATGATTGATGTTAGATATGAATAGTTAATGTTATTGATGTTGTTGATGATGGTATGAAATTAGTGGTGAATGATACCCTTACATTATGAATAATGATGACCTATATTATTGATGATTATTATGATTATGTGAATGCAAGAATGAATTATTAAGAGAGTGTGATGATGAAGTATGTTAGTGTTAATGATATTGATGATGAACCATATGGTAATACCAATGATACTGATGTTATAATGATAAATGATCATGAATGGTTAATGATAATGATGTTATGATGATGAATGAGATTGATGATGCTAATTATGATTATCTTAATGCATGATGATGGTAATCATGCTAGATAAACTAGTGTTAGCTTGTTGTTGTTAATCAATATTGCATGATATGTTGTTAATAAATGAGAAACCCTTGATGATGGTAATCAAATGGTAACCCCTAGTGATGGTAATCAGAAGGTTTTATTGGTGTTATTGATGATTGACATATCATGTACATAAAGCTACCCACAGGATACAGAGGTCTTATAAGAAGGCCCAAATGGAAGAGCGACCTAATGGTAAGGCCCAGACCATGTGGTGGTTCCTTTTTAACATCCACGACCACTCTAAAGTTGGATTCTAGGGTCGAATTGCAACACTAATTGAGTTGAGATACCACAGTCACTTGGAGTAATCGTGTTATAAATAGGCAGTGGTTCAGTACCGGGAAAATTGCTTATATGTTGAATTTTTAATACTGTGGTATAATCTCATCAAATAGAGTCAGATCCGCATACATATGAATTAACATAGTGGCACCAAGTTAGGTGAGCTACAATGCAGCTGAAAATGATTGATATATGTGAACCATTATAAATTGTGATGTCAAATGGTACTATATGGATTGTTCTTGATTATGACTATATATGTTGATTGACTGGAATATGTTGTAACGGTGTAATCCAGTTTAATATTTATCATTTAACATATAATTGTTCACCCCTACTATTTTAGTCATTACAGTGAACATCACAAATGACAAAGTGCAGTGAATTAAAGATGGTGTTGATAATGTTGGATGCACTTTATGTTATTTACATAGAATTGTATAGTTTTTGTTAGATTGGTAGTTATGTGCCTTGGTTGGCACTGTGATAAGTGTGCATGTTGACTTATTTTTTAGTGTTTTTAGATATAGTTTTTGTTTCTTTTTTCCCTTATTCCTCCCAATTCCCTTGATTTTTAATTTTGTGCCACATATACTACTCGATTGTCTCTATTTTTGTAGGACTATTGATGTTTCAGGTTTATTTTGATGAGAAATGGCAACTTGGATGCAAGAAGAAGCCTTTGGGAACCTTAGCAGTGTGAAAGGGCAAGGTTGGAACAAACCACTGGCAGTGGTTGTCACTGGAATGAAGAGGATCAAGTGGCAAAGACCACCACCTGCCGTGGTTTCCCACCACTGGTCGTGGTTTCCCACCACTGGCCGTGGTTGACACTATTTGTGTAAGGGTTTATCCAGAAAAGGCCACCACTGGCCGTGGTCTCGCACCACTGGCCATGGTTGGCACAGTGGCTAATTTAAATACAAGTCAGAGATAACCATTAGCGGTGGTTTACAACCATTGGCAGTGGTTATCATTAGGTGTCTTGAAAATAACACGTTTAGGAAGATTTAGACCATCAGACCTTGAACCACTGCCAGCAGTTTGCAACCACTGGCTGTGGTTGTCCCCACGAAGGCCAGTTTCTTAATTTTTAGGATGCATATTAGGGAGTTTTTGGGGGGTTCAGAAGTGATAACTATTTAATGATGTGTAAATTTCTTTAAGAATTAGGCAAAAATATGGATACTTTTTGAGTATCTGATGTTAATTAGTTATAAATGTGTGAAGGAATTAAAAATCTCTTTTTACCTTATTTTGTTTTGAATTAAGAGCTTTATAAAAGTATATTTTATGTTTACAGGAAGGAATTTTGAAGAAATGGATGAAGGATCAGCAATTAGGACCAAGAACAAGCCATTTTGAAGAATCTCGCTTGAGTGACATAAACTCTCACTTGAGCGACATACACTCTCGCTTGAGCGACATACACTCTCGCTTGAGCGAGGAATTACATGAAAAGTCAGTAAAGAAATTTGCTTGAGCGAGACCTTTGGCGTTCAAGAGAAAATTATCCAAAAAGCCAGAAGCAGCATTCGCTCAAGCGACGAAGCATTGGCCTGAGCAAAAATTCCACAGAGATGAAAAGGAGATAATCGCTTGAGCGAGACTATCGGCGCTTAAACAAAAATAGGATTATGAAGGATTAGAGTTGAGCTCGCTTAAGCGACGTCAGTTCGATTGAGCGAGGATATAAAGCAAAAAGCAAAGACAAGTTACACTCGCTTAAGCAAGCACACTAATATAAAGAGGATCAGCTCACTGAAGGGAAAAAACAGAGAAGAAAAGAAGAAAAAAAGGAAAAGAGTTAGGAATCCTAGATCTTAGAACTCCATATTGATAAGTTTATAGATTCCTTTTCCTCTTTCTCTTGGAAAAACATTATAATGGCCATCATGAGTGGCTAATCCTTTCACTTAAGATTGGATGTAGTGAATCTATCCTTCCATACATTGGCTTTACTTTAATAGATGTGGTAACTATTCTATTGGCTTTGGTATTTCATTCCATTATATTTGTGAGGTTTTATTGGATAAATGGTATCTCCACTTAGTTTTCTTAAGATTTTGGGAACATGGTTTTAGAAACTGATTTGAATGCAATACTTAGTATGTTCTGATGATTAGGAATAACATTTGACATATTGAATGTTGGAAACAATATAAGTAAAGCTGGAACACTTTTTAAAATTGTTGAGGAATCAAGTTTTTAAAGGTTTTCTTAGGATTTCGGACCTGAGGAATCAAACTGGATGATTTATGATTTGTTATATGAAAACTAATAGAATAGAACCCATTTGTATCATTGTATCTAATGCATGAAAGGTAAGACGAATAAAATCCGATCCCATTCCCTTTAAATATAAACTCTCTTTTAATATCAACACTATTTTTATATGTTGTTGGAGTTTTATGCACACAATCAATATGAAAATGAACCTGAATTTTGCTACATTTATTTAAATTGAGTATCAAAGTTTCTAGTCTCTTGTGGAACAACACTCGATTATATTGCAGCTGATGTGGTTAAACTTGCCATGATAAGAACCAATTCTAAAAAACACTTAATAAGAAGATAGATTGAGACAAAAAAATAGAGAACCAAAAAGAGAGATTTAGAGGGGGATTTTACAAGAGAAAACACAAGAATTATTAGATCAACAACACCCGAAGGATAAGATTTCTAGGGATTTAGAGTGAGAACTCTTCTCAGGTTTCTTGAATCTTTCTTTTATTTTCATTAGGGATTGTTTCTGATGTTGTGTACCTTCATAGATATGAATTGCGTTGTAATCTTGTGTATGGGTAACTAAATTGTAATCTTGGGATTATGGAGTAATTGTGTGATGTATCGAACCTAGATTCCTGATTTTCTTAATTATGGCATTTTGTTTTCTATTCAATTTCATGAGTTCTTATTGCTTTTAATGATTCAGAGATGAACTTAAATGATCTTAGGCGTATAGGATAATCGAGAGATTAGCGATCGTTTGAAAGCATGAAATTGAACCTGTAATTTTAGGTTACGAAAGTAGGTGAAATCGTTTCAGGAATTAATGATTTTCATTGGGCTTAATGAACTCAAATAGCAAATTGAACAGTGTTCTTTGGTAATCGAGTGCGTTTGTAAAGTTTCGAGAAGAGATTACTATTTAATCTAGGAAATATCCCTTAGAATCAGAACAATGTAATTGAGAAAGGATCGAATTTGGATAGGTACGTTGCATAAGAACCCCTTAACTCCCAAGAGTCCTTCACTAATCTTGAAACCAAAAAGAATTAAATTTCCTGTCATATTTTGCTGCTATTTAATTTAGTGAAAATTCTTCATTGTCAACAAATTTTCTAGATAATTGAATTACTGTTAAAACCAGAACTTAGGCACAATCCTCGTGGGAACAATCTTATTTATTACTTCGATAAACCGTATACTTGTAAAATGGCTATCACACTGTATAAGAAGGGTTATATATATATATCCATGCATTGTTGTTTCCTTATTGAACACTATGTATATATAAAATTGTGGTTATGAATAATAGAGCCATGGATTGATCTATATGCATCGATACAGATTTATGATGGGTTGATGGGAAACCACTAGGCACCTTATGTCTTGGAACTGTTAAGATACTTGAGTTATGAATTGATATGTCTAGGAACTATTTAGGATACATGATTAATGGTGCTTTATATGGAATGTACCATACTACCACATTTTATATGTGAAAATGCTTAAATCATATGTTAAATGATGCATAAACTAGGCGATTATGTGATATGAGGTAGCAATTAAGAAATTAACTTGTTAGGGTTGCGAACAAGTTTGAAATAAGCATAGTGAAATATTGGTATGGTGCATTGGTGCCAGAACCCATCCAAATTGAATTTCACATATGGGGTAAAATAGGTATTTTTAACATAAACCTTCTGATGCACATGAAATTCAACTAGAATGGAATTTTGACATAGGACTTGAACCATTTGTTTAGAAATTGTATGTACTAGCTTGTGGTAAAACTTGGTATTATTTGTATGAGATTTGGATAGATTGAGTACATGGGTAAATTGATTTTTTTAAAGAAAAGATGCATTTTCTACTACAGCTAATAATTCTAGTATGGAAGTTCTGCATTTTGCTACACCAAGAATTCTCTATGTCAAATTAGCCTTTTCTTTATTCATAAAAGTTATAGGTATTTGAACTATGAAGGTGTAACCACTGGATTCACCTCAATTATAGTTCAATATTTCAAGTTATGCATAAAATACTCTAACATGTCCCAATTGGAAATTCCCCATATGGCATATCTGAACAATGTTTTACTAAGGATAATCTAGGTAGAATTAGCTTTTCTTTCCTTTATAAATGTTATAGGTATCAGAGCTATAGAGGTGTACCCACTGGATTCACCTTAATTGGAGTTTTGTAGCTTAAGTTATGCGTAAAATACCAAATCTTGTGCATTAAATGAAAAAAAATGAATTCTAAAAATTTAGGGGTTTTCTTTTTGGTTTATTATTTGAATTTAGGTGTTACAAATATTGTGTGTGAAAAAAAGGAATTTGGGTTCTCATTAGATTTGTTTAGTTGATTATGGTTAGTTTAGATGAGTTTTGGTTGTGGCTTTGATGATCTGGATGGATGCTTATGGTTTGTGCATGGATTAGGATAATACGTCGTTGATTGAGGGGAGTTGTTATGTATGGCTAAGATGTGATATGCTCGTAAATGTATGAATATATCGCGTAGTATAAAAGATTTATCATTTTTCTTAGGATTGTGTGCTCAAGTACCAATGACTGGGATTTTAATTATCTAGATAGGAAAAAATCAAGTGCGATTGCTTAAGAAATAAAAATACTGAAATCAAAATGTTGCAATAGAATAACTTTTGAGATGAAGTTCAATTATGCGTATCCTAGTACTTAAGGTAGTGAAACTAGCTTGTATCGACAAATAAAAATTTTCTTATTCCTAAAACTTATGTTCTCATGGCAAATTTTCCTAATAATTTAGTTTCCTTATTTTGGAGCTCCACTAACATATGAAATTCATAAAGAACAACACTTAATTTGAAAACTTAGTCCATTAACATTCAATGAAAATTCCAAGGCTTTTAAAGGATTAAGTCACTTTTGCAATTCTAACCCTAGGTTCAAATTACGTAAATTGAATAATTAGGTTCACTTCTTAGTGTTTCCCTAATTATTTAAGAATTATTTTAGCCTATCTCTAGATCATAAAATGCATAAAGATAATGTAATTTGAAGAGAAACATAAATTTTATTAAGAAGAATTAGGATAATGAAATCAATACATCATTAGTTCACCCCTAAATCCCAGGAATACAAATTTAGCCACTCATAATTGAGAGAAACAAGCTACATAAAATGAAATTCAGAGTTTTACACAAGAAATATATAAAGGAAACTCAAACTAACTAATGGAATTTCAACATTCTTGACAAATCCT
Organism: Clitoria ternatea; assembly: GCA_037962975.1. Classification (NCBI taxonomy): domain Eukaryota; kingdom Viridiplantae; phylum Streptophyta; class Magnoliopsida; order Fabales; family Fabaceae; genus Clitoria; species Clitoria ternatea. The sequence goes on along the minus strand of CM075674.1, from coordinate 98,781,080 downwards.
TCCTTGACAAGCCTTCGTTCCCCTTTGATTCCTTGCAAGAATTCCTTTCCCAAGCCTCTCAATGGTGCTTTATGTCCAATGTGATGAGGACACCCCTTACCAATCAGGGGCACTTCAAGGAATAGGAGGGCCAATGATAAGATCCAAGGCCAAGAAGACCAAAGCCACCTTACAAAGGCTAATTCTCACCCTCCTAGAAGACATAACCAAAGAGCCACAAAGGACATCCAAACTTACTCATTTGATCATGTGGAAGGATGAACAACAGAGGGCCTAGCACAAATGGCCTAGCCTCAAGAATAGGGTAGTGTAGGACTTGAATGACCTGTGTTCAAATCCTACCTAGACCCATTTTTCTTTATTTCTTTTTCCTTTGTAAGTTTCAGTTTTTGCAACTATATTTCAGCATTGTCCCACTAAGACTTAGTGGTGGGCGGTTACCCTTGTTTTTAGGTAGTGGAGTAGTGTGTCTTTTGTCTTGTTTAGCCAAGTTATACAAAACTGAATGGAGGTGAGAAAAACGGACAGAAAGTTGATTAATGAATTTTTCTAAGTTTTGTAAACTTAGTGGTGAGTGTGATGCTCTTGGTCCTTGTGTGAAGCAAGGTTGATTAGCCATGCACTAGTGTGACACTTGTGTATGAATGCTAGTCCATTATGGAGGTGTGATGCTGTCCATCTTTATCATTTTATTTCATGCGTTTTTGTTTTTATTCTACCCTTGTCTTTCCATTGAATTTTAAAAAGAATTCTGAACTCTAAAAGAATTAAAACAAAAAAAATCAAGGAACCTTAGTTCAATTGCCAAGTTGCGTTAGTTGACATGTTATTGCGTTATCTTCCATTACAGTGAGCAATTGAAAATCACGTGTGAATGAGTTAGCTTGAACCTTCAATCTTTCATGGAATCTAAATCCTAACAATCTTGGTCAAGTTGCAAATGAATTTCTGGTCCTTATAGCAACCATAACTTTCTCAATTCAATCTTCACTCTAGATTTCACCATTTACCTTGTATTGTGTACGTTTGGTGTGTCTTCTCCCTTTTTGTGGCAGCCGTTCAAATCATCTAGAAATCAGCCCTTGCCGGTCCTCAACAAGATCCACATCATTTAGTATCAAAGCTCTTGGAGTCAAGGGCTTAAAATTTCTTGGACAGCACCCAAAAAGGTATTTCGAATTCCATCATCTTCAATTAATCCATTCTGATTCTAAATGCCTAAAGTTGATAATTAGGGCTGTGAAAAGAAAAGGAAAATTGTCAAAAAAAAACAAAAAAAAATAAAAAATGTATCCTAAATGTTTGAATCTTGCATGTCTTTGCCTTTGATTCTAGTCTAACTCTAGTATTGTTTGTGCGTCTTTTGTATGTCTTTGCCTTTGATTCTTGTCCAACTCTAGTATTGTTTGTGAGTCTTTTGTATGTTTTTGTCTTTGTTTGTAGTCCAATTCTAGTAATTGTTTGTGTGTCCTTTTTGGTGTCTTGTTTTGTTGGCTTCTAGTGATAGGATCATATCTCTATTTGCCATCATTAGCATATTGCATTAGGTGGAGCATTTGTGTGTGGGCTGAACTATACTTGTGACTCTCAAGGATTAAATAGCATCAAGAGTGGTAAAAGGCTAGAGTGAAAATTACATTACTAGAAAAAGCCAAAATTTGAGTGAAACACTTGAGAGAAATTATTTGTGAGGTCTAAACAGCAGTTGTTATAATTGTTTTTTTCACCTTGTATAAGTGTTTTTAGTGATGGCAGAACAGGGTGAACAAGGAGGCCTTAATCCATTTCAAATGCAAGCTCTAACTCAACATCTTGAGAGGCTATTCCGACAAGCCACTGATGAAATACATGAGAGAATTGACCAGTTAGAGAATGAAAGGAGAAGTCCAAGGAGGCATGGAGGAAGAATGCCAAGACATGAAGAAGATAGGAGGACTAGGGAACAGTGGAGCAATCCCCTTCAAGGGATAAAACTAAACATTCCTTCTTTTGCAGGCAAAAATGATCCGGAGGCATACTTGAATTGGGAGCTTAAGATCGAAAACGTATATGCTTGTGGAGAGTTTGAGGAGGAGCAAAAGGTGAGATTGGCAGCCGCTGAGTTCTCACACTATGCCTTGGTATGGTGGCATAAACTTCAGAGGGAGAGGCAAAGAGATGGAGAGCCACCAGTGAGTACTTGGGCAGACTTGAGGAGATTGATGAGGAAGAGGTATGTGCCTGCCTCCTATGAGAGAGATTTGAAGTTTAAACTTCAAAGACTCACTCAAGGGAGTCGGAGTGTGGAGGAGTACCACAAGGAGATGGAGATGCTAATGCTCCAAGCCAATTTAGAAGAGGATCCTGAGGTAACTATGGCTAGATTCTTAGCTGGTTTATCTACTGATATTCGTGATGTTGTAGAGTTGCAGGAATTCATTGATATGGATGACCTTGTGCATAAGGCCCTTCAAGTAGAAAGGCAACTCAAAAGGAAGGGAGCTACAAGGAGAATTGCCCCTACCCCCACATCTGGGTGGAAGGACAAAGCCAAGAGGGAGGGCTTTGGGGCAGCACCCTATTCGGCCAAGGTAGCAGGTAGCTCGGCCTTGGATGTTAAGGCCACTAAGGAGGCTGATCATAATACTTCTAAGGGTAAGGAACCAATCCCTAAGAGGACTAGGGACATTACATGCTTCAAGTGCCAAGGTAAGGGGCATTATGCCTATGAATGCCCTACAAAGAGGACGGTAGTGATAAGGGAGGATGGTGAATTGTCTAGTGAGTCTGATACACCTGAGGAGTATGAGAGTGAGGAGGGAGAGGGTGTAGAACCAGAAGTGAATGAGGGGGGATTGTTAATGGTTAGGAGGTTGTTAGGATCCCATATAGAACCCTTAGACCGAAGCCAAAGGGACAACATTTTCCACACTAGGTGTGTTGTACAGGGACAACTTTGCATGGTGATTGTGGATAGTGGGAGTTGTGCTAATGTGGCTAGTACTAGGATGGTATCCAAGTTGAATCTCCCTACCAAACCCCACCCTAGACCTTATAGGTTACAATGGCTAAGTGATGATGGAGAAATAAGGGTGAGGCAGCAGGTGGAGGTGCCTATAGTCATTGGAACTTATTCAGATGTGATCTTGTGTGATGTGGTGCCTATGGAGGCATGTCATTTGTTGTTGGGGAGGCTGTGGCAGCATGACCACAAGACTATCCATGATGGTTTCTCCAACAAAATATCATTCACCCATCAAGGAAAGAAGGTGGTACTTAAACCTTTAAGCCTACAGGAGGTGTGTCATAATCAGTGGAGATTGAGAGAGAAAATTATGAGAGAAAAAAAAGATCATGAGAGTGAGGGATTAAGTGTGACCGAGAGCTTGGAAGAGGAGAAAGAGAGAAAGGAGAGTGAAGAAAAGAGGGGAAAAATAAAAGGAAGAGAAAAGAGTGAAAAAGAGAGGAAAAAGAATGAGAGAGAGATAACAAAAGAAAGAGAAGTGAGGAAAGTGTTGCTTGCAAGGCAGCCACTCTACGTGCTGGTTTGCAAGCCTATTCTTAATACTAATCCCATTTGTTTTTCTTCATTGCCTTCTCCTATTTCTTCTCTTTTGTAGGAATTCAAGGATGTTTTTCCTTCAGACCTACCCAGTGGATTGCCACCTTTGAGAGGGATAGAACATCAGGTGGATCTGATACCTGGAGCCACCATTCCAAACCGGCCAGCCTATAGGAGCAACCCTGAGGAGACCAAGGAAATACAAAGGCAAGTGGAAGCTCTCTTAGATAAAGGTTGGGTAAGAGATTCTATCTCTCCTTGTGCTGTGCCTGTAATTTTAGTGCCTAAGAAAGATGGATCGTGGCGCATGTGTAGTGACTGTAGGAGTGTGAATAGCATTACTATTAAGTATAGGCATCCCATTCCTAGGCTTGATGATTTACTTGATGAATTGCATGGTGCAAAGTTCTTTTCCAAAATTGATTTAAAAAGTGGATACAACCAAATTAGGATTAGAGAAGGGGATGAATGGAAAACTACTTTTAAAACCAAATTTGGCTTGTATGAGTGGCTGGTTATGCCTTTTGGATTAACTAATGCACCAAGTACATTCATGAGGTTGATGAATCATGTTCTTAAAGAATTTATAGGACACTTTGTGGTAGTGTATTTTGATGACATACTTGTGTATAGTGCTGATTTAGACTTGCATGTTCATCATTTGCATTATGTGTTATCTACTTTGAGGCGAGAGCAATTGTATGCCAATCTTGAAAAATGCATGTTTTTCCAAGATCATATGGTGTTTTTAGGCTTTGTAGTGAGTTCTAAAGGGGTAGAGGTAGACCAAGAAAAAGTGAAGGCCATCCAAGAATGGCCAACACCAAAGACTGTGAGTGAGATTAGGAGCTTTCATGGCCTAGCTAGTTTTTATAGGCGTTTTGTGAGGGATTTTAGCACCTTGGCAGCCCCACTAAATGAGTTAGTGAAGAAGAATGTGAGCTTTAAGTGGGGGGAAAAACAAGAGAAAGCTTTCCAAACCCTTAAGAAAAGACTAGTTAGTGCACCCATTCTAGCATTGCCCAATTTTTCCAAGTCTTTTGAGATAGAGTGTGATGCTTCTGGCATAGGTATAGGGGCTGTTTTGCTCCAAGAAGGCCATCCCATAGCTTACTTTAGTGAAAACTAAGTGGGGCAGCCTTGAATTACTCTACCTATGACAAAGAACTCTATGCCTTAGTGAGGACCCTCAAAACTTGGCAGCACTACCTTTTCCCCAAGGAGTTTGTTATCCATAGTGACCATGAGTCTCTCAAGTATCTTAAGGGTCAAGGCAAACTTAATAAGAGACATGCCAAGTGGGTTGAGTTCCTAGAACAATTCCCATATGTCATTAAGTACAAGAAAGGGAAGGGGAATGTAGTTGCCGATGCCTTGTCTAGGAGGTATGCCCTTATTTCTATGGTAGAGACCAAATTGCTTGGGTTAGAAGTTCTAAAGGGGCTGTATGAAGAGGATAGTGAGTTCGGCCAGAAGTATAAGGAATGTGAAAAGGTGCCTAAGGATGAGTATTATAGGTTTGATGGGTTCTTGTTTAGAGAGAATAGGTTATGTATTCCCCAATCTTCCATTAGAGAGCTTTTAGTGAGGGAAGCACATAGGGGGGGTTTAATGGGTCATTTTGGAGTGCATAAGACTTATGATATCTTGCATGAACATTTCTATTGGGTTAACATGAAAAAGGATGTAGCTAAGCATTGTGAGTCATGCATTGAGTGTAAACAAGCTAAGTCTAAAGTACTCCCCCAAGGTTTATACACTCCCCTACCTGTTCCTAAACACCCTTGGGTAGATTTGTCCATGGATTTTGTGCTTGGTTTGCCCAAGTCAAGTGCTGGCCAAGATGCTATACTAGTTGTGGTGGATAGGTTTTCTAAGATGGCTCATTTTATTCCATGCAAAAAGGTCAATGATGCAAGCCATGTAGCTGAACTAGTCTTTAGGGAGATCATTAGGATACATGGCATGCCTAGGAGTATTGTAAGTGATAGGGACTCTAAGTTTTTGAGTCACTTTTAGAGGAGTTTGTGGGGAAGATTAGGAACTAAGTTATTGTTTTCTACTACTTGTCACCCCCAAACTGATGGTCAAACTGAGGTGGTCAATAGGACATTAGGTGCTATGCTTAGAGCAGTACTGAAGCAAAATTTGAAACGTTGGGAGGCTTGCCTACCCCATATTGAGTTTGCTTATAACCGTGCTGTCCATTCCACAACTAATTGCTCTCCATTTGAGGTTGTGTATGGGTTTAATCCTTTATCTCCACTTGATTTATTACCTGTACCTAACATTTCTGTGTTTAAGCATTATGAAGGACAGGCTAAAGCAGATTTTGTGAGGAAGCTGCATGAGCAGGTTAAAGCCCAGATCATCAAGAAGAATGAGAGCTATGCTAAGCAAGCCAACAAAGGTAGGAGGAAGGTGATCTTCCAACCTGGAGATTGGGTGTGGGTACACATGAGAAAGGAGAGGTTTCCTGAACAAAGGAAATCCAAGTTGCTTCCAAGAGGAGATGGTCCATTCCAAGTATTGGAGAGGATCAATGACAATGCCTATAAGATCTAAATGCCAGGTGAGTATAATGTGTCTTCTACTTTTAATGTGGCTGATTTGTCCTTGTTTGATACAGGTGAAGAAGACCCAGATTTGAGGACAAATCCTGTTCAAGAGGGAGGGAATGATGAGGACACCCCTTACCAATCAGGGGCACTTCAAGGAATAGGAGGGCCAATGACAAGATCCAAGGCCAAGAAGACCAAAGCCACCTTACAAAGGCTAATTCTCAACCTCCTAGAAGACATAACCAAGGAGCCACAAAGGACATCCAAACTTACTCATTTGATCATGTGGAAGGATGAACAATAGAGGGCCTAGCACAAATGGCCTAGCCTCAAGAATAGGGTAGTGTAGGAATTGAATGACCTGTGTTCAAATCCTACCTAGACCCATTTTTCTTTATTTCTTTTTCCTTTGTAAGTTTCAGTTTTTGCAACTATATTTCAGCATTGTCCCACTAAGACTTAGTGGTGGGCGGTTACCCTTGTTTTTAGGTAGTGGAGTAGTGTGTCTTTTGTCTTGTTTAGCCAAGTTATACAAAACTGAATGGAGGTGAGAAAAACGGACAGAAAGTTGATTAATGAATTTTTCTAAGTTTTGTAAACTTAGTGGTGAGTGTGATGCTCTTGGTCCTTGTGTGAAGCAAGGTTGATTAGCCATGCACTAGTGTGACACTTGTGTATGAATGCTAGTCCATTATGGAGGTGTGATGCTGTCCATCTTTATCATTTTATTTCATGCGTTTTTGTTTTTATTCTACCCTTGTCTTTCCATTGAATTTTAAAAAGAATTCTGAACTCTAAAAGAATTAAAACAAAAAAAATCAAGGAACCTTAGTTCAATTGCCAAGTTGCGTTAGTTGACATGTTATTGCGTTATCTTCCATTAAAGTGAGCAATTGAAAATCACGTGTGAATGAGTTAGCTTGAACCTTCAATCTTTCATGGAATCTAAATCCTAACAATCTTGGTCAAGTTGCAAATGAATTTCTGGTCCTTATAGCAACCATAACTTTCTCAATTCAATCTTCACTCTAGATTTCACCATTTACCTTGTATTGTGTACGTTTGGTGTGTCTTCTCCCTTTTTGTGGCAGCCGTTCAAATCATCTAGAAATCAGCCCTTGCCGGTCCTCAACAAGATCCACATCACAATGCTACGTGATATGATGAATCCCCTGAATATGGACCTCTTTCCCCCTTAAATACAATAAGAAACACATAAAACAAGGTTTCCTATAGAGGCGTGAACCACAACCTGGTCGTGGAGGGCTCTGCTAGGACCCTGGTTATTTTTTCTTAAATTTTGGGGAATGCACTATCCAAGCTATAAAAAATCCTTCATTTTCTTCTTCTTTTTGGCATAGCGGGCATTGCTATAGGTTGATCTTCCATATAAAAGAGGTCTTGAAACCCTATTTTACCTATAAAACTAGCAAACCGAGTAGCAAATATGAGAAGACACAAAATATTCAAGGGATTATGATGCAAAAAGACCTAAAAATTCCAAACAAAGAAGTCCTAAAATGATGTGTTTTAGAGATATATTAAGATGGTGGAAGGGTTTATGGGTGCAAGGCTTTTGTTTATTTGTGGCGGTTAAAAATCACTAGAAACTCATGTTAACCGCCACAAATATTTTTTATATATTTAATTTATTTTAACACTGCTACTATTTTTAAAAAATCCTAATTGGCATTTTATGCCACGTGTCCTCTATATGTACATCGTCTAATCCATATAAGCATCACAAGGGTAGGTTCTGTTAACTAGGTTAACGCTTGTACGGGACCAGAGGTCTATTTTTACTAAAAAAAATTAAAAAGCAAATCCATATAATTAAGTGATATATATATATATATATAGCCTTGCAAAATAGAATTTTATATTTTATTAACATATATAATCTCATTGATTTGCCATACTATATATTATGTTGGTAATCTTAAAATATTTAAGATTTTGCAAAGGTTATTTTGCATTAATTCAAAGGAGTGTACTTTAGAAGTTAAAATGCTTATATATATATAACAAAGTTAAAATGTTCCTGAGTTGTTGGAAGTTCCATAACATAAGTGCGATCATAAACATATGCATGTTTCAAGTTCCCACTTTTCCTCCTCTTTTCAAACTCACGGGCTCCATGAAATGGTTATGTGAAATGGTTATGTTTTAAAGTTGTAATAAGAGGAACTAAGGATGTCCCATTGACGTTGGACAGCCCTATGCTGCCATTGATTTCTGTTTTAGAGATTTTAAGGTTTGAGGTCTCTAATTCTCCTAAAAATTCAGCATTTCCATTGTTCCCCACTTTGTGTAATTGTTGAATCCTAGATTAATTGTCATTGAACAGAAAATTCAGAGTTGTTTCGGAGTGAATCCAAGTGGGTTTTTGAGTATTGAAGCCACTCAGAGGTTGTAAGGTAGAAAGAGTTCCTTTCTCCTTCAATTTTCAGTAACACAGACTATTCATAATATGTGTGGTTGCTGAAATTCTATGCATTTAATACAGAACAGCTTTTGGGAAATTAGTTTGGAGGCAATCAGTTGGCCTCCGGTGTATCAAAAACATTGAAGGAGGATTACTAGTCGAATAATAAATAGGGATTTAACTCCGGGGTTATGGGTTCGACCAAAATTATTTAATTATGTGTGTTGGCAATGTTTTCAAATTATTGTTTAGCATAGAAAGAATGTGGAATGACCTTGAATTCTTATGTTAATGTGTATTATGGTGAGTAAGAATTCTATCATGGTTAATTTAGACTTCGTATTAACTTATGATTGATAATGTATAGTGTTTGATGTTATATAAGAATGTCTGAAACATGTTGTGAAGTGGCTATATATACTGAACGTGTAAGTGATGGCATATAATTTTGGATGAGAACAAGTGATATTACACAATTCAACTATTAGCTCTAACAATTATGATTGAGAAAAGTTAAATGATGTGAATTGATGCTAATTGACCTTATGGCGTATTTCTGGTAATTGATTTGAAAGTTATGCTCATTTGTTTCATTAGTGAACTGATGATGAAATATACAAATTATAAGATGTGAGGTAATGTTATTGATGGATGATGATTGTGAATTGAATATTATGAGATGGTTTAGAAAGAGTAGGCTATGATGTTAAGTTGAATTATTGATATGCGTTATGATTTGCATCATATGCATTATGCATTTTCATGACATTATATGCATTTCTAGCACTACAATTTGCTGAAGAGGCTGTCATGATATAGTGTTATGATTCACTGTATAGTCTATAGCATGTTGCCTATGAGGCTACTATTTATAGTGCTACGATTCACTGAGTAGTCCTTGAGCACCACCACTTATAGTGCTATGATGCACTGTATGGTTGCTCAGGGTGCCATCGCTTATAGTACTGAGATTCACTATGTGGTTACCCAGACACCCCTTCATTATAGTGCTTTGATTCACTGAGTAGGTTGTCCTGGCACTTGCTTGTGTTATTAAGTTAGATCCATATTTTATTGTTTTTATACACAATTGAAAGAAAAGATTTCAAAGACCATGACATGCATAAATTGCATTGATGAGTATTGAGAGATGTGTATAGTTGATGGATGCTTAGATGAAATTATGGAGATGTTTGATTTGATCCTTAGAAGCCTTAGTGCTTATGTTATTGAGGATAGTTGAGTTTGCTTTCGTATAGATAACATGTTTATTTTAGTAAAGTAATATCTTCATGCTTATTCAATGATGAGAAAATTAAAGTGAATACCTTGCTATTGAATTGCTATTTATTATTTGATTAGTACTTATCCCTTTAAATTATGGACATTTCATTAAATATGTAGGGGGACGATTTGCTTAGAGATCCGGAGGCGAAATTGCATTGTATAACCATAATGGACGTATCTAAATGTGTAGATATAAGTTGTCGTGATTGGTTTAGTTTGAATGTTTCAAATAACTTTAATGTTGGCATATCTCCTTTGATAACATGGAATATAAACTTGAAATGCATTTTGATGAGTGGTGACTGATTTGGTATTATGGCCTGTGATTTTGATGAAATTGGACATTGAGCCATAGGTGTATATATATATATACATATATATTTGATATTTGAAATTCATAGGTAGGTTGATATGTTGACTGGAATTATGTAGTATGCAATTGACATTACGAGCTCAGCCATAGTGGAAGCTTGTGTAGTTTCATCGGAATGCATATATGTATATATAGTTGTGAATAACGTAGTCTTGAACATTTTTATGATCCTATCGCTGGTATATATGCATGTTTTGAATTATGGAGTTAGGACTACGTGATGACTAGTTGGAACTTAGACTTGGATGCCTTTGATGATTCTCGCTCAAGCTAAATCAGTGTCTTGCTTAAGCAAGCTAATTTATGCTCAAGTGATATTTGATTCAATTTTTGCTTCCTTCACAAAAGTTGTATATAATTTCATCATGGTTGTTTTGCCACCAAAATCGCGTCAATCGGAGGTCGGTAACCCGAGTTATGCCCAAAATACTACAGGTTGTTCAGGGTGAAGTTTTCAGATGGACTGGTTCCACAATTTCACGAATTGGGTAACCTTAGGGGCATAATTGGCCCTCAATTTCTTCATAACAATTGTAGGTAATTAAGTTATGGAGGTGTAACAATTGGATTTACCTCGATTGAAGTTGCGTAGCTCCGATTTAATGCAAATTACTAAGCAGGGTGAAAAATTTTCTTTGAGCAATTTTGGAACTCCCAAGCTTAGGCTATGTTTTTAGGGACTCGTAGAGTCACGTAGGGCAATCCTAGGACGGATGTAAAATTTTTGAAAATTTTCCCTATAAAATCATAAAGCAAATGAATTATGATAAGAATCTTATTTAATCAAACTAATTAATATTGAACTCAGACTGGAGTCTGACACCCCCTCTTATAGTTTTTGAAAATAAAAACTAAACATTTTTATCTTTAATTTTATCCTTTGAGATGTTCAATTTCTCTTAAACATATAAATATTTGGCTGTTTTAGGTTTGAATTTTTTAAAAATAAATTACCCAAAAAAATATTTAATGATAATTTACAAATATCGTATGTATTAATTATACTTAGTATTATTGATCAAATTTTAGTGTTGGTTAAAAATATAACAAAAATGAAAATATATTTACTTAATAGTAAAAGAAGAATGTTAATTTAATTTATTCTGAAATCTCAAAAGACATTTTATAATGCAAAAATGTATTTTATAATCTCAAAGATTCAATTTATATACTCATAAACTAGTTTTATAATTAAAAGAGAAGTTATACGACTGAATGAGATTCTTTTATAAGCACGTATAGTAATTATTGGTTTTAGAATGAAGATGTAAAATTTTTTATGGAAATAAATAGTTAAAATATTTTACTTTTAAATGCATATTTTAATAAAGCAACTCAATGCAAACAGTATACTTCTTTTACACAATAACATGTTTTTGTGTCGTGTGTGTGGAAATAGTAGATTATAACAATACATGTGGATGGTTTTAAATAGACGATGAAGATATATAAGACTAAAATATCAGTCTTGTTTTATCTTCCTGTTAACCGAAAAAATAATCGAAAGCATCAACTTTCCATTCATACATGAGCAGAAAATTAGGAGGGATCGAAAACATTTAATTTTCGTGGGACAAACAAAAAACTTTTTTCCTAAATTGGCGCGAAAGTTGAGTATGATAGTGCTCTTGCTTTCCTTTTATTTTTGTTTTGTTTTTACTTTTGTTTTTATCTTTTTGTAACACGAACAATCAAAATAAACAAGTTAACATACATATATTCTTTTATATTCCCTTGAATCTTAATTTTATTATTTACCTTTTTTTCAATGTCAATTTAGTCTCGTTTTTCTAAATGTAACATCCTAGTTTGGAATTATTGGAATAAATTAATGCTTCTAAAACTAGATAAATTAATCTAAATAGACTAGCCTAATTAATTGAATTGAATTCACTTTTATTCCTTTTTCTAACCTTTTCTTCTTTTTCCAATTTCCACTTCTTCCTCCATTTTGTTTTCTCTTGTGGCTTCTCCCCTTGCGCGTGTCATCTTCCCTCTTCACAGCATCATCAGTTTCATTTTCATCTTCATCCTCCATGTCATGTTCATCTCCTCTAAGCCATTGATTTCATGTTGGGACATTAAGGTAAGCATAGGTGCTTTAGTTTCTTCTTCTTCTTCTCCTTCACTTGGCCATGCATGAGATTGACTCCTTTTTCTCTTCAAGCTAACTGTATCTGCCATTGAAGGAACCAAGGGGAACTTAAAGTGATCATATTTTGAGCTTAAAAGGTAAATCAAAGCAGTAGTTGCATCCTTGACACTTTCGGCCATGCTAGGCATGCACCAATTGCTTCATTTACATCATTTTGACCTTGATTCATGTTGAGCAACAATTTGAAGTTGAATTCGGAAGGAACCGAAAAGGGTTTTAAGTGCCGAAAGTGATACGGGGTGCCTTCGGCTAGTGGGGGTGCATTATGGTAAGTCAAAGCCTATTATAACTATAGTGAATTGATGAATTTATCTCCGAACTATATAATAGGTAGTGAAAGGGTTATTAAAATAATTGTTATTAATTTTAGGAATTATCAGGTTAAGGAATCGGTAATCAGGGACGTAACCAGAGAGCGATTTGGAACAGGAGTCTTAGATTCTAAGTAGGTGAGGTATTATATATTTTAAATGCATGAGTTATGAACGGATATGAGATATATTAGTAATTATTGATGATGAGATTAATTATGATTTGTAATGAATGTGTTAAAATATATCTCCAAAATGGTTAATTGGTAATTGATATGATTTAGATGTGTGTTGATGGAATTGATTATGATTCCGTTCATATAATGGATGTTGAATGTTGCATGAGATGGAAACAGATGACTATGTATGATATTTGATAATTGATTGATGAATTACCATTGGATTGGTTTCTTGTGTTTAACTTATGGTTATGTTGGAATAATGCATAGGATTGCATGACGTAAACTTGGGATAGCTTAATTAATTATGTGAATTGATTTTCACTAATGGGATTTACATAAGGACGCATACAGAATTGTAGGGTTCTTGTGATGCCGGCCCAGATGGGAGGGCGACCTTTGGATAGGCACATACCCTGTGGTGGTTTCTTCGGAATCCACGGACGCCTTTGAGTGGGAGTGGGACTCAAGGCCAGCCCGTAACACCGTTGTTGATTTACCGCTGTCATTGAGAGTGACTGGTGTTACAAGTGGGTGAGCGGTTTGGTACCCATAAAATAGTTGAATAAGCTGAGGCAATTTTTATATACTGCAGTATTAATCCCATCATTAGAGTCGGATCTGCATGCATTTGTATTTATGCTGTGAGGCAACCATTGTGATATTGAGAGTCTATGAGACAACTATTGATGATGATTGAAATTGTGTTAATAATATCTTTGATGATATGATTATGTATTATGAGTTATGTTAAATGACAAAAGATGATTTGATGATGAATATGTTGTCTAATGACTTATATAGATAGTGTGTTGAACTGGATTAACTGAATGAAAGGAATTTGTGACAAATCTCGTCCTGTATTTGTCATTTAACATATATTTATGCTCACCCTTGCACCAATTTTTATAATGCAATGAATCTAAATTGTAAAGAGGATTGATATAAGTTTGGAAAGCTTGGTGGATGAATCCTAAGATGGATCCATATGTATATATGGAAATATTGTATAGATTTTGATGTCAAAGCTTTAATTGGCTTTTTTTTGGATACTGTATAGTTGATTTAGATGTCTAAGAACCTCATTGAAGGTGTACAACTGTTTTGATACCTATAGTGTGATATATTGAGATATGAAGTAATATGATGAAATCTATATGATTATGCCCAGGAATTATATTACATGTGGATATGCTATTGAATTGTTTATGGGCAGATTTTGCTTGTTGGCATTGAGCCTAGAATGTCATAATTGTTAAGTGTATGATAATGAATGCAGTGTAGCATTGAATTTTTAATGATTTACTTTAAGGAATTGTGAAGATTATGCATAATTAAGGAACTAGATAGGCTTGATAGATCCTATATGGTATTTGAAATGTGTGAGATTTGGTTTGGTCTCATTTGGATGCGATTTGAGTAACACACATATCTCATTTTTTGGAATGTTAAGGTGTGGTTAGTGTCCACAGATCATAATTAGTGGGAAATAGCTTGTGTCAAAAATTGATAGCATTTATAGGTCAAATGAGGAATATAGGATGCAAGGAAATTGGCCTAGGGGCCATATTGCTACAAATCTCGCTCAAGTGAGATTGGGCTTGCTTGAGCAAAACTTTGAGTGAATTAGAGGTTGGTTTCTAGGTAAATATTCCTCAAGCAGGGATAATCTCGCTTATATGAAATTAAAAGTGAGGATTCTAGAGAATTTTTGCTCAAGCGATATATTTTTCGCTCAAGCTAAAGGATTTTTGCTCAAGCTAAAAAATTTTCGCTTGAGCTAAAAAAAATCCTTTTTAATAACTGTTACATTTTGAGTGGTATCAGAGCATTTAGGTGCTTACACTAAACATTCTCAAAGTATTCTCGTATGTTAGCTTAAATGATGCAAGTTTATCATAAACTTTTGTTATAGATAAATTATGGGTAAAATTGATATAATTACGTATCTTTTATGCTTCCTATCAATGTTTTAAAAGTTAGACCGATGAAGACACTGATTCACAGTTTATTGGTCCAGTTATGGTTGAACCATAGTTGAATCAGTGATAATAAAATATATATTTTTTATATAATATAATTCTTGATATATTAACAATAAATTATATAAAAATTAAGTTAACTAAAAATCATATTACTTGTTTTATAGGATAAAGAATTATAATAAACAAAAGATAATATGTAAATATTATGAGTCTTTTATTCATTTAAAAATATTTTAGAATAGAATTTTTTAAAATAAAAAATGGAAAAAACAATTTTAAAAATTTGGCTAGTTCAACCTCGGGTTTTAGTACCGACTTTCAACCAGTATTGACTGATTCTGGTCGATGTTAACTGGTTCTTAACCAGTTCTGAAATGTCCCAATTTTCTTACTTATCTTGATCGGTACCCTAACTGATTTTTGATTCAACCTGTCGAACCAGCTAATCCGTTCTAGTTTTCACAACATAGGTTCCTACTGTGAAATGTACAAATATAATTTATACTGATTCTTATAATAGCCGATTTAAGAAAACAATAGACTTCCGTTAGTTTTATATCTAAATGGAATACTTTGAGAATGTTTTAAAGCACAAGGATTATTTAACATAAAGAGTTGTAAAGGATCTAATCATAAAAAAATATAAAGCACTACACATATATTTTCATCAATTAGAAAAGCTAAACTATGTGAAACAACCCTTGGAATTAGGCAAAAATGGGATCTCCCCTTAGAAGATTTACTTTTTCATTTTGTTAAAATGCCCTTAAAATATTTTTAACATTTGTAAAAGGTTCTTACTGTCAAACTCTGTCAGTTAAATATTAAAGTGACCAACCATTAATTATCTCAGCACTAATAGGTGTAATTTTTTAGAAAAAGATGCTTATTGTCCGATTTTTTATTTAACCATAAATAGAAACATCATTCATCCATCATCTTCAACCCATTAATCACCCACCATATAACCGTCACTTTTGGATCCATTCACCATTACAACATCGAAGGCCAAACCACACCACCCATCCCCCACCTCAAATCTCAACCAAGTGAACCCCAAATAGGCCACCACCTCCTACCTATATTAACCATCAAACAACCTAACTACATCCACCAAAATATTACCAAATCAATAGATTACATTAACCAAACCAAAAAGAAAAAGTTCAAGATATCCTAAAAAGAACTCACTTGAACAAATGAGGAATTGTTGTCATGGCTTCTTTGTACAAAAGAATAATTAAAACTAAAAAGCAGTGGAAATTAATAAGTTAAGTACTTTGAATTCAAAATTATTTTAGATTTTTTTAGTTTCAACAAAATTCTATGACAAATTCTATTACAAGTGAACATTTTTAAGGTTTATGATTTCAACAAAATTGCTTTGCATTTGTTTGGTATCAACATCCACCATAAACCCTTAACCATGAAAACCCAACATCAATAAATCATATATTATAGCAATGAAGAACCATCTCACAATGGGCTAGGCCTAAAAAAATGAAAGGAAAAGAAAAGATGGGTTAAGACACATTTGTATGTGGCATGGTGCGGTGTAGTGGAGACGGTGGTGAAATGAGGCAATAGCGCCGTGGTTTAGTGGTAACGAACAGAGGAAGTTACGAAGACATACACCATACGATTACTAAGTTAATAGAGGTTGTAGTTCACGTGGCATAGTACAGAGAGAAACAGCCTGAAGAGTTTGCACGGAGGTTAGTTGCTGAGGGGGTGTGGCTTGCAAAGGAGAGTGAATCTGAAGGTGGTGATTGCTAGTGAAATAAGGATTTCATATATTAATTTGTGTAGTGTGTGAGAGGATAAGATAAAGAAGAATAAGGAGAGGAAAAGAAAGATAAGGTGTAAGGAAGAGGAAAAGGAAGAATAGAGGAAGAAGACGAACAAGGTTGAGGCGAAGATCAGTAGGACACATGTTAGTGCTGAGAAGATCAATTCTTAGCCACTTTAGCACTTACTTGACAGAGTTTGAATATTTTATATTATAAAAAATATTAATAAGGGAAGAAAAACATAAAAAACTATAGGGACAAAAACTATTTGGTAATTTTATAAGGATGAAAAACATATTTAACCCACAAAAATATTAATAAGAGATGAAAAAACAAATAATTTCTTTTTAGTGGAAAAAATGAAATTGATAATTTTACAGGAATGAAAAACTTATATAATCCTTCTCAATATATAAGTGAGTTGATATCAGACCATAATCAACTAAAGTTTTTGGTTTTTTTTCTCAATTGCAATCCTTATTACGTATTTATATTTTTCCATGTTACTAAGAACCATGAGAAGTTTAACACTACCAAATATATGTATCATTTTTTAGTAATATACAATAGTGGTCTGTCCAGTATGAGGGGACAAACTTTCAGTGTAAGGTACCGAGTTTATGTATCTGATATCTTACACTGATCCAATGAGGATATGATATTATATCTTTGAATCTGATGAGATCTCAAGATCTTGATGTATTCTATCCAACACACGTCGATATCTCGTGTTGTGGGACGAAATAGGGTATCACCAACAAAGACACTTTGACACTCAAGTTAGTACAATATCAATATCAATATCAAGGCCCAAGTATTAGAGCTGATTGAATGTACCTCATGCATAATAAATAAGTGGTATTTATAAGAGTTGAGTAAGGATCTTATCTTACATAACCTGTGTCACTACGTTTCCATAAAATGCGGGAAAAGTTGACACTGGTGTGGATATTCCTTACACATATACAGGTGTTGGCCATTATACCCCCAATATGTTCCTGAACCTCTATTTGATACTGGATCATATTGATATCAACTATCAGAGTTCTGGATGGGAATGATGTTGTATGGGTCATTCAGATACCATTGTGGAAACTTATATGCTGGTATGAAGCTGCGTCATACCGAATACTACTTTCTTAGTGTCGGTATGGCCCTTAAAGTTCCTAGGCAAGTATCAGACTTAGACCATTTGTCCTCAGCCTGTCAAAGTGACTTTAGAGTTCCTTCGATAGGCTGACGTGCATACTTTCTAATATTTTACTTGTGCCTAATATGGGAAATAGTGTGATGAATTTGTTTCAAAAGTGTTACTAGTATAATTAACTTTTGTACCAAAATGCTCTATCTTTTAGGGCTGAAATTTGACAATAACACATGTAAAAGAAAAGTCTGGTTTGAAAAAGAAGTAAATGATTATTACTGGACCAGACCCCAGATTACGTTATTATTTTCAGACCTTGAATTTGTTAACAACATACATCAAAAAACTTAAACTAAATGAACTCTGCAAGTGTGTGATCTAATCTATGTATTTAAGTATTTCAAGTTTTATAGTGTACAACTTATAAGACAAATGGGGGTCTATAAAATCAAAGCTTGATCTTTTAACGTTTGGTGCATAATCAAAAGTCAGTGTGAAGAAGCCTCAGTCTTATGATTCTGTAGTAACAAACTTCAAACTTTTACGCATCAAAAATTGCAAAATAAGAATGTTACTCTAGAAGTACAAAATACAACATTCTGAAATCTATTTTGGTAATGCATTGGAACTTAATCTCTTATCAAGAAATGTGTGCTTATTACTAAAGAGAATAAGAGACAAATCAGTAGAGCAACTAAATTCAGGGTTTCAAATTCCTTAACATATCAACTCTGCGTAAGTCAAGAAAAGCTGAATAAAGTCAGCATGTGTGTCAATTACAATCAGAAAGAATTAAGCATTGACTTCTGCATGATTGCTTGAACAAATGAAGCCAACAATTAGCTTTATTTTTTGGAAGATGCAAAGGATACCTGATTCATGCAAGAGTTGAAGTCCCCATCTACTAGACTCTTGAACATCCTTCAGATTATTAAAGGTCTGGTACATGAGCTCAAAAAAAACTCCTTCATAGGGTTTCCAACATTCATATCTCTTTTTAAGATCACTTACAAAGAAGATTGATTCAAAGAAGTGTGGAAAACTAACAGAGAGAAGCCTTACTTGCATACTTAGTCTATGTGATTAAATTCTTCTCAAGTCTCTTCTTAGTTTTTAAAGATAAAGACCTTCTTTGTTGTTCTTCTTTTGGCAGACCTTGGTCTCTTGTCTTTCATAAATTAGTGTATTCATTCTTCATTGTATATCCTTATACACTAGGTTCTGTGAGATACCACTTACACTCTTATTCAAATTTGTATTGTGTAAAGTCTGGTGAGTTACCAGCCTTAGTTTTTGTGGGAAATAGTCTTGGCCTGAAGAGGCTTTCAAAAGAATACTTGGGTTATTAAGCCAAGAATGGCTCTGTGAAAAAGAATACTTTAGTTTAAGCCAGGAGTGGTTAGAGTTAAGAATATTTGTAGCCCTAATCTGGTGCTATTATTGCAAAGAATATTTTACAACATTGGAAATCCTTCAAGTTAGAAGGGATTGGACGTCGCTTCTGTGTTGGAAGTGAACCAGTATAAATTCTTGGTGTTGTTTCCTTTCCTTGCTCTTTTTAAGTGTGCTTTTTCAAAGTCTGATTACTTGCGTTCAAAGGTTCATAATTTTGTAAAAAGAGTCCAAGACTTATTCAACCCCCTTTTAAGTCTGACTCTGAACCATCAATTGGTATTAGAGCTTGTCCTTTGGGTTGATCACTCCCTCGAGTGAAAAGGATAAAGGTTCATGGCATCTTCTCAGAGTAATCAGTTAATTACAGAAGACTCATATATCAATAGGCCACTAACTTTCTTTGGAGAGGACTACCTGTCTTGACCGGGATCGCGGTGGCACGGCCGACCCTCGAAAAATGGTAAAATGGGTTTTGAAATCCTTTCGAAAAACAGGGAGTCGCCACCAATATTTTTAAGGACAAAATACCAGAAAAACCTTTGTTAAAGCACTGGTCAATAAAGAATGAGATTTCAAGTTTGGGAGTCAAATTACAGGTGAGGAAGGTATCAGCACCTCACAACTATCCGTTATAAAATGGTTACCTCAAATTGAAAGCGCATATTATTGGTAGCCTAGAGATTATATTAACTTCTTTAAAAATGAACAAATAAAACAGACCAAAAAGCTTGAAATAAGATCAATAGGACGTCTCATCCAAATTAATCTTAAATCAAACAATTTAATTAAATAGTTACAGTAAAATTCCAAACAGTGACTGTAAGAAATCAAACAGTACAGTAAGAAAACAAACAGTAACAGTAGAAGACTAAATAGTGACATTAAAAACCAAACAGTGACAGTAAGGATTTATAGGACGTCCCGTCCAAATTAACCTTAAATTGTAACATAAAATAGAGATTAAAATAAGGTTAAATAAGATAAGATAAAATAAAGTTAATTAATCAAAACAAAAGATTAACAGGACGTCTTATCCAAATTAACCTTTTTCTATAAGAAAAATAAAATATATTGAAAATATTGGGAAATATGATGAGATCAACAAGAGGTCTCGTCTAAATTAATCCCATTCAAAATATTATTATTTAAAGAATAACGACATGTTGACAAATTGAAAAGGTTGATAAGACGTCTCGTCTAAATTAACCTTCTCATGATAAAACAATTTTAAAATTAAGCAATAATAATATAAATTTAATCGAGGTGAAACAAATATAAAAAGAAAATGAAAGTGGGCCCGATAGGAATTGATTCCCGCTTATACGTATTCTCGCGCTTTCGAGAAATTAGGGTCACGTAGTTCTTAGATTCTCAATAAAGTAAATATACAACTTGCAATTTTAAATACTCAAAATATTTTTATGTTTCTTTTTTAAATTAATTCTTAAAAAATAAGAAAATTAATTGATTAAGGAAAGCTTCTTGCCTAATGGAAGAACAAAGGGGGAGAATTGGAGACTGAAGAGGAATTGCTTATCTTCGTTAATTTAGAGAAAGGGGGGAGAAGGAACAAAGGAGGAAGTGCTTCTCCCTCTGTTGGTGTCTATGAAAGAACAAAGGGGAGAAATGGAAACTGAAGAGGAACTACCTACTTCTCTTCATTTGTGTGCGTCTGGGTCCGCCCAAAATGCTTCAATCTCTTTCCTATTTATAGGCTTCAGCAAAAGCTTCTGTTACAATTAAATAATTTCCTTCCACGTAGTGGTTTCATAAAACACGTAATGGTGTCACTGAAAACCCGTAGTGCCTTAAAAGAAGTACTGATGTTTCCATAATTTAATCCATGATTTAAGGCACTAATCGATTCCTTCTGTTTAATTCTGTGGAAAAAACAACGCGTGAATAGATTCCTGACTGCTTGAATAGATTCTTAGGAATTTGAATGAGTATGAATTGATTCCTGAGGCTTATGAATCGATTCCTGGTGCTGAAAAGGTGCATGAATCGATTCCTGGACCCTAGACTGTGCATGAATCGATTCATGCACTAGGGGAATCGATTCCTGGCCTTTAAATTTGTAATTTTGGCACTTCCAGGGGCATGAATCGATTCCCCACTTTGGTGAATTGATTCCCCCTTTAATTTTAGGTTTTTTGAAGTTCCAGGGGCTGTTTGGTGGCTTTCATTCTCCTTTTTATGCATCAAACAAAACTTGCTCGCACATTTGAGGACTGATACATGCCAAATTTGAAAAAGGGCCTAACATGAGAATTGTAAGTATTTCTCTTAGCTTTAATTTGATATAAGGCATCAAAATTTTCATCAAGAAACGAGGGAGTATGACCCATTTATGAAAACAGCTCCAGGGTGTAACGGGAATACATTTGCAAGCAAAATAAATTCATTGGGCAAAATGGGTAGAGAATTAGCTTTCGTGCCTTTATGAAGTTTGTAGATCTCCTTGATGTGGATCCATAGCAAAAAGAATGGGGTCATTTCAGTACTATATGAGGGATATACGAATTTTTTCTAAAGGTGTCTAGAGCAGTCATAAAACTGGAACAGGTCTAGGAAGATTATTAAAACTGCACCAATTGGTAAGGATATAGCCTTCGAGGTCTTCACAAAAGTTGTAGATAATCTTGTTACAAAAAGTTTGAGACTGGGTTTGTACAAATCAAAGGTCGTATAAAGGAGTTATGAATTTTTATGCGAACCATGCGCAGAATAGAGTACCCAAAAGATGGAACTGTACCAATTGGCCGGACAAAAAGAGGTGTTCACAGATGCCCCTCTTTACTTTTTTTCTGCGAGAAAAAACATGAAGTTTCTTCCTATTTTTTTAAGTGAAAATGAAGTAAAGACGTGAACACTATTGTCAAGATCATTCCTGTTTCAGTAACTAGGAGAGAAAATATTGTTCTCTTTGGGCATTAAGGAAAACCAACAGTAGTGCCAATTTCAGTGACTTGGAGAATGAAGTAAGGCATAAACTTTGATAAAGATGAAATGGGGACAACTTGGGAAATATAAACAGGAGTGCCAGCTTCAGCGACATTGAAAATATAACAGGATGCTAGCCTTGGCAATTAGAAAAATAAGCAGGATACTGCTCTTTGGAAATTGGGGAAAATAACAAGGAGCCAACTTTGGCAACTGAAGTTAACAAATCAAAAGATTTTTCATGATATTGAAAATAGGATAGCCTAGGGATGGATACCTGAAGCTTTGAAGAAGAGTAAATGACACAGGGAATTACCCCGACGTGTTTTGATTGAGGACACAGCCTAGGAATGGGTACCTAAAGCTTTGAAGAAAATAATTGACTAGGGAATGCCCCTGGCTCAAATTGAGAAATGGAATAGCCTAGGAGTGAGTTCCTGAGGCCTTTTGATAAAAAAACAAATGATTTAGGGGGATGCCCCTGTCTCAAATTAAGAAATGGAATAGCCTAGGAGTAGGTTCCTGAGGTTTTTTGATAGAAAACAAATGATTTGGGGGATGCCCCCGACTCAAATTGAGAAATAGAATGACCTAGGAGGGGGTACCTGAGGCTTTTTGATAGAAAACAAATGACTTGGGGGGATGCTCCTGGCTCAAATTAGAATAGAATGGCCTAAGAGGGGGTACCTGAGGCTTTTTGACAGAAAACAAATGAATTGGGGGATGCCCCTGGCTCGAACTGAGAAATGGAATAGTCTAGGAGGGGGTACCTGAGGCCTTTTGACAAAAAATAAATGATTTGGGGGGATGCCCCTAACTCAAAAGGAATAGCCTAGGCATGGGTTCCTGAGGCTATTTGACAAAAGATGAATGACTGGGGGATGCCCCTGGCTCCAACTGGGAAGTAAAAATAGCTTAGGCGTAGGTTCCTGAAGCTTTTTGACAAAAGATAAATGTTTTGGGGGATGCCTCTGACTCAAAAGGAATAACATAGGCATGGGTTCTTGAGGCTTTGTAGAAAATAAATGATTTGGGGGGATGCCCCTGACTCAAAAGGAGTAGCCTAGGCATGGGTTCCTGAGGCTTTGATAGAATATAAATGATTTGGTTGATGCATAAATCCTGAGCCATTAACTCAGTGTGTAACTCTTGGAGGATTTATATTCTTTTGGCAAGCGCACCAATCGTTAAATTTGTAATATATTTGATCATCCCACAAGGATTGAGGTAATTAACGCAATCTTGGACTAGCACAAGCTGAACCAACACAAGTAGATAGAATTCATTCTGTTTTTGTTGTTTTATACTTTCTATGTTTTTGTATTTTCAGAAACAATAGAAAAGACAAAATATGATTAATGGAAGATAGGTTAGGATTACTTCAGCTTACAACTTCATCCAAAAACATACAATTGAGGTTCAATCAAACTTTAGATGCAAGAGGACAATTCACAGTTGGTTAATCCCTAATTCCTTAGGTGACTAACACTAATTCCTAAGCATTTAACCCTAATCCCTTAGGTGTTCAGTGACAGAGAAATCTAATGCAAAATTGGGGATCGAACCCTAACTATTCACCTACTTACTAGGCCAAAATTAGTTAGGAAGCCAGAAGTTACCTAAGCCTCAACCATGATTCCTCACTGGTGAGATTCTTCAGCAAATCTGGATTTGTCAATCCAGCAATGGAACTTCATTCCTCAGCTTGTTCTCCTCATGATTCAGAAGTTAAATTCCTTAATACACCATCAAGAATTCATTGCAAGCCTTCGCAATCCCAACCCTAGGGGTTTAGAAACCCATTGAAATGGATTCAGAGAATGGAATGTGGAGAGACATGCACGAGAGAATTTAGAGAGAGAAAAGAATTAGAGAGAGATTGGAAATGAGAAAATGAATCATGTTATTGCTTCTGTGTGTGTCTCTCCCCCTTTTCTACAGAGTATGTATAAGTATATATATATATATAACTTACAACTAGCTAACTAACTAACTAACTAATTACAGGAGACACTTAATTAATAATTAAACTAGCTAACTAATTACATGATTATAGAGAAATAATTAATTACAAGGCATTACTTAAATTACTAAGGTACAACAGAAATGGTAACTGATACAAAATAATTAAAAAGAACCACTGCAGCTTGATGTTAAAGGAGAAGGAAACACTGGACAAGGAGAATTCAAGCTTAAGCTTGACCCAAGGGCGCTTGAGCGTGATGTAAAATTCAGGGTGCAGAGAAGTCACGCTTAAGCGTGACTATGGTCCACTTGAGCGTGGTCGCATTACTTTGATGCATGCATGAAGTTTTATGTGGATTGCAAGGCTCACGCTTAAGCATGGCTTTCATGTGCTTGAGCGGGGATTGCCTTTTGACTTCACGCTTGAGTGGGGAACTCCCTCGCTTGAGCTTGATCGTGTCCCTGATCCTGCAAAATGCAAACAAATAAATGCCTAGCGTATGTACGCTGGCTGTCTAGCGTATGTACGCCGGGTTAGTGAATTTACAAATAAACAAATTTCCTTATATACTTATCTTTTTACCCATTTTCTTACATAATTCAAACACTTTTGAATTAAATAAATAAAACTAGAATTTATGACAATTTATTAACTAATAATGCCAAACTAAACAAAATTAAATGGATTAAGTTAAATTAAAAGTGAAATTATTAAGTCTTTTCAAGACTTATCACATCCCCAAACTTCAAGCTTGCTTGTCCTCAAGCAAGGACTCAGATTAATTAAATCAATTACACTCACTCAAGACAATTAACCTTTCCTTAGCTTAATTCATACCATAATTATTGAATACCATTCTTGCTTTCTTTTTGCAAATTCTGAAAATATAATTACTCACACTTCCTTTGGGAACAAGCTGGTGATGCTTTCATCACATGGATTGGTGTTTCACTCTTCTCTCAGTGTATAGGGTCAATTGCATGCATTCATTACCTGCATCATTGTCAGATCAACATAGGTTTGCAACAGTTCTAAACATCATGAAATATGCTAACATAATTGGATCAGTAAGGACTTTTTAAGCTTATAATGGAGTTAGGCTACAGGCTCAATTTTTGTTTTTCTAGTCAGTGTTGGGTTAAAAGATATGCCCACCGATGCCTTGCCTCAATCTTAACTTAAATGTCTCTACTAACCAGCTCTTTGCTTTCATTATATCTTCTTTTTTTTTTCAGATGAAGGATAACTCAACTACTTGTGGTGCTTTGCACCTTCTTCTCTTTCAGTCCTTTGGACTCTTTCTTTCTTTCTTTCTTTCTTCTCTTTCATTTTTTTAATACCATTTTTCTTTTATTATGGTGCTTTGCACCTTTGCTTTGCTGATTTTTCACTTTTCTTTTGCTTTTTCTATTCTTCCTTTCACTTCTCAAAATCCTCATCTATAATTAAGGTTAGAGTATGTCCTTTAATCGCTGTTAGGCACACTCTTCATCCCCAAACTTAGAACTTGCTAGTCCCTAGCAATAAGATAAGACTCAGCAGTCCATTAGTGGAACATCCAGGGATAAGTCACTTGGTTTTTGTTAGATACATAGGCTTGTAAAGTTAGGTACATAATCAGAATAAAAGGGTCTCAGGCTCAAAATATAATTGTTAGGTCAAAGGATAATTAAAAATAAGGATGGCTAAATTTGGCCCTGGCTAATTTCCAAAGAAGGCCTTCATCATTTCCAATTGGCACACATATAATCATTGAGCAAGCACTGAAGCAAATTCTGTCTCACTAAAAATAATGCAGACACACTTAAAAAAAATAAAAAATAATAATAAAGGCTCAAAAGCTAATAAATTATAGGTAATCAGCCAATCATGTCCCCAAACTTAATGTGAGATTATAAACTCAGATTGCTAACTAGCATGGTGAAAATACACAAATAATAAAGGATTGAAATAGTTATGGACAGGGATCATGAGTCAAGCAATGCGAATCAATTAATTTATCCAATTGATGCCTGAGAATCAACAAGATTTAAATTATTAAGATGGATTCTAAATTAAAAATAGTTAACATATTTCCTAAAAGTAATGAGATGAGAGGATAAATTACTTCCTTTTTTTTACCTATATGGTAGTGGTTGGTTGAGTGATTATTGCAGGAATTAATACAAATCAGAAGAGAAATTACAACAAACACTTAACATGGAAGTAAAATTTCATTACAGCAGAAAGGAAATACATTGTTTAGGAAAAGAAAACATTAAACGAAAGTTATTACAATCCAGAATTAACTTAACAGAAATATAAGCAAAGTAAAATATCAATCATCCTCTTCTTCATTTTCTTCATCCATAGGCTCATCATTGTCTTGCTTAAGATGGGGTGGAAATTCAGTTGCTAAAGGTGAGTCATCAGGGGGAATAGTGAACCCAATGGAAGCCAACCATAAATCTCTGTCAGGTGGAACTCCCATTTCTTCAGTGTGGTCCACATTCAGTGCAGTGACAATCTTCCTCAACATCAGATCATGGTTCATGACCAGATCATAGGTTCCTAGCTACATCTTCTTCACAACTTGAAGTTCTTGCATTACCATGGAGATATCACAAGAAGTACCTGCTCCTGTTGGGGGTGGTGGTGCAAAAGATGTTGGTTTGGGTTGTCTGGGACGCTTTGACTCTTGAGGCATAAAATGGTCAATGTGGTCTATCACCCAGTACTTATCCATAATCCTTCCAGGCTTTACCTTTGTCAACTCTTCATAGTTCAACCTAGCTTGATTCTTTTGGGCCAACAAAGTGATAACAGAGCAATATGGCAGTTGGAGATTCTTTTCAATGGCTTTCATCATCTCCTCCAATATTAACTCACCCAGATTAACATACAGGCCTCTCATTAAATAGTAAATCAACACCAACCTCTTAATGGCAATCTCAGTAGCATGAGCTATAAGTTGTAGGGATGAAAGAACATAGTGGCAACATAAGAGGGGGAGATGATTCAAACAACTCTTCCTGACACTTTTTGGTGCACCATTCACTTTTGTTATATATGTAGCTCCTTGTTCACAGCATTCTTCTGAAATTTCTTTCCTAAGATTTTCATTTTCAGCCCTATGAAAGATATCTACTTTCCAAGTGTAGTGACATCCTTCCTCATCCAATATAGGTACTTTTAATAGCTTATTCAATATATGACCAGATAGAGGAATAGTGACTCCTCTCAAGAAGGAAGAAAAAGGAAACGTATCCTCAATAGAATTTGCCCTTAGATTGGCATAAAATTCCCAAGTAAGTTCTTGATATCCATTTCCTAAATTCTTATTAAAGAACTGCCATCCCCTTTTAAGCATAGCTGCTTTTACATCAAAATCCGAACAATTATCTTCCTCCAGGACTAGAGCCCTTTCCTTTATTACTCCTCTATTTTTAAATTTTTTCTTATATGCTTGGGCAGCCTTGGAATCTCTAAACCTATGCCCATCAAAGTCCTCAACTATCTGAGGCATTTTTTCTTTCTTAAGACTCTCATTCTTTTTGGGTGGTGGAGAATCAGGGATATTGACAGTAGGCACCCCCTTTCCTTTCTCTTTTGGGGTTTTCTTCATACTTTCCTTTTCAACAATTTTTTCAGGTTTTCTAAAAAGTCTTTGTGATCTTCTGATCATTGTAAGTGTTAATGATGATATTTATAAAGCCTAAATGGATACAATTGCACAAACAACACAATCACAACAAAATGAAATTATGAGATGAAAAGATATGATGGATGTAAGAACTTTGAAATTGAAACAAAGAACTACTAAAATCCTAGTTACCAACTGAAATTAAAGAATGTAAAGATGTTACCTCTCAAAGGAGTCCAGAGATTGTGCCTTTTCTTTTTCAAAACCCAAGGTTCCAACGTAAAGAGTTAGGGTTTGTACGCTGAAAGAGTTTTATACTGTTGAACCCAATGCTTGAGGTACGCGTAGTTACGCTGAACCTTGAGCGTATAAACGCCCATATTAAATCATAACAGGTAGCAACAGGTGTGAATCACGCTCCAAGCGTACCATTCTTTGTGTAAGCGAAAAGGGAATACCATGTGGTGTGCTCAAGCACTGAGAGACCATGCTCAGGCGACAAGCTTGGAACAGCAAGCTTTCAACTTTCTCAACCCCGAGCACGCTCAAGCGTGAGGTGGGCTCAAGCGTGAAACTCTTTTCAGTATCAGTGGTACACAAGGAAACTCACGCTCAGGCATGAGTAAATGCACGCTCAAGCGCGTATGTATAACATATGATAGGTTTGGTGCAGGCACGCTCACGCTTAAGCTTAATATTGTTTCGCTCAAGCGCAGGGCCAAGTACAGGAGTCAAGCTCAAGCGTGAAGTGGTCATGCTCAAGCGTAATTTTTTCCATCAGGCACAAGGAATCACGCTTAGAGCGTGTAGGCATACACTCAATCGCCAATTTAGATTCAGTGGGGTCAGAGACTACTCGCTCAAGCGCCCCAAAATTTGCCTAGGCTAATAAGGTTTTCGCTCAGGTGACAAGAAGATTTGCTCAAGCAGATCAAGCATTCCTACAGAAACATACTCACGCTGTAAGCATACATTTTATAGCTTAAGTGTAAATAGCTTTCCTAAGGTCACACGCTCAAGCTTGCCATATGACGCTTAAATGTCAGGATCAGTATGAAGGGTCATGCTCAAGCATGAACCCTAGCTCGCTCAAGCGCGAGGCTTACCCAAAGTCACGCTTAGGCGTGAGAGCACACGCTCAAGCACCAGAAACTTAGCTTAAGATCACACTTAAATGCATCAAGGTTTGCTCAAGCGCCAGATGTATCTGATCCTAATTCTAACTAATGGAATTACACGTAAGTATACTAGGATTTAAGCATATAAACGCTCAAACCTTATTCCAAAATTTTTCAAGTTTATTTACACTTTATTCATACTTTTTAGTTTTCATTTGTTGTTTCAAAGCATAAAACACAAAATACAACAATAAAAAATGTAGGGTTGCCTCCCTCAAGTGCTTCTTTAAGGTCACTAGCTTGACCCTTTGTAATGCCCCGGCCGCTTTTCAGGAATGAATGACTCGCCCCACAGACCAACACGAGACCTTTCCAATGTGCTTTTGTCCTCACTCACACATTTCCTGAGAACTTCCCAGGAGGTCACCCATCCCAGAATTACTCCAGGTTAAGCACGCTTAACTTTGGAGTCCTTATGTGATAGGTCACCCATCCCAGAATTACTCCAGGTTAAGCACGCTTAACTTTGGAGTCCTTATGTGATAGGCCACCGAAAAGGCTAATGCATTTGTTGGTATAGGTAGTACGAATTCATTCCTTTAAGCTATCCTCGACTGTATAGTCCCATACCTATACAGTCTTTGGATCCCTCTCATTCTGGTATGTATTCAGTTCGTTCATGTGTCCCTCCCACTGGAAGCCTGCCAGGAGCCGCTCCTTGTCCGTGCCTATGCACCGGCGATCACTCCCCGCCCTCAACAGTGACCGGAATATCACATCCCCCGCTGGAAGCCTGCCAGGAGCCGCTCCTTGTCCGTGCCAATGCACCGGCGATCACTCCCCGCCCTCAACAGCGCCGGGATGTCACACGCCCACCAGCTTCCGCCTGGTTCGTCCCCGAACCATACCGTACTAGGAGAGGCTAGGCTCTGATACCACTGTAACGCCCCGGCCGCTTTTCAGGAATGAATGACTCGCCCCACAGACCAACACGAGACCTTTCCAATGTGCTTTTGTCCTCACTCACACATTTCCTGAGAACTTCCCAGGAGGTCACCCATCCCAGAATTACTCCAGGTTAAGCACGCTTAACTTTGGAGTCCTTATGTGATAGGCCACCGAAAAGGCTAATGCATTTGTTGGTATAGGTAGTACGAATTCATTCCTTTAAGCTATCCTCGACTGTATAGTCCCATACCTATACAGTCTTTGGATCCCTCTCATTCTGGTATGTATTCAGTTCGTTCATGTGTCCCTCCCACTGGAAGCCTGCCAGGAGCCGCTCCTTGTCCGTGCCTATGCACCGGCGATCACTCCCCGCCCTCAACAGTGACCAGAATATCACATCCCCCGCTGGAAGCCTGCCAGGAGCCGCTCCTTGTCCGTGCCAATGCACCGGCGATCACTCCCCGCCCTCAACAGCGCCGGGATGTCACACCCTTAACACCTAAGAAGATGCCTGCAAAAGCATGGAGGATTTTTTCCTATCAAACTCTCCTCCAAAGTAGAGTTTGAGTCTTTGGCCATTCACCTTAAAAGTTCTTCCAATGGCTGGTTCTTTCACCTCAATTGCACCATGAGGGAAAACCTCATTCACAATAAAAGGTCCAGACCACTTTGATCTTAATTTTCCTAGAAAAAGTTTCAGTCTAGAATTAAATAACAGGACCTTATCATCCTTTTGAAAATCTTTTCTATTTATCCACTTATCATGCCACCTCTTAGTTTTCTCTTTATAGATTAAGGTACTCTGATAAGCATTGAGTCTGAACTCCTCAAGTTCATGGAGTTTTAGGACTCTTTCCTCTTGAGATTGGTCAAAATCCATATTTAACAGCTTTGTGGCCCACCATGCCTTATGTTCTAACTCCACAGGGAGATGGCAAGCCTTACCATAAACTAACTGATAAGTAGACATGCCAATGAGAGTTTTAAATGCTATTCTATAGGCCCACAATGCATCATCTAATCTCACAGACCAATCTTTCCTAGACTTCCCTACCACTTTCTCTAATATTCTCTTAATTTCTCTATTAGACAGCTCAACTTGTCCACAAGTTTATGGATGGTATGGAGTAGATACCTTATGCAGTACCTCATAATGCCCCAGGGCTTTTTCCATGATTCTATTGCAGAAATGTGACCCTCCATCACTAATGAGGACTCTAGGGACTCCAAATCTAGAGAAAATGTTTTTCTTTATAAACCTAAGCACCACATGTGCATTATTGGTTCTGGTAGGGATTGCCTCGACCCACTTGGAGACATAATCCATAGCAATAAGGATATATTCATTGGAGAATGACTTTGGAAATGGTCCCATGAAGTCAATGCCCCAAACATCAAATAACTCCACAACTAAAATATTTGTCAAAGGCATGCCAACTTTAGCAGAGAGGCCTCCACTTCTTTGACCTTATCACACCTTTGCATATATACTCTAGCATCCTGAAAAATTGTTGGCCAATAAAGCCACATTGTAACACTTTTGCTGCTGTTCTGGAGGCACCATGGAGTCCTCCATAATAGGAGTCATGGCAGTGCCACAAGAGTATTTCTTGCTCTGATTCAGGCATACATCTCCTGATAACTCTATCTACTCTTATCTTATAAAGAAATGGATCATCCCATAGAAAGGTTTTACTGTTATGAAAGAATTTTTTCTTCATTTGGGATGTCCACCCTTCAGGTACCACAGAGGCATTTTTAAAGTTGACCATATCAGCATACCATGGCCCTGTGATAATTGCCATCAGCCCCTCATTTGGGAATTCCTCTTTAATTAAGATAGAATCTAATTCCCCTTCCAGACGAGAGAGTTGATTAGCCACTGAGTTTTCTACTCCCTTTTTATCTCTTGGAGTAAAAGAACCCACCTGATCAACCTTGGCTTTGATTCTTTTTTAGCTAGCAAGTACTTGATTGCTGAATGATCTGTATACACAATGACCTTAGCACCAATCAAGTAAGCTCTAAATTTATCAAATGCATACACCACAACAAGCATTTCTTTTTCAGTAGTGGTGTAGTTTATTTGATTCTCATTTAATACTTTGCTAGCATAATAAATGACATGTGTTAATTTTTCTTTCTTCTGCCCCATCACAGCTCCTATAGCAAAATCACTTGCATCACACATGAGTTCAAATGGTAAAGACCAATCAGGTGCTGCAAGGATTGGAGCTGAGATTAATCTTCGTTTCAAATTTTCAAAAGCCTTGACACAGTTTTCATAAAAAACAAAAGCATGACCTTTCACCAATAAATCAGTTAAAGGCTTTGCTATTTTTGAAAAATCTTTTATAAATATCCTATAGAAGCCAGCACATCCTAAGAAACTCCTCACTCCTTTCACATTGATTGGAGTAGGAAGTTTTTCAATGATATCAATCTTGGCTCTATCTACTTGAATACCCTCAGCAGAGATTTTGTGGCCAAGGACTATCCCTCCTCTAAACATAAAATGACACTTTTCCCAGTTAAGGACAAGATTAGTCTCTTGACATCTCACCAGCACCTTGGATAGGTTACTGAGGCATATATCAAAGCTATTTCCAAACACAGAGAAGTCATCCATAAACACCTCAATGAACTTCTCTACCATGTCCCTAAAAATACCAGCATACACCTTTGAAAGGTTGCTGGTGCATCGCACAAACCAAATGGCATGCGCCTATATGCAAAGATTCCATAGGGACAGGTGAAGGTTGTCTTCTCTTGATCTTTTGGATCAACCACAATTTAGTTGTAACCAGAATATCCATCAAGGAAGCAATAATACTCATGACTTGACAGTCTCTTAAGTATTTGGTCTATAAATGGTAAAGGAAAGTGGTCTTTTCTAGTGGAGTCATTAAGCCTTCTATAATCTATGCATATTCTCCAACCTGTAGTTGGTCTAGTAGCAATGATTTCACCTTTTTCATTTTTAACAGTGGTCATTCCTTCTTTCTTAGGCACCACTTGGACTGGACTAATCTAAGCACTGTCTGAGATAGGATAGATAATCCCTGCATCAAGGAGTTTAACCACTTCTTTCCTTACAGCTTCTTTCATTATGGGGTTTAATCTTCTTTGTGGCTGAACAACAGGGGAATAGTCACCCTCTATCAAAATTTTATGCATACAAAATGATGGACTAATTCCCTTTAAATCAGAGATGTTCCAGCCAATAGCAGACTCATGTTTTCTTAACACCCTTATCAGTTTTTCTACATCCTCATCTTTTAAATCAGCATTAATGATTACAGGATATGATTCATTATCTCCTAAGAAAACATATTTCAAATAAGAAGGCAAAGGTTTTAAATCATGCTTTTCTTCAAACACTTCCTTACCTTTTTTAAGTTCAATATTATTTAATTTTTCTTTCTTTTCATTTTCTAATTCACCTACTTCACATGCTTCTAGTAGGTTCAACAACTCATTATGTGAGTCATCTAACTCCTTAGTCTCAGAGTCAAAATCATCCTCAAGAAAGGCTTGTAAAGCCTTTTCTTCAGTTCTTAATAGTATAGGAGTCTTATAACTTTTAACTTCTTCAAGCATAAAACAATCCATTTTCTCAGCTGGATGTTTCATAGCATTAAAGACATTAAAAGTTACCTGCTCCTCTTGAACTCTCAACATGAGTTCTCCCTTCTCTACATCAATTAAAGCTCTTCCAGTAGCTAAGAAGGGTCTCCCTAAAATTAAAGGAATTTCTCTATCAGCTTCCATATCCAAAACTACAAAATTAGCTGGGAAGATGAACTTATCTACCTTAACTAACAAGTCTTCCAGCATCCCATGAGGATATTTGATAGACCTATCAGCCAACTGCAAAGACATGCGAGTTGGTTGCAGGTCATTAATTCCTAATTTCCTCATTAAGGACAAAGTCATGAGGTTAATGCTAGCCCCTAGATCACATAAAGCACTTCCTACATGAACATCCCTTATTACATAAGGTATTGTAAAATATCTAGGATCTTCTAGCTTTTGAGGAAGTTTCTTTTGAATAATTACACTACACTCTTGAGTGAGAGCAATCATCTCATCTCCCTTAAGCTTTCTCTTCTTAGACAGAAGCTCTTTCAAGAATTTAGCATACGAAGGCATCTCTTGTAATGCCTCAGCAAAAGGAATATTTATGTGAAGCTTTTTAAACAATCTAAGAACTTAGCAAATTTTTGCTCCTCTATCTATTTCTTGAATCTATATGGAAATGAAGCATTCTTTAATTTCTCAGGAGTTAGCTTGACAGCTTCCTCCAAGATCAAATCAATCTTTTTCTTTTTCTTTTGATGAACTTGGTTTTCTTTTTCTTCTTCTGTTTATACTTTATTTTCAGTTTTATCATTAACTTGTTCATTTACCTGCTCTTTTTCTTTTTCTACTTCTTTTTCTAAATTATTTTCCTGACTTAGAGTAGAGAGAAGAACTTTCCCACTCTTTGTGGTTATTGCCTTGCAATGTTTCCTAGGATTTACCTCAGTATCTCCCAGAAAATTGCATGACTGTCTCTCAGCTAACTGTTTTGATAGCTATCCAACCTAGTTTTCTAGATTTCAGATGGACGCTTCTTGATTTTTAAAGCTAGCCTGAGTGGCCTAAATGAACTGAGATAGAACATTCTCAAGTTCAGACTTTTCTTTAGAGGGAGGGGGAGAAGGTTGTTGTGATCTAGTTATGGTTTGATTTGTGGCATGTTTTGATTCAAATGTGGGCCTTTCTGCCATGAAAAATTGGGGTGATTTCTATAGTTAGGATTAAAGGAATTAGAGGGGTAATTCCTTTGAAATTGTTGTTGCCCCATGTAATTAACTTGTTCAGCAGGCACATTTGGATCACACATGCCATTTTCATGGTCTCCACCATAAAAATCACAGCTTATCATACAAACTTGACTAGGCTTTTAAAGTTCTGAAATCTGTGCACTTAGTTTCTCTAAAGTCTAAGTCATCAACTTACTTTGAGCCAAATAAGCATCTTGTGCTTCTAATTCTAATATCCCTCTCTTAGGGATTTGGCTCCTTTCACTAACTAAACATTCATTTAAAGCCATTACATCAATCAACTCTATAGCTTCTTTTACAGTTTTTGTGGTTAGTGAACCTCCAGCTGAGGCATCAATCAAGACTCTAGTTGCTGGTCTTACACCATTATAGAATATGGTAACTTGCTACACATCAGGAATCCTATGGTGAGGACATTTCCTCCAACTCTCTTTGTACCTATCCTATGCTTCCATAAGAGATTCACCCTCTCTTTGCTGAAAACAAGTGATTTTTGTGTGCAATTTGGCATACTTGGAAGGAGGGAAATATTTAATCAAAAATTTTCTTTGTAAATCCTCCCAAGTGGATATACTACCTCTTGGTTGGCTCTACAACCAGGCTTTTGGATGGTCCCTTTGAGAAAAAGGAAATAATCTCAATCTTATTGCCTCATCAGGGACGCCATTCATTTTCACTGTATCATAAATTTGGAGGAAGGTTGCTAGATGCAAATTTGGATCCTCAACCTTACTTCCTCTAAATTGATCATTTCTAACCAACTGCAACAAAGTCGGTTTAAGTTTGAAGTTATTAGCTGTAATTGAAGGCCTAAGGATGCTAGATTGCGATCCTTCTTCAGTAGGCCTAGAGTAGTCACCTAGTGTAACTCTCCTCTATTCCATTTCTTGCTGATCTTTTTGCTTTTTCTCCTTTCTAAGCTTACGCTCTAACAAATCAATATCAGGATCAAAGAAGAATGGCTCTCCTCTGTTCCTTGACTACATACACCAAATATTAGACACGAACAATTCAAAGCTACTAATACTACTACACACAAACTACTGCTTTACTGAAAACAAGAATTAAACTATTACTAAATGTGAAACAAAATTAAACGATTCAGTCTAGTACCGGTCCAAGGATTGTTGATATTACTCAGCAATCCCCGACAACAGCGCCATTAACTTGATGCATAAATCCTAAGCCATTAACTATAAATTGTTCTTTTGGAAGAGGTTTTGTAAAAATGTCTGCCAATTGTTTTGAAGTTTCAACATATTCAAGAACACAATCTCCTTTCAAAACATGGTCTCTTATAAAATGATGTCTTATCTCAATATGTTTAGTCCTAGAGTGCATGACAGGATTTTTGGATATATTTATGGCGCTAGTGTTATCATATTTAATAGGCACTTTGTTTAAAACAACACCAAAGCCAAGAAGTTGTTGTCTCATCTAAAGAATTTGAGCACAACAACTGCCAGTTGCTACATATTCTGCCTCAGTTGCCGATAAAACAATACTTACTTGTTTCTTGCTATGCCAAGAAACAAGGGAACTACCAAGTAAATGACATGTGCCACTAGTACTCTTTCTATCAAGTTTACAACCAGCAAAGTCAGAATCAGAAAATCCTACAAGAATACATTCAATGCCTTTGGGATACCATAAACCAACATTTTGAGTACCCACAAGATATTTCAAAATTCTTTTTATGGCAGTGAGATGTGATTCTTTAGGACATGCTTGATATCTAGCACACATACATACAACAAACATAATATCAGGTCTACTAGCTATTAAGTAATGTAAGGAGCCTATCATACCTCAGTATTTAGTTATTTTAACGTCCTTACCCTTCTCATCTTTGTCTAAGTAGCAAGATGTACTCATGGGTGTAGCTATTTCATTTGCCTTATCCATTTTGAACCTTTTGAGTAGTTCTTTACAATATTTTATTTGACTAATGAAAGTCGCTTCATTTGTTTGTTTGATTTGTAATCCAAGGAAGAAGGTGAGTTCTCCCATCATTGACATTTCAAATTCATCTTGCATGATTTTGGCAAACTCTTGACAAAGAATTTCGTTTGTAGCACCAAATATTATGTCATCAACATAAACTTGTACCAAAAGGATGTCATTGTTTTTACGTTTTATAAACAGTGTAGTATCAACCTTTCCTCTTTCAAAATTATTTTCTATAAGAAATTTACTGAGTCTCTCATACCAAGCTCTTGGAGCTTGTTTCAAATCATATAAAGCTATTCTTAATTTAAAAACATGGTTTTAAAATCTGTGATTTTCAAAACCGGGAGGTTGATCTACATAAATTTCTTCTTGAATATATTCGTTTAGAAAAGCGTTTTTGACATCCATTTGATAAAGCTTAAAATCCATACAACAAGAAAAAGCTAGTAATAATCTTATGGCTTCTAGCCTAGCTACGGGAGCATACATTTCTTCATAGTCTATTCCCTCTTCTTGATTGTATTCCTTAGCAACTAATCTAGCTTTATTCCTTGTTATTATTCCATTTTCATCTAGCTTATTTCTAAAAACCCATTTAGTACCTATTATTTGATGATCATTGGGTTTTGGCACAAGTTCCCAAACTTCATTTCTTTCAAATTGATTTAATTCTTCTTGCATGGCCAACATCCAGTGTTCATCAATAATAGCCTCATTTATATCTTTGGGTTCTATTTGGGATACAAAGGCTAAGTGATTGTATGCATTTCTAATAGCGTTTCGAGTACTTACACCTTTTGTTATTTCACCTATGATATTGTCTAAGGGGTGGTTCTTTACGGTGATCCACTCCTTTTGTTGAGGTTTGTCATTTTGTGTTGTGTCTCTTTCATTTTTGTTTTCTTCTTTATTTTTCAAGTTCATTTCTTGAAAGGTACCTACAAGATTATCAATTTCCTTTCTCGAAGGATTTTGGTTAAGTTCGTCAAATGTCATGTGTATAGACTCTTCAATTGTACAAGTTCATTTGTTAAAGAGTCGATATGCTTTACTAGTAGATGAATAACCTAAGAATATTGCTTCATCAGATTTTGCATCGAATTTGCTGAGATTATCCTTTCCGTTGTTTAAAATAAAGCATTTGCATCCAAATATATGAAAATAAGAAATATTTGGTTTTCTTCCTTTATAAAGCTCATAGGGGTTTTCTTTAATATAGGCCTTATCAAACATCGATTCATAACATGGCAAGCGGTATTTACCGCATCGGCCCGAAAATGTTTTGAAATATTACTTTCATTTAATATAGTTCTTGCGAGCTCCACTAAAGATCGATTTTTCCTTTCAATTACTCCATTTTGTTATGGAGTTCTTGGAGCCGAAAAATTATGTTCAATGCCAAATTTTTCATAAAATTTTTTAAAAGATTGGTTTTCAAATTCTCCCTCTTGATCAGTTCGAATGGATGCTATTTTTAAATTTTGTTCATTTTGGATTAGCTTGGCAAGTTTCTTAAATGCATGATATGCTTCATGTTTATGAGTGAGAAACAAAGTCCATGTATACCTAGAATAATCATCCATAATCACAAGACCAGAATAGTTTCCACCAAAACTTTTAATCTTTGAAAGTCCAAATAAATCCATGTGTAAAAGCTGTAAAGATCTATTTGTTGAAACAACATTTTTTTCTTGAAAAGAAACCTTTACTTGTTTTCCTCTTTGACATGCGTCATAAAATTTTGGTAAACCAATTACTAAATCTTTCGAAAAAAGTTTGTTTAAATGGTCTACATGAATGTGAGCAATTCTTCTATGCTATAGCCATGGTTCATCCTCTTTAGTTATGAAGCATTTCATATCATTTGAAGCAAGACAATCAAGATTAATCATATAAATATTATCAACTCTTTGACCAACGAATTTTATTTCCTTGTTTAGCTTATTTTCAATTATGCAATAGTTTGATTCGAAAACAATTTTATAGCCTTTATCACATAATTGACTAATGCTAAGCAAGTTATGTTTAAGTCCCTCAACATATAATACATCATTTATAGAAGTGAAAGAGTTTTTACCAACATTTTGGATTCCTGGAATTCTTCCGTTCGTGTTGTCTCCATATGTAACAAATCCTATTTCATGGAGTAAATGATATAAACTTACTTTTGTTTCCCGTCATGTGTTTTGAACACCCACTATCCAAATACCAGTGGGTGTTACTTGCTTTAAATCATACCTACAAAACAGGTCAAGTTAGAGAACTTGGTACCCATTTTATGTTGGGTCTTTATAGGTTAGTTTGAGGTAATGTTCCTTTAGGAACCCATACTTTTCTCATAACTTTTGGCCCTAACTTTCTAACATTAAAATTAGATGCATTATGTCCTTTAAAACCATAATGATTACATTTCATGAAAGGTGATGCAGTTTTACTAGGTGGTATAAAGAAGTTTTTATAATTCTTTTGTATCTTGTAGGCATTGAACCTAATCCCATTTTATCAAACATATAACGTTATTTTCCAAGTAAAACATTTATGTTGTCTCTACCATTTATAAATTTTTCTAAAGTTCTATTCAAGTCTAAAACCCTAGTTTCTAGCATGTCACATTTCTTAGCAAATTCACAAGATTTTGTCTTAGAGCGTGCTTGAACATTTACTATTTCCTTTTTCAAAGATTCATTTTCTTTACCAAGTTCTACAGGATGCATTTCTAGAGTATCAATGGTTTTCCTAGATAACTTATGCTTATTAGAAACTTTTATAAATTTATCATACAAATCTTCAAGAGCATCAAGTAGTTCTTCCTTATCTAAGTCATGAAAATTTAATCCATTATCTTCATCTTGGTGGTTGGCCATGAGGCAGAGATTTACTTCTTCATTTTTCGATTCGTTCGAGCTACTTATCTCATTTTCATCCCAAGTGATATATGCTCTTCTTTTCCCTTTTCTTTCTATGTTCTTCTTCTTTAGGTTTAGGCAATCTATCTTAAAGTGTCTTTCTTTTCCACATTCAAAGCAAGTAGTGTTAGGAAATCCCTAAACATGAGCAGCGGAAAAAAAGGATTCCATAGGATTTGTAAAGTTCTGTGTTTCAAAGCCCAAAAAAAACACAAAAAAAAATTCATTTTGGATTACCTCTTGAAGAACACTGAAGCAGTCGTAGCCTCGTCCTTTAGGAGTCCACACGAGCACTCCCACCAGAATCGCAACAGTTGCCAACTGCTAGTTTGACGGCGTGTAGCTCTTGCAACTTTTACGAATTTGTGTCTCACTTGAGTGAACGGCCTATGAGCATTTTATGCTCTATTTATAGGCTTAGGTTTGACCTAATTTATTCTCTCTAAAAAGTGGTCTCCTTACTCATTCCAAATGAGTTAGGCCCAATAGCTTTATTTTAGTCCAACTAAAATAAGACAACATTTTCTGATGGACTTACTCTATGTGTGTGACCCTACAGGTAAAATACCTGGTCATATTAATAATAAATTATTTGATTATTAATATAAAATAAGAGCGGCATCTAGCAATGCATCAATATTTCCGAATATTATCAACATAACCTATAAGTGATAATTATTTAATATGTTTGTTCCTTTTGTCACGATATCCTAATTGGGCCCAAGGCATGGTCGCGTCATCCTTGTACGACCCAATTTATTTTACTTGATACCGGAGTAGACTGGATCCGAATAAATATCTAATATTTATTCTTTCTAGCATGGTCATGCATTTTCTTAGTCTTACTCCGTCAAGTGGCCTATAGATATCACTCCTGTCACATAGGAGAGACAAATCCCATATACATCACTCACATCCCTCTGCATAATTTGTTCATTGCCTAATCACAACCTTTATAGTCCTCTTGTTACAGAAGACATTTAATTGTATTAAAACAATAAACTCCTCATGTAGGAATCGTAGTGACTTCAGGTCGAAGGACTACATATACCATTATCACATTGAGAATCGTTTATGACAATCATGTAACGATCCATGTAACGTTCTCATGGTGGGTCTGTCCATTACATCATTACTCTTAATGTGTACCCGTGTGAAGACTTGATATCATCTATATCTATGATCTGTGAGATTAGGTCATCAGTACACTCACACACTAGTCTCAGTGTATTTACATGTCCCCATGTAAATACTTGACTAGGGATATTTTAGGAATAACTTTTATATGACCTATTACTCCAAGGATAAATACGTTTTAAAACTATTTGAAACTGAAATATTTATTTTATTGATAAGCAGAAAAATGATACAAATGAAAAAGCATAAAAGCTCATAGTGCATACACCAACAAGTAGGTGAGGAAGAATTTTCTTTAAGAACGGGTTTCTTACCTTGAGATTTGAAGCTCTTTTGGAAACGTTTGTTCTTCATAAGTTTTCCAAAGCGCTTCACAAATAGACTTAACTCTTCGTCCTCATCAAGATCACTCTTGGATTCATCTTCAACAATTAAGGTGGCTTTGAGAGCTAGCCCTTTCTTCTTTGAGGATTTTTCTTCTTCCTCCGCAAGTTTCAAATCTTTCAATTCTTTTTCTTGCTCTTGTAGCTTACCAAACAATGTAGCAAGGGACATATCATTTATATTTGGTGATTGTTTGATAGCGGTGACGAGAGGCTGCCACTCCCTAGTAAGACTTTTTAGAACTTTATGGATAAGTTCCTTGTTAGTGTAAGATTTACCAAGAGTAATAAGATGATTAATAATCAAAGTAAATCTCTTTTGAAGTTCTAAAATAGATTCATTGGAATTCATTCTAAAACTTTAATATTGGCTAGTTAAAGTGCTAATCTTAGAATCCTTCACATCGCTAGTTCCTTCATGAGTTATTTGAATGGTATCCCACATATCCTTAGCAAATTTAAATGTAACTACTCTAAAGAATTCATCAGGACCTAAGGCTAAAGTGATAATATTTTTTGCTTTATAATTATATTGTACTTTCTTTTCTTCCTCACTCATCCAATCATCCGTAGGTTTTTCAACTTGTTTATCACCAACAATATGCATAGGTACAAAAGGACCATTTTCAATAGCATTCCATATTTTCAAATCAATTGACTGTACAAAAATTTTCATCCTTTCTTTCCAAAACGCATAACCTTCCCCATTGCAAGCGGAAGGTCGATTTGTAGCACTGCCCTCGAGAAACATATTATATGAGGTTGAGGCCATCTTTATCTCTTGAAGCTGTTAAGCTTGATCTACCAAGAGTCAAGCTCTGATACTACTTGTTAACCAAGTGGCCTCAATTACTCAAGAGGGGGGTTGAATTGAGTATTAAAAATTTTACTTGGAATGCTTTTGAAATTGATTCTTTAATAATTATGCTTAAAGAAGATGATAAATTTAATCACAAATGATAACAATTTTTACACAAAGCAAATTAACGAGTACTAAGTATATGCCTAATAAATTCACTAAAGAGATAAAGTAATATTCAAGTAATAATATCAAATTAATCACAACACTATTTTTAGTACTTAGAAAGATTTCAAATTAATTCAAGAAAATTACTTAAAATAATTTCAACCATGTTAATCGAAATAATTTACAACTTAATAGAATATATACTTAATCCAAATTAATAAGCAATAACAAAGGAGTTAATTAATCTAGTTATAAACATAATAAATTAAGCAAGTAAGTTAAGTGCACAAATTAAATGAGTTTAGGGAAGAAAGATTTGCAAACCGATATATACAAGTTCCACCACATCGGTGTACGTCTCGCCTCCAAGCAACCCACTTAGAGGATTTTCACTATTGGAGATTAGAGATACAACTTTGAGCAA
Organism: Clitoria ternatea; assembly: GCA_037962975.1. Lineage (NCBI taxonomy): Eukaryota > Viridiplantae > Streptophyta > Magnoliopsida > Fabales > Fabaceae > Clitoria > Clitoria ternatea. Next base: position 98,738,741 of record CM075674.1, on the reverse strand, counting down.
TCGCGACTTCCTAGTGTCCCATACTCAAGAACCCAATTCTTACAAGTACAAGGGCAACCCACCCAATCTCTCAATCTCACAATTTACAAGGTTGAAACCCAACTCACAACTCTAGAAATTTTGGTGTTTGGAATACAAGAGTAACTCTCCAATAGAGTGGATATACAAATTAAAACTTTCACAAAAGGATAACTCACAAAGAGAGGATATACAAATTTTAGCTCACTCAAAATATTTTCCTCACAAGAAAATATTCAATTTTTAGCACTTAAAAATAATTTCCTCACTGTTAACTCTCAAAAGAATTATTAGCCAAATGAAGCAAATGAAGAGAGAACTAAATGTAGCGTGAATAGAGAGGGAAGCAAGATACAGAGGGAATGGTTCTCTATGGAGTGATTTGAGCCTTCAACTCTTCTTTTATTTATAGCATCAAGGCATGTCTTCGTTGCAATTAAAAAATCCATTAGATCCATAAATTGCGTAATGGGACTTGCTTTTGTCTGCTTAATGGAGTATTATGCATGAAATGCGATCTAAGGCTCCCAATTTGCGATTCTAGGTTGTAACGTGTTAACATGCTTCAATTTTGAATGACAAAAAACTGAATGAATCAATTAAATAGCATGATGAATTGATTCCCTGTTGCATTTTCACATATGAATCGATTCTTTAAGTTTTGAATCGATTCCCTGGGTGAATAATATTACGTGAATCGATTCCTCCTATGAGTGAATCGATTCCTCCATTTTGAATCTCAGTTCCTTGCATATTCAATCATGTAAATCGATTCCCCACGCCAAATCTTGTGCCATGAATCGATTCCTCATGTTGTTTCTTACGCATGAATCGATTCTTCTCCCTCCTGTGGCACATGAATCGGTTCCTTGTGTTATGAATGGATTCCTGGGCCTGTTGCTTCCGATTTAATGCATTTTGATGTATTTCTAATCCCTGTGTGCATGATTCTTCATGCTTTCATTATTGATTCATCATTCTTCAAATTTATTGATATATTTCTTTGATTCCTTGAACATCATATTTTTCTTCTAATTAATCGCTTTACACAATGTCCGTAATATATCTTCATTTGTTGTGTCATTATCAAAACCTACATCAACAAATAAATACAAAAAGTAGAACCTTGACAAAGATAAATGGCTAGTTTGTTAAAAACTTTAAATGATCTCTGTCTTAAAAGAAAAGATAAGTACATATCAGGCTAGTACTTCCTCATCCTCTGAATATGATAATATAACTTCAAAAGAAGTCAAAATTGTAAAAATAGAAAAATGTTTTTCATAATTTGTCAACACCTATAGTCAAGAAGGATGAAGTCTATAAATAACAATTCCTATGGAAATCAAACATTAATGAGGAAATCCATATTTTAGATAGTTATCTCGTATCAAGAACTAATAGAGAGATTAATATTTTAGATCAAGAAATGATAAATAAATATATAGAAAAAGGGTTTAATTTTGTACATTTAGGATTAATACAAGTAGCAGAGAAACCCAATTACATGTTAGGAATAAATTCTCCAATATTAATGATATTAAGAAATATTAGAATTAAAAACTTTGAAGAATCAATGATAGCAGATTTAGAAAGTAATATTCGTAATGGACCGACTTTTTTTAATTTTCATTCAAATTTTTCAATGGACATTAGAAATAAACATACTCCTAGTTCAATAAAACTTCATATAAAGTCTATTGATGTGGTTAATGAAGAGTTGAGTCCTTATAATATTATATATAGAATCTATTACAAGATTATTAAAGTAAACTATAACTTTAGAGGTCTTAGATCTTCTTCAAAAGATGAAAGAATATTAGTGGAAAATACTTTGTTGATCAACTCATTCTAGGTTAAAATGTGCAGATATAGTACTAGGAAAAAATAATGGCCATGTTTCACAATGTCAAAGTCATATTTATTAGTTTAGAAGTTTGTTAGACAAAATAGCTATGTTTAGTAAATGAGTTTATTTCAGTAGCTTATAACATTTTTTGAAAAACTATTTAAAGTAGAGTTTAAGCTTATAAGCTTTGCGCTTATTTTATTTTTTACAGTTTTATCCCATTTACTTATAACAATTAGGTTTACCAAATATTTTAATTTAATAAGTTAGTTTATCAACTTTCAGCTAATAACTTTATGTCTATTTGGTAAGACATTTCAACTTTTAGCTAGTTGAAAGCTTAGCTGAAATTTCACTATAAGCATACTAGAGATGTTTGGGTGGCTAGCATTTTGAGTTAGTTAGTAGTGTTTTTTAAAACCTATTTTAAGTAGCACTTTTTAATTTTAGCTACTAACTGAAATCCTTCTTTATTTTTATTGTCCCTTTATATTTTTAATAATTCCTAATACCATCCTTTATTATTTTTTAATATTAGACTTTTATGAATTTATGATATTTAAACTATATATTGTTTTTAATATTTATATATTTCATGATTTTTTATAAAGAAAAAAACTTAAACATTAATTATATTAAATTTAAGATTAATTTAGATATACAACAAAGTTACAAGTTTTGTATAAACAACAAAATTTATATTTTTCTAAATAATTAAATTATGTCATTTTATATTTATTAACTACTGTAATAACCAGTGGTATTCATCATCCAATTCAATCCAAAAAACAACAGCTTAGTCGAACTGAAAAAGTCGATAACCAAAAAAACTGATATTTTTCAATGGATTGGATTGGATTTTGGTTCCACCTTCAGGAACTGATTTAATACAAATCGATCCAAATTTTTTTTACTACGAGTACTACTTTGGACCTGTTACATAAAAGCCCAATATATTTCATTTATTTCTATACTTCTTAAAAGTAAAATAGCTTAAGCCTAAATGACAATGCCCAATGTTTCAATTTTATAATTCATGAGCAAAACAACTTAAGCCCAAATGGCAATGCCAAATGTTTTAATTTTAATATTATATGATTCACGTTCATCAATTGCTCAAATTAGAAAGAAAAGAAACCTTCGATTCGCTTCACTTGTCTGTTACTACTGTTAGTATGTGATTTCTATAGTAAGTGATTTATTTTTAAAGTATGTTCTAAAAATCAAAATCTAATCCAATCCAAACCGATATATCAGATCGAATCAAATTTCATGGTACATGCTAACCAATCCAATTCAAAGCACATAATGATTTCTTGATTAGATCGGATGACTTTTGGCCTCAAAACCGATCCAATCAAATCCGTGAACAGACAAGTTTTACAAAACAATCTTTTAAGCTTTTAGCTAGCTTATAAGATTTTAGCTAATTTTTTAACTTTTATATGTTAGTTTTGTGAAACACACCAATAAATACAAATAGGGTTCTATCATCGCCCCTGTTTTGATGGTATTTGTTCATCATACAAGATATCAAGGCTATGCAGGAAATTAAATTGGCACACATATTTTTTAACCAATTGAGTTATTCACATTCACATGTGTATTTTTTTAATTTAATAATAGGAGTTTCAATTTCAATTTTCACTACAACAGAAAATGAAAAAGGAAGCGCCAGTATTGTCTGCGGTTGGGCGGAACCGCAGACTTTGATAAAAAAAATAGAGTATTGTATGCGGTTTCCATATTAAACGTAGACAATACTATTGTCTGCGGTTGGGTGTTTGAACTGCAGACATTAATGCGTGCGGGACCCTTTATTAAATGCAGACAATACTAATAATGCTTAGCTTCTGCTCTTCACCGTGTGTAACATTTTTTATTATTTTTTATTGGCTAACTCTTCAACGTTTAGTATTAGCTTCTAGAACTTTTATTTCTAACTTTTCATTTGCTATTAACGTTTCATTTTCTATTGTGCTCTTTGTGCTTACCTTTTATGCTTCCACGTTTCCATTGCTCTTCGTAAGCTGCTGGCAGATTTGTGTGGTCCGTTTGTACATTTGCATTTCAGTGTCCTCTTTCTTTCTTCAAGTAAAACATTATCTCAACCCCAAAAGTAAAACATTATCTCAGCCCTAAATTATCTTTGTGCCAGAAATCCCTAAATCTTGCCATCTATCCTATTGTGATCCAGAGTTGTGTAGCCAACATTCACGCAATAGCTTCCACGGCATCACCATTACAGGTTAGTTCTTTTTCCTTCTTTTGTGTGCTCTTGATTTTTGGTTGTTCCCTCTCCCTCTTTTGATTTACAAAGCGTCATGCTTTATCATCTCTTTTTCTCCTTTTTTTTGGTTACTTTTGTTTTTCTGGAAAAGGGAAAGGGGTTGTCTTTTTTGATTAAGGGGACGAATGGGAAAACAAAACTATTTTGGTTTTGGGTAAAATATCAAATGTCATTGTTTGTTATCGGTGACAAACAAACATTGATCTCTTGATTTTTGATTTGTTGTTCCACTACAAAGAGTTAAAAAAGCTCACTACGGTTCTGGTTTTCTATTCTATTTTACTATTTTACAGAAACTTCTTATTTATTTTGGCTTATTGTTTTTTTTAGGAACCCGATATGTGTTATAGGATTTATTACGTTGTTTAATTATAAGATTGAAGTATGGTTTTATTCCATTTTTTCTGCGTGGACCGATTGTTGCTTCGAAGCATGGAACGCTCGGGCCTTTGCCCTGTGTTTCTTTCCAACCTTATGGAGAAGAAGTGTTTGCTGACTCATAGTTTTTATATTGTAAAGACCTCAAAGCAACAAATAAGTAGAGCAGAATAAATCAAACAAACCATAAGGCTGACATAAATATAAGAAAATTCTTAATGTGAAGATTATAGGCACAATGACCAAGCACATTTCATCTCCCATATTTTACTATTCCATATTTTTTAAGAGTCTTGGATTCTCAAATAATAAGCTATTTTTGGCATTTGACACACATAAATTTATCTGCATAAATGCTAGAAGGTAAAAAACCAGCTTATGGTTTGTTTGTGTTTTAATTTTTTTTAATACATTGCTAATTTCTTCAGATGTTATAGACCTAAGGTTAAGCAAAATTTTACGTTTCAATGCTTTTTCATTGTATAGTTTAAACTCCAGGTTCTGACAAAACATTTCAATACCATTGGAACTCATTTTTATTCTCTAATTGTAACTGATTGTGTGCTTGGCATCATGATAATTTCTTGTATGATTTTTTAGTGCTGATTGGTGGATGACATGGGCTACAGATAAATACCTATACAACCTTGATGGTCTAGCTTTGTTAAAAGCATCTAAATGTATTGAATTTATTCAACAGAAAGAACAAGGAAAGAAATTAATAATCTAGAACAAAATTATTTGATTATATCTCTAATTTTTATACTGTTCAAATTTCCTGTAAGATTGAATATTTTTTCTACTATTAGTCTATTACTACACTTAATTTGCATAATTTGGCAGAGTTGACATCTCTGTCCATTTTATATCATTCCTGTTGCCTAAAACTATATCAGTACAATTCAATATGTTATTTCAATTACTGTAATCTTGATTTGCTTTGTAGCTGATGAATAGGAACTTTGAGTTTTGTTTAGCAAATCTATCACACACTTTGGAACTTTGACAATATAAATTGCTTTAGTAACAGTAGTGTTATTCACTACTGTTGCTTGGGCTGTATGGAGAAGTTTTTGGTTTTTATTTTCTATTCTAGCACTACTAAAACTGCTACATAATAATTAGTTTAGTGGTTCTGTCTAGTGGGAGATTGAACTAGAAGGACGCATTGAAAGTACAACAGCAATTATTTCTGATTTTTCCCAGGTTGATTTTCATTTAATATTTTCAGTTACTCTAGTGCAATGAGATTTTAAGATTCTATCCATTTGTTCTAATACATGGTGTTTGTCTAGGTTGCTGTTGGGTGTTGGGAACAATATATTTTCTTGATTTTTCAAATGGGCACGTATACTGGACTTTTCAAACATCTGGTGAGGTAATGTTCATTTAGACAAGCTGGTGGGTCTGTGCTTTTTTTTCAAAGTGTTTTATCTTTTCTTTTAAAATAAAAAAAGCTCACTGAAATAAACTAAAACATTGAACAAATAGTTTAGTGCTTATATTTGGAAAATGGTCATTTCCACTACTTATTAATGATATGGCATGCATCTAAACGTGCCACTGCTAGGTAGATATATGACACGGGTCATTTAAAAAAAATTTAAGAAAACAAAGGCCAACAAAAAACAAAAAAAAATTCTAGAGGAGTTAAACCAATTTAAATTATATTTAATTATTTATAACTATAAGGATTAAAAATATATTTGAGCCTGTTTTTTCTATTATGGAGGATTTCTTATCCTCCCCTACCTCATATCCCCCAACCCCGATTATGAATTTTCATATTGAAAGAATCACTTTTCATTTATCTAACTTGATCTCTCATTTTTGTTCTGTGAATTTCTAATTATGTTTTAAACTCATGAAGGTAAAATCACAGTCAGTTGTAGACACATGTAGACAATTGATCTGGTAAATTGTTTTATGCTCTTCCTATATTATGTTTATCATGCATACATTTTATATAAATATTTTTCATATTATTATTATTTTCATGGATGTGTACTTTGTGGTGAATAGTTTATCTATGCATTTAACAGTTTAAATAAGTAAGTATCGGTGTATAAGATTGTTCTTTCAGAGGACAGTTGATTTATATAAGTTAAAATTTGTAAATGCATTTTTCCTATTTGGATAGTTGAGGAGTGGACTAGAATGATTAGATTTGAGGAATGGTTATAGGTTGACATACTTGTTTTTACTATAATCCCTTTTCAGTTTATATGTGCTCTCTAATTAGTTTGGATTTATAACCCGTATTTTGTCTCGGGACTCATTTTGCAGTGAAGAAACCAAGGCAAGGTGAAGAAGGTGCTGGTTCTGCCCCGGAGTTTGGTGGTGTTGTGGTGCGAAAGTTTGAAGTGTTTGGAATTTTTTTATGTGATATATAGGATTTTGGATTAGGATTAGGATTTGTATAAATAGGATTAGGATTTGGATTTTGGATTAGGATATTATGTGATATGTAATCGAGGTTTGGAATTTGATTTTGTTGGCTTTGTTTGTTGCCTTTGGTCCTTTGATACTTATTAATTTAATACAGGTTTAGTAAATTAGAAATTAAAAATTTTTAAAAAAAAACTATTGTCTGCGGTTCCACATCTTAACCGCTGACAATGTTGGACTATTGTCAGCGGTTCCAGGTTACAACCGCTGACATTGTTAGACTATTGTCAGCGGTTCCGCATTACAACCGCTGACAATACATGACTAATGTCAGCGGTTTAAGCGCTGACGTTGTTTTTAGTGCTATTAATAGCGCCATTATTGTCTGCGCTTGTACCGCTGACAATAGCTATGACGGAACCGCTGACAAAGGCCTTTTTTGTAGTAGTGTTTTCTAAAATTTTTTATTGACAGTAAAGTTGATCTTTTGTTGCTACAAAGCTACAACCCAATTAGATCGTGATGATTTACTTTAGTTTGGTTGAGCAAGATATAAAGTAGTTGGAAATCCTTAATATTGTCTTCTGTGTTCAATTCGTATATAGAAAAATGCCCAATCAAATCAGTAAATAAATAACATGTGGACCAAGGACAAGTTAATAACATGCAGCTAAATTCTCTTTTGTGAATTGTTTGGGACAACTCATCTTGCAACAAAAAAAAGGCAGTTTTCTTAATATATATTATTTGACATATTGAGAAATCGAAAAATAAAGAAAATTATTAGAAATTATTTCCCACATAAATTTTTTGGTAACCTTTTTTATAGTAATATAAATTTTAGTCACCCATCGAGATTGCGTTGAATATATTAATTTAAGATAAATATTTTAACTTTTTAATTCCTGACGCCTGTATAAGCGACATTAGAAAAACTAAAATAATAATTTATCCCTATTCCTTACTGACTTGTAATTTTAAAATAAGTTTTTTTGATATGTAACTTAGGAAATACATTAAGAAATATAATATAAATCATTTAAAAATAATATTGATGTAGTCTCTCCATAAATTTTAAAGTAGATCTAACACAATTTTTTTATTTCTTAAATACAATTAACATTAATTTTATTCAAAATGATTTCTTAAAACAAACAATCTTATATATCAAACTATTGATCGACTTTTTATTGAAGTTTTAGAAGTGTTCAAAATATGTACAATGCAAATAAACAAGATTTATATGTTTATACATTGCAAATAAAGCTGATTTATGCGTAAAGCTGAGCTGAGTGACTAAGTACAAAGTTGACGTACTTCTTCCTTGGATGCCGGACAAAAGTTTGTTCTAAGGGTGAGCTAATATAGAGCGGTCGATTCCAAGTGGTTGATTTCGAGTGATTAATTCCGAGAGATTAAGTCTGAGAGGCATTTGCATACTGACCTAAGTGAAAATGGGGACAGACCCGAGTAAGAAGGAGTCTGAGTGATGCTTTGTATCCTTCAAAAATGTTCACAAGTGGACAACTCTTTTGCCACATGGTAGAGGGTCATTATCAGTCATTTCATCTTTTAATTAGGGGGTTTACCCATGTCTGTCATAATTGCAGCGTTTTTGTATCCCTAGGCCATAAAAGCATGTCATTTTTAGGTACGGGGCGTCGCTTCATTTAAAGGGATTGTATGAACAATTGTGTCCCTTAATCTGAGTCTTTTGATCCCTAACTATTGGATCTGATGCATCGAGGAATCGCCTGCTTCCTATAAGTTCACCCCCTTTTTATTTCGTACTTTTGTGTTGATAAGTGCTTATTTTATGATTAAATTCATGACTCAATTGGACTCATTTTCTGAATAACTTAAATAAATTGATAAATAATTGAGCATGATTATAAATAATGTATTGTGTAAAGAAGCTTGAATTGTCAAAATCAGTGAAAAAGTTGTCAAAAGCCTTGAAGAAACAAAGAAGCACCAGAGCATCAAGCAAGGACGCTTGAGCGTGACCAGTAAGCTCAAGCGTGACTCATGCAGTATGGGATTTTTAATTTAATATTCACCAATGGTGCGGTGCCAACTCATCCACTTTCTTGTGTTTCTGCATGTCTCCGAATATTCCTTCATGGGGTCTATGCAAGTGGCAAGGGAAGCTGAACCATAACCCCTATAAATCTAGCAGAAAATAAGACATTAGGCATCAGATTCATCCCCTGTATTTCCTTCACAATCCAACCTTTTCCATTATTTTCTGTATTCATATTTTGAAGGTGAAAATGCAAAGCATGAGTAGCTAAACTCCCTTATGGGATTGGCTGTAATCCATTCAACACTGAAGTAATGCTGTTGTAAGTTTTTATTTAGTAATGAGATTTGATAAGTTTCTGTATTTCCTTCTGCGTTTAATGCCTGAAAGTACTTGATCACTATTTTCTTGTTTTAAGTTTTCTCAAGTATGCTGGGAAGTGACTTTTGAAAGCAGATCTGAAAGAAATACTTATTGTGAGTAGGTAGCCAGGGATGGCGTCTAACGCAATAAACGTCAAAACAATCGATCGATAATGCTGGGATGATTTCAAAGTGACTGAGGGATCAGCGGTTTGAAATCATTCTTATGAATTTTGTAGTCGAGGGATCGATACAAATAACTGTGATTGTGACGTAGAAATTATCTTTTCGATTTACTTATATAAAAACTTATGTAGCTTACAGAAGGTGAAGATGTGATGAAGCCAATCCCTGTTTTACTAAACTGATTCTTTCTCAAAATTATTCACTGTTATCTTTTGCAAAATTTCACTCTCTGTTATTTATTACTTTTACAATCAGCCACATTTATAACAATCCAAAACAAAACTTTCTGTCAACTCAGTTCAAAGCTAAGGTTTTTATGCTAACACCTCCTCAGTGGAACGATAACTATACTATATTACAACCTCCGTGTTTAAACTTGGCACATTCATTCCCTTGAGTTCATATTATACAAACTTGATTCTCTTTCGTTGAACTCTTCATTCATCTTTATATAAAAATAACTGTATCAAGTTTTGGCGCCGTTGCCGGGGAGGTGATTCAAGTTTGAATATTTTAGCATTGAATCGACAAGACAGTGTAAATAAATTTATTTTCAATTTGTTTTTAATTTCTGTAGCAACTTTGCTATTTTGAGTACTTGATTTATGATCTTGAGAGGACAGGTTACAAAAGAACAATTTGCATTCGATCCAGAGATAGACAGGTTCCTCAAGAAAATAAAGAAAGCCAAGCAGAACTTCCAAGCAGGACAAACCTCCTCTCATACAATGGATGTCAACAGCAACAACCAAAACCTACCAAGGAGAACACTTGGAGATTACACTCTGCAACAAGGACCTAGACACTACTCAAGCATTGCTATACCAAATACAATCAGGGCTATAGAAATGAAACCTGCCTTCCTTAGTTTAATTAGTTCCCATCAATTCCATGGAATGTCCAGTGAAGATCCATACACTCACTTGGCCACATTCTATGAATTAGTAGGAACAATGGGCTTTGAATGGGAAGTAATTGAAGCAGCGTATCTAAGATTGCTCCCTTTTTCTCTTGCAGGTAAAGCTAAAGAATGGCTCCAGTCGCACCCAAATCAAAGCCTGAACAGTTGGGACACAGTGGAAGAGAAATTCCTACACAGATTCTTCCCACCATCTAGATTTATCAAGGCTAAGTCAGATATTAAAACATTTAAACAAAGCCATGATGAACCCTTTTGCGAGGCATGGGAACGTTTCAAATCTCTCCTAAGAAGATGCCCAAACCATGGCTTAGAAGATATTGCCCAATTGAATATCTTCTACAGTGGAGTTAAAGTAGATACCAAAATGATACTGGATGCAGCAGCTAGAGGAACCATGATGACAGTGGATGCAGAGCAAGCTACAAAGATTATTGAAGCATTATCATCCACAGATTACCAAGCTCAGCATGACAGAACACAAGTCCAAAAGAAAGGAATATTGGAAATCAATACAACAGATGCCATTTTGGCTCAAAACAAAATTTTGACACAACAAATTGAAGCTATGACACAGCAAATGGCAAAACTCCCTCAACAACTGCACGCCGTACAATCCTCTACAGGAAACCAACAAGCACAAATGAGATGTGATTTTTATAGAGGAGAACATCAGAATGGACATTGCCAAGGAGAGCAAGGAGACCAATCGATCCTATATATGAATAACCAAGGTAAGCAGGGTAACTTCAATAACAATGCTTACTCTAACAATTTTTCACAGGGATGGAGAAATAATCAAAATGGTGGATGGAAGCAAGAAGGAAGCACGTCCAGCAGACAACAACCTTATCAGCAAAGCCCTTCCTTGACAGAAAGGACATCAAAACTAGAGGATACTCTAGAAAAATTCATGCAGGTCTCAATCACCAAATCAGAAAAACATCGATGCTTCAATAAGAAACCTGGAGACTCAAGTGGGGCAATTGGCTCATCAAATCGCAGAGCATCATAACTCTCAATTTGGAGCCAATATACACCTAAATCTGAAGGAGCAATGCAAAGCAATCATAACAAGAAGTGGGAAGGTCATTGGACAACAAAAAGAGGGTGATAAGGTGGAATAAAAAGTGGAAGAAAATTTTGAAAAAGAAACAAAGGAGGAAGTTAGTGAAAAGAAAAATAAAAAAATTGAAGATGTAGATATGAAGGAGGAGGGAGTTGAAAAAGAAAAAAAGAAAGAAATAAAAGAAGGGAAGAAGAAGGTGGACGACCCAGCACCACAGCTGAAAAGCTTGCCGTATCCAAAGAACCCTTCAAAAATAGACAAGGAGAGGCAATTTGCAAGATTTATAGATATCTTCAAAAGGTTGCAAATAAACATACCTTTTGTGGAAGCCATGGAGCAAATGCCAATTTATGCAAAGTTCATGAAGGAGCTGTTAACAAAAAAGAAAAGATTTTCTGAAGAAACAGTGGAACTCGCCGCAGGATGCAGTGCCATCATTCAAAAAGCACTGCCACAAAAAACAAAAGACCCCGGAAGTTTCACAATCCCAGTGACTATTGGTACTTTACCAGTAGGAAAAGAACTCTTAGACTTGGGAGCAAGCATTAACCTAATGCCCCTCTCAATGGTGAAAAGAATTGGAGATCTTGAAGTGAAGCCAACACAGATGACCCTTCAACTTGCGGATCGATTTATAAAGTTTCCATATGGCATAGCTGAGGATGTGCTGGTACAAGTTGACAAGTTCGTATTTCATGTAGATTTTGTCATAATGGATATTGAAGAAGATGCAGAAGTGCCTCTCATTCTGGGAAGACCTTTCATGAAAACCGCAAAAGTAATTATTGATGTGGACGATGGAAAGCTAAAGGGAAGAGTGCAAGATGAGGAAGTAAACTTCAATAAGTTTGATGCAATGAAGTATCCAAAGGAAAAGCAACAGTGCTTCAAAATTGACATTGAAGAAGAAGCCATCAGAGAACAAACCAGTGAATGGCTCAACAAAGATCCACTAGGTGAGCTAAACATTGAAGCAAATGGAACATTGGACGGGGGAAACTCGAAGGAGGACAAGCATGACATTCAAAAAGAAATTCATTATGAAAAGTTGTCAGAGAAGACAAAAGAAGTTGTCCTACCAAAAGCGGAGTTAAAAGCCTTACCTTCACATTTGAAATATGTTTTTCTTGATGATGATAACCAAAAACCTGTTATTATTAATAAGGAATTGACAGGTATAGAAGAAAGGCAATTGATTCAAGTCTTGAAAGAGCACTCAACAGCAATTGGATAGAGACTGGAAGATTTGAAAGGAATAAGCCCAGCCTACTGTACGCATCACATTTACATGGAACAAGAATTTAAACCAATTGCTCAGCCACAGAGACGCTTGAATCCAACCATGAAGGAAGTAGTGAAAGGGGAGGTAATTAAATTACTAGAAGCTAGTATAATTTATCCAATTTCTGATAGCTCTTGGGTAAGTCCTGTGCAGGTTGTTCCAAAGAAAGGAGGAATCACTGTCATACAAAATGAAAAAAATGAATTGATCCCTATAAGAACGGTCACAGGATGGAGGATGTGTATCGACTATAGAAAACTGAACACTGCAACCCAGAAAGATCATTTTCCTCTGCCCTTCATGGATCAAATGCTGGAAAGACTTACAGGACAAGCATACTACTGCTTTTTGGATGGTTACTCAGGCTACAACCAGATAGCAATTGCACCAGAAGATCAAGAAAAAAAAGCATTCACATGTCCTTTTGGGGTGTTTGCATACAGAAAAATGCCCTTTGGGTTATGAAATGCTCCTGCAACATTTCAAAGATGTATGCTAGCTATCTTCTCTGATTTGGTGGAAAAATGCATTGAGGTCTTCATGGACGATTTCTCTGTTTTTGGTCCATCATTTGATCAATGTTTGAAAAATTTGACCATAGTACTGAAAAGATGTGTGGACACCAATTTAGTTTTAAATTGGGAAAAGTGCCACTTCATGGTCATCGAAGGCATTGTGTTAGGACATCAAATCTCCAAACGAGGCATTGAAGTGGACAAAGCAAAAGTAGAAGTAATTGAGAAGTTACCACCACCAGGGAACATGAAAGGAGTAAGAAGCTTCTTGGGCCATGCAGGATTCTATAGAAGATTCATCAAGGACTTCTCAAAAATTGCAAAGCCTTTGAGTAATCTCTTAAACAAAGACACTCCTTTTATTTTTGACGATTCTTGTTTAGATGCATTTGAAACCTTAAAACATAGACTAACATGTGCACCTGTAATAGTTACCCCTGATTGGGAATTAGACTTTGAAATGATGTGTGATGCCAGTGATTATGCTATTGGAGCCGTATTAGGACAAAGGAAGGCAAAAGTTTTTCATGTCATACACTATGCTAGCAAAGTTTTGAACCCTGCACAAACAAATTATGCAACAATAGAAAAATAACTCTTAGCAATAGTGTATGGCCTGGAAAAATTTAGACCTTATCTGATTGGTTCTAAAATCACTATTTTGACTGACCATGCTGCCATTAAATATCTGCTGAATAAACCTGATTCTAAGCCCATGCTAATTAGATAGATCTTGCTGATGCAAGAATTCAACCTAGTAGTCAAAGACAAAAGGGCAGCGAAAATTTTATTGCAGATCACTTGTCCCGTCTTGTCAATCAGGAAGTCACACTACTCCAACCTGAGGTGAAGGAAGAATTTCCTGATGAAAAGCTACTAATGATGAAAGAAAGGCCATGGTTTACAGACATGGCAAACTTTAAGGCTGCTGGAGTATTGCCTGATGATCTTTCATGGCAACAGAAGAAAATTTTTTTGAAAGATGCAAAACAATTCATATGGGACGATCCTTACCTGTTTAAACTTGGATCAGACCATATTTTAAGGAGATGTGTGTCCCAAGAAGAAGCTAACAGCATCTTATGGCACTACCACAGCTCACCCTATAGAGGACACTTTAATGGGGAAAGGACAGCAGCTAAAATCCTCCAATCAGGTTTTTATTGGCCTTCATTGTTTAAAGATGCTAATGTTTTTATGCAGCACTGTGATGCATGTCAGAAGATAGGTAGTATATCAAGAAGACACGAGATGCCATTAACCACCATCCTGGAAATAGAAGTCTTCGATTGCTGGGGCATAGATTTTATTGGGCCACTACCAATGTCATTTTCAAATGAATACATTATTGTGGGGGTAGACTATGTCTCAAAGTGGGTAGAAGCCATGGCATGTACTAAAGCTGATGCAATACTGTCATTAAATTTCTTAAGAAACACATTTTCAGCAGGTTTGGCACTCCAAGAATATTGATAAGTGACAAAGGCTCTCATTTCTGCAACACCCAACTCCAACGATGCCTAGAACATTATGGAGTCAAGCACAAAGTAACCTCCCCTTACCATCCGCAAGCCAATGGCCAAGTAGAAGTATCCAACAGAGAAATTAAGAGGATACTGGAGAAGACAATTAGTCAAAGTAGAAAGGATTGGTCGTTGAAACTGGACGACGCTCTATGGGCTTATAGAACAGCTTACAAGGCACCAACTGGATTTTCACCATATCAGTTGGTATATGGAAAAAACTGCCATCTTCCAGTCGAACTTGAACATAAAGCATTTTGGGCAATGAAAGCACTCAATTATGACCCAAGGGCATCAGCTGAAGAGAGGAAAATCTAGATGCACAAGTTAGAAGAATGGAGGAATCAGGCTTATGACTCATCAAGGATTTATAAAGATAAAATGAAGGCTTACCATGATAGGCACATCATGAAGAAAAGTTTTTAGCAGGGACAATCTGTTCTTCTTTTCAATTCAAGGATGAAACTGTTTCCAGGAAAACTGAAATCTAAATGGTCAGGACCCTTTATTGTAAAGGAGGTGA
This sequence comes from Clitoria ternatea, assembly GCA_037962975.1. Taxonomy (NCBI): domain Eukaryota; kingdom Viridiplantae; phylum Streptophyta; class Magnoliopsida; order Fabales; family Fabaceae; genus Clitoria; species Clitoria ternatea. The sequence goes on along the minus strand of CM075674.1, from coordinate 98,723,416 downwards.
AATCTTATGGGGCTGTTGAATTACAGGACCCTAAGTCTGAAAGAACTTGGGTTGTAAATGGACAAAGACTAAAGCCCTATCTAGGAGGAGAGGTGGAGAAGGTCGCCACCAATATTCTACTGAAGGATCCATGATCAAACTCAGGCGTCAAGCTAAAGACGATAAACAAGCGGTCATTGGGAGGCAACCCAATCTTTTATGCTTTCTTTTCATCAGAATTTTACTTTAAATATTATTAAAGTTCTGTTATTTTGCAGGTCACTCATCAAGAGAAATCCAAATAATAAAAAAAATCAAGTTTCAAACAAAGACAAACATAACTGGAGCTTAAGATTGATTAACCATGGTCAAGCTGAATCTGTTCAAAGAAGCCAAAGTAAAAAAGGTATGCTTAAACAGATTAGGAGAGCATCAGGAAAACATCTCGCCCAAGCGTGAAGACTCTCGCTTAAGCGAGACAAAGTATGTCATCCCACGCTCAAGCGCTGGATGTACTCGCTCAAGCGAGCCAATGTGAGCCATACACTATCCATATCAGGCTTAAGCGAAGGACTCAAGCTCTAAGCGTGGCACCAATACAAAGGAAATTTTCAACAAAATAATCCCGATCACGCTTAAGCGTGATCTGTTGCGCTTAAGCGAGAATAATTAAAAGACTGCCACGCTTAAAGCAAGAATACTTCACGCTTAAGCGAGAAGCATCAGGTACCAATTGTAAATATCACGCTCAAGGATGACAGACACACGCTTAGGCGAGCAACAACTGATTGGATTTTCATTTAAATTCACTTGGGCGAATGACAATACGCTTAAGCAAGGAAGTACATACTACATCAGGATATGCACGCTTAAGCGAATAATGGGAGCGCCTAAGCGAGACGAATTTAAACGCTCAAATGTACCATCATTGGTCGATCACGCTTAAGCGTGATATGCCTACGCTCGAGCGAGAAATTCAAAATGGCCCCTGATGCTAATAAATAGAATATTTTGTCACTGATCATTAACTCTTCCACTCAAATAACCATCCATTACCTCTCCTGACTCTACAAGTTTTGTAACCGACCATCCCCTCTCATCATTTGTTCCTTACCCTCTCATTTCACAAGGTACATTTTACTGCATTTTCATTAAAACTAAGTATATTTTCTCTCTTCTGCATCACTCTCTGCTTCTCTCAGGTGACCACTAGACTCTCTCTCTCTTTTTAATTGCATCATATGAGAAATGAGACTCCTTTTCAGAATGCATGCATTGAACTCTGTAACCATTTTCTTTTCAGTCCTACTGTATGCCTATATGATCTGAAGTTGATTATTTTCTGGGATGTTTAGAAAAGAGATCGGTACTATTATGCTTCAAATTCTTTGTAATGCATGTTAAGTGTTCGTAAAAAGTCCTGGAAAGCATTTGGTTTGCATGATACATAGCACACATACTTAGTACGAAATGGCTCTCCTTAATGCTTAGCCTTAGGACTAAAAATGCTCTGTTATCTTGTTGAGAGGATTATGTACTTGTAATGTCACACTACATTCTTTTCCTTGATATGTGATTACAGATGGCACGAACTAAGCAGACTGCACCTAATCCCCCTTCAACCACTTCAACAGCAAGAAGTTCCAGTAGAAATAAAGGAAAGAGGCAACGCACTGATGACCAAGACAATGCCCCTAAATTCAGGAACAAGGAAAAGAATAAGCGTTATGAGGACATCTCCAACTGGACCTTCATACCAGAACGAAAGGTGGATTTAGCCTTGGGAGATTGTGATGACTTTCTGCAAGTTATACAGAGGAGAAATTGGTTGAAGATATGCTACCCAAGAGACAAGTATGACCCAGAAATTGTCAGAGAGTTCTATGCTAATGCTTGGACAAGGGATGGAGCAGGAGATAGAAAGACTTATGTGAGGGGAACTTGGCTCTCCTATGATAGGGATGAAATCAATTTTTACTTAGGAAGCATTATGAACCTAGGAGAGGGAGAGATATGTGAATATGCTGCCATGCTTGCAACAAACCAACTCATTACCACGAGTGATCTTGAAGCAGCCATATGTATTCCAGGGCATCACTTTTAGAGGAGGCAAGGAGAGAACCCACTGCGGGTTCTAAGAAAAGACATGACCTCTATCTCTCAAGTATGGACGTCCTTTTTGCTTGCTAACATAACACCTAATGCCCATGTGTCTGATCTAAATTTCAGCAGGTGTTATTTATTATACTACATTTTACAAGATGACATTTCCATTGATCTGGCCCAAATACTCTCTGATGAAATTCACAAATTTGTGGTTACTGACCAAAAATATTCTCAGGCAGGCCAGAAGGTAAAAGGAAGTATGGGCCTCCCTGCTTTTATTACTGACTTTTGTGCAGCACATGGGATTGAGGTTCAAGACCTCAAACCTATCAGGCCATCTATAGATAAACACTTCATCGAGCAATTTTGCAGCACACATGAAGCCCAACAACAGCCACAGCCAGCACCACCACAGGCAGGACCAGAACCTACTCCTCCGCCTCTCAACACACAAACCGCCATGATTTTACAGGGCATTCACCTCTTGAAAATCTAACTCAGCCACCTTCTGGCATAGTAAAATGCTAATCATAGAGGTTTGATGCATATTCATAATGGCCTATATCACAACATCCCTGCAGGACAACCCAATCCTTAGATGCACCCGCCCAATTTGAAGCCCTCATTGCTTGGCCTGGGGACAGGCCTCCTTTTGTGGGAGGGGGTGAGACTGCACAAGAGAGGCCAGGACCTTCCTCACAGCAACCTCTAGAAAGAAACCCAGGAGCAGAAGAAGATTCCTCTGAGGATGAGTGATGAATTTTAATGCTTCAGTTTTTAATTGGTTTAATTTGCTACTTTAAGTTTTATTTCTAACTGACATTATATAGTTTTTCTTTGAACTCTTTTAGTTGATATTATTGCAGCATGCTTTGGAATTGTTTGTGATTTTTTTTTGTGTTTATTTTAATGCTTGCAACTGTAACATTTTTGAAAAACCCAACCAAGATTTAACTTTTTGAAAAAGAAAAGTTTCTAAGCAGCAAAATAATTTTAGACAGTAACACTGATTTTTAAAAAAAGGGAAAAATGGCTGAATTAAGAACCAGGGAAATGAAATGAATGTACTCTTGATTGTTTACATGCTTGAACCCTTTTCTGTTAGAATATGGAAGTAACCCTATACCCTGGTGAGAAGTGAGAAACTTAAACACTGAGAGTCTCATGAGAATTTATCAAATAGCATTGCCTGATTTTTTGATTAGTAATGTTTAAAAAGGATTAAGCAAGGAAATGATAAAGGCAAATTTTGAAAATAAAATAAACCAGAGCCAAAAAGCCACCTTTAAATATATCCTAATTTTTGTAGCCATTTTGAGCCAAAAACTTTATTCGAACACCCTAAACCAAGCATGAGAAAATCTTACCTTATCAGCATGCTTCAAAATTTTGTGAAAAGAGCATAAAACAATTTTTTTCAAAAGATGATAAAAGAAACTGAGGCTGAAAAAGAAATAAAAGTTCTCCAAAACAAAAATAGAGAACTAGAAAAAGAACAAAGAATTCAGTTGCATAAAAGAAGAAGCCTCATAAAAGTTTAAAAAAACTCAGAACATATGCTCTTCTTCTTCTTCATGCATGCACTTTGAACTCAAGAAAAACCAAGAGTTCTTGATAGCCCAGCCTCATTACAACCTTGAAAAGACCTTTTGATCCTTACTTATCTTATGAATTGATTTTGATTAGAAATGACCGGCAATGTTAATTAGGCAGTTCTCATGATGAATGTGCAACACACCCACCTGGTGAGAAATAATGAGAGTTCTTTATTCTTACAGCAATTGGTTACTTGCTTTATGAACAAATTAATGGTGCATTACATTTTAAAGAATTGGTATTAAGGAGATCATTTCCCTAAACATAAACTCAGATTATTGTCTTATAAAATTTTGTCTGCAACAGAAGCTGATCTTATTGAATGCTTGATTCCCTTTCCAAACTTCTTTTTACTTGAGGACAAGCAAAAATCTAGGTTGGGGAGAGTTTGATTTATTTTATGATTAAATTCATGACTCAATTGGACTTATTTTCTGAATAACTTAACTAAATTGATAAATAATTGAGCATGATTATAAATAATGTATTGTGTAAAGAAGCTTGAATTGTCAAAATCAGTGAAAAAGTTGTCAAAAGCCTTGAAGAAACAAAGAAGCACCAGAGCATCAAGCAAGGACGCTTGAGCGTGACCAGTAAGCTCAAGCGTGACTCATGCAGTATGGGATTTTTAATTTAATATTCACCAATGGTGCGGTGCCAACTCATCCACTTTCTTGTGTTTCTGCATGTCTCCGAATATTCCTTCATGGGGTCTATGCAAGTGGCAAGGGAAGCTGAACCATAACCCCTATAAATCTAGCAGAAAACAAGACATCAGGCATCAGATTCATCCCCTGTATTTCCTTCACAATCTAACCTTTTCCATTATTTTCTGTATTCATATTTTGAAGGTGAAAATGCAAAGCATGAGTAGCTAAACTCCCTTATGGGATTGGCTGTAATCCATTCAACACTGAAGTAATATTGTTGTAAGTTTTTATTTAGTAATGAGATTTGATAAGTTTCTGTATTTCCTTCTGCGTTTAATGCCTGAAAGTACTTGATCACTATTTTCTTGTTTTAAGTTTTCTCAAGTATGTTAGGAAGTGACTTTTGAAAGCAGATCTGAAAGAAATACTTATTGTGAGTAGGTAGCCAGGGATGGCGTCTAACGCAACAAACGTCAAAACAATCGATCGATAATGCTGGGATGATTTCAAAGTGACTGAGGGATCAGCGGTTTGAAATCATTCTTATGAATTTTGTAGTCGAAGGATCGATACAAATGACTGTGATTGTGACGTAGAAATTATCTTTTCGATTTACTTATATAAAAACTTATGCAGCTTATAGAAGGTGAAGATATGATGAAGCCAATCCCTGTTTTACTAAACTGATTCTTTCTCAAAATTATTCACTGTTATCTTTTGTAAAATTTCACTCTCTGTTATTTATTACTTTTTTAATCAGCAACATTTATAACAATCCAAAACAAAATTTTCTGTCAACTCAGTTCAAAGGTAAGGTTTTTATGCTGACACCTCCTCAGTGGAACGACAACTATACTATATTACAACCTCTGTGTTTAAACTTGGCACATCCATTCCCTTGAGTTCATATTATACAAACTTGATTTTCTTTTATTGAACTCTTCATTCATCTTTATATAAAAATAACTGTATTATGTGTTTCCTTGTTTCTTTTGTTCTGAGCATATGGAGCCTCCCTCGAAGTCTTCATTTCAACTTCACAGAAAAAGACCATAGAAACTCTTTTTCTTCCTCTTGTAGCGTTTCTTCTTCCTCTTTCCTACTATGTTTGTCAGGTTAGTGCCCTTTTCTTTTTTCATAACATTTCTTCCTACTCTTAGGGTGTTATGGGGTCGTCTGCTGGAAGTCTTTATAACTGGGTAAAGGATGAGGTTTTGGCTATTCCTTCGCCCCTCCAGAGTGAGGAGTCTGTGGCCAAGTGTTAGGGGGGACTTTCAACCACTCCACCTTCACTTTTAACATGGAGTGTGTTAGTTTCTTATCAGTTGATCAGGTTTTCCATGAGTGTAAAGATCCGAGTGAGCTAGACTTTACTATTGTATATGAAACATTTTTTCTCGCCTCCACCTATCCTTCCCCTTCTCTGACTTCGAGATTAGGGTTCTGAATGATTTAAATATTGCCCCTACTCAACTCCACCCTAATGGGTGGGCATTTGTGAAGGCGTTCAAGATGTTGTTCGACCAGTTCAGTCGTACCCCCACCGTACCCCTGTTTTTCTACTTCTTTAACGCCAAAATCCCAAAGGCAGGAGTATCTGTGGGTTAGGTATCCTTGAATGATGTGGCCCACTGTAATTTGATTCCGGCCTTCGACTAGTCATAAAAATTTTAAGACTAGATACTTCAAAATTTGAGTCAGCCTCAATTTTCCTGGGGAGGATTTTTTGCATCACTCTGACGCTCGTCCCCAGTTTCCTTTTTATTGGACATATGTGCCGGTCCAATTTTGAGTATCCTAGGAGGATCTGTCTTTGTCCGAGAGATCAGAAGCGAAATTTTTTCTTGAGGATACCAAGTTATACTTTAGTTCATAGGTGCTGATTACCTTGTCACCTCATCCGACGCCTTGGATGCCTAGATATATAAGTAGAACTTGCCCTTTATTTTTAACTCGATTTCTATAGCTTTGCTTTTTACTGATTCTTTGTGTGTATGTAGATGATATGGCCCCCCATAAATTGTCGTTGAAGGATTTAAAGAGGCGCTATTTAGGAGCTGATGCTAAAGCTGTCAGGAATATGGGGGTATCAATAAAGAGGGAAGAACATTCACCTGGGGGAATGGTTCTACAGCTGTGGTAGTGCCTATGGTGGAACCTGTTGTAGTTACTATGGCCCTACCTGTTACTGTAGTGCCTGCAGGTTCCCAATTGGAGAGGGAGTCGGGGCGCTTGATAAATCAATTTTAATACACTTATTATAGTTTTACACTTGGGGTTTATTATATAATTACTATGTTTAATAATAGTATTTTAATTAAGTTTTATGTTGTTTAGTTAAATTGAAGTATTATGTATATATGTTTCAATTTTCGTTTTTTGTATGTATCTTGAGTATCTTGCCTTATTTTGGCCATAACTTGGGCTTTTGTGATCCAAATGGGCTAATCTTAGAGACCATGGAAAGCTAAGACAGAGGGCTACATCATGATGATCAAATTTGGTTATTTTGCATCTAAAAAAAATAAAGAAATGGAGCTTGAATCAATCAGCCCTCATGTGTCCCACCAGCATTGACATAGTTCACCAAAACACATATATCTGGAGCTCTAGATGTCCAAATGACCTCATTCTTACGCCAAATTCTTAATAAGATAGAGATCTACAACTTTCATGTTGACGGTTTTTCAAAATTTCGCCATCTAGAAGGTCATATTGGACTCGTAAGGTGGAGAAGATAAAGAGGAGAATGAATTTCAACACCTACCATTATCTTCTTTTGAATTATTGTAATTTCAAGCCCACCAATGTTGAAAAGATGCATTAATAATCAGAAAATGAATGTATAGTATCATCATATCTCGCCTATAAATAGATGCTTGAAGTTGTAAGGAAGATACACAAGAAATACATAAGAAATACATGCTTTAGTTTTCATTACATTTCTATATCTTTGCTTTAGTTTCTTAAGTTTTAGTTCTTTCTCTTGCTTTAATTCCTTGTTCTATATTCAGTCCCTCAAGTTATGGTTTTCATTTCCCTTCCTCAATATCAAGTAAGTTAATTTTATTATTTGTTATTTACTTTTATAATCAAAGTTATAGTTAATTTAATATTAGTTTTCATTGTTAAAAATTATCATGGAAGCTTAATCTTTTAAAATCAACTCAAGGAATTTAATTTTTCTTTATGTTAACTTTGAGTTCTTGCTCTTAATATTTTTATTGAAGATAATTACTTTTCTTTATTTCTCAAACACTTATGATGGTAGATTATTTAAGTGTATAACCGATTGGTATATAATTAAACAATCTATAATCTAAACTGATGTTGGTTGGTTAATCAATAATCAATTTGAGAACAAAGATTAAGTCACTAAATAGGAGATTTCTATTTAGTTTCTTAACTCAATCAAATTATAGTTTTAAAGTTATTTTAGTAATTAATAAGAATATATCAATTGATTATTCTTATTAGTTCATTAATTCAATTCTAGAAGATTTTCTAGAATATAATCATTTAGGGATTCCAAATGATTCAAGGTTGAGAAATTAATTATATTTAATCATATTTGTGATCAATGATTAGTTAACTAAAGATTTATTAATTCCTTGGGTTAGTTGTTTCTAAATTTAATTATTCTTACTCATAAATTTACTTTTTACACTATTATATAATCACTTAATTTTCCTTTCAATCTCAATACAAACCCCCCTTTTATTATAATTAAATTGAGTGTAACTAATTAAACTAAGGTCTTCGAGAGATGACTAAGGTTGTTCACCTTATACTATATTAATTTAACTTTTTATTTGACCCGACAACGACAGCGTGTCAGCGCTCGATAAAGAAGCATCAGCGAAATGAGTCTGAGGTGCAGGAGCAGACCTGAGGGGTGATCGAGAGTGCTATTCCCAAAACTATTATGGCTAAAGTTTAGACGAAGACTACTTCAGGGACTATCCTGGTGTCTGAAAACCCAGAGTAGGATGTTAAGCCTCTTGTGACCTAGGGTAGAGTTACCGAGGAATCTACCGAGTCTACCTATACCTTCTCTGCTGAGAGGATTACGAACTCGCTGCACCATGAGATGAGAGCTGTCGAGCGGTAGTGGGAGGTTTTTATGAATGGATCTTTGTGCTCTGGTAAGAATCCCATTCGCTCGTTATGGGATGCTTGTTTTCCAGTCCCACAATTTATGGATCAGGCCGTAATGTTTAAGGAAGAAGAGGAAAAGTATAAGGCCTCGACTGTTGTGGCTATATGTCATGCTGTAGAGATGTTCAACCTCCAGGCCATCTCTATGACTTGGTACTTGAAGAAGTAGTTCTATGCTCAAGCGAAGGAACTAAAGTCATTAAGGTAAGAGAATGCATCTCTGAAGAGGGAGAATGCCTCACTTAAGAAAGACAGCAAGATATCATCCTTGGAGTTACGGGATGTATTGAAGGCTGTGAGTGGGTTGAAAAATGATTTATCCCGGGCGGAGTTAGACTTAGAGAAGGCGGAATCTGGTCATGCTATGGCCGAATCCAAGCTAGCTGTCGCTGAGGATAGATATCCCTACTGGTAGAGGCGTCTAGCTGCTATAGAGGAGTCATATGCCATTGTGTCTTCCACAAAGAAAGATATAAAGAAAAAACTTTGGAAGGATGAGGAGAAGCTTCGGTCTGTTAATGAAGAATATAGGGGGAGAAAGCAGTGTTAGAGGCTCACATAGTAGCCCTAGAGACACAAATTGCTGAGAAGTATGCGGCTACCTTCGACTCATGTCGGGAGCAGATTATGGTGTTAAATCCTGTCTTCATTCTTAACTGGGAGGGGCTTGATCCTTTTAAGGTTGCGGTGGATGCTCGATTTTTGATTTGCCCAACTTTGATGATGAGGAAATAGCAACCCATGAGGAGAAAGTGAATCATGAGGAGTCGAGCCATATGGTTCTAGGGTCGAGAGTTGAAGGTGAGTTGGCTGTTATCATGGAGCCACAACCTATTGAGCTCCAAATTGTTGAAGGTATTGGCCATGCTGTGAGTAAGGAAATTCCTCAAGGTAAAGCTACTAATTCTGTCTCCAAGTAATTGTAATTTTTCTTTACTTTCCTAAAAAATTGTTATATATGGAGAAGTTTGTATGAAATGATGACTTTGTGGCCTACTTAGTGGATTTTTATGGTGAGAATAGTGTTGTATTCCTAGCTTGACGTGCTTATATTGTGCTACATTTTTTGAGAGTTGTTTCCTGTGTGAGCGTATGTTACTCAGGTCTCACGCACTTAACATATTTTCAAGTTTCAAGAGTTATTTCCTCAAGAGAGCGTATATCACTTGGGTCTTGTGTGCTTAATGTGTTTTTAAGTTTTGAGAGTCGTTTCCCCAGGTGAGTGTATACCACTTGGGTCTCACGTATTTATTGTATCTTTAAGTTTCAAGAGTCATTTCCCCGGGTGAGCATATATCACTCGGGTCTTGCGTACTTAATCGTATTTTTAAGTTTCGAGAGTCATTTCCCTGGGTGAGTGTATATCACTTGGGTCTTGCATACTTAAAATGTTTTTAAGTTTCGAGAGTCGTTTCCTCGGGTGAGCGTATACCACTCGAGTCTCGCGTACTTATCGTATTTTTAAGTTTTGAGAGTCGTTTCCTTGGGTGAGCGTATATCATTCGGGTCTCGTGTACTTATCATATTTATAAGTTTCGACAACACCTTGTGCTTGAATAAATGATTACAGTTTTTATTGAAATGAGGGCCTCGTTAAAACCTCCCAGGAGAAGAAAACCAATGGAAAAAATCTCTTGGGTAGAAAAAAGAGTGCCCTTCCTTGTACATTATTAGCTATGGTATGATTTCAAATAGTGGCATTCCATTATCTAGGGATATCTTTTCCTGATAGTTCTCCCAGTCGCCACACGCCCCTCTGATATCTTCTCTCACTCGGTATGGCTCTTCCTAGTTAGCTACAAATTTGCCTTCTTTACCTGGTCTTCAATTGTTGTCTGCAATGCGTAAGACCAAGTCTCCCTTTTGTAGAGGTTGGGGTTGGAGCATAGAGTTCCACCTTTGGGTGGACTTCTATTTTGAAGCGTAAATCTTAGCGAAGGCTACGTCTTGCTCTTCAAGACTGAGGTTTAAGTCTTCCCGTTTCCTCTCATCACTATTTTCTTCTTCATAGATGATACAACGAGGGCATGGTTCTCCGAGCTCTACTAAGATCATAACATCAGCCCCGTATGTGAGTCGAAATGAAGTTTTATGGTAGAAGAGTGTGGTGTCATATGGTAAGCCCACAAAGCTCCTGGTAATTCTTCCTCTCATCTTCCCTCGGCTTGCCCTAGATGACATTTTAGTTCTTGGAGAATGACCTTGTTTGCTACTTTGACTTATCCGTTTGTTTGCCGGTGTTTGATGAAAGAGAATTTACGTTTGAAGCCTAGGTTTTTGTAAAACTAGATGAAGCCTTTGTCTGTAAATTGTTGCTTATTGTCAGAGCTGATAGTGTGAGGGAGTCTGTGTAGACAGATTATATGTTTTCATGTGAAAGTTTAAACTTTGGTAGTAGAAATGGTTTCAAGGGGCTCGAATTTGACCCATTTAGTAAAGAAATCAATTGCCACTAAGAAGAATTTCACTTGGCCTTTTTCGGGGAGGAAGGGTCCTAAAATGTCCATCCCCCATATGTTGAAAGGCCGTGGGGAAAGGATTCCTTGTAGGGTTCGGAGTGACTGTTGGTCCGGTTGGTGTTTCACTGGCACAAGTCGCGCTTCTTAATGAACTCGGAGCAGTCTGTGCGAAGAGTAGGCCAAAAGTAATCTTCTCGGAGAACCCGAGCGACTAATGGGTGGACTTCCCCGTGGAGGCCATAAATTCCTGAGTGAAGTTCTCTTATGATGTAATCTGCTTGCTCTTCATCTAGACATTTTAGTAGTGGCATGGTAAATCCCCGTTCAAAGTTTTTTTGGCTTCTATGGGAAGGTTCCATGAATGAGGAAATTTATGATCGGGGTCATCCAAGTGGGATCAGTTGGAACTTCGGTTGTCTGAAGTATTTTCTTATTTTCCTATATTATGGGCTCATTAAGTGTTACCTGCACGATTATTTTTAAATTTCCTGCTTTGATGGTATTGGCCAACTTAAAGAGTAGGTCGACTCTCTCGTTTTCTGCTCTCAGGACATGGACCACTCAGAAGAACTTGAGCTCGCTATAGCTAATTGGTTTACATACGTCAAGTATTTGGCCAAGGTTAGATCCTTCGCTTGGTATGACCCCTCTACCTGTCTAGCGACTAGCTGGGAGTCCGTCTTTACCTATACACACCTGGTCCCTAAATCTAGTGTCATTCGTAGGCCAGCAATTAAAGCTTCGTACTCTACTTGATTGTTACCGGCTTTAAACAAGAATCTGATAGACTCTCCGACCACTAAGCCAGTGGGGGATTCCAGTATGATTCCAGCTCCGCTTCCTTTGACATTGGAGGACCCGTCCACAGAGAAGGTCCATAAGGCATGCTCGGTGTCGAAAGTTTCTCTGTCTTCCCTAAATTCCACAAAGAAATCCATGAGGACTTGAGCCTTAATGGGGCCTTGCGTCTCATAACATATGCCATATCGGATAGTTCTATTGCCTAGGCCACCATACGGCCTGTGAGCTCAGGCTTTTGAAGTATTCTGTTGAGGGACTGATCAGTCCTGACTATAATTTGGTGGCTTTGGAAGTAGAGGAGGAGTCGGTGTGCGGCTACCACTAAACTATACGTGAATTTCTTAACCTTTTGATAACGCGTTTCTACCCCTTGTAGAGTTTTATTGGTGAAGTAGGCTGGCTGCTAAATGGGGCCATCTGTTTGGACCAGGGCCAACCTGACTGCGTCTTTCCCAGTTGAGAGGTAAAGAACAAGTTCTGCTCCTGGACTCGGTCTAGATAGGATTGGTGGGGAGGCCAAATAGGCCTTCAGGTCTTGGAATGCTACTTCACATTCTAGGGTCCATGAGAAAATGTCTATTTTTTTTTAATATTTTATAGAATGGCATCGATTTTTCTACGAACTTTTAGAGAAAACGTGATAAGGCTGCAATCCAGCCAGTGAGACATTAGACATCTTTAACATTGTGAGGGCTTCACATTTCTAATATGGCTCGGTATTGGTCTAGATTTGCTTCAATTCCTTGATACGTTAGCATGTAACCGAGGAACTTTCCGCCTTAGACCCTGAAGGTACATTTCTCAAGGCTTAGGCGCATGTTGTGTTTTTAGAGCTCAGAAAATGTTTCTTCCAGATCTTGGACGTGGGATTCTACTGCTTTGTTTTGACCATGATAAGTCTTGAAAAGACTTAATAATTTTATCTTTAATTTAACTTAATCCATTAAGTATTGTTGAGTTTTGTATTGTTTAAGTAATGTTTTGTCATTCTTTGAGTTTTACTTATTTAAGTAAAATATGTATTAAATTATGCAAGAAAATGGATAAAAAGATAAATGGTAAGTGTTTTAGAACACCATTATATAGGTTTAATTTAACTAGAATTTTATATCATTCCCACTGTATTTTCTTAAATTTACATGATTTATGCTTCCTTCCCACTTTATTCTACTAGGGTACTTTTATTTTGTAGAAATTAATAGATTTGGAATTATTGAAGATCCATTTTAAGAGTGAATGAATGTAAATGGAAAATGGATTCAAGAACTCAAGATTTCCAACCCAAAAAGATGATCAAAGTGCCCCAAGATCAAAAGAGGAAGCCATAAGCAAATTTATGCCAAAAAGGGACCAAAAGGCACCAAGAAATGCAATAACAGGGGTGTGAGTCGATTCACCACTGATGGGATTTGATTCACACGTTAAATTTGGCCCAAAATTGCAAAAACATGTATGAGGAATCGATTCCTTACTTCATGAATCGATTCCTGCATGCATGAATCGATTCCCCGAGCTGTTTTTCATGCCATGAATCGATTCCTCAGTTCATGAATCGATTCCCATGTCCATGAATCAATTCCCACTTCAAATGAATCGATTCATACGCTATTTTTTATGGAAAAATACCCTAGAGGAATCGATTCATCAATCAAATCATGCGCTGAATCATTGGAAACAGCAAAACGCAACTTGGAAACAGCTAGAAATCATGCACCGAAAATTTCCAGTTGCTCCTTAAATCACGCATGCGTTTTCATTTGGTGCCTCCTTTCCATCGCCTATAAAAGGAGAAGAAGTTGCAAGCAAAGAGCATCCAACATTCATTCTTCATTCCTCTCTTTTCTTTTTCCTTCGTTTTCCTCTATGTTCTATTTTCTTTCTCTTTTTATTTTATTTTATTTCTTTCTTTTATTTGTTGTGTAAGAGTTGTGAGGATTGTGAAATTGAGTGTTCCAATTTATAATTGGTGGAGGAATATTGCAACAAGAAAATACAGTGGTGAAATCATTTTGAGGTTTTGGAGAAACCTGTAAGTCTTTATTTTTACCATGTCTTGTATGTTTTATTTTTCCATCATGTGTATAACTTTGAATTATTTCATGAGTTGGGATTTTAGGGGTGTGACAATATTTTATGTTAATGTTATTTTAACTTTGATTTAAATAAATTTCTGTTTTCCATTTAGTTCAAATTATGCTCAATGCTCTTAGTGATTCCTAACAAGAACCTAAGTGATAAAACTGTATACTTAGAATCGAGAGATTTATTGTTACTGGAAAGTTTTTGAACTAAGCCTAAGGTTTTGAAATACTTTTTGTGACCACGGTAAAACCGTGAAAGTAATCAAAATCTTTTGGGGAATAAATAAGGGATTTTCACACAACGATAATGGGCCTTTCTTAGGGATTGAACGTTGTTCTCCATAAGTTAGGTACATTAATAGGATTCCGAGAGGAACATATTAATTAGCTTAAGGAAAATCTGCCTTGGAAAACTTAATTCGATTCTTATTTATGAAAAGTTAAAATTCATTAACATTAAATAAAGTCTTGATCCCCCGAAATCCCAAGATACTCTCAACTCTGATTTTTAAGTGTCTAGAAAATTTGGTTTATTTATTCATATTCTGTGCAACTTTATTTTATGTTTTATTTTACAAAAACATTAAAAATCAATTGTGTGGATAATTAAATTTCAATATGTTGGTACTTTGAACACAGTCCCTGTGGAGACGATAATCTTTTATATCACACGACATAACCCGTGCGCTTGCAGGCCCTGTCAAGTTTTTGACGCCGTTGCCGGGTACTGTTGTCCCTCAAATATCGGCAATATTGAAATTCGATTAGATCATACTTGTTAATATTTTTATTTTATTTTATTTTATTTGTTTTGTTTATTTCTTTTTATATTTTTTCTGTATTTTTATTTTTATTCTGTTGTTATTTTGTATTTTGTTCTTTATTTTGTGTATCTGTTGTTGTTTTTGTGATTGTTTATTTTATTTGTCATTTATTTTCTTTTTATGTGACGAAGCCATAGTGTCGATCTAAACTTAGGATTTGACCCTGAGATAGAACGTATCCTTAGAGCTTTGAGAAAACAACAAAAACAACAAAAACAAGAAAAAGAAAAACAAATGGCAGACCAAAACAGAGCCTTAAGAGATTTTGCTGCTCCAAGTACAAATGGAAGAGGGTCTAGCATCCTTAGACCCACAGTGGAGGCTAACAATTTTGAATTGAAGCCTTCACTACTCTCTATGGTTCAGCAGAACCAATTTGGAGGATTACCCTCCGAAAATCCAAATCTTTATCTTCAAATCTTTCTTGAATACTGTGACACCTTGAAAATGAACGGAGCAACCAATGATGCCATTCGCTTGAGACTCTTCCCTTTCTCCTTAAGAGATAAAGCGAGAGCGTGGTTGTATTCTCTTCCTGAAGGATCCATCACGACTTGGGAACAACTATCCAGTGCTTTCATTAATAAGTGGTGCCCAAGAAATAAAACTGATTTGTTAAGAAAATAAAGAATTAATTTTGCACAAAAAGATGATGAATCCTTGTATGAAGCCTGGGAAAGATACAAGGAGTTATTGAGAGAATATCCTTACCATGGGATAGAAAGGTAGTTGACAATCCATATTTTCTATAATGGACTAACTTCCACACAAAAGATCTCTTTAGATGCTGTAGCTGGAGGAGCCTTCATGAGTAAAAATGTTGATGAAGCTCAGAACCTGATTGAGGAAATAGCTCAAAACACTCACCAGTGGAACTCTGAGAGAGGATTACCTGCTAAAACACCAGGTAAGTACTCTGTTGATGCTCTTTCCCTACTTTCTGCCAAAGTTGAAGCATTAACATTAAAACTTGATAAAATAGGGTCAACAGGTGCTACTAATATTGTTTGTGAAGTTTGTGGTATTTCAGGACATGGAGCTACAAACTGCCATTTAGCAATGACCCTTAATCAAAAACAAGAAATGCATCAGGTGGATGCTATTGGAAACTATGGTGGAAATTTTCAAAATAACTATAGACCTCCACAAGGTCCACCTGGCTTCCAAAATAGGCCACCTCCATTCCAAGGTAATCAAAGTAACTACAAACCTCAACAAGGATCCTATATTCCACAAAAATCAAAGCTAGAATCCTTGATGGAGACATTTGTAGCTACTCAACTTAAACAAAATGATGAATTCTCTGAGGCAATAAAGAACTTAGCTTCAAAAGTGGATTCTCACCCATAATAAAATATTGGAAAATCAGATTGCCCAACAAGCTTCTTATTCTACAAGAGCACCAGGAACATTTCCTGGAAAACCTGAAGCTGGACCATCAAACTAAACCATGGCTGTCACTCTTAGGAGTGGAACTCAATATGATGGGCCAGTTGGCAAGACTGGAAAGGATAAAAAGAAAGTGGATGAATCTTTATCTAACCCAGTGATTGAAGAAGAGAAACCACAAGAAAAGAAGGAGGAGGTTAAGCCATATCAACCTCCTATTCTATTTCATCAGCGCTTAGCGAAAGCAAAATTGGACAAATAATTTGGTAAGTTTCTTGATGTTTTAAAGAAATTGTATATCAATATTCCCTTCACAGATGCTTTGCAACAAATGCCTACATATGCGAAGTTCCTGAAGGACATTTTATCCAACAAAAGAAGACTGGAGGAAGATTGTACAATGGCACTTACTGAAAAGTGCAGTGCTTTAATTCAAAGGAAGCTTCCACCCAAGCTCCAAGATCCAGGTAGTTTCTCTATTCCTTGTATGATTGGTGATATGAATAGAGATAAAGCATTGTGTGATTTTGGAGCGAGTGTGAGTTTAATGCCATTATCTGTTGCTGAAAAGTTAGGATTGGGTGAGCTAAAACCTACTAGGATGTCTTTACAGTTGGCTGATAGATCTGTCAAATATCCTGTAGGAATTTTAGAGGATGTTCCTATTAAGGTAGGAAATTTTTTTATACCTACTGAATTTGTTGTGCTATAAATGGACGAAGATTCTTTGATTCCTATTATTTTAGGTTGACCATTTTTAGTTACTGCAGGTGCTGTGATTGATGTCAAGAATGGTAAGTTGTCTCTGATTGTTGGAGACCAAAAGGTTGATTTTAACTTGAAAAATGGTTTAGAAAAACCTTTTAATAATGATGTTTGCTGTAATGTGGATTTTGTTGAACAAGTGGTAAAGGAAGCAACCCTTCCTAATGACCCACTTGAAACTGTTTTCATGATTGAGCCTGTAGGAACATCTGATTTCTCTAAGGCCCCACTAAAACATGATACTGAGGTCATGTGTGACAAAGTGGTAAGCCCCAATATGGAATTAAAACCTTTACCAGCTTCATTAAGGTATGAGTTTCTTGGTCCTAATTCCACATATCCTGTGATTGTTAATGCTGAATTGAATCCATATGAAACTGAAAAACTTTTGAAACAACTTAGGTTGTATAGAAAAGTAATAGGTTATACAATGGATGATATCAAAGGGATTAGCTCTTCTCTTTGTATGCACAGGATTACTGTAGAAGATGAAAGTAGGCCTACAGTAGAACCACTTAGGAGATTAAATCCAAAAATACAAGAAGTGGTTAAAAAGGAAATTTTGAAATTGCTTGATGCTGGAGTCATATATCCTGTTGATAGTAGTAAATGGGTAAGTCCTGTTCATGTGGTGCCTAAAAAGGGGGAATAACTGTGATTGAAAATGACAAACATAAATTGATTCCTACTAGGATTATCTCTGGTGTGCGTATGTGTATTGATTATAGAAAGTTAAATAGCGCCACGAAAAAAGATCATTTTCCTCTCCCTTTTATTGATCAGATGCTTGAAAGACTTGCGAAACACTCTTATTTCTGTTATTTGGATGGGTATTCAGGTTTTCATCAAATTCCCATTCATCCATCTGATCAAGAAAAGACTACCTTCACTTGCCCTTATGGGACTTATGCTTATAGGCGTATGTCTTTTGGTCTGTGTAATGCACCTGCGACTTTTCAAAGGTGTATGTAAGCAATTTTTTCTGACCTTATTGAAAATGTGATGGAAGTCTTTATGGATGATTTTTTAGTGTATGGTTTGGATTTTGATAACTATTTAACAAATTTGTGCCAAGTCTTGCAGCATTGTGAAGAAACCAATCTGGTCTTGAACTGGGAAAAATATCATTTTATGGTAAGAGAATGCATAGTTCTTGGACACTTAGTATCTGAGAGAGGTATAGAAGTTGATAAGGCTAAAGTGGAAGTGATTGAAAAATTGCCCCCACCTACAAATGTGAAAGGTATTCGGAGTTTTCTTGGACATGCAGGGTTTTATCGTTGGTTCATTAAAGATTTCTCCAAGATCACAAAGCCTCTTACAACTCTTTTAGGTAAAGATGTACCTTTCAATTTTGATTCATCCTGTATAGAAGCTTTTTGCAGGATTAAGCAGGCTCTAATCTCTGCCCCCATCATGCAACCACCTGATTGGGAACTCCCATTCGAGTTAATGTGCGATGCGAGTGATTACGCAGTGGGAGCTGTGCTTGGGCAACGGAAGGACAAAAAGCTCCATGTAATTCATTATGTCAGCCGGACACTAGATGATGCTCAGGTAAATTATGCCACAGCTAAAAAAGAACTGTTAGCTATTATCTTTGCTTTTGATAAATTTAGATCTTACTTGGTGGGTTCACATGTTATTGTTTACACTGATCACTCTGCCATTAAGTATCTATTGAATAAAAAGGAAGCAAAGCCTAGGCTGATTAGGTGATTCTAATATTGCAAGAATTTGACTTAGAAATTAAGGATAAGAAGGGTACTGAGAATCTGGTCGCTGACCACCTGTCTAGGTTGACATCCAAAAAAGAAGAAACAGATAATATTCCCTTCAATGAATCTTTTCCGGATGAACAACTCTTGAGTCTTAGTATCCAACGTGTTCCTTGGTATGCTAATTTTGTAAATTTTCTTACATGTGGTATCTTACCTCCTGATCTTAGCTTTCAGCAAAGGAAAAAGTTTTTTGTAAATGTTAAACACTACTATTGGGATGAACCCCTCCTATTCAAACAATGTGCTGATGGTTTGATTCGAAGGTGTGTTCCATAAGATGAGGTCCATGATATCCTGAACCATTGCCATTCTCTTTCCTGTGGAGGGCACATGAGCACCTCCAAGACAGCCGCTGAAATATTGCAAGTTGGGTTCTATTGGCCAAATATTTTTAAGGACGTACGTAAGTATGTTCTCACTTGTGATGCTTACCAAAGAACAGGTAACATTGGTAAGAAACATGAAATGCCATTGAATACCATTTTAGAAGTTGAATTGTTTGATGTATGGGGTGTTGATTTTATGGGACCTTTTCCTTCCTCTTTTGGAAATTAGTTCATATTAGTGGCAGTTGACTATGTGTCAAAATGGGTGGAAGCCATTGCTTCACCCCATTCTGATGCTAAGACTGTTATTAAACTTTTCAAGAAAATAATATTTCTAAGGTTTGGGGTCCCAAAATGTGTTATAAGTGATGGAGGGTCTCATTTCATTGAGAAAACTTTTCAGACCCTTCTAAAAAAATATGGAGTTAAGCATAAGGTTGCTACACCTTATCACCCACAAACTAGTGGACAAGTTGAGGTATCCAATCAGGGAATTAAAAACATTCTTCAAAAAGTGGTTAATACATCACGTAAGGATTGGTCTATTAAGTTAAATAATTCCTTATGGGTGTATCGAACCACATACAAAACTCCCATTGGAACCACACCTTTTAAGCTAGTATATGGGAAGCCTTGCCATTTACCTGTTGAGCTAGAATATAAATCTTTTTGGGCTGTTAAAACTCTTAACTTTGATCATAAGGCTGCAGGTGAACAAAGATTATTGGAATTAAACGAGCTTGAAGAACTTCGTCTAGATGCATATGAAAATGCCAAAATTTATAAAGAAAAAACCAAACAATGGCATGACCGTCACATCCTACGGAGAACATTTAATCCAGGTGATATGGTTTTACTGTTTAATTCCAGAATGAAACTTTTTCCAGGTAAACTGAGATCCCGATGGTCGGGACCATTCAAGGTAACAAAGGTCTTTCCCTTTGGAGCTGTCGGACTGTGGAGCGAGAAATCTGGTACATTTAGGGTAAATGGACAGAGAGTAAAGCACTACTTGATAGGTCAACCAATACAACAAGCAAGTGACTTGGACTTGTTTGATGCTCCTGATGAGTAAATCCAAACGGTGAGAAGTCTGGATGAAGACTTAAAACTTAGCACTGATAGGGAGGTAACCCTATAAAAAGTTGTTGTTTTATTTTGAGCTTTAAAAAAAATCAACTATGTCAAATGCTGGTTTGGGGTTACTACAGGTAAGTTTTCTTATCCTTTTATCATCCATTTTAACATTGAGGACAATGTCAAATTCTGGTTTGGGGTGGTAGATAAGAAAACTTAACTGTTTTGTTGTGTGATTGTTATTTTTATTTTGCATGTGTATGATTTTCCTTGTTTTGTTTGTAATCTTGTAATTTACCATGATTGCATGATAAATTTACTTTGAACACAAGGCTAAAGTATCTAAGGACCCTAAAATTTTGAGTAAAATTTTTCAAAATTTGATTGTTTAAATGCCAAATCAATGTCTAAATGAACTTTATGTGATTAAAATTTTCTATGAAAAGACTTTCCATGGTTAGACTTGAGCCAAAATGGGTTATTTATCAAACAAATTTTCAAACCCATATTTTCTTGATTGAGTGATTCTCATAGTCATTAATATTCTAGAACTTGTTTTACAACCGATTCAAAATGGTTTTTGATTGTGTGTCTTAGGATGATAAAGGCACAATTAGGTCTTATTCTTAAACCTCAGAATTTTTGCACAATTTGACCCTTAGTTGCCCCTTTTGAGCCTGAAAGTGAAAATTTTTCTTTGAAACCTTTCATTGACTGATATTCTCTTAATGGTGAAAAAGTTGGAAATTTAGTGGAGCAAAGAAATAAAAAGGACTTAAGAAAAATATGTTATGGGATGCAAAGAAAAGCAAGAAAAAGAAAAAGAAAATCAAAAGGATGATATTGAATGAATTACAAAAAGTCCATAAAAGTTCAAAAATTTGCTCTGTTAGTTTCTGAATTTATGATGGTGATTTGAATCATTCATGACTGTTTAAGCCCTTTTGTATTCCATCTTTCTTGAAATTCCTACCTTGACAATACAACCCATGGCCACATTACAACCTTTGAAAGACCTTTAGACTTTGACATACTTTCTATCTAAACTGTGGAGTTTTTGGTTTATTAACAAGCTTATGGTAATATTTTTGACTATAATGATTGGAGTGATACACAAACCATGAAAAACTTTGAGTGAAAATTAAGAAAAGAGTATCCTCTGTCTTGACAATGAAAATTGATTAACATAAGAAAATTAATATTGGCATTTGAATAAATCTATTTCTCTATTTTGGATTCCTTAGTTTACTAAGCTTAGTGTTTTCTGTATCTTATCTTGTGAATATGGTGATTCCTTGAGGAGAAGCAATGTTTTGGCTTGGGGTATTTTGATAAGTGTTTTTGAACACCATTATATAGGTTTAATTCAACTAGAATTTTATATCATTCCCACTGTATTTTCTTAAATTTACATGATTTATGCTTCCTTCCCACTTTATTCTACTCGGGTACTTTTATTTTGTAGAAATTAATAGATTTGGAATTATTGAAGATCCATTTTAAGAGTGAATGAATGTAAATGGAAAATGGATTCAAGAACTCAAGATTTCCAACCCAAAAAGATGATCAAAGTGCCCAAAGATCAAAAGAGGAAGCCATAAGCAAATTTATGCCAAAAAGGGACCAAAAAGCACCAAGAAATACAATAACAGGGGTGAGAATCGATTCACCACTGATGAGAATCGATTCACACATTAAATTTGGCCCAAAATTGCAAAAACATGCATGAGGAATCGATTCCTCACTTCATGAATCGATTCCTGCATGCATGAATCGATTCCCCAAGCTGTTTTTCATGCCATGAATCGATTCCTCATGCCATGAATTGATTCCTCAGTTCATGAATCGATTCCCATGTCCATGAATCGATTCCCACTTCAAATGAATCGATTCATACGTTGTTTTTGATGGAAAAATACCCTAGAGGAATCGATTCATCAATCAAATCATGCGCCGAATCATTGGAAACAGCAAAACGTAACTTGGAAACAGCTGGAAATCATGCACTGAAAATTTCCACTTGCTCCTTAAAACACACACGCGTTTTTATTTGGTGCCTCCTTTCCATCGCTTATAAAAGGAGAAGAAGTTGCAAGCAGAGAGCATCCAACATTCATTCTTCATTCCTCTCTTTTCTTTTTCCTTTGTTTTCCTCTCTGTTCTATTTTCTTTCTCTTTTTATTTTCTTTTCTTTCTTTCTTTTATTTGTTGTGTAAGAGTTCTGAGGATTGTGAAATTGAGTGTTCCAATTTGTAATTGGTGGAGGAATATTGCAACAAGAAAATACAGTGGTGAAATTATTTTGAGCTTTTGGAGAAACCCGTAAGTCTTTATTTTTACCATGTCTTGTATGTTTTATTTTTCCATCATGTGTATGAATTTGAATTATTTCATGAGTAACTAAATTAAATATCTTGGGATTTTAGGGGTGTGACAATATTTTGTGTTAATGTTATTTTAATTTTGATTTAAATAAATTTCTGTTTTCCATTTAGTTCAAATTATGCTCAATGCTCTTAGTGATTCCTAACAAGAACCTAAGTGATAAAACTGTATACTTGAGGGTATATTAGTAAGTTTAAGTAATTAATAGAATCGAGAGATTTATTGTTACTGGAAAGTTTTTGAACTAAGCCTAAGGTTTTGAAATACTTTTTGTGACCACGGTAAAACCGTGAAAGTAATCAAAATCTTTTGGGGAATAAATAAGGGATTTTCACAAAACGATAATGGGCCTTTCTTAGGGATTAAACGTTGTTCTCCATAAGTTAGGTACATTAATAGGATTCCGAGAGGAACATATTAATTAGCTTAAGGAAAATCCACCTTGGAAAACTTAATTTGATTCTTATTTATGAAAAGTTAAAATTCATTAACATAAAATAAAGTCTTGATCCCCCAAAATCCCAAGATACTCTCAACTCTAATTTTTAAGTGTCTAGAAAATTTTGTTTATTTATTCGTATTCTGTGCAACTTTATTGTGTTTTATTTTACAAAAACATTAAAAATCAATTGTGTGGATAATTAAATTTCAATATGCTGGTACTTTGAACACAGTCCCTGTGGAGACGATAATCTTTTATATCACACGACATAACCCGTGCGCTTGCAGGCCCTGTCAATAAACACATAAGGAAGGAAGCTTATTGAGAGATCCAGTAACGCAGTGTATATACATTACAAAGCCAGCGTACAAACGCTAAGCATTTGTTTGTTTGTGTTTGACAGGATCCAAGTCCAGGAGTTAACGTATGAACGCCCAACTCAGCGTATTATACGCCCATTCCAATACCATCAGCCACTGAGCCAGCATACATACTCTGGAATAAAGCCTACCAACGCGTGAAGAAAAAAGATCAAAATGCCAAAGACAGTGAGCCAGCGTACATACGCTGGTCCCCTAGCGTACATACGCCCAGAAATAGAACCAAAAACCATCAGACCAGTGGCCCAGCGTACATACGCTGGGTAGGCGAGCGTACATATGCGCAGATCAAGTTAACATAAGGCACACAGTTCCCACTCATACAGAATCCCAGCGTACATACGCTGGTATGTGGGCGTTTCTACACACAGCTAGGAGGGAATCCAGAAACAGTTATTTATTCAGTTATGTAATTTTTATTTATTTTCTTGTAAGCCCCTCTGGGGAAACTACGTGATTTAGCCTTATTTGATAGTTAGTTTAAGGCATAAAACTATATATAGGTAATTTCCTTGTAACTTAACACAAGCAATAACACTACTCTTATTTTTTGATTTTTAATCTCTCTCTAAACCTTTTCTCTCACTAAACCCTCTCTTCCATGGCTCTTTACATTCCTTCTTCTGCTGGTTCCACTTCCATGGATTGCTAAACCCCTAGGGTTAGGATTGCTGAAGCTTCCAATGGAGTCTTGAATGTGCATTGAGGAAATCATTTTCTGAAGCATGAGGAGAACAAGCTGAGAAGTGGATCTACACGGCTGGATTGACAAATCTAGACCTAATTGAAGCATCTCACCAATGAGGAATCATGGTTGAAAGCTTAGGTAACTTCTGGCTTCCTAGCTAATTCAGGCCTAGCAATTAGGTGAATAGTTAGGGTTCAATCCCTAATTTTGCATTAGATTTCTGTGTCACTGAACACCTAAGGGATTAGGGTTTAATGCTTAGGAATTAGTGTTAATCATCTAAGGAATTGGGGATTAACCATCTGTGAAGTAGTCCTCTTGAGTCTGAAGCTTGATTGAATCTCAATTGCATGTTTTTGATGAAATTGTGAGCTGAAGTAATCCTAACCTATCTTTCATTAATTACACTTCATCTTTTACATTGTTTCTGAAATTACAAAAACATAGAAATTCTAGAAAAGCATAAACAGAATGAATCTTATCCTATTTTGTTCTAGTTCAGCTTGTACTAGTCCTAGGTTGTGGTAATTACCTCAATCCATATGGGACGATCAAATATATTACAAATTTAATTATTGGTGCGCTTGCCAAAAGAATATAATCCTCTGAGATTATGCATCAGACCACCATGTTATCGATGTATACTTCTATATTCTAACCAATTTTCTTTGCAAACATTTTATCCACCAAGCGTTGGTAAGTGGTTCCTGTAATTTTTAGGTCGAATGGCATTACTCAGAGACAAAAGTTGGCCCCCCAGTGATGTAGCTATTTTTCCTTATCCTTCGGGTCCATGCAAATTTGGTTATACCCTGAGTAGCCGTCCATGAAGCTCAAGATCCTGTAACCTGAGGTACTGTCTACCAAATGATCAATGTTAGGCAAAAGGTATGGGTCTTTAGGACATACGTTATTTAGATAAGTGAACTCGATATACATCCGTCATTTCCCGCTTGTCTTTTTACCATCACAACATTAGATAACCAAGTCGGATATTTAACCACCCGAATGAAGTTTGCAGCCATAAGTTTTTCCATCTCCTTCTTTATGGTTGTTCTTCTATCTTGTCCCAACTTCCTGGGCTTTCAGGATATAGGCTTGGCATCTGGCTCTATGTTGAACGAATGGAAGATGACGTTGGGGTTGATTTCGGGCATGTCGGGCATGTCTACGGGACTCCAAGAAAAGAGGTCCGTGTTAGTCTTCAACAACTTGATCAAAGCTTCCTCAATGGTCGGATCGAGTATGGCACTGATTCTAGTGAACTGGACAGGGCTTGAGCCAATTTGAACAAGTATGGCTCACATTTGCATAACCAATTAGGTATATGCCTTGGATATTTTTAGGGAAGTATATGTTTAATCCCATTCCAATGTCTTCTTGTAGGTAAAGAACAATATCTTACTAATAGGTTAATGACAGGGCCCGTAAGCGCACGGGTTATGTCGCGTAATATAAAAGATTATCGTTCTCCACAGGGACTGTGTTCAAAGTACCAGTATATTGAAATTTAATTATCCACACAATTAATTTTTAAGATTTTTATAAAATAAAGCACAAATTAAAGTTGCACAGAATATAAAAAAAAATAAAATTTACTTGACACTTAAAAAAAATCAGAGTTGAGAATATCTTGGGATTTCGGGGGATTAAGACTCTATTTTATGTTTAATAAATTTTAACTTTTCATAAATAAGAATCGAATTAAGTTTTCCAAGGCGAATTTTCCAAAAGCTAATTAATATGTTCCTCTCGGAATCCTATTAATGTACCTAACCTATGGAAAGCGCTGCTTAATCCTCAGAAAGGCCCATTATCGTTTTATGAAAATCCTTTTTATTTCCTCAAAAGAATTTTGATTACTTTCACGGTTTTACCGAGGTCACAAAAAGCATTTCAAAAATCTTAGGTTTAGTTCAAAGCTTTCTGGTAAAAATAAATCTCTCGATTCTATTTATTACCTAAACTTACTAATATACCCATAAGTATACAGTTTTATCATTTAGGTTCTTGTTAGGAATTACTAAAAGCATTAAGCATAATTGAACTAAATGGAAAACAGAAATTTATTTAATTCCAAGTCAAAATAACATTAAAATAAAATATTATCATACCCCCTTTATCCCAAGATAATTAATTTAGCTACTCATGAAATAATTTAAATTTATGTAAATAATGGAAAAATAAAACATACAAGACATGGTAAAAATAAAGACTTACGGGTTTCTCCAAAAGCTCAAAATAATTTATCACTTGTATTTCCTTGTTGCAATATTCTCCACCAATTACAAATTTAAATTCTCACTTTTACAGCCCTCACACTCTTACAAAATAAAAAAAAGAAAAGAAAATAGAAAGAAAGAGAAGAAAAACGAACAGAGAAAGAAAAATGGAAAAGAAGAAAACTAAAGAGAAAAGGAGAGAAAGTAACGAAGAAAGAAAATAAATCTGATGGTAATTAATGGAAGTGATGATTGATTACTCCTGGTTGCTCTCCTTTTTATAGGCGAATGGATGAATGAATCCAGCTAAGGAAACGCGTTAAAATTTACAAGTGGGAGAAACTTTCGGTGCATGTGAATTCCAGCTGTGCCAACTTGTTTCCAATTTGCATATTTAATATTTCCAATAATTCGGTGCTTGGATTTTAGTGAAGATTGGTGCAGAATGATGAAATTTATAGTGAAAAAATGTTATTTTCCCACAAATCCGAGTGAAAGCTTGTTGGACGGTGTTGGTGAGTAAACTGGACAGCGTGGAGAGGAGTTGCTGTTAGATGGAGATCTGGACATTGTGGGCTGGACGGTGTTGAATTGATGAAAAGTCTGGGCGGTCTTGAGAGGGTTACTGGGCGGTGTTATGTATTAGAAGAAGAAAGGGAGACGGTGTTGGGAAGTTGGGCGGTGTGTTGAGGTGAGGACGGTTGAGCGGTGTTGAGAATATTGGGAAGGAGAGGACGGTGTTGTGGATGGAAAGGAAAGGAGTCTGGGCGAAGTTGTGGATTAGGAGCCTGGGCGGTATTGGTTGGAGAGAAGAGCCTGGGCGGTGTTGGTTGATGGATTACTGGGCGGTGTTGGTTTGATGGATTTCTAGGCGGTGTTGGTTTGAGAGAAGTCTGGGCGGTATTGATGGAAAGGAAAGGTGAAGTGGGACGGTGTGTGGTATGGATTAGAAGGGGACAGCGGATAGAAGAGAGGAATGTAGGTCGGATTTCTGGATTGAGGACGGTGTAGAGAGTGACTTGAAGGAAAGTAGAAGGAGGCGGTGTTGATGGAGGTAGTGATCCGGTGTTGCATTTGTGAAGAATTGGGTCGGTGTTTGGAGGAGAACCGATTGGTGATGAAGCTGAATGAAAGGACGGGTGAAGACTTACTGAAGAGCATCTTTCATTCAGTCAGAATTGACTGCAGAAAGACTCGGAACCGTCTGAAACATTCACTCGGCTGTCTCTGAATTTGGACCACTCGGTTAAAGCTCTGCTCGGATTTTGCATTGGAATTCACTCGGACAAATTTATTTACTCATTCAAATGATAAAATCACATCTTCACTCGAAAGTCCAAGTTAATTTCCACTCGGATTTGACTTCCCTTTCACTCAGAAACTTGGACTTTGAAGGACTGGAATCTGGCTGATAGAATTCTTCCATGTCCGAGCCTTGCTTTGCTCTGAAATGCATCTTTTTGACCCAACTTACTCAGAATTCCTTTCCTTGGAGACTTCTCACTCGGGCTCAGTGTGAAACTTGAGAGTCTGCCCGAGTGTGATTCATTTCCGGTCGGATTTTTCCTTCCTTGCTAAGAATTACTCGGAAATGCTTTGTTCTGCTTGAGAATGTCATTTTCTCTGAGTGAGACCACTCGGATTCCTCCTTAGTCAGCATTTATTCATTTCAGTGGCCTCTTCTACTCGGAATCCATTCACTCGGAACAGGTTTCACTCGGATTAGTTGTAATCAGCAAGCCTTTCACTCGGATAATAGCTTTGGACATATTTATTGGAGGTCAGTCTCCTTTTTTTTTCTCGGAATGGATGCAGTCGGGGAGTTTCCACTCGGAATCACCTTCAACCGAGACTTATTCCATTTTAGCATTGGTCCTTCACTCCAGTCAGCTATTTATCACTTGGAATGGCTTTGACAGGGAACATTTCACTCGGATTTTCCTCCAGCAGTGCAGTATTCCACTCGGCAATGCTCTATTCTGAGTCCTTCCACTCGGATTTGGTTATTTCTGAGTTATCCCACTCGGATTTGGCCATTTTGAGTCAGATTTCAGTGCTCTGAGTCGAATTTTTACTTTCTGAGTCGGATTTCAGCTTTTAAAAAGAGAATTCTTTCCACTTTGGGCTTGTTCTTCTTGTTTCTTTATCATTTTATGGTCGTTTTCTCTTGTTTTTGACCCTTTATTACCTTAATTCCTGTAAAATAACATACCCAAGTAGACTAGAGTGGAAAGAAAGTAAAAATTGTAATAAATAAAGGAAATACAGTGGATAATGACTAAAATCCTAAGCAATTTAGACCTAATTTATTATATTATAAAGTATTTATCAAAATACCCCAAACCAAAACATTGCTTGTCCTCAAGCAATCACCATATTCACAAGATAAAATACAGAAAACACTAAACTTAATAAACTAAGGAATTCAAAACAGAGAAACAGATTTATTCAAATGCCAGTTTTATTTTTCTTATGTGAATCAATTTTCAATGTCAAGACTTGAGATACTCTTCTCACAATTTTCACTCAAGTGTTTAAAGGTTTGTGTATCTCTCAAATCATCATAGTCAAAAAATATTACCATAAGCTTGTTAATAAACCAGAAACTCCACAGTTTAGATAGAAAATATGTCAAAGTCTAAAGGTCTTTTAAAGGTTGTAACGTGGCCTTTGGTTGTATTGTCAAGGTAGGAATTTCAAGAAAAATGGAATACAAAAGGGCTTTAACAGTCATGAATGATTCAAATTACCATTATAATTTTAACAGAGCAAATTTTTGAACTTTTATGGACTTTTTTGGAATTCATTCAATATCATCCTTTTGATTTTCTTTTTCTTTTTCTTGCTTTTCTTTGCATCCAATACCATATTTTTCTTAAGTCCTTTTTTATTTCTTTGCTCCACTAAATTTCCAACTTTTTCACCATTTAAGAGAATATTAGTCAATGAAAGGTTTCAAAGAAAAAATTTTTGCTTTTAGGCTCAAAAGGGGCAACTAGGGGTCAAATTATACAAAAGTCTGAGGCTTAAGAATAAGACCTAATTGTGCCTTTATCATCCTAAGACATATAATCAAAAACCATTTTGAATCGGTTGAAAAACAAGTTCTAGAATATTAATGATTATGAGATTCACTCAATCAAGAAAATATGGGTTTTGAAAATTTGTTTGATAGATAACCCATTTTGGCTCAAGTCTAACCATGGAAAGTCTTTTCAAAGAAAATTTTAATCACATAAGGTTCATTTAGACATTTATTTGGCATTTAAACAATCAAATTTTGAAAATTTTACTCAAAATTTTGGGGTCCTTAGATACTTTAGCCTTGTGTTCAAAATAAATTTATCATGCAATCATGGTAAATTACAAGATTACAAAAAAGGAAAACACACATGCTAAATAAAATAACAATCACACAACGTAAACAAAACAGTTAAGTTTTCTTACCTACCACCCCAAACCAGAATTTGACATTGTCCTCAATGTTAAAATGGATGATAAAGGATAAGAAAACTTACCTGTAGTAACCCCAAACCAACATCTGACATAGTTGGGTTTTTTTTTAATAGAATAAAAGCTTAAAATAAAACAACAACTTTTTATAGGGTTACCTCCCTATCAGTGCTAAGTTTTAAGTCTTCAGCCAGACTTCTCACCGTTTGGATTTACTCATCAGGAGCATCAAACAAGTCCAAGTCACTTGCTTGTTGTATTGGTTGACCGGTGAAGTAATGCTTTACTCTCTGTCCATTTACCCTAAATGTACCAGATTTCTCGCTCCATAGTTCGACAGCTCCAAAGGGAAAGACTTTTGTCACCTTGAATGGTCCCGACCATCGGGATCTCAGTTTACCTGGAAAAAGCTTCAATCTGGAATTAAACAGTAAAACCATATCACCTGGATTAAATGTTCTCCGTTGGATGTGACGATCATGCCATTGTTTGGTTTTTTCTTTATAAATTCTGGCATTTTCGTATGCATCTAGACGGAGTTCTTCAAGCTCATTTAATTCCAACAATCTTTGTTCACCTGCAGCCTTATGATCAAAGTTAAGAGTTTTAACAGCCCAAAAAGATTTATATTCTAGCTCAACAGGTAAATGATAGGGCTTCCCATATACTAGCTTAAAAGGTGTGGTTCCAATGGGAGTTTTGTATGCGGTCCGATACACCCATAAGGAATCATCTAACTTAATAGACCAATCCTTACGTGATGTATTCACCACTTTTTGAAGAATATTTTTAATTTCCCGATTGGATACCTCAACTTGTCCACTAGTTTGTGGGTGATAAGGTGTAGCAACCTTATGCTTAACTCCATATTTCTTTAGAAGGGTCTGAAAAGTTTTCTCAATAAAATGAAACCCTCCATCACTTATAACACATTTTGGGACCCCAAACCTTGGAAATATTATTTTCTTGAAAAGTTTAATAACAGTCTTAGCATCAGAATGGGGTGAAGCAATGGCTTCCACCCATTTTGACACATAGTCAACTGCCACTAATATGAACTGATTTCCAAAAGAAGAGGGAAAGGGACCCATAAAATCAATACCCCATACATCAAATAATTCAACTTCTAAAATAGTATTCAATGGCATTTCTTGTCTCTTACCAATGTTACCTGTTCTTTGGCAAGCTTCACAAGTTAGAACATACTTACGTACATCCTTAAAAATATTTGGCCAATAGAACCCAGCTTGCAATATTTTAGCAGCTGTCTTGGAGGTGCTCATGTGCCCTCCACAGGAAAGAGAATGGCAATGATCCAAGATAGCATGGACATCATCTTGTGAAACACATCTCCGAATCATACCATCTGCACATTGCTTGAAAAGGAGTGGTTCATCCCAATAATAATGCTTGACATCTGCATAAAACTTTTTCCTTTGCTGAAAGCTAAGATCAGGAGGTAAGATACCACATGCAAGAAAATTTACAAAATCAGCATACCAAGGAACACGTTGGATACTAAGATTCAAGAGTTGTTCATCTGGAAAAGATTCATTGATGGGAATATTATCTGTTTCTTCTTTTTCAGATGTCAACCTAGATAGGTGGTTAGCGACCAAGTTCTCGGTACCCTTCTTGTCCTTAATTTCCAAGTCAAATTCTTGCAATATTAGAATCCACCTAATTAATCTAGGCTTTGCTTCCTTTTTATTCAATAGATACTTAATGGCAGAGTGGTCAGTGTAAATAGTAACATGTGAACCTACCAAATAAGACCTAAATTTATCAAAAGCAAAGACAATAGCTAACAGTTCTTTTTTAGTTGTGGCATAATTTACCTGAGCATCATCTAGCGTCCGGCTGGCATAATGAATTACATGGAGCTTTTTATCCTTTCTTTGCCCCAACACAGCTCCCACTGCGTAATCACTCGCATCGCACATCAGCTCAAATGGGAGTTTCCAATCAGGTGGTTGTACGATGGGGGCAGAGATTAGAGCTTGCTTAATCCTGCAAAAAGCTTCCATATAAGATGAATCAAAATTGAAAGGTACATCCTTACCCAGAAGAGTTGTAAGAGGCTTTGTGATTTTGGAGAAATCTTTAATGAACCTGCGATAAAACCCTGCATGTCCAAGAAAACTCCGAATACCTTTCACATTTGTGGGTGGAGGCAATTTTTCAATCACTTCCACTTTAGCCTTATCAACTTCTATACCTCTCTCAGACACCAGGTGTCCAAGAACTATGCCTTCTCTTACCATAAAATGGCATTTTTCCCAATTTAGAACCAAATTGGTTTCTTCACAACGCTGCAAGACTTGGCACAAATTTGTTAAACAATTATCAAAATCCAAACCATGCACTGAAAAATCATCCATAAAGACTTCCATCACATTTTCAATAAGATCAGAAAAAATTGCTTGCATACACCTTTGAAAAGTCGCAGGTGCATTACATAAACCAAAAGGCATACGTCTGTAAGCATAAGTCCCATAAGGGCAAGTGAAGGTAGTCTTTTCTTGATCAGATGGATGAATGGGAATTTGATGAAAACCTGAATACCCATCCAAATAACAGAAATAAGAGTGTTTCATAAGTCTTTCAAGCATCTGATCAATAAAAGGGAGGGGAAAATGATCTTTTTTCATGGCGCTATTTAACTTCCTATAATCAATGCACATGCGCCAACCAGAGACAATCCTAGTAGGAATCAAGTTATGTTTATCATTTTCAATCACAGTTATTCCCCCCTTTTTAGGCACCACATGGACAGGACTTACCCATTTACTACTATCAACAGGATATATGACTCCAGCATCAAGTAATTTCAAATTTTCCTTTTTAACCACTTCTTGCATTTTAGGATTTAATCTCCTAAGTGGTTCTACTGTGGGCCTACTTTCATCTTCTACAGTAATCCTGTGCATACAAAGAGAAGGGCTAATCCCTTTGATATCATCCATTGTATAACCTATTACCTTTCTATACAACCTAAGTTGTTTCAAAAGTTTTTCAGTTTCACATGGATTTAATTCAGCATTAATAATCAC
Organism: Clitoria ternatea; assembly: GCA_037962975.1. Classification (NCBI taxonomy): domain Eukaryota; kingdom Viridiplantae; phylum Streptophyta; class Magnoliopsida; order Fabales; family Fabaceae; genus Clitoria; species Clitoria ternatea. The sequence goes on along the minus strand of CM075674.1, from coordinate 98,690,801 downwards.
AGGATATGTGGAATTAGGGCCAAGAAACTCATACCTTAATGAAGCTGGTAAAGGTTTTAATTCCACATTGGGGCTTACCACTTTGTCATACATGACCTCATTATCATGTGGGGCCTCAGAGCAATCAGATGTTTCTGTCGGCTCAATCATGAAAATAGTTTCAAGTGGGTCATTAGGAAGGGTTGATTCCTTTACCACTTGTTCGACAAAATCCACAGTACAGCAAACATCATTATAAGGTTTTTCTAAAACATTTTTCAAGTTGAAATCAACCTTTTGGTCTCCAACAGTTAGAGACAACTTATCATTCTTGACATCAATCACAGCACCTGCAGTTGCTAAAAATGGTCTGCCTAAAATAATAGGAATCAAAGAATCTTCGTCCATTTCAAGCACAACAAAGTCAGCAGGTATAAAAAATTTTCCTATCTTAATAGGAACATCCTCTAAAATTCCTACAGGATATTTTACAGATCTATCAGCCAATTGTAAAGACATCCTAGTAGGTTTTAGTTCACCCAATCCTAATTTTTCAGCAATAGATAATGGCATTAAACTCACACTTGCTCCTAAATCACACAATGCTTTATCTATATTCATGTCACCAATCATGCAAGGAATAGAGAAACTACCTGGATCTTGGAGCTTGGGTAGAAGTTTCTTTTGAATTAGAGCACTGCACTCTTCAGTAAGTGCAACTGTACCATCTTCCTCCAGTCTTCTTTTGTTGGACAGAATGTCCTTCAAGAACTTTGCATATGTAGGCATTTGCTGCAAAGCATCTGTAAAAGGAATATTAATATACAATTTCTTTAAAACATCAAGGAACTTACCAAATTGTTTGTCCAACTTTGCTTTGGCTAAGCGCTGAGGAAATGGAATGGGAGGTTGATATGGCTTAACCTCCTCCTTCTTTTCTTGTGGTTTTTCTTCTTCAATTACTGGATGAGATGAAGATTCATCAACTTTCCTTTCCTCCTTTGCTGTCTTGTCAACTGGCCCATCATATTGAGTACCACTCCTAAGAGTGACAGCCATGGTTTGGTTGGATGGTCCAGCCTCTGGTTTTCCAGGAAATGTTCCTGGTGCTCTTTGAGAATAGGATGCTTGTTGGGCAATTTGATTTTCCAGTATTTTGTTGTGAGTGGCAAGAGAGTCCACTTTTGAAGCCAAGTTTTTTATTGCATCAGAGAATTCATCATTTTGTTTAAGTTGAGTAGCTACAAATGTCTCCATCAAGGATTCTAGCTTTGATTTTTATGGAATATAGGTTCCTTGTTGAGGTTTTTAGTTACTTTGGAATTGGGATGGCCTATTTTGGAAGCTAGGTGGACCTTGTGGAGGTCTGTAGTTACCTTGATAGTTTCCACCATAGTTTCCAATAGCGTCCACCTGATGCATTTCTTGTTCTTGATTAGGGGTCATTGCTAAATGGCAGTTTGTAGTTCCGTGTCCTGAAACACCACAAACTTCACAAACAATATTAGTAGCACCTGTTGACCCTATTTTATCAAGTTTTAATGTTAATGCTTCAACTTTGGCAGAAAGTAAGGAAAGAGCATCAACAGAGTACTTACCTGGTGTTTTAGAAGGTAATCCTCTCTCAGAGTTCCATTGGTGAGTGTTTTGAGCTATTTCCTCGATCAGGTTCTCAGCTTCATCAACATTTTTACTCATGAAGGCTCCTCCAGCTGCAGCATCTAAAGAGATTTTTTGTGTGGAAGTTAGTCCATTATAGAAAATATGGATTGTCAACCACCTTTCTATCCCATGGTGAGGACATTCTCTTAGCAACTCTCTGTATCTTTCCCAGGCTTCATATAAGGATTCATCATCTTTTTGTGAAAAATTGATGATTTGTTTTCTCAGAACATCAGTCTTGTTCCTTGGGTACCATTTATTGATAAAAGCACTGGACAATTGTTCCCAAGTCGTGATGGATCCTTCAGGAAGAGAGTATAACCACGCCGTTGCTTTATCTCTTAAGGAGAAAGGGAAAAGTCTTAAGCGAATGGCATCATTGGTGGCTCCGTTCATCTTCAGGGTGTCACAATATTCAAGAAAGATTTGAAGGTGAAGATTTGGATCTTCGGAGGGTAATCCTCCGAATTGGTTCTGTTGAACCATTGAGAGTAGTGAAGGCTTCAATTCAAAATTGTTAGCCTCCACTGTGGGTCTAAGGATGCTAGATCCTCTCCCATTAGTGCTTGGAGCGGCAAAATCTCTTAAGGGTCTCTGTTGGTCTGCCATTTGTTTTTCTTTTTGTTCTTTTTGTTGTTTTTGTTGTTTTCTCAAAGCTCTAAGGGTACGTTCTATCTCAGGGTCAAATCCTAAGTTTAGATCAACACTATGGCTTCGTCGTATAAATAGAAAATAAATGACAAATAAAACAAATAATTACAAAAATAAAACAACAACAGATACACAGAATATAGAACAAAATACAAAATTACAAAGAAAATAAAAATATTAACAAGTATGATCTAATCGAATTTCAATATTGCCGATATTTAAGGGACAACAGTCCCCGGGAACGGCGCCAAAAACTTGACAGGGCCCGCAAGCGCACGGGTTATGTCGCGTAATATAAAAGATTATCGTTCTCCACAGGGACTGTGTTTAAAGTACCAGTATATTGAAATTTAATTATCCACACAATTAATTTTTAAGATTTTTATAAAATAAAGCACAAATTAAAGTTGCACAGAATATAAAAAAAAAATAAAATTTACTTGACACTTAAAAAAAATCAGAGTTGAGAATATCTTGGGATTTCGGGGGATTAAGACTCTATTTTATGTTTAATAAATTTTAACTTTTCATAAATAAGAATCGAATTAAGTTTTCCAAGGCGAATTTTCCAAAAGCTAATTAATATGTTCCTCTCGGAATCCTATTAATGTACCTAACCTATGGAAAGCGCTTCTTAATCCTCAGAAAGGCCCATTATCGTTTTATGAAAATCCCTTTTATTTCCTCAAAAGAATTTTGATTACTTTCACGGTTTTACCGAGGTCACAAAAAGCATTTCAAAAATCTTAGGTTTAGTTCAAAGCTTTCTGGTAAAAATAAATCTCTCGATTCTATTTATTACCTAAACTTACTAATATACCCGTAAGTATACAGTTTTATCATTTAGGTTCTTGTTAGGAATTACTAAAAGCATTAAGCATAATTGAACTAAATGGAAAACAGAAATTTATTTAATTCCAAGTCAAAATAACATTAAAATAAAATATTATCATACCCCCTTTATCCCAAGATAATTAATTTAGCTACTCATGAAATAATTTAAATTTATGTAAATAATGGAAAAATAAAACATACAAGACATGGTAAAAATAAAGACTTACGGGTTTCTCCAAAAGCTCAAAATAATTTATCACTTGTATTTCCTTGTTGCAATATTCTCCACCAATTACAAATTTAAATTCTCACTTTTACAGCCCTCACACTCTTACAAAATAAAAGAAAGAAAAGAAAATAGAAAGAAAGAGAAGAAAAACGAACAGAGAAAGAAAAATGGAAAAGAAGAAAACTAAAGAGAAAAGGAGAGAAAGTAACGAAGAAAGAAAATAAATCTGATGGTAATTAATGGAAGTGATGATTGATTGCTCCTGGTTGCTCTCCTTTTTATAGGCGAATGGATGAATGAATCCAGCTAAGGAAACGCGTTAAAATTTGCAAGTGGGAGAAACTTTCGGTGCATGTGAATTCCAGCTGTGCCAACTTGTTTCCAATTTGCATATTTAATATTTCCAATAATTCGGTGCTTGGATTTTAGTGAAGATTGGTGCAGAATGATGAAATTCATAGTGAAAAAATGTTATTTTCCCACAAATCCGAGTGAAAGCTTGCTGGACGGTGTTGGTGAGTGAACTGGACAGCGTGGAGAGGAGTTGCTGTTAGATGGAGATCTGGACGTTGTGGGCTGGACGGTGTTGAATTGATGAAAAGTCTGGGCGGTCTTGAGAGGGTTACTGGGCGGTGTTATGTATTAGAAGAAGAAAGGGAGACGGTGTTGGGAAGTTGGGCGGTGTGTTGAGGTGAGGACGGTTGAGCGGTGTTGAGAATATTGTGAAGGAGAGGACGGTGTTGTGGATGGAAAGGAAAGGATTCTGGGCGAAGTTGTGGATTAGGAGCCTAGGCGATATTGGTTGGAGAGAAGAGCCTGGGCGGTATTGGTTGATGGATTACTGGGCGGTGTTGGTTTGAGAGAAGTCTGGGCGGTATTGATGGAAAGGAAAGGTGAAGTGGGACGGTGTGTGGTATGGATTAGAAGGGGACAGCGGATAGAAGAGAGGAATGTGGGTCGGATTTCTGGATTGAGGACGGTGTAGAGAGTGACTTGAAGGAAAGTAGAAGGAGGCGGTGTTGATGGAGGTAGTGATCCGGTGTTGTATTTGTGAAGAATTGGGTCGGTGTTTGGAGGAGAACCGATTGGTGATGAAGCTAAATGAAAGGACGGGTGAAGACTTACTCAAGAGCATCTTTCATTCAGTCGGAATTGACTGCAGAAAGACTCGGAACCGTCTGAAACATTCACTCGGCTGTCTCTGAATTTGGACCACTCGGTTAAAGCTCTGCTCGGATTTTGCATTGGAATTCACTCGGACAAATTTATTTACTCATTCAAATGATAAAATCACATCTTCACTCGGAAGTCCGAGTTAATTTCCACTCGGATTTGACTTCCCTTTCACTCAGAAACTTGGACTTTGAAGGACTGGAATCTGGCTGATAGAATTCTTTCATGTCCGAGCCTTGCTTTGCTCGGAAATGCATCCTTTTGACCCAACTTACTCAGAATTCCTTTCCTTGGAGACTTCTCACTCGGGCTTAGTGTGAAACTTGAGAGTCTGCCCGAGTGTGATTCATTTCCGGTCGGATTTTTCCTTCCTTGCTAAGAATTACTCGGAAATGCTTTGTTCTGCTTGAGAATGTCATTTTCTCTGAGTGAGACCACTCGGATTCCTCCTTAGTCAGCATTTATTCATTTCAGTGGCCTCTTCTACTCGGAATCCATTCACTCGGAACAGGTTTCACTCGGATTAGTTGTAATCAGCAAGCCTTTCACTCGGATAATAGCTTTGGACATATTTATTGGAGGTCAGTCTCCTTTTTTTTTCTCGGAATGGATGCAGTCGGGGAGTTTCCACTCGGAATCACCTTCAACCGAGACTTATTCCATTTTAGCATTGGTCCTTCACTCCAGTCAGCTATTTATCACTCAGAATGGCTTTGACAGGGAACATTTCACTCGGATTTTCCTCCAGCAGTGCAGTATTCCACTCGGCAATGCTCTATTCTGAGTCCTTCCACTCGGATTTGGTCATTTCTGAGTTATCCCACTCGGATTTGGCCATTTTGAGTCGGATTTCAGTGCTCTGAGTCGAATTTTTACTTTCTGAGTTGGATTTCAGCTTTTAAAAAGAGAATTCTTTCCACTTTGGGCTTGTTCTTCTTGTTTCTTTATCATTTTATGGTCGTTTTTCTCTTGTTTTTGACCCTTTATTACCTTAATTCCTGCAAAATAACATACCCAAGTAGACTAGAGTGGAAAGAAAGCAAAAATTGTAATAAATAAAGGAAATACAGTGGATAATGACTAAAATCCTAAGCAATTTAGACCTAATTTATTATATTATAAAGTATTTATCAGTTAACAACAAATCATATATCAAGTTGTGTATGATTAGCAAGATACATTAGTGCACCAATTACATTAAGATATGATACTTTAGAACCAAATAGTTCTTCATCTTTCTCTTGAGATATCTAAAAGGATCTTTGTTCACCTCAAATGACCTTACAACCATTGAATTGCTTAATGGATTTGATTTGTCCATATAGAATTGCTTAAACATTTTTTTTTGTATAAGCCTTTTGGTGCATTAGGATTCTTTTCTTTAAATATTCTAACTATAATCCAAGACTAAACTTTGTTTTCCCTAAATCTTTCATTTCAAATTCTTTTTTTAAACAATTTGTAGCTTTTGGAAGCTCTTCATGGGTTCCAATAATGTTTAAATCGTCAATATAAACAACATTTGTCAACTATAATTCAAACATTTCATAAACTACTAAATTGATTAAGTATTGAAAGGTGCTTGAATCCATCAATGGTGGTGAATATGTTTCTTCAAAATCAATACCAAGTTTTCATGAAAAACCTTAGGCAACAAGTCATGTTTTATACCTTATAATTTCACCTTTTTCATCTAGTTTTTGTACCCAACTACTTTTACACCTTCTTGAATCTATACTATAGGTCTAAAAACTTTATATTATGCTAGTAAGTTTAGTTCTTCTTTTATTGTATCTTTCCATTTTGACCAATCATTTTTTTATGTGTACACTCCTTAATTGATCTTGGTTAATGATCTTCATTTTCATTTATAACATCGAATGCCACTTTAAAAGCAAAAGTGTCATCAACATTGACTTCATGTTGGTTCCATTGTATTTCATTCATGACATAATCTTATTGAAATCTATTTACTTTCATGATTTTCAAGTACCTAACTTTTTTCTAGAACTAAACTTTTAATTATGTTTATACATTATTCTAGAGTCTCCACATCCTAGATTTGATCATCTTCATTCTTAGCTCATGTTCTTTTATGAGGATTTTTATCTTTAAAACCAATAGGTCTATGGCACTTTAGTTTTGCTTTGGATTTGTTTGTAATTATAGATGGTCTAACAGGGATATCCATCTTTAAAGGAACATTAACAACTAGTACATATGATTTAGCTAATTCTTTCGAGTCAATAAATGCATTTAGTGATTGGTTACCTAATCCTTGCAGATGTATTATCACAACTAAAAAAACCCTAAACAGCTACCTCAAATTAGCGACCACATCACCCCGTCGCTAATTAGCGACCGACTTAGCGACCTCCTTGTACGAAAAGGGACCAAAAAGATGTTAGCGACTTATGTAGCGATGGAAAGGGGACCCGGTCGCTAGAAATTATAAGCACCGTCGCTAGTAGTGTCGCTATTTTGTAGCTCCACCTTGTTTTGCTTCCCGCCAGGGTTTATCAGTTGGCGCTAAATAGTAGCGACGGTAACATTGCGTCGCTATGGTTTGTACTAGTGACGGAAGTCTGTCACCGTCGCTAATATTTTGGCTTCCCTCTTTTAATAATGGAAGGTAGCGACGGTGGGATGATACCGTCGCTACTGTCCAGGAGGCTAGCGACGGACTATCGTATCCGTCGCTATAGTTTTCGTCTTCCCTCCATATTTTTCTTTAAGTTAGTGACGGTGGTATGGGGCCGTCGCTAATATTTTGGCTTCCCTCTTTTAATAATGGAGGGTAGCGACGGTGGGCAGATAGCATCGCTACTGTTCAGGAGTCTAGCGACGGACTAGCATATCCGTCGCCATAGTTTTCGCCTTCCCTCCATATTTTTCTTTAAGTTAGTGACGGTGGTATAGGACCATCGCTAAGGTTCAGTAGGTTTGTGACGGAACTAGTTTTGCCGTCGCTACTTTTCAGGAGTTTAGTGACGGTGTTGTTTGACCGTCGCTAATCCTTTTAATTATAGTGACGTTGTTAGCGACGGCTATCAGCCGTCGCTAATATTTTAATCTAACTCGACAGTCACCCCTTTCCCTCTCACTCGCCCTAACCTTCCCCTTCTTCTTCTTTGCCTCCTTCCCTAACCAGCCGCCGTCTCCCTCTCCTCCTTGCCCTAACCAGCCGTCGTCTCCCTCTCCTCCCTCGTTCCCTACGTTCATCTGCCTTCCACCCTCAGCCACCGCCGCCCCTCCTCCCTCCGTGCCGTTCCTCCCTCCGTTCGCATCCCTTCCTTCGTGCCTTCCTTCCCTTCTTCCCTCCCTCCTGTTTCTTTCTCTATCTTTTCTCCCTCTGAAATCTGGAGCGCTCCATTGTTGGCTCATCGTTGTGCACCGTCCTCGCCATCAAACATCACACCATCATCGTCAAGCATCGCGCCATCACCACCGAGCAACGTGCCTGAATCTGCTCTCACCGTGGAGCTTCTTCTATCAACGTCGAGGCCCTCACATTGAACCCTTCAAGTCAGTTCTCATCATGTGCAGTGTTGGCTTTGATTTTTTCTTCATGTTTCTATTTGTGATGCTGATTTTTTTTATGTTTCTAATATGAACTGATCCTCTTATAGTATTTTTGGATAGCTTTCTGGTAAATATATACATGTGTACCTTTTGATTTCATGGGGTAGGATGTGGCGGGTGATACTTAGATTCTGATTTTCACAAGTCCTGTTAAATGTTGATTAAACTATAGGTTGTGTTATGTGAAGTGATGTTTTTGGCATGGAGCTATATAAATACACATATATGTAAGTTGCTGTATAATTGAATGGACTATATATGGGCAAGTTGCTGTAAGTTATTAGATTTTAATAGAACTGTAATTGGCAATATACTTTTATGGAATCTTGGCATTGAGCCAATAGTGCTGTTGCTGTAGAATATATATACATATATCATATGGATGAGTTTGTGACTGGTTGATATTTTACCTTGGACCATGTGTTATGACATGAACTTTAGTGACTATATAAGGACCTAGCACATAGTATTGGCAGGTTATTATGTATTTTTGGGGCTATTTTAAACTGTTACTGCACTTGGTAGGCATAGTTGAGCAATGTGGGGGAATTCATGATTAGTAGATTCTAGTAGTGTGGGTTATTTGTCTAGAGTTTTGGCAATGATTCAAATCTGAAAATGGAGAATTTTATTTGCTTGTACTGTTAATATTTAAGGTAGTTAGAAACTTATATTCTATTTCTACAAGATACTAATAATTATCATCTTTGTATTGTAAAATTGAAACTTATGCAGTAGCTGCTAATATAGTAATTCACATGGTTCTGTCATATGATAACTTAGTTGTATAATTTAGGAATGCAAAGCTCAAGAACATCAACACTTGATAATTTTATGATCTATCAAATATTAACAGTTAAACATTTTTATTTGGATAATTTTATATTGGTATCAAATAGGCACTTTATCATGTTCTAGTCTTTTTAGTTGTTTGTTTGTTATCTTTAATCTTTTTAGTTGTTTGTTTGCATATCAAACATTCATAAGCTCCACCAGGACAGAAAGAAAGTCAAAATAACTAGATGAAATGCAAAGCATTTGGTAAATTAAGAATAGCCAAAAATAATAGTAGTAGCAGTAATAGTAATACATCTTTCAAACAATTAGAAATATTTAACAAAGGATCACTATCCTCTAAGATATAAACAATCCTTAACTAATATTGACATCCATAAGAAAAACCAAGATCTCCATTATAGAACAGATGTGTTCTAAGTTTCTCCTCAGTAACTCAACCCAACGATCATTAATGGCAACTTTTATTTCAAGGTTTACCCAGATACAACTCCAACTCTCATTGTAGAACAACACTCAAGGCACTTTAGAAACTGTAAATAAGTTTTGTCTTTTTTTTGAAATAACAAGCACTTTATTTATTCATTTTCCCAGAAATTGTTTCCCTCCAAAATAAGCTAATCAAAATACACATTATGAATTCCTAAGCACATGCTAATTTTTAAACTACAACAAGGTAAGTTTGAAAACATGAAAAAGTTAAGAGCTGTTTTATCATTTCTTACTTAAATTTTTTATAACAAGCAACAATTTTATAATTAAAAGTCAAAACAGAAAATCTTTTCTCGACCCAAAAGTCCTCAAATAAATTTGGAGAAATAAATTTGAGTGGTAACAATATTGGAGGTGAGCTGCCATCATCACTTTCAAACCTTCCAAATCTCATTCTCTTATATCTTTCATCCAATCAATTAAGCGGACAAATCCCTTCTTGGGTGAAGGTTTTTGTTTTTGTCTTCTTTCTTTTATTCTTGGGTGGAGGCTCTGTTTCTGCCTCTTGGTCTCCGGCGAGCTTTCAGCAAGCTGCAAGGAGGAAGAATAGCCATTGTTGGCTCCGGTGACAACCCCACACAGCAACTGCACCCTCCTACAACAGCCCCATAACGTTTTGACCTGAAATAACTTGGGTCTTTTAACTAATTAACTCATCTAAGAAGAGTCTTTATAAATTAACTCATCTAAGAAGAGTCTTTACAAATAACGTTTAGAATGTTTAATAATGCAAATGTAGTCTCTGTTGCGTCTCTCATGGACTCATTCTCACGTGGATCCCAAGTGTCTAGATCACTAAGAAGTCGTGGCTGTGTAATCTATTATTTGCTTTGCGTGTCTCTCTTTGTTTAGTTTCCTTGCTACTTGTAACTTTCTAACGACTTCTTGCTTTGTCATACAGAGTAACACAGATCACGCGGGGTCTCTGATCGTCTCTCTTCAGCTCCGTATTCATCACTGACTTTTTTCGCTAGGTAATCCCCTAACACTGACTTTCTCGATATATGTATGCATGTCAATTGTTGTTTGTTAGTAGAGAGATTAGGAACTGGTTTTGATGTGTTTATAATAAGTTTTATGCATGTGTAATGTTTGTTAGTGGAGAGCAGAGCTCATTAGGCATTGGTTTTATGTGCTGATAACATGAATCTTTATGCATGTGTAATATTTATCATTTCTGGAAAGTTTTCTGTATGTAACAGGTCGTTCGTAAATTTGGGAAATGTCCAGTTTACAGGGGAGACTCTGCCAAAATTTTGACAGGCTCCCTTTCTTAGGAAACTTAAAAAATGAAACTCATGATTTAATAATGTAGAGTTTAGTCGTGTGTGTACCCATTAGATTCCCGTTCAAGTTTCAAAACAACCAGCTAATGTACTGTGTTGTGTTGGATCTTGAATTGTCCCAGTTGGACAGTTTGGTATGAATTTGTAACCAGTAGGGCGTAACCCATCAATGTTGTATATAGTCTATCTTAAGACGTTGAATGTTCATATGAAATTTCGGTTATGGTGTTTCGTATTGTCCCCAGGGTGCATGTCTGCGTGTGGTGTTTCATACCGTACGTATCTCTGTGTACTCGGGGACTAATGCAAAATGCTGCCGAAATTTCAAATGAACATCAACGACACAAGATAGACCACATACAACATCGATGGGTTACAGATGGTTGCATATTCATCCCGATTGGGATAGGGCCACACCTATTTGCAACATCAAAGAGATAGAGTGATTCACAATCGATAGTTAAATAAAAATTTAAACGTGTGACGTAACAGAAATCGTGCTTGTTAGATATTATAAATGGAGGTACCGGCAAATCGGCGATGGATGTACAACCGACTAGATCGCAATCGGCGAGTGACTGAGGAGTTTATGATGGGGCTATTGGAGTTCATTCCGTTCGCTACGGCAAACACGCCTGGATTTGAAGCAACTCAGAAGATTCGTTGTCCGTGCTCAAGGTGCAAATGCATGAGTTTTGAATACGCGGATGATGTCATGTGCCACCTAACTGAGAAAGGGTTCATGGAAACATACCACTGCTGGTACAACCATGGTGAGCAGTTACCGCGTAGACCATCAGACGTACCCGTGCAACAGTCTTACTACGAGGTTGGAGGAAACAGGGATACGTACAACAACATAGAACAAATGGTGATGGATCATGTTGGACCCTCCACCGGGCGTATGCTGGAACATAATGACCAAGCAGGTCATGGAGACTCTGACAATGTAGAGGAGGATCCTAATCCGGAGGTGAATAGATTTTATGATTTGTTGGCGGCGGCTCAGACTCCATTGTGGGACGGGTGCAACAGTCATACTGAGTTGTCCGCCTCCCTAGCTGCTTTAAGCCTAAAGGCAGATTATAATCTTTCTGGAGGTTGTTTTGATAGGACGGTCAATCTGATGGGTTCCACCATGCCTAGTAATCACAGAATGCCAGCAAACCTGTACCGTGCTAAGAAACAAGTGGCAAACTTAGGGTTGGGTTGTGTGAAGATAGAGTGTTGTGTTGGTGGATGTATGCTGTTCAGAAATGAGTTTGCAGACGAGAGTGTCACAAAATGTCTACATTGTAATGAGGAACGCTACAAGACCGTTAAAAGAAGAGGGAAGGTAACCCGGACAGCCAGTAAGAAAATGTGGTACTTCCCTATAACACCGCGTCTTCAACGCCTGTATGCCTCATTGTCCACGGCAAAACACATGCGTTGGCATGCTCTGAACCGAACACAAGAGGGGTTTCTTTGCCATCCTTCCGACGGGAAAGCATGGAAGTGTTTGGATGAGCTATATCCGGACTTTTCTGGCGAGCCGCGAAATGTAAGACTTGGCTTATGTACTGATGGGTTTAACCCTTTCGGTCAATACGGAAGGGCTTACTCTTGTTGGCCAGTCATCCTGACCCCATACAATCTGCCGCCTGATATGTGTATGAAGAGGGAGGTCATGTTTCTATCTATACTGGTTCCAGGACCCAAAAATCCAAAGGCGAACATAGACGTGTTTTTGCAACCGTTGGTTGAAGAGTTATCACAGTTATGGGATGTCGGGGTAATGACATACGATTGATCTTTGAAGAACAACTTTATGATGCGTGCTGTTTTGATGTGGACTATTAACGACTTCCCGGCCTATGGTATGCTTTCTGGATGGTCCACGTCTGGGAAGCTTGCTTGCCCTGTATGCATGGAACATACTGGGGGGGAATCACTCCCTGTTAGTGGCAAGACAAGTTTCTTTGACTGTCATAGAAAGTTTCTACCGTTGGATCACCCGTTTAGGAGGAACAAAACCGCTTTTAAGAAGAACAAGGTTGTTAATGAACCTCCACCCCGTAGGTTATCTGGTGCACGGGTTTGGCAGAGGGTCGAAGAGTATCCTTACATCTGGGATAAGAGTGTTAAGGAGTTTGCGGGTTACGGTAAGGAACACTACTGGGTGAAGCAGAGTGTGTTGTGGGATTTGCCATATTGGAAATACTTGTTGTTAAGACACAACATTGATGTCATGCACACTGAACGTAATGTTTTCATGAATATTTTTGACACTGTTATGGACATCAAAGGGAGAACAAAGGACAACGAGAAGAGTCGTCTAGACCTTCCGATTTGGTGTTCTAGGAAGGAGTTAGAGTTGAGGGATGCGGGACGTGGAAGAATGTTTAAACCCCATGCAAAGTATGCTTTAACTAGACCACAACAGATTGCTGTGTGTATTTGGATGAATGGGTTGACCCTGCCTGACGGATTCGCTTCTAACTTGAGTAGATGTGTCGACGTGAAGGAGGGCAGAGTGTTTGGCATGAAAAGTCATGATTGCCATGTGTTTATGCAACAACTACTCCCGTACGCGTTTCATGCCTTACCGAAGCCTATTTGGAAACCGTTAGTGGAGTTGAGTCACTTCTTTAAGGAGTTGACGGCTACTTCGTTGAGTGTGGAGAAACTTGTGAAGATGGAAGAAACTATCCCGGTATTGATTTGTAAGTTGGAGCATATTTTCCCACCAAGTTTTTTTGACTCCATGGAGCATTTGCCTATCCATCTACCGTACGAGGCCTTGGTTGGTGGCCCAGTGCAGTATCGTTGGATGTATCCATTCGAAAGGTGAATGCTTGGTGAACTCTTTAATTTACTTGCAAATCGTGCTTATAATAGTATTTTCTAACTTAACACCATCTTGTTAATGATGTTGAAGATTCTTACGCTCTTTAAAAGATAAAGTGTCGAACAAAGCCTGCGTTGAAGCTTCAATTTGTGAGGCATACTTAGTCGAAGAAATGACAACCTTTGCTTCTTTCTATTTTCCAACGGAGATAGAAACTAGAATGAGTAGAATTCCCCGCAATCTTGGGGTAGCCAGCCGCACAGGGTTTGATGAACAAACGTCGATTTTCAACTATCCTGGTCAACCGGGGGGCAAGCTCACAAAATGTTACATTGATGAGAAAGATCGAAAGGCGTCTCACTTGTACATTCTTCTCAATTGCCCAGAAGTGGAACCCTTTATTGAGTAAGTCATAGAAGTTATATTATACATTCTTAACGTAGCTTTTATATTAAACTTATTTGTTTCTTTCAATAGCTTATACACAGATATGCTAAAACTTGAGCAAATTGATTTAACTGATGACCAAATTCATAGTGAGGTGTCATCCAAGTTCGTTGGTTGGTTCGCGCAACATGTAAGACCCGTATACCAAGTGTTTTTAAGCCTATTTGCTTCTAACTCCCGTCAATATGGTAACAATGACCTACTTCTTATGTTGTACATAGATACAAGACCCTAACAACCATATTGAAGATTCTTTACTCCAAGCCCTTTCTTGGGGGCCGGTGAAGACTGTTAAAAAATGGCCTATTTACTACGTAAATGGCTACAAGTTTAATATTCTTCAATGGAGTGAAGGGATGCGCACCCATAACTACGGGGTTTGTGTTAAAGGCACCGCCGGTCAGTTGGAAGAAGACTTTTATGGAGTGCTGACGGAGATTGTTGAAGTTTCATTCTCTGGACGACTAAGAAGAGATATTGTTCTATTCAAATGTGATTGGTTCGACAACACAATCGGTGTTGGAACAAAGGTTGACAACAACTACGGCTTAGTTGAGGTCAAGAAGAATGGTAGATATAAAGGGTTTGATCCCTTCATTTTTGCCCAACAAGCTGAGCAGGTTTATTACACCGACTTCCCGGGAGGACATCGGGACTGGTATGTAGTAATCAAGGCCAAGGCCCGAAGTCAGATCACTGACAATGTCTCCGAGGAGGTCGATGACGCTTATCAGCTTGCACCACACGAGCTCAACGATGCCAATTTGTTGTTCAATATTGATCCAGTCATAATGGATGAGACACTCGCCACTACGGGGGGTGAACACATTGACAAAGACCTTGTCTCTCGATCAAAACGGTCTAGGGCTGATTTGGATACTGATGAACTTGTTCAAACAGATAACCACAGTGACACTGAAACTGAGGGGGAATTTGAAACTGAAACAGACACAGAGTATGTAGTTGTTAAACATATATACATAGGTTTATATATATCCTGAGACTAACCTTTCTTTTCATGATTTTATCCACAAATGACGGGACGTCGACTGCCCTTCAGTAGGGGTGGTGGGTCCAGGACCCCGGCTTCCCGTCTGGGGACTCCTACCCCAGGGCAGGAGACCACTCCATCACCACCACAGCGGACCACTCCATCACCACTACAGCAGACCACTCCATCACCACCACCACAGCAGACCACTCCATCACCACTACAGCAGACCACTCCATCACCACCACCACAGCAGACCACCCCATCACCCCCACAGCTGACCACCCCAGAGCAGACTCCTGGAGTTGGTGGCTTGGAGGACCATGGCCATCAGGCGACCCCACCTCTGGCATCCCCTCTGCCCATGTTGGTACCCGTGCCGGCCGGAGACGAGTAAGTGACTAAATTTTATATACTTTTATGTTATTTGTATGATACTTTATATTAGGGTTTAGTGGAAAGACTTGTTGGTTTATTGGATGTTACTTTAATTAGTACTTGTATAGATTGAATTGTACTGGGCACTCTTCTGTTTGTAGCAGGGTAACTATTTAAACTTGGAAATATTACATTTACAGGGGAGACTCTGCCGAAATTTTGGGTGTCTCCCTAGATTGTGCGTTGTTTTACTCCTAACATAATTGTTATCATTACAGCTTTGTTGATAGTAGTCGCACTACCAAAGCGATTACTAAGGTTTTGAAGGCCCAGTGGGATGGTCCATATATATCTTGGACAGATGCTGGGAAGGTTGTGCAAGATAGGTGGTTTGACACCTTCTCGGTAAGTTCCTAGCTCATTTATTGTGACTTGATTTGTAAAATAGACCCGTTATTAATTTTGATTTCTCAATTCATTTTACAGCGTGATTACCAGTGGGCGGAGGGTATGATTGATGAGATTAGGAAGGTCTTTGCCACAAAGACCTCCAAAATCATCAAGAGTACCCTTTGGAAGGTGAGGGACAAGGGTGAGCGCCCTCGTTGGATCCCGGAAGACCATTGGGACGGGATGGTCCAGAAGTGGGGCGGGGTCCCATTCCAGCAGGCGAGTGCTCGGAATAGGGCCAACAGAGCCGCCGATGCTGCAGCCTCGGTTTACACTGGGGGTAGCATTTCAACCCTCGAGCACAAGAAAAGATTTGTAAGTATATTTATGTTAAACATTTCTATTATGATTTGTCTTACATGTTTACAAATAATAATCTCAATGTTTTTTGTCCACCACAGGAGCAGAGGGAGCACCGGGAGCCTTCTTTGTTTGAGGTCATGCAAATGACCAAGAAGAACAAAGCTGGTGCATAGGTAAACCAGAAGACTACGGAGCTAGCGGTATTTACTTTTAACTGACACATGCTTATAATTTACAAATCAGCTTACTAATCCTATCGTTGTTTTTGAATTTACAAGAGGCGTATCAGGCCAGGAGGGCCGAGAAGGAGGCGGACCTGGTGGCTTCCACTCCTGAAGGGGAGGTTCCTTCCACCCTATCTTGTTCTGACGACAACGCCATCCATATGGAGGCTGTTGGCGGTGTGAACAAGAAAGGGAGGGTGTTTGGATTGGGTGGCGTCGGCACGCAGCTGGCGAAAAAGGGGAAGACCCCTTCCTCTTCGTCTTCCTCTGGTCTTCCGACTGAGGTCGTTCAGGTAATTCAAAACCTGAACGATGAGCTACAGGAGGAGCGACGTCAGAGGCAGTTGCTGTTGGAGCGGCACGAGGCGGACCGACAGAAGGCCGAGGCGGACCGACAGCGGGCCGAGGAGCAGCACGCCGAGACTCGTCGGCAACTTGCTCAGCAGCAGGAGCTACTGATGCAGTTGATGGCGAGGCTACCTCCCCCCACTTCCCAGGCGCCCCCACCACCACCCCAGGATCCCCCACCACCTTGATTGTAGTTCTTTTATTTATACACATTGTATATTTGATTTTTAGTTATGTTATATTTTCATTCAGTATTTATTTTGTCATTCTTTATTTATTATGTCAATATTTATTGGTAATTACATTCAAATCACAAAGCCTTATTCTACCTATCATTAGTAATTTAACCTATTTGATAAATTAATTTAATCTATTATTTTGTTTTTAATAATAATTTATTACTTCAAAAAAATTATTTTAATTTAATTATAAAATTTTATCAGCCAATACAAAATACAAAATATTAAGATATTTTTAAAGTTAAATTAACAAAACCTACCTATCATTGAATTAATTTTAAAAAAATTTAAAAATGACCGTTAGCGACGGCCCACTACCGTCGCTGAATTATTAACACTAGCGACGGACGCTCTGGTCGCTACATCACAACCACTAGCGACGGATATTGTGGTCGCTACATCACAACCACTAGCGACGGAACCTTGTGGTCGCTGTATCATAACCACTAGCGACGGATACTGTCGTCGCTGTACTTGTTAGAAATAGCGACGGCCGAGGGTGGTCGCTACATGAGTACATGTAGCGACGGCATACGGTGGTCGCTGATGGCTGTTATTAGCGACGCGGTTTCGAGGTCGCTGTATGGCAACACTTAGCGACGGCTGGGGTTATTGGGACAGAGACGATTTTAGCGACGGCCTTACGCCGTCAATATGGTAGCGACAGCAAGTGTGGCGTCGCTGATGTGTTTTCGACGAGGGTTTTAGCGATGTCCTCTTTTCCGTCTGAGATGCCGTCACTAATGGTTTTAGCGACGGCCATTCTATGGATTAGCGACCAATTCCTTCCGTCGCTATCAGTTGTTTTTTTTGTGGTGTATCTTTTGAATGCCTAGTTCACATTGCTTTGTTGGATAAAGATGAGATAAAAATAATTCATTCCAATAAGACTACTTATTCCCCCCTTAACGTTGAGAAAACAAATTCATTAAAAATGACAATCAGCAAAGTGAGGCGTGAACAAATTTCCTATTAGTAGTTCAAGATATTTTACTATAGACGAAGATTCATAACCAATATATATTCCTAAACTTCTTTGAGGACCTATCTTATAGTATGTTGTGGTGGAGCTATAGGAACATATACAACACATCCAGAAATTCTTAGATAAGAAATATTGGGTTCTTGACCAAAAAATTATTGTAAGGAGGAAGACTTATGATAACTAGTTGGCCTTATAAGAATAAGTGGTGCAGCATGCAAGATTGCATGTCCCTAAGTAGAAATTGGAAGTTTTGATATCATTAGTAATAGCCTTAGAATTAAGTTTTGATTCTACATGTCTATTTTGTGTATGAACATGTGCTATAGGATGCTCAACGTTAATCCCGATGGACATGCAATAGTCATTAAAAGCTTGGGTTGTAAATTCACCAACATTATCAAGGCTTCTTAATTAGATAATCAGGAAAATATGCTTAGTCATATTCATTGAGTAAGTAGTCTCACAAACGCCTAATTATGAATGGATAATAAGCAAAAATATGACCATATTGTTGATGCATCAATTAATATCATAAAATATCTAAATGGTCTACATGGTGAATATATTGGTTTACAAATATCACCTTGTATATGCTATAAGAAATTGAGGGATTTCCTTCAAAATTTTGTTAGTGATGGTTGAATAATTAATTTGCCTAGGGAACAAGTAGTACATGAAAACTTATTGGATTGAGGAATCTTAAGGCTTTTCAAATGGTTCCTACATGAACTTTCAACTACTATCCACATCATAATTGTTCTAGGGTGACCCAATTTTTCATGCCAAATAACAAAATCACGATGTCTCAATTATTCTAATATATGTTTAGTACAAACTAGAGGAAAATAAAAACAAATTTTCTAATATATATTTCTTATAGGAAATCTTTTTTGTGATATAAAAATATTCAATATTTCCTTCATTTGTTGTCTCAACATGATATTTATTTCAACAAATATCCTTAAAGCGTTAAAAAGTTTCTTTAAGACTTTGTGGAATATAAAGCGTTATCAATATTTTTGTTCCTCCTAATAACAAAATATTAGCTCCTCTGGAGCCCTCAATTATATTTGTACTATAACCTCAATTTAATAGATTTTACTTGAAATACTATGACACGTGTCAAAAACTCACAAAACAACATAAAGAAAATTTGTCAAAATTTTTTTAGGATGCACATTCCTTGCACATCGTTCAATATTTTACATCTAACGAGAGTTAAGAGACTCTGATCGAGGTGAATTTAACTGGTACACCACCACAACTAAATTATCTACAAATGTTATGAAGGGGCTAGGGGCCATATGCCCCTAAGATTACCCAATTCGTAGAAATATGGAACCAATATGTATAAAATTTCAGCTTGAACACCCTATAGTGTTTTGGGCATAACTTGAGCTACGGGTTTCCGATTGAGGTGAATCCATCAGGAAAATGTCTGCGACACAATTATTTACATCTTTTGTGAAGAAAGTAAGAGCTAATTTTAATTTTGCTTGAGTGAGAATTGGCTCGCTTGAGTGAGAACCCATATTTCGCTTAAGTAAGAAATGTCTTGCTTTAGCGAAAATTCACCAGAATCTCCCCCTCTGGGTTTCGCTAAAGCAATATTTTTCCTTGAGCATAAATAATCGAGAAATCACACTAAATTTCCCCCAGAGTCTTACTTAAGCAAAAATGGACTTGCTTAAGCGAGATTTGCAGCAGTTTTGCCTCCAGGCCAACTTTTTCGCACCCTATTGCCCATTTTAACTTTGATTACTATGAAACTTTATGGGTACTATCTACTATTTATTTTGGACCTATAGGCGTAGTTTGTACTTAAAAATTCATCTGAATCATGAAGATATATGCAAAACGTAATTTGGTACTTTATCAAATAACTTCACTACCTAAACCACTTCAATGCAAAGCAAACATCAATTTCTTTGCACACACATACCATAAATATGCCTAAGGTCAAGTGTACAAAAGTCTCAGGACTTCAGATCCTGTTGGAACTTAATTCCACCCTCTTAGCTGGCTAAATTCACCTATTTCTTCTCTAATTAATGTCTTTAACATTAGCTACATGAAATTTTACAACTCCACCACCTCAAATCAATTCAAAACAAATGTATCTCATGCTATTTAAGAATTCTACCACTTAAACTACTCTAACATTTTGGTTTAGTTCTTATCAATGTACAAAACATCATATATAACATTCACACACTTGACTCAATGTCTTTCAATTATTCAATCACTATATATACTTCCACATACAACATGCATACAATCACATTGACCTAATCATAGTCATGCATCATCAATCAAAATGGCTCTATGCCATGTATAGATCCTGGTCATCAAACACATATACACCCACTACAACAAAAATTACAAACGAAAGCGCTAGTATTTTCTATGGTTGGGCGGAACCATAGACATTGATGCACAAGAAGGGAGTATTGTATGCGGTTACTTCATTAAACGCAGAGAATACTATTGTCTACAGTTAGGTGTCTCAACTGCAGACATCAGTGCATTTACTTCACTCTGCGTGGGACGCCTACTCTGTGAAAAGACGTAAATTTTACTTTTGTCTTTCCACTGCTCCATGAATGTAACTTTTGTTTTTCTATTGGCTGACTTTTCAAATGTTTCTTTATGCTTTTAGAATGTAACATTTTCTTTCCAACGTTTCCATTGCTCTGCTTGTGCATGTTCTCCTCCAGATTTTTGTGGTCCATCCTCTATTATGCATTTTGTGTTGTTGCTGCTAGTGGTCCATCCTCTGTTGTGTTGTTGCTATTGGAATATACTCCTCTCTTTTTCTTCAAGGTGAGTTTTTTATTTTTTTATGTATCTCCCTCTGTTTTGGCTTTTCTCTATTACAAAATGTTGAAATTTGCTTTATTGTAAATGTATGTCCTTTATCATTTTGTTAAATATTTAGAATATTCTTTAATGATTTGTGTTCTTTCTATTGGGTAACATGTTTTCCTTGCTTTAATTTGAGTGCCCACTAATTAAAATCAAAGCATAAGAAGGCAATAAATAGGTGTACAGTTAGTAAAGTTTAGTCATTCTAAAAAAGAAAATAGTAATTATTCTTGTTAATAGCTAATGTGTATGGGTAATCTTGTTAATAATCTTATTAATAATAATAATTATAGGATACCACAATAATAATAATAATAATAATAATAATATATACTGGAAAAAGGGGACATAGTATTTAGCTAAACCAATTAACAGCTTACATGTACTGCCTATCTCTTGGCTTCTTAATCTTTGTATATTATTTGGTGCCTTTGACCAAGTCTACGTATAGCATATGCCTGTGCCTTTAACTCTGCTACTTAATTTTTTTATTATAAACTTGGTGGTTATTTGGATTTGACTCCAAATTATTGGTACTAGCAGAGGTGGAATTTCATAAGCAAATTATGCAATGTGTCCAAATTCAAACGTAGCAAAAGTAGATAATTTTCTAAAATTGATACTCTTGAATTATTTATTTATAAGCAACCATATACATTTTTCTATAATATTCATTATAGATATCTCACTTATGAATTTTGACGTAAGAAACGTAAATTAACATTCTAGTATTTCATTGTGTATGTACTCATTGAAAATTAATATGAAATAACTAATTACTAGAGAAAATTTTATCTCTTCTCCAACTATATAATAGAAAACCGTTCGATATATATAATATTCTATAAAAAAAACATCTGTATGTAAATACATATATGTGAATATTATCATATTGTATTCATATTTAACTTGGTGATACTTATCATCACTTGTATTCATTGCATTGCATGTGAATCCAACAATAGTTTAATTGAAATTGGTAAGAGCAAAAAAAAATCTGAATTCAATAATAGTTTAACTGAAATTGGTAAGAGAAAAAAAATTTGAATCCAATAATAGTTTAACTAATTATCTAATCAACTTATCTAATTAGTAAATGGGTCGTTTTATGTTTCTCATATAATCTTAGTTGACCAAAAAAACCATTCAATCTCAAAATGATTCTAGTACCCATTGATGTCATATGTATTATTATTATTTTAGAAATATTTTTTATATTAATTATTAAAATAATCGATGTAAAATACCAAGTATTAATTAACTTAACTATCTAATATGAAATCGAATAAGTGTACTGATTTAGCTTTCCATTTCAAGCTTCATAGATTTTTTTATTATAGTTGGATATGGTAGTAACTTGTATATACAATGTTTATTCTATATGAGTTAACTATACACAAATTAATGATTAGTTTTTCCTTGCATTTACTAAGAATGGATCGGCGTTGGGTGTATGCTAATCGTTTGTCTCAAGAGTATGAGGATGGAATGAAAGAATTCATTAGATTTGTAATTGAACATGCCAAAGACCCCAACCGCATTCCTTGCCCATGCTGGTGTTGTTCGAATGTGAGGTGGGTTAATATTAATGAATTAGAAGATCATCTTATGTGTAACAGAATTGCTACAAGTTATACATGTTGGACAAAGCATGGTGAGCCAAGAGCTGGGTGTAGTGAAAGTTTAGGAAGTACTGTGAACTTGATAACCATGGATACTGACACAGATAACATGTACATGGGCGATAATGTTAAAGGGATTGTAAAGGTTCTTGAGGATGATCTTCGAGATTGCCCTGCTATGTTTGACAGTTTAAGAAGTGATGCAAAGAAGCCATTGTATGCTAGTTGCTAGAAATTCACAAGGTTGTCAACGGTGTTAAAGTTATATAACTTGAAAGCAGGAAATGGTTGGAGTAATAAAAGTTTCACAGCTTTACTTTCTCTTCTGAAAAAGATGCTTCCAGATGATAACGTGCTCCTAGGAAAAGCTTATGAGGCAAAGCAGATGTTGTGCTCTATGGGTTGAGTTAACAGAAAATATATACATGTCCCAATGATTGCATTTTCTTTTGAAATGAATATGCATCATACTTCAGCTGCCCTAAATGTGATTCCTTGGGATATAAGAAGGAAAATTCCTCTCCTGCTAAAGTTGTATGGTATTTTCCTATAATACCAAGATTCAAGCGCATGTTTCATGATGTAGAAGATGCAAGACACTTGACATGGCATGCTGATTAGGGACGAGAAACTTAGGCATCCTGCAGATTCTTCTAAATGGAGAAAAATTGATGATGAATACCCAGAATTTGGAAATAAACCAAGAAATCTATGACTTGCATTGTCAACTGATGGAATGAATCCACATGGAGTTCAAAGCAGTACCTATAGTACACGGCCTGTGATTTTGATGATTTATAACCTACCTCCATGGTTATGCATGAAGTGAAAGACAAAAAGTATTGTATATCTCAAGTGCTAAAGACAAAAATCCAATATATAAAAGTATGTCATACTTTGGGGTTATTGAACACGTATGGGAGTTGGATTATGTAATGTTTAAAGAGGTGGTCTTTTGTTGCAAGTGGGTTAACAACAACCATGGTGTTCGAGCGGATGGATTAGGCTTCATACAAGTTGATCTAAATAAAGAAGGATGTAAAGATGATTGGTTTATTTTTGCATCACAAGCTAAACGGGTGTTCTATGTCCCAGACCCCTTAGGCAAAAAGTGTTCAATTGCTCTTTTAACAAAGGAAAACATGAATAAAAATAGTGACGAATGTGCCTTAAATAATGATGTTGAGGATAATCCTTTCTTGGGAATGTCACAATCATAAGTGATCCAATAGGAGAAGATAATATGTATTTAAGAAATGATCATACAGATGGAATATGGATAAATATATTGCATCATGGTACAAGGAAAAGGAAGAGATTAGCCTAAATATGTATGACTTTTTCATTCATTATATTCATGTTTACTATCTCTATTTATTATATTTGTGTAAACATAACTCACCATGTATATGTATGATTTTATATATCCATGGCATCTGACACTGAGGATACAAATAAAGATGCTAGAAAAAACAAGAAAACAGGACGTGGATGTAGCATGGTGAAGAACATTATGAAGGCTACAAAGGAAGGACAAAAGCTATCGGTAACAATAAATTACTTGCTTATATTTTTTACACTTGAAATACAGTTACTTACTTGTCTTGTTTGTACGTTGGTTGGAATCTTAAGGGACAATCTATAAATCCCAACAAAGCTAGTTTTGTGAATTACATTGGTCATGTTACCCGGAATAATGTGCCAATCTCGTATGATAAATGGAAGAATGTACCTGATGAAATCAAGAGAACTATTTGGGATTCAGTGAGGGTAAGCTTATAATGTCCTAGATTTTTTAACATAGCAATCTAACCTCCTAACTTCATTTAATATCATTTGTTTCTAGCAAGCTTTTGATGTGGGTAAGGAAAGGAGGAAATTTGTACTTTGGCTTGATCAATTTTATTAGTGGATGTATTCTTTTTTAGGTATTGTTGTATTTCATTCTTGAAAAATAATGATGGAAATTAGTATATATTTGTATTTAATATAGGTATATGAAACTATAAATATTAGTTAGTGAATTATGTTTTAGGTATTACTTATTGCTATTAATTGGTCAATTATCATGTATAGGAATTAAAAAAAAAATAGACTAGAATAACGGAAATGACATATGCATATACTTTGGCTTGATCAATGTTATTAGTAGATGTATTTTTTTAGGTATTAATATTGTTGTATTTCATTCTTGTAAAATAATGATGGAAATTAGTATATATTTGTATTTAATATAGGTATATGAAATGGTAAATATTAGTTGGTGAATTCTATTTTAGGCATTACTTATTGTAACAATGTTCATTGGTCAATTATCATGTGTAGGAATTAGTATGAATTTGTAGTATGTAATATAGGTGCATGAACTAAAATATATAATATTTTAAAAAATTGTTAATTAGTGTTTTATCTTTTTTTAGGTATTGATATTGTTATGTCTATAGTTCTAAAACTAATACAGGTTTAGTAAATTAAAAAACTATTTTTTTAAAAAAAACTAATATTGTCTGCGGTTGAAGATTTAACCGCTGACACTATAAGAAACATTGTTAGGGGTTCCTTATTTAAGCGCAGACATTGGAGGACTATTCTTTACGGTTCCGCACCACAACTACTGACATTGTAGGATATTCTTTGCGGTTCCGCACCATAACCGCTGACATTGAAGGACTATTCTCTACAGTTTCGCACCATAACCACTAGCAATACGTAGCCAATGTTTGTGGTTTGAATGCTGACATTGTTATCAAGGCTATTGTTAGCACCATTATGTTCTGCGCCTCTACCACTGACAATAGCAGTAACCGAACCACTGACAAAGGCCTTTTTTGTAGTAGTGATCATCCTTCATATCATGATATCATTATCGGGCATACATTTCCATCATCACTCACAACCATCACTAAATCTTCAACTCCATAATCAGATCATCACCATAATCATACTTATCAATCATTGACCAACATGCACCATAAAGCACCATTGCACATAGATATATACATATATATTTACATAAACTATCACTATGGCCACAAATACTCAAAACATTACAAAGTTACATAATTATACATATACACCAACAACCCAATCTCCTTAGCATTGCTTCTATCTCATCAGGCACTGTTCTCTGCAGCATCAGTTATGTCTCTGTCTTTATTCACTATCAACATTAGTAAGGGTGAGTGACTAACAATACAAATCAATGCAAATAATCAAAGACTGTAGGGAAAAGCATAAGACATCCAAGGGCATATTTAATCAAAATTCAGTTAATCCAATTTCCATCTCAACTTAAAATCTCATAACAATCTTCCATCTCATCAGTAACATAACTAACAAACCACATCACATGATCACAAGTAATTCACCAGTTCAATTCATTTAACAACTGACTCTTAGTTAATGATAATAATAATGATTGTCTAGTATCCAGATACTAAATTGGATCTACCGTCAGCTAGGGGTCCTACTCGACCACTTGTGAACCTTACCTGGTCCACCAAGCCTAATCTGGCTCCCCACCTTCCTAGGGTCCTATCTGACCACAAGGTAGCTTAACTTGGCCATGCTTAACCATAAGAGCCAAAACAAGGGGTAACTATACCAATTGGTCGTCCACACCACATAAAATACACATATATAAACTCATCCCAACACTATGGCCATCAACTAGGATCTCAACTGGCCATTCGGGCACCTCAATCTCTTTAATCTCATTTCTCAACACTTCTTAATTTCCTGATCATAAACAATTTATCTCACTTTATATTAACATCATAATCATCATAATACAACACATAGGAATCATTAACAATCATAAAATCAATTCTTTTTATCATCATGCATTTAAGATTTCGAATTATCATTCACTTGGTTTAAAACTTAATTTATCACATTATCAAATACGTCTACATTATCAATAAAGTTATTATTTCTCATTATCATCCAATCACATAAGTTAACATCATGCATAACTACAGTTAGGCATTTACATAAGATTTAATAATTTTAGTTTATCCTACCTTTTTTTTACACATCAGAATTAACGTTAATGTCATTTCCATTAGTTCATACGCCTACTACACTCCCCTTACCTTGCTTCTGCACTTTCAAGGCATTTACCTCAATATTGAATCACTAAGTTCACTGACAATCTGAATTCAAGAAATTCACAAAAGCGATTAATCCTTGATGGTTCAAAGTCAAACTTAAAAGGCGGTTGAATAAGTCTTAGCTATTGAAGATTAGGGAAAAAGGGATTGGCAAACTTTTGAACTAGACTTTTGAAGATTAGGGAAAGAGAGATTGAACACAGAGGGTTTATACCATTTCACTTTCAACATAAAAGCTATGTCTAGTACCTTCAAACTTGATGGATTTTCACAATGTAAAAGCACCTTTTAAAAAACACCAGCACAAACTGTGCCACAAGTATTTTTGACCCTGGCAACTCCTGGTTCAAACCCAAGTATTGTTTCAACAAGCCACTCCTAGCTCAATCCCAAGTATTCTTTCTAAAGCCTCTTTAGGTCAACAATAGTTTCACATAAAAACTAAGGCTGGCAACACACCATACTTTTACATAAATAAGGATTTGAAAAAGTGTTTTTGTTTGTGTTTTTGAGAACTTACTGTATATAAAATATACAAGATAAATAGCTGATACACTAAGTATAGAAATTAAAGACTAAGGTCTGCTAGAAGCAGAATAACAAAGAAAGTCTTTACTTTAGATAAGAAAGCTTAAACAGAGAGCTTGAAATTGTAGAGAAAAGCTTTCGTGATTTTGATTCTCAGAGTCGTTAAATTCTTTTAAGTTCTGAGATCCTTTCATATATATATAGGCCTTTAAGATAGCCGTTGTGAATCCATTGAAGGAATATAACCGTTGAGGGCATTAGACCTTGAAGATGAGATGAGGACAAAAGGTCTGAAACAAGGAGCTTCAGAGCTTGCACTGAAATTGTGTTCCTTAAGTGCTCTAGAGTAAAAGACCTTCTGTAGGCATTCTTCTTTCAATTAAAATGTGCAGATCATACAGGGTTAACCTTCTAAAAGCTTTGACATAGGGTACTAATTTTCATAAGCTTTTCTGAAATGCACAGAGTAGCTACATTGGTTTCTTCCTTTGTGAGCTTTGGTTCTTGCACTCGTTTATCCTCTTTT
Source organism: Clitoria ternatea (assembly GCA_037962975.1). Lineage (NCBI taxonomy): Eukaryota > Viridiplantae > Streptophyta > Magnoliopsida > Fabales > Fabaceae > Clitoria > Clitoria ternatea. Next base: position 98,663,270 of record CM075674.1, on the reverse strand, counting down.
CTGATTAGTGATAGGCACAATATTTCTTGATTAAAAATCAATTTAGAGCATCTTCAGAATCGTTCTTGATTTTTTATTTGATGCAAGCCTTGGAGTAATGTTCTTATTGCTTCAAAAGTTTAGGGTCTGATTGATGAAGCAAGTACATATACTAAGTTCAGAGAACAGAAAACGTTTCACTTAGTAGTCCAAAAGTCTAGACGAGCACACTTGAATCAGACTCTTCTTAAGCGTTGTTCCAGGATCAAACTTTTCTTGATACAAACTTGTACGTAACTATTTTTGATCCCAGACAAACTTGTTTCGAAATAATTTACGTGATCAAGGCAAACTTTGTAATTGGTGGACTCCCCCTTTCATTTATAACCTAAAACACTTAATTGAACAAGTTAGATAACATATGAGCAAACTTTATTTAATTAAATGTCTTGATGTGTGTTATTAACAAATCTTGGGGTCTGGTAAATAATAATCAATAATTTAAAATCCTTTAAAACCAGACTTGGTTTTAACAATCTCTCCTTATTTGTTGATAGCAAACATCAAGTTTTTTTATTAAGTAAAGTCTATGATAAGCAAAGCATACTAGAGAGAGCACCATATTTTCAAAATTTTATATCAAGTCATAGCATCAGAGCATTTATTTAGAAAATTATATATATGCATTGATGTTGAAGCAGATTCTAGACAAGATCACAACTTATATTACTGATGCTTTTAAATAGATAGCTAAAACAGATATGTGATTAGAGAGCAAACTTTGACTTTTCAACATAGAGCATATATGCAAATCAGACTTTTAACGATCAAAGCATATTTATCTAAAATATTTTCAGAGCAACATAAGTCAAAAACAGATTTTTCATTTAAAGATATATAATTTGTACAAGACTCTCAATGAAAGAAAATTACAAAACATTTATTTCTACTCTACTCCCCCTTAAACATGTATGACTCAAACCCATAGAAGACGTCTACTCCCCCTTTTGATATCAACAAAAAGGGGACATCATAGAGTCAACTAGAGACCATGGGCTGAGCTATTTAGAATGAGGGCGAAGGTAGACTGTGAAACAATGAGCAAATAGCCACATTGAACACACACAATATAAGGAGAATAAATGAAAATAACAGAGGGATAAATGGAAAAAAGAGAAAGGTCTTGCCAAGCAAAGACATTTATTTTGAACACACAACCATGATGTTTCCAAAAGAAACTCAAATGGAAGGTGTTAAGAGTATTCTCTTGGTGAGAGTATTCACCATACTGTCCAATTTGCCACAAATAATGTTTCCATAGAGCGCTGACATGATCTTCATTGGGTTCTAAAGACAAGATGCTCTTTAAAGAAGCCTTAGAAAGCTCCTTAGGTTTGGGCACGTACCAGGGTTCCTTAAAGTAGACAGACCTGGGTGGGAATGGCTTCTTTAATCTTTCATTTTTGATCCAAACCTTAATGAGTCTTTAAAAGAGTCATTATTTAATATTTATTTAAGGATAACTTAAAGAAAATTTGGGTAAAATAATTATATTTCTAATTATATTATTCATAAAATAAGGTGTTGGTTATAATTAGTAAAAGTAGAGAATTATTGTTGAGTTACTAATAAATTAAGCATATATGTGGGTACGCCTGTGAGTATAGGAGCACGCCCATGTCAGCTTTTTTGGTAAAATTAGACACAGAGGCTGAGCATACTTACACCCAACCAGCGTAGGATTATGCTAGGCACATTTTGGACTAGAAAATACTCAACTAGTAGCCCAACACTTACACGCTCCCTCACACGTTGGTTCACACACCCATCATCACACCTGACCAAGACCCCACACGTGACCATGCTCACTAGCGTGATTCCACGTTGGGTGCATGTTCAACACCATAACCACTTCAGAAAGCCAACGTCTACACGCTTTATCATACTCCCACTCATGCCATACTCATACACCTATGCATCATTTGATTCCTATGCCCAAACGTTCGTATGCTAGGCCCATCGTTTATACACCATGCATACGTCTATAATTTATGCAAGTTCTAATCATGTTATGTTGTATTTTGGTTAATTTAAGTGAGCCTATTTATTTGTACATATGTATTAATGGAATAAAATGTATTATTTTAGCCTAGGTAACTAGTTAGTTTAGACTAGTATATATACATGTAATGTAAGAGATCTAATAATTAATGGCGTCGTTGCCAAGGTTTTAGAAAGTTAGAATGAAGTTAGAATCTAAAAAATTAGTTATTGGATCTCTTACATTACATGTATATATACTAGTCTAAGTCTAAACTAACTAGTTACGTAGGCTAAAATAATACATTTTATGCCACTAATACATATGCATAAATAAATAGGCTCACTTAAATTAACCAAAATACAACATATACATAATCAGAACTTGTATAAGTTGTAGACATATGCATGGCGTATAAACGATAGGTCTAGCATACAAACGTTTGAGCACTCGAATTAAATGGTGCTTAGGTGTATGAGTGTGGCGTGAGTGGGCGTATGATGGAGCGTGTAGATGTTGGCTTTCTAGAGTGGCTACAGTGTTAATCATCCACCCAGCGTGGACTCACGCTAGTAAGCATGGTCACGCGTGTGAACCAGCATGTGAGGGAGCGTGTAAACGTTGGGCTACTGGTTGAGCATTTTTTAGTCCAAAATGTGCCTAGCGTAAGCCTACGGTGGTTGGGCGTAAGTACGCTTAGCCTTTATATCTAATTTTACAAAAAAAATGATCTAGGAATGCTCCTACGATCATAAGCGTACCCACGCATGCTTTTCGATGTTCTAAATTTTCTCCTGGGTGTACTAGCACTGGATGTAATGTACCCACACTCAAAAATATGTGTAACAGGTGCTTCTAGGTGTACTAGCACGCTGATGGGTGTACCCATGCGCATATGTCGATGCTCTGACTCTGATGCTGAGCATAAGCACGCTAGTCTTGGTGTACCAGTGCTGACCTAGCGTAAGTGCCTAGCGTACTCGTGCTGGCTGGCGTACCCATGCTGCGGGTTCTAACAACCTAACTTATTCTTCATCATTTTTCCCTTTATTCTCCATTTGCAATTTCCTACATAAAATAGGCTTAATTTATTAATAATTCAACAATAATTCTCTACTTTTACTAATTATAACTAACACCTTATTTTATGAATAATATTATTAGAAATGTAATTATTTTGCACACATTTTCTTTAAATTATCCTTAAATAAATATTAAATAATGTGTCTTTTAGAGACTCATTAGACCTTAGGGCATTGACAGTCTGGGGCAATAAAGATTTTTTTGCCTAGCCTGGACATGTAGGGATGAAGGTTGTGACGATATTGGCCCTGTTACATGTCAAAATGAATCTTCTACTATTCTTCCCTGATGGCATGTAACATGGCATGGTCTAATGTGGAGGTTAGAGAGGTGTTCTAGACAATGGCTTTTGAGGGCATGGGTGGTGGAAAATTAGGAACATTGGGAAACATATGGATTTTATTTGGGTCAAAAGTAGGAGAGTTTATAATGGCTCGCGGTGGTGATAATTTATATCATCTTTATCAAGCACGGGTCTGGGGATGGTAACAGGTTTCAAACCATGGGTAACTAAAGAGAGGGGGATGTTGCTGGTTGGTTTTGAACAAGGGCTAATATGGAAAACACACATAAGAATAGAGGAAAAGGGTTTAGAGGTTTGAGTTGGGGTTAGTCTAGGTGGAGGTAGAGAGGTTTGAGGGGTAGAAATATCAAAAAAAGATGGAATTTTAGAAGAAATGGATTCAGACCTGTCATACATGCTATCAAACTTCCTTTTCTCCTTTTATTCTTTTTTCTTTTTTCTTTTTCTTTTTCTTTTCTTAAGCCCTTTGTTTTTGTTCTTTGTCTTCCTTGTATCCCTTGTATAGCTCATTAAACCTATCAAACCAAGCCTCAGGGGACCATTTGTCGGTGTTTATGTCTGGGAACTTTGTAAGATGTCCTACAATGAAGGCAACCATCTCAGTGAAGTTAGGACAAACAGTAGACTTTATATTCTTTAAAGCTTCCTTCTTTTTTAGTGTCTCCTTCATGTAGAACGAGCGCATCTCATAGTACGCTTCAAGCCAGTCTTTAACAGACTAATCCATGACATCAAGAGAAAGATACAAAGCCATATAAACTTTGATAAATCATTTACTTTGATCAATTGAGAATTTACTGGGTTGAGAAGGAGGAGGAAATAAAGACTTTTGTTTTTGAGGAGGAGGAGGAGGAGCATGCTTTTTCTTCAAATGACCAATGGGGACTTAGTCATCAGGGTTTAGAGACTTGCAAGGAACCTCAGTAACCATGGGGTCTGGCACTGATTCATTTGTTGGAGAGGGAGAAATAGAAACATGCATAGGTTTTTCCTTGATTGGAGAAACAGACTTCTCACGATTAGCCTTGGCTTTCTTGGCAGTCCTTACTTTCTTGACTGCAGGCTTCACCACTTGAGGTTCTTCAACAGGCTTCCTCTTAGAAGCAGGCTTGGTCACTTTAGGAACTAGAGCAGTCTTCTTCTGGTTTACCTCTGCAGGAACAGACTGTTTCTTTATAGCAGGTACCTTAGCAAACCTTTCCAAGGTCTGATCTAAAAGTAGAGAAAATGTAGGTAGCTTACTCACCAAGGATGTATTTTGATTTATATCCTTAATAGTCTGTATTAGGATGTTCTCTAGAGCCAAGATCTTCATCAACACTTCGGGTAGGGGATCTTCTTCTGCTTCTTCCCTACTGAAGAAATTAAGTAAATTATGATGATGTTGGCCAAACTTACTTTCTGCTTCATCAGCATGTGATACATGCAGAAACAATTAAGCTTGGTGACTATCTTTGGGAACTTCTTAAGATAAATTGCAATGAAGGCAACTATCTTAGTAAAGTTAGGATAAACAACAGACTTTATGTTTTTCAAAGCTTCTTTCTTTTCCTTGACCAGGTAGAAACATGCTTAGGCATTTCTTTGATTGGAGAAACAAATTTCTAACGATCAGCTTTGACTTTCCGGGCAATCCTTGCCTTCTTGACTGCAATCTTCACCACTCTAGGTTCTTCAACAGGCTTCCTCTTAGAAGCAGTTCACGACTTCAAGAACTAGAGCAGTCTTCTTCTATTTTACTTCTGTAGGAATAAACTTTTTCTTTGTCAGAGGTACCTCAACAAACCTTTCTAGGGTCTGATAAGTGTTTTAAAACACTATTTTTTACTGTTTAATTTATTCAAAATAAAATGTTTACTGTATCATATTTTTAAAAATCTTCATAATTTTTGTTTTCTTTTACTGTTTCTGTTTAAATGTTATGTTTTGTTTGAATTGATTTAAAATAGAATGTTTAAAAAGTATTTTTTATAGAATTGGAATAATGCTAAAATTTAGTTCTTTAAAATTGTTAAAAGAACTTAAATCATAAATTCCATTTTTATAAAAATTAAATTTTGAATATTCTATTTAAATTAATTAAATGAATTATTTTTTCTAAATTAATCCACACCTTTAATTCACGTGAATTGCTTCTCAAAAAGGGTCCATTTTATGCAGAATTTTTGACGCCAATCTCTAATGAAACTCATGGCTAAGGACCAAGGAAAATAAAAGATAATGCATCATTCATTCAATTGATAATTCCATGTACATGTGCAATGAAATTCACGGCTGCAACATCCTTGTCCCACATGATCAATTTGCTTGATTTGTTTAATCATTTTTGCCAATTCATTCACGGCACCAAGGAGAAAGGCAATGCTATTGTTTCATTTGTTTATCATTCTTTGACTAAGCCTTTGCCAACTTAAACCATTCACACAGCCATGTGCTTCCAAGAGAAACAAATCATTCATTATTTTATGTTCCATGACAATGCATTCCACGGCTATTCAGCATACAAAAGGAAAATCCATTGCAAATTGGATGAATTATGAAGATGGGTTTCCCACTCACGGACAATTCAAAGCAAAAATTTCACTTCTTATGGTCCATATTGAGTCACGAAATTGGAGAGAAGGATGGCCACAAAAAATGCCTTGCATGATGCCATATTTTAAGAGGAAATTTTGGAAATTTTGGGCTATAAAAAGGCTGAATTTTGGACCATGAAGGACAGCAATTCCAGCCACAATAACCGTGTGTAGGGTGCAGAATTTTTAGGAAGAATTTAATTTTGTTGGTACCTTGTTGTAATTTTGAGAGTATAGTGAAATTGAGTGGTAAAATTTGTATACGGTGGGAGGATTCGGAACAAAGAATTACGGTGGAAAGATTACTGGGCTTTTGGAGAAACCCGTAAGTTTTATTTCTACCATGAATTGTTTGTTGTATTTCCTTTCCATTATATGTATGAATTTTTACCGTATCATGTGTAACTAAATTTTTATCTTGGGAAAACGGGGGTACGATAATATTTTACGTTGATGTTATTTTGACTTTAAGTAAATAAATTTCTGTTTTCCATTTAGTTCAAATTTTACTTAATGCATTTAGTGATTCCTAACAAGAGCCTAAATGGTAAAACTAAGTACTTACGGGTATATTAGTAAGTTTAGGTAATTAATAAAATCGAGAGATTTATTTTTACCGGAAAGCTTTGAACTAAACCTAAGATTTTTGAGATACTTTTTGTGACCTCGGTAAAACCGTGAAAGTAATCAAAATTCTTTTGAGGAAGTAAAAATGGGATTTTCATAAAACGATAATGGGCCTTTCTTAGGATTAAGCAGCGCTTTCTGTAAGTCAGGTACATTAATAGGAATCCGAGAGGAAAATATTAATTGGCTTTTGGAAAATTCGCCTTGGAAAACTTAATTTGATTTTTGTTTATAAAAAGTTGAAATCTTCAACGTAAAATAATATCTTAAACCCCCGGAATCCCAAGATACTCTCTACTCTGTTTTTCACCCACTGTAAATTTTTATTTTTACTGCAAGGTAAAAAATTTTTACTGTTAATTTTTATTTTTTTTACAAATACCAAAAATTGAAAATCAATTGTGTGGATAATTAAATTTTGATATGCCGGTACTTTGAAAACAGTCCCTGTGGAGAACGATAATCTTTTATATTACGCGATATAACCCGTGCGCTTGCGGGCCCTGTCAAGTTTTTGGCGCCGTTGCCGGGGACTGTTGTCCCTCAAATATCGGCAGTATTGAAATTCGATTAGATCATACTTGTTAATATTTCTTTTTATTTTTATTTTGTTTTGTTTGTAATCTTGTTTGTTTATTATTTTACGTATCTGTTGCTGTTTTATTTTTATTTTTATTTTTATTTTTATTTTTTGTGATTATTTGTTTTATTTGTCCTTTATTTTCTTTTTATGCGACGAAGCCGTAGTGTCGATCTAAACTTAGGATTTGACCCTGAGATAGAACGTACCCTTAGAGCTTTAAGAAAACAACAAAAACAACAAAAACAAGAAAAAGAAAAACAAATGGCAGACCAAAACAGAGCCTTAAGAGATTTTGCTGCTCCAAGTACAAACGGAAGAGGATCTAGCATCCTTAGACCCACGGTGGAGGCTAACAATTTTGAATTGAAGCCTTCACTACTCTCTATGGTTCAGCAGAACCAATTCGGAGGATTACCCTCCGAAGATCCAAATCTTCATCTTCAAATCTTTCTTGAATACTGTGACACTTTGAAAATGAATGGAGCCACTAATGATGCCATTCGCTTGAGACTTTTCCCTTTCTCCTTAAGAGATAAAGCGAGGGCTTGGTTATACTCTCTTCCCGAAGGGTCCATCACAACTTGGGAACAACTATCCAGTGCTTTCATCAATAAGTGGTACCCAAGAAATAAAACTGATCTGTTAAGAAAACAAATAATTAATTTTGCACAAAAAGATGATGAATCCTTGTATGAAGCCTGGGAGAGATACAAGGAGATGCTGAGAGAATGTCCTCACCATGGGATAGAGAGGTGGTTGACAGTCCATATTTTCTATAATGGACTAACTTCCACGCAAAAGATCTCTTTGGATGCTGCAGCTGGAGGAGCCTTCATGAGCAAAAATGTGGATGAAGCCCAGAACCTGATTGAGGAGATAGCCCAAAACACCCACCAATGGAATTCTGAGAGAGGATTACCTGCTAAAACACCAGGTAAGTACTCTGTTGATGCTCTTTCCCTACTTTCTGCCCAAGTTGAAGCTTTAACATTAAAACTTGATAAGATAGGGTCAACAGGTGCTGCTAAGGTTGTTTGTGAAGTTTGTGGTGTTTCAGGACATGGAGCTACGAATTGCCAATTAGCAATGACCCTTAATCAAGAACCTGAAATGCATCAAGTAGATGCTATTGGAAACTATGGTGGAAATTATCAGAGTAACTACAGACCTCCACAAGGTCCACCTGGCTTCCAAAACAGGCCATTCCAAGGTAATCAGAGTAACTACAAACCCCAACAAGGACCCTATATTCCACAAAAATCAAAGCTAGAGTCCTTGATGGAGACATTTGTAGCTACTCAACTTAAACAAAATGATGAATTCTCTGATGCAATAAAGAACTTAGCTTCAAAGGTGGATTCTCTTGCCACCCATAACAAAATATTAGAGAATCAAATTGCCCAACAAGCCTCCTACTCTCAAAGAGCACCAGGTACATTTCCTGGAAAACCTGAAGCTGGACCATCTAACCATACCATGGCTATCACTCTTAGGAGTGGTACTCAGTATGATGGACCCATTGGCAAGACTACAAAGGAGGAGAAAAAAGTGGATGAATCTTCATCTCAACCAGGGGTTGAAGAAGAGAAACCACAAGAAAAGAAGGAGGAGGTTAAGCCATATCAACCTCCTATTCCATTTCCTCAGCGCTTGGCTAAAGCGAAATTGGACAAACAATTTGGTAAGTTTCTTGATGTTTTAAAGAAACTGTATATCAATATTCCCTTCACAGATGCTTTGCAGCAAATGCCTACATATGCGAAGTTCCTGAAGGACATTTTGTCCAATAAAAGAAGACTGGAGGAAGATGGTACAGTGGCACTTACTGAAGAATGCAGTGCTCTAATTCAAAGGAAGCTTCCACCCAAGCTCCAAGATCCAGGTAGTTTCTCTATTCCTTGTATGATTGGTGACATGAATATAGATAAAGCATTATGTGATTTAGGAGCGAGTGTAAGTTTAATGCCATTATCTGTTGCTGAAAAGTTAGGACTGGGTGAGCTAAAACCTACTAGGATGTCTTTACAGTTGGCTGATAGATCTGTCAAATATCCAGTAGGTATTTTAGAGGATGTTCCTATTAAAGTAGGAAAATTTTTTATACCTGCTGACTTTGTTGTGCTAGAAATGGACGAAGATTCTTTGATTCCTATTATTTTAGGACGACCATTTTTAGCAACTGCAGGTGCTGTGATCGACGTCAAGAATGGTAAGTTGTCTCTGACTGTTGGAGACCAAAAGGTTGACTTTAACTTGAAAAATGCTTTAGAAAAATCTTTTAATAATGATGTTTGCTATAGTGTGGATTCTGTTGAACAAGTGGTAAAGGAAGAATCCCTTCCTAATGACCCACTTGAAATTGTTTTCATGATTGAGCCTGCAGGAACATCTGATTGCTCTGAGGCTCCACTAGAACATGATACTGAGGTCATGGGTAACAAAGTGGTAAGCCCCAATGTGGAATTAAAACCTTTACCAGCTTCATTAAGGTATGAGTTTCTTGGTCCTAATTCCACATATCCTGTGATTGTTAATGCTGAATTGAATCCATGTGAAACTGAAAAACTTTTGAAACAACTTAGGTTGTATAGAAAGGTAATAGGTTATACAATGGATGATATCAAAGGAATTAGCCCTTCTCTTTGTATGCACAGGATTACTGTAGAAGATGAAAGTAGGCCCACAGTAGAACCACTTAGGAGATTAAATCCAAAAATGCAAGAAGTGGTTAAAAAGGAGATTTTAAAATTGCTTGATGCTGGAGTCATATATCCTGTTGATAGTAGTAAATGGGTAAGTCCTGTCCATGTGGTGCCTAAAAAGGGGGGAATAACTGTGATTGAAAATGATAAACATAACTTGATTCCTACTAGGATTGTCTCTGGTTGGCGCATGTGTATTGATTACAGAAAGTTAAATAGCGCCACGAAAAAAGATCATTTTCCTCTCCCTTTTATTGATCAGATGCTTGAAAGACTTGCGAAACACTCTTATTTCTGTTATTTGGATGGGTATTCAGGTTTTCATCAAATTCCCATTCATCCATCTGATCAAGAAAAGACTACCTTCACTTGCCCTTATGGGACTTATGCTTATAGGCGTATGCCTTTTGGTCTGTGTAATGCACCTGCGACTTTTCAAAGGTGTATGCAAGCAATTTTTTCTGACCTTATTGAAAATGTGATGGAAGTCTTTATGGATGATTTTTCAGTGTATGGTTTGGATTTTGATAACTGTTTAACAAATTTGTGCAAAGTCTTGCAGCGTTGTGAAGAGACCAATCTGGTCTTGAACTGGGAAAAATGCCATTTTATGGTAAGAGAAGGAATAGTTCTTGGACATTTGGTGTCTGAGAGAGGCATAGAAGTTGATAAGGCTAAGGTGGAAGTAATTGAAAAATTGCCCCCACCAACAAATGTGAAAGGTATTCGGAGTTTTCTTGGACATGCAGGGTTTTACCGTCGGTTCATTAAAGATTTCTCCAAAATCACAAAGCCTCTTACAACTCTTCTAGGTAAGGATGTGCCTTTCAATTTTGATTCATCTTGTATGGAAGCTTTTTGCAGGATTAAGCAAGCTCTAATCTCTGCCCCCATCGTACAACCCCCTGATTGGGAACTCCCATTCGAATTAATGTGTGATGCGAGTGATTACGCAGTGGGGGCTGTTCTTGGGCAACGGAAGGACAAGAAGCTTCATGTAATTCATTATGCCAGCCGGACGTTGGATGATGCTCAAATAAATTATGCCACAACTGAGAAAGAACTGTTAGCCATTGTCTTTGCTTTTGATAAATTTAGATCTTACTTGGTGGGTTCACATGTTATTGTTTACACTGATCACTCTGCCATTAAGTATCTATTGAATAAAAAGGAAGCAAAACCTAGGCTGATTAGGTGGATTCTAATATTGCAAGAATTTGACTTGGAAATTAAGGACAAGAAGGGTACTGAGAATCCGGTCGCTGACCACCTGTCTAGATTGACATCTGAAAAAGAAGAAACAGATAATATTCCTATCAATGAATCTTTTCCGGATGAACAACTCTTGAATATTAGTATCCAACGTGTTCCTTGGTATGCTGATTTTGTAAATTTTCTTGCATGTGGTATTTTACCTCCTGACCTTAGCTTTCAGCAAAAGAAAAAGTTTTATGCAGATGTCAAACATTATTATTGGGATGAACCCCTCCTATTCAAGCAATGTGCTGATGGTTTGATTCGAAGGTGCGTTTCACAAGATGAGGTCCATGATATTTTAAACCATTGTCATTCTCTTTCCTGTGGAGGGCACATGAGCACCTCCAAGACAGCAGCTAAAATATTGCAAGCTGGGTTCTATTGGCCACATATTTTTAAGGATGTACGTAAGTATATTCTAACTTGTGATGCGTGCCAAAGAACAGGTAACATTGGTAAGAGACATGAAATGCCATTGAATACCATTTTAGAAGTTGAGTTGTTTGATGTATGGGGTATTGATTTTATGGGACCTTTTCCTTCCTCTTTTGGAAATCAGTTCATATTAGTAGCAGTTGACTATGTGTCAAAATGGGTGGAAGCCATTGCTTCACCCCATTCTGATGCTAAGACTGTTATTAAACTTTTCAAGAAAATAATATTTCCAAGGTTTGGGGTCCCAAAATGTGTTATAAGTGATGGAGGGTCTCATTTTATTGAGAAAACTTTTCAGACCCTTCTAAAGAAATATGGAGTTAGGCATAAGGTTGCTACACCTTATCACCCACAAACTAGTGGACAAGTTGAGGTATCCAATCGGGAAATTAAAAACATTCTTCAAAAAGTGGTTAATACGTCACGTAAAGATTGGTCTATTAAGTTAGACGATTCTTTATGGGCTTATAGAACTGCATACAAAACTCCCATTGGAACCACACCGTTTAAGCTAGTTTATGGGAAGCCTTGCCATTTACCTGTTGAGCTGGAATATAAGTCTTTCTGGGCTGTTAAAACTCTTAACTTTGATCATAAAGCTGCAGGTGAACGTAGGTTGTTGGAATTAAATGAGCTTGAAGAGCTCCGTCTAGATGCATACGAAAATGCCAGAATTTATAAAGAAAAAACTAAACAATGGCATGATCGTCATATTCTACGGAGAACATTCAATCCAGGTGATATGGTTTTACTGTTTAATTCCAGATTGAAGCTTTTTCCAGGTAAACTGAGATCCCGATGGTCAGGACCATTCAAGGTAACAAAGGTTTTTCCCTTTGGAGCTGTCGAGTTATGGAGTGAGAAATCTGGTACATTTAAGGTAAATGGACAGAGAGTAAAGCACTACTTGACAGGTCAACCAATACAACAAGCAAGTGACTTGGACTTGTTTGATGCTCCTGATGAATAAATCCAAATGATGAAAAGTCTGGCTGAAGACTTAAAACTTAGCACTGATAGGGAGGTAACCCTATAAAAATTTGTTGTTTTATTTTGAATTCCTAAAAAACAAAAAAAAAACAAAAAAAAAAAAAAACAAAAAAAAAAAACAAAACAAAACAAAACAAAACAAAACAAAAAAATAAGCCAAATCCCGGTTTGGGGTTACTCCAGGTAAGTTTTCTTTACCTTTTATCATCCATTTTAACATTGAGGACAATGTCAAACTCTGGTTTGGGGTGGTAGGTAAGAAAACTTAACTGTTTTGTTTACATTGTGTGATTATTATTTTATTTTGTATGTGTGTTTTTCTTGTTTTGTTTGTCATCTCGTAATTTACCATGATTGCATGATAAATTAACTTTAAACACAAGGCTAAAGTATCCAAGGATCCCAAAATTTTGAGTAAAATTTTTCAAAATTTGATTGTTTAAATGCCAAATCAATGTCTAAATGAACCTTATGTGATTAAAATTTTCTTTGAAAAGACTTTCCATGGAAAGACTTGAGCTAAAAATGGGTAATTTATCAAACAAAATTTTCAAAACCCATATTTTCTTGATTGAGTGAATCTCATAGTCATCAATATTCTAGAACTTGTTTTTCAACCGATTCAAAATAGTTTTTGATTGTATGTCTTAGGATGATAAGGGCACAATTAGGTCTTATCCTTAAGCCTCAGAATTTTTGCACAATTTGACCTTTAGTTGCCCCTTTTGAGCCTGAAAGTGAAAATTTTTCTTTGAAACCTTTCATTGACTGATATTCTCTTAACGGTGAACAAGTTGGAAATCTAGTGGAGCAAAGAAATAAAAAGGACTTAAGAAAAATATGTTACGGGATGAAAAGAAAAGCAAGAAAAGAGGAGAAAATCAAAAGGATGATATTGAATGAATTACAAAAAGTCCATAAAAGTTCAAAAATTTGCTCTGTTAGTTTCTTAAATTTATGATGGTAATTTCAAACATTCATGACTGTTTAAAACCCTTTTGTACTCCATTTTTCTTGAAAATTCCTACCATGACAGTACTACCCATGGCCCCGTTACAACCCTTTGAAAGACCTTTAGACTTTGACATACTTTCTATCTAAACTGTGGAGTTTCTGGTTGATTAACAAGCTTATGGTAATATTTTCGACTATGATAAATTGAGTGATACACAAACCATGAAACAGTTAGAGTGAAATTGTGAGGAGAGTGTCTCAAGTCCTGACATTGAAAATTGACTCACATAAGAAAATTAATCTTGGCATTTGAATAAATCTATTTCTCTGTTTCGGATTCTTTAGTTTACTGAGCTTAGTGTTCTCTGTTTCTTATCATGTGAATATGGTGATTGCTTGAGGACAAGCAATGTTTTGGTTTGGGGTATTTTGATAAGTGTTTTAAAACACTATTTTTTACTGTTTAATTTATTCAAAATAAAATGTTTACTGTATCATATTTTTAAAAATCTTCATAATTTTTGTTTTCTTTTACTGTTTCTGTTTAAATGTTATGTTTTGTTTGAATTGATTTAAAATAGAATGTTTAAAAAGTATTTTTTATAGAATTGGAATAATGCTAAAATTTAGTTCTTTAAAATTGTTAAAAGAACTTAAATCATAAATTCCATTTTTATAAAAATTAAATTTTGAATATTCTATTTAAATTAATTAAATGAATTATTTTTTCTAAATTAATCCACACCTTTAATTCACGTGAATTGCTTCTCAAAAAGGGTCCATTTTATGCAGAATTTTTGACGCCAATCTCTAATGAAACTCATGGCTAAGGACCAAGGAAAATAAAAGATAATGCATCATTCATTCAATTGATAATTCCATGTACATGTGCAATGAAATTCACGGCTGCAACATCCTTGTCCCACATGATCAATTTGCTTGATTTGTTTAATCATTTTTGCCAATTCATTCACGGCACCAAGGAGAAAGGCAATGCTATTGTTTCATTTGTTTATCATTCTTTGACTAAGCCTTTGCCAACTTAAACCATTCACACAGCCATGTGCTTCCAAGAGAAACAAATCATTCATTATTTTATGTTCCATGACAATGCATTCCACGGCTATTCAGCATACAAAAGGAAAATCCATTGCAAATTGGATGAATTATGAAGATGGGTTTCCCACTCACGGACAATTCAAAGCAAAAATTTCACTTCTTATGGTCCATATTGAGTCACGAAATTGGAGAGAAGGATGGCCACAAAAAATGCCTTGCATGATGCCATATTTTAAGAGGAAATTTTGGAAATTTTGGGCTATAAAAAGGCTGAATTTTGGACCATGAAGGACAGCAATTCCAGCCACAATAACCGTGTGTAGGGTGCAGAATTTTTAGGAAGAATTTAATTTTGTTGGTACCTTGTTGTAATTTTGAGAGTATAGTGAAATTGAGTGGTAAAATTTGTATACGGTGGGAGGATTCGGAACAAAGAATTACGGTGGAAAGATTACTGGGCTTTTGGAGAAACCCGTAAGTTTTATTTCTACCATGAATTGTTTGTTGTATTTCCTTTCCATTATATGTATGAATTTTTACCGTATCATGTGTAACTAAATTTTTATCTTGGGAAAACGGGGGTACGATAATATTTTACGTTGATGTTATTTTGACTTTAAGTAAATAAATTTCTGTTTTCCATTTAGTTCAAATTTTACTTAATGCATTTAGTGATTCCTAACAAGAGCCTAAATGGTAAAACTAAGTACTTACGGGTATATTAGTAAGTTTAGGTAATTAATAAAATCGAGAGATTTATTTTTACCGGAAAGCTTTGAACTAAACCTAAGATTTTTGAGATACTTTTTGTGACCTCGGTAAAACCGTGAAAGTAATCAAAATTCTTTTGAGGAAGTAAAAATGGGATTTTCATAAAACGATAATGGGCCTTTCTTAGGATTAAGCAGCGCTTTCTGTAAGTCAGGTACATTAATAGGAATCCGAGAGGAAAATATTAATTGGCTTTTGGAAAATTCGCCTTGGAAAACTTAATTTGATTTTTGTTTATAAAAAGTTGAAATCTTCAACGTAAAATAATATCTTAAACCCCCGGAATCCCAAGATACTCTCTACTCTGTTTTTCACCCACTGTAAATTTTTATTTTTACTGCAAGGTAAAAAATTTTTACTGTTAATTTTTATTTTTTTTACAAATACCAAAAATTGAAAATCAATTGTGTGGATAATTAAATTTTGATATGCCGGTACTTTGAAAACAGTCCCTGTGGAGAACGATAATCTTTTATATTACGCGATATAACCCGTGCGCTTGCGGGCCCTGTCAGGGTCTAATCCAAAAGTAAAGAGAAGGTGGGTAGCTTACTCACCAAGTATTAACTCTGAGTCATATCCCTAACAGTCTAAGTTAGGACTGTCGCAACCTAAATCGCGACGGCGCGGCGAGAAAGAGAGAAAAAGTGGAATGAAACAGGGAGTCTCCACCAACATTTTTATCCATAGGAAAAACATTGGAAAAAACTAGGTTCAGTAAAGCACTGGTTAAAAATTGAGATTCAAGTTTGGGAGTCGGTTACGAGTAGGGAAAGTATTAGCACCCTACATCGCCTGTCAAAGACAGTACCAAGATTGAAAGCACAATATAAATAGCCTTAAATAAAACAAGGTTTCTTCCCTTTTACTTTTATTTTTAAAATGATAGAGTGGAGTAGAGAACTGTACAGACATAGAATGTTGAAGCGAGGTCAATGGGACGTTTTGTCCGAATTAAGCTCGACTTCGATATGAGACAGAGAGGGTGAGAGAATGCTAATAAGACGTCACGTCTAAATTAACATCCTCGGGTAAAAAGGATAGGGATAGGAAAGAGATAAGCGGGACATCTTGTCCTGAGTATCCCTTCCCTATGAATTGTAGCGAGGTTTGGACAAAACCAGGGGGAAATCAACAAGACGTCACGTCTAAATTGATTTTTCACGGAAACGAAAAAAAGTAACAACACGAAAGAAACACAAAAAGCAAGGAAATAAATCAGTAAAAGGAAATAAGAAAGGTGGGCCCGACAGGAGTTAAAGTCCTGCTCCTAGGTATTCTAGAATTATCAAGAAATCAGGGTTACGTAGTTCTGAATGTTTTTCTTTTAGGAAAAGACTTAGGAGATGATGATGGATGTCACTGAGGTGGGGAACTCGTACAAGGCAAAGTTCTTCGCACGTGTACGAATCCTAAAGAGGTTGTGTAGACGGGAGTGTCCCCGTACGACACTATATTTTTTTTAAAAAAGAAAAAAAAGGATTTTTAGACTGGAAAATAAAACATATACAAAATCACTTATTTTTATTATATGTGCTTGTTAGGGAAAAGGACAAAAATATTAACAGTGTAAACTATGGCACACAGACAAACATAACCAACAAACAGCGAACTGACAGAAAAATAAAAGGCTGAAAGTAAAAGAAATAAGGAACAGGGTGGAACTGGTGTGATGGGCTCAGAACCGATGTGTGAGTCAAACGCAGTGACGGTGTCTGACTGATTTCGGACTTGCACGCTGATAGAAGCACTGGGCCGGTGTTGGGCACGAATGCTGAAAACTGAAGAGTGTAGCCGATATTGGTGGGAGCTAATCCGAGGTGAGGGAGTGACTGGGCGCTGTGTATGGACGATGTTGAGGATTGGTAAGGGTAATGACTAGGTAAGGTACAGTATGGAATCTGGGGAATAATTTAGTACTGGGACGGTGTAGGTTCGATGTAGGGACGGTGTAGGTTCGGTGCGGGGGACAGTCTTTGAACACTGGAGGACTTTAGGCTTTTTAAGGCTAGAGGTCTTTGGTGATGACTAAAAACTTTGAAGGTTTTTAAGAATCAGAGAGAATTTGGGGAGAGTTTCCTTGCCAAGAGAGCCAGTCCAACCGGCCAGCCCCTTGAAAACGCAACCCCCGTAGCTTCTCTGGCTGGGGCATTTATAGGACCTCGAGGTCATGGGTTGAGGGTTTGGGACAGCCAAAATTCCCACTCACCCATACGCGTAGTGGTGTGCAAACCTGGCCATTATCTGTTCGTGGGGAGCAGGATTTCAGTGGGGCATTTTTAATTGTCCACTTTCGCCTCCCTGTCTGCCATTTTTAGGGAGTGCGATTCCAGGTCATCATGCACAAATTTCCGACCTCATCCATCCGTTGTCAAATTTGTGACATCGGTTAGCAAAGACATCGGTTGGATGGAGTTTCCACTGATCCGATGTGGTGTCTCAAGAACCTTTACCTGTGTCTTCACACCGGTTGAGTCTTTCAATGTAATCACAGGGGCGATGTTCTCCCTCCTAGTCCGGATCTACTACCAGCCGGTGTGCCTATTTTTGATCTGATTCCTTTTTCCTTAGGGCCGGACTGGCCTGTTACTCCTTTGTCAGGTGCACGACATCGGTCCGGTGTTAATTTGGGCCTTGTCCGGTGTTTCCAGTTTTAAGGTCGGGTCCGGTGTTGTAACAATTTAGGCCGGACTGAAAGAGGTGTTCACAGGGGCGGTGTTCTCCCTCCTAGTCCGGATCTACTACCAGCCAGTGTGCCTATTTTCGATCTGAATCCGCCCACGAGATCGTCGTTTCTTACTTGGGCCGGACTCACTCGTTCTTTCGTTGTCAGATCCACGACATCGGCCATTAAACAATTGGTCCGGTGTTCCCCCCTTTTGGAATTTGGACCGGTTATATTTACATTTGGGACCGGTGTCCTTTCCATTTGGGTCGGACCGAAATAGGTGTTCACAGATGCCCCTCTTTACTCCTTTTTCACAAGAGAAATACGGAATCTTCGTATTTCCGAGGTGAAAAGGGAGTAAAGACATGAACACCGATGTAGGGGATAAATAGGACCCATCAACCGGACATCGTCCTTGCAAAGTATAGAACCTCGGATTAGTGCATCATGACCACCCCGTCCTTAGCTTTTGTTCCCTTTTGAATGGCCGGTGTATTGTGCGTGACATCGGCCTTAGCAACTTAAACCCTGGATCCAATTCTATCCGAGGTAGGTTTCATGATACCGTTTGTTACGCCCTAAAGTAGTAACCGGTGTAACCACTGGGACACCGTCCCTTGTGACCTAATTCACGGTTCCTAGTTTACTCGATTTGAGGGTCATGACACCGCCCTTTGGACTACCTCCCATGTCTTGGAATAGAGATAACCTCATCCACCTAGTGTCAACATCGGACCAACACCGCTTTTTTTTTTTTAGAAACAGACGAACAAAAAGTAAAGGGTGCCTGAAAAGGCGAACTGGAAAATGAAGGAGGCCTGAATAGGCGAACAGAAAACAAAAGGAATGCCTGAATAGGCGAATGAAAAATAAAGGATGCCTGGATAGGCGGACGGAAAGTAAAGGATGCCTGAATAGGCGGACAGAAAGTAAATGAATGCCTGAATAGGCAAATGAGAAGTAAAAGGATGCCTGAATAGGCGGACAAACAGTAAAGGGATGCCTGAATAGGCGGACAAACAGTAAAGGGGTGCCTGAATAGGCGGACAAAAAGTGAAGAGGTGCCTGAATAGGCGAGCAGAAAGTAAAGGATGCCTGAATAGGCGGATAGGAAGTAAATGGTGCCTGAATAGGCGGACTGAAAGTAAAAGATGCCTGAATAGGCGGGTGGAAAGTAAAGGATGCCTTGATAGGCGGCTGGAAAATAAATGATGCCTTGATAGGCGACTGGAAGATAAAGGGGTGCCTGAATAGGTGAATGGAAAATAAAGGATGCCTTGATAGGCGGCTGGAAAATAAAGGATGCCTTGATAGGCGACTGGAAGGTAAAGGATGCCTTGATAGGCGGCTGGAAAGTAAAGGATGCCTTGATCGGCGACAGGAATGGTAAAGAGATTGGGGGCTAACAGGACGTCTCGTCCGAATTAGCTCACTGTTGGCAGGAAATGTAAAGGTTGGGGGAGCTAACAGGACATCTCGTCCAAATTAGCTCACTGGACCTAAAGGCTCAGGGTGATGCCCCAGTTTGACATGACTGAAAGAATTGCTCTTTGACTAAAAGAGCGTGATCCTGGGGTGATTACCCCCAGTTTGAGATGGTTTGAAGGAATCTTGGGGAAAGGCCAGAATAAAAGAAATCTGGGGAGATGCCCCAGTTTGAAGGTTCTTGAAATAATCTCGGGGAATTATCCCCTGTGACAGTAGGAGGAGAGACATGGGGAATCGCCCCCTTGATTGCAAACGGAGAAACATGGGGTGATGCCCCGGTTCGATATGATTTTAGAGAATCTTGGGGAATCGTCCCCTTGACGGTAAGAGAAGGAACATGGGGAATCGTCTCCTCGATTGAGAAAGGAGAAACATAGGGTGATGCCCCAGTTTGACATGATTGGAGGGATTCTTGGAAATTGGCTAGAACAAAAGAAATCTGGGGAGATGCCCCAGTTTGGAGGTGATTTGAAGGTTGTTGGGGAACTACCCCTTGAATGAACAAAAGGAATCTGGGGAGATGCCCCAGTTTAAGTTGTTTAAGAAATGTATTTCTACTAGAGGAGGATTGATGGTTCAGGGTACTGCCTCTTTAGGTGTAAGAGAATGATCCTGGGGTGATGCCCCAGTTTAAACTATTTGCTTTGAAACCTCAGGGAGCTGCCCCTTGAGCGAGAAGGAAATGATTCTGGGGTGATGCCCCAGTTTGATCTGTCTGGGAAGTGTAATTCCACAGGAGAAGGATTGATGGCTCGAGCATCACTCCTAGATTGGGAAGGTAAAATTTGGGGTCCGCCTAGTATGTGTAGATTTACCGAGAAAAACGTGCTGGGGCTCTTTGGGGAGAGTTCTTCTTACTTGACTGCTGGAGTGTATCAAGTAGATTCCCCGGAAGGGAGTTTGAAAAGTGTCAGCTTTGGCAGTTGAGGAGAAGACTTCAAGAAGTGCCAACTTTGGTGTTTTGGGGAAGGGCTTTGAGGAGTGCCAACTTTGGCGATTAAGGAGGAGACTTTGAGAGGTGCCAGCTTTGGTGATTTGAGGAAGGAGTTCTGAGAAGTGCCAACTTTGGCGATCAAGGGGAACTTGAATGATTCTAGTTTTGGCAGCTGCGGTTCCATTAAGGAAAAGGTCTTGATTGAGGCGTCAGAGCTTGACATGACCGTCCGTTACAATAACCTGCAGAAAAAGGGTAATATAGTGCAAAGATGCATTCAAAAACTGGGTAGGTCCTGTGAAGCCGCGGTCCTTAGGATAACTCGTGGACAGAGGAGAATCAAAGAGGCGATCATAGCTTTGAAGCGCATGCCTGGCTGAGTCTTCATAATGATTGTCTAAGACGAGGTCGAGTAGTGGGAGCGTCTCATTCCTCACGACTTTAAATGTTCACCATTCTTTCATTTTATTTTTATAAAAACACAATGTTTTATCAGATCAATGCAATTCATAACACGTATCGGAAAAGGATGAACTTTATTCATGTATGTCAAACAATATACAGAGAACGGACAATAGGGAAAATAGATGGGATGAAATGAAGTTACATAGGACAGGTCAAGATCAGGAAAGTTCAAGGATCCTCCAGTGAATTCCTGAGACTAGTGAGAACCTTAATCCTGCGTCACGACCTCAAGTACATCGTTCAACTCTGCCTTTGAGAGGGTAGTTCGACCATGGTCCACATGGCCCCAGTTTGCATGTTTTGCATTGGGAGCTTTAGCTACTCTGCCAAAATCTTGACCCTAATTTTACCTGAGCAGCCTTTTCAGGTTTTCGACTCACTGGGTTGTTCTAACTTTTTCCTAGGCCGCCCTTTCAGGTTTTCAACCTAGCGAGCTTTTTTCTTGTGTTTTTCTCTTCTTCTTATTTTTGGCTGCATCCTTTACAGTAAAGGGTTGAAACTGATCACACTCCAGCTGAGTCTACCCAACCTTTTCCAAATTTAGTTTGGATCCTTTGGGGAACTGATGTCTTCTCAAATAGGAGACTCTACTCCTATGCCATGTACCCAAGGAAATATTGGTGAGTCTTTTAGCATCAATGAGAGAATTACTCTGAGTTATCATTTTGGCCCTTTTTTTCTTTTTTTTTATTTCATTTTTGGATTTTTCATTTTTTTTCATTTTTTTGTTTGCCACCCTTTTTTTGTTTTTTATGCCCTTGATGATGCAATAACTCAATCTGATAGACTATTTCCTTGGTTACATGAGCATGAGGAATAGCGTACCTTTTGAGGTGGTGATGATGATAAGAATACAAGTTCTTGGTCTAGTGACATTTATTCCCCCAATACAGAAAATGACAGCTTGCCTGATGATCTGGGCGTAACCAGCTTTCCCTGCTTGGTATGTGCATTGGACTTCGAGCTTGACTCTATTTTTTTTTTTTTTTGTATTATTTGTTTTTTTCTTTTTCTTCTTTTTTTCTTTTTTTTTTGGCAAAGTCTTCCTCAGTTGTGTCTACATTTATAGACATAAGCGATTTCCCCCCTATTCAACTGTTGAGGTTTCCTTAAATGACTGGCCTACCACTTGTCCAATTCGGGACTTGCCCATATTGTCATTCCATGCCTTCTGATAGGTTGCCCCCGTGATTCCTTCAATTGTTCTTGACTTAGGGGTATACCCATCTTGATCCTCTTGTTCTAACAATCTTGTAAACTTGGATAGTGGCTCGTAGGTCTCCCTACCTCCTTCGTCAGCACAATCGACCGGGTAGTTGAGGTCGTAAAATGGGATTGTGATTTCATTAGTCTCAAGAGGATCTTTTTCGGATCTGCAATTTTAGCGCTTTGTGGCAAGAAATAAAAAATGGAGAGGAAAAAAAAAAGAACAAACAAATAAAGACAATGGATGAAAGCAAGGATAAAGGAATGAGAAAAATCTTTTTAGAATTTTGATACATATTTATTGATTGACTGGTAAAACAAGTTTTTTTTCGCCTTTATTACATGGAAAGTCCCAAAGCCTTAGGCATAGCAGAGGGATAAACAAGACACTAAGGCAAATGATAAATTAATTTGGTGAACCATTTAAAATCGTGGGGAATTTGACAGCTTCCCAGTTATTGAGCTCTCGGCCCGGCGGGCAAGCAGCCACCCAAATCAGCATTATCATCAAAAACCATTTCCAACCTCTGTCACCACGGCATTAACTCCCGAACCTTCGTGATTAGGCAGGGGATTTACGGTCACATTAGGGCTTCCTTCTTGAAAACTAATCCACTCGGCTTTGATCAAATCTCTCACTTTATATTTCAAAGCCATGCAATTTTCTGTGGAGTGCCCTGGCGCCCCTGCATGGTAATCACAATGAGCGTTTGGGTCATACCCCCTTGGGTAAGGAGGTTGCAACGGCCTCATGGGGCATGGAGCTATCATTCCCCTCTCAACGGCATATGTTATGGGAATTGGATCGAACTGCACAGGGGCGCGCTCATTGTTGGGATTCCTTGGGTTCTGATTATAGTTGGGTGGTCGAGCTACTTGCTGCGGGTGATGGTATGGCATGGGTTGCGGTATTGGAGCTCTTACTATGGGTGGGCGGAAGTGAGAAGTATGAGCTGTCGGGCCATAAGTAGCTGCGGCCACATAAGGATTGGGAGCTTGAATCATGGTAGGAGTGAATGGTCTCAGCGGAACCGTCTTTTGATTAGAAGAGATGGAATTAGTTTCTCTGTCCCTTCTCCCAGGTGCCGGCTTCCTCGTCATGTTTGCCCCAGATGAGCCCTGAGTGATCTTACCCGTTCGTATTCCACTCTCCACTTTTTCCCCAATAGTCACGATGTCAGAGAAATTGGCTGAAACACTACTAATCATCTTGCCGTAGAAAGGTGATGGGAGTGTGTCGATAAACATTACGACTATTTCTTTTTCCAACAATGGGGGATCAACTTGCGCCGCTGTTTCTCTCCATCGTTGGGCATACTCCTTAAACGTTTCATTGTCCCTCTTCACCATATTTTGTAAATGAACCCTGTTGGGTGCCATATCCATGTTATACTTGTATTGTCTAAGGAAGGCATCAGCCAGGTCCTTCCAACAATGGATATGGTTCTGATCAAGGTGAGCATACCATGTAAGAGCAGCTCCTGCTAGACTATCTTGGAAGCAGTGGATTAATAGTTGGTCATTAGAAGAGTAAGATGCCATCTTTCGACAGTACATCGTGAGATGATTCTTAGGATAAGTCATTCCCCGATACTTGTCAAAGTCTGGCATCTTGAATTTGGGTGGGAGAACAACATCTGTGACTAAACATAGCTCCGAAGCATCTATTAGTCCAAAACCTCCGGCGCCTTCCATCATTCTTAAACGCTCTTCTAAGATCTCTATCCTTTCCCTTCGAGGAGCTGCGACCGCGCGGGTTGTATCTTGGAGGTTGGTCCCATAGGGGGTTCCGTATCCATACGGATAGCTGAATGACTGATTGTACAGAGGCAACACATGGGACTGGTTTACTAGGCCTGTATTTGGTGAGGGACCTTGAGGATGGGCCACAGCATAAGTCGGCTGGGTTATCTGGGCTTGTGTATTTTGGGCTTGGGCGTTATAGGTTGGCTGGGCCATCGGGGCTTGTGTGTTTTGGATTTGGTGGGTTTGTGGGTCATGGACCTGTGTGTTTTGGGCCTGGTGAGCTTGTAGGTCATGGGTTTGCGTGTTTTGGGTTTGGTGGAGTGGTGGCATGTTTGGTTGTGTGGGGTATGAAGCATGAGGATTTACCACTTGCTGGTTGTGGGCGTCTTGTTGGTTGGCGAGTGGGGGATAGTACCCCGGGGGTAGGCCATAAAGTGGAAAAGGTACTGGGTTGCCGTCTAGACTGGCAAATGTATGCTGTGCGTAAGACTGGCCGTAAGGTGGCTGGGTCTCAATGGCAGGGTTAGGTCTCCCGACATGAATGGTGAGAGGGGGTGTCATTGTGTTAGGGAGTTGGGTTCTTGCTGGGTCAGAACCAAGGGGATGTGGCGCAGTGGCAGACTGCTGTTGGGCATCCTCAACACCCGCAGAGGAGCCTCCTTCGGTAAGTTTCTTTTCTAAGAGTTTAGTTAACTCTGCGACTCGCTCTTTCAGCTGATCGAACTCGGTTCTAAAGTTTCCTTCAACAGCTTCTGCCTCAGCCATGAGTTTCTTTTGGAGCCGGGTCTGGTAAGGATGCCTACCCGTGACGTTGGTGTCTCTTTTTTTAAAAAAAAAAGAAAGAAGAAGAAAAAAACGTTAGGTGGAAATAGAAAGAAGAACAATGTTGTGGGAAACCCTCACAGACTTTGGCGAGTATCCTTTGACCATTCCTTAGAATTTATCATTCAAAAGTACTAGGTATGGTAATCATAGAAATTAATATGGGATAATTGTGAAGACAGAAGAAGTCTTTCATCCTGAGGCGGGAGCCTCTAGCTCAGACATCTTCTTCGGGCAATTACAGCCCTTATTTCTTAAGTTCAATCCCATGTCAATTTCCATAGATACTCAAAGGGTACACGACCAAAAGAGGATTATCTATTCACCCGAAGAATACTGTGTGTTTCAAAATGAGTCATTATTTCAATAACTCAGTAAATCTGCGGGTGGTAGATAATTCATTTTCTTGGATAAAAGGGGAAAGCCAAAATGACGTAAGGTAAAGTAAAGTTTGCCCTTTTATGGCCTAGGTCAGGTTTTGCTGAAAGTTTTCTCTAGGCCCTATGGTTTGTCTAAAAGTGGCTCTTCACACCAGGTGGCTTATTCTAGACTTCTAGAAGGTCACCAGAGCCAAGATCCTACCCATGACAGGGGCGCAACAGTGGGGAACCACTAGGTGCGTATATCATGAGAGGTCGAACTCTGGTTGAGGTTCTCACGAACACCGGATAGGAAGTACATCCCATACGATTCTGTTACCAACCTTTCCTAACTTAAGCTTCATTTGGGGCCCGGGTATAGGGCGCCACTCATAGGTGTGTGCAAGTGATTGTGAGTGTAGTGTGTGGAAGGGTAGTCTATACCTTTTACCTTACCCCATTCTGCACAAAGAACAAACACAGAACAAATATACAAAGTCGTCTACCCTAGGGTTCAATAATTACAGGAAAGTAACATGGTCCTCTACCCTAGGGTTCAACAAGCATGCAAACATAGATAATGAAACAAATAACAAGATACGATTAAAACAAGAACAAACTTTCACAACAATTAACAGAAAATAAAACAAGAGGGAAGAAATCCAAGCTAACAAAGGCTATATAAAAAGAACATGCGCTTTCAATCAAACTAGCCTGACTCTCTTAAGTGTCCCCAGTGGAGTCGCCATCTGTCGCAACCTAAATCACGACGGCGCGGTGAGAAAGAGAGAAAAAGTGGAATGAAACAGGGAGTCGCCACCAACGTTTTTATCCATAGGAAAAACATTGGAAAAAACTAGGTTCAGTAAAGCACTGGTTAAAAATTGAGATTCAAGTTCGGGAGTCGGTTACGAGTAGGGAAGGTATTAGCACCCTACATCGCCTGTCAAAGACAGTACCAAGATTGAAAGCACAATATAAATAGCCTTAAATAAAACAAGGTTTCTTCCCTTTTACTTTTATTTTGAAAATGATAGAGTGGAGTAGAGAACTGTACAGACATAGAATGTTGAAGCGAGGTCAATGGGACGTTTCGTCCGAATTAAGCTCGACTTCGATATGAGACAGAGAGGGTGAGAGAATGCTAATAAGACGTCACGTCTAAATTAACATCCTCGGGTAAAAAGGATAGGGATAGGAAAGAGATAAGCGGGACGTCTTGTCCTGAGTATCCCTTCCCTATGAATTGTAACGAGGTTTGGACAAAACCAGGGGGAAATCAACAAGACGTCACGTCTAAATTGATTTTTCACGGAAACGAAAAAAAGTAACAACACGAAAGAAACACAAAAAGCAAGGAAATAAATCAGTAAAAGGAAATAAGAAAGGTGGGCCCGACAGGAGTTAAAGTCCTGCTCCTACGTATTCTTGAATTATCAAGAAATCAGGGTTACGTAGTTCTGAATGTTTTTCTTTTAGGAAAAGACTTAGGAGATGATGATGGATGTCACTGAGGTGGGGAACTCGTACAAGGCGAAGTTCTTCGCACGTGTACGAATCCTAAAGAGGTTGTGTAGACGAGAGTGTCCCCGTACGACACTATATTTTTTTTAAAAAAGAAAAAAAAGGATTTTTAGACTGGAAAATAAAACATATACAAAATCACTTATTTTTATTATATGTGCTTGTTAGGGAAAAGGACAAAAATATTAACAGTGTAAACTATGGCACACAGACAAACATAACCAACAAACAGCGAACTGACAGGAAAATAAAAGGCTGAAAGTAAAAGAAATAAGGAACAGGGTGGAACCGGTGTGATGGGCTCAGAACCGATGTGTGAGTCAAACGCAGTGACGGTGTCTGACTGATTCCGGACTTACACGCTGATAGAAGCACTGGGCCGGTGTTGGGCACGAATGCTGAAAACTGAAGAGTGTAGCCGATATTGGTGGGAGCTAATCCGAGGTGAGGGAGTGACTGGGCGCTGTGTATGGACGATGTTGAGGATTGGTAAGGGTAATGACTAGGTAAGGTACAGTATGGAATCTGGGGAATAATTTAGTACTGGGACGGTGTAGGTTCGATGTAGGGACGGTGTAGGTTCGGTGCGGGGGACAGTCTTTGAACACTGGAGGACTTTAGGCTTTTTAAGGCTAGAGGTCTTTGGTGATGACTAAAAACTTTGAAGGTTTTTAAGAATCAGAGAGAATTTGGGGAGAGTTTCCTTGCCAAGAGAGCCAGTCCAACCGGCCAGCCCCTTGAAAACGCAACCCCCGTAGCTTCTCTGGCTGGGGCATTTATAGGACCTCAAGGTCATGGGTTGAGGGTTTGGGACAGCCAAAATTCCCACTCACCCATACGTGTAGTGGTGTGCAAACCTGGCCATTATCTGTTCGTGGGGAGCAGGATTTCAGTGGGGCATTTTTAATTGTCCACTTTCGCCTCCCTGTCTGCCATTTTTGGGGAGTGCGATTCCAGGTCATCATGCACAAATTTCCGACCTCATCCATCCGTTGTCAAATTTGTGACATCGGTTAGCAAAGACATCGGTTGGACGGAGTTTCCACTGATCCGATGTGGTGTCTCAAGAACCTTTACCTGTGTCTTCACACCGGTTGAGTCTTTCAATGTAATCACAGGGGCGATGTTCTCCCTCCTAGTCCGGATCTACTACCAGCCGGTGTGCCTATTTTTGATCTGATTCCTTTTTCCTTAGGGCCGGACTGGCCTGTTACTCCTTTGTCAGGTGCACGACATCGGTCCGGTGTTAATTTGGGCCTTGTCCGGTGTTTCCAGTTTTAAGGCCGGGTCCGGTGTTGTAACAATTTAGGCCGGACTGAAAGAGGTGTTCACAGGGGCGGTGTTCTCCCTCCTAGTCCGGATCTACTACCAGCCGGTGTGCCTATTTTCGATCTGAATCCGCCCACGAGATCGTCGTTTCTTACTTGGGCCGGACTCACTCGTTCTTTCGTTGTCAGATCCGCGACATCGGCCATTAAACAATTAGTCCGGTGTTCCCCCCTTTTGGAATTTGGACCGGTTATATTTACATTTGGGACCGGTGTCCTTTCCATTTGGGTCGGACCGAAATAGGTGTTCACAGGGACGTTCTCCAAAGCAAAGATCTTTATCAGCACTGTAGGGTAGGGGATCTTCTTCTGCTTCTTACCTACTGAAAAAATCAAGTAAATCATGATGATGTTGGCTAGACTTACTTTCTGCTTCATTAGCATGTGATACATACAGAAATGATCAAGCTTGATAACTGTTTCTTTAAAAGACTTGCTTCATTAGAAGATGAAGCATCTTCACTTTAGGTAGTAGATTCCCAGAGGTTAACTTTCTAGGGTTTTTAGAAGAAGAAGGGGTTTTTTGCAAACAGAGAGAACGCGATAGTAAAGGGAAATGGAAATATAAAAGGTTACACAGTGGGGGAAAGATGTGAAAGGAGACATATTTAAAAAGGCAACAACTGCTCAACTGAATAGAGAGAGAAGAAACAATTCAGATAACAGTTTCATAAAAGCACTAACTCTGCCATGTGGGACATTTTAAAGTAAATGACAATAAAACATAAAACGTTTCAGGTTATAAACAATTCCAGTTGATTTAACCTCATAGCATTAATAAGAGAAGACTCTTATGGGTTAAGACATGCAAAACAAATAAGCATACATACTCAGACCTATCATGCATACACATAGATCTTTAAAAAAAACAATCACCAGACATATGCATATGGAAGACTCATTCATGCAATATTTCTCAAATTTAAGTTGTGCTTGATAAACGCAAACCTGGCCTCAGTCAAAGGCTTTGTGGAGATATTTTTCATTTGATGGTCTATGTCCATAAACTTTATCTCAAGAACTCCCTTCTGTGCATAGCCTCAAATAAAGTGATATTTCACTTCTATGTGCTTAGCTTTTGAATGCTGGATAAGGTTTTTTGAAAGGTTGATTGCGCTTGTGTTATCACAAAAGACTGGGATCTCTTTTTCTTTGATGGAGTAGTTCTCAAGTTAGTACTTCATCTAGAGAAGTTAAGAGCAGTAACTTGCTACAGACATATACTCTGCCTTAATTGTTGAGAGAGCAATTGAGTTTTGTTGCTTCCCCAAGAGATTAGACTTTTGCCTAGAAAGTGGCGTCCTCTACTTGTGCTTTTTTTGTCCACTCTATCTCCTACAAAATCTGCATTATAGAATCCAGACAAGAGAAATGAGTCTATCCTTTTATAGAACAACCCAAGGTTAATAATGCCTACAAGATACCTTAGAATCCTCTTCACTGTAGACAGATGTGATTCCTTAGGGTCTAACTAATATCTTGCACACATGTAAACACTAAACATTATATTAGGTTTGTTGGATGTTAAGTACAAAAGTGAGTTAATCATTCTTTTATACAGGGTCAGATCCACTGATGTACCTGACTCATCTTTACTAATTATTCAACTTAGATACATAAGAGTACTCATTGGCTTAGCATCAGTCATTTTAAACTTTTTAAGCAACTCCTTGGTGTACTTTTATTGATGGATAAAAATACCATCATTAGTCTGTTTGATTTGCAGACCAAGAAAATATTTGAGTTTTCCCATCATAGTCATCTCAAATTTAGTCTGCATCATTTCAGAAAACTCTTTGCATAGACTGTCATTAGTAGCACCAAAAACAATGTCATCCACATAGATTTTCATAATTATAAAGTGTCTGTTAGAGCTCTTTCTAAATAAGTTGTGTCAATCTTGCCTTTAGTAAATCCTTTTGAGATTAAAAAGCTACTGAATCTGTCATACCAAGCTCTAGGGGCTTGTTTCAGATCATACGATGCTTGAAGACATGGTTTGGAAAAGATTTATCTTTGAACCCTGGAGGCTATTTCATGAAGACTTCCTCTT
The DNA here is from genome assembly GCA_037962975.1 of Clitoria ternatea. Taxonomy (NCBI): domain Eukaryota; kingdom Viridiplantae; phylum Streptophyta; class Magnoliopsida; order Fabales; family Fabaceae; genus Clitoria; species Clitoria ternatea. The sequence continues at coordinate 98,633,316 of CM075674.1, read as the reverse complement.
TAATGAAACCATTTAGAAAAGCACTCTTAACATCTATTTGATATAATTTGATTCCTTTAAAAGCAGCAAAGGCAAGATGAATCCTTATACCCTCAAGTCTGAGTACAGGGGAAAAAGTTTTAGTTAAATCAATACCTTCTTGCTTGTTGTACCCTTGTGCTATAAGTCTGGCTTTATTTCTTACAACTTTCCCATATTCATTAAGCTTGTTTTGGTAGACCCATTTTATTCCAATGATGCCTTTGTTTTTGTGCGTTGGGACAAGGGTCCAAACTTTATTTCTCTCAAACTGGTTCAGCTCCTCTTGCATTGTTATGATCCAGTTTATATCCTCCTAAGCTTCCACCATAGACATAGGTTCTAATTCTGAGATAAGAGCTATGGTTGATGAATTGAGAAGTTTAGATCAGGTTTTTATTCCAGTAACTTAATCTCCATTGATGAGGTCTGAAGGATAATAGGCCTTGAACTTCCAGTCTCTCAGCTTCTTAGGTTCAGACATTGATGGTAGTTGTTTAGATTCTTTATTTCCATCTTATGTTGATTCTAGCTGAGCAAGGTCAGACTCTTGTTGTTGAGCACTGTATCATCAATATCTAGATCTCCTAGTCTCCTATCAATCTTTTGAAGATCATCAAATCTTACATGCATTTATTCCTTAATGATTCTGAGTTCTTGTGTAAAAAAATTTGTAAGATTTTGAGGTAGTTGAGTACCCTATGAATATCCCTTTATCACACTTAGAATCAAATATTCCAAGATGATCCTTTGTGTCGAGGATATGACATGTATGCCCAAAGGGATGAAAATATGATATATTAGGTCTTCTTCCCTTTCACAATTTCATAGGGAGTCTTGTTTAGTATTGGTTTTATAATAATTCTATTTTGTACATAACAAGAAGTGCTTAGCCTCAACTTAAAAATATTTTGGAAGATTATTTTCACAAAGCGTGGTTCTGACCATTTCTTGCAGAGATCTATTTTTCCTTTCAACAACACCATTATGTTAAAGTGTTCTTGGAGAAGAAAAATTATGAGTTATACTAAATTCATTGTAGAATTTTTCAAAAACTTCATTTTCAAATTCTCTGCCATGATTACTTCTTATTGTACCAATACACAATCCTTTCTCATTTTGGATTTTCTTATAGAAAAATACTTGCACAGACTCGTCTTTATAGGCTAGGAAGTATACCCATGTCATTCTTGTGTAATCATCAACAATGACAAATCCATATTTCTTTCCTGCCAGACTTTGAGTCTGAGATGGACCAAACAAATCTAAATGTAATAGTTCTAATGGTCTGGCTATGGAAACAACATTTTTGTTTTCAAAATAGTTTTATGTTGTTTCCTTTTCTGGCATGCTTCACAAGGCAGGGAACTGTTAAAAGAGATATCTGACAGTCCCTTAACTAGGCCTTTTCTGTGAAGTTTTGAAATATGCTTTAAATTCACGTACCCAAGGTTTTTATGCCAGATCCATCTCTCTTTAGAGTTTGAAAACAAACATGTTACATTTTAATCATTTAGCTCAGTCAGATCAATCTTGCATAAGTTGTTATGTCTATTTGTAGAAAAAGTATGGTTCCATCATGGTTGATGACAATATATTTTTCTTTATCAGAGGAGACCTTACATCCATTGTCATAAAATTGACTTATGCTAAGCAGGTTATGTCTCAAACCTTCAACCAAATAAACATTTTCAATGACAGGTGAATGAATTTTACCTATTTTACTAGTACCTATAATACATCCAGTCTGGTTCCCATTAAAGGAGACTGTTCCATCTTTAAACTGCTTCAGGTCTAGGAACATAAACCTTCTTCCTGTCATATGATACGAGCATCCACTTTCTAGATACCAGTATTGATTTTTTGTCTTTGTCTTTAAGTACATCTACAATAAGAATAATCAATGATTTTTGTATCCAGATCTTTTTGGGTCCTACATGGTTAGTAACCTTTGCCTTTCTTTTCATTCTCTTCTAACAGTCATTAATTACATAACCATGTTTTTTAGTATAGTTACATTTTACATGTTTATGTTTCTTTAGAAGACATGGAGGAGAGGAATAATGCTTGAGATCAACTTTCTCTACATAACTCAGACCAGGTCTATCATGGCCTTTAGGACATTTTCCTAAAAGCTTGTTCAGATTTTTAGTGCCATTGACAAACCTACCTAGGTTTAAAGTGAGTGAACTTACTTGCTTTTGAAGCTTGTTGATTTCATTTCTTTGAGAGTTGCAACACATTTTGATGTTTTCTGAATCAGTTTTCGAAACAAGATTTTCTTGTTTTAGTCTGTGCAACTCTTCAAGATGCATTCTCTCATTCTCTTTCATTGCATCCTGAGTATGTTTATCAAAATTCTCTTCTTCTAATTTAGAAATCTAGTTTTCATACTCAGTTGCCATGTCAACTTGCTTTCTTTTCAAAGCCTTAAAATTTTTCAATAGTTTAGAAAAAAATCATTGAGCAGAATTTTATAGTTTTCCTTAAGTTCCAAATAACTTACTTTCTCAGAGTCTGAGTCGTTGGAGCTAGCCTGAGTCTAATTTTGAGTTACCCATCAAACAAATTTGAGCAGACCTCATTTTCTTCCTTAGACTCACTTGAGCTTAATGAGTCCTTATCATCCCATGTGATGAGTCCCTCCTGCTTTTTGACGAATTTCTTCTCTTTTCTGTCCTTCTTTTCTTTATTCAAAAGAGGAAATTCAGCTTTTATATGTCTTGACCTCCTATAGTTAAAACACTCAAGAACATATTTGTTAACTTTAAACATGAATTGAGATTTACCTTTCTAGTCTTTCTTATGGAATCTCCCACATCTACTTTTCTTCTTTCTTAGTAACCTGTGGAATCTCTATCATAAGAGCCAGCTCTTCGTCTATGTCTTCACTTGACTCATCAAAATCTGGATCTGAACTGGTGGACTCCTTAGCTTTGAAAGCCTTGGACTTTTTTCTCGAGTCTTCAGACTTTTGAGCAACACCTTTGGAGGAGGAAGGCTTGATGACTCCCTTTTACTTCAGCTCTAACTCATGAACCCTAAACACTCCAAGGAGTTTATTAAGACTAAGAGTGCTAAGGTCTTTAGCCTTCTTAAGGGCTGAGAATTTTGCATCAAACCTCTCAGGCAAACTCCCAAGTAGTTTGACATTTATATCTTCGATGGATGAAGTTGTCCCCAAGGCTTGAAGCTCATTCAGCAAGTTTTGGAATCTTCCAAACATCTAGTGCACGGGCTCATGTTCCTCTATTCTGAAAGTATCATACTATTTTGTCAAAAGTATTTTCTTAGATCTCTTCACGTTGGAGGTTCCTTCATAGTTATGTTGCAAATCATCTCAAACTTCCTTAGCTATCTTATATCTAAAGACCTTATTATACTTGGATTTGCTCAAAGCGTAAAGAAGAAGAAATCTGGCCTTGGCGTTGGCCTCAATCTTCTTTATTTTAGGCACAATCCATTGATCCTCAGATTTGGGCTTCCCATCTCCATCAACAGGAACAGGGTTTTCACTATTGGTAATGATTCCCCACAAATTTTATTATATGGACTTAATAAACATTTCCATTCTATCATTCCAATACGGGTAATCTTCACCAAAGAAGGTTAGTGGTCTGTTTCTTGAGGATCCTTCTCCTATGAGCTAGTCATTCTAAAAAGCTGCCATGGATCTTTATCCTTTTCACCCATGAGAGTGATCAACCTGAAACGACAAGCTCTGATACCAATTACTGGTTTAGAGTCAGACTCAAAAGGAGGGGCTGAATAAGTCTTCGAATCTTTTTATGCGGAACTTAAGCTTTTTGATCAAATACTTGGCAGACTTTTGAACTAGACTTTTGAATATAAAGGAAAGAGAGATTCAACACAGGATTTATACCGGTTCACTTCCAACGTAGAAGCTACATCCAGTACCTTCAAACATGAAGGATTTTCACTATGTAAAAGCCCATTTTACACAACATCAGCATAGATTGTGCCACAAGTATTTTTGACTCCAGTCACTCCTGACTTAAACCCAAGTATTATTTCAACAAGCTACTCCTGGCTCAATCCCAAGTGTTCTTTCTAAAGCCTCCTCAGGCCAACAACAGTTTCTGACAAAAACTAACGTTGGTAACACACCAAACTTTTACACAAATAAGGATTTGAAAAAGTGTTTGTGTTTGAGAACTTAGTGTAGACAAAAGATACAAGATAAAGAGTTGATACACTAAGTATAAAACACAAAGACTAAAGTCTACTAGAAGTAGAACAACAAAGAAAGCCTTTGCTTTAGAGAAGAAATCTTAGACTGTGAGCATAAAAGTGCAGAGAGAAACTTTCATGATTCTGATTCTCAGAGTCGTTAACTTCTTCAAGTTTTGAGATCCTTTCATATATATAGGCCTTTGAGATAGTTGTTAGGAATCCGTTGAAGGGATATAACTGTTAAGGGCATTTAGCTTTGAAGATGAGATGAGGATAAAAGGTTTGGAACAAGGAGCTTTAGAGCTTGTGTTGAAATGATGTTGCTTGAGTACTTCAAAGCAAAAGACCTTCTGTAGCAATTTTTTTCAATTAAAACGTGTAGATTATACAGGGTTGACCTTCTGAAAGCTTTCTGGCACAGGGTACTGATTTTCATCATCTTTTCTAAAATGCATAGAGTAGCTACATTGGTTCTTCCCCTTGCGAGCTTTGCTTCTTGCACCGGTTTGTCCTCTTTCCTGATTAGTGATAGGCACAATGTTTCTTGATTAAAACTTATTTTAGAGCATCTTTGAAATCGTTCTTGATTTTCTATTTGATGCAAGCCTTAGAGTAATGTTCTTGTTGCTTCAAAAGTTTGGGGTCTGATTGATGAAGCAAGTACGTGTGCTAAGTTCAGACAACAGAAAGTGTTTCACTTAGCAGTCTAAAAGTCTGGATAAACGCACTTGAATCATACTCTTCTTGAGCGTTGTTCGAGGATCATACTTTTCTTGATACAAACTAGTACGCAATTGTTTTTTATCCTAGGTAGACTTGTTCTGAAATAACTTGCATGACTCAAGGCAGACTTTTTAATTAGTGGACTCTACCTTTCATTTATAACCTGAAACACTTAATTGAACATGTTAAATAACATATGGTTAAACTTTATTTAATTAAATGTTTTGATGTGTGTTATTAACAAATCTTAGGGTCTAGTAAATAATAATCAATAAAATCTTGTACAAATCAGACTTGGTTCTAATAGTCCTTAACCTCTGAAACGTCACCCACTTCACCAAGTTATTCAAAATCTCAATTCAAGGTTCTAGAAGTTTACTGTTCTCATGTTTAACTTTCAGTTCTAAGTTTCGCTCCGCCTAACGATCCTTTGACACTCGGTTCATAATCTAGTGGCATTGAAACAACACCCTGTTAGTTATATAGCAAAACCCAACCCCAAGGACCATTCTTAAGCTCCAAGGTGCCATGAAAATGAAAACACAAAACCCCCCCACAACTTAGGTATTATCATTTAGAAAGAGAGGAAAGGAGAAATACGAAATTGAACCTGCCTATAGACTCACCTCGCTCCTCCGGTCACAATGGTGCTACCAATTTCAAGTTTTGACAAAGGAATAGATGCCAATCGCCATCAAAGCATGGATGACCATGAACAATGGAAACAGAGGAGAAGGTTTATGCGAAAGAAGCAAGAGGAAGAAAGTGAAATAAGATTATTATGCATAAGGGCAGGAAGGTCATTTACTCCTTTTATTTTCTATTTTCCTTTTCAATTTCTTTAATTTATTTCTCTTTTATCTTATTTTTTAAAAATAAAAATCTACCTAGTGTAACTTCCTCTTTCCACGTTTACCACATAGTAAATAATACTTTACTCTTCAAAATTGAATTTAGAACTAATTTTATAATTAATCTCTCGTTAATTAATTAATTTACTCTCATCATCAATTTAATTTTCCTAATTATTTTAACTTAATTCCCACTAACTCTTAAATAATTTATTTATTAATTCTCTATAGCATAAATAATTAATTTGAATATCTGGGATGTTACATCCCCCTGTAAAAGAGATTTCATCCCCGAAATCGACATACCTCATGAAACAAGTCGAGGTACTGTTGCCTCATCTCTAACTCCAGCTCCCAGGTGTATGAGGTCCCATTAAAGCTCTGCCACAACACTTTCACCAAGTGTACCTATCTCATCCTTAAACGCTTAGTCTAAAAAGCCTCAATACAAATTGGGTCAGCTAGATTAGTCAGATCCTCCTTCAATTCAGCTGAATCATATGGTATCACCATGCTATCACAAGGAATGTGCTTCCTGAGGTGAGATTCATGGAAAACGTCATGTAATTGGGATAAAGCTGGAAGAAGCTTAATCCTATAAGCCATATCACAATCCACTCCAGAACCTGATAAGGACTAATATACCTTGGGCTCAACTTTCGACTCCTGATAGTCCTACCAACACCCTTTATAGGGGAAACTTTAAGGAAGAATCTATCACCCACCAGGAACCCTAAAGGTCCATGCCTATTATCATAGTAACTCTTTTGTCTGTCCTAGGTTATCTTCATCTTTTCTTTGATCATACCCACTTGCTCATTCATCCGTTGGACCATCTCTGGCCCCAACACTAAGAAATCACCACTATCTACCCAACACAATAGAGTATGACACTTCCTGCTATAAAGAGCTTCACATAGTGTCATTTCAATGCTACTATGAAAATTGTTTTTATAAGTGAACTCAATCAAGGGTAGAAACCACTCCCAACACCCTCCATGCTCCAACACACAAGCCTAAAGTAAATCCTCCAATGTTTGAATAGTGCACTCAGACTGACCACCGTCTGAGGATGATACATTGAGCTTAACCTCAACTCAGGTCCTAGCTCACAGTTCAAACTCTCCAAAAATCTAGAGCTAAAATAAAGATCACAATCTGATACAATGCTCGAATGAACGCTGTGTAACCTCACAATCTTCTTCACATATAACTTTGTGAGCTTCTCTAAAGACCACTTCATATTCACGACAAGAAAATAAGCACACTTTATAAATTTATCAACGATAACCCAAATAGCATTACTCCTCGAACGGGTCCGAGGCAAGCTAGACACAAAATCCATGGCTATGTTGTCCCACTTCACACAGGGATATTAAGAAAGCTTCTAATGCTCATCCTTGGATTTCAAACACATAACACAAGAAGTAACATACTCTAACATTGTCTTCTTTATTTCTTGGCCACTAGAACTGCTTTCTCAAGTCACTATACATCTTGGTCACACCAAGATGAATGCTCAAAGAACTCTTGTGAACTTCAGATGAAATTTGACTCCTGAACTCACCACTAGCAGGTACAATAATGTAGTTCTCAAAACCACCAAAGCCCTTTAGAGCATCTGCTCAATGTTATCAGTTTGCCTCTAGATTGGGCATCAATCATCTCCCTAACCTCATCATCAATCTCTTGAGCCTCAGATAAAGACTTCAAGAAATCATTAGTGATTTTCAACATTCCAACCATTATCTGATTTGGAGCATAAATTGTCACACCAAGGTTCATATCATGGAAACTCTCCAGCAATTTGTATTCTTTCACCATCAATGAAGCTACATGTTAAGATTTTCTAATCAAAGCATCAGTCAGTACATTAGCTTTGTCTAGATGGTACTACAGATCAAAATCGTAGTCCTTCAAATATTCCATCTAGCGTCTTTGTCTTAGTTAAGCTTTTTTTGATCAAATAAGTACTTCAGACTCTAATGGTCACTAAACATAACAAATCATGAACCATAAAGATAATGTCTCCAAATCTTCAATGCAAATACAACAGAAGCAAGCTCTAGATCATGAGTTAGGAAATTCTACTCATGCGGCTGATGAATCAATTTTAATACACTTATTATAGTTTTACACTTTGGGTTTATTATATATTTACTATGTTCAATGATAATATTTTAATAAAGTTTTATGTTGTTTAGTTTAATTGAAGTATTATGTATATATGTTTTAATTTTCATTTTTTGTTTGTATCTTAAGTGTCTTGTATAACACCCCTGATTTTCTGGACTCGAATCTCGATGTAATCGTCATAATTAAATAATAAAAACATGAGTAAATTTTTCACGTTCAAAAATAGTTTCTAAACACCATCTCGACTACACCAAGACTCGAACCACAGAAAACCAAAGAGTGAGATTTAGTAACCTATAACTGGATCGAGAAATAGTTTGCCCATAACGGTATACAAAATAACAGAGTTTACAGCAGAAGAAGAATGTGTATACCGGGCATACGCCTAGTCCCATATATTAAGATATGAGAAAAGGCTCGACAAGCATACAAAGGCATATCATAAGCCTAATAGATAACCATCATCTTTTCACATAATTTCATGAACATGCAGTGCCTAAGATATATGTATATACATATCTATATGGTCATGCAGCATACATCTCCAACATTCATATTCATAATTGACCATAACCAGTTCAACCTCAAATTTATATATCATCATCACTTATGTTTTCCCAAAATAATTACACAATTGACATTCTATTATATACCAAATGGGTATAAATCCAACGCCTCCAATAGTAATACATCATCCACATTTGTACGTATTCACAGTTCATCCATCAACATCAATAATTAACAACATCATAATATTCATTTTATACATAACTCATTAAATTACAAACGCTGCAGGCCAAGGTATTCCATTACCACTATTTTACTTTCACAAAAGCTTTACTTTAAAAATATCTTCTTCCCATGGCATTCATGCATCAATACTAAAAAGTAGACCACATGGGAGAGTGAGTAATACATTTCAAATGACGATATGAATACAATTAAAATTATGTGCATTGATAAGTGTTGATTAAGCATTAATTTCATGACTCATTTGAACTAATTTTGTAAAGACTTGAGCTAAATTGATGAATTATTAAAGGAAGTGAGCACGAATCTTTTAAGTAGTGATGGATAAGTGTATAAAAGAAAAATAGTGTTAAAACTCTTGGAAAGTTGTAGGAAATTCAACGAGAAAGCAAGGCAAGCTTAAGCTTGAGCAGGCAAGCTTAATCTTGAACAGGCAAGCTTAAGCTTGAACAAGCAAGCTTAAGCATGAAAAATCAAGCTTAAGCGTGAAAGAGCAAGCTCAAGCGTGAAAGAACAAGCTTAAGCGTGATCGGGAGCATGTGAAGACAGCAAGCTTAAGCTTGAACAACCAAGCTTAAGCTTGAGAAAGCTTAAACATGAAATCTGAGACATGAGCGCTTGAGCGAGTAACACAATATTAAACTCTCGCTTGAGCATGGTTTATGCGCACCAAAAATAGCATCAGGACCCCCCACGCTCAAGCGTTAAAAGGGGGCGCTCAAGCTTGAGCTCGAGCTCGCTTGAGGGTGGATTAAGCGTGGAGCAAGCGTGAGTTGGGCAGGAAGGCCATGCTTGAGCGCGGATGCAGTGGTTTAACCGTGAAACAATTAATGAGTATCAGGACCCTTCACGCTTAAGCGTGACCATCAAGCTCAAGCGTGATTCATGCAGCATGGGACCTCCAATTTTTTATTCACCAATTTGATGCGATGCCAACTCACCCACTTTCTTGTGTTTCTAAATGGCTTTGAAAGATGCTTCATGGGCTCTATGCAAGTAGGCAAGGGAAGTTGGAGCATAACCTCTATAAATCAAGCAGAAAACAACATCAAGGAGAATCAAGTTGGATCGAGCAGATCATCTTCTTCATTTTATCAAACACTTTTCCTGCATTTTTTACTCTGTATTTATTGCAAAATCTTCTGAGGTGAAAATGCAAAGCATGAGTAGCTAACTCCCTTATGGGATTGGTTGTAATCCATTCAATCCTGAAGTAACGTTGCTGTAAGTTTTTATATGTGTAATGAGATTTGATAAGTTTCTGTATTTCCTTCTGCGTTTAATGCCTGAAAGTACTTGATCACTATTTTCTTGATTTAAGTTTTATCAAGTATGCTGGGAAGTGACTTTTGAAAGCAGATCTGAATGAAATACTTGTTGTGAGTAGGTAGCCAGGGATGGCATCTAACGCAATAAAAGTCAAAACAATCGATCGATAATGCTGGGATAATTTCAAAGTGACTGAGGGTTCAATGGTTTGAAATCATTCTTATGAATTTTGTAGTCGAGGGATCGATGCAAATGAATTTGATTGTGACATAGAAATTATCTTTTCAAGTTACTTACATAAAAACTTATGCAACTTACAGAAGGTGAGATGTGATGAAACCAATCCCTGTTTTACAAAACTGATTTCTCTCAAAAACCATTCACTGTTATCTTTTGCAATTTACTCTGTGTTATTTATTCACTTTTTCAATCAGCATCAATTTTTAACAAATCAAAACAAAATCTTCTGCCAACTCAATTCAAAACTAAGACTTTCATGCTAACACCTCCTTAGTGGAACGACAACTATACTATATTACAACCTCTGTGTTTAAACTTGGCACATCCATTCCATTGAGTCCACATTATACAAACTTGATTCTCTTTCTCTAAATACTCTACTTCACTTCTGTACAATACCAAGCTTTGGTTAAACAAGTTTTGTATAAACCCACAAAAATAACATATCAAGTTTTGGCGCCACAGCGGGGGAGGTGTTGTAAGTTTGAATATTTTAGCATTGAATTGACAAGACAGTGTAAATAAATTTGTTTTCAATTTGTTTTTATTTTTATTTTTATTTTTATTTTTTTGTGTAGTAACTTTGCTATTTTGAGTACTTGATTATGATCTTGAGAGGACAGGGTACAAAAGAACAACTTGCATTTGATCCAGAGATAGACAGGTTCCTCAAGAAAATCAAGAAAGCCAAGCAGAACTTCCACGCAGGACAAACTTCCTCTGATACAATGGATGTCAACAGCAACAATCAAAACCCACCAAGGAGAACACTTGAAGACTATGCTTTACAGCAAGGGCCAAGACATTTCTTAAGCATTGTAATTCCAAACACTGTCAGAGCACTAGAAATGAAACCAGCATTTCTTAGTTTGATTAGTTCACACCAATTTACTGGAATGTCAAGTGAAGATTCGTATACTCACTTGGCCACATTCTATGAATTAGTTGGAACCATGGGATTTAACCAAGATGTTATTGAGGCTGCATATTTGAGACTATTTCCTTTCTCTTTAGCAGGAAAAGCAAAGGAGTGGTTACAATCTCATCCAAATCAAAGTTTGAATAGCTGGAACATAGTTAAAGAAAAATTTCTACAAAGGTTCTTTCCTCCATCTAGATTCATCAAGGCCAAATCAGTTATTACAACATTTAGACAAGGCCAAGATGAACCTTTTTGTGAGGCATGGGAACGCTTTAAATCACTGCTCAGAAAATGCCCAAACCATGGACTTGAAGATATTGCACAACTTAATATTTTTTACAGTGGTTTAAGGGCTGACACTAAAATGCTTTTAGATGCAGCAGCAGGAGGAACAATGATGACAGTGGATGTTGACCAAGCGACAAGGATAATAGAAGCTTTATTCTCAACAGACTACCAAGCTCAACATGATCGTCAGCAAGTTCAAAGGAAAGGAGTCCTTGACTTAAACACCACAGATGCCATTTTAGCACAGAACAAAATTCTGACCCAACAATTGGAAGCATTGACCAAAAAGATATCTAATCTTCCATAACAATTACATGTAGTGCAATCATCACAACCAGTGCAACAACAAATGCCCGCAACATGTAACTTTTGTGGAGGAGATCATCTCAATGAAAACTGTGGCTCACAAGAAGCAACTGTATACTTCATGACCAACCAAGGAAGGTCTGGTAATTTCAATTCAAATTTTTCTAACCAACCATTTCAGGGATGGAGAAGTAACCAAAACCAAGGCCAAGGATGGAAGCAAGAGCCCAGCTCTTCAAATAAACCATATCAAAATAATGGTCCTTCTTTGGTGGAGAGAACTTCTAGATTAGAGGACACCTTGGAAAAATTTATGCAAACTTCTTTAGCAAGTCAAAAGAATAATGAGGCATCACTTAGGAACTTGGAAACACAAGTGGGACAGCTAGCTAGACAACTTGCTGAGAAACAGAAGCCTCAGTATGGAGCAAACACTGAAACAAACCTAATAGAGAATTGCAAGGCTGTGACCACACTGACTAAGGAAACAACTGAGGAAGAAGATCGACATGATGCTATCACCCCTGAAGCAGTACCTCATAACACCAGAGATCCAGGGAGTTTTTCTATTCCTGTTACTATTGGAAATCTTTCAAAAGGAAAAGCTTTATTAGATCTTGGTGCTAGTGTAAACTTGATGCCATTATCCACACTTAAAAGGATAGGGGATTTTTCAGTAAAGCCAACAAACATGACTTTAAAAATGGCAGATCAATCAATAAAAACCCCTTATGGTATTGCTGAAAATGTTGAGGTCAAAGTTGATCAATTTGAATTTCATGAGAATTTTGTTGTCATAGATATGGAGGAAGATTCTGAAGTTCCTCTAATACTGGGGAGACCATTCTTGAAAGCAGCCAAAGTCATCTTAGATGTGGATGATAGAAAAGTAAAAATTCGAGTGCAAAAAGAAGAAGTCAATTTTGTTATTGATGAGATAAATCAATACTCAAAAGGTGTGCTTGAAAATCTGAATGAAAGAAAATCAAAACCTGACTTAGGCAAGGAGGTGGAAAAACTCAACACTCTCATCCACCAGCTCCATGACCCATATTGAAAAAACTATCAGGCGTCAAGCTAAAGACGATAAACAAGTGCTTATTAGGAGGCAACCCAATCTTTTATGTTTTCTTTTCATCCTGTTGATTTTACTTTAAGTAAATTTTATCCTATGATTGAAGTTTTCTTTTATTTTTCAGGCAGCTAATCAAATTCATCCCACTCATTATCTGAATGATAAGTGCCAAGTTCAAAGGGGAAGGAAGGACAAGTTGCACGCTCAAGCGTAACTTGCCACACTTAAGTTGGAACACCATCACGCTTGAGCATGGCAACATTCGCCTAAGCGAGCAAGGAAAAGTGTGGTTCTGTCTTAAAATTGCTCAAGCGAGTGATTTCAGGCTCAAGCGAGTCAAGATGGTCAGAACAAAACACTACAGTATCCCTGTAGGCCAAATCAACCATTGGATGGACCCTGCAGTTTGGGGCATACATTGTATGGCCTGGGGACAGTCCTACTTTGTCCAGGAGGGGTGAGACAGCAGGGCCATCATCATTACAGCCACTTCCTGCAAGGGACCTAAGGAGTTTGAGTCAGAATCAGTAAAGAAAATGATGAGGATGAGTTTTTACTACTTTTTTAATTTCTAAATTTTTCAATTTTTATTAACAGTTTTTGGTTTTTGTTTGCATTCTCTTTAGTTTTTAATACTCTTGCAGTAGTTTTCATCTATAATTGTTGGTTTGAATTTTGTTACCTTTCTCTATGCGGTAATGACTATTTGGATGCAACATTACATGCTTGAAGTTGTAACAGCTTTGAAAAACCCAACCAAAGATTTAACTTTTTGAACAAGAAAAGTTTCTAAGCAGCAAAATATTTTTAGACAGTAACACTGATTTTTAAAAGGCAAAATGTAAGAATATGGAATTGGAATGAATGTACTTTTGATTGTTTACATGCTTGAACCCTTTTCTGTTAGAATATAGAAGTAAGCCTTAATACCCTGGTGAGAAGTGAGAAACTTAAACACTGAGAGTCTCATGAGAATTTATCAAATTGTATTGCCTGATTTTTTTATTAACATTTTTTTGAGAAATTAAGCAAGGAAATGATAAGGGCAATTTTGAAAATGAAATAACCCAGAGCCAAAAAGCTACCCTTTAAATATATCCTATTTTTTGTAGCCCATTTTTGAGCCAAAAATTGTATTCAAACACCCTAACCCAAGCATGAGAAATAAAATCTTACCCTATCAGCATGCTTAAAAATTTTGATAAGAGCATAAAATACTTTTCCCAAAGGGTGATAAAAGAAACTGAGGCTAAAAAAAAAGATAATAAAGTTCTCCAAAAATTTAAACAAAAATAGAGAACTAGAAAAAAAGAAACAAAGAATTCTGTAGCACAAAGGAAGAAGCCTCATAAAAGTTTGAAAAATCTCAGAACATATGCTCTTCTTCATGCATGCATTTTGAATCCAAGAAAAACCAAGAATTCTTGATAGCCCAGCCTCATTACAACCATGAAAAGACCTTTTTGATCCTTACTTATCTTATGAATTGATTTTGATTGGAAATGACCGGCAATGTTAATTAGGCAGTTCTCATGATGAATGTGAAACACACACACCTGGTGAGAAATAATGAGAGTTCCTTATTCTTATAGCAATTGGTTACCTGTGTTGTGAACAAATTAATGATGCATTACATTTCAAAGAATGAGTATTAAGGAGGTTATTTGCCTAAGTAAAAACTAAGATTATTGTCTTTTAAAATTTTGTCTGCAACTGAATCTGATCTTATTGAATGCTTGATTTCCCTTCAAAAACTTCTTTTGCTTGAGGGCAAGCAAAAATCTAGGTTGGGGAGAGTTTGATAAGTGTTGATTAAGCATTAATTTCATGACTCATTTGAACTAATTTTGTAAAGACTTGAGCTAAATTGATGAATTATTGAAGGAAGTGAGCATGAATCTTTTAAGTAGTGATGGATAGGTGTATAAAAGAAAAATAGTGTTAAAACTCTTGGAAAGTTGTAGGAAATTCAACGAGAAAGCAAGGCAAGCTTAAGCTTGAGCAGGCAAGCTTAAGCTTGAGCAGGCAAGCTTAAGCTTGAACAGGCAAGCTTATGCGTGAAAAATCAAGCTTAAGTGTGAAAGAGCAAGCTCAAGCGTGAAAGAACAAGCTTAAGCGTGATCGGGAGCATGTGAAGACAGCAAGCTTAAGCTTGAACAACCAAGCTTAAGCTTGAGAAAGCTTAAACGTGAAATCTGAGACATGAGCGCTTGAGTGAGTAACACAATATTAAACTCTCGCTTGAGCATGGTTTGTGCGCACCAAAAATAGCATCAGGACCCCCCACGCTCAAGCGTGAAAAGGGGGCGCTCAAGCTTGAGCTCGAGCTCGCTTGAGGGTGGATTAAGCGTGGAGCAAGCGTGAGTTGGGCAGGAAGGCCACGCTTGAGTGCGGCTGTAGTGGTTTAAGCATGAAACAATTAATGAGTATCAGACCCTTCACACTTGAGCGTGAAGCTCAAGCGTGATTCATGCAGCATGGGACCTCCAATTTTTTATTCACCAATGATGCGATGCCAACTCACCCAGTTTCTTGTGTTTCTAAATGGCTCTGAAAGATGCTTCATGGGCTCTATGCAAGTAGGCAAGGGAAGCTGGAGCATAACCTCTATAAATCAAGCAGAAAACAACAACAAGGAGAATCAAGTTGGATCGAGCAGATCATCTTCTTCATTTTATCAAACACTTTTCCTGTATTTTTCACTCTGTATTTATTGCAAAATCTTCTGAGGTGAAAATACAAAGCATGAGTAGCTAACTCCCTTATGGGACTGGTTGTAATCCATTCAATCCTGAAGTAACGTTGCTGTAAGTTTTTATGTGTGTAATGAGATTTGATAAGTTTCTGTATTTCCTTCTGCGTTTAATGCCTGAAAGTACTTGATCACTATTTTCTTGTTTTAAGTTTTCTCAAGTATGCTGGGAAGTGACTTTTGAAAGCAGATTTGAATGAAATACTTGTTGTGAGTAGGTAGCCAGGGATGGCATCTAATGCAATAAACGTCAAAACAATCGATCGATAATGCTGGGATAATTTCAAAGTGACTGAGGGATCAGCGGTTTAAAATCATTCTTATGAATTTTGTAGTCGAGGGATCGATGCAAATGAATTTGATTGTGATGTAGAAATTATCTTTTCAAGTTACTTACATAAAAAGTTATGCAACTTACAGAAGGTGAGATGTGATGAAACCAATCCCTGTTTTACAAAACTGATTTCTCTCAAAAACCATTGACTGATATCTTTTGCAATTTACTCTGTATTATTTATTCACTTTTTCAATCAGCATCAATTTTTAACAAATCAAAACAAAATCTTCTGTCAACTCAATTCAAAACTAAGACTTTCATGCTAACACCTCCTCAGTGGAACGACAACTATACTATATTACAACCTCTGTGTTTAAACTTCGCACATCCATTCCATTGAGTCCACATTATACAAACTTGATTCTCTTTCTCTGAATACTCTACTTCACTTCTGTACAATACTAAGCTTTGGTTAAATAAGTTTTGTATAAACCCATAAAAATAACATATCATGCATATACATATCAACATCATGTATGCTTTGCTACATGCATCACTATTCATCATAATTTGTCAATTTAATAACATATACATAATTCATATTATTTCATCTTTTCATAGCAAAGCAAGCATATACACATCTATCACATCGCCACAATGGGCCATCATCACCAATGCCGACCATTTAGGTCTTTTCTCAAAGCCACCATGGGCTATCATCATAATCATCAATCATAATTAATCATGCCCAACATTATAATGGGCTATAGCACACATATCGTCATATTCAACATCATTTTAGATATACTCATATCATTTATTAATCATATATGGTCTTTTAGGTATTTAATTACCCATCTCATCAACACCATACCACCATCTCAATCATCATCAATCATCATCATATTCTGGCATATCTCTATGCTATATGCAAATTCTCTTATGGCTAATGCATATACATAATGGAATAATCAATAACAAATACGGATCTGACTGTGGGAATAACACCAAGTTGTGGGTTCAAGCATGATCACATACCATGCCCCTACTGCAGTAGTAAAATGTGTACACATATATCATAATGCATGCATATTCACCATAATTTTACTGGTACCAAACCGCATCGCCCATTTTGCAACACCTGATCATTTTCACCATGACCGTGGTATACAACATATTCAACATATGGTGTTGCGGGCCGGCCAGATATCAAATCATGGCGGCTGTGATCCCAAGGACCACCGGGGTCACCTGCTCATCAAGAGCCACCCCCCACAAGGGTCGGCCACATGTAGCTCCCCGTAGCAATACATGGGCGGCTTCATGACCTATACATCGAGTCACAGGGGATACAATAAATTGCTCGTGCACTGAGCCACCCTCCCACTGGGTCGGCCGAGGGAACTCCCCTAACGTTCCAACATCGGCGGCTATGATATGCCATGGATGCAATGCAATGCAAATCAAATGCATTTCTCACACTGTGCATCCTAAATGCCACTCATCAAACATCATCATCAAAATCACCAACACCACCATACACCTTAGTGGATTTTCTCATTATTGGTTTCATAGCCATTGTTTTCAAGTTTTAATATGGAATTTTCATCTCAATATATTTCACAAATATTTCACATCATACACGTAAGTCAATACTCGCAATCAACCACAATGGCATTACAATATTACATAACATTCATCAATATTATCACACTTTTATTTAGTGAATTTTCATCTCATTATTCATCACCATTGTCTCACGTATATATATATATATGTATATATATATATATGTGGCATTCACAACATTTTCATTATCATATTTCATACCACACATACAAGATCATGCTTGTATCACACACAATGGCACACAATAATTTATCAATATTAACGATCATCCTTTATTCAAGGAAATGATCCACAACTTCATTCATCATCACGTAATACCGATGTCATCTCCGATTCATTGGTATATAATAATTACTAAATCATCCATTCATTCACTCATCGATCTTATAACTATTCTAAGGTATCTCTCATAACCCCACCACCAAGTTATCTTTATCATTCCATCATATCCCACTCTCAGTGGTAAGCATATCATAGTTAATTCATTCCCAAGCATATCATTAAGTCTCTAACCTTCACTGTATCATACCATGTCCATATATCCCATATTCATTCCTCAAGTATCATATAATATAGAGAAAAGGGTCTAACATAAGCCCAATTCAAAGGAAATGAAATAAAAATTCAATCTGGGCAACTCGCTCAAGCGAGACCCACACTCGCTTAAGCGAGATCAGCATGACTCGCTTGGGCGACCCCTTTTGCGTAAGCGAAATGCTTCCAGTAGCGCCCCTAAGCTCACTCGCTCGAGCGAGACTCCCATTCAATTAGTCACTCGCTTAAGTGAGACAATCATGAACCATCAGGTCCCACGCTCGCTCAAGCGACTCGTGCTCGCTTGAGCGAAAATCATCCAATGCCATATTTTAGGCTCGCTCGCTTGGGCGAGCTTTAACTTGCCACACCTCTCGCCTAAGCGAGATTCATCCAGTACCATTTTCCCATTTCGCTTGCTCAAGCGCGGATACGCCCGCTTGAGCGAGATTCGTCTAGTATCTCACCAGTCTTATTTGTACGCACCTCACTTGAGCGGAACACCATCTCGCCTAAGCGAGATTGGTCCAGAGGCCAATACTCTGATGCAATGGACTCTCGCTTGAGCAAGATCCCATCTCGCTTGAGCGAGATTGTCAGGATATGCCCAAACACTCAAGTTTATCACTCCCATTCTCATATCCATATCCTTATCATGTACAATTTGACCAAAACTAACCTTTCTCATACATTATTTTATGTATTTAGGACTTGGTTCAACAATCCACACATCACCATTTTAAATCCTAATTCATCAACTATACAATGAAGGCTTTAAGAAACTTCTCATCACTACACCACTCATCTCAAGCAATCCTCTACACTTTGTTTAACTCGTTCATTCATAAATTTTTACCATCATTTAGTTTATGTCCAACCAAGGGACTATCAAACACTTATCATTAACATCATATATATACATATATTTCCATAACAATCAACATAAGCCAAGCCATCATTCATCACTTCAGTAATTCAATCATATAAGACATTCATTGCAAGGCATTGCATAAGTTCATACATTTACATAATTAACAATTATTCACTCATGCAAATTTGAAATATAAACTCCTCTCCTACCTCGAGAGAAGAACCGTAATCCCAACGCTTCGATTGCCTCGACCGTTCCGCATCATCGTCCAGAACACAATCCTATCACAACAAATATATATGCTATTAATACTATTACAAGGCTCCATCTCTCAAAACCCATTATCAAGTCCTAGACTTGCTTAAACTCTGAATTCATATGTTCATGTTAGGCTTCGGGAATTCCTTTCCCAAAACCAAGATTCTCTAAGTTTCAAAGGGTTAACAATTCGAACAACAACAACACCATGGCCCATATCCATAAGGCTTCTAAATCATCTCATGAATCACTCAACTATCATCACCAATTAACAATTCCCAAATGGACATATCAAGACTTAAGACTTCATCAATTCAAATATCCATTTCCTTAGTCCACTATTAACGGTTTGCAACCATTATCAACATCATAAACATCAACACTTAAGACTAATCCCTCAAATCAACATACCTATATACATGCATATATCATCATTTGTAACTCATGACTTAGTTCACCATTTTATCAACATCAATATTCAACCCCTATCCTTCAAAAATTCATTTCCATGTATAAAATCATTCTAAGGACCAAAAATCATCAAGATTACCTATTTAGCCAAAATCCCCAATTTATCAAATTTAGGGTTTTTATCAAAATCAACCAATCAACATCAATCTTTACCATCTTCATAAAACATTTCATCCATAATAATATTCATCCACATTGGGTACTATCCCATATTCAAGAATCACCCATCTAAACTATTCAAGCCTAGGGTTTCCATTTCCACCCACACGCAAGGTTTCTAACATTAATATCACAAGCCCAAACATCATAAACCACAAATGAAATAACATGGAGGCAAGAAATCCTCACCTCACCTCCATGCATCACCAAAATGAAAATGAGAGTGAAGAAGAGGGAGATGACCATTGCAAGCTCCCAAGCTCCATGAATGCTTCACATTTCCAAGCTTAGCTTTTGTTTTTGGCAAGAGAAAGAAGAAGAATGGAGATGGGCGGTTTTGACCATGGAGGAAGGGAGAAGAAGAAGAAAAATATGGAGAAGGGTGAGAGAAGAAGATACCACCGAAAATAAGAGAAAGAGAGAGAGGTTAGTGTAAAAATTGGACATTGTCCAATGGGTAAAGCCATGCATCTTTGCCATTTGTCCATTGGGTCATAAAACCCCATTAACCATTGTATAATAGCATGAAAAGTAGAAATGGGAGAGAGAGAAGGTAGACGGCTGACATGAAGAGAAGAAAGGGAATTTTCATTTTCTTTTAATCCCATTTGGTTCGTGTTTTCCCAGTTTCATATCTTACATCAAGTCCAATTAATTAGTTCCTTAACACCAAAAATTATTTCAATTATACCATCATAACCACAATAATTTTCTAAACATTTTAGACCCATCAATTATTTAATTTACCCTAGTGGGTCCCACATCGTCTGTTAAATCACCCAATTTCAGTAAATATTAATTTACCGATAATTCACCTCTAATGTCTAATTGATTTTCCCATAATTAATTAATTATTCTCATCTAATAAATTTATTTTCTTTAGAGTCCGGGATGTTACATCTCGCCTTGTTTTAGTCATAACCTGGGTTTTTATGATCCAATTGGGCTGATCTTGAAGCTCATGGAAAGCTAAGACAAAAACCTACATTATAATGATCACATTTGGTTATTTTTCATTTGAAAATATAGAAATAGAGCTTGAATCAATCAACCTGCATTTGTCCTACCAACACTGACATAGTTTACTAATTTACACATATCTCAATCTATAGATGTCCAAATGACATAATTCTTGCACTAAATTTTCAATAAGATAAATATCTATAACTTTTATGTTGAAGGTTTGGTGAAATTATGTCATCTAGAGGGTCAGATTTGGTGTACAAGATGGAAAATGTGAAGAATGATGAATTTTAAAAAGTACCATTATTTTTTCTTTGAATTTATGTAATCTCAACTTCACCAATGTTGAAAAACTTGCATCAATGTTCAGCACATGAGTGTATAGTGCTCTGATACCTTGGCTATAAATTGATGCTTAAAGTTGTAAGGAAGACACACAAGAGATACATAATAAACACATGCTTAAGTTTTCATTACATTTCTATGTCTTTACTTTAGCTTCTTTAGTTTTTCTTTCTCTTGCTTTATTTCTTTGCTCTATATTCTGTTCCTTAAGTTATGATTTTCATTTCCCTTTCTCAATATGAAGTAAGTTAGTTTCATTATTTGTTATTCACTTTTATAATCAAAGTTATAGTTAACTTAAATTTGTTTTTCATTGTTTAAAATCATCATGAAAGCTTAATCTTTTAAAATTAACTTAAGGAATTTAATTTTTTTATGTTAACTATGAGTTCTTACTCTTAATATTTTGATTAAAAATGATTACTTTTCTTTGTTTCTCAAACACTTATTATAGTAGATTATTTAAGTGTATAACCAATTGGTATACAATTAAACAATCTATAATGATATTGGTTGGTTAATCAATAATCAATTTGAGAACAAAGGTTAAGTCACTAAATAAGAGATTTATATTTAGTTTTTTAACTCAACCAAATTATGGTTTTAAATTTATCTTAGTAATTAATAAGAATATATCAACTGATTATTCTTATTAGTTCATTAATTCAATTCTAGAAGATTTTCTAGATCATTTAGGGATTCCAAGTGATTCAAGGTTGAGAAATTAATTATATTTAATGATATTTATGATCAACGATTAGTTAACTAAATATTTATTAATTTCTTGGGTTAGTTGCTTTTAAATTTGATTTATCACCCACTCATAAATTTACTTTTCTCATTATTATATAATTATTTAGTTTTCCTTCCAATCTCAACTACAAACCCCCCTCCCTTTTAGTAAATTAAGTGTAACTAATTTGACTGAGGTTCTCGAGAAAAGATAAGGTTACTTACCTTATACTACATTAATTTAACTTTTTATTTGACCCGACAACGACAGCATATCAACAACCCCAACTGCCGAGAAGCATAAGTAATAGCTCTATTATCTTACATCAACGCATCAACACACATCCTAGCCCTGACCTCAAAGCATCACAAGATACATGAAACTTTTTTGCCACGTTTGACAAAACAAGCACTAGGGTTGTGGTCAATCTCTTGTTTAACTCTTGAAAACTATGCTCATAAGCATCATTCCATACAAAAAGACATTCCTTTCGAGTCAATTTAGTTAAAGGGAGCGACAAGGCACGATTAAACTCAACAAAATGACGATAATATCCCACCAAAACCAGGAAACTCCTAATCTCAGTAATGAATTTTGGCCTCTCCCAAGCTAACACAGCTTCAATTTTTTAGGGATCAATAAAACTGCTTTTTTTAAGATCACGTGCCCCAGAAATTGGTCATTCTTTAACCAGAACTCACATTTAGATAGCTTTACATATAACTAATTTTCTCTCAACACTTACAATACTGATCAGAGGTGATGAACATGTTCCTCCTGAGACTTAGAATACACCAAAATGTCGTCAAGGAACACGACCACAAAGCCATCCAAATATGGATGAAAAATCTTGTTCATGTAATCCATGACCACCATCGAGACATTAGTAACTCCAAAAGGCATCACTACATACTCAAAATGCCTATATCTGGTCTTGAAAGTCGTCTTTGGAACATCTTCAGGTTTTACCCTAATCTGGTGATAACCTGATCTTAGATTAATTTTAGAAAATATTGATGCACCTCACAACTGGTCAAGCAAATCATCTATTTGCGGCAATGGCTATTTATTTTTTATTGACAATTTATTCAGGTAATGATAACCAATACACATCCTTATTGAGCCATCCTTCTTCTTTACCAGTAAAACTAGAGCACCCCACGACGAAGCACTCGGTCTATTAAACCCTTTACTCTTCAATTCTTCTATTTGTTTCTTCACCTCTGCCAGCTCCATAAGTAATATCTGGTACGATGCCCTAGAAATTGCCTCCATACCAGAATAAGATCAATAGAAAAATTAATCTCCCTACTCGGAGGTAACTCAGGAATGTCCTCTGGAAACACATCAGGAAACTCACACACAACAAGAATATCATCGAGTTTAGAATTATAATTTTCCTCAGTCACTGACAAAAGAATAAACATTTCAAAAATGTCATTGACCGCCAATTTGGAAACATGTTCTTTCGGGAAGTTGAGAGTCATATGGAAATAGTCTACCATACCATGATTGACTGATAACCAATTAAGACCAAAAATAATATCCATGTTTGTCAATAAAAAACAGATAAGATTCAAAATGAATGCCTTATTTTCAAGAACCATCGCTAATTTCTCACAGATGATTGTTGCTCGAACCGAAGAATTGGTCGGTGTACTCACCACCAATGTGTTTTCCATCAATACAACAGGAAAAGTAAGGCGCTAAACACAATCTTCCGAAATGAAAGAATGTGTCCCCCCAGAATCATAAATCACATTAAGGATATTTTTGAGAATAGCATACTTACTATACATAAGCTTGTAATTCTTTATCGCCTCTGTAGTATCAAAGGCAAAAAAATGTCCTATAGTGATGTTTTATGCACTCCCGGTTTGGGCATCATCCTTCTCTGAGTTTGGCCTCCACAGCCACCACCATGACTACCCCTCTGTGCTCCACCACCACGGGCCACAGAAGTGTTAGCCCTATTGCCCTATACACTTTGGGCCTGCTTCTGCGGACAATCAGGCTTAATATACCCTTGTTTCCCACACTGAAAAACATGTAGTCTAACTTGCACAGAAATCCTTAGCCAGATATTCTTCTTTACCACGGTTAAAACATGCTCCACCACCAAAACGACCACTACTGTAGTCTCAGGATGAAAAAGAAGATGTGGTAGATAATCCACCATGACTAGACTACCCTTGTTGCTTGAAATTTATCCCATTGGCCTTCAACTATTTCTTGTCTTTTCTTACAACTACCCTATGTAATTGTACCTCCTCTATCAACTAAGCTTTATTCACTACAATTGCATAATATTTTATTTCTAAAGGAACAATAACACTACGAAACATCACTCGTAGTCCAAATTCATATTTAGCAAACTTGTTACCCTCGGTACCCTACAAGGAGCAAGGGTAGTAAAAGTCACACAGCTCATCAAATTTAGCTGTATAATCAGCCATAGACATCTTCCCCTGCTCCAGCTTAAGGAACTCCATCTCATTTCTAATCTTATAGTTGTCAAGGAAATACTTTGCTAGAAATCTCTTTTTGAAATTTGTCCAATTTAGGGCTTCATTTGTAGCTATTATTTAAGTTTTGGTGTGATTCCACCAAACTCTTGCTTCATCTTTCAACTAATAAGTGGCAAATAGTTTCTTTTGCTCATCAGAGCATTCAAAATATTCAAAGATCTACTCCACATCATATATCCATATGTATGCACCATCATGGTCATATATACCTTTATATACGGGTGGGGAATGCTTCAAGAATTTGTCCAAAGTAGTGCCAGACTCAGCCAACCCCATGAACTGGGAAAATTTGGTAAATAAGTCATCATCCAGGTGAGAACTAGAGTCACCTGCCATACTGACAGGGCCCGCAAGCGTACGGGTTATGTCGCATAATATAAAAGATTATCGTCTCCATAGGGACTATGTTCAAAGTACCAGCATATTAAAATTTAATTATCCACACAATTGATTTTTAATGTTTTTGTAAAATAAAACACAACATAAAGTTGCACAGAATACGAATAAATAAACAAAATTTTCTAGATACTTAAAAATCAGAGTTGAGAGTATCTTGGGATTTTGAGGGATCAAGACTCTATTTTATGTTAATGAATTTTAACTTTTCATAAATAAGAATCAAATTAAGTTTTCCAAGGCAGATTTTCCTTAAGCTAATTAATATGTTTCTCTTGGAATCCTATTAATGTACCCAACGTATGGAAAACAACGTTCAATCCCTAAGAAAGGCCCATTATTGTTTTGTGAAAATCCCTTATTTAATCCCCAAAAGATTTTGATTACTTTCACGGTTTTACCGAGGTCACAAAAAGTATTTCAAAACCTTAGGCTTAATTCAAAAACTTTCCAGTAACAATAAATCTCTCGATTCTATTAATTACTTAAACTTACTGATATACCCGCAAGTATACAGCTTTATCACTTAGGTTCTTGTTAGGAATCACTAAGAGCTTTGAGCATTATTTGAACTAAATGGAAAACAGAAATTTATTTAATTCAAAGTCAAAATAATATTAACATAAAATATTATCATACCCCCTTCATCCCAAGATAATTAATTTATTTACTCATGAAATAATTCAAATTTATACACATGATGGAAAAATAAAACATACAAGACATGGTAAAAATAAAGACTTACGGGTTTCTCCAAAAGCTCAAAATAATTTCACCACTGTATTTTCTTGTTGCAATATTCCTCCACCAATTACAAATTGGAACACTCAATTTCACAATCCTCATAACTCTTACACAAAATAAAAGAAAGAAAATAAAAGGAAAATAAAAAGAAAATAAAAAGAGAAAGAAAATAGAACAGAGAGGAAAACGAAGGAAAAAGAAAAGAGAGGAATGAAGAATGAATGTTGGATGTTGGATGCTTCAGTTTCTTCTCCTTTTATAGACGATGGAAAGGGGACAGCCAGCGAAGGAAAACGCGTGCGTGATTTAAGGAGCAAGTGGAAATTTTCGGTGCATGATTTCTAGCTGTTTCCAAGTTGCGTTTTGCTGTTTCCAATGATTCGGCGCATGATTTGATTGATGAATCAATTCATATAGTGCATTTTTGCCTCTGAAATCACGCAGGAATCGATTCATTTGAAGCAGGAATCGATTTATAGGTCCATGAATCGATTCGTTGAGTTGGGAATTGATTCATGGCATAAAAATCAGGTGGGAATCGATTCATTTAGGTGGGGAATCGATTCATTGTCTTGGGAATCGATTCACACCCTATTAGTGCGGTTCCTATTACAACCGCACTAATAGATAGCGCACTAATAGCCAATTTTCATGCTTTTGTTGCTCTTTTTTCACCATGTAAACTTGGGGCTTGTTCTTCTTGTTTCTTTATCATTTGATGGTCGTTTTTCTCTTGTTATTGACGCTTGGATTATCTTTATACTTGTTCCTTAATTTTATTAATTTTTGCAAAATAAAATACCCAAGTAGAATAAAGTGGGAAGAAAGCATAAATCATGTAAATTTAAGAAAATACAGTGGGAATGATATAAAATTCTAGTTGAATTAAACCTATTTAATGGTGTTCTAAAACACTTATCAAAATACCCCAAACCAAAACATTGCTTGTCCTCAAGCAATTACCATATTCACATGATAAGATACAGAAAACACTTAACTCAGTAAACTAGAGAGCCCAAAGCAGAGAAACAGATTTATTCAAATGCCAAATTAAATTTTCTTATGTCAGTCAATTTTCAATGTCAAGACTTGAGATACTCTTCTCACAATTTTACTCTAGTGTTTCATAGTTTGTGTATCTCTCACATCATCATAGTCAAAAAATATTACCATAAGCTTGTTAATAAACCAGAAACTCCACAGTTTAGATAGAAAGTATGTCAAAGTCTAAAGGTCTTTCAGAGGTTATAATGTGGCCATGGGTTGTATTGTCAAGGTAGGAATTTCAAGAAAAATGGAATACAAAAGGGCTTAAACAGTCATGAATGATTCAAATTCAAAAACTAACAGAGCAAATTTTTGAAATTTTTATAGACTTTTTGTAATTCATTCAATATCATCCTTTTGATTTTCTTTTTCTTTTTCTTGCTTTTCTTTGCATCCCATACATATTTTTCTTAAGTCCTTTTTATTTCTTTGCTCCACTAAATTTCCAACTTTTTTACCATTAAGAGAAGATCAGTCAATGAAAGGCTTTAAAGAAAAATTTTCACTTTCAGGCTCAAAAAGGGGCAACTAGGGGTCAAATTATGCAAAAATTCTGAGGCTTAAGAATAAGACCTAATTGTGCCTTTATCATCCTAAGACATACAATCAAAAACCATTTTGAATCGGTTGAAAAACAAGTTCTAGAATATTAATGATTATGAGATTCACTCAATCAAGAAAATATGGGTTTAAAAATTTGTTTGATAAATAACACATTTTGGCTCAAGTCTAACCATGAAAAGTCTTTTCAAAGAAAATTTTAATCACATAAGGTTCATTTAGACATTGATTTGGCATTTAAACAATCAAATTTTGAAAAATTTTACTCAAAATTTTAGGGTCCTTAGATACTTTAGCCTTGTGTTCAAGGTAAATTTATCATACAATCATGGTGAATTACAAGATTACAAACAAGACAAGGAAAATACATATGCATGAAAAACATAACAATCACACAACGTAAACAAAGTCCTCACTATTAAAATGGATGATAAAAGGATAAGAAAACTTACCTGTAGTAACCCCAAACCAGGATTTGACATAGTTATTGTTTTTTATTTTTTTTATTTTTTATTTTTAATTTATTAAAGACATGGGGTTACCTCCCCATAAGTGTTAAGTTTTAAGTCTTTAGCCAAACTTTTCTGAACCTGCTTCAGCTATACAATTCATACCTGAACACAGGTTTTAGTGGTCTGAATTCTACCTTAGGGATCAGTTCTCTTTTAGCCAAAAAATCATAGAAGTGTGTTTTTGAAATGCCTGAAAAGTCATAAGATAAAACAGATTCAAGTGGATCAAGAGGGAGGTTTTGAATTGCCTCTTTCTCTACCACTTGGTCAATAAAATCTATTTCAAGCGTAGCAAAGTTAACAGGTATGTAAAATTTTCCTACCTTGATAGGAATAACCTTTAGAATACCTGGATCCTGAAGCTTGGGCAGTACCTTCTTTTGGATCAGTGTACTGCTCTCCTCAATTATCGGATGAGATAGAGACTCTTCAAATTTCTTCTCTTCCTTAGCTTCTTCTTTAGTTATGCCAACCGGATCATCATAATGAGTATCACTCCTAAGAGTGATATCCATGGTATGGTTAGATGGTCCCACCTCAGGTTTTACAGGAAATGTTTCTGGTGTTCTCATAGAAAAAGAGGTCTGTTGGACAATTTGATTCTCCAAAATTTTGTTATGGGTGGCCAGAGAGTCCACCTTTGAAGCTATGGTTTTTATGGCATTTGAGAACTCTTCATTTTGTTTTTCTTGGGTGCTCACAAAATTTTCCATCAGTATTTCAAGTTTGGATTTTTGTGGGGGGTAGTTTTGGAATACTGGTAAGCTTCTAAAATCACTGCTATGGTTATAGTTCCCAATAGCATCCAACTGATGAAATTCTTGTTCATGGTGGTTTAAAGATATTGCAAAATAGCAATTTGTAGTAGCATGTCCTGAATCACCACAAATCCAACAATAAAAGTCAGTAGCACCTGTTAAGAATTCCATAACAGACAAAGATCAAGTGTGATCTTTGAAAATAAAAATAAAAATAAATAAATAACTAGAAATAAAACAAACAGAAAAAATATTAACAAGTATGATCTAATAGAATTTCAACATTGCCGATATTTAAGGGACAACAGTCCCCAGCAACGGCGCCAAAAACTTGACAGGGCCCGCAAGCGTACGGGTTATGTCGCGTAATATAAAAGATTATCGTCTCCACAGGGACTGTGTTCAAAGTACCAGCATATTGAAATTTAATTATCCACACAATTGATTTTTAATGTTTTTGTAAAATAAAACACAAAATAAAGTTGCACAGAATACGAATAAATAAACAAAATTTTCTAGACACTTAAAAATCAGAGTTGAGAGTATCTTGGGATTTTGAGGGATCAAGACTCTATTTTATGTTAATGAATTTTAACTTTTCATAAATAACAATCAAATTAAGTTTTCCAAGGCGGATTTTCCTTAAGCTAATTAATATGTTCCTCTTGGAATCCTATTAATGTACCTAACGTATGGAAAACAACGTTCAATCCCTAAGAAAGGCCCATTATTGTTTTGTGAAAATCCCTTATTTAATCCCCAAAAGATTTTGATTACTTTCACGGTTTTACTGAGGTCACAAAAAGTATTTCAAAACCTTAGGCTTAGTTCAAAAACTTTCCAGTAACAATAAATCTCTCGATTCTATTAATTACTTAAACTTACTAATATACCCGCAAGTATACACTTTTATCACTTAGGTTCTTGTTAGGAATCACTAAGAGCTTTGAGCATTATTTGAACTAAATGGAAAACAGAAATTTATTTAATTCAAAGTCAAAATAATATTAACATAAAATATTATCATACCCCCTTCATCCCAAGATAATTAATTTAGTTACTCATGAAATAATTCAAATTCATACACATGATGGAAAAATAAAACATACAAGACATGGTAAAAATAAAGACTTACGGGTTTCTCCAAAAGCTCAAAATAATTTCACCACTGTACTTTCTTGTTGCAATATTCCTCCACTAATTCCAAATTGGAACACTCAATTTCACAATCCTCACAACTCTTACACAAAATAAAAGAAAGAAAATAAAAGGAAAATAAAAAGAAAATAAAAAGAGAAAGAAAATATAACAGAGAGGAAAATGAAGGAAAAAGAAAAGAGAGGAATGAAGAATGAATGTTGGATGTTGGATGCTTCAGTTTCTTCTCCTTTTATAGGCGATGGAAAGGGGACAGCCAGCGAAGGAAAACGCGTGCGTGATTTAAGGAGCAAGTGGAAATTTTTGGTGCATGATTTCCAGCTGTTTCTAAGTTGCGTTTTGTTGTTTCCAATGATTCGGCGCATGATTTGATTGATGAATCGATTCATATAGTGCATTTTTGCCTCTGAAATCACGCAGGAATCGATTCATTTGAAGCAGGAATCGATTCATAGGTCCATGAATCGATTAATTGAGTTGGGAATCGATTCATGGCATAAAAATCAGGTGGGAATCAATTCATTTAGGTGGGGAATTGATTCATTGTCTTGGGAATCGATTCATGGGCTTGGGAATCGATTCCTGGAGCAATTTTTATGTGTGAATCGGTTCACATCCTATTAGTGCGGTTCCTATAACAACCGTACTAATAGATAGCGCACTAATAGCCAATTTTCATGCTTTTGTTGCTCTTTTTTCACCATGTAAACTTGGGGCTTGTTCTTCTTGTTTCTTTATCATTTGATGGTCGTTTTTCTCTTGTTATTGACCCTTGGATTATCTTTGTACTTATTCCTTAATTTTATTAATTTCTGCAAAATAAAATACCCAAATAGAATAAAGTGGGAAGAAAGCATAAATCATGTAAATTTAAGAAAATACAGTGGGAATGATATAAAATTCTAGTTGAATTAAACCTATTTAATGGTGTTCTATAACACTTATCACATACTACAATAGAATAACAAACCATTACTACTCAAACTAAGTCAATAAAGTTTCAAAATTACCTCAATACAAGGTTGCTATAGTCGCCAGAGTATCAGTAACCACAATGCCAAGATTCCTGTAACATCTAAATTCAAATATAGCATATAACATTCATTACACAATTACAAACATGTTTTGTCCGAAACAAAACCGCGCTGATACCACTTATAACATCCCACCATATTTACTTAATTTAAAATAAAGGTTTTAACCTCAATTTAATAGATTTTATTTGAAATATTGTGGCACACATAAAAAACTCACAAAACAACATGAAGAAAATTTGTCAAAATTTTTTTAGGATGCATATTCCTTGTATATCGTTCAGTATTTTACATTTAACGCGAGTTATGCAACTCTGATCGAGGTGAATCCAATTGGTACACCTCCACAACTCAACCATCTACAAATGTTATGAAGGGACTGATGGCCAACTATGCTCCTAAGAGTGCCCAATTCACAGGAATGTAGAACTAGTCCGTATGAAATTTTAGCCTGAACACCATATAGTATTTTGGGTATAACTTGAGCTACAGACCTCCGATTGAGGTAAATCCAATGGGAAAATATCCATGACTCGATTAATGTAACTTTCATAAAGGAAATAAGCTAATTTTAATTTTTCTTGAGTGAGAATTGGCTTGTTTAATCAAGAATCCATATTTCTCTTGAGTGAGAAATGTCTCGTTTGAGCTAAAATTCACCAAATTCTCTCCCTTTGGGTTTCACTCTGGCTTGAGCGAAAATAACCCAAAAATCAACCTGAATTTCAACTAGAGTCTCACTTGAGTGAGAATAGACTCGCTTGAGTGAGATATGCAGCAGTTTTTCCTCCAGGCCAACTTTCTCGCACCCTATCTTGACCGTTTTAAATCTGATTGGTATGAAAGTTTATCGATACTATCTACAACTTATTTCAGACCTGCAAGCACAGTCCATGCTTAAAAATTCATTCGAATCATAAAGATATGTGCAAAATACAGTCTAGTGCTTTATCAAACAACCTCACTACCTAAACCACTTCAAATGCAAAGCAATCATCAATTTCTTTGCACACACATACCATAAATATTACTAGGATCAAGTGTATGTGGTCCAAGGACTTCAGATTCCGCTGGAACTCAATTCCACCATCTCAATTGGCTAAATTCACCTATCTCTTCTCTAATTAATGTCTTTAACATTAGCTACATGAAATTTTACAACTCCATCACCTCAAATCAATTCAAAACAAATGTATCTCATGTTATTTAAGAATTCTACCACTCAAACTACTCCAACATTTTGTTTAGTTCTCATCAAAGTACAGAACATCATATATAAGATTCACACATAATTGGCTCAATGGCTCAAATGTATCCCATGCTATTTAAGAAATCATTTGATTGCATGGAGTACCATCTGCAATCATATTTGACTGAGACCATCGCTTTACATCGTGTTTTTAAAAGAGTTTACAACAAGCCTTGGGAACTCATCTAAAGTTGAGTTCAATTTACCACCCTCAAACTAACAGCCAAACAGAATGTACAATCAAGACTCTTGAAGATTTGTTACAAATCTAAGTTCTGGATCATGGAGGGAGCTGGCATGAGTACCTCCCACTCGTTGAATTCACGTATAACAACAGCTACCACATTAGCATTGAAATGGCACCATACGAGGCTTTGTATGGGAAGAGATGTCGCACACCCTTGTGTTAGCATAAGACAGGTGAGAAGATGATAGTTGGGCCTAAAATTATACAGAAGACCACAGATCAAGTCTGAGGAATTTGAGCCACAATGAAGTTCTCGTAAGATCGCCAAAAGAGCTATTATGACAAACGCAGGAAGCCATTTGAGTTTGAAGAAGAGGATCACGTGTTCCTTAGGGTCACCCCTACAATTAGAGTTAGGAGAACTCTAAAGACCAAGAAGCTCAGTCCTAAATATATGGGACCATATTAGATTTTAGAGAGGATAAGATTGAATGCACACCGCATTACCTTACCTTTTGAGCTGACCAATCTCCATAATGTTTTCCATGTCTCTCAACTCTGTAAATACATACCGAGTCTTGATTATGTCTTAAGCCCCGATTAGTTTACCCTTAAGGACGACTGTACCTTTGAATTGGCACTAATAAGAATTGCTGAAAGAGCATATGGAACAGTTACGAGGGAAGGAAATACCCCTTGTGAAAGTAATATGGAGTTAGACCAACAATGGAGATACTACCTGGAAAGTCAAAAAGGAGATGAAAAAGCTCTATCCCTAGTTTTTTATTCCTTAGTAGATAAATTTCGGGACGAAATTCCTAAAAGAGGGGAAGAGTGCCACACCCCTCATTTTTCTATAGGTAGTCTATTAGTACAGGAAACAAAGTGTATGAGTTTCACAGATGGTGATTGAGGCTGAAGCTATTTTTTTATAATAAATAATATGTTTGTGTGTGAAAATGCTAAATGAGGTCGATGAGACCCAGATAAAATGATAATAATAATAATAATATAATAATAATAATACTAAAATAATACTAATAATTACACGGATGAGTCCTTGAGCATGAGTAAGGAACCCCGCGGGCAGTCATAGTTAATGTATGTATAGTGAAGCTAGTAAGATTTTACAGCCGATAATGAAGATCAAGGAAAATGGAGCAAAAGTTGTAGACTTAGAACCCTCTTTTCTAGCCTCAAAGGCCAATTCCCAACAAATTAATTCCAATCTGAGATTCAAGGCTTAAACTTGTTTTTTGTTCCGTATAGTTTACGAGAAAATTCATAACTCTTTCCACTGGTGTCCAATCCACATTATTCTAGTCGTATAATTCTCATAATAAAAACCTATACAATTCTCATGAAGACCCCAAGAGCTAGTTCCTATCACAATTACACAGAAAATTCAGTCTTTTCAAGGCCTAATTATCAACGCCCAAAACAGGACCTATTCCTAGTATTTTATGTGTAATTTCCTCTACTGATGTCGGAATCACTTTGTTCTAATTTCTATAGACTCATGTTGAAATTTCCTACAACTTTTATGAAGGGCTCAGAAGCTAATTCTAAATGTTTTCTTCTCACCAATTGCCTCTTTTCAGCCTTTGAAAATTTAGGAGCTCCAGGAGTACGTTTCCTTAGTTTGGCCATGACTCTTGCTACCAATGTCAGAATAACCCATTCCTTATATCATTTCGAAGAGAAAAGAGAACCCCATGACTTTCATGTTTGTTATTTTTCCAAATTCTAAACCTAACAACCTTTTAAATATTTATCAAGTTTTCTTAAAAACCTTGACCATAATTCCATCGCGTACTAATTAAATGTCTGACCCACCGAGCGACCTACCTCTATATAAACGCGTCAACCCTTAGCTTTTTCTACTTAACTCTTATTCTCTTAATTTTGCTCTTTCTCTCTCTCTCTAAATTCTCTTCATTCTCTCCTAACATCCATCATGCCGACCACCTCCAACCACCATCTTCTTCCTCTTTTCTCCTCCATATCACCTCATGGCCAGCCATCTATACATGACCATTCAGAACAGTACCCCACCATACATGACCATTCGGTCTAGAGAAGGAAACGAAAGAGATGAGATAACAAATTTAAACGATTCAATGGACTCACCTTGAAACAACTGTCACAGAACTGTAATTATTTCAAGGTTTTGATGCAAAAATGGACCTCTCTTCAGAGCATAAAGCTCGCAGCGATGAAGGAAGAAGAAGAAGAAAAGTAATAGATGAAGAAGAAAGAGATTCACGTGAAAGAGTGAATGATTACGTAAATGATTGAGGAAAGAGAAAGAAACCTTTATTTAAAACTCATGGCAACCAGTTACCTCTCCAACCGGTCACTTCCAACCGGTTACTTCCTCAACTGGTCACTTCTCTATTTCCTTTACAATTCCATTAAAAGCTTTAATTAAACTTTTCTCTTCTTCTAATCACCTTTTAGAATTAACCAATAATTCATAAAAACATCAAATAAATCCTTAAAACAATTTTTAATATTTTCCACTACACAAAATTTTTCTATAAATATCCGGGATGTTACATCCACCCCCTTAAAAAGGGATTTCGTCCCCGAAATCAATGCATCTATTAAAAAGGTTGGGGTACACCCGTTTTATGTCCGATTCCAATTCCCACGTGTAGGTTACCCCATTCAAATTCTGCCACTTCACCTTAACCAATGGCACTTCCTTGTTCCTTAACCGTTTAGTTTGATATTCCTTAATACCGATTGGTGTAACTTCCACCGTCAGGTCCTCTAATTCGATAGAGTCACTTGGCACAATCATCGAATCACACGGAATATAAGCTTGGAATTGTGACACATGAAACACATTATGGATGTTTATCAACGACTGGGGAAGATCCAGTCGGTAAGCAACATCACCGATCCTTTCCAATATTTGATACGGTCCGATGTATCTCGGATTAAGCTTTTGACTCTTCAATATTCGACCTACTCCTTTGGTCGGTGAAACCTTCAGGAATACCCAGTCACCCACCTGAAACTCAAGTGGCCTATACCAATTGTCATAGTAACTTTTCTATCAGTCTTGGGCAATCTTCATTTTCTCTCGGATTAGAGCAACCTGTTCATTCATTTCCTGGATTAACTCAGGCCCCGAATGAATGGCATCACCATTTTTATTCTAACACAAAGGTGTACGACACCTCCGACCATATAGAGCTTCATACGGGGCCATACCGATGCTACTGTGGTAGCTGTTGTTATACGCAAACTTCACCAATGGCAGGTATCTTTCCCACGAGCCACCTTGCTCTAATACACATGCTCTAAGCATGTCCTCAAGAGTTTCTATAGTTCGTTCCAACTGACCATCAGTCTGCGGATGATAAGCTGAACTCAGTCTTAGTTCAATACCCAATTCTTGTTGCAGACTTCCCCAAAATCTAGAAGTGAATCGGGGATCCCGATCGGAAATAATACCCGAAGGTACGCCATACAATCGTACAATCTCAGCAATGTACAACCTAGCCTGTCGGTCCAATGACCATTTCATGTTCATAGCCAAGAAGTGAGCACTCTTGGTCAGTCGGTTTACAATCACCCAGATTGCATTACACCCGGATGAATGCTTAAAGAACTCCTATGTGCTTCAGCTAACACGGCTTGCCTGAAATCACCTTTTGCAGGCACCACTACTTGGAAATGTCTCACCCGGAGAAACCTCATTCAGAAATATCTCACTCAGATATATCTCTGCCCGAGTCAAGCCTTTCTTCACTCAAAAATATTTGTC
Source organism: Clitoria ternatea (assembly GCA_037962975.1). NCBI lineage: Eukaryota > Viridiplantae > Streptophyta > Magnoliopsida > Fabales > Fabaceae > Clitoria > Clitoria ternatea. The sequence goes on along the minus strand of CM075674.1, from coordinate 98,597,600 downwards.
TCGGAAGTGCGTCACTCGGAAGTTTTGCAACCAAAAGGATCATTCAGAGTCGAAGACCATCTTGAAGACGTACCCGAGCACAAGTTGAATGAAGGAGTTCATCACTCGGATATTTACTTCCCCTGGAAACTATTCACTCGGAAACATACTCATTCGAAGTTAAAGTCTTTCTCTGTCCAGAAGTACTTTCCTTGGAAAAGACTCACTCAGTATGTCTCAATTGGTTCTATCCCACTAAGAAGTGTCGCACTCAACTCGGAGATACCCCCACTCGGGAATTCACTACTCAGAAATATCTCTACCCGAGAAGTACTTTGTGAATGGTTCAGAGCGGTTCTTTCTAGAGCCGGGTGTATGGGTGAACCCAGTGATTTGTGAGTCCTATACTGGGCTGTTTTTGTATTCTATTGCATTGTGCTTGTGGTTGTTTGTGAAGCTTGGCATCATTCTCTTGGCACTCTAGCGGTGTTATATTTTATATGTGTGAGGTAAATATCTGACTCCCTGGTAGAGCATTGGTTATTAATGGTGATGTGTTTGTTTATTGTAGAATTACATTATGGCTGAAGGGACTAGTTCTGGTGGAGGAGATGATTTCATCTTAAAGTTTTCCCAATTGATGAGTAGGACCGACTCTGGTCCCACTCTTGATAAATTCCTGAAAAGGAATCCCCCTGCTTATAAAGGAGGGCATGACTACGATGGGGCGTATGTTTGGATAAGAGAAATCAAACCAGCTCTTGAGTATTTTGAGTGCTCGGAGGAGCAGAAAGTACAGTTTGCGACTTACCAGTTGAAGGACGAGGCTAGGATATGGTGGTCTAGGACCAAGGTACAGATGAATACGGCGAGTGAACCACTGGTGTGGGTGAATTTCCGAAGGAGGTTTCTTGTCAAGTACTTCCTGGATAATTACAAAATCTGAAAGGAAATGGAATTTGAGGTTGGAACAGGGCCGAATGTCAGTGGCCGAGTACACTGCTAAGTTTGACGAGCTGTGTGACTTCTATCACTCTTTCTCATTGGAAGGAACCGAGAGTAGTGAGTGTGCCAAGTATGAAGCGGGATTACGAATTGGACTTCGCAGTGTGATTGTGTCGATTGAGATTCAGGATTATCCGACTTTGGTGAACAAGGCTAGGCTGACCGAGGAAGTACAATTACAGAGGACATTTCAGCTGAAAGATAAGAGGTCGTTGAAGGCAAGAGGACCTAGTTTCAAGAAAATGGGTCAGTTCTTTCATGGCAGTAAGTCTTCCGCTACGTCTTCTTCCTCTTCTGGTCAGAGTTCTACTGGCCGATCTGGTAGTCAGTCGGGTAGCCGAGTGTGCTATAATTGTGGCCAGGAGAGCCATATTGCGAAACACTATCTGGCTGGACAAATCATTTGTTTCCAATGTGGACAACCGGGACACCTTAGGCCCGATTGCCCACAGGGCAGCAACCGAGTGGGCATGGTAACCGAGCCAACACTTATGGGACTCGGGGTGCTAATTTTTCGAGAAGAGGTTAAATCCTATGGTGAAATGAGAATAGTAAGTGCCTTGGTAGCCATAAGTTTGTTTGAATAATGGAGTTTGATATTACATAGAATGAAATAAGTTGACGAATGCTCTGATACCAACTGTGACGACCCGCGTCAATTTAATCATTTTTCGTAATAGATTTTCGCGTTTAATAAAAATTAACTCGGTCTTAATATAAAATAATATTTACCTTTCTTAAATACATTCAAAATAATAAAAGCATACTCAAAATAACAATAACCGATCGGAAATAAATCAATAATAAAATAGGATTCAATTAAAATCAGCGGAAGAAGGAAAACAAAGTCAGAGGTCATTCGCCTAAGCGAGACCCTGATTCACTTAGGCGAGATCCGACTCGCTTGAGTGAATGCTACTCTTTAAACCTGAGCGAACAAGACTTACAAAGAAAGTCAACAAGTCGGGTTTCACTCGGAAATAAGTCCACTTGGCCATCTCTCACTCGGGAACAGCTTAACCTTACTTTACTCGGAAGAGGCTCTCGGGCATAATTAACTCGGAAACACCCTAACCTTTCACTCGGAAGTGGATCTCTCAGTTATTCTTCACTCAGAAAGGAACGAGGAATACTCACTTGAGCGAAACAGACGCCAAATCAATCAGCCCTTGCTCGGACAAGAATGAATCCACTCGGCATGATTCACCTGGTAATCGACTATGCTACAGCAATGCAAATTCACTCATAAAATAAACACCGATCACAAAACATCAAGAATTTATATTCACGTCAATCAGCATACCGATTAAAATTTAGTTCAACATACAGGCAACATGTTATAGCATCACACACTCGGAAAACTCATTACACATATATATTACACAATTCATTCAAAATCACTCTGTGCCTTGGCATCAATCCTCCACTTGGCGCACCTCTATGGCTCTGACCTCTTCCCTGTCACTGGTTACTAAATTGAAAACCACAGCAAGGGTGAGTGTTTAGCATCATAATTAATCTAAAATGGAATTTAAATAACAAAATACGAGTATAAACTCCGTCCAATTGCTTTATCCTTAAATTGCACATTACACTCGTCAATTAACTCACACTCGGCAATTATAGCAATTAACACTCGGCAATATAACCAATCTTACTCAGCAAATATAACAATTCTTATTCGGTAATTTTAGCAAATCACTCAGCAAATATAGCCATTCATACTCAGCAAGTAACTCATTCGGCAAGTATAACAATTCACCACTTAGTAAATATAACAAATTACACTCGGCAAATATAGTAAATTGCATACATTATAATACTAAGGATCGACCTTCAGCTGGGGGTCCGACTTGACACCCTGTGAACCCGACTTGGTTCACCGAGCCTGACTTGGCTCCCCCTCAACCACTGGGTCATAGACCTCTGGGTAGCTCAACTGAGTCCGACGTGACCACGAAAGCCAAAAACGAGGGTAACATATACCGTCGGTTGTCCTCCACCACATAATCATATATTCCATTATATAAACAGCCATTTCATTACGATTATTATTGCAACTGTCAGAAATTGACTTGTGCTCACAACGTAGGGCAACTGACTTGTCAAGCCCATCAATATAATGTTCTCACACGGCAAACACTTATCATACTTATAAAATTCACATTTCTCATCAAATAAGTGGCCATTAACAACATCACATACTCATTACTCGGGTGACCTGCTTGTCAAGCCTGACATCACATTGCCACTATACACCGATTGTCACAACATTAAATATTTCAAATTCAATCGGCTTAAGCCACACACATGATCCTAAACCGATCGGTGTCCATACACATACATGCATTCATACACACATTCACATACAACTCATCCAGCATCATCTCTATTATCACAGCATCAAATATTTCTTAAGTCATACACACACACACCCGGTTCACAATCATTCCAACGACTCGGACAGTATGTCCTATTCTAATTAATTATAACTCGAACACCCCCTTACCTCGGTTCCAAACTTCAACAATCGTTAGGTGATAAGTGCTTTATAACACAATAAAATAGATCTAGTTTGCTTAGGATTTATCATTATGCACTGTATTTCCTTTATTTATTGTAATTTTTGCTTTCTTTCCACTCTATTCTACTTGGGTATGTTATTTTGCAGAAATTAGGGTCAATAACAAGAGAAAAAAGACCATAAAATGATAAAAAAATCAAGAAGAACAAGCCCAAGTAGAAAGAATTCCCCTTTTTACACTGAAATCCGACTCAAAATAACCAAATCCAAGTAGGATGACTCAGAAAGGACCAAATCCGAGTGGAATGACTCAGAGTGGAGCTTTGCTGAGTGGAATACTTCACTGTTGGAGCAAAATCCGAGTGGAAAGTTCCCTGTCAAAGCCATTCCGAGTGATAAATGGCTGACTCTGTTGGAGGTTCAATGCTGAAAAGGAATAAGTCTCAGTTGGAGGTGATTCTAAGTGGAATCTTCCCCGACTGCGTCTATTCTGAGTAAAAAAATGGACTGACCTTGAATAGATGCTGCCCAAAGCTATTGTCCGAGTGAAAGGATTGCTGATTAAAGTGAATCCGAATTGGGAGCTTTCTGATTGCTACTAATCCGAGTGAAAAACTCCCGAGTGGTCAAAACTGTTGTCCGAGCACAAGAAGCCACTGAAAGAGCACCTGTTGAAAAAGGAGATCTCCGAGTGGTGTCATTCGGAGAAGAGGACAAGAGTCCGACCAGGAGTGAGTCTCTTTCGGGCAGATTCTCACAGTTTTACACTAAGCCCGAGTGAGATGTCTCCAAGGAAGACTACCGAGTGAGTTGGGGCAGAAACCTATATTTCCGAGCAAAGCAAGGCTCGGACATGAAAAGAAATTCAATCAGCCAGATTCTAGACTCTCTCAAAGTTTCTGAGTGAAAGTGAAGGCTATTCCGAGTGAGAAGCAAGAAGGCACTTCCGAGTGAATGTGTCCGAATGAATTTGTCCGAATGGATTCCAAAGCAAAATCCGAGCAAAAGTTTTCTCCGAGTGGTTCAAATTCAGAGACAGCCGAGTGAAACAGTTTGGGAACCGAATGAATAAATTCCAATCCTGAGTGAGTCTTCAATCAGTTCCGAATGAACTCCTCGATCAGTGCCGAGTGAATCATCTTTCAATCGGTTCCGAGTCACTCTTCAAGTCAGTTCTGAGTGATTCACTTTGCTTGTCCAGCTCTCTTCATAGGCTCCAACACCGGATCACTCCAACACTGGATCAACTCCAACTCCTCAGCAACTCTACACCGTCCCCTCAAACAACAATACCGACCACATGCAATTCAATACCGACTCCATCCATGCACACCGGATCAACCTTCCATCCATTCAATCCAACACCGGATCAAACCATAACACCGTCCCAAAATAACACCGTCCCCTCTCCTTTCAAAACCGATCAAACCCTCCATCAACACCGACTCCTTCCAATTCTTCACAGCCAACACCGGATCAATTGAAGACCGGCCACATGCAACAACCGACCAACTTTTTTTCACAACGTAACACCCACTCTCCTTTGAACACCGGCTCCGTCCATCAACACTCTCTTCTCTACACCGTCCAGCAACTCCACTGTCCCTCATGCCACAACACCTGCCACATACAAACCAACACCATCCAGCAACCCTACAATGCCCAGCAACCAATACCAAACAGCAAGCTTTCACTCTGTTTTATGGATAAACAGCACCTTTTTCACTCGGAATTTCTCCACCTGCACCAATCATCACTAAATCCAAGCACCGAATTATTGGAAATATTAAAATACGTAAATTGGAAACAAGTTGGCACAGCTGGAAGTCACATGCACCGAAAGTTTTCTCCCACTTGCAAGTTGCAACGCATTTTTAGCTGGCTTCCTCCCTTCCTTCACTTATAAAAGGAGAAGGAATCCAAGCTACAAAGCATTACTGAAACACGGACAACATTAGTTCTCTTTCAATTTTTTACTTTAATTCCTTCTCTTTTCTCTCTTTCGTTCTCTTCTTTTCTTTTTCCATCCTTCTTTCTTTTCTTTCTTTCTTTCTTCTTCATTTTTTCTTCTTCGTTCCTTTTTCTTTTTTTTTCATTTATGTTCTTTTTCTTTATTTTATTTTAAGAGTTGTGAATTGTAAAAGTGAGTATTTAAATTTGTAATTGGTGGAGGAATATTACAACAAGGAAATACAGTGGTAAATTATTCTGAGCTTTTGGAGAAACCCGTAAGTCTTTATTTTTACCATGTCTTGTATGTTTTATTTTTCCATTATTTATATGAATTTGAACTATTTCATGAGTAGCTAAATTAATTTTCTTGGGATAAAGGGGGTGTGATAATATTTTATATTAATGTTATTTTGACTTGGAATTAAATAAATTTCTGTTTTCCATTTAGTTTAAGAAATGCTCAATGCTCTTAGTAATTCCTAACAAGAACCTAAGTGATAAAACTGTATACTTGCGGGTATATTAGTAAATTTAAGTAATTAATAAAATCGAGAGATTTACTGTTACTGGAAAGTTTTTGAACTAAGCCTAAGTTTTTGAAATACTTTTTGTGACCTCGGTAAAACCGTGAAAGTAATCAAAATCTTTTGGGGAATTTTTAAAAGGGATTTTCACAAAATGATAATGGGCCTTTTCTAAGGATTAAGCAGCGCTTTCCATAGGTTAGGTACATTAATAGGATTCTGAGAGGAACATATTAATTAGCTTAAGGAAAATCCGCCTTGGAAAAGTTAATTTGATTCTTATTTATGAAAAGTTAAAATTTATTAACATGAAATAGAGTCTTGATCCCCCGAAATCTCAAGATACTCTCAACTCTAATTTTTAAGTGTCAGGTAAATTTTATTTTTGTATTTATTCGTACTCTGTGCAACTTAATTTTGTGCTTTATTTTACAAAAACCTTAAAAATTAATTGTGTGGATAATTAAATTTCAATATGCTGGTACTTTGAACACAGTCCCTGTGGAGAACGATAATCTTTTATATTACGCGACATAACCCGTGCGCTTGCGGGCCCTGTCATTAGGTTCACAGTTCCACCTCTGATCCAGCACCAGCTTCCTTAATCGTTCCACCGGTGTTCGTTCTACTACCTACGGGTTTGGAATGCATAACCCGTTAACGTCGTACCACCCATACAGTCAAAAGACCATTTTTAGGCTCACACACCCAAGAGGAGTGGAGATCGGAACAGTACCCCACCATACATGACCATTCGATCCAGAGAAGGAAACGAAAGAGATGAGATAACAAATTTAAACGGTTCAATGGACTCACCTTGAAACCACTGTCACGGAACTGTAATTATTTCAAGGTTTTGATGCAAAAATAGACCTCTCTTCAGAGCATAAAGCTCGCAGCGATGGAGGAAGAAGAAGAAGAAAAGTAATAGATGAAGAAGAAAGAGATTCACGTGAAAGAATGAATGATTGCGTAAATGATTGAGGAAAGAGAAAGAAACCTTTATTTAAAACTCATGGCAACCGTTACCTCTCCAACCGGTCACTTCCAACCGGTTACTTCCTCAACCGGTCACTTCTCCATTTCCTTTACAATTCCATTAAAAGCTTTAATTAAACTTTTCTCTTCTTCTAATCACCTTTTAGAATTAACCAATAATTCATAAAAACATCAAATAAATCCTTAAAACAATTTTTAATATTTTCCACTACACAAAATTTTTCTATAAATATCAGGGATGTTACAATACATGGCACATTAAATGTCTTTATATCTCATTGTGTCATCTTTTGGTTTTCATATCAATAATTCTCCATAGCCACATGACTATTCACTGTTCACATGGGGATACACATATCTACCCATCATATAAATCATCTCATGTTCATATCACTATATCACACTACATCACTAAAGCACTTAGCCACATCTTTGCTTAAACTCATAAGAATTATTATACCATACATTCAATTTACCATTATTAATATCCATATAACATCAATTAATTCATCCAATTTGTGTTTCCAATGTATACATCTATTAAGTCACCTAAAAGGTCCACTAAGGGTTGGAAGTGTGTTTTCATGTAATTTAAGGTCAAGTAATCAATTACTTTGTTTAGGGTAATCGATTATTCAACAAACAATGATTGGGTAATTGATTACCATAACCATAGTAATCGATTACCATTCATTCAATAATCAATTACCATGCCTGGGATAATTGATTATCGGTGAACCAAAACCCACTTTAACAAACAAGGATTTAGTAATTGATTACTCTGGTTGTAGTAATCGATTACTTTTTGTAGAAATTGGGCATAAGTGTATACAAATTATAGAATGCTTAAAATTAAGAGCATCCAAAGCTACCATGTATAAGAGAACATAACCAGTCTTAAAGTTGAGACCACAATACTACATTGGACGCACATGATAATAAAATGAATTCCATTATATAAAATCAAGGCACACAAAACAGGTCCATAACATGGCTTGAAAGGGAACACAAATTGCTCCTCATTAGTTGTAAGCCATTACCATATCAACATTTGAATTACCCCCACAACTATGCAAATTTCAAGAAAAATGATTTAAACATCATTTCCTTCATCATGTATACCATACATGGCAATCATCACAACTTTCAACATATTTTCAATTGATCATTAATAGCATACCATTAATTTATCTAATTCACACTTCCAACATATAATTCCATATATCATTAATGAATTCATCCATTTCACGCTTTCAACACATAATTCCATCTAATTTACCAAACATCACAACTAAATATCATTTTAACATCCAAATAGTGATAACTATCATAATTCTACAATCAAATATGTAATTCTACTCATTTTTTATTTATTCATAACATCATTTCTTCTTCAAACCTCAAAGAAGATGACTAACTAGGCATTGAGTTTCCATTAGTTCTATCTCCAACCTATACACTAACATATCTAATTTCACATAATTTACCAAACTAAGACACAACATTATCAATTAATAAACTCCTCACTACCCAGAAGCTCAAGAACATAAGAAATACAATAAAATGAAGGAAAACAACATTTCGTAAGTTTCAACTTACCAAACGTAAACCTAAAAGAAGAGGATTATACTTTTCTGCAACACTAACAAGAAAGGAATAAACCTATAAGCATGAATTTGGGAAGTTGAGGTTTTGATTCAAGAAATTGGGCAAAGTACCAAATAGGTTCTAGAACCATAGCTAGGTTAAGAAGTGTAATATAGATAAAGCTTGTTTCCCATTTTCACTCTTGCATGTAAGGAAAGAGATGATAGAAATTGAGAGAGCTTATTATTGCCCTAGAGTGAAATGTAGAAGATGATGAGATAAGGATAGTGATACAATTTTGTGAGGAGTGGAAAGAGAAGAGAAATTGTGTGTTTGTGATGGAGAAGAGAGAAAAAAGTGTTGTGCTGGAGTGGGAGGGTTACAAGAATGAGAGTGAGAGTGAAGTGTGGGTGTAGAGTGTTTTGAGAGGATAAAGAAAGAGACATTTTAGGCTCTTAATTAAACTAAGATAAGTATAACCTGTATATTTAGGACAAAGTTAAATTCAAGAAATTGTCCAAATTAATTTTCGGGTATATCCCTCTAACTAGAATTTAAAACTCTATTTCCCTATTAAATTCAAAATGAATATAAAAACTAAACTATACGCCTAAACTATCCAAAACTTGACCAACCACATAGAAATAATTATAAATTCCTAAAAATAAGATGTTATATTTGAATAACACGTAGTGAAGTGAGCAATAACATTTTATTCAAAAGTGAATTACTCTTGAACTAAGGTTAAATGTAGAGTTTTCATGAAAAATAAATAATTATTCTCAACCTTGAGAATCATGTGAGTGTTTTAGAAAGATTGCCAAAATCTTTCAAAAAAAATATGACTTTTAGCATTGTCACTCATATATTTATTCACATAGGTATCAAATACGCCTTGTAAAGTGTATCTCAAAAGCATTTTTTGTGAATAAACTTCATTAAATATATGAAAGTATTTAAGTGCATCTTAAAAGAACTTTTCTCAAAGATACATCTAGTGCGTCTCAATAACACTACTACAATGGCTATATATCTATTTCAAATCAAGCATTACTTCCCCCCCAAGGGATATGGTGTAATGCATCTAAAGTAATTGTACAACTTCGTTTGACCTACTAAAATGGATATCCATCATACTTTCCTCTTACTCAAGACATAAGTCCTCCCCAACATATTCATGATAACTCTCTTGGTTAGCTCTTTTAGTAAAAGAATCAACTAGGTTTCACTCACTTCTTACATAATCAAGGAAATCACACCATTTTTAATTACACAATGAAATTATATAGGACTTCCCTATATTTGTATGTCGACTAATAAGCTTCTCAATTATTCTGCTTATTGACCCGCTAACTTAAAATTAAAGAATTCAACTTCCATAGTGAAATGTGCAGTACATGTATGTTTAGTATTCTTCCTATAAATAATGTCTCTACTCAAAGTGAACTCATATCTGTTGATGGAGGTTACCTTGTGTTTGTCTAAAACCCAATTTGCATCATAGTAACCTTCCAACCTAAAGTAAATATTAAAAAAACATACAAACTCTAATCTATAACACCTTTTAAATATTTCAATAGACGATACAAATCATTCTAATATTCACCATTCAGATTATAAGTATAGCGACTCAATCCACTCACATATGCAAAATCGAGTTTAATATAATTTTTTTAAAATGAAAACTTTTAATAATTTTTACATATTTGGATTGAGACACACTATCTTCATTATTCCTTTTCAAACACACTAGCATTAAAAGAAGTTCTAGCAGGTATAACACAAAAATTGTTGAATTTCTTTTAAAAAGGTTTTCAACTTAGGGGGTGTTTGGTATGAGGGATCCTTTTAAGTGAGATTCCTGGGAATGTGTTTCCCAGGAATGTGTTTCCTAGGTAACTTATTTCCCATGTTTGGTATTAAAAATATTTACCCGGGGATCTTTTTAGTTTCTACCATTCTCATGTTTGGTATTACAAAAACTTATCCAGGAATATTAATACTTTTACAAAAATACCCTTACCATCTCATATAAACTTTTCATATTTTGAAGCCGATACCCATTGCATCATGTATGCTTGAATATATTATATTTCTTTTAAAAAATTAAATCTAATATTTTGTAAAAGAACATAATGTTGCAGGTATAGAAACATTGCAGCAAAGAATTACTAGAAAGGGACAATGATATTAAAATTTTTGACTTGGATCAATTCAGTGGAAATGGTGACAAGATATCTACTCTTTCAATAGAATAACATATAGACAGAGCAACTAAATTTCTACCTACCCACATGAGTTATTAACAAAAGCTTATAAAGATATCATGAATTTTGGGGTTTAAATACTAGTAAACGTAAACAAAACAAAAAAAAAGGAAATTAATAGTGTTCTATCAGTACTAGTTGGAAGAATCAATGAATAAAAGACTTTTACTGAAAAAATCATATATTTTTTGCATAGTGTAATTTTTATTTTTAATTCCTTAACAAATACATGTACATATATAGATCTTCATTTCATTTTCCTTTGAAAATTTAGATGAAGGTTGAATTTTACAGGACTTCAGGTTTTTATTTTTAACGTCTAAAAAAATAGTATCCTGATAGTGCATAAAAAAATAGTATCCTGATAATGCATAAAATAGTATCCTGATAGCTAACTGGTTTCGTAGTTCCCACTTCTGAAAATTTTTTTGGTTTTTTAAGGTGAATAATTTTTTACCATTCTCCCAAGCATAAAATTGACACTCACGGTCCCCATTAAATATCTTCTCACGTCGGTATTATTCAAAAACTAGTGATACAAAAAAACTAAACACTAGTATCTGTTTTCGGCGCAAGTAGAGCGGAGTTAGCTAACCAGTACATGAAGAAGCAAAACAAGAACCCTTTCGAGGTGCAAACAAAATGGGGCAAACTTATTAAAAAAATAATAAGGCAGGTTCAAACAAAGAAGAAAAAGAAGAAACTGGAACTCAAATTCACCTATGTCGGACGATTTTGGGGAACAAAATGGGGAAAGTGTGCAACCGTGATTTTGGGAATAAAATGGGGGCATTTTTGTCCTAAAATTTTTTATTCCCAGGAATCCATAGCATACCCATCTATTAAAATGGGAAACTGAAATTTTTAATTCCTTCATAAATAAGTTTCCCAGGAATCTCTCATTCCTGAGAATATTTTTTTTATCTTATACCAAACATGGGTAAGGGAATATTTTAAGTAACATTCCCGGGAAAGCTTAAAGATCCCGCATACCAAACACCACCTTAGGGTGATTGATTTAGAGAAAAATCATTTTCTAATTTCTTTATCTTTACTCCCAAAATAACATTAGTTTCTCCTAAATCTTTCATTTTAAATTTAGAACATAAAACAATTTTATTTGGTTAATCACATCCAAATATATTCAAAAAATATATTCAAAAAATCAACATATCATCACAAACCAGATTCAAATAGTTTTATGTATACACATGTATAAGACGAATTTACAATAAAACCATGTTCAACCAAAACACTATTAAACATTCGATACCATTATTTTGGTGCTTATTTCAAACCATACAAGAATTTTTAAGTTTGCAAACTTTGTGTTCTTATAGCTAGTAACAACACAATATTCTCACTGCTTCATATAATTTTTTTCATTCAAATCACTATTTAAAATGTTGATTTTACATCCATCTAATAAATGAATTTTAATAATTGATAAATAGGCATTAAAAGAGCCTATTCCATATTTTGAACAAAACCATTTATTACCAATTCCGCTTCAAATTTTTCAACTGAATCATCAGGCCTTATCTTTCTCTTTTAAAAAATAAAATAAGTGATTAGTTTTAATATTTATACAAAGAATAAGTGGTTACAACTCCTAAGATTTTAAATAACTCTCTAGAGATCCACATATATTATTTATAACAAATTCTAAATTATTTGTTCAAAACTCACATCGTTATTGTTTTAGTTTTAGTTACATAAGTGTGATAATATTCTTCATCAATTAATCCATACGTTTATATCTGAATTCAAGCGTACATATTTTGTTAGATATGTTTACAATATAAAAAAATATCAACAAACATAGATGCGGTTTAATTTTAAATTTTTATACATTTTACTGTAAACTACCCAAGTAACCAATATATATAGAGAGAGAGCGCTTTCGAAACAAATATTTTAAAAAATAAATTATCTTAAATTATATATTTTTTCTCAGTATTTTAAATCATTTATTTATTCACAAATAATTTTTTTGGAAAATATATAATTTGATAGTTTTTTGATAAAAATATGAATGGAAAATTTTCGATCTCCCAATATCTGCCTCCTATCTTCTCCTTTGAATTTCACCCTCCATCTTTTTCCAATTTATTCACGACTGGTTGTTAGTATTAATTACACGGGTATCTTGCAACTTAATCACACATTGTTAAACTTAAATATGTGATTTTTATATTTTTTATAACTGTTTAATTTAAATGGATAAAAGTATATATTATTATTTTAATATGAAAAAGACAAAAAAGTATGGATAAAAGATGGATGGACCCATTTACCCATTGGCTATTGGCCAATGGCCATTATTGCACGTACATTCTAGGGTTTGTAATAATGGAAAAACAAGTGGCCACAAATGGACAAAAAATGTGTGGTAGCCGAAAGATGATTGGCCTTTGGCTTTTCCCACATCGAAATTCACCGTCACAAATTTTATATTCTTTCTTCCCTCTCCCACTTCACTCCCAACCACTTCACTTCTCTTCGATGGAGTCGCTAAAATCAACCTTCCCAATTTTCACCACCAACTCATTTTCCCGATCAACAAAACCTCTCAAACCCTTCAAGGTTTCCATAAAACCCCCACCCTCAAATTTCGATTACAGGAAGGAGATCTGGGAGGAGTCGAGAGCCGCCATAGCTGAATCTCACCCCGAGTTGCTTGATTTGGCCGATAATGGAAGCTTGGTTTTGGTACAGAAGAAGAGGTTTGGGCCTGTTCCTTCTTGGAGGACTGAGTTCGTGGAACCTGAATCCATTTGGTTGGTGGGAACAACCCATGTTTCTCAAGATTCGGCTATGGAGGTAGAGCGCGTGGTGCAGTCTCTCAGGCCAGATAACGTTGTTGTGGAGCTCTGCAGAAGCAGGCAAGCGCAAACCCTCATATTTCATTTATAATTTTATTTCCATATATCATCATTTTAGTTATATATCTTCAAAATTATAATTAATAGAACCAGAAAAGTGATAGAAGGGTAAGTTAAATGGAAATTGTTTGTGTTGAGCAAAGTACCGACATATTTGGAAAGCATTGCCATGGCGCTTGACATAAGCCAATGGCAATGCCCTGTGAATATTGACGACCGTCTTGTCATTAGGTTATGGTTTTCTTTTCAATTTCATAGACAACAGACTTGTCTGTATTGGATAAAAGTTAATGGTCTTTTGGGTGTCAAATATCGATGTGTCGCTGTGAGATTTACGTGCGTGTGAAGAAATGGATTTTGATGGATGATGTAATAAATAATTTAACATAGCAAAATGTTAGATAGATGTATAAGAAAGAATTAAGGATGCAGGACGGTTAATTATTTTTTTATCCTTAAAAGCAATCATTAATTTTTATAAAATATTTTGTCTGATAACAAAATTAGACAATTTTTCACCAACAAAAAAAATATAATTAAGTCTATTTACAAATCATTATTCCGGCTCTTTTTATACAATATTTAGTATTAACAAAATTATTTCATCTCTTTTTATATAATATTTAGTATTAACAAAATTTGGCACAATGCTGTCGGGTTTGAATTTTATTTTGTGTATAATAAAGGTTATGCTGAAAGATATAATATCCATATTTATGTATTGAAGATATATGATTAACATTGATGTATGTTATGAGAATTAGGTGAAAGTAAAAGAAACGAATTTGAATCGTAAAAATATATTAGTCATGCGAATTTTTTAAAAAGTTATTAGTCATGCGAATTTTTTAAAAAGTTACTGAATTTTTAAGTAATTATATAATTTTAAAATATTTTAATAAATATTTTAATATGACCATTAATATATGGTTTGGTTCAAATTTATTATTCTCATTCTCACTTAAAAAGACATTTCTGAAGATATATATATATATAGTCAAGGAAAAGTTTTTTTAAAGTGTATATTTAGATTTTTTATTAAATTAAGATTTGGTATTTTGATAATATAAAATAATAAAGGTAGGCATGTGAGTTTTTTAAATGAGACTTAATCTAATTTTTAAATCCAATCTAATAGTTGGTGTCAATTTTCCTTTTATAATAACACTTTTTTCATTTTAGGGAATAACAATAATAAACCATTTGAGTGTTCAAAATTAAAACATAAATACACATGAATTTTTTATGTAATCGTATATATGACTATTATTGACTAACTTTGATTGAATTTAACAAAATATAACTTTGATCCTTTATTTTCATTTTATTATTTTGATCCTTCAATTTTTTTATTTCATGGATTTAGTCCTGTATATTTTTTTAAAAAATTCTATATTTCCATTAAATATCCTAACAATACTTGATAACTACTTTTTCTTCTTCTCATCTATTTCCATAATCACATTCAAAGTTTCAATCAACAAAACAAATGTCACATAATCAACAAAGTAAATGTCACCTCCCAAACCAAGATTATTAAAATGTAGGTTCTATGGGATTATTGAAAGAATCCACCATAATTATTAAATAGTATATATAAATATAAAAAATATCAAACTAAATTCGTATAATTCATAATATTAAACCGATAAATAACTAAAAATAGATAAATAACTTTAAAATGAGCTAAAACCCATATCATAAATTAAAATAACCATTGAAAATGGTAGCTACTACGTAAATTTGTACTGGTTCCATATAAATATCTATCTATGTTTTCTTCTTGTGTGACCCATTAACAACCATAAACTAATTAAATAAACAAAAAGCAAACAGGGGACCAACATGCACATGAAAACTGAAAAGCACCTTGATGGAGAAACAAAAAAATATTCATGGTGGGTGAGAGAGTTCGAGAAGAGGGAGTTATTATTATTATTATTAGATAAATACCAAAGGGTGACTAGCAAACACGTGAAAACTGAAAAGCATGTAAAATTAGATTGTGGCTTGCCATGTGTTGTACAGCACGTAGACTCTTCAATATTAGTCTACCAACAATGTCCCAAACTCTTAACTTTCAAGAAAATCTCATCTCTATCATCATTGTTGTAAAATTACTTCACTGCTATCAACTCATACCCCATAGTGGTTGGTGATTGAGTAGATTTGTGATAATAGTGGTGGATGTGAGGTTTGTTTTGACATTGGAGAGCTTTGGTGATGAGGTTTGTTTTACTGATTGAATGTTGTTATGGGATAAGAAGATAAGAATGGGAAAAAAGTTAAAGATATTAAGGTTGTGTTGAATTAGCATGTTTTTCAGGGGAAATATTCTATGAATACGGAAAACTAGAAAACACGTTTATATATCCAGTTTTTTTAAAAGAATACTTAGAAAATATTGAAAATTGATTATTCCAGAAAACAACTATTTAAAAAACTATCCAAAATAGTTTTTCAAAATTTTTCATTGTGAAAAGGGATGAATATTTCAATTTTTTAAAAATAAGAAAAATGAAAAACACTGTATTCTAATTTTTCTCAAAATTTGAAAGAAAAACAAAAAATAAAATGTAAAAATGATTGTATTTGAATATGTTTTCTAACTTTTTAAATTAAAAAATTGGTATTGTGTTTGATTAAATTTGAAAAGTTTTAAAAACTTCTTGAAAACTGAAAAATAAAAATTACAAAAATATTATTCCAACTAAACACACCCTAATGTATTTAACAGAAAAAAAAATATCGTAAACAATTTTATATGTAAAGGACAAAATTGGAAAAAAATTACCAAAACAAGAATTTAAATGAACATAAAACTTCAAAGTTGTAATTTTACCCTTTTAATTTTGATCATTTCTGTATGATAATATAGTTTAAATTCAATGTTCTCATTTCTCAGGTATTTATATATGTATAATTGTATATGTACAATTTCTATATAATTTCATAATAAAGTTTAGATGTGTAATTTTTCTTATAATTAAGTTTTCTATGTTTTCTCATTCTATTGGCTGAAATGGTGAATAAATTTGATCATTTAGAAACCAAATTATATACATGTCTTTTAAATACCAAATTACGAGCCAATTTACACATTTGAAGATTAAATTGTAACACAGTTGAAGATTATACGCATTGACACTTTATAGATATTGTTGGAGAATTTTTTAAATATATTATGAAAAGTTTGAATAATATCATCAATGTGAAAAAAACTTTGTTAAAAAAATAAGATTTATTTTAATGATTTTTGCGTCTTAAAAAATAATCTTTAACTATTGATGGGTTAGAGTTCACCTTAAAAGAAAAACAAATGAAAAACTAGATACTAGCATGGTTGTCTGGTTATTGCATTGAGAATTGTAACACTCACTGGTCATTTAAAGTACAGCGTAAAACTTTCCTTATCTAAACATATTCTAATCATTCTGAGACATGATTATTCTGTGTGACTAAAATGATTGGCAATTTGGCAGAATTGAATAAAATTCGTACATACTTTCTTTACATGACCTTGTGGTGGTGAAGTGGTATTGAACTTTCCGATGATTTGGTATTTGTTTGTAATAGATGTTGAAAATAATAATAATATATGCAACCAAAAAGATATGCAGTGAACGTTATTGGGGTTTTTGATATCCCCGTGATGCCAAGTGGGATGATTGAAATAGTTGGTGAAATCATTTTCTAAGCTTAAACTGGTTATCAAGCAAGTCATCAACTTCATGAGGATCCACTGGAACTATACGGGAGATGGAAAGAAGAGTAAGTAGGTAAAGTAGTCTGTAGTTGGAGAACTGTTTGTAGGAAGTGATGCTGAAAAAGATAATGTTAATTTTGGTTCAACTGTTGTCAATGTTATGATTTAATTAATTATAGCTACTATATATCAACAATTTTAAAAAACAATTTATGTTTGTGATGATTATGTCTTTATCTTAATAACAAGTTTCATTTCATATATATATTCATGAAAAGGGAGTCACGTGGAAACAATACAGGTGTATGCTCTGTGAATAACTTTAGCTAGTTAGTTGCATCCTAGAGACAACCGATAACCTTGTAGTAAATAGTAATATTTTTAATTTGTGATTAATACTAATGTTAATTAATGTGTTTACATTTCCAGAAATAGTTGGGTATGTAACTGAGTATTAATGGATCTTTATATCTTTATGCGATGGGATGTTTGAAATTCATTTGATGAATTTGGGTGAGGCAACTAAGAGTGGGAGGTTTTGTGTAAATTAATGTTACTGTTATATCATTTTCATTTTTCTCTGCTGAATGGTTCTATCTGTAAATGGTGAGCACCCTTGTGCTTCTTTCTAATGTTATTTTTTCACTTTAAAAAGAAATTATCAGGAAAATATATAAAACGACTAACAGGTAAAAGCATATATTTTATTCTCTTTCTTCTGTTCCTAAATTTTTCTATAACTCTTACTGACATAAAGTATAAAAAGCATTATAATTGTCAAAATCGTTTGTATTCAATCCACATCTTAACTTAAATTGTTGCAGATTTCCTTTCCAGAGCTGGGATCATGTACGTTACTTCCAATGATGAGCTTGGCAAACAATTGCGGTCTAATATGTTTTCCTTGAGTGGCACTGGGTTCTTTGGAGCTGTTGGGCGTAGCATAAACCTAGGTGAGTTCAAAGTAGTTTCACATGTTATTAATTATTAAACTCTCCAACTAATTCTTAAACTGTTACAAATTTATGGTAATAGATTAAGAAATCAAATTAACTTTTTAGTAAATTCTTTTTTCAATATATAAACTTGGGTAAATTCGTTAAACTCATACAAACTCTTGAATCAAAAGCAAGTTAACAGAATTGAAATTACATATAATTTTGGTCATGAATTGACTCAAAATCAATGTTCTATGCAAGCCACACATTGTTTTCAAAGGTAACATAAATACAACATTTAATGCTTAAATGAATGACATGAATCAAACTTTTACATTTACATTGCCTGTTTTTTGCATTCTTATGAAAAAATCATTGTACATGATCTATTACACAAATTAATCTGTCCTATTATGGATGAATCTTACTTTTGGAAATTTACGCAGATGAAATGTTGGGCCTCAACAGATGAAGCCCAAAAGAACAAAAAAACTTCCAGTTTGGTTTAAAGATTTTGTGTAATTTTTAATTCTTGGGTAATTTTATATTTTTCTGATCCTTTGCCAAGTGTAAGGCTTAGATTTCCTTTTCATCTTTATTGATGACTACTTAAGGTTGTCTTCTATTTTCTCTAAGACATATGAATGAAGTGGTAATTTTCTTCTTATTTTACCTTAGTCCAGTAGTAGTTTGCTCTAAACCCTAGCAGCCTATCAATTTTGGTGCTTTCATTGACCTTCTCCATGCCTCCCAAAGCCACCACCTCTAAGGATGTGGAAGAAGCCCTTCAGATCCTGACTGAGAGAATGGGTTCCCTCCATACCCAGCTGGATACCCAGCTCCAGGATCGTTTGGGATCCTTACATTCCCAGATTGAGAGCCAACAACAACTTAACAATTCTCGTTACCATAGTCTGGAGCAGAAACTGGATACCCGTTTAGAATCTCTTGCTGCCCTAATAGGTCAACTTGCTGGTAGTATTTCATTTCAACCAGACAGCTCTATACCACCTTCTTCAAGTGTTTCCCATTCCTTCACCACTAACTTCCCTTCACCTACTGTTTTACCCCATTTTTCAACCACCGTACCCACTACTGTCCCAATACCTTCTTCTACCCAGGTCCTCCAAATTGGTCATTTACCTCCACCCTACTCTCAAATACCCCCCTCAACCCATAGCCAACCCTTCATTCCGACGTCCTTATCTCCATATAGCCCAAGACCCTCATATCCACCTATTTTCACCCCTCACCTTAATCCCCAATCAGATGCCAGACCCCCTAAAGTTAACCTCAATGCTTTTACAGGTCCCGACCCTCTTGATTGGCTTTTTCAAGCAGAGCATTTCTTCCTTGTTTACCAGATTCCCATAGATCAACGAATTTCTTGGGCCGCATTTTATATGCAGGGGGATGCTCTTAGCTGGTTTAAATGGATGTACCAGAACAACCAGCTTACAAATTGGTACTCTTTTACTAGGGCTCTTGCTTTACGTTTTGGCCCTTCAACATATATCAACCATCAAGCTGAACTGTTTAAGCTCCGCCAATATGGCTCTGTTTCTGACTATCAAGCAAAATTTGAGAAACTTTCCAACATGGTTCTGGGACTCAGTCAAGAGGTCCTCCTAAATTGCTTTATTTCAGGATTATTCCCTGAAATTTGAAGGGAGCTTGCTATATTAAATCCCACCTCAGTCCATCAAGCCATTCACCTTGCCAAATTAATTGAGGATAAACTCAAGGATCAAAAACCTAAGCCTTCCCGTATCCTGGCTACCTCACCAACTACCTTCAGTCCTTCTAACTCCCTACCCCCTAACACCTCACAGCTACCCCCTTCCAAACCTCAAACCCACCATCTTCCCCTAAAAAAACTTACACAAACTCAAATGCAGGAGCGCAGGGATCAAGGGTTATGCTATAATTGCGATGAGAAGTTTTTCCCAGGACATCGTTGCTCAACTAATCGCTTTCTCTTGTTACTAGCTGATGATGATGTGGATTCTCCTATAGATTCCTCCCCAGAAACACCTGTCCAACCTGTTTTTTTCCCTGAATCTCAGATCCCACATACTCTACAGGAACCAAATGCAATTCATTTTCACCTTTCACCACAAGCTCTCACTGGCCACCCATCCCCTCGTTCTCTCAGGTTTAAAGGACTTTTAGCCGGCCTACCTGTCTTAATTTTGGTTGATACAAGTAGCTCCCACAATATCATTCAAACCAGATTGGCGACCCACCTTAAACTACCTATGCAACCTGCCCCTTCTTTCCCAGTCTTAGTTGGAAATGGTGAGCACATTTTTTGTCCAAGATTTTGTCCTGCAGTACCCCTTTCTATCCAAGATCACTCTTTCACTATTCCATTTTACCTATTACCAATTGAAGGTGCTGATATTGTCTTAGGAATTGAATGGCTTTCTACCCTTGGTCCCATCCAATCCGATTTTGCTATCCCCTCCATGACCTTCAACTACAATAACCAACCAATTACACTTAGAGGAGATTCTTCCACCATTCCTACACCAGCTTCCTTTCACCAAATTCACCACTTATCCCATATAAATTCCATTGCATCATTTCATCTCTTATCCCTCCAAACCACCTTTCCTACCCCGACCAACATACCCTCTACATCCCACCCAGACCTTCCCTCAAATATTCAGCATATCCTAAATGAGTACCATCACATCTTCACTGAACCAAAAGGCCTTCCCCCCACTCGCCCACATGACCACCGCATTCCCTTACTACCAAACACACTACCAATTAAGCTTAAACCTTACAGATACCCCCATTCCCAAAAAGAGGCCATGTCATCTCTTATCTCTGAAATGTTAGCCAATGGTCTTATAATTCCCAGCACTAGCCCTTTTTCCTCCCCCGTTTTGTTGGTTCGAAAAAAAATGGTACTTGGCGATTTTGTGTGGACTACCGAGCCCTCAATGCTATTACTATCCCTGACCGTTTTCCTATTCCAACTATTGATGAGCTGCTAGACGAGTTGGGCAATGCTACTATCTTCACTAAGGTTGATTTAAGATCAAGTTACCACCAGATTAGAGTTTCACCTGAAGACACTCACAAAACAGCTTTTAGAACTTTTGATGGTCACTATGAATTTTTAGTTATGCCTTTTGGTTTAACTAACGCACCTTCAACTTTTCAATCTGCCATGAATGATCTTCTACGTCCTTACCTTAGGCGTTTTGTGCTTGTTTTCTTTGATGATATTTTAATTTTTAGCCCTACCATTTCTGATCATGCCAACCATTTGAAATTGATATTTGACTTGCTTGCTACTCACCAATTTTATGCAAATTTTTCTAAATGTGTGTTTGCTGTGCCTACTGTTAGCTATCTTGGTCACATCATTTCAGCTAAAGGACTCGCCCCTGATCCAGGGAAGGTGCAAGCCATTTTAGATTGGCCAAAACCACGGTCTCTCACGGCACTCCGAGGATTTCTAGGCCTCACCGGATTTTACAGAAAGTTTGTTCGGAATTACGCATCTCTCGCAGCTCTACTCACCGATTTGCTTCGTTCCATTACTTTTTCTTGGGATACATCCGCGGCAGCGGCTTTTACATAATTGAAAAGTAAAATGGTACAATTACCTATCCTAACACTTCCTAATTTTGATAAAGTCTTTGTGGTGGAAACGGATGCTTCTTCTTTGGCCATTGGGGCTGTCTTATCTCAAGATACTCGTCCTCTAGCCTTCTTCAGCAAACGCCTATGCCCTCGGATGCAAACCTTTTCCACCTATGTTCGTGAGATGTATGTAGTCACTGAGGCAATCAAAAAATGGCGTCAATATTTGATTGATAGACATTTTCAGATATGGACTGATCAAAAAAATTTACAACATCTGGTGTCTCAGACCTTCCATACACCAGAACAGCTTAAGTGGGTGACTAAGCTACAAGGCTACAGCTTTGAAATATTTTACCATTCAGGCTCCAGTAACAGAGTGGCTGATGCTCTATCCCGTAGTTTTTCAGATGATGCTTCTCTCCTTCTTGCTATCTCTTCCCCTGTTCCAGCCCTGCTTGATGAACTGCGGCAGTACTTTCAAACGGATCCGGAAGGCACCCAATTACTTCATAAGTTGTTGTCCTCACCTACAAAACAGGGCCATTTTCATCAATCCCATGGGTTGCTATATTTTAAAGAAAGGCTTTATATTCCAGACTTACCTCACCTCCGACTTCGCATCCTTGAGGAATTCCATGCTACCCCCTCTGCGGGTCACTCGGGGCTCAAGCCCACACTAGCTCGCTTAGCTGCTACATTCTATTGGCCCGGCTTCTATAAAGATGTCAAGCAATTTATTCAGCAATGCAAGGTCTGCCAAATGAACAAATACCTACCATAAAAAAAGCAGGATTATTACAGCCTCTACCTACACCTAGTAATGTTTGGGAAGAATTAACTATGGATTTTATCACTCACCTTCCTACCTCATGGGGACACACAGTCATATGGGTGATTTGTGACAGACTTACCAAGTTTGTTCACTTTCTGGGCCTCCCTTCCAAATTCACTGCTCAAGATCTCGCAGCCAGATTCTCCTCTAAAGTTTGTAGACTCCACGACATCCCCAAGTCCATCATCAATGATCGGGATCCTGTCTTCCTAAGTGCCTTCTGGAAAGAACTCTTTCGTCTCCAAGGTACCACCCTCAAGTTCAGCTCTGCGTACCATCCAGAAACAGATGGTCAGTCTGAAGTAACAAACCGTTGTTTAGAGGCCTACCTCCGATGTTTTACCAGTGACAACCCAAAATAGTGGTTTAAATTCCTCCACTTAGCCGAATACTGGTTCAACACATCTGTGCACTCCGCAATCCGTATGTCTCTGTTTCAAGCTCTATACGGTCGACCACCTCCATCCTTGATAAACTACACCCCGGGTTCTTCTTCCATCCCAGCCGTGGATCTGTCACTACAACAGAGGCAAATACTGTTAACCAAGCTTAAACATACCCTACAACAAACAAGGCAACGAATGATGGCTCAGGCAAACAAAGATCGAAAGGATGTTACCTTTGAAGTAGGGGACTTGGTTCTTCTGCACCTCCGACCGTACCGTCAACAGAGCGTGGTTCGTCGCCCCTCACAGAAACTCTCCAAGCGTTTCTTTGGGCCCTTCAAGATTCTCCGTCAGATCGGGAAGGTGGCCTATAAACTGGAGATATTCACCCGGTGTTCCACGTCTCCTTATTACGAAAATACTACGGTGACAACGCCTCACTTCATTTTCAAGGACTTCCACTAATGCATGGAGACGAGGAGGGTGTTCAAGAACTCACCCACACAACAGCAAATGAACAGCCTTTAGCTTTGATAGAAGAAGAAAAATTATTCGGAGTTTCTGAGACTCCCACCGAAACAACAGTAACCCCTTTAGTTCAGAATATGGACTCAAACGCATCTAAAGTGGCTTCAGTTGGCTTTCAGGAGCGTAAGTCTCAAGTTTCACGCGTTTTCTCTCTCCCCCAACACCAATCTGATCCGTCGAATGCTCTTGCAAAATCCCAAGGAGTTGATCATGCCATGCTTACGGGGCCCACCACTGACTTATCTCTCCATTCAAGTCAATCTGGAGCGTCAATCTCGCGCGCGAAATCCCACGAAGCTGACCATGCCATTATTACGGGGCCCACCACTGAATTCTCTCTCCATTCGAGTGAATCTGGAGCGTCCATCTCGCTGCGGATTCCAAGGGTCCTGCACACTCCACTGACGTGCACCCTCCCCTAGACGCGGCTCCTCTCGCGTGTTCCCACACGCCCAGTCAAGAACCGTTGGATGGCCAACGGACATTCACGAATGCATCTCAGCCATTCGTTCAAACTGCACTCTGCGTTCCAGCTGGCTCTCACTCCCCAGGCACATGCCATTTCCCTCCGTATGATCCCACAGCCAATCCATCTCAACCGTCTACTCAACCCACGATCCCCGTGCGCACCACCAGGCCTCTCTCATGCAGCCATGTGGCACCGACTATACCTTCCAACCTTGTGGACAAGGTTTTTTTCCAACCGGGGGGTAATGTTGGGCCTCAACAGATGAAGCCCAAAAGAACAAAAAAACTTCCAGTTTAGTTTAAAGATTTTGTGTAATTTTTAATTCTTGGGTAATTTTATATTTTTCTGATCCTTTGCCAAGTGTAAGGCTTAGATTTCCTTTTCATCTTTATTGATGACTACTTAAGGTTGTCTTCTATTTTCTCTAAGATATATGAATGAAGTGGTAATTTTCTTGCCTTAGTCCAGTAGTAGTTTGCTCTAAACCCTAGCAGCCTATCATGAAAACTTAAAACCATCAATATTTATGTGTATCTATTATAATTATGGTATATAGATATTTAGTATATTTTACTATATAAATAATTTTTAAAGAATTTTAATGTAATGTAAACTCTTCTATGTTTGCCAGTCAAGTTTCACAACCTTAGACATGTCTATGTAATATGTAAGAAATGAAGTATTTATTGTTATATCTCAGGTGGTCAAACTGCTTTAGCATTAAGATTACTTCTGGCTACTTTTTCATCAAAGATCTCTGCAGATATTAACCGCCCTTTTGGTGATGAGGTAGCTAGTTAATTTCAAAGTATTTTATATTTGTACTACTTGCGAGTAGAACTCTTGTTGACAAAAAATTATGTGTAATGCAGTTTCGGGCTGCTCGAAAAGCTTCTGAGGAAGTTGGTGCACAAATAGTTTTGGGAGATCGGCCAATTGAAATAACAGTATGTACTATAAAGCCTGATAAGTAAATGTTAACTTTTAAACTAATGAGAAAAAATTTTGTCTTTTTCTTGATTTTACTCTTTTTTCTCTTAATTGTTTTCACTACTTTTATAATATAATGCTTCTGTGCTAAATAGAAATTGTCTTTGTGATTCATGTTTATTTCTTTATTGTTTCTATTCTAGTATTATGGTCTGAATGCAACAAGTTTTGTCAATTTTTTTATTATTATAATTCTAATCATTATTATTATTATTAACTTGTTTGTACAAATTACAAAAATAGTATCTGCTTTACTAGTAATTGTCATACATTCATAACTGATGAATGGAACCTAATTAGATGATTGATTATTTATGTCGCTTCTTTAACAATATATATTTGGTATTTATGTAAAAATATATATTCTTTTATAATTTTCTATGTAGATCATATCATACCTATTTTTTTTTTTATTAAAAAAGTTGTATCTCTACCTATATCGTATCCATATCAATGTACATGCATTTTAGATTATGCAACATGTACCGATGAATATAAATCTTCAAAGGAAATACATTAGCTCATTAGTTGAGATTTTTGTCAACCACACACCTTATATGAATTACAAGAAGACACAATAACGAGTCCACTAGTGCAGCTACTGTTTATTAGAATAGCTAATTAGTTCTTATTAGTAAGTCCATATATATGGTTTATTTTATGTGGTTAATTAGTGTAATGGTATTTCTAATTGCATGTTTGTTACGAGTCAATATGCATTCTGAATTTCTATGATGGCTCCGCTACATGCTACAATATATATATATATATATACATACTCTTCTATATATGATCAGATTCGTATATGAGAATCATTTTTTTGATGGTATTAGAGCTCTGCTGTGGTCTCATGTGAGATTTTTCCTAATGGATTTAAGGTATTGAACCAAATGGCTCTTGGATATCTTTGTTCTCCGCTTGACTAGTTTAACTCCTATACTAAAATCAAACCATGCATTATGAGTCAAATGAGAGTTGATTTCTTTACTAACTACTGTGTCTCACAGAATTTGACATTGGTTCTGGCTAAAAAAGTGGATGGACTTTATTGCTTATTTGGTTGGAAAGCCAGCTACATTGAACCCTAAATCCAATAGCCTTTATCCCTCCTGTTTCTCCCTATCCTTAGCCTTGTGGCGTCTTTGCATATGGTATCTTTCATTTCCTACCTTATACTACTGGTCACAAATGTGCTTCACAAATTTTGAATTACCACATCTTAAGATTTGAGTTCATTTTTGAGCTACATCTCATGGTCACAGGTACTTTCTTATCATTTTGGATGGTCACAAGTCTGAAGTTTAAAACCATATTCAAATTTTCACTTTCTTAGTTGAAACCCAATTTGATACCAAAACTTATGGCCCTCTTAATTGCTCACTACTGGCCTCATTAATAGAATACTTATTCCCGTTTTTTTTTATTGTAAATCACCATTTGGGCTTTCGAATGACTGTTCACTACATCTCATTATGTGGTCTGAGTCTTTAGGTGCATATGCTCTGCCTGGACACCTCTTGGTTCTTCACTCAAAATTTCATCCTTAAGCTTGTGTGCTTTACATGAGTTTATTCTATTAACATGGTTTTATGTTTTTATATATTCTCAATATGAGATTGAGGTCTCTCGAAATCTCACCTTTCATGAACAAGTAATTCCTTGTCCTTTCCATGCACATGCTTAACCCTATATTCATGCTCTAGCTACAATTAGTTAGCTTAATTATTAATTATTGTTATTTTGTTACCTCACATAGTGGTTTACAATCAGTGTCACTATCTATTTAATATATAACGTCATGTTTAAGATGAGAGGTATTCTTGTATTGAAAAATGCGTTATATGCTGGTGCAACTGCATACTGCTATATATATTTGTACTCTAGTATTAGATTCAATTTTGAGAATTAATCATTTTTTATCTTCCCCAATTAGAATGTCTAGAATTAATTTGATATATTTATTTCAAACCATGTGAAAGAAAACTAGATGAATCTGTATATATGTTCTAATTAAAAAACTGTGCCTTCCTTATCTATAATTTGTCTTGCAGCTTCAAAGAGCATGGAAAGCCATGAAATGGACTGAGAAACTAAGTTTAGTGACATCAGTTATTCGTGGGATAGCATCTTCATCAAACATTTCCACAAATAAGCTCAAGGTTGCTTCTCTAAACAAGATATATATGGCAATTTTAATTTGTATTTGTATTATATTTCCTTGCTAAGTATTTTAAATTTTAGCTTATTATTTTCATGTGTATATTAATTTTGCGTTATCGGCCTCCATATTCTACAAACCTTGCCAATTCAATACTCTCGTTGAGTTTGACCACATTATTTCCTTGAATTTCTACATATATATGACTATATGTGGTGTGTAGCAAGAGTTTATTTTAAGTATTAGTAAAATATGAGGGGTGCACGTTCTCAATATTGATCCTATGTTGTTGTGCAATATTTACACACATATAAAGATGAAGTGACTGACAAGTGTGTGTGAGGAAGAGAGACAAGGGGGAAGATGCATAATTAACTATAATATTGTGTGACGTATGCCAAAGTTTGCAATATAGTAGTTATTTGAAACTAGTTATTTGAAACTAGTTATTTATAACTATATAAATCTTGTTATTCGCAGGAAGCAAGCTCAGATGATGGCACATTTCAACTTTATGAGCAACTGAGCTTCTCTTATCCATCCCTATTGCCACCTCTAATACATGAACGAGATATTGTATGTTTTTTCCTTTTTGATTTCTCTTTACTTTCAGAGAAAGGAACACAAATGCCCTTCAATATTTCCAAATATTTCCATTCCTTATCATCAGAAGTTTTGATAACGAAACCAACTTAAAAATGTGGGGAGAAAATAAAGAAGTTCCTGCATAAACAGATATATTCCATTCAAATATTGCATGTATGCGTCACTAACCGTCACTAAAAATTGGATTACACTTCTAGTATTCTTTATTTGCATGTGATTGATCCTACAAGTAGTGAACAAATGGTGGTTTTTTGCAGTATCTTGCATGGTCATTGAAGCGGAGCAAAGCTGTGAATAATAGTAAAAGGGTGGTGGGTGTCATCGGAAAAGGTCACATGAATGGTGTAATATATGCCCTGTTATGTGATACAGGGAATTTGAGGTTTCGAGACCTCGTAGGAAAAAATTCTTATGATAAGGTTTCTGACAGTTGGATTGAGGGCCTAATCAAGAGTTTAGTGAGGGACACGGTCATTGGTATCATTTTATGGGCTTTGTATGAGCTAATAAATGGTCGAATATAAAAGTCAATTTAGCTTTTTATTTCGGCCAAAACAACAGAACTCTCATGATTCTTTATATTGTAGAATGAATAAAAAAAAGAAAGAAAACTCATGATTCAAGAACAATTTAAACACTACCAAAAACAAAGAACAATTTAAAGATTTCATAGGAATTTCCTTGTTTTAAGAAGAAAAATAAAAATCAAGAGTTTAGTGAGGGACACGGTCATTGGTATTGTTTTATGGGTCTTATATGAGCTAATAAATGGCCGAACATAAAAGCCAATTTAGCTTTTCCTTTCGGCCAGAACAGAACTCATGATTCTTTATATTGTAGAATGAATAAAAAAGAAAAGAAAGAACTCATGATTCAAGAACAATTTAAACACTACCAAAAAAAGAACAATTTAAAGATTTCATAGGAATTTCCTTGTTTAAAGAAGAAAAATTAAAAGAGGGAGAGTGCAAAAGATATGTACAAATTAAGATGTTAGTTGTAAATCATGTGGATTTAGCTCATCTTAAGTGCTTTTTTTTATAATGACGTATATTATATTAATCGATTTATAATTAGATATATGTAAGTATAATTAATTAATTAATGATTTATGTTGAGCTTTAGGTAGTGTTTAGTTAAGAAAATTATTCTAATTTTATGATAAAAGTTTTTTATTTGTTTTTTAAAATTTTTATTTCCTAAATTAGATAGAAAAATTCATGAAAAACTTATCCACTTTTCAACTTTTTTGAAAAACTTCTTTAAAGATTTTTTTGTTTTTATTAAAAAATATAAAATTTGATTTTCAATTTTCTATAAGTTTTTTTTAATATTTTGTAAACAAACACCTTTGTTATTTTTCCAACTTTTTCAAGAATAATTTTTTATTTTTCTTAAAAAACTTACAAACTAAACACCACCTTAACCTTTAAATACTTTCTTGAACGTGGAGTTTTTCCATCTTGCACAAAGCGGGTACTTCAAAATGCATAAATAAAAGGATAGAAAAAGATGATGGCGAAGGAATATAATGTATAACTAATACGTAGCATTGCACTAAACATACAACAATGAGAATTTTATTGGTTCGAACCACAGTCCAGTGAAACATATTCAGTTACCCTCTTACTGAATTAATTAATTGAATTCCATTAATGTTCATTAATATTTAATTATTGATCTGAGCCTGATATAGATAATTGTCTAATGGGGGATACCTCCCATGAGTATTTTATGACATCGGATTTCCCACATGTAGAACCCCCTATAGCAGATCTCCCTGACTTGAGTTGGTAATGACCGGAGCAGGTAAAGCATGCTAGACATGCTTGAGACATACTGACTACATACATGTAAATGATGTCAGGAATGTCTGCGATTGTGTCAGCTTTATCTGTTTTTAACAGAATTCGTATTGACACACGCCATGCAAGACGTCCCCACCACCCCAGTCCATAAATACGAGATATTTACTCCTTATTAAAGTACATTTGCCAACAACGCTTAAGCTTCAATATGAACTATAACATCCCGTAAATTTGATTTAATTATCGATGACTAGTGTAGATTAATAAATAAATTATTTAAAATTAAAACTTGAATTTTCAAAATTATTATAAATTAATTTACCATTAATTAAGGTGGTGGAATTAATTAAATTAGGTGTAATTGTTAAAGTTTAAAATTAAGATAAATAAATGATGGTAAATTTTAATTTACCAAGAGTTAAAAGTAAAAGTTAATAAAGGATATAAAAGAAAATGGGAAAGGAAAAAATGACCATATTGCCCTTATGATAATAAAACAAAAGCCAACCTCTTCTTCCTCTCCATGAAAATTCATGCGTGAATGGGTAGAGAATGGGTTCTTCATTTTTCCTCCGTTGGCATAACTTTGAGCTCCAAATTGAGGGACCAATCGGTGCCGGGACTTGAAATCAATTTCACTTTTGAGATCGTGGCTTCAAGCTTTCGAACCAAGGGTCGAAAGGTCGTTCAACACAATAGAACTTGAAAACGAGGGTCGGAAGTGGAAACGTGTTTTGGTGGACTTTGGAAGGAATTGGCAATTGATTTGAAGATTCGAAAGTTCGGAGTCGAGGTAAGGGGGTGTGTTAGGTTAAGATTAGTATAGAAATTTATTTGCGCCATTGGCGTATAAGAAAAAGGATATGTTGTAGTCGTTGTTAGTTGGTTTGATTAATTTTAAAGATTTTGACAAAGTTTGTTTGAAGCATGGAGTCTAGATTAAATTAACAATGAGAGGAGTAAGAATAAAATGTGAATAATAGTGAGGAATGGTTTATGTGAAACGGTTTGTATGAAGTATAGATAGTGGCGGATATTGAAAATTGGGATGATAGATGAAATAATGAACCGATACATAATTAATTGCATTATCTATGAATAAATTGTGAAACTATAAAATAAATTATGTTGGACAACTTGGGCACAGAAAATAATATGACAGACTATAAAAGTATAAGTGTGTAAGTAACTGATCACGATATAGAAGATAATCTAATTGATTTATATGCATGTACATAAACATATAGATATGAAGTAGATGAGTGAGGGACAAATAACGAGAAATATGATAATTTGTGATTGATAATGTATAAACGATATTGGTGAGATAATGAGACTATGTGAATAGATGTGAAGTTATAAATTATAGTGAATGATTTTGATAAGAAATTAATGTAGATGAAGTTTGTAATGAAATGGTGATGATTAAACATGAACAAAATTATGCAACATTGAAAGGTGGTTTATAATACTAATTGTTTTTGAAGGTTGATAATTATGATGCGATGATATATAAGTATAATGATCCAATATGAATTAATGATTATGATGATAAAAATCAAATGATCTAATATGATTAGAATTATGTAAATATTAATGGTAATGAACAATATGATTGATGTTGATAGTTATTGGTGAATTGATGGTTGCAATGACATGATAATTATTAGTAATGTGATGGTTAAAGATGAGGCGTTGTATTTGGGGTCAGGTCTGTGTAGCCACCCTAGTGGAGATTCATGGGCTAGGTTTGTATGGCCGCCCTGAATAATTAAAAGACTGGGTTTTTATGCCATTTAAATCAGAAAATTAAAGAAAGTAATTGAACTTTTGTGGTTATGTGGTATGGGACGGCCGACGGTATGTTTCTCCTCTTGCTTTTGGCTCCCTTGGTCAAGCAGGACCTAATTGAGCTACCAGTGGTCAAGTAGGACCTAGTGATTGAGGCGGAGAGCCAAGTCAGGCTCGGTGAACCAAGCCAGGTTCACAAGGTGCCAAGTAGGACCCTCAGCTAAAGGTCGATCCTTTTAGTATTCAGATACTAGGACGTCATATTATTTGTTTAAGAGTCAATTATGTTTTACATGTCTTGACTTGAGATGATATATATTGGTGTTTATGTGATGATTTGAATTATTGAAATGAATTAAAGCCTATGTTGTAAATGATTTCATGTTCGACAAGATATGTTTATATATTTATATATGATGTGTTATGCGGAATGGAATGAATAATTTGTAATGGCGTGTGTCGATGATTTTAATATGATTAATTAATATGATTGTGGAATGATATATATATATATATGACCAAGTTAGTGTGGCGGGTGAAAACACGAAATGATGATGATCTGATAATATTTAAATAATGGTGAGATTATGATGATTAATTTAATGATCAGCCTAAGGTTGTTTCGGATTAGTGGGGAGATTGAAATATTTGAACTGTTATTAATTATAGGGAAAAGAAAAGCAAGGCGATTAGAGTGGTCGGTGAAGGTATGATATGAGAGAAAAATAATAATAAATAATGCTTTTGACTAGGAAGGTAGCTAGATTATGCTTTTCCTAGTGTGTGTTTATTCTTTTCTATGTTAATTCTTAATTTCAGTCACCCACCCCCTTTTTGTAGTGGTTTTAAGTGACTGATAACAGGTTTTAATGGACACTGCGGAGGCATGCACTAAATGGGCCAAGTTGGAGTCAATGCCAAGAAAGGAATTGGTGACTACGTAATTTGTTATGGTAGTGAATCTTGAAAATATTAATGACTTGTTGTAGTATGTAAAACCTTATAATTAATTGAGTGTTATGAGCTGAGTTGAAATTATGGCGATGAGAACTGATATTATTCATTGTTCTGTCTTAGTTTGGATTGCAAGAATGATATTTAATAATCATGTGTGAAAGAATAGCAATAGTATTTGATGATTTGAACACATGGAATTAATAAGTATAATGCTTAAGTGTAAGCATTTGGCACGGAGCCATTCTTTTGATCAAAGCATGTTACTAGATATTATGATTATATGTTTGGCATTAAGGCATGTGTGATTGAATTGTGAGGACTGATGATGGGCAGGCAATTGCTTATGTGTGTGGCATGTATTTTAGTATGAATGTGTACGTGTATGATGAATAATGATGAGATTGATGAATCCATAGTTATGGAATAACATTATGCATGTTAAGTGTGAAACAAGCTAAATAAGGAACTGGATAGGTGATTTGGAGATCTGATGAGTTTAGGGACCCCTGGAATGGACTAATAGGTTCCCTACGTTGTTTATAACTTGTGTATATAGGTCTTACCAAGTTTGAAGTCAATTTGATAGGTTTAGTGCATTTGTTTGCAATACTTCTGGTTTAAATGTATTTTTCCGTATATCTTAAACATATGATGGAATTTTGACGAACGGACTATACCAACAGTTTTAGAATGGTGAAAACACATGGCCCATAAAGTTTCATGGCAACAAAGCTAAAACAGGCCATTTAGGTAGGCCAGAAGTTGACCAAAACATAAAAATCTACATAATTATTGTTGTTGCTGATGTATTTAAGTTAAATAAGTTGTTGTTGCTGTATTTTAAAGTTTGTTATTGTATTTTAAAGTCTGTTGTTGTATTTTAAAGTTTATTATTGTATTTCAAAGTCTATTGTTGTATTTTAAAGTTTGTTGTTGTATTTTAAAGTCTGTTACTATATTTCAAAGTCTATTGCTGCATTTTAAAGTTTGTTACTGTATTTAAATTAAATAGGTTATTGTTTCTATTTTATTTAAAATTTGCTGTTGTATTTTAATTAATTTTGTTGTTGTTGCTATTTTCCAAAGTCTATTAATGTATTTTAACTAAATATATTGTTGTTTCTCCATTATCTCAAGGTCTGTTACTGGATTCTAATAAATTTTGTCATTGTTTCTGATTAATTCAAAGTCTATTCTAATTTATTAAGATGATTCTCATTTATTAAAAATTACTTCCGTTGTACGTTCTTGTTAATGTACCATTTGGTAAAAATCTAAGACGCCGAGAATCCTAAGAGTTGGCCATGAATGTACTTTATTAATAAAACATGAAAATTTTGTCTTGAAATTTTCCTAATATTTAGTGTTACAGTTAGGGGGACGTTACATGAACTTATCCGGTATTAACTTAAGGGTCAGAGTATCTTTGCAAGTGACACTCTATTTCACCCTTCAATGTGAGATACTAATTTGTTGGCTGAATCTAATTTTTCTTCTTTTTTCTATGCCCACGTGCCACCACATATTGTATCAAGCTATTGCCCTGTTTGCATTATTGATGGCCTTTTTGATCTCATTCGTCTTCTGGAATCATTACAAGACTCTTACATCTTCACTGGACTAAAAGAGATAATAGAAGATCCTCATTAGATCAATGTAACAAATAAACAGAGGGAGACGTGATATCCCTATTGGAAATTATGTCCCTTATATCAGATATATCATTAGCACGTCCAGTAAGACCCCTTAAAGATATTCCCACTACCATATTCGTAAACATGGACATTGCGCATCGACAATTCCCGACCTTAGAGGGTCGGGTGCGGGACATAACATACTTGGAACCTAGGCATCTAGCTTATGACATCAGCTTGGCTGACAACACAGTGTCTACCAACCAAAGCTCAAGATGTGTTGTAGTCCTAACCCAACTAGATGCTTATAACTAGGGATGGCAAAATGGGCTAGTCCACCAGGCCTTGGCCTTCCCTGCCAAAGTCTGCCAAAAAGCTAGCCAGGATGGCCTGCCAAAGCCAAAATTATGTGCCCTTTTGTAAAAGATGGCAGGTTAATGGACTGGACCGCCAAGTTTTTAAAAAAAGTGTGAAATTAAGATAAAAATCTAAAAATAATTTTAAAAAAATAAAGATACTATTAAATAGTGTTGTTAGAACCCGGCCAGACCGGTCGGTCAGATCGAGAATCGGAGCCTCAACTGGTCAAAACTGGGAAAATCGGTGAAAAAACCAGTTTGCAATATAATTTTTTTATATTTTAGAAATTCTTTTATAAAACCGCACTAATAGATTCTGTATGCCAAATAAAATTGACATCTCTTTTTATTTTACTTGATTTGGAGTAGTATGTTTTTAGACCTTTTAAGTATGTTGTAGTAGAATGTGTACTATTTTAAAGCTTTCTTACTAATGTAATATTTTAATTCTAATGCATTTATTGAATTTATTTTATAAATAGTATATTGTTTTTGATCTAATTGACTATTATTTACTATATGAAATAATAATAACAATTTATTATTATTGCTTCAACCACCGATTCAACTAGTGGCCCTTGAACTAGTGCCTTCACCGGTTCATTGATCGGTCCGGTCATGAAAACATTACTATTAAAAGAAATATGCAAATAGTAAGAGATGTCACTTTTTTAATTAAAAATGATATATTTTAATAAAATAAAGTATAAATTATTTTAGTATTAATATTTATAATTTTTTTCTTTGGCGGGAGCCCATTTGGCTAGCCCGCCCCGTCATGGTTTTGGTCCACCAAACTAGAGGGCCGGCCGTGGCAAAACGACGGGTTGAAAATTTTGTTTGTCCCTCCTTTTTTTGGTGGGCTTGGTGGGCCAGCCCACCAAGCCTTGCCCGTTTTACCGTCCTTACCCGTGACGAAATCATTCATTAGCTTAGGGAAGAATTGACAAAAATTGAGGAAAGAGCGTAAGCAACCTGAGCAACATGTAGTTGCACGTCGCCAAGACTCATAAGTGAGACCTTGCCCTTTAGCATCTCACCACGAGATGTCTATCACCCCATCATATTTTTGTAATCAAAAAATGGAATCTCTTCTAAAAAATTAATGCATAGGTTTCAACACCTTATCATCCCTAAACAAATAAGCAAGCTAAAGTTTCCAACATGGAATTAAAATTGATTTTTCAGAAAACAATGGAACCAAACGAGAAAGATTAGAGAAAATGGCTAAAAGATGCTCTTTGAGCTTATAGAACAGCTTATAAAACACCCATTGAAATGTCACCCTATAGGATTGTTTTCAGAAAAAACATGTCATTTACCTGTACAAAACTTTTTGGGCAGTAAAACAATGTAACTTAGACTTGAAGAAGACTGGAAGATATAGGAAACTCTAACTATAGGAGCTTGAAGAAATCCATGTAGAAGCTTATGAAAGCTCTAAAATCTACAAAGAAATGACCAAGTCTTTTCATGATAAAATGGTCTTAAGAAAAACCATTTTCATTGGACAAAAAATTCTCTTATACAATTCACGGCTAAAGTTCATATATGGTAAGCTTCGCTCTAGATGGTCAGGTCCATGTGTAGTAGTTAATATCTTTCCTTATGGTGTGATTAATGTAACATCCTAAAATTTAGAATTTTAGAAAAATAATTCATTAAGGATCAGTGGATAATTTCTGAGTAAAATTCTAAGTGAATTATGTCTGAGACAAGACCTTCCGAGTGAAAAATGGATAAGATACTTTCGAGTGTAGGAAGTTAAGATACTTCCGAGTGTAGGAAAGTTGAGATGATTTTGAGTGAAGAAAGGGATATAATTCCGAGTAAAATCTTTCTGGGTGAAAGAACTACTGAGTGAAGTAAAGTTAAGATGTTTCCGAGTGAAACATGACCGAGAGAATCATTTCCGAGTGAGGAAAAGCTCTGTCTGAATGACACTTTTAAGAGGCAAATCCGAGTGAAACGTCTCCGAGTGACACGTTACTAAATGAAACGTCTCCGAGTGAAACGTTTCCGAGAGAAGTACCTCTGAGCGAAGAAAAGCTTTAATTTCGAATAAGTACTTCTCGAGTTTAGATATTTCCGGGTAGTGAATTCCCGAGTGGGGAATTTTTCAGTTGAGCGTAACCTTTCCGAGTGAAGTGTCTCTGAGTGCGATACTTCCGAGAGGGATGGCACCGAGTGAGATGTTTCCAATTGGAGTAGCGTCAAGTGAGATATTTCTGATTTTCAAATGGTATGGTACCGATTGGGACATACCGAGTAAGTCCTTTCCAGGGAGACTACTTCTGGATAGAGAAAGACTTCAACTTCGAATGAGTATATTCTAAGTGAATAGTTCCCAAATAAGTAAATATCCGAGAGGTGAATTCCTTTAATTTGTGCTCGGGTCCATAATCAGAGTTGCTGAGTTTATGCTCGGGTTCGTCTTCGAGATTGTCTTCGAACCCGAGTGATCCTTTCGAGTGGAAAGATTATCGAGAGAGGACTAAACTTTGAACTCCGAGTGATCTTTTGGATGTAAGACTTTCGAGTGACGCAAGTGAAGACTTTGACTCGGGCAGAGATATATCCGAGTGAGATATGTCTGAATGAGGTATTTCCAGGTGAGATATTTCTGAGTGGGTCATTTCCGAGGAAGGAAAGCTGAGTGTTTCATGTGGAAACCCTTCCGAGTGAATTTCCTCCGAGTGAAGTAATTCTGACCGGAAGAGGCTATGATGAATCTTCTCAGAAAGATGTGCCCAGAATACCGAAACCGAGTCGGAATTAATAATTATTTCAATTATTGAGGCTTTCCATGTCACTCTATTCTTCTAAATTCTAGCAGATTCTCTTTTCTGATATTTTTCTAAGTATGGGACCCTCTCTATTTTGTCTTATCCTCTTTTCTTTAAAATATCTCATTTCTTCCTTATCATTTAATACACGTATCAGACTTCTTCAATTCGTTCACGTCTCTTTTGCATGAAGGATATATATATATATATATATATCAAATTCTATTGTTGGATTAGCTTGGAATTTGGAGCGTAAAACATCACTTCTATCCTTTTCTTTTCCAATCATTACTGGAAATTATCAAGCAAAGAAGAAATTAATCTTTACTTCTTCTCTTTCACGAAGAAACTTTGGACTGGTACAGAGCTGAAATTCCAGTCGAAATTTGTGAGCTAATATAGCTTGAAGAACTGCTGAAACTCTTTATTCCAGGTAGGGGGAGCGTTTACATTTTAAATGCATGGTTTATGAACAGATTTAGGATAATATTATTGTATTTAATAAGAAATCCTGAATATATATATATATATATATATGTTATGTGTGACATATTTGTGATATTTCTGTTCATATGATATTGATGTTAATATGTGATTGGTGATGATGATATGAATGATATTCATGAAGTTTTCATGATATATATATATGCATGTGATGCATATTGATAAAGTGTGAGATACTTATATGATGAACAAACATGAAATATGATATTGATATGTGATTGACTACTGTGTGCTATGCTTGTTGTTATATTGAGTTGAGACCCTTGGTGATGGTAATCGAGTGGTAGCCCCTGATGATGGTAATCGGGTGGTCTGTTGATGATTGATCATTATTTGGCATAGCATGTGCATTCAGACGCACACAGGACTGCAGGGAGCCTGTGATGCCGGCCCAGATGGGAGGGCGGCCTGATGATAAGGAACAAACCCTATAGTGGTTTCTTCGGATTCCACAGACGCCTTTGAGTTGGACTCAAGGCCGGTCCGTAACACCGAGTTGAGTTACCGCTGTCACTGAGAGTGACTGGTGTTACATTATGGACGCGCGGTTTGGTACTTGTAAAACGGCCGAATCAACTGGGAGCTGAGATATTATGATGTGTAAATCCCATCATTAGAGTCGGATCCACATGCATATGCATTGATATATGTTATTGAGAATAACATGATGATATGATCATTTGATGATATGAGAATTAATGAAATATGATGTGATTATGTGTTATAATTTTGATTTATTTATGGTTATGAATTGGACACTTGATCCGATTCAGTAACTGTCATTTGACATGTATATGCTCACCCCTACTGTTGTTATTTTTACAGTGGATATAGGACGCAACGATAATATATGAAGTCACTCAGCCTGCAGGGAGCATTATGTATATATATGTATGGTACATAGTGTACATAGTTATTTTGTAGAAGCCTTGGTCGGCTCCTGTGCATACCGAGTTATTATATTTATTTGTATACTTAAATGGGCTGGTCGGTTGATGTAAAAATGATAGTGTTATTATTTAATCCAAATTATGTTTTGAAATTTAAATTATTTATGAAAAATTTATTTGGATTTTTGAAATTTAATTTTAAAAATAAGGACGTTATATTTTGGTATCAGAGCAGACTTGAAAAGGTCCAAGGCCAAGGCTAAGCTACTAAATGCTATGAATTGAGTGAAATCATATCATGGTTGTTAAGTATTATAGTTGAGGAAATCAACTATAAATAAATTGCCTTCTTATCCATGAAAGGTACTAAAGTATGGTGATTATTTTCAGGATAAGAATGGCTGATCATCCAGGTATGAATGCAATGGCTGCTGCCTTCCAGCGTTTTGCTGATATTTTAGAAAGGCAGAACCAACCCCAACTGACTGACAACATGGATTCAGAATCTAGAAAGGATTTTTAATAGTATGCAGTGCACAGAAGCACAAAAAGTCGAGTATGCTGTGTTCATGCTTCGAAAAGAAGCTAAAAATTGGTGGAGAATGACTAAAGCCCGACTGATAGCTACGGGAACCGAGCTGATTTGGGAGAATTTCAAGGGATGTTTCCTTGAAAAATACTTCCCAAACACTGTCAGAAGCTGACGTTGATATTTTTACAGTCGTGATTCCGTCAAATTAGTACATTAAAATTAATTAACGTAGTACTAGGGTGTCAACCTAGGTCGTTCTCTCAAGGATCAACACAAAAATTTAGGAAAAATCAAGTCTTAAACTAATTTTTAACAATTAAAAATTAAAACTAAACAACTAAAAATTTTTACAAACATAAGTTCACTAACATACAATTGGGGGGGTTTTGATTTATTTTTATGTTGTCACAATTAAAATTAAAACAAGGTAAATAAAGGATTTAAAACAATAAATAACAAGCGATTGATTTTCTTGGAGTATTGTAAATAAATTTATCCTTGGTTCACTAAAAATAATTTATATACTTATTAATGTTAATTTCTTAGCTCAATTTGAATTGATCAACTAAGCGTCTTTTTCAATTCACAATTCCTTTACTTTCATTTAAAAATAAATATTTTAATCAAGCATCCTAATTAAGCAAAAGGAGTCAAGATCTTAAAATCTAGGAATTATTGAGCATACATAAGAACATCGCCTATATACATAATCTATTCTCAAATTATGGAATTAAGCAAACCATAATTATTAAAAGTGATTATGAAAATATTCATTAAGCATGCATATTTCCTTAATCCATTCTAATTTAAAATCTTATTTTACTCCATTTGAATAATTAAACCGATTAAGCATACAAATTCAATTAAACAAAATGGAATTAAATAAGTAGAGAATGATTATGAAGAAATAACAATAATAAAAGCATACTATATTAAAATTAATGACCTCAAAATTACATTACAACATTCTCCAAGAAAATCAATCTAGGGGTTTTAGCCCTCCATAATTACAACTACAAACAATGAAACTAACCCGGAAATGAAGAACTTGATGGAAAAATTCCAACAGAGAAGAGGAAGAACGAATGGCACCCAAGACTTAATTATCTTCTGATGAAGAATGAATGGTCCTCTGCCCCTTGCCTTGCTTCCTATTTATAGGAGCTCAAAAGCAAAGCTTATGCCTTAATTAATTTATAATGGAATGTGCACTCTTAATTTACAATTCAATGGTGCTCCATTATCATGCTTCAGTGCTCCATTATCATGCTTCAGTGCTCCATTATCAGCTTCAGTGTTGTTTCCACTTTGATAATGCATTATCTGATGTTTCCACTGATGAATCTGTGCCTGAATCGATTCATCTAGGCAAATTGGGCAATTTTACACATAGGAATCGATTCCTCAGGGGTGGGAATCGATTCCCAAGCACATGAATCGATTCATGCTTGTTTTAATCGATTCCCAGGCCTTTAAAATGCATATGAATCGATTCACAGGGGTGGGGAATCGATTCCTAGCTGTATGAATTGATTCCCAAGGTGCTTGAATCGATTCCTTGCTGTTCTTTTGTGTGGGAATCGATTCCCATATTGGTGAATCGATTCCCAGACCTGTTCTGGTGCTTTTCTCGCATTTTTGACCATTTCTTGAGTCGTGGCTTCTTTCGTTTGACCTGTGGTAATTATTTTTTAATTACAGGCTTAATCACACACTACAAAACAAGAGAAAACCAACTTTTATTAAAAATTTATCCTTAATTCATTTTAAAATTAAATATTAAATAAAGCTCAAATGATGAAAATGTGTTAAAGTGCAGTATATTACACACTAAGTGATGGCAAATTATACACATTTAAATTGAGGAATTAAGGATAAATCATGCATCATCAAATACTCCCACACTTATTCTTTTGCACTCCCGGGCAAAATCAAAATAAAAACAAGTATCACAATTTATTGAAAACATTAAGTTGAAAACAACACACAGAATTGGCATGAAATTTTAAGAATATACAGAGAAACAAGAGTTATTTAACATGCAAGATGCAGAGCATCAAGATATATATATAAAAATCATTCAAACACTTAGGCATGTGGAAATTAAATTAAACTGAAAAGAAGATCATAAGTGATAGAACCTCACAAGACATACTCTCAACTCTCAAGTGTTTAAGGTTTGTGTATACTCTCAAAACAATTCCTGAAAAACAAACAGTCTAAAAATTTGGCAAGTTTCTTAATTCCACAATCAACACAAATGCATGTATAGATCAACAGGGCTTCCACAGGGTTGTAATGTGGCCAAGGTTAAAATGGATGAAATATATATATTTATATATATACCAAAAAGAATGATGAAGCAATTAATTTTACTGGCAAACAGTGAGGGTAAAACATTTATTGTATGGTATTTGGTAAATTTTTTTTTTTATGAGATTGCATAACACTTGAAACAAGAGTTGCAATTCCTTTTTGCACACCCCCACACTTATTTGAATGCCTGTTTTGACTTGATTCCAAAGCTTCAATATATTTCTTAAGGTAGGTATATTTTTGGTTCTTCATCCATGGCTTATTTGAGCTGTAACAAGGAAACAGTTAAATAGGCTCAAAATGGCTAGCAAGAGATAATTTATTCATGGTAGGCTTATCTGGCTTAGTGGCTCAACTGAACAAAAATGCCTGTATCATTTCAAATACATTCATATGAGTTTCAAGTATCATCAAGAAACAAGACAAAAATTAAGATGTAAGCTTTCAGGAATTAATCACACATGAAAGGTTTAAGATGGTTTAAAGTGATCCATCAAATTTTAAGGCTCAAAATTCTCACAAGGTATAATTCCATCATATATGATCATTTCTCAATTATCATGTCATTCTCAACATACCAAAAAATGTTTAAGTTCAAATTATAACATATCATTAATCTCATATCAGACATGAAAGAATTTACTTGTTACTCATGCATATCTTAAAATTCCAATAAAACGTGCCTTTTTAAAACAAAAACACACACAAAATCTTTTATTTTATTATTTTTTTTAATTTTTAATTTTTTTTTTATCAAAAAAAAAATTAATCACACAAAAAACACACACAATAACACATAAATGATCCCACCCCCACACTTAAATCATACATTGTCCTCAATGTAAGACAGAGCATACAAAATAGACAATATAATGAAAAAGTAAAGAGATGGGTAAGAAAAAACTCCCTCAAGGGGGATCAAGAAGTGGTTCCCCCAAAGCATGTTCCTCCATTGTAACATCCACAAGTGAAGGATTTTCATGAAATGGCTTCAAACGTTGTCCATTAACCTTGAAGCTTTTGTTGGAGTTTTCACTTTTTATTTCCACAGCTCCATGGGGAAATACATTCGTAGCAATGAAAGGTCCTTCCCATTTGGAGCGCAATTTTTTGGCCATCAGTTTCAACCGGGAATTAAACAGTAGCACTTTCTGTCCAGCAGTAAAATCCTTTCTAGCTATTGAGCTATCATGGAATTTCTTTGTTTTCTCCTTATAGAACCTCGAGTTCTCATAAGCTGCCAAACGGATCTCATCAAGCTCATTCAGTTGTAATTTTCTTTCCTCACCTGCTTGATCAAGTGCTAAGTTACAAGCTTTTACAGCCCAATAAGCACGATGCTCAATCTCCACTGGAAGATGACATGCTTTACCAAAAACAATTCTATAGGGAGACATTCCTATAGGTGCCTTAAAAGCTGTTCTATGTGCCCAAAGAGCATCATCCAATTTCCTGCTCCAATCCTTTTTGTTAGGCTGTACTATCTTCTCCAGGATTCTTTTGATTTCTCTGTTAGAGACTTTTGCTTGTCCATTGGTTTGGGGATGATATGGAGTAGAGACTCTATGAACAACTCCATACTTCCTGAGCATAGCTTGCATGGTCCTGTTGCAGAAATATGTTCCTTGATCACTAATGATTGCTCTCGAAATGCCAAACCTGCAAAGGATTTGAGATCTAACAAAATCCACAACAACTCGAGCATCATTAGTTCTGGTGGCTTTAGCTTCCACCCATTTAGAAACATAATCAACAGCCAATAAAATGTAAGTAAAACCAAAGGATGGAGGAAATGGACCCATAAAATCAATGCCCCAAACATCAAATACTTCACAAAACAACATTGGTTGCTGAGGCATCTGTTGTCTCCATGTGGTAGCATTACTAGCTCTTTGGCATTTATCACAGGTGTTACAAATTCTCCATGCATCCTTAAAAATTGTGGGCCAATATAAACCAGAATCCAACACTTTTCTTGCTGTTCTTTGTGGACCAAAATGTCCACCAACTGGTGAAGCATGGCAGAATCGAAGAACTGATTCTATTTCATGATCGGGAATGCATCTTCGAATCACCTGATCATTACACAATTTCCACAAATACGGGTCATCCCAAATATAATACTTTGCATCACTTTTTAATTTTGAAATTTGGTTTCTGGATGCACATGGTGGAAAAACAGAAGCAACAAGATAATTTACAATGTTAGCAAACCAAGGTGAATCAAAAGAGTTAGAAATACTCATGAGGTGTTCATCGGGAAAATGGTCCCGAATAGGTGCCGAATCAGGAGCATTCTCAATTCTGCTTAAATGGTCTGCCACGAGGTTTTGTGTTCCACTTCTGTCACGAATTTCCAAGTCAAACTCTTGGAGCAAGAGCATCCAACGAATTAATCTTGGCTTGGACTCACCTTTCTTCAACAAGTACTTCAGAGCTGCATGGTCAGTAAAGACAACTACTCGAGAACCGAGTAGGTAAGATCTGAACTTATCTAATGCAAAAACAATGGCTAAGAGCTCTTTTTCAGTGGTAGTGTAATTTACCTGAGCAACATCTAAAGTTTTAGATGCATAGTAGATGACCCTAGGATGTTTGTCAATCTTTTCACCAAGGACGGCTCCCAATGCATAATTAGAGGCATCACACATCAACTCAAATGGAGCTGTCCAAACAGGTGCTTGGATTATTGGGGTTGTTGTCAATGCTTGCTTGAGGCAATTAAAAGCCTCCTTACACTTTTCATCAAATTCAAATGCCACATCCTTTTGAAGCAGACTGGATAGTGGCCTAGCCTTCTTGCTGAAATCTTTTATGAATCTTCTGTAGAATCCTGCATGACCAAGAAAAGAACGAACCTCTCAAACACAAGAGGGGTAAGGCAAATGTGATATAACTTCTACCTTGGCAGGATCTACCT
Organism: Clitoria ternatea; assembly: GCA_037962975.1. Lineage (NCBI taxonomy): Eukaryota > Viridiplantae > Streptophyta > Magnoliopsida > Fabales > Fabaceae > Clitoria > Clitoria ternatea. The sequence goes on along the minus strand of CM075674.1, from coordinate 98,553,164 downwards.
CAATTCCTTTTTCAGAGATTACATGCCCTAAAACTATTCCTTGTTTTACCATAAAATGACATTTTTCATAGTTCAAAACAAGGTTAGTTTCAATACATCTGTTTAAAACTTTATCAAGACTATCAAGGCATGCATTAAATGAAGATCCATAGACAGTAAAATCATCCATAAACACCTCTATGCAATTTTCAATGAAGTCATGAAAAATACTTATCATGCATCTTTGGAAAGTTCCAGGGGCATTGCATAGGCCAAATGGCATTCTCCTATAAGCAAATGTGCCAAAGGGACAGGTGAATGTGGTCTTATCTTGATCCTCAGGTGCAATGTGAATCTGAAAATATCCAGAGAATCCATCAAGAAAATAGTAGTGAGACTTACCTGCGAGACGCTCAAGCATTTGGTCAATGAAGGGTAAAGGAAAATGGTCCTTCTTGGTTGCTTGGTTAAGTCTCCTGTAATCAATGCAGACTCTCCAACTATTCTGCACTCTAGTTGGGATCAACTCATTCTTCTCATTCTTCACAACGGTGATCCCTGTTTTCTTAGGAACCACTTGAATTGGACTCACCCATTCACTGTCAGAGATAGGATAAATGATTCCTGCTTGTAAAAGCTTGGTAATTTCCTTCTTAACAACATCAAGGATTACAGGGTTGAGTCTCCTCTGGGGCTGTCTTACTGCTTTAGTATTTTCCTCCAGAAATATTCTATGCATGCACATGGATGGGCTAATTCCAGGAATATCTGCCAATGTCCAGCCTATAGCCTTCTTGTGTCTTTTCAATACCTGCAACAATTTTTCTTCTTGATTTTCATCAAGAGAAGTGGAAATTATCACCGGGAGCTGTTCATCATCCCCTAAGTATACATACTTGAGGTTCTCAGGTAGAGGTTTTAACTCTAATTTGGGTGCCTGCAAAACAGATGGAACTAACAAAGTAGATTTGGATTCTGCAGTTTGTACTTCGAAAATTTTGTTAGAGTTTTCTTGAAATCCTGCATTCAGCTCCTTATGGTTAACAGGTATATCTAAAGACTCTAAATCAGAAATTATGTATTTATCAATCTCAGCACAAATATCACAACTTCCAGAATCATTGCATGCAAAACATTTGTTTGAATCATCTATGCATTCCAAATCAACATTAGAAAAATGTTCAAAAACTAGTTCATCAATAATGTCAATTTGGAAAACAGAATGATTTTCTGCTGGGTATTTCATGGCATCAAGAATATTAAATTGAACTCTTGTGTCACCAAATTCCATAGAGAGAGTTCCAGAATGAACATCTATTTTGGTTCGGGCTGTTTTCAAAAATGGTCTTCCCAATATGATAGGAACAGGAATTTGAGGCATACCTTCTTCCATATCAAGTATGAAAAAGTCAGCAGGGAAAACAAGTTGTTCTACCTGAACCAAAACATCCTCTATAACTCCAGCAGGATAAGCAGTGCTCCTATTGGCTAGCTGAATTACTACACCAGTAGGTTGTAAATTTCCAAGAGACAAAGATTTAAAAACAGACATAGGCATAACATTTATTGAAGCTCCTAAATCTAACATACAATTTTCAAATTTGTTATTGCCTATGATACAGGGTATAGAAAACGTACCTGGATCCTTGCATTTCTCAGGGATATTTTCCTTACCAAGCAGTGCAGATACATTCCTTCCCATACTTATCCTTTCATTGCCCTTGAGTCTCCTTTTGTGAGTACACAACTCCTTCAGAAATTTGGCATACTTGGGAATTTGCTTGATTGCATCAAGAAGAGGTATATTCACTTCTACTTTCCGAAAAGTATCCAAGATTTCTTTATCAACTTCTTCCATCTTCTTGCTTGGAATTGCTTTGGGTGGGAAAGGAAGAGGGATATGAGGTGGGATTTGAGGTGATTGCATCTCAGACTTGCTTGTGCTTGAAGAAGGTACATCATTCTCAACTGTTATGGGCACATCTGTTTGTTTCTCAGGTTCCTTGGGTATGGGTACTTCAAGGTTCTTACCTGATCTTAACTGAATTGCGCTCACATTTCTTAGATTCGCAGCTGGTTGAGATGGTAACTTATCAGAGTTTTGAGATTGTAGCTGGCTTAATGATGAAGCTAGTTGCCCAATTTGGTTGCTTAAACTCTGGATGGTAGCATCATTCCTCTATTGATATTCTAAGTTCTGTGCAGCCATTTGTTTCACCAGATCCTCCAAAGAAGGGCCACTTGTGGGTGGTTGAGGTGTCGGTCTTTGGAAGGTTGGTGCATTATTTTGAAATGGAGGTTGAGGATTTTGTTGTTGGTTTCCCCATCTCAAATTTGGATGGTTCCTCCAACCTGGATTGTATCTATTGGTGGAAAGGTCATGGTTTTGTGGTGGTGGAGGTCTATCATGGTAGATGTTAGCTGCATAGGCTTGGGGACTATTATTATCCTTTTCTTGTAGAGAAGGACAACAATCAGTGGGGTGCTCTTGTGAAGAGCAGATGCCACATACTTTAGCAGTCATGGATTTTTGATTTACTGCTAATTGTGTGACCAGAGTGATGAGAGCATCAAGTTTGCTCTCCAATTTAATTCCAGATGAACTAGAATTGGAATCAAACATGGGTTTGAAAGAATCATTTCTCACACCAAATTATTGAGAGTTAGATGCCATCTTCTCAATCAGATTTCTTGCTTCAGCAGCAGTCATATCTCCTAAAGCTCCTCCACTTACCGCATCAATCATGTTGCGATCAACGTGGTGTAAACCTTCATAGAAGTACTGAAGAAGAAGTTGTTCAGAAATTTGGTGGTGAGGGCAACTTGCACAGAGTTTCTTAAATCTCTCCCAATATTCATAAAGACTTTCTCCAGAGAATTGCCTAATGCCAGATATATCCTTACGGATTACAGTTGTTCTAGAGGCAGGAAAGAATTTTTCCAAGAACATTTTCTTTAAGTCATTCCAACTTGTGATTGATCTTGGAGCAAGGTAGTACAACCAATCCTTAGCAACACCCTCTAAAGAATGAGGAAATGCTTTAAGATAGACATGGTCTTCTTGAACGTTTTGGGGTTTCATTGTGGAACACACAATGTGGAATTCTTTGAGGTATTTGTGCGGATCTTCACCCGCAAGACCATGAAACTTAGGCAACAAGTGTATAAGTCCGGTCTTAAGAATAAAAGGGACATCCTCATCAGGATATTGAATACACAAACTTTCGTAAGTGAATTCAGGAGCAGCTAGTTCTCTAAGAGTTCTCTCACGAGGTTCAGCCATATCAGAAAAACTAGCAGTAGTACTTTCAACAGATTCAGAAAAAATACTATCACTATCAATATCAACAAAGTTATTATTAAATCTAGCTTCTCTAATTAACCTATGAAAAGTTCTTTCAATTTCAGGATCAAATGAATATAAATGCTCAAAAGTTCTTCTAGTCATACATAGCATACAACAAGATATTTGATCATCATGAGCAATAAATCATAAGAATCCTAAATCATGCAAAAGAAATAAAATAAACAAACAAACAAACAAAAGAAATTTTTTTTTTAATTATTAAATAAAAAAATTAATTTAAAACAAGTGTTTTTCCTAAAGATCGTTGATCCCCGGCTGCGGCGCCAAAATTTGACGTTGATATTTTTACAGTCGTGATTCTGTCAAATTAGTACATTAAAATTAATTAACGTAGTACTAGGGTGTCAACCTAGGTCGTTCTCTCAAGGATCAACACAAAAATTTAGGAAAAATCAAGTCTTAAACTAATTTTTAACAATTAAAAATTAAAACTAAACAACTAAAAATTTTTACAAACATAAGTTCACTAACATACAATTGGGGGGGTTTTGATTTATTTTTTTGTTGTCACAATTAAAATTAAAACAAGGTAAATAAAGGATTTAAAACAATAAATAACAAGCGATTGATTTTCTTGGAGTATTGTAAAAAAATTTATCCGTGGTTCACTAAAAATAATTTATATACTTATTAATGTTAATTTCTTAGCTCAATTTGAATTGATCAACTAAGCGTCTTTTTCAATTCACAATTCCTTTACTTTCATTTAAAAATGAATATTTTAATCAAGCATCCTAATTAAGCAAAAGGAGTCAAGATCTTAAAATCTAGGAATTATTGAGCATACATAAGAACATCGCCTATATACATAATCTATTCTCAAATTATGGAATTAAGCAAACCATAATTATTAAAAGTGATTATGAAAATATTCATTAAGCATGCATATTTCCTTAATCCATTCTAATTTAAAATCTTATTTTACTCCATTTGAATAATTAAACCGATTAAGCATACAAATTCAATTAAACAAAATGGAATTAAATAAGTAGAGAATGATTATGAAGAAATAACAATAATAAAAGCATACTATATTAAAATTAATGACCTCAAAATTACATTACAACATTCTCCAAGAAAATCAATCTAGGGGTTTTAGCCCTTCATAATTACAACTACAAACAATGAAACTAACCCGGAAATGAAGAACTTGATGGAAAAATTCCAACAGAGAAGAGGAAGAACGAATGGCACCCAAGACTTAATTGTCTTCTGATGAAGAATGAATGGTCCTCTGCCCCTTGCCTTGCTTCCTATTTATAGGAGCTCAAAAGCAAAGCTTATGCCTTAATTAATTTGTAATGGAATGTGCACTCTTAATTTACAATTCAATGGTGCTCCATTATCATGCTTCAGTGCTCCATTATCAGCTTCAGTGTTGTTTCCACTTTGATAATGCATTATCTGATGTTTCCACTGATGAATCTGTGCCTGAATCGATTCATCTAGGCAAATTGGGCAATTTTACACATAGGAATCGATTCCTCAGGGGTGGGAATCGATTCCCAAGCACATGAATCGATTCATGCTTGTTTTAATCGATTCCCAGGCCTTTAAAATGCATATGAATCGATTCACAGGGGTGGGGAATCGATTCCTAGCTGTATGAATTGATTCCCAGGGTGCTTGAATCGATTCCTTGTTGTTCTTTTGTGTGGGAATCGATTCCCACATTGGTGAATCGATTCCCAGACCTGTTCTGGTGCTTTTCTCGCATTTTTGACCATTTCTTGAGTCGTGGCTTCTTTCGTTTGACCTGTGGTAATTATTTTTTAATTACAGGCTTAATCACACACTACAAAAACAAGAGAAAACCAACTTTTATTAAAAATTTATCCTTAATTCATTTTAAAATTAAATATTAAAAAAAGCTCAAATGATGAAAATGTGTTAAAGTGCAGTATATTACACACTAAGTGATGGCAAATTATACACATTTAAATTGAGGAATTAAGGATAAATCATGCATCATCAGAAGCCGAAAGGAACTAGAGTTCATGGAGCTCAAACAAGGCAATCTGAGTGTGGAAGAATATGCTGTTAAGTTTGAGGAGCTCTATCTATTTTATCCTCCCTTTCAGCAGCCTGGAACCGAGGGTTCCAAGTGTATTAAATTTGAAAGTGGACTAAGGCCTGAAATCAAGAAAGCATTCAGACACCAGGAGATCCGAAGTTTCCCGGTGTTGGTTAACAAATGTAGAATTTTTGAGGAAGATGACAAGGCCTACTCGGGCCAAAGCAGGAAAACTGATACTGCTTTGAACCCACAATAGCCTAGCTTCAAGAGGCAAGGTAATTCTAGTAGAGATAGGTCGTTCTCTAAGTCCGGAAGGAGTGGTGGACGTTTTAGAGACCGTTCAAGAAATGACAAATGCTTTAGATGTGGTGGCAACCATTTTACGCGTGACTGTGACCATAACGAGGTCGTCTGCTTCCAATGCAATGAGAAAAGACACATTCGTCCTAACTATCCTCTTCTGCAACCGACTGCATCGAATGTTAGTGTAAACCGAGGAGGTTTTCGAGTACGAGGCCATGGAGTCGGAAATAGAGGAGGCAGAGGAAATGGTGGACGTGGTAACCATTCCATGATGCCGAGAAATGATTGGGCTGGGACTTCTAATTCACCAGCTGCAGGCTGAATGTATGCCATCACTGCTGAGGAGGCTGCTCAAGCCAATGACCTTGTTCAGAGTAAGTATTCACTCGGGAATACCATTCTTAATGTGGTATTTGACTCGGGTGTAATTCATTCTTTTATTTCTAATGATGTGAGATCTATTAAATTTTGAGGACAAAATTTTTCTAGGAGGGGAGAAATGTAACATCCTGAAATTTAGAATTTTAGAAAAATAATTCATTAAGGATCAGTGGATAATTTCCAAGTGAAATTCTGAGTGAATTATGTCTGAGACAAGACCTTTCGAGTGAAAAATGGATAAGACACTTCCGAGTGTAGGAAGTTAAGATACTTCCGAGTGTAGGAAAGTTGAGATAATTCCGAGTGAAGAAAGGGATATAATTCCGAGTAAAATCTTTCTGGGTGAAAGAACTACTGAGTGAAGTAAAGTTAAGATGTTTCCAAGTGAAACATGACCGAGAGAATCATTTCTGAGTTAGGAAAAGCTATGTCTAAATGACACTTTTGAGAGGTAAATCCGAGTGAAACGTCTCCGAGTGACACGTTACTAAATGAAACATCTCCGAGTGAAACGTTTCCGAGAGAAGTACCTCCGAGCGAAGAAAAGCTTTAATTTCGAATAAGTACTTCTCGAGTTTAGATATTTCCGAGTAGTGAATTCCTGAGTGAGGAATTTCTCAGTTGAGCATAACCTTTCCGAGTGAAGTGTCTCTGAGTGTGATACTTCCGAGAGGGATGGCACCGAGTGAGATGTTTCCAATTGGAGTAGTGTCAAGTGAGATATTTCTGATTTTCGAGTAGTATGGTACCGATTGGGACATACCGAGTGAGTCTTTTCCAGGGAGACTACTTCTGGACAGAGAAAGACTTCAACTTCGAATGAGTATATTCCGAGTGAATAGTTCCTAAGGAAAGTAAATATCCGAGAGGTGAATTCCTTTAATTCGTGCTCGGGTCCATAATCAGAGTTGCTGAGTTTGTGCTCGGGTTCGTTTTCGAGATTGTCTTCGAACCCGAGTGATCCTTTCGAGTGGAAAGATTACCGAGAGAGGACTAAACTTTAAACTCCGAGTGATCTTTTGGATGTAAGACTTATGAGTGACGCAAGTGAAGACTTTGACTCGGGCAGAGATATATCCGAGTGAGATATGTCTGAATGAGGTATTTTCGGGTGAGATATTTATGAGTGGGTCATTTTCGAGGAAGGAAAGATGAGTGTTTCATGTGGAAACCCTTCTGAGTAAATTTCCTCCGAGTGAAGTAATTCTGATTGGAAGAGGCTATGATGAATCTTCTCAGAAAGATGTGCCCAGAATACCAAAACCGAGTAGGAATTAATAATTATTTCAATTATTGAGGCTTTCCACGTCACTCTGTTCTTCTAAATTCTAGCAGATTCTCTTTTCTAATATTTTTCTAAGTATGGGACCCTCTCTATTTTGTCCTATCCTCTTTTCTTTAAAATATCTCGTTTCTTCCTAATCATTTAATACACATATCAGACTTCTTCAATTCGTTCACGTCTCTTTTGCATGAAGGATATATATATATATATATATATCAAATTCTATTGTTGGATTAGCTTGGAATTTGGAGCGTAAAACATCACTTCTATCCTTTTCTTTTCCAATTATTACTGGAAATTATCAAGCAAAGAAGAAATCAATCTTTACTTCTTCTCTTTCACAAAGAAACTTTGGACTGGTACAGAGCTGAAATTCCAGTTGGAATTTGTGAGCTAATATAGCTTGAAGAACTACTGAAACTCTTTATTCCAGGTAGGGGGAGCGTTTATATTTTAAATGCATGGTTTATGAACGGATTCAGGATAATATTATTGTATTTAATAAGTGAACTGGTCTGAACTGGGGTCTAGGATCCGGTGTGGGACCAGCCACAAAAGTATAGGTGTTTTAGGGTTTGTACACCGGTACAGTGGGTATCCGGTATTGTAATTCGGCCTCTCAGTGGGAGAAACCGGCCTTGTTGTCCTGGAGATCCTTCGCACCAGAGTTTCGCATTGATGGGGGTGAAAAGTAGTGCCACCTGCGAAGATTCTCCGACGCTCAAGTTAGAAGAGTATATGAAACTTCAGTGAATACTTAAGCAATGCAATAGTAAGGGTGTGAGATAGAACAACGTAACCTTGCATGTGTATTGGAATATGCTATTTATAGTTGAACGTAGGAAATAAATCGTTGGATGCAAGTGGGCCCCTTGGTTCTGATAGCGTGTAGAGTGTGTCAATCAAGATGACTTAGTACTCAGAGTGTGTCAGGGGGTAGGTCAATTATCAGAGTACGATCCTGTGATTGGGATGGAGGATAATCATATTTTCGTATATTTCGTTGACAATCTTACTTACTCTCTGAGATAATTAACATAGACACATTCCGCTGTGCAGGGTATCTTCGCTGATAAGCTATAATGAACTCTTATCTCATAGTGATCCTGAGGCAAATGGTTATACACATCGTGGTGAGGACGGATGAAGCATTCGATGAAGTGAGAACGGATGAGGTGACAACGGATAACCGATGTGGCACTGTCTTCCTGTAACACCGGTTCCCCCTCTAAGAGGTCACTCTGACATCATACTTTAGGTACCGGTATCCTGACCGGATCATGTCCCCTAGCTTATATGAGGGACTGTTAAGTTGCTCATATGAGCTATACAGTCTTCGAGAAGTCTGGATGCCGGTCAATCACTCCAGAAGTTCTTTCTAAGAACTCATTGCCAAATGCGTGTTTGGTTTCTTGCCAATGCATCCGCTCTGTAGATCAAGTAATCATTCTTCTGATGCCTTCACAACGGATTCAGACAAGGATTCGTAGCGAGGAAAATCCCAAGAGTTTTTGGAAGTTGAGACTCTTGGTATTCGAATAGTTGTTAGGGTACATTAAATGTGTCTAAAATGATTGGACATTAAATGCCCTTTTTAACACGTGAATCATCATTACCCAAGAGTGTAACCGTCGATTGGGCTTATTGGGCCTGAATTTTAACTTCCACAAGCCCGTTTCATTCGAAACTTTTCCTGAAGCATTAATATTTTCGTGCTTTAAGTTATGAAACGACGGAGTCATTTGAATTCGAAAAGTTGCGTTTTGAAATAAACGTCGTGACTCTTGGTTGAACATAGTGCTTCTTCGTTACCTATAAAAGGGTCACTTAACAAGTTTTGGAATTTACTTCCGTCATCAAGCTTAGTGAACCTCTGCTCAAATTTCTGAAGATTCCATTGCTGCCTTCTCTCTTCACAAAGCTCTCCCTTCTTTAGGTAACCTTCCTATCCCTTACCTCCATATCATTTTTAGAATATTCACTTCAACCATGCGCTCTAGGAAAAGCAGCGCTGGTACCTCAAACAGGGGGAGTCTGAGCTCTCGTGCCCCCTCTAGCCACTGTGGTGGAAGGATTCCAGTGAATCTTCCTGTGGCTGGGCCTCGTCGCTCAGAGAGGGTTGAAACTTCCTCCTCGCGAGCACCAGTTGTTCGGCGTCGCCCTGAGGATCCCCTTGACTCGAGTGCTACCAGCTGCTCTGACGATGGGTCAAGCGATAAGGGTTACCTCTCTAACGATGTTTCCTTCTACCACAGTACGCAGGCATTCCATCGTGCGTTGGGTATCATGGAAGTTCTTGGTTCTGGGAAAACTCTGATTCTTCGAACTGTTGAAGGGTGTGTCAATGTCGTGGCACACCGGCTGAACTGGGAAAAGCTAAACAGAGAAAAACCGTATTGCTGGGTCGAGGAGGAATTCTTGAACATCCCCTTGCATCACGCAAATGAAGAGGGAAACCCAGTTACGCTTCGTTGCAAAATCTACTTCGACAAGAAGTATAAGGGACGTTTTCTTATCCTTGACCCCCGCCCAATGGAGAGGGTCTGCCACCGCGTCCCAGACGAGAGGTCGGTCTATATGTACGACTTCGTCTTTCAAAACTTGGGAGTCTGTTTCCCCATGACGGAGTTTCAAATGGCCGTCCTCCGCTTCCTTGACTGCGCTCCCACACAGCTGCATCCTAATGGCTGGGGCTTAGTGCGTGCTCTCGAAATTCTGGGAGAGCATTTCAACTTCACCGCCACTGTGGCAAAGCTGTTCTACTACTGCCAAGTGGTAAGCCGTGCCAACAAGAAGGGCGGCCTTGGGTTCATAACGCTCCGTTGTGACTCAAGGATAGTGAATTTCAAGTCCTACACCGAATCTGCTAAGGTGGATGGACGTTCTTTCAAACATTACTACACGCGGGTTCGGGTTCAACTAAATAAGCCGGTCTTCTGGCTCAATAAGGAGGGGTTCACAAAATTCCCTACTAGTTGGTTGCACGAGCACTTCCTGCTGCTGAGCCGTGCTTACTACACAGAGGAGAGCGAACTTTCCTCTCACTCTGTGGAGGTGTTGAGTGCTATGCAATCGGCCTCAAAAGCCCTCAAGGGATTCACCTGCAGGCTTCTCTTGGGAAGTGCCGATGTCCGGGACACTTACCTCCGTAATAGCCATTCTTAAACTGTGTTATGTTGCATATTCATTCTATTCTTATTGTCTTTCCTTCAAAATACTAACTCCATTTTCTTTATTTTGCAGAGCAAATCAAGAAAGTTTCTCCCAACATGTTGTCACTAAAATCCATGCTGGCGGATGGTGATTCCTCTTCCGAGGAGAATGAAATCCAAGCCAAAAGGAACTCCTTCAAGGCGGCGGCTCCCATAATCCCCCTCACATCCGTTGTAGGAGATGATATTCCCCTCCTCGATGAGAAAGAGCCTGAGGGACAAACTGAGGCCGCAGGGGAAGGTCCGGAAGGAGCTGTACCAGAGAAGAAAAAGAAGAAGAGACACCTGGTCAAAGCAACGGATGAGGAAAAGCCTTCTACTGGTGACCCTGCTAGGAAATGCCAAAAGACCCTAGAGGAGTCTGGACTGAAAAAAGATAAGGGGAAAAAGCCCATTCTCGCTTCCTCTGCCCCTCCTTCACACACCGGCTCCGAACTGGAATCTGAGAACGGACCTCCGTCAGTAATTGATCCCCCAAGTGAATCTTTTCTCTCTCCCTACCTCTGGTTCTAGGGGTCCATGCCCCCTACTCTTCCGAAGGCAAGGTACTGTCTCCGCCCCTCTCTCGATGCTGCCGAAGTTTGAGAAGCATGCAAGGTCGGTCGCTGGTGACAGGGCCCACAAGCGCACGGGTTATGTTGCCTAATATAAAAGATTATCGTTCTCCACAGGGACTGTGTTCAAAGTACCAGCATATTGAAATTTAATTATCCACACAATTGATTTTTAATGTTTTTGTAAAATAAAGCACAAATTAAAAATAAATTTAGAAACAAAATTTACTTGACACTTAAAAAATCAGAGTTGAGAGTATCTTGGGATTTCGGGGGATCAAGACTCTATTTTATGTTAATGAATTTTAACTTTTCATAAATAAGAATCAAATTAAGTTTTCCAAGGCGGATTTTTCTTAAGCTAATTAATATGTTCCTCTCGGAATCCTATTAATGTACCTAACCTATGAAAAGCGCTGCTTAATCCTTAGAAAAGGCCCATTATTGTTTTGTGAAAATCCCTTATTTATTCCCCAAAAAATCTTGATTACTTTCACGGTTTTACCGAGGTCACAAAAAGTATTTCAAAACCTTAGGCTTAGTTTAAAAACTTTCTAGTAACAATAAATCTCTCGATTCTATTAATTACTTAAACTTACTAATATACCCGCAAGTATACAGTTTTATAACTTAGGTTCTTGTTAGGAATTACTAAGAGCATTGAGCATTTCTTAAACTAAATGGAAAACAGAAATTTATTTAATTTAAAGTTAAAATAATATTATCATAAAATATTATCACACCCCCTTTATCCCAAGATAATTAATTTAGCTACTCATGAAATAATTCAAATTCATATATATGATGGAAAAATAAAATATACAAGACATGGTAAAAATAAAGACTTACGGGTTTCTCCAAAAGCTCAGAATAATTTACCACTGTATTTCCTTGTTGCAATATTCCTCCACCAATTACAAATTTGAATACTCACTTTTACAATTCAGAACTCTTAAAATAAAAGAAAGAAAAAGAAAATAAAAGAGAAATGGGACGGAAAAATAAAAGGAAAGAAAACGAAAGAAAGGAAGGGAGAAGGGAACGAAAAAGAGAAAGAAAAGAAAAGGAAGAATTTAAAGTATAAAATGAAAGAGAACTAATTCTAAAAGTGACACTCAAAGTGACGTTGTTCGTGCTGCTCTCCCCCTGTATTTATAGAACTCGGGAACGGTGGCTAGTGGGGTTTTTTTATTATTTTTTCTTGTCAGCCGCCCCACTAAATCAACAAAGCAACTTGGATACAGCCTGGACGGTGTTGTGAAACAGCTTGGATGGTGACAATTGTAAGGAGCGGCGGCTAGCTCATTGTCTTGTTGTCAGCCGCCCCCTCATAAGTCAAGGATCCACTTGGATAGTGGAAATCCAAGTCAGCATGGGCATTCGGTGGAAATATAGGGTCGGCTTTTTCTTTCTGACTCGGATTTAGTGCCTCAGTCGGTATACACCCACAGTGGGAAATAATCCGAGTGGAAAAAGTGCTTTTCGTACACAAAAGACCGAGTGAAAGCTTTGCTCGGTGTTGCTTTGCTGGACGGTGTTGAGTTGCTGGACGTTGTGGAAAGGAACTGGACGGTGTTGTTGCTGTGAGGAGCTGGTCAGTATTGTTTAGATGGAGCTGGTGTTGCAGCTGAGGGGTTGGATGGAGTCGGTGTTTATGGCAGTGAAGAGAGCTGGACGAGCAAAGTAATTCTGATTGAAACATTCAATCGGAACCGATTAAAGAGTGACTCGGAACCGATTGAAACATTCATTCGGAACCAATTGAAAAGTGATTCACTCAGAACTGATTAAAGAGTGACCTGGAACCGATTGAAAGTTTCACTCGGCTATGTCTCTAGAAATGAACCACTCGGAGAGACCTTGCTCGAATTTGCTTGGGAGTAATTCAGTCGACCCTTTTCTTCACTCCTTGAAATGATCCACTCGGACACATTCACTCGGAAGTCCGACTTTCTTCTCACTCGGAATTGCCTCAACCATCAATCAGCCCATTCGGTTGTTTTCACTCGGGAGTCGGCTTTGCCTTTCACTCAAAAATTTGGAACTTTGAGAGAGTCTGGAATCTGGCCGATAGAAGCTCTTCCCAGGTCCGAGCCTTGCTTTGCTCGGAAATACAGCTCTCTGCCCCAACTCACTTGGAAGTGCCTTCCTGGGAGACATCTCACTCGGGCTTAGTTTGAAACTTGAGAGTCTGCCCGAAAGAGACTCTTTCCCGGTCGGATCTTTCCTTGCTTGATAAGACATTTTCTCTGAAACAAACTACTCGGAAAGGACCTGTTCTTTGCTTGAGAATGCCATCTTCTCCGAATGACACCACTCGGAGACCTTCTTATTCAACAGGTGTTCATTCAGTGGCTTCTTCTGCTCGGAATCAACTCACTCGGGAGTCCTCCACTCGGAGACAGTTTTGCCCAAAAAAACACTTGTTCCCCAATCAGATTCACTTCAATCGGCAATCCTTTCACTCGGACAATAGCTTTGGGCAGTCCCTTTTTTCACTCAAATTAGTTGCAGTCGGGGAGCTTCCACTCGGATTCACCTCCAACCGGGACATATTCCTTCAAGGTCAGCCATTTTTCACTCGGAATGGCTTTGACAGGGAAGCTTCCACTCGGATTCACCTCTAACAGGGAAGTATTCCACTCGGCAACACTCTATTCTGAGGCATCCTACTCGGATTTGATCATTTTTGCGTCATTCTACTCGGATTTCATCATTCTGAGTCATAATTCAGCATAAAAAGAGAGTTCTTTCCACTTTGGGCTTGTTCTTCTTGTTTCTTTATCATTTTATGGTCGTTTTTCTCTTGTTATTGACCCTTTTATTACCTTAATTTCTGCAAAATAACATACCCAAGTAGAATATAGTGGAAAGAAAGCAAAAATCACAATAAATAAAGGAAATACAGTGCATAATGATTAAAATCCTAAGCAAATTAGATCTAATTTATTGTGTTATAAAGCACTTATCAGCTGGCAGCTGGATGAACTCTCCAGCCTTCTGGACTCCTTAAGCGACAAGGCAGACTACATGGAACAAGTTGAAAAACTTGAAGCCGACATCGCTATAAAGGAGGCCTAGGCGGCCAAATAAGCGGAGACTCACAAAGGGGTGGAATCGGAACTGATTAAGTCCAAGGAGATGCTGCAGAAGAAAACTGAAGAAATAAGCCAACTCTACTTCACCAACAAATCCTTGGAGCGGCAGGTTACTAAACTTCAGCAGCAGAATAAGTCCATTCCACTCCTTGAAGAAGAGCTCCAATTGGAGAACAAGAAATCCGCCAAGTTGGCTGACGATCTGGCAGCAATGGAGGCCAGCCATAATAAAAACTTAGGAGAGTGGGAGGTCCTTCGGAAAGAGATGCAGACTCAGATTGAAGAGCTGAAGAAGGGAAGTGTGAACACTAGGCCATCGGAGGAGGATTTTACCAAGCTTCAAAAGAAATTGGCAGCTTCTAAGGCCAAAGCTGCCAAGGCCTTAGAGATATACAAGAAGGTAGCTTTTGAATCCTTCGGTCTGGCCCTTCGTCAAGTCTTCTATCGCAACCCCGATGTGAAGCTTGATTTGTACAGACTGGATCTGATCTATAAGTTCCACGGAGGGAAGCTTGTTAAAGTGAAGAGTGACGGCTCGCACCAGGATCCTCCTGATACTCTTTATGAACTGCCTCCTCTTCCGGAGGGTCAAAGCATGGAACCTCCGATGGTTACTCCTGGCTCCGAAAATATTATTCCAGAGAACGTCCAGACTGGCCAGGAGACCGGAGCTGAAGGAACCAAGGAGGGAGAAACGGATGTGCCCACAGCGGAGGATCAAACACCTGCTCCTTAGTTTTTGCATCTTTATTTCATAGCTGTGTACTGGGATCAGCTCTAGTTTTTATGAACCATACTTATAAAACTTTTCTTCTCATCAATAAAGTTCGTCTTCATTTCTCTTCTATCATTTATGACAAGTGTATGATTACCAAATAACTTAGACATATACGCTATACTTTTACTTCTTCATTCGTTGTAAATCTGCTTTGTTTAACTGTATTGTCGTTTAAAGCGTGGTTTTCACCCCGGAGGAAGATAACAGAAATCATAATAGATACACGATACTTACGTTAAAGTATGCCCTGTCCCCAAGTATGAGTATTTTGGGAAGGAAATATCTGTTGTGAAGTGTTACCTTTAACTTCTTAGAGATTGAAAAGGTTTATTCGATCTCACAGATATGGAATGGCAATATTCATATTCAACCGCCCTGTGATAATTATTTCAGAGATGAGGACGGTGATTGTACTTAGAGTTCGGTTTAATCCTACAATCCAAGTCTTCATGTGAGATTCGGTACAACCTTGAAAAAGGTTATGCCCTACGCCCATCTTTTGAGGTTCGGTTTAATCCTACAACTGTTTATCGACTGGATTATTTGTCCCCTAGCTTATATGAGGGACTTATGAAGTTGCTCATATAAGCTATACAACCTGCGAGAGGTCTGGATGCTGGTGTAACCTACAAAAATACACGTTATGTTTTTACCTTAGTAATACTCGTTAATCGTCAAACATTGGCACCAAACGTTATGAATTAAAAGGCTCTGAGTGAGTGATTCCGAGTGGAGGTTTGACGTTGAATGAACAACTCCGAGTGAACATTTGATTCTGAGTGACCGATTCAGAGTGAGCATTTGATTCTGAGTGACCGATTCAGAGTGAGCATTTGACTCTGAGTGATCGACTCCGAGTGAAATTGGTTCTGGCCGTGTTACCTGGGAAGTTCCGAGTGATACTTCCGAGTGGAAACTCTTAGATTGATTCTTCTGGGAGGAAGCTTTTCGAGTGACCGTTCCCGTGTGGAAGATTTACGACTGGTGCTTCGACTGCGCTTGGTTTAAGTGTTCCAACCATACTCGGAATTCGGTTGAGTCCTACAATCCGAGTCTTCATTCGAGTTGAAGATTTTCAAGCGCAACTCTCCTGAGAAGGTGTCCCCGAGTGTGACATTTCTGAGCGGGATAAATACCGAGTGAGATATCTCTGATTCCTATGTAGAATGGCACCGAGTGGAGCACTTTTCGGGTGAAACACTTCTGGACAGATAGACTTTGACCTCGAATGAGAATGTTTCGGGTAGAGACTTTCCCGAGTAAATAATTTTTGATTGAAACTCCGAAGTGAGATATTCTTGACTTAAAAAATTCACGAGTCGGACTTCAATGAAATATTTCCGACTGAAGAATTTAAGAGTCTAGCATCGGATTTGAGGTGTTTCCGAGTAAAGAATTCCAAAGGAGAATATTTCCGAGTGAGGAATTCCCAGGAATACTTCTGAGTGAATTTGATAACGATTGATTGATTCTTCAATAGCAACCAGCCAAGTCTAGAAGTCATACTCGGAGTTCGGTTCAATCCTATAATCCGAGCCTTCCGTCGGTGTTGGATTTTACCCATTCACCATTTTTCTTCAGTCGGTGTTGGATTTTTGGATTTTACCCATTCACCAGTCTTCGAATGGGGTTCGGTATAATCCTACAACCCATTTCCTGAGGTTCGGTTTAATCCTACAACCCAGGTCTTCAATGGCGTTCGGTTTGATCCTACTAGCGTATCTTCAATCGGTGTTGGATTTTACCCATTCACCATTCTTCATACTCGGTGTTGGATTTTACCCATTCACCGGCCTTCACACTCGGTGTTGGATTTTACCCATTCATCGTTCTTCACCGACGTTTGGCTAAACCTACTAGTCGTACTCGGAGTTCGGTTCAATCCTACAATCCAAACCTTCACCGGTGTTCAGCCAAACTTACTAACCGTACCTAGAGTTCGGTTTAATCCTACAATCTGGGCCTTCAATCGGTGTTGGATTTTACCCATTCACCGTTCTTCACCGACGTTCGGCCAAACCTACTAGTCGTACTCGGAGTTCAGTTCAATCCTACAATCCGAGCCTTCACCGGTGTTCAGCCAAACTTACTAACCGTACCCAGAGTTCGGTTTAATCCTACAGTCTGGGCCTTCAAATGGGGTTCGGTTTAATCCTACAACCCATTTCACCCCTCGAGGAGTTACATCGTCAATACACAGAATAGGTGATTGAGATCATCCGTCCTGAGGGTCTTTAAACGTGATAGCTTATAGCTATAAATCACAACATATAAATGAAAGGGTGAGAGTGATAGAGTCATGAATTGCATTTTCATTAAACTGAATGTATATTACAAAGGAAGCGTAGTTGGGGTCATGCCTCATTAAAACCTTCTTGAGAAAACCCAATGGGAAAAAACTCAAGTAAGGAAAAAGAGTACATGTCGTCTTACCAACTAGCTGTAATAAATACGTAAGTTCTGGGTGTTCCACTTGTTACAAATTGGGGTTCCATCGAGCTCCTCAAGCCGATATGATCCCTTTCCAGTCACTGTGGGCCACCAATATCCAGCCCTGAGGACTTTTCTCATTAAGCTTCTGCCCCCAGCATGATGTCCATACTGCCCCTCATGCACTTCCTCCATTACTCCTTGCACTTTATTTTCTTTCAAACAAAGGAGATATGGGACCGAGAATCCTCTCCTGTACAAAACGCCATCAACCATGGTGAAATATGGCAGTTCCCTTCTCACTCGTCTTCTTTCTTTCTCATCAGTGGGAAGCTGTCCGTCCGCCAGATAACGGATGTAGGGGATGACCCAAGAATTCTCGTAAGGGTAATTGACCATTATAGCATTTAGAGATGGGAACAGAGGAATACTAGGAGACGCCAGCGTGCTCCGAACCACCGTCGTTGTGCTACCATGCTGTTTTGTACTTGCGAGCCCCGACAAAATGTCCGCTCTGGTATTCTCCTCTCTTGGCACATGCTTAAATTCCAGCACGTCAAATCTCCCCTTCAGCTCATTCACACAATTCAAGTACAGTTGAAGTTGTGGCTCACGGACCTGATATTCTCCTTGGATTTACGAAATCACCAGCTGTGAATCGCTACACAATGTAACTTTTGATGCTCTGATGTCGATCGCCGCTCGGAGGCCGGCCAATCATGCCTCATACTCAGCTTGATTGTTGAAAGTTTTGAAATTGAATCGCAGAGAGATTTCTAAGTGCACACCGTCATCGCTCTTCACTACAATACCGGCTCCACTACCTTTACTGTTTGACGACCCATCAACATAAATGGTCCAATGTGCTCGAGGTGTGGCTGGATCTGACCCCGTCATTTCCACCACGAAATCTGCCAAAACTTGGGCTTTAATAGCTCTTCGAGGCTCATAGGAAATTTCAAACTCAGAAAGCTCGATGGACCACTTAATCATCCTTCCAGCGAGGTCTGGTTTATTAAGCACTGAACGGAGGGGTAAATCCGTTCTCACAAGTACTGGATGCGCGTGAAAATATGGCCTCAACCGTCGTGAAGCCCACACGACTGCTAGAGCGGCCTTCTCTATCTTCTGATATGTACCCTCTGCCCCCTGGAATGTCTTGCTAGTGAAGTACACTGGCTTCTGTCCCTCTGAAGTTTCTTTGACCAAAGCTACGCCTAAGGCTTCATTAGAAATTTCCAAATACAGGACGAGAGTTTTACCAGGGTTAGGCTTTACCAGTATTGGTGGACTTGAAAGCACGGCCTTAAGCTGCTGGAAAGCCTGTTCTTGCTCTTCTCCCCACTCAAAGTTCTTGTGCTTCTTCAGCGTCTTGTACAAAGGAAGGGACTTATGTGCCATTTTGGGCATGAACCGGGTTAGAGCGGCCACCTTTCCGTTCAACGACTGCACCTCCCTTAAACTCTTGGGGCTTTGCATATCTAGTATTGCCTGACATTTACCAGGGTTGGCCTCGATGCCCCGTTGGGTCAACATGAAACCCAAAAACTTCCCTACTGGGACTGCAAAAGTGCACTTTAATGGATTCAACCTCATGTTGTACTGTCGCAGCCGAGTGAACACTTGGCGTAAATCTTCAATGTGGTCACCTCCAGCGGGAGTCTTTGCGATGATATCATCAATATACACCTCTACCAGCTTGGTGTGCATGCCCTCGAATACTTTGTTGATCATGCGCTGGTAAGTAGCACCAGCGTTCTTCAACCCAAACGACAAGATGGTGTAGCAAAAAACACCACGGTCATTGACAAAAGCCATCTTTTCTTGGTCTTCCTCCCATATCTGGATCTGATTATACCCTGAATAGGCATCCATGAAACTGAGGTACTGATAACCAGATGAGTCATCAACCATACGATCAATGTTTAGGAGGGGATATGGATCCTTGGGGAAACATCGGTTAAGGTCCACATAATCCGTACACATCCTCCATTTGCCATTGGCTTTCTGCACCATAACTACGTTGGAAAGCCATGATGAATAACGGATCTCCCTTATGAAACCAGCCTTCAATAATTCTTCCATTTGCTCACATGCTACTTTCTGCTTCTCCGGTCCCAACCACCTCTTCTTCTGGGCCACCGACCTTGTTTCTGGGTAAACAGCTAGTTTGTGACAACAGAAATCAGGGTCCATCCCAGGCATGTCTGCTGCGGTCCATACAAAAAGGTCTTTAAACTCCTGCAAGAGAGCCAACAAGCGCTGCTCCATGCCTGACTCTAGATTATCATTAATGTGCGTGACCTTCTCTGGGGAATCCCCTAAGATGACGTCCCTGGAACCACCATCCGGTGTAGGCTTTAAGGGGTTGAGAGGGTCGATCTTTAATTCTGCCCTGGGGTCTAAGTCAATCAGACTGATAGACCCAGTCGCTGTTCCTCTATCATTCAGCTTCCTCTTCTTATTAAACGCTTCCAACTTGACCATGTTGAGGCTCAGGTTATAACAATATCGAGCCATCTCTTGATCACCTCGGAGGGAAGATACACAGTTATCCTTGTCAATGAACTTGATAAGGAGATGTGGAGTTGACACGATCGCTTCCATCGCGTTCAGGGTAGGGCGGCCTATGATCCCGTTGTAAGGGGACTCCACATCGATCACTAGAATTCTCGATTTCACCGTTCTCGCGCCAGGTTCACCTTCAAAAGAAATGAGGGTATCAAGATACCCTTTGGTAGGTTGCTTCGCCCCATTAAACGTTGTTAGTTCTTGCGTATACGGCTGCAGATCTGCATCATTAAAACCCATTCTTTTGAAACAGTTATAAAAAATTACATCGTAAGAACTTCACATCTTTGTTAGCTATAACAGCGATGATCACCACTGCGTCGTCTCCTCCTAGAATCGTTGGGCCAAAGTCATCATCAGTAAATGACACCGCCGGTGCTGCCACACCGTCTCTAAAAGGGCGGTTATCTCTAGGTTTGCCCTTTACAGACAGAATCATCCGGTGGTGATTTTTCCTGGCTGTGATCGATGCTCCTTCTCCTGCAAATCCTCCAGCAATCATCTCAATCACTTCGTACTTGCCTTGCCTCTGCTACTGAGGCATGTTGTCTTGCTGGGCTCCTCCAGCGATCACCACTCCTTTTTGTTTTTCAGCGGCAGTAAACCTTCTGACTGGGTTGCGACTATTGTCACCCTCATCATCTGGATCTCTCCCCCTCTTATCGGTCCTGTCAGGCTCGTCTAGGGATTTTTCTCTGAACAAATACTGCTTCAGCTTTCCTTCTCTAATAAGGGTCTCCATAGTATTCTTCAACGCTTTGCACTCGTCTGTGTGGTGACCCGCCTGTTCATGAAAGGCACAATATTTACATGGGTTCCCAGGTCTTTTCACTAGGAGTGGCTTCCTTATCCCAAAGACACTGAGCGTTGGCCAACCAACTTCCCTCAAAATCTGGGAATGCCTGGCGTTCAAAGGAGCATTGTTGCTGAAAGATGAGACGCGCCTGTCTCGTTGATAAGGTCGAGTGCTTGCAAAGTCTTCCCTGAAGGTATGCTTTTCTGGTCTTACCCTCTCCTTATCTCTCCGTGGCTGCTGAGGGGGCACTGGTGGCTTCATTCTAGCTGCTGTGGCCTCCAAGTGCATTTCTATACCAACGTATTTGGAAGCTTTCCTTCGAAACTCTTCGAAGGTTGTTAGGGGGCTTTTTGCCAAAGATAGGGCAAAAGCGGAACTAGGTTGCAAAGCTTCGACCACGATATGGAGCTGTATGGCCTCCGTGAGGTTAGGGACCAATGCAACCTCCTTGTAGAATCTCTTCAGAAACTCCTTGAGAGTTTCAGTCTCTCCTTACCTTATCTGAGCCAAAGTGTGAGAAGTCCTTGGGATGTCCCTGGAAATGACAAAGTGACTTTCGAACGCAGCTGCCATCTCTTCCCAGGAATCTATGGATCCTGAAGGCAGGCTCTTGAACCAGCTAAGAGCCTCTTCCGTCAGTGTTCTCGGGAACATTCTACACATGACGTCTTCATCAGCTCCCAGATACATAGCCTCATAAACATAGGCATCCAGGTGCTTAGTGGGATCAGTTTCCCCATTGTATTTTCCGATCGACAGTGGCTAAGTTGTCTGCAAGTGCTTGGGGATGACGACACTCATGAGTCTCATCGAGAAAGGAATACTGAGTCTATAAACTCCTGAGGTCACCACTGCTTGCTCCCTTCTCCTGGTACTGACTCTATCACTAGAGTCTTGGGTCTGTTCCTTCTCCTCGTACGTAGGGATTTTCGAGTATTGGAGGGTCGTAGATCTTTCCCTCACAGATGCATGGTGAGCCTCTTCTGTATGGGACGTCACCCTGTCCCCAGCTCTTCTCTTCTCCCGCTTTAGCTCCATCAACTCCTCCCTGAGTTGCCTAATGACCTCATCCCGAGGGTCAGGGGTTGCCACTGGTACCATCCTTCTGGTTTTGGTGATAGGAGATTCGAAAACGAGTCTCCTTCCAGTTTGCTGGTGAGTCACGTCCTCCACATGACCATCAACAAAATCACGTCCATCGCCTTCCATTCTAACTACCAAACTTCTACGAAAAGTGGGAATAACTCTAACGAGTCCCACCGGGCGTGCCAATGAACTGGTCTGAACCGGGGTCTAGGATCTGGTATGGGACCAGCCATAAAAGTATAGGTGTTTTAGGGTTTGTACACCGGTACAGTGGGTATCCGGTATTGTAATCCAGCCTCTCAGTGGGAGAAACCGGCCTTGTTGTCCTGGAGATCCTTCGCACCAGAGTTTCACGTTGATGGGGGCGAAAGGTGGTGCCACCTACGAAGATTCTCCAACGCTCAAGTTAGAAGAGTATATGAAACTTCAGTGAATACTTAAGCAATGCAATAGTAAGGGTGTGAGATAGAACAATGTAACCTTGCATGTGTATTGGAATATGCTATTTATAGTTGAACGTAGGAAATGAATCGTTGGATGCAAGTGGGCCCCTTGGTTCTGATAGCGTGTAGAGTGCGTCAATCAAGATGACTCAGTACTCAGAGTGTGTCAGGGGGTAGGTCAATTATCAGAGTACGATCTTGTGATTGGGATGGAGGATAATCACCTTTCCGTATATTTCGCTAACAATCGTACTTACTCTCTGAGATAATTGACATAGACACATTTCGCTGTGCAGGGTATCTTCGCTGATAAGCTATAATGAACTCTTATCTCATAGTGATCCTGAGGCAAACAGTTATACACATCGTGGTAAGGACGGATAAAGCATTCGATGAAGTGAGAACGAATGAGGTGATAACGGATAACCGATGTGGCACTGTCTTCCTGTAACACTGGTTCCCCCTCTAAGAGGTCACTCTGACGTCATAATTTAGGTACCGGTATCCAGACCGGATCAATGAACTGGTCTGAACCGGGGTCTAGGATCTGGTGTGGGACCAGCCACAAAAGTATAGGTGTTTTAGGGTTTGTACACCGGTACAATGGGTATCCGGTATTGTAATCCAGCCTCTCAGTGGGAGAAACCGACCTTGTTGTCTTGGAGATCCTTCGCACCAGAGTTTCGCGTTGATAGGGGCGAAAGGTGGTGCCACCTACGAAGATTCTCCGACGCTCAAGTTAGAAGAGTATATGAAACCTCAGTGAATACTTAAGCAATGCAATAGTAAGGGTGTGAGATAGAACAACGTAACCTTGTATGTGTATTGGAATATGCTATTTATAGTTGAACATAGGAAATGAATCGTTGGATGCAAGTGGGCCCCTTGGTTCTGATAGCGTGTAGAGTGTGTCAATCAAGATGACTCAGTACTCAGAGTGTGTCAGGGGGTAGGTCAATTATCAGAGTACGATCTTGTGATTGGGATGGAGGATAATCACCTTTCCGTATATTTCGCTAACAATCGTACTTACTCTCTGAGATAGTTGACATAGACACATTTCGTTGTGCAGGGTATCTTCGCTGATAAGCTATAATGAACTCTTATCTCATAGTGATCCTGAGGCAAACAGTTATACACATCGTGGTGAGGACGGATAAAGCATTCGATGAAGTGAGAACGAATGAGGTGATAACGGATAACCGATATGGCACTGTCTTCCTGTAACACTGGTTCCCCCTCTAAGAGGTCACTCTGACGTCATACTTTAGGTACCGGTATCCAGACCGGATCAATAAACTGGTCTGAACCGGGGTCTAGGATCCAGTGTGGGACCAGCCATAAAAGTATAGGTGTTTTAGGGTTTGTACACCGGTACAATGGGTATCCGGTATTGTAATCCAGCCTCTCAGTGGGAGAAACCGACCTTGTTGTCCTGGAGATCCTTTGCACCAGAGTTTCGCGTTGATAGGGGCGAAAGGTGGTGCCACCTACGAAGATTCTCCGACGCTCAAGTTAGAAGAGTATATGAAACCTCAGTGAATACTTAAGCAATGCAATAGTAAGGGTGTGAGATAGAACAACGTAACCTTGTATGTGTATTGGAATATGCTATTTATAGTTGAACATAGGAAATGAATCGTTGGATGCAAGTGGGCCCCTTGGTTCTGATAGCGTGTAGAGTGTGTCAATCAAGATGACTCAGTACTCAGAGTGTGTCAGGGGGTAGGTCAATTATCAGAGTACGATCCTGTGATTGGGATGGAGGATAATCACCTTTTCATATATTTCGCTGAAAATCATACTTACTCTCTCAGATAATTGACATAGACACATTCTGCTGTGCAGGGTATCTTCGCTGATAAGCTATAATGAACTCTTATCTTATAGTGATCCTGAGGCAAACGGTTATACACATCGTGGTGAGGACGGATGAAGCATTCGATGAAGTGAGAACGGATGAGGTGACAACGGATGACCGATGTGGCACTGTCTTCCTATAACACCGATTCCCCCTCTAAGAGGTCACTCTGACGTCATACTATCACTTCTATCCTTTTCTTTTCCAATTATTACTGGAAATTATCAAGCAAAGAAGAAATCAATCTTTACTTCTTCTCTTTCACAAAGAAACTTTAGACTGGTACAGAGCTGAAATTCCAGTCGGAATTTATGAGCTCATATAGCTTGAAGAACTGCTGAAACTCTTTATTCCAGGTAGGGGGAGTGTTTACATTTTAAATGCATGGTTTATGAACGGATTTAGGATAATATTATTGTATTTAATAAGAAATCCTGAATATATATATATATATATGTTATGTGTGACACATTTGTGATATTTCCGTTCATATGATATTGATGTTAATATGTGATTGGTGATGATGATATGAATGATATTCATGAAGTTTTCATGATATATATATATATATATATATATATATATGCATGTGATGCATATTGATAAAGCATGAGATACTTATATGATGAACAAACATGAAATATGATATTGATATGTGATTGACTACTGTGTGCTATGCTTGTTGTTATATTGAGTTGAGACCCTTGGTGATGGTAACCGAGTGGCAGCCCCTGATGATGGTAATCGGGTGGTCTGTTGATGATTGATCATTATTTGGCATAACATGTGCATTCAGACGCACACAGGACTGCAGGGGGCCTGTGATGCCAGCCCAGATGGGAGGGCGGCCTGATGATAAGGCACAGACCCTGTGGTGGTTTCTTCGGATTCCACAGACGCCTTTAAGTTGGACTCAAGACCGGTCCGTAACACCGAGTTGAGTTACCGCTGTCACTGAGAGTGACTGGTGTTACATTATGGACGCGTGGTTTGGTATCTGTAAAATGGCCGAATCAGCTGGGAGCTGAGATATTATGATGTGTAAATCCCATCATTAGAGTCGGATCCACATGCATATGCATTGATATATGTTATTGAGAATAACATGGTGATATGATCATTTGATGATATGAGAATGAATGAAATATGATGTGATTATGTGTTATGATTTTGATTTATTTATGGTTATGAATTGGACACTTGATCCGATTCAGTAACTGTCATTTGACATATATATGCTCACCCCTACTGTTGTTATTTTTACAGTGGATATAGGACGCAACGATAATATATAAAGTCACGCAGCCTGCACGGAGCATTATGTATATATATGTATGGTACATAGTGCACATTGTTATTTTGTAGAAGCCTTGGCCGGCTCCTGTGCATACCGAGTTATTATATTTATTTGTATACTTAAATGAGCCGGTCGGTTGATGTAAAAATGATAGTGTTATTATTTAATCCAAATTCTATTTTGAAATTTAAATTATTTATGAAAAATTTATTTGGATTTTTGAAATTTAATTTTAAAAATAAGGACGTTATAATTAATGCTTCGTCCGCCTAAATTCTTAGAATTAATCCCTAGGGTTTTATAAAAATTAGAGGAAATTTTTCGCGTCAAATACAACACCCTAACAGACTAATCTTAAGAACCTAAGTGACACGCAACTTAACAATACACACAACAGAAATATAAACTAAAAGTCTTAAAAAGATATCATTCCCTTCTCATATATGATAATATGAGTTGGAAACCAAAGAATATCCATCCCAGAACATGAATCATACCACATGACCACAAAGTCAAAATTCACAATCATTAAAGTTTAAACAGTTCTTAGACACAGACAGGATTAAACTAAACCTCCACTGAGGTGTCAACTACCTATCCACTAACAACCAGATAAATATAATCATCACAATTACTAAAAGATGACATCAAGTCTCACACTCATAAATACTTGCTAGCTTAAACAACTGAAAGGCCATACCAAAATTATATTTATATATATATAGTCAAAACTAAACTTTTGGCATCACATAAGTGTGTTCACCGAATCAAGTCAATCAAAAGGCTATAACATAAACTTTAAAATATCAACAGAACCATGAAGGTCGTTCATCTTAAACAACACAACAAAATGATTAATTAAAACCCTTTCACTTTGACATTGCAATCCCCCGCTCCGAGCTCACCAGGCAACACTATTACCCTAAAAACTCACTAAAATGAAGTTGAGGGGTGAGTACCACTCTAAGCAGTAAATAACAATTCATAGACAGAGTACCCATTGGGTTGAGAAATTTTAAATATTATAACCACAATATAATGGTATGTAAACCAACAAAGCACCTCTCAAATCATCAATTCAATCTCCAATCACCATCAAGAGCATATCAATCATCAATTGATGATGATTATATTAGTAAACTATATTGCCTTGTATTGCCAATTGATAGGAATTGTAAGAGAATTATATTCTATTGAGATGGAATGATAATAATTATTATTGTGGATTAACGATGTTGATGACGATGATTAAATGTTGTGATGTTTGATGATGATGTAATTGATGTGAATATGATCTCCTAGTGAGGATTAATGCGAAGGAGGGAAAGGATTGCACATAGTGAGTTACATTGAGATGGGATTTATATGTTTAGGTCATGCATCATATACATTTAACCACACATGAGTATGCAAGGGACCCTTGTTACCAACCCTGGTGAGGGTTGGCTTTGTAAGTGAGCAAGGAAGCCCTGTAGGCTAAGAAGGACTCGGCCACTCTAGGTTAACGTATCCTATAACGGACCCGTAACACCATTATTTATTGAGCCATGTCATCAAGGGTGATAAGTGTTGCAAGATGGGTGGTGGTATAGATATCTAGTAAATAAATTAAGATGTATGGCCATTTGTTTTTGTATTGCAATGCAACCCACCTTAGTCGGATCCGTATGACATATTTACGCATTAGTGAGATAGGATGATAAACATAAGATGACGTATGCACTATGTGTCTAAATGAACAGTAAGGTGGCGTATGCACTATGTGTCTAAATGAACAAGTATTAATGATGAATATTAAGTATATTGAGGTTGATTGATGATGGTGTGTGTGATGTTGATATGTCCGTACTGGTGTTTGATTGTTTGACCTGTGATTGATGTGGCCAGTACATTATTACACTATCTACTACTTTGAGTTATACTCACTCTTCCACCTATTTTTAGTAAGTTTACAGGATAGCAACGTGTAGAAAACTCCGGAGGGATGGATTGCTAATTTCGAGTGGTGAACCTTTTGAATAGTTTTATGTAAATACTTTATTTTGGTATCATGTGTATATATTGTGGATTTTATGTTTATGAGACCAATGTAATGGCTAATTAGATAGGCTGAATAAGTATTAACGTTGATGTTAGTGATGATGCCATGGTGTGGAACCATGTGCAATTGCACATGTAAATGCGTGTTGTATTGATTCAAACTTTACTTAGAGATCAATAACAGGAATTGCATAATTAGGTAAATGGAATGAAGTGAACATGTGTGTACGTGTAAATCAACAAAATAATTGATATATTATGTGGAATCATGTATGATTAGAATGATTATACAATTTGATGCATGTGTTGATGAAATCGATTAATAGGAAGATGGGTAAGTCCTAAATAGGTGTGGTAAAGTGTGTGTGACGAGGTCTTGGTGCTAAGAACCCTAGTTTGCAATTTCACTTGTCTTGTAAAATGTCATTTTTGAACAAAGGTTTTCGATGCATATGAAATATGAATGGGAGCGTTTTCGCTTGAGACCCGGGTCATTATCTTGGAAATGATGTATAAGTGTAGTTTGTCAAGGTTGGTGAGGTTTGGAAAGGAATAGGAAAGGAATAAAGGGTGAGATGATGGGCTAGCACCCCAATGTACCCATGCTGGTTTCTAGAACCCTTAGTTCGGCTCCCTGCCAACGGGTATTACCATGCTGGGGTGCTGGGAGTAACCACGCTGGTGGGAACTTGGGCATGGGGGCATGCGTGTAGGCATGTTGACCCCTGGACATAACCATGCATGTTCCCAGAGGGTGCATGTTGTTGGCGTGCCTACATTGGATAGTGGGTGTAACTACACCCAAAGGTAAAGGGGAAGGCGTGTTGGGTGTGGTACCTTTTTACGCTAGGGCGTAACCACGCTTAGCCCTTGACTAAACTCTATTTTAGGCACTGTTCCTAGGTACACTCACCACGATTCAATTGTTAATTGCTATTGTCATGGTGGTGCAACGTAAATGATGAACGTTGAAAAGTTTAGGGCATCCGAACAATGTGCAACTGGAGGTTTAATATTAGATATTGAGTGCCACAATTTTAAGGTATCTAAACGGGGCCCTTCTGGCTTACATTTGTGTATATTTAAAATGGATACTTACAAACTTCATTTGTATCAGAGCATGGCAATTGTTATCATTTTGAGTTGAATTTTTTGTGTTACACATTTTACTCAAACACAAGATATGATAGTATAATGCTATTTAGTCATCTTATCTGGTATGCATCAAACACAAGATAGGATAAGTGACTATATCACTCTTATCCTATCCTATTTTTATCCTATTATCTTATCCTATTAATCAAACGAGACTTTGAAGTTTTATTTATTGGATTAGGGTTCAAAATGTTTTATCATTTTTTCTTAGTTTATATTATTACTCAAAATTGAAAAAGAAAAGAAAATTATATTATTTTAATATTTCTATTTCTTCTACAACTTATTTCATATTACAATATTATTAGTCAAAATTAAACAACATTATTTTACTATTATTATTATTTTATTATTTCATTTTTTATATAAACATCATCTATATTTTTTAACATGTAATTTTGTTATTTCAATTTAATGTTTTGATTTGAATGTGAGTTAAAATTAATGTATCATAGTGTATGCTCAACTCTTTAGAAATTAGGTTACTATTTTTTTTAAGATGTGATGGCTTATTTTATATTTTTCTTTTATCATATTTTTTATATTTAATCTAACAATAATTATTAACATATATATATATATATATATATATATATATATATATATATATATATATATATATATATATATATATATATGCGTAAGCAATTTCTGAGATCCGCAATCTCTGTCTTGGTCAACACCAAAAATATCTGCGACTCTATCTAGTCTGCTCTGCTTAGGGCTCCAACGGAACACTCTTGATTCTCATACAAGGTGACCTACCGTTCCTCTATTCGTTCAATTCCCATCACAAATCTCATGATTCATCCCTGTTTTTTAATTCAAGATTGTTCCTTTCGCTTCGTTCCAATTTGCAGGAAAAACCAAGATCTGAGATCCCGAAGACATTCTCGCCGAACAATTGTTTTTGAAGCTCTATTCTAGATCTCACAACTCTCTTCCCTACTGAGTATACTTCTTTCTTTCCTTTCTTATATGCCCATCTCTTTGTCTCCGTTAATTATGTTTAAACCCTTTCTTTCCGTGCGTGTCTGTGTTCATCGTATGGATTTTGGAATCAGTAGTAGCTTTTCTTCTCTTGTGTGTTAGACCATATATCATTATTTATTTAATTATTTGTTTATTATATAGATGTGGGTTGGGTGGTGTTGGTGGTGGTATGATAACCATGACAAGGAATAGTAATGTAACTTTTGTTGTTTGCGTGGGTAATTTGTTTTGCGTTTTCCCCCCATTTTGCAACATCTGAGTGTGATGCTTAATTTTCCCTGAAATGATATGTGAAAGTAGTATTGGTTTACAACATTTTCAGAAGCTTCCATGGGTGTTCTTATTCTGGAAGTTATGACTTAAATGAATTGTTTGTTTGACAATTATGCATTTATGCCCGTCCATGTTTGCGGAGTGTGCCTCTAAATGTCAAGTGTCTATTAACTTGTGTTTAGGGAAAATGAGGCCTATTTTCTGTGGAAATTTTGAATATGATGCACGGCAGTCAGAGCTGGAGCGGCTTTTTAGACGATATGGGAAGGTTGATAGGGTGGATATGAAGTCTGGTAAGTTTCTCCCTTCTTTTCCATTTTTAATTTTGACTTCTCTTTTACATATTTCAAAACCTCAATTGGGGCAGATATTTGAGGTTGAACTTGGACTTTTAGGTGTTTCATTGAGCTTATGGAAGGTTGAGTTTTGAAAAGTCAAAAGATCTGTTATTCTTAAATTGGAACGGATTCTTGTTTTGATGGGCTAATCTAATTTATTATGTGGATTGTAGTATTTTCATGTGACTTTTAGACCAGTGTGACCTTGTTTGGTTCAATCTACTTGTTAAAGGGAAACTGAGATTATTGTGAATTGGGAACTGTGGACTGAATTAATAGCAATGTTATTGAATTAAGTTATTAAATAGAAATTATATATTATCACTTATACTCCAGAGGAATCCAGGACAAGTTACAGGGTCTCGGGTGGCCGTTTAACATACTTAATTGGCTGATTTATAATTAACACTATCAACTTCCGTTCTATCTTTATGGTTTGTTATGCGGAGGATGGAGCACTTAGTTTTAGATGGGAATAAGAAATAAGCATTCACAAGTTGCATATTTGCAATTTGACCGACATCCAGCCGTGCTGGAGCAGCATCAGAGGATTTAACCGACATTTGACTTGACAATCTGTGGTTCAGAAGCTACATGGCATCTTCCAAGATTGATGGTTCAGTTTCAGAAACTGGACCTTGTTGTACGGCTTCTTGTTGAGCATCTGCAGGGGGATCAAGATATCTTTTAAGTAAAAATCATCTTTTTTGAAAGCATCGACCCCCATACTCAACGTTTTCTTTGACGCAGGATTATCTTGGCATATCCATTTACTCCCAAGCTAATGGATGGGCTTTTCAGAAACCCGTCTCTGCCTTCGATGCACATCTTCTTCTTTTAATGAAGAATCATTCAATTTGACTCGCAACAGCACAACTGTTCCACGTATTACTCCGTCACATTTGCCTTTCAATTTTCGTGCCTTTTGCCCAGCCTTCACTTTCGGACATGTTTTGAGGTTAAAATATTGCCAACCTCACAGCAGAGGCAGCAGATGGAGAAGGCACACTCACTTTCCATTGACCCACCATGAGACCTACACTTTTGGATTCTTGTTCTTGACACCAATTTGTTTATTAATCAAGGTCTGTTGCTAATTCTGTTGGTCAAATTAGTTTATAGAGATACGGAGGTTTACCAAAATTTTAATTTGAGTAGTAAGTGTTAAGATTTTTGTGCATGGTAGAAGGGTCAGTTGTCACATTGGGAGTTTGGTATTTATTGAGTGGACAAATTGTCTGAATCATCCTCTTCAGTTTTGTGTTAAATCTTATTACTTAAACGAGAAAACATGGTGTGGTCTGTAGGGTTTGCTTTTATATACATGGAAGATGACAGGGATGCCGAGGCTGCAATTCGTGCCCTTGATCGGATAGAATTTGGCCGGAAGGGACGCAGACTTCGTGTGGAATGGACAAAGGTAAATCATTAGAGTCTTTTGAATGGGAATGTTGTCTTGATTCATTTTGTTTCATCATCATTGAACATATGTTCCAGCATGAACGTGGTGTTAGAAGGTCTACTGGTTCAAGAAGATCTTCAGCTAATGGGAGGCCATCAAAGACCTTGTTTGTAATTAATTTTGATACATACCATACCAGAACAAGGGACTTGGAGAGACACTTTGAACCATATGGTAAGATAGTCAGTGTGAGGATCAGAAGGAATTTTGCTTTTGTTCAATATGAATCTGAGGATGATGCTAGCAGAGCACTGGAAGCTACAAATATGAGGTAATTCAGTGTATTTGGATATTTGTTATAGACGTGTAAAGTGTCTTTGTTTTGAACTTCTGAACAAGATTCTTCTTTCCAATGAGTCATTGCTTGACTATTGCTAAGATTTAGGATTTTGGTTTTGGTCTGTGATGCTGTGACGACTATCTTCATACCTCTATGTCCTTTAGCCAGTTAGTTTTATGGCCCTGTGATATGTTTATGATGCATGTTTATTTTAAGCTTTAGTCACCCTACTTTTCCAGTTTATTTTGTTTATTTGGCTTATCACCATTATGATTTTTGATAACAAATTCCTGTTGAATGCTGATGTGCAGCAAGT
The DNA here is from genome assembly GCA_037962975.1 of Clitoria ternatea. Taxonomy (NCBI): domain Eukaryota; kingdom Viridiplantae; phylum Streptophyta; class Magnoliopsida; order Fabales; family Fabaceae; genus Clitoria; species Clitoria ternatea. The sequence continues at coordinate 98,520,849 of CM075674.1, read as the reverse complement.
TACTGGATCGAGTAATTTCAGTGGAATTTGCTGTTAAAGATGATGATGATAGGCGGAATGGATATAGCCCTGAGAGAGGCCGTGATCGTCAACGTGATAGAAGCCGTGATGGAAGACGGTCACCTAGTCCATACCGTAGAGAAAGGGGTAGTCCCGATTATGGCCGTGGGCCTAGTCCTTATCAGAGAGAGAGGGCCAGCCCTGATTATTGCCGTGGCCGAAGCCGTAGCAGAAGTCCCCTTCAGAGAGAGCGAGCTAGCCCCGCCTATGGGCGTAAGAGTATTAGTCCATATAGAAGAGAGAGGGATGGCTCTGAACCTGTTCGTGACACTGTTAGTCCATATGGAAGAGAGAGGGATGGTTCTGAACCTGTTCATGACACCAGCCGCAGTCCTTATCACAAGGAGCGAGGTAGAACTGACCATGGCATTTCTCCTTCCAACAGTCCCAAAGGAAGAGAGAGGACAAGCCCTCAAAATGTTCGTGGTTCCAGCCATAGTCCGTATGATGATACTGTGAAAGCAAGTCCTGAAAATGGACATAGCTCTGGTCATAGTCCAGATACAAAAGAGAATCCGAGCCCTTACAATGGTTATGAAGGGAGCCCAAATACTATGCCCGATCCTAGGGACAGTCCCAACTATGGTGGTCCCGAAAGTCCCATGCATGAAAGATATCGCAGGTTCGCAAACATTCACTTGATTCTTGTTAGAACTTTTGTTATTCTTGTGTTTATTTTCTTCAGCTTTGTATCCACATTCTAATTGTGTTCATTTCTGATGATGCAGCCAGTCACCCCCTGCAGAAGAATGATTTAAGGCTTTGTTGGAAAAAGACACAGACCAACTGGTTGTAGTACTGGATCCTGGCGGGACTAAATTTAATTTCAGCAAATTACTTTAGTGTAGTGGTGATTGCTTTGATGGAAACTCGTGTTATTAGAACTTCCTAGTCATTTATGTTTTATAGATAGTTTCATGTTTTGTTTTAATCTTGATATTGTAGAATCTTTGTTTACAGTCAAAGTGGTACTCTATATCTTTGACCAGTATCGGAGAACTTCTAGATGTTGGCATGTCCCTAATTTCCTGTGTGTTCAGGAAGTAGACCTATTAGATGGGTCAACCCACTCCTTACTAGCCTTGGTCCATGTGGGTTTGGGTTGAAAAGCCTATGGAGCCAAAAGGCCCACATATACAAAGGCCCATGGGTCAAAAAACTGTACAGGGTCAAGTGGGTTAGGGTCAGTCTATGGGCCAGCCCACTTCTGAAAAAATGATACTTAAATCAATTTTCACATGGGTTGGCCCTAATGTACCCAATGGGCAAGCTCATTACAAAACCCAATTTTAATGGTTGGGGATTGAGTGTTGAATTTGGGGGCCATCGTAGTAGAGAAGCGTTCCTGGTCGTTATATTCCTTCCTCTGAATTGGATCGGATGTTATCAGTTCAAATTTAATTTGATGTCATAAACATTCATGACAGTGAATGTTGCAACATCGTCATCTTGCTCGGAGACGGTTTTATTACACATACTTGAATAATCTGCTGAATCTGAAACGGTGGAGTATAGTAGGAGTAGAAAGTAGAATCAAGTCGCAGGAAGCATTCGACCTATTTACTTCCAAAAGAATGACTTCTAAACAAGTTTCCAAGATGATTTAATTAAAAAAGTTTGTTTAACCTATGCAATCTTAATCTCCTATCTCCTATAGGATAGGAGATTTAAAGTATAATTGTTTTATTAAACCTTATGTATAGATTGTTTATAAATTTATGAGTATTAATGATATTTTTAAATGAAAATTTTTTATTTCTTATCTGTTAATTTAGGTAAAGTTGTATAAAAAAGTTTATTTTCTATTTAAGAAAATTCAAAAAGTAGTTTTCAATGAAGTTAACGAGATTAGCATTTTTAATGACTTTCTTTTTTCAATATTTGTGGCTCATTTACTTATTAAGTAATTTTTTACTTAGTCCTTACAATTGCATGGGCAAATTTTTAGTCCTTTTCATAATCAAACATTTAGTCTTTTAAGATTTTAAAAGTTTTGCTTTAGTATTTGAATTTGTAAGATAATGCTTATTGTAGTTATTTTGTACTTTATTTGTGTCTCTTTTTTTTGTAACTTTTGACTATCATTTTGTAATTAAAAACAAATGAACAATGTTTTACATAATTGTAGGGAATTAAGTGGCTTTTAAAATTTTAATAACTAACTTGTGTGACTCATACAATATTGAGATGGTGTTTAAATAATTTGAAAATTATAAATAGTTTTACCTTTATTTTGAATGCTCATATTTCTAACTTTATCTTATACCAACTTTTAAATTGGTGTTTAAATAATTTGAAAATTATAAATAGTTTTACCTTTATTTTGAATGCTCATATTTCTAACTTTATCTTATACCAACTTTTAAATAATAAAAAAACTAAGGATACCTTAATACATGTTTGGTTCAGGTTAAGGTTGGTAACCACAGCATTGCTTCTCTTTGATCTTTGTCACTTCTATGAATATTCTGAATGCTGTTATTCTCATGATTTCTTTTACGGTGGGAAATGTATATTTTTTTCCCATTGGTGGGGAATAGTTTTTAAGATGACACTTTTTCCCATCGGTGGGGAATAGTTTTTATGATAACATCCCTGACAAATGTCACTCTGTACAGTGTAATAGTATCTTTTATGAACAATTAAATATGACTCATAAAGTGCATCTAATTATAATATTTTTGGATGTGTGAAAGTAAAAACCCAGATGCTACTCATATGAGAATGAGAAGGTAAAAACCCTTGGTTTGTGGTGGAAAAATGAGGTAGAAGTATCGAGACCTACTCGTGGTGAGGCTGAAACAAATTAGGTAGTTGGGTGTGCAACATTCTTAGCATCACTTTTAAAGCACGTTTGTAAATAAAGGCGGGCAAAGGCATAAACAGAAATCTGAGACGGTGAATGTATGGTGAGGTACGATAAGACGCGCGAAAAGAATCTGTGTGGAGGTTTTATGTTTAATTTTGTTTTTCTAGTTGGTGGTTTGGGGAACATTTATTTGCATGTGATTGTTGTGGGTATTCCTATGATAAGTAATTTGATGTTTGTTGTTTTATATCACGTGTGTGTATTTGGAAGATGTGATAAAGCCTGAGGGAATGATCTATTAGTTATTCATAATAGTTTTGAGTTTCATCATGTGGTATGAAGAAGAGGGAGTGACTTATGATGGTTAGGGACATTAAATATTTTAAAACAATTAACCTCCAACGTTTTCCAACTCCATCAATCAACTATAGTTGTGCACATTTAACTATGAAACCATCTAAGAAATACCACATTTAATTGTCAAATCATATTGGGTACATTTCATTCTAAGTGTATAAGTATCAAACTCAAGAGAATTACTTTAGAAAGTTAGAGTTTATTACTAAAAAATGTCACTTGAATTTTAGAGGGGGTTTTGAGGTCATATTTATACATCAAAAAAAGATCATGATCTCAGTCTAATATATAATATATAGGGATAATCTCCTAAAATAAGAGGATGAGGGGGACCTTAGCTAATCTGGAGGGAACATGAGCCCTCCAATCACGAGCTCTTACCATCGAGCGAACTGAGTGACTATGTACCGAATGGTTTGTAGCCATGTGATTTCTAGTCATGAGCTTTGTTGGTCCTTCGGTCAGGATTCCAGGATTTAACGCAATTTGATGAACTAAGTCGTACTTGTCTTATTGCTATTTTAGTGGACCTCGTTAAAACCTCTCAAGGGAAAACCTAGTGGGAAAAAACCCCTCGAGTAGGAAAAAAGTGCCTCCATGAATTATTACATGGTGTTACCTGGTGGTTCTACTCTTGCCCCACTGATTTCAAAGCTCCCAACCCGATCGACTTCACGCTCTTCCATATTCACGTAACATGATGCCTTTTTCTTGAAGTCATCTATATTAGTGGGGGGCTTTTTGGTCAAAGATTTAAAAAGCTTACTCGGGCGCAATCTTGTCTGTATTGCATAAAAGGCCGAGCTTAGGTTTCAGATCCATATGGCTTGCTTGTTGAAGTGTGCCATGAACTGCTTAAGTGTCTCCCTTCGTCCCTGCTTAAGGTTGACCAGGCTATGGGAAATCTACTGAATTGCTCGGCTAGAGGCAAACTAGGTGAGAAAATTTTCCATGAGCTCTACGAAACATGATGCGCTCTTCGGGGGAATGTGTGAGAATCAGAGCAGAGCGGATTTGGTGACGGTGGTAGGGAAGGTTCTGCATAAGATGGCATCGGATGCCCAAGAGATGAGAAAGTTGGTTGTGAACATGGTGAGGTGTTCTTCTGGGTCATCTCTTCTATCATACTTTTCCATCATAGGTGGCTTATTACGTAGCAGTGTGGGGTCGTCATTATGGCTTCTGTGAATGGATGTGTCAAATAGGGAACTAAAGGTTTTGGTCTGTCTTCCTTTGGTTTTTGTAGCTTGCGTATTCCGATAACTAAATGTCTCCCTCTCATTTGATCGACGATTCCTTAAGTCTTCATTTTCTTTTCTCAACTCCTTCACGGTACGTTGTAGTGTTTTGACGAGGGCTAAAGTCTTCTCTAATTGATTGTCACCAACCTGGTGTCCTTCTTGATTTCCTCGGGTGTCCCCTTCTTCTTTGCAGCTGGGGTTGCTGCGTATGGTCACCATCTTTTTCTTCCTTGGAGCCAATCCTTCTCTGTGTGATGTGGGAACTGTTTTATTGGGCCCTATGGTGGGCGCTAAAATGTCCACTCTGAGCGTATAAATACCAAACCCTAGAGAATTACTCTAGGAAAATAAAGTTTATTACTTAAAAATGTCACTTGAATTATGATAAGTCTTTAAAAGACTTAATTATTTAGCAATATTTAACTCTATTTTATTTGAAAGATTATATTTAATTATTAAGTTTGGAAGTAATTAAGAGATATCATTCATTTGTGCAATTGTACTATTTAATTATTATTTTAACATTTATCAAGAAAATCTATGTAAAAAGAATAAATAAATAATAAATTTAGAAAAGCTATTTCTTGAATTATATAAGTTACCTGAGCGTACTAACGTCCAATGCTAGCGTACCTACGCTAGGCTTTTATCCATGATAATTTTCAAGTTCCAGAAGCCCAGCATCAGCACGCCAGTGTTACGCTCAACTTACGCTTAGTTGGGAAAACCATTTCAGAAGCTCAGCGTAGTTACGTTGCCCACTAGCGTGCTTGCGTTGAATAAACTAAAAGACCAACGTGCCAACGTAACATTTTACGCTCAGACTTAATGTCAAAATAGAGGAGCAGCGTAACTATGCCACTGAGCAGCGTGCCTACTGATAGATGTCCAATTTACCTATATTTTGCATGATTAATAAAGCATAAATTGGATATAATGTACAATGTTTGCCAATTTTGTAAGCTAAATATGAACATTGTACAGGTTGAGTGGCTAATTTTGTTACAATCTCAGGAAAATTCAAAGAAGAAAGAAGAAAAGAAAAGAAATGAAGAAAATCTACTAAGAGTTGAGCAAACAGAGTGATATTCGCTCAAGCGGAAGGTATATAGCTTGAGCGAATCATGATCGCTGAGGAAAAATTGAAGAGCCGCTTGGGCGAGACATGAACTTAACAAATAATAGTATCAGGTCAAGACTCGCTTGAGCGAGAAGTGATGCGCCCAGGCTAAATCAAGCCAGTAGTGAGAAATGAAGTCTTCGCCCGAGCGAACACTGAGGCCGCTTGAGCGAGATTTGTACAGAATGAAATAGCAGTAGCCTCGCTCAAGCATTTTTAATAGAAAAGCCAGCGAATTTCTTCCAGAATGCATCAATGTAGAAGTCGCTTGAGCGATGTTATTTCGTTCAAGCGAAAATTGTCCAGAACCAAATTTTAAAGGGCTCGCTGAAGCGGATAAAGAAATAGCTCAAGCGAAATGGAAGGAAGTATCAGATATGAAGACTCGCTTAAGCTAATCTGAACCGCTGGAGCGAATCAAGCCCATAATGAAGCAGGACGTGGAGTTCCTTCGTGTTGAAGAATGCTCATCGCCTGAGCGAAATATAAACTCGCTTGAGCGAGTTTTCTTTTATATAAGCTTACTGCATGGCGGCTGAAGAGGGAGAGCTGGAGAATTGGAAAAACACTTTGTACTCTGTATTTTCTTCATCTTTTCTAAGCTGTAATGACCACCATGAGTGGCTAAACCTTTCCTTGGGATTGGATGTAGCCTTTCTTACTTGAAGATTATCAATGATATATTCATGAATCGGGTAACTTTGTTCTATGATTCTTGGTATTTCGTTTTGTGTTCACTGCTTGAATCTACTTGATCACTAGTTTCTTGAATTAAGTTTACGTTTGTTGTTGGAAAATAACTTTCGAAAACAGATCTAAATGAAATGCTCATTGTGAGTAAATAACCAGGGATGGTATTTAACGCATTGAACGTCTAAATAATCGGTCGTAATGCTGGAATGGAATTAAAACGATCAAGGGATTGACGTTATCAAATCTGTTCTTATGAATTTCATAGTCAAGGAATTGATATGAATGACATTGATTGTGACGTAAAGTATTATAGTTCAAACCCCGTTTTCATGAATATACGTTGTGTATCGGAAGGTAAGATCGGTGAATCCTAATCCCAGTTGTTATAATTTGATAAACTCCTTTTATTTTATCACATATTTGTTCACATATTGCAGTTTATATTTTGAACCCAAAAACCATGAAAATAATCGTTTTAATCCGCCGTAATCCTTTAAGTTTCAATTGCTGACGATCCTTAGTGGGAACGATATCTTTTATAACTACAACTACCGTGTTTAAAACTTGGCACGTTTCTTTGAGTGTATTATACAAACTTGATTCTCTTAAAATACACCACCAAGTTTTTGGCGCCGTCCGCCGGGGATCGAAGTAATTGAATTAAGTTATTACGGTGTGTGAATACTGTACGTAGTGCATTTTTGTTTTGTTTTATACTATTTTCTTGGTTAACCTCTCTTTTGCTAGCTTTGCTTATGATATTAAGAAGTCAGGGATTCAAAGAACAGGCTGAAATAGATCCTGAAATTGAGAAGACTTTGAAGAAAATCAAAGCCAAAGCAAAAGCACAACAAGAGGAGGACCAATCTTCTTCTTCTTCTTCTCCAATCTCAACACCAACAACAATCTGAAGCAAATATGGAAGGACGTCAACCACCAAGGCGTACTTTGGGAGATTATGCAAACCAACAAGGACCCAGATATTTTTCAAGCATAGCAATCCCACAAACCAGAGCTTTAGAAATGAAACCAGCATTTCTTAGCTTGATTAGTGCTCACCAATTTACTGGAATGTCACATGAAGACCCATATACTCACTTGGCTACATTTTATGAATTGGTAGGTACTATGGGCTTTGAGCAAGGAGATCTTGAATCAGCATATCTCCGCTTGTTCCCATTTTCTCTAGCTGGAAAGGCCAAAGAATGGTTGCAATCGCATCCAAACCAAAGCTTGAATAATTGGTCTAGTGTGGAGGAGAAATTCTTGTTTTGTTTCTTTCCACCGTCAAGATTCATAAAAGCAAAGTCTGACATTTCAACTTTCCGTCAAGGAATGGAAGAACCTTTTTGTGAAGCATGGGACAGATTCAAGTCCTTATTGCGCAAATGTCCAAATCATGGATTTGAAGATATAGCACAGCTGAACATTTTCTACAATGGTCTAAGGCCTGATACAAAGATGATTTTAGATGCTGCTGCTGGTGGAACAATGATGACAGTAGATGCTGACCAAGCAACTAGAATCATAGAAGCTTTGTCATCCACAGATTATCAAGCACAGCATGATAGGCAGCAAGTACAAAAGAAAGGAATTCTGGACTTGAATACTTCTGATGCTATATTAGCTCAAAACAAAATTTTGACCCAACAGATTGAAGCCTTAACTCAACAGATGGCCAAACTTCCTCAACAATTGCACTCAGTTCAATTTGCACAACCTCAGCAACAAATGAATGCAAGATGTGATTTTTGTGGAGGTGACCATCCAAATGGACATTGTGGGTCGCAGGAAGAAGCTGTCCATTACATGAACAATCAAGGTAGACAAAATAATTTCAATTCCAATTTTACTAATCAACCATTTCAGGGATGGAGGAACAATGGAAATCAAGGCCAAGGTTGGAGGCAAGAGGCTAGTACATACAATAGACCACAGGCTCACCAACAAGGACCGTCTCTGATGGAAAAGACAACTAGATTGGAAGATACATTGGAAAAGTTCATGCAAGCTTCTCTAACAAATCAGAAGAACACAGAAGCTTCCATTAGGAATCTAGAGACTCAGGTTAGACAGCTTGCCCGTCAAATAGCAGAACAAAACAAACCTCAATATGGAGCCAACACTGAAGTGAATCCTAAGGAGCAATGTCAGGCAGTTATGACCAGAAGTGGAAAAACTACAGGTGTAGAGTTGGGTGAAAACGAAAAGGAAGAAGAAAGATTTTTGAAAGAAAAAGAAAAAGAAAAAGAAAAAAATAGAGAAAAAGATGAAAATGAAAAGAGTGAGACTGTAAATAAAGAAAAAGAAAAAGAAAAAGAGAAAGATAAAATGAGTGATGTAGAGAAAGGAAAGATGAAGGTGGATGAAGGTATACCACAGTTGAAAAGCATGCCTTATCCCAAAAATCCTTCCAAGCGGGATAAAGAGAGGCAGTTTGCTAGGTTTATGGACATATTCAAGAGATTACAGATCAATGTGCCATTCATGGAAGCCATGGAGCAGATGCCTACTTATGCAAAATTTATGAAGGATTTACTGACAAAGAAGAGAAGATTTTCGGAGGAGACAGTAGAATTAGAGGCTGGGTGTAGTGCTATAATTCAAAAAGCATTACCTCAGAAGACCAAGGATCCGGGAAGCTTTACAATTCCTGTCACCATTGGTAGTCTGCCAGTAGGAAAAGCATTACTTGACCTAGGAGCAAGCATTAATCTAATGCCATTATCTATGCTGAAGAGAATTGGTGATCTGGAAATTCGACCAACTAGAATGACTCTCCAATTAGCTGATAGATCAATGAAGTTCCCTTATGGAGTTGCAGAAGATGTTCTAGTGAAAGTAGACAAATTCGTGTTTCCAGTGGATTTTGTGATCATGGATATGGAAGAGGATTCAGAAGTACCTTTGATCTTGGGACGACCATTTATGAAGACTGCAAAAGTTATCATAGATGTTGATGATGGGAAATTAAAAGTAAGAGTCCAAGACGAGGAAGTCAATTTTGATGTTTTTGAAGCCATGAAATATCCTGCAGACAAGCAGAGTTGTTTCAAAATTGATGTGGAAGAGGAGACAATTTCAAAACAGCTTCACAAGATGAACAATTCAAGCCCTCTTGAAAAGGCTCTAGTGAATGCTGTTGAGAGTTTTGATAATATGGAGATGAATGAAGTGCAGGAGGTTTTGCAAAGTCTTGAAGCAGCTAAGATGATGACAAGCGAAGAAAGCAAAGTGGAAAAACTGGATGAAAAACAAAGTCCTGAGGTTCATAAGTTAGAATTGAAAGAATTACCTCCAAATCTGAAATATGTCTTTTTAGATGACCAAGGTAATAAACCAGTAATAATCAGCAGCACTTTGTTGAAAGAAGAAGAAGAAAAGCTGATTGAAATTCTGAAAAAGAATGAGCAAGCTATTGGTTGGAAACTAAGTGATTTGAAAGGCATCAGTCCATCGTATTGTATGCATCATATTTTTATGGAGCAGGAATACAGACCGGTGGCTCAACCTCAAAGGCGGTTAAATCCAATCATGAAAGAGGTCGTGAAGAAAGAGGTGCTGAAGTTGCTGGAAGCAGGAATGATCTACCCTATTTCAGATAGTGCATGGGTGAGCCCAGTTCAAGTGGTACCAAAGAAGGGAGGCATGACTGTAGTGAGGAATGAAAATAATGAGTTAATTCCAACCAGAACAGTAACGGGATGGAGAATGTGTATAGACTACCGAAAGCTCAACCAAGCAACAAGGAAAGATCATTTTCCATTGCCATTCATGGACCAAATGCTGGAAAGGTTGGCGGGACAAGCTTATTATTGTTTTCTGGATGGATACTCAGGCTATAATCAAATAGCAGTGGCTCCAGAAGACCAGGAGAAAACAGCATTTACTTGCCCTTTTGGTGTTTTTGCATATCGAAAGATGCCTTTTGGACTATGTAATGCTCCAGCCACTTTTCAACGGTGCATGCTGGCAATTTTTTCAGACCTTGTGGAAAAATGCATAGAAGTCTTCATGGATGACTTCTCCGTCTTTGGTAAATCATTTTATTCTTGTTTAGAAAACCTTGATACCGTGTTGAAAAGGTGTGTGGAAACCAATTTAATGCTCAATTGGGAAAAATGTCACTTTATGGTAACTAAAGGCATAGTGTTGGGTCACACCATTTCAAACAAAGGCATTGAGGTGGATAGGGCAAAAGTTGAAGTTATTGAAAAATTACCCCCACCAATAAATGTCAAAGGTGTCAGGAGTTTTCTAGGTCATGCAGGATTCTACCGAAGGTTTATAAAAGATTTTTCGAAAATTGCTAAACCTTTGAGTAATCTGCTGCACAAAGAGAATTCTTTTCAATTTGATAAATCATGTTTGCTTGCTTTTCAAATGTTGAAGGAAAAACTAACTACTGCACCTGTCATAATTGCACCCGATTGGAATCTTGATTTTGAAATCATGTGTGATGCAAGTGATTATGCAATAGGTGCAGTGTTAGGACAAAGAAAATCCAAAATTTTTCATCCAATATATTACGCTAGTAAAGTTTTGAATGAAGCTCAAATTAATTATGCCACAACTGAAAAAGAATTACTAGCTGTTGTGTATGGGCTTGAAAAATTCAGATCGTACTTAATTGGTGCACGAGTTATAGTTTTTACAGATCATGCAGCAATCAAGTACTTGATGAATAAATCTGATTCCAAACCAAGATTAATTAGGTGGATTTTGCTGCTACAAGAGTTTGATTTAACCATTCTTGACAAAAAAGGCAGTGAAAATCACATTGCAGATCATTTGTCCAGACTAATTAATGATGAAGTTACAAAGATACAGCCAGAAGTTCCTGAAGAATTCCCAGATGAAAGGCTGTTGTTGATTCAAGAAAGACCATGGTTTGCCGACATGGCAAATTTCAAGGCTGCCGAAGTGATTCCTGAAGACTTTACATGGCAGCAAAAGAAGAAACTTCTGAAGGATGCACAACAATTTATTTGGGATGATCCTTACTTATTCAAGCTTGGATCAGATAATATTTTGAGAAGATGTGTATCTGACCAAGAAGCCAGGAGTATTCTGTGGCACTGCCATAGTTCAGCATATGGAGGACATTTCAATGGGGAAAGAACCGCTGCTAAGATCCTGCAATCAGGTTTTTTCTAGCCCTCTATATTTAAAGATGCTAACTCTTTTGTGCAGAACTGTGATACCTGTCAGAGAAGTGGAAGTATTTCAAGGAGGAATGAAATGCCACTAATAACCATCTTAGAAGTAGAAGTTTTTGATTGTTGGGGCATAGATTTTGTTGGACCATTACCATCCTCACTGTCAAATGAATACATCCTGGTAGCTGTTGATTATGTTTCGAAATGGGTCGAAGCAATGGCTTGTGCAAAGGCAGATGCCAAAACTGTAATCAAATTTTTGAAGAAAAATATTTTCAGCAGATTTGGCACTCCCCGAGTTCTGATAAGTGATGGAGGATCTCACTTTTGCAACACACAACTTCAAAAGTGTTTGGAATATTATGGTGTTAAGCATAAGGTGACTTCTCCTTACCATCCACAAGCCAATGGCCAAGTGGAAGTATCTAACAGGGAAATCAAAAGAATTCTGGAAAAGACAGTTTCCCAAGGCAGAAAAGATTGGTCTCTAAAGTTGAATGACGCTTTGTGGGTATACAGAACAGCTTTTAAAGCTCCAACAAGGTTCTCACCCTACCAATTAGTCTATGGAAAGAGCTGTCATTTACCGGTAGAACTAGAACATAAGGCCTATTGGGCAATGAAGTTGCTCAATTTTAATCCTGAAACATCAACAAAGGAAAGGAAGATTCAGTTGGAAAAACTGGGAGAATGGAGGCGAGAGGCTTATGAATCATCAAGAATTTATAAAGACAGAATGAAAGCCTACCATGACAAAAAGATTTTAGCAAAAAGCTTCTACCCAGGACAATCAGTTCTTTTATTCAATTCAAAGCTAAAACTTTTTCCAGGAAAGCTGAAATCAAAATGGTCTGGACCTTTCCTTGTTAAAGAAGTCAAATCATATGGTACTGTTAAGTTGCAAGATCCTAATTCTGACAGAACCTGGACAGTTAATGGACAAAGACTCAAACCATATATGGGTGGCGGAGTGGAAAAGCTAGATATGCTGATCCACTTTATTGAAAACTGAACAATCAATCAGGCGTCGAGCTAACGACGTTAAACAAGCGCTACCTGGGAGGCAACCCAGTGTGTTTAATTTGTTGTTGTTTTGTTTAGTTGTGCAATTGTGTGAATGTTTCTTTTTGAATGAGATGCTTTATAAGTGAGTGAGAAGACTAGAAGGAACCAAAGGATCGAATGATGAGATAAGTTTTTGAAGAAAATACAAGTGGAGGATATAAATTTTCAAGTATGGGGGTATTCGCTCAAGCGCACTACATTTCGCTTAAGCGAATAAGCCAAATACCTACATTCGCTCAAAGTCGCTTAAGCGAAAAACTTATATTTTGATACTGGACAGAAGTCGCTTAAGCGACCCACTTTTAGCTTGAGTGAATGTCTTCTTCGCTTGAAAAATTTTACCTTTCGCTCAGGCCAAGACAAGGGAATAGATACTGGATAAATTTCGCTTAAGCTAATTAAAGACCGCTCAAGCGAATTGTGCAGAACATTCATTGAATTGAAGAAAAATCCCATTTTCTGCAATTGTCGCTCAAGCGAATTAAATCACGCTCAAGCGAGGTATCTTTTATTAAACACTGGAACAAAATCGCCCAAGCGAATTCATCTCGCTGAAACGAATTTTGTCCAGAAAGCAAACACTGCATACTCGCTTAAGCGCCATTCATTTCGCCCTAGCGAATTTTACCCAGTGTCTTAAACATAGTGATTCGCCTAAGCGAATGTTACTTAAGTCAAGCGAGGGGATTTTGGGAGCATCAGGTACCTTTTAACTCGAATTTCGCTACAGCGAACAATAATCGCTTGAGCGAAATTAGAGAATGGAACTTAATATTCGCTGTAGCTGTTTAATCTCGCGTAAGCGAATTTAAGCGGTTATGGTTTCTTTTTTTTTTAAAAAAAAAGGGGCATGATCAAGTAAACCTCTCTTCTAAAAACCTCTCAGCTTCCGAACTCCTCCCACTTCCATCCTTGATTCCGAAAGGTCTCTAGCGGTTTCTTCCACCTAATTCTTCTTTCAGTTCTCATCTCTTCTCTTCTCTTCCATATTTCTCAAGTAAGTGATCTCATTTCTCACTTCTCATGCATCTTCCTCTTCTTTACGTTTGTAACTCTTTATTTATTTTTCAATGTGGGTTACAATGTTGTTTGATTTCAGTTTTAGGTTAGTTGAGGTTTCATTTTTCATCTCTGCAATGTTGTTTTGCATAATGAAACCCATATGTAAATCATGCCCTAGAATAAAGTAGTGAAACCATGTCCCTTAAGCATGCTCTGTTTTTTTTTATTTTTGGTGTGGCTACTGAAATCCAATGCATGCAATTATACAATGTATACGATTAGGTTCTGTGTTGATAGGAACAAATAACCATGCTGCAACCTTTTCTTATGCTCTGTTTTTCAGTAAAATATTGTGAACTAGATGGTGTACGCAATAAACTCTGTTTTTCAGTACTTTTCTGCCTTATGAACTCTATGCGCATTTTCTGTTTTTCAGGATGGCAAGAACCAAAGTAACAAGTGCTGATCCCCCACGATAGAGCGAAAGAGAAAAAGGGAAAAGAAAGAGGGGTGAAGGAAGCTCGTCACAACAACACCCGAAATTCAGGAGTAAGGAGCATAAACAACGTCATGAGAACATAGACCACTGGACCTTTATTCCTGAAAGGAAGGTAGATTTACGTTGTAACGCCCCGAAACGTGGATTAAAATTTTCGAGTAAATTTTTCGCTTTTTCGAAAGACCATTTTAAAAATTATAAATTTAATTCAGAGTTTATATAACAATTAATAACAGCGGAAAAATTATCATACATACTAGTCGTGAATAATTAAATTCAAGAAAATATTTAAGTAGCGGAAACGATTGTGAAGATAATGGTACATGACATATTATATTTATTACAACCCATAAATTCAAAGTTCAGGTAATAAAACAAATAGACATCCATCATGGCATCACTCTGCATTCTGCGTGTCATTCACTGTAAAAATTAATGTAAGAGTGAGACAGAATATAGAATAAATATAAAATAGATAAAATTGAACAAACACAATCAAAAATTCATAATGATATGATGAATATGCCAAACAAGTCCATTAATAGATCTTTAATTAGTCAAATGATGTCATGCTGGATCCATTTGGTCTTGGTGGGAATACTGCAGTAAAAGTCTCATAGAGACACAAATAGGGCTTTAGCATATACCATGAATCCCTATACTTCATGGCGCTTAAGTACCGAAGTACACAATATCATAAGTAGGACTTCTGCATAAACCATGAATCCCTACACTCCATGGCACACAACATAATAGGGCTTAACTCATCATAGAGTAACCCCCACCAGGGTAGGCAATCATGGAACCCCTAAATTCCATGGTGCGTCCGAATGCTTATGATGCATGAATGCCTTTAATTCTTTTAACATACCATGATATCCACATTTCCAAAACCTCTTGGATACTACAAGTCCTCAAGGAACACAATACACATAATAATTCATAAAATCATGGATTTACTGTTTTAACCACATATGTCAATAACCACAAGGCATTCATGTACATATATATTAATTATATCATTCATAATTATTCACCATCACAACATACAAACTGTGTGATACTCAACAACATTTATAATAATTCATAATCACTCAATAATTTAATAAATAATTTTTATACATAGAGAAAATATCATTTTCTAATTAGCCATTCTAAGTGACTTTCAGCATCCCCAACAGCAACATATATTAGCAAAACAGTCATAACATGGGCAAATCAACTCCTTTTTAGGTGATTCTACTTTATATAGCTCAATAATACAATTATCTACAACTTTCATGAAGAACACAGTTTCAAATTCCGAACAGAAATATTACTTATTCACGAAATACCACACTGCCTCAAGGTGAGTTTTTCAAAACGTACATATATTAGTAATTTCAGTGTTTCTGGAGTTACAAAAATGATTTTTGCATGAAACCAGTTCTAAAATACTCTTAACATAATTATCTACAACTTTCATGAAGACTCAAACAACTAATTCATACCACAAAATTCCCAGTATTGAAAACAAGATTCGGATTTCCAAAATTCCAGAATTTCAGAATTTCAGCTTGCACATACTTCAGTAATTTGAGCATAACTTGAACTACAAAAATTATTTTGATGTGAAACCACTTTCTAAAAATCCACAACTTAATTATCTACAACTTTCATGAAGACTCAAACAACTAATTCATAACACAAAATTCCCAGTATTGAAAACAAGATTCGGATTTCCAAAATTCCAGAATTTCAGAATTTCAGCTTGCACATAATTCAGTAATTTGAGCATAACTTGAACTACAAAAATTATTTTGATGTGAAACCACTTTCTAAAAATCCACAACTTAATTATCTACAACTTTCATGAAGACATCCAAGGCTGATTATGCATGTATAATTCCCAACATATCAAAATATACACTAAACATGAAGCAAATCTTTCACTCGAACATACAGTAGTATTTTGGCTATAACTTTTGCTACACATACTCAAATCAATCGGTTCAGGTCTCAAAATTCACATAACAAAAAAAATTACAACTTTTATGAAGACACTGATCACTAATTCTTACTACAAAATGCCCAATTTTAACAATAAGATACGGATTTCAAGTTCACAGATTTACAGCTTGTACATACTTCAGTATTATGAGCATAACTTGAGCTACAAAAATTATTTTAATGTGAAACCACTTTCTAAAGATCCACAACTTAATTATCTACAACTTTCATGAAGACATCCAAGGCTGATTATGCACGTACAGTTCCCAGTAAATCAATATATACACAAAACAAAGGATAAATCTTTCACACGAACATGCTGTAGTATTTTGGCTATAAATTTTGCTATACTTATTCAAATTACTTGATTCAGGTCTCATAAATCTTTCACACGAACATGCTGAACAACCCTGTCCCCTCTTACCTTAATGGAGGTTCCTAAAGTGGTTGAAAGTGTTGTATTATTGTCCTAGCTTCAGATCAAGAGTGAAATTGATGGAGAAAGTGAAAGAAAATAAGAGAGAGACTTCACTAACTTTATCTTGTTCTAAGAATTCAGACTTGGGAACAAGATGTAGTGTTGATTTAATGATGTAAATGACAAGTGGGGGACAAGATTTTCATAATGGGATTGTAGTGGGATGTTAGGTGCATGAATTATGGTGATAATGGAGGTTTTAGGTGAGAAAAATGAGCTGGATTGTTGACCATTTCCGCAGCCTACATAATGTAGTTTGTTTGATTGAAGTAAATATCAATTCTGACACTGTTTTGGTATTTTAGGCATATCTCTCTCATATCTTAATGGATTTTAACACATGTGGTCTTGTTGGAAAGCTAAGACAACGAGGAACAACTTTGTAGTTTACTACTTTTTCAAATTCGGACTCTAACAAGGTATTAAAATATGTACAAGATGATATGATTGAAATAAAATATCAATTCTGACACTGTTTCGGTATTTTGGACATATCTCTCTCATATCTTAATGGAATTTAACAAATTTGGTCTTGTTGGAAAGATAAGAAAAAGAGGAACAACTGTGTAGTTGGACACATTTCCAAATTCGGACTCTAACTAACAATTAAAATGTGTACAAGATGACGCATTTTGAGTGGAGTATGTGGCAATTTGATGAGAGTAATTGGAAAAGCCAAGGAAATTAATAACTAAGGAAATAGGTAATAAATTATTTGATTAACTTTTACCAAAGGTATAAAGTTAAAATTATTTACCATGGTAAAAGGTTAAATTGAAGATGTTGTCCTAACCAAAAATTTATGTAGAAAGTTGAGATAAAATGGATAATATCATTGATGGTCTAAATCAAAATGATTATACATGAGAATAAAATTTTTAGGATGTTACAATTCTCCCACCCTAATAAAAATTTCGTCCTCGAAATTTAATCATTACGCACTCCTCAGTGAAATAATTTTGGATACTGTGTCCTCATAGCATCTTCACGCTCCCAAGTCAGAGTTACATCAGTCCCTTGTTTCCATGCAACTTTTACCAGTGGTACATTCTTGTTCCTCAAGCGTTTATTCGATCTTTCTAGAATCTGTGTAGGTTCTATGGAGATGGTCAGATTTTCTCTAACTTCAATATCATCGGCAGCAATCACATGGTTGGGATCTTGTACGTACTTCCTTAGCTGTGATACATGAAATACATTGTGCAGATTTGCCAGGTGAGGGGGAAGTGCAATCTGATATGCCACTGTACCAACCCTCTTTAGGATCTCATATGGTCCAATGAATCTCGGACTCAATTTCTTACTCTTCAATGCTCGACCAATCCCCTTGTGAGGTGAAACCTTCAAAAATACATGCTCACCAACTTGGAATTCAAGTGGTTTCCTCCTCTTATCATAATACTGCTTCTGTCTGTCCTGAGATGCCTTCATCTTTTCTCTGATCATTTCTATCTGTTCAGTAGTCTGCTGCACAATTTCAGGTCCTAACGCCAAACTTTCACCAGTTTCTAACCAACAAAGTGGCGTTCGACACTTCCTACCATACAATGCTTCGAATGGAGCCATACCAATACTGCTGTGGTAGCTATTATTATACGTAAATTCAATCAATGGAAGAAACTGCTCCCAACTACCACCATGTTCAATCACACAAGATCGCAGTAAGTCTTCCAAACTTTGTATGGTACGTTCTGACTGTCCATCTGTTTGGGGATGATAAGCTGAACTCAATCGAAGCTTTGAACCCAATTCCTGATGCAAGCTTCCCCAGAATCGGGAAGTGAATCTTGGATCTCTATCTGACACAATACTTGATGGTACACCATGTAGTCTTACGATCTCCTTCACATATAACTGTGCCAACTTTTGTAAAGAGTTCTTCATATTCATTGGGAGAAAGTGAGCAGACTTTGTCAATCTGTCTACAATAACCCAGATTGCATCATTCCCTGAACGTGTTCTTGGTAACCCCGACACAAAGTCCATTGAGATGTCATCCCATTTCCAGACAGGAATCTCTAATGGTTGCAGTTCACCAGATGGCTTCTGGTGTTCTACCTTGGCTTTTTGACACACCAGACATGAAGCCACATATTCAACTATCTCTTTCTTCATCCTTGGCCACCAAAAGCTTTTTCTCAGATCTTGATACATCTTAGTTGATCCAGGATGAATGCTCAACATACTTTTATGCGCTTCTTCTAGAATCGTCCTTCTCAGATCAACATCATCTGGTACACAAATTCTATTCCTGATCCTCCAAATTCCATCTGATCCTTCTTGTAGTCCCATATCTTTTCCATTCACCTGTAATTCTCTCAACTCCTGTAATGGCAAATCTTCTTTCTGTCTTTCACCTAACAGTTTCAGGAAATCATTGGTTATTTTCAAAGTCCCCAAAGTCATACTCCTTGAAGATTTTATCTCTACACCCAAGTTCATGTCTCTGAACTGTTCTATCATCTCTATTTCTTTTATCATCAAAGATGCCATATGAATGGACTTTCGGCTTAGTGCATCTGCCACCACATTTGCTTTTCCTGGATGGTATTTCAAATCAAATTCATAATCTTTAAGAAATTCCATCCACCTTCGCTGCCTCATGTTTAATTCTTTTTGATCGAACAAATACTTCAAGCTCTTGTGGTCACTGAACACTTCAAACCTGACTCCATACAAATGGTGTCTCCAGATTTTCAGAGCAAATACCACTGCTGCCAATTCTAGATCATGCGTTGGATAGTTCATCTCATGTGGTCTCAACTGTCTAGAAGCATAGGCAACCACCTTTCGTTGCTGCATCAAAACACATCCTAAGCCCATTTTGGAAGCATCACAATAAACCACGAAATCTTCTTGTGGGTTAGGTAAGGTTAAGACTGGAGCAGATGTAAGCTTCAACTTCAGTTCTTGGAAACTTTTCTCACATTCTGGCGTCCAAGAAAAAGGTTGACTCTTCTGGGTTAGCCGAGTCATTGGTAGGGCAATTTGAGAAAACCCTTCAATGAATCTCCGATAATAACCAACCAATCCCAGGAAACTTCGTATCTCAGTGACTGAAGTAGGTCTCTCCCAGTTTACCACAGCTTCTATTTTAGAAGGATCCACAGATACTCCTTCGTTTGAGATTACATGGCCTAGGAATTTTACCTCTTTCAACCAGAATTCACATTTTGATAACTTTGCATACAACTGCTTCTCCTTCAAAATCTGTAATACCACTCGAAGATGCTTTTCATGTTCCTCTGCAGTTTTTGAATAGATCAGAATATCATCTATGAAAATGATGACAAATTGATCCAAGTAGGGATGAAATACTCGATTCATGTAATCCATGAATACGGCTGGGGCATTGGTCACTCCGAAGGGCATCACAAGGTACTCGTAATGACCATATCGTGTTCTAAAGGCTGTCTTTGGAATATCCTCAGACTTGACACGAATCTGATGATACCCCGATCGTAGATCAATCTTGGAAAACACTGCAGCACCTCTCAATTGATCTATCAGATCATCAATTCTGGGCAAAGGATATCTATTCTTCATTGTCAATTTATTCAGTTGACGATAATCTACGCATAACCTCATGCTTCCATCTTTCTTCTTGACGAGCAATACTGGCGCTCCCCATGGTGACACACTCGGTCTGATGAAATGCTTCTCCAGCAACTCTTCAATTTGTTTCTTCAGTTCCGCCAGTTCAATTGGTGCCATACGGTATGGAGCTTTAGACACTGGTTCTGCTCCTGGAATTAAATCAATGGAGAATTCTACCTCACGTTCTGGAGGTAAACTTGAGACATCTTCAGGAAATACTTCAGGAAATTCAGAAACAACCGGCATCTCGATTGCTTTAGGTTCACCATCTTCTTTGTAAAGAGTGAATAAAGCAAACAATTGACTTTCACCTTGCAATACATAGGTCTTGAGGTTGTCAGAATTTAGATTTTCTGATGGAAATATCACGGTCTTGTTATGACAGTCCACCAAGACTCGATTTGTCGATAACCAGTCCATCCCCAGAATTACGTCCAGATCCTTCAAAGGTAAACAAACAAGATCGACAAGAAAGCGTCTACCTTCTATGAGTATAGAACATTCGTTACACACCTTAGCAGTTCTAAGTTGTGTACCGGTGGGAGTAGAAACAATCAGATCATATGTCATAGGCTTCACAGGTAATTGAAGGCGTCTAACACACTCATCAGAAATAAAAGAATGCGTAGCACCAGAATCAAATAACACAGATAGGATTGTACCATTAATGTCACACTTACTTTGTACGAGGTCATCAGCTTGGTCTGCCTCTGAACCGCTGATGGCATAGACTCTCCCAGCTGTTTGTTGCAACCTCTGATCTGTGGACTCCCTGTTCTGTCTTGGAGGTTGGGCAGTACGTGTGTCTTCTTCTCGGCCTCTCTGATAATTAGAGCCTCTTGGTTCACTCATAGTGTTCCTGTTGTTGTTTTGATTGTTCTGCGGACAATTTGGACTAATGTGTCCTTTTTGGTTACATCAAAAGCAAGTGACCTCTTCAAGACGTCTGTTACAATCACGTACATGATGATTACCTCCACACTTAAGACACCTCATGTTATTGCGTCTATCAAAAGATGACAATGATGATGATCCGCCTCTGGAGCGATTTGGATAGAACGATCCTCTTCTTTTGAAATCAACTGATTGAGGTTTCAGTTGTCTATTGGCCTTTTCATGTGCCAGTCTGGCTTGATGATTCTCTTCAAAAATTCTGCATTTGTTGATCAAAATGGGAAAACTCCAAATTTCTTGGTACCCTATCGCTTCTTTGATTTCCAGATTCAGTCCGTTCTCAAATTTAACACATTTCGATTCTTCGGCACCAGCCTGTTGAAAAGGAGGGTAAAAGAGAGATAGTTCTTCAAACTTTGCAGCATATTCTCCAACGGACATCGAGCCTTGTTTCAACTCCATAAATTCCAGCTCCTTACGACTTTTCACACTTGCTGGAAAATATTTCTCCAGGAAACAGTCTTTGAAGTTGGCCCAGATCAAGGGTCTGTCAGTCTCGATCATACGGATTCTAGCATGAATCCACCAGTTCTCTGCCTCTTCCACCAACATATAGGTGGCATACTCCACCTTTTCGTATTCTTTGCAGGGCAATGCTCGAAAGATGCGCTCTATTTCCTTGGCCCAAAGATATGCTCCTTCTGGATTATAACCTCCTTTGAATTGTGAAGGCTTTCTCTTCAGGAAGTGGTCTAACCCATGGAGTCCTCCAGTGCTCCTTGGTTGATTTTGTCGTTCTATGGCTTCAGCTAAACGGTTGAAAGCTGCTGCCATATCGTGGTTGTTGTTGTTGTTGTTTCTTGCCATCCTATATTCGTAGTTTGGTTTATACCAATTCTAAGAGATAATATATCATATATAAATACTATATAACTATCATTATTCTACAGTTTATCAGTTAAACAATCAATCATATCACACATTTATCATATCATCAAGCGGTAATCAAAACAAATCTTTTTGCAATTAATCAGTCAGGCATAAGTCATATAGTATACATTTAGCATGTTATCAAGCAATAAATCAAACATTTTACATATTATGTCGAGAAACAGTACATGTCATAGCAATTGGTCCTGAATTTTTGAAAATGCTCTGATACCAACATGTAACGCCCTGAAACGTGGATTAAAATTTTCGAGTAAATTTTTCGCTTTTTCGAAAGACCATTTTAAAAATTATAAATTTAATTCAGAGTTTATATAACAATTAATAACAGCGGAAAAATTATCATACATACTAGTCGTGAATAATTAAATTCAAGAAAATATTTAAGTAGCGGAAACGATTGTGAAGATAATGGTACATGACATATTATATTTATTACAACCCATAAATTCAAAGTTTAGGTAATAAAACAAATAGACATCCATCATGGCATCACTCTGCATTCTGCGTGTCATTCACTGTAAAAATTAATGTAAGAGTAAGACAGAATATAGAATAAATATAAAATAGATAAAATTGCACAAACACAATCAAAAATTCATAATGATATGATGAATATGCCAAACAAGTCCATTAATAGATCTTTAATTAGTCAAATGATGTCATGCTGGATCCATTTGGTCTTGGTGGGAATACTGCAGTAAAAGTCTCATAGAGACACAAATAGGGCTTTAGCATATACCATGAATCCCTATACTTCATGGCGCTTAAGTACCGAAGTACACAATATCATAAGTAGGACTTCTGCATAAACCATGAATCCCTACACTCCATGGCACACAACATAATAGGGCTTAACTCATCATAGAGTAACCCCCACCAGGGTAGGCAATCATGGAACCCCTAAATTCCATGGTGCGTCCGAATGCTTATGATGCATGAATGCCTTTAATTCTTTTAACATACCATGATATCCACATTTCCAAAACCTCTTGGATACTACAAGTCCTCAAGGAACACAATACACATAATAATTCATAAAATCATGGATTTACTGTTTCAACCACATATGTCAATAACCACAAGGCATTCATGTACATATATATTAATTATGTCATTCATAATTATTCACCATCACAACATACAAACTGTGTGATACTCAACAACATTTATAATAATTCATAATCACTCAATAATTTAATAAATAATTTTTATACATAGAGAAAATATCATTTTCTAATTAGCCATTCTAAGTGACTTTCAGCATCCCCAACAGCAACATACATTAGCAAAACAGTCATAACATGGGCAAATCAACTCCTTTTTAGGTGATTCTACTTTATATAGCTCAATAATACAATTATCTACAACTTTCATGAAGAACACAGTTTCAAATTCCGAACAGAAATATTACTTATTCACGAAATACCACACTGCCTCAAGGTGAGTTTTTCAAAACGTACATATATTAGTAATTTCAGTGTTTCTGGAGTTACAAAAATGATTTTTGCATGAAACCAGTTCTAAAATACTCTTAACATAATTATCTACAACTTTCATGAAGACTCAAACAACTAATTCATACCACAAAATTCCCAGTATTGAAAACAAGATTCGGATTTCCAAAATTCCAGAATTTCAGAATTTCAGCTTGCACATACTTCAGTAATTTGAGCATAACTTGAACTACAAAAATTATTTTGATGTGAAACCACTTTCTAAAAATCCACAACTTAATTATCTACAACTTTCATGAAGACTCAAACAACTAATTCATAACACAAAATTCCCAGTATTGAAAACAAGATTCGGATTTCCAAAATTCCAGAATTTCAGAATTTCAGCTTGCACATAATTCAGTAATTTGAGCATAACTTGAACTACAAAAATTATTTTGATGTGAAACCACTTTCTAAAAATCCACAACTTAATTATCTACAACTTTCATGAAGACATCCAAGGCTGATTATGCATGTATAATTCCCAACATATCAAAATATACACTAAACATGAAGCAAATCTTTCACTCGAACATACAGTAGTATTTTGGCTATAACTTTTGCTACACATACTCAAATCAATCGGTTCAGGTCTCAAAATTCACATAACAAAAAAATTACAACTTTTATGAAGACACTGATCACTAATTCTTACTACAAAATGCCCAATTTTAACAATAAGATACGGATTTCAAGTTCACAGATTTACAGCTTGTACATACTTCAGTATTATGAGCATAACTTGAGCTACAAAAATTATTTTAATGTGAAACCACTTTCTAAAGATCCACAACTTAATTATCTACAACTTTCATGAAGACATCCAAGGCTGATTATGCACGTACAGTTCCCAGTAAATCAATATATACACAAAACAAAGGATAAATCTTTCACACGAACATGCTGTAGTATTTTGGCTATAACTTTTGCTATACTTATTCAAATTACTTGATTCAGGTCTCATAAATCTTTCACACGAACATGCTGAACAACCCTGTCCCCTCTTACCTTAATGGAGGTTCCTAAAGTGGTTGAAAGTGTTGTATTATTGTCCTAGCTTCAGATCAAGAGTGAAATTGATGGAGAAAGTGAAAGAAAATAAGAGAGAGACTTCACTAACTTTATCTTGTTCTAAGAATTCAGACTTGGGAACAAGATGTAGTGTTGATTTAATGATGTAAATGACAAGTGGGGGACAAGATTTTCATAATGGGATTGTAGTGGGATTTTAGGTGCATGAATTATGGTGATAATGGAGGTTTTAGGTGAGAAAAATGAGCTGGATTGTTGACCATTTCCGCAGCCTACATAATGTAGTTTGTTTGATTGAAGTAAATATCAATTCTGACACTGTTTTGGTATTTTAGGCATATCTCTCTCATATCTTAATGGATTTTAACACATGTGGTCTTGTTGGAAAGCTAAGACAACGAGGAACAACTTTGTAGTTTACTACTTTTTCAAATTCGGACTCTAACAAGGTATTAAAATATGTACAAGATGATATGATTGAAATAAAATATCAATTCTGACACTGTTTCGGTATTTTGGACATATCTCTCTCATATCTTAATAGAATTTAACAAATTTGGTCTTGTTGGAAAGATAAGAAAAAGAGGAACAACTTTGTAGTTGGACACATTTCCAAATTCGGACTCTAACTAACAATTAAAATGTGTACAAGATGACGCATTTTGAGTGGAGTATGTGGCAATTTGATGAGAGTAATTGGAAAAGCCAAGGAAATTAATAACTAAGGAAATAGGTAATAAATTATTTGATTAACTTTTACCAAAGGTATAAAGTTAAAATTATTTACCATGGTAAAAGGTTAAATTGAAGATGTTGTCCTAACCAAAAATTTATGTAGAAAGTTGAGATAAAATGGATAATATCATTGATGGTCTAAATCAAAATGATTATACATGAGAATAAAATTTTTAGGATGTTACAATTCTCCCACCCTAATAAAAATTTCGTCCTCGAAATTTAATCATTACGCACTCCTCAGTGAAATAATTTTGGATACTGTGTCCTCATAGCATCTTCACGCTCCCAAGTCAGAGTTACATCAGTCCCTTATTTCCATGCAACTTTTACCAGTGGTACATTCTTGTTCCTCAAGCGTTTATTCGATCTTTCTAGAATCTGTGTAGGTTCTATGGAGATGGTCAGATTTTCTCTAACTTCAATATCATCGGCAGCAATCACATGGTTGGGATCTTGTACGTACTTCCTTAGCTGTGATACATGAAATACATTGTGCAGATTTGCCAGGTGAGGGGGAAGTGCAATCTGATATGCCACTGTACCAACCCTCTTTAGGATCTCATATGGTCCAATGAATCTCGGACTCAATTTCTTACTCTTCAATGCTCGACCAATCCCCTTGTGAGGTGAAACCTTCAAAAATACATGCTCACCAACTTGGAATTCAAGTGGTTTCCTTCTCTTATCATAATTCTGCTTCTGTCTGTCCTGAGATGCCTTCATCTTTTCTCTGATCATTTCTATCTGTTCAGTAGTCTGCTGCACAATTTCAGGTCCTAACGCCAAACTTTCACCAGTTTCTAACCAACAAAGTGGCGTTCGACACTTCCTACCATACAATGCTTCGAATGGAGCCATACCAATACTGCTGTGGTAGCTATTATTATACGTGAATTCAATCAATGGAAGAAACTGCTCCCAACTACCACCATGTTCAATCACACAAGATCGCAGTAAGTCTTCCAAACTTTGTATGGTACGTTCTGACTGTCCATCTGTTTGGGGATGATAAGCTGAACTCAATCGAAGCTTTGAACCCAATTCCTGATGCAAGCTTCCCCAGAATCGGGAAGTGAATCTTGGATCTCTATCTGACACAATACTTGATGGTACACCATGTAGTCTTACGATCTCCTTCACATATAACTGTGCCAACTTTTGTAAAGAGTTCTTCATATTCATTGGGAGAAAGTGAGCAGACTTTGTCAATCTGTCTACAATAACCCAGATTGCATCATTCCCTGAACGTGTTCTTGGTAACCCCGACACAAAGTCCATTGAGATGTCATCCCATTTCCAGACAGGAATCTCTAATGGTTGCAGTTCACCAGATGGCTTCTGGTGTTCTACCTTGGCTTTTTGACACACCAGACATGAAGCCACATATTCAACTATCTCTTTCTTCATCCTTGGCCACCAAAAGCTTTTCCTCAGATCTTGATACATCTTAGTTGATCCAGGATGAATGCTCAACATACTTTTATGCGCTTCTTCTAGAATCGTCCTTCTCAGATCAACATCATCTGGTACACAAATTCTATTCCTGATCCTCCAAATTCCATCTGATCCTTCTTGTAGTCCCATATCTTTTCCATTCACCTGTAATTCTCTCAACTCCTGTAATGGCAAATCTTCTTTCTGTCTTTCACCTAACAGTTTCAGGAAATCATTGGTTATTTTCAAAGTCCCCAAAGTCATACTCCTTGAAGATTTTATCTCTACACCCAAGTTCATGTCTCTGAACTGTTCTATCATCTCTATTTCTTTTATCATCAAAGATGCCATATGAATGGACTTTCGGCTTAGTGCATCTGCCACCACATTTGCTTTTCCTGGATGGTATTTCAAATCAAATTCATAATCTTTAAGAAATTCCATCCACCTTCGCTGCCTCATGTTTAATTCTTTTTGATCGAACAAATACTTCAAGCTCTTGTGGTCACTGAACACTTCAAACCTGACTCCATACAAATGGTGTCTCCAGATTTTCAGAGCAAATACCACTGCTGCCAATTCTAGATCATGCGTTGGATAGTTCATCTCATGTGGTCTCAACTGTCTAGAAGCATAGGCAACCACCTTTCGTTGCTGCATCAAAACACATCCTAAGCCCATTTTGGAAGCATCACAATAAACCACGAAATCTTCTTGTGGGTTAGGTAAGGTTAAGACTGGAGCAGATGTAAGCTTCAACTTCAGTTCTTGGAAACTTTTCTCACATTCTGGCGTCCAAGAAAAAGGTTGACTCTTCCGGGTTAGCCGAGTCATTGGTAGGGCAATTTGAGAAAACCCTTCAATGAATCTCCGATAATAACCAGCCAATCCCAGGAAACTTCGTATCTCAGTGACTGAAGTAGGTCTCTCCCAGTTTACCACAGCTTCTATTTTAGAAGGATCCACAGATACTCCTTCGTTTGAGATTACATGGCCTAGGAATTTTACCTCTTTCAACCAGAATTCACATTTTGATAACTTTGCATACAACTGCTTCTCCTTCAAAATCTGTAATACCACTCGAAGATGCTTTTCATGTTCCTCTGCAGTTTTTGAATAGATCAGAATATCATCTATGAAAATGATGACAAATTGATCCAAGTAGGGATGAAATACTCGATTCATGTAATCCATGAATACGGCTGGGGCATTGGTCACTCCGAAGGGCATCACAAGGTACTCGTAATGACCATATCGTGTTCTAAAGGCTGTCTTTGGAATATCCTCAGACTTGACACGAATCTGATGATACCCCGATCGTAGATCAATCTTGGAAAACACTGCAGCACCTCTTAATTGATCTATCAGATCATCAATTCTGGGCAAAGGATATCTATTCTTCATTGTCAATTTATTCAGTTGACGATAATCTACGCATAACCTCATGCTTCCATCTTTCTTCTTGACGAGCAATACTGGCGCTCCCCATGGTGACACACTCGGTCTGATGAAATGCTTCTCCAGCAACTCTTCAATTTGTTTCTTCAGTTCCGCCAGTTCAATTGGTGCCATACGGTATGGAGCTTTAGACACTGGTTCTGCTCCTGGAATTAAATCAATGGAGAATTCTACCTCACGTTCTGGAGGTAAACTTGAGACATCTTCAGGAAATACTTCAGGAAATTCAGAAACAACCGGCATCTCGATTGCTTTAGGTTCACCATCTTCTTTGTAAAGAGTGAATAAAGCAAACAATTGACTTTCACCTTGCAATACATAGGTCTTGAGGTTGTCAGAATTTAGATTTTCTGATGGAAATATCACGGTCTTGTTGTGACAGTCCACCAAGACTCGATTTGTCGATAACCAGTCCATCCCCAGAATTACGTCCAGATCCTTCAAAGGTAAACAAACAAGATCGACAAGAAAGCGTCTACCTTCTATGAGTATAGAACATTCGTTACACACCTTAGCAGTTCTAAGTTGTGTACCGGTGGGAGTAGAAACAATCAGATCATATGTCATAGGCTTCACAGGTAATTGAAGGTGTCTAACACACTCATCAGAAATAAAAGAATGCGTAGCACCAGAATCAAATAACACAGATAGGATTGTACCATTAATGTCACACTTACTTTGTACGAGGTCATCAGCTTGGTCTGCCTCTGAACCGCTGATGGCATAGACTCTCCCAGCTGTTTGTTGCAACCTCTGATCTGTGGACTCCCTGTTCTGTCTTGGAGGTTGGGCAGTACGTGTGTCTTCTTCTCGGCCTCTCTGATAATTAGAGCCTCTTGGTTCACTCATAGTGTTCCTGTTGTTGTTTTGATTGTTCTGCGGACAATTTGGACTAATGTGTCCTTTTTGGTTACATCAAAAGCAAGTGACCTCTTCAAGACGTCTGTTACAATCACGTACATGATGATTACCTCCACACTTAAGACACCTCATGTTATTGCGTCTATCAAAAGATGACGATGATGATGATCCGCCTCTGGAGCGATTTGGATAGAACGATCCTCTTCTTTTGAAATCAACTGACTGAGGTTTCAGTTGTCTATTGGCCTTTTCATGTGCCAGTCTGGCTTGATGATTCTCTTCAAAAATTCTGCATTTGTTGATCAAAATGGGAAAACTCCAAATTTCTTGGTACCCTATCGCTTCTTTGATTTCCAGATTCAGTCCGTTCTCAAATTTAACACATTTCGATTCTTCGGCACCAGCCTGTTGAAAAGGAGGGTAAAAGAGAGATAGTTCTTCAAACTTTGCAGCATATTCTCCAACGGACATCGAGCCTTGTTTCAACTCCATAAATTCCAGCTCCTTACGACTTTTCACACTTGCTGGAAAATATTTCTCCAGGAAACAGTCTTTGAAGTTGGCCCAGATCAAGGGTCTGTCAGTCTCGATCATACGGATTCTAGCATGAATCCACCAGTTCTCTGCCTCTTCCACCAACATATAGGTGGCATACTCCACCTTTTCGTATTCTTTGCAGGGCAATGCTCGAAAGATGCGCTCCATTTCCTTGGCCCAAAGATATGCTCCTTCTGGATTATAACCTCCTTTGAATTGTGAAGGCTTTCTCTTCAGGAAGTGGTTTAACCCATGGAGTCCTCCAGTGCTCCTTGGTTGATTTTGTCGTTCTATGGCTTCAGCTAAACGGTTGAAAGCTGCTGCCATATCGTGGTTGTTGTTGTTGTTGTTTCTTGCCATCCTATATTCATAGTTTGGTTTATACCAATTCTAAGAGATAATATATCATATATAAATACTATATAACTATCATTATTCTACAGTTTATCAGTTAAACAATCAATCATATCACACATTTATCATATCATCAAGCGGTAATCAAAACAAATCTTTTTGCAATTAATCAGTCAGGCATAAGTCATATAGTATACATTTAGCATGTTATCAAGCAATAAATCAAACATTTTACATATTATGTCGAGAAACAGTACATGTCATAGCAATTGGTCCTGAATTTTTGAAAATGCTCTGATACCAACATGTAACGCCCCGAAACGTGGATTAAAATTTTCGAGTAAATTTTTCGCTTTTTCGAAAGACCATTTTAAAAATTATAAATTTAATTCAGAGTTTATATAACAATTAATAACAGCGGAAAAATTATCATACATACTAGTCGTGAATAATTAAATTCAAGAAAATATTTAAGTAGCGGAAACGATTGTGAAGATAATGGTACATGACATATTATATTTATTACAACCCATAAATTCAAAGTTCAGGTAATAAAACAAATAGACATCCATCATGGCATCACTCTGCATTCTGCGTGTCATTCACTGTAAAAATTAATGTAAGAGTGAGACAGAATATAGAATAAATATACAATAGATAAAATTGCACAAACACAATCAAAAATTCATAATGATATGATGAATATGCCAAACAAGTCCATTAATAGATCTTTAATTAGTCAAATGATGTCATGCTGGATCCATTTGGTCTTGGTGGGAATACTGCAGTAAAAGTCTCATAGAGACACAAATAGGGCTTTAGCATATACCATGAATCCCTATACTTCATGGCGCTTAAGTACCGAAGTACACAATATCATAAGTAGGACTTCTGCATAAACCATGAATCCCTACACTCCATGGCACACAACATAATAGGGCTTAACTCATCATAGAGTAACCCCCACCAGGGTAGGCAATCATGGAACCCCTAAATTCCATGGTGCGTCCGAATGCTTATGATGCATGAATGCCTTTAATTCTTTTAACATACCATGATATCCATATTTCCAAAACCTCTTGGATACTACAAGTCCTCAAGGAACACAATACACATAATAATTCATAAAATCATGGATTTACTGTTTCAACCACATATGTCAATAACCACAAGGCATTCATGTACATATATATTAATTATGTCATTCATAATTATTCACCATCACAACATACAAACTGTGTGATACTCAACAACATTTATAATAATTCATAATCACTCAATAATTTAATAAATAATTTTTATACATAGAGAAAATATCATTTTCTTTCAAATTAGCCATTCTAAGTGACTTTCAGCATCCCCAACAGCAACATACATTAGCAAAACAGTCATAACATGGGCAAATCAACTCCTTTTTAGGTGATTCTACTTTCTATAGCTCAATAATACAATTATCTACAACTTTCATGAAGAACACAGTTTCAAATTCCGAACAGAAATATTACTTATTCACGAAATACCACACTGCCTCAAGGTGAGTTTTTCAAAACGTACATATATTAGTAATTTCAGTGTTTCTGGAGTTACAAAAATGATTTTTGCATGAAACCAGTTCTAAAATACTCTTAACATAATTATCTACAACTTTCATGAAGACTCAAACAACTAATTCATACCACAAAATTCCCAGTATTGAAAACAAGATTCGGATTTCCAAAATTCCAGAATTTCAGAATTTCAGCTTGCACATACTTCAGTAATTTGAGCATAACTTGAACTACAAAAATTATTTTGATGTGAAACCACTTTCTAAAAATCCACAACTTAATTATCTACAACTTTCATGAAGACTCAAACAACTAATTCATAACACAAAATTCCCAGTATTGAAAACAAGATTCGGATTTCCAAAATTCCAGAATTTCAGAATTTCAGCTTGCACATAATTCAGTAATTTGAGCATAACTTGAACTACAAAAATTATTTTGATGTGAAACCACTTTCTAAAAATCCACAACTTAATTATCTACAACTTTCATGAAGACATCCAAGGCTGATTATGCATGTATAAGTCCCAGCATATCAAAATATACACTAAACATGAAGCAAATCTTTCACTCGAACATACAGTAGTATTTTGGCTATAACTTTTGCTACACATACTCAAATCAATCGGTTCAGGTCTCAAAATTCACATAACAAAAAGATTTACAACTTTTATGAAGACACTGATCACTAATTCTTACTACAAAATGCCCAATTTTAACAATAAGATACGGATTTCAAGTTCACAGATTTACAGCTTGTACATACTTTAGTATTATGAGCATAACTTGAGCTACAAAAATTATTTTAATGTGAAACCACTTTCTAAAGATCCACAACTTAATTATCTACAACTTTCATGAAGACATCCAAGGCTGATTATGCACGTACAGTTCCCAGTAAATCAATATATACACAAAACAAAGGATAAATCTTTCACACGAACATGCTGTAGTATTTTGGCTATAACTTTTGCTATACTTATTCAAATTACTTGATTCAGGTCTCATAAATCTTTCACACGAACATGCTGAACAACCCTGTCCCCTCTTACCTTAATGGAGGTTCCTAAAGTGGTTGAAAGTGTTGTATTATTGTCCTAGCTTCAGATCAAGAGTGAAATTGATGGAGAAAGTGAAAGAAAATAAGAGAGAGACTTCACTAACTTTATCTTGTTCTAAGAATTCAGACTTGGGAACAAGATGTAGTGTTGATTTAATGATGTAAATGACAAGTGGGGGACAAGATTTTCATAATGGGATTGTAGTGGGATGTTAGGTGCATGAATTATGGTGATAATGGAGGTTTTAGGTGAGAAAAATGAGCTGGATTGTTGACCATTTCCGCAGCCTACATAATGTAGTTTGTTTGATTGAAGTAAATATCAATTCTGACACTGTTTTGGTATTTTAGGCATATCTCTCTCATATCTTAATGGATTTTAACACATGTGGTCTTGTTGGAAAGCTAAGACAACGAGGAACAACTTTGTAGTTTACTACTTTTTCAAATTCGGACTCTAACAAGGTATTAAAATATGTACAAGATGATATGATTGAAATAAAATATCAATTCTGACACTGTTTCGGTATTTTGGACATATCTCTCTCATATCTTAATGGAATTTAACAAATTTGGTCTTGTTGGAAAGATAAGAAAAAGAGGAACAACTTTGTAGTTGGATACATTTCCAAATTCGGACTCTAACTAACAATTAAAATGTGTACAAGATGACGTATTTTGAGTGGAGTATGTGGCAATTTGATGAGAGTAATTGGAAAAGCCAAGGAAATTAATAACTAAGGAAATAGGTAATAAATTATTTGATTAACTTTTACCAAAGGTATAAAGTTAAAATTATTTACCATGGTAAAAGGTTAAATTGAAGATGTTGTCCTAACCAAAAATTTATGTAGAAAGTTGAGATAAAATGGATAATATCATTGATGGTCTAAATCAAAATGATTATACATGAGAATAAAATTTTTAGGATGTTACATACGTGAAGGAGAGTGTGATGACTTCCTGGAATTATTGAGAAGAAGAAAATGGTTAAGAGTTGCAAACCCCAGACATAAATTCGACCCAGAGATTGTCAAAGAATTTTATTCTAACGCATGGAACAAAGAGGGCACTTTGGAACGAAAAACTTGGGTTCGGGGCACCTGGATTTCGTATGATAGAGACACTATCAACGAACATTTAGGTGATATGCTTCAGTTACCTGACGGAGATTTGTGCACCTATGGCACTTTGAAGAAAAACCAACATATATACCCCACACAGGAGCTTGAAGATAAACTCTGTTTACCCGGGCATCATATGTACAGAGGGGCTAGCCAACATCCTTCCAGACTTCTGAGGAAGGATATGACAATGCTGACTAGGGTGTGGACAGCATTCCTCTTAGCAAATGTCATCCCAAATGCCCATGTATCTGATTTACCCCTTCCAAAGTGTGAGCTTCTCTTCTGCATCCTCTCTCGAAATATGTCTGTTGACCTTGCTCAGATAATTTCAGATGAAATCTTTAGGTTTGCACAGCAAAATCCAAAGACAACATTAGCTGATACAAAACCTAAAGGCAACCTTGGTTTTCCTGCATTCATCATCGGACTTTGTGCAGTCCATGGGATCGATGTTAACCCCACCACGCCGATTAGACCATCCATCGATCGGAAATTCATCGATTTGAATTGCAGAATACCTACACCTGCACCACAGGTACAGACGTCTCCACCACCACCACCACCACCACCTGTGGTATCATCACCTACAGTTCAGCCACCTCTCCAACCACCGCCTCCACCTACTTATGATCCTACCCTCCTTGCTCATCTTCTACACATTGAGCGACAGCAGGCCGCTCTTCACAGAGGCATGCTGTATCATTATCGAGCTAGCTATTGGAGCCATCCTTCAGCCCCTTTTATGCACCCCGACCAGTTCATGGAGCGTGTTGCTTGGCCTGGGGACAGTCCCATTCTACCGGAGGAGGAGAGGCCAGCAGCTGATGCTGCTGAGCCAGAGGCACCACCACCACCACCAGCCACATCAGCAAGACCAGCAGGACCAGCAGTTGCACCTGTCACAACACCAAC
Source organism: Clitoria ternatea (assembly GCA_037962975.1). Classification (NCBI taxonomy): domain Eukaryota; kingdom Viridiplantae; phylum Streptophyta; class Magnoliopsida; order Fabales; family Fabaceae; genus Clitoria; species Clitoria ternatea. The sequence continues at coordinate 98,486,379 of CM075674.1, read as the reverse complement.
TGATACACAGACTCAGCAGCAGCAGGAGGCTGAGGACAGGGAGTTTGAAGAGCAACTGGATCGAGTGGTCACTGATATTGTGATGTCGCATGACTGAGCATGCTACAGTGGTTCCTTTTTATTTTGTCAAGTTTATTTAAGTTTATGCTACTTTATGTTTCTTTTATTATGTTACTTTAAATTCAGTACTTATTGTTCAGTACTTTCCTTTTATGTCAATTTCACATGATTTACAGTTAGATTTTCCTGTTACGCCTAAATGAATTTTGTTACATACGTTAGTTATAATGTTTAGGCGCGGAAATTTTGTTTAAATGATATGGAAAAGTGAAGAAAGATGTGAACTAATCTTAGGCTTGCATAAAAGGAAGGATGATTAGTTTTGGAAACTCTGATAATTCTTATGAATGTTGAATGAATCTTTCTAATTCTTGAGTTAGGAATTAGTTCACAATGCTTGAACCCTATCCTGTGAGAATAAAGAAATCAAGACAATTAACCCAGTGAGATAGTGCAACTTTAAACACAGAGAGTTCATTGATCTTTGTGTAATCTTTCATTGCATGAGTTTCTAGCGAGGATTATTGCTTAGTCAAGCATGGATAGGATAGAGGCAAACTTTGTGTAGAATAGGTTTAAACAAGAGCCAAAAAGCCAACCTTCAAGTAATCAATCCAAATTTTGTGTTTAACCCCAACTGAGCCAAGAAAGTTTCTTTTCTTAACCTTAGATCATGCTTGTATAACAAAATAATCCAACCTTAATGCATGCTAAGGACAAGAACAATTTTTCAAGAAGGGTATGTGAAGAGTTTGGCTGTGACTGTCAAAAGAAAAGAGAAAACTGTTGGAAAATAATGTAAGATCCTCCTACCAAGGTCAAAGAATAAACAAAATGAAGGAGGAATATAAAGAAAAAGTTGAATGGCTTAAATAAAGCAAAAATGACATAACAAAAAGCCAAGGCCAAGAAATCTAAGTGTCCTTAGTATGTCTTTGCATCCAAAGAAAAACCAATGAATTTCTTGTAAGCCCGGCCAAGTTACAACCTATTAAAGACCTCTTGATCCATGTTTGTTTGAGTGGTTATCTTATGCAGTGAAATGAAATGCAATGATTGAATAACACCTGATCAATGATAAAAAGAGCAAACACTCACCTGGAAGGTATAACCAGAGAGGATTTCTTGTTTTTACAGTAGAGTGGTTACTTGCCATTGTGTATTCTAGTTTCAAACTTAGAATTTGGTTAGATAAAATGAAGCATGATTGAGGATTTATCATTTGTGAATAGTGAAAAGTTGTCCTTCATTTTATTGGCAGCTGTGATTAATTAAGATCTTTGTTTCACTTAAACTTTCTCTTGACCAATTTCTTGAGGACAAGCAAAGTTCTAGGTTGGGGAGAGTTGATAGATGTCCAATTTACCTATATTTTGCATGATTAATGAAGCATAAATTGGATATAATGTACAATGTTTGCCAATTTTGTAAGCTAAATATGAACATTGTACAGGTTGAGTGGCTAATTTTGTTACAATCTCAGGAAAATTCAAAGAAGAAAGAAGAAAAGAAAAGAAATGAAGAAAATCTACTAAGAGTTGAGCAAACAGAGTGATATTCGCTCAAGCGGAAGGTACATAGCTTGAGCGAATCATGATCGCTGAGGAAAAATTGAAGAGCCGCTTGGGCGAGACATGAACTTAACAAATAATAGTATCAGGTCAAGACTCGCTTGAGCGAGAAGTGATGCGCCCAGGCGAAATCAAGCCAGTAGTGAGAAATGAAGTCTTCGCCCGAGCGAACACTGAGGCCGCTTGAGCGAGATTTGTACAGAATGAAATAGCAGTAGCCTCGCTTAAGCGTTTTTAATAGAAAAGCCAGCGAATTTCTTCCAGAATGCATCAATGTAGAAGTCGCTTGAGCGATGTTATTTCGTTCAAGCAAAAATTGTCCAGAACCAAATTTTAAAGGGCTCGCTGAAGCGGATAAAGAAATAGCTCAAGCGAAATGGAAGGAAGTATCAGATATGAAGACTCGCTTAAGCTAATCTGAACCGCTGGAGCGAATCAAGCCCATAATGAAGCAGGACGTGGAGTTCCTTCGTGTTGAAGAATGCTCATCGCCTGAGCGAAATATAAACTCGCTTGAGCGAGTTTTCTTTTATATAAGCTTACTGCATGGCGGCTGAAGAGGGAGAGCTGGAGAATTGGAAAAACACTTTGTACTCTGTATTTTCTTCATCTTTTCTAAGCTGTAATGACCACCATGAGTGGCTAAACCTTTCCTTGGGATTGGATGTAGTCTTTCTTACTTGAAGATTATCAATGATATATTCATGAATCGGGTAACTTTGTTCTATGATTCTTGGTATTTCGTTTTGTGTTCACTGCTTGAATCTACTTGATCACTAGTTTCTTGAATTAAGTTTACATTTGTTGTTGGAAAATAACTTTCGAAAACAGATCTAAATGAAATGCTCATTGTGAGTAAATAACCAGGGATGGTATTTAACGCATTGAACGTCTAAACAATCGGTCGTAATGCTGGAATGGAATTGAAACGATCAAGGGATTGACGTTATCAAATCTGTTCTTATGAATTTCATAGTCAAGGAATTGATATGAATGACATTGATTGTGACGTAAAGTATTATAGTTCAAACCCCGTTTTCATGAATATACGTTGTGTATCGGAAGGTAAGATCGGTGAATCCTAATCCCAGTTGTTACAATTTGATAAACTCCTTTTATTTTATCACATATTTGTTCACATATTGCAGTTTATATTTTGAACCCAAAAACCATGAAAACAATCGTTTTAATCCGCCGTAATCCTTTAAGTTTCAATTGCTGACGATCCTTAGTGGGAACGATATCTTTTATAACTACAACTACCGTGTTTAAAACTTGGCACGTTTCTTTGAGTGTATTATACAAACTTGATTCTCTTAAAATACACCAGCACCTATACTGGTTTGATCAAAGAAAATCCAGAAGCCCAGTATACCTATGCCACACTTACACCCATATTTACGCTGGAATTAATGGTATTAGGTATGAGCCCAGGATGTCAATGTGCTTACGCTGTAAACCAGCGTACCTACGCGCACAAGAAGGAAAGGACCCAATATTCAAGCAGAAGGTTAATGTGAATACACTGACCTGGAGCGTATTTACGCGCAAGTGAAGCTTTGAAGTTAAAGTTCAGGCAGAAGACCAACATACCTATGTTGGTGATGAGCATACCTATGCGCCTTGCGAGGGAATTGAAACAGATTTTTGAAATTCTATTGTAATTCTGTTAATTTAAGTTTGCTTATTTATTTGTAAGTCTTTTAGGGGTAAATTCAGAATTATTTCAGTTAATAGTTGTTAGTTATTTTTAGTTGATATATATAGTTTTAGTTATGTAAAGAACAAAGAGAAGTTTTTAGATTTAGATTCATTCTTCAGATTTTAACCTCTCTCTATAATTTTCCCTTTCTAAACTCTCTCTGTTTCTTATCATGTCTTCAACCTCTATTTTCATCTCTACTCCTTCCATGGATTGCTAAATCCATAAGGTTGGAGTTTGTTGAAGCTTTAATGGAGATCAAACTCTGTGGATGAGGCTATTTCTAGTTAGAGCATGTTAGAACATTGTAAGGAGTGGCTCTTTAATTCTGAATTGGAAGATTCAGACCTAGTTTTAAGCTTCTCTCCAGAGAGGAATCATGGCTGAGAGCTCTGGTATACTCTCTACAACTTAATTACTTCAGGCCTAAGAATCTAGGTGAATAATTAGGGTTCATTTCTCTAATTTTGCATTAGGTTTCAGTGTGTATGATCACCTAAGGGATTAGGGTTTACATATAGTGAAACTAGCATTAATCACCTAAGGGATTAAAGATTAGTCGTCTGTGGAATTCAACATGCCTGTAACTAGGAGTTTGCATCTTATTCATGTGAGTTTTGATTGAAATTGAAAGCTAAAGCTAATTCCAACGTACTCTTAATTCTATGTTTCATATTATTACTTCTGTTGCATATTAGTTACTGAAATTGCATATTGAAAAGCACAAAAACATTAAATCAGAAATATAAAAAAATATTATGAATTGTTCATATTTGTTGTTGGGTTCAGATAATATCAGTCATTGGTTGTGGTAATTATCGCAATCCCTGTGGGAACGATACAAATATTCTACTTTTTAACGATTGATGCGCTTGCCAAGAATTTCATCATCCGATGATAATGCATCAAATTATAGAGGGGGCTCTGAAGCCATATTTATACATCAAAGAAGGGTCATGATCTCGGTCCAATACCTAATAGATAAGGATAATCTCTTAAAATAAAGGGATAACATAATGCCCATCCCTTAATTATATTTTTAATCTCACATAATCAATAATTTTCATAATAATTTTTTTTTGAAATTCAATAAGATTTATTAATTCTAAAATTTTGAGGTGATCATGATTACCTATTCCTAATTTTTCTATTTTAGGTTATTAGAAAATTACAAGTTAATTTCTCACCGTGTCAAAAATGCACCAATATGGACCATCGAACAGGCCCTGGGCGTGGGCACGCCTAGGAGTGGCGTTGGAATGCTTGGCATTAGAGGCAAGGGGTACATTGGGCGTACAAATGCCTAAATCTGGTGTAGGAACATTCATCTGCATGCAAATGGTAGCATAGTGCATCAGAGTGCATATATGACCCCAGCATAGGCACGCTAGGATGGGCGTGTATACGCCCATGACACTTGGGAAACATAAGGCATATGGAATCTTGTAGAGGGCCAGCGTAGACATGCTGGTGGCCAGTGTTGGCACACCCGCATATTGGAGCAAGGGGAAAAAGAAACACAAAAGGGCACGAGCGTGGAAACACCCAACGCTGGCGTACCAACACGCGCCCAAGGAACATGGATCAGGATTCCACGTACACAGGCTAGAACTAAGTGAGCTTATACGCCAAGAAAGAGAAAAGCACAACAAACCAAGGGCCAACACCATACACTAGCGTATGGATGTTGGGGCAGGAATCCCTATGTGCGGGGGAGGACCATCATACACGACCTGGGCGTATAAACGCCCAGGCAGAGCGTTCACATGCTTACACCAGATCCCTAAGTTCCAGAAATTACAAAATGGTCCCTACAACATGATTTCCCATTTTCACGAATTACGAAGACCCCTAAATTGCCTGTTTCTACACCGAATGACACCAAATTTCATGGACACTATGTTTTCCATGTTTCGGACTTGTTGGTTCAGTTTGTTTGCCAAAATTCTACCAAATGAGAAAGTTATGTAGAAAAATACAATTTAGACACTTCATGCATAACTTAAGACACCAAACCATTGAAATGCAATTTTAACCTTAATTCAAGCATGCACACCAACCTAACATATGATTATAGACCTGTAAAGAATGTTGGAGAAATCTGACTCCCCTGGATGTACCCGATGGCCCTATAGTTCCATTATCATTCAAAAATCACATTTATACCTACCTCAACCATAATGACCTTTCAATATAACCATGCATACCAAACAATTCAGCATCATATATACTTTTCAAAACCTGCCCATTGCATTTGTAAAACTATCATCACAATGGCTCAATGCCCAAATTATTTAAATCACAAGTTTTGGGACAAAAATTTTACCTATCATCATTATCTTTGCTTCGTTCATGTCATTAATCTTATCCACACATAACATTATGTCAATTTCATCATCAACATCATCTCATGTTGTTTCATTTCATCAAACACAACATCATTTATATATATATATATATATATATATATATATTATCATCATTATTTTCACATATTCATATTATCACCTACTCATTTGCCAACCCCATTATCACTACTCATCAAATTCAACATTACAACATAATCATTATAGGCATTTATATATAGTAATCTGAAATGCAAGATCCATTACTTCATCATGATATGATCTATATATGATAAACTAAAATTCTTGTGATTCCTCAATAGTGTTTTCATGCTCCGACTCATCCCCTAATACTATCACCATCTTCAAAACAATTCAAGAGGACCATCCTTAGTTACCAACCATACATACAATATAATTAAAACTACATCAAACCAAAATATGCATCAAAATATAACCTTAGCCTTGCTTCCAAAATTACTTCGCACTGGTATCTAAAGCATCTACAATCTCCTTGTCTCTAGTCACTGAAAAACCTGTAAGGGTGAGTGATTGGCCATATAATTCAATGCAAATAATTTCCATAACAATATAAGGTAAATCAATTATGAATTAGCAAGCAACAATATCATCACCATTAATCTTTAATTGTCAAAAACATCATTAATTTATTCGTTGTAGATATCACAATCATCATCAATATATTTTCAAAACTGACTCTCAATCAAGCATAGCATAAGATGCTATAGTATCTAGATACTAAAAGGATCTGCTATCAGCTGGGAGTCCACCTTTCATCCCTGGCATAAAAGCTATCTCCTTGGGATTGAAAAACGTTTAACATAATGCGTCATTCAACAATAAGCCATACTAGCAATAATCCATCTCATTCATGTTTCAAGATTCCATAAATTTCATATTCAAGCACCGTAGTCATCACACAGTTTAATGATCAAACACAAACAAAATCAAATTACATTTACTATCTTATTTTATAAAATACTCATCTATTAATTTACTCCTTCACTCTGTTCATATGAAAACCTTACGTTTTAATTTATACACTTCCAAGAACCATAAAGAAATTTATCTACAAAGAATTATATACCCCGAACACTCCCTTTATCTTAACTCCAAGCTCTCATTACTTTAATTCTTCCACCAATTGCATCGAAGGCGCTACCACACTAAACATTCACAAATTCAAGAATCGAAATGAATGACGCAACCTTTGAATCCCTAAATTAATTTATTAAAATAGCTTCTGTAACATCCCAAGTTTTACATAGAATTAATTAATTAGAGCGAATAAATAGAATAATAATAGAAAATAATTATTTGATGTCTCAGTCATGTAGAAAAATTGATTGGGAACCCTTTGAGTTAATACGACAAATACGGTAATTACTGTCATCGTTTAATTGACGAAGGATGTACGAGCAGAGTACAGGGATGAGCCAAACGTGTCGGGAAACTTTAGATAATTATTAGAAATGAATAATTATGCCCCAACAATGAAGTTAAATTAATTTGAGCATTTGTTGAATTTATCGTGAATTATTCGGAATTTATCGACATCGTTTAACGTTGGAAAATGGCCGATTCGGGAAACGGGCCTTAATTGGGCCTCAAAACTCATTAACCTAAAAATAATTATTTAGTATTAGAAAACACTAAAATTATTATGTTAAACACAAAAATGAACCCAAAAAAATTTATAGATAATTAATTGGATGAAAAAAGGGCCCGGGGTAGCCAAAACGCTTTGTTTTTGAGCCAAAACATGATGAATTTTCCCCAACCAAAAAAGGCTGGCCTTGTACACTATAATTGGCTGTTTTCCATCAGCTCTTAAATCCCAAGATAAAGAATTGCAAAAAAATGGGCCTTGGAGCCAAAAACTTTAAATGAGGGGCAATGGGGTCTTTTTACATTGGAAGCCAAAACATCTGTAACAGCCCTGGTTTTTCGGAATAGAAACCCAAGCTCTCAGAACCACTGAGAGTATCACGCTAAGTATTTTGAGAGAATGAGGCTTAGGCTTGATCCTTAGATCATTGTGAGAATGTAGGAAAATAAGATTTGAGAGGATGTGAGCGACAGATAGTTCAGTTAAACGGAGACGAGTGAGTAAGGGAGACTGTGTGCAATGGTAAACCCTAGAAAGACTTACTAAATTACTGACGATTTATATAGAGATAATTGTGTTTGATTCAGTAACTAAATTACTAATGAAGTATTGTATTCGTGAATGTATCCTGCTATTGATGCTAGAATTGATGAATTATGATATATATTTAATTCTGATAGAGTATAAGTGCGAATGGTTAATTACCTAATTGGGAACAAATTAAGAATAAGTAGATCCATTTAAGTATCAAGTTAGATTTAGAGGATAAATGATTATTAGAGCCCAAGATTTAATAAAACTTAACTAAACCTCCAAATAATAAAATGATCATAGAATAATACATTATTTGGATGTCAGCAGATAAACAGACGTTGTTATTGAAGAGTTCAGTTAATTAATATAAAATGAAATAAATAGATAATCCTTATTTTAGTGTTTAACATTATCTGTGATAAGATTAAGATACAAAAAAATATATATATATATATAAAATATTTTAGTTAAAGAGATTATTTAATTACTGTATTTTAATAATAAACAATGTTCGGTTTCTCAAAAATTAAATGGTAGGGCCCCACCTAAGGTCAGACTCTGACCAATTGAATTAAGACTAATGATCCACTAAGGAAACAAGTCCTCTTAGGATCGCTTCCTGAAGAATCGAGGGTAATTGACTTAGCCTGACCGGCCAAATCAAAATCCTCAACGTTTCTTACGTTTGACTGTTTATATATCTCGGAGTGTTCAATGGTGACACGGTCAGTCCTTAATAATCCATCTCAAAATTTTAGGAATGTTTCATGCAGAGCTCAAAGTTCGATTTGGTCTCTGCTAACCTCATCCACGAGTCATTTCATTTCTTCGGAAACCCAATCTGCATGTTTCTGACGTTTTTGATGTAGTTTCCTCAAACGATGTTCGATTGAGGTAATTCCAGTTTTGTTCACTTCGTTTCAAAGATATCTTCAAACTCTATTTCTGGTCATGATCTCAAATTCCTACTCTGTCATACTCGAATTCAAGAATTTATTAAAATCATCATACAACCATGATTATTCACGTTTTATCTTGCGCATGGTTCGTTGTAAAATTCATAACTCTCTCGTATGACCTCTGTTTCTTGCAAACTTGGTGTTAAAATCACCGTAACAAAATTATATATAATTTTCATGAAGACTTTGAAAGCTAGATCCTCATAGATTGGTAAAGTTTTTAGAATATTTACCAATCCATGAATTTCACGTCACTATGCTGACAGCCCCCAGAAAAATTGCTAGATCACCCTCTTCCGGGACTCAAACCACTTCGTTCTTTTTGTTATAGATCCGTATCAAAAGAATCTACAATTATTATGAAGATCATGAAGGACAATTCTCAAAGGAGAATTAATTACAGTATTTTAATCATATCTCGGGCTAAAGGTATCAGATCGCTACAAATGATATATCAAATTAAAGAGGAAAAGAAGATATAAAAACTTCATGAAGGGATCGAAATCAAATTCCCACTCCATAAATCCTATAATTTTAAAACACTACACTAATTCACATTTCTCCTGCTACAACTTGCACTAGGTGCAGTATTTTCCACTTAACTCTCTCATATAGCCATTAAATTGAATGATACCTTCACCAAACTTTTCCTAACATATTTCTACACAACTTTGAGGAAGAAATAAAAGTCCAATTCGCAGCCCATTTGGCCCAGAAAAATTATTTGTGCAAGGGACAAAAATCCCATCATAGCCCTGCACCCTTCTAGTATTTGGGCTATATCTCACTCAATTCTTGATAGATTTTTCTGTTCTTTATATGGATTTAAAGAGGACAAAAAGTTATACAACTTTTATGTTTGTGCCATTCTCTAATTCGCCCAAAGAGGCCCTTAAAATGGCGAGCAAGATGACGCCCCTGAACTGGACAGCTCAGCTTCTCCATGCAACTTTGGCCAATCAGATTACATGCATGCCAAGCTGCCCATCATCCCACTCACATTACCTTCTACTATTCCATAGGCATATACTATACTTTCAGCCATGCTCCACTCTGCCCTTGCTCCATTCACGTTACATGTAGCCCAAGGCACACCTCAGAATTCAAAACATTCAGCTACCTAGTGTTCCTCATTTCTAATAAAGCAAAACACACTCATGAACCTAATTAGCCATGGTCTCCACTATTCCTTCTCTTGAGTCATGATCAATAATCAGCATTTCTCCTCCTCATCTTGAAGCTTAAACAGATTCCAGCTCACCTCTTCCTCCTCTCAACCTCACGTCAACCACAACCTCCACCTCTAGCCACACAAAAAATTTGGATACCATCACCACTTACCTCCACCTTTCAAAAGCTTGCACTTCTACTCTTCTTCTTACTTCTAAACCGCAACCTTCATTGTCCAACCCTCCAAGTTATATTCTCCTTCCTATCACTTGCATTCAAAGGATTTGAAGAGATAATCACCCTTTCTTAGAGCTCCAAAAAACATGAGGCTATTCTAGGCAAGTTGCTAAGTTTCCTTCTCACTTTTACTATTAAAATGCTATGGTCAAGGTGCTATTTTTATTCCATAAAATTAATGGCATTTTCTTGATTGGATTGAAGGCTATAAATTCCAATCATCCACTCCATTGTAAGACTCCAAGGCCGTGACTCCTCTTAGGACTTATAAGGGTGAGTTTGGAAAAAAAATCTCTTCATTGGTTGTTGTCCTTGAAATTTTTGAGATCAACTTCAAATCTTGATCTAATTTTTGTGATGGACCCTTGCTCTCCAAGCTTGAAACCATGGCTGTCCTATTCTTTTCTAACCATGCATGCATTTTCTTTAGAGACCAGAAGCTAAATCGGCGATCGGAGTACGTTAGGATCAATCAGAAGAAGTTTCGACGAAATCTTTGAATTTTTCTCCCCGGGAAGCAGCTACAAAATGAGGTAAAGGGGGTCGCCATCTCATTTGTTTGCAATCCTAGTTATGTTATGATGAAGATTACGTATTTAGGAACACACGTTTCAAGTTTCATCGCGATCCGACGGTCGGATTCCAAACAGTAGAAATTTTCGTAACCGACAACCCAAAATTTACGTTTTTGAAATAATCAATATTCTAAAATTATTTGGTACAACACAATGTTCATATACCCGAAAGAATTCTCTTGCGATTGGACGTTCACAAAGGAATTTAGGAAAAATTTAGCGTTAAGCGGGCTCGGTTTCATTCGATATGGTTGTAACTAATAAATTTCAATTGTTGGAAATTATTATGTAATTTGTGAAACACTATCCGGTAAGCCCTGCCATTTGATAGTTAATTCATCATTAATCGTTACCTAACCACTTTACAAAATATCTCATACGATAAAAGAACCTTCGATCGTTAGTCGCGAAAAAGTTTTCTAGAGTTAAAGTAAGAAATTAGATTTTTAAAAAAGTTTCTTATGATCATACGAGTCAAAATTTGAAATGAAGAAATTTAATTTTGAGAAAATTTATTAAGGGGGTAATGAAAAGCTTGACTGTTAAAGATGATTTTTTTTTGGCAAGTAAATGAGTATACTTTTGTAATTAAATGATTTAACTCAAAAAAAATAGCTATGACAATATAGTTAAATAAATTGGAGATTTCTCTTTTGGGCCATGTAAAGATTTTTCTTAGAAATGAAAACAAGAAATAAATGTTAGTAGTAAAAGAGGAAAACATTAGTAATTAACTTTAGCCACCACTTTAGTGACCATTCATTTAGGAGAAGTAAGTGATAACTTTAGAGATTAAGAAAAAGGGATAGAAGCCTTTAAAGAGAACCGGATTAATAAGAATGAATCTAGAAGTAATTATTTTAGAATATCCATGAGACTTAGAAGTAAAGGTAAACAAGTTACAACTTAACATATTAGCCAAGACCCTAAGGAAAAGTTCAAATAGATTGATAAGTTCTTTCTCTAAATAGAAAAGAGTAGGACCAACATTCTTTTACTTCTTCGGGAAATGAATTAATAAGCGAATAATTTAACCATTATGATTAAAGAAAGAAACCAAAGGGAAAGTTAGTCAAGATTAAACTGGTTAAGGACGAAGGCATGAAAGTTAGCTACACAAAATTTTGGAGTATGGTAAAAGAGAAAGTATTTAGGATAAATATTAACTTCCTTAAATGACTAGGATACCCTGAATTAGAGGAGTCCAACGTTCATGTAGGTAAAGTAAATCACCCAAGAGAAAAAGGATTGAATATAGTTAGAAAAAATGGGTTGACCAATTAAGTTATTAAGGAAGAGTTATTTAATCTAGTGAAAAACTAAGTTAAAGAAAATATTATGATTATGTGCAAGGAATTAAGATAAGTTAAATACAAGATATATAATGAATTAAAAGGAGTGAAGTATGGAGGTTAAGATTTATTTAAAAATAAAGATAAAATAATAGTTACCGAAGATAATCAAAAACTAACTAAGAATTTAGCAAGGAATATCAAACAGTAAAAATCTAATGGACTAGTTTTACTTAATAAGATCATAGAGAATTATAAATGGTTCTTAATTACACTTGAAAGCTTACCGATTTGATAAGAATTTGATCCAGTACTACTAAGTGAACCAAGACAATGAGACCCCATGAATACGTACGCGTTTGATATGTGGTGTACTAAGTGATTGTGTAATGGTTTCTTAAGAACAATGGATGTATGTGTGTGCTAGTTATGCAAGGTGCATATGTGATGAAATGTGTGATGTTTGTGACAATGTGTATATGCGATGTGACGTGATGAATGGCACTGGTATGATGCTATTATACACTTGTTAATATGGTATGGTTGTGAACATTGAATAATGCATGGATAACTAGATGAGGAATTTGTAAATAAAGGATTTGGAAAATGGTATCGGTAGAGGTCCTGGAATAGTTAAATATGAAAGTATGTGAGACTCGGATCCGAGATGAAATATGGGCGTTGAAGCGCCAATGTATCCAAAATTGTTGAGAAAGTGTAAAACCTCACTTCATTCCTAAGTGTCGAGCACGCTACTATAATAAAGAAAATGAGAAGACTTGGTTACATTGAGTAAAGAAAAGGACTCGACATTAGGAATGGAGGGGAGTCATTTGGGGGACCCTACGGAGGACCATTGAACAAAAATGAATTATTAAATTGTGCATCATGAATTGGAGTTGAGGAGGGATATTGGAATGATCCCCTAGAGTATACAGTGATGGGTACACTGAAGAATCAACCGCGCCTCGATACCCGAGGGCAGTCTAGGGAGTATCATCAGAGGCGCGAATTCCAAGTGGCATCGGATTCGCGCCCGTCACCGGACAGCCGATAGCAAACTCTGGTGTACTTCGACAAGAGGCGAGATTTTCTATGACCGTGGAGTGCCCGTTCTGTGGTGATGTGTGATATATGTGATTGGCCATTTTGATGTTGGGACTGAGAGTCCTTACCCATTTGTAAAAACCAAAACGAGGAGAGCTCCGATCACTCCAGTTGGGGAGGGGAGATATATAAGGGTGGCGATGTTGTGCACATGGATATTGTATATGAGATTGTTGAGGAGAAGATGGGCCCACATGCATCATGATGACTAATAAAAGATTTGAATAATGAAATGAATTCATGCATTACATTACTGTGTTGAAATTATGATTGCTTGTTGTTTAAATATGATCTTATAGATATTAGTAACCCTGAGAGGTGACTGGGAAGATGGGAATGTTCAGCTAATATGAAGAGTGGGGAGATAACTTAGAGTGTATTTTAGGAATCCCAAAGAGAGCGGGTGGGACTCAATCTTGAATTGTTTGTGTTGTATGTGGGCAGGTGTTGATGAGACACCTTCCTGATTATTGTGGGGGTGAAGACTCACCTTTACAGCTATTTTTCCAGACTTCCAGGTTGGACCATACACCGCAGAGGATCATACAGGCTGCGTATCGAAGATCACGTGAGCTCTTATTGGATCGAGGACGGGAAGATTAGGATAGATTATTTTATTTTTATTTATGAGAGCCTGCGTGTTCCTTCACTTACAGTATGTACAGTTGCTGTTACGACCATGTATTATATAGGATATGTTGTACATAAGGAGTATCTGTTCCACCAAGTTTCCTTGTACAAAAAAAAAACTTCCACATTTTTCTAAAACTCGTAACCTCTCAGTTGACCAGGATAATCTAGTGGAAGGGATTATCCTAGTTAACCGAGGGTGTTACAACATCACTTTCTCTTTTCCCTCTCTCCCAAAACCGTCTAGCCTCTTCTTCTTCTCTACCAAGACCGAAAATTCCTCTTCCATTTCCCTTCTCCTTATGCGTGAAAATGGAGCTATCTCCCATGGGTTCTCTTTGAAAGCTTTTGAAGAAAAGCTAAGGTATGCACATAGGACCCTAGACTTCATCTTCTCCATTCTCCATTCTCCTTTTTCCATTCATTTTCTTCTCCCCTTCACCATGTTCCCAAAACCAAAAATCCATATTGAGCTCACCCATGGTTGTGACGAAAATTATAGGTCCAAGGAGGCTTCTTTGGCACTTTGGAGAGGCTTGTTCAAGCAATCGGTGTTAGGGCCTCTCAACCTCCATTTCCATTGCTTTCTTGAATTTAGGTTTAGGGTCACCTTGGGGTAAGCTTAAGAATCCATAATGAGTCCTAAATTAGTAGCATAAAGTGTTGTAGATTATGTGATTGTTGTTGGAAAAATTAATGTTATGCATGTGGAACCCAAAACCTAAGTTAGGAGACCATTGAGAATTTGTTGTTGTTGTTGAGTAATTGTTTTTGTGGCTTGAAGTTGATGTGAGATAGTTATTAGAATTGAATTAATTGTTGTTGAAATAAGTGAATTGGTTTTGGATAGCATTAGGTGCAAAATTTGAAATTGGTAACGTACTTTAATTTGAAGGAAGAATTTTGTTTTGGACTTAAAATGGCTTATGTATGGTTTTGATGTGATTATGAGACCTTAGGTAACCTTCTAGAATTTATTTGGTGTTGGTAGAAAGTATATGCTAGATGGTAGGCTTCAAAAATCTCCCTTGAAGTTGGGAAAATGATAAGTGACAAGAATAGGCTAAAAAATGTGTTGACCTTGTTAATGGGCTTGAAAACTCTTGTTTGATGTAGGTTAATAATTTAAGTTAGTGTTGGGTAATTATTGGTTGACAAAGAGTGTAATGTGTCATGAGTTAGGTGAAAGACTATGTGAATTGGTAAAGAATTGGTATGTTACTAAGATGAATAAATTTGTTAGAGTATATTAAGGCTTAAAAGAATAATTATGAAATTGGGTAAGTGCTACTAAATGTAGTTTAAGAATTTGGATGATTATTAAGTAAAATAGGTTAGAAAAAGAGTGTAGTATAGAAAGTAAATTAGATGACGAGTATGAACCATTGGAGTTGAAAGAAAAGATTGATGGTCTAGAAAATATTATTGGATCACATTAGGCATAAATGCAACTAGTTAAACTAAGAGAAGGTTGTTGTTGGTGATAGGTGACTTTGTCATGAAAGTGGACTAAAGGACTTAAGTTATGATGTAGGATTAGAAATGACCTTAGTTATGGAGTGTTACTTGTAATTGGTAATAATAGAAGATTATTATAAATGATTGATGATTTCAAAGACTAATAATAAGACACTTGAATATTTGAAGACCATTAGTGGCAATTAGTTGTTTTAAGAGAAAGAAGAACAAAATTTACTAGAAATACTTAGTGATGAAGGACTTGATGTCTTCTAAGGAGAAACTAATGAAAGTGAAAAAGGGTAAGGTGAAAAATTTAATTAAGGCTTTAGGGAGCCTAATGAATAACTCTTTGAATTTTGTTTAATTACAAGTAGTGAATTTTAAATCCTTAGGACATTGGAAAAGTGTGATAAGGATAACTTAAATTCCAAACCTCCAAGGTAGTAATGACATAAACATAACTAAGTTTTGTATACATGAATATACTTATATACCTCTAAAAGAGACTTAGTTGTTGACATTGAATTAATTATAGAATGATGTTTGATGAGGCCTTGTGCTTATTAAAAATGTAGGCTTTGATCCTTCTTGTGAGGCGGTACCATCCAACTCATCCAACCCCATGGAATACTTCTCTTGAGGTAGGAGAAGAGTTTGTTTTCTAAATGTATGGCAATAGTATTGATAATATGTGCATGTGAAAGTGTATGCTTGCTTGTTGGCTTAAGTGACATTGGTGTTACTTATATGTGAAATTTGTGTGAAGTGAATCTTTGTGAATAAATTGATGATGGATTGGCAAATGGGTTGGTTGTGTGTCCTTGTTGTGATGTTGGTGTACCATTTGAATTCATGTATGATTATATGATGGGGTGTTCCCTGGGCTTTTGTGTAATATGGAGTAGAATGACGCTTCAAAGCATATCACATTCCATTATATGATACTTGGATCTTGCGGGATCTTGAGAAAGGAACCTTGCATGGGTTGATTATGTAAGCAACTATGCTTGGTTGCGGTATTTATTTTGTGACAAAATTGATGATCTTACAGGATCTTGAGAAATAAACCTTGCGTGGGTTGAATGTTAGAATAACTATGCGTGGTTGTATTTGTAAATGTGTTGCGTGCACATGAAAAGGAATTGAATTATGGAAAAATCGGATCCGTTGCATATGCATGGTTTGTTTGGATAGCATATGCATTAATTTTAAGGTCATGGTATTGGAATTGAGGAACTGAAAAGTTTGTGATTTATGTGTGTCTTGAATTGAGAGATGATGTTGGTGTATCTTAGTATGTGTACTAATAAGTTTATGTGATTGGTTGATTATTAGATAACAAGTATAGATGCCTTTCTATTGTGTATGTGATAAGTGTTTTATAAGATAATAAATTAGATTTAATTTGCTTAGGATTTCAAGCATTGTGCACTATATTTTCTTGTTGTTTCATGATTTATGCTTTCTTTCCACTATGTTCTCCTTGGGTACTTTTATTTTGTAGAAATTAATAAATGTGGGACCATTGAGGATTCAATTTGAGAATCAATACATGCAAAAGAAAAATGGATCCAAGAATTCAAGATTTGAAAGAATTCCAACCCAAAAATGTGCCTAGAAGTTAAAGAAAAAGCCATAAAGGTTTGTATGCTAAAAAAAGGGACCAAGAAAGCATAAAAAATGACATAACAGCTACATGAATCAATTCATGGGGGTGCATGAATCGATTCATGCGTGTAAAAGTCCAGGAATTGCAAATTTTCAATGTATGAATCGATTCATGCCACATATGAATTGATTCATATGATTTTTTTAGCCCAGGATCACATTTTAAGCTTATGAATCGATTCATATCATGTATGAATCGATTCATACATCCAAATTTGCGCAGAAAGCTCTAAATGAATCGATTCATGGCCAAATTCATGCAGTTCAAATTTGAATTTTCAAAGCCTCAGATCATGGACAAAATTGCAACACATTACCTTAAATTATAGAGCACTAAGCAGACAAAAGCTCTATGTTTCCTTCCTCCACTAAGGCCAATAACCATTTGAAGGAATTTTTTATTTTGGAGCCATGCTTTTTCTTGCTATAAAAGGAGAAGTATTGAAGCAGAGAAGGATGCATTCGAAGGAATTGAATTAGACGCAGAGAGTCAGAAATTCCTTCTTTCCCTTTTCTTCTTTCATTCGTTGGTTTTCTTTTAATTTCCTTCCTAAGAGTTGTAAGGATTGTGAAATTGAGTGTTCAAATTTGTATACCTTGGGAGAATATTGCAAATACAACAAGGAAATACAGTGATGAAATTATTTTTGAGCTTTTCGAAAAAACCCGTAAGTCTTTATTTTTACCATGTGTTGTATATTTTCTTTCCATTGTGAATATGAATTTGAATCACATCATGAGTAACTAAATTAATTATCTTGGGATGAAGGGGGTATGATAATATTTTATGTTATATTGTCTTGACTTTGATTTAAATAAATTTCTGTTTTTTATTTAGTTCAAATTATGCTTAATGCTTTTAGTAATTCCTAACAAGAACCTAAGTGATAAAACTGTATACCTGCGGGTATATTAGTAAATTTAGGTAATCAATAAAATCAAAAGATTTATTGTTACTAGGAATCTTTTGAACTAAGCCTAAGATTTTAAAATACTTTTTGTGACCTTGATAAAACCGTGAAAGTAATCAAAAATCTTTTGGGGAATAAATAAGGGATTTTCATAAAACGATAATAGGCCTTTCTTAGGGAGTGAACATGGTTCTCCATACGTTAGCTATATTAATAGGATTCCAAGAGGAACATATTAATCAGCTTAAGGAAAATCTGCCTTGGAAAACTTAATTTGATTCTTATTTATGAAAGGTCAATTCATTAACATAAAATAGAGTCTTGATCCCCCAGAATCCCAAGATACTCCCAACTCTGATTTTTAAGTATTAAGTAAATTTTGTTTTTGTATTTATTTTTATTCTGTGTTTTATTTTTACAAAAACTTAAAAATCAACTAAGTGGATAATTAAATTTCAATATGTTTGAACTTTGAAAACAGTCCATGTGGATATGATAATCTTTTATATTACTCGACACAACCTGTGCGCTTGCGGGGCTCTGTCAAGTTTTTGGCGCCGTTCTCGGGGACTGTGTCCCTCAAATATCGGCAATATTGAAATTCAATTAGATCATATTTGTTAATACTCTTTTTATTTTGTTTTATTTTATTTTGTTTGTTGTATTTGTTTTTTTATTAAATTTTGTTATTTTTAATTTCTATTTTTTATTATTTTTACTATTGTATATTTATTGTGATGTTTTTTCTTTTTGTTCTGTTGTTATTATTTTTCTCTTTGTACGTGTGTTTACTATTGCTATTTTTATTTTTTTGATTGTTTGTTCTATTTGTCGTTTATTTTCTTTTTTATGCGACGAAGCCGTAATGTCGATCTAAACTTAGGATTTGACTCTGAGATAGAATGCACCCTTAGAGCTTTAAGAAAACAACAAAAATAACAAAAATTAAAACAAATGGGAGACCAAGATAGAGCCTTAAGAGATTTTGCTGCTCCAAGCACAAATGGAAGAAGGTCTAGCATCCTTAGACCCGTAGTGGAGGCTAACAGTTTTGAATTGAAACCTTCACTACTTTCTATGGTTCAGCAAAACCAATTCGGAGGATTACCCTCCGAAGATCCTAATCTTCATATCCAAATTTTTCTTGAGTACTGTGACATGCTAAAGATGAATGGAGCCACCAATGATGCTATTCGTTTGAGACTCTTCCCTTTCTCACTACGGGATAAAGCGAGGGCATGGTTGTACTCACTCCCCGAAGGCTCCATTATAACTTGGGAACAACTGTCCAGTGCTTTTATCAACAAATGGTACCCAAGGAATAAGAATGATGTGCTGAGAAAACAAATCATAAACTTTGCACAAAGAGATGATGAATCCTCGTATGAAGCCTGGGAGAGATACAAGACGATGCTGAGAGAATGTCCTCATCATGGGATAGAAAGGTGGTTGACAGTCCATATTTTCTATAATGGACTAACTTCCACACAAAAGATCTCCTTGGACGCTACAACTGGAGGTGCCTTCATGAGCAAGAATGTGGATGAAGCTCAAAACCTGATCAAAGGAATTGCCAAAAATACCTACCAGTGGTCTTCGGAAAGAAGTTTACCTTCAAAAACTCCCTATAAGTATTTTATTGATGCTATTTCTTTGCTTACTGCTAAGGTTGAAGCATTATCTGTAAAATTTGATAAGTTAAGAGCAAGTGCTACTAACATTGTCTGTGAGTTATATGGTCACAATATCTCAGGTTGTCAACTAGGAGTAACTCAAAATACTGAGCAAGAAATGCATCAAGTGGATACTATTGGAAACTATGGTGTAAATTATCAGAATAACTACAGACCTCCACAAGGTCACCTGGTTTCCAAAACAGACCTCCATTCTAAGGTAATCAAAGTAACTACAACCCTCAATAAGGACCCTACATTCCAAAGAAATCAAAACTAGAGTCCTTGATGGAGACATTTGTAGCTACTCAACTGAAGCAGAATAATGAGTTCTCCAATAGAATAAAGACCTTAGCTTCAAAGATGGACTCTCTTGCAACTCATAACAAAATATTGGAAAATCAAATTACCCAACAAGACTCTTTTTCTACGAGAGCACCAGGAACATTTCCTGGAAAACCTGAGGCTGGACCTTCTAACCATGCCATGGCTATCACTCTTAGGAGTGGTACTCAATATGATGGTTCAGTTGGCAAGACTGAAAAGAAAGCTAAGGAGGAAAAGAAATTAGATGAGTCTCCATCTCATCCGGTGATTGAGGAAAAAAACCACATGAAAAGAAGGAAGAGGTTAAGCCATATCAACCTCCCATTTCATTTCCTCAGCGCTTGGCTAGAGTAAAGTTGGACAAACAATTTGGTAAATTTCTTGAGGTTTTAAAGAAATTGTATATCAATATTCCCTTTACAGATGTTTTGTAGCAAATGCCCACCTATGCGAAGTTCTTGAAGGATATTTTGTCCAACAAAAGGAAACTTGAGGAAGATGGAGCCGTGTCACTTACTAAAGAGTGTAGTGCTTTAATTCAAAAGAAGCTACCACCTAAGCTTCAGGATCTAGGTAGTTTCTCTATCCCATGTATGATTGGTAACATGACAATAGATAGGGCATTATGTGATTTAGGAGCTAGTGTTAGTTTGATGCCTTTATCTATTTTTAAAAAATTAGGATTTGGTGAATTGAAACCTACTAGGATGTGTTTACAATTGGCTGATAGGTCCATTAAGTATCCTGTAGGTATCTTAGAGGATGTTCCTATTAAGGTAGGAAATTTTTTTATTCCTACTGATTTTATTGTGCTAGAGATGGATGGGGATTCTATGATCCCCATTATATTAGGTAGGCCCTTTTTAGCCACTACAGGTACGGTGATCGATGTTAAAATGGTAAGTTGTCTCTGACTATAGGAGACCAAAAGGTTGATTTTAATTTGAAAGATGTTTTGATAAAACCTTCTCATGATAATGTTTACTTTAGCATTGAAATTGTTGACCAAGTGGTGAAGGAAGAAACTCTTCTTAATGACCCACTTGAATTTATTTTTTGAATAAGTTTGCAGGAACATCAAAAAGCAGTGAAGGTAACATACCACTCAGACATGATACTGAGGTCATGTGTGAAAAAGTGGTGAGCCCAAATGTTGAACTTAAACCTTTACCTTCCACACTAAGGTATGAATTTCCAGGTCCTATTCGATTCTTGACTGTTATTGAGGTATAGAGTCTAGCTGAAGATGTTAAACTTAGCACTTGTAGGGAGGTAACCCCATATCTAGTTTTTCCATTTATGTCAAAAAAACCTATGTCAAATTCTGGTTTGGGGTGACTACAGGTAAGTTTTCTTATCCTTTTATCATCCATTTTAACATTGAGGACAATTTCAAATTCTAGTTTGGGGTGGTAGATAAGAAAAATTAATTGTTTTGTTTGCATTGTGTGATTGTTATTTTATTTTGCATGTGTGTATGATTTTCCTTGTTTTGTTTGTCATCTTGTAATTTACCATGATTGCATGATAATTAACTTTGAACATAAAGCCAAAGTATCTAAGGACCCTAAAATTTTGAAAATTGTTCAAAAATTGATTGTTTAAATGCTAAATAAATGCTTAAACGAACCTTGTGTGATTTATTTTTTCTTTGAAAAGACTTTCCATGGTGAGATTTGAGCCTAAATGGGTAAATTATCAAAAATTTCAAACCCTCATTTTTCTTGATTGAGTGAATCTCATAGTCATCAATATTCTAGAACTTGTATTTCAATCGATTCAAAATGGTTTTTGATTGTATGTCTTAGGATGATAAAGGCATAATTAGGTCTTATTCTTAAGCCTTAGAATTTTTGCACAATTTGACCCCTAGTTGCCCCTTTTAAGCCTAAAAGTGAAAATTTTTCTTTGGAGCCTTTCATTGACTGATGTTCTCTTAATGGTGAAAAAGTTAGAAATCTAATTGTGCAAAGAAATAAAAAGGACTTAAGAAAAATATGTTATGGGATGCAAAGAAAAGCAAGAAAATAGAATCAAAAAGATGATACTGAATGAATTGTAAAAAGTCCATAAAAAAGTTTAAAAATTTGCTCTTTTAATTTTTAAAATTATGATGATAATTTGAATCATTCATGACTATTTAAGCCCTCTTGTATTCTATTTTTCTTGAAATCCTTACCTTAACAATACAACCCATGACCCCGTTACAACCCTTTGAAAGACCTTTTGACTCTGACATACTTTCTATTTAAACTATAGAGTTTCAGGTTAATTAACAAGCCTATGGTAATATTCTCAACTATGATGATTTGAGTGATACACAAACCATGAAATACCTAGAATGAAAATGGTGAGAAGAGAGTCTCATGTCTTGACATTGAAAATTGAATCACATAAGAAAATTAATTTTGACATTTGAATAAATCTATTTCACTATATTGGATTCCCTAGTTTACTAAGCTAAGTGTTTTCTGTATCTTATCGTGTGAATATGATGATTTCTTGGGGACAAGCCATGACTTGGTTTGGGGTATTTTGATAAGTGTTTTATAACACAATAAATTAGATTTAATTTGCTTAGGATTTCAAGCATTATACACTGTATTTTCTTGTTGTTTCATGATTTATGCTTTCTTTCCACTATATTCTCCCCGGGTACTTTAATTTTGTAGAAATTAATAAATGTGGGACCATTGAGGATTCAATTTGAGAATAAATACATGCAAAAAAAAATGGATCCAAGAATTCAAGATTTGAAAGAATTCCAACCCAAAAATGTGCCTAGAAGTTAAAGAAAAAGCCATAAAGGTTTGCATGTTAAAAAATAGGGACCAAGAAAGAATAAAAAATGACATAACAGATTGATTCATGGGGGTGCATGAATCGATTCATGCTTGTAAAAGTCCAGGAATTACAAATTTTCAATGTATGAATCGATTCATGCCACATATGAATTGATTCATATGATTTTTTTAGCCTAGGATCACATTTTAAGCTTATGAATCGATTCATATCATGTATGAATCGATTCACACATCCAAATTTACGCAAAAAGCTCTAAATGAATCGATTCATTGCCAAATTCATGCAGTTAAAATTTGAATTTTCAAAGCCTCAGATCATGGACAAAGTGGCAACGCATTACCTTAAATTATAGAGCACTAAGCAGACAAAAGCTCTATGTTTTCTTCCTCCACTAAGGCCAATAACCATTTGAAGGAATTTTTTATTTTGGAGCCATGCTTTTTCTTGCTATGAAAGGAGAAGTATTGAAGCAGAGAAGGATGCATTCGAAGGAATTGAATTAGACGTAGAGAGTCACAAATTCCTTCTTTCCCTTTTCTTCTTTCATTTTGTTGGTTTTCGTTTAATCTCCTTCCTAAGAGTTGTGAGGATTGTGAAATTGAGTGTTCAAATCTGTATACCTTGGGAGAATATTGCAAATACAACAAGGAAATACAGTGGTGAAATTATTTTTGAGCTTTTCAGAGAAACACGTAAGTTTTTATTTTTACCATGTGTTGTATATTTTCTTTCCGTTATGAATAAGAATTTGAATCACATCATGAGTAACTAAATTAATTATCTTGGGATGAAGGGGGTATGATAATATTTTATGTTAATATTGTCTTGACTTTGATTTAAATAAATTTCTGTTTTTCATTTAGTTCAAATTATGCTTAATGCTTTTAGTAATTCCTAACAAGAACCTAAGTGATAAAACTGTATACTTGCGGGTATATTAATAAGTTTAGGTAATAAATAAAATCAAAAGAGTTATTGTTACTAGAAAGCTTTTGAACTAATCCTAAGATTTTGAACTACTTTTTGTGACCTCGGTAAAACCGTAAAAGTAATCAAAAATCTTTTGGGAATAAATAAGGGATTTTCACAAAATAATAATGGGCCTTTCTTAGGGAGTGAACGTGGTTCTCAATACGTTAGGTACATTAATAGGATTCTGAGAGCAACATATTAATTAGCTTAAGGAAAATCTGCCTTGGAAAACTTAATTTGATTCTTATTTATGAAAAGCCAATTCATTAACAAAAAATAAAGTCTTGATCCCCCGGAATCCCAAGATACTCTCAACTCTTATTTTTAAGTGTCAAGTAAATTTTGTTTTTGTATTTATTTTTATTCTGTGTTTTATTTTTATAAAAACTTAAAAATCAACTGTGTGGATAATTAAATTTCAATATGTTTGAACTTTGAAAACAGACCCTGTGGATACGATAATCATTTAGATTACTTGACACAACTTGTGCGCTTGTAGACCCCGGTCAGTATGTTATCATGTTAGTTTGAATTGTTCATCATTGAGAAAATATACTCACTCTCCATGTTGTCTATTTTATCCTTGTGATGTAGGTTGGAATAGTGGAGTAATATTCTTTTGAAGAGTGTTAGTTCTCAAATTTATTGTTATTTTTATAATTAAAAGTATGTTAAAAGTAATAAAACTTAGTTTAAACGTTAATAAATTTAGGATTTATTTGAAATAAATGAAAATTATTAAAACTCTGCTGCTATGACCCATTTTCTGTATTTTTGTAGTGAAAAGAGGAAGAATTGAAGTAAAAATTTACACAAAGTTGAAGGGCTGACACGTAGCATCAACCCCACGTGTAGCGTCAAGGTTTTGGTGCTGACGTTACGCGTCAGTCCCACACATAGCGTCAAAAGCTACATGGACTCCACTTCCAGGTGGCCTTGCACTCAGCAAAGATGCCATTATTGGCCAATCCACTATCAGCAAATGGACAAACGCAGTGAAGGACAATTAGGAAATATGTATGGGCATTAATTATAATAATTATTGTTAATCATGGCAAGAAATTATGCAAATTAATATAGGATGAGTCAGAGGTGTGACGCGTGGCACCTGCCGGACGCGTAGCGTCAGGACCATTTCTCAACCTTATAAATAGGGCCATTCTCCACCATTCTAAGCATCGCATCCCTTCTTCATTCTTCTCTTCATTCACTCGAAATTAGCGTGTCTTTTCTGAGTTAGTATTCTAGAATAGTTTCCACATATTTGAGAGTGTTGTGTTGTATTATGCTCTTTCCGTATTATAAAGTGTGATCAAGTGCTTATGATGTCATCAATTGTAAGTTGTGTTTCTACTTTCATCATGTGTAACTAATTTGTTTATGTTGGAATTGGTGAACTTATCTTTGAATATGATGTTGTAATTATGACTTCTGCATATTTATGATTCAAGTACCATGTTAGTATTTTAATCTTTTATTAGTATGAACTTCAAACGGGAGAATGATTTTCATGCATGTTAAACTACTTTAAAGAAAATAAAAGTTGAAATACCCTTAATATACTAATTACTAGGGATAGAATTGGTAATTATTGTTATGTCAAGGCCAGGACTTAAAGCAAGTTTTTACTGAGAAAACATTTAAGGGATCAGACTTTACGGTGACTATTTAGAATTTATATCACGAGGAATCCGGTATAATGATTTTAAGTTGTAATGACATGAACTTGATGATTAAATATGCATGTCTATGATTATTTCATTATGTTTTAGTGCGGGGACCCTAATTCAGACATAGTTTGTTAATCTGTGTTTTCAATCTCAAGTATTGGATTTATTTTGAAATACTACTCAAAGTTATTTCTAGTAAATTTATTTTGCTAATAAGTTTTGATACATTTATCATAGTTAATAAGAATTACCATTTCACACTGAAAACATTCAATCCTTGTGGAAACAATATCTATTCCGAAAACTGCAATGATAAATTGATGCGCTTGCCAATAAAGAAGCCCAACACATTTTCTGGGTCTAACAAGTTTTCTGGTGGCGTCGCCGGGGATTGAATTGATTCAGTAAAACAATAAATTTTTTAATTATGATGGTAAAAAATTTTCTTACTTTTTACCTTAGGTAAATTTTCAATTTTACTGATACCTTCATTTATTTACTTTTTCTTCAATAATTATAGTTACACTAACTTTTTCTGTATAGTTTTTTTATGCAAACTCGATCTTCTGTAGGGAGAATCTTCTTTGATCCTGAGATTGAAAAGTTTGTAAAATAACTCAAAGCTTTACAATCTAAAAAACAAACTACTTCTTCTTCAACTTCATCTTCTTTTCAAAATTCTGAAAATTCTAGTATGGCTGAACAAAGAAGAACACTGGGATAGTTTGCTGCTATCAATGGACTACCCCGTGTATCAGGGATGTACCAAGGACCCATTGCTACAGTGGAAATTAAACCTGTCACACTAAATATAATTCAAAATAATTAATTTGTTGGCCTAAATCATGAAGAACCATATGAACACTTAACTGTTTTTTTATGAATTATGCAGCACAATTGGTTTTGAACCCAACCAAGAAGAATATGTTTACATGAGATTATTTCCTTTTTCTTTGGTTGGGCAAGCAAAAGAATGGTTTAAATCTTGTCCACCTGGTATTTTTTTGAACTGTTTGATATTGAGAGAAAATTTTTAGAAAGATTTTATTCTCCCTCTAAATATTTTGAAGCTATGTCAGTCATTCATTCTTTTTCACAAAATCACGATGAGTCACTTGGTGAAGCACGGGAACGATTCAAAGAACTTCTTAGAAAATGTCTAAACCATAACTTGGATAATGCTGGAAAGGTAAGAATCATTTATCCCTGGTTTATTGCCTCAGTTTAAAATAATGTTAGATGCATGTACAAGTGGTTCATTAATGAACAAAACTGTTAAATAGGCAATTGCCATAATGGAATCCATGTCCACAAGTGATCGACAAACGAAACATGAAAGAGGTAATGTAACAAGGAAGCCAGGTATGCTTGAATTGGGGGTAAATGATGCAGTTTTAGCTCAGCAAAAATTACTAACACAACAAATAGAAGCAATGAGCAAATAACTGGAGAAATTACAAACTGCTCAAGTGTCATCACCACCCCCTGCTCAATTAAAACAATGTGAATAACCAAATGGTTCATGTACACCTGATGGAAATGAACAAGAGCAAGCCAATTTTCTGCTCCACCAAAGGATGCCTGTAGGTAATTTACCTTTTAATCTTGGTAATCTTTTGGCTAACAATTACCCACAAGAATAGCAGAATCAGAACTTTGGCTGGAGACAAGATGTTGGACCTTCCAACAGACCTCCTAACAATCAATTCAAACAACAACCACAATCTGATCAGTCATCAAGGCTGACAAGGATAAAGGAATCTATCCAACAATTGCTACAATACATGCAAACTAATGAAGCCGCACATAAAGTGTCGGATGTGTATTTGGGACAACTAGCAAAGGAAGTAGCCGACATGAAAAGTTCTGGTTTTTCTGCAAACACTCAGAACCCAAGAGAATAATGTAAGGCTATTTTCACAAGAAGTGGTAAAGTTATTGGAAATAATTGTAAAGAAAGTGAAAAAGAAGAGGAAAAAGAAAAAAATGACAAAAAAGAAGAAGAAAAGAAAGAGAAAGAAAGTAAAAAAGAAGAGAGTGAAGAAGAAGAGAACAATGAAATAAAAGAAAAAGATGATGAAAAAGAAAAACAAAAAAATTAAAAAAATTAAAAATAAAAAATCAGTAATTGGGTCAGACTCCTCTTATCAAGGATCTACCTTATCCTCATGCACCATCAAGAAAGGATAAGGAAAGAGAGATAAAAGATTCCTTAAAATTTTTAAGTAGTTACACATAAACATTCTATTTTCTGAGGCATTGGAACAAATATCAAATTATGCCAAGTTTATGAAAGAACTGCTCACTAAGAAAAAGAGGTACAATGAAGAAATAATTAAACTTGAAGCAGGTTGCAGTGCTATTTTGCAATATAACATGCTGGAAAAGTCAAAAGACCTCGAAAGTTTCACCATTCCCGTCTCAATTGGAGGTGTAAATATTGGGAAGGCTTTATTAGATTTGAGAGCAAGCATCAATTTAATGCCCCTAAGTATGATGAAGCGTATTGGTGATCTAGATCCTCAAAGAATAAAAATGACTCTGTAATTGGCTGATAGATCAATCAAGAGACCCTATGGAATTTTAGAAGATGTACTTGTGAAAGTTGACAAGTTCTACTTCCTCGTAGATTTTATGGTTTTAGACATGGAAGAAGATACTGAAGTTCCCCTGATTCTTGGGAGACCATTCATGAAGACTACTAGAGTATTGATTAATCTAGACAATGGTAAGCTCACAGTCAGAGTACATGATGAAGAGGTGAATTTTGATGTCTTCAAAGCCATGACACATCCCAACTCAAAACAAGATTATTTTAAAGTGGATGTTCTTGATGAAGTTTGCCTCTCCATATCCAAAGGTATGCCTATTTCTGACCCTCTCAATAAGTTATTGATTGACTCTATTAAGTGTTTGAGTGAGGAAGAGGAGAGACAGATAGACAGGTGTTTAGAAGAACTTGAACGAGGGAACGAAATTTCTCTTGAATCAAGAAAAATTGAAGAAATCCAAGAAGCACCTGTTGAAGAAATCCAGAGACCTGAACTTAAAGTGCTACCTTCCAACCTAAAGTACATCTTTTTAAAGGAAGGTAATCTTAAACCAGTTATGATTAGTAATTTGTTAACTAAAACAGAAGAAGAAAAACTGGTAGAAGTGCTGAAAAGAAATCAAGAAGCAATTGGATAGACACTCGAAGATCTGAAAGGTATAAGTCTATCATACTACATGTATAAAATTTTGTTGGAGGATGATTTTAAGCCTATAGCTTAACCTCAAAGGTGCCTCAATCCAACCATGAAAGAGGTAACCAAAAAAGAGGTTCTGAAATTGCTGAAAGCAGGTATCATATATCCAGTTTCTGATAGTGCATAGGTAAGTCCTGTTCAAGTTGTTCTAAAAAAAGGAGGAATGACAATAATTGTGAATGATAAAAATGAATTAATCCTAACAAGAACTATCATAAGTTGGAGAATGTGTATTGATTATAGAAAATTAAATCAAGCAACAAGAAAAGATCATTTTCCACTTCCCTTTATGGATCAAATGCTTGAAAGACTATCTAGACAGGCTTACTATTATTTTCTCGACAGATATTCTAGATATAATCAGATTGCTGTTGACCCTCTTGACCAGGAAAAAACTGTTTTTACATGTCCTTTTGGTATTTTTGCTTATAGAAAGATGTCATTCGGATTATGTAATGCACTTCATGGTTAGAGAAGGTATTATACTTGGTCATAAAATTTTTGCACAAGGTATTAAGGTTGACCAAGCAAAAGTTGAGGTGATCTCTAAACTCCCACCCCCTGTAAATGTGAAAGGTATTAGAAGTTTCTTACAACATGATGGATTTTATAGAAGGTTTATTCAAGACCTTTCAAAAATTGCTAAACCTTCGACAAACCTTCTAAACAAAGATGTTGAGTTCAAATTTGATGAAGCATGTCTTAAAGCTTTTAATTCCTTAAAAGAAAAATTTGTGTCTACCCCTGTGATTGTTGCTTTTAATTGGAACTTACTTTTTGAACTTATGTATGATGCAAGTGATTATGTTGTTGGAGCTGTGTTAAGTCAAAGATATGAAAAGATTTTTAGAGTTATACACTATGCTAGCAAAGTATTGAATGAAAATCAAATAAATTATACAACTATTGAAAAAGAGTTACTAGCTATAGTGTATGCCTTAGAAAAATTTAGATCATATTTGATTGACTCAAAAATAATTGTTTATACTGATCACGCAGCCATCAAATATCTTTTGTCTAAAACTGACTCTAAATCTCGATTTACCTGATGGATTTTGCTCCTACAGGAACATGATCTTGAAATCAAAGATAAGAAGGGTAGTGAAAATATGGCCGCTGACCATCTTTCTAGATTGATGAATAATGAGGTCACTGCCAAAGAAAAAGAAATTTTAGAGGAATTTCCTGATGAAAAACTTTTTGAAATAAAAAAGTGGCCATGGTTTGCTGATATAGCTAATTTTAAACCAACGGGAATTCTTCCAAATGATTTAACTTGGCAGCAAAGAATTTTTTTTTCAAAGATACAAAGTATTTTGTTTAGGATGACCCTCATTTATTCATAATTGGTGTGGATAATTTGCTACGTCGTTGTGTATCCGATTGGGAAATGAAAGATGTGTTGTGGCATTGCCACAAATCACCTTATGGAGGACATTTTAATGGTGAGAGGACCGCTGTAAAAATTCTTCAATTAGGTTTGTATTGGCCCTCTATTTTTAAGGATTCTCACTCATTTATGCAAGCTTGTCATAACTACCAAAGAATAGGTAATGTCAATAGGAGGCAAGAAATGCCTCTCACAAACATTCAGGAGTTTGAGGGATTTGATTATTGGGGTATTGATTTCATGGGACCTTTCCCTTATTCTCAATTCAATCAATATATCCTTTTGGCAGTTGAGTATATTTCGAAATGGGTGGAAGCAATCGCTTCACCTAATGTTGACACCAAAACTGTAGTGAATTTCTTGAAGAAAAACATTTTTTGTAGGTTTGGAACACCAAGAACTTTGATCAGCGATGGAGGATCACACTTCTACAACAAAGTTCTTCAGAAGGTGTTACAGCATTATGGAGTGAGACATAAGGTGGCCACAACATATCATCCACAAACCAATGGACAAGCTGAGATTTCAAATCGTGAAGTGAAAAGAATTTTGGAAAAGACTGTGTCTTCTTCCAGAAAGGATTGGTCATAAAAGCTTGATGATGCACTCTGGGCATACAGAACTGCATTCAAAACCCCCATTGGCCTTTTCCCTTTTCAGATGTCTATGGAAAAGCTTGTCATCTTCCAGTGGAAATGGAACATAAGGCATACTGGGCTTTAAAATTCCTCAACTTTGATCCAAATGCAGCAGCTGATGTAACGCCCCAATTTCCTATTTCGAAAACAGGGGTAAATCTTTTGCAAATTTTAAAATAATTGTAAGTAGCAGAAATTTAATATAAATCAAGCTGAGTAATTACCCCGGATCATTGAATAATCTATCTCATATATGAAGATATGAGAGAGGTATCAGAGTGCAGCTCGGACGACCCGACTTGAGACCGCCCCAAGGGAAAAGGGGAAGATGAAATTAAATTTGAGAGTTACAAGATATATATACCAAAAAGAGGATGAAAGATGCCTCATCGATTTGTTAAACAATGGAAATATATATTTTCATAATAATAATGTCATTCATACATTATCCAGGTCATTAATGAAAATTAGCCATACACATCCGGTCTAATTTTCCTACATGACCTCCAAAATCAGTTATTATCAAATGGATTTCAAAACAAGCGTATACACACCATATGCTATACAAAATGAAGATACACGCCGGCCAAGGCTCATCCACATTCCTTTCATATTTACCTTTTCCAATATTCGACCTCTAAAAAGAGTAGGGTTTTGCTTCATACCTACATCAAACTTAAAAATGGCAACAGGGAGGTGAGTAACATAATCCAAATGTACCAAAGTCATACATTATAATGATAATTATACATGTGTGCACTACATTGATTTTTTTCAAGAAAACATAGCAAATTTCACACATATGATACATCATTACATCTCAGCATAGTACGTGTCCACTCAAGTATATTCACAAGGCAATATCATACATAATATATCCTTAACATTCTCAATAATCATCACACTTTTAATGTTAGTACCTCGACTTACTTCTGTTGTTTTTAACAATCATTCATCGCCACCACGGGCTATCAACTAGGCATATCTCCGGCTATATGTAAATGCTCTTAAAGCTAATGCATATGCAAAATGAAATTATTATCAAGTGCGGATCCGACTATGGGAATACAACAACGTATCGAATGTAGGACGAGCATAGGTGTGCTACTATGCCACTACTGCAGTAGTAAAATGTGTACACTTATATCCAATTTCATGCATACTTAACATTATATTTTACTGGTACCAAACCGCTCTCGCCCATCTGTAGCACTAGTCACCCCGTGACTGCGGATCAACATTATGGCCGTACTTGCCAAAGTGCTACGGGCCTCCCCCAAACATACATCAAGGGAGTTGTGTCCCGTCGAACACCGAGGTCAACTGCTCATCACAGAGCCGCCCTCCCAACGGGCCTGCCACATAGGGTGCCTCATCACCAAACTAAGGGCAGCTTTATGATTCCCCGAATCACTAGGGAGCAATAACAATATACCCATGCACTGGGCCGCCCTCCCACTGGGTCTGCCTATTAGAACCCCTAACATTCCATATAAGCAGCGAATGATACCCCATGGATGCAAATGCCAATCAATGCATTCTCACACTGTGTATCCTAAATGCCACTCAATCAATCATCCGTTCACGACTACCACTTAGTGGATTTCACTATTCTCAATCTTTACCAATTTTTGTTGGACCTCATACACATCGGTAGTTAGTGGCAATTACATTCATCAATTCACATATACACATTTGGGGTATTTCAAATCACTGAATTCAATTCAAGACATGATCTTAAACCATCATAACATATTTCATCATAATATTTAACATAATATCAAATCTGGTCTTAATACCGGCACCAGAATATGAATATCGCTTCATCCGTTCTGTATACAATACAGACACAGCTAGTAAAGCATCGAACATCGAGATCGGTCTCCTCTCATTAGGATACCGGATAATCACACCGGATACATACAACACCGGTCTAAAACCTGAGTCATCTATTGACTCTCGTGGCTGGTCCCACACCGGATTGTTAACGTCGGCCCAGACCAATTTAATACCATATTCATCATTCCAAATGCATGCCACATAACATCAATCATTCTAAATGCATTCAAATCATGAAATCACTACATCGTCCACACAAGCAATCATTAAGCACAATCATATACACGTATTTTCACATCACCAATGGCTGAAATCATGCATTTAGAATAGTTACCCCCTCCTACCTCAAGAGAAGTAGTAATCACTGCGGTCAGATGGTTCCGCCTCGTAACTGGGGTTATTTCCTACATCACACAATCAATCTTCTATTCAACCACCTTGGTTTAACATTCATATTATTTACCCAATGTCTTCCGACCTCTTAACATGTAGTCCCATTTATTTCATTCGTTCAGCCACCACCACCACGGTTTAGGCATCAACATTTATTGTTACGCACGTTTATTACCAAATCATTAACAAGTTCCCACCTTGATGGTTCCCAACAACCATTAAGCTTCATTAATGGTCATTCACCATTAATAACATCATTTTTCCTCACCAAAAATAGTTATTTAACATAATAAATGCTTCTCCACTCATATTTTGCATTTCCCCCAAATCATAGGGTTAGGGTTTCCTCTAAACCCAACAACACCCATTAAATCATATTCCCAACATCAAAACCCAAAAACCCATAGTTCATATTCTTGAGAAATAGCAAGATCTTACCTCAAGAGAAGGAATGAAAGAGTTTTCCAAGAGAGGAAAAATCCACACGGAAATGAGGAGGGGGAAAGAAGAGACTTCAAGCTCCAAACTCCTCCAAGCTCTTTCAAGGATGGAATGGGAGAAGAGAAGAGAAATACCACCCTTTTTGCTTAGGGTTTTTGGAGAGAAGAAGAAGAAATGAAGAGTGATGGGGAAGAAGGAGTGTGCACGATTTTGGAGAAGGAAAAGAGAAAAAGGTGACCATTCTGGTCAATGTCCAAGGGTTTAAAGGGTACATCATCTCTATTTTTTCCCAATGGTTAATAATCCCTAATACCTAACGGATACAAATGCTAATCAAGAGGAAAAATGCACACAGCTGAGTGAGGAGAAGAAAAGGAAGTTTTTCAATTTCTTTTAATTCCATTCGGCTCGTATTTTCTCCGTTTAATAACATATATCGAGTCCGATTAATCCTTTCCTTAACACTAAACATTATTTCAACTATACCACCCTAATCATAGTAATCTTCTAAACTCTCTAGACCCATCAAATATTTATTTTGACTAAGTCGGTCCCACATCATCTGTTAAATTATCTGATTTCGGTAAATCTTAACTCGCCTATAATTCACCTCTAGTGTCAAATTAATTCTTCCATATTTATTGGACCATAATTAATTAATTATCTCTATTCAATAAATTTATTTTCTTTAAA
The DNA here is from genome assembly GCA_037962975.1 of Clitoria ternatea. NCBI lineage: Eukaryota > Viridiplantae > Streptophyta > Magnoliopsida > Fabales > Fabaceae > Clitoria > Clitoria ternatea. Next base: position 98,452,438 of record CM075674.1, on the reverse strand, counting down.
ATTTAGGGTGTTACAGCTGACAAAAGAAAGTTGTAGTTACTTGAGTTAGAGGAAATGAGGAACAATGCTTATGAGTCATCCAGATGCTACAAGAATAAGGTGAAAGCTTAGCATGACATGAAATTAAAGAAAAGACACTTCATACCTGGTCAGCAAGTTTTATTGTTTAATTCAAGATTAAGATTGTTTCCTGGTAAATTAAAATCTAAGTGGTTAGGCCCATTTGTGATTAAGAAAGTTAAACTATATGGAGCAATAGAGATTGAAGATCCAACTTCCAAAAGAAGTTGGATGGTTAATGGGCAAAGATTGAAACCATATCTTGGTAGTGAAATCAATAGACTCACCACCATCTGTTATCTAACTGATCTGTGATATGCAAGATGTCAAGCTAGAGACAGTAAATCAAGCGCTCAATGGGTGGCAACCCATTATTCATTTGTGTTAATTTCTATTTAATAATAATAAAAAATAATAAAATAAAAATAAAAATAAAAATAAATTATTTTTAATGAATTTGGATTAAAATTTAATTTTTTAAAATAAAAGGGTTTTAAAAACAATTAAAAGAAAAAGGGTTTTAAAATTTAAGAAAGAGAAAATCAGGACCGCAAGTGTAGCGTTCCCGTAACGCGTAGCGTCAGGGACTGTGTTTAGTTTTTAAAACTGAACCCAAAAATAGAGGGAGGCCCAAATCCATCACATTTAAACTCCTTTTTCCTCCCTCTATGTCTCATTTGTGCAGAAACCCTATTTTCTCCATACTCTTAAACCCTCAACTCCCACATTCTCTCTTCAATTTCTCAGAACTCCAAGTAAGTTATCTTCTCCCTTTCCTCTGTTTATTTGATTCTTAGAATTGTATGCAGTTAGGATTAGGGATAGATAATCATTGGGAATTGATTGCTGAAGTAAAGTGATATGTTTTTGATTGAATGTGTGATTGAAGGGGGTTGCTGCTGCGTAACCCAATCTTTCTGGGATTTGAAACCTGCGAGCCCATGCGTAGCGTCCCACTGACGCGTAGTGTGGGCAGAACAGGCTGACGCGTATCGTCCCATCCACGCGTAGCGTTAGGCTCCTGTTTTACTTTTCTTAATTTTTATGTTTTTAAATATATTTTTATGTTTTTTATAAAAAAATGCATTTTTGATTTGTGGTGTGAATTATTCCATTTTATAAAATTAAAAATATTTTTAATTTTTTGTATATTTAATTATCTAAAAAACAAAAATATTGTGTGATGCATGCTTTATGTTATTTTGCATGCTTGAAATGTTTCCTTTTATGAGTGTTTGTTTAAATAAAATTATTTTCTCTTGTAGATGGCTCCAAAGAAATCTATTCCTATCACTGGTCCTAAAAGAAGAAGGACCACTGACACTGATACTACCTCTGAAGACCCTGATTTTCATGAGGAGGAGCATCTTAGACCCCGTGATCCTACTAGGTACAAGACAGATGCAAAATGGGCCAGGTTCCACTAGATTAAGGGACAGAGGCTTATCTGGGAGAGAGCCTTAGACCTAGGAGTGATTGATTATCCTGAGCTCATGGGAGAGATATAGAGGAGAAGGTGGGGTACACTATTTTCCCTACCTACTGAGGGAGACCCTATCTTAGTTATGGAAATTTATGTGAATGCTTTTAGGACATGCCAGGACTCGCCAAACATTGGACAGTAGAGGACTAGTTTGGTGAGGGGTCGGCACATTACTTACGACCGAGATACCATTAGTACCATACTGTGTAATCCTTGGGAGCCTACTCCTGAGAGTGACACTTATTTCTAGATGGAGAACAGAAACAAGGTTGCTATTGAGGATAGTGATTTAGGATACTTCCTAGATCAGGTTGCTCACTTCTTGAGCAAGGATGGAATATTCTTTGACCTGAGTATGGTTAACAGATCTCCATCGAACCTTTTGAAGACCCAAATAACCCCTCTAGCTCAGGCGTTGATGTATCTGATGCTTCATAACATCACTCCAGTCTCCCATCTCTCTTCACTACTAGTTGATCGATGTTGTCTGCTCTACTTTATTCTTTAGGGCCACACCATTAATATAGCTGAGCTTATATCTGAGCAGATTAACTTATGTGCCCTTGGGTATAAAGTGAATTAACTTGTACCTTTTCCACTGATCATTTCTGCTTTACTGAGAAGGCAGTGGGTGTAGGTGTCATCACCTGAGTTTATGTTGGTGTATGCACTATGAGCCTTTATGCTTTTTCATTTGTATCATTTTTCTACTTATCAATTGAATAAATATTTCAGTTTAAAGTTGTTTTAAACATATTTATCCTTGGAGTAATAGGTCATATAAAAATTATTCCTAAAATGTCCCTAGTTAAGTATTTACATGGGGACATGTAAATACACTGAGACTAGTGTGTGAGTGTACTGATGACCTGATCTCACAGATCATAGATATAGATGATATCGAGTCTTCACACGGGTACACATTAAGAGTAATGATGTACTGGACAGACCCACCATGAGAACGTTGCATGGATCGTTACATGATTGTCATAAACGATTCTCAATGTGATAATGGTATATGTAGTCCTTCGACCTGAAGTCACTACGATTCCTACATGAGGAGTTTATTGTTTTAATACAATTAAACGTCTTCTGTAACAAGAGGACTATAAAGGTTGTGATTAGGCAATGAACAAATTATGCAGAGGGATGTGAGTGATGTAGATGGGATTTGTCTCTCCTATGTGACAGGAGTGATATCCATAGGCCACTTGATGGAGTAAGACTAAGAAAACGCATGGCCATGCTAGAAAGAATAAATATTAGATATTTATTCGGATCCAGTCTACTCCGGTATCAAGTAAAATAAATTGGGCCGTACAAGGATGACGCGACCATGCCTTGGGCCCAATTAGGATATCGTGACAAAAGGAATAAACGTATTAAATAATTATCACTTATAGGTTATGTTAATAATATTCGGACATAATGATGCATTGCTAGATGCCGCTCTTATTTTATATTAATAATAAAATAGTTTATTATTAATATGACCGGGTATTTTACCTATAGGGTCACACACATAGAGTAAGCCCATCAGAAAATGTTGTCTTATTTTAGTTGGACTAAAATAAAGCTATTGGGCCTAACTCATTTGGAATGAGTAAGGAGCCCACTTTTAGAGAGAACAAATTAGGTCAAACCTAAGCCTATAAATAGAGCATAAGATGCTCATAGGCCGTTCACTCAAGTGAGACACAAAATTCGCAAAAAGTTGCAAGAGCTACACGCCGTCAACCTAGCAGTTGGCAAGTGTTGCGATTCTGGTGGGAGTGCTCGTGTGGACTCCTAAAGGACGAGGCTACGACTGCTTCGGAGTTCTTCAAGAGGTAACCTAAATAATTTCGAAATTGGTTTTTTTTTGCTTTGAAACACGGAACCTTGCAAATCCTATGGAATCCCTTTAATTTTTCCGCTGCTCATGCTTAGGGATTTCCTAACAGTGGTATCAGAGCCTGGTTGCAAAACCGTGTTTTGGGCATTTGTTTATATTTTATGATGATATGTTTTCGTTTGCAAGAGCTTTTGGAAAATATGATTTGCGAAATCGTTTCGTTGTTTAAAGCTTTGCAATTTTGTTTTGCGAAAATGTTTTGTGAAACTAGGATTCGAAAATAAACATGCATGATTATGTTGCTATTTTGAGTTATCGCATATGATGCATATTATTACAATGATTAATCATGTATATGGTATGACCTCTGTTTTGGCATGATACATATAATTTTGAGTTATTCTTTATAAATTGTATATGATGCATGTTATAAAGTTTCTTAATTTTAGTATGTATGTTGTTGCCGTTTAAATTTGTATGATGTATGAGTTTATGCAATTTTGATATGTGTTTTACTCATATGATTGTCATCGTACAAACTTTGAATCAATTGAGTTGATCTTCGAACATGAATGGTTCATGTTATGGGGCGTTAAGTGATAAGGTTTAAGTGTTAAACCATGGCCGTTCCTTAATCTAGGGTTCAAGAGTTGAAACCTAGACGGCCGTCATGGAAAGGCATTGCATGTTGGCATTAGCGCAAATTGAATTCTAGGTTTTGAAACCCTAGACGGCGCTGCCTCCATGTGCCTTGACGGCTGCGTTGTGAAGTGTTCGCAACAAGGAATTAGGGTTTCAAAGTGGTTGAAACCCTAGCCGAAATTTTAGAGCTGTTAATGGTCAGTGGGACGTTCTGGCTAGGAAAGATTTGGTACTTAAGCGGTCACACCGGACCCACCTCTCTTTCCTGGGAACCAACCTGACTACAGTACTAAAATTTTGGGCCGGGGCGCTGCCCCGCACCCCGCAAGGGGCGGCCCCCCCTTGACCCCCGCCCGCTAACCGGGTAGCGGGACCCCCGTACATTCTCTGCGTAGCGCCTTATTACCGACCCACGTGTTTAATGGCCCGTTTAAAATTTATTTTTTTTTTAAAATTATTTCAAATGGGTTATAATTAATTAATTAACACGTTGCATGGTGAATGGTTATGGTCTTAGTTATTTTATTTAAATACAGCCTGCGTGCTGTGCCTCTCTTCATTCTGTTGTATTTCTTTTCTCAACCCTTCACTCGTATGTAAAGCGAGTTTCTTTAAAAATCTTGTAATCTTGATCGAGGCAACAAAGTAGAGATCTAGAAGAAAACTAGAGTGGTGACTCTAAGCGCTTTTGTCTTTGAAAGGAACCAAGGAGTGGTGACTCCAAGAGGATGGTGGGTTCAAGAAGTAGGACTTCATGAAGCCTTGGCTATATAGTTCCTCTAGGTTTATTCATTTTTTTTATTTTTTTCTTCTAGGAAGACCATAACCATCTCACAATTTCGTTTGCATGTTTTGGGGATAATTTTATTACGTTAAAGCGTTTAACAAAGACGGTAATTTTAAAATAAATTAAAATCCCTCAAAATAATATTAAGTTATAAACGCCTTCCAATAAGTACACTCGTCAACACTAATGTCAATAAATAGTGGGTCTGCCAAAGCAGGGCACTATTATTTATATTAGTAAGACGCGATGGGATAATGGTAGTATCCAAACTGTTTTATTGGGCTTTAACTTAACTAAGTTTTCAATTGGATTGAATATAACTTAGAGGCGTAAACATTGGGCTAAATATTCATAAGATGAATAATAAGTAATGGTTACTTAACCCAATGACTAAGAGTTGTATAAAGATACAATTGGAAAAAGTTTCCTACCTAAATAACCAAGTATTAGGTGATCAGCCAAAGCTGACTTAACGCTTGGCAAAATATGGATCTTAGCCCACTAGAAAATCTTCCAACGGGATTTTCTGATTCGTGGAGGGTATTTTTGTTTTGAATCAAAATAGTGGGAGACATATTTAATTTAAATGACCATAATTTAAATATGTTTTGAAAATGATACTTACTACATATTTTCTGTTTTAGATAACCATGACGTCAAACACACCTTCAAACCTTTCGTTGCGATCAATCCTAGACAAAGAAAAATTGTCTGGTTCTAACTTCCTTGACTGGTATAGAAATTTGAGGATTGTCCTCAAACAAGAGAAAAAGCAGTATGTCCTGGAAGGTCCGATTCCGGAACCACCCGCGAACAATGCCTCTAAAGCTGACAAGGATGCTTACAAGAAGCATCAGGATGACGCTTTAGATGTCCAATGCCTTATGCTGGCAACTATGTCTCCTGAGCTTCAGAAGCAACATGAGCATATGGAGGCTTTCGATATGATCGAAAACCTAAGGAAACTATATCAAGGTCAAGCTGACCAAGAAAGATATGAAGTTTCTTCAGCCCTATTTAGCTGCAGACTTGAAGAGGGAGGTTCTGTAGGACCTCATGTGCTCAAAATGATTGGGTACTTGGAGAATCTAGCTAGGCTAGGATTCCCCTTCCCTCAGAAGTTGGCTACCGATCTCATTTTGAAATCATTACCTGACAGTTTTAAGCCAGTCATCATGAATTACAACATGAATGCATTGGACAAAACATTGCCAGAGCTACTCAATATGTTGAGGACTGCTGAGCCCAATATTTCTAAAGGAAAGGGCAAGGCCATAATGATGGTCAATTCTGGCAAAGGTAAAGGAAAGGGCATGTATAAAGGCAAAGGAAAGGGTATTGTAGGAAATGGCAAGAAGATTTGGAAAGGCAAGGATAAGCCAAGTACATCAGCCTTAAAACCTGTGGGCGGGGTGGCTAAGGAAGGTAAATGTCACCATTGTGGACAAAAGGGACACTGGAAGAGAAACTGTCCAAAGTACCTAGAAGAGCTTAAGAAGAAGGGAAGTGAGACTTCCACTTCAGGTATTTTTGTTATAGAAATTAACATGTCAACTTCAACATCATGGGTATTAGATACTGGATGTGGATCTCACATTTGTCTTAATGTGCAGGATCTAAGAAGGAGTAGGCAGTTGATGAAGGGCGAGGTAGACCTACGCGTTGGAAATGGAGCAAGAGTTGCTGCATTAGCTGTAGGGACTTATTTTTTATCCTTGCCCTCAGGGTTAGTCCTTGAATTGGACAATTGTTATTTTGTTCCGGCAATAAGGAGAAACATTATTTCTGTTTCTTGTCTTGATAAGAAAGGATTTTCCTTTACAATAAAGAACAATAGTTGTTCAGTTTATTTAAAAGACATGTTTTATTGTTGTGCAAATTTGAGTAATGGACTTTATGTTCTAGATCTCGAAACCCCTATCTATAACATTAATACTAAAAGGGTTAAAACAAATGATTTAAACCCAACTTATCTTTGGCATTGTCGCCTAGGACATATAAATGAGAAACGCATTTCTAAACTCCATCAAGATGGATATTTAGAATCTTTTGATTTTGAATCAATAGATACATGTGAATCTTGTTTATTAGGGAAGATGACCAAGACCCCTTTTACCGGAAAAGGTGAAAGGGCGAGTGATCTTCTTGGCTTGATACATAGTGATGTATGTGGGCCCATAGGGACAATGGCTAGGGGAGGTTTTAGTTACTTCATCACTTTTACTGATGATTTTAGTAGATATGGATTTGTGTTTCTCATGAAACATAAATCAGAATCCTTTGAAAAGTTCAAGGAGTTTAAACATGAAGTAGAGAACCAACTTGGCAAGACAATTAAAGCACTTCGATCTGATCGAGGTGGTGAATATTTGAGCCTAGAGTTTGATGAATATCTTAAAGAGTGTGGGATTATATCTCAACTTACTCCCCCTGGAACACCAGAATGGAATGGGGTTTCTGAGCGGAGAAATAGAACCTTGTTGGACATGGTTCGATCAATGATGAGTCAAACTGACCTCCCTAACTCATTCTGGGGACATGCTTTGTTGACAGCAACTTTCACACTTAACCGTGTTCCATCAAAGGCTGTCATAAAGACACCATATGAGATATGGACTGGGAAACGACCTAGTATGTCTTTTCTTAAGATTTGGGGCTGTGAAGCTTATGTTAAACGCCAAAGTTCTGATAAACTTGGGCCCAAGTCAGATAAATGTCTTTTTGTGGGATACCCAAAAGAAACTAAGGGTTATTATTTTTACAATCCTACTGAGGGCAAAGTGTTTGTTGCTCGGAATGCTGTATTCTTAGAAAGGGAATTCATCTCTACAAGAATCAGTGGGAGGAAAGTAGAACTTGAAGAAATTCAAGACTCACAAGGCATTGAAGAGCCAATGGTGGAAGTGGAGCAGGACCCACAAAATGTTGTGATAACACCAGCTCCAGTAGCACAAGACTTGCGTAGATCAGGTAGGAACCTTGCAAATCCTATGGAATCCCTTTAATTTTTCCGCTGCTCATGCTTAGGGATTTCCTAACAGTTTACTAGTTCTTCGGGGAGAGTCCCCAAGGTTCTAGTGAACAGAGATTATTTTGTTTAGCAGTACGAGCTTCCACCTCTTGAGCAGAATGCTCAACTTAGACCGAGGAGGAGGAGACCACCACAGCCAGCATCCACAAATGCTATTACAAAGGGTTTTTCCAGGATGAGTGTAGAGCATCAGCATATGATGCAGGTGATAGGTGCTTCTCACCAAGCCTATGTTCACTTACATGATTTATTTTATCAGTACAGGATACAGGGAGAGGGTGCACCATTTATGACACCAGCCAACTTTGCAGCTCATGTAGCTTGGCCTAATGACCAGCTCACATACCCTGAGGCAGGTGGACCTTCTGGAGCTCAGGCTGACACTGCAGATAAGGAGGGTGATGCCGATGAGGAGGGTGATGATGATGAGCATATAGAGGATGATGATTAAGGGCCATGTTTATGCATTTCTATTACTACTTTTACATTTAGTTTGATATTTACTTGCGTATTTTGATAATTTGGTTTGGATTATATATTTGATTCTGTGTGGTGTGATTTTATAATTATTTTCTTTTCTTTAAAATAAAAATAAAAAATAAGTGTTTTTAATAAAATAAATGATCAAATTTTTGAGTTGAAAATTTAACACGCTTAAAGTTTTTACATAATGAACTATTTTTCAATCATCAATAATCGATTTTTTCACAAATAAGGCATTTTGATAAAACCAATTACAATGTTCTTTTTAATAATCAAGCTAATTTCAAAAACCCGGTGAGCTGAGAGATCTTTAAACACTTGAGGGTTTCAACATAATCTCATTCAAATTGATTTTGCTTAATTCTTTGATTTGTAGTGTTATACAGATGATCCAAGAGCATGATCAAGGTACATTTTTGATAAACACAAGAACTTAGCCTTTTCAAATTATCAGTAATGCATGTATAAATGAAAAATAAATATATGTGCAAAATCAAAGAAAAGAAATAATAAAAAGGATTAAATTGGGGGTATTTACCAAAAAGGGGAAATGAGATTTTGGGTTAAAGAAAGGCACCCTAAATTATGAAATGCTCTTTTATAATTTCAGGTGTTTGAATTCCAAGAAAAACCATAATTTTTTGTAACCAAGCCTCATTACAACCCTTGAAAAGACCTTGTGACTCTTGTTTGATTCTGTATGATTGGAAATTCATAAGATGAAAATCAAAATTAAATTTGTTTGATTTTATGATCGATTGAACTAACAGATTACCTTTGGACAGAGATAAACACTTGTGAGGTAAGCCTTGAAATAAGCTTGATTTATTGATATGACATTGTATTAATTTTATCTTCAAGCCTCTTTTGCACAAGATATCCATTTTTGATCATTCCAAATGGTAAATTGTAAATTACTTCATGTAGTGGTAACTTTTCAGACTTTTCAAAAATTTGATTTCAAAAAAAAAGAGTTGTTTTAGTTTTAGTTTGTGTTGCTCGAGGGTGAGCAATTTCCTAAGTTGGGGGTATTTGTTAGTCCTCAAATTTACTATTATTTTTATAATTAAAAGTGTGTTAAAAATGATAAAAATTAGTTTAAATGTTAATAAATTTAGGATTTATTTGAAATAAATGAGAATTATTAAAACTTAGCTACTATGACCTATTTTCTGTATTTTTGTAGTGAAAAGATGAAGAATTGAAGTAAAAATTTATACAAAGTTGAAGGGCTGACGCGTAGCATCAACCCCACGTGTAGCGTCAAGGTTTTGGTGTTAACACTACGCATCAGACCCATGCATAACGTCAAAAGCTACGTGGACTCCACTTCTAGGTGGCCTTGCACTTAGCAAAGTGGCCATTATTGGCCAATCCACTATCAGCAAATGGACAAACACAGTGGAGGACAATTGGGAAACATGTCTGGGCATTAATTGTATTAATTATTGTTAATCATAGCCAAAAATTATGCAAATTAATGGAGGCTGAGTTAGAGGTCTGACGCGTAGCACCAGCCGGACGCGTAGCGTCAGGACCTCTGCTCAGCCCTATAAATAGGGTCATTCTCCACCATTCTAAGCATCCCATCCCATCTGTTCTTTATTCTTCTCTTCATCCATTTGAAATCAGAGTGTCTTTTTCGAGTTAGTATTCTAGAATAGTTTCCATATATTTGAGAGTGTTGTGTTGTATTGTGCTCTTTCCGTATTGTAAAGTGTGATCAAGTGCTTGTGATGTCATCAATTGTAAGTTGTGTGTCTACTTTCATCATGTGTAACTAATTTGTTTATGTTGGAATTGGTGAACCTATCTTTGAATATGATGTTGTAATTATGACTTCTGAATGTTTATGATTCAAGTACCATGTTAGTATTTCAATCTTTTATTAGTATGAACTTCAAACGGGAGAATGATTTTCATACATGTTAAACTACTTTAACAAAAGTAAAAGTTGAAATACCCTTAATATACTAATTACTAGGGATAGAGTTGGTAATTATTGTTGTGTTAAGGCCAGGACTTAAAACAAGTTTTTACTGAGAAAGCATCTAAGGGATTAGACTTTACGGTAACTATTTAGAATTTATATCATGAGGAATCGGGTATAATGATTTTAAGCTGCAATGACATAAACTTGATGATTAAATATGCATGTCTATGATTATTTCATTATGTTTTAGTGCGGGGACCCTAATTCCAACATAGTTTGTTAATCTGTGTTTTCAATCTCAAGTATTGGATTTATTTTGAAATACTACTCAAAGTTATTTCTAGTAAATTTAGAATTTATAATCTTTTCACCCAATGTATAAATCAATCTCCAAATCTGTGAATATTGTACAAATTGTGTATACATCATTCTTTTGTTAATAAGTTTTGATACATTTATCATAGTAAATAAGAATTACTGTTTCACAGTGAAAACATTCAATCCTTATGGGAACGATATCTATTTCAAAAACTGCAATGATAAATTGGTGCGCTTGCCAATAAAGAAGCCCAACATATTTTCTGGGTCTAACAAAGATGCGACTATGTGTGAAGAGGGTATGACGGTTGCCTTGGCTGGCATTTCTTTTTGAAATTGATGACTTAAATTCTTTTATAAAATTTCATGTATTTTGGCATTATTTTGTATAGCTTGACTATTGTGTAAAAGCCTAAGTTTTGAATTGATGGGTAAAGGTTGTTAAATTACTTATGGGATATCATTAAGATATTGAGTTTGACTTATAAATTTATTAGTAAGATGGATGATTGTGATTGAGAACCTTGTGATGGTACTTATTATGAAAGGATGAGACTATGTCATAATATTGTGTATGTTATATAGGTGTGGCTATGGAATGGACTTAACCTTATATGTGACTCCATGAAAAAGGCTAGAAAGTGAGAAGTAAAGAGTGATGATTATTTAGCATGTATGAAGTATATTGTCTTAAAAGTAGACTCTTGGAAAAATTTTGTTGTGGTTACTCATGATTATGGGCTATTATGCTTGAAGTGAGGGCCATGGGAATGTACGTTTGAATTTGAATGATTAATGTCCAATATGAGTAGTGGAGGAATTAGTGCATGACAATCTTGTATGTTAATGGAATCAATTAGGCTCTTACTTAAACATTTACGTTCTCATATCTTCACATATAGGATGACTTTTATAACATCCTAGGTTATTTTTGCATTTATTTTTATTTAAACAATTACCTCTTACGATAAATTTCTTCCTTTTCTTGAAAATTAATCGATATTTAGTGAAAAAGCATTTATTTTTACTGACTTATTCAAGTGACAGCAGTCACAGTTAGATTAATTAAATGAGGTCATGAAAAGAAAAACAAGTTAATTTAAACACAACGGATGGGAGAAAGGGTGTCGGGGCTTCTCACTTGAGTGAGGCTCCTACTCGTTTAAGCGAGATTCCGGACTCTCACTTAAACGAGGTTTCTATTCGCTTGAGCGAATACCTTTCACACACCGGATTAGACAAGATATGCAACCGGACTCCCAAAATTTCACTCAAAAAAAAAATGGTTCTGTGAACCCAAAGAGTTACCATGAAAACATATGCAAATAACAGTAATATATTTTAAAATATAGGTTTACATTCGATCTGGTCTTAATTAAACACCACTAATAATTATACTACGAAGTTTTTATACACACATAAGACTCTATAAAGAGTCACTCAAAGTCACTCGGACCCTGGCACCGTTCTCCCCCTTGGCGCGGCTCCATGGCTCCTTCCCCCTCCCTGTCTCTGGTTACTAAAAAAATATGCAAGGGTGAGTGTTTGGCATTATAATTAATATAGAACAGAATTTAACACTATACATGCATATTGATACATACATATCAAGCATCACATGTAAGTAAGCATACCGAAACATAGTGTATTTCATGCAGTAACTGTATTAAACCAACTACACAATTCCATCACATTCCTCACTTTCATCGCATTCATCACATTCATCGCATTCATCACATTCATCGTATTCATCACATTCATCGCGATCACAACTGACTCTCATACAATCTGACTCCTAGTATCCGGATACTAAAGGATTGGCCTTCAGTTGGGGGTCCTACTTGACACCCCGTGAACCCTGCTTGGTTCACCGAGTCCTGCTTGACTCTCCACCTCGACCACTGGGTCCTACTTGACCACTGGGTAGCTCAACTGGGCACGAAACCACGGGAGCCGGAAATGAGGGGCTATCATATACCGTCGGCCATCCCATACCACATAATCATTCAACAGTCTACCTTTCACATAATAATATCAATTTCTCATCACTCGGGTAGCCTGCTTGCTAACCCGACGTCACATAACACTGATCATTTCACATTAGATATCATAAATCATACATGACAAACTCATCCACACCTGATCCTCCATTAATTAATGTACTCAGTCACACATGCACAAGCATAAACACACAATTACGTTTAGCAACATTTTCCTTAACCTGTTTACGTTACCTCAAAGGCCTGAATAAGAAGTGAGTCCTATTCTAATTAATTATAACCCGAACACCCCATTACTTTGGTTCCACGCTTCGATGATCTGTTCTCTGTGTCGATTCCTTCCTCTAAGCACTGGTTTCGCAGTCTCAACTCCGTCACTCAGTCTTCCGTTGCTTAGCCTACTACCTACGGATCATAAAGTACAGCTCATCACTTCAACGCCCTTAGTTCATGGACAACATCTGGACTCACGCTCACCAAAGGAGTGGAGAACAGCCACGAATATAGCCATGCATGGCTCTAAACGGCCAAAGAATAAAAGAAATAAGGGAATTACAATTGGAACGGATCAGTAGACTCACCTTGAAGCCTCGATCACAAGAATGGGGTTAAATTGAAGTTTAGACACAAATGGAGTCCCTCTCCAGCGCATGCAAATCAGCGTTAAGAGAGGAGAGAAAAACGAAAGAGGAGGAATAGACCAACAGCAAAGGTAACTTGTAAATAATGAAGAGGGAAGGAAGAGAATCTCTATATATATATAACTCATGGGCAAGATCGTCTTTTCCTTTATTTTATTTGTATTCTTACTAAATTTAATTAATTTCACTATATTGAACTATTGCATAGTTATCAAATCAATTACACGTATTTATTCTCTCAACGTTTAATTATTCACAATTCTCTAATACTTCGCAAGAGTATAGGCCCAATATGAATATCGGCCCCCGACGTCCTAACTTAATGTTCATACCTCGAAAATCCGAGCCACAACTTGAGAGATCGGATGCCTCATCCGAGCTCACCTCTTGGTTACCTACATCCGTGGTTTCAGTCATTATGAGGTTAATCCGGTCTATGGCCCCGTGTGAGGCGCTCTCCTCACAACAATTGGACCAGACCGCCTAGCCCTACCCGCTCTTCTCCTACACTTCCGATCTTTAACTCCGCCTGCTCGCGCTTCAGATACCGACCTCGACACCGGCTTTTCCAATCTTTGGCTCGGACAGAACAAATATTAAATAAAACTTCTAAAATATTTACTAACATTTCCCATTTCTTATAATTCTCATTAAAACATCAGGGATGTTACAACTTTGAATTAGATCTAGGGTAGTTATTATAAATTTTAATTGGTGGTGTGCCTTATCGAAGGATAGATTTAATCGTGAAAAATTTACCTTACTTTTTATTAGCTAGATGTCATTAGCCATATTATCAAATAGTGGATTTAGGGCGGCACAACTTCAAAGTCTTTTATAGTGGTTTAAGAGCTTACCCTGTCGTAATCTGGTTTCCAACCCAAAACTTTCTCCCTCGCCTAATGTTGTTTCTAGCTCTGGTTTAAACCTATAATGCCAAAATCATTCCTCGTTAGTGATTCCACAACACCCATCATCTTCAGGTTCAGGATCACACTTCAAACGCCATAAAAATAAAAAAATCCACTACCATTATCACATTCAGCTAGAAAGAGAAAGAAGAAGAAAGATTACAGGGTAACAAATTAAAAGTGCTTACTTGTTAATCTCACTACCGGGATCCTAGAAATGTATTTAATTTGAGTTTTCGACAACAAATCATACGTCAATTGAAGCTTTCCTCATGCGACCATGGCTTCTTTTCCCACGGGTAACTTTTGTTCCTTTCATTCTTTTGCCCGTTACATGCAAGAGGAAAGCATAGAGAAAAGAAAATTTTTAACTTTAAAGGCATAGTGGTAATTTCTTGTTTTCCCTTGTTTTATTTAATTTCTAAATTCATTTATATTCTCCCTTTGGTTGTCAAATTTCTATTCTTTTTTTCTTTTTAATTTATTGATCAACTTAAATTAAATTCACTTTCACTTTTAACCTCCCGGTAATTAGTAATCTACCATTTCAATTTAATCAATTTCTCATTCTAACTATGTTTCCCCTTATTAATTAATTCAATTTAGGATTTATTTAATTAAACTTTTGTTAAATTCGCCATTAATTATCAATTTAATATAATGTTACAAATAAAGGATGATCTTAATTAATCTGGAGGGAATAGAAACAAAAGCCATACTTTATCTATAAGCAAAATCACCCTTGACCATTCGACCTTCCTTCATTACAAAATTAACAGTTATAGCCAAACACGTATTATACTTTTTCCCCATATGGTAAAGATTGACATTTGTCAAATATAAAAAAAAAAACCTATTTCAGGAAGAAATTAACTTTCCCACCACCTTAAAAAAGACATATTCTCATTATTATCATCTTAACCACCATTGCTCCTTAGGACCAGTCCTAAAATTTTATGGGTTTTAAGCAACATAGAGATGAAGGTTTTTTAGTATTTTTTATCAAAATTTTTTTTACTAAATAACAAAACTAACATTAACAAAGTCATTGTAAATTCTGAACACATAAATATGATATTTCATTCTGATGCAAAACATAATAATAAACCAGAAAATAATGAGAATGAGTCAAAGTGAAAAAGATTATATTAAAAAGAATAATGAAACAATAAAATTTCATATGATGTAGTTCTTTTCTAATTTTTATCCTTTTATTTAGATATTTTTTTATATTGTTTTGATATTTTTTTAATTAAGTTGCATTAAAATTATCCTAATTTTCTATTAGGTTGAACCCTCAACTGTTAACTTTAAACATAAACACCTTATCCATAAGCTATTGTTACTTCATTTAAAGTTATTGATTTTCCCTTTTACATAAATTAAATATTATTTATTTTAGGCACTTATCAATAATGGGCCTAAGTAATTGCCATTGTTTTCAACGCGACCCTGCTACCACTCTTCTCATCAATTGTTGTTGTTGTTATTGTTAATTATTACTTCTATCAGTATTGGTGACTCAATTAGTGGTGACAAAATAAGTTAACTTGACTAGGTTGAGTTGATTATATAGACTAAAATATAGGTCATAATTAATTCTAGCTTTTTAAATTGGATCAACTTTTAGTAAGTTTAATGAACTACATGCACATGGACTTTTATTTTATGATTCGAATAAATTATGGGTGCTTTTATTGGTCTAAGTGTCTATTTGGTAAGATATTTTAGCTATCTTAAAGTTAAAATTAGTAGTTAAAATGTCACTTTAAATAGATTAAAAGTGCTTGGGTGAGTAGCGTTTTTATCTAGCTGATAGCATATTTTGAAAGGCTATTTCAAGTAACGTTTTTTAATCTCAGCTACTAGCTGAAATTTCTTTTTACTTTGTTGTCCCTTCATATTTTTTTATAAGTCCTAATACTACCTTTTATTTTATTTTTAACAAATGAAACATTTATTTCATTTAAAAAACGTAAAACCTACTCTCTTCCTTTCTCGTTGATAAAACATTTTTGTATGTTTCATGAATTTTATTATTATAAAGAAATAAAAAACATAAAAAAGTTTCCATAAATATTTTAGTTTATTTTATTTTTAAAAACGTATAAACCTTTTCTTATGCTTCATTTTTTTATGAAAAACTTAAATATTATTTTTTTAAATTTGAGATTAATTAAGAAAGTTACAAGATATGTATAAACAAAAAACTTTACATGCTTTGTCTGAATAATTAAATATATCCTTTTATGTATTTTATATTTATCAGCTACTATAACAACTATTTTTATAAAAAACTTTCAATACAATTAGTTAGCTTAACAGTTTTCAACTTTCATCTTTTAACAATTTTTTAGCTTTTAGTAACTTTTTAGTTTTAACTAGTTTTTCAGCTAGTTTTGTGACTAATAGATTGAGTTAGTTAACTCATTTTGTCACCTTTAACTACTACCTAACCACTACTTAATCACCATCTTTTGCTATCTAGACAACTCCATTGATGTCCAATCTGCAATAGTATGATTACCAATATAGTAATTAGGGGTGCTCAGCTTGATTTATTTCAGGCTAGAAAATCCCAATCCGATCATATAATCAAACATCTAAAAAATAAGAGACTAAATTCGATTGTTTGGTCCACCAAGTTGATAGGGGGCAATTGGGACAGATGACGGTTGGAACGGGTTGGAACGATTATACCCACATTATAAAACAAAAAATAATCCATTATAGCATAGAATAAAGATTTGAGAACATTAAACCATTAAATGATGTTAAATGATTTACAATTACTAAGAACATATTTTTACATATTCAAACTTAAATAGAAAAAATTAAAACAAAGAAATGTTAAAACCGAAAAAACACAGATTCAATAGAAATAATCTTAGATTTGGAAAAATAGATCTTGTCATCTACACCTTCGCTGCCATGTTGATCATTTGTTACCATTGTTACTATTGTTGTGCTACTGCGAGTTCATGCACTTTGTGAGTTTTTGAAGAATCAACATAAGACATAGAGAAGGGGAAGAAGATAAGGAAGGAAAGGGAGAGGGAAGCATCTTGCTTTCTTTAGAGGGGAAGACAAGCATTGTGAAATGGAGAGAGAGAAAGAGAGAGAAATATGATTTAGTGGATGAGAGAGATGAAATTGAAAATCATTAATTGGTGTAATAAATGGAATCGCCTTAATCCATGTGCTTTTCTTCTTAGTCATCCATTCAAAATGAGAAAGCACAAGTTCCCTACATCATAAACATTCATTCAAAATTTGACAGTAGGATTTATTATTGAATAATCGGATAGGTTTGGTTAACTGTGGTTCAAATTTTTCAGACCTAGACTTGTCCAATTTAAATTGTACTTAACTAGATTTTTATGTGTTTTCACCCTAACCTATTTTTATCCACCCAATACCTCATCACTCAATTTGAATTCTGCGGATACCGTTTATCTGAGCAGGTTGTGAGCACCCCTAATAGTAATTACCCATGTCTAATGTCCATCACAACAAACTAATGTTACCATTCATAAAGGTGATTTTATATTTTGATTATTTTTTTATTACACAATAAATTATTTGATGAACATAAGATAAAATAGATGTTTATCGATCCATACAAATTCAATATTTGTTTAGTAATCAGTTGTGGAAAATAATTATATAAATGAAAAAATATAATGAAATATTAATTTTTTTATAATGGCTATTTCAATAACTGGTGTAACAAAGTTATTGAAACAATCAATATTAAAGAAGTTATAACCGTTATAAAAAAATTAATATTTTACACTGGTTATTTCAATAACCAATGTAAAAATATTTTACAAAGTTATTGAAATAACACCATCGATTTCAATAATTAATGTAAAAAATATTTTTTACATCAATTATTAAAACAACAGCATACAAAATATTAAACAAATAAATTGTTTATAATTCCAAGTACAATTATCAAAATTTTGATTGGATATAAAGAAAGAAAACTTAAGACGGATTTAGATTGTCTTCAACAAAGCTCTCTCTCGCACTTAGGGATGGCAAAAAAACCTGCGCCCGCGGGTAATCCGTGGGTTCCCGTAATGGATACCCGCATATTTACTAAACGGGTGGGTAGCGGTATCACACTACCCGCCCCGTGAGTACCCGTTTAATTATTAATATTTATTTTTTATTAAATATATTTAAATATCTAAGTATTTTTTATTATTTTATAATGAGATAAACAAAATTTAATATTTTTCAATAAAAATACTTTTAATTTATAAAGTTGTAATGTATAATACAATATTAATTTGAATTATATTTTACTAAAATAATATTATGTTTAGTACATTTTTCTTCTTTGTTATTATTTTATAAAAATAATAAATATTCAGAAATACCCGTGGATACCTGCTACCGAACCCGCAAATATCTTACCTGCCTAAAACCCGTGAATACGGGTAGCAGTAACATACTACCCGCACCCGCCCCGCCCCATTGACATCCCTACTCGCACTTCTATCAATTATCTTGGTATTTTAATCAAATAGTTAAAAATAATCAATGCAACAAATATTCTTTAAATAAGTTATTTTCGTAATTGTTGTAAAAATATTTTTTGCCTGGTTATAAAATATTTCAATGATTTTTTACACAAGTTATAAAAATAATTTTTTTAAAAAAATATTTTTTACATTTGTCATTTATAACCGGTATAAAAAGTATCTTTATATTGATTTTTATTACCAATTTTAAAACTAACTGATGTAAAAATTATTTTATAGACAGATTATAAAAATAACCAACTAAAAAAATATTTTTTATGCTAGTTATAAAAATATCTGATTGGAAAACATTTTTTATAAAAGTTATTTTTATAATCGATATAAAACATATATTTAGATTTATTTTTTACACTGATTATAAAAATAATTGATTTTAAAAAATCTTCACCAATTATTTTTAACCATTTGATTACAATACTATCCACACCCTTATATCTAACGATCAAGATAGTTCTTGGAGGGCACTAGAGAGAGTTTTGTGAGAGTCAATCCAAATCTGCATAAGACTTAGGTTGTGTTTAGTTCGCAAGTTTTTTAAGAAAAATGGAAAACTATTCTTGAAAAAGTTGGAAAAATAGAAAGTGTTTGTTTACAAAATATTCAAAGAAAACTTATAGAAAACTAAAAACCGAGTTTCTATTTTTTAAGAAAAAACAGAGAAGTCTTTAAAGAAATTTTTTAAGAAAACTGAAAAGCGAAAAAGTTTTCCAAGAATTTTTCTATCTATTCCAGGAAATGAAAATTTTGGAAAACAAGCAGAAAACTTTACCAAAAAACTAGAATAATTTTCTGTAACTAAACACATACATTCTTACAAATTTAACAAATAATTTTTAGGGAAAATCAACATTTCTCTTATTTTCGATATGAATAAATTTAATATAAAAGATATATCATATGATAAATTTAGATCATATGATAATTATATAGTAATTACATATAGATGATTAAAATTAAAAAGGTAAAATATATTTTTATCTGGTGATTTTAGTGAATATCTAATTTTACTCTATATTCTTTTTTATTGATTTTTGTGTTAGGTTTTTGAAATATTTATTTTTGGTCTCTTGAATTTAACATGATTGATGAAGTGTGCTAGGTGATGTAATGTAACATCTCTGGTGATTTTAATACTTAAAAGGATATATATATATATATATATATGCAATTAAGTTTAATTGGTGATAATTTTGGTGATATAAGGCATTAATATGATTTAAGAACGAATTTTTAAGGGGATTTGTGACTTCTGCCTGACGCGTAGCTTTAGGGTGAAAGTTTAGACCTGACGCGTAGCGGGCAGAATTAAAATAAAACAATGGCAGTAATGCAAGCACATGCAAAACAGAATTTGACCTCTTTCTCTCCTTTCTTTCTCTTGGACCGCGACTTCTAGGGCCAAATTGGAAGGGTTGTATTGCTGGAACTCGTAATTGACCATGGCTTTAAGTTCGGGGATATGAGGTGAGTATTTTGACACCCTTAATTTCAAGTTCCTCTCTCTCTCTCTCTCTCTCTCTCTCCTTCTCTTTCTTTCTCTAACCGTGAGGTAGTCCATGCATAGGGTCTTCCATTTTCGCATGTTTATGGCAAAATGAAATTTGAGATGGATGCATGATGTTATGGGTATTCTGGAAATGGTAACGGAGTTTAGTTTTGGTGATTGTACGTTTCGAACCAAGGGTCAAAAATAGAAGTGAGTTTGGTGGATTTCAGAAGGACTTGGCAATTGATTTGAAGATTTGGAAAGCTCAGAATTGAGGTAGGGGGTGTGCTAGGTTAAGGTTAATATGGAAATGTAATTACGCTAGTAACTTATAAGAAAAGGGTATATTATAGGCGCTTTTAGTTATTCTAAATTAATTTGGATAATCTATGATGAATTACAAAGTATGTGAAATGGAAGTAAATAGAGTTATTAAAGTGAAGAAGGAAGGATAATTAATTGATTGATAAATGATTAAGTGGTGTAATAGTATTATGACGATGAGAGATTTAAAAATGAGGAAGTAAGGGTGAATTATGAACCTTGAAGATGATAAATAAGAAATAGATGAATGGGTAAGTAGGTAGTCGAATATGTTGACATGTGATGATCATAAAATTATAGAATAGCTAATATGGAATAAGTAAAATTTGTGAAGTAACGAGATATGGTGTGAGGTATGTACATGGTAGGTTATAAATAGAAGGTGAGTTAGGTGGCTTATATGCATCGATAAAATATATGTGTGTGTATCTGTGAGGTGGGAGAGGTGAAACCCATAATGAGAAACAGGATGATTTGTAATTGATAATATATAAATGACATTAGTGTGATAGTGAGATTATGTGAGTAAACGTGAAGTTATAAATTATAATGAATGGTTTTAATAAGGAATTAATGTAAAGGAAGTTTATAATAAAATGGTGCGATTATAAATTGAATAAATGTTACGAGTTAATGTTAAGTTCAAAATGATGATGGATTTCAAGTTAATAAGCAAGGATAAAGTAAATGACATGTTGCTAATAATGATAGTAAGGTTATATATATACGTATGTATATGGATATCATGAATATAGTCTTGATTAATGGTGATTCTTGTTAGAATGTGTTGGTGAGTTAAATATGACGATGATGTATGCCGATGATTAATGATGAAGTGATGATCACTACAACAAAAATGTTAAAAAGATACGCTAGTATTGTCTGCGTTTCAATGGAACTGCAGAAATTGATAAAGAATTCACACTAATGTCAGCGGTTCCGTTTAGCAACCACTGACAATAATCCCTAGTCACTTTAGTCTGCGGTTCCAATAAGAACCGCTGATATTGGTTGTCA
Organism: Clitoria ternatea; assembly: GCA_037962975.1. Lineage (NCBI taxonomy): Eukaryota > Viridiplantae > Streptophyta > Magnoliopsida > Fabales > Fabaceae > Clitoria > Clitoria ternatea. The sequence continues at coordinate 98,430,935 of CM075674.1, read as the reverse complement.
AAGAACCGCTGACATTAAAATGCGTAATTAAATAAAAAAATAAATGAGAAAAGCAAGACTCGAACCTTGCTTCTTATGCAAATTGAATCCATGCTTTTCCACTAGGACAAACAAATTTTTCTTAATTGATAAAATAAATAAAAGGTATATAACATAATAAACCTTATTAATCAGATTTTTTAAATGAAAATACACATGGCCTCAAGCCCAACCTAAAAATTCACACTAACCTTAAACTAAACACACTCTGCTCCATTACCTCATCCTCACCGACCTCTTTCCTTGTTGTGAAAGACAAGCCTCAAGCCTCTTCTTCCTTCGACTGTGAATGACGACCCTCCAATCTAAAGCTCAACGACCGCCCTTCGATCTAAAGAATAACCATCCTCCTCCACTACTCCTAAGGTAAAAGAACCCCTTGTTCCATTTTGTTTTTGGCCTATGTTATTTCTCTATTGTGGGATCTACGTGTTGGAGGTGGGATCGCGACTGTGGGTGAGGGTTGGGTGAGGGTTGTTTGGGGTTGGGAAGGGGCTGGGGTTGTTTGGTTTGGGGTGGGCTCGAGACTGTGGATTTCGGGTTGGGTGAAGGTTGTTGGTGGTTGGGAAGGGGCTCTGGGTTTAGAGTGGTGTTGTTTGGTTTGGGGGTGAGCTCGGGAGTATGGGGTGGGGGGTTTGTTGTGGCTGGCCACATGTTTATTTTTGGTGGTTTGCTGGGTGGGTGGTGGTTTGTGGGTTCGGGTTGTTTGGTTTGGGGGTGGGCTCAGGTTCGGGTTGTTTACTCTAAAGTTCTCTTTTCCTTGTCATAATTTCCTATGGCTATGGTTTGATTGCTCAACCTTATTTGAATCTTAAGAGAAACCATAGAGCTGATTAATAATATTCAATTTCTATTTAGGAATCTCAGCTAGAAAATGCATCTATTTGTGTTGTTGAATTATTAAAAAGTTGATCTTTTTTTAATGTTGGCATTTTGTTTCTTATCTTATTGTTTTTAGTGCTGTGTATTAGGTGAAGCATTATAGAGAGCATTAATGACCTTTACCTAGCTCTTCATTCAAGGGACCGTAAGTCACTAACTCCGGAAAGTTATTTTTTGAGGTCTTAATATTTTCTTTATTTAAGTTGTAGACCAGAAAGTTATTTTTTGACTGTTCTTTCTCTTTCCATTTTCTTATGATTTAGGTTCAATTGATTACTGACACTCTGACAAATAAGCCAAAGGGATATGTATTCATTGAGTATCTACACACAAGAGACATGAAAGGTTGATATTGGTTTAATATGATTTTTCTGGCTATTATTACATGTACATATTATCATACATCGAGTCCAATTAATTATTTCCTTGACACCAAAAATCATTTTAAATATACCATCTTAACCACAATAATTTTCCAAACATTCTAGACCCATCAAACATCTAATTAAATCAAGTGGGTCCTACATCACCATAATTCATCCGGTTCTGGTAAATATTAATTTACCGATAATTCACCTCTAATGTCTAACAACATCTCCCATAATTATTTGACCATAAACAATCAATTATCATCATCCAATAAATTTATCTTATTTAAAAATCCGAGATGTTACATATCTAATAATTAAGATTTATGATCGTGATCTATGATGATGAGATATTTCATGTGGGTCTGGTCTATATGGCCGCCCTGGTAGAGATTTATGGGCCTGGTCTGTGTGGCTGCCCTGGTGGAGATTCATGGACTAGGTATGTGTGGTCGCCCCAAATGATTAAAAAGGTGAGGCTTTTATGCCATGTGAGTAAGAAACCAAAGAAAGTGATTGATTATGTGATCTACGTGGTGGAGGACGACTAACGATATATGTTACCCTTGCTTTTGGCTTCCATGGTCAAGTCAGACCCAGTTAAGCTACCCAGTAGTCAAGTAGGACCCAGTGGTTGAGGGGGAGCCAAATCGGGTACATATGGTATCAAGTCGGACCCCCAGCTAAAGGTCGGTCCTTTTAGTATTGGGATACTAGGGCGTCATGTTATCTATTTAAGAGTTAGTTGTGTTTTTACATGCATTGATTCGCAATGATGGTTCTAATGGTACCTATGGATATGGTGAATAGTAATATTAAAGTCTATGTTGTGAACGATTTCATACCCGAAAAGATATGTGTGTGTATATATACATGCGGTGTGTTATTTAAAATGAATTGAATAATTGGCAATGGTGTGTGTTTGTGTTTGAATATGTATACAGGCTCAAGGATGTTCAAAGATTTTGATAATGACAAGCACTCTTGAAGAAATCTGTGCAAAAACAAAGATATGGAATCAGGTGCTAAGTAACAGCGAAGCTAATCGATTAGGTCACTTATTGTCGCAACCTAAATCGCGATGGCGCGGCGAGAGAGAGAGAAAAAATGGTGTGAATGAAACAGGGAGTCGCCACCAACGTTTTTATTTATAGGAAAAACATTGGAAAAAACTAGGTTTAGTAAAGCACTGGTTAAAAATTGAGATTCAAGTTCGGGAGTCGGTTACGAGTAGGGAAGGTATTAGCACCCTACATCGCCTGTCCGAAAACAGTACCAAGATTGAAAATGCGCAACATAAATAGCCTTAAAAAAAATGGTTTGTTTCTTCCCTTTTATTGTTGTTTTTTTTATTTTAAAAAAAATGACAGAATGGAGTGAGAGAACTGTACAAACATAGAATGTCGAAGCGAGGTCAATGGGACGTTTCATCCGAATTAAACTCAACTTCGATATAAGACAGAGAAGGGAAGAGAATGCTAATAAGGCGTCACGCCTAAATTATACATCCTTGAATAAAAAAGACCGGGATAGGAAAGAGATAAGCGGGACGTCCCGTCCTAAGTATCCCTTCCCTACGAATTGTGGCGGGGTTTGAACAAAAACTAGGGGGAAATCAATAAGACGTCACGTCTAAATTGATTTTCACGGAAACGACAAAAAGTAACAACACGAAAGAAACGCAAAAAGCAAGGAAATAAATCAGTAAAGGGAAATAAGAAAGATGGGCCCGACAGGAGTTAAAGTCCTGCTCCTACGTATTCTTGAATTATCAAGAAATCAGGGTTACGTAGTTCTGAGTGTTGTTCTTTTAGGAAAAGACTTGGGAAATGATGGTGGATGTCATTGAGACGGGGAACTCATACAAGGCGAAGTTCTTCGCACGTGTATGAATCCTAAAGAGGTTGTGTAGACGGGAGTGCTCCCGTACGACACTGTTTTAGAAAAGATTTGTTTCCCTTGTTTTTTAATTTTTATTTAGATTTAAAAGAAAGCATAGGAAGCATTTATTTTCCACAGTAAGTTCAGAAAACAGAGGAAAAATGAGCAAAAACTAAGGGGAAGAAGAGAAAACCATGTGAGAAAGAGGGAAAAAACCAAGTGAAAATGGGAAAAACCGAGTGGAAATGGAAGAAACCAAGTTAAAAAAATGAAATACCGAGTGAGAAAAGCATAAAACCGAGTGAGATTGAGGAAAACCGAGTAAAAAATGGTAAAAACTGAGTGGAATGGGAAAATTCCGAGTGAAATTGAGGAAAACCGAGTGGAAATAGCAGAAACCGAGTGAAACAGTGAAAATTTGACTGAAACAGTAAAAATCTGAGTGAAACGGTGCAAATTCGAGTGGAAACAAAGGAAACCGAATGGAAAGAGGATTTACCGAGTGAGAAGTGGACTGCCGAGTGAGACTGACCGAGGAGAGGGATTCTGGACGGTGTGGAGCTGGCTTAGACGATGTGGTGTGGGTTGGAAGGAGAAGAGAGAGGAAGCTGGGCGGTGTATGGGTTGAGGAGGCGGATTGAAGTGACCGTGAGGTGTGTGTGTGGTTTGGTCTTTAGAGGAGGAGAGGAATGGGAGAGTACGGTGGGAGAGAGGGTGTATGTAGAGTGAGAGGTGATGGAAGGAGAAGAAGAGAAGAATTGGTGTGAGAGAGAAGAGAGCACGAAGGACTTTATGGCAGAGTTTTCCTCCTCTGAATGCCTCCCCTCAGCTGCCGCCCCTTGCCTATTTATAGGCTGGCTTGAGTGGAAGGCCAGCTCAGGCTTCCACTTCCGAGTGGAATGCCAGCTCAGGCCTCCACTCAGAGTGAAGTGGGGGACAACGGCTGGGTGGGAATTTTTAATTCCCCCCACTTCCACCCCTGTTTCCCACTTGTCTGCCACCCCCAGGATTCCTGGATCCACTTGGGTGGTGGAATCCAAGTCAGCACGGTCTAACAGGGGGACCTGGTGGGAATCCGAGTGAGAATGGAAGAATTCCGAGTGAGAATTATGGAAATCCGAGTGAAAATGCTGGAAATCCGAGTGAGGATAGTGGAATTCCGAGTGAGGATATTGAAATCCGAGTTAGAATGGTGAAATCCGAGTGAACATGGTGAAATCTGAGAGAGGATGTAGAAAACCAAGAGAAAATATTGTAATCCGAGTGGGATTTTGAAATTCTGAGAGAGGATGTTGAAAATCTGAGAGAGGATATGGAAAACCGAGTGAAATGGTGGAATGCCGAGTGAAAATGGCTCGGCTTAATCCCTCAGTCAGTGTTCAACCATGGTTGGAATCGACTCCGAGTGAGAAAAGGGGTCAGTCCTCATTTTGCCTCCCGGATCCGAGTGGAAAAGGTTCATTGAGTGTAAAAGACCGGGTGAAATCATGTTGATGTGTCACTCGGAACATTCAGTCAGAACCGAGTGAAGCACTTCTCACTCGGTTCCTAAATTCCTCTCCACAATCCGAACCACCAACGATCCGGAACCGACTGAAATGTGTGAAGTGTGACTCGGAATTGAAACATGGCTCGGAAAGGTGTAAAAGATGACACGGAGGGGATTTGTTGGTAAAATTTGACTCGGGAAAGTGTAAAAGAGGACACAGAGCCGATTGAAAATCAAAGAGAAACACTCGGAAATTGATTTGGGGAGTACCTGGCTCGGACTTCACTTCCTCTCCCCCAATCCAAGTGACCATTGACACGGAACCGACTGAAATGGCTCAGAAATTGGAATTTTGGCTATTTTTCGCTCGGAAATAAACTTCTTCACACTCAGAATTAGAAATTTGAAATTCTTCACTCGAAATGGCTCTGACATGGAAGCTTTCCACTCGGAATTGACTCATTTTGAGTAGTTCTACTCGGATTTGCTCCATTCTGAGTAGTTCCACTCGGATTTGATCTAACAGGAGCATATTCCACTCGGATTTTACTCATTTTGAGTGATGCTACTCGGATTCAACTTCAACAGGGGGTTTTTCACTCGGAAATGACTCATTCTGAGTGATTCCACTCGGATTTCATCATTTTTGAGTCATTCCACTCGGAAATGCTTCATTTTGACTCGGATTTGACCATTTTTTTGAGTTTTTCACTCGGATTTATCTCTACCAGGGCTGTATTTCACTCGGAAATGCCTTAACCTGAGTCATCTTGTTCAGATATGATCATTTTTTAGTCATTCCAATCGGATTTGCCTCCAACAGGGCTATATTTCACTTGGAAAAGCTTTATTCTGAGTTATTTTACTCGGTTCTGATTAATCTGGAGCCATTCTACTCGAATTTGACCACTCTGAATTGGAATTCAATATAAAAAATATTTATTCCACTTGGACCGGACCAAAAGAGGTGTTCACAGATAAGAAGAAGAAGAGAAGAAGAGAAACAGAAGTGGAGAATGCCGTTTTAAGAAAAAAAGAGGTCACACAGATTCGTGATTGCCCATACCATCAGTTACCATACCTATCAGGAGGTCCCACTTGGCCCCCCTACATCGGTGTTCATATCTTTACTTCCTTTTCACTTCAAAAACACAGAAGCTTCGTGTTTCTTTTGTGAAAAAGAAGTAAAGAGGGCCAAGTGGGACCTCCTGATCGGTATAGTAACTGATGGTATGGGCAATCACGAATCTGTGTGACCTTTTTTTTTCTTAAAATGGCATTCTCCACTTCTGTTTCTCTTCTTCTCTTCTTCTTCTTATCTGTGAACACCTCTTTTGGTCCGGTCCAAGTGGAATAAATATTTTTTATATTGAATTCCAATTCAGAGTGGTCAAATTCGAGTAGAATGGCTCCAGATTAATCAGAACCGAGCAAAATAACTCAGAATAAAGCTTTTCCAAGTGAAATATAGCCCTGTTGGAGGCAAATCCGATTGGAATGACTAAAAAATGATCACATCTGAACAAGATGACTCAGGTTAAGGCATTTCCGAGTGAAATTTTGCCCTGGTACAGATAAATCTGAGTGAAAAACTCAAAAAAATGGTCAAATCCGAGTCAAAATGAAGCATTTCCGAGTGGAATGACTCAAAAATGATGAAATCCGAGTGGAATCACTCAGAATGAGTCATTTCCGAGTGAAAAACCCCCTGTTGAAGTTGAATCCGAGTAGCATCACTCAAAATGAGTAAAATCCGAGTGGAATATACTCCTGTTGGATCAAATCCGAGTGGAACTACTCAGAATGGAGCAAATCTGAGTAGAACTACTCAGAATGAGTCAATTCCGAGTGGAAAGCTTCCATGTCAGAGCCATTCCGAGTGAAGAATTTCAAATTTCTAATTCTGAGTGTGAAGAAGTTTATTTCCGAGCGAAAAATAGCCAAAATTCCAATTTCCGAGCCATTTCAGTCGGTTCCGTGTCAATGGTCACTCGGATTGGGGGAGAGGAAGTGAAGTCCGAGCCAGGTACTCCCCAAATCAATTTCCGAGTGTTTCTCTTTGATTTTCAATCAGCTCTGTGTCCTCTTTTACACTTTCCCGAGTCAAATTTTACCAACACCAAATCCCCTTCGTGTCATCTTTTACACCTTTCTGAGCCATGTTTCAATTCCGAGTCACACTTCACACATTTCAGTCGGTTTCGGGTCGTTGGTGGTTCGGATTGTGGAGAGGAATTTAGGAACCGAGTGAGAAGTGCTTCACTCGGTTCTGACTGAATGTTCCGAGTGACACATCAACATGATTTCACCCGGTCTTTTACACTCAATGAACCTTTTCCACTCGGATCCGGGAGGCAAAATGAGGACTGACCCCTTTTCTCACTCGGAGTCGATTCCAACCATGGTTGAACACTGACTGAGGGATTAAGCCGAGCCATTTTCACTCGGCATTCCACCATTTCACTCGGTTTTCCACATCCTCTCTCAGATTTTCAACATCCTCTCTCAGAATTTCAAAATCCCACTCGGATTACAATATTTTCTCTTGGTTTTCTACATTCTCTCTCAGATTTCACCATGTTCACTCGGATTTCACCATTCTAACTCGGATTTCAATATCCTCACTCGGAATTCCACTATCCTCACTCGGATTTCCAGCATTTTCACTCGGATTTCCATAATTCTCACTCGGAATTCTTCCATTCTCACTCGGATTCCCACCAGGTCCCCCTGTTAGACCGTGCTGACTTGGATTCCAGCACCCAAGTGGATCCAGGAATCCTGGGGGTGGCAGACAAGTGGGAAACAGGGGTGGAAGTGGGGGGAATTAAAAATTCCCACCCAGCCGTTGTCCCACACTTCACTCTGAGTGGAGGCCTGAGCTGGCATTCCACTTGGAAATGGAAGCCTGAGCTGGCCTTGCACTCAAGCCAACCTATAAATAGGCAAGGGGGAGGGCAGCTGAGGGGAGGCATTCAGAGGAGGAAAACTCTGCCAAAAAGTCCTTCGTGCTCTCTTCTCTCTCACACCAATTCTTCTCTTCTTCTCCATCCATCACCTCTCACTCTACATACACCCTCTCTCCCACCGTACTCTCCCATTCCTCTCCTTCTCTAAAGACCAAACCACACACACACACCTCACGGTCACTTCAATCCGCCTCCTCAACCCATACACCGCCCAGCTTCCTCTCTCTTCTCCTTCCAACCTACACCACATCGTCTAAGCCAGCTCCACACCGTCCAGAATCCCTCTCCTCGGTCAGTCTCACTCGGCAGTCCACTTCTCACTCGGTAAATCCTCTTTCCATTCGGTTTCCTTTGTTTCCACTCGGATTTGCACCGTTTCACTCGGATTTTTACTGTTTCAGTCAAATTTTCACTGTTTCACTCGGTTTCTGCTATTTCTACTCGGTTTTCCTCAATTTCACTCGGAATTTTCCCATTCTACTCGGTTTTTACCATTTTTTACTCGGTTTTCCTCAATCTCACTCGGTTTTATGCTTTTCTCACTCGGTATTTCATTTTTTTAACTTGATTTCTTCCATTTCCACTCGGTTTTTCCCATTTTCACTTGGTTTTTTCCCTCTTTCTCACATGGTTTTCTCTTCTTGCCCTTAGTTTTTGCTCATTTTTCCTCTGTTTTCCGAACTTACTGTGGAAAATAAATGCTTCCTATGCTTTCTTTCAAATCTAAATAAAAATTAAAAAACAAGGGAAACAAATCTTTTCTAAAACAGTGTCGTACGGGAGCACTCCCGTCTACACAACCTCTTTAGGATTCATACACGTGCGAAGAACTTCGCCTTGTATGAGTTCCCCGTCTCAATGACATCCACCATCATTTCCCAAGTCTTTTCCTAAAAGAACAACACTCAGAACTACGTAACCCTGATTTCTTGATAATTCAAGAATACGTAGGAGCAGGACTTTAACTCCTGTCGGGCCCATCTTTCTTATTTCCCTTTACTGATTTATTTCCTTGCTTTTTGCGTTTCTTTCGTGTTGTTACTTTTTGTCGTTTCCGTGAAAATCAATTTAGACGTGACGTCTTATTGATTTCCCCTAGTTTTTGTTCAAACCCCGCCACAATTCGTAGGGAAGGGATACTTAGGACGGGACGTCCCGCTTATCTCTTTCCTATCCCGGTCTTTTTTATTCAAGGATGTATAATTTAGGCGTGACGCCTTATTAGCATTCTCTTCCCTTCTCTGTCTTATATCGAAGTTGAGTTTAATTTGGATGAAACGTCCCATTGACCTCGCTTCGACATTCTATGTTTGTACAGTTCTCTCACTCCATTCTGTCATTTTTTTTAAAATAAAAAATACAACAATAAAAGGGAAGAAACAAACCATTTTTTTAAGGCTATTTATGTTGCGCATTTTCAATCTTGGTACTGTTTTCAGACAGGCGATGTAGGGTGCTAATACCTTCCCTACTCGTAACCAACTCCCGAACTTGAATCTCAATTTTTAACCAGTGCTTTACTGAACCTAGTTTTTTCCAATGTTTTTCCTATAAATAAAAACGTTGGTGGCGACTCCCTGTTTCATTCACACCACTTTTTCTCTCTCTCTCGCCGCGCCGTCGCGATTTAGGTTGCGACAGATGGCGACTCCACTGGGGAAAGTTAAGAGAGTCAGGCCAGTTTGATTGAAAGCGCATGTTCTTTTTATATAGCCTTTGTTAGCTTGGATTTCTTCCCTCTTGTTTTATTTTCTGTTAATTGTTGTAAAAGTTTGTTCTTGTTTTAATCGTATCTTGTTATTTGTTTCATTATCTATGTTTGCATGCTTGTTGAACCCTAGGGTAGAGGACCATGTTACTTTCCTGTAATTATTGAACCCTAGGGTAGACGACTTCGTATATTTGTTCTGTGTTTGTTCTTTGTGCAGAATGGGGTAAGGTAGAAGGTATGGATTGCCCTTCCACACACTACACTCACAATTACTTGCACACACCTATGAGTGGCGCCCTATACCCGGGCCCCAAATGAAGCTTAAGTTAGGAGAGGTTGGTAACGGAATCGTATGGGATGTACTTCCTATCCGGTGTTCGTGAAAACCTCAACCAGAGTTCGACCTCTCATGACATACGCACCTAGTGGTTCCCCACTGTTGCGTCCCTGTCATGGGTAGGATCTTGGCTCTGGTGACATTCTAGAAGTCTAGAATAAGCCACCTGGTGTGAAGAGCCACTTTTAGACAAACATGGGGCCTAGAGAAAACTTTCAGCAAAACCTGACCTAGGCCACAAAAGGGCAAATTTTACTTTACCTTACGTCATTTTTGCTTTTCCCTTTTATCCAAGAAAATGAATTATCTACCACCCGCAGATTTACTGAGTTATTGAAATAATGGCTCGTTTTGAAACACACAGTATTCTTCGGGTGAATAGATAATCCTCTTTTGGTCGTGTACCCTTTGAATATCTATGGAAATTGACATGGGATTAAACTTAAGAAATAAGGGCTGTAATTGCCCGAAGAAAATGTCTGGGCTAGAGGCTCCCGCCTCAGGATGAAAGATTTCTTCTGTCTTCACAATTATCCCATATTAATTTCTATGATTACCATACCTAGTACTTTTGAATGATAAATTCTAAGGAATGGTCAAAGGATACTCGCCAAAGTCTGTGATGGTTTCCCACAACATTTTTCTTCTTTCTATTTCCACCTAACATTTTTTTTTCTTCTTCTTTCAAAAAAAAAAGACACCAACGTCACGGGTAGGCATCCTTACCAGACCCAGCTCCAAAAGAAACTCATGGCTGAGGCAGAAGCTGTTGAAGGAAACTTTAGAACCGAGTTCGATCAGCTGAAAGAGCGAGTCGCAGAGTTAACTAAACTCTTAGAAAAGAAACTTACCGAAGGAGGCTCCTCTGCGGGTGTTGAGGATGCCCAACAGCAGCCTGCCACCGCGCCACCTCCCCTTGGTTCTGACCCAGCAAAAACCCAAATCCCTAACACAACGACACCCCCTCTCACCATTCATGTCGGGAGACCTAACCCTGCCATTGAGACCCAGCCACCTTATGGCCAGTCTTACGCACAACATACCTTTATTGGTTTAGACGGTAACCCAGTACCTTTTCCACTTTATGGCCTACCCCCGGGGTACTATCCCCCGCTCGCCAACCAATAAGACGCCCACAACCAGCAAGCGGTAAATCCTCATGCTTCATACCCCACACAACCAAACATGTCACCATTCCACCAAACCCAAAACACGTAAACCCATGACCCACAAGCTCACCAAACCCAAAACACACAGGTCCATGACCCACAAACCCACCAAATCCAAAACACACAAGCCCCGATGGCCCAGCCAACCTACAACGCCCAAGCCCAAAATACACAAGCCCAGATAACCCAGCCGACTTATGCTGTGGCCCATCCTCAAGGTCCCTCACCAAATACAGGCCTAGTAAACCAGTCCCATGTATTGCCTCCGTACAACGAGTCATTCGGCTATCCGTATGGATACGGAACCCCCTATGGGACCGACCTCCAAGATACAACCCGCGCGGTCGCGGCTCCTCGAAGGGAAAGGATAGAGATCTTAGAAGAGCGTTTAAGAATGATGGAAGGCGCTGGAGGTTTTGGACTAATAGATGCTTCGGAGCTATGTTTAGTCACAGATGTTGTTCTCCCACCCAAATTCAAGATGCCAGACTTTGATAAGTATCGGGGAATGACTTGTCCTAAGAATCATCTCACGATGTACTGTCGAAAGATGGCATCTTACTCTTCTAATGACCAACTATTGATCCACTGCTTCCAAGATAGTCTAGCAGGAGCTGCTCTTACATGGTATGCTCACCTTGATCGGAACCATATCCGTTGTTGGAAGGACCTGGCAGATGCCTTCCTTAGACAATACAAGTATAACATGGATATGGCACCCAACAGGGTTCATTTACAAAATATGGTGAAGAAGGACAGTGAAATGTTCAAGGAGTATGCTCAACGATGGAGAGAGACAGCGGCGCAAGTGGATCCCCCATTGTCGGAAAAAGAAATAGTCGAGATGTTTATCGACACGCTCCCATCACCTTTCTACGGTAAGATGATTGCTAGTGTTTCAGCCAACTTCTCCGACATCGTGACTATTGGGGAAAGAGTGGAGAGTGGAATACGAACGGGTAAGCTCACTCAGGGCTCGTCTGGGGAAAACATGACAAGAAGGCCGGCGCCTGGGAAAAGGGATGGAGAAACTAATTCCATCTCTTCTAATCAAAAGACGACTTCGCCAAGACCATTCTTTCCTACTATGATTCAAGCTCCCAATCCTTATGTGGCCGCAGCCACTGGTGGCCCAACAGCTCATACTCCTCACTTCCGCCCGCCCATGGTAAGAGCGCCAATACCGCAACCCATGCCATATCATCACCCGCAGCAAGTGGCTCAACCACCCAATCATAATCAGAACCCAAGGAATCCCAACAACGAGCGCACCCCTGTGCAGTTCGATCCAATTCCCATAACATATGCCGAACTTCTTCCAGTCCTCGTTGAAAGGGGAATGATAGCTCCATGCCCCATGTGGCTATTGTAACCTCCTTATCCAAAGGGATATGACCCAAACACTCATTGTGATTACCACGCTGGGGCACCGGGGCATTCCACAGAAAATTGCGTGGCTCTGAAATATAAAGTGAGAGATTTGATCAAGGCCGAAAGGATCGATTTTAAAGAAGGAAGCCCTAACGTGGTCAAGAATCCCCTGCCTAATCATGGAAGCTCAGAAGTTAATGCCGTGGTGGTTGATAGTTTTGATAACAATGTTTATTTGGTGGCCGCTTGCCCGCCGGGACGAGAGCTCAGTAACTGGGAAGCTGTCGAACTCCCTACGATTTTAAATGATTCACCAAAGTAATCTATCATTGCCTTAAAAGTCTTGTTTATCCCTCTGCTATGCCTAAGGCTTTGGGACTTTCCATGTAATAAAGGCGAAAAAAACTTGTTTTACCAGTCAATCAATAAATGTGTATCGAAATTCTAAAAAGATTTTTCTCATTCCTTTATCCTTGCTTTGATTCATTGTCTTTACTTGTTCGTTCCTTTTTTTTCTCTCTCTCTCCATTTTTATTTCTTGCCATAAAGCGCTAAAATTGCAAATCCGAAAATGATCCTCTTGAGACTAATGAAATCACAATCCCATTTTACGACCCCAACTACCCGGTCGATTGTGCTGACAAAGAAGGTAGGAAAGCTTGTGAGTCACCACACAAGTTAACCAGATTGTTAGAATAAGAGGTTAAGGAATACCCCTGAGCCAAGAATGACTGAAGGAATCACGGGGCAATATATCAGAAGACATTAGTAATATTGTTTCAGGACATGGAAATAATCTATGTGAATGATAACATTGCCAAGTCCCGAATTGGACAAGTGGTAGGCCAGTCAACTAAGAAAACCACAACTGTTTCCAGTATAAATATGGAAAATTGCTAATGTCTACAAATGTAAATATAGTCAAGGGAGACTTTGTCAAAAAAAAATGAAAAATGAAAAAAATAGAATCAAGGTCGGAGTCCAATGCATGTGCCAAATGGAGTAGGATGGTTATGCCCAGATTATCAAGCAAGCTGTCATTTTCTATACGAGAAGGATGAATGTCGTTAGACCAAGAACTCACATTCTTGTCATCATCAACATCTTAAAGAGTACGCCATTCCTCATGCCTATATAGCCAAGGAAATAGTCTATCAGATGGAGTCATTGCATCATCAAGGGGATAAAAAAAAAGAGAAGAGAAAAATCAAAAAAATCAAAAAAAATCAAAAATGAAAAAATCCAGAAAATAAAAAAAAAAGGCCAAAATGATGATTCAAGAATAATCCTCTCTCATCAATGCCAAAAGGCTCACCAATATTTCCTTGGATACATAGTATAGGAATAGAATCTCCTATTTGAAGTGACATCAGCTCCTCAAAGGATCAGGCTAAAACTCAGAAAAGGTTAAGCAGACTCAACTGGAGTGTGATCAGTTTCAACTTTTTATTGTGAAGGATGCAGCCAAAAAAAAACAAGAACACATTATAAAGAGAATGAAAAGCTCGCTGGGCTGAAAACCTGAAAAGGCGGCCTAGGCAAAAGTTAGAGCAACCCGGTGAGTCGAAAACCTGAAAAGGCGGCTCAGGTAAAAATTAGGGTCAAGATTTTGGCAGAATAGCTAAAGCTCCCAATGCAAAACATGCAAACTGAGGCATCAGGAACATGGTCAAACTACCCTCTCAAAGGCAGAATTGAGCGAGGTACTTGAGGTTTTGACGTGGGATTAAGATTCTCGCTAGTCTCAGGAATTCACTGGAGGATCTTTGAACCTTTCCTATTTCCCTTGGCCTTGATCTGTCCTACGAGGCTTCACTTCATCCCCTGTATTTTCCCTGTTGTCCATTCTCTGTATTCTGTTTGACCTACATGAATAAAATTTATCCCTTTTTCAATACGTGTTATGAATTGCATTGATCTGATAAAACATTGTGTTTTTTTACAAAAATAAATGAAAGAATGGTGAACATTTAAAGTCGTAAGGGACAAGACACTCCCACTACCTGACCTCGCCTTACACAATCATTACAAAGACCCAGCCAGGCATGCGCTTCGAAGCTATGATCGCCCCTTTGAATCTCCTCCGTCCATGAGTTATCTTAAGGGCCGCGGTTTCACAGGACCTACCCAGTTTTTTTGAATGTATCTTTGCACTACTTACCTTTTTTCTGCAGGTTATTATAACGGACAGTCATGTCAAGCTCTGACGCCTCAATCAAGACCTTTTCCTCAATGGAACCGCAGCTGCCAAAACTAGAATCATTCAAGTCCTTCCTCAAATTGCCGAAGCTGGCACCTCTCAAAATCTTCTCCTTAACCACCAAAGTGGCACTCCTCAGAATCCTCTTCCTTAACCACCAAAGTGGCACTCCTCAGAATCCTCTTCTTTAACCACCAAAGTGGCACTCCTCAGAATCCTCTTCTTCAATCACCAAAGTCGACACTCCTCAGAATCCTTTTCTCAAACCGTTAGGATTAGCGCTCTGTGGAATCTCTTCCTCAAATCGCCAAAGCCGGCACCTCTCAAAGTCTCCTCCTTAATCGCCAAAGTTGGCACTCCTCAAAGCCCTTCCCCAAATCACCAAAGTTGGCACTTCTTGAAGTCTTCTCCTCAACTGCCAAAGCTGACACTTTTCAAACTCCCTTCCAGGGAATCTACTTGATACACTCCAGCAGTCAAGCAAGAAGAATTCTCCCCAAAGAGCCCCAGCACATTTTTCTCGGTAAATCTACACATACTAGGCATCACCCCAGAATCATTTCCTTCTCGCTTAAGGGGCAGCTCCCTGAGGTTTCAAAGCAAATAGTTCAAATTGGGGCATCACCCCAGGTTCATTCTCTTTCGCCTAAAGAGGCAGCACCCCGAACCGTCAATCCTCCTCTAGTAGAAATACATTTCCTAAACAACACAAACTGGGGCATCTCCCCGGATTTCTTTTGTTCATTCAAGGGGTAGTTCCCCAACAACCTTTAAATCACCTCCAAACTGTGGTATCTCCCTAGATTTCTTTTGTTCTAGCCAGTTTCCAAGAATCCCTCCAATCATGTCAAACTGTGGCATCACCCTATGTTTCTCCTTTCTCAATCGAGGAGACGATTCCCCATGTTCCTCCTCTTACCGTCAAGGGGATGTTTCCCCAAGATTCTCTAAAATCATGTCAAACCGGGGCATCACCCCATGTTTCTCAGTTCGCAATCAAGGGAGCGATTCCCCATGTCTCTCCTCCTACAGTCACAGGGGATGATTCCCCGAGATTCTTTCAAGGACCTTCAAACTGGGGCATCTCCCCAGATTTCTTTTATTCTGGCCTTTCCCCAAGATTCCTTCAAACCATCTCAAACTGGGGGGTATCTCCCCAGGTTTCTTCTGTTCCAGTCAAGGGGCAATTCCCCAAGAACCTTCAATTATGTCAAACTGGGGCATCGCCATGAACCTTGAAGTCCAGTAAGTTAAGGTTGGACGAGACATCCTGTTAGCTCCCTCAACCTTTGCATTTCCTGCCAGCAGTGAGTTAATTTGGATGAGACGTCCTGTTAGCTCCCCCAACCTTTGCATTTCATGCCAACAGTGAGTTAATTCGGACGAGACGTCCTATTAGCTCCCCCCTAATCTTTACTTTCCATTCACCTATTCAGGCATTCTTTCCCGTCTGATAGCCTATCAGGGCACCCTTTCCCTTCTTGCCGCCTATTAAGGCAACTTTATCTTTCCAGCCGCCTATCAAGGCATCCTTTATCTTTCCAGCCGCCTATCAAGGCATCTTTTATTTTCCAGCCGCCTATCAAGGCATCCTTTACCTTTCCAGTCGCCTATCGCCTATCAAGGCATCCTTTATTTTCCAGCCGCCTATCAACGCATCTTTTACCTTTCCAGTCGCCTATCAAGGCATCCTTTATTTTCCAGCCGCCTATCAAGGCATCCTTTATCTTTCCAGCCGCCTAACAAGGCACCCCTTTTATCTTCCAGTCGCCTACTAAGGCATCCTTTATTTTTCAGTCGCCTATCAAGGCATCCTTTATTTTCCAGCCGCCTATCAAGGCATCCTTTATCTTTCCAGCCGCCTATCAAGGCATCCTTTATTTTCCAGCCGCCTATCAAGGCATCCTTTATTTTCCAGCCACCTATCAAGGCATCCTTTATCTTCCAGTCGCCTATCAAGGCATCCTTTATCTTCCAGTCGCCTATCAAGGCATCCTTTATTTTCCAGCCGCCTATCAAGGCATCCTTTATTTTCCAGCCGCCTATCAAGGCATCCTTTATCTTCCAGTCGCCTATCAAGGCATCCTTTATTTTCCAGCCGCCTATCAAGGCACCCTTTATCTTCCAGTCGCCTATCAAGGCATCCTTTATTTTCCATCCGCCTATCAAGGCACCCTTTATCTTTCAGTCGCCTATCTAGGCATCCTTTATTTTCCAGCCACCTATCGAGGTACCCTTTACTTTTCAGTCGCCCACGAGGGAAACCTTTACTTTCCAGTCTACTGGGGGTCAATCCTGATCTCATTACCTCCTGTTGACTAAAAGACCATTTTTCCCTGTCCATTCAAAAAAAAAAAAGAAGAGAAGAAGAGAAACAGAAGTGGAGAATGCCGTTTTAAGAAAAAAAGAGGTCACACAGATTCGTGATTGCCCATACCATCAGTTACCATACCGATCAGGAGGTCCCACTTGGCCCCCCTACATCGGTGTTCATATCTTTACTTCCTTTTCACTTCAAAAACACAGAAGCTTCGTGTTTCTTTTGTGAAAAAGAAGTAAAGAGGGGCATCTGTGAACACCTCTTTTGGTCCGGTCCAAGTGAAATAAATATTTTTTATATTGAATTCCAATTCAGAGTGGTCAAATTCGAGTAGAATAGCTCCAGATTAATCAGAACCGAGCAAAATAACTCAGAATAAAGCTTTTCCAAGTGAAATATAGCCCTGTTAGAGGCAAATCCGATTGGAATGACTAAAAAATGATCACATCTGAACAAGATGACTCAGGTTAAGGCATTTCCGAGTGAAATACAGCCCTGGTAGAGATAAATCCGAGTGAAAAACTCAAAAAAATGGTCAAATCCGAGTCAAAATGAAGCATTTCCGAGTGGAATGACTCAAAAATGATGAAATCCGAGTGGAATCACTCAGAATGAGTCATTTCCGAGTGAAAAACCCCTTGTTGAAGTTGAATCCGAGTAGCATCACTCAGAATGAGTAAAATCCGAGTGGAATATGCTCCTGTTGGATCAAATCCGAGTGGAACTACTCAGAATGGAGCAAATCCGAGTAGAACTACTCAGAATGAGTCAATTCCGAGTGGAAAGCTTCCATGTCAGAGCCATTCCGAGTGAAGAATTTCAAATTTCTAATTCTGAGTGTGAAGAAGTTTATTTCCGAGCGAAAAATAGCCAAAATTCCAATTTCTGAGCCATTTCAGTCGGTTCCGTGTCAATGGTCACTCGGATTGGGGGAGAGGAAGTGAAGTCTGAGCCAGGTACTCCCCAAATCAATTTCCGAGTGTTTCTCTTTGATTTTCAATCGGCTCTATGTCCTCTTTTACACTTTCCCGAGTCAAATTTTACCAACACCAAATCCCCTCCGTGTCATCTTTTACACCTTTCCGAGCCATGTTTCAATTCCGAGTCACACTTCACACATTTCAGTCGGTTCCGGGTCGTTGGTGGTTTGGATTGTGGAGAGGAATTTAGGAACCGAGTGAGAAGTGCTTCACTCGGTTCTGACTGAATGTTCCGAGTGACACATCAACATGATTTCACCCGGTCTTTTACACTCAATGAACCTTTTCCACTCGGATCCGGGAGGCAAAATGAGGACTGACCCCTTTTCTCACTCGGAGTCGATTCCAACCATGGTTGAACACTGACTGAGGGATTAAGCCGAGCCATTTTCACTCGGCATTCCACCATTTCACTCGGTTTTCCACATCCTCTCTCAGATTTTCAACATCCTCTCTCAGAATTTCAAAATCCCACTCGGATTACAATATTTTCTCTTGGTTTTCTACATCCTCTCTCAGATTTCACCATGTTCACTCGGATTTCACCATTCTAACTCGGATTTCAATATCCTCACTCGGAATTCCACTATCCTCACTCGGATTTCCAGCATTTTCACTCGGATTTCCATAATTCTCACTCGGAATTCTTCCATTCTCACTCGGATTCCCACCAGGTCCCCCTGTTAGACCGTGCTGACTTGGATTCCACCACCCAAGTGGATCCAGGAATCCTGGGGGTGGCGGACAAGTGGGAAATAGGGGTGGAAGTGGGGGGAATTAAAAATTCCCACCCAGCCGTTGTCCCCCACTTCACTCTGAGTGGAGGCCTGAGCTAGCATTCCACTCGGAAGTGGAAGCCTGAGCTGGCCTTTCACTCAAGCCAGCCTATAAATAGGCAAGGGGGAGGGCAGCTGAGGGGAGGCATTCAGAGGAGGAAAACTCTGCCAAAAAGTCCTTCGTGCTCTCTTCTCTCTCACACCAATTCTTCTCTTCTTCTCCTTCCATCACCTCTCACTCTACATACACCCTCTCTCCCACCGTACTCTCCCATTCCTCTCCTCCTCTAAAGACCAAACCACACACACACACCTCACAGTCACTTCAATCCGCCTCCTCAACCCATACACCGCCCAGCTTCCTCTCTCTTCTCCTTCCAACCCACACCACATCGTCTAAGCCAGCTCCACACCGTCCAGAATCCCTCTCCTCGGTCAGTCTCACTCGGCAGTCCACTTCTCACTCGGTAAATCCTCTTTCCATTCGGTTTCCTTTGTTTCCACTCGGATTTGCACTGTTTCACTCGGATTTTTACTGTTTCAGTCAAATTTTCACTGTTTCACTCGGTTTCTGCTATTTCCACTCGGTTTTCCTCAATTTCACTCGGAATTTTCCCATTCCACTCGGTTTTTACCATTTTTTACTCGGTTTTCCTCAACCTCACTCGGTTTTATGCTTTTCTCACTCGGTATTTCATTTTTTTAACTTGGTTTCTTCCATTTCCACTCGGTTTTTCCCATTTTCACTTGGTTTTTTCCCTCTTTCTCACATGGTTTTCTCTTCTTCCCCTTAGTTTTTGCTCATTTTTCCTCTGTTTTTTGAACTTACTGTGGAAAATAAATGCTTCCTATGCTTTCTTTTAAATCTAAATAAAAATTAAAAAACAAGGGAAACAAATCTTTTCTAAAACAGTGTCGTACGGGAGCACTCCCGTCTACACAACCTCTTTAGGATTCATACACGTGCGAAGAACTTCGCCTTGTATGAGTTCCCCATCTCAATGACATCCACCATCATTTCCCAAGTCTTTTCCTAAAAGAACAACACTCAGAACTACGTAACCCTGATTTCTTGATAATTCAAGAATACGTAGGAGCAGGACTTTAACTCCTGTCGGGCCCATCTTTCTTATTTCCCTTTACTGATTTATTTCCTTGCTTTTTGCGTTTCTTTCGTGTTGTTACTTTTTGTCGTTTCCGTGAAAATCAATTTAGACGTGACGTCTTGTTGATTTCCCCCTAGTTTTTGTTCAAACCCCGCCACAATTCGTAGGGAAGGGATACTTAGGACGGGACGTCCCGCTTATCTCTTTCCTATCCCGGTCTTTTTTATTCAAGGATGTATAATTTAGGCGTGACGCCTTATTAGCATTCTCTTCCCTTCTCTGTCTTATATCGAAGTTGAGTTTAATTCGGATGAAACGTCCCATTGACCTCGCTTCGACATTCTATGTTTGTACAGTTCTCTCACTCAATTCTGTCATTTTTTTTAAAATAAAAAATACAACAATAAAAGGGAAGAAACAAACCATTTTTTTAAGGCTATTTATGTTGCGCATTTTCAATCTTGGTACTGTTTTCGGACAGGCGATGTAGGGTGCTAATACCTTCCCTACTCGTAACCGACTCCCGAACTTGAATCTCAATTTTTAACCAGTGCTTTACTGAACCTAGTTTTTTCCAATGTTTTTCCTATAAATAAAAACGTTGGTGGCGACTCCCTGTTTCATTCACACCACTTTTTCTCTCTCTCTCGCCGCGCCGTCGCGATTTAGGTTGCGACACTTATGCTAATCGATTAGGAACACTCTGTTTTGGAAGAAATTGATTCAGGCAATGAGCTAATCGATTATGGAAATGAATCTAATCGATTATGAAGCTACTGGATTTAAACTAATCGACTACTAATTTGATGTAATCGATTACAACTGTCAAAAATAAGATTAAATGTATCAGGTATATTTGCTAATCGATTAAGGGAAGTTGCACAATCGATTAGGAGGCTACTGGAATTAAGGTAATCGATTACAAGACATGCTAATCGATTAGGAAGTTGCGAAATCAAATTAAATGCATCAGGTACAGATGCTAATCGATTACAGGAAATGAAATAATCGATTATGGACTCCCTGACTTGAAGCTAATCGATTACAACGCGAGGGTGTAATCGATTACACTAGTGGAAAAACACATTTAAGTGGGAAACCAGCTCATGTCTCCACCATTCTTCGAAATTCCACTAAGTGCAACGGCTAGGAAGAAGAAGGGCACACCTCAACACCTCAATTAGCTCTATAAATTGAAGAGAAACACAAGCACAAAACACACCAAGAAGCTACAAATCTTTTACTCTATTTTGTGCTTTGTAAGCCCTATTTCTTGTATCTTGAATTTCATTTGTATATCCTCTCATCTTGAGAGATTAGAAAGTTTGTGAGCTATCATTGTCTATTCACTCTATTAAGAGAGTCATTCACTTGTAAACACTTCAAAAACACAAGAGATTTTCACTCTAGGTTGAGTGGTCACAAAGGTTGAGGTTCAACCTTTGGGTATTGAGAGTTTGAGATATTGGGTGGGTTGCCCTAGTGCTAGTGAGGATTGAGTTCTTGAGTGTGGGACACTAGGAAGCTGCAATTACTCATAGCTTGTATCTCTAAACTTCAATAGTGGAAATCCTCTAAGTGGGTTGCTTAGAGGCGAGACGTACACCGGTTTGGGTGGAACTCGTTACATCAGTTTGCAAGCTTCTCTTCCTTACTCTTTACTTTCATATACTGTATATTGATTGATTGGTATTGATTGCTTGTGAAGTTCATACTTGAATTTGCTTAATTTGTTATATTTCAAAAGCTGCCTACCAAGTGTTTGCTAAATTGCCTTAGCAATATTTTCCATTGTAGTGCTTTGCATATTTCCCTTTACTTAATTTCACTTGCATATTCTCATAAACTTGGTTATAAAAATCAATTTCAAAGGCATTCCAATCAAAAGTTTTATAACTCAATTCACCCCCCCTCTTGAGTATTGAGGCCACTTGAACAACAAGTGGTATCAGAGCTTGACTCTTGGTAGATCAAGCTTAACAGCTTCAAGAGACTAAATGGCCTCAAGTTCTCAAAATGTTTTTCCCGAGGGTGGTGCGATAAACAGACCTCCCGCTTTCAATGGGGAAGGGTATGCCTTTTGGAAAGAGAGAATGAAAATCTTCATTCAATCAATTGACTTGAGAATTTGGAATGCCATTGAAAATGGTCCTTATATACCAATGCATACAGTAGATAGTAAAAATATTGAAAAACCTATAGATGATTGGACAAGCGAGGAAGAAAAGAAAGTTCAATATGGCTACAAGGCCAAAAATCTAATTACTATGGCTTTAGGTCAAGATGAATTTTTTAGAACAATGACTTGCCAAACTGCTAAAGAGATGTGGGATACTCTACAAGTAACTCACGAAGGTACTAACGATGTAAAGGACTCTAAGATTAGTACACTAACTAGTCAATATGAGTGCTTTAGATTAAACTCTCATGAATCAATTGTTGATATGCAAAAAAGATTCACTCTCATCATTAATCAACTCATTACACTTGGAAAGACTTACACTAACAAAGAGCTCATTCATAAAGTGTTGAAAAGTCTTAACAGAGAATGGCAACCGCTAGTTACCGCCATCAAACAATCTCCTAGCATAAACGAAATGTCTCTTGCCACACTATTTGGTAAGTTGTAGGAACAGGAACAAGAGCTGAAAGAATTAAAGATGGCAGAAGAGGAAGAAAAATCTTCCAAGAAAAAGGGTCTCGCTCTCAAGGCTACTCCCATAAATGAAGAAGAATCCGGAAGTGAACTTGATGAAGAAGAAGAGTTTGGACTATTTGTGAAACGCTTCGGGAAATTCATGAAAGGCAAACGCTTCCAAAGAAGCTTCAAAAACCCAAGTAAGAAACCTATCACTAAAGAAAATTCTTCCTCACCCAATTATTTTGAATGTGGCAAGGAAGGGCACTTCAAAGCGGATTGCCCAAATCTTAAGAAGAAGGGAAAAGAGAAAAGAGGAAGAAGGAGAGCATATATAGCATGGGATGAAAATGAGATAAGCAGCTCGGATGACTCAGAAAATGAAGAAGCAAACCTTTGTCTAATGGCAAATCATCAAGAAGAGGATAATGAGGTAAATCTTCTTGACTTAGACAAAAATGAACTGTTAGATGCTTTTGAGGAATTATATGATAAA
Source organism: Clitoria ternatea (assembly GCA_037962975.1). Lineage (NCBI taxonomy): Eukaryota > Viridiplantae > Streptophyta > Magnoliopsida > Fabales > Fabaceae > Clitoria > Clitoria ternatea. The sequence goes on along the minus strand of CM075674.1, from coordinate 98,408,203 downwards.
TTTGTAAAAGTCTCTAATAGACTTAAATCATCTAGAAAAACTAGTGATACCCTTGAAATACATCTCATGGAAGTATGTAAAGAAAATGAGAGCTTAAAAGAAGAACTAGAAAATGTTCAAACATGCTCCAAGGATAAACCATGTGATTTTGCAAAAAGATGTATTGTGTTAGAAACCAAGGTTGAAGACCTAAATAGGACACTAGAAAAGTTCACTAATGGAAGAGATAATTTGAATATCCTACTTGGGCAACAAAAATGCATGTTTAGTAAAACCGGTTTAGGATATGACCAAGAACATAGCAATCACAAAATGGAGAAACAATATAAAAATTTCTTTGCACCACCAAGCAAATCCTCCTCACCTTTTATGAAATGCAATCATTGTGGTACCAAAGGACATAGTGCTTATAAGTGTAGTGTTAGGAAACTAGGACCAAAGGTCTTAAGAAAGGTGTGGGTTCCCAAAGGAACATCTCCACAAGCTAACCTAAAAGGACCCAACATAAAATGGGTACCTAGTTCTCTAAACTGATTTTGTTTTGTAGGTATGCTTCAAGGCAAGCAACACCCATTGGTACTTGGATAGTGGGTGTTCAAAGCATATGACGGGAGACATAAGCAAATTTACATCATTCACTCCCAAAAGAAAAGGAAGTGTCACCTACGGAGATAACACTAAAGGAAGAATCCTAGGCATTGGAAATATTGGTAAGAATTCTTCCACCTCCATAAGTGACGTATTGTATGTTGAAGGCCTCAAACATAATCTACTTAGCATAAGTCAATTATGTGACAAAGGATATAGAGTTTTATTTGAATCCAATTGTTGTATAATTGAGAATAAGCTAAACAAAGAGGTCAAATTTGTTGGAAAAAGAATTGATAACATTTACATGATTGATGTGGATAGTTTGTCTACAAATGATGAACAATGCTTCATTTCTAAAGAGGATGAAACTTGGCTATGGCATAGAAGAATAGCTCATATACATGTAGACCACTTGAACAAACTTGTTTCTAAAGATTTAGTAATTGGTTTACCAAAGCTTAAATTTGAAAATAGATTTTGTGATGCATGTCAAAAGGGAAAACAAGTAAAGGCATCCTTTCAATCCAAAAACATTGTTTCCACTCAAAGGCCTTTACAACTTTTGCACATGGACTTATTTGGACCATCCAAAATCAAAAGCTTTGGAGACAATCACTATAGTCTAGTTATAGTAGATGACTATTCAAGATATACATGGACATTGTTTCTTGCTCATAAAAATGAAGCATATCATGCATTCAAGAAACTTGCAAAGATTATCCAAAATGAGCAAAACTCAAAAATTGCATCCATTAGAACCGATCATGGTGGAGAATTTGAAAATCAATCTTTTGAAAAGTTTTGCGAAAAACATGGTATCAATCACAATTTTTCAGCTCCTAGAACTCCACAACAAAATGGAGTAGTTGAAAGGAAAAATAGATCTTTAGTGGAGCTTGCTAGAACCATGCTAAATGAAAACAATATTGCAAAACATTTCTGGGCCGATGCGGTAAACACCGCGTGTTATGTTATGAATAGATGTTTGATAAGACCTATTTTAAAGAAAACCCCCTATGAGCTTTACAAGGGTAGAAAACCTAACATTGCATACTTTTATATTTTTGGATGTAAATGTTTTGTGCTCAACAACGGAAAGGATAATCTAGGAAAGTTTGATGCAAAATCTGATAAGGCAATATTCCTAGGATACTCTCAATCAAGTAAATCTTATAGAATCTTCAACAAACAAACAAATACCATTGAGGAATCTATTCATGTTAAATTTGATGAAATTAGCCATAACCCTCCGAGAAAGGAAGATGTTGATGATCTTGTAGGTACCTTCCAAGAAATGAACTTGGAAGACAAAGAAGAAGTCAACAATGATGGAGGAGCAACACAAATTGATAAGCAACAAGATTGGGTAACCTTAAAGGATCATCCCTTGGACAAAATCATTAGAGAAATAACCAAAGGGGTAAGTACTCGAAATGCCATTAGAAATGCATGCAATCACTTAGCTTTTGTATCCCAAATCGAACCCAAAAACATTGATGAAGCCATTATTGATGAGCATTGGATGTTGGCCATGCAAGAAGAGTTAAACCAATTTGAAAGAAATGAAGTTTGGGAACTTGTGCCAAGACCCAATGACCATCTAATAATAGGCACCAAATGGGTTTTTAGAAATAAGTTAGATGAAAATGGTATAATAACAAGAAACAAAGCTAGACTAGTTGCAAAGGGATACAATCAAGAAGAGGGAATAGATTATGAAGAAACGTATGCTCCCGTAGCTAGGTTAGAAGCCATTAGGCTATTGCTAGCTTTTGCATGCTGTATGGATTTTAAACTGTATCAAATGGATGTCAAAAGTGCATTTTTAAATGGCTTCATTCAAGAAGAAGTTTATGTAGATCAACCTCCTGGCTTTGAAAATCATAAATTTCCAAACCATGTCTTCAAATTGAGAAAAGCTTTATATGGTTTGAAACAAGCTCCAAGAGCTTGGTATGAAAGACTAAGTAAATTCCTTTTAGAACACAAATTTGAAAGAGGAAAGGTTGATACTACACTGTTTATAAAACGCAAAAATAATGACATTCTTTTGGTACAAATTTATGTTGATGATATAATATTCGGTGCTACTAATGAAAATCTTTGTCAAGAGTTTGCCAAGATTATACAGAATGAGTTTGAAATGTCCTTGATGGGAGAACTCACCTTCTTCCTTGGATTACAAATAAAACAAGCAAATGATGGAACGTTCATAAGTCAAACCAAGTATTGTAAAGAACTGCTCAAAAGGTTTGAAATGGACAAGGCAAACGAAATAGCTACACCCATGAGCACATCTTGCTATTTAGATAAAGATGAAAAGGGTAAGGACATTGAAATCACCAAATATCGAGGTATGATTGGATCCTTACTGTATTTAACTGCTAGTAGGCCCGATATTATGTTTGCGGTATGCATGTGTGCTAGATATCAAGCATGTCCTAAAGAATCACATTTAACTGCCGTAAAAAGAATTTTGAAATATCTTGTGGGTACTCAAGATGTTGGTTTATGGTATCCCAAAGGCGTTGAATGTAATCTTTTAGGATATTCCGACTCTGACTTTGCTGGCTGTAAACTTGATAGAAAAAGTACTAGTGGCACATGTCATTTACTTGGTAGCTCCCTTGTTTCTTGGCATAGCAAGAAGCAAGCAAGTGTTGCATTATCGACGGCTGAGGCAGAATATGTAGCCGCCGGTAGTTGTTGTGCTCAAATTCTTTGGATGAGACAACAACTTCTTGATTTTGGCATTGTTTTAAACAAAGTACCCATCAAATGTGATAATACTAGTGCCATTAATATCTCAAAGAATCCTGTAATGCACTCTAGAACCAAGCACATTGAGATTAGGCATCATTTCATTAGAGATCATGTGTTAAAAGGGGATTGTGTACTTGAACATGTTGAAACTTCTAGGCAACTAGCAGATATTTTCACAAAACCCTTGGCTAGAGAATAATTCATTCACATTAGAAGAGAATTAGGCATTCTTGACATGTCAAATTGTGTTTGAATGATAGAATATTTTGATAAGAACTATGTTGTATGGCATGATGAATGGTATATATCACATTTCATGTTTGGAACTTTGCTGTATAAAAAACCTGAAGTTTTTGAATCAATAATCGATTACATGCATCCTCACAATCGATTACTATGCTTCTGTTTCTAGTATAATCGATTAGTAAAAGTTCCTAATCGATTACAATCATTCTGTTTCTAAGCTAATCGATTGCCCTTGATCCACAATCGATTACACAGCCTCTGTTTCAGGTTCAAAATGTTTCCTCTTCTCCATAATCGATTACTATCCTGCTCCAATCGATTAGGACTGTTCTGTTTCTTAACTAATCGATTAGTCAAAGTCTCTAATCGATTACGCTCTGTACGAAACGTTTGAAATTCCCCAGAAACAGTGATCTAATCGATTACGCACTGTCTAGTAATCGATTAGCCTCGGTTCTGAAGAGTCAATATTGTAATTTCCAAGGCATACTCGAACCACTCCCTCTCTTAATTCCCTTCACTCCTTTCTAAACCCACTTTCCTCCTTCCTAAACCTAATTCTCACCTATAAATACCCCTCTCTTCACTTTCTTATCTCACACTACCTCCTCCCTCTCAAACCTCTCCAAAACTCTCAAGCACTCTTCTCTCTTCATCTTCTTCTTTGCCTTCCTTACCATGTCTTCATCTCGCAATGTCAAGAGAGCAAGGTTTTCCGTAGCTCAGGCCCATAACCCCCTTGATTTTTCAAGGTTCTTTGCTTCTCCTAGAGACCTCCAAAATTTCATGAAAAACTTTTCTGAAAAGGAGATAATGACCCCCCACTACACCATTGCCGACACTTTCGACAACCCCAGCCTAACCTTCACTCAAAGCCTTCACCACTACAATCTCTTTCCTTTCCTCTCCCTCAAGGAAGAAGAGTACTACCCTGAACTAATAAGGGTACGTATTTTACTGCAATCTCCGCCTTGTGAATGGCATGGTTGAGTCCAAAGTGAAGAACACAACCATTAAGCTTTCCAATGCTCAATTTGCGGAAATCTCCCAACTGCCTCTCAACAATGCTGATTTTGATAGAGGAGAACCGGAAGACGAATGGGGCTTCAACGCTCTAACTGCTCGTCAATCCTTGTGGAAAGCTGACCGCCCCAGGAGCAACCACAAGTTGGTAGGCCACTTGACCATGAATAACCGGTTACTTCACTTTTTCTTGGTCAAGATGATTGTTCCTCGTGGAGGGAACTATGCTTTGGTAAAAGAGGATGATGTCCTCTTGATGTGGGCAATGCTGAATCATAAGGAGATCAACTGGGTTCAGTTGGTCAAATTTCATATGCGCCACGCCAAGGACCAACAAAAACTCCCTTATGGTATTCTCCTTACTAAAATTTTCAAATATTGTGGAGTAGACTTGGCTGGAGAATTATTAGAAAAAGTGCCTCCTAGAGCTTGCATTGGCACCCATCACCTCACCAAAATGGGTCTTGTTCTTACACATGGAGCATGGTACTCACGAATGGAGGGCATTCATGCCAACATTCCCTTTGAAGCTCCTGCTGAAGAAGAACCCGCTCCTCCTCCTCCTCAATCACAAGCTGCACATCAAGCCTCTTCATCTGCACCCCAAGCTGACCCCTTTGCATCTCTTTACGCCCATCTTGACCGCCGCTTCGATCGCCTTGAGAACTCCCTTCAAGAGTTTTCAATGACCGAGCAGCAACACTTCGAGATGATACAACAACGCTATGGAGAGCTATCCCACCAAATCGCTGAAATTCGCTTTTTTAATCCGGATAATTAGATCCTTAGTTATGCTTTTGTTTTAGGGTGCTTATGTTATTGTTTTTTAAATTCTGAATAGTTTGCTTCATGTAATTCTCATCCTTCTGTAATTCAATAAATTTTTAGTTCATCATATTTTATCTCATTACTTGCACGAATTATTTTTGATGATTCCAAAGGGGAAGAAGAATAACTGTTCATATCTTGCTTATCATTTTGTTCATATCTTACTTATCATCTTGTTTAAAATCTGAAAAAGATAGGATTAATAAATTCCTTTTGATAGGGGGAGATTTATTTGTTAAAGAGATAAAAAGAGATAAGAAATAGATAATGCTGCTGAATGTGATAAAGATTCTGTTTTTAAATTTGGTCAATAGATAATCTGCTATTTGAAAAAGAGATAATGCAGCAGAGATGTTTTTGCAAAGAGATAAAATTAGAGATAAGTTTAATTGCTTAACTAACAACCCTCAAGAGATGAACATAGTTGTCATCATCAAAAAGGGGGAGAATGTGTTTGAATATGTATACAGGCTCAAGGATGTTCAAAGATTTTGATAATGACAAGCACTCTTGAAGAAATCTGTGCAAAAACAAAGATATGGAATCAGGTGCTAAGTAACAGCGAAGCTAATCGATTAGGTCACTTATGCTAATCGATTAGGAACACTCTGTTTTGGAAGAAATTGATTCAGGCAATGAGCTAATCGATTATGGAAATGAATCTAATCGATTATGAAGCTACTGGATTTAAACTAATCGACTACTAATTTGATGTAATCGATTACAACTGTCAAAAATAAGATTAAATGTATCAGGTATATTTGCTAATCGATTAAGGGAAATTGCACAATCGATTAGGAGGCTACTGGAATTAAGGTAATCGATTACAAGACATGCTAATCGATTAGGAAGTTGCGAAATCAAATTAAATGCATCAGGTACAGATGCTAATCGATTACAGGAAATGAAATAATCGATTATGGACTCCCTGACTTGAAGCTAATCGATTACAACGCGAGGGTGTAATCGATTACACTAGTGGAAAAACACATTTAAGTGGGAAACCAACTCATGTCTCCACCATTCTTCGAAATTCCACTAAGTGCAACGGCTAGGAAGAAGAAGGGCACACCTCAACACCTCAATTAGCTCTATAAATTGAAGAGAAACACAAGCACAAAACACACCAAGAAGCTACAAATCTTTTACTCTATTTTGTGCTTTGTAAGCCCTATTTCTTGTATCTTGAATTTCATTTGTATATCCTCTCATCTTGAGAGATTAGAAAGTTTGTGAGCTATCATTGTCTATTCACTCTATTAAGAGAGTCATTCACTTGTAAACACTTCAAAAACACAAGAGATTTTCACTCTAGGTTGAGTGGTCACAAAGGTTGAGGTTCAACCTTTGGGTATTGAGAGTTTGAGATATTGGGTGGGTTGCCCTAGTGCTAGTGAGGATTGAGTTCTTGAGTGTGGGACACTAGGAAGCTGCAATTACTCATAGCTTGTATCTCTAAACTTCAATAGTGGAAATCCTCTAAGTGGGTTGCTTAGAGGCGAGACGTACACCGGTTTGGGTGGAACTCGTTACATCAGTTTGCAAGCTTCTCTTCCTTACTCTTTACTTTCATATACTGTATATTGATTGATTGGTATTGATTGCTTGTGAAGTTCATACTTGAATTTGCTTAATTTGTTATATTTCAAAAGCTGCCTACCAAGTGTTTGCTAAATTGCCTTAGCAATATTTTCCATTGTAGTGCTTTGCATATTTCCCTTTACTTAATTTCACTTGCATATTCTCATAAACTTGGTTATAAAAATCAATTTCAAAGGCATTCCAATCAAAAGTTTTATAACTCAATTCACCCCCCCTCTTGAGTATTGAGGCCACTTGAACAACAGTGTTCATAATTTTAATGTGATTTATTAATATGATTAAAGAATGATGTGCATATGATGAGGTTATGATAATTAATTTGATGACGATTGTGCAATTGTTTTGAAGTAATGTTGAATTAATGTAATTGAGTTGTAATTAGTTTTAGAAGAAAGAGAGGTGAGGTGACTGGAATGCTTGGTGAAGGTATGATATAAGATAAAAATAATAAAGAATAATGTTGTTAACTAGGAATGTAGCTAGATTACGCTTTCCTAGTGTGTGATTATTCTTTCTATATTAATTCTTAATTCCAGTCACTTACCCCCTTTTATTGTGGTTTTAGTGATTGGTAGCAGGTTGCTGATGGACACCGGGAAGGGAAGCACTAGATGAGACCAGGGCGAAGAGGAAGTTATCATAATGATGTTTATATATATATATATATATATATATATATATTATTCATTGATGATTGAAAATGTAGATTTATATTAAGCTGTGGATGTAGAGTGTGTAAACTTAAATAGTATTTATGGATGTGTCGATACCAAATGCTATGGAGTTATTTGGGTAGTGATTATTTCTGGTATAGGTTAGTTATATTTGTGTGATTGCAATGTCCAGGATTTGCTTTGTGATGTATGATGATGTGAAATTATGGCATGATTATAATGTGTAGTTATACGACATAGAGCCATTTTGTGATTGCATGAAATAGGCAGGTTCTGTGACATGCGTGTAATTTATGTGTTGAGTGTGAATGTAGATGATTGGTTGATGTGATGATGATGTTGATGTTTAATAGGACATAATTGTGAAAATAGGCTAAAATATGGAACTTAGGAACCGAGAAGGTGATTTTAAGCTCTGATGGATTTTTGGACCCTTGGGAGTGTTGGAAATATGCACTAAAAGCCTATATAGGTTCGCATCATTTTGAATAAGTCATTTTTTGTTAAATAGTTTAACAACTTTTACATATCCTTGGAGTAATAGGTCATATGAGAGTTATTCCTAAAATGTCCCTAGTCAAGTATTTACGTGGGGACATGTAAATACATTAAGACTAGTGTGTGAATGTACTGATGATCTGATCTCACAGATCATGGATATAAATGATATCAAGTCTTCACACGGGTACAGATTAAGAGTAATGATGTACTGGACAGACCCACCATGAGAACGTTGCATGGATCGTTACATGAATGTCATAAACGATTCTCAATGTGATAATGGTATATGTAGTTCTTTGACCTGAAGTCACTACGATTCCTACATAAGGAGTTTATTGTTTTAATACAATCAAACGTCTTCTGTAATAAGAGGACTATAAAGGTTGTGGTTAGGCAATGTACAAATTATGCAGAGGGATGTGGGTGATATAGATGGGATTTGTCTCTCATATGTGACAGGAGTGATATCTATAGGCCACTTGATGGAGTGAGACTAAGGAAATACATGGCCATGCTAGAAAGAATAAATATTGGATATTTATTCGGATAAAGTCTACTCCGGTATCAAGTAAAATAAATTGGACCGTACAAGGATGACACGACCATGCCTTGGGCCCAATTAGGATATCGTGACAAAAGGAACAAACATATAAAATAATTATCACTTATACGTTATGTTGTTAATAAATAATATTCGGACATAATGATGCATTGCTAGATGCCGCTCTTATTTTATATTAATAATAAAATAGTTTATTATTAATATAACCGAGTATTTTACCTATAGGGTCACACACATAGAGTAAGCCCATCAGAAAATAGCCTTTTATTTTAGTTGGATTAAAATAAGACTATTGGGCCTAACTCATTTAGAATGAGTAAGGAGCCTACTCTTTAGAGAGCAAATTAGGTCAAACCTAAGCCTATAAATAGAGCATAAGATGCTCATAGGCGGCGACCCAAAAGAGACACAAAAATACGCAAAAGTTGCAAAAGCTACATGCCGTGAAACTAGCATTTGGAAGGTGTAGCATTTCTGGTAGGAGTACTCGTGTGGACTCCTAAAGGACGAGGCTACGATTGCTTCGATATTCTTCAAGAGGTAATCCTAAAACGCAATTTTTGTGTGTGTTTGTCTTATGCTTTGAAACACGGCGCTTTGCAAATCCTATAGGAATCCTTGTATTTCCGCTGCTCATACACTAGGGATTCCTAACAGTGGTATCAGAGCTTGGTTGCAAAACCGTGTTTTGGGCAAATGTTTGTTTAAAGAACATGTAAAAATAAAATAAAATTTCTTTTATGAAAAGAATTATAAAGGTTGAATCCTTTTGCAAAGGTTGCATTTTTTTATATATATCTTGCAAAGGTTGCATTTTTTTTTAGATATGTTGCAAAGGTTGCACCTTTTGAAAGCTAATATCAATATATTTTGCTTTATGTATATTGATTTCTTTTCTCAACATTTTAATTAAAGAACATGTTTTAGGATGTGCTTTATTATATGAACATGTTGTATGTTGCAATGGTGATTGTTTTATATGTGTTCTAATTATAAGGCATGTTTTATGTTTATTTAATTAAATTGAAATCAAGGGTTGTATGCAATGACGTCTATATGCTTTCTCTTTTCTAATATGAATTGTTCATGTGAGATTGTGTTTAGAAAGTTTAAGAGTTAAACCCTAGCCGTAATGAAAACTAAGATTCAAAAGTTGAAACCTAGCCGTAATGGTATTTTATTTATTTGTAAATGTTACAAATAAAATATTTGATTTTAATATTATATTTTAAATTCGATTTGTAAAAGTTACAAATCAAATTTTTAATTATTTGTTAAAATTAAAGTTTGTAAGAGTTACAAATTTAAATAATTTATTCTTATTAATTTTAATAGGATTTGCATCATATGTGATCTTTTTAAAATTAATGTGATTTGTAGGAGTTACAAATTGATTCATATTTATTAAATTTAATATGATTTGTAATTGTTACAAATAGAAGATAAGATCTTTATTAAATTTAATAATTTTAAAATCAAATATTTAATCCTTAATAAATTTGATAGGATTTGTAAAAGTTACAAATTAAAGATAAGATCTTTATCAAATTTAATAGGATTCGAAATAAAATATCTTGAACTTTAGAGATAAGGTCTAAAATTTAAACCTTGATCGTTCCTAAAAATTAGGATGATTGTTGAGACTCTAGAGATAAGGTTTAAAAGTTAAACTTTGATTATTCCTATTTTAGGATAATTATAAGGGTCAAAAGATAAGGTTTAAAAGTTAAATCTTGGCCGTTTCAAAATTAAAGATTTCAAATTGTTTGAAATCATAATCGAATATTTTGAGCTGTTAATGGTCAGTGGGACGTTCTGGCTAGGAAAGACTTGGTACTTAAGCGGTCACTCTGGACCCACCTCTCTTTCCTGGGAACTAACCTGATTACAATACTAAATATTTGGGTTGGAACACCCCTTGACCCTGTCCGTTGAACGGTCAACAGAGCCGCCAAACTTCCTTGTGTAGTTTTCCTTTTATGACCCCGCATGTTTAATTATGTGTTTTAAAATTTATTTTATTTTAAATACAATTGATTACTCTATTAATTGATTAATTAACACGTCCAGTGGTGAATGGTTATGGTCTTAGATTTTTTTTATTTAATTTTAAATACAGCCTGCGTGCTGTGCCTTACTCTATTCTTAAACTTCTTCTCTCAACCCTTCACTCGTATGTAAAACGAGTTTTCTTTATTACATTGTAATCTTGGAAAAGCCAACAAGGTGGAGACCTAGAAGAAACCTAGAGTGGTGATGGATATGACCTTGAAAGGAACAAAGGAGTGGTGACTCTAGGAGGATGGTGGTTTCAAGAAGTAGGACTTCATGAAGTCAAGACACCATAGTTCCTTTAGGTTTATTTTATTTTATTTTATTTTCTAGGAAGACCACAACCATCTCACAATTTTTTGATTGCATGTTTTGGGGTTTTATTTTGCGTTAAAGCGTTTAATGAAAGTTGGTAATGAACAATAAGAAAATTGAAATCCCTCAAGCCCGACAATCATACCTTCCAATAAGTAATAACGTCTAACTTGATATAAATAAAGTGCAGGTCACGTCATAGTTGGGTGCCTTTATTTATGTTTAGTAGGACATGATTGGATAATTGGATTATCCAAGAATTATTAAGTTTTATTCAAATAGACTTTTTTTCAATTGGATTGGAAAAGCCTAAAGGTATGAACAGTCTAAAACGCGTTCTAATAAACAACAGTCACCAATGCTAGTTTTAATAAAGTGTAGGTTCTGCCAAAGCAGGGTGCTTTTATTGATATTAGTAAAGGATGATGGGTAATTGGATTATCCAACCATTTGTTATTGGACTTATCTAGGTAACTTTAATCAGATTGAAGAACCTAGAAGCGTTAATATTAAGTTTAAACGCCTTCTAATAAGTAACACTCGTCGAGACTAATGTCAATAAATAGTGGGCCTGCCAAAGCAGGGTGCTATCATTTATATTAGTAAGGCGCGATGGGATAATTGTAATATCCAAATTGTTTTTATTAGGCCTAAACTTAACTAAGTTTTTCAATTGGATTGAAAATAACTTAGAGGCGTAAGGATTGAGCTTAAATTCATAAGATGAATAAGGGTAAAGAGTTACCCACTCAATCATCCAAGAGTTGCATGAGATGCAATTGGAAATGTGTTTCCTACCTAAATAACCAAGGGTTGGGTGATCAGCCAAAGCTGACTCAACATTAGGCCAAATATGGATCTTGACCCACTAGAAAAATCTTCCAATGGGATTTTTTTTATGATTCAGTGAGGGTATTTGTTTTGAATCAAAATAGTGGGAGACAACATATTTATTTAATGACCAAAATTTAAATATATTTTTAAATAGAAGTGATAGATTTGCATGTAATTTGTTTTAGAATAACCATGATATACCAAATATTGTTTTGTTGCAATCTGTCCTTTGGAAGGACACTTTATCTAAAAAAAATGCCTAGATAGGTATTGAGACTTGAGAATTATCTTTATTAAAGATGAAGCGGAAGTGTGTGATGTTTGGCTTATATGTCATCTATGGTTGGGTCTTGAATACCCTATGGAGTCTACATAAACTCTGAGCTATAAAAGGCAATATGAATATATGGGAGATATATGATATGATCGTATACAAACTTTATTAAGGCCAAGTTAGTCTGGAAGTCTATAAGGTGATCAAGAAAGGAAATTATTTCCAGTTTTAGCCAAAATAAGACATTGAAATAATTTGTCTAAAGAACTTGAAGGAGTTCAAAAGAAAGGGAAGTAAGACTTCCACTACAGGTCATGTTATAGAAGTCAAGTTATTTTACTTCACTAACATTAGTATCAGATACTAGTAGTAGATCTCAAATTTTGAAAGATCAAGGAAGTAGATCACTTGTTAAGGGTGGAGAAATCTAAATAAAATTGAGCAAAAGTTGCTACAATAAAGATAAGATCTTTACCTATTGGGCTAGTTAGTGAACTAGACATTATGCATATTATTTCTTGTTAGACAAGAAATGTTTTTCTTATTATAAAATAACTTTATTTCTTCAAATGGAAGTTGATGCACAATTGAGTAATGGATTCCACATCCTAAATCTCAAAACACCCATTTATAACAACTGCCAAAGTAGGTTAAAATAAGTGATTTTGAACCTTACTTACATAGTATTGTCTCCTAAGGCAAATGGATAAGAAACACATTTTCTAAATACCATTAATGTGGTTATATGGACTCTTTTTGATTTTGGAATCAATAGAGACATGTAAATCTTATTTATTGGAGAGATAATTGAGACCTCATTCATTGAAAAGATGAGTAATCTATTATCTAATACATAACGATGTATGTGGGCCTATTGGAACAATAACTAGATATATTTTTCAATACTTCAACATACTAATTGAAAAGTCAATGAGTATGGATTTATGTAACATAAGTTAGAAAGTCTTTGAAAAGTTCAAAGAATTCATAATGAAGTGAAAAACTAAATTGACAAGACAATTAAAGCTCTTGATTGTATCAAGATAGCAAATAATTTGAGTTATAAGTTTGATAACTATCTAATAGAGTGAGAGATTACCTCTTAACTCATTCCTCATGGAATGCCTTAATAGCATCTCTACGGGGAAAAGTCAAACCTTGTTGGATATAGTTTGATTATTGATTATTATCAAACATCTCTAACTCCTTCAATGTTTCTTTATTAACAAAATTTCCATACTTAACCATGTTCCATCTTAGACTTTCTTAAAGAAACCATATATGATATGGACTAGGAAGAAACCTAGTATCTCTTTACTAATAATTTGGAACTATGATGCTTCTATAGAGCATCCAACTCTGACAAGGTCGGATCCAAATTAGATAAATGTCTTCTGTGAGATACCCAAAGAAAGCTAAGGGTTATCAATTCCACAATCCATCTGAGAATAAAAGGCTTGTTACTTAGAATGTTGTATTCTTGAATAAGAGTACATCCCTTAAAGAATCAGTGGGAGGATAGTAGAACTTGAAGAAATTCAAGTATCACAAAGCATTTAAAAGTCAAGGATGGACTTGGAGCAGAAATCACAAAGTGTTGTGAAATCCTTAGCTCCGGTAGCACAAGACTTGTGTAAGATCAAATAGGATATGTCACCAAACCTGAAAGATATGGATATCTTATAAATCAGGAAGGAGGCATAGTGCTAAATAACCTAGCTTCTTATGAAGAGGCTAATGCAAGTTTAGATTCTAAGACATGGCATAAGACCATGGGATTTGAAATGGGTTCCATGTATATTAACAAGGTATGAACCTTGGTTGACGCACCTAAAGGGTAAAACCTATAGGATGCAAGTGGGTTTTCAAAAGGAAAACTAAACATGGATGGTAATAAAAGTACCTTTAAAAGCAAGATTGACAAAATTCAATAGCTTAAAAACCATTTAGATCCTGCTTATTGTAGCAGTATACCACCATTATGAGATATGGTAGATAGATGTCAAGATGGAAATCATCTTGAGGATGTGTATGTGACATAACCTAAAGGCCTTTTATGCCTAAAACATCTAGGAAGGTATGTGAACTGCAAATGTTCTATTTATGGACTAAAGCAAGCTTTTAGAAGCTAGAATCTTCATTAAAGAATGAAGATAAATCTTGTGACTATAAAAGGGTTAGTAACTGCACGATTATAGTTCTAGTATTACATGCAGAAGACATGCTTCTTCTAGAACTAATAATATTCTCATTCTATAGTCAAGAGTATCCTTAAACACTTAAGAAGGACTAAGGATTTAATCTTGATAAATGGAAGATGCGCTCGTTGTAAAGGTTACATCGATGTCAATTTTTGAGTAATTTGAAAGACTTAAGATTGCAATCAAAATATATGTGTTGTCAAGATGGTTACGATGTATTCTTGAAAGGTTCAAAGCAAGAAACAATCATTGGTTCTACTAACAAATCTAAGTATTTTGCTATGTTAAATTACAAAAGAAGTCAATTTACATTTAATCATTCCAAATGTTTTGTATCCTATGAGTTTCCACTGTGATGACAATGGAACCATAGAACAATATAAGGAAGTGAATTAATTCAAGCATATACTTAAATAGTTCCATCTTTGGAAGATGTGAAAATATGCAATGTGCATACCAACAAAATTGTTGGGAACCCACTAGTAAAACCGCTTACGTAGTAAAAGCATAAGGGCACTGTAGACGTCGTTGGGCATTAACCTTATCGGCTCTAAGTGCAAGTGGGAGATTGTTGGAAATATGCACTAAAAGCCTATATAGGTTCGCATCATTTTGAATAAGTCATTTTTTGTTAAATAGTTTAACAACTTTTACATATCCTTGGAGTAATAGGTCATATGAGAGTTATTCCTAAAATGTCCCTAGTCAAGTATTTACGTGGGGACATGTAAATACATTAGGACTAGTGTGTGAATGTACTGATGATCTGATCTCACAGATCATGGATATAAATGATATCAAGTCTTCACACGGGTACAGATTAAGAGTAATGATGTACTGGACAGACCCACCATGAGAACGTTGCATGGATCGTTACATAAATGTCATAAACGATTCTTAATGTGATAATGGTATATGTAGTCCTTTGACCTGAAGTCACTACGATTCCTACATAAGGAGTTTATTGTTTAATACAATCAAACGTCTTCTGTAATAAGAGGACTATAAAGGTTGTGGTTAGGCAATGTACAAATTATGCAGAGGGATGTGGGTGATGTAGATGGGATTTGTCTCTCCTATGTGACAGGAGTGATATCTATAGGCCACTTGATGGAGTGAGACTAAAGAAATGCATGGCCATGCTAGAAAGAATAAATATTGGATATTTATTCGGATAAAGTCTACTCCGGTATCAAGTAAAATAAATTGGACCGTACAAGGATGACACGACCATGCCTTGGGCCCAATTAGGATATCGTGACAAAAGGAACAAACATATAAAATAATTATCACTTATAGGTTATGTTGTTAATAAATAATATTCGGACATAATGATGCATTGCTAGATGCCGCTCTTATTTTATATTAATAATAAAATAGTTTATTATTAATATAACCGAGTATTTTACCTATAGGGTCACACACATAGAGTAAGCCCATCAGAAAATAGCCTTTTATTTTAGTTGGACTAAAATAAGACTATTGGGCCTAACTCATTTAGAATGAGTAAGGAGCCTACTCTTTAAAGAGCAAATTAGGTCAAACCTAAGCCTATAAATAGAGCATAAGATGCTCATAGGCGGCGACCCAAAAGAGACACAAAAATACGCAAAAGTTGCAAAAGCTACATGCCGTGAAACTAGCATTTGGAAGGTGTAGCATTTCTGGTGGGAGTACTCGTGTGGACTCCTAAAGGACGAGGCTACGATTGCTTCGATATTCTTCAAGAGGTAATCCTAAAACGCAATTTTTGTGTGTGTTTGTCTTATGCTTTGAAACACGGCGCTTTGCAAATCCTATAGGAATCCTTGTATTTCCGCTGCTCATACACTAGGGATTCCTAACAGGGAGGGGCTGATAGGTAACCTACATCATTTGTGAGTTGAGCCTACAGGCCTTACTTAGTTTGAAGCTTATTTGAGTAGTTTGGTGCATGCATTTACCTTATTTTGATTTAAATGAATTTTTTTGCATAACTTACGCATATGAGGGAATTTTGGCGAACTCCGAAATGCAGATAGTATATTGCCCATGAAGTTTGGTGAGATTTAGAGTTGAATTGGGCAAGATAAGACCCTCAAAAGTTGGCCAAATGGCGTAAAAAGTCATGACAACAGCATTGCTGCTGCTGTCATGATGGCGCATAGCGTCAAGGCGGCGATGTCCTCACGCGTAGCATGGGGCTGGCGCGTAGCACCAGACCCCTATTTCCCTCAAACTGGTTTTTATGTATAGCAATAGAACGTTAATTTGAAATTTAATCACAAGTTAATTAAATATTTTACGAAAATTTTAAGTGAATTTTATTTAAAAATGATTGAGATAGAGGTAAATAATATGGGGATCTCACTATAAGACATAAGACGTTGTAGGGACTAAAAACACAAGGACTAAAATAAAATATTCATCAAAATTAAAACCCTACAAATATATTTTATCAAAATTTTAACTATCACAATACAAAAAATTATGTTATCACCTATAACTTGCTTTATATATTCTTTATCATGCGACCTTTTTTTGTTTTTTACTTGTCTATAAGCCTCTTATTATGTTATGTTTCATTAAACAAAGAACGATTTGATTTCACTCTCCTTCTCCCTCACACGCAAGTTTTTACTTGTACGATGCACAAATATATTGAGTATTTTTGTTTTGAGTTGGAATTTTTTAGTAAAATTTATTGGTTATTTAAGTTTAATAGATTAAGCAATTAGTGAAATAATACATTTGAAGTGAATGGAAAAGATCTATAATGCAAAAGTATAACAACAAAATTAATATATAAATATTGACATACAACAACGTTTGAATGGTAGTAATAAGAAAAACACTTGAAAAGATTAAGGGTTGTTTGGTGGACAAGATAAGAGTGTCAAGATTAGATAAATCAACTTATCTTATTGTTATCTTATGTTTGGTGCGTCAACAAAATAGGATAAAGACTATCATGTTGCCTATCTTATCATGTTGCTCATTTATAATTTCTATCATTATGAGTACTTAAGTTAGGAATGAAAAGGATAAGATAAGAAGTTTGTTTAATATTATTATTATTATTATTATTATTATTATTATTATTATTATTATTATTGTTATTGTTATTATTATTATTTTTATTAGTATTATTATTTTCATTATTATTATATTGATAATATTATTATATATCGTTATATTTTATCTTGGTATATACTAAATATCAAATAGAATAAGAGTTATTATGTTTCTATCATATCTTATTCTTATTTTTTATTGGGTTTACCTTTTATTCTATATATTAAATGGCCTAAATATCATAAGTAGTCTATATTATTGTCAAAGTATAGAGGTTTCCGTCATTTGGTAACATCAATTGGCAGAACATTTACATACAATTCATTTGAATTGTGTTGTGGAATTAGAAGGTAATGGTGTCTTGAAGAAGGTAGCAGCTTTAATGCTCCAATTTTATAATTCCCTTAATGTATTGCAATTCACATTCTATTCTTCTCCTTAAGAATAAGCTTAATGAAAAGGAGTACAAGATATACTTCAATTTTTGTGTGTGAAGTAAGAATTATGTTGCAATGTTTGATATAAATTTTGTGATGTTTGAAATTTTTATAAAATTATAATAAGTTTTATTTAATTAAATATTTGATTATTAATTTGATTTAAACTAATTTAGATTAGATTGGATTAAATTTTTAAAAAAAATACACAAATCTAACCTAATTCAATTTAATAAATCTTCATCAGATCAATTTTTTTAAGTGAAACCTGACTCAACATGATACTTAATCACCCTTAATTTTTCTCTTAATTTTATCATAGTTATGTTTACCATAACCAATTAATACGAGCTTAGTATATTAGATTAGTGTAATGATATATGCTCCTCGGCCCATATATATCGGTCAATTTGAAAGCGTCTTTAAAAAGTAAACACGGACGAGGTTGGTCCCATTTCTGGATAAGACGGATTGAGCCAAGATGTTCTAGTTTATAGTTTATAATTGAAATTAAAGGATATTCAAACAAAAATAAAAATAAAAAAATTAAAGTGTATTTTAATTTTATAATATGTTTTAGTTGAAAAATTAATTTTTATTTTACTCTCTCAAATCAGTAAATTATTATTTCTCCTCTTTTTTAAATTCTTAAGTTATAATATGTTTTAGTTTCAATATAAATAAAAAAATCTTAAACAGAATATGATGATGACCCTTATAACCTAATCGGATAAGACACAGTGGAAAGATAAGAGTGATTGATCAGTAAAAGTTGGAAGCCAAATAATAACACGTTTCGCTTTCTTGTTGCACCGCCCCTTGTCTCCTAACTACCAGTATATGCTGAGTTTGGCTTTTCTGCGCACCAGATTGCCTTGTGGTGTCATTTTATTTACTTTTTCACGCTGAATATTTCTCATGTTAATTATAAAATTAACAGAACTTAAATATATGGGTTATATGAAATTTTTCTACATGTATTTTTAGTTGATATACAAATATTTTTTATTTTTTAAAATAATTAAACTAAATATTTTGTATATCAATTATTTTATACCTGTTATAAAACTCGGTGTATTATATCAGTTATATTTATAGTTAGTATAAAAAGACACTATCTCATTTTAAATACAAATAAAATTTAATAGATTTTATCCCAAAATATAAGTTATATTATATTGAATTTGATATTTTGAAACGAAATTTTCCATTTTCACTTGCTGGCCGCGTATTAAATGCAGGCTGTGTTAATTAATGAATCCTCCAACCGTCTCTAGTTCACAACAACATAGGCTTTTGCTTTTGAAGCATCTAAATTTGGGTTGATGAGCATTTTTTTTATCCTGAAAAATTTGGTTATTTAACATTTAAAAGATTGAAAATTCCGTTTCCTCAAAGATATCAATTAATTTATTATCTTGCTATCCTAGCTTATTTTATAACATGTTTAACCAATTTGGTTTTTGAAGGAAAGAAAAACATGATAGATATAATGATTAAGTAACTTGTCTTTAAACATGTGATTAGAGATTTAATTTTTAATTCATGTAAATAAGATAGATCATTACTAATTCTCTACTATTCAATGTACTATTACAACCACTCGAATGTTCCACGGTTAGCCAGGAAAAATCCTTCACAAAATTATAAAACAACAAAAGAAGGCTAAATATATCCGTTGGTTTCTTATATTTCATGAATTTAGTCCCCTGTTATTTTTTAATTTCACTTTAGTCCCTTATCTAGTTTAAAATTTTTCACTTAAGTCCTTTCGTCAAGTCAAGATAACAACGTTTGCCACTATTGTCTAACATGTTCTTAGATCTGGACATCAATATCCGCTTGTCAATATGTGATTTGCTGATAGTTCCAACATTAAAATTGTGTCGTTTTGCTAAATGAGAGGGAAAATAGAAAATCATGATATTCATCCTCCTTCTTCGTGTAACTTGAGTAAAAGGATGGTCACTTTGTCTCCAAGTAACTCATCGGAGAGAGGTTGAAGATTGCGAAAGTGGTTGTTGCAGTCGTAATCACAAATGGATTTTTGAGGTATGTTTTTTCGTTCATATAATGCTTTGTTTTGTTGTTAGGGTTAGGTTTGCTTGGAAAATATGGGTCACTGAATGTATTTGTGGTGCTGACATATGTTTTCCAAGTTCAAGCTGGGATAATTTTGTTTAATTGAATTTATTCTTATATTTTAGGGTTTCTTCTTGTGTTGTTGTTCACGAGTTCGGGTAGTTATGGATTCTCGGTTTAAGCTAGAGATTTTCCATGGGGGAACCTTTGTCCTTAAAAATGGGAAGAAGGTGAGATATAATGAAGAAGTATCTGAATGAGATATAGATAAGGATAGATGGAGTTATTTTGAGGTTAGTGGAATATTGAAGGAAATGTGTTACGTAAATATCAAGTAGTTGTGGTACAAAATATGGGGAAGGAGTTGCATGTTGGATTAAAGATGTTACAAGATGATCAAGGTTGTATGTAGATGGCAAGGTTAGCACATTCTTAAGGGAAAGTGCAGTTGTACATTGTCCATCCTATAGAGGTTCCTAAAATTGTTTTGGAGTTAACTAGCCCAGAATCATCAGTTTGTGATCAGAGGGAGCCTATTAAGGGTGGTGGAATTCAGGTGGAAGATACTGAAGGTGGTGGTGTTCAGGTGGAGGCTATGCATGGTAATGATGTTTCAAGTAGAGGTTGTGCAAGATGGTGGTGATTAAGCAGAGGTTGTATATGATCATGGTGAAAGTGTTAAGGGGCGGAATGTTAAAGGGAAGACTGTGCTAGAGGAGGACACCTATAGAGGAGAAAATGAGGATAGTGCAATGGGCATACAATTCGAGGATTCAGATGATGAGGGTGTTGATCAGGAGGATGTAATTGAGGGTGATGCAGCTAACTCTATGGCAGATGTTGATAAGCATGAGGTGCCAAAGAAAGGTAAAATAAGAAAGAAAATTCCAAGGATAGTGAATCCAAGCACATACGAAAAAGGTGAAGGATCTGGGATTATTAAAACACAAAGAAAGGTGCACTTAGAGTTGAATAGTGACTCAGATGAGTTATATAGTGGTGATAGCGGAAGTGATATTGAGAAGTACCATTTATTTAAGATGCCTGAGACAATGAACAATTATAAATGGGAAAAAAGTACTATATTTCTAACCAAAGAACAATTCAAGGAGGCTATAGTGGCTTATGCTATCCATAATAGAAAAGATTTACAGTTCAATAAAAATAATAAAAAGAGGGTAAGAGTTAGGTGTATTGAAGATTATGAATGGAATGCTTATTGTGGTAAGTTTCCATATGAGGAAATTTGGCAACTTAGGACTATTATTGATGAGCATAGCTGTGGTAGACAACATATGATCAAATTGTTGAGTTCAAAATGGCAATCTAACTAGATTTCAATGGTATGATAAAGAATCCCAAGATCAGGTTAGAGGATATTTGTGGGACGAGGGCATGGGAGAATTGGAGTGTAAAAATATCTAGAACTAAGGCATACAGGGCTAGGAGGGCAATAACTTAACTTGTTGATGAAGATTTCAATGAAAAGTATCCAAGGCTATGAGACTACACTTAAGCTCTGTTGACTTCTAATCCAGGGTCCACAGTCAAGTTGGATGTGCAGTTACAGGGGGAGGATACGAAATGGTTACTTCTTAAAAGGAACATTAGAAGGATAACTACTTTCTACAATTGAGAGAGACTCAAATGATCAGATGCTTCCAATAGTCATAGGTGTAGTTGGATGTGAGAACATTGATTCATGGAGGTGGTTCTTAGAGCTACTGGCAGGGGATCTGGGTGGAACAAAGGCATGTAAGGAGTTCACTTTCATATCAGACCAGCAAAAAGTAATTTCATGAAATGTTTCATTTTAGTCCCCTATTCATATTTATTTGTTTCATTTTGGTCCCTTATTTATGTTTAAGTGTTTCACTTTGGTGCCCTATTTATGTTTAATTGTTTCATTTTAGTTTGAGATTGTAACTTATTTTACTATTTTATACTTCCAATTACTAGGGTCTAAAACATGCATTACAGGATATTATATCTGGTGTTGAGTAGAGAATCTGTATGAGACACCTCTACAATAATTTCAAGAAAAAGCATCCAAGCAAGGAATTGAAGGACATGATATGGAAGACAACCAAATATATACACACTTAGGCTTGGGAGGGACATATGCTAGAAACTAGGACTGTGAATGAAGATGCCTATAAAGAACTAATCAAGCTGCCACCTAAACATTGGAGCAAGTCCACATTTAGTTACAATGAAAAATGTGACATATTAGTCAACAACATGTCTGAAACTTTTAACTCTGTAATATTAGGTGCTAAAGGAAAGCCCATAATCATTATGATTGAGGAAATCAAAACCTATATGATGGGCAAATGGGCTAACAACAGAAAAAAAGAGACAGGGAAATGCAAAGTGTCCACGGATAATGAAGAAGGTTGATAAGGCAAAGCGGTTCACTAACATGTGGCTTGTGGAATAAGTTTTTTTATATAATTTTAGCATGTATTTCCTGATGTGGTTGCTAAATATGATATGTTGTTGTTATAGGTGGTTTGGGGACAAAATATACGAGGTTAAGTATTTGTACAGAGGATGGGATAAATTCATTGTTGATTTGGTTGGGAGAGAATGTTCATGCTGGACATCGATGCTGACTGGGATACCATGGACCCATGCAATAGCATGTATGAGAGAAGTGAATGATGAGCCACCCACTTACATCCCCCCCCCAATCTACTCAAAAGCCAAATACGCAACATGCTACAAACCAATTATCTATCCCATACTTGGACAGAACATATAGGAATCAACTGGCTGCAACAACATACTTCCCTCACCTTACAAGAGACAAGCAGGTAGACTAAAGAAGTCAAGGAAAAAGGACCAAGCTGAGATTGATGATATTCGTATGTCAAGGAAAGGCTTAACATCCAAATGCAGCATATGTGAGAAACTAGGCCACAAGAAGATCACATGTGCTTTTAAACTAATACCACAAGGCACATAAACTGAGATTCCACCACCAAACCAAACTGAGAATTTATCACATGCCCAATCCCTAAATTTGACTCCACCACCAACCTAAACATCTCAAACAGAAACCTCATCCAAAAACCCCTCTTAGACTCAGACCCAGACTCAGACCCAGAACCAGACCCAAAAAGTTCAACCCAAAGGCAAAAACATTACTGCACAAGGAGGCAAAAAATTAACACCAAGGAGGAAGAAAGATTGTTAGCTTTAAATTTAGTTGCTTCATGTTCTATTTAGATTTATGTTAGTCATATTTTGAATTTATAAAACTTTCAAGTTGCAAAATGTAAATCTATTTTGAAGGATGTTTCCGTTTGGGATGATTACCACTTTGTTATGTTAGATATGTGCCTTCCAATTTGTTTTGGATGTTTCCATTGCTAAACAATTGCAATGTTATTTGAATGAATCTGACATTATATATACCAATCAAATTTGTGTTACAACAACAATCTTTTTACTAAAATAGTTAAATTTCATTACTCAGACATAACATATACAAAATATATCCTATAACAATTCCCATACTCAGGGATGGTTCTTAACCACAACTTAAAATAAACACTAGTCTTATCTTCTCCCCTTAACAAAACCACATTAAAACCCCTACAACAATCTCTAAACCCAGGAGAGCACAAACACAACCAAGCCACTTGAGATGTTTCCGTGACTTCTTTAAAGCTTCTTGTAAAGCCATTATTTGACTCATTTGCCTCATAATCAACATATATTTCTCAGTTTCAACATCATCAGTCACCCAATAGAAGAAATTACAGCTAACATTATCCTTTCCACCCTATAAAATGATCCCTAAATTATAAATGCTAAAAAACAATCAGACCCTAAATTAGAAATGCTCGTAAACAACTAAAAATTATAGTATATTTCCCTAAAATCTTCATCCATAGTTTACAGCAATCTTCGATGTTCACATCACAACTTTTAATCTCCTAGGGTATTTCCACAAATGAGACTCGTCTTCATGCAATCACACTCCTCTGGTTCTATAGCTAAATGTTGATCCACATGAGTTTGTCATGCTGAAGGATTGGGTTAAGTTTGTATAGCAATTTTAAATTTCCCTAAACATTGAAGAAGGAGACCCTAGATCTTATATTGAAGAAGATGATAGTGACAAATGTCGTTACCTTGACTTGACAGGATGATTTAAGTGGAAAATTTTAAACCAGATAGGGGACCAAAATAAAATTAAAAAACAATAAGAAACCAACTTAACATTTTCATAAAACATAACGACTAACAAATATATTGTGAAGGTCTGTGACTCTAAAGTCTGTCCTAAACTGTTGTTTCCCAAGGTCTAGAACCTTAAGTCTGTTAGCAGACTTAGCTTGATTTAGTTGCGTTTCTGTTTCTATATAACTTCATTAGTTCATAGAGGTTGTTAGGCATTGTTTCCTATTAATATGATCCTTGGGTGATTGTACAAGGGACTGAAAAATTCTATAAAGTTAGAGTATTGGTTAACGTTGTAACCATGTGTAATCTCTTTATCATAAATCAGTTTTGCTGCTCTTCCCGTGGATGTTGGCTCATTGTGGTTGAACCATGTAAACTGTTTATGTTCTTCTTCTTCTCTCTTTATCTTTTATGTTACATGTTTAATTCTGCATTGGTATTTTAGAGTACTTTGTTTTACTCTATTTTATGTTCCAATTTTCTTTCTTTGGTTTTGCCTTTTCCTTGTGAGTTTCTTTATGTTTCTTATGATCAGATTATCCTAATTAGAACAAACATATATTTAACCAAAAAAAAATAAGAAGATAAGGTAAACCGGTGAGTGTTACATACTACGTAGTTACAAAGGTACTTTCTTTTCCTATTCAAATTTATCACACAAAGTGGATTTGAATCTTCACTTTAATCGAGACGCATCAAATATGAATCTCATCAAGACAAAAAGAAAAAAAAGAAGAGGTGCTATATATATATATAGATAATGATGACTTGTGAGAACTTCCAATTAAATGTTTAAATAAAAAATAGGGCACTTTATATAATTAATTTAAATATCATATTTTCACATATTTTTAAATTAATTATATGAAGTGCTCTATTTTTATTTAAAGATTTAATTGGAATTCTTACAAGTAATCATCATAAAATATATATATATATATATATATATATATATATATATATATATATATCAATAAACATAACCTTTATTTTCTCACAGAAAAATTTAAGTTAATTAGATCTTGCGGACTTATCAACGTTAAGAGATGCTCTTTATACCTAAAGTTAGTATTCCCCGGATATCGTCATTACTTTTTCTCCGGGAAAAAAAATTCATGACCCTTTCTTCTTTACTAATTTTCTTCTTCACCATGAGATTAGTTAGTTGTCTTTGTCTTTGGAATTGAGTTTTCTTATACACTAGACTCATGTTTTTGCATAGTCAACATCAAACAAAGCAGAAAGATGTCACTTCTTAATATCTCATTAACAAGTAAATACATCCATAAAAAAGTGTTCATAATTTCAAATCCTGCGAATTGAAGAATTATTTGAAGGTTTCATTCCTGTATTACACGTTATTTATTATATCAACATCAAATACACAATGCCTACCAAGGATGAAATAGAATAGAAGAAAAAAGAAAGAAAGAACACCCAATAGGCAAATAAAAGCTCCATATTTAAGCTCATTCATAATCATGATCCTAATTTCCCATCAAACGAGAATATCAGCGATGGTTATTCATTGTTGATAATGTATTAAATTAACCTGTTTTGCCCATAATGTGTTTAAGAAAATGTTTGATAAAAGATATTGGACTAATGTCAATGGTTACGTTTTACAACAGTTGAAAATTATCTTTTTTTTAAATAATGTAAATGATGATGTGGATTTTTTATTTTTTAAAAAATTGATAAGGTGACATAGACATTAATCAACTCAAAAGTTAACAGTCAAGCTTAACGTTTTCCTTAATTTTGCAAACCTTAAAATTTTTTAAAGGCCAAAATTGTAGGGCTTTTTTTTAAAACCCTAAACTTTAAGAGGGCTAAGTATATATTTTAGCCTTAATATTATAAAATTTGAAAGTTGTTCAATATTTATTAAATAATTTTAATTTAACGTATAATATAAATTTTAAAATATAAGTATATGTATTGCCGTAGTATTATACACTCATGGGTGCCTAATTTATTTAGAATTTGTCATACATTATGAGTGTGCTTGATAATATATTTTAATTAGATAAAAACTTATTTTACTATCTGAAATATTATTATGCAATACTTTATTTCTATCTTATATAAAACAAAGATATTTGATTAAGTAATGTTTTTTAGCTAATTTATTACTAGAAAACATCATTTTAACTAAACACTTTAATTATCAGTAAACGTTTATTGATAACAGCAATGTCTAGCTATGACCAAAGAATAACAAATATGGCTTTCCTATGGAAGTGATTTATAACTTCATTTAACGATAGAAAGAGCTTCGGCTGCCAAAGTTTATTTCATTGACCTCTCTATATTCGTCGCAACATCAGATTTTATAAAATACACGAAACATTAGTTGCTGATGTTTATAACTAATTCCCTTATTGACTTATTTAGTGACGAAATATTAAATTTAGTGACCGATTTATTCGGGTCTCTAACTTCATCCGATTGCATATTTTATCAAATATATAACATTAAATAACAAGTAAAGTGCATGCTTTTTATTATTCTTTTCACGTTCAATTATTAAGATTATTAAGGATGTGTGTTAAAGTTTTTTTAGTTTTTCTCATAATAAAATAGAAGATAAAAATAAGAATTGTTAAGATTATTAACGAGCAATAAAATAAAAATAAATTATAATTGGTAGTTGAAATCTTAAAATACTATTTAAAGTAGTATTTTAAAAATCTTTATCATTTAGCTAGATACTTTTATTAAACTTTCAGGTAGCTCAAGTATAAGGGTAGGAATACGTCACACCACCTATTAAGGCCTATAACTTATTATATTTAAGGTATAATTAAATCCAAACTATTTAATAAGTAGAATTACTATATGTTATTCTCATCGTAATTATGTTGTTTGTTTAATATAGACTCATTGGTCTAGTCCCTTTATTTTTTTCTTGGTTGTTTTAAGATTTTATGTGTGTTTTTTCTTAGTCGTTTATTAAAATGAGATGCATTTGTGTTACTTTTTCTAATAGTAGCCTTACAATAAATGTTACATTGTGCCAATCAATATACATAATTCCTAATTATGACCTAGTAAATTAATTGAAGAGAATTTAGATAAGGGTATATTGAGAAATCAAACCAAAAATATTTATGGAAATTATAACATTCAATCATTTCCTTATCTCTTGTATCTAACCTTAATTAACCTTAATAAACAACTAAGAAAAAAAATGGAGGAAGTATTTAATATATGTTTGTTGGATTTTTCATTCATTTTGATATAAATAATGTTTTTATAAAAACTGTCAAGCTAAATCAATCTTTTAAATGAGTTATGTAAAGTTTAAAAATATTAACATCTCAGATCAGATTGAAGTCTCATATTTAAGTAATTTGAATCTTAAAAAGTCTACTCATGTTAAAATATCATACTAAACATACAATAAATATATCAAATTCACAACTTTTAATTATGCAAGATTTCATTTTTTTGGGGGGTAAATTATAAGAACCACCCATCAGATTTCAAAATACTACATCCCGATCCAAAGTTATTATAAAATTGCATTCCGCCCCTTTTGTTCTAGCCTCCGTTTATGAATCAACCAAGTGCTTGACCAGAGTCATTGACCATTACATGTTCCTAAATTGACCATGGTCTTCTAAGTCATCCAAGCCAACTCCAAGAAAAGAAAAGTTCGTCCCTTTGTAATCACCCTTGCAATTTCCATAGGCCTGGTGACCTATGTTCCAAGTCAAGAGCATTTGCTTCCACATTCCAATTTTGTTTGGATCTTTTTAATTATCCTGTTCAGCCACAAAGCATGCAATCAATTAGTTCCCCTCTACTCTATGAGTGGCATGCATTTGGTATAATTTCTGATGAGATTGAAGAAAGAGCACATGATACTTGCAGATGCAGTTGGTGATTTCACAAAATCTTTGGTCTCAAACCCATTGAACGAATTTGTGGGGTTCGCCTAAGTGCACTTTGATAAACATGCATGGAAGGGTGTAGTTAGCGGTCAGGAATTTGTGTTTCGTTTGTTCCTTTTGTAGCCATCTAATGTTGATGTATACTTACTTTGGGTGACCAAAGGATTGCCTCAAAACTAATTTGGTCAGGAAATTAAGGATATGGTAAATGGGTGCACATGATGCTCGCACCAATGGCCATAAAAGACTATTTATTTATAAATATAAAACAATCTAGTCAACCTTCGTTAACTAGAGAATACACTGTTAGTATATTCTGTTACTAGAAAAGGGGTGAGATGTAACGTGGGACGGATTGGAATGTTTAGAAATTTGATGGGTGGTTTTGGTAATTTTCAATCTAAGTATATATTCCATAAGGATAATCTTGTTTAAGTCGATTCATATTATTATGGTTAATTCTTCCAACGAAAAATTTTCATTCATATTCAAACGCTTAAAGCAAATTAAATATATACAGCTTAAATTAACACTCATTTGATTTCAATTTAATAATGATATATTCACACCTTCATATATATATATATATATATATATATATATATATATATATATATATATATATAACATTCCTTAATGTTAAAAAAGTAATAAGGTGATAAATTGGATTGAAATGTATGATAGCACTCCCCTAAACATACCCACAAGATACAAATAATATATAATAAAAAAGTAATATTTTTAATATGGTTAAGAATAATATATAAAAATAATAATTCAAATTTAAATCAATATTTTAAACCAATTTCATATGCATATAAAAATCATAACTTTTTTAACTTGTTTATAAATTTAAAATATATTTTATAATATATACCCCACAAATAAAAAGGTGTTTAAAATATTATACAACCATATATTAGTTACTTTTCACTCTCTGTCACATTACATTTATATATCTATTTAACACTTCTTATTACTAGTATTTGTCACTCGTGTCTTTTCTATTTTTTTAAAATCATTTTGTGCAAAACAGCTCGCTAGCCATCGAACCTTCTAGACTGTTTCCACAGTTCCACCATACTTTGTGGGACGGGAAAATGTCACGTCTTGAGTTACAACTCTCTACCCATTTGCGGATACTAATCCTCGTGGCTGATCTTACTATCTTCATTGCAGTGGGGGATAACGGGGTCTTCAACCCTAAGTCTTTTTACTTTCCCTTAACTTTCTCTTTACATCCCTAATAAAACATAATTGAGGACGAAAACAAATAGGAACAATCAAATTAAGTTAATAGTTCTAAATTCTAACCAATATTTTTTATTTTATTCATCAATTAATAAACATTTAATACATAAAATTATTATAAACAGAATCAATGAAATAAATATCTAAAATATGAAATAATCACATCAGCAATCAACAATGTAAATGACATGTTACTTCTCTATCAACAAAATTAGGAAAAAGTTGATAAAGAAAATTTAACTAAAACTTTTTTTAAAAGATAATAGATATAAACGGATAAAAAAAATAAAACTTTAGAATCTATACACAAAAACAAAATATATGGAACTAAAATATATATTTACCCCAAAATTTTAGGGTTTTGTTTGGATGCCCTCAACAAATTGAGGGCTCCAATGCCCCTAGCCACATGTCAAATGAATTTATGTCACATGTATTAATCTGTATCAACTCAATCTATGCTATATATGTTAGCTCCTAGTCACGTGTTAACTAAATTTATGTCAAGTGTATCAATTTTTTCGCCTGGCAATCGGTCACTCGTAAATAGTTAACATATTAAAATATTTATATGTCAAAATTTAAATTAAGAAGTAAGGATGACAAAACGGGCTGGCCCGTCGGGCCCTAACCCGCCCTGCTAAAGTGAATGGGCCAAAAGTTAGGGCCCGCCCTGCCTAATAGGGGGCTGCTGGTCCGCCAAAGTTAAAATTATAATTTTTTTTAAAAATGTGTTAAATTAAGATAAAAAATTTAAAAAATAATTTTTTTAGAAAAAATTAAAGAAGATATTATTAAAAGAAATGTACAAGTATTAAGAGATGTCATTTTTTAAATTTTAGAAAATGAAAGTATATATTTTAATAAAATAAAGTATAAATTATTTAATTAGTAATATTTATAATTTTTTGTTTTGGCGGGACCTGTCAGGTAGGCCCACCCCACCAAGGTTTTGGCCCGCTAAATTGGCGGACTAGGCGGGCCGAGTTGTGGCAGGACACGAGCTAAAAAATCTTGTTTGACAGGCCAGCCCGTTGGACCTGACCCGTTTTGTCATCCCTAGTAACAAGGCTTGATCTTACAACCTATGAGAGATAAAAGAGAAGCTTCACCGCTAAGCTAGTTAACACATTTAAGAAATGTAATACAACTGTATATTGTTGTATAATATGCGTAGAATCTATATCCATTAATAAAATTTATTTGCAAAATAAATATTCCTGTCTTTTTTTGTTCATTAATTTTTATTTTTATTTTTATACTGAACAAAAAAGATAAAAGTTATTATTTTGTAGATAGATTTTATTAACAAATATATATTTTATAAATATAATATAACTATATACAGTTGCGTCATTTTTTTAAATGTGTTAAGTAGCTTAGTGGTGAAACTCTTTTTTTATCTCTCAAGTGTTGTGGAATCAATCCTTGTCACATCCAAATTTTGACCTATAAATTTACGAGTGACCAATTACTAGACACAATCATATCTCATTTTAATTATAGTTGGCAATTTGGGTGGACAAAATTTAAAAAATAAATTTATAAAAAATTAAAACTACATAATATTTTTTTACGGAACAACTACGAACATTTGTAATATTTTTTTAAAACGTTTCATAAATAGGAAGAAAAATCCTAACTAAAAGAGAAACTCTCAATAATTTTTATTTTTTTAAATATTCGGGCCGACCCGCACGCAACCCATTTTTCCAGGCTTTTTTGGGGTTAGACTTTTTTTCCTGCTTATTAATTTTAAATTTTGTTTTTAAACCCTCGCACTACATTTTTTCAGGCGGGTTCGAATCGGTCCATTTGGGCTAGCTCATTTTGTCAGCTCTAATTTGAACCATAACATTCTCAATTATATTTCAATAATCTATCTTCTTTGTTTGATATGTATTTTTATGAGAATATTTTATTCTCTTGTCAATCTTCTTAAAAATGTCAAAATATTTCTTATATCAAAAGTATCTAAAAATGCATTTCATATCAATTTAATATTTCAAAATTATGTAATTAAATTAGTCCTTGGAAAATTAAAATAACATTATAATGTGTTATTTTTATACAGGGGAGCAAAGATAGGCAAATAAACAATTTGGATTTTGGAATCATCTAAGTCACACGGTCTTTTAAAAACCAAATGGAAATGGCTTTTTCTCCTACAACAAGAGACAAAGGAGTACCGGCATGATAAATGGATTTAGAATAAATATATTTCCTCTTGAAATGTCTTAAGCAAGCGATAAAACAATGTTAAAAATAGCATAAGATATATGTAAAAACATTTGCAACTAGCTAGACTGAAAGTTTAAGAAGGGTAATCTTTGATAACATCCCTTGGTCTTCGACCTATGAATTCGTGACATCAAAGATTCCAACATTAAATATATATATTAGGGTGTAGATATAGATTGTGAACAACTTTGTTATAATGACCAAATCTTTCTTTAAGCTTATCGCGTCTTACTATGAAACCCTTGGATTTGTCTTTTCAACGTTTAACTCTATGGATAAGTTTTGATGGCTCATATGTGGGTGAAAGAAAGAATTAAAATCTCAATTGTCATGTGAACTTTGGTCAAGTTAACTGCATATAAAAACTTATCCTTTGGTTTTGAGGAATCAATTAGCTTTTGAAGTGCGATGACGGCTTAAGTTGCTCTAGTTAAGATTATCATACAAAAAGCAGGATTCTTTACACACTAAGTTGCCATTCAACTGCAATGAACCTTTGCACGGATAATAGCATGGGTATTAAATTTTTTTAAGAAAACTACGCATATTGATTACAACGACAGCTACTTCCATAGAATCTATATATAATTTGAGTATTTTATAACAAAATATAATTTCAATTACAGACAAAATCAAACATAATTAATAAATAACTAAGTCTTTTAAACACATGCCGTTAAGAATTTGAATATTACCATATGTCTAAAAAATACTTTGCTGAAAAGATAATGGTCATTTTAATTATTTTTCGTCTCAAATGAATTAATCTTTGACTAAGGAACAGCTCTAGATTAAAAAAAATATATAATTTCATTTACAGGTTTGATGTCATTGTATAGTTTACATATGCAAATGTATCTAACTTGAGTGGGGGAAAATAATGCAAGAGGATAAACGGAATATACTTCTCACCTACGCATGTATAACATATATGATCCATGCATTGGAAGGTACATGTTTCATGCATGTCTTTCTCTTTCAACCCTAAAGTTTCTTCTTGTGTTCCTAGCTCATAGTAAGATGGAAAGAAGTCAGATTTTTCGTCCGATTGGTGGCTTAACTTTAAATTATTTATTTAATTAAATAGGTCAAATGGAAATCCTTAACAAACACATGTTAATTTAAGTAATATATGTTTAATTATTCTTAAATAAGATTTCAGCTTAACCTCACAATAATGTAAATTTTCCTAAACTCAAATTCAATTTCCTTGGGTAGACAACGAGCTTGTTTGTTTAAACTTTTTTAAGAGATAAGTGTTTTTTTTTAATTTAAAAACTCTTATTTTAAATTTTTATGTGTTTGTTTAAAATTTTAAAAATAAGCAGAAACAAAAAATAAATAGATTTCTACTTATTTTAAAAAGCAACTCTCATCTACTTATTAAAAAAGTATTTTTAAAAAAAAACACTTAAAATATACTTAAATAAACGACCCAATATGTGACATCCCGGCGCTGTTGAGGGCGGGGAGTGATCGTCGAAGCATGGGCACGGACAAGGAGCGGCTCCTGGCAGGCTTCCAGCGGGGAATGTGACATCCTGGGCACTGTTGATGGCGGGGAGTGATCGCCGGTGCATAGGCACGGACAAGGAGTGGCTCCTGACGGACTTCCAGTGGGAGGGACACATGAACGAACCAAATACATACCAGAATGAGAGGGATCCAAAGACTATATATGTATGAGACTATACATTCGATGATAGCTTAAAGGAATAAATTCGTACTACTTATACCAATAAATGCATTAGCCTTTTTGGTGGCCCATCACTTAAGGACTGTGCTTAACTTGGAGTAATTCTGGGATGGGTGACCTCCTAGGAAGTTCTTGGGAAGTGTGTGATTGAGGACAAAGCATACTCGAAAGGTCTCGTGTTGGTTTGTGGGGAGACTCATTCATTCCTAAAAAGGGGTCGGGGCGTTACAGTGGTATCAGAGCCTAGCCTCTCATAGTACGGTATGATTCAGGGATGAACCAGGTGGAAGCTGGTGGGCATGTGACATCCCGGCGCTGTTAAGGGCGAGGAGTGATCGCTGGTGCATGGGCACGGACAAGGAGCGGCTCCTGGCCGGCTTCGAGCGGGGAATGTGACATCCCCGACACTGTTGAGGGCGGGGAGTGATCGTCGGTGCATAGGCACGGACAAGGAGCGGCTCCTGGTAGGCTTCTAGTGGGAGAGACACATGAACAAACTGAATACATACCAGAATGAGAGGGATCCAAAGACTGTATAGGTATGAGACTATATAGTCAAGGATAGCTTAAAGGAATGAATTCGTACTACGTATACCAACAAATGCATTAGCGTTTTCGGTGGCCCATCACTACTTGGAGTAATTCTAGGATGGGTGACCTCCTGGAAAGTTCTCAGGAAGTGTGTGATTGGGACAAAGCACACTGGAAAAGTCTCGTGTTAGTTAGAGGGGAGAGTTGTTCATTCCTGAAAAGCGGCCGGGGCGTTACACAATACCTATGTTTAAAAACAAAATTAAAAATTCCTTAAATATTTTTATAAGTATGACAAACCTATCCGTTTACCTTTACTTTTTATTGTTCATACGCGTGTATACATAATTTGTCATATTAAAAAAATTATAAAATGCGTATTTATATTGTAAAACATAATATAAATATAGTAAAATAACTTAAATGTTAAAATAATTATAATTCATAATCTAAGTTATATATTCTTAAATTTTGTTCTTATTTTAATTTTAAAATAAAATTAATATAATATATTTGTAAGTTAAATCAATTTGTTTTTAAAAGTCTATATACCGATCAAATTAATAAGATCTTATTTTTAGGAACAATACTAGTGGGGGAAAAATACGAACTCATTTAAAAAGACTTACAAACTCGAGTTTGTAAGTATTCTTAAACTCGGTTAATATAACCGAGTTTAAATGGATGGATGTGCAAGTAAGATTGGTTGGAGAATAGCAATTGGGTTGGTGGGTCTGTTCTCAGTAATCTTGGTAATTGGAGGACAAATGAGAATTTTGGTCTTTTTGGAGATGAGCATTGTTTGATAGAAAGGTCTTTAATATAGTATTTTATTTTTTGTTTCCAAGCTTTTGACATCTTTTTTTTCTTGAGCCTTAGATGGCTCTTAAGAAAGACTTTTAGAGTTAGTTCAAGAAAAGAATGTTCTTCTAATGCTAAACATTGGACACTATTAGCAAAACTGGGTGAAAATGGGGCCAGCCTCAATGAAAGCATAGGGAAAAAACACGCAGGAAAGCTAAGGAGAAAGAACTTTTGGAGGAGGAAGGAAGGAAATAAAGGGAAGAGGTTGCAAGGTTAGTGCAAGGCATTTAGTTATAATGAGTTCATACCATAATACAACAAGATATTTAATAAAGTTATTGATCCGGTCTAGATATCGACACCTGGACAAAAGTGTAATTTCATTCATCCTCGTTGTGCTATGAGTCCCGCAGGTACGCCTCCGAACTATAAACCTGTATGATGCACTCTCCTTGTACCGATATGTCTAAGTTTTTACGTTGTACACAGGAAAGCATCCACGTGACTTGACAAAAGATACAAGATACAGCCGCAGGGGCATTCACGAGAGACGTGGCTCTCCCCGCGTCGTGTGTCAGAATCGTACACTGAGCAGTGTACTATTTGTCCCCTGGCTGAACCCGTCAATTCATTCTCCATGCTCACCTATAAATAGTCCATTCTCACACTTAGAAAAGGTTACATTGTTCTTACTCTCTATACACTGTTCTATTGTTTGAGCTCTTTTAACTTGAATCCTCATTCTAGTTACTGACTTGAGCGTTGGAGAATCTTCACAGGTAACACCACCTTTCCCCTCAGTTCAACGCGAAAGCTTGGTGAGAAAAATCTCCAGGACAACAAGACCGGTTTCTCCCACTGAGACACCGAATTAGAATACCGGATACCCACTGTACTGGTGTACAAATTCTCTTATCATTGACTTTTGTGGCTGGTCCTCACTCTGGATCTTTAACCCCAGATCAGATCAATTCAGTTATTTAACATATCTAACAGAGGAAAATCACAGCACAAACCGTATCTAATAGAGTAATTTAGTTACAATGAGTTTAAATAATAGAGGAAGAACCAAATACCCGGGGAAGTCAATGCAGCAGTGTGTACGGGGAAGAAGAAGCAAATGTAGGTCCAAAGAAGACAAAGACGGGGACAAAGATGAACACGTAGATGAAGCAACCGTCCAAAGAAGAGCCAACCACAGTTGGAATCATCTAACCCTATACGCACAAAGAAGAAGAATAAAGTAGTATAACATTATGATCATTACTCTTCAAAAATCTAAATTAGTATACGTGCATTATGCTTTTTAACTCGATTACTACTATAACCAACTTTATATTTATACATTCCAACTTGGTTAAACAATATACCGAGCTTATATGTGTATCTAAATAAATAAATAAATAAGTCAGAAACCTTATGAACTCGGTTATATGTACAATCGAGTTTATATGTAGCACATTCCAACTCGGTTAAATAAGTAACTGAGTTTATATGTTTACTAAAATAAATAAATAAATAATCAAAAACCCTATAAACTCGGTTGTACTTGTAACCGAGTTTATAGCTCATTTTTAAACTCAGTTTATAATTAAGTTCATATCTTTCACTTAAAATTTCAAAAATATCACCGCATTATATATTAACACAGTTCCCTTTTAATCGAGTTAATATCCTGTGTTTATATCTAGTTTTTACACTAGTGCAAGTTCAAGCAATACATGAAACTCAAATTAGCATGGAAATAATGAATCTGATGAGTTCACTGAATTGTCATCCCAAGTTATGTAGGCCTTTTTCTTGATCTTCTTGTCATTCTTTGTTTTTTAGCAAGTGTCCTAACTAACCATATTCGAAGCATATGAGATTTGTATCTATTTTGATTCTTTTTCATGAAATTCTTGTTGTTCATGAACTTCATAAATGTCTTGATATGTAGAGGCTTAGAGCTCCATTTGTCATTTTTATCCTTGGCTGATTCCTCTTGTTCCAAGGTTTTGAATGCTTGCTTTTTCTTTTTTGTTACATTCTCCTTGGACTTCTTAAATAGTTGTAATTGTTGCTTGTATTCTTATAGTCTCCTAAACAAGGTTGCCAAGGACATACTTTCTGGATCTTTGTAGTCTTTTATTGTGGTGATAAGATTGGTTGTCATTCCTTATTCAAACATCTCAAAACATGATTTATCAAATCTTCATTGGGAAAAAAATTTCCCAATGTCAAAAGAGGAGTAACAATATGAACAAACTATGTTTGTAAATCTAAAATATTTTCACTCAGAAGCATTTCAAATAATTCCAATTTATGATTAAGTAAGTTTATGCTAGATCTTTTAACCTTACTAGTTTCTTCATGGGGTGATTAGTAGGATATCCTAAATTTCTTTAGCAGTTTTGCAATTAGTAACTCTAAAAAATTCATCATGGCCAAGAACAGAGCAAA
The DNA here is from genome assembly GCA_037962975.1 of Clitoria ternatea. Taxonomy (NCBI): domain Eukaryota; kingdom Viridiplantae; phylum Streptophyta; class Magnoliopsida; order Fabales; family Fabaceae; genus Clitoria; species Clitoria ternatea. Next base: position 98,371,106 of record CM075674.1, on the reverse strand, counting down.
TAATATTTTTACTTTCAAATTAAATTTACCGCGTCTTTTCTCTTTATCTAGCCAAAGATCCTTTGGTTTCTTAACATTTTTTTCATCAATAATATGCATAAAGGTATTAGGGCCATTTAAAATAACACTCCAAATTTCTTCATCGATTAACTCGATGAAGATTTGCATTTGAGCCTTCCAAAAATTATATCCTAGGCCATTAAAGGTTGACAGTCTATTAATAGTCACTCCCTCTCCTAACATTCCATTTGAGGCCATATCTCTTAAACCTATAAAGCTTTTTAATTAAGAGACCAAGCTTTGATACCACTTGCTAGGAAATGGCCTTAAACTTAAGAGGAGGGGTGAATTAAGTGTGGAAAATACTCATTTTTTGAAGCATTCTAAAAGAATATTTATTTTAAAAGACTATTTACCAAAAAGAAAGGAAGAAAGAATTTTTTAAAAGCACTTGAAAAGAAAAGAGATTGTAAATAGGATAAGCAAGTAAATAATAAAATAAAAAGAATAGAGTTAAGAAGAGCAAACCATAATGTATCTTGGTTTGATCACCATCACTGTGATCTAGTCTAGTTTCCTGGCCAAAGGCTTAGAATTTTTCACTACAATCAAATCGGTTATAAGGATATTTGTTTACAACTCTTGAACTACCTATCCAAAGCTTAAAGTTTCCTCATAACCCGATTACAATCCTAAGAGGATCAATTCAATCTCAAGGTATCTCTAGAAAAGACTTTCTCTCACCCAAACCAAAAACACTATTAGTCCAAGAGCACAACAAAGAAAGATTACAACTTGAATCTTATGACAAAGACTAAAGTGATTAAGAGAGAAAACCAAATCATGTATTAGATAACTGAGGAGTGGGATGAATATTTTTAAAACTTTGACACTTAATTTATAGGAAAATTTGTCACCAAATAAAGAAATAGAATATGTCTGGTTACCAAAAATAAGACAAGATACCAAAAATAAGACAAGCTTAAAAAATGAAGCTCGTTCATGAAAATTGGTTCAAACCAACCACCTCTATGATTCGAACCATGTGGTTTGAACCATTCTGGGTTAAAATGGCCTAAAACACTCGTTTTTTTGACTCTGTCCAATTTTTGGTCCAAAAAAACATTTTTAATTTCATAGGATTTGTTAACCTTATGCTTACTTTTGGACTTTGCTATCTTAACACCAATTAAACCATAAAGGGCTAGCTTTAAAACATCAACCACTTGAAGCTCTTATTAGCCATCAGATTTGAAGGTTCACACATAGACTTCTTTTTTTAGGTGCATCTTAATTAGTCCCTTGCCTTAGAAGGACAACCTTATTCTAATTTGTCTTAAGATGGTTTTAGGTTTGTCATTACTAAAGCCTGTCACACATAAGAATCATATAGATATTAAAGACCAACAAACTATGTAATTAAAGCTAAAAATGTAACAAAATTTGATGAAAGTTTCCCCTAGAAATAGGAGAAACCAAAATTTCAATTACCCTACAAAATAACTAGAAAAATTCCTAGTATAGTTTTCATTTTCAATTACATCTTGAATAAATGTCCTAAGTTTCATTTAGAATAAACTATGATTCATGTGTGTAACAGGTTTTGATAATGACAAACCTAAAGACAAGTAGACCTTACAAGGACTTAAAGAACAATAAGTGGACAAGTTTGGAACAAAAGAGTGTCCCAATCTTGAAGACTTTCCATTTGTGTCTTTTATATTGGTAAATTAGTAAAGTCTTAAGCGAGCTAAGCGAACTAACTCATTAATTAATCTTGTGCTTTAAAATAAGGTAACTTAAAATATTAATTAATAAATCAAATATGTGGATCCAAAAATAAGCCAAATGGTTCGAACCACTCAAGGGAAGCAATTCAAACCACTAGCTAGGTTGGTTTGAACCACTCATTTGTATGAGTTTTTTTTATCCAGACTTATTTTTGGTAACTGAGTATATTTTTATATTCTTATGTGGTGATCATTTTTCTATAAATTGAGAACCCAGGTTCTAGAAATAGTATCCCACTACTCAGTTATTTATACACGAGTTAGAATCCCTTACTTATTTAAGTCTTTTCTTTTGTAAGTTATGGTTTGTAATCTTCCATACTTTGTCCTCTTAGGCTAAGAGTGTTTGGATTTGGGCTAAGAGAAAACCTTAGCTAGATAAACCTCTAAGACCTAGTTGATCCTGTTAGGATAGAAATCAGATTATAAGGCAACATTAAGTTTTAGGTAAGTAGTCCAAGAGTTATAATCAAAACCATGTAATTGATTTTGATATAGTGGAAAATTCTAGGCTTTTGTGTTAGGAGATTGGACTAAATCATAGTGGTAGTGACCTAACCGGGATACATTATGGTTTCCTTATCTCTTCCCTTATTTCTTTTACTTTTTATTAAGTATATTTTTTTCCTGTTTAAATGTTTTACCTCTCCATCTTGTACAAAGTCTTTTTTAAAAGGATCCTTTTAAAATAACGTATCCTAAACACGTTTATGAAAAAGTCAAGATTTTTTTCTAGATTTAATTCACCCTCTCTTAGGTCTGAGGCCAATTTCTAACATAAATGTCCATAGTTCATATAATAAATATAATTTAATTTAATTTTCACTTAGAATAAATGTCCTAAGTTTAGCAATTAACTTATAGTAATAACTCACGCCTTCTCATTGACCTACTAATCTTCCTTATTCATCTTCGTCCTCTCCATCAGATCATAGGCCGAGGGAAAGACATCTCCCGAGTCTACAAAATATAAAAGATTCCTAATTAATAGTTCATTGATGTTACTAAGTACTAATTATTTAAAACAAAATAACACAATATTTATCATTTTTTTGTATGTGAAACTATAGAGATAGAACCCTCGATGTAGATAGAGGCACCAAGATCAATCACTCAGTTGGCCTTGTTCCTCTGACTCTTCTACTTGAAGGGCTCATCATTCCCCTACTTGACCATCCTTGGATTGATATGCAACATAAGTCATGAAGTTCGGTGGGAGCTAGCTGATAAGCATCCTCAACCTTATCGGTCACATTGTTAGTAATTTAACTTTATGTCTTGGTTTTGATAACTGAAAACCACTCTCAATTATCTTTAGGGAAATTTATGTAATACACCTGTTATGATTATTTAGAAAAATAAAAGGATCATATACTTTGTACCGACGAGATTGCTTGACTTCAGCTAAACCATATTGGTTTTCAATATTTGTTCCTTGGTCAATTATATTCTCAAACCAATCACACTTGAATAAAATAATTTTTTGGTGAGTTGTCCGGTGTATTCAACTTCAATAATATCCATCAGCACACCATAAAATTTGTCATCCAACTAGCTATTTATGCCTTTCACACAAACCCCATAGTTAGCCATTCATATTCCTTGATTCCAATTGACGATCTTAAACTTCTAGTTATTTACAAAGTAAAATGCCGTTTTGTAATACTTCTCATTGGTCCCTAAGATAGGGCAATGAGTAAAGGATCTTCAATTTGTTTTTTAGGTCTTGGATTGTAAATGAATCATACTAGACATGTGAATTAATATGTAAGTGAGAGAGAGGAATTAAATGAGTCGTAATAGATATGTAAATCTAATTAAAAATGTCTTATGTGTTATGCAAACCAAGTCGGGAAATAAGATGATATCTTATAATTTATTTGATCATTACTTATATCATTTTTCATTTCCTTTAGAAAACTCGCATATATACTGTCAAATTAAAGATGTCCAATTAAAACTAAAGGGATTTCTCATTGAAAAGAAACTGATAACACATTTACACAACTGAACAACTTGCGTCATTGAGTCAAAAACAAAGCTAGGGGGTGTTCCAACTTGCAAACCAACATTGGAATGTCTTCCTCCATCTCTACTAGTTTCTCCTTCAAATTGGTTTTGGCAATGCATCGAATGCGTATGATAGTAGTCATTGCATAAACATATGACAATTATGACTTTTCATGCCAAACAACTTAGCCTCTTTCATGTTAACACATTTGTTTAAATTCAAAGAAAACCCATTAGGAATCATCAAGCCCTTCACCTATTCATAAACAATAATCTTTTATAGTTTTGGCAAAGCATATTTAGCATGTGATACATCCGTCAACTCTAGTTCCTTTCTAGAGTAAAAGATTGGAAAATGAATTTTGTCAGTGTACTTTATCCTCTCATTGTAAAAAATATTCATGAAAAAATTTCACCTGATATATATCACGTTTATGTCATGTCTTAACAATTAGTCCCTCCAACAAGGCAACTCCATAATATACTCCTTTTGGTCTAGTTATGTTCCTCATTATAACCAATAAACTTCTTAACCTTCTTATCCCAGATGAAGAGATATTCAGATACTTTTTGTCATACTTGTTCACCTGATAATCTAGGTGGTGGTAGATGAATAACAACCTTATTCTTCACGAAAGAAGTTTTGTGTATCTTGTATGGATGATTTCACAATAGGAATTTTTTATGATAGTAAACAAAACTTTCCCATAGTTGAACACCCAGACAATATCTTATAGGCAGAAAAGTCATTCAGAGTTCACATCAAGGCATCATTCCATATGAAAGTATTCTTCAATTACACATCAAGATAATATCCCAGTATTCCATAATTCTGTTAACTTTTCTACCAATGGTTGTAGGAACACATCAAATTTTACCTTAGGATTTTTTTATTTTAGAATCAGGATCATTAGGAACATTACCTCCTTCTTCATACACATCTCAGGTGGTAGATTGTACAGAGTTTGTATTACTATGTCTTACTATATTTCTAAATGGGTTGTATTTATTCGTACATTCGTACATAACCCAAGTCGTATATTGTTTGGGTCTTTCAAAAACTCTTGGTACAAAACCATCTAAATGCTTCCATGCTTTCCCATTTGATGGATGACATTAAAGACCTTCTTCACTATAATTCTAAGCATGCCAACACATGTGTTTAGCCATGGACAATGAAACATACAAATGTTATAAGTGTGGTGTTATCGGAAAACACCACATATTCTCAACACAGTTTTCTTTACTCTCATATGTCTTGTAACGGTTTTGTAATATTCTTTCTTGTAATGAACATAATTAGTCACATTCTTGTCAGCATATTCGTTGTGGAACAACATACAACCATCAATGCAACAATTAATTTTTACATATTCTAAACCAAGGGTAGCCATAGATCTTTTTATACGATATATGTTTTTGGAATTTGGTTATCTTTAGGCATAGTCTAACACTTAAACTCAACTATATGATTAAAACACCCTTCTGATATATTGTATTCTGACTTCAAGCTCAAAGCAAGTAGAGAGGAAGACAACTTGATATGAATGTCACTTCATATAATAGAGTTTGAACTACTACCAAGACATTATAAAAATTTTAAACATCCAGGTTCAAATGCTTCTTTATGTTCTCCTCCTCATACACATATTTATCATGTTTTAAAACTTACTCGACTGAAGGTCTAACATGAGCTATCACCATCTGTTGCATGTTTTTGTAGTTCTCTCTACTATTTCCCACATCATAGTAACATTGTTACACAAGGACCACTAGGGGCAGAGACGGGAATTGCTCACCATGATTATACCAATAGTAATAATCCTTAATAAATCCCTTTTCATTTAAATGCACCATGACATCATTCGGGAAATGAAATTTCATGCATTCACCCTTTGTGTAAGAACATCGAATCTTCTGAGTTTGTTCAAAATTCAGACTGTAGTTTATCATAAATAGTATGAGGTCCAAAATTCTCGCTACAAATTTTTGTCACATAGCACTTTGAATCAAGTCGACTATACATCCACTGATGTCGGAACCTCTATTCCAACTATAGTTTTTAAACATCTAACTTTTAAGAAAATGAGTGACTCTCGTTCATAAATCACTCTGATATTTAAATTTAGAAAGACCCTATCCCATTCAGGATGAATTTGTAATCATTCACAACCTATCAACTTGTTTGCATGAAACTTGTATTTTATGGTTCATTGAAATCTGACACTATTTCGCATTGGTCTCCAAGTACATAGACATGAGCAAGGTATAAAACACCATATCCAGACATGCACTTGAAGACAATACGAGATGCTAATAATCGAATTCCAATTGAACAACATATTTTAAGTTTCATTCAAAAAGGCTAACATGTTACACCTAGTGATTACAAATTCATGAAAAACTATTTAATGAGGACACTTTAAGATTTAATATAACACAGTTAACCTTCAAGTTGTATTGAATCTTGAATGAGAAACTACTAGTTACATACTCATACTTAAAACACATACAAAATAACTCTTCTAACTTCATGAATTGAAGTTTGAACGATTAAAGGATAAGTCACTAAGATCCAAGATAGGTTATTATTATTGTTAGATTAGCTATATTATTTAGAGAAAGGTAGGTAAGTCAAATTTCTTTCCTCATTTCCTATTAATGTAGGTATAACTCTATAGTGCATACTCACAGTAAATGTTACCACATAGGGGAAATCTAAGTTGTCTCTAACTAAAATTATACAAAATTAAGGCATGTTATAAAGTTTTCCTTATAAATAGGAGAAACCAAAATTTTAAAATCTCTACAAAATAACCAATAAAGATCCCAGTATAGTTTATGATTGGAATTACATTTAGAATAATTATCCTAAGTTACCAGCCACAGTCAAACTAGATATATGTTATGACATGTACTAAGTTACCAGCTACATATCAATCATACCAATCATTACCATGAACTAATAAATTGTTTGTAATATACCAGGCATGCAATGCTTTCAACACATATTCGTATCCAATCTAAATTACAATTTATGGTACACTCTATTTTCTATATGACTTTTATAATTCATATATGACAATCACTTTCAAAACATAAAAACACTTCTCTAAACTACAAGGAAGTTCATCAAATTCCAAATAACAACACAAATTCTTCTAAACTTTGAAAGATGTAAAACTAAAAATGCAATTTCACACAAACTACTCTGTATACTTCCATATGTCAAGAAAGATAACTATATTGGTCCATAAAACATCTACTCACACTTTAATTACCTACCAGTTAGTCATTCTACATGAAAATACAGTAATCACTAGTTTTGAGGACTTGCCTCTCAGGAGTAGTAGAGAGAACATCGGTAAGGGGGAGTGAAGGATTAGAGATGCCAATGGAACACCATAGAAACAAACATGCACCAAATTATCAAGTAGATACTAAAGTAAAATTTGTATTTGCATGTGATAACAGGTTTTGATAATGACAATGGAAACAAGCAATGGGAAGTCTTCAAAGAATCAAAAACAATTAGTGATTTCATATGAAAGAAGAAAATAGTCTCACAAAGGTTCAAGAGATGAAGAAATCAATGAATCAAACAAAAGGAAAGCAACCATGCATCATTAGATTCAAATGGATGACCAACAGGCATGAGAAAATGTCAAAATGAAGAGCATGAATCGATTCAAGCACGAGTGAATCGATTCACAGCCCTGGAAGTCATAAAAATGAGAAACAGAATGGGTTGAATCGATTCACCATGACCCTGAATCGATTCACAGCCCTGGAAGTCACTAAGATTGCAAACAGTATGTCCTGAATCGATTCACAAGGACCCTGAATCGATTCACACGATGCTGACAGTCCAGGAACCCCAAACAGAATGCTCTGAATCGATTCAACAAAGCTCGAATCGATTCACACGAACCTGAAACTTAAATCTGCACACATCAGAATGCTTCGAATCGATTCAAGGCACTATGAATCGATTCGAGAAGTGGGAAACACCACTAAAAGAACAGATTTAAGTGGGAAACATGGATCCAATCTTTTAATACGCAGAGACAAGCTGGAGCCATCATCTTGCAACGGCTAGGAACCCTCAACACTGCATAAATGAGTCTATATAATGAAGAGGAACAAAAGCACAAAAAGAGGAACCAAGAAGCTACAATCTTTGCTTTCTATTGTGCTTTGTAAGCCTATTTCTTGCATCTTATACTTCACTTGTATATCCTCTCATCTTGAGAGTTAGAACTTGGGAGAGCTTTTCATTTGTATATTTGCTCTATTGAGAGAGTGTATTGATTGTAAACACAAACTCTAAACACACAAAGTTATTCACTCTAGGTTGAGTGGTTGTTCACTCTAGGATTGAGTGGTTACAAAGGTTGTGGACTCAACCTTTGGGATATTGTGAGATTGAGAGATTGGGTGGGTTGCCCTTGTACTTGTGAGGATTGGGTTCTTGAGTGTGGGACACTAGGAAGCCGCAATTGCTCAAAGTTGTATCTCTAGTCTACAATAGTGGAAAATCCTCTAAGTGGGTTGCTTAGAGGCGAGACGTACACCGGATTGGGTGGAACTCGTTACATCGGTTTGCAAGCTTCTCTTCCTTACTCTTTTACTTCCATATATTGCATATTTGCTGATTGGTATTGTTTGGTTAACAAGAACACTCTTGAACTTGCTTAATTTGCTTTATCTTAGATATTGCACACCAAGTGTTTGCTAAATTGCTTCAACAATACTTACCTCTTGTAGTGCATTGCATATCTTTGTCACTTGCTTTCACTTGCACAATCTCATAAATTTGGTTATAGAAATCAATTTCAAAGGCATTCCAAGCAAAAGTTTTATAACTCAATTCACCCCCCCCTCTTGAGTATTGAGGCCACTTGAACAACAAGTGGTATCAGAGCTTGACTCTTGGTAGATCAAGCTTAACAGCTTCAAGAGATTAAATGGCCTTAAGTTCTCAAAATGTTTTTCCCGAGGGTGGTGCGATAAATAGACCTCCCGCTTTCAATGGGGAAGGGTATGCCTTTTGGAAAGAGAGAATGAAAATCTTCATTCAATCAATTGACTTGAGAATATGGAATGCCATTAAAAATGGTCCCTATATACCAATGCATACCATAGATAGCAAGAATGTTGAAAAACCCATAGATGAATGGACTAGCGAGGAAGAAAAGAAAGTCCAATATGGCTACAAGGCCAAAAATCTCATTACAATGGCTTTAGGACAAGACGAATTTTTTAGAATAATGACATGCCAAACCGCTAAAGAAATGTGGGATACTCTTCAAGTAACCCATGAAGGTACTAATGATGTAAAGGACTCAAAGATTAGTACTCTTACTAGCCAATATGAATGCTTTAGGATAAATTCAGGAGAATCTATTGTTGATATGCAGAAAAGGTTTACACTCATTATTAACCATCTTATTACTCTTGGCAAAGTGTACACTAACAAAGAGCTTGTGCACAAAATTTTGAAAAGTCTCAGCAGGGAATGGCAACCTCTTATCACAGCAATAAAACAATCTCCTAGCATCAATGAAATGTCTCTTGCAACACTCTTTGGAAAATTGCAAGAACAAGAGCAAGAACTTAAAGCATTGAAGCTAGCCGAGGAAGAGGAGAAATCCACCAAGAAGAAAGGGCTAGCCCTCAAAGCCACCTCCATGCATGAGGAAGAATCATGCAGTGACTTAGATGAAGAAGAAGAATTTGGGCTGTTCGTAAAAAGATTTGGAAGATTCATGAAGAACAAAAAGTTCCAAAAGAACTTTAAGCCCCAAGGTAAGAAATCTACCTCTAATGAAACTTCATCTTCACCAAGCTGTTTTGAATGTGGCAAGGAGGGACACTTCAAAGCCGATTGTCCAAACCTCAAAAAGAAGGGCAAGGACAAACAAAGAAGAAGAAGAGCCTATATTGCTTGGGATGAGAACGATGTGAGCAGCTCCGACGACTCGGAAGATGAGCAAGCCAATCTTTGCTTAATGGCAAATCATCAAGAAGAAGAAAATGAGGTAAATCTTCTTGACTTAGATAAAAATGAGCTGTTAGATGCATTTGAGGAATTATATGATAAGTTTACAAAAATCTCTAGTAAACTCAAAGCATCTAGGAAAACTAGTGATACTCTTGAATTGCATCTCATGGAAGCATGTAAAGAAAATGAGAGCTTAAAAGAAGAACTAGAGAAAGTTCAAACATGCTCTAGGGATAAACCTTGTGATTTTGCAAAGAAGTGCATAGTGTTAGAAACCAAGGTTGAAGACCTAAATAGGACACTAGAGAAATTCACAAATGGAAGAGATAATTTGAATATCCTACTTGGGCAACAAAAATGCATGTTTAGTAAAACCGGTCTAGGATATGACCAAGAACATAGTAATCATAAAATGGAGAAGCACTACAAAAACTTCTTTGCACCACCAAGCAAGTCCTCCTCACCTTTTATGAAATGCAATCATTGTGGCACCAAAGGACATAGTGCATATAAGTGTAGTGTTAGGAAACTAGGACCAAAGGTCTTAAGAAAGGTGTGGGTTCCCAAAGGAACGTTCCCACAAGCTAACCTTAAAGGACCCAACATAAAATAGGTACCTAGTTCTCTAAAATGATTTTGTTTTGCAGGTATGCTTCAAGGCAAGCAACACCCATTGGTACTTGGATAGCGGGTGTTCGAAGCATATGACGGGAGATATAACCAAATTTACGTCATTCACTCCCAAACGAAAAGGAAGCGTCACCTATGGAGACAACACTAAGGGAAGAATCCTAGGCATTGGAAATATTGGTAAGAACTCTTCCACCTCCATAAGTGATGTATTGTATGTTGAAGGCCTCAAACATAATTTACTTAGTATAAGTCAATTATGTGACAAAGGATATAGAGTCTTATTTGAATCAAATTGTTGCATAATTGAGCATAAGACTAATAAGGAAATCAAGTTTGTAGGCCAAAGAATTGATAATATTTACATGATTGATATGGATAGTTTGTCTACAAATGATGAACAATGCTTCATTTCAAAAGAGGATGAAACATGGCTATGGCATAGAAGAATAGCTCATATACATGTAGACCACTTGAACAAACTTGTTTCTAAAGATTTAGTAATTGGTCTACCAAAGCTTAAATTTGAAAATAGATTTTGTGATGCATGTCAAAAGGGAAAACAAGTAAAGGCATCTTTTCAATCCAAAAATATTGTTTCTACTCAAAGGCCTTTACAACTTTTGCACATGGATTTATTTGGACCATCCAAAATCAAAAGCTTTGGAGGTAATTACTATGGTCTAGTAATAGTAGATGACTATTCAAGATATACATGGACACTGTTTCTTGCTCATAAAAATGAAGCTTATCATGCATTCAAGAAACTTGCAAAGATTATCCAAAATGAGCAAAACTCAAAAATTGCATCCATTAGAACCGATCATGGGGGAGAATTTGAAAATCAATCTTTTGAAAAGTTTTGCGAAAAACATGGTATTAATCACAACTTTTCAGCTCCTAGAACTCCACAACAAAATGGAGTAGTTGAAAGAAAGAATAGATCTTTAGTGGAGCTCGCTAGAACCATGCTAAATGAAAACAATATTGCGAAACATTTTTGGGCCGATGCGGTAAACACCGCATGTTATGTTATGAATAGATGTTTGATAAGGCCTATTTTAAAGAAAACCCCCTATGAGCTTTACAAAGGTAGAAAACCCAACATTGCATACTTTCATATCTTTGGATGTAAATGTTTTGTGCTCAACAATGGAAAGGATAATCTAGGGAAGTTTGATGCAAAATCTGATGAGGCAATCTTCCTAGGATATTCTCAATCAAGTAAATGTTATAGAATTTTCAACAAACAAATAAATACCATTGAGGAATCTATTCATGTCAAATTTGATGAAAATAGCCATAACCCTCCGAGAAAGGAAGATGTTGATGATCTTGTAGGTACCTCTCAAGAAATGAACTTACAAGACAAAGAAGAAGAAGTCAACAATGATGGAGGTGCAACACAAATTGAGAGACAACAAGATTGGGTAACTTTGAAGGATCATCCCTTGGACAAGATCATTGGAGAAATAACCAAAGGGGTAAGTACTCGAAACGCCATTAGAAATGCATGCAATCACTTGGCTTTTGTATCCCAAATAGAACCCAAAAATATTGATGAAGCCATTATTGATGAACATTGGATGTTGGCCATGCAAGAAGAGTTAAACCAATTTGAAAGAAATGAAGTTTGGGAACTTGTGCCAAGACCCAATGATCATCTAATAATAGGCACCAAATGGGTTTTTAGAAATAAGTTAGATGAAAACGGTATAATAACTAGGAACAAAGCTAGACTAGTTGCAAAGGGATACAACCAAGAAGAAGGAATAGACTATGAAGAAACATATGCTCCCGTAGCTAGGTTAGAAGCCATTAGATTATTGCTAGCTTTTGCATGTTGTATGGATTTCAAACTGTATCAAATGGATGTCAAAAGTGCGTTCTTAAACGGCTACATTCAAGAAGAAGTTTATGTAGATCAACCTCCCGGTTTTGAAAATCATATATCTCCAAATCATGTCTTCAAATTGAGAAAAGCCTTATATGGTTTGAAGCAAGCTCCAAGAGCTTGGTATGAAAGATTAAGCAAATTCCTTTTAGAACACAACTTTGAAAGAGGAAAGGTTGATACTACATTGTTTATAAAACGCAAACACAATGACATCCTCTTGGTACAAATTTATGTAGATGACATAATATTTGGTGCTACTAATGAAAATCTTTGTCAAGAATTTGCCAAGATTATGCAGAAAGAGTTTGAAATGTCCTTGATGGGAGAACTCACCTTCTTCCTCGGACTACAAATAAAACAAGCCATTGATGGAACGTTCATTAGCCAAACCAAATACTGCAAGGAACTACTTAAAAGGTTTGGAATGGACAAGGCAAACGAGATAGCTACACCTATGAGCACATCCTGCTATCTAGACAAAGATGAAAAGGGTAAGGACATTGAAATCACCAAATATCGAGGTATGATTGGATCCTTACTGTATTTAACTGCGAGTAGACCTGATATTATGTTTGCGGTATGCATGTGTGCTAGATATCAAGCATGTCCTAAAGAATCACATTTGACTGCCGTAAAGAGAATTTTGAAATATCTTGTGGGTACTCAAAATGTTGGTTTATGGTATCCCAAAGGCGTTGAATGTAATCTTTTAGGATATTCTGATTCCGACTTTGCGGGGTGTAAGCTTGATAGAAAAAGCACTAGTGGTACATGCCATTTGCTTGGTAGTTCCCTTGTTTCTTGGCATAGCAAGAAACAAGCAAGTGTTGCATTGTCAACAGCTGAGGCAGAATATGTAGCAGCTGGTAGTTGTTGTGCTCAAATTCTTTGGATGAGACAACAACTTCTTGATTTTGGTATTTCCTTGAACAAAGTCCCCATTAAATGTGATAACACTAGTGCCATTAATATCTCGAAAAATCCAGTAATGCACTCTAGGACCAAACACATTGAGATTAGGCATCACTTTATTAGAGATCATGTGTTAAAAGGGGATTGTGTGCTTGAACATGTTGAAACCTCTAGGCAACTAGCAGATATTTTCACAAAACCCTTGGCTAGAGAGCAATTTATTTACATTAGAAGAGAATTGGGTATTCTTGATATGACAAATTGTATTTAAGTGATCACTTCATCTTGTGTATTGATTGCATGACACCTTTACTAGTGATTAATGCAAAAGAACCCCATGGAAATGGAGATTTAATGATCCTATATGGAATTCCTCATGCCTTGAATATATTGGAATGGAAAGAAATGAATTTTGAGTGAAACAGCCCTTCGAATCGATTCAGCACCCCTCGAATCGATTCACAGACCTGTTGGTTCAAAAATCCTCAAAACAGTATCGTTCGAATCGATTCACACTCCCCTTGAATCGATTCAAACACCTGATGGTCCATATTCCCTCAAACAGAGAGGTTCGAATCGATTCACAGCATACTCGAATCGATTCACGTGTCTGATCCTTTCATTTCTCTCAAATCAGTAACGTTCGAATCGATTCACAGCATTCCTCGAATCGATTCACGCCTCAGTTACTGCATATTCACGCTGATTAATTCACACACTCCCTCATTTAACTCATCCACTATCTCCCACTCTCTCTTCTCAAAATCCTCAACTTCTAATCTCTTCAACTTCTTCTCCAAACCTTCCACTCAAATCCTTCATCTTCCATGGCTTCCTCCTCTCAACCTCGCAAGAAACAACGTGCAAACACCGCTGCAGCCTCCATGCCTCAACACTCTGATTTATCTAGATTATTCACTACCCAAAAGGATCTTGATAGGTACCAATCTTCATTCTCTGAGAAACATCTCATTTCTCCCAATTGGCTTGATCTCCCATTCTTTGAAGCATCTGGACTTCCTCTACTCACCACCTTACATCAACAAGAGCTAGTTGGCTTCATGGCTCTTGAGGAAGTAGCAATCTACCCCGAACTCATTCGTGTATTCTACTCTACTTTACGTCTTCAAGATGCTCGCTATATTGCCCGAGTGAAAGGTAAGACTATCATTCTTGATAATGAGGTAATGAATCAAGTTGGCTTACTCCCTCTTAGCAACGCTTCCTTCCATGGCAAAGAACCTCCTCTTGCATGGAATTATAATCCGTTGGAGGCAAGAGCTTTCTTTAATCTTGCAGGTCCCTCGAGCACGGTTGGCACCTTAAGTCTCCATCACCGCCTCTTGCACTTTGTCCTTGTCAAAATTCTCCTCCCCTCCGGTGGAAATTATGCAAGGCTAAATGAGGCCCAAATCTTGCTGCTCTGGGCAATTGTCAATGAGAAAGACATAAATTGGATTGACTTGGTTAGGCATCACATGGTTGAAGCCCAAAACCTCGCCCATCTTCCATATGCCATACTCATTACCAAATTGCTCCACCATTTTAAAGTGGACTTGAAAAATGAGATCAAGGAAGTGGTCGGTCCCAAGGCACCTATTGGCAAATCTCATCTCACTAAGATGAATATTGTGGAATACCAAGGCAGGTGGCAATTTCTTAGGCGTCCCCGACATGAAGTTGAAGATGACGCTCCTCCTCCTCCTCCTCCTTCTCCACCCACTGCTACTGATGATCTTTTCGCAAGACTCACTGCTCACCTGGACCAGCGCCTCAACTCCATGGAAGCAAACATCCACACTCGACTGGACAGGATTGAAGCCAACATGGAAGAGCGATACACGGAGCTTGCCACCCAGATATCCAGCATTCACTTCCCACATCCATGACTGATCTTTACTCTTCTTTATTACCTTTATTTTTCACATTCAGACTTGGTTGTTTACTTTGGTTTTTGTTTTGGTCAATTATTTGCACAACTATCTTCTCTTAGTTTCTTACTTTACTATGTCGGTTGAACAATTACCTCGTTTGGTTAATTATTTTTGGTTTATCTCAATTGCATTTGCCTGTGATTACTACTCGATTTACTGCGTACCTCCAACTTTTGTTTTTGATAATGACAAAGGGGGAGAGATGGAGAGATAGAGAGCTACACGTGCGATACATGTGCGATATGATATATTTACGATATATGCGAATATGATACATATATATGAATGTGATACAGGTGTGACATTATTTCAACGCTTGAGATCATTTGATGGTTTTATTGAAAAACAAAGGGGGAGACCTACTTTCTTAAAAGAAATAATTGCTTAAAACAAACAGAGACATTAGTTTTCATGACTTGTTATTGGCTAATAAACACCCCAAGAGATGGCCATTGGTTGTCATCATCAAAAAGGGGGAGAATGTATTTGCATGTGATAACAGGTTTTGATAATGACAATGGAAACAAGCAATGGGAAGTCTTCAAAGAATCAAAAACAATTAGTGATTTCATATGAAAGAAGAAAATAGTCTCACAAAGGTTCAAGAGATGAAGAAATCAATGAATCAAACAAAAGGAAAGCAACCATGCATCATTAGATTCAAATGGATGACCAACAGGCATGAGAAAATGTCAAAATGAAGAGCATGAATCGATTCAAGCACGAGTGAATCGATTCACAGCCCTGGAAGTCATAAAAATGAGAAACAGAATGGGTTGAATCGATTCACCATGACCCTGAATCGATTCACAGCCCTGGAAGTCACTAAGATTGCAAACAGTATGTCCTGAATCGATTCACAAGGACCCTGAATCGATTCACACGATGCTGACAGTCCAGGAACCCCAAACAGAATGCTCTGAATCGATTCAACAAAGCTCGAATCGATTCACACGAACCTGAAACTTAAATCTGCACACATCAGAATGCTTCGAATCGATTCAAGGCACTATGAATCGATTCGAGAAGTGGGAAACACCACTAAAAGAACAGATTTAAGTGGGAAACATGGATCCAATCTTTTAATACGCAGAGACAAGCTGGAGCCATCATCTTGCAACGGCTAGGAACCCTCAACACTGCATAAATGAGTCTATATAATGAAGAGGAACAAAAGCACAAAAAGAGGAACCAAGAAGCTACAATCTTTGTTTTCTATTGTGCTTTGTAAGCCTATTTCTTGCATCTTATACTTCACTTGTATATCCTCTCATCTTGAGAGTTAGAACTTGGGAGAGCTTTTCATTTGTATATTTGCTCTATTGAGAGAGTGTATTGATTGTAAACACAAACTCCAAACACACAAAGTTATTCACTCTAGGTTGAGTGGTTGTTCACTCTAGGATTGAGTGGTTACAAAGGTTGTGGACTCAACCTTTGGGATATTGTGAGATTGAGAGATTGGGTGGGTTGCCCTTGTACTTGTGAGGATTGGGTTCTTGAGTGTGGGACACTAGGAAGCCGCAATTGCTCAAAGTTGTATCTCTAGTCTACAATAGTGGAAAATCCTCTAAGTGGGTTGCTTAGAGGCGAGACGTACACCGGATTGGGTGGAACTCGTTACATCGGTTTGCAAGCTTCTCTTCCTTACTCTTTTACTTCCATATATTGCATATTTGCTGATTGGTATTGTTTGGTTAACAAGAACACTCTTGAACTTGCTTAATTTGCTTTATCTTAGATATTGCACACCAAGTGTTTGCTAAATTGCTTCAACAATACTTACCTCTTGTAGTGCATTGCATATCTTTGTCACTTGCTTTCACTTGCACAATCTCATAAATTTGGTTATAGAAATCAATTTCAAAGGCATTCCAAGCAAAAGTTTTATAACTCAATTCACCCCCCCTCTTGAGTATTGAGGCCACTTGAACAACAAAATTTGTATGCTAATTATGTATAGAAAGAATCAAATGCATCATACAAAGTCCCTCACCACTCTTACACTCACATATTGATACTCACACAACATGATACAAATTCAGACTCAATCACTCCCTTTATACATGCATTTAGAATTGGTGAATAGTTTTCATGGTTCTTATTAATTTGGACTTAGAAGTTTTACATCCCCTTTTAGAGTTTAGCTTAAACTAACAAATCACACTTTGCTTTGAGCAATATATTAGTAGCTAAAAAGGAAGAAACAAGATAGAAAAAAACAAAAACAAAACACCTTACTGGGTCATAAGTAAGAATGCTATAACTATCTTGTAAATCCTATACCTTAAACTTTATTTTAAAAAGACAACGAATTATTTTTTACAAAAAACCTAATATGGCACCAAACAAGTACATTCTTGCAAACAACACAAAGAAGGCATTATTATGTATTTATGAATGAATACACATTAGTTTTGGAAATAGAAAACTTACAACCTTGAAGATTTAGCAACCCACATATTTATTCATTGAATTATTTTTAACGTCGGTCATCCTACTTCCCCCAGTATCTGTGTTGGTCGGGTGTTCAATGGCGCATAATTGTTCAAAGCAGCAACACATCTCTCCTGCTGCTTGGGCAGTGGGTCCCTAAATCTTTCCCTCTAAAAAGGTCTCTCTGGCCTAGCCTTATTTTTCTCCCTTGGCGGATACGATGTCGGAGGGGCCGGTCTTGCTCTCGCCGCTGTGGCCTTGAAGTGCATCTCGATTCCAACATATTTTGATGCCTTCCTTCGAAATTCCTTGAAAGAGGCTGATGGGCTCTTAGCCAAGATAGAGCGAAGGCAGATTTACGTTGTAAAGCCTTATGATGATGTGCAATTGGATCGCTTCAGCAAAATTGGGGACCATCGCCGCTTCCTTATAAAATCTCTTCAGAATATCCTTCAGAGATTCATTCTTTCCTTGCCTTATCTGGGCGAGGGTGTGTGATGTCTTGGGCACATCCCTTAAAATAACGATGTGCTACCCAAAAGCCACTGCCATGTCTTCCCAGGAGTCAATCGACCCCGATGGCAGTCCCTTGAACCAACTTAAAGCCTCCCTAATCAATATGCAAGGGAACATATGGCACATGACATCTTCCTTGACTTCTAAGAACATCATCTTATAAGCATAGGCATCCAGCTGTTTACTCTAATCAATTTCTCCCGAATACTTCCCTATAAAAAGGGGTTACATTGTTTGCAAGTTCCTTGGGATAGGCATGCTCATCAATCTTCGAGAGAATGAGACATTGAGTCTGTAATCTCTTGTCATCCCTACGACTAGATCCTTTCTTCTAAGCCTCGTCTGGTCACCAAAATCTTGAGACTGCTTCATCTCTTAGTACGTGGAGATTTTGGAGTATTGGACAAGCTCAGATTTCTCTCTCCTGGACTTCTCATGCATCTCCTCTTCCTGGAGAACAACCTTTTCCTCCACTTGCCTACAATCACGCCTTAAGTCAGCTAACTCCTCCCTGAGTTGCTGATAATATCATCACGAGGGTCTGGAGCCCCCACGACCACCATTCTTCTAGAACTCATTCCAGGGAAGTCAAAGACTAAACACCTATTCTCCAAGCGAGTAATGTCCTCAACATGCCCCTTCGAAGGAACTCTCATAATGCCTTCCATAGGTACTTGTGAACTTTTACAAAAAATAGGAATCAATTTAACATGTCTTACTAGGCGTGCCAATGAACTGGTCGGAACCAGAGTCGAGGATCCGGTGTAGGACCAGCCCTAGATATTCTTCTTTGTGGATATTTATACACTGGTCCAATAGGGATCCGGTATTGTAACCCCTATTCCACTAGGGAAATAGAGGACTTGGAGTCCTTGAGATCCAACACACCAAACTCTCGCGTTGGGGGCGAAAGGTGGTGCCACTTGCAAAGGCACTTGATGCTCAAGTCGGTAAGCAGATTAGAAAACAATGCTCGAGCATAAGTCAGAGAATAAAAAAATACATACTGTTGTTGTGAAATCTTTGGTATTTATATGTATGCAAGGAACATAAAAGTCTTTTAGGGTTAGGGGACATTTCGTACCATGTGTCAGTACGACTCTACAAAAAGCTGACACACGACGCGGGCGCCTTCGCGTTTCTAACTAATGTTTCCCCTAACGGTTGTACCTTGTACTATTTGTCGAATGTGTAGGTTACTTTCCGATTTGCCTCAGTGATGACCTAGATTACCGGTGTAGAGAGAATGACTCATCTGGTAGAGAGTTTGAGGTTTTCACCTGGAACACTGGTATATAAATGAAATTAGGCAAAATTACTTTTCTGACCTTGGATCGGTATCTAGACCAGATCAGATATTATGGTGAAGTGTGTTAAACCCTAAATACTGTTGGGTCTTTTAATTGTAAGCGCATCAATCGTTTATAGTTTTCAAATTTAGATATCGTTCCACTGAGATTGAAAGTTCCAGTAATTCACAATAATTTCTATTTACTATGGAAAATTTATCAAAACTTATTAACAAAAGAATGATTTATAAACAATTTATACAATATTCATAGAATTTGATGATTGATTTGTTCATGTGGTACAAAGATGGTAAAGATAAAATCTATCTAAAAAGTTGAGATGTACTTCAGAATAATTCAGATACTTGAAGTAAAAACACAGATTGACAAATTATGTTAGAATTAGGATCCTCGCACTAAAATATAATGAAATGATTGTAAACATACATATTTAATTATCAAGTTCATGTCATTGTAGCTTAAAATCATTATAACCGATCTCTCGTGATATAAATTTTAAGTAGTTACCATAAAGTCTGATCCCTCGTGATCTTTCTCAGTAAAAACTTGCATTAAGTCCTGGCCTTATGGCAATAATAATCACCAACTCTATCCCTAGTAATTGGCATATTAAGGGTATGTCAACTTTTACTTTTATTAAAACAAATTTTAATTTGGCATGAATAACCATTCTCCCGTTTGACATTCATACTAATAAAATAAGTTTCAATATGCATGAAAATCATTCTACTGTTTGATGTTCATACTAATAAAAGACTGAAATACTAACATGGTACTTGAATCATAAACATGCAGAGGTTATAATCACATTATCATATAATAGATTGATTCACCAAATTCCAACATAAACAATCTAGTTACACATGGTAAAAGTAAAAACAACACTTATAGAGGTTAACATTATAAAGACTTGAAAACACTTTATGATACAAGAGCTCACAATACTACACAACACTCTTAAATATCTAGAAATCACTCTAGACTTACAAACTCACAAAAGAACACTCAAAACTCGAGAGAAAGGAAGGAAGTTCTAAAACTCAGAGCTGAATTGTTTCCTTCAATGTCTTGGAAGTGGCCTATTTATAGGGCTGAGCAAGGGTCCTGACGCGTAGCGTCATCCTGGCGTATAGCGTCGGGTTCCTGACTCAGCCCCTATTAAACGCACATGATTAAGGCCATTACTGATATTAATTAATTAAAATCATCAGCAGACATTGGGCCAATTGTCTCCCACTGTGTTTTGGCATCTGGTGTGAGTGGGATTGCCATTATTTGGTCACTAGGCAGAGTGCTTGGCCACCTGGAAGTGGAGTCCACGTAGCTTCTGACGCTACGCGTGGCTTTGACGTGTAGCGTCAACATCAAAAATTCCCACGTCAGCTTTCCAAATCTTCAATTTTCTCTTAAATTTCTTTAATTTTTCATTGCAAAACTAGAGAAAATTGATAAAGGCAAATAATTTTCAATAACTTCCATTTATTACAATTAAAACCTAAATTTCTTAGAAATTAAACTAATTTTTATTATTTTTTACAAAATTTTATTAAGAAATTTATTATAAATTTAAGGACTAATAAAGTGAAAAGTATAAAAGCTAAAATAAGTATAAACAAAAGAATCAGGATTAGGTTTCACTATCCCCTATTTCATATGTCTATGCATAAATATCAAGATAATGTGGCATAAAGGTATCTAAACTTAACCCCTCGACAAATATATTCTAAGGTACTTTCCCCAAACATCAATCCATAAACTATTTGGTGAAAGTTATTGCATTTCTCTGACTTAGTCGTAAGAAACCAATACATTACACCTTATCCCTAGGCACATAACTCATTGGGTAACCCAGTATATTTCTCATATACAAAGCATTTCTCGATGGCAAACCAAAATGTAATATCTTGTAATCTTCTCCCATTCAAAACAAAATAAAGTATAGGAAAGAGCCATTAACATTTATACAAATCAATAAATAATATAAAATATTCAATACATAGCTAAAGAGAAAATGAGCTACACCCAAACCCAATAAAAAGAAGGTATATCTATACATTTTCATGAGAGCTGCCAAAAATCAAAGAAATACAAAAAGATCCATGAAAATCAAGATAGAAGAAAAGAAAACCAGAAGAAATCCTTTATCGTCAAGCCTACCCACGGTGATAGAGTAGTTCCGCACAATGTCCATACCCTCCCATGGTCTAAATATGAAGGAGAAAGGTGTTGGCTGTCAATCAGGCATCTCGGAGCCTATTCTGACACTAGGGCATATTAGTTGCCAATTTTAGCTCCCTTTCTTAATAAATTTGACCTTTAATTTGAAACTAAAACACTAAATTGCTGCAATTTGATGTCCTTTTTTTTTACTAATTTAAAGCACCACTATAATTATCAAATAATTGATAATTTGGACTCTTTTGGTAAGTTTTGGGTAAAGAAAGGAACTGGAAATGAAGTTTTAAAGATTACTCAAGAAGGCCAATAACTCGAGCGGCCAGTCTAAGGCTATATAGTGGTTGGTTCAAAATTTTGCCAAAGCGCTCAAGTGGTAGGTTTAGAAGACCTGTACAGTAAGGCTGACTTAAAACCCTAAAATAGATTTTTGAAGGAATCCTTTAGATTATAGGAGAGCTTATGGGACGTTTTAGAAGACTTGGAAGCCATTAAAGGACCTTGAAGATGAGTTCTTCTATGGTTTCTTTCCTTTTTGTACATTGATATTGTTAGGGTTAGCCTTCATGGAAATGAGTAGGTAAACCTTTTTTTGTTGGGACTGGATAAACTCATTTCTATTTCTGACTTTGTATTGAATTTTTATGTCTATTTAAGTATTAATATCATGTTTGCATTTCATTTCTCATTGCATATTACTTATTTCTATTTAGAAGAATGTTATTTGTGTGTGTTTCAATTACTGAATGAGTTTTATGAATGAAATGCTCATTAGATTTTTCTTCTAGGGATAAAGTTCATTCTAGTGGTTGTTAAAGTCTTTTCTTAATGTAAATCTTAGAATTGAATTATCAAAAGATTGAGATTTGATGTTAAGGTTTAAAACTTATTCACTTTGGGATTAAGTTTAGTGACTTTTAGGCCACATTAACTTGCTTTAATGCATAACTATACATAATAGGATCTTAAAGAAGTAAATAGAATAGAGAAGTCTAAAGGCCTTTTGTTAACTGCTATCCTAGTTTTATCACTTTTCGCTTAAGGAACCAATTAATTTCCAAACTTATAAACAAAACCTTGAACATAATGTATATGTATTTATTGTGATTGACAAGAAATTCTTATGTTATTACTAAATATCATGCAAGTACTTATGGATATGATACTTAATACTTATCAAAACTACTACAAATTTAGTATACTTGTTAAAGAACCAATAGAGTCCCGCCCAAAAATTTTCCTCTTGGGCAAAAATGTTAGCTTTTGTTGAAAACTCCATTTCATGCATTTTTATGTATATCCAAGTCTTTCAACCTCTAAAAAAAGATCTGATTATTCCAAATGAAGAAATATATATATCTTGAACCTTCATGAAAGTTATAGCCCGATCCAATGATGAATGAAGTGGAAGTCAAGGATTTACAGTTACTGGTTTGAAGTTGAGTGAAAATGAAGCTCTATCTCTTTATCTTTTCTTTTCTCTCCCAAGGCCTTTTAAACCTATCAAACCACATAAAAAAATAGTCCATAAACTAAACATAATGGTAATGGTTCAATTAATCACAATGAAGACTAATTTATTAATTAAATGAACAATTATACACTAATTTAAAAGTAAATTTTTACATGAAAAATAACCTAAAATAAGCATCTAACAAAGATCCAGGTTGGACTCTTAGACTTATACAGGTTTTAAAATTACCATATTTTTATCAGAGCCATTAAACATTTTGTGTCACAATTATGTCATCAACATACATTAAGATTAATGTGAATCCCCTTCAAGGAAAAAAGTTAAACAAATAATTAGTGCCCCTTTGACTTTGCTTATATTTTGCAGTCAATATAACTTTAGCAAATCTTGCAAACCATGACTGTGGGGATTTTTTGAGGCCATAATGTATACATAATATTATCCTTCAAGATTACTATATAAGAAGACATTCTTAACATTAGGTTGTTGTAAGTACCAACCATAGTTTGTTGTCAACACGGATAAAAGTTGAAACTGTATCCATCTTTGCAGCAGTAATCAATTCCATGGATTATTTAAAGAATCAAGAATGACTATTAACTTCAATGAAAATAAAATTGGACAAAACATGTTATCGCTTAAACTAATAGGTTCAGTTAGTTCAATATCTAAGTTATGCAAGTCACATACGTTGAACAAAAAAATTACGAGAAACAAATAAACACACTATATTTGATCTTTTCCAGTAAAATTGTAGCATAAGAAAATCTGTTCTAGTAAAATTGACAAGAAATTAAGAGCAAAAGAGAAAACATTACAAAGAGGAATTACTGATTCATCAGTTTATGTCTACATTACCAAGACTTATAGAGTGAGAATGCTAAATAATATATTTCATAACATGTTGTGAACACCTATTTCGGTCCAACCAAAATGGAAAAGACACCGGTCCCAAATGGAAATATAACCGGTCCAAATTCCAAAAGGGGGGAACAACCACTCCGCCTAACAGTCCTCACCTTAACACCGCCCAACCGTCCTCACATCAACACTCCGCCTAACAGTCCTCACCTCAACACCGCCCAACCGTCCTCACATCAACACTCCGTCCAAGACCATCCTCACCTCAACACTCTGCCCAATCGTCCTCACCTCAACACTCCGCCCAACCGTCCTCACCTCAACACTCCGTCCAAGACCATCCTCCCCTCAACTCCGCCAACAGTCCTCACCTCAACACCGCCTAACCGTCCTCACCTCAACACCGCCCAACCGTCCTCACATCAACACTCCGTCCAAGACCATCCTCACCTCAACTCCGCCAACAGTCCTCACCTCAACTCCGCCCAACCGTCCTCACCTCAACACTCCGTCCAAGACCATCCTCACCTCAACACTCCGCCCAATCGTCCTCACCTCAACACTCCGCCCAACCGTTCTCACCTCAACACTCCATCCAAGACCATCCTCCCTTCAACTCCGCCAACAGTCCTCACCTCAACACCGCCTAACCGTCCTCACCTCAACTCCGCCCAACCGTCCTCACCTCAACACTCCGTCCAAGACCATCCTCACCTCAACACTCCGCCCAACCGTCCTCACCTCAACACTCCGCCCAACCGTCCTTACCTCAACACTCCGTCCAAGACCATCCTCACCTCAACTCCGCCAATAGTCCTCACCTCAACACCGCCCAACCGTCCTCACCTCAACACTCCGCCCAACCGTCCTCACCTCAACTCCGCCCAATCGTCCTCACCTCAGGAGTCCCTTAATGGCCGATGTCACGGATCTGACAACAAAAAGACGAGTGAGTCCGGCCCAAGTAAGAAACGACGATCTCGTGGGCGGACTCAGGTCGAAATATATGCACACCGGCTGGTAGTAGATCCGGACTAGGAGGGAGAACATCGCCCCTGTGATTACATTGAAAGACTCAACCGATGTGAAGACATAGGTAAAGGTTCTTGAGACACCACAACGGACCAATGGAGACTCCGTCCAACCGATGCTTTGCTAACCGATGTCACAAATTCGACAACAGATGGGCGAGGTCGGAAATTTGTGCGTGATGACCTGGAATCACACTCCCCAAAAATGGCAGACAGGGGGGCGGAGGTGGACGATTAAAAAATGCCATGCTGGAATCCTGTCCCCCACGAACAGTTAATGGCCAGGCTTGCACACCACTACGCGTGTGGGTGAGTGGGAATTCTGGCTGTCACAAACACTTAACCCATACCTCAAAGCCTTATAAATACCCCAGCCGAAGAAGCTATGGGGGTTACGTTTTGGAAGAGGCTGGTTCGCAAGGAAGCTTTTCTCAAATTCTCTCTGATTTCTTTGCAGACTTTCTGAAACCCTTCCCCACTGGAAACCAATAACTTGTCATAATCACCAATATAAACCCTTAGCTTTGCGAAGCTTGAAAATTCTGAGTATTCAAAGCTGTTGCCCTGTCCATCACCCCTTCTCCTACACTGTCCCAGTACTAAATTATTCCCCAGACTCCATACTGAACCTTACCTAGTCATTACCCTTGTCAATCCTCAACGTCGTCCATACACAGCGCCCAGTCACTCCCTCACCTCGGATTAGCTCCCACCAATATCGGCTACACTCTTCAGTTTTTAGCATTCGTGCCCAACACCGGTCCAGTGCTTCTATCAGCGTGCAAGTCCGAAATCAGTCAGACACCGTCACTGCGTTTGACTCACACATCGGTTCTGAGCCCATCACACCGGTTCCACCCTGTTCCTCATTTCTTTTACTTTTACCCTTTTATTTTCCTGTCAATTCGCTGTTTGTTGGTTATGTTCGTTTGTGTGCCATAGTTTACACTGTTAATATTTTTGTCCTTTTCCCTAACAAGCACATATAATAAAAATAAGTGACTTTGTATATGTTTTATTTTCCAGTCTAAAAATTCTTTTTTCTTCTTTTTTTCTTTAAAAAAAAATATAGTGTCGTACGGGAACACTCCCGTCTACACAACCCCTTTAGGATTCGTACACGTGCGAAGAACTTCGCCTTGTACGAGTTCCCCACCTCAGTGACATCCATCATCATCTCCTAAGTCTTTTCCTAAAAGAAAAACATTCAGAACTACGTAACCCTGATTTCTTGATAATTCAAGAATACGTAGGAGCAGGACCTTAACTCCTGTCGGGCCCGTCTTTCTTATTTCCTTTTTTTGTTGATTTAATTCCTTACTTTTACGTTTCTTTCATAAATATTCCTTTCTTTGGTCACTTCCGTGAAAATCAATTTAGACGTGACGTCTTGTTGGTTTCCCCCTAGTTTTGCTCAAGCCTCGCCATAATTTCATAGGGAAGGGATACTTAGGACGAGACGTCCCGCTTATCTCTTTCCTATCCCTATCCTTTTTACCCGAGGATGTTTAATTTAGACATGACGTCTTATTGACATTCTCTCACCCTCTCTGTCTCATATCGAAGTCGAGCTTAATTCGGGCAAAATGTCCCATTACCCTCGCTTTAACATTCTATGTCTGTATAGTTCTCTACTCCATTCTCTCATTTTCAAAATAAAAGGGAAGAAACCATGTTTTATTTAAGGCTATTTATGTTGTGCTTTCAATCTTGGTACTGTCTTTGACAGGCGATGTAGGGTGCTAATACCTTCCCTACTCGTAACCGACTCCCGAACTTGGATTTCAATTTTTTTAAACCAGTGCTTTACTGAACCTAGTTTTTTCCCAATGTTTTTCCTATGGATAAAAACGTTGGTGGCGACTCCCTGTTTCATTCGATACTCTTTTCTTGTTCGCCGCGCCGTCGCGATCCAGGTTGCGACAGATGGCGACTCCACTGGGGATATTTTTAGAGAGTCAGGCCAGTTTGATTGAAAGCGCATGTTCTTTTTTTTAGCTTGGATTTCTTCCCATTTGTCTTATTTTCTATTGATTGTTGTGAATGTTTTTTCTTGTTTTAATCGTTTTGTTATTTGTTTCGTTGCCTATATTTTGCATGTTTATTGAACCCTAGGTTAGGAGACCATGTTACTTTTCTGCAAACATTGAACCCTAGGGTAGACGACTTTGTATATTTGCTCTGTGTTTGTTCTTTGTGCAGAATGGGTAAGGTATAAGGTATGGACTGCCCTTCCACACACTACACTCATGATTATTTGCACACACCTATGAGTGGCGCCCTATACCCGGGCCCCAAATAAAGCTTAAGATAGGAGAGGTTGGTAACGGAATCGTATGGGATGTACTTCCTATCCGGTATTCGTGAGAACCTCAACCAGAGTTCGACCTCTCATGATATACGCACTTAGTGAATTCCTCACTGTTTGCGTCCCTGTCATGATTAGGATCTTGGCTCTGGTGACCTTCTAGATGTCTAGCGGAAGCCACCCAATGTGAGAAATCCACTGTTAGATAAGCTATAGGTCCCAGGAAAGACTTTCAAAAAAAACCTGGCTTAAGGCACAAAAGGGCAGGCTTTACTATACCTTATCTCATTCTTGCTTTCCCTTTAAATCCAAAGTTGATGAGCTGTTTACATGTTCAAAGGGTTACTTTATTCCAAACAAAGGGTGAATCATTTTTCTTTCTAAAAAAATAGTAATCCTTTAACAAGTAAGCAGTTCTCTCTCTTTTTGTGTACTTACGAGTCCTGGGTTATAGATTTTCCCAATCGCCAAAGCAAAAGTGAAAACAAAATTCTATTCAAGCAGATATTGATGACGTTAGGAAGATCCATAACCCATGCGACTTTAGTTTCACATGAGTTTTGCCGACCGCTACTTCTCAAACTGAAAGTGTTTTCCAATAAATTAATAAAGAAGTAGTGGTTCACAAAACATGACAGAAACTGATTTCTTTTTCTCTCTCTTTGCTCTTGCAGAAAGCTGTTTGGAACTTAGCGAGTACCTTTGAGCAGTATGGAAATTAACATGAGATCTGATAGTTGTGACACAAATGTAACCGAGTTGAGGAAAGTATTACACCTTAAGGCCAAGAAGATTGACATGGGTAGTCTGCAAACAATGGGGAGAAAATTAAACCTGACACAGAAAATGGCTTTTACAAGAAAGTATGGAAGGATTCTGAAGTTGTTAGAAGTGGAAGTGCAAACTGAGGCGATCACTGCCTTAGCACAATTGTATGACCCACCTCTCAGATGTTTCATATTTAGAGACTTTCAGTTGGCCCCATCTATTGAAGAATTTGAACAAATCTTGGGGATGCCTTTGGAAGGACAGATACCTTATCGTCATCTCGACCATCATGCAATTGTTGCTTCCGTCGCCCGTGTTCTGAAGATCCGTCCCGACACCTTAAGGGACGCACAACTAAATAGAAATCAGATCCCCGGATTCACTCGAGAATTTCTCGAGAAGCATATGCAGGTCCTGGCAGAAAAGGAAGATTGGGAAGCCTTCATGGATGCTCTAGCTATTACCATCTATGGCGTTGTTTTATTCCCCAACATTGATAATTATGTGGATTATGATGTTATTGCCGTATTCCTAGCTCGTAAGCACAGGCTTGAGAATCCTGTCACGGCTGTATTGGCAAACGTGTACTGCACCATGGATTTCTGCCACACACAAGGTGGAAAAAGGGTCGTTTGTTGTTTACCTGTTTTGTATGTATGGCTCACATCGCATGTTTTCCACCAAGTCTGTAAGGCCGAATGTCCGGTTTCTGATCTGAAGCTATGTCAATTAGCAGTGAAAAGTGGGCGTGAGTGGGCTAATCACCTTATAGGGCTCACAGCTGAGAAAGTTAGGTGGCATCCCCAATGGTTGGAAGTTGAATCAATTGTTCATCACTGTGGAAATTACCCAAATGTTCCCCTTATTGGTACGCAAGGATGTATCAACTATAATCCCATTATAGCCAAGCGTCAGCTAGCTTATCCTTTGCTTGGACCACCTGATGAAGAGTCTCTCACTCCTTTCATCTCACATTACTCGAAGGGAAGCTGCGTCTTTGTCATTCGGGATATAGCGAATGCATGGAAGAAAGTCCACCGAAAGGGAAGAGAGCTGGGGGCCCGAAGCCATGCTGTCAGAGAAGAATATTATGAGTGGATCCTGAATAGGGTCTCTATTGTTAAATTACCCTTCAGAAGTCCCCCTCATCTCCAGGGAAATCCTCCTGCTCCATCACTTGTTGCGGAGGATGAAACAACCAAGGCGCTAAAGACCAAAATAGAAGAGTTAGCTGCCAAGAACAAAGCTAGAGGAAGACTTATTGAGATGTCAGCAAGAATACACCCTTCAGAAAAGGGAGAACCTGGAGAACAAGCAAGCTGTTGAAGAGATTAGGAAGAAACGAAAGATTGATGAAAACTACATGATAAAACAAGACCAATGTCCTCAAGCGGCCAATTCTCAACTAAAAATGAAGAACAAGCAAAGTGATACCATCCTGGCTGAGAAACATCTTCTGAAGGATATGCTGGTGCAATCAAAAGAAAATGAGCAGAATATCATGGTGCAAAAAGAGCTCCTACAGACACAAGTCCACAAATTGGAACAACAGCTCAATGAAGTGGTAAAGGCTTGCGAGCAAGAGATAAATAAGGAACGACAATGCGCCATGAACATTGAACAAGATTGTCAAGAGACCATACGCCTCTTGGAAGCTGAACAAGATGAAACTGTTCACTTATGGATGGATCGCTTTGCTAAGCTGGCGTACCTGGCCAACGGGACTCTAGAAGATCTCCCATTTTTACTCAAACAAGCGGAAGGAATTGCTAACCCTGTCAATACTCCTAGAGAAATTGCAATGTTCTTAGATTACTGCAAAGGACGAATTTGTAAAATGAGGGAAATGATTACCCGAGCTAGGGATGGCTGATTTATTTTCCCGCTTTGTAACTCAGCACTTTATGGCAATAATGTACTCTTTTCGAGATAATGGATTCCTTTGTCTTCACAACTATCTCATGTTAATTTCCATTCAATGCTTTACTTAGTACTTTTGAACGTGACATTCTGAGGAACGGTCGAAGGATCCGTCAAGTTCCAACATTGCTTCCCGCGTAATCTCATTTCACTTAATTCTTTTCTTTAATTCACTTATCTTTTCTAAATTTTTTTTGTGTGTTCCTTTCTAAAGGCAACACGAGGACGCACCCTTACGGAACCCGACTACAGAGGAAACTCATGGCTGAAACAGAACAAACGAATGAGAACCTCAGGAATGAGAATAATCAGCTAAGGGAACAGATTGCAGAACTAACGAAGCTCTTGGAAAAAGGGGTCACTGAAGGGGGGCCTTCTGCGGGAAACGAGGGTCCGACATCAAGCCAAGTTATGAATCCCACGGCAGTTCCCCTCACTATTAATGTTGGGAATCCCAATCAACCTACTGATTCCCACGCCAGGCCACATGGCTATACGCCACCACACGTTTTCATTGGCTCAGACGGTAGCCCTGTACCCTTTCCACCATACGGCCTACCTCCAGGATATTTCCCTCCTCTATTAATCAATTCCCAAGATGGCAATGCCCTACAATGGACAAACCTCTAAATTCCAAACTCTATCCAAATACCCATGCCACCCGCCAACCAAGCCTTAGGTCCTCAAACCGCCCAAGCTCAAGCTCAAATCCCTCAAACGCAAACCATCCCGGCTCAAGCAACCCAGACTCAAACCGCCCAAACAGCTCAACCAGTTCCCATTACCCAAGCAACAGCCCAATCACAGGAGCCGACACAAAACACTAACCTGGTGAACCAACCTCATTCGACAACACCCTACTACCCATACTACGGCTACCCATATGGATACCTGAGTCCTTACACTGCCAACCCGCGAGATGTGGCCCAGACATTGAATCCAGTTGTTGATCATGGCACAACCGTAGAGTCTCAACAAAGAGGGAAAATAGAGATCCTGGAAGAGCGACTACGAATTGTGGAAGGTGTGGAAGGCCTTGGCTTAACAAGTGCTTCTGAACTCTGTTTAGTTCCAGACGTCATTATTCCACCAAAGTTCAAAATGCCAGACTTTGACAGATATCGAGGAGTGACTTGCCCTCGAAATCATCTTACGATGTATTGCCGAAAGATGGCTTCCGATGCCTCTGATGATAAGCTGTTGATACACTGCTTTCAAGACAACCTAGCTGGGGCTGCACTCACTTGGTACACTTATTTGGAGCGAACTCGTATTCGCTGTTGGAAAGATCTGGCGGATGCCTTTTTGAAGCAGTACAAGTATAACTTAGACATGGCGCCTGATAGAATTCAACTCCAAAACATGACGAAGAAGGATAGTGAGACTTTCAAGGAGTATGCGCAGCGCTGGCGTGAGATAGCCGCGCAAGTAGATCCGCCACTCTCTGAAAGAGAGGTAGTAGCTATGTTTATTGACACTCTCCAACCACCTTTCTACGATAAGATGATCAGCAGTGTTTCATCCAATTTCTCTGACATTGTGATCATTGGAGAAAGAATAGAGAGTGGTCTAAGGACGGGGAAGATTTCCAAAAACCCATTTGGGGCACCCACTGCAAAAAGATCAGCACCAGTTGAGGTAAGAAAGAGAGATGGGGAAACCAACTCTGTCTCTTATGACCAGGGGAGAGCTCAGCCCAGACCATTTGGCTCTACCACTTTTCAACATACCAATCACTTCCCTCATACTCCATACCCCCATATGGCAGCCGCTACCCATAACCAGATCCCCTATCCCGCATCTCCACAACCCCACGTCCGTCCGCCCATTGCCAGGGTACCGAATCCACAGCCAGCCCAGTACAATCCTCTACAACAATGGCCGCAACCACCTAATCCCAACCAAAACCAAAGGAGACCAAACAATGACCGGACACCAGTCCAATTTGACCCTATTCCTATGACATACACCGAACTTCTACCTCACCTTATTCGATACTCCCTTACAGTCCCTTGTCCTTCTAGGCCAGTGGAACCTCCATACCCTAGGGGATACGATCCAAACGCCCGGTGTGATTATCATGCTGGGGCACCTGGGCACTCCACTGAAAATTGCATGGCCTTGAAATATAGAGTGCGAGATTTGATCAAAGCCAATTAGTTAAATTTTAAGGAAGGAATGCCAAACGTGACTACAAATCCCTTGCCCAACCATCAAGGTCCTGAGATTAATGCTGTGGAAGGGGGTAAAAAGCTTGTGGCGAATGTCTCTGATGAGGTAAACATGATACATGGGGAAACAGGAATGTCCGTTCCTAAACCGTTGGTAATTTACTACACCAAGAACACCTCAAAGACTATAAGCCCTGCGCATCAGCCTGTCATAATCCAGACACCCGCTCCTTTTGTATTCAAAGATTCTCACGCTGTTCCATGGAAATATAATGTGGAAGTAACAGCTGAAAGCCCAAAAATGAATGACTCATTTCTGTCAAACATATCAGGGATAGGAGGGGTGACCCGGAGCGGTCGAGTTTACTATCCGCCGGAATCAAGGAAAGAACCGACTCCAGTGAGTGGAACCAGTGGTAGTGGAAAAGCCAAGATGGTCAAAGGAGGCATTGATGAGGAAATCAAAAGAGCTGTGACCAACGAGGAAGCTCAGGAGTTTTTGAAATTTATTCGCCAGAGTGAGTACCAGGTGATAGACCAGTTGAACAATACCCCGGCGAAGATTTCCCTTTTATCACTTTTGCTGAACTCTGAGCCCCACCGAAAAATTTTGATGAAAGTGCTTAATGAGGCTCACGTCACTCACGATATCACCATTGATAAGTTCCAAGGAATAGTAGGGCACATCGCTGCTGATAATTATCTGTCATTCACAGATGACGAGATACCCGCGGAGGGAATGGGGCATAACAAAGCCCTCCATATCTCAGTGAAGTGTCGAGATCACATATTGGCAAAAGTGCTGGTCGATAATGGGTCGTCATTAAATGTCATGCCAAAATCTACATTGGCCAGGCTCCCTTTTGATGGAACCTATATGAAACCGAGTTCTATGGTGGTAAGAGCATTCGATGGCACTAGGAGGGAGGTGATAGGTGAAATTGAGCTTCCAATTCAAGTAGGGCCATGTACTTTCCAGATCCTCTTCCAAGTGATGGACATTATGCCTGCCTATAGCTGTTTGTTCGGCCGTCCTTGGATCCACTCAGCTGGAGTGGTTCCCTCTACCTTGCATCAAAAACTAAAGTTTATTATTGATAATAAACTAATTATCGTTTCTGGTGAGGAAGATTTTCTGGTCAGTAAACCCCTATCTACCCCCTACATCGAGGCTGCAGAGGAAGCACTTGAAACTTCATTTCAAGCGCTGGAAATCGCAAATACCACATATGTTGGGGAAAGAAGTGTAGGAATGAAAGCCCATATGCCGAATGCATCCCTTATGATGGCCAAAATGATGCTACAAGGGGGATATCAACCTGGGAAAGGCTTGGGGCTTGGTTTAAAAGGAAGAATGGAACTGTTGCATCTGCCAGACAATAAAGACAGGTATGGTTTGGGATACCAGCCTTCAGCTGCCGACAGGAGAAGAATAGTAGATGAAAAGAAAGAGAGAAGAATTGCCCGTTTAGAGGGTTGAGAGCCCCGCATCGCTAAAGTCCCCCTAAGTGACCTCTACCAGAGCTTCTGAAGTGCTGGTTTGGTACCCCCTGATCATATAGCTGCTATTGAAGATGATCCCTATGAAGGTGGAAGCTTTGTGATCCCGTGCTCATCAGGCAGAGATCTTTGTAACTGGGAAGCCATCGAGCTACCCACAACTTTAAATGTTCTATCAAAGTAATTGACAAAAACTTTAATGAATTGTCGGCCTCATTGCTATGCCTAAGGCTTTGAGGCATTTTCTTTGTAATAAGGGCAAACACATGTTTTTATCATTTTCAGTCTTCATAAATAAATGCGTATTGAATTCCATTCCTTCGGGCTTTCCATATCTTTGCATTGATTCCTTTATCCTTTACTTATTCATTTTTATTATTCACCGTAATAACCTGAATAAACACAGATCTAAAGATGATCCTCTTGAGAATAATGAGCTTGCAACCCCATTTCATGACTTTGACCACCCGATTGACTATGCTGATGAGGAATGTGAGGAAGTTTGTGATCCCTCGCCTGAATTAACAAGGTTATTGGAACAAGAGGACAGAGAAATTCGGCCTTATTTGGAGATAGTTGAGATTATTAATTTGGGGAATAAGGAGGATAAGAAGGAAGTCAAGATTGGTACCTTTTTGAATAAGGAGCAGAGGCAAGAACTAATTAAACTGTTAATGGAGTTCTGTGACATCTTCGCTTGGTCTTACCAAGACATGCCCGGCCTTGATACTAGCATTGTTGAGCATAAACTGCCACTGAAGCCAGACTGTCCCCCGATAAAGCAAAAATTGCGCAGGATGAAGCCCGAAATGCTCTTGAAAATCAAAGAAGAAGTTAAAAAGCAGTTTGATGCCGGATTCTTAGCGGTGGCGAAGTATCCTCAATGGGTAGCAAATATCGTCCCTGTCCTGAAGAAAGATGGAAAGGTACGAATGTGCGTAGACTATCGGGACTTAAATAGGGCTAGTCCCAAAGACGATTTTCCTCTGCCACAGATTGATGTCTTGGTTGACAACACAGCCCAACATACGATCTTCTCGTTCATGGATGGTTTCTCCGGGTATAATCAGATTAGGATGGCACCCGAAGACATGGAGAAAACCACGTTTACCACTTTATGGGGCACCTTCTGTTACAAAGTGATGTCTTTCTGTCTGAAAAATGCTGGGGCAACCTACCAAAGGGCAATGGTGACCCTTTTCCATGACATGATGCATAAGGAGATAGAGGTTTATGTGGACGATATCATTGCTAAGTCAAAAACTGATGAAGAGCATATTGTTGATCTGAGAAAGCTTTTTGAAAGGTTAAGGAAGTATAAGCTTAGGTTGAATCCGGCCAAGTGTACTTTTGGCGCAAGATCAGGCAAACTGTTAGGGTTCATTGTAAGCAAGAAAGGAATAGAGGTAGACCCTGACAAGGTCAAAGCGATTCTCGAGATGCCTCCTCCCTGTACAGAAAAAGAAGTCAGAGGATTCTTAGGAAGGTTGAACTACAGTGCTCGGTTTATCTCACAGCTGACGGCAACTTGTGAGCCGATCTTCAAGTTACTCCGTAAGAATCAACCGACACAATAGAATGAAGATTGTCAAGTGGCTTTTGAAAAGATAAAGCAGTATTTACGGAAGCCACCGATCTTGGTACCGCTGACCCCTGGAAGGCCCCTGATCTTGTACCTGACAGTGTTAGATGAATCTATGGGTTGTGTATTGGGGCAGCATGATGAGACTGGGAAGAAAGAGCATGCCATTTACTACTTGAGCAAAACGTTCACTGACTGTGAAATGAGATATTCGGCTTTAGAGAGAACTTGTTGTGCATTAGCATGGGCAGCCCGACGTTTAAGGCAATATATGTTAAGCCACACTACTTGGCTTGTTTCCAAAATGGATCCTGTCAAGTACATCTTTGAAAAACCAGCCTTAACGGGAAGAATCGCTCGTTGGCAGGTTCTATTAACTGAATACGACATAATCTATGTCACTCAGAAAGCCGTAAAAGGGAGCGCTTTGGCGGAATACTTAGCCCATCAACCTATAAGTGACTATCAACCCATGCACTTTGAGTTCCCGGACGAGGATATCTTGGCATTGTTCAATGAAGAAGATACCCAGAAAGACAAATGGGTTTTGAGATTTGATAGAGCTTCTAATGCACTGGGGCATGGGATTGGTGCCATCCTAATTTCCCCAGATCGTGAATTCATCCCTGTATGCGCTAGGCTTTGTTTTGACTGCACTAACAACATAGCCGAATATGAGGCATGCTCTCTGGGAATCCAAGCCGCATTAGGTGCAAAAGTGAAGAAGTTAGAAGTCTACGGGGATTCCGCCTTGGTCATTCACCAACTGAAAGGTGAATGGGAGACTAGGGACAGCAAGCTAGTCCCTTATCAAGCTCATATCATGGAACTAATCAAGGAATTTGATGATATCTCTTTTCACCATGTCTCCCGAGATGACAATCAAATGGCTGACGCTTTGGCCACCCTTGCCTCAATGTTTAAATTAAGCAATGACTGTGATATGCCCCTCATTGAGGTAGAAAGGCACAACAAGCCTGCATACTGTCAAGCAATAGAAGAAGAATCGGATGGGAAACCATGGTACTATGATATCAAAAAATATATACAGACTCAGGAATACCCTGAGGGTACCACAGAGAATGATAAGAGGACCTTGAGATGACTTGCAATGGGTTTCTTTTTGAATGGTGATGTGCTCTACAAGAGAAATCATGACTTTATACTCCTTCGTTGCGTCGATACTGTTGAAGCAAGCAAGATCATGGCGGATATTCATGAAGGATCCTTTGGAACTCATACCAATGGGCATACCATGGTGAGGAAGATCTTGAGAGCTGGATACTATTGGATGACCATGGAGGCCGACTGTTTCTCTTATGCTCGAAAATGTCACAAGTGCCAGATATACGCTGACCATCTTTATGCGCCCCCGTCATCCTTGAATGTCTTATCGGCACCGTGGCCCTTCTCGATGTGGGGCATGGATGTTATTGGACCCATCGAGCCAAAAGCCTCCAACGGTCATCGTTTCATTTTGGTTGCCATTGATTATTTCACCAAGTGGGTGGAGGCAGCTTCATATACCAATGTGACAAGGAACGTTGTAGTCAAATTTGTCAAGCGAGAATTGATATGTCGATATGGCTTGCCGAGCCAGATCATTACTGACAATGGCACAAATTTGAACAACAAGATGATGAAAGAACTGTGTGAAAGCTTTAAGATTCGTCATCACAACTCCTCCCCTTATCGGCCAAAAATGAATGGGGCAGTCGAGGCGGCCAACAAGAATATCAAGAAGATTATACAGAAGATGGTCCTAACTTACAAAGATTGGAGCGGCATGCTCCCTTTTGCATTAGACAGGTATCGCACCTCAGTTCGAACTTCGACAGGCGCAACCCCTTTTTCACTGGTTTATGGTATGGAAGCAGTCCTTCCTTTTGAAGTAGAGATCCCATCCCTTAGGGTTATAATGGAGGCGGAACTAAAAGAGGCTGAATGGGTCCAAGCTCGATATGACCAATTGAACCTAATAGAGGGGAAGAGACTGGATGCCCTCTGCCATGGACAGTTGTATCAAAGGCGTATGAAACGAGCGTTTGAAAAGAAAGTACGACCTCGACAATTTCAGGAAGGAGACTTAGTCCTCAAGAAAGTTTTGCTAATCCAAAAAGACAACCGGGGCAAATGGACACCTAACTATGAAGGTCCGTATGTAGTGAAGAAAGCCTTTTCTGGGGGAGCCTTGATACTCACAACCATGGACGGTGAAGATTTGCCAATGCCCATAAATGCGGATGCAGTCAAGAAATACTTTTCTTAGGAAGGTAATGTCAAAAAAAAAAAAAAAGAAGATGCTCGTTAGGCTGAAAACCTGAAAAGGCGGCCTAGGCAGAAATTAGAGCGACCCGGTGAGTCGAAAACCTGAAAAGGCGGCTCAGGCAAAATTAGGGTCAAGATCCTGACAGTATGACTGAGACTTCCCATGCAAAAAGTATGAGTCCAAACTGGGGCATACAAGTCACGACTGAATCGCTTTCCTAGAAGCAAAGTCGAAGAGGTAGCTTGAAGTCATGATGTGGGGTTTAAGATGTGCGTTATCCTCAGGAGTTCACCAAGAGATCAGCAAGTTTTCCCTGTTTCCTCAATTATCAATTTGTGTATTAGACTCCTTTTGTTTTCCCTACTTCCCTCTCCATGTATTTACTCAACTCGTAAATAAATTTCACCTCTTTTTTTGATACGTGTTTATATCGTGAATTTCATGAATCAGATAAGGCATGTGTTTCCCTTTATCAAATAAAATGAAATATAATTATTTGAAGTTGTGGGGCAAGATGATCCTATTGCTCAAATCTCACCTCAGGGGATCGTTGTGAAGACTTAAACCCAGACACACTCTTTGAAGTTAGAGTTACTTCATTCGTTCTGTTCAGTCATGAGTCACCTCAAGAGATCATGGTTCCATGGGGAGCCTCCTCTGATTTCTATTTACTTTGCCATTGCTATGCTTATCCCTTTCTTGCAGGTTGTTATAACAAGCAGTCATTTAGAGCCTCAAAATTCTCTTTCCCAGTGGAGCCCTAATCGTCAAAACTGGCACTTCCCAAGTTTCTTCAACAATGGAACTGCACTTCTCAAACAAATCAAACTGGGGCATCTCCCCCCGTTCCATTCTCTTACAGTCAAGAGACAGTTCCTCCTAGATTCCTCCAAACAACTCAAACTGGGGCATCACCCCAAGTCTCTTCCGCTTTCAGTCAAGTCAAAGGGGCAGTACCCTGAAGTTCCAAACAACTCAAACTGGGGCATCACCCCAGGTCTCTACCACTTTCAGTCAAATCAAGGGGCAAGCCCCCACCTTTTACCTTTTTGCAAGTCAAGGGCCACACCCCACATTTATTTTTCCTGTCACCTTTTACCTTTCTGCAAACCAAGGGCCACACCCCACATGTATTTTTCCTGTCAGTCAAGGGGCAAGCCCCCACCTTTTACCTTTCTGCAAATCAAGGGCCACACCCCACATTTATTTTTCCTGTCACCTTTTACCTTTCTGCAAGTCAAGGGCCACACCCCACATTTATTTTTCCTGTCACCTTTTACCTTTCTGCAAACCAAGGGCCACACCCCACATGTATTTTTCCTGTCAGTCAAGGGGCAAGCCCCCACCTTTTACCTTTCTGCAAACCAAGGGCCACACCCCACATGTATTTTTCCTGTCAGTCAAGGGGCAAGCCCCCACCTTTTACCTTTCTGCAAACCAAGGGCCACACCCCACATGTATTTTTCCTGTCAGTCAAGGGGCAAGCCCCCACCTTTTACCTTTCTGCAAATCAAGGGCCACACCCCACATTTATTTTTCCTGTCACCTTTTACCTTTCTGCAAACCAAGGGCCACACCCCACATGTATTTTTCCTGTCAGTCAAGGGGCAAGCCCCCACCTTTTACCTTTCTGCAAATCAAGGGCCACACCCCACATTTATTTTTCCTGTCACCTTTTACCTTTCTGCAAGTCAAGGGCCACACCCCACATTTATGTTTCCTGTCACCTTTTACCTTTCTGCAAACCAAGGGCCACACCCCACATGTATTTTTCCTGTCAGTCAAGGGGCAAGCCCCCACCTTTTACCTTTCTGCAAACCAAGGGCCACACCCCACATGTATTTTTCCTGTCAGTCAAGGGGCAAGCCCCCACCTTTTACCTTTCTGCAAATCAAGGGCCACACCCCACATTTATTTTTCCTGTCACCTTTTACCTTTCTGCAAGTCAAGGGCCACACCCCACATTTATTTTTCCTGTCACCTTTTACCTTTCTGCAAACTAAGGGCCACACCCCACATGTATTTTTCCTGTCAGTCTAGGGGCAAGCCCCCACCTTTTACCTTTCTGCAAACCAAGGGCCACACCCCACATGTATTTTTCCTGTCAGTCAAGGGGCAAGCCCCCACCTTTTACCTTTCTGCAAATCAAGGGCCACACCCCACATTTATTTTTCCTGTCACCTTTTACCTTTCTGCAAACCAAGGGCCACACCCCACATTTATTTTTCTTGTCACCTTTTACCTTTCTGCAAACCAAGGGCCACACCCCACATTTACTTTTCCTGTCACCTTTTACCTTTCTGCAAACCAAGGGCCACACCCCACATTTATTTTTCCTGTCACCTTTTACTTTTCTGCAAACTAAGGGCCACACCCCACATTTATTTTTCCTGTCACCTTTTACCTTCCTGCAAATCAAGGGCCACACCCCATGTATTATCTTCAGTAAAAGGGCAACTCCCCACTCTCACCTTCCTGTCACACAAGGGACGGCGCACCATTCAAAAAAAAAAGAGAGAGAGAGAGACGGTGTTGATCCGATATGAACGCTAGGTAGAGGTTCAGTCTATTACGGAATATGGTGATTCCAAAGACGGTGTCATGGCTCTTAAAGACAAACGAAGTAGGCCCTGTGAAGTTATAAGAGACGGTGTCCCGATGGTCACACCGGTTACTACTTTAGGGAAGCAACAAACGATATCATGAAACCTACCTCGGATAGAATTGGATCCAGGGTTTAAGTTGCTAAGGCCGATGTCATGCACAATACACCGGCCGTTCAAAAGGGAACAAAAGTTGAGGACGGGGTGGTCATGATGCACTAATCCGAGGTTCTATACTTTGCAAGGACGATGTCCGGTTGAGGGGTCCCATTTATCCCCTACATCGGTGTTCATGTCTTTACTCCCTTTTCACCTCGTAAATACGAAGATTCCATATTTCTCTTGTGAAAAAGGAGTAAAGAGGGGCATCTGTGAACACCTATTTCGGTCCAACCAAAATGGAAAAGACACCGGTCCCAAATGGAAATATAACCGGTCCAAATTCCAAAAGGGGGGAACAATCACTCGGCCTAACAGTCCTCACCTCAACACCGCCCAACCGTCCTCACATCAACACTCCGTCCAAGACCATCCTCACCTCAACACTCCGCCCAATCGTCCTCACCTCAACACTCCGCCCAACCGTCCTCACCTCAACACTCCGTCCAAGACCATCCTCCCCTCAACTCCGCCAACAGTCCTCACCTCAACACCGCCTAACCGTCCTCACCTCAACACCGCCCAACCATCCTCACATCAACACTCCGTCCAAGACCATCCTCACCTCAACTCCGCCAACAGTCCTCACCTCAACTCCGCCCAACCGTCCTCACCTCAACACTCCGTCCAAGACCATCCTCACCTCAACACTCCGCCCAATCGTCCTCACCTCAACACTCCGCCCAACCGTCCTCACCTCAACACTCCGTCCAAGACCATCCTCCCCTCAACTCCGCCAACAGTCCTCACCTCAACACCGCCTAACCGTCCTCACCTCAACTCCGCCCAACCGTCCTCACCTCAACACTCCGTCCAAGACCATCCTCACCTCAACACTCCGCCCAACCGTCCTCACCTCAACACGCCGTCCAACCGTCCTCACCTCAACACTCCGTCCAAGACCATCCTCACCTCAACTCCGCCAACAGTCCTCACCTCAACACCGCCCAACCGTCCTCACCTCAACACTCCGCCCAACCGTCCTCACCTCAACTCCGCCCAATCGTCCTCACCTCAGGAGTCCCTTAATGGCCGATGTCGCGGATCTGACAACAAAAAGACGAGTGAGTCCGGCCCAAGTAAGAAACGACGATCTCGTGGGCGGACTCAGGTCGAAATATGTGCACACCGGCTGGTAGTAGATCCGGACTAGGAGGGAGAACATCGCCCCTGTGATTACATTGAAAGACTCAACCGATGTGAAGACATAGGTAAAGGTTCTTGAGACACCACAACGGACCAATGGAGACTCCGTCCAACCGATGCTTTGCTAACCGATGTCACAAATTCGATAACAGATGGGCGAGGTCAGAAATTTGTGCGTGATGACCTGGAATCGCACTCCCCAAAAATGGCAGACAGGGGGGCGGAGGTGGACGATTAAAAAATGCCATGCTGGAATCCTGTCCCCCACGAACAGTTAATGGCCAGGCTTGCACACCACTACGCGTGTGGGTGAGTGGGAATTCTGGCTGTCACAAACACTTAACCCATACCTCAAAGCCTTATAAATACCCCAGCCGAAGAAGCTATGGGGGTTACGTTTTGGAAGAGGCTGGTTCGCAAGGAAGCTTTTCTCAAATTCTCTCTGATTTCTTTGCAGACTTTCTGAAACCCTTCCCCACTGGAAACCAATAACTTGTCATAATCACCAATATAAACCCTTAGCTTTGGGAAGCTTGAAAATTCTGAGTATTCAAAGCTGTTGCCCTGTCCATCACCCCTTCTCCTACACCGTCCCAGTACTAAATTATTCCCCAGACTCCATACTGAACCTTACCTAGTCATTACCCTTGCCAATCCTCAACGTCGTCCATACACAGCGCCCAGTCACTCCCTCACCTCGGATTAGCTCCCACCAATATCGGCTACATTCTTCAGTTTTCAGCATTCGTGCCCAACACCGGTCCAGTGCTTCTATCAGCGTGCAAGTCCAGAATCAGTCAGACACCGTCACTGCGTTTGACTCACACATCGGTTCTGAGCCCATCACACCGGTTCCACCCTGTTCCTCATTTCTTTTACTTTTACCCTTTTATTTTCCTGTCAATTCGCTGTTTGTTGGTTATGTTCGTTTATGTGCCATAGTTTACACTGTTAATATTTTTGTCCTTTTCCCTAACAAGCACATATAATAAAAATAAGTGACTTTGTATATGTTTTATTTTCCAGTCTAAAAATTCTTTTTTCTTCTTTTTTTCTTTAAAAAAAAATATAGTGTCGTACGGGAACACTCCCGTCTACACAACCCCTTTAGGATTCGTACACGTGCG
This sequence comes from Clitoria ternatea, assembly GCA_037962975.1. Classification (NCBI taxonomy): domain Eukaryota; kingdom Viridiplantae; phylum Streptophyta; class Magnoliopsida; order Fabales; family Fabaceae; genus Clitoria; species Clitoria ternatea. The sequence goes on along the minus strand of CM075674.1, from coordinate 98,328,573 downwards.
AAGAACTTCGCCTTGTACGAGTTCCCCACCTCAGTGACATCCATCATCATCTCCTAAGTCTTTTCCTAAAAGAAAAACATTCAGAACTACGTAACCCTGATTTCTTGATAATTCAAGAATACGTAGGAGCAAGACCTTAACTCCTGTCGGGCCCGTCTTTCTTATTTCCTTTTTTTGTTGATTAAACTCCTTACTTTTACGTTTCTTTCATAAATATTCCTTTCTTTGGTCACTTCCGTGAAAATCAATTTAGACGTGACGTCTTGTTGGTTTCCCCCTAGTTTTGCTCAAGCCTCGCCATAATTTCATAGGGAAGGGATACTTAGGACGAGACGTCCCGCTTATCTCTTTCCTATCCCTATCCTTTTTACCCGAGGATGTTTAATTTAGATGTGACGTCTTATTGACATTCTCTCACCCTCTCTGTCTCATATCGAAGTCGAGCTTAATTCGGGCAAAACGTCCCATTACCCTCGCTTTAACATTCTATGTCTGTACAGTTCTCTACTCCATTCTCTCATTTTCAAAATAAAAGGGAAGAAACCATGTTTTATTTAAGGCTATTTATGTTGTGCTTTCAATCTTGGTACTGTCTTTGACAGGCGATGTAGGGTGCTAATACCTTCCCTACTCGTAACCGACTCCCGAACTTGGATTTCAATTTTTTTAAACCAGTGCTTTACTGAACCTAGTTTTTTCCCAATGTTTTTCCTATAGATAAAAACGTTGGTGGCGACTCCCTGTTTCATTCGATACTCTTTTCTTGTTCGCCGCACCGTCGTGATCCAGGTTGCGACACATGTATTATAGAGAGAGTCAATATTATTAAGAAATCAATTTATGCCTACATTACCATGAATTATAAAGAGCAAGGGAGAAAGAGTGACGAGGAGAGGGGAGACAAAGAGTGAATGACAAATTGAGAAAGTATGAGTGACTTACATTGCAGAAATAGGTGTCACCGAAGGTGTGAGAAATTCTTACTAAAGGTTGGACCTCTTTCAAAGAAGTCGGCTCTTCATGTGCATAATCACACTACAGTTTTTAGGATTGGGTTCTATCCCTCTATGAATCAACATAAAACCAATGAATCATCCCACTAAGACTCCAAAGGTGTATTTTAGAGGGTTGAGGCACATGTTATGCTCCCAAAGTCTGTCAAAAATCTCTTTCAAGTCTATAATATGGTCTCCTCTACTAAGGTCTTAGCGATGATATTGTCAATATATACCTCCAAACTCTTGTCATTGATACCATCAAAGATGGTGTTCACTATTCTCTAGTATGTCGAGCCTGCGTTCTTCAAATTGAAAAGCATCATCTTATAACAGAATACTCATTGGTCATTGATGAAGGTGGTTTTATCTTTATCCTCAACATACATTAGGATATGATTAATACCCTAAGTAAGCGTCCATGAATGGTAGTAATTGGTACCTGGATGAGTTGTCCACCAAGTCAGGAGAGGGCAAGGATCTTTTAGGCATGCTTTAATTATATCAGTGTAATCTATGCATATTCTTTATTTTCCATTCGTCTTTTTTACCATAGCAACATTTGACACCCATGAGGTATATTGCACTCCTCTTATAAATCTGACCTTTAGTAGGTCACTCGTGCCTTCATATGCTACCATTTGCTCTTTAGGGCCAAGTCTTCTGTTCTGTTATAATACCAGCTTGACATTAGGGGATACTGTCAACTTATGGCAACAAAATTCTAGGTCTATACCCGGTATGTCTGTTATTTTCTAGGAAAATAAATCACCAATAGATCTCAAAAGATTTTGTAAGCTTTCATCTACCTCATCATTCTGTTTTCCCCCTATGTTGGTGAACATGAACTCCTCATCAGGTTAGGGACAAGTTGAGTGATCTTTATTCTCCTTGAAGTATGCTCTCGAGTCGAGATCATTCAACCTTTTTTCTTGTTCATTTCATCCACTTTGTCTAGCTAGAAGGTCATGCTATAGGTCTCTCTAGCTACTTTCTGATCTCCTTTAATGGAGGAAACAAAGTTGCCTTGATGAATGAACTTCATCATTTAATGGTTAGTAGAAATTTCTGCTTCAAAGGCCTATAAGGTGGGATTTTGATTATCGTATCAAATGGTGATATCATTATATCCAAAACAAAAAAATGGATTCATGATCCTAGACCCGAGGTTACCTTCTATCGTGATCCATGTTTCTAAGTACCCCTTCGTGTAAGTCGTTGCCTTATTGAAAGCTACCAAACCCTAACTATAGGCTATTATATCGACATCCTTCAAGCCCATTCTTTGAAAAGCTTCATTAAACATAATGTTGCAAGAGCTTCCTTGATCCATCAAGAGTTTTTTTACTGTGATATTACAAATAATAGCTTGAATCACCATCGTATTATCATGTGATTGGTCTATGTCTTCAAAGTCTTCATCTATGAAGGTGATTAGTGGTGAAGCCTATTTTCTAGGGAGTTTGACTCCCTCACACACTTTCTACTAACCTTAAGTGTTTTTTTCTTGACGTGGGGGTACTGCCGCCTCCCACAAGCCATCTTGCAATCATGTCGACCACAACATGCTTGACTTGTTTTTCTACTTTTTTCCTTCTTCCTCGTCTTGCTCTGGATTTCTTGTTTTTGTAGTGATGATATCCTTTTCTTTGAACTTCTTACTTCCTCATATAGAGAGTACTCTCATGTCCTTTTAGACATAGTGCCATAGTCATCATATGGGGCCATTTTAACATACTTCTGTAGTTTTCTATCCCTTATTATCTTTTCAATGGTGTTCTTTATCTAACAACATCACAAAAAAATGTTTATTATTTGTAGAAGTCAAAGGAAAAGGCTTTTTAACACCAGCAAAACCAGCAAGTCGAAGCTCCCTGAAAATTTGGTGTAGGTTGGTATTCAAAAAGGTATAATTTATGGATAAGACTCTCTTTTTCTATTCTCAGGGTCTGAAACCTTGATCTTTCACTGGCCTTTTCATCCTTGCACTTTTCACTCTTAGTCTTCATGTTGGACCAGGTTGTTCCTTCACGATGTAATTTCTCATTGACATATTTGAAGCCCTAGTTTTGAAATACTCCATGGACATTAGTTGCTTTCTTGATAGAGACAAGGTAAAAGATGAGTGGAGGTATATCGTCTCTATAGTGATGTGGAGGTCGATAGTGCCAATGAGGCCTAGGACTAACCCAGACTCTTTATAAAAACCTGGCAACAATGTCTTCAACGCGTCTCTAGAGATGGTGAAGTATCTCAAGAAGGGATTGAGTAAATCGTCCTGGGAATTAATTGAAAGGGGATAGGGTAAAGACTTCAATCATTCTAAGGCCTCAGCTTTCAATGTTCATGAAAACATTCTGCATGTGAGGTCATCATTTACGCGATAAACATAATTTTGTTGGTGAAGGCGTCCAACTGTTTCCCAAGGTTAGTCTTTACGTCGTATTGTTGTATGGGTAATGAGTGTAGGCCACAGTATCACTTTGGAATTTCTATTAACATCAACCTTGGTGTGAAAGGTAAGCTAAATCGGTTTTCTCTTTGTATAAAGGGTTTGGTAAAATTATGTATCAGGGTTGGCTGGTGTGTTAGGTGACAATTGGTTGAGAAATTGACAGTGCATGTAATGCGCTTGGTATCAAGGTAGTTACGTATTTAGAGGGTGTAAGGAACTTATAGAGGTTAGGTAAGGCCATGTAATAGGGGTTGGATCACCGAGGCTGGTATAGTACTTATCGATATAGTAGGTTGTGGTGGAGGTGGTGGGTATTAGACTGTAACATTTGGATCCTGTGGTGATGGACAAAGTCAAAAAAAGTAAGATCACTAGCATGGATGAATTGAGGAGCCAGAATAGAATGAGGATTCCTTATAATCCTCATCACATGTGTCTAAAGACAAAGGTATGTATTAGACTGAAGGGTTTGTATAACTCCTTTGAGAACCTTCTAACTCCTTAATCCTTTGTTGGAGCAAGTCAATCTTAATATCCCTAGGGCCAGGGTTAGTTGGACGAAGGACGTCTTCATGGGAATAGCGCAAACGATACGTAGCTTGAGGTCGATGAAAAGAAACTGATACTTCCTGCGCAACGCCATTGAGGCTGTCAAAATCTCGGGGTTCATTCTTTGGTCTATTGCAGGAGTAGGAATAACTTAATCGGCCCTAGTGGGCGTGCCAAATGATCTGTTCAAGTTGGGATTAACTAAATCTGGTATGCAATTTAGGTGATCTAAACGATATGCCCTAGATCTTACGTGTTCCTGCACAAATGCCAAATGAGACCAAAGGTAGGTGTGTTCCATAGGGCACCTCTAATGCCCAAGTCAGAAAGGAATGTCGAAGCAAAAGAGAACGAGATCACTAATACAAGTAATAAATGTAGAGTTAATGTGTATCTCTATACCATTTACATGAGGGTATTTATAGTGGGGTGATTATACGAACGTGATCATGATGTATCCGATGTTTTTGCATGGTTTGTCGGTGGCGTAGCTGTTGATTTGTCAAAGCTCGTGGATGACATCCTTCGTGAGTGGGTGTGGCATGTCATCCACATGAGAGACAAGCTCCTCATTGATTTGCGGTATGTCATTCGCATACGATATAGACCTGGACGGTATGTCTAGATAAAAAATATTTCATAGAGATTAAAACTAAAAATTCTTTATTTTATAAGAAAGAAAACGTATTTAAACAATAAATAGTTACGTAAATTTAGTGAGTAATGGGGTAAATTAAAGTGCCAAGAATGCCAGATTTTTATGACCCCGTTGAAGTGGTGAAAACCAACTGCTTATTCAATTCTACTTTATAATATCATATGAATCCAAATTTCAAAGCATGCAATATAAGACACCGGTTGATTGTTCAAGATCGAGAGAAGAAGTAAAATCAAAATTCTAATATTATTGAATTAAGTTATACATCTTACTGACTCAGGAGATTCGACAAAGCAAAAAATGTGATCGAATCCGTTAAATCTGCTAATGTTAGCATAAAACGGGCAATGAACACACATGCCTTTTTGTTATTTCGTGGGGACAAGGATCAAGAGTGTTGTAAAGGGAGAGACACAGAAGGGGGGTTACAAAACAACACAACACGATGGTATCTGTGGATGCCCCAGAATTCAGATACTGCTGGTCGAGGTTGAAAAAACTGTTAAGTAGCATTGTCTCAAGCGGTGTGTTCCCAGCTATGAAGCAGACAAAATTTGAGTTGTCAATTAGTTAACCAAATTATATATATTAACATGAGATGCACAATTCCTTATAAATCAAGGGTGAATATTGATAGACTCTAATGGGCTCTTTTGGCTTTTGGTTTACTTACAAAACCGGATCCTTGAATGACTGTCCAAGGCCAAACTTTGTCTGCAAGCAACACTGGCCCTTAACACTACACAAACTGTGAACCATCTGGTTTAACTTTGATTGGACTTAATTTGATTTTGATCCTCCAAGAAGGAGAAAAAAATAACTAACAATTTTTTCCAACCCCTCTGAATCTCACTCTTCCAAAGTGGATATGGCCCTCTTTTCACTAGTATATAATTTTTAGGCCGGTCGATGATGGACGTTTCCACCCCTCCAAAAGTGCGTTCAGACAATGCTGCTGATGATTCAAAGCCCATATTCCCTCCCTATAAAACGCACCACATAACCCTTTACACAACCCTCCCCTATAATCCTCACTACTCAATCTTTCTTTCTCTTTCTCTCTCTCTCTTTCTGTTCAACTTTCACGTGTTCTCTAAACCGCTCTCTTTTCTTGACACAGACACAAAAAAGTGAAACTATGTGTCATCTAACTCCCCACCTGACCTGCAAATGCAGTACAAATACCGAGTATTTAGTTTCAATCAAAGACCCAGAAGCAGGGGAACCCAACAACATGATCACCAAACCTTTGATTCAGAAAGCCACACCAACCCAACATCAAGAAGATGAGAAAACAATTCAAACCCATCTTAGATGTGCCTTCAAAGAAGCCATTTCCATTGCCAAAATAGCTCTTCCCATGATCCTCACCGGTCTATTACTATATTGCCGTTCAATGATCTCCATGCTCTTCCTTGGTCACCTTGGAGAACTTGCTTTAGCAGGTGGCTCTCTCGCTGTTGGTTTTGCTAACATCACCGGTTACTCAATCCTCTCTGGCCTCGCTGTTGGAATGGAACCTATCTGTGGACAAGCTTTCGGTGCTAAAAAATTCACCTTGCTTGGCCTTTGCTTACAAAGAACCGTTCTTCTGCTTCTCTTTTCCTCTGTTCCAATTTCTCTGCTTTGGCTTCACATGAAGCATATTCTTCTCTTTTGCGGTCAGGATGAAGATATAGCTACACAGGCCCAATCATATCTTCTCTATTCCATCCCTGACCTCTTAGCACAATCTCTTCTACACCCATTAAGAATTTACCTTAGAAGCCAATTCATTACTCTGCCTCTTACCCTGTGTGCCACTTTGTCTATTTTGCTTCACATACCCATCAACTACCTTCTTGTTTCTCACCTCAATTTGGGGATCAAAGGCGTGGCCCTTGGTGGGGTGTGGACAAATTTCAACCTTGTGGCCTCTTTGGTACTCTACATAGTCTTCTCTGGCACGCACAAGAAAACATGGGGTGGTTTCTCCTTGGAGTGTTTCACACAATGGAAATCACTCCTGAATTTGGCCATCCCAAGCTGCATTTCGGTTTGCCTAGAATGGTGGTGGTATGAGATCATGATTTTGCTATGTGGGTTGTTGATGAACCCAAGAGCAACCGTGGCTTCAATGGGGATTTTGATCCAAACTACTTCTTTGCTCTACATTTTCCCATCATCAATAAGCTTCAGTGTGTCCACAAGGGTAGGGAACAAGCTTGGTGCACAGAAACCATCAAAAGCAAGGCTCTCTGCCACAGTGGGCCTCTTTTGCAGCTTCATGTTCGGTGTGTTGGCTTTGGTTTTTTCTGTGATGGTTAGGAACACATGGGCCAGCATGTTCACACAGGACAAAGAGATAATAACCCTGACATCATTGGTGCTGCCGATTATAGGACTTTGTGAACTCGGAAACTGCCCACAAACAACAGGATGTGGGGTGCTAAGAGGCACGGCAAGGCCAAAAGTTGGTGCAAACATCAACTTGGGTTGTTTCTACCTCGTGGGAATGCCTGTGGCGATTTGGCTTGGTTTCTTTGCAGGGTTTGATTTTCAAGGCCTTTGGCTTGGATTACTTGCTGCCCAGGGTTCTTGTGCTGTTACCATGTTGGTGGTTCTTTGTAGAACTGATTGGGATGCTGAGGCTCTAAGAGCCCAGAAACTAACAAGTGTTGTTGATGATGACAGCAAAGAGGTTGGTTCAGAGAAGCCACCCAAAGCTGAAATCAAGGAAGATTCTTTAATCTTTTATCATTAGCTGATTCAGATGATGAAGGTAAACAAACAACCATGGGTTTAACTTTTAGTTAATTATCTTTGTTTTTTGGAAAAAACAAAAAAATGAAAAAAATAAAAACAAGACAAAAAGAAAGAGAGAGAGAGAGAGAGAGAGAGAGAGAGAGAGAGAGAGAGAGAGAGAGAGAGAGAGAGAGAGAGAGAGAAGAAAGAGAAATCTTTCAGGAATTTGTCTTTAGCTGTATAGGGAAGGAGGTAGAGACAGAGGATGACTTTTTTTTTGTTTTTATATAGTTTTAGATCCGATACAACAAGGTTGGTTCGACGAATTTAACTTCAATAATGTTACTTATGTATGTATAAGAAGTTTTTCAATTAATTATCATCATTACCATTTTTGTTCTTTTTTTATTCATCAATATCAAATCAATCATTTACAATCAGTTAATTAACCTGGACGTTATATTTACAACTAATATTACTTGTTTAACTCGTGGTGTTTCCTACCATGTTTTGTCGTCTTATGTTCCGGTAGAAGAAAGCACTATACAGCTACAAGCAAGTGATTATATATGTACAGAGTGGATATTTGGTTCCTATTGAGTTGCTGAAACATAAACCTTAAATCTTAAATCTCAGTTTAACTATCTTTAAAAAAAATTTTACAAGTCAAATAAAATTTTAATTGTCTTAAATGATATAAAAAATTAATATTAATATTTAGATTTTTTTATTTACATAACTTTATTTTTTTTAACTTTATACCAAATAGCAAAACTTGCGTACTCTGTTTAGTTTTCAACTTAGCAAATCACAAGATTGATAGGAAAAAAAATAGATTTGGATATGAGAAAAGCTTACTTAAAACATATGCCCTTTCACTCCGGAAGACAACAAGCATTAATTACTTAAGCAAATCACAAGATTGACTTCGGAGTTTTCCATTTTATAATTCACGCTAATTGTTTTTGTTTGTTGCAATTGTACAAACAAAAAGGATATTAATTATATCCACGTAAGCTAATCTATTGTGCAAATCCATTTCAATTTTTTTATTTTGGGTTTTAGTTTGGAAAGAATGCAATTGCATTAGAGTTTAATACGGAGAATTTTATCGCCCACCATGATTCTTTCGGAAGCTTAAATAGACTACATATATAAAATGCATTTCTCTATTTATTCTTAGAACTAGTAGCCACTTATTTTGGGCATGAATAGCTCACTATTGTAACCTTGCACGTCACAGGATATGGAATAATGCATTATTTTGGCGATATAAATTGTGAGTTTTTGTTTCATTACACTCACTGCTCTGGATCTCGCCATGCAACTTCTGGTTTAATTATGCTAAACTAAGGAACATGAGCGTTTCATATTTTTTACATTTCGACCCATACATAAAAAAAATTGAGAACTGTTGTGGTGGTATACTATGATGTCTAATTGACAAAAGAAGTGCCAAGAAATTGACTTCAGAGGCTATTTTTCAGAGACAAGAACTATATATTACTGTTTGAAAAGTATTTGAAAAAACCCTCCCCAAAGTTATACCACACTCCTATCCGATTTTGAGATGAATTTTTGTGCGTATATAATTATCTTGACTATGCTGACTAGTTCTTTATATTACTTAGAAAGAATAAAAAGAAATATTTTATTTTTTTCTCAACAATTACGATATGTAATTGCCATATAAAGTTATAAAGAAAAACAACTAGCTCTAAATCATCATCCATACGTAAGGAATTAGTATGCTATATTAATCTAACATACAAATTTAATATTATCTCAATATATTCAAGAGAGAGAAAATGTCAACACTTTTCTCATCACTGGAAACTCGGTACTCAAGTGACCTATACTTACTCCTAGATTCTCACTTATTAAAGGTAGTTAATGCTTCTTTACAAGTGTCCTTTATATAATGATAGTGTGATTATTCTAAAAATGAAATAAAATACTCTTCATATCAAAGTGCCCTTTATTTAACATTGTATCAGCAACTCAGGAGTATAATGAAAATACAATCATTCCTGATTTGGAATTGCATGCACAAATATCTCGTCTGCCGAATCTCGCATGCCAGAAAAAGATGGGTGTCACTGACAAGTTTGTTTAGGCTGCATGATAACTCATCGTGGGTTAGAGAGTTTGACCAATTTGTAAAAGAATTTTCTATTTGTTCAAGGCTCACATTCCGGAGGGGACAGAAAATCACACTAAAATTAACTACAATTTGAAAATGTTTGTTTCAATGCTCAAGGGGTAAAATTTTGTCGCCATGTTAGCAAGTCCAAGTACCCTTTGAGAGAGATAAGATTGTTAATTTTTGTAGCTTATAAATGTTTCGAGCTTAAAATTCAAATCAATCTCATGGGTAGGTTAGCAACCAGCAGAGTGTTCAAAGCACAAAATTGGGTTGCCATTGCCCGACGCAGGCTGGTAAAGTGATTCAATAGTTAATGTGCCATTTATATATATATAAAAGCTGGGTTGATCGAACTTCACATCGTGTCCATATTTTCAATGGACATTATGTTTAGGCCCTAGGGTGCCATTAATAGGAGTTTAAATAAATTAAAAAGGTAAAAAAATATTTAAAAATTGTGTTGAATTCATTTTAAAAATTAGAGGGATGAGATTTGATTTAGGTATAATATCAGTACCAATATCATAATTCTCATGCTGGAATGTGATTTGATTCATCTAGTATCTTAGATTAGCACTTTAGAATATTGTGTCCTGTGAGGCTCCACACTAGTTTAACAGATATCGGAGTATATCACATGACTCATATAATGTATTACTATGCTAACAACATGTTTTTTCATAAGATAAATAAGGTATTAACATTATCATTATTACATAATTTACTTCTCAAATTAATATATAGAAGATTCTTAATTCCAATCTTATATATTTGAATTCTGAAACCTATTAATGATTAGAGCATCAAAGTGTTCTTATAATTAATGAAATTTCACTCTGTATCAGATTGAACTTAAACATCAAACCCTTTTGGTCCCCATTAAACTAAAAAAAAAAAAACTTATCATATCTCCACTAAACTAACATCATATACAAACCATAGCTCTATACCTCCTATATGGACTAGATTAAGATTAATGATGAATTTAAATAAAGATCTTTTTCTCTAATTATTTAAACAATAACCTTTATTTAATTTTTCCGTATTTTTAATATGGTTTTTCTAATGTGTGAATAAAGAAAAATATTTTTACTTTCTTATTACCGCAAGCAATCCCGGTCAAGAACATTACATCTCAACAAGGCTATATCTCTTAATGAAGAGTTTTTTTTCATAAAGATTGGATCCAAAATTTTATTTAAGAAAAAAACAAGCATATACCTCTTTCAGAACATCATACAGAAACCATTTTTAATTTTATGATAGAATTATAAGATGCAACAGAAAAACGAATATTGATTATTCCCATAACTTTTTAGGAGATAAGAAGAGGAGAGTATGTAGTTTTTGGACAAATAAGAACTCACTTTCTCTTTTTTTATTTTTTATTTTTGATTTTAGGCTTGAGATCTATGCATGCAGTCTTGGAAGGTGAACTATCCTGCACTGCGGATAATATTTTCGGTATCAGTTCCGATCTTGACTCTCTTTCATGTGTTACACCAGTTCAATTAGGATCTAGTATTATCTTTCCTGGTCTAATGTGGAGTCAAGAGTATCTATATCAGTTCTCCAATCGTCACATTGACCTTTCATGTTGGGAGGCGAATGGGGGTGTTACTTGCCAGGGTAACATCCAAGTCAGTCCAAATAGTCAATGATGGAGCTCAAGTATAGGTTCAAGTATATCATGTACCTTGACAAGTCATAAAATAAGGAGTAATTATAGAGATGAGTGACAATTGAGTCTTACATGACATTATATCAGTGTGGATTCACAAATTATGGGGAAAATGACACCTGCGTAGACATGTCTGATATTCTTTACAGGTTGGCATTGATGTGCCCCAACAAAAGATCGGGCCTCCCAGGAACTCCAATCATTAAGAGGAGATATCTGTTTGGGCTCTGACATTATCGTGAGCCTCACACGGGGCGCACTTACTCGTGCATCCAATGTCAAAAATTGTGGCTGGTATACAAGTCGAATTAAAAGAAAAGTGTAGACAATAAGAATTAATGATTATAGAACTAAATGATGATAATCAAATCATCAGTTTAATGGATATTCTTTTGTATTTAAACTTGTATCATTACTTAATTAAACCAATATGAAAAAGTAGAAATTGAGAACTTTTTTAGATTTATTTTTCATTTTTACTATTATACATTTAATTAGGGTGCTAATTCAATCTTATTTACTTAAAAAAGCTAAGGAAAGGCTACGTTATGGTCCGTTCAAACATTAACGAAGTTTTATTAATTAATGAACAATGTTTGCAAATGAGCATTAACTCTTTAGATTAAATACGTTTGGATTTTAACATTTCAATTAAACATATACCGGTAAAAATGAAAAATAAACTCAAAAAATTCCTTAATTTAAATTTCTATGTTAATTTAAGAAAAAAAACATATCGTTACAAACTCTAATAGGTAGGACTACGTAGAAAAGACTGTTCATTTGTTTAACGTTCATTTGTTTAACCATAATTAAACTATAGTCGGACCAGAAATAATTAAACATATATTTTAAAAAATTTATGATATATTAATAATAAATTTATAAGAAATTATAAATAAGTTTAATATAAACATAAAATCTAATATAAATGGATCATATTACATATTATGTTTTATCATATAAAAACCTATAAAAATTACTAAAAAAACTGCAGCGGAAAATACCTAGAAAATTAATTAAATAATACATACATTTAATATATGAAATTTTTTATTATAACATATCTTAAACTTTAAAATTTAAAAGAAAAAGACAGCAAGTAAAAAATAGTTTTAATATAAGAATGATTCAAACCAGTTTAGTGGATCAAATTTTTTTCAGTTTTGGTCGGTTGGGGATTGGATTGACCAATTTTTTACTCCCCAAATTATGATGTTTTACTGTTCTCTGGCATTGGTTTTTATCATTGCTCCAAATTAAGGATAGAAAACTTAAGAAAATTATAGATATAGTTTAAATTAGAGGGATTAAAAGTATTATTAACTCAAAATATTACAAATAATTAAGTAAAAGATAAATGAATAAATAAAGTGAGCTAATGTCAACTTTTGATGTTGAACTGATTGGATTAGTACTGGAATATGGCATCAAAGCTAAACTGTTTTTTATGCTTCGTACTTTCTGAAAAAGATAATGAAGTCGATTTGAAATATTGGATAATGTGCTGTTATGCTAATTACTTTTCTACGGAGCCAATGCGAAAGGACAAGCACTATATACACTTTCAATACATTAACATGCAAGTTAGGCGATGATGATATGGTTTGGTTAATTTCTTGTCTCCATTGTAATGCTTTAGGTGTTCATCAACCGATTCGGATTGCGAAAAACCACTCAACCGATCCATAAAAAATCAAAACCGATCAAATCAAAAACCAAAAAATCGAAACCGCAAAAAAACCATATTTCATATGCGGTTCGGATCGGTTTTCGGTTCCACTTAAGAGAACCGAACCAAACCGATCCGCAAGTTTTATGTTTTAATGTTCTCATTTCATTTAGTCACAACCTCTTTCATTTATTGCTTTATTAGTTTGTTTAATTTGGTCTCTATATTTTATTTTGTAATTTTGTTTAAACTGTATAATAACACTTATTTTTCAAAAATTTGTCCAAATTAGAGGAAGAACAAAAAGACTAAAATCTTGGCTCAAGACTTTTAATATTTCTGTTGTTTTACATTGAATCTGATTTAAGTCTTATTTAAGTACTACTTTATTTGTTTTATGTTTGAATTTAAATTGTTGAAAACTTGTCTTGTTTTACTTATTAATAATTCTCTCATCATTGCTATAATTATAATGTTTATTTGATTTTATAAAAAAATATAAAATGAGAAAAAAAACCGCATAAACCGATCCAATCCGAACCGTATTTGATCGGATCGGATCGGATAGTGTCATTCATTTCAACCAAACCGAACCGAACCACAATTTGATAAAATGATCAGATCGAATGATAGTTTGTCATAAAACTGAACCGATTCGAACCGCGAACACCCGTAGTGCTTTCTATGAAGTGTGAACCTTTTTCGCGCGTCTAGTATATTCAAGCCATTTCAATTATAAACAATTAAAATTTTAGGTAAGTATATTGTCAATATCTTTATAATATTATGCGGAAGATTAAGTTTGGTCAGTGTTAGTGGTTACTGGACCAAGAACATGTTCTATCACAACAGACAACACAGGTTTGTTTCGCTTAAATCCTTTTCGTATTATATGGACTTGGTCCGGCTTCAAACGACAGCACTACCTAGTTTCTCAGAATTTAATGACAGGCAGGTGACGTGGGCATTTTAGGTTATACTCCTTAAGTTACCTTGTATAATTTATTTTCAGTAATTTAATAATAACTTTTAGAACATTAAAATTCTATGAGTAAATTTGGAAAAAATACAATTAATATTTTTTGTTTGAGGCTTATAATAAAGGGAGGATAACAAACTCTATTTCTTTCTGGTTAATAAGTATTCTAAAAGAATTATTTAAGAAATCAAAAGTAAATTTTCGTATTAAAAATTATATTGTAATTGTGTAAAATCAAAATGAGTATTTTCATAGTGATAATATTTTTAAATTAAATTTTTTATTTTTATTTTCTTAACTAGTTCCTTTAAAATATTAGTTAGCATTTTTTTCATAACCAAATAGAATTACGTAAATGGAAAACTCAGAACTTCATAACTTTATTCAAACCACACATACAATGTAGGAATTAATCAGGAGCCGCCATATTATAGGAAGATTAAGAAATGCGTAGAAATGGTTTATATATTGACTTCTTTTGGTGGTAATTAAACTATAACTTGTTATTTATTTATTTTTATCAGCAGAGAAGAATATAATAAAAGTATAGGTACAATTTAAACTCAGATACATACATACCTAGACTCAGACAACCATTCTAATGGTACATTGTACCCTTAATACAACAAATTTACAAAATCTTTCATTTTGACCCATATCCAACTCGAAACTCTTGTTTTAATTAAGTCAAAAACCTGTTACGAGGTTGAGAATTCGCCCTTAAAATATCTAGTATTGTGTTCCAACCAATACACACTATATATGTTGGATAGATCCAGTAGAGTTTGGATTTTATCTTGAAAAACTTTCCAAACATGCATGAGAGTGACATATGTTGTTGGTAATTTCTGTCTCAACTTTATGAAATTCCAAATAAAACACAAGAACTATTACATTAGATTATCGAATAAAAAAAGAGGTTTTAAGAATACTTGGATCTATTGACGTTGTTAATTAGAGATTACAGTAAAATAGTCTTTTGGTGTAATGATCTTTCTCAACTAAATCACTAGATTTCACAATAGGACTTGATTTTTTTCTTTGATGGGGAAGAAAAAAAGTAGTTTTTTGATTTGATGTATTGGGACCATGGCCCTCTTTCTGTTTTTAAACTTGTTAGGATTCTCATTAACCCCTAACGGGTCAAATCCCAATTTCCACTCATTTAAACCCATATCACCATTTTATTATTGTTGTTGTTGGTTGTAGTTTAAAAGGCTCAACAATATCATACCATTTTTATTTAGTCCAATTAAATGTAAATAGTTAATATAAATTATATAAATAATATATCAGCCTATATTAATATATCAACTATGTGTTATTTACTTTTAGACTACCCTTAAACAATTTGGTCCATCTTATAAAACAACAGAGAACCACTATAGATTTCATCATAATTAGATTTGCCTAAATCACAATGATCACCACAATTGTATGTACTCAATGACATAGATCAGATATGGATAAGTGGCATGGAAATTACATGTAACGCGATCTTAATCATGACGATTTCTAATTGGTCCAAACTTTATTCTTTATAAAGATCAACTCAAAATGCAATATAAGTATTACACAAAAACACACTAGATTACAAGGACAAATATCAACGTATTCTTTAAAATTTAGTCAGAACATATTGAATAATGAGACTGCCGCTTAAACTAAGGTGCTATCAGGAATTACACTCATATGAACAATGTCCTCATGAAAAACTCTAGGTACTAAACCCTTAGTAAATGAATCAGCTAGCATAAATTCAGTCCCTATATGTTCTGTTAGAACCAAGTCTGGTTTGCAAAGGACTTTGAAATTATTGGTTATTATTTTAAAGACCATAAGATGTGTTAATGACACACATCAAGACACTTAATTAAATAAAGTCTGCCTACGTGTTATCCAACCACTCTAATTGAATGTTTCAGGTCACAAGTCTAAGATGTATGCATTATAAAAGAAAAGGGGAGTCCATCATTAAAATTCTGCCTTCAGTTATGCAAAATATTTCAGAACAAATCTGCGTAGGACTAAAACAGTTCTCGTACAAGTCCGTCCCTAGAAAAGTCTAACACTAGACAGCGTTCAAAAAAATTCTGATTCAAGTATGCTCTTCCAGACCTTTGGTCTGTTGTCCCTCATATAGAACTCAACATACACATTTTCTTCAACATCAGGCCTCATACTTTTGAAGCTTAGTAATGTTACTCTGTTTTTCACATCAACCAATACAAGGACCCAAAGCTGGATCCTGTTCAAGATAGACTGCGCTTATCACTAAAACAGAAAGAAGACAAGCCAATGAAAAAACCAATGATTGCATGGAGAAGAGATCGAGGACCTACTCTACGCTGATCAAAAAGCTGATGAAGATCAGTACTTACGTCAGAAAGCATCAGAAGGTCAACTATGCTTATTTCTGCATGAGTTCATGATAGAAGAAAGACTACAAAAGGACTTTTGATGTGAAGCACTAGAGAAACTCCACTTTAGTGCAAGTTCCGCAGATCCTCGATTCAGACCTTTTGTCTTCTTCTCAGCTTCAGAGTCAACAAGCTTTAAACGGCTACATCTCTTCATCGAATTATCAACGATCATCTTCCTTGGCCTATAAATATGAAGAGAATTCGGACTTTGAAGAATTTCACGTGTTAGAAAGTCAGTAACGCAAAAGCATCAATCTGCTCTTACATGTAATCTACTTAAGCTTTCTTCTCAAAAGCAAAGACTTTCTTTGTATCTCTGCTTCTTGCAGACTTAGTCTTTGTTTTTTTCTACTTAGTGTATCTGTTCTTTAAGGTTCATCATTTTATAACTAAGTTATCAGAAACATAAACACACTCTCAAATCACAACCTATGTCAAAGTCTGGTGCATTGTCAGTCCTAGTTTCTGTGGGAAACATTGTTTAGCCTAAAGAGGCTTTTGAAAGAATAATTGGGTTTGAGCCAGGAGTGACTTGTTGAAAGAATACTTGGGTTTAAGCTAGGAGTGGCTGGAATTAAGAATACTTGAGGCACGAGCTGTGTTGTGTTATGTAAAAAGACATTTTTACATAGTGAAAATCCTTTAGTCTGAAGGTACTAGATGTAGCTTCTGCATTAGAAATGAACCAGTATAAATCTTGTGTGTTATCTCTCTTTCCATTATCTAAGTCTGGTTCGAAAGTCTGTTGCATTTCCCGTTTGCTAAAGCTTTATTTCACGTGAAAAAAAGTCTTAGACTTATTGACCCCCCTTCTAAGTCTGACTTTGAACTATCAATTAGTATCATAGCTTGTTCTTTTGTGTTGAACATTCCCACAAGTGTAAAGGATAAGATCCATCGTAGCTTCTTAAAATCAGCTTATCATAGAAGTTTCTTCCATAAATAGACCTTCGGCCTTCTTTGGGGAAGACTATCCTTACTAGAAGGTTAGAATGGAGATGTTCATCAAGTCCACCCAGTACAGTATGTGGAGGGTCATAAAAAATCATGATAATCTTGTACATTCTATAATGAGTCTAACATCACTCACAGTTTTTCTTCTCCAAAAACACCTCATCAAAATGATGTTGTGGAAAGGCAAAATATATCATTGCAAGAAATGACCAGAACCATGCTTTGTGAAAACAATCTTCCAAAATATTTCTAGGTAGAGGCTGTGAGCATGTCTTGTTATATTCAAAACAAAATTCTTATAAGACCAATACTGAATAAAACTCCTTATGAATTGTGGAAGGGAAGGAGATCCAACATTTCATATTTTCATCCCTCTAGATGCATAGGCTATTCCTGAACACAAAGGATCAACTTAGAAATTTTGACTCTAAGTGTGATAAAGGGATATTTATGGGGTACTCAACCACCTCTAAATCTTACAGAGTCTTTGATACAAGGACTCACACCATTGAGGAATCAATGCATGTATGGTTTAATGATGTCTAAAAGACTGGTAGAAAACTAGTAGATCTTGAAAATGATGATGCGGGTGTGTAAGTAACAGTCTGAACCAGCTCAGCAAGAACTTGCAGATGATGGAAACACAAAACCTGAACAACAATCATTTGTGTCTGAATTTGAAAAGCCTACAGCTGTTTCACTAACAATTTTAATATGTTGTAAATTGCAGGAGCACTGTAAGCCTTCGTTATTCGAGGTGATGCAAATCACCAAGAAGAACAGGGTTGGTCACTAGGTTAAGCAGAAGACCATGGAGATGGCGGTACTTTATCTAAACTTACAAATATTTTCAAATTTTTTTATATATTTACATTTACTAACTTATTTGATTTTTCTAAACATATATGCAGGAGGTGTACCAGTCCATGCGGACACAGAAGGAGGCTGAGCTAGCCTCTCAGACTCTTGATGGGGAAGCACCTCCCACCCTTTCTTCTACCGATGACAACGCCATCTATTTAGAGGCTGTCAGAGGCGTCAACAAGAAGGGGAAGATGTTTGGCCTCGGTGGGATCGGGACCTAGATAGCTAAGACTAGGAAGGCCCTTGTCGCTTCCTCTACGTTACCTACAGATGTTGTTCAGGTTATTGAGAACCTGAACACCGAGCTAGCAGGGGAGCGCCGACAGAGACAGCTGGCGGAGGAGCGAGCTCAGCAGGATCAAGAGGTCACTCGCAGGCTGCTGGAGCAGCAGGTGGCTTTGATCCGTCGGTTGGTGGAGTCTTTAGCATCTCGACCTGATGACCCAGCCTCTACTTCCCAGCCAGACCCACCACCCCAAGATCTCCCCTAGTTGATGGACTCATTTTTGTATTTATTTTTTTAGTATTACACATTTTTCTATTTATTCCTTTTTTATTTTTTAGGTTGTAAATAATATTTCGACTATTACTATATCTTTTATTCGACACTATTTATAACTGATTGATGTTATATCTTTTTATCTTTTTTTGTTTATTAAGAGTCTGCATATGCGTCTATTAAATAATAAAAGCATTATAAAAAATTAATATATATTTTAATTTTATAAAAATATTTAATCCAACTTTATAAAATATAAATCTATAAAATTTTATGAAAATAATTTCTAAAAATAATTTTTTATTAGCGACGGTCAAACTATCGTCGCTAATGTGATAATTATTTAGCGACTGAATCGACGATGGAAGAAACATCAAATAATGAGCCATGGAAAACGCCGTCGCTAAATTTGGTTATGCCTTATCGACTGCATCAGCGACGGAGAGACCAATCAAATACTTAACTACGAACCTGACCCGTCACTAATATTGGTTCCCCTTCAGTGACCACCTTAGCGACGGAGTGACCAATCAAATATTTAGCTACGAGTATATGACCTGTCGCTAACATTGGTTCCTCCTCAGCGATAGCATTAGCGACAGAAACCCATTAAAAACATAGCTACGACATTAAGGACGGTTTTCGTCATACAATTAGCTATGGTTTCAGTATGGTCGCTAAATTAGCCTCAATTAGTGATGGAGTAACTTAAATCCGTTAGCGATAAGGTGTTTACTATCGTTAATATGGGACTGAAATAGCGACAGATAGTGCAAAAAGGGGACCACCTTTAGTGATGGTGTGTTGTCGTCACAAAGGTTGTCATGGTCTTCACTTGTCGTCGCTTAGTTGTTAGCCACCAGGTTCGTAGCGATGGGATTCGATTGTAGCTTATGTTGTTGCTAATATTTTTAGCGATGGATTACTAGCTGTTAGCGACAAGTTTTTCCCATCGCAATTGGGGTTTTTTTTAGTAGTGTAAGGAATCAAATTGAATAACCAACCTCTCTATATGAAAATCCCTAGCCAACTTGAACCCTTCTAGCAACCCCCTATAACTTTGTTATGAAAAGAGAGAACAAGCCCAAAAACTTGTAAAAACCTGGTATCTAATAATCGTTATCGTTTCTTAACATGCCACCACAACCAGCCACACAATCCTACTTATACTAGCACCGTCGTAGTCAATAAAAACCTAACTAGATAGAAGAGGTTTCCAACAAATGACCACTCTTCTTAGAGACTTTGAAGGAGGGGATGAATTCATGAAGTTGAAATTATGACCCGATTTAGGAAACAACCTTTAGATCACACTGCCAAGGGTCAAGCGAAGAATCACCAAAGCCCTAAGATAGGTTAAGTTTAATCCAAGAATGAAAATTAGCAGCAAAGAAGCAACTTTTTATCTGCATAAGGACAAGATAAATCCAAACTATATATGGTGGTTAGGGGATAATGTCTGAGAATGTGCAAGATGACTGATCTAGAATAAGGACAATGATGAAAAAAGGGACACCCCAGTCTCCATTTACTAGTTCTAACATTCACCAAAAGATGTTCATGAACAACTAGTTAAATGAACAATTAAACTTTCTCCATAATTGACATACCCTTAATTTTACACCACCCCACAGGCCTAGGCATGGAGATGAAGCCATTAAGCGTCTGATAAGCATGTCTAATCAAGAAAAGGCTAACTCCATCCCTAGATCAAGCAATTTGATCCTATATTCCCTGGTGAGAATAAGGCAACATAACCATAATCCTAAGCACCTAAGGAGGCAAAAGTTTCCTAATCCCAAGAGCCCTAAGGTGTGACATAATCTGATACTAAAAGATGGAATTGATCAGGAAGAACTTAGGAAAACTCCTCCATTAATCTAGTATTCTCATCAATCCATTTCCCAGTCTAAAAAAAAAATATGTTTCCCATTACCAATAAGTTTACATTGGTTGTCAACCAAAATAAGGTACAATTTGGACAATTCTTTCCAGAGGAAATAATCAACAACTTTGCTTTAGGATAATGCATCATGGTTGCATAATTTATAGTACATGGGCACAAGAACTTGGCCCCGCAAACTCACATTGCCAGCATGAATATTCCAAGCTGATTTGAGGAGACAAGCTTAGCTTATTTGCTCAAAGTTCCTAATTCTCATGCCTTTGTAAAGGCGAGATATAGTTTGCTAACCAACCATCTGGCACTTCTTGGTACTCTTCAAGTCCCCTATATGAAGGCTCATTGCATCCTCTAGAACTACTTAAGCACTCATATGGGAATAGAGGTGGACGTCATGTAGTAAATAAGATAAGCATCCAAGACCGACTCGGACAAGGTGATTCACCCAGACTAGGTTAGCTGCCTACCTTTCCAAGAGGTCAACTTCTAAAAAGCTTCTTTAAAAGAAAGGAAAAGTCAGCCTTTCTCAAGCTCATATCCATAATGGGCATGCCCAAATACTTGCCAAGGGAGGTAGTTTCTCTAAAACCAGTAAGCAATTGTTTCTTGAATTCAACATACACATTTTTAGGGGGAAAATGTAGGTTTTTTCAACACTAATAACACTAATAAGCTATAGAATATGTTCAAAACAAGATGGAGGTGGGTTTTGCTTTTATTTATATGGAAAACGTATGCTTTGTTGAGAGAGAGAGAGAGACAATGTCTAATTTTGTAACTTCTATGTTTCAAAAGATATATTCTTTAACTTTTGACAAGGAAACATCTTTGAGGTAAATAACAAACATCTAACTTATATATCCTAACATCTTAAGCTAATCCAAGAAGTATAATCTCACCACCACTAGTGTAATTAAAAGGATTTCATTAAGAGAAAAGTAAAAGAAAAAAGTAATAACCCGTTGTCATTTTGGATTTGGACCACTAAACCCAAACAAGCCAAAATCTACCTAAATATTTAGGTCTATTAACTTTTATATCCATAGTTATCATTTTGCAGGAGTAATGTAGATTAGCTTACGCATTTATATCAATATTTTATGTACAGGATTCGATTCTTTTTTCTTTACATGCTTTTTTTATGAGTGAGGCACTTCAACTCCCTTCCGTAACTCTAGTGCAGAAACTATATATATATATATATATAATATAAAAAATATTCTACAAATATCACTATCAACGTGTTAATCATTTCGACAAAGCAAATAAACGTAAATTTTGACATAGTTAAAATTATGAAGCTTGTATGATGCTCATTATCTTTGTAACAATCTCTCGCGAGTGAAGTGGAGACATAAGCACCATTACGGGATAAGAGGCAACAACACAGCAAGTGGCTCCCTCTCATGAAGACAAACGCGCGCCACGGTAACGAAGCCCAGTGGAAGACAGTTCGTAAGGATGGGTGGAGAATAAACTATTCTTTTGAAACCATACGTCTGTTGGAATAATCATGTTTCTTGATTTTTCAAAAAAATAATAATTCTGTTGTTTTAATATATTTTAGTCAATCATTTTTGATATCTTGAATAAAAAACTAATGAGTAAAATTACTAATTAATTTTATTACACACATGTATCATCGGGTTGAACAGGATTGGTGTCCTAAGACTAAAAGATAAAACTTTTTTCACTGGATCTTTTCTTTTATGATTTTTCTTGTTTTTCTTAGTTATGAGACAAGGAATTAAGAATAATTATGGTCGTGATTTTGTTACGTTTTATAGTAATTCTCTTGACCATTTTGCTTATATCCGGTTAATGTTTTCTTGTTCATTCCCTATGAATAAAACCATCAACCAGCATTGTATCATACACTTCTAAGCAAACATTTTGCTCACCTTTCTCCCTTCTCACTCATTTTCTGTTTTTTAGACAATGCTGTGAAATTTCTAACACCCGAAAGTCAAAATGCATTAATTTTCGTATATAGTTATGTAACTCTGTGAGGAACAATACCAACTTCAATTACATCAAAAATTAACCAAAATTTTTCCTATAACTAAAAATAATTGTATCTATGGCTTAGTTGCAGGTGTTTTATTCATTCTAATAGAAATTCAAATCAAGTTTTTCTCATAATTTCAAACCGACAATATACATACACAAGTTGTTTTTAGTTTTCCTTTATTGTCAACAGTTGGTTAGGCCTCTGAATGTGAGACAGGTGCTATTTTAGGGCGTGTTTTGTTTGGGAGCCGTGTGAAGTTGGGGTATGTGGCTCTTGAAAGTGACAAACACAATGCGGGCTTTACATTTTTAAGTTTATAAGTGCAACCAAATAGTGCATTCCACTTCCCAACTCTTTCAACGCAAGTCATCACTCGGTTTTGTACTTTCTTCACCACGTACTTATCATCACAATGAATCAAACGTCAATAATGCACTTTATAGGAATAATACACACTATTTTGTTTTTATATATATATATATATAATACACACACACATTATAGTAAAATCATATGAACTCCTGTTTTTTATAGATTTTAATTTTTAATTTTAATAATAATATTATTATTACATAACTTACTTTTAAAAAACCTTTATTTAAATTTTATTTATATAATATCAATATTAATATATGATTTTGTAATTAATTTGATTTTCTGATTTGATAATATTAGAATACATAATAATTATAATATTAAATCTATTTTGATTATAATTATGTTAATTAATTTAAATATTATGATTATAATTAAATTAATTAAATTTTTAATAATTTATGAATAATTTTGTAAATTTATATTTAATTATGATGATAATTACAATTTTTTAAATTGACATGATGAAATTAATTTATATATTCAACTCAACATATTTGCACCTAATTTTAGTTTTAATATAAATTAAATTAGGCTTAAATATGTTTTTATCCTTATAAAGTAATCTTTTAGTTTTAGTCCTATAATTTCTTTTCTTTTACATCCCTCTTATATTTAATATTTCATTTTTAATACTTATTTTGAATTTGAATTTGTTACTCATATCGGCAACTAACATATTTAATAATTCTCATATTTACTTGAAAAATATCTAGTCGGAAAACTTTATATAATACAATTAAAAAAGCTTCCATGAAAAACTTAGTTTCTTGGGAGATTTGTTTATTTACGAAAAAGACATAATATGTAGGATTTCTAAGTTAAAGATTTTGATAAACCAAAAAGAATCATTCTATCAAACACTCCAATGTAATAGCCAATAGACTAAAATTGGAAAAGAAAAATCACTCTAAAACATACTTTATTATCCAAATTTGATTATCTCAAAACCCAATTTCAATTAATTTCTTATCCAAATTTATTACCGATTGTTTTTTAAAGTTTGTTCTCCTTGTAGTAAATGCCATTTAATTAATTTTATTATAATTTTAAAATAAGTTAATCTCAGAAATGGTATCAATATTTTGAAATTATTTGTTGTAAATAAGAATTATAGGTTTACCATCTCAACCAATATTTTAAGAAGTCAATGTTAAAAAAGTATGAATAAAATAATATGCTTGATCATTAATATATTAGAAATCGCAATAAAGTAATTCTATAATATAAAAAAATAATTTTAAGGCTGAATAATAATTTTTATGCACTATAATCATGGAGTATATATATAGCTTTCGGGGAATTTTACCAATTTTTTCTTTATTAAATTTGTAATATTTAAGAGAGAGTCAGGCAAATCTCTATAAAATGGTTTACCAAATATTAGCATTAATTCATAAAATAAAATTTTAATTAAACTTTAATTTCATATTGAAATTAATTAAATTTTCCAACTAATTGATTGATTCAATATTGCAACCCAAAAAAAACTAATTGATTATAATTTTTTGTTAATTGAACTTGATTTCATTTAAATGTAGTATAACTGATTCTTTCCTAATATTATTGCATTTATTTATTCCTCTTTAATTATTAATTATGATTATTTATTTATATTTTAATATCATAGATTATTATTATTAATTTATACATTGGAAACTAAAAAAATCATAAAAAATATACTTCTAGTCCTTATGTTTTTTTCTTGATTTGGAAAAATGGCTATATAATATATATGCAAGTTATACAATTTAAATTAAAAGGACTCGAAAGTAATTGAGAATATTTACACAACTATACATTTTTACTTTGTGGTATAGTAACACAAATTCTAGTGTCAATAATCAATGGCGTATCATTTAAACTTTATTTTTCCTATAATAAAATCTCATTTTTCTATGCTTATATATTATATGTAAATAATTTAACTTTTTATTGGACAAAAGTTATAGTAATAATTTAAGATTATTCCAGTCCTACGACATCATTTATATATATATATAACAATTATTTTATATATTTAATATATATTATATTACAATAGTATATTATATTATATATTATTAATATAATTTTTAATATATTAT
Source organism: Clitoria ternatea (assembly GCA_037962975.1). Taxonomy (NCBI): domain Eukaryota; kingdom Viridiplantae; phylum Streptophyta; class Magnoliopsida; order Fabales; family Fabaceae; genus Clitoria; species Clitoria ternatea. The sequence continues at coordinate 98,303,598 of CM075674.1, read as the reverse complement.
AATCTATATTTGAATTTTATTTAACATGTATTTGAACATATAATGAGAAAAAAATAAGACTTTAGGAGAGAAAATGATAAATAATAGATTAATAAAAATTTATTTTTTTAAAAGTTTAGGATAAGCTGATAGTAACAATTGATCATATTCAATATGATTTATCCATTTTTTATTTTTCATCCAAATTCACCGAAAAACCTTAATATGAATATCTTCACATGCGTATAGAGTCATATCAAATGTTTACAGTCGTCCAGTGATTAAAAATAATCTTCAGATGAAATTTTATTGCTATATGATAATTGGTTTATGTGATTACAAATTATTTCATCCAATATTTAATTTAATTTGTCACAAAAATTACCCTCTCCTTGTAAAAGTGAAACATAAACATTAATTAAATTAAATAAAAAAAGTTTATAATTTCTTCATATCTAATTTTAAAATTAAGTGTCCTCAAATGTTTGCATTCAAGTTTAGAACTATGAAGTATGGACAAAACTTACTCTTAATCACGTCTAGCAAGTCCTACTAAATTTTTAGTCAATTTAAATAATAAATTAATTTAAACGGTCAAATTAATACTAGTTGATATGTATTAATTTGTGTTTATAAAATTATAGTAATTCACTCAATTCATTATTTGAAATGTTAATATTCAATATTTAATGTTATTTAATATCATCATTATAATAATTATGAAATTATAAAAGCTTATTATGGAATTATATTTAATGTATATACAATAATGAAAGATAGTTTACTGACATATTTTTATTAAAAAATAATTTTGATGACTATTATACCTGCCAAAGGCATGACCCAACATTTCTTGATTGCTAAATTTCTTTGTTCATTGGTCACTCCATTATATTTGCTAAATTCAGTTTTCCAAGAAGTGATAATGTTATCCTATTTAACATAAGATTTGTTATAAAAGTATGTACGAAAATGAATTAAAAAACTGGACTAAAAAAAACTTAATTTTCTTGACAAATTATTTTTGTATGAAGAAAAACATGACAATTAAAAAAGCTTACTCCAAATCTTCAATAATTATGTCAACAAGTCTTTGTTTGTCATCGTTATTGTCAACGACCCTTAAATCATCCCTACCTACCACATTCTTAATCACATCTTGAGAAAACATCAAAATTATCATAATATTAGTTAGTCAACATAAAGATAAAATTAAATAAATCAACATAAAAATAATCATTTACAATATTTTTAAATGGTCATTACAAAAATATGAAATTCAATTATGGAAAAAATACAACACACCTTTTCATCTACAAAGATCAGGTCTAAATTCAGATAAATGTTCTTATTTTTTCTAGCACTATTTTTTCACTTGTGAATCACACAAACTATAAACTTATAATCCAACCTATCATGTTTAACAACAATTAATATAACAAAACTCTAACCTTTTTTTTTTTAAAATGATGGTATAAGATGAATGTAACATTTCTATCATCATCTATTTATAATCAAATCTATACATGACAACTTAATTGTGATGCAAATGTATTTCAATAAAATAAAAGTGGTAGAAGCAGCCTATATTAATAAGAAGTGGTAGAAGCAGCCTATATTAATTGATCATGTCTTCAATTTTGTTAATTGGTTTAATGGTTAACTCTCAACTTTGGTAAGTTTGCTGCAAAAATAATTATTTGCATTGTCCAGATAGAGAAGGGTGAAATTGTGAAATTAAAATTTGTAGCTTTAGGGTTGTTTGCTGAGCACATCTATATATTTGTCACTTAACATCTAGTTAATATGTCAATTCGTATAATTCTCAACTAGCATCCTCTTTGTCTTTATATGTTTTATTGTTTTGTAACATCTTGCATGTGCCATTTTATCATCTTGGTTCCTGCTTATATTAGGTGTTGGTAAATAAAGATAGAAACAATATTGCAATGCTAATAAATAAAGTCAAACATAGAGACTGATAAGCATCAATTTTCCTTCTTGTAGTAAAAATTACCTTCATTCGCTTATCATATTTACTTAAATTGATTATTTGGCTTTAATTGATGGTGGGAGACAATGATCTGGAAAGTAATTCAGCTACAAACCTGATGAGGATTAGATGCGATCGAATTTATTTTATAAATAAAAAACTACATATTAGTGCGATTGATTAAGAACCGCACTAAAATCTTCTAAAAAACAATGTGAAAAACTTGGTCTACATCGATTTTTAACAATAACCTATTAAAATTGATGTTGATAATGACATTCCATATCAATTTTTCATATAAATTGATGTAAAAACCGATGTAACAGTACCTAGAATCTACATCATCCAGATCTACATTGCTTTAAAAACTGATGTAGAATGACCAAAAAATTAATGCAGAAAGTCATTTTTGCATTAGTGTAATTTTAACTATAAAAAAGAAAGTTTATCATATAAGTGTTAGAGATTTCATAGTTTAAACAATTTATATATAAACACAATGTACATAGTTTTACATAAAGTCTTTCATCCATATCCAGGAGTAATATACCCATAAGTAATATACTCAATGTGGGACTTTGTTTTCAACAACTAATATCATATTTTGAGTAAAATGTACCTATATATAAAGCTTATCATTAACTCACGCAGGTATATTTCCTTAACAAAAAAAAACATAAATACATTCATGTTATTCTCTAGTATGATATTTCCTTATTACAATTTATTGGTTGTTTTCTGGCTGATGCCAAGATGAATAGCTTGATCGCTTGGTTTCAAACTTCAACTATGAAAAAAGATAGTAAAAAGAACAATACAAAGAAATATAGATAACATGCATGTATGATTAAGGTGTACATTCTAAATTTGAAAATTGTACCAATAGTGGTGGTGTGGTGGTTAATCAAACGAAGTGTGTTATTGAAATGAGTGGGTGACAATAAAGGAACAAGGTAAAGTTAAAGACGAACAGTATGAAGGAAACTTGTATGTATATGTCCATTAAAAAATTATAAATATTCCCACCAAATTCATTCTTTCATTCATAAAAAAGAAATTAATCCATTGTATATCCCAATTTCCCTATTTTTAATTCATCCAAATACACATAATTTTCCTTAAGATTCTTTTGAAATTTTTTCCACCTTGTTTCCTTCCACTTAATTCCAAGCCTCTAAATTCTTTCTAGTATCCACATAAAGCATAAGCTCCCGACACACTTTAAAAGATATGAGAATACCTTTAATAGTCTTGATGTTTTTATCTTACACGTCTCCAATGATTAATGTGTCATATGCAAACTCAAGGCGTGACTCTCTAACATTCCCTTGCTCCACACAATAACCAGAAAACAGCTCATCCACAACCCTCTTGATTAGCTTACTTAAACCTTTATCAATTGTAAGAAATAAAAAAAAATGTGCTAGAGGATATCATTTTGTTCATCATTTTTAGATGGGACAAACTCATTAGTTGGACTTCTATTTATAAGGATAAAGACCGAGGATGAATCTAAGCAATCTCTAATCCATTTTTTCCATTGCTTATACAAACCCAATATCATTGAGTATGTAAAAAAAGAATTTCTCAGCTAATTAATCAAAAATCTTTTCAAAATCAATTTTAAAAATAACACATGATTTCTTACCCCCTTTAAACCTTATCAACTATGTCACTTACAATAGACACACTTTCCTTCATATAGTTCTAATGTATATGATAAGGATATGTCTTTGATTATATGCTTAGTGGCTTGCCAAATTCAATCTCTCTAACACACATTCATGCATAAGGTTCCAATTAGAGTTGTCAAAATGAGTTAGAGCCCATGAGCTAACCTAACCTAACCTGACTAACTAGCAATCTAGCTTGTAATAATTACAACTCCTGTTGAAATCAAGTTGATCTTAACCTAGCTCACCAAGCCTACCGATTGAAATAAGCTAACCTATGGTGAATAGAATCAGCTCACCTAAAATAAATTAAAAAAATTAAAACTAAAAAAAACATATTCTTTCAATAGTCTTTTCTTTCTCTTCGTCTCTCTTTGAGAATTCAAACCTTCTTCTTTATTCTCTCGTTGTGAGACCACATTGTTTCCTTTATCGTCTAATTTGCCTTCTTATTCCTTCTTTGTATGTGTCACCATAAGAAGTTATCAATTTCCCCGTAGCCATATTTTGATTGCTAGCAAAATAGACATATATCCATCCAAACCTATGTGTATAAACTGTTGGTTATCTCACCTTTTTCTCCTAAATGCAGACTTGTTGTCTTTCTCTAACCTCTCGATTGTTGCATTTCCATTCTAGGAATAAGTTTCCCTATTTTGTGTTAATAACTACATTATGTTATTATAGGTTATAAGCCAACAAGCATGATTATAGCAATTATACAGTGCTTATCATGATTGTCCACTAGTGCAAAAAATGGCTACGACAACGGGATAAGATCACGGTTCAAGGGAAAACCATGTTTGAAAAATACGCGGTGGCATTTTTGTAAATATGAAGAAGTTTTTTAATCACGGTTCTGATGTAACCGTGGTCGTAGGAACAAGGTTTTTTTATTTTAATTTTTATATTTTTAAAAAATGTACTTATAATCACGGTTGAGAGGAAACCATGATTGTAGGGTATATATAATCACGGCTTTATGGGAAGCCGTGATTATATCTACAACCAGGTTTTTTTATTTTTATTTTTATATTTTTAAAAAATGCACCTACAATCACGGTTGAGAGAAAACCGTGATTGTAGGGCATCTATAATCATGGCTTTATGAGAAACCGTGATTATATCTACAACCAGATTTTTTTATTTTAATTTTTTATTTTAATTTTTTATTTTAAAAAAATGTACCTACATTCACAGTTGAGAGGAAAACCGTGATTACAATCACGGGTGCTTGGGAACCGTGGTCATAGGTGTTTTCAAAATATAAATTTTGAACGTCGCGCGCTCCTTCTCTTTCTCTGTTAGCTTTCTCCCATCTTTCTCTCTAAGATTTCTCCTTTTTGTTTTACCATTGTCATTGACGTTTGCATTTGTTTATGTTCTAGATCTAACGTAGTTCTATGTATATATTTTGCAGGTTTTCTTTTGCTATTCTCGTTGCGCGCCATTGACGACCACCACGCGACCTTTCTCTTGTTTTTTCGTTCAACCATGTAAGGCTTCTCTTTTGTACATCCCTTCTTTTCTATTTCTTTCGATTATAATAAAGGCTTTACATGTTTGTTAGTTATTCTGTTTATTTTTGTTCTCTACGTTTTGCTTTTGTTTGTTCCTATAATGGAGGTTTTCTGTTTTGAAGGTCAACGTTGGGGTTATTTTAAGGAGGATGTTGGTGGCAACTGCGGAGATGTGTGCAGAACTTTTAATCACGTTCTCTAATCGAAAGGAATGGTGGTGGTGATGGTGAGTTAGGTTTGGATTGTGGCGTGGAAGATTATAGAAGGTTGGCTTTTAATCACGGCTGTGGTTAGCAACCGTGATTAAATAGGGTCTTATTTAATCACGGTTTCAAGCAACCGTGATTAAATGTGATCTATAACCACGATTATGAACCGTAATTAAAAACCCTGATCTATTACCACGGCTGGAACAACCACGGTTCATGAACCGTGATTAAAGGCCAATTTTAACTGGATTAAATCTCTTTTTTGCACTAGTGGTCTTTGGGATATGTTCTAAACCCATGTTGAAAATGTATGTGTTCCACAAAATAGACTAGAAGAATAACTTACAAGCAATATCAGGGGTATAAGAGACGTAGCTATGTAATTTTCCATGAGGGGGCCAAGTATAAAAACTACAAATAAAATATATTTCTAACATTATAACACTACAACAAATATTAAATTATTAATACTTATATAAAATATAAATTATAAAAAGAAAAAAGAAAAAAAGGAAACTTAGAATTGTCATCTAATTAGAAAGTATAAGTCAACAATGTTTCTTAAAACCAACAAATTTCTCAATAATTGATAACGTACTAAAAAAAGTAAAATGTCCTTTTCAATGTACACTTTGTATATGTAAGAAACATATATGATTGAGTAAAGAGAAATATGTAATAGATTATCCATATTTTTCTCTTAGTTTAAAAGCCTTATGACCATGAGTAAAACCAAGCACTACTAATATAAGTGAAAATGCAAATACCACAATAAATCCTAACCCAACCAACATGTAATTCTTTAAAAGCAACAAGAACATAATTATCCATGAGTTAAAACTCCATGCAATAAAATACAAGTTTCAAGAACTGACATAAATAAAAGGACTCTGCATCCAATCATGTTATGAATGGTTAAACTTGGATCCAAGATACCTTAACCAATTCCAAGACATTATCTACACCGATTCAATAGTCATATCTCAATCTACATTTATTGCCTAAAATCTAATCTTATTCTTATAGTACCATACCACCCATACAACAATGAACCCAATTATATTCCACCTATCAAATGGTGATTTATATAAACCACTGAATTGTTGTAAGTGATTTAGTCCACATTCAAAAAAAGTACTTGAAATGCCAAACCGTATTCATGTATTTCATTCAAATATTATAACTCACAACACACTAAAAAAAATGAATGAGATAGATTCTTCCTCTTTACCATATAGGTCACACATAGTTTGTTCCAAATTTAGAATTCCCTATTTATATAGCTGCATTACCATTGGTAACCGCCCTTGAGCGCATTGCCACCTAAAACAGTGATTTCTAATGGAACGATGTTCTTCCAAACTAGCTTGAACCTATCTTCCTTGTTCTCCTTCTTTACAATCAAGTACCTGTAGGCTTTTTTGACAAAAAGTCAGTCCTTGAACCCTTAACCGCCTTAACATAAATAGTTCTCCACAACTTCAACTAACCTAACTCCTTCCAACTATTCCTCTAAATCATGTATCAAGTTATGTTCCCAGACAAATAAATTTCTATGTCATCTCCACCTTCATCTCTTAACCCTAAAGCCATTTTTTTTACTATGCAATAAAAACATTTTTATCCAAAGCAAGCTCAAATAAACATGGAAATTGGTTGCTCAAACAATCACCACCACTCGAATTACCAACCCAAAATTTTGTGTTTCTTCCATCACCTACATCCCTAACAACATTAAACTTCTACCACTCATCTTCCACCTCCCAACCTTTTCCATAAGACTTTGTTACCCTACATAAATCCTTCCACCACCTCAACCCATACTCTCTAAAACGCCTAATTTAACATCCTTTCTCCCATATCTAGCATATAACACTATAGCCTATAAAACTCTTAACTGTACTTTTAAACACCACCTCCATTTTACCAACAATACAAAATTAAATAATCTAATATGCCTAAAACCCTTAATTCCCTACACACAACTTATTTCATGCAACCCAATGTACTTTTCTTTTATCACCTCCCTTCCTCATAAAAAAATAGAGAAAATAAAGTGTAAAAAGGCAACAATACCTTTCAAAGCCAAGAAGAAAGATAGGAAATGAATTGGCATTGAGGAAAACACAGACTTTACCAAGACAATATGAGCACCAGAGACAAAAATGTATTGCCCTATGAAAGTAACCTTCTCCTCACTGTCTCTACCACCGACTCCCACATTTTAAGCTTATTTGGATGATCTCCCATAGGCACATCTAAAAGGTAAAGATTCTTTCTTGTAATCTAAAATTGCAGAAGCTACTTTACACTAATCACTAAACTTTTCAAATTTTACCTTAAAACTTGAGCGCCACTGAAAGGTTTACATGATACATTTCACATTTTGTAACTCTGCCGCACTAAACACCATAGTATCGTCATCATACTATAGATGAAATATACAACACTCATTTCCCCCAACCATTACTCCTTGAAAGATACCTTCCTAAATTGTCTTTTTAAACAACAAACTCAATACCTCAACTCCTATAATAAACAAAAAATGAGATAAAAGGTCACCTTGGTATAATCCCTTTCCTAGCTTAAACTCCTTTACTGGGGATCCATTAACCAAGATAGAAATAGTAGTTGAGTTTAAACACTTCAAAATCCATCATCTCCATCACCTCTATCAAAAAAGCTCAATTAATTGTGTCATATGTTTTTTCAATATCTATTTTAAACACAAAACCTTGGTTTGTGTTATCTTTCATATCACTAATCACTTTATTAGTTATTATAACATTGTCCAGGATAGACCTCCCTTCCAGAAAAGTTGATTGAGTTTCAAAGATTACCTTCCCCAATACCTTTCTTAATCTAATTAACAACAACTTTGCTAACACCTTATACATTGATCCCACTAACTGAATCAATCTATGCTATTGAATTTTATGTGAATTCTTCATCTTTAGGATTAGGACCAAGAAAGAGTAGTTCACGGAATTTGAATGAAATTCATGAATGAATCTATAAAACCAAGTTTTAGAATCTCCTAAAACTGCTTTATAAAATCAAAATTATAACCATCAAGACTTAGACTTTTATTTATTCCCTCACAACTCCAAATGGTCTCCTTTATTTCTTCCTCCATGAAAGCACTAATTGTAATCCACATCATAAATCTTTTTAAACTCAAGCCCCTTTATTGATGATCTTTAACTCCTTACAGTTGATAAAAAAATTTTTCAAAATAATCTTTAATAGCCTCCTTAACCTCATCCACAACCTCTGGTGTATTCCCGTCATTTACAACACTTGTAAGTGCATTACATCTCCTTCTATTATTGACACATGCATAAAAATAACTAGTGTTTTCATCTTCATCCCTAAGCCATCTCAACTTTGATTGTTTGTACAACTTACTTGCTCTTAATTGATTTATAGACCATAACCTTTCCTTCACCCTAATCATTTGCTTAACCTCATCATCTAATAATCCCCTCCCCCCGTCCCTTAAATCCGAATTACACAACTCCTTTTTTCTCCTTCCTATTCTCCCGTTTAAATTGTCAAATTTTTTTATCATTCTTTCAATTGAACATATCTAAGCCAATACAGCTCATGAACAGATTTAGGTTTGAGTTGATATTTTTGTATATCTAATTATTATATAAGTTTAGTTAGACCGAGTTGATATTTTTTACAACTTAAAATAGGTCAACCCAAATGAATCTGGTTGTCTAATTTTAAGGACTCTAGTTCCAACAACAATCGGGAGCACCATGGAGTGTATTATAGCTTGGCAATGAAAATACATATTTAAACCATAGAGATTGTGATGAGTCCTCAGCATGCTGATTGTTCCCCCACATTGAAGCAGCCAGGCATTAAAAAATTGACCATTCTTCTGTCGGCTGGACACACTGCATATATGCATCACTTTGCTCTTATTGCTAAAATTAAAAATTTAATTCCATCCATATTAATATCTATAATTATTAATATTTATCATCCTAGTATGAAAATAAATAATTAAAACATCCTATAGAAAAGACAACAGTAATGGGTGCACCCAAAAAAAATAAAGACGACAGTAATAATCAATGAGTTTTTTAAAATGGATACTCAAAGAATCTTAACCATAATTAACTTTTAAAAAATATTTCTTTGAGTTGTATAAACAAATTTTCACTAAATAATGAAGTTCAATTTAATTTCTTGACAATCGATCGACCTTGAATGTAAATAAATTATCAATTTGGTAATAAAAATGTTAGAATAAATAAGTGTATATATAGTGTTTATTTAAAAAATGATTGTATAGTGAGTTAAAAAAAGTAAGAATGTAGAAGCATGTGCAACGTCGGAAGATATAGAGCTTGTTTGGTTCATAACTGAAAGCTCCGTTCAGTTTCGGTTTTGTTCCACGCCCATTTCTCCATCCGCGTCAACGGCACTGTGTTTGGGTGCGCCACCGTGCTCCGTTCCATCAAGGCCAACCGCGTTCCATTGGCCTCAACCTCTGGTGACCAGAAGCAACCCCGAGCTGCTTCCCTTCAACGTCTTTGGGTCGAAAGTCCATAATACCCCTCCCAACAGTTTTAAGACGCGAAAAGACGTGAGCCATGACCTCCTCCTCCTCCGATCTGAACCTGCGACGGGTGGCCTCCTATCTGAACAATGAGAATCAGCTTCCTTTTTCTTCTTTTGTTCTTCCATTTTTTTCATTTTTCTTCTTTCTCTATTTGGTATTTTTTGTCTGTGACCCTTTGCTGTTGGCTGTTGGGTTTTCGAACCAGGGGATGGGTTTTCGGGTTGTTTGGGGTGGGGGTTTATTGGGTAGGGTGGTGGGTGGTGGTTGGGGGCTTGGCCATGGTGGGTTTTCGGGTTTTGGGGTGGGGGTTAGGCTCGGGTTGTGGGTGGGGGTTTGTTGGGGTTGGGGTTTGTTGGTGTAGTGGCTGGTAGTTTCTCTGTTGTTGGCCGTAGATGGTGGTGGTCGCCGGTGGTGGTGGATGGTGGTGATGGCAGATGATGATGGATAGTGGTGATGGGTGTGATGCACTAGTGAGGATGGTGGAGATAGGTGTACTGTAGCATATTGATTTGTAATTTTTTAAAATTCAATTTAATTTAATTCTGTAATTTTATATGTATATGTTGTTAAGTCATATGTTAATTATGCAAGGTTAATTATACATTTATGTATAGTTATTGATTTTAATATATCAAAAAGAATAAAATATAGTTATTGATTTCATATGTATCCTTTTATTACAAAATATAGTATTTATTAGTTTTAATATATTAATTCATTTATTAAATATGTATAATTAAATTTAATATAAATATGGTTTATGACCTGTCCTGGACCGGGGTCAAGAGACCCGATCTCAAGCCAGTCACGAATAGTATGTCAATACCGTCTAATAGACTGGATGTATGTGTATCCGATGTATGTATCCGTTGTCCTTGAGTGAGGAGAGCGGATTGGGCGTCCTGGAGATCCTTCACACCGACCTAACGCGTTGAAGTGGGCGAATGGTGGTGTCACCTGCAAAGATTCTCCGACGCTCAAGTCAGTGATTATATTTCCAGTAAGGAATGTATTCAGAGAGTAATCAGTCGTAAAAGAGCTGAAGAAGATCCCAACTTCAATCATGAAGTTAGTTCATATACCTGATTGGCTCGATTAACGAGGACACGTTGGTGGGGAACCACCAACTCCCATTAGCATTATTATATTGCGCACTTACCTGCATGATTGGGTCAAGTGGCTATTTTATATTGAGCATAGAGAATGTAGACTAGGATTAGGGAACAAGTTGACCATTCCCGTGAGCAGAATTTGGCTCGTAGTGCAGGGAATTATTGATCGATCCCTGTAGCAACAATCCTTGTCTTTTGCACAGTGACGTGTGTATTATCCGATGTCATGGTGTTATCCTGAACAACCGGTATAGGGAGAACGCCTGATACGGAATTACAGTTCGGATGTATACCGATGACACCGGTTACACGTAGATATCTTATCAAAGACGTTGAAATATGTATTGCAGATCGGATACCGGTATTGAGACCGGATCATATGTCCCCTAGCTTGTGTGAGGGACTGAATGGTTGTTCACATAAGCTACTCAACCTGCGAGAGGTCTCAATATCGGTAAGCTTACGTGTGTAACAGTTCCTTAGCATCTGCTGTCATTCGTAAAGAACCGTTCTAAATTTAATAGATACGACCTTTCGGTACGGTCACAACGGATTCAGACAAAGATTCGTTGTGTGAGAATTTCAAGAGTTTATTGGAATTGAAAGCTCTTGAAGTTCGTGTAACGGCTGTAAAGCGTGAATTGCGTTGCATGATTAGACATTAATGCTTTTAATCACGTGGGCAAGCAATTATTACGCCTGAGATGAAAATATCATTAACCGTCGTTTTGGGCTTAATAGGCCTGAAGTTTTCGAAACTTTTGGGCCTGGTGGATAGCCCTTCGCTGAGTCGCTATCGTTTTGGCGCCCAAGAATTTGGAACGGTTGTGTCGTTTCGCTTGTGAACGAATGCGTTTTATCGAGAACGACACAACTTCAAGAGGGGGTAACCGAACCTCTTCGTTTCCTATAAAAGGAACACTTAGTGGATTCTGGGTTCCACTTGCTTTTGTTTACTTAACGAAACTCTGCAGAAATTTTACAAGGAAGTTTGCTGCCTACATTGCGAGGGTTCCTTCGTTCCTCAAATTCATCACTGTCATTTGAGGTAATTATCTCTTCCTCGTTGCTCTAGTTTCGCTTTGGTTTGCTACTCTTAGTTATAGAAAGTAGGCTTCATCTAAAGGGGGGGAATCAGTTTCCCTCAACCCTAATAGTCGTGGGGAAGAATCCTTGTAATTCTTCCTAAGACTGAATCACGTCGCTCAGAAAGGGGATCTTACTCACTGCGGGAAGTGACCTTTCCCTTCTCAGAGTCGCCCTCTGATTGTAATTGCTTTTAAAATGTAGTGAGTAATGATTGCAACTTTCTGACGACATTTTATTTCTTATCGTAGATTAAGGAGTTCGGCCTAGATATTTCCAATGGCAACTGGAGAAGGATCTTCTGGAGATAGTGCCATTACGAAGACAGCTGAAGGTCTCTATAGCGTAGTTGCTTCAAGGCTGAATTGGGAGGAGGTTCAGGCTAAATGGCCTTTCTGCTGGGTGTCCAGTGAGTTTAAGGACTTGGCCTCCCGTCATGCGGATGAGGAGGGATCCCGGATTCAACCGAGGTTCACGCTGAGTTCGGATGAAGAGACGAAAAAGTGGTATAGGGTTTATACACCACTTCCGACAGAGCGGATATGTCATGTCGTCCCTAATGACCGCTCTGTGTATATGTATGACTTCATTTTTCATTATCTGGGAGTTCGTTTTCCTCTAACCGAACTCCAGATGGGCGTCTTGAAGTTTCTGAACTGTGCACCCTCCCAACTTCATCCCAACGGTTGGGGCCTCATCCGAGCTCTCGAAGTGCTTGGGGAGCACTTCAATTTCACGCCAACTGTAGCGATGCTGTTCTACTACACTCAGGTAGTTCGAAGGGCAAACAAGCAGGGCGGAGTTGGTCTGGTGACTCTCCGGACTCTCTGTTCCTTTGTGAACTTTGAGTCTTATACGGATTCTGCCAAGGTTGATGGGAAGTCCTTCAAGACTTACTTCACTCGCATCTCCATTAAGAAGGGCAAACCAAAATTTTGGAAGGACGAAGAGGATGTTGACAAATTTCCCCTGAGTTGGACACACAAACATTTCCTCTTGAGCTCGCACGCGTACTACACTGATCAATCCGATCTGTCTCGTGAGACGTCGAGAGTGTTGTTCGCACTTGAATCGCACACTACAGGTCGTCACGTCTTTTCGTGTAGGCGTTTGCTAAGTAGCTCAAGCGGAGTCCGGGAGGAATATTTGCGTACTTCTCATTTTATTTCATCTTTCCTCCTTTACCAAATATATATAGAATATTTGTAGTTGTTGACATCTTGTGTTTGTTCATGTAGGTGAAATAGAACAGGAAACTCCAGAAATGGACAAATTGAAGAAATTCAAGGCGGCTGGTAAATCCGTTACCCGTGAAAATGAAGTGAAGCCCAGGCCCTCAACCAAGGATCGTCCTGAGTTAATAATACTAACCTCGGATGCTGAAGGGGACATTCCGTTGGTTGAGGGTGGTTCCTCTGAGGCTGGCGCGGCCACGGGTCATCCTCAAGTTAGTGAGAGGAGAAGAAAGATCCATAATGATCCTGCAAGGCGTCAGTCCAAGAAACAAAGGACTTCGGAGGATAAAGCTGTTGAAGCCTCGGAAGTGATTGGTGCTTCCTCCGATCTCAATAAAGGCACTGCTGCTGGGGTTTCTGGATCAGGGCCGACCTCCTTCCCAACTACCTCGTTTCTCACCCCCTTTCTCTCCTATGAGGGTTCTACTCCAGCCACTCTTCCTCCTCCGATGTACAAACTCCGGCCTACACTCAGTCCTAAAGAAATTAAGGAAGCGTGTGAGGCCGGAAGGTGGCAGTTAGCCGAACTCGCTGGAATGCTTTCTTCAGTCAGCGAGTTGGCTGACAACGTTGATAAGGTTGAAGAGCTGAGTGACAAATTAAAAGAGCTCAACCTTTCCTCGGAAAAAGATAAAGCCTCCATGAAGTTAATGGAAGATCGTCTCACCAAATCTAAGGAGTTCGGAGAGATGATGACTAAAGAGAATCTCAAGCTGAAAGGCGATCTTAAAAACTTGGAAGGCAAAGTGGCAGAGAAGGAGGAAGAACTCCGTAGCAGCCAGGATAAAAATAAGGCTGATGCTGAGGAGTGGTCTCAAAGGGAGAAGAAGCTCCTTCTTGAGATAGAGGGACTGAAGGCTAGGAAAGCGGAGTCCGAAGTATCTAGTGAGGAGCTGTCCAAGTTGCGGGGAGAATTGGCTACAGCGAAAGCTGAGAGAGAAGAAGCTGTTGACATATGCAGCCGGGCTGTTGAAGAGTCCTTCGGCTTAGCCATACGCCAAGTCTTCTACCGCAATCCCACTGTAAAACTTAACCTTTATGGAATGGATCCGTACTACGAATTCCATGGGGGAAAGTTAGTCGCAGTAGTGGATGGTCGTCACGAAGATCCACCGACGTCCTTATATAGTTTGCCTCCTCTTCCTGAGGGTCAAACCATGGGACCTGATTACGTCTTTCCTATGTCCGAGGTTCCCTCTTCTGAAGAAAGGGCTGAGGCTCCTGGAGGTGAGATTCCTGTGGAGGTTCTAAAGGAAGGAGCACGAGAGCCCGGTGCTGAGGAGGCACCAAAAACTGAAGAGCAGATTCCTCCTCCGTAGTATTCTTTTCATTTACATGTATAGTTGTGTACCGGGATCAACTCCGGATTTTGAACTATTGTATGTAATTTCACTTTAATGAATGAGTTTTGACTGAAGAAATTTGTCTTCGTCGTTTCATGTATATTTAAATCGTTGCTAATCCGTTTTGTATGATTAACCTTGAGGTCGGATTGAAACAACTACCTCAGAAGATTAAACAACAAATAAAATTTAGAACGGATAAATATATACATGTCCCCAAGTGCGTATTAAGAAGAAGGTGCCTGTCTTCGGGGCATGATCCTTAATTCTCTTAATTCTTTTGGGGAAAGATGGGTCGATCCGCTGTTCAGTAGATTGACGTAACAGGACGGATGACTGTATTTTATTCATGTTATTCTCACTAGAGAAAACTATGTCGCTCATTGTAAGAGTATTGTTCCAAGTTTGGGGAACTGCAAAGGTGTATGGAAGTGGTGCTTGAGTCCTCCATCATAAGGATGATGATGGGAGTTTTTCTGCGCCAGGGGTTACGTCATTGTATCACAGAATAGGTGATAAAGAGTATCCGACCTGGGAGAATACCACTTGAAAGTGAAAGTGCGGACTGACTTTCAGAATTTTCCGTCATAGGAATGATTGTATGAATTGATCATGCCAGGTGTTTTATCATCAAATTACTTCATAAGTGATTGAGATCATCCGTCTTGAAGATGTGTACAGCACCAGAAGTTATATCGTCGAATCACATAATAGGTGATTGAGATCATCCGTCCTTGAGGTGTGTATGGTGCCAGGAGTTACATCGTCATATCACAGAATAGGTGATTGAGATCATCCATCCTGGGCAGGTACACCATGTCAAGGAGTTACATCGTCATATCACGTAATGGGTGATTGAGATTATCCGTTCTGGAAAAGTACACAACACCAAGAGTTACATCGTCAGATCACAGATTAAGTGATTTAGATAATCCATCCTGGAGGCATTTTTCAATCGTAGGAGTACGGATTGAGTGAATACTTTCATCGTAAGAATGATGATGAGAATTGTTCATACCAGGAGTTACATCGTCGAATCACTTTATAGGTGATTGGGATCATCCGTCCTGGAATGATTCACACCAGGAGTTACATCATCGAATCACAGAATATGTGATTGAGATCATCCGTCCTGGAATGATTAGTGGAGCTCTTCGTACCAGGAGTTACATCGTCGAATCACAGAATAGGCGATTGAGATCATCCGTCCTGGTGAATTTTTTCCAGTCATGGGAGTGCGGATTAGTCAATTCTCGCATCCATCCGAAATCCGAGTAATACCTCTACTAGCCCCCTAGCTGATGTGAGGAAGTAGTTGACTTGCTTATATGAGCTATATTTCGGGACTACATCGAAGTGTATATGTCCGCTCTGGGAACAAGGTTCCGTAGTGATGAATCTCCTAAGGGCGGATTCGACAATGAGAATATCAGGAGTTTATCGAATTTCGCAACCCTTGGAATTCGAGTAATGGTGGCCACGTTTCTAATGATTGGACATTTAATGCCTTAATTCACGTGGGTGAACCATTATTGCGTTAAATGCGCATGTCTTAATAACCGTCACTTAGGGGCTTGTTGGGCCTAGAATTTGGATTTAATAGGCCCATTTAGAAAGCTCTGTGACGAAACGATAGCATTTTCGTGCCTTGAGGTACTAAACGATAATTTTGGTCCACTAAAAGGGGAGTCGTTTGGGGGTAAACGACAGGTTGTGTTTAGTGGGTATTTGAAAAATTTTCGTGCCCCAAAAGAGGCTTATCTGGCAATCTCAGTTACCATTTCTTCTTGCTTCTTTGACGAACCTCTGCAAAAGTTCCAAGAAGTTCTTCGTGTCCACCTCCGTGAATTTCAATTCACAATCCTTAGGTAACCACTTTCCCTTCGTTTTCTGTGTCTCTTTTCAATATTTGAGAATGCCTAGGAAGGGTGTTAGCTTCAGTGGCGTTGGCCCTAGAGGAAGAGGAGGAAGGGCTTTGACTCAAAACCCTAGCGTTCGTGGTGGGAGGATCCCAGTGATCCTTCAGTCGAGGCCACGGAATACAGAGAGGGAGGAGTCGCAATATCAAAGGCGAAGGGTGATTATACCCTCTTCAAAGTCTTCCTCCTCCAGTGAGAGTGTCGAGAGTGGGGATTTGTATCTCTCTGATGATGTGAAATTTTATCGCAGCATCAAAGCTTTCACAATGGTGACAAAGAAAGCTACTGGGAGGAAATCGTCTGAAGGGGAATCTCCTTCTGAGAATTATATCTTGAAGACCCAATCCGGCCTATGCAATGTGGTTGCACACCGGATAGACTGGGTGAAATTCCAACAGAAACGCCCATTCAGCTGGGTGGCTGAGGAGTTTCGTGAAATAGCATCAGTTCACGCTCGAGAGGGGGGAGCGGAGTTGGAGACGCGTTTCACGGTCTTCAAGAAGGACAAATACAAGAAGTGTTTCGTGGTGATAGCTCCGTTGCCATCCGATCGAATTTGTCATACTCCGGACGAAAGGTCCTTGTATATGTATGACTTTTTATTTTTGAACCTTGGTGTGCGGTTTCCCCTTTCGAAGTTTCAGATGGGGGTTCTGAGATTCCTGGACTGTGCTCCTTCGCAGCTTCACCCCAACGGATGGGGATTAGTCCGTTCTCTTGAAGTGCTTGGGGAGCACTTCAACTTCAAGCCGACGGTGGCCATGCTCTTCTATTTTGCCCAAGTGGTCCGTCGTGCAAATAAAGAGAAGGGGGGAGTGAGCTTGATATCCCTCCGGACTCTCTCAAAGGTTATCAACTTTGAGGCGTACACTGACTCCGCCAAAGTTGATGGACATTCATTCAAGTCCTATTTCACGAAGATTAGCGTCCACCCTGATGAGTCAGTTTTTTGGTTAACTGAAGATGGGATTCCGAAGTTCCCAGTGGCTTGGACGCATGAACACTTTTTGCTGACCTCCCAGGCGTACTACACTGAGGAGGATGAACTAAGCCCGTCTTCAGTTTCCGTTCTTTCTGCCCTTCAATCCTACACCGCCTCGCATCAATTTTCCTCTTGCAGGCGTTTGTTAGGATCGTGGTCTACCCGCGAA
This sequence comes from Clitoria ternatea, assembly GCA_037962975.1. Lineage (NCBI taxonomy): Eukaryota > Viridiplantae > Streptophyta > Magnoliopsida > Fabales > Fabaceae > Clitoria > Clitoria ternatea. The sequence goes on along the minus strand of CM075674.1, from coordinate 98,285,799 downwards.
GAATATCTGCGTAATTTTCCTGCTATTTTTTATGTTTTATCGTATCATGCTTTGAAGTCTTTGATTTCTAACCGTATTGTTTGGTTCTGCAGTTGAAATTGAAGCTGCGTCTCCAGAGATGGAAAAACTGAAGGGGCTCAAAGCTGGAGTGAATTCCGTGGCAGCTGAAAATGACATTCAAGCGAAACGGAATTCGAAGAAAGCTACAGCGGAGACCATCATTTTAACCTCATCTGCTGGTGACGATATTCCCTTACTAGAGGGCGGATCTGAGAGGGTTGCAGCTGAGAAGGTCAGAGAGAAGAAGAAAAGAATAAAACGCGGCTCCTCAAAGACCTCGGATCGTCAACTTTCTCCGAAAAAACAAAAAATTTCAAGTGAGGGTGCTGATCCGGAGCTTCTAAAGGGAAAGAAAGTGGAAGGATCCGCTCCGGATGCAGGATCCACTCCGGGTGCCGCCGGCGACGGGATCACTTATGGTGCAAAGCCAATAACGACTTACTTTGCACCAAAAGTTACTCGACCTCTTCAAAGTAACTCCGGTCTTGCCCAATATCTGGTATACGAGGGTTCTGTTCCTGAGGGCGTTCCTGAGACTCCATACAAGCTGAAGCCCTCATTGATGAGCGATGAAGTAACCAAAGCTTGCGATGCCGGACAAAAGCACCTGGCAGAATTATCCGGGCTCTTAAGATCGGTTCGCAAGCTTCCAGAAGAGAATGAGAGGCTGAGCTTGTTGGTTGGCAAGGTTAATGACCTTAGCGTTGCTGCTGCTAAGGACAAGGCAACCATCCTTCGTCTAGAAAGTAAATTAGAAGCTTCCAAAGAGGAAGGATATAAGAAGGATGAAGAAATTATCAGGCTAAAACATCTTGCCAAGGAGTTGGAGGCCCAAGTAGCTGACCAAAAGAAAATCAATTCCGACCTCCACTCCGGTCTTTGTGCGGAGAAGGAACGCTCTTCAAAGCTGGAAGAGGAGCTTAAGGAAGTTAAAGTGGTTTATGCTCGAGGAACCGAAGATTGGTCGCGTAAGGAGAAGGAGCTGCTCTCAAAGTTGGCGGACACAAAAGCAGAATTTGACGAGGCTGTGGATATGTGCGATCAAGCAGTCAAGGAATCCTTTGGGTTGGCTGTTCGTCAAATTCAATACCGGAATCCTAAGGTGAAACTTAATCTGAATGGTATTGATCCGTTCTATGAGTTTCATCAAGGGAAACTGGTGGCCATAGTTGATAAGCGTCATGAAAGTCCTCCTAACACTCCTTATAAATTCGCTCCATTACCTGCAGGCCAATCAATGGGACCTTCACTCCTGAAGCCCATAAGCACAGGAACAAGCTCTCGCACTGAAGAAGGCAAGACCGGAGGCAAAGGCAAAGGGAAAGAAGGAGATTCAAGCCAGAGAAAGTAGCGCCTTCCCTGTTTCCTTTTTCATTTTATTGATTCAAATTCGCTGTGTTCCGGGATCAGCTCCGGATTATTACACGAATTGTAATTATCGTTTAATCAATAAAAGAGTTTTTTACCTCCATTCTTGTTTAGTGAAAAACAACTTTAATAGAGTGATTGCATGTGTATTGTATCATTCCGGATTTAAGTAATGAAGATCGGATTGTTAAAACAACATCTCCATACCGGACTTATACATGCGAGATGAATTTCATAATAAGATCACCGTTTGTGAGGGAACACATCATCGTCACAAGAACGGCTTAAAGGGAATGATTGTAAGATCGTTTAGACGAGTTCATTCCTCAAGATATTCGTTAAATCGTTGATGCTGTCCCCCCGTTTCATTGGGTGATTATCACTTTGAATAAACTCTGAGTGAGATTTTCACGTGAGAGTTCTTGAGAATGAGGATTTAAAATAGAAATTCCTCTTCAAATATTTCCGACTGAGGGATTTCGGGTGAATATGCCTTAGATTGTGGCGTACCCGAGTGGATTGTTTGTGTCGGAGTTTATGAGTCAGGTCTCAATTGAAGAATTGATGACTCAGAATATATAAAACTTCCAAATAAAGAACTTCATAAGAGAGTATTAATATGGAGTTCAGTACAACTTACTTGTTGTGTTTGGAGTTTGGTTTGATCCTACTGTCCATGTCATATTTGGTGTTCGGTTTAATCCTACTAGCCGTTCTTCTTCACCGACGTTCGGTTAATCCTACTAGTCGTACTCAGAGTTCGGTTTAATCCTACAATCTGAGCCTTCAACACGGGGTTCAGATCAGGGCTAATCCTGAACCTACTACACCCGTCACTTGGGGTTCAGCGTGATCTTGAAGAAGAACCAGCTTACTGCGCCCAAGCCTTCGCATGGGGTTCGGTTTGTGGCCTTGAAGAAGGACCAGCCCTACAACCCATGTAGTCTTCGAATAGGGTTCGGTTTGTGGCCTTGAAGAAGGACCAGCCCTACAACCCATGCCCTGAGGTTTGGTTTAATCCTACAACTCAGGTCTTCACCGACGTTCGGTTAATCCTACTAGTCGTACTCAGAGTTCGGTTTAATCCTACAATCTGAGCCTTCACCGGTGTTCAGCCAAACTTACTAACCGTACCCAGAGTTCGGTTTAATCCTACAATCTGGGCCTTCAATACTTAGACACACTCGAGGAGTTACATCGTCAATTACAGAATGGGTAATTGAGATCATCCGTCCTGAGTATGTTCTTGTGCGTTGCGCATATTCGAGGAGTTACATCGTCAACTACAGAATAAGTAGCTGAGATCATCCGTCCTGAATATGCTTCTGTACACCGGATAAGCTAAAAATCACAGCATAAGAAAAAACTCGAAAGAGTTAAATTGTTGTGAGAGATTCTTATTAAATCAAAAATAAGAATTACAATGAGAGCGTAGCTGTGAAAATAAATTCTCCAGTATTCAATCCAAGATAAGGATAGGAGAGTGTAGATGGTTCCAACAGCTAGCTATAGTAGATGTGCAAGTTTTGGGTGTTCCATTTATTTCGGATAGGAGTGCCATCAAGGTTTTCAAGGCGGTAAGAGCCTTTGCCAGTAACTTCGGATACCCTGTATGGGCCTTCCCAGTTTGGGGCTAGTTTGCCTTGATGAGCGAATTTATTCCCTATACTTGCTTTCCTCAAAACCAAATCTCCAACGTTGAAAGTCCTTGATTGGACTCGTTTGTTGTACCGGAGAGCAACTTTGGCTTTGATGGCTTGATCTCTGATGAAAGCGTCTTCTCTGAGTTCTTGTATGACATCTATTTCGGATGCCAAGTTAGCATTGTTGGTTTCTTCAGAGAAGTACTTAACCCTTGTGGAAGCAATTTGCAGTTCCACAGGTATCATTGCCTCGACCCCGTATGTTAGGCGATATGGGGATTCATTGGTGGATGAATGAGGCGTTGTCTGATATGCCCATAGGACATGACACGGCTGGTCTGTCCATCCGCCCTTGGCTTCACCAAGGCGTTTCTTTAGTCCCTTCAGCACTTCCCTATTGGCCACTTCAGCTTGACCATTAGTTTGGGGATGTTCGACGGATGAGAATATTTGGGTTATTCCTAACCCTTCAAGCAAATCTGTGAATTTTCTATCCGTGAACTGGGTGCCATTGTCTGTGACAATCCGTGCTGGGACCCTGAACCGTGTTATGATGTTTTCATACATAAAACGACGAGTTCGGGCTGAAGTGATATGCACCACCGGCTCTGCTTCTATCCACTTGGTGAAATAATCGACCCCTACAATGAGATATTTGATACCCCCGGGAGCAGTTGGAAAAGGGCCCAGAATATCCAATCCCCATTGGTAGAAGGGCCATGGAACAGCGGATGTGAAGAGTTCTTCCGCCGGTGTGTGGTGAAGGTTAGAGAATTTTTGGCAAGCATCGCATTTTTTGACGAAGTCAATGGAGTCTTGCTTCATTGTGGGCCACCAGTATCCAGCTCTGAGGATTTTTCGCATTAAGCTTCTTCCTCCGGCGTGGTGTCCACATTGTCCTCCATGCACTTCCTCCATTACATCTTGCACCTCATCCTCTTTGAGACAAATCAAATAGGGCACAGAGAGTGCCCTTCTGTAAAGATTACCATTAATCATAGTGAAATATGGTAATTCTCTCCTTAGCCTCGTCTTTTCCTTCTCATCTGTAGGTAGTTGTCCATCAGCCAAATAACGGATGTAAGGGGCCATCCATGTATCTCCGTAAAGGGAGTTAGTCATTATGGCGTTTAGAGAAGGGAAAAGAGGAATGCTGGGCGACGTTAGCGTGCTTTGAACCAGCGTAGTGGTGCTACCTGGTCGTTTAGTGCTTGCTAACCTGGAGAGTATATCCGCTCTCGTATTCTCTTCACGTGGAACATGCTTGAATTCCACCTTTGAGAATTTCTCAGTCAACTCCTTGACACAGTTCAAGTATAATTGGAGTTGAGGTTCGCGAGCTTGATAATCTCCTAAGATCTGCGAAATCACCAGCTGTGAATCGCTGCAGAGTGTCGCCTCAGAAGCTCCGATGTCAATTGCAGCTCTCAGCCCGGCCAAGCAAGCTTCGTACTCAGCTTGGTTGTTGGATGTTTTGAAATTGAAACGAAGGGAGATCTCCAGGTGTACTCCGTCGTCACTTTCGAGGACTACACCTGCTCCAGAGCCTCTTTGGTTTGATGAACCATCAACGTAAATGGTCCAATGGACTCGAGGGTAATCTGGATCAGTCCCTGTCATTTCCACAATAAAGTCAGCCAGGACTTGAGCTTTAATGGCGCTGCGGGGTTCGTAGGATATATCAAACTCAGAGAGTTCAATAGACCATTTGATCATCCTTCCAGCGAGATCAGGCTTGATTAAGACAGAACGGAGTGGTAAATCCGTTCTCACTATGATCGGATGGGCGTGAAAGTACGGACGCAACCGTCGTGAGGCCCAAACAACAGCGAGGGCGGCCTTTTCAATTTTCTGATACCGGATCTCAGCACCTTGCAAGGTCTTGCTAGTGAAATAGACCGGTCTTTGTCCATCAGGAGTTTCTTTTATCAAGGCAACGCCCAAAGCTTCATCTGAAATAGCCAAGTACAGAATGAGTGTGTCTTCGGGGTCAGGCTTTGTGAGAATGGGAGGTTTGGACAACACCTCCTTAAGCTCTTGGAAAGCTTTTTCTTGTTCCTGTCCCCACTCGAATTTCTTGGACTTTTTCAGTATTTTGTACAGGGGGAGCGACCTGTGAGCCATCTTCGGCATGAATCGTGCCAAAGCTGCTACTTTGCCATTCAGGGATTGGACTTCTTTGAGATTCTTAGGACTCTGCATGTCTAGAATCGTTTGGCACTTCCCTGGGTTGGCTTCAATACCACGTTGAGTTAACATGAAACCCAAAAACTTCCCAGCAGGGACAGCAAATGTGCACTTCATTGGGTTCAGCCTCATGTTAAATTGTCTCAAACGGGTGAATATTTGGCGTAGGTCCTCAATATGATCGCCACCAACCGGTGTCTTTGCTATTATGTCGTCAATATATACTTCAACAAGTTTGGTGTGCATACCTTTGAAAACCTTGTTGATCATGCGCTGATATGTCGCCCCAGCGTTTTTCAGGCCAAAGGGCATGATTGTATAGCAAAAGACACCACGATCATTTATGAAAGCTGTCTTCTCTTGATCCTCTTCGCACATCGGAATTTGGTTGTAACCAGAGTACGCGTCCATGAAACTTAGGTATTGATAACCAGAGGAATCGTCCACCATCCGATCTATATTAGGAAGAGGATAAGGATCTTTTGGACAACAGCGGTTGAGGTCCAAGTAGTCAATGCACATTCTCCATTTACCATTGGATTTAGGGACCATCACCACATTCGAAAGCCAAGAGGAATATCGGATTTCCCTGATAAATCCGGCCTTCAGCAACTCCTCAGTTTGCTGACAAGCTGCCTTCTGTTTCTCTGGGCCCAATCGTCTTTTCTTTTGGGCCACAGGTTTCGTCTCTGGATAGACGGAAAGTCTATGACAGCAGAATTCAGGGTCTATGCCTGGCATATCGGCTGCAGTTCATGCGAAGAGGTCTTTAAACTCTTGCAAGAGAGCCAGCAATCGCTGCTCTATTTCAGTATCTAGCTTGTCATTGATATGGGTGATCCTTTCTGGAGAATCTCCCAAGACGATGTCCCTGGAATTTCCATCCGGTGTGGGCTTTGATGGGTTGAACGGATCTATATTCAAATCCGCTCTAGGGTCCAGGTCGACAAGGCTTACAGATCCAGCCGATGTCCCAGCATCATTAAGTTTCCTCTTTTTATTGGAGGCGTCCAGCTTTGTCATGTTGAGGCTAAGGTTGTAGCAGTACCTAGCCATCTCTTGATCACCCCGGATAGATGACACAGCATTATCCTTGTCAATGAACTTGATAAGGAGATGTGGGGTTGATACAACTGCCTCCATTGCATTCAGAGTGGGACGACCTATGATGCCATTAAACGGTGATTTGACATCAATCACTAGCACCTGAGACCTAACCGTCCTGGCTCCTGGCTCGCCTTCAAACGAGATAAGGGTATCAAGATACCCTTTAGTTGGTTGCTTTGCACCATTGAAAGCTGTTAGTTCCTGCGTGTAAGGCTGTAAGTCTGAGTCTTTAAAACCCATTCTTTCAAAGCAATTATAGAAAATAACATCGCAGGAACTTCCCTGGTCAACAAGGATTCTTCGGACGTCCTTGTTGGCGATCACAGCAGTGATGACTACAGCATCGTCTCCACCAGGAATGGTTGGGCCAAAATCCTCGTCAGAGAAAGAGATTGTGGGAGCTTCCATCCCACCTCTGTAAGGGCGATTGTCTTTGACTTTCCCTTGCACAGACAGAATCATTCTGTGATGATTCTTACGGGCTGTAATTGAAGCTCCTCCTCCAGCGAACCCTCCAGCAATCATGTCAATAACTTCACATCGGCCCTGACGTTGTTGCTGGGGCATGCTGTCTTTCTGTGCTGCATTATCAGTCATCACACCTTTTTGCTTCTCTGCAGCAGAGAACTTTCGAACCGGACTGGGGTTATTGTCATCCCCATCGTCTGGATCTCTTTCTCTTTTCTCATTCCGTTCTGCCCTGTCAAAGGATTTTTTTTTGAACAGGTATTGCTTCAACTTGCCTTCTCTAATTAGCGTCTCAACCGCGTTCTTTAGAGCTTGGCATTCATCAGTTGAATGACCATTTTGTTCATGAAAATCACAGTACTTGCGTGAATTTCCTGGTCTTTTCATAGGGGCTGGTCTTCTGATGCCATATGTACTGAGCATAGGCCATCCGACCTCTCTTAGAATCTGAGACGGCCTGGCAGACAATTGTGCATAATGGCTGAAGGAATTGACGTGCCTTTCTCGAGGTCGAGGAGGGTGGTTATTATCCTTAGGATTTGTAAATGGCCTCTCCATGCGTTCTGACCCCGTCTTCTCCTTACCCTTCTGGGTTTGAGGAAGTGGTGCTGGGGGCTTTTTCTTTGCAGCTATTGCCTCCAAATGCATCTCTATACTCACGTATTTTGAGGCTTTCTTTCTGAACTCCTCAAAAGTTGCTGGAGGGCTCTTTGCTAATGAAAGAGCGAAAGCTGAACTCGGCTGCAATGCCTCAATAACGATATGCAGCTTGATAGATTCTGTGAGGTTAGGAACCAGGGCTGCCTCCTTATAAAACCTCTTCAAAAAATCTTTTAAGCCCTCAGTTTCACCTTGCTTAATCTGAGCTAAGGTATGGGACGTCTTGGGCACGTCTCTGGAGATGACAAAGTGGGTTTCAAAGGCAGCTGCCATTTTCGTCCAAGAATCTATGGACCCAGAAGGCAGGCCTTTAAACCACCCGAGGGCCTCCTCAGACAATGTTCGAGGGAACATTCGGCACATCACGTCTTCATCAGCCCCCAAGTACATGGCTTCAAACACATAAGCATCAAGGTGCTTAGTTGGATCAGTTTCACCATTATACTTTCCGATGGAAAGTGGTTGAGTAGTTTGAAGGTGCTTGGGGATGCTGATGCTCATAAGTCTCCTTGAAAAAGGAACTTTCAGATTGTAAGACAATGGGGGTACTGTTGTTGAATCTCTCTTCCTTCGAGAAGCTGCATCCTCAGAATCGCGAGTCTGTTCTCCCCCCTCAAACGTAGGGATATTTGAGTTCTGAAGAGTGGTGGACTTTTCACCATCAGTCGTGTGGGGAGTGTTTCGCGTGCGAGATGATTCTTTATCCTCGCTTTGCCTTTTTTCCCTTCGCAATTCAGCGAGTTCTCTCTAAAGTTGTTTGATCAACTCATCACGAGGATCGGGATCAGACACTGTTACTATCTTCTTTGAGCTGCCCCCATAAGAATCAAAGTTGAGTTTTCTGAAGGCGTTAGGATTGGTTCTGCCTTCAGCTTGATTCTCCATGAAGTCTTGTGCTTCGCCTTCCATTGTGGATTACCTGCTCTGTCAAAGGATATGGGAATAACTTTATCGGGTCCCACTGGGCGTGCCAATGATCTGTCCTGGACCGGGGTCAAGAGACCCGATCTCAAGCCAGTCACGAATAGTATGTCAATACCGTCTAATAGACCGGATGTATGTGTATCCGATGTATGTATCTGTTGTCCTTGAGTGAGGAGAGCGGATTGGGCGTCCTGGAGATCCTTCACACCGACCTAACGCGTTGAAGTGGGCGAATGGTGGTGTCACCTGCAAAGATTCTCCGACGCTCAAGTCAGTGATTATATTTCCAGTAAGGAATGTATTCAGAGAGTAATCAGTCGTAAAAGAGCTGAAGAAGATCCCAACTTCAATCATGAAGTTAGTTCATATACCTGATTGGCTCGATTAACGAGGACACGTTGGTGGGGAACCACCAACTCCCATTAGCATTATTATATTGCGCACTTACCTGCATGATTGGGTCAAGTGGCTATTTTATATTGAGCATAGAGAATGTAGACTAGGATTAGGGAACAAGTTGACCATTCCCGTGAGCAGAATTTGGCTCGTAGTGCAGGGAATTATTGATCGATCCCTGTAGCAACAATCCTTGTCTTTTGCACAGTGACGTGTGTATTATCCGATGTCATGGTGTTATCCTGAACAACCGGTATAGGGAGAACGCCTGATACGGAATTACAGTTCGGATGTATACCGATGACACCGGTTACACGTAGATATCTTATCAAAGACGTTGAAATATGTATTGCAGATCGGATACCGGTATTGAGACCGGATCAGTTTAATATTATACATTTAATATTAATATAAACAAATATACACATAAATTATATATATTTAAACTTATACCCTTTTTGGTAATTTTACCCTCAAATACTATTTTCCTAACTCACTTCTACTACAAACCAAACATAATCACTACAACTCAACTTATTTTAACCCAACTGTTAACTAAACAAAACTTCATTTACAAAACCTCAATTTCCTAAACCTCATTTACAAAACCTCAATTTTCTAAATTCTATTAACTCAACTTTTGTACCAAATAAACTTATAGTTAACGAATGTCCGCAACACCGGCGGCAAAAAGAGCATAGATGTATTAAGGAAAGAGACGTGGTGGGAATCAAATTAACACGCACCCAACTCATGTGTTAGAATAAAGCCAACATCATTTTTCTTTTAAAATAACTATAAAGGACTTTGATGACTATTATCACGCAATGGATTGAATCAAGACTCCATTTCCAAAAGTACTTTGCAAACATTTTTTATCTATTTTGTGTCAATCACTTATCATGCTTCTAGAGACACAGATCCATTATGGTTAAGATCAAATTCAACTTCTAGGTTAGCTTCTTATTTAATTTTCTTTCATATGACTTCAACCATATGGACCTTCTTTATTTTTATATTTAATAATTTAATATGTATTATTAAAATTTTAAATATTCTTATATATTTGTTGTAGCGTAATAAACAAATTTATATTTCAGTTATAAGATTACGTTTCTTTATAAAATTAATTTATTTTTATTCACCTTATTTTTCACCCGTCTTAACCAAAAAAATATAACCTTTTTTTTACTTCTTTCCATTTTATTTCTATCCTTTCCTATTCTATTTCTATTTTATTTATCATATTCTTATTTCTTTACTTTTGTTTCATTCCCTGTTATTTCCTCTCTCGGTTTAAATAAAACATAGAATGGTTTTAAGGAGTCCCACATTGAATACAATGAAAGGACATAAAGAGTATATAAAGGGTTGGGAGCACCACTCATATTACCTTAAGATTTTATGGTTCAAACGTTTGGTAATTAGTTATGAAAATGAAGTTGTGAAAATGGAAGAATTTAATAATTAATATTAACTTTTTACGCCATTCAAGATAATCAAAACCCCGTTAAACTAAAATTTTTATTTCCGTTGATTAAATCATAGTTTGGTTGGCCAAACAACCCCTAAAACTCATCTAGTATGTTTTGTTGGACCAAAGGGTTATGACTTAGGTCTGATAAAATATGGGTAGGATAGAAGTTTTGTGGGAAATAAAATGGGAATTGCTTAGAAATAAGGTGGTTAGATATTAATGATGTTTTAAAAGGAAAATTTTTTATTTTAACTTTTTTAATGGTTAGGGCACTCATTAACATACTCCATAAAATATAACTCAAACTTATGTGAAAAACATGCTCTAAACTAATGATGACAACATGGTGGGTTAGGGTTGGGTTTAGGTTTTCTCGACCCCAACACCATAAAAGCTAGGTGGGTTTAAAAGAGACAGTTTGAAATTATGCAACTAAAATTATTTTCATCAAGTTTAGGAAAACCTGTCGATTTCATACTTTATTATATTTTTTATTTTTATTAATTTTAATAACATAAATATATATTAATAAAATTGATATATCAAATACATTCTAATTAAAGTAATATTTGAAAGTGTTCTAAAAATAATAAATTCAAGAGCTATGTTATATTTTAAAAAATATATATTAATTTATTATAGTAGGACGGGTTCATGATGAAAATGTAAATTCTTAAAGACATCTTATCCTCACCAAAATCAAGTTGAGACCGAATTTTTTAAAGAAAGCAAATTTTGCTAGTTAAAATTAGATTGGGTATTGATAGATACTGACGGTTCAGGCACATTAACATCTCTGCCCAAACCCAATCAAATAATAAGGGTACACTTACCTGTTCAGAACAACGATAGAGAAGTTGGACCCAACTTCACCAAAAAAAAAAACGATTGGACCCAAAAAGCACAAAACAAAGATATAAAGGTTCTTGACCTTTCCCCAAAAAAGAAAAAGGTTCTTGACCAAAAAGAACACACAATGGTTGGACCAAAATTAAACAAAGATATAAAGGGCAGGTTACGTGAGAGTTAGGTGAAATTATGTTACATTTCATATTCCTTTTATTTCTAGTTAATTATTTAAAAAAAGAGAGAAAAATTATATAAATTAAATAATATAATGATTTTGTTAAATTAGAACAAAAATTCTCTTATCTCTTTAGACAGATAAACAAGAATCGAGGGAATATTAGAGGCAAAAATAGGTCAAGTGTGGGTTAAACTCTATCAGATATGAACTTAATTTAATATCCCATTTGTTTATATTTAAACGTTCGTTTAAAGACAAAAATATTATTTTTTAAAAATTATCCACTTAGAATATTAAGAAAGTATTACTTTTTTATTTAGAATTTCAAGAGAGTATTAATTGTTGTTCTTCCAATAATACATTTATTGATATTAAAAGTGAAGGGAATTTTAAAAGAAGGAAATAAGAATAAAATATAAAAATTAACAAAATTAATTACTTTTCATAGGCTATATTTGACAAGATCATTAGTAGAGATTTAAACTATCTTCTAGCTTATTTTTACTAGTATAAAAAGTTTTTTAGATAAAATAGCTATGTTTGATAAGTGAACTTACTTTAGTAGGTTGTACCATTTTTTGAAAAGCTACTTGAAGTAAGTTTGAGGCTTATAAGGTCTGAGTTTATTTTATTTTTTACTCAATTTTAAAAGTTAACTCATAAAATGAAGATTACCCTTAGCTTATATACTTTTAGTTAGTTATGTCACTAGTCAATGTGAAACTTTCCACACACTCTTTCACGCCTAGAAATGAACATCTAGAGTATGGACAAATATGAGTAGCTCAATGACAAATCTAAGATAGACTTTGATACCATCTTAAATTTGGGTATTGGGTTTTACTTAATTGTAAAAGTTAGCTCATAGGATCAAAATTACCTCCACCTTATATACTTTTAGTTTGTCATATGAGTAGTCAATGTAGGATTTTCAACCAAAGGTATTAAGAATTATAAATAATAATAATAAACTAAGATTTCTTTAAATAAATAAAGGTTTAATCTTTTAAAAATAAAATAAATGTTAGGAATTATTAAAACTATAAAGGGACAATAAAGTAAAAAAAGAGATTTCAGCTAGTAGCTTAAATTAAAAAACATTACTTGAGGTAGTGTTTCAAAAAATACTACGAGCTAGTTGAAAACATTATTGACCCAAACAAACACCTTTGTTTTTTAAGTGATATTTTAGTTTCAACTTTCACCTAGTTAAAATACCTTATTAAACATATATTAAACTTTCAACTAATTTATTAATTCTAAGCTAAATTTTTAACCTATCAGTTAGTTTTACTAAATATATCCTTAATCACTGGTGCAAAAAAGGGATTTAATCACGGTTAAAACACCACTAAAAAAACCTTAAATAGCTACCTCCATTTAGCGACCACCGGAAACCCGTCGCTAAATAGCGACCGTGTTAGCGACCGCTAGGAGAAAAGGGCCAAAAAAGGAGGTTAGTGACGCCTTTAGCGACCATACAAAAAGTGGTCGCTAAAAATTGCAACACTCCGTCGCTGGTGCGGTCGCTAGATTTCACCTCCATCCTTTTTTTTTCCCTCCATGGTTTTTTGTTGGCGCCAACCCATAGCGACGGTAATGACCGTCGCTGAGTTTCCCTCCAAACATTGGCGACGCTGGGACCGCGTCGCTATGTTTTGTACTAGTGACGGTTGGATGGCCGTCGCTATGACTTTCAGTCTTACCTCCATACTTTTTACTTTTAAGAAGGCAAGGTAGTGACGGCGGGGAGACACCGTCGCTAATATTCTATGGATTAGTGACGGAATTGTGTTACCGTCGCTATTATTTTGGGTCTTCCCTCCAAAATTTTACTTTTGAGAATGGAACGTAGTGACGGCATTGTGTTACCGTCGCTAATATTTAGGGGATTAGTGACGGCATTGTTTTGTCATCGCTAATATTCAGGGGATTAGTGACGGTCTTGTGTTACCGTCGCTACATGCAGTACTAGAAAACCCTATATAGCCACTGCCAGTTAGCGACGATTGATGTACTAACCATAGTGACGAGGTCGGCCGTCGCTAGTGTGTTTTATTAGCGACGGTAAAACTTTGCCGTCGCTAAGGGTTATAGCTTAATCACCCCTTTCTCGAGCCCTAATCAGTGTTTCTTCTCTGCTCCACTTTACTCGTCTTCTTTTCTCCCCCTTTCCTCTTCTTCTCTACCCCACGTATCCTTCTCCACTCTTCCCCGTGTGTCCATCTCCTCACTTCCCTCTCCCCCTCCGTTGACCACATTGTGGGTTTCCTCCCTTCTCCTTCTCCTCTCTGTCAGTGGCTGACTCCCTCCTGGCTCCTGGCTGCTGGCTCTGGGCTCCCTCACAGCTGACACACACACTCACGATTGTCTCCCTCACGGTTCTGCAGTGGTCAGGTTCGAATCCGTTCCCTTACTCCCTTATTGTGTTCTATTTGTTATGTATTGTTGGCTATTGGTTTTTGTTGGCTATTGGTTGTATTTTTGAATGGATTTAGGTTGTTGTGGGTTAAGAAGATGAGAAGAAAGATTGGTTATTGTTTGGTTGTTTTTGGTTTAGGCTATTGTTTGTTGTTTCTAATTTTGCAGGTTAATGAACCAGGATTAGGATGTTCAATTTTTTGATCTCTTTGTAGAAAAAAACTCCTCTTTATTGCTGAAAATTGCTTGGGTTTTAAACTAATTTTGTGAGAACTTTACAATATTCTGATCACTCCCATGCTTGTAATGGAGTTGGTGGAATTATGCAGGTTCATTGCTATGGGAATAAAAGGGAGATGGGGATGAGGTTTTTAATTTTTTTCTTATTATAAAATTATATCTTCCTAACAAAATAAAAAACAAAAAAACAAAAAATAAAAAGTAAAAAGAAACAGGATGGTGTTCACAATCAACTTGTTATTATAAAATATGAACAAGTCTCAAAAAGTGTTCACAATCACCTTGTTATTATAAGATATGAACAAGTCTTAGAGAGTGAGAAACACATATGAACATGTTAACCTTGTGAGAAGAGAGTAAATTTGGATTTATAAATTTAATGTAACAGTTGATAGATATGAAATGTACTTTAACACATAGTATCACTCTTTACAATAAAAACTATCATTTAGAAGCAAATACCGTGGGGTTTGATTAGGATGTATTGAGTTTGAACCTGCAGGGTGTATTAGAAGCAAATACCGTTAAGTTAGCCTCTTTGATTTTTGAATAACTTTTCAGCTATATAAATCAAAATGAAGAGAATAAACCCAATCAGCAAAAGAAGAGCATCAAAACCTGTTACTACTAATCATAAAAAAAAATCTTATTGAAATAACTAAGAAAAACATGATATCATAAAAACGATAAAAGGAGTATAGTTCATCATGCATGACTAGAATTACTGCTAATCATGTTTCTAAAAGCTGACATGAAAATTGGATTAGAGTGAATAACTTTTGCTCTTATTAATTAACATTATTCTAACAAAGAGTTCAAGAAATTATTATATTAATTACTATTATAGCAATTATCAGAAATAATTGGATTCTGTTTTCTATGGTATTCTAATTCTATTTATGTTTTCTATTGTAGTTTGTTTTTGTTTCTATTTTTAAAATTTACTCATGAAATTTGTAACATATTACAAGGTTGTTTTGTTTCATATTCAAGTCATTTGGCTGTTGAAAGCTAGTTTGATGAAATAGTTTGTGAAGGACCTAATTGATTGTTGGTGTCAATTTTAAAGCTTAATTGATTGTTGGTGTCAATTTCAAAGCCTAAATAGAAAATTAGTTCTCAAAGATAAGAGCTAAATTTGCTTTTGAATAGATTAAATTCATTGTACATGTATTTTAGGGACTAATTTGGTGTAGTAATTAATACTCTACTATTAATTTAGTTAAGATATAGAACAAATTCTTAGAGGGGCATCAAGTACCTCGGTCACTACATCTCAGGATTGAATTCCACTAAAGTTGTTATGCCTCCACTTTAGCCTATTATCTCATCCCCATACAAAGTCTTATCTTTTTTTTTTGAAAAAAAGGTAGAAATTAAAAGAATAAAAAACACCAACCATTTTTACACTGACCCTCTCCCTCTCTATCAAAGGCAACACCAACCATTCTCCTAAACAACTCAATCCCCTGATTGAAAAGCCCGTTCTGAGTGCACCCCGCAATGAGAGCATTATTTTTCATTACTCTCTGATCACCTTCATTATTCTCAACATTTCTTTCTCCTTCAGTTAGTAATAAATTGATATCCTCTTCTGGTATTGGTGTCAAATGGAAACCTTTTTAGTACACCAAGCCTTCACCATCACCAGCTTCGTAGTGGTGCTTAAGCCTGTTGTAAGCCAAGGTAATTGACCAGTAAGTCTTTCCATCTGGACTATAATACACTGCCTGATCGTATTTGATTTCCTCATCATCACCCGTTGGTGTATAGAACACTGCCCACCCTGCACCTGTAAGCTGTTCCATCATTTTTATACTCACCGATTCTTTTGTTTTGCTTCCTTCACCATGATCCACATGTGGTGAAGGTGAAGGTTCATCTTTTGCCTTGCCCAGATCCTGAGAAATAACACACTATATTATTAATGTCTGTTTGGTAAATATATATAACTTATATATTATTCAGTAATTTATAACTTTTTGAAAGTTAGCTAGCAACTTATCTATGAAAGTTTATAGTTTTCAAGAACTAAATCTCTATAATCTCTTTCTATGTTATCCTTGATTTTTTGAATGCACAGCAAATTATACTTTCTTTCTCATTAGTTTATTATATAATTTTTAAAATATTCAACATAATTCACTTAATCGTCACAAATCAATTCTATAAGCTAACCTAAGCAAAGTAGTCAGTGTTTTCAACCATATTCTTACAGACTGCAAATTATAAACTATAAGTTATTAAGAGAGGACATAGTAGTTTTTAATTCTAATTAAAGGTGGTGAGGTCCATATAGGTTTCCAATGTTACCTCTGGCGTTGAGTTTCCTTGGCCTCAGGCTTGGCCTGAAAAAACACCATTTCTTGGGATATCTCATCTTTCAAGGATGTACTCAGGCTCACACCGCCATCTTTACTTCCATTCCTCATATCCTCACCATGTATGGTAGTTAAAGGTGTGATAACATGACTTGGTTGTTGAGGAACCTTACAATAGGTTCCGACCCCATGATGACACCATTCTCGTTGTCATCCTTTGGAGGATTATCACCACTTTTCTCCATCACACGTTGATCACCCCAACTTGACATCGAGCTGTGTAATTCTCTACATTCACTAAGCAACACTTCCAATGAGCCTTCTTCTCCTAACATTACAAGATCATCATTTCTATCTATCTCAACATTTCAGCCCAAATTCCCTGGTTCCCCATTGGACCCTTCTATCCTATTTGCTCTTGAACTTTCACCTCTATTTTCTACTTGTTGCACCCGAGTGGTGTTATTGATCCAATCTGTTGGACTCAAGGTTCCCATTCTGTACTCACTCACCCAATGTACTAATTTAAAACCTTTATTATCATGTGTGTTCACATTTACCTCTTTATTAATACTGTGGCGCCTATGGTTATTTCGAGTCATTCTTTAACTACACTAGAAAAAAAAAGATAAGTAAAAACGCATAACAACACAACTATTTACCCTGACACCTAACTTTCTAAGACAAAGCTTAATCATTTAGAGTTACAAAACAGATGAACTAATTGGGTGAATGCATGTAAATGGGCGATCTGAAAAGTTAATATTGAAAAAGAAGAGCGTAAAAAGTTAATATGGAAAAAGAAGAGCGTGGTTTGTGTGTGAGAGTGGTGAGTAAGAGACAGTGGTTTGTGAAACTGCTAGCTGTTTTGTGGATTATTGTTAGAAAACATAAGGGGTGATGAAGTGGAATATTAGAACGTTACTACGTTACTATAGGTTTTGGCAAGGCAACAACAAAGGATAATTAAGAAAGGGTTATATGGCATGGTCGCTACACTCCTTAATTTACTTCCATTAACACATCACCTTTTCTCTCTCTTCCTCGTGTTTTAATTGGTTTTCATATGATTCACCCCACCTAGTGATTCCATTTGTAATGTTCAAGATAATATCAATGACATGGGACATTTTACATCTTAAAAATTCTGTTTCACAAACCACCTAATTATAACATATTAAAACCTTTTAGATGCTTATGATATCCCCATTTAAGACCCTACAATAAACATAAACTTGATCATAGATCACAACCTTACATCTTTGTTGGATACTTAGCTCCTCACAAAGGCTATAAATGGTCCCCGGCTTCAGGAAAACTATATATGATCAGATGTGTTCTCTTTGATAAGCTCGCTTTTCCTCTTAAATACAATCCTCATCTTCCAACCAAACCAACTTTTGAAATTCCAATTGCCTTATCTATCCCCCTATCATTCTAATCTCCAAGTATCAGTAGGAGATACAATTGAACCTTCTGGGATAAGAATCTAAACTGGAGCCAAACAGCCTTGCAGGGGACCACATGCCCATATTCACGAAAATTCTTTGAAGGGCCACTAAAGTTGGGATACTTTTAGAAATTAAATTAACTTTTTTCCTTTTATGAGATAATTCCATTCATCTTTATATAAGTAAAGATTTATGAAATTACTATATCAAGTGATGGCATAAATTTGTTTAGTGTCAGTCCCTAAATCTTTAACAGAACGATTTAAATAAATTAACTCATCCAAGAAGAGTCTTTATAAACAAGCTTTAGAATGTTTAAAAATGCAAATGTAGTCTCTGTTGCGTCTCTCATGGACTCATTCTCACGTGGATCCCAAGTCTGTAGATCACTAAGAAATCGTTGTTGTGTAAACTATGTTGTTGTGGCTTTGAGATTATGTATATAATGTCAACCACTTCTCCGTTTGTCATGCAGACTAGCACATACGCATGGTCTTTGTTGTCCTTTATTTAGCTTTGTCTCAGCACTTACTTTCTTTCCCAGGTAATCCCTTAACCCAATCTTTTCTTGTTATGTGTGTTGTATCTTTTGAAGTGTATGCATGTTGATTATTGTTTATTAGTGGAGAGTAGAGCTCATTAGGCGTTGCATATGTGTGCTAATAACATGTTTTAAAAGTATGCATGTGTATTATTGTTTATTAGTGGAGAGCAGAGCTCATTAGGCATTGGTTTTGTATGCTGATAACATGATGTTTTTATGCATGTGTATTGTTGTTTGTTAGTGCAGAGCAAAGCTCACTAGGTTGTTATGATTATCTCTCTCAACATCATATACAATGTGTAGCATATATATTTAATTGTATTGGGAAGTTTTCTATATGTAACAGGGCGTTTCTAAATGTTGGAAATATCTAGTTTACAGGGGAGACTCTGCCAAAATTTTGGCAGGCTCCCTTTCTTAGGGAACTTAAAAAATGAAACTCAACTTTAATAATGTAGGGTTTAGTCGTGTGTGTACCCATTAGATTCCCGTTCAAGTTTCAAAACAACTGGAGGATGTACCGTGTTGTGTTGGATCTTGAATTGTCCCAGTTGGACAGTTTGGTATGAATTTGTAACCAGTAGGGCGTAACCCATCAATGTTGTATGTGGTCTATCTTGAGACGTTGAATGTTCATTTGAAATTTTGGTTATGGTGTTTCGTATTGTCCCCAGGGTGCATGAATGCGTGCGGTGTTACATACCGTACGTATCTCTGTGTACTTGGGGACCAATGCGAAATGCTGCCGAAATTTCAAATGAACATCAATGGCACAAGATAGACCACATACAACATCGATGGGTTATGGATGGTTGCATATTCATACCGAATGGGATAGGGCCACACCAATTTGCAACAGAAAAGAGATAAAGTTTCTCACAACCGATAGTCAAATAAAATTTTAAAAATGTAAAGTAACAGAAATTGTGCTTGTTAGATATTGTAAATAGAGGTACCGGCAAATCGGCGATGGATGTACAACCGACTAGATCGCAGTCGGCAAGTGACTGAGGAGTTTATGATGGGGCTATTGGAGTTCATTCCATTCGCTACGGCAAACACGCCTGGATTTGAAGCGACTCAGAAGATTCATTGTCCATGCTCAAGGTGTAAATGCATGAGTTTTGAATACGCGGATGATGTCATGTGCCACCTAACTGAGAAAGGGTTCATGGAAACATACCACTGCTGGTACAACCATGGTGAGCAGTTACCGCGAAAACCATCAGACGTAACCGTGCAACAGTCTTACTACGAGGTTGGAGGAAACAGGGATACGTACAACAACATAGAACAAATGGTGATGGATCATGTTGGACCCTCCACCGGGCGTATGCTAGAACATGATGACCAAACAGGTCATGGAGACTCTGACAATGTAGAGGAGGATCCTAATCCAGAGGTAAAGAGATTTTATAATTTGTTAGCGGTGGCTCAGACTCCATTATGGGACGGGTGCAACAGTCACACTGAGTTATCCGCCTCCCTAGCTGCTTTGAGCCTAAAGGCAGATTATAATCTTTCTGGGGGTTTTTTTAATAGGATGGTCAATCTGATGGGTTCCATTATACCTAGTAATCATCGAATGCCAACAAACCTGTACCATGCTAAGAAACAAGTGGCAAACTTGGGGTTGGGTTGTGTGAAGATAGAGTGTTGTGTTGGCGGATGTATGCTGTTCAGAAATGAATTTGCAGATAAGAGTGTCACAAAATATCTACATTGTAATGAGGAACGCTACAAAGCCGTTAAAAAGAGAGGGAAGGTAACCCGGACGGCCAGGAAGAAAATGTGGTACTTCCCTGTAACACTGCGTCTTCAATGCCTGTATGCCTCATTGTCCATGGCAAAACACATGCGTTGGCATGCTCTGAACCGAACACAAGAGGGGTTTCTTTGCCATCCTTCGGACGGGAAAGCATGGAAGTGTTTAGATGAGCTATATCCGGACTTTTCTGGCGAGCCGCGCAATGTAAGACTTGACTTATGTACTGATGGGTTTAACCTGTTCGGTCAATACGCAAGAGCTTACTCTTGTTGGTCAGTCATACTGACCCCATACAATCTGCCTCCTGATATGTGTATGAAGAGGGAGGTCATGTTTCTATCTATACTGGTTCCAGGACCCAAAAATCCAAAGGCGAACATAGACGTGTTTTTGCAACCGTTGGTTGAAGAGTTATCATAATTATGGGATGTCGGGGTAATGACATACGATGCGTCTTTGAAGAACGATTTTATGATGCGTGTTGTTTTGATGTGGACTATTAACGACTTCCCGGCCTATGGTATGCTTTCTGGATGGTCAACGTCTGGGAAGCTTGCTTGCCCTGTATGCATGGAACATACCGGGGGGAAATCACTCCCTGTTAGTGGCAAGACAAGTTTCTTTGACTGTCATAGAAAGTTTCTACCGTTGGATCACCCGTTTAGGAGAAACAAAACCGCTTTTAAGAAGAACAAGGTTGTTAATGAACCTCCATCCCGTAGGTTATCTGGTGCATGGGTTTGGCAGAGGGTCAAAGAGTATCCTTACATCTGGGACAAGAGTGTTAAGGAGTTTGCGGGTTATGGTAAGGAACACCACTGGGTGAAGTAGAGTGTCTTGTGGGATTTGCCATATTGGAAAGACTTGTTGTTAAGACACAACATTGATGTCATGCACACTAAACGTAATGTTTTCATGAATATTTTTGACACTATTATGGACATCAAAGGGAGAACAAAGGACAATGAGAAGAGTCATCTAGACCTTCCGATTTGGTGTTCTAGGAAGGAGTTGGAATTGAGGGATGCGGGACGTGGAAGAATGTTTAAACCCCATGCAAAATATACTTTAACTAGACCACAACAGATTGTTGTGTGTATTTGGATGAATGGGTTGACCCTGCCTGACGGATTCGCTTCTAACTTGAGTAGATGTGTCGACGTGAAGAAGGGCAGGGTGTTTGGCATGAAAAGTCATGATTTCCATGTGTTTATGGAACAACTACTCCCGTACGCGTTTCATGCCTTACCGAAGCCTATTTGGAAACCGTTGGTGGAGTTGAGTCACTTCTTTAAGGAGTTAACGGCTACTTCGTTGACTGTGGAGAAACTTGTGAAGATGGAAGAAACTATCCCGGTATTGATTTGTAAGTTGGAGCAGATTTTCCCACCAAGTTTTTTTAACTCGATGGAGCATTTGCCTATCCATCTACCGTACGAGGCCTTGGTTGGTGGCCCGGTGCAGTATCGTTGGATGTATCCATTCGAAAGGTGAACGCTTTAACTCTTTAATTTCCTTGCAAACACTTCTTATAATAGTATTTTCTAACTTAACATTTGTTAATGATGTTGAAGATTCTTACGCTCTTTAAAAGATAAAGTGTCGAACAAAGCCTGTGTTGAATCATCAATTTGTGAGGCATACTTAGTCGAAGAAATGACAACCTTTGCTTCTTTCTATTTTCCGACGGAGATAGAAACTAGAATGAGTAGAATTCTCCGCAATCTTGGGGTAGCCACCCGCACAGGGTTTGATGAACAAATATCGATTTTCAACTATCCTGGTCATCCGGGGGGCAAGCTCACAAAATGTTACATTGATGAGAAAGATCGAAAGGCGGCTCACTTGTACATTCTTCTAAATTGCCCAGAAGTGGAACCCTTTCTTGAGTGAGTCATAAAAGTTATATGTTACATTCTAAACGTAGCTTTTATAGTATCTAAATTTGTTTCCTTTGAATAGCTTATATACAGATATGCTAAAACTTGAGCAAAATGATTTAACTGATGACCAAATTCATAGTGAGGTGTCATCCAAGTTTGTTGGTTGGTTCGTACAACACGTAAGACCCGTATACCGAGTGTTTTTTATCGTTGCTTCTAACTCCCGGTATCTAACGATGACCTATTTGTTATGTTGTACATAGATACAAGACCCTAACAACCATATTGAAGATTCTTTACTCCAAGCCCTTTCTTGGGGGCCGGTGAAAACTGTTAAAAAATGGCCTATTTACTACGTAAATGGCTACAAGTTTAATATTCTTCAATGGAGTGAAGGGATGCGTACCCATAACTACGGGGTTTGTGTTAGAGGCACCGCCGGACAGTTGGAAGAAGACTTTTATAGAGTGCTGACGGAGATTGTTGAAGTTTCGTTCTCTGGACGACTAAGAAGAGATATTGTTCTATTCAAATGTGATTGGTTCGACAACACAATCGGTGTTGGAACAAAGGTTGACAACAACTACGGCTTAGTTGAGGTCAAGAAGAATGGTAGATATAAAGGGTTTAACCCCTTTATTTTTGCCCAACAAGCTGAGCAGGTTTATTACACCGACTTCCCGGGAGGACATCGGGACTGGTATGCAGTAATCAAGGCCAAGGCCCGAAGTCAGATCACTGATAATGTCTCTGAGGAGGTCGATGATGTTTATCAGCTTGCACCACACGAGCTCAACGATGCCAATTTGTTGTTCAACATTGATCCAGTCATAATGGATGAGACACTCGCCACTACGGGGGGTGAACACATTGACAAAGACCTTGTCTCTCGATCAAAACGGTCTAGGGCTGATTTGGATACTGATGAAGTTGTTCAAACAGATAACCACAGTGACACTGAAACTGAGGGGAAATTTGAAATTGAAACAGACACAGAGTATATATACATAGGTTTATATACATAGGTTTATATATATCCTGAGACTAACCTTTCTTTTCATGATTTTATCCACAGATGACGGGACGTCGACTGCCCTTCAGTAGGGGTGGTGGGTCCAGGACCCCGACATCCCGTCTGGGGACTCCCACCCCAGGGCAGGAGACCACTCCATCACCACTGCAGCAGACCACTCCATCACCACCACAGCAGACCACTCCATCACCACTACAGCAGACCACTCCATCACCACCACAACTGACCACCCCATCACCTCCACAGCTGACCACCCTAGAGCAGACTCCTGGAGTTGGTGGCTTGGAGGACCATGGCCATCAGGCCACCCCACCTCCGGCATCCCCTCTGTCCATGTTGGTACCCGTGCCGGCCAGAGACGAGTAAGTGACTAAAACTCAAATACTTTTATGTTATTTGTATGGTACTTTATATTAAACTTTAGTGGAAAGACTTGTTGGTTTATTGTATGTTACTTTAATTAGTACTTGTATAGATTGAATTATACTGGGAACTCTTCTGTTTGTAACAGGGTAACTATTTAAACTTGGAAACGTTACATTTACAGGGGAGACTCTATCAGAATTTTGGGAGTCTCCCTAGATTGTCTGTTGTTATACTCCTGATATAATTGTTGTCATTACAGCTTTGTTGATAGTAGTCGCACTATCAAAGCGATTACTAAGGTTTTAAAGGCCCAGTGGGATGATCCATATATATCTTGGACAGATGCTGGGAAGGTTGTCCAAGATAGGTGGTTTGACACCTTCTCGGTAAGTTACCACATCAATTTGTTGTGATTTGATTTGTAAAATAGACCTCTTATTAATTTTGATTTCTCATTTCATTTTACAGTGTGATTACCAGTGGGCAGAGGGTATGATTGATGAGATTAGGAAGGTCTTTGCCACAAAGACCTCCAAAATCATCAAGAGTACCCTTTGGAAGGTGAGGGACAAGGGTGAGCGCCCTCGTTGGATCCCCGAGGACCATTGGGACGGGATGGTCCAGAAGTGGGGCGCTGTCCCGTTCCAGCAAGCGAGTGCTCGGAACAGGGCAAACAGAGCCGCCGATGCTGCAGCCTCAGTTTACACTGGGGGTAGCATTTCAACCCTCGAGCACAAGAAAAGATTTGTAAGTATATTTATGTTAAACATTTCTATTATGATTCGTCTGACATGTTTACAAATAATAATCTAAATGTTTTTTGTCCACCACAGGAGCTGAGGGAGCACCGGGAGCCTTCTTTGTTTGAGGTCATGCAAATGACCAAGAAGAACAAAGCCGGTGTATGGGTAAACCAGAAGACTATAGATCTAGCGGTATTTACTTTTAACTCACACATGCTTATAATTTACAAATCAGCTTACTAATCCTATCAGTGTTTTTTAATTTACAGGAGGCGTATCAGGCCAGGAGGGCCGAGAAGGAGGCGGACCTGGTGGCTTCGACTCCTGAAGGGGAGGTTCCTCCCACCCTGTCTTGTTCCGACGACAACGCCATCTATATGGAGGCTGTTGGCGGTGTGAACAAGAAAGGGAGGGTCTTTGGATTGGGTGGCGTCGGCACGCAGCTGGCGAAAAAGGGGAAAACCCCTTCCTCTTCCTCTTCGTCTGGTCTTCCGACTGAGGTTGTTCAGGTAATTCAAAATCTGAACGACGAGCTACAGGAGGAGCGACGTCAGAGGCAGCTTTTGCAGGAACGGGCCAAGGCGGACCGACAGCGGGCCGAGGAGCAGCACGCCGAGACTCGTCGACAACTTGCTCAGCAGCAGGAGCTACTGATGCAGTTTTTGGCGAGACTACCTCCCCCCACTTCCCAGGCGCCCCCACCACCACCACAGGATCCCCCACCCCCATGATTGTATTTTTATTATGTATACACATTGTATATTTCATTTATAGTTTTTATATTATATTCCATTCAGTATTTATTTTGTCATTCTTCATTTATTATGTCAATATTTATTAGTAATTAAATTCAAAGAAAAACGCCTTATTGTGATTATCATTAATAATTCAACCTACTTGATAAATAAATTTAATCCATTATTTTGTTTTTAATAATAATTAAATATTTTAAAAAAATTATTCAAATTTAATTATAAAATTTTATCACCCAATACAAAATATTAATGAACATTTTTAAAGTTAAATTAACAAAACCTATATATATTTAAACAATTTTAAAAAAAAATAAAAAATCCCATTAGCGACGGACAGAGGTGGTCGCTATATAAAGGCTAATAGCGACGGAGAGAAATAGTCGTTGTATGGCTAGCCATAGCGACGGATAGCGTGGTCGCTGTATGCCTACTATAGCGACGGTCGTAGCTGGTCGCTGTTTGGCTACAGATAGCGACAGATAAAGGTGGTCGCTACATAATACTTATAACGACGGGGTAAGGGCGTCGCTATATGTCTACTAGTAACGACGGGGTACTGGTCGTCGCTGAACATGGTCGGTTAGCGACGGCTGAGATCAGTGAAGCAGAGACCATCTTAGCGACGGTGTTACGCCGTCGGTAATTTAGCGACGGTGTCTCTGTGGTCGCTGATCTATCTTCGACGAAGGTTTTAGCGACGGTTGTTTCGCCGTCTGAAATATCGTCGCTAGTCCTATTAGCGACGGTTTTTGCATTGATTAGCGACCAATTCTTTCCGTCGCTAACAGATATTTTTTTAGTGGTGAAATGAGCTTTTAATCATGGTTCATGAACCGTGGTTGTTGCAGCTGTGGTAATAGATTAGGACTTTTAATCACGGTTCACAATCGTGGTTATAAATCACATTTAATCACGGTTGTTTGAAACCGTGATTAAATAAGACCCTATTTAATCATGGTTGCCAATCACAACCGTGATTAAAATTGGTCATAAAATGTGCATTTACATTACTAGTTATAATCACGGTTATGGGAACCCCAACGTCGACCTTCAAAACAGAGAACCTCCATTATAGGAACAAACATAAGCAAAACATAAAGAACAGAAACAAACAATAATAAACAGAAACTTGCAAAACCTTCTTTATAATCGAAAGAAACAAAAAAGAAGAGAGGTACAAAAAAGAAGCCTTACATGCTTGAACGAGAAAAAAAGAGAAGGGTCGCATGGTGGTTGTCAACGACGCACAATGGGAACAGCAAAAGAAAACCTGTAAAATAAACACAGAGAACCACGTTAGATTTAGAACACAAACAAATGCAAACATCAATGGCAATGAGAAAATAGAGAGGAGAAATCTTAGAGCGAAATATGGGAGAAAGCTAACAGAGAAAGATGGGAGGGAAGGGGACTTTCGTGAGAATGAAAATGAAGGGAAGATGGAAGAAAATGAAGCGTCAAGTGCAGAGGAAGAAACAACGTGAAATGAAGAGCCTCTACGAAACCGATTTATAACCACGGTTCCCGTAAAACCATGATTATAGTGTATCTATAATCACGGTTTCCTCTCAACCATGATTGTAGGTACATTTTTAAAAATATAAAAATTAAAATAGGGAGGACTTACAATCACGGCTTCCTGTAAAACCATGATTGTAGATACACTATAATCACAGTTTCCTCTCAACCGTGATTGTAGGTACATTTTTTTAAAAAGGGAGGACCTACAATCACGGCTTCCCGTAAATTTGTGATTATAGATACACTATAATCACGGTTTCCTCTCAACCGTGATTGTGGGTACATTTTTTAAAAATAAAAAAAATTAAAATTAAAAAACCTGGTTCCTACGAACACGGTTACGTCAGAACCGCGATTAAAAAACTTTCTCATATTTATAAAAATACCACCGTGTATTTTTCAAACACGGTTTTTCGTGGACCGTGATCATATCCTGTCATCGTAGCCATTTTTTGCACTAGTGAATATATATATTTTCTCTGAACAATTAAATAAAAATGAAAAAATATTTAATTATGATATTTGAGTCTGACTTATTATTTAATATAAGTCATATATTTT
Organism: Clitoria ternatea; assembly: GCA_037962975.1. Taxonomy (NCBI): domain Eukaryota; kingdom Viridiplantae; phylum Streptophyta; class Magnoliopsida; order Fabales; family Fabaceae; genus Clitoria; species Clitoria ternatea. Next base: position 98,258,875 of record CM075674.1, on the reverse strand, counting down.
TAAAGCTGGTTTATCCTATTTAAAATTCACGTTTAATATGATAACATTAAACATACTAGTTAATTTATCCCAAAATGGACAATGGCTAGTCGCACTAGCAGATTATTACTACTTGATTGACAAAATGTCCCTCCTTTATTTTGAGTGCGTATAATCAGATATAGAAATACAATTATAAAAATAAAAAAAATTAATAGTTAATATAGATTTTACACATTATTTGATAAAAATTAAATTTATGTTAAATTGGCAGATTTCTTTTCATTAGTTTAACCCAATTCTTCCATAAAAAGAAAAAAAGAAAAAGTTGCCTTGACCATTGAGCCTTAATCAAGATAGAATAAAGTTTTTTTAGATGATTTATTTTATTTTTGACGGGTACCAATGCTCTTAGAGCACCACTTAAGCAATGAAAAGTTTTTCTAAAAAAGAGATCTGTGTTAAAAATGCAATGATAAAAAATGCTTAATAATATTTTTTATTAAAAATTTTATATTTTTAATTTGTTATCTTAAACATTGGCTAGTAATTTTTTCTTTTTATATATATAAAGCTTAGCGCTCTCTCTCTTTTTTTCTTTTTTTGTCAAACTCCATTAAGAACGAAATTGGCCGAAGTCATACAAATAGTTTTTCTTACTATATTTTTTGCTGGGTCAACATAGATTTTTATACTTTTTTTTTGTTTTTTCACATATTTTTATGCTAATCAAAACACTTAACCGGGGAAAAAAGGCTCATACAAAGTAAGTATCATACGGGATTGGGGTTGGGGGGATGCAAAAGCTTATGGGTAGAACTGTGGTATTCCACCTAGTATATGGGCTGGGCGGTCCAACATATTGAAGTGTCTATGTTTTGCATAACTTTAATATATTTAAATTAATATAAATATTAATATTTTATTTAAATTTACATTTGTTTTAGAAAGTTGAGTAAAGAATTCAGAGTAAAGAAAAACATAGGACTTAACTCATACACTCATAAGAGTTTATCTCTTATTAAGAAAATATAAAAATAATAATAACTATATATGTCTAGAAAAAAAGTTACAAAACACTAAAAAAAACACTTAAACTCAATAACAAAATACAATAATAATTTATACAAGTTAAAATTTCAATATGCAGTGGCGTGAAATTCCAGATAATGTCGGGAACAACACAAGTAGGAAACTTTGAGTTACAAATGATAAAACAAACTAAAAATAGACCTAGGACCAAAATAGAAGCTCTCATGTAATTGTAAAGAGAGAAATACATAAAAATTAGGGTTTGGACACAAAACACTGTCGTTTCTAGGAGTTTTTAAAAAAATCAATTGCAGCCGATAAATTCGTAAACTCAACGTGGACTCTCGAGTCCACACAAGTTTAACTGAGTCTATACATGTTTGAAAAGCCATAAATTTATCACAAATTAACCGGTTTCATTAGGTAGGCTTGTAAACTCACATGAGTTTATGAGTTAACTCGCAAATTTGACAACAATGTTTTTAACACCGATTAGAATACTAGAACATGTGTTATAAGTTAAAGAAACAACACCTGTTGTAACTTGTAAAGAATAAACAGTTGTTAAAAGAAGTTTTTAACATCAAGTTCGTTGAAATACCATATGTTAAAAAAGATATTTAACATTGGGTGTCTTCAAAGAACAAATGTTAAATAGTGTAATTAACATCGGTTGTTAAGAATCAACAACTGTAATAAAGAATATATAACATTAATTTTCAAATAACAATAGATGTAAAAAGTAAGATGTAATTTTAAAAGTCTTCTTTTTAACACCTCCACAGAAACCAATATTAAAAGTCGATTTTAACTCTCTTATTTAATGGTTAGGTCTGCTTGATAAGCTAATTCTTTTTTCTATTCCTTATTATTATTATTGTTGTTGTTGTTGTTGTTGTTAAAGCTTCTTCTAATATTGATAAGCATAACTTATATAGACAGTTTTTACAGAGGGTGTGAGGATTAATATATAAAATATAAAATTGTTTGGCTGAGTTAGGATGTGATTTGTAGATCAAAAGAGGATGGAGGGTTAGATATAAAAGACTTGAAAACATTCATTAATGTTTTACTTGCCAAATGAAAGTGACGGTTATTAAGGGAAGGGGATACTTTGTGGAGTAGAGTCTTAGAGTAAAGGTATAGTTTCTTGGGTTACTTTGAGAATAGAGAATGATCCTTATGGTGAAGGGAAATTGGTCATGCTTTATTTTTAAAAGAATAATGTTAGTTGGTTTCAAAATAATTTGGATTTAGCTTTGGGTGATGGTGATGGTGTTGGAGTTTGATTTTGGCTGGATCCTTACGTAGGGGATGGAGTTAGTGTGCTTTGTTAATTTTTTTCTAAGTTATTCTCTATTTCTAAACACAAACATGATGCAATTATGATTAGTGTTTGGGTTGATGGATTTTGGAATTGGGGGTTTAAGTGGAGAAAAGATAAGTAGAAACAAAATACTTATTTGTTAATTTGTTACATGTATCATAAGAAGGCTCATGATAGTTTGAGGTGGTTGTAGGATGCTTCGAATGCTTACTCAGTCAAGTTCGCGTACTCAACTGTGCAATTGTTTGTACAAGTCGATAAGTCTTTCTTCAGTAACTTATGTATTCTGATGGTGCCTCCAAAATTGTTTTATGGTAGGCTCCAAACTAAACCTATTCTAATTAAACAAGTGGTGAATTTTACTAAATAATTACACTTTATGTTTTCTTTGCCAATCTGATATGGAAAATGAAACTCACTTATTTTTCTCATGCCCAGTTGTTGCTATTTGGTGCAGGTGTGTTTACTATAGTTTGGTATCTCTTCAACTCTCCATGTTGATTGTAGGCTTAACTATGATGGGGTGGTCTCTAGGGGGAAAATAACAAAAAAGTCAATGGCTACTTAGTTATTAATTGGTCAATTTGGTGTCTATAAAATGAGGTTATTTTTAGAGGGTCAAATATCAATGTTGAATCCATAGTGTAACTCATTAAAATTAAATTAGTAAATAGGTTGAAGGGTTTTTCTTATTCATTTGTAAACTGGTATATGCATTCATTTCTTTGCCTAATCAAGTAATTCTCTTTTTATATATAGATTTGGATAACTCTTGTAACCTTATTTAATATATTTCTTTGGGTTATAAAAAACAGAAACTCAATGCATAATTGTTCCTTTTTTTGTTATTCTCTTTGCCATGGCCACCCACATTCCTACACAAATAGGAAGTCTCCATTCATATATGTGAAGCCTGACGAACCAAATCAAACAACTCCATATGATAGTGCACACTGTTACAAATAAATACTACCATCATGTTTGACAAAGCCTTGACCAAGCATGTATCCGGTAAAAGACAAACCGACTTCTTATAATTAAAAGATTTTGGTAAATGAAAATTCATTAATCAAACTTAAAACTACTGTTACGTGTGTGCTTCACAGTTGGAAATCACCTGTACCAGCTGCCCCTTGAATGAGGGGGCCTTGGCCCCTCTTAATAAACTATATATATATATATATATAGACACATAATTAATTAATTAATTAAATCATTACATATTTTTTATTACACGCATAAGATATGCATGGATGAAAATATTGTTCTTTTTAGTATGTTATCAATTACTAGAGAATTTAACTATAGAAAATATCATTAACCAAGATTAAATGTAAATTTTCATTTTGTTTCTGTTATAATTGCATGTTATGTAAATAATAATAATTTAATATTTTTATAGTATTAAATTTAATATAACACTATTAAAAATCTCTCTTCAAAATATGTTGGGAAATAAGAGGTTACATGCATGTATAGTTAATTTCAAGCTGGTGTGCAGTTACATAGTTTGATTTATAAACGCTTTCCCATAAGTAGAAAAGAATGCATGTAACCCCGTGCTCCAGGACTTTTCTTCTCTTTTCCGCATAACCTATTGCTTGCATAATTGATATATGATCTCAAAAAGGTTTGGTTCTGTTACATAATTGATAGACAAATTAATTACTATAGGCTAATTAACTTTATTCAGTTACAGAACTAATCTAGAAAACCCAACATCAATGGTAAGGCTATGCAGCTGTTTTGTACTTTGTTAAAAGTTTAAACATGGTATAGTAGTATTTATTATTGCAAATTAATTATGGAATTGTTTATTTCTTCCTCTATTTTCAATGCCATCAATTTCTAGAAGCAAATTAAGTTGATTTGGTATGATTGCCCAGACACACTTTATTGTATCTGCTGCTACCAAATCATTACATGCATTATTATAACGCGTTTGCATTAAAGAGCTTCTTAGCAGAAGGTAATAGCCCATAGGTAACAATTATCATAGCCTCGAGCCCTTTGCTTGAGACCCAAATAGGAAGGTTTCTAATCCAGATTTGCTTGTGGAAAATTGGAAATACAGTAAAATTACACCAAACCTACCAGCTCATAATTAGTTAAAACCAATCCACACAATTATCATTATTATTTTCATCTTAACCACTTTCATATTCGACTTCTTATCATTGGACTAGATTCCTTGTTTTATTTTATTGAATATATTACAATGTGTTCAATCATTTACATCTACTTATTATAATCTGCATCTCACACCATTTTTTCCGCATTTATTTATTGATACCCTAATTTTAATGTGTGCATAACTAATGTCTGATATGCAAAACGTTTTACCTTATTCTTATGGGAAGTAAAAACACTTTAATAGATGCCACTCTTTTTGTCAGTTTGTAGCCCCCACATGAAGCAAGGTACCAAATAATTAATAATACTTCATCAAACCATGGTGCACAAGGCCTAGAATTAGAACAAGTCTAACACATTGACTAGCTTCTCCCTGAGATGCTGAGAGTAATCATAGGGCTAAAGCAAATTAAAACTACTTCAATTGGAATTCTAAACACGCCTAGAAATGAGACAGTTAATTATCTATATAAAGAGAAAGGGAGAGAGAGTATAAATTTGGTAAATGAATTAGGGAGGGGACACTAGAAGCACAAAAAGAGGAACTGTTTTTATGATAGTAATAACTGACATAGCAACCCCATTTATTTCTGGTGAAGTAAATAACAAACAAAAAAAGGGTGCTAAAACAAATCTAAATATACATAAAAGAATGTATAACATATAGCACTCCGACTGGAAGACAAATTCGAATTTACTACATCCACACAATCACGAACACGTGGTATAGTATTTAGTCGAAGAATTCCCAGTTGAACTTTGGATGAACTGAATTATTGGTGGCTGAGCTGGAGGTGGATGTAGAAGTGGCTGGAATTAATGGTGGAAGTGAATCAAATGTCTCCCATTTCGTAGTCACTACTACATCTGAGGTAGAATGCCTTGAGGATTGTTGTTGTTGTTGCTCAAGTACTAGAGAATGCCCGTTTGAGTTCCTAGGTGGTTGTTGTTTTTCTTGCTGCTCCTGATTTGGTGCAAATCTATGCTGCCCATTTGCCACACTTTGTGGTTGCTCTTGAATTGGTGCTAGTCTTTGCCCATTTAAATGCTTTTGATGACCCTTTCTTGAGGCAAGACCACCATTAGTACCAGGGATGGAATTTTTAATTTTCAACATATCCAGAGTTTCAACATACTTTTGAACTCTTTTTACCTTCACAACCATCATCAGAACCCAAAACATAATCAATTCAAGAGAAATCTAAGATGCAATGGAAAAACAAGTACTACATGGGAGCCAAAAATTACCTGCATTTTCCTCTGTAATTTAACATCTCCATCAGCCACTATACCATCCAATTTAAGGAGTTGATTCATCAACAGCTCAATCAAACTAAGCACATCCGTCTCCGCAACCTTCCCACCTTTACTAATTATTGATTCAAGAGCAGACACCTAACCAAATTCCAAACATTGATCAGCACCACCCATTCCATTCAACTACTCAATCATTTAAAACAATTCCACCTTATTCATAATCAAAAGCACATGCCAAACCATAACCATAATACTAATCATAATCATAATAACAATAGTATGGTAGTACCTGCCCTGCAAGCCTATCTACTTCCAAGCTAATTTCTGATATAGATTTGGCAGCTCTCTCCATCTTAGCATTCTTCCTCATTTCCAAGTACCTCTTCTCTTGACTAATAGGGTCCTCCATGAGCACCATCTTGGATTTGTCTTTGACACCAACCATGTCAAGGAAGGCCTTGGAATCCCTCTCCTTGTCTTTATAAAATAGCTTTTGGTCTTGGTGGTGTAACCCGGTTGGGGCAGACAGCATTTTCTTCAATTCCCCTACAACAACAAAAACATACCCAATCACAAAAAAAAAACAATCGAAAAAGACAACAAATTTTTAAACTTTGAAACATAAAAAGAAGAGTTAGTGATTACCAAATGTAGCTTGGGAACTAATGTTGACTTCATGGTAGGTTGACCCATATTTAACTCGGACTTTAATTGTCGGTGGCACTGAGTTCCGATCCGAGTCAGCTGTGCGGCGTTGAACCAACATTCCACCTGGCCTCATCTCCCACTCCATTGAAGCGTTTGGGCTTCCATTCATCGAAGAAACCCCGTTGCTCATGGTCTTCATCTTCATCATCTTTCTCTTTCAAAAAACTCTGCAACAAAAATCTCTCTTTGCGTGAATCCAAATCCACACACACCCTTAGATCTCTTATTGTCTCATACAAGACCTCTCACCCGGCATTACAATAAACACAAACAGAAAAGAGAGGAAAAAGAAGAAAAAAAAAAAGAGATTTTTTTTATGTCCCAAGAGAGAGAAACTTCAACTTTTCTCTTTCTTCTTTTTTTCCCTTAGAAGAATCAATGGCGTTTGGGCGAAGAAAAACCCCCACCCAACAGCCCTCCAAATCTTAGTCTTCACGGAAACGCGGAAAGAGATCGCCGGCGAGTCAACGGTGCCGGAAAAGTTTTCACTTTTGCAAAAGACAGTCACTATCTGTCACCCCAGATGAATGGAGAAAAAGGGTAAAGAAAGAAGAAGAAAAAAACAGAGGATGAACCTGAAAAAGCTGAAAGCACTGATCTTTGCAGCAAAAATGTGGATTTATGTATGAGTATGAGAATTTTCTGGCCTAGTCTGAGAAACAGAACAAATGAAAATCTGAAGAAGGGGAAATGGGTAAGTAAAAATCAATGTGAAGTCAAAATCTAGAGAGAAAAACAATTCTAATTATGAGGAATTGAATTTTTTTTTTCTCTCTATCTCTCTGTCTCTTGCAGTTCTGGAGGAATCGAAGAGGAAGAAAGAGAAAGTTTGAAGAAAATTAAAATTGAAATGAATATAAAAAACGAGTGGCCAGCTAACTGTGCTGGCAGCCTGTGACTTTGATTTTGATATGTGATTTAATAATGCTAATAATCATTAATCTTAAAAAAGAAAACCATTTTTAATAATTGGGCATAAAATATTTAACATGATTAAACAAGGTGAATTGTGTTATTCTTTAATTGGTTTTTTTTATATAACAGAGTTTAAAGAAGAGAAAAAGGGTAGGGCTTGAAAGGGAAAGAGAAGGAACAACGAAAGCCGCCAAAGGCATAGAATTGTATGCTGAAATGGCTAAAAAACTATAAGTGGGAATTTGGGTTTGTCTGAGAATGAACATGTGTTCTGATGCGTCGTGGTTTAGGTTAAAGATACTGAGCTGGGGATTTCTGAAAGACACGTGTCAGTTAAAGGGGTAGTTTGGAGATTGTGCTGTTGGCTACTGATGATGATAATTCGCTAATCGGAAAATGCATGTAGTATCGAGTTAACGGCAATTACCCGCCACCATAACCATTCCCTGTGCTCGTGTGATCATTTTTATTTTATATCTTTTCCTAATATTAACATCAATACTTAAATTTATTTTTAAGACAAAATATTTATAATATTATGCTCAAAAATATTTTCTCTTTTTAAATGATATTAAAATTTTCTAATAACATATCTCAATAACTAACTTTTGAATTTTAATTTTAAACAATAAAGCTAACAAAACTAATTATTTAAATTCAAAATCAATTATCACAGGAAATTGCAGAGTTTTTACTCCTTTTGATAATCGAATTCTTTCTGTAAGAAATTAATTTGAAAACATAATAAATGTAAAAAAATTCACACCATCGTCCCATCATTTTTTAGTGTCGTGTAACAAAATATTCATTGTCAATCTTGATGATTAATTTCTTACTCAATCTTACAAACGTAATTATGGTATTAGAGAAAAACTTATATCCGTATTATTTTAATTTATTGATAATGTAAAAATCTAAAAAAAAACATAACATCCCAAATACACTCTTTTATATCCTATAAAGATTACATAATTAGTATTTTGCATGAAAATTAAGAGGAGTAAGGTTTGCACTATGTGTACTACGCTTCACAATCTCTATCTTTTTTTCTTACCGTTATTTTAAATGATAAAAAGTTTAATTAGAAAATGCAATTAATGTGAATATTTTTTTACAATGTCATTTAATTATAATTTTTCATGTAAGTAAAAGTTATTAACTTACATAATAATTATATTAAAAATAATATTTGTAATAATTTTTATTTGGTTGACATCATAATTAAATTCTTTTATTCCTTTATCTTTTACTAAATATAAAAAAATATTTTGACACATTTCTAAAAATGTTGAAATAATTTATATGTGAAACTTGAATTTAAAAATTTCAGCATTAACTTGCTGCAAGCTAACCCTAAATTAAGTGCAAGCTTGTATATCTGTATATTTAAATATTCACTTTAGTCGACCATTCCATAAATTAATGGCGTAATAATAGAAAATTCTAGTAATTAGTTTTTTTCATATATGCAAACTCTTTTTGGGGTTAATATCTGATGAATGCGGGTTGGAAACAGCTTGATCCCAACACAAATTATGGTTTTAGATTTCTTTTGGTACGTTTATTGTTTTAGATTTGATAGTTAGTATTCGATTTAAACAACAAAATATATCTAAACAATTATAATATGCATAATTAATTAGCGGTGTATACTTTACTTATTTGACTAATATAAGTCAAAAATTTAATTTCTTTTTTTGACTCTTAGCTTCGTTTTATATATATATACTTTTTATTTGATTATTAAAATAGCGATCAACAAAGAGGAGTATGCAGGCAAATATCTATATAATACTACTAGAAATCCTATATGGCATTTTTTGAATTTTACTTTTTAAAATTTAAATTTATTACCTATAATTATTATTCACTAACTTTACATTTATTTCATCTAATTCTTAACTTATTGTATTCTTAAATTTTTCAATTTCATTTTTATATGTTTTTAGTTACTTTTCTAAAACTACAGTAAATACTATAATTATTTTTTATAAGAAATATTTACTTTGATAATGGTTATCAATGAATAAATTAAATTATTAAAATATATCATTAATTAACATTTAAAAACTCTACAAATGAAATAGAATAAAAAATTGCTTTTAAAACCTTTTCCATTTTGTTTATATAAGATTGAAATGAAAAATGGAATTCTTTAATTAATTTGGAACTTTTTTGCTGAATATTGGAGTGATAAAATTTTGTTGTGAAGTTACGTAAATGTGATTTATAATATTAATATAGCTTTATATATACTATATGTAGTAATTATCATAATTTGCGCAATAAGAAATTAAACTTTAGAAATTAATCTTTAATATTTAACTTTTTAAAAAGCTTAATAATAATGGACACTAAAACAAACAAAACCGTACAATCCTAATAATAGTGAACAAACCAAAATTGATAAAGTGTTGAAGAAAAAATATAAATGAAGCAACACAATCTTCTACAAAACTTTTACTTCCAATACTTTTACGTGTATCTTAAAACATACATTAAAAATTATTTATTTATATAAAGAATGAATACTTGTAATGACTTAAACTCAACTGGTGAATGTTGAAGTTAACAAAATATTTATGTCAAGTAGAGCTTTGGAATTTTCTCAATTATATCCTTTTAGTATTGGAGGTATCTTTTTAATGTGTGCTCTAGTATGTTAAGAAATTTAAAAAATTATATTAAAAATTGTGTTAGATTTTCTGTAGAAATGATAAGGGAATTACATTAATATTAATTTTTAGTGTCAAGTTTTCATGTTTTGTTGGCAGTGTCCAATGTAAAATACCTGGTAGGTCTTGTATCAGTGCATAAGATATTTAACTACCCTTATATCAAATAAAAATGAATTGGATAACCCAGATAAGTGACTAAAAAATGGTTGTGTCTGTGAACTTATAAAGTTTTATCTAAAGTGATAGATTTTGTTCAATATTGTTCATCCTTCCATCACATTTTTTATTGTTGTTGCTACAAAATATGAGAATGTGAGGAGTTATTTCTGACATAATCTTTGCATCGTATGTCTGCTCAATAAGGTATTATCTTTGTAAGGGTTATCTTGCATTATCTTTGTGTTGTTTGTCTTAAGGTATATAAGCATGATGTGTCATTTCACTAGTGTTTCTCATTATTCGTTTGTTAGTCAAGAGTTTGTGCAGAGTTTCAATATGGAAGTTTTTCTATGGATCTTTGACTTGTGACTCTTGTTTACTTCTTGTTGAAATGATTGTTCTTACTAATAGAGGCTTATAAAAGTGTTGTTTGATTGTTGTTTGGAACTATCATGTTTTATAAACTTATGAGATTATTTCCATATTTAGTTTTTCTTGTTATGAATGTTAGTGTGGTTATTAGTATTTTTGGTTGTTACTATTTCCAAAAAGAAGGGAATAGTAAAGCAAAATTAAGAAGGTTATTCTTATACTAAAGTTAAATAATTTATTTATCAAAAAGGTGAAGTCAAGAAATGGATGACATATATGTGATATAAATTATAGACATAATTGAATGTACTTTATGACTTAGTGATTATTTGGTTGGTTAATGGATTAACCAAACCAAGATTTAACCAATAAAAATAAAATTTGTTTGTTCAATATTAAATTGTAATGAATGTAAATTATTAATATTATTAATTGTTAGATTTTTTTTATTTTACAACTTTATTTTACCAAAAGGGAGTGAGTAAGTAATAATGTCTGCATATGATCTTAAAGTTTGGAGAAATCATATAACAAATTTAGTGGGAGGAGTTGGCCAATGATCTTTGAGTGGTTTTGGAAGAAAGGAGTAATTGGTTTCTAACAAAGTATGCTAGGTTTTTTTTATCGGCAAAAAAGAAATAATCTATTAAAAAAGGTAAAGGGGTACCTTAACCCATATACAAAGAAAACAAGTTTAAACAGAACAGTTTAACCAGATAGGCATAACATAGGTTCCCTATACCATTCACCAAAACTCCTAAAAAAACCAGTTATACAAAACCTCAACCATAACCAAGACTTATACTGAACCATCTTAAACATTTTCACTCCACTCAAAACAGTAGCAAACCATATAACTGCCAACCCACGTTGAATATCTTTTTTAACCCCAAATCCCAATATACTTTGAAAATGTTCCTTAGCACAACATTGCAACACCGTATGGAAACCCAACCAGGCAAAACAATTCTACCATAATAAATATGAAAACAACTCTCTACATACACACTATATAATACACACAACTCAGATGAATTACCAAGCTCAATCCCACGAGAAATCAAATTAGACTTAGTTGGAAGTCGGTCCAGAAGTAACCTCTATCCAAATCCACCAACTTTAAGAGGCACGGTATTATTCCAAAACAGGCTAACAAAATGTGAATCCCATATGGCTGACTGCTGACACAAAGTAGAATAAGCCGACTTCACAGAAAACTGACCAAAAGAAGCTCTCATCCAAACCCAAGAATCTTGCTTAGCCATCCGAATTCCACCAAAGTGCTCAATATTATTCAAAAGAAATGATAGTTGTAACATCCCAAAAATTTCATTTTTATGTATAATCATTTTTAATCTAGACCATTAATGATATTATCTATTTATATTAACTTTCTACATAAGTTTGGCTGTGAATCGAAGCTTCTTTTTGATTCCTTCAAATAACTTCCTTTGATGTTAACCTCTGGTAGCGTTCTGATTGGGAGATTACCGAGTGAAGTACCTTCAAATAAGATATTTCGAGTGACTGAGATAAGACTGTCCGAGTGAATAAAGGAATCTGATTTCGAGTGAGGTATGACCGAGAGAACTTCCAAGTGAAGGAAGGTTAAGATGTTTCTGAGTGAGGTATGACCGAGAGAACTTCCGAGTAAAGCAAGGTTAAGATGTTTCCGAGTGAGGTATGACCGAGAGAACTTCCGAGTGAAGGAAGGTTAAGATGTTTCCGAATGAGTCATGACCGAGAGAACCACTTCCGAGTGAAGGAGTCCTGGCCTCGGAGATATTTCTGAGTGAAGCGTGTCCGAGAGAACCACTTCTGAGTGAAAGGGGCTTTGACTTCGAATGAACACCTTTCAGGAAAAGACGCTTTCAAGTTCCATACTTCCGAGTGAAACGTCTCCGAGTGACTCGTTTCTGAATGAAACATTTCCGAGTGAAACGTCTCTGAGTGACTCATTTTCGAATGAAACGTCTCTGAGTGAAACGTTTCCGAGAGAAGTACTTTCGAACGAAGAAAAGCTTTGATTTCAAATGAGTACTTCTCGGGTCGAGATATTCCCGAGTGGGGTATCTCGGACTTAATACAACTTTCCCGAGTGGGGTGTCCCCGAGTGCGACACTTCCGTGTGGGATGGTACCGAGTGAGACATTTCCAAGTGGATGACACCAAGTGAGACCTTTCCGATTCCCGCGTGATATGTCACCGATTAAGACTACTGAGTGAGTCATTTCCAGGGGAAGTACTTTTGGAACAGAGAGACTTTGACTTCGAATGAATACGTTTCTGAGTGAAAAGTTCCCGGGGGAAGTAAATATCCGAGTGGTGAACCCCTTCATTCTATTCGTGCTCGGGTGTCATAAAGGTTGCCTAGAGCCTGTGCTCGGGCCATATTCAAAGTTGCCGAGAGCTTGTGCTCGGGTTCGTCTTTGAGATTGCCTTCGACTCCGAGTGATATTCCCAAGTGGAAAGATTTCCGAGAGAGGACTGAACTTCGACTCCGAATGATCCTTTCGGTTGTAAATTTCCGAGTAACGCGCTTCCGAGAGAAATACTTTTGAGTGAAGAAAGGCTTTGACTTCGAATAAGGTACTCTTCGGACAGAAATATATCCGAGTAGAGAATTTCTGAGTGAATCAATTCTGAACAAAAAATGGCTGATTTTGAACGAGCACTTTTTGGGCTGAGATATATCCGAGTGAGATATTTCTGAATGCGGTGTCTCCGGGTGAGACATTTTCGAGTGGGTTACTCACTCGGAAAGAAAAGCTATGATTGAGTATTTCAAGCAGAAACATTTCCGAGTGAATTCCCTTCCGAGTGGAGCAATTCTGAACGAAAAGAGGCTCTGATGAATTCTTCTCGGAAAGAGGCATGCCTAAAATACCGAACCAGTGTCAGAATTAATATTTTACCCCAATCATATCATCTTGTATATATTTTAATATATTTACTTCAATCATACAAGCTCCATTATGTAGGCGGCGGAAATGGTCAACAATACAGCTCATTTTCTTATCTAAAACCTCCATTATCATCGTAATTAATGCACCTAACATCCTACTACAATCCAATTACGAAAAAGCTTGTCCCTCACTTGTCTTTTGCATTATTAAATCGACACTACATCTCGTTCCCAAATCTGAATTCTTAGAACAAACTAAAATTAGTAAAGTCTCTCTCTCATTTCTTTTTCTCCGTCAAGTCACCTTTGATCTGAAGCTAGGACAGTAAGAAGAGAACATTTTTTTCAACCAATCTAAGATCCTCTATCAAGGTAAGAGGGGATAGGGTTGTGAATAAATATATAATGAGTAGAATTGTATGCTGTTATAAGATTTCCAGATTTATTTTCGTAGCTTGTTACTTAATTTTGAAGCTGAAAATGTGTGAATTTGACTCTAACTTCTTCATCAAAGTTGTAGATCTTTTCGTTTTGCGAATTTTGAGACTTGAACCGACTGATTTCGATATGTATAGCCTGAGTTATAGTAAAAATACTACAGTATGTCTGTTCTAAAATATGTACCTTCTATTTTGTGTAAATATAATATTTTAGGAATTATACATATATATTTAGACTTTGATGTCTTTATAAAAGTTGTAGATATTTCTGTTATGGATCTATAGAAAGTGGAATTGCTTAAAAAGAATTTGATTTGCTCACGTTATGGTCACTTTACTAATGTATGTTGCTATTGTAAATTTCTGAAATTACCTATGATGATTATTATGGATGAAAATGATATTTTTCATGTGGGTAATGATTTATTTTTGAATTATTGAGGGATTATTGATTATTATGGATGTTATTGAGTGTCCTATGAATGTCATACAGTATATTTATCTTTGTGATGAATAATTATGAATGACTAAATTAATGTATACATGAATGCCTTGTGGTTTATTAAGGTATGTTGTTGAACTGTAAATCCATGATTTTGAGAATTAATATATGTGATGTTTCCTTTGAGGACTTGTGGTTTTCCAAGTGATTATGGAAGTATTGATATCATGGTATGTTAATCGATAAAGAGAATTAAAGGCATTCATGCATCATAAGCATTTGGACGCACCATGGAATTTAGGGGTTCCATGATTGCCGGCCCTGGTGGGGGTTACTCTATGATGAGTTAAAGCCCTATTTTCGTTGAGCACCATGGAGTGTAGGGATTCATGGTTTATGCTAAGTCCTACTTGTGTACTTCGGTACTTGAGCGCCATGGAGTGTAGGGATTCATGGTTTATGCTAAGTCCTACTTATGTACTTCGGTACTTGAGCGCCATGGAGTGTAGGGATTCATGGCATTATGCTAAGTCCTACTTGTGTCTCTATGAGACTTTTTACTGCAGTATTCCCACCAAACCAAAATGGATCCAGCATGACATCATTTGACTAAATTAAAGATTACTAAATGTAAATGACCTTGTTTGGCATATTCATCATATCATTATGGTTTGTTAATTGTGTTTGTGCAATTTTACTTATTTTATATTTATTCTATATTCTGTCTCACTCTTACATTATTTTTACAGTGCATGCTACACAGAATGACGAGTGGTGCAATTAATGAAGCTTTTATGATTTATTGTTTGGACTTTGACTTCATTTGAATGTTAATGGGTTATAATAATATTACGTACCATGTACTGTAATCTTCTTTATCGTTTCCGCTATATAAATGTATTATGTGTTATTTGTTCACGACTAGTATGCATGATAATATTCCGCATTTATCAATTTTTACGTGACCTCAGAATTTAAATTACGAATTTCAAAATGATTCTTTAAACGCGAAAAATTTATTTCAAAAATTTGGGGCGTCACAATAGTAATTCACGTTCCCAAACAAAGAAATCTCTTCCATTTAAGATCCTAGACACATTTATTGTTCACCCATGAGCCCATATCAATGATCAAATCATCCTGTTGTTATGACATTAAGAACAACCTGAGGTACCAAGACTTTAATGTTGACATACCTAACCAACAATCAGACCAGAACCTAGTTTTAGCCTCATCACCCACCTCTTTCCTCACATTAACCCGGAACCACCCAAACTCATCAGACTATTTCAGCACACTCCTAAATCCCTCCATCATCTTGACCATTTCCTAAACACCTCCCAATCCCCAAACCACACATCACTCCCATATTTAGATTTTAAAACGCTACACAACAAACTCTCAGAATCCCCCAACAGCCTCCACACCCATTTACCAAGTAAAGCTACATTAAATTTCTCTAAATTCCTCACTCCCACCCCCCCCCCCCCGTCTCCTTACACATACACACCTGATCCCATTGGACCCAACAAATTTTTTTCCTCTCCTCACTCCCACCCCATAAAAAAGACCTTTGCAAAAAGGTTAATAATTTTAAAACAGAAGCAGGAACTTGAAAAAAAAGAAAAGAAAAATAGAGGGAGAGAAGAGAGTAACGATTGAACAAGACAAAGACGACCACTAAAGGATAAGTGACGCTAGTTCTAAAGGGACAGCCTTTTCCGAAACTTCAAAATGATTGGTTCATAGGTTCTCCTACTACCTGAATTCGCCCCCAAAGGAATTCTAAGATAAACAAACGACAACTTCATAATTTTACAATGCAGCAAGTCTGCATACCAAACAACTTCCTCCTCACAACCCAACACAGCTCCCAATTTACTCTTAAGAAAGTTAACCTTCAGACCGGATACAAGTTCAAAAATCTCAAGACACTTTTCAATGTCATAACATTGCCCAGAGACAGCTCACCAAAAAACAATGTATCATCAATAAATTGAAGATGAGATATGCACACCTGATCCTCCCCCACAGGTACACCATGAAACAAATTCTTCTTCATAGCCTCCCTCATAAGCCCACTGACCCCCTCAGCCACTAGTAAAAACAAGAAAGGGGCCATAGGATCACCCTGCCTAACACCGTGTCTCATTGAAAACTTCTTGGTTGGGCTCCCATTCACAAGAACAGGCACAACCGATGAAGATAAACAACCTCTGATCCATTTAATCCATCTGTCAGTAAAACCCAATCTCCTCATCATGTAAAACAGAAACTCCCAACACACAGAATCATATGCCTTCTCAAAATGCACCTTAAAAATTAGGCATGATTTGCATTTCCTTTTCACATCATCTATCAACTCATTGGCAACAACAACCCCATCCAACATATTTCTTCCTCCCACAAAAGCGGATTGGTGTTCACTAATAATGCCACCAATAACACCACTCAATCGGCGAGTCAATACCTTCACGATAATTTTATACATACAACCCACCAAGATATAGGCCTATAATCGCCTAATCCCACCAGAGTAGTACCTTTTAGAATTAACGCAAGAAACGATGAGTTTGATCCCACAGGCAACACCTCATTTTCATAAAACTCATTCATCATTTTACACACATCCAACTTGAACAAACTCCAAAATGATTTTATAAAGTGAAAATTAAAACCATCAGACCCATCACAATCCCACATAGCAGACCAAATTTCTTCCCCCTCAGAGAACTTCTGATTTAACTCAACATTAGTATGCTAGTAGTAGTGATGTTTAACAATTTGATCACTATATTTTGATTTTTTTGTTTTAAATTTTATGAAACGTAAGACTTGTGGAATTTGGATGTAGGTTGCATTAGAAGGATTAAAGTACATGTTTTTATTAGTAGCTTAACTATTAGAAAGCCTGAAGAGGTTGACAATCGATATACATTAACAGTTTATCACTCGTTTTAGTATTATATTATTTTACGGGCAATTAATACACTGTAGATTCAATATTTTTCTTGGTATCTGACCACATTATTTTAAGAAATTAAAACAACCTTTTTCCATGCACTCAGATAAATGTGTAATTTTCAAGAAACTCTATCTTAATTCACTAAAAAAATTCACTTAGTGAACAAAAACTTTCGTTACTAAAATGAAGAAGGGTCTGTTTGGTTTCTAACTGGAAAAACGAAGTTATAAAAATAAAAAAATTTAAAAGTTAATATTAATCTTTTACACCATTTAAGACAGTCAAAACCTTTTTTAACCAACTCAGTTAAAAAATCATACATGCCCGAAATCTGTGGGTAAATGAATTAGCGATGGAAATGACAACCGAAAAGATCCCATGACCAAAATCAACTCCGTAGCTAAATGCTTTTTTTAAAAAAATTTGCACCTGAAAACATCAAGCTTGTTTACGATAAAATATACTTTAGTAAAATATGCTTAATTTTGAATGTTCTGTATGAATAAAATAAAAGAAATGCTTAAAAATTATATGGAGAAATAATTGAGAAAATTTTGGCAACAATGTAAACAACAACAAAGTCCTAGAATCTAAATAAAAATAGATGTGTCAAAGTACATGTAAAAGTAATAGGCCCAAAAAAATCGAAAATTTGTGACGACATCAATAGGGGAATATGGACACGTGTCGTGCATCGCATGCATGAAGCAAGGTACTAAAATATAAGCAAAACTCGCAGACAAATTTTTCTCTATTTTCATTCTTTTTTCAAAGTCTGACTCCATTACTACCCACCGACACTTTGGCACGCTCGGGTTTCACCGTATGCGTCTCAGGGTGGGATCCAGTGCTTACGCTTTTACGAAGGACTCGGTGCATCCAATTGCTCCGTTCATTGATTATCTAGTTTAGAGCACCTTTGACTATGTTTTGGGTACTGTCCCAACAGAGTTTTTCTCCGTTTAATAGAAGTAGGTTTTTGATCCTACGGGTCAATAGAGTTTTATTGGTTTCGAATTTTAAATTTTTCACTTTAATTTAATTTTATTTCCCCAACTGCAAACAAAATATCCTCTTAGGGCAACGTGCAAACAGAGAAAACCTCCTTTGAGTGAAAGAAGATTTTTAATCCTACAGGTCAAGAGAGTTTTGATTGTTTCGAATGACGTGAACAACCTTTAAATTTTTCACTTCAAGTCAACTTTGTTTCCTCAACTGTAAACCAAACACTTATTTAAACCGTTTAAAGTAAGAAATTTTTTTGAAGTTCAAATAATATTTTAAAAAATTTATACTTATTTTATCTTAAATAGAGGAACGATGCCTCAACTATTTAACATGTAAATTAAAACGTCGTCTATAGAACTGCTTTTTGAAACATTAATTGAGGCATGTTTGATTAGAGACGAAGTACCGACCAATTGGAATTTCAATTAAAAGATCAACTTTTCAGAGGAAATAGAAAATACACAATCTTTTGTTTTTATTTAGTCACTATTCTCGAGTTGATCATCAGCTTGTCATTTCTTTTTTCTCCCGTGATTCTGATTTTTTTAATTTTATTATCACTCACAAAACAAAATATAGTCCTATATTTGAGTTACAGGAGTTTTTAGTAAAATTCAAAGCTTAGAATCATTGCATATGTAACAACAAAGTCACCATTCTCAGGTGACTGCTCCGTATGGTGTCATATGCGTAATTACGCAAAACAATGGTTCCTTACTTTTATCTGTAGTAGAATGGTTCCTTACCATTATAGAATGAGCTCAAATTAACTGCACAAAACTGATAGATTTGGGGGATGCAACAATTTGCCTACAAGAAGCATGAAAGAGTTTGGAGAGGCGAATGAGGAATAATAAAATAGGGATGCCAAAACAAGTTAGGTCCAGTGTCTTATCATGGTTTGGTGGCGAGTCGAAACTTTAGTAGGCTGAGCCGGTCTAACGAATCTGTCAAAGAAAAAAATCTAAATATTAATAATAAAATAATTTATATTTTATACTTTATTTTATTAAAATATTTGACAGGCTAACGCACAGGTCTTAATTTTTAATCCATTTTTTAGGTGGGACATGTCAATTTGATTTGTTTTTGGGCAGGTTTTGACGGGACGGACCAACCCGTTTTACCATCTCTATAGGGAGCGTGAGCTCTCTGCTCCATTGTTTTGTATATTTATCTCTTATACTTGGTGTCTATGTCTAATATTATAATATTATAATAACAAGAATTTACATCTTAGGAAAATATAAGTTACAATTTATTAATAAGCTTTTTTTAAAAGAAGGGTATAACTTAAACCTTATTAATTCTTGCAATCTTACACTATTTTTTAACTATTGATTTTATTTTAAATCTTATAGTTTTAGTTAATTTATAGGAATGCAGTTTGGGAGATCGCATTTGCCCTTTACTCCCTTGGTTTTAATATATTTTTCACGATTATTCCACGGTCAAAATTACAATCTTGCCATAATTCAAACTCTTTTGTAACTCTGTTCAAATAAGAGTGTGCCTTATTTGAGTTGTTATAGAAAAATGAGTGTTGCTAAAAAAAATCTTATCGAGAAGTTTAGTGAAGGTCTGCCGAAGGTTTATTTAATGTCTAATACTCATTCCAATTTTTCAAATAGGGATTGTTGGAATCATATGAGAGAGTACGAATGAAGAATTTGGATGTTGAGATACCCAAGCAAATCTTAATTATTACAAACACAAGCAAGTTTAAAATTCTAATTTTTTTTTTATGCAATACAATGTGATGATGATGGTACACGACAAGAGACTTACATCTCAACCATAGAAAAATAAATCAACGGTCCTTAGAACTTCCCTTTGTTGATCTCTGGGAATGAGTGTTCTAGTTCATTATTTTCTACATTAGTGAGAAAACGTCAAAGAAAAAGACTCAACTTTCTCTAAGAAATTAGACAGTGGACAATTCCTTGCTTTGTGATACAGAAACTGACGAATGCATAGTTGTAAAACGTTCACCGCACAACATCTTGGATTAGGCTTTTTCGAAATTGTCATCAGTTATCGCTAGGCTTATGCTAAACATGGGAATTCCCTTTTCTTTAGAACTAGTGGTTACTGGTTAGATATATAAAATTGTCAACAACTTGACACATAACCAAAATGTGGTGCATTGAAAAGGATGGAGTACCATATAAATATGTTTATGTGCATATAATTGCACGGTTGAGATGCTTCACAAAAAAAATCAAAGGGTCTACATCGCACGCCATTGGTATCATCAAATATGCACATATACTGCAAATATGAAGCTATGATTATGATTAGTTTGCAGTTAGGAAAATAGAAAAATTTAAGAGTTGATATTGATTCTTCACGTCGTTCGAGTTAAAATTCCATTTGACTGTAAGATCCATTTTTGAGTTGGTCAAAATTGTGTTTTTGACTAATTTTTTTAATTGATTTCAGTCGTTATATTATTTATTATGTTGAAATTTATTTTTAAAGATATTGATGAAGAAAAATATAATATTTATTTTGAGAAGTTAAAAAGTTGAATAAATTAAAAATATTAAATAAAAGAGAGATGAAATAATATTTTTGTTAATAATTATATTAATACTGTTATAATTTAGAATTAATTTTAATATATAATGATTAATTTCAATATATGAAAATTAAATAATATAAGAACTAAAATTAATGTAAAAAAAAAAGTGGTTAAAACCAAAATTTTATCAAAAACATATACACCAAATAAAATTAAAAATGAACAAGTCAAACACCCAATGAGTTTGATAGTCCTTTCCAATTAGCCAAAAACACGAAGTTAGAACTTGATATTGACGCCTAGGCTATGATCTTCCAGATACCAAAACTATAAACAAGTTAAGAAGTACATATCCACCACTCTTTTGCTTCATACACGCCTCTCTTTTTTTATTCCTTTTTTCCCCTTCTTATAATCACCTAAAGTTACTACACGACATGGCAAAAAAAAAAAACACTAC
The DNA here is from genome assembly GCA_037962975.1 of Clitoria ternatea. NCBI lineage: Eukaryota > Viridiplantae > Streptophyta > Magnoliopsida > Fabales > Fabaceae > Clitoria > Clitoria ternatea. Next base: position 98,237,571 of record CM075674.1, on the reverse strand, counting down.
ACCATAGGAACAGGTGATCCATCCGTTCATAATTTCCTAAATTTCACCAAATGGAGTGTTAGCAATAAAAGAAAATAAAATGTACTATATACCCATTTATAAATAGATTATCATAATTTTGATTGAAAATATAACGGTTACTTGTATATAAATAACTAATTAGGTACACATAATATGATGGTAGTTTTTGACCCAACTGAAAAGGAAAAGATATTTTAAGGAAATGTAAGTTAGAAAAAAGAAAACCAAGAAAAAAAGCTAGAAATAAGATAAAAAAATAAACTTAATAATTAGAATATTTGAAAGTTGTGCATAAAATTGTGTATTGTTTTGAGGAGGAAAAGGAAGAGGAAAAGAAGAAGAAGGGGAAAGGGAAAAATGATATAAGGTTGGTTTATTAGTTAAAAAAACAAAAGTAAACTCACATTTATGCTCATGAATTAAACAGGGCATTGCACTTTAGTCCCCAAACATAAAGAAATATGCAATAACATCATTGATCATAAAATATCATTCAATTAGGTCATGAGTGTTAACTCCTTCCTAAAAAAAGTTAATTTTCACATACGTGTCATATTAAATGACATGAAGGACATTCATATTGGTTGGACGATACTGTTTGAGTGACTTTAATGAGGGTTATTAACCCCTACTAAAGCAATTACCCACAATTAACATGATACCAAAAAGGGCAACTCCACTGCTACCCTTCTCTCATCCATTTCCTTAACCCCTATACGTATACATCTGCATATATACTACCAAAGAAACTTGACCTTAGCATCTTTGCAACCAAGTATAAAAACCCTTCAAATGATTTACGCTAATAAGCCCCCAAACAAGTGACAATAAGCTCAAACTCAAATCATTAAAACTCTTACTCTAACTTTAAATACCCGCACAAAAATTTAACAACAATCATGCATTTCTCCTCAAATATCTCAAATAATTACATATCAGAAATGCGTAAATAATCTTTTAAGGGTAACATTTTAAGACTCCTTCATAGTGTGATTTAGCACGAGCTCCAATCCTTTCCTCCCAACAATGCATGTTCTTTTTTTAATTTTCCTATTTTATCCTTTTTTTCATATGCATGTGATTAGTCTTATCCATGGAAAAAGGGTAATCAGATTTGCTTTATTTTTAATAGAATTATGGAAAAGGAAAAGACTTTCTAATTTAAGTGAATGTTTTGAAGCTGAACACAGTTGTTGTTTTTTGACTTAGGTATTTAGGGGTTGTTTGTTTATGAAGTAGAGAAGGGTTGTTTGTTTGTGATGTTGATGAGTTGTTTGAAGAGTTATAAAGAGATGAAAAAGAAATATGAAATTCTGATTGAAATGAAAAAGGGGATGAAAAAGGGTTATTGTCCAATGTTAAAGCCCTGAAAAAGGGTTATTTCTTGAGTAATTGTCATAACAAGGGCTAATAACCCTGGTTAAAGCTCCCCAAACATCATTGCTTAATCCATGCGGAAGTCCCTGTGTCACTTAATGTGACATGTATACAAAAATTAACTCTGTTTGGGAAGAAGTTAATGGTTGGACCTAAATGAATAATTTTTTTAGGCAGAGGATGTTAGTGCATATTTTTTTATGCTTGAGGACTAAAGTGTAAAGTCCTATCTAAGTCAGGGATGTAAATGTTAGTTTACTCCAAAAAAAAAGAATGAAGGGGAATAAGAGGCTATAGGTTCAAATCTATAACTAATACTTATAAAAAACATAATAAATTAATCTTTATGATTAAAAAATATTTTTTCTAATGCGTGCCTCAAGACCATTAAAAAAAGAACAAGACGAAAGTAGGTTCGTTTGTATCATCTACGACTTGCATCAAGATGATACAAACGACCATGACAATAGCTCTGATAGTTTTTTCATTGATTCATCCCTTGTGTGGCTGTCCCTCATGTCCCTTTTATGCAATAAATGGAAAGAAAAACAAAATAATTAAAAATGGCAGTGTAGGGGCTACTTTGTAAGAGAACAACGTAGTAAGTTCTCTTGGTAAGTGCTAGTGAGCTAAAAATTGTTGGTTTATCAAGATTAGAGATTCAAAAACTTTCTAAGCAACAAGTCTGTTGAGAAAAAGTTTAGACAAAAATATAAGTTTTAAGTATTGTTGGATCAGACCTCAGATTTTATGATTTGTTTATATCGATCATCAAGTATTTTCACTAAAAGAATAAAGTCTTAACTGCTTATAACATTTTCTTTTAATTGCAAAAGCAATTTCAAGATATGAAGAATAAGTTGTAAAAACTAAGGGGGAGTGGACACATTCTTTAAGAAGTCTAGTAGACCAACAAAAGTTTGATGGAAGCATCTTGCATAAAGAACTCTTCGTCAACGTTTGAAAATCTATTTTTGTGATGCTTCAAAAGAAATGATCATACCATATTTGCGTGCTTATCGTCAAATAACAAAAAGAACAAAATCAACATAAGAAGCAGATGTCAGCGTACCTACTTCTGCAAACTCTGATCGCAAGTAAGAAACCTCACCAAGACATCTCTGAAAGAAACCCCTCGCTCAATCTAGAATACACTCACGAAAAGTTTTGTGCATGGAAATACATAAGAAACTATTTTCATGAAAATATCAAAATATGATTCAGACCTCTCTCAAGCTTAGATTCAACTTTGAGGTCTGATCTCTAGAAGCCTATAGCAAAATACCTTTAAAGGATTTCCAACGTATATATCTCCTCTCAAGAAGCGTCAACAGCTATTACCTTCAAGCCTCTATAAATATCAAGGAAGCTTGAACATTCAAGCAGAGAAAAATATCCAAGAAGAAAGCCCCTCAATTTTATCATTCAATCTTAGTTCACTTTCTTGTAAAAAGACAAAGACCCTCATTATTCTATAGCTCTGCTTCTAGCAGACTCTGGTCTTGTGTCAAAAATACTTAGTGTTCAATCTTAAAAATTTGCCTATCATTTTTATACACTAAGTTCTTAGAACATTTCTCTTCTTACTGATTGTATAAGTCAGGTAAGTTACCAGTACTAGTTTGAGTATTGGGAAACACATTGGCCTGAAGAGGCTTTCGAAAGAATATTTGGGTCAAGCCAGGAGTGGCTTGTTGAAAGAATACTCGGGTTAAGCCAGAAGTGGCTTGTTGAAAAAGAATACTTGAGTTAAGCCATAAGTGGCTTGGTGAAAGAATACTCGAAGCACAAGTCTGGTGCTGTCATTGTAAAGGATATTTTACAATAGTGGAAATCCTTCAAGTTGGAAGGGACTAGACATAGCTTTTGAGTTGGAAGTGAACTAGTATAAAATCTGTGTCTTACTTTCTTTTCTTATCATTTGATTACTCACATTTATTCTGATTTATGATTTTATCGAAGAGAAAGAGTATAACACTTATTCAACACCCCTTCTAAGTCTGACTCTGAACCATCAAAGTCATTTTCAAAGGAAAGTGAGCCCTTTTTATAGGTGAGGTTTGAGGGGGAAAAGGTACGAGAATAGTTACAAAGTCATAATGGCACTTGCACGTGTGATGCTTCGTATACCGACTAACAGACGTGTAGAAATGAAGCGTTGTGACCAATCACCATATGTCATGTATCCTGTTTGAACCTACACCTACTAAAAGACACATCACATCGGTCTCGGGTATACTACTCCGGTTGGAAAATAAAAATAAACAACTATTGGTGACATCAGACTATCCCAAATCAGAATGACATATAGCCCATTGAAGAAACTTCTAAGCACTTCAACAAGTTAGGAGCAAATGATCAGGGCCTGATATCGGCCTAAACAATAAGGCTTAGAGACAATGTTCTCTAGCATGAGACACCTTTCAACGAGCAACAAACAATGTCAGATTAACCACTCACACATCTCCCATTCAAAGCCATCTTGACTAAAGTTAGTCATGACCGGTGTCAAGAGGAGTGGGTGTCAAGAACTTCTACGATTATGTTAACTTTATCCGTTTTTTTATGGAATTTGTACTGACATGTGTTACATAGAACATTCTCACCATCCAAATCTATAACGACAATGCATTTCCTCATTATGATACGTTCATCAACCACGTTTAAGCTCTGATATTGATTTATCTGGTATTGACTATAGTATCTTTGCTGGTGACACTCGATTTTATTCTTCAATACGAGATACTACTGTATTGACTAGATGAAATTATGATAAGGCTCTTTGTTCCCTACTGGACTAAAAGATATAATATCAGATTTCCATTGCACCAGTGTAACAGATAAAAAAGATATACCTGATGTCTATATCGGAAGCTTTGTTCCAAATATCGAACATATCATACGACTTTAACACAATAGAAACCCAAAGTTTTCCCAAACATTTTTTTTAACCAGGCCAATAAAACCTATTACCGGCTGAGCATGAAAAAGGTCCACTAGAAGCCCAAATTCAGTTGGGGTTTAAACTTTCCCATTCAAGTACAAATGTAATTGTTCACCAAAAAAAAAGTACAAATGTAATTCAACCTTTTTGAATTGATCTGTCAAATGTCACCTAGCTACATTGCTGAGTAAATTGGGCAATTTGTTTTGACAACTAGATGTAAGTATGGTAGTGGAACATTTATTTATTTATTATTATTATTATTATTATTATTATTATTATTATTATTATTATTATTATTATTATTATTATTATTATTATTATTATTATTATTTATGATTATGATAAAACTGAAAAAGTGTAATTTATAATGTCCTAAAATTTCAAGTGTACAAATAGATAAATTTATTTTATTTTATTTTATTTTATGTAGATTGACAAAAAGAAACGAAAGTAATAGGTCTTAAAAAATCGGTACGTATATCATTTAGAAGCTGCACATCAAATAAATAATAAAGATGTTTAGCTTAGCATGTAAAGGTATCTGAGCCAATCTTTAAATGTGTGAACACACAGAGCCTAAGCTAAGCAAGAGAGAAAAGAGAAACTAGAGAATTGAAGATGGAAGAGATTGATTTCATTATTGAATGTATAGGCTTATCAATGCTAACTAACACACCTAACACTCATAACAGAAAGCTGTTAAACACTAACAGCTATAACAGAAATAACAACCATACTAGTTATGGTTTTACTCTCTCTACAACAAGCCTTAAGCCTTGTCAGTTTCTGGAAATGTGTGTTGGAGTCCATATCTATTGTGTCTAAATTTCCATGTCAATCACTACCAAATCATCTCTATGTGTCTAAATTTTCAGTGTCTAACTCTCCACGACCCACCTGAACAAATTTAGGCACGGTTTTCAGTTAGATTATTCCATAATTTACTTTTTTTAGACAAATGTTTGTTACATGACCTATCAAACATTAAAGTTAACAAAATTTATTTACCCAAAAAAAAGCTTAACAAAATCTAGCATTGTTTTATCACTTCAACTCGCACTTTGTGATTCTTTTTTATATTCACTACTTTATTCGAATTGGACTCAAATACAATTGTGGTAAAACTTTTTCAACTAAATTTTAATATATCCGCATTCCTTGAAAGGTATCTAGACTTTAGTTAAGCTAAACTCGAACTAAAAAATCTACTTACATATAATATTTTATTTGTGTGGCTTCTAAAATTTGAAGGTAAAGTTTATTATGACACTTGGATTTGATTACTCACATCATGTTTTATAGAAGCAGCAGGGGACAGACATGCACATAGTTGCCTAATTGGTTTATTGCTCATTTGGTCACACATGGGGCCCCTCAGGCTCAGCATCTGCTTCAAGGCATGTTATGACAAACATGTTGTATTGATTCACTGCCGCAGTATCCCCTCCAATTAAGGGCTATCAAAAACCCAAACACCTTATCTCTCAAAACATTACCATGCTTACACTATATAGTCACAAAAAATATATATATAGCCTTATCTTCTTTTTGCCAGAAAGGTTTCACCCTTGAGCAGCCATGACCACCTTAAGCTGCCACTGCCAGTACCACTCCACCAACTTGTTGAGTTCTCACAATGTTAAAAACAGGAGGAAGAGTTTCATTTCTTGCTCTGCACAGCCTACACAAAGTAATATAAAGGTTTTTGTACTTTATATGTATTTTCAAAATTCAACTCTTTGATTCAGTGCACAAAAGCTACAAAGTGCTTTAATTTCAACACCCATTTTGTGGAACAGGTTGTAATTAATGGAGCAACCAAGGAAATAGGAAAGGCAGCAGTAATGGCAGTGAATAAAGCCAGAGGAATGGAGATAGCTGGAGTAGTGGATAATTGTTATGTTGGGGAAGATATTGGAAAGGTTTTTGATTTTGGTCTCATTTGCCAAACTGCTTTGTTCTGTCTCTGCTTTAATGTTTAATATTGCTTTCAATTCTTCTAGTTATGTGGCATGGAAGAGCCCCTTGAAATACCAATAATAAATGACCTTACTATGGTTTTAGGCTCTATATCTCAGGTAATATGAAACAATAACAAATTTGGTAGTTTTTTAATCTGTGTTGTGTCTTGAATGATGATTTGAATTGCAATTTTGCAGTCCAAGACAGCAGGGGTAGTTGTTGATTTCACTGACCCTTCCTCAGTATATGACAATGTGAAACAGGTTTATCTTCTGACTAGAAGCTTAATTAGTTGGCTGAATACATTTGCATTGTTTTGTAAACTGTAAATTAAATGGTTCTTGGGTAAAACTAAGAGAAATGCTAATTACACCAATGTCTTTCAGCTAAAATTCTTTATAGCTAGAAAAGAAACTTATCATTTCACTTACGCTAAGTGTTAAACTTTGATTCATTCTTCATTAGGCAACAGCATTTGGCATGAGAAGCATTGTTTACGTTCCCCGAATCAATTTAGACACTGTAGCTGCGTTATCTGCATTCTGTCAGAAGGCCAGCATGGTGAGCACCGGGTGAGACATACAATGTTTACTTGAAATTATTTCAGTTATCTATTTCTATTTTGTGGTCTATTTAGTTATTTCATACTCTTTGATCCATATTTGAATAGCAAGGTTTGTGACTTTAAGATTAAACTTACTCCCAATTCAGTTGTTCTTTAGTGGAATTTGACTAACTTTGATGTCAGGGTGTCTTGGTTGCCCCAACACTTTCCATAGGATCGGTATTATTACAACAAGCTGCGATTTCAGCTTCTTTCCATTACAGCAACGTTGAAATTGTGGAATCCAAGGATAATGCAAACGTAAGAATTCATTTTTATGTTTATAAGCGTATCAATGTTCTTGCTCCTTCTTTTCTTTATGTGAGTAAGCGCATCATATAAGTAATGAAGATTGAAAACTGGTTATTCTTATAAGAAAGACCGGTAACACACATTTTAACATATTCTTATAAACACATTCGTTATGATTGGGTGAAACTAATTCAAATGTTTGAAATTATATGGATCCCACGTTTTAACCAATGACTCACTCTTAATTTCACACCTTTTGATAAATTTTTAATTACACTGTTGAAGATAAAAGTAAAATAAATCAGAAATTTGTCTGAAAGTTTAAGCAATCTAATAGAGATGTTTAAACTTGAATGTAATAATAGGGGAATTAAGTGGGCCAAGACAAGGCTATCCACAAAGAGAAGCCTCATGAGGGTGCATGTGCCCAAGCCCACTTTTTGATCCATACAGAAACATGCTGCATGCTTAAATAATCATTATTCAACCTGTCTGTGATAAGGCATCATGCATACAAGTCCCACACATGGTGATTGCGTCTATGAGCTAGTGACCATATTCCATTTTTATTCTTATCAATCTTCCCAATCAAATTCTTCTTAAGTGTCTATATTCTGTATGTTTAGTTCTCCCTTGTAAATTTAGCCAAAAGTAACAGTTTCTTTCTTTTGACGTTTCTCAAACTTGGATATATCATAGATTTCTATTTGAATGTGAAGATACAGCAAATGTGAAAGGTGTTGCTCTAACTTAATGTTAAAATACATTTTCCTTCTATATAAGATCTCATGTACTGTATTCAAGAATGCTTACTCAATGAACCAAAACAAATAATAACTATGCTTGGTAAGAGCAAGAGTCCTAGGAAAAGGGCATTAAAAAGCAGCAAAGTAGAAAGTACAACAATGAACCGATATTTATATTACATGTGAATTGATTCCTGTTTCATTCTCTCTGCCTTTGCTCTTATCACATTATACAAATTAAAAGGGCCATAAGATAACATGGTGGAAGTGTCTTAGAGATGTGAAATCAATATACTGAATTGACCTTGATGAACAGGATCTTCCATCAGCAGATGCAAACCAAATTGCCAATAATCTCTCTAACCTTGGTCAAATCTATAACAGAGAAGATCCATCAACAGATGTCTTGGTAAGGATTAAAAAATAACACCTTCAATTTTTAGCATAAACTCTTGCAAAACAATTACATGTCTTAACTTCTTACACTTACATGTCACACAAGGCAAGGGGTCAAATCCTAGGAGATGGAATTCGTGTGCACAGCATGGTCCTTCCAGGACTTGCTTCCAGTACAACAGTTCACTTCTCCGGTCCAGGAGAGGTATGTTCTGTGTGAACTAATTGGTTCAATAGCCAATTATAGCTGTGAAGAATTTTATTTTATTTTTTCATTATCAAATCAAATGCTGCAGGTTTACTCTATCAAGCATGATATCACAGATGTGCAATGTCTCATGCCAGGCTTGCTATTAGCCATTAGAAAAGTAGTGCGCCTCAAGGTACCAAGCATATGAAGTCTAAGTTATTGGTTTCTTTATATCATTCTTTCTGCTTCATCTGATTTGATTTTTTCAATTATCTCTTCCTTGCAGAACTTGGTGTATGGTTTGGAGAAGTTTATATAAAAATAGTCTACCTCTTCAATCTCCTTGTTAAAGGATTTAACTTGGTTACCTTCCACTTCCACACCAGCTTGCTGAGTGTTGATCAACATCATAGACAAAAGAAGTAAGAAAAGAGAAATAGATCCTCCCAAATTGTTTTCTATTCAGCACCTGAACTGTGAGTTGATATGTTTTTTCAAAGAATGTTTTGTATATCTCATATCTAATTAGAATTCAGATTTCATTATGGCACTTTTTTTTATATAAAATTGCAGGATTATATATTTATTTTTTATATATCAAACACAAAGACTACATATATAATTAAAGAAGTATTTGTCAAAAAAATAACTAAAGATGTGAAAAATAATTGGGGTTGGAGCCCAAGTTTCCCTCTCCACTACATATGCTACTTAGTACTTGGTCATGGAGGGGAACAACTAGAGCTCTCTGCAAGAATTTAAAACATACGTTTAAGTAATTAATCTTTTATCCATTCTTGTTGAATTCTACAAGGGTCAAAGCTTTCACCATTTTCTTTTCTTCTAATGCAAAAAAGAACTGAATTTGGATGTTAGCTCAAATTAGGAACGCTAGAACATAAAGTGGTACATTCGAATGTTATAAATGTGCGTCCCCGCCGACAAAAATATTGGGTAACAGAAGACGATCATGGATGATGGTTCTATATGTAACCTAACATACAAAAGACAATTTGAAACAAGTGTATTTTTAGGTCTGTTTAGTTTCTAGATGTTAGAAAAGGAGGTAGGTTGAGACAGTAATAGAGTTTCGATCATCATATATATGTACTAATTCTAAACCCGTTAATAAAATATTTTTATAATAAACAACATATATTTTAAAAATAAAATATCTGCGACGATTAGTAAAAATAATTTGAACATTTGAAAAGATTTTATGTGCACGGTTAAAAGGAATCTTATATGTAATTAGTGGATTCAAATTAATCTTAATAAAACAAAAAATAAAAAGGTTTCCATATCCGTATTATCGTGCGCGTAGGTGGGGCAAATCCCGATTTGCACTAGAATTGACATTTTAGGCCAATCTTGTGTGTGCACGAGCCCATAACCTTTTTTACTTGTTCATAAGCCCAAAACACATGTTTTAATATATATCATTTCAACTCTCTCAAACCAAGTAAAGTGAGACTCTTTTGAAATACTTTTTCACACAATAATCCCCCATATATTTCAAAAAAATTTCAAAATGGTTAAAAAATTTTAAATTAGTCAAAAAAATTCAAAATATCATTAAGTTTGGTGGGTTTACATTATGAATGTCAATACATCAGACTTGGTGTCTTTTGGATTATGAACCAAATCCTCGACAGATAAGCACACCATATAGTGTGTTGGTGAAGCAGGGCTTCTATGAACCAAACATCACTTGAGAGTAAGCTAGAGGCTTACCTGTCATATTACACCTCACTACTCTTATTGTTATTGCCGTTTAGCACATTAAGGTCGTGCGCAACCTGGTAATTCATGAATGCTTTAGAGGTTTTACCTTAACCTCATGCAAACGACCCCACTTAACACTCATATAGGTGATTTCATCAAGTGTATCCTGCATTATATACACCACCCATAAGGGATATGAAATCATTAAAGGCTTCATAGCCTAGACTCTCATTTAATATAGCCTAACACTTCACACACCATAGGAATGGGAAATTAGTGCTAGTATTAACAATGACTTGTTATTACCCATATGAATCTTCTTCATGGGGTCTCCAATCACAAAGGTTGGACTCCCATCATTTTTAATTTTGATGTGGATTATAGTCTCATTCCCCTTGATGTTTTGTAAATGAGTTTTCCACTCAATGATTTAGTCAGATGATTGGTCAAATTCACTTCTAACCTCACATATCCAATAGATATGATTCCATTTTTCAACAACTGTTGTACTACTTTATGTCTTAATTGTATATGTGAGTTCTTACCATTGTAAGAGTTATATTTAGCAATAACTATAGCTGATTGAGTATCACAATGCATAGACACTGAAGACGTTAGTTTTGTACCTAGAAGAATACTCGCTAAGAAGTTTCTCAACCACTCAGCCTCATTACCAACCAGCTCTAGAGCTATAAACTTTAACTCCATAGTAGATCTTGTAATGATAGTTTGTTTGGCTGATCTCCAAGTAATAACACCACCTCCAAGTGTGAATACATAACCACCAATGGACTTTATCTCATCTGAATTTGAGATCCAGTTTGCATCATTGTATCATTATAATACAGCGAGAAATCCACTATATAGAATATCATAATTCATGGCACCTCTTAAATATTTCATTAATTTGGACAGTGCTGTTAAATGCTCATAGGTTATGTGTGTATCTATTTAATCTGTCAACAACGTAAGCCATGTCTGGCCTTGAGAAATTCATTAAATGCAATAGACTCCCAATAATTTGAGTATACTCAGATTGTGACACAAGGTCTCCGTTATTTCTCTTTAACTAAGAGTTACTATCATAAAGGGTTGACACTGATTTAGTTTCTAGGTGTCCAAACATCTGAAGAAGTTTCTCAATATAATGTTCTTGAGAGAGCATTATACTATTACCCTTCCTATAATTTTAACTCCCAATATCACACTTGTGTTACCCATATCTTTCATATCAAAGTTACAAGTAAGGAAACTCTTCGTGTCATATACAATAACATCACATGTTCCAAAGATAAGCATGTCATCTACATACAAACAGATAATCACACATTCACCATTTTTTGTTTTTGTATAAACACATTTATCAACTTCAATAGAGGAAAACTCATAGCTAGTTAGAATTGTATCAAATCTCCCATGCCATTGTTTAGGTGCTTGTTTTAATCCATAGAAAGATTTAAGGAGTTTACATACTTTATGTTCTTGACCAGGGACAACGTAACCCTTGGGTTTTAAACCATATAACTTTCTTCCTCTAAATCACCACTTAAAAAAGCGGTTTTTATATCTATTTGATGAATAACTAAATTATGAATAGATGATAAAGTAATCAAGACTCTTATAGAAGAAATCTTCATTACCAGGGCAAAGGTGTCAAAGTAATCTATATTTTCTTTTTGAGTAAAATATTTTGCTACTAAACGAGCTTTGAATTTTTCAGTAGAATTATCGGGTAAAAGTTTCTTTTTAAAGATCCATTTGTAACCAGTAAGCTTGGTTCCCAGAGGTAAATCAATTAACGTATAAGTTTTAGATTTTAAAATTGAATCTAGTTCATTTTGAATTGTCTCTTTCCAAAAACCAGAGTCGGAGGAAGAAATAGCTTCAGAAAAAGTTAAAGGGTCTTTTTCAATAAGATACATGTAAAACTCATTTCTAAAAGAAGTTTATTTTTGTTGTCTCTTACTCCTTCTCAAATCATTATATAAGTTCTCATTGGCGACAATTGGAGGTGCGACTGAAGTACTATCAAAATTATTTTTCATAGGAAACAAATGCTCCAAAAATCCAGCGTTTTTAGTTTCAACGATAGTGTTACAATCAAGCACATCACTTTTAACAACGAGAAATCTATATGCAGTATTATGCTCAACATGCCTACTAAACATACAATCTGAGGTTTTCGAGCCTATTTTTCTATTTTTAGGATCTAGTAGCATCACATTAACCAAACACCCCCACACTTTCAAATAATTAAGATTAGGCTTGTAGCCCTTCCATAGCTCATAGGGTGTTTTCCAAGAATTTTTATAGGGAATTCTATTTTAAATATGACATGCAGTTAACAAAGCTTCACCTCATAAATTATCAAGTGTTGAAGAACAAATTAATAGAGCATTCATCATTTCTTTTAAGATCCTACTTTTCCTTCCAACTACACCATTTGATTCAGGTGAGTAGGGTGGAGTTATTTCATGAATTATGCATTCCTTTTCATAAAGTTGATTAAACAAGATGTACTCACTACCTCTATCAGATCTAACCCTTTTTATTTTTGTATTTAAGTGATTTTTTACCTTAACTTTATAAAGTAAAAACATGTCAAAGGCCTTATCTTTTTTCTTAATAAGATATATTTTGGTGTATCTCAAAAAATCATCTATAAAAGTTACATAATATTTTTTACCACCTCTAGTTGTTGTTTATTTTAGATCTCCTATGTTTGTGTGAATTAAGTCAAGTAATCCAGATTTGTAATGTACAAAAATACATGGTTTTTTTTTTAATTTTTGATTTGATACATCACACTTATTTAAACATGCATTTCTAATTCCAGAAATTAAACCATCAACACATATACGATTTAGATAAGGTATACTAACATTTCCTAATCTAGCATGCCATATATCATATGAGTCAAACATATAAACGAAAGATGAATAATTATTAATAATGTCCAAAATGTTCAAAACAAACAACCCCTGATGATAATATCCCTTGCCCATAACACCATTTTTGGTCATGACAATTTTATCCGACTCAAAAGAAACTTTAACTCCAACTTTTCCCAACAGAGCCACAAAAATCAAATTAGCTCTAATGCTAGGTACATGCAAAACGTCACTCAATGCCAAAGTCTTTCCAGATGTGAGCTTCAGAAGAATCTTACCTTTCCCGACAACATCAGCTTTGCGGGAGTCACCAAGATACATTGATTCTTCCTCATCTCCAACCGTAGTGTAGGAGGAAAACATATCTCAATTTGCATATATGTTCCTGGTAGCACCAGAGTCTACCACTCATTTGCTCACATTGGCCACAATCAAGGCCTGAGAAACGACCACAACAATTATATCATTTCCTTTAACCAAATTTTCCTTTGGTTTAGGAGGAATGCCATTTCTCTTCCTGAATCTACACACAACAATATGATAAACTAGTTTTCCACACACATAGCATGATCCTTTCCTTTTGAAGGTAGAGGTTTAGATGACTTAGGAATGTGATGAGAAGATTTTTTATTTTTGTACCTTTTCCATAAGGAGTTGCTTTGTATCATGTTTGCTCTTGCTGCCAAAGCTCTTGCTCGGGCTTGCTTCTCTTCCTTTCAGTTGGTGTCTTCAATTATGATGTGAGTGATTAAGTCTAAAAGAGAGAGTTGCTTATGTTTGTGTTTGAGTTGCTGTTGATAGTCCTTCCAAGAGTCAAATAGCTTTTCAATGAGAAAGGTGGCCACTAGTTCATCCTGCATAAAGAGGTTTTCTGATTTGAGGTCTTCAAGAAGTCTATAGTATTTGTTGATTTACGCCCTTATGTCCTTGTCATCGGTCATCTACCAATAGTAGAAATTGCCCACAACGAACTTTTGTTTTCCAACATCTTCAATGGTGTATTTCAATTTGAGGGAATCCCAAATTTCCTTCACTTTCTTATAGGCACAGTAAACATCGAAGGATCGTTAGCCAAAGTACTGAGAATAGTGTACCTACATACCTTGTTTGCATTGGTCCATGCATCAAGAAGTTTAGGTTGGGTCGGTTTGGAATCAGATATCTCTCATGCGATGCCATGCATGTCAAGCACCGAGAACAAATGCTACTGCTACGATGGTAAGACTGACCATAAAAAACTTCGATCTTTGATACGTCAGGGAGTGACTTGGCCATGGTGACCGGAGCGACAATGATAAGTGGTAGTTTCCTGGTGGTGGTTGCGTTAGGATTACCATCTGTGTTGGAACCTGCGTTGAGGGAAGCGCCAATATCATTATCAGCCATGGGAGGATAAACTCATAAGATTGTTAAAAAAAAGAGGTAGGCTGAGGCGTATGATAGCACTATCCTTAAAAGTTTATTTGCGGTATGCGGACTTCTTATGATACAACAGCCTCTTCTAGTACAAACCAGGGCCAAAACTAGCAAGCGAAAACATGGGAAACCTAGTAAAGATAAAATAGAGAAAACGGCGAAAAAAACTATATGTATCTTTTGATAGGTTCCAAGTTTCTCAAGATGTATTTTATAATCTAATATTTATCAAATTTAATCAATTTTAAACAACATATAAAATCAATAATTTTATTTTCATATCTGTTATGATATTATAAAGGTACTAAAAACCACAGAACAGCTGCCAAAGAAGCCGGTACTTAGGTAGCATGTGTACATCATAGCAAACAAATTTGTCCAAGGTGACGTTAAATTGACCCCGTCCCACCCATTGCATGGAACCTGAGTATTGGAATGGAGAGTCAAAGAGAACAAAAAAATATATATATTTGAATAGATTTATTTTTTTTTGGATAAGATTTGAATAGTTTATATTACTTGGTAACACAGCATTGACCTGCCTCACATGGCCTAACCTAAATGACTTGTAGGATTTTCGTCTAGCGTTCTACAAAATCTCCATGGTTGATTGGTAATTACTCTGAAATTTTTAAAAAATCAAAAAAATGTGATGCATAAAATATTTGTTAGAGAAACAGGAAAAAATCGAAATCTTTCGGAAAAAATTCTAGATTAATTATGCTCTGTAGTTAAGAAATTTTAAAAAGTTTATGACTTTTTAAGAGTTACTAAAGATGTTTAATAAAAAAATTAAAAATTTTATTTAAAGTTTTAAATTTTTGGCTTTTAAAAAACTATTTAAGTGAGCTTATAGCTTTTAAGTTCTCACATCAAATTACTCACTTATATATTTTTTTAATAACAACTTTTATTTTTTATATAATTAAAATATTATATATTATTTAAACTATTTTTATCAAATAACTCCTAAAAAACGATAAATTATATGTTACTCAAAAAATCATAAATTATGAATTATAAATTATAAGTTATAAATTCGTTATAAGGTATAATATAAAGGCACTTTATGCGCACTTTAAGCGTAACATTTTCCATATATTTGTTTTAGAAAATATTATCTTTTTCACCAGGTAAAATGTTTGACAATATTGAACATTCTGACAGCTTTAACTTCTATCACTTGTTTATTTGTTTATCTTTAAGTTACCTTTATTTTGGGTAGGAAAACAATTAATAATTTTAAAAACACATTCTAATTTTTAATCATACTTTCAGAATTAAATAAACTAATTTATTAGTAATAACCGGGAAACTTTAACTTAATTTTCGACATTAGAAGAATAAACTCAATTTCAAAAAATAAAATTTATATTTACTTTAATAATGTAATTTTATCTCTAAAAGTTAAGAAATAACATGTACATATGATACAATACATTGATTTTTTTAACACATTTTTTTTATTTATGTTTTCATCTCACTTCTTATGACATTTTTTAGTTTCTTTCACTTTCTTTTTATGTTTCTATTTCTATCTTCCTCCGACCAAACCATTGTTATTAGAACCAAACCGGACCGGCCGATTGGATCGATCAAGTCAGGAACCAATGCCTTGTCAGGTCGAAAAGGGGGAAAAATCAGTCATCCATTGAACCAGTCAAAAACCGGTTGATTGAATAATCATATTATGGTAGGATATGTACTACTTTGAAGCTTTCTTATTATCTAATATTTTAATTCTAATGCATTTATTAAATTTATTTTATAAATAGTATATTATTTTAATCTAATCAATTATTATTTATATAAAATAATAATAATTTATTATTACCGGTTTAACTAGTGACCCTTGAACCGGTGTCTCTACCAGTTTAATAACCGGTTCGGTTCTGAAAATATTAGTCCAAACTATGATACACTTTCTAGTTGTTTAGACTTTTGACTCTATTATGTCATAAAATAATAATAAAGAATAAAAAATTTACGTTTGTAAAACATGAAAAGGGATATAAAATACAAGATCTTAATTTTGGATATGTTGTAATTCATTTGTACAAACAAATATGAGAAAAAAAAAAAGAAATTTCCCCTAAAATGCAGAACAGGAACTGGTGTAGTAGTATTACAACAAATTCCTTTGTATAATTGTACGAATTAGCACTATCATTTCTGCACAAGTAAATTAAGTTGCAAAAGAACACCCAAACCCACCGTAAAACAAAAATAACAATGTTATGTTAAAAACAAAAATAAAACCCTTTTTTTTTAATCTAATACACAAGTGTATAATTAAACTGTGTAAAGTATTAAAAAATTAACTAAATTTGTTGAGTCTTTGTTTAAACTCCGTTGGGCAAATAATGGCAGTATCTACGCAGAGGCCCCCTTTGGTGTGGGTGCAATCTATTTGGGCCAAAGAAAACTTGATGTTTTTGGGCTCATTGGGCTTTTCGACAACGAAATCTCCGACGTGGTAGTATATCCACTTCCCAGGCCCACGCAAGTAACACTCTGAGAGTGAATGCTGGCCGTCAGATGTAGAGAGTTGAAATCGAACGGGCTTGATGTCCCAGCCATGCACTTGATCAACGTCGCATACTCGCCGGCCCAATCTTTTGGAGGCCTTCCCCAATTGGAGTTTGAAAATTAAGCTGTACCTGCCCACAGGGAATTCAAACTCTTCCAGCTCCCCTACCACTTCAACCCACCACATTTGTTGAAGATATGCAACACTGTTGAACCTGTAAGTATAAAATAATTGCTTTATCTAATTAACTCTTCCCAAATTTTAATTTAATTTGCAAGATGATGCTCATGTGCTAACAAATATTTGCTCATGTCAACAACATTATTTTGTTAATTTTATATATGTTTCTATATGTTAATTTCATTTTTCCTATGTTAATCACAAAAAATAGAGTCAAGTTTATTTTTTAAAAAACTAAAGCCATGGAGTTGGGAGTGAAATACAAAAAGTTCACGTGTTGGATATATGAAGGATCTTTATACAGATATTTTAATTCTGAATGGGTGGTTGCAACCTAAACACATCAAAAAGAGGATATTTTTTATGTCGGTAAAGTTCTACCTTTTCTACAAACAAATTGCATAGATTCCAATTCAAGTAATAACAACTTTCTTAAGAATCGCATATTTTAACTTCGGTGAGAGGTCTCTTATTTTTGCCATGGAAAATGCGCATGATGATGAAAGCATGCATATATCCCCCAACTTTATTATTCCTCCCTCCATTCTTATTTTAATACTTTGGAGACAAGGGTGTATATATACACACACACACAATCTTTAATGTTATTAACTTTTATAAAATAATTTTTTATTTTTTATTTTATTATATTAGTTTGTCTTTAAAGATTTTTTATTTATTCTACAAGTATTAAGAAAGTTAGTTAGTTTAATCAAAATCATTAACTTTGTTTGAAAAGATGAATAATTCTATCAAATTACACTTAAAATCATGGAACATTTCATGTTTTCTTCTCACCCATTCTCTCCCCATTAATTCTCTCTTTATTATGGTTAATATTTGTATCAACCAATTATAATAGAAGAGATAAATATTTTAAGAACTCTATAAGAGTTACATATTTAATATGAATATTTTACTTTTAAAAATAATTAAGTACATTGAAATTTGAAAGAAGGTTTTATATTAAAGGTCACAAAATTTCTTAAAATGGTTTATATTTAGAGATGGATGTAGTATTATTGTTCTCTTATTTATTGCACTTAAAATTTTCTTTATTTTTAATATCAATAAGAGTATTATTAAAACAATAATAATTAATATTTTCTTAAAATTTTAAATAGATTAAATTAATACTTTATTGAAATTCTAAATAGATAGTTAAATAAAAATAAATGAAATATTGATTAATTTAAGTGACTACAGGCCAAATAAATGGCCAAGGAAGCTTTTCTTGCAAGCAAAACAGCTAATAACAAATAGAATATGGCATTGCTTGGATGCTTTAGACATAGTGTAATAGATAGTATTAGTTTCCCTAAAACAGAAGTCCTTTTCAGCAATTAGGGGTAATAAATATTTTTAGGATGGATTGCTTGCACTCTTGTTTCTTTACTTGCATTAGATATTAAAGGTTGACCACGAAATAATTATAGTTGCCGAAGCCAATGGCATTGCCCATAAGCATTTAAATTCAATGCCCACTTCTGAAGAAACATTGGGTGAAAGCTTGAATCGTAATTTCTGGAAAATGTCATGTTCTAACAACCAATTATGGAAATTTTTAAGTATGGGTGATTAACTAAGCAGAATGGGTGTTTCCCAAGCATTTCAGTTTCTTATATGCTTTAAAATGTGTAAGTCACGTTTTCATTATATTTATAGTAATTAAATTTGGAGGTATAATCACATGTGTCATTCACTGGAGGTAATGCTACCATATTTTAATACACATTAAACGTGATATGATTTAAATTTTATGAAAACTAAATAAATTCAAAATAGTCCTATATATGAGTGAAATTGGTTATATAATTTAGTCTCTAAAAATGTTTAGAAATATTTGGTTAATTAATCTTGACATGTGAAAAGCATTAAAGTGAATAATCTTTAACAAGGTCAATGAATAACGAAAATTTTCTAAATTATGAAATTTAGAATATCCTTTTTTGTTGATAAAAAATTTAGAATAGCTAACTATATATATAATCTTGATGAATAATTTGAGAGTTTATTCTGTTTTAAACAATGTTTTCAGAACCGAACACCGATTCATGAAAACCGTGCTAAAACCGGGATTCAACCATGATTGAACCGATAGTATTAAAGAATTGACCCGTACCGGTCACTTAAGCGGTTCAAGGTTCAGACCGGCCGAACCGATTCAGTTTTGATAACAATGGTTTTAAAAGTATATGTTGAATTCCCTTTTTCATTGTAAAATGATAGTGGTTTGTGTAATATATTAAATTGTTTGAAGTTTAAAATTTTTTTTATGTCTTCTTTTAAAAATTAAGTTGATATATGTATTTTGAGTGGTGATCCGTAATAACTAGACTAAATCAACTAAGTTTAAATATTTTGTCAAAGATTTTTTTACTATAATATTTCTATATCCAAATTTGAAAAATTCTTCCATTGTTTCGTCTAAGTTTCGATGAGTGTTTTAATTAGGAAAAATATTGCAATGATTTTCTATTTGGTCATCAACGACTTTTACTTCATAGTTTTCTATGAACATAAGCAATAAGTCTAGGGGAAAATGGTGCAGGAGTCAGTATACACCATTTGACCAAAAACATTTCAAAACCATATACTATAATTCAATCCAGGCTCAACATATAAAAGCATAAACAAGATGAAATACAAGACAGAGAGAGGGGAAAAAAGGAGCTCCAAATGTAAACAAGTCAAAGGAGCATTAAAATATCTAAACTCCTCTCACCTGGATTCTTCAGTTGGAATATAATTCCAATATCTTCTATCATCTATTCCTGTAATCTTCAACGACTTCGATGACATGAACAAACAAACTTGTCCACTACATTTGTCCAACCAAACTTCCTGTAATAATCACCATAAGGAAACTTTAAATTTTGTTTTGGTCAAGAATTGGATTTCTTTTACCCATGAAAGAAAACTTTCTTAATTTAACATAGTATGTGAAGGCATATAGTTTGGCCGAAGACGTAAGTTGTTATAAACTTTCTATAACATGTATTTAGATTCCTATTGAAATAAAAAAGTTTTTAACAAGAAGGAAAACTCAAAAATTTAGGAAGGAGGGGAAACTCAAATTTAATCAAAGCCAAAGGGTTAATTAATGATGTTAAAACTGTATCAGGAAAGTTTCTTGTCCATATAGTTTAACTTTAAACTGATATAAAAGAAAATGAAGACATGAGATTAATCAACTTACTTTGTTACCACCGTCAAAGCGATTTGGTATACATAGTTTTGCATAAACTTCTTTCTTAGTCATAGCAGCAAGATTTTCTTGACCAAGAACTTTGTTGGCGAGAAACTTGTAACTTGGTGGCAACTTCGATTCCCACACAAAATCAGCAGAGGAAGCTCTGTGAAAAGCCCTGTTAACTCTAGCCAATTTACAAATATCTGGTGGGTCAAGATTCATGAACAAAGAGGAGATGCAACTCTCTGGGATATCACCAAGACCGGGTCTTGATGATATATTAGACGACCCTCCTTCGTTTTCATCTTTATTAGCCGCAACTGAAGAAACACTAGCCCCCATGACACGAAAATAATAAATTTATTTACACCAAAGTTTGAAGAAAAATGGAATGTAAAAAAAGCTTGATGTTTATTGGTTTAAAGGTAAAGAAGGAGGAGATAAAAAAGGTGGGAGATTGAAGGAGAAATGGATGATGGTGATGGTGGTGGTGGTGGTGGAGAAGATGCTTCCATTTTGGTGCTGTGGTGTGGATTAAGGAGACGGTAGTGGCAAAGGAACCATGTTGGTCTTTTGCTTTTCAAAATAAGTGTATGCGAGAGAGAGGTGAGGGAAAGGCATAAAGTGAAAATCTTTTATATGTGAAAATTTTCTTCAAAAGTTCCAACTAAGAATAGAATTTCATTTATAATTGAATGCGACGTGGACAGAGTGGGCATGGAAATCGTTGGGGATTAAACCTGTATTTAATATATAAATTAATTAAGTATTTATACAATAAATTAATTTTAAATAAAAATTTATATTATAGATTTAATCATAAAATTCATTATTCTGACGTTGATGTGGGAGTTACAGGCCTATACATTCATTTCCACGTGGAGTTTTTATTATATATATATATATATACAGTCCCTGTTTTTAACACTACTCGTACTTTGTTTTTTTTAATCTTTCTTTTTTTTGATTTGGTGCAAATGAAATAAAACAAGGATCTTTCTTTTCACTTTTGTCCTATGTCTTGGCACCACTCTTCAATTATACTTGTTTATATTGATATCAATGAGGTGTATTTTTTTTAAAATAAGGTGAAATATTCACTATCCTTTCACGTGCATGAATATTATATTTAATTTTTTTATCTGATTATTTTCAAATTTTAATTAAACTTTTTCTTTGTTTAACATTTTGTGTTTTTTAATTCTATAGTTAAATGTTATTGTATTTGAATATAAATGAAAAACTTTAGCAATAATAGCCCTCTCAGGAATTAAAAAAATAGATTTATACTCAAAATTAAGTGTCTTAAAAGTAATTTATATTTATATAAGTATGCCAATGAGACGCCAATGACGTATTCAATTTCACTAGTTAACAAAATTAAAAATAGTAAATCTTAACTAAAATCAATATTATCACAGGAAAAATAAAATAAAGTAACTAGAGATCATTTTATGAAAATTATTAGTACTTTACTGTTAATAAAAAATATTAAATGAAAATGATTATTGTAATTTAACAAATATTGATTTTATTAACAGTAAAGTAATTAGAGATTGTTGTAATTTAACAAATATTTTAAAAAAGTTTGAAGATGTCATTAATCATTTTTAAAAATAATTAGAGATCACTCTAAACCTTGATTCTTTTTTTTTAATGAATTTTAAACCTTAAACATTGTGAGTTTCATGAAAATATATATACGTTTTCTAACAATTACAAAAGAAAAAAAAGTTCAACGTCCAACCATTTATTTTATGTGAACCCAATGGTTTTCTCTAGTCAAAAAATCAAAACCCACCCTTTGAGATTCCACCGAAAACTAAAAGTCTTTCAATATGCACTCAGTTGGATTCAAACATCTAGAAGCATACTTATAGGGTAGGTTTCTTTGGTTCCAACCATTTATATTATTTTCATCTATCATTTTATATTTCATATTTCATGTAGCACAACTATTTATTTGATTATTAATTATCCTAACGTGAGTATTGTGAATAAATATTAGAGTTGTTAAAATAGGTTTGTTTTGATAAGTTGATTTGGTTGTAAAATAAATGAGTTTAAGTATTAAAATCGAGGTTTAAATCAATGAATTTTTTTTATTTGACCCGTAAAAAGTCCGTATTTACCAGGAGCCGAATAAACTTAATCATTCTCTTATAAAACTAAAAACCTAAAAAGTCGACCAGTTTTGTTCGTAAAAATAAACAGATTTAAATATCTTAAATTAAAATCTAAATTAACCCAAATTTTTTAACCAAAATCCAAAAAAATGCTGACCCAATTAGGAGGAACCATCTATTTTGATTGCGATAATAAATATGTCCTAGTTTGGAAGAACAATAGCCCCATGTACGTAGGGTATTAGGAATCCCACTATTTCAGGCTTTGGCGATGCGATTGTTGATGTTCTCAACCAACCAGCTGTATAGCATTACACTTCAATTTCGGAAGTAATCACAAAAATGGAATTGAGGCTAATCTTCCCAAATTCAGGATTTTCACACAATTCAGAAAGTTACGACGTACCACTCCTCCTGTGGTCACCAAGAAAGCTACAGCACTGTGAGAGAATGTATTAAATGCTCACCAATACTCCAAAATCAGTGAAAAAATAAAAAGTTTTAAGTTTGATCGCAGCATAATTTTAAATATAAACATTTATTTTTATTTCTTTAAAAAATAATTCTAGGGCACTCGTTAATAAGATTATTTTTCTTTTTCTTAGTATGAGCAAATAGGTCATATTAGAAGTTTAACAAATGTTTTTTTGTCATACTAGAAGAAGAGTAAACTGACTCTAGCAACGTCGGATACTTAGGTCCTCCAATTAGTAAGTTAGTCTCTTAAGTCCTCTACGTCTGTGATCATCAGACACATAGATTTCTGTCGTTAAATATTCATAAGATTTAGGGTGCTATGTATGCATGATTTTTAACACCGGATTCTGAGGGGTGTTAAATGCATAGGTGTTAAAAGTCAAGACTATTAACACCGGTTATTTTATCCATTCATCCAGTGTTAATTACAATTTTTAACACCTGTTTCAGTATTTTAACTGGTGTTAAAAGTTCCTGTTTTATTTTAATTTTTTTTATTCTACTTTGCTTTATTCTTTGTTTTCTTTACTAAAAGACAATTTAATCAAAAATAATTATCCATATGCATATCCTAGAATATTCAAAATGAAACCGAGGAACGAAAATCCCTTAAAGCAAGCAATAACATGAAAAACACAAGATAAAACAAAACTATACTACATGTTAGAAGACAGTATAGGCTAAAAACTACATAAAGGAGGCCCAACCAGAGTAAGCAATAAATTAAGGCAGAATCATAGAAAAAACGAACACAGTATATTGGAGTGCTTCATTTACTTGGTGTGACTCACTTAGCAATACTTAATACTACACTAATCACATTGCTAACATGCTTTACCAATTTCCCTTGCACCCAGTAATAGTTAAACAGATTCACATGAATAGTGCTTGTCGGTTCAAGAGGATCCACAACCATAGCAAAATTCATACCCACATCTGTAACCAAGGATATCACAAAACAATTAGAAAAGCTAACTACAAAAAAAAATGAATAAACTATTTAAGAATTTATACACTTACATATATGAAAAAGAAAATATTCTATGAACACCCCTTTGATAAATGTGTTATAAGAGAACTAATATACAAATGAAAACAAATGACCAAGGAAATAAAAGATTTGATAGGTAATTTGATTGAGAATAAGAGAATGAACAACCAATGTATATGTGAGAAATTTTATTTTATTTTTTGCAACTATAGAAGTAAATGTAGATTGGAATAATACCAAAAAATGTATTATTTTTTTCCATCTCATGCAATTATCAAGTAAAATAAACAAACTTTTGTTAGCACTTGTTATTATTAGTGAACGTTTAGTTTCCCAAGAACAATAGTTAAGGTTGTGTTGTACGTTATATATTTTGATTTTGAGGAAAAGGCACATATAAGAATGTCCTGTTATAGACAATTAGAAATAGAAATCAAAGTTAATATATAAACACCCTTGCCCCTTTAATTTTTTCTATTGCTTAATATTGCTACCCAATTTTGTCCGAGTTGTTCTAAATCTTTAGACATTTAAAAAATATGGTTTTTAAAGAAGGTGGGTCTGGTTAAAACGAAAAATAAAAAAACAAAAAAAATAAAATCAATCGGAAAAGAGGGATATAGATTTAGTGTTAAAGGTTCCATCCCAAAATCAATTGACATCCAATGGTTAGAGTCGCTTAACAGGTATTTAAACCATACGATATATTATGATGTGGGCGATGTGGGACTTTCAACACTTAGATTGTGAGTTACTTCCAAATAAATAGTTAACTATATTTAGTCATACATTGGAAACTTTGAGGAAAGTAGTCCTCCTTGTGTTGCTATATAGCAATACATGGTAACACTTTTATAGACAGAAAAACACGAAGAAGGAGGGAGACTTGAAAAAGGTCACCCTTAAGAAAATTTTTTTGTCCCGTTAATATCAAGAGGATCGACTCACTAAGTTTGGTCCCTATAATATCAAGAGGATCAATTCGTTGGATAGAGGTAAGTTTTTTCCCTTTCTTTTTATTTTTTTTATTTTTTGTTTGTCTGTTTATTTTGTTTGTTGTTTGACTTTTAGTTTATTTGTTGGTTATTTATTTATTTATTTATTTATTTATTTACTTTGTTCTTACCTTTGTTTTTATTCGTTTGGTTAATTTTGTTGGTTATTAATGTTTATAGTGTTTAAATTGTGATTTCCTTTTAAAAAAATAGTTTAGTAAAACAATGCAATAATTTTATAATGGTGTCGTATGATGAACTTCATTTGCACCAATGCTATAAAATTACGAAGGAAGGTAGGTGTATAGATTACTCTATCTCATACCTTTCTTCGGCATTTTTTTATATATTTTAAAAAACAAAAAAAATATTTTCATTTAATAAACAATGCAATAACTTTATAACGGTGTCGTAAAGTAAGCGTATATATTACTCAATCTCATACTTTTCTTCAGCATGAACTTCTTTGGTTACTATCAAAAAATCCAAAAAACATTTTAACCCTTTCTTAAACCATAAAAATTATTTTTTCAAATTCCAACAAGAACTACATGACCCTGATTTCCCATTTCCCATTGCACCTGGGAATACGTAGGAGCAAAATCAATTCTTGTCAGGCCCATTCTCTTTAAAAAATTAATTTTCTTTTTATGTAAATATTTATTTTTTCTTTTGTATCATTGGGTCACTTTTAAATTATTAAAAATAATTATGAAATTTAATTAAGGTACTGTTTCTTTGGAACAGGCAAATAGGGGTGCTAATACCTTCCCTATTCGTAACCAACTCCCAAACCTAGAGCTCTAAAGGGTTTTTTTTCAATATTTTACCCTTTTAAAATAAAATAAAAATATTGGTGGCGACTCCACACTTTTTATAAATTATTTTCAAAAATCAAATTCATGGGAATCGCTATCTAGTCGTCCACGTCATGACACTTAATATTTATATAGATCAAAACAAAAGTTTTCTGAAGAAGCAATGAAAGCCGGTAAAACTACTCAAACACCCTAATAATACTACTTAATATTATAATTAAAAAATTAAATTGATTCAAACACCTACTGTTAATTGAGACAAAGAGTGAGTGAATGAGTATGAGAGAGAAAGAATGAGAGAATTTCTCACTGAAATTATATCAAACACCTTTGCCTCCACTATATACACACCCAAAGATCACAACATTCCAAGAAAACCATTATCCTTTACAACATTCAATCAAACACCTTGCGAGCATCATTAACCTTCTCACACTGAGAGGGGAAAAGAGACAAAGAAAAATAGAGACATGGAAGCATACCTTAACGATGACAATAAGTGGTCAAAAGTAATGATTACAAATCTGAACACAGACGGCTAAGTTCATAGAGGTGGCGACCTCAGACACGAGTCTAAGTAGAGACGACGCAAGGTCATGGTTTGAACCACGGTAGCTATGTTCAATGGCGATGCAGTGCTTAAAGCATAACTCGGGCTTTGAGTGATCGGCGAAAATAAAGATTAAGGTTAGTGTTTAACGATGTCTTTTCTTTTAGGGGATATTTTTTTATCTTGGGTTTGATTCAAAATAGATGACGGTGGAGTTCATGGATTTAGCAATTGTTGAGAGGGAGAAGAGAACAGAGGCAAGAGAAGAAGCCAATGGGGGAAGATGAAGAAAACCAGAAAACGTGAGAAAAAGACGAGAAGAAGAAGGAGAATGACAAAAATACTTAGGGTTTCCATCAAAACGGCATCGCATTGTTTTTATATGTGTTACATGGCTTTTAGAGACAAAAACGACATCGTTTTGATGGAAACATGGCATCCCCATTGGGATTTAATGAGCCACATCAGACGAAAGTTTACACTCTATTAACGTAGAGGACTAATAGGACTAACTTACTAATTGGAGGACCTAATTGTCCAACTCTGTTAGAGTTAGAGACTAACTGGGATGTTTAGTCTTAGAAGAAATTATCGAATGTGGCATACTTTTACATTTATAATTTTATTTAAATCTAAAAACATTCGTCCCTGGCATTTAATAATTTTTTAAAAATCGCGCTTATAGAAACTATATAATACTTGTTAAAATTTCAAGCATTTTTAATATATTGAAAAAAATAATTAAAATATACGGTAAATATAAAGTTTTTTTATGTTATTATTTAATCATATGTTCTCATGCAAATGAATTTTTTTTTAATTTTATATTACTACAAGAAAAATGATCCTTTTTGATAAAAAAATTATCACAATTATCATTAATTTTTTATGTCATTACTATATTTATGGTGAAAAAAGTTAATATTTATGACCATAATAAATCAATAACCAAAAAAATAATGACTGTGAATGATTAACTTTTCATCACAAAACATTTTTATATTGCGTATTGATAATTAATTTAAAAGTCATCTTAGAATGATTTCTAGTTAATTTACAGTAGAAATTATTTATCACAATTAACCTCTTTTGATTTTTTTTTAATTTCATGACGCGTTTGAATTCTCTTTTACTATTAATATTTTTGATATAATGTAATGTTTCATTTTTCTATTGAATATTTTCCTAACATCTTTATAGGTACTAATTTAAATGTTTATCGTAAAAACTTGTAACCTATTTATTTCATTCATTTTATATTATGAGTCCATCAAACAAAAAATGAGTATTTTATTCAATAAGCACTAACAAAAATAATTAGGAGTATTTATTATATTTTTTCTAATTTACCCTTAAGTATTTAATAGTTTTACATTTATGTAATTAATTTTTATAGTGAAGTTTGACTTTAAAAAGGATAAATTTAGAAAAATGAAATTATCTTTTACAAACAATGATTATTCTCTTAAAATAGTGTGTTATTGTAAATAGGATTTATAATATAAAATGGATAAATTATTATTTTTACTAATTGAAAACATTTTATATCTATTTTCTTTAACCATAATTAGAAAACATTGGTATACCCACAACAATTTAGCAATCGAACAATTGTCGTCACTAATAGTGATACACACAATAACACCAACACAATCAGTGACCAAATACTATATCATATAGTCATCTGCGACGAACCTTAGCAACAAATGGGGGTCCTATCACTAAAGTTCATTGCTAGACCGTCACTATGTCCGTAGCTACAATACCTATGTATTTTTTAAACTCATTTAAATAAAATAAAATCTTGAAGCGATGGGCTCTGTAGCTGTTGATATTTATTTAGCAATATTTCATTTTATTTGTTTAAAAGTTTTATTATTAATTATTGATTTTAGAAGTAACTATTAAATAATTATGTAATTTTATATTTTTTATATTTATTTATTATTTTAATATTTTATATTGTGATTTATTAAAAATAATTAGTTAAGTTTTAAAAGATGTTTCTTGAAGAGTAAGGTATCTTAGCATACTAAGCCCAACGTTAGCATCACGCCCAGTCTTACGCTCAATTGGAAAGCCATGACAGAGGGTCAGCTTGCCTACGTTGGTTTGATTAAGGAACCAATCTTTCATCGAGAAGCTCAACGTACTTACGCTAAACTTACATTGAACTTACGCTACGAAGATGGCTTGCTTCAGGAATTTGCACATACCCACACTGCCTGAGCATAAGGGTACGTTGGGTTAAAATTTCAAGAATCATCAAATCAGAAGTTCAACGTACCCACACCCATAATACGTTATGATTTATGTCAGGATTAATTGGAACATGTCTCATCCAGAGAGCCAACGTGCCTACACTGGTAGGCAGCGTACCTATGCTTAAATGGAAATAAGAACTGTACTTTGGCAGAGAGCCAGTGTGCTTACGCTAGTGGGAAGCGTACTTACACACGTTTGCGGGGGAAATGGAACAGACTTCTAAATTAGTTTGTTGCTTGTATATCAGTTAATTTAAGTTTTGGTTTTTATTTATAAGTCCTTTAGAAGCAATTTCGCAATTCTTTTAGTTAGTAGTTGTTAATTAATTGTAGTTGTTATATATAGTTTCAGTTATGTAAATTAACACATAATTTAGATTCTTATATTCATTTTTAAATTTTCACTCTCTCTACAAATTTCCCTCTCTAACTTCTCTCTATTTTTTACACTATGTCCTCATTCTCTGTTTTCATCTTTTCACCTGCTATGGGTTGCTAATTCCCTAAGGTTGGGATTGCTAAAGCTTTAATGGAGATCCAACTCTATGATTAAAGTTGAATTCTAGCTAGAGCATGTTAGAACATTGCAAGTAGTGGTTCTTCACTTTTGAAGTGGAAAATTTAGACCAATCTTGAGCTTTTCTCTAGAGAAGAATCATAGTTGAGGGCTTGGGTATACTTATTGCAACCTAATTACTCCAGGCCTGAGATTTTAGGCGAATAATTAGGGTTCATTTCCAATTTCGCATTAGGTTTTAGTGTTTATAAACACCTAAGGAATTAGGGTTTATATGAGCTAGTAGTAATCACCTAAGGGTAGGGGTTATTTAAAGCTAATTCCAACCTATTTTAATTTCTATGCTTACCTTTCATTTTTACTGTTGCATGTTAATTTTTGTTGTTCTTCATATTATAAATCATAAAAACGTTTATCAGAAAATACAAAAATATCATGAATTGTTCAAAGTTTTCGTTTGGTTCAGATAGTATTAGTCATAGGTTATGGTAATTGCCTTAATCCCTGTGGGAATGATACAAAAATACTACTTTTTAATGATTAGTGCACTTGCCAAGAATTTCATCATCCGATGATAATGCATCAAGTTCTGTAGTTGTCGCTAGATATTGCGAGAAACTCATAGCAGAGCCTGTTGCTGACTTTGCAGGCTAGTAAAAAACAGGGAAATTTGTAAGTCAATGACGGATCAACTATGTCATTTGTAACACTAAATATTAAAAATTCAAGACAAATTTTTTGTGTTTTATTAATAAAGTAAATTTATCGTCAGCTCTTAGAATTCTTTGTGTCTTATATTTTTACCAACTATTACATTAGTGGAAGTAATTTTTAATAAATAGGAATCATCTTAATAAATTAGAATGGACTTTGAATTAATCAAATACAATAACAAAATTTATTAAAATGCAGTAACAGACCTTGAATTAAGCAAAATATTATTATATTTAATTAAAATACAGTAACAGACTTTAGGAAACAACAACAAACTTTGAAATAAACCAGAAACAACAACATATTTAATGAACATACAGTAATAGACTTTGGAAAACAGCAACAGACTTTGCATAAAATAGAAACAGCAACATGTTTAATGAAAATACAGTAACAGACTTTGCATAAAATACAAACAACAACATCTTTAATCTAGATACAACAACAGACTTTAGAATAAATCGAAAATAGCAATATATTTAATGAAAATACAATAACAGACTTTGGAAAACAGTAATAGACTTTGCATAAACTTAAGACTGCAACATATTTCATTTTAAAACAGCATCAGACCTTGGAATACAACAACAAACCTTAAATAAAACAGTAACTATAACCTATTTAATTTAAATACAACAACAGACCTTGAAATACAATAGAATGTAGTGAATCAAATTATGCAGAATTTGAAGCTTTTATGTATATCTCATAACTTCTACACCACCTATCTTGATCAATTGTTAACCAAATGCTACCAAATTTTACAGACATCTTATATATTCTAATTATGGACCACTTCAATTGACCAAACTCAAAAATTCTCATTTGAGATAATTATGCAAAAAATTGCATTATACAATACTTTATGTCATGTTCATAGAATCTTACCATTACGAAACCATCTAAACCCCATTGAAGTTGGGCCATTTCAAGTGCAACAAACCTTAAATATCAAATGTAACCTATTGGACCTGTCCGGAGGTCCTAAGACCTCACCGAACTTAAATTAACCTATTTGGTTCCTTATTGTGCATAAACTCAACATAACCTTTTTGCCTTTCCACAACTACTGGACACTACTACATCATTATCCATTGCACCATTACATTCATCATCAAATGATCAATCATATGCATCATTTCAGCAATATAACCTACCCATGGTTTCAATCATCAAAGTATGCAATGCAAAGCAATTCCTGGTCATAGATGCAATGCAATATCAAATCCATCGATCCATCCATGACATCCATATCTAATCCTTTTTATCAACAGTATATCCATCACAAAATCATTATTCAGGCATTAAAGTCTACATGGAGTTCCAATGAAGCCATCAAATACCTAAGATCCTCTACAAAACCATAACTACATCAAGCTACATATATACATCATATATGTACATCGAGCTGGCCAAGGCTTACTACATCAAACCTATATACAAATATACATTCTCGCCTTCAGATCAAGCTTGGTGACTTCTCACTAATCCTCACCTCGATCTAGATCCACTGAAAAACAACAACAATTATAAAGGTGAGCATGTATATATTAAAAGACAAGTATCGAATTGGACTTTAATCTCAACATATCAACACCTACCCAGTTCTACAACAACACATCAATGATGCACAATAGTCAAAATCATCATCATTTATTATCATTTAACCTTACTACATTACCTTAATTGCATTCAAACACCACAACACATATTTTAAGTTGTCCAACAACTTTCAAAACTCAACAACTACTATACGCAAGTGCATATACATGCAGATCTGACTCTAATGATGGGATTACACTGCAGTGTATAAAGTTTAGCCATATATCATTAATTTTATTTTTACCGATACCAAACCGCTCGCCCATATGTAACATTATTCACCTCAGTAACAGTGGCAACCACAACTAGATGTTACGGGCCGACCTCGAATTCAATCCAAGGCGGATGTGGATCCCAAAGGAAACCGTCACATGGTTTCTGCCTATCCAAAGGCGGCCCTCCCATTTGGCCCGGTATCATAGATCCCCTGTAGTCCTGTGTGCGTCCTAAATGCAAATGCTATGTGTGAACATCAAAATAAAATAATAATTATTAATAATAATTTTGGCCCCCCCACTCCGGGAATCCTGAAGCAGGATCTGGAGGTTGTCTCCTCCACTTTCTCCATCACCATCATCAATTACCCCCACTAACAGACTCCACTGGAGGACCTCTTCATTTTCTTGATGATCCGAGCACCACCACCAGAACACGGATCTCCCTCACCTCATCACTTCCCAACATCAACCATCATCATCACCCAACAACAAAGATCCCTTCATCAGACAACACCCTCACCAGATCAATTTCTTCACTCTCATCTTTCTCAATACCACCAACAACCACAAACAGCAAAATAAACAGAAAATAGAAACCAAATAATAACAACACAGAAAACAAAAGAAAGGGGAAGAAGGGCCCTCAGCGCCGGTCACCGCCTCTCCGACCGCTGGTCTCCACCTCACCACCGCCGGCTTCCACCTCACTCTCTCCCTCGGTATCTCACTCTCCTCCCTCACCGATCTCCTTCTTCTCTCCCTCTCTTCCTCCGTCGCTCTCACTCTCCTCTCTGACGCTCTCTCTCTCGCCTCTCTCGGATCTCTCTATCTCTCCGCCTCCTTCGCCCTCTCTCTCACTGTCGCCGGTGACCACCGGCGAACTCCTCTCCCTCCGGTGACTCATCCTCTCCTTTCCTCTCTCTCTGATCCTCCCCCTCTCCCTCACTGTCGGCTCCCTTTTCTCTTCTTCTCCCTCTCTTTCTTTTTCTCTTCCTCCCTTCTCTCTTTACCACCGCCCCCCTCTCTTCTTTCTCTTTTCTTTTCTCTTCTCTTTTCTTTTGATTAGGTTAATTTTGGGCCTCAAATAGTGAGGCCCATTATCATATCCCCTTTCTTTTTTTTATTTTGTAGTTTTGGGCCCTTAAGGCCCATTTTCATTTTCTTTCATTTTCTTTTTTTTAAAAAAAAAATTATTATTATTATACTTTAAAAAAAAATTATTAAATAATAACAAATTGTTTTTAATTGATAAATAATAAAATTCTAAAAGACAAAATATATTGGTCTAGTTGTTATTTTTGTGTCATTAGATTATGTTTTTAATAATAAAAATTCTAAAAATAACCAATAAATAGTTTTTTTTTTTAGTTGATGGTGAGCCTAAAAGAAAAATAGATTATAATTTAAATATACCTTTTAAAAAAAATCAAAAACATATTTTCTAAAATAAAGGTACAATTAGTTTTAAAAATAATAAGGTTGTACTAGATCTAAGTATATCTTTTATAAAATACAACCTTACTTGCTAAATCTATAATCTCATGAGCGATGTCGTGCGAGATTACTTTTGCCTACATTCGCGATATAAGAATTCGAGGGTTTATGCACGTGCGATGTACTTCGCCTTGTATTTTTCCTTCTTCATGAATTTTCTTTCTTTATTTAAAAATTAAAATAAATCAAAAAAATGACTTAAGTAATTTCTCAGATTTTCAAAGAACTACGTGACCCTGATTTCTCAATACACTTGAGAATACGTAGGAGCGGGAATCAATTCCTGTCGGGCCCATTTTTTCGTTACTAAATTTCTCTGTCTCTGTTATTATTTCAATTAATTTTATATAGTCAATATTTTAAATTTTATTGTTGCAGGGAGGTTAATTTAGACGTGACGTCTTGTTAATCTCGTGTTTTTTATATTTTATTAAAATAATATTTTCTTAGAATGAGGTTAATTTAGACGAGACGTTTTGTTAATCTCATGTTTTTTTTTATTTTATTAGAGTGTTATTTTCTTTAAAGTGAGGTTAATTTAGACGTGACGTCTTGTTAATCTCATACTTTTAATATTTTTATTAAACAATAATAGTTTCTTAATTAATTTTATTTTTTATTTATTTATTTATTTTAATGTTTAAATTTATGTATAAATTAAGGTTAATTTGGATGAGACGTCCTGTTAACCTTTACTTTCACTCTGTTTTACTTTTTTTATTATAGTTATCATTTTGTCGAGTTTCTTACTGTGATTGCTTTATCGTCTCTTACTGTTACTGTTTTAAACCTTCTACTGTCATTATTTGTTTTCTTACTGTCACTGTTTAGTCTTTTATCATTACTGTTTTCTTCTTTCTTACTGTCGCTGTTTGGTCAAATTTCTTACTGTCACTATTTAGTCTGTTTTTTCTGTTTGTGTTTCTTTTGTTGTTTTGTATTTTTTTTTTCATAAAAGAAGTTAAAATAATTTCTAGATTATTTTGAAATAAGCGCTATCAATTTGAGGTAACCGTTTTATAACGGACAGTTGTGAGGTGCTAATACCTTCCTCACCTGTAATTCGACTCCCGAACTTAGAATTTCATTTTTCATAACCAGTGTTTTAAAAGAGGTTTTTTCTGATATTTTTATCCTAAAAAATATTGGTGGCGACTCCCTGTTTTTCTTTTCGAAAGGATTTCGAGAAACCCGTTTTACTTTTAAGGGTCGGCCATCCCGTCACGATCCCGGTCGCGACAGATGGCGACTCCACTGGGGACAATTTAGAGAGTCAAGCCAATCAAGTTGATAGCGCATGTTTTTAAATAGTTTGTTAATTATTTAACTTCTTCCTTTATTTTATATCAATATTTGTATGTGATTTCTGTTTTGTATGTATTTTGTTATTTATGTTCTGTTAACGTCTGTGTGATTGTTGAACCCTAGGGTAGACGACTTTGTGTAATCGTTTTGTGTTTGTTCTCTGTGCAGGATAGGATAAGGTACAGGTATTGAATGCCCTTTCACACACTACACTCACAATTATCACACACTTATGAGTGGCGCCCTATACCCGGGCCCCAAATGAAGCTTAAGTTAGGAGAGGTTGGTAGCGGTGTCGTTTGGGATGTACTTCCCATCCGGCGATCGTAAGAACCTCAACTAGAGTTCGACCTTTCATGATGTACGCACCTAGTAGATCCCCTACTGTTGTGGTTACATCATGAATAGGATCTTGGCTCTAGTGACCTTTTAGAAGTCTAGTACAAGCCACCCAATGTGAGGAGTCCACTGTTAGATAAGCTATAGGTCCCAGAAAAGACTTTCAGAAAAACCTGACTTAAGGCACAAAAGGGCAGACTTTACTATACCTTATCTCATTCTCGTTTTCCCTTTAAATCCAAATTGATGAACTGCTTACATGTTCAAAGGGTTACTTTATTCAAAAAAAAATGACTCATTTTCTTTTTTAAAAAAAACTAGTAATCCTTTAACAAGTAAGCGGCTCCCTCTCTTTTCGTGTACTTATGAGTCCTGGGTTATAAATCTTCCCAATCATCAAAACAAAAATGAAAACAAAAATTCTCTTCAAGCAGATATTGACGATGTTTGGAAGATCCATGACCCACGCGACTTTAGTTTCACGCGAGTTTTGCCGACCGCTACTTCTCAAAGTGAAAATGTTTTCCAATAAATTAATAAGGAAGTAACGGTTTACAAAACATGACGGTAGCTGATTTTTTTCCTTTCTCTTTGTTCTTGTAGGAAGCTGTTTGGAACTTAGCAAGTACCTTTGAGCAATATGGAAATTAACATGAGATCTGATAGTTGTGACACAAATGTAACCGAATTGAGAAAAATATTACACGTTAAGGCCAAGAGGATCGACATGGGTAGTCTACAAACAATGGGGAGAAAATTAAACCTAACACAGAAAATGGCTTTTACAAGAAAGTATGGGAGGATTCTAAAGCTCTTAGAAGTGGAAGTGCAAACTGAAGCGATCACTGCCTTAACACTGTTCTACGACCCACCTCTCAGATGCTTCACATTTAGAGACTTTCAGTTGGCCCCATCTATTGAGGAATTCGAACGAATCTTGGGGATGCCTTTGGAAGGACAGATACCTTACCGTCATCTTGATCATCATGCAACTGTTACTTCCATCGCCCGTGTTCTGAAGATCCATCCCGAAACTTTAAGGAGTGTACAACTGAATAGAAATCAGATCCCTGGATTCACTCGGGAATTTCTCGAGAAACATATGCAGGTCCTGGCAGAAAAGGAAGATTGGGAAGCCTTCATGGATACTCTAGCTATTGCCATCTATGGTGTTGTCTTGTTCCCCAACATTGACAACTATGTGGATTATGATGCTATCGCTGTATTCCTAGCTCGCAAGCACAGGCTTGAGAATCCTGTCACAGCTGTATTGGCAAATGTGTACTGCACTATGGATTTCTGCCACACACAAGGTGGAAGGAGGGTTATTTGTTGTTTACCTGCTTTGTATGTATGGCTCACATCTCATGTTTTTAACCAAGTCTGTAAGGCGGAATGTCCGGTTTCTGATCTAAAACTATGCCAACTAGCAGTGAAAAGTAGGCGTGAGTGGGCCAATCACCTGGTAGGGCTCACAGCGGAGAAAGTTAGATGGTATCCCCAATGGTTAGAAGTTGAATCCATCATTCATCACTGTGGAGATTACCCAAATGTTCCCCTTATTGGTACGCAAGGATGTATCAACTATAATCCCATCATAGCCAAGCGTCAGCTAGCTTATCCTTTGCTTGGACCACCTGATGAAGAGTCTCTCACTCCTTTCATCTTGTATTACTCGAAGGGAAGCTATGTCTCTGTCATTCGGGATATAGCGAATGCATGGAAGAAAGTCTACCGAAAAGGAAAAGAATTAGGGGCCCGGAGCCATGCTGTCAGAGAAGAATATCATGAATGGATCCTGAATAGGGTCTCTATTGTTAAATTACCCTTCAGAAGTCCCTCTTATATCCTAGAAAATACTCCTGCTCCATCACTTGTTGTGGAAGATAAAGCAACCAAGGCACTAAAGACCAAAATAGAGGAACTGACTGCCAGGAACAAGAAGTTAGAAGAAGACTTGCTGAAATGTCAACAAGAATACACCTTTCGGAAAAGGGAGAACTTAGAGAACAAGCAAACCATTGAAGAGATTGGAAAAAAACGAAAGATTGATGAAGACTACATGATAAAACAAGACCAATGTCTTCAAGCGGCCAATTCTCAGCTAAAAATGAAGAGCAAACAAAGTGATACCATCTTGGCTGAGAAACATCTTCTGAAGGATATGTTGGCACAATCCAAAGAAAATGAGCGGACTGTCATGGTGCAAAAGGAACTTCTTCAGTCTCAAGTCCACAAATTGGAACAACAGCTTAGTGAAGTAATGGAGGCTTGCGAGCAAGAGATAAATGGGGAGCGACAACGCGCCATGAACATTGAACAAGATTGTCAAGAGACCATACGCCTCTTGGAAGCTGAACAAGATGAAACTGTTCACTTGTGGATGGATCGTTTCGCTAAACTGGCATACCTGGCTAACGGGGCTCTAGAAGACCTCCCATTTTTACTCAAACAAGCTGAAGGAATTGCCAACCCTATCAATACTCCTAGAGAAATTGCAACGTTCTTAGATTACTGCAGAGGACGAATTTGTAAAATGAGGGAAATGATTGCCCGAGCTAGGAATGACTGATTTATTTTCCTGCTTTGTAACCCAGCACTTTATGGCAGTAATGTACTTTTTCGAGATGATGGATTCCTTTGTCTTCACAACTATCTCATGTTAATTTCCATTTAATGCTTTACTTAGTACTTTTGAACGTGACGTTCTGAGGAACGGTCGAAGGATTCGTCAAGTTCCGATATCGCTTCCCGCATAATCTCATTTTACTTGATTTTATTGTTTGCTTATTTTTCTAAATTTTGTATTCCTTTCTAAAGGCAGCACGGGGACGCACCCTTACGGAACCCGACTACAGAGGAAGCTCATGGCTGAAACAGAACAAATGAATGAGAACCTCAAGAATGAGAATAATCAGCTAAGGGAACAAATTGCAGAACTAACGAAGCTCTTGGAAAGGAGGATCACTGAAGGGGGCCCTTCTGCGGGAAATGAGGAACAAACACCTACTCCACCATATCCCCCTGGTTTTGGTCCAACGTCGGGCCAGGCTGTAAATCCCACGGCAGTTCCCCTCACTATTAATGTTGGGAGTCCCAATCAACCTGCTGATTCCCACACCAGGCCTCATGACTTGCCACATGGTTATACGCCACCACACATTTTCATTGGCTCAGACGGTAACCCTGTACCCTTTCCACCATACGGCTTACCTCCAGGGTATTTCCCTCCTCTATTAATCAATTCCCAAGATGGCAATACCCTACAGTGGACAAACCCCCAAGTTCCAAACCCTACCCAGACAACCATTCCGCCAATCAACCAAACCCTAGGTCCTCAAACCACCCAAGCTCAAACCACCCAAACTCAAACAACCCCAGCTCAAACCACCCAAACTCAAACCGCCCAAGCAGCTCAGCTAATCCCCATCACCCAAGCAACAGCCCAATCACAGGGACCGGCGCAAAATACTAACCTGATGAACCAAGCTCATTCGACAATGCCTTTTTACCCATATTACGGTTACCCGTATGGGTACATGAATTCTTACACTGCCAACCCGCGAGATGCGACTCAAACGATAAATCCGGTTATTGATCATGGCACAACCACAGAGTCCCAGCAAAAAGGGAAGATAGAGATCCTGGAGGAGAGATTGCGGATTGTGGAAGGTGTGGAAGGACTTGGCTTAACAAATGCTTCTGAACTCTGCTTAGTCCCAGATGTCATTATTCCACCAAAGTTCAAAATGCCAGATTTTGACAAATACCGAGGGATGACTTGCCCTCGAAATCATCTTACAATGTATTGCCGAAAGATGGCTTCCCATGCCTCCGATGACAAGTTGCTGATACATTGCTTTCAAGACAGCCTAGTTGGGGCTGCGCTCACTTGGTACACTCATTTGGAGCGAACTCGTATTCGCTGTTGGAAAGACCTGGCGGATGCCTTTTTGAAGCAGTACAAGTATAACTTAGACATGGCGCCTGATAGGATTCAACTCCAAAACATGTCAAAGAAGGATAATGAGACATTCAAGGAGTATGCACAACGCTGGCGTGAGATAGCCGCACAAGTAGATCCTCCACTCTCTGAAAGAGAGGTAGTGACCATGTTTATTGACACACTCCAATCACCTTTCTATGATAAGATGATCGGTAGTGTTTCATCCAATTTCTCTGATATTGTAATTATTGGAGAAAGAATAGAGAGTGGTCTAAGGACAGGGAAGATTTCCAAAAGCCCATTTGGGACACCCGCTGCAAAAAGATCAGCACTAGGTGAGGGGAGAAAGAGAGATGGGGAAACCAATTCCGTCTCTTATGACCAAAGGAGAGCTCAATCCAGACCATTTGGCCCTACCACTTTTCAACATACCAATCACTTTCCTCATGCTCCATACCCACATATGGCAGCCGCTACCCATAACCAGATCCCTTATCCCGCATCACCACAATCCCACATCCGTCCACCCATCATCAGGGCACCGAATCCACAGCCAACCCAGTACAATCCTTTGCAACAGTGGCCTCAACCACCTAATCCCAACCAAAACCAAAGAAGACCAAATAATGAACGAACACCGGTCCAATTTGACCCAATTCCTATGACATACACTGAACTTCTACCTCACCTTATTCGATATTCCCTTGCGGTCCCTTGTCCTGCAAAACCATTGGAACCTCCTTACCCTAGGGGGTATGATCCAAATGCCCGATGTGATTATCATGCCGGGGCACCCGGGCACTCCACAGAAAATTGTATGGCCTTGAAATATAGAGTGCGAGATTTAATCAAAGCCAATTGGTTAAATTTTAAGGAAGGAATGCCAAATGTGACCACAAATCCCTTGCCCAACCATCAAGGTCCTGAGATTAATGCTGTGGAAGTAGATGAGGAGCATGTGGTGAATGTCTCTGATGTCAAGACACCATTGAAGGAGATTCATGCCCAATTATTCAGGAGAGGTTTAATAAGAAAACCTTGGGACTATGAAAATGATAAGGAGCAGACTATTAGCCACCAAAATTTTTGTAAAGTACTCCAGGGACTCATGGATAGTCATGTCTTCCAAGTCTATAGGCGTCATGACAGTGATGTAAACATGGTTCATGGGGAAACAGGAATGTCAGTTCCTAAACCACTGGTAATTTACTACACCAAGAACCCCTCAATGACTATAAGCCCTACGCATCATCCTGTCACAATCCAGACACCCGCTTCTTTTGCATTCAAAGATTCTCACGCTGTTCCGTGGAAATATAATGTGGAGGTAATAGTTGAAAGCTCAAAAATGAATGACCCATTTTTGTCAAACATATCAGGGATAGGAGGAGTGACCCGGAGTGGTCGAGTTTACTCTCCACCGGAATTAAGGAAGGAACCAAGTCTAGTGAGTGGAGCTGGTAGTAGTGGAAAGGCCAAGTTGGTCAAAGGGGATATTGATGGAGAAATCAAAAGAGCTGTAACTGATGAAGAAGCTCAAGAGTTTTTGAAATTTATTCGCCAGAGTGAGTACCAAGTGATAGACCAGTTGAACAATACCCCTGCAAAGATTTCCCTTTTGTCACTTTTGCTGAATTCTGAGCCCCACCGAAAAATTTTGATGAAAGTGCTTAATGAGGCTCATGTAACTCACGACATCACCATTGATAAATTTCAAGGAATAGTGGGGCACATCGCTGCTGACAATTATCTATCATTTACAGATGATGAGATACCTGTGGAGGGAATGGGGCATAATAAAGCCCTCCACATCTCAGTTAAGTGTCGAGATCACATATTGGCGAAGGTGCTTGTCGACAATGGGTCATCATTAAATGTCATGCCAAAATCTACATTGGCCAAGCTCCCTTTTGATGGAACCTATATGAAACCAAGTTCTATGGTGGTGAGAGCATTCGATGGCACTAGAAGGGAGGTGATAGGTGAAATTGAGCTTCCAATTCAAGTAGGGCCATGTACTTTCCAGGTTCTCTTCCAAGTGATGGATATTATGCCTGCCTATAGCTGCTTGTTGGGTCGGCCCTGGATCCACTTAGCTGGAGTGGTTCCCTCTACTTTGCACCAAAAACTAAAGTTTATTATTGATAATAAACTAATTATCGTTTCTGGTGAAGAAGATTTTCTGGTCAGTAAACCCTTATCTACCCCCTACATCGAAGCTGCAGAAGAGGCACTTGAAACTTCCTTTCAAACTTTGGAGATTGCAAATACCACGTATGTTGGAGAAAGAAGTGTAGAAATAAAGGCCCATATGCCAAATGCATCCCTGATGATGGCCAAAATGATGTTACAAAGGGGATATCAACCTGGAAAAGGCTTGGGGCATGGCTTAAAAGGAAGAATGGAACTGGTGCATCTTCCAGAAAATAAAGACAGGTATGGTTTGGGATACCAACCTTCAGCAGCTGACAAAAGAAGAGTAGTAGAAGAAAAGAAAGAGAGGAGGATTGCCCGTTTAGAGGGTCGAGAACCCCGCATTGCTAGAGTCCCCCTATGTGACCTCTACCAGAGCTTCCGAAGTGCTGGTCTAGTACCCCCTGATCAAATAGCTGCTATTGAAGATGATTCCTATGAAGATGGAAGCTTTGTGATCCCTTGCTCACCAGACAGAGATCTTTGTAACTGGGAAGCCATCGAGCTGCCCACAACTTTAAATGTTCTATCAAAGTAATTGACAAAACTTTAATGACTTGTTGGCCTCATTGCTATGCCTAAGGCTTTGGGGTATTTTTCTGTAATAAGGGCAAACACATGTTTTTATCATTTTCAGTTTTCACAATAAATATGTATTGAATTCCAGTCCTTCTTGCTTTCCCTATCTTTGCATTGATTCCCTTATCCTTTACTTATTTTTTATTATTCACCATAATAACCTGAATAAACGCAGATCTAAAGATGATCCTCTTGAGCATAATGAGCTTGCAATCCCATTTTGTGACTTTGACCACCCGTTTGACTATGCTGATGAGGAATATGAGGAAGTTTGTGATCCTTCACCTGATTTAACAAGGTTATTGGAACAAGAAGACAGAGAAATTCAGCCTTATTTGGAGATAGTTGAGATTATTAATTTGGGGAATGAGGAGGATAAGAAGGAAGTCAAGATTGGTACCTCCTTGAGTAAGGAGCGGAGACGTGAACTAATTAAGCTATTAATAGAGTTCCGTGACATCTTCGCTTGGTCTTACCAAGACATGCCCGGTCTTGATTCTAGCATTGTTGAGCATAAATTACCACTGAAGCCAGACTGTCCCCCGATAAAGCAAAAATTACGCCGAATGAAGCCCGAAATGCTCTTGAAAATCAAAGAAGAAGTTAAAAAGCAGTTTGATGCCGGATTCTTAGCAGTGGCAAAGTATCCTCAATGGGTAGCAAATATCGTCCCTGTCCCAAAGAAAGATGGAAAGGTACGAATGTGCGTAGACTATAGGGACCTAAACAGGGCTAGTCCCAAAGACGATTTTCCTCTGCCACAGATTGATGTCTTGGTTGATAACACAGCCCAACATACAATCTTCTCGTTCATGGATGGTTTCTCCGGGTATAACCAGATTAAGATGGCACCCGAAGACATGGAGAAGACCA
Organism: Clitoria ternatea; assembly: GCA_037962975.1. Lineage (NCBI taxonomy): Eukaryota > Viridiplantae > Streptophyta > Magnoliopsida > Fabales > Fabaceae > Clitoria > Clitoria ternatea. The sequence goes on along the minus strand of CM075674.1, from coordinate 98,195,140 downwards.
CATTTATCACTTTGTGGGGCACCTTTTGTTACAAAGTGATGTCCTTCGGTTTGAAAAACGCTGGGGCAACCTACCAAAGGGCAATGGTGACTCTTTTCCATGACATGATGCATAAAGAGATAGAGGTTTATGTGGATGATATCATTGCTAAATCTAAAACTGATGAAGAGCATATTGTTGATCTGAGAAAGCTTTTTGAAAGGTTAAGGAAGTATAAGCTCAGGTTGAATCCGGCCAAGTGTACCTTTGGCGCAATATCAGGCAAACTGTTAGGGTTCATTGTAAGCAAGAGAGGAATAGAAGTAGATCCTGACAAGGTCAAAGCGATTCTCGAAATGCCTCCTCCCTGTACAGAAAAAGAAGTCAGAGGATTCTTAGGAAGGTTGAACTACATTGCTCGGTTTATCTCACAACTGACAGCAACTTGTGAGCCGATCTTCAAGTTACTCCGTAAGAACCAACCGACGCAATGGAATGAAGATTGTCAAATGGCTTTTGAGAAGATAAAGCAATATTTACGGGAACCACCAATCTTGGTACCGCCGACTCCTGGAAGGCCACTGATCTTGTATCTGACAGTGTTGGATGAATCTATGGGTTGTGTATTGGGGCAACATGATGAGACTGGAAAGAAAGAACATGCCATTTACTATTTGAGCAAAAAGTTCACTGACTGTGAAATGAGGTATTCCGCTTTAGAAAGAACTTGTTGTGCATTAGCATGGGCAGCCCGACGTTTAAGGCAATATATGTTAAGTCACACTACTTGGCTTGTTTCCAAATTGGATCCTGTCAAGTATATCTTTGAAAAACCCGCCTTAACAGGAAGAATCGCTCGATGGCAGGTTCTATTAACTGAATATGACATAATCTATGTCACTCAGAAAGCCATAAAAGGGAGCGCTTTGGCAGACTACTTAGCCCATCAACCTGTAAATGACTACCAACCCATGCACTTTGAGTTCCCAGATGAGGATATCTTGGCATTGTTTAATGAAGAAGACACCCCAAAAGACAAATGGATTTTAAGATTTGATGGAGCTTCTAATGCACTGGGGCATGGGATTGGGGCCGTTCTAATTTCACCAGATAAAGAATTCATCCCTGTATGTGCCAGACTTTGTTTTGACTGTACTAATAATATTGCCGAATATGAGGCATGCTCTCTGGGGATCCAAGCGGCATTAGATGCAAAAGTGAAGAAGTTAGAAGTCTATGGGGATTCCGCCTTGGTCATTCACCAACTAAAAGGGGAATGGGAGACTAGAGACAGCAAGCTAGTCCCTTATCAAGCTCATATCAAGGAGCTAATCAGGGAATTTGATGATATCTCTTTTTACCATGTCTCCCGAGATGACAATCAAATGGCTGACGCTTTGGCCACCCTTGCATCGATGTTTAAATTGAGCAATGACTGTGATAGGCCCCTTATTGAGATAGAAAGACACAACAAGCCCGCGTACTGCCAAGTAATAGAAGAAGAGTCAGATGGAAAACCATGGTACTATGATATCAAGAGATATATCCAGAGTCAAGAGTACCCTGAAGGTGCCACAGAGAATGACAAAAAGACCTTGAGACGACTTGCAATAGGTTTCTTCTTGAATGGTGATGTGCTTTACAAGAGAAATCATGACTTTATCCTCCTTCGTTGTGTCGATACTGTTGAAGCAAGCAAGATCATGGCAGATATTCATGAAGGATCCTTTGGAACTCATACCAATGGACATGCCATGGCGAGAAAGATCTTGAGGGCTGGATACTATTGGATAACCATGGAAGCTGACTGTTTCACTTATGTTCGAAAATGTCACAAGTGTCAAATATACGCTGACCATCTTCATGCACCCCCATCATCTCTGAATGTCTTATCGGCGCCATGGCCCTTCTCAATGTGGGGCATGGATGTTATTGGACCCATTGAACCAAAAGCCTCAAACGGTCATCGTTTCATCTTAGTTGCCATTGATTATTTCACCAAGTGGGTGGAGGCAGCTTCATACGCCAATGTGACAAGGAATGTTGTGGTCAAATTTGTCAAGCGAGAATTGATATGTCGGTATGGTTTGCCAAATCAGATCATTACTGACAATGGCACGAATTTAAACAACAAGATGATGAAAGAATTGTGTGAAAGCTTTAAGATTCGTCATCACAATTCCTCTCCTTATCGACCGAAGATGAATGGGGCAGTTGAGGCGGCCAACAAGAACATTAAGAAGATCATACAGAAGATGGTTGTAACTTACAAAGATTGGAGCGACATGCTCCCTTTTGCTCTACACGGATATCGCACCTCGGTTCGAACTTCAACAGGGGCAACCCCTTTTTCTCTGGTGTACGGTATGGAAGCAGTTGTACCTTTTGAGGTAGAGATTCCATCCCTTAGGGTGATAATGGAGGCTAAACTAGAAGAGGCTGAATGGGTCCAAGCTCGATATGACCAATTGAACCTGATAGATGGGAAGAGACTGAATGCCCTCTGCCATGGTCAGTTGTATCAGAGGCGTATGAAACGAGCGTTTGAAAAGAAAGTACGACCTCGACAATTTCAGGAAGGAGACTTAGTCCTCAAGAAAATTTTGCCAATCCGAAAAGACAACCGGGGCAAATGGATACCTAACTATGAAGGTCCGTACGTTGTGAAGAAAGCCTTTTCTGGGGGAGCCTTGATACTCACGACCATGGACGGTAAGGACTTACCAATGCCCATAAATGCGGATGCGGTCAAGAAATACTTTTCCTAGAAAAAGAATATCAAAACAAAAAGAAAAGAAAAAGAAAAAGTAAAAAAGATGCTCGCTAGGCTGAAAACCTGAAAAGGCGGCCTAGGCAAAAGTTAGAGCGACCCGGTGAGTCGAAAACCTAAAAAGGTGGCTCAGGCAAAAATTAGGGTCAAAATCCTGACAGTATGACTGAGACTTCCCATGCAAAAGGTGCGAGTCCAAACTGGGGCACAAAGATCATGACTGAATCGTTTTCTTAGAAGCTGAGTAGAAGGGTGAGCTTGAAGTCATGATATGGGGTTTAAGATGCGCGTTATCCTCAGAGGTTCACCAAAAGATCAGCAAGCTTTCCCTTTTTCATCTATTATCAACCTGTGTATTAGACTTTTTTTTTGTTTCCCCTACTTCCCTCTCCATGTACTTACTCAACTCGTAAATAAATTTCACCCTTTTTCGATACGTGTTTATATTGTGAATTTCATGAATATGATAAGACATGTGTTTTCCTTTATCAAATAAAATAAAAAATATAATTATTTAAAGTTGTGGGGGGCAAGATGCTCCTATTGCTCGATCTCACCTCAGGTGATCATTATGAAGACTTGAGCCCAGACGCGCACTTTAAAGTTAGAGTTACTTCATTTGTTCTGTTCGGTCATGAGTCACCTCAAGAGATCATGGTTCCATGGGGAGTCTCTTCAGATTTCTATTTACTTTGTCATTGTTATACTTATCCCTTTTCTGCAGGTTGTTATAATAAGCAGTCATGTGGAGTCTCATCATCCCATTCAATTCCTCCCCAGTGAAACTACAATCGCCAAAGCTGGCACTTCTCAAGTTCTTTTCCCCAGTGGAACCAACCGCCAAAGCTGACACTTCTCAAGTTCTCTTCCCCAGTCGCCAAAGCTGGCACCTTTCAAGGTTTCTTCCTCCATCGCCAAAGCTGGCACTTTCAAAGTTTCCTCCATAATTGCTAAAATTGGCAATTCCTTGAAATCTCCTCCTTAATCGCCAAAGATGGCAATCCTCAAAATCTCATCCATAATTGCCAAGGTTGGCAATCCTTCAAAGTCTCATCCTCAACTGTTAAAGTCGGTATCTGTCAATTTCTCTTCCCCAGTGGAATCGGTCGCCAAAACCTCTCAAGTTCTTTTCCCCTGTTGGACTCTAGATTTTCCATTCTCGATTAAGGGGCAGTACTCCGAATCTCCAAATCTTTCCCCAGTGGAACTACACTTCCCAGACAAATCAAATTGGGGCATCTCCCCAAATTCCTCTTGCAGTCAAGGGGCAGTTTCCCCCAAAGCTCTTTAGATCATGTCAAACTGGGGCATCTCCCCCGGGTCATTTTGTCAACCCAAGGGTAGTACCCCGCGCTCCCGGGAAGTTCGAGCTGGGGCATCACCCCATATCTTTCTCCCAGCCTTGGGGTAGTACCCCTAAATCTTCGAATCTTTCCAAAATTGGGGTATCGCCCTAAATCCTTTCTCCATTCGAGGGGCAATATCCTTAGCTTTTTCAGCCAGATTTTCCTCGTTTATTTTCTCTCTCAATCAAGGAGCAGTACCCCGAATCATCCAAGACAGCTTAAACTGGATCATCCCTAGATTTCTTTCCTCCAGTAAGCCCACCATACATCTCCAGTGGACTCCAGATTCTTCCTGCCAGTCAAGGAGCAGTTCCCTGAAATCCCTTCAATTTTCCTAATTGGGGCATCACCCCAGACCTACTCTCTCAACCAAGAAGCGGTACCCCAGGGTTCTTTCAATCATCGCCCCAGATCCACTCTCTCAGTCAAGGGGCAGATCCCCGTGATTCTTTCAAATCATGTTAAACTGGTACATCTCTCTCAGGTCTTTACCTTCCAGTCAACTGAGAGGCAACATCCTCACCCTTTACTTTGTGTTCGCCTATTCAGGCACCCTTTACTTTCCATTCGCCTATTCAGGCCCTTTACTTTCCAATCGCCTATTCAGGCACCCTTTACTTTCCATTCGCCTATTCAGGCACCCTTTACTTTCCATTCGCCTATCCAGGCCCTTTACTTTCCAATCGCCTATTCAGGCACCCTTTACTTTCCAATCGCCTATTCAGGCACCCTTTACTTTCCATTCGCCTATTCAGGCCCTTTACTTTCCAATCGCCTATTCAGGCACCCTTTACTTTCCAATCGCCTATTCAGGCATCCTTTACTTTTCATTCGCCTATTCAGGCCCTTTACTTTCCAATCGCCTATTCAGGCACCCTTTACTTTCCAATCGCCTATTCAGGCACCCTTTACTTTCCATTCGCCTATTCAGGCACCCTTTACTTTGTGTTCGCCTATTCAGGCACACTTTCCCTTCCGTTCGCCTATTCAGGCACCCTTTCCCTTCTGTTCGCCTATTCAGGCACCCTTTCCTTTCAGTCGCCTATTCAGGCACCCTTTACTTTCCAATCGCCTATTCAGGCCCTTTACTTTCCAGTCGCCTATTCAGGCACCCTTTACTTTCCATTTGCCTATTCAGGCCCTTTACTTTCCAATTGCCTATTCAGGCACCCTTTACTTTCCAATCGCCTATTCAGGCACCCTTTACTTTCCATTCGCCTATTCAGGCCCTTTACTTTCCATTCGCCTATTCAGGCACCCTTTCCTTTCCAGTCGCCTATTCAGGCACCCTTTACTTTCCAATTGCCTATTCAGGCACCCTTTACTTTCCAATCGCCTATTCAGGCACCCTTTACTTTCCATTCGCCTATTCAGGCCCTTTACTTTCCATTCGCCTATTCAGGCACCCTTTCCTTTCCAGTCGCCTATTCAAGCACCCTTTACTTTCCAATCGCCTATTCAGGCCCTTTACTTTCCAGTCGCCTATTCAGGCACCCTTTACTTTCCAATCGCCTATTCAGGCACCCTTTACTTTCCATTCGCCTATTCAGGCACCCTTTACTTTCCATTCGCCTATCCAGGCCCTTTACTTTCCAATCGCCTATTCAGGCACCCTTTACTTTCCAATCGCCTATTCAGGCACCCTTTACTTTCCATTCGCCTATTCAGGCCCTTTACTTTCCAATCGCCTATTCAGGCACCCTTTACTTTCCAATCGCCTATTCAGGCACCCTTTACTTTTCATTCGCCTATTCAGGCCCTTTACTTTCCAATCGCCTATTCAGGCACCCTTTACTTTCCAATCGCCTATTCAGGCACCCTTTACTTTCCATTCGCCTATTCAGGCACCCTTTACTTTGTGTTCGCCTATTCAGGCACACTTTCCCTTCCGTTCGCCTATTCAGGCACCCTTTCCCTTCTGTTCGCCTATTCAGGCACCCTTTCCTTTCAGTCGCCTATTCAGGCACCCTTTACTTTCCAATCGCCTATTCAGGCCCTTTACTTTCCAGTCGCCTATTCAGGCACCCTTTACTTTCCATTTGCCTATTCAGGCCCTTTACTTTCCAATTGCCTATTCAGGCACCCTTTACTTTCCAATCGCCTATTCAGGCACCCTTTACTTTCCATTCGCCTATTCAGGCCCTTTACTTTCCATTCGCCTATTCAGGCACCCTTTCCTTTCCAGTCGCCTATCCAGGCACCCTTTACTTTCCAGTCGCCTATTCAGGCATTCGTCTATTCAGGTCCTTTTCCTTTTCGTGCGCCTATTCAGGCACCCTTTCCTTTCCGTTCGCCTATTCAGGCACCCTTTACTTTCCAATCGCCTATTCAGGCACCCTTTACTTTCCAATCGCCTATTCAGGCACCCTTTACTTTCCATTCGCCTATTCAGGCACCCTTTACTTTCCATTCGCCTATTCAGGCACCCTTTACTTTCCAACCGCCAAACAAGACACCTTTTATTTCTTGTTAACCGAGGGTCAACCCCCAATCCTTTTATTTCCAGTCAACCAAGGGGCAACACCCCTGATCCTTTAAATTTCTTTCATTGCCTAGGATGGGCAAATTTTATATTTCTTTCATCGCCCAGGATGGGCACTTTTAAGCTTTCATTGCCAAGGATAGGTGTTCTCAGGATTTTCTGTTTGCCAAAGTTGGCACCCTTTCAAGCTTTTATCACCAAGGTTGAAATTTTTAAGCTCTTCGACTGCCAAAGCTGGCATTGTTTAGGTTGTCATTTTATCAAAACTGTCATTTCTGTGAAGTTATTAATGTCGAGATCATCTCTAAAGAGAAGATGTTCACGTCTTTACTTCTTTTCCTCGATATGAATGGATCATTCATACTATCGTGAAAAGAAAGTAAAGAGGGGCAACTGTGAACATCAAAATAAAATAATAATTATTAATAATAATTTTGGCCCCCCCACTCCGGGAATCCTGAAGCAGGATCTGGAGGTTGTCTCCTCCACTTTCTCCATCACCATCATCAATTACCCCCACTAACAGACTCCACTGGAGGACCTCTTCATTTTCTTGATGATCCGAGCACCACCACCAGAACACGGATCTCCCTCACCTCATCACTTCCCAACATCAACCATCATCATCACCCAACAACAAAGATCCCTTCATCAGACAACACCCTCACCAGATCAATTTCTTCACTCTCATCTTTCTCAATACCACCAACAACCACAAACAGCAAAATAAACAGAAAATAGAAACCAAATAATAACAACACAGAAAACAAAAGAAAGGGGAAGAAGGGCCCTCAGCGCCGGTCACCGCCTCTCCGACCGCTGGTCTCCACCTCACCACCGCCGGCTTCCACCTCACTCTCTCCCTCGGTATCTCACTCTCCTCCCTCACCGATCTCCTTCTTCTCTCCCTCTCTTCCTCCGTCGCTCTCACTCTCCTCTCTGACGCTCTCTCTCTCTCGCCTCTCTCGGATCTCTCTATCTCTCCGCCTCCTTCGCCCTCTCTCTCACTGTCGCCGGTGACCACCGGCGAACTCCTCTCCCTCCGGTGACTCATCCTCTCCTTTCCTCTCTCTCTGATCCTCCCCCTCTCCCTCACTGTCGGCTCCCTTTTCTCTTCTTCTCCCTCTCTTTCTTTTTCTCTTCCTCCCTTCTCTCTTTACCACCGCCCCCCTCTCTTCTTTCTCTTTTCTTTTCTCTTCTCTTTTCTTTTGATTAGGTTAATTTTGGGCCTCAAATAGTGAGGCCCATTATCATATCCCCTTTCTTTTTTTTATTTTGTAGTTTTGGGCCCTTAAGGCCCATTTTCATTTTCTTTCATTTTCTTTTTTTTTAAAAAAAAATTATTATTATTATACTTTAAAAAAAAATTATTAAATAATAACAAATTGTTTTTAATTGATAAATAATAAAATTCTAAAAGACAAAATATATTGGTCTAGTTGTTATTTTTGTGTCATTAGATTATGTTTTTAATAATAAAAATTCTAAAAATAACCAATAAATAGTTTTTTTTTAGTTGATGGTGAGCCTAAAAGAAAAATAGATTATAATTTAAATATACCTTTTAAAAAAAATCAAAAACATATTTTCTAAAATAAAGGTACAATTAGTTTTAAAAATAATAAGGTTGTACTAGATCTAAGTATATCTTTTATAAAATACAACCTTACTTGCTAAATCTATAATCTCATGAGCGATGTCGTGCGAGATTACTTTTGCCTACATTCGCGATATAAGAATTCGAGGGTTTATGCACGTGCGATGTACTTCGCCTTGTATTTTTCCTTCTTCATGAATTTTCTTTCTTTATTTAAAAATTAAAATAAATCAAAAAAATGACTTAAGTAATTTCTCAGATTTTCAAAGAACTACGTGACCCTGATTTCTCAATACACTTGAGAATACGTAGGAGCGGGAATCAATTCCTGTCGGGCCCATTTTTTCGTTACTAAATTTCTCTGTCTCTGTTATTATTTCAATTAATTTTATATAGTCAATATTTTAAATTTTATTGTTGCAGGGAGGTTAATTTAGACGTGACGTCTTGTTAATCTCGTGTTTTTTATATTTTATTAAAATAATATTTTCTTAGAATGAGGTTAATTTAGACGAGACGTTTTGTTAATCTCATGTTTTTTTTTATTTTATTAGAGTGTTATTTTCTTTAAAGTGAGGTTAATTTAGACGTGACGTCTTGTTAATCTCATACTTTTAATATTTTTATTAAATAATAATAGTTTCTTAATTAATTTTATTTTTTATTTATTTATTTATTTTAATGTTTAAATTTATGTATAAATTAAGGTTAATTTGGATGAGACGTCCTGTTAACCTTTACTTTCACTCTGTTTTACTTTTTTTATTATAGTTATCATTTTGTCGAGTTTCTTACTGTGATTGCTTTATCGTCTCTTACTGTTACTGTTTTAAACCTTCTACTGTCATTATTTGTTTTCTTACTGTCACTGTTTAGTCTTTTATCATTACTGTTTTCTTCTTTCTTACTGTCGCTGTTTGGTCAAATTTCTTACTGTCACTATTTAGTCTGTTTTTTCTGTTTGTGTTTCTTTTGTTGTTTTGTATTTTTTTTTTTCATAAAAGAAGTTAAAATAATTTCTAGATTATTTTGAAATAAGCGCTATCAATTTGAGGTAACCGTTTTATAACGGACAGTTGTGAGGTGCTAATACCTTCCTCACCTGTAATTCGACTCCCGAACTTAGAATTTCATTTTTCATAACCAGTGTTTTAAAAGAGGTTTTTTCTGATATTTTTATCCTAAAAAATATTGGTGGCGACTCCCTGTTTTTCTTTTCGAAAGGATTTCGAAACCCGTTTTACTTTTAAGGGTCGGCCATCCCGTCACGATCCCGGTCGCGACACTATGCAATGCAACATCAAAATCATCACAAGCCACCTAATTACCATCACTAGGGGCTACCACTTGGTTACCTTCATCAAGGGTTTCAATATATTCATAAGCATAACATACCATAATTAATATTTCATCAATTACATCATATATCATCAAGCTACCACAAGCTTAATTCATTATTATCAATTCATTATACACCACTATTGCAACCTTATGCCATTTCCACATATACACAAATATGAATGAAGACCACCAATTCATCAATCAACATATATCATCAAACAGGGTATAATTTTAATCAAGGAATCACTCAACAACATCAAATCACATGAAATATATTCTTCCAAACAAATACAACAATACAAATATACCTTATCCGTCCATAATATATACACTTTAAGATATAATGCTCCCCCTACCTGGATTCCTACGCTCAAGGAGTTCCAAAACAATATCCGAACGCTTCCGATCACTTTCCGCTTACTGTTTACCAGTCCAATATTTCCTAAAATTACCAATAATGCATTTTAGTACCACAAATGCTACTAAATTCATATTTTGAAGCAAGAACCACCAATCCATAATTATAAGTTACAACTTACCATCTAGCTCTGATGTTATCCCAACACTTGGTTCTAAAACCCCCAACGCGACCCGTTATTTGAAACGCCTCTAAAATGGTTCCTAAATTATAATTAACTCAATCAATACTCAAATTTTACAAAACGGAGCCAAGACCAACCAATGGGTATCATATTTACTTACTTGGAATAAAGAAAAATGAAAACCCCAATAAGGTCCAATGCTGCCACACGTGTGAATGATCCTTAAATGCTTCTAATTTCATAAAAATAGAAGAATCGACAAGTGGGAAGATGAGAGAAGCAAAAGCCAAGAATGGGTCATGGTCTCATACCTTAGAAATCAAGAGCTCTCCATACCTTACCATGGCTTCCGTGAGAGAGGAAGAAGACAAGGAAGTTCCAAAGTCACGTTAATTTGAAGGAATTAGGAGAAGAGATAGTGGATTGAAGGGGATGAAGCTCGCACGATGAAAGTAAACAAAATGGCTATGTTTTGTCCTCACGCATGCAATCTATGGAAGATTGAGAGAAAACTGAGAGTGAACAATGCAATTTAGAATTTAGGGATATAATGGCCATCTCATATGCTTAAACTAATTAATTTTAAAAAATCCCTAATTAAATTACTAATTAACCTAAAAATTAACCAATAATAAAACTTGGATGTTACAATACTCCTTTCCTTTAGGAAATTTCATCATCGAAATTTAAAATGTCATATACCTGAATGAAATACCTCAGGATACTAACGCCTTATCACATCTTCATGCTCCTAAGTTAAAATATAAGTGTTTCCCTACTTCTAAGCCACTTTCACCAATGGTACATCCTTGCTTCTCAAGTGTTTAATAAACCTATCTGCAATATAGGCGGGCTCAGTAGGTACAGTCAAGTTCTCTTTGACCTCAACATCATCAGTAGATCCATGAAAGACATTATGGAGGTTTTCCAATTGAGGAGGTAAGACAATCTGATAAGCCACTGACCCAATCTGCTTCTAGATTTCATAGGGTCCAATATACCTCAGAGTTAACTTCCTATTCTTCAATACTCGACCAATACCTTTTTGAGGAGAAACCTTCAAAAACATAAAATCACCAACCTGAAACTCAAGGGGTTTCTTCATGTTATCATAATAACTTTTCTGTTGATCCTGGGACGCTTTCATCTTTTCTCTGATCATCTCAATCTTCTCAGTGGTTTGTTGTATAATTTCAAGCCCCAAAGCCAAATTCTCACCAATCTCCAACCAACAAAGAGGCGTCTGACACTTCCTGCCATACAAAGCCTCAAATGGAGTCATACTGATGCTACTGTGATAACTATTATTATATGTAAACTCAATCAAAGAAAGGTATTTCTCCTAACAACCACCATGGTCTAGCACACAGGACCTCAATAAGTCCTCCAATGTCTAAATGGTGCACTCTGATTGCCTATTCTTTTAAGGATGATAGGCTAAACTCAACCGGAGCTTCAAGCCTAACTCCTGATGTAAATTCCCCTAAAAACGAGAAGTAAAGCTCGGATCCCTATCCTACACGATACTAGATGGAACACCATGCAGTCAAATGATCTCACCAATGTACAACTGTGGTAGTCTCTACAGAGAATACCTCATACTAATAGGTAAGAAATACGCAGACTTAGTCAATCTATCAACAATGACCTAGATAACATCATAACCAACTCTGGTCCTAGGTAACCTAGATACAAAATCCATAGCAATCGCATCCCATTTCCATACAGGAATCTCAAGAGGTTACAAACCACCAGATGGCTTCTAGCGTTCAACATTGGCCTTCTGACAAGTCATGCAAGAAGCAACATAATCCAACACATCTTTCTTCAATCCTAGCAACCAAAAATTCTTTTTTAGATCTTGATACATTTTAGTCGTACTAGGGTGGATACTTATCATACTTTTATGAGCCTCATCAAGAACAGACTTTCTTAATTTACCACCAGGAGGAACATAAACTCGACCCTTCACGTGCCAGATACCATCAGAATCTTCTGTCATTATCTCATTTTTTCCACTAGCCTGAGCCTCTTTCGATTTAATCAGATACTCATCAATCAACTGGTGGGTTTTCACTACTTCAAGGAACTTATTACAAACCTTCAAAGGAGCAACATAGATCTTCTTCGGAGTGTGAATCTCAACACCGACATTTAAGTAACGAAATTGTTCAATCAACTCTATTTCCCTTACCATCATAACAACAACACTCACAGATTTCTGACTTAAGGCATCAGCAACAACATTTGCCTTTTTGGGATGATATCTCATATCAACATCATAGTGCTTTAGGAACTCAGTCCACCTCCTTTGCCTTATATTCAATTCCTTCTGATCAAACAGATATTTCAAACTTTTGTGATCACTATACACCTCAAATTTGGAACCATACAAGTAATGTCTCCAAATTTTCAATGCAAAGACCACGGCTGCAAGCTCCAGATCATGCGTAGGATAATTTTGTTCATGTGATCACAGCTGACTCAAGGCATAACTAATTGCTTTATCATTTTGCATTAGTACATATCCTAGGCCCAACCTAGATGCATCACAATACACCACAAAGCTTTCTTGCAAGTTAGGTAATGCCAACATAGGAGTAGAAGTCAGTCTAACTTTCAACTCTTGGAAACTCTTCTCACATTCAGGGGTCCATACAAAAGGAACGCCTTTCCTGGTTAGTTTAGTCATCGGTAATGCAATCTTAGAGAATCCTTCAATGAATCTCCTCTAATAACCATTCAGACACATGAAACTTCATACCTTAGTAACAAATTTAGGTCTTTCCCAAGCCATCACAACTTCAACCTTTGATGGATCAACAACAACATCATCCTTAGGAATGACATGCCCCAAAAATTGGATTTTATCAAGCCAAAAATCACATTTAGACAACTTTATAAACAACTGCTTCTCCTTTGGTACCTAAAGTAATAGACGAAGATGTTCTCCATGTTCTTGATGTGACTTGGAATAAATAAGGATATCATCAATAAACAGCACCACAAATTTAGACAACTTTGTAAACAAATGCTTCTCCTTCGGTACCTAAAGTACTAGACAAAGATGTTCTTCATGTTCTTGATGCGACTTGGATAAATAAGGATGTCATCAATAAACAGCACCACAAATTGATCCAAGTATGGATGAAAAATGTTATTCATGTAGTTCATGAACATAGCAGGTGCATTTATCACACCAAACAACATCACCACATATTTAAAATGGCCATAACGAGTCCTGAATGCTGCCTTGGGTATATCAGCACACAATCTTCTCAAACAAAACTTAAAAAATACGTTAAGTGTGCGAGATCTGAGTGATACATGCTCACTCGGGAAATGAATCTCAAACTTAAAAAATACATTAAGTACGCGAGACCTGAGTGATACACACTCACTCGAGAAACGAATCTCGAACTTAAAAAATATGTTAAGTGTGCGAGATCCGAGTGATACACGCTCACCCAGAAAATGAATCTCAAACTTAAAAATACGTTATGTACGCAAGACCCGAGTGGTATACACTCACTCGGGAAACAAATCTCCAAACTTAAAAATACGTTTAGTAAGAGTAATATATGTCCGCCTTAAAAACAATTCTTAAAAAATAAAACACAATATAAACAAGCTGGGTGGGGAATATAATGTTATACCCAAATATCTCATACATAGCAATTTTTCATACATAAATAATCACTGTGGATCACTTGGGATCAACATTGGTAGTCTCGCCTTGAGGAATCTCCTTACTCGCGGCATGGCTAACGCCTTTAACAGTTTGTGGCTTAATAATCTGCAGCTCAACAATAGCAGCTGCCTTACCCTCAAATGCCGACCCTGGAATTGTGTTTCCCAGCTCTTCGCTAATTGCTTCCTTTTCAACGGCCGCTTCCTCCTTGCCATCAAAATTAGGAAGATCAACAATCCGACCATCCACCACAATTTTAAAGGGACCGAGCCCTTCAAAATTGAAGCTTGAGTTTGGATTCAACACCTTAATTTGCTCATGACACGATTCAAAGGCAGCCACTTATTTTTCAGCAATTTAGGTTTCCAAGGCCACTATATGAGCCTCAGACTCAGCCTTCTCATTCTTACGCTTCTCATAGACAACATTCAAAGCTTCCTTGGCTCTCTGAAGCTTGCCCTCCATATCCTTCTTCATCCTTGACACGATGTCATATGACTCCTCCACTGTACCGAGACGCTTATCCTAATAGGTACATATATCTTCAGCAACAGCTAGCTTGGATTTAGCCTCAACACGATGAGATTCTGCCTTCTCCAAATTTGATTCTAATTAGGTTAAATCATCTTTCAACCCACCTACAGCCTTCAGTGTATCCCGCAGATGACATCTTACTGTTTTTCTTCAGAGAAGCATTCTCCCTCTTTAGCGATGCATTCTCTTCCCTCAAAGCCTCCAACTCCTTGACTTGGGCACAAAATTGCTTTTCCAGATACCGAGTCATAGAGGTGGCCTGGAGGTTAAACATCTCTATAACCCGACACATGGACACTGTATTCGAGGCCATGAATTTCTCCTCATCTTCCTTAAAAACCACAGTCCAGTTGACAAATTGAGGAACCAGAAAGCGAGCGTCCCACAACGAATGGGTTGGGTTCTTGTTGGAACACAAGAAATTACAAAATCCTCTCACCGCTGATCTTTAAGCTCTGTTTCTCCCGGTAGAGAGTCTATGATTTTCTCAACAAAGATGGCATCAAAAGATTCCACAGATACCCGACTCTGAGTTGCCAGAGGCTTGACTTCCCGCTCAGGACTATCAGACACCAAGATGGTCCTTGAGCCAACTTCCGCCTGGGTCTCAACTTCGATGACCACTAGTGTCGTAACCCTTGCAGCCCCACGGCTCAGGTTTTCCACAGAAGACTCACCCTGACAGTGCCTTTTGGTCGTGCGATCCACCTTTCTCTCTAACTGTGATATTGCAGGCACCACGATAATAGGTTTTGCCACACCCACCGTTATGACCCCCGTTGCAACTTTGGAAGCACTTGTAATACCCTCAGTTACACCTTAATAATACTAGAAAAATTCGTATATTTTTTTTACTAAAGAAATGATTGTTAAAAGGAAACTATCGGAATAAATTAAATACATCATTTCTGAAATACCTCATAAATATTATTAAAACTTTATAAAGTAATTTTACATTCATCCGAAGAAAATAAATATTAAACTTTATAAGAAAGAGAGGAAACTCCATGGCCTAGAAGCAGTTACTTAATAACTTTATTTATTCATTGGACCACGGTATTTATACCGAGCTCCCTTTCTAGAACGTGCTATATTCACTGTCGAGATTCTTCGATCCTTCCCTCTAAACCATCAATTTAAAATATATGAAATAAAAACACAGAAAAAGGAGTGAGAAACAGAATATAATATTCTCGAATAAG
Source organism: Clitoria ternatea (assembly GCA_037962975.1). Classification (NCBI taxonomy): domain Eukaryota; kingdom Viridiplantae; phylum Streptophyta; class Magnoliopsida; order Fabales; family Fabaceae; genus Clitoria; species Clitoria ternatea. The sequence goes on along the minus strand of CM075674.1, from coordinate 98,179,656 downwards.
ACATAAGCAACAAAGGGTTTTCATAAACTAATATATAATAATATCATTCACAATCACAATCACATACATAATCAATTATGAATGCATGATTGTTATGCAATATCTTCATCATAACTTACCTATATATTGGGCCCTTAAATTTTAATTTGTACTGGGCCAATCAGGAGTTTACACTGTTCCATAAGTCCGAATAATAATAATATGAACAGTTCAACTGACATGAAAATACTTAGAGACTAGTCAGATTGAGAAAGTTTTTATTGTGAAAGTACCCGACACTAGGGAGCTACCCCAGGTCCCCTGAAGCACCCTTTCACACCCTCTCATCCCAAGGCTTGAAAATTAAGCCTCCTCTAATGTATCCTCGGTTTCTATAATCCGTCCCCAGTCAATATCATTTAATTTCACTTTAATGTTTCATAATGCATGAACTACTCGTGCATTTAGTTGGTTAAGACTTTTAGAAACTCAATTATTAAATACCTTAAAGGTTTACAACATCATTTTAATAAATTGTACATTTTCTCAATTCTCTGAATTTCTGTCCTACAGAAATAAATTTGATACAGTTTTCGATTCTCACTGAAATTGAGTTTCTAAGCCTTAAATATCTAAAAACTTTCTCATATAAAACTTTACATAATCTTTCTCAAATTGAATCTTAACAAGATCAAATTTAGAAATCTCAATTATTTTCAAATATCTTTAGTTATTAAATTGGAAAAAATAACATAATTTTCTTTTGAAAATTTTAATTAAAAGAGAATAATCTTTAAATCATTAACCAAAATTATAAATTTTTTTAAATTCAAGACTTAATTATCTCAACTTGTTATAAATTAATCTTCATAAAATATCTACTTTCTAAAATAAATACTAATTTTTTTATTCTAAATATAAAAATAATTTCTAAGAAGAAATAAAAGATTTTAAAATAATAAAAATTTAAAGAGTAAGGTAAGAAATTCTTACTGAGTTTTAGCTTTTCCGTCATGCTCGTTATATGCTCAAACTTCACATTACAATATCATGAATCAAATATTATCAATCACAGTTAAACATCATCAATCACAAATATAATCAATCATAATCAAATCAATTAAATTAAATATCATTAATACATATCATAATACAAAATTTAATGATTATTAATATAGTTGATTTTTTTTAGTTTTTTTTGTCCATTCCTCGTATAGATTTATGTAAGTCCATATAATCTAGTCCTTGCATAGGTATAGTTCAGTCGATATGGGTTATAGTGGTCTAAGTCCTTGCTTAGGCATAGTCCAGTTCATATAGGTTATAAAAGTATAGGTCTTTGCATAGGTATGTTAGAGTTACATCAGATATTTAATTTAAAATTTATTATAAATTTTAAGTTAAAAGGTTAATATTTTTAAAATACTAATCTTATTAAATTTAAAAGGAGTAGAGGACTCCTCCCATTATTCTTATGTCTTTTCATATTATATTCTTATCTCATTTCCCCTTACCTTAAATTGTTACCAAAAGAGAGTTTGCTTTGCGCCTCTGATTTCTAGAAATATTAATACCAATCTTATTTCAGTATAGGCATAAGATGAAAATTAAGATTACTACTTAAAACAGAAATGGTAAATTTTAAATAGTGAATAGTGAATAGTAAATCGTAAATAGTAGTAATAAATAGTAAAACATGATTAGTAACGGTAAATAGTAAATTGTGAATAGTAATGGTAAATAGTAAATCATAAATAGTAATGGAAAATAGTAACAGTAAATAGTAATTTACTATTTGAATAGTAATTTACTATTAAAATAGTAATTTACTATTGGAATAGTAATTTACTATTGAAATAGTAATTTACTATTGAAATAGTATTTTACTATTCAGAATAGTAACTTAAAATAATATTATTTCCAGTATAATAATAGATTTCTAAAAATGATATAAAAATAACCCTAAAAAATATAAAAGAGAGGTATTCGTACCTTAGAATTTTAGCAGAACTTTCTTCCAAAAAATTATGTTTCTCTCTCTCACTTCCACTACTATCTCACTAGCACTACTATATTAAGAAAACTTAATCTGAAATTGTAAATTCTAAAGAAGAATTCCTTCGGTATTTATAGGGAAAAAAATTATTATGTATTCCATTATTTTAATATAAAGTACTGTGCATTTTTTGAAATTTCAAACCTGGTTACTGTGCTTTTTTTAAAATTTCATACATGCACAGTGTTTTGTATAGTAAATGTCGGCTGAATTATTAAGTCAAATAGTAACCTTTCACTCGGTATATTTTAAATATTCAAAATTAGTCCTTTTTGAAATTTAGCGATATTATATCAGTCCTCATTAATTTTATAATAAGTAATATAAAGTTTAAATTTTAAAAATCTAAAATTTTCTGTTAATAAAAATTTATTGATACGTTTCGAATTTTTTAACGATTGGAAAAAATCAAGATTTTTCTCAAACCGATAATTTTTAGATAAGTCTACTTGAAATGGATTTTAGAAAATTTTCTTATAATTTAAATTCACTTTCTTATAAATATTTTTAATTTTAAGTCACTTTATATGAATTTAAAAGTATTTAAAATATATTATTTTATTAAAATAATTCAAAAATTCCAAAAAAATTCCAAAAAATCATAAATAATACGTAGATTAAAAAGTTATGAAGAACCATAATTTAATTCCTTCAAAATTTTAATATAAAAATAAAAATAGGGGTGTTACAACATTCGCCTAAGTGATAGACTTTCCTCCCTTTTTCGTACCTCCTTTCTTCCCAGCAGCCTTAAGGTCACCTCCGGGGTAACACTTCTTCAAATCCTTCAATGACAAGTTGTAGGGAGCCATGTCACCTGCATGAACACAAGGAATCAATGGAAAGCAGAGTTAGAAAACCGAGTAAAAGAAGGGAAACAAAACTGCACTCACTTATCCAGGCGTCCAAGGCGCTTGGATGAGGCGACAAAGCAATCAGCGCCTAAGAACCAAAGTATAACTTTACATCCTCAAGGGAGAATTTTGCATCTGACCTCTTAAACAGAGTCAGATCCTACCAGGAAACTCGAAATTGGACCGACATACATGTCTGGTAAAGGGGAAACTAGGGGCCGGTATTAGGAAAGTGTAAAAAATCTTCCCTAGGTGGAACAAGGCCGACTCAAATTTTGAAGAACCCTATCTTAAAATTTTTGTATGATTGGTCAAAGGCTTAGGTTACGATGGGCCACTCAGTGCAAGGAAACCCAACCCACTGGCATCTCAACTTCAGGAATTTTGGTATTGAAGAAATAGTCTAAGAGAGGTACGAAGGGAGGTCGGCCAAAATGCTCGAACAACATTTCAAAAGCCTTCACAAAGGCCCAGCCATTCAGATGAAGCTGGGTATAGGGGCAATATTCAGGGCATTCAAGACCCCAATCTCAAACTTAAAATGAAAAGGACAAATAGAGCCGAGAGAAAAAGGTTTCATACATAAACGTAAAGTCCAGCTCGCTTGGGTCTGTGCGCTCATGGCACCCGTTCAGACGAAGAACAACAGACACACTCCACATTACGGGCAAAAGAAGAATGGTTGAAGGTACCCTCTCCCATAACTTAGCTACAGACTCCTCACTCTGAAGGGATGAGGAAATAACCAAAACCTCATCCTTTACCCAGTCATAGACACCCCTCACAAATGACATCATGATACCCTAAGAACAAAGGTAATGAGAAGGAAGGGAACACTAACCTGATAAGTAAAGCAGAAAGGGTAGGAGATGCTATAAAGAGATGAAAAAGAAGAACTTTAAGACAGGAAATGCTATGACAAAGTCTTCAAAATGGAAGTAGAGATTCAGACAAAGCAGCAAGGGAGCATAAAACTGCAAAATGAAGAAGAGGGGCAAATTTATAGGAAAACAGGTGACTCTTTAGTCCCTCAAATCCAACGGTTGGGGAACAAGAGCCTCGAGGCCAAGGGGCATGATTGTTCAAACAGCTCCTTTAAGTGAAGCGACGCCCCATATCCTAAAAAAGAACGCTTTTAATGACCTAGGGATACAGACACATCAATACAAGTGATGGTTACTAACTCTTCGCCACATCTTCGCCATGTAGCCAAGGAACTATCCATGTGGGCACAAGGGACCCCTACTCGGATTTCTTTTTACTGAGTCATGATAGACGCATCACTCAGATTCTTCCTTTGCTCGGATTGAAGCACACTCCCACTCGACTCAGCAACCCTAGGTCCCTCGGATCTTCACTTCACTCAGAAGACAGATACACTCGATATGCAATCACTCGGAGTTGATCACTCGAAACCAAGGGGCTTCATCCAGTATTTAAGAGGCATCTCAAGCTCGTACTTAGTCACTCAGCTCGGTTTTACACCTGGAGCTCGTGACTAGGGCCTCCTGTTCCCTCACGAGTCGAGAGGGGGCCTGCGGAGCCCCCTAATTCCCTTATTTTAGCAAATAATGATTCTCCATTAATTATAATTCAGTGGGCTTGGGCTGAATTTCCCTTATTTAGCTCTTATATAAATGTAACTTATAAGCACACGTTGAAACCTAAGTGACACATTTTTACAGAGAAATAGTAATCCTAATCTCCTAGAATAATTCTCTAGGATTTTGTGTATTACGCTCCTATTGTGAACATGTTTAAATCATATTTTAGAAAGGAATCAAAAATACTCTTTTTTAAGCGAAAAATTATAACCGTCTATTGCTACTTTATTAAGTATAAGATTTCCTTTAAAATATCCATTTAAATTTTTTTATCTATATATCTTCAACTTAGAATTTCAATTAATAGAACGTTAATTTCTATTCTTCTAATAATATCCTAACGTTGGTAATAAAAACATAGAATATTAATAAGAAAAATGTTAGCAACATACTTTTTAAAGCATGCACTTTAACCCACTTCATATCATTGGTTAATTTTTTTTAAAAAAAGTCAAACATTCATCTTATAAATTGCTCCATAATTTAAACTTTTTTAAAAACTAATCAATCACATCAAGTATGTCAAAGAGTATGTTTAAAAATAGTTTTATCATATTAATAATACTTAAAAGGGATAAAGAGAAAATAGAAAAATTAAAAGACAATTACACTAACTTTTTTTCTTCTTTCTGAAATAATTCCTGACTCCCGTAACTTTTAAATGTTTATTTCACAAATTCTTCATGGAGATAACAAAATGTTAGTTAAAAGTGTTCATTATTCCATTTAAACCGAACAAAATTGTTAAGTCGGTTTAAAATAACCGAAACCGATTAAATTAAAAATGTGATTTAGATTAAATTTGAAATCTACCTCTGAAAATTAAACTAAACTCAATTAAGCCGTAATATTAATATATTATTCTTATATTTATATTATCTTATTAAATTGCATACATATTTTAAACTTAAAATAGGATTATAGCTAGTGATTTGTGTTTTTTTATTATGCTAAAAATTTTTATAATGGTTCTTTTGTTTTTAAAATAGTTGTTCTTAATTTTATTGGGTTAGAATCATATACCTTATACTTGATTTTACAAAATATAATTAATTTAAAATCAACAAACCGATACAATTCAAACCATACTTGATTGAGTCAGATCGGATGTCATCACACATTCTAACCAAATTAAACCAAACCGTAACTTAATAAAGTGATTGGATCAGATGATATTTTTCTAAAATTTGAACCAATTTACATTACGAATACCACCTCTATTAATCATTTAATAGACACATGATTAATACATAACTTTTTTTTCTATTTTTCTTTTATTTTATAAATGAAATTATATTTTCTTAACCAAAACATAATTTACATTACATGATTAAAATAAAGTATCTTTATATTAAATTTTATTTACCATTCCTCGTAAATAAAACGTATTTCTTCTTTTCAGCAAGACAGAACACCCTAGTTAGTCCCTGTCTCCAACAGAGTCGGACATTTAGGTCCCCGACTTAGTAAGTTGGACCTATAAATCCCTCACGTCCAGTATCGTCGGACACATAGGTCCCTACCGTTAGGCGTCCGTTGGTTTAGGGTGACGTGGGTCGTTATGTGCCAACTAGGACTGCCAGGTACGCACCAAACGACGTCGTCTCCATTAGAAAGTATACGACGTCGTTTCCATTAGAAAGTATACGACGACGTGCAATGCCTCTTCAATCTCTCATTTCCCTCTCGCGTAACCCTAAACGGAAACCTCCAATTCCCCTGAATTCTCTCAAGTCCCTCTCGTGTAACCCTAAACGTAATCCCATCAATTCCCCTTAATTTCGTCTTTTTGGTAACCCTGAACGTAATCCCCTCAATTTCACCAAGGATCGAAACTCACTCTTGTAACCCCAGGCCCTTAATTGGTTAGCGTCGTCAGTGATCGTGTTGGACGGGGGTCGTATTGGGCTGTTTCGCAAGTGATGGGAGATCGCGTTGAGGTTAGTAAACCGGTAGACACCTACATTTGCGTATTGGTTCTGTGTTTGCGTAATGGTCTTTAACTTTTTTGTTAATGTAGCCATTGACTTGTGTTGTTATATATTTTGGGTTCTGTGTATGCGTATTGTTTCTGTTTGGGTATTGTTTCTATTTGCGTATTGGTTCTGTGTTTGCGTAATGGTTTAGCCTTTTTTGTTAATGTAGCCATTGACTTGTGTTGTTATATATTTTGGGTTTAATACTCAGATTAGGCTTCACATAGGCGGAAGGTTTGTGGTTGACGGGGATGGCAAAAGGGGATATAAAGGGGGTAAGGTGGAAGGGTGGAAAGAGTTGGACCCTGATTATTTAGACTATTTTTCTTTCATTAGGTTTGCAGAAAATCGTGGGTTCTTTAAGGTAGAGAATGTGTATTGGTATAACCCTAAGATGGAGATGAATGAAGGGTTGAATGTGGTGAAGGGGGACACTGATATATTGGATATGGTCAAGTGTGCTAAGGATAACATGGGGGTAATAGAAGTATATTTTGAGCATTAACATGATGACACAGTATTGATGGATGTGGATGAGAGGGACCCTGTTGAAGCTGTACCGGTGAGGGTGAAGGTGCCTGTGAGTGTGGATGATGAAGTTGGTACATGTGATGAAGTTGGTCCTGAGACTAGGGAGGAGGATGTAGGGGGCAGTTCTAGGATCAGTGATGGAGATGTGGGTACATGTGATGAAGTAAATGAGACCAGTGATGAAGGGCTAGATGATAGGGATGAGAAAAATAAGAAACATAAGAGGAAGGTGCAAGAGAATAGGAAGTCGGCTACTCCTACTATAATTGACAGTGATTCTGACACTGAAGATGTAGGTAGATACGGGTTGGGTGGTAGAGGCATTGATGGAGGTTCTGAAAACTCTTGGGTTTCAGAAGAGTTAAAAACTCCTGAAGGATCAGATGAAGAGGAAGTAGGTAGAGAAGTGTACCCTCAGTTTAATGAAACAGCTACTTTTGGGCATGTAGTGCTGGAGTGTGAGATGGAGTTTCCTACACTGAATATCTTTAAACATGCTGTTAAAGATTATAATGTACACCTAGGCAGAGAGTTTAAATGGGTGAAGAATGATAAGCTTAGAGCCAGGGCAAGGTGCAAGGACAAGCACTGTGGTTGGGAGATTTTTTGTAGTTTGAATCCAACAAGGCAATCCTATCAGATCAAAACCTTCAATGATCATCACACATGTGTGAGGGTTTTAAAAAATTCAGCCTGTGACCAGCAATGGGTTACAGGGAAATTGGTGAAGCATATGAGGAGGCATCAAAACATTACACACTCAGGAGTGTATGAATTGTTCAGGGAAAGGTACAAAGTAAAGTTAGAGCATAAGATGATATATAGATCAATGAAGAGGGCCAGGGAAGTGATTGAGGGTAGTGAAAAGCAACAGTTTGGGATGCTATGGGACTATTGTGGGGAGCTATTGAAGAGGAACCCTGGGTCTACAGTTAAGATGGAATGTGACCCACAGCCTGAAGGACCACCAGTGTTTAGTAGGCTGTATATTTGTTTGAAGGGGTGTAAGGATGGATTTGTTGACTGTAGAAGACCATTGGTGGGGCTGGATGGATGTTTTTTGAAAGGCTACTACAGGGGCCAGTTGTTGACTGCTGTGGGACAGGATGCCAACAACCATATATGGCCCATTGCTTATGGGGTCTGTCAGATTGAGACCAAGGAGAATTGGAAATGGTTTTTGGAGCTGTTACATGGAGACATAGGTGACTATAAGGAGAGGATGTTGACCTTTATGAGTGACATGCAGAAGGTGTGAACACTAACCCTTATAATTTAGTATTTTTTTATCAAAACCTATTAATCTACTAATGCTTGTATTCTTTTGTGTGGTTTTTGTAGGGCCTGATACCCGCACTACAGGAGGTGATGCCTGGTGTACCACACAGATACTGTGTGTGGCACTTATGGCAGAACTTCTCAAAACAGTGGAGGGGGAAAGAGCTAAGGGGACTCCTGTGGCAAGCAGCCAGATCCACTACACCCAATGATTTTGAAAGATGTATGTTGAAAATTAGGATGGTGGATGATAAAGCTTGGACATACTTGTGTAAATTCCCAAAGGAGGCATGGAGTAAGGCTTTTTTTGATGAAAATTGCAAGGTGGACAACATCACTAACAACAACTGTGAGGTACTCAACTCCAAGCTTCTACATGCCAGGTGCAAACCTATTTTAACAATGCTTGAGGAGGTCAGGACCTATATCATGGTAAGTATAGGCAATCACAAGTTGAAGTTAACAGGCCATTCTGGGGTGTTGCCCCCAATTCAACAGAGTAGGTTGGAGAAGGCTAAGACTGCAAGTAACAACTACACAGTGGTGTGGACAGGTATGTCCTGTTTGCTTGATTGTTCTTTTGCTTAACATTTCTGGTGTTAGAGATTGACTTGTCCACCATTTGATGTAGGTGATGGTGGAGTTGAGAGATATGAGGTAACCTGTTTTCCAGACAAAGTCTCTGTTAATCTAGGGACACAAAAGTGCAGTTGTAGAGTATGGCAGCTGACAGGTGTGTATTGTTTAGTGTGCATTGTTTTATTTAATCAATCTTAGTATGCATTTTAACTGATAATTAGAAATGGTTGACTACAGGACTGCCATGCAAGCATGCTTGTGCAGCCATATCCTACAGAGGAGAAAGACCAGAAGATCATTGCCATGTAGGGGTCACCATGGCAGCTTGGACTGGAACCTATGAGCACCATATTGAATCTGTCCCAGGCACAGAGTTTTGGGAGAAGACAGGATTTGTACCACCAATTCCACCAACAGTTCAAAAGACAATTGGAAGGCCCAAGAAGCAGAGAAGGAAAGAGAACCAAACTCAGAATAACAATGAAGAGGATCCAAAAAATAACAATGCAGGGGACAACCATACAAAGAGGATGAAGAGGAAGTTACAGCCAGGGAGATGCAGTGTGTGTGGTCAGACTTGACATAGGAAGGGCTCATGCTCAGTGGCTAAAGACAACAGAAGAAGGGCTGAGAAAACACAAACCCAGGAAACCAACCAAAGCATTCAACCACAGGAGACTCAACCATCCAACCCAATACCACAACAAACCCAAGATGTAATTTCAGTGTCTAACTCACAGCCACTGTCTCAAACAACCCCTGTGACGAGGAGTCCAAGGTTGGCAGCTCCACCACTTGGCACAACTTCACCACCCAGGAGGAGTCTAAGGAGGAAGTTGCCTACCAAAAAGGCTGGAGACATGGTTTTCATAGACACACCAGGATCAACGAAGTGATTGCAAATTTTATATGACAATTTAATTGGTTTCATGTAATTCTGGTTTCATGTAATCTTGGTTTAGCCTGCTGCTACAAAATTTGACAATTTGATGGTTCCATGTAACTCTGTTTTTTATGTTTATTCTGAAACAATTTTTGGTTATGTCTTCTTTCTGCTGCAAACTAGACAAGCAATTCATAGGTGAAAACTGATACAAATAACTTGGTTCATATTACTAATTGTAAATATCTTGGTCTAGTCACCATTTGTCCTGCAACTTAAAGAGCTGTGGTGATTGGTGAAAACTAATGGTTTTTGAAAATGCTAATGGGATTCAACTAAAAATGCATATTGGTGAAAACTCAAAATCAATCACAGGTGAAAACTTAAAATGCATATTGGTGAAGACTTAAAATCAATCACAGGTGAAAACTTAAAATTTATCACAAGTGAAAACTAAAAACATGGTTGGTGAACCATTTACTATATTTTCAGTCACTCCATTCCTTGCTTCAAATACAAAACTCGGTTTTTGAATCATTCAGACAATTAAATCAATTTTTAAACAAACACTTATGGTAATTCAATGAATACTACATTCTCATTGTCAAGTGCAAAGGAATACACTTTCTCATTGTCATGGTTGTATAATACAGAGGAATACACATCCTTAGGAATATAACCTACCCAGCTGGATTCTCATTACAAATGCATATTGGTGACATATTCTTGAGTTATACTACCCTAAGAACCAGGACCCATAACCAAAACCAAAACCAAAATCAAAATTATTACACTCTGCACAACCAAAATCATCTTCAACTTATGCACATCCTGATGGATTTCCATGCATCCTTTCTTCACCAATGATTCGATTTGCATTTGCCACTTACCTTCCTCCTTACGTATAACTTGGGCCATAGCTTCATAGACATCCCTGTGCACATTACTTTTATGCCCTTCAATCACCTCCTTCATCTCTGTGAGCTTGCATAACACTGTATTCCTCATTTCCTCCTCGTGGAGCACATTGTCCCCTTCCTGGACCCAGGCAAAAAAATCGCATTGTCCTCCACGGAGTTGTGCGCATCTCCAGAATTGTCGATTGGGGTTGTTCATTGTGTGGGAAACGCGCAATGCTGGTGGGTCGCCACAACGGCAACGGAGCCGCCGTCGACCTTGGCTGGATGAAGAGGATGACGATCCCTAGCTTGGGTTTTGACTCATGGTGGATTCGTTGAAGCCTCGACAAATCGCAGATGGTGAGGGAGAAGATCACGTGTGTAGCCAAAACGCTGTCGCAGATGGTGAGGGAGAGGATAACGTGGAGAAGACAACTTACTTAGGGTTAACCCCTAAAACGGTGTCGTTTAATCACCATTGAAGCATCTGACGTGTGTAGCCAAAACGCTGTCGTTTGGTGCGTACCTGGCAGTCCTAGTTGGCACATAACGACCCACGTCACCCTAAACCAACGGACGCCTAACGGTAGGGACCTATGTGTCCGACGATACTGGACGTGAGGGATTTATGGGTTCAACTTACTAAGTCGTGGACCTAAATGTCCGACTCTGTTGGAGACAGGGACTGACTGGGGTGTTCTGTCTTTCAGCAATGATGTTACCAACATAGGAATAAGATCCCATTTGTAAACACTACCATGACCTAACAAGTACTAAGATTTCAATCATAATTGAAGATATTGAACCTTTTTCATTGGTAAAGAGAAGAGTTTCATGATATGACCGAAAGCAAACAAAGCAGGCATGCATGCACCGACCTTAGGTTTGATTCGAAATGAATGTTTGGTTTCAAAATAATCCAACTTACACAAACATGCATGGATATCAAATCATGCATTTGACTACTCCCAAACCATCCCAATTATTAAGAACTACTGTATGTTATATTATATATGTTACAATTTTTCAGAACATTTTTTGGTCAGTAATATCTCCTTAATTTCCTAGGCAACCTAGATGCTTCTGATCGATCGAGTGGCTGGAAACATTTTGAAACCTTTTTAATTAATGGCTTAGATCATTGACTTGTGTATTATCCCCACTTCCCCTGTTTATACGTAGATAGATGGGAACAAAAGATTTGGTTTATTGTCATATTCATAATATATATATGTTGAAGATGAAATCTAATGAATGACGTTGATGGTGATAAAAGCTGGAAAATTGAGAATCACGTGGTTACCGTATTTTTTCTAACTTTGGGAATAATATGACATTTGCACCATGAGTTTAATTAGTTTTCTTTTTCTATTAAGTAAATGGGATATTTTGTATTGTAATTAGTTAATTGTTATCAATTTATTAAAAATCAGTAGAGTTAACAGACATGGCCAGTAGTTCACACTTGGTTTGGTCTACCAAATTAGTGAATCGACGTCATCCATTGAATTAGTTAGAATTTGGATCCACCGACGAAATAATTTATCCAGTTTTACTGCAGTAAACTCGACTTTTCCTCATTGTAAATAGGATTAACGTTTAGGATTTAGGGTTCGAAGATTTTGTTTATGAATAATTCATTAAATTTTAAGATAATACTTTAATTTTAAGGTCTAAATCATCAAAATTTTCTGAATAATAAAAAATACTCCTTTTAAATTTAATATTAAATCTTGTGTGAATTTATGATGTTATCACATAACTGTACTGTACATTTGTGCCTTTTTCCCATAATATTTTTAAAATAATTTTGTTGGATGTATAAAAATAACTTCCCGGCTTAAATTAACTTATATAAATTAGTTATCAAATATTCGAATACAAATAAAATTAGGAAAAATAATTAATTCTCGCAGCAAGAAAGGACAAGTATATAATTAAAGCGAACCATAAATAATTTTTTAATGAACGTATAAATTCATGAATGCTTATAAAACACGTATAATAACAATTGTGTAAGGAAATTTTGTGACTCTGTAAAATGTACCTCCTTTTATAAAGAGGGTAAAAAGCACAGGATTAATATATCTGTTAAAAAAATTACATGAAAGCTGTGTATGAAAAAAAGTAAAAGATACCCTTAGGATTTTAAAAAACACAATAATTTTAATTTTGAAAAAGGGGACACCAAAAGTCAAACCAGGGATATAAGTTGTAACTTCAGTTATTCAACTTTTTTAAAAGTTATTGTCATATCTTTGAAATATATATATATATATATATATATATATATATATATATATATGAAATTGATAAATAAAAATTTCTCTTGAAGAAAGAAATGCCCCCATATATATGAGTAAATAAGTGGACACTTCGTTGTCTCCAATTCAATTAGGGTGGAAATAGTTCAGACATATCCTTAGGGCTTATGGCATATCATGTTTAAAGTTTAGAATAGCTTAATTTGTTTGGTAAAACAAAATAAAATAAATTTTATTTCTATAGAATGTTTTAGTTAATGTTTGACATTTTAAAAAAATCTTTTTACTCAGTTGGATCATATTTAATAATAAACATGTACGTACACATATATTTAAAAAATATTACAATTGATGATACACATAATATTTTTTATAATCCATGAATTATGAAATAAAACTAAAAACATATTAAAATAACTTTTATTATACATAAAATTATAAATTAATTAAATATATATTTCATAGTTAAGTTTTAAAGTATACGGGTTTGTCTATTAGATAAGTTTGTTTTTATATTCAAAATAGATTTGTTGAACTTTTTATTAAATTAAAATTTTAAACATATATTGTAACTTAATCTAAACTTTTAAATTGAAGAAATTAAACAAAAAATATAAGCTATATCAACAAACATGCTAGCTAGTATTAAAATGTTGAGATAAGTTTCATATTGGTTATACAGTTTATAATAACTGAGACAATATTTTATTTATGAACTAGTTTTTAAATTGAATTAGACTTATCATTTTTTAATATGGTATTAAAATCTTATCCACCTTAAATCTTACCTTTAATTCATAATTAACTTTTAAATTAAGTTGGACTCATTTTCTCAAGTATCAAGTGACTCAAAGCTCCCAAAGGGGCATGGTGAAGTGAATTCTCACCCGTAATTCCAATTTCAATGTCGTGGATGGGCTAGTTGTTGACCATTCAACATGGTTGTGGTCGTGAATAGTAGTATTAATTTCTTTATGAATAAAAGTAGCTATTGTGGTGGACACTAGACTAGACAATAACACTTGAAGTTTCGTTTGGGATTTCAAACACACGAGGATTGAGCAGAAATTAACATCAATAATGGCCCGTAAGTCAAAAGATGCTTTTGTTGCTTACCACCGAGAAACGAAAGTAAAAAACAACAGAGGGAATCTTTAAGAACAATCTTTTTACACGGTGAAAGATTTGTGCCCAAGAAACATATATGTCAACACACGAGGACAACGCGTATTTAATTTGTCTTCTTCAATCATAATTACATCGGTATCATGGAATTGCCATATACCACATCACATACAGTATGTTTCATTTCTTTGTTACATATTAATGGGTTTAATTTTTTTATACAAATTTAAAAAGTATAATTAATATATCTTTTTATTTCTTTTTTCCATGATATTTTCTTTTTTTATATTTAATATACTTTCTCTTAATCAATGTCTTTTTGTTTTACAAAAATTAAGGGTGTAATTTTAAAATAATCACTTAACTTTATCTTTAAATTTTAAATGAATGGATAGTTAGAAATAAATTCAACTTCAATTCCTAAGTGCCCGTTCAGGGTGGTTATGAGTTCTTGGTTTTTTTATTTTTAAAAATAAATTTGAAAATAAAATATGTCCAGTAAAAATAATGTTAAAAAAGTCTTTATTCATTTTCAAAATGGTGAGTTATTTTGAAAAACAAAAAAAAAGTTTTTGTTTTTATTTTTTAATTTATAAACTTTTAACCATTGTTGCCTACCATTAGACCACCATCACTATACTACCACCATTTTAGTTCCATCACCATCATCATCGTCGTTGTCACCACTCCTCTCCATCACCACTATTAACGTTGTTGTTACCACTACTATCACCACTACCTCTATCATCCTCATTGCCACAACCACCACCTTTGTTGCTAAGACCACCACCATTGTCACTATTATCACCGTTGTTGTCACAATTGTCGTCATGGTTACCACCATCATATCTACTGCCACTACAAGCACCACCACAACTCGCTAATTACCATCATCATCACCACCACCATCACCATTATCACAAACACCACCACAACAACCACCTTTGACATTGCACCACCACCACCTCCATATGTCACCACCCTTCTCTACCACCACCATTGTTGCCACTATTGACACCCTTTCCACCATGATCATCACAACCACCATCATCGTCATTAACATCACCATCACTTTCCTCATCATTGCCACAGTCACCAACCCTGCACTAGCACCACATCCTCTAGCATCACTGTTTTCATCATAATTGGATTCATTGCCATCACGACAACCATTACCATCACCTTGCGACCACATTCATAACCACCATTATCACCTCCACCGCCATTATCGTCACCAACATCACCACCATTCACTAGTGGAGAAAGGGGATATAAACTTAGTTAAATCGGACTTTTAAACACGGTTCTGAAACCGAGTTTGTTCCCGTCATGGTAATAGATAAAGACTTTTAACCACAGTTTTCAACCGAGTTTATAGAAGTTCTTTAAACACAATGGTGCTGAACCATGTTTAAAAGTACTTACGTTTAACACCATGGTTACTCTCATAAATGTGTTTAAAAATATGCAATTTAAACACAGTTATTATCATAACTGAGTTTAATGTAAGTATTTTTTTAAAAGGAGATTCTGTTTTATTAATTTCCCAAACCTACAATGTTACACAACCAAACACAGTATATCCCAGATAATTTATTTCATACACAGTATTCAGCAATTAATGAAAACAAATGAAATAATACTAATATGCTATAAGCAACATAATGAAGAAAATGATCTATATACAATAAATATTATGTACATGAATTAATAAAATGAAATCCTAAACCCTAGGTATAATCATACATTAAGTACAATAAATGATACAAAATCATAAACCCTAACGGAGTCCTTCCCTCACTTGATGAAAGTATGTGGCCCATTGCTTTCTAACATCATCTACGTATATCAAAGGGAAGTATGACCGGTCTTGAAAGTGCTGCAAACAAGACACAAAACAATTAGCACTAGTGAAGAACAAAAACTTAATTACTATGTGAATACAAATTTTTAGAATGTAGGTAAGTGAACACTTACAGTTGTCTATCCATCTACTATATGGTTTTAGACAATGGTCAGCATAGTCTTCATAACGTAATACCCGCACTCATAGCTACCCCGCTGCCTATGAGACTACAAGGTAAACCATATAAACAATCCGATGATATTATTTCAAGTTTTCAGAAGTTAATAAATAACAATGCTTCTTATTCGAAGTACTTACTTTTGGGTTGACCCACTGAACTTTTTTCCTATTGATGCTTCCCTGTTGTTGAGTGTATCTAGCTACAGCCCTGTGTAAGAATAAAACACGCGATGAGTTAGAATTGTAGAATAACAAAATGATGTAATTGAATATGTAAAGTTATTTAATTTTTTAAATGAACTTATACCTCTACTATTTGTTTGAAGTCTGCAAGAGCAGTCCCATGCAAGGAATCAAAGCATACAACAATGAAATCCTTCAAACAAATAACCATGAGCTGCAAATGAGAGCTGCAATGAAACCTAATAAGTGATAATGCAAGATGATTAACTTAATAAATAATAATTATAAAAGAGACTTTTACTCTCTATGATATGGGGCTAAGTATACAGTCTTCTTTGACTCATGCATCCAATTATGGATAATAGCTGCTAATGAGAGTTATAATGAACCCTGATAAGTGACAATGCAAGATGATTAAATTAATAGACAACAATTATAGAAGAGACTCTTACTCTCTATGATATGGAGCTAAGTATATTGTCTTCTTTGACTCATGCATCCAATTTTGGATATGTGCTTGAGTCTCCTTTTTGTTGTTCCCTCTCTTTTGTATGAATGAGAGCTTTAAGAAACCATAAGTTCCCTGGATACCCATATCCATACAAAGTTTAAGCAAAAACCTAAGAAAATATACACACGGTTAGTGACAAATGACATGTTAAATGAAATAATTAAATATAGAACGATATACTTACATCTTCCATTATAAGCCATCTGTCAGATGCCTAAGTTGTCTGTCAATAACCCTCTCATCTGCATGCCATCTCATAAGCTTTGCATCATCTGCATTGACAAACAAATGCTATGGGTAAATACCATAACACCTTCACAAGAGACCCTTTAGTGCAAACTTTTGAATCAATCTCTTTCTTCTTGTATCATGACACGTTACACCTAGGACAGTGATGCAACATGTGGTATAATACATAATCAATTGGGCATGAGTGTATCTTCTAATACTCCAGACCCATAGGACACAAAACCTTTTTAGTGTCATAATTATGATTTGGCAAGGTGTTACTAGTTGAGAGCATTTCTTTCAACAATTTAAGTAACTCAGTTAATGAGAGTCCATTCGTCTATTTATCGCCTTCAAATTAAACAATCACAAAATTGTTGACAACCTCATGAAATTGCTGCAGTTCAGAGACAAGGGCTTCTCAGAATCTTGAGCTCTCTTAAAACTTTAAAACCCCACATCACGAATCATATCCTCAAGTCGGTCATCTATGTCAACATCATGTCATGCGTAGACCTTCGGCTTTCAGTTTGAAAAGTACTACTTGGCATGACAACATCTTCACCTTGTCATATCCAACGTGTATAACTCATAAGAAAACCATCACACAGTAGATGTTCTCGCATCACTTCCAATTCTAGTCGACGTATGTTCAAGCATTTAACACAAGGACAAAAATATCTTTCATTCACCTCCTCAACATTTCGTACTATGAATTTTATGAATAATTCAACTTCACTCTCATACTCTTCTCTTATACGTGATGCATTTATCCAACTTCTATACATACTAACTATTTACAATACACATAAGTATAGTGTTGCTATGAATCTCACTTTTTTTACAGAGGTGATGGTCCTACCCATTCAGGATAAACATTTTTCTTTACTTAATCACTATGTACATGTATGGACTCTTTTAAAATTTAATAAATTTTTAGCAGCATTTCGTATTGGTCTCTAAGTACATGAAATAAAAGTGGGGACATCAATTCAACTACAATCAAATATGCACCCAGAGAATAATCAAGATGCAAGTAACCAAAACTTGATCAAATTTTAAAATAAGTCCTAACTTGTATATAGCAATGATGTATAAAAAAACTGTTTATCCCAAACTATCCAAACGGACAATTCAAGATTCAACACAAATGATAAAATTAATTAATTTAATTACGATTTGTATCGAATCCCAAACGTAAAACTACGATTCACTCATGCAAAGCAGAGAAATTTTAAACTACTTGTGGTAATTAAATCATGATATGGTTTAGGAGATTTAATTGTTTTATGTTTGTAAGTTGTGAGGCTTCATGGGTTTGTTGGAAATTTAGTATCATTTTTATTGAAGGATGTCAAAATGGTCTTAAAATATTTTATGTCACATGTGTGTCTCTCTTAAGTAGAGCTGGATATACGAGTTTGGGCCCACGAGCCAACCCATTTAACCCACTCTTATGTGAGCTTTAGGTTAAAAACAAGAGGATTATTTAAAGTGCAGGATCACAGGCTAAGCCCATTTAACCTGTGGGTTAAACAGGTTCAACCCCGGGGATCGCGGGCCAGTATATATTTAAATTTTTATTTTATTTTAAATAAACTCTACATTTTCTTCATACTATTTCACTTTCATACTACACTTTTAAAAAAAAGGAAGAACTTCTAACCTAAGATGATGTTATATCATTGTTCCTTATATTAAAATATGAGAAAGTTGATATTTAAATTTCATTAGTTGCTAATTTATTAAAAATTAGTTGTAAAGGTTCCCGATTTTGGATGATTTAATATTTTAAATTATATGTTGCTTGAGTTTCATATGAAAATATGTGGTTTCGGCCAAATCCTAATAATTTTAAAACAAAAAAGTAAAAAAATATATGAAAATATATACGGGCTAGCCCACGGGCTTGTGGTCCTTATACGGTCCTAAAAAAACCTGGCCCATTTAAAATGCAGGCTCACGCAGGTTGGCCTGTTACGGGGCGGGTTTATGCGGGCTGGCCCATTACGGGTGGCCAGCCCGTTGTTGGTTCTGTGGCAAGTGCACCACAACCACTTGCAGTATAAGAAAATTAATTCGAATGTCATTCCACTGGGGGATGTTGTTAATTGAAACTTATCGTCTATAACTGCGTAAGCCTATATACAAAGGAATAAAGCATTTTCATAGTAAAAAGAAGTAAAGTAATTAATAACAAACCTTAAATATTAAAATGATGAATTAAATATTAAAGGAAAACAATAAAGAGAACTGGGATTAAATTTGATTTATCTCCCCCGGCCGTACCCTGCATAAATAAATAAATAAATACACACACACACACACACACACACACATATATATATATATATATATATATATAGCATTTGAAACTATTGAACTCGATACAACATTCACTAATCATTTATATCGATACCTCAAATATAAAATCCATAAGAAAATTCTCCAAACGTTGATTCCTCAATCATTTAAAGAAACTTTCCAGCATTAAGATCAGATTTTAAATGCGTTCAATACATTGGAAGTTATTCCTATCAACACAACTTATCGATTATTTCATTCGAATCATTTTTCTAGAATTATTTTCCAATAACTCAAGAGAGACGAAATCAAGAAACTATCGATCATGGAGAATCAAGCATTAAGAACAAAATGAAATATCGAAGCTCAATAGAATGAAGATACCATATATATATATACCACTTGAGATACATCGGCTCCGAGTCGACTATATTCAATCCCAAAAAGTGTTTAGCTACTTATGGTAGACATTACAATCAAATAGAAATGAGAAAAAGAAGAAGAAAACTATTTCCGCGATCTTTGGCTTCGAATCCTCAAAGATGGGAACATGTTTCTCTCTCTAAAGCAACGAAAAACTCCCTCAAAAATCTAATTTTTTCACTTTTGTATACAGGGTCTCGCTTGAGCGAGCCAAGCTCTCACTCAAGCGAGAGAGGATACTTCACCCTGAAGAAACCTTTTAGATTTTCCTTTGTCCTCGAGGTCTCACTCAAGAGAAACTGCTTAAAATTGGATCCTTTCTCTTTGGAACATTTTCGCTTGAGCGAGAATAATCTTGCTTAAGCAAGGGATCTTCAAGATGAGATTCTTGCCCTGTTTCACTCTCGCTTAAGTGAGCTCAAGTGAGAGCTTTCAAAACATGAAATTTTCCATCTTCCAATGTATTTTCTCTCTTGTAACTTCTTTATGCCTTTCTTCATTTCTTCCTACATTACCTATAATTTACACAAAAAATAAGGATTAATTCCTTTCAATTTAACAAGACTTAAACATATTCATTCAGATGCAAAATGTACCTAATGACAACATAATTTATATCTAAATGAACATAAACATATTAAAATTATCCATATACAACATCAAATTTTCATCACAATGGACATTTATCACCAATATAGCCTGCTTTACTCTTAAGTAACACATATGTCAGTATTAAGTGTTAGGGAAGAGTAAATGGTTCTGACTAAAGTAAATGACAATTGTTTGACTTAGAAATGTATTTGCCTATTAATTTGTTACCTAGGTGAGAAACCAACATTACGACCTCATTTACTTATTAATTTATTAAAAACTTAAAATGTACCCAGGGAAAAAAGTCAACATAATATGTTATCTCATGATCACTTACTATATTTGTACAACTTTTATCTGACCATAATATTTAAATAAGTGAAACTAAGAAGGAGAAAGATTGAGACTTAGAGAATCAATGAAAATATTTGGTATTTTAGAAAGTAATTTGGCCTATGGTTTTTTTCATGCTTTAAAGAAATAATTTTAAGTGTCCATTTCTATATATGACAAACAAAATTGCACAAAATAAATTAAACTTTTTATTTGAACCCTTCTAGTTCTAGCCCACTATTTCAAATGTTATTTCCTATATTAGAACAACCAACAACAAAGTGGGACTAGTATATCCAAAAGTGTACCTTGAAGAATTAGAATAGCCAACACTCAATTTGAACACTTACAATAGGACTACATAAACCCACATAACATAACAGGCTTACACTTTAAACCCTTCTCATTGGCAACATCTAATTATGATTTAATTTAAACAACATTACAAACAGAAAATGGAATACCAAACATGAAACTACCATTACTAATTGCCATAGAGCATGAAAGAACCAAGCCAGGAATTACCAAACACAAAATGGAATACCAGGATAGGGGTAAAGTACAGGACATCCATTATATGATAAAGTACATGACATCCATTATATGAGAGATTGGGAAATTGGGAGAAGCTTTACTTACTTAAATAAGAAAGGAAGAGAAGGGTTGGTGTGATTGGAACAACAACCCTCAATGTACGAGATGGTGATATACAAGAATGTAAAGACAGAACCCTCAATAGCGCGTGATAGGAACAACAAAAGCAAACCTAAGAACGTACACACAGAACCACGTTAAGAGGAAGTCATAGAGAAGAACAGAAGAACAAAACCACATTAAGATAAAGATACAATACCTCAATGTCAACGGAAAAACAGAGAGGAGAAAACTTAGAGAGACAAAGGGAAGAAAGCTTAGAGAAAAAGAAAGTTTGAATGAGGTACAACATTACGAAAAATAAAAAGAAAAAAAAGCATGTTTACTTCTGAGCTCGTGTTTATATAAGACGTAAACATGGTTAGCAAGGTAAGCGTGTAACATCCCAGACGTTTTGATAATAGAAAATAAATTGGAAATGAGTAAATTATTATTTGACTTATAATATAAATGGTATATGAAATATTAAGCGGGGAAAAGGAGTTTTAATGAAATTTTAAGGAAAATGGCATCAGGACCCTGACGCGTAGCGTGGATGGGACGCGTAGCGTCAGGTGCGATTTAGTGAGCTGACGCGTAGCTCCAGGCTGACGCGTAGCGCCAGCGTCGCGATCTGTTTTATAACAGGGTCATACAGAACAGAACCTGAAAACCCTCTCTTTCATTTTCTCTCTTCTCTGAGGCGATTTGGCTAGGGTTTTGAGGGAAATTTGGATTCTTGGTGGTTTTAAGCAATTTGGAACCAAGGTAAGGCATCTAGGGCCTCTAATCTTTAGTTTCTTCTCCTTCCCTTCACGAAATCCGAGTTTACATGTGATGATTGGGGTTTTGATTCTGAGTTTCAGTGGCATGTGAAGCTTGGGTAATGAGTTTGGAAGTATGAGGAAGGTAACGTATTAACTAATTTGATGTTTCGGTGACTTTAGGTGCCGGAACGAGCGTTAGGCAAGCGATCGATGAAGTGGACGTCAGAAGCGAAGAGGAACGGTGATTCCAGCGGCTGTAGGACGCTATCCACCCCTTGAGCAAACTGTCAGAGCTCGGGATAGAGGTAAGGGGGTGTTCGGGTCATAATTAATTAGAATTGATATGAGAATAGGTTATGGGAAGTTTGGGAATGTTAGTAAAAGTTATCATAAATAATATAAAGTAACTAAATATAGTAGTTGTGAATATATGAGTATGTGGAGTAAGATTAAATGGTCGAATATGAAAGGAATATGTTGATTTAATTGATTATATAATGAAATAAAGATTGGAATGATGAAAGTAAAATATATGTGTAATATTCCCACTTTGAGTGGTGTACGTATATTTGATTATGAATAAACATGCGGAGTTTTGGATTATTGATGATATATGCAATAGCATTGTATGAATGGGTTTGACAAGTCGGTCGCCCTGTATTGTGAGCACATGCCAGTTTCTGGTAGTTGCACATGTGGTTTGTTGATGATATGTTATGATTATGAGATATGATATGTGAATATGTGGTATGGGATGGCCAACGGTATGTATACCCCTCGTTTTCTGGCTCCCGTGGTCTTTGTGCCCAGTTGAGCTACCCAGTGGTCAAGTCGGACCCAGTGGTTGAGGTGGAGAGCCAAGTCGGGCTCGGTGAACCAAGTCAGGTTCACGGGATGTCAAGTCGGACTCCCAGCTGAAGGCCAGTCCTTTAGTATCCGGATACTAGGCGTCAAATTACATGAGAGTCAGTTGTGACTTATGTGAATCTTATATTGATTGATGATGGAAAATGAATTATGAAATGAAAGTGTAATGTGAATGAATGAAAGTATGGTTTGAATAAGTTAAAGATTGATATGTATGTGTGTATTTATATCGATGTGGGTAAGTGCAGGAAATCGAAAGAGATTATGTAATAACAAAGAGTAGTAGGTATTGTTAAGTTTAATATTTCGTTCTATATTAATTATGATATTCCAAACACTCACCCTTGCTGTTGTTAAATTTTAGTGACCAGTGACAGGGAGGATGCTAATGCTGCGGAGGTGCGCCAAGAGGAAGTTTGATGTCAAGGAATGGAGATGTGTATAATAAATGTAATATTTTGAGTGTATGTGTTTAAGTGTGTAATAAGTAATGTATTACTATGGTGGGTGATAGATGATAAAGTATGTGTAATGAACTTGCCATGATTATGCATGTTGTGGTTTGATGACTTATTGATGAGGATGAATTATGGCACAGAGCCATTGACATGTGTGAATGTTGAATGTGATGGGCAGGTGTTGTATTGATGCATGATTGATATGTGTGCTATGTGATTGATGCTAGGGTGATGATTGGATCGATTTAGATAAGTTATGCATATAGTTGGATATTGAATTTAAGGAACCGAATATGTAAAATTAAGATTCGGTGGGTTTGAGAAACCCCAGAATGCATCAATAGGTCCTCCATGACAATTAGGATTTAGATGCATTGGCCTTTGGTCCATTGGAATCCATTTAGGATGTTTGGTGTAAGGGTTTTGCACCTAATTGAGTTAAAATGCATTTCGCGCATAACTTGCGCATATGTTGGAATTTTGGCGAACGGATAGCGCCAACAGTTCCGAAATGGGGAAAACAGGTGGCCCGTGAAGTTTCGTGGTAATCGGATCTAAAACGGGTCAATTGGATAGATTAGAAGTTGGTAAAATGGTTTAAATGTGCAACAGCATCAGGTGCTGCCACTGTCATGCCCACGCTACGCGTGAGGCTGGCGCGTAGCGTGAGGTGCGCAGCAGAGGGCTGACGCTACGCGTGGGACTGGCGCGCAGTGTCAGGCCCCTGTTTTATATTTTTGGTTTCTTTCTAAATTAAGGGGACTCTAAGGTCTTGTCAAACTATATAATTATTATTTTGAGTATGT
This sequence comes from Clitoria ternatea, assembly GCA_037962975.1. Lineage (NCBI taxonomy): Eukaryota > Viridiplantae > Streptophyta > Magnoliopsida > Fabales > Fabaceae > Clitoria > Clitoria ternatea. The sequence continues at coordinate 98,155,498 of CM075674.1, read as the reverse complement.
TTAGTGAAAATAAATATTATTTTGAAATGAGAAATAATTAAAGTTTATTAAATACGAAAAACTTATTGTGAAAATTAATTAAATGGATATAAATAAATATAAATTGACGTAGGACGTCACAGGTGGTATCAGAGCGGTTCTTTCTAGAGCCGGGAAAATGGGCAGAGTTAAGGGATTGTTGGAGTCATATATCGGGCTGTTTTGCATTTATTACATTATACTTTTGATTGTTTACGTGCTAACAGGTTGACTTGGCATCATTCTCTTGGCACTCCGGGCAGCATCTTATTATGTGCTTATACATGAGGTAATTTTTGTACTCCCTGGTCAATTATTAGGTATTAATGGTGATGTGTTTTGGGATATTGTAGAACTAAAATATGACGGAAGGAAGTAGTTCTGGTGGTGGTGATGACTTCTTTAAGAGGTTTTCTCAAATGATGAGGAGGACTGATTATGGTCCCACCCTTGATAAATTCTTGAAGAGGAATCCACCTATTTACAAAGGAGGACATGATTATGATGGGGCGCATATGTGGCTGCGTGACATTGAGCAAACATTTGAATACTTTGAATGCTCTGAAGAACAGAAAGTACAATTTGCTACTTATCAATTGAAGGATAAGGCTCGTGTATGGTGGTCAAGGACTAGGATTCAGATGAATGCTGCGAGTGAACCATTAATGTGGATGAATTTCAAGAGGAGATTTCTTGCTAAATACTTTCCAGATAATTATAAAATCCGCAAGGAGATGGAATTCCTAAAACTTGAGCAAGGCAGGATGTCAGTGGCAGAATACACATCACAGTTCGATGAACTATGTGATTTCTATCATCCTTTCTCTCTTGAAGGAACAGAAGGCAGTAAGTGTGCAAAGTATGAATCCGGGCTAAGAATTGAACTCCGAAGTGTCATTGTTCCTATGGAGATCCGTGACAATACCACTCTGGTAAATAAGGCCAGACTTGCTGAGGAAGTGCAGTTACAGAGAGCGTCCCAGTCAAGGGACAAGAGACCATTGAAGGCTAAAGGATTCAGTTTTAAAAGGATGGGTCAGTTTTTCCATGGTGGCAAGTCTTCTGCTACATCTTCTTCTTCTTCTGGATGTGGATCTACTGGTCGTTCTGGTGGTCGTGCTTGTTATAATTGTGGTCAGGAAGGTCATTTCTCTAGACATTATCCTACAAATCAAACTGTTTGTTTCCAGTGTGGACAACCTGGACACCTAAGGCCCGACTGTCCATAGAGGCAGCAGCAGGGAGGACGTGGTAATCGGGCAAGTGCTTCTATGGGTCGTGGTGGGAATTTTCAGCGTGGAGGCCGAGGCGGCGGTAGCCGTGGAGGCCAACACCCTAGGCGATCTGATGCTCAGTCCAGTGGTACTCAGAATGTTATGGCTGGACGTGTGTTTGCTTTTGATGCTTCTGAAGTTGCAAAAGATGATAATTTGGTGCAGAGTAAGTGTCTTATCCATGACTATCTTGTAAATGTTATTTATGACTCTGGTGCAACCCACTCTTTTATTTTTGAGAGTTGTGTTCGGCGGCTTGGATTGCCGGTGGTATTAATGAAGAATGCTCTTAATGTTTCCACTCCTACTGGTTCTACATTTCAAGCAACTACTATGTGTGAGGAATTACCTGTGCAAGTAGAGGATCGATCTTTCCTAGTGAATTTAATATGTATGCCATTGAAGAATTTAGATGTTATTCTGGGTCTTGACTGGTTGTCTGTTAACCATGTTATGGTGGACTGTTACCGCAAGACTATAATTTTCTCTCAGGAATTGGACACTAAAAATGTGGTGAGTGATGTTTCTGTAATTTATGTTATTCTGTTAGCTTCAGAGGGGTGGTATAATCTTAAACCTGCCGATATTCCAGTGGTATGTGATTTCCCTGATGTATTCCCGGAAGACATTCCGAAATTGCCCCCAAACAGGGAGATTGATTTTGCTATTGATTTAGTTCCTGGGGCAGAACCTGTGTCCTGTACACCTTATAGAATGTCTTCAGTGGAGTTGGCTGAAGTAAAGAAACAAGTAAATAAGTTGTTAAACAAGGGGTTTATCCGACCGAGTGCTTCACCTTGGGGTGCTCCGGTGTTGTTGGTGAAAAAGAAGGACGGCAATATGAGAATGTGTATTGACTACCGACAATTGAATAAATTGACGGTTAAGAATAAATATCCTTTACCACGAATTGATGATTTGTTGGATCAGTTGCGAGGTGCTGTGGTGTTTTCTAAGATCGATTTGAGATCTGGATATCATCAGATTAGAGTGAAGTCGGAAGATATTCTGAAAACGGCGTTCCGGACTCGATATGGACATTTTGAATATGTTGTAATGCCTTTCGAAGTAACCAATGCTCCAGCTATCTTTATGGATTATATGAATCAGATTTTCCAACCTTACTTGGATCAATTTGTCGTGGTGTTTATTGATGACATTCTAGTATATTCAAATTCTGTTGAAGAGCATGCACAACATCTTCAAATTGTTTTACAAGTGCTACGTGAAAAGAAGTTGTATGCTAAATTGTCGAAGTGTGATTTCTGGGAAGCAAGTGTGAAATTTTTGGGGCATGTAATCTCTTGTGATGGTGTGTCTGTTGATCCATCCAAGATTGAAGCAGTTATGGCTTGGGAAAGGCCTAAATCAGTGACTGAAATTAGGAGTTTTCTTGGGTTAGCTGGCTATTATCGCCGTTTTATTGAAGGATTTTCCCGCATTGCACTACCCTTGACTCGATTGACAAGAAAGGAGAATCCCTTCGTGTGGACGGAAAAGTGTGAATTGAGTTTTCAAATGCTGAAGCGGTGTTTGACTACTACACCTGTACTTGCATTACCCGATGTAACGAAAGAATTTGTGGTATATTGTGATGCATCCAAGTTTGGCTTAGGCTGTGTGCTGATGCAGGATGACAGGGTGATTGCCTATGCTTCAAGGCAATTAAGACCGCATGAGCAGAATTATCCTACCCACAATTTAGAGCTTGCGGCAGTGGTATTTGCATTAAAAATTTGGCGTTATTATTTATATGGTTCTCGTTTTGTGGTATTTAGTGACCACAAAAGCTTGAAATACTTGTTCGATCAGAAAGAGTTAAACATGAGGCAAAGGAGATGGGTGGAATACCTAAAGGATTACGATTTTGAATTGAAGTACCATCCTGGTAAGGCGAATGTTGTGGCTGATGCCTTAAGTAGAAAAGTATTACATGCAGCTTTCTTGATGGGCAAGGAACAAGAATTGTTAGAAGACTTTCATGATATGAATATTGAGGTTGCCATTCAAGCCCCAGATCAGATGGTAATTGGAATGCTAAAAATCTCCAATGAATTCTTAGAATCCTTAGCTGTGGCTCAGGAGGATGATGAAGAGTTGCTGGAATTGCTTGACACTCAAGCAAGAGGCAAAGATATGGGATTAACTAAAGGTAAGGATGGAATTTGGCGGTTTAAAAACCGTGTAGTGGTACCCACAGAGGGTGATTTCAGACAAGCTGTATTAGCTGAAGCGCATAAAAGTTCTTTAAGTATCCATCCTGGTATCACTAAGATGTACCATGATTTAAAGAAAGAATTCTGGTGGCCGGGAATGAAGAAAGCAATAACTGAATATGTGAGATCTTGTGTGATATGTCAGAAGTGTAAAGTCGAACATCAGAGACCCCCAGGTTTACTTCAACCCCCGGAGATTCCAATATGGAAATGGGAAAGCATTACTATGGATTTAGTATCTGGGTTACCTCGTACTCGTTCTGGTTGTGATGCAATATGGGTAATTGTGGACAGGTTGACCAAGAGTGCTCACTTCTTGGCTATGAATATGAAATGGTCATTGGACCGGTTGGCTAGATTGTACATTACGGAGATTGTAAGGTTGCATGGTGTACCTGTGAGTATTATTTCGAATCGTGATCCTCGATTTACTTCCAGATTCTAGGGGAGTTTACAGCAGGAATTGGGTACTGAACTGAGGTTGAGTTCAGCTTATCATCCTCAGACAGATGGCCAGTCTGAGCGTACAATCCAGACCTTGGAAGATATGCTTAGGGCTTGTGTACTGGAGCAAGGTGGCTCATGGGAGAGATACCTGCCATTGGTGGAATTTGCTTATAATAATAGCTATCATAGTAGCATTGGGATGGCTCCTTATGAAGCTTTATATGGAAGACAGTGTCGTACGCCTTTATGTTGGAATGAAGATAGAGATGCAATCCATTTGGGACCCGAGTTAATTCAGGAAATAAATGATCAGGTGATAATGATTCGCGAAAAGATAAAAATTGCACAAGACCGTCAGAAGAGTTACTATGACAATCGTCATAGGCCACTTGAGTTCCAGGTGAGAGATTGGGTATTCCTGAAGGTTTCGCCTACCAAAGGCGTAGGTCGGATACTGAAGAGTCATAAGCTTAACCCGAGGTACATCGGACCATATCAAATTCTGGAGAGAATTGGTGATGTTGCTTACCGATTGGATTTTCCCCAATCGTTAACTAATGTTCACAATGTGTTTCATGTATCACAACTTCGAGCATACATTCCTTGTGATTCTATGATTGTACCTGAAGATTCTATTGAGCTAAAAGAAGATTTGACTATGGAAATAACACCTATTTGTATTGAAGGTTATCAAACTAAACGATTAAGAAACAAAGAAGTACTCTTGGTAAAAGTGAAGTGGCAAAATATAAATAGAGTGACGTATACATGGGAACTGGAGTCTGATATGAGGCGGTTGTATCCAAATCTTTTCTAATAAGGCACGTTGATTTCGGGGACGAAATCTCTTTTTAGGGGGAGTGGATGTAACATCCCAGATGTTTTGATAATAGAAAATAAATTGGAAATGAGTAAATTATTATTTGACTTATAATATAAATGGTATATGAAATATTAAGCGGGGAAAAGGAGTTTTAATGAAATTTTAAGGAAAATGGCATCAGGACCCTGACGCGTAGCGTGGATGGGACGCGTAGCGTCAGGTGCGATTTAGTGAGCTGACGCGTAGCTCCAGGCTGACGCGTAGCGCCAGCGTCGCGATCTGTTTTATAACAGGGTCACACAGAACATAACCTGAAAACCCTCTCTTTCATTTTCTCTCTTCTCTGAGGCGATTTGGCTAGGGTTTTGAGGGAAACTTGGATTCTTGGTGGTTTTAAGCAATTTGGAACCAAGGTAAGGCATCTAGGGCCTCTAATCTTTAGTTTCTTCTCCTTCCCTTCACGAAATCCGAGTTTGCATGTGATGATTGAGGTTTTGATTCTGAGTTTCAGTGGCTTGTGAAGCTTGGGTAATGAGTTTGGAAGTATGAGGAAGGTAACGTATTAACTAATTTGATGTTTCGGTGACCGTAGGTGCCGGAACGAGCGTTAGGCAAGCGATCGACGAAGTGGACGTTGGAAGCGAAAGAGGAACGGTGATTCCAGCGGCTGTAGGACGCTATCCACCCCTTGAGCAAACTGTCGGAGCTCGGGATAGAGGTAAGGGGGGTGTTCGGGTCATAATTAATTAGAATTGATATGAGAATAGGTTATGGGAAGTTTGGGAATGTTAGTAAAAGTTGTCATAAATAATATAAAGTAACTAAATATAGTAGTTGTGAATATATGAGTATGTGGAGTAAGATTAAATGGTCGAATATGAAAGGAATATGTTGATTTAATTGATTATATAATGAAATAAAGATTGGAATGATGAAAGTAAAAGATATGTGTAATATTCCCACTTTGAGTGGTGTACGTATATTTGATTATGAATAAACATGCGGAGTTTTGGATTATTGATGTTATATGCAATAGCATTGTATGAATGGGTTTGACAAGTCGGTCGCCCTGTATTGTGAGCACATGCCAGTTTCTGGTAGTTGCACATGTGGTTTGTTGATGATATGTTATGATTATGAGATATGATATGTGAATATGTGGTATGGGATGGCCAACGGTATGTATACCCCTCGTTTTCTGGCTCCCGTGGTCTTTGTGCCCAGTTGAGCTACCCAGTGGTCAAGTCGGACCCAGTGGTTGAGGTGGAGAGCCAAGTCGGGCTCGGTGAACCAAGTCAGGTTCACGGGATGTCAAGTCGGACTCCCAGCTGAAGGCCAGTCCTTTAGTATCCGGATACTAGGCGTCAAATTACATGAGAGTCAGTTGTGACTTATGTGAATCTTATATTGATTGATGATGGAAAATGAATTATGAAATGAAAGTGCAATGTGAATGAATGAAAGTATGGTTTGAATAAGTTAAAGATTGATATGTATGTGTGTATTTATATCGATGTGGGTAAGTGCAGGAAATCAAAAGAGATTATGTAATAACAAAGAGTAGTAGGTATTGTTAAGTTTAATATTTTGTTCTATATTAATTATGATATTCCAAACACTCACCTTTACTGTTGTTAAATTTTAGTGACCAGTGACAGGGAGGATGCTAATGCTGCGGAGGTGCGCCAAGAGGAAGTTTGATGTCAAGGAATGGAGATGTGTATAATAAATGTAATATTTTGAGTGTATGTGTTTAAGTGTGTAATAAGTAATGTATTACTATGGTGGGTGATAGATGATAAAGTATGTGTAATGAACTTGCCATGATTATGCATGTTATGGTTTGATGACTTATTGATGAGGATGAATTATGGCACGGAGCCATTGACATGTGTGAATGTTGAATGTGATGGGCAAGTGTTGTATTGATGCATGATTGATATGTGTGCTATGTGATTGATGCTAGGGTGATGATTGGATCGATTTAGATAAGTTATGCATATAGTTGGATATTGAATTTAAGGAACCGGATATGTGAAATTAAGATTCGGTGGGTTTGAGAAACCCCAGAATGCATCAATAGGTCCTCCATGACAATTAGGATTTAGATGCATTGGCCTTTGGTCCATTGGAATCCATTTAGGATGTTTGGTGTAAGGGTTTTGCACCTAATTGAGTTAAAATGCATTTCACGCATAACTTGCGCATATGTTGGAATTTTGGCGAACGGATAGCGCCAACAGTTCCAAAATGGGGAAAACAGGTGGCCCGTGAAGTTTCGTGGTAATCGGATCTAAAACGGGTCAATTGGATGGATTAGAAGTTGGTAAAATGGTTTAAATGTGCAACAGCATCAGGTGCTGCCACTGTCATGCCCACGCTATGCGTGAGGCTGGCGCGTAGCGTGAGGTGCGCAGTAGAGGACTGACGCTACGCGTGGGACTGGCGCGCAGCGTCAGGCCCCTGTTTTATATTTTTGGTTTCTTTCTAAATTAAGGGGACTCTAAGGTCTTGTCAAACTATATAATTATTATTTTGAGTATGTTTAGTGAAAATAAATATTATTTTGAAATGAGAAATAATTAAAGTTTATTAAATGCGAAAAACTTATTGTGAAAATTAATTAAATGGATATAAATAAATATAAATTGACGTAGGACGTCACAAAGCGTGTTTAGATATTTGCCACATAAAACATATAACTACAGTTGCCCCTATAACTGTGTTTGTATCTGTAAAAATATAAACAAAATTACATAGGCAATCGTGTTTAAATATTTACCTTGTAAATCATATAACCACGGTTTTCCTATAACCACGCTTGTATTTGTACAGATATAAACACGATTATAGGGACAACCATGTTTAAATATTTACCAAAATAAATAAACTCTAAATCATATAACACAGTTTCCCATATAACTATGGTTATATCATATTTTAAGCACAGTTAACTGTGTTTATATTGTTTTCCTTAAAATTTCAAAAATTTTATGTATATATTAAGTCTGTTACCTTTTAAGCGTGTTTATATTTCATGTTTATATCTACATTTTACACTAATGATTGTTATCACTACTATCGGGATAATCGTTGTTGCCACCTCCACCACCATCACCATTCACATTATTGTAAAAGATTTATTATTACTATTAATATTATTATATTATTATTATTGTTATTTAAGTGAATTTGATTATAATTATGAAAATTTTAACAATATTTTTAAAATTAAAAATTATAACATAAAATTAAAAATCAAAAATAAATTTTATTTTTTTAAAATTTTAAAACTAAAAATTAAAAATGACCCTTCACACAATTGAAATACATGTTACGATGTTTCTCCAGGGTTGCCAAAATCACTCACTGACCCGTACTCGGTCCATATTCTAAACCAACCAGTAACTAACATCCCCCATTCCCCCTTGAATTTCAAAATGTTGGATGAATTTCAAAAACTATTAAATATAATTGTGTTGATTATATAAAAATAAATTCCGTTAACCCATGACTTTAAGTTACTAATTAAACTTTAAATATAACTTTTTTAGAAAAAAATGCTGGGGTGAGATGTATTGAAAATTATGAAAATAAGTGTAATTTTATAGTAAACTTTCACACAAAGAGAAATCAGTCTTAATTTTTTAATATTGTCCGATACTCATTGACATCAAGTGTATTATAGCGACTGTTTTTCTAAGTATTTATTTTTTCAATTTCGGGAAAAGTATTTATTTGTATGTTTAGGTGTTTTTTTAAAAATAGATTATAATTTATTAGATGATTTTTTGTAAAGGAAAATGATTATAATTAGTATTTAAATTTTTTTAAAATTCTTATTATAAAAAATAGTACTTGTTTCTACTATGCACTTACTTATTTTTTCTATTTTACCTTTTATATATTCTCAATTTCATAATTCTATATCTATTTTAGTAATTCTAAACTTAAAAAGTATTATTTTAATACAATTTAAAAACAAATTATCTAAATAATTTATTTTTTATAACCATGTCTAAATATCAAAATAGATTCTAACATAATCTTGAATAAATACTTATAAAAAAAAGTATTCTTTATATGTTTATCAAACACATTCTAATTTTCATAAGAGATGACATTGTATTTATATATTTTCATGAAGAGCTTTCCTGTTTTTGAAATTGCCTCCTGAAAAGCAATGCAAATCCCAAATAGAAAATCTTCATAAAACAATGTTGAATGGGGTATAAGTGTTTTTCCATATGCATTTAGAGAAGAAATGCAAGGAAATAAGACAGAAAGCAAGAAGCAAGGCTCTTGTTTTCAGGAAATTAAAAGTATATTTGTCTCAAACTGATGTTCTGTTATGACTTATGAGGTTAAACTGTTATAGACATCTGTTGAAGTAATCGGAAAATATTTATCATTGTTCATATCTATTTTAGAAAATACATAATATAACTGTTATAAGAAGATTGTTACATAACAAACATATATCACATGAACATAGTACTGGTTGGTTTTAAACAACGTGTTCACCAAAAGTCTTCTCATAAAAGAGGGTCATGGCCTGATTGACAGCTAAGTTGTGTTTGTTAACTTGTACACATTGTTTTATGAAGTCAAATGAATAAGCCAGAAAGAATAGATTAACCACTTTTCAAAATATGACAGCGCTAATCAAATATTTACACACTTCAGTTTTTGTCCAATATTGCCTAATACTGTACTGTGGTCCTCACATGGCATTTGTTGTATCTCATCTAGTTTTCATTCATTTTCTTCTGGTTATTTGTCAACTCATGAAATTAATAATAACCAAAACCTCCATGATTTGGTAAGACTAAGTATGCAAATTTCAAAGGTGATGGCCATCATTTTACAATCAATTTGATCTTTGTGTACGGGATTGCAGAGATACATCAAAGTCGAATACCACTAAAATAGACAAACAGATAATAAACCAACACATCTTTCGTAGCTGCTGCTTTTGGAATACTCTCTACGAAACACAAACACTTCGAAACTTACAATGAATATGTATATTCAACTCTTTTTCCAGATTTGCTTTCATAACAACAAAAATAATTTGGAAGGAAAAAAAAAGCACGTAGCAGAAAAAGCCAATTGTAGCATCTTTCTAATAACACTTCAATTAAAATTCTTTGGCTTATAACCATATAAATTTAATAGTGGGATATCTTAAATTTAGATATTATTAATTATATTCTTAATTGATGTGATACTTATTTTAACATATTTTATTTTAATTAACACACCTAGAACTAAACATTTAATGTATGAAGTTTTGTGGGATTAGACATATGTGGTGGCGTAACAGTCAAATTAGTTAAACTCTAATATTATATCCCTTGTCCTACCATATTTAGAATGTTTGAGTGTATTAACTAATCAGAGTTAGTTAAGTTAGTTAGAAGTCATAATTAATCAGTTAGTGTTTTTGTTATTCTTTTCCCATGTATTAAGTTTTGTTCTTTCCTTTTCCTTCTCACTTGGTTGAAATCTCTTCTTCATGTACAAATGCATTGTTCACATCGTATCAGTTGATCTCATTCTCCTATGCGAGCTTTGTGTTTGTGCTTCGTTCTCGAGCTTGTCTTCGTCGTGTGCAATCATGGCAAATTCCACAATGGATCTATCGAGCTCTTTCTTCATGCCTATGAATGAAAATTTAAGCGTTAGCATTGTTTCTGTTCCACTCAATGGTAAAAATTACTATTCATGGTCATGATCTATGACCATGGCTCTCCAATCTAAGAACAAGATTAGATTCATTAATGGTGACATTACAAAACCTAGCTCTGATGATCCTATTTTCTTTGCTTGGGGTCATTGTAACACCATGATTTTGTTATGACTTCATCATAAAGTTAATTAAGCTATTCTACAAAGCATCATATGGATTGAAAGTGCTCATGAAGTTTGGACTGACCTTAAAGAAAATATTATCAGGGTAAGATTTTGTGTATTTCTTATATTAAAAAAGAATTATACTTTTTTCATCAAGATGATTTGTCAATTACTTCATATTTAACTCACCTCAAATCCCAATGGCAAGAATTGGATAACTTTTTCCCTATTCCATTATAGGTTTGCCCTGGAAAATGTTCTTGTACTCTTATTCCTACCACCAAGAACTGTATGGAGAATGTTTATGTTATTTGATTCTTCAAAGGGTTAAATGAGGAATATTCTCATGTTCGGTCTCAAATCATTCCCATGAAACCCTTGCTTGCTATTGATAAGATTTCTATCTTGGTTACTCAGCAAAAAAGACAATTTTAAGGTTTTATAGATAAAGCAAAAATCATTGCCAATATCATTGATAACAATCATAATGATAGAAACCTTGGCAAAGGTAGAGGTGGTCAAATCTGTTAGAACCAAGTCTGGTTTGCAAAGGATTTTAAAATTATTGGTTATTATTTACTAGACCCCAAGATTTGTTAATAACACCTATCAATGCATTTAATTAAATAAAGTATGTTTATGTGTTATCTAACTTGTTCAATTAAGTGTTTCAGGTTACAAATCTGTGATGCATAGGTTATAAATGAAAGGGGGGAGTCCACCAATAAAAAGTCTGCCTTGAGCTATGCAAGTTATTTCAGAACAAGTCTGCGTGGGATATAAAAACAGTTTGCAAACAAGTTCGTCCTAAGAAGAGTCTGATACTAAATCAACGCTCAAGAAGAGTTTGTTTCAAGTGTACTCATCCAAACTTTTAAACAGCTAAGTTATATGCAATCATTCTCAGAACTCAGCACGTGTATTTGCTTCAACATCAGACCCCAGACTTTTGAACATTAAGAACATTACTCTGAATCTTGCATATAAAAAAATCAAGGATATTTTTGAAGATGCCCAAAACTAAATTTTGATGAAGAGAAATACGCTTATCACTAAAAGAGGAAATAAGACAAACTAATGCAAGAACCAACGATGACATGGACAAGAAATCGAGGAAGTTACTCTGCGTAAATTAGAAAGCTGACAAAGATCAGTACATGCGTCAGAAAGCAATCAGAAGGTCAACCATGCCATTTCTGCACAAGTTCATAATTGAAGAAATGATACAAAAGGACTTTCATCATGTTTCAATCGAGGAACTCCATTTCAATGCAAGTTCTCAAGATCCTTGATTCAGACCTTTTGTCCTATTCTCAGCTTCAAGGTCAGCGAGCTTCAACGGATTAACAACGGTCATCTTCCTTGACCTATAAATATGAAGAAAATCTAGACTTTGAAGAAGTTCACAATTTTTTGAAAAATCAGAAACGTGAAAGCTTCAATCTATACTTACAAGCTCTCTGCTTAAGCTTTCTTCTCAAAGCAAAGATTTTCCTTGTATCTTTGCTTCTTGCAGACTTAGTCTTTGTCTTTCATACTTAGTGTATCTATTCTTTATCTTGTATCATCTTGTACACTAAGTTCTCTAAAACACAAATACACTCTCAAATTTCTATCTATGTCAAGTCTGGTGTGTTGTCAGTCTTAGTTTGTGTGGGAAACATTGTTTGGCCTGAAAAGACTTTCAAAAGAATACTTGGGTATTGAGTTAGAAATGGCTTGTTGAAAGAATACTTGGGTTTAAGCCAGGAGCGGATGGAGTCAACAATACTTATGGCACGGGTTACACTGTGTTTTTAAAAAGACGTTTTTACAATAGTGAAAATCCTTCAAGTCTAAAGGTACTAGACGTAGCTTCTACGTTAGAAGTGAACCAATATAAATCCGCTGTGTGTTATCTCTTTTTACCTTATCTTTTAAAGTCTAGTCAAAAGTCTACTACATTTTCACGTTAGAAAAGTTTAAGTTTCGTGCGAAAAGAGTTTCAGACTTATTTAACCCCCTTCTAAGTCTGACTTTAAACTATCAAAATCTTCTTTGAAGGAAGACATTCTAGTGGTCGGGTCAATCTCTCAAGGTCTCTTATGTCATAAGATAGGTCACACTATAGATGTTTGCTACAAAAAGCATGGTTACCCTTCACATTATCAAAGGGATAAACATTTCTCACAATATGGTTGTTGTTAGTGATAATCAACCATAAAATCTAATATCATATGTTCTTATAATGATTCTAGAATCAATTTCATTCATGAGAAAAGACATGCAATTCTAGCAATGCTTGATCAATATCCAAAGCCAACTCATTATACCAATTACTAGGCGACTATGTCTAAGCATGTTGATTCAACAATATTATCTGTAATAATTAATTCTGTTAAGATTAGCACTTGGATTTTTGACACAAGGGCCACAGGTCATGTGTGCCACACATTAGCATATTTTCAAACCTTCATGCAAATAAGGCTTTTTCATGATAGACTTCTTGATGGCAGCACCATTATCACATCTATCTTTGGAATTGTTTCCTTTTCTATTGATTTCCAATTGATAGATGTCCTTCATATTCCATAATTTCATTTCAACCCTATTTCAGTATCTAAGTTAACCTTGTTTGTCCTATGCAAGGTTATCTTTGTTAGGGAATCCCTCAGGGTCGAGAGGGTCAGGCAGCTGAAACACAAAGGATTCCCAAAAAGGATTACAAAAACAGATGTCTCAAGGCATTATGTATAATTAAAATTTTGATTTAGGACAAAGGATTCCCAAAAAGGATTGTAAAAACAGATGTCTCAAGGCATTATGCATAATTAAAATTTCGATTTAGGGTTTACCTCTTGTAGACGCAAAGTGAGTTCCTCGATCGAAGCAATCGTAGTTTCGCCCTTAAGAGTCGACACGAGCACTCCCACCAGAAACTGAAATTCCAAATGCTAGTACGGAATTCAGAGAGTAATCTAAATTCTGAGCAGCAGCCTATGAGCATTTCATGCTCTATATATAAGCTTAAGTCTTAACTTGATGAGCTCTTATTAAACATTGGGCTACTGACTCATTCTAAATAAGTTAGGCTGAATAGTTTTATTTTTAGTCCAACTAAAATAAAAATATTCCCTGGTGGGCTTACTCTATGTATGTGACCTTATAGGTAAAATATTCGGTTATATTAATAATAAACTATTTTATTATTAATATAAAATAAGAGCGGTATCTAGCAATACATCATTATGTCTGAATATTATTTATCATCGACGTGACCTATAAGTGATAATTATTTTATATATTTATTCATTTTGTCACAATATCTAATTGGGCCCAAGGCATAGTCATTGTCATCCTTGTATGACCCAATTTATTTTACTTGATACCAGAGTAGAATTTACAGAATAAGTATCTAATATTTATTCATCCTAGCATGGTCATGCATTTTGTTAGTCTCACTCCATCAAGTGACCCATAGATATCACTCATGTCACACAGGAGAGACAAATCTCATCTACATCACTCACACCCCTCTGCATAATTTGTCCATTGCCTAATCACAATCTTTATGGTCATCTTATTATAAATGACGTTTGATTGTATTAAAACAATAAACTCCTTATGTAGGAATTGTAGTGACTTCAGGTGGAAGAACTATATATCATTATCACATTGAGAACCGTTTATGACACTCATGTAACGATCCATGCAACGTTCTCACGATGGGTCTGTCCAATACAACATTACTCTTAATATGTACCCGTGTGAAAACTTGATATCATAATATCCATGATTTATGAGATCAAATCATCAGTACATTCACACACTAGTCTTAATGTATTTATATGTCCCCATGTAAATACTTGATTAGGGATGTTTTAGAATCATTCTCATATGACCTATTATTCCAGGATAAATAGTTTTAAAACAATCTTAAAACTGAAAGTACTAATTTTATTGATAAGTTAAAATTGATACATTAATAACTCGTAGTGCATACACCAACAATCTTTACTAGTGCATACACCAACAATTCTCATATGACCTATTAATGTAGTTTTCGCTACAGGCTATAGGTATGTTCTTACCATAGTTGATGATAAACCCATATATACTTGGCTTTATTTTATGAAAGCAAAGAGTGAAACAGGTAATCATGTAAAAGACTTCATCACTTTTGTTGAAGTTTGGTTCAAGCAAAATAATAACCTTGAGTTTACCATGGTTGAGTTTTATAAGCAAAAAGGCATTATTCATCAAACTAGCTATGTAGCCACATCATAAAAAAATGGGGAAGTAAAGAGAAAACACCAATATTTTCTCTCCACTATAAGAGCCCTTATTTTTCAGTTGAATGTTCCAACCTATTTTTGGAATTTTGCTATTGCACAATGTTGTGCATATCATCAATAAGCTACCTAGCTTCTGTTTAGACAATTTGTCTCTTCATCACATTCTGTTTACGCAACCTCCTGAACTTAATTATTTTAGAGTTTATGATTGCCTTACCTATGTCGCCACCCTTCATGCCAACAAAAAAAACTTTATGCCATATTTAGAAAATGTTTCGTTCTTAGGACACCAACATGGTACAAAAGGATATCTTTTCTTTTATGTCAATAACAAGGAACTTTGTATTTCTAGAGATGTTGATTTACATGAGCATCAGTTTCCTTTATGTACCGAACTAGCACTCGTTCTATTCAATCTCCTATAGCCCTTTTCTAGCCATTTCTAGATTTTTTTATTCAAATTTATCATGCCAACACTCAATCCTGACCCACTTATACAAGCACATCCCTAAGTTGATCCTCCTAGAAGATTAACTAGAAAGAAGAACATTGATAGCTACCTCACAAAATATCATTGTCACCATGGTTGTCAATCTCGCGAGATAACTCGTACGCTTGTGTGAGTTTACGAGTCTACTAGCTCAAACTAATTAACTCGTGTGAAACTCACACTTGATCAAACTCATCTAGATTCATTTAAACTTGTGTAACATCCTAAATTTAATTATTGGGTAATTTTAATTCGCCAAATAATTAAATGGAATGTGTTAATTTATTCCCAGGCGATTAAGATAATTTTTAAAATTTACTGGGGTAAATTTCGGGTAACTAGGGTAACTGTTAGTTACCCGGTTGATTTTAAAAATTAGCTAAATGCATAAAATTACAATTTTGCCCTTAATGTCAAATATCCAAAATTCAATTATTCTCTCTATTCACTTTCCAATCTCACGAGTTTTGCATGCTGAAGGGAAAATATTGGTTCCATTTTCATTTCCTCTTCAGCTTCCGCAACACCATCACTTCATCCCCCTTTCTTTTTCTAAATTCCTTCAAGTAAAGACTAAGTTGCCTCCATCTTCTTTTTCTTCACTCACACGGTTGCCATGGGTTCATGTGGGAAGCTCTAATTTCTAGATTTTACAAGAGGTAAGCTTTGAAACCCCTCTTAGCCATTGAGTGATTCTTGAACCTATTTCTTAATTCTTTTAATTTTGTGCATTTTAAGGTTGTTCGGAGTGGTTTGGAGCTATTTTCTTAGTTAGGACAATGTTGGGTTTAGAAGAATCCTTGATTTCCCTTTGTTTTGATAAGCTCTTATGATACTCGTTGCTTTTTTGTTTTCAATTCCGTGAGATTTAAGTGTTAACTACATTAATTGTAATTTAGGAACCATTTCGGTGTGTTTTTGGAGCTTGGGCAGCTTCGGTATCGTTGGGGTTTTCCATTTCTTCCATTCCAGAACCGTTATGGAGCTCGGGTGTTGTTAGGAGCAAGTATTGGAAGTTGTTGGCGTTGATCGGTAAGTTAGAATTTACCGAATACCATATAAATTGGTGATTTTAGCTTTCGAATACAATTGTGATAGTGTTTGGGTTGTTAAAAGTAAATATTCATAGTTTTAAGAATTTTTGAGTTTACGAGTTAACGACTGAAGGCGTGTGGGATAGCTTTCCTGGCTTCTGGAATCGTCAATTCTAGGTAGGGGGAGTATTATATATCTTAAATGCATGAGTTAGGAATGAATTAGGGGATAGTTTGATGTGTAATTGTATTGATATGTTTGATTATTTGGTAATGATACGTGTGAAATTATATGGTTATCTCATATTGTATTGATCTTGTGTGAGATACGTGATGAAATGTAGTGATGATGATTTGTCTGTAAATTCATTCTTATGTGCGATTGATAATTATGATATGTTGAAGTTAACAAATGAATTAGTTTGTTTGCTATGCATTGGTTGAATTAAGATAATGTGATGTGACATGTATTTGATGTTAGAGGCAAGTTAGAGTAGCTTAATTGATTTTGAGAATGGAATATAATTGACGTTTGTGCATAGCATGTGCATTTGAGAGCTTACAGGACTGCAGAGGGCCTATAATGCTGGCCTAAATGGAAGGGCTTAGACCCTGTGGTGGTTTCTTATGATTCTATAGAAGACCTTAGGTGGGACTCAAGGCAAGCCTTTTGAGTGGGACTTGAGGCTAGCCCGCAACACTATTGTTGTCGTTGTGAGCGACTGTGTTGCATGAGTAGGCAAGCGGTTTGGTACTTGTAAAACGGCTGGCTAGGAGCTGAGATATATTGTTGTATTTGATATCTCATTGTTAGAATGGATCCGCATGCATTACACAGCTACGAGGCAGCTACTGTGACATCAATGAGCTGTGGGACAGCCATTGATGGATACTGGAAGCTGCAAGGAAACCATTATAATCATTAAATGTTCTGGGACAGCTATTGAGGATGATTGTGATTGTATGATATTATATAAAATTATGAATGTGTTTGTGATATTGAATTAAATGGCAATGATTATATGATGAATCAGATTGTTTACATATGTGAGGAATGTTGAATTCGATTCCATATTTTTCATTTAATATATATATATATACTCACCCTTGCCACCTATTATTTTTGTAGTGAACCTAGATCGCGAGAACGATTATTAATAGCTTGTGAAGCTTGTGATGGTTAAATCTTCGGATGGACTCATTTGTGTATGTATATGTGTATATGATCCATGTATAGCTTATGTGTCTAAGCCTTGGCCGGCTCATTTTGGATACTCATATTTTGTATCATGGTATAAGGTGTACATATATATAGTTTGAAATATAATGATCAATTTAACTATAATGATAATGACGGTATGCAATGATGTTTAGGATTGGTGAACCATAGAGAGTTCCAATATGATGATATTGATGAATGTTATGCCCAGAAACTGTGTATAATGCACATTATAGTTGAATGAACATGATGGGCAGGGAACTATAACCATTACGTTGCATCTGAAGTATTAAGTTTCATGGAATTGGGTTAATGCCATTGAGAATGGTAAATGTGATGTTATTTTAGTGAAATCATACATAATTAGGAACCGAAAAGCCAAAATACGTTTGGTGAGGTTCAGATACTTCCAGATGGTTCCAATAGGTCATATTTATGATTTAGAACTTGTGTCAATTGGAATAGACCAATTCCATTGAGAATTAAAGTTTATGTTGCATGTTAAAGTCTTGAAACGGTTAAATTGTATTTTTATGCATATCTTGGCAATACATGAAAATTTTGGCAAATGGACTGTGCCAATGATGGGGAAAACATAGTGCCCATGAAGTTTTGTAGTGATCAAAGTTGAAACGGATAAAATAGGTATATCGGAAGTTGGTTTTGAGGTTTAGGTGCTGATATTTTTTATTAAGCGAGTCAATTCTCGCTTGAGCGAGCCTCTATGATTTTGGAGGTGTTTTCTGGACAAATCTCACTCAAGCGAGGATAATTTTGCTCAAGCAAGTGTCAAATGGTTAGATTCTGTCAAATTTTTGCTCAAGTGAAATTTCACTTGAGCGAGCCTTAGAAGTGTTGTTTCTGCCGAATTCTCGCTTAAGCGAGACCTTGAGCAAAATCTCTCTAAAGCGAGCTAACTTTCACTCAAGCAAGTCAATTCTCGTTTGAGCGAGCCTCTATGATTTTGGGGTTGTTTTCTGGACAAATCTCGCTCAAGCGAGGATAATTTTGCTCAAGCAAGTGTCAAATGGTTAGATTATACCAAATTTTTGGTCAAGCGAAATTTCACTTGAGTGAGCCTTACAAGTGTTATTTCTGCCGAATTCTTGCTCAAGCGAGAGCTTGAGCGAAATCTATCTTAGGCGAGCTAATTTTCGCTCAAGCTAGATTTGATTCAGTTTTTTCTTCCTTCACAAAAGTTATAGATAATTTTGTCACAGTCGTTTTTCCACCGGAATCCCGTCAATCGGAAGTTGGTAGCCCGAGTTATGCCCAAAATACTATAGGGTGTTCAAGCTAAAAATTTCAACTCGGTTGGTTCTACAATTTCATGAATTTGGAAGTCTTAGGGGCATAATTAACTCTCGACTTCTTCATAACAATTGTAGATATTTATATTACGGAGGTGTACTAATTGGATTCATCTTAATTGTAGTTGTATAGCTCTGATCTGACACTAATTACTAGGCAATGCGTAGGGAACCAGCGTGCTGAAAATTTTCTTTGAGTAATTTTGGAACTCCCAAACCTAAGATATGTTATTAGGAACTCATACAGTCATGGGGGCCATCCTAGGATGGATATGAAAAGTTTGAAAAAAATTTCCCATGTGTTTTTATTAATTTGTGTGACAACTTGTGTGGACTCGTGTCATCTCACGAGTTAAGCCACAAGTTTGATTTAGAAAGAAAAATCATTTTACCCCTAAAATAACATTGTTTTGAATGTTTAATCAAAATTTAAGATTACAAAATCCTAAACAAGTCTTTTTCTCTTTGAAACCTCATTGTCTTTTTCTTCCTAGTTTCTTCGTCCTCCAAAACATCGATTATGGATTCTGTTGTATGGTAGTCAAGAGTTAACTATGATATACTACAATAAAATTAGTAATTCAACTAAAGTCTTTTACTTTTAGGTCATATGAAATGTAGTCATAGAGTTATAGTCAAATAATACATTAATAAAAATATGAAATACATTTTATGTTGTTCACTTGGTTAGTATTCATTTTATTGTAATTTAGCATTTAACCACTAAAGTCTGAATGCAAAGATATACAAGTGTTTTATGACAATTTATTTAGTAGTTAGCCACTAAAATTGTTCTTTTAATGTTTTATAATAATTTATTTAACTAAAGACATAGGTTTTATTATTTTAATAAGATATAAACTCTTATAAGTCTACAAATTAACTCACAAGATGAGTACGAGACCCAAACGAGTCTATGTAGACTCTTGAGTCTAACAATCTTTTATTCCTTCACCAAAAACCAACACCAAATATCCCATATCCAATTACTTGTCTTATGATAACTTGTCTTAACCTTATAAACATTTTACCCTAAACATAGCCATCTTTGCTAAACCAAACATATATAAACAAGCTGTAAAATATCTATGCTAGAAAGATGTCATTATTAATGAATTTCATGCCTTAAACAAAAACAAAACATGGATCTTTACCCTTTTACCTCTTAGAAAACAACCTATAAGCTATAAATAGATTTTCAAAACTAAGTATCATGCCAATGGAAATGTGAAAAGGCATAAAGCCAAACTTGTGGCAAGAGGTTTCACTTAAGTATAAGGCCTAGACTATTTAGAAATAGACCAGTAGCTAACATGACAACCATTAGACTTCTTTTTTGCTTGGCAGCTACAAAATAGTGGCATTTAAAACAACTAGATGTCAACACTGCTTTTCTACATGGAGACTTAGATGAGAAAGTTTATATGCAACCCCTTCCTAGCTTGAAAGTTCAATCCCCAAATCATGTTTAAAAACTTCAAAAGTCTTTGTGTGGTCTCAAACAAGCCAACAAGAACTAGAGTGCTAAGCTTAGCCAGCTTCTTCTCAAACCAAGATTCATCCAATCAAAATCTAATTACTCCTTATTTACCAAGACCATTGATAAAGGATTCACAGCAATACTGATTTATGTTGATGACCTTCTTCTCACAAGATCTTATATTTCTCAGATAAATCATGTCAAGCATCTCCTTGACACTCACTTTGGGATCAAAGACTTAGGAGACCTAAAGTACTTCATTGGTCTTGAAGTAGTTAGGTTCAACAAAGGCATCACCATCTTCTAAAGAAAATATGCTTTGGACCTTCTTGAATAGACAAGACTATTAGCTGCAAAACCCTATAACACTCATAAGGAACATACATTTAACCCTTACAAAAGTGTTGGCATATTTCTTCCTAATGTCTCGATTTATATAAGAGTAATTGACAAGCTTATCTACCTTACACACACCAAGCTGACATAACCTTTGAGTGAATTCTTGTAGCTAGTTCTTAGATAGTCCAACTAGTGAACATTATCAAGCTGCCCTTCGAGTTCTTAAATACAAAAAGAAATCACTTTTCTCTGCCAACAATCCCATGCTCAAAGGCTTCATTGATTCTGATTGAGCATCATTTCCTAACAAAGAAAATTTGTTGGAGACTTAATATTTTTTCCTAAAAACTCATTGATATCATGAAAATGTAAGGAACAAAACATTGTGACAAAATCCTTAATTAAAGCTGAGTATAGAGCAATGGTTTTAGCCTCTTGAGGCACAATAGTTACTACAACTCCTTTATGATTTTTACATTCTTATCCATGAGTCCAAACTTGTGATCCTCTATTGTGACAATAAATCTACAATACACATTGCTTCAAATCCCATTTTCCATGACAGAACCAAACACATAGAGATCGATTGTCATACTAGGGATATGGTTCAATCAAATGTTCTTTATCTCATATTTATGTCAAATGCAAATCAAGTTGCAAACATCTTGACAAAACCTCTATTCATTCTAGATTTAGAATGTTTGATATTTACATTTCAACTTGAAGGGGGTGTTAGAGTGTATTAACTTTGTTAACCAAAATTAGTTAAGTTAGTTAGAGGTTAATTTGTCTAATGTTCGATATTTTCCCTGCTATATAAGCAATGAATGAAACACTATTTCCGTAATTATCCTCTCTTCTTCATGTACAAATGCACTGTTCACACATAACCCTGTCCCTTGGAAAAGTATTATTGATATGACATTGACATTTATGACGATGCTTGCTTAATTTTAAGCATCCGATCATGCATTCTAGGGCCTACATATCCGTTGCAATAACTCCGAGATCTTAAGCATCCGTGATGAGCTGCAACACAAATTAAGACTCTAATTGCCATTGTATGTTTCTTGTAATTTTCATAGTTATTGTAGTCAAGTTAAAGAATTCAAAATGCATGTTCTACTTAAATGCAGTATAACATGGAAAAAAGATACTATGCGATAGCTTAACACAATTATTTTTAGTTATTGCAATGTTGTCTTCATGGCATTAAGCTTTTTTTTGCTTTGAAAAAGATGTTTAACATTTGTCACGTGCTAGTTCATGGGTTGTTTTAGGGCTGTCACCTAAATTTCGGACCACCACTTACTAACTAGTTTTAATTGAATAATGAATTATTTGAAAATGTACTTAATATTTTAAAAGGGTTAAATTTGTTTGGTCTCAATATTTTATTTTCACCATTTTTTATCTTAAAACTCAACAAATTTCTTTAAGACTTCTTAGAATATAATGCACTTTCAATGTGCAATTTTGTTCCTCCAGGTAACAAAATACTGGCTCTACCGGAGCCTTCAATTATATTTATACTACCAGATATAGTATTAACATTGGCTTCTTGTTTTACTATATGGTAAAAATATTTCTCATTCTTGAGAATGGTATGAGTTGTTGCACTGTCTGCGAGACATATATCTTCATCATTTACATGAGTATTTATTCTTCAAATAATAAATAAAAAAAGTGAAAATATAATTAACAACAATAAATATTTTAACATAAAATTTTATTGATAATGACTAAATTTATAACAAAATACATTAAATGAAACATAAAACTATTTATTTAGGGGCACTCCCTTCTCCAACCGAGTGGTCAATTTCTTTTTCAGGAAGAGTAAGAAAATCATCAACACTAAAATCAGAGAAATCATCATCTATACCAGTAAAATTTGTCTCTATTATTTTCCCTTTATTTTTAAAGGATTTTTGGTATAGATCTACGAGATGCTTTGGTGTGCGACAAACTCGAGACCAGTGTCCCTTGCTACCACAACGATAACAGATATTTTTAGTTTGTTCGCTATTTTGAGCATCTATCCCTTTTTCATATGTTCTTTATTTTTCCATATGAATGATGATCTCTTATCATTTCGACCATGACTACGGCCATAACCATATCCATGACCAATACCATGTCCCCGAGCATTACCTCGTCCACGACCACGGCTACGGCCACGACCACGACCATGAATATTATGATCGTGTGTTGCTACATTCACTTTTGGGAATAGAGTAGTTCCAGTTGGACGAGATTCATGATTTTGCATAAGCAATTCATTATTTTACTCAGCCACAAGGAGACAAGTAATTAATTCAGAATATTTTTTAAAGCCCTTTTGGTGATATTGCTGCTGCAGGAGCATACTGAATGCATGAAAAGTGGAGAATATTTTCTCTAACATATCACTTTCAGTGATCTTTTCTCCACATAACTCCAATTTTGAAGTAATTCTAAATAGCGCAGAATTATATTCATTTACAGTTTTAAAATCTTGAAAGCGCAAATGCATCCATTTATAACGAGCTTTTGAAAGAATTATATCCTTTTGATGGTCGTTTCTCTCTTTTAGATTATTCCATAGAACAAGAGGGTCTTTAACTGTTAAGTATTCATTTTTTAACCCTTCATGGATATGGTGGCGTAAAAATATCATGGCTTTAGCTTTATTTTGATTAGATGCATTATTTCCATTTTTCATCGTGTCTCCAAGTGTCCATGATAGATAGTTTTTTCCAGATATGTCAAGAGCCGCGAACTCAATATTGGTAATATTTGTCATAGTTATATCTATACAAGAGATTACAAATAAGTTAGATAATACTTAATAAAATGAATATATTAATTATAATTATCGTTATAATAATGGTAACAATAGTATTAAAGCAAGTTAACAATGACTATATATTATTCTTATTTTATTTAATTATAAGAGTAATATATATATATATATTTATTATATATATATTTGTATTAAAAAAATAGATAAAGTAACTTATAAATGAATTTAAATAAAATTTAACATAAATGATTCATCAATGAAATTTTAAAATTTTCATAAAAAATCATTTAAATAATATAAAATGTCCCGCCTAAATCAACGCACTAGCAAATAATACTAGCAATATGAAATGATGCAAATAATGTAATAGGTATTCACATAGGTATATAAAATAAAAGAACACTAGTAATATACACTAGCAATATAAAATGATAGCACTAGGAAAAGGAATGAAAAGGTAATTAACTTGTTGACATTATATCAGTAGGTACCAATGCTGGCTATTCAGGTGAATTAAAATATAAACCTTGCTCATGGATTTTATATTTTGTAGGTTGTCTTTTATAGGAAATAATACATGCAACAATAGAAAGGTAATATAAAATAGTAATATAAAAGTAACAATGTAAAATAAATAGCAAATAATTCCAGTAATGGAAAAGTAATTAAATGTATGATTTATTTTATTTATTAAAGAATAATATTGTTAGTTTTTTATTAAAAAAATAAATTATAAAATTTCACATAAATAATCTAATAATAAAAATTTAAAATTTTTATAAGATATCAATCAAATATTAATGGCCTAGTGGTAAAGTGATAACTTATCATGTCATGAGTGTCAAGTTCAAATCCTTGTTAATGTTATATTATTTATTGACTCATTTATTTATATAAAATATATTATATTAATTATAGATATTAATTATAAATAAGATAACAGTGTATTACAGCACATGAAGTTAATTATGGAAATAATGCTTACTTTAATATTAATAAAATGCAACATTAGCTAAAAGGCAACAAGGCAACATTGAAAATAATTGAAGTTATAAATAATCAAAAGCTACATATAAAATAATCATAGCAATTGAAGTTATAGTGAAAACAAGCAATGGATCAGCATATAGTGGAAAACATGCATAGAGGTAATGGATTATAGTGAAAACAGACTATATAAAATAATTAAGAATTTAATTTAATTTAATTTAATTTTTTTTAGATTGTTATAATTCTTCATGAACTATCAATAAATATTTTTAAGAATTCTTCAGGAATTCTTTTAAATCCCATAGGGATGTTCGAAATATAAGTTCTTCAGGAACTTATTAATATTTTATACATCCTGCTGGGATGTATGGAATATAAGTTCTTCGGGAACTTATTATAATATATATATATATATACATATAATATAAATTGAAATGAAATTATGAAAAGAAATTAAAGTTCTATGTTACCTTAGATCTTAGTTGGTCAGAACCTCGTGCTGATAACGTGCTATGAAATAAGCTAGAAATTATGAAGGAAGAAGAATTATGGAGGAAGAGAAATTTGAAGAGAGAAATGAGAGAATATAAATGAAGTTGTGTGTGTATTCTTGAGTGAGGTTTTAAGTCCTATTTATAGGACAAAGGGGGAGGGGACATCCACCAATAATATATTCATAATATTCCCCCTTACAATTGGTTCATGGTAAAGAACCAAATATTTCCCATCTAAGAATTTTTGGAAGTGCGGTATATATTCCTATCTCTCCTCCACAATGCACTAAGATGAGACCTCAAAGAAGGTTGGGAATATATGTTGGATATGAAAGTCCATCCATAATAAAATATCTTGAACCTTTAACAGGTGATTTATTTACAGCTTGTTTTGCTGATTGTCATTTTGATGAATCTGTTTTCCCACCATTAGGGGGAGAAAATAAACAGTTGGATAAAAGGATTAGCTGAAATGAGATATCTCTATCACATCTTGATCCTCGAACTAAGCAATCTGAACTAGAAGTTCAGAAAATAATTAGTTTGCAAAATTTAGCAAACCAATTACCTAATGCATTTGCTGATCCAAAAAGAGTGACTAAGTCACACATACCAGCTATTAATACTCCAATAAAGATTTATATCCCTGAAGGACAATCTAAATTTGCAAATGAGTCTGAAGCCAAAATAAAACGTGACAGACCTGTTGGTTCTAAAGATAAAAATCCTCGAAAAAGAAAAGTAAATAAAGAGGATGGTCGAATCGAGGATATAAAGACTCCAGTAGAGTCTCCTGACATAATCAAGGTTTTAAATCTGGAAGAAACCAAGGTACCTGAAATTGATAAGAATAAAGAGATCTCTATAAATTATGTCATGGATGGAATACAATGGAATCGACATGAAGTCGATATTGATGAAATTTTTACATTCAAAGTAGCTCTTGATATTATAAATGATGAGAAGAATCATGAGCCAAAATCTGTTAAGGAATGTGCATAAAGAAATGATTGGCCAAAATGGAAAGATGCAATGAAAGACGAGTTAAACTCGCTTGCAAAACAAAAAGTTTTTGGACCTGTAGTCCAAACACCTGTAGGTGTAAAACCGATTGGATACAAATGGGTCTTTACGAGAAAAAGAAATGAAAATGGTGAAATTGTGCGATATAAAGCAAGACTTGTTGCACAAGGTTTCTCACAAAGACCTGGTATTGATTTCGAAGAAACATATTCACCAGTGATGGATGCCACTACTTTTCGATACTTAATAAGCTTGGCAATCCGTGAAAGGCGTGACTTACGCCTAATGGATGTTGTTGCAGCATATTTATATGGCTCACTTGAAAATGACATCTTTATGAAACTCCCTGAAGGATTTTATTTGCCTGAAGCATATAAGACAAATCCTTGAGAAAGTTATTCAATTAAATTGAATAAATCTCTTTACGGAATGAAACAATCTGGACGTATGTGGTACAATTGTCTTAGTGGGTATTTGTTGAAAGAAGGGTATAAAAATGACCCGATTTGTCCATGTGTTTTTATGAAAAGATTCGGCAAAGAGTTCATTATAATTACTATTTATGTAGATGATTTAAACATTATTGGAACTCTTGAAGAGCTTTCAAAAGTTATAAATTGCTTGAAAAAGGAATTTGAGATGAAAGATTTGGGAAAAATAAAGTTTTGTCTCGGATTACAATTAGAATATTTAAAGGAAGGAATCTTAATGCACCAGAAGACTTATACTGAAAATGTGCTAAAGCGATTCTATATGGACAAATCACACCCATTGAGCAGTCCAATGGTTGTAAGGTCACTTGAAGTAAGCAAAGATCCTTTTCGACCTCAAGAGAAAAACGAAGAACTACTTGGTCCTGAAGTACCATATCTCAGTGCAATTGGTGCACTGATGTATGTTGTTAGTCATACACAACCTGATATATCATTTGCTATCAATTTGTTAGCAAGACATAGTTCTTTACCCACAAAAAGGCATTGGAATAGGATTAAACACATATTTCGCTACCTTAGAGGTATAATGGACATGGGTTTATTTTTCCCATACGTATCTAAGGCAAACCTAATTGGATATGCAGATGCGGGGTATTTATCTAATCCTCATAATGGTCGATCACAAACAGGATATTTGTTTACATGTGGGGGTACAGCAATCTGATGGAGATCCATAAAGCAAACAATCACAACAACATCATCTAATCATGCTGAAATTCTAGCATTACATGAAACAAGTCAAGAATGTGTTTGGTTGAGATCTATGATTCAACATATTCAAGAAACCTGTGGCTTGCATGCTGAAAAATTACCACCAACAATCTTATGTGAAGATAATGCAGCTTGTATCTCCCAGTTAAAGGAAGGTTATATTAAAGGAGATAGGACAAAACATATTTCACCAAAATTTTTCTTTACTCATGATCTTATAAAGAATGATGAAATAAATGTCCAGCAAGTCCGATCATGCGAGAATCTAGCAGATATCTTTAAAAAATCATTACTGTAACATCCTGCTTTTAATAATAGCTCTATTTTGTAATTTATGAAGCATGGAAGGCTTGTAAGTGTTAATTAATAAATAAAACACTCTATGGATGGTTTTAATGCTCCAAAAGTTTCATTTTTGGGTATAATTCTATAATTTATATAGATCCTTATTAATGAGGCCCAAATTCCGAGTGAAAATACCTTAGAAAGAACTGTCCGAGTGAGAAATAGAGTCTGTTCCAAACAAAAACTGTAAATTCCGAGTGACCAGGAGGAATTCCGAGTGGAAAATGGAAATACCGAGTGAAATTGGTGTTTTCCGAGTGGAACATGGTCAGGAGGACTTATTCCGAGTGAAATACTGTCTCAGAGACTCACTGCTGAGTCAAACATGTCAGAAAGACTCATTTCCGAGTCAAGTACTCTCCAAAGCCTCGTTTCCGAGTCGAATACTTCTGAAGGACTAATCTCCGAGTCAAGCATAGCCAGACGTTACAGTTCTGAGTGAAAACTCACTGAGTGCGTTCATTCCGAGTGAAATACAGAGGAAAATATACTTCCGAGTGGAAGGATTCCGACTGGGGACACACGGTATAATTACCGAACAGAAACCTTAGAGTTGTAAGTCAGTCTTAACTAAATTACCGAGTGGGCATTCAATTGGAATGAGTCAGCATTGAGGAAATTCACCGAGTGAAAGCTGATTAGGAGAAGAGTTGGTTTAGAGATGAATTACCGAGTGATGACTGACCTGATGTTGAGTAAGTTTTGGCAATAAAGAACTGAGTGCTTGGAATCGGCTTCAGAAGAATTTTACCGAGTAAAAACTTGAGTAAAAGACTGACTTAGAGCTGACTCAGTATCAGGAAGTTTTACCGAGTGGACTAAGATATTGAATGATAACCGAGTGAATTCGCTTAAGCGAATGAATACCTCGCTTAAGCGAGGAAGAGTGCCTGGCTCAAGCGAGTTGGTATTCGCTTGAGCGAGAAGGACTCGATTTCTCTTCTTCTTTGCACGACTGGTAGAATTCCAGTCGGATTAGAACTTGACCGAGTGAAAGGATGAAGGAAGAGGAGTCGGTTGAGTGAGATCGGAAGAAACACTTCTGATCCGTTCTAACCTCCAAGGTTAGGACGACTTCAAGATTTCAAAGGGGAAGAACGGATGTCAATTAATACCTACATCACATCAGACGACCGGTGTAGAGGGGACTGACTTGTGTGTATTACACACCGGATCAATGCTTTACTGAATAAGCTATAGGTCGGATGACCATGTGATCGGATTATTATTAATGAACACCGGTTGGCTTCAAGGAAGGTTTAACTCAGCCTTCCTTAGAACGGATGTCCACACCGGATGACTGTGAGCCGGTGTACAAGATCGGATGAAGTCCGCCCAAAGAAGAAATTGAGGGACTGCTACGTTCTCCTCAACCGGACTTGGAAGTGGAATTCCAGTCGGTTTTGAGGTTCAGAAGTAACTTTTTGACCTTTTTCTTGTCTCTTATGCATATTTTAATGCATTTGAACCCACTAATCGCCCTAGTACGTAGGACGGCCAGAAATGGGCACTAAGATAGCCACCTTCTATTATTAATCCTCCATTATCTCCACTAACAGCACTAGCAAACCCACTCACAAAGAGATTGTCCCCCGCTGCCTTTGCATTTTTAAACAAAACAATATCCCTTCAGAAACTCTTAAGAAAACAGAATTACAGTATACCATTTTCCTTCTTCCTCAAGACCTTCGAATAGAACCAGGACAGCCAGGGGACTCCTTTTTCAGTCAGCCAAGGATCATCAAATCAAGTAAGAGGGGAGAGGGTTGTGAATAACTATGAAATGGGTAGAGTTGTATGCTGTTCTAGGATTCCAGCTTTAATTTTGTATATTGTTGCTCATTTTTGAAACTGAAAACATATGAATTTGTCTCTGACTCCTTCATAAAAGTTGTAGATCTTTGTGTTATCTAAATTTTGAGACCTGAATCAATTAATTTGAGTATGTATAGCAAAAGTTATAGCCAAAATACTACTGTATGTCTGAGTGAAAGATTTGTTAAATGTTTTGTGCATATTCTGATATTCTGGGAATTATACACGCATAATCAGCTTTGGATGTCTTCATGAAAGTTGTAGATATTTATGTTGTGGATCTTTAGAAAGTGGTTTCAAATCAAAATAATTTTTATAGCTCAAGTTATGCTCATAATACTGAAGTATGTACAAGCTGTAAATCTGTTAACTTGAAATCCGTATCTTATCTTTAAAACTGGGAATGTTGTGGTAAGAATTAGGGGTTGATGTCTTCATGAAAGTTGTAAATCTTTTTGTTATGTGAATTTTGAGACCTGAACCGACTGATTTGAGTATGTGTAGCAAAGGTTATGGCCAAAATACTACTACATGTCCGAGTGAAACATTTGTTCCATGTTTTGCACATATTTTGATAATCTGGGAATTATACATGCATAATCAGCCTTGGATGTCTTCATGAAAGTTGTAGATATTTATGTTGTGGATTTTTAGAAAGTGGTTTCACATTAAACTAATTTTTGTAGCTCAAGTTATACTCATAATATTGAAGTATGTACAAGCTGTAATCCTTTTAATGTGAAAACCGAATCTTGTTTGTAAAACTGGGAATTTTGTGGTGAGAATTAGGGATTGGTGCCTTCATGGAAATTGTAGATATGGGTATTAAGAATAATTTAGAATTGTTTTCATACCAAAATCATGTTTGTAACTCCAGATACGTTCTAATTACTAATCTGTGTACATTTTGGAAAACTCATATTGAGGCAGTATGGTATTTTGTGGATAAGTGGTATTTCTAATTGGAATCTGAAATTGTGTTCTTCATAAAAGTTGTAGATAATTGTATTATTAAGCTATAGAAAGTGGAATCATCTAAAAAGGAGTTGAATTGCCCATGTTATGACTGTTTTGCTAATGTATGTTGCTATTGGGAATGCTGAAATTCACTTATAAAGGCTATTATGAAAGAAAATGATATTTTCTCTATGGATAAAGATTCATTATTGAATTCTTGAGTGATTATGAGTTGAGCATTATGCAGTTTGTATGATGTGGTGATGAATAATTATGAATAACGAAACCACTTTGTATGTACGTGAATGCCTCGTGATATTAACACATGTGACTGAAACAGTAAATCCATGATTTTGTGAATTATTATGAGTGTTGTGTCCTTTGAGGACTTGTATTCCAAGAGGTTTTGGAAATATGGATATCATCGTATGTTAAAAGAATTAAAGACATTCATGCATCATAAGCATTCGGACGCACCATGGAATTTAGGGGTTCCATGATTGCCTACCCTGGTGGGGGGTTACTCTATGATGAGTTAAGCCCTATTTTGTTGTGTGCCATGAAGTGTAGGGATTCATGGTTTATGCAAAGTCCTACTTATGATATTTGTGTACTTCGGTACTTAAGCGCCATGAAGTATAGGGATTCATGGTATATGCTAAAGCCCTATTTGTGTCTCTATGAGACTTTTACTGCAGTATTCCCACCAAAACCAAATGGATCCAGCATGACATCATTTGACTAATTAAAGATCTAATAAATGGACTTGTTTGGCATATTCATCATATCATTATGAGTTGTTGATTGTGTTTGTGCAATTTTATCTATTTTATACTTATTCTATATTCTGTCTCACTCTCACATTAATTTTTTTACAGTGAATGACACGCAGAATATAGAGTGATGACATGATTGATGCCTATTTGAATTATTACTTGAACTTTGATTTTATGGGTTGTAATAAGTATAACATGTCATGTACCATTATTTTCTAAATCGTTTCCGCTACTTAAATATTTTCTTGGATTTAATTATTCACGACTAGTATGTATGATAATTTTCCCGCTGTTATTAACTGTTACATAAACTCTGAATTAAATTTATGAATTTTAAAATGATCTTTTAAAAACGTGAAAAATTTATTCAGAAAATTACACGGGGCGTCACAATTACCAACCAAAGTCTTCGAGCAACTAGTACAGAAGATTGGTCTTCGACGCTTACATAAGTGTTCTGATGAGGGGGAGAAATAAATATTTGTAATTTAATTATTTTTGCCATGAATATACTTTGTAAAGAATGTTGTACTCTTTTTCCTTCACTAGGTTTTTATCCCACTGGGTTTTTCCTAGTAAGGTTTTAACGAGGCACATTCTAAAATAGGGACATCCAAGGGGGAGTATTATGAATATATTATTGGTGGATGTCCCCTCCCCCTTTGTCCTATAAATAGGACTTAAAACCTCACTCAAGAATACACACACAACTTCATTTCTATTCTCTCATTTCTCTCTTCAAATTTCTCTTCCTCCATAATTCTTCTTCCTTCATAATTTCTAGCTTATTTCATAACAGTTTAACATTTGTCACGTGCTAGTTCATGGGTTGTTTTAGGGTTGTCACATAAATTTCGGACCACCACTTACTAACTAGTTTTAATTGAATAATGAATTATTTGAAAATGTACTTAATATTTTAAAAGGGTTAAATTTGTTTGGTCTCAATATTTTATTTTCACCATTTTTTTTAGACAATTGATTTTTTTATTGGTTTCAATTATTATATTAATTAATACGTTGAAATTAGTCTTTAATATATTAAAATTGATCACAAAATGTAACATCGTTAACATAATTGACATTAAAAATATGATTTGATCCGCCTCATGTGTAATCTCTCTAACTTATTTCACTCTTCTATTTCTCAATCTGGACACTATCTTCTTTTTCGTGCACGCTTGGTCAAAACATAAATACTAAAAACATATTTAACCCATTTTAAAATTATACTTCATCAAGTCTAATATAAACAAAAATAATTAATTTTACACTTATTAAAAATTGTTAGTTAGTTAGTTAGAAGTAGTTAGTAAAGTAGTTAATTTTCAATAATGTTATAAATGTTCTAATATACTTCCAAAAATATCCCTACCCCTTTTTTAAAACATAAGTACTCTCCTCTGAAACAATCATTCAAACCAAAAACATTCATGCTTTGATGGAATTAGTTCTCCTAACGATAATTTCAAATCAGATATCTTATTTGAAGGGAATCAAATATGTATATCACATGCATCCATAAGCAAACTACCCGTTGGTTATTCTTAGTCTCTTCATTGCGCAAAAAAATAGTTACGTTGAGAATATTTTTCAAAAAGATATATATGATACCTATGCATTTAAGGGTACGAGAAAAAAATAATTTTCCTTATATATAAAACCGGAAACAATCCACCATTACATATGACTGTTCTTATTAACGATTAATCTCTTGAAGTATTATTTTAAAAAAAGTTGTTAACCTCAACTTTTAAGATGTGAGTTTAAACTCTTAAAAACAGTAAATTTTCATAGAAACAAACACATTTATGATATTTTTATTTTTGTAACGTGATTATTATCTACATTTCAAAAAAAAATACCACTTTTATAGTTTAAATTCAATCCTTTGAATTAAGGTTAACAGCATTAAAAGTACTTTAGTCAAATCATTAATTCCAATTTCCACCACTGCTTTGTATTCACATAAAGGTAATATTATTATAACTAATAACAATCCACGTACTCATAGAAGACACTAAAAAAATGCGTATAACCACAGCACAAAGCATAGGAAGTATAAAACTTTAAGACGCGGGAACTGGAGATATTTGGTTGCAGATTTGATTAATTTTTAGATAAGATATCAACCCATCCGATTAAATTATTAAGTTATGGTTTAATTTAGTTCGGTTGGAATATATAATGGTATCCGATCTAATTTAATCTAATTAAATATAGTTTGGATTAGATCAGCTTTACATTAAATATATGTTTTGTAAAAATTAAGTATAAGACATAATTTTAGTCTAATAAAATCAATAATAACTACTTCAAAAACATAATACTATTGAAAAATATTTCAGCATAATCAAAAACTTACAAATCACTTAGAATCTTTTATCTTGCCTAAAATTTAAGTTATGTAATTTAATAAATATAAAAATAATGTATTAAAATTTAATTCAATTTTCTGACGCGAATCAGATGGGAACTAATGTTAGTGTGCTTGCCTTTTGCCTTTTTTCTTCGATCAACACTTGCGGCCTATTGTTAGTTTTGATTTTTGGTCAACTGCCTATTGCTACTTCAGGTTCAGTAGAATCAGTACTTATTTTGGGTACCCCAAAGCCCGAGGTTCTGAGCCGAAACCAGTTCCCTTCAGGTGATTGATATCAAGCCCAATAGCCACTGATAGAATCTCAAACGTTTTATGTAAAATTTAATGAAATTATTAAAGCAGAATCCACTAGCCAAATAGATTATCAATTGCAAATGTTACATATGAGAAACTATTATCTAGCAATGCTATGATGTAAATCGGAATGCACGGTTCCTCAACTTACCATACATGACAATATGTTAATACTTCAGACTCGCGTGGCCATATATAAGACATAAGAATATATCCATCCAAATCCAATACGTATCTTGGTTCTAGTAATGAAAAGTATGATTCAAAATATACTACACTTTCTTATGGAATTTTCGAGTATTAATCTCAGTTCCATATTTACAGAACCTCAAACCTGATGATCATCTTTCCCCAAATATCCGTGCTTGATAAACTCTAAAAGCCCCATTTCTAGGATGCATCTCGAGCCTCCTCAATAACCTCATTAATCACCTTGTTGAGCTTACTCGAATGCTATAAAGGGTGATCAAACAAATTGACATTCTGCTAGAAGAGCTCGTTAGAAGTAAGAAATACCATCTAAAACCTTTATGCTCCCCACTTTCGATAACTTATAAAAAAAATATGATGTACTATTTTTCTTAATAGGTCAAAGTTAATACTTAAGTTGTTAATTTTTTATTAGCATAAGAGATCAAACTCATAAGATGTTCTCAAACTAACAAAAACTGAGAATCTCAAACTAAACAAACTTAAGTATCATTCCCAAATTTAATAATTACTTTTGATGGATGCTCATGATAATTTTGGGTAGATGTATCTGGGTAAAAGTCCCCTAAAACCGCCACAGGCTGCCTGCTAGATAACCAGCAAACACTATTGATAACCTAGAGATACATATAAACAACTCGAGACAGAAATTATACTAAGCTAAAGCAAAAGCAAGAGAGACAGACACCCAGAAATTACTACATCGCTATATTTATGGCAGGACAATAGCTCGGTATCAACCGTCAAGCAAAACAAAGTTATGAGGAAGACACAAATCTTGGAAGTCCTTTATCCATCAATTACCACCCACTTGCCTCTTCCACGAGTCTTCCACAATCAGTTCATCAACTCCCCAATCTTCATAGCTGGATAATTTCACAAAAAAAACATCAGTGAGAATGGGTATATAGGATAGAATCAACTTTAACCTCCCCTAGTAAGGAAAAAGAAGCCCCTAACTAATATAATAGGAAGTATTTACCTTCCATCAGGTAAGTAGCGGCGGATGGTAAAGGGTATTTTCCGCTCTCGAAGCTCCTTCATGGCAATCTGATCAGTTATCAGAAAAAGATATCAGATAGTATATAGCAGAATGAATCAACAAAATGTGTATTCATGAATCCTAATAGAGACAAAAAAAATGTGAAAACTACAAAAATAATCAAAATTACAGAACAAGCAGGAAAAAAACACTTATCATAATGTATTGAAAAAGGTTCAATATCATAAATTTAAGGCAACTGAACATACTCGAGGCAATCTGTAGCACTGGTTATATTCAACTTGGTTCTTATGAATCTTATAAAAATCAAAGACTACACAGCCAGTATGCATAGGCAATCAGAGCAAAACCAAAGAACTTGGTTCTTATGAATGCAGTTTTGAATAATTTATGTACTGTCTTTTAATTTAATGCCCAGGGCTGTTGTTAAGAGGATGACTAAAATTCAGAGAGACTTTCTTTGGAGTGGAGTGGCTAATAAGTCTAAAATTCCTTGGGTAAAAGGGGATGTTGTTCGTCTACCAAAAAACAAAATTGGCCTTGGAGTGAAGCATATTGAGAGATTTAACAGGAGCCTGTTATGTTAGTGGTTGTGGAAGAGTGTTCAATATCCATCAGCTTGTCTACTTCAGGCCATGTATGGCCCTTCTTCTAAGTTTATGCTTTGGGAGGGTTGCAGGTAGGGCTAGAATTGAATCTAGTCGATTCAAACTTGCCCTAGCTTGGTTCAGCTCAATAAAAATTTACCCGAGGCGATCTCAAGTTGAGTTTTTCATTAACTAAAATTGCCAGCTCAGGTTCGGTTTGTTTGAAGTTCATGAACTGTTTGGTCAAGCTCATGAGCTGAAATTCTCAGCTTTCCAAAATTTCTAATTACTTTCTTAGATCGACTTGAGTTTTTCATTAACCAAAATTGTCAGTTCAAGATCGGTTTGGTTGAAGTTCACGAACTATTAGGTTGAGTTCACAAGCTGAAATTCTCAGCTTTCCAAAATTTTTAATTACTTTCCTTTTATCTATTTATTTATCGAGCTAGTTCACTGATCAAACAAGTCAAACTATACTTTGCCCAAGTTCAGCTCATTTAGTTAATGAACTCAATTCTTAGATCAAGTTCAGCTCATTAGGTTCATAAACCAAGTTCATCGAGTCAATTAACGAATCGTGTATCAAATTTTTATTCAGTTGATTCAGTTCATTGACTACCCTAGTCGCAGAAGTAAAGCATCAGTGTGGTGGAATGATCTTATGTGTATTTCTAAAGTTGAGGATCATTGGATTGGCAATAATATTGTGGTTTCTTCAGGGATGGGAAACTCCACACTTTCTTGGGAAGATAGATGGGCAGCAGGTTTGTCTCTTAAATTCCTGTTTCCTAGATTATATATCATGTTGCTCTAAATAATAAGAGTTTGGGGATGGAGAATGGAATATGAGTGAAAAGGGTTTAAAAATGGGAGGTTGGCTGGCGGAGAGAGCTTTTTCTTTGGGAAAAGGATTTGGAAGTTGAATTATTGAGTTTGATTTCACCTATTTGCTTAACAGAAGAAAGAAATGATGGGTGGAGTTGGTTAGGTGATGGGTCTGGTGTTCTTTCAGCCTGTAATGCTTATGTTGTCTTGGACATGTATCAGGTTCCAGGGAGGATATTAAATGATTCACTTCTTTTGGCTTTTAAAGGCTTGTGGAGGTGTTTTGCTCCACTTAAGTGTGTGGTATTCAGTTGGCAGGTGTTTTTGGATTGTTTCCCTTAGAAGAGGAACTTGCATAGGAGGGGGATGCAATTTTCAAATTTGGCTTTGAAAGGCTTGTGGAGGTGTTATGCTCCACTTAAGTGTGTGGCATTTGGTTGGCAGGGTTCTTTGGATTGTTTCCCTTCAAAGAGGAACTTGCATAGGAGGGGTATGCAGTTTTCCAAATTTGCTCTGTTGTTTTTGTAATTCAATTGAGGAGAGCAGAGATCATATGTTCTTATAATGTGATTTTGCAATGGAGGTGTCGTATTATGTCTTGAAGTGGTTAGGAATTTCTTTACCATTATCTAATGACTTTGTTGTGTGTGCTATGATTATTGGTCATTTGTATGGTGGAGCTAAGTTCCATAGAGTTCTTTTCATGATTTGGTTGATGTTATTTGGTCCTCATGGCTCTGTAGGAGTGGGGTTTTGCTTTCTAATAAAATAAAGGAGGCATCTAATGTTGTGGAGTTGATTAAATTTAGATCCTGGAAATGGTTTTCTTCTAAACTTTATGGTGGTCAACTTATCTATAACGATTGGTGGGGCAATCTAGAGTTATGCATTAAATGGTTTGCATAAGTATTTTTCTTGTTTCCATATGTAATCCTGGAACCTCAGTAAATGGGCTTAGGGTACCTCTTGTACTCTATTTTTAATAAGATCTATTGATGTGCTTATATAAAAAAAAAAAAGAACTTGAGAGTCAAATCAAATAATCTACAAAACACTAACCAATCAGAATATCAATTATGTATGGTACATTCACCTATTCACTTGAGATTGACATTATTTAAATCCAAATCAAATGAAATGATTCAACATTGGAAGATATAAGTATTTCATTTCGTAGAACTTGTTAAGCTCAATGACAATCTTACCTCACACAGAAATAAATATCATGCAACAATATTGGAAATATTAAAAAAAATAATGCCAAACTGAATGACAAACCAGTTTAGGTCATGCCCAAAGCCCAAAACCTTTTCTTAAGGTGGCCAGAAACAGGCAAAGGCAAGCTATGGCAAGAAAGTAACCAACGAGTAGACCATAAAAATCATAACTGAAATACAACCTTGTATTTGGGTAGAGAATTTAAAAATTTTAGAGTTTGTTAAACTAATAAAGAGTAATGATTGAGTCAACTATGAAAGTAGTTGTAAGTTTGTAACTGATAATCTGAAATGAGTCAAACAAAAAAAAAGAATTATAAAATTCTCTTTTAAAATTCCTCCTATTTGTACTAAAAATTATGAAGTTAGAATTCAGTAGTATTCTTGAAACTCTTTCTTGTCATTCAAGTATATAGTCAATTTGAAATTTCTCCACACAGATACAAGATAAGAGAAAACTGTTCCACTCAATTTAAAGATGAATCAATTGCTGATGCCAATTGACCTTCCCATCCTAGGATTTTCCATTAACTAAAAGGAATATATGAAACGACAAAACTCTATCAGTTATCAACATATTTAGTGTGTTTGTACTATTGCAGAGTGCGTTACAAATCAAATCTGAACTACATAACATTGATAGTGTGCACAACACAGCACATAATTCAATCCCTGGAGTTAGGAGATTAGTGAAGTGGTAAAAATGGAAGCCTCTAATTAAACTATCTTCTACAGTTCATACAAGGTGATGGCTATGCTGAAATATACTTGGAAATTTGACATGCCTAATGCATTTGCTAATGAAATATTCACAAGGTACTCAAATGCAGTAACATTACAATATATAAATTAATATCAAATTGTAAAGAGAACAGAGGTTCTGTTACCTCAAGTGGATCAGTCTCCCCCTCTAACTCGACCATAACAGGGGCATTCATACTGCTCAGACGAAAAGAAAACATGTTAGAAATAATAACCAATAAGCAGAATCTTAGGCTCACAAGGTTCAGAAGAAACCTGATTTGAAGAGCACGGGTGCCCAAAATCCTGGCACGCTCATACTTAGTCATATATTTTGAAGTCTTTCGAGGCCGTTCTACCGGGGCTTCCTCTTCCCTATCCTCAGGGTCAAGAGGTTCTCCAGTTAAGTCTTCATTCTTGTTCTCCAGTTCCTCCTCTGCCCCTTCCTGTCAATCCACCGGTAATTCCGCTTATTTTACTCAAAGCTAAGTGTTAACATGTAAAGGGTGATTTATGTTTAATCAGTCTTAACTGATTTAATTGTTAGAAAGTAGTATTTTGTTAGTTAGTTTCACAACTGTGTATATATATAAGTCTCTGCTCCTTTCCCTTTGTAACTAAGTTTTCATGATTTTCATTTTTTAAGCTAAGTTCCATAACATAATTATTTGTACTAAATAAAAAGAAAGGACAAAAGGTTAAGTGTTATTTACCTCAATCTCAGGCTCCGGGGGCTCATCTTCATACCTGCGTCACCGGCTTTTATTCCATGAGAAATCTTAGAATGAAAAGTAATGAATATACAGATTACGAAGCACGGAACTCTAACTCTTGAAATTGAAGCATAAAGAATAATTGTATTTAAGGTACATGAACGTGTCATGCACAACAGAGGAACATTTGAAAAGTTTTCATTTTGATTTTAATTAATATTCAGAGACAGAAACAAAAAGAGAAAATTACAAGACCCTCATCCGTATTTCAAGTTAGGGTTTGAATAGGAAAATTGAATTGACGAAAACCCTAGTTCGTGTGTGTGTGTGGCGGGGGGGGAGAGAGAGAGAGAGAGAGAGAGAGAGAGAGAGAGAGAGAGAGAGAGAGACCCCATATCCATGTCATCGTAGTCTTCGTCGGCCATGGTGAATCGTGGAGAGTGGAAGGTAACCTGTTCTTCTGACTTCTGAGCTTAAGCCTAAACCCTCACAAGAACACGCAATGATATCACACAAACTTAGATTACAGGTTTTTTTTTTTTGGTGAATGTAACTTCTCATTAAGGAAAGAAGCATACAGATATGGGCTCAGAGACCCATGGATACACAAGGCCAACCAAACTAAATGGGCCAAAGAAAACACAAACTAAAACTCAAGCCCACATGATAGCCTATCACCCATCTCAGCACTCCTGACCAACAGGTTTCTTAACTTGCCTAGAGTATCATCTTCAACAAAGGAAGAAGGAGACCCTAACCAAGGTGAGAACGGAGGCGGAAAACTGAAGAGGGGAACTGTGTAACGTCACATAACCGAAGGCGGCACCCATCGTTTGTCCGCAATCAGAGCTTTCCTAATTGAATTAGATGGTCTGAGCCACCAATTCCTTTCCAATTTGTTCTCAATGGTGGCCTGAGCGACTGCATGTGCCACACGGTTTGCTTCTCTGTTCACCCAAAGAAACCCGCAAGAGTGAAACAACTGCTTCAAAGAGGTGATGTCTTGAATTATTGTTTCAATTTCTCCATATTTGCCTTCTCCCCGACAAGCTCTTACCGCCGAGATATTATCTGATTCAAACAAAATATTTCTGCAGTCTAAATTACTTGCCAATATCATTGCCTCTCGAATGGCTGAAGCTTCCGCAACAAGGACCGTCGGTGCCCAAGTGTAAGAAGATTGTCCGAACACTAAGTTTCCAAGATGATCGCGAATGACGATTCCAATCGATGCTCTCTGGCCGGGGCTCTTCCACGCTACATCGGTGTTCAGCTTCAACTTGCCTTGAGGGGGAGGTCTCCACTTAGAAATGCCCACTGATTTTGGTAGGTCAATTAACTTAGATGGGCTTGTGTCTATTAGATTGATAAATTCATTAACTGAAAATTGTATAGCTTGTAGTACCCTTTCTGGTTTTGGCTGATCTCCTTGATACATGCACTTGTTTCTTTGTAACCAAATATGCCAGAATGAAAAGAATAATTTTGAAATCAAAATAAATGAATCCTCCTTCTTTGTATGAAATAAATCAATTTTAGCTGATAGCCATTGAACGACTGAATGAGCATTTTCTGTTACCGGCTGACACTGCAAATTAGTTCCAAACCACACTGGTTTGGTCCATTCACAATAGAAAAACAAATGCTCCAAAGTCTCTTCTGCTTCATAACAAATAGGACATTTAGCTTCATTAAGAATTCTTTTCTTCATTAGGCATTCCTTAGTGGGTAGAATGTTATGGCATATTTTCCAGATGAACATCTGGACTTTCCTTGGCACTTTAGCTGTCCAGATAGATGACCATAAAGTCCTTCCTGGTGAGAAAGAACTTGATGGACCTTCCTTCTTAGCCTCATAGTAAAGCTTCAAGGCCCTATATCCAGATTTGATTGTAAACTCCCCATCTTTATTGTAAGGCCATTTCAGGCTATCCAACCCTTTAGTCATTCTTATAGGAGTTTGGAGAGCAAGCAACCATTGATGTTGAGGAAGGCACTGTGTTATTCTTGAGAATTCCCATGAATGAGTAGACTGATTAATTAGAGAAGACAACATGGTGTCTGGATTAATTTGCCTATCTGATTGTCTAATGCACATATCTCCATTCCAAAGCCATCTGTGGTTAAAAACAGAAATTTGAGTGCCATCCCCTACTGTCCACTGTCCTAGCTTTAGGAGCATGTCCCTTCCTTGTAGTAAGCTCTGCCATATCCAGGAGCAATTACTTTTCTTCCGTTGTTTTAAGAAGTCAGAATCTGGAAAATATTTCCCTTTTAGTATTTTAACCCATAATGCATCTTGATTCTTAAGAACCCTCCAAGCTTGCTTCATCAAGTAAGCTATATTAAGACTCTCCATGTCCTTAAAGCCCAACCCTCCTTGGAATTTACTGTTTGTAATGTCCTTCCAGCTCTTCCAGTGTAAACTACCTCTGTTTTTCTCTTTAGCCCACCAAAATTTAGCTATGATAGAATTGATGTCCTTAATGAGTTTTTTAGGAAATCTGACTAGAGCCATGACATAGGAGGGAATTGCTTGCAAAACAGCCTTGATTAAGGTCTCTTTTCCTGCTTGGTTTAGAAAATTTTCTTTCCATCCCTCCACCTTGGCAATCACCTTCTGCTTAATCCATGCCAGGGTCCTAGTCTTAGATCTTCCCCATTCGCAAGGCAATCCTAAATATGCCCCAGGCTCCAACCTCTGCTCCATTTGAAGAATTGAAGAGATTGTACTTCTGATTGAAATAGGAACCCTTTTTCCAAAGATGATCACAGATTTACTTATGTTAATCCTTTGCCCCAAAGCCCTTGTGTAAAGATTCAGAATATCCATAATAGCATATGCCTCTTCTGCTGTAGCTTTAGCCAGAATAACTGCATCATCTGCAAAAAATAAGTGTGTAAGATTAGGACAACTAGGTGCCAAAAGCATACCAGAAAATGATCCGTCATCCTTAGCTTTAGAAAGTAGATAGGACAATGCTTCGACTGCAAGAATAAAGAGGTAGGGGGATAGAGGATCCCCTTGCCTTAAACCTCTTTGGGGTTTAAAGGGAACACTCCTAGAACCATTAAGACTGATACTATATGTGACAGAAGAAACCAAAGACATGACTCTAGAGATCCAGGTAGAATCAAAACCAAGATTGGTCAAAATCTGGGACAGAAATTCCCAACTCAGCCTATCATAGGCTTTGCTCATATCCAATTTAATTGACATGTGCTGTTTAGAAAAGGATGAGTTGCCCTTCAGAGAATGGAAAACTTCCTGGCCAATAACAATGTTATCCTGGATTTGACGCCCTTGGATAAATCCTGACTGATGGGGAGAAATAAGAGCAGCTAGTAGAGGCTTAAGCCTGAGTTGCATGATCTTAGAGATGATTTTTGGAACAAAGTTACAACAACTAATAGGGCGAAGTTGTGTAACCTTTTCTGGGTTGGGAACCTTAGGAATCAAGGTGATTATGGTATGATTAATGTCTTGGGGCAAACCACCTGTAGAGAAGAAAAATTTGATAGCGCTACACACTTGCTCTTTAATAGTATCCCAATTTTTCTTAAAAAACTGACCATTGAGTCCATCGGGCCCAGGAGCCTTTAGGGGAGGGAGGGCTCTCATGGCTTTTTCAATTTCTCCATCCGAGACTGGAGCATTCAGACTATCATTCATTGATTGGGTTACGAGTTTAGGAACAGCTTGAAGGCATTCCTGTATAGAGCTTACTGTCTCCTCAGTGTATATCTTCTGAAAGTATCTAGACGCCATTTTAATCACCTCTTCTTGCCCTTCAATCCATGTATTAGCTTCATCTTGTATTCTGGAAATGCGATTTCTTGCTCTCCGTTGAAGCGTTGAGGCATGAAAAAACCTTGTGTTTGCATCTCCCCACCTCAGCCAATTAATCCTTGACCTTTGCCACCAGTAAATTTCTTCACGTTCTCTGACACCATCAATTTGTTTTTGGAGTGATGAAATCTGCTGTTTATCAAATTCTGTCTTTCCAGTATTAATTAAATTTTGAAGCTGATACTGCAGTCTGGCTACCTCAATATCCGACCTCTTAAAGGTATCTTTATGCCATTGCTGAAGCTTGGTTTTGCATTGATTATAATGGTCCAGCAGCTGCTCCCACGGATCTGAATTGAAATTTGCTTTGTCCCAACCTTCTTTAACCACCTTTATGCAATCTGCATGCTCTGCCCAGTATGCTTCAAATTTAAAGAACTGGGTACTAGTCCCTTGAGGGGCAAGGTCCAGAAAAAGTGGGGAATGATCAGAGGAGGTTGGAGGAAAGGCTGTACCTATTAGATGAGGAAAGGAATCCATCACTTCATAGGTAACAAAGATTCTATCAATTTTCTCCTTAGTGACCCTGCCATCCCGTGGGTTGCCAACCCAAGTATACCGGCATCCCTTCATTGGCAATTCAATAAACTTCAAGGAATCAATAGTTTCCCTGAACAAAGAAAGTCTTCTATCACTAGTAGGAATGTGGCTTGATTTATCATAGGA
Source organism: Clitoria ternatea (assembly GCA_037962975.1). Taxonomy (NCBI): domain Eukaryota; kingdom Viridiplantae; phylum Streptophyta; class Magnoliopsida; order Fabales; family Fabaceae; genus Clitoria; species Clitoria ternatea. The sequence goes on along the minus strand of CM075674.1, from coordinate 98,111,839 downwards.
ATGCAAACATTCATTGAAATCCCCCATCATAATCCATCCATATCCCATAGGAGTATTAAGCATCTTAAGTTCTTGCCAAAATAATTTTCTTTGACTAAAAATAGGAGGGCTATAAACAAAAGAGCAATATATCTTTTCATTAGATACTACAAAACATATTCTTGTATGAATTACATTTTTACTAAACTGCAAAATATGAACATTCAGCGATGCATCCCAAAAAAGAGCCAAGCCCCCCGCTAGGCCTTCAGAATCAACCACAAAACAAGAATTAAAGCCTAATTTCTTTTTAATATTCTCCACCCTAGCCGAGTTTGCCTTTGTTTCCATAAGAAAAAGAAGAGACAACTTCAATTTTTTCTTGAGGGATTTCAGTACCCTCAATGTCGTAGGACTAGAAATCCCACGACAATTCCAGCTTAAGAACTTCATGATTGGCTTGGGGGCTTGATATGGCCCGCCTCCTCGGCCTCAGATGCTTCACCAAGAAAATTAGTGCCATATTGGTCAATAGGCAGCTTTTGGAACTCTGAATCTGAGATCTGTAAATTTCTTCTTTTTTGACCTTTCTGAAAATCATCATCTTCTCTACTCCTTTTTAGAGTCAGAACCTTTTGAATGCCTTGACTGAGAATTGATTCATAAGGAGAGGGGATAGCAGCAGGTTTGGTGTTGGGGGAATCATCAGGAAGCTCAACATAATAAAAAGGAATTTTTTCTATGGGAGAATTAATTTTTTGAGCAGGTTTGTATGTTAGATCAATTAGATTCTGGCTAGCTAATGGTTGGGTAATCTGGAGCTGAATTTGGGCTTCTGACCCATATTTGATGAGATTATTTATATTTGCAATGGGCTTGGTTGGGTCCAACATGGGTTGTTTTTGGGGATTGGGTTCATACTGATGGGCTTTGGTTTCAGATGAGGGTAATGGTCTATGTTTTTGGAGGATGGGTTCAGGAATTTTTAAAGGTTCCTGAGTGAGCGGTTGGTCCCTTTGAGGGGGTTCAGTTACAGACGAGGGAAAGGTTTTTGAAATATGAGTAGGGTCTTTTTGGTTTTCAAGGATTTCAGAAAGTACAAGGTTAGGAACTGACAGATTGGGGGCTGGTGAGTTCTGCACTTCAGCTGATAGGACAGATACTGACAGATTATGAAAAGATGGCATATCTCTTGACTGGCTAAGGTGATCATCCTCTCCTCTCCTATTCTCCCGTTCTCAGTAGGTAAAGGCTCTGTTGTAGCACTTTTCAAGACACTATCTTTTCCTTTTCCTGACAGCTTAGTCATTCCAGATCCTTCCCCCTTGCTAGGCTGGCAGTTCAGTGTCTTCTTTGTTGCTTCATCTTCTACATCCTTCACTTCCCATCTCTGTGAAGCTAAGGCAGTCAAAGACTTAGCAGGTTGCACTGTAAGATGAGGACCAAACTTGAAACTGTCCTCCTCAAACATTGATTTTTCTTTAACTCCTTTGCAAGTTTTGAAGTCATGGCCTATTATTCCACAGTTATAACACAACCCTTGCAACTTTTCATATCGAAGTCTTATAGGAATTAATTCACCTTCTTTCCCTGTAAAGAACAAGCCAGGTAAAATGGGATTGGAAACATCAATTTTAATTCGAACTCTCAAGAAACTTCTCATCACCACTCCCCCTACCACAGGGTCTTCTATCTCCAATGGTTCTCCTATCTTCCTGGAAATCTTGGTAGCATTATCACTTGTTAAGAACTCCAAAGGAATGTTGTGCATTTGGACCCAATGACACCTTCGAAAAATCCACTTTACTTAAGGCTTGATGAGGCTTACATTCTTGAAGGCTTAGCAAATATCCCATAACATGCCACGGGCTCCTTGACAACACAGTTTGTGCTACCCCTGAATGCCTCCATTTCACCAGAATAGTATTCTTCCCCATCTCTGTTATATGGAAATCACAAAACTTTGACCAAGACACTTCTAAGGTTTTCTGAATGGAAGTAAAACTAATGGATTTATTTATGATGAGTCTCCCAAATAAGGAATTATTATAGATATCTGCTATTTGTTGTTTGTTTGTTTCCAGCTCTACCACATGTTCATTCCATGCTCCTGTCTGGTTGATATATTGACAGATTCTTTCCCTTGACTCATTCATACTTGCGCAGGCAAAAAAACTAAGGGAGGACAGATACAGGAAGAAGGGAAACAGACCAGGACAGAGTGATAAAGAAACGACAGGCTGATGCTAAAAAACAGAGTAAGACTGAGACACACAAAGAGAAAAAGAATGAGACAAAGGATGAACAAGAAGACAACCAAAGACAAGTTAGCTAGAGCACAAACAGTGAGACAAATAGTTGAACGAAGGCTGAACACACATAAAACAAGGAACAGAAATAGAAAAAAAACAAAACAAAACAAGAAAAGACCTCAATAAAAGAAAAGAACCTTGACAGGATGATAGAAGAGGAAGATTGGAAATGAAGAAGACACTAAACTAGGGCAGTCAAGCATTGATCCTACACTCCTTAGGCAAGGAGAGACCTTCATTTGCTGGTAGCCAAAGTACCAAGTTGTTTTTAGAGGGAAACACTCTTCATACGAGAGAGAGATTCCAGATTGCAGGTTAAAAGCCTAAAATATATACCCGGTCCTTGGATGACAATTTGGGTTGGCAGTGGCCCAGTTCATTTGACCCGTTAAAAATAGGTGAATCGGGTTAAAAATTTAAATCTATTTTTTTAAATAAGTTTGGTCTGTTTTAACCTATTAAAAAACAAGTCTTAACGGGTTCAACTAGGTTGGCCCGTCGGGTTACTAATAAAAAAAGATTTATTCACTTATTATGGAGTAAGGGAATAAACTTTATTTAATGTTATTTATTATAGACTTTTATTATTTGGAATTTTATTATTATGAACTTTATTATTTGATCTTATTATTATTATGCAATTATATTATGTTATATTGTTATTGTGTTTGTGTGTTTATGTTAGAAACAGTTGTATGCCAAATTATATAAATGTGAATTTTGGGCAAGAAGTATTCAGTTTTTGGGGCATATGATTTCTACTGACGGAGTTTTTGTTGATCCCTCCAAGACAACTGCAGTTATGGATTGGGATAGGCCTAGACTGTTACTGAGATTCGGAGTTTTCTTGGTTTGATAGGATACTACCGGCGTTTTATTGAAGGTTTTTCCCGTATTGCGTTTCCTATGACAAAATTGACTAGGAAGGGGTGTCCTTTTGTTTGGACGGATGAATGTGAACAAAGTTTTAATGAGTTGAAACAGAGATTGACTTCTGCACCTGTGCTTGCCTTACTTAATGTTACTAAAGAGTTTGTTGTGTATTATGATGCCTCTAAATTTGGGTTAGGAGGTGTATTTATGCAAGATGGCAGAGCTATAGCCTACGCTTCGAGGCAGTTGACACTTCACGAGCAAAATTATCCTACTCATGACCTTGAATTAACGGCGGTTGTATTTGCTTTAAAAATTTGGAGGCATTATCTTTATGGCTCTCATTTTGTTGTGTTTAGTGATCATAAGAGTTTGAAGTATTTGTTTGATCAAAAAATGTTAAACAAGAGACAGAGACAGTAGATGGAGTATTTGAAGGATTATGATTTTGAGTTGAAGTATCACTCGGGCAAGGCGAATGTGGTTGTTGATGCCTAAAGCAGGAAATCTATTCATGTTGCATCCTTGATGTTGAAAGAATATGAGTTGTTAGAAAGTTTTCGTGAAATGATTTTGGGTGTGGTGATCTGTTCTCCTGACTGTATGATGATTGGAATGTTAAAGATTATTAATGAGTTTCTAAAATCTTTGTCTAAATATCAAGAGGATGATGCTGATGTGAAAAAGTTGATTGATGCCCAAGTTAGGGGCAAAAATATACCATTGAGCAAAGATTCTACTGGGCTATGGTTGTTTAAGGACCGTATTATGGTGCCTTTTAAGGGTGAGTTTAGAATGCAGATTTTAGCTGAGGCCCATAAGAGTTCATTGAGTATTTGTTAACCCGGCGATAGCGTCTCAATAGTTCGTTTCCACCACCGGGTTGTTAATTGGCAAGCGCACCAATCGTTTGTAGTTTTCAAAATTTAGATATCGTTCCACTGGGATTGAAAGTTCAATAACAACAGTAATTTTCTATTTACTATGGTAAAGGTGAAAGAAGTTATAGACAAAAGAATGATTTATATATAATTTATACAATATTCACAGGATAGCATGATTGAGTGGTTCATAAGATAAAAAGAAAATAAAATCTATCTAAAAAGTCGAGTTGCAATCTAGAATAGGTAAGATACTTGAGATAAACACAGATAAACAAATTATGTTGGAAATTGGATCCCTAATCTAGAATAACAATGAGGAACTCAAGACATGCATATTTAATCATCAAGTTTCATGTCATTGCAGCTTAAAATCATTATAACCGATCCCTCGTGATATAAATTCTAAGAATTCACCGTAAAGTCCGATCCCTCGTGAGCTTTCTCAGTAAAAACTTGCATTAAGACCTGACCTTATGGCAACAATGGTTAACAACCCCTATAGAATTGAGATACCAAGGGTATTCCAACTTTTTACTTTCGTCAAAACAAGTTTCAATACGGCATGAACAATCATTCTCCCGTTTGACATTCATACTAATAAAACAAGTTTCAATACACATGAAAATCATTCTCCCGTTTGACGTTCATATTAATAAAAGGTTGAAATACTAACATGGACTTGAATCATAAACATGCAGAGGTCGAATTCACAACATTATACTCAATAGATTAGTTCACCAATTCCAACATAAACAAATTAGTTACACATGGTGAAAGTAAAAACAACACTTACAGAGTTTGACATTACGAAGACGATGGGAACTTCACGATACAACGATCACAATACACCGAAACACACTCAAGTATCTAGAAAACTATTCTAGAACTACAACTCACAAAAGAAGTACTCAAAGTCGAGCACAAGAGAGAAAAGAAGAGAATGGAATGCTATGGGATGGGATAGAATGGTGTTGGATGGCCCTATTTATAGGGCTGAGCAAAGGTGCTGACGCTACGCGTCAGTGTGACGCTACACGTCACACCCCTGACTCAGCTTCCATCAAACAGCTGATAATGGCCACTTCAAATTATTAAATATGATCATGCCTGGCCACTTGGACGTGTTTCCACTGTATTTTGGCCATTTGTGCTTAGTGGGGTGGCCCTTGGTGCTGAGTGGAGTGCCCATTATTGGGTCCAAGTGGAGTGGTTGGCCAAAGTGGAGGTGGAGACCACGCAGCACTGACGCTACGCGTGGCTATGACGCGTAGCGTCAGCATCAAAAATAGCTGTTGATGCTACGCGTGGGGTGAGGCTACGCGTCAGCTCCTCTAGTGTAATTTTCTCTTGATTTCTTAACTTTTTCACTGCAAAACTCAGAGAAAATTGATCAAGGGCAGATTATTTCCAACAACATCCATTTATTGAATTTAAATCCTAATTTTCTAACAAATTAAACTAATTTTTGTATTTTTTATGAAATTTTTATTAAAGCTTTTATTGAAAATTTGAGGACTAACAGTATTCATCCGGGTGTGACGAAAATGTACCATGAGTTGAGACGACAGTTTTGGTGGCCGAGCTGAAGAAAATGATAGCAGAATATGTGGCATCGTGTGTGGTGTGTCTAAAATCTAAAGTGGAGCATCAAAAACCTTCTGGGTTGTTATAGCCACTGGATATCCCGGTATGGAAGTGAGATAATATAGCTATAGATTTCATATTTGGCTTACCCCGTTCTTATGCGAGATGTGATGCTATTTGGGTTATTATCAATAGGTTGATGAAGAGTGCTTATTTTCTTGCCATTAATATGAAATGGTCTTTGGAAAAACTTGTTAAAGTATATGTGAATGAAATTGTACGGTTACATGGTATACCCTTAAGTATTATATCAGATCGTGATCCCCGTTTTACTTCCAAATTCTAGAGAAGTTTGCATCATGAATTGGGTATTGAGTTGAGAATGAGCTCCGCATATCATCCTCAGACCGATGGGCAATCCGAGCGTACCATACAGACTTTGGATGATCTACTACGTGCGTGTGTGTTAGAACATGAAGGAGGTTGGGAACAATATTTACCTTTGATCGAATTCACTTATAATAATAATTTCCATAGCAGTATTGGCATGGCTCCTTATAAGGCTCTATATGGCAGAAAGTGCCAGACTCCTTTATATCGGGCAGATAATGGTGACGTCTTGGTGTTAGGACCCGAGATGGTTTAGTTGATGACAAAAGTTATTATGATGCTAAACACAGACCTCTGGTGTTTCAAGTTGATGATCAGGTATTTCTGGGAGTTTTACCTACGAAGGGTGTAGGTCGAGCTATTAGTAGTAAAAAAGTTGAGTCCCAGATACATTGGCCCATATCGTATTTTGGAGCGGATAGGTGACGTTGCTTATAGACTTGAGCTTCCTTCCATCTTATCAAAATTACATGATGTTTTCCATGTATCCTAGCTCTGTAAGTATATTCCTTGTGATGACATGGTGGTCCCTGATGATATTATTAAAATCAAAGAAGATGTGACAGTATCAGTTATTCCTCATCGTATTGAGGGTTATCAAACCAAACAATTGAGAAATAAAAATATTCCCTTGGTGAAAGTCTTATGACAGAACTTTAATGAAGTATCACACACTTGGGAGTTGGAATCTGAGATGCGAACACAATATCCAGAGTTATTCAATGAGGTATGTTGATTTCGAGGACGAAATCTATTTTACGGGGTGAATGTAGCATCCTGTATGTTTTATATTTAAATTGAGGATTTGAGAAATATAGGGCTATTTTGTGATTTAAAAATGAATTTAAGGGGAAATTCATGGTTTTACCTGACGCGTAGCGTCAGTGTCACATGTAACGTCAGCATCGCGGGGCAGAATAAAAACTCTACAGTGGTAGCCCGTAAAATAGAAGTCAAAAGTTGGGTTTTTGAGCTTTTCTCTCCCTTCTTCTTCTTTTAAGTTCAAGAAGCCAATTAAAGCCCGTTTGTGGTAGGAATTCAAAGTTTATTGTGGATTGGAGGTGAGAAACTTAAGGTAAACACTAGGAATCTTTCAATTTTAAATTCCATGGAGATTTCCTATCTTTTGCTTATTTCTTGGAGAAGCAAAGGAGCTTTAAAATTTAAGATTCTAAACCGGTTGAAGGGCCCCTTATGACTTCTAAGTGAAGGATTAAGTGATGAACTTGAGTTCCACTTTATGTAGGTTACGAACGAGGTGTCGGAAGCTTAGTGGCGAAAGGGTTCCTTAAAATAGTTGTTGGTTTCAGTTGTGGTAAGCTTATAAAGCCTTGGGAATTGACATTCAAGTGTTTTCTTAAATTAGATTAGGATTTTAACGCCCCTAAATCCCTTTGTAATTTTGCATTTCTAGTGTTTAGGCGTGCCGGTACATGCGACTAAATTTAGAGGCATCTCAAGTGAGGTAAGGGGAGTGTGTTAGAGTGTAATTAGGCGTTAAGATTTCCATATTATGAAATGAAAGTTTTATACATATATATATATATATATATATATATATATATATGAATGTTTTATTTGGGAAACATGTATGGTGTGAATATTGTAATGATTGTATATGAGTTTGGCAAATAGAATTGATGTAACAATGATTGATGAAATAATGATTGATGAAATGGAATTGCTGTATTTGATTAGGTAATGAAAAGGAAGACTATTATGTCTAAAATTGTTTATGAAAGATGATAATGGAATATTGGAATAAATGTAATGCTAATGATATGAAATTGATGCCTAGTGATGGCTTTGGGTGTGATAATTAAAAGAGAAGGTTTTTATGCCAGGAATTGTATACTAATAGATGATATTGATGATTATATGTTGTATATGCATGATATGTGGTGTGGACAGCCGTTTGGTATGTATTAACCCTCGCTTTTGGCTCCAGTGGTCCAGGTAGAAATCCAGTTGAGCTACCCAGTGGTCCAGGTAGAGACCTAGTGGTTGAGGTGGGAAGCCAGTGTGTGGCTCGGTGGACCAAGTAGAGTTCACGGGATGTCGGTGTGACTCCCAGCTGGCGGCTGCTCCTTTAGTATCCAGATACTAGGGGTCATTATATATATGATTTGACCATGAGAGTCAGTTATGGATAATTATGCTTTTGATTTTGATTTGTGATATGTTTACCGTATTGTAAATAGATTGAGAATTTTGATGGTTATGAGGAGTTATGAAATCCTTTGGGGTAATAAGAGAAAAGATAAATGGATTGATAAGCAAGGGAGATGTGTTAAATCCTCCCAGTGATACCACTTTGTTTAAATTAATTGCTTTGCTTTTAATGCTAAGTACTCACTCTTACATTATTTTGCAGTGAATGAGCAAAGGGATATTGTAACATCCCAATTTTTATGATTTTTAGAAAAATAATTTATTAAGGATTAAAGGAGAATTTCCGAATGAAATTCCGAGTGAACGATGTCTGAGACAGGATATTCCGGGTAAAATAGATATGATTCTGAGTGAAATAAGACCGAGAAAACTACTTCTAAGTGAAGTCAAGATGTTTCCGAGTGAAACATTATTAAGAGAATCATTTCTGAGTTAAGAAAAACACTATCCGAATGAGATACTTTCGAGTGAGGCAAATCCGAGTGAAACGTCTCCGAGTGAAACGTTTCCGAATGGGTTATTCCGAGAGAAGTACTTCCGAATAAAGAGAAGCTTGAACTTGAATAAGTACTTCTTAGGCTGAGGAATTTTTGAATAGAGACCGAGTGGAGTATCTCCGAGTCGTGTGACTTTTCGAGTGAAGTGTCTCTGAGTGTGACACTTCCGAGTGGAATGGTACCGAGTGAGACGATTCCAAGTGGAAAGGCGTTAAGTGAGAAATATCTAATATCTGTGTGATGTGGCACCGATTGGGACATACTGAGTGAGTCTTTTCCAGGAAGAATGCTTCTGGACAAAGAAAGACTTTAACTCCGAATGAGTATGTTCTGAGTAAATAATTCTGAGGGAAGTAAATATTCGAGTGGTGAACTCTATTTAATTTGTGCTCGGGTCTATATTCAGAGTTTCCGAGAGCTTGTGCTCGGATTCGTCTTCAAGACTATCTTTGACCCCAAGTGATGCTTTCAAGTGGAATGATTTCTAAGAAAGGAATTGGACTTCGAACTCCGAGTGATCTTTTGTTTGGAAGACTTCCGAGTGACGCAAGTTAAGGCTTGACTCGGACAGAAATATATCTGAGTGAGATGTCTGAATGAGACATTTCTACGTAAGTCATTTCCGAGGAAGGAAAGCTGAGTGTTTCATGGGATGAAACCTTTCCGAGTGAATTTCCTCCGAATGAAGGAATTCCGAACGGACAGAGACTGTGATGAATCTTCTCGGAAAGATATGTCCAGAATACTGAAACTGAGTCAGAATTAATGATTATTTTAATTATTGATGCTTTCCACGTCACTCTGTTCTTCTACCTTCCAGTAGATTCTTTTCTGATATTTTCTAAGTATGGGACCCTCCCTGATGTTCTGTCCCATTTTCATTAAATGTTTTATTCCTTCCTTATCATTTGAGAAACCTGTAGCAGACATCTTTCTATCGTTCACGTCTCTTCTACATGAACGATATAAATACTCCTACTGTTGGATTAATTCAAAACTTTTGAAAGTGAAAAACACCATCTATAATCCTTTTCTCTCCAATCTCTACTGGAAACCATCAACGAAGAAGAAATTAATCTTCCTTTCTTCTCTTTCACGTGAACGCTTGGATTTCATAAGTAAGAAAGCTTTGGACTAATTCAAAACTGCAATTCCATTTGGAATCCTTGAAGCTGTGACTTGATATCGATTAAAGAGCAGTTGGAACTCTATATCCCAGGTAGGGGGAGCGTTACATTTCAAATGAATAGTTTATGAATGGATGTAGGGTGATATTATTATGATGTATATATGTTATATGCATAAATTGTTATTGAGACCCCGATTGAATAACATATTTTATGTTTTCATATCTTCCATTCATATTATTGATATTGATGTGATGATTGTATATATGTGTGACCGATGATGAGAATGGTTTCCATGAATTTTTCATGAGATGCTTGTGTGATGAATGAATATGAAATATGATGTGGTTTCCACAAAAGACCTTGGGTGGGACTCAAGGCAACCTCTAGAGCGTGGCTCGGGGTTTTAGCCCGTGGCACTAACCGTTGTCATTGAGAGTGATGGTGTCACATGAGGGTGCAAATGGTTTGGTACCAGTAAAACGGCCAGATCAGTTGAGAGCTGAGTTATGGCTCTGGGAGCCAGTGTTGCAACACAAATTAAAAGACTTAAAAATGGATCCATTTGATTGAGCATGTGTGTGCACTGATATATAAATATTATTGAGAATAATATATTGTTCTATGATGTGTTTGAATGGTTCGATTGTGATATATATATAGTTATGAATTAGACTTTTAATTCCAATTCAATAACTATCATTTGATATGTTTATGCTCACCCCCTACTATTCTTATTTTTACAGTGGATGTAGGACACAGCGATGATATGTGAAGTCACTCAGCTGCTCGGATTGTACATAGTTATTTTTGGTAGAAGCCTTGGCCGGCTCTTGTGCATACCGGGTCATTGTATTTACTTGTATTTTTAAATGAGCCGGTTGGATTGATGTAAAACCGATATTGTTATTGTTGAATCCGATTTCTGTTTTAAAAATTTAAATTATTTGTGAAAAATTTATTTGATTTATTGAAGTTTATTTTAAAAATTAAAAACGTTATATTTTGGTATCAGAGCAGACTTGAAAAGTCCAAGGCCAAGGTTAAGCTACTAAATACTATGAATTGAGTGAAATCATATCATCAATGTTGTTGTTACGTATTATAGTTGAGGAAATCAACTATAAATAATTGCTTTCATATCCATGAGAGGTACTAAAGTATGATGATTATTTCAGGATAAGAAAATGGACCCTCATGGTATGGATGCAATGGCTGCTGCCTTCCAGCGTGTTGCTGACATTTTAGAAAGGCAGAACCAACCTCCACCGAGTGACAATCATAGTATTGATTGTTTCTTAAAACGAAAATCGACTGAATTCCATGGAGGATTTCAGCCCGACCAAGCCTATGCATGGATCCAGAACTTGGAACGGATCTTTGGCAGTCTGCAGTGCACTGAGGCATAAAAGGTCGAGTATGCAGTGTTCATGCTTCGGAAAGAAGCTGAAAACTGGTAGAGAATGGCTAAAGCCCGACTGGTAGCCATGGGAACCGAGTTAAACTGGGATAAGTTCAATGAATGTTTCCTTGAAAAATATTTCCCGAATACTGTTAGAAGCCAAAAGGAATTGGAATTCATGGAACTCTGACAAGGCAATCTGAGTGTTGAAGAATATACAGCGAAATTCGAGGAGCTTTGTTTGTTTTATCCTCCTTTCCAGATGCGCGGCACTGAAGGCTCAAAATGCATCAAATTTGAGAGTGGTTTGAACCCAAAAATTAAGAAGGCTTTCCAACACCAGGAGATTAGAAGCTTTCCGATCCTTGTCAATAAATGCCGAATATATGAGGAAGATGATAAAGCTTCAACCGGGTCGAGCAGTAGGTCGGACAATTCTTCGAAGCTACCACCGATCAGTTTTAAGAAGCAAGGGAAGTCTATTAGAGGAGAATCATCCTCTAAATCCCGAGGCCGAGTGAATCCTGGTGGCCGATCGGTGAGTCGTTCGAGGGACATTAAATGCTTCAAATGTGGTGGCAATCATTATGCTCGGAATTGTGATAAAGATGAAGAAGTTATTTGCTATCACTGCAATGAGAAAGGACACGTTCGTCCTAACTGTCCTCTTCTACAATCGACTGAATCAAATGCTAGTGTAAACTGTGGAGGCTTCCGAGGACGAGGCCGTGGAAACGGTAACAGAGGAGGTAGAGGTAATGGTGGATGCGGTAACAATTCTGTGATGCCGAGGAATGATCGGGCTGGGAGTTCTAGTTCACCAGCTGCAGGCCGAGTGTATGCTATCACTGCTGAGGAGGCTGCTCAAGCCAACGACTTGGTTCAGAGTAAGTGTTTACTTGGAAATACTATTCTTGATGTGGTGTTTGACTCGAGTGCAACTCACTCATTTATTTCCAATGATTGTGTGATGCGTATGAGATTACCTGTTGTTGCTACGAATCGGCCATTAAATGTATCTAACCCGACTGGTGCTAAATTGTGGACTTCTATGATGTGTGAGAATGTATCCTTCACTTTGGGTGATAGGAATTTCATTGCTGATTTGATATGTCTACCTTTGAGAGGTCTTGACATCGTTCTCGGTATGGATTGGCTATCGGCCAATAGAGTCCTAGTTGACTGTCAGAACCGGCGGGTGATTTTTCCTAATCAGAAAGCCGATGAATATGAAATTCAAGGTATATCTCAGCTATTTATGCTATTTTGTATGGTTGAGGGAAAGAGTGAGTCTAGGATCTGAGATATTCCTGTTGTATGTGATTTTCCCGAGTTGTTTCCGGAGGATGTACCTGGTGTTCCTCCTGATAGAGAAATTGAGTTCTCTATCAATCTGATTCCTAGAGCCGAGCCAGTCTCCAGAGCTCCCTATAGAATGTCTCCGATTAAATTAGCCGAGTTAAAGAAACAAGTTGACGAGTTGCTCGAGAAATAGTTTATCCGACTGAGTATATCATCGTGGGGTGCTCCGGTGTTACTCGTCAAGAAAAAAGATGGTAGCATGCGGTTATGTGTTAATTACCGCCAATTGAATAAGCTGACCATCAAGAACAAATACCCATTGCCTAGAATCGATGACTTAGTTGATTTGTTGCGTGGTGTGTCAGTCTTTTCTAAAATTGACTTGCGATCGGGATACCATCAGATCCGAGTGAAAGCTGCTGATATTCCTAAGACGGCATTCAGGATCCGGTATGGTCATTATGAATACGTGGTAATGCCGTTCGGAGTGACAAATGCTCCGGCTGTGTTCATGAACTATATGAACAACATCTTTCATCCTTACTTGGATCGATTTATGGTGGTATTTATTGATGATATATTGATTTATTCAAAGTCTTATAAGGAGCACGAAGAGCATCTCCGATTGGTACTTCAAGTGCTGAGAGAAAAGCAACTATTTGCCAAATTATCTAAGTGCGAATTCTGGATGGATAAAATTAAATTCCTGGGTCATGTATTCTCCAGTGAAGGTGTCTCGGTTGATCCTTTAAAGATCGAAGCAGTTATGACTTGGGAGAGACCTAAGTCGGTCACCGGGTCAGGAGTTTTATGGGTTTAGCTGGTTACTATCGGAGATTCATTGAGGGATTCTCCAAAATCGCCTTGCCATTAACTAAGCTAACCCGGAAGAATGTTCCTTTTGTGTGGTCTTCTGAGTGCGAACAGAGTTTTCAAGAATTAAAGACTAAGCTAACTTCTACTCCTATATTGGCATTGCCGAATCTGCAGGAAAACTTTGCAGTTTATTGTGATGCATCCAGACTCGGCCTAGGATGTGTATTGATGCAGAATGGCCGAGTGATTGTTTATGCTTCAAGTCGATTACGACCACACGAGCAAAACTATCCTACACATGATCTGGAGTTGGCAGTTGTGGTCTTTGCACTGAAAATTTGGAGGCATTATCTTTATGGCTCTAAGTTCGAAGTGTATAGTGACCATAAAAGTCTGAAATATTTGTTTGACCAGAAGGAGTTGAACATGAGGCAGAAAAGGTGGATTGAATTTCTGAAAGACTATGATTTTGACTTGAAATACCACCCGGGAAAGGCAAATGTTGTAGCCGATGCTTTGAGTCGGAAGTCTATCCATGTAGCAGTAATGATGGTTAAAGAGATGGAGTTACTTGAGCAATTTTGAAATATGAACCTGCATGTGGATGTTTCTTCGTCTCGGAAAGTAACTCTCGGTACATTGAAAATAGTTAACGAATTTTTGAAGCTTATTTATGTACAGCAGATGTCGGATTCTTATTTAGCCGAGATGAAAGAAACTCAAGCCAAAGGCAAGGAATTATTCTTAACCGAGGGCTCTGATGGCATTTACCGAGTGAAAGGTCGTATTTATGTACCTGATTCGGGTGATTTATGACGATCGGTACTTGATGAAGCACATAGAAGTGTGTTAAGTATTCATCCGGGTACTACTAAGATGTACCATGATTTGAAGTTGCATTTTTGGTGGCCTGGAATGAAGAAGGATGTAGTTGATTTCGTGGCTCATTGTATAATTTGCCAGAAAGTGAAGATTGAACATCAAAAACCATCCGGTGGTCTACAACCTTTAGAGATTCCCGTGTGGAAATGGGATGTTATTGCTATAGATTTCGTAATGGGATTACCCAGGACTCGGAGTGGACATGATGCTATTTGGGTTATTGTGGACCGATTGACAAAGTCTGTACACTTTTTACCGATCAATATGAGTTACCCCTTGCCGAGACTAGCACAATTGTATATTAGCGAGATAGTCCGACTGCATGGTGTTCCATCTTCAATTGTGTCAGATAGAGATCTGAGGTTTACTTCCTGATTTTGGGGAAGTCTGCATCAGGAGTTAGGCTCGAAGCTCTGATTGAGTTCGGCCTATCATCCTCAAACAGATGGGCAATCCGAGCGAACTATCCAGAGTTTAGAGGACTTGTTGAGGTCCTGTGTGCTAGAGCATGGTGGAGGCTGGGAGCAATACCTTCCACTAATCGAATTTACTTATAATAATAGCTATCATAGTAGCATCGGTATGGCTCCATACGAAGCTTTATATGGCAGGAAATGTCGAACACCTCTTTACTGGTCGGAATCGGGTGAGAGCTTAATGTTAGGACCTGAGGTTGTGTAGCAAACCTCCGAGCAAATTCAAATGATCAAAGATAAAATGAAAGCATCCCAAGATCGTCAGAAGAGTTATTATGATAAACGGACGAAGCTGATTGAGTTTCAGGTCGGTGACCGAGTCTTTCTGAAAGTCTCTACTAGCAAAGGCATTGGGAGAGCATTGAAAAGCAAGAAATTGAGCCCAAGGTATATTGGTCCGTATGAAATATTGAAGAGAGTCAGACCTGTAGCCTATCAGATAGCGTTGCCTTCTCATTTGTCAAATCAGCATAGTGTATTTAATGTTTCTCAACTGACAAAATATTTACCGGATCCTACCCATGAGATACCGGATGATGATGTTGAAATCTGAGAAAACCTGACTACTATAGCCGAGCCCACTGGTATACTGGACCGATCGGTAAAACGATTAAGGAGCAAGAATGTTCAATTGGTCAAGGTTACATGGCAGCCGGATCAGTGTATCATGCATACTTGGGAACGAGAAGACGCTATGAGGCAACACTATCCCGAGTTATTTAATTAATGTATGATTTTATATTTAAATTTCGAGGACAAAATTTTTGTAGGATGGGAGAAATGTAACATCCCAATTTTTATGATTTTTAGAAAAATGATTTATTAAGGATTAAAGGAGAATTTCTGAATGAAATTTCGAGTGAATGATGTCTGAGACAGGATATTCCGAGTAAAATAGATATGATTCCGAGTGAAATAAGACCGAGAAAACTACTTCTAAGTGAAGTTAAGATGTTTCCGAGTGAAACATTATTAAGAGAATCATTTCTGAGTTAAGAAAAACACTATCCAAATCAGATACTTTCGAGTGAGGCAAATCCGAGTGAAACGTCTCCGAGTGAAACGTTTCCAAATGGGTTATCCCGAGAGAATCACTTCCGAATAAAGAGAAGCTTGAACTTGAATAAGTACTTCTTAAGCTGAGGAATTTTTGAATAGAGACCGAGTGGAGTATCTCCGAGTCGTGTGACTTTTCGAGTGAAGTGTCTCTAAGTGTGACACTTCCGAGTGGAATGGTACCGAGTAAGACGATTCCAAGCGGAAAGGCATTAAGTGAGAAATATCTAATATCTGTGTGATGTGGCACCGATTGGGACATACCGAGTGAGTCTTTTCCAGGAAGAGTGCTTCTGGACAAAGAAAGACTTTAACTCCGAATGAATATGTTCTGAGTAAATAATTCCGAGGGAAGTAAATATCCGAGTGGTGAACTCCATTTAATTCGTGCTCGGGTCTATATCAGAGTTTTCGAGAGCTTGTGCTTGGATTCGTCTTCAAGACTATCTTTGACCCCGAGATCCTTTCAAGTAGAATGATTTTCAAGAAAGGAATTGGACTTCGAACTCTGAGTGATCTTTTGTTTAGAAGACTTCCGAGTGACGCAAGTTAAGGCTTGACTTGGACAGAAATATATCTGAGTGAGATGTCTGAATGAGACATTTCTGTGTAAGTCATTTCCGAGGAAGGAAAGCTGAGTGTTTCATGCGATGAAACCTTTCCGAGTGAATTTCCTTCGAATGAAGGAATTCCGAACGGACAGAGACTGTGATGAATCTTCTTGGAAAGATATGTCCAGAATACTGAAACTGAGTCGGAATTAATGATTATTTTAATTATTGATGCTTTCCACGTCACTCTGTTCTTCTACCTTCCAGCAGATTCTTTTCTGATATTTTTTAAGTATGGGACCCTCCCTGATGTTTTGTCCCCTTTTCATTAAATGTTTTATTCCTTCCTTATCATTTGAGAAACGTGTAGCAGACATCTTCCTATCGTTCACGTCTCTTCTGCATGAACGATATAAATACTCCTACTGTTGGATTAATTCAAAACTTTTGAAAGTGAAAAACACCATCTATAATCCTTTTTTCTCCAATCTCTACTGGAAACCATCAACGAAGAAGAAATTAATCTTTCTTTCTTCTCTTTCATGTGAACGCTTGGATTTTATAAGTAAGAAAGCTTTAGACTAATTCAAAACTTTAATTCCAGTCGAAATCCTTGAAGCTATGACTTGATATCGATTAAAGAGCAGTTGGAACTCTATATTCCAGGTAGGGGGAGCGTTACATTTCAAATGAATAGTTTATGAATGGATGTAGGGTGATATTGTTATGATGTATATATGTTATGTGCATAAATTGTTATTGAGACCCCGATTGAATAACATATTTTATGTTTTCATATCTTCCATTCATATTATTGATATTGATGTGATGATTATATATATGTATGACCGATGATGAGAATGGTTTCCATTAATTTTTCATGAGATGCTTGTGTGATGAATGGATATGAAATATGATGTGGTTTCCACAAAAGACCTTGGGTGGGACTCAAGGCAACCTCTTGAGCGGGGCTCGGGGTTTTAGCCCGTGGCACTAACCATTGTCACTGAGAGTAATGGTGTCACATGAGGGTGCAAACAGTTTGGTACTAGTAAAACGGCTGGATCAGCTGAGAGCTGAGTTATGGCTCTAGGAGCCAGTGTTGCAACACAAATTAAAAGACTTAAAAATGGATCCATTTGATTGAGCATATGTGTGCACTAATATATAAATATTATTGAGAATAATATGTTGTTCTATGATGTGTTTGAATGGTTCGGTTGTGATATATATAGTTATGAATTGGACTTTTAATTCCGATTCAATAACTATTATTTGATATGTTTATACTCACCCCTTACTGTTGTTATTTTTACAGTGGATGTAGGACACAGTGATGATATGTGAAGTCATTCAGCTGCTCGGATTGTACATAGTTATTTTTGGTAGAAGCCTTGGCCGGCTCCTGTGCATACCGAGTCATTGTATTTACTTGTATTTTTAAATGAGCCGGTCGGATTGATGTAAAACCGATATTGTTATTGTTGAATCTGATTTCTGTTTTAGAAATTTAAATTATTTATGAAAAATTTATTTGATTTATTAAAGTTTATTTTAAAAATTAAGAACGTTATAGATATTGTGAAAGTTGCGGAAACCAGTACAAAGTGAGCAGTGGAGCAATGCTAGAAGAGCCCGTGATATATATGTATATATTGTATATATTATATGTAAATATATCCGCTGTTAGACTTGTGGTTGCATATGTTTGTTTATGATGATTAATGTGTGGTGAGTAACTAATGGCACTAAGCCATTTGGTGAATATATATATATATATATATATATATATATATATATATATATATATCTGTGTGTGTGTGTACATGTATGTGGTATGATATATTCCTGTCATGGATGTTGTGAGTGTGGCATGACATTGAGCCATTAGATAGTTATACATGCATAATGACCAGGACCTTCTTGTATGGACGTAGTTGTGGCATGGAGCCATTATGGTTGAAATCATGCATTATTGGTAGGGATTGTATTTCTGAATGTGATTGTGACGATTGACGATGATCATAATTATGTTGTGACTGATGGAGTAATGAATTTGATGCATTACTCATATAGTGGAATCAAGGAACTAAATAGGTGATTTTGAGATCCGGTGGGTTTTGGGACCCCGGAAAGGATCAATAGGTTCCCTAAGACATTTAGAAACTGTGTGTATCGGCCTTGGGCCATTTGGAGTCCATTTAGGGTTTTTTGGTGTAAGGATTTTGCACCTAGATAAGTTAAACTGTATTTCACACATAATTCATGCATATGTTGGAATTTTGGCAAACGAACAGCGCCAACGGTTCCGAAATGGGGAAAACATATAGCCTACAAAGTTTCATGGAAATCAAGTCTGAAACAGATCAATTAGGTAGGTTAAAAGTTGGTCAAATGGCCTAAACATGTGACAACATTAGGTGCTGTCACCGATAGGCTGACGCTGGGCGCCAGCCTGACACGTAGCGTCAGGGCTGCGAGGTGAGCCTCACGCGTAGCGTAGGCCTAATGCGTTGCTTTTTTGCATTTTGAGTGGTAGTTTGGGGTTTAAAATGTCTTCTAGAGATGATTTTGAAGCTGTAAAAAAATCATTATTAGGAGTAAGGTTAGAGTTATTTAATTATTGATTTTGAGAAAAATTTATTAATTTTTTTAAAATGAGTAAATTAAATAAAATTAGTATGAGATTTTACACATTGCCCACAGGAAAACTTCCATGTCACCCGATAAAAAGTACAGGGTACAGGTATGAGGGAACGTTCGTAAGAGACGTGGAGCCACCCGTGTCATATGTCAAAATCATACACTGCACAGTGTACTATTGGTCCCCTAACCCTAGAGACTCTTCATTCTCCATGCATATATATAAATACCAACGATTTCACTACTCTGGTACGTTAGACTCATTCTAAAACTTACGCTTCAGAAATCTTGCTTTCATTGTTGGTTATTAACTTGAGCGTCAGAGAATTTTCACAGGTGACACCACCTTTCGTCCTTCACCAATACGAAAGCTCGGTGTGAAGGATCTCTAGGACATCAAGACCTTTATTCTCCCACTGAGATAAAAGACACAATACTGGATACCCATTATACCAGTGTACAAACCATTCTCAATAGTTGACATTTGTGGCTGGTCCCACACCGGATCGTTGACCTCGGTTCAGACCAGTTCAATATTTATTATCAAATTATTAAATAATAATTTTAACCTTTTTAAAATATTTAATTGTTATTGTTAAAAATGTATCATTAAGTATATTTTTAAATAAGTTATATTATGTATTATTATTAAGATAATATTTTAATATATTATTTTGAAATTTATTTTAAGATTATTATTAATAAAATACTTTTAAAACTCTATTTTGAAAAATATTTATTATTTAAATATATTATAAAACAATATATTTAATATTATTAAAATTATTCAAACACACACACACCCACCTAGGGAGGGGGGGAGATAGAGAAAGATTGAGTTTGAATAAATGGTAGAATAAGCCTTATCTCAATCTAGTGTGTTGAGTTTGAATCTCAGTCTAAGAAAATGATATTTTTAATTTTTTATTTATATGTCAACCCAAAAAAAATTATGTGGAAGAGTGCTAATTTCTATTGGAAACTTTTCTCCAAAATAATGTAAGTTAAAAATTGATATCATAGAGAATCCCATATGAACATAACCAAATTAATAAGTTGAACACAATTAACCAGTTTAGGGTTGGTACAAAATATCATATTTATTTAAGAAAATAAACATATTGAAAACAAGTATCTTTAATGCATAAATTAAATCAAATCAATTATCCCAAATAAGATATAATCTAAATCATAGTCTTGTAATAAATAGAAAATAACTATACTAAAATTAGTCTTTCAAATACGTTAAACTTGACCAATATAAATCACCCAAGTGGTGAATCAAGCATAATATCTAATTCTCTTGCAAGTCTAAATTGATAATCACGCAATTAGATCAAAATTATGGTGAACATAACCAACATATAGGAAAACACAAATTACACAGAATCATATCTCTCTTAGTTCATAATATTTTATGTAACACATTATATATATATATATATATATATATATATATAAGAGTTACAAAATGTCTTTAATTATTATTTTGTCTTTTCACTTGGCTTTGGAGTTTATAGTCAAAGCAAGGAACCTCCTCTTACAGTCAATATACTTTGTTAATTAACCTCTTGTCTTATTATGTTTTGGTCATACAAAAATTTTTTCCAAGAGAAAAATTTGTCCTTTAACATGTTGACCATAACTCATCTCTAAAAGAAAGCTAGGTCTTTTATTTTTAATTTTCTTTATAATTAAATTAAGTAATTAATATATACATATATACATAGATATACATATACGCTTCTAGCAGAAACAAAAGCATACATGCATATATCTATCTATTTATATATAAACAATACCAAGAAGAGTTATGTGTATAGGGAAGAACATTGAATAACCTTGATAGATCATTGCGATTGTTATGCATCATTGATAAGGGGAGGTAAATCTTTATCGGAGAAAGAGGTTACTAGAGCCTCCACCCCGTCCCGGGATGGGCAGTTATCCTGGGGCTTGTTTTGAATTGGAAGAATCAAGCGATGATGATTCTTTCTTGTAGTGATTAATGCTCCTACATGGGTGAAACCTCTAACGATCATATCAATCACCTCACACCGGCCTCGCTGCTGTTGCTAGGGTGCCTTCTCTTCTTGTACCACCTCGGTGATAACAATTCCCTTCTGCTTCCCTGCAACAGTCAATCTCTTCGTGGGACCTCAGCCATTATCACCATTATCCTCGCGGTCACGACTCCGTTTCTCCATCTGGTCTGGCTCATCTATGGACCTCTCCTTAAAGAGGTATTGCTTCAATTTCCTCTCACGGATGAGGGTCTTCATAACGTTCTTTAAAGATTTGCACTCCTCAATAGAGTGTCTGGCGTGTTCATGGAAATTACAGTACTTGCATGAATTTCTAGGCCTCTTTAATAGGGCTAGTCTCCTCATGTCGTATATACTAAATACCTGCCAACCCACTTCTCTAAGGATCTGTGTCGGTCTGGTTTTCAACGGTGTATAGTTGCTGAACGAAGCCACACGTCTTTCCTGCTGCTGAGGCTAAGGGTTTCTGAACCTGCCCCTCTGAAAAGGCTTCTCCGGCCTAGCCCTCTCTTTCTCCCTAGGCGGCTGCGACATCGGAACAAGTGGCTTTGATCTCGCCGCTGTGGCCTCCAAGTACATCTCAATACCAATGTATTTTGATACCTTTCTCCAGAATTCTTTGAACGACGTCAGAGGGATTTTTGCCAAAGATAAGGCAAAAGCAAATTTAAGCTGTAAAGCCTTGATGGCAATGTGCAGCTGGATGACTTCAACAAGGTTGGAGACCATAGTTGTCTCCTTATAGAACCTCTTCAAAAACTCCTTTAGAGTCTTATTCTCACCCTGCCTTATCTGCATGAGGGTGTGTGACGTCTTGGGAACATCCCTAGAAATGACGAAGTGGTCACTAAAGGCCATTGTCATTTCCTCCCAAGAGTCTATCGACCCTGATGGAAGCCTCTTGAACCAGCTGAGGGCTCTCCAGTCAAAGTGCGAGGGAATATACGACACATGACATCCTTGTCTACTCCCAAGAGCACTGCCTCGTATACGTAAGCATCTAAATGCTTACTCGGGTCAGTCTTACCCATGTATTTCCCAATAGAAAGAGGCTGAGTTGTCTGCAAATGCCTAGGGATAGACACACTTATCAACCTCCTAGAAAATGGGACGTTGAGCCTATACGTCCCTGGGGCTGCCACCACTGGCTCTCTCCTCCTAACAATGTTTCTCTTCTCATAATCTAGAGTTTGTTCCCTCTCCTCATATATAGGGATTTTAGAATACTGGAGCATGGTGGACTTCTCCTTGCCGGAAGCCTCATGTGTCTCTTCCGCCTAAGAGGCTACTTTATCTTCCGATTGCCTGGTGGTCCCTCTTTAACTCAGCCAACTCTTCCCTGAGTTGCTTGATAATCTCATCACGAGGGTTAGGCATTCCCAGAGGCACCATCCTCCGAGAGCTCCATGCTGGCGAGTCAAAGGCAAGGCTCCTATTGACTTGGGGCATGACATCTTCCATACACCCTTCCTGAAACTCCCTCAAGTTTCCTTCCATGGTAAAGTCACCAAACTTTTGTGAAAACTGGGAATAAATCTATCGAGTCCCACTGGGTGTGCCAATGAACTGGTCTGAACTGGGGTCAAGAGTCCGATGTGGGACCAGCCACAAATGTTCTATGTTTTGAATGATTTATACATTGGCACAGTGGGTATCTGGTATTGTGTCTTTCATCTCAGTGGGACATAAAGTTCTTGGTGTCTTTGAGATCCTTCACACCAAGCTTTCGTGTTGATGAAGGATGAAAAATGGTGTCACCTATGAAGATTCTCCAACACTCAAGTCAGTAACTAGAAAAGGAATTCAAGGTTTCTGAAGCGTAAATTCAAGAATGAGTCTAACGTACCAGAGTTGTGAGAGTGTGGGTATTTATATGCATGCATATAGAGAATAGAGAGTCTTTTAGGGTTGGGGGACCGTTCGTACAATATCTCAGTACGATTCTGACACGCGACACGAGCACCTTCACGTCGCCTACGAACGTTCCCCTACGGCTGTACCTTGTACTTTTTATCGGGTGACACGAATGCTTTCCAATGTATTAGGTTCTGACCTGGACTTTCGGTATGGATATAAATCTGATACGGGCTTAGAGTCTGGAGGTTTACCTGTGACACTGGTAAGCGAGTGAGAACGAATGAATTTACCCTTTTGCCCATATGCTGGTATTAAGACCAGATCATAAGGCATCAAGCAATTGTGCTATGATTTACTTCTTGATTATCAATTCAAAATGAAGGCTGAAGTTAGTTGTAATTCTCCTTTGGTTAACCATGAAATTAATGACTATGATGATGAATTGAATGAATTTGACATGTTTCTTTCTAGACAAAAAAGAGCTAGAACAACATTTACAAAAATAAAATTAGATCATTATTTGGAGGAGGATTGTTTGCCAAGAAAGGAAGTAGAAGATTTTGATATCTTGTGTTGGTGGAAGTTACAAGGGATCCAATATCCTACATTACGGGAAATTGCAAGGGATGTGTTAGCAGTTCCAATCTCCACTATGGCTTCAGAGTCTACAGTTAGTGTTAGAGGTAATTTGCTTAGTCCAAATCATAGTAGATTGCATTGGTCTATCGTGGAGGCTTTGATCTGTTGTAAGAATTAGTTATAGATGGATAGGAAATTTGGTAAATTTTTATATTCTTAAAATCTTATGAATTTTCATTTTTTATAAATAATTTTACACTAAACATGTAATTTTATGCTTTCAGGACAAGATAACCCAAATGCTATATCAACTGAAGTTCATGACTTAATTGATGAACTAGGTAATATTCTTTTTCATAATTATGAATTTTGATTATTTCATGTGCCAAAATAACATTATAACTATGTTTTGTCATATTGTAGATGGATTATCTGTGAGTTGTATTACTTATCCTTTGGAGGACCATTAGAAGTTGGACATGCAAGTGATGAATGAAGATGCTTGATTCTAGGATGGTTTTATTGTGTTTTGTTTCTTAGACATTGTTGTTAGACTTTGCTCTTTACTAGTTCGTTGTTACTTTAATTTTATCTTATTGAACTTTGATAAAAATCCTGAAACTTTGTTGCTTGATATTTAGCTTGTAGTAGGATGATGTTTAAATTTCTATTGTTGAACTAGTGAACTTTATGAGATGGGATGAAATTTTCGCTTTCTAGAAGTTCAATGGAAATTTTTCTTAATGTGATGAAGTGCATAATTTATTAAATTTCATAGATTCAATTATAGTTATGATTGGACAATGTTTAATAATTATGTCCAAGATGATTTATTACTATTTTAGGACACTTTTACTATTATTGTATGTAAATATTTAAAAATTTTGTAGATACAACAACGTTTAAAATACTTATGATAAGGAGAAAATTCTATAAAAGCGGGAACGGGGGCAATTTTTTTTGGAGCAGAGACGGGTTTTCCCCATCATTAATATAAAAAAGCAACCGATGGGTAAATGTTGGGCGATGGCGGTTAGGGTTTGGGATAGCGGGGACGGGGATGGTAAGTGTCAAACCCGTCCTTGAATCGCCCCGTTGTCATGCCTATAGGTTCTTTTCTTGAGTAAAAAAAAAGTGAAATGGGTTGGGACTTAGCATTTTCGGTTTAGGTTGGGTTAGTTTATTTAATATGACCGTGTAACACAAAAACACATATAATAATAATTATAATAATAAAAATATAAAATTAGGCCGGGTACTCATCAAGTACTCAAATTTTTAACCGTTAAAGCAGTTCTTAGTTGGATTGGATAAGATTTAATCTGACTACCAAAAAATCTAATCCGAATTAGTTGGATTAAATTGGATGATTGGGTTAAACAAGTAATTCTAACCTACTACTCAACCCTAGTGTAAATTAAAGAAGAATTTGTATGACATTAAACAAGCTTTAGGGCAATGGTATAAGAAATTTGATTCTTTCATGACTGGTGTGTCTACCTCTAAAAGTTTATAGGAGGAGACTTTTATTGCACTACTGTTGTATGTGGACAACATGTTGATAGTTGGTGAGGATGAAATAAAGATAAAACATTTAAAGGGAGAACTTTTCAAGTCCTTTGATATGAAAAACTTAGGACCAGCTCAATAGATTCTTGACATGTATATTTATAGGAATAGAAAAGTGTGAAAGTTATGGCTATCCCAAGAAAAGTATGTTGTGCAAGTGATTCAGAGGTTGGATATAAAGAATGCTAAGCTAGTAAGCCAACAATTGGCTAATAATTTCAAGCTAAGCAAGAGGTTGTGCCCCTCTTTTAGAAAGGAAATGGATGAAATGTTAGAAATTCTTTACTCCTCAGTAATTGGAAGCTTGATCTATACGATGATGTGTACAAGGCCAAATATAGCTCATGTTGTTAGAGTAGCAAGCGGATACCTTTCAAATCTTAGAAAAGGATCATTGAGAGATAGTTAAATGAATTCTTAAGTACCTTAAAGGCATATCTAAGACGTGTTTATATTGTAAGGGAGCTAATCCAATCTTGAAAGGGTTATATAGATGTCGACATTGTTGGAGATCTTGATGGTAAGAAATCTACATTAGGATACATATACACCTTTATAGGGGGAGTTGTGTCTTGGAATCAATGCTATAGAAGTGTGTTTCTTTATTTACAACAAAGTATAACAACAACTAAAACTAGATAAGAAAATTATGGTTAAAATGTTTTCTCCAAAACCTTATGGGGATCAAGCAAAAAAAGTACATTATATATTGTGATAGTTAAAGTTCCTTGGACTTGATTAAAAAAAATCGATGTATCATTCTTTCATAAAATACATTGATGTTCATTATCATTGGATTCGTGACAAGATGGACCAATAAAAGTTGAATTTGATGAAGATTTACACTAATAATAATGCATCAAATATGTTCACCGAGGTTGTCACTTTGGGAAAAGCTTGAATTGTGTAAAGACATTGTTGGAATAAATGTTAGATGTAAGTGGTGGGGGAGAATTATTGAATAAGTCCACTTACGTACATGTTAATGAATAACAAATAAGAGCATTCATTTGATCATTTCATATGCCTACCATTACAATTTGATCTCTCCCTTTATGTAAAAGGCTATAGTGTAATATTCGAGAGAGTTTTGTAAGAATCTTTTAACAATTGAGTTGAATATTTTCCCACCTTAGATAAAAATAATTGCATGTATTTGTTTTATTACAACTAACTAGTTGTAATTTATAAAATAGATATATAATTTCAACCTTTTATTGAAAATGAATACTATAAAACAAGAAAAATATAATTTAACAATACGTATTAATTATTTTTCTTTTAAAATTGTTGTTTTGTTTTATAAATCTTGTAGAGCAATTGTTCATATTAATTAAACAATTATAAATTGTAGACTTAAAAAGAAATTAAGAAAGATTATTTATAACAAATCTTTTTAAATTAATGCATAATATGGTTCTTATGAAAATATTATTTTGAGAAGATTTATTTTTTGAATTTAATTTAAATATATCATCAACTAACATCTAATCATGGATTGTTGTATAAATAATCAACATTGATTTTTATAATAATTACTTTAAATATCATACTTATGATGGAATCTAATGGGTTGCTAATATAAAAAATTTTCCATTGACAAAGTTGGATAATTAAACTCATATTTTTTTATTTGAAAAATAGAACTAGACTAACTAGAAATCTGATTAACTTTTTTAGAAAAACAAATCAAAGTTAATAGTTAACATGTTAGCTTTTTGTTAGTAAAAGGAGAAGAAAACTAGTAAACTAGTTTTTGTTATCAATTTAATACATTTAAACCGTAAAATTAGTTAGTGATCAGATAGATGGAATCTTATTATACAATATTAATGGGTGTTGACAACTCTAAAAAACATTTAATTTGTAATACCTTATAGAAATAGGTCAGGTGGCTTGTTGGAGCTTATACTTAACCTACTTAAGGCCTGATTTGATCTAGCCTATTTAATAAAAAATACCAAGTTAAAGCTTTTCAAAAAGCTTACTTAATTAAAGAGACTAAGTTTAGGTTTTTGAAAAAACCTTTTTAACCTATTAGACTAGTTTTTTTAAGATCCTTTGTATAATTTTATAAAATAAACTATAATTCATAATATATTATAATTTATAAATACACATAATATTTTCTATAAACCATAGTTTATAAATTTAAAATTTGTTAAAATTACCTTTAATACATAAAATTAATAATTAAATATATATTTTATGCAAATTGTTAACCTTTAAAAAAAATTTGGTTTGTTTAAGATAAATTTATCAATTTATTTAACATATATTTGTTAATCTTTTCAATAGCTTTAATGTAAATTATACTTTTATATAAGTTATTATCAGGCTAAAACGAGCTTCTAAGTAGACTAAACCAGACCAAAACATATAACATTTGTTAAAAAATAAAGCGGACTTAAGTTCAAAGCTTATAAAGCTTAACTTAACTCATCTTATTCCAACCCTGGTAAAGAAATTACCCTTAATGAATATTCGGTGCTTGTTTTTTGTTTTTTTGAAAGTGCGGTTAATAAATTCTACATACAAGAAGTCAACAAGCCATGCTTTATATATCCAATTAATAAAATCTGCACTTATAATTTTTGTACTCGAGTAATAAAATCCAGATTCATATTTGGTGTGGATGCAGAAAGGATCGAATGAGCTTCTGACCATGCAAAACATGTTTAAATGTGAAATGAGATAAATCCAGCGAAGAGCGAATATGCTTGATGAATGTAGAATGACAGAAGCAATCATCATTGAAATGGGTACGTACGTTGAAGTCAACAAGTTAGCAGTAGCTAAAATTTTATTCGACAATGAAGATAAGCGTCCGTTTAATTTCCAGTTGGGAAAATGAAGTTGGAGAAATGAAAAAAAATTTAAAGGTTGATATTGATCTTTTACGTTATTTGAAATAGTCAAAACTCCGTTTGACCATAAAATTTATTTTTGGGTCCAACCAAGTTGAGTATCTAAATATACCCTAAATTTCATACCATTTTATATTCATCTATATAATAAGATCACAACCCAATGGTGATTTTACATTCTTAATTATTGGATTCTATTATTGAGACTTAATCAAAATTTCACATGTACAATAACCTGATATATAATGATCTCCCTAACTTATTAATCTATAAGGATACTTTAGGTACTTCAGATGAGAAAGTTTTAAAAGGAAGTGGTGCAAGGAAAAAAATTATTGGTAGAAAGAGAAATTCCCTATGAAAATGTTTTTTTTTTAAGAAACCCAGTCCTATATTCTAAAGAGAAAAAAAATCTATTTTTACTTGGTGGTTATTTGATTTAAGTAATTTTTTATTCTCGGTAATTTACTTTTCTAGAAATGAGATAAAAAAGAATAAAATTATTATAAAAGTTTTAAAAATATATTTGATTCTTACTTCATTTTTCATGGAATACATTTTTATTCAAAAAATTTACTTATATTTGGTTCAAGTAATATATTTTCACAAAGTAAATTATCAAAACTATCTTTATAAAAGAAAAATTAGAAAAGTTGTTAATATTTGTGAGAGTAAATATTGGACGCATTAAAATTTGTTGAAAATTTTTAAACATACTTATAAGCATATTTTAATGAATTAATATGATAGAGAGAAATTTAGTAGAAATTTCATTCTGATAAGATGGAGAAAACAGAGATTTTAAATTCCCCCCAAAAAATATTTACAACAATCTCTTATTTTTA
Source organism: Clitoria ternatea (assembly GCA_037962975.1). Classification (NCBI taxonomy): domain Eukaryota; kingdom Viridiplantae; phylum Streptophyta; class Magnoliopsida; order Fabales; family Fabaceae; genus Clitoria; species Clitoria ternatea. The sequence continues at coordinate 98,083,131 of CM075674.1, read as the reverse complement.
TGAAGATAATATTGTTATCTTCTATTAAACATCGAAATCTTTCTCATCTCACTCATCCGAAAATGTCAAAACATAATGCATAGCAAACGCCCCTTTATAACTTAATTGATTTTTTTTTCTCCTTTGTATATTAATCACCCCTATTTGTTTTTTTGATTAACTTCAATATATTACTTTTAATCTTTATACCTAGCACCCCGTGAAAGAAAGGTTAGCTCCGCCTAGTAAAAAATCATTACATCAATCATTAAATCAGCATAAAACAATGATATTTTAATATACTTTTTTTAAAAAACTATTAATTTTTTAATAACATTATTTTAAAATATATTTTTATTAAAAAGTTATTATTTATATTATTTCTATCTTTATTCAACAAAAACGGGACCACTCTTTAACTTATTCAATAACCTATACAACTTTTAAAACATTAATTTTTCACACGACATAATATTTTTAAAATAAAATAATATTATCTTTAGTTCTTAATATAAGTAAATTTGAACGAAATTTTTTTAGTTTCTAATATAAATAAAATTATATTTATTTAATATCATTAAATGTTTATTTATTAAATATATTTTTTTATATATTCTCAAAATAATTAATATTTTATGTAATAAAAACTAATAAAAATATTTTAAGATATTATATTAAATATTTGATAGTATTAATTTACTTATTATTTAAAACCGGATATAATTAGAAAAAGTGACGCAAAAATAACATTGAATAAAGAGGATATATAATTATTGTAACATATAAAAGAAGGCATGACAAGGTACAGGTCATAAGATGATAGTACTACATAGAAATAAAATCTTCCAAAAGAAGTCTCCATTGTGATCTTTCCCATCGGTAATTGAATCGAATCGTCATGGCTGGTGGTGACGATCATTCAAATTGGTCGCACCGCCACAACACATCAACAACATCATCCATTCTCTTCCTCTCCTTTCTCGTGCTTCTCTGCACCGCCTCTTACCTCCTCGCCGCACACCAACAACAACGTTCCCTTGTGGCCCCCGACCTCACACTCTCACAATGCAACATCAAGCGCTTCGCGAACGCAACGGCCACAAAGTTCCCTCGGTGCAGCGCCAACTACAGCGAGTACACGCCGTGCGAGGATCCTCAGAGGTCGCTGAGGTACAACCGTAGCAGAATGATTTACAGAGAGAGACACTGCCCCGTCGATCAATGGGAATATTCCTTCAGGTGTAGGGTTCCCCCTCCCTACGGTTACCGGAACCCCTTCCCGTGGCCCGCTAGTAGGGACGTTGCGTGGTTCGCTAATGTTCCCCACCGTGAACTCACCGTCGAGAAGGCCGTTCAGAACTGGATCCGGTTCGACCGCGACCGGTTCTTTTTTCCCGGCGGGGGAACCATGTTCCCCAACGGTGCTGATTCTTACATTGATAATATTGGAAAGTGGATTGATCTTAAACATGGTTCCATTAGGACTGCTCTCGATACTGGCTGTGGGGTAACCTTCTCTCTCCTTTTTTTTAATTATTAAAAAAATAATTAATTAATTCCATGCTTAAGGAGTAAATAATAAAATTGATGCTCCAAATATAGTTAGTAATCACGAATTAAGTCTCTAAAAATGATTAAATTAGTAATAATATTTGAAGGAATTATTTAATACCATCATTATTATCTTTGAGAGGTGAGGCTTAGTTGATGATTTTTTATTTCAAAAAGATTCTATTGTTTTAGATTAAAGTTTTGGGGCGAATTTTTCAGAGACAGAAAATTTTAATTTTATAATTTAAATTTAGTTTTTCCATCCCATTTTGTTCATTTTCTTGTCAATGAAACAGAGTAAATGCTGGTAAGTTTTTCTAAACATGGTGAGCTGGCTGGCTTATGTTGTAGTAGTAATAAAGTCAAAGAATATTTTTCAAAATGAAATTAATGCTGATGCTTCCAAGAATGGGAGTTAGAAACTGAGATGGCGTTTATGGGAGTATATTGTGGAAAAAGTTGTTCTCAAAACTGGAAAAAGAATTGTAATTGTCTGTCTGCATGGATTTTCTACATTAATATATTAAATTTCCGAGTACAATATTTATAGATGACAACCAACTCTGGTGGATTTAAACAGTGATTGGTTTGAATGATATATATTAAATTTTTTAAATGATTAAAAATATTATTGAAAAAATTAATCTTGTCACTCTGGCATGAATATTTTCAGCATTTTCGGGAAGAAATTGTAATATGATATCTATTTAGAGCACCCCTAACAGAGGCAAATATCGCCTAATTGACTGCTTTTAGAAATATATTATTGGTATATTAATAAAAAAATTAAGAAATTATATTACTGATATAATAATGAAAGTGAGAAGTAATAATAGTAGATTAAATTTTTTATCATACAAAAACATTTTTTAATGTATGTTTATAATTTTTCAGTACTTGTAAATAGTGGTTTGAGACTTGACAGATACATAAAAAATAATGACTAGTCCTTTTACGCATGAGTACTTCGGGGCATTAATTCATGCGTTTGAAAATAAAATACAAATAAATTGCGAGGATCGGACAAAAGTTTGGATTCTCTTGTTTTTTCTTTAAAACCGTAATTACAATGTGCTGCTAATTGGCTTGCAGCCAATGGTTTGTTAGCTTTTTTTTTTTCGATTGGTTCTTTAAAAATATATAGTGAGAAAATGACAGTGTAATCTCATGTTTGCTTTATTAGGTAAAAATTTGCTTTTAAATCCAAATACTGTGTTTTTGGAAAAATGTCTACATATTATAAATACGACTTTTGTAACTCGTGTACTTTAACACAAGATAAGAAAAAAAAATAATTTATTTATTTAAAATTAATATTGATGTAGTTTTTTTAATTATTTATAACAAGTTCAACATAATTTTTATTTTTTATTTCTTTTAATGTGTGTAAATACTGCTCTTGTTAAAAAGACCTTATAAATATATAAATATAATCACTTAAGTTTAGATAAAATGTTTTGTTTGGGAAATGATGGGTACTTGGCTCAATTTATTGATAAAGTTAAATGGATTTAGATTTGGTACAGTAGAAAGGAGAATAAAGTTGATGCACGCACATTTTTAAAATAAATTCTTTTAAAAACCAAAAGTAGTTTTTTTATTAGTTATTAAAATGGCTAATTTACAAATGCATAACTTTAAATAGGTCATCTTAGTAACTGATCTAATAAGCTACTTTTAAAATTGGGTTTTAAAAGAATCAATTTTTAAAGTAAAAAATACATACATACACAAAATCTAAATCTAAACTAAATTCTGCTAGATATGCCTAAAGCATTATCAACTATTAAATGACATAAAATAAAACTATTATCTATTTCACAACCATAATTTGTCAAAACATTTGTAACTTTATTGGCCTCCCTAAATACATGCTTGAAAGTGCGTTCCCCTCATTGATGGCATAGAGCTGTGAATTTCTATGGGTAAAAAAACTCGTGCAGGCGGATAATAGGTGGGTTATCCGTAATTGATACTTGCATGAGTGAGTATTATACAATCCGTCTTATATGTATCTTTTTAATTATTAATATTTATTTTTTATTAAACATATTTAAATATCTAAGCTTTTTTATTATTTTATAATGAGATAAACAAAATTTAATATTTTTCAATGATAATACTTATAATTTATAAAGTTGTAATATATGATATAATATTAATTTAAATTATATTATACTAAAATAATATTATGTTTAGTATATTATATCATTTTTTTTCTTTAGTATTATTTTATAAAAATAATAAATATTCACAAATATTTGTGTACCGCTACTCAATCCGTAAATACCCGTTACCCACCTAAAATCCATGAATACAGATAATGATAACATACTACACATACCCGTCCCGTGTGGTTGTCATCCATAGAGTCCATCCTTCTACAACTCCACCCTCGGTTCTAGTAGTTTGCTGAGATAGAGATAGAAAATAAATTTGAAGTTGTAGCTTTGTGATATGCAAATTCTTAATAAGGTTTAGACCTTCCCCCACAATTCAGCCATGCAGGCTGAAGTTGGAATCAATCCTTTTGTAAATCCAGCGCGTCAATCTCTTTTGTCATAGCTAATCACTTCACCACAACCTGAAATGTTAAATGCTTGTTTGTTGAGATCAATACGTGAATCTTCTTTAGCATTTCCCTTTCATCAACCTGCAATATGTAACTAATTTATGTTTAAAATTTGATTGTGAATTTTGACATATCATATCAAATTAATAGATATAATAATAACGTCTCCTCGTTCAAATAATTTATTTTCATATTTCCCCTCAATTTTTTAAAAATATTTGTATAATATTACCTACGTAATAAAATTAAATTCTGAAAATCATTGTTAAAAATAAAGGCATCAAGACGGTACAGGATAGCAGGCATCAAAATAATTTTTTATTTAACTACACACACGTAAACTACTCAAATTTCCTACTAATAATCCTATATCTTATAATATGAAAATTCCACTTTAATTTTAATTAGAATTTTAAAAAATGGTTTGACAAGGTACTAATTTGTAAATTTTGTAGTCTATAAATTAGATAATATTGGATGCAGGTGGCTAGTTGGGGAGCGTATCTTGTATCCCGTGATATCCTAACATTATCGATTGCACCAAGAGATAGTCACGAAGCACAAGTTCAGTTTGCTCTTGAACGAGGACTTCCTGCATTGATTGGAATCCTAGCCTCCAAGAGGCTCCCTTTCCCTTCCAGAGCCTTTGACATCTCCCATTGCTCTCGCTGCCTCATCCCATGGGCTCAATACGGTACTCCTAACTTCTCTTTGCTAGTAGCATTTGACAATTATGTCAGGATTAAATATATAGGTTTACTCATTACACCTTGCCTCAACTTGCGGGGAAAAAAACATAAAATCAGGCTGAGACGAGTCAAAAATCATAATTGGGCTTTAAAGTGTTGTCCTGTCCTCCTTTTTTAAGTAGGCTGGAAGGTTGTTAAGCCTACATTTAGTAACCTTTGACACTCGTACGCACTGTTTGACAATGTTATAATGACGACGATAAAGTAGATGATCAGGCTGTTAAGTAATATGCGCAACATTGAACCGAATCAATTGAAAATCAAGAGATAAGGAAAATAACACAACATTTAACGTGGGGAACTCCCCGATGGAGAAAAAAACCATAGGCGATCACCAAAAAAAAAAAAATCCATTATATAAAAAGGAGTGTATAATATATCCTTTAAAATTATAAGGACAAAGAATAATAATCTCTGTATTTTAATCTTAAACATTCTCTCAAACGAAACAAAACAAAACAAATATTAAACTTATTCCATAACTCTTGCGTACACAATGGTCACCAAACACCATAATCCTTAAGCCATGTATTTATAGGCAATTGAAGTCTGAAATTATCAACAAGGATGAGGCGGTGCAAGAGGAAACGGTGGAGTACAGGCGGTGAGGAATAAAATTAAGAATTCAATTCCTTTGGCAGCTGGCACACAATTTTACGAAACAAAAACAAGTTGATTACTTGTATTGAAAAATTGTTGAAAATTGGAGCCACACATATTAATCTCCACCTTGGCTGAAATTTAATAAATTCTTCATCACCATATAATGCTTTTAAAGAGTATTTAAATACGGTGAAGACCAACCAAGTTTGAACAGTGTTAAAACTTGGTAATAGGAAGTGCTTTAGTAAGCATATTCAGAAGTATGAATCTTCCGCATCATAACTTCACTAACAGTATCTCGAATAAAGTGATGTTTTATATCAATATTTTTGGTTTTGTCATGATAACGACTATTCTTAGTCAAATAAATAACACTCTAGTTTGCTTGAGACCATATAAAGATTTTCGTAATCAGCAGACAAGACGCTATTTACTAGGAACAATAAATCCCTTAAGCTGGTCCATATAAATTTTTTCTTCTAGCTCCCCATGTAGAAAAGTTGTCTTAATATCAAGTTGCTCCAATTCCAGATCAAACAAAGCAACAAAAGCAAACAAAACACGAATGGAGGTATGACGAACAAAATATGAGAAAATCTCATTAAAATCAATACCTTCCTTTTGATAAAAGCCTTTAACGACTAATCATGCTTTGCATCTAGGATTTTCAACCCCGGGAATACAATCTTTCTTCTTGTAAACCCATTTACATTTTAATGGATGTTTGCCTTTAGAGAGCTTTATCAAACTCCAAGTCTCATTCTTATGAAGACTTTCAATTTCTTCATTCATAGCTAGTAACCATTTTGAAGAATCAGGCTAAGAAACAACATAAGAATAGCTGGTAGGCTCAACAACATCATTTACCTCTTGTGCAATAGACAATGCATAAGCAGTCAGATTATCATCAACCGTGTATCTGGTTGGCTTTTTAATTTGTCTTCTTGGTCTGTCCCAAGCAATAATATTATCCTCTTCTTGCTATTGAACATGAGTAATGGTATGATCATCATCATGAACATTAGTGCGAGACTCATTAGTAGAGGAAGATGAGACATCAACATTAGAAGTTGCAGACTTCAATTCTAACTCTACTTTCTTGCTAGTACCCCGCAGATTATTAGAACTAGAAGAAGACAAAGAAAACTATTTTCCAGAAGATAATATGCATTCTCATTAAAAGTCACATCTCTACTAAGAATTAACTTTCGTGACTTAGTATCAAGACACCATAAATGATACCCTTTAGATTTAGATGCATAACCAAGAATTATGCATTTGATAGCTCTTGGAGCTAATTTGCCACCATTAGCATGTGCATATGCAGGAGATCTAAAAATTCTTAAATTAGAATAATCAACAGGATTACCTTACTAAATTTCTCCTAGAATTTTGAAATCAAGTAGCAAGTAGTGGATGCTGCCTCTACCCAAAGCTCACGTCGATGCCATAACCCAGCATTTGAGAGCATACAATGAGCTCTCTCAAGTATAGTTCTGTTTAAACTTTCTATAACACCATTTTACTGGGGTTTACCTGAATGGTTTTATGTCTAACAATACCATGTTTGGCACAAACTGATTAAAATCACCTTCGCAGAACTCCAATCCCTTGTTTGTTATGAGCATCTTGACTTTCTTCTCTGTTTGAGTTTCAATAAGAGTTTTTCACTTCTTAAAAGTGGGAAAAGTTTTATTTTTATGTCTTAGAAACTACACCCAGACTTTACGAGAATAATCATTAATAATAGTCATTATATAACGTTTTTTCCATAAGAAGGAACTTTGGAAGGTCCCCAAAGATCTGAATGAATTTAATCAAGAATACCTTTTGTTCGGTGAGTTGCAGTAGAGAAGTTGACTCTTTTCTACTTCCCAAAAACACAATGTTCACAAAACTTTAACTTACTGATGCATTGATTACCAAGAAGACCTTACTTGCTTAAAAGATGCATGCTTTTTTCACTCATATATGGCCTAGGCTCATGTGCCATAATTTAGTGAGATCATTATCAGGCATAGAAGATGAGATAGTTGCTGAACCTGTCATTATGAATCCTTGCAAGATATATAAACTACCAACACAATTAGCTTTCAACAAAATAAGGGCACCTTTAGATACCTTTAGAACTCCACCTTCAACCAAATACTTACACCCGAGAGACTCTAGGGTTCCAAGAGAAATTAGATTCCGCTTCAAGTGAGGAATAAAGTGAACTTTAGAAAGAGTCCTGACAACACCATCATGAGTCTTGATATGAATAATACCTATTCCTGTAACCTTGCATTGGGTATTGTTACCCACCAAGACAATACCATTATTAACCGGTTCAAGTGTGGTAAATAAGTTCTTATACGAACACTTATGAAAAGTACATCCAGAATCAAGAATCCATTCAGTTTTACTCATCTTTTAAGAAGAGACATATATCATAACATCACCATCAGAATCATCCTCAACATTTGCAACTTCAGCAAGTTCTTTACCTTTTTTATTTTCTTGTTTCTTTTTTAAAATAAAACAATAAGATATATCATGCTTATATTTCTTGCAATAGCGACAAGTTTTGTTGGATTTACGTCCCTTAGATTTGGATCTGGACTTTTTGTTACTGGTACTTCTATTCTCTTGAGTTCTGCCCCTAACACTTAAACCCTCACCCTTGTCCTCAGAATGTGTCTCAAGATCAAACTTTTCTTTGGACAATAAATTAGATTTAATATCTTTAAAGGACAAGGTAGCATTATTACCATACAACATAATTTTTTTATAGAGTCTATAGGTAAAAGGTAAAGAGACAATTAACAGAACAACTTTGTCTTCATCATCAATTTTAACTTCAATATTTTCCAAATCCATAAGAATAGAATTAAACTCATTAAGATGAGATTGGATAAGAGTACCTTCAACCATAGGATGGTATATAACCGTTCTTTGAGATGAAGCTTATTTGTGAGACTTTTTGTCATATATAGTCTCTAGCTTCAACCACAAGGCAACAATGGCGGTTCCGTTGGCTACTTCACGAAGAACCTCCTGGGACAAGCATAGTTGGATTGTTGAAAGCGCCTTTTCATCCAACTCATCTTATTGCTTATTGATCATAGTAGATGGCCTTTTTGTTTTCTCATCTAAAGTTTTCTTTAATCCATTGAGTAAGAGTGACTCTAATTTGAACTCGCCAGATAGAAAAGTTAATCTTGCCATCAAACTTCTCAATGTCAAATTTGGTTATTGTAGGAATATTAAATCTCCATTTGAACAAGCAGCTCTAATACCACTTGTTAAGTAATGTGCGCAATGCGAAAGCACTAAACTAAATCAATTAGAAATAAAGAGAAGCAAATAAAGAGATAAGAAGAATAACACACAAGATTTAACGTGGAAAACTCCTCAATAGAGAGAAAAACCATGGGCGATCATGAACAAAAAAATTCATTTATGTAAAAAGGAGAGTACAATATATCCTCTAAAATTATGAGGACAAAGAGTAATGATCACTCTATTTTTGATCCATAAATACTCTCTCAAATGGAACAAAAGAAATATCAAAACTTATTCCAAAACTAACGTGTATACAAATTGGTCGCCAAAAACCATAATCCTTAAGTCATGGTGCTTGACATGTATTTATAGGCAATTGAAGTTTGAAATTATCAACAAGACATCAAGCGGTGCAGAACGAAATGGTGGAGTACAAGTGGTGTGGAATAAAATTCAGAATTAAATTCCTTTGGCAGCTGACACACAATTTTACAAAACAAAAACAAGTTGATTACTTATAGCCATTATTATTGAAAATTAAAGCCACATATAACAAAGATGAAAGAGATGTGCACTACCATGGGGATGCACGACATTGGTGATAGCCAAAGAAGAGACTACAAATGTCCATGACAATGAGATAATCACGAAGGAGACCACACAACATTGATGACTTTCACAAAGAGACATGCATGACGCCCATGATAATCATGCAGAAGGCATGCACGATAACAAGACGGTCATAAAGGAGACCAAGCAAAAGAGACTCATGGTGCAAATGGAGACCAGACGATAAAAGAGTGATTGAAATGGAGAAAGTTAAGCAAGGTAGTTAACATAGACTAAGAGATTGAGATGAAGATCAAAGAGGGTCTCTAAAACTTTATGCATTTGATTTTTTTAATTTTTAATTAGTGATCTAATGGGTCTTTTCAGGAAAATAGGACGTCGGAGCTGGTAAAGCTTCCTAAAGGAAAAAAGAATTGTTGGTTGTAAGTGGGTCTCTAATGGAAAAGAAGGGGTTCCCGATATTGGACTTTAATGGTTCAAGGCAAGATTAGTAGCAAGTGGTTATTCTCAAGAGGAGGGTGTTGACTTCCATGAAATATTCTCTCCTATGGTAAAATATAGCTTTATCAGGATTCTCTTAGCTATTGTTAGTTCATTTGACTTTGAGTAAGAACAATTTGATATGAAGACTATTCTTGCATGGTGAGTTGGAGGAATAAATCTATGAGTTAATCAAAGGAGTTCATTGTTCCTAAGAAGAAGGACCTTGTATGTTTGTTAAAGAACTCATTGTATGACTTAAAATAATCCCCAAGGTAATGGTATAAGAGGTTTAATGCATTTATGATTAGTAACAGATATAATAGAAACCAATATGATAATTGCATATTCTCTGATGAGCTTCTAGATGTTTTAGGATTTATCTGTATGTAAATGATATGCTAATTGCAGCAAAAAATAAAACTAAAATTAGCATACTTAAAACTCATTTGGGAATTGAATTTGAGATGAAGGACTTAGGAGTAGAAAGTAAGATCATTGGCATGACATTCATAGGGAGAGGCGTCATGGTAGGTATGGTTGTCACAACAAAATTATATAATGAAGGTGTTACAATGTTTCAACATAGATCGGTCTTAGCGAGTCAATACTCCTCTAGCTGCACACTACAAGTTATCATCTAACAAGTATCCAAAATTAAGACCACTGTTATAAAAAATTCGCCATGGTGCCATGGCATGGCGAATTTTACACTTGCCCTAACAGAACCTTCATGGCATGGCAGATTTTCATGGCGCCACCATGCACATGGCTCCATTACGGGTTCTAGTGGGCCATGGCAGAAATTCAAGCAAAAATAAAAAAAGGTTTTGGGCCTGTGACCCGGTTACTAACCTATAACCCAAAAGCCCAAAACACTAAAAAAACCCTAACAAATGTTTGAAAAACCCTTACTCCCATAAGTAACCTTCTATTTCAATTTTCTCTCCCATGTTTTCTTTGACTCCTGCATTACAGTCACCTTCTTCGGCATTTTGGTCACCTTCTCCAGTGTTCTGGTCACCTCTGATGGTCTGGGTCATCTTCTCTGACGTGATTTCACCTTTTGCAGCGTGCTGGTTTGTTTTCTCTGGCGTGCTGGTTCGTTTCTCCGGCGTGGTCTATCTTCTTCGACGTGGTTTGTCTTCCCTTTCTCCCTTGTTCTGTTTCTGGTTTGTCTTCTTCTCCACTCTCCCCCTCTCTTTGTGCTATCGTTTATCTTCTTCTTTATTAGAGATAACAAGTAAATTCTATTTCAATCCAAACAAATTTTGGTTTTGGTTTTGGTTTTGGTTGTTTACATATATAATGCTTTGCACCTTCTGAAATATAATAACAATACTAAAATGACTTTCTCTCTCTTTACAACACGCCACCTCTGTTTCTCTGTGTTTTCTGGTATTCTTTATCTTTTACATGTCGTTTATGAAAGTCTTACTAAATATTCATGTCATTTTTGTGTGAACAGCATTACTAAAGTCTATGTGGTGGATAACATTACACTATAATTATTTTTGTGAACAACATTTCTAGTTTTGATTATTTTAGTTTAATTATTTTTTATATTTTGTATTTGTATCCCACACATATGTGCTGCTAAGTGTTTGCATTAAACTCTGTAATATGCTTCGATTTACAAACTACAAATGTATAATTTTTTTAGTTCTTACTTTAGTTTTAAGTTTAATATTTTACACTATAATTTTTTTAGTTTTTGATAGTTTTTTATTTCTATTTTTGAGTTTTATTTTTTTATTTTTGATTATTTTAGTTTTCAATATTTTACAATATCATCATACTTTTGATTATTTTTAGTTTTTAAGTTTTATATTTTCATTTTTTGACTCTATCATTTTAGTGACACAATCAGCTTGTTACAGTAGCCACTCTTAGTTCTAATGGCCACTGTATCAGCTTCAACATATTCCTCCAAAAACAGAAATGATCCTGGGTGGAAATATATGCGTACAGTTACGGAAATGGACACCAACACAACTATTTACAATTTCTGCGGGAAGGTTATGAAAGGGGGGATAATCTGAGCCAAACAACATCTAACCGGGAGGAAGAGAAATGTAAAAGCTTGCACAAAATGTCCAACAAAGGTCAAAGATGAACTTCTTAAATATACAGAAGATAAGGTTAAGGGTGAAACTACTGAAGGTTTCAACATCAGAGATTTGGATCTTGAAAATACTGGATATGTTGAAAGTCGGGAGGATGAAGGAGAAAATCAATATTTGTTCCCTTCTTCAGGCACTTCTAGTGCTTCAAAGAAGATTTCTAAGAAAGGGCCAATGGATCTATTTTGTAGAAAACTTGAACTTGTTATTGATAGGAGAAAGAAAGAAAGGTTAAGGCAAGCTAGCATTAAGGAACATTGTGACAAAGAGGCTAAGGAAAAGGGTTCACTAAATAATAGCCTGATTTTGGTACACATCCAGGTTGTCATTCAACCTAGTCAAATCTTTGGCCTTTCATGTTGTTGGTGCCTATGGAAAAACTTTGAAAGCTCCTAGTTACCATGACATGAGAGTTAAACTCTTAAACAAGGAGTTGGAGCACACCAAAAATCTCTTAAAAGACCATAAGGAGAAATGGGGAATCACGGTTGTTCTATAATGTTAGATGCATGGACTGATAGGAAGCAACGTTGTTTGATAAATTTTTTGGTTAATTCACCTGCTGGGACAATGTTTATGAAGTCTCTTGATGGATCACCATTTGTAAAGACCGGTGACAAGTTGTTTGAGTTGCTTGACTCTATTGTGGAGGAGATTGAAGAGAATAGGGTTGCTCAAGTGATAACAGATAATGGTTCAAACTATGTGTTGGTCAGGAAGAAGTTACAAGAGAAGAGACCACACCTCTTTTAGACCTCTTCTACCGCACACTGCATAGATTTGATGCTTGAAGATATTGGAAACTTTCGTTGGTGAAGAACACAATTCAAAGGGGAATAGTTGTTGTTGGCTTTATTTATGCCTTATCTAGTATCCTTAGTTTGTTGAGGCATTTCATAGAAGGGGAGGAGTTAGTGAGACACGTGGTCACTAGATTTGCCACATCCTTTCTTTCATTAGAAAGGTTTCACCAACAAAAGGGAAACTTGAGGAAGATGTTCACCTCTAATGAATGGATGAAGAACAAGTTGAGTAAGGAAGCCAAGGGGAAGCAAACAACACAAATTGTTCTAATGCCTAATTTCTGGAAAAATATAGTCTTTACCCTTAAAGTCATGGCACCTCTTGTTCGAGTGCTTCGACTTATGGGTGAGGAAAGGAAACCGGCCATGAGCTATATCTATGAAGCGATGGATAAGGCAAAGGAGACCATTATGAAGGCCTTTAACAAAGATGAAAGCAAATACAAAGATGTCTTTCAAATCATTGATCGTAGACAGAGTTGCCAACTTCCCCAACCATTGCATGTAGTTGGCCATTATCTGAATCCAGAGTTTTATTATTCCAACCCAAGAATTGAATATGATTTAGAGGTTATAACCGGGTTGTATGATTGTATCAAGATGTTGGTGCCAAATACAGATATGCAACAAAAGATCCTAACTGAGCTGCTAATTTATAAGGACGGTAATGGCTGTTTGGATGTGAGTTTGCACAGAAACAAAGGAAAACCATTGCTCCTGATGATAATCTAATTACTAATTTACTTGTCTAGTAAATTATATTTAAATTTTCACTTCCAAATCTCTTCCAGATACTGGTTTTGTAGCTCAAGGGTGGTGGATGTATGGACATCTGGCACCAAACTTGCAACAACTTGCCATTAAGATTCTTAGCTTGACATGCAATGCATCTGGGTGTGAGCGCAATTGGAGTGTGTTTGAGTAAGTAATTATCTCAACTTAACTCTTAACCTTTCATAAAATTATCTCATTTATTTTTAAACTTTAGAAGTTTACTAATTATCATAATTTTGATTATATGATGTAGATCCATTCAAAGAAAAGAAATAGATTGGATCATAAGAAGTTGCATGACTTGGTTTATGTCAAATACAACAAAACTCTTACAAAAAGATACAATATTAGAGATGAAATTGATTCGATCTCACTCAATGACATAGATGAGTGTAATGAATGGCTTGTTAGGGAAACAGATGATGATAATAATGATGGTGCAGCTGATTTACTCTTTAAGGATGATGATGCACTGAATTGGGAAACTGTTTATGCGACTTCGAGAGTTAGAGATCCTAGGGTATATACTAGGTAAAAAACTAGGAAGAGGACAGAGTCTTCAAGTGCTGCTATTGCTACCAAGTCTAATAAGAAGAAAAAGATGGCTTCAAGTTCATCATCCAAGGGGAAAGAGATACTAATTGAAGAAAAACTTGAATTTAAGGACAATAGGGAGAGTGAAGAAGAAGATGAAACTGAGTTGAATTTAGAGGATTCAGAAGAAGATGAGGATAATGAGGGATTTCTCTTTGAAGATAACCATGGTAGTAAAGATAATGACTATGTTGGGGTTGATGAGGAAGATTAGTTTTTAGTCTTGTTTGTTTTTAAACATTTCACTTATTTTGAACTTTTAATTAGTTATGTAACGTTTTACATTTTTACTTGACTTGATTAGACTTGAAACATTGTTATGGTATGATTTTAATTGAGTTATTTGTTAGTTTTGCTTAGTTTTTAATTCTGTAGTGTTTTTTAGTGTATTTTTTCTACATATATAGAGTTTTTATCATGATTGCCATGACATCCGCCATAACCTTTATGGCATTTTTTGGCTCGCCGCCATGAACAGCCATCCGCCATTGATAACACTGATTGAGAAGAAAGTGAAGCATGTCTTGTATATCTTATTCTAGTAGTTGACAGTCTCATATATGTCATGGTATACACTAGACTGAAACTTTCACTCAATGTAAGTGTAGTAAATAGGTTTATGAGCAAATTTGATTTGTGAAATAGATCATGCGATATTTAAGGAGTGTTGCTTATGATTGTTTAGTGTTCAATGATCAACAAACTAAAGGAGTTATAGGCTATACAGATTTTGACTATTAGTGATTTAAATAAAAGAAGATCATTGGCATGTTATGTCTTTATAATTTTCGGATGAACTATTAGATAGAAGATGACATTGCAACATACAGTGAAACTATCAACTAATGAAGCTGAGTATATGACATTGGCTAGTGATGTTAGAGAGAAAAGGCCTGCCATGCATTGTGGCAGTCAAACCATCATTCACCTAGCTAAAAATTCAGTTTCTCATGAAAGGACAAAGCACATCGATGTCATACTTCACTTTATTAAAGAAAGTGTGAGTAATGACATAATTATAATCATGAAGATAGCTACAACTGAAAATTAGCAAATATGATGACTAAACCATTACCTAATAAGAAGTTCTAGGCTTTTAGCATTGTTTGAACTTGCTAAATATTTGAAAAGGTTGAAGATTTTGTTAATAGTGTTCAATGTTTGAATAAGCCTATATTGGTGGCTAGTATTTTGTCATTATCTTTTAAGGAGAAGCAATTGACTATGCACAACATATTTGTCAATGATCGATGAACACACAGAGTTGCATAATTTATGGTGAAATTATCATCATCATCACTAGTAAATATGTGCATTGGCACCTCTAATAACATGAAATAAAGACGAAATCCTTTAATGTTTTATTAGCAAGAAAGTGTAATTTTGAATATACTCTATAATGCCTTGTAATACTACTTTTATAGTAGAATAGAATCTCACTAGAAACTGTATTAATTATTATCATTCTTCACAATTATTTTATATGATTTTGCTCTCATTCTGAGTTATCCATACATTATCTAACTTTAATTTTCTAACAAATCTTTTGTTTTTGTCATAATCATTAGATTATTCTTAGGTTAGAAAATTATTCTTAGATTAGAAGATAATTAGCAAAATTAATGAAGTCCCAATATAAGTTCTTCTTTTGTTAGGCTTTTAAATCTTGTTTATTGTTTTGAAGTCTCTTTTTTGTTGACAAGGAAAATTATAAAATTATCAGGAAGCTAAGACTTCAAGATAACTATCTAAACCTCAATCACTATACTCGTTCTATTGCATATTTGTTTTGAGGTGGTTGAGAGAGAAGAGGAACGAAATATTTGAATGAAATGAATTTTTTTTTTTTGTTTTACTAGGAATTCAACACATTTTAGGAGCTCCCAACAACTTACATATCTTAATAGGTGTAAAAAATAATGTTATTTTAGTGATTAAAACAAATTACGGAGATATAAAAAGGAAAAAAAAATATTAACAGAAATCATAAGGAAAGTTGGTTACTAATCTCAATAACTTTAAATAACATAACCCCTAATTTAAATTCTTTATAAAAAATAGGCTCCTTTTTTATAAGTACATAATTTGAATTTTTTATGACTAATTACTTAACTTCATATATATTAAGAAATATAATTAAGATATTAAGAAATATAATTATTCAAGTTAGCTGAATTAAATTTATTAATTATTTTATGTTATGTTTTTAAAATTACCCTTAAGATTAATAAAAAGAAAAATTCTCATATTCCATTTATATTAAAAAAAGAGATTTTAATTAACAAGAATGTATACTGTAAAAAATTAATAAATACACATGCTAAATTAAAAAAACTAAAAAAAGCTCTAACAAATGATATTGGGTCCGTTTGTTTAAGCTTATTAAAAAAGTGATTATAAAATAAGTTATAATCACTTTTTTAATAAGCAGATCAAAGTTGCTTCTTAAAATAAGCTGAAATCAGCTTATTTTCAGCTTCTGCTTATTTTCAAAACTTTAAACAAACACGTCAAAATTTAAAATAAGTGCTTTTTTTAATTAAAGAAACACTTATCTCTTAAAATAAGTTTAAACAAACGAGTCCATTATAAAAAGAAGTAGACGGAATAGTTTGTTTAGTTTGAACAGTCCTTAAAATGAGTTGGGTTAACCATGCACTAAATATCACTTTTAATATATAAGTTTAATTGAAATATAGTATTAATATAAAATGTATCAATTAATTTAAAATTATTCTAATTTCTACTTTAAAATAATTAGTGCATAAATTAATATTTTTCACACCTTAATTTAAAATTAGATGAAAGTGAGATAAATTATGCATTTTAATTAAATTCTTATATTTTTCACACCTCAATTGATAATGTGTCCATTTTCAATTAATTGATACTCCACTTCTATTTAACTATTGAGAGCAAAATAAAATAACTTAAAAAAATACAATTATTTTCTTTTAATTGCATATCAAAATTTTAATCTATGATTCATATGAATGGAACAAGACATTTGGTCTCGTTTAATACGTCAATTGTTAGTGTTAGGACCATCAATTAGTCTATGAGTTTAGGCTCCGAAAAATATCCAAAGAAAAAATCTTCACCCAAAAAATTATAATATATCGAAATTTCTTATATCCTCTTTATTTATTGAACTATATTATCTCTCTTTATATTTTATCTCTTATTGAAAAACTTTAATGTTTTAAAATTCTAAATGAATAATTAAATAGGAACGAAAATTTTTCATTCTTTCACAATTAAATAGGAATGATTAGAGTAATGAATAGTATATTTAAATTAAAATTATTCTTAATCATCACGGAACTATATTTGAAATGATTTTATTATTCATTATAAAAAAATGATTTTATTAAGTCATGGCATGAAGAATGAAGAAAAAAGTATATAAGCTTCATGATTTATCGTTACCTGGTACTAATTCTTCTTTTTTACTTGTGTTGAGAAAATAGATGGGATTTTTCTTAACGAAGTTGATAGAGTTCTACGCCCTGGTGGGTATTGGATTCTATCTGGGCCACCAATCAACTGGAAGAAATACTGGAAAGGGTGGCAAAGAACAGAGGAAGATTTGAACCAAGAGCAGACCAAGATTGAGATGGTAGCCAAAAGCCTTTGCTGGAACAAGCTAGTGGAGAAGGATGATATTGCCATTTGGCAGAAACCAATAAACCATTTAGATTGTAAAGTCAATATTCGTAAGCTCGCCCAAGATAGGCCTTTCTGCAATGCACAAAATGACCCTGACAAGGCCTGGTTTGTCCCATGTCCTCGGGTGTTATTTTTACAATTGATGAGTTAAGTTTATTCTGATTGTGTTCTTAATAATAATTATTTGGGGCACCTTGATCAGGTATACCAATTTGCAAACATGTTTAAGTCCTGTGCCTGAAGTGTCTAACAAAGAAGAAACAGCAGGTGGGGTGTTGGAAAATTGGCCAAAGAGATTAAATTCCATTCCACCAAGGATTTATAAGGGTACCATAGAAGGTGTTACTCCTGAGATTTATTCTCAAGATTATGAGCTGTGGAAGAAAAGGGTATCATATTATAAGACAGTGAACAATCAACTAGGAAAAGCTGGGAGATACCGCAATCTTTTGGATATGAATGCCTACTTGGGTGGATTTGCTTCCGTACTAATTGAGGATCCTGTTTGGGTTATGAATGTGGTTCCTGTTCAGGCCAAGGTTAACACACTTGGAGCAATATATGAACGGGGGTTGATTGGAATATACCATGACTGGTTAGCTTAATAGTTCCTTGTCCCATGTTTGATGAATTTTTTCTATCTCAAATGTGTTTGAATGAATGAATCGTTTGATATTTTCTGATGTAGGTGTGAAGCAATGTCTACTTATCCTAGAACTTATGATCTAATTCATGCTGATTCACTGTTCAGCCTTTACAGTAACAGGTAATGCATTGGCTTACAGGTTTTACTTTTCAAGTCAAATGTCTGGAGTGTTGAATTGTGTTTATGCATAATTAACAACTTCAGCATGCAAAACATATCAAAGCTTGCCTGTTATTATTGATTTTAAAATTAGAATGCATTTTGGAGGACTGAAACTCTGTAAAATGTAACTAATAATGCGCTTCTATGTTGTAGATGTGAATTGGAAGACATTCTGCTAGAAATGGATAGGATTCTTAGACCTGAAGGAAGTGTTATCATCCGAGATGATGCTGATGCATTGGTTAAAGTAAAGAGTATTGTCAATGGACTGGAATGGGATAGCGTAATTGTAGATCATGAAGATGGGCCTCTTGCAAGGGAGAAGCTTCTCTTTGCTGTGAAGAAATATTGGACAGCTCCTGCAGCTTCCGAAGACTAATTTAAATCTTGTGGAGTCTTTGTTTTTTTCTTAACTCATGCTGCTTTAGTTTCCCCTTTGCCCCCCTCTATTTACTTTTGTCTTTTTTCATCTTGTTTTGGACAGGTATATATGTAAGCAATATTTTGTGGAATGTAAATGTATACTTTGGTTGCGCATTACCCAAAGTCGTGAAAAATATTATATGGTTTATATGTATGGCATCTTATTATAAGAGAGATAAAAATAATAATATTATATTTATTAACATGTGTGATTGGGATATGTGATTATGAAAGTTAAGGGGTATAGATTAATTACTGAGTTACTTAAGAATTAATGAAGGGATTAATTTAAATATTATACTGCTAATGTTTGTCGATTACTTTAGTTACTCTCTCAAAAAACATAAGCTATACTTTTAGTCCTTTGTTTAGGGTGAGTTTACAAAAATTTATGAGCAACTTATGAAAATAGTATATGATTCTCAAATTATTTTTATCTTATTTTGATAAGTTATTTAATGTAACTTATCAAAATAAAATATTTTCAATTTATTCTAATAAACTTATAATGTAAGTTTTTATTTTAAAATAACTTATTGTATAAACTCTTAATTTTAAATGAATTTCATTTTAGCAAGGGATAATTTTGAAACTCATAATGATCATGTTGAGTTCAAATCCATGATTATGTTGGGTTCAAATTCAACTAAGGTATTTAAAAAGTTATGTATTTTAATTTTACCATTCTTGAATAAACTAACAATAACATCTTGTTGATCATAGTACTTTAGAAGATTAAATAAAATTTTGATGAGTTAGGTCTAGGAAGCGCACGACATCAATACATACCTTAAAGTTTGATAAAAACTTATAAAAGTATTTATAATCACTCACTAACAAAGTCCTTACATCTATGAGATGTTTAAAGATTTATACTATGTATTAAAGTGGGTTGATCATGATCCATAGAATATACTTTATCAAAGATAAATGTATTTATATACTTTTACCTGTGGTCCTTGAAAAGTTTTCTAGCTTTTTCAAAAATCCCTGTAATTATTTTTTGAGATTTTAGTCTCTATAAAATTATAAGTGTTTGACGTAGGTCCCTATGTTAATGTCTTCTGTTAACTACTGACGTGACAAACAAAGAAACCACATGTCCTATTATTGACTGACTATTATTCTAGTTGACATTATTTAAGGCTTAGTTATGTATTTGGTCCTTAAAAAGTTTTTCAATTTTATCAAAAGTCTCTATAAAATTTTTGCAAGGTTTTAATTCTTATAAAACTATAGAGTAATTGACTAAAATAGTGCACAAAAGAAAAAAAAAAGGCCAAATGGGGTTCCCCTGGAAATATATTATTGTATGGGGTAAAAGATGTCTCATCCATTATTACATTTCACACTACCAACATACGAAACATGTATTTCATACTCACGTAATGTGAAATGAACGGGGTAATAGTAAGTGGCAAGCATGTAGGGGTTCCTTGCCTTGAAATGCAAAATATCTTGAAGTGTGAAATATCTGTCAATCTAACACATGGCATTTCGTCCCCTTGAATTGTTAAATTTAACTGACATTTCGCATCCTTGAAGTGTGAAATACCTATCAGTCTGACACATGTGCAATTCGCCTAAGGGAACTGCAAAATGAGTGCTTTTTCACACTATAAATTGCCCATTTGACTTTTTTCTCACTACCACCCATTTCCAACTCTTCTCAAATTGTCCATTTCTAACTTTTCTTGTTACCACCAGATTATTGTTGTAGTTTTTAAGAAATGACTTCTTAAATTGTGTTGATTCTTTATTGTAACATGAAAATTTGAAGGTCTGAATGGTTATACGTTTGAAGGTAGCACCAGATTAATTTAGATTAAGTGGGGTATTACGATTGAGTAACTCAAAGAAAATTTCTACTAAGCTGAAACTCGAAGCTAATCAGGTGATTACCCAATTAACTAGTAGGTTAATCGTTAATCAAAGTAAAAAAAATTAAGTTTCCAAATAAACAATGATGAAGAGATTGAGTTGCTATTAACTATTTTTGAGTTACAATTGAATTTCGCGACACTTGAGATATATGTTGATGTTGATGTTGTAAGGTCTTTGATGGATCAATTTTAATACACTTTTTATGGTTTTACATTGAGGGTTTATTATTTAATATATTTAATGATATTCCTTTAATTGACTTTATACTATTTAGTTTAATTAAAATATTATGCATATATTTTCTAATTTTCATATTTTTAATGTATCTTGAGTGTCTTTCCTTATTTAAATCATAACTTGGGTTTTAGTGATCCAATTGGGCTGATCTTGGAGTTCATAGAAAGCTAGAACAAAGGCCCATATTATGATGATGATCAAATTCGGCAATGATGTGTCTAAAAATAATAAAAAAAAGATCTTGAATAAATCAACCCGCATATGTCTCACCAGCATTGGCACAGTTCACTAATTTACAAATATCTTGAGCTGTAGATGTCCAAATGACATGAAATTTATGGCTATATTTCGATAAGAGAGATATTTGCAACTTGCATGTTGAAGGTTTGATGAAGTTTTGTCATCTAAAGGATCAGATTTGGTGCACTAGATGGAAAACGTGAGAGAGGATAATGAATTTCAATACCAACCATTATTTTCCTTTTACTTTATGTAATGTCAAGCCCCACCAATGTTGAAAAAATGCATCAATATTCAGCAAATAAATGTATAGTTCTATAACATGTGAGTGTATAGTGTTATGATACTTTGCCTATAAATTGATGCTTGAAGTTGTAGAAAAAACGCAAGAGCTACACAATAAAATACATGTTCAAGTTTCTAATACATTTCTATGTCTTTGCTCTGGCTTCTTAAGGTTTTGTTCCGCTTTTTCTTGCCTTCTTTCTTTGGTCTATATTTCATTCCTTAAATTGTTATTTTCATCTACCTTTCTCAATATGAGGTAATGTTAAGTTCATCGTTTATTATTTACTTGCATGCATAATTAAAGTCATGGGTAACTTAAATTAATTTTATTTATTTAAAATCATCATGGAAGTTTAATCTTTTTAAATCAACTCAAGGAATTTAATTTTTGTTTATGTCAGCTTTGATATCTTACTCTAAATGTTTCGATTAAAATAATTAATTTTCTTTGTTTCTCAAATACTTGTGATAATAGATTATTTAAGTCTATCACCGATTTGTATGCAATTAAATAATTTATAGTCTAAAATAATATTGGTTGGTTAATCAATAATCCATTTGAGAATAAAGATTAAGTTATTAAATAAGATATTTCTATTTAGTTTTTTAACTCAACCAGATTATGATTTTAAAGTCCTTTTAATCTTAATAAGAATATATCAGTTGATTATTCATATTAGTTTATTCATTTAATTCTAAAAGGTTTTCTAGAACATAATATATGAATCATTTAGGGATTCCAAGTCATTCAAGGTTGAGAAATTAATTAGATTTGATAATATTTGTGATTAATGATTGGCCAACTAAAGATTAATTAATTCATTGGGTTGACTATTTTTAAATTTAAACTATCATCAATCCAAAACTTTACTTTTTACATCATCATCATATTATAATTTTATGTTCCGTTCCAAAATCCAACTATAAAACCCCACTTGTTACTAAAATTGAGTGGAACTAATTTGACTAAGGTCCTTGAGAGATGACTAAGGTTGCTTACCTTATACTACATTAATCTTGTGTTTTATTTGACACGGCAACGTGTCAAATTTGGCGTCGTTGTCGGGGACCTTTAGTCTAAATTATTTGCATTCAATTAGTTATCTAATATTGTTTACATTTTTTAGGTGTGTTGAAAATATTCAGGTTTAGTTGAACATGAGCTTGTTACACCATTAAAAAATAATAAAAATATATATCCATTTTTATCCATTTTCTAGTGATCTCATTTTTCAACCATTAAAAAATCCAAAAGAATAGTAATAATAAATAAATCATTAAATGTATAAATATATTTGTATTGTGCATGACCCGATCTAGTCCCGGACTACTACATCCTTTTGATCCTGAGATAGATAGAATATTTCATCAACTATTTAGGTCATCCAGGAGATTGTCAGACACTAATAACAATATTGTAGTAGATCATATAGATAGTGAAAGTCTTCAAATTTTGAACATTTGTATAACATGGCTAAGAAGAAATTAAGAGAATTTGCTACACTAGATGTCACCAATCAAACATTATGCGTCTTATATTTTGAGGAAGAATTTCCTTTTAAGCTTACAACTTATCTAATTCATTTGTTGCCTAAGTTTTATGATCATACAAACAAAGATCCTCATAAACACTTAAAGGCATGTCTGTAGAAGGCTATATCCTGCCTTATTGCCTTGGAGGTGTCACTTCCCAACTACCTACAATAACAAACACATACAAAAATAATAAGAACCACGTACAGTAAATCATTAATAAGAAACTAAAACATATATGTTGCGAATAGACAATTAGTGTACCTCGTAGTATATGGGGTCCCAAGGAATCTACCCTGCTGCTGTGTACTTGGAGCAATACTTGGAAACCTATCACATGGCCAAACCTATACCAATATGTGAAGACCATAGATCGACATTCATTTATATTTTGTTGAGTTACATAACTCATAATATAAATAACCTAGTGCTACAAACCCCTAACTATACTCATCACATTTATCCATGTCTTTGACTAACGACAGATCTTTTAGAGACACTGTTGTTGGATTGATAAGGAAATACAACACCGCCAATCAACTGTAGTATGTATGCTCTGGCGAACCTCAACAGTTGCTCCTCACTACCTAGGTGGTCTTCAATGTTGCCAAAGTTATTAGAAAGCCATTTCATCTTTAGATAACCAACATGAAAAGCATCATTGGTAGGATATATCCCAAAGTAATTATGAACAAAAACATACCAATCATAGGGTGATGTATCTGTTATTAAGGGTCGACCATCCACACACAAGCCAACCTGAATCGCCATATCTTGAAGCGTAATTGTACACTTGTTAGGTGACATATGAAATGTATGTATCTCATGTCTCCATTTCTCCATAATAGCACAAATGGGTGTAGGTTCTATCTGAAAAAAATAGAGTTATGTAATCCTGAAAAATCCCACTCTTTCTAGTAGTGGTATAATTTGTTCTGGGACACCCCATCTACCACTATGAAATACCAACATCCGTCTGCATTTCAATAGTTGATTGGGTTTTCCATTCCATACTGATTCTGATACATGCATACTTTGAAATCTCAAAAGTGTGGGGTTTTATAGATTAGGGTGCACTTCACGTGACTGAGATGAAGACGATGAATCCATCTTTCAATATCTATACTATTTTAAATGTTAATTAGAAGAATAAGCGAAACAAATTTTAATTGGGACATTCAATATCATTTTAACCAACCAGTCATATGAATGAAAAATAACTCATCATATTAATAAAAATAATAAATACACTGTTAAGATGAACCCTTTGTCCCCTTAATTGTGTTCATGACAATTGTAAATAAATATTTTATTTATTTATACCATACTATTTCTGGTTCCAAATATAAGTAAAAGCACCTAACTTCACACATATTAAGAATAATAGTTGGAATTTATTTATACCATACTACCTATGTCTATATTAATGTTTTATTTATTTATACAAGGATGAAATATTTGGTAGAAAAACATCTAATTATATTGAGAAAGTATATTAAGGTACTTAAAAATTCCACTAAAAATTACTTTTATTTGGAACTAGAGGTAGTAGAACTTTACTAATTAATATAAATACATATAAATAAACATTTTATAAGATATGTGAGGTGCACTAATGTTCATTATTTTACCAGTACCAAAATAATACAAAAATGCCAATTTTACTTTAGTGCACTTATAATGCATGTCTTTGCTAACCAAAATATCTGTGTGCCTGTTATATTATTATGGTGATAAATATTTATGTGCCTATTATACACACCACATAGTCATTAAAGTGTACCTATTATAACCATCAGCTAACATATAAACATCAACTACTATATGACAGAAAAATAAGGTTAAAAATTACTCACATTCAAACAAATTTTTGGCATTGGTAAGAACTATCTGTGTGACAAAATGATCGCAAAATGATCCTACTTTCACTGTCACCTTAAAGCCCAAGACAAGAAAGATGAAGCACTTCACACACAATGCCACTTGAGAGAGGAGAGGCTAAGCACAAAGCCACTTGAAAGGGGGATAGAGGATTTTAGAGAAGCATAAAAGGAGTAAAAGAGAAGAGGTCTTGAAGGCTTGAGAGAGTTCGGGGAACATGCTTCTTATACCTAGTCCAAGACCACGTACCATTTTCAAAATTTGAATTTTGACTTACGTTTCGTATTTTGAATAGGCAAAACCCATTCACATTAGAATCAGATTAACATTTCACATAACCAAATGGCGAAACCTAGTCACGTCAAAGTCAATGTCAGACTTCGCGTATTCCCTAGATTGGTTGACACACATTTCACACCTGAGAGACAAAACACATGCCACTCACTGACAAGACCTGTTTTTCACACTTGAAGGGTGTGAAATAGGCTTACCATTTTGCATTTCAAGGCAACGAATCCTTAAATGCTTGTCACTTGTCATCACCCCATTCAATTTGCATTATAGAAGTACGAAATGCATGTTCTTTATGATGGTAGTGTGAAATGTAATAATGGATAGTGATCTGGTGGGAAGACTAGTCCCAAAAAACTAGCAACATTGGACATAATTAAAATATGAATAAAGGATAAGTACCAACAAAATAGGAAAACCCAGATTGAATATTTTGGATACCGGAATTAAGCTTTATCAATATGGATTCAGTGATAACAACCCTGGTCAAAATTTATAAGTGGATAACTTGCACTTGCCAAAAGCTGCAAACTCTGATTATTGATAGAGAGGTCAAATCACCACTTACGATTAAGAAAGAGACTATATGTAGAACTCATTCATTAAGCCAATGAGAGAACTAAACATCTTACATTTTCATCTTAAGACTCTTCGTAATATCTTTTTCTCTCCGTTATACTGACTTAAGCATCGGAGTCTCTTTTGTAGATACACCTCCGGTGTGGTCAATTGAACAACGGCTGGAATTGACTTATATTTTACCTTAGTGCAAAGGGCTTGGAGTTCCCACTGAACCCAAGTTTATAATACCATACTCCTACTGAGACAGTGTAAAATAGAGAGTGTGAGAAACATTTGACACCGGTTCAGAAGGCCTTACTTTAGACCCCATACACCGGTCAAACCAGATAGGACATCTTTTACCCCAGACAAGAATATACTTTCAGGGGAACCCCATTTGGCCATTTTTTCTTTTATGCACCATTTTGGTCAATTACTCAAAATTATAAATGTTTGTCATAGGTTTCTATCGTTAATGTCTTTTGTTAACTTCTAATGTGATAGATAAAAAAAACATATCAATTAAGCCATGTGTCGTGATATTGATGAGCTATATCCTAGTAGAGATTACTTAATATCCATTAAAAAATTCATCCTTAAGAAATTGAATAATTTCATTCTAAGAGATTGTCTCATGAATTTTTTCAATTACTTTCCCCATGTTGATTAATTTTAAAACTTGATTACTTAAGGATGAATTATTTTAATAATGTCTACTAGGATAATAATTCATCCTGTGTGACTTGGTTGATGTGACTTTTCCATATGCTACATTAGCAATTAACAAGATACATTAGTGATAGAGACCTATGACAAACACTTATAATTTTATAGGGATTAAATCCTTACACAATTTTTTACAGGGGCTTTTGACAAAATTAAAAGACTTTTCAGAAACCAAATACATAATTAAACATTAAATAATATTTACTAGGATAATAGTCAGTCAATAATAAGACACGTGGCTTGGCTAACGTAGCTTCTCCGTCTACCACATCAGCAGTTAATTGTAGACATTAACGACAAAGATGTATGACAAATAATTATAGTTTTATAGGACTAAAACCCTAAAAAAATTTTACATGAACTTGGGATAAAATTGGAAAACTTTTCAGAGACCAAATATATAATTAAGTTTTTTTACTTTTATGATATAATATTTTATATTCTAATAAAAAATTACTGTGTTTCTAGTAGCTTAAACTTTATCTTTACATAGATCCTAAGGAAGCATCCGTGTATGATTTTGGTTTACAGTAGAAATTGATGAAGCCATAAGCATTGAGAACTGACTCATCCGTCTATCTTTGTATGTAACCAAAGTTTATCATATGGTAATGCTACTCTGTTGTTCATATGAAAATTAATAATTGAATAAGATGGCCACACAACTTTTGGAATGAAAGCCAACATAAATCTAGCAATACATAATTCTTTTTCATCCTCTTATTTCTTGACTGCAATTGCTTTTATTCTGCTGTTATTGTTACAAGGAATGCAATCAGAAGATAGTTCCTTACTCATCTGAACAAGAAAAGGTGAAAAACTGTTAGAAACCTCAAAGATATACTAGCTTGATTAGTTGTGTGATTGTGTCAGAAAAGATTCCGAAAATCCTTGATACATTTTAGTTTTGAGAAACTTGTGATACAAGCTGCGTTGAAAATTTTAATTGCATCAACATGATGAGCACATGACTTTGTTACTGCTACTTGTACAAATTCAATGGTGGGGCATTATGCAAAAACTCAGGACCCTGTCCAAATGTGGGTCCTTATGTTCATTCTATATATATATCTTTCCAAAATTGAAAAGGAAATATCTCAAATTTGGGAGGATCCAAATCCATGGCCTTGGCTTGCTCTTGCTGCATTTAATTGATCCACAGCCATTTCAACATGTTTGTGTTGAGATCATTTCTCCACTCTGCTCTGCAGCTCTAACATGCAGTGTCTTTATTTCGCTTTATTAATTTTCCTTTGGTTCATTGACTCGTTCGCATATTGTGTCTTTTCATAATGGACCCATTATCTGACTTTTTTCTTTTTTGTTAATGTGCTAAACTAATGTGAGAACCAAACGGGAATTTTAACAAATTCGGCTCTTTTTTTTGGTCTAATAAAGTCATCCAAGCTTTGCAAAGAAATATATTTATTTTTTCTAAAAAAAACAAAACAAAATATATACATAAATGCTTATCAAATGAGCACGATGGTATTATGCCTATCATAATGTGAAGTTGTTTGGTTGGCTATTTTTAGAGTAGCAATTAGTATTAGTAAAGGTATTTGTGGTACAGCTCGGTTAATATAAAACCTAAATTAATCTATTGCGGTTTGGATTAATTTAGTTTGACGGTTTTAAATTTTTGTTTTAAATGTAAAATACCTAGATATCTATATAATAAGTACAAATTATATACTCAATCTTAAAAGTTATGAAACATAAAAAATATAGTCTATATTTTACTACTTTTTATAAAAGAATTTAGTATCCTATGAATATTGTATTTTATAATTTATACGTTATGTTCATATTAAAGGCCAATAATAGCATTTATGGAATGTTTGATACATAGATATTTTTTTGAATCCTGGGAAGTATGTTTACTAAGAATTATATTTTTTGGAAATCATATTTCCTAGGAATATTATAAATATGGTATGATTAAATATTTCTGAGAAAATTATATGGATCTTTTGAATTTCAATTACTCTTGTATTTTTGATAATTTTGGATGATGCAAGAAAGGTTTAAAATTATATTTTTACATTATAAAAAAAACTTTCAGATTAAGCAAGAATTAGGATTCTCACCCTTTTTGGTTTGAACATGTTGGTGGGAGTTATAAATAAAAATAAATTCTCATAAATCCTAATTTTCTAAAAATATTTTTTAAAACAATTACATCAAATATGAAAAATTTATAATTCCCAGTAATTAAAAATGAAGATTCATATATCAAATGCCTCCTTAACTTAAAATATTTGTATATATTTAAAATATAACACAAATAACATATGATTAGTAATTAATTTACAGGGTTATTTTAAGGCATTGATAGTATAGGAATTAAGAACCAAGTTATGTTTGGAAGTGTGTTTTTTTACGATTGCGGTTGATGTGGTTAGTAATTTTTGTAGCTTGCGGTTTTGATGGGTTGTTTTGTTTTCATGTTCAGAGACAATCATATCTGAATCAAAAACATCACAGACTAACTCTATTATTATTAGAAATTTTTTTCATCCACTCAAACGTGAGACATGGATTATCAAACATGTACCTTGACATTCACACCTTGTTTACACATTATTATTAATTAATGTATGCAGATCTTACTCGTAACCGGCCCAACAAACAGTTGGACCACTTCAAAGGCTTTTTTATTTCTCCTTCAAATTTGACAGTGAGCTAAATTCTAAAAGATACAGGCAGAAGATGATTTCTAAAACGGTAAAATGTGTACTTTGATATGTAGCTCTTATTTGTTTGTTTCATTTTAATTCTTTAACTTTTAGAAGTTTTATATAGATTTTTCTAACTTTTAAAAGTTATTTAACAAAAATTTTGTTCGATGAAATAAGCTTAAATTTGGTAATTGATAATTTTTTTATAGTTTATTGAATTAGAATTGTATAATAAAGTTAGTTTAAATTATATTAAATGATTTGAAATATATATATATATATATATATATATATATATATATTATAAATTGAGAAGATAAAATTAAAGTTGTATTTTTTCTAAAAAGATAAGGATGAAAATGGTGATAGAGATATCAAGACCCCTTTACTTTCAAAAAACAGTTTTCATTTTCATTTTCATTTTTATTTTTAATTGAAAATATATCATTTTAATTTTAATTATAAAATTTTCACATTATTTTTATTTTTAAATTTTTTATAAAAATAATAAAAAACATTGGACTTTTTGAAAAAAAAAATTATTTTTAAAAATAAAAAATTATTTGGTATGTTATTTTCTATCCATCATTTTTTAAAAACAAAACAGAAAATTATTTTTAAGAACTAAAAACTGAAAAAACTTTTAGATATTTTTTGTTGTTTTTAAAACAACTTATTCTCAAAAAATAATTTTAAATATAAGTTAAAGATTATTAATACTTAATTATTATTTTGTATAACTTATTAGATTCATTCCAATAAGCTTTAAATAGTATTCATAACTATCATAGAAAAATAACTATAAATAATTTTAGTATAAGTTGTTGGATTCGTTTTAGTAAAATATTTAACAGATATTTATTTTAAATAAACGTTTGTCCAAAAATTTAATTGATCAAATATTTAATTATTTTTAAAAAATTATTTTTAAGAATAAATTTATCAAATAAATTTTTTGTTACTTATTTTAAAAACTATTTTTAAAATTATATTGTCAAAAAAATTTCTTTAATTTTAAATTTTTTTAAAATATGTTTTGGAAACAAGTCTTTAAAAACAGAAACACAAAAATAGTTTCAAACAGACTCATTATTTTTCAGTATTTTCTATACAAATTTCTAAAAAAAACTAAAAAAGTAGTTTATAATGTAAAGTAAAAACAAAAAATATTTTCTAAAAGTAAATTAGCTTTTAATTTTTCATAAGCAAATAACTTCATATATATATATATATATATATAATTTATTAAATAGCTCTCTTTTAAAAAAGTTATAAGCTTTTAAATAAGCTATAAGTTACGTTTACCAAATGGATAATAGGTTATTTTGTCATTATATGTTACTAAATTTGTGAGCTATTTTATTATTTTTTTTCTTTTTCCTGTTAATTTCTAAAAGAACATATAAAATTTTAGGATCCCTCCAAAGTTTTGATTATGAGAAAAACATCATATTATTTGTGATTAATCTTTCGAAGCTATCTAAGTGTGCTTTGTAGAAAATACAAGTCACAAGCTAAGAAATAAGACGTTCTAAAAAGGTGTTTGATGTTTAAAGAACTCAAACACCCTAACAACCAACTCCAGACATCCCTATGACAAAGATAGTAAATACAAGCAGTAAGTTAAAGCTTGTGTTTCAATACTGATTTGGAATCTTACCAAGGAATACTATAAACTTGCTTATAGCTTTTAAAGGCTTACCTAGGCTACATGAGTTTTCTAACCACACTCTTAAAAAGTCATTAGACAAAAGTTGATTGAAGGACTGAAAGGGACAAATGTGCTTTCTCAACTACCCACAACTTTAACTGTTTTCATATGCATAATGGATGAATACTCTCTTTGTCTGACAACATCTACTTCTATGAAGCCTATATAAAGAAGCATCTTCAAATAGTGTTATACGCAACAATTATATTCAAAGAATCTAGAAGTTACACAAATCTCTTTGATACTTTTCTTTTAAAAAACATAAGAGCTTTCTCTATGAATAACCAGTTTACACTTTATAAGCTCAAACATATAAGGTCTTGTAAAGACTTATTCTTTTCATTTGTATTAATTTTGATTGAGCTTAAAGAGACTCGTTTAAGAAAGAATACTTGGGTAATTAACATGAATATGCTAAATGTGTTAAATAATACTTGAGATTATTGTAAGTAAGTGTAAGTTGCACTTAGCTTATTGATTAGTGAAAAAAATCCTATTGTGCTTAGACATAGATTGGGCATAACCTTGATTAATAAGTAAACTAGTTTAAATCTCTTGCATGTTGTATATTTGTTCATTTTAATCATTTTATTGTCTTTTGTTTAAATAATCTTTCACAGAAACTAAAATATACCTTTTTAAATTGTTTGAATATTTTTTTTTTGAAAAAATTTGTCAAAGTTTTTAATCACATTATTCGGCCCCCTTCTGTGTACCTGTGTTACCTTTACTTACTCTCCCCTCTACTACCATGTTCTCTCATTCCTATTTGAACACTCCCACCACCCCTCAAACCCTTATTGTTTCATCAATGAATCCTCTTTCACCAAGGTGTTTGAGTGTCCTAACTTCGTCCTTATCATTCTATGCCTCATCACAAATCATCCTTTGTTAACTAGATATACTAAACCATCACTATTAAATTAAATAACCAGATT
Source organism: Clitoria ternatea (assembly GCA_037962975.1). Taxonomy (NCBI): domain Eukaryota; kingdom Viridiplantae; phylum Streptophyta; class Magnoliopsida; order Fabales; family Fabaceae; genus Clitoria; species Clitoria ternatea. The sequence continues at coordinate 98,051,198 of CM075674.1, read as the reverse complement.
CTCCTCCACTAGGCCTCTAACAAATCCTCCACTACTTATGCTTAAAAATGACTAGACGAAAACCCTAATTGTCTCTCTCATTCTTGTTGTTGCCCCCAAAATCTAAATCTTGACTCATCAAATGTCTCTATTTTTAAGAAATATAGATTTCAACATAAGGTCAGTGATCTCTTACTTCATTTATAGTCTTTCTCTGCAATTTTGCTACACCTATGATGGAAATTTTCCTTAAAACTACATCTTTGATGAATGTTGACGCCATAAACCTTTGATCTATTTTTTTGAGTCACATAGGCGATGCTAGAGGATACTTTTACTAATTGAATTATCATGAGTTGGTTGAGTTATTTGAGGATCGGGATCATATGAAAGAAATGATGGCTAAGTTCAAAAATATCTCATTATTAGTTACTCACTTATGGTTTGTGAGAATATTAATCTTTATATGGAGAAGAATGATGAAGAGGAAGATGTGGGGACGGTGTTTAGGAGGAGAAAGAATCAAGATATTAGTGTTAGTAACATTTAACAAAAGGAACTTAATTAGTTAAATCATGTTTAAAGCACTAATTTTGTCCATCAAAAATCATATAAAGAAAACAAAACCTCATGCATTAAAAAGAAGAAAATTGTACACTTTTAAAAGATTATAATTTTATTATTAGATAAAAATGTATGGCCAGTCAGGGGGTAGAGTTGTCAAAACAAGTTGCTTGACCCGCATCAAGCTTCACTAGTTATGTCCAAAAAGTTTAGATCAACATTAAGCCTAAAAAGAATGTCTAAATTTGCCAAAAGCTTTTTTAATATGTTTTTCTCAAGTCCACGTGATCAAGTTAATCCATTTTAACAGCTCTATGGGGTAGGCTAGGCATTGCAGCGTTATAATTTTTAAATTTTAATTTATATATTTTATAAATTAGGTTTTAGAATTTTATATTATTAGGTGCTGAAAATATAAACATACCTTTTTACTCTTAATCCTTTATCTATTCAAGTTTTAATTTTTCTTTTAGCAAAAATATAAATTTGGTAATTTATGTTTATTTAAATTCTTGATATGGTCATTTATGTTTTTTAGTTAATTTAGTCATTTGTGTTTAATATTTTTTTTAGCAAAATTGTCATTTTCTATTAAATATCTAAATGTTGTTCTATCAATGGTTATTGTTGATCCATAATGATGCTTCTTTTATGTTTTGAGTCTTCTTTATTGAAAATTGAAACTCATCGGGAGGGGGGGATGAATCAAACACCTAAATGAATTTCATCACTAAACTAAATAAGGACCTATTAAGGTTATTATGATAAGAGATATTGAAAAAGGAGAAAGAAAATAGAATTTGTTTAATTTTTTTATTTCACTAAATGGATGATTATTTCCCAAACAACTATATTTATACACTTGAGGAGATAGTCATAAGTTATTGTAGAAGAAGTGTCTTGAACCTCTTTGTATAAATGTGTAATGGTTTCTATTTTAAATGTAATAACTTTTAGTTGTAAAGTTGTTAGCCTTTATGCTTTTTGAGAGACTCTATAAATTGGGGTCATCATATCTCTCATAGGTGTAGACTTTGTAAAGAGTATATAATAGTCATAGAGAAGTGTGTACAACTATAAAAGCAAGAGAGAATATGCATAGCTATTTTATTAAAGTTGTAAGAGAGAGTTTCATAGAGGTGTCTAAGATCTAAAGTCGGGTGTCTGAGTTGCACCAGCAAGCTGCCCAAAGTTGCATGAATGAGATATTGGATCTGTTATTCAAATGTAGAAGTTGCAATCCCTTTGTAATATATTTCCACTATCTTAGTGGAGTTTGTAACTACCCGTAGATGTAGTAGTTGAAGCCTTGGGGTGAACTGCGTTAATCTTGTTATGCCTCTTTTCTCCATTTTCACTATTTCTTTTGGGTTTGTTCTTGTATTTGTATTTTGGGTTTTTCTTTTGGTTGTTGGCTTTGTCATGTTTACTACAAGAATTTGGTTGTCATTGTTTTACCCTACAAATTAGTATCAAGAGCAATTAAGATTTAAGGATTTATGTGTCAGTCTATCCAAGAAGATGACAAATGATATGAAGATTGAAAAGTTCAATGGAAAAAATAGTTTTACTCTTTAGCATATCAAGATGTGTGCTCTATTGAAGAAGGAAATATTAGGCACCTTTATCGTTGAAACCTACAAATGTTATCAAAGAGGATATTACAGAACAAGAAAAGAAAGCTCATATGTTGATTCTGCTATCTTTCTCTTTCTCTTTCTAATAAGGTTCTTTATGAGGTTGTTGAAGAACAAAAGGTTGTAAGCTTGTGGTTGAAATTGGAAAAGTTATTTATGACTAAGTCAATTTACAACAAGTACCTTTTGAAACAAACTTTGCTCGATCTTCGAAGGAAGGAAGGTAAATCTTTGAAAGGCTATTGGGATAGGTTTAAGTCAATTTTGATGAAACTTCAAGATATTGAGTTTAAGATTAAAGATGAAGATGTTGTAATGATTTTGTTAGTGTTTCTTCCTCTTTTGTATGAGAATTTCAGTAGTTCTCTTAGCCTTGAGAAATAAAGCATTACCTTAGAAGAAGTTAACTTAAGTCTACACTTGGAGGAGCTTTATCACAAGGTGTTTGAGAATGGTAAGGGAAATTTTGATATAAGTTTGGTGATAACAAATTCTTTCAAGAATCATAAAAAGAAGAAAAATAAAGGAAAAAGAAGTCCAAGGTAGATTGAAATGATATTTGTAATTATTGCAAGGAACCAGGGCATTGGAAGAAAGATTGTCCAGAGATAAAGAAGATAAAACCAATGACTCTAACTATGAAAGAAGGGTCTTCATCTGAAAGTGAATTAGTACTCTTTATTGTTGATAAACATCAACATTCTAAAGATCAGTGGCTACTTGATTCTAGTTTTTCTTATCATATATTTCCACATAGAAGTTGGTTTAGCTCATATAAGAAGAAGTTTGAAGGAAAGGTCTTGATGGGAAATGATGTGCCATGTTAGACAATTGGCATTGATTTAGTTTAGATCAGACGGTTGGGAACCTTCACGTGTTCCATTTCTAGAAGGAGATAGATATTTTCTCTATATAATTGATGATTATTCAAGGATATCTTGGGTGTTCATGATGAAGCATAAGAAGAAGGCTTTTAAGTTCTTTAAGCAATGGAAGATCTCATCAAATGGGCAAAAAGGTAAAACGTCTCTGAACTAATAATGGTTTAGAATTTTGTTTTATAGAATTCAACAATTTTTGTAAAGAAAAAGACAATGCTAAGTAGTACACTATTAGAAATACTCCATAACAAATGGTTTTGTTGAGCGCTTAAATAGACCATTATTAAAAAAGATCGTCGCATACTCCATAACATGTTATCTCATCAAATTGTTCTCCTTCTACTGCCATAGAATTCAAAACTCTCATTGAGGTATGATCATCTAAACCTGTTAATTATTCTTTTCTTATAGTCTTTAGATCTCTAACTTATTGTCGTGTTAGTGAGGGTAAGTTAGAACCTAGATTTAAGAAAGGTTTTTCTTATGGGTTATGGAGATGGGGTGAAAGGGTATAGAATTGGTTATCATATGAAAAGAATATTATTCTTAGTAGAGATGTTACATGTGATGAAACCTATTTGGTTCATCCAAGAAACAAGTCTATGATTTCAGGAAAGATTGATGATGTCACCAAGCAGGTAGAGTTTGCTATTACTCTAAATAGAATACAGATTAGTGAAATACCTCAGTAAGTTTATGTTGATGACCGAACGTTTAAATTTATTAAAGAAGAACATATTGATATAGAGTTGTTTAAAGAAACTCAGACAAGTGACGCTAATATGGTGTCTAAAGTAACTCAAACAACTAAGAATGTAGAAGATTATCATCAACAACAGTAGTAAAGCAAGCATCAACAGAAATTAGAAATGCATAGAGAAAGCATAGACAAATCATACCTCCTCAGAGATAAGATTTTGAAGACATGGTTGCTTATGCTTTGTAAGTAGTAGAAAAAGTTGATATATTTGAACTAGACACTTACAAACAGACTATCACTAGCAGTGAATCATCTCAATGAATTTTAGCTCTGAGAGAGAAGATGAAGTGTCTCCACAAAAATTAGACATGAAAGCTAGTTATGTTACCTTAAGGGAGACATATTGTAGATTGCAAATGGATCTTCAAGAAAAAATATAGAAGTCCATGGGTTGAAGCATTAAGATATAATGCTTGTTTAGTTGCAAAAGGCTACAGTCAAAAAGAAGTTGTCAAACACACTTCTATCTATGTTCTACTAGCACTAGTGGCAAATCAAAATTTGAAGCTAGAGTAATTAGCTGTGAAGACTACTTTCTTACATAAGCTAAAGGAAGATATCTTGATGAGACAACTAAAAGGGTTTGTTGTTCAAGGCAAGGAAGACTATGTTTGTAAATTGTAGAGATCTTTGTGTGGGTTCAAGCGGTCTCCTAGGAAATGGTAAGATGTTTAATAGTTTCATGGTTAGGAAAGAGTTTAGTAGAGGCCCTATGATTGTTGTGTTTATCCCAAGAAGGTGGAGGGTGGTTCGTTGTTATATGTACTATAGTATATAAATTTTCTTAGTCATCTAGGAAAGGAACATTGGCAAGCTACAAGGCATATCTTTCATTACTTGACAGGTGCATTTGATGTTGGGCTCATTTATGGAGCTGACACAAGTTGTTACCATGTTAGGTATTCAAGTTTAGATTATGGAATTAACTTGGATGCTAGAAGACTAGTTATGGGTTATACTTTCACTCTTGGGAATTCATTGGTGGTGTGAACACCTATTTCGTTCCAGTCAATTTTCACCAAGAATGGGAAATTCACAAGGGAAAAGAATTCACAAAAAAAAAGAAAAAAAAGAAAAAAAAAAGAAAAGAAAAAGGAAAGATAAAAAAAAAGAAAAGAATTAAAAAAAATAAAAAAAAAGAAAAAACAGAAGAACAGAAAAAGAAAGGATAAAAAAAAAGAAGAAAAGAATTAAAAAAAAAAAAAAAAAAGAAAACTCTGACTCGGAAATGATCATTTCCGAGTGAAATAGCCTCAAGTGGATCCTTGAATTACGGAGGCTGGTTGGCAATAAGACAAGGTGGAAAATGATAAAGAATTGCCACCAGCTTTCATTTTCCTTAATTGTCAAAGACCCAGGCCGTTTCCAGCACCACCATGCAAGTTGTTTGATAATTTCAAAGGGCGGCTGACAAGAAGACAATGTGGAAATATTAAAAATCCTCACCAATTGGCAGCCAGGCTGGTCACGGGTTTGTTCAAGCAATCATGACGCTCCTCAAATGCTCTATAAATACTGCAAGCGAAGGAAGAAGAAGGATCCCTGGAAGAGTCATTAAAAGAGAACTCATTCACTTTTCAACCGTCCAAACCTCCTTCTCAGTCCGCCCCACACATTACCCTCACAAACCTCTCCACTCCGCCCAACACCTTACCCTCACAAACCTCTCCACTCCGCCCAACACCTTACCCGCACACTCCATACACACCGCCCAACACCTTACCCACACACTCCCCACATACCGCCCAACACCTTCCTCTCAACGTCCCCACACCGTTCTTAACACCGCCCAACACCTTACCCTCCACACTGCCTACACACCGCCCAACACCTTCCTAAACACCGCCCCAAGACCGTCCTTATAGCCTTTTCCAACATTGTCCCCACCTCCTCCCAATACATCACTACTCACATCAATCGACCTCACTCCCACTCAATACCGCCCATACGCACACTCCTACAACCGTCCTCTCCACACCACCCACACACAGCCCACACACCGCCCAACACCTTCCTATCAACGCCGCCCACACCATCCTCAACGCCGCCCACACCATCCACAACACCATCCAACTCCTTTCTCACCACACTGGTCCCACTCTTCCCTTTATTTTTTTTACTTGTATTTATTTTATTTTCTGTTAAATCAATTGTTATTCGGTGATTTTACCTTCCTTTTTAATTATCAATTAATCTTTATTGATTGATAAATATTAATAAAATGAGTGCCTCACACATTCTATTTAAATTAGCATAAAAGGTGTGACTATTGTTATCATCATTATTATTGCAATTTTTATTATTATTTCTTTTATTCTTTATTCTTTTTATTTTAAAAAGGAGGAGTGAGTTTAATTTGGACGAGACGTCCTGTTAATCTCATTTTTTTTTATTTTAAAAAAAGAGGAGCGAGTTTAATTTGGACGAGACGTCCTGTTAATCTCATTTTTTTTAAAAAAAGGGTGGAGCGAGTTTAATTTGGACGAGACGTCCTGTTAATCTCATGTAAATATTCCGTGTTTATTTCTGTTTATTTATAATATGTTTTGTCGTCTCGCATATTTTCTTTTCATGGAAAAGTTAAAATAATTATTGGGTTAATTATAATGCGCGCTATTAAATTGAGGTAACCGTTTTTATAACGGACAGCTGTGAGGTGCTAATACCTTCCTCACCTGTAATTAGACTCCCGGATCTGGAATCTCATTTTTTGACCAATGCTTTAATTAAAGGTTTTCCCGGTATTTTATCCTAAAAATATTGGTGGCGACTCCCTGTTCATTTTTATTTTCAAAAAAACCGTTTTGAGGGTCGGCCGTGCCGTCGCGATCCCGGTCGCGACAGATGGCGACTCCACTGGGGACTTAGAGAGTCAAGCCAGTCAATCTGATAGCGCATATTTTAATTAGCATATTAATTATTTGACTTTTTCCTTTATTTTATTTGGTCTCTATTTTATTTGTATCTTATCCTTTATGTTCTGTAAATATATGTGTGATCATTGAACCCTAGGGTAGTCGACTTTATTTTGTTGCTCTGTGTTTGTTCTATGTGCAGGATGAGTAAGGTACAGGTATTGAATGCCTCTTTCGCACACTACACTCACAACTTGCACACACTTTTGAGTGGGACCCTATATCCGGGCCCAAATAAAACCTAAGATTAGGGGAGATTGATAGCGGAGCCATTTAGGATGTATTTCCTATCTGGTTACTGTGAGAATCTCAGCTAGAGTTCGACTTATTCGTGGTGCCCACACTTAGTAGACTTCCTGCTATTTGTGGCCAACATCATGAGTAGGATCTTGGCTCTAGTGACCTTTAGAAATTTTAGAATAAACCACCCAATGTGAGACATCACTGATAAATAAACCTTAGAACCATTAAGGCATCTTCAGAAAAACCCGACTTAAGGCACAAAGGGGCAAACTTTACTTATACCTTTTCTCATTCTTGTTTTCTCTTCCAATCCAAACTAATGGACCGCTTGCCTGTTTAGAGGATTACTTTTTCAAAGAATAACCCATTTTTAACCTGTGATCCTCTAATGGGCAAGTGGACCTTTCTTTTTATACTTGCTTAAGTCTTAGGATCTGGAGTTATGAACTTTTTTAAAAAAAAGAAAAAATAATCAGAAAATTCATAGCTCGTGTGATCCTTGATTTATTGCAAGTTTCGACAAATTGTAACTTCCCTAAATCCCAAAATGTTTTCAAGAAAGTTATTAGGGGAGTATCAATTTGCAAAGCATGTCAGTGATTGATTTTTCTTTTCTTTATGTCTCTACAGGAAGTTATTAAGGGCTTGGCCAGTATCTTTGAGTGAAATATGGAAATTAACATGAGGTCAGATAGTTGTGGTGGAAATGTACCCGAGTTGAAAAAATTACTGCATGTTAAGGTTAGGAAGGTTGATACAACCAGCCTACAAGCATTAGGGAAGAAATTGGACATGAATCAGAAGATGGTTTTCTCAAGGAAATATGGGAGGATCCTAAAATTGCTAGAAGTGGAGGTACAAGTCGAGGCAATTACCGCTTTGACTCAATTCTATGACCCACCTCTCCGTTGTTTTACCTTCCGGGACTTCCAATTAGCTCCGTCAGTTGAGGAGTTTGAACAAATTCTGGGGATGCCATTAGAAGAACAAACACCTTACCGTCATCTTGGACGTCAAGCAAATATTGTTACTGTTGCTAATGTCCTAAAGATTCACCCGGAAGTGTTAAGGAGTGCGCAACTGAATAGAAATCAGATCCTGGGATTTGATCGAGAGTATTTTGAAAAGCACATGCACTTGCTAGCTGAGAAAAGAGATTGGGAAGCCTTCATGGATACTCTAGCTCTCACCATTTATGGAGTTATCTTGTTTCCTAATATCGACAATTATGTGGACTATGATGCTATTGGTGTTTTCCTTGCCCATAGGTTCAAGTCTGAAAATCCTGTCACTGCTATATTGGCAAATATATACTGCACCATGGACTTCTGCTGTACACGAGGTGGAAAGAGAATCATTTGCTGTTTACCTGCTCTATATGTATGGCTTACATCACATGTCTTCCATCAAGTCAGCAAAATTGAATGTCCAGTCTCAGATCTGAAGTTATGTCAGTTAGTAGCGAAGAATAGACGTGAATGGGCCAATCACCTGGTAGGACTCACAGCTGATAAAGTAAGGTGGTACCCGCAATGGTTGAAGGTTGATACCATAATTCACCATTGTGGAAACTACCTGAATGTTCCTCTCATGGGTACTCAGGGGTGTATCAATTACAACCCTGTCATAGCCAAACGTCAGCTAGCCTATCCCTTACTTGGATCACCCGATGGAGAATCCCTTACTTCTTTCATCGTTTATTTCTCAGAGGAGGATTGCACGTCTGTCATTCGGGATATAGCAAATGCATGGAAGAAAGTCCACAAACAAGGGAAAGAATTAGGAAGTCGAAGCCACACCGTGAAGGAAGAGTACTACCAATGGGTCTTAAACAGAGTTTTCATTGTCAAGCTACCTTTCAAAAGTCCCTCCTATCTCCCGACAGGCGCACATGTTACCTCTCCTACCCTTGAAGAAGAGGCAATGAGAGCCAAAATAAAAGAGCTAACCGCCAAAAATGAGGAATTGGAAAAAGAATTGCTGATATCTCAGCAAGAATGTGCCCTTCAGAAAAGGGAGAATTTAGAAAGCAAACAAACCATCAGGAAGATTGGAAAGAAAAGAAAAATTGAAAGGGACTACCTGAGAAAAAAAAGCCAATGCCTCCGAATGGCTAATGCTCAACTAAAAGCGAAGAACAAGCAAAGAGATACCATGTTGACTGATAAGCAACTTCTAAGGGACATGTTGGCAAGAGCCAAAGAGCGCGAGCAAAATGTCTTGGTACATAAAGAACTTCTGCAATTGCAAGTTTGTCGATTAGAGCATCAGCTTGATGAGATGGTAGAAGCTTACCAGCATGAGATAAATGGTGAGCGACAGCGTGTGATAGAGGCTGAACAAGAATGTGGTGAAGCTATCCGTGTTTTGAAAGATGAACTAACACAGCAAAATGAAGATATTCATTCATGGATGAATCGCTTTGCCCACTTAGTATATTTGGCTAATGGAGTTCTGGAAGACCTCCCGCACCTACTCAAGCAAGCTGAGGGGATGGTTAATCCTCTTAACACTCCAAGAGAAATTATGACCTTCCTTGATTATTGTAGAGAAAGGATTTGTAAAATGAGGGCCATGATTGCCCGAGCTAGGAATGGCTAATTTACTTTTTCTGCATAAAAATAGGCTGGCAGCAGTAATGTATTCCGAAAAAAAAAGGAGTTTTCTTCTTGTCCCCACAACTACCTCATGTTAATTTCCACTCATCACTTTTGAATGAAGTTCTGAAAAAAGTCGAAAGATACTGGCTGAATTCCGCGATTGCTTCACGTATCATTTGTTTTTCTTTTGCTGTTTTTTTTACTTTCTTTTTAATAATTTCTTGTTGACTTCTCAGAAATAACGGGTAAACATCCTTACGCGACTCGGCTTAATACCAGACTCATGGCTGAAATAGAACAAGAAAATGAGAGTTTGAGAGCTGAAGTCAATCAACTGAAAGAGCAAATGGCTGAAATGGCCAAACTTCTTGAGAGAAGGGTCACAGAAGGGGACTCTTCAGCAGGAATTGAAGACACTAGACAACGACCGTCCACTCAGGGTCCCACTGGGGGACCAAGTTCAAACCCAGCTGCGCCTCCCCTAACCATTCATGTTAGGAAACCAAACACTGCCGAAGCCCAGCAACCCATCTTTGTAGATGCAGAAGGTAACGTCATACCTTACGGATTGCCACAGGGTTATTTCCCACCGCTTCAAGAAGAACCGGATTATCAAGAGGCGATTTCATATACGGCCCAGCCAAGTGTCCCGCCTGTCCGAGACCCTCAAGCAAATCCAATCCTTGCACAAGTTACGCAACCACAAGCTACCCAGACGACAGCCAGACCCCACATCTCAATGCCTAATGCAAACCCGGCACATGTCGACCAACCAGTTAGGGATACCAGTCATCATGCCACTGCGGGTCCAAATACTGCTGCTATTACCCAGGAGGGAATATTAGAATTCCTGGAAAGGCGATTCCGAGAAATGGAGAGAATAAATAGGTTTGGAATGGGTAGTGCTGCACAACTCTGTCTGATTCCTGATGTTGTCATTCCCCCCAAATTCAAAATTCCAGAGTTTGACAAATATCGGGGGCTAACCTGTCCAAAGAACTATCTAACCATGTACTGTCGGAAGATGGCCTCTCATGCTTCTAATGACCCTCTGCTTATTCATTGTTTCCAGGATAGTTTGGCGGGAGCACCTCTTACCTGGTACAACCACCTTGAACGATCTCATATACGCTGTTGGGAAGATCTGGCAGATGCTTTCATGCAACAGTACAAGTATAATCTGGATATGGCGCCAGATAGAGTACAGTTGCAAAACATGGCCAAGAAAGATAATGAGACGTTTAAAGAATATGCCCAAAGGTGGCGAGAAGTAGCAGCACAAGTCGATCCACCTCTATCAGAAAAAGGAGGTAATTTCTACATTTATTGATACACTCCAGTCACCTTTCTATGACAAGATGATTGGAAGCATTTCCTCCCACTTCTCCGACATTGTCACTATCGGAGAAAGAATAGAGAATGGCTTGAGAACGGGGAAGATTACTCGTAGCCCATCTGGGGCTGGGACAGCAAGAAAGCCTTCTTTTGGAGAAGGAAAAAGAAGAGAGGGAGAGACTAACCTGGTCTCTCACAACCAAAGAAGGAACCAGCTCAGACCACCTACTCCCGTCACCTTTCCGTCAACTTACCATAACACACCGCACCCATATGTAGCTGCAATTCCAAATCCAAACCCACCACATTTTTGACCACCTGTCATGCGACCACCTGTACCACCACAAACACCATATCAACCACCCCAAATAAACCCACCAAATCCAAACATGAGGAGACAGAATGATGACCGCACCCAAGTGCAATTTGATCCAATTCCCATGACCTACACAGAGCTTCTCCCCCATCTTATTGAAAACACCTTAGTGGCACCTTGTCCTTTAAAACCGCTTCAACCACCTTATCCCAGGGGGTATGACCCAAATGCGCGATGTGATTACCATGCCGGTGCACCGGGACATTCCACCGAAAATTGCCTGGCATTGAAGTTTAAGGTAAGAGATTTAATCAGAGCTGATTGGATAAGCTTCAAGGAAGGAAGCCCGAATGTGACCACCAATCCTTTGCCTAACCATGGGAGACAAGGCGTTAACGCTGTGGAAAAAGATGAGGAATGTATTTCCAAAGTTCAGGACATCCAAATGCCGTTGGAAACCGTTCATTCCCATATGCTTAAGATGGGATTGATAGAAGGATCATGGGATAAAGAGTGCAATGACCTCCTGTCTGCAAAGCGAAGGGACTTCCAGAAAACCCTTCAGGGATTTATGGACAGTCACGTCATAGAAGTTTGCCGGCATCGTGAAGACATAATAAATATGATACAAGAGCAAGGCCGAGTTCGAGCTCCAAAACCTCTAGTCATATTTTATAATAAAAATGCACCTGTGGCTTCAACCCCTGTTAAAACTGTCATCACAGTAAACACTCCAACCCCATTCCCTTACAAGGATTCGCGAGCTGTACCATGGAAGTATGGTACTGATGTGATCGTTACCAGTTCTGAGGCTGTTGAGCCTACTCCATCATCCCCTGTCACGAATATTGCCGGAATCGGGGGTGTTACCCGAAGTGGAAGAGTGTATGCTTCCCCAGAACCAAAACTTGACAAAGCCACAGGGAATGGGAAGGGAGAATCCTCCGGTGAAGCAAAGAAGGTAGTAACCGAAGAGGAAGCCCAAGAGTTTCTTAGATTCATTCGTCATAGTGACTACCAGGTGTTGGACCAACTAAACCACACCCCGGAAAAAATTTCTCTGTTATCCTTATTAATGAGTTCTGAACCACACTGGAACACGTTGATGAAAGTTTTGAGTGAGGCACATGTGAAACATGATTTGCCGGTAGATAAATTCGAGGGCATAGTGGGACACATTGTGGCCAACAACTATCTAACTTTTACGGATGATGAGACACCAGCGGAAGGAAGAGGGCACAACAAAGCCCTTCATATCTCTGTAAAATGTCAAGATCATATCATGGCGAAGGTGCTGGTTGACAATGGATCATCCTTGAATGTAATGCCAAAATCTACGTTGGCAAAGTTTCCTTTTGATGGGACCCATATAAGACCCAGTTCCATGGTAGTCCGGGCTTTTGACGGAACTCGCCGAGAAGTCATGGGAGAAATTGAATTGCCTATACAAGTTGGGCCATGCACCTTTCAAATCCTTTTTCAAGTCATGGATATTACGCCCGCATACAGTTGTTTACTGGGACGGCCGTGGATCTATTCGGCTGGGGTAGTTCCTTCTACTCAACATCAAAAGTTGAAGTTCATCATTGACAACAAGTTGGTGATTGTCTCTGGAGAAGAAGACTTGTTGGTTAGTAAGCCTGCCAACACCCTATACATTGAAGCGACTGAGGAAGCCCTTGAAACCTCATTTCAGGCTTTAGAGGTAGCCAATGCAACGAGCATTACAAAGAAATCCTTCCCAAACGTGCCTCTGATGGTTGCAAAGACAATGTTGAGAGAAGGATACAAGCTGGGAAAGGGGTTAGGACGAGAATTGGAAGGGAGAACCCAACCTATATGTCTCCCAGAAAATAGGGATAGGTATGGTCTAGGATACAAGCCTACAGCAGCTGATAGAAAAAGGATGGGAGAAGAAAGAATGGAGAGAAGGATCGCTCGCCTTACCGGTCAAAAGTTCGATACTGCTAGAATCCCTATCTGTGACCTCTATCAAAGCTTCAGAAGCGCCGGGATTATATATCCGGGTCAGGTGGCTATGGTTGGAGACGGACACAGCCCTAATGTGGAATTAGTGCATGCTTGCTTACCTGGTCAAGAACTGGACAACTGGGAAATCATGGAGTTCCCCATAACTATCAATCTTCAGCCAAAGTAATTGTTGTTTTCAAAACTTGTCGATCCTCTTGCTATGCCTAAGGCTTTAGGATCTGTTTTGTAATAAAGGCGAAAACTTGCTTGTTTATTAAATTAAATGAATGCAGTCTGATTTCATACCTCATCTTTGTTCAAACTCTTTCTTTTAAACCTTCTATTTGCTTGCCTTTCTTTGTTTTCATTCATTATGATATAACACTAAATGCAGATTTGAAAGCGATTCTTCTAAGAGCAATGAAAACTCGGTTCTATTTCATGACTCTGATAATCCAAATGATTATGCCTATGAGGATAGTGAGGAAGACTTTGAACCTTCACTCGAGTTGACAAAGTTAATGGAACAAGAAGATAAAGAAATTCAACCTCATCAGGAAAAGATTGAGACCATTAACCTGGGAGATGAAGGAGAAAATAAAGAAGTCAAGATAGGCACCCTTTTGAGCAAACAACGGCAAAGTGAATTGATTAGACTACTCCGGGAATTTCGAGACATTTTTGCATGGTCGTATCAAGATATGCCAGGTCTGGATAATAACATTGTGGAACACAAGTTGCCTTTAAAGCCGGAATGTCCACTGATCAAGCAAAAGTTACGACAAATGAAACCAGAAATGCTTCTTAAGATTAAAGAAGAAGTCAAGAAACAATTTGACGCTGGTTTCTTAGCCGTAGCTAAGTATCCGCAATGGGTAGCCAATATAGTTCCCGTTCCAAAGAAAGATGGGAGAGTAAGGATGTGTGTAGACTACCGAGACTTGAATCGGGCGAGTCCTAAGGATGATTTTCCTTTACCTCAGATTGATGTATTGGTTGATAACACAGCTCAACATTCCATCTTCTCATTTATGGATGGATTTTCGGGATATAACCAGATCAAGATGGCACCAGAAGATATGGAAAAGACCACGTTCATCACTCTGTGGGGCACCTTTTGTTACAAAGTAATGTCCTTCGGATTAAAAAATGCAGGAGCCACCTATCAAAGGGCGATGGTGACTCTCTTCCACGACATGATGCATAAGGAGATAGAGGTCTATGTGGATGACATAATTGCCAAGTCCAGGTCTGAGGAGAAGCATATTGCTGACCTGAGAAAACTTTTCGAAAGGTTGAGGAAATTCAAGCTTAGATTGAATCCCGCCAAGTGTACTTTTAGCGCAAGATCCGGCAAATTGTTAGGGTTCGTCGTGAATGAGAAGGGGATAGAGGTTGATCCTGACAAAGTCAAGGCAATTCTGGAAATGCCTCCTCCTCGTACTGAAAAAGAAGTCCGAGGATTCTTAGGAAGATTGAATTACATCGCCCGATTCATTTCCCAAATAACGGCAACTTGTGAGCCAATTTTCAAGTTGCTTCGCAAGAATCAGCCTGGACAGTGGAATGAGGATTGCCAGATTGCATTTGAAAAAATAAAACAGTACTTATTGGAGCCACCAGTCTTGGTGCCACCCGTTCATGGGAGACCATTAATCCTATACCTGACTGTGTTGAATGAATCCATGGGATGTGTATTAGGTCAACATGATGAGACTGGAAGAAAGGAATACGCCATCTACTACTTGAGCAAGAGATTTACCGAATGTGAGATGAGGTATTCGTCTCTTGAAAGAACGTGTTGTGCATTGGCTTGGGCTGCCCGACGCTTACGGCAATACATGCTTAATCATACTACTTGGCTGGTGTCTAAGATGGATCCCATCAAGTATATCTTTGAAAAACCCGCTTTGACTGGAAGGATTTCCCGTTGGCAAGTGTTACTGACGGAATATGACATAACATATGTCACCCAAAAGGCAATTAAAGGGAGTGCGCTGGCAGATTACTTGGCATACCAACCCATTGAAGCTTATCAACCAATGCGGCATGATTTCCCAGATGAGGATATCTTGGCTCTTTCCAAAGAAGAAGATGGCCTGGAAACCAGATGGATCATGAGATTCGATGGAGCATCCAATGCACTAGGACATGGAATTGGGGTTATTTTAATCTCACCTGATAAGGAATTCATCCCTATTTGCGCTCGGTTGTGTTTTGATTGCACCAATAATATTGCGGAATATGAAGCATGTTCTCTAGGAATACAAGCGGCTCTAAACGCGGGAATAAAGGTTCTGGAGGTTTATGGAGATTCTGCTTTAGTTATCCATCAACTAAAGGATGAATGGGAGACTAGGGATAATAAACTAGTTCCCTATCATGCTCATATCAAAGAGATGATCAAAAGGTTCGATGAAGTTACCTTCCATCATGTTCCACGGGAAGACAACCAAATGGCAGATGCTTTAGCCACCCTAGCTGCTATGTTCGAGGTCAGCAATGATTATGAAGTGCCTCTCATTGAGGTAAAGAAACAGCAAGAACCCGCCCATTGCCAGGCCATAGAAGAAGAACCGGATGGCAAGCCCTGGTATCATGACATCAAAAGATACCTCCAATGCCAAGAATACCCTGAAGGTATCACGGACAATGACAAACGAACTTTGAGAAGACTAGCTATGGGATACCTATTGAGTGGTAACGTGCTTTACAAGAGGAATTATGATTCCATTCTCCTCCGGTGTGTTGATACCGTTGAAGCAAACCAGATCATGAAAGATATCCACGAAGGATCTTTCGGAACTCATACAAATGGGCATGCTATGTCAAGAAAAATACTGAGAGCTGGGTATTATTGGATGACTATGGAAGCCGATTGTTTTGCTTACGTACGGAGGTGTCATAAATGTCAGATTTATGCTGATCACATTCATGCTCCTCCCTCATCCCTAAATGTCTTGTCAGCACCATGGCCTTTTTCAATGTGGGGTATGGATGTAATTGGGCCCATTGAACCAAAAGCCTCGAATGGTCATCGTTTCATTTTGGTTGCTATCGATTATTTCACTAAGTGGGTAGAAGCAGCTTCATACGCCAATGTGACGAAAAATGTTGTGGTCAAATTCGTCAAGCGTGAGCTGATATGCCGGTATGGCTTACCAAACCAAATCATCACGGACAATGGTACAAATTTAAACAACAAAATGATGAAGGAGCTTTGTGAGAGTTTTAAAATCTCCCATCATAACTCCTCTCCATACCGTCCAAAAATGAATGGAGCGGTTGAGGCAGCCAACAAAAATATAAAGAGGATAGTGCAAAAGATGGTAGTAACCTACAAAGACTGGCATGAAATGCTCCCTTTCGCACTACATGGATACCGAACCTCGGTACGAACCTCAACTGGGGCAACCCCATTTTCTTTGGTTTACGGAATAGAAGCTGTACTACCATTCGAAGTGGAAATTCCATCCCTTAGGGTGATCATGGAGGCTAAATTGCAAGAAGCTGAATGGGTCCAGGCCAAATATGACCAATTAAATCTAATTGACGCGAAGAGATTAACTGCCCTTTGCCAGGGACAATTGTATCAAAGACGCATGAAGCGGGTATATGAAAAGAAAGTACGCCCCCGATAATTCCAAGAGGGAGATTTGGTCCTCAAGAAGATTTTGCCAATTCAAAGGGATGTCCGAGGGAAATGGACACCTAATTATGAGGGACCATATGTTATAAAGAAGGCTTTCTCCGGAGGAGCCCTTATACTCACTAATATGGATGGAGATGACCTGCCAATGCCTGTCAATACCGATGCAGTGAAAAGATACTTTGCATAAATAAAAAAAAGGAAAAAAAAGCTCGCTAGGTTGAAAACCTGGAAAGGCGACCTAGGCAAAAGTTAAAGCAGCAAGATGAGCCGAAAACCTAAAAAGGCGGTTCTACAAATTTGACTCCACAACATAAACCCTTCAAGCCAAAGTCAAAGGAGGTCAAAACGGGTATTAGGGTCATTGTCAAATTACGCCCTCAGAAGCAAAATCAAAAGACGAACACGAAGTCATGATATGGGATCAAGTTTCTCATTGCTCGCGGAGGATCATTTGAGGATATATGAGCCTTTTCCTTTTATTTTGCCTTCAATTCTTTATATACCTTGTCACATCACTGTGTGCATATCTGATGTTTATAAAATCTCCCTTCATCCTACATGTGTTCATTTTTTATGAATAAACAAGTTTTTGCCTAAAATTTTTGAAATATTTCCTAGCGCCAAACTTCGCTTGGTATAAGCATGACCGTTTCCACTAAATACTCTCGCCAAAAGTCGGAGGATGTTTCTGTTTCATCCATGAGTTATCTTAAAGAGCCAGTCGCCAAGGAAAATTTACCTGTAAGTCTTTTTATACTAACTCATTCTTTTGTCAGCAAATCCATCATCTAAAAGCAGGTATTCGCCAAAGTTTTCTCTCAGCAAGACCTATAGACTGAAGATCTCTCCCAAGGAGTTCCATAAAATAGGATCAGTTCCCTCAACCGGGATGTTTCTTTGATCAGGCTTAAGAGGACTTGTCTTTCCCCAGTGAGTTCGCCATTACCAAACTAGCATCCATCATACTCCTCTCACTAAAAAGCTCAAACTGGGGCATCTCCCCAAATTTCTTTCAAGGGGGCAGTTCCCCAACAACCTTCAGTTATGTCAAACTGGGGCATCTTCCCAGATTTCTTTCAAGGGGCAGTCCCCCAACAACCTTCAGTTATGTCAAACTGGGGCATCTTCCCAGATTTCTTTCGAGGGGCAGTCCCCCAACAACCTTCAGTTATGTCAAACTGGGGCATCTTCCCAGATTTCTTTCAAGGGGCAGTCTCCCAACAACCTTCAGTTATATCAAACTGGGGCATCTCCCCAGATTTCTTTCAAAGGGCAGTCCCCCAACAACCTGCAGTCATATCAAACTGGGGCATCTCCCCAGATTTCATTCTCTTTCCTTAGAAGGACAGTTCCCCGACAACCCCCAGATTACTCTGTCCCAACTCACCTAATACTTTCCCAGTGGTACCATGAAGGTTACCAGGAGGAATTATCCTTCCCCAGTGGAGCTACACTTCCTAAACAATTCCAACAGGAGCATCACCTCAGGTTTCCCTTTAGACAAAAGGCAATGCCCCAAGAATTCTTTCAGACTACCCCAAACTAGGGCATTACCCCCAGATTTATTCCCTTTCAATCCAGAGCCTCAGTCATGTCAACCGAGAGGCAACACCCTCATCCTTTTACTTTTCCAGTCAACCAAGAGGCAACACCCTCATCCTTTTATTTTTCCAGTCAACCGAGAGGCAACACCCTCATCCTTTTACTTTCCTTGTCAACCGAGAGGCAACACCCTCATCCTTTTACTTTCTTTGTTAACCGAGAGGCAACACCCTCATCCTTTTACTTTTCCAGTCAACCGAGAGGCAACACCCTCATCCTTTTACTTTTCCAGTTAACCGAGAGGCAACACCCTCATCCTTTTGTTTTTCCAGTCAATCGAGAGGCAACACCCTCATCTTTTTACCTTTGCTGTCAACCTAGAGACAACATCCTCATCATTTCTGTAACACCTTCACTTTCTACTTTTCCAATGGTGTTCACGTCTTTACTCCCTTTCCATTTCAAAAATGCAAGAAGAAACTTCATGCTTTTTCCTCATGAAAAAGAAGTAAAGAGGGGCATCTGTGAACACCTATTTCGTTCCAGTCAATTTTCACCAAGAATGGGAAATTCACAAGGGAAAAGAATTCACAAAAAAAAAGAAAAAAAAGAAAAAAAAAGGAAGGATAAAAAAAAAGAAGAAAAGAATTAAAAAAAATAAAAAAAAAAGAAGAAAAGAAGAAAAGAAAAAGGAAGGATAAAAAAAAACAAAAGAATTAAAAATTAAAAAAAAAAGAAAACTCTGACTCGGAAATGATCATTTCCGAGTGAAATAGCCTCAAGTGGATCCTTGAATTACGGAGGCTGGTTGGCAATAAGACAAGGTGGAAAATGATAAAGAATTGCCACCAGCTTTCATTTTCCTTAATTGTCAAAGACCCAGGCCGTTTCCAGCACCACCATGCAAGTTGTTTGATAATTTCAAAGGGCGGCTGACAAGAAGACAATGTGGAAATATTAAAAATCCTCACCAATTGGCAGCCAGGCTGGTCACGGGTTTGTTCAAGCAATCATGACGCTCCTCAAATGCTCTATAAATACTGCAAGCGAAGGAAGAAGAAGGATCCCTGGAAGAGTCATTAAAAGAGAACTCATTCACTTTTCAACCGTCCAAACCTCCTTCTCAGTCCGCCCCACACATTACCCTCACAAACCTCTCCACTCCGCCCAACACCTTACCCTCACAAACCTCTCCACTCCGCCCAACACCTTACCCGCACACTCCATACACACCGCCCAACACCTTACCCGCACACTCCCCACATACCGCCCAACACCTTCCTCTCAACGTCCCCACACCGTTCTCAACACCGCCCAACACCTTACCCTCCACACTGCCTACACACCGCCCAACACCTTCCTAAACACCGCCCCAAGACCGTCCTTATAGCCTTTTCCAACATTGTCCCCACCTCCTCCCAATACATCACTACTCACATCAATCGACCTCACTCCCACTCAATACCGCCCATACGCACACTCCTACAACCGTCCTCTCCACACCACCCACACACAGCCCACACACCGCCCAACACCTTCCTATCAACGCCGCCCACACCATCCTCAACGCCGCCCACACCATCCACAACACCATCCAACTCCTTTCTCACCACACTGGTCCCACTCTTCCCTTTATTTTTTTTACTTGTATTTATTTTATTTTCTGTTAAATCAATTGTTATTCGGTGATTTTACCTTCCTTTTTAATTATCAATTAATCTTTATTGATTGATAAATATTAATAAAATGAGTGCCTCACACATTCTATTTAAATTAGCATAAAAGGTGTGACTATTGTTATCATCATTATTATTGCAATTTTTATTATTATTTCTTTTATTCTTTATTCTTTTTATTTTAAAAAGGAGGAGTGAGTTTAATTTGGACGAGACGTCCTGTTAATCTCATTTTTTTTTATTTTAAAAAAAGAGGAGCGAGTTTAATTTGGACGAGACGTCCTGTTAATCTCATTTTTTTTAAAAAAAGGGTGGAGCGAGTTTAATTTGGACGAGACGTCCTGTTAATCTCATGTAAATATTCCGTGTTTATTTCTGTTTATTTATAATATGTTTTGTCGTCTCGCATATTTTCTTTTCATGGAAAAGTTAAAATAATTATTGGGTTAATTATAATGCGCGCTATTAAATTGAGGTAACCGTTTTTATAACGGACAGCTGTGAGGTGCTAATACCTTCCTCACCTGTAATTAGACTCCCGGATCTGGAATCTCATTTTTTGACCAATGCTTTAATTAAAGGTTTTCCCGGTATTTTATCCTAAAAATATTGGTGGCGACTCCCTGTTCATTTTTATTTTCAAAAAAACCGTTTTGAGGGTCGGCCGTGCCGTCGCGATCCCGGTCGCGACAGGTGGGTTGAACATCTACCTTTCAACTTTCAATTACATTATCTAAAATAGAAACAAAATATATAGCTTTGACTGAATCGAAAAAAGAAGAAATCTGGTTAAAAGGCTTAATTTTTTTATCTTGGTTTTCCTCAAGATCATGTTTTGATCTACTATGATAGCTTGAGTGCCATTTGTTTGGAAAAGGATCAAGTACATTATGAAAGAACCAAATATATTAATGTTTAGCATCATTTCATTCGCACTGAGAAGATAATCAAAATTCAGAATATGGATACTGAACTGGTCTGAACCGGGGTCTAAGATCCGGTGTGGGAACTAACCACAAAAGTTGGTGATTTGGATATTTATACACTGGTACAAAGGGTATCCGGTATTATAATCTGACCTCTCAGTAGGAGAGACCGGTCTTGTTGTCCTGGAGATCCTTCACACCAGGGTTTCGCGTTGATAGGGGCGAAAGGTGGTGTCACCTACGAAGATTCTCTGACGCTCAAGTTAGTAGAGTGGATGAGAACTCAAGGAACACTTAAGCAATATAATAGTATGATAAGAGTAAGAACAACGTAACCTTGCATGTGTAGGAGAATATGCTATTTATAGTTGAACGTGGAAAATAAATCGTTGGGTGCAAGTGGGCCCAGAGGCTCTGATGCGGTGTCCAGCATATCAATCAGAGTAGTTCGATGCTCAGTGTACGATCGAGGGTAGGTCAATGATCAGTGTACGATTCTGACACAGGAATGAAGATAATCCACCTTTTCCGTATATCACGCCTGTAATTATACTTTGCACCTTTCAGTGAATGATATAGACATATTCCGCTATGCAGGGTATCTATCTTGATAAGTGATGATTCCACTTATCTTATCATAGCACTGAGGCAAACGGTTATACGTGATGGAAGAACGAGAACGGATCAAATATCCGGTGTCTTAGGTGTAACCTCCTATGACCGGTGAAGGAATGACTCCTAACATGGTGCCTTTACAGTCCGGATATTGACTTGTTATACTGGTTGACCTTCCAGAACAGTCAAGATGACATCTTAATCTAGGGGCCGGTATCCAGACCGGATCAGATACAAAGGAAAACCCAATGGACATGTTTACAAAACCTATTCCTAAAAACAAGTTTATGCATTATTTGGACTTGATTAATGTTGATTATTGGAAATAGTAAAGTTTCGTCAAGTCGTCTGCAGTTTTATCTGTGGTCTAAAGTGTCATCGGGCGTCTGAGTTTTAGAGAGGTGTCAATACAAGGTGGAGATATGTAGAAGAAGTGTCTTGAACCTCTTTGAATATATGTGTAACAGGTTCTATTTTAGGTGTAATAACTTTTAGTTCTAAAGTTATTAGCCTTTATGCTTTTTGAGATACTATATAAATAAGGGTCATCGTAACTCTCTTAGGTGCAAACTTTGTAAACACTCATAGAAATAGTATATACAACTGTAAAAACAAGAATGTACAAAGTATTTTTTTATTAAAGTTGTAAAAGAGAGTTTCACATGGGTGTCTAAGATCTAGAGTTGAGGTGTCTGAGTTGCACTAGTAGGCTGTTTGAAGTTACGTGAGTGAGATTTTAGATCTATTATTTGAACGCAAAAATGTAATCTCTTTGTATTATGTTTTCAATATCTTAGTGATGTTTGTTATTGCTCATGGATGTAGCTCTTGAAGCTTTAAGGTAAACCACATTCATCTTGTTGTATCCCTCTTTTCCATTTTCACTTTTTCTTTTGTGTTTGGTCTTGCATTTGTGTTTTTTGGTTTTTCTTTTCTTTTTTGGTTACTGGTTTTGTTATGTTTATTGTAGGAATTTGGTTCTTTTACCATTTCACTTAACAAACTTGAGGAGAAAGGTTATTATAAGTTACAACTAACCATCTTATAACTAATACATTGGAAGAAGATTCTAGAAGAGGCTAAAACAAGAATATAGAAAAATATAGCCAACTGAACACTCTATTCATACCCTCCCCTACAAGCTCACATGGGTAATCGACATGAAAAGTCACCCACTCAAAGAGGCATTGAATGGAGACCATGGGTTATTGCAACTAAGGGTGGAAATAAGTAAGGTCGAGCTAGGCTTTACCAATTTCGCCTAGCTTGCTTCTTAATACTAGGAATTGAGTATAATCTGTTAAATAATGTAGACCTAATTACAGGGTTTGACCTGACCTTTCTAAAAACCTGATTCTGAAACCTTTTTGAAAAGCATGTTTAAAATAATACCTATTAAATAATCTATAAACAATTAAACATAATCTAAATATATTAATAAACATAACAAGGAAACAGGTTTAAGCATTTAAATAGATTAATAATATAAGCTCAAAATATTATGTATATATATAGTTATAATACTACTTCATTATTATATCAACTATATTTATTTAAATAGGCCAACCTGTTAAGCTCAGTTTGTTTGACAAATTAGCCTGGCCTGACCTAGGCCTAATGTAAGCTAGGCCATTGGCCTTTGATGCCTAGTCTAGTTTGTTCCTACCCTTACTTGTAATATAGACTAAAGCCATAAAATTTGAGTGGTTGATGCGAACTTGTAGTATTCTTCCTTTTTGGCGAATCTAGTGGCCACAAATTATTACCCTGACCATTGAGAAACCAGATTAGGACATAGAAAAATATAAGATGCAGATGTAGAGCGACAGTTATTAAAATCGAAAGCCAAATCTACATCACAGTAGGCTAAAATAAGTAAGATATACCTTAGAGAAGTAAGAGATAAGTGCAATCCCAAATGAATAATGTCTTTTAGATAGTGAAGGATTTGTTTAATAGTAATTCAATAAGCTTTAGTGGGGGAATGATAAATTTACACACTTTATTAATAGAGAAGTTTAGTTTTGGCTTGGTAATCATCAAGTATTATAGGGCCTCAATAGTGGAATGATAGAAAAAGGGATTCGAGAACGGGTAGAGCCTTGATTTTGAGAGTTTGCAACCACTTAACATAGGGGGATGATGGCTTTAGCCTCAACCATATTAGTCTTTTACAATAAGTCTTGAATATATTTTGACTAGGTAAGAAGAACAAACTCATTTGGTATATATTTCACCACAATCCCGAGAAAGTAATATGACTACCTAAGTCATTTAAGAGCAAAAATAGTGTGTAACCATGGTTGTTAGATTCATGATTCGAGACATACTCACTGGCGCCTCCCCGTCTTGAAACGCACGCAAAAATGGTCCCAGGTGGAGACGATGTGGAGTTACGAGTCGGGCCGTTAAGTCATGGAGTCATGGGTGACTCCGTCTCGTGCAGTCGAGGCTTGAAAAACCAAGTCAAGAGGGTGACCCGGTTTCAAAAATTACCTGGCCCACTCTGAAACCCTAATTTCAGAGTTTCTCTTTAATTTGGCCCCCTTTTTCACGAATCTGCTTTGACTCCTCCGTCTCACAGAGCTTGCCCTGCATCGTCGACCTATTACCTCTCCGTCACACCTCCCTCTGGCGTCGTCGCACCTCCCTCCGGCAACGTTGCACTCTCCAACGCTCTCTGTTTTTGGTTGCGTCGACCTCTGCTTGTTGTGCTACGTCAAGCTTTGTTTCTCCTCTCAAGCTCTGCGTCGACCTGTGCTTCTTGTGGTGGCCTTTGTTTTCCCTTTGTTTCTCATTTCCTCTCCTATAAGCTCTCATCAGTTTCTTCTTTCCTCACCCTTAAGCTCTCTGTTTTCTATTCTGGTCTCTATTTTTGTGCCCTTCTCTATTTGTTTCTGATCTGTTGGGTATTTGGTTGGCTTGGCTTCTTATTCCTCTAAATATGTCAACCAGTGCCAGTGGGTAGTGGGTCTAGTTCTGCAGGGGCAGAGGCAGCAGCTGCTGTAGGTTCAAGTTGTGGTAGTGGTGTTCCTCCCTCTGTTACAGGTTTTGTAACTGTAACAGATAAGGTTCCAAAAAATGCTCCAGGGAATATGAGTGACATTGGCTGGAAATATGTTGTTGCCATTGATGGGGATGGAAGCAAGGTAATGTGTTTGCTTTGCAAGAAGGAGCTTAGAGGCATTTACAGGCTGAAACACCATTTGGCTAGAACTTCAAAGGATGTGGCACAATGCAAAGCTGTAACAGATGAAATTAGAGAAGAAATATTGGGTTATATGATGAAATTACATAATGAAGGTATGAAGAAGATAACTAGTTCATCAAGTGAAACTGCTGTTGTTAAAAATGTGACAAAAGAAAAAATGACGACCTCTCTTTATTGCCATTCAAGAGAAAACCAAGTAGTCAAGAGACAATTAACTCAATATTTAAGAAGAGCTTAGGGGGGAAGCTTGTTAAGAAATTGCTTCATTTTTCTACAACAATGTTATACCATTTAATGTTGCCCATTCTAGCGAATTTAAGAAGATGTTTGAATTGGTTGCTAGACATGGACAAGGATTTAAATCACCTTCTTACCATGAGATCAAAGTTAAATATTTAAAGCAACAGGTTGATTCCATCAAAGAGGACCTTGAGAAGCATAAGGCCTTTTGGAAGAAAATAGGGTGTACCATCATGACAGATGGATGGACTGATAAGAGAAGAAGAACCATACTGAATTTTTTTAGTGAACAGTCTAATAGGAGCTATATTTTTGAAGTCTATTGATGCATCTAAAATTTCTAAAATTACTGAAAGAGTTTTTAAGAAGATGGAGGTTGTTGAAGAGGTGGGTAAAGAGAATGTGGTGCAAGTTGTCACCGACAATGCAGCAAACTATAAGGCATCTGGAGAGCTTTTGATGGATAAGAGGAAGAGGTTGTATTAGACTCCATGTGCAGCTCACTACATAGATTTAATGTTGGAGGATCTTGAGAAGAAGTTTCCAATCCATAAGGAAACAATAGCACATGGCAAAAAGATCACAACATTCATATACTCAAGAAGTGCATTGATCTCTTTATTACATCAGTTTACAAATGGTGGAGATTTAATTAGACCAACCACTACATATTTTGCCACTTCCTACTTGATATTGGGTTGTTTGCTGGATAAGAAAGGAAGATTAATAAGGATGTTCACATCCAAAGAGTGGAAGTCGGGCCAACCTTCAAAGCTTAAGGATGAGAGGTTTTGCGAGGCATTAGTGATGGATAAGGATTTTTGGAAAAATATTATGACTTGTTTGAAGGGTGCATACCCTTTAATCAAGGTGATGCGTTTGGTGGACTCAGATGCAATGGGCTTTATCTATGAAGAGATGGACCGTGCAAAGGAGAAGATAGCAAGTACATTTAAAAATGTGAAGAAGAGGTCAACTTGTATAACCTATATTGTATTGAATTATTCAATTTATATTATTGGAATTGGAAATAATAAAATTTTCTCCTATTCCTTAGCTATAAACCTTTTTGGGACATCATTGATGAAAGATGGAACAATTAACTTCACAAGCCTTTATATGCTGCTGGCCTTTACCTCAACCCAATCTTTCATTATGCTCCTTATTTCAAACCTAACTTTGAAATTAAACGTGGATTGTATGATTGCCAAGAGCGGATGGTAGGAGATATAGAAGAAGTCAAGAAGATTGATGCGCAATTGGAGGAATTCAAATATAAGAAGGGGTTTTTTGGTAGGAAAATAGCCCTTAATAGGATCCAGATCAAAACTCTAGCACAATGGTGGGAGTCTTAAGGTGATGAAACTCCAGAGTTACAGAGGTTTGCCATTCATGTCTTGAGCTTGACGTGTAGTTCTTCTGGTTACGAGTGCAATTGAAGTGCATTTGAGATGATATTTTTAAATGCTTTATCATCAATAAATGTTTCCTTTCCTCTATTATATTTTTGCTAAAATATTTCAATAAACTTTAGGTTCACACTAAGAAGAGGAACCGATTAAAGTAAAAGATAATGAATGATGTTGTCTTTGTCATGGCTAACTCTAAGTTGGCCAAGAAGAAGAATGAAAGGAAACCAAAAGAATATGTCATTGAAGATCTTTCTTCCGATGATGAATGGATTGCAGACAAGGAGGATGATGTAGTTCAAGACCTAGAAGATGTTGGAGTTAGAGAAGAAACTAGTGGGGTTGATCCACCTAATTTACCTCTTGATGATCTAGAGATTCCTATTTTATCTGATGATGAAGAAGGAGAGCATGGCTTAGGCGTGACTGAACTTGAGGATGAAGATGATAATCCTAACTTGAATGATATGTTAGATTAGATGCCTAGGCTTGAGAACCTAATTAGTGTTTATGTTTTCATGATGTTAGACTTGACTTTTATGATTGAAGGTTGTGTTTTATGACATTAAGTTTATGATTTTGTGTTCTATGACATTAAATTTGGTTTACGATTATGAAGTTTATGAGTTTAGTTTGATATTTTTCATATTTATGTATAGTTTAGAATTTCTAGTAGACTCTTCCATCTCGTCTTATGTCTCACGAATCTACGTTTTACAAATTTTTGTCATTTCAATGTAGACTCTATGTCTTAACAACCTTGTGTGCAACTGATTTATAAGAAAATGAACAAAAATAATAGACTTCCTTCTCATAATTATGTCATCTAGATACATTGGAAAATACACAACATTATTGTCCTTTATGTAAATGAACTGAGATGGATCACATTTGTTGTCTTTAAACACAAACTAAACAAACCAAGCTTTTGGAGCTCATTTAAGACTATAAATTTCCATGTGAAACTTGAAACTAAGGATTTTGTTTTAGAATCAAAAGGTTGGGTTATGTAAACTTCTTCATGTAAAATGGAATTAATAAAGACATTATTTACATATAGTTGTATCAAAGACCAGTCATTAATAAGAGCAAAGGTTAGCACAACTCTAATTGAAAAACGCATAACAACAAAGGAATATGTTTCCTTTAAGTCAAACCCTTATTGTTAATGAAATCCTTTAGCCACTAGTTAGGATTTATACTTGTTCATAGTCCCATCATAGTTTTCCTTTATTTGAACTACCTATTTTCTACTAATAGTGTTGTGGCTAGGGGAAATAAAACCAAATACTACTCATTGGAATTATGAGTCAAGGCATCAAGTTCCTCTCATATAGCATGTACTCATTAAGGACTAGCTAAGTGGTTCTTAGTTCTACATGAGTTCAAAAGGCATATGATAAGTGTATAGACTTGGTGATTCTATTCTTAGAATGAGTGACCATAGGATGAAAGTTATGTTGTCTTGGAGGTTATATAGGAGGAATATTTAAGGAAACTATAGGTGAAAAAGAGTTTAAAGTGGAATAACAAGGAGATAGAATAGGAGAGGACTCACCCTAGTGATTTGGAGAATGATTTATAGTGGCTGGTAGGGAACTAGATAAAGAAGAATAAGATGGAATAGATGTTGGGACAGAATCTAAGGGTGAAAATGAGGGGGGAATATTAGAATAAAGGAAACATGTTTAATGGAAGACAACATCTTTTTAGAGATATATAGACAACCATGAGACACAAGGTATTTATAGCCTTTGTAAGAGGTATAGTAGCCAAGAAATAGACACCATTGAGATTAAAACTGGAACTTGTGAGTATTTTAAAGTCTAAAGAACCACAGACTTTTAGAAAGGAATACTTAGGAATTTGATCTAAATATTTATCACGAGGAACTTGATTTTAAAGGGAAGATGTAGGAATTTAATTGATAAGGTAAATTGAGGTTAAAAATACATATCCTCAAATTTAAGAGGAAAATTTGCATTAGCAAAGAGTGGGATACCAAGATCAACAATATGGCAACATTTTCGTTCTATGGCCCTCTTTTTATGGTAAGTGTGAGGGTATATAATTCTTTGAATGATACCACACTCATGTAAGCATTTTGGGAAGGACCTATGCTGCCCCCACCCCCTAATCATTTTGAATAACTTTTATGTGAGTGTTAACCATCATCATTTAAAATTATAGAGAAATAGAAAATGTTTTATATTTTGATTTTAAAAGATAAATCCAAGTATAACATGAGTAAGAGTCAACAAAGGTTATGCAATAGGACAAGCCCAAGATAATCATAGGAGAAGGTCCCCAAAAATCATTGTAAATCAATTCCAAAAGTGCATGAGAGCATGTAGAAGTGGATGACCAAAGTCTATATGCTTTTCCAAGACAACATGAAGAACAAAATTCTAATGAACTTTTATTTATAGTTGGAATAACTTTTTAAAATAAAGAGTACAATATCTATATTAAAATGACTAAAGCTCAAAGTGCTAGGTAGACAAAGTAGCATTAGTTATGGTAGGTTTTGAAAAAGAAGGATTACAAACTAGGAGCCTGAAGATGAAGTATTAACAACATGTGCGGAATTGAATTCGAGTACATGAAACTACAACAGACCATCATGACCTATAATTCCAAGTAAGAGAGGTTCATTGTTAACTTGAGATTTGCCAACACAAATTAAAATGAAATTCAAAAGAGACCTTGTCATCCTTAACAAATTTGTTAACACTCAAGAGGCTTTTGGTGATTGAGGGAACATAAAGCATGTTATTTAACTAAAATTGAAATTTATTATTTATAAAAGAATAAAAATAAGTAAAACCAGTAGAATCAATAGTCAAACCTTGGTCTCTCCCTATAATAACTTGATCAAGTCCTTCAAAAGGAACAAGTTGTTGAAAATATGAGTTATTAGTGACATGCATTGGGGTACAAGAATCAAGATACCAAGCATGGGGCGTAAAACTAGCAACATTGACCACATAAACCTAAGGAGCACCACCAAACCAATGGGTACAGTAAGAAACTAGCCTATGCTTCCTTCCATGAGAAGTAGGACGTCAAGTCTATTAATGAACTTTAGGAGCAAACTATTGATTGTAACGATGATAGTAAATGGAGGCATCATGGGCAAACTTGAAATAGAGTTGGCATTGTATTAAGTAGGGACGTCGACCACGAAAATGGACACCAAGATAATTGGTCTTGCGATGTGCCCTTATTAATTTGTAGAGTTTATCCCCGAGGTATAATAAAAGTGGGGTAATTTTTTTCGTATTTGATATCCTAGGAAGTAAACAATGGAAATACAAAATTTACGTTATTCACAACTGTATAAAAGCCCCTTAAAATGGACATTAGAAAAGACACATGTAACCAAAGTAGAAAAAATCCCTTGGAAAAGACACATGTAACCAAAGCACTTTTCTCTCAAACGCTCTGGTGAATTGATCTTCCTCCAGGATTCTGCACTTGTTTACCAAGGCAGCAAAGTTACGAATCTCTTGGTATCGAATAGATTTTTTCAGTTCAGACCCAAGCCTGCTTTTATACTTAACACACCTTGATGACTTAGTTCCGTTATCCTAAAACGGAGGGTAAAATAAGCTCAACTCATTAAATTTGACAATGTACTCGCCAATAGACATAGTGCCCTACTTTAATTCCATAAATTCCAACTCTTTTCGGCACTGAACATTTGCTAAAAAGAACTCCTCCAGAAAGTATTCCTTAAAGTTCGCCCAAATCAGATGCCTATCAGTGCTTATTATACGTTGTTTGGCCTGTAACCACCAAGTCTCAACTTCTTCAACAAGTTGGTCAGTGGCATATTCCACCTTCTGTGTCTCAATGCACTCCAAAGATTGAAAAACACGTTCCATTTGTTTTATCCATAAGCAGGAAACCTCAGGGTTATATCCCCCTCGGAAAGTGGAGGGTTTCCTCTTGAGGAATCTATCAAGACCTCCAGCACCGCGGCCCTGCCTATTAAGAACACTGACCAATTGGACCAGTGTCGGCCATAAGGTCTCCACTCGGCCTACAGCTTGCCATAAGTCAACCTAAACAAAAGGCAAGGATATAAGACCTTAATATACCATCAATATTAAGAAAATAACATGACATTAACCTTAAAATAAGATAATTGCACTGGTGAAGCTCACAAAGTGAAATGCAATGCCATAGGAACCTGGAATTCTCACACATTTTATAAATGAAATACACTATCGCACATAACATATTGTATCAAAGTATATTCAAAGGAAATTTTAGTCTCATACCAATTAACAAACATCAGTTCAGGAAATAAGTCTACAAACTAGGGTATACCCTTAATCAAAATGATTTAATTCCTATAAATACCAACAACATCTGGTCCTGCTGGAGGAACCGCTCTGATACCACCTACGATGTCCCTTTGTTAATTTCCAAAGTTTATCCCCGAGGTATAATAAAAATGGGGTAAACGTTTTCGTATTTGATATCCCGAGCAGTAAACAATGGAAATACAAAAGTTACGTCATTCACAACTATATAAAAGCCACTTAATATGGACCTTGAAAAAGCCACTTGTAACCAAAGCAGCAAAAATCCTTCACTCGGGGTTTCGCTCAAGTGATAGATTGCTCGCTTGAGCGAGGGGTCACTTTCGCTTGAGTGGGGGTAACTCGCTTAAGCGAAAGGTTGACAAAATCACACATAAGGTTCTTGCTCAAGCGACATGATTCTTGTTTAAGCAAGAATACACTAGGAACCAACCCTCTACATCTCGCTCAAGTGAGACCACCCTCGCTTGAGTGAAAATCAACCAGAGACCAAAACTCGAAATTGCAAGGGCTCGCTCAAGCGAGAGGAGGCTCGCTCAAGCAAGAAATGCAAAATTATGCCCAAACCAACTTCTGAACCTTCTAACTTATCCATTTCAACTCTAAATGCTACTAACACTATTTCTAACCCACTGAAATTGACCACACTCAAAAGTCCCCAAAAATGGATGAGATATGCGGCAGAATACATTTGAACCATTTCTAAGCTACATGCACAACCAATATTCCTCACACTTATTCAATTGAGATCAAAACACTTCAAACACATTTTATACATATCATACAAGCCATTCAACTAGTCTAGAGGTTTTAAAACCTCACATATTCAAATTATACTTACTGCTAACTAAGGCTACCATTGATTCAAAATTACAAGGTAAGCCTTTGAGTATGACATCAAGATGTTCTTGCAAAGAAATAGTATCACCAACACCAAAAATTTCTTACAATAGATTTGATACGAACCAAATGCTTTGAAGGATTGACCACCAAGAAAAGTTGTATGTAACTTAGTTTAAATTTATGGAGCATTTGCTTGAGTTAGAAAGTAAATTTTGTCCCAAAGTTTATAGAAATGCACACAACCAATTAATTGAGTGAGAATCGACGCTGGTATAAACAATTGGAGCTAAGAAAGAAGAAATTGATCTTATGGCTCCCAAGTAAGATAATTAGAATTCGCAACACGATCTTTTTCTATTGTGAATCAAAAAGGAATAATAGGATTGAGCAAGAAAGCATGTAGCTAGTGACCTTTGATCATAGGCTCAATCTTTTGTTTCCCCAACAAATAGTTCGGATCGATAAGCTTCTCAGAAATGGTGTGTGAAAAAAGTGATCGGAGCAATGGATAGTGATTGAGCGGTTGCATTCCATTTGGAGGTGGTAGATTCAAACTTTCAAACACTGTGGCCTAGATATGAATCAAGCTTTTTCATGCAGTATTAGGATGAGAGAAATTGATAGAAGAAAATAAAATATAATTTATAATTTTCTTATTTCAATGAATGAATAATTATTTCAAAAGAAACTTTATTTATGCAGTTTACAGAGAGACGATTATAACTAGCTAGCCTAAAATAAATACACTAAAAGAAGCTTCTAGAGTAAGCTAAAACAACCATACAAACAAAATACACCCAACTAAACATTATATCAACATAAAGATATATATATATATATATATATATATATATATATATATATATATAAGAAAACATAATTTGTAATGTGAAGTTAGTAACTAGAAGTAATTGTAATGAGGATAAAACAAAGTTTTATTTCTTGATAGAAGAAGATAAACATTATTCAATAGAAGATGAAAATGAGAAAAAAATATAAAATGTGAAATGTTTTTTAAAAAGGATCAAGGAACTTAAAGTAGATATAAAATATCAAAATTTGTATTTTTGACTTATATTTTCTTTATAAGTTTAACTAATTTATTATAAATATTTTAATTTATGGTGGATGTCCACCTTGGGCTATAAAAGGGGCTCATGCCCTTCATGTATTTGCAAGAAAGTGAAAGGATAAACTTTGCTACTTCTTCTATGATATTCCTCTCTTCTTTGATTTTCTTTCATTAAAATCTTAGAGTTATTTTATAACACGTTATCAGTACGAGGTTCTAACCAGCTGATTTCTAGTCAAGTCTACGAAAGGAAATACATGATTTTATTATTATTCTTCTTGATAATTTCAATTTATATAACTTATGTTATTTATATTATAAAAGTTCTCAAAGAACTTATATTTTAAACATCCTAGAAGGATGTATAAGATTATATCTATATCATATATAAAAAAAAGGTTCCTGAAGAACTTATTCATAAACATCCCTGTAGGATGTATAAAATTGATAGTTAAATAATTCAAAATAATTAAAGAATTTTTGAAAATATTATTTTTTTGGTAGTTCTTGAAGAACTATAATAATTTAAAATAATAATAATAAATATATACAGAATTACATGATTATTTTATTCTAATTTTAACTATTGCTGCTGATTTCTTGGCATGTTGCAATACTTGTGATTATTTTATGTTGCTTTGCATTTTAGCTTTACAAATGAACAATTGAATTATTTTATTATTCACGTTGCACAATGCTTGCATTATTTGTAGTACCTACTTCGGGTTTCACAATGCTTACACCTATTCACTTTTAATATTTTACTCACTAGCTAATTGCACTTGTACCTGCCTTAGCACTACCTGATTGCACAAACACTACATTATTTTATATTTCCACCTTATGTACTCCGCTTTTAATTAGCTATCTGATTTGCAATTCTAATTAGCTATCTGATTTACAATTCATGTGCAATCTGATTTTAATTATATTAGCATTGTTATGAGTTCCATATTATTTTATTATTTTATAATTCTTTCCTTTACAACCTATTGCGTTCATAATTACATTACCACTTTGCTATTTCATTAATAATTGCTATTTCATTGCCACTTCTGATTATACCTGTCCATTAGCACATTATTTTTGCTTTCCATTACTATTCCATTATAATATAATGTTACATTATTTTATAATGTTTTCTAGTGCCTTGCTATTGCCTACTGCGTACCTCTGTTATTTTATTTGCTAGCTTATTTATTTTATTTGCTAGTTTATTGTGCAGATTTCCTTTTCCTTTTATTTTATTTGCTAGCTGATTATGCAATCACAGATTTCTTTGATTTCCATTCCAATTCTGCGTGATGATTGAATGATTTACATCTTATTATTATTAAATGATTAATAAAATTTATAATATATTTTATTATATATAAAAGTGTTAATAAATAAGATACGCATTAATAGGGAATCAAACCCAGATTTATACATGATAAAGTATCTGAATGATATTTTTATGAAAACTTTTAAATATTCACTACCAGATCGCTTGTGTGAAATTTTATTTATACTTGTCTCTTTGTGACTAAAAAATAAATAAATTACTTATAAAAAATCATGAGTCCTGTTCAACTGAAGCTGCTCCATTCCCAGAAGTGAATGTAGCAACACATGATCATTATACTCACGGTCATGGTCAAAATGATAACAAATCATCATTTGTATGGAAAAATAAAGAACGTTGGAAAAAGAAAAAGACGTTCAAAATAGCAAACAAACTAAAAATATCTGCTATCGTTGTGGTAGCAAGGGACACTGGTCTCGAGTTTGTCGCACACCAAAGCATCTCGTAGATCTATACCAAAAATCCCTTAACAATAAAGGAAAAATAATAAAGACAAATTTTACTAATATTGATGATGATTTCTCTGATTTTAGTGTTGATGATTTTCTTACTCTTCCTGAAGAAGAAATTGACCACTCGGTTGGAGAGGGGAGTGCCCCTAAATAAATTGTTTTATGTTTCATGTAATGTATTTTGTTATAAATTTAGTCATTGTCAATAAAATTTTATGTTAAATATTTATTGTTGTTAATTATATTTTCACTTATTTTTATTTATTATTTGAAGAATGAATGCTCATGTAAATGATGAATATATATGTCTCGCAGACAGTGCAACAACTCATACTATTCTCAAGAATGAGAAATATTTTTACCATATAGTAAAAAAGGAAGCAAATGTTAATACTATATCTGGTAGTGTAAATATAATGGAAGGCTCCGGCAGAGCCAATATTTTGTTACCTGGAGGAACAAAATTGCACATTGAAAGTGCATTATATTCTACGAAGTCTCAAAGAAATTTGTTGAGTTTTAAGGATATCCGCAGAAATAGATACCATATTGAGACCACAAATGAAGGAAATGATGAATATCTTTACATAACAAAGTTAATCTCCGATAAGAAATGTATATTAGAAAAATTGTCTTCATTTTCCTCCGGTTTGTACTATACATATATTAGTACAATTGAAACAAATGCCATAGTAAACCAGAAGTTTGCAAATAAGAATAACTTTGTTATCTGGCATGAACGATTAGGCCATCCTGGATCAATTATGATGCGAAAAATAGTTGAGAATTCAAATGGTCATTGTTTGTCCAGCAGACAAATTCTGCAAACTAAAAATTTCTCCTGTGCTACTTGTTCTCAAGGAAAATTGATCATTCGACCATCACCAATGAAAATTAGAAGTGAATCACTCACATTTTTAGAGCGTATACAAGGTGATATTTGTGGACCAATACACCCTTCATGTGGACCATTTAGATATTTTATGGTTTTAATTGATGCATCAACTAGATGGTCACATGTTTGCTTATTGTCAACTCGCAACCAGGCGTTTGCGAGATTACTAGCTCAATTAATTCGTTTAAGAGCTCATTTTCCTAATTATCCAATTAAGAAAATACGCCTTGATAACGCTGGTGAATTCACATTTCAATCATTTAATGATTATTGTATGTCCATTGGAATTGATGTTGAACATCCTGTAGCACATGTTCATACACAAAATGGACTTGTTGAATCGTTGATTAAACGTTTGAAATTGATAGCAAGACCATTGTTAATGAGATCAAAACTCCCAATTTCAACTTGGGGACATGCAATCTTGCATGCAGCAGCACTTATTCGCATCAGGCCTACGAGTTATCATGAATATTCTCCTTTACAATTAGTTCATGGTAAAGAACCAAATATTTCCCATCTAAGAATTTTTGGAAGTGCGGTATATGTTCCTATTTCTCCTCCACAACGCACTAAGATAGGACCTCAAAGAAGGTTGGGAATATATGTTGGATATGAAAGTCCATCCATAATAAAATATCTTGAACCGTTAACGGGTGATTTGTTTACAGCTCGTTTTGCTGATTGTCATTTTGATGAATCTGTTTTCCCATCATTAGGGGGAGAAAATAAACAGTTGGATAAAATGATTAGTTGGAATGAGATATCTTTATCCCATCTTGATCCTCGAACAAAGCAATGTGAACTAGAAGTTCAGAAAATAATTAGTTTGCAAAGTTTAGCAAACCAATTGCTGAATGCATTTGCTGATCCTAAAAGAGTGACTAAGTCACACATACCAGCTGTTAATACTTCAATAAAGATTGATATCCCTAAAGGACAATCTAAAATTGCAAATGAGTCTGAAGCCAAAGTAAAACGTGGCAGACCTGTTGGTTCTAAAGATAAAAATCCTCGAAAAAGAAAAGTAAATAAAGAGGATAGTCAAATCGAGGATATAAAGGCTCCAGTAGAGTCTCCTGACATAATGAAGGTTTCAAATCCAGAAGAAACTAAGGTACCTGAAATTGATAAAAGGAAAGAGATCTCTATAAATTATGTCATGGATGGAATACAATGGAATCGACATGAAGTCGATGTTGATGAAATTTTTTCATTCAAAGTAGCTTTTGATATTATAAATGATGATAAGGATCATGAGCCAAAATCTGTTAAGGAATGTGCACAAAGAAATGATTGGCTAAAATGGAAAGATGCAATGCAAGAAGAGTTAAACTCACTTACAAAACGAAAAGTTTTTGGACCTGTAGTCCAAACACCCAAAGGTGTAAAACCAATTGGGTACAAATGGGTCTTTACGAGAAAAAGAAATGAAAATGGTAAAATTGTGCGATATAAAGCAAGACTTGTTGCACAAGGATTCTCACAAAGACCTGGTATTGATTTCGAAGAAACATATTCACCAGTGATGGATGCCACTACTTTTCGATACTTAATATGTTTGGCAATCCGTGAAAGGCTTGACTTACGCCTTATGGATGTTATTGCAGCATATTTATATGGTTCACTTGAAAATGACATCTATATGAAACTCCCTAAAGGATTTAATTTTCCTGAAGCATACAAGACGAATCCTCGAGAAAATTATTCAATTAAATTGAATAAATCTCTTTACGGACTGAAACAATCTGGACGTGTGTGGTATAATTGCCTTAGTGAATATCTGTTGAAAGAAGGGTATGAAAATGACCCGATTTGTCCATGTGTTTTTATGAAAAGATTGGGAAAAGAATTTGTTATAATTACAATTGATGTAGATGATTTAAACATCATTGGAACTCTTGAAGAGCTCTCAGAGGGTGTAAATTGCTTAAAAAGGGAATTCGAGATGAAAGACTTAGGGAAAACAAAGTTTTGTCTCGGATTACAATTAGAATATTTAAAGGAAGGAATTTTAATGCACCAAAAGACCTATACAGAAAAGGTGCTAAAGCGGTTCTATATGGACAAATCACACCCATTGAGCAGTCTAATGGTTGTAAGGTCACTTGAAGTGAGCAAAGATCCGTTTCGACCTCAAGAGAAAAATGAAGAACTACTTGGTCCTGAAGTACCATATCTTAGTGCAATTGGTGCACTAATGTATCTTGCTAGTCATACAAGACCTGATATATCATTTGCTGTTAATTTGTTAGCAAGACATAGTTCTTTACCCATGAAAAGACATTGGAATGAGATTAAACACATATTCCGCTACCTTAGAGGTACAATGGACATGGGTTTATTTTTCCCATATGTACCTAAAGCAAACCTAATTGGTTATGCAGATGCGGGATATTTGTCTGATCCTCATAATGGTCGATCACAAACAGGTTATTTGTTCACATGTAGTGGTACAACAATTTCATGGAGATCCATAAAACAAACGATCACAGCAACATCATCTAATCATGCTGAAATCTTAGCATTACATGAAGCAAGTCGAGAATGTGTTTGGTTGAGGTCTATGATTCAACATATTCAAGAAAATTGTGGATTGCATGCTGGAAAACTACCACCAATTATCTTATGTGAAGATAATGCAGCTTGTATTTCTCAGTTAAAGGAGGGCTACATTAAAGGAAATAGGGCAAAACATATTTCACCAAAATTTTTCTTTACTCATGATCTTATAAAGAATGGTGAAATAAATATCCAGCAAGTCCGATCATGTGAGAATCTAGCAGATATCTTTACAAAATCATTACCAACCAAAGTCTTCGAGCAACTAGTACAGAATATTGGTCTTCGACGCTTACATAAGTGTTCTGATGAGGGGGAGAATTAAATATTTGTAATTTAATTATTTTTCATGAATATATTTTGTAAAGAATGTTGTACTATTTTTCCTTCACTAGGTTTTTTATCCCACTAGGTTTTTCCTAGTAAGGTTTTAACGAGGCACATTCTAAAATGTGGACATCCAAAGGGAAGTATTATAAATATTTTAATTTATGGTGGATGTCCACCTTGGGTTATAAAAGGGGCTCATGCCCTTCATGTATTTGCAAAAGAGTGAAAATATAAACTTTGCTACTTCTTCTATGATATTCCTCTCCTCTTTGATTTTCTTTCATTAAAATCTTAGAGTTATTTTATAACATAATTTTTAATATAGCAAGAAAAGATACATGTATTAAGATAACATAACAAAAAGAAGTAGTACATGGGTAGGCGCGTGAGGTTGAAACACGAAGAAAAAGGGAGGTCCAATCCAAATCTCCGACACTCTTAACTACAAAATCCAAGTGTTCCATTCCACGCTTCTTCTTCACTTCACTCCCATTACCATTCTTCAAAACCCATTTCCACCATGATTTGACTTCACCTCAGACATGGGCTTTCTCCGGCGACTTTTCGGCGCCAAAAAATCCTCCGACGCTTCCCACAAGCGAAGATGGACCTTCCTCAAACCCACCACAAGGAACAAGGCACTCCCACCACCACCCCTCTTTGATTCTTCAACTTCCTTCGACGCCAACAAGCATGCCATCGCCGTCGCCGCTGCTACCGCCGCCGTCGCCGAGGCCGCGCTTGCCGCCGCCCACGCCGCCGCTGAAGTTGTCAGACTCACCAGTGGCCCCGTCTCCGGAATTACTACTGCCACTAGGCCCCCTGCGCCGTCGCCGGCTATTGTTAGCCAGCCGCGGTTGCCGGCGGTGACCGCCGCCGTTATGATACAATCAGCGTTCCGTGGTTACTTGGTAAGTGAAAAAAAAATGAAATTTTGTTTTTTTAACTTTTTATCTTGTGATTTTGTTTTTCTTTCGCATTTTACGATGTCGATTATTGATGTCCTCGGAATCATGGCCATTCTTGTTTCCTTGGCAAAATAAAAATAGAAAATTTGTATTTAAAATTATTATTAATTCATCTATCCTAGATTTTAAGCAATATTTTTACGTTTTACTGATTTTTTTCTCATTTTAATTCCTTAAACATCGTCGAAGGCACTTGTTAATTGACATGATATTTTTCTCCTTTTCAATTCTTATTGGTGTTTTCCTTTTCTGTTTCTCTCTGGTTGAAATGGAATATTTTCTTCAAAATTTCTCGGAAAACAAACGTTAGTCAATATAGCTTTCAACAGTGAGTTTTTTTGTTGTTTAAATTTTACAATTATTTTACTCACTGAAAGCAACCCGTTCCGTGGACATAGGTGTTGGTCCCTTCCATCACCACAGCACACCACATCTTGTTTCCTTCCAAAATCCATAAATTATTATTGATTTTTAAACTTGGTTATTATTATTCTTTTATTCATAGTAAGATTTTGGAAAGTGTTTGCTCTCTCTGTCCTCTGTAGTTGGATACTGCTGCTGAATGATGACAATTTGATTTATGTATCATTTCGTCATCGCACTCAAATTTGAGATTCTTTTTTGTTTTTTACTTCCCTAAGTTCTTCAGCTGGAAAATTTCATCTTCGCAAATTATTCTTACACGTGCCTAGCGTGCTACTTCTTTTTCTTAAAAAAGGTTCTTACTTGCTTTGAGTCATTTCTGCGACTGCAATGTGTTTGAGGACGTTCTCTTCTGCCTTATCTCATAAACTTTGGCATTACATTATTAAAAAGATATAACTTTTATAGAAAAATGTTGAATGTTATGGAGGGTCTCGTCATACTCATTCCTATTTCCCTTTGATTTATTAATTTGATTAACAGTGAAGAAGGATATTTAAATAAAAATTTAATTAATTAAGCAGGAATTACATTAGATACATATGAGTATAGGTAAAAAGTTATATGTTTAATATTAATCTTATATAGTGTTTAAGATTTGTCAGATTAAAAATACCTTTGATTAATTCCAAGATAGTGGAACTAGAAATCAAACCCTTCCATTCATGTTTGATGGAGAAATTGTGCTACTTATTGGATAAACACATAAATAATAAATAATTATGGGTGGGTGGTAACAAGATTCAACTTTAAGAAAAAGTGGCTTTTTTGGGAATTTGAGTGTGTGGGAATTGCAGTGCAGGTCTTTGTGGGGATTCAAAAGAGGAAAATGGGACGGGACGTGTGTGTGCATAGTGTAAGATAGCCCCACACACGTATTGGGTGAGTTATGATAGTTACCTTTGCAGGAGGCAAAGTAGAATGGCCCTGAGCCAAAAACAACACCAATGTTTACTGGCCCTTTTGCCAACTCATCATCAACCACATAAGGCCATGGCCCCTAAGTACTGGTTGGTGGGTTTGCTATTACTGAATGTAATGGGAGAGTGACCAGCAAGTTGGTAACCACTAATTTTGTTTTTTGATGGTTATGGGAGGAGTATTTGTGATCAAGTCCTTTTCTTGCCGTATCAAAAGAGTAAAATCCATTGCTTTTGTGAGGGTGAAAAAGGGGCCTTTCACATTACTTTAAGATAAGCACATGCATGTGCTAACTTTCATTCTGGTTAAGCTCTCTAACAAGATTCTAGTAGTATAATGCATTCTTTTGTTTGTAAATGTAGAAAGAGAGAGAGAGCCACCGAAGGAGATTATGTATTTTCAACTTTGACTTTTACCTTTTCTGCTGGTAATTATGCAAACCATGCGGGGTGGGAGATGTGTTCATATATCTCGATGTAATCTAATACTAATTGTAAAATCAATTCATAAAAAGTTTTGGATTTATGTTTTGGATCTGATCCAATTTAATCATAACCGAATTTTTATTTATAAAATTAGTTTTTTATAGTCATTTATGTAATAATATATTCATAACACTAAATTATTTAATTATTTTTTAAAGTTGTATTTTTTTTATTTTTCATCACACATATACCTTAATATTTTGATGTATTTTCAAGTTTATTATTTTTAACTTCAATTAAACTTGATTTTACATCTCATTCTTTTCTTGAATATTTAAGTTTTTTATTGATAGTAATGATTACTAATGAAATAAAATTTATTTATTACTTTTTAATTAAATAAAAATATAAAAATTGAATTATCTAATCCAAATTATATTTTATCAAATCAGATTGGATTGAATTTAAAAACCATTCTATCTAAGTCAATCAAAACCGTAGAATAATTTTATAATTGAATTAGATAAATTTTTATAAAACGATGTAATCTATTCTACCAAATATAGCATTGGTAGTTTCAACTAATGAAAACAAGGAGCATGATTTTAGAATGATTTTTCATGGAAAAATTATTAGATGGTCCTCGATGAACACATGGTAACAATAAAAATATATCAATGACACTATTTATCAAATAAGGATGGATTAGAAAGTATAGTGAAGCACGTAATAATTTCTCGTTTTCACTGTGTGCTTATGTTTAATAATGGTGGTAGCAATAGCCCCACTCTATCTTATCACGATTTTCTCCTTTTTTCTCCTTCTACTGCAAGATTTCCTAGCTTGTTAACTATCAGTAAAATAGTATTGATATCTTAATTTAAGGCACCGGTTTTGATTAAGATGACCTTATTTTATTTGATTAGGTAGAGACTCTTACTAAGTTAAACATAGCAAATATGCTGTCGTTTGCTGTATTTCTTCTTTCTTTGGGTGATTAGTTGTTTTAATTTTTTTCCTTGGTTGAATTTTGTTGTTAATAATTGGATACTGTTACTCCTTTGAAAGGCAAGAAGGGCATTGAGAGCACTTAAAGCATTGGTGAAGTTGCAAGCATTGGTTAGGGGCCACATTGTGAGAAAGCAAACAGCAGATATGCTGAGGCGCATGCAGACATTGGTGAAACTGCAGGCCCGGGCACGTGCAAGTCGCGTGCACTTGTCAGATCATATGCATTCTTTCACATCTTCCCTTTCTCATTACCCTGTGAGTAAGAAACGTACTAACACTTTTTTATTGCTTCTTAGAAAAACCCTACATGCGATGCCTCCTCATTTTATTCAAACATATGTGTCACTTTTTAAAACATAACTTTTCATGTGTTTTTCCTTTCCTCCTAGAAATTTCATTGGAGTACCACGTTGAGTATTTAAATAAGTTTAATGTGTACTTAAATTTAGGGTTGTTGGTAGATTGAATTTGATCGACTTTTAAAGTAAAAAGTTATCTGATCTGATCATAAAATTATAATGCGGTCTTGATTAGATAGTTATAATAATTTTTCAAATTCAATCTAATACGATATGATAAAATACGGTTTGGATTGGATTGAATTTCAGTTTTTATATTTTTGTTTGTTTTATTATTTCATTAGAAGGTAAAGAATAAATTTGATTTCATTAGTAATCATTAGTGTTAATACAAAATGTAAAGCTTAAATGATAAAGAAAGAAACGAGCCATAAAATTGAGTTTAAATTGAAGTTAAAAAAAATTAAAAGATACAACTTTAGAAGTAAATTTGATAAATAATTGAATAATACAATCTTATAAATATACAATTACATAAATATAACCATAACAAATTTATTTTTTAAATAATATTTTTTATATAAATAAAAGTGCGGTTCGGTCTGGATTGAAACGGTTCCAAAGCATTGATCCGAAATTTAATCCAATCAATTAAAAAATTTTGGTTTTTGCAATTCTTGATTAGTTCGATTTTCACATTTTTTAGATCAGTTTTGTTTTATGATTTACATTAAATTAGATCAGTCTAAGAACACTTCCACTTAAACGAAACACTCCTCACACCTAATGAAATAATCTTTTGATTCAGATTCTTCTTAACTGCTATCAAAATTACTCTGAAACATG
Organism: Clitoria ternatea; assembly: GCA_037962975.1. NCBI lineage: Eukaryota > Viridiplantae > Streptophyta > Magnoliopsida > Fabales > Fabaceae > Clitoria > Clitoria ternatea. The sequence continues at coordinate 98,008,003 of CM075674.1, read as the reverse complement.
TAATAAAAATACTTGTAAAAGCTGAGCCAGAACAATAACAAATTGCAAAACATAAGATGTGCTTAGAATGCTGTTTTAGTTTGAGTTCTTGTTAGCAACTAGCATTCAAGTGTGAATTTAAAACACTGGCTATTATTACTACTCGGTGAAGAATAATATAAGCCACTTTATAAGACTTTAAATAGAACAAGTATAGATTTTAAAATATTATCGAAAACAATAATTAATAGTAATATAGAAGGCTTAGTATATAATGATAATATTATTATATGATTTGAATTCATTTAAATAGTTAGATTAGTCTATTTTAATTTTAGCTAGGTGTTAGGCTTTTGACGAGATTATCCCTAGACTTATCAACCATTCATGTGTCTACTTAATTGCAGGTCCCTGAAGAATATGAGCAAAAGTCTCGTGTCTATGGCACAAAATTTGACGGATCTTCTATCCTTAAGGTACCCTTTAATTAAGGGTAAAGGCAATTAAAGTACTCGTTTCATGCTCCGATTTTTTCTTTCAATCTATTAGTAACATATTTTCAAAATAATACTTGACAAATAATATTGGTGCATTTGAAAAAATAAATGTTTTTCTCCAAAAAAATCCCACTTTATTATGTTTTGAGTTAAAACAATGTTAAATGAAATTGATAAGTAAGTGTACATCTCAAAAGCTTTTCAAGATAAATTTAAAATAAAATATAATAAATCTAATGAATATTTTTATTAGTTTGAAAAGACCTTATTAAACATTATTTTATGCCTTGATAAACATTGAGCATTCTAAAAGCACATAAAGTGTTTGAACCAATGAAGTATATAGCAAAAGTTGACTTAAATGTATAGGTGTGTTCAATCATGGAACCACAAATCAATCAGAATTTTTCTGCTCTGCTCATTTCTGGGTCTCTTAATTCTCCTCGTTTTTTCTTTCCTTTTTCTTTTCAATAGGTAAATGTTAATTGTTAATTTATTAATTTTCTTAACAGAGAGATTCAAACCCACCTATCTTCTTAATTCTCTCGGCTTCAATAACAAATTTTTCTTTCAATTTTGCAGAGAAGTAGTTCCAATGCCAATTTTAGGAACACTGACTCAGAACAAGCAAGGTTTAGTTCCAATTGGTTAGACCGTTGGATGGAATTAGACAACAAGCACAAACATAATGGACACCATGATGACAACAAATGTGACAAGATTCTCGAAGTAGATACTTGGAAGCCACACTTCAAACATTACTATTTGAGTTCTGATTATAACAACAACAATAACAACAACAACTTTATGTTACACGAGTCTCCATCAAAACGTTCAACAAAGCCTCTAAATCAAAGTTTCTCATCAAGGGAGGTGTTACAACTAAGCTCTCTGAAATTCCACAAAGGAAAAGAAGAAGCAGCATCTTCAAGAACTGCTGAGAATAGTCCACAAGCATTTTCTGCCACGTCTAGAAGTGCAAGGAGAGGACCCTTTACACCTACAAGGAGTGAATGTTCATGGGGTTTCTTCAGTGGCTACTCGGGTTACCCTAATTACATGGCTAACACTGAGTCTTTTAGAGCTAAGGTTAGATCACAGAGTGCACCAAGACAAAGGCTAGAGTTTGAGAGATTTGGTTCCACTAGAAGGCCTCTTGAGGGTATTAATGATGTTGGGTCTTATTCAGATCGGGATTCAGATTCAAGGAACAAACACTTACCTGCTTCTAGCAGTATCAACAGAATTGCAAGTACCAGCAATTTAAGGTGACATTAAGTGTGTTATATATGTATGAAGACAATTCTCACTTTTTCCACAAAAAAAAAAAAGAAAAAGAAAAGAGAGAGAGTGACATATTTCTTGTTTGGTTTTCTTTCTTGTGTGCGACTAGTGGCAGTTGAGCTTGTAATTATTTTACCTGTATTCATATAGTCCTTTGTCCATACACAATTATTCTCATTGTTGACTTTTAGAAGTGTGTTGATTCCTAAATCATGACTTGGTTTGACAGCTTGCTTAGTGGAATACATGTTTTCAATTATCACTTTGACACTTGCATGGGACTAATTAACCGCTGCATATGAATAATTCAATGATGAAGGATCAAAAGTAATCATTTATTGTTAGGGAGAAATGCTTTTCCGCATAATTAATTATGTGCAGGACAAATACTTCAGTTTTCTTTGATTGAAAGGGGGAAAAAAGTCATGTATGAATTTCTTTGTAACACTTTTTGATAGACTGTATACTTTTCATTAATATTTTTACTGCTTCTATCAAAAAAAAAATTTCACACTTTAGTCTTTGCATAAGAATTAAGTTCTACAGGTAATATGGACGAATTAATTGTTTTATAGAAATGTGTAAAAATTGACTCATTATAGATATACTTCTTAATAATGAAGTCTGTGGCCAACTAATAAGGGATGGATATAATAAGGTTTACAAATCCTTTTTAATATAATTGAGAAGAAAAAAGAAAATAATTACTAATATTTTAGATTTTATGACAATGTGTTACTTAATTCTTTTTGAGAATGATTAAAAACATAAATGCTTAATAGATTAACATGAGTTAGACACATTATTTAATTAAATATATTTATTATTATGGGTAAAATTTAAATCAAATGAATAATTCTACTTATTTTATAAAATGCAAATATTATTTCCATGAGTGTATCCATTTAGTGCAGAAACACTAATTCTTTCAAAAGTGACTTTGTTTTTATATCTCTAATTCAAACCATCATGTAATTAAAGTCAATTTTAATCAAAATGAAGCTTGCAAAGTCAAAATTGATTCAAGCTGTCAAATGTATACACTCTAATTCAAAAGCACTATTGGGTATTCATAATTTTTTTTCCCCACTAAATATTGGCTATTCATGTACATTTTATTTTGCACGCTAAAGCTAATATATGAGCAGAGTCTTATTAGACATGGATAGCCGAAATGGTTTTCCTTGTTTTGATAATTTCATCTAGTCTTTTCCAGAAACGGGCTTAGTTACTTGACACATATATTTGCACACATTTAACTCCACCTATATACCATTTTCACTTTCTAATTAAAAGACCATATCTTGTTAGGAGGGGTAAGTAATAATCACCCACCTAACCTTAAACTGTAAAAATCGGAAGTAGAAAATAAGTTTGGTCGGTTTTGGATGGATAAATGGTTGAATGGATAAAAAGTACTAATAAGTATGGTTAAGTTTGGGCGGGTACGGATAATGTTTATTAACCGAATTAACCATACCTAACCGGACTATTATACTTTAAGTCTTTTAACTTATATGTTTATTTTATTTTAATTATACTAAAAGTCTTTTATCTTATAATTATATGATATATATATATATATATAATACATACTATGATAATGTGATAGACATTAAATCATTTCCTATCGAATTGATGAGGAAAATGTGTAAAAAGGGTTTGAAAAATAAATTTTAACCAAAAATATTTAATTTATTACAAGATTAAATCAAAATTAACCGTTTAATCGAAACCCGATCAAACCATAGGGTCATTTGGTCAGGTTTAGTTGAAAATAAATTATTTTTAGTTAACATTAATTGAGATATTCATCAATCGAACCCGGTCAAACCCGATCGGTGATCACCCCTACTTGTTATATAACTTGCATTCTAATTTTGTCATGTGCTCCAATTGTGTGATGCTGTGTTTTATATTGATGCACAACTATCTCTCTCTCTAATTTGCATAGGGTTCAGCCCATTAAACTAGAGTCTGCAATGACATGACATGCGTGTTTGTTTTTTTTTCCTTCTTTGGCAACAGAACAGAATTGGCCGAAAGGAGGTGTTATCATCATTTGATTCAACTTGGTTAAAAATGTTCTCCAACAGTATAATCTCATACGTTGAATCATTTTTTCTCTTTGTTAAACACTGTTCTGTATTGTGAACAAACAGGATATTATATACGTCGTTCTAAATCTTTCTGGTATATATGATAAAACCACAGAATAAAATTTCTTTTTTGCAGTATTCTCATCATTAACCGAGTAAAACTGTCTTTTTCTACAACTAATCTCTGTTAAACCTTCTTATAGAAGATTTTGTTTTCTTCCTTGACATCAATTATTCAGTTTTGGAATAAAAAGAAACAATAAATCCATCGATTTGTTTGTCCTCAATCCGAATTTCATGAAATTAGTGACTTCAATAATCTTCAGGGTAACCAAAATACAAACCAGCTCATGGTGCATTTTCTTTTTGTTTCCACAGAAACCTTATGTAGCGATATGATAACTATTTAGAGAAGATTTGTTTCTCATATACTGCTATTCACATTACTTAGTATTCCCATTTTCATTTACCCACTGTGAATTCACGGAAACTAGACCTACTTTAGCCTTTCGGTGGTCCACTTTGTCATAAATGGACTTGAAACAAATGGACAAAATAATTCACTTGTGGTGTTCTAATTTAGTTTTTGTTTTCTCGAGCCTTTGGCCTTGGATGCTTACTTATTTACCACATACGTACATTCCATTCAATGATTAGTGTTAAATTCTTATATTATTTAAGAGAATCTCAGTTAAATTACATACCAAATCAAGTTATTGTATGAATCTGGTCATGAAAATTATATGGAAGTAGTAGTTCCTCTCATGTAGACCTTGAATAAAAAATGGAACTCAAATAGAAATCAGGCTAATTGAATTTGAGCCAAATAAAATTAATACATCATCAAGTTTTTGGACCGCTGAGTCCGAGTATCCCACATTATTCTTTTTTTTACTAACCTAAAAAGTTACTGTTTACATTATTATTTTTTTAACTTGAATTAGATTTTATAGTTCATTTAAATCATTTACAAATCTTGGTATATTTTAATAGGTTTTATATATTTTTATTTTTTATCAACAAAATACAAAATTAAAACACTTATCCACTTGGCAAAAACCTGTCAAAACTTGCAGACAACCATAAATATAAATAGCTTGTTAAGCCCATGGTCTTATTTGGATCGAGCTTAGACCTAAAAATGAAAATTTAAATTCAAAATAGACTTTTGAATCCATCCTAATAAAAACTTTAACCCATCACAACTCATCTTCACAGCCCTACTCTCGTATGTTATATCACCTCTAGGTTTGGCCACATTAAGAAAGCCACTTCTCTTTTTGTGTATTTCTTTGCATCAAATGGCAACTTGGAATGCAATTTTGTTTTGCTGCTTTTTTAAAGTGTGATGATCTTCATTATGCCAAAATCATTAGCTTTATTCAATCATACAAAAGTTAAAAAACAGTTTGTTTAAATCACTTTGAATTGAAGCTTTAATCATTCAAGGTGTATTTTTAAGATTCCTTTATAAATAATAATAAAAAAAGATAAAAGGTGAATGAGACAGAGATAATCGTGTCATGTCTCAATTTTAAGATGTTTAGATAATAGATATGTTTTGAACTAAAAGAAAAATAAACGCAACAGAATTTGTAACTATAATAGCATTTTTATTACTGTGAATCAATTTGAATTAGTTTCAGTAGGATATATTGTATCATAAACTCTATCACATGTCTGGTTTAATATTATTGAAGGGGTCAAAGCCTAAAAGATGGTCAATCGTAAAATTGTATTATTGAAGGGGTGACATATGTCATTGAGCAGTGGGTCCAATCTTTGAAAGCTTCATCATGTTTAGTTGAATCAATAGACGTCGGCAAAATAAGAGGAACATTCGGGGATGGAAGACGCACGAGTGTTCAACCAATTAACTGTTTGGTACATAATGGGAGAAATTATATTATGAAAACAAAAAATTTAGAGTTAATATTGATCTTTTTTGTTATTTAAAATGGTTAAAATTTTATTTAACTGTATAATCTTTTATTAGAGTTAGTCAAACTTTAGTTTGACGAATCTCAATATTTAAACAAATACATTCTAGATCATGATAGACACAGACGAAAAAAAAGAATATCCAATCACTGAAAGTTTAATTTTATTAAATAATATATAAAAATAATATTAATTATATTAAAAAATTAATTTCACAATTTAATTTTCACACACTAAGTTTACTTATCCAAGGCCCACAACATATCAATATGGATTTACTGTGGGACAGCAATTTTGGAAGAAATGGAATTGGAACATACACGTAACACATATCGTTGGGTGTTAGAGGTGTCACACACTACACGTCACGTGATCAATTGTGCAATTAATTCCCCTGCATGAGGTCATGCATGCATCAAGCTGATGACCCTATTCTTGGAAATTATGTATAACTGTTTTATGTACTAAACACATATGGGATGCATGCTCACCACTCTTCTATGTAATTTTGTGGTGTCAGACTTTTTTGATGTCTTACATAACTCCTTAATAGATGTTTGATTAAAAAATTATTTTTTTGACACCTCCACATACATAGATGAATACATATTAATGTTTTTAAAATATATTTTTTAACATTTAAAAATTTAATAATATTTTTTCAACATTTAAAAAAGTTAATTTAACTTAAATTATAATATCAAATAAAATAATACTTCTCACTTATATTTTAGGGATTGGTAAAGATATAAATCTTTAAAAGTTTGATTTGGGAATATAAATATATATATCTTATGTGAATGGTGATTATTAATTTAGATTTTTTTTTGTTATGTTTTTCATATTTCATTTTACCGAAATTTCTTTTTCTTTATCTACGCATACGGTGTCCCGATATCCTCTATTTTTATATTAGTCATGTCTAGTGTCTGTATCGTGTTTGATATTCATATCAAAGTTGGTGTTTCATAGCAACACATGAAGAACTTTTAAAGAACTAAATCATAGTTTTTGTGCATTACACTAGTTTACAAGTAAAATGTGGCATCTCAAATTACAGCAAACACTTTCTTAGTATTTTCCAGGAGTAAAACGTAAGATTAAGATGTTCTTCTATCTTATTTGAACTCTCAATATGTAGATTCTTCAACAGAAGTTTCTAAGTGAACCTGCAAAGACACAATAAACACCTTCAAAGAGTGACACCCAAATATTGTAAAACAGGCCAGGCCCATAAGAGAGAGAGAGAGAGAGAGAGAGAGAGAGAGAGAGACTTACAAATCACAGACTGTATTTGGATCAATTGTGAAGCCCAAAGAGATGCCACATAAACCTGGTAAGGTACCAATAGCATTGGCATTAGAGTTGTAAGAGTCAATGAGGCCCATTAAGCACCTACAAACATATTGCCTATTATCAGCAGAGTTTGCAACAATGTTTAAGCTAAACATGGCATCACAACAAGGGGACCCTGGAATGGGGTCTGGTGAGCCATAGGCGATGAAGTAGGAACATGCTGAGAAAAGTTGAGAAACTGTGGAGCATTCTACATATGCACATACAAATGGGACCGAGTAAAGCAACATCACCACCCCAATTATTCTCAATGCCTTGTAGCTTCTCATTCTGCAAAGTTCCATGACCGTCAGAATATGCTTCTAAGCCCTTCTTTTTTGTTCTCCCTCCCTTTTGTTTGTTATCTTGTCCTCCACTAGTTAAAGCTTTTCCACAAGTGAATTCCTTTGGTAAATTGATGAAATTATATAACAAAATATACATAAGATGAAAATGTTGGATTGGTATGTAATATGGAGTTTGTGGTTTTACATGAACTTTCGATGAACTTCAAGGCGTGCATGATGCAACTATTTTATAAGGTAGATTGTACATGCAATATCTTTCTTTTCAAATGACCCTTTTTACTATCTGTACCTACTTGGATTTGTCTTAACAAACATAACATCAATTGGTGTCGTGGTGTAGTTGGTTATCACGTCAGTCTAACACACTGAAGGTCTCCGGTTCGAGTCCGGGCGACGCCATGTTGAACTTTTAAATAGTCATAATTTTGATACTTGATAGACCGAATCCAAGGTGAAGTTCTCTCTTTTGGTACACAGTGGTAAACCCATTTGCACGTTGTTACAAAGAAAGAGACACAATGGGGTGAGCCCAAGTGTACAGTTGAAGTAACGAGTATCATTTATAAACAGACCATTTGGTGAACCCCAAGTATACAGTTTAAGGAATGACTAGTGATTTCTGGTAAGACGTCCAACCAAATGCATTTTCACCAATTGCTTTCCCACCTAATTTGTTTTTCATTCTTAACACAGCATCTATTGGATGTTCAGGCCTAACTTACGGATAAATTTTTCTTAAAAGACATAGATTGTTCAAGATACTTTAGGTACCAAGATAATATAATCAAATGGGGAATACTTTTTTGAGTCTTCCTTCCAAGTTAAGAATGTTAAAAAAAATAATCAACTATCAATATAAGAGATACATTGTTAAAATAAATGGACAGTGAGAAAGCCAAAAAGGATATAAAATGGAAAATGAATTCATATACAAACAAATTTCCTTATATATATTATGTCCTATGTGTATATATTAAAAAGGAAAAAAGTAGGCATAAATCCATAAAGACAAACCAATTACTTATTAAAAGACAAAAAAAAAACCCAGTTTCTATGTAAGAGCTATGACTATACACATCACAAAATAAACTGCTAATTATTAGTGAACAGCATACACTCTCTGGTTTAAGTGTCACTGCTGCATTCCCATTTAGAAGTTGGCACACATGTAAGGTAACGACACCAATGGCAGTGATCATACCCTTTCTCACCCCGGAATAGCATCACCAATGCAATAGTTAACCTGCAATTAAACATACGAATTTCATTAATTTTAGTATCATTTTTTTTTTAATCAAACTACAGAAGTGCATGATTTCATGACTGACTATATAGGAAAATACAAGGAGGTAGGAACAGTCCATGAAAATTGAAAACAATTTTCATAGAATTTGACAAATAGTTACACATAATACCAAATGAATAAAAATTTTGGCAAAATCCTTATGAAACTGATGAGGATTTAAGGAAGGAAACTAACCCAGCAATCAACAGAACAAGAGAGACAATCCATAGAACATATTGGTATGCCTTGTACTTTGACTTCAAGCGAACACCCGCAGGAAGACGTTGCTGCTCTAACCACCCAAACTGAGGACGGGGAAGCAAAATAAAACCAAGGAGAAGTCCAACCAGGAATCCACCAATGTGAGCAAAGTTATCTACGTGTGGTAAAATGCCTATGCCAAGGTTGATGACAATGATAACTAAGAGGGTAACCAAAGCCATTGCCTACAAAGATCGCAAGTAGGGAGTCAGAAATAATTAACTCTACTAAGAAAAACAAGTACGATATCTAAAGATATGAAACAAATTGATGACAATGAGCCAAACCATTGAAGAATTGTGTGTTTCACATATTGAAGAAGAATGAATTAACACGCAGAAAGCCATAAATTATACAGAAGGACTAATTGGTTAGTAGCTTGACTCACTTTATTGGAATATATAGTCCAGTTTGTGATAAGTTCAGACAGCATTGCGCCAAGAAGTCCAAAAAGAGCACCAGAAGCACCAACAGAGATGTGATCTCTAATAAACAGAGATGACAGTACACTTCCACCAAACCCAGACAACAGGTATATGATACCAATCTTCACTGCCATGAATTTGACAAATGAAAATGTTAGGTCCATTAGAAACAACTTGAGGAAAATAGAAACTAAAGTAAGTTTCCTAAAAGCATTCCTTAGATCAAGTATTCTGCAAATAATAAACTTGCAATTCTAAGTCAATTTTTTTTTCCTAAATTTGTGCTGTTTTCACTATATGGCATCAATGTAAAGATATGTTAGTATTGGAAGAAAACATACGAAACCCAAATTGCTGTTCAAGGCGAATGCCGATGAAAACCAAGCTCAACATGTTAGCTAGCAAATGAATAACTCCAGCATGTAACCAAATGCAAGTGACAAGCCTCCATCCCTGATGCCCATTCACAACATTATCCCACCGAAGGGCTCCCATCTTTGTCAATCTTGAAAAGTCAATACATTTCAAATCAATAAATTCTCTTCAAGAACACAATAGGATAGGCTAGCTACCATTCCATACTTTACATGAATACTGCATGCAAAGAACTGCAAGTTACACAATAGGCTAGCTAAATACTTTGCTTTACCCTTCTCCCATATAAAAGCGAATGACTTAGTCAAAAACCTAGATGAAACAAGTTAGCTGAAATACTTTACAGGTTATTAAATATTCAAAGAAATAGAAAAGTTAATGAATGTACAACCCAGCTCACACTTCTTTAGCATGACAACAGTAAAACCAGCCAATAAACCAAACTGAAATATATTTGCTGAAAACAAAACCTTTCCTGGAATGTTCAATCTATAACAAAGTACGGGCCAATACACCAATTTTTATGAATTCTTGATACTTTCCTTGCTTGGCCTTTATAAAGGGTGATAGAGAAAGTAGTATAAAAAACCAAGAAATACCATAGTCCTAGTCAAGTCAAATGAGTCAATCAAACAAGAAAATGCACCCAACTTTCACAGTTCACTTGAGGCATTAACCACGCAAAGAACCCTTACATATCACCCAACTTAGCTTTCTTTTCTTTCCTTCTTTGAGTATTTATTTATTTCCATATAAGCCAAATATGCGTGAAATTAAAAAGTATCGTTAAATTTTTAATTTGTTTGTTCATAGGTCTGAACTGAAGGATGATAATGATGATTTCCAAACAAAAATCTAAAATGATTACTAAAAAAGTAAATTAATTATTTCTCTCTGTAAAAACATTTGTTGACTATTCAGCTGCGCTACCTCTGCTAATATAATAGTATTTTGTTAACCATTAAATTTCAACTTCAAAACATACTATCTAAACCTCTATCCACTTCCCAGAAAAATCATAGTAGCTCTTTATTTTATATAGAATTACTTCTTAGAATCAGCAAAATCAACAATAAGATGAAAAATCAAGCAAGGAATATATGGGTATTCATAGCAAAAACAAGAATGTGATGTCTTTGAGTTCACCCAATCAGACAAGGAAGACAACTGAACCAGCTCAACAAGAAAGAGAGACACACAAGAAAACACCAAGGTGGCTCACCAATCAAACCAAAACCAAAACCAACCAAATGAAATCAACAAGAACAAATAAAGAAACACAGACAAAAACTAAGAAATAACATAAATTAGAGCATGGGTATTGAACAAAGATCACTAATCGAGGTCTTACGTTGAAGAAGAAGGACCGAGTAATGGATTCTCCTGCATAGGCTGAAAAGAGAACCTTCCAAGAAACTTTGCGACACATTTACCTTGGATGCTAAGATTGTGCTTGGGACAATTATTGATGTACATGGTCACAACGAAAACAGCAATATTAGCTACGACAAACATAGGCACAAGCCATGATGTCCAATAAGTCTCAGCCTCATAGGAAGGAGGGGCAGAGTAGTTTTCCTCTCTGCTGTTCTTGGTTACAGCATCACTTTCAAGATCTCTCCTAGCCATGAAAAATTCTCTATTGATGAGACCCAATACAAAAGCATGAAACTTTATTCTGAAACGGTGGCTTAAAGAAGAGGAAGAGATGGAGTTGGTGAAAGATTTTAAATGGGGGGAATGACAACGAGTAGTGGGGTGAGCCAAACCATTTCACGGGGTCCTGTTACTAACCGCCGCAGTAAGAACCAAAATGAATTTTTGTTTGGTTAAACTTTAAACTTAGATCCATTTTATTCTTTATTGTTGGTGTTAGAGTTCCAATTTTCTGATATTCTTATGATTAAATTGGTTAAATGATAATGCAATCCAAAAGGTAAACATTAATGTTTTAATATCTGATCAATTATTAAATCGGTTAACTTAATGATGTAAAGTTTAGTAGTTTAATCAATATTAATAAAATAATGTTTTAAATAAAAATTATATAATAATAAAAATTTTATTATTTATGAAATAAAATCAATAAAATAATTTGTAATAAAAATTACATTAATATAAAATACTTATAGATTATAAAACCAGGTAAAAACAAAACTTTACGATGATGCTCAATGAGACGCGCGGTATTTTGCAAGAGGAAGTGATGACTTGGCAAGTTTTGATTGGTGGATCTGTTTTGGTGCTGTGGTTGTGGGAGCAGGGGATTGTAACCGGGCACGCGCTGTTTCGTTTGCGTGGATGAGTTTAAACTTACCTGGAAGCTTCGGTTACGAGCTTTGGGGAATGAATTTGTGTTTAACGTTGATAAGCTGTGTCTATGTCGGTTCATTTGGTTCACCCACGTTTGACTGAACAAATAGAAATTAAGTTGCTTCGTTATTTACCATTTTTCAAGAAATTCGTTCTCATCTAGAAAAGGAAAAAAAATTAGGAATTATAATATTTTGATTTATATGATTACTAATGCAAATTTTTTTTATTTTTTTTTCCTTTTATTGTCATATGTATCTCCGTGTAACTGGTAGAAATCATGCTTAGAACTTCGATTAAGACTTCTCACTCCTCTTTAAAAAAATCTGTTTAGTAAAAATTGAAAAAAAAAAGTCCTCTTTCGGTGCATAGCAATCTCTTTTCATGATTTTATCCGATAATAATATCTGGATAATTAGATGTTGGAAGAAAAAGTGAAAGATCAGAGATTGGGGGGAAATAATAAGATGTACTATAATTTTTTTTTATCTGGAGGTAAGATATATGATTGATAATTGATGATATGGTAATAAAAAAAATCAAAAATAAAACTTAAAGAAGGTAAAATTCAGATGAATAAGAAAATGGGTATTAAAAAAAAGTTAGTTATTCAAAAGATTGCGAAGCCTACCAGAATTACAAAATCAAATGCAACCACATGAACTTGGAGTTGGCAAGGGTTTTGGAAGATAACAAAATTAGTAGTAATAATTTAATTAGAGGAGAGTGGATTCGGATCTTTTTAGGATGCTTAGTCAAATTTTATTAATATTTAGATAGTCCTTGGCAAGATATTCAGAGTGAATTCGGTTACATGGTACACTTAGACATAAGTTCGTGTTTGGTGTTCAGTTTAATTAAATAGTTCTTTTTTCATGAGAAATTAAGCTTACGTGATAAATTGTTTGGAGTAGATAATGGTAACTGATAATCAGTTTGATTAACAAATAGTAACACTAATTTACAATAAAATAATAATATGAGGTTTGATTGATCCTCATTTAAAAAAGTAAAATGTAATTAAATAATTAGTTTAAATAGTACATGTTTGATTTCTCCTAATTGAGTTTTAATTTTAAGTTTTGTATAATTGAAAAAAAAAATCTTAGAGTTAAACTCTTTTGACTTGAATAAGGTTGTTTTCAATAATAAATACTTTTGATTAAAAAAGAATTAAAGGGCTTTACGTCAAATGTAAATAATTACATTAATTTGAAAAGATTTAAAGAACTTGAAAAAGAAAGAAATGATGAACTTAAAAATGGTTCGAAGGATCGTGTGTAAGAACTTGAAATAAAACAACGATGAACTTGAAATGCGTACAATATGCAAAATAAAGATAAACAATTAAAGAAGAGTGCATACCCAACATCAATGCTTAATGTACCTATAACCTATTAGTTTATTGTGAAATAGTTAAATCATGATTAAGTTGATATTAATAAAATAATATTTTAAAATTAAATTTATATTATATAAAATAAATTTTTATTTTTGAATAAGTCAACGTTAAGATTTAGGATTAGTTTTGTTATTAAGGGAGAGTCAACTTGTGACCTTCTCGCCCTTCTTAACATATTTATTATTAGATCATCTTATGACTCCTAATATTGATATATTACATTCTTCCCTTAAGATACGACGCACCTAAACGCTTAGGGAACTTCTAGAACCCTTGTAATAATACCTTGATTTCTGTAAAATAAAAATATAAATATTATTTGCATTAAGAAGTACTGTTTATAAATAGAAGCTAGTGTCTGATAAGTATTGATGATAAAGTTATATGAATTTTATTCATGATGTGTCATTAGTTATATTTTTGGTATGTGTTATTGGCAATGACCCATGATGGTGTTGATGCTATTATGGAAAATAGATCTATGCTATGAAAGAAATTTTTAGAAATTAAAGACTAGTGCTTGATAATTTTCATTATTAATTGATAATATTTTTATTGCAAAGTCATTGACTATGCCCTGTAGTAGTGTTATATATGTTGGAACTTGATACGTTGATTATGTGTTATTGATAGTTTATTGACTGATAATATAATATTTGAGTTTAGAAGTGATTTAGTAGCTCTAACTATTGATTAATGTGCATGTGAATTGATGAATGATGAATTAAGGATTATTGAGGATAATGGAGCTAGGATATGATGTCCCTGTTGGGAGAGGTTGCATACGCTCATTCACACACATGCATATTGCATTACACTCATATTCGTTGTATGGGTCATTATATCACTTAGATTTGTTGTGCGGTTCCCAAGATATCACTATTTATAGCACTCAGATTTACTGTGTGGTTACTAAGATATCCACCAATTTATAGCACTCAAATTTGTTATATGGATTATCCATTTTGGCACTCAGATTTACGTTGATGAAGTCAGATTCGCATTGCATGCTTTTATGTATTTGAAAAGATATTATTTTGAAAGTCCATGACATTTGATCATTCGCATCAAGAGAATAGTGATATGTGTGTATATGTATAGCTGTTGGAAGAATTAGAGGTATCTAGTGATGTTTGAAATTGAAATAATGATTAATATATGGTTTGATGACTAATATGTCATTGTGTTGTGATTATGACATATTGAACTACATCACCCAATGGGTAATTTTTATCTATAAATTACTATTTACTACTTTGAGTTGTACTCACCCCTCAACCTTTATTTTAATGAGTTTTCAGGGTGATAACGCCGCTTGGTGAGCTCGAAGGTGGGGGTAATGCAATACCAAGGAAAAATTATGTACTTAACTATTTTGTTGTGTTATTTAAGATGAATGTGTAATTAATATGGTTTTGTGATGTGTGAAAGTTTGGTATAGCCCTTTGATTGACTCAAATTGGCAAACACATGTATGTGATGCCAAATATTAAGTTTTGATATATATATATATATATATATATATATATATATATATATATGTTGATATGTGAGGTCTAAGGTACGACCCTTCGGTTGGCTAGTATATATGCACATGAGGTTTGATGTCATATTCTAGTAGGGGTGATGATACATGAAATTTAATTATATGTTAGATAGTGGATAAGTAACTAACACCTCACTGGAGGTTTAGTTTGAGTCTTGCAATGATGTTATGTTGAGTATTTAGTCCTCCATATGTCCTGGAATTAATTGGATTGGTATGATTGTGAATTTGAAGTATAATTGTGTCACGTAAGTGATGCTCTAAGGTTGGTATTCTTCGGTTCCCTACTCATATCTTCATATATAGGAAGAGAATGATGCCTTGTTAGGGGCTTGTAGCTTGGGTAGGTCCATCCTCAAGCCTGTTCAGGCTTGTAGTTTTCTATTTCCGTTGTGTAAATCACATGTCGCTTAGGTTCTTAGGGTTAATCAGTCGGAGTTGTTTTATTCGTGAAAAATTTTCTCTAGGTCTTATTAAACACCGAAGATTAATTTTGGGAATTTAGGCGGGATGCCACAATGCCATATAGAAACATTATCTAAAATACTAGAGGAAGCATGAAGGATGTCAACAAGAAGAAAAATAGTTTGCTCTTAAGGTCGATCAATAACAAGCAATCCTTAAAGCTTTTACTTGAACTAATCATCTTCCTTGATATTTTTTTGCTACATAACACAAGAAGAATTATTCATCTTCGAAGTGCATTCAATTTGTTCCAAGATCTTGTTGACTAAAATCAAATTGATATGGAATTGTGGAACATATAAGACATTGTGCAAAGTAAGAGTTTTAGTTAACAGCAGTACCAAAAATACATGTACTAGCTTGAGTGCCATTAGGTAGTGTAATCAATGTAAAAGGAATAGTTTTATGAAGGGGAAATTACCTGTATTATGAGTTATATGATTAGTGTCACTTGTATCAAGGAGGCACTACTTTCTTTGTTTACCTGTAAGAGATTTAAAAAGAATACCATTAGTAGTGGGAAGCTTGCCACTGACCTTGTGTGTACCTTGATGCTTGGCTTGTTTAGATTGTTGCAATAACTCTAAGAGACCTTGGTATTGTTCTTGACTGAGAACAACTCCCTTGTTAGGATCCTCCCTAGGACTAACACCTTTTAAATTGTTAACAAGAGGAAAAGTAGCGATGGTGTTGGCTATCTTGGAGGTTTTATGTTAATAACCTTATAGAAATCTATGTTTGAAGTAACATGTTTCCATAGTGTGATTCATTTTTCTTCTAGTAGGTGCAATATTTTCTTATTTTGTTGGCCCTTTGCTTGTTCTTGCCTTTTGTTTGGTTTTTCTTGTTGGCATTTTCACTATTCTTTCCCTGTGGTTGAGAAGTCGTTGCCAAGA
Source organism: Clitoria ternatea (assembly GCA_037962975.1). Taxonomy (NCBI): domain Eukaryota; kingdom Viridiplantae; phylum Streptophyta; class Magnoliopsida; order Fabales; family Fabaceae; genus Clitoria; species Clitoria ternatea. The sequence continues at coordinate 97,991,592 of CM075674.1, read as the reverse complement.
CTTGAGAATTAGGACTAGCAGAAAGTGAAAACTCAATGTTGAATTGTCTTTCTTGCTAGACCACCATAGACAAAACTCTAGTGATATTTGGAAGAGGACCAATCAACATATTTTGAGATCTAACTTTTTGTGTAATATTCATTTAGGCTAAGGAACCTAATGACCAAATCTTGCTTTTTGTAGGTACATATATATAGATTGAATGACACCACAAGAGCATGGTATAAAGCACTTTCATGTTGGAGTAGGTTTGTAATTCTCAATTTCTTCCCTAATTGCCTTTAGTTGGGTAAAACATTCTGAAACTTCAAGGTTGCCTTAGTGTAAATGATAGAAATCTTCTTGCAATTATGCAATTATAGAAATATTTCCTTGTGAGAACCTTGTACGAAGATCTTTCCATGCATTTGCTGCATTTTCAATCCACAAGATTGACTTATTGGTTATTGAAGAATCTACAAAATGGAGAAATCTTAGAAAAGATAATGGTATTAAAATGTTTCCAAAAGACAAAGAGAGGATCAGATCTTGCTGGTTCTAGGATGGTGCCATCAACAAAATTAAGCTTGTTCTTTGAATCTAAAACAACCCTTATATCTTGGTCCCATGTGTGATAATTTTTGTCAATCATCCATGGTGTTACATGGGTCGCTAGAATGTCATTAGTAAGGATGGAAAGGATTAGTGTTGTAATCAAGATGATCTTGAACATCCATGATAGTAAGGCAAGAAAGAAGAAAAGTTGGATCGATTGTGCTTGTGATACTATCTTAAGAAAAGAAGGAATGTTGAATGTTATTTTGATTTGTTGAAAGAAGAATTACATTCTGAAAATAAATAAAAAATGAGGCTTATATAGAAAAGGAAGCCATGATAGTAACAACTATCATTAACCCCTAATAAAAGAAAAGGAAAATCAAAAAAGGAAATGATGAATTAAAAAAATAGTCTAACTAGAACATAACAGGAAAATTAACAAATTGTCTCATTATGCAAATTTTTAAAGATAACATGTTATACAGTTTTTAAAGGAGACATGACCATAAGTTGGACTTGTGGAATGCTAACAAGGGTCCTCTTTGACTAGACAACAAATGCAAAATAAGGTTCCACCAGGAATTGACAATGATCAATCGGCATGCTATGTGAACTATCACTTCATGGAAAAGACAAAGGTAGCCTAAGTTATACTAATTAAATAATATGAAATTATTGTGGTGTGTAAAGATATGGTTCTATCATGGCAAGCTTCTTATCTTCAGTTGATTCTTGTTGGACAAATGAAAATTGAACTGCTCATGTCCTAATCAATCTGGAATTTGCGTATATCATGTTTAAACATTTGATCCTGCACTTATAAATATTGTGATTGAAAATTTCTAGTGTAATTTTGTATCATTCTGTTTGTCAATACCAATAAAAATTACAGCAATTCGGCTTGAAACATTGTAGGAAATTTGCAAGAAAACAAGACTAATCTAAAAACACTAAAGATTGCACACATAATGCCGCGACCGGGATCGCGGCGGCACGACCAACCCTCAAGATATTAACACGCGGTTTCGAAATCCTTTCGAAAAGAAAACAGGGAGTCGCCACCAATATTTTTTAAGGATAAAATACCAGGAAAACCTTTCGTTAAAGCACTAGTTATGAAAGTAAAATTCCAAGTTTGGGAGTCTAATTACAGGTGAGGAAGGTATTAGCACCTCACAACTGTCCGTTATAAAACGGTTACCTCAATATGATGGCGCGCATTATAATTAGCCCAAAAATTATTTTAACTTCTTCAGAAAAGGAACATACGAAATGACAAAGCATACAAAAATAAACAAAAAAAAGACACGAAATTTTTTAAACATGAGATTAACAAGACGTCTCGTCCAAATTAACTTCGTTCCTCCCTTTTTAAAAAAAAGATATTATAAAAAAAACATGAGATTAACAGGACGTCTCGTCCAAATTAACCTCGCTCCTTCTTTTAAAGAAATACTACAAAAATATGAGATTAACAAGACATCTCGTCTAAATTAACCTCGCTCCTCCTTTTTTTTTAAAGAGATATTAAAAAAAATATAAGATTAACAGGACGTCTCGTCCAAATTAACCTTGCTCCTTCTTTTAAAGAAATACTACAAAAATATGAGATTAACAAGACGTCTCGTCTAAATTAACCTCGCTCCTCCTTTTTTTAAAGAGATATTAAAAAAATATGAGATTAACAGGACGTCTCGTCCAAATTAACCTCGCTCCTCCTTTTAATAACAAGACAAAAATGGAAACTCTAAAAATTAAATAAAGAAAGATGGGCCCGACAGGAACTATTTCCCGCTCCTACGTATTCTCGAGCTTTCGAGAAATCAGGGTCACGTAGTTCTTTGAGGAAAATAATTTTGAAAGAAAAATATTTAAATTATTTTTGATCAATTTTGATTTTTAATAATAAAGAAGATTCATGAAGAAAGAGAAATACAAGGCGAAGTAAGATCGCACGTGTATAAACCTTCGAGACCTAATAACAACGATGTAGGCAAAAGTAATTTTACACGACATCGCTCATAAAATTTTGAAATAATTTTTATAAAAGAAAATATATATATATATATATATATATATATAACAAAAATTAACATGAAACTATCTATTTTAATTTTTACAAAATAATTTAAGTTTTTTTATATTTCATTATTTTCACCATAAAATGCTATAAAAAATATTTTTTGGGTTTTGTGATTTTTTATTTCACTTGTAACAAAAATCTATTAAATTTAAGAATAATTTTATTTTAATTTAACTAAAACTGAAAATTCATTTTTTATTTTATTTATTTATTTATTTTTAAAATATATATATTACTATTTTATTATTATTATTTTCATTAACATAAAAAAAATAACATTGGGCTTTAAGAGCCCATTTCCTAAAAAAAAGGAAGGGTGATAATAGAAATGGGCCTCACTAGCTGAGGCCCAAAACTAATAAAAACCCTAAACTAAAACAAAAGAAAATGAAGGGAAATAAGAGAAGAAGAGAAGAGAAAAGGGGGAGGGGGCGGTGGCTGTAGGAAAGAAAGGGAGAAAGGAAGAGAGGGAAAGAGGGGGAGTGGACCGAGAGAGGGGGAGAGTGGATCGGAGGGGGGAAGGCCGGCACCGGTGGGACCTATGGAGGGACGCCGGTGGAGGGAGACCGAGAGAAGGAGTGAGTGAGGAGGAAGAGGGGGGCGACTCCGGCAGTGGAGGAAGAGGAAACGAGAAGGATAGGGAGAAGAGGGAAAGAGCGACGGGGAGAGAGGAGTGAGTGACAGAGAGAGCCCGAGAGAGAGAGGGGGGAGAGAGAGGGAGGGTCGCCGGTGGAGGTGACCAGGGAAGAAACAGAGAGGGAGAGAGTGAAAGACAACCTTTTTTCTGATCTGTATTTCCTTTCTTCCTCTTGATCTATGCTGTTTGTGTGTTTTTTTTTATATTGTTTTTTGGTTTTGCTTGTTTTTGGGGTTGATGTTTGGAAGTGATGAGATGGGGAAGGGTGTTTTGTTGGTGGTGTTGAGGAAGATGAGGATGAAGGAGATGAAGAAGTTGGTGGTGTTGTTGGGTCCGTTTTAGAGGATGATGAAGATCCTGAAGTTCTGATGGTCAGAGGATGAAGAAGGGATGAAGGAGATGTGGGTAGTGGGGAACCCAATTCCGGATTCTACACCGAAATTCCTGGAAGGGGGCCCCAAAAATTATTATTAAAATTTTATTATTAATAATTAAAAAGAAAGGACAGAATTTGGTGTTTACAGTTGCCCCTCTTTGCTTTCTTTTCACGAAAGTATGAATGATTCATTCATATCGTGAAAAGGAAGTAAAGATGTAAACACCATCTTAACACTAACATCCTCAATGAGGTGACGACCTTGACAAATAAAGGACTCAAATAACACCAGTTTTGGCAATAAGAAAGACTTAAAAGTACCAACCTCAACGATAATGACTTAAAGAAGAGCCAACTTCGGCAAATAGAAAGCTTAAGAGGTGTGATGAAAACTTGAAGAGGTGTCAATTTTGGGAATAAGAAAACCTTAAAATGTATTATGGAAACTATTTGAAGTGCCAACTTTGACATTGAGAATCCTAAAAGTCCTAGAGAAGTTTAAAGAGTTGCCAACTTTGAACAAGGTTCCAAGTTTGACGATTGAAGTTTGAGCTCCATCTTGGAGCAAATCAGAGGATATTTCCTTGATATTAAAAAGGGAGTAGCCTAAGGAGGAATACTTAAAGCTTCGAAGAAAAAATGAATGACAGGGAATTATCCTAACGTGTTTGGATCAAAGGATACAGCCTAGGAATGGGTACCTGAAGCTTTTTGAACAAATGATGAGGGAGTAGGTTCCTGGGAGGCCTTTGATAGAAAATAAATGATTTGGGAGGAATGCCCCTAGTTTAAAGGAGATATGAGATAGCCTAGGAGTAGGTTCCTGAAGCTTTTGGACAGAAAACAAATGACTTGGGGGGATGCCCCTGGCTCAGATTAAAAAATGAGATAGCCTAGGAGTGGGTTCCTAAAGCTTTTTGTCAGAAAACAAAAGACTTGGTGGGATGCGCCTGGTTTAAAGGAGATATGAGAGAGCCTAGGCATGAGTCCATGAGGCTTTAGCTGGGAAATAAAAGACTTGGGGCGATACCCCTAGTTCAACAGGAAATGAAAGGATTGGGGGTGCTGCCCCTTGGTTGACAGAAATTAAGGGTGCCTTGTTTGGCGGCTGGAAAGTAAAGGGTGTCTCGTTCGGTGGCTGGAAAATAAAGAGTGCCTTATTAGGCGGCTGGAAAGTAAAAGGTGCCTTGTTAGGCGACCAGAAAGTAAAGAATGCCTTGATAAGCGACTGAAAAGTAAAGAGTGCCTTGAGAAGTGCCAGCTTTGGCGATTGAGGAAGAGTCTTTAGGAAGTGCCAGCTTTGGGAAGTACCAGCTTTGGCGGTTGAGGAGACTTTGAATGTACCAGCTTTGGTAATCGAGGTTTCACTGAGGAAGAGAATTTGAGAAGTGCCAGCTTTGGCGGTTGAGGTTCCACTGGGGAAAAGAATCTGAGAAGTGCCAACTTTGGCGTTTGAGGTTCCACTGGGGGAAAATAATTTGAGAAGTGACAGCTTTGGCGGTTGTTTGTTTTTAGCAACCTTTATGAAAAAAAGGGTAAGTAATGCAGAGAATAAATTAAAATTCTGGTAGATCCCTTTGAGACCATGATCCCTGAGATGACTCATGACTGAAGCAGAATGAACAATGTAAACCTAACTTTGAAGCGCGTGTCTGGCCGAGTCTCTGTGATAATTGCCCAAGATGAGGTCGAGTAGTAGGAGCATCTTATCTCTCACGACTTTAAATGTTTACCATTCTTCCATTTATTTTATTAAAACACATGTTTTATCAGATCAACGAAATTCATAACATGTATCGAAGAGGGTGAATTTTATTCATGCATGTTAAACAAGTACAGAGAAAGAAAAACAAGGAAGGCTAATGAAATGAATGAGGTCACATAGAACAGGTCAAGGACAAGTGAAACAGGGAGGGTTCATGGATCCTCCAGTGAATCTCTGAGACTGGTGAGAGTCTTAACCCTCAACACGACTTCATGTTCACCCTTCGACCTTGCTTTTGGAAAGGTAAGTTCGACGATGATTCACGTGCCCGAGCTTGGACTCGTACTTCTTTGAGTCAGAGGTCTTATTCGCATTACCAGAAATTTGACCTTAACTTTTGCCTGAGCCGCCCTTTCGGGTTTTCGACTCACCGGGTTGCTCTAACTTTTGCCTAAGCCGCCCTTTCAGGTTTTCAGCCTAACGAGCATTATTTTTCTTTTTCCTTTTTTTTTCTTATGTCTTCTCTTTTTTTCTTTGTTACTGACATTCCCTCCCTAAGCATAGTACTTCTTCACTGCATCTGTGTTTATAGGTGATCTGTCCTGGACCGGGGTCAAGAGATCCGATCTCAAGCCAGTCACGAATGGTATGTCAATACCGTCTAGTAGACCGGATGTATGTGTATCCGATGTAGGTATCCGTTGTCCTTGAATGAGGGGAGCGGATTAGGCGTTCTGGAGATCCTTCACACCGACCTAACGCGTTGAAGTGGGCGAATGGTGGTGTCACCTGCAAAGATTCTCCGACGCTCAAGTCAGTGATTATATTCCAAGTAAGGAATGTATTCAGAGAGAAATCAGTCGTAAAAGAGCTGAGGAAGAAGCTCCCTTACTTCAATCATGAAGTTAGTTCATATACCTGATTGGCTCGATTAACGAGGACTTGTTGGTGGGGAACCACCAACTCCCATTAGCATTATTATATTGCGCACTTACCTGCATGATTGGGTCAAGTGGCTATTTTATATTGAGCGTAGAGAATGTAGACTAGGATTAGGGAACAAGTTGACCATTCCCGTGAGCAGAATTTGGCTCGTAGTGCAGGGAATTATTGATCGATCCCTGTAGCAACAATCCTTGTCTTTTGCACAGTAACGTGTGTATTGTCCGATGTCATGGTGTTATCCTGAACAACCGGTATAGGGAGAACGCCTGATACGGAATTACAGTCCGGATGTATACCGATGACACCGGTTACACGTAGATGTCTTATCAAAGACGTTGAAATATGCGTTGCAGATCGGATACCGGTATTGAGACCGGATCAATAGGCATTGGCAAATCCTTGCCATCTATATTAGTGAGTATTAAGGCTCCTCCATAAAAAGCCCTCTTCACAACATATGGTCCTTCGTAATTAGGAGTCCATTTGCCTCGATTGTCCTTTTGAATCGGTAGAATTTTCTTGAGTACCAGGTCTCCTTCTTGGAACTGTCGAGGTCGTACTTTCTTCTCGAATGCTCGTTTCATACGCCTCTGATACAACTGACCATGACAGAGGGCAGTCAATCTTTTACCATCAATCAGGTTTAGTTGGTCATGTCGAGCCTGAACCCACTCAGCTTCTTCTAATTTTGCCTCCATCATCACCCGAAGGGACGGGATCTCTACTTCAAAAGGCAAGACCGCTTCCACACCATATACGAGAGAGAACGGGGTTACCCCTGTCGAGGTTCGGACCGAGGTGAGATACCCATGTAGAGCAAAAGGGAGCATCTCGCTCTAATCTCTGTAAGTGACTACCATCTTCTGTACTATCTTCTTGATGTTCTTGTTAGCCGCCTCAACCACCCCATTCATCTTAGGCCGATAAGGAGAGGAATTGTAATGGTGAATTTTAAAGCTTTCACAGAGATCCTTCATCATTTTGTTGTTCAAATTCGTACCTTTATCAGTAATGATCTAACTTGGTAGGCCGTATCGGCATATCAGTTCTCGCTTGATGAATTTGACCACAACATTCCTTGTTACACTGGTATATGAAGCTGCTTCTACCCATTTGGTGAAATAATCGATGGCTACCAAGATGAAACGATGACCGTTTGAGGCTTTTGGCTCAATGGGCCCAATGACATCCATGCCCCACATTGAGAAAGGCCATGGTGCCGACAAGACATTCAGGGATGATGAGGGTGCATGAATATGGTCAGCGTATATCTGACATTTATGACATTTTCAAACATAGGTGAAGCAGTCCGCTTCCATGGTCATCCAGTAATAACCGGCCCTCAAGATCTTTCTTGACATGGCATGTCCATTAGCGTGAGTCCCAAAAGATCCTTCATGAACATCTCTCATGATTTCGTTTGCCTCAACAACATCAACACAGCGAAGAAGGACAGAGTCATAGTTTCTTTTGTAAAGCACATCCATATTTAAGAAGAAACCCATGGCGAGTCGTCTTAGGGTCTTCTTATTATTTTCTGTAGCACCCTCGGGGTATTCTTGACTCTGGATATATTTCTTAATATCATGGTACCAAGGTTTTCCATCAGACTCCTTTTCCATCATTTGACAGTATGCAGGCTCACAATGCTTCTTTACTTCGATAAGAGGCATATCGTAGTCATTACTTACTTCGAACATTGAGGCAAGGGTAGCCAAGGCATCAGCCATTTGATTGTCATCCCGGAGAACGTGATGAAAAGAGATCTCATCAAACTCTTTGATCATTTCCTTGATATGATCATAATAAGGAATCAACTTACTATCCCTAGTCTCCCACTCGCCTTTCAATTGGTGGATAACCAAAGCAGAGTCCCCATAAACTTCCAATAATTTTACTTTTGCATCCAACGCTGCTTGGATTCCTAATGAGCATGCCTCATATTCAGCAATGTTATTGGTACAGTCAAAACACAATCTGGCGCAGATAGGGAGAAATTCCTTATCGGGTGAAATCAAGATAGCCCCAATTCCGTGCCCTAATGCATTAAAAGCTCCGTCAAATCTCAGGGTCCATTTCTCTTTCTGACCACCTTCCTTATTGAATAGTGCCAGGATATCTTCATCTGAGAAGTTAAATTGCATCGGCTGATAATCATTGATGGGTTGATGTGCCAAGTAATCGGCCAGGGCACTTCCTCTTATGGCCTTTTGAGTGACATATATTATGTCGTACTCAGTTAATAGCACTTTCCAACGAGCGATCCTTCCGGTCAAAGCAGGTTTTTCAAAAATATACTTGACGGGGTCCATTTTAGAAACTAGCCAAATGGTGTGACTCAACATGTATTGCCTTAGGCGCTTAGCGGCCCATGCTAACGTACAACAAGTCCGCTCTAAAGCGGAGTACCTCATTTCACAATCAGTGAACTTCTTGCTTAAGTAGTAGATAGCATGTTCCTTCTTTCCAGTTTCATCGTGCTGTCCCAACACACAACCCATGGATTCGTTCAATACAGTCAGATACAATATAAGTGGCCTTCCTGGGGTTGGGGGCACCAAAATTGGTGGTTCTTGTAGGTACTGCTTAATCTTTTCAAAAGCTACTTAACAGTTCTCATCCCATCGCCCCGGTTGATTCTTGCGGAGTAACTTGAAGATCGGTTCACAAGTCGCTGTCAATTGTGAAATAAATCGGGAAATATAATTGAGCCTTTCCAAGAATCCTCGGACTTCTTTTTCTGTACGGGGAGGAGGCATCTCGAGAATCGCCTTGACTTTGTCGGGATCAACCTCTATCCCTCTTTTGCTTACTATAAACCCTAGTAGCATGCCTGACCTTGCGCCGAACGTGCACTTGGCAGGGTTCAATCTAAGCCTGAATTTCTCAACCGTTCAAAAAGCTTCCTTAGATCGCTAATGTGCCCTTCATCTGTCCTAGATTTGGCAATGATGTCATCCACGTAGACTTCTATCTCCTTATGCATCATATCATGGAAAAGAGTCACCATTGCTCTCTGATAAGTTGCCCCAGCATTTTTCAACCCAAAGGACATCACCTTGTAACAAAATGTGCCCCATAGAGTGATAAACGTGGTCTTCTCCATATCTTCAGGTGCCATTTTAATTTGATTATACCCCGAGAAACCATCCATGAATGAGAAAATAGAATGTTGAGCTGTATTATCAACCAAAACATCAATCTGTGGTAGGGGAAAATCATCCTTGGGACTAGCCCTATTCAAATCTCGGTAGTCCACACACATCCGTACCTTTCCATCCTTTTTTGGGACAGAAACAATGTTGGCTACCCATTGAGGGTATTTTGCCACAGCTAGGAACCCAGCATCAAACTGCTTCTTAACCTCCTCTTTGATCTTTAAGAGCATTTCTGGCTTCATTCGGCGTAGTTTTTACTTTATTGGAGGGCACTCAGGTTTTAAGGGTAGTCTATGCTCGACAATGCTAGCATCGAGTCCAGGCATATCTTGATAAGACCAGGCAAAGACATCACAAAATTCCATTAACAACTTGATTAAATCTTCTCTTTGTTCTCTGCTTAGGGCAGTGCCGATCTTGACTTCCCACTTATTCTCTTTATTCCCCAAATTGATGACCTCAACTATGTCTAGGTAGGGTTGAATCCCTTCATCCTCTTGCTCTGACAACCTTGTCAGCTCAGGCGGTGGCTCACAATCTTCCCCACCTTCCTCATCGGTGTAATCAACTGGGTGATCGAAGTCGTGAAACAGGATTGCAACCTCACTATCCTCAAGAGAGTCATTTTCGGATCTGCAATTTAGTGTGTTATGGCAAATAAAAAAAAAGGAACAAGCGAGTAAAAATAAGGATTCAAAACAAGGATAAGGGACACAAGAAGAGTTTTTTTGGATTTCGATACGCGTTTATTGATGAAAATGATAAAAACAAGTTTTTTTTCGCCCTTATTACATGGAAGAGTCCCAAAGCCTTAGGCAGAGCAGAGGGATGAATAAGTACTTAAAGCATAAACAAATTACTTTGGTGAAACATTCAAAGTCGTGGGGAGCTCGACGGCCTCCCAGTTATGAAGTTCTTGGCCTGGTGGACAAGCAATCACAAAATCAACCCTATCATGGGGACTCTCTTCAATGACAGCCACTTGGTCTGGAGGCATCAGTCCGGCGCTCCGAAAGCTCTGGTAGAGATCACAGATGGGGACTCTTGCAGTATGAGGTTCTCTGCCGGTAAGACGAGCAGCCCTTCTTTCCCTTTTCTCTTCCTCCACCCTTTTTCTGTCAGCAGCTGTGGGCCGGTATCCCAATCCAAAACCATTTCTGTTCTCAAGCAGGCGTATAGGTTCCACTTCTCCATTCAAAGCACGTCCTAGCCCTCTTCCAGGTTTATACCCTTCATGCAGCATAATCTTTGCCATCATTAAAGATGCACTTGGCATGTAAGCTTTTACCATTGTGGCTCCTTCCCCTACATAGGTAGCGTTTGCTATCTCTAATGCTTGGAAAAAAGTTTCAAGGGCCTCTTCTGCTGCCTCGATATAAGGGGTTATCAGAGGTTTGCTGACCAGAAGGTCCTCCTCACCAGAAACAATTATCAGCTTGTTGTCAATTATGAATTTTAGTTTTTGGTGCAGGGTAAAGGGTACCACTCCAGCAGAATGAATCCACGGCCTGCCTAATAAACAGCTGTAGGCAGGCGAGATGTCCATGACTTGAAAAAGGATCTGGAACGTACATGGCCCAACCTGTATGGGTAGCTCAATCTCGCCCATGACCTCCCTCCGAGTTCCATCGAAAGCTCGTACCACTGTGGTACTTGGCTTCATATAAGTCCCATCGAATGGTAACTTGGCCAATGTAGACTTTGGCATGACGTTGAGGGATGACCCGTTGTCAATAAGCACTTTTGCTAAGATATGATTTCGGCACTTCATAGAGATATGGAGAGCTTTGTTGTGTCCCATTCCTTCTATTGGTATTTCGTCATCAGTGAAGGTCAAATAGTTATCTGTAATAATATGCCCCACTATTCCCTGAAACTTATCAACGGGAATGTCATGACTGACATGAGCCTCGTTCAAGACCTTCATTAGCGTCTTCCGATGTGGCTCAGAGCACATCAGCAATGATAACAGGGAGATCTTTGCAGGAGTATGGGTCAGCTGGTCAAGTACTTGATATTCACTTTGGCGAATAAACTTTAGGAACTCGTGGGCTTCTTCATCAGTCACAGCCCTTTTGATTTCACTATTAGCTCCTTCTTCAACCACCTTGGCTTTCCCAGCATTCTGGTCCTTCTTTGGTTCTGGAGGGGCGTATACTCTTCCACTCCGGGTTACACCTCCTACCCCAACAATATTTGTGACGGACGATGAAGACAGATCACTCGAAACCGAGCCTGTAATGGTTACACCTGCATCGTATTTCCAAGGTACGGCTCGAAAATCTTTGCTTGCAAGTAGGGTAGGTGCTCGAATAGTGATAGTTGGTTGTACAGAAACGGGGGCCGCTGATGGGTTCCTGCTATAGAAAATTGTCAAGGGCTTAGGGACTCGTGCCCCTGTCTCTTCCTGGACCATGTTGACCTCCCTTCCATGGCGCTTACAGACCTGTACAATATGGTTGTTCATAAGGCTCTGAAGGACTTCACAAAAGCCTTGGTGTTCGGCAGTCTGCTCGTTTTCATGTTCCACGCTCCAAGTCCCTTCAATTAATCCCCTTTCAAGCAAAAGGGAATGAACTACCCTTAACGGCATTCTTATGTCAGCAAGATTCTTAACGCACTCATTCTCATTTTCCACGGCGTTGACCCCTGAATTTCCATGGTTAGGTAGGGGATTCGTGGCCACATTTGGGCTGCCTTCCTTAAAGTTAATCCAGTCAACTTTAATCAGATCCCTTACTTTATACTTCAATGCCATACAGTTTTCAGTGGAATACCCTGATGCCCCAGCGTGGTAATCACAATGGTCACTTGGGTCATACCCTCTTGGGTAAGGAGGTTGCAATGGAGACCAACTTCATCTCTTATGATCAAAGAAGGGGCCCACTAAGACCATTCACCCCCACTGTTTTTCAATCCCTCAATTCTCATGCACCAAATCCATGTGTGGCCGCTACCGTCCATAATTCGACCTCTTATCCTCCTCGTTTCTGTCCACCCGTTGTCAGAGCACCTATACCGCAACCTATGCCATATCATCCTCCACAGCCAACAGTTCAACCACCCAATTCTAATCAGAATGCAAGGATTCCCAACAATGAACGTACCCATGTGTAGTTCAATCCAATCCCAATAACATATACCAAACTTTTACCAATCCTCGTTCAGAAGGGTCTGGTAGCTCCATGCCCCATGAGGCCAATCTCTCCTTCTACCATCTCCTGGCGCCAGTCTTTTCACATTGGATGTCCCAGATGGGCCTCAGATGATCTTTCCTGTTCGTACACCACTTTCTATTCTCTCCCCAATAGTCACAATGTCAGAGAAATTTGAGGAAACACTGCCAATCATCCTGTCATAGAAGGGTGACTGAAGCGTATCGATGAACATCGCTACTACTTCCTTCTCGGACAGCGGGGGATCAACCTGTGCAGCAGTTTCACGCCACCGTTGAGCATACTCCTTAAATGTCTCATTATCCTTTTTTGTCATGTTCTGTAGGTGCACTCTGTCGGGTGCCATGTCTAAGTTGTATTTGTACTGTTTCAAGAAAGCGTCTGCCAAGTCCTTCCAGCATCGAATACGGGTTCGTTCCAAGTGGGCATACCAGGTGAGGGCAACCCCAGCTAGACTATCCTGGAAACAGTGGATTAACAGCTTGTCATCGGATGAATGAGATGCCATCTTCCGGCAGTACATTGTGAGATGATTTCTTGGGCAAGTCATTCCCCGATATTTGTCAAAATCTAACATTTTGAACTTAGGGGGAATAATGACATCTGGGACTAGACAGAGTTCAGAAGCGTCAATCAATCCAAAACCTTCCATTCCTTCTACAACCCTTAGTCACTCCTCCAAGATCTCTATCTTTCCTTTTTGGGAGACATCGACTGTTTTAGGGCCAGCAGCTGGGTTTACCATTTGGGCCATGCCTTGCGGATTGGCAGTATAGGGGTTCATGTACCCGTATGGATAGCCGTAAAGCTGGTTGAAAGGTGTAGATGTATGAGGCTGACTCGTTGGGCCAGTGTTTAATGGAGGACCCTGGGGTTGGCCCGTAGGTTGTACAGTATAGACTGGCTGGGCTATCTGGGTGACTTGGGCTGGGGTAGCTTGAGCTTGAGCAACTTGTGTTTGGGTGATTTGTGGCTCATGAAGTGGTGGTATAGTGGGTTGAGCGGGGTGTGAGGTTTGGGGATTTGCTACTTGATGATCGTGGGTGTCTTGTGAATTAGTGAGTAGTGGGGGAAAGTATCCCGGTGGTAAGCCATAAGGCGGAAAAGGAACCGGGTTACCGTCTGGGCCAACAAATGTATGTTGTTGCACATAGGACATGTTGTAGTATGGTTGGGGATCAGCAGCAGGGTTAGGCCTTCCAACATTGATAGTGAAAGGAGGAGCTGTTGGATTGGGAAATTGAGTCCTTGTCGGACCAAAACCTGGGGGATGTAACGGGGTGGTAGGTTGTTGTTGGGTATCCTCAATACCTGCAGAGGAGCCCCCTTCTGTGATTCTCTTTTCCAGGAGCTTAGTCAATTCGGCTACCTGCTCTTTCAGCTGGTTGAATTCGTTTCTGAAATCTTCGTCCCTGATTTCTGCTTCGGCCATGAGTCTCATTTGGAGTCGGGTCTGGTAAGGATGCTTACCCGTAATGTCTAATGAAAGTTAACACAGGAAATTGTTAAAAATAAAGCATTAAATAATAAAAATAATAAAAGAAAGACAAATAGCATGGTGTGCGAAGCTATCGCGGAACTCGGCCAGTATCCTCCAACCGTTTCTCAGAATGTCACGTTCAAAAGTACTAAGTATGTGATAAGTGGAAATTAACATGAGATAGTTGTGGAGACAAAAGAATCCCTTTTTTTTGAATTCCACCAAAATACATTACTGCTGCCAATCTATTTTTTTATGCAGAAAAAGTAAATCAGCCATTCCTAGCTCGGGCAATCATGGTCCTCATTTTACAAATCCTTTCTCTACAATAATCAAGGAAGGTTACAATTTCTTTTGGGGTGTTAAGAGGATTAACCATCCCCTCAGCTTGCTTAAGTAGGAACAGGAGGTCTTCCAGAACCCCATTAGCCAAATGTGCCAAGTGGGCGAAGCGGTTCATCCATGAATGAATAACTTCATCTTGTTGTGTCATTTCAGTTTTCAAAATACGGATAGCCTCACGACATTCTTACTCAGTATCTATCGCGCGCTGTCACTCGCCATTTATCTCATGCTGACAAGCTTCTACCACCTCATTAAGCTGATGCTCTAATTGGCTAACTTGCAATTGTAGGAGATCTCTTTGCACCAAGGCATTTTGCTCGTTCTCTTTGGCTTTTTCCAACATGTCCCTCAAGAGTTGCTTGTCAGCCAACATAGTATCCCTTTGCTTGCTCTTCATTCTCAGTTGAGTATTAGCTATTCGGAGGCATTGACTTTGCTTCATCAAGTAATCCCTTTCGATTTTCCACTTTTTTCCAATGTCCTTGATGGTTTGCTTGCTTTCTAAGTTCTCCCTTTTCTGAAGGGTGCATTCTTGTTGAGACTTTAGCAAGTCTTTCTCTAGCTTCTTATTTTTTACAATTAACTCCTTGATCTTGGCTTTCATGGCCTCCTCTTCAAGGGTAGGTGGGGGAACAGGTGTGCTTGTTGGGAGATAGGAGGGACTTCTGAAAGGCAGCTTGACAATGGAAACCCTATTCAGGATCCATTGGTAGTATTCGTCCTTCACGACATAGCTTCGAGCTCCTAGTTCTTTTCCTTGTCTGTGGACCTTCTTCCATGCATTTGCTATATCCTGAATAACAGAGGTACAATCTCCTTCTGAGTAGTAAAGGACAAAAGGAATAAGTGATTCTTTATTGGGCGACCCAAGCAATGGATAAGCTAGCTGACGTTTGGCTATGACAGGGTTGTAATTAATGCATCCTTGAGTGCCCATGAGAGGAACATTCGGGTAGCTTCCACAATGGTGAATAATGGTGTCAACCTTCAACCATTGTGGATACCACCTTACTTTATCAGCTGTGAGCCCTATCAGGTGATTGGCCCATTCACGCCCGTTCTTTGTTACTAATTGGCATAACTTCAGATCAGAAATAGGACATTCAACTTTGTCGACTTGGTGAAAGACATGTGACGTAAGCCACACATACAGAGCAGGTAGACAAAAAATGATTCTCTTTCCACCTTGTGTATAGCAGAAGTCCATGGTGCAGTATATATTTGCCAAGATAGCAGTGACAGGATTTTCAGATTTGAACTTGCGGGCAAGGAAAATGCCAATAGCATCATAGTCTATGTAATTGTCAATATTGGGGAACAAGATAACACCATAAATGGTGAGAGCCAAGGTATCCATGAAGGCTTCCCAATCTCCTTTCTCAGCCAGCAAGTGCATGTGCTTCTCAAAATATTCCCAATCAAACCCCAGGATCTGATTTCTATTTAGTTGCTTACTTCTTAACACTTCCGGGTGAATCCTTAGGACATCAGCGATGGTAACAATATTCGCATGACGTCCAAGGTGGCGGTAAGGCATTTGTCCTTCTAGTGGCATCCCCAGGATCTGTTCGAACTCCTCAACAGACGGAGCCAATTGAAAGTCTCGGAAGGTGAAACAACAGAGAGGTGGGTCATAGAACTGAATCAAAGCAGTAATTGCCTCGACTTGTACCTCCACTTATAGCAGCTTTAAAATCCTCCCATATTTCCTTGAGAAGGTCATTTTCTGATTCATATCCAATTTCTTGCCTAATGCTTGCAAACTGGTTGTATCGACTTTCCTAGCCTTAACATGCAGTAATTTTTATCAACTCGGGTATATTTGTACCACAATTATCTGATCTCATGTTAATTTCCATATTTTCACTCAGAGGTACTGGCTAAGCTCTTGATAGCTTCCTGCAAGAACATGAGAAAATCAGTCATTGGAAACTGACGTGCTTTGCAAATCGATACTCCCCTAGTAACTTTCTTGAAAACACTTTTGTATTTAGGGAGGTTTCGATTTAACAAAACTTGTGACAAATCAAGGGTCATGTGAGCCACGGATTTTCTGATCATTGTCAATACAAAAAACTTAAATTTTTTTGATTCTTTTTTGATATATACTTTTCTTTTGCTTGTTTTTTTTATTCAAAACATTCGTAACTCAAGGCCCAAAGACTTGTGCATAAAAGGAAAGGACTACTCGCCCATTAAAGGATCACTGGTTAAAAATATGTTATTTTCAGAAAAAGTAATGCACTAAACGGGCAAGTGGTCCTCTAATTTGGATCAGAAGGGAAAGTGAGAATGAGAAAAGGTAGAAGTAAAGTTTGCCCCTTTGTGCCTTAAGTCGGGTTTTTCTGAAGGCCTCCTAATGGTACTAAGGTTTGTCTAACAGTGATATCTCGCATTAGGTGGCTTGTTCTAAAACTTCTAAAGGTCACTAGAGCCAAGATCCTACTCATGATGTTGGCCACAACAGTAGGAAGTCTACTAGGTGTGGGCACCATGAATAAGTCAAACTCTAGCTGAGATTCTCATGGTAACCAGACAGGAAGTATATCCCAAATGGCTCCGCTATCAACCTCCCCTAATCTTAAGTTTTATTTGGGCCCGGGTATAGGATCCCACTCAAAAGTGTGTGCAAACTGTGAGTGTAGTGTGTGAAGAGGCATTCAATACCTGTACCTTACTCATCCTGCACATAGAACAAACACAGAGCAACAAATAAAGTCATCTACCCTAGGGTTCAATAATCACACAGACATTAACAGAACATAAATGATAGAATACAAATAAAACAGAAACCATATACAAACATTGACAAAAAAAAAACAAAAAAAAATAAGATAAAATAAAATAAAATAAAGGGAGAAGTTAAATAATTAATATGGTAATTAAAACATGCGCTATCAAATTGCCTGGCTTGACTCTCTAATTTCCCCAGTGGAGTCGCCATCTGTCGCGACCGGGATCGCGGCGGCACGACCGACCCTCAAGATATTAACACGCGGTTTCGAAATCCTTTCGAAAAGAAAACAGGGAGTCGCCACCAATATTTTTTAAGGATAAAATACCGGGAAAACCTTTCGTTAAAGCACTGGTTATGAAAGTAAAATTCCAAGTTCGGGAGTCTAATTACAGGTGAGGAAGGTATTAGCACCTCACAACTGTCCGTTATAAAACGGTTACCTCAATATGATGGTGCGCATTATAATTAGCCCAAAAATTATTTTAACTTCTTCAGAAAAGGAACATACGAAATGACAAAGCATACAAAAATAAACAAAAAAAAAGACACGAAATTTTTTAAACATGAGATTAACAAGACGTCTCGTCCAAATTAACCTCGCTCCTCCCTTTTTAAAAAAAAGATATTATAAAAAAAACATGAGATTAACAGGACGTCTCGTCCAAATTAACCTCACTCCTTCTTTTAAAGAAATACTACAAAAATATGAGATTAACAAGACGTCTCGTCTAAATTAACCTCGCTCCTCCTTTTTTTAAAGAGATATTAAAAAAAATATGAGATTAACAGGACGTCTCGTCCAAATTAACCTCGCTCCTTCTTTTAAAGAAATATTACAAAAATATGAGATTAACAAGACGTCTCGTCTAAATTAACCTCGCTCCTCCTTTTTTTAAAGAGATATTAAAAAAATATGAGATTAACAGGACGTCTCGTCCAAATTAACCTCGCTCCTCCTTTTAATAACAAGACAAAAATGGAAACTCTAAAAATTAAATAAAGAAAGATGGGCCCAACAGGAACTATTTCCCGCTCCTACGTATTCTCGAGATTTCGAGAAATCAGGGTCACGTAGTTCTTTGAGGAAAATAATTTTGAAAGAAAAATATTTAAATTACTTTTGATCAATTTTGATTTTTAATAATAAAGAAGATTCATGAAGAAAGAGAAATACAAGGCGAAGTAAGATCGCACGTGTATAAACCTTCGAGACCTAATAACAACGATGTAGGTAAAAGTAATTTTGCACGACATCGCTCATAAAATTTTGAAATAATTTTTAGAGTAAACCCCCCATTTGGTCCCTAAGTTTGTAGGCATCGGGCAATTAGGTCCCTGAGTACATTAATCACCCCGTTAGTCCCTAACATTGAGAACTGTTAGACACTTAGGTTCTCGCCGTTACGTAACCGTTAAAAGACGGTGACGTGGCTTGTGAATGTCCAGGTGGGATGCCAGGTGGGTGCTAGACGGTGCCGTTTTACCTCGTGCAAAGGAAACCTCGTGCAAATCGCGGGATGAGCCAGGGTGAACCCTTTTCTTCACAAATTTCATTTTGCCTAATGATTTCCTTCATCTCTGTGTCCAGGGTGAACCCTTTTGTTCACAATTGGTTTTATGCTTGATTTTCCCTCATAAATCCTTTAGCTTTGGTGAGTATCAATGGAAGGGATGAGCCAGCCTAGCCGGTCATCGTCATCGTCCGCCTCCAGTCAGCGGAGGCCTCGTGTCAGGAGCCAAGAGATGTCACATCGTCGCTGCCGTTGTGGAGACCCCCCTATGTTGCGGATCTCCCAAACGGTGAACAATCCCAATCGTGAGTTCTGGACATGCCCACAGCTCCGTGGGGGACAATGCGATTTCTTTGCCTGGGTCCAGGAGGGGGAGTTGGTAGCCCATGATGAAGAGTGGAGGAACACTCTCATGATGAAGTTGACAGAGATGGAGGACGCCATTGTAAGATTGAAAAGTGAAATTTACAGGGAGGTTTGTCAAGGTAGTGGTGAGGTTATGCAAGATAGAGTGATTGAAATGCAGATGCAGATGCAATCGGTGATGAAGAAAATATGCATGGAAAATCAAAGACAAGTGGAGCAGTTGAAGATGATTTTGTTGGCTCAAAGTTTTTTTATATTATTTTCTGTAATGGGGATTGTGGTTATGTTGATGAAGATGTAGGGGTTTAGGTTTAGGGCAGGTGAGTGAGTTGATAAACCGCAAGGCTTCTGTGAATGTATGTGGTTTTATGTTATTAGGGTTTTTACTTTGAAGTAATTATGGAATCACTGTATGAAGGTGCTAGTGAATCTGGCAGCTTCTTAATGTACCTAGTGCAATGCTATCAATGAAAAGTGTTGTGTATTTACTGAAACTTAAACTGGTTTGAATGCTATAAATGAAAATTGTTGGTTTTCCTTATCATGTACCTGCTTGAATTTTGTTATCAATAAAAAGTAATAACATCACAAACTATTTGTATATACATGAACTCAATATTGTTATAACATCACAAACTATTTGCATATATATGAACTCAGTCACCATTGAATTCAAATTATAAAAACAGTCATCAAAGTGTTTGCTGCAGAAGGTAACCAACATGCCTGGTTACTGACCATTAAAAAAAAACTGTCTATAACTTAGTTAACCCTTCTTCCTCAACCCTGGTGTTTGAACAAAGATCATGTCTCCTGGTTTTTTGATTAGCAGTTTGTTTCTTAGATTGTAGCTCCTAGTCCCTGGTGATTGAAATTTGTTTGGAGAGATTTGTGGACTTGCTAGTATTGGACTCCTTCTAACAGGTGTTATGCTTTCTGGTTCAGCTTGTGAAAGTGTTTGGGAAAATAGTGGACCTTCATTAATGATGATGACTTCCTGGTTGACAGTATCACTTGATTGTGCACCCTCTTTATTTGAGTCGGTTTGTGTCATTCTTTTGCTCTTTGCCACTGCACATGAAGTCCTTTTATGCCCAGGCTCACCACATTCACCACATTTACCTGGTTGGAGTTTTCTCTTCATTTTTTTCTTAGCAGTGATGTCATTATCATTGTTCTTCCCTTGCTTGTCAACCTGGTTGCTGGTCTCACCAGATTTCCTCCTCTATTTTTTAGGCCTACCAATGGTCCTCTTGATGTTAGGAGGAACTGGTGGAGTGTAGGGTGTTTTTTCCCAGAATTCTGACCCAGGGACTGACTCCACATGATGTTTATAAGTGGCAACCAAAGCTGCCATTGTCAGGCCTACATGGCAGTGATCCTCAGCATTTTCTCCTTTATGGGCTATTGCTGCACATGCATGTCTACATGGCATCCCTGTCAGCATAATAATGAAAAGATGAGTCTATGCTGTCAAACTACTAAAATGTATTTGTTAATAATACCAGCATACCTGTTAGTTGCCACATCCTGCATGTGCATTCACCTGTCCCCAAGTTCACTGCAACCTTCTGAGGATAACAAGTAACCTCATATTTATCACTACCTCCATCACCTGTAATATGTCATCATCCATATTAATAATGAAGTAAACATCACAAGTGACAGAATTGATGAACAATGGTATACCTGTCCAATTGGCAGTCCATTGGTTGCTTGCATTCTTTTCTTTCTCTAGCCTACTCTGCTGTATTGGTGGTAGTTTCCCAATATGTCCACTTAACTTGAGCTTGTGATTTCCAATTGTCACCATGATGTAACTCCTAACTTCCTCAAGCATGGTAACAATTGGCCTGCACCTAGCATGCACCAATTTTGCATTCAACACTTCACAATTGTTGTTTGTGATGTTGTCAACCTTACAGTTGACATCAAAAAAAGCCTTGCTCCATGACTCTTTTGGGAATTTTGTCAGATATAACCATGCCTTCTCATTGACCTTCCTGATGTCAGTCATAATTGCATCAAATTGGGTTGCAGTTGTGGATCTGGCAGCTTGCCACAGTAATGCCCTCAGTTCTTTCCCTTTCCATTGTTTCCCAAAGTTTTGCCATAAGTGCCACACATAAAATCTGTGTGGCACACCAGGCATGGCTTCTTGCAATGCAGGTATAAGTCCCTACAGAAAACATATATAGCAAGTCATACATCATATTAAATGGGTCCAATAAAAGTCAATTGAGATAAATGAAAGACATATACCTTTTGTATGTCACTAATAAAGGTCAGTTTTTTTTCCTTGTAGTCATCAATGTCAGCATTCAGTAGATCCAGGAACCATTTCCAGTTGTCCTTGTTCTCTATTTGACACACACCATACGCAATGGGCCATATGTGGTTATTTGCATCTTGACCAACAGCTGTCAACAATTGACCCCGGTAAAGACCTTCTACTTGCAGTAAACCCATCCTTGCATCCCTTTAAGCATACATATAACCTGTGAAACACAGGTGGACCTTCAGCTTCTGTATTGCACTCCATCTTAACAGTTGACCCTGGATTTCTCTTTAGCAACTCATTGCAGTAATCCCACAGCATGGCAAACTGCTGTTTTTCAGAACCTTCAATGACCTCTCTGGACCTTTTCATTGATCTATAAATCATTTTATCTTCTAACTGTACTTTGTATTTTTGCCTAAAAAATTCAAACACCTCAGAATGTGTCACATTAGGATGCCTCCTCATAAAGTTAACTAACTTCCCTACTACCCATTGTTGGTCACAGGTTGAATTTTTATGCACCCTAACACAAGAATGATAATCACAAAATGTCTTAATCTGGTAGGATTGCCTAATAGGGTTCAGGCTACAAAACACCTCCCATCTACATGTCTTGTCCTTGCATTTTGCCTTTGCTCTTATCTTATCATTTTTGACCCAGCTTATCTGCCTTCCCAACTGCACTGTATAGTCTTTCACTGCTTGCTTAAAAACCTCAAGCGAGGTGAACTCCATCTCACACTCTAATATCACACTACCAAATATGGCTGTCTCATTAAATTGGGGATACACCTCCCTAGATTCAAGTTCATCATCTGAACATGTAGGGGTCTTCAACACCTCTGAAACCCATGTATCATTACTGGAAGTTTTGTTCTCTAGACTAACCTCATGGCCAGGACATGCAGTATCAAATTCCATCTCATGCTCAAATATGGATGGAATGCCTGACCTCCTCTTCTCTTGTGGTTTCCTCTTCTTCTTCTTGCTACCACCCTCATCACCAGTGTTTCTCTTCCTCTTCCTTTTTCCCTTAGACTTCTTGCCTTTACCTTTGCCTTTACACTTCTTCCCTTTTCCTCTACCTGCACCTACTTCTACCTCTTCCACAATATTGCTTTTCTCAACAACTTCACCTACCTCAACAGTAGTATCCTTCTCCAACAAATAACCTTCTTCAACATTGCTGTTGTCAACAGCTTCACCTGCCTCAACAGTAACATCCTTCTCCAACAAATAATCTTCTTCAACACTACTTTTCTTAACTTCTTCACTAGTAATCACTAGGGATATTTGACTGTCATCCACCTTCCCAACTTCTTCCTCAACTTCAACATGATTCCCTCCATCAACATCCATCAACCCAGTTTCATCTAGAGGATGTTGATAATATACATCAATCAACCCTTCATTAGCCTTAGCACAGGCAACCATCTCCAACAGGTCATGATCACCTTTTAACACCCTTATCCCCTCACTCAAATCAAACTGTGGGTCATGCCAGAATATCTTAGACAGTCTATAGTAGCCCCGATTCTCCGCAAACTTATTGAAAGCAAAAAAATCAATGAAATCAGGGTCTAACTCTTCCCATTCTTCAACCTTCCCCCATTTGTAATCTGTCCTACCTTTTTCATCAACAACAAACCTACCACCATAATGGAGTCTAATACGGATATCCTATAAAACACATTCAAGTTTTCATTCATTACTCTACTTCAACTAATCAAGTTATGAAACAATATATTTAACATTAAAAGTTAAACATATAACACAGGAAAATCACACACTAAACAACCCTAAACAAAATTAACATAACAATACCTAAACAACCATTAAATAAACTCCACACAGAGGAACAACCTTAATTACTCACCTCGACCGGCGCTGCCATTTTCGTCAATTACTGTGTGTACCTTCAACTGCGACTTGCGTCAACCACGGAAGGCAAGGGCTCTAAGCGTCCAGGAGAAATGCGACGATTGCGAAATGCGAGGCCTCCATCAGAATTTTTGGTCCCTAAGTTTTTGCTTTTCTCATTTCCTAAGTTTTTTTTCATTTTCCCGCGATTTGCACGAGGTAAAACGGCACCGTCTAGCACCCACCTGGACATTCACAAGCCACATCACCGTCTTTTAACGGTTACGTAACGGCGAGAACCTAAGTGTCTGACGGTTCTCAATGTTAGGGACTAACGGGGTGATTAATGTACTCAGGGACCTAATTGCCCGATGCCTACAAACTTAGGGACCAAATGGGGGGTTTACTCATAATTTTTATAAAAGAAAATATATATATATATATATATATATATATATATATATATAACAAAAATTAACATGAAACTATCTATTTTAATTTTTACAAAATAATTTAAGTTTTTTTATATATTTCATTATTTTCACCATAAAATACTATAAAAAATATTTTTTGGGTTTTGTGATTTTTTATTTCACTTCTAACAAAAATCTATTAAATTTAAGAATAATTTTTTTTTAATTTAACTAAAACTGAAAATTCATTTTTATTTTCTTTATTTATTTATTTTTAAAATATATATATTACTATTTTATTATTATTATTTTCATTAACATAAAAAAAATAACATTGGGCTTTAAGAGCCCATTTCCTAAAAAAAAGGAAGGGTGGTAATAGAAATGGGCCTCACTAGCTGAGGCCCAAAACTAATAAAAACCCTAAACTAAAACAAAAGAAAAGGAAGGGAAATAAGAGAAGAAGAGAAGAGAAAGGGGGGGAGGGGGCGGCGGCTGCAGGAAAGAAAGGGAGAAAGGAAGAGAGGGAAAGAGGGGGAGTGGACCGAGAGAGGGGGAGAGTGGATTGGAGGGGGGAAGGCCGGCACCGGTGGGACCTATGGAGGGACGCCGGTGGAGGGAGACCGAGAGAAGGAGTGAGTGAGGAGGAAGAGGGGGGTGGCTCCGGCAGTGGAGGAAGAGGAAACGAGAGGGAGAGGGAGAAGAGGGAAAGAGCGACGGGGAGAGAGGAGTGAGTGACAGAGAGAGCCCGAGAGAGAGAGGGGGGAGAGAGAGGGAGGGTCGCCGGTGGAGGTGACCAGGGAAGAAACAGAGAGGGAGAGAGTGAAAGACAACCTTTTTTCTGATCTGTATTTCCTTTCTTCCTCTTGATCTATGTTGTTTGTGTGTTTTTTTTTATATTGTTTTTTGGTTTTGCTTGTTTTTGGGGTTGATGTTTGGAAGTGATGAGATGGGGAAGGGTGTTCTGTTGGTGGTGTTGAGGAAGATGAGGATGAAGGAGATGAAGAAGTTGGTGGTGTTGTTGGGTCCGTTTTAGAGGATGATGAAGATCCTGAAGTTCTGATGGTCGGAGGATGAAGAAGGGATGAAGGAGATGTGGGTAGTGGGGAACCCAATTCCGGATTCTGCACCGGAATTCCTGGAAAGGGGCCCCAAAAATTATTATTAAAATTTTATTATTAATAATTAAAAAGAAAGGACAGAATTTGGTGTTTACACATAAAAAGTTCAAAAAGTTTGGCTAAAAGGAGCGATGAGATTGCTTTTTAAAACATGTTTTGTTTTACGTTAATTAGTATCACATGTTATCCAGAAGAGTTCCATACTTGTTTAAAATTATAGGAAACTAAGAGAGGGCAGTCAGTGGATCGTGGGGAACTCACATGAGGAAGGATGACAGATTTTTTTAATGAATGGATAGGATTAATCATGTGGATTATCTCTTGGAACTTAAATTAGTAAACTAAATTAGCATATTGACACCATATCATAAGCCTGTGACTTGATAAGTTTGTTTGATTGTTTTATTTGATAGTTAGATTTTATTGTATAAGTTGTTCTTAAATATAAGATTTTTTAAAATTTTTTCTCTCTCTCTAAGTTTATTTGGGATTAAGTGACCCATTGTTCTGTTTATTTATTTTTTGTTTGCGATTTTCAAATTAGGTAGCCATTAGTCAATTCTGAGTTTGTTTACTGGCTCTAAATATTAGATGTCACATATTGTTATTGGATGAATAATAACAAGGTCTGTTTTTCTTTCTTGTTTGTTTTATCTGATAAATTCCAATTAAACTGCACGAGATGAAGGAAGTGGTGATGGAGCTTCACATAGTGTGTCATGATGATCTGTTAACACAAATCATGAATCTTTATAAGTGTAGCTGAGTGGCATTATTTGTACTTGAAATACCTTTCTGGTTTCAATTAGGTGACTCTAATGTGGTGAATGTGATGATGTAGTTAACCCTTTTTGGATTTTGATGTTTGCTGGTTTTATAGTATTCAAATACTTTGACGTATCTGGGTGAATCTAAGGAGTTGGCTAGCTAGTAAGTAGTCCAGGTTGTTATGTTGTGTCACTAGATACGAATTTTTCTTAGGTTAAGATTTTGTTAATTGTGATGGCCAAATGCTCAAATCTTTACAGAAATTATCAATTTACCACTACTTTTACTTGCTATTGTCCTTTTGTAATTAGCTTCCTTAATTATTTTTTGTTCCTTACTATGAAATATAATACTAGTAATAAATAGAATACTATTAGATGTCTTGTTTATTAAATTTACTGACAGTTTTAACAGGCAAGAAAAAAATATATATTCATTTCTCTTTTTAAAAATCAACACGTATAAGTAAATTACATGAGTAATTATGACTTTAATTTGTGTCGATTTTAACCTCCTCAAAATAAGATTACGAAGATTTACTTAATTTTTTACGGTTATACTGTTGGTTGCTTCAAACCTATATGAAATGTTTCCCCCTACGATAATTTTTAGTGAATTTGGAATTTCTAGAAAATGGATGAGTGGAGGTTAAAACAATAACTATATGTATTCTAAAACCGTTAAAGTGGTGGATACTTGTATTTGTAATTATATCTTGTTTTCATCAAAGTTAGGTTAAGGTTAGATTACTTTAAATTCGGTCAAAACGGGTTTTCTCCATTAAAGATAAGATAAGGATGGGTTGATACCTACAAATTCAAATTTAATAGTCATTCATAAATCCAATTGCATCATATGTTTTTTATTATGATCACTATGTTTATTGCATAGAAGATATGATTATTAAGTTTGATCTTTTAGAAATTTTGAAGTATGCCTAATAGATATTTTCTAGGATTCATTGACATAAAGAGTAAGGACGTGTTTTATATCATAATTGAGATATTCTTCTTGAATTACGAAATAATTAACAAAGTTAATACTTAAGTTACATTTTTAATAAACTAGAGCTTTTATAAAAATATTTTATGGAAGAGACTTTAATTTAAAATTAGTTTTTTAGTTGGAAAAATTTAATGAGTAATATATATATCATATTTGGGTTAAGTTAGATATCATCATTACGAGTAGTAAATATTAGTAAATTGTATTTTTTAAGATTTGAACTTGAAAATAGATTAAGATAGAATAGTCTCTAGATAATCTAGTATTTTTGTATTATTTTAAAAGTTTTTATTTTTTATGAGCTAAAAGATTTTATTTTTACTTCTGAAGAAAAAAAAAGATTTTATTTTAACCTTTACAAATAGCTTTTAAACCCCAAATAAACTTAGACAATTTTTTTTTATATTTTAAGAAGAGGGTGGCAGAGGCTTGAACCCGAACTAGAGGGGGTGACAAATTAAGCCGACGGCTCCTCTCTCCTACTCATTTCAACAGAGAAAATATCGAAGTTGGGCTCACTTTTGTTTTGATAGTCTTTACATGCTTTTGATGTGCCCTAAACTAAAATTGTTTTGAGTTGACAAAAAAAATCTTAGAAATGTTTTGTTGAAAAAGAAAAGACAAAAGATGTTATAAATTATTTTTTTTAATCACTTGAAAAATTGAAGTCCTTGGTTCAGTTTTGGAATTTGTTTTGGTGGTTGAGAAGTCAATTTAAGGTTTAAGAAGGTTTTTCTCCTAAGCATAAGCAACATCTGGTGGCTTCTCCAACTTTGGCAGCAAAGAGACACGCAGAAATCCAACACCTGTAAGGAATCTTAAATCTTAAAAGTTTCTAAAAGAATCAGCAAATAAAAAGTTGACTACTTTGATATTGCCGAAAAGGGTTAAACATAGACGAAATCGAGAAAGCAATGGATGTTTTACACACGCAAAAGTCAGGGGCACCACTAATTCGGCTAAATAGGAAACCAATTTTTGTTCAAGAAAATGAAGGATATACAAATGTCTCACTCAACTCAAACCGGCACCTTTCTCATCATTTACTCAATCCAAATTGTAGTAACAATAATTAACCTTTCTTAGCTGAAAAGGCTTTGTTATAATTAATGCCTTTTGAAATGCACACGGTTGCATGGTGATGTGCCGTTCAAGTTGAGAAGCTCTTATGAAAATATTGGACACGGATTTTATTATCTTTGCTCACATAGTGTATCCAGATTTTATAATTCAGTAATTATAAAGTTTATAATCTTAAATTTTGTACATTGAATTTAATTCAATCTTAAAAGCTAGTTCGTAGAATAACAGTTATCCTCTTGTATATTTTTGATTGACTACATAAATGTCCCCACGGATAATCCAACAATGGATGTAGGTTAAGTTCTGATGTAATCTTAAATTTAGATATTGGGTATCACTCAATCTTAAAACTAATGAGAATTACCCCTCACTTTATATATTTTTAACCAATGTTTTTATAATCGGAATGATCATTGAACTAGTGAAGATATCAGTTCAAGCGCATCGTAATCAAATTAGGGATTAAACCGTGGTTGAACTGATAATAATAAAAAGTGGCTCAAATTGATCACTTAACTGATTCACGGTTCAATCAATAAAATTAACGAATTCAATTCGATGTTGATAAGAATGTTTTTGATTCAACATATCTCTAATCAGTATTTTTATCCTATAAAAATTATCTTTGGGGAAAAAGTGAGAGGTGCAGTGAGAAATTACCAAAGAAGTGACACTTATAAATCTAGAGTTATCTACTTCAAAGCCCACAATCGAGGAGGCCTACGAAGAAGCAATCCAGTCTAAATTCAGACACATTATTGTTTTCTAGCAAAAGGTTGAAACCCAACGTAAGTGCAATTGATGACAAAACAAAAACGTACCTTTGCAATTTGAGGGAAACCCCCAAAAGGAAAGGAAAGCCTACTTTTGTAATTGCAACAAGGAAAAGGTTTGATATAGCTTCAGGGAGGTAAGAAAAGAAGATATATAATTGATAAGCGATAGTTTAAAATCAAACCATGAAATTGATTTAAAAAACAAAATAAAAATTTACATTTTTTGTTGCAACTTGATTCAGATTTTTTATTGCTATTGCAATATCAAATTAAACCAAAATAAATTACACTTTTCATATATTTATATTGTTTTTTCACGTATAAAATTTATTGTTCCAATTTATAATACTAATTTCAGTTCTGAATATAAGTAAATTTGAATAAATTTTTTTAACAAAATATAAACAAAATTATATTTTCAATATCATTAAATACTTGCATGTTAAATATATCCTCTTTTTATATATGATCAACACACTAATTCTTTATGTAATACTTTTTCAATCATTTTTATAAGATTCTATTTTAGAGTTTTTTTTTGTCATTTTTATGAGACTCATTTCAAAGTTACAATGTGTACTTATTTTATTTTTTATAACACATACTCTTAATGACTACATTTTTTCTCTTTTCATACCAATGAAATCTGAAGTTTTCATTTCTCTCTCTTCACTAATACGAATAACAAGTTTGAATGGATAACAAGAATAATCAATAAATTTAATGCATTCACATGGAATAACTAAATTTCTTGATGAGTGTAAAATGTTGTAATAGAATCTTATAAAAAGATTCAGAAGGAATAAATGATATTAAGGGTAATTCAAGAAATCACATCAATATTTGATAGTATTAATATAAATAACTACTTTAAACCAACATTCTTAATATATATGAAATAAGTTACTTTTGTTTATATTTGAAACAAAGAGGTAGTAAAGCAAAAATAACTAGTTCCAAAGTCATTGAATTTTTTTAATTCATTTAAAAAGTAAATTTGATTCTCAAAATTTTACTTACTATATTTAATAAAGATGAAGACAAAGGAATTAAATGAGGATTTTTTTGAGAGGATATCATTTAATATGATAAAATTAGTCAAAATTTGTTTATATTATAAACCAAAAAAATTAATTTTTTTTACTTATATTAAAGATCAGAGAGAGTAAGTTCTTAATGTTACTTGACTTCTCTTTATGCGGTGGTATTTTTAATACTACTTTCGTCCTTAAATATAAGACTCTTTTACCTAATTCACACATATTAAGAAAGTTGGTTAATTTAGGTAAAATCATTAAATTTGTTTAAAATTTATAGTAGTTTTTTAAATTTTCCCTTAAAGTGATTATCATTCATAACTAAATTTTCTCCCCTTATTCTCTCTCTATTTAGTCTCTACCCACTTACTACTAAATTAATTGGAGAGATAAATAATCTAATTAATGTATGTCATTTACTATTATATTATTTCCAATAAAAGTTATACATTAATAGGGGTATTTCAATCAAAAATAATTAATGGCTTTGAAATTTGAAAGAGAATCTTATATTAAGAGACAACAAAATTTTCTAAAAAATATTATATTTAGGAACGAAGATAGTACTTTAAAAAGGTCTTTCTTTGATACTTTTTAACATTAAAGGGTTAGAATACCCTCTCTAGTGTCACACCCCGATTTCCCAGACCTAAATCCCGATGTAATTAAGATAATTACTTTAATAAAAGTACGAGTAAATTTTTCACGTTTTTAAAAGAGGTTTAACACTTCAACATTACATCAAGAATCGAATCACGAAAAACCGAAGAGTGGGAGTTTTGAGGTTTCATAAAATGGATCGATAATAAATAGCCCTAATGTGTATACGTCAATCAGAGTTTACAGCGGAAGGAATCACGTATACAAGGCATACGCCTAGTCCCATATATGAAGATATGAGAAATGATATGAGAAAAGTTCATTTTTAGTCTTAGAAATAGTGAGACATGTCATAAATATCACCTATTAGTCCAAATTGAAATTCATAAAAAGTTGAGTTCAAACCGCTCTTAAATTTAAGTTTTTTAACTGCAGTGGGTCTGGTATTTTACGTCTAATGAGAGCTAGGAAACTCTAATTGAGGTGAGGCCAAATTCTACACCTCCCCAACACATTTATCTATAACTTTTATGAAGAAGTCAAAGGCCAATTATGCCCCGAAGACTTCCTAATTCATAAATTTATAGAACCAGCCATGCTGAAATTTTTAGCTTGAACACCCTTTAGTATTTTTGGCATAACTCCGGCTACTGACCTCTTATCGAATCAAACTAGGTATCAAAATGATGGCGACAAAATTTTTTACAACTTTCATGAAGAAAAGAAAGCAAAATAAGCTCTCTTAAGTGAGATTTATGCTCAAGATCACACTTGAGAGAAAATTCAATAGTATCAGACCCTGATCAGCTCGCTTGAGCAAAAATGCTCTCGCTTGAGCAAAATTTTGGTAGAAACCACCCATTTGGCACTCACTTGAGCAAGAATTACCTCGCTTGAGTAAAATTTTGATAGAATGCAATTCCAAACTCATATAAAGGCCCGCTCAAACGAGCCAAATCTCGCTTAAGCGAAAATATCAGCTTCTAACTCATAAGTCAACTTCCAACCTACCTATTTAGCACGTTTCAACTCTGATTGCTACAAAACTTCATGAGCACTATATTTTCCCCATTTTAGAGCTGTTGGCGCATTCCGTTCACCAAAATTTCAACATATGACTAAGTTATGCATGAAATTGCATTTTGATCATATCTAAATACAACATAGGTCTCATTTCTCAATGGAATTGGTATGTTCCAGTTCACACAAGCTCTAAATCATAAATATGACCTATTGGAACCATCCCATGACATATAAACCTCATAAAACTTAACATGACCTCATCACTTGTATGATTATGCATAAAAATACATTTTGTGAGCAATAGCATGACTAAAACCATTCAAACCACATCAATTATGTTTCAAACCAATGCCAACTAGATTCAAATATGTAATAAAGATTATGCACCCTAGTCCTATGTCCTAAAACCTCTTGGATCAAAATATGACTCATCCACTTCCTCAATATACATATAAATCCACTATTGCAATTTAACCACATATCTTATATATAATCATTCCCTGTTGATCCTTCCCAATTAAATATTTTTATTAATTTTCGGGATGTTACATCTAGAATCATCTAATGAATCATAGATTACTTATCGTAAATTATTTTATCTTTTAATAATCATCAATATATTTTTTAAATATACATTAAACATAAAAAATCATTTTTAATCATAAATTCAATAACAAAAGATGTGATAGTTTGGAGAATAGACTTAGAAGGGGGGTTGAATAAGTCTATTTACTTTTTCAAACTAAAAGTGACTTTTACTTTTATGAACCATTTTGCATAGTGGAATAGGCAACAGATTTTTGTAACTGAGAGAATATTTGCAAGATTGCATCAGACTCTTGTAAAAAAAAGGGATAGAGAGACCACATAAGAGATTTATATTGGTTCATTTCCAACATAAGTTATATCCAATATCTTCAGACTTAAAGGGTTTTTCACTATGTAAAATTGATCTTTTTACATGAGCTGCACAGACCGTGCCTTTGAGTATTATTGAATCCATCCACTCATGGCTTAAGCACATCACATGCCTTTGAGTACTCTTAACACCGGTCATTCCTGGCTCAAACAAAGTATTCTTTTGTAGCACCTATTTTTGGGGCAGACACAAGTATTTTTTCACAAGCCACTCCTGGCTCAAACCCAAGTATTCTTTCCAAAGCCTACAGTGTTTCCCAATAAATTTACCAGACCTGTACTTACAAAGATTTGAAAGAATTAATTCAATAAGATCAATAAGCCTTTTGATTAGCTGAGCTACGTGAAGAATCTGAGTAACCGACTTTGTACAAATAGTGAAAAGCTTATTTTACATATGACTTAGTACATGTAAAAATATAGAGGAGATAAGATGCATACTAAGTCTAAAAGCTTAGTCAAAGACAATGTACTCACAGAAGAGATAAATTGATGCGTTCTTGTCTTTGACTATGGATACTATGGCGTTTAAAGATAGGAATGAGATGCACACAGTGAGCTTTCTTTTTCTTCAATGGCATTTTTTTGATTACTTTGTTATCTAAGAACTTTTGCCATTTATGATTTTTCATGGGTTGATATATTTTTCTTTTCATTTTTACTGAGCTACCCATTTCATTTCTTTTCTCTTTTCTCGCTTCCTTTTGCTCACATGTTCTCTCTTTTACCACTCGACTCTCATCACTCATCTTTCACTCCATTTTTCATCCCATGTCGCATCGACGCCCTTGAAGAGGGAAAGAATTGCAATTTATATGTTTTTCTTTTAGATATGTAACAGAAGGATGAAAGATCCGTTGGATGACCGTTGAGAGATGATACAATCGTTGAAGGATATTTTGCTTAATGGACAAGTGCTTTTGGTCAGAGAGAGTCATTCTGCATACTGAGCATAATGCAGAAAGCTTTCGAGACTCGTGTGTATATAAGCAGAGTAAGATAGTATAACTTTTCACTAAAATGGAAAGTTCTCATTCAGATGATAAATCTTGATCTGCCTTGCTTTAATACTTTCTTTGTCGTGAATAACATCTTCATGCTTTGATGGAGACTTCTTTTGGAGAGTCATCATACTAAGGACCAGACTTGTTCAGGGAGGACTTCTGAAGTAATTCTAGGTCTGGTGATCCATAAGGTATTGATGATGAGACTCGTAAATTAAGAGTAAACCCGATCAGACTCTTGCTTGAGAAGGTTGATGAGGTCTGGAGTATTTTCCTGCTTGATGAAGTATGAAGGTAGAGTCTAGTTGTTGAAGAGCTTTACTTTGAGGAGAGGAACTCTTCCATATACTTGATGCGTGCAGTATGACTTAACAGATCTGGGTCTGACACGCACCCTGATAAACTTTTACTTTGAAGAGCGTTCTCAGTTCTCGTCTCTTTCTTTGAAAAGTCTTGTCATGGAGTTGCCTTTAACCAACCTTTGGTTTGTCCTATTAGACTTTTGTTGTGTAGGGACTCCCCCTTTGTTTTATAGCACAAGCTCTGTATCTTGAAATACTTAAATAGACTTTCAGATGTTAACATAATATAACTTGACTTAAATTTGAAAAATGAATGTTGGTTATCAACAAATCTAAGATTTCTTTCAAAGTCTTCTTTACTCTAACAAGATGAAATAAGTAAATAAGAAATAAAAGAATACACTTTAGACATACGATTAACAAATTATAAGATCTTACATTTACAAATTAAATTCTAATAGGAATTTTAAAACTAGCAATTTTAAAAGTTAAGTATAACAGTAAATAACATAACAATTATAATAACTACACAAAAATTAACTATTGAATATATTATAAATAATACTTTAACCCATAAGCTCTGAGAGCAACATACAAATCTCCTTTTAACAATCATATGTGATTTATTAAACATACGTAGGTGTGTTTATAAAATTTAAAGTATTAGGCAAAAAATTTAAAAAGACCTAATATAATATAAATAGTAATAATTTTTATATTACTTGTCTAGTTTTTTCATATGCAAAATTTATTACTACCTCTATCTTTAAATATAAGCAATAAAAATATTTATTCTGAAATTTAAGTAGATATAACTAAACTCTAGTTCATTAAATGGAGAAGTATTTCTAAACGTCCTTATTTAATACACACTTTAATTTTTAATGGAAATAAACTAAACTCCTTTAACAAATTTAAATAAAAGACATTACAGTAAAACACAAACATTTTTTAGATGAAATCAATAAAATTAAATGATGTTAACTACTTTTCTAAAATGTGTGAGGTAGTTATTTTTAGGTTATATTCAAGGATAATATTAATGTTTTATAATCAAGTTATAATAATATTTCACTATTAATAGATAATATTAATTCATTTAATCTATCTTGTAGTATAATTAATCTTAGATGGAATTTAATTTTAATTTTGAAATTTCAATAGTAGCTATTGTTACATGTATTGTCAATAATATTTTATAAGTAAGGCATATAAAGAAAATCTAAGTACACAATAAAATTTAAAAATAACATGAGCAATCAACCAAAATAAAATTAGGGCCTAAGACAATGGTCATAGTGGCCTATGCTTTTCCATTTTCTCTCTACACATTTCTTCTCTACCCCTCCAAATTTTCTATCTTAAAACAATCACATCATATATTATATTTATTATATTACTTCTTCTTTTATTATAATACTATTATATTATAACAACTATATAATTATTATTATTATATTATCCTCAACTAATTAATTTTATATTACATATAATTATAATAACATTTACAAATTATATTATTTTATTTACTATGTATAAAAATTTAAATGAAAAATATTTATTAAAAACATTTATAATTATAATTTGTTTTAATATTTTATTATAATATTATATTAATTTTAAAAATATTACCATTATATTACTCATATCCTTTATAATAACATATGTATAAATATTATCATATTGTTTATATTATATGAAAATTTTTGAGGTTAAAAAATATGTTTAGGGAATATGTGGTGTGTGTTTGGAGATTTCAATGTTGTCAGAAGTTGTGAGGAGAGAAAAGGTGTTACTATAATTAATGAATCAGGTGGTATAGAGATAAGATTATTTAATGAATTCATTCTCACAATGGAGTTGATGGAACTTCCTTTGCAGGGTCGGTGTTTTACGTGGTATAGGCCTAATGGGTTAGCTAGAAGTCGCTTGGATAGGTTTCTTTGTTTAAACGAATGGTTGCAGTCATTCCCAAATGGTAGGCAATTGGCTTTGAATAGAAATCTATCTGATCATTGTCCTGTGATATTAAAGATGATGGATGTGGATTGGGGGTCTAGACCATTTAGAGTGTTAGACTGTTGGTTAGCTTGGGTTTAAAGCTTTATGGAGGAGGCTAGGGATAATATGAATGTTGAAAGGGTGGGGAGCCTTTGTGTTAAAAGAAAAATTTTAAAAATTGAAGTTGTTATTGAAGGAGTTGGAATTAAAAACATTTTGGTGTATTACGGTTGAGGCTGAGGGAGGTTGAGAGTAAAATTCAGGGGTTGGATTTACAGTAGGAAAATGGTGTGCTGAGTGAGGAGGGAGTGTTGGCTTGTAAGAATCTTGTGGCAGAGTGGAGGGAGATTGCTAGATTGGAGGATTCAATATTGCTACAAAAATCTAGAGTATAATGGGTACAAAATGGTGACTCTAACTCGAAGTATTTTCATGTTGTTATCAATAAAAGGTGACGTGGAAGTGCAATTCATGGTTTATGGTTAGATGGGAAATGAGAGGAGGAACTTGTAAGGGTTAAAGTTAGTGTGAAATCTTCCTTTTAGAAGAAGTTCACAGAGGACAATTGGTGTAGGCCTAGACTAGATGGGGTTCAATTTTCAATGTTAGGGGAGGATGTTAATATTCAACTTAATGAGAAATTTACAGAGGATGAGATTTGGTCAGCTATTTGGGAGGGTGATGGGTCTAAAAGTTTTGGGCCTAATGGGTTTAATTTTAATTTTATTAAGTCCTTTTAGAGCATGTTGAAATCGAATGTATGTAAAATGATAGAGGAATTTTATGATAATGAAGTTTTACTAGTGGGTACAAATTCATCTTTCTTGGCGTTAATCCCAAAGGGTGTAATTTAGACGGGGCTTGGTGATTATAGGCCTATATCTCTGATGGGATGTATCTATAAAATCATTGCTAAGATATTAGCTAGAAGGTTACGGGGTGTTGTTGGTGGGATAGTAAGTAAGAATCAGTCAGCTTCTGTGGGTGGTAGAAATATACTTGATGGCGTGGTTGTTGCGAATAAGTTAATTGATGGTGTAAAAAAAGTCGAATTCATGCTTAATTTTTAAGTTGGATTTTAAGAAGGCGTATGATTTAATTTGTTGGGAATTTTTATTTTATATGATGAGAAGATTAGGTTTTACTGATAGATGGGTGAGATGAATTAGGTATTGTCTGTTATCTTTATATGTGTCTGTTCTTATGAATAGGAGTCCAACTGTGGAGTTTCCTATGAGGAGGGGTATCCGACAGGATGGCTCTATGGCGCCTTTCTTATTTCTTATTGTTACTAAGGGGATTAGTGGATTAATGAGGGAGGTAGTGATGAAGAATCTCGTTTAAAGGTGTTCCTGTAGAGGTGGATCCAGTGTGTATTTCTCATCTGTAGTTTGTTAATGATACATTTTTTTGGTGAAATGTCATTGAGGAATGTTATGCCATTTAAAAGTGTGTTGAGATGTTTTGAATTGGTTTCTAGGTTGAAGGTTAATTTTTTTAAAAGTAAGTTGGAAGTTGTTTTGAGTAATGAGGAGGATATGGCTAGGTATGTAGATTTGCTGAATTGTAGAATTATGAGGCTACCTTTTCTGTATCTTGGTATTCTTTTAGGGGTAAATTCAGGGATAAGGAGTACTTGGGATCCCATTGTGTTGAAGTTTCAGAAGAAGTTATCTCTTTGGAACCAACGTCATCTATCCTTTAGTGGTCGTCTCTATTTTATCAAATCAGTACTTTCCCCGTCCCTCTCTTTTTCTTTTATTTTTTCAAGGCACCTACCTCTGTTATAAAATTACTAACCTCTATGCGAAGATCTTTTCTATGGGGTGGAGGGGATAGGGAGAAAAAATATGTTGGGTTAAATGGGAATAAGTGTGTTGAAGTAATGAGGCTGGTAGGTTGGGTGTGAGGGATTTGAAAAAAAATAATTGTGCCTTGTTAGGAAAGTGAGTATAAAGGTTGTTAAAGGATCATGAGAGTTTGTGGTGTAGAGTGCTAGTTTCAAAGTATGAGAATGGTGTTAGGTAAGGGGATTGAGAGGTTTTTGGGAAATGGTCAAAATGGTGGAGGGACCTGGGGAGTGTTTTATATGTTCTATTTTTCATTTTTCATTTATGAATTATTGTAACAATTACTTTTACCAAACAATGCAGTCAACTAGTTTGTCAACTTCCAACTTTAATATTTCAATTTCTAGATAACTTTTCTACTAGTTTTACTAAACTTGGTTTGGAATCTATGTTGGGTGGGAAAATGATATGACAGTTGCTTTCACTCAAAGAAGTTTAACTTGATTTGGTTTTTTAAATAATAAATGTAAATATAAATATTATAGATATAAATATTACATATAAATATCAAATATTGAACATAAGTAATAATATTAAATAATAATTTTAAATATTAAATATAAATGTTATATATAAATATGAATTGTTTTGTTATTTTAAGTTTTACCACAATAAAAATTATTTACTAAAACATAACACTATACATTTACCCAAAAAAATAAAGTTTCTATAGCTTTTTCTTCTTTAAAATGAGTAAAGGTTTAGTATTTTAGAAAAATAAAATACAAAGAAAGCAAAAAAGAAAAGAGAAGAAAAAACTTACATGTTTTATTTTTTTAAAATAAAGGTTGTGTTTTACAAAAATAAAATAAAGAGTATATTATGAATAATTAAAAAATGTTTTATTATTTCATTTTACATTTATGAATTATTGTAACAACTATTTTTACCAAATAAAACAATCAGCTAGCTTGTCAACTTCCAACTTAAATATTTCAGCTTCTAGATAAATTTTTTGCTAGTTTTACTAAACATAGTTTAGAAAATCTATGTTGGATGAAAAAATAATGTGGCAGTTGCTTTCACTCAAAGAAGTTTAACTTGATTTGGTTTTATAAATATTAAATATAAATATAAATATTATAGATATAAATATCAAATATTAAACATAAATAATAATATTAAATATAAATATGAATTATAAATATTAAATATAAATAATAATTTAAAATATTAATATTAAATACAAATGTTAAATATTTATCCAATCAAATTTACCTAACATGATACTACTCAATCAAATTTCACACTAACAAATCCAAAAACAAATTGTACTACCTTCATTTCCAAATATAAGTAAATTTTAGTGAAATGTTTTGATCCCTTAATATAAGCAAAATTATATTTTCCCAATGTCCTTAAATGTTTGTTTACCAAATATGTCATCATTATATATATTTCTAAGGCTACTAATTTTATATGTAATAAATGATATTAAGGGTATTTTAGAAAACTAAATCAAATATGTGGTAACATTATAGCAATTCCAACCATTATTCTTAATATCTGTGAACTTAGGTACTTTTGCTTATATTTGGAACTGGATGTAATACTTATTAAGCTAATTTTACTCAATCAAACTATTCAACCTGTATTTTGTGCCTAAATATGTTCAACTTTTGATTTACAAGATAATAAATCATTGACCTTTAATCTTTGAATTAACATATTCAATAGTTTTATCACCAACCCACTTTAAGGATTATCATTTTAAGTAATAAAGGTAAAAAAAAATTCCATCAGTCAATTGTTTAATAAGTCTAACTACACTAAATCTAAATCTAATCAAACTCCCCTCCTTTTCTTACAAAGAAAACGTGATACATGTAACATTCTAAGTTTAAAATTTATGGGAAATAACTTATTGAGCCCATTAGCTTGAACTCCTCATGTGCACCTCTCAATATATTGAGCGTAACTCTCTCTAACGTTAACAGAATTGAGTTGTTCTTATCCTAAATTTTTTGTATCAAAAATATCTATAATTCTTATGTTGATTACGAAATCCAATTCTTACTCAATTGGTCCCAATTTTAAAATACCACACTACCTCACAATCGCATTGTTTCAGCTCGACCCTTTCATGGTATTTTTGACATTTCTTCTTCGTACGATGTCAGAATCAAACGATTCTTTTTTTGAAAATTTCTAGACATATATATCTACAACTTTGATGAAGGGATCGAGAGCTAATTACCAATTCATCCCAGAATTTTTCCTAAGTTTGTAGACTTTTAGTTAGTTTCAGCTTGGAATAGTTTTCGTAATCAGGGCATATCTCTTGCTCCTGATACCAGATTTTTGTGTGCTTTATATCGTTTGGAGAGGAACGAAGATCTACAACTTTTATGTTGGGAGTTTTCTCTAATTCTGGCTGCATAAAACATTTAAAATTTTTCCAAGTTTCAGTTCTTATTATCGCGATACCTCACCATTTCATTAAGAACCTGGTCAATCAGCTTATAACCCCATGCATTTCCTGTCAAGCTTTGATTGGACCAAAATTCACTTTTTCTTCACCCTAAAAATAGCTTGTATAGTAAGCTAAGAGGCTATTTTTCATTTTCCATTATACCATGAAGATCATTTCTTCAAAGGTTCCATTTGCAATCTCACTAAGGAAAGCTCTATTATTTTCCCTTAGCATTCACCATCACCATCTTCTTCACCACATTGTCTCCATCACTTTAAACCCAAAACAACATCATTCCCCTCTCTCGTGCAAGCTGGACCCGTGATTGGAGGGAGCTAAGGCTGAATGAATTTTACTCTTCTCTTTACTGTGAAGCCACCAAGAGGTAAAGGGGTGTATTCTCTCATTTTTACTCTTTGATTTCACATGCAATGGGTGTGTTAGAGTCACCCTAGGGCTCTCACCCTGGCGCTGTTCCAAAAACAACATTTTCTAAGGATTTCATGGCTAAAAATTTGCTTGAATAATTTCCTGTTCTGGAACCCCCTTGGCCGAATGTATGACATGCATTTCTTTTGGTCTTGCACTAAATATTAAGCCTTAGAAATAGAGTTTTTAAGTGGTATTGGTGTGGACTATCGTGCTGGTTGAATGGTGTTTTTTTTATGGTACAATGCATGTTGATGTTTTCATGAAAAACTTGACCTTTGAAAGCTTTTTAGAACCATGGTTGTGTGCATGATTTGTCTTTCCCTTAATTATGGTTTTTAGAATGAGAAATTAAATTTTGAAAGATGGATTAAGGGGTTGTTGAGTTGGCCGAATGGTACTCCCTAAAATAAATAGCTTGCATGTTGTTATTCCTTGTTAAAGCTTTGATTTTTAGGAGTCTCTTAAGGCTATGGTTGTGGACATGCTTGTCTTGCTCTTGATTTCAATTTTTCAGCATCAAATAAAATTTTGAAGTGATGCATGTGATTACAAGTTGTTGTTTTGTGAAGTCCTAAGCTTAGTAAATTGTTTTACATTATGTTAAAAAGTTAAGCTTTATGGTGCCAACTAAAAGTATGCATGATTTTCTATATTTTTAGCTCATGACTAACGTGTGGTGATTACTGTTGGGCATGATTTATGTTTGGAACTCGATGATAAAAATTTTGTGTTGGGCATTCTTTGAAAATAATTAAAAAGGAGTCCCGAGTGTAGGCACGAACGTTAGTCGGAGATGGATAAAAATATATTACAAGGGCGAAAAATGAAATTTGGGCAAACTGTTTTGGATGGAAATTATATGTTGTTTGACATGAATTTTATGAGTACTGACACTTCCCAAATGGATGAAATTGATTGGAAGCGACCTTACGCAATACTTGTCCTTA
This sequence comes from Clitoria ternatea, assembly GCA_037962975.1. Classification (NCBI taxonomy): domain Eukaryota; kingdom Viridiplantae; phylum Streptophyta; class Magnoliopsida; order Fabales; family Fabaceae; genus Clitoria; species Clitoria ternatea. The sequence continues at coordinate 97,950,702 of CM075674.1, read as the reverse complement.
AACGCGAAATTACAAGAGATAAAACGATAAAAATTTGGTGAATTGAGCAAATTCGTGCAAAACTATTTTCTGGGCAGAATGGAAGCTTTATTTTATTTTATTTTATTAATTAAATACTTCAAAAGTTAAATACTTTTGCCTTTAGAATTTCTCGATTCGGAATTTTCTAGAAGAAATACGACAAAAATGAAGTTTTTTGACAAACTGAAAAGAAATAGAAAACTTGATATGATTTTCTTGGTTTCCTTGAATAAAAGAAAGTCATCTCTTTTAATAAAATTAAGAAAAATCCTTTTTATATTATAATTAAGTATTTTAAATATATTTTTTGAGAATTTAAGGCCAAAAGGTTAAGGCTGCATTTAGTTACAGAAATTTGGAAAAAAAAATTCGCTTGTCTTCCAAAATTTTCATTTCCTAGAATAGCTAGAAAAATTTTGAAAACTCATTTAGATAATGTGACAGTTTTTCAATTTGGAAAACTAGAAAACTAAAAAGGTTGTGTGCTCAGTTTTCCAAATTTTTTTCAAATATTCTTTAATTCAAATTAATTGAGATATGTCTTATATATATATATATATATATTATTTATGACAATATTGTATAGTATATGCATCACATAAAAATTGTGACAAAAATTTAAATATTAAAATGAGAGTAAATGAGTTTGTGTTTAAATATATTTCAAAATAGTAGCAGTAGAACTTTTCAAATTAGTAGCAGTTTGTTTCATATTCTCATTTAGTTACAGCAGTCTTTATCTTGTAATTCAGTTACCTTATCTTGTAATTCAATTACCTTATCTTGTAATTTAGTTACCGCATTTTCTATTTTTTTACTTATCTTAGAAAACCTTTTAAAAGAGTTTTCTGATTTTCTTAAAAAATAGAAAATCAATTTTCTATTTTTCTATCAAAAATTTTAAATAATTTGTAAATAAACAGTTTTTCTATTTTTTAATTTTCTAAGAATAATTTTTTATTTTTCTAAGAAAACTTATGAATTAAACGCAACATAAGTTTTATCTTACACTCGGGTAATATTATGAAATGGATACTAAATTAATTACTAAATTTTAGAATTTATGAAGTTTGGTTAATTAAGTGTCAAGAATGTGATTTTGAAGTATTGTATAGATTATTAAAAATAATTATTGATAATTTATAAATTTCTGGCCTTGGAAACCATAAATCGCTGATTAAATCAAAGCGTTCAAGGAGCGTTCGAGCTTTAAAATCTAGGATTCCAGGTAAGGGGCATTATATTTTAAATGCATAGGTTATGAACGGATAAGGGGATATAATTTAATTTATGAATTGGTTGATGATCCTTGTAATTGATTGTGATTGTGTGATTTATTGATTGTGCTTTATCCCTTGTTGGATGATTGTTTTTTATATGAATTGATGTCTTGGTACCATTCACATATGTTGTGATGATTACGGTGATTATTTGCATTAGATTGAAATGGTTGCCATGATATGTAATGGGTGATTTTGATAATGATTGAATTGATGATAAATTTGATAACAATTAATGATACTGATTGATGATGTGAATATAAGCTTGAGGTAGCTTAATGGTGATCGTGAACTGATTGAAATTATTGGTTGTTGTATGTTGTGCTTATTGATATGTTGAGTTGAGACCCTTGATGATGGTAACCAAGTGGTGGCCCCTGATGATGGTAATCAGGTGGTTCATGATATTGTGTTGCATAGCATTGCATATTTCAGACGCTCACAGCACTGTAGGGGGCTTGTTATGTTAGCCTAGATGGGAGGGCGACCCGATGGTAAGACACAAACCCTATGGTGGTTTCTTCAGATTCCACAGTCACCTTTGAGTTGGACTCAAGGCTGGCCCGCAACACCTGAGTTGAGGTATCGCTGTCACTGAGAGTGACTGGTGTTGCAATATGAATGAGCGATTCGGTACCGGTAAAAACTTGATATTGATATATGTTAAGAAAAATTTTATACTGTAGTGTAATTCCCATCATTCAAGTTGGATCCGCATGCATATGCATTTGCATATAAATATTGTGATTTAAATACTATGAGATAGCTCATGATGTATACGATGTAGTTAGTTATTTAAGGTAATGCAATTGTAATAAATGACAATGTGTGTGGTAATGCTTGCATTGAATCCGGTTCAATACCTGTCATTTAATATATACACACACACACACATGTTCACCCCTAAGTTATTGTTATTTTCAGTGAATGTGGGCTGATGTAATGTTTAGTAATTGCTCGGTTGAAAACGTTGTGGTTTTGGAGACCCACATGAATATTTATAGTGTAGCTTTTGATATGGTATCGCCTTGACTGGCTCTTTTGATACATATTATATATGTAACATTCTAGATAATTAATTTAAAAATCAGTGATTAGTTGAAAATTATAAATAATTATTTTAGATAAATTTTAGATTTTGGAAATTCATTATTAATTAATATAATTAAAATTTTAAATAATTAGATGCTATGAAATTAAATAAATTTATTTGATTGATTGATTATTAAAATTTAAATAAAGCTAAAATAAGTGTTGGTAAATTTAAAGTTACCAAAAAGGTTAAAAGGTAAGTTTTAATTTAGGTTATAAAAGAAAAAGGAAAAGAAAATGGTAAATTATCATAATGCCTTTAATGATATAAAGCAAAAACACCTTCCTTTCTTCTTCCTCGAGCATTTTCATGCGAATTCATCTTCTCCATTTCCCTCCATGGCCATGAGCTTCTAGGCTCCAATCAGTGTCCAATTTCACGTCGAAACTTCAAATTAACCATGTTTTTGGCATCGGGGAAGCAAGATATGTCTGTGGAAACCATTAATTCCAAGTTTTCTCCCTCTCCTTCTCTTTCTCTCTCTACCCGTGGATGCCTTCTGCATGTGGGGTTTTGGTTTTTACATTTTCTTGGCAAATTAGAGCTTGTAGGATGACCGTTACGCAATTATGAGTTAAATTCGTGTTTTCCCCTTCCATCCCTCTCCTTGGCCGAATATAACCATGCATGAGGTGGTGTCATTTCAAGTTTTTAAATCTAAATCGTGGTTTGAAATTGACTTCCATGGAAATGGGTATGGAAATGTATTAATAGGTTTGTGTTTCGGCGCTTGTAGGTGGTGAAACAAGCATTAGAGGATCGTTAAGTGAAGTGGATATCGGAAGTGGAAGTAGAAGCGGAGCAGCAAACAATTTGATTATGGGTCGTGATCGACATAAAGAACAACTCTTGGAAGCGTGTAAACGAGGTAAGGGAGTGTCCGGGTTATAATTAACTAGAATTGGTTATTACTTAATTAAGTGCAAGGAGTTAGTAGTGTAATTAATTAGAGGTTAGAGGTTTAAATGATGTTTATGTAATATGAGATGATACTAGGCGTAGAATAATTCATGATTGAAGAATTAATATATATATATATGTGTGTGTGTGTGTGTGTTGCGTAAAGGAAATAGTTTGATTGAAGAAGTATGAAAATGACAATTGTAGAATATATGAAATGGTATTAATTAGTTAATAGTGTCAGATAAATTAAATAATTATGAGCGAAAGGTTTAGCCTATGTAGTATATGTTATAAATCGGATTGTATGTCGAATAAATGGATAATCCATTAATTATACATGGATGGAAATGATGAAGCTGATGGTCCTAAAGCTTACAACTTAGTGAGAGCTAGTATGTGAGGTAGTGTTAATTAACGATTTTATGGCGTATGATAGTTAGTGTATGAGGTAAAATGTGAAGGTGATTGATGAATTATATTTATTGTTGTTTATGATGACAAAAAAATAATAAATGGACATGTTTTAGCGGTTATGTGACATCATAATTATGTTTATGAGTTATGTGGTGTAGCATGTGGTGTGTGGTAACTAAATTTTATAAATGGTGTTTGTAATTATGTATTGTGAGTAAGATAAAAAGGTGTAGAAGTTTATGATGGTTATATTTTATGCTATGGTATGGTGTGAATAATGAAATTGCAAGAATATGACTTGTGTTGATTACTAAACTGGTCTGGACCGGGGTCTAGGATCCGGTGTGGGACCAGCCACAAGAGTGCAGGTGTTTCAGGGTTTGTACACCGGTACAGTGGGTATCCAATGTTGTAGTCCGGCCTCTCAGTGGGAGAAACCGGTCTTGTTGTCCTGGAGATCCTTCACACCAACGTTCCGCGTTGAGAGAGGGCGAAAGGTGGTGCCACCTGCGAAGATTCTCCGACGCTCAAATTAGAAGAGTGTATGAACTCAATGAATACTCAAGCAATGCAATAGTAAAGAAGTGAGTTTGAACAACGTAACCTTGCATATGTTTTAGATTGCGCTATTTATAGTTGAACGTAGGAAACGAATCGTTGGGTGCAAGTGGGCCCGTTGGTTCTGATAGCGTGTGAAGTGTGTCAATCAAAGTGGCTCAGTACTCAGAATGTGTCAGGGGGTAGGTCAATTATCAGAGTATGATCCTGTGATAAGGATGGAGGATAATCACCTTTCCGCATATTTCGCTGACACATGTACTTACTCTCTGAGGTAATTGACATTGACACATTCCGCTATGCAGGGTATCTTCGCTGATAAGTTATAAGGAACTCTTATCTCACAGTGATCCTGAGGCAAACGGTTATATAGATGTGCAGTGAGAACGAGTGAAGTATCCGTTGTAGAGAGAGTGAATAGAACGTCTGATGAGATAAGAGCGGATGAAGGGATATCGGATATCCGGTGTGGCACTGTCTGAACTGTGACACCAGTTTCCCTCTTATGAAGTCATTCTGACGTCATAACTTTGGGGACCGGTATCCAGACCGGATCAATTACCATATGGCGTACGTGAAACTTTGAGGTGTTATATTTGGGGCATGGTCTGTGTGGACTCCCTGGTGGTAGAATGTGGGTTGGATCTGTGTACCCTGTTTAATTGAATTGAGGCTTTGTACCATTTATTAAAGAGAATGGAGAAATTGAAATGAGATTATGTGATTTTATAGTTAAGGACGACCAACGATATATGTCACCCCTTGCTTTTGGCTCCCATGGTCAAGAAAGACCCACTTGAGCTACCTAGTGGTCAAGCAGGATCCAGTGGTTGAGGTGAAGAGCCAAGTTGGGCTCGGTGGACCAAGTCGGGTTCACAGGGTGTCATGTAGGACCCTCGGCTGAAGGTCGATCCTTTTAGTATCTGGATACTAGGGTGTTAAGATAATTACTTGAGAGTTAGTTATGTTTTACATGTCTTAACCTTTGGTGATTTTGTATTGGTAATTCTGTAGTATTTGGTTTATTGGTTACTTAAATTATTGGATACTAGTAAGTAATAAAATGTTTGCTTTGGAGACAAATATGTTGTATGTATTTATGCTGATATCATGTATTTAAATTGAAATTTATGTATGACTCGATGAATGGAAACAAATTATGGTATATATTTGAATATATGTTATTTGAGCAGTTGGATGTGGATTTGTACTATTGATGATGATATAGCATGCTGAGTGATCATGCCTCGTGGTTTATTGAGTTGAGACAGAGAATCGTAATGTAAGAAAGTTTCATAGTAAGGGTAATATGGTATTTATTTCATTTCATTAATTTCTATATTAATTATGATTTCTAAACACCCACCCTTGTTTTTCTTTTTAGTAACCAAAGGCAGGAAAGTGGCGGATGCCCCATAGGGAAGTGCCAAGTGAAGCGAGAAATGCCAAGGAATGTAATTACAAGTTGTGGAGTCATAAGCTATAGTTGAGTCACTAATTACGATTGTCTTGATCGTATTTGGATTTATCATGCATATTTGCTTATGTGAAGGATGACTGTAAAACTAATTAATCGTGAAGTAGATAATAAATATATGTGTGTTATTTATATGGTATGTGTGGCGTGTTTGCTCCAAGTGGCATTAAGCCATTTGGATAATTACTTAATTAGGATACATATTGATGTCATCTGTGTAATTGTGATGTATTTCTGTGTGTTATGATGAAGTAGTATATGGCACTGAGCCATTAGTTGAATATGATGTGAAAACGTCTAGGTTCTGTGATTATGTGAATGATATGTGACATTGAGCCATTTTGATGATAGTGGGCAGGAAATGTATAGTTGCTTTATTGATGTAAATTGTATACAATTTGCTACTTGATAATGATGTATGTTATTAATCGATATCAATTGTGACATAATTTGAAGTGATTGATGAGTGGAAATGAGTTTGTGAATGTAATTGATAGGAAGCTAGTATTTAGAAATATTGAGAAATTGAGTTTTGTGGACTTAAGACATTAGAAAGTGACTTGGAAGTACTTTTATAGTTGTAATGGGAGTTTGAAGGGTGAAATCACGTGAAATGAGTTTGCATAAGGTGTAGAAATGGTTAATGGATTCAATTGGGTAGAAAATCAAGATTTGGTATGTTGGTTGGTTGAAGCTAGTGAAATTTAAAAAAATTGAACTAGTGAAATTGAGCTCCGTTGGGATTCGGGATCCCCAGAAGGTGTCATTAGACTCCTACAAATATATAGGACTTGGTTGTATTACCAAATTGCATAGGAAATTGCATTTGGTTGGAAATGTACAAATTAAGATTTTGCACATATCTCACTCATACGATGGAATTTTGGCGAACGAACTGCGCTAACAATTCCAGAATGGGGAAAACATGTGGCCTGTAAAATTTCATGGCAATTGGAGCTAAAATGGGCAATTTGGGTAGGCCAGAAGTTAACCAAAATACAAAATTCTACATAATTGTTGTTGTTCTGGTTGTAATCGATTACCATATTTTGGTAATCGATTACCACTTTCGTCAGTTTCCCTATTTTGGCTTTTATACATGTAGTCGATTACAGGAATCATGTAATTGATTACAACACTGTCAGAATGGACCAAAACTCAATTTTTATAAAAATAAAATGCTTTTAAGGGACATTTATGCTATAAATGCTTAATACTTGATAATTAGAGTTTTAAATACGGTTGTAATTGTGGGATCAAGATTGTTACATTTAAAAATGCAAAAAAAAAAATTAACAAATTTGATGGAACTAAAATTAAATATAAATTAGGGAGGACGTTAATATGTTTTGGTGTAGTGAGAATAAATGGTTGGTAAGAGGTTTAATAGTTGTTTTGCTCTTGAAAGCTTGTGCGTAAGAATTAGTAAATTAAAAGTATGTTATATTATCTAATTATTTATTTTGTCTAGGAGATTTCTTGAGAACCATATAATGATGCCTATATATGGTTGGGGTTTCCGAGCAACCTGATTGGTTTACTAAAATTGAAAAAAAATTCCTCATGTTTTTGTTAAAAGGACGTCACGTTAGTTTTTTAAATAGTAAATATAAACACAAGTATTAGATATAGATATTGAATATAAATATCAAATAACAAAGAACGAATATCAAACATAAATACTAATATTAAATAATAATTTGAAATATTAAATATAAATATGAAATATAAATAGTAAATATAGATAGTAAATATAAATATTAAATATAAATATAAATATTTAAGATAAATAGTAATGTAAAATGTTAATATTTAATGTAAATGTTAAATATTTACCCAATCAAATTTATCTAATACAAATATTCTGAATCAAATTTCACATTAACAAATTCAAACCCAAATCATACTTATCAAGACAAATTTTACTTGACTGAAATTTTTAAACCCTATTTTTCACCATTAAATGTGTTCAACTTTAAATCAAAAGTACAATAAATCACTGACCTTTAATCTTAAATTGATGCATTCATCGGTTTCATCACCAACCCACTTTCAGGAATATCATTTTAAATGATAAAGTGAAACAAAATTACACCGGTTACAATTTTAACAAGTCTAAATGCACTAAATCCAAATCCAGTCAAACTCCACTCACTTTCTTACAAAGAAAACATTATATAGTTCCAGACCAGTACGTTAATAAATACTTAACATGTGTATGATCTTGTCATGTAGAGTGAAGTTTAAATTTTTATAATATTTTTACACAGATTTCCCAATATAAAAGATAATTTTTTAAAGTTTTCTCTACTTGTTATTTCAACAATTTAATATAAAATAATATTATTTATAATGATTGATTAAATAATTGATAATTAAAGGTTGATCTAATGTGTGCCCCATGACACATTTTAAACAATATAAAACTGAAAAGATTTTATTAAAAATTAAGCATAATGTTTTGCATTGATTTTAAAGTAAGTCTAAAACAATTTCCAATAAAACTTTCCAACTTTTGTATTATTTAAAATGTGTCTTGAAACACACATTAGAAAAATTATTTAGTCAAATATCAAATTTAACAAAAATGTTTAAGTTTTTTTTATAATTACCCATAATAAAAGTTATTATTAAAATATAACATTATACACCTACCAGAAAAAATAAAATTTCTATCAGTTTTTCTTCTTTAAAATAAGTATAGTTTTACTTTTTTAGAAAAATAACAGAGAGGAAGAAAGAAGAGAAAAAGAAACTTACATGTTTTGCTTTTAAAAAAATAAAGGTTTTATTTTATAAAAATAAAATAAAGACTAGTTTTAACAATAATTAAAACATGTCATTTTATTTCATTGTATATTTATGAATTACTGCAACAACTACTTTTATCAAATAATATAATCAGCTAGCTCGTCAACTTCCAACTTTTAGCTTTTAGTTTTCCAGCTTTCAGCTAGTTTTACCAAACATAGTTTAGAAAATCTATTTTGGGTGAAAAAAATGATATGGTCATTGCTTCTACTAAAGGTAGTTTAACTTGATTTGATTTTTTAAATATTAAATGTAAACATAAATATTAGATATAAATATTAAATTTGAATTTCAAATATGAAACCTCAAATATCAAACCCTAAATAATAATTTTAAATATTGAATATAAATATTAAATAAAAATATAGATAGTAAATATAAATATTAATTATAAATGCTAAATATAAATATAAATAATAATGTGAAGTACTACTATCAAGTATAAATATTAACTATTTACCCAATCAAATTTACCTAACACGAATACTTTTCAATCAAATTTTACGTTAACAAATTTAAACACAAATTATACTTATCAAGATAAATTTTTCTTGATCAACAATTTTCAAACCATATTTTCTGCCATTAAATGTGTTTAACTTTTAACTAAAAGTATAATAAATCATTGATTTGTAATCTTAAGTTGACGTATTCATCGATTTCATCACCAATATACTTTCAAGAATATCGTTTTAAACGATAAAAGTAGAACAAAATTACATTGGTTACCGATTTAATAAGTCTAAATACACTAAATCCAAATCCAGTCAAACTCCACTCACTTTCTTACAAAGAAAATGCTATACAATTTTGGATCAGTATGTCAATTGGTGGTCCAGTAAATAATTACATAGCATGTGTATAATTTTGTCAAGGTAGAGTGAAGTTTAAATTTTTCAAATATTTTTTACATAGATTTCCCAATATAAAAGATAATTTTTTAAAGTTTTCTATACTTGTTTTATCAATAATTTAATATAAAACAATATCATTTATAATGATTGATTTAATGACTAGTAAAAATAATTTTTTATTGATTATTATATATATATATATATATATATATTTACTTAAGTTGTTAAAATACCTATATAAAAATTTACATAGATTTAAAAGATAATTTTTTTAAAGTTTTCTATACTTGTTGTTATCAATAGTTTAATATAAAATAATATTATTTATAATGATTGATTGAATAACCAAAAAAATAATTTTTTGATTATTATATATATTTTTACTTAAGTTGTTAAAACACCTATATAAAAGTTTACATAGATTTTCCCAGTATAAAAGATAATTTTTTAAAGTTTTTTATACTTTTTTAATCAATAATTTAATATAAAATAATATTATTATAATGATTGATTGAGTAACTAGTAAAAACTAATTTTTTATTGATTATTATATATATATATATTTACTTAAGTTGTTAAAATACCTATATAAAAATTTACATAGATTTAAATTTTTTCAAGTTTTCTTTTATCAATAATTTAATATAAAATAGTATTATTTATAATGATTCATTAAATAACCAACAAAAAATAATTTTTTATTGATTATTATATATATATATATATATTACTTAAGTTGTTAAAATACCTATAAAAAAATTTACATAGATTTCCTAGTATAAAAGAATTTTTTAATGTTTTCTATACTTGTTTTTATCAATAATTTAATATTATTTATAATGATTGATTGAATAAGTAGAAAAAAATAATTTTTTATTGATTATTATATATATATTTTTTACTTAAGTGATTAAAATGCTTATATAAAACTTTACATAGATTTCCCAATATAAAAGATAATTTTGTAAAGTTTTCTATACTTGTTTTATCAATAATTTAATATAAAATAATATCATTTTTAATGATTATTATATATACATATTTACTTAAGTTGTTAAACTATCTATATAAAAATTAAAAAAAATATAGTCGGCAGCATGAATCTTTGTAAAATTTAACACACATTATTAACAAGGAGTTAGAAGATGATGTAATAATTTCATGTCTTAGGAGTCACAAATCCAAGAATGGATACAAAAATTGGATTTATGAGTCACACAAAATCCAATCCGTTAAATCCTACAGTCACGCCACCCATTCACTCCCTCCCCGTTCCCATTTATCATCCATCACAGCCCTGGGTCCACACTCTCCTTCCCGCTTCACATTCTGTTACCATGCTCTCGCACGCACAAAATTACTGCCATAAGAAGACAAAGCGAGTAAATTGTGTTGACGTTCGCAATAGCGCGTGTTACACGCGCTCCATGACAAACTGTGATAGTTGGCGGACATCACGAACCCCCAGTGGACCCCACAACGTCTCTCTCTTATGCTCTATATTACAGTATTATTATTTCCTCACAGTTAAGATAGAAAACAAAAAACTCACACAGAGAAAAATGTGGTTCAAGAAGCAGAAGCCATTAACATTACACCCCTGAAGAGGTTTTGGTTAGATTCAAAGCAAAAGAGTGAGAAAACACACACACACACAAAATATTAAGAGAGAGGAAAACCATTGACTTTCTGATTACCCTATAGTCATTGTAAGTCAGCTCTATTATTTTTTTTTTCTATTGTTACTGAATCAATGTATATTATAAATATTTTTTTCTGTCCCTTTCTCTTCCATGGATCCGAGAGAGAGTGTGTGTGTGGGGAAGAATCTTAAAACAACAACGTAATATATTATGGTTTTTTAAAAAAAGGTGAGATTTTTTAACCTTTTAAAATTAATGTGTTTTGCTGTCAAATTCATCAACCACGAATTTAATATTTAATTTAGGAGGGAGAAATTTTTTTTTGATAAATTTGTTGGGTGTGGAACCCATTAGCCCTGTTTGTTTTTTTTGGCACTTTTACTTTGCACACTGTCAAATTAAAAGGTATCGTTTTCTCCGTACCTTGGTTGGTTTGTATACCTATACCATCATCTAACTTTCTCTCTTCCTCAGTTTCTCACTTATATCAGTGTGGGGGTGGAGAGAGAGAAGGGTGAGGGAATGGCGGGGGTAGTGTCAAATGCTTCTTTTTGCTTAGATTTTGTGTGATGCTTTTGAAATTGACTATGAGATGCATGTGAGATAAGGTTCTGTCTGTGTTTGTTGTTGTCCTTTTTTTCTTTTCTCTTTATAAAAATAAATAAATAAATATATATGTATGCTGAGTATTCTTAATCTTTTGTTTTATATTATTTTTTTCCTCTGCACCGATTTTTGGCTACTTCTCCTTGGATTTTCTCCTACTTGGAGTCTTTTTCAAAATTCTCAATACTGACAAAGAATGGGTCAAGTGTGAAATATAGGAAAAGGAAGTGGTTTCTTTTTCTCCGTCCTATTATGTGTCACTGTTTTGTTGTTGTGGTTGTTTTTTCTTCTGTTGGGTTTGCAGCATGAGATGCAGGTGTGAACCTTGGATCAGAATGGGAAGGGATTTTCTTGTCCTGTTGTTCCTCTTCCCATCTGTTTCTGGAATAGCCTTTTAGCTTTGGGCCCTGTGTTGGGGTGTCGACAAGGAGAACACTTTTTAGTTCTGTTTACTTTTTTTCATTCTATTATAAAAATTTAATCTTGTCAGTTTCCTTAGCTTAATCTGGTTTAAAGGTCAAAAAGGAATCAAGAAACTGAAAAGTTCCTTGGCACAAGTGACACTGACAATTTCCGGAAATAAAATATTTATAAAAGAATCTCAAGAACATAGGAGTCAGCATGGAATCAATTGAGCGTATTCCGAACACAGAAATTTTTGTGAGGTAGGAGAGAAAAGGGTCAATCCATTCCTTTTTAAAAACCTTTTTGTGGGGTTTGAGAATTGAGAGTGGGAAAGCCGTGCACTGCAAGAGCTTGTGGCTAATATTTATTTCACAACCCATTTCCAGTTCAATGCAAAATTCATCTTCCTTCTCCTTCTCAACTGTATGTTCCACATCCTGTTTTTGGTTCTGGTCTCCATCTCTGACCTCAGCATCTTATTTTATTATTGTTCTCTTTTGTGTTTACATTGAATTTGATTTGTGCTTTATGTTATTCATCCTTGTTGTTCCTGCTGATGTGACTATTTTGCAGCAAAGAAAAATGGATGGACATGGTGAGATGGGTCTCATTGGGGAAAATTTTGACACTGGCTTGATGGGGAGGATGCGGGATGACGAGTATGAAAGCCGTTCTGGAAGTGATAACTTTGAAGGAGTATCCGGTGATGATCAGGATGCTGGTGATGACCAGCCAAAGAGGAAGAAGAGATACCATAGACACACTCCTCACCAAATTCAAGAGCTTGAAACGTAATTTTTGCAACTTCTTTTTGTGTTGATCGATTTGTCTTTTTGTGTTTGAGCTATAATGATGGTTTGTGTTCTGGTTTTGTAGTTTCTTCAAGGAGTGTCCTCATCCTGATGAGAAACAAAGGTTGGATCTTAGTAAGAGACTTGGCTTGGAGAATAAGCAAGTCAAGTTCTGGTTTCAGAACCGAAGGACCCAAATGAAGGTGAATTTGAATACAAAAAATAATAGTATTGTTATTGCACTCGAATGTAGTTATTAGTGTAGTGCTTGCTTGGTTACTAGTTTGACCTCAATTGTGGTGGGCCAAAACCAAGTTTTTGAATTGTTAAGCAAATGTAGTTAGAAGATATTTTGAACATCATGTATAACCAATACTGATCATATTCAATGGTGTCATTGGTCACACTTTATTTCCATAACTGAATTACTAAGTCTATTGGTGCAATTAATTTTGATATGTAATAATCGAATTGCTTTTTTCTTGAATCAGACCCAGCTAGAGCGCCATGAGAACATAATGCTGAGGCAGGAAAATGAGAAGCTCAGAGCTGAGAATAGTTTGATGAAAGATGCCATGTCAAATCCAGTGTGCAACAACTGTGGTGGGCCAGCTATTCCTGGGCAAATTTCATTTGAGGAGCACCAGATTAGAATTGAGAATGCTCGACTAAAGGATGAGTTGAACCGTATATGTGCCTTAGCAAACAAGTTCCTTGGAAAGCCTATTTCATCATTGACCGGTCCCATGGCTCTTCCAACCTCAAATTCTGGTCTAGAACTTGGTATTGGGAGGAATGGGATTGGTGGTTCAAGCACTCTTGGTAACCCCTTGCCAATGGGGCTTGATTTGGGAGATGGAGTGTTGGGCACTCAACCTTCAATGCCTGGGATTAGACCAGCAATGGGGTTAATGGGAGGTGAAATTCAGCATGATAGGTCTGTGCTTATAGATCTTGCATTGGCTGCTATGGAGGAATTACTCAAGATGGTTCAAACAGATACCCCTCTTTGGATTAAGAGTTTGGATGGTGAGAAGGAAATACTGAACCAAGAGGAATACGAAAGGTTGATTACCCCTTGCATTGGGCCAAAGCCAGATGATTTTGTTGCTGAAGCCACCAGAGAAACCGGGACAGTAATCATTAACAGTTTAGCCCTTGTGGAAACTATGATGGATGCGGTATGATTATGAACATCAACTTAATTCTTAGGCTTTATTGAAGCTTAAATGATTTTAATGTTGTTTAAATATAAGCCAACTTTTTATTTTTTTAGAGTGATGAAGCTACTCCTTTTTAGTTTTGGCTTTTTAATTGGCATTTATGTTGATTTGGACTACATTCTATTCCATATTTATTTTATAGAATATGATAAACTTTGTCACAGGGTGGGTTGAAAGCAAACTTACTAGAATTGATGCAGGTTTGTTTAATAATTTGTTTTAATTGTGACTATTTCTTTGAATAGAATCGCTGGGCAGAGATGTTTCCATCCATGATTGCCTGTGCTGTGAACTTTGAAGTCATATCAAATGGCATGGGCGGAACAAGAAATGGCGCCCTACATGTGGTGTGTTTAATTTCTTTGATGTATATTAATTTGATTCACTTTTCTTTAGTACTGGTTTTGGCTGGAACTGATTAGGATTATGCATTTTAGATGCATGCTGAGGTTCAGTTGCTTTCTCCACTGGTCCCGATTCGACCACTGAAATTCATCCGGTTCTGTAAGCAGCATGCAGAAGGTATATGGGCTGTGGTTGATGTTTCCATTGAGACTGTCCTTGAGACTGTTCATGGACACCCAATCATGAGATGTAGGAGACTTCCTTCTGGCTGTATTGTGCAGGATATGCCCAATGGTTACTCCAAGGTAAGTGCTCACCTAAGTTCTTTTCTTTTCTTTCAGTCTTTGCATGTTACCGCTTCTTGCTTTCTATAGTGTTCAGATGTTTTCTTTTCCTTTTCTTTTATTGAGGGTATCTTTTTACTTATATAATGAATGGGTTACCCTTGACTTCCTAGTCAAGTGAACTTAGTTTTTTGACTACTACAAATAAATTAAGGTTAAAATTTGCATGAGAAATCAGTGGTCAATTGTTTTTAACTTGAGGAGATGCTTAATTTCCTAGTTAAATTGTATTTTAATCTTCTACTTCGAGTAAGGTTGCTTGTTGTTTGTATTTAATTTGTCCAGTGGCTCATTGCTACTCCTAGAGAATAGTAAATCAAGGCTTATATTGTTAGGCAAGAGTTTGAAACTTTGTTTCTGTTTCGCATCTTTTTAGTATATAAAACTGCGTGAAAATTTTAAATCTTGGACTCTTCAATCTTTGTTGTATAAACAATACACTTGAGGCTTCTATTCCTATCTCCTTTTTCAATATAAAAAATGCACCAATTTTTTTACTGCATACGAGACCGTAATGACCTGGATCCAGTCGTTTGTCCTATAAAATAATAGTGACAGGTGATGTGTTAATCCGTGCCCTTCCATATAATGTTTTAAAAAATTCCATATCTGCTACTGTGTTGGGATTCACCTCTATCTTGTTGACATATCGGCTTCCAATTTTGACATTTAACATAATCTTCTACTTCTAATTTGGGCTATTAATTTATAATTAACCTAGGGTTTTATGTCAACCATTTTTTATATAGTTAAGTCTAGACTGTGTTACGTCATTCAATAATTACTTTTCCATTCCATCTATAGCCACCTCAAATTTTGGTCCCTTCTTTAACTTTTACATAATCCTGGTAAATTTTTTAAAAGAAAATGTTAATCAATACTTTTTTATAACCAGTATTCTAAGTTAAAGAATTAAAAGTGAATTCTTTTTATTGAAAATTATGTTTAATATTTACACTCTTTATTTTATACCAGTGTTGTCATAATTTTTAATAGAAACTTTCAAAGTTTTAATCTTTTAAAAAGGCACTAGTTAACTGATTTTTTTTTATATTATATTATTGCATTAAGTATTTGTTTTTTGGATTTTGACAAAGTAAGTTACACTATTTGTAGGTTACTTGGCTTGAGCATTGGGAGTATAATGAGAATGATGCCCACCGACTTTTTCATCCATTGCTTAGTTGTGGTGATGGATTCGGTGCGCATAGGTGGATTGCCACCCTCCAAAGACAGTGTGAATGCTTGGCTATTCTCATGTCCTCTTCCATCGCAAGTGATGATCACACAGGTAAGTGCATGTTTGGTTTCACGTAAAAATCCGGCATAAACACAATCCATTCATAGATCATGTTTGATTTCACATTTACTAATTATAAACATAGATTCATTTCAATACAATTAAATGTAACTTCCGTGTCTTAAATTCATGTTTAGCTATATATGTATGTATATACATGCCACATTAATTGTTGATTTTAATCTTTTATCCTTTGGAATACCGGTCGGGAAGTGGAAACCGTGATTTAATTGTTGCGTGTTTATCTTGACGGACAATTGTTAATGTTGTTTAGTTACCTTAATTTGCATCACATGTGAGTATATGGATTGTGGGATTTTGTTGTTGTAGCATTGAGCCAAGCCGGTAGGAGAAGCATGTTGAAGCTGGCACAGCGCATGACTAGTAACTTCTGTTCGGGGGTTTGTTCTTCATCAGCTCGGAAGTGGGACAACCTTCAATTGAAAACTCTTAGTGATGAAATGAGAGTGATGACAAGGAAAAATGTGGATGACCCTGGTGAGCCTCCAGGTATTGTGCTGAGTGCTGCAACTTGTGTTTGGATGCCAGTTTCACGCCAAAGGCTCTTTGACTTTCTGCGTGATGAACGCCTCAGAAGTGAGTGGGACATTTTGTCCAACGGTGGTCCCATGCAGGAGATGGTTCATATCGCCAAAGGACAAGGACATGGAAATTGCGTTTCTCTCCTCCGCGCTAATGTAAGTCGTACTAGGAATCTTAAAACTATAAAACAATACTTCTTACGTCACTGTTGTATTATCGTCACGATATCAGAACTTTTCATTGTGTTGTGTGGGATGATTTCAGGCTGTGAATGCAAACGACAGCAGCATGCTGATTCTGCAGGAGACATGGATGGACGCGTCGTGCTGTGTGGTGGTGTATGCACCGGTGGACGTGCAATCCCTGAACGTGGTGATGAGCGGTGGAGATTCTGCATACGTTGCACTCTTGCCTTCAGGCTTCGCCATTCTCCCAGATGGTCACATCAACAACAACGGTTGCAACGGGTCATTGCAAAAGGGTGTGGCCAATGATGAGAGTGGTGGCTGTTTACTCACCGTTGGGTTCCAAATTCTGGTGAATAGCCTCCCATCGGCTAAACTCACAGTGGAATCGGTTGAGACTGTGAATAACCTCATCTCGTGCACCATTCAGAAGATCAAAGCTTCTCTGAGAGTTGCATAATGCAGCGCAATTTATGATAATACTAAGAATAATACTTGTTAGTTAATTACCTTGTTTCATGCACTTACTGGATTATTTGAGTTGGGGATAGGGTAATTAGCTAATGTATAGGATATTGTTATAGAGTAGTGAAAGAGTGTGAGGAGATAGAAAAGGGTCGCGTAAGGAAGGTTTCGAGTCAAGAACGAACCGCCATGGAGAAACGACTTTTGTTGTCATGGTGGTTCGGGTATTGACTCCTTCACCTGCGAGTTGCTCTCAACTCTCTCTTGTTTCTCTCCAAAAACAAATCTGCGTGTTACTTTGCCATCCTATACAATTGCTATTTCAAACTGTTGAACCAATTTGCTTCTTTAAATTTATTCCTTTTATTGGGTGAGGTTTTTTATTATATTAAATTTATTGATAGATTTGCTTTTATCACTTATTTTCTTACAGCTAAAAAAACTTAACTGGATGAGTGCCTTTTATTAGCAGCTAAATATTGAGGCTTTATTTGGTTGTATATGTTAAGATAGTGCGAATAAGTGAACCCGTGTTCAAATCTTTTTAAGTGTAAACGAATTGAATTCTCAAATTTGCAATCATGCGGATATTGTGTCAAATCAAAACAAAAAGGTAGTTTCAAATTAAGGAGTATTATTTATTTTTAAAATAAAGACCGATTTTTATTTGCTAAAAAAATACAGAAATTAATTTATCCAAAAAATTACATATATACTTTTTGGTAATCAGAAGATTCATTTGCAACTTACTAATCCAATATACTACCTCCGCTTCCAAATGCAAATGTACCTAATTTTACACATTAAAAATAGTGGTTGAAGGTAGTTATTTGCATTAATGTTACCACATATTTGATTTAATTTTCTAAAATACCCTTACTATTATTTAATATATAAAGAATTAGTGGCATTGGAAATATATATAATGAGGACATATTTGGTAAATAAGACACTGAGAAAGTCTAATTTTGCTTATATTAAAGGACTAAAAAATTTTACTAAAATTTGCTTATATTTAAAATCGGAGGTAGAAGTAATTAACAAGAATCCTTACTGATTTGGGCCAAGTATTAGAATAAGGGGGGTGTCTCCTTACACCAGGTTTTCTAATCCCTGCACCACCCCTTTTCTACTTTTTTTTATTGGAAAAGGACACATATACCCTTGGTTGAAAAATAACAAAGCCAGATTATATCATCAGGAGGAACCTGCAAATTTGTTCTTCCTTTTTCGGGCTTATGGTGGTTTCACATTAACCGTTCGTTGTATCACCTTGCCTCATCTCCACCTTGCATCACCTCAGATTGATTTTCTCTATTTATTGTGTAATGTAACTACAGGAACAAGTAGTTCTCCGTGTTGGTTGAATGTATCAGTAGCAATAGTAATAGTAATTAGAACATTGGTGTTTTTGTAGGCGTGGTGGTTTCACTTGCTATTTTGAAAGTAGTGATTACGAGTTAGTATAATTTAAGTTCTACGGGTATAGGTTCATGTTCAAACCATTAGGATTTAATGTTCAAAACATTTTTATGTTTCCCGAAATAGAAATTTTTCCGATTCATGAACTTATCACATCACACCCTTATGATTTTGATTTACATAATAGCAAAATGCCCCCAACATGTTTGATCAAATCTAGACTTCAAAGCTGGAATATCTTTACCGTAATATGTCCTTCAATTCTACTTTGGCATGTTGAATTTGTTTACTCTTCTATTAACCCTTAAAATTCCTATAACTATACTATTTACGTCCCAGCTACCCATTTCTTCTAGAATTTTATATGAAAATGGTTGTGTTAAATATACATTAAAATTGAGTAATCTATTAGAAATTTATTGTCACTAGGCATGTATATGATAATGCTAAGTAGATTAATAATCATAAGTGCATAATAGTTAAAAATATGAGATGAATTTATAAGTTAGACAATTTTGGTCTTTTTTAATACATAATTGTAACTAGCTTACATTAATTATATGATAATGCTAACTTGTAGCAATAACATACTCCATGTTGGGTATGGTCATCCATTTATCCATAGACGTACTCCCAATATGGTCTACATAAAGAGAGTTAAATAGGTCATCACATCTCTCAACCCTGCCAAACAAATTTCTCATAATTTTCTTGCCATTGTCGCATTTCACGAAGCAAGTCTTGACATATCTGAGCCAACTCTCTTAAACCTTTCTTAATAGTGCTGCTATTGCACGACACCCACAATGCCCATTAGCTTGCACATCTATAATATTATCAATTAAACTATTTATTTCAATAAGGAACTAGTCAACATAAGGTAGTAGTTTAATACATTTGACCTTTTTACATGATAATTGAGTTAAAGCATCATTGGATTTACTATCATGGATTGAGTCAACATACTCAAAATAAGAGGAATCTTATTTCGTAGATCTATCCTCTTTGACTGTGGTTCTCTCACCGACCCTTTCGTCCTTACTTTCCTAACTAGAGCTAACATGGATGTTGTTTTTGGAGAGGCTATCTCATGCAATTTAAATTTTAAAGTAATCTTTCCATTTCTATATACTAGGTTAAAACGTCTATATATTTCATCAATCTTATGTTTGATAGAGATGACTTAATGGGCCATAGTTCTTCAAAATTTAGATAAGTCCAGTGCTTATGAATTGATTCCAATGGTATACAAGAACCATACAAATTATATCTAGCTAACTCACAAGCACAAGGCAAACCATGTGTGGATGTAATCATGCCACAAAGAAACTTATCAACTCCAACAAAATTCACTCCAAAGTACTCATTAATAGTACGAACAAGTGAACTTTTAGACACAAAGTCATGCAACCTACCATAAACAAGAGTGTTGAACCTTTGTTTAATCGCCATTATGCTTTTCTAGAAAGATGACTTAATTTTAATGTGTTGTAGTATAATCATGTTATTGACTGCATCCCAAAGTATGCAAAAACCTTCTATACTATCTTGCAATAACCTATTTAATCTTGCATAAGCACCTTCAACCCTGTTACATAAGAAACAAACATATCATTAGAAAATAAATTTAAAGTATGATACTCATAAACCTATTAATATTAACATACCTATTTGTCGTTCCAAGATGTATAACTTTCTCTATCCAAGTTTAAACAATTTTTCCTTATTTTTAAACAACTAAGTTGTTTTCGCATAGGAAACTTTTTACAAGCATCTTCAAATTGGGACAAATGTGTCAAATATGCATGTTCACTAGGAGAGTAAACAACTTTTTCCCAAGCTTTAATCAAAAGGTCCCATTCTTCATTAGGATCCACCTTTGTTTTGCACTTAATATGCAATTGACACTATATTTTTTGAACTAGGAAACACACTTTTAGTTGCATTTTGTAGGGAAGCATCATTGTCTATGATAATGACCTCATGCATAAATTCACTAGTTACCATAAACTCCTTTAATTTTTGCAATACCTAGATAAAATTAATTTTCTGCTCAACTTCTACGACGACAAATGCCATAGAAAAAGTCATATATGTTGAAGTGACACTAACAACCTCGAGTAATAGAATACTATACTTATTGGTTTGGTAGGTACTGTTAATCACCAATACATGAGGAAATAAATTCAAGAAATTAATTACATATGGATGTATCTAAAATATGTCCCTGACAACATCAAACCCATCTACCATTCTACGAAAGTGGATATATGTGTCACACTCCATTAACTTCATCAACTGTTGTAACTCTGTTTTGGGTCCCCTTTAAGATGCATGATATCTATGTCTTGCATTATAAATCTATTTAATGGTGGTGACATTTTTCTCACTTTGATCCTTCAACATTAACAATGTTCCTTTAGGCTTTACCATATGTTTTTGTCATATCTGCAAGCAAAGATCTTTCATCCTTAGTAAGTCAACCAGTAAATGTTTGGCCTTCTAATGTTTCAGCACTTTCATGGTTATGGTACCCATAAATGACCATCAATTTCCACCCTTAATCATTTACCAACCTTTCTCTCAATCTAAAAGGACACTTACATTTGAGAGTTCTTTTTAGTTTACTTACAAACTCATTCTTGTAACGATGATACTTTCCACCCCTTTCACACCCTAAGGTCAACAAAGTCTTTCGATCTTTGCCTTCTATATCTGAATGTGTAATAACTATAACAAACCCATGATCTCCTTTAACCTTTCTACTTCATGTCAACATATCTTCTCATGTTGGGAATATCTACAAATAAAAAACAATCAATAGTTAGCCATTGTATATTTATGTATACTCAAATATAAAATTATTCAATACTTATATTTACCTTTTCTGTTGTGAATGTGTGAGTATAGTCTTCAAATCCATTAGAAACTTCATTGTGAACTTCCTTTTTATCCACCTACTCAAACATCGTTAATAGTATCATTGTTAGCTATAAATATAAACCTAGTTAACTTGATAAAATTGTATACATTTGTCAATATTTTGCTCCCTACCAATAAAACTTGAGTCTCATTATTTGACAAACTCTAAACAAAATGTACAAAGGAAACTATAATTAATAAACCCTAGAAATTGTAATATGGGAAAGAATGAAAATTAAAGTACAAACTCCATCGTAAATTATAATCGAGGAAATAACAAATTAAACTACATGCTTCACCAGAAATTATAATCTAATTGAGTCTACAAATTGTATTATGTTTTCTTCCCGTAATTGTAATCCCTTTTGTTCCAGTATTTAGAGTCTAAGCACAAATATGGAAATGCCATATGATATGACAAAGAATATGCAACATTTCTACGTGATGCATAAAAATAAAGGAAATAGTGGGTATGTGAGAACTAGCAAAGATGAATGAAGCAACCGAGCAATCAGATTATTGTGTGAAATAAGCAAACAAGTCAATGGTGAATGACCAAAGGAAAAGAAGTTAAGCACAATCAAATTTTACTTAGAAATTATGATCTGTTAACACTTATTTCTATGCAAGCATATAGATGTCACTTCATCAAGGAGAAATAAAGGATGGATGGTGCATGGAGAAGTTTCGTTGGTGTAGGGAGAAATTCCCCTTTATAAAACCATCATCAAAATGTAAAAAATTTAATTATTGTCCATTTCTTCTGGTTCTTTTAGCTAAAGAAAAATGCTTCTAACATGTAACAACAATCTTTTAGGATTAAATATCTTTTGGTTTCTATGTTTTGACTAATTTTTTATTTTGGTCTCTAAATTTTTTTATTGATTTTAATCTTTATGTTATTTAAAATATTAAAATTGGTCTCTAATATGTTAAAGTTGGTCCTAAAAAATAACATGTTAAGATAATTATGAATGGAAATGTTACTTGATCTCCCTCTTGTTCAATTTTTCTAACTTATTCCATTCTTTAACTTCTCAGAACATTATCTTTTTTCTTCGTCGATGCTTTTAGGGACCAATTTAAACATAATGAATAACATAAAGATTGAAATCAATACAAATAAATAAAAGACCAAAATAATGATTAACACACATGTGCTAGAAACATATTTAACGTAATCTTATATTATTATTTGATTACACTTCTCCATGATCACTAATCATTTTTCCTTAAGCAACTCAAAATTTCTCTCACTTTGTTAAATAAATAATACAATCACTTCCCCTGGATCGAAAGGGGGCCCTACGAGACTCCCATCTTCCACTATTTTTGGAAAATATTTCTTGGATATTTTGTTTCTCCATGATTTTAACTGATAATAATTTTTATCTCTTTGTAAATAGACCTAAGTCAAGACCCATTTCTACTTTACCATTGTATAAATATAGTCTCAGGGCCCCTCCAATTCAAGTGACATTTTGAACAATAATCCCTATTTCTCTTACAGGTAATTCTCTAGGGTTTTATTTGTGTCTTACGTACTTAAAGTGAACACTTTAGCACCCACTAAAACATTCCCACATCACACAAAGAAGGAATGACTCCAAAGAAGACGACAATGGTGACCACAACAACAATCCCAGCTGACGAGATGATGGAAACCATCAGGAGAATCAAAGAGGACAGCAAGATAGAGACAACCAACTAGAAGAAGTTTTGACTATTATCAAAATGTTGCAGCGCATGGTGGAGGAATTAAGGAAGAAGAATAAGGACATGAGAAATCATCGATTAGAGGAAATGAGGGCCACTAGTTACCGAACCACCAAACAAAAGGCAGACATATCCAAACCTCTAGTCTCCTATGCTACACACGCATTCATAAAAGAGATAATGACAGTCTCAACACTAGCATACTACAAACCTCTAACGATGAAAAAATACGATTGGAGAGGTGATCTGGAGGAACACCTCACTATGTTCATTACCAACCTGCTTATCTCAGAAGCATCTAATGCACTACTCTACAGAACATTCCCCACGACCTTCACCAAATCTTTTCTCTGTTGGTTTTCACACATTCCTCCGTGAAGTATGTCCTGTTTCACGGAACTGATAAAGAAGTTCCTGACCTAGTTTGCCTCTATTCGATCGGTGCAACAAACCTCACGTAGTTTGGTCAATCTAAAACAAGGCAGAGGAAAGACGCTTAAGCAGTTCATGGCTCGCTTTAAGAAGTAAGCCATTCAAATCCGAGATCTGAGCTCATAAGTGGCCCTCTATGCAATCCAGATTGAGTTACGCCCAGGAAAATTTTCCAACTCCTTAGCCAAGAAACCACCTCTTAACATGGATGATTTCAGGCAACGTGCAGCTCGGTATATAAACATGAAAGAACAAGAAGACAACTGGGTGGGAAACTCCGAGTAAGGGATCGCGAGGGCGGAGTCACGTAAGAAGAGCCTCAGACTGAAGAAAGAACACAAGCGGACAGCCTATCCTAACCTGACATGTTCACACCTCCAAACAGCAGACGAGACAAAATCATGCATGAAGTATATAGCATTGAGCTACTCAAACTTCCCCTCACCCAGGGAGCAGGTGAAGGGCTTAGATAGGACCAAGTTCCACGAGTTTCATAGAACATTTGGCCATGAAACAGAAGATTGTTGGTCGTTTAAAAACCAAATCGAGCACCTTATCCGGCAAGGATATCTGGAGAAATTTGTTGATCAAAGAGAAGCACCACAGGAATCTGGGAAAAAGAGAGGAATAGAATCTTCAAGGCAAGTGGAATTGTAGCCACGCGAAGCGTGAATGCTCTCCATACACTATTTTATAAGAACTGAAGCTATCACTTTTGGTAACTCAAACCTCCCCATGGGGGTTTCAAACAAAGATGAACCGATGGTGGAACAATGGAGATAGTAGAATGTATCGTGGGGAGAGCGCTAATGAATCAGAGAATCTTTGTAGATACCCTCCATTTGAAAGCCTATAAACAACTCTAACTACCCCCAGCTTAGCTTAGAAGATATGACGGAGCACTGCTCAGTTTCACAGGAGACTTAGTTCAAGTCATGGGCTATGTAGAGCTAAAGACGACCTTCGAGTCATGGACCCATTATTCAAATAAAAATAAATAAAAAAGAAAAACATAAATGGTAAAAGAAAAAGAAAAGAAAAGAAAATAATATAAAAACAAGAAAGAAAAGAAACATTTAGAGAAAAAAGAAAAAAATAAAAAAATAAAAAAGTAATAAAATAAAATAATAAAAACAAATAAAAATAAAAATAAGCAAAGAAATTTGTGTAAAATGTTGTTGTATAATTAAGTGGAATTATGGTAATAGTATAGAATGAGTGAATAAATTGTGATGTAAATGAGTTTGTGAGTGGGAGAGAGACAATAAAATTAAATATTTTTGTATTTTTCTAAATTTGATACTAAAGAGATATTTTTTTGAAATTTGATTTTGATGAAGAAATAAAGAAATGGTATTTAAATTTTTGAAAAAAAACTAAAATTAACCCAAACTATTTGTATTTTTTTAAAAAATTCTTTTCTTATTTTTGTATATTTTAATAGTAAAAAAATGTTGTCCGAACAAAAATCAGTATCAACAGTTAGCATATAATACATTTTAATGTTACTGAAGCTCCAAAATATTTTTACTAACATTGTATTTTTTTTGTTAGTTAAAGATTAATACCAACAAAGATTTTCCTAACAACATCAATAAAAAAATGAAACTTGTTAAGAAATCTTTTATTGGCATAACCTTTAACTAACAAAAAGTAATTAAGTATTATTATATTGAATTTATAGTAATAACCTAATGAATTATACTAATAAATAGTTCTGTTAGTATAAAGTTGAATTGTACTAATATTACATCAAATGCTAGTATAATACATTTTATTGTTAATAAAAACTCGAAATATCTTTATTAACATAATTTTTTAGTTAAAGGTTATACCAACAAAAAAAAATTTAACAACTTTTAAATTTTATGTTGGTAAATGACAATTATTTTAAGGTGGCTAATTAGGGCTGTTCAAGAGTCAAACCAATATGTGACTAACGACAAATCGAATTGATCCATATTATAAGGTGTGAAAAGTAGAAACTACATTAACTGCAATTGCATCTTTAGATTCCGTTTGGCCTGTAATTCTTATTTGCATAACTAAACCAAACCAAACTGAACTGAACTACATTTAATTACATTGTTTAAATTCCTATACTAACTAATATCTTTAAGTAACATTATATAATTTAATTAATAATCACATGTTATTTGTGTTATGAGTTGATTAAACTTAAGTAATTTAACTTAAGTATTGTTACAGACATTTTATAAAAATATAACATATAAATTATAAAATATATTACTAAAAAGTAGGAAAATATCCATTATATTTTTCTTTGTTTCCTATAACTTTTAGTATTCATTATATAATTTGTATTTATTACATTGAGTTTAAGTGTTTGATATTTAAAACGGAAGTTTAAAACCATCAAATCAAACCAATCTCAAATAGCAATGGTTTATTTTGGTTTGGTTTGATAGGTTTTTATATTGTACTTCAACTAAACAAAATCAAACCACACTTCTTTTTTTCTTATACTATACAATTTATTTTTTACTTTAAATTAAAATTAAACCAAACTACATTGTATCAACACCTATGGTGCAGTGTCTTTTAATTTTCTTGTATAAATTGATCGATCTTCCAAATTAGTTGACATATTTATTTCTATTTTTGCAAGTTGACAAATAAACTCACGCTCCTTCTGCCAGCCGAGACAATAAGTTTGGTTCAACTTCTACCTAAAGCTGTCTTAAGGTGAACTCACTTGTAGCAGACTCATTCATATATATATATATATATATACACTCTTGATTCTTGAATGATATGAGGAGTGTTCGGTGTATTATAAAATATGAAAGGCTGGAAAATGGTAAAGAATACGATGTTATATTCCCTTCAAAGTACTCGAATCCCTTGTCTTTTGCTACCTGCCCATTTTAATTCCTACCAAGCACCCCAACAGTGTCTGCGATGTACAACCTGATATATTATGCAGACATGCGGTTTCTGACATGGATGATCTCCCTCTTTAGATGACAAGCAGACAGAGTAGAAGTAACTACAATTAATGGTTGATGTTATAAATGTTTGAAGGGTTGGTGAATTAGCAACGCGTCTATGATCAACAAACTCATCAAATTCCCAAAAAGGTTGCTACAAGTATTACTACTCTGCACTTGAATATATACAACAAAAAAATCATATTCAAGGAACTAAAATATAAGAAAAAGTTAACTAATTTTACTTTATTTAATGCTGTGAAACTTAAAAATACCATTTTTAATACATATTTAATATTTAATAGGAAAAGAGTAACCCCTTAAAATTAAATGAAGTTTTTTCTAATTTGCTAGAGTTAGTTTTTTCTTCTCTTTCTTTTTTGTATTTAAGTCTGTAAGTAATACATAACATTGAGTCTACTTTAGATGAATCTAATTTATCTAAATTTTTGGTTTTCAAATTTTGTAAAACAATAACATAACAAGTAGTTAGCTTTAATTCTTTATTTTAGGGGAAGGGAAGATTGTGCATGCCAAAATAACATATGTTAGCTTGATAGCTAAAATTCAGTTTAAATATTCCTCATTAAGACTTTAAATGATTTTCTTCTCTCGAATTAACTTCTCAGAATGAGGTATGTTGGTTTGTTTCAAATATCTAATATCTCATTAGAACTCATCCAGTTTTGACCACTTACAAATGTCAAATCATGCGTTTCATAGAGTATATATGTTTATGTCTTGATTTTTTATTAACCGGAAATATAATGTAAATAGTTTCATGAGAATCAATAAGATGTTTCTTAGGATCAACATAGTACTCTATGAGGCATATAGATAATTAGGTTATTCAAGTATGCTATCAAGGTTCAATCACATAATATACCCCAAATTTTATTGAGAGAAACAAAATTTACATTGGTAATCTATACGTCTTACAACAATTAATCATCAACTTTAGGTGGAGGACACCTATCATTAGAAATCAGTGATTCCTTGCGAGTTTTCCACTTGAGGTTATTGACAGTTGGTTTTCGTAGATTTGTTAAATGAGTAACTGTTTCTGGATCCATACCAATGACGAAGGTAGATTTGTTTCCGAGTAGACAGATGGGTTCACAGGTACAGAAAATAAAAACGTGCCCCACTAGACAAACATGTATGGTTGTGAATTGTTTTGCAATGTTGTTGAAAATTTTCCCAAGTTTATGAAACATGGTTAATGCTTTTGTTACGCTCTGACATGTTGTTGCTGGTTAATAATCCAAGGAAGTGGCATAGAGTTTGCATTTGAAAAGTCTTAGTTAGCGTGGACTGTGGAGTGTGGACCATATATATAGGTTGAACGCTCGCATTCAAATGATGGAGCCATTGCTATTTGCTTTATTTGTTGGACGCGGAGATATTATGATCCTTAAATGCACTAATTAGTTGTCATCTAAAACCCAGCTACCCTGTGTGCTTTGTGTTGTGAATTCATTCATTGCAAGATTTTGACACTTGATCTTCTTTCATTTGACCAACATTTCTATGCGCCTAAACATCGGTCCTGTTTGTTTAAATTTATTTTTAAGTGTTTTTTTAAAAAAGTATTTTTTTATAATGACTTTTTTAATAAGTAGATTAGAGTTACTTCTTAAAATAAGTAAAAATCAGTTCATTTTTAGCTTCTGTTTATTTTAAAACTTTAAATAAACACACCAATATTTAAAATAAATATTTTTTTAATTAAAAAACACTTATATCTTTAAATAAGCTTAAACAAACTAACTCATTGGACTCGTTTGTTTAAACTTATTTTAAGAGATAAGTATTTTTTTAATTAAAAAAGTACTTATTTTAAATTTTGATATGTTTGTTTAAAGTTTCAAAAATAAGCAGAAGCTGAAAATAAGCTGATTTTAGCTTATTTTAAGAAGCAATTCTGATCTGCTTATTAAAAAAATGATTATAAAAGAAGCATTTTTTTATAATCACTTTTTAAATAAACTTAAACAAACGGTCCATTATCATGTAATTGTAATCTTAAATTCTTAATATGTCACCTTCATCAATTCTATCACTTTTTTTCCCCAAAAAAGCAAGGTTTTTGGTGGGCTTTTTGAAAATAAATAACTGTTTTTGGTCATCAAATTGGTAGCTATACATTATTCATTTATTCAAACTGGGCTCACATTGAGGCCTGCTAGTCAAACAGCATATGTGGCATCCCTCGTCATTTTCTCATTTTTCCAAAATAATTTTTCGCGTTTAAATAAAAATCCACCTGGTCTCAATAAAAATAATGTTTACTTTTCTTAAATACCTTTCAAATAGTAAAATAATACTCAAAATAGTGAATTCCGACTGAAACCGATCGGAAATACCTCCATTAATGAAACAATTATTTAGTACCAACGAAAGAAGGAAAAACGGAGTCAGGGGTCAATCGCCTAAGCGAGCCCCTGCTTCACTTAAGCGAGTGCCGACTCGCTTGAGCGAGTGCTACTCCTAAACTTGAGCGCACAAGGCATACGAGTAAGGCCAACGAGTCGGATTTCACCCGGAAGTAGGTGCACTCGGGTATCTCTTATGTGTCACTCGGTAACAGTTTACAATTTCATCACTCGGAAAACTCAGCTTTCATTCACTCGGACGTACCCCTCTGGACTCATTCCCAACCTTACTCAAGAATAGTTCACTTGGTCTCAGCTCACCCGGGGATACTCTAGCCTCCTTCACGCGGTAAGGTTTCTCCCAACCATAACTCACTCGGTAACATTCTCACTTTGACTCGGGAGTGATCTACCCTGCTTCGCTCGGAATGTTCCACTCTTTCTTCACTCGGGAGCCTTCTACTCTTATCTAGGTTCACTCGGAGTCACCCTAACCTTTTCACTCGGAGTGAGTTTCTTGGCTATTCGTTACTCAAAGAAACGAACAATACTCACTTGAGCATAATTGGCGCCAATTCAATTGGCCCTTGCTCGGATAACAGGGAATCCACTCGGCTAACTTCACCCGGTAATGGACTCTGCTACAGCAATGCAAAATTTATTCATAAAATAAACACCAATCATGTAACGTCAAGAGTTTATACTGTAACACCAAAACTCGGAAAACTCAAAATATACATATATTACATAATTCATTCAATTTCAGTCGGTGTCTTGGCATCAACCCTCCGCTTGGCGCACCTCCATGGCTCCGACCTTCTCCCTGTCACTGGTTACTAAAAATTGTAAACAATAGCAAGGGTGAGTGTTTAGCATCATAATTAATCTAGAACGGAATTTAAATAAAATACGTGTATAAACTTCATCCGATTCCTTTATTCTCAAACTGCACATTTCACTCGGCATTTACTCTCACCCGGTAATACACTCACTCGGCAATCTTAGCAATTAACACTCAGCTATTTTAGCAAATCACTCTCAAGTAACTCAGCAATATATCCATCAACACTCAGCTTTATGGAAACTCTCATTCGGAAATTTTAGCAAGTAACATGCGTCAAGTATAACATCTTACCACTCAGTCATTATAACAATCACTTGGCAAATATATGGAAGTGCACTCGGCAATCATAATAATTAACACTAAATAGCCATTCACACAGCAAGTAACTTTCACTCGGCAATATAACAACTCGGCAATTATGATACTGCATATTCGGCAATTATATTCAACCTCATTCAGCAAATATAACAATTTATACTCGTCAAATACAACATCATACTCATCAGCTTTCACTCGGATAATATGACATCTTGCTCAGCAAATACAAAATTTCCTACTCATCCAATATATCAAATTCTCATTCGGCAAAATCATTAATTATCACAACTGACTCTCATAAAATCGACTCCTAGTATCCGGATACTAAAGGATTGGCCTTCAGCTGGAAGTCCGACTTGACATCCCGTGAACCCGACTTGGTTCACCGAGCCCGACTTGGCTCCCCCTCAACCACCGGGTCATAGACCTTTGGGTAGCTCAACTGGGTCCGACTTGACCACTGAAGCCAAAAACGAGGGTAACATATACCGTCGGCCATCCCATACCACATAATCATATTTCAATCATTTCATATCATCATCAATCAACAAATGCAACTACCAGAAACTGGCATGTGCTCTCATCACAGGGCGACCGACTTGTCAAACCCGACTTCACATTGCCACAAAACACTAATTGCCACAACATTAAATAATTCACTTTCAACCGGAATATACCACACACC
The DNA here is from genome assembly GCA_037962975.1 of Clitoria ternatea. Taxonomy (NCBI): domain Eukaryota; kingdom Viridiplantae; phylum Streptophyta; class Magnoliopsida; order Fabales; family Fabaceae; genus Clitoria; species Clitoria ternatea. The sequence continues at coordinate 97,919,776 of CM075674.1, read as the reverse complement.
CGATCAGAAACCGATCGGTGTCCATACATATACATGCATTCTTCCATATTCATATACAATTCCTTCAGCATCATCACAATTATCACAACAAATATTCCTCTAGTCATATACACACGATCAAAAACTGATCGGTGCTCACACACATGCATGCTCATACATTCTCAAATTTCATTCAGCAAAGTCACACACACACACACGATCCTAAACCGATCGGCGTGTACATTCATGCGTACACTCATACATATTCACACAATTTCACTCAGCACCATCTCTTACTCGATTTAGTTTTTCCAATGACTCGGACAGTGTCCAATTCTAATTAATTATAACCCGAACACCCCCTTACCCGGGGTAAAGCTTCCAAAAGATCCTCGAGCTCTCCACTCCGATCGGTTGTTCTCCGATCGCTTCTTCTCAATTGTGACTCTGCTTCCAGTCGTCCAACACAGCACTCTGCTTGGAGGAACTCTGATCCATTCACCCTCTCGAACAGCTCTGCCCCCATGACACTCCACGCTCTGCATGCAAGACGGTGGAGGATTCCAAGCCTCCAAGACACAACACTGTTCTCTCCCTTGAGCAACTCCGTCTCACCATCAATGGGATATTTCTACAACTCTGAGGCACTTTAATGCTGCACACTTTCACTCGAGATTCCAACATCCTTCGAGTGAAAGAAGGCAAAGTAGGAGAAGCTTGGGTTGATCTCACACAGCGCCTCTGCATGCACGAAGAGAAGTGGCTCACTCTCTCCCGCAGTCCAACCCTCACCAGCAGTGGAGGACTTCAAGCCTCCAAGACACCACAACCGTGGCTGATGAAGAGAAGAAGACTGGTTGCATGCACGGAGGGAAGAAATGGTCAATTTCCCCTTACCTCTTTTCCACGCCTCAACTGTTCCTAGGTTCACCGTTCCACCACCGATCCAGCAGCAGCCTTCTTACGCGTTTCACCACCTTGAAACCACAACCATAACTACCTAATTATCTCAAGGTTTGACGTAAAAAGAGACTTCCTTTCAAAGCTTTCGGCCCTCAACAATGGAGGAAGGAGGAGAGGAAGGAGAAGAAGAAGGAAAAAAACAAACGAAGGAGAAGAAGGCTCTCGTGACAGGATGAATAATCGAAGGAAGAGAAAGAAATCTTTCTTTAATACCCATGGCAACCAGTCACCTACACAACCGGTCATTTCTCTATTTTATTATAATACCTTTAATGATTTTAATTAAACCTCTCTTCTCCTAATCACCCTTTCATAATAAATCAATAATTCTTAAAAATATCCAATAAATTCCTAAAAACAATTTTTAACATTTTCCACTTCACAAAATTTTCTATAAATATCCGGGATGTTACAGCATATAACACTGTCATGTACTCCAGGGGCGTAGCCACCCTGTGGCGAAGGGGCATGGCCCCTTCAATTTTTGAAAAATTTTAAACATTTATGAATATTTATATTATAAACATCATTAAAATTAAGTTTTAAAATAAAATAAATAATCACTTTTTAAAACATTGACTTATTATTTTTTTATTGAGAGGAAACATTACCGAGAAATTTAATTATAGATGAATTTAGTAACATGATATTATGACTTAATTACTTTAAATTTATATAGTTTTTTGTTTATATTTTCTTTTATCGATAACTTATCTTTTATCTTATTGATATTTTATCTTTTATAACAATTTTATTTATTTATTAATAAACTTTACATCTAATCTCGTCTTTCTAGTCAAAATATATAGGCCCTAATGTACTCAATGAGTTCTTTTTATCTAACGTAATTTTGAAAATCACACAAATTAAGAAAATTATTAAATAATTTTTGATCACATAATTTTATCATTTAATTTCTTAGTTTACCCTTATACTCCTATTTATTACTCCTTGTAAACCTTACTTCTTATTCCTTTCTCTCTTATACATTATTATTAAAATTTATAAATCTTAATTAATTATTTATTTAAAGAGCAAGGGTAAAGTAGAGGGAAATTAATAATTTTTTTCTTAAACTCTTAAATTAACTAATAAAAATGTATAATTATTTTCAAAATTACGCCATATAAGAGTACTTATGCTTTTAAGTTTAGTAAAGATCTTAAGGTCTTGATGTGATCTTGTCCATCAACCACCTATGTCTCACGTTGTTAGGCAAAATAAGGTGTCACTTACAAAAACACTTCGACATTCAATTCAGTACTAGATAGTTAAAATTGGAACTCAAGCGAGGGATTAGTGAACATACCTCATACTGTAGTAAATGAACGACATTTATAAAGTTAGGTGGTAGTTGTATCCTACGTGGCATGTGTCAGTCTCTTTCTGTAGTATAAGGAAAGCCGACATAAGTACGAACATTCTTGACACCATTGCAAGTATGGTTTAGTATGCCCCCAATGAATTCCTAAACTTATGTCTAATACCAACTCTTCATATGATACCAGTTATTAGAGGTTATGTAGGGCTCAACACTTGAGGAGTCATATTTGACTACCGATATGAGCCTATTGAAGTGAATTGAGAGTTACTTTAATGGGTTAATGTATACTGCCCATGATGGCTTAGTGAATGTCGATGTGTTGATGTGCTTAAAAATTTCCTTGTGAAGATGTGGACTCCTTATAGAGCAAGAGGCATACATATATTACGTGGCATGCTGTGAATGGTTGTCTTCTTTCAATTTCTATGTCATAGTCATTTGAAATGTGAAACAACATGTGTGCTAGGGAAATCATTGCATCGTAACAACTTCCACCTCTTCACCCTCTAGGTATATTCTATAAAAGGGGAAACTTATCCCAGTCATTAGCTACTTTGCCTTATTAGAATCTTTGCTGCTCCGATATCGTGTTACCATATCGGTTTCCATGGATCGCACAAGATAAACTGCTTGCATCATCCACCTAGGTATCCTCTCTATCTCGGCTTTGTAAATTTTGTTCAAAGCATATTTTTTAAAAAATAAGATATGAGGGAAGACCACACGAGTAACGAGTTAATTGAAATACACTTTAAGCCACCGCTATGGACGTCTATGAGATCCCAACACAAGTCATGTATGCCATAAATAGACATGCGTAGGTTCTTGAGTATGGCTACGATGGAGGCTATAACATCCTTGCTTAAACCTTCTTCCTCTAAGATAAGAGGGCTTACTGGTAAGGTGCTCCACTAGTACTTAGATAAACTAATATCCTTATTTGACTCCATGCTGAACCATCCCCTACATCACCGGTATTTATGCCCTCATCTTGGGCTTTGAATTCTAGTTTTGCACACTACCACTCTGACGACACTCTTTTCTACCAATGCATCTATTTTCTATAACACGTCATCAAGCCTATGGCCTTCGAAAGATCCCATCAGTATGATACCTTCAACAAATAAATAATCATTAATGATCATGTAAATACTAACATCATAGTGGACCAAATTAACTGGATATCTTAAAAAACCAATAACCCATACTTTTAGGTGCATTAGGAGCCAATGTCAATTGTGTCCCTGTGTGCTAAAGAATAAATTGATTGGACGAAGTCCGTATTTATTCTTCTATAAACAATCAGGATGATTTCACATACTCGCTTCATTAATAAGTGGTCAGATCTATCATAACCTAGGGTCACACTTCCTGTATATGTATTAAATATGCTTCACTAAGGTAGAAGTGAAGTTCTTGGTGAACAAGTTTGAGATAGGTGTGCTAAAGTTTTTGGATGTCACCCCCAATCAACTTTGTTCAAACAATTAAGGGTTAGTGATCTCCCTTGAGGGTGTTGAGGAAGTACTTCCACTTAGAATCAACCATGGTGATGTTCTTCTAATATGCTCACATATTGAAACAGGGTAACCCATATAAGGGGTTAAGTTTTGTCCACCTACATTTTCAAAGTGATGTGATGAACTTTGAGTCCTTTGTTGAGTCTGTAAAGACTGCAGACTAATTTTTCAAGCACTCTTATAAGGTCTTTGTCAAAGAAATGAAATCAGTATTTTAGGAGAATACTGATAGATCCCGAACGTTTTATACAAATTGGACACACGAGCACCTTCTCTTAGAGAATGCAACATGCATTTTGGGTAAAGGTCAACTTTCTCCAAGGTCAAAGTTGCTAGTGGGTGCTATTTCTGATGCCACTAAGTTCATGCCCATCAAATGTTGGAACCTTCTAGGGAATGTTGATAAGCGGGATGAAAATCTAAGACCCCTTGGTTATTTTCTAAATTGTCTCTTTGTATTAGTGTATGTATAAGCGTATATTTGATCGATGTGCTAATTCCCTCATATGTTCAATATGTAGAAAATATGGGGATCAATTCCTTGGTTGTTCTACAGAAGCAGATGGAGGTGGTCGGTGCCAAGGGCATAGAAAACCAGATTCAGTCGAAGATGAAAAAGGCTAAGACATAAGCCTTCTCATTGAAAAGGCTACTAAGATTCATTGGGATGATGGATTCGAGCCAAATAAAAGGAATTGCTACCAGGGTGATGGTAAGGGATCTATCTAGAAAAAGAAATCCAGGGATGGCTTATCTAGGCCTAAAAATCAAGAGAAGCCCAGGGACAAGGGTAAGGGAATAGCTGAAGCTGGCATGAAAGAGTCCATCTTCAAAAAGAAACAACCTTTGATTACAGTCAATAAGGCACAATCATTATCCTATCCGTTCTCTTTAATTAATGAGATTATCTACATTATTTGGAACCAATTGGCGATCATGTCAAGCACTACAAATAATGGTTTGAATGAGGATGAACTAAAACATGTATATACAGGTGCCATTTGATCTAGATTGAAAAGCCTGAGTGTGCTCCACCCTTTCTACCAGCAACACATACTTTCACCTTTCTATAAGGTGAAAGCCTTATAGAAGGAGAGGCAATAATTGTAGGAGAGGCATGATGACCCTATCATTCTAGGTGCTAAAAAAGAGAAACTTAAAAAATAGCTAAAGGATAAGGAAGCTAAAAATAAACAGAACGTCGAGGTTTTAAGCCAAGCCCTTATGCAAGCCTTCAATATTGTTGTTCATCGGTTCATATATTAGAACCATGGTTACGCCTTAAATACCAATAAAATTTAAGTTTTTAATCAGATCCGAGATGGGATTTGGTGGAGAACACAACGGTGAGTTGTATGAGCTGATAGATGAGTCATACCAACTATTACCTCTTTTCGAAAGCCATACCATGTCTTTAAAGAGGAAGAAGATGAAGGATCCCAAGGCCAAATTGAGGTTTATGGCGAAGGGAAAGAAGAGGACGAGTAAGACACCGATCATCAAGATTATACTACTCTTGCATCTTAATGTTAAATCCTAAAGGGACAAGTAGCAGAAACACAAAGGATTCCTATAGAGAGTTGTAAAAATAGTGTTTCAAAGAAAATATGAGAAATTAAAATTTTGTTTAAGAATTACCTCTTGTAGACGTAACGTGAAATAATGAACTGAAGCAATTGTAGTTTCATCTTTAAGGAGTCTACACGAGTACTTCCACCAGAATCCGTACTTCTGAATGCTAGTTTGCCAGAGTTTCAGATTTTATAACTTTTAGGAAAGTAATATATTGAGCAACTTCCTATGAGCATCTCATGCTTTATGTATAGGCTCAGGTCTAACTTGATGAACTCTCTTTGATGATTGGGCTTATGACTCATTCTAAATAAGTTATGCCCAAACAACTTTATTTTAGTCCAACTAAAATAAAATTGTTCTTTCTGATGGGCTTACTTTATGCATGTGACCTATAGGTAAAATGCTAGATCATATTCATAATAAACTATTTTATTATTAATATTAAATAAGAACTACATTTAGAAATGCATCATTATGTGTAAATATTATATATCATCGAAAAAACCTATAAGTGATAATTATTTTATATGTTTGTTCCTTTTTTCACGATATCTAATTAGGCCTAAGGCATGGTCGTCATTATCCTTGTATGACCCGATTTGTTTTACTTGATATTAGAGTAAACTTTACTTAAATAAATATTCAATATTTATTCTCCCTAGCATGACTATGCATTTTAGTCTCATTCCATCAAGTGTGTAACATCTTGATTTAGATTTAATTACCGGCTAAGATTAGTTGCTGATTAAGGTTAATTGCAGATTAAAGCTAATGGTTGAATAATACAAAGAGGCCAAGAAAATGACGCATGTGCCCCTAATAGTATAAAGGGGGTTCGGTCTCTCTCTCTCTCTCATCATTATTCACGCTAAGTTAGAAAAGGCTGAGAGTGAGAGTATAGCATTTTCTTCTTGTGCATGCAGAGGTGCTGTCTCTGTTCTCTCTGAAATTCTAGCAAACGTCTTATTCTTCTCCTTCTTCTTCCACTCGAACGCTGAGTAGAACCTCGAGTGGGAAGTGGGACAGCGTTGGGTGCCTGGAAGTCTGGAAGTGCTCCATTGTTGGTGAGGATTGGACTGTTCGAGTGAGGGAACAGCTTTTGGAATCCTCTACTGTTGCTCGAGGGAGAGAACAACATTGTGTCTTGGAGGCTTGGAATCCTCCGCTGTCCTGCATGCAGATCGTGGAGTGTCATGGAGGCAGAGCTGTTCGAGAGAGTGAGCGGCCCGGAGTTTCTCCAAAGCAGAGTACTATGTTGGGCGACTGGAATCAGGGACGTTAATTGAGAAGAAACGATCGGAGAGCAATCGATCGGAGCTGGAAGCTTGATGAGCTTCTGGAATCTTCATTCCAGGTAAGAGGGGTGTTTTACATTTCAAATGCATGGTTTATGGACGGGTTCCGGGTGAAACTGCTTACTGTGTTGCATTATAACTGAAATGTGATGATTGACGTGTTGTGGTTGAGTGGTTGTTGTGAAGCACCCAGATTTGTGATAACTGTGAGTCGTGTAGTGTATGTTGATTTCCATCCATGAATTCATGTTCACTTCCATATGATGTATGTGGATATTATTATGAATGCCGAGTGCATGTGTTGTGAACCAGTGTGAATACCGAATGCATGTGGTGTGAAAATGATGTGCTGTGCATGAGATGCACTTGATAAGCATGGATGCTCGTTGTGAAATGCATGAGGTTGCATATATAGAAAAAGGGTGACCCGTGGAAGGTCAGGAACCCTATGTGATGATTTCTAGCTACAGATTCTTGGGCTAGATCCTGTGAGAGCCCGTGATAGCCGACGGAGCTAGAGTTAAGTCTCGAGACGTCACGAGGTGACCGGTATCACGCGGGAAGGGCTAATGGAGTGAGGCCGGGAAGGAATCTATAACTGAAATCATTGTTTAAGTCAGATCTGCATGCATATGCATTGGTGCATTGTTATCAAGAATAACATGATTAATATAGTCTTGAATGACTTGAGTGAATTCTGACTGGATGAATGTATGTATATTGATACTGTTGCCGAGTGCAATGTGATGATTGGTTGTGAGTATATGATACTGAGGATAGTGAATTATTTAGCCTGAGTGAATTGAATAATTCTGATCAGATGATGTTGTGTGAATATTCATATTGAATGGCAGTGTATATTATTGTTGATTGAGATATGAAATTGAATAACTAAGAATTTGAGGATTAATCCGATTCAATAATTGTCATTTAATATGTAAAATGCTCACCCCTACTGTGGCTATATTTTCAGTAAATGTAGGTCGGAATGGTGAATGACGAGAAAGCCTTAAGTCCGAGTGATGGGTATCTATACTGTTGTAATGTGCATAATGTACATATCGTATATAGATATGGTATAGCCTTGGCCGGCTCTCATGTCATCCGTTTGTTTGAACATATTTATTTATATGAATCGATAGTCGGTGTTGTTAACAAGTATATATATATATATATATATATATATTATATTGCTATGGTGTTACTTGAATCGACTAGGAAGTGGTGACGAAAGAATAATGCTAAATCAATAAGTTCCAAATGGGATATTATTGGGAGAGCCGTTTCCGAGTGAGGCTATAGCGAGTGGGCTTTTTTCGAGTAGTGAAGGCTTAAAATGGTTCTGAGAGAAATGTGTTCGAAGGGACTTCTTCCGAGGGAAGAATAGTCATGATGCCCGAGTGAGACATAACTGGGAGAACCTCTTCCGAGGAAAGAATGGTCAAGCTAATTTTGAGTGAAACCTAATCTTGATAACCTCTTCCGAGTGGATAAGTATTAAATAAGTCCGAGTAAGACTTAACCTAGCGAATTCTTCCGAGTGAAGACAAGTTAAGCATTTTCCGAGTGAAATATAATAAGGAGGACCACTTTTGAGTGAAGATGGTCAGAGTGTTTTCCGAGTGAAACACAACTGATAGAACTCCTTTCGAGAGAAGAAAAGATAAAGTGTTTCTGAGTGAGACTCCACCTAGTAAAATATGCCGAGTAAAGAATGCGCAAGACAATTCCGAGTGAATTGAGGTTGAAGCGCCTCCGAGTGATGTATGACTGGGGAAATATTCCGGGTGAGGGAAGGTTGATAGATTCCGAGTGGAATAACCGAGGGAATCATTTCCCGAGTGGAGATTCAAAACGCTTCCGAGTGAACATGTCTGTAACCTTCCAGAATTAAAAATGAGGATCTGGCTAAGTAAGAGTTTACCGGGTGAAGTATGTCCCGAGGGGACCGTTCCCGAGTGAAGTGAATAATCCCGATTCTGATTGATGGAATTCCCGAGTGCATGGGCCCGCTTCAGCAAATAAGGGTTCGCTCCAGCGAGTATGGCTCGCTCAAGCGTTATCCGCTGGCCTTCGTTTAACCGAAGCTGGGTCCTGCCAATGTGTGGCATCGTGACCCGGTCTTCTCTTTTCTCTGATCAGTTTTCTGGTTCCCTTGACTTCGGTTTGTATTATTTTATCCCGACTGCTTTGTGAACGTGAAAAATTTCCCCTGTCTCGGATTTTGTTTTATTTAAGTCGGGTTGTTTCATTTTGGTATCAGAGCAGACTTAAAAGGTCCAAGGCTAAGGTATGCTTACTGTGAGTAAGCGGTGGTATGTAAAATGACCGGTTGTCATAATTGCTTATGATATCCTATCGGATTTGATGCATGCCTAAGCATGATTTATGGGCTACATGCATACGAGCTGTTGTGTGAGGACAGTGGTGAAAGGTACTACTGTTGAAATGTTGATTTGGGGGTAGAGATTTGTTACTACCCTGGTCTGATTGTTCACGAAATACTTAGAGGTTATTTCGAGCATGGGTCGACTAGGAGGAAATGAAGCGATGGATGTTGAGACCTTCTTATATATTGAGTTGAGTTAATTGGGGCCGTGTCTCGGTTTTTGGTGTGTGAAAACCGAGTGAATGATTGATTTGATGTTAGGCCACTAGGCGTGGTGACCCCGTTGATTTGGCATGATCTTGTATGATCAGATGTTCTGGGGAATTGATGTAATTGGACCCTATGATGGTCTAAACTCTATACTATTTATGAGTCATACTTAACGATGGATGTTGTGGTAGAGTTCCACAACGGGCTCTAGGAACCCTTAGACTTACTAAGTCTAGTGATTGATCGGATCTTGTGAATGGGTGAGCCTTAGTAAAATAATTATGTAATAAATCGTCGAAGCTAGAACCGCCATAAGATGAAATGCAAACGATGAAGGTGATTAAAGATCATATTGTAACCTTGAGTTGCATACTTGCATAGAGTTTAGTGAATCCTCTAGGCTTAAGTTGAGTTATGGCCGGTGATGTATGATGAAATGAGGGATTATTAGACTGTTGGGCCATGGTTTTGTGATGAATAAGATCTAAAGAAGAGATATTCACTCGGTGAGGACTGGAAGCCAATTGTTGCTATACCATTTTACAGTGGTGGTAACTGATATTTAATGATTGTTATTACGTGATGTACCCTAGATTATGCATAATGACGATGTTGTTGTGAGTATGTTGATTATTGACCTGTGTGAATTGCCACTAATTTTCATGTGGGTTAGTATTATTTGAGTAAGTATGATTGATGTGAGTGATGAGAGCACAAGGTATTTTGTTCCGTATGACTCTACACACCATAGGTACTGTGGCGGCGTACACTTTCGCAGCGACTTTATGTAATTGTTGTGACCCCTATGGGGATGAGACGTCATCCTGTAGGTCGGATGCAGTGATTCATAGGTCGAGCAGGTGAGGCTGTAATTACTTATGGTGATGATTTGAGTCTATCTGGTTGTTCTGAATAAAGATAAGAGTTGTGTTGAATGGGTAGTAGGTGATAGTGTATCAAAATGAGGAATAGAAGATTTATTTAAACCCCTGTGTGCTTACCTCTGAAGAATTAGAGGTTATTTTTGGGGTATAGATTGGCTATCAAGGCGACGGTAGATTATCAAATAGAGAGGTGATCTTTCCGACTTGGGTGCCTAGATGTTGCTGGTTAAGAAGAGTGATGGTGGTAAGCGGTTATGCATTGATTGCCACCGATTGAATAAGCTAATTATAGAGAATAAATATCCCCTGCCAAGGACTGATGATCTGATTGAACAATTGGGGTATGCTTCTGTCTTTCTAAGATCGATTTGCTCTTAGGATACCATCAAATTGGATCAAGGCTTCTGATATTTTAAAATGGAGTTCAGGACTTGTTATGGCCACTTTGGGAATGTGGTAATGCCATTTGGTGTGATAAATGTTCAGGCGGTGTTCATGACTGTATGAACAATATCTTCCAGCCTTATCTGGATCGGTTCATAAGAGTATTCATTGGTGATGATCAGATTTATTCCGAGTCATACCAGGAGCATGAAGAACATCCCCATATAGTACTGTGGTACGGAAAGGGAAGCAATTAATTGCTAAGTTATCGGTGTATGACTTTTGGTTGGATGGGATCCAATTTCTGGGACACTCCGAAGATGGCGTTGCTGTCGGTCCGTCTAAGGTGGAAGTAGATATGGTATAAGTGTGACCCAAACCTATCACTGAAATCGGAAGTCTTATGGGTCTAGCCGGGTGTTACTGAGGATTCACCGAAGGATTATGACCTTGGGCTGAGATAACGGATGAAGCGAGAATTCGCTCAGAGAAGATTAATATGATTTCGAGTGAAGAAAAGGAATATGATTCCGAGTAAAATCCTTCTGGGAGAGAGAACTACTGAGTGAAGTGAAATTATGATTATCCGAGTGAAACATCATTAAGAGGGTCGTTACTAAGTTAAGGAAACTGTGTCCGAATGTGACACCTTTGGGTAAGGCAAAAGCCGAGTGAAACGTTTCTGAATGGGTTATTCCGAGAGAGGTATTGCCGAATGAAGGAAAGCTTAAATTTGAATAAGTACTCCTCTGGCTGAAGAATTTTTAAGTAAAGACCGAGTGAAGTATCTCCGAGTTGTGTGGCTTTTCGAGTGAAGTGTCTCCGAGTGTGACACTTCCGAGTGGAATGGTACCGAGTGAGACGGTCCCAAGTGGAAGGGCATCAAGTGAGAAATTTCTAAGTCTGTATGATGTGCCACCGATTAACCTTTTTCCAGGGGAAGGTACTTCTGGACGAAAAGTGGAACTTTGAATGAGTAAGTTTCCGAGTGAATGGCTCCCGAGGGGAGTAGATATCCGAGAGGTGAATTTATTTGAATTCGTACTCAGGTCGGCGTTGGGAACTGCTGAATTTAAACTCGGGTACGTCTTCGAAGTGGACTTGGATTCCGAATGAATTTTTGTAAGTGGGAAGATTTCCGGGAGAGAATTGCCTTCGAACTCTGAATAATCCTTTCGAATGAGAAGCTTCGAGTGACATTCTTAAGGGGTAGACATGGAATTAGCCGAAGGCATGGATAGAAATATGAGATTTCAGGACCGAGTGTGGTGCCTGCAAGAGGTGAATCCAGGCAAACCGTGCTAACTGAAGCACATTGGAGCTCTTTTGAGTGTTTGTCCCGGTATTGCCAAGAGGTATCACGGTTTGAAGAAGAAATTCTAGTGGTCGGATATTGAAGAGCCAAGGGCTTAATTCGAGATATATCGGACAGTATTGAATATTAGGGAGAATCGGTAACGTTGCTTACCGACTGGATCTTCCCAGCTGGTTAATTAACATCCATAACGTGTCTCATGTGACACAACTTTGAGCCTATACTCTGTGTGAGTCCATGGTTGGGCCGAGTGACTCCTTTGAATTGGAGGATCTGACTGTGGAAGTACACCGATCGGCGTTGAGAATATAAGGCCGAACGGCCAAGGAACTAGGAAGTGCCATTGGTTATGGCGAAGTGGCAGAAATTAATGGGGTAACTTATACGTGGGAAATTGAACCCCAGATATATTGGACCATATGAAGTGTTGGAACGGGTCGGCCCTGTAGCCTGTCGGATTGCATTGCCGACTCACCTATCGAATTTACACAGTGTACTTTATGTGCTTCAATTAAGGAAATACTTACCCGATTCCACTTATGAGGGACCGAATGATGAGATTGAGATTAGAGAGAATCTGACTTCAGTGGCTGGGCCGACTGAAATTGTAGAACGATCGGTAAAACACTTGAGAAGTAAGAGGTGTAATTGGTTACAGTGCATAACAGCAATATTCTGAGCTGTTCTATTGAAGTGAACTTATATTGAATTTCAAGGACGAAATTCTTTAATGGAGGGGAGAATTGTAACATCCTGATTTAAATTTAATTACCGACTAAGATTAGTTGTTGATTAAGGTTAATTGCAGATTAAAGCTAATGGTTGAATAATACAAAGAGGCCAGGAAAATGACGCATGTGCCCCTGATAGTATAAAGGGGGTTCGGTCTCTCATCATTATTCACGCTAAGTTGGAAAAGGCTGAGAGTGAGAGTAGAGCATTTCCTTCTTATGCATGCAGAGGTGCTATCTCTGTTCTCTTTGAAATTCCAGTAAACGTCTTCTTCTTCTCCTTCTTCTTCTTCTTCCACTTGAACGCTGAGTAGAACCTCGAGTGGGAAGTGGGATAACGTTGGGTGCCTAGAAGTTTGGAAGTCCTCCATTGTTGGTGAGGATTGGATTGTTCGAGTGAGGGAACAGCTTTTGGAATCCTCCACTGTTGCTCGAGGGAGAGAACAGCGTTGTGTCTTAGAGGCTTGAAATCCTCCGCTGTCCTGCATGCAGAGCGTGGAGTGTCATGGAGGCAGAGATGTTCTAGAGAGTGAGCGGCCCAGAGTTTCTCCAAAGCAGAGTACTGTGTTGGACGACTAGAATCAGGGACGTTAATTAAGAAGAAGCGATCGGAGAGCAACCGATCGGAGCTGGAAACTTGAGGAGCTTCTGGAATCTTCATTCCAGGTAAGGGGGTGTTTTACATTTCAAATGCATGGTTTATGGACGGGTTCCGGGTGAAACTGCTTACTGTGTTGTGTTATAACTGAAATGTGATGATTGACTTATTGTGGATGAGTGGTTGTTGTGAAGCACCCGGATTTATGATAACTGTGAGTCGTGTAGTGTATGTTGATTTCCGTCCATGAATGCATGTTCACTTTCATGTGATGTATGTGGATATTATTGTGAGTGCCGAGTGCATGTGTTGTGAACCAGTGTAAATACCGAATGCATGTGGTGTGAAAATGTTGTGCTGATTCTGTTATGATTTTATATGCATGCATGAGATGCACTTGATAAGCATGGATGCTCGTTGTGAAATGCATGAGGTTGCATATATAGAAAAAAGGTGACCCGTTGAAGGCCAGGAACCCTATGTGATGGTTTCTAGCTACAGATTCTTGGGCTAGATCCTGTGAGAGCCCGTGATAGCCGACGGAGCTAGAGTTAAGTCTCGAGACGTCACGAGGTAACCGGTATCACACGGGAAGGGCTAATGGAGTGAGGCCGGGAAGGAATCTGTAACTAAAATCATTGTTTAAGTCGGATCCGCATGCATATGCATTGGTGCATTGTTATCAAGAATAACATGATTAATATAGTCTTGAATGACTTGAGTGAATTTCGACTGGATGAATGTATGCATATTGATACTGTTGCCGATGCAATGTGATGATTGGTTGTGAGTATATGATACTGAGGATAATGAATTATTTAGCCTGGGTGAATTGAATAATTCTGATCGGATGATGTTGTGTGAATATTCATATTGAATGGCAGTGTATGTTATTGTTGATTGAGATATGAAATTGAATAACTGAGAATTTTAGGATTAATCCGAGTCAATAACTGTCATTTAATATGTAAAATGCTCAACCCTAGTGTGGCTATATTTTCAGTAAATGTAGGTCGGAATGGTGAATGACGAGAAAGCCTCAAGTCCGAGTGATGGGTATCCATACTGTTGTAGTGTGCATAATGTACATATCGTATATAGATATGGTATAGCCTTGGCCAGCTCTCATGTCATCCGTTTGTTTGAACATATTTATTTATATGAATCGATAGTCGGTGTTGTTAACAAGTATATATATATATATATATATATATATATATATATATATATATTATATTGCTATGGTGTTACTTGAATCGACTAGGAAGTGGTGACGAAAGAATAATGCTAAATCAATAAGTTCCAAATGGGATATTATTGGGAGAGCCGTTTCCGAGTGAGGCTATAGCGAGTGGGCTTTTTTCGAGTAGTGAAGGCTTAAAATGGTTCCGAGAGAAATGTGTTCGAAGGGACTTCTTCCGAGGGAAGAATAGTCATGATGCCCGAGTGAGACATAACTGGGAGAACCTCTTCCGAGGGAAGAATGGTCAAGCTAATTTTGAGTGAAACCTAATCTTGATAACCTCTTCCGAGTGGATAAGTATTAAATAAGTCCGAGTAAGACTTAACCTAGCGAATTCTTCCGAGTGAAGACAAGTTAAGCATTTTCCGAGTGAAATATAATAAGGAGGACCACTTTTGAGTGAAGATGGTCAGAGTGTTTTCCGAGTGAAACACAACTGATAGAACTCCTTTCGAGAGAAGAAAAGATAAAGTGTTTCTGAGTGAGACTCCACCTAGTAAAATATGCCGAGTAAAGAATGCGCAAGACAATTCCGAGTGAATTGAGGTTGAAGCGCCTCCGAGTGATGTATGACTGGGGAAATATTCCGGGTGAGGGAAGGTTGATAGATTCCGAGTGGAATAACCGAGGGAATCATTTCCCGAGTGGAGATTCAAAACGCTTTCGAGTGAACATGTCTGTAACCTTCCAGAATTAAAAATGAGGATCTGGCTAAAAGTTTACCGGGTGAAGTGTAACACCCCTATTTTTATTTTTATATTAAAATTTTGAAGGAATTAAATTATGGTTCTTTAGAACTTTTTAATCTACGTATTATTTATGATTTTTTGGAATTTTTTAGAATTTTGGAATTTTTTTAATAAAATAATATTTTTTAAATAATTTTAAATTCATATAAGTGACTTAAATTAAAAATATTTATAAGAAAGTGAATGTAAATTATAAGAAAATTTTCTAAAATCCGTTTCAAGTAGACTTATCTAAAAATTATCGGTTTGAGAAAAATCTTGATTTTTTCTAATCGTTAAAAAATTTGAAACGTATCAATAAATTTTTATTAACAGAAAATTTTAGATTTTTAAAATTTCAGCTTTATATTACTTATTATAAAATTAGTGAGGACTGATATAATATCGCTAAATTTCAAAAAGGACTCATTTTGAATATTTAAAATATACCGAGTGAAGGGTTACTATTTGACTTAATAATTTTGCCGACAGTTACTATGCAAAACACTGTGCATGTATGAAATTTTTAAAAGATGCACAGTAACCAAGAATAAAAAATTCAAAAATGCATAGTACTTTTATATTAAAATAATGGAATGCATAGTAAATTTTTTTCCTATAAATACCGAAGGATTTCTTCTTTAGAAATCACAATTTCAGATTAAGTTTTCTTAATATAGTAGTGCTAGTGAGATAGTGGTGGAAGTGAGAGAGAGAAGTAAATTTTTTTGGAAGAAGGTTCTACTAAAATCCTAAGGTAAGAATACTTCTCTTTTATATTTTTAGAGTTATTTTTATATCGTTTTTAGAAACCTATTATTATACTGGAAATAATATTATTTTAAGTTACTATTCTGCATAGTAAAATACTATTTTAATAGTAAATTACTATTTCAATAGTAAATTACTATTCAAATAGTAAATTACTATTTACTGTTACTATTTACCTTTACTATTCACGTTTTACTATTTACCGTTACTATTCACGATTTACTATTTACCGTTACTATTCACGTTTTACTATTTACCATTACTATTCACGTTTTACTATTTACTGTTACTATTCACGATTTACTATTCACTATTTAAAATTTACCATTTCTGTTTTAAGTAGTAATCTTAATCCTCATCTTATGCCTATACTGAAATAAGATTGATATTAATATTTCTAGAAATCGGAGGCGCAAAGCAAACTCTCTTTTGGTAACAACTCAAGGTAAGGGGGAGTGAGATAAGAGTATAATATGAAAAGACATAAGAATAATGGGAGGAGTCTCCTACTCCTTTTAAATTTAATAATATTAATATTTTAAAATATTAACTTTTTAACTTAAAATTTTTAATAAATTTTAAATTAAATATCCAGTTTAATTAACTCTAACATACCTATGCAAGGACTTGGCCCATTATGACCTATATGGACTGGACTATACCTATGCAAGGACTTGGACCATTATGACCCATATGGACTGAACAATACCTATGCAAGGACTGAATTATATGGACTTACATATACCTATGCTAGGAATGGACAAAAGGAACTAAAAAAAAATAACTATATGAATAATCATTAAATTTTGTATTATGATATGTATTAATGATATTTATTTTGATTGATTTGATTATGATTGATTATATTTGTGATTGATGATGTTTAACTGTGATTGATAATATTTGATTGTTGATATTATAATGTGGAGTTTGAGCATATAGCGAGCATGACGGAAAGCTAAAATTCAGTAAGAATTTCTTACCTTACTCTTTAAATTTTTATTATCTTTTATTTCTTCTTAGAAATTATTTTTATATTTAGAATAAAAAAAATTAGTATTTATTTTAGAAAGTAGACAGTTTATGAAAATTAATTTATAACAAATTGAGATAATTAAAATTTTGAATTAAAGAAAAAATTTTGTAATTTTAAGTATTTACGGTTAATGATTTAAAGATTATTCTCTTTTAATAAAATAAAATTTTTAAAAGAAAATTATTTTATTTTTCCAACTTAATAACTAAAGATATTTGAAAATAATTGAGAATTTGATCTTGTTAAGATTTAATATGAAAAAGTTTTGAGATATTTAAGGCTTAGAAACTCAATTTCAGTGAGAATTAAAAACTGTACCAAATTTATTTCTGTGGGACAGAAATTCAGAGAATTGAGAAAATGTACAGTTTATAGAAATGATATTGTAAACCTTTTAAGGTATTTAATAATTGAGTTTCTAAAAGCCTTAACCAACTAAATACGCGAGTAGTTCATGCATCATGAATCATTAAAGTAAAATAAAATGATATTGTCTGGGGACGGATTATAGAAACCGAGGATACATTAGAGGAGGCTTAATTACGAGCCTTGGGATGAGAGGGTGTGAAAGGGTGCTTCAGGGGACCTGGGGTAGCTCCCTAGTGTCGGGTACTTTCACAATAAAAACTTTCTCAATCTGACTAGTCTCTAAGTGTTTCCATGCCAGTTGAGCTGTTCATATTATTATTATCCGGACTTATGAAACAGTGTAAACTCCTGGTTGGCCCAGTGCAAATTAAAATTTAAGGGCCCATATATATAAGTAAGTTATGATGAAGATATTGCATAACATTCATGCATTCATAATTGATTGTGTATGTGATTGTGATTGATATTATTATGTATTGGTTTGTGAAAACCCTTTGTTGCTTATGTCTTAATCGAGAATATTATATTCTGTTTCTCACTCATTTCCCCGTGTTTTTGTTTCATATATTCTAAATTGATGGTTCAGAGGGAAGGATCGAAGAATATCGGTAGTAACTATAGCACGTTCTAGAAAGGGAGCTCGGTATGAATACCATGGTCCAATGAATAAATAATGTTATTAAGTAACTGCTTCTGGGCCATGGAGTTTTCTCTCTTTCTTATAATATTTAATATTTATTTTCTTCGGATGAATGTACAAATACTTTATAAAGTTTTAATAATATTTATGAGGTATTTCAGAAATAATGTATATGATTTATTCCGATAGTTTCTTTTTAACAATCATATCTTTAAAAAAAATTATGAATTTTTCTAGAATTTATTAAGGTGTAACAGAGGGTGTTACATGAAGTATGTCCCGAGGGGACCGTTCCCGAGTGAAGTGAATAATCCCGATTCCGAGTGATGGAATTCCCAAGTGCATGGGCCCGCTTCAGCGAATAAGGGTTCGCTCCAGCGAGTATGGCTCGCTCAAGCCTTATCCGCTGGCCTTCGTTTAACCGAAGCTGGGTCCTGCCAACGTGTGGCATCCTGACCCGGTCTTCTCTTTTCTCTGATCGGTTTTCTGGTTCCCTTGACTTCAGTTTGTATTATTTTATCCCGACTGCTTTGTGAACGTGAAAAATTTCCCCTGTCTCGGATTTTGTTTTATTTAAGTCGGGTTGTTTCAAAGTGGCTCATAGATATCACTCCCGTTACATAAAAGACACAAATCTAATCTATATCACTCACATCCCTCTACATGATTTATTTACTGCCTAATTATAACCTTTATGATTACCTTGTTACAAAAGATCTTTGATTATATCAAAACAACAAACTCCTTATGTAGAAATCATAGCGACTTCCAGTTGAAGGAATACATATACCGTTATCAAATTGAGAACTATTTATGACACTCATGTAATAATCCATACAACATTCTCATGGTGGAGTTGTCCAGTACACCATTACTCTTAATGTGTACCTTGTGAAGACTTGATATCGTTCATATCCATGATCTGTTAGATCAGATCATTAGTACACTCACACATTAGTCTTAATGTATTTATATGTCCTACATAAATATTTGACTATGGACAATTTAAGAATAGTTCTCATATTGACTACTATTCTAAGGATTAATAGAGGGTGTTAAACTATTTAAGACAAATGCCTTATTCAAAGTGATGTGTCCTATATAAACTCTTAGTCCATATTTCCAACACTTAAGGCTACTCTTAGTCCATATTTCCAACACTTAAGGCTTCAAATTGATTAAACTTTTTCCTTTTTGCTTTAACAATTGTTTGTCACTCCAGGGAATCTTTAAGGCTATTGTACTCAATTCTTTTTTCTGAAATATTTTGTAAATCGAGCAATAGATCCCATAATTCCATGAGTGACAATGCCTATATAACGGTCATATCCTCACGACATAACAAGAAGCTTATGTAATTACTAAGGATAGTCTAACACCAGGTATATCCACTGTTGTGGTCCATTAGTCAAGCTTACCTCGAGTAAGTAACCTTTCATTTTTTGTTGAGGCCAAGTCATTAATCACACGTATACCCGGTGATCATGGTTGCTGCTTATTAGGGCTCTGCTAGCTGCACTCACACTGGGCAACTAGTTCTGTCACTAATCGGGGCTAAGTTATGTCACTCGTTGGGGTTCAGTTAGTCATGCTCATACCAAGCAACTGACCTCGCCACTCATTAGGGTTACTTAGTGCCTCTCATTAGGGTCTGATCAGTCATGCTCATATTGAACGATTGACCTTGCCACTCATTGAGGCTAATTAGTACCTTTCGTCGGGGTTCGGTCAGTCACACTCATATCGGGCAACTGACCTCACCGCTCGTTAGGGCTAATTGATGTCATCCGTGAAGTTAGGCATACGTGGTGGATTTTTACCTCACTTTGTCCTACGATAAATGTTCATAAAAGTCAAACTATACAGGGAAATTTTTCATTGATTTTGAATTACATTACGCTACACCAGAGCACATATTATGTGATCTCGACTAGCTATAGTAAATTGTACATTCCATTTACACTTGATAGACTTACCTTGTAGAGTTTCTAACCAATATACTTTAGGGATGATATCAAGTATTGGTAAAGGCCTTCCCAACTAGGGGCAAGCTTCCCTTGAAGAGCAAATTTGTTCCCCACATTAGCACGTCTCAAGACTAACTCCCCAACATGGAAGACCCAAAGTTTCACCTTCTTATCATATTGGAATGTTGCCTTGACCTTGATGTCTTGATCCCAGATGAAGGTTTCCTCACATGGTTTGATCAATCCGTCCAACTTATTTCTCAAAGGGTCTTTATTTGCAATCTTAGAGAATTGTTGGACCTGGCATGAAACTCTGTTTATTTCCATTGGTATAACAGCTTCAACGTTATATGTTAGCCAGAATAGGGACTCATCAATAGATGAATAAGGTGTTGTCTAGTATGCCCATAACACGCGGCATAACTGATTGGTCCATTCATCCTTTGCATTCGTAAGACTTTTCCTAAGGCCTTTAAGAATCTCTCAATTAGCTACCTCGACTTGGTCGTTGGTCTACGGGTGTTCAAGTCCCATGTCGAGAACTCTTCCTCTTGATATTGTGTCTACTCTATAAATAGAACCATATTCATACTTGTTTCACACAACATTCTGAGCAAGCATTTCACGCTTCTCTTTCCTTTCTTTTTCTTTCCTTATTTTTCTAGGCAGTGTTAGGGAGTTTCCAACACACAGGGGCCTGAGTGCACTAGTTTATTTATGTTATGTAAACCTTTGGGAAGTAAAGCCAACTTTGTTTACACCGGAGAACCACTAGATTTTTTCTTTCAGGGTAATAACTCATAACCATGGCGTAGCTTCTTTTCATAAAAACTAACACACTAGTCTACTGGAGATTCAATATTATTTTCTTAAGTCTAGTGAGGAGCAATAGGTCTTGGTGTCTGTTGTCAGATCTAACATCCTTCATGTTATATGGTGAATTTTCTATGTCACCTACAAAGACACTTTGACGCTTATGAAAGTATAATATTCAATATCAAAACTCAAGTTTAAGAATCAAATTAACATATCATGTGTAATAAATGTTGAGTATTTAAAGAGGTTAATGATGATTTTCTTGTAATAATCATTGTATCAATACTTTTCCATAAAGTATAAGTAAAGTTGTTACTAACATAGTAACTTCTAACACATGTGTAAGTGTGTTCGGATGTACCATGATAATGGCTTAACTCCTCTCAGAGATATCGATATAGACCTTATATCAGATATCATAGATTACAATAGCCTCATATCTTAGGATATTGTCATAACACCAGACCTCACATAATATATATTAATATGAACTTATTGATATTAATATTAGTATCATCCTCACATCAAATCAAGTAACATCCAGTAATTGGAGGATGGGAGTCAAAACTTTCTCGTGAAAAAAGTTCAGGATGTAAAATGGTTACTTGATACTTTTTGAGAAATTGTATTATCCAATAATAATTGTTATTATTATGAATATTTTAATATTTTATGGATGTCCATTTTGGTCTATAAATAGGACTTATGTCTTCACTAATAATACACTTCATTTTCACTAATCTCTCTTTTTACTCTCCTTCTAAATCCTTCTTTGGCTCTCCGTTTAATTTTCATTTGTTATTTTGTTTCCAATTATCAAGTATTTTATAACACGTTATCAACACGAAGTTCTGACCAACTGGTATCTAGTCAAGTCTTCAAAAGGTAATACATGATTATTATTATTATTATTATTATTATTATTATTATTATTAATTATTATTATTATTATTATTATTATTATTATTATTATTATTATTATTTTCTTGATAATTTTAATTTATATACTTTATGTTATTTATGTATATATTATAAAACGTTCCTGAAGAACTTATATTTTAAATATCCCAAAAGAATTTATAAAAGTATATCTATATCATGAAAAATAGGTTCTTGAAGAACTTATTCATAAACATCCTCGCGGGATGTATAAAATTAATGGTCATATAACTTGATTATTATTGATAAAAAATCATATATATTATCATATAAAATGTTTTAGAATAACTTAAAAGAATTCTAGAAGAACTCTTAAAAATATTTATTGATAGTTCCTAAAGAACTACAATGATCTAAAATAAAATATATATTAAAGGATAAAATTAAAAACTTAATTATTCAGTATTATTATTATCAATATTATACTTGTTGAAGCCATAAAAGCTTGTTTCAAAAATTGTCTATTAAAGTTGAATTTGTTGTTATGACACACGCTGGAAGAATAAAGTTGTAGGAATTTCATCTAAGATGCATATTCATGAAAAGACTTAATTATTGAATCTTTAAATAATAGTAATTTGAAATGCATTATATACCCACGATACAATACTGCCAATTATGGACCATGTCAATTTGACTATGTGTTTTTCCATGTTCAATTTATCTATAAAAAAAGGTTAGAATGTGTTAGTGCTTGATATTTAGTGTTAGGTATTTACTAATTAAATATAATAAAAATATGGATAGAAAATACTATTATTGTGTAATAACGAATGACATGAGTGATTATTTCTAATCACTAGTGATATGTTCCAATAATTTTCTTACACTAGATACCGCTCCTATATTTTTAATTTATTTTATTTATGACTATATTATTAGATACTTTTCCTATACTACCTAATCCCATAATGCACTTTAACCTTTCTTGTTCATCTTTATATCCTAATGCAATCATAAGACCATGTGATAGAGCTAAAAATATTTAAGATAACAAATATTTTAGTATATTAGAATTAAACTTTATTACTTTTATTTAATTAAAAGCAAAATGAAGCTAAATAATACATGATTTAGGAACCACCAAATTATGGACCATCTAAAGTGCTAAACCTTCTCGTGACCCATAAATTTTAGCTAAATAATTTGTTTTTTGAAAAAGGAAAATGGCCTATGCTTTAGCCACTAAAAGCTAGTAATACAAGACAAAAAATGATAACTTTCAATTTGTCTATTAATAAAAAAATGAAAAGTTAAGATGTGATAGTGTTTGGTATTTTTTAATATTTCTTGATATTGGATTCCTTGTATAATATAAATAATTTTTAGCTCATAAAACACACATAATTATTTTCTTGATATTGGATTCGTTTTATAATATAAATAAGTTTTAACTTATAAAAAGAACACACAATTATTTCCATTTTGGATATAATTACACACTTTTAACTTAATAATAAAATTATTATTATTATCATTATTAAAAGATATTTATTATTAATAAATTTATTTATTTATTTTGAATGATATCTAACTTATTGTTTTAATTTCTTATATAGAAATACAAATGTCAAATATTACCAATCTTGAGTTTATGGCTCTTGATATTACGAGCAAGAACTATTTACATGGACATTAGATGCTGGAATTCATTTAGATGCAAAAAGTCTTGGAGACACAACTAAAGATGGAAATAATGCATCTATCCAGAACAAGGCTAAAGTCATGATATTCTTACGTCACCATATCCATGAAGAGTTAAAAAATGAGTACTTAACAGTTAAACACCCTCTTGTTCTCTAGAAAAATTTAAAAGAAAGATACGACCATCAGAAAGATATAATTCTTCCCAAAGCCCGTTATGAATGGATACATTTGCGCTTTCAAGATTTTAAATTTGTAAATGAATATAATTTTGTGCTATTTAGAATCACTTCAAGATTAAAATTATGTGGAAAAAAAGTCATTAAAAGTGATATGTTGGAAAAGACATTCTCCACTTTTCATGCATCCAATATGCTTCTGCAGCAATAATATCGTCAAAAGGGTTTCACAAAATACTCAGAATTGATTACTTGTCTCCTTGTGGCTGATAAAAATAATGAACTCACGTCCAACCGGAACTGCTACATTCCAAGAAGTGAATGTAGCGACACATGATTATTATACTCGCACTCGTGGCCGTGGTAATGGTTGAGGACATGGTATTGGTTGTGGTCGAGGATATGGTCATGGTCATGGTCGTAATGATGATAAATTATCATTTACATGAAAAAATAAAGAAAATATGGAAAAAAGAAAAGATGCTCAAAGTAGCGAAGGTAATAAAAATATTTTCTATCGTTGTGGCAGCCAAGGATAATGGTCTCATGTATGTCGCACACCAAAATATCTCATTGATCTATACCAAAAGTCCCTTAAAAATAAAAGGAAAACAATGGAAACAAATTTTACTGGTATAAATGATAATTTTACTAACTTTGATATTGATCACTCAATTAGAGAGGGAAGAGTAAGGAAATCATCAACATCAAAGTTAGTAAAATCATCATCTATACCAGTAAAAAAAATTTCCATTGTTTTCCCTTTATTTTTAAGGGACTTTTGGTATAGATCAATGAGATGTTTTGTGTACGACATACACGAGACTAGTGTTCTTGGCTGCCACAACGATAACAAATACTTTTAGTACTTTTGCTACTTTGAGCATCTTTTTTTTATATTTTCTTTATTTTTCCATGTAAATGATAATTTATCATCATTACGACCACGACCATATCCTCGACCACGATCAATACCATGTCCCCAACCATTACCACGTCCACGACCACGACCACAAGTATAATGATCATGTGTCGCTACATTCACTTCTGGGAATAGAGCAGTTCTAGTTGGACGTGACTCATGATTTGCATAAGTAGTTCATTATTTTTATCAGCCACAAAGAAACAAGTAATCAAATCTGAGTATTTTGTGAAACCCTTTTGACGATATTGTTGCTGTAGAAGCATATTGGATGCATGGAAAGTAGAGAATGTCTTTTCTAACATGTCACTTTCAGTGACTTTTTCTCCACATAATGTCAATCTTGAAGTGATTCTAAATAGTACAGAATTATATTCATTTACAGATTTAAAATCTTGAAAGCACAAATGCATCCATTCATAACGTACTTTTGGAAGAATTATATCTTTCTAATGGTCGTATCTTTCTTTTAAATTATTCCAAAGAACAAGAGAGTCTTTAACTATTAAGTACTCATTTTTTAACCCTTCATGAATATAGTGATGTAAGAATATCATGGCTTTAGCCTTATTCTAGCTAGATGCATTATTTCCATCTTTAGTTGTGTCTCTGAGACCTTTTGCATCTAAATGAATTTCAACATCTAATGTCCATGATAAATAGTTCTTGCCCGTAATATCAAGAGCCACAAACTTAAGATTGGTAATATTTGACATTTGTATTTCTATATAAGAAATTAAAACAATAAGTTAAATATCATTCAAAATTAATTAATTAATTAATTAATAATAAATATTTTACAATAATGATAATAATAATAATTTTATTATTAAGTTAAAAGTGTGTAATTATAGCCATAATGGGGCCAAAATGGAAATAATTGTGTGTTTTTTTATGAGCTAAAAATTATTTATATTATAAAACGAATCCAATATTAAGAAAATAATTGTGTGTTTTTATGAGCTAAAAATTATTTATATTATAAAAGGAATCTAATATCAAGAAATATTAGAAAATACCAAACACTATCACATCTTAACTTTTCATTTTTTTATTTATAGACAAATTGAAAGTTGTCATTTTTTGTCTTGTATTACTAGCTTTTAGTGGCTAAAGCATAGGCCATTTTCCTTTTTTAAAAAAAATTATTTAGATAAAATTTATGGGTCACGAGAAGGTTTATCACTTTAGATGGTCCATAATTTGGTGGTTCCTAAGTCATGTATTATTTAGCTTTATTTTGCTTTTAATTAAATAAAAGTAATAAAGTTAATGTCCAATATACTAAAATATTTGTTATCTATTACTGTTAAATATTTTTAGCTTTATCACATAGTCTTATGATTGCATTAAGATATAGAGATGAATAAGAAAGGTTAAAGTGCATTATGGGATTAGTTAGTATAGGAAAAGTATCTAATAATATAGTCAAAAATAAAATAAAATAAAAATATAGGAGCGGTACCTAGTGTAAGGAAATTATAGGAGCATATTACTAGTGATTAGAAATCATCACTCACATGTCATTTATTATTACACAATAATAGTATTTTCTATCCATATTTTTATTATATTTAATTAATAAATACCAAACACTAGCACTAACACATTTTGATCTTTTTTTTATAGATAAATTGAACATGGAAAAACACATAGTCAAATCGACATGGTCCATAATTGGCAGTATTGTAGGGTATATAGTGCATTTCAAATTACTATTATTTAAAGTCTCAATAATTAAGCTCTTTCATGAATATGCATCTTAGATGAAATTCCTGCAACTTTATTGTTCTAACGTGTGTCATAACAACAAATTCAACTTTAATAGACAATTTTTGAAACAAGTTTTTATGGCTTCAACAAGTATAATATTGATAAAAATAATACTGAATAATTAAGTTTTTAATTTTATCCTTTAATATATTTTTTAGATCGATATAGTTCTTTAAGAACTATCAATAAATATTTTTAAGAGTTCTTGTAGAATTCTTTTAAGTTATTCTAGAACATTTTATATGATAATATATATGATTTTTTATCGATAATAATCAAGTTATATGATCATTAATTTTATATAAGTTTTTCAGGAACCTATTTTTCATGATATAGATATAAGTTCAGGAACTTTTTATAATATATATAAATAATATAAGGTATATAAATTAAAATTATCAATAATAATAATAATAATAATAATAATAATAATAATAATAATATATTACCTTTTGAAGACTTGACTAGATATCAGTTGATGAGAACTTCGTGCTGATAATGTGTTATAAAATACTTGATAATTGAAAACAAAATAACAAATGAAAACTAAAGGGAGAGCCAAAGAAGGATTTAGAAGGAGAGTAAAGAGAGATTAGTGAAATGAAGTGTATTATTAGTGAAGGACTTTATAGACCAAAATAGACATCCATAAAATATTAAAATATTCATAATACATTTATTATTTTGTTTCCAATTATAAGTATTTTATAACAGTAATCGTTAATTAGTTGATTTGCCGTGTGAAAGTTGTACAAATTTGGAACAGTGGACACGCGTTAATTCTTAAATTTTCATGTGCGTATATCATATATATATATATATATATATATATATATATATATATATATATATATATATTATGATTATAAAAAATTAAAAATTGTGTACTGACATACGACCACGAAGCCGAAAGAGAAAGATAGGAAATAGAATCTTTGGGGACTATTATCAAACCCAACAACTTGCTGAAATATCTTTGATTTCCATACTAATTAATTCATTATATTAATTAAAATGATTAAGGCATTAAGCTGAGCATTACTCAAAAGTCAATGTTTCGCAATGGCATCACAAAAATATATTTGGCCATATTGTGATTATTTTCTTAGGCGTGACGCAACTAGACCCAGCTTGGGCTTATCCTCACTAATTTTGCACTGGAGAATTTATTTTATTATTTTTATAAAAATTGATATTTTTATGTTATATATTTTGGCTATTTAACTCATTAGCTTATTTAGAAGTAACTTTTATGACTTATTTAAAATATTTTATCAGAAATGAGTTTCTAGATTAAAATTTTAAGTTAAATGTAACTTTTTTGAAATATCAAATCCAATTATCAAGATGGCTTTACATTTTAAGATTATACATCCTCGTTCTTTTGATCCGTTTTCATATTAATTACTTAATGCATATTTTTAAAATTGTAAATATTCGTATTATGTTGGCGTGACTATTATATATTAAATTTTGGTAAAGTAGATATTATTAAATGTTGATTGATTGATGGATAAAATTAAAAATAAAAAAAGTAATATATGAAATCAAACCGATAATTTATTAAACAAAGGATAACATACATAACCACTCAACTATAAATATAGTTTTAGTTCTATACGTGGAAACTATTTTATATATAGGATAACAATTTATATTTTTTAATGTTAATTTAAATAATATGGATAAGGTGGGTATCTATGATAAAATATAAGTTTATATTATTTTATCAATTCATATGACTTATACATATCATATATTTCAAATATCAAACAAATTAATATTTAAAAAGTATATTACAATTTACTATTAACTATATTACTATTTAATAAATATATTATTATTAAACACATTTATTATTCAATGTATTAAAATATATTTTAAATAATATTTATTATATATTTTAGAAACACTTTATTAAAGAAAATAACTATTTAAAATATTTTAATAATATTAATTATTATTAAGAATATTTTTAATAGTTATATTTTTAAAATATATAATATGATTGTTAAGTAATATGAGTTTATAAAATGATATAAAATTATATTTTATCGTACACACTCATCTCATCCATGTTTTATTTAAATTAACATTAAAAATTATGAATTATGATCCTCTCTATACATATATAAATAAATGTTTATGCATATAAATTTAAAAGTTAAAAGAAGCTATACTTAGTGGTTAGGTTATCATTTGTATAAAACATTTTAATAAAAATATAAAACTAACTGGTTAAGAAAAAAAAGTTAGAAGTCTCATTTAAAATTTATTAAAAAGATAGTAACTGAAATAATAATTTAACTATTATAAAATAATAATCCTACTCTCTAGGTTCCTACTATTTTGTTTGACATGATACTTTTAAAACTTAATGAAATAAATTATTTCTTTTCATAATTATCATATATATAAAGAAATTTTGAAATATGGAGTGGTTAAAAAATTATAACAATATTGTGTATGTGTAGTGCGATATGTTATAGAAACACACTTTCTTTTATTGAATATAAGTTCGCACGGGCACACACAACTTATATTTTCATATAATTTTATATAACTTTAAGAAAAGCTATTTTAAAATTTCATTCAGAAAATTTGTAATTTAAAATAATCAGTAAAGAGAGACTTGCCTAAAATAATAAAAATTCAATATACCCCATTTAAAATTAAGTGAAATAACAAAACATTATTAAACGATTTAACCGAACTTTATTAAATAGTTTTTTAATATGTGCTGTAAGGAAAATTTTAACAAATCCAAAAATAAAAAATATTTACCAATAATTATGTTTAACCAGCTTTAGAAATTACAAAGAGAGTACATTAAACATAATTTTTAATAAAAATTTTCATTATAAGTTCTTATAAAATATATCTTACACATGGTAGACATTAGAAAAACATTTATTAAATTATGCATCTTTCAAAACTCGGGCAAAGTAGAACTGTAAATAATTAAATCAAGTTAATAGAGTTACAGTTGTATTAGATCTTGATATAAAAAGTTTTGTTGTCTATTATTTTATCTAATTTAAATTTGAAACATCGTGTATCCCGCGACACATCACATATTTTGCCTTAGGTACATTTTATTGAATCTTTCTATTAAATGTTTTTGTTAGTTTAAAAATAAAGTAATATTTTTTTCAATAAAATTAGTTTTTTTTTCCTTAGCTTGTTCCCTTTTCAACCATTCACCTTTTCATACCAAAATATCAAACAATATCCTGCATTTTTTAAGGTTTAGAAACAAACTCCGAAATATGGCTAATTAAGTATTGTTTCCTTTTTAAACCTCTTGTAAAAATTGATTTAAAACAAAGTTAACACAACAACAAACTTAAGTGAACGATTAAAGTTAAGAATATTACACAGGAGATTTATATCAGTTTACTTTTAAGAAATTAGAAGTTACAACTAATACCTTTAATGTGAAATATTTTCACTAACTTAGAGTAGTCTTACAGACTTAGCACTGAATACCACAAGTATTCTTCACTTTGGCCACTCCTAACTTGGACTTCGATATTCTTAACTCTAATCACTTCTAGCTTAAACTTTACTATTCTTTGACTCTTGTCATTTTTTACTTAAACTCAAGTGTTTTTTTTAACAAAAACTCACTTTTAAATCAATCTAAGTATTTTCAAAAATCTCTTCAGGAGAACATTGTTTTCCAACAACAACAGGTATATTGAACAGTCTCCACAAACCTAACAAATTTAAGAGTGTTTTGATTTGAATGAAGGGAAGTGATGAAAACAGATTTCAAGCTTCCAACTTAACATATCTAAGGATAAGTCTGTTGATAGGCTTTTACAATTTAAGATCTAGCTTGAATAAAATAGTAACATCTAAATGTATCAAAGAATACGAAGTAGGCTATACATAATTGTTTAATGTGCAAGAGTGTTCTAAGTTCTTCATACTGTTATTTTTTTCTTCATGTATTTAATTCAGGCTAAAACCCCTTTTTAGCCCTCTTAAAGTTTAGAGATTAGGAAAACGCCCCTTTAAAAAAACCCTAAAGTTTTGGCCATTATAAAATTTCAGGGTTTACGAATTTAAGGAAGAAACCCTTAACTGATGAGGTGGCATGAGTTTGGGTCACCTAATCAGTGACACATGTTAAAAATATTATTAATTAAATACACTAGGTGGTTACGTGTTGAGATTAGTTATTTAAATTTTTAATTAAGGTAATTAATTTTTTTCCAAAACATTACGTTTTGAATGGTTGAGGCTTTTTGAAGGTCCCTTGTTCCCTCCCTCCCTCGTATCTTGTCTTCTCATTCACTCTCAGATCTTGTTCCCCTCCCTCTTTCCCTCTCACACTCTTCAATTGATTTCAGAAAGCCTTAGACAACAACACTCTACAAATTAAACAAAAGACAAAGAAACCTGTTTGGTAAGAGGGAAGATCTAGTAGAAACAGGTTTCTTACTAAACAGTGGTGGTTTCTCTCGGCCCTGGCAAGTTCTACAGCACCAACCTCCTCGCCCGCGCATCTACACCGACGTCAAATTCAACGACCACTGCGTCAATCCACCCGTCCCTGTCACCGATCCACTCATGTCCTAGCCCAAGAAGCCCACTGGTCCATGGGTAGCCTTAGCTTCCAACGCCTCCGCCTGCAAGACAAAATTGAGGGCAAAGTCAAAAAACTCTGCTCCTAGATTGAGAAGCACTCCAAAGCCCACCCCCTCCGACCCAATCCACTCTCTGCGATTCTAAAAAACCGGTCTCACCTTCGCTGCCACCCGCTCCTTATGCCACAAAGCGAAGAAGGTTCATGGATACGATTCAAAAGGAAGAGGAGAAAGTGTAAGAAGATGAAGAGGAGGTTAGTACTTCAAGTGGCCCGGTTTGGAAGAGGCGTTTGGTGAAGAAGCTTTGGGATGATTTTGATAAGGTTGCTTCTTCATCGGAGAAGGAGGTGACTGAAACGGCATTGTCAAGGACTCAGACTAGGAAATTGGTTAAAGCTGGTGAGATTATTAAGAAGGTGATTGTGTAACACCCCTTTATATACACGAGATATATATGTATTCTTCTTACTTTAACTAAAACTTTTAGAAAGATATACATATTTATCACTTTTTATCTCGCGTATACAAGGACGTATATACAGATTATTTCCTTTGAATATTGAAAGTAAAAAAAAACATTGTCTTTCAATATTTGTCCATAATGACAAAATAATTTATAGAAATCATAAGAGATAAATTATTACAGTATTATATCCGAATGAGAAAGTTTATCAAAGTTTAACCTTTACCTTGTTACAATTATCTAACTTGATATTGTAATAAGGCAAAGTAAAACTAAACTATACCTCTACTACAAATGTGACCAATCATTTCCTATCCCTTGAACCATCGAGTTTTGGAATCCTACTCTTGTCATATTTCTTCATCTATCTAATTGAGGATGAGACCACTTTACCCTCTTGTAATTACATATTCTTCCATCTTGGACTTCTAGCTATATATCACATAACATATATTTTGGACATAAAATTCAAACAAGAAGGAGTGAGAAACAGAATATAATACTTTACAGATAAGACATAAGCATAAGGGTTTTCATAAACATAACAATTATACTTTCATTCACAACCACCCACATAGAATGTCACAATCACATGAATGCCATGCAATGTTTTTAATACTACTATCTCATTCATTCCATGCATGTGGGCCCTTAAAGTTTTAGTTTGCACTGGGCCAACCAGGAATTTACATTGTTCCATAATTCCGGATAATAACATAAATGCCTTCATGGCATACGAACAGTTCAACTGACATTGAAACACTTAGAGACTAGTCAGATTGAGAAGGTTTTTATTGTGAAAGTACCCGACACTAGAGAGCGACCCCAAGTCCCCTGAAGCACCCTTCCACACCCTCTCATCCCAAGGTTCACATTTGAACCTCCTCTAATGTATCCTCGGTTTTTATAATCTGTCCCCAGGCAACATCACATCTCATTTCTCTTTAGTGATTCATGATGCATGAACTACTCACATATTTAATAGGTTAAGACTTTTAGAAACTCAATTATTAAATACCATAAAGGTTCACAAATCATCTCAATAAACTGTACATTCCCATAAGTCCTTCTTTGAACTTCTGTTATACAGAAATAAATTTAGTACAGTCTCTGAATTCAGATCTCACCAAAATTGAGTTTCCAAGCCTTAAATATCTCAAGACTTTCTTTTAAAAAACTTTCACATATTTACATAATCTTTCTCAAATTGAATCTTAACTAGATTGAGTTTAGAAATCTCAACTATAACAAAATATCCTTTAGTTATTTCGTGGGGGAAAATAATTTACTTTAAACTTTTGATTACTAAAAGAAAATAGTTTTTAAAATCATTAACTAAGAATACTTAAAACTATAAAAATTTTCTTTAATTCAAGAATTAATTATCTCAACCTTTAATTTTCATAAATAGCTTCTTTCTAATACTAGATTTTATTCTAGAGATTAAAAATAAAGTTAATGAAAATAACTTTTAAGAAGAAATAAAAGACTAAAATAATTATAAAATACTTTCTCTTAGAATAAAACTTTAAAGAGTAAGGTAAGAAAATTCTTACTGAGTTTTAACTTTTCGTCATGCTTGTTATATGCTCAAACTCCATATCACAAGGTCATCAATCATTCATAAATCACAACCAAATATTGTCAATCACAATTAAATATCATCACTCACAATCAAATATTGTCAATCACAATCAATTTATCAATCATAATCAAATCAAATAAATTACTTATCATTCATAAATATCATAATTTAAAGTTTAATGGTTATTTAAGTTAATAAACTTAATTTTAAGTCTTTATAGTCCATTCCTTGAACAGGTCTATGTAAGTCCAAATTAGGTCATAATAATCCAAGTCCTTGTATAGGTTTAGCTCGATCCATATAGGATATAAAAGTCCAAGTCCTTGTAGGTTTAGTTTGATCCATATAGGATATAAAAGTCCAAGTCCTTGTATAGGTTTAGTCCAGTCCGTATAAGTTATAATAATCCAGATCCATGCATAGGTATTTCAGAATACGTTACACAAGATACTAAATTTATTATTAATTTTAAGTTGAGAAGTTATTATTTTAAAATAATATTATTATTAAATTTAAAAGGAGTAGGGACTCCTCCCATTATTCTTATGTCTTTCATATTATATTCCTATCTCACTCCCCCTTACCTTGAATTGCTACAAAAAATGAGTTCTAGAAATATTAATACTAACTTAAGATAAAAATAAAGATCACTACGTAAAACAGAAATGGTAAATAGTGAATAGTGAATAGTAAAACATAAATAGTGACAGTAAATAGTAAAAATGTGAATAGTAACTGTAAATGGTAAAACGTGAATAGTAACGGTAAATAGTAATAGTAAATAGTAAAACGTGAATAGTAAAGGTAAATAGTAACAGTAAATAGTGATTTACTATTTGAATAGTGATTTACTATTTGAATAGTAATTTACTATTAAAATAGTATTTTACTATTCAGAATAGTAACTTAAAATAATATTATATCCAGTATAATAATAGATTTCTAAAACGATATAAAAATAACCCTAAAAAATATAAAAGAAGGGTATTCTTACCTTGTTATTTTAGCAGAACCTCCATCCAAAAAAATTATTTCTCTCTCTTACTTCCACCACTATCTCTCTAGCACTACTATATTAAGAAAATTTAATCTGAAATTGTGAATTCTAACGAAGAATTTCCTTCGGTATTTATAGGCAGAAAAGTTACTGTGCATTTTATTATTTTATTATAAAAGTATTGTACAATTTCTGAAATTTTCGTCTAGTTACTGTACAAGTTTGAAAATTTCATATATGCACAGTGTTTTATATAGTAAATATCGGCTGAATTATTAAGTCAAATAGTAACTTTTCACTTGGTATATTTTAAATATTCAAAATCAGTCCTTTTTGAAATTTAGCAATATTATATCAGTCCTCACTAATTTTATAATAAGTAATATAAAGTTTAAATTTTAAAAATCTAAAATTTTCTGTTAATAAAAATTTATTGGTATGTTTTTTATTTTTTTACGATTGGTAAAAATCAAGATTTTTCTCAAACCGATCATTTTTAGATAAGTCTACTTGAAATGGATTTTAGAAAATTTTCTTATAATTTAACTTCACTTTCTTATAAATATTTTTAATTTTAAGTAACTTTATATGAATTTAAAATTATTTAAAATATATTATTTTATTAAAATATTTCAAAAATTTTAAAAAATTCTAGAAAATCATAAATATTATGTAGATCAAAAAGTTCTGAAGAACCATAATCTAATTTCTTCAAAATTTTATTTTAAAATTCTAATAAAAGTTAAATCATAAACATGTAAAAACATAAATATAAAAACATAAAATAAAAGTTGTGAATAATAAAGATATTCAAAATTGTTAATATAATTTCATTAATCAATGACTACTAATTAGGTCATTTTAAAATTCTCATTCAAAAGACATACATATTTTTATTTTATTATTATTATTACTTTATTTTATTTTTTTAAAACAAAATAATTAAATATAAATACCAAAATTTCATAAAAAAATAATAATAATAAACTAACTAATAGTAAGTATTTTTCACTAAAGATATATTAATATCTATTTTCTATTTGAGTAGAAAATGAGATGTTACAAGTCTACTCTCCTAAAAGATATATTAATATCTATTTTCTAGTTTTGTAGAAGCTGTTTGTTTCATTTGTGGACAAAAAGAACTGGATTTTCTTGTGCTTCATTTGTACAGTGCATTTTACTTCCATTTAAAACCACCACTGTTTAGTAAGAAACATGTTTCTACTAGATTTTCCCTCTTACCAAACAGGTTTCTTTGATCTTTTGTTTACTTTGTAGAGTGTTGCTGTCTAAGGCTTTATGAAATTAATTGAAGATTGTGGGAGGGGAAAAGGGAGGGAAACAGAATCTGAGAGGGAATGAGAAGACAAGATACGAGGGAGGGAAGGAACAAGGGACTTTCAGAAAGCCTCAACCATTTAAAACACAACATTTTGAAAAAAAAATTAATTACCTTAATTAAAAATTTAAATAACTAATCTCAACCATTCACATGTAAGCACCCAGTGTATTTAATCAATAATATTTTTGACATGTGTCACTGATGAGGTGACCCAAACTCATGTCACCTCATCAGTTAAGGGCTTCTTCCTTAAATTCATAAACCCTAAAATTTTATAAGGGCCAAAACCTTGGGGTTTTTTTTAAAGGGGCATTTTCTTAATCCCTAAACTTTAAGAAAGCTAAAAAGGGGTTTTAGCCTTTAATTTATAAGTTGTGACCGTTGCACCACGTGGGATCAAATAATGACCCATTGACTTGATCTATGGGTAGGAGCATTCTTGTGTAGCATGAGTGGAATTCCAATAGCTAGTGGAGCTTTTCATGCAATAATTCATGCTTCTTTGTTCAGTGCATGTATAATAATTGACATTCTTCTGAGTGGGATGAATATTTCAACATACTTCTGTTAGAAAGTGCAGAATTCAAGCATACTTAGGATTCTATAAACTTGAAGACTAGAAACTTCTTGTTTGGTGGATGTATAATAGTTGGCATTCTTCTTGGTGCAATAGACTTGAAACTTCTTCTTGAAGGGCATTCTGTTGGCAACATCTTGGTTTTATTTTATCTAGTTAGTTGACTTTGGCTCCAGAGCATTCTATCTTTGATACTTGTGCATGATCCATTTTGTTATGGACCTTCAACAGTCTTAGTCTTTAAAACAGCTTCTGTCTTAACCTAATATCACAATTCTACACAGTAAACTTGGAACATACTTAAGGTCGGGCTTTTTTGATCTTGGAATATTTCCATATGAGAGAAGTTATAATAAAGTCTCAACAAACTTGGAAGTATCAGAGCAACATTCTTCTCAAGATGTTTTAGATATTTTGTAGATTAGGCTAAACTACACACTTGACAACATTGACATAATTTTAACAGACTATTTCACTTAAGATATTATGTTTGTAATGACATAAAATTTTAGGACACCCATTGTATTGTATGTGATAACAAATTTAGTTCTAACAATATTCATATAAAAGGAAAAGTTCATAGCAATAATAACAAATAGAACAATATTAAGAAGTAAAAAATCATAGCAGTAATAACAAATAGAACATTGTTGAAACCAAGTCTGGTTTGAAAAGAAATTGATAATAATCTTTGACCAGACCCCAAGTTGTGTCATTATAACTAGACCCTAGGATTTGTTAATAACACACATCAATGCATTCAAATTAAATGAAGTTTGCCCATATGTGATCTAACCTATTTATTTAAGTGTTTTATGAAACATATACTAAGTACACAGGTAACAAAAGAAAGGGGAGCCCATCAAATCAAAAGTCTGATATATCAAAAGTTTAATTCTAGACTTTACCCCAAAAGAGTTTGATTTAAGAATTTTCAGACATATGGACCAACAAATCAGACCTCAACTTTTTATGCAACAAGAACATGCAACATGCAACATAAACGTTACTTCAAAGTACTAATCAGACAATGTTCTAAAACCTTTTGATGATGCTCTGAAAGTCAATCCCTTATCAAGAAAAATGTGCTTATCATCAAAAAGGATAAGTGACAAATTAGTGGATTAACCAAAGAAATTTTTGAAGATATCAATGTAGCTACTCTGCCCAGTTTAGAAAAGTTGAATCAAGCCAGCTTATATATCAAGAAGTTATAGAAGGATAACAACACTACTCTCTGCATGATTGTTAGAAGAAAGAAAGCCAACAATTGGCTTTATGCACTGAAGATCTCAAGGAACTATTCTTTCATGCAAAGCTTTTAAAGTTCCTTCATACCAGACCTTTTGTCATTCATTAATTCATCAAAAGTCTGGTGCTTACGATCAAGCAAAACTCTTTCAAAGGATTTCTAATGGCTATATCTCCTCACCAAATTATTAAATAATCATCTTAAATGACCTATATATATATATTTAAAGAGATTCATTTTCAAAAGATAGACAAGCTTATCAAGAGGAATCATTCTCTGTGATCAAAATTCTCTTAATCTCTTCTTAGCTTTTCTTAGACAAAGACCTTCTTTGTTGTTCTGCCTCTACCAAACCTTATCCCTTTTGTCTTTCTTTACTTAGTGTATCTTTTCATCTTTGTACATCTTTCATACACTAAGTTCTGTGAACTCCATTCTTACAAATAAGTTCTTGTGTAAAGTATGGTGTGTTGCCAATTTTTAGTTTCATTGGGAAATAATTATGGCCTGAGGAGGCTTTTGAAAGAATACTAGGGTTTGAGCCAGGAGTGGTTTGTTGAAAGAATACTTGGGTTTAAGCCAGGAGTAGCTAGAGTCAAGAATACTTGTGGCACAAGTTTGGTGCTGTTATTGTAAAGGGGATTTTACAATAGTGGAAATCCTTCAAGTTAGAATTGACTGAATGTAGCTTGCCTTAGAAGTTAACTAGTATAAATCTCTGGTGTTCATTCTTCTCTTTCCTTGCTCTTATCAAGTTTGTTTTTTACAAGTCTGATTACCTACGCTTTAAATATTCAATATTCCGCAAAAGAGTCGAAGACTTATTCAATGAACACCAGAGATTAGCTAAAGAAGTCTAGGATGCTCTAGGACGCTCTTCAGCGTAACTTTGAATGCACCTCCAATGTTAAAAGATCTAAGAAGATACTGTTGACTAAATAGTATAATACTTTCAAGATGAAGGAACATGAAACTGTGGACCAGATGTTTCGAAGATTCCAAACTCTGCTGAATAAGCTTAAGGCTCTTAGAACAACACCTTCCACAGAAGATATCAATGTAAAGCTTCTTGGAAGTCTGTCTGAAAGGTTTGATGTTAAGTGTTCAACCTTTGAGGAAGACAAAGATCTAAGTACCTTTTCTTTGGATGAACTCCTTGGAGTACTCAAAGTACATGAATTAAAGCTGAAACAGAAGGAAGTCAACAAACCTTCCTCCTCCAAAAACATTACCCTGAAGTCTGATGAATCAAGCATAAAGTCAAAGGCCCTAAAAGCTGAGGATTTCACGAGCTCAGAACCAAACTCTGATGAGCCAGGTGCTTAGACCGAAGAAATTCTAGAAGAAAGATAACAAAGGTAAAAGTCAATTTAAATTTAAAACTGACAAGTCAACTTTATAATGTTTTGATTGTAGAAAACTAGGACACATGAAAGCAGAACGTCCAATCTTGAACAAAGACAAGAAGGACAGAAAAGAAAATAGGAAATTCCCTAAGAAGCAAAAAGGATTAATCACATGGGATGATAATGGATCATCAAGCTCTAAAGATTCTGATGAGGAGATAGAGTTTGCTCAGATATATCTTATGGCAAATGAGGAACCACACTCTGAAGCCAGTTTAAGTGACTCAAAATCAGAGGAAGTAAGTTATTCTGAATTTAAACAAAATTATGATTTGTTATTTAATGATTTTTCAAAGATTTTAAAAAATTTTAAAAAGTTAAAAGTAAAGCATATTGACATGATTGCTGATTTTGAAAATCAGATTTCAAAATTAAAAGAAGAAGATTTCGATAAAAATATTCAGAAAGAAATGGAAGAGAATGAAAAGATGCACCTTGAAAAATTGAGCAAAATCAAACAAGAGAATCTTGTTTTGAAAACCAATTTTGAAAATACTAAAGTTTGTTATAACTCTCAAGCTGATAAAATCATTAAACTACAAAAGCAAGTAAGAGAAAGAAAAGAAATGAAAAAGTTGCTAACCATGTAGGACCTAAGAAGATTTGGGTACCAAAATCATTGATCATTTTAATTGTAAATGTGCTTAAAGATAAGAACAAAGTCTCTACACTGGTATTTGGACAGTGGATGCTTGCATCATATGACAGGAAAAAGGTCGATGTTCCTCGACCTGAAGTAGTTTAAAGGTGGAACAGTCACCTTTGGAGGAAACCAAACTGGCAGAATTATAGGGTCTGGTAGAGTGAGTAAAATTCCTTCACCTGTCTTTGAAAATGTCATTTTGGTTGAAGGTTTGAGACATAACCTACTGAGCATTAGTCAATTTTGTGACAGTAGGTACAAGGTCTCTTTGACAAAGAAAAGTGTACTATCATTAACCATGATGGAT
The DNA here is from genome assembly GCA_037962975.1 of Clitoria ternatea. NCBI lineage: Eukaryota > Viridiplantae > Streptophyta > Magnoliopsida > Fabales > Fabaceae > Clitoria > Clitoria ternatea. The sequence goes on along the minus strand of CM075674.1, from coordinate 97,880,412 downwards.
CCACACTCTTCACTACGAACAGACATCACAACCTGTACAAGGTTGATTTGAATGAACTGAATGATCAAAATGTAACATGTTTGTTTTTAAGCTCTAAAGAAAGATGAATCTGGCATAAAAATCTTAGGCATGTAAGTTTAAAACATATTTCAAAACTTCATAGAAAAGGCCTTGTTAAGGGGCTGCCAAAAATTTCTTTCAACAGTTCTTTGCCTTGTGAAGCATGCCAAAAAAGGAAACAACATAAAACCTTTTTCGAAAACAAAAATGTTGTTTCCACTACTAGACCTTTGGAACTGTTACATTTAGATTTGTTTGGTCCATCTTAGGTAGAGTCTGGCAGGGAAAAAGTATGGATTTGTTATTGTTGATGGTTACACAAGAATGACATGAGTATACTTCCTAGAGCACAAGGATGAGTCTGTGAAAGTATTTAAAATTTTCTGCAAGAAAATCCAAAATAAGAAAGGATTATGTATTGGTACAATAAGAAATGACCATGACAGAGAATTTGAAAATGAAGTTTTTGAAAAATTCTATAATGAGTCTGAAATAACTCATAGTTTTTCTTCTCCAAGAACACCTCTACAGAATGATGTTGTGGAAAGGAGAAACAGATCTTTGTAAGAAATAACCAAAAAAATGCTTTGTGAAAACAATTTTCTAAAATATTTTTCGGCAGAGGCTGTGAGCACTTCTTGTTATATCCAAAATAGAATCCTTATCAGACAAATACTGAATAAGACTCCTTATGAATTGTAGAAGGGAAGAAGACCTAACATTTCATATTTTCAATCTTTTGGTTGCACCTGCTACATCCTTAACACAAAGGATCATCTTGGAAAATTTGATTCTAAGTGTGACAAAGGGATATTCATGGGGTACTCAACCACATCAAAATCTTACAGAGTTTTTAATACAAGAACTCAAACCATTGAGGAATTAATACATGTAAGATTTTATGATCTTCAAGAGATTGATAAGAGACTGGCAGATCTAGATCTTGATGATGCAAGTGTACAGCAGCAGGAAACTAAATAGGATCAACAAAGATCAGACCCTACTCAATCTTGGCCAACTAAAGATGGAGTTAAAGAATCTGAATAACCATCATCAGTGTCTAAGCCAGAGAAGCCAAGAGACTAGAAGTTCAAACTTTATCACCCTTCAGACCTCATAATTGGAGATCAAGTTGTTAGAGTTAGAACTAGATCAAAACTACTCAATCAATCTACCATAGCTTTGGTTTTAGAACTAGAGCCAAAATCTGTTACAGAAGCCTTGGAGGATATTAACTGGATCAATTTCATGCAAGAGGAATTAAACTAGTTTGAGAGAAATAAGGTTTGGAGCCTTGTCCTAAGACCTGAAAACAAAGACATCATTGGAACCAAGTGGGTCTACAGAAATAAGCTAGATGAGGATGGAAAGGTTGTCAGAAACAAAGTCAGACTTGTAGCACAAGACTACAACCAGCAAGAAAGTATAGATTTCACTAAAACTTTTACTCCTGTAGCCAGACTTGAGGCTATAAGGATACTTCTTGCATTTGCTACTTTTAAAGGAATTATATTATATCAGATGGATGTTAAAAGTGCGTTTCTGAATGGTTTATTGGAGAAGAAGTTTATGTAAAATAGCCCCCTGGTTTTGAAAACATATCTTGTCCAAACCTTGTTTTTAAACTTAGTAAAGCACTGTATGGTTTGAAACAAGCTCCTAGAGCCTAGTACGATAGACTCAATACCTTTTTTTATTTCAAAAGGCTTTACTAGAGGAAAAGTATATACAACCTTGTTCATAAAAAGCTCTTACAAGAACTTTATAATTATGCAAATTTATGTCGATAACATTGTTTTTGGTGCTATTAATGTAAGTCTATGCAAAGAATTTTCTAAAATGATGCAAGGTGAATTTGAAATGAGTATGACAGGAGAACTTAAATTCTTTATAGGCTTGCAGATCAAACAGACTGTTGATGGTATTTTCATCCATCAGTAGAAGTACACCAAGGAGTTGCTTAAAAAGTTTAAAATGGCTGATGCAAAGCCCATGGACACTCCTATGCATCCAAACTGCATAATTAATAAAGATGATTCTGGTACACCAGTGAATCAAACCTTATATTAAGGAATGATAGGTTTACTTTTGTATCTCACATCCAACAGACCATATATAATGTTTAGTGTTTGCATGTGTGCAAGATATCAATCAGACCCCAAGGAATCACACTTGTCTACAGTGAAGAGGATTTGAGATATCTTGTAGGAACCACTAATCTTGGGTTGTTCTACAAAAAAATAGACTCCTTCTCTCTAGCAAGATACTATGATACATATTTTGCAGGAGATACAGTAGACAGAAAAAGCACAAGTAATGGATGTCATTTTCTTAGCAAAAGTTTAATATCCTGGGGAAGCAAAAAGTAGAACTCAATTGCACTCTTAATAGCAAAGGCTGAGTATATGTCTACAGCAAGTTGTTGTTCTTAACTTCTTTGGATGAAGTATCAACTTGAAGATTATTCAATCAAAGAATAAGAAATCCTTGTGTTCTGTTATAATATAAGTGCAATAAATCTCTCCAAAAATCCTATTCAACACTCAAAAGCCAATCATATAGAAGTGAAGTATCACTTCATCATAGACTATGTACAAAAAGGAATTTTAGACATGAAGTTTATGGACACAGACCATCAATGGGCAGAAATCTTTACAAAGCCTTTGGCTGAGACCAAGTGTTCTTTTATCAAGTATAATTTAAATCTAAGAAATATCTCTTAAAAATGTCTGTTGTGCATATAAGTTTCTTTTGTAAAGATAAGTCTGATTGTATGCATGAAAGGTACGAGTTTGATAATGTTTGATTTATTGCTTGATATGTATGAATCTATAATTATCTGCTTCTATTTTATACTGAGAGGAAAAGGGTTAAAATCTTTTGGGGTTCGTGTTAACTAAAAAAGTTTCATGTTTTATTATCATTTACTTTAAAACGTACTAAGTGGCAGCAGTTAATATTTTTTTGTATAACTATCACCTAAAATGTTTTCTCTCTTCTCACTAGTGGATACTTTGTGCCTTTTTAAATATGTGACTCTTCACTTCATTTCCTACCTTGTAAAACTCTTTAAACTTTTCTTTTCCTAAAAGTTATCTTTCTCTAACCCCTTCTTTTCCTTAAACCCTTCATCTTTCTCTTTCTTCCTTGAGCATCTTCCATGGCACCCAAGCTTTCTGTTGGAGACATCATGGAGTCTTCCTTCTTCCTCCCAGAACAGCATAAACTTGATGGAAGAGACATCACTGCTGAGTTAGAAGGAATTGGATGGACACATTTTTACATGGACAGGGAACCATACTCTTTTTCTTTGGTGTTGGACTTCTGGAACAACATTTCAATGGACAATTATTCAGGGGAATTGAAAAGGGAAGAACATTGAAATATTAGAGGACGTCATTGCAACCGTGATCGGATGCCCTTCTATTTGAAATGTCTACACCGATGACTTTGAGTTTGAAGTGGTCTTCTCTTTGGACATCAACAAGTTGTTGTTTGGTAGTTGTCACCTAGCCAAGTTAGTATCCGGAAGTCTCATCCCCAAGGTAAAGATGTTTCACCTTCTCATAAAGCAAGTTTTTTGTTTTAGGAAGAGTGCTAAGGACACTAACTAAGCTTGACAGACTATGCATGTATCACATGCTCATGAAGGAAAAAAATGAGTCTGTCGAATATCATCATGACATATCTCATTTCTTCAATAAGGAAGAAGCAAAATAAGATCCCTTACCTAGCTATTCTGATGAAAATATTTACACTGGAGAATGTGAAAACTCAAACTTATGAGTGATTTGATTCAGTCTTCATCACTGGTGAGCAAGCTTCCTGTGACACCCCGAAATTGGGGGTAAATTTTTCACGATTTTAAAGATATTAATCAATAAAGTAAATTAAGTGGTGAAGCATTAAATCGCCACCCTGGATCTATAAAACCTATCCCATATGTGAAGATATGAGAAGGTGAGTTTGAAAATAATATAAGAGATATTCTCATTTAAAATCAGCGGAAGAATTTAAATAAATTGATGTTGTATGTTTGCATTTCAAAAAGAGTGGATTAAAAGAGAATTTAAGTCAAATTGGAGTTACACAACTCCAATCAAGATGAATATGGTTTGTAAAGATTGGTAATTCAAATATCTACAATTGTTATGAAGAAGTTGAGGGCCAATTATACCCCAAAGATTGCTTAATTTGTTAATTTATGAAATCAGCCCTGCTGAAATTTTCAGCCAGAACACCCTTTAGTATTTTGGGCATAACTCGGGCTACCAAACTTCGATTGACGCAAATTGAGTATCAAAACAACGGCGATGAAATTATCTACAACTTTTATGAACAGTGCAAAAACTGATTCTTCACGCTTGAGCGTGAATTTCCATGCTTAAGCGCGATCGGGTTTGAAAAGTTACGCTTAAGTGAAAATGAAGAAAATTGAAAGAAGGAAAATTTAGCATCAGGGGTCTTCACGCTTAAGCGTGGCCCCCTTTCGCTTGAGCGTGAGCATGTTATCACACTTGAGCGTAAGAAAGAATCAGCCTCTCCCCACACGATCACGCTTGAGCGCGCCCCTTTTACACATGACTCACGCTTGAGCGTGAGAAGAAGGGAGAATCAGGACCCGTGCGCGCTTGAGCGCGGAACGCTCGCTTGAGCATGGGTTTCTTCACGCTTGGTCACGCTTGAGCGTGACACCCCTGTACTCTCAATTTTCTCTTCATTTCGTTTGAGCAAGAGTTTCTCGCTTAAGCGAAAACACTCCAGTAGCTCACCTAATGCTTCTCGCTTGAGCGAGCCTTTCTCCGCTTGAGCGAGATTATCACAAAATGGTTTCCTTCAACAAACGCTTAAGCGAAATAAATTCTCGCTTGAGCGAAGGATAGACAGTGAGCAAATTTTAGATGCAGAGCATCCACGCTTGAGCGAGGAATCTTCTCGGTTGACCGTATTTTACAAATTATGCAGAAAACTTAGAACCTTATGCACCCTGACATACCCAAATTAATTCTTCACAAAATAATTCAAGCTAATAATATATCTGGGCAATATTATACATTCATAATTGAATTAATTAACCATACATCCTAATTTTCATTCCAATCTATCCATTGCACAACAATTAAACACCAACCATTTATGCTGCATAAGAGTCAAATTCTTCGAAATACATCATTCATTCATAAAATTGGATGATAAACCCATATCATAATTTGTCATCCAATACTACCAGAACCTCACACAAACTTTAGACATTTTCCAGATGAAATCTTCAATATCATAATCCAACAATCCAAATGCAAAATAAGCATATAACTGTAATATATATTATACAAAATATTGGACTGCCGGCCAAGGCACTTCCTACACACTTCTCCTCCTCAAAACAGCTCCAAGGCAAGTCCTACAACACAGGAGCTAAAAAAATATACCACAGGGAGAGTGATTATATTTTCTCAATGATGAAAATCCAATAATTTTGACAATATATGCATGAATGCAATACTAACATCTCCTCTACAAGAGGAGTTTAATCAACACGAATTCAATTCCTTTTCAAGTTCATTGAAACATAAAATATCCTTCAGGATTCTCAAATTCACACCAACCAATATCACAATCACAATTAGTAAATAAAAGGGAGTTTCATCTACTCCTCACATAATCACCTCAACGGGATATCACTCTATGCCATGCTTCAATGGCTAATGCACATGCTAGTGTTTAATATGCATAAGCAGAGATCCGATTTCATTTCCTCGGGTGATCGCAACCACCATAATCATATAGTCATTCTCAATGGTTTCCCGCCTCGCAAGGGGTACTCCCTCTAGCAGCCTCGCAAGGTGCTTTCTCATGATCGCAACCACGTTTAACATTTCATAAAGGTTTCCCGCCTCGCAAGGGGTACTCCCGCCTCATGATCGCAACCATGGGCATTCAATCTCAATGGTCCCGCAGGGCCTTTCTTTTCAAACACCTGGTGATCGCAACCACCGGTCCATTAATCACAAGAACTCGCAAGCCCTTTTTTATTTCCAACATCAAGTGATCGCAACCACTTATCAACATCATCATGATATGCATGCCATGCCATGTATGCAACAATGCTCATGCATGCCTTAACCTCATTTGGATTATCTTACCCTCTCATCTAGGGTACATTCATACTCAACCACACTATTATCCATAAATCAAGCATATACATTAATTCCCCATATTCAAGAAATATTCTAACCAAAAGTTTCAAGTATTCCTCATACCACATATGGAATCAATAATACATCATCACATAATATACCACTCATAGCCTCATTTAGGCTTCATCACACAATCAATCATTACAATCACCATGCTCAATTTCACATCACATACACATGATACCACACTCATCCAAGAGAACATGCCATATTACATTAATACATACATTATCATCACAATTCTCATACATTTAGAAAATACACCCCTCTCCTACCTTAAGAGAAGAATTTCAATTGATTCGACGTACCCGCCTCGTCGTTCAGAATGGATCCTACATTAACATACACAAAGAATCATAATTAATCAACCACTCAACACAAATTCAACTTTAACTAACCATTTTTATATCTACAATTAATAACATGTATAAAACATGTTACAGGCATTTTTTTCCTCTCTTTATTAGGCTTCGGGAATTCCTTATTACCATACCATTCATTATATCTAAAAGCCACAAAACCCATAACCTAACATCCATGATAATGCTTTGTCAATCATAACCCAAACTCTCAGTAGCTTGTATTTTCCTTCAAACACCTCAATTTACCAACATTCACCATTTTCCCCAAATCTTTAAAAGTTAGGGTTTTTCACTAACCCATCAGCATTCATAAATACCCATTGACTTTCTTCTTCTTTCAGCCATAATGCATCTACTTCATTAACACTTCATAAGACTCACAGCATTAAAGCAAACAAGAGAAGTGAATATGGCTTACCACACCTAAACGAAATTGGCTCCAGGAGAAGAGAAGAGGAGAAAATAGAAGAAGAAGAAGAAATGTATCTCTGCCAAATGGTCTCAGAAAGTCACGAGAATAAGAGGGAGAAAAATTGGGTTTTTGCTTTATCTTTAATTCCCTTATTAAAATTTCATCGTTTTTCCATAAACAGGTTCTCTGTTTGGGCTCAATACTTTATCCAAAAATTATTCCAAATATATAGTCAGACTCCTAATAATATTCTCAACAGCCCTGACCAATATCATCCCAATCGGAGATACTTGATGTGACACTCATATTTTAATCGGGTCAGTTTTCAGCTTATTTGGTCCCAATAAATTATCAACAGTTCCCAAAAATATTAATTTAATTATTTCTAATATTTTGGGACATTAAATAATCCACAAATAATTATTCGATATTTATTCTCCTCAATTAATCCTTTATTCTAAAATTTAGGGTGTTACAACCCACCCCACCAAAAAGAAAATTTCGTCCTCGAAATTTAACATACCTGATTCGAATACGTCGGGATATCGTTATCTGATGTCATCCTCTCATTCCCATGTGAACGTCTCCATATTTCCATGTTTCCAAGCGACCTTCACTAAAGGTACCAACTTGTTCCGTAGTCTCTTCACGGAATGCTCGACAATGCGAACAAAAACAGGAGAAATAGACAAATCATCTCGCACCTCGACATCGTCCACCGAGATCACATGTAGTGGATCATGAACATACTTTCTCAACTGGGATACATGAAACACGTTATGTAGGTTTGTAAGGTATGGAGGGAGCGCAATCTGATAAGCAACATCTCCAATCCGCTCTAAGATTTCATAGGGTCTGATAAATTTAGGGCTTAATTTTCTGCTCTTCAAAGCTCTACCAATGCCCTTATCACGTGAGACTCGTAAGAATACATGATCGCCAACTTGAAATTCAAGTGGCTTCCTCCTTTTGTCATAATAGCTCTTCTGTCGGTCTTGAGCGATTTTCATCTTTTCTCGGATCATCTTGATCTGTTCAGTGGTTTCCTCAACAATCCCAGGACCTAAAGCCAAGTTCTCACCAACTTCTAGCCAACATAAAGGGGTTCGACACCTCTTTCCATATAATGCCTCGTATGGTGCCGTACCAATACTAGAATGGAAACTATTGTTGTATGTGAATTCGATTAGAGGTAAATATTTCTCCCACGAACCGCCGTGCTCCAAAACACAAGCACATAGTAAGTCCTCAAGACTCTAAATAGATCCTCTCAGACTGTCCATCAGTCTGAGGATGGTACGCTGGACTTAGTTTCAGTTTTGAACCCATTGCTTCATGTAAGCTTCCCCAGAATCGGGAAGTGAATCGGGGGTCACGATCAGAAACAATGCTTGATGGCACACCATGTAATCTCACAATCATAAACACTATTTTTTAGAATATTCTAAATCTCTATATTACTCTAATACACATTTATTCTATTACATAATCTCTTTTGTATATGCTCTGATATGTAATGTCATATGAACAAGTGCTTTGATAATATATGAGTTTTTGGTGTTACTAATGATATTTGAATCACCCTCTTTTCTGCTTATGCTATCTTGGACTTCATTTAAGAAAAAACAATGTTTTCTATCAACAAATAGGGAGAGATTATTGAAACCAAGTCTGGTTTGAAAAAGAAATTGATAATCTTCTTTGACTAGACCCCAAAGTGCGTCATTATAACCAAACCCCAGGATTTGTTAATAACACACATCAATGCATTCAAATTAAATAAAGTTTGCCCATATATGATCTAACTTGCTTATTTAAGTGTTTCAGGAAACATATACTAAGTACACAAGTAACAGAAAAAAAGGGAGTCCATCAAATCAAAAGTCTGATTCTAGACTTTACCTCAAAAGAGTTTGATTTAAGAATTTTCAAACATATGGACCAACAAATTAGACCTCAGACTCTTCATGCAACAAGAACATACAACATGAATATTACTTGAAAGTACCAATCATACAATGCTCTAAAACCTTTTGATGATGTTCTAAAAGTTAAGCCCTTATCAAGAAAAATATGCTTATCATAAAAAAAGATACGAAACAAATCAATTGATCAACCAAAGTAAGCTACTCTGCTCATTTTAGAAAAGTTGAATCAAGTCAGCTTATATATCAGGAAGTTACAAAAGGATAACAACATTGCTCTCTGCATGATTGCTAAAAGAAAGAAAACCAATAATTGGCTTTATGCACTGAAGATCTCAAGGAACTCTTCTTTCATGCAAAGCTTTAAAGTTTCTTCATACTAGACCTTTTGTCATTTCATTAGTTCATCAAAGGTCTAGTGCTTACGATCAAGCAAAACTCTTTCAAAGGACTTCCAATGGCTATATCTTCTCACTAGATTATCAAACGGTCATCTTGAATGACTTATATATATTTGAAGAGATTTGTTTTTAGAATATAGACAAGCTTATCAAGAAGAATCATTCTTTGTTATCAAAGTTCTCTTAATCTCTTCTTAGCTTTTCTTAGAAATATGCCTTCTTTGTTGTTCTGCCTCTAGCAGACCTTGGCCCTTTTGTCTTTCTTTACTTAGTGTATCTTTTTATCTTTGTACATCTTTCATACACTAAGTTCTTTGAAACACTTTGCACACCATTCTTACAAATTAGTTATTATGTAAAAGTCTGGTGTGTTGCTAGCCTTTAGTTTAATTGGGAAATAGTTATGGCTTGAAGAGGCTTTTAAAAGAATACTTGGGTTTGAGCTAAGAGTGGCTTATTGAAAAATACTTGGGTTTAAGCCAAGAGTGGCTAGAGTCAAGAATACTTGTGGCATAAGTCTGGTGTTGTTATTGTAAAGAAGATTTTACAATAATATAAATCCTTCAAGTTAGAAGGGATTGGACGTAGCTTCTATGTTAGAAGTGAACTAGTATAAATCTTTGGTGTTCATTCTTCTCTTTCCTTGCTCTTATTAAGTCTGTTTTTTACAAGTCTGATTACCTGCACTTTAAAGGTTCAATATTTTGCAAAAGTGTCTAAGACTTATTCAACCCCCTTCTAAGTCTGACTTTGAACCATCAAACATTACTGATGGTCCATGGTCCATAACTATAAACTTATTGAAGCACATACCTTTTGTTTTTAACATTTAAGCAACATAATAAAGAAAATGGTATGAGATGAATAGAATTATAAGATGAAAGGAAAAAGAATGAAAAACATGTTAATTTAAGTGTATCTCAATGTTTAAAGGATAATATTTAGTAATGAAAGTGGAAGAATTAAGTTGGATACAAAGAAGTAAGAAGAAAATAAGTTTAAGGTTAATTAGCATTGGTATACGAAGAATCTAATATGGCCACACCATTATCTAGAAAATAAAGAAAAAAACATTTGTTAATAGCATTCTCACACTCTAAACTTACAGCATCCTTGCTTCAGGTCTAGTCTTCTGGTAAGCATCATGGATATAACTAGCTATACAGGCCGACCTACCTCACACATGTTGCCATGTAATAGGCCTTATTCTAAACAAGCCCACAATGAACCATTTAAGCATGTTATCAGGGTTCGGATGTTACCCTGTGTATAGATCAAACTTTATTGAAAGAGAGAAAAACCTATATCTATGATTTTATATCTTGAAGAAATTAGTCTCCAGCTACTGATAGAAAGATATACTTAACTTTTAAAAAATAGTAATAATAATATAATAGTTAGTTTTTCATCAATATGCATTTAGATTTCATTTAACCATTCAAACTAGGATTTTTTTTGCCATTTGGCCAATAAAATTATGGTAAGCACAAACTACGACATTGGTAACAAGTTTTATTATCCTTGTCCTTACCCCGTATGGATAGTTTGAGAGTTTGAGAAGGAGAAATGTGAAAAGTTTAGAAGGGGAAGGAAATGAATGAAAGGATTTTGTAAAATACACATGAAAAAAATCAAACTCCCAAACACAATAAGGGAAAAGATTTCTAATAAGTCTTTCTCTCTCTCCTTTCTCCTCCAAAATTAAACTCCCAAACCATCCCGTAAAGATCGGTGCAAGTTTAAAGTTAAGTTTAAATAAGAACATACAAAATTAAAAACTAAATCCCACTCTTATGGTTATTCATTGAATTCAAGGCACTCATGGAAATCTCACTCTGTTTTATCTTTTTATTTTTGTTTCATTTTAATAACTTAAATATATCATTTAGAATAAATAGTATATGTAATACATTTTAATTAAAATAAAATACAAAGATATACATTAATAAAATTAAAGATACTTAATTTCATGATCATAGCATGTTGAAACATATCCAACTTATTTTATCATTTAACTATTATTAGAATTATAATTATAAAACTATTTCATCTAGATGGGTTTGAATATGAGATCGAAACAAATAGTTTTAACCCTAAACCTACTCCATCAGGGTTGTTTTGGAGTTTCATTTAAATTTTATCAAAATAGATTTCACCTACCAAAATTGAAGTAAGAACAAGTTGGTTCTAATTGATTCGAGTCCAACTATGATGTCTAAATTATGGTGACAATAAGAAAATACTTTCATAATAAAATTACATGTTTATTTAATTCTTTTAGTAAATAATACAAATTAATAAAGACCCAAAGGCCCAAGGATACATAGCATTCAAGCAATACACAAGGCTAAAATAAATACATTATGATCAAGCCTGTTTGCCTAAAATGAAAAGGAAACATATGTTGCAAACAAACGACCTAACTAGTTTAGGGTACAACCTAATTAGGGAACAAAATTGAACCCTAACTAAGGTGCAATAAGGAAAACCCTGGGGGAATGACTGGTTATCTCAAATCTGACGATAAGGGAATCCATAAAGTGGGGAACCCACCTTTTATCTTGAACCAGAACTTTTTAAAGTTGCAAGAGAGGCGAAGACCACCTATTTTTAGGGAAGGTATTGGCTATGGTAAGCTTGTGTTAGGGAATTTCCATTGGTCAAGCAACAGAAATACAATGATTCCCTATAGTCCTCGTAAAATTACGTAATTCAAAGCAAAACCAACCATGAAAAAGTATTGTTTAAGAATACCTTAAGCATATCTCTTGTAGTGTAGAACCTTTGATAACACACCAAAGTAGATTGGTCACCATAGAAGTCCATGCTAGCACTTCCACTAGATCACCATGTCCCCGAGTACTAGTATTGTTTGGCATAATGTTTTCCAAAGATTTATGTTTTATGTGTCATGCGCTATGAGCATTTGATGTTTTATGTATAGGCTTAGGTCTAACCTAATATGCACATATTGCTCATCGGATTTCTTAATTATCTTAAATAAGTTAGACTTAATACTTTTATTATTTTTATTCCAAACTAAAATAATAAAACTCTCTTGTGGACTTACCATATGCATATAATCCTTTAGGAAATATATTTGGTTTACATTAAATATAAATGCTTTATATTTAACATAATATAATGAGAAACATATAGCAATACATCATTATCCAAATATAAATTTATATGAAATTGAAATAACCTATATAATTAGGCCCAAGGCATGATTGTCATCCTTATATAACCCAATTCATTTTACTTGATACTGAAATAAATTTTACTTGAATAAATATCAATGTTTATTCTCCCTAGCATGTCTATGCATTTCTTTAGCCTCACTCCATCAAGTGGCCCAAAGATATCACTCTTGTTACATAAGAGAGACAAATTTTATCTATATCACTTACATCCCCTTACATGATTTGTTCACTGCCTAATTACAACTTTTATAATCACCTCGTTATAGACAACATTTGATTGTACTAAAACAACAAACTCCTCATGTAGGAATCATAATGACTTCAGGTCGAAGGACTATATATACCATTATCACATTAAGAATTGTTTATAACACTCATGTAACAATCCATACAACGTTCTCATGGTGGATCTATCCATAGACCATTACTCCTAATGTGTACCCATCTGAAGGTTTAATATCCTCCATATATATGATCTGTGAGATCAGATCATCAGTACACTCACACACCAGTCTCAACATATTTATATGTCCCTATATTAATGTTTGACTATGGATAATTTAGGAATAGTTCTCATATTAGCCTAATATTATAAGGACTAGTAAAGGCTATTAAACTATTTTAAAAAATGCTTCTATTCAAACAAAGTGACATGTCTTAACCATATAAGCTCATACTGTATACTTCCAATAATCTCCTACTTGCCCTTATAGCTGATTAGATTTAGTCCAATAACTTCAGTGCCTTCATGGTTCTACTACGTAAGAGGTTTTACTTGTGGGTTCCTAACATATTTGTCTGTATACATATTTCATATTCATTAATCTCCTTGAGATGGAACTATCTAAGCATATGCTTAGATTGACCCACTTCCTTAGCTTGTTCTATGGTTTCATTATTTTCATTTTTGAGACTCTTCGGGTCCACAATATTTGGAATGGTCCTGATCCTTCAAATATAAATTGCCTCATTTGTAATTTAACACAAGATAATTAGATTTTATAGTAGAATCAACTATTGTTTCTTACATTGAACCTTTCAAGCCTACAACACAATTATTTTGAAATATATATATATATGTTTCGATTGCAATCTTAAGCCATTATATTCAATTAAGAGGTTGGCATGAGTGTAAAATTTACAATGAGCTCATCTTCCATTCATCAAGATCACATCCTTAGTACTTCTTAAGTACTTAAGGATATTTTTGACTATAAGATGAGGATGTTATTTCTAGTAAGAAATATGTTAGAACTAAGTCTGTCTTATAAAGGACCTTGGAGTTTTTAGATATTACTTTAAAGACTCCAAGATTTGTAAATAACACACATCAAGGCCTTTGATTAAATAAAGTCTGCCTACGTGTTATTTAACCTTCTTATTTGAGTATTTTATGTTACAAAGTCTATGATGCATATGTTATAAATCAAAGGGGGAATCCATCACTTAAAGTCTACATTGAGTAATGTAAAAGATTATAAGACCAAGTCTGTGTAGGACAAATCAAAATTTATTCAAGTTTGTCCTAACTCAATTCTATCATAGAGAAATTCTTCAAGTATGTCTTTTCAAACTTAGGACTACTGAGTCATAAGCCTAATCAATTTCACTCTTTAGACTCAGCATGCATTCTCTCTCACAAATGCTTCAAACAAGTAAACTTTGGACTCAGTATATAAGAACGTTATTCTAACTTTGCATCAATCTATACAAGGATAATTTAAAGATGCCTCAAACTTAGCTTCGTTCAAAGCTAAACTACTTTTATCACTTAAGTGGACAAGAAGACAAACTCTTCAGAAAACTAAAGTTTGCATGGAGAAGAAATCGAGGAAGCTACGCTACATAAATTAAAAAGCTGACACTGATCAGTACTTGGGTCATAATGCTTCAGAAGGTCAATCAATCCTGATTTGCAAAAGTTCATGATAGTTGATACCCAACAAATTTGTAATGCTCAAGGCACTCCATTTTAATGCAATTTCTGAAGATCCTCATTTCAGACCTTTGTCTTCTTCTTAACTATTAAAGTTTGCATACTTCAAATGGCTATCTCTTCTCAATGGAACAGTAACAACTATCTTCAATGACCAATAAATACAAAGAAATATTCAGACTAAAAAAGAACATACACGAAAGCAACCAACTAAAAAACACAAATGATTGAATCAAAGCTTTCATTTCAAAACAAAGACTTTCTTTGTATATCTGCTTCTTGTAGACTTAGTCTTTGTTTTTCTACTTAGTGTATCTGTAGTTTAAGTTTTATTTTCTTGTACACTAAGTTGCCAAAACACAAACACTCTTAAATCATAACCTGTGTCAAAATCTGGTATGTTGCTAGTCTTAGTTTCTTGAGGGAAACATTGTTGGCCTGAAAAGGCTTTTAAAATAATACTTGGGTATTGAGCCAAGAATGACTTGTTAAAAGAATACTTGGGTTTAAGCTAGAAGTGGCTGGAGTCAAGAATACTTAAGACACTAGATGTGCTATGTTTGTAAAAAAATGTTTCTACATAGTGAAAATCCTTTAAGTATGAAAGTATTGGACATAACTTCATTGTTGGAAGTGAACCAGTATATATCTGTTGTGCCTAATCTCTTTATCCCATATCTTTTTAATCTAAATTTGTGCTAATCAAAGTCTATTACCCTTTTATTTGAAAAAGTTTTATTTCTGTAAGAAAAAGAGTCTCAGACTTATTCAACCCCCTTCTAAGTCTGACTTTGAACCATCAAAACATGTCTTCTACACACAATACTAGAACTATGATTATGTGGTTATTAAGCTTTTTAAGTCACAAGATTCATCTTTATTTTTAGTGAAGATTCCAACTTCTAAAAGCTTTAGTCCATAAATGGAACATTTACAGTTTGCATAACTTCCTAGATGCTTCAAGCACAAAAGACCTTTCGGTTGTATCATATACGCATCCTTAAGAAGGTTTTCATCTTGACATCTATCTACCATATCTTATAATGGTACTATACTATAACAACAAACAAGATCTAAATGGATTTAAATTGATAATTTTCTAAATTTTCTTTAAAGGTATTTATATTACCAATTCATGTTTAGTTTTCCTTTGGATGCGTCAACCAAGGTCCATACCTTGTTAGTGTTCATGGAGTCTATTTCAAATCCCATGGTCTTACATCATGTCTTAGATTCTAAACTTGCAATAACCTCTTCATAAGAAGCATGCTCATTTAACAATATGTCTTCTTCCTAATTTATAAGATATCCATATCTTTCAAGTTTGTTCATATATCCTATATAAATCTTTACAAGTCTTGTGCTACCAAAGGTAATAAGGTCACAACACTTTGTGATTCTTGCTCCAGTTCTAACCTTGGCTTTTGAATGCTTTATGGTACTTGAATTTCTTCAAGTTCTACTATCCTCATACTAGTTTTTCTTAAGAGATACACTTTTATCCAAAAACACAAAACTCTAAGCAACAAACATTCATAATTACAAATTTTTATTAAATACATACTAGGTGTCTTTCTAATTGATATCATATATGGTCTCTTTAAGAAAGCCTTACATGGAACATGGTTAAGTGTAAACATTTTTATCATCAAAATTTAACGTTAAAGGAGTTAGAGATGTTTAATAGATCAATCAACAACCGAACCATGTCCAACAAAGTTTGACTTCTCCTCTTGGGGATGATATTTTGGCATCCAATAAAGAGTGAGTTAAGAGGTAATCTCTCACTCTTTTGAATAGTCATTAAACTTATGGCTCAAATATTCACTGTCTCGATCTTATTGAAAGTTTTAATTGTCTTGTCAATTTGGTTTTCTATTTCATTATAAATTCCTTGAACTTTTCAAAGGATTCCTAACTTGTGTCACACAAATCCATACTTGCTGAACTTTTTAGTAAATGCGACGAAGTATAGGAAAACATCACTATGTATTAGACAATAGATAACTCGTATTTTCACTTTTTAATAAATAAACTCTTAGTTATCTTTCTAATGAATGAGATTTACATGTCTAAATTAATTCCAAATCAAAAGAGTCCAAATAATCATTATAAGAATATCTAGAAATGTATTTCACATTCAATTTCCTAGGCAATAATTCCTATATATGTAAGGTTTAAATGATTCGTTTTAACGTACCTAACATTTATGTTATACATAGGTGTTCTAAGTTTTGGGATGTAAAATTCATTACTCAATTGTGCATCAACATTATTTTGAAGAAATAAAGTTATTTTATGAATGAAAAACCTTTCTTGTCCAACAAGAAATAGCTTGCACAATGTCTAGTTTACCAACTAGCCCAATAGGTAAAGATCTTACTGTCAATACATCAATCTTTACTCTATTTTACACGTGGATTTTTCTTCACCTTTAGTCAATGATCTACTTCTTTGATCCTTCATATGAATCTTAGATTTGCATCTAGTATTTGATGTTAATGTTGTTGAAGTAGACAAAACTTAACTTCTATAACATGAAAACATGAATCGAGAATACTTCCCTTTCTTTTTAACACCTTCAAGTATTTTGGACAAATTCTTTCAATGTCTTGTTTCACAAAAATTAGAACCAATATTCTTTCTTAATCACCTTTAGACTTTTATCTTCCTAGACCAAATTTTCATTGATAGAGTTTGTGTACAATCATATTGTAAGTCTATTTATTCGGATTGCCTTTTACAGCTCAAAATTTATGGTTGACTGTATATGGTATCCAATACTTATCAACGGATGATCTTAGGATGGGTAAAACATGACATATTGTCACTTCCTCTTTCTTGAGAACAATCCCTAAGTTTTAATACTTATCTGAATTTTTTTTAGATAATGTGTCCTTCCAAAGAATAAATTGCAATAGGAATAATATTTGGTTGTTATAATTTAATAAAAAAAATAAATGCAAATATAACCTTTTTTATAAAATATATTTAACTTCGGTCATTAATTAAATATTCTCCTATTATTTTGATTAAAAAAATACATACCTTGATTGAATCGGTAAATCTCGTTGGAAGATTTTTGTAGTGGGTCAAGATGTATATTTGACCTAGTGTTGAATTAGTTTTAATTGATCACCCAACCCCTGGTTATTAAATTTAATAAAAAATCTCATCTTCTATTTGTAATCATTACAAATCATATCATATTAAATTAATAAATATAAATTAATTTGTAACTCTAAATTCTATTGAATATAAAATATTTCACAAATCATATTAGTTTTAACAAGATCACATGCATATGATGTAAATCCTATTAAAATTAATTAAAATGAATTATTTAAATTTATAAATCTTACTAACTTTAAATTTATTAAACATTTAAAATTTATTTTATAATTTTTACAAATCAAGTTAACTACTAATTGGAATAAAATATTTAATTTGTAATATTTACAAATAAATAAAATATCATGATTATTAGGTTTCAACTTTTGAATCATATTTTTCATGATGACTAGCTAGGATTTAATTCTTAAACCTTCTAAGCACCATCTCACATAAACCATTCATGTTAAAAGAAAAATGTATAAACATGGATTGCATACAACCTTTCATTTCAAAGACCCACGTAATGTCAGGCTTGGATTGTTTTTTAATGGTTTCATTTCAAAGAGAAATTGTTTTTGTTTTGTTGAATTTTTATTTGCAAGATTTGATTTCACTATGATATGTGGCTATGGAGGTATGGTATGATTTTACTATGATTTATATTTGCAACCATGGTATGGAAGTATTTGCATTTGTATCTTGCTAGATTGCTTTATTCACCATGCTCTTGATTAGATTAAAGTAGAATATATACTTTTTGGCAAAAAAAAATGTTTCCTTTGATCAAAGTAAAATTTGTATTAGGAAGTAGTATATATTAACTAATGTCATTCCTATCTTAAGAAGTCTACTTTTTAAAGGAATGCAAGTCCTTTTGATTGGCATTAAGTTTCTATAATTCTATTTGAGGAAGCGACAAACACCTTATAATGATATGTAACAACCAAACTAGAAAGTTAATCTTATTAACAATCTAACTTAAGTTGGTAGAAAACAACTTCTTGAATTTGAAAACCAATACTAATTAAATGGGTACAAATAACATCAATTGAGGGGAGGAGGGACATGTCTTTATAGTTGATAAGAGAACCAAATGGATTCACTCTCATTTATAAAAACCTAAATGGGGAATTTCTAAAGGTCATAATACAAAATTAGGACCATAAGCACCACTTCAGTACTATCCTCCAAGCCAAGAAAATTACTCCAAAACTAGTTTGATTTGTTAAATAGAAAAATAACGTATGCAAAGGGAAAGCTAATTTAAGTTATGAGTTTGTGATTAAAGGAAAATATTGGAGTTTGTTAACAATTTGAATAAAATGTGTTAAATTGATTGCCTAATGTCTACCAATAACAAATATTTTCCCTCTAATACTTTTTCCTAGTAAATTGAAATGAGTTTATGTTTCCCTGTTGCGTAAAATTAATAATTTAATTTCCAATACTTATTAAAGGTTGTATGTAATGTATTAATTCTTAGTACTCTTTTGTATATTTTTATGAGTTTAAGTCCTTTAGGATTATTTGCGCTTATCTTTTTTAGTATATATATCTTGAAGTTTTCATGATTAAAAAAAGATTGTTGGCTTTTTCAAAAAAATAAAATATATATTCCTATAAGGAAAGCTATTTTTTATGTTGCATTTTTGTGTTTAATTATCTGATATTTATTTATGGTTCTTTTGTAGAATGTCTACTCCTTAAGGTTCTAGCCATTTGAATGAAGAAGTTGAATTAGTTAATAATGTAGATGATTCAAATGCTTTGAAGGACATAGAAGTCAGAAAAGTTCAACGCAAGTTGGAATTGAAAGCACTGCTCCAAATAAAAATAAAGATAGAGAGACCTAAAAGAAAACTAACTTTTGATTTTTGGAATCATTTCAAAAAACCTTAGATTGAAGGAAATGGAAACCAATTTGTAACTATTGTGAGGCTAAATTATTAGGTAAAGCAAAGCAAGGAACAAGTTACTTGCATAGTCACTTTAAGGGATGCTTGCTTTGAAGTACAAGAGATTTTAGGAAATCTTTTTTAAAAATTGAGACAGTTAGAGGTGGCAATGTAGTTATTGTTTCGTATGCTTTTAGTCAAAATGTTGCAAGGCGTTCACTTGCAAGAATGGTTTCTCTCAATGAGTATCCATTGTCCATGGTTAATCATTTTGTTTTCAAAGATTTCTATTTTGCCATGCAACCATTATTCAAAGGATGTTGTTAGAACACTTTCAAGAGTGACATCTTCAAGTTATATGATGTTAAGAAAGAAATTATAAAGAAGTTGTTGTCAATCAGTCTAGGTTATTTTATAATCACAACTAATATGTGGATGGCTACCCATCAAAATAAAGGCTACATGACTGTGACAGTTTACTTCATTGATGATTCTTAGTAGGGGTATTCGCGGTCTGGATCGATTTGGTTTTGAGATAAAATATCATCAGATCCAATCACTTTATTAATTTACAGTTCAGTTGAAATGAATGACACCATCCGATCCGATCTGATCAAATGCAGTTCGAATTAGATCAGTTTATTAGGTTTTTTTTAATTTATATTTTTTATAAAATCAAATAAAAATTATAATTATAGCAATTCAAAAAATATCTTAAGTTCTAAACAATGATACAATCATTAATAAGTAAAACATCTCAAATTTTCAACAATTCAAACTCAAATATAAAATAAATAAAGTAATACTTAAATAAGGTTCAATGTAAAATACAAAAACTAAGTGTTTCCACCAAGATTTTAGTCTTCTAGTTCTTCCTCTAACCTGAACAAATTTTAAAAAATAAGTGTTACTATATAGTTTAGACAAAATTAGAAAATAATACGTAAAACATGTAAAAGGTGCACCAAACCGAACCGATCATGAAAAGTATTTTTTTTACGGTTTCGGTTTTTTTGATTTTTGGTTTGATCGGTTTCAGTTATTTTTGGATCGGTTGAGCGGTTTTTAGAGGTCCGGATCGGTTGATGAACACCCCTTATTCTTAGACCCTTCAAAGTCAAATTATAAAGTAATAAAGTTTATCTATAATTATATTAGTATTTATTACTATGTTTTTTATGTTGCTTATAGCTTGCTTCTAATACTACTAAAATGTTAGGTTTATTTATGTGTCTGCTCCTCATACAAGTATAGTTCTTGCTGAAGTGTTGGTTGATTATTTAATGGATTGGAATCTAGATAAAAAGTTGTCCGCTTTGATTGTTGAAAATTTCACTATGAATGATGTTATAATTGAGCACATTTTAGAAAAGCTTAAATGTAGGGATATTATTTTAGGTGGTCAAATATTTCATGTTATTGTGCTCATATCTCGAACATAATTATAAAGGATGGATTATCTTTAATTTCTGATGCTCTTGATAAGGTTAGAGAAAAGGTTGTTTTTAGTCGACAACCCCTAAAAGGGAAGAGAAAATTTTGGCACTTTGTTTCCAACTACAATTTTTTTTTCAAAATTTATGAAATTAAGTTGGCTTTGGATAATTGGCAGATTGTCTTAAAAATATGATCTTTTGAATGGTTGCACCCATGATTGCTAATTTTGAAAAATATTTGGGTGTGATTAATGAGGTAGTGGTTATAGGGATTGTATTAGATTCAAGGTACAAGTTAGAGATGTTAGTTTATTATAGGGTTTAAGGTGAAAAATACTTGTTAAGATTTGGTAAGAGAGTATGAGTTGAAAAATAAGGAAAATGAGGGCATTAATCTTTAGTTGGATTGCCACCTTTTGATTATACACATGTTGTTGGAAAAAATGAGGCTTGGAGGAGAATTTGGGAAAAGTATATGAGTGAAAAGTGTAACATCCCATTTTCAACATAAATAGAAAATAGATATTATTATATCTTTCTTGAGAAATACTTACTATAAGTTAGTTTATTATTATCATTTTTTTTGAAATTTTGGTATTTATATTTAATTATTTGTTTTTTAATAATAAAAAAAAATAAAAATATTTCTGAATGAGAATTTTAAAATGACTTAATTAGTATTCACTAATTAAGAAAATTATATTAAGAATTTTTAATATCTTTATTATTCACCATTTTTATTTTATGTTCTTATATTTATGTTTTTACATATTTAAGATTTAACTCTTATTAGAATTTTAAAATAAAATCATGAAGGAATTAGACTATGGTTCTTTAGAACTTTTTGATCAACATAATATTTATGATTTTCAAGAATTTTTTGAAATTTTTGAAATATTTTAATAAAATAATATATTTTAAATAATTTTAAATTCATATAAAGTTACTTAAAATTAAAAATATTTACAAGAATGTAAAGTTAAATTATAAGAAAATTTTCTAAAATCCATTTCAAGTAGACTTATCTAAAAATTATCGATTTGAGTAAAATCTTGAGTTTTACCAATCATAAAAAAAATTGAAAATGTACCAATAAATTTTTATTAACAGGAAATTTTAGATTTTTAAAATTTAAACTTTATATTACTTATCATAAAATTAGTGAGAACTAATATAATATCACTAAATTTCAAAAAGGATTAATTTTGAATATTTAAAATATACCGAGTGAAAGGTTACTATTTGGCTTAATAATTCTGCCGACATTTACTATGCAAAACACTATGCATGTATGAAATTTTCAAAAGGTGTACAGTAACCAGGTTTTAAATTTCAAAAAACGCACAATACTTTTATATCAAAATAATAGAATGCATAGTAATTTTTTTCCTATAAATACCGAAGGAATTCTTCTTTAGAATTCACAATTTCAGATTAAGTTTTCTTAATATAGTAGTGCTAGTGAGATAGTGGTGGAAGTAAGAGAGAGAAATAAATTTTTTTGGAAGAAGGTTCTACTAAAATTCTAAGGTACGAATACATCTCTTTTATATTTTTTAGGGTTATTTTTATATCGTTTTTAGAAATCTATTATTATACTGGAAATAATATTATTTTAAGTTACTATTCTGCATAGTAAAATAGTATTTCAATAGTAAATTACTATTTTAATAGTAAATTACTATTTACTGTTACTATTTACCTTTACTATTCACAATTTACTATTTACCATTACTATTCACGATTTACTATTTACCGTTACTATTCATGATTTACTATTTACCATTACTATTCATATTTTACTATTCACTATTCACTATTCACTATTCAAAATTTACCATTTCTGCTTTAAGTAGTGATCTTAATTTTTATCTTGTAACTATATTAAAATGAAATTAGTATGTTTTAGAACTCGGAGACGAGGCGTGCACGAATTTACAATAACGAATCATTATACAAGAGGTAAGGGGGAGTGAGATAATAGTATAATATGAAAAGACATAAGAATAATGGGAGGAGTCCCCTACTCCTTTTAAATTTGAAAATATTATTATTTTAAATATTAACTTTTTAACTTAAAATTTTTAATAAATTTTAAATTAAATATCTGGTTTAACTAACTCTAACATACCTATGCAAGGACTTGGATTTTTATAACCTATACGAACTGGACTATACCTATGCAAGGACTGGATTATATGGACTTACATAGACCTATGCAAGAAATGGACTATAAGGACTTAAAATCAATTTTAATAATTTAAATAACTATTAAAATTTGAATTATATTTAATTGATTTGTTTATAATTATTATTGATATTTAATTGTGATCGATATTATTTGATCGTGATTGACATTATTTGATTATGATTGATGATATTGTGATTGATAATATTTTATTATGATTGATGACCTTGTGTTATGGAGTTTGAGTATATACTAAGCATGACGGAAAGTTAAAACTCAGTAAGAATTTTCTTACCTTATTCTTTAAATTTTTATTCTAAGAGAAAGTATTTTATCATTATTCTAGTCTTTTATTTCTTCTTAGAAATAATTTTCATTAACTTTATTTTTTAATCTCTAGAATAAAATCTTGTATTAGAAAGAAGCTATTTTATGAAAATCAGAGGTTGAGATAATTAATTCTTGAATTAAAGAAAATTTTTATAGTTTTAAGTATTCTTAATTAATGATTTAAATATATATATATATATATATATATATATATATATATTCTTTTAGAAATTAGAAATTTAAATTGGTTTTCCCTAATGAAATAACTAAAGGATATTTTGTTATGGTCGAGATTTCTAAACTCAATCTAGTTAAGATTCAAATTTGGAAAGATTATGTAAATATGTGAAGTTTTTTTAAGAGAAAGTTTTGAGATATTTAAGGCTTGGAAACTCAATTTTGGTAAGATTTGAATTTGAAGACTGTACTAAATTTGTTTCTGTATAACAGAAGTTCAAAGAAGAACTTATGGGAATGTACAGTTTATTGAGATGATTTTGTGAACCTTTATGGTGTTTAATAATTAAGTTTCTAAAACTCTTAACCAACTAAATATGTGAGTAGTTCATGCATCATGAATCATTAAAGAGAAATGAGATATGATATTGCCTGAGGACGGATTATAGAAACCGAGGATACATTAGAGGAGGCTTAATTGCGAGCCTTGGGATGAGAGGGTGTGAAAGGGTGCTTCAGGTGACTTGGGGTCGCTCCCTAGTGTCGGGTACTTTCACAATAAAAACTTTCTCAGTCTGACTAGTCTCTAAGTGTTTCCACGCCAGTTGAGCTGTTCATATGCCATGAAGGCATTCATGTTGTTATTATCTGGAATTTATGGAACAGTGTAAACTCATGGTTGGCCCAGTGCAAACTAAAACTTTAAGGGCCCACATGCATAGAATGAATGAAATGATAGTATTAAAAACATTGCATGACATTCATGTGATTGTGACATTCTATGTGGGTGGTTGTGAATGAAAATATAATTGTTATGTTATGAAAACTCTACATTCATAATTGAATATGTATATGATTGTGATTGAAATTATTATATTAGATTGTGAAAACTCTTATGCTTATGTCTTATCTGTAAAGTATTATATTCTGTTTCTCACTCCTTCTTGTTTGAATTTTGTGTCCAAAATATATGTTATATGATATATAGCTAGCAGTTCAAGATGAAAGGATGAAATTACAAGAGGGTAAATTGGTCTCATCCTCAATCGGATAGGAGAAGAGATGTGACAAGAATAGGATTCAAAATCACATGGTTTGAAGATAAGGAAATAATTGGTTACAGTTGAAGTAAAGGTATTAAATTTTTAGTTTTAGTTTACCTTAATACAATATTAAGTTGGATGATTGTAAATCAATGTAAAGGTTAAACTTTAATAAACCTTATTCTTTGGATATGATATTGTAATCTTTGATCACTTATGATTTTTTGAAAGTTCATTTTATCATTATGAATAATTTGAAACTTTTTACTTTCAAAATTCAAAAAAAATCAGATGTATATACGTCCTTGTATACACGAGATAAGAAGTGATAAATATGTATATCTTTCTAAAAAAAAGAGCAAGAAGAATAGATATATGTCTCGTGTATATAAGGGGGTGTTACAAAAAGACCGATGTCTCAACTATTTGTAAAATAGAATTGGATCAATATTTAGAAGAGTCAATGTTGCCTATAATTGAAGAAGCATTTGGCATCTTAGGTTCATGGAAGTCAAATGGGTTGAAGTACCCAACCTTACAAAGGATTGTAAAAGATTTATTTACAATTCCTATAACCATTATTGCTTCAAAGTCTTTGTTTAGTATTGGTGGTAGATTTATCATTCTACCCATCGTAGTAAATTGCTTCCAAATACTGTAAAATGTGAGTCTAAGACTGGTTATAAAGTGTTTTAATTGCTTTTACATTTCTATTTAGGTGATGTATTAACATTTTTTTCTTTTACAGGTGATAAAAAAACTTCAAATGATTAAAACTTTTAAAGTAATGGAAGAAATTGAAGAAGTTAATGGATTTTTAACTAAAATTTAAGTTAAGAATTTTTATATTTTTATTTATTGTTTGGATTTGGATACCACTATTAGTTATTTATTTTTTTGTTGGATGGAGATAATGATCGAACACATGTCAACAATTAAAGAATTGTCTTGTTATTATATATTATATTTCAAATCTAGAAGGGTAAGGATTATGGATCTAGAATATATGATTTGGTTTGGATTTTGTTAATGGATTCTGTTTACTATTGTGTTTTGTGTAGCAATTTGGAATTAGAAATTTTCAATTACTATTGTGTGGCACTTGACAATTTACAATTATGATTTAAACATTTGGTAATTTATAATGTTCAACACTATGAATGTGGTTTTAATTTGGTGTGGTGGTTTTAAAATTACATTTTTCTTGATTTTATTTATGTATGATAACTATCTATGGGTACCCACAATATGTGTGAGCACCCGTTAAACCTATTTAGGCGGGTGTCTGTGCGGGTACGTGTGACATCCCACTTAAATTCCTAGAATTTACCCCAGGGTTCAATAAAAATTAGAGAATTTTTTTCACAATTAGAATTGTCCTTGGCGAACAAACCATAAGAACCAAAGCGATGCGTAACTCAGAACAACTCCAAAACCCCTTTTTTTACTCTAGTAATAGATTACAATATCCCTGTAATCGATTACTAACAGACAAACCTGCATAATTATGTAGATTTTGACCTTTGAGCCAACTTCTGCACCCTCTAACTTGCCTGTTTGATATCCAAATGGTACGAAATACTATGGACACTATCTATGACTCATTTTGGACCTGATGCCACGGTCCGTATTCAAAAATTCCTTCATATCATGGAGTTATGCAGAAAATACAATTTGCTTATTTTCAAGAACCTTCCCTACCAAAACAACACCAAATATCAGGCAATTGACAATCTCTCTTCATACACAAGTTTTAAATATACCTAGGATCCCATTAACACATTTCAAGGACTTTAAATCCTTCCGGAACTTAAAATCACCTATTCATTTGGCTTATTTAGCTAGTTTGCTTTAAAAATCAACCCCTTAATAATTCAAACTTATCAATCCTTTATCTTAACTCATAATTTATTATTCCTAACTCAATGCTAATTGTCACACCCTGATTTCTATAACCCGGATCCGATGTAATTAAGATAATTAATTTAATAAAAGTGTGAATAAATTTTTCTTGTTTTGCATGGGGTTTAACACTTCAACAATTACATCAAGACCTGAACCATAGAAAACGAAGAGTGGGAGTTTTAGAGTTTTTAATAAACTGGATCGATAAGGAATAACCTAATTTGGTATACGATATAACATAGTTACAACGGAAAGGTTCGTATACCGGGCGTAAGCGTCATCTCATATATGAAGATATGAGAGAGGACCCATAAATTAGGAAGGAAGTGAAGAAATCAAAATTTGGACCACTCATCAAGCGAGCCATAACTCGCTTAAGCAAAAATAACACCACTCACTTGGGTGAGACAGGGTTCGCCCGAGCGAACCACTTAGTACAAATAGACCCTTCCATTCACTTGAGCGGGCACCAACCGCTTAAGCGAAATTACTCCAGTACCTAAAACACCCACCACTCACTTGAGCGAGCCATCCTCGCTCGAGAAAATTTCGTCCAATAACCAATGTTAATAATTTCGCTTGGGTGAGACATCCTTACCTAAGCGAAAAACGTCCAGAACCATTTTCACATTTCCTCGCTTGGGCGAGCCTCTACTCGCCTGAGCAAGATCATCACAGGACAGACTCCTCTAATCCTTGTTCGAGCAAAATCCAGCTCGCTTGAGCGAAAAATAACCAAAAATAAACCATCAGTGGCATGCAGGTCTCGCTTGGGCGAGAACCATCTCGCCTGAGCGAGATTATCATCCTTTGCCCAGAAATCTAAGTTTTTCAACTTTCAAGGGATCACAATCAATCCTAATTGGAAATTTGGTTCAAAATATCATTTTAAGCACATTTTAAATCACTCATTAGGACTTACTCTACCAAGTCTGACCTATCAGTTTTAATCATAAATCATCACATACAAGATTATCATTTAATGCACATGCTAACACAACCTAACACACCAATGTGACATAAGGGCCCAACTGGACGCTACCACACATACATACAAGTTCCAAATAAGCATTATGACTGGTTGACACACTCTATATGACTTAATGATCGTTACGTAGGAATATGGCATATCTGTTTCCCGAATTCAATCATACATCAAATATATATCATCATAGATTTATTTTTATCATCAATCAACTTAATTCGAAGAAATCAAATTGTTACAATTAAGTCATATGAACCATGTAGGCCTAATTTTCCCATAGGACCTACCCAAAAGGGTCATACAATTCAGCTTAATAGTATTATCGACTAAAACGAGCAAGTGCTATACAGCACATATAAACATCAAAATTTACATATATTGCCGACCACGGCCCTAGGCTTCTACTTCCATATTTACCTTCCTTCAAAATACTCCACCTCCAAAAGACTTAGGTTTCCAAGGAACCTACATCAACCTTTGAAAAATGGCAACCAGGAGGTGAGTAACATAAACCAAATGAATTAATCCACACATTATGATAATATATACTTGTACATCCACAAAATACATATCACAAGTACACTACATGATTCAGCATGTTAATAGCATCATATAAATTGATCTGGGGTGCTGATCGGACTCTCTATGATTTAGATGAGGTGATGCTAATCTAGTGCCATGCCATCAGAATCACAAGGAGAATCTGTATAAACCTGCACAACCAGAGTCTGAAATCACAACACCTACGGTTTGAGGACCATAACCATGGTTCTTATCTGACAACTAGACATTGAGTCAGAATCAGTATAGGCAACCCTGTCCCTACGTATATTGTAGCTACAGTAAGTTAGGAAAGGGATCAAATCACTTCTCTTACTCAGGTATTTCCTATAAATACAACTCATTTATTACTGAACAAGGATTTGAACTAATCTGAGAGTTACCTCCGTAATACCTATATTCTATGTAATATCGTTACTGACTTAAGCATCGGAGAATCTTTTGCAGGTGCAGCCCCGGTGTGTTCCCTTGACCTCGGTATGAACTAGAACGTCAATTCCATCCTGAACTTGAAAAACTTAGGATTCCCACTGAACCTAGGTGTAAAATACAGTACTCCACTGAGACGGTGTAAAACTGAGAGTAAGTGAGGTAACTCTAAACAAGACAATCGACTCTTAACCCCGGTCAAGACAGTCAGTTCTTGACCCCGGTTCTAGGACAGAACATAAATCATCGCAACTATTCACTTAAGTTAGTTCACCGCATCAGCAATCTCCTTCAATTCCTTGTTTTCTCATAACCAACATACTTGACATATCACCGGCTATATACAAATGCTCTTATGGCTAATGTATATGAATCAATGAATTGTGCGGATCCGACTATAGGAATACAATATCTTAAATGTGTGGGTTAAGCATAGGTGTGCTACTATGCCCCTACTGCAATAGTAAATATGTATACTTATATTTTAACTTTTGCATGCATAATCATAACACTTTACTGGTACCAAACTATTATCGCCCCTTGTAGCACTAGTCACCCCGTGACTTGCGGATTCAACAATGTGGCCACCACTGCCACAAGTGCTACAGGCCCCCTGAACACACATCGAGAGAGTCGTTTTCTATTGGAAACCACGAGGATACTTGCTCATCCCAGAGCCGGTACCCACGGGCCCGCCACGTAGGGTGCCTCATCACCAAACTACAGACAACTTCGTGATTCGAATGAATCGCTAAGGAAGAACATAAATCACCTGTGCATTGGGTCTTCCTCCCACTAGGCCCACTTAGTGGAACCCCTAACATTCCACATAGACAACATATGATATGCCATGAATGTAAATGTCAATCAATACATCTCTTACACTATGCATCCTAAGAACCACTCTATATCCAACATTTCCACTAATACTTAGTGGATTTCAACATTCATATCAATCACCTCCAACATACACTATAGGATTTCATTCATATTCATTGTTAGTGGCACACATAGTTCATCTATTTCTTCCACATACACATCATGGATGTCATATATATACATATAAACCACCATCATGGCATCTAAATAAACAATCACAAGTCATGTATCATTCAATTCATAATACCACCCAATCTTTCCAAATGCACTTGACTCATACATAATATTCAACATTTCATCCAAATAATACAAGGGATCATACCTATATAAACATACATAAATTAATAATGGATAAAGTTATGCATTTAGAGAATGTTATCCCCTCCTACCTTAGGAGAAGTAGTATTCGACGCGGTCCGAAGGCCCCGCTTCACTGATTGGGTCGTTTCCTACATTACATAACATGCCATATACAATTATTTTCTATCTCAACCACCAAGATTTAAATACTTTTGGTTTAACTATATAGTGTTCATACCACTTACACTCTGATACCATTTTTATTTCATTATTCCATCATAACCACCATGGTCTAGGTACTCATATTCACTATTTTACATTCTAGACTTAAGATCATCAAAGGGTTTGGCGTGTCCTGGATCGGGGACAAGAGATCCGATCTCAAGCCAGTCACGAATAGTATGTCAATACCGTCTAGTAGACCGGATGTACGTGTATCCGATGTATGTATCCGTTGTCCTTGAATGAGGAGAGCGGATTGGGCGTCCTGGAGATCCTTCACACTGACCTAATCGCGTTGAAGTGGGCGAATGGTGGTGTCACCTGCAAAGATTCTCCGACGCTCAAGTCAGTGATTATATTCCAAGTAAGGAATGTATTCAGAGAATAATCAG
The DNA here is from genome assembly GCA_037962975.1 of Clitoria ternatea. Taxonomy (NCBI): domain Eukaryota; kingdom Viridiplantae; phylum Streptophyta; class Magnoliopsida; order Fabales; family Fabaceae; genus Clitoria; species Clitoria ternatea. Next base: position 97,850,060 of record CM075674.1, on the reverse strand, counting down.
TCGTGAAGAGCTGAAGAAGGAGATCCTTAACTTCAATCATGAAGTTAGTTCATATACCTGATTGGCTCGATTAACGAGGACACGTTGGTGGGGAACCACCAACTCCCATTAGCATTATTATATTGCGCACTTACCTGCATGATTGGGTCAAGTGGCTTTTTTATATTGAGCATAGAGAATGTAGACTAGGATTAGGGAACGAGTTGACCATTCCCGTGAGCAGAATTTGGCTCGTAGTGCAGGGAATTATTGATCGATCCCTGTAGCAACAATCCTTGTCTTTTGCACAGTGTCGTGTGTATTATCCGATATCATGGTGTTATCCTGGATAACCGGTATAGGGAGAACGCCTGATACGGAATTACAGTCCGGATGTATACCGATGACACCGGTTACACGTAGATGTCTTATCAAAGACGTTGAAATATGTATAGCAGATCGGATACCGGTATTGAGACCGGATCATATGTCCCCTAGCTTGTGTGAGGGACTGAATAGTTGTTCACATAAGCTACTCAACCTGCGAGAGGTCTTAATATCGGTAAGCTTACGTGTGTAACAGTTCCTTAGCATCTGTTGTCATTCGTAAAGAACCGTTCTGAATTTAATAGAAAAGACCTTTCGGTACTGTCACAACGGATTCAGACAAAGATTCGTTATGTGAGAATTTCAAGAGTTTATTGGAATTGAAAGCTCTTGAAGTTCGTGTAACGGCTGTAAAGCGTAAATTGCGTTGCATGATTAGACATTAATGCTTTTAATCACGTGGGCAAGCAATTATTGCGCCTGAGACGAAAATCTCATTAACCGTCGTTTTGGGCTTAATGGGCCTGAAGTTTTCGAAACTTTTGGGCCTAGTGGATAGCCCTTTGCTGAGTCGCTATCGTTTTGGCGCCCAAGAATTTGGAACGGTTGTGTCGTTTCGCTTGTGAACGGGTGCGTTTTATCGAGAACGACACAACTTCAAGAGGAGGTAACCGATCCTCTTTGTTTCCTATAAAAGGAATACTTAGTGGATTCTGGGTTCCACTTGCTTTTGCTTTCTCAACGAAACTCTACAGAAATTTTGCAAGGAAGTTCATTGCTTACATTGCGAGGGTTTCTTCGTTCCTCAAATTCATCACTGTCATCTGAGGTAACTATCCCTTCCTTGTCGCTTTAGTTTCGCTTTGATTTGCTACTCTTAGTAATAGAAAATAGGCTTCATCAAAGGGGGGGAATCAGTTTCCCTCAACCCTAATAGTCGTGGGGAAGAATCCTTGTGATTCTTCCTAAGACTGAACCGCGTCGCTCAGAAAGGGGATCTTACTTACTGCGGGAAGTGACCTTTCCCTTCTCAGAGTCGCCCTCTGATTGTAATTGCTTTAAAAATGCAGTGAGTAATGATTGCAACTTTCTGACGACATTTTATTTCTTATCGTAGATTAAGGAGTTCGGTCTAGATATTTCCAATGGCAACTGGAGAAGGATCTTCTGGAGATAACGCCATTTCGAAGACAGCTGAAGGTCTCTACAGCATAGTTGCTTCGAGATTAAATTGGGAGGAGGTTCAGGCTAAATGGCCATTCTGCTGGGTGTCCAGTGAGTTTAAGGACTTGGCCTCCCGTCATGCGGATGAGGAGGGATCCCGGATCCAGCCGAGGTTTACTTTGAGTACGGATGAAGAAGCAAAAAAGTGGTATAGGGTTTACGCACCACTTCCGACAGAGCGGATATGCCACGTCGTCCCCAACGACCGCTCTGTATACATGTATGACTTTATCTTTCATAATCTGGGAGTTCGTTTTCCTTTAACCGAACTCCAGATGGGTGTTTTGAGGTTTCTGAACTGTGCACCCTCCCAACTTCATCCCAACGGTTGGGGCCTCATCCGAGCTCTCGAAGTGCTTGGGGAGCACTTCAATTTCACGCCAACAGTAGCGATGCTGTTCTACTACACTCAGGTAGTTCGTAGGGCGAATAAGCAAGGCGGAGTTGGTCTGGTGACACTCCGGACTCTCTGTTCCTTTGTGAACTTTGAGTCTTACACAGATTCTGCCAAGGTTGACGGGAAGTCCTTCAAGACTTACTTCACTCGCATCTCCATTAAGAAGGGCAAACCAAAATTTTGGAAGGATGAAGAGGATGTTGACAAATTTCCCCTGAGCTGGACACACAAGCATTTCCTCTTGAGCTTACACGCGTACTACACTGATCAATCTGATCTGTCTCGTGAGACATCGAGAGTGTTATTCGCGCTTGAATCGCACACTACAGGTCGTCATGTCTTTTCGTGTAGGCGTCTGCTAAGTAGCTCAAGCGGAGTCCGGGAGGAATATTTGCGTACTTCTCGTTTTATTTCATCTTTCCTCCTTTATCAAATATATATAGAATATTTGCAGTTGCTGACATCTTATGTTTGTTCATGTAGGTGAAATAGAACAGCAAACTCCAGAAATGGACAAATTGAAGAAATTCAAGGCAGCTGGTAAATCCGTTACCCGTGAGAATGAAGTGAAGCCCAGGCCCTCAACCAAGGATCGTCCTGAGGTAATCATCTTGACCTCGGATGCTGAAGGGGACATCCCACTGGTTGAGGGCGGTTCATCCGATGCTGGCGCAGCCTCAGGTCAGCCTCCAGTTACTGAGAGGAGAAGAAAGATCCATAACGATCCTGCAAGGCGTCAGTCTAAGAAACAAAGGACTTCGGAGGATAAAGCTGTTGAAGCCTCGGAAGGGATTGGTGCTCCCTCCGATCTCAATAAAGGCACTGCTGCTGGGGTTTCTGGATCAGGGCCGACCTCCTTCCCAACGACCTCGTTTCTTACCCCCTTCCTCTCCTATGAAGGTTCTACTCCTGCCACTCTTCCACCACCGATGTACAAACTCCGGCCTACGCTTAGTGTTAAAGAAATTGAAGAAGCGTGTGAGGCCGGAAGGTGGCAGCTACCGAACTTGCTGGATTGCTATCTTCTGTCAGCGAGTTGGCTAAGAACGTCAACAAGGTTGAGGAGCTGAGTGACAAATTAGAAGAGCTCAACCTTTCCTCAGACAAGGACAAAGCCGCCATGAAGTTAATGGAAGATCGTCTTAACAAGTCTAAGGAGTTTGGGGATCTCATAAGTAAAGAGAATCTCAAGCTCAAAGGCGATCTTAAAAACTTGGAAGGCAAAGTGGCTGAGCAGGAGGAAGAACTCCGTAGCAGCCAGGATAAAAATAAGGCTGATGCTGAGGAATGGTCTCAAAGGGAGAAGAAGCTCCTTCTTGAGATAGAGGAACTGAAGGCTAGGAAAGTGGAGCCCGAGATATCTAGTGAGGAGCTGTCCAAGTTGCGGGGAGAATTGGCTACAGCGAAAGCTGAGAGAGAAGAGGCTGTTGACATATGCAGCCGAGCTGTTGAAGAGTCCTTCGGCCTAGCCATACGCCAAGTCTTCTACCGCAACCCCACTGCGAAACTTAACCTTTATGGGATGGATCCGTACTATGAATTCCATGAGGGAAAGTTAGTCGCAGTGGTGGATGGTCGTCACGAAGATCCACCGACGTCCTTATATGGTTTGGCTCCTCTTCCTGAGGGTCAATCTATGGGACCTGACTACATCTTTCCTGCGTCCGAGGTTCCCTCTTCTGAAGAAAGGGCTGAGGCTCCTGGAGGTGAGACTCCTGCAGAGGTTCTAAAGGAAGGAGCACAAGAGCCCAGTGCTGAAGAGGCACAAAAAACTGAAGAACAGATTCCTCCTCAGTAATTTTGTTTTTATTTACATGTATAGTTGTGTACCGGGATCAACTCCGGATTTTAAACTATTGTATGTAATTTCATTTCAATGAATGAGTTTTGATTGAAGAAATTTGTCTTCGTCGTTTCATGTATATATAAATCGTTTCTAATTCGCTCTGCATAATTAACCTTAAGGCCGGATTTAAATAATAGCCTCGGAAGATTAAATAACAAATAAAATTTAGAACGGATAAATATATACACGTCCCCAAGTGCGTATTAAGAAGAAGGTGCCTGTCTTTGGGGCGTGATCTTAATTCTTTTAGGGAAAGATGGGTCGATCCGCTGTTTAGCAAAGTAGTGTAACAGGACGGATGACTGCTTCTAATCCGTAATACTCTTACAGGAGATGATAATATTGTTCCAAGTTTAGGGAACTGCAAGGAAGTGGTGTTTGAGTCCTTTATCATAAGGATGATGATGGGAGTTTTTTCTACGCCAGGAGTTACGTCGTCGTATCACAGAATAGGTGATAAAGAATATCCGTCCTGGGAGAATACCACTAGAAAGCGAAAGTACGGACTGACTTTCCGAGTTTTCCATCATAAAGATGATTGAGTATTAATCATGCCAGGTGCTTTATCATTAAATCACTTCATAAGTGATTGAGATCATCCGTCTTGGGGATGTGTACGATACCAGGAACTACATCATCAGGTCACATATTAGGTGATTGAGATCATCCGTCCTTTGGGTGTGTATGGCGCCAGGAGTTACATCGTCAAATCACAGCATGGGTGATTGAGATCATCCGTCCTAGGCAGGTACACCACGTTAGGAGTTACATCGTCATATCACATAATGGGTGACTGAGGTTATCCGTTCTGGAAAAGTACACATCGTCAAGAGTTACATCGTCAGATCACAGATTAAGTGATTTAGATAATCCATCCTGGAGAAATTTTTCAATCGTAGGAGTACGGATTGAGTGAATACTTTCATCGTAAGAATGACGATGGGAATTGTTCATACCAGGAGTTACATCGTCGAATCATTTTATAGGTGATTGAGATCATCCGTCCTGGAATGATTATTGGAGCTCTTCGTACCAGGAGTTACATCATCGAATCACTGAATAAGTGATTGAGATCATCCGTCCTGGAATGATTATTGGAGTTCTTTGTACCAGGAGTTACATCATCGAATCACTGAATAAGTGATTGAGATCATCCGTCCTGGTAAATTTTTCCAATCAAGGGAGTGCGGATTCAATTGGCAATTTTCGCTCCATCTGAAATCCGAGTTTACCTCTACTAGCCCCCTAGCTGATGTGAGGAAGCAGTTGACTTGCTCATATGAGCTATATTGATCATAGTACGTCTGGATTTCGGATTTGCACCGAAGTGTAAATATCCGCTCTGGGAACCATGTTCCGTAGTGATGAAATTTTAAGGGCGGATTCGACAATGGGAATATCAGAAGTTTATCGAATTTCACAACCCTTGGTATTCGAATAATGGTGGCCACGTTTCTAATGATTGGACATTTAATGCCTTAATTCACGTGGGCGCGCCATTATTGCATTAAGTGCGCATGTCTTAGTAACTGTCACGCATAGTCTTGTTGGGCCTAGTATTTGGTTTTAATAGGCCCATTTCGATGACTCTGTGACAAAATGATGGCATTTTCGCGCCTTGATGTACTAAACGACAATTTTGGTCCGCTAAACGGGGAGTCGTTTAGGGGTAAACGACAGATTGTGTTTAGTGGGTATTTGAAAAAATTTTTGTGCCCTGATACAGGCATATTTGGCAATCTCAGTTACCATTTCTTCTTGCTTCCTTGACGAACCTCTGCGAAAGTTCCAAGAAGTTCTTCGTGTCCACCTCTGTGAATTTCAATTCACTATCCTTAGGTAACCACTTTCCCTTCATTTTCAGTTTCTCTTTTCAATATTTGAGAATGCCTAGGAAGGGTGTTAGCTTCAGTGGCGTTGGCCCTAGAGGAAGAGGAGGAAGGGCTTTGACTCAAAACCCTAGCGTTCGTGGTGGGAGGATCCCAGTGATCCTTCAGTCGAGGCCACGAAATACAGAGAGTGAAGGGTCGCAATATCAAAGGCGAAGGGTGATTATACCCTCTTCAGGGTCTTCCTCCTCCAGTGAGAGTGTCGAGAGTGGGGATTTATATGTCTCTGATGATGTAGAATTTTATCGCAGCATCAAGGCTTTCACAATGGTGACAAAGAAAGCTACTGGGAGGAAGTCGTCTGGAGGGGAATCCCCTTCCGAGAAGTATATCTTGAAGACCCAATCCGGCCTCTGTAATATGGTTGCACACCGGATAGATTGGGTGAAATTCCAGCAGAAACGCCCATTCAGCTGGGTAGCTGAGGAGTTTCGTGAAATAGCATCAGTTCACGCTCAAGAGGGGGGAGCGGAGTTGGAGCCGCGTTTTACAGTCTTCAAGAAGGACAAATACAAGATGTGCTTCATGGTGATAGCCCCGTTGCCATCCGATCGAATTTGTCATACTCCAGATGAAAGGTCCCTGTATATGTATGACTTTTTATTTTTGAACCTTGGTGTGCGGTTTCCCCTTTCGAAGTTTCAGATGGGGGTTCTGAGATTCCTGGACTGCGCTCCTTCACAGCTTCACCCCAACGGATGGGGATTAGTCCGTTCTCTTGAAGTGCTTGGGGAGCACTTCAACTTCAAGCCGACGGTGGCCATGCTCTTTTATTTCGCCCAAGTGGTCCGTCGTGCAAATAAAGAGAAGGGGGGAGTGAGCTTGATATCCCTCCGGACTCTTTCAAAGGTTATCAACTTTGAGGCGTACACTGACTCTGCCAAAGTTGATGGACATTCATTCAAGCCCTATTTCACGAAGATTAGCGTTCATCCTGACGAGTCAGTTTTTTGGTTAACTGAAGATGGGCTTCCGAAGTTCCCAGTGGCTTGGACGCATGAACACTTTTTGCTGACCTCCCAGGCATACTACACTGAGGAGGATGAACTAAGCCCGTCTTCAGTTTCCATTCTCTCTGCCCTTCAATCTTACACCGCCTCGCATCAATTTTTCTCTTGCAGGCGTTTGTTAGGATCGTGGTCTACCCGCGAGGAATATCTGCGTAATTTTCCTGCTAATATTCATATTTTGTCGTATCATGCCTTGAAGTATTTGATTTCTAACCGTGTTGCTTGGTTTTGCAGTTGAAATTGAAGCTGCGTCTCCAGAGATGGAAAAACTGAAGGGGCTCAAAGCTGGAGCAAATTCCGTGGCAGCTGAAAATGACATTCAGGCGAAACGGAATTCGAAGAAAGCTACAGCGGAGACCATCATTTTAACCTCATCTGCTGGTGACGATATTCCCTTACTGGAGGGCGGATCTGAGAGGGTGGCGGCTGAGAAGGTCGGAGAAAAGAAGAAAACTATAAAACGTGGTTCCTCAAGGACCTCGGATCGTCAACCCTCTCCGAAAAAACAAAAAATTTCAAGTGAGAGTGCTGATCCGGTGTCTTCAAAGGGAAAGAAAGTGGAAAGATCCGCTCTGGATGCAGGGTCCACTCCGGATGCTCCTGGCGACGGGATCACTTATGGTGCAAAGCCAATAATGACTTACTTTGCACCAAAAGTTACTCGCCCCCTTCAAAGTAGCTCCGGTCTTGCACAATATCTGGTATACGAGGGTTCTGTTCCTGAGGTCGTTCCTGAGACTCCGTACAAGCTGAAGCCCTCATTGATGAGCGATGAAGTAGCCAAAGCTTGCGATGCCGGACAGAAGCACCTGGCCGAATTATCTGGGCTTTTAAGATCGGTTCGCAAGCTTCCAGAAGAGAATGAGAGGCTGAGCTCGTTGGTTGGCAAGGTTAATGACCTTAGCGTTGCTGCTGCTAAGGACAAGGCAACCATCCTTCGTTTAGAAAGTAAATTAGAAGCTTCCAAAGAGGAAGGATATAAGAAGGATGAAGAAATTGTCAGGCTAAAACATCTTGCCAAGGAGTTGGAGGCCCAAGTAGCTGATCAAAAGAAAATCAATTCCGACCTCCACTCTGGTCTTTATGCAGAGAAGGAACGTTCTTCAAAGCTGGAAGAGGAGCTTAAGGAAGTCAGAGTTGTTTATGCTCGAGGAACCGAAGATTGGTCGCGTAAGGAGAAGGAGCTGCTTTCAAAGTTGGCGGACACAAAAGCGGAATTTGACGAGGCTGTGGATATGTGCGATCAGGCAGTCAAGGAATCCTTTGGGTTGGCTGTTCGTCAAATTCAATACCGGAATCCCAAGGTGAAACTTAATCTGAATGGTATTGACCCGTTCTATGAGTTTCATCAAGGGAAACTGGTGGCCATAGTTGACAAGCGTCATGAAAGTCCGCCTAGCACTCCTTATAAGTTCGCTCCTTTACCTGCAGGCCAATCGATGGGACCTTCATTCTTGAAGCCCATAAGCACAGGAACGAGCTCTCGCGCTGAAGAAGGCAAGGTCGGAGGCAAAGGCAAAGGGAAAGAAGGAGATTCAAGCCAGAGAAAGTAGCGTCCTTCCCTGTTTCCTTTTTCATTTTACTGATTCAAATTCGCTGTGTTCCGGGATCAGCTCCGGATTATTACACGAATTATAATTTTCATTTAATCAATAAAAGAGTTTTTTACCTCCATTCTTGTTTAGTGAAAAACAACTTTAATAGAGGGACTGCATGTGTATTGTATTATTCCGGATTTAAGTAATGAAGATCGGATTGTAAAACATAATCCCCATACCGGACATATACATGCGAAATGAATTTTCATAATAAAACCACCGCTTGTGAGGGAACACATCATTGCCTCAAGAACGGCTTAAGGGGAATGATTGTGAGATCGTTTAGACGAGAGTTCATTCCTCAAATTATTCGTTAAACCGTTGATGTTGTCCCCCAGTATCATTTGGTGATTATCACTTTGAATAAACTCTGAGTGAGATTTCCTCGTGAAAGCTTTTAAGAGTGAGGATTTAAAATAGAAATTCCTCCTCAAATATTTCCGACTGAGAGATTTCGGGTGAATATGCCTTAGATTGTGGCGTACCCGTAGTTTATGAGTTAGGTCTCAGTTGAAGAATTGATGACTCGGAATTATAAGCTATAAAACTTCCAAATAAAGAACTTCACGAGAGTATTAATTTGGAGTTCAGTATAACTTACTTGTTGTGTTTGGAGTTCGGTTTAATCCTACTGTCCATGTCATATTTGGCGTTCGGTTTAATCCTACTAGCCGTTCTTCAATTGGTCTTTGGTTTTATCCAATGACAATTCTTCATCGACGTTCGGTTAATCCTACTAGTCGTACTCAGAGTTCGGTTTAATCCTACAATCCGAGCCTTCGATACGGGGTTCAGATCAGGGCTAATCCTGAACCTACTGCGCCCGTCACTTGGGGTTCAGCGTGTCTTGAAGAAGAACCAGCTTACTGCGCCCAAGCCTTCGCATGGGGTTCGGTTTGTGGCCTTGAAAGAGGACCAGCCCTACAACCCATGTAGTCTTCGAATGGGGTTCGGTTTGTGGCCTTGAAGAAGGACCAGCCCTACAACCCATGTCCTGAGGTTCGGTTTAATCCTACAACTCAGGTCTTCACCGACGTTCGGTTAATCCTACTAGTCGTACTCGAAGTTCGGTTTAATCCTACAATTCGAGCCTTCACCGGTGTTCAGCCAAACTTACTAACCGTACCCAGAGTTCGGTTTAATCCTACAATCTGGGCCTTCAATTACTCAGACACACTCAAGGAGTTACATCGTCAATTTACGGAATGGGAAATTGAGATCATCCGTCCTGAGTGTGCTCTTGCGCGTTACACACATTCGAGGAGTTACATCGTCAACTATAAAATAGGTAGCTGAGATCATCCGTCCTGAATATGTTTCTGTACGCCAGATAAACTGAAAATCACAGCATGAGAAAAACTCGAAAGAGTTAAATTGTTGTGAGAAATTCTTATTGAATCAAAAATAAGAATTACAACGAGAGCGTAGCTGTAAAAATAAATTCTCCAGTATACAATCCAGGATAAGGATAGGAGAGTGTAGATGGTTTCAACAGCTAGCTATAGTAGATACGCAAGTTTTGGGTGTTCCATTTATTTCGGATTGGAGTGCCATCAAGGTTTTCAAGGCAATAAGAGCCTTTGCCAGTGACCTCGGATACCCTGTATGGGCCTTCCCAGTTTGGGGCTAATTTGCCTTGATGAGCGAATTTATTCCCTATACTTGCTTTCCTCAAAACCAAATCTCCAACGTTGAAAGTCCTTGATTGGACTCGTTTGTTGTACCGGAGTGCAACTTTGGCTTTGATGGCTTGATCTCTGATGAAAGCGTCTTCTCTGAGTTCTTGTATGACATCTATTTCGGACGCCAAGTTAGCATTGTTGGTTTCTTCAAAGAAGTACTTAACCCTCGTGGAAGCAATTTGCAGTTCCACAGGTATCATTGCCTCGACCCCGTATGTTAGGCGATATGGGGATTCATTGGTGGATGAATGAGGCGTTGTCCGATATGCCCATAGGACATGACACAGCTGGTCTGTCCATCCGCCCTTGGCTTCGCCAAGGCGTTTCTTTAGTCCCTTTAGCACTTCCCTGTTGGCCACTTCAGCTTGACCATTGGTTTGGGGATGTTCGACGGATGAGAATATTTGGGTTATTCCTAACCCTTCAAGCAAATCTGTGAATTTTCTATCCGTGAACTGGGTGCCATTATCTGTGACAATCCGTGCTGGGACCCCAAACCGTGTTATGATGTTTTCATACATGAAACGACGAGTTCGGGCTGAAGTAATATGCACCACCGGCTCTGCTTCTATCCACTTAGTGAAATAATCGACCCCTACAATGAGATATTTGATACCCCCAGGAGCAGTTGGAAAGGGGCCCAGAATATCCAATCCCCATTGGTAGAAGGGCCATGGGACAGCGGATGTGAAGAGTTCTTCCGCCGGTGTGTGGTGTAGGTTAGAGAATTTTTGGCAAGCGTCGCATTTTTTGATGAAGTCAATGGAGTCTTGCTTCATTGTGGGCCACCAGTATCCAGCTCTGAGGATTTTTTGCATTAAGCTTCTTCCTCCGGCGTGGTGTCCATTTTGTCCTCCATGCACTTCCTCCATTACACCTTGCACCTCATCCTCTTTGAGACAAATCAAATAGGGCACAGAGAGTGCCCTTCTGTAGAGATTACCATCAATCATAGTGAAATACGGTAATTCTCTCCTTAACCTCGTCTTTTCCTTCTCATCTGTGGGTAGCTGTCCATCGGCCAAATAACGGATGTAAGGAGCCATCCACGTGTCTCCATAAAGGGAGTCAGTCATTATGGCGTTTAGAGAAGGGAAAAGAGGAATGCTGGGCGACGTTAGCGTGCTTTGAACCAGCGTAGTGGTGCTACCTGGTCGTTTAGTGCTTGCTAACCTGGAGAGTATATCCGCTCTAGTATTCTCTTCACGTGGAACATGCTTGAACTCCACTTTTGAGAATTTCTCAGTCAACTCCTTGACACAGTTCAAGTATAATTGGAGTTGAGGTTCGCGAGCTTGATAATCTCCTAAGATTTGCGAAATCACCAGCTGTGAATCGCTGCAGAGTGTCGCCTCAGAAGCTCCGATGTCAATCGCAGCTCTTAGTCCGGCCAAGCAAGCTTCGTACTCAGCTTGGTTGTTGGATGTTTTGAAATTGAAACGAAGGGAGATCTCTAGGTGTACTCCGTCGTCACTTTCTAGAACTACACCTGCTCCAGAGCCTCTTTGGTTTGATGAACCATCAACGTAAATGGTCCAATGAACTCGAGGGTAATCTGGATCGGTCCCTGTCATTTCCACAATAAAGTCAGCCAGGACTTGAGCTTTAATAGCGCTGCGGGGTTCATAGGATATATCAAACTCAGAGAGTTCAATAGACCATTTGATCATCCTCCCAGCGAGATCGGGCTTGATTAAGACAGAACGGAGTGGCAAATCCGTTCTCACTATAATTGGATGGGCGTGAAAGTAGGGACGCAACCGTCGTGAGGCCCAAACAACAGCGAGGGCGGCCTTTTCAATTTTCTGATACCGGATCTCAGCACCTTGCAAGGTTTTGCTAGTGAAATAGACCGGTCTTTGTCCATCAGGAGTTTCTTTTATCAAGGCAACGCCCAAAGCTTCATCTGAAATAGCCAAGTACAGAATGAGTGTGTCTTCGGGGTCAGGTTTTGTGAGAATGGGAGGTTTGGATAACACCTCCTTAAGCTCTTGGAAAGCTTTTTCTTGTTCCTGTCCCCACTCGAATTTCTTGGACTTTTTCAGTATTTTGTACAGGGGGAGCGACCTGTGAGCCATCTTCGGCATGAATCGTGCCAAAGCTGCTACCTTGCCATTCAGGGATTGGACTTCTTTGAGATTCTTAGGACTCTGCATGTCTAGAATCGTTTGGCACTTCCCTGGATTGGCTTCGATACCACGTTGAGTCAACATGAAACCCAAAAACTTCCCAGCGGGGACAGCAAATGTGCACTTCATTGGGTTCAGCCTCATGTTAAATTGTCTCAAACGGGTGAATACTTGGCGTAGGTCTTCAATATGATCGCCCCCAACCGGTGTCTTTGCTATTATGTCGTCAATGTATACTTCAACAAGTTTGGTGTGCATACCTTCGAAAACCTTGTTGATCATGCGCTGATATGTCGCCCCAGCGTTTTTCAGGCCAAAGGGCATGACTGTATAGCAAAAGACGCCACGATCATTTATGAAGGCTGTCTTCTCTTGATCCTCTTCGCACATCAGAATTTGGTTGTAACCAGAATAAGCGTCCATGAAGCTCAGGTATTGATAACCAGAAGAATCATCCACCATCCGATCTATATTAGGAAGAGGATAAGGGTCTTTTGGACAGCAGCGGTTGAGGTCCACGTAGTCGATGCACATTCTCCATTTACCATTGGATTTAGGGACCATCACCACATTCGAAAGCCAAGAGGAATATCGGATTTCCCTGATAAATCCGGCCTTCAGCAACTCCTCAGTTTGCTGGCAAGCTGCCTTCTGTTTCTCTGGGCCCAACCGTCTTTTCTTTTGGGCTACAGGTTTCGTCTCTGGATAGACGGAAAGTTTATGACAGCAGAATTCAGGGTCTATGCCTGGCATATCGGCTGCAGTCCATGCAAAGAGGTCTTTAAACTCTTGCAAGAGAGCCAATAGTCATTGCTCCATTTCAGTATCTAGCTTGTCATTGATATGGGTGATCTTTTCTGGAGAATCTCCCAAGACAATATCCCTGGAACTTCCATCCGGTGTGGGCTTTGATGGGTTGAACGGATCAATGTTCAAATCCGCTCTAGGATCTAGGTCGACAAGGCTTACAGATCCAGCCGATGTTCCAGCATCATTAAGTTTCCTCTTTTTATTGGAGGCGTCCAGCTTTGTCATGTTGAGGCTAAGGTTGTAGCAGTACCTAGCCATCTCTTGATCACCCCGGATAGATGACACAGCATTATCCTTGTCAATGAACTTGATAAGGAGATGTGGGGTTGATACAACTGCCTCCATTGCATTCAGAGTAGGACGGCCTATGATGCCATTAAATGGTGATTTGACATCAATCACTAACACCCGAGACCTAACCGTCCTGGCTCCTGGCTCGCCTTCAAACGAGATAAGGGTGTCAAGATACCCTTTAGTTAGTTGCTTTGCGCCATTAAAAGCTGTTAGTTCCTGCGTGTAAGGCTGTAAGTCTGAGTCTTTAAAACCCATCCTTTCAAAGCAATTATAAAAAATAACATCGTAGGAACTTCCCTGGTCAACAAGGATTCTTCGGACGTCCTTGTTGGCGATCACAGCAGTGATGACTACAGCATCGTCACCACCAGGAATGGTTGGGCCAAAATCCTCGTCAAAGAAAGAGATTGTGGGAGCTTCCATCCCACCTCTGTAAGGGCGATTGTCTTTGACTTTCCCTTGCACAGATAGAATCATTCTATGATGATTCTTACGGGCTGTAATTGAAGCTCCTCCTCCAGCGAATCCTCCAGCAATCATGTCAATAACTTCACGTCGGCCCTGACGTTGTTGCTGGGGCATGCTGTCCTTCTGTGCTGCATTATCGGTCATCACACCTTTTTGCTTCTCTGCAGCAGAGAATTTTCGAACCGGACTGGGGTTATTGTCATCCCCATCGTCTGGATCTCTTTCTCTTTTCTCATTCCGTTCTGCCCTGTCAAAGGATTTTTCTTTGAACAGGTATTGCTTCAATTTGCCTTCTCTAATTAGCGTCTCAACCGCGTTCTTTAGAGCTTGGCATTCATCAGTGGAATGACCATTTTGTTCATGAAAATCACAGTACTTACGTGAATTTCCTGGTCTTTTCATAGGGGCTGGTCTCCTGATGCCATATGTGCTGAAGACTGGCCATCCGACCTCCCTCAAAATCTGAGATGGTCTGGCAGATAACTGTGCATAATGGCTGAAGGAATTGACATGCCTTTCTCGAGGTCGAGGAGGGTGGTTATCCACCTTAGGATTGGTGAATGGCCTCTCCATGCGTTCTGACCTCGTCTTCTCCTTACCCTTCTGGGTTTGGGGAGATGGTGTTGGTGGCTTTTTCTTTGCAGCCATTGCCTCCAAGTGCATTTCTATGCTCACATACTTCGAGGCTTTTTTCCTGAACTCCTCAAAAGTTGCTGGGGGGCTCTTTGCTAATGAAAGAGCGAAAGCTGATCCAGGCTGCAATGCCTCAATTACAATATGCAGCTTGATAGATTCTGTGAGGTTAGGAACCAGGGCTGCTTCCTTATAAAACCTCTTCAAAAAATCTTTTAAGCCCTCCGTTTCACCTTGCTTAATCTGAGCCAAGGTATGAGACGTCTTGGGTACGTCTCTGGAGATGACAAAGTGGGTTTCAAAGGCAGCTGCCATTTCCGTCCAAGAATCTATGGATCCAGAAGGCAAGCCTTTAAACCACCCGAGGGCCTCCTCAGACAGTGTTCGAGGGAACATTCGGCACATCACGTTTTCATCAGCCCCCAAGTACATGGCTTCAAACACATAAGCATCTAGGTGCTTAGTTGGATCAGTTTCACCATTATACTTTCCGATGGAAAGTGGTTGAGTGGTTTGAAGGTGCTTGGGGATGCTGATGCCCATAAGTCTCCTTGAAAAAGGAACCTTCAGATTGTAAGACAATGGGGGTGCTGTTGTTGAATCTCTCTTCCTTCGGGAAGCTGCATCCTCAGAATCGCGAGTTTGTTCTCCCTCCTCAAACGTTGGGATCTTTGAGTACTGAAGAGTGGTGGACTTTTCACCATCAGTTGTGTGGGGAGTGTTTCGTGTGCGAGATGACTCTTTATCCTCGCTTTGCCTTTTTTCTCTTCGCAATTCAGCGAGTTCCCTCTGAAGTTGTTTGATCAATTCATCGCGAGGATCAGGATCAGACACAGTTACTATCTTCTTTGAGCTGCCCCCATGAGAATCGAAGTTGAGTTTTCTGAAGGCATTAGGATTGGTTCTGCCTTCATCTTGATTCTCCATGAAGTCATGTGCTTCGCCTTCCATTGTGGATTACCTGCTCTGTCAAAGGATATGGGAATAACTTTATCGGGTCCCACTGGGCGTGCCAATGGCGTGTCCTGGATCGGGGACAAGAGATCCGATCTCAAGCCAGTCACGAATAGTATGTCAATACCGTCTAGTAGACCGGATGTACGTGTATCCGATGTATGTATCCGTTGTCCTTGAATGAGGAGAGCGGATTGGGCGTCCTGGAGATCCTTCACACTGACCTAATCGCGTTGAAGTGGGCGAATGGTGGTGTCACCAGCAAAGATTCTCCGATGCTCAAGTCAGTGATTATATTCCAAGTAAGGAATGTATTCAGAGAATAATCAGTCGTGAAGAGCTGAAGAAGGAGATCCTTAACTTCAATCATGAAGTTAGTTCATATACCTGATTGGCTCGATTAACGAGGACACGTTGGTGGGGAACCACCAACTCCCATTAGCATTATTATATTGCGCACTTACCTGCATGATTGGGTCAAGTGGCTTTTTTATATTGAGCATAGAGAATGTAGACTAGGATTAGGGAACAAGTTGACCATTCCCGTGAGCAGAATTTGGCTCGTAGTGCAGGGAATTATTGATCGATCCCTGTAGCAACAATCCTTGTCTTTTGCACAGTGTCGTGTGTATTATCCGATGTCATGGTGTTATCCTGGATAACCGGTATAGGGAGAACGCCTGATACGGAATTACAGTCCAGATGTATACCGATGACACCGGTTACACGTAGATGTCTTATCAAAGACGTTGAAATATGTATAGCAGATCGGATACCGGTATTGAGACCGGATCAGGGTTCATTCATGCATAACCATTTCTCATCATCATTATCACTTTTCATCATTAATATCACCCAATCACCATGGGTAAACCTCTATTTACTCATATTTCTCATTTCCCCAATTCTAGAGGCTAGGGTTTCACCAAAACCCAACAACCATCATCAATGTCTATCATTTTCCATCCCATGCATAGCCATTTTCGTGTACCACTATGCAGACACACAATACCACACTAAAACCTCACACCCCACCTTAGGGCTTGTCTAGAATGGCTTCTAAACAACACTCATTCATGCAACACCCCCAAAATCCATAACCTAGGGCTTAAAGCTCTTAAAAATGAAGAAAAAAGCTTACCTCAAGAAAATGAAGAGAACCCCTAGGAGAGTGAGGGAGAATGATGAAAATGAAAGAGGGAGAGAGATGAGAGACCTCCAAACACAACCACTTCCTTGCTTGAAGAGGAAAACGAAAATAAGGGGGAAATGAGGCACACAACTTGGCTTCTTGAGAGGAAAAGGAAAAGAAGAAAGAGTAGAAGAAAGAGTGTTTTGAGAGTGAGAGTGTGACGGGAATAAGACAGGAAAAAGGAAGAGTTTTGTTTTAAAACTTAACCATTTATTAAAATTTTCTCATTTTACAACAAACAGGATCTCCATTCGGGCCTAATACTTCATCTAAAAATTATTCTGAATACATATTCAGATTCTCGATATCATCATCTATCATCCTAACCAACAGTGTCTCAATCAGAGATACTTGGTCCGACACTCATATTTTATTCGGGTCAAAATCCCAGCTTTTCAAGCTATAATAAATTATTAATAGTTATAAAAATTATCAATTTAATTATACCAAACTTCCAAGGAATTAATTAAGTGAAGTATAATTATTCTCTATTAATTCTTCTCAATTTAATATTTTTATCAATTTTAAGGATGTTACACTAATAATACCTAACAACCATACCTAAGTTTCTATTACAACAACTTCATACAAATACTTAATTCCACATCCAACTAAGTCCTTTAATAGCAATTTCCATGATATGTTATTATAATTATTCAATATCATCATATTAAGGTTTATTGCCCATAAAACACAACAAGAACAGAACCTGCTCATAAACATATACTTACCAATTATATGGCTTAGTGTCATTTCATAACCATATATAGTTCCTGGACATTATATATATATATATATATGAACTGGTCTGGACCGGGGTCTAGGATCCGGTGTGGGACCAGCCACAAGGATGCAGGTGTTTTTAGAGTTTGCACACCGGAACTGTGTATATCCGATGTATTAATCCGGTCTCTCAGTGGGAGAGGCCGATCTTGTTGTCCTGGAGATCCTTTACACCAACGATTCGCGTTGTAGGGGGGCAAAAGGTGGTGCCACCTGCGAAGATCCTCCAACGCTCAAGTTAGAAGAGTATATGAACTGAATGAATACTCAAGCGTAGTAACAGTAAAGTGTGAGATAGAATAACGATACCCTGCATATGTGTTGAAATATGCTACTTATAGTTGTACGTGAGAAAATGAGTCGTTGAATACAGGTGGGTCCCTCAGCTCTGATAGCGTGTATATTGTGTCAATCAAAGTGGCTCGACTTTCCGAATGTGTCAGGAGGGTAGGTCAATTATCAGAGTTCAATCCTCTAGGGAAAGGAGAGGATAATCACCTTTTCCGCATAATCTGCTGACACACCCACTTACTTTCTGAAGCCATTGATGTGACGTATTTTGCTACAAACAGTATCTTCGTTGATAAGTTATCAAGGGCTCTTCTCTTGCTATGAGAGAAAAGCTAACAATTATATAAACACCCTGTAAAGATGAACTTAGAACCGCTATGGAGAAAATGAATGATGTTGTCATGGAGCGAGGGCGGGCGGCCAGACAACGGATATCCGGTGTGGCAACATTGAACCAGGACACCGGTTATCCTTATATGAGGTCAGTCTGACGTCACAAAGATGGGGGCCGGTATCTAGACCGGATCATCTGTCCCCTAGCTTGTATGAGAGACTGTTAAGTTGCTCATATGAGCTACACAACTCTTAAGAGAAGTCTAGATGCCGGTAGTACATTCTTGTAAGTCTCTGGAAACTCGGTGACGTCCGCTCTAGCAAACGAGTGACCGCCCTTCTCGCGTTGCATACAACGGATTCAGACAACATAAAATAAGTAATGGAAATCCCAAGAGTCTTTGAAAATCGAAACCCTTGGTATTCGAAAAGTGGTTGGGAGGCATTAAATGCGTACAGCATGATTAGACAATAAATGCGTTTTTTATGCAAGAGCCATCATTGCCCAAGAGTGTAACCGTCGATTGAGCTTATTGGGCCTGGATTCAAACTGAGTGGGGGCCCATTAAGCGAAAATGTTTGCTGAAACGTTACTGTTTTCGCGCCCGTTTGTGGTGAAATGACGGAGTCGTTTCAATTTGAAAAGGTTGCGTTTTGAGGCAAGCCTTGTGACCTTCGATGAAACACTGTGTTTCTTCGTTACCTATAAAAGGAACTCTTAGCAGATTTAGGAATCCATCCTTGCTCTCAAACTTAGTGAAACTCTGCTCAAATTTCCTTGGAATTTCCTTGTCGTCTTCAACTTCTCAAAGATCCTCTTCCTTTAGGTAACCTTCCTTCCCTTCAACTCCTTGCAATTTTAATCATTCTATTTCCATCATGCGCCCTAGAGCTGGACACGCTGGTCCTTCAAATAGAGGGAGGTTTGGCTCTCGTGCCCCCCTTAGCCACCGTGGTGGGAGGATTCCAGCGAATCCTCCTGTGGCTGGGCGCCATCGCTCAGAGAGAGCCGAAGCTTCTTCCTCACGAGCGTCTTCTTCATCTCGTCGCTCTGAGGTTCCCCTTGGTTCGAGGGCTACCAGCCGCTCTGATGAGGGGTCAAGTGCTGAGGGTTATCTCTCTGACGATGTTGCTTTTTATCACAGCACCTACGCATTCCACCGCGCCTGCACAACCATGGATCTTCCAGGACGTGGAAAAACGCCGTTTCTCCGCTCTGCTGAAGGGTGTGTCAATGTTGTGGCACACCGGCTTGATTGGGAGAAACTCAACAGGGAAAAACCTTATTGCTGGGTGGAAGAGGAGTTCTTAGAGATCCCTTCGCACCATGCAAGTGAGGAGGAGCGCACAGTTTCTTTCCGCTGTAAGATATACTCGGATAAGAAGTACAAAGCACGATACGCTGTGATGGCTCCGCATCCTTCTGAAAGAATATGCCACAACGTCCCTGACGCGAGGTCGGTCTACATGTACGACTTCGTTTTCTTAAAGCTGGGGGTGCGCTTTCCACTGACGGATTTCCAGATGGCCGTCCTGTGTTTCTTAGACTGTGCCCCCTCACAATTACATCCCAACGGTTGGAGTCTTGTCCGGGCTCTGGAAGTCTTGGGGGAGCATTTTGGCTTCTCCGCCACTGTGGCCAAGCTATTTTACTATTGCCAAGTGGTCCGCCGAGCTAATAAGAAGGGCGGCCTTGGGTTCATTACACTCCGTAGTGACTCAAGGGTTGTAAATTTTAAGTCTTATACGGAATCCGCAAAGGTAGATGGGCGCTCCTTCAAGCACTACTACACGCGGGTCCGGATTCAACCAAATAAGCCGGTCTTCTGGCGAAATAAAGAGGGGTTTACCAAGTTTCCCCTTAGCTGGACGCACGAGCATTTTCTCCTTATGAGCCATGCTTATTATACAGATGAGAGTGAACTTTCCCCTCATTCTGTTGAGGTCTTGAGCGCCCTGCAGACGGCCTCAAAGACCCTCAAAAGGTTTTCCAGCCGTCTTCTCTTGGCCGAGGAAGACATCAAAAACACCTACCTCCGTAATATTCGCTCTTATTCTCCTTGTGTTGTATGGTTATACCGTTCTAGTTATTTTCCTTCTTGTATGCTTATTCAACTCTTTTTGTTTTGCAGAACAAATTGAAAAGGCCTGCCCAGAAATGTTGTCGCTAAGGTCCATGATGGCTGACGATGACTCCTCTTCTGAAGAAAATGAAATCCAGGCGAAGAGGAACGCCACCAAAACTCCCCTTATTCCTCTGACTTCTGCAGTAGGAGATGAGGTTCCTCTCTTCGAGGAGGAGGAGACCGAAGAAGCATCTGAGGCCGCTGGAGCGGATGGCGAAGAGGCCGTCCCAGAGAAAAAGAGGAAGAAGAGGCATCTTGTAAAGAAGGCCAATCAAGAGAAGCCCTCCTCTGATGACCCTGCGAAGAAGCGTCAGAGGACGGCCGAAGACGCTGAATTGAAGAAGGATAAGGGAAAGAAACCCGTTCCTGAGTCTTCTGCCCCTTCTTCTCATAATGCTTCGGAACCGGACTCTGGGAATGGTCCTCCTCCAGCATTCGATCCTCCACGTGACTCCTTCCTTTCTCCTTACTTGTGGTTTCAAGGATCCATGCCTCCTACTCTCCCAAAAGCACGGTATTGCCTCCGCCCTTCCCTCGACGCTGCTGGAGTCCGAGGTGCTTGTAAGGCTGGCCGTTGGCAACTTGATGAACTGTCCGGCCTGCTTGAGTCCCTGAGCGAGAAAGCTGACTATATGGATCAGGTTGAAAAACTTGAGACCGAACTCGTAGTGAAGGAGAAATGGGCGGCCAAGCAAGCTGAAGTTCGCAGGGGAGTGGAATCGGAATTGGAAAAAACTAAAGAAACACTCCAGAGGAAAACTGAAGAGGCAAGCAAAGTTCATTTTGCGAATAAGGCCCTAGAACGGGAAGTTGCCGACCTCCAAAATAAGAACAAATCCATACCCCTCCTTGAAGAAGAATTACAACTGGAGAAGAAGAGATCGGCTAAGCTTGCTGACGATCTCAAAGTTATGGAGGATGGTCGCAACAAGGACCTTGGGGAGTGGGAGTCTATTCGGAAGGAGATGCAAGCCCAAATTGATGAACTCAAAAAGGGTGGTGCGAGTGCTGGGCCTTCAGAAGAGGATTACGCCAAGGTTCAAAGAAGGCTAGCTGCTGCAAAGGCCAAGGCTGTCAAAGCCTTGGATATATGCAAAAATGTGGCGTATGAATCTTTCGGCCTGGCCCTTCGTCAAGTCTACTATCGTAACCCTGGAATAAAGCTGAATTTGTACGGATCAGATCCGTTCTTTGAGTTCCATGGGGGAAGACTTGTAGAAGTTCACAAGGACAGATCGCACCATGAACCCAATGCATCTCTATACGAACTGCCTCCCCTCCCAGAAGGTCAAAGTATGGAGCCTACATCGTCCACTGCTGCCTCTGGAGCTAAAGCACAAGAAGGTGCCCAAACTGGGGCGGAGGTCCAAACGGAGAAGGCGGGAGTATCCACTGTGGAGGATCAAGCACCGGCCTCTTAATTTTATGCTTTCACTCATAGCCGTGTTCTGGGATCGGCGCCAGCTTTAAAACATTTTGTAACCTGCATATTTCCTTATTTTTGAAAATAAGATTCATTATTACTTTTTCTCAACTGTTTGCATCGAATGTGTGAGTGCTGAATAACTTGGTGTTATACAAAACACTTTATTATTTCCAATGCTTTGCGAATCCGTTCTGCGTGGTTACTTAGTTACTTAAAGCGTGCTCATCACACTGGATTAAGATAACAAATTGTAATGAATAAATAACAATTAAGTTAAAGCACGCCCTGTCCCCAAGTGTAAGTTCATTGGGAAGGGAGAATTTATCTCAAAGATTACCTTTTAAATTCTCAAAAGATAGAAATGCTTATCTGTCCTCGAAGATGTAGAGCGGGTACATTAGCTTTCAACCGCTCTGGGATGGATATTCCACAATTGAGGACGGATATTGCCTCTGAATTTTGTATAGCTTTGGCAAGGGTAAGCTTTATGCCTTTCTCTTGAGGTTCGGTTTGGTCCTACACCTCAAGTCTTCACACGGTGTTCGGTTCGATCCTACTAACCGTACTTGGAGTTCGGTGCAATCCTACAATCCAAGCCTTCAACACGGGGTTCGGATCAGGGCTAATCCTGAACCTACTGCGCCCGTTACTCGGGGTTCAGCGCGGTTTTCTCTGTGAACCGGCCTACTGCGCCCAAGCCTTCGCATGGGGTTCGGTTTGTGGCCTTGAAAAAGGACCAGCCCTACAACCCATGTTGTCTTCGAATGGGGTTCGGTTTGTGGCCTTGAGAAAGGACCAGCCCTACAACCCATGTAGTCTTCGAATGGGGTTCGGTTTGTGGCCTTGAGAAAGGACCAGCCCTACAACCCATGTAGTCTTCGAATGGGGTTCGGTTTGTGGCCTTGAGAAAGGACCAGCCCTACAACCCATGTAGTCTTCGAATGGGGTTCGGTTTGTGGCCTTGAGAAAGGACCAGCCCTACAACCCATTCCACCTCAAGGAGTTACATCGTCAAAACACACGATGTGTGATTGAGATCATCCATCCTGAGGGGTCTTCATCAGTTCCTCGAGGAGTTATATCATCAACTACAGAATTGGTAGTTGAGTTCATCCGTCCTGAGGTGTATGCGTATTAAACTACGGCTATAAATCACAACACATAAGAAACGTGAGAATGATAGGGCGGTGAAAGTGTATTCTTATTAAAATTGAATATAGATTACACAAAGAGCATCGTTGGGGCCATGCCTCGTTAAAACCTTCTTGAGAAAACCCAGTGGGAAAAAACTCAAGTAAGGAAAAAGAGTACACGCCGTCTTACCAACTAGCTGTAATACACTCGTAAATTCTGAGTGTTCCATTTGTTGCGGATTGGGGTTCCATCAAGTTCTTCCAATCGGTATGATCCCTTTCCAGTCACCTCCGAAACTCTATAAGGTCCTTCCCACGTTGGTGCTAGCTTTCCTTGGTGAGCGAACTTATTCCCCACACTGGCCTTTCTCAGAACAAGGTCTCCGGTGTTAAAAGCTCTGTACTGGACACGTTTATTGTACCGGAGTACAGCCTTTGCTTTTATTGCCTGATCTCTGACGAAAGCCTTTTCCCTCAACTCTTGGAGGACATCCAGCTCTGATGCTAAGTTGGCGTTGTTATCTTCTGCTGAAAAATACTCAACACGAGCCGATCTTGTTTGTAACTCAACTGGGATCATCGCCTCAACCCCGTACACCAACCGGTATGGGGATTCGTTAGTTGAAGAATGAGGCGTAGTGCGGTATGCCCATAGAACATGACATAACTGGTCAGTCCATCCTCCCTTCGCTTCTCCCAGACGCTTCTTTAACCCCTTTAGCACCTCTCGATTAGCTACCTCTGCTTGCCCATTGGTCTGGGGGTGTTCAACAGATGAAAATATCTGGACTATCCCCAGTCCTTCAAGTAAATCCGTGAACTTTTTGTCTGTAAACTGTGTGCCGTTGTCAGTCACAATCCGCCCTGGCACCCCGAACCGAGCAATGATATTTTCGTACATGAAACGTCTTGTACGTGCAGAAGTGATATGCACTACTGGTTCTGCCTCGATCCATTTGGTGAAGCAGTCTACCCCCACAATCAAGTATTTGATACCTCCTGGCGCAGTGGGAAACGGACCCAGAATATCAAGGCCCCATTGGTAGAACGGCCAAGGCACAGCAGATGAAGATAACTCTTGGGCCGGTGTATGGTGGAGATTGGAGAATTTTTGGCAAGCGTCGCACTTCCTCACGAAGTCTGCAGAATCCTGCTTCACAGTGGGCCACCAGTATCCAGCCCTGAGGACTTTTCTCATTAGGCTTCGGCCTCCAGCGTGGTGCCCACATTGCCCCTCGTGTACCTCAGTTAAGACCGCTTGAACTTCGTCCTCTCTTAAACATGAAAGATACGGGACAGAGAATCCCCTTCTGTAGAGAACACCATCGACCATAGTAAAATATGGCAACTCCTTCTTTACTCGTCTCCTTTCCTTCTCGTCAGTGGGAAGTTGACCATCAGCCAGATAACGAATATAGGGGATGAACCAAGAATCCTCATATGGATAGCTCACCATGACAGCATTCAGAGAAGGATACAGAGGTATACTGGGTGATGTCAAAGTGCTTTGAACCACCGTTGTTGTGCTACCAGGCTGCTTTGTACTTGCCAATCTTGACAAGATGTCCGCTCTGGTATTTTCTTCCCTGGGCACATGCTTGAACTCTAAAACTTCAAATCTGCCCTTCAACTCATTAACACAATTCAAGTACAATTGAAGTTGTGGTTCCTTCGCCTGGTACTCCCCCTGGATTTGTGAAATCACCAGCTGGGAATCACTGCAGAGTGTAACTGCTGATGCTCCGATGTCAATCGCCGCACGGAGGCCTGCCAAACATGCTTCGTATTCAGCTTGATTGTTGGAGGTCTTGAAATTGAATCGGAGGGAAATTTCTAAGTGTACGCCGTCATCACTTTCTACCACCACACCTGCTCCACAACCTTTGCTGTTCGACGAACCGTCGACGTAGATGGTCCAATGCGCTCGAGGGGTGGCCGGGTCTGCCCCAGTCATTTCCACTACAAAATCAGCCAACACTTGCGCCTTGATGGCTCCTCGAGGCTCATATGAAATTTCAAATTCAGATAGCTCAATAGACCATTTTATCATCCTTCCAGCGAGGTCCGGTTTGCTGAGCACTGAACGGAGTGGCAAATCCGTTCTCACCAATACTGGGTGCGCATGGAAATAAGGCCTTAGCCGTCGTGACGCCCACACGACTGCCAGGGCGGCTTTCTCAATCTTCTGATACCTTCCTTCCGCCCCCTGAAACGTTTTACTAGTAAAGTACACCGGTCTCTGCCCTTCAGGGGTTTCTTTCACCAGGGCTACACCTAGAGCTTCGTCGGATATTGCCAAGTATAAGATTAACGTTTCGCCTGGATCAGGCTTAACAAGAATTGGTGGACTCGAGAGAACGGCCTTGAGCTGCTGGAAGGCTTGCTCTTGTTCCTCTCCCCATTCAAAACTCTTGTGTTTCTTCAACGCCTTATACAAGGGAAGGGACCTGTGTGCCATCTTAGGCATGAAACGAGCTAAAGCGGCCACTTTCCCATTCAATGACTGGACCTCCCTCAAACATTTAGGACTCTGCATGTCCAGTATTGCTTGACATTTCCCGGGGTTAGCCTCAATGCCTCGTTGAGTCAACATGAATCCCAAGAATTTTCCTGCTGGAACGGCGAAGGTGCACTTTAAAGGATTTAACCTCATGTTGTATTGCCGAAGCCTAGTGAAAACTTGGCGTAGATCTTCAATGTGGTCTCCTCCAGCGGGCGTTTTGGCTATGATATCATCAATATAAACTTCGACCAGCCTTGTATGCATCCCTTCAAAGACTTTGTTAATCATGCGCTGGTAGGTAGCGCCGGCGTTCTTTAGTCCAAAAGGCATGACGGTATAGCAGAAAACACCGCGGTCATTAATAAAGGCAGTTTTCTCCTGGTCTCCCTCCCACATCGGAATCTGGTTGTACCCCGAATAGGCATCCATGAAACTGAGATATTGGTAACCAGATGAATCATCCACCATGCGATCGATGTTGGGCAGGGGATATGGATCTTTAGGGCAGCAACGGTTAAGATCCACATAATCTGTACACATCCTCCATTTGCCGTTAGCCTTCTGCACCATGACTACATTAGAAAGCCAAGATGAATAACGTATCTCCCTTATAAAACCTGCTTTCAACAACTCCTCTGTTTGCTCACAAGCTGCCCTCTGCTTCTCCGGTCCCAACCTCCTCTTCTTCTGAGCCACCGGTCTGGTTTCAGGATACACTGCAAGTTTATGACAACAGAAATCAGGATCCATCCCCGGCATGTCTGCTGCTGTCCATGCGAAAAGGTCTTTGAATTCCTGCAAAAGGGTTAATAATCGTTGCTCCATAGCAGACTCCAACTTATCGTTAATGTGCGTGACCTTCTCTGGGGAATCTCCCAATACGACATCCCTGGAACCACCATCTGGTGTGGGCTTAGATGGATTGAGTGGATCAATCTTCAATTCCGCTCTGGGGTCTAGGTCAATAAGACTGACAGACCCTGCCGCTGTTCCTCCGTCGTTCAACTTCCTCTTCTTGTTGAATACATCCAACTTAACCATGTTGAGGCTCAGATTATAACAATATCGAGCCATCTCCTGATCTCCGCGGAGTGAGGACACAGCGTTGTCCTTGTCGATAAATTTGATCAAGAGATGAGGGGTGGATACAATTGCTTCCATAGCGTTCAATGTTGGACGGCCTATGATACCGTTGTACGGGGATTCCACATCAATCACCAGAATTCTTGACTTGACTGTTCTTGCACCGGGCTCCCCTTCAAAAGAAATCAAAGTGTCGAGGTATCCCTTAGTGGGTTGCTTGGCTCTGTTAAACGCTGTGAGTTCTTGTGTGTATGGTTGTAAATCTGCATCACTGAAACCCATTCGTTTGAAACAATTATAAAAGATAACATCACAAGAACTTCCCTGATCGACGAGGATCCTCTTGACGTCCTTATTGGCTATGACGGCCATAATCACTACTGCATCATTACCTCCTGGAATTGTTGGGCCGAAGTCATCATCTGTAAACGACACCGTCGGGGCTATCACTCCGTCCCTGAAAGGGTGGTTATCCCTCGGTTTACCCTGGACTGACAGAATCATCCTATGGTGGTTCTTTCGTGCTGTGATTGATGTTCCTCCTCCCGCAAATCCTCCAGCTATCATCTCAATCACTTCTCGTCTGCCCTGTCTCTGCTGCTGGGGCATATTACTTTGTTGGGCACCTTCAGCAATCACTACCCCTTTCTGCTTCTCAGCCGCAGTGAACTTCCTTACTGGGTTGCGTGTATTATCATCTTCATCATCAGGATCTCTATTCCTTTTCTCCATCCTGTGAGGCTCATCCATAGATTTCTCCTTAAACAAATACTGCTTCAGCTTTCCTTCCCGAATGAGAGTTTCCACCGTATTCTTTAACGCCTTACACTCATCAGTGTTGTGCCCTGTCTGCTCATGGAAAGTGCAGTATTTACGCGGGTTACCACCCCTCTTGGCTGGGGCTGGCTTCCTTATACCAAAGACGTTCAGAGTTGGCCAACCAACCTCCCTCATGATTTGTGAGTGCCTGGTGTTCAACGGAGCATAGTGATCGAACGATGATACGCGCCTATCTCGTGGATGCTGACGAGCATTCACAAAGTCTTCTCTAAAGGCATGCTTCTCGGGCCTCGCTCTCTCCTTTTCTCTCCGTGGCTGCTGAGCGGGTGCAGAAGGCTTTACTCTTGCTGCAGTTGCCTCTAGATGCATCTCTATGCCCACATATTTGGAAGCTTTCCTTCGAAACTCCTCGAAGGTTGTAGGTGGGCTCTTTGCCAAAGATAGGGCAAAGGCTGAACCTGGCTGAAGAGCTTCCACTACAATATGGAGTTGTATGGCCTCCGTGAGGTTAGGGACCAACGCAGCCTCCTTGTAAAACCTTTTCAGGAACTCCTTAAGAGTCTCAGTTTCTCCCTGTCTTATCTGGGCCAGGGTGTGAGAAGTTCTTGGGATATCCCTGGAGATGACGAAATGGCTTTCGAATGCAGCAGCCATTTCCTCCCAAGAGTCTATAGATCCTGAAGGCAAACTTTTAAACCAGCTGAGAGCTTCCTCCGTCAACGTCCTTGGGAACATTCTGCACATGACATCTTCGTCTGCTCCCAGATACATAGCTTCATAAACATAAGCATCGAAATGCTTAGTGGGGTCGGTCTCTCCATTATACTTCCCAATCGACAATGGCTGAGTTGTTTGCAAATGTTTTGGAATGACAATACTCATCAACCTTCTTGAGAAAGGGACACTAAGCTTGTATGTCCCTGAAGTTACCACCGCCTGCTCCCTTCTCCTGATACTAACTCTATCACCAGAGTCCTGCGTCTGCTCCCTCTCTTCATATGTGGGGATCTTCGAATACTGGAGGGTGGTAGATCTATCCCTCGCTGATGCATGGTGAGCCTCCTCTGCATGAGACACTACTCTGTCCCCAGCTCCTCCTCTCTCTCGCCTCAGCTCCATCAGCTCCTCCTTCAGTTGCCTGATAACCTCATCGCGAGGGTCAGGCGTCTGCACTTGCACCATCCTCCGGGTTTGAGTTGCAGGGGATTCGAAGACGAGTCTCCTCCCAGCCTATTGATGGGTCATATCCTCCACGTGACCTTCCACGAAATCTCTCCCATCACCTTCCATTGTGACAACCTAACTTCTGCGAAAATGGGAATAACTCTATCGAGTCCCACTGGGCGTGCCAATGAACTGGTCTGGACCGGGGTCTAGGATCCGGTGTGGGACCAGCCACAAGGATGCAGGTGTTTTTAGAGTTTGCACACCGGAACTGTGTATATCCGATGTATTAATCCGGTCTCTCAGTGGGAGAGGCCGATCTTGTTGTCCTGGAGATCCTTTACACCAACGATTCGCGTTGTAGGGGGGCGAAAGGTGGTGCCACCTGCGAAGATCCTCCAACGCTCAAGTTAGAAGAGTATATGAACTGAATGAATACTCAAGCGTAGTAACAGTAAAGTGTGAGATAGAATAACGATACCCTGCATATGTGTTGAAATATGCTACTTATAGTTGTACGTGAGAAAATGAGTCGTTGAATACAGGTGGGTCCCTCAGCTCTGATAGCGTGTATATTGTGTCAATCAAAGTGGCTCGACTTTCCGAATGTGTTAGGAGGGTAGGTCAATTATCAGAGTTCAATCCTCTAGGGAAAGGAGAGGATAATCACCTTTTCCGCATAATCTGCTGACACACCCACTTACTTTCTGAAGCCATTGATGTGACGTATTTTGCTACAAACAGTATCTTCGTTGATAAGTTATCAAGGGCTCTTCTCTTGCTATGAGAGAAAAGCTAACAATTATATAAACACCCTGTAAAGATGAACTTAGAACCGCTATGGAGAAAATGAATGATGTTGTCGTGGAGCGAGGGCGGGCGGCCAGACAACGGATATCCGGTGTGGCAACATTGAACCAGGACACCGGTTATCCTTATATGAGGTCAGTCTGACGTCACAAAGATGGGGGCCGGTATCTAGACCGGATCAATATATATATATATATATATATATATATATATATATATATATATATATATATATATATATATATATATATATATATATATATACAACAATTTCAATTTTGACTTCACATCATCATGCCAAGAAAAATCATTTAGTCATCAGCCATGTAATCAAAAGGATGCATCAAGTATTATTCCCAATTTAGGTAATTGATTATAATATCCTCGTAATCAATTATAGGTAATTGGTTACTGTAATCGTTACCTGCAAGCAACTTGTATAGGATTTTTAGGTTTTGCTCTTTGGTAATTGATTATGTAATATTACCAGCAAATAGACCTATAGAATTATGTAGATTTTGGCCTCTGAGCCAACTTCCACACCCCTAACTTTCCCATTTGATTTTTGAATGCTATGAAACTTTATGAGCACTATCTATGACCCATTCTGGACCCGCTGTCGTGATTCGTACTTAAAAATTCTTGTGTCATGAAGTTATGTAGAAAAATGCAATTTGCTCATTTTCAAGCAACTTCCCTATTAAAACAACACCAAATACCATTCAATTAACAATCTCTCTTCATGCACAAGTTTTAACTATACCTAGGATCCCATTGGCATATTCTAGGGACTCTGAATCCCACCGAAACTTAAAATCACCTATTCAGTTGACTTATTTAGCCAATTTACCTTAAAATTCAATCCCTTCATAATTAAAACTTATCAGTCCTCTATCTCAACTCATAATTTATTATTTCCAACTCAATGTTAATAATACCTAACAACCATACCTAAGTTTCTATTATAACAACTTCATACAAATACTTAGTTCCATATCCAACTAAGTCCTTTAATAGAAATTCCCTTGATATGTTGTCATAATTATTCAATATCATCACATTAAGGCTCGTTGCCCATAAAACACAACAAGAACAGAACCTGCTCATAAATATATACTTATCAATCAAGTGGCTTAGTGTCATTTCACAACCATATATAGTTCCTGGACATGATATATATAAACATTAATTTCAATCTTAACTTCATATCATCTTGTCAAACAAAATTGTTTATGGTCATCAACCATATAATCATAAGGATGCATCAAGCATCACTCCCATAGCTCAGCAGATATCAAAGCATCCATTATCATCAATCATAACTACTCACCAACTTAAGTTATATATATATACACATACATACATACACACATATACATATATACACCAAATAACATAACAAACACTAAATCCTTAAAACATAATTTTATATACATCTAAATCACAATTACTCCTTGACATTGCTCTATATGCTCATCTGGTACTGGTCTCCGCGGTATCAACAAGGTCCCTGTCTTCAGTCACTAAATCAACAATAAGGGTGAGTGACTAGTAATATAAATCAATCTAAATATTTCACAATTTATAAGAAAAGCATAAAACAACTAGAATTCTCTTCCAAATACTATTTAGTTCTTTCACTAGACTTAATTAATTAATTCTCAATCAATACCAATCTCATTCAAAATCAACAGCTTCATTAAATCATTATAATCACTATGCCACATGTTCAAAATGTCACTCAGACCATCAAATATCATAATCAGTTTAAATAATTGCATAACTAACTTTTAATCAGTATAATACAAGACTCTATAGTATCCGTACACTAAACTAGATTAGCCACTAGCTGGAGGTCCTACTTGACCACCTGTGAACCTTGCCTGGTCCACCGAGCCCTGTTGACCTCTAGGTAGCATAACTGGGACACGCTCGACCACTAAAGCTAAAATAAGGGGTAAACTATACCGATCGACCGTCCACACCACACAATATGCATACATATATTAGTTATATCTCATCATTCTTTCAAATAATGCACAATATTTTGTCCTGACATTAAAACCATCACCCTGGGACCTTAAGTAAGTCACTCAGTCATACTTTTATCAACTTCTCATTTCAACTTACATTAAACTTCTCAGATTGTCATCACAACATCATTTCATATCATCATTCTACATTAATTGATATCACATTCCTTCTTACAATCATAATCCACCAATCGCATACATATACACACTTATAAATTTTTCATTTCACATTCCACCATACAGTTTCACCGTCTATACTATAATTTGTCGTTAGCATACTTGTACAAAATTACTATCTATCACCCCAAAAACTAAAAATTAGAATTTCAAAGAACATATCACGCTTCTAACTATTATAAAATTTTATAAACATATTTTTATAATATATTTAATTAATGCAAGAATATAACAACTATTTCTACCTTTTCCTATACACCGAAAATGATGTCAATGATATTTTCATTAACTTATACATCTCTTGCCTCATTTTTAAGCTTCCGAGCTTTCCTTCACAACACCAGGTGATTCAAATATCTAAAATCATGAATTTACGAAGTGGGTTTAGCATTTCAACTTTCGAAACCATAATTCGATCCACCAAAACACGAATGCATTTTAGTGCTTCGAAAGTTTACCTCAACTAGTTTCGTCATTCCTTTCAAGCTCCACTTCAACTAATGACTTGTTAGCGCTTGGTTCATTACCTAAGGACATTGAAACGAAAACCCGTTAACACCGAATACCATTTTTAAGTTCTAAAAGCTTGATTCTGCCTCTTTCTCACATAAAAACATTAAAATAAAAGAGACCCAAGAACCCCCATCACTTATGTCAACTTTGGTTTAGAGAAGGAAGCCATGGAAATAAGATTTGAAGCTACCATAATACTCAACTTATATCCACGATTCCAAAAATACAATCAATTTTAAGTTCCGGCAAAGAATTGGACATCAATCACACCACCATGCTCATGACCATGGGGGAGCTCGAAGCTTCTCTTTTCTTTCTTCCTTCACGCGTGAGAAAGAAGAAGAAAGGAAGTGAAATTTAGTTTTTACCACAATGGTATTTTCATCCTTTAGCCATTTCTTTTTTATTTCTTTTTCCTTTAATTAAAATTTACCTTAAGTAAATATTCTTTTTACTTTCACCACATGGTAACTTAAATTTTACCATTGTAATTTAATTTAAATCTAGTTTCATAATTAATCACCCAAAATTAATTATTCTAATTTTATCACCAATTAAAAGTTCCAATTTAAT
This sequence comes from Clitoria ternatea, assembly GCA_037962975.1. Lineage (NCBI taxonomy): Eukaryota > Viridiplantae > Streptophyta > Magnoliopsida > Fabales > Fabaceae > Clitoria > Clitoria ternatea. The sequence goes on along the minus strand of CM075674.1, from coordinate 97,817,900 downwards.
TTAATGTTCAATAATACTAAAGTAATTTTATGCAACAACATAATTTTTAATCTAACATTGGGGATGTTACAGTGCAGGGTGGACACAGGCACAGGTAGCCCACCACGGGATGGGTGGCTTGTAAGTACTGTTCGTGCCTCTCATTGTCATCCCTAATACACCCCAAGGTGAGCTATCATCACAATATCAACAACAAGACGACTCACAACAGCACCACAATGAGGCAACACAATGATCACCCCACCTTATTATCTATTTGACATTTTTGGACACTTTATATTGTATTTTGGACATGTATATAGTATAATAGTTGTAGGTAACAATATTTTAGACATTTTGTATTGTGTTTTGGACATTTCGTGTTGTATTTTAGATACTTTGTATTGTTTTGCCAATTGCATATACGTTGGGCTCTTTGATTCATTTATTTGCATATAATTAATAGTTGCCAATATACTTACATTTTATGAGATGAAATATGTAAAATGTCCTCATTTTAAAAAAATTAAAATATCTAATTAACCACTAAATTAGCCACCAACGTATTGGAGACTATTCAACCACCAAAAAATTTAAAACATTAACACGGTATTAGCCATAGAATTAGTCATACCAAGTCACTAATTTAGTGGAACAAATAAGCCCCCAATTCAACGACCGAATTCTCATGTAACATGACCTTCCCTTAACCATTGAATTAGATAAGGTGTACATAGACGAATCACATCACGTCCATAATTATTTTGAATAATTAAAGTACGGTTTTATATTAATGTCATGTTTATTAAAGTTAAGAAACAATTTCCTTTATGAAATGCAATTTTGAGTACCCTGGGCCATTGAATGACAGATGAATAAAACACATACAAGTGGACAGAGATATCAACTTCATTTTGGCAAAGTATATGAAAAAAAAAACTTCATTTTGGCAAAGCATGCGTCTTTGCTCACTTTACCTAATTTTCGAGGAATTTTTTTAAAGAGAACAAAGACAAAAAGAAGGAAGAGATATGGCCATTGACGATTGACCAGTATATTAACAGAATTGAATATAAATACGGAGATTGGGTTGAATAATGGCATAGAGACAATTTTTTAAAAGAAAATATATAATACCTTATATATTGTGAATTAATCAAAGAAGGTGTTGCCCCAAATCAGGTGATAATAAGAATCCATGAATATTCACATGAAAGGACTTTGGAGTTGGAGGCATATAACTTTCAGATTAATTGCTTGCCGTCGGTGCTTAGCACAACATATTCCTATTTCGTCCCTCCCAAATATAAATAAAGTTATAGTAGAATTTTATATTATATAATGTTTATAATATTATTAAATATTTGTTTAAGAAATGTATTTTCTTTTTATATATATATATTTTTAAGGATTGTGGAATTTGTTTAAAGATGGTTTAGAAGTTTATGTAAGTGGGTGTTAGTGATAATTTTAAATGATTTTTTTTATTTTTTAATCTGTCCAAAGTTGTATATGTTAAATAAACTGATCATATTTCTTACACAAGTAATTTTTTGTATAATAAATAATATTAAGAGTATTTTAAAAAATTATATCAAATTTTTTATATCATTAATTAACATTTTTAATAATGTAAAATTAATTATATTTGTAACCAGACGAGGTAATTAACAATATAAGCTTGCGGGTGAAGAAGATATAAGATTGAATAAACAGCCTAAATCCTTTTCTCTTTAATTAGCCTATGACTTTAAGCTAAGAAATTATAATACCTTTGAAAAATAAAAGCATAAAGAAAACAAAAACTTATGATTGAGCACGGAAAAAAGGTGATATAGTGATATTCTTGAGCGTGATGGCCTATCCACCCAAGACCCCAAAACTTCTTTCTCAATTACATGTGTGTTTAGAATTTTAAATTAGATTTTAATAAGTTTTTTAGTTCATATAATCATAGTTATTTTAATTTTAATTTTTAATGTTTTTGTTTGAGTTTTTATATATTTCAAATATTTTAAACATAATTTGTATTATCATTATTAATAATGGGTCATGTATCATAACATTAATGAGTAATAAGTTTTTAACACATTTAAAATTTATAAGAATCAAAACTAGCAAATTTGTTCCAGAAATTAAAGCCAACATTGACTCATATTTACATACCTAAATTATAAAATCATATTTAAACTTTTCAATTGCTTTTAAATATATAGACCACAACTCACAAAAGAATAAAAATTTAATATCTTTATTTCAATATATAAATAGAACTGGTTTTCATAATACTTTTTCTTTATTCAATGGTTTTCATAATACTTTCACTTGATGTTTATTTTTAAATTTATTTTGTGCACTAGAAATTTGCTGGGTGTACGTTGACATTTTCTTTTAATAAACACAAGTATAATAATGACTGTGGAATTTTCATGTTGTAATATTAATTAAGACAATACAACATAACTTAAGTTAATTATACTATCAAATGCTAAAATTATGTTCACATTTCTACCTCAAAACAAAAAAAAGTGAGATTTAAAATTTCTACTAACCAATATTAGGGCATTAAAGTAGATTGAGCCCAATGAGTTACCTATCAACCCACTTAAAAGGGGAATGAATGGGTTGAAATTTTTCATTTTGTGATAGTTTTAAAATTTGTTTGCTCCGCCCCGCATTTTAGCAGGGCGAAACTGATTGGTCTAGTAAGTTGAAAACTCATTTTTTTAAAACGTTTCCCTTTTATAAGTTCACAATTCACATCAAACTTTCTCCTTTTCATAATTTTATATTTTTAACCAGGTCAACCATCAATCAATCCCCAATTATTTTTTTTACAAATACTAAAAATATTTTTAATTTTTAAAGATTAACAAACCAACCTACTCCACCATAAACAAGATGAACTATAGATTCTAACTTGCCTCTAATAAGGGGTCAACCCGCTTCACCCGCATCTAATGAGTTAAGGAGGAGACGAAACAGGTAGGGGTGGCCCACATTAAAATCTCTCCATATGCAATAAAAAAAAAACTCCCCCCATGCTATTTTAACTGCTATAGCTCTTAGCTTTTTATATATGTAAAAAAAAACTGCTATAGCTCTTAGCTAAGTGCTAACTATCACTTAATTATTATTTATTGCGTAAATAAAAAATGTGAATTTATAGGGATGTGCCTCTCAACATCAGCAACTATTGATATAATTTATAAATGGTGGACAAAAGAAAATTGTAAATTTATACAAACTGTTACTGTTTGCAATTTCATCGTTCACGCATTCATTCAAGAAGTTAAAAAGAAAAGAGATTGTGATCCAACAAAAGAGGGAGAAGAATGGCAGGGTTCTAGATGCACGTAGAAGAAAAGAACGTCAGAGAAAGTAAAGTTTAGTATATTGTGCTCTGTAGCCTTTTTCCCGTTTGGCTGTTGAGCGAGATGGGGAATTCGTTCGGATGTTCCGCCTCCGGCGAGAGGTTGGTGTCGGCGGCGAGGGACGGCGATTTGGTGGAGGCCAAGATGCTTTTGAACTGCAACCCTTGTCTTGCTAAGTATTCCACTTTTGGTGGCCTCAATTCCCCTCTTCATTTTGCTGCTGCTAAAGGCCACAACGAGGTTCCTTAATTCTTACCCCTTTTACTTTTTTATTTTATTTTCTTTTTCTTTTTTAATTTTGTCTAAGTTTGTCTCTTTATTTGTTTTTCTATGATGGGTTTCTATTAGATTGTGGCATTGTTGCTTGAGAATGGAGCTGATGTGAATTCAAGAAATTATTGTGGCCAGGTAAGACTCTCTCTGTCTTCTTTTCTTTAGGATTTCAATTATATGGATATAGGTTTTGATTTGAAGAAAAACTGCAGAATATGATTACAGATGAAGATGGGTGAGATGCGTATATGGTGTTAAATTTTTTCAATATTTCTAAATTGAAGGTCTTTTATATTTTTTGGGTTTCATTTTGGTATGATTCTGTTCTATGAGGCAAATTACTACCTGAAAGAAAGCATAGATAGAGTGTGTATTGTAACTAGCAATCTGATCCATGGATCTGGTATCCATTTAATAGAAGCTGGTTTGATAACATGAAGCTTTACCAGATTTTCTTTGGATATACCCTCCCCCTCTTTACATTTAATACATGTGTGACCAGCTGTACGGATTTGATAATATTGTTTACTTTGATCCTTGATTTGAAGACGGCCTTGATGCAAGCTTGTAGATATGGGCATTGGGAAGTTGTACAGACACTTCTACTCTTCAGATGCAATGTGAGTCCTGTCATACTCTCTTTTTTCTCCCTTCCTGCTATCTATCATTCTATGTGATATTTTTTTTTGTTTCACTGTTAGTTTATATTTACTAATTACTATAGCATGGAGTCAATAGTTTATTTGAGAAACTACATGCTAAGGCGGATTTGATATTTCAGTTTCGTGTGTATTTCCGTCTTTACATGGTAAATGTTGATTTCAAAAGTCACTAGACTGTACTCTGTATAAATAACAGGTTATGAGAGCAGATTATCTTAGTGGGAGGACAGCTCTTCACTTTGCCTCTGTCAATGGGCATGTAAGATGTATTAGACTCGTTGTGGCTGACTTTGTTCCAAGTGCTCCTTATGAAGCTATACATACTCGCAGTCATGTGGACAAGGGTGGTGGATCAATTGTGAGAAACAAACACGAACAGAGGTACCCCTTTCCTTTTCATTATAGATTTCCAAAACAAGATATCATTGCAGTGAGTTTTGTATATGTTTTACATTTGGCTATGGTTGAATGACTGGTATACTTTGGCTGCCAGCAGGATGCTTGTATTAAAATTTTCTGTGTTGATTTCATCAAGTACACAGTATTTGCTTTAATTTTTCTTAAATATGCAATCACATATATTTACGTCCTACTTGAATGAATAGATGCCAGTCAAAAGTATCAGTTCCAAAAACTATACCTGATACTATTGAGAGAATGATGACAATGATATTTTGTTTGAAGTTCTTTGCTGTTAAGAGTATTTTAGGGCTGACTTACCTAGATTTTTCATTTAGGTCCTCTATATTCTCGCAATTTATTTACTTTATTCCAGTGCAGTGCCCTGTCCAAGTTTGTAAATAAGACTGCTGATGGAGGTATCACTGCCCTTCACATGGCTGCATTAAATGGGTACTTTGATTGTGTACAACTTCTGCTTGATCTTAACGCAAATGTGTCTGCTGTGACGTTTCATTATGGAACGTCAATGGATTTAATAGGTATGTCTGTTTGTTATGCTAAATATCTGACAGTGTTTTCCCCTTTCACTTTACTAACATGATTTAATGTAGGGGCTGGAAGCACTCCATTACACTATGCTGCTTGTGGAGGCAATTTAAAATGCTGTCAGGCAAGTACTGCTTTTAGTTTTGATGCATGAGAGACCTTCTGATAGTTCCCTTTGAAACTGACAATAATTTTAATCTTTTACAGATCCTCCTTGCACGAGGTGCAAGTCGGATGGCTTTAAATTGCAATGGGTAAGATATGATATATAGGTATTTTAGCGCAAACTTTTACTTGCTTGATAACATACTAATATAAATTTGAACTCCCCCCCCCCCCCCCCCCCCCCCCCCCCCCACCAGATGGCTTCCTCTTGATATTGCTAGGATGTGGGGGCGTCATTGGCTTGAACCGTTGCTAGCACCCAGTTCTGATACCACGATACCTACATTCCCTCATTCAAATTACTTGTCCTTGCCTCTTATGAGTGTGCTCAACATAGCAAGGTATTTCACAACCTGCTGTTTCTGTTTCTCCTAGTCAACCTAACTGTTTTCCATTTGGAAATCTATATTGAAATAACTAACAACTAGGGGAACATCTCTTGATTTATTTTTGGTAGATCATTGGGAAACCGTAAGTAGCCCATTGAAAAAAAAGAGCACTAAGTAATTTAGGTAATCTACGAAAGTAGCCATGTTTTATGACTCCCATCACCTTTATTTAGATAATAAGAAAAGGAGGGGACAAAATAACCCTGGCTGAACATGTGCCTATGATTATATATTACAAGACAGCCTTTTCAGACCTTGCTTCATTTGTAGATAAAAAAGAGATGCTAACTTGCTTAACCTTTTTAATGATAAGTCTAGATTCTAAAATTTCCAGGGTATTTCTGCAAAGAGTTTTTAACATTTGACATTAGACAGAAACCAATCAAAGAACAAATATAGATGTCTATTCAACTTTTGGAATACTTGTGGAAATTTAGAAGGCAAGTGAAGACAGGTGTTATTGATGTTGATGGGAAAGGGTTTAGATTTTATAAATCGCAGGGTAAAATAAACTTGGTAGACTATTCTCTGTAATAGAAATTGAAATTTAAAGGGTTGATGGAATGGAAGTATGATGGGGTGGAGGGGGGAAGGAATATTTGAGGGTCTATGCAATATTGCAATGTAAATGATAAAGGACTTGAGTTAATAGTTCATTCAGTTAAACTGTGAAGCTTAAGCCAATGTGCAATTATGAGAAGTTGAACATTACATTGGACAGCCATTTGATGCACCATCAGTGTTGATTATTAATAATATAAAATTATTGGATCCAATGAAAATTTGAAGTGTTAGATGGCATGAAGTCATAAAATAATATTGAGACTAAATTACTCTTCAATGTTGCATTTTATGTTTACTGCATAGACCTCTCCTTTTAATTGAAACTACATAAATCCCCTGTTTATTAAATCCGTAGTTGTCAATCCCAGATAACGGTCAACCCTAAAACGCTATAGCGGTATAGCGTGTAGCGGGATGACCGCTATTTGAAAATTATATGATATATATACATAACATGATATATACATATAAAATTACAAAGACATAATTACAAAATCATCTTTCCAATTAAAATACTTCAAACATAAGTCATACTAAACAAAATATTTTGTCATAGGTAGTCACATAAGTGATACTAAACAAAATATATTGCACCCAACATCTCCCCTTATCCCCATTTGGTGTCTCTTTGCTCTTGTAATACCTTCAATGGTAGTTTTTACTCAAAAGTCACAAGTAACACTTTCTCTATTATTAATATCTTTCAAGCTATTCCATGTCCAAGCAATATCAATGTTTTCTCTGGTGGGCTTCACCGAGCCACATGCAGCAGTAGAAGCACCTTGCCTCTGGAGACCCTTAGTAGATGCCATAGCTTTCTTGAAAAGTGATGGACTAAGGGGCTGGAATAGCAAACAGAGGAAGGCAGCTTACATCCAAGAGTGGGAGTCAATGGAGATTCACCAGAGAAGACGATTTCAACGGCGAGAGGGTGAAAGCTGATGAGAGGGTGATGAATATTGGGAGAGAGAAGTCATTCATATTTCGTGCTTGAGAAGTTGTTTCCCGTTGAGTGAGGAGCAAGTTAAAAGGCTTTTACTTTATATTTATTAATTCATTTCAGAAAGGACAAAAGTCCCTTTTTACCATTTTACTGAAATGGGTCAAAACAATAATGTCGATTTGGGTTTATATTTTTAGGGTTAAGAAAAGCATCTAAAAAGCTCATCTTCTCCTTCGTTACCTTCTTCCCTATGATGCGATCCGATCCTCTGCCATCCCACGCCGACCGCGACTGGGAAAACACACCACGACTGAGCAGTGGTGGTGGCTGGCCACCGCAACACGCTGAGTCATCGCTATCGCGCTGCTATACCGTGCTATTAACAACTATGATTAAATCTGCTACAACTAAATCTGAATTGCTGTCCAACCTACCCTAACACATTCGTTAATTTAGATGTTAGCTATTTTGTAGTCAAATACTAAAAAAGGGGAAGAACACATCCCTCTGTTGAAAAACGGTGTTCTAAAATTGATTTGAAATAACTGCAGAGAGTATGGATTGCAATCATCCACAACTTCTTCTGATGAGATTGACTTTTGTGCCGTGTGCCTGGAGAGGCCATGTTCAGTGGCTGCAGAAGGTACCAAATTCTTTATCTTTTGAATATTTGTTTATTTGCCTGTCTTTTACATGTGAATATCTAATAAAGTGGAAGAGTGAAAAATGGATCCATATTCTAATTCCTAAAGTAGTGATTATGCTAGGACTAATTTCCAGAACCTAAAAAATACAGTCAGAAATATCATTCTATAAGTGTAATAAGCTATGATACCTTTGTGTGTGTGTATGTGTTTGGAAGGATGGTATGCTCATCCTCTCTCTCTCTGAACTTTCACTAATTTTCCTTGACAAATGTTCAAGATTCTGGTTTTAGGATGTCGAAAACCTTTCTGGCACTCTATCTGCATTATAGCTTAAATGATATCATTGGATAATTCATGCAGGATGTGGACACGAGCTTTGTGTACGATGTGCACTCTATCTTTGCTCAACAAACAATGTGTCTTCTGAAATGCTTGGCCCTCCTGGCTCTATCCCTTGCCCCCTTTGTAGACATGGAATTGTCTCTTTTGTTAAGTTACCAGGCTCCCTAGCAAAAGAAAATAAACTACACATGTCCCTTGGCATGTGCACCCCATGCATGCTACATCCTCGTGACCTAGATCAGCCATCCCTTTCTCATACACCAGAGATTCGGAGAAATCGTGTAGCTTCTGTTCCTTCAGAGATACTATGCCCTGTCACTTGTAGTCCATTTCCTTCTATGGCAATTCCTCTATGCACCTGCAATGATGGTCCATGTCCATCATTTGAACCCCGAGAAGCAGAAACACAAGATGGATCACCGCATCACTCTCAAGCATCAACAGCAGACCAGGATAAAATTGAAGGGCCGAGACTGGACAAAACAACCTGCTCTAGCATGTTCTGGGGTAGAAGAAGTTGCAGCAGGGAGCACCAATGCAATTCAGAAATAAATGCTTGACTCTTTTGGTGCTTGGATGACCCATTCTTGTGTTGTGGATACTGAAAACACTTGATAGCAGACTGAAGTTGTCTTATTAACCAGCTTTAAGTAGGTGGGACTCAAAATGGATATCTCAAGAGGATCAATAGGCTATTCTGCGGATATGCTTTGTGCACAGACTGTCTGCTAGATTATAGAAACAATTCTGGCTTTTCAGCAACACAACCACCTTCTGGATGCTCTTTTGTGATTTTTAGAGCGTGTGAAGTTAGTTTCGGTGTCATAAGATTGTTATTGTGATTTATTGTAATTGGATTTCATTCTATGAAAGGAAAAAAATGCCTTCTGCTCTTTAGCATGTATCAGATTAGGAACATCTGTATATTATGCTTGTCATGAATTTTATAGCTTTACAAAACACAGATTCAAGGACTGAAACTTGCTGATTGTGGATGCAGTTATAAATACATTTTTAGTGGAGTTGACTTGAGGTATCTCTCATCGACATTGACATTGACATTGACATTGACATGGAGGGTATGCTTGTTTAGCTTTGCACATAGCAGTATATTTTTCCTTGCCTTATTTGTTTCTGTAAAGGCCACTTTATGATGATTATTATTGTAAACATCTAGTCAATTCAGCTGGTTTTTTTTTTTGTGGATAAATTCCGCTGGTTTTTAAAACGGGCGGCTCAAATAAAGCCCTTACCGGTTGCGCTTTCGGCGTGTCGGGCCTCTGAAGCCCGCATTCTTTTTTTCTCAACTAACTGAAAAAGTTACCGTGTATAATTTTTTATACTTTAATTAGATTTATAACATTTTCACAAATCTTGGTATATATCATAGGTGTGTATATATATATATATATATATATATATATATATATATATATATATATATATGTTTTACGGGAAAATGCAAAAAAGAAAACTCATGTGGGCCTGTTAGAAGTCTGCAAAAATTCTGCCAAAGCCTGTTAATATATCAATGAGTTCATGGCTTATATCATAGACATTGAGATATTTTTGGGGCCCACCATATGTTAACTACTTTCTTGGTTGTTTTTAACTGTCCAAAAGAATTTCCAAAAAAAAAAACTGTCCAGGAAAAGAAGAAATACACATTTAATGTTAATTTTTATAAAACAATGGACTGTTATTCTATTTTATCTTTATCTTTTTCTTATTTATTAATCTTTAAATTTTTTTCACTTTTAATATTAATAAAGATGTTATTGGAAGAATAACAAACATTAATCTCTTGAAATTCTAAGGCGATAGATAAATAGAAACAGTTTTTATCTTTAAGTAAATAGTTAAATAAAAACAGGGGGAGTAATTTTTTTTTGGGTAAACATTAACTAGTTTCAAGCAATATTTTTGGTAAAAATAAACATGTGGTCCTTTATGTTTCATACTATTTTTAAGTTTATAAACATTTGCAAATCCATCCAAAGTCATTAAATAACTAATGTTGTTAAGCAAATGTTTTTTAATTGACACATGACAAAATCATAATTATTAAATGAGAAGTTCAAAACCAACCATTTAGATCTAGTATCCTTTTCACCTCACATTCCTCCTCCATCCATCTCCTCCTTTACCTTCCATCTCAAACAAGACATAAACTACTCTCCTACAGGGCTAGCGTCATGCAAGAATGAGGTGCGTGTATATATACATATTATACTATTTTTAACTAATAATATTTATATTAAATGAGTAATTAGTTCAAATCGTACATGCTTAATTCCTCTTAAGTAAGGTGTCGAGTTTGAATCTTCCGAATGAAAAAATCCATATTAGGAGAATTAGTTTCATTATGATATAGATATTTTTGACTCGAATATGATTGTCTTATTAATAACGTATGGTTAAACTGAAAAAAAATACTTCCTTAATAAATTTAAATGACAAATTTATATGTTTAGGGCTCTAACTTTAATATTTGTTTCAATTTAGTTTTCTTTTTTTTTCATTTTATGTTCCTCTAACTATTTTTTCAACTTAATTAGTCATCTAAATTATTTTTAAGGTCAATTTATTCTTTTTTATTATCTTTAACTTTAAATTCAACTTAAAGAATAAATTAAAAATTACAATTTAAAATAATCCAATGTATAAAAAATATAATTTAATCAATTTATATATTTTTATCAGTAAGTAAGTTTGCCGCCTCAGATACAATCCATCAGCTCTGATCCTGACTCTCAGTCCTCTCTGAGTCACCGGAAGAAATGAAAGCACCCGAACCGAATCAAACGACAATGCAAGATGACCAAAACGATAGTGTCGCCGATCAATCGGAACCACGCTGTCGACGAGAATGCATCACCGACTGCCAGATTATCCAGTTCGTGTTTAGCTTCTCCTCTGAATGTTCTGGTATGTGGCTTGCTCCTTCAATGCTCTTTTCAATCCTTCTCTTTTGGCTCTCTTTCTTGATTTTCATCTTAAGACTCATGATGCGCATTATCAGCAATAAGACGGAAGTAACTTTTCTCTATATGCACTGCATTTTGTGTTTCGTTTTCTTTCTTTTTTATCTTACAATTCTCATTTCTCAGTGTATTCATTTACCTTACTTTTCAAATATAAATTTTATTTATGAACCCAGGGGTGATCATGCTCCGAGGGGGTTATATTTGTCCCTTTACTGCTGATCGAACCAATTCTTTAGATTTGAAAAATAAAATAATGCAAGCTTTATTTCTTTATTTTTTTTTTAAAAATAAATCTAAGTTGAGTGGAATGAGAAGGAAGGTGAAGGGAAGAAAGGAATGCTAGATCTCAATTGTCGATTTCATATTTCTCATCCAACAGTTATAATTTTATATACGCTTAGAAATTTAAAAGATTAAATTGCAAAAAAAAAAAAGTAAATCATTAAATCAAGAAAAATATGAAACATAAAGGAGCAAATATTTATTTTTATCAATATTTTTGTGAATCGAGTTGAACTTGTATTGTCAATCCGTGATACTTTTTTTTTTTTTAAATTGTTACTCATTCTAGTCTTTTTTATAGGACTTCATTTTGGAGTTTTTCTTGATATCATCCGGTTCTAAATATAAGCAAAAGTAATTGTTTTTATACATAATAAGAATAATGGTTGGAAGTAGTTATTTACATTGATGTTATCAAATATTTGATATAATATCATAAAATACCTTCAATATAATTTATTATATAAAACATTAGTTGTCTTGGGATATATATATATATATATATATATATATATATATATATATATATATATATATAAATAAAAGAAGGATACATTTCAAATATTAAATAATATTAAAAAAGTATAATTTTGTTTATATTATAAAACTAAAATATTCCATTAAAATCTACTTATATTTAAAATTGGAGGTATTACTTTTTATAAGTCTCATTTTTATTAACAATGTGTATTAATTAAATTTTTCCAAGACATATCTTTATCAACTATATCTTCTTCTGTTGATACTACATTCGGTTTTAAATGTAGGCAAATTTTAGTAGAATATTTTAGTCTAAGAAAAATTATATTTTTCAATATCATTAAATGTTTGTCTATCAACATATGTATTCCTAAAATCTCTTAGTGTAATAAATAATATTAAAAGTATTTTAGGACACTACATCAAATATTTAATAATATTAATACAAATATAGTATCAATGAAATTTTTTTAAAAAAGTCATTTCTATTATTTCAATAATATAAAAGTAAATTAAAAAATATAATAAAAATAGTTAAAAAATTTAATGTATTTATATAAAATAATTAAATTTTTTAATACATGTGAAATGATATAAGAGAGTGGTATATAAAAGACTCTTCAATCTTCGTTTGGGCTCGAAGGGAATCAAAGAGAACGCTGGTTTAAAATATCAAGTGTCTTATTTTGCTCCAGTTGAGCCCAATGTCAAAATCCAGTATTCACCAAAAATAGAAATTGCACCCCATGCACCAAAAATAGAAATTGTATATAAATTTTTACTACGGTGACACAATATATTTCACATTTATCTCTTTAAATGTACTTTCGGAATAAATATAAAGAATTGAAATCATTATTCCAAAATATCAATTAAAGGAATGAATACATTCTATATCGTAATCTAAACTTGGTTTCATTTCCCCTCTAAAATGCACACCTTGAGACATCTCATCTTCAATCCTTTCCCACAGACAACCTATATGTTTACAAATTAGATTCCCCTCTTTCTCCATTTCCTATCTAAAAGTAAAATTGAAAACATAACTTTTTTTCTAAATTTATCTAAAAATAGATATTTGTTTAGTTTTAATAGAAACTAAAAAAATAGTTAAAGAAAATGAATAAATGTTTCTAAATGAAAAAAATCTTCCTGAATCATATGGATTAGAATAATCTTTTAAATTGAATCCAATCTGATTAAAAATAGTTTAGATTAAATTAGATTATTTAATTTGTATATTTTTATTAGCTAGAAGGTATAAATAATTCTTATTTATATTTAAAACTTAAATTTCTTTAAAAAAACACAACTTCAATAGTCAAAAAAAATGTGAAAAAAAATTAAGTTTAAATTAATATTAAAACTAATATATTTTTAAATACATCAAAATATTAAAACACATATTTTATATATAAAAAATAATTTATTAACCTTTTGGTTCTCTTTAATCTTCCCCAATAAATGTCTTGCACATTCAATTCATTTTTTCAAGGTTAATTTCTTAATCCATCCTATCTAATCAGCTTCTTAATTATGCACGTGCTCATTCACTGTAATTCATTCTCCATTTTCTCAATTCAAGAATCTCTTCTCTTTTTCTGTATTTTGTTTTGTTGTTACATATTATTTTCATCTTTATTTATTTTTCTTCTCCAATTCAACCCAAAAATATCGGAGCTTTTTTTGGGTTGTTCCCTCCATCACTATGTCTAGGATAATAGACTTCGAGGAAGAACAATGAGATAAGATGATCTTTGAGGACAAGTAATTTTAGTTTATATTTTATTTTTGCTTTACTTTTTTAACCTTGAACTTTTTTTTCAATAATCCACTATGCTCCTTTCCTTTAACCTGTTAACTTTTTGTTTAAATATTTCACCCTTCTTTGCAATTTTTGTGTCAATGTTTTAATGAGATTCCTCAGTTGGAGTTTGTGAGAAATGCAAAATGGATTTTGTAGGATGCTGAAATGTTGGGGAAAAGAGCTTTCATGATTGTGTATACCTGTATCTCTATTTTCTTAATTTTTTTTATCTATTAACTCTGTCCTAAAAAAATTTGTATTTAGGTGTTTATTTGCCGAAGACATAATACATGAAAATGCAATCAATTTCTTATATTTTCACCTCACCTTTTGTAATTCTATAATTCTTATTAATCGGTGCTTAATATACATGGTTATTCTTGGTTACTCAGTACAAATTCAAAGTTGAATTCATAGTTCCCTTTATCTTTTTTTTTTCTGAATTTTATCCAATGAATCTCTATAATACACTTTATCCATTTTTACTAATTTTTAAAATATATTCAAAAATTTATTAGATAATGGAGAGGAAATATTATTATTTTCATTGACCTGTGAAATGCATTAAAAATATCATGTGAGTTGAAATATGTAAAAAGAAAAAGAAAATCCTTCATAAATTAAAATATGTAAAATCAAATTACTGTAAATATAAATTAATGAAAAAAGGAAAGAAAATCATTCAGTATCAAAATGAGTTGAAATTGGTTAAAAAAAGACTTGAAATTTTTGAAACAATTTACTATTGATATCTTGGTGATTTTTTTAATAAATTGTATAATTTAAAATCAAAGTACCAAAAAAGAATTATTTTCAAAAACTTATGTAAGCTTTACTAAGGGCACTCAAACATTGATTTATTATATTTTTATTTTACCCTTCATTATTTATTGGTTTTACAATATATTGTTGAAATTTTTAATTCTAATATTTGAATTAATATATTATTATATTAATATTCAGTAAACATTATTAATTTATTATATCTATGTTCTATTAATAATAATAATAATATGAATAAGATTATCTATTCAAATAGATATTGTAGTTGGGCTTACTAATAGAATAGATTAGTGATGGGTTAACCTATCCCTGCGCCCATTGAGAGGTTCTGCTCTCATCTAGTTTGCCTACAGGACCGGCCCTGGGCCTTGATAGAAAGGGCAATGGCCTAGGGCCCATTGTCAATGAGGGCCCCAAAAAAATATTTAGCTTATATGAAAAAAATAAAAAATTTCAATATAGTTTAAATGGTTTAATGGTAAAGTTATATGAATTTTGCCTAAAGGTCTCAGGTTCAATCCTATGCTAACTCTAATTTTTATATTTTCTTTTTCAATTCTCATTAATGATTTTGCATCTAAAAATATTAGAATAAACCATTTTTATGATAACTTGTCTTTTTTGCTTTAGTATAGGTGGAAGAACAATTTTTAAAGGAAAACATGAGGCTATAGGAGCACCGTTTATTATTTTGACTTTTTATTATTCTTTACACGATAATGATGTGTTTAGAATTTACAATGGCTTTAATAATGTTTATTTGATTATTGACTAATTTTTTTAAAAAAAAATATGCTAAGGGGCCTTTAAGTGTTGTGTCGCCCGGGGCCCATAAAATTTCAGGACCGGGCCTGTTTGCCTACATATACATTATCTCATTAGACGAATATTATAGAGTGAAAACTAGGGCGAACCGACTAAGAGTAGCAAACGCTCAATTGATTTAGAAAAGGGGTCATAGGTCGTTTCACATCGAGTACGTTATTTATTGAGTTCTTTATTGTATGATTGGTGGAATAATTGTGTTGTTATGATATGTGTCTATAATAATAGCATTGTTATGATATGTGTCTATTTATAATATGCTTTAAACTTAATATATAAATGCTACAAATGGCATTAGAGCCCTTATGACACGTATTATGATTTTTCACCTATGCACTTATGTTGTTATGTCAATTCTTGTACTAATACCCTATCAGTGTTAGGATTTTGTAACATACATTTTATGCATTCATTTATGTATAAGAATTTTGTGACATACAGTAAGTAAAGAATTTTATGATTTTGAAACACCATGATCTTATGTGTGGATTTTTTATTTAATTAAGGGGTGTTAACCCTTGTTCTTCCACAGGTAAAATATCATAAAGATCTTCTATATTTCATAACATAGAGTGAGATAATTTGATCGTTCTCATTTCTTTGAAACTTAGAACCCTCACTTCATTTTTTAAAAATCTTTCAAATGAGTTCACAATTCAACACTTTAACAGAGGGGTTTAGTTATACATGTTATGAATTTTGTAATGTCCTTCCTTATTATAAATTTGTCTCTCTTTATGCCAGTGTACGTGAGAGGTGGTGATCATCATGAGTAGATCATGGTGAAAGAAAGACATAAATGTGAGCATGATTTTGTAATATAATTTAAACTTATGAAATTAATTCATTTAATGGTTCAAGAATTTTTATTTAAGGTTATATTCTTAAATTTTTAGGCTTAAAAGTTTTATTGTAATAATTTTCTATGTTTGGAAATTATTTATTTGGGCATTGTGAAATTAAATATAGCATATTCTGGTTTTTACTAATATGCTCTTTCATACAATATATTTATATATATTTTGTTTGGTATGGAAGTTTTAATTTATTATAATTGTGAGCTCACCTATCGTGGGTGCAATCATAAACAATTTTTTTGAGTGAGATAAATCAAATTAAACGAATTATGATTATAATCCAATATAATTGTGATATAATCCTTAATTTCATAAGCATGATTATTTTGTATTAATGTTATCTCACCTATCGTGGGATCATTTATACAAGATTTGTGTGGATTATACAAGTAGAAAATTATATTATATTAATGATAATTACATCTTATTGGTGTGTTGTTATTAATGTAATTTGTGATGAATACAATAAATTTTGTTTTGCTTATGTCAATCTTGCGGCATAAAGTTTTGTATATTGTATTTCTTATTTATCATGATCCAAGACCCTTAGGTGAGATCGTAACTCTAGGAAATTTTGTGATGGACATATTGTAACATCCCTAATATTTTAAAAAAGTTTTAATTGACGAAAAATATTAATAATTGCCCAACCGGATTTATTTAAAATTTTGGAAATTATTAGTATTAAAAATGCAATTAGAAATAATTAAACGTTGTGGGAATAAATAAATTTATTTAATTAATTAATTATAAAAGATTAAATGAAGGTGAATAGAAGAAAATAAATTTGAAGTTACCTTGGGGTAAAAGGTGAAGGGTGAAAGGTAAAGGTAAAAGTTTAATTAAAACTTTTAAAGAAAATATAAAAGAAAAAGGGGAAAAGACCATTTTGCCCCTAAGCTTAAATAATAAGATTTCCTTCTTCTTCTTCTTCCTTCTCACGCGAGTTCACTTCTCTTCTTTCTCCTCACCATTGCCGAAGCTTGCATGCCTCAAGGGGAGGCTCGTTTCACGCCGAAACTTCGAAATAATTACGTTTTTGAGATCGTGGCTTCGAGGTGAGTTCAATGGACCCATTAAAATTGAGTTATCTTCCCCTTTTCATTTTCTCTCTCTAGACAATGGCCATGCATGGAGGTGGGAGCTTCGATTTCCTACTCCTCTAGTGCGTGGGAGCTCGAAAATGGTCTTTAGAGTAACGAGGGTGGTTAAACATTGTTGGGTTATGCGTTTCAACCCCCGTAGGTAGCGGAATGGACGTCGGAGGATCGAACGGTGAAACGAATATTGGATTCGGAGGTGGAACCTTGAACGCAGCGTCTAGAGGGCGTCATCAACACCAAGAACAAACCGTCGAAACTCGGAATCGAGGTAAGGGGGTGTTTGGGTTATAATTAATTAGAATACGTAAGTATAATTGAATTGAATCATCGAATTGAATGTGGAAGTAATAAGAATAGATAAGGAATGATAATTGTATGTGTATGAATGTAAATTGTGTGTGATTTGTGATGATTTTGAGCACAATGTGAATTGAATGGTGATGATTCGATGAGCATAGTGGCGTGTGATGACGGGCTTGACAAGTAGGTCGCCCAATTGATGAGTATATGTTTTGTTGCTGGCCACTTGCGATATGATATGAGGAATATGATTATACATGTATGATTATGTGGTGTGGGACGGCCGACGGTATGTACAGCCCCTCGTTTCTGGCTCCCGTGGTGTTTATGCCCAGTTGAGCTACCCAGTGGTCAAGTAGGACCCAGTGGTTGAGGTGGAGAGTCAAGCAGGACTCAGTGGACCAAGCAGGGTTCACGGGGTGTCAAGTAGGACCCCCAGCTGAAGGCCGATCCTTTTAGTATCCGGATACTAGGCGTCGATTTTATGTGAGAGTCAGTGTTGATGATTGACGATATTGATACTATGTAATGATGTGAGTATGTACTTTATTACGTTTGTTGATTGTGACTTGCCTTTTTGAGGATATTGAAGCTTGAACGAACCTAAGAATAGGTAAGTATGAATGATGGATGAAAAGAACGGAAAGTCAATTGTATAATGAAATAATTACATATTTTGTTTTAAATTACCTTTCTAGATTAATTATGATATCAAACACTCACCCTTGCTGTGGTTTTCTTTAATTTAGTAACCAGTGACAGGGAAGAGGTCGAAGCCCCAGAGGTGCGCCAAGCGGAGGATTGATGCCAAGGAGTGCAGGGAATTATGGATTGAATGATAGGTGTATTGTGTTTTATGTATGTTATGTTATGTATTTCTTATGTGCGCTGGACCAATTTAGATGTGATTAATGTGATTATGAAGTTTTGTGATAAGTAATAGATGGAGATTGCATGTTGGTTGATGAGAAAGTGACTTCATGCTAGGCCTCATGAATTAGACATATATGTTATGGGCAGGTCTTGCTTACTTGGTGAAGAATGAATGTTAGGAGTTGTGAATTATAGCTCTTTAGGATGTGTGTTTTGAGATTTTGGATGGTTATTTTATGCATGAGTTAGGAACCAGCATAGTCAAATGATGATTTAAGTGGTCTTGATGTAATGGAAGGAATGCAATAGCTTAAATATGTTAATTGTGGTTTGTGAAGATTGGAATTGGTCCATTTTGCCATAAGTGGACTCATTGACTACCACAAAATGCCTTAAAATGAGATAAACGCATTTATACGCATAAATTACTCATTTTTAGGAATTTTTGAGTGAGACCAGTGGCCACGCGTCACAAATGGTGTAATTTAGTTGGTGTCAAAATTTGGTAGCATTTGGAGTTGATATGAAAAAGTTAGGGGGGTTAGAAGTTCCAAAATTAAGCATTTTCTGCATAATTTCTGCATTCTGGTATGCGTAATCGATTACTAATGTGTTCCTAATCGATTACAGGCATTCTGTTTCATGAGTAATCGATTACAAAGGTATTCGTAATTGATTACAGGCCTTCTGAGTCATTTGTAATCGATTAGGTGCTTGTCCTAATCGATTAGCTACGACAGGATGGCCTGATGAGCGTCCTTTGCTGTTTTCGGGCCGTTTGGGGATCTTAGTGACATTTTTGGCCTCTGACTTCTTCATGAAAGTTGTAGATAATTATGTTACGGAGGTGTGAAAATTGGTTTTACTTCAATTGGATTCTTCTAACTCTTATGAGGCACAAAATACCGGACCCACTACACGGTAAAACTTAAGTTTAAGAGGGTTTTGAACCCAACTTTTTATAATTTTCAAATTGGAACTAATAGGTGATATTTTGTAGATAATTATAACTTTAAAAATGAATTTTTCTTATGATTTAAGGTCGAATTGTGTCATGAGCTTATTATTACCCCAATTGATAATATAATTAAGTGTTTTTAAATCCATATTTCGAATTCGACTTTAATTGCGAAAAAAAAATTCTTGAAATTTTGGGTTTGTTTTGTTTTTTTTATTTTATTTAAGTTAGGATGTCACAGGTGGTATCAGAGCGGTTCTTTCTAGAGCCGGGTGAATGGGCAGTGTTAGAGGATAGTTTGAGTCCCATGTTGGACTATTTTTGCATTGTATTACAATTGTTTGTGTGTGAATTGAGTTGCAACAGGTCAACTTGGCATCATTTCCCTTGGCACTCTGGTGGCATTATGTTATATATATGTATGAGGTAAATGCCCTATCCCTGATAGATCATTGGTTATTAATGGTGATGTGTTTGGTTATTATAGAACTACTTTATGGCTGAAGGAACTAGTTCAGGAGGAGGAGATGAATTCTTCTCAAAATTTTCCCAACTGTTGAGTAGGACTGAATCTGGTCCCACTCTTGATAAATTCCTGAAAAGGAATCCACCTGTTTATAGAGGAGGCCATGATTATGATGGGGCTCATGTCTGGATGCGAGAAATTGAGCAAACATTTGAATACTTTGAATGCTCTGAAGAACAAAAAGTCCAATTTGCTACTTATCAATTGAAGGATGAGGCTCGTGTGTGGTGGTCAAGGACTAAGGTTCAGATGAATGCTGCGAGTGAACCATTAATGTGGATGAATTTCAAGCGGAGATTTCTTGCTAAATACTTTCCAGATAATTACAAAATCCGCAAGGAGATGGAATTCTTAAAACTTGAGCAAGGCAAAATGTCAGTGGCAGAATACACGTCACAGTTTGATGAACTATGTGATTTCTATCATCCTTTTTCTCTTGAAGAAACCGAAGGTAGTAAGTGTGCAAAGTATGAATCCGGGCTGAGAATTGAACTCCGAAGTGTCATTGTTCCTATGGAGATCCGTGACTATCCTACTCTGGTAAATAAGGCCAGACTTGCTGAGGAAGTGCAGTTACAGAGAGCGTCTCAATCAAGGGACAAAAGACCCTTAAAGGTTAAAGGATTCAGTTTTAAAAAGATGGGTCAGTTTTTCCGTGGAGGCAAGTCTTCCACTACATCTTCTTCTTCGGGCCGTAGTTCTGCAGGCCGTTCTAGTGGTCATTCTGGTAGCCGTGCCTGTTATAATTGTGGCCGAGAGGGCCATATTGCAAAACATTGTCCGGCCAGCCAAATTATTTGCTTCCAATGTGGACAACCGGGGCATCTTAGGCCAGATTGCCCACAGAGGCAGCAACAAGATGAACATAGCAGTCGAGCTAATACTTCTGTGGCCCGTGGTGGTAATTTTCAAAGAGGAGGTAGGAATAACAGTGGTCGTGGAGGCCAACGCCCGAGGAGGACTGATGCCCAATCTAGCGGTGCTCAAAATGTTATGACTGGACGAGTGTTCGCTTTTGATGCTTCAGAGGCTGCAAGAACTGATAATTTGGTGCAGGGTAAGTGCATTATTCATGACTGTTTGGTAAATGTAATTTATGATTCGGGTGCAACACATTCTTTTATTTCTGAAAGTTGTGTGAGGCGGCTTGGGTTACCAGTGGTGTTAATGGAGAATGCCCTTAATGTCTCCACCCCTACTGGTTCTACATTCCGTGCCACCACCATGTGTGGAGGATTACCAATGCAAATTGAAGACCGTTCCTTTTGGGTAAATTTAATATGTATGCCGTTGAAAGATTTAGATGTTATTCTGGGTCTTGACTGGTTGTCTGCAAACCATGTTATGGTAGATTGTTACCGCAAGACTATAGTATTCTCTCAGGAATGGGACACTAAGAATGTGGTAAGTAATGTCTCCGCAACTTATGCTATTCTATTTACTTCAGAAGGACGGTATACTCTTAATCCTAATGATATTCCCATAGTGTGTGATTTTCCTGATGTATTTCCGGGAGAAATTCCGGGGTTACCTCCCAATCGGGAGATTGACTTTGCCATTGACTTAATTCCCGGGGCCGAGCCTGTGTCCCGTGCACCATATAGAATGTCTTCGGTGGAATTGACTGAAGTGAAGAAGCAAGTGAATGAGCTGTTAGAAAAGGGGTTTATCCGACCGAGTGCTTCACCATGGGGCGCTCCGGTATTATTGGTGAAAAAGAAGGATGGCAGTATGCGAATGTGTATCGATTATCGGCAGCTGAATAAATTGACAATTAAAAACAAATACCCTTTACCACGAATCGATGATTTGTTGGATCAGTTGAGGGGCGCTGAGGTATTTTCCAAGATTGACTTGAGGTCCGGATATCATCAAATAAGAGTGAAATCGGAAGATATTCCCAAGACGGCGTTCCGGACTCGATATGGACACTTTGAGTATGTTGTAATGCCCTTTGGAGTAACAAATGCACCTGCTATCTTCATGGACTACATGAATAGGATCTTCCAACCTTACTTGGATCAATTTGTGGTAGTATTCATTGATGATATATTGGTGTATTCAAGGTCCATTGAGGAGCATGCACAACATCTTCGAATTATTTTACAGATATTACGGGAAAAAGGGCTGTATGCCAAGCTGTCTAAATGTGACTTCTGGGAAGGAAGTGTGCAATTCTTGGGCCATGTAATTTCCAGGGATGGAGTATCTGTTGATCCATCCAAAATTGAAGCAGTTATGGGCTGGGAGAGACCTAAATCAGTGACAGAGATTAGGAGTTTCCTGGGATTGGCTGGTTACTATCGCCGCTTTATTGAAGGATTTTCTCGTATTGCTCTTCCTTTAACTCGATTGACAAGAAAGGATAACCCATTTGTATGGTCAGACAAGTGCGAATTGAGTTTTCAGACTCTGAAGCGATGTTTAACTACTGCACCTGTGCTTGCACTACCAGATGTGACAAAAGAATTTGTGGTATATTGTGACGCATCTAAGTTTGGTTTAGGATGTGTATTGATGCAGGACGACAGGGTGATTGCCTATGCTTCAAGGCAATTGAGACCCCATGAGCAGAATTACCCTACCCACGACTTAGAGCTTGCAGCAGTGGTGTTTGCATTAAAAATCTGGCGTCATTATTTATATGGTTCTCGTTTTGTGGTATTCAGTGACCACAAAAGCTTGAAATACTTGTTCGATCAGAAAGAGTTAAACATGAGACAAAGGAGATGGGTAGAATACCTAAAAGATTATGATTTTGATTTGAAGTACCATCCTGGAAAAGCAAATGTTGTGGCAGATGCTTTAAGTAGAAAAGTATTACATGCAGCCTTCTTGATGGGCAAAGAGCAAGAATTGTTAGAAGACTTTCGTGATATGAACCTTGGGGTTGCTGTGCAAGCTCCGAATCAAATGATAATTGGAATGCTGAAGATATCTAATGAATTCTTAGAATCTTTAGCCATGGCTCAGGAGGAAGATAAAGAGTTACTAG
This sequence comes from Clitoria ternatea, assembly GCA_037962975.1. Taxonomy (NCBI): domain Eukaryota; kingdom Viridiplantae; phylum Streptophyta; class Magnoliopsida; order Fabales; family Fabaceae; genus Clitoria; species Clitoria ternatea. The sequence goes on along the minus strand of CM075674.1, from coordinate 97,794,838 downwards.
AATTGCTCGATACTCAAGCAAGAGGAAAAGATATGGAGCTAACCAAAGGTACTGATGGAATTTGGAGATTCAGAAACCGAGTTGTAGTGCCTACAAAAGGTGACTTTAGGCAGGCCGTGTTAGCTGAAGCTCATAAAAGTTCTTTTAGCATTCATCCTGGTGTTACAAAAATGTACCATGATTTGAAGAGAGAGTTCTGGTGGCCAGGCATGAAACAATCAATCATAGAGTATGTAAGATCTTGTGTGGTATGTCAGAAGTGTAAGGTCGAACACCAGAGACCCCCAGGTCTACTTTAACCTCCGGAGATTCCAATGTGGAAATGGGAAGGCATTACTATGGATTTCGTATCCGAGTTACCCCGTACCCGTTTTGGTTGTAATGCAATATGGGTGATTGTGGATAGGCTGACAAAGAGTGCTCACTTCTTAGCTATGAATATGAAATGGTCATTGGACCGGCTGGCTAGATTATACATTACAGAAATTGTGAGACTTCATGGTGTACCTGTGAGTATTATTTCAGATCGTGATCCTCGGTTTACTTCCAGATTCTGGGGAAGTCTACAACAGGAGTTGGGTACTGAACTGAGATTGAGTTCTGCTTATCATCCTCAGACTGATGGCCAGTCTGAGCGTACAATCCAGACCTTGGAAGACATGCTTAGAGCTTGTGTACTGGAGCAAGGTGGTTCATGGGAGAAATACCTACCATTAGTGGAATTTGCTTATAATAACAGTTACCATAGTAGCATTGGAATGGCTCCTTATGAAGCGTTATACGGAAGGCGGTGTCGTACGCCCTTATGCTGGAATGAAGACAGAGATGCAATCCATTTAGGGCCCGAATTAATTCAGGAAATGAATGATCAGGTGATAATGATTCGTGAAAAGATGAAGGTTGCACAAGACCGTCAGAAGAGTTACTATGACAATCGTCATAGGCCACTTGAGTTTCAGGTGGGAGACTGGGTGTTCCTGAAGGTTTCACCTACCAAAGGTGTAGGTCGGATACTAAAGAGCCATAAGCTCAACCCACGGTATATTGGGTCGTATCAGATTCTGGAAAAAGTTGGTGATGTTGCTTACCGATTGGATCTTCCCCAATCATTAACTAATATTCACAATGTGTTTCATGTGTCACAACTTCGAGCATACATTCCTTGTGACTCCATGATCGTACCTGAAGATTCTATTGAGCTGAAAGAAGATTTGACAGTAGAGGTGGCACCTATTGGCATTGAAGGATATCAAGCTAAACGATTGAGAAACAAAGAAGTATCATTGGTGAAAGTGAAGTGGTGGAATATAAATGGAGTAACTTATACATGGGAGTTGGAGGCGGACATGAGACGATTGTACCCCAATCTTTTCCAATAAGGTACGTTGATTTCGAGGACGAAATCCCTTTTTAGGGGAGGTGGATGTAACATCCCTAATATTTTAGAAAAGTTTTAATTGACGAAAAATATTAATAATTGCCCAACCGGATTTATTTAAAATTTTGGAAATTATTAGTATTAAAAATGCAATTAGAAATAATTAAACGTTGTGGGAATAAATAAATTTATTTGATTAATTAATTATAAAAGATTAAATGAAGGTGAATAGAAGAAAATAAATTTGAAGTTACCTTGGGGTAAAAGGTGAAGGGTGAAAGGTAAAGGTAAAAGTTTAATTAAAACTTTTAAAGAAAATATAAAAGAAAAAGGGGAAAAGACCATTTTGCCCCTAAGCTTAAATAATAAGATTTCCTTCTTCTTCTTCTTCCTTCTCACGCGAGTTCACTTCTCTTCTTTCTCCTCACCATTGCCGAAGCTTGCATGCCTCAAGGGGAGGCTCGTTTCACGCCGAAACTTCGAAATAATTACGTTTTTGAGATCGTGGCTTCGAGGTGAGTTCAATGGACCCATTAAAATTGAGTTATCTTCCCCTTTTCATTTTCTCTCTCTAGACAATGGCCATGCATGGAGGTGGGAGCTTCGATTTCCTACTCCTCTAGTGCGTGGGAGCTCGAAAATGGTCTTTAGAGTAACGAGGGTGGTTAAACATTGTTGGGTTATGCGTTTCAACCCCCGTAGGTAGCGGAACGGACGTCGGAGGATCGAACGGTGAAACGAATATTGGATTTGGAGGTGGAACCTTGAACGCAGCGTCTAGAGGGCGTCATCAACACCAAGAACAAACCGTCGAAACTCGGAATCGAGGTAAGGGGGGTGTTTGGGTTATAATTAATTAGAATACGTAAGTATAATTGAATTGAATCATCGAATTGAATGTGGAAGTAATAAGAATAGATAAGGAATGATAATTGTATGTGTATGAATGTAAATTGTGTGTGATTTGTGATGATTTTGAGCACAATGTGAATTGAATGGTGATGATTCGATGAGCATAGTGGCGTGTGATGACGGGCTTGACAAGTAGGTCGCCCAATTGATGAGTATATGTTTTGTTGCTGGCCACTTGCGATATGATATGAGGAATATGATTATACATGTATGATTATGTGGTGTGGGACGGCCGACGGTATGTACAGCCCCTCGTTTCTGGCTCCCGTGGTGTTTATGCCCAGTTGAGTTACCCAGTGGTCAAGTAGGACCCAGTGGTTGAGGTGGAGAGTCAAGCAGGACTCAGTGGACCAAGCAGGGTTCACGGGGTGTCAAGTAGGACCCCCAGCTGAAGGCCGATCCTTTTAGTATCCGGATACTAGGCGTCGATTTTATGTGAGAGTCAGTGTTGATGATTGACGATATTGATACTATGTAATGATGTGAGTATGTACTTTATTACGTTTGTTGATTGTGACTTGCCTTTTTGAGGATATTGAAGCTTGAACGAACCTAAGAATAGGTAAGTATGAATGATGGATGAAAAGAACAGAAAGTCAATCGTATAATGAAATAATTACATATTTTGTTTTAAATTACCTTTCTAGATTAATTATGATATCAAACACTCACCCTTGCTGTGGTTTTCTTTAATTTAGTAACCAGTGACAGGGAAGAGGTCGAAGCCCCAGAGGTGCGCCAAGCGGAGGATTGATGCCAAGGAGTGCAGGGAATTATGGATTGAATGATAGGTGTATTGTGTTTTATGTATGTTATGTTATGTATTTCTTATGTGCGCTGGACCAATTTAGATGTGATTAATGTGATTATGAAGTTTTGTGATAAGTAATAGATGGAGATTGCATGTTGGTTGATGAGAAAGTGACTTCATGCTAGGCCTCATGAATTAGACATATATGTTATGGGCAGGTCTTGCTTACTTGGTGAAGAATGAATGTTAGGAGTTGTGAATTATAGCTCTTTAGGATGTGTGTTTTGAGATTTTGGATGGTTATTTTATGCATGAGTTAGGAACCAGCATAGTCAAATGATGATTTAAGTGGTCTTGATGTAATGGAAGGAATGCAATAGCTTAAATATGTTAATTGTGGTTTGTGAAGATTGGAATTGGTCCATTTTGCCATAAGTGGACTCATTGACTACCACAAAATGCCTTAAAATGAGATAAACGCATTTATACGCATAAATTACTCATTTTTAGGAATTTTTGAGTGAGACCAGTGGCCACGCGTCACAAATGGTGTAATTTAGTTGGTGTCAAAATTTGGTAGCATTTGGAGTTGATATGAAAAAGTTAGGGGGGTTAGAAGTTCCAAAATTAAGCATTTTCTGCATAATTTCTGCATTCTGGTATGCGTAATCGATTACTAATGTGTTCCTAATCGATTACAGGCATTCTGTTTCATGAGTAATCGATTACAAAGGTATTCGTAATTGATTACAGGCCTTCTGAGTCATTTGTAATCGATTAGGTGCTTGTCCTAATCGATTAGCTACGACAGGATGGCCTGATGAGCGTCCTTTGCTGTTTTCGGGCCGTTTGGGGATCTTAGTGACATTTTTGGCCTCTGACTTCTTCATGAAAGTTGTAGATAATTATGTTACGGAGGTGTTAAAATTGGTTTTACTTCAATTGGATTCTTCTAACTCTTATGAGGCACAAAATACCGGACCCACTACACGGTAAAACTTAAGTTTAAGAGGGTTTTGAACCCAACTTTTTATAATTTTCAAATTGGAACTAATAGGTGATATTTTGTAGATAATTATAACTTTAAAAATGAATTTTTCTTATGATTTAAGGTCGAATTGTGTCATGAGCTTATTATTACCCCAATTGATAATATAATTAAGTGTTTTTAAATCCATATTTCGAATTCGGCTTTAATTGCGAAAAAAAAAATTCTTGAAATTTTGGGTTTGTTTTGTTTTTTTTATTTTATTTAAGTTAGGATGTCACACATATTATTGTTGCACTTGAATATTACCTTTTTCTTGTTTCCCAAAACTATATGCCCACTTTATTTAAAAATTAGATGAGATCAATTTGAGGACTTATTGTATTTGAGGTATTTTGTTATAAAGTTTGTTTGTTTTTCCCAAATGCATAATTATAATTGTTTCAAATCTAGTTGGTTGGATCTTCATTAGGATGCCTTTAAATTTTTTAAGGATTGCTATCAAATTTATGATAGACTAGAAGATCAAACTTGTGAATTTTTTTATGAGTATCAGGGTCAACATAATGAATATTTAGCAAATGTTTTAAGACCTTTTTGGAACTTGTATGGTGCATGATGTTGAATAAAATAAATAAGTATATGCTTTTAGTTATTTTATTTTCTTTTAAACTCCCATGGAAGTATATTTTGAAGGGGATTATGTAGGTACTCACAATTGAAAGGGAGAATTATTGGAAATGTAAATGTGAGTTAAGTCCTATATTGTCTTGCCTTAATCATGAGTTAAATGAGTTTCGAATTTCAAGACCAATATTTTTTACCTTAATATTTTTGGATAAAGATTTTGAGTCATGTCCATTGGTTTTTTATGGTCTAAACTCGTTTTTCTAGAGACTTTGATACATATTAAAACATTTTGAATAGAGATTTTGATAAAAAAAAATTAGTTCAACCTAATGACTTTTATCAAACTGACAAATCTTTTATTTATAGGTTAAAAATAACTCTGGGATTAAATGGGCTTTAGACTATGACACTTTACTTTTGGCTCACTAGTCAATTCTGGTGTAAGGGTTTTCTTAAACTAGTTTAATTATGAATCAATTTTAAAATTTTATAAGGCAAGCAATGTGAGACTTACACGCCCCCTCCAACGAAGCCTGCCAATTGGTTTTGGGATGAAACCTTTAATATGGTAAAAGAGAAAAGCATTCTTTTTGGTTGTTATGGGCCAAAAGTTTCCCTTTTATTATGGGTCAAAAGTTACCATTTGCTTGGTCTTGCAGGCTTCATTGCAGGGGGCGTGTTGGAAGTCCCATATCGTCTGCCTTATAGTATTTTAAAATTGCTCCATAATTAAACTGGTTTAAGAAAACCATTAAACCAAAATTGACTAATGAGACAAAAGTAAAGTGTCATAGTCTAAAAGCCTATTTAATCCCAATGAGTTATTTTCAATTGTTCACAATTAGAGCATAATCGCACATAAAACCCTAGAAGATTACTTTAGAAAATTAGGATTATTATTACTCTATCAAATATGTCACTTAATTACAATAAAGGGCTTCGAGGCCATTTATATAATCAGTGTGCCAAAGAAGAAATTGAGGTATGAGGGGCCTTAGACCCAGGTCCACGATAACGTAGGGGATAATCGTATCCTACTAGGGTTGGATAAGGGTTTGGCTATTCTCTAATTCTAGCCTAAAATGAGGGGAGAAAGGGGATGTTGTGGGCCCTTTTCGACCTGGAGGGAACAGGAGCCCCCCAGTCACAAGCGTCAGGTGTACAACCGAACCAAGTGACTAAGTGTCGACCTAAGAGTGCTTTTTCTAGGGGTTATTGCCTTAGCAGAGCTTCCTCTGAGAGAGAACTATTCTGAGTAAGGCTTCTTCCGAGAACGAATGATTTTGAATGGGGCTTCTTCAGAAGCGATTTGTCTTCTTCAAAGAGTTGTTTAAAATGTGACACATGTCCTTTGCAATTTTATAATCATTTCATTTCTCTAGGTTGTGTCTGCGTGAATCTGTATCGCAATCATGGGGTGCACTTAATGACGGTCACATAATGTTTTACAAAAGATAACTCGCCATCTTTTCTAAAAAGACACATAATTTTGACTTTGATGAGACAATTTTTTACTCGTTTATTTAGGTGGGGCAGGTGAGGGCATCTTCTCAAATCTTTATATGGTTTTTCAGAGGCATCACACAAAGGTTCACTAGAAATATTAATAGGTTCATTCATTTGTGAACTAGAAATATTTTCAATATCAACAATAGGTTCACAAGAAACACGATCAATATACATAGGAAATATATGCTCAAAAAACTTAGCATTTTTAATCTCAATGATAGAATTGCATGCAATAATGTCGTTTTTCACAACTAAAAAATGATAGGCAGCGCTATTTTGAGCATAACCAATAAACATACAATCACATGTCTTAGAACCTATCTTTCTCTTTTTAGGATTAGGCAACATTACTTTAGCTAAACACCCCTACACTTTTAGATAATCTAAATTATGCTTATAACATTTCCATAATTCATAAGGTGTTTTACCATAATGTTTATAAGGGATCCTATTTTGTATATGACATGCAGATAATATAGCTTCTCCCCAAAGATTATTAGGTGCAGATGAAGAGACAAGCAGAGCATTCATCATTTCTTTTAGAGTCTTATTTTTTCTTTCAGCTATACCATTAGACTCAGGTGAATATGGTGGAGTTATTTCATGTATTATCCCTTCTTTTTCACAAAAATCATTAAAAAGAATATATTCACCTCCTCTATCAGACCTTACTCTTTTAATTTTTTATTTAATTGATTTTCCACTTCGGCTTTATAAATTAAAAACATATCAAATGCTTCGTCTTTATTTTTAATTAAATAAACCTTAGTGTATCTTGAAAAATCATCAATAAAAGTCACATAATATTTTTTACCACCTCTAGTTATAGCTTATTTTAAATCACCTAAATCGGAATGAATTAACGAAAGTAACTCAGATTCACGGTTCACAGGAAAACATGATTTTTTCATAATTTTTGATTCAACACATATATCACATTTGTTTAAATTCGCATTTTGAAACCCGGAGATCATACCATCATCACGTAATTTTTTCAAATATTTAAAACTAACATGTCCTAGTCTAGCATGCCACAAATCATACGAATCAACAATATATGTAGAAGATGAAACATTATTATTATCAGTAGAAATGTTCAAAACAAAGAGTCCATGATCACAATACCCTTTTCCAACAAAAACATCATTTTTGGTCATGATAATTTTATCAGACTCAAAAGAAACCTTAATTCCCACTTTTCCCAAAAGAGCAACAGAAATTAAATTTGCTCTAATACAAGGTACATGAAACACATCATTAAGTGCCAAGGTCTTTCCAGATGTGAGTTTGAGAAAAACTTTCCCTTTACCAAGGACATTGGCCTTTCGAGAATCACCGAGATACACAAATTCCTCTCCTTCCCCCACAACTTTGTAAGAGGTAAACATATCACGGTTCGCACATATGTGCTTGGTAGCCCCAGAGTCTACACCCATTTACTCACATTGGCCACAATTAAGGCTTGAGAAACAACCGCAATAATAACATCATTATCATCTCCTTCAGCCAAATTAACTCTTGGCTTATGAGGAATATTGTTTCTCTTCCTGTATCTACATGACGGAGCATGGTGACCTGGCTTACCACACACAAAGCAAAAACCCTTCTTTTTAAAGGCAGTGGGATTAGCAGAATTAAGTTGTCTAGCAGGAAAATGATTAAAGGACTTTTTGTTATCATACCTCTTATTTTTGTTCCTGGCCTGCATCATATTTGCTCTTGCAGCCAGTGCTCGACCTCTCGCCGCCTTTTCTTCTTTACGGTTGGTGTCCTCAATTATTATGTGGGTAATCAATTCTAAAACAGAGAGCTTACTTAGTTTGTGCTTGAGTTTTTGTTTGTAATCCCTCCAGGATTCTGGTAATTTTTCAATCAAAAAACCTGCAACTAATTCTCCTGCATAGTAATATTTTCAGACTTGAGGTCCTCCAGCAGCTTATGGTATTCGTTAATTTGGACATTTATGTCCTTGTTGTCAGTCATTTCCCAGCGGTAAAAATTTCCAACCAGAAAATTTTGTTTCCCAGCATCCTCAGTGGTGTATTTTAATTTAATGGCATCCCAAATGTCCTCCGCTTCCTTATAAGAACAATAGACATCGAAAAGCTCGTTAGACAATGTACTAAGAATAGTATGACGGCATACCTTGTTAGCATTGACCCATAATTCAAGAGCGTTAGGATCGGTTGACTTGTCATCAGTGATGGCAAACCCGACGTCGTGTATGTCGAGAACAGAGAAGACCCGTTCCTGCTAACGGCGGTAGCTTTGGCCTCCGAAGACTTCGATTTTGGAGACGTCGGGAAAAGGTTTAGCGAAGGTGACAGGGGCAGGAGGCAATGGTGGCGGAACAATGTTGGCGTTGTTCCCATTGTCGTTCACAACTTCAGCCATATCAAACCCTTAAGATTGTTGTAAAAAAATAAGACTGAGGCGTGTGAGAAGCACACTGGGCTTAAGGGTTTGTTCGCGTAGCACGTGACCCCCCAGGATACAACAGTCCATCTGTTGAGAACAGGAGCAGAACTAGCAAAAGGTTAGAGAGAGAGATAATGTGTAAACGCGGAAAAACCTCTATATGCACAAAACGTGTACGATTTGTTTTTAATATCATAAACATCGTTTAAAACATTAATCGAATAATTAGACCAATTAATTTCGTGTTAAAGAGACGTTACAAAATTCAAATATTAATCATACTTATTAACCGAAAATTAATCAGATTAGAATAAACCTGGTAAGATATTCCCTTTTAAAAACAAATCGTAACGTTCCAAAATTAAACGCCCCAATAAATGGCTTTCTCAGATAGGCTTTTCAAATTCAAAATTCAAAATTCAAATTAAAGAAAAAGAATTTAAGTGATAAAAAGGAACGACGCATATCATTGTGCACGCAGGGGGAAAATCATCAGATTTGTACACGAAATAGATATTTCGTCCCAAACTAACTTGCGCGCGAGCCCACTTCCTTTCTATCTTGTTTACCACCATAAATTCTCTTTCTATATATAAAGCCTTAAGAGAAATGTTGTTCAAGCAATGTGGGACTAGAAACTTTTGAAATAAGTAAAATTTCCAACAATGTTTTCATCATAGTCAAAACTTTTAAGGGGTCCTTAGAACCTCATATGTTCTTTTAGGATTAGACATGTTCACATGGCATCATTGAGATGGATTATCATTAGCCATGTCAGACTTAAAAGGAAGTTGACTAGCGATACGGGCTAAAACCTAATGTTTGGTTTTGTGTGGGACAACATATTAACAAACTTTTATAGGAACCAAAAACATAATTAAGCCTTCCAAAAATATTGTTGTGGATGTCATTATTCAGAATTACATTTCTCATGTTCAAATGTCTATATTTGAAATTAACTTTTGTTCATCGATATGTACCCTCATTTCTATGGACTCTCAATATTCTTTTGAACACAATTTATGTATACTTTCTTTTGAGATTCTAGACTATTTCTAAATGAAATTATTCGGAAACATGCATAACTTATCTACATTTGGTTATCAGAAGGTTAACCATATTATATACAACTCTAAATCTACGTATTCAAATTTATTAAGACTTTGTTTGGAAAAATGAGGTTATAACTTATGCCTTATGACTTATTGTTTCTTAGAAAACTTATTGAAATAGAGCTATTTAGTAAAATTAACTTAGATTGTGTAAAATGACTTTAAAGAACATATAATATTTTAATTATATGACAAATAAGAATAATTATTTTAAAAAATATAAAAATAAAAATAATAACTAAATAATTAATAGAAAAATTATAATTTTAAAAAAATCATAAACTACTTAAAGTAGTTTTTTAAAATTAAGAACTTATAATTTTTTAAAAACTATAAACTTTTTCTTTTTTTTACCAAACAACTCTATCCACTTTTAAAAGCTGTAAACTTCTAACAAAAAAGTATGAGATGACCGAACACTAAATTACAATATTATTTCCTGAAGGATGATGTGGTGTGGAAATTTTTATTGAATTACAAACCCGCATCCATAATTTTTTAGTAAATTGCATAGTTCTCCATCCAAAACCGATGTTTGCTGCTTGTATTACATGAGTTTAGTGGAGGGGTATTTGAGTCTTTTGATGTCCAAATAAAGTGGTGGGTCTACAGGCCTAACCCATAATATAATCTCCCAGTAAAAATTGAAGAAGCCCAATAGCACTGGGTAGCGCATAAAATATTCCCCAATTCTTTTTTTCCTTGGATACCAAACACGCCCTGACCCCTGAGTTTCCTTCTGTTTATTTGAAAGGAGTTAATTTGGAGACAAAAAAACACAGTTAATTTAAGATCCCTTTGTCAAATGACAATGACCTTATTTACTAAAAATTTAATTTAAAATCCCTTTTATTTAATACTAAAAAAATAGTAGTAAGTGTCAAGTGCTACTCCCTCAACAGTCACTATATGTATAGTATTAATTTTGAACATGGCATCACAGAATTGATTCTATTAACTGTTGGGCATTTATTAACATTTCACTTTCAGGTTTCTGTTTTGTTTTTGGTCAACACTTTCAGTTTCAATGAGTGATCAATATTGCTTTGCCCCTTTGAGAAACCTTTGCAATTGCTCACCTTTTCATTGAAGTATTGCTTTCTAGGAAAGATAATACTTTGGTTTTAAACCCAACCCAAACAAAGCATGTCAACAAAAACACAAAAACTAAGATGGTCAGTAATTTAATTAATGAAGGAAGGTTTTTAACAGGACAAAAAATGAATGATTAATAGCAGAATGGAATGATGAAATGATGATTGCAATATTTTAGGTTGATGATTATTAATTGTTTCGCCGGAGATAGCCAAAGTAATTACTGGTGGGCGGTGTATAAAGCACAGATATCATACATAACAAATGCTAAGTGCGGTGCCATTAAATTTTCGACAATGATGCGGCATAGCTTCTAGCCAGGGTGGTTGTAAATGTCTCCTACTCCAAATTTGCTATTAAAACATTTTTCTAAAATCTATCAGGAGTTACTTTTAATAATGTAATTGTTTAAGTTAGGCTGCAGAAGTTTTAGCTTAAATTACTACTTTGACATCTATATTTTAGGTAAGTTTTGATTTGATTTTTTTAGTTTAGAAAGTTTTATTATGGTCTTCTAAGTTTGAAAATAATTTTAAGTTAGTCCTTTTCTAGTAGTGAATTTAATGTTTTTAATGGTCTGTTCATATGTTTTATTTTGGTATTGTATGTTTGTTTCAATTTGTTCTTGTGAGTTTTAAAAGTTTTATTTTCATCATGTATGATTTTAAACTATTTCAAGTTAATCATTTTCTATTCTTATATCATTACATCCCAATATTTTAAATCTCGACCATGTCCCTCGAACCTATACCCAAATTCAAGAACTTACTGTGTCTCTAGTTATGACACATTTGTAAGAAAATCAGAACCAATCTTCAAATCATAACTTTACCTTTCTTGTTTGTTGCTATTTTTTCATATAATTCATATTTAATTTCTTTCTCAAATACAAAGAATTGACTCATCAAGAGTTGCATCACTCCTAATAAAAGTTATTTTAAACTCATTTGGGAGAAAAACCTAAAGGGGAGATAGTTTATAGTGATGAGGTTTATATGTTAGAGTTGGATCCTTGTTGGATTAAAAAAAATTGATATTGTGGTTAGTACATCAAATAAAGGGAATTGAAGATGATGCATATGAAAGGAGGAAGCTAAGCTTCCATTATAGAAATGCAAGACGAAAGCAAAGAACTAGGTAGTGGATCTTTGTAATCGGGTTTTTGTTTCCGAGTTATGGATAAGGCATTGGCCAATTCACGCTTGGCACATTCATGAAACTTTTTGAACCAACGTTCTAAGATATCCAAAAGCATAACCAATTTAGACTCATCGACACTACAAAGTACAATTTCATGAAATTGAAGAGGTTTGCCCCAACCTTCAACAACAACCCTTTGATTCATTTATCTGTTACCCCATCTAGTGACAATAAAAATGCTAGATCCTTCACCAACATGCTTATTTTAAACAATTATGATTGTTCTTTGTCATCAACTGTAATTTCCTCACAACACCACAATTTGGCCAGAGCATGAAGAGGGCAGAGTAATGCACCACTTATGTTACCCTCACCTCAGACCTTATAACAAACATAAAATCGACCATACTTCACTCTTCATAAAGGCTATAAGTGCCTTTCTGCATTAGGTATGGTGTACATTGTAAGACATGTCATTTTTTTATGAAACTACTTTTCCCCTCAAGGCAAATCCCTTCTTCCTATCCAAACAGGTTTCTGGTGCCTCCCTTTCTCAACCTTCTCCCTTTATTCCTACATTCCTTAACCTGCACATAAGCTTGATCCTGTGGTCTTATAACCTGAAGTTGGTCGTCCTTCTTCCCCTCAACCTATTACCAATATATTTGACATTAAGCCTCTTAATACTATTCACACTTTAACTCCTCATATTGAAAATACTCACCCTATGCTTAAAAGAGCCAAGACAAAAAGTTTCGAACTCAATGCCCTTCTAACTAGCCTTGAATGTAATAACATAGATGAGGCTCTTGCTAATTCTGTTTAGAAATCAACAATGTTTGAGGAGCATTAGGCTCTAATCAGGAATTCCACTTGGGATCTTGACACTCTACCAAAGGATAGAAGGGCTATCAGTTGTAAATGGATCTTCAAGAACAAGTACATTCCTGATGGTACCATCCTCAAGCATAAGCTAAGATTAGTTGCTAGAGGATTTACTCAGCAAGAAGGATTTTAGCTTCTACCATCTCAAAAGGGTTACCTATACACCAAGTTGACACAGATAATGCCTTGTTGAATGGAGATCTATAAGAAAAGATTTATATGAATCAACCCACAAAATTCCATCAAGGTCCCTCAACAACTATTTACAAACTTCAAAAAACCCATATATAAGCTAAAACAATCACCTAGAGCCTGGTTCCATAAACTTGCTCAGGTTCTTCAGTCTTTGGGTTTCATCCTACCTAGAGTGATCATTCCTTATTTGTTCTACATACCACATACCTGATCATCTATATACTTGTGTATTTGGATGATATCCTTATTACCAGCAATTCTCTTAAAGCTATAGACTCTCTCACCACCAATCTAAATTCCTTTTCCCCTTAAAAGACCTGGTCTATCTTTATAACTTCTTGGGTATTTCGGTCAATAGAGATCATGCAGGCAACATTCACTTATCTCAAACTATGTACATTGTCTGACTTACTCCTTAAACTTATTATGCTTGAAATTAAACCCATCAAGACCCCGATGGCTCTTTTTTCTAAACTAATCAATGATAGAACTCAATTTGCATCAAATCCCACCTTGTATAGGTTAGTGGTGGGTTCTCTCCAATATGTTACTCTCACAAAACTAGACATAGCCTTCACTATGAATCAATATGTCAATTCATGCATAATCCCTTAGAAATTCATTGGAAAGTTGTCAAAAGGGAACAATATATCATTGCTCATCTTTCACGGGTCTTTCAATATAGACATTAGTGCATATTATGGTAGTGACATGGCATGTGATCCTTTTGATATAAAATCAACTTTGAGGTTCCATGTTTTCCTAAGAACCAACATTATGTCATTGACTAAGAAGCAATTTGTAGTTAGCAAATTAGTATAGAGGTATGTTAGAGTCAAGAAAACTTCGAATTCTCTTAAAGATTCATTGATAACTAACATTGTGTATTTGTTAACCCGTCGATAGCGTCTCAACAGTTCATTTCCACCACCGGGTTTGTTAATTGGCAAGCGCACCAATCGTTTGTAGTTTTCAAAATTTAGATATCGTTCCACTGGGATTGAAAGTCCAATAATAACAGTAATTTTCTATTTACTATGGTAAATGTGAAGGAAGTTATAAACAAAAGAATAATTTATATACAATTTATACAATATTCACAGGATAGCATGATTGAATGGTTCATAAGATAAGAAAATTAAAATCTATCTAAAAAGACGAGTTGTAATCTAGAATAGGTAAGATACTTGAGATAAACACAGATAAACAAATTATGTTGGAAATTGGATCCCTAATCTAGAATAACAATGAGGAACTCAAGACATGCATATTTAATCATCAAGTTTTATATCATTGCAGCTTAAAATCATTATAACCGATCTCTCGTGATATAAATTCTAAGAATTCACCGTAAAGCCCGATCCCTCATGAGCTTTCTCAGTAAAAACTTGCATTAAGACCTGGCCTTATGGCAACAATGGTTAACAACCCCTATAGAATTGAGATACCAAGGGTATTCCAACTTTTTACTTTCGTCAAAACAAGTTTCAATACGGCATGAACAATCATTCTCCCGTTTGACATTCATACTAATAAAACAAGTTTCAATACACATGAAAATCATTCTCCCGTTTGACGTTTATATTAATAAAAGGTTAAAATACTAACATGGACTTGAATCATAAACATGCAGAGGTCGAATTCACAACATTATACTCAATAGATTAGTTCACTAATTCCAACATAAACAAATTAGTTACACATGGTGAAAGTAGAAACAACACTTACAGATTTTGACATTACGAAGATGATGGGAACTTCACGATACAATGATCACAATACACCGAAACACACTCAAGTATCTAGAAAACTATTCTAGAACTACAACTCACAAAAGAAGTACTCAAAGTCGAGTACAAGAGAGAAAAGAAATGCTATGGAATGGGATGAGATGAATGGTGTTGGAAGGCCCTATTTATAGGGCTGAGCAAGGGTGCTGACGCTACGCGTCAGTGTGACGCTACGCGTCAGGCCCATGACTCAGCTTCCATTAAACAACTGATAATGGCCACTACAAATTATAAAATTTGATCATGCTTGGCCACTTGGACGTGTCTCCACTGTGTTTTGGCCATTTGTGCTGAGTGGGGTGGCCCTTGGTGCTGAGTGGGGTGGCCATTATTGGGCCAAAGCTGAGTGCTTGACCAAGTTGGAAGTGGAGCCTACGCAGCAGTGATGCTACGCGTGGCTAGGACGCGTAGCGTCAGCATCAAAAATAGCTGTTGATGCTACGCGTGGGGTGAGGCTACGCGTCAAATCCTCCAGTGTATTTTTCTCTTGATTTCTTAACTTTTTCACTGCAAAACTAGAGAAAATTGATCAAGGGCAGATTATTTCCAACAAATCTTCAAGTGTCCACCCAATTGCTTCTTGATTCCTCTTTAATACTTCCACCAGTTTTTCTTCCTCTGTTTCACTCAACAGATTACTAATGATAACTGGTTTTAAATTACCTTCTTTCAAAAAGATATATTTCAGATTGGAAGGTAACACTTTTAATTCAGGTTTCTGGATTTCTTCAGCAGGTGATTCTTGAATTTCTTTAATCTTTCTTGATTCAAAGGAAATTTCTTTCCCTTGATTAAATTCTTCAAGATATCTTTCAATCTATTTTTCCTCTTCTTCATTCAAAAATTCAACAGAGTTAGTTAATAACTTATTTAATGGGTCAGAAATAACCATACCTTTTGATAAGGAAAGATAAGTTTCATCAAGGATGTCCACTTTGAAACAATCTTGCTTTGAATTAGGATGTTTCATTGCCTTGAAGACATCAAAATTTACTTCCTCATCATGCACTCTTACTGCTAGCTTCCCATTGTCCACATCGATCAGTACTCGAGCAGTTTTCATGAATGGTCTTCCAAGAATTAGAGGAACATCAGCATCTTCTTCCATGTCTAAGATCACAAAATCCACAGGGAAGTAGAATTTGTCAACCTTTACAAGCACATCTTCTACAATCCCATAAGGTCTCTTGATGGATTTATCAGCTAATTGCAGAGTCATCCTTGTCTGCTGTGGATCAAGATCACCAATACGCTTCATCATACTTAGGGGCATTAGATTGATGCTAGCCCCTAAATCTAATAAAGCCTTACCGATATTTACTCCACCAATAGAGACAGGGATAGTGAATTTACCAGGATCTTTGGATTTTTCTGGCATCTTGTATTGTAAAATAGCGCTGCAACTTGCTTCAAGTTCTACGATCTCTTCGTCATACTTCCTTTTCTTTGTAAGCAGTTCTTTCATAAACTTAGTATATGTAGGCATCTGTTCTAATGCCTCAGAAAAAGGGATGTTTATGTGTAACTGCTTAAAGATTTCAAGGAATCTCTTGTATTCCTTCTCTTTATCTTTTCTTGATGGTGGATGAGGATAAGGTAAATCCTGGACAGGAGGTGTCTGTCCAAGATACTGATTTTTTTGATTTTTTTCATCTTTTTCTTTCTTTTCTTCACTTTCTTTTTCTTCTTCTTTTCCTTTTTCTTTTTCTTTCTCTTTTTCTTTTTCATTCTCTTCTTCTTTTTCTTTTTCATGATTTATACCTACAGTTTTACCACTTCTTGTAAAAATAGCCTTGCATTGTTCTTTCGCTTTGAATTCTTTGATGTCGGCTACTTCTTTTACTAGCTGACTTAACTGTTGATCTGATGCTTTACATGCAACATTAATTGTCTCCATGTATTGCATCAATTGTTGAATACTTTCTTCAGCCTTTGTCAATCTAGCATTGTAATCTCCTTGATTGTTGAAGGGTCTAGCATTTTGTTTCCAACCATAGTTTTGGTTTTGCCTTCCCTGCAGGTAACTGTTAGAAAAAGAATTTACAAGAGGATTTAGAGAATTACCTGTAGGTAACCTCTGATGAATCAAGGAATTAGCTTGTTCTTGTTCATTTTTGTCAAGAACACAGTAACCACATGGTTGTTCGCCCATACAATACTCACATTGTTTTAATTGAGCAGGGAGTTGTTGTGGTACATGGGTAACTTGAAGTTTTCCAAGTTGTTTACTCATTGCCTCAATTTGTTGCATCAATAATTTTTTTTGAATTAACACTGCATCATTTACTCCTTATTCAAGTATACCTTGTCTATTACCTCTTTCTGGTTTAGCTTGGCGGTCACTGATAGCCATTGATTCCAATATTTCTATGGCTTCCTCCACAGTCTTGTTCATTAAAGAACCACCTGCACAAGCATCTAACATCATCTTGAACTAAGGCAATAGACCATGGTAAACGATTCTTACCTTTTCGGCATCATTCAGGTTATGGTTTGGACACTTTCTCAAAAGTGCCTTGAATCGTTCCCATGTCTCTCCTAGTGATTCATCATTATTTTGAGAAAAAGAATGTATGGCTGTCATTGCTTCAAAATATTTTGAAGGAGAATAAAATCTTTCCAAAAATTTTCTTTCAACATCGGACCAGTTTGTAAAACTACCCGGTGGACAGGATTTAAACCATTCTTTTGCTTTACCAATCAATGAAAAAGGAAAAAGTCTCATGTAAACAGACTCTTCTTGATTGGGTTCAAAACCAATTGTGCTGCATAACTCATAAAAAACAGTTAAATGTTCATATGGTTCTTCATGATTTAAACCAGCAAATTGGTTGTTTTGAATAATGTTTAAAGTGACAGGTTTAATTTCCACTGGTAAAACTGGTCCTTGAAACATTCCCGAAACTCGGGGTGGACCATTAATAGCAGCAAACTGTCCCAATGTTCTCCTTTCAGCAGCCATATTTGAATTTTCAAAAATTTTCGAAGTAGAAGAAGAATTAGTTTGTGTTTTAGATTTCAAAGACTTGATTTTCTTTACAAACTTTTCTATCTCACGATCAAAATAAATTTTACCTGCGGTAGATCGAGTTTTCATACACAAACTAGACAAAGAAAGTTAGTGTAATAATGATAAGAAATAAATAATAATAATAAAAAATTAACTAAGGTAAAAAAAAATATTTACCACGGTAATTAAAATTTTATTGTTTTACTGAAACAATTCAATCCCCGGCGACGGCGCCAGAAAACTTGTTAACCCGGCGATAGCGTCTCAACAGTTCGTTTCCACCACCGGGTTTGTTAATTGGCAAGCGCACCAATCGTTTGTAGTTTTCAAAATTTAGATATCGTTCCACTGGGATTGAAAGTCCAATAATAACAGTAATTTTCTATTTACTATGGTAAATGTGAAGGAAGTTATAAACAAAAGAATAATTTATATACAATTTATACAATATTCACAGGATAGCATGATTGAATGGTTCATAAGATAAGAAAATTAAAATCTATCTAAAAAGACGAGTTGTAATCTAGAATAGGTAAGATACTTGAGATAAACACAGATAAACAAATTATGTTGGAAATTGGATCCCTAATCTAGAATAACAATGAGGAACTCAAGACATGCATATTTAATCATCAAGTTTCATATCATTGCAGCTTAAAATCATTATAACCGATCCCTCGTGATATAAATTCTAAGAATTCACCGTAAAGTCTGATCCCTCGTGAGCTTTCTCAGTAAAAACTTGCATTAAGACCTGGCCTTATGGCAACAATGGTTAACAACCCCTATAGAATTGAGATACCAAGGGTATTCCAACTTTTTACTTTCGTCAAAACAAGTTTCAATACGGCATGAACAATCATTCTCCCGTTTGACATTCATACTAATAAAACAAGTTTCAATACACATGAAAATCATTCTCCCGTTTAACGTTCATATTAATAAAAGGTTAAAATACTAACATGGACTTGAATCATAAACATACAGAGGTCGAATTCACAACATTATACTCAATAGATTAGTTCACCAATTCCAACATAAACAAATTAGTTACACATGGTGAAAGTAGAAACAACACTTACAGATTTTGACATTACGAAGATGATGGGAACTTCACGATACAATGATCACAATACACCGAAACACACTCAAGTATCTAGAAAACTATTCTAGAACTACAACTCACAAAAGAAGTACTCAAAGTCGAGCACAAGAGAGAAAAGAAATGCTATGGAATGGGATGAGATGAATGGTGTTGGAAGGCCCTATTTATAGGGCTGAGCAAGGGTGCTGACGCTACGCATCAGTGTGAGGCTACGCGTCAGGCCCATGACTCAGCTTCCATTAAACAGCTGATAATGGCCACTACAAATTATAAAAATTGATCATGCTTGGCCACTTGGACGTGTCTCCACTGTGTTTTGGCCATTTGTGCTGAGTGGGGTGGCCCTTGGTGCTGAGTGGGGTGGCCATTATTGGGCCAAAGCTGAGTGCTTGACCAAGTTGGAAGTGGAGCCTACGCAGCAGTGATGCTACGCGTGGCTAGGACGCGTAGCGTCAGCATCAAAAATAGCTGTTGATGCTACGCGTGGGGTGAGGCTACGCGTCAGATCCTCCAGTGTATTTTTCTCTTGATTTCTTAACTTTTTCACTGCAAAACTAGAGAAAATTGATCAAGGGCAGATTATTTCCAACAACATCTATTTATTGAATTTAAATCCTAATTTCCTAACAAATTAAACTAATTTTTATATTTTTTGTGCAATTTTTATTAAAAGATTTATTGTAAATTTGAGGACTAACAGTATTCTAATTTAAATAAAGTCATATCATGTTATTATTTGATATGTGAGTTTAAGTGTTTCAGGATAACATAAGGATTGTGTTACAAAAGATAGAGGGAGTACGTGTGTTAAAAAATCCTCAAAGTTTGGTCTCAACATAAACCCTTTTGACCCAAAATAAGAAAAGTCTTAAAGCCTGGAAATTTGTTTAAAAGAAAAAGATCCATGCATCTGAACACTTACCAGACCTGGCTCAACAAAGTCTGATCATCAGATCTTGTTTTTCATATAAAAACTCTCAGCCCTAGCAAAGGTATCTGAATAACTTATGCTCTAAAATTACCTTATCATCAACATCTTATGAATCATCATATCCAGAATCCTCTTTAAAGGAAAGTTCTTATACAAGTTTGGTTCAAGGAATCTCAACGGTCAAAAAGCATCTTCAAAAACGCTTCAAAGCAAAGATTCATGAAAAGAAGAATGACAAAGCAAGTCAAATTATGTTCTAACAACGTCAAGTCTTTCACCCGTGCCTTATAGACTCAGAGATTCTCTGAATAAAAGCTTCCTCCTTGGTGAAATTCACGCTACCTCTACCCTGCCTATGATCGCACACATCTCAAAGCTTTCTATCCTACAATTACGTGCTCAGAACGTCTCTTTCTAACAAAAGAAATCTTGTTGTCCATTGTGCAATATCCTTCCCATTGGGTATATCATCTCTCAATGAACTTATATAAGATATATTCTTTCCTTGAGCTTCTTGGAAAAATTCTCTATAAATAGAACCAGTCTCTTCAAAAGAAATGTATAGAAAGTGTGCAAGAAAAGACTCAAGCAAGAGCAAAAATATAGAGAACACAAAATGAAAAATCAAAAAAAAAGAGAGAGTTTGCTAAAGAAAATGAAGATGGGAAAAACACACTAAGAAAAATATGGATGAAGAAAAGAAAGTATAAACGAGCACCAGACGTTCATCTACAAAAGCCCAAGAAAAAGAATGAAATAGCAATCTGCTCAAGAAGAAGAATTCAGATCAAGAAGAATTATCATGCAGACAAAGAAAGTTTGCTATGTTTATTCCTTCTCTCCCAAAAGCCATAACAACCAGAGATATGCCACCAACTCATATCTCTTTGCTCTATGAAGAGCATTTTATCCATGGTCATGCTTTCAGACTCAGTATCTCTTGTCCTCTTGTTTCATATTACACAGGTACTAAGTCTAATAAATGAATAAGTCATTCTCTTTCTTCACAAACCAACTCATGTAGTTGATCACTTAGTTCAGCTAAGTTAGAAGGCTTATTCATTCAATTTGAAATAATTCTTCCAATCCTCTGGTAGTATAGGTTTGGTGTGTTACTAGACTCTGTTAGTGTGGGAAACACTGTTGGCCTGGAGAGACTTTTGAAAGAATATTCAGTGTTTGAGCTAGGAGTGCCTTGTAAAAGAATACTTGGGTCTGCCCTAGAAGTAGGTGCTACAAAGTAATACTCATAGGAATCCAGAGGGGTCTGGTGTGCTGAAGCATGGGTTGTGCTTAAGCCAGGAGTGGCTGGAATCAAGAATACTCAGAGCATGGGTTGTGCTCAAGCCAGGAATGGCTGAAGTCGAGAATACTTAGGGGCCAGGAGTGGCCAGTGTCAAGAATACTTAAAGCACGAGCTGTGTTTAAGCTAGGAGTGGCTGTAGTCAATAATACTCAACAACTGATGTAAAGCGTTTTTACATAGTGGAAATCTTTTAGATTTGAAGGTACTGGATATAGTCTCCAAGTTAGAGGTGAACCAGCATAAAATTGCTTGTGTATTGTCTCTTTCTCTCTTACTCTTTACTATCAAAAATCTGGTACATTATTATTGTTATACTCGATAGTAAAAGTCTGACAAAATTACGTTCGCTCAACCAAAGTATCTCGCTCTCCGTATAAACAAAAGTTTGGTCCGCTGTGTAAAATGTTGTTCCGTTTGAATATCACTTTTTGGTTTGAAAAAGTGAACAGACTTATTCACCCCCCCCCCCCCCCTTTAAGTCTGTTCTCCGAACCACCAAGGTAGAATTCAAGAGTCTTGCATGTGTGGTTACTAAGATCATGTACATTTTGTCTCTCCTCATAGAACCGTATCTTCTTGATGCCAAGCCACCTTTCATTCGATGTGATAATCAAAGGGTTATGTTGTTGTTTGCTAACCCTGTCCTACACTCCAAGACAAAACAAAGCACATCAAATTGGATTTGTGGTTTGTGAGGGAGAAAGTTGTAGAGGGTTAGATTTCAATCAAACGTATACCATCCAAATTTCAAGTAATAGATCTCTTTACAAAATCTTAGTTTTACTAAATTTAAAAGTTAAGGTTCAAACTTAGTGCATGCATTTCCCCTGCATTATGTTTGAAAGGGAATGTTAGCAAACCTACTTGAAGTAGTTAGCCAGTCAAGTTTTTTTTTTCTTTTGATTAGATAGTTTCAGTTTCAGCTATCTATATATACATGTTTGTATCTGTATAATCATCAAATATTAATACCAAGTCTATTTAGTAACTCTTATCTTTCTCCCTCTCTATGATATACCCTAATCCTTACATTACTAATGTTTGTCCTTCATTGGAACAGAATTAAAAAAAAAACGTTACAATTTTTTTTCCTGGGCAATTAATCCTTTAGAACATATCTGCGAATGCTCGCGATGTGATTCCTTAATGTTGTTGTGGGTTGGTTGATCTTTTTATGTGATTTTGTATTCTAGATGCAAGTTGCAACAACATTTTCCTTTAATACAAGGGTTGCTGGGTTGGTATCCCTTACTCCCATTAATTAAAGTTTTTCGCTTGCAGGTAAAAATAATAATTGATAAAAAAATAATAACAATATGCTTTTACATAAATATGCTTATATAATGTCACGTTTTATTAATGCAGACAATGAGACAGAGTTTCAACAAATCATTCATGGATTTAATTAAATTCGATTCTAACAAAAACATTTTAGCTGTTTAAAAGAACATTTATATATGTATGAGCGTGTCCTTGCCAGCTTTTATGTATCGATAATAAATATTTTAGTTTTTTCAAAAAAAAATCTGTTTGTTTTATAAAATTTTCATTTTCTAGAATAGATAGAAAAATTCTTGAAAAACTTTTTTATTTTTTAGTTTTCTTAAAAAATTTTTTTAAAGACTTTTCTGTTTTTTCTTAAAAAAATAGAAAATCTAGTTTTCAGTTTTTTATAAGTTTCTTTTAAATATTTTGTAAACAAACACATTTTTTATTTTTTCAACTTTTTCAAGAATAATTTTTTATTTTTTTGAAAACTTACGAACTAAACACGACCTTAGTATATTATTTTTACTAAAGAATATTATGTTATCATAGGGATATTATATATTAAAATACATGTTTTCTAACTAAATTTGTAACTTATCAATAGTGCATGTAGGAATTCCCTGATCGTCCTTTCTTTGAAAAACTGTAAAAACTTGTTATGTATGCATATCAACTTGAAAAATTAAATTTTTGAACCTTATATAAATATTCTAAGATGGGGTGAACACGTTTGATTAATTAAATTGAATAGTACGGGGAAATTCTGGTGACCATATGCGAATGTGCCTGTAAAATGTCAGAAAATAACACTGTCAATTGATTTCGGATTACAATAGTTTGGTAGAAAACCAGAAGAAGACAATAAAGATTCCAATTTAACTGCTAATGCACAAGTAATAAACCTAAAATTGGTCTTTATCCGTAGAATCGAAGGCAATTCACACTAATTCATATGTGCAATAATCAAATCCCCTTGACAATTTTTTTTTAGTAAAAATCATTGGATTTTTAAAAATGGATAAATATTGGATGTTTTAGTCTTTAAATTTTAAAAATTATCGTTTTAATCTTAATTTTTCAAATCAGTTACCACTTTAATTCTAATAATTACTTTCCGTTGATTAATTTAATCATAAACTTTGTTAATAACGAACAATTTAAAATGATAAAGTAATAATTTCTGAAATGTAATGATGTAATTGATTAATAACCGGAAATCTCAAATTCTAATGTGATACTTTTTGAAAGAGTATACTAAATAATTGTTTGACTCTAGTTGAAATTATAAAGATGTAGTTAATCAAAAATGAGTATTTAGTGTTGGAAAATTCTCAATTGATCTGGAATTCTAAATTAAACTTAAGCACTATTATGTTAGATTATTGAATAAAAGTAGTATTATAAAATTACTCGGATCTATTGATCTTACTGAAGGTTGCAGCAGAATGATTTGTTGGTTCTATGTTCTTCCTCAACCAAATTATCAGATTCCTCAATAGGACTTGATATTTTTCTTTGATTAAGTAGAGAAAGATTAGGCTTTTTTTATTTGACGTCTTAGGAACCATGTTTAATTATGTACTTGTTAGAATTTCCATTAATTAAATAACTAATATAAATAATATAAATAATATATTAGTCGATATTAATTATTAGAAATTAAAATTTCTAACATTTAGGCCTTTGATTATTTGTTAAGGTTTTTTTAATTAATGCCAACACATATAACTGCACAGTCCCAGTACATGATCGTATTTATAATATGT
The DNA here is from genome assembly GCA_037962975.1 of Clitoria ternatea. NCBI lineage: Eukaryota > Viridiplantae > Streptophyta > Magnoliopsida > Fabales > Fabaceae > Clitoria > Clitoria ternatea. The sequence continues at coordinate 97,770,648 of CM075674.1, read as the reverse complement.
ACGTACTTCAGTTCAACACTTTTAGTACACTGTTTAAACTAATTTTTATTGGTGCCACTTGAGTGCTCTCGGTCTAACTCTTGTGCATTATTATTATTATTAACAGGGAACACCCTTCACTCTAAGACAACCTAGAGAGAAGAAATAAAGCTTAGAGCTTTTGTACTTGAGAAGGAAAAAGTGATAGTGATACACTGATACCACCTTAATTACAATTTTCACAAATTGAAACTCCTGCACCGAGGAATTCATATTTGATACTTTGGGAACCCATCAAATTACACATCAATCAACTGTGTACAAAAGAAATTCAAAAAGAAATTATATAGAATAAGAATGTCTCTTTCTTTCTCACTCACTTCACTTGGCAATAAAACAGATAAAGAAGCAGTCAGATTCAGGGGCTTAATTTGGCTCCACTTAATGGGCTTTTGGTCACGCAATGTCATATCATAGTCTTTCTCAATTTTCCATTTTTGGAATAGTTTTTCCTTGCAGTTGAAATATTCTCAGTGATCAAACTGAGGAAAAAAAATTTCCCAAGTTATGAGACCGAATTTAAGCGTACACGCTTCCATGAATACCATGAGATGAAATGAGACTCTTCCCTCAATCCCCATAAGATCCTAATACCAAAGACTTGAGAATGACGTTATTTTTTGTTATTTTTTACTTATTTGGTTAAAAGTGACCGACCTAAAAAATGGATACTACATTTAAATGGAGTTTTGATTGTTTTGATCAATTAATATTAAATTTTAATTTTTTTTTATTTTTATTATTCTATTTCCCCGACTGCATATCAACATACACTTGGTGATGTTATTTTTGTTATTTTCTACTTGTTTGGTTGAAAGTGATCGACTTCAAAAAAAGATTATATAGTAAAATAAAATTAAGTTTTAATTGTATCAAACGATATGAAAAATCAATATTAAACTTTAAATTTTTTTCACGTATCACTACACTTTACTGCTTTAGCTACACAAGCTGACGAATGCAAAGGCAATTCACTCTGTGAGTACAGTGGTAAGTGGTTGGTGTTTATGCTTTTTGGGGTGGCCTGCTTTCCTGCCTCCCTGGCCCTGGCCCCTGCATGCATTTCTTTCTTGCATCGCCAGTGACACCACTCTGCTTCTTTATTTTACCTACAAATTTACCAATTCATGGGTATTCTGATTGATTTGGCGTTAATTATTTTACATATTAATACAAATCTCAAAACTAGTTGATCAGAAGACGTGTTTTTTCTTCTTTCAATCGATGTATTTACACTGTAACTAATGTAAATGTAAACCTACTGGGACCAATCTCCAATGATTATCAATGGAAAGTAGTTATAACGAATGATTGGTCTCGTAGCTATGAAATATTTATAGAGACCTAAAAAATCACTAAAAACAGTTTAGATAATTCAAATTAAGTTAAAAAAAATTCAGTCCAATGTTAATTTAAATGAGATTTGAAAGTGCTTGCGGTGTCATATGAGTTAATTATGAGTTTGAGGGTAGGTTACGGCCAGTAGGTAGCTTATGTATTATCCCTATGAAATATGAATGAGTATGGTTTTGATGTGTAGGTAGATCATAATGAAAACAATGCATGCACCGCAAAAATATTGGAGATATTATTATTATATAAACTGGACCACCACGTCGTTTTTTATTCCAGCCGATCTTTATATATATAACATGTCATAAATTTTAAATCAATTAGTTATCACTATAAATTGTTTTTAATTTATTTTTTAGAATTTTATTATAAATTTATATTATAAGCTTTTATTTAAAAATAATTTATCATATAAAGTCTTAATTAAGTTATTTATCCAAGCACTTCTAAAATGTATTTGAATATTTAACTTAAGTATTATGTAATAAGTTATTTTAAAATAAAAAGTTTTACTATAAATATAATTGTAAAATTTTTCACAATAAATATAGGATCTATTATTATTATTATTATTATTATTATTATTCAATTCTTATCTACTAAATACGTCATTTTTGTATATATTTTTCAGGTACCTAATTCTTAATATGATAAATTATATTAGGGATATTTTAATAAGAAACTAAATCAAATATTTAATAACATCAATGCAAATAACTATTTCTAACCATTGTTCTAGTAAGTAATTATTAACAATACTATACCAAGAATATGAATCAATACAAAAAAATGACAATACTAAAATACATATAGCATACATGTATAGTGAAATTAACTTGTAGAAACTAATTATGATAAATTTTCTTAAAAATTTGTTATGTTAATTTTAAAGTTCTTCATTATCACTTTCACAATTTTTAAAAATTCTAAAAACTCTCTTTCCAAACACAACCTTGGAGTGTATGCGGAAAATGCATGGAAAATCATTTTTAAAAAACTACGCCCTTTATTTTGTATCTCTTTTTAAAGATTTTTACACATAAATTAAAGAATATGGTTAATATTTCTTTTTCCTCATACTTTTTAATGTACTTTTTCTTTTTCTATACTTAATATACTATTTTCTTCTCAATTAACACAATCTTATTTTAAACAAAAGATAAAAAAATAAGGAGCATTTAATTTTATTTTAAAATATTTAAAAGATAGTTATTGATTCGGGGTGCTAACCAAACTCTATAACACATGGCCGGGGTAACACTGCAAAGGATGAGACCCCACTTTCAGAGAATAAAACACCTAGCAAATTCCCCTCAACCGGGATCCAATGTCAGAGCAACTACGGATCGAGGTAAGGGAACCTTGGTCATTTCTGATAGCCAGACATGAGTCAGAATCAATATGGGTAACATGTCCCTGCAACACTGTTGCTACAACAAGTTAGAAGAAGGGTCAAATCACTTCTCCAACTCAGGTAACTCTTATAAATACTACTCATTTGTTACTGTAAAAGCATCTGGACTAATCAGAGAGTTACCCTCCGTAATACTGTTATTTCCTGTAATACCTGTATTGACTTAGGTATTAGAGAATCTTTTGCAGGTGCACCTCCGGTGTATCCCATTGACTTCGGTACGGGCTTGACATCGAACTCACTCTATACATGAAGAACTTAGGTTCCCCAGTGGACCTAGGTATAAAATACTTTACTCCATTGAGACGGTGTAAAATTGAGAGCTTGTGAGGTAACTCCAGACACCAGTCAAGACAGTCAACTCTTGACCTTGGTTCTAGGACAGAACAATTATTTATAAACAAATTAAACATTCTAAAAAATATATAAAAAAAAGATGAAAGGGGTATAAGGTTGTGATTAAGATTAATTTAATTATGGATTTTAATAATTTAACACTTTTAAATTGATTTTATCAAACTTTAAAATGGATATACCCAAAACCTTTTATAACTATTAAAATGAAACCCGATCAATATAGAGTAGGGTTTATAAAATGACCAAGCGCACCCCATTAAAATAGGGTGAGGCGAACTCACTCACAAAAGGTGAGTGTATTAAAAAGTTTGGTCTATCCAGTCGTGGGTTGATAGGATGGTAAGTCAGTCCACCAATATTAAAAACTATAGAAAATACTTTAAGAGGAAAGAAAAAATGAGTCACCTATAGCATACATAGGGTTGGGTTATCATGGGGTGGGTTGGATCAAAGTAACTTTGTTCAAATCATCAAGTTTGACAAGTTTAACATATGAAATTTATTTTGTCATCCTTAAAACAAAAAGTAACTCGGGTATAACTTTTTACTTTTTTTTTAGCTAGTGTCTTGTCCAACTTAATTAGTTATTTATAAATTGGTTAAAGTTCCTCTTATACTTTATATAATACAAATTTTCTCTAATTAATAAAGTATCTGTAAAAGGCATTTTTAAAAAGATCAACAAAATATAAGTGAAATCCAGGTAGAAAGGAAGAGAGAAGGAGAGAAATATGAAATATGTAGCAAGAACATTATAGAAAAATTAATAGGTATAATTACCCAAAAAAGGGTATATATGCTTCGGAGAAAATCATAATTGATTTACTTAACATGAACTTTTAAAAATCTAGTATGTTTTTAAAGTCTACCAAAAGATTTTCCATAGTTTTTAAACAAATGTAGGAAATCTATCATTAAAATAAGCTAATATATAATATTATTCTAATTTTTATCTAAACCAACAAATATAAATATTTAAATATATCAATAAATATATAATCTCGAATTTTTATAAGAAAACTTCAATGCAAAAATACTTTACGATTGTCATACTTTTAATATTTATTTGAATTTTTTAGTTTATTAGATGATAACCTAAAATTTAACATATTAATTAAATATATTTTAAAAAAATATTAACATAGCTTATTTAACAAAGACACCTAACTCAATAGGTCCTACTGAGCAGCCTGATTTTGGCATGAAAATCTCCACATGCATGAGTTGGACTAAAGTGTTGATTAATAATGAAATATATATAAATGCAGAGCCTGCAGAGACTGTCACATTATCCACTGCAGTTTAATAATTTTGCTTAGGGGGACGAATAGTTACGTAAGAAATAATAAAGAATCAAAATTAAGCTGTTTTATCTTAATATTGATAAATAATAAATTCTAAAAATTAGAAACAAGTTAGACAATTGACGAAGACCAGGTTGGTACTTGCATAACATTTTCGTAAAGTTTCCTTTATTGCTGTTTAGAATTTTCCTATCAATTAATTAATCAACACGCACAGAGGAAGGAATAATTTAGTTGATTATGTTCGAACTATTTTATGAAAAATAGAGTAGAATGAGACTATGCTCAGGACATTTTCTCTAACGGGAAAGACCTAAGTTTTGGTTTTTCTAATCAACAAGATGTCACATGGTGTTTGTTTAGTACGTAGTTGAAGAGATAGAGTTATAAAAACAAAAAATTATAAAGTTTAATATTGATTATTTATGTCGTACAAAATAGTCAAAATTTTGTTTGACCGTATGATTTTTTTTAAAGTTGGTCAAAACGAGATTTAACCGACCACAAGTGAACTAAACGGGGTCTAAGTATCCTCTTAAGAAGCAAATGCATCCTCCTTATATATTTGTCTACCAAATACATCTTCTTATATATATATATATATATATATATATATATATATATATATATATATATATATATATATATATATATTCACAAGACAACTAATCTTTTCTTTAATAAATAGTATTAAGAATACTTTAAGAAACTACATTAAATAGCTATTTTTAATTGATATTTTTAAATGTGTGAAATTAATTATTTTTATTTATATTTAAGGTCAGATGGAATATATTTTTATATTCTATTTCTTCCTTAATTAATGTAAGTCATAGGCTATGTTTGACAAGATTATGAGTATCAATTTAAGTTAACTTGTAGTTTATTTTACTACTTTAAAAGTTTGTTAGATAAAATAGTCATATTTAATAAACAAGCTTATTTTAGTAACTTGAGTTTTGAGCTTAATTATTTTATATTTTATATTTTTATTCTTATTGATATATATTTTTAAAAAATCACTCATCTATACTTAACATATACATATATATCTTTTATATCATTCTACATTTAGCAGCTAGTTTTACTAAGTATATTTTAATTTAATCAACTAGTTTATCATGTCTCAGTTTCTAATTACTAACTTTAAACTTGTAGTTAATTTGTCAGCTTTAAGCTAACTTTTCAACTTTTTGCTAACTTATTTGTTTTTTTTCAAACAAACCCATAATATATAAGTTATGTTTTTTTAACTCATGCAACCTCATACATAATTAGAGATTATAAATAGGAGATTTTTATTGAAAGTTATATTAAACTTACATAAGAAGGAGGCTACATTGATATTAATTTTAATTGAAAACTTTCCTATTTTGATTTGTTATATACAAGTTTATGCATGCTATATAAATTTATGTAAATTTTAGTGTGTTCTTTCATGTCTATTTATTTAGTATATGACCTTAGTTTTAGTTTTACTCTTTAATATAAAATATTTGAAGGTGTCATAAATAATTATAATTAATTAAAAAATATTTGAAGGAGCCGTGCCGTTAGACTAAAGCATAAAAAGGTTAGAGATCATTCAGGGTGATTATTGCGAGTTTTTGGTTTTAAAAAATTGATAAAAAAACAAAATATGTTCAGCAAAAATGATGCTAGGTTGAGTTTTAATTCATTTTTAAAATAGTTTTTAGTCCTATTTAAAAATAATAAAAAATAGTTCCATGATTTTTGTTTTAACTTTTATAAACCTTCAATCCTATACCCAAAATGCAAAACCACCACCATCACAAAACCGTTGCCATCGCGACCATCACCACCACCTTCACCTCTACAATCATCATCATCGTCACCACTATAAGAATTATCACTGTCACTATTATTGCCAACACCATAACCACCACCACTGCCATTATAACCCCAAATTTGAAATCATCATTGTCATCACCATCACCTCCATCGCGGTCATAGCCACCAAAACTTTTACCACTCGACCAACCATCTCATTTTTTAAAATATATTTTTTGTAAATATGTTCAAAATTATTAAATAATATATTTTTAATTTATGTAATAATAATGATAATAGATACTATCATAAATATATTTTTAAATCTAGAAATATATTTAATATATATTTTTAATAATATTCATTATTAAAAATATAAAATATATTTCTTATATATTATTTAATATGTTTAAGAGTATTTGTAAAATTTAATATTTTTAAATATATTTACGTGAAAACATTTTAAATTATATAAATATATTATAAAATGTATTAATTAAATAATAAGTATTATTAAAAATATATTTAATCATTATATTATTAACTGTATATATATTATAACCAATATTTTATATATATATATATATATATATATATATATATATATATATATATCAAATGAGATGATTGGTTTAATGGTAAAGGCCTTGGTGTTTTCATTTTGCAGTCATTAGTTTAACACATGTCAATGATTTATTTATTTTTAATTTCTAAATTAACCAATAAATCAAATTTTAATTTATACATTAATTAGTCACACAATATATGTTTATCTTGTATCATTTCTTTGTGTGAAATATCATAACATTAATATATGTTCTGATACGATATATTTATATAACTAATTATGACATCTCCTAACCAATAAATTAGTTTTTGGGACGTGTTATTTATAATATAGTAAGACGAGTTAGATCGTCTTTTAGAATAATATGTAGACCTAATTATCTTCGTATTTACAGTGATTAATAATTTATTTTTGTAAAAATGGGCTATAAATACTAAATATACTAAAAGACAATGTTAAGATTGTTAACACCGTACCTTTTCTTTTTTGTAGTGAAGCACAGCAATAAATAACCAGGCATTAATTTGTATATATAGGCTAAAAACTTGAATTAAAATGGCGTGATCTGGATGGCTAAAAGAAGAATGCCAGATAGCAGACTCACATGCAGTAGTAAATTGAATGTGGTAAAAGGACCACCAATGTCTGGGAAACAGTAAAGCTGATCCAGATGAAAATAGCATATATGTTGTCACAGTCCTCGTTCCTTTATATATAATCCATACCATTAAGATCAGTTGTAAACAGCTTAACGAAAAAGACTATTCTTTAAAATGCAAAGGAATTAACTATCAAAGCATTGTTTTAGAGAAACTTGTGGGAGATTTCAACGTGACATGTGAGTAATGGTCTGAAACCAAATCAATGCAGCGATAGTGACAAGCATGAATTGAAGAACATCTCACATAAACATGTGCAATTTGGTGCATATTGGTTATATATGTTGAAGGAAAAATTTTATTTTATTATATAAAGAATCGCGAATTGGGATGGTGATGGGTCAAGGAGGCCCCGGATTGGCAAGAGTTTGCATTGGTGATAGGAATGTTGCAAGCCTTGATCAATGCAAGAATTAAGCTATATATTTGGGATTTGATTATATTGTATTGAAACTTGAAAGTGATAGTTGTTGTAAATGTTTCTACCTCGTCTGAGTTGCCACAATCAGGACCACCTCTATTATTATTGTTAAAGGTTTGAACTTTGAACCATGTTTGTCAATGCTCAAACTATTCAAATTGGAGTATTATATAGCCATTTCCAGCATGTTTATCAAATTGAAAGCACGTATATAAATAAATTGCATATGATATAAGTTATTATAGAATATTACAAATGAGAATTTTTGTTAAACATTAGTTGACAATATTGTTGAGTATTAGGTAAGTCATTGAGATCGGAGGATCTTATGATCTTTGATACTATATTGAGGCAAAACGTTGAGAGAAAAAAAAAAAAAGAAAAGATACATATTAAAACATATTAGAGTGAATTACATTAACTAAAAATATTATCTTAGTTTGTTGACTTAGCCATAGACTTAACATTAGACTTATCAAATAAGAAGAAAATAACAAATTAATATAGAGGTTTTAAGTGACTTGCCTAAGAATAAATAAAGGACAGTGGGAAGGTGACATGAAGGTAAGTGGTTGTTGATGTGTATTGTATTGTGTTGGGTCACAAGCAAGTGGTGAGAGGTGGAGGGAAAGGAAGAGTGCTTTATGGTGCAGGGACCACATAGGCATGGCCATGATATTCTTGATATGGTACGATCCAGCAATGAGTAAAGTGAAGATTTGGGGTTCATCCTTCAACCTTCTTTTGTGTATTTCTTGTGTCTCTCAAATCTCCCCTACGCGACAAATTTTTGGTACACACCCCCATAGGACGTTATTAGTCATTACTCACGCTACCCATCGGAACTCTCTTCTTTTAGAAATTGTTATACTATATGTCAAATTTTCTTTCTTTTTAATGTTTTTACACCTTTATTTGATTAAAAAAATATAAATTACACCTACCATCTTAATAAAATCTTACACATATTAAATGATTATTGGTTGAATAATCTCTTTGATATAAATAAAAATTCAGAACTATTATTATTTGTTTTATAAAAGAGACAAGGTTAATTTTTATTTTATTAATTTTTTTCGCAGATGGAATGGAAGTCACAACCTTTTCCTTTCTTTCGAACTCCTTTGCAACTAAACTTTTTTATGATCGGTTCAACATTCAAAAGTTTAAATTACATATGTTATATTATATATCATTTTCTTTTATATATGTGTGTATATATATCACACGCGCGCATCATAAAATCAACCTTTTGTTATGTCATTTTAATGTTCAATAAATTATACAGGTTTAATTTTACAGCCAATCTTTTAATTCAATTAGTATCAATATACCTCATTACCTGTTTGATATTAACGTTGAAGATTTCATTCCGTATATGCCAGGTTGTCGTTTTTTCCCTTTTCCTTCTTTCATCCTTATAAATTTCTTGACTTTATTTTAAAATTATATCTTATTATATCAATAAATGATTGACTCAAATAATACATATTTAATTTCTATTAATTAAAGTTTCAGAATTGATCATTGTTAATGAAAGAAAAAAACTTTGTTAAATAAGCTAATCTTACCATAACGTAGATGTTATCAATTCAATTCAAACATATAGAGAATACTTGGTAAAAAAGAAGTTATATGAAATGTAGAAGCTTATAGTCGCTTCTATTATTAGGCATATTGTCTCCATTTGTGATTTTTAAAAAATTATCATATTTTTTAAGTTAAGGATATTTTTTAGTTGAAAACGGATTAAAGATTAATCTTTTAGAGATGTAATGATCATTGAAGTAAATATTGCCTCCTATGACAAATTTTATTTTCTATATTTGTTTAAAATTTATATATATTATTGAGGAGAGGATTTTTACTCCATTCTTACACCGTTAATGATGATTTATTTTCTAAAACTAACTATTACATATTTGATACCTCAATTGTATCAAAATTAACTGAATATATACTTCAAAAATACATGCAAATAACTATGTATTTCTAATTATTCATTGTTTATATTTGATGCAAATAATCAATGTCATTTTGTTACAACAATCCATGAATTACACGAGAGGTGACTTGAAATGAAACACAATGCAATGGTATATGAAACTCGGCTGGCATGATGGTAATAAATGTTATTATATTTATATCTGATATGAACTTTTAATATAATTATTTATTGTGATATTGTATTACATACTATTATGATTATAAAGTCATTAATTTTCCAAATATTACAAATATGTAAAGTATACAAATTTTGAATATAATAAATTTCAAAAATTTTATTTTAATATATATATATAATAATACAAATAAATTAACTTGGACAGTATTATAATAAATGATTTTATAATCATTGTTATTTAAAAACTAAAACACCAAATACGTGTGGCATAAGTCTATCATCTAGTTAAGAGCAAACAACCAATTTGATAGTTTAGCATGACAAACTTTAAATAAGTATTAGGAGGTTGATCACAAATTCATATGAAAGAATTAACATTGCTTTATTATCTTAATATTATTGTTGTTTATACTACTTAATTGTTTCTTCTACCACTGTTAAAGTCAAATGAATATTATATAACTATTATTTTTACAAATATGAAAATTGATTTCAACTTTTATGGTGCTATATTATTATTTTCAGATTTTAAATAATATAAAAATTATTTTTATTTGATAATGAAAAATAAAATAATTATTTATTTTATGAAACCCTTATATTCATATTGCGGGGGGCTAAAAAATGTTAGGAAGAACCCTACATATTTTTATGTTATTTAATTTTAATAAAATGTAACTCATATAATCAATGTTTACAATTCAAGTGGTTGAAGAATGAATGAAGTTATTAACGATAAAAAATAAGTGTAAGTTAAATATGTATGTTGAACCTTCTGATATTAAATTATTTATTATATAATTATAAGAACTATTGTTATCAAAATCGAATTAGTTTGACCAGTCTGACCGGTTAAACCGTAGATCAGTTCAGACCAATTCTTTAATACTACCAGTTTAACCACTATTAAGTTTGATCGCGATTTGTTTAAACCAATATTTTCACCGGTTGAATTAACTGTAAAGATTAATTGGACCAAACAAAGAATGAAAAATGTGGAGAGAGGGCAAAAATGGAATTAGAAAGCGGCAGCTATGGTTCCAAAATATTCCGAAAATCGGCATGCTTCCGGGGAAGAGACAGGTCATCCTGAGAGTGACACTATTTGGGTTTGATGCCCCAATCAGTCTCATATCATGGGTCACTCGCCCATGTCCCTTCAAATCCACTTGCCCTACACAATGACCAAAACAACCTTACACCAAAACCCATACACTGCCCAAATCCCAACCTTAATCACTATCCAGGGCTGTTATGTCAGTTCACTAATTAGCAAGCACTTTCTACGTACTTTTTATATCATATCAACCGTGATTATAATAATTTCTGTCATAATTAAAGCTAGTAACTTCCCACCGGACTGGACTACGGGAATACTGCTACCCACTTGTTCTTGAAAAAATGTTGTGGAAAATAAAATAAAGCACATTATGTGATTAAAAAAAACTAAAGAACAAAATATGATGTTTGAGAGATATTTGCATGATTTTTTCGTCTAAAATTATGTTTAGAAAACACTTAAAACAAAATTCATTTCTATGTTTGGATAAGATTATAAAAAATAGATTAGTTAGGTTGCATTAAAAAATATTTTTTAAGATTAACTTTGTTAAAATAAAAATAAGAATTGTGAACTATGAAAAAAACAAAAGGTAGAATAAAAAACATGAGTGCATAGCAAAAATACTTTTAATAATCAAAATCTTAAAAAAATAGATTTTGAATATAATCCACTTTCTTTTATAAAAAAAATATTTTTAATGAAAGGGAATAACCAAAACAAAACAAAATAGGAAGAAAGAGAACTAGTCTATCCCGGTAGAAAACATGAGAAGAACAAACTCAAGAATACAATCTCAAACCCTCTTATAAGTATCTAAGGTTTTCCCAAAATTTACAAAGCAATCAATAATAGGATTCGTTTCTCTTAAAATTGGTAGATAAATACTTTTCATCGACGATTCAACATCCTTTGATTGAAGCCAACTCATCTTCTAAACCAACTTGTAGCTGAGAACAATGTCATTGATAAGTATAACTGTTTGGAAACAGTCATTTTCACACGGAACCTCCTTTACACCTTTCTCCCAAGCAATTTGAAGCCTCATTTCAATTACCTTGAGTTCAGCCTATAGGGAGGAACAATTATGGCCCCCTTAGCAAAACCCTAAGACCAAGCACCAAATTCATCACAATAGACTCCTCCCAATCCATGTGTGCCCAAGGTACCATCAAAACAACCATCAACATTTAGTTTCAACATACTAGATTGAGGTGGAACCAACATAGTTAGCATAAATCGTTCATAATCATGCTCTATAACAGGTCTTCTCGCCAATAAGTAATCTTAGGTCATCTTCTGAACCTCTCTTCGGACTTGATCGATGGTCCAAACTGAGCCATCCAAGCACATGTTGTTACGCCAACGCCAACTTCACCACAGCCTAGCGAGGAAAAGGGAAGCATTCAAACCCGAAGCCATGTTGTTCACCCAAGATTGTATATCAACATCATAAAACCCTACCCAAGCAAAAGCCCCAATTCTCATCCATATTTTCTGGGAGTGGACACAGTCCCTGAGACTATAAAGGCCTATTTCCTCCAAACTAGAGCACTTGCTACAACCATCTCTTTCTGTCATACCCCTAATTAGCCCCTAGTTTATTCATTGGAAAGACCCATGAGATATGAGTCAAACCAAGTACCTTGCCTTCTCCACACATGGAAGCCTCTAAATCCATTTCCAAGTGCCCTGGTCCCAAATTGTCCCCCTGGTCCTCAACAGAAAATTGTAGGCGTCACCCACTACATACTCACCTTGATTGCACGATTTCCAACTCCAACCAGTTGCTTTTATGTTTCTTTGAGTAAAGACTCTAGTAGTGACATCTTGGATAGATTGAGGAGTCTAGGTTGCCAAGCCTTCCAAATTCCTGCCTTGTTCACAATGATGATATTAATTCAAAGGTCTAGGTTATTCAAACAAATAAAATGGGCCAAAGCTTCGATTAGACCTAGCTTAGTCTAATCAACATCCCAAATATTTATACTCCCATCTCCCAAATTGAAAATCTAATTACTCTTTATGTAGGAAAAATCCTTAAGAATTCTCCATCATAAATTACAATGGTTATAATTGTGGAGAAACCTGATGAAGGTATTTGTGTTTTAGCATTTCTACCCAACACTTAGGTGCATTATGGATGATTTGTTCACCTAGTTTACCCAAAAGCACACTGTTATTGTCTCTAGCACTTTTTAAGCTCAAGCCCCATACTTCTTTGGTTTCGTAATGGTATCCCAATTTAGGAGATGAATCCCTTTTTCACCACTAGAATTAGCCTAAAAGAGTCAACCTTTTCCATATAAAGAACGAATAGATAAGGAGACAGTGGATTACCCTGTCTAAGGCCACCTCCAAGATCAAAACCTTCCAACCTTTCCCCATTTCAAAGAATTGAAAGATGGAAAGATCTCATGCACCATATAATCATAACCACAAGTCTTCCAGGGAAACCAAAGAAGACTACAGTTTCTTCCAAAAAATTCTAATTGACCTCATCTTAAGTTTTTTCTAGATTAATTTTGAAAGCTATAACTTATTCTTGTTTTTCAACGTATGCATGTAGTGGATAGCCTTCTAGACTAAACAAGAATTATCAGCAGTGCCTCTTCTAGGGATGAAACTACTCTGATGTGGTCTAACAATGTCATCCAGATAAGGTCATTGTCTACTCATAGTAACCTTGGTAAGAAATTTATAGGCAAAATTGCATAAACTAATAGGTCCAAAATTCCTTAAGTTATGGGATTATCAACTTTGGAGTTAGAACCAAGAGTGTATCCAAAAGAGCTTACTCTAAATGGCTCTAAGTGAAAACATCTCTTACTAGTCTCCAAAGATCATCACCTATAATGTGCCAATATATTTGTAGAAATAAGGTTGAAAACTATTAGGACCTTGTGCTTTGAAAGAACTCGTGGTCATGACAACCTATCTAACTTCTTTCACCACCAGTGTACTTAAGGCTACACAAGCCTATTAAGAGATTGATGGTTTAGGATTGTGCAACACATCTACACGAGCCTATTGACTTTTCTCTAAACTTTTGAAACTAAAAAAGTTCTTCTCGTCAAAGAATCTCATTATATTCTGTCTAAAGAGATCTCTCTAACTGCTCCAAGGACCAACTAGACTTGTCAAGGTTGCGTTGTATCCCTTCCATATATCTCTTTCTAGCAAAGATATTTCCAAAAACCTTTTTGTTAAAAAAGAATCCTTCTTCACCTTCACAAGATTACTAGAAACTCTCATCATTGACTTCCAAGACCTTTTAACCATCTCTTCATATGCAACGTGATCGGACCAAACATCTTGAAATCTAAAGGGCCGATTTGACTTCTTGCACATAGGTCCAACACACCTCAAGACAATGGGATAATGATCAGAATAAGTTCTTTTTATAATTTCCACATGAGTTTCCAAAGAATCATGTCTCTAAGTAAGGTCCGCCATAACTCTATCCATCCTTTTAGATAATTGGATAACACAATTAACTTTTATCACCCAAGTAAATTTGAAACTAATCCACCCTAAGTCCATCAACCCACAAACTTCTATCATTTTATCAAGCTTAGAAGCATGATTCCATGAAAAATAACTTCCCTAAACTTTAAATGGCAATAGGACCTCACTAAAGTTCCCATTCATCATTCATAAGTACTATATATGTTTTATTCCTAAGGTTAGGCTAGTATAAATGCCATTAAATACCCATATTTTGTTCCATTTTCAATGATTACTGAAATAACTTAAGGATGAGACTTAAAAAATGGACACATTAAGATTTGTTGCGGTAGATTTAAGCACCCAAATACCCCATGAATGCCCCACTACCGTGAAAGTCTCCACCGCAATGTAGCCTTGGCTCTTCCTATAGCTAGATAGAGAACTAAACCTATAATGAGTCTCCACAAGGATTAAAATGTCCAGACAAATGTTTTGAACAATAAGGCGTAAATGTCTACATCCCCTCAAACTCTTGGCCTTTGTTACATTCCAAAACATAATGTTGCAATCCATCATTATAACTATGTAAGGGGAGAGGGAAGAGATGATGTTCATTTTATACCATTTGAAACCCTTCACTCTCCTATGTGCCTAGTTCCCGGTTCAACTCTTTAAGCCCAAGGCCCTAGTTTGCATTCCCTACCTTTTCAAGAAGAATTACTTCTTTAGCTTGATCTCTAATGAAGCAGAAATGAATATTAGAAACTTGTTCAACAGGAATAGATGCCATCATTACAAAATTGATATAGACAATTAGCCATTGTCTTTCGCCACAACCCACATATTAGTTACCACTTAGTCAAATGGTGGGATCATGTCCTTTCTATTCCTCTTCTTCTATGGTTGTTGCAAGAGCGTTAGCTTAACAGCTAAAGTGGGGCCCTCAGAATTTAATCTAATATTACCATTCCCTTTATGTTCCTTAGCCATCTGATTTTTACCTTTAAAGTATGGGCCTTTTTCTTTGGAAGGAACATGATTTGGTAGATTAGATTTCTTTCTTAATTTTATGATTTTTATGTTGCATGATCAATCATTCCCCATGATCTACATGTTTAGGATCATTTGAGATATTATTCCCTCTAATAGTGCTATCACCTGTTGAATTCAATTCCCCTAGAATAGGGTTAGGGTTGCCTTGATGATTAGCGTCAATGTCAACTTTAGGTCTTGGTTCAACATAGCCCACTGGCTCCACTGCCACAACTGGTTTAGAGCAACCATCCTTTTTCTCTTCCTCATTTATGTTTGGACATAATTTTCTCAAATGGCCATAGAAACCACACTTAGCACACATAAGGTGTAAACCTTCATACTCAACAGGATACCAATCATCATTTAACCCTACCTTACCTATTTTAGACATGGTAAGATCAGTCTCCATATAAACATAAGCATATTTTCCACTAGTGATGTTGGCACTATTTTCATCAATACGAATATGGGTACCAACCAAAGAGGCCATAGTCAGTAAAATGCTTGCATCAAAGAACACCAAGTTTAACCTTGGGAACCATAACCATACAAACATGTGGTCAATTTTAGCTTTTGATGATAAAAATATGGAGACCACGTTTGGAAAGCTAGGTAGTGATCAAACACCATCCATGGACCACCTCCCATGGACTGCCTTGTATAACTTTTAAATCATCTTCAACAATGAAGAACTTGACAACAAAAAATCCACTTCCTATATCCATCATCTCAAACCCTTGTTGAAGTTTTCAAATCCTATTTAGTCTTTTCTTCATAACAATAAAGCCAAGATTTTTCCTAGAAGCTTCACCATCAAAGTATTCTTCCACGGTGCAAACAATTCCTACTTATACTCCTCATCTAAATAAAGTATAAGCTTGAGACTACTCTCTCCTATCAACATCTTCATAGCCTTCTTAGCCATGATCAAGACACCACATTCTCTCGATTTAGGTGAAACTTTATTCTCAAGAACCTTGTCCCGAAATGATAACCTAAATCATTTTTGGCTATCAAATCCCCCTTATCGGGGGTTCAATCGAAACCTTGACATAGTGATCCATTATTTGGATGGGTATTTATGCTAAAGACATTTTATTAAATAAAAATATATATATCTAATTGATTATAATTTACTATTTCAAAAAGAGTTTATTTAGCATATAGAACCTTGCATAGGATAAAAAGCCAAAAGAAGAAAGTTTTTATTTAAAAACATTATTAATGTCTGTCCACCCTGATTTCAAAGTAATTTCTACACAATTCAAATAAAACTTATACTTTTGATCTCTTATCACATGTAAAATTACACATGTTAGAAAACTTTTTCAAACATTACCCAAACATCATTGTAAATACAAATTAATATTTTTCACATAATCCAAGAAAATAATCTATAAAAATAAACTTACCCCAAAACACACAAATTAAATATAGGAGCATTTTGGCTTCTAAGATTACTATGTCTTATTTATTATACTAAAAAACTTATAACAGTTTACTACTTCTTCCATTTTTTCCTTAGTAAAACTACTTACTTGATTTCTTAACTTATTTATTGATTTTGTATGGCTCTCTTAACTATTAAAAGTTTCATGTAGATCTATTAATTTTTAGATATCCAATAACAAAAATCCTATGCTACATTTAACTCTCTAGAAATAGAAGATAATTTTTGTTCCTATTTAATTTTCCACTTAGAGTTTCAAGGCGCCAATAATTATTTGTTTCCAATAATACCTACATGAGAGAGAAAATGTGTTAAATAAAAAGAGATAATGTAGTATGTTAAATGAAAGAAAGACAAGAAAATTTAGTATTCAATTAAGATAAATCAATTGAATTTCTTAGCCCGGGTATTGTTTTTCTCTTTTTAGAGAGTTAAATAAGAACAAAGGTTGTATTAGTTTAGGCTTAAAATCGTTCCAACATCATCGACTAATTTGATCTGTTAGGTATTAGGTATCCTAGATTAATGATGGATCCAAAAAGGCTGGTAGTTAGCAAGAAATGTCATTTTGCCAAGTTAACTATTAAATACCTGGGTCATGTAGTTTTCAAAGTAGGTGTTTCTATGGATCCAGTAAAGATTAAGAGCATTTTAGGTTGAATAATTCCAAAGAATGTAAAAGGTGTGTGAGAATTCCTAATGTTAATAGGTTATAGAAAATTTGTCAAAGATATAGGTAGTTGGCAAAACCATTGATTGACTAGATAAAAAAAGGATTCAAATAGAGTGTTATGGCTCAAGCAACTTTTGAGATTTTAAAAAAGAAGATGGAGACTGCCCTGGTTTTGACTTTACCCAATTTCAATCACAAATTTATCATCTAAAGTGATGCATCTAGTTAAGGGATTGAGGCGATCCTAATTCAGAATAGGAAGCCTATCGCTTATGTTAGAAAGGCTTTGGGAGAAAGGAATTTGATCAAATCTGCTTATGAAAATGAGTTGATGGTAGTAGTATTAGTAATACAACATTTGAGGCCTTACTTATTGGGTAAAGAATTTACTATTTACACATATCAAAAAAGTTTAAGGTAGCTATTATTATATAGGAGATCCATAATGGACCAACATAATTAGGTTACCAATATATTAGGGTACAAGTTAAAATTTTTTATAAGCCTAGTTCTAAGAACAAGGAAGAAGATGTCTTATCAAGGATATATGATGAAAAAGGATGCTTAGTATGGTGCATTATCTAGTTTGGTCTAATGGTCAGTCATTGATGGAAACAATACAATAAGATGAAAAGCTCCAAAAAAATATTTGTGACTTGCAACAAGAAGTGACCTCTAAACTAAGTTTTACATATAATAATGGCATTTTGTATTATCATGGTGAGTTGTTATTTTGAGCGATTATGTCTAGATTCCTTAAATATTATAGAAATTTAACATTACTCTTAAGGAAAGCATTCAAGGTTCTATATAATATATAAATGAGTGGTTTCCAATTTGTACTAGTTGGGAATGAAAGGAAGTATACAAGAGTTTGTGTGGTCTTGTGATACATGTCAGGGGCAGAAGTGTAATCTAGTTCACCTAGAGGGATGTTGCAACCACTAAACGTACCAGAGAATGTGTGGGAGGATATTTTTCATTATAGGATTGCCAAGGTCCAAAGGTATCAAGCTATTTTTCTATTGGTAGACAATTGTATAAATACAGTCATTTTATCATACTGAAACACCCTTACACTACAAGGACTCTAGTAAAGGTATTCATTAAATAAGTAGTCAATTTACATGGAGTGCCAACATCGGTTCTCAGTGATAGAGATATTATTTTTTGAGTAAATTTTAGAGGGAGCTATTCAAAATGCAAGGGGCAAAATAGAGGATGAGTACTACGTATTATTCCTAAGTAGGTGCTCAAATAAAGGCTATTAGCAGGTGCTTGGAGACTTATTTGAGATGTTTCATTGTTGATCAGTCCAAGAATTGAATTTATTTGTTGCGTCGAGTTTAATATAGTGGAAGTATGCACTAAGAGTTTAAGTGTTTAGGACGTATCACCACATTTGAATAAGTAATTTTGTTAAATAGTTTAACAACCTTTGTTAGTCTTTAGAATATAAGGTCAATATGATAACTATTTGTAAATTGTCTCTAGTTAAGTATTAATATAAGGGATATATAAACACGTCAAAACTAGTGTGTGAGTATACTAATGATTTGATCTCATAAATCATGGATATAAACGATATCAAGTCTTCACACGGGTACACATTAAGAGTAATGATGTACTGGATAGACCCACTATGAGAATGTTGCATGGATCATTATATGAGTGTCATAAATAGATCTTAATGTGATAATGTTATACGTAGTCCTCGACCTGAAGTCACTACGATTCCTATATGAGAATAGTTTGTTGTCTTAATATAATAAAACATCATCTATAATAAGAAGATTATAAAGGTTGTAGTTGGACACTAAACAAATCAGCGGAGGAATGTGAGTGATGTAGTTGAGATTTATCTCTCTTATGTAACAAGAGTAATATCTATGGGCCACTTGATGGAGTGAGACTAAGAAAATATTTGACCATGCTAAGGAGAATAAATATTATATATTTATTCAAGTAAAGTTTACTTCAGTACCAAGTAAAGAAAATTGGGTCATATAAAGATGATGACAATCATGCCTTGGGCCTAATTAGATATTGTGACAAAAGGATCAAGCATATAAAGTTTATTATATCAATTTGATACTTATATTTAGATAATGATGTATTGTTAGATGTCGCTCATTATATTATATTAGATATATAACAGTCATATTTAATGTAAACCAAATTTATTTCTTATAAGGTCACAGGGATAAAGTAAACCTGTCGGGGGATAGTTGTTATTTTAGTTGGACTAAAACTAAAACTGTTAGGCCTAACTTATTTAAAATAAGTAAAGAGCCCATTTTCTAAAAAAGGGTCATTATGTGAGACATGAACTTATAAATAGAGCATGAGATACTTATAGGCTTCACTCTGATACATTAAATTTTATAGAAGTTACGAAGGCCAAACTCTGACAAACTGGTATTCGTACGCACAATCTGGTGGGAGTGCCTGCGTAGACTTCTATAAAGATAAGTCTACTTTGACTCATCATCAATGATTCTGCTTTATAAGAGGTATTATTTTAAAAGCTCTTAACCTTATCTATCATGATATTTTTCTTTGAATCATATATTTTTGTACGGATCTTTGAGAATCCTTGAATTTCTGATGCCTGACCATTGAGGATTTTGTAAGTGGTATCAAAGCTCGACTAGAAAAATTATGTTTAAGGAAAATGGTTGTTTGTTTAAGAACTTGTTAAAACCATTCTGTCAATGCTTAGGAGGGGGTATGGGTCCTTTAGTCAGCATTAGTTCAAGTTGACATAGTCGGTGCACATCCTCCATCTACCGTTTACTTCTTTACCATGACAACATTGGAAACCCAGGAGGAATATCAAATTTCTCGAATGAAACTAGCTTTAGGAAGCTCATTGGTTTGTTCGCATGTTGCTTTTTGCTTTTCAGGACCCAAGCGTCTTTTCTTTTGGGCAATTGGCTTTGTTTGCCTCTAGGTACACCGCCAGTTTATGACAACAAAAATTTGGATCCGTGTTTAGCATATCGGTTGTAGTCTAGGTAAAAAGTTACTTTTATTCTTGAAGGAATGCCACTAACCTCTTCTCTATATCAACTTCAAGCTTATCATTGATATTTGTTACTTTTTTCAATGGAGTCTCCAACATTATAGCTTTTGACCCTCATTTCAGTGTGGGCTTTAAGGGATGTAAAAGATCAATTCCAAGTTTTTCTCTAGCATCTAAATTATCATAGTCATAGATCTAGTCAATGTTCCTTCATCGTTCAATTTTGTCTTTTTCACCATGTTTTCCTCTTTTACCATTTGGAGACTCAACTTATAATAAAAATGGGTCATCTTTTAATCACCTTGGATTACTAAAACCTGATTTTCCTTGTCAATAAACTTTACTAAAAAGTGGGGAATTGAAACAATAGCCTCTATGGCATTCAATTTTTGCCTACCCAGGATCCTATTAAATGGTGACTTTATATCAATCACCAAAATTCTTGTTTTGGTTGTTCTAGTGTCGGGATCACCTTCAAAGGTGATTCAATAAGCATACCAATTTTCATATTTTCATATTTGTAATGTGCATTTTGTGTAAGTTTTTGTTTGTATCAGAATTTGTTTTTTATTTACTATTCATTATTTAATCTAAATCAATATTTATTAACTTTTTAATTAAGCACCAAACATTAGCCATTATTTACCAAAAAATATATTATACAATCTACATTATTTGTCATGTGTCATAAACTAAATGATCCAACTAAATTATCAAACTGAGTGGTTACAATGAATTAAAACTTATACAACCGTTGGTGAACTTTTACCCCGTTACATTTAATAGATAAGATGGCTTAGATAATATTGTAGTACCTATATAATCTAACAAAATATATTGAAAATTGTAATTTGATTTCGACATCTATTAGTAGTAATGTGTGAATAATAATAATAATAATTCATATTTTATATTTAAAGAGATGCTATTGGTTCATTTTAACAAAATACATATTAAATAATGAGAAAATATACTTTTGTCAAATGTTTTTTTTAATTTTGATTTATTTTTTTTATGTCAATTCAGTCATTTATATTTTTTTAATGTTTATTTTTATTAAATTCATTAAAATGGTAAACTTTTTAATTTTTTACTACTTCCCATGATCATCAATCTACCCTTCTTTTGAATACAAGAATGCTCTGGTTTAGTATGAAGGCATGGCGTGGGACATGCTCCAACGCCTATCAGGGCATAATACTTGATGGCTTGCATGAGACATGTTCCATGGTTGGTTGTGGCATGGAACATGGCTACCATGCCAAAATTCAGGTTTGGTTATGGCGTTAGACTCCTGTTCCATGAACATTTCACATTCGTTGATTTTGTGACAAATTGAGGGAGAGAATTTTAGAGTCTTGGCATGGGATGAGGCTTAGGACATGTCCCATACCAAATCCAACATTAAATTATAAGCCCAACCCATTTCACTTTCATTTCTTTCTTATTTCAAATCTTTCACCCAAACTCCATCGACCTCCTAATTTTCTTTTATTTGATTTGAGGCATAGATGAAATTATTTCATTCCTTATTAGTGTCAATGTGTTCTTAAGGTAAAAATGAGTCTTCTGAACTGATTGAAATTTCAAAGAAGTTAAAGGTTAGTAACATATTTAGTTTCTTTAGTTTTATGTTTCAAGGTTCTTTATGATAGTCGTACGAACTCTAAGATAGATGACTTAGATTATTATCTTTTAGAAAATAATGACATTCAAACTAAATATATGATTTACTATAAAGTTTGTTTATAATGAATATTTCACACATATGTACATTGGGATAGAATTTTAGAGTTTTAGAAATTGAGGACCTTAAAAATTTTAAAAATAACCTTTGAAATTAGAAATTATGATAGGTCATTTGTGAATGTATGATAGATTTGTTCCTATAGGAAAGGTTTAAAACGTGAATTTATTAGAGGAGTTAGGGAGTTTATTAATAAGGATATAGAGCAACTCTATTAATATACATATATGTGGACCCAATTGGATCAAGTTTAATGAGCATAACAAGGAGGGTCATCTAGGGTTGACCATCGGTCTTAGTATGATACTAAACTAGATGACTAGTTTTTCTCTATGGAGGAGGGAAAACACCTATTTTGTCATCGTTGTCAGCCTTAGGCTCAGCAGCAAACCCAACAGGGTTCCCTAGACCTAACAGTGACCCCCAAACCCTATAACGACCCCTTATCACTCTCGCCATGGACATTGATTTATTGTTATTTTTAGTTTTTTATTAAACACTATGTGCATTTTTGCTCAATACATCATGTTTTATTTAATGCATTTTCTTAATTCTCATGTGTTAATAATAATAATAATAATAATAATAATAATAATAATAATAATAATAATAATAATAATAATAATAATAATAATAATAATAATAATAATTGATCCGGTCCTAACACCGGCCCCCAAGAGCATGGCTTTAATACTTTGCCAGGTCAGCATTTTGAATAAAGAGAAGTACGCTTCAAATACATTACGATTACTTCTATACGGAGTGCATACCGCCAGGGCAAGTAACTCCGCCAAGGCATGTTACTCCGCCAAGAAACGTAACTCCGCCAAGGCATGCTACTCCGCCAAGGCATGTTACTCCGCCAAGGAACGTAACTCCGCCAAAATTTGTTACTCCGCCAAGGTGGAAAATATTGAATATCTTATACACATGCATGAAATGTTCCCAATGCATATTACTCCGCCAAGCCATAGGCTCAATACTGGCGGAATATTGAATTTCCCATACTGCGTAGCGAGCCCATACTCACAACCCCGGCACGAGATTGACTCTGTCTTGAGAGGTTAATAATGGGAATCATGCTGTCACGCATAAAGGGGAATAACAATAAAATAATAAAGCATTGACGCTTTCCAGACAAGTGGAGATACCTACTACAATAATGGTGCTTGTAAACGGCGCAGGGACCCACCACCTTTTCAGCATTATGCCTGAAAACAAGGAACGGGTCCTACCAATAATGGAGCACCAGTAACAGGTATATAAACCTCTATCAAAAAGGTATAAGGGATCCCCCAATTCTGAACCTTACACTCTCTTACTTGCATAATTCTCTCAGATTAGCTTTCTAAGTCTTTAAGTATTCTGAAATACTGACTTGAGCGTCGGAGAACGATTGCAGGTACCACCCCCAATCGGGTCAAGACAAAGAAGATCCCGTCAGGCGGACTGCACACCGCCCGCGCATACTGCACTCCGCCTCAACATACAAAGACACTCCTTATCTGTACATTTACGCACATTGCTTTGTATCAGATTGACATTTTATATACATTTTGAATTGTTCAACAAACATACTTCTACACCCCCTGTATAGAACAGTTTAATAATAATAATAATAAAGGTTGATTTTGATGTAGGACTTAATGTCACATACATAGTTTTAGCGTGGGAGTTGGGCCCCGTATGACACTTGCATGGGCATTTTTGGCGTGGGAGCACGTGTTCTACACAATAGTTACTTGGTGTGGGAAATTTTAGCTGTTACCTGGACTATATCCCACGCTAAACCAATATATTTTTTGTGTTTACCTTTTCCTTCTGCTAACTTCTTCCTTTCCTTACATTTTTTCCATGTTATCATCATCTCTTTCTTGAATCTAAGGAAGACATGACATTTTTCATCTATTGAAGATTCAATGCTTAATGTTATTAAAAATGTTAGTTGATATGAATGTTAAAGTAGTGATTAACGTGAAAAACAGAGGAAGAAAATGATGACAAGGAAGTTAATTATATTAAGAAAGTTAACAAAAAATGACAACTTTGCAAAATATATTTTTGCCTAGATTGACAAAATATATAACACACCAAATCGAGAATCAAAAAATGTAATGGGCCAAAAATATATTTTTGTCTAAACAATTTAACTACTCTATACTTTCCATAAACATTTAATTTGAAATAGTTTTTGGCAGGGTGTTTTTTTATAAGGAAATTTAAAATAGTTTAATCCTTTCGTTTCTTTTTAATTGTCCAACAAGAAAAAAATACAAATACTAAGAAATATAATTAAAATTATTATTTTTTATAAAAACATTTTTTTTACTTTTTTATCCTTATCTCTCTTATCTATCACTCTTAAAATTTCTTCCACTTTTAATAATAATATAAAAATTAATATTATCTTAAATTTCTAAGGGGTGACATACATAGAAACAAGTTTTTTTTTCTCATAGGGAATAGTTAATGAGGCAATCCGTGCATTTGTACATTTTTATTTTAAAAATATATAAATTATTCTTTAAATATTAAGTTTTTAATATATAATACAAATTATCTAAGAAATGTATGATATTATATATATATATATTGTTTAATGTAAAAAATGTATTTTTATTAAATTGAAATATTATTTTAATACTTAACCTATTACTATATTTTATATTTTCTTACAACTAACTTATAATTAATTGAGAATCATTACAAGAAAACATGGAGTTAGCCTCAACCATGAATTGGACGTAAGAAGGGCTATTTGCGACGAATTTATGTTAGAGTCGGCGCTAACACAAATTTTGTGAAAGCAAACATTACATCTACCGTTATATGTTGGTCAGATAATTATAAAAGTAAACTTTGTATCGGCTCTGGACCTGATACAAATGGGTTAGTCAAATTACTTTAAAATATGATGTTTGCATTGGTTTAGGGTTTAATATTTAAGATTTAATCTGACGCTAACATCAATTATTTTATTTTTTAAAAACTAGATTTAATTTATACTTTGATCATAGGCTAACTTACATTAAATTTACTTATAAAACTATTAATAAAATAGTATATATAATACTAAAAAATGCTTACAAATTTTAGGTGCGCCTTCTCTACTCGTGCCACCCTAGTGTCCACCTCCTTATTGTCCTGTCGCATTCCTCAAATTAGATGATGTGTTGGCTCCATGTAGTGTTTTTAAAATAGGGATGGTCAATGAATTTGTGAAGCTATGGTTCAAGAGAGCTATGGTCAAACCGGGGTCTAAACAATTATTGGACTAATATCACTAAAGAATTAACCTAAGTAGGTCACCTAACCGGTTCACAGTTCAACTAGTAAGACTAATCATTTGGTCAAATTTTGAAAAAAAAAAGCTCCACAAGAGGCATCAGACTCCTGAGTTAGGTAAGTAGAGTTTTTATAGATCTTAGTGGCCAAGTCTCTGTTACCATTATAGTGACCTTGATGCTTGCCACCAACCACCTCTCTTTCGGTGTCGATCTTGGTGGTCCAACCTGTAATCCCAGATTTTTGGCGAAAACCCCCAGACCCTAAACTCTCTTGTACACGCTCTACTGTGTGTTTCTATGAAAAATAATTGAGGCTTCAACCAATGTTATGACTTGTTTGTGTTGGTTAACAGTAGTAATGATTGGGCTTCAACCGATTTTGTAAGGTGATGTAGTGTGTGGCTTCAAAGGGAATAATTGTAAATTTTCGAGGAAAAATGTTTGGCCTTAAGAAATATGATAAGAGTGAGGATGAGAGTAGTAATAACAAATAAATAAATAATAAATAATGTAGTTACGTCAACAGACATAAATTGACCTTCGATTGCTTACGTATCGCATCGATACTTTACATTTGGGCTCAGTATTGAGTGCCAAATATTTTAGTAGGCCCTGGGTAATAGGGGAGGCTATAGGGTTAAACCTACTAGCCAAAATCCATTGTCTAAGTAAGTGTATATCTATATATGCACTTTAGGCTTGCAAATGACAGATTCGAAGAGGCAAGAGATCATGTTAAAGTTGCATAAAGGAAGTGGTTGGACTCCCCATCTCTACGGAGTAGTAATTAGGTTGATTAATGTTTGTAATTTATGGGAGCCTGCATGCCCCTGTTTCATTCAGAGTATGTAAACGTATTATTGAATTATATGAATGACTATTGTGAACACCTATTTCGGTCCGGTCAATTTTCACCAAGAATGGGGAATTCCGTCACTTGGAACCCCTTCGTTCTATTTGTGCTCGGGTTCGTCTTCAGGATTGTCTTCGACTCTGTGATATTCCCAAGTGGAAAGAATTCTGAAAGGACTGAACTTCGACTCCGAATGATCATTTCCGAGTAGGGTGTCTCCGAGTGAGACGTTGCCGAGTGGGATGTCTCCGAGTGAGGCATTTCCGAGTGGGCTGCTTCCAAGGGAGATACTTCTGAACGAAGAAAAGGCTTTGACTATACCTTTCAGGCAGACTCTTAAGTTCCATAGGTCCGAATGATCATTTCCGAGTAGGGTGTCTCCGAGTGAGACGTTGCCGAGTAGGATGTCTCCGAGTGAGGCATTTTTGAGTGGGCTGCTTCCAAGGGAGTTACTTCCGAACGAAGAAAACGCTCTGACTATACCTTTCGAGTAGACTCTCTCAAGTTCCATACTTCCGAGTGGAGAATTCCCGAGTAAATTGGTTCTGAACGAAAAGGGCTCTGAACTTCAAAGGAGCACTTTTCAATACTTCCGAGCGAGGTGTCTCCGACTAAGACATTTCTGAGTGGGTCATTCTTAAGGGAATTACTTCCGAGCAAAGAAAGGCCCTGACTATGAATTGTACTTTTCGGACAAGGATATATCCGAGTGAGGTGTCTCCGACTGGGATATTTCCGAGTGGGTTGCTTCTAAGTGAATCTGACTTCGGATGAGTGCTTTTTCTGGCCGGAGATACATCCGAGTGAAGAATTCCCGATTAAAGCCATTCTGAACGAAAAGTGAGTCTGACTTCGGATGAGTGTTTTTTCTAGCTGGGGATACATCCGAGTGAAGAATTCCCGGTTGAAGCCATTCTAAAAAAAAGTGAGTCTGACATCTGATGTGTTTCTCCTAGGCAGGGATGTTTCTGAGTGGATCATTCTCGAGGGAATTACTTCCGAGCAAAGAAGGGCCCTGACTATGAAGAGTACTTTTCGGACAAAGATATATCTGAGTAGGTTGTCTCTAAGTGAGATATTCCCGGGTGGATCGATTCTGAATGCAGAAACGCTGACTATGAATGAGTACTTTTCGGAAAAGATATATTCGAGTGGTTTGTCTCTGAGTAATACATTTCCGAGTGGGTCATTTTCAAGGGAATTACTTCCGAGCGAAGAAAAGCTTTGACTTCGAATGAGTATTTCTCGGATATAGAGATTTTCCGAGTGGATAATTCCCTGGTGGATCGATTCTGAGTGAATACTTTTTGAGCAGATACGCTTCCAAATTCCATAATTTCCGAGTGGTTCAATTCCAAGAGAAGTACTTTCTAGCGATGAAAGGCTTTGATTTCAAAGGAGTACCTCTCGGGCGGAAACACATTCGAGTAAAGAATTCCTGAGTGAATCAACGAAAATGGCTGACTTCGAGGGAGCTTTTCGGCCGGAAACATATCCGAGTGAGATATTTCTGAGTGAAATTACTTCCGAGCTATTAGCTTTAAATGAGTGCTTCAAGCAGAAACACTTTGAAGCGATTCTGAATAAAAAGGGCTCTGATGAATACTTCTCAGAAAGAGATATTTCCGAGTCAATAATTTATGAATTCAAGCCTTCACACCGAGTGTCAAAGGGTCAATTTTTACACTCGGGCTTTTTGTGTATGTAAGCACTTGTTTCGATCCGACCAATTTCCACCAAGAACGGATACTGACAGACAGAGATCCAGGCCATAAGGAAAACACCGGCCTAGGTCTGAGGGATACTGATCCGAGCCAAAGAAAGAGACCGTCCAAGTGAGACCAGTATCCTCTCTTACCCGACGTGGGAAGACACTTTCATGAACTTGATAATAGACCCATGTGACACTGATCAAGGAGTCCGATTGCCCATGCTGTGACTTGGAATCGCACCACCCAAGTCAATCCATGAATTCTAGAAGTGGCAGACAGGGGGCGGAAGTGGAAGTAATTAAAAATTCCCCACCAGCCGCTGCTCCCCACAACCTGTTAGTGGCTAGGCTGCCTCCACTGTGAGTGGAGGCTTGAGCTGTCCAAGCACTCGGCTAGCACCCAGAACCTCTATAAATACCTCATCTGAAGAGGCACAAGGGGTTGGAAAAATTCTAGTCATTTTGAGCCAATACTCTGAGCATACTCCCCTGAGAATTTACTCCGACCTCCAGAACTTCTCGACCCCTAATCCCTTGAAGTTTGTTCCGGTGTTCAGAACTGGAATCTTGGTTTCTCGCACCTCTTAATTTCTCCACACCCTAAGGCATCACCAGGACACCGGATTAAACCCCGTTTTAGTGAACTCCATTCCCCAGATACCATTCAGATCCCCTAAATCCCTCATCAATTGCACATCGGCTCTTACACCAAATCCTCACACCCTGTCCCTTCAGTGAACCGCACACCGGTCCCTCATAGTTCCACACCGTCCCACCTTTGAACGGTACGTCGGTGCCCCATAGCTCCACTGACACACCAGTTCCACTCCGGTTCTTACAGTTCAAGTCCACACCGGTTCCCAGCATCCCCGTCACACCGGTTACATTCTGTTCCTTATTTTCCTTGCTTTTCATTATTTACTTTTGTCAAATTGTCATTTTTACCGAATTTGTTTTCTCGCTTAGTTATATCCTATTGAACTCCTTTTACTCTGCTTTATCATCGTTAATAACAATCTCCCCTCTTCATTATTTTAGTCATTCATTTTCCTTACCGTTGCATATTTTTTCATCCTGTTTTCTTGTTGAACTTCCCCCTTTGTCTTTATTCAAAATATAAAAATAAAAAAGTAAAAAAATAAAAAAGAAACGACCCAAAAAGAAAAGTGTGTATTCTTGATACCTTTTTAGAATGTTACAATACTGATCTAAGTTAGTGTCATGCAGAAGCACTTCTGCCTACACTATTTCCAAGACCCACACACGTGCGGAGAACTCCGCCTTGCGTGCACCCTTTTTCCGTAAACCTCATCCACCCTTAGTCCCCTAAACTCGCCTTAAGAATATCCTTTTTCAAGAACTACGTAACCCTGATTTCTCGATAACTCGAGAATACGTAGGAGCAGGACTTAACTCCTGTCGGGCCCATCCTTCCTTTTTCATTTTCACATTTTTTTTTGTATCTATTCTGTTTTTATCACTTCCATGAAAATCAATTTAGACGTGACGTCTTGTTGATTTTCCCTCATTTTTGGTTGACCATCATCACGGCTCATAAGGAAAGGGATACTTAGGACGAGACGTCCCGTTTATCCCCTTTCCGTTTCTGACCCCGTATTATTGATTAAAGGATGACTAATTTAGACGCGACGTCTTGTTAGCATCCTTCCCTTTTCCTGTTTTATACCGAAGCCAAGGTTAATTTGGACGCGACGTCCTGTTGACCTACACTTCATGTTTGTTCAGTTTGTTCCTTTCGTTTTTTTTACACAAAGTACAACAATAAAAGGGAAGAAACATAACATCTTTTGTAAGGCTATTTATGTTGCGCATTTTCAATCTTGGTACTGTTTTTGACAGGCAATGTAGGGTGCTAATACCTTCCCTACTCGTAACCGACTCCCGAGCTTGAATCTCATTTTTTTAAACCAGTGCTTTACTGAACTTAGTTTTTTCCCAATGTTTTTCCTATGGATAAAAATGTTGGTTATAACATCCCAAAATTCCAAGTAAATTTTTCGCAAATATTTCAAATTTTAAAACAGATTTTTCAATTTAAAATAATAATGCAGTCAGCATTACATCAACCGGCTCATTCAAATTTACAAATATTTTACAAATCGGTATACACAGGAGCCGGCCAAGGCTACTACGAATAACTATGTGCATTATGTACAATACACACAAATACATAATGCTCCGAATGGCTGAGTGATCTCACACGTCGTTGCTGGGTCCTACGTCCACTGTAAAAATGACAACAGTAGGGGGTGAGTATAAACATATCAACTGATAGTTATTGAATCGGATTAAAAGTCCAATTCATAACTATATATTAAACATAAACATATCACATAATCTTATAACATCAACCGATCAATTCATCATGTTATTGCTCAATAACATATCAGTACAAACATATGCTCAATCAAATGGATCCATTATTAAGTCTTTTAATTTGTGTTGCAACACTGGCTCCCCGAGTCATAACTCAGCTCTTAGCTGATCTGACCGTTTTACTGATACCAAACCGTTTGCCCTCTCATATGACACAATCACTCCCAGCGACAATGGTAGTGCCACGGGCTAAACCCCGAGTCCCGCTCAAGAGGTTTGCCTTGAGTCCCACCCAAGGTCTTTTGTCTTTTGCCTTGAGTCCCACCCAAGGTCTTTTGTGGAATCCTCGAAACCACATCATATTTTCATATTTGTTCATCATATAAGCATCCCATGCTTTATCAGTATGCATCCCATGCAATCATATATCATGAAAAACATTCATATCATCATCAATCATATATCAACAACATATTTCCTATTGCATCTCATGCATAGGAGTAATCACAATTCACACATCACATAACATCAATTACATATGAACGGAAATATCACAATTATCACAAATATGTATAAATATATTCAGGATTTCTTATTAAATACAATAATATTATCCTGAATCCATTCATAAACCATGCATTTAAAATGTAACGCTCCCCCTACCTGGAAATAAGGAGTTCCTCAAGCTATACCCAAACACAGCTCACAAATTCCGACTGGAATTTCAGTTCTAAATAGTCCACAGCTTTCTCTCTTAAGGCTCTTACAAACTTTTCACGTTAAAGAGAAGAATGAAGATTGGTCTCCTCTTTTTATCGATAATTTCCAATAATGATTGGAAAAGAAAAAGATTAAAGGTGATGTTGACACCCACATAATTCCAAGCTAAACTAATAATAGGATTTGACATAATTCGTTCATGAAAAAGACGTGAACGAATAAAGAAGTCTGATGTGCGTATATTAAAATATAAGGATAAAACAAGATAATAAAAGAAAAGAGGATAGGACAAAAGAGAGGGTCCCACCACTTAGCAAAATCAGGAAAGAGAATCTGCTAGAATAGTGACGTGGAAAGCTCCAATAATTGGAGTAATTATCAATCCCGACTCAGTTTCAGTATTCTGGGCACATCCCTCTTTCCGAGAAAGATCTATCAAAACCTCTTTCCGTTCAGAATTACTTCACTCGGAGTAAACTCACTCGGAGTAAACTCACTCGGAAAGGTTTTCACATGAAACTCAGCTTTCCTTCCTCAGAAATGATCCACTCGAAATGTCTCATTCAGACATCTCTCTCAGATATATTTCTGCCCGAGTCAAGCCTTCACTTACGTCACTCGGAAGTCTTTCATCCAAAAAGATCACTCGAAATTTGAAGACAATCCTCTCTCGGAAATCTTTCCACTGGAAAGGATAACTCAGGGTCGAAAACAGTCTTGAAGACGAATCCGAGCACAAGCTCTCGGAAACTGAATATCGACCCGAGCACAAATTAAATGAATTTACTGCTCGAAATTATTCATTCATAAACATACTCATTCAGAGTTAGTCTTTCTCTGTCCAGAAGCACTCTTCCTAGAAAGGACTCACTCGGTATGTCTCAATCGGTGGCGCATCACACAAAAATTAGAATTTCTCACTTGACGCCTTTCCACTTAGAATCGTCTTACTCGGTATCATTTCACTCGGGAGTGTCACACTCATAGACACTTTACTCGGAAAGTCACTCAATTCGGATATACTCCACTCGGGAACAGCTTAACTTCCCTACACTCGGAAGTATCTCAACTTTTCTACACTCGGAAGTATCTTAACTTCTTACTCTCGAAAGTATCTTAACTTCCTACACTCGAAAGTAGTTCTCTCGATCATGTTTCACTCGGAAACGTAGAACTTAGGAGCGTCCTTGCCCAAAATGTGTTCATTCGAAGTCAGAGCCCCCTTTCACTCGGAATTATATCTATTTTTACTCGAAATGTCCTGTCTAATACATAATTCACTCGGAATTTCACTCAGAAATTCTCCACTGATCCTTAATGAATTATTTTCTAACATTCAAAAATTTAGGATGTTACAGTGACTCCCTGTTTTGGTTTGTTTCATCCTTTTGAAGGGTCAGCCGCACCACCGCGATCCCGGTCGCGACAACTATTATGTAATGTTCCATCATTGTTTTATGGTAAAAAAACTTCCACATTTTTCTTACAAATTCATAACACCTTAATTAAGTAGGATGATTAAATGGAAAGAATTGTTTTGGTTAAGTGATATTATTACATAACCTACATCATTCCGCTTAGAGTAAGCTCAACAATTTCGTTCTTGATATTGCTTGCTCTCTTTGTTAGAAAAAAAGAATAAATTGGTGTGTTACCGATTTATAATAAAAATTTAGGTGTGGCACAACATTGTGTGACCACATCACCTTTCTTACATTTGTGGGTAAGGAAGAAGATCTCATCAAACCCAACTCATACCATGCCTCTTGCACATACAAAATAGAAAATTAATATTATCTAATTTTTAATTTTAACAACGAAAATAGGGTAAATACACCCTTTGTTCCTCTATTATACACTAAAGTTTCACCCCGGTCCTTTTACTTTTTTTTTGTTCATGTTGGTCCCTGATGTGGTTTAAAATGTTTCAAGGTGGCCATTCCGTCAAATAATTGTAACAACGTTTACAATGTTTCCATCATCTTCTTCATTTTAAATTTAGGGCTCCCTCTTCGATGGCTTCTTCCATGTTAAGCTCTCTTTCTCTAAATCACTTGCAAACTCACAAAAATCATAGAAGATGGCATGCTCAAGTGGATCAAGCTTTAGCTATGGAACCAGAGCGCGTAAAGATGAGTCTCCTTTGTGTGAATGCCTAGGGAGACTCAGAGTTGTGACGTGAATATCAAAGACATCTACAAACTATGGATGCAGATTCTAGGGCTGTGTGAAATATACTGTAAATATTGCTTCCTTACAGCCATATCTGATTGAGGTTCTGGGTGTGTTAATGTTGGGGTTCATTTTGCAGGGTGCCAAGAATGATGAGAGCTGTAATTTCTTCCATTGGGTGTGTGATGATGTTGGAGTCCAGAAAGACATGTTGATTCTAAGGCAAAGGAGCTAAATAATAGGTTTACAAAAAGCATTGAAGAAGGCACAAACATGTGTCTAGTGGCTTGGTGTTGTTTGTTTTCTTCTAGGTTTAGTGATTATTGTAGGGGTTATAATCTGTGTTTGTTAAGGGTTTAAGGCTTGGACCAATGTTAATTTTTGGGGTATGATGTATTTAACAACAAAGAAGGAGTATAGGAATTGACATCCTTCATAGTTGGTGTATGTTATGTTGCATTAATGAAAGGGCACTATTTTGTAGTGCATTGGTTGTTGTTTTCCCTTATAATAAGTCTAGGTTCATTTACATTATTATTCATTGAATTAGAAACATAATCGCACAATAGAATTGTAAATTCAAAAGGAATTACATATGCTGAACACAATTGATTCAGAAATATAACTTCAATACCCATTGCCAAAATATAACATCAAATTCTCATGTTCCAAAAGGAACTAGTTGCCAAAACAAAATAACATATACTGAAGGCACTAAATTCAAAAGGAACCATAATGTAAGACAAAATAGAATTGCAATCAGAATTGCAAACTTTAATCCAACACAGACAGTATCATACTTCAATCCTAAACAGAATTACAAGTCCAAAGCAGAATTATGCATCAGTGTTTCTTCCTCTTTGGTGTTAATTTTTTGCCTCCTCCTACAGTACTTATTTTGCCTTTGGATGAACCTTGCTTGGTCTGACTTTGAGAAGGGTTATGGGATAAGGGTGTTTGAGATGCTTGAGTTGGTGGTGGAGTTTGTGAAACAGTTTCTGTTTGACTTGGTGGTGGATTTTTAGTTTGGGTATCTTGTGGCAAAGGTTTGGAGGGGCATGTGGTCTTCTTGTGGCCTGCTTGCTTACATATACTGCATTTGGAAGTTAGACCTTTCCTTGACATGCGAATATCATCCAATTCAGTTTTGTCCTTTCTTCTTGATTTCTTTGGTCTACCTGTTGGTCTCTTGTAAGGAGGGGGAGTATGTTGTTGCGGCCAGTTGGTTCCCACATGTTCTGTCCAGGTGTGGGATAGATAATTGGTTTGTAGCATGCTACGTATCTTGTCTTTGAATAGATTGGGGGGATGTAAGTGGTTGGCTCATCATTCACTTCTCTCATGCATGCTAGTGCATGGGTGCATGGAATCCCAATGAGCATCCACCTCCTACATGAACATTCTCTCTCACCTAAATCCACAATGAATTTATTCCCTCATCTTTCTAGATGCTTGACCTCATATATTTTGTCCCCAGACCACCTATAAGAACACCACATCAGATTCAATAACCATAAATTCAATTGCAAAAGTAAATTAGCATAAACACTTACTTCACCAGCCACACATTAGTGAACTATTTTGCCTTCTCAAGCTTCTTCATTATCCGAGGACATATTCTGCCTTTCCCCAGGTTTTTTGTTCTGTTCTTAGCCCATGTCTCCATCATGTAGGTCTTTATCTCCTCAACCATGGTGATTATTGACTTTCCTCT
This sequence comes from Clitoria ternatea, assembly GCA_037962975.1. NCBI lineage: Eukaryota > Viridiplantae > Streptophyta > Magnoliopsida > Fabales > Fabaceae > Clitoria > Clitoria ternatea. Next base: position 97,735,383 of record CM075674.1, on the reverse strand, counting down.
TAAACCCAATATGACAGCATTAAAAGTCTCTTACATGTTGTTGACCAATATGTCAGACTTTGCAGAAAAACTAAATCTGAACTTGCTCTAATGTCTAGGTGGCAGCTTGATCAGTTCCTTGTAGGCATCTTCATTCATAACCCTTAACTCCAACATTTGTTTTTCCCATGCCTGAGTATATGTACATTTTGCTTCCACATGAGGTCCTTGAGTTGCTTGCATGGGTGCCTCTTCCTAAAATTATTGTACAGGTGCCTTACACAGAACCTTTGCTCAACACCAGGCACAACTTCCTCCAATGCATGCTGCAGACCCTGCTCATTGTAGGTTTAATAGACAGTATCAGTTAACAGGTCTAGGGACCAGCTTAAAACAATAAAAGACGACGAGGACCAAATTGAAACAACAAATTATAAATGAAGGACTACTTTGAAACATTTATCTGATTTACCTTCTGCTGGTCTGATATGAAAGTAACCTCTTTGCAGGCCTGTGTTCCACCCAGATCTCCCACCAGCAGGTCCAGGAACCACCTCCATGCATCAGTATTTTCACATTTGACCACACCAATGGCTATAGGAAGTATCTGGTCATCTGGATCTCTCTATACTGCAGAGAGTAGTTGTCCTCCAAATGGTCCTTTTAAGAAGCAACCATCCAAGCCTATAATGGGTCTGCATTGTGTGAAGCTCTGTTTGCATGCACTAAGGCACATATAAAGCCTGTGAAATGAAGTATCATCCCCCTGTGCCTGCACATCCAATTTGATAGTGGACCCTGGATTAGAAGTCAATAGAGCTTCAGTGTAGTCCCATGGCTTTCGATATTGGTCATTAAAGTCTCAATCAACAAGTTCAGTTGCTGCCTTCCTAGCCCTGTATGTTGTGGTTCTTGATATTTTTATACTCCAATTCTCTTGTGCCCTCTCACAAATATCTTCTAACCTGATCTTGGGGTTCTCCCTGACACCACTGAACATTTCCTTTGATAGCCATTTTGAAGTCAACATTTTGATATTATGTTGTCTACCACAGCTATGCTTATCAATAATTGTCCTCAGTTGCTAAGTTTCCTTATATGGCAACTTTCCACAATAAGCATACCATGGACACCCCTCAACACATCTAACTCTAACCCTTATTTTATCATTTTTTCAAATCGTAAATCCTTCCCTTATGGATGGCATAAGCCACCACAGCCTCCTTAAATTGTTTCTTACTTAGAAATAAAGTCCCCTTTTGCCATACATAATTCTTCATTGTTTCAGGCATCTTAAATGAAGGACACTTTTCACCCTCACTTTCACCTTCCTCACTATGCAACTCATCTGAGTCACTGCTAGATGCTTCTCTAACCTTTGCTTTACTTTTCCCACTCCCAGATCCTTCTCCTTTTTTTATATGTCCTTAGATTCACTGTCCTTGGAATTTTCTTTCTTTTTTTACCCTTCTTTTTTTCTACCTCAACCATTGGTTCAACTACATCATCCTCAGCTATTGGTTCAGCCACATCACCTTCAACCATTTTAGCCACATCACCTTTACCTATATCCTGCTCATCCTCACCCTCAAATACATCTTCCTGATCAACACCCTAATCGTATGAATCCTTAAACTGTATGTCTAGTGCATTGTCATCCTCAACACTATCTCCTTCATCAGGTTCTTCCTCTTGCACAACCTTCCCCTTCATATTTACAGCCTCTACATGCACAACCTCCTCATGTACAGTTTTCACATAAACACCACCACCCTCACCTTCTCGACCCTCAACACCATCACTTTCAGTACCTTCCACCTGAACACTAACTGCTTCAACATCCTCATCCTGAACTTCACCTCCTAGAGCAGGCTCCCCTTGATGACAGACTGATGCTTCTGGGCTACTTAACTTCAAAACAACTTCAGGAACGTCTAGAGGATGTACAATGTATAACTGCACCTTCCCTTGAGAATGTGCCACCCTAGCCATCTCCATACAACCCTGATCATCTTCTAACAACTTCAATCCAACATGCAACTCATTTCCCCCTTGATTGTACCACAACTCCTTAACATTTACATAACCCATGTCCTTCAATATTCCTTTAACCTCAAAAAAACTCCACCTATCATCATCTATATCCCATTCAGACACTTCTCTGTCATACGCCATAGGATTCCCATTTTTAATGACAAACCTTCCCCCATGGAAGATCTCAAGCTTAAATCAAAAATCCATAACTACCTTAATTACTTAACAAAGACATAAAGAAAAAACTTTAGAAATAACAAGCAAAGCACTGCATGAACAAAAATGGAAACACAAAATAAGACAATGAGTCATATATTGGGTGACCCCTATTTTTCAAGAAAACCCAACCCCAACAAATAAAACAATGAACAATGCATTGCATCAATGAAAAAACACACCTCAACTTTCTTCGTTGTGAACCACAGAACAATGCACTACAACAATCACCTTCAAAAGCTTCCACCTCTGTCGCGCGCGTTACTTGGACACAAAGAGATGTTCTTCACGAAGAATAGGGATGGAAATGGGCAAGGCCGTCCGTCGGGGGCCTATGGCCCGGCTCGTTTAAAGCCTACATAGGCCAGGATTGTCGGGCTAGAAGGCCAGGCTTAGGCTTTTAAAAATGCCTTTTTAACTAAACAGGCTAGGCCACAGGCTTTCTGAAAAGCCTTTGAAGCCCAACAGGCCGGCCTATTTAATTAAATTAATTGTTAATTAGTTATATATATAATATTTATAACATAAACTAATATATATATATATATATATTACATATTTACATTTATATAATATAAATTAATATTACAAGTTTACAATTAAAAAAATTAGGAGGGAATGAAACACAAATTTTTTTTAGGTTGGTTTTAGCATTTTAAAAGTTTCACTATAAACAGACTTTTTAAACAGGCTTTTAAACAGGTCAGGCCTTCAAACAGGCCATAACAGGCCTTAAAAAAGGCCTATGATAGGCTAATAGGCCAGGCTCATGCCTTAAAAATTTGATATAGGCCAGGCTCAGGCCTTTCAAAGCCCGGCCTGGCCTAGCCCATTTCCATCCCTAACGAAGAAGAAACATGAACATAGACCGTTTTCTTTTTTCCCTCACAATTGTGAAAACTGCATCGTTTGAAGCAACAAAGAATCACTCGTTGGCACGTGTGTAAAGATGGGCCCAATTGACAGCATGTCATACAATAATGCAAACGCTGTTACAATTATTTGACAAAAGGACCACCTTGAAACATTTTAAACCACATCGGGGACCAACATGAACAAAAAAAAAGTAAAAGGACCGGGGTGAAACTTTAGTATATAATAGAGGACCAAATGGTGTATTTACCCAAGAAAATAATAAAGGAAACTTGAGAACCTAAAGTGAGGAAGGATAAATGTACAGCTGGGAATGAGAATTGAAGAGGCAGAGAAGAATAATTTGCCAAAGATTGATCCCACAAGGTTGAATAATTAATTAATTTCTAATTTCTACCTTCCACTTCTGTAATCAGTTAAAATTAGAAAACTTAAAATGAGGATAGATAAACAAGTGTATAGGTGGGAATGAAAATGCGAAAAATAAAAAGTCTAGTAGGTCTACATGGGAATGATTTATTGTGTGTGTATATATTTATATAATAAGATTTTTTTTGCTCATTTTTATAGACAGTAATCATAATATTTTTTTTCTTACACCTTTTGAATCATCTAAACATAATATAATGTATTTGTTTGGTTTGTAGTTGAGGAAACATAATTATAAAAATGAAAAATAAGTTAATATTGACCTTTCACGTCATTAGAAATAATCAAAATTTCGTTTAACCATAGAATCTGTTTTTAATTTGACCAACCTCAACAAAAAATCAAAGAAACCTTAAATAACCTCATGAAGAGCAAGTTAGCATAAGAGCCATAAAAATGGTATCATGAAAAAAGAGAGAAAAAGAAAAGTGTATTGACTGACATGCCATGCAGAGGTGCAAACAAACAAAAAGAGTGCATATTGCGTGACCCTTTGATGCCAAAGCAATAAGATAAAAAAGAAAGTGTACTATAATTTAAAGAAAAGTTCGAATCTTTTTGGACTTTCTATAACGAATGTAACTATAGCCGTGTAATGTGCAAATCCCACACAACCCTGGCTAAGGCCAATCCTACATCTGTTTTTAAATCACTCATAAAATTTGTTTATTATCATACAAATCGCAGAATAGAGACACACTTCCATAATTCATTGAAAAAGAGAAGGACCAAACCCGTGTTTTCTGAAGGAGCTTAGCCAATAGGTCGAAAATTATACTCCAACACAGTTGAAACTCTTCGAGGAGTTTTGGAGGCAAAGATTCGCTCTAAAAAAATATCACAAAAAAACAGATATTTAGATTCAATTTGATATTGTAACTGTTAAATGTTAAAGAAAACTCATTAATATATTTAGATGGAAATTTTATTTTTACCTTTCACATGTTTTTTTTTTTAAAAAGTTTTGGGTGTCTTAAATTAGTAGAACATTTATAGTTTCTTTCTTATATAATAAAAGTAACAACGCTTAGACATAAAGTATGTTTAAATATGGAAATTAATTCCTTTTTAGTAATTTCTTAAGTTTGAGTCTTATAGAAAAAAAAATTCTCTTTAACACTATAATGATATAAATGTTACTAATTCAAATATAATTACTTCCAAATGAAAGACACATTTGATTAAAAAAAGTTTCATAAATTTCTCAAACTTTAATATTTTAATTTAACTATATGGACACACTTTATCAAAGATAATTTTGTTCAAGGAAAAATATTTATATTATGATAGACTAACTCTTTTTGGTATAAGAATTTTTTCATTCATTAACTTTAAACCCAATATCATAATTAAGAAAAATTAAATATGTATTTTTTGAATTAACTATTATATTCAAACTTTATCTTATAACTGATCTTAAAAATTCAAGTTTCTAAATAAAATAGTGTCTTTAATGGTTGAAAACTAATTAATTTAAGTTACAGTGATAATTAAAAGAAGTTTTATCTCTTCTGAAAATCTTCTTATATGCTTAAAGTTTTGAGTTAGAGTAAATTTAAATTTATAAAAGAAATTTTATTTTAAAAATGCATGACCACAAAATAAATCCGTATAGAGAAGTTTTTAGTAAAAATGCAATTTATCTGTTTTTGAAAGAAAGTGTAAAGAAAAATTGTAGTGTAGTAGGGAGGTAATTTGACCATGCTAGGGGGCGTTGCGTTGCGAGAAAGAAGTATTATTTGCCGTTACGAAGATTGAAGTCACGTGCGATGCGTGCTGCACTCTGACAAATAACTTCTTTTAGCACTCACTCTACCTTTTCTCTCTCTCTCTCTCTCTCTCTATCGCCAAATGCTTCATTTTCATGCCAATGGCTTTCGTGCTCCTTCTACTACTACTACCACACTTCAACCCTTTCCAATGGCATTTGCATTCTCCAAATTCTTCTAAATAGACCAAACCCAAAACCCTCCCTTATTTTTTCTTTCTCTCTCCGTGTGTGTGTGTGTTGTGTTTTCCCATGGCTCTTCCCTTAAACCTCGTATTCTCGTACCTTGTTGTGTTCCATATACATTTCTTCTTGTTTGCCATTGCGGAGAAAAACCCAGAGAAAATTTCCCTCCTTTCTTTCAAAGAGGGTCTCCAAAATCCTCACGTGCTCACCTCGTGGCACCCTTCCACGCCACACTGCGACTGGGTCGGCGTCACGTGTCAACTCGGCCGAGTCACCTCGCTCTCTCTTCCATCTTGCTTCCTCAGAGGAACCCTTTCTCCCTCCCTTTTCTCTCTCACGTCTCTCACTCTCCTCAACCTTGCCGACAACCAACTCTCCGGCGAAATTCCCGGCGAGCTCGCCGAGTTGGCTCAGCTCGAGACTCTTCGACTCGGTTCCAACTCGTTCGCCGGAACAATCCCGACGGAGCTGGGACTTCTGAAAAACCTTCGCACCCTCGACCTCTCCGGCAATGCACTCGCCGGAGAGTTGCCGGAGAAGATCGGGAACTTGACCCGACTTGAGTTTCTGGACCTCAGCAACAACTTCCTCTCGGGTTATCTTCCGATGACTCTTTTCACCGGAACTCAGGGTTTGATCTCCGTCGATATCTCGAACAACTCGTTTTCCGGCGAACTGCCGGAGGAAATCGGGAACTGGAGGAACATGACTGCGCTTTACGTTGGGATTAACAAGTTGTCTGGTACTTTGCCTAAGGAAATTGGGGAGCTTTCAAAGCTTGAGATTTTCTATTCACCTTCCTGTTCCATAGAAGGCCCTTTACCTGAGGAAATGGCAAAGCTCAAATCGTTGACCAAGCTTGACCTTTCTTACAACCCCTTGAGGTGTTCCATCCCAAAGTTCATTGGGGAGTTGCAGAGTTTGAAAATTTTGAACCTTGTGTTTGCTCAGCTTAATGGGTCTGTGCCAGCTGAGCTTGGGAATTGTAGGAACCTCAGGTCTGTGATGCTTTCTTTCAATTCACTTTCTGGGTCATTGCCCGAGGAGCTTTCTCAGCTTCCCATAATAACCTTCTCAGCTGAAAAGAATCAACTTCATGGGCCTTTGCCTTCTTGGCTGGGAAAATGGAGCAGAGTTAATTCTCTTTTGCTTTCTTCTAACCGTTTCTCTGGTGTGATTCCACCTGAGCTTGGGAATTGTTCTGTGATGGAGCACCTCAGTTTGAGTAGCAATTTGCTTACAGGTCCTATTCCTGAGGAGCTTTGTAATGCTGCTTCACTTTTGGAGATTGATCTTGATGACAACTTCCTCTCTGGTACAATGAAGAGTACGTTTGTCAAGTGTAAGAACCTGACTCAGTTGGTTTTGATGAACAATCAGATTGTTGGTGATATACCACAGTACCTTTCAGAGCTTCCCTTGTTGGTGCTGGACCTGGATTCTAACAATTTCAGTGGAAAAATTCCTTCTAGTCTGTGGGAATCACCAACCTTGATGGAGTTCTCTGCTGCTAATAACCGTTTGGAGGGTTCTCTTCCTGTTGAGATTGGGAATGCTGTTATGCTGGCAAGGCTTGTTCTTGGGAATAACCGATTGACGGGTTCTATACCCAAGGAAATTGGAAGACTTACAAATCTTTCAGTTCTTAATTTGAATGGGAACATGCTTGAAGGGAATATTCCAACTGAGCTTGGTGAGTGCAGTTCCCTTACCACATTGGACCTGGGAAACAATCAACTCAATGGGTGTATTCCTGAGAAGCTGGTGCAACTAAGCCAATTACAGTGCCTGGTTCTTTCTCACAATAATCTGTCTGGTTCCATTCCTTCCACCAAATCTTCATATTTTCGACAACTTACTGTCCCTGATTTGAGCTTTGTTCAACACCTTGGTGTGTTTGATCTTTCTCACAATAGGTTGTCCGGCACCATTCCTCCTGAACTGGGGACGTGTGTAGCGGTTGTGGATCTCTTAATCAACAACAATATGCTTTCTGGGAGCATTCCAAGATCACTCTCACAGTTGACAAATCTCACAACCTTGGACTTGTCTGGTAACTTCTTGTCTGGTTCCATTCCACCAGAGCTTGGAAATGCCCACAGACTCCAGGGTTTGTATCTGGGGCATAATCAACTATCAGGTACCGTGCCTGAAAGTTTTGGAAAGTTGAGTAGTTTGGTGAAGCTGAATTTGACTGAGAATAAGTTGTCTGGTACAATTCCAATTAGTTTTGGGAACATGAAGGAGTTGACTCACTTGGACTTGAGCTCTAATGAGCTCAGTGGGGACATTCCATCCTCTTTGTCAGGGGTGCAAAGCCTTGTTGGGCTTTATGTGCAGAAGAATAGGCTTTCTGGTCAAGTTGGGGACCTCTTCTCGAGCTCCATGACATGGAGGATTGAGACAATGAATTTGAGTGATAATTGCTTCAATGGGAACTTGCCACGGTCTTTGGGAAATCTCTCTTACTTGACAAATTTGGATCTTCATGGAAATATGTTGACTGGAGAGATTCCTTTGGACCTTGGTGATCTAATGCAACTGGAATATTTTGATGTTTCAGGTAATCAGCTATGTGGAAGGATTCCAGAGATGTTATGCAGCCTAGTTAATCTCAACTACCTTGATCTGTCTCAAAACAGGTTGGAAGGGCCTATACCCAAAAGTGGCATTTGCCAGAACCTATCCAGAGTTAGATTTGGGGGAAACAAAAATCTTTGTGGCCAGGTGTTGGGTATAAATTGCCAGACTACAAGCATTGGTAGATCAGCATTGTATAATGCGTGGAGGCTTGCTGCAATTGTTGTTACAATCATATTACTAGCTCTAAGCTTTGCTTTTGCTCTTCATAGATGTGTTCGCAGGAGGCAAAATGATCCTGAGGAGCTCGAGGAGCGCAAACTTAACAGCTATCTAGATCACAATCTTTATTTCTTGAGCAGTAGCAGATCAAAGGAACCTTTGAGCATCAATGTTGCAATGTTTGAACAGCCTCTTCTAAAGTTAACTTTGGTAGATATCCTTGAAGCTACAGACAACTTCAGCAAGACTAATATAATTGGAGATGGAGGTTTTGGGACAGTGTACAAGGCCACTTTACCTGATGGGAAAACAGTTGCTGTGAAGAAGCTTAGTGAAGCCAAAACGCAGGGACACCGAGAATTCATGGCTGAAATGGAAACCTTAGGCAAGGTTAAGCATCAAAATCTTGTTGCTTTGCTTGGATACTGCTCAATGGGTGAGGAGAAACTCCTTGTTTATGAATATATGGTAAATGGGAGCTTAGATCTTTGGTTGAGAAACAGAACTGGTGCCCTTGACATCCTTGACTGGAACAAACGTTACAAGATTGCAACCGGTGCGGCTCGAGGACTAGCTTTCCTTCATCATGGCTTCATACCTCACATAATTCACAGGGATGTCAAGGCTAGCAACATTTTACTGAATGAAGAATTTGAGCCAAAAGTGGCAGACTTTGGACTGGCAAGACTGATCAGTGCTTGTGAGACTCATATCACCACTGATATTGCTGGAACATTTGGTTACATTCCACCAGAGTACGGGCAGAGTGGGAGGTCCACAACAAGGGGAGATGTCTACAGTTTTGGTGTCATTTTGCTTGAATTGGTGACAGGAAAAGAGCCAACTGGGCCAGAGTTCAAAGAGATTGAAGGTGGGAACTTGGTTGGATGGGTCAGTCAAAAGATCAAGAAGGAGCAAGCTCCTGATGTTCTTGATTCAACAGTTCTTGACGCTGATTCAAAGCAGATGATGCTTCAAATGCTCAAAATTGCTTGTGTGTGCCTGTCTGATAATCCTGCAGACAGGCCTACCATGCTTCAAGTGCACAAATTCTTGAAGGGGATTAAAGGAGGAGAGTAGTTAGTTACTTAATTGAATACATTAGTCATTGGAAGTTGGAAAACCTCATGTGGTATTTACGGAAATAATTAACTGCAAACTTTTCTAACAGAAGATCAAATTCAGAAATCTAATCCCATATGTAATCTGTAGACTTTGGTCTGTCAATATCCATCAATATATATATATATATAAGCTCTTATATTCCAAATGATTTTATTTCATGTCTTTACCAAAATGTTGATTGAATTCGTGGATGAAAGTTCAATTTTCAGTATATCAAATATACCTGTGACGATGCATGGCATTGTCTGCAATTAGAAGGCTACTACTCAAGGATTTCGTACTGAGTGAAAATGCACGTTCCATTTCTCTTTCTTTTAAGTTTTAATGTAAGTGTAAGTGCCTGTTTTTGGTATGTTAATATTGTAAAATCAAGTTCAGATTCAAAAACTTGTTGAATGAGTGTGCTTTTTTTTTTAAAATTCCAACAAGATATTTTTTCAATTTGATTGATATTCAAGGATTTTCTTATACATATGAGACTAGGGGTGGCAAAACGGACCTACGGGCCGGACCAAAGCCCGCATAGGCCCGTTCGGACCAGGCCAGAATAAGAAAATGGGTCAAAAACATTGGCCCGACCCGTTTTCTATGTGGCCCGCGGGCTAAAACGGACCAACCCGTTTTTTAAATAAAATTATACAAACTATTTTTTATTTTAAATTTAAACTATTTTTAAATATCTTTTAAGAAAAGTTAGAAATAAAAATTAGATTTCACATTTTCAAAGCAAAGTTTTTATAATTAATCTAATTTATTTCATTAAATGGAAACAATAAATAGTCATCAAAATTAATTCCTTATCAAATAATCAAAATTATAACCAACCAAATATTAATATTATATATATAACATATTAAAATATATTTTAATAAAGGCCTGCCGGGCCAGGCCGGGCTAGCCCGTGATGAACCTGTTTTTTGGCGGGTCAAAACGGGCCGGGCCTATCCGGGAAAACGGACCTCAAAGGTTGGCCTGACCCGACCCGTTTTAACTTTATTTTTATGAAGAAATATGACTCTAAAGTATGCGGTAGACTCTAAGTCTATTGCCTGTCCGTTGGTCTCCAACTTAGCATGCTAGCAGACTTTGCCCGTTATATTTCAGCTTGTATGTAAATGCCTAAAATATACAAAGATGAAGGGTTAAGAGAATATAAACTTAAATTTTATACTGGTTTGACCAACCACTTGCCTATGTCCAGTTTCTCAAGAAACCCTTGATAGTTTCACTATAAATGTCACAAGTTACAACAACAGAACACTCTAACACCTTTGGAAAATCCCACCCTTATGTGGAGCCTCTAACCTTGCAAGGGATACCTCACCCTCGACTTACACTGCTAGGGATGCCTCACCCTAGACGTAACCCTTTGGGATACCTCACCCAAGTTACAGAACCAATGTGAGATACCTTACTCACAAAGATGAACTTTTAATAAAGTGTACAACTTGAAATTCTTTCTTAAAGAGAAGATAATACAACTTGAAGTTCACTAATGGTTATACTCAAAGTGATAGAATGGCCTTAGATCATCATAGAGCGTTTCTTAATTGGGATTTTAAAGAATGATAAAAATACTTGTCAAAATCCATGATTAGTGTGATTGATTTTCACTTAATTTATAGGAGACAAAAAGATGCATTTGATTGATGAAAAGATGCATTTTGATGTTGGAAAGATGCTTTTTCAAATGGATGTGTTCATTCAAAGGTTTGGATGAAAGGTCATGTCTTTCCATGCAAGAAACCATGAAAATATGCATCTTGTCATTCATTTTGGTGATGTGGTAATCGATTACCATATTGTTGTAATCTATTACATCATTTTAAAATTTAACCAGATTCATTTAAAATTCAATTTTAAGCTAATGACCAAGTGTGTAATCGATTACACTTTTGTTGTAATCTATTACAAAATTTCAAAATTTAACTAAATTCATTTAAAATTCAACTTTAAGCCAACAACCAAGTGTGTAATCGATTACACAAAAGTTGTAAATGATTACATGCTTTATAAATTTATGAAAATACTTTTCAAATAATGTGTAATCAATTACACAAAGTTATAATCGATTACATGCTTCATAAATTTATGAAAATGCTTTTCAAATGCATGTCGTTAAGGTTTTACGTGAGTTTTAAGGTTATGCTTATATTTTAGTAAAACCTTACATAAATTCTAAGATCTTCTGAGGTTTAATTTTTAAATTCTTAGTTTGTTATTCTTTGCATCTTTGTTGAGAAACCATTTTTCTTCATTTCTTGGATTTCATAATAGATAGGTCCATATTAGCATATGCCTTTGTCATTTTCAAAACTTTATGTCTTCAAAAGATTGTAACTATACAACAACTTCATCTAAATCAGTTTTGCTGCACTTCCCTTGGATGTAGGCTATCCTTGGCTTAACCATATAATTTTTTGGTGTTCTTCCTCTCTATCTCTCTTTTACCTTTAATTGTTTTAAGTTTGTGTGCATTGGTTTATGCTCTGTTTTACATTGTTTTTCGTTCAAGTTCTTTCTCTATTTTTGCATTTATGTTTTGTGGTCTTTTGTGTTTCTTGTGATGAGACTATTATTAAAGAATCAACAAGTGGCACCATTTGTGGTAAGGCCTGAATCATTAAGAAATCAAAGAATGAGTTCCACGAAATTTGACATTGAGAAGTTTTCATGGGAAAACGATTTTGGTTTATGGAAAATCAAAATTGAGGCCATCTTGATACAGCAAGGCTATGCAGAAGGGGCTAATAAAATGTCTACCTCTTTGTCTGCAAGAGAGAATGAAGAAATGATCGAAAAGGTAAGAAGTTCCATCATCTTATGGCTTGATGATAAGGCATTGATGGAGGTTATGAGGGATAAGATAACAGGATCAATGTGGGTGAAGCAGGAGTCCTTGTACATGACAAAGTCCCTTGCGATCAAACTGTGTTTGAAACAACAACTGTACTCCTTTAAGATGAATGAGGCAAGAAACGTCTTTGAGCAGATTGTAGACTTTAACAAAATCTTGGACGATCTTAAAAATGTTGAGGTAAAACTAGACGATGAAGATAAAGTTATTTTGCTTATAAATTTTCTCCCTAAAAGCTATGAACATTTCAAAAATGCTATACTACATGGCAAGGAACAAACCATAACTCCGAAAGAGGTTGTGACCTTAATTAGATCTAAAGAGTTACAAAGGCAACAAGAATTTAAGTCAGAAGAAAATGGTGAAAGTCTAAACGTGTCTAAGGGAAAGAAAGAGAAGAAATGGAAATGCAAGAATGAAAGGAAATCCTTTCAAAAATCAAAGTCTAGTGAAGAGACTTTCTAGTACAAATGCCATACCTGTAACAAGATAGGTCACCTCAGGAAAAATTATCTTGAAAATTCTACGGGTTTAAAGGGGACAGTTAAAGTAGCAGACTTTGCAGCTGCATCAAATGAATATGAAAGTGTAGGATTTCTGGTTGCTTCTTCGCAGACTTTAAAAGATTGTGTCTTGGACTTAGGCTAATCTTATCATATGTGCCTTAACAAGGATTATTTCAAGACCTTGGACCTGAGTAAAAGGTGAAATAGTCTTACTAGGAGACAATTATCCTTACAAGGTGTAAGAGTTAGAAACCATTAGATTTAAGATGTTTGATGATAGGGAATATCTTCCCAAGGAGGTAAGGTATGTTCCTGAACTTAAGAGAAATCTCATTTCTATAAGCATGTTTGATAATATTGGATATTCTACTAGAACTAAACATGGTGTGCTTAAGATTTTCAATGGGTCTTTAATCATTTCTAAAGGAATTAAAGATAAATGTAATGGTCTGTTTATCTTAGATGGTTCCACTATAATTGCTTATGCGTCTGTAGCTAGTAAAAACTGTCATGATAAAACAAAACTTTGGCATCATAAACTTGGGCAATGTTAGTGAAAAAGGTTTATTTGAATTAGAAAAACAAAATCTATTAAATGGAGATAAAATGAACAAGTTAGATTTTTGTGAAAACTGTGTGCTTGGTGGTGAAATTTAGGTCTGACATGCATGTTTCTTGCAAGCCTTTTAAATATGTCCATTCAGACTCTAGGTGAAGGCTTATATTTTCTATCAATTATTGATGATTTTTTAAGGAAAGTCTGGTTGTATGTACTAAAGGATAAGTTTGAAACCTTCACAAGATTTTAGGAATGGCACATACTGATTCAAAATCAGTTAATGAGTTTTGCAATTTAATGAGTTTTGCAGTAAACAGAGAATTAAGAGGCAGAAGACGGTTCTTCCTTCACCTCAGTAATATGGTCTGACTGAAAGAATGAATATGACAATTCTTGAAAGAGTTAAATGCATGCTTCTGGGAGTAGGAATGCCTAAATGCTTCGGGAGAAGCCGTTACCACTGCAATACACCTAATAAATAGGTGTCGTCCTCCAGCTTTAAATTTTAAAACACCTATGGAAGCTTGGAGTGGAGAACTTATAGAGGTCTATGTGTGTTTGGCTCTCTAGCTTATGTCTATGTGAAGCCAGGGAAACTTGAACCGTGGGCTGTCAAATGCTCTTTTCTTGGATATCTAGAAGGTGTGAAAGGTTACAAGCTATGGAGACTGAGAGCGGGTGGAGGAAAGTGCATTATAAGTAGAAATGTCATTTTTATGAGTAAAAAATAGGGATGTTAAAGAATTAGCAAATTCTACTGGAAAACACCTCAAAGGGTGAACAGACTCAGATTGAGGTGGAGCTCTCATCTAAGGAAAAGCAAACTCAGAATCTGGAGGAGCACTTCTTATAAGCTATAGACCCAGACCCAGGATCTACTGTAAAAGAACCTGATTTTCCAGAAATTAATAGTTTGGGTGGAGCTGTAGACTTTTTAGTGTCCTTGATTATTAGTTGGTCAAAGACAAAGGGAAGAGAATTCCTAAGCCACCAAACAAATATGGGTATGCAGACCTTATTTGTTATGCCTTAAATGTGGCAGAAGAAATTTAGAGTATTGAACCAAGATTTTTTAAGAAAGCTATGGAAAGCTCTAAAGAACATAATTAGAAGAAGACTGATCTGTCCAGATCCGGGGTCTAGGATCCGGTGTCGAGACAGCCTCAAGAGTTAAAGATTAAATGAGATAGAAGACCGGCTGAGTGTATCCTGGAGGTCGGTCTTGTTGTCCTGGAGATCCTTCACACCGACCTCTCGCGTTGGTGTGGGCGACAGGTGGTGTCACCTGTGAAGATTCTCTGACGCTCAAGTTAGAAGAGTGTAAGTAAACTCTGTTAATTCTCAAACAGTACAATAGCCAGAGAGAGGGCAAGGACAACGTAACCTCGAACATGTATTGCAACATGTTACTTATAGTTGAGCGTGGAAGATGAATCGTTGGGTGTTAGTGGGCCCACTGGTTCTGATAGCGTGTATATAGAGTCAATCCGAGTGGGCCAGCATTCTGAATATGCTAAGAGAGTAGGTGAATTATCAGTGTACTGTTCTGTCACATGGATGGAAAGGTAATCACCTTTTCCATAAATCACGTTGGTGATTATACCTACTCCTGTCGGTGGATGATAGGGACATATTCCACTGTGCAGAATGCCTTCTTCATTATTATATTGGAGCAGTCAACTATAAGTCGCCCGGTATAGGAGAGCGGATAGGCCACCCGGTATCTCAGGTGTCACCTCGGATGACCGGTGTAAGTGAATTTTACCTAGTGTGCTGCAGACCGGATCGATATTCTTGACACCGGTTGAACTCTGGGACGGCTATAAGGACTTCACTTTAAGTGAGCCCAGATCAACATATCTACCGAATAGAACAATGATCCTAGGATACTGAACGGATTCCAGGACGACTGAAACTGCCTCCTTGCCCTTAGGACCGGTGTCCAGACCGGGTATCAATGGGGCCGGTATCCAGACCGGATCAAAGACTATACATAAAGAAAGAAAGTCTTTAAAGAAGAACCTGACTTGGAAACTTATGGATTTTCCTAAGGGGCAAAGAGTTATTGGAAGCAAGTGGATCTTCAAGAGAAAGGATGGCATACCAGGAGTGGAAGCATTAAGATTTAAATCCAGACTTGTTTTAAAGGGTTTTACCCAAGTTTATGGTGTTGATTATAATGAAATTTTCTCACCAGTAGTTAAACATTATTCTATCAGAATTCTGCTAAGTGTGGTGAATCAGTTTGACTTGGAGCTGGAATAAATGTGTTGAGAAAAAGTCTGGTCAAAAATATAAGTTTTAGTTCCTGTTGGATCAGACCCCAGAATTTATAAATTCCTGAATTTGTTTATATCGTTCATCAAGTATGTTCGCTAAAAGAATAAAGTCTGAACTGTTCATAACGTTTCTTTTAGTGCATAAGCAATTTTAGAATACAGAGATTAGGTTGTAAAAACAAAGGAGGAATGTGTGTTCTAAAAGTCTGGTAGAACAACAAAAGTCTGAGAGAAGCATCCTGATTAAAGAACTCTCCTTAAACGTTTGAAAATTCTATTTTAGTGATGCTTCGGGAGAAATGATCATATCATATTTGCGTGCTTATCATCAAAGAACAAAAAGAACAAAATCAATATAAGTAGCAGCTGTCAGCGTACCCACCCCTACGAAATCTGATCACAAATCAGAAATCTCATCAAGACATCTCAAAAAGCAACCTCTCGCTCAATTAAGAATTAGTTCATGAATGGTTTTGTGCATGTAAATACGTAAGAAACCATTCTCGTGAAAACACTAAAATATGATTCAGACTTCTCTCAAGCTTGAATTCAACTTCAAGGTTTGATCTCAAGAAGCTTAAAGCAAAATACCTTCAAAGGATTTCCAACGTCTATATCTACTTTCAAGAAGCAATAACGGATATATCTTTCAACTCACTATAAATATCAAGGAAGTTTGAACATCAAATATAAAAGAAGAAAAATCTCAGAAGAAAGCTCTTCAAGTTATCATTCAATCTCATTCGAGTTCATTCTTCTTGTAAAAGACAAAGATCCTCTTTACTTTCTAGCTCTGCTTCTAGCAGACTCAGATCTTGTGTTAAAAACATTTAATGTTCGATTTCAGAATTGTCTAATATTTGTACACTAAGTTCTGAAAACATTTTTTATTCTTGTTGTTTGTTTAAGTCTGGTGGGTTACTAGAACAAGTTTGTGTTGGGAAACACTTTGGCCTGAAAAGGATTTTGAAAGAATACTTGGGTTAAGCCAAGAGTGGCTTGTTGAAAGAATACTTGAGATAAGCCAGAAGTAGCTAGTGTCAAGAATACTTGTAGCACGAGTCTGGTGCCGGTATTATAAAGGAAACTTTTACAATAGTGGAAATCTTTCAAGTTGGAAGGGACTGGATGTAGCTTCTGTGTTGGAAGTGAACTAGTATAAACTCTGTGTGTTTATTCTCTCTCATTTATCATTGTTTGATTACTTGTATATTTTGTTTGATTCAAAAGTTAGGCGAAAAAGAGTCTAAGATTTATTCAACCTCCCTTCTAAGTCTGACTCTGAAGCATCAAAATAGATGTAAAAACAACTTTTCTTCATGATGATTTGGAGAAAAATATCTTCATGCAACAACAAGAGGGGTTTTTAGAAGATAGGAGCAAAATCTGTTTGCTCAAGAAGTCTCTTTATGGTCTCAAGCAAAGTCCAAGGATTTGGTATAAAAGATTTGATGATTTTTTGCTAAAGTTTGGGTGTTGTAGGTGCAGCTATGGCAACTATGTGTGCACTCTCAGAAAGGACAACATTTGTGTCTTATACTTACTCCTTTATATGGATGATTTTCTGCTAGCAAGCTTAAGCATAAAGGAGATATAGTTTTTAAACCAGACTCTAAAATCAGAGTTTGGAATTAAGGATCTGGGACCAGCTAGGAAGATATTGGGAATGAACATCATTAGGAACAAAAAGAAAAGGGAACTCTTCTTATCTCAGCAAGGTATTTGAAGAAAGTTGTTGAAAGACTTAGAATGCATCAGTCTAAGTTAGTTGAAACTCCTTTAGGCTCTCTGTCAAAGCTTTTAGCTTCTCAGTCACCAATAATTGAGGAAGAAAGAAACAAGATGGACTCCATCCTATATGCAAGCGGTGTTGGTAGCATCATGTATGGTATGGTCTGCACCAGACCTAATTTGACCTATGTTGTAAGTATGATCAGTAGGTTCATGGCTAATCCTAGTCATGCTCATTGGAATGCTTTGAAATGCGTTCTACAATATTTGAATGGAACAATAGACTTTGGCTTAATGTATAAGAAAGTGGCTCGAGGCAGTGATGCTATCATTGGTTATATGGATATAGACTTTGTAGGCTACATTGACACAAGGAAATCTCTCACTGGTTATGTTTTCAGTTTGTTTGGTACTATAGTGTCATGGAAAGCAAATTTGCAATTTGTGATGGCTATGTCAAATATAGAGTCTAAGTACATTGCTCTGGTTGAAGGAGTGAAGGAAGGTCTATGGTTGAAAGGTCTGACAACATTACAATTTTTTGTGACAACCAAAGTGCAATCCACTTGGCAAACCATCATACTTACCATGAAAGAACTAAACATATTGATGTGAAGTTTCACTTTATAAGGGAAATGATTGATTCAAAGAAGATTCTAGTGGAGAAGATTGCTACTAAATAAAACTTTGTAGATATGTTGACTAAATCTCTTCCTAGGGTGAAGTTCAAGCATTGCTTGAAGTTAATCAATTTTTCAAGACGATGATGATGTATACGTGGAAAGCAACTATGGAAACATGTTTTTGGATCAAGGTTTGTTAGAGTCAAGGTGGAGAATTATGATGAAGTATGACCCTAAGGCCTGATGCCTGTTCCAAAGTCTATTGGTCCCTGACTTAGAATGCTGCAAAGTTTGTTCGTAGTTGTCTAAGTCTGGGCCTAAGTTTGTTAGCAAACTTTAGTTGAGTCTGTTATGTTTCAGCTTCTATGTAATGTCTTTGTTCATAGATGGTTTTAGGCCTTATTTCCTATAAATAGGACCCTTGGGTGCTTAATTAAGGTGCGCGGAAATAGGCTAGAAAGTTGTTGGATTGTTATCTAAATGTTGGTTAAAGATTGTAACCATGTAACAACTTTGTCTAAATCAATTTTGCTACTTTCCCCATGGATGTAGGCTACCCTTGGTTGAACCATATAATTTCTTGGTGTTCTTTTTTGTCTTTATCTCTTTATCTCTCTTACCTTTAATTGTTTTAATTCTGTGTGCATTGGTTTATGCTATGTTTTACCCTCGTTCAAGTTCTTTCTCTGTTTTTGCATTGTGTTTTTTATGTTCTTTTATGTTTCTTGTGATCAAACTATTATTAAAGAATGAATAATTTTCTTGAATTATTTTTATTGCATTCATATTTTAGATTGATTGCTAACTTTTTATATTAAGTAGCTAATAATTGTTTTTCACAAATTGTATTAGTATTGAAATATGGTTTAGGTAGTTTACCTTGAGGTCTTGGGGAATATGGAATACCTTATAGAAAGAGTGTGTCTTTGTAAATGTTTATGCTCCATGTGACTCTCAGAAAAAAAAGATTTATGGAGAAGCTTAGCTAATTGTAAAAGAAAGATTGGAGGGGAACTATAGTGCTTTCTTGGTGACTTCAATTCAGTTAGGAATAAAGTAGAAAGAAAGAGGGTAGGCAATGTAAATTCATAATCTAGGAAAGATATTACAGATTTTAATAGCCTCATTGAAAATCCAGAGGCCAACAACCCTCCAATGCCAAGAAAAAGATTCACATGGTTCAAACCAAATAGTTTAGAAAAGAGTCGTCTTGAAAGAATATTGGTAACATAGTCATGGCTTCAATGCTAGCCTAATTTCACTCAGCATGTTCTGGATAAGGGAGTATTAGGCCACTGCCCAATAATAATAAAGAATTTTGTAAGTGACTAGGGTCCTAAACCATTAAGGGCTATCAATTACTAGCTTTAGGAGAAAGGATTTAAAGAGTCGATCCAAAAAGAATGGGAGGAGTTACATGTTGCAAGCTAGGGAGTATATATACTTAAGGAAAAAAATCAAGCATGTCAAATAAGTAATGAGGAAATGAAATAAAAATAATTATGGTAATTTGGAGAAACATATAAGGTCTAAAGCTCAAAGAATAAACGATCTTGAAGATTTACACAATATAAGGCCTTTAGCCGATGGTGAAATGGCAAAGAAAAACAGTAATTGTATAATTCTGGAGACTCGGTTAAGTAAATAAATCCTTACTTTCCCAAAAATCAAGATAAAGGTGGCTTTAAGATGAAGACTCAAATTCTAGGTACTTTCACTGATTAACAAGAGTAGAAAGAAGAAAATGATTAAAAAGGAATCTTGACTAATCAAGCCTGGATTAAGGAGCCTATAAGAGTCAAGGAAGAAATCAAGAATGCATTTGAGAATAGGTTTTATGAAAAAAATGGAACAGGCTAACATTAGATAGTATCCCCTTTTTGAAAATTTCCATAAAAGAAAATGAGTGGATCACTAGAAGGTTCACCTTGGAAGAAATCAAAGAAGCTGTGTAGAGTTGTGACGATGATAAATGCCCAAGATCAGACAGGCTAAATTTCAAATATGTAAATGCAATATGGGACTTTATTGGCAAAGATGTTCCTAGAATGATGGAGGAGTTCTACCACAATGGCAAGCTATCCAAGGGAACCAACAAATCTTTCATTGTTCTGGTACCAAAAAAAGAGAACCTCATTGCCTTAAGGGACTTTAGACCAATCTCCCTCATTAGATGCATTTACAAGATTTTGACTAAAGTCCTTGCTTCCAAGATGAAAAGGGCTCTTAAAGGTATCATCTTTGAAGCATAACCCTCTTTTTTAAGTGGAAGAAATATTCTTGACGGCACGATGATTCTCCACAAGATTGTCTATGAAGAAAAAAAAAGGAAAACAGGAATGTGTAATCTTCAAAGTAGACTTTGAGAAGGCCTTATGATAGCATTTGCTAGGAGTATTTTTTGTATATGATGAGGAGGTTTGGTAATATGAATCATGGATAAGAGGTTGTCTAAACTCTTCTTCTATCTTTGCTCTAGTCAACGACTCTCCTTCCTAAAAGTTCTCAATCTTGAAAAGTCTGTGCTAAGAAGATTCAATGGCCCCATTCCTTTTCCTTGTGGCTGTAGAAGGCCTCATGGGGATAATGAGAAAGGTCAGATTAAAAAACAAATTCAATGGCTATAAGGCTGAAACGGACGAGGTGAAATGTCATACCTATGAGATGCTAACGATACAGTGTTCATCAGTGACTTATTCCAATCAAAAGTGATAACGTTTAAGAGTATCCTAGCAATTTCAAACTTATTTTCAAGCTAAAAGTCAATTATCACAAAAGCAAGCTGCTCTACATCGGTAAATAGAAGGATCAATTTTATCAGTTCACCAGAATGCTTAACTATAGGAAATTGGCCCTCTTTTTCTCGTATCTAGGGATTCCTATTAGAATTAATCCAAAAAGACAGGAAGTATGGGAGCCCATCATCCAAAAAGTCTCAAACAAACTCTCTTTGGAAATGTAGTTACCTCTCCTTTGGCGGTCGACTATGCCTTATAAAATCGACATTATATTCTTCTCCCCTCTATTTCATCAGCTTTTATCTTATGCCTTGGTCTATTATTAGGAAATTAATCTCTATTCTGATAAATTTTATGGGGTGGCAATAGTGATACAAAGAAAATGTGTTGGACTAAATAGGAAATTGTCTGTAAAAACAAGGAAGAATGAGGTCTCGAAGTCAAGAATTTAGGCACATTTAACTTAACTCTGATTTCCAAATGGAGGTGGAAAACTCTAATAGACAAAAAAGAGTTTATGGAGTAAAACTCTAAGATCTAAATATAGCCACATTCATCATATTGACTATGAGGGGTTTAGTGAGAGATCCCATTGGTAGAAAGGCATTGGTGAGACGGAAAAAGATCCATTAGTAAGAGGGTGGTTCAGGTGTGGGCTGCATAGAAAAATTGGAATGGGAAATGAGGTTAGGCTTTGGGAGGATAAGTGGTTACCATGTTAAAGTCTTAAAGAAAAATTTGGCAAACCATACTTGATATCAACCAATAAAGAAATGATTGTTAGGGAGTGTGGAAATTGGGTGAGCAGGAGATGAGAGTAGGATTTAAGTGGAGAAGGGAACAATTTGTATAGGAAGCAGAGCTTATCAATGAACTGGTGCAGGTATTAAGTAGTGCTTAGATAAAGGAAGACTTACTAGAGGGGTGGATATCGGCAAAATATATTGAAGGTACCTATTAGATAAAATTAGCGTACTCCGCAATGTAAATTGCTGAGGTTGTGGCTAATCCTGCCAATTGCTTTTTCAAGGAATTCTGGTATGAAATTATCCCACAAAAAGTAATAATTATGGTTTGGCAAATGGATCATGGGAGCATTACAGTGAAAGAAATGCTAAGGCATAGAGGTGTGGTCAAGGTTATGACATGTATAGATTGCAACTTTTGTAACTTAGAAGTTGAAACTATAGCCCATCTCTTTTTTAATTGTAATTTATCATATAAATTATGGTGTATGATCTATAATTGCATACAAGTACAGGGCCTATTTCATCATTACATGAAACAATACATGATAAATCATGATTTATGGGTGATGAGAAAATGAAGAAAGCTTGGAATATGGTTTGGTACAATACGGACAATTTGGCTACAAAGAAACCATATCATCTTCATGAATGAAAAACCTTGTATCAATTAGATGCTTCAATTGATAAAAATGAGATCATGGAGTTGGCTAAGAGCAAATTTGGATGGTTTTTGTTTTTCATTCCTTGATTGAGATTTGGATATGTCAATGTGTATTTTTAATTTTAATACTTCTATTATGATTCTAGAATTTAACTATGATTGATATAGTGGGTGGGGTACCCCTTATTTATACTCTCGTGAAATAAAAGTTTTTTTTGCTAATGTCTTGGGTTTGAACCTTAAGCTTTATAGTTTTCCTTACAAAATAAGAACAAAAGGATGGTTCCACTAAATTGTGACTCAATAGTAAAGAGATTGTGAAAAGAATCATGAGTTTAACCTCATTAAACACATTTTTCGTTATGACGAAGAATTACCTCATGTCAAAACCGTGACTAACTTTCAAGCAAATTTACCTTTAGTTATACTGAGAATGTTTGTGGTTATATATATATATATATATATATATATATATATATATATATATATATATATATATAAAAAGATGTTAACGCAATTAGATTTTTATTTTATAACATTTAAATTAAATGTATACTTTATTTTTTTTTATATATTCCTTGACAACTTTTTGCTTAGTGCTTGTTTAGTTTGTAAATATGTATTTTTGAAGTGGGAAAAATTGGTTCAAAAAAGCCTAAGGCTTCATACATACTAGACTTGCTTTTTTTTGAACATTTTTAATATTACCTCAAATAAATGGATTCGGGTTGCGTGTAGTTTTGAAAGCACATATGCATTCGATTTTTAAAATCGGTTATTGCTACCAACTGATTTTAAAACCTAACCACTTTTAAAATTAGTTATATGACTAACTAATTCACAAAGTATATAGGACAAAATAAATAGACCGAACTATATCATATACGATAACATCCAATCCAAATCCCAAATAAACTAAGTCAAAAGTTGCAATTACACCTCAAGAGGGTATGTATGGTTTCATAATTGGACTAAAGACTAGAGCATAATGTGACAGGAATGTGAAAGCGGAAATGGAAAATTTCCCACATTTCCTTGTCACCAATTTTGTGTCATAACTGCACGAACTTATTCAGATCAGTGTAAATTATAATGATGCATAATCGATAAAAAGAAGAAAAAATAATGACATCAAATGTTGCTGCAAAAATAAAGATACCATGCAACGAGGCTTCGGGAAATACAAATCAATATCAGAGGTCATGTTTTTTTAATGAACCAGAGGCTTTTTTAAGCTATACTGTTGTGGTTACGTTTTCCTTTTTGTGCCTAAAGCCCGGTGGGTCTACGAAAATGGTACCTGCACCGTTGCGGATGTCCATTCAGCCCATTGAGATGAATTCAGTAAACTCTTGATTGAATTTGTCATTTAAATGATATATGTTTGTTAATAAAAAAATGATATATGTTTGTTGCCGCGAAAAAAAATAATATATGTTTGTTTGAATTTTACTTGGGAGAGGAAGATGAGTTTACAATATAAGAGATATTTAACCGTATAATATTAAAGTACTATAAATGATGTTTTCAACACATATATATTTTATGTTTCTTTTAGTTTTATTTAATAGGAGACTTCATATCACTAAACTCTGATATGGTATCACAATCAATGTCTAACCACAATGATAAAAAATAAATAAAAGTCTTAACTAGAAGTGTAGTTGAACTTAAGAGAGATTGTTAGAAAGTTTCACATTGAAAAAAATAGAAAGAACTAAAAAGTATATAAATGTTGGAAACATCACTCATAATGATTTAGGTTTTATGCTTAAATAACTCTCACATAATAAGTTCATATTTATTTAAAACTGTCAATAAAGATTACCCAATTCAGGTGTGAGTTTTAATGAGTGAGACTAAAAAGGCCCAAAGAAATTTGGATTTCTATATCATTGCCCAAACCTAACCCTCTTCAGGTGTCAAGTTTGGTGAGCTACCTATATTATTTTATAAAATTTATAATTTATAAAGTTTTTATTTCCATTAAAATAAAATTTATATATATATATATATATATATATATATATATAATTGGTTTAACCAGCTACCCGGACTTGGCTAGGCTTTTTATGTCTGGGTTTGGGTTTTACCTGGCCAAGCTAAATAAGTGTAGTTTCTTTTTAGGTTTTTATTTGTAATGACTTTTATTTAAAGGTAAATTTAGACTGACCTGATAAGCCTGACCTATTTTGACAATTTTATATTCACTCTCCCAAACATATTTTTGTGTTACTTGTTAGTTGTATTTATTATTTTGTTTTTTTAGTGTTAGTTAGATTAGTTAGTGTACCTAACTAGAATTAGTTAGCTTAGAACTAACTTGACCCTTGTAGATAAATTTTGTTTTCATACTCATAAATAATTATTATGAATGAATCATTTTTCATCAATTCTACTGCTTTTGCTTCTTCTATGTGCCTGAGCATTTTTGTAGTTTCTTCACCTTCTTTATTCATAAGCTCTAAGGGTTTTTACGCGGTATCAGAGCCCATTTCCTAAGGGCTCTGCTGTGTGTGTTGAACTCAACAAATTGTGTGATTGAGGTTTCGATTTTTCATATTTGAGAGTTGATATTTGCCTCAATTTATCTATTGGATCTAATGATTTCTTTGATTTGGTTCTATATTCTCTGTTGCGGTTGTGTTC
The DNA here is from genome assembly GCA_037962975.1 of Clitoria ternatea. Taxonomy (NCBI): domain Eukaryota; kingdom Viridiplantae; phylum Streptophyta; class Magnoliopsida; order Fabales; family Fabaceae; genus Clitoria; species Clitoria ternatea. The sequence goes on along the minus strand of CM075674.1, from coordinate 97,710,619 downwards.
TTTTTTTTCTTTCTTTGACAATTGTCTTCCTTCTCGATCTTATTTCTTGATTCGGTTGAGCTATTGTTTCTTCTTCTTAGGATGGAAAATCCTGCAATGGATTCTTCCAGTCCCTATTTTTTATATGTCAACGAGAATCCATGAGCATCGATAGCTCTGACTCCTTTGAATGGTGAAAATTACCATTGTGGTCATGATCTGTTATGATGGGCTTGAAATAAAAGAATAAAGTGAAATTCATGGATGGATCTTTACCTAAGCCAAGTAGTGAGAATGTGTTGTCCAATGCTTAGGAAAGATGTAATACCATGGTTCTGTCTTGGATCATGCACTCTTTGTAATCTTTGATTGCGTAGAGAATTTTATGGATGGACACTGCAACCGAGGTCTAGCAAGATCTTAGGGATAGGTATTACCAGGGGGATATATTTAGAATTTTAGAGCTTCAAGAAGAAATCTATAGTTTAAGGCAAGGTCAATTATCCATTACTGTTTATTTCACACAATTGAAGGGCCTATGATAGGAATTGGAAAATTTTAGACCTATTCCTAGTTTGTCATGCCAAATAAGGTGTAATTGTAAGTTGATACCTACAATCAAGCACTACAGGGAAAGTGATCATGTGATATAATTTTTGAAGGGCATTAATGAGCAATACTCTATAGTAAGGTCACAAATAATGCTCATTGATCCTCTATCTACTCTTAACAAGGTTTTTTCACTTCTTATATAACAAGAAAGGTAGTTTGGTGTTCCTGTTCTAAAATCACAAACTCCGTTAGCCTTTGGTGGATTAGGAAGAGGATTTTATAGAGGAGGAAAATGCCAAATGAATAATTCAGGAGGCCGTGATTAAGGTAGAGGATTCAACAACAAACAATGTTCTTATTATGGGAAGCTTGGTCATACTATTGATACCTGTTACAAGAAGCATGGATACCCCAAACATTATTTCACCAATAATGGAAACACCTCACATTTCAAGAAAAATCATACTACTAACAATTGTGTCCTCGAAGAAATTGATGATGAGGCAGATGAGAAAATCAGTGTTGCTTCACAAAGAGAGATAAGAGAGCCTAATTGAGTTTTACTTCTAACTATCACAATGCAATTTTAGCATTGCTCTAACAAAATAGAATTCATATTTGTTAGAATCAAGTCTGAATTCATGACTAAGAAGTCTGAACCCCTTATGATTTGTTAATGATACACATCAAGACTCTTTGCTAAAATGAAGTTTGTACGCTTGTTTATCTAACAAGTCTGTCCAAGTCTAACAGGAAGTCTGTAGAACTTCGTTTACGAAGAATATGGGGAGTCCGCAAAATTCAAATCGCTCTTGAAATGAAGAAATCTGTACTCACTTAAAGCTTTACTAAATCAAGCTAGTTTGAAGCTACAGACCACGGGAAGCTCTCTTACTCTTTGAATATTTGAAAAAGGATCTTTCTTTTCTAAATAAAAAGCTTCACAAACTTTCCCATATCATCTCCTTGCCTATCATGAAAAAGGTAATTAACAGAAAAGTTAAAAGGCACGCTCACATATATCAAGAAAACCGCCTCACACATCTCAAGGTGTAAGAAAAGTTGAACCTGTTCAGAACAGATAGCCTAAGGTCAATTGCTATAGAGTGTACTTGCTTGCTCAAAGTGCATAAGCAAAAAAGATCTCTTGTTAAAGACTTTCAAAGCAATCTAGTTAAGGATACTTTTTTGAAGCATGTCTCTGTACTCGCTGACAGTACATTCCTCGAAGAGACCAACATCCTTCAAGTTGAATCAATAATTATTTTTCAGAAAGGACTATAAATACAAGAAGCTTTCGAATTCAAGAGTGTCTTGCTGCTCATTCTCATTCTTGAACACTCTCTATTTTCTCTCAAGAAACCAAAGTCTGAAAGACTTTTCTTTAAAAGTTTCTAAGTTCTTGTATTCACTAATTAAGTCTTTTTTGTAGTTCTTCTCCTAGCAGACTTTGACTTATAGAAGTTTGTAGCGCAATGTACTTGTGTAATCATTTTATATCTTTATACGCTAAGTTATTTGTTGTAACACCAAAAACTCTTTATCATTCATTCTATAAGATCTGGTATGTTTGCCAGCGTCTGTTAGTGTTGGGAAACACTTATGGCCTGAAGAGGCTTTCGAAAGAATATTTGGGTTTATAGCCAGGAGTGGCTCATAGAAACAATACTTAGGTTTTAAGGCAAAAGTGGCCGGAGTCAAGAATACTTGTTGCACTAGGCTGGTGCAGTATTGTAAAGGTGTTTTATCTAACACCCCTAGTTTTCTGTACTCGAATCCCGATGTGATCGTCATAATTAATAAAAATACGAGTAAATTTTTCACGTTTGAAAATATTTCTAAGACACCACCATGATCACACCAAGACCCAAATCACAGAAAACTAAAGAGTGAGATTATATAACCTAAAGCTGGATCGATAGATAATTTGCCCATAACGGTATACAAAAATAATAGAGTTTATAGCGGAAGAATATGTATACCGGGCACACGCCTAGTCCCATATATGACGATATGAGAAAAGGCTCGGCAAAACACGCAATGGCACATCATAGCCTAATAGACAACCATCATCATTTTACATAATTATATAAGCATGCAATGCCTAAGATATAACTATATATATACATAAATACATTTATATACATCTGGGAATCTTCTCCCGACTATCTCAATCATCAATGAACATCATTCAATTTCAATCCCTCTAATACACATCAAACCCTCTCTTATATTCTGCATATATACATATATATTCATCATCCATCAATTCAAAGGATTGTCTCATACATATTAAAAATCCCTAAATCATCTATATCATAATATACCATTTATTCAATACATAAGAATCCATAAATGATTCCGGCCAAGGCACTTCCTCTACCACTATTTACCTTCACCAAAGCTTGATCTTTAAATCCGAACTCATCCCATGGCAACCTGCATCACAATGCTAAAAAGGGGACCACATGGGAGAGTGAGTTAAACATTCAAAATGACGAATAATATATATATATATATATATTGTGATCATGTGTATATGCATACAAACGTCATGTGTGCTTTGCTATCAAATCATCAAATCATTATTCATATATCATCTTATTATTATAATAGGCCTACAAGCCTCATGAATCACAATTCATATCATAATAAAGCACAACATATACACAATCATATACCACCACCATGGGCCATCACATCGTCAACATGGACCATTCTGGCCCTTCATTAGAGCCACCAAGGGCTGACATCATCATCATCAATTACAACAATTACGCCCTTCAAACATTGGGCCACAACATATATATATCGTCATATTCACATCATTTCATTTATTCATATTATTTATTACCTTTATGTGGTCTTTCGGTATATTAAATTACCCTTCTCATCAATACCATCTCATCATCTCAATCATCATCAATCGTCATCATATTATGGCATATCTCCATGCTATATGCAAATGCTCTTATGGCTAATGCATATGCACAAGAATTTCTCATCAAATAATACGGATCCGACTGTGGGAAATACAATATTAATTCAATTGTGGGACAAGCATAGGTGTGCTACTATGCCCCTACTGCAGTAGAAAAAATTGTGTACACATATATCTCAATTCAAGCATGCTTACATCTTCATAATTTTACTGGTACCAAACCGCTCTCGCCCATCTGTAGCACTAGTCACCCTGTGACTTGCGGATCGACATCGTGGCCTCAAATACCACAAGTGCTACGGGCCCCTCCCGAACACACATCGAGAGAGCCGTGTCCCGTCGGACACCGAGGTAAACTCGCTCACCATAGAGCCGCCCGCCCACTGGGCCTGCCACATAGGGTGCCTCGTCACCAAACTATGGACAGCTTCGTGACTCATACACCGAGTCACAGGGGAAAATCACAATACGCTCGTGCACTGAGCCGCCCTCCCACTGGGCCTGCCTAGTGGAACCCCCTAATATTCCACATAGACAGCAATGATATGCCATGGATGCAATGCAAATGCAAATCAAATGCATCCTCACTCTGTGCATCCTAAATGCCACTCATCAAATATCATCATCATCATCATCACAATCACCAACACCACCATACACCTTAGTGGGTTTCAACCTTGTTGGTCTCATAATTATTATTTTCAAGCTTTAATGTGGCATTTCCATCTCAACATATTTTCGCATATATTTCACATCGTACACGCAAGTCAATACTTGTAAACAGCCACTATGGCATTTCAACATCACATATTATTCATCAATATTACCACAATTCATTCAATGGATTTTCATCTCATCATTCATAACAATCCACACATGGATATCAAAGGGTATAGCAATCATCATAATATTAATCCACACATATGGCAACAAGGTGTTACGAATTACATATACATATATAGCAATCATAATTGCCTCACACACATGCAAGTCAATTACTTGCACCCATCACAAGAATATCATAATAATTCTCAATAATTATCAAATTTGCCATTTCAATTAATTCAATACATATACATGGCAAGGCAAGCATAAGTATCCATCACATACAACAATCACTATTCGATTTACTCATGCAATTTGAATGTTAACTCCTCTCCTACCTTGAGGGAAGAGCCGAACCATCCCAACGCTCCAAATGCTCCATTGCATCACCGGAAATACAATCTACATACCATACATATACATACACATAATCAATAACCATCATAACTCTAAACATTTGTTAGCTTATCGTAAAGCTTAACCCCAAGTCCTAGACTTGTTAAACATCAACTTATGCGATTGTGTTAGGCTTCGGGAATTCCTTTCCCAAAGCCAAGATCCTCTAGATCTTAAAGGCTAACTACATCCCACATCATTTACTTCTCATCAAGATTCATAATATATCAATAGAGGGGAAGCATACATGTTTCCGTAACATAGCATAGACATATACATAGCTTGCCATGGCCTTAAGTCATTCCCCAATCACCTCTAAGACAAACCACGCATATACCCTTAGTGAATTTTCTTGTTTTTCTATACTAAAAGGGATTTTGGGCAACAATGAGCCCATGATAATTTCAACATTAAGACATGAGGAAAGCTTACTTTTAGTCTTAAAAATAGTGGGACATGTCACAAATATCACCTATTAGTCCCAATTTGATAAGCATAAAAAGTTGGGTTCAAAACCCTCTTAAACTTGTATTTTTCAATGCAGTGGGTTTGGTATTTTAGGCCTCATGAGAGTTAGAAAACTCCAATTAATGTGAGACCAATTCTCACACCTCCTCAACATAATTATCTACAACTTTCATGAAGAACTCAGAGGCCAAAAATGTAATTAAGATCCCCAAACGGCCCAAAAACAGCAAAGAACGCTTATCGGGCGATCCTGTCGTAACTAATCGATTAGGCCAAGCACCTAATCGATTACAAATGACTCAGAAGGCCTGTAATCGATTATGAATACCTTTGTAATCGATTACACATGAAACAGAATGCCTGTAATCGATTAGGAACAACTTTGTAATCGATTACGCATACCAGAATGCAGAAATTATGTAGAAAATGCATAATTTTGGAACTTCTAACCCCCTAACTTTTTCATATCAACTCCAAATGCTACCAAATTTTAACACTAGCTAAATTACACCATTTGTGACGCGTGGCCACTAGTCTCACTCAAAAATTCTTAAAAATGAGGGAGTTATGCACATAGAAGCATTTTACCCATTTTGAGGTACTTTTGTGCAACTCAAGGGTCATTTCTCACTTAAATTGACCCATTCCAATTTCCACAAGTTTTAATTTGTGCATGGAAGCTATTGGAACTACCCTATGTCATCAAAACCACATAAAACTCTAATTGACTCTATGAGTTCCTCAATTATGCATAAACCTCAAACTTATCACCAATACCATCACAATGGCTATCACATTCAATGCCAATCATCCACATAAATTCTCAATTCACAAATCATATACTTCATCCCCTCAAGAATGGTTTATTAGCATGTTCACATTTCAACCTCTCATGGGTTATTCATCATCATATATTATCATCAATAGCCAACAATTTACCATACATATTATTTCACTATAAACATAGCATATATCAAGGCCTACTTATTCATCAGTTCAAGTATCTATTTCCTTAATCCATTATCAATGGCTTGCAACCATTTTTAACATCATCATAAACATCAACAATCCAATTTAATTCTTCCAACCTCATTAATCAACACCAATGCTTCAAACATTCATCTCCTCATATAAAATCATTCTTAAGACATCAATAATCATCAAAATCACCTATTTAGCTAAGACCCCCAATTTATCATACTTAGGGTTTTCATCAAAACTCTAACCATTTCTAATAACCACCAATCTCCATCATTAACAACACCCACACACATATTATCATGGGTTTTCACTAAAAATCCTTTTTCATGGCATTATTACCTATTTCCCCCAAATCCTAGGGTTAGGGTTTTCACTAAAATCCAACCACATACATAATTGATCACCATTCTTCCATCTATTTCCAACATACATGCATCTACTACATTTATCCCTCATGAAACCTCATATTCATGGCCACCCACCTTAGGGCTCATACATTAAATGCTTCTAATAAACACCCATTCACTTGTATGGCTCCCAAACTCATACTACCACATATCTATGGCAAAAACTCAACTAGATGATGAGTATTTCATACCTCACACCCAAAAATGAAATGGGTTCAAGAAGAGGGAGAGAGTGTTGTGAAAATGGAGGGGTAAGAAGAGAGGAACTTCAAGCCTCAAGCTTCCTTCAAGGCCCTTCAAACGAAAATGGAGATGGATGAAGGTGACACCACCTTGTCTAGAGTTTTGGAAGAAGAAGAGATGAAGAAGGAGAAGGAAAAGTGGAGAAAAGAAGAAGAGGAATGGTTGCCACCGAAATAAGAAGAAGCCAACGTGAAGTTAGAAGGGAATTTGGGCTTTTGGGTTTATTTTTAATTCCATTCATTAAAATTCATCGTTTTTCTACAAACAGGTTCTCTGTTTGGGCTCAATACTATATCCAAAAATCATTCCGAAGATATATTCGGATTCTCCGTAATATTCTTTACTGCCCTGACCAATGGCATCTCAATCGGAGATACTTGGTCCGACACCCATATCTCAGTCGGGTCAGTTTTCAGCTTATCCGGTCTGCATAAATCACCCATAGTCCCAAAAATCTTAATTCAATTATTTCTAATATATTGGGACATTAAATAATGCACAAATAATTTTCTAAACACTCAAGACCCATCAAATATTTATTTCCACTTAGTGGGTCCCACATTATCCGTTAAATCACCCGATTCCGGTAAATTTTAATTTACCGATAATTCATCTCTAATGTCTAATAAATTCTCCCATAATTATTCATCCATAAATAATTAATTATCCTCTTCCAATAAATTTATTTCCTTTAAAAAAAATCCGGGATGTTACATTTGACAATAGTGAAAATCCTTCGGTCTGGAGAGATTGGACATAGCTTCTACATTGGAAGTGAACCGGGATAATTCTGTTATGTGATTCTCTTTTCTTTTTCTCTGGTTTGTTGAACAATTTATTGCTTGAGCGGTCCGTAACTTTTCGAAAAAGAGTTCAAGACTTATTTAACCCTTTCTCTTCTAAGTCTAACTCTGTACCATCAATATTGTTAATCAACTAGTGATGTGTATCCAAAACACATCATTTTAGGTTGTATTTTGTAGGCATTTTTAGGATAAACTGTATAAAATCCCCCTAAATTCCTATCATATTTGCTCTTTTCCCGTTTGTGTTACTTGGTTTGCTAGCTTTGTAGAAATTACAGGTTTGAAGGCCTTTTTGGACTATTTTGGGATCATATATGGAAAGCAATGCATAATGAAACAACCATGTGCCAAAATAATTAAATAACAAAGAAAAACAGAGCTTCAAACAGTGCACTCCATGAATGGCCATGGAGCAATTAGGCCAAAAATCAAGTTAAGAGGGACCAAAACGAACCACGGCTAGGTCGTGGTGGGCACCACAGCCGTGGTTCGTGTATGGCCCACGTTATTTACGTTTTTATGTTATAAATAGGGGTAAAGGGGGTCTATTTAGGGGACTCACTCTTTAGGAGTTAGAGGCACTTGTATAGGTATAAAGGGTGATCTGGGAGGACTCTTTTCAAGGATTCTCAAGGAGAAGAACGCTTAGGGAACAAAGAATTGAAGACTCTGCATATCTTGTAGTTTGTTTTAGATCCTTGGTATACCTTTAGTTTGAATCTTTGTAATCCTTGTTTTATGAGTTGTATGGATTCGATGAACCTTTATGATTCTTTGTTTACTATTAGTGGCTAGAATCCTTATTCTTGGGATTTAGGGTGTGACTTGCAATGTAATTAGTGAAATCTTTATTGCATTATTAATGAAATCCATGTTTGCCCTTTAATTCTTGATTGCCTTATTCGCTCGTTGGCCTAGACATAGGTATGAGTTATCTTTAATTAATTCTAGGGATGAACTTAACCGTGAACCTAATTAATCCAATTCAAAAATTGAACCTAAGATTGAATCTATGATAGCCTTAACCGAGAACTTTATTTAATCTTTTGAGGATTGGAGCTTTCATAATAATTGAATTAAGGAATAGACTGAAAGGTGAACCTTTTTTATTGTTGTGTGAACTCAGGACCTCTATTATTATTTATAACTTCGTTCCCAAATTAAACGACAATTTGTTTGATGACTAAGTAACCTAACGGAACTTTGAAAGGGGAAAGTTAGAACTTTAAGGGGTTGGTCCTGGAAAACTTGAGAGTAAAAGATAAGGTAAAATCTCTAAATACCTTTACAAAGCAATTCGTAACCCGAAAATCCCAAGATACGTTTTAATTGATTTCATTCCCGGAGAACTTTTGATTTGTATCTTTTAATTACTTTGCTTTTGATTTCCTTGCATATAATTCCATTCTTTCCTGTTTAGATAAATAGGATCATTATTATGAGTACTTGAGAACACGGTCCCTGTAGAGATGCTATTTTTGTATTACACGACAAACTCGTATGCTTGCAGGGTTTCAGCTAGCTTTTCATACTTAAGATAAAAACTTAGGTTCAAAGCCATCAAATTTAGTTTGCACCTTGATAAAACTTTCAAATTCCAATTCCTTGATCATATATTCATGTGCTACAGACCATGTTTGCAATACTCTCCATTTGTTTCACACATACAAACATATTGAACCTTTCCTTGTTAGATTACCTGATGGTAGTAGGGTCGCAACATTAGTTTCAAGCACTATTTTTTCACAAAATAGTTTTACCTCACTGATGTGTTATTCATTCCTTCTTTTGGATTCAATTTGATTTTTGTTTCTAAACTACTAAAAATCTTTCATGTAAACTCATTTTCTCTTCCAATGATTTCCAGATCCAAGATTGCCTTAGATTGAAGATGATTAGTGCAGTTGATTTACATTCAGACCTATATGTGATGAATCCATGAAAGTTTCAAGACTTCTCTCAGCATTGGATACACAACTTTCATTCTTATAGCAATTTTTGGCACCTCAGGTTGGGACACCCCTCACATGAGAAACTCAAACAACTTCAGAAACTATATCCTTTCATTTCTTGTAATAGAACTCAAGATTCTTGTGATGCTTGTTATTTTGGAAAACAAAAGAAGTTATCTTTTAGTAATAGTGATACTGTAACTAGTACCTTTTTTCAAATAATACATGTAGACATATGAGGTCTAATTTCCATCCCTTCTGTTTTCAGGCATGAATATTTTCTCACTATTATAAATAACATTAGCATATTTACATGGCTTTTTCTAATGAAACATAAGCATGAAACAAGATCACTAATTTAGTCTTTTATTTAATTTGTCAAAACTCAATTTCAAAAGGATGTATAGATTGTTAGGTTTGATAATGGCAAGGAATTTGACATGCCAAGTTGGTATGCCTCAAAGGGTATTTTATGTCAGAAATCGTGTGTTGAAACCCCACAGCTGAATATAATAGTTGAAAGGAAACACCAAAACATTTTAGGTATTGCTAAGTCACTCATGTTCCAATCCCATGTACCAAAATTTTTTTAGAACCATGCTATGTCCTTAGTTGTTCATTTAATAAACATATTGCCTACTAAGTTCCTTAACAACAAAACTCCTTATCAGATTCTACATAACACTCTTCCTGATATTTCAAATCTCAAAGTCTTTGGCTATCTTTCTTTTGCTTCAGCACTAACCGTAAATAGGACCAAACTTGACCTTAGGGCTAAAAAGTGCATATTTTAAGGTATAAGTCTGGCATGAAAGGATATCTTCTTTATGATTTGAATAATAGAGAGACATTCATGCCTAGAAATGCAGTTTTCCATGAGAACATTTTTCCATTGTCAACCCCATCTACCAATGCATCCCTTCACCCTACTACACACATTCAAACACAGACTCAACCACGTCCAAACCAATGGCTTTTTGACCATCTCATTTCCCTTGAGGATAACCTTCATTCTGTCTATGGTTAGAATACCTCACCTTTTCCTACAAATACATCCATCTTATCTCCAACCATTCCACCTGAGCCTACCCTACCTACAAATTTTTCCATTCCTTCATTAGAAGTTGTTGTCCATCTTAGAAGGTCTAATAGAGAAAGGAAAATTCCTTCTTATTTGAAGAACTATCATCACACATTGGTCTTCAATGGATCTACACCCAATAATTCTATAGTAAGGTATCCTTTTTCTTCTCATGTTTCTTATCATCATCTCTTTCATTTACATAGAAATTTTTATCTTGCTCTAACCACCATTTGTGAACCTACGTATTATTAAGAGGCTATCTAGAATTCTTTGTTGGCATGATGTTATTTATACTGAATTGCAGGCCTTGAAGTCTAACTAGGCTTGGCAACTCATTTATTTACCTTATGGGAAGAAACTGATCCAGTGCAAATGGGTTTTTAAGACCAAACTAAAAGTAGATGGTAGTATTGAGAGGTACAAGGCTAGGCTAGTAGCCAAAGGGTTTACATAAAGAGAGGGTATTGACTTTCTTGAAACTTTCAGCCCTGTTGTTAAAGTCACCATAATCAGGCTTCTGTTACCTCTTGCCATTGCTCAAATTTGGCATCTTCATCAGCTTGATGTCAACATAGTCTTTCTTCATGGTGATTTATATGAAGAAGTCTACATGCAACCTCGTGCAGAACTTTGCAGACCATCATCTAGTCTGCAGGTTGACCAAATCGTTGTATAGATAATGGTATGCCAAGCTTACTGAAGTATTGTTGATTTCTGGCTTCCGTCAATCTGAGGCTGATTACTCATTATTCATGAAAACTACATCCAAGGGTTTCACTGCCATTCTTACATATGTGGATGATTTGGTTCTAGCAGGCCAAGATATGGATGAGATCAACGTTGTTAAACACTTACTGCATCAAAAATTTGGCACAAAAGACCTTGGCCAGTTTAAATTCTTCCTTGGATTTAAAGTTTCCAGATCCTATAGAGGCATCACTTTATATCAGAGAAAATATGCCTAGATCTACTCCAAGATACTAGCCCTTTAGCTTCTAAGCCTTGCAACCCCCTTATGGATCCTAACACACCCTTCAGTCTTTCCTCAAACACTCCACTCTCTTATCTTACTTCCTACAGAAGGCTCATTGGCAACTTGTGTACCTCATAAACACTAGGCTTAACATCTTATTCTCTGTAGGCTGTTAGTTTTTATCAAAACCTAGATTTGACCATCACAGGCAGCTCTTCGAATCCTCAAATATATCAAACTAGCTCCTGCCAAAGGCTTGCTTTTCCCATCTTCTTCAAACCTCAAACTCACTTCCTATTTTGACTCTAACTAGGCATCTTATCTTGACAATAGAAGGTTTGTCTCTAGATTTTGTCTCTTCCTTGGTAGGTCACTCATATCTTGGAAAAGCAAGAAACAACCCACTATCTCTAATTCATCCTCTGAAGCTGAATACAGAGCTCTAGCTTTAGCCACTTGTGAGGCTCAATGGCTTCTTTCTCTCCTTTAAGACTTCCAAATTCCTCATCCCTCACCTGTTAGCTTCTTTTGTGACAACCAATCAGCAAGGCATATTACAAACAATCCCATCTTTCATGAAAGAACCAAACATATCAAGTTGGATTGCAATACTATTTGAGATCAGATCCTAGCTGGGCGTATTCATCTTCTACCCATACCATCCAAAGAGCAGACTGTAGATTTTTTAACCAAACCACTTGCTACTGGTCCTTTTGCTTTTCTCATAGTCGAGCTAGGAATGTTGGATATCCACATTCTAGCTTAAGGGAGCTGTTAGTTGTATTTATTATTTTGTTTTGTTAATGTTAGTTAGATTAGTTAGTTTACCTAACTAGAATTAGTTAGCTTAGAACTAAATTGACCCTTGTATATAAATTTTGTTTTCTTATTCATAAATGATTATCATGAATGAATCATTTTTCATCAATTCTTCTATTATTGCTTCTTCTTTATGCTTCAGCATTTTTGCAGTTTCTTCTCCTTTATTCATGAGCTCTAAGGGTTTTGACATTACTAGCTATGTTGAGTAATATGTTTTTTAAATTCTAAAAGTTTCTAGTTACTTCTTCTTTGTCAAACAATACTTTAATATTAAACTGTATAATTATATTTTGATAGTTTATAATTTAATGCTTAATTATATATGATCTGTTTTACCTTATAAATTACCGAAGTATCTAATTATTTAATTGTTCAAATTTATTTGATATAAAATTTTAGGAACAACTTAGATAATAAGTTCTAAAGCTAGGAGGTCATCGAAAGGTAAACCTGTTGAGCGCATTAACCCTTTTACTTTGAACATTGTCACTAGATTTTTATGGACCATTTTACCCCGAATGTTATTGAAAAGGAAAGAAAAAGAGCACATTGACCATTTTACTTTGAATATATAATTGTATCTGTACGTCCATAAGATTTTGCAAAATTGATAGTAGTCTTAGAACTGATTACAGTTCCATAATGGAAATCCTTAAAAACTACATTACAATTATATAGTTCTCCCCTCCTTTTTTTCTTACTCTGTCTATCTAATTCTATACATCATTCTCTAATCTCTCTCTTTGCATTTGCTATCTACACTCTCAAATAGGTTACACCCACCATTGAAAGACCCCAAATTTAGAGCTTCAGGTGCGTATATATTACTCATATATACATGTTCATGTTTTGAACATTTGTATTATATTGATTTTGATTTTTTTCATTAAAATAGGGAGATATAAATCATTATTTATTTGTTTGGTTAATTCTCCGTACTTTTGTATTTGAAATGTTGAGATCAAGTTATCCATTGCCATTGTGTAACCAATAAGTTTGGTTTTTTTGTATTCTCACTATTTCATTGTTTTGTTATGCTAATTGCACTATTTGTGCTTTTCTTGATGCACTTTTAATTTCCTCAATCATCAATATTGAGATGGATGCAACAGGTGTATATATTGAATAACATTTTCATTTTATGATTCATCATTAAACAAAGAGTAAAAAGGAATATTTATACCCAACAAACTTAGAACAAAAAATAAACTAACTAACAAATACTATAACAAATTTTATAACAAACTAAAAAACTCTATAACTAATAACTAACGAACTCTTCTTCTAACATCCACCCACAAACTCATGTTTCCTAAGGAGGTAACCATGAGTTTACTCCTAAAATTGATATTAAGATCAGACCCCTGATCAGAATCACTAAGCCTAGTTAAATCCATATTGGTATATTTGTTAAATTGTTACCCATAATGAAGAGTTCCTTGAAGGTATCTGAGTATCCGTTTGACAACTTTTTAGTGGTGGTCTTGAGGAGTATGCATATACTAGCAGACTTTGTTAATAGAGAAGGCTAACTCAGGTCTAGTGATGGTAATGTATTGGATTCCTTTAATAATGGATCTGTAAAAGGAAGGATCAGGGACAATAGTGAAACCAGAGGCTGTAAGTTTTAGGTTGGAGATTATTAGTGTGGGTTAAGGCTTGGAATCATGCATGGCTACTCTATGTAAAAGGTCACAAATGTATTTAGTCTAGGAGAGAAACAAAGTGCCATCAGTTGTGTGACAAACTTAAACGCCTAGAAAGTAATGTAAGGGACCAAGATCTTTGAGGTTGAACATGGCATTCAGATATGGCAGCATTATCTTTGTGGCTCGTGACACATGATCTAAAACTTTTTGCAGTTGTTTTTGTACTGAAGATATAACAGCATTATCTTTATGGCTCGCGATTTGTTATGTTTAGCGACCATAAAAGTTTGAAGTCTCTATTTGATCAGAAGGAGCTTAATATAAGATAAAGGCATTAGATGGAATACTTAAAGGACTATGATTTTGATTTACAGTGCCATCCAGGGAAAACCAATGTTGTGGCATATGATTTAAGTAGGAAATCCCTACATGTTGCCTCCTTGATGGTAAAGGGGTATAAATTATTGAAGAGTTTCTGTGATCTAAATCTGAGTGTGATGATTCAGGCTCTGAATCAGGTGATGGTTGGTATGTTGAAAATCACTAATGACTTTTTGAGGTATTTATCTAAAGCTTAGGATACAGATGATGAGATTAAGAGGTTGATTGATGCCCAATCTAGGGGCAAGGTGATACCATTGAGTAGAGGCTCTGATAGGCTGTGGTGGTTTAAGAACTGTATTATGGTGCCGACTGGTGGTGAGTTCAGGAATCAGATCATGTGTGAGTCTCACAAGAGTTCCATGAGTATTCATCCTGGTGGGACTAAGATGTATAGTGATTTGAGGAGATAGTTTTGGTGGCTAGGAATGAAGAAAACTATTGTTGATTATGTTGCTTTGTGTGTAGTGTGTCTGAAATCCAAGATTGAGCATTAGAAACCTTTTAGAATGCTTTAGCCTTTGGATATTCCTGTGTGGAAGTAGGATAGAATAGCCATGGACTTTGTGTCTAGCTTGCCTCAAACCCGTTCAGGTTATAATGCTCTTTGGGTGATTGATGAAGTGTGCTCATTTCCTTACTGTGAATATGAGGTGGTCCTTGGACAAACTTGTAGAGTTGTATATGAGGAAGATTATACGTTTACATGGAATTCCCTCTAGTACTATTTCAGATTAAGATCCTCGATTTACATCCAGATTTTGAGAGAGTCTTCATAGAGAATTAGAGACTGAGTTAAAGTTGAGCTCAGCATATCACCCTCGGACGGATGGTTAGTTTGAGCGTATTATTCAAACATTGGAGGATTTACTTTGTGCTTGTGTGGGAGCATGGAGGGAGTTGGGAGTGATTCTTCCCCCTTAATTGAGTTCACTTATAACAACAGTTTTCACAGTAGCATTCGAATGGCATTTTATAAGGCTTTATATGGCAAGAAGTGTCGTACTCCTATGTGTTGGGAAGATAATGGTGATGCCTTGGTGTTGGGCCCAAAAGTGGTCCAATAGATAACTGAGTAGGTAGTTATGATCAGAGAGAAGATGAGGGTTGCTCAGGACAGACAAAAGAGTTATATGATACTAGACATCGACCTTTGGAGTTTATAGTGGGTGATAGAGTATTTCTTAGAGTTTCTCCCATGAAAGGTGTGGGTAGGCCTATCAGGAGTCGGAAGTTGAGCCTGGGATAGATTGATCTTTATTAGATACTGGAGCGGAATTGTGATGTGGACAATCGGATAGAGCTCCCTCCAGATTTGTCTAGAATGCATGATGTTTTCCATGTATCTCAACTTCAGAAGTATATTCCCTGCGATAGTATGGTGGTTCCTAATGACTTAGTTAAGCTGAAGAAAGATCTGACTATCCAACTACTCCTATAAGTATTGAGACTTTTCAAACCAAGCGGTTGAGAAGCAAAGAGGTACCCCTGGTGAAGGTGCGGTAGCAGAGTGGTAATGAGACTTTATGCACCTAGGAGCTAGAGTCAGAGATGAAGCACGGTTCTTTGAGTTATTCATCGAGGTATGTTGATTTCGGGGATAAAATCTATTTTAAGGGGTGTGTGTGTAACATCTCAATAACTTAAATTAAATTCTATTCGTGTAGTAGAGATAAATTAGCGATTATTAAATTTTAAATTAAATATATTTAGAAGTAAATGAATTAATGAAGAGGGGTTGATCGAGAAATTGGATGGAATTAAATTATGATGGTAAATTATTAATTACAGAAGGATGAAGGAAATAATTTAATTAAATAAATAAAAAGAAAAAATGGATTTAAGAAATTAAAGAAAATAGAAAAAAAAGAAGAAAATGCATGAATTGTCCATTTTACCCCTAGCAATAAAACTTAAAATCTTTTCATTATATGCATTGTCATCTTTGCAAGAAAAAGAGAGAAAGAAGTCAAGAGAGTGGAGAAGCCATTGACGTGCATTGAGCTCCAAATTGAAGCCTCGGTTGTTGCCGAAACTTAAAATTGATCGTATCTTTGGAATCGGGGAAGCGAGGTAAGGTTATTGGTGCCATCAATCTTGTAATTCCTTATTCCCTTTCCATGGCTGAATATGGGGTTGTTGTGGGGGTTTTGGTTTTTCCAAATGTATGGCATTTTGGAGCTTGATTAAGGTTAAGAATGTCATGGGTGTTTCGAATTAGCTAATGGGTGATGATTTCAGTGTTTTGAGGTTTTAGACCAAAGGAAGAAAGATCGCCCAACGCGGTAAAACTTGGAAACAAGATTCGAAAGTGGTAAAAATGAGTTTCAGAATGTTAAAAATGCGTTTAGTATCGTTTGAATGCAATGGGTTTTAATTTCAAAAGCTGACATTTAATTTCAGTATGTGAATGCTTTAATTTTAGATATTTGGAGAAGTTGGGGGAACTTAGTGGTTGATTCGAGGCGTTAAAAGCACGGAGTCGATGTAAGGGGGTGTACTTGATGTATAGATTAATGGAAATAATAACTAAAGTCGTTTCTGGCAGAGTGAGGGGGAAAGGGTAGAGTAGTCAAATAAATTGATATATATATATATATATATATACATGAATATAATAGTGGATGTGTATGATTAGAGATGGATTAAGTTAAATTATGATGATGAGAATTGTTAATAATTAATATGATGTCGTTATGTATTCATGTATTGTATGATAATGATGATGATGTTGTTGTTATAGAGGATGATGAGATTGATAGTTATATTTTATGATGTTAGCTTATATCTATTGATTTTATGGTGATAATGATGATGTTAATATATTTATATATGATGAAATGATATGATATGATGATGATTACGATTATTGATGTTTAAGAATGAATCAAATTATTGATGAATTAAATTTTGTCGAGCTAAAATGATAAATAGAGAGATATAAATAAGGTTATTGATAAGTTGGTTGCCTGATTGAATGTATGATGGTCCTAAGGTGATGACTTTAATGTCTTGACTAAGTTGTAATGAATTATTTAAATGATGATGAGATTTGAGGATTCATAAATGATGTATTTGCATGTTGTGTGGTATGGACAACCAGTCGATATAAATTACCCCTCGTTTTTTTGCTCTAGTGGTTGGTTTTGGCCTAGTTGAGCTACCCACTGGTCAGGTAGGACCCAGTGGTGAGTAGGGGAGTCAGGTACGGCTCAGTAGACCAGGTAGGGTTCACGGGGTATCAGGTAGGACCCCAATTGACAGCTGATCCTACTAGTATCCAGATACTAGAGTCGTATTATTATTGTTGATTGAGAGTCAGTGGTGATATTATTGGAATTGATGATGAGATTGATGTTATTTGCATTAATAATGAGATTGATGTTATACCAATTGATGATGAGCTGATATTAATTAAATTAATGATGAGACTCATGTTAATTAAATTGGTGATGAGGTTGATGTTAATTGTATTGATGGTGAGAGTTGATATATAAATTGTACTATACTATGCTTTTCCCACTGAATTTATGTATACATATCTTGTTGATTATTGATATTGATTTATATTATCAGTCATTTACCCATATAATTGTTTTTAGTGACTAAAGACAAGGATGTGGCTGATGTTGTAGAGACCAGTGCCTGGTAAGAAAGAAGCAATGCTAAGGAGGGAGACTTGTTTGTTGATATATATGTAATTAGTCATGTATAAACATGTATTGTGTTTTGAATTGTTCAATATCATGTGGATGATTTGGTAACTATATGAGTATGTACATGTTGAGTGATGTTTCCTATTTTGTGGACCATATGCATCATTGTGTTGATGATGTTTCTGTGTTGTGAAAGGCCAAAGTGATGGTCATATATATATATATATATATATATATATATATATATATATATATATATGTGTGTGTGTGTGTGTGTGTGTGTGTGTGTGTGCGCACAAGTGATAGTGTGATGTGAATGATTATGAGCAGGCGATATGATGGTTGTGGATGATAATGGTGCTTGGTATTAGCATAATAATGTTTATGATGATGAATGGGTGAGATGATGTTCAGCCACGATTGATTCTGGATTTATACTTATATGGGCAGGTTCCTATTTGATTTTTGTTTGGCATTGAGCCATTGATTTTATACGTGTGATGTTTCCATGTATGATGGTGTAATGGTGTTATAGAGAATATAATGAATTATGTCTAGGTATTGTTGATTTCCTTTGGCACTGAGCCAATAGTAGTGATATTTCCTTGAACATGGGCAGGTTGTTATAATTATACATGTGAAATAGATGTATAAATGTGTGGTAGTTGAGTATCCTAAGGCTAAGTGCATGTCAATGAAATAGTGGATTATGAGACATAGATAAAAGAAGTGGAAAATGGTGATTTTAACCAACTAGAAGGGTGAAAATGAATTTCAACGGGATCTAGAATCCCCAGAGGGTACCGATAAGACCCTAGTGGTATTTATAATTTGGTTGCATAGGGAAAATGATGCTTGAGTTGCATTTGAAGTGGTTTGAGGTGTATTGTTGCATGAAATGGTACAAATTGCATTTTAACGCATAAGTTGTTCATACGAAGAAATTTTTAAGTACGAACTACGTTGGCAGATCCAGATCGGGGGAATATAGTGTCCATAGAGTTTTGTAACAGTTAGAATTGAAACGGGCAAGTTAAGTAGGCGAAAGTTGGTCTATGTACCAAATTCTACAGAATTTCTACATTCTGATATGGTGTTATCGATTACAGCATTCCCTGTAATCGATTAGAACCATTCTGTGATCTGGTGTAATCGATTACGGCCTATCCTGTAATCGATTAGTTGTACTTTGTGATCCTTGTAATCGATTATTATCTTAGTACAATCGACTACAAGGTTTAGCCTAATCGAGTACTATCCCCTGTAATCGATTGGCATCATTTTGTGAGTTTTGTTATGGATTACCAGTCTGGGGTAATAGATTACCAGAGCCTAGAATAGATGGTTTGAGTGGTTTTTGAGTGACGTAGCCCTTAGGTTCCAATTGTTTACTACCGGGGAATCTTCGAAAGTGAAAAATTTTCCCTATCAGACCCTGGGATAAACCTTAGGAATCGCTAAGGGGATGTAATACATAGCGCCATAATCACAACACAACAAAGCTATAGTGTCTAATATACAATAGTATAGCAACAATTTGTTGGCATTTTTTCTATAATGTTGTATATTGTGCCTTTATCATGGTGCTACACAAAAGAGTCAAGTTAATACTTTTAAAACAACTTGTTCACATTGAGTATGTAAAACACAAAACCTAGAGAATTACTCTAGGAAAATTAGTGTTCTATTGCTCGAAATGTCACTTCAATTACAGAAGGGGCTCTAAGGCCATATTTACACATCAAAGAAGGGTCATGATCTAAGCTTGATATCTAATAGATATGGATAATTTCCTAGAATTGAGGAGATAAGATAATCTTAAAATAAGGGAATCAGGGGGACCTTAGCTAATCTAGAAGGAACAGGAGCCTCTAATCACGAGCTTTCGGCCATTAGGCAAGCTGAGTGACTATGTACTAAGTGGTTATGTGTCATGTGATTTATAGTCATGAGTTTTGTTGTTTCTCTGATCAGGATTTAACGTAATTTGATGAGCTGAGTTGTACTTGTCTTATTGCTATTTTGGTTGGCCTTGTTAAAACCTCTCGGGAGAAAAACCCAGTGGGAAAAAACCCTTGAGTAAGAAAAATAGTGCCCCCATTACATTTAAATGTAATACACCTTTAAATGAAAACGTTTCTTCCTTTTAACTCTTTAAGTCAGTATGCTCCTTTAGCGATAAGTTCCCTTACTCGGTATGGGCCTTCCCAGTTGGCTACTAGCTTCCCGCTGCTAGATTCTTATCCTCTTTGATTCTTTTATTTTTGTTAATTACTCTTAGTAATAGATCTCCTCATCGAAAAAGTCGTGGCCTAAGCAGTGTGTTCCATTTCTGAGCGGATTTCTATTTAGAGCCTTGTATCTTAATGTAGGCTATATCTCATTCTTCCATATTAAGGTCTGGATCTTCTTGTCTCCTTATGTCATTTTATTCTTCGTCTTAGGATGTTCTTCTAATAAAAGGCTTTCCTAATTTCATAAGAATCATTGCATCTGCTCCGTAGGTGGGGCAAAATGGTATTTCATGGTTTGGCACTTGGAAATTTAGCATCCGAGCCATCACTCAGAGTTTTAAGACTTAACCTAACAATCATTTGTTGTTACCCCCGAGCCATCACTCAGAGTTTTATGACTTAACGTAGTAATCATTTATCGTAACCTTGAGCCATCACTTAGAGTTTTAGGACTTAACGTAGTAATCATTTGTTGTTACCCCTGAGCCGTCACTCGAAGTTTTAGGACTTAATGTAGTAAGAATTTGTCGTTACCCCCGAGCCGTCACTTGGAGTTTTAGGACTTAACATAGTAATCATTTGCTGTTACCCCCAAGTCGTCACTCATAGTTTTAGGATTTAACGTAGTAATCATTTGCCATTACCCCTGAGCCGTCACTCGGAGTTTTAGGACTTAACGTAGTAATCATTTGCCATTACCCTCGAGTCATCACTCATAGTTTTAGGACTTATTACAATCATAATTTAAATAACATTGTTGAACCATATAATTTAAGCAGAATTGTTGAGCCAAATTATTCTTGTGTTATTGATGTTTCGTCGGGCCTCATTAAAACCTCTTGGGGAAAACCTAGTGGGAAAAAATCCTGTTGAGTAGGAAAAAGAGTGCCTCCGTGAATGATTACATGGTGTTACTTGGTGATCCTACTTTTGCCCACTGTTTTCAGATTTCCCAACCTAATCGGCTTCACGCTCTTCCATATTCATGTAACGTGTCGCCTTCTTCCTGAAATCATCCATATTAATCGATGACTTTTTGGCCAAATATTCAAAAAACTTACCCAGGAGCAATCTCACCTGTATCGCATGGAGGGCCACCTCTGAGCTTAGGTCTTAGATCCGTATAGCTTGCTCGTTGAAACATGTCATGACCTGCTTAAGGTCTTTCTTCGTCCTTGCTTGAGGTTGACTAGGCTATAGGAAGTCTACTGAACCACTTGACTAAAGGTGAACTGGGTGAGAACATTTCTGTGAGCTCTTCAAACCATGATACGTTTTTCGGGGGTATGTATGAGAACCCGAGCAAAGCGGATTTGGTGAGGGTGGTAGGGAAGGTTCTGTATGAAAAAGCATCAGATGCCCCGGAGATAAGAAGATTGGTTGTGAACATATTGAGGTGTTCTTCTGGGCCGCCTATTCTATCATACTTTTCCATCGTAGGCGGCTTGTAATATAGGGGTGTGGGGGTTGTCATTATGGCTTCTATGAATGGATATGTCGAATAGGGGACTAAAGGTTTTAGTCTGTCTTCCTTTCGTTTAGGTCTATCATTACGGCTCCAATTCATTGTCACCGCCCTGGTGTCCTTCCTAATTTCCTCAAATGTCTTTTTCTTCTCTGTGGCTAGGGTTGCTGTATGTGGTCACCATCTTCTTCTTCTTCCTTGGAGCCAGCCCTTCTCTATATGATGTGGGAACCATTTTACCGAGTCTTACGGTGGGCGCCAAAATACTAACTTTTAATACGTAAAACACAAAACCTTAGAGAATTGCTCTAGGAACATTAAGGTTTTATTGCTCAAAATGTCACTTCAATTACAGAGGGGCCTTTAAGGCCATATTTATACATCCAATAAGGGTCATGATCTTGGTCTGATATATAATAGATAGGGATAATTTCCTAGAATTATGGAGATAATGATAATATCCTAAAATAAGGGGATAATGGGGACCTTAGCTAATCCAAAGGGAACAAGAGCCCCTCAATCACAAGCTTTCGGCCATCGGGCGAGTCGAATGACTATGTACCAAGTGGATGTATGTCATGTGATTTCTAGTCGTGAGTTTTGTTGTTTCTCCGGTCAGGATTCCAAAATTTAACATAATTTGATGAGCGGAGTCGTACTTGTCTTATTGATATTCTGGTGGGCCTTGTTAAAACCTAAAGGGAGAGAAACCCAGTGGGAAAAAAACTCCTCGAGTAGAAAAAATGCCCTATTACATTCAATCGTAATACACCTTTAAATGAAAATGTTTCTTCCTTTTAACTCTTCAAGTCGATATGCTCCTTCGCCAATGAGTTCTCCTATCCCGTGTGGGCCTTCACAGTTGGCTGTTAGCTTCTCGTCCTCATTGATTCTTCTATTGTTGTTGGCCACTCTTAGTATTAGATCTCCTATTCAAAAAGGTCATGGCCTGAGCAATATATTCCATTTCTGAGCGAATTTCTATTTGGATCCTTGTATCTTGATGTAGCCTATGTCTCGTTCTTCCATATTAAGGTTCGTGTCTTCTTGTCTTCTTATGTCATTTTCTTCTTCGTCTTAGGATGTTCTACTGAATTTGCTCCGTAGGTGGGGCGAAATGGTGTTTCGTGGTTTAGCACTTAGAAAATTATTGTCTGGGCCATCACTCGAAGTTTTAGAACTTAATGTAACAATCATTTGTCGTTACCTTCGAGCCGTCACTCGAAGTTTTAGGACTTAACGTAGTAATCATTTGTCGTTACCCCTTAGCCGCCATTCAAAATGTTAGGATTAGGACTGGGCAACCTCGCGTAAACCCGCCCGGCCCGTAAAATCCGGGGCTATCCATTACGTATGGGTCGGGCAATTTCGGGCCACGGATAAAAGAAACATGTAATGCGGATTTTTTTGGGCACTAACGGGCGGATTCGGATTAATTTTTTAGGCCCATCGGTGTCCGAGTCCGACCGAATAACATTAAAAAACTAAAATAATATTTTAGAAAGCCCGGCCCAATCCATTTCACGTAAGAGGAGGGGGGAAATTGGAGAAGGGAAAGAAACGTCATTTGCAAAAAGTTAGAAACCCTAAAGCTTTTCTCCTCTCTGAGTTCTTTTCTCTGAGTTCTCTTCTCTCATCCTTATACTATGGTTGCGGCTGCGCTCAAGGTTGTCCTTTCTTCTTCTTCCCATTAAGATCTCACCTAGGCTACGATCACATCTTTGAATCTCCTCTCCCTCCGTCTACGAATGGTTTCCTTTGCGAGTCGTCTCTGTTTCTCCGAGCTACAGCAAGGTAATAAGTTTTCCTTTTTTCTTCTCTTATTCAGTTTGTTTCTCTGTCTGTCCTTTGATTTCGTTCTTGTTAATTGTGGTTTTTTGAAAGGTCACACAAGTGAAACAGCAGAATCTCCAACACCTTGATTCTTCCTTTTCCCCTGCATGTGTGGTTATATTTTCTGGTAATCTCTAACACTTACCACGTTTTTTTTTTGATATCGTGTTTTTTCCTTTTCCCTTGTTTTGTTCTGATTGTTTGGTATAAGATGCATGGTTCGTTGGTTATTGCCAACATATTCACATTTCACTTCTCTGTGCATGTTTGGTTTTGTTGTGGAATCTCTGAAAATCACATTTTTTTGCCTCGTTTAAGTGCGTGTGTTGCTTGTTTTTTTTCTCGCTTTCTCCTTCCTGTCTACAGCTTCTGTTAACTAAAAAGAATTGTTTCGAAACCCTATTTGACCTTTCTTTATAAGGAGAAAACATAAAAGATAGAAAAAATCATGTTTTAAAGAAAACTTTGTTGAACAATTTTTACGGCTCAATCAGAAAAATTTATAAAGTTTGTTAAATTTCATAAACAAGATAAAATGTTAAGAATGTTGGAAGAGGTTTTTCTAAAAATAATAGTTTATAATTCTAACAAATTCCTCACATTAAAATATAAATTTAAATAAATTAATGTATTTATTTTTGAAATACTTATTACTAACATTTTATGTTTACCTTATTAAAATTTGGTATCACGTTACTTACAAAGTAACAATTATGAATGATTAATAAAAAAACTATAAGAGATCCTTCTATAATTTGTAAATTGGTATCAGTGACTGATTGTTAATTAGGTATGAAAATTGAGTTTAATATTCCAATCCCATTTAGAAATCTCAATTGAAAACTAAAGCATTTAGGGAGGGTATAACTAATGTTGAAATGGCTCACTCAAATTTATTATTGGTGTCCAGGTTACCTATTTGCTATTCTAGGAGGCATGTGGCATGACAGATCCGAGAGGGGAAGAATTAGCAATGGGTGAGAATGCGGGCGATAAAGGTAAACTTGAAACCTCCAATAAGTTATATATGATGCTGCATATACTTACAAGTTAATATGATATATGATTTGGTATCTGTTTATTTTAGTATGATATGATATTTATTATTTTAATATGCTGCCTTAGTTATATGATTTAATATGCTTAATTAGTGTTATGTCTATCTTCTAATTTTTTAATATGATATATGATTTAATATCTATTTATATTTACTAAGATATGATATCTATTAATTTAATATACTGCATGAGTTATATGAATTAATATGCTTAATTGGTGTTATGTGTATTCTATAATTGTTTAATATGATATATGATTTAATGTGCTTAAGAACATACTCATAAAATGACTAAAATTTGTATCTAATAGATTAAATCATGAAACTTTGTTTCCTTATAAGCCAAATTTCCATTTACATCTTGTTTCATTCAAAAAGGATAACTATACCTTAAAATATACAAAATTAAATTAACATTGTAAATTACAACTTCTAATAGGTCAGCTAACGTCAATATTCCATATTAAATAATCTACACACCTAAAACTTATGAAAATTTACATGTAAATGATGTTATTTCTAAATTTTGTTACACAAGTGGTTTCACCCAAAGATGATCACTATATTTTGAGTCATAAAATATTTAAGTAACCTGGCCTGTAACAGGACTCAAAACAATAGTTGTCATTTCAAAATTTTAGGATCTACATAGTTGAGAAAAAATTCAAAAACTTATAAGCTACATTCTAGGATGAACAATATTTTAAAGAAAAATCAACCTCACTCAATTTAGACAACTATAGAATGAGTTAACATTTTTTTTAAATCTCAAACAATTGAGATTCAACCTTTTAAACATTGTGACAATAATTTTAAATCACTACTACATTTCAACTAGATATCCAATCACCATGAAATTCATATGAGGTGTATTATTATGTGCTAGGCTTTAATACAAGACAAGTTTCTCTTGATTTTGATCAGTATAATTGGAGTTGTAACCATAAAACTGTAGGCTCCTCAAAATCAATAAATTTCTTGCCTAAATGAAAAATTAAAAAGGTAATGAAGAAGTTTTAGGAAAAATTAAAGCTTTGAAATTTGATTTCATCCTTGCTCTGTTTCCTTTATTTCTATCTTTTACCGGGCTCTTTCTTAGCTTTTTTTTATATTAAAATATATTTGACCTATTCATTAATTTACTATATAGTCTCTTAACTTTCCTTGAATTATACTTTTGCCTTTTCTTTCTCTCTCTTTTTTGCTATTGGGCTTATGCAGGCCTTTAATAAAAAAAATTACAACATAATGTGACTAATTAGTTTAGGACATTTAAGATTAGTTAAGCTGTCTACTTTAAATAATTAAATAATTAAATAATTAATAACCATATTCATAATGTGCCTAATTTCCAAGATATTAACTTTGTTGCAGTTTCGTTACTATTTAGTAACAATGAAGCTGCTAATCAGGGGGTTGATACAGTCCCCATCAACATTGTTGATACTATAGGTGTTGGTGGTGATAATCAACCTGCTGAAAAACCTGATGAAGCTATTAAGAAAAGAAAAAGAAATTTAAATTCTAGTGGCACCAGAACAAAATCTATTGTCTGGGCTCACTTTAATAGATTACCGGCTGTTGAAGGAAAAGAACCAGAAGCAAAATGTTGTTACTGCCCGAAGACCTTTTATTGTGACACTAAGAAGCATGGAACCTCTAACTTGCTTGCCCATGTGAAATCTTGCGTGAAAAACCCTTTGAACTCATCTGCCGATCCAAGTCAATCTGTCCTAACATTTGGAACAGATAACAATCAACTAGGGTCTACATTAAGTAGGTTTGATAAAGATGCTTGTAGAAAAGTTGTAGCGATGTTTATCATGTTAGATGAGCTTCTGTTTAGTGCTGTTGAGCGTCCAGGGTTTAAGAATTTATGTAGGGTGTTATGTCCCCAATTCAAGGTCCCATCTAGATATACAATTGCTAGGGATTGTTACCAACTATATGTTAGTATGAAAGCAGAGTTGAAATTGCTTTTTAAAGCTAATACAAGTAGAATTGCATTAACCTCAGATTGCTGGACATCAGTCCAAAATCTTAACTACATGAGCCTAACAGCTCATTTTGTTGACAATGAATGGAAATATCAAAAAAGGGTAATTAGTTTTCCTGTCATTGAGGATCACAAAGGTGATACTATTGGAAAGCAAGTGGAACAATGCTTGAGAGAGTGGGGTTTGAGTAATGTATCCACAATTACACTTGATAATGCATCAGCCAATGATGTGGCTGTTGCATATTTGAAAAAGAGGTTGAAGGGTGTTTCTAGTTTAGTCTTAGATGGTGAGTTTATGCATATGAGATGTTGTGCTCACATCCTTAACCTTATTGTCCAAGATGGCCTTAAAGAGCTCAACAAGAGCATCTCAACCATAAGGCATGCTGTGAAGTATGTGAGATCATCTTCGCATAGGTTGAAAAAATTTAAGAAGTGTGTTCGGGAAGTTGGGATTGATAGTGGGAAATTAGTGTGTCTAGATGTCTCTACAAGGTGGAATTCAACTTACCTTATGTTGGATTCTGCTGAAAAGTTTGAATATGCTTTTGAGAGACTAAAGTTTCATGACCCTGGTTATTTAGAAAGTCTTGGATCAGATGGCATACCTACTTGTATTGATTGGGCAGATTCCCAGGTATTTGTAAAATTTCTCAAGATTTTTTATGATGCAACCAAGATTTTCTCAGCCTCTAACTCAGTTAGCATCAACAATGCCTTTCATCAACTAGTACTTATTCACTGTGAAATCAGTGAAGCAATACACAATATTGATTGCTCTTTAAGTAAAATGGGTGCTGACATGAAAAGGAAATATGATAAGTATTGGGCCAACCCACACCAGATTAACCAATTGCTGTATTTTGGTGTCATTTTGGACCCAAGATACAAGCTGCAATTTATTTTATGGGCATTCAGAAAAATGCACCAAGGTGGTGTGTTGTCTCCATCTGAACTTGCAAATGCTGTGAAGGTCAGTTTGACTAAGATGTTCATGTGGTATTCTAATATAAATCGACCTGTATCTCAGTTTGCACATGGTTCTCAAGCGGCTGGTTTACTGCAGAGTAATATTAATCAATTAGAGTTGGAAGCCCATGGCAGGGATAAGTTAGATGACTCGTTTGAGGATTTTTTAAATTCTCAAAGCATGATTGACCAGAAAACTGAACTAGAAACATGCCTTGATGAACCATGTGTAAAAAGGGATAACAACTTTGATCTTTTAATTTGGTGGAAACAAAATACATCGAGGTTTCCAATTCTGTCTCGTATGGTTAGAGATGTGCTATCCACACCAATCTCAACTGTGGCTTCTGAGTCTGTGTTTAGCACAGGAGGTAGGGTTCTGGACATATATAGGAGCTCATTAAGCCCTGAAATGGCTGGAGCCCTTATATGTGGTCAAAATTGGTTACGGCCTAGCCTAACTCCATTTTTGGAGCTGAATGTTAGTGAAGAGCTGCAAGCTACTGGTGATATAGTTCAAGGTCAGTAAAAACACCTTATACTTACAAGTTACTTATTATCCATGCATTTAAAACCCTTGTATTATTATCATTATTTTATGTATATAATTATTTTAATTTATTCCTAGAAATTGAGGAGGGCAACAAGAGACAAACATCTACTACTGCTGGATCAACATTTGCAACTGGTGTTGCAACTGGTCTGTCTTAAAACAGGTATTGATTCGCTGTATAAGACTTAATATGTTTTGATGTGTTTCTCTAACTTATTATAGTCATACTGATTTATTTTATTTTTGCTTTGTAGTATTATTTTCATGATAGCATAGTATGATGCTTTTTTTGGAATTGCATTGCATCTGGTCTCAAGAAACAGGTATTGATCTTATGTTTTTTTTACATTATTTTTTTGGTAACTTAATACAACTTTTAATTTATAATTTTTTGCTTTGTATTTTTATTTACATGATAGTCTGAGTGCTTTTTTGGAATGCCATTGCATCTGATCTCATGAAACAGGTGTTGATCTCTTGCTTATGAATTCATTTTATTTGCATTAGTTTTTCAGGAACTTATTACAATTACTGATTTATAATTTTTACTTTGTAGTATTATTTACATGATAGCATAGTATGATGCTTTTTTGGAATTGCATTGCATCTGGTCTCATGAAACAGGTATTGGTCTTATGTTTTTTTTGCATTAGTTTTTCAGCCACTTATGACAACTACTAATTTATAATTGCATTACTTTGTAGTATTATTTATGTGATAGCATAGTATGATGTTATTTTTGGAATGCCATTGCATCTGCTCTCATGAAACAGGTATTGATCTCTTGCTTAAGACTTCATCTTTTTCTGCATTAGTTTTTCAATAACTTTACAACTAACTTATAATTTTTTGCTTTGCAGTATTATTTACATGATAGTATGATATTTTTTTGGAATGCCATTGCGTCTGTTCTGTCATGAAACAGGTATTGATTTCTTGGTTAAGACTATTTGTATCATAGTATTAGACTTTTTTGAGAGGTATTGAGTTATATTTTCTGTTTGGCAACTGATTAGAGCAATTAAATTATATTTTTCTTTTTCTATAGCACTTCTTGCATGGTAATTTGACACTTTTTGGAAGGTCATTGTAGCTGTTGATTCTGGTCAGCCTTAACACTGACAGGTACTAACTTGCTACATAAGGTTGTATTAGTGTTTTAGTAGTTGTTGATTGGTTTGTGTTTACCATTCTTTTTGATTGAAATGTAAAGTGAACACTAATTATGATTTTGTGTTTCCAGGTTTGTTTTGATATCTTGAAGAAAAAGGATTAGGAATTTAAGTTATTTGAATGATGTAATATTGATTAATTATGCTTGATACATATTGATTTACTTCTGGACTTTTATTTTGAATTATTATTATATATATTTGTAATATTGGTGTTGAGTATGTCACATTTGCTACTAAAGATATTTCTTTATGTCTGTTATTTTATTGCTACTAAAGATGTTAATTTATGTCTGTTAATTTATTGTTACTAAAGATGTTTCTTTATGTCTTATTATTATTTTTGATGGATATGTTTTTTTATAATTGACAAATGGAAATAAAAATTTAAAATTATATTCAGCAAGTTAAAAGGTTCAAAGGAAAAATAAGATAAAAAAGGTTTGAATACTGCAAAGGCCCAAATTGAAAGGGGCCCAAATTAAAAGAGGAAGTATTTTACTGAATGAGTTAAAAAAAATGTTTGAATATTTTTAAGACCCAAATTGAAGGAAATAAAAAAAATGTTAGCCTAAAAATTTGAAAGGCTTAAAAAGGCCCAAACGAGTTAAAAAAGGTCTGAATATTGTAAAGACCCAAATTGAAGGAAATAAAAAAAAAGTTAGTGTAAAAATCTGAAAGGCTTAAAAAGGCCCAAATCCGAAATTCGCCCAACAGTATCCGAGGCCCGATAACCCGCAATCCGACAGATCCGAATTTGTACCTGGACAAAAATGGGCCTTAATTTTATAGGCCCGGATTTATTTGGGTTGTGTTTTTTTGGACCCGAACTCGACCGGGCCGACCGACGCCCGGCCCTAGTTAGGATTTAACGTAGTAATCATTTGTCGTTACCCCCGAACTGTCACTCGGAAATTTAAGACTTAACGTAGTAATCATTTCTCGTTACTCCCGAGCTGTCATTCGGAGTTTTAGGACTTAAAGTAGTAATCATTTGACGTTGCCCCCAAGTCGTCACTCTAAGTTTTAGGACTTAACATAGTAATCATACGCAACCCCAAATCCCTAAATATTTTTTAAAATGTATTGTTAAAAAACAAAACCAAACAATTTCCTAAATATATTATTAAGGTTAAAATACAAATTTACCAATGTAAAGTTTAAGGCTTAGGAAAATCTCCCTATAAAAATTACCACTTTTAGTCTGTGTCATTCATTAATATAGACAAAACCACTAATAATTAATAATAAAGATTTTTTTAGAAATTTTTAAAAATTTAAAAGTTAAAAATAATCTTTTTATTTATATATGAAGGATTATTAAATATCGTAAAACAAAGTATATCAGTGATGTATATAATATTGGGGAAAAAATATTGGTAATTTGGTGGCAATGAAAGGCAATGTGAGCGGAGTAGAATAGTTTGGAAACAGCTTATATAATTTTTCCACTTTACGAAACTCACGGTTCAACAAATGCAGCTGCCGAAAAGTTTCATAGTTCATATATAGGAGTGGTTGTCACTTGTCATCGCTGCTACGAAAACGTAGAGCACCTTCGTCCTAGGGAGAAACCAGTAAACATGAACGAAAATTGTGTCCTTTTTCTTCAATATCTACAACTATGTGCTTTTGAAAAGAGTGCCTTCCGCTCTATGGAAATTTCAATCCAGACAAGATCCAGCATGTGGGGCTTTTGTATTATAATAGTCTCCTACTAAGCTTTTGCTACACAAAGAAAGTTCCACCCACTTCTACCATGCTTTTTGCCAAGTGGGAGTCATCAGTGAAATCAATAGAATTTTTAGGTAATATTCTACACTATTTTATTTTAGTAGAATCTTGTCTAGTTAGCTTTATTGAGATCTAAACATGCTGCATTAGTGTGTAAAACTTTTTGACTCGTTTGTAAGTAACTTAAACTTAATTGCACATTTCATCAGCCCAATATTCTATATCTAAATTTTAAAGGTTCTTTTGTGTTTGTTGATGTGCACTTCAACAATATATATATATATAGAAACTGTTTAAGATAATCAAATAAATTTGAAAAGTAAAAGCAAACCTAAGAAAAGTAAATTAAACAAGTTATTAATAAATCTAAGATAGGCTATATGTATAAGTTGCTTTTTAAATGGGAAAAACTTGGTGCAATGTTATTACAAGATTTTTAATACTATTAAAATTTCAAATTATGTTCTAAGTTTTATATAGATAATGCACCCTAGCTTTCGATATCCATCTTTATGAATTATGATGTGTGTTGGGAAAGTATTTTAATTTGGATATGCTCAACAATAAAACCAAACATATTTACAATACTATACTAAATTATGTATGTGTCTTTTCCTGTTTGTACAGACCGTGCTTGATCTCAACGGCTCAACCATATTCACTTGATGCGTAAAAGAAAACAAACTTCATTTCCTTCAACTCAAGCCACTTCCAACATTTATGTTTACCAAATTTATATACTCCTCTCCTAATTCACTGAACTTCCTTCTCAATATTATTTGTTTTTTTAGTTTTCACAACAACTTCGACGCAGATCACTTATATGTTAATCCTTCATATTGAAAACCAATTTCATATTTTTCAATGCATCTTATACTAATAAAATAGATGATGAATGAGAGATTGTAATGTATCACTTCTTTATAACTTGTGCAAAACAAAGAAGCAGAAGAATTTGTCTGTTATGGCCGAAAGAAAATCACAACGTAATATAAATGCCTCACGCCACCTATGCCCCAAACCATTCTTTAATTATTCTTTTGTCATTTAAATGGAAAGACAAAACACAACAGGTATTTTTTAATGTAACTTTTGTATTTAAGCTTGTATTAGTATATTTCTTATTTAAATTAAGATGAAAAATTAAAATGAAGACATTTTTTGAGTTTATTTCTCATTTTTACTAGTATATGTTGAATTGAAATGTTACAATTCGAAGGCATTTACTCTTAAGCTACGGTGGGACCAGTCCATTCAAACATTAGTGAAGCTTTGTTCATTACCAATATTTTCAGATGAATATTAACTTTATAATACATACTATTAAAAATGAAAAAATAATCTCGAAAAAGTTCTTTTCATATTGGTTTAATAATGAGAGATATCAATACAAACTCAAATTCAGAAGTTCCATAAAAAAAAACATCAAATGTAGAACTAGATTAATATATTTTCTCTTGCAAGGAGAATCTAAACTCCAAGTCCAATATATACCCGT
This sequence comes from Clitoria ternatea, assembly GCA_037962975.1. Lineage (NCBI taxonomy): Eukaryota > Viridiplantae > Streptophyta > Magnoliopsida > Fabales > Fabaceae > Clitoria > Clitoria ternatea. Next base: position 97,677,990 of record CM075674.1, on the reverse strand, counting down.
AACAAAATACATAAGATTATCGTTTTTCTTTAATTTCTGGGAAACTTCGACGAAAAAAGTCCCAAACGGTTAACGACGTTCATAACACGTGCGTCTCCGTGTTTACTGACGGACTCGGATACTCTACGACGCCCCTATCTTAACCTAACATGTTCCCTAACTATTACAACTTCGTGCGATCAATTGCACACTCTGATTCGCTCTACGGCACTGATTTAGCCAAGGAGTTTCTCCCTTTTCGCCGAATCTTTGGAAATCTAACGGTTCAGATTTCACGTCCGTATGGAAAGGCTGGTGCAGGCTTAACACCGTATCATCTTCCACTCTTCGTCCTTCCTCTCTCGCTCGCTTCGAACCTATCGCCACACCAAACAGCTTCGGATTCATCTCATCCCCCGCCATCGCCGCCGAATCCTCGCCGGAACACCGCTTCGCAGGCATCAAATGAAGCGTCTTCGCCGCCACGGAACCACACTCTGCTTGAGCGGTCGCGTAATTAGACATGAGATTGAATATATTGTTGCAGAGCGATCTCATCTCGTCCAATTCCTTCGTCAACTGAAAATTCTCCCTCCTCAGCCTCTCGTTCTCGTCCAACAACTCCGCCGGAGCTCTCGACGGCGACGAGTTCGACGAAATTACCTGCTCCTCCCCTGAGTTCGACGGCGACACGATAGGCTTCGCCGTCGGAATCGCCGAAACCGGAAGCGGCGATGGAACCGCCACGGTCGCAGTTGCTCCGGCATTTGAAGCCACCGGCGGTGGCGGCGATACTGAGAGGATCTTCCGCCGTTGAATTTCACAGAGAAGGCGTTTCTCGCCTCGCCGGAAACATTCGTTCGAGAATTCCCACCGATCAGGCACAACTTTTCTGAATCCCTACAAATCAAGCAAAATTAACAAAACCTTCGGAAAAAACAAAAAGAAAACGAGATTAAGAGAGAAAATTACATAAGTATTGAGTTGGCGAACGAAGCTGGAGAAATTGTTGTGCTTGAAATATTTAGGAAGCAAATCCCTTGCGAAAACAGTAGGGTTCCAAACGATGAAGGATGATCCAGCATCGTTCCACGAAATCACGTCGTCTATGGTGTGATCGTCGACGAGCTGATAGGTTTTGGTGAGAAACGGCGTCGGAATGGATCTCTGAGACTCACCAGCCGTGGAGTCGCCGTTGTGTTCCACCGGCGGAGCCATGGAGTAGGAGTAGAGCACGGAGGGTTTCTCTTAAGTGATAGTTCTAGAAGGTTCACGTGGGAATGGAAATACGATGGAATGAGAAAGAAGAAAGAGAGAGATGGTTGAAAAAGAAATTGAAAGAAAAGGAAATCGAAGCTATTACGTTACCTCCTTTTTCTCGCGAAACTTCCTTCCCATCCCATGTGGGGTTCGTTTACCACATTTGAGTGGTAACTTACGCTAATGAAGAAACTTCTACATTTCTTACTTTAAAAATAATTAAAACCGGGTATGATTAAAATTTGTCCACATGTGTAATTTGTAAACTAGGAAAATATCTGCTGTCTAATACTGATCCATTTAGCGGCCAAAAAATAATACTCATCCATTTGTTTCGTCACAATACATACACTTTCTAGAGAGTTAATTATATATACAATTGTTAAAAGATATAAATTTCACTTAAACTATTTTTACATCTCAAATTCAACTTTCAGGTAGAGACAACTTGAGTTTATTCAAAATGTATTTTTAAATACTATTTTGCAAAAGCAAAAAACACCAACATAGCATGTGTTTTGGGTAATTGCCTAACAAATCTGCTAGAAGTTTAATAGCAGGAGGAGTTCCCTCATCGCGCAGCTTCACACTTGACAACGAAATCTGCCCAAGCATGAACTCGTTGTTAAATCCAACTACTAAAGGATGTTTGATTTGTAGTTAGAGAAATATAATTAGGAAAATGAAAAAATCTAAAAGTTAAAATTAATTCTTTACGTCGTTCAAAACAATTAAAACTCTATTTATTTATAGGATTATTTTTCTCCTGTAAAACTTTATTCTGTTGACTTTGATCTTCAACCAAACCACGCCTAAATCTGAAAAGATTGAAGAAACTTGGGGATCATAAGTTACTATCATTAATTAATTTAAATTTTCAAGTATTTCCATATACTTTTTAATAACAAAGTCATTAATCAAACAAAAAAAATACCACACTTGTAAATACTCGCATAAATTATCCACGGAGAGAAGAGATAGATATATACATGATATAGGTAAATAAAAATACTATAAAACTATCTTATGCATATGTGTTTATTTATATATTTTATTTTATTATTAAATATTATTATTTTTTATTTCAAACAAGACAGCATGCATTTGTTACGTTAAACATTAATTATTTTTATATAATTTAATTTACAAATTCCTATATATCCATACGTATCGGGTAATAAAATGATTGAGAATTTGAAATTTTTAACTAAAATTTACATCATGCGTTATTATTATTATACACTAGAAAGATATCCAATAATATAAATATATATATATATATATATATATATATATATATATATATATATAACCCGGTAAAATTAATATTAGGATCTCACTTCCTAGAAAATATTGTTTAAGAATAAATTTATCAAATATTTACTTTTAGTTTTTAATTTAAAGTTTTTTCTCAAAATTATATTATCAGGATTTGGATTCATTAAAGTCAAGAATAAGTAACGAAAAAATACAGTCAACTTTTAAAATCGGTTATCTTTTTAATCAGTATAAAAAGTCACTTATTATCAAAGTCGACTGATTTTGAAAATTGATTGTATTTTGCAGTGAATCCAAATATACGTTTGGGAGTGAGAAGTGAACGGAGAAAATTCTATTGATTAAAAAGAGTTTTTTGATTTTACGGGTTAAAAGAGTTTTAATTATATTGAACGACGTAAAAAATTAATATCAACTTTTAAATTTTTCATTTCAACTCAACTCTGTTTCTCCAACTACAAACCAAACAACCCAAGTTGACATTATCAAATAGTTTCTTATTTCTTATTTTTTAAAATGGTTTTAAAAATACATTTTATAAACTAAGTTCTTGAAACAGAAAAAGTAGAACATTTTCAAGCAGCCTTAGGTTCTATGTAGGGTAATTTTTAGATTTAAATTTTAATTTTTAATGATTACAATGATAATTCAAAATAAAAAACTAAAAACCAAAATTATTTTTATCATTTAAAAATATAAAAATGAATATATCTAAAAATTTTATTTTTAAATTTACTCGTAAAAACTAAGAATCTCGGACCACTCTCCTATTGAGGTTTAGCTTCATAAGGTAGTAATCCTTATGGGAAAAATTCTTGTTTTTATTTACGTAATAAATAATAAATAAAAATAAATTAAGAAAATAATCAATTAATTTGTAAAATTTGATAATATAATTATAGTTTTAATCTTGTTTTTCTATTTCTGAATAGCTAAATAGAAATAGAGAAGTGCAAATTACTCTTATATATTCCAATAAAGTTAAACAACTTATGTAAATTTGACTTTGGATCTTTTATTCGTCCACCCCTACATTACTCTACTTTGTCAAAAGAACCTCAAAAGCCCTCCCTTTTATTCAATTATTTAAATCTTCCAAATGTGACAACAATAAAAAAATTTGGCTGAAAAATTTTCAAATGAAAATTAAACAATTCAGAACTTGAGTTTTTTTTTTCAAAGTAAAAAGAGTCTTTTATTTTGTATGGGAGTAAAATGAATCATAAATTTGAACTTGAATTTAGTTGCTTTCAGAAATATAGGAGAAAAGCTGATACCGGAGAATTTTGATTGCAAATAATAAGAAGAAATGAGTTCGTTCAATATTTAGTTCAAATATATTGTTAGATCATAAAAATTACACCCTTTTAACAAGAACACGGGAAATTTTTTTTTGATTTTAGTGAACCAATTTAATCTCTAAAATTTTTTGGGTAGAATATATAATTCGATAATATGATGTACTTTTAATTTACTAAGTCTTTAATGTAAGTATTCATAAACCGAAACAACTACTAAACATCTAGTGAGGTTATCAGCCACCTATTTTCACTATACCAAAACATATATAATATGTATCAAAAGAGTCGGCTAAGGCGTATGACATCAAAAGGCTATACAAGGTTCTGTGCATAGATGAATCAACACTAGGATTCATCTACCGCTAGCTTCTCAAGCTTTCAGTATTCATCCTCATGGTCTAAATTCACTACATGATAAAGATAGGTGTAGAGGTGAGCATATATATATATATATATATATATATATATATATTAAATGACAAATACAGAACCAGCTTCGACATCCCCAACTCAATCTAAGCATCCAGTTTATCACACCAATATTATGAATTAATATATAATATAAACACACATTAACACAACCACAATATCATCATATAATATCAATCATCCTCAATAACTGTCTCACAGCTTCTCATAATCATAAAGGCTGTCTCGCAACTTTCAGTACACATCAATAGTTATCCCACAACATAACAATGTCACAGTGGCTACCTCGTAGCTATAATGCAATGCATGTAAATCCAGTTCTAATAATGAGATAACAAAATACAATAATATATCTCAAGAATGATTGTGAATTAAAACATATCAACCATCAATAATTTGACCGCTTTGTTTGATTTTTTATCACATAAAAAAATGGATTTGCTATAGATTATATTAATTAATTAATAACATTTTAAGTAATTGAAAATATTTCTAGTGAATAAAGATAAAAATATTAGACAGATTCAATAAATATATATTATTATTAGAGACAGATTGAATGAATTGCTATAATTTAATAATTTATTTTATTAGTTTAATCGAAAGGTTCACAAATTAATTTTTTATTATTTATGAAATTTTTTGTTCAGCATTTTATTATATATACATGATAACTTGATTAAAATCATAAAGTTAAAAAATATGGATAATAATTTTTCCGACATGACCAATGTCAGTTGTTACACCTTAATTATTTTTACAAAAGCAATATTTTTGGTAGAAATTGAGAAAATGTACAAGCAATGATTTCTACTTTTGATAATTGTTTAATCCAAAGATTTATAAATTAATATATCAAGATTAATTATGAATTAATATTTTATTTAAAAATAACAATTAAGACATAATAGACTATAATTCTATACTTTGCCACATTTTATTTTGTTCACCAATTCGATAATTAATGGACTATATTTTATTTTATTGAATTATATTTTCATAACAATTAAGTTTTTATGTATGGATCTTATTATAAATAAATTATAATAGAAAGGTTACATTCATATTATATCATCGTCTTAAACAAAAAAAAAATGGCTCAGAGTTTTGTTATGTTGTCTGATGTTAAACCTGGTGGGTTGGATTATAAGTTTATAGTTTATGTGATTCATAAATGGAAAAGTAATAACATTTATACGAATTTAGACATGATCTTTGTAGATGAAAATATATATGTTGTATTTTTTCCATAACTGAATTTCATGTTTACGTAATGGTTATTTGGAAATATTGTAAATGATTATTTTTATGTTGCTTTAATTAATTTTATCTTTATGTTGGTTAATTAATGTTAACATAAATTTTATGTTTTCTTAAGATGTGATTGAGAATATGGTGGGTAGGGATGATTTGAGAGTGGTTGACAACAACGACAACAAATAAAGGCTTATTGATATAATTGTTGATGATTTAAAAGTAAGATTTTTAATTGTATCATGTTTTCTTTATACAAAAACAAATTGTCAGGAAAATTAAGTTTTTTTCAACTTAATTTTATAATTCATTTTTGTACATGTAATATCCTGAATTTAATTATTAGGTTAATTTTATAATTAAATTAGGAATATTAAATTAATTATGACGGTTAGGCTAATTTCTGAAAGTTATTCAGGTACGTTTTAGGTAACTGAAAGTTACCCGATTGGTTTCAGAAATTAACTAAACACGTAAAAAGATAACTGTGCCTTAGTTAATTGGTTTCAATTTACTCTTTCTTTCCCTCACCTTGCCTCACTTTCATGCATGCCTAAGGAAAAAAGGAAAACCATTGTTTCCCCTTCTCTCACACCCGCGTGAAACTCATCTTCTTCCTCACCATTGATTCCACCATTTGTACAAGGATTCCAAGCTCCATGCTCTTCTCCTTCCCACGACACCTTTGCAAGGCCAAGGGAGTTCTTGGTTTCTTCAAATTCTAAGGCAATTCCATGAACCCATTTTAATTTGGTTGCTTCTTCTTGACCTCCCCCCCTCTTGAAATGTTCAATTTCATGAATTTAAAGGTTGTTTGGTTGTTTGGAAGCTATTGGGTGTAACATCCTAAATTTTAGAATGTTAGAAAATAATTTATTAAGGATCAGTGGAGAATTTCCGAGTGAAATTCCGAGTGAATCATGCCTGAGACAAGACTTTCCGAGTGAAAATGGATATGATTCCGAGTGAGGGAAGGTTAACATATTTCCGAGTGAAGCATGATTGAGAAAATCACTTGAGTGAAGAAACTGTGTCTGAATGAGACGCTGTTGTGTAAGGCAAATCCGAGTAAAACGTCTCCGAGTGAAACGTTTTTGAATGGGTCGTTTCCGAGAGAAGTACTCCCGAGTGGGAAAAACTTTGATTTCGAATGAGTACTTCTCAGGCTGAGATATTTTTGAATAGTGACCGAGTGGAGTATCTCCGAGTTATGTAACTGTCCGAGTGAGGTGTCTCCGAGTGCGACACTTCCGAGAGGGATGCACCGAGTGAGACGTTCCAAGTGGGATAATGTCAAGTGAGACATTTCTGACTTCCGTGTGGCAAGGCACCGATTGGGACATACCGAGTGAGTCTTTCTCAGGGAGTACTTCTGGACAGAGAAAGACTTTAACTCCGAATGGATACGTTTTTGAGTGAATAGTTCTCGAGGGAAGTAAATATCCGAGTGGTGAACTCCATTTAATTCGTGCTCAGGTCGATATTCAGTTTCCGAGAGCTTGTGCTCGGATTCGTCTTCAAGACTGTTTTCGACCCCGAGTGATCCTTTCCAGTGGAAAGATTTTCGAGAGAGGATTGTCTTCAAATTCTGAGTGATCTTTTCGGATGAAAGACTTCCGAGTGACGCAAGTGAAGGCTTGACTCGGGCAGAAATATATCTGAGAGAGATGTCTGAATGAGACATTCCGAGTGGATCATTTCTGAGGAAGGAAAGCTGAGTGTTTCATATGGAAACCTTTCCGAGTGAATTTCCTTCGAATGAAGTAATTCTGAGCGGAAAGAGGCTTTGATGAATCTTCTCGAAAAGATGTGCCTGAATACCGAAACCGAGTCGGAATTGATAATTACTTCAATTATTGAGGCTTTCCACGTCACTGTTCTAGCAGATTCTCTTTTCTGATTTTTCAAAGTATGTGACCCTCTCTATTGTCCTATTCTCCTTTCTTTATTACCTTGTTTTGTCCTTATATCTTATTATATATGTATCAGTGCTTAATTATTTCGTTCATGTCTTTTTCATGAACGATTTCTGTCAAGTCCTATCATTAGATTAGCTGGGAATTTCGAGAGTGTCAACATCACCTTTAATTCTTTTCTTATCCAATCTTTACTGGAAATTATCAATAAAAGAGGAGACCAATCTTCATTCTTCTCTTTAACGTGAAAGTTTGTAAGAGCTTTAAGAAAGGAAGCTTTGGAAGAGTTCAGAACTGAAATTCCAGTCGGAATTTGTGAGCTGTGATTGGATATAGCTTGAGGAGATTCTTTGTTCCAGGTAGGGGGAGCGTTACATTTTAAATGCATGGTTTATGAACGGATTCAGGATAATATTATTGTATTTAATAAGAAATCCTGAATATATATATATATGTTATACATTTGTGATGATTGTGATATTTCCGTTCATATGATATTGATGTTGATATGTAATGTGTGAATTTATGATTATTCCTATGCATGAGATGCAGTAGGAAATATGATGTTGATATGTGATTGATGATGATGATATGAATGTTATTCATGAAATTTTCATGATATATAAATGCATATGATGCATATTGATAAAGCATGGGATGCTTATATGATGAACAAATATGAAATATATTATATGGTTTCGAGGATTCCACAAAAAGACCTTAGGTGGGACTCGAGGAAAACCTCTTAAGCGGGGCTCGGGGTTTAGCCCGTGACACTACCGTTGTCGCTGGGAGTGATTGTGTCACATGAGAGGGCAAACGGTTTGGTACCAGTAAAACGGCCGGATCAGCTGAGAGCTGAGTTATGGCTGAGAGCCAGTGTTGCAACACAAAATTAAAAGACTTAATAATGGATCCATTTGATTGAGCATTTGAATGCATTGATATGTGTTATTGAGAATAACATGATGATATGTGATGAGTTTGTATGATATAAGTTTGATTTATATGTAGTTATGAATTGGATATTTATCCGATTCAATAACTATCATTTGACATGTATATGCCCACCCCCTACTGTTGTCATTTTTACAGTGGACATAGGACCCAGCAATGACGTGTGAGATCACTCAGCCGTTCGGAGCATTATGTATTTATGTGTATTGTACATAATGCACATAGTTGTTTGTAGTAGCCTTGGCCGACTCCTGTGTATACCGATTTGTAAAATGTATGTATTTATGAATGAGCCAGTTGATGTAATGCCGACTGCTTTATTATATTAATTTGAAAATTCTGTTTTAAAATTTAAACTATTTGCGAAAAATTTATTTGGATTTTGGGGGTGTTATATTGGGTGTGTGGACAACTGGTCTAATGTGGGGTTTTGGATTTCATCATTTTCTTCCAGTAAGTTTGGAGTGACCCATGGTCCGGTTTAGTTCCCTCTGGTGGCGTTGAGCTAAAATTGTGTGATTTTCATCGGTTAGGAACTTTTATTTCAACTTGTGGGCGACATCAGAACTTCGGGGTTTAGTGTCGAAATTGTATCGGCATTAATCAGTAAGTTAAAACTTACCAAAATTTCTAAGAATTAATGATTCTAGCTCCAATACATGTACCTAGCAGTGCATGGATGATTAAATTTGAGTGTTATTAATTGTAGGAATTATTGACTTTGGGAGCTAGTGAACGAAAAGGGTTAGAAAGCAAGCGGATAGCATTTTGAGCTTTGGAATCGAGGATTCCAGGTAGGGGAAGTATTATATATCTTAAATGCATGAGTCAGGATCAAATTAGAGGATAGTTTAGTATTTAATTGAATTGATGTTGTGATTGTGTTCATTCTTGGTATGTGATGATTGTATAACTATCCCCTATTGTGTTTGATTCTGATATTGTGATGATCAATAAGATGGTGTAAATATATGATGATGATTTGAGTGTGGTTACCATTTCTATGCGTTTAATAGTATGGTGTCTTGATGATGATAAATAACTCAATATGCTTACCATGCTTTGATTGAATTGAAATTATGTGATATATCATGTAATGATATTGTTGACAAGCTAGGGTAGCTTAATTGATGATGAGAATGGAATATGATTAATGTTTATGCATAACATCTGCATATGAGGGCATACAGGACTATAAGGGGTCTGTGATGCTGGCCTAGATGAGAGGGCTTAAACCCTGTGGTGGTTTCTTTGAATTTCACAGAAGTCCTTAAGTGAGACTCAAAGTAGCCTTTAAGTGGGACTTAAGGCTAGTCTGCAACACTACCACTGTCATTGGGAGTGATTGTGTTGCATGAGTGGGCAAGTAGTTTGGTACCTGTAAAATGACCGAATCAGTTGGGAGCTAAGACATATTGTTAAATATTGATATCTCATCATTATAGTCGGATCTGCATGCATTACATTATAGTGTTGAGGTAGCCATTGTGTTGATATGTTATGAGACAGTTATTGATGTGCACTGAAAGCTGTGGGGTATCCATTATGATCATGAGAAGCTGTGAGACATTTATTGAGGATGATTGATATTATATAATGATATTGTGATCGTATGAATATGTGTTCATATGTTAGATTAAATGGCAATAATGATGTGATGAACTAGATTCATTTAGTGTGATGTGAGATGTCGAATCTGGTTCTGTATTTTTCATTTAATATATATATATATATATATATATATATGTATATATATATATATATATATGCTCACCCTTGCACCAATTTTTATCATGCAATAAACTTAGACCGTGAGGATGATTAGTGAAAGCTTGAAAGGCTAGTGGTAGATGAATCCTGATGTGGATTCCCTTGTATATATGATCTTTGTATAACATTTTGTTGTCATAGCCTTGACTAGCTCGTTTTGGATATTGTAAATATATGTACATAGTTGATCTAGGTAGCTGATAACCTCACTAGAGGTTCATTGTTGTTTTGGTACGTATATATGAATGCATTTGACATAATTTTGCATATATGATGAGGTAAATGAATGATGATGCTTGTGCCTAGGAACTATAATTGATGATGAAATATGATTAAATTGTATATGGGCATGTATTGAATGATGACAATGAGCCTGTGATGTGATAATGGATGAATACAAGATGACTTGATGATATAAGAATGGGTGAATACCAATAACGTTGGTCAGTGAGATGTTAGCATAATGTGAATTATGCATAATTAGGAATTGAACATGTCAAAATGAGATTTGAGAGGTTTAGGAACGTCAGGATGACTCAATAGCTTATATTTGGTATTTAGAGTTTATGAGGATTGGAATGGTCCAATTTCAATATGGATTGATAGGTGAAATTGCTTGGAAATAGCCTAAGTTGGCCAAATTGTGTTTTCACGCATAACTTGCTCATTTTTAGGAATTTTGGAGAGTGACTTGTTGCTATTAGTCATAATTAGTGAGAAATAATTTGGGTTAAAAGTTAGTGTCATTTGAATGTCAAATAAGTAAGATATGATGCAAAGAAGTTAGTTTAGAGGTTAAAATGCTGATATTATCGTTCAAACGAGAGACTGTGAGTGAAATGGAAAATGCTTTTTGGGGAAAAACTCACTCAAGTAAGAATAATCTCGCTTGAGCGAAAGTCAAATGGTTAGTTTCTGGTGGATAATATAAATAAATACATAATACATATATATATATATATATATAATAATATTATAGTATTATTTTTAATTCCTTCATGATAAATTCATCATAATTTTTAAAGCAGTATAAACAATAATCTAAATTTTATTTTGTATCTCAACTTAAATTTTTCTTTTGAAATAATAATAATATCAACAAAAATAATACAAGAGTAAAATCCTTATTCTATCATACTTATTTTTAACCTAGTAATTCTTTAAGACAGAAATTACATGGGAATAAGAGGATAAAATAGACAACACAATAACTTATTTTATTATATTAATTTACCACACATAAAATAACAAAGACGAAATTATTCTATTTGAACCTTTCCTATCCACTAAACCAAACAAGACTTTAGAATTACAAAATAACAACTCAATTTCACATGTACAAATACCGGTCCCTGCATAAATACATTTCTTTCTGTTACTCTTGACGACAACGTTAAATAAGCCTGCAAAATTCCCTGCTACTGAAACTTTAGCACAATTTACTAAATGGCTACTTTCGTCTTTGCAAGTGCCTGCTATCGCTTAAAGGCTTAGGCATCACACAAAATCTGACAGGATAACAACATGTGGCTTCTGGCTTTGTTGTAGCTCATCCTTACAGCATTACATGCATGAACCTCACATCCAATGATTCCCATTTGTTCCAGCAATATTTAACGACTCGGATTCTAAACCTATACAAAAGAGGACTCAACCTCCTGTACCTTAAACAAATCCTACACCAAAAATGAATAGTTTGAAAGCCATTTATTGAATCTAAAGGAATCTAACGCTTCCTAACTCCTTCATCATGACATTTGGGAGGAGACGTATCACCATTGCGTGGGAAGGAACTTTTCCCCTTTTCCTTTTGCAAATTAAAAAACTTTTTTATAAAAAAATCTCAACACAATAACACAAATCATCCATCAGGTTTAGACGGGTTTGATTTGGGGAAACAGTTTTGATTAAATTTGAATGAATAATTTTGGTTTAAACTTGTAATAAATTAAATTTTTTGTGAGTTAAATTTATTTTCTAGTTTTTTTGATACATTTTCCTTATTAATTTCATAAAAAAATAATTTAATACCTATTATATTATTACAGTATATATCCTCATAAACATATAATAAAAGACTTAAAGTATAATTACAATAAATAAGATTATGTTATCAAGTATGATTAATTTGATTAGTAAAAATATAAAATAAAAATTTTTCAAACTTAATCAAATTTAATTATTTTTTTAACCCAATAAATTATTTACCTGGGTTAGGGGTTGTGCTCACCCCTAACTCTGGGATACTGCTTTTGCTCTGTATGTGGTGTCAGAGATTTTGTGGCGTGGACAAAATATCTTCAACGTTAATATCATCTTTTGTGGACTGACATAGCTTCACGTGTTACACAAGTGGAAATGTGGAATATCTATAAATCACAATTCACCGCGCTAGCTCCCGTCTCTCACTCCCAATAATGGAAACACAGAATTAAGTTAAGCTAAATTAGATGAATCACTATTGTTAAAATTATATTTTATTTTTAAACTTAAATTAAAATTATACTATGCTCAATTTTTAAAATTTTGTATCGGTTAAAAGAACTACCAACAATTTAATTTTTTCTTAAGATTAAAATCATCAACAACAATAAAACTGCCACAAATTTTAAATTTTTTGAGGAAACTATAATTAAATGAAAGCCTATATTTCATAGTTATGGACATAGTACTATTTCATAGTTACAGATATACTCGGTATGAATATAAGTATATGATATAATATTTCTTCAAAATTAAAAGTATATAAATATAGGTGCAGTTATATATATTTATAAATTACAAATTAAATCAAATCAAATAGTAGATAAACACAAAATAGATATTAATAATATATAAAATAAATACATATTTTTCAACCTATGATTTTATATTTTCCAATTAGCCAAACAATACCAACAACTATGTATTAAACAACTATAATTAATAGGATATAACAAAAACAGAACACGTCAAAGCTTGAGCAGATGCTGAAACTCCTATCAAAGCCAGCTTCAACCCCTAGGAGTTGATACATAACAGGAACCATATGTTGGGATGTTGAGCCCAAGGAGTTTCTCAAAGTCTTCACAGGATTTATATCTACATTTTAAAAATTAAAACTGCATGTCCGAGAGCCTCAGATGCAACTTGCCAAATCGCCAGAATGCCAAAAAAGATTAAAATGATACACTGTCTATTTGATATATATATATATAGTTAGAGAAATAAAGTTATGAAAATAAAAAATCTAAAGGTTAATATTAATTCATGTCATTTGAGATAGTCAAAACTCTATTTGACTGTAGGATTCTTTTTTTGAAATTGGTTAAACCAATATTTGACCAACTCCAACGGGAAACCAAATACCTCAGTATTTTTATTGGTATTTGTATCCAAGGAAATTTTACGAAGTACCCATACTATATCTAACTTCTTTTTAAATGCTTTGGGTGCGTACCCATTAGGGTAGGTCATCGGACGGGTTCGGACCTAAAACCCCTCATCCGACCACACCGACCAAGGTGAAAAATGGCCCAATATTGTCTGAACAATGCTTCGGGGGAAGGCGGGTTTCAGGCATAACGGTTTGCAGATTTGTTGGCCGGTTAAGATTGGGTTGTGTAATGTAATAAAAATTTAAAAATTACAGATCTAAGAGAAATTGCATGTCCATAAGTTTGTCCCCACCAGAACTCTACGCTGGAATCCATGGTGGTTTAGTCTACGTTGCCCTTCTCATCGATGTAGTCGTGATCACCATTTTCCTTGACAAGAGAGGAAGGCACCATCGTAGCATGCGAGGGAAAAAGCTTTGACATCTTTTTCATGAAACAGAGTTTGTTTGTTGAAAAAGGAGGTATGCCGCAATAGGGAGATATAGGGAAGTGGATGGGGCTACACATTAGAGTTTTAAAAAATAACAAATCAGGGTTTTAACTTTTAGGGTATTGGGCCTAAACTATTAGGTTTCACATTTTGTACATTTTTTTTATGTTTTAGGGAAGGGGTCGGTTATGTATGGGTAAGTATGGATTTAAAATTGTCATCCGCAACTGCCCGTATATTCCCATTAAACATCGAGTTTTCATGCTTTTGCCATCCAATACCATCCATAGGCATACTCGTTCGCAATTCTTTTCTTTTGGATTATCAGTTAAGCTTGGGTAACACGGATGTTGCCCACCCCTAGTACCCATCATGTATAGTGCCTACCCATTGCATACTTGTACTCACAAACCATTGTGGGTACGCGTCTAAAAGTGTCCTACCCATGCATATATTAGAGTCAAATGTAACTTTAACAAATCTTGAAGATGGTTTATGTAATTTACCATTAAATTTGGTTGTCCTAGTCATACATGAAAAGAGCTTTTAATTTTGAGTTTAATTAGTATACATTGTTAATATAAAAAGTTTTACATTATCAACCAATTAGAACCTATCCGATTTCTAAAGTAATTATTATCGAAATCAAGAATTACAACATCCTTGATTTTTAGGACAAACCTTTGAGACTCATTGTATTGATTAAATTTATTAATCAATAAACTATTCGAATCTATTTCTGTTTTTTTGACGATTCTTGTCGAAACTGTCGTAAACCTTGACATTTGTACCTTTTCATACCGATTCAACCCGAATTTGTTTTAATTCCTTCCAAAGATACCCATGGCCCATAATTATCATCTTATACCATATTCCATCCAAGTTTTCCATGTAATATGATAAGCTCCGCATTACTAAAAAATATGTCCTAATATGTCGACCCTCGTCATGTTTGATTTTTTTCCTCACCACCATATTTCCACACCACCTTACCATACAAACACACACACACACACACACACACACACACACACATATATATATAGGCTTATCACCCCCACCACACATAATCTCCACCATCCACTTCTCTTTCCCTCAAATGTCTCTCTCTTTTCCTCATTAAACCACCAACGTGCCTATCTTCCCTCTCATGCGTCTCTTTCTCCTCACCACCACCTTATGGTCTTCTCCACTACCTCTAAGCCACCACATTTCCACTCTCTTCCTCTCCATCACAATGTCACCATCTAAACCCGTGCCTTCCTCACCCTCACCGCATGCATCCCCTCCTTTGTAAGCTGTCATCTTCGCCATTCACCACCACCACCGTCTCCTCCTTCAACCCACTATCATCGTGCCTCTTTCTCTCCTTCACGTGATCTCCCATTCTTCGCTCGGATCCCCTTAGATGCAAGCTAATCATCATCGTGAAGCTCAAAGGTTCATCGAGGGTTAACCGAACAAATGATTGGAAGTCGAAACAAAGGATCTCGATCGTCAATCGGTGTGAAATCGGCACTGGTAAACTAAACAACCTTTAATCCTTCCATGCATGGCCATTATTTTCATTTGTATGCATGATGGAGTTTTTCTTCATCTCGCTCGAATTGTGATTGCTTTGCATAAAGGGCGTCTAGTCTCATTCAGGGAAAATTGTCAACACAAAATTTGTTCCTCTTTCTTGTCTCTTTTCAACAAGCCATAGAACGCCAAAATCCGATGTCTAGAGCAAAAGTTATGCCCCAAACATTAAACATTGTCCTGGTTAGATTATCACTTCGGGCATAGGCCTTCTTTTGAAAACTGAGACTGTTTTGCTTGGAATTCATTTTTGGTGTCTTCACAAAAGTTGTAGTAAATTTCATTATGAAGATTTTCAGACTAGGATTACTGAAACCTGACAACCGTAGCTTAAGTTATGGTTAAAATATGAAAGCATGCACATGTTACCCTTTTCGATCACATGCACGTTTTTCTTTTACGTTGCATGCAAAGTTTTTGACATACCCCTTTATTTTCCCTAGCTTGGATGCGTACGATTAGGAAGGCGTCGATAAAATTTCAAAGCTTTGGGGTAGTTTCGACACCCTATCGACTAGTTTTGTACCCTCGATAAGTTTGATTCCTATCGAAACTCTGTCGATTTTATGATCGAACCTAGATTTTAGCATTTCAACGATTTATAGGTTACGATGAAGTTTTTATTATTTTTTCATAATATTTTAAATATAAGATATTGAGGTTCAAAGTCGAGTCGAAAGTCGACATTTTAGTTTGGGAAAGTCGGATAATGCCTTGAGGTACGTGTAACGTACGAGGGGGCTTATCACTCGAGCAACGAGTAGTAGTTTTAATTTCAGGGCAGATTTTATAATTAAAAAGTTATTTTAAATATCGATGCCCGGGAAAATATTAATTTTTATAAATATATATACTTGAATTTAATTAGTTAATTATACTTGAATTTAATTGGTTAAGTGTCTTTGAATACATATATATATATATATACATATATATATATATATTGTTTATTATGTGCTGTTGAGACTGACCCGTGAGGGTATTGGTAATATGGTGATAATTGAATTGGTTTTGGTTATGTGGTGGCGCTATATGCCTATTGAAAACTGATATGTTGATATCTATTTTTGTTGGTGATTCTTGAAACTGATATATATACTCGATGATGTGATTGCCATTAGATGCCTGACTGATATGTGTTACTGGAATGACTTGTATAGTGTTACGAATATATTGATTGATTATGTTAGTTGTGATATTGATGGCTCCAATTGATTGAGTTGATAAATAACAAAGTGATGATTGATGATTTGAAATTATATTGAGGTTAGTGGAGCTAGGCTATGATGCCGGATGATTATATGTTCGCTATGATTTGCATCCATGCATTTTGCATTATCATGACATCATATGCATTAATAAAGCGCTACGATTCACTCAACACTGTGGTTTGCTGTTTGAGACTATCGATTATAGCACTACGATTTGTTGTTCAGTCCTCAAGGTACCACCTATTATAGCACCACAATTTGTTATATGGTTACCTGGATATCCACCACTTTATAACACTATGATTTGTTGTATGGATTATCCTTTGGCATTATGATTTACCTTGTTGTGAAGCTGGATCTGCATTGCATGCTTTTATGCATTTGAAAATGATATGATTTTCAATGTCCATGGCATTCAAATACTACATTTGAGAGTATTAGAGAATTGATGTATAGTTAGTTGATGGAAGTTTAAAGGTATTAGGGTGACATTTGATATTGAAATGATGAATTGGTGATTAATATATATATTTGGTCTTGTATGGAATTGAATCGATGTTTGACTTATGGTTCTGATGATTTCCATGTCATTATGTTATAATTTTGATATCTTAAAATATATAACCTGATGGGTAAATCATATTTATTTGTGAGATTACTATTTACTATTGGGAGTGGTACTCAGCCCTTAAATTTCATTTTAGTGAGTTTTCAGGGTGACAATGTCGCTTGGTGAGCTCGGAGGTGGGAAGAATGCAATGTAAAGTGAAAGGATTTATAAATTAATTATCTTGTAGTGTTGCTAAGATAATATATAATTTCCATAGTTCTGTGGATATTTAAAGTTTGTGCATAGCCTTTGAGTGGCTTTTGGCAAACACTTTCATGTGATGCCAAACACTAAGTTTTGATATACATCTTGTTGTATATGTGTGTGTGTGATATCTGAAATATTTTTATCTAACTGATAGTGGATAAGTAGCTAACACGTTGCTGGAGGTTTAGTTTATATCTTGTCATGATATAATGTTGAGAAATTAATTCCCTCTATGTCTAGGAACAGTTTAGAATTTAAGGATTGTGAAATTTTGACATTGTAGTTATGTTATGTGTAATTCCGAGTCCTTACTCATATCGTCATATATGGGAAAAGAATGATACCTTATTAGGGACCTGTAGTTAGGGTCGGTCCATTCGTGAATCTATCAGGACTTTTAGTTATGTCTTCCGCTGTGTGTATTGTTAAGCACCATGTTGCTTAATTTCTTAGGGGTAGTCCGTCGAGGTTGTCATAACCGTGAAAAATTATCTCTCAATGTTATTAAACCTTAGGGATTGATTCTAGGAATTTAGGCAGGAGCCGCAAGAATTATTGTTTATATGACAATCCATGATTGGATGTCAATGTAAAAAAAACCTTAACACTGAAAATATATTTAAATTAAATTCTTTTTACCCCAATGACATAGCTTTATCAAAATAATATAGTTTCAAAATATACACTATAAAAAATTATCATTTACTAACAAATAAATTTTGGAAGTTGTTTGGAAAGTTTTTGTCGGTATGGTCTTTAACTAACCAAAAAGAACGTGTTAGTATAGGTCATTTGGATTTATACTAACAATTGAATAAATTATACTAATAAATAATGTTAAATCGTGTATAAAAAACCTTATAATTGTTTGAACTTAGGATCAAACTCTGAATTCTTTTTTTGTTAAAAGACCCCCAAAATATTTAAAATATTTAGAAAACGTATTTGTCATTAATTTTATCAATTAAGTACTAAAGTGATCAACCATTAGTCATTTCAGTACTGACACATGTTCTGAATCCTCTCACCCCAACCCTACCTCATATTTTCCAATCTCTTCCCCTTCTTCTTCCTCACACCCAATCTCCTTCACCACCCTAAATCCTCATCCTTTCCCTTTCTTCTTCATATCTTTTTTCCTCTTCCTTCTCCATTCCTCACTCCCAATCTCTAATTCAAAAACCCATCAAAATCCATTTCCAATATCTCCCTATCAATCGAATGAATTTGAAACCCTTAGCAGCAATACCACTACATAACCACAAGCCCTACCTAGAACATCGTGACCTGTTGAACCATGTGGAAGCGTATCTCACAAAATATGACTGTGATCTGTAGTGAAAGAGATTAGACAACAATTTGAAATAGAGGACTTCATAATGTATCCCTTTCCATTGTTCATTTGGCTTTAGATTTTTCGGTTTATGGATTTGAAATTTTTATGTTTTGGTGGGTTGGTTTGATGGGTTTGGCATAAATTTTAGGTTTTTTAAAAGGTTATTGTTGATGGGCTGGGGATATGAGACACTACATTTTTCATTAGGTTGGATTGGGATATGTTTTTCATTAAGGGTTTCATGATTCAAGGTGGTGACCCTATTGGAATTGGAAAAATGGGGCAATCGTATATAGGGCAAGAAATTTAACGATGAGATAAGAGAGTCTCTGAAGGTGAGTTTATTGATTCACTATGAACCCATCATTTGTCTTGAGAGGTTATATATTTTGTTAGGTAACATAGAATGAGTTCTATTTTATGTTTAATGCATTAGTACTTAGAAGGGGATAGAATACAACATATAAGTTCTATTTTATCTTTGAATGCATTTTGAATTAGAAGTTAGAATAGAGAAGTTAGAAAGTTATGGCTTTGATTAATTGTTGTTTTGACATAAAGTTTGGTTTTTAAAAATTCATTTTGATTATAAAACTTGCAAGTTTTAGTCATTTTTGGTTCTATAGTCATTCTAAAAATTGTAGTTTGTTAAGTGTGAAAGTGTCCCATAAATAAGTTTGTGGTTCAATCATGAATGTGACATATACTAGTGAATTGAGCTTTGTGTGTTGTCATTGCCACCGAGTTTATCTCTTATTTTGAGTGTCAAATATTTAAATTGGCCATAACTGTATTCAAATTTCCATTTAGAAACCAAACCAAACCAGTTTAATTTTTATTTTACTCGATTTTTTGTATGTCTTTTATTTGGTAAAGTGCTAAAGGAACTTTCACTCATAAGCATCAATTCGGTGCTTCCTAAAAAAAGTGCCTTTAGATTAATTATTGGTGTTTTGTAAGATTTTGAGTTGATTACTTGTTGTTTTAGGACTTTTATTTTTTAGATTTTTTGTATTTTGATTAATTGCAAACTTCAAGAAGAAAATGGTGTAATTTGTTTTGAAATTTTGATGTTTGTAACAACACTGACTTTAATAAGCTTTTCTAGAGTGGTTTTTTTTACGGTTAAACAAAGAAATAGTTGACAATGAACTTTATGTAGTGTGGTTGTTTTTGTTTGCGGTTAAACAAAAGAACCGTTGATATTAAAAAAATACAAGTGTTAGAGCTATGAGGTGGTTAATAGTTGGTTATCTCAATACTTAACTAACAAAGTTTAAGGACATAATTTTTTATAAACATTTAAAATATTTTGGGGTCTTTTACTAAAAGTATATATTTTATGGAGTGATCCTAGTAATCCTAGTATCGTATGATTTTATGTTTTTTTATATAATTAACTCAATAAATAATTTTGTTAGTGTAAAGTTGAGCTATACTAATATTATATCAAATGTTAGTATAATATATTTTATTGTTAGTAAAGTTTTTACTAATACAATATTTTTTTTTTTTGTCAGTTAAAGGCTATATCAATGTTAAGTAAAGGGAATTCTTTTTAGTGATATTTTGTCCTAGATTTCTCTTTATTGACGCATTAAATATTTATCATTTAACTGGAAAATGCTTATGCCATTAAACGTGTGTAAAAGAAATGATGAACACATTTCTCGCAGACAAGATCGCATTATACCTTAATTAAAACCGCTGGAAAACCGGTGACATAGGCTAGTTTTGTGTATAATAATAATAATTTAATTTTCTGGTAGTTAAACTTAGAAATTCAACATCATAATATATATATATATATATATATTATTTTAAAAATATAAAAAATAAAGATTATTTATCATATTTACAAAAATACATTAAAATATAGTTTAATATATTTTAAAATTTAGAATACAAAATATGTTAAAAATGAAAAATGCATTAAGAATTTAATTTAACTTTAAAAGGTAAAATATGAATATTTTCAATCGGTCTTGCTCAATTGATTAAACGATAAGTTGTTGTACAGCCTTTGTATCACCTCTTCCAAAACAAAAAAGTATGAATTTTAATGCTTTAAAATATAAAATATGTTAAGATTTATAAAAATATTTAAAATAAATATGTTCAAATAGATTTTAAATGTCTAACATATGTTGATATTTATGTTAAAATATATAAAATATTAAATATAATTATGTTAAAATAGTTTTTAAATGTCTAAAATATGTTAATATTCAAAATTAAAATATGTTAAATTTTTATTCTTCTTTTATTTTTTATAGCCTTGATCTTAATTGTATTAAATGTGTTGGTAACTGACAACTGACAATTGATACGAGGGTTTAGTCTTATGGCTACAAGCCAGATACCCTAGGAGACTAAACAAATTAGGTTACATAAAATTTAGCATTTATGTTTGGTGATTCCTATTAGTTTGTGAAAAGGCATCACTTGATTGAAAATGTGCTGGGAGAGCATGAATAGAACCCACGACTAAGCATTTGACACAGTATAACAACTCCTTATCACTAGGAAACTATAATTTTTATTAACTTGTTTATACATTTTATTTATTTATATTGTTATTTAATATACATCAATTCAACCGACAAACCACCAATTCGACTATTGACCTAATACTTCAATCAAGTCAATTATCAGTTTTAGTTTAATAACACTAATTTCGATGCACCACTCACCTTATAATATAAATCAACTTCTCGAAGTTTGTGCAGATCTTCAAGACCAAAAATGTGTTGTAAACAAGGTTAATGTGCCACTTAGAAAGCAACTTTAGCTGGGTTATATATTTCAAAACAAGATTATTTTGGTTTTTAATTTTTAAAACTACGATACTGGATTAAAAATTCTCATAAAATTTTTATGTAAGCTTACTTAAATTTAAATTAATTTATACACATTTACCTTTTTATTATGTAGATTTTATATGGGGCATTATTTGAAAAATAAAAAATGGAAAGTTTTTAAAGGAATTTGTGTTAGGACTACTTAAAAATCAAGGAGTTAAACATTACTGATGATTTTAAATGAAAAATTTTATTTCTAATCACATAAAAGGTGTCATAAGGCATTAGTTAGTATTTCTTATACTTTATGCATCCTTTTATCTTAAATTATCATAATTATCAATAAGGGTGTTAACAAAGTGATAGACACACACAATAAGTAAGTCAAACTATTTTTGATGTATTGGTCTTTTACATTAGTCAAAGGGTGAGAAGATACTTAAGAAACCCAAAAGGTGATCACAATTCAACAATCAAAATCACTTAGTTTAGCTGTTAAAAAACTATTCTAACTCAATGACTTATTTTGCTGATTAGTCTTTTACCTTGATAACAAGGTAAGAAAACAACTAGTTAGCATCGACCATCGATGCAAATGCTAACCTAATCTTTGGCCAATGTCACATGGTATCTCAGAAGACTTAGGCGATGTCATGAGTAAAGGCGGAGTCACAAGAACCAGACATAATCACAAAATCAAAGATGAAATCCCATGAAGCCGAACTGATGATGATCGTTAGAATGAAGATTAAAACGTGACTCTGGTCAAAAATCAAGTATTATGAAGAACTGTCGAGTTTTAAAGGAAAAACCAAAAAATCTAGATGTCTTAATAAGACGGTGTAGACTGGAATTATCTGGGGTCGTTATTAATAACTCCGGATGCAGATAAAAGTTTAATTTGAAGAAGACGATGTCGAGAGAAAGTCAAAAGAACTGATCAAACATCGGTAAAAATCCTATTCATTTTATTTGTTCGATGTTTTAAAAGAACATCTATACCTAGTGAAGCACTGGGAAACCAAGACGTGTTAACAAACAATATAGAAAAAGATGATAACGGTGTCACTACAAATCGCGATGAAAGTTCAGAAAGGCGATATTAAAAGAAAGTCAAAAATCAAGTCAACACCGGTAAAGGAGATGTCAAAGGAAAACCAAGAATTGATTTAACATCGGTAAGGATTCCATTACCTTTGATTTTACTTAATTAAATTAATTGAGAGCAGGTATACCGGTGAAAGCATTAAAAGGAAGCAGACAATATAAAAGCGCAAATGAGAAGTAAATGCATGTTCTAAAAATTGAGGCACTACAACCCTACATTTCAAAATTGTCGACACCAGAGCCCATCCCGTTACAAGGCAATAAAAAGAAGTAAAAGTAAAGAAACCCTTAAACTACTATGGTGGCGGGAGAGTCTAGTCTGGCATCTTCAGCTGTATTCTCGAAGTCTTTATCCGATACCACCTTCAGTTTCATGCTCTGGTTATCAGGCAGAGGCAGAGGTTCATAAGGGATGTCCTCAGGCTCCACTGCTTGACCTCGTTCTATCGCACATAGGTTCCCACCCTGAAATTCATAGTAGACACCTATACTATTCAAGTTGAGCTCAATACCGCGGTTTCGGAGAATCACTTGTCGGAAGGCGGTACTGAAGGAGATGTCGGCCAACTCCACAAACTCAGCCATCTCCTCATCTTGTTCCTTCAATCCTTGAAGCTGAGCCTCCTTCAACACAGCCATCTCGGCACAGAGATCTTCACTCTTCTTCTCTACAGCGGCCCGTCCAGCAACGACCTCGTCATATTTAGCCTGAAGATTTTTCAGGGCATCCTCCGCAGTCTTTTGTTTGACCTCAGCCTCATTTGCCTTTTTGGTTACCGAAGTGAATGCCACATTGAGTTCGGCCAGGTCTTCCTCTTTCTTGGCCAAGGCCGTCTGAGCCTCTTCTCTTAAAGCTTCAGCCTCTTTCATTCGATCTACGCATTTCTTAGCCTCAAGACCAGAGTAATAAGACTGCTCCAGAGAGTGAATGACCCTGACAGCCTCAATCAAGTTGAAGATCGCCCCCCTTTGCAGCACTCCGGGCCTCAGAAGCTGGGAGATCATCCTTCAACCGGAAGGGGATGTGAAATCAGGACGGAGTCTCACCCTTAGCTTGAAGAAACTCTGATATGCTTGAGTTATAGTAGATGGAGGCGACGACAGCAGGCCAAATTTCATCCAGCACGTTGGCAGCAGGAGCAGCCATATTTTCTTCCTGTGGACTTTGACAGGCTCCCATGCCAGTCAGATCTTGCTGGCTCTTGTTTTTCTTCGGCTTTCAGTTCGAGGGGCCAGGGTTGTGGCACTTCTTGCCCTTGTTCTGGACCCTCGCCTCTTTTGGGATCAGCGTCAGGGTGCTGACTTTGTCTATCGGTATGCTTACCAGCTTGGCGGCAGTGCGTTTAGGGGTGACCCTATTTTTAGCATCGGTAGCAGCAACATTTTGGGCCTCGGCTTGCTCCCTTAGCTTCTTTAGCAAGTCGATCTGAGCCATCTCCCCTAAAATAAAAAAATAAGTGTTAGAATACCGGTGTAAAGGTTTAAAAAAAGGAAGTCGGCATACGAAGATAGCCATCCCAGCGTGATCTCTCCCCCAACAAGGACATGCAAGAGATTTTGGAGAAGGCAGAGAAGGCTTTTAGAGCTTCCAACACCGTCTTAGACTCCGTCGAGAGGGCAATCTCGCTAACGGTGTAAGTGCTGTTGGTAAGAAGAAAGTGTTCGTGGGTCCAGTCGGTGTAGAACTTTTTGGAGAAGTCGGAGTTCTCCCAGAACAGCTACTTCCCTTCATTGACTCGAATTTTGACAAAGGAGTGTTTAAAGCTCACTCCATCTGTCTTGGCTGACTCTGTAAAGCTCTCGAAGTTGACCACCTTCGAGTTGCATCGGAGGTTGATGTAGCCAAGACCTCTACCGAGGTTTCCACGAAGTATGACTCCGTAGTAGGTGAAGAAAAAAGCCACGGTTGGGACAAAGTGGAAATAGTCTCCCAGGACCTCAAGGGCTTTGATCAGAGCCCATCCATTGGGATGAAGTTGGCTTGGGGCGTAGTCTAAGAACTGGAGTACCCCCATTTCAAACTCCATCAAAGGGAAACGAATTCCGATCTTGGAGAAGAGCATCTCATACATAAAAATGAAGCGTGACCCCGATTGGTGGCAAATACGCTCTGATGTCAGGGGGAAAGGAACAGTGAAGTAGCCTTCAAAATCTTCAGTAGAGTGGACGATCACATCCTTGATGATGACATCGTCCGTATTTTCAGCATATCGGGAGGCAAGAGAGAGTGGTTCTTCATGTACCTAGAAATACGGGTCCTTAACTTTCTCCGTGAGCCAGTCGATCTGATGTGACACGACATTGGTCTCCACAGAGTTGGTTGCAATCACAGGAGTGTTGGTGCCAGAATTTCCATCAGAAGCCATTATGTGGACAGTGTGGTGAAAGAACGATACGCAACTATAAAAAGCCACAATGTCAGTTAAATATAAATTGGCAGTACTGCCAGGCTCACTAGTAAAGCCTTAATCAAAACCAGACGATGTGGGGAACGATGTGGAGGAGCAAGAAGATGTGTTTAACTCTTGTATTTCTCACAACACCGTCAGAGAAAGACGTC
Source organism: Clitoria ternatea (assembly GCA_037962975.1). Lineage (NCBI taxonomy): Eukaryota > Viridiplantae > Streptophyta > Magnoliopsida > Fabales > Fabaceae > Clitoria > Clitoria ternatea. The sequence goes on along the minus strand of CM075674.1, from coordinate 97,652,626 downwards.
GTGTCCCTGGATTCCTGGGCCGGTGTGAAGCACCAGAGGTAGCCCCATCAGAGCGACGAGGACTCCGGTTTAAAGTTCTCCTCCTCGGCTGACGCCGGGATTGAATCGACGAAGGCCCAGATAGCACTTCGACGGAGTCACTGCTTGAGTCGTCATCCCTCATACCCTTTGTGTGAAAACCTTTTAAAAGTAAAGAGAGGACGGTATGGAGGTATCTACTGAGATGATACGGCTTGTCTTGCGTGTGCGAGCGAGAGTTCAAGAGGTAACATCGGAAGTTGTAAATGTCGGAGCAGCAGCACTTTGGAGAAGAAAGTAAGTGATAATGGCTGGACTCCGCACCTGCTTTTATAGAGGGTGAAGGAAGGCGAAGAGTTTCTAACTGTTACGTGCCAGAAAACACTTTCTATTTTGGCTCAGGCCCACAGAACCTGGCCCATTAGTCACGACGGTTCGTATTCCAGCCAAAAGGCGCAAAAAATACCAAGCAACGCAACGAATCAAGAAGTGACACATGTCAAAGGTAACAAGACAACTCCGACTGAGAGAGAAAATCGTCCACCAAAAAACTTAAGTATAAAGGTCACTTCGTCCGATGAATATTTACACCGTCTTGAACAACTACATCGGCTGCGATTTAAAGAAGCCACACCGAATCAGACATTCTAAAAAGCCCTTTGACCTTTATTCAACACCATCAGAATAGAGGGCTATGTCATCCAAAGGAGGGTCACATCATTCCTACTTCAGCACAAAACAAAACAAAGCTCAAACAGTGGATTAGTCTGATTCCCACGAAAGACCCACCATATCAATTATGATATCGGAAGAGGTAAAAAATCTCAAACTTGAACTACATTTCGATCTTCATGATGCAGGAGCTGAATAGCCTATGGAAGCAACTCCCAAGTCACTTCAAAAGGCTAGGGGAAAATTATCCGACGTGGATACCCAACCCCCAAACTAGAGGATTAACGCCGGTCCATGGTCTCCACCACAGCCGATGTGGACCTTAGAGGACACCACATCGGTTGAATTCAGTTACACCGGCTAGGCGATAGCCCCACTTTGACTGATGTCAGAGCCCCTTTGAGTGGCCAAATGACCGGAGTCATGAGAGGGCCAAACAGCCTATACCAGTCAGGACCTGCAAGAAGCCCACGTGTAAGGACTTGATCTGGCACACAGAACGAGGCACTACAGTGACACTCCCTCACTATAAATACATCCAATGTCCTCATAAGTGGTAAGCTCCCTGGTACCCATCTTACAGACCCGATATAGCTCCAATGTTAGAATCTGAACTAACTTGAGCGTCGGAGTATCTTTGCAAGTACCACCCTCTTTCACCCTTCAACGCGTTAGGCCGGTGTGAGGAGCTCAAGGAACTATTCCAAGACTACGGTCCAGCCCAGAGACTGTCCAATCCAAAGACCCACACAAGATATAGCTTCTGGACCCCGGATCGGGTCCCTTACTCTTAACCCCGGTCCTATGGACCCCGATTCTAGAACAGAACAGTTAATATTAATCTTTCACGTCGTTCGAAACTATCAAAACTCCGTTTAATCATAGGATAAAATAAAACTACTTGCAAACCTTCATTTGCAAAAGTTAACGTTTATACAAACAGGATCTAAATATACTTAATAAATGATGATGCTATCTATGAAATTCAAAAATCATAGCTCCCTAAAAATCAAGAACATGATTTAATAAATATTTAAAAGAACTGAGAAACAAAGGTTTCAACATATATACAAGTATTATGGAAATAGTTATGGTATCAAAAGTAGAAAAAAAGTTATAAAAAATATGAATATTTAATTTTATAAATTTACCTTCACCATGATTTCCAATAAAATCTTATATTTATTAATTATTTAATTATTTTTTTTGGGAAAAAATCCAATATTTAGATTCATTCCGTTAAGAATGATTCGCAAAAAAAAATTAAAGAATTTGAAATTATTTTTTTATGACGCACATTATCAAACTAAGTATTAAAGAAAAGGTAAATATAATTTTGATTCCAATAAAATGGACATCTTTGAGTTTTTGGTTCTTATAAAATATTTTTTACATTAAATTTATATTTAATATTTTATTTTTTATTTTTATTAATATGACTAACTAAATTAAACATTAACTTAAATTCGTTAAATGTTGTTAGACCTTTTTTTTATATAGCAATGTTATTGCACCTTCAAAATTAATCCCTATGCATTTTCTTAAGAATTGGCCCTTAAAAAGTTTAAACCAGTTTTTGTTGTCAATGTTTGTTAATTTGCCTATGTTAATTGATGATTCAACACATCCAAGTGTTTTCTTCTTTGTATCTCTCCTCCTTTTTTCTTCCTCCCTTTTTAAGTGTCACACCCCTTCCTCTTTTAGCCTCAGCTACCATACCACCTCCTCCCCTACCCTTCCTTAGCCACAATGCCACCCTTTCCCCCTACCCCCACCACTATCGCCTCTTCCTTACTCCCCACTTCATCACCCTCCTCATCACTAGGACAACCCCATCTTCGATCATTCTCTTGTTAACGACTTTATCCCTGTTGTTAGTGGTTTTTAGTTTGTCTCTGATAATTGATGTTTTAACACGTCCAAGTGTCACCGAATAATGAGACACCATTACCTCATGTATATTATCTCTCCTCTTTATCTTCCCCCCTTTCCCTCTTTGCTTTCCTTTCTCCTATTCTCTTTTTTTCTTTCTCTATCATCTCTATTAACATTACAACAGATTCAGAAACTAATCAAAGCCTATTGAAAAATTAGAATTAAACCAGCCTGTTTTAAAAACAAATTGCTTTTTTTCATTTATATTATTTTTACAAGATATTTCTTCTAAAATATTTTAAAACAAATAAAAGCTCATATATAATATTTACATACAATTTTTAATATTTTTATATTTATCGTGAATTTTTCACCTTACAAGACATGTAATATTACTCTTTATACGATTTTCAACTTTCAATTAATTTTTTATATAATTTACCATTAATATATCATTAAATATATGATATTGTATTAAAAATATATATTTTATTATCAACATGTAAAATCAACTAATTGAAAAAAAGTAAATATAAATTTACAAACAAAACAAACTTGACAGATCAGCCTTTATCAACTGGAAATATGCTCCTACGCAAGGTTGTAAGAATCAAGATTCTATGTAGAATTGTTGAACCTTTATAGACTCATAAAATCAAAATTCCAACTAGAATTGTAAAATTCTAACTAAAATTAAAATAATATCATAAACATTATAAATAATATATAAAAACACAATAACATTAATTCAACATTTTAAGTTCAAAATAAAGCAAGTATAAAAAATTCTAAAAGTATCACAAGTCTACAAGATGAAGGCAAAGACATAAGTTGTACACAAAGAAGATTAAGATATGGAGAAGACACACATAAGATGTAAAAGAAATATAGGTTGCTAATACAAGAAGGTTGTAAATATGTTAACATAGGTCTCTCCAGCAGTGTTGTGTCGTTGCGCACCAGAATTATAAGTGAGAGATGTTACTCTGAGGCAATAAAGAAGGAACTAAAGGTAGTTCCTGAGATTTTAAGATGTATTTAGTCTAGATCATGTTTGAAAAGTCAAAACATAGTTATTTTGATTAAAAAAATGTCAAATAAAAAATAAGTTCGAAACATTGGTGTCATTAGAATTGTAAAATTTTAAAGATTCTAATAATTTTAAGAGATATTCTATCAAATCTAACTAAATTCTAATTCTAACAAAGAATGAACTTGTGTTTTAGGTAAACTCTTAAAATCATAAGATTCCAAGCGTTAACTCTAAATTTTAATAATTATGCTCCCATCTATATTGCAATGATTAAACAAAACAAAGCTCTCTATATTTATTTTGGTACATACCTAATTTCGTAACAATGAATCTTTTTTTTCTTTTATGGATGTAACAATGAATCATTTATTGTTACTAAATGCCTATGGGGTGTTTACAGACAATTTACAATTTATCCGTTGTTGTTATTATTATTATTGAGATATTAGTCTTAATTTTTTAATGTATTTACGAGTTTTAATTTTAACATTAATCTAAACATAATTTTATATCTTATTTTTCTTTACTATTTAAGTTTTTATTTTAAACAAATAAAGTTTAATATAATTTTTTTATTATAGTCTAATTAAATAACAAATAAAAATATACAAAACTAATCAATCCAATCCAATCTAAACGGTTTTTAATCAGATTAAATTAAATTTTAAAATTATTCTAACCATCCATAATCTAAATTACAGTATAATTTTATAATTGAATCAAATGATATTTTACTCTAAACCCGATCCAATACAATCCATAAACACATAAACACATCATAATATAGGTAAGAATCTGTATTTCATACCAAATGCTTAAGATTTCACGCCCACTATGGGCATGGGCAAGTGTCAATTTCACCAAATCTAGAGTATGAAGAATGATAGAAAGGCACATTTCAGTCAAAATATCCAAAATTACCTTGTTTTATACCAATGTTCTTACTTCTCACGTTCTCGACTCATATGTTCCGTATCTCTCCCACCCCATCTTGCAAGCCCTCCATGAACCAACAACCTTTACATTAAGAAGACAAATTGTGAACTTGTTCAACCCTCCTTGGTCCCTACTATCCCTTATCCCCCAAGCAAAATCGAGTACTCGTAAGAAAACACTAGATATTGCACTTAAGAAACAGAAAACGACTCTGATGTGCCATGTGCTCAATCTCTTGTAAAGCAGACCTAAAATATTACAAGGTGATGCACAAAACTTACATGTAAGGACAATTACAATAGGTTGACCTAATTGCCATAGCTCTTTGAAGACAACTATAAAAGCATTATCTCAAGATTTTTGTGTTTCTTTTCAATGTCAGAGTCTTGTGCCACTTTTTCTGATGTAGGTAAACCTAATTGCATCAGCATAGTAGATCGACAAAACACAATATCATTAATTCAATGTCTAAGTCCAAAACAAAGTAAGAACGAACAATTAGAATAGGGCAAAGCACCCAATATCATTAATTCACCTTGATGAGAATCTACCAAGTCACTAGCTAGAGCACCCAAGTCCAACAACTAGAATAGAGCAATTTAGCTCAAAAAGCAACCAACAACAAAGGTCAAGCAACAAGAAGCAAAAATTGTACGACAGATGAGATTCATGTCTTATAGAGGTCGCAGATTATGTTGAATATGCTGCTGGGGTGCCTGAAGCAAATGTGTTGAGTTGCTGGAAAGATGAGGTTGCACTGGAGAAGAGTTCATTCAGTGTTGAACCAGAGGGGAGTTTCCCGGACTGACTAGCGCAGGCAGAGAATGGAGATGGAGGAATTGAGATGACAGGGATGAGAGACGAGTTGAGAGAGGTTCGGAAGCTAGATATTGACTAGGGACATAACATGGTGCTGCTTTTAAAATGGTAAAAAGAAAAGTAGACTCTTAGACTTGGTGGTAGACTTTCAATTTTGAGAGAGTCCATTGAATCTAGTTGCAATATTCTACTACCAAGTCAGCTCTCGAGTAGAATTGTACGGATCTACAAGTAGACTCCAGAATTTAACCACCATGATTACATGACTCTATAATTAAGCACAATGCATTATATGAAGCTATGTACACAAAAGCAAAATCTGAGTTACTGCAAGATTTAAGAAAGTATTTGAGTGTGGTGAAAAATGAATGGAAATGGAGAAAACCTTTGCTGTTCAATATGAAAAAGAAACCAATATAGATCAGGCCATACACCATAAACTCGTACAAGGCATTATATTTTTTGAGACACATGAATAAGAGCAGTAACCCATGTTGACACCATCCTAACATTTGGAATGGACCAAGCATGAGGCAACATTATTAAGCTCAACCTATCAGAGAAATGCTAGTGAAAAGCTTAATCCTCAAAGCAATCCACAGGAACAGAGCAGTTATGGTTGAAACGAACAACGTGGCATTATTTTTATCTATTTTGCAAAAACAGTTCCTGTGTCCGTGAAATAACACAGCTCTATAACAAAATAGCTCTCTAATGCCCTAAATTCACATGCAGGCATGTATCTTGAATGTATAATAAAAATAAATTAACAAGTATAGACAGCCTCCCAATCATAATTCTGTTCAATAGGTCCATTTCAGCATTTCATTGTTATCACAAGACAGCAGCAGCGTATCATTTGTAATGCATGCATGCACACTCCCTAAAAAGTATATGTCATATCAAGAGCATAAACAAATGATTAACTTAGCATGCATATAGAGAGAGTCAATTACTATCATTTTTAGATTTGGAAACACTTAAACAAACCAGGACTTTTAATATTTATTACCAGAATTCTATGATCTTACATCATTTCAGTTTCATACACATGTGTTATGCAGGGGGAAAGAAGCTTCATACTGTAGTTTCATGACATAGTTTGTACATGTAGTGAAAGCTCTAACTGGGGAGGAGAAAAACCTCTAGCAATGTCCAGCTAAGTTTCATTTTTTGGTTTCTAGTCAAAGTACAAAACATTTTTATGAACAGAAAGCATATTGCACAGTTAAGACCTCAAAAGGTTTACATTTCTAGTCTCTCTGTTTACAACTGGACATTCTCACACCAGAGGATGATTGGCCAATATATTTACATTTTACACCAAGGCATATCTGAAATATATTTTATTTCTTTATTTATTTAACACAATTCGAGAACTAAATATTTTTTTGCCCAAACTTTACATGTTCATACTCATTGAGAGGGGGCCTAACTCTTCATATTATTATAGAAAACAGTGCTTGTACTTTGTTCATTTCCATAATGTTACTATGGAGGGAACAAAAGAAAGCACCTGAGGATGCTTTCTTCTACAGTCTCAGCCCAGCCACATCTGTACACAGTGCCACTCCTCTTCCTTCTACAGCTTCACGAACTATTGAACTCACTCCTGTGTCTTCATCTTCATCCAGTTCAGCATCAACTCCTTCACAAGCACCTCAGATTCATCCTCACGATATTCATCCTATGCAGACTCAAGTAAAGACCGAGATTGTTCAGCCACGTCCTCACCCCACACTATTGCTCACTGCAGTGGAACCAAACACGGTGTCCCAGACTCTTCTTACTGATCCCTTGTGGCATTCAGCTAAGAAAGCTGAATATGATGCTCTCTTGGCCAATCAAACTTGGTCACTTGTTCCTCTTCGTACTCACAGAACTGCCATTGGGTGTAAATGGGTTTTTCGCACTGAGTTTCCTTTCCTCTAAAGAATTTGGCAACTTAGACTATTTTTTGAGAACTGAACATCTGGCTGGTCTTGCCGGTATCAACAACAAGAAAAAAACAACCAAATGGAAACAGCAATTAACTATGGCTCTTGGCCCAGATAACGTCCTAGGCATCGGGGAGATCGTAGCAACAAGGAACGCCTAGACGACGATTTTATTCCTGGGCTGCAGTAAGCAGATCGAGAGGTCGTTCCGCCCCTTGTCCCCGAATATGGTAGTAGAATCAGGATTCAAATCATGAATCGGAAAACTAATTTTTAGAAAAGTGAATTGAATCTCGTAAGATACGTGATCAATATTAAAAGCCAATATAAAAGTCAAAATTCATTGCATATAAACATATGTGAAGCTCATGTTTTATTACTGGACAAATAAGCTAAAATCCAAACCATAAATCAAAATGAAAGCAAGAAACAATAGCTAGCTGCACAAACCCACATGTCCAAGGAGGCTTTAAGCCCTCATAAAACCACCATCAACATGTCTTATACTCAAAATACATATTCTAGTCCTACTTACTAGTTTGCAAGCATAGATCCAGAAATGAGAAGAGGGTAAGGGGATAGAAAAAGAGACTCAAGAAAACAGGTAAGGGAGACAGAGAGAGACTCCAACCTGGGTTTTTTGCAGCTGATACATGGTGTGTTTTTTGAAAAATCTAATGTGGGTTATTAGAGGGAACGAATATCGACACATTCCCTCCCTTTCGTGAAAAAAAGAATTGCAAAAAGAGCCCCAATACCCATTCTGCAGATTCACGTTGTGCAACTCGATCCAGTTTGCGACTCAAGTTGGCGCTTGCAAATCGTGCGAATCCAACTGTGATTTGTGATTCCACTGATAAAGAACTAAATTGCACAATTCAATGTGTGATTCATGCACAAAACAATTCACCCATGAGAGTTGCATCGATATTGGTGGATGAATCGCATCAAATCGCGATTCGAGTCATACGATTCTTATGATTCCAACTACCATGGTCTGCTCCCTCAGGATCTCTACTCTTAACTCAGTCCAAATACATTCGTGATTTACTCAACATAACTGGAATGCTTGGTGGAAAGGGATAGCTACTCCTATGCCAGGAACCTGTAAGCTCTCTAAACATATGGGTGAACATGTGAGTGATCCTTAACCATACAGGTCCATTGTTGGCGCATTGCAATATACCACTGTTACAAGACCTGAAATAAGTTTCAGTGTCAACAAGGTCTGCCAATTCATGGCAGCACCCCTCTCAGAACACTGTCAGATTGTTAGAAGGATACTCGGGTATCTTAAAAGAACAATTGATTTTGGCCTGCATCCTCAACCAGCTCCAATTGGCTGTTCCTTTTGAACTGGTAGCTCACTGTGATGCTGATTGGGCATCAGATATGGATGATCGTTGCTCTACATCAAGTTCTTCTATCTTTTAGGACCGAATCTCATCTCATAGTGGTCCATAAAGCAGCTGTTGGTAGCAAAATCTATCACAGAAGCAGAGTACTCCAGTCTTGCCCTCACTGCTCAAGAAGTACTCTGGCTGCAATCATTACTTCTAGACTCAAGGTTGCATACTTCACTTCTGTGATATATTGGACAACCAGAGTGCTGTTGCGATTAGTCATAATCCAGTTCTGCACTCAAGGACTAAACATATAGAGCTTGACTTGTATTTTTTCAGAGAAAAGGTTCTGGATATATCTCTGATTGTCAGTCACATGCCACATCCCCTCACAAGATCCAAATTGCAGATGCCCTTACCAAGCCTCTGTCCAAACAAGATTCAGTCAGCTTAGGCACAAACTCAAAAGTGACTTGAGTATCAATCACTTTTGAGTTAGCAGGGGGAATGATAGTGTATTTGAATGTATTCAACAACTAGTTTAGCTAGCAGGAGGGATGACAGTGTATTAGATAACATTCAGTTAGGGTATATTAGGCTCTAGAATCACAGCATCTCTGTTATAAATATTGAGGGTTGTGCACTTTCTGTTATGATTCAATAATACCAGTCTACATTCTCTCTCTCCCCCCCATCTCTCTCTCTGATTCTAATAGAATATAATACAGCTACAATAAGGCAATAACAGATCTCTCTGTTTCTCCCTGTCTCTGATTCTAATAGAATATAATACTGCTACAATAAGGCTAACAACAACAAAAAATAAAAGAATGCATTTATAAATATTCCCAGGAAGAGAATGAAGCACAGGCCTCATAAACAGTAAGACAACAAGAGGTCCAAACATCAATAGCGCGCAATAGTGACGTGGCACAGCAGCCCGCCGCCACCACCGCTTTGTCGCGGAGCATTTCTTCAGTCCCGGCAGTCGCGGTCTGAGCGGGCAAGGGGTGGCGCTGTTCACGTGTGGCGTCATGCAATGAAGAAGATAAATTTCGAGCTTTAGTTTATTTTGTCCAAAATGTACTGTGCACAGCACCAAAAAGGTGCGTTTCACCCATTTCATTAAGTGTAAAAAATTAAGAAAATAAAAGCCTTGCTCTTTCCATCCCAGAACTTCATGAAACAGCGTCCCTTCTTCCCCTCAACGTTCCTCTCTCTACTTAGTCTAACACCTCAACCATAATTTTCGCTGAAGTCGTCTTCTCCGGTCAGTTTCAAGCGACTGCAACTTTGCGGGTAAGCTACCTTCTGTTTTTTCATCCCTGTCTCTGTTTCTTCTGTCTTTTTTTTTTCTCTCTGGTTTTATTTTTTTAACCATCCCCTGTTTTTTCCCCTTTCCTCTCCGACCCATATCGGTTTCTGCTCTTCCAGCCCCTTTTCCATCATCTTTAAACCTACCCATGGCATTTTCTAAAGGTGGACAGATGTAAGGTCGAGGGAGTTTGTTTTTCTTGGGCTTATGTAAGACTCATTAAGTTAATGACTATGATTGACAGTAGATTTCTACTTGTGTGACTACCTATGATAGTATATTTTGTTTAGCACATGACCTATGTTGCAGTATTTTAATTGGAATAATGATTTTGTGATTATACCTTTGCAATTCTATCTGTATATAACGTGCTATACATGGGGATCATAAAAGTCTTAAATAGCAGTCATCCCACTCTACACTATACCGCTATAGTGTTATAAGGATCAGTCGCTATGCACCGCATTGACAACTATGAGCCCAAAGGATGATGAAGAAATATGACTAGCTTTATTAAAAAGGAAAACTACACAAATGGCTTATCCATTATGCAAGACTTTCCTATTATACAAACAACAAAAAATATATAATTTTGCATGATATTTTGAAGGGAATGTGAAATTTCATATAACTTTGGCTTTCTTGTAGTTAGGTCATTCATTGTATATGATTCTCTTGTTCAATACCATCATACAACTTGACTTTTAAAATCTGATGTTACCTAAAGAATCACAACGTGTCAACTAACCTGCAAAACTTCTGCTGCTACAAAATCCAACATCCCTCTCGAAGTTTTATAAAAGCATTTAAGTTACAATAAAAAGGCTCAACGAAACAGTCCTTGAGAAAATAAAGGCTCAAGAAACATATAAAATACAATGGCGGTGAAGCATAAGGATCACTGAAGAGAATAATGCCCAGAGAAAGGTTACCCAACAAGCCAAAAACAAAGCAGCTTCCTTGAAGAAAGCAAAACTGGGCAGCAAATCACTCAACAAGGGGAAATTTCCAAAGGAAAGACTATCAATCTGGGATAAGCCAAGAAAGAGAAGTACCAGCATAGAAGGGGCAAGGAACTGCAAAACCACAAGGCACAAATAGTGATTATGCAGAAACATCTTTGCCCTACTATAATCCAAATCAGGAACCTTGCTAGCATGAAGCCTTTGGTACCAAGACAACAGAGCCTCATTCAGATACATTTGCAAGTTCGGCCTCAATGCCACAATCTGCAACAAACCTGACCCCAACAAACACCACTGCCTAAAGCTATCAAAATCAGAAGGCGAAAACCCCACATTCCCCAGCAATTTCTCTGCTTCACCAAATCCACTCTTTTTTACATTACCCCCCTTACTACTACTATAGTTCTTGTTCACAAAAATCTCAGCCAAAGGGGTAATCCACAACAAAGCCACAAACATAACAAACACTTGATTTGCATACAGAATCATCCGTGTAAACCACCCACAAGTTATCATAGACAAATTGCAACGAATCTGATCAGTTCCAAGCCAAAAGCAACGTGCACTTCTAAAAGCGGGAATAAACAAAAAACCCGCAAGACAACCCATCAACGCAGCAATAAAAACCCTCCAAAATCCATCAACAGGAACCACAAAACGAAAGTCCAAAACCATTGAAACTCCCTCAGGAACAAGCAAAAGCCCTAAGAAAAGCCCCAAAACCCCAAAAACAACACTCAATTGCTTCTCCGACCTCCGAGACGCGGATCTCTCGAACGTGATTTTAACAAGCAAGGTACCCCACATGTAAAGACTCAAAATTGATAACAAAACCGGGACGAAAGCACCGTTGGCGAAAAACCCATGATCCTTTGGCGAATCCAAGAAACGGTGCAGTAAAAGAGAGGAAAGGGCAGCGAAGGAGAGAGTGAAAGCGACGCAATACTGGTCAACGAAGAGCCGAGACTGAAGGTGGCCCTGGTCGAGCCTGAGCCTGAAGATCTGAGCATTATTTTCGTCGAAATCGACCTTGTCCTTTGACTTGTTCCTCTTTTTTAGTTCTGCGGCGGTTTTGGAAGACAAGGGTTGGTAAGCATCGGTGCTGGGGCGGCGAATGGCGGCTCTGAGGCCATTGGATTGGGGTTGGGAATCGGGGTGGATGTAGGTTTGGAGACCGTGTAGGAAGAGGATCGGGAATTTGAAGAATGCGAAGGTAACAGCGAGGAGTAGAGAGAGTGATGTGTGAAGCAATGGGTTCTTGTACAACACCACCAACTGGAGCATCGTCGTTGCTCTCTTTCTGGATTCTTTGCCCACCCAACCCTCACTCTTGTTGAGGTTGAACTGGGGTGGTTTGCTTATGGAGTTTTATTTCACTTTTGGTGTAGATGATAGAAAAACAACATGAAAACACAAGCAAATCATCAATAGTGTAAAATAAGCGGTAAATCTTTTATTTTGGAGTCTTTATTATTAGGATTCGTGAGCAATAAACTCAACCCGTTAACTTTTGTATTATTAAATTAAAGTAATTATTTTATTTTATAAAAAATAAAAGAAAAATATAGTTTATTATTTTATCACTTCTTTCAAACATTTTTATTGTGCCAACAGCAGTATTTTATAATTTATGTTATGTTTATATAAAAAAAACTCGTAATCACACTTAAATTGAATTACCTAGATATATTATAGATCTAAGAAACTCATAACACAAATGATATATCATCATTGAATAAGGTATCGAGTTACTTTAAGACATGAATAGTATAGGAATTAAAAGAGTGTGCTTAAGTGCGGTTTAATTTGGTTTTGTGAATAAGAACCAAACGCTAAACCATACCACGTTTGATCCTAGAGTTTCTACGATCCCGATGTTGTATTCCAGGATGTGTGGCTCTACTCTAACTGTCTCTTGGACATGCCCCTCCGGAGTGGAATGTCGTCTTGACGGCTCCATCGCTTGTTGAGACTTGATCTCTTGTTTACGTGCTTCGAAGTGTGAGACTTAATTTATGGGTCCCATCGGGCGTGCCAATGAAATGTCTAGTATGCAGAGGGTATTTTGGGTACTCTTACAACCGGTGTGTAATCTCTATCACTCCTCTTTTCACACTGGTTTAATGGGAATCTGGTATTATATAACACAGGTTCAGTGGGAGCACTGTGCCTTCTATGGTTTAGCCTTGGTACCTCACGTCGATGACTTAGGAACTGATGGTGGCGATACCTGCAAAGACTCTCCGATGATCAAGTTAGTACGGATTCAATGAATACCGAAACATTAAGAGTTATAAATGACTTACTTAATTCATTATGAATGATGGTATTTATAGTCTAATGGAAGTCCAACTTGTGATTTGGCGTTTGATAGGTCCATACTACTTTTTCAGGCAAGTTAACTTGGCTCAAAAGCTCTGACTCACTGGTAGGCGTTTAACTGAGGTTCATTCAGTAAGCATACCGGTTACTTTGTTAACCATGTCTTAGCTATCTTACTGGACCTACATCTTTTGCCCTTACCCGTCTCTCATTAGTTTAGGGGCCGGTATTGATACCAGATCATTTGCCTCTTAGCTTGTCACAGTGACAATGTTGTTGTGATGAGTTACATCCGATGTTAATTTGTTCATTTTGTGTTACCACGGAATATATTTGGCCGAGGTACCTACTTACCGTTGGTTTTTTTAGGAATAAATGATGAGAAAATTTTACAAATTAACTTTTTAGAATTATTATTCATGGGGTAATAGCACATGGCATTTTTGTATTCGCGTGACGCCTGACATTTCGGGTGTCAGCGCAGTTACGTTGTTTTAAAGTTTAAGCGTCGCACCTCTTATGGGCTATGTTGCTTTATATTTTACCGCATCCATGGGCCGCATTTGTTCGCTTTTAGCTTATTGCCTTCAATACCTCTATAAAAAGGGGGCTGGTGGCCACAGCTTCCTCACTTCTGCTTTCACCTCTTAAGATATCCTGTTCCTCTGGTGCTCTGTTGATTTCATTATGGTCAAAATCTTGTCCCGCATCAGAAAAACTGCTAGAGTAATCCACACAGGTAGCCTTTTGATCTCGGTCTTTTCATTAATACTTCGTATTCTTTTAAACAATGTCGAATTGGGACTCGGGGGATGGCCACGCAAGGGATGATTCTATGGAAATCCATTCCAAGCCATCGTCGTGGTCGTCTGTGAGACCCCAACGTGAGCCGCGTTGCACAAACGGATATACGTATGCAGGTTAGGATAAGGTTAAGGGAAACTACCTCTTCTAATCCGAGGTTGACAAATCTTGAGGGCTTGGCCCCTTCACTAAAATTATCGTCCGCCTTCTCTGACCCAACAACGGCTTGATCCCCGCTTCTGAAGTCCTTGCCAGCTCATGATACAGACTCTAGCGTGGTTCACTACTATGCTAAGGATGCTGATTTTTTCTCAAACGTTCCTTTTTTGATACATACAATCCACTACTAAGAAACCCCTAGATAGCTACAATAAAACAGCGACCGCAAAGAGCTTATTAGCGACCGACAGAGCGAAGAGGACCATGAGTAGGATATTAGCGACTAAGACAACGAAGACACAAAACACTGTCACTAAGTTTTGCAAAACGCAATCGTTGTAATCATTGCTTAGCGACAACCGTCGCTGACGCGGTCGCAATTTTCCCCCTCACTATTTTTGCTTCCCTTAAAGTTTTGTTGTTGGTGCCCAATGTTGTAAACCTAGCGATGTCGTATGTATCATTGTCGCTGATTTTGATGTAGCGACGTCGCATGTACCGTCATTGTACAATATGTAAAATCTTTCGTCGCTACACCGTAAGCCCTAAACCCTGACCATTGGAGAGAAACCAAAAAATTGGAAGGAGGTATAATGTAGTGATGACGTCTGTACCGTCACTAGACAGTATGTAAAATGTGTCGTCACTACACCCTAAACCTAAACCCTGATCGTTGGGGGAAATCAAAAAATTTGGAGGGAAGTAAAATGTAGTGACGACGCATGTACCGTCGCTATACAATATGTAAAATCTGTCGTCGCTACAACTGTCACTACACCCTAAACCTAAACCCTGATCGTTGGGTGAAATTAAAAAAATTGGAGGGAAGCAACACAGGTTGTTTCTGTCTAGTTTTAGGCTTACCCTATTTTTAATATAAAAAAAAGAAAAACAGGGACTATTCTTTATTGAAACAAAAGTGGATGAATTCATAACAAGCATACTCAAAGTTTTTAAATATTAATTGTAATGGAATTGTCTCAGAATATAACTCTAGTGTTTCAAGTAAAATGATAGGTCTTGAACTTACTTCATGTATCCCTTATGACTCTTTTGGTTTTTCTCTATATTCTTTCTTATGAGTTTTACATAGATTGTTGACTATTGTTTCAAGCTTTGACTTTGGTAAACTATTGTTTTAAATTAAGTTCAGTTTTAATTCAGTTTAATCAATTAGAATTTTGAAAAATTTTATACATATTAAATTAAGAAACAAATCGTTTTAATAATATTATCCTGTCCCATTAAAGGGTATATATTATACATGATAGCACATGTTGTACACTTGAATTGAAGCATTGTATACAATCACTAGGATCCTCTCTTACCCAATTGCATGCTACTAATTTGTTGTGCCTTTTGAATTTTTCATTTCAAAACAAGAAATTTATAACTGTCATCCTCCTCTCAGTTTGTCATGCAGGCCAGCACACCATGTGGTCTCTGTTCGTCTGTCTTCAACATTGTCTTCATCGTCTTCATCTCTAGGTGCGTAAAATTTCTCATCTCTGAATGTCAATACCATTGAAAATGATTGGCTATGAGCATTTTGTGCATGTGTATTTTTGTTTGTTAATGGAGAGCAGAGCTCATTAGGCATTGGTTTTGTGTGCTAATAAGATGTGTTTTGTATATGCATGTGTATTGTTGTTTGTTAGTGGAAAGCAGAGCTTACTAGGCACTGGTTTTACATGTGTTTTATGTATGCATGTGTATTGTTGTTTGTTAGTGGAGAGCAGTGTAACACCCCCTTATATACACGAGACATATATCTATTCTTCTTGCTTTTTTTTGTTTTTTAAGAAAGATATACATATTTATCACTTCTTATCTCGTGTATACAAGGACGTATATACATCTAATTTTCTTTGAATTTTGAAAGTAAAAAGTTTTAAATTATTCATAATGATAAAATAAACTTTCAGAAAATCATAAGTGATCAAAGATTACAGTATCATATCCAAAGAATAAGGTTTATTGAAGTTTAACCTTTACATTGATTTACAGTCATCCAACTTAATATTGTATTAAGGTAAACTAAAACTAAAAATTTAATACCTCTACTTCGACTGTAACCAATTATTTCCTTATCTTCAAACCATGTGATCTTGAATCCTATTCTTGTCACATCTCTTCTCCTATCCGATTGAGGATGAAACCAATTTACCCTCTTATAATTTCATCCTTTCATCTTGAACTGCTAGCTATATATCATATAACATATATTTTGGACACAAAATTCAAACAAGAAGGAGTGAGAAACAGAATATAATACTTTACAGATAAGACATAAACATAAGGGTTTTCATAACATAACAATTATATTTTCATTCACAACCACCCACATAGAATGTCACAATCATATGAATGTCATGCAATGTTTTTAATACTATCATCTCATTCATTCTATGCATGTGGGCCCTTAAAGTTTTAGTTTGCACTGGGCCAACCAGGAGTTTACACTGTTCCATAAATTCCAGATAATAATAACATAAATGCCTTCATGGCATATGAACAGCTCAACTGGCGTGGAAACACTTAGAGACCAGTCAGACTGAGAAAGTTTTTATTGTAAAAGTACCCAACACTAGGGAACGACCCCAGGTCACCTGAAGCACCCTTTCACACCCTCTCATCCCAAGGCTCGCAATTAAGCCTCCTCTAATGTATCCTCGGTTTCTATAATCCGTCCCCAGGCAATATCACATCTCATTTCTCTTTAATGATTCATGATGCATGAACTACTCACATATTTAGTTGGTTAAGACTTTTAGAAACTCAATTATTAAATACCATATAAAGGTTCATAAAATCATCACAATAAACTGTACATTCCCATAAGTTCTTCTTTGAACTTCTGTTATACTGAAATAATTTAGTACAGTCTTCAAATTCAGATCTTACCAAAATTGAGTTTCCAAGCCTTAAATATCTCAAAACTTTCTCTTAAAAATCTTCACATATTTACATAATCTTTCTTAATTTGAATCCTAACTAGATTGAGTTTTAGAAATCTCGACAAAATATTCTTTAGTTATTTCGTTGGGGAAAACCAAAATAATTTACTTTAAACTTCTAATTTCTAAAGAAAATAATTTAAAATCATTAACTAAGAATACTTAAAACTATAAAAATTTTCTTTAATTCAAGAATTAATTATCTCAACCTCTGATTTTCATAAAATAACTTCTTTCTAATACTAGATTTTATTATTGAAATTAAAAATAAAGTTAGTGAAAATTATTTCTAAGAAGAAATAAAAGACTAAAATAATTATAAAATACTTTCTCTTGGAATAAAAATTTAAAGAGTAAGGTAAGAAAATTCTTACTGAGTTTTAACTTTCCGTCATGCTTGCTATATGCTCAAACTTCATATCACAAGGTCATCAATCATTCATCAACCACAATCAAGTATAGTAATCTCATCAATCACAATCAAATATCATCAATCATAATTGCATATTATCAATCACAGTCTAATACAATATCATTAATCGAAATCAAATACAATTAATTATAATCAAGTCAAATCAACTAAATATCGCTCATAAATATAATTCAAATTTTAATGGTTATTTAAATTAGTAGATTTGATTTTGAGTCCTTATAGTCCATTCCTCGCACAGGTCTATATAAGTCCATATATATAATCCAGTCTTCGCATAGGTATAGTTCAGTCTAGACAAGTCATAATAGTCCAAGTCCTTGCATAGGTTTAGTTCGATCCATATAGGATATAAAAGTCCAAGTCCTTGCATAGGTTTAGTCCAGTCCGTATAAGTTATAATAATTCAGATCCATGTATAGATATTTCAAAATAAGTTACACAATATATTAAATTTATTATAAATTTTAAGTTGAGAAGTTATTACTTTAAAATAATAATATTATTAAATTTAAAAGAAGTAGGGGACTCCTCTCTTTATTCTTATGTCTTTCATATTATATTCTTATCTCACTCCCTCTTACCTCTTGTATACCGATTCGTTATTGAAAATCCGTGCGCGCCTCGTCTCCGAGTTCTAAAACATACCAATTTCATTTTAATATAATTACAAGATGAAAATTAAGATTACTACTTAAAATAAAAATGGTAAGTTTTGAATAGTGAATAGTGAATAGTAAATAGTGAATAGTAACAGTAAATAGTAAAACGTGAATAATAACGGTAAATAGTAAATTGTAAATAGTAATGGTAAATAGTAAAATGTGAATAGTAAAGGTAAATAGTAATAGTAAAGGTAAATAGTAATAGTAAATAGTAATTTACTATTGAAATAGTAATTTACTATTGAAATAGTAATTTACTATTGAAATAGTGTTTTACTATGCAGAATAGTAACTTAAAATAATATTATTTCCAGTATAATAATAGATTTCTAAAAACGATATAAAAATAATCCTAAAAAATATAAAAGAGATGTATTCGTACCTTAGAATTTTAGCAGAACCTTCTTCCAAAAAATTTATTTCTCTCTCTTACTTCCACCACTATCTCACTAACACTACTATATTAAGAAAACTTAATCTGAAATTGTGAATTCTAAAGAAGAATTCCTTCGGTATTTATAGGAAAAAAAATTTACTATGCATTCCATTATTTTAATATAAAAGTACTATGCGTTTTTTGAAATTTAAAACCTGGTTACTGTGTAACTTTTGAAAATTTCATACATGCACAATGTTTTGCATAGTAAATGTCGGCAGAATTATTAAGCCAAATAGTAACCTTTCACTCGGTATATTTTAAATATTCAAAAATAATCCTTTTTGAAATTTAGCGATATTATATCGGTTCTCACTAATTTTATGATAAGTAATATAAAGTTTAAATTTTAAAAATCTAAAATTTTCTTTTAATAAAAATTTATTAGTACGTTTTCAATTTTTTTACGATTGGTAAAAATCAAGATTTTACTCAAACCGATAATTTTTAGATAAGTCTACTTGAAATATATTTTAGAAAATTTTCTTATAATTTAATTTTACATTCTTGTAAATATTTTTAATTTTAAGCAACTTTATATGAATTTAAAATTATTTAAAATATATTATTTTATTAAAATAATTTAAAATTTTCAAAAAATTCCAGAAAATCATAAATATTATGTAGATCAAAAAGTTAAAAAGAACCATAGTCTAATTCCTTCAAAATTTTATTTTAAAATTCTAATAAAAGTTAAATCTTAAATATGTAAAAACATAAATATAAGAACATAAAATAAAAATGATGAATAATAAAGATATTAAAAATTCTTAATATAATTTTCTTAATTAGTGAATACTAATTAAGTCATTTTAAAATTCTCATTCAGAAATATTTTTATTTATTATTATTATTTAAAAAACAAATAATTAAATATAAATATCAAAATAAAAAAAATGATAATAATAAACTAACTTATAGTAAGTATTTCTCAAAAAAGATATATTAATATCTATTTCCTATTTGTGATGAAAATGGGATGTTACAAGCAGAGCTCACTAGGTTGTGGTGATTACCTCCCTCAATTTCATATACAATGCTAGCTTATATATTGAACTATACTAGAAAATCTTCTGAGCGTAACAGGGCGTTGTAAAAAATTTAGAAATGTCTAGTTTACAAGGGAGACTGGCGAAATTTTGGTAGGCTTCCTCTTTTATGGTACATAAAGAAGTATGTTAAAGTTTAGGGTTTAGTCGTGTCTGTGCCTATTAGGTTCCCATTCAAGATTCAAGACAACCAGCCGACATACCGTGTTTTGTTGGATCTTGAATTGTCCCGGTTGGACAGTTTGGGATGAATTTGTAACTAGTAGGGCGTAACCCATCGATGTTGTTGATATTCATTTGAAATTTCAGTAACTGTGTTTCGTATTGTCTCTGGTGTATGTCTGTGTACGGTGTTTCATACCACACGTATCTTTGTATACTCGGGGATCAATGCAAAATGCTGTCAAAATTCCAAATGAACATCAACAATACAAGATAGACCACAAACAACATTGTTGGGTTACGGATGGTTACATATTCATCCTGAACAAGATAGGGCTCGACCTACTTACAACATCCAAGAGATAGAGAGTGAACCATGAACGTTAGTCTTCCAAATATTTAAATTAAAGTAACTAGAACTATGCTTATTAGATATTGTGAATGGAGGTTCCAACAAATCGACGATGGATGTACAACCGGCTAGATCACAGTCGACGAGTGACTGAGGAATTTATGATGGGCTTGTTAGAGTTTATTTTGTTCGCTGCGGCGAACATGCCTAGTTTTGAAATGACTCAAGCTTCGTTGTCCGTGCTCAAAGTGCAAGTGCATGAGTTTTGAATACGCAGATGATGTCATATGCCACCTAAGTGAGAAGAGACTCATGGAAAGATACTACTACTGGTACAACTATGGTGAGCAGTTACCGCCCAGGCCATCGGCCGTAACCGTGCAACAATCTTACTACGAGGTTGGAGGGAACAGGGATACGTACACCAACATGGAGCAAATGGTGATGGATCATGTTGGACCCTCCACCGGGTGTATGCTAGAACATGATGACCAAACTGGGAATGAGGATGACGATGTAGAGGAGGATCCTAATCTGGAGGTGAAGAGATTTTATGATTGGTTGGTGGCGGCTAAGACTCCATTGTGGGACGGGTGTCAGAGTCACACTGAATTATCTGTCTCTCTAGCTGCTTTAAGCCTAAAGGCAAATTATAATCTTTTAGGAGGTTGTTTTAATAGAATGGTCGAATCGATGGTGTAATATCCCGAATTTTTAAAATAGAGAATTAATTACCGGAATAAATATTAGAAATTGGTATATGGAGTATTTTATGTCCCAAACTATTGAGAATAATTAAATTGATAATTTTGAGGACTGTTAGAAAACTATGTAGACCGGTTAAACTGAAATTAAGCCCGGTTGAGATATGGGTGTCGGACCAAGTATCTCAGAATGAGATGATATTGGTCAGGGCTATTGAAAATATTATCAGGAATCCGAGTATGTATTCGGAATAATTTTCAGACGATGTTTTGAGCCTGAACTGAGAACCTGTTAGTTATAAAACGATGAAGTTTTAATGAATTTGATTAAAAGAAAAATTAAAAATCCTATTTTTCGTTTTCTATTCACGTTGGCGTGCTGAAGGAGTTGAACATTTACACTTTCATTTCTCCTTCTCTTCATCATCTTCTTCATTCTCTCTATTCCTCCTTTCAAAAACCCTAGCAAATTGGTGTCATCTTCATCCTTCACCATTTTCGTTTGGAGGAGCTTGAAGGAAGCTTGGGGCTTTGATTTCCTCTCCTCTTTCCTCCTTATTTTCGTAGCTCTCTCTCTCTATTGGAACCCATTTTCGTTTTTGGGTTTTGAGGTAAGTATACCCATTTTTGCTAAGGTTTTGGTTAAGAGTATGTGGTATTATGTGTTTTGAAACCATGCATGTGTATGGATGTTCTTGAGGAGAGTATTTAATGCAAGAGTTTAATGTGGGTTGGTATGAGAATGAGGTTCCTTTGAGAAGTAATGAAGTGGATACATTTATGGTTGGAAGGAGAAGAATATTTATGGTGGTTATTAGGTTTTTGGTGAAACCCTAACTTTATAAATTGGGGGAAATGTGAGATGTAGGTAGATGAGCATTTATTATTGATGGTAGATGCTATTTATGATGTGTAGTGACCATTAATGGTGGTAAATGGTTGGTGGAGTTCATTAATATGGAAGCCCATGAATGGGTTTAGCCTTAAATGCATAATAGTGAGATTGGGCACCTAACCCATGGTGGTTATGGTGGGTTAAATGAATAAGTAAAGATCGAGAATTAAAAAGGCATAAAACACCAAGTGGTTAATTAAGAGCACTTGAATCTTGGTGGTTTTAATAGAGAATAATTGTGTGGTATGTTGTATAATGTAGGAAACGACCCCATCGACGAGGCGGAACCATCAAACCGCGTTGATCACTACTTCACTTGAGGTAGGAGGGGGTAACTTTTCTAAATGCATGATTTCATCCATTGGTGATGTGAAAATATGTATATATGATTATTTTGATGATTGTTGAATAGATGATGTGATAATGTTATGATTTGAATGCATTTAGAATGATGATTGTTATGTGGCATGGTATTTGGGATAATATTGTGATGTGGTGATGATACTATGTTGATGAAATATGATGATGGTTTGAAACCATGTGTGAATTAGAATTATGAGGTGAATATCCCAAAGATGTGTGTATGATTTATTGAATGTATATGCCACTAACTATTGATGTGAATGAGTTTAAAAAAGAATTGGGATGGGATGAGAATGATGAGAATATTGAAATCCACCAAGTGGTGGTGATGAATGATTGTATGTGGAGTGGCATCTAGGATGCATAGTGTGAGGATGCACTTGATTTGCATTTGCATTGCATCCATGGCATAGCATAGCTGTCTATGTGGAATATTAGGGGGTTCCACTAGGCGGGCCCAGTGGGAGGGCGGCTCAGTGCACGAGCGTATTGTGATTTTTCCCCTGTGACTCGGTGTATGAGTCACGAAGCTGTCCATAGTTTGGTGACGAGGCACCCTATGTGGCAGGCCCAGTGGGCGGGCGGCTCTATTGGTGAGCGAGTTTACCTCGGTGTCCGACGGGACACGGCTCTCTTGATGTGTGTTCGGGAGGGGCCCGTAGCACTTGTGGTAGTTGAGGCCACGATGTTGATCCGCAAGTCACAGGGTGACTAGTGCTACAAATGGGCGATAGCGGTTTGGTACCAGTAAAATTATGATGATGTAAGCATGCATGAATTGAGATATATGTATACACAATTTTTTCTACTGCAGTAGGGGCATTAGTAGCACACCTATGCTTTTCCCACAATTGAATTGATATGGTATTTTTCCCACAGTCGGATCCGCATTGTTTAATGAGAAATTCTTGTGCATATGCATTAGCTTTAAGAGCATTTGCATATAACTGGAGATATGCCTAGTTGAAAGCCCATGGTGGCAACGGATGAATGATAATTAAAAAGGGGAAGAGTTGAATACTAACTCTATGTGTGTGTTTGGTAATCCAAATGATTGAAATTGTAAATGTATACTTGAGGTTATGAGATGTATTGTGTATGATGTATGATGTGATGTAACGAGTGATATGTGAGCAAGTATACATGTATTTCATCATAATGTATGACTTTAATTCATTTGGATTATGTTACTCACCTCCCCGTTGCCATTTTTAAAGTTGATGTAGGTATGACTTAAATCCTACAGCTTATGAAGGTTGAGTTTGGAAGGAGGTAAATATGGATAGGAATGTGTAAGCCTTGGCCGGCATGAAAATTGTTTTGTGGAGTATATGGTGCATATATGCTTAAATTTTGTAATGTAGATAATTTTGGAGGTCATGGGAGAAAATTGGACATGTTTGTGTAAGGCCAATTTTCCTACATGACCCAAGTGATGTAAAGAATAGACTATGATATTTAACTTTGATGAATGAATGTTGAGAATCATGAATTATAGCCTTTAGGATGTGTGTTGGAGACGTTGTATAGTTGTTTTAATGCATGAGCAAGGAACCAATAGGGTCAAAATGAGTTTTATGAGTTTTGGATAGTGTGTGGTGGTTCCAATAGCTTAAATACATGAATTGTGACTTATAGGAATTGGAGCGGGTCAATTCCATTGAGAATAGACCCCTATGTTACTCAAAAAGGCTCAGGAATGGACAAGACGCATTTATTTGCATAATTTTCTCATTTTTGAGAATTTTGGGTGAGGCCGGTGGCCACACGTCATAATTGGTGTATTTTAGTTGGTGTCAAAATTTGGTAGCGTTTGGAGTTGATATGAAAAAGTTAGGGGGTTAGAAGTCCAAAAATAAGGCTTTTTCTGCATAAAACAGCAACTGTGCTGTCTCGAATCGATTCGAGGATCTCTGAATCGATTCGAGGGCTGCTGTTTTCACTGTTTTTGGTTCCAGGAAGGCTTGAATCGATTCATACAATCTTGAATCGATTCCAGGACCTCTGTTTGTATAAATTTGAGTTCCAGAAGCGTCTGAATCGATTCATACGAGCTTGAATCGATTCAAGGGGTCCTGTTTTCACTGTTTTGCACTCCAGAATCATTTGAATCGATTCATGGGGTGCTTGAATCGATTCATGGCCCTGTTTTCACATCTCTTTCTCTGTTTTGGGGTATCATTGGTATTGTTTGACTATAATATGATGGTACAATGACCTACACGCATAATTAATACATTCTATCAATTCAATGGACCATCCTTCGACCTCCTACCACTTTCCTTCATTTTCTTAATGTAATTGCACACTTCCGCTACTCCTTGTTGATGATCATGAGATTGATCATCCAAGGTTCACTCTTTGACTTAATTGTTCACCTTCTCATATCTTCATATATGAGATAGGTTATTAAAATAGGTCCGGGGATTACTTGCCAAAGTTTTCATCTCGCGATCTCCTCCAACATTTAATTGTTTAAAACCGCGAAAAATTTATCCTCTATTTTTATTATCCAAATTTTTCCCTGTATTTTCGGGGCGTCTCAGATGGGTTCCACCATGCCTAGTCATCATAGAATGCCATCAAACCTGTACCATGCTAAGAAAAGAGTGCCAAACCTGGGGTTGGGTTGTGTGAAGATAGAGTGTTGTGTTGGCAAATGTATGTTATTCCGAAATGAGTTTGTACACAAGATTGTCACAAAATGTGTACACTGTAATGAGGACCATTACAAAACCGTTAAAACGAGAGGGAAAGTAACTAAGACGACTAGGAAGAAAATGTGGTACTTTCCCATAACACTGCGTCTTCAACGTTTGTATGCCTCATTGCCTACGGTAAAACACATGCGTTAGCATGCTCTTAATCAAACACATGAGGTTCTTTTATGCCTTTCTTCCGATGGGAAAGCATGGAAATATTTGGAGGAAGACTACGGGGTTTGTGTTAAAGGCACAAACAGACAGTTAAAGGAAGACTTTTATGGAGTCTTGACAGAGATTGTTGAGGTATCTTTCTTTTGACGACTAAGAAGAGATATTATTCTATTCAAGTGTGATTGGTACGATAACATAATCGGTGTAGGAACAAAGGTTGACAATATTTACGGTTTAGTTGAGGTCAAGAAAAGTGGTAGATATAAAGGGTTTGATCTCTTCATTTTTGCAAATAAGCCGAGTAGGTTTATTACACAGACTTCCTTGGAGGGCACCGAGACTGGTACGTAGTAATCAAGGCCAAGGATTGAAGTCAGATCACTGATAATCTTCTGATAAGGTTGAAGATGCTTATCAGCTTGCTCCGAACGAGCTCAATGACAGTCATTTGTTATTCAACATTGATCCAGTGATATTGGATAAGACACTTGCCACTACAAGAGGTGAACACATTGACAAAGAGGTGGTCTCATAATCAAAACGGTCTAAGGCCAATTTGTAGATTGAGGACCCTGTTGAAACTGATAGCCATAGTGATACTAAAACTGAAGAGGAATTTCAAACTGAAACAGACACAGAGTATGTAGTTATTCAACATATACATATATACATATTTTTATAGTTTGAGACTAACATTTGCTTTCATGGTTTTATCCATAGATGATAGGACATCGATTACCATTCAGTGGGGGTGGGGGTTCGAAGACTCCCGCATCCTGTCTGCGCATACCACAACAGACCAGCACCCCACAATAGACCACCACATCACTGTAGACCCCCATCTCCCCACCATAGACCACCACAGCACAGCAAACTCCTTTATTACCAAAGACCACAGCACAACAGATTCCTTCACCACAGGGTTTGGATGACCCTGGCCTCGAGGCGACCCCACCTCTAGGATCCCCTCTACCCACTCTAGTCCGATTGCCGGGCGGAGATGAGTATGTATTACTATATAATTTGTTTTAAGTTTCTTAGTTGGTAGCTTGTTAGTTGCTTTGTAATTATAATTCATATAGTACCTAAATTGGTTTGTTGTATGTTAGTTATTTAGTACTTGTATACATTGAACTGTACTGGGAACTCTTCTGTTTATAACAGGGCAACCGTTCAAATTTGGAAATGTTACATTTACAGGGGAGACTCTGTCGAAATTTTGGTAGCCTCCATGTGTGTAAGTTGTTTTATTTGTTTCTAAATATTGTTTATTACAACTTTATTGATAGTAGTTACACTACCAAAGTGATTACTAAGGTTTTGAAGGCCCAGTGCGATAGTCCATACATCTCTTGGACAGATGTTGGGAAGGCTATCCAGGATAGGTGGTTTGACATCTTCTCGGTAAGTTAACACTTCTCTTTGTTGTGAATTTATGGCTAATTCATACACCTGTTTTTAATTTTGAAATCCCATTTCATGTAACAACGTGATTATCAGTGGACAGAAGGTATGATTCATGAGATTATGAGGGTCTTTGCCACAAAGACCTCCAAACTCATCAAGAATACCCTTTGGAAGGTGAGGAACAAAGGGAAGCGCCCTTGTTGGATCCCTGAGGACTACTGGGATGGGATAGTCCAGAAGTGAGAGGGTGTCTTGTTCCAATAGGCGAGTGCTCTGAATAAGGCAAACAAAGTGGCCCATGCTACAGCCTCTATCTACATTGGGGGCAATATTTCAGTCCTTGAGCATAAAAAGAGATTTGTAAGGATATTTTGTTAAACATTTTTTTATGAATGACTTAATATGTTTTCTATTAACAATCTGAATATATTGTGAATAACAGGAGCAGAAGGAGCACCGCGAGCCATCATTGTTTGAGGTCATGTAAATGACCAAGAAAAACAAAGTCGATGCTTGGGTTAACTAAAAATCGACAGACATGGCGGTAATTTAATTTAACTTACAAATGCTTAAACTTACGAATTATATTACTGAATTTTATCACTATTTTACATTTGCAGGAGGCGTATCTTGCCATGAGGGCCGAGAAGGAGGCGGAGTTGGTGGCCTCCACACTTGAAGGGGAGGTACCTCCCACCTTTTCTTGTTCTGATGACAACACCATCTATACAGTGGCTATTGGTGGCGTGAACAAGAAAAGGAGAGTGTTTAGATTGGGCGGCATGGGCACGTAGCTGGCCAAAAAAGGGAAGACCTCTTCCTTTTCCTCTTCCTCCTTTATCCTTCTAGCAGGCGTTGTTCAGGTTATTGAGAACCTAAACAATGAGCTACAGGAGGAGTGACGTCGTAGGTAGCTTTTGGAGGAGCAGGACAAAGAGGACCGATGCCAGAGCCTGTTACTGCAGGAACAAGCTGCTGAGGATCGACGACGGGCCGAGGAGGAATGAGTCGAGACTCGTCAATAGCTAGCGCCGCAATAAGAGCCTATCATGCAGATGATGACGAGGCTACCCCCTCTCTACTTCCCAGCCGTCACTGCCACCACCACCACCATAGCATCCCCCTCCACCATGATTTTATTTTTCCATGCTTTACTTTTTGTATATTGTATACATTCTATATATTTGGTTTATAGTTTATATCATTTGATATTTCAATATCTATTTATGTCATTTTTCTTTTCTATGTGAATTTTTTCCAATTTAATATTATATTACTGAAAATTAAAATTCAATGAAGAAAACCCTAAATCATAATATTATAGTAATTATTAACTAATACTATTTAATCGATTCAATTAAAAAATAAACAAAATTTAATTCAATTAAAAATTAATAAACAAAAATTTAATTAAAAAACCAAATAAAGATATTAGCGATGAAAAAAGAGACAGACTTCGTCACTAATAAATAGCACACTAGCGACGGGTAATAGTGGTCGCTAATACTGGCAACATAACTATGACATTAAGTGATCGCTACGTAGCCAGTATTAGCGATGACATGACGTGGTCGCTGTGTAGCTAGCAATAGAGACAACGAGTAGTGGTCACTATATAGCCAGTAATAGCGACGATGTAGAGTAGTCGCTACTTAGCCACTAATAACGAAGGCGTAATGTGGTCGTTGTCTAGCCAGTACTAGCAACGACTTAATGTGGTCATTGTATAACCAGTTGTAGCGACAGCACTGCGTGGTCGCTATATAGCCAATAATAGCAACGGGGTACGTCACCAACATAGGGACCTGATTAGAGACAATGTGACCCCGTTGAAATCTCTACGACAGGGTGCTTTATTCGTCATTGTTGTGTCAACGACGATGGTGGTAGTGATGACATCTTGTCCGTCATAATTTCTGTCGCTAATATGTTTAGCAACAGGTTTGGGAGGTCGCTAATAGTTTTTTTTAGTAGTGATCTTTGTTATGGCGGCTAGAAACTCTACCATAAGGACCGACCTAGAGGATACCACCATGTTGGTGAACGATATAGACTAGGTGGCTCGCAAAGCCCAATGTGAACACCTCTTTTGGTCCGGTCCAAGTGGAAAGAATCTTCTTTTATACTACATTCCAACTTAGAATGATTAAATCCGAGTGGAATGACTCAAAAAATGATCAAATCTGAGTAGAATGACTCAAAAATGATCAGATCCGAGCAAGATGACTCTGATGGAAGCATTTCCGAGTGGAATATAGACCTGTTGGAGGCAAATCCGAGTGAAATGACTCATATTGGAGCATTGCCGAGTGGAGTATGACCTGTTGGGGGAAAATCCGAGTGAAATGACTCAGATTAGAGGTAAATCCGAGTGGATGGTTCCCTATCAGATGCATTCCGAGAGAAAAGGGACTGACTGTGAACAAATACCGAGTGAAGGATTACCGATTGCAAGTCTGACTTGAGGACAGGTCCCCTTTGCTAGGCACAGGTGTTTCCGGGTGGAACTTTCCCATTTGATACCACTCTGATTCAAGATGAGTACTCTTTGTAGACAATTAGTTCCTAATTCAAGATGATTGTCAGGAAAGCCGAGTGATATATTTGAAAGAAAACATGGTCAAACGAGTAAATGTCCGACCGGGTAATGAACTTCTTTCGGCCCAGATTCTCTAAAAGTGTCATTTTG
Organism: Clitoria ternatea; assembly: GCA_037962975.1. Classification (NCBI taxonomy): domain Eukaryota; kingdom Viridiplantae; phylum Streptophyta; class Magnoliopsida; order Fabales; family Fabaceae; genus Clitoria; species Clitoria ternatea. Next base: position 97,623,443 of record CM075674.1, on the reverse strand, counting down.
AGTCCGACTCCAATGAACACATCCGAATAGATTGTCAATTAAAACATTCTGACTGAAATATGAGGTCGGATTCCGAATGAATGCACTCTGTAGATTGAAGCTGAGTTCCAAGTTCTGAGAGGAGAAAAGACCGTCTCCGAGTGGTCAGATTCTCGAATTCTTAATTCTAATCGAAGTGAAAAGGATGTCTCCGAGTGAAAACACCCGAGTGAGCATATCTGAGAGCCAATTGTTGATTGAGACCCTTTTGATTGAAGTGTAAAGGCCGACTCCGGTTGAAAACAATCCCAATACCCGAGTAAGCACATCCAAGGGTCAATCGACGATTGAGACCATTCAGATCGGAAGGTAAAAAAACCCACTTCCGAGTGATTGCACCAGGTGGATTATGGAACCCGAGTTCTAGATTCTGAGTGAAGGAAAATCCGACTCCCAAGGTCAGTTCCGAGTAAAACCTTCAAGCAGTGAAGTTTTGAGTGTCACTTTTGAAGACATTCCGAGTGAATATTCCAAGCAGAGACAAGATCCGAGTAACACACCTCCAATTGAAGTGATTCCGAGTGAATGCTTCAAACAGAAATAAGATCTAAACCAAATACTTCCGATCGAGATAATTCCGAGTGAAGCACTGATTCAGTCAGTCAGTTCTGACTCACCATTCTCAGTCAGTTCTGACTCGCCATATTCAGTCAGTTCTGACTCACCAGACTCAGTCGGCTCCGAGTGAAACACTGATTCAATCATTTCTGAGTCACCTTTTAATTAGTTTCTGAGTGAAACACTGTTCAATTAGTTCTGAGTAAAGCTTCAATCAGCTTCCGAGTGAAACCATTGTGAAGAGGACTCCCGAGCAAATGTATCCGAGTGAGTTGATGTGTGAGCACATCCGAGTGAGTTGATGCACAATTGAAACGACTCTGAGTAAAAACTAAGCTTGATGAATGAGTCTGAGCTATATATCCAACCAAGATTTTTCCGAGTAAATCAAATCATGCGTTTCCGAGTGAAACTTACTATATGATTGAATATTTCTGAAGTACCGATTGAGTCAATTAAAAAGGACTTTCGGACATTCCTAACTAAATCAATCAAAAAGCCCGATTGAATCATGTGCACCAATACCGAGACATCCTTCAATCAGGACTGATTGAATCATTTGTACCAATTTCGAGTCACTTTTCACTCGGTCCGATTGAGTGTTCCAATCAAAATTTCTCTCCTCACAGCAACCCAAGACCGAGCAAAGTTTCCACTTGGCTTTCCATAAGAGAATTCCTCTCGGATTGATTCTCACTCAGCTTTCTATAGGAAGGCATTCATTCCTCTCAGAAGGATTATCACTCGACATGTAGGATTCCCGCTCAGTCTTCTGTAGAAGTATTCACACTCGGTCTGTTGTAGGTTGATTCACACTCGGTCTGTTGTAGGTTGATTCGCACTCGAAAAAGACTAATTTTCACTCGGTTTTCTATTGAAAAACAGTCATTCCTCTCAGAATCGACTTCCACTATGGATGAATGCTGACTGAGAGGCCAATATGAGCCATCCTCTCTCGAATTTCCACCATGCTCTCTCGGATTGCACGTGCTGATTTGGATTCCCACGATCCTAGTGGATCCAGGAATCCTGGGAGTGGCAGACAAGGGGGCGGAAGTGGAGAAATTAAAAATTCTCCACCAGCCGCTGTCCCCCCATTATTTTAACAGCCAGGCTGTCTCCACTAGGCGCATGGGTGAGTGGAGACTCGTGCTGTCAAAGCACTCATCCCATGTCTTGGACCCCCTATAAATGCCCTGGTTGAAGAGGCTCAGGGGGTTGGATCCTTTCACCTTGGAACTGAAACTCTGCCTTTATTCTCTCCAATCTCAAAACCTCTCCGTCTCACCACACGGCCCAGCACCCTCACCATACCTTCTCCTCTTTCCTCTCTCCATCGTCCCACTGTCATCTCTCTTCCACCAATACAAAAACTCCTTCCTCTCAACCAATACCGTCCCAACTCCCCTCAAACACCCACACCGTCCAGCACATCATCCCTTCACACCTCACTGTTCAGCGTCCTGTTCTCTCGTCACACCGGAGTCCAGCTCTCCTGCTCCATCACTCGGTCTCCCAACTTTCACTCGGTATTTTCATTTCCACTTGGTATTTTCATTTCCACTCGGTATTTTCATTTCCACTCGGTATTTTCATTTTCACTCGGTATTTTGCTTTTCCACTCAGTATTTTCATTTTTTATTCAGTATTTTCATTTTTTCACTTGGTTTTCTTTTTTTTTACTCGGTTTTTGCCATTTTTACTCGGTTTTTTCCATTTTTTCCACTTAAATAAATTTCTGTTATTTTCTTTTCTTTCTTTTTACCCCTTCCTAGGTTCGTAATAAATAAATAACAAAAAACAAGTGTTTCACGTTCAGAGTAGCCTAAAAGAAACATCATCCGCCATTAATCTTTTAGCCTCTTCCTAAAAAAAACATCACCAAAGAACTATGTAACCCTGATTTCTTGGTAACTCAAGAATACGTAGGAGCAGGACTTTAAATCCTGTCGGGCCCAATCCCAATTTTTTTTATCCCCACCTTTTCCATTTCATTCCTATTTTATTTTCTTTACGTTTCCTTTGTAACCACCCTTCATCACTCCCATGAAAATTAATTTAGACGTGACGTCTTGTTGATTTTCCCATAAGGAATGGGATACTTAGGACGAGACGTCTCGCTTATCCCCTTCCCATCTTTGACCCCGTGTTTTGATCAAATTCCATGAAAATCAATTTAGACGTGACGTCTTGTTGAGTTTCCTATAAGGAACGGGATACTTGGGACGAGACGTCCCGCTTATCCCCTTCCCAATCTCTGACCCCGTGTCTTGATTAAATTCCATGAAAATCAATTTAGATGTGACGTCTTATTGATTTTCCCATAAGGAACGGGATACCTGGGATGAGACGTCCCATTTATCTCCTTCCCGTTTCTAACCCCGTATGTGATTAAAGGATGACTAATTTAGACGCGACGTCTTGTTAGCATCCCTCCCTTTCTCTGTTTTTTTAAAATCAAAGCCGAGGTTAATTTGGACGCGACGTCCTGTTGACCTACACTTTATGTTTGTTCGGTTTATTCCTTCTATTTCCTTCTGTTTTTACACAAAGTACAACAATAAAAGGGAAGAAATAAAACATCTTTTGTAAGGCTATTTATGTAGCGCGCTTTCGATCTTGGTACTATTTTTGACAGGCGATGTAGGGTGCTAATACCTTCCCTACTCGTAACCGACTCCCGAACTTGAATCTCATTTTTAAACTAGTGCTTTACTGAACTTAGTTTTTTCCAATGTTTTTCCTATGGATAAAAACGTTGGTGGCGACTCCCTGTTTTCCTTTTCAGAACGAAAATCATCTCGGGGGTCGGCCGCGCCGTCGCGATCCAGGTTGCGACACCCAAGATCCTTACTTCTGGGTTTAAAAGGAAACTCTCAACATTCCTAGCCGCCATGGTGAAGGCAATGACAACATCGAACTAGATGTTGGCCAGATCTGGCGATCCAACAAGTATAAAGACCATTTTTCAATAATTACGCTGTTGTACAGTGGCTAGGCTTGTCATATGCCTTGGGAATGTTTTTTCTTTATGTACGAGATCCTTGTCACCAAGGTGGGGATGCGGCTCCCCTTTAATAATTTTGAGATAGGGGTGATCAAGTTTTTGGATATTGTCTCAAGCCAACTCTAATGGTTGGGGCTTGGTCCTTTATTTGGAAGTTTTGGTCAAGCACCTGGGATTCATTCCCACCGTTGCAATATTCTTCCGCTATGCTCGTGTCCTCCGTTGTGGGAATCCCAGTAGTGGCTTAGGCTTTGTCAATCTTTGATGCCAAAGTCATATCATCAATTTTGAGGCTTACGTAGAATTAGCCAAGATTGTCAGTGTCTCATTTAAGCATTCATTTTTCAAAATTTTCCCAAGGGTGATCAAACCCTTTTCTGGAAGGATGAAGAAGAAAGATTCTTGATCCATATCAGCTGGACGCACAACCATTTCTTGTTGGAAAGCTCTGCTTATGTAATAGAAGAGAATAAATTGAGCGAGGGATCTCGGACAATTATAGATGTCCTTCATGACATCTCCCGAGCTGCTCTTTGAAGTGTCATTCTTTGCCTAGCGCCGAGGAGACGGTGAAGGAATACCTCACTTTTCTGGGTACTTCATAGAATTTTTTGTTTGTTCTTCTTGACATTAGCTATTTAACTACTTATTCTAACTTTTGATTTCTTTCTTTGATGCAGGGAGCATAGGGAGAAGCGCTTTGGATCAGCTCCACAACATTATGTTTTGGGTTAACACCAACCTTTAGGAGACCCAGGCCGACGTGGCTGGTGGGGAGGATTACTCGCTTATGCTAGAGCAGGTAGGTCCTCTTGAGTTGGAGTTTGTTCTTCCATTCTTACTCAAGGATGGATTAAATTCTAAAGACTTGAACCATGTCCTTGATTTGACGGTATGGTCCACTCTCAAGGGTTTTTTCATCCTCTATTCGTTCACGGTGGATGGGCTAGTCAGAGAAATTAAGTGTCTTTAGGTTAGGAATACTCGTCTTCTCGAGGATTAGGGTCGAGCTCACAATCGCATTTAGGATCTCAAGGAGAAGAACTCGACCCTTCTAAAGTCCAAGGAGAAGCTCAAAGGTGAAGTAGAGCAGCTATGTCGGGAGGCTGAAGAACTGTGAGACCAGAATGTCATTCTGCAAGAAGAGAAAAAGGGTCTCTCTACCAAGGTCAAAGAAGAAGAGGCTATGTATCAACAAGATATGAGACTTTTCAGATAAGCCACAATGGAGTTTTTTAGTGATGCAGTTCGGCAGGTGGTATACCAGAACCGCGGTTATACATTAAACATGAACAAGATTGGTTTCTGTAACAAATTTCGGATGGTGAATTTGTGATTGTGGTTGATGGTGAAGATTATGAGCCGTCCAACATTCCGTTTGAGTTCATCCCCTTACCTGAAGATGAAGATCATACATTTCTTAATAGGGATAACGATGGGGGGAGCCGAGTCACCCTTAGTTTTCTCTTTTGAAAGCTCTTTATAAACGGCATGAGCTTCGTTTTTGAATATTTTTTTTATTGCAACTTTAATGTGGCAGTTGTGCCGTTCCTTTTTTGTGTCAGGGGCACTACCTATTTTGTTAATGAAGAATTATTACTTTTGTTATGTTTTCATTTGATTTTTATTATTGATACCACTTATTTCCTTTTACTATTCCATTGTTTTACTTTGTCTAAAAATTCTTAATTTCCTTCGTTGGAAATTATCGCCGTTTTGGGCTATGCTTTTACTTAATCACATCTTATTTTGTCTAAGTTAGATCATGTTACTGTCCGTAGTTACATTAGTTTCATCACCTCTATGTGGTCTGGCCTGTATAGTCCTAACCCCTTTAGGGTTTAGCTGTGATAACCTTAACCGCTTTGGGGTTAAATAACCTCTTTAGGGTTTTTGGCATTTCAACTGCTCTGGGGCTTGCCAGCCATTCTAGGGTTTATTCCTAACCGTTTTAGGGTTTAATAACCACTCTAGGGTTAAACGACTACTCGTTGGGGTTAAAAAATATCTTTAAGATAAACTAGAAATATTTGAAACTGCTTTCATTAATAACTTATACTGAGCTATCCGACTACATGCCTCATTAAAAACCCTAAAGCAAAACCCTGTAGGACAAAATCCTTGGTAGGAAAAGAGTACATGTCTTATGGTGCCGATTATCTATAATAGATGCGTAAAAATTCTTTATATTCCATTTGTTCTTGAAAACCCCGCTTTGCAAAATCTTCAGCAGGTATGCTCCTCTTGTTGTTACGTCGTGGTTCCGGTCTGGTCCCTCCTAAGTTAGGCCTAACTTTCCTTGATGAGTAAACTGACTTTCTACCGATGCTCTTCTTAAGACCAAGTCCTTGATGTTGAATCTTCTATTCTGAACCTTCTTATTGTACCAGAGAATAGCTTTTACTTTAATAGCCTAATCCAGGATGAAAACGACATCCCGAACCTCTTGGAGGGCATGTAGCTCACTTTCGATCCTTGCATCGTTGTCTATTTCTTCAAATTGTCGAAGTATGGGGGAGATCTAATTAATTTCCACAAGAATCACTACCTCTACCCCGTAGGTTAACCAGAATCCAGATTCTCCTATCGACGAATACAGGATTGTTCAATATGCCCATAACACGTGACATAATTGGTTTGTCCATTCGCCTTTAGCGTCTTCCAATCGTCTTGGAACCCTGAACCAAGATATAATGTTTTCATAAACAAAACAAGGAGTTCTAGCAGATGTTATGTGGACAAAGACCTCAGCCTCAATCCACTTCATAAAATAATCAACACCTACTATCACATATTTGACCCCGTCTGGTGCTTTTGGGAATGACCCTAAAATATCCAATCCCCATTAGAAGAATGGCCATGGAACGACTAACGTGAATAATTCCTCCGTAGGGACATGGTGTAGGTTATTATTCTTTTGACATGGATCGCACATTTTAACGTATTTCATGGTGTCCTTTATCATTATGGGCCGCAAGTATCCTGCTTGTAAAAGTTTTCTAGTCAGACTTTTTCCTCTGTAGTAATGTCCACATATCCCTTCACGAACCTCAGTCATGACATTTGGAATTTCTACCTCGTTAAGGCATTTTAGGTATGTGGTCGAAAAACCTCTTCGGAATAGTTGCCTATTGATTAGGACAAAGTTTGGAAGTTTTTTCTTTAGCTTTTGTTTCTCCATTGGGTCTATTAGGAGTTGTCTATTAACGATATATCGTATAATTAGTACTACCCATAAATTGTTAGTAAAGGCTTTAACGTGTATGACGTATACCTTGATAGGTGTGGTGATGCTTGGAGCAGCCAAAGTACTTTGAACAACGGTGGTAGTGGATCCAGCTTTCTTCGTACTAGCCAACCTGGATAGTATATCGGCCCGTACATTTTCTTCTCTAGGAGCATGCTTGTATTCTATTTGCTTAAAATTTGCTTCTAATTTGGCTAGATATTGTTATGATTACGATTCCTTAGCCTGGTAGCTCCTAGTGATTTAAGATATAACCAATTGAGATTTGCTGCAAAGAATCACAGACTTAACACTGACATCTAAAGCTGCTCGTAGTACGAAAAGACAAGCTTCATACTCTGCTTGATTATTAAATGTTTTGAAGTCAAACCTTAAAAAGATCTCAACGTGCACCCCGTCTTCATTCTCGATTATGACCCTGGCTCCATAACCCTTAATATTCGACAATTCATCAGCATATATAATCTAATGCTCCCGTGACGGGGGTGGTGCCTCTCCTATCAGTTCAGTCATAAAATCAGCTAGCACCTAGGCTTTTATTGCCTTTCTTGGTTCGTAGGAAATGTTGAATTTGGAGAGCTCAATCACCCACTTAATCATTCGTCCTGCTAGGTTCGCCTTATGAAAGATTGTTCACAATGGCAAATCAGTGCATACTATGATAGGGAGAGCGTGGAAATATTGCCGAAGTCTCCGTGATGTCCAAACCATAGTCATAGTGGCTTTCTCTAACTTCTGATATCTTTGTTAGTCCCCTTGGAGTGTTTTGCCAACAAAATATATAGGTCATTGTTCTTCAAGAGTCTCTTTAATCAGAATTGATCCCAACACTTCATTTGACGTGGACAGATACACATAAGGCTGCTCCCCTGGATCCTTTTTAACCAATACTGACGGATTGGCAAGAACATCTTTCAAACTTTGGAAAGCTTTCTATTATTCTTCTCCCCACTCAAACTTTTTATTCTTCTTTAAAACTTTATACAGAGGGAGTGACCAGTGTGCCATTTTTGACATGAATCGGGATAGGGTTGCCACCTTCCCATTCAAGGATTGCACCTCCTTTGGGTTAGTGGGGCTCTAGAGTTCCCTTATCACCTGACAATTCTCTAGGTTTGCCTTGATCCCTTTTTTTGTTAACATGAAACCTAAGAATCTTTTGGCTGGTACCACAAAGCTATATTTTAAAGGATTCAAATTTATATTATACGCTTATAGACGTTGAAAAATCTTTGAGGTCCTCCACGTGATCTCCTTCTACTAGGGTCTTAACAATAATATTGTCTATATACACTTTTACAACTTTTGAGTGCATTCCTTCAAAAACCTTATTCATCATACGTTGATAGGTTGCTCCAGCGTTCTTGAGCCCAAAAGGAAATACGATGTACCAAAAGACGCCTTTATCATTTATGAAGGTCATTTTTTCCTCATCATCCTTCCACATCGGGATTTAGTTATACCCAGAGTATGCATCCATGAATGAGAGGAATTGGTATCTTGAAGAATTTTTTACCATTTGGTTAATACTGGATAATGTGTACAGATCTTTCAGACAACACTTGTTTAAATTAGTAAAATCTATGCACATTCGCCATTTTCCATTAGCTTTTTTCACCATGACCTCATTAGATACCAAGGAGGAATACTGAATTCCCAGATGAAGCCAGCTTTCAACAACTTGTCAGTCTGCTCATAAGCTGCTTGTTTCTTTTTGAGCCTAACCTCCTATTCTTTTGAGCTACAACCTTGGACTCTAGATACATTGTCAGTTTATGGCAACAAAAATTCAGATCTATGCCTAGCATATCTGTTACGTTCCAGGAAAAAAATGTTTAAACTCTATCAGCAATTTTATCAACCGTTCCTCCCCATCGGTTTCCAGCTTATCATTTATGGTTGTGGTTTTGGTTGGGTCATCACCTAAAATGATAGCCTTCGTACCTCCCTTCAGCGTTAGTCTAACCAAGTTTAGAAAGTCAAACACCCATTCTTCTCTAGGATCTAGATCTATCAAATTCACTGACCTTGGAACCGGCCCTCCGTCATTCAGTTTCCTCTTCTTGATACTATTATCAACTTTTACCATTAAAATACTCAGGTTATAGTAATACCGGACCATTTATTAGTCTCCCTTAACTGAAGAGACTTGATTATCTTTATCAATAAACTTAATTAGTAGATATGGGGTAAACATTGTTGCTTCTAACACGTTTAACGATGACCTCCCCAATATTCCATTAAACAGTGATTTAACATCAATGACTATTACCCTTGTCTGAATCGTTCTTGAATCTGGTTCTCCCTCGAATGTCAAACAGGTGTTAAGGTATATGGCTGAAGGTCCATATCGGTCAAACTCATTCTTATGGTTTTATTTGCAATTACGACCTCGATTACTATTATGTCATCTCCTCCTGGAATACTAGGGCATAAATCACCATCTGTAAAAGTTATAGGTGGGGTCAAAATTCCACTTCAAAATGTCTTACTATCTGGCTTTGTCTGTACCAACGTAATCATACAGCGATGGTTCTTTCCTACTGAGTTCTAGACTCCTCCTCCTATAAACCCCTTGCAATCATATCGATAACCTCTCTCTTTCCTTTGGATGAGGCCATTTTGAATTCTTCATCCTCATCTGCAATATTGCCCACCACTGTTTTTCCTTTATCCTTCGCAGAATGTCTTTTCATATTTCTCCCTTTGTCCGTATTTAGGGAACGGTCTCGATGTTAGGGGTTTTTTTACTCTAGCTCGTCTGAAGATTTTGGTCTTAAGAGATACTGTTTCAATTTTCCTTCTCGAATCAAAACTTTGATAGCATCCTTTAATCGCCTACATTCATTAGTATTGTGCATAGTTTGTTCATGAAATTCACAATATCTATTCGTATTCTTGGATGCTTCATAGGAATCAAGTTTTTTACTCTATACACCATGAGCCCTAGCATCCCAACCTCTTGAAGGATTTGTCAGGGGTGTGATATGTAAAATTTATGCTTTTTCTTTCTTAATGTCGAGGGGTTGTATCCTAGATATGATTTCTAGGATCGTTTTTCGTATTTCTCTGATCTTCAACCGAGACTTTGGCTTCTGCAGGTGCAATATTGTTCTTTGCAACGGCAAGGTGCATTTCTCTGTCAACATACTTTGCAACCTTCCTCCTAAATTCATGAAGCGTCTCGGGTGTCCCTTTTGCTAAGGATAAGGCGAAAGGTGATTGCGGTTGTAAAGCTTAAACAACTATATGTAGTTGGATTTGCTTAGTCAACCCTAAGACCTACGCAACTTCGTTGTAAAATCTTTTTAAGAAATCTTGCAAACTTTCATCCTCCCTTTGCTTGATTTATGCCAATGTATGGGACGTTTTTGGCATATCCCATGATATGATGAAGTAATCCAAAAAAGCTTGGCGCTATTTCTTACCATGAATCTATTAACCTCGAAGGAAGTCCTTTAAACCATCCTAAGGCTTCTACAGCCAGAGTTCTGGGTAACATTCTGCATATGACATCCTCTTCTGCCCCTACGAACATAGATTTATTTGCATAGGCGTCCAAATGTCGTCTTGGGTTTATCTCCCCAGTATACTTCCTAATCGACAATGGCTGAGGTGTTTGAAGATGTTTTGGTATAGGAAAGTTCATCAACCTTCTAGAGAACATTATATTAAAATAGTACTTCTCGGAGCCCCAAGCGGTATTAACCCCTTTCTTTGGCTACCGGGGTAATCTATTCTCAAAGTGGATTCCTGGTTATCTTTATATGTCAGGATCTGTGAGCAGTCTGGTGACGCTGAAATCTCTAACGACTATCTTCAGGGTGTAGCAATAGTTTTCCTTTTTACTTCCTTGGCCTTTATTTTCCTAAGTTTCTAGAGCTCCGCTTGGAGCTGTCGAATTAACTCATCCCTCTGGTAAGAGTGGACAATAATCGTTGCTCTTCCGGAGGTGGAATGTCGGTGTTGTATTCCAGTATATGTGGATCCACTCTGGTTGTCTCTTGGACATGCCCATCTGAAGTGGAATGTTATCTTGACGGCTCCATCGCTTGTTGAGACTTGATCTCTTGTTTACGTTCTTTAAAGTGTGAGACTTAATTTATGGGTCCCACCGGGCATGCCAATGAAATGTTTGGTATACAGGGGGTACTCTAGGTACTCTCACAATTAGTGTGTAATCTCTTTATCACTCATCTTTTTACATCGTTCAGTGAGAATCTAGTATTATAGAACACAGGCTCAGTAGGAGCATCATGCCTTCTATGGTTTGGCCTTGGCACCTCAGGATGATGACTTGGGAACAGGTAGTGGTGGTACCTACAAAGAATCTCCAATGATTAAGTTAGTACGGATTTAATGAATACTAGAGCATTAAGAGTTCTAAATGATTTACTTAATTCATTATGCATGATGATATTTATAGTTTAATGGAGGTCTTATAACATCTTTATTTTTACCGCCTTTTATTAAAGGATAAATTTGTAAGGAAAATTATCATTTATGATTCTGACAAAATTAGCTTAAGGTCCTTTAGAACTTATTAATAGTTATAACTTATAGGATTTTATGGAATTTTTTGCTGAAATTTTTGGCAGTAAATGAAAATAGTTTAAAATAGAGTCATTTGAATTTATACGAGTATAGAAAATATTATCAATAAATCATGAGACTTGGTAGGGAGCTCGGATTCATGCATACGAGCTTAAGTTTAAAATTTCGTAAGATTTAGAGATCGTTTGATTAGAAAATGAAATAATAACTTATGAAAAATGGGTAGTTATAAACGTTTATTATTCGAGATATTTTAGAGTTAAAAAATCCATTAAAAACTTTCATTTCTTTTCTTAAATACATTTTGAGTATTCATAACAAATTATAGGTATAAAATTTATCTCATAAAAATACTTGAAATTAAATATTATTGTTATTGATAACTATATATACACACACATACATATATATATATATATATATATATATATATATATATAAAGAGGTCTATATAAGGTAGTACATGGTCATTTCATTTGCACGTCTTCTTTGGTTTCTTGCAGCAGCTACAGGTACATATCTAAAGTTTTTTCTACTTTGCTTCTTAAGCATATATATATATATATATATATATATATATATATATATATATAATCTCAATACTATTATTATTTGCTTTAGTTTTATCATGTTTATTATTTATTTATTTATGTTATTTATTTTGTTATATATTTATTTATCGATTATTTATTAATTACTATTATTTATTAAATTTTTATTTTATTACTTTTGTTTTTATTGACTTCTCTTATTTATTTATTTATTATTCATTTATTTAAGTTTTGGTATTATTATTCATTTTGTTTTATTTATTTATTTTTTATTACTATTGTTTTAATTTATCTTATTTTATTTATTTAATTTGATTTTTAATTTTAATTATAAATTTTATATTTTTATTCATGACAATATTTATGTATTAGTTTATTTATTTATTTATTTGACTATTTATTTATTTGTTTGTTTGTTGTTGTTATAATCATTATTATTGATGTATTATTAGTTATATTGCAAATATTATTATTATTGTTCTCATTATTATTATCGCTATCATTATGGTTATTATTTTAAGAGACAATAAAATAAAATAAAATAATTCAAACACTAATATTAAGAACATATATGTTTAGGTTAGTCAAACCAATCTTGGATGCACTGACACCCAAAGCAAATAATCAGATAAAGGGAGGTGAGATAAGAAATTACTGAGTATAAGACATGTGGGATAATAGAAGAAACTCTCTAATCCTCTCAATACTTATATTGTTGTTATTTATTTTTTATTTACTATTTACTAATTGGTGCCTTTACTTATTAAATTATTTAGAATTATGTTATTTATATTCAAATGTCGTACGTTTATTATTTATATTTTCTTATAATGTGGGTTTATATTTATGATGTGTAATATTTGTTAATATATATATAATCATTTTGAATGATCAATATGCTTGTAAATGAAAGAATAAAATCTTGAAAAGTTTTGATGCCTAAATCAAAATATGTATTTAATGTGGATATGTTATACTATTTGGGAATTTTCTAACTGCAATAGGTCAAAGATAAAACTTGGAAATATCAAATTTACAGGGGAAACTTTACCGAAATTTTGGTAGACCATATGAAAATGAATGAAAAGTTTTTAAAAGTTTGAACTAATTAAATATATGACATGCATCATGTAACAAGTGAAAAGATGAGAATGTTTTAGAAGATACAGTTAAAATCCAAGGAATGCATTAGAAACAGTTCAATAGCGAACCTTGGGATGAGAATGTGTGAAGAGAGACCTAGGAGGCCTATGGATTGAGACAAGAACTAGGATGAGATTTGTCGGTTATGCAAGCATTCACGTTCATTGTTGTAAATGTCATGTTTGAACAAAAAAAATTACAAGTACAACTAATTACTTTGTGAAAATATATTATATTTACATGCCTCGTATGATATTGGTATTTTCTGTTTCTCACCATTTTCCTTGCTATGTTTTATATTAAAGAGATCTTTGCCATGGTTGAGTTTCCAATTATGATAGATGTGAAAGTGAGACCAAGACAGTAAGGGCAATAGAGATGAAGGGTACTAGATGTAGGGAATGTATATGTATATTATGACATAATTACTATTCGATTGTCTCAAGTTGTTGTTGGTTTGCCCGATCCGCTAAGGGCATTTTCATTTTCTTTGAGGGCGAGATTGATTTTAGATCTTCGTGACATCGATCCTTTTTTTGGTCATCCACCTCCACCTTCTCAGGCTGACGAGGAGAACATAGAGGAAGGCTCATCTGGGAGCAATTCTATAGTAGAGGAAGTTTAGGTTACTAAAGGTAAACCAGTGATAGTTTAAAACAGTATTTTGATGATGACTCTAGTAGTGCTTGATGGTTGAGTATTTTTTTATATTATTCAACTGCTCACGATTCTAGAATCTATTTTGATGATAGCTAGTAACCACCATGTTTAGTGATAAACTAACCAAACATATTTTGTTGGACTAATGTATTTACAGAAATACTTTTATGTACACTTTTTACATGTATATATACAAACGTAATCTTTGTAATATCAATTCTTAAAAAAGTTTTGTTTAAATATTTTTATTTATCTTAAATATAATCTACACATTGTTAAAAACTTTAGTATATGTTGTTGAGGACTTTAATTGTGTAATTTACAAGGGTGTTATAAAGTGGTATTAGAGCAGTTTATTCTGTAGGCCTGGGGAGAGGTTTGACTTATTTGATTAGTATCTTAAATTGTTAAGTATAGATAGAGGTCACGTGAAAATGTATAATAATTTTAGTTTTAGAATATAATAAGTTTGATTATGAGCAAGAACTCATGGCAGAACAAGAAATTAGACTTATGACCACAGTAGAACGTCTGATCATTGCAATGGCTGAGAATCAAGTGAATCATAATGCTCAGGGTAGTGATGCCTTAAGGAGGTTAGATCTATTTGAAAAAGAAATCCATGTCATTTGAAAGAAGACTATGATTCTAATAAAGCTCAACTATAGATTCACAAGATGGAAAAGATTTTTCATGCACTACAATATGCAGAGGCTGATAAGGCAATATTTATGGCTTATGTTTTGATGGAGGATGCTGAACATTAGTGGAAAGCACTCAGAGACAATTTGAAGAAGTGAAATTGAAATCACTTGGGAACAATTCAAAGAAAAATTTTTGGATAAGTATTTTCCTGATGATGTCAAGGAAAAGAAAGAAATGGAATTCCTATCTCTCACACAAGATAATTAATCAGTAGGAGAATATGCTGCAAAATTTGAAAAGTTATCTCTTTTTCACTCATATTAGATAGATACTTCAAATGAACAAGCCAGATGTACTAAGTTTATCAATCGTCTTCGACCAGAGATAAAGGAAGCTATACAGATGTAAGAAATTTATAAATTTCTGGTATTGGTTAATTGTTGTAGAATTTCTAAAGAAAACCATAAAGATAAGTTATCGAAAGCCAAAGAGTATGGTCCTAAAACCAATAGGATAAGGAATTGTGGACCTAAACATTTCCAAAACAAGAATTTTGGAAGGAAAAAGTTATATCCTAGTCAACCACATTATTTTGGTGTTACATCTTTCCTTGCACGATACCAAACTTCACATAAAAGCTATCATACGTTGTAAATTCTTGAGCTCCATCGAGAAACTATTACACGCCAGTTACATTTAAAGTTAAATGCTATAATTATGGAGGACCTCATATGCAAAAAAGATTTCCTACATATGTTTGCTCTAAGTACAACAAAAAGGGACATCTATTGAAGGATTGTCCAAAAATAAAGAAAGAAAATGTGGAGGTACAAGCACTACTATTTATACTCGTGGAGACTCTAACAATGCAATAGAGAGGCCCACAACTCATGGGAAAGTTTTCACTATCAATGGTGAGGAAGCACATTTCGCTTAGATACAATGATGGAATATAAGTGTATCATTAATAAGACGCCTTTAACTATTATGTATGACTCATGTACATCTCATTTCTTTATAGCCAATGATTGTGTGAAAAGGTTAAACTTGCCTATGATTGAATTTCCTTTTGAGTTATCTGTTCATACTCTTGGAAATAATTCCATGGTTACTTCTAAAGCTTATTGGGAATGTCCTATTATCTTAAATGATAGGAATTTTAAGGCTAATCTATTTTGTTTACCACTTTCTAATTTAGAAGTTATTCTTGGATTAGATTGGTTGATAGACAATCATATCCTAATAGATTATCATAACAAGATAGTAGTTTTCAATGAATCAATAGATTCAAATTCTAAGGATATGAGATTTGTATCTGCTTATCAAATGAATGCTTCATTAAAAGGAGAAGCTCAAGGATTCATGATGTTACTCTCAATGAAAGAGGAACGAGAATCTAAAATAAAGAAATTGTCTATTGTAAATGAATTCCCTGAAATATTTTTGGAGGATATCCCCGGTTTACCACCTGAACAAAAAGTAGAGTTTTCTATTGACCTTGTTCCTGGAGCTGAACTAATCTCAAGAGCGTTATATCGAATGTCACCATTAGAATTGTTGGAGCTAAAGAAGCAACTTGAGGAGTTGTTAAGGAACCAATTTGTAAGACCAAGCATATCCCTTTGGGGTGCACCAGTTTTGTTGGTAAAAAAGAAGGATGATAGTATAGGATTATGTGTAGATTACCAACAACTCAATAAAGTGATAATTAAGAATAGATATCCTTTGCCAAGAATAAATGATTTAATGGATCAACTTCGTGGTGCAAGAGTATTTCCAAATTGACCTAAGGTTTCGATACCATCAGATACATGTAAAGAAGGAAGATATACTCAAAACTGCTTTTAGGGCCCGCTATGGACACTATAAGTATTTGGTAATGTCTTTCGATGGAACTAATGCTCCTACTGTATTCGTGGATTACATGAATAGAATTTTTCACCCTTACTTAGATAAATTCGTGGTTGTTTTCATTGATGACATTTTGATATACTCTAAAGGTCGAGAAGAACATGCCAAACATTTAAGAATTGTGATGGGAGTTTTACGAGAAAGGAGTTGTATGCAAAGTTATCCAAATATGATTTTTGGTTAGAAAAGGTAAATTTCCTTGGTCATGTCATCAGACAAGAAGTAATTTCTGTAGGTCCTTCTAAGGTAGAAGTAGTGTTAAAATGGGAAAAACCAATGATTGTGATAGAGATTAAAAGTTTTTTAGGATTGGCCGGTTACTGTAGAAGGTTTATAAAAGGATTTTCAAAACTAGCAAACCCATTAACTAAGCTCACAAGGAAAGATCAACCATTTATTTGGAGGACGCAATATGAGAATAGTTTTCAAGAACTTAAGAATCGCCTTATATCAGCACCTGTGTTAGTATTACCTGACCCGTGCCAAGGATATGAGGTAAATTGTGACGTATCAAATAAGGGTTAGGATGTATACTAATGTAGAATAGGAAGGTTGTGGCTTATGCATCAAGGCAATTGAGGCAACATGAAGTTAACCATCCCACTCATGATTTGGAACTAGCTGTTGTGGTTTTTACATTAAAGATGTGGAGATATCATTGCTGGTGTATTTTAAAAGAATCAAGTTTGTATAATACACTCAAAGGAACGTGCCAAGTTTTAAACACGGTAGTTGTAGTTATAAAAGATATCGTTCCCATTAAGGATCATCAGCAATTGAAACTTAAAATATTACGGTGGATTAAAATGACTGTTTTCATGGTTTTTGAGTTCAAAATATAAACTGCAATATATGAACGAGTATGCAATGAAATGAAAGGAGTTTGTCAAGTTTTAAAAACTGGGATTAGGATTCACCGATCTTACCTTCCGATGCACAACGTATATTCATGAAAACAGGGTTTGAACTATAATACTTTACGTCACAATCAATGTCATTCGTATCAATTCCTTGACTATGAAATTCATAAGAACAGATTTGATAACGTCAATCCCTTGATCGTTTCAAATCCATTCCAGCATTACGACCGATTGTTTGGACGTTCAATGCGTTAAATACCATCCCTGGTTATTTACTCACAATGAGCATTTCATTTAGATCTGTTTTCGAAAGTTATTTTCCAACAACAAACGGTAACTTAAATCGAGAAATTGTTGATCAAACAAATCCACGCAATGAATATAAAACGAAATACCAAGAATCATAGAACAAATTTACCCGATTCATGAATATATCATTTATGATCTTCAAGTAAGAAAGGCTACATCCAATCCCAAGGAGAGGTTTAGCCACTCATGGTGGTCATTACAACCTAGAAAAGATGAAGAAAAAGAGTACAAAGTGTTTCTTTTCAAACTACCCAGCCCCCTCTGAAATAACCCTCTTTATTGCTTATATAAAGCAATACTCGCTCAAGCGAGTTCAAGTGTCGCTCAAGCGACTAGGCTACTTCAACGTGAAGAAAGCTTTTGGTCCTGCTTCACCTGCATGTCTACTCGCTCAGGCGATTCATTTTCGCTTAAGCGAATCTTCATATCTGATACTTTATTCCTTTTCGCTTGAGCTGTTTCTTTATCCACTTCAGCGAACCCTTTAAATTTAGGCTCTGGACGAATTTCGCTTGAGCGAAATCATGTCGCTCAAGCGACCTTTACATTGTTGCATTCTGGAAGAATTTCGCCTGGTGTTTCAATTCAAACGCTTAAGCGAGGCTAATGTTATTCCATTCTGTACCAATCTCGCTCAAGCGGATGTTGTTTCGCTCAAGCGAATGCTTCATCATTCTCTACTGGCTTGCTTTCGCCTGGGCGAATCACTCCTCGCTCAAGCGAGTCCTCACCTGATACTTTAATTCCTTGTTTTTCCATGCTCGCCTAAGCGAGATAACTTCCGCTTGAGCGAAAGTCACTTCCTTGCTCAACACTTGGTGAATTTTCTTCTTCTCTTTTCTCTTCTTCTTTCTTCTTTGAAAGGATTTTTCTTGCTTTCTTCTTCAATTTTCCTGAGATTGCAACAAAATTAACCAACCACTTGTACAATGTTCATATTATAATTTATGTTCTATTTGGCTTACGAAATTAACAAACATTGCACATTATATCCAATTTATGCTTCATTAACCATGCAAAATATAGGTAAATTGGACATCTATCAATCATCTATATTAAGCCAAATTTGAAGTTTTCAATGATCATAATAGTTTAAAATACTTGTTTAATAAAAAAGAGTTGAATATGAGAGAAAGAAGATGGATGATAATAATGATAGGCTTGAAATATTAAAGATAACAAATGATATTTTGTTACAAGTTTTAAAAGCTCAACAAAAAGATATTTTCTATAAGAAAAGAAAGAGCTTTTAAAGCATGGAAGAGAAATAAAATTTAAAATTGGAACCAATGAGATGTTAAAGTACAAAAATTGAGTCTGTATCCCAAATCATAAAGGGATGAGGAAGGCAATTTTGGAGGAATTCCATAAAAGTAACATAAGTATTCATCCAGGAACTAGCAAAATGCACCAGGACTTAAAGAAATTATTTTTATGGCCTAGAATAAAAAAGGAAGTAGCAGAATATGTGTCTTTATGTTTGGTTTCTTAGATAGCAAAAATGGAACATTGAAAACCTTATGGAGTACTACAATCATTGGAAGTTCCTGATTGGAAATAGGATAACATTACTATACATTTTATGACTGCACTACCAAGAACCCTTGCTAGGTATGATTCTATATGGGTAGTAGTTGATAGATTGACAAAATCTACTCATTTTGTTCCCATTAATATTCAATACTCCTTGGAAAAGTTGACTCGACTTTACATCAAAGAAATTGTAAGGTTGCATGGAATTCCTTCAAGCATTATTTCAAATTGTGATCCATGTTTTACATTGTGTTTTTGGGAAATTTTACACCATGCTTTAGGAACTTAAACTCTTGAGGATTTGTAACGAGTTTGTGTGTTGGAACACAAAGGAAGTTGGGATCAAATCATGCCATTGATTAAGTTTACTTACAACAATAGTTTTCATGCAAGCATCAACATGACACCATTTGAGGCACTTTATGGGAGGAAGTGTAGAACTCCATTGTGTTGGTTCGTGACAGGAGAAAACTTGATGATAGGCCTTGAATCGGTATAACAAACTATAGAGAAGATCAAGTTGGTTCAGGAAAAGATGAGAACAATATAAAACAGGTAGAAAAGTTATTATGACAAAAGAAGAAAACCTATTGAATTTTAAGAAGATGACCATGTCTTTTTGAAGGTCATACCCATAATTAGGGTCGGTGAGACAATGAAATCTTGTAAACTTACACCTAAGTTTATCGATCCCTATCAGATCATAAAATGAGTTAGTTCTTTAGCATATTAAATTGCTATATCGTCTTTTCTGTCAAACATTCATAATGATTTTCACGTATCCCAACTACGTAAATATATTCATGATCCTTCACATGTTATTGAGCATGACATTATAAAAGTTAAGGATAATCTTATGTATGATGCATTGTTAGAATAACCGATAAAAGAATAAAACAATTAAGAGGGAAGGAAATTCCTCTAGTAAAGGTTATTTAGAGTAAAATGGATGAAGAAAAAGATTCTACATGGGAATTAGAAGTGGAGATGGGAAAATTTCATCCACACCTTTTTCTTTAAGGTATGCAAATTTCAAAGACGAAATTTTTTTAGGGGGTAGAGTTGTAACATCTATATTTTGCTGCCTTATTAAAGGATAGATTTCTAAGGAAAATTATAATTTATGATATGATAAAATTAGCATATAGTTCTTTAGAACTTATTGATCGTTATAATTTATAAGATTTTATGAAATTTTTTCTAGAATTTTTGGCAATAAGTGAAAATAGCTTAAAATAGAGTCATTCGAATCTATTCCAGTTTAGAAAATGTCATCAATAAATTATGAGACTTGGTGGGGAGTTTGGATTCATGCATATGACCTTAAGTTTAAAATTTCGTAACGTTTGGAGATCATTTGGTTAGAAAATAATATAGGTAGTTAAATGTTTATTATTCAAGATATTTTAGAGTTAAAAAATTCCATTAAAAACTTACATTACTTTTCTTAAATACATTTTGAGTATTCATAATAAAATTATAGGTATAAAATTTATCTCATAAAAATACTTGAAATTAAATATTATTACGGATAACTATATATATATATATATATATATATATATATATATATGACAGTACATAGTCATTTCATTTTCGTGTCTTCTTCTTTGGTTTATCATCGTAGCTACATTTCCAAAGTTTTTTTTTTGCTTTCCTTCTTAGGTGTAGACATGTATCTCTGTGTGTGTGTGTCTATTATATATAATCTCAAATAAGTTTATTTATTTATACTATTATTATTTACTTGGTATTTATCAGTTTATTATTTATTTATTTTTATTATTTACTTATTTTGTTTATATATATATATTTATTTATTATTAATTACTTTTATTTATTAAATTTTTATTTTACTACTTTTTTTATTGACTTCTATTATTTATTTATTTATTATTCATTTATTTAAGTTTTGATATTATCATTATTATTCATTTTACTTATCTATTTATTTAGGTATTAGTATTGTTTTTAATTTCTCTTATTTTATTTTATTTTATTTTGTTATTGTTATTGTTATTATAACTTTTATATTTTTTATTCATGTGACTATTTATGTATCAGTTTATTTGTTTATTTATATGACAATTTATTTATTTATTTGTTGTTGTTGTTATCATTATTATTGATATATTATTAGTTATGTTGCAAATATTATTATTATTATTCTCATTATTATTATCGCTATCATTATGGTTATTATTTTAAAAGACAATAAAATAAAATAAAATAATTCAAACACTAATTTTAAGAACATATATGTTTAGGTTAGTCAAATCAATGTTGGATACAACGACACCCGAATCAAATGAAAAGGTAAAGGGGGTGAGATAGGAAATTACTGAGTATAAGACATGTGGGATAATAGAAGGGATTTCCTAACCCTCTCAATACTTATATTATTGCTATTTGTTTTTGTTATATACTATTTACTAACTGGTGTCTCTATTTATTAAATTATTTATAATTTTGTTATTTATATTCAAATATTGTACGTTTATTATTTATAGTTTCTTATAATGTGGGTATATTTATGAAGTGTAATATTTGTTAAATGTGTGTATATATATATATATATATAATCATTTCAAATGATCAAGATGCTTGCAAATAAAAGGATAAAATCTTGGATTTTGATGCCCAAATCAAAAATATATATTTAATATGGATATGTTATACTGTCTAGAAATTTTGAGTGCAACAGGTCAATGATAGAATTTAGAAATATCCAATTACAGGGGAAACTCTACCGAAATTTTGGTAGACCCTATGAAAATAAATGAAAAGTATTTAAAAGTTTGAACTAATTAAATATATGACATGCATCATATAACAAATAAGAGATAAGAATGTTTTGGTAAATACGGTTAAAATCCAAGGATGCATTAGGGACGGTTCAATGGCGAACCTTGGGATGAGAAGGTGTGAAGAGAGACCTAGGAGACCTAGGGTTGCTCCCTAGTGTTGGGTAAATTCACATCAAGCTCTTGTCAATCTGACTAGGCCCTAAGTGCATATTAGGGTCAGTGAAGCTGTTCATTTTACCATATTGCAGTTATTATTTCATTACAAAATAGTGTCAACTTCTGATTACTCCCAATAAAAAAAACTTAATGGCCCACATGCATTACATCATCAACAATAAGAGAATTAATAAAATATCATGGTATACTGTGGTATGTAAAGCATTAGACCTCAATTAAATTATGGATTAAGACAAGAACTAGGATAAGATGTGTCGATCATGCAAGCATTTATGTTCATTGTTGTAAATGTCATGTTTGAAAAAAAAATTGCAAGTAGAACCAATTACTTTATGAAAATATATTATATACATGTCTTGTATGATATTGGCATTTTCTGTTTCTCACCTTTTCCTTACTGTGTTTTATAAAATAATTAAATTGAACAGATCTTGGTCATGGATGAGTTTCCACTTATGATAGATGTGAGAGTGAGACCAAGACAACAAAGGTAGTGGAGATAGAGGGTACTAGATGTAGGGAGCGTGTATGTATATTATGACATAATTACTATTCTGTTGTCTCAAATTGTTGTTGGTTTGCCCGACCCGCTGAGGGCATTTTCATTGACTTTTAGAGCGAGATTGATTTTAGATCTTCGTGACACTGATCCTTTTTTTGGCCATCCACCTCTACCTCCCTAAGCTGACAAGGAGAGCATAGAGGAAGGCTCATCTGGGAGCGATTCTATAATGAAAGAAGTTTAGGTTACTAAGGATAAACCAGTTATAGTAATTAGGATAGTATTTTGATGATGACTCCAATAGTGTTTGATTGTTGAGTAGTTCTTTTTTTTTATTCAGCTACTCATGATTCTAGAGTTCTATTTTGATGATAACTAGTAAACTAGTAACTGACATATTCAGTGATAAACTAACTAAACATATTTGGTTGGACTAATGTATTTACATAAACACTCTTATGTACACATTTTAATATGTATATGTGTATATACTAATGTGATCTTTTAAATATCAATGCTTTAAAAAGTTTTGTTTAAATATTTCTATTTATCTTAAATATAATCTATACATTATTGAAAACTTTAATATGAAATGTATAATTTATAAGGGTGTTATAGGTCCAACTCGTGATTTAAAATTCTTGAATCCTACTTTCATCAAAAGTGAAGTCTTTATCTTAGAAAATACTAAATATTAACAAAGACATATGTGAAGTTAGTGTTGATGTTATATTACACACCATGTAGATATAATAAGTTAATAATGGGTATAAGTACTTGTAAATTTGGGTATATTTAGATATGTTGCATAGCATCTTTAATGAAGGGACCAATATAATGCCTGCAATCAATTCCATTTATTTATTTAGGACTATATATAGTGTAAAAATAGTTTTTCGAAATAACAAATAGGAGTCCAAGTCTTATTTAAGCCTTATATATACGTGTAGTTGAACCTCAATTCCACATTGTGAACTATAAGTGACAATGACCTTAAATAAAAATATTCAAAGAGTTGGTTATATGTACATATATATATATATATATATATAATACATAACGAATGATAATTGGATGACATATAGATACTTGTCAAATAGATTCTTTAGAGGATTCCAGGCTTTTAGTTTAAGACGCAATGGATCATATAGCTTCTAGTCTCATTATTGATGGCCACTATAACATCCAATATGGATTGCACCATTAAATACAATTTGTAAGTTAATTATAACATAAAAAGTAAATAAAATCAAATATGTTAAGAAACATTTACTAACTTCGAGTTAAGCTAAGCTAATGGGAAGTAATCTTTTCCATGATGTTTTAGCAACATACATTAGCCTTTATAGGCTCATGGAGTGATATGAAATAAGAACCTTCTTGCCTTGTCATTGTTTGACAAGTAAACCTCACATACATACCTAAAAAATATAATTTTATAGTTAATAACTTAAAATTAAAATAATATAAGTATGAAAAGATGTAACATGTATATTCTTCTTACCTGCTATATAAACAAATGGATAAAAGCACTAAACCATTCATGTCTAATAACTTTTTTGATGTTTTCTTTACCAATCTTATCAACAAACTCCTTCCGCTAGTGCTCAGTTGGCATGCTAATTGCAAACAATATTATACGTTTAGTATTATCATAAAATCTATATGCTTATGGCCATTATTCCTTTCTTCCTAGTGAAGTCCTCAACTTTTAAAAACACAATCAACATCCTTTACCAGTAGTGATGTCAATAGACATTATCAACTGCTTTTCCTTTGGATGTAGATAACGGTGAAACTTGAAATTAAAGTTTAATTAAAATAATATTAATTAGTAGTTGATAAGTTGAACTGTTATATATCAATAATTATTATATAAATATGATATAACATTAACATCTTATCTGGTACTTGAACAAGGTCTTGTGGCCATGCCATAAAAATACCAGTTTCATCTATAATTCCGATGTCTTAATTCGGCGTTGGCAATGCCCACTTCTCCACACAGGGTGCAAGCATGTCAGCTGACACATTTACTGGTGTGGGAGGAAGAGACCTACCATGCAAAGTATTTGCAACTAGTGTTTTATAAACCTTTCCCTTCCCAACCACATTGTGAAGCTTACTATATAAAAGTTGACAATCATGTTATATGGATTTTACACAAGGTATTGACTATAAATGTCCATTGTCCATGTGTAATTACTATGAAAATCCTAATTCTATTCTTCCAGTAGTCATAGTTCTCACCTAAAAAGTTTGGAGGCCTTATTTCACTTTGTAATGTCAGATTATCTTCAAAAATCTTATTCATAAATTGAAGCCCATTATGTTCTATGCCATTTCTTCCCAGCAACTAGGATTTATTCCTTTTAGAAACATTCAAGAGAACATTGTGGTGGCCCAAAAAATTCCATGAGAAGGTTAAACAATAAAGTGAGATTTTTTGCTATTAAAGTTAGTTTTGCCAAGGCTTATGACAAGCTTCAATGGGCTTTTGTTGAAAACATCCTTCATAAGGCCAGTCTTTTGAATTCTATGATCAATTTGCTTATGAAGCATATTACTTTTATCACCTTAAGTGTGTTTTGGAATAGTGAAAACTCTTCCTTAATTTTCCTTAAAGGAGGAGTCTTTTAGGAGGTTCCCATTCCCCTTTACATTTTTGTTCTAAGTATTGATAAATTGTCTTATGGGTGATGGTAAATATAGGGAGACCTATCAATTAGGGATGCATGATATTTCTACATCTTATGTTTGTTAATGACTTGTTTATCTTTAGAGAGGCTTATGCGAATCAATTAACCGATGTCAAGGAAGTGCTTGATCAATATTGTTATATGGCTGGTTAACAAATCAATACTGAGAATACTATAAGATCTTTTTAAAAGGAGTGTTAGCACTTAGTACTACTACTAGGAGGACTCTTCTAACAATCTCTGAGTTCATTGAAATATGCTAAAAAATGGAACATGTTCAAACCACAACCTTTTTTGAAAAATGACAAGTCCCGAGGACGACCGACAACAATAGGAGAGCAAGAGAGGATGTGAAGCTAACAACTAATTGGGAAAGAACATGTTGAATAAAAGAAGTAGTAGGCAAATGAGTATACTAACTAGAAAAATTAGAAGGCAAGAGTATTCCTCGGACATGGAATGCCACATATTTGAAGATGTATTATAATAACTAATGTAACAAGGGTACTCTTTTTCTAACCCGGGAGGTTTTTCCCACTGGGTTTTTCTCTTGGAAGGTTTTAACGAAGCCCACCCAAACATTAATAATACATGAACAATTTAGCTCAACAAATTTTTCTTTAGTTTATCATGCCTAAGTCCTAAAACTCTGAGTCTTCACTTAGAGGTAACGATAATTTCTTTATTACGTTTGATGGTTCAGAGTCAGACTTAGAAGGAAGGTTGAATAAGTCCCAAACTCTTTTCGCAGAACTTTAGAACTTTATAAGCGCAAGCAAGCCGACTTTTGAACCAGACTTTTAAAAGTAGAGATAGAGAGATTGAACGTAGAGAATTTATACCGGTTCACTTCCAACATAGAAGCTGCGTCTAGTCCCTTCAAACTTGAAGGATTTCCACTATTGTAAAAACACCTTTTACAATCTCAGCACCAGACCATACCACAAGTATTGTTGACTCCAACCACTTTTGACTTAAACCTAAGTATTGTTTCAACAAGCCACTCCTGACTTAATCCCAAGTATTCTTTCAAAATCCTTTTCATGCCAATAATTGTTTTCTAACAGAAACTAAGGCCGACAACACACCAGACTTTACATAAATACAAGTTTTAATGAAAGATGTGTTTGGTGTTTCTAAGAACTTAATGTATGAAAAGATACAAGATAGGAACATATACACTAAGTATGAAAGACAAAGACTGAGGTCTGCCAGGAGTAGAACAAAAAAGAAAGTTTTTGCTTTAAAGAGAAAGCTAAGATTGAGAGTTTTGAAAGAGTAGCTTTCATGAATTTGATACTCAGTTGTTACAGGTCTTCATTTCTTCAAGATTTGAAATCCCTTCAAATATATAGGCCTTTGAGATAGCCGTTGTGAAACTGCTGGAGGAATTTAGCTATTGTGAGCACCGAACCTTAAAGGTGAGGAGAGGACAAAAGGTCTGGTATTAAGGAACATCAAAGCTTGCACTAAAATAGTGTTCCTTGAGAGCTTCAGAGAAAAAGACCTTCTGTTGGCTTTCTTCTTTCAACAAAGATATGTATAACGTATAAGGTTGACCTTCTAAAATCTTTCTGACACAAGAGCTGATCTTCATCAGTTTTTTCGAAATGCGCAGAGTAGCTACATTGGTTTCTTCCCATGAGAGCTTTGGTTCCTGCACTATCTTGTCTTCTTTTCTCTTTTGATGATAAGGATAGTTTATCTTGATAAGAACTTGGTCTAGAGCATCTTCAAAATAAGCCTTGATCTTCGTTTGATGTGAGCTTGGAGTAATGTTATTGTTGCTTCAAAAGCCTAGAGTCTAATTAATGAAGTAAATACTGTGTTGTGTTATTAGCAGTCCAAAAGTCTGGTCGAGCACACTTGAATCATACTCTTTTTGAGCATTGTTCTAAGGTCAGACTTCTCTTGGGACGTGCTTGTTCGTAAGCTATTTTTGATCCCAGTTAGACTAGTCGTGGAATAACTTGCATGGCTTGAGGCAAACTTTTTAATTGATGGACTCCTATTTTCTTTTGTAACCTGTGTATCTTATGTCTGTATCATGAAACACTTAATTGAACAGGTTAGATAACACATGGGTAAACTTTATTTAATTTAAATGCCTTGATGTGTGTTATTAACAAATCTTGGGGTCTGAAAAATGATAATCAATGGTTTGAAATCCTTTACAAACCAGACTTGGTTCCAACAATGTTTAAGTCCTAAAACTCTAAGTCTTCACTCAGAGGTAATGACAATTTCTTTATTATGTTTAAGTCCTAAAACTTCGAGTCTTTTCTCGGAGGTAACGATAATTTCTTTATTATATTTAAGTCTGAAAACTTTGAGTCTTCGCTCAGGGGTAATAACAATTTCCTTATTATGTTTAAGTCCTAAAATCTGAGTCTTCGCTCAGAGGTAACGATAATTTCTTTATTACGTTTAAGTCCTAAAACTCATAGTCTTCGCTTAGAGGTAATGACAACTTCCTTATTACGTTTAATTCCTAAAACTCTGAGTCTTCACTCGAGGGTAACAACAATTTCCTTATTACATTTAACTCTTAAAACTTCGAGTCTTCGCTCGAAGGTAACGACAATTTCTTTAGTACGTCTAGGTCCTAAAACTCCAAGTCTTCGCCCTGGGGTAACAGAAATTTCTTTATTACATCTAAGTCATAAAACTTTGAGTCTTCGCTTGGAGGTAACGACAATTTCTTTATTACATGATAAATTGTTCCTATGCTTAAGTCTTAATAGTGAAATATCATGCTAAGTAGAAAAAGGAAATAAAGACTCAATCGATGGTAAAACAATAGCTCATTTCAATTACATAATTATAGGTTACATCAACTAAGTAAATAAAAAAGAAAATACAAAAAGAAAGAGAGAGGCTAGCTAGAAGGAACTAAGGGGTCGTCCCAGGGAACTTCAACATCATCATGAGAAAAGGGAATTAGAGGATCGACAACGGTATCTTCCTTATCCGACTCGATAGGATCCATAATCTTCCTGTCTACCATTACTTTGAAGGGATATGCTCCCTCCTAAGAAATGGTTAGAGAATGATTCAAGATTAACACCTAAGCGCGGCATAGGTTGAATCTGTCACAAACTTCTCTGCAACTCCAACCCCGAGCGCTCCTAATGACCTTGCGACTCGACATCCTGGAAATTTTTTCATGTGGATTCCAAGATACTTTGCACCTATTTTAGAGATGCATAGACCTTTATATTCTTCACAGCAAGTTCCCTATGGGCCTCCTCAGAGCTTCCAGTCTCTCCTTAGAGCTCACTAGTTTGGGTTCATCATCCTTCAAGGATGCCTCCACTTTTTCTAGTGATGCCTCCCTCGCCCTCAGTCTCTCCTCTAGCTCAGCCACCTTATTTACAGCCTCCTCAGCCTCCCAGAGCTTGGCAACAGAGGCATTCTTTTCATTGGTTAGGGCCACCACAACTTTGCCCTGGGCCACAATGAACCTATTGAGGTAGCATCCTATAGACGCCATTTGGAGAGAAAACATCTCTATAGCTCGGCAGACAGCTACAGGGTTTGAACCCATATACCTAACTTTGTCCTCTTCGAACATCAGGGCCCAGTAGATGAATTTGGGGATTGGGAATTGGGCATCCCTTAAGGAGAAGTCGGGATTCCTAGTGGCGACAAGGCTTTGGTTCATAAAGCGCTCCTACTCCCGGGAGGCGCTATTGTAGTCAGACTGAAGGGGGTGGTCACACACTCAGTAATTATTCGCTCTCGTTGAACCAGAGGAACCTCGGGAAATCTGGAGCCTTTAGATACTTGAATCATAAGAGTCTCTGATTGGGGTGCTCTATGCGAAGATTTTAAGGCACCATGGACAAGCTCCCACTGGAGACGTTGCCTTTTAGCAGCCCGAGCAATGGCCTTGAAATTTAAAGAGGAAAGAAGAAGAGAAGTTACTATTACATAAGCAAGGGGAATGGTGGTCGGAGTTGGGGTTGGATTTGATGAGGCTTCTCCCTTGGTAAGCCCCCTTTTTGGTAAGCCTTCTTTAAATCACGTACGGACATTTTGCGTGGAGCCATGTCACCTGAAAAAGAAACAAAGCAAATATTAATATGAAAAACCACACGGTTGAGACAAAAACCTACAAAAAACTATACTTACACATCCAAAAGTCCAAAGACTGTGGGTTGGTGGACAAAGAGATTAACGCCTGAAAGCTAAAATAATGTCCTATGTCTTTGGCAAAAAATTTTACGTCACCATGCTCGATGCGAGATAAATCCTCTTAATTTATCTAGTACTGAACAGGAATCCGAGTTCAATACAATGGAAAAGTGGAATGTCCATTTGGATAGTGAAGAAAGTCTTCTTCGGGCACATCTGGACTCACCCAGATTTTGAAAGATAACTCGTTAAAATTTTTATAAGACTGGTCAAACACCTCTATAAGACGGTGATCAGAAACACCACTCAGGGAAACCCACCCGATAAGAACCCCTATTTTGAAAATTTTAGCTTGAAAAAATTAAAGAAGATAGGAACCAGAGGAACCCACCCAAAATAGTCACAAAGGACTTCAAAAGCTTTTACAAACGTCCACCCATTTAGATGGAACTGAGTCAGAGCAACATTCAAAGCATTCAAGATCCCCTCTCAAAATTTGAAAATGGAAGAGACAAATAGAGGCGAAAGAAGAAAGTTTCATATATGTAAGTGTAATCCAACTCTTTAGGGTTTGTCCGAGCGTGACAAACCCTCTCCTCTGAGGAATAGCCTAAGAACTCCATATTGGAGGCTAGCATAGAGCCATTAAAGGCCCCTTCTTGCCATAACCTAGCAATGGAATCCTCGTTACTAATAAAGGAAGGAAACGACAAAACTTCCTCCTTCACCCATGAAAAAGTGTTAAAAGAAAAAGCCATTTTCTTAGAAAAAGAAATAATAGAAAAAGGGACAAAAGAAAGACTAAACAAACAAGAGAGACCACAACAAACAACACAAGGGGAAAGGAAAAGGAGACACTAACCTCTAGAAAAATGTAACCCAACCAAGTAGAAAGCAGAAGGTTAGGGGAGAGCTAGAGCGCCAGAAAAGCAAAAGGCTGGAAGAAATCATAGTGATAAAGGTAGAAAATGAAGATGGTTTAGGTTATATATACAGAAAGAAATAACTCCCAGGCAGGAAATCTAACGGTTGGGGACAATCTCACCAACTTTACGGCCACGGAGCCATGATGACCCTTTAAAGGACAATTGCTTATGACACATGGCGAATAAATCACTAACCTTCGAAATGACACACTTGAATCCAAAGGATACATTTAAGAGCCTAAGGATAAAAAATGCCTCATCATTACGAAAACGGCTAGGCCCAGACATCATATTGAGAAATGAAATAACGTCTGTCCATTATCAGTCACATGTCCCTCTTTGAAACCCCCACGGGAAACGTTAGGAATTCCTTACTCGGAATATTATTTCACTCGGAGTGTCGTCTTATTTGGAATATCACCTCACTTGAAATATCATTTCACTTGGAGTATCGTCTCTTTCATAATATCACCTCACTCAGAACACCTCAATACGACACCTAGTCACTCGGCTCGACTCTTTGTCTAGAGCTCGTGACTGGGGGGGGGCTCCTGTTCCCCTGAGATCGAGAGGGGGGTCCAAGGAATCTCCCTCCTCCTTTATCTTAAAAAATATCTTAGATATCCTGATTTCCCATGAGTTTAGAAAATGATAGTTGTTATTCCTTATTGGGTCGAATTTAATTCCCCTCTTTGACCCATTGTATAAATAAGGCCTTAAAGTCTCTTTGTAATTCAAGTGACATTTTTTAAATATTAACCTTAATTCTCCTAGGGTAATTTTCTGGGGTTTTGTGTCTCATGTACTCAGAGTGAACAATATTTACTATAAATGTCCATTGTCCATGTGTAGATACTACAAACATTCTAATTCTATTCTTCCAATGGTCATAGTCCTCCCTTAAAAAGTTTAGGGGCCTTATTTCACTTTGTAATGTCAGATTATCTCCAAAATTCTTGTTCACAAATTGAAGCCCATGATGTTCTATGTCATTTCTCCCCAGCAATTAGGATTTATTCCTTTTAGAAGCATTCAAGAGAACATTGTGGTAGCCCAAAAAAGTATTTACAACATGAGAAGATCAAACAATAAAGTGAGATTTTTTGCTATTAAAGTTGATTTTGCCAAGGCTTATGACAAGCTTCAATGGGCTTTTCTTGAAAGTATCCTTCATAAGGTCGGTCTTTTGAATTCTATGATCAATTTGCTTATGAAGCGTATTACTTCTGTTCTTAAGTGTACTTTGGAATAGTGAAAACTTCTCATCATTTTCCCTTAAGGGAGGAGTTTTTTAGGAGGTTCTCATTCCCATCTACATTTTTATTCTAAGTATTGATAAATTGTCTAGTGAATAATGGTAGATGGAGGGAGCCCTATGTGATTAGGGATGCATGATATTTCTATATCTTATGTTTGTTGATGACTTACTTATCTTTAGAGAGGCTTATGTGAACCAATTAACCCATGTCAAGGAAGTTCTTGATCAATATTGTTCCATGGCTGGTTACTGAATCAATGCTGAGATTACTATAAAATCTTTTTTAAAAGTAGTGCTAGTACTTAATACTACTCTTCTAATAGTCTTTGGGTTCATTGAAATTTCCAACTTGGAAGAAGAATCTTAAGGCTCCAACCATGCAAAACCCCCTAGAAGACCTAATTTCAACTACCTTATTGATAGGGTTAATAGCAAACTTTCCAATTGTCAAATGAGGCATTCAAGTTATGCTAATTTGTCCTATGATGACTACCATAATCCCCAAAGCCACTATTACTGAAATTCAAAGAATCTAGAGGTGTTTTGGTTGGGGTTACACAAACCAATCTAAAAAATCACAAGTTATTAACTAAGCTACCATAACCCTCCCTAAACAATGTGGAGGAATCTGTTTTAGGAATCTTAAGAGGATGAATGAAGCTTGTATAATGAAATTGGCTTGGCGTGCTAATTGTGGCAAGTTTTCCTTATGTAATGTTCTTTTTAGAAGCAAGTATGGTCTCCTTAGTCCCTCTCATTCAGCTCCCTGTCTTACTAGCAACGAGTCTTCATTTGGAAAGGTATCAGTAAAGTGTGGAGCCATATGAACAATGGTGAATTTGGAGTTTAGGCAATGGAACAACTATTTCTGTTTGGCATGATGCTTGTATTGGGCCGAATTTGAAGCCAAGGCACTGTCGCGTGGTAATATTACCCACCAGTACTCATTTGAAAGTAGTTGATTTAGTCACTCATGAAGGACAATGGAATCTGTATGCAAAAAAAAAAAAAAAAAGGACAATGGAATTAGAGCCTTGGCAGATTCTTTGGGATAGGATGGAACGGATTCATAAAGTCTAGCACATGAATCTCCAATTCTTCTTTCATGCCCGACAAGAAGTCCTTGTTAAGTGGCTTCCACTTACATGTATTCAATTTGTTTCTCCTCTTACTTCATCTCTTGGCATATCCTTAATTTATCGTCTAAGAAACTTGTTAATTAGAGACTGACATGTTAAAATCAAACATATATAGTGGAAGGAGAATCATTATGGTGATATCTTAGCTAACTTGGATTGCTCCCATGGTTGTATATGTTGATTTAATACCAATTCCTTCCCCAGTAGGTTGCTTCTGCTTTGAGCTATGATTTAATTAACTTCCCTTTTAATTCTTAAAAATATTTTGTTCAAATCCTTGTTCCACACATAATACTAAACCAATCCTAAGAAGGACATGACGATGATAAGAAAAAAACAGCCCAGAAAATTGAGAGAAAGAATCTCTTAATATTACATAACAAGATCATTTAGAAATTTACATAACATTAAAAAGAAAAAGGAAAAAAGAATTCATGAATCTTTCTTGGGTGACAGGTTTTCAAAGGGTACATCAAACATCACTTCTCCAGTTTTATCATCCGCTCCTACCATGCAAGTACCACCTTTTCTTCCATTATCTAGTTGTGTGACAGCCTGCAGGGACATTAAATATTAATTCTACGTGACTACGGAAGCTATGTTTGTTTCCCAGTTGTTTTGACCAATTAAAAAAAAAATCTTATGATTAACTGTAATTTTAATTTTCTTAAACTATGTAAATAAATTAATATTTTTTTATTTTTATAATTCTATTTTTTCAATTACGAAATAAATGAGATTTTAATCATTTAGATAATGCCTCTTTATTTGGATCGATAAAAAATCTGTACAAAAATCACTCGTAAAAAACAACTCACGTGCACAAAACAACTCATCCAAATTATATCAAATTTATGCATTTTTTTTCTCAAAAAGTTCTTGCCATTTACAGCACAAAACAGCTTTGGTGTCGAGTTCAAAGTGAAACTAGAAATTTTATATCGAATATATATATATTTCTTCTATTTCTAAAAGTAGTCACTAATTTAATCATTTTTATTTTTTCAAAATAATAGTTATTTTACAATTTCAAGATTTTTTATTTCAAATTTATCCTTAAAATAGTTATTATGAAGAGATAAATTAAAGTAAATAACTAAAATGAAAGAGAAATGATATACAAAATATAATAGGAAGTTTAATAATTTATACTTTTTATAACATCATTATGAGTATACTTTTTATAACATGTAACTTTCCAGAGAATAAAGAATCACGAAGATAAACATATTGTGTTAAAAATTATATTGAACTTATGTGTTAAAAGTTTACACAAGTTTAAAAAATTGAAATAATACTTATTATATATATATATATATATATATATATATATATATATAGTTATTAGATTTTATCCAGTGAAAACAAAGTCAATTAAAATATATTGTCAGCGAATAGATTTTTCATATCGTTATGTAATCATAACTTATTATCATTTGAATAAAGTCATGTAATAATGTCATAATTACATTCAAATTAGTTGATAATATTTTTTTTATCATACTTAAACTCAAATAACATAATGAAGTGGTAAAATAGTTTAATAATAATGAAAGAGAAAAAGGAAACAATTATAAGTTAAAAAAATAAATTAACTATTAACTTAACTGAAAGTAACAAAATTACGGATGCGAACAAAACGAAAATTTACTTTTAGGAACAAACGAATAAAATATCAACATTTAACTGCATTAATTATCAAGTGTTCAATTAACTTAACGAGCACCAAAATATCTTCCATGTGTTACGCATTGATCAATTAAATGATATTTATAAAGCCAACAAATTCGGAGTGGGAGGAGAAAAAGTGCATTAACGCCGCCACGTTATGGGTCACGATGAAGACTCGTTTCCATCCGTTAGATCACGATCGAACGGTTAGAAACACATGCAAGGTTGTTCCAAATCTTAAAGAACACTGATACACACTGTAACAAACTCACCTGCTCCGCCGATGAATGTTGCCGTTGGGATGATCTCCTCTTTGTTCTTCTGCTCGCCATTCTGGACCCAGTTCTCATTGAATCTGTATATGCACACCAAAATTGTAGTTAAATTAAATAAATAGTTTTAAAAAATTTAAAGCCAAAAATATAAAACACAGAGTTATCAACTTGTCAATTGTGAGGGGGATGGGGAATATATAAGAAAAAGAAAAAGATTAAAGAAAGATACTAAAGAAAAATATCAAATACTTTATGTACAAATATCTAAGAGGTATATTCCATGATTTGTAAGAATCAAATGTCCCTTTACGTGTTGTTTGGTCAAAACTCATCTCACACACTTTATAACTACTTAGTAGTAAGTGGTAACCAAAAAGACAATATACTATCATAACTTATAACTCTAAATCCTAAACCTTAAATTAAAAAATTCATGGCATAGAGACACAACTTGAGGATTACCCGTCCGGTTTAAATATACCTTAAAAAATATATTATTTGGTTGAATATTTTTCTTTTATTTCAAATTTAGAAAAGTACAGGTTAGTCTTTATGCTCTATTCGGCCACTAAAAATCATATATATTATTATAATAATGAGAAGCAACTTACATATTAAGTAATATTCTTTTCATAAATAAATAATTTTTAAAAAGGGAAAAATAAGACAGACCTGCCCATAACCAGTACATTGTTAAGTTAAACTTTCCATTTCAAACTCCAAATCAATCTGTGTTTTTAGTGCAACAAGTCGACCCGAATAAGATCATGTCTCCCTAATAACATAATGAGGATACTGAACAAAAATTTGTTCGATTCCTTAATAAGAGTTTGTAAAAAGTTAATTTTAAATTTCCAGTGAAAGATGAATATCAATAAATAACCCTATTTCTACATTTCTATTCGGACAAAAACCAACCAACACAAATGTTCAGCAATCAACTATATAGATAAAATTGTAAAAAGAAAAATACTTAATGATTTATATTGATCTGTACACCAATTATAAGATAATTAAACCTTCAACCATCAACTGGAAAGGCTAATATAAATGTACGATGGCACCGTAAAAATCCTTGAAGTTATGGGGAAGAAAGGAATGTTAAATTGTAAGAATTGGAAGGTGGTGAGAGTGAAAAGATGGAGTACCTGAGTGTGCATGTTTGGTGGAATCCAAGGTAGATTCGGAGGTATCAGGGAGGTGGCGATCGAGTGGGAGGGGTGGGGTGGAGACAGCGTAATGATGGAGCATTGTGCGAACAAAGGAAGCTTCCAATGTGGCGAGGAAGTGCAAGTGTTTCTCGTCAGTCCAAACCGTCGTCGTTTCCATTTTGGGGAGGTGCACTGTAGATGATTCCATTGATTGGAACGGAGAGGAAACAGAGAAGAGAGAAGATGGGATTGGTATTTAGTAATTGGTAACGGATGATGGATTGGGAATATGGCTATACCCACTTTTATTAGCTGGCCACCTAGTTTTGTTTATTTTATAAAACCAAAATATCATGATACTTTCTTAAACTCCCCGATTAATCTTGTACGGATAGATTCTCCAACGACCGCGCCTATTGTAAATCAATATCGAGTATGTCGGTATAAAGATAAGTGTGTTCCTCTTATCTAACAAAAACTCTCAGGAATATTTAGGATCTCCAACACGCCTATTTAAGTGTGTTAGTTTGTTAATTTTCAGTTCAGTTAGATAATGGTATTTCCATTTCTTTAGTTTTGAAATATCACTATTATTACTATTTTCGTGAAAGAAATTTTGGGAGAAGGAACAGTGCTAAAGTGGAAAAACTTGTTTCAGATATTTTACATCTTACCTATCATAGGAAGACGAATGGATGTTCTAAACTTGTAACTTGACATGTGTCAAACCGTATCTCTCACCCCCACTTGACCAATTCTATATAATAATTTTTTATTTAACGTCTTCATTAAGCATTTATTAAAATACAGATGATTATAATTTGGAAGCATGAGTATATAGATGCTTATAAAGTATACAGGTGTGAGTAGTGTACTTATCATCGCTTTCTTAGGTGAATAAGAAAAGTGAGAAAAATATTGGTTTTTTTTTTAAAAAAGTGAGAAAATAATGATTGTAAAAAAAAAATTGTGAGGAAGAAATTTTGTACAAAGTATGTGAAAATAATTGAAGTTGTTTGTTGAAAAAATAGTTAAGTATGAAAAAATGTATCCAAAATAATCCTTACAAGAAATTAGGCTAAGAAGTAAGCTTTCTATATTTTTGTACAAGAAAAAATATTTATGAGACCCACACTTAAAAATATTCCAAAGGATAGAAATCAGATTCATAAAAACTTTTCCATGGTTGGTAAGAAAATGAAAAAAAGTATAAAAAGAAAAAATATTGTTTGTTATATTGTCAATTGCGATGAGATAAAAAAGTTTTGTAGGTAATTTTCACATTCAAAATTACATTACCTTTATAGTTTTTATTTTTTATATGTTTTAATTAAGTTGGATCCTTACTTTCTGATATGAAGATAAATTTATAATTTTAAAATTTTTCTCACACATTTTGACACGTAGCTAACATAATATTTTTTCCTTTTCACACTGCTTATGACACATTTCTAACTTACAAAATGAACTGTAAGAGAATTCCTTACCACAAAATCGAGATAAATCTGTCGGGAGAGCTTTTACTACAATTGCATTTTCATATTCAAACTCAGAATAATGGAAAAAAAATATGTAAAGTGAGACAATAAGAAACTACTTGTCATTAATTTAAAATATTTTAGTTATATTTATAAAATATTTAAATTCAAAGTAAGCATATATGATCTCTCACTCAGAATTCTCAAACTCAATATTATTTGTTAATTTAGAATATTTTTTGTCAACAATTAATCCAATGCACACAGTTGTTTGCTTACACGATTTTAAATTCGTAACAACAAATTAATATTATATTAAGTTTTTCATATAGTACACTCTTATTGATCAGCACCGTGATATATTCTCAATATAAGAATATTGGATCATGTTCAGAGGGTGGTGTTATTCCTTTACAATAAACCAAGAAAACTATATAGAAAATTATAAAATGTATTTTATGAAAACATATATAAAGTTATTTAAATGGTACATATTTTAATATTGCAACCAAATATGGATAATAACTTACGTTTAAGATTTATAAAAAAAATGTTGAATGAAGTGTTTAGTCCTCATAAAAATGTGTATTATCGGTAATTTTAGTAATTTAACCGTATTGTTAATTGTATTATGTGATTATAATATTGTGTATTGTTGATTTATTTTTGTTTTAATTTTTTTCATTGTCAATTTTAATGCAAGATTAATATTTAACATAGTAGCACTAATTACAGTTTCTATAGCTGTTAAAAAAAGTAAAATCGATAGCAAAGGCTAAATTTGGACAATAAAATAAAGTTACAGATTAAATTTTAACAATTTTTTATATAAAAACTAAATGCAAATCTTAAAAAATTTATTGGGACCAAACACTTTGTTGAGAAAAAAAACTACATTTAAGAGGTTTCTAAATATTCTATTTAATCGAGAAGGACTCTAATCATTTTATGAGCAAGAAGAAGGAAAAAAAAGCAAAAATAAATATTTGATCCTTTCTATTTTAAGTTGTTTTTTTTGTCAATTTAGTCTTTTAAGTTTGTAATCATTGGCAAATTTATCCAAAACCATTATATTGTCAACACTTCTAAGTAATTTTTTTCAATCGACACATGTCAAAATTATAACCGTTATGGATGGATTAGTGTAGGTTGTAGGAACTCCTCATATCTAGTTGTTATTTGCCACATAAATATTCATGCCATTAGCTATCTTCCACTAAGCATGTGTTTAGAATTAAGTTTTTTCCTTTCAATAAGCTAGTTTAGATCCATGATCTCTTTTTTATGTAAGCCCTGACAAAAGTAGGGTTAGGGAACTTTTCCCCCTTGAAAATCTATGTCGTAAGACTAATTGGCTCATAAATTAGCCTCCATGCATGCTTGGCCATGTGTGTTGTGTTGAGAGACATAAATGCTTAGAAACCAAGGCCATTTACCTTTTTCCTTTTCATAAGTAGGTCTCATTTTCTCTAATGAGCTCTATGTTTCCTTCTATTTTTCCTCCACCGTAATCTAGCAATGAGTGCATTTAGGTGAGGACTTGAGGAATCTAATAATGCCCATAGTATAGGCCAAGATGACTTATAGAACCACCTTAATGAGAATCTCCTTTTTGACTTGGTTTGGTAACTTTTCCTTCCACCTTTCTAGTTTTTAGGATATCTTATCTTTAATCCATTAGAGGGTTGTTGTTTTGGATCATCCCACTCAAAAGGAAGACCTAGGTACTACCCCACATTAGCCTTACTCTGGAACCCCATTACTTGGTAGATTAAAGTGTAAGGTCGCATCTGGCTCGAGAACTAAAATGTCAATTACTCCTTTAAAATTCTTATTAGTTTTGATCCCACCCTTTGGGTAAATAAGTCTGTAGTATCTCGAGGGTTTCAAGATTCAGCGAATGAATCCTTTTAGGACATTATCAATACACACCTTAAACTTCTTATTTTTCTCATATTTTTTAACACTTCTAAATTTCAATTTTGAGTTCATTTCAATTTAGTCTGTCCATTAGTTTTGGGATAACATCATTAACCACGTGGAAAACCTAAGACACATGTCATAATTTCATTGGCACATATGTCACAAAACAAACCCAGACATGTGTCTAACTTTGATTGGCTAGTAAGTTAAGTTAGACATTAAAATTTTTGGCATATGTTGGGTCTTGGGAGATGGCTTTCTTGGTGGTAGATAGAACCTATAAGTCTTATTTAGAATTTATAAGTCTTATTTAGATAATAAAGGAAAATGTTTTTCAGGCTATAAAAGGCATGCATCCTACAAAGGTCCCATGTATAGATGACACCCGTTCTGTCTTTTATCATAAATATAAGTGGATTATTTGTAATGATGTGTCCAAGTTGGCGTTGGACATTTTAAAAGAAAGCATGGATCCAAGCCATATTAATCAAACTTTGATTGTCTTGATCCCTAAAGTTAAAAAGCCAAGGATTCAAGTCAATTTTGTCATATTAGTCTTTGTAATGTAATTTTTAAAAGGTTAAATACATCTGTTGATCCCTTGTTTTTTTGAGTTCCTTTCAATTTATAAATCCTATCGAAATTTGATTAGCCGATAAGTTAAGTTAGAAATTAAAAATTTTGGCATACATAGGTGTTGACTAAGAAGGAGAAACACAAAAACATTTGCCAATAACCCAAATACAAAGTCTACTATGTAAGGGGTAATAATTTTATATATTTTACAACATTCAGTATATTTATAAATATTTAATTAATATATTTAATATTTAATATATTATAATATAATTGTATAATTTAAAATGTATTTCTCTTAAATATATTTAAAATATTAAATATGATATATTATTATTATATTTAATAATATATTGATTATATTTAATAAATTTTAAATTTATTAAATATTTATAAAATATAATAAATATTATTAAATATATTATTATATATATTAATGATATATTAAAAGTTTAAAAATATTAATAATATATTAATATTATTAAATATATTATATATTAATCATATATTAACTATATTATACAATACTTATTTTTAAATATATTAAAATTTTTTTATTAAATATATTAATTAATAATATATCTAATATTTAATTTAAATATATTTATAATAAATATATCAAATATATTATTATATATTAAAAATATATGATATTTAATATTTTTAAATATATTTATAGGAAAATTATTAAATATATTCATAAGTAATATATAATAATTAATTTAAATATATTTGCGACGTTCCGCCTGAATTGCAATAATCCCGACGAATTAGTCCAAGAATCTAAACGATACATGGCTCAAAAACAAAAATATAAACTACAAGCCCTAGTGAGCTTATGAATTGGACCTACCCGTTTACAGTCCCTAACAATGGACAAAGTATCATTCCTTTCCTATATATGAGTCGGGAATTGAGGAATATTGACCTTAGGACATCACTACATAACTCGATCATACTTCAATTCACATTCATACTAATATGAAATAATCCCTAGACATGTGGAGGATTCAACCTTCAACACCAAAACACAACACCATTATAAGACTCACATTAAACCTCCAATGAAGTGCCAGTTACCTATCCATTAACAATCATATAATTATAATTATCACAAATATTAAGAGATGACATCAACCTCATGTGCATATATATGCTTGCCATCTTAGGCCAACTGAAGGGTCGCATCATAAGTCTTATATATATTCATACACATTCACATAATAATAATTCACACCAAAGTTCAAGAGTATAATTTGGCATCAAAACATATAATTGCCAGGCTAGGCCACCCAGAGGTCCATGTCAACTTCATAATCTAATCAAAGTAACACAACAAAAGATTAATTATAAAATTGTCCTAGCATTGCATTGCTCCCGCCTTTGAGCTCACCGAGTGGTATCATCACCCTAAAAACTCACTAAAATAAAAGTTAAGGGGTGAGTATCACTCAAAAGCAGCAAATAGCAATCCTATATATAAAGAACATTTACCCATTGAGTCATGTAATTTAAAATATTATACCCAAAAGTACAATGGCATATAAGCTGACAAAACACATCTTAATCATCAATTTAATTTATAATATTATCAAGTGCATATCAATCAATAATTCAAATTCAAAATATTACCAAACACATATTAATCATTAATTCAACATCAAACATTGATTATCAGTTCATCATTAGACATCACCATATATAATATCAATTTAATTTCAAACATCATCGAATACATATTAATCATCAACTCATGCTCAAACATCACCACATATATTAATCATCAATTCAACATTAACATCATCAAATATAAATTCATTTTAATCATCATTTCAACATCAATCATCATCAAATACCTTTTTAATCATTAATTCAACCTCAAACCTCACTAGGAACGTATATATCGATCATCAGCTTAACATAAAAAATCTCTAAACACAATGTCAAAACATCAATTCAACACGATTGGCCATAATATATCAACAAGGGAAGCCTTTAGCTAACCGAAGCGCTCAGCAAACCAAAGTGAGGAATCCATGAGCGAACCGAAGTGTTCGGCAAATCAAAGTTCCAAATAACAAATAACCATGAGCGAATCGAAGCGCTTGACAAACTAAAGTTTCATATAACAAATAACCATGAGCGAACTGAAGCGCTCGACAAACCAAAGTGTCATATAACAAATAATCATAAGTGAACTAAAGCGCTCGACAAACCAAAGTGCCATGTAACAAATAACCATGAGTGATTGAAGCACTCAGAAAATCGAAGTGCCAAATAACAAATACCTATGAGCAAACTGACATGCTTAGTAAACTGAAATGCCATATAAGAACATAGACGTCATAGTCTAGCCATGCTAACCTTAATACTTATTAACTCAACAACCATTACCTCAATTTCCAAATCAAGCTCATAGAACTACCAGTACTATAAATAACATAATTATCAACATATTCATCATGCCCACATGGGTCAATTTCAACAACACATATCAACCAATACAACTAGTAGCTTTAATATCATTAATAATTCACATCATCAACACAGAATCATTTATACACATCGTCAGTCATTAAATTGTCAACAACATACTCGGCTAGTACATTAGGCTTCAACAATGTTTTAGCACTACCACAGGGCGTAACCAATAACATTACGGTAGAATTAATATCAAATACTCATCAACAATACCAAGCACCAAGCTTTACTTTAGAGTTATTAATTCATGGCATAAAATCCCATTTTTATAATATCATCAATATCAACATAACTTATCATCAGCAACACATGCCAACACATCAAAACCAGAAATAACTTAATCATCAATTAGGTTACCAACAATAAACTATCAATAACATAACACTAGCATACCGGGCTTTAATCATATAGTGTCGCAACAGGGCATAACCAACAATTTTCAACTAGAAACCATACTGAGGAATCTCACCAGTCCTACGTGTTGTAGGGTGAAGGAGAGTGTCACATGCAAAACCACTCTGACACTCAAGTCAGTGAGATATTTAGAGAGAATAACAGTGCTTAAGCGTAAGTTTTAGCCAAAAATGTTTTACCTTTCCCTTGCTGATTCCTAAGTATTTTATATTAGAGATTAGTAGAAGAGTCGTTTTCCCTTGAGGGAACATTCCGTATGTGGTATCTGTATAACTATTAAAGCTAAAAAGCTAACACGTGATGGAGGCACCCCTTACAGTTGTACACTCCTCTCTGTCATTTTACAGATTACTTTACAGCATGCAGTTACAAAAGTCCACTCTAATCTACTGGTATGGAGAGAATGACCCATACCTGTAACACCCCCTTATATACACGAGATATATAAAAAACTTTTAGAAAGATATACATATTTATAACTCTTTATCTCGCGTATACAAGGACGTATATACATCTGATTTCCTTTGAATATTGAAAGTAGAAAAAAACATTATCTTTCAATATTTGTCCATAGTGATAAAACAATTTATAGAAATCGTAAGTGATAAATCATTACAGTATTATATCCGAATGAGAAAGTTTATCAAAGTTTAACCTTTACCCTGTTACAATTATCTAACTTGATATTGTAATAAGGCAAGGTAAAACTAAATTATACCTCTACTACAAATGTGACCAATCATTTCCTAGTCCTTGAACCATCGAGTTTTGGAATCCTACTCTTGTCATATCTCTTCACCATCGAGTTTTGGAATCCTAGTCCTTGTCATAGTGATATAATTCCTAATACGATTACTTGTCACACCAAACAAGTTAGTGAACAAACTACCATATTTCTTTCATAAACATACGTTCATATTTTTTCTTATTTTTTGATTCAAAATATATCATCAAAGAAAAAATATGATCCTATCTTATACAATTTGTTGTATTAGTTTTGGATTACAATAATTATCTACCCATTAAAATTCACATAAGTATCTATACGAACTCAAGGACATGGCAAGGAATATCCTAATAGGGTTTATTGAGTTTGTCTCCACTTCTCCACATACCACATTAAGCTAGGGTCAAATTCGTTGATCTTAACATCCTTCATTTGACAT
The DNA here is from genome assembly GCA_037962975.1 of Clitoria ternatea. Classification (NCBI taxonomy): domain Eukaryota; kingdom Viridiplantae; phylum Streptophyta; class Magnoliopsida; order Fabales; family Fabaceae; genus Clitoria; species Clitoria ternatea. Next base: position 97,579,646 of record CM075674.1, on the reverse strand, counting down.
GTCTTTCACTACTTAGTGTAAATCAGTCTCAATAATTTATAGCTAAGTAGTTAAAGTCATGACAGCTCCAGTCTAAAATCCATATCAAAATATTCCTAAGACTTTTTCCTAAAGCTTAACTTTGAATTTCTTATATGAAAATATATGTTATTAAAGATCTTTTATTGTCTTATCTTCCTTATTGTCCCCACGTGTAAACAGATAAGACATGCGCACATAATTTGTTTAACTTCTTTCATTAATAAATGCTAAGACTGACAAAACATTCAAACAAAATATCAGACACCTTGTCTCTTTATATACAATATGTCCCATACTATATTGTAAAAAGAGGCAAATATTGAATATTTCATTATCACATATCAACTAAAGAATCAAGTACCATAGATCACATCTGGAATAAAAGGAAATAACTATATTACCTTATTATTCCACCATTCATTAGCGCCCATACTTAAATAATGTCAAGAAAGACTTCAGAATGTCCAGTCTTTGATAATCCCTGCAATAACATTTTTCAAGTAATAGGCTATAGAGTTCTAACTTATACTTCTTATAAACTTAAAACTAGTTCCTTCTTTATCTTTTTCTTTTTAATTCCTAACTTTTCTTCACTTGCTTCTTGTCATCTACTTCAATTGTAAAATTTCCCCTCCATCACATAGAATCTTTTGACTAACTTAACCATCAGAGTACACAACAGACTAGTAAGACCATACCCCAAGGCGATTTAGATTGAACTACTCTGATACCACTTTGTAACACCCCCTTATATACACGAGATATATATAAAAAACTTTTAGAAAGATATACATATTTATCACTCTTTATCTCGCGTATACAAGGACGTATATACATCTGATTTCCTTTGAATATTGAAAATAAAAAAAACATTGTCTTTCAATATTTGTCCATAGTGATAAAACAATTTATAGAAATCATAAGTGATAAATCATTACAGTATTATATCCGAATGAGAAAGTTTATCAAAGTTTAACCTTTACCTTGTTACAATTATCTAACTTGATATTGTAATAAGGCAAGGTAAAACTAAATTATACCTCTACTACAAATGTGACCAATCATTTCCTAGTCCTTGAACCATCGAGTTTTGGAATCCTACTCTTGTCATATCTCTTCACCTATTTGATTCAGTAAGAGACCACTTTACCCTCTTGTAATTACATATCCTTCCATCTTGAACTGCTAGTTATATATCACATAACATATATTTTGGACACAAAATTCAAACAAGGAGTGAGAAACAGAATATAATACTTTACAGATAAGACATAAGCATAAGGATTTTCACAAACTAATAAATTAATATCATTCAAAATCTTGTACACAATTAATTATAAATATAGGGTTCTCACATACATAGCAATCATACTATCATTCACAACCATCCATACAGAATATCACAATCACATGTATGACATGTAATGCTTTTAATACTGCCTTATTCAGTTTATGCATGTGGGCCTTTAAAGTTTTAATTTACACTGGGCCAACCAGGAGTTTACAATGTTCCATAATTTCGGATAATAACATAAATGTCTTTGTAGCATATGAACAGCTCAACTGGCGTGGAAACACTTAGAGACTAGTCAGACTGAGAAGGTTTTTATTGTGAAAGTATCCGACACTAGGGAGCGACCCCGGGTCCCCTGAAGCACCCTTCCACACCCTCTCATCCCAAGGTTCGCATTTGAACCTCCTTTAATGTATCCTCGGTTTCTATAATCCGTCCCGGGCAACATCACATCTCATTTCTCTTTAATGATTTATGATGCATGAACTACTCACATATTTAGTTAGTTAAGACTTTTAGAAACTCAATTATTAAATACCATAAAGGTTCACAAATCATCTCAATAAACTGTACATTCCTATAAGTTCTTCTTTGAACTTCTATTATACAGAATAAATTTAGTACAGTCTTCGAATTCAGATCTCACCAAAATTGAGTTTCCAAGCCTTAAATATCTCAAAACTTTCTCTTAAAAAAAACTTCACATATTTATATAATCTTTGTCAATTTGAATCTTAACTAGATTGAGTTTTAGAAATCTCGACAAAATATCCTTTAGTTATTTCGTTAGGGAAAACCAAAATAATTTACTTTAAACTTCCAATTTCTAAAAGAAAGTAATTTTAAAATCATTAACTAAGAATACTTAAAACTATAAAAATTTTCTTTAATTCAAGAATTAATTATCTCAACCTCTGATTTTCATAAAATAGCTTCTTTCTAATACTAGATTTTATTCTAGAGATTAAAAATAAAGTTAGTGAAAATTATTTCTAAGAAGAAATAAAAGACTAAAATAATTATAAAATACTTTCTCTTAGAATAAAAATTTAAAGAGTAAGGTAAGAAAATTCTTACTGAGTTTTAACTTTCCGTCATGCTTGCTATATGCTCAAACTTCATATCACAAGGTCATCAATCATTCATCAACCATAATCAAGTATTGTAATGTCATCAATCACAATCAAATATCATCAATCACAAATATTATCAATCATAATTACATATCATTAATCACAGTCTAATATTATAAATCACAATATCATTAATCAAAATCAAATATAGTTAATTATAATCAAGTCAAATCAACTAAATATCGCTCATAAATATAATTCAAATTTTAATGGTTATTTAAATTAGTAGAGTTGATTTTGAGTTCTTATAGTCCATTCCTCGCACAGGTCTATATAAGTCCATATATAATCCAGTCTTCGCATAGGTATAGTTCAGTCCATACAGGTCATAATAGTCCAAGTCCTTGCATAGGTTTAGTCCAGTTCGCATAGGTTATCTAGGTCTTTGCATAGGTATTTCAGATCAAGTTACACAAGATACACAATTTAAAATTCATATAAATTTTAAGTTAAATAGTTATTATTTTAAAATATTATTATTATTATTATTAAATTTAAAAGGAGTAGGGGACTCCTCTCATTATTCTTATGTCTTTTCATATTATATTCCTATCCCACCCCCACCCCCCTTACCTCTTGTATTTTGGTTCGTTATGGAAAGTCTGTGCGTCTCGTCTCCGAGTTCTAAAATATACCAATTTCATTTTAATATAGTTATAAGATGAAAATTAAGATTTCTACTTAAAACAGAAATGGTAAATTTTGAATAGTGAATAGTGAATAGTGAATAGTGAATAGTAACAATAAATAGTAAACATGAATAGTAACAGTAAATAGTAAAATATGAATAGTAATGGTAAAAAGTAAATCGTAAATAATAACGGTAAATAGTAAATCATGAATAGTAATGGTAAATAGTAAATCGTGAATTGTAAAGGTAAATAGTAACAGTAAATAGTAACTTACTATTTGAATAGTAATTTACTATTGAAATAGTAATTTACTATTCAGAATAGTAACTTAAAATAATATTATTTCTAGTATAATAATAGATTTCTATAAAACGATATGAAAATAGCACCCCACGGTGATATACTCGGTCACATAAATTGTTTCTCTAGCAACTCGTCAACTTGTTTCTTTAACTCTGCTAACTCGGCAGGGGACATTCTATAGGGAGCACTGGAGACTGGCTCGGCTTCAGGAATCAGATCAATAGAGAATTCAACTTCTCTATCAGGAGGAATACCAGGTACATCCTCCGGGAATAACTCGAAAAAATTACATACAACAGGAATATCCTGGATTCTAGACCCACTTTTTCCATCGGTCATACAAAATAACATAAATAGTTGAGATATACCTTGAATTTCATAATCATCAGCTTTTTGATTAGGGAAGATCACCCTCCGATTCCGACAGTCAACTAGGACCCTATTAGCCGACAACCAATCCATACCGAGGATAATGTCAAGACCTCTCAAAGGTAGACATATTAAGTTAGCCATAAAACTCCTATCACCCAAAGTGAAGGAAACATTTTCACACATCATAGAAGTCCATAGTTTAACACCAGTCGGATTAGATGCATTCAATGGCCGATTCATAGCAATAACAGGTAATCTCATACGCATCACACAATCATTGGAAATAAATGAGTGAGTTGCACCCAAGTCAAACACCATATTAAGAATAGTATTTCCGAGTAAACACTTACTCTGAATAAGATCATTGGCTTGAGCAGCCTCCTCAGCAGTAATGGCATACACTCGGCCTGCAGCTGGTGAACTAGAAACCCCAGCTTGATCATTTCTCGGCATCATAGAATTATTGCCACGTCCACCATTTCCTCTGCCTCCTCTATTTCTGACTCCATTGCCTCGTCCTCGGAAACCTCCTCGGTTTACACTAACATTCGATTCGGTCAGTTGCAAAAGAGGACAGTTAGGACGAATATGTCCTTTCTCATTGCAATGAAAGCAAATAACCCCTTCTTCTTTATCACAATCCTGAGCAAAATGATCACCGCCACATTTAAAATATTTAACGTCTCTCGGACGACTCATTGATCGGCCACGAGAATTCACTCGGCCTCGGAAGTTAGAGGATGATCCGCCTCTAACAGACTTCCCATGCTTCTTAAAACTGATAGGTGGTAGCTTCGAAGAACTATCTGACTTACTGCTCGGTCCAGTAGAAGCTTTGTCATCTTCCTCATAGATTCGACATTTATTAACCAGAATCAGAAAGCTTCTAATTTCCTGGTGTCGGAAAGCCTTCTTGATTTTTGGGTTCAGACCACTCTCAAACTTAATACACTTTGATCCTTCAGTACCCGGTAATTGAAAAGGAGGATAAAACAAATAGAGTTCCTCGAATTTTGCCGCGTACTCTTCCACACTCAGATTACCTTGTCTGAGCTCCATAAATTCCAATTCCTTCCGGCTTCTGACAGTATTTGGAAAATATTTTTCAAGGAAACATCCCTTGAAATTCTCCCAGATCAGCTCGGTCCCCATAGCTATCAGTCGGTCTTTAGCTATTTTCCACCAGTTTTCAGCTTGTTTCCGAAGCATGAATGTAGCATATTCGACCTTCTATGCCTCAGTGCACTACAGACTGCCAAAGATCCGTTCAAGATTATGGATCCAGGCATAAGCTTGGTCGGGCTGAAATCCTCCATGGAATTCAGTAGGTTTCCGTTTTAGAAAACAATCAATAGTTTGATTGTCATTTGGTTGAGGCTGGTTCTGCCTTTCTAAGATATCAGCAACTCGCTGAAAGGCAGCAGCCATTGCATCCATACAATGAGAGTCCATTTTCTTATCCTGAAAATAATCACTATACTTTAGTACCTCTCATGAATATGAAGGCAATTTATTTATAGTTGATTTCTTCAACTATAACACGTAACAACCACGATATGATTTCACTCAATTCATAGCATTTAGTAGATTAACCTTGGCCTTGGACCTTTTCAAGTCTGCTCTGATACCAAAATATAACATCCCAAATTTCTAAATAAATTTTTTGCAAATATTTCAAATTTTAAAACAGAATTTTCAATTTAACATAATAATGCAGTCGACATTACATAAACCGACTCATTCAAATTCACAAATATTTTACAAATCGGTATACACAGGAGCCGACTAAGACTTCTACAAACAACTATGTGCATTATGTACAATACACATAAATACATAATGCTCCAGTCAGTTGAGTGATCTCACACGTCATTGCTGGGTCCTATGTCCACTGTAAAAATGACAATAGTAGGGAGTGAGCATAAACATGTCAAATGATAGTTATTGAATCGGATTAAAAGTCCAATTCATAACTACATATATAAATCATATCAGAATACACAAAAACTCATCATATATCATTCATTCTTATTTCATCATGTTATTCTCATATATAACAATGCATACACATGCTCAATCAAATGGATCCATTAAGTTTTTTAATTTTGTGTTGCAACACTGGCTCCCCGAGCCATAACTCAACTCTCAGTTGATCCGGCCGTTTTACTGGTACCAAACTGTTTGCCCTCTCATGTGACACAATCACTCCCAGCGACAACGGTAGTGCCACGGGCTAAACCCCGAGCCCCGCTCAAGAGGTTTGACTTGAGTCCCACCCAAGGTCTTTTGTCTTTTGCCTTGAGTCCCACCCAAGGTCTTTTGTGGAATCCTTGAAACCACATCATATTTCATATTTGTTCATCATAAAAGCATCCCATGCTTTATCAGTATGCATCCCATGCAATCATATATCATGAAAAATTCATGAAAAACATTCATATCATCATCAATCACACATCAACAACATATTTCCCACTGCATCTCATGCATAGAAGTAATCACAATTCACACATCACATAATAACATCAATTATATATGAACGAAAATATCACAATTATCACAAATATGTATAAATATATTCAGGATTTCTTATTAAATACAATAATATTATCCTGAATCCGTTCATAAACCATACATTTAAAATGTAACGCTCCCCCTATCTGGAAATAAAGAATTCCTCAAGCTAAATCAAGTCACAGCTCATAAATTCCAACTGGAATTCAACTCTGAACAGTGCAAAGCTTCCTTATGAAACTCAAAGCTCTTACTCCTTAAAAGCCAAACTTTCACGTTAAAGAGAAGAATACAGAATGGTCTCGTCTTTTATTGATAATTTCCAATAATGATTGGAAAAAAAAAAGATTAAAGGTGATGTTGACACCCTAATAATTCCAAGCTAATCTAATGATAGGATAAGACATAATTTGTTCATGAAAAAGACATGAACAAATTGAATAAGCGAATTGAATAAGCACTGATACACACATCTATGATATAAGGACAAAACGAAATAATAAAATAAAAGAGGATAGGATAATAGAGAGGGTCCACCACTTAGCAAAATCAGGAAAGAGAATCTGCTAGAATAGTGACGTGGAAAGCTCCAATAATTGGAGTAATTATCAATCCCGACTCAGTTTCAGTATTCTGGGCACATCCCTCTTTCGGAGAAAGATCTATCAAAGCCTCTTTCCGTTCAGAATTACTTCACTCGGAGTAAACTCACTCGGAAAGGTTTTCACATGAAACTCTCAACTTTCCTTCCTCGGAAATGATCCACTCGGAATGTCTCATTCAGACATCTCACTCAGATATATTTTTGCCCGAGTCAAGCCTTCACTTGCGTAACTCGGAAGTCTTTCATTCGAAAAGATCACTCAGAGTTTGAAGACAGTCCTCTTTCGGAAATCTTTCCACACGAAAGGATCACTCGGGGTCGAAGATAGTCTTGAAGACTAATCTGAGTACAAGCTCTCAGAAACTCTGAATATCGACCCGAGCATGATTTGAATGAAGTTTCACCACTCGGAAACTCACCTCTCTAATATTTACTTCCCTTGGAATTATTCACTCAGAAACATATTCATTCGGAGTTAAAGTCTTCCTTTGTCCAGAAGCACTCTTCCTTGAAAAGACTCACTCGGTATGTCCCATTCGGTGGCACATCATACGGATATTAGAAATTTCTTACTTGACGCCTTTCCACTTGGAATCGTCTCACTCGGTACCATTCCACTCGGAAGTATCACACTCAGAGACACTTCACTCGGAAAGTCTCTCAACTCGGATATACTCCATTCGGAAGTTCACTACTCAGAAACATCTTGGTCCGAGAAGTACTTATTTGAAATTAAAGCTTTTCTCCACTCGGAGGTACTTCTCTCGGAAATGATCTATTCAGAAACGTTTCACTCGGATTTACCTCACTCGAAAAGTGTCTCATTCGGACACAGTTTTCTTAACTTAGAAATAATTCTCCTAATGATGTTTCACTCGGAAAGATCTTAATCTCATTTGGGAATAGCTTTCTCCGTCTTACTTTACTCGGAATAACTTATTTCCAACAATATTCACTCGGAATTTCACTCGGAAATTCCTCACTGATCCTTAATAAATTATTTTCAAAAATTCAGGATGTTACAACCTCTACTACAAATGTGACCAATCATTTCCTAGTCCTTGAACCATCGAGTTTTGGAATCCTACTCTTGTCATATCTCTTCACCTATCTGATTGAGGAAGAGACCACTTTACCCTCTTGTAATTACATATCCTTCCATCTTGAACTGCTAGCTATATATCACATAACATATATTTTAGACACAAAATTCAAACAAGGAGTGAGAAACAGAATATAATACTTTACAGATAAGACATAAGCATAAGGGTTTTCACAAACTAATAAATTAATATTATTCAAAATCTTGTACGCAGTTAATTATAAATATAGGGTTCTCACACACATAGCAATCATACTATCATTCAACACCATCCATACAAAATATCACAATCACATGTATGACATGTAATGCTTTTAATACTGCCTCATTCAGTTTATACATGTGGGCCTTTAAAGTTTTAATTTGCACTGGGCCAACCAGGAGTTTACACTGTTCCATAATTTCGGATAATAACATAAATGCCTTTGTAGCATATGAACAGCTCAACTGGCGTGGAAACACTTAGAGACTAGTCAGACTGAGAAGGTTTTTATTGTGAAAGTACCCGACACTAGGGAGCGACCCCAGGTCCCCTGAAGCACCCTTCCACACCCTCTCATCCCAAGGTTTGCATTTGATCCTCCTTTAATGTATCCTCAGTTTCTATAATCCGTCCCAGGCAACATCATATCTCATTTCTCTTTAATGATTTATGATGCATGAACTACTCGCATATTTAGTTAGTTAAGACTTTTAGAAACTCAATTATTAAATACCATAAAGGTTCACAAATCATCTCAATAAACTGTACATTCTTATAAGTTCTTCTTTGAACTTCTATTATACAGAATAAATTTAGTACACTCTTCGAATTCAGATCTCACTAAAATTGAGTTTCCAAGCCTTAAATATCTCAAAACTTTCTCTTAAAAAAAACTTCACATATTTACATAATCTTTGTCAATTTGAATCTTAACTAGATTGAGTTTTAGAAATCTCGACAAAATATCCTTTAGTTATTTCGTTGGGGAAAACCAAAATAATTTACTTTAAACTTCCAATTTCTAAAAGAAAGTAATTTTAAAATCATTAACTAAGAATACTTAAAACTATAAAAATTTTCTTTAATTCAAGAATTAATTATCTCAACCTCTGATTTTCATAAAATAGCTTCTTTCTAATACTAGATTTTATTCTAGAGATTAAAAATAAAGTTAGTGAAAATTATTTCTAAGAAGAAATAAAAGACTAAAATAATTATAACATAGTTTCTCTTAGAATAAAAATTTAAAGAGTAAGGTAAGAAAATTCTTACTGAGTTTTAACTTTCCGTCATGCTTGCTATATGCTCAAACTTCATATCACAAGGTCATCAGTCATTCATCAACCATAATCAAGTATTGTAATGTCATCAATCACAATCAAATATCATCAATCACAAATATTATCAATCATAATTACATATCATTAATCACAGTCTAATATTATAAATCACAATATCATTAATCAAAATCAAATATAGTTAATTATAATCAAGTCAAATCAACTAAATATCGTTCATAAATATAATTCAAATTTTAATGGTTATTTAAATTAGTAGAGTTGATTTTGAGTTCTTATAGTCCATTCCTCGCACAGGTCTATATAAGTCCATATATAATCCAGTCTTCGCATAGGTATAGTTCAGTCCATACAGGTCATAATAGTCCAAGTCCTTGCATAGGTTTAGTCCAGTTCGCATAGGTTATCTAGGTCTTTACATAGGTATTTCAGATCAAGTTACACAAGATACACAATTTAAAATTCATATAAATTTTAAGTTAAATAGTTATTATTTTAAAATATTATTATTATTATTATTATTAAATTTGAAAGGAGTAGGGGACTCCTCCCATTATTCTTATGTCTTTTCATATTATATTCCTATTTCACTCCCCCTTACCTCTTGTATCTTGGTTCGTTATGGAAAGTCTGTGCGCGCCTCGTCTCTGAGTTCTAAAATATACCAATTTCACTTTAATATAGTTATAAGATGAAAATTAAGATTTCTACTTAAAACAGAAGTGGTAAATTTTGAATAGTGAATAGTGAATAGTGAATAGTAACAGTAAATAGTAAACATGAATAGTAACAGTAAATAGTAAAATGTGAATAGTAACAATAAAAAGTAAATCATGAATAATAATAGTAAATAGTAAATCATAAATAGTAACGGTAAATAGTAAAACGTGAATAGTAAAGGTAAATAGTAATAGTAAATAGTAATTTACTATTTGAATAGTAATTTACTATTGAAATAGTATTTTACTATTCAGAATAGTAACTTAAAATAATATTATTTCCAGTATAATAATAGATTTCTAAAAACGATGTAAAAATAACCTTAAAAAATATAAAAGAGAAGTATTCTTACCTTAGGATTTTAGCAGAACCTTCTTCCAAAAAAATTATTTCTCTCTCTTACTTCGATTACTATCTCAGTAGCATTACTATATTAAGAAAAGTTAATCTGAAATTGTGAATTCTAAAGAAGAATTCTTTCGGTATTTATAGGAAGAAAAATTACTATACATTCTATTATTTTAATATAAAAGTACTGTGTATTTTTTGAAATGTAAATCCTGGTTATTGTGCACCTTTTGAAAATTTCGTACATGCACAGTGTTTTGCATAGTAAATGTCGGCTGAATTATTAAGTCAAATAGTAACCTTTCACTCGGTATATTTTAAATATTCAAAATTGACCCTTTTCGAAATTTAGCGATATTATATCAGTTCTCACTAATTTTATGATAAGTAATATAAATTTTAAATTTTAAAAATCTAAAATTTTCTGTTAATAAAAATTTATTGATATGTTTCCAATTTTTTAACGATTGGAAAAAATCAAGATTTTTCTCAAACCGATCATTTTTAGATAAGTCTACTTGAAATGGTTTTTAGAAAATTTTCTTATAATTTAAATTCACTTTCTTGTAAATATTTTTAATTTTAAGTAACTTTATATGAATTTAAAATTATTTAAAATATATTATTTTATTAAAATATTTCAAAATTTTCAAAAAATTCCAGAAAATCATAAATATTATGTAGATCAAAACGTTCTAAAGAACCATAGTCTAATTCCTTCAAAATTTTATTTTAAAATTCTAATAAGAGTTAAATAAAAAATATGTAAAAACATAAATATAAAAACATAAAATAAAAGTTATGAATAATAAATATATTTTAAATTCTTAATATAATTTCATTAATCAATGCATACTAATTAATTCATTTTAAAATTCTCATTCATAAATATTATTATTATTATTATTATTATTATTATTATTATTATTATTATTATTATTTTAAAAAAACAAATAATTAAATATAAATACCAAAATTTCATAAAAAATGATAATAACTTATAGTATGTATTTCTCATGAAAGATATATTAATATCTATTTTCTATTTGTGTTGAAAATGAGATGTTACAATACCGAAGTTAGATCGTGGGTCTCGCGTGTAACACCCCTATTTTTATTTTTATATTAAAATTTTGAAGGAATTAAATTATAGTTCTTTAAAACTTTTTAATCTACGTATTATTTATGATTTTTTGGAATTTTTGAATTATTTCAATAAAATAATATTTTTTAAATAATTTTAAATTCATATAAGTGACTTAAAATTAAAAATATTTACAAGAAAATAAATTTAAATTATAAGAAAATTTTCTAAAATCTATTTCAAGTAGACTTATCTAAAATTGATCAGTTTGAGAAAAATCTTGATTTTTTCCAATCGTTAAAAAATTAGAGACGTATTAATAAATTTTTATTAACAGAAAATTTTAAATTTTTAAAATTTAAACTTTATATTACTTATTATAAAATTAGTGAGGACTGATATAATATCGCTAAATTTCAAAAAGGACTGATTTTGAATATTTAAAATATACCGAGTGAAAGGTTACTATTTGGCTTAATAATTCAGTCGACATTTACTATGCAAAACACTGTACATGTACGAAATTTTCAAAAAATGCACCAGGATTGAATTTTCAAAAAATGTACAGTACTTTTATATTAAAATAATGGAATTAATGTATAGTAATTTTCCTTCCTATAAATACCGAAGGAATTCTTCTTTAGAATTCACAGTTTCAGATTAAGTTTTCTTAATATAGTAGTGCTAGTGAGATAGTGGCGGAAGTAAGAGAAAGAAATAAATTTTTTTGGAAGAAGGTTCTGCTAAAATCTTAAGGTAAGAATACCTCTCTTTTATATTTTTAGGGTGATTTTCATATCGTTTTTAGAAATCTATTATTATACTGGAAATAATATTATTTTAAGTTACTATTCTGAATAGTAAAATCCTATTTCAATAGTAATTACTATTCAAATAGTAAATTACTATTTACTGTTACTATTTGCCATTACTATTCACGATTTACTATTTACTGTTACTATTCACGATTTACTATTTATCGTTACTATTCACGTTTTACTATTTATTGTTACTATTCACGATTTACTATTCACTATTCACTATTCAAAATTTACTATTTCTGCTTTAAGTAGTAATCTTAATTTTCATCTTGTAACTATATTAAAATGAAATTGGTATGTTTTAAAACTCGGAGACGAGGCGTGCACAGATTTACAATAACGAATCAGTATACAAGAGGTAAGGGGAAGTGAGATAAGAATATAATATGAAAAGACATAAGAATAATAGGACGAGTCTCCTACTCCTTTTAAATTTAATAATATTATTATTTTAAAATATTAACTCTTAACTTAAAATTTATAATAAATTTTAAATTAAATATCTGATGTAACTAACTCTAACATACCTATGCAAGGACCTGTACTTTTATAACCTATATGAACTGGACTATACCTATATAAGGACTTGGACCACTATGACCCATATGGACTGAACTATACCTATGCAAGGACTGAATTATATGGACTTATATAGACCTATGCGAAGAATTGACCAAAAGAACTCAAAATCAACTATATTAATAACCATTTAAATTTTGAATTATGATATGTATTAATGATATTTAATTTAATTGATTTGATTATGATTGATTATATTTGTGATTGATGATGTTTAACTGTGATTGACATTTTTTTATTATGATTGATGATCTTGTGATATAAAGTTGAGCATATAGCAAGCATGACGAAAAGCTAAAACTCAGTAAGAATTTTCTTAACTTACTCTTTAAATTTTTTATCTTTTATTTCTTCTTAGAAATTATTTTTATTAACTTTACTTTTAATATTTACAATAAATTTTTTTAGAAGAAGTCATTTTATGAAAATTAATTTATAAGAAGGTTGAGATAATTAAATTTTGAATTAAAGAAAAATTTTATAATTTTAAGTATTTTTGGTTAATGATTTAAAGATTATTCTCTTTTAATAAAATAAAATTTTCAAAAAAAAATTATTTTCTTTTTCCAACTTAATAACTAAAGATATTTAGAAATAATTGAAATTTCTAAATTCGATCTTGTTAAGATTCAATTTGAAAAAGATTATGTAAAGTTTTATATGAAAGTTTTGAGATATTTAAGGCTTAGAAACTCAATTTCGGTGAGATTCGAAAACTGTACTAAATTTATTTCTATGGGACAGAAATTTAGAGAATTGAGAAAATGTACAGTTTATTGAAATGATGTTGTAAATCTTTAAGGTATTTAATAATTGAGTTTCTAAAAGCCTTAACCAATTAAATACGCGAGTAGTTCATGCATCATAAATCATTAAAGTGAAACAAAATGATATTGTCTGGGGACGGATTATAGAAACCGAGGATACATTAGAGGAGACTTAATTACGAGCCTTGGGATGAGAGGGTGTGAAAGGGTGCTTCAGGGGACCTGGGGTAGCTCCCTAGTGTCGGATACTTTCACAATAAAAACTTTCTCAATCTGACTAGTCTCTAAGTGTTTCCATACCAGTTGAGTTGTTCATATTATTATTATCCGGACTTATGGAACAGTGTAAACTCCTGGTTGGTCCAGTACAAATTAAAATTTAAGGGCCCATATATATAGGTAAGTTATGATGAAGATATTGTATAACATTCATGCATTCATAATTGATATGTGTGTGATTGTGATTGTGATTGATATTATTATATATTAGTTTGTGAAAACCCTTTATTGTTTATGCCCCATTTGGGAATATTATATTCTGTTTCTCACTCCTTTCTCTGTGTTTTTGTCTCATATGTTTTAAATTGATGGTTCAGAGGGAAGGATCGAAGAATCTCGGCAGTAAATATAGTACATTCTAGAAAGGGAGCTCGGTATGAATACCGTGGTCCAATGAATAAATAAAGTTATTAAGTATCTGCTTCTGGGCTATGGAGTTTCCTCTCTTTCTTATAATGTTTAATATTTATTTTCTTCAGATGAATGTAAAATTACTTTATAAAGTTTTAATAATATTTATGAGGTATTTCAGAAATGATGTATGTAATTTATTCCGATAGTTTTCTTTTAACGATCATTTCTTTAAAAAAATATGAATTTTTCTAGTATTTATTAAGGTGTAACAGAGGGTGTTACATCGCACACGCGATGCCGGTGTAGGATCATATCTTCTAGCGAGACACGGATCATCCATAACGTTTATGGGTATGATATTGTGAAAGTTAAAGATATGCTATAAAATAATATTCATGAAATAATGCTTAATACTTGGTGTTGTTGATGATTACTTGATAAAATTATTAAAGATAATACCTAGATGTAACTTTTTATTTAATTTTATCATAGATTTATTCCCAATTTAATTAAATTCGCTAGAAATTTTTTCATAAATATTTAATTCAAACTTAGATTAAGCCTTTGTGAAATTTAAATTTTCTTGAAATAATGTAACACTAAACCTAATAGAAGAAGATAAGAAAATTTAAGAATTTTGTGATTAAGTAGTAGTGTGATCGATTACACATCAAGTGAAATCAATTATAGCAACCAAATTATACAGAAACCTTCATCAGCTCTCTGGTAATCAATTACAGGAAATCATCTAATTCATTGCCCGTACCAAGCTACACAAGAATTCACACAAGATCTCTTATCAATTACCAGTAGAAAGAACTGCAGAATTATACAGAAATTAGGCATCTGGGTCAACTTCTCTGCACCCTAACTTGCCCATTTGATATCTGAACACTACAAAACTTTACAAACACTACCTATAACTCATTCCATTCCTCCAAATCGCGGAGTTATGCAAAAAAATACATTTTGGTCAATTTTCATGTAACTCCTATACCAAAACCTTATCCAATCCCATTCAATTAGAAATTTTAGTTCCCAAACAAGTTCCAATCATGACTAGGTTACCACTGGCACCTTTTAGAGATTCTGAATTCTACTAGAAGTCAAAATTACGTTTCCAGTTGGCTTAATTAGCCACTTTCTCTTTTAAAACATAATCTCCATCAACAATAACTTATATACTATGCTACCACAATCATCAAATGCAACTCATCATGGCTCAATGCCTACACGTATAAACAACAACCTACCTATGGAAATACAATTGCATCACACTCAGATCATTGCCACATATCATAGGCACACTCCGATTTCATTCACATCATCCTAACTATCATCACTACTTATAAAATTCATATGGCATTATTATCAACATTAACATCTACTTGGATCAGTGCCATCTATAAACAAAATATACACACATATAATAGTACCTGCCTAAGTATCATCTACTAATTACCAGCATAAACATACTTAAGTATCAAAACATAGATACTAAGATAAACGTACTCATAATTCAATATCATTACAAACAACAGAAATTCTTCCTTTATTCTTTAGTATTCCTAGCTCACTTGGTGTTTGACTCCGCAATGTCTACGATATCTCTGTCATTAGTTACTAAAAATAACAATACAAAGGGTGCGAGTTGAAATGACTAATTAATATAGAAATTCAATCATATCGAAAAAGGCATAACATTAGTCTTATAATACATATACACTTGCACATATTCAAATCATATTCCCTTATCATTCTCTAGTTTCTCATATGCTAATCACAACCCATATGCTTAATCGTTAATCATATACATTTACGTTTTCAAACATCACAAGCTGTTGTGGCTACAATTAACAATATATATATACATATCATTATTTCATATTATCACACATACCGTGCACCACTGACTCTCATTCAAGGCTTAATTAGACTCGCTAGTATTCAAATACTATAATTAGATCGACCGCCAGCTGGGGGTCCTACTTAATACCTCATGAACCCTACTTGGTCCACCGAGCTCTGCTTGTCTTTCCACCTCAACCACTGGGTGGCTCAAAGAGATCCTACTTGACCACTGGAGCCAAAAGTGAGGGGTGAATATACCACACAACCGTCCAAACCACACAGAACCACATATATTCATTTTAATCACTTTCACTAGATTAATTAATCGATTCTCATTAACAATTTAGCATTAATGGCTATAATTACAATTCAAGCCATCAAAGGCATTTAGTTTCATACTAGCCAATTAGGCATTCAATACCAAATCAAATGGCGACCACTCAAGCACACACCACCTCTCAATTCTCTAATTATCATAATTTATTTTCTCACATCAACACAAATACACTCAAGCATAATTAATATTCAATCAAAATCTTTAACAACCACTCAGATACAAGCTTCACATATATACATAGATGTAATTTCAATTATAAATTCTCATACAACATCAATTTCATCATCCTACGGTTGGAAACTCGTTCCAACATATATATATATATATATATATATTATTTGCTAAATTTCAATAAGAATTAATTATCCATCTCATCATTTAACCGCTATACATAATTTATGCATATTAATTCCTAATTTTTCATTCTCAATACTACTAAATTCATGTTTAGTCACAATTCATGCAAGAAAATTTTATCAATTACATTATAATTAAATTAGCCATTCAATGCTAATTATATCCCTTTTTTCGAATACCAATTAACATTAGATAATATTTTTAAATTATTAATACTCCAAACACCTCTTACCTCGGTTCCACGCTTCTGATACTTGTTCTCAATGTCGGGTAAGTCCAATATCTAAAATTTTAAGGTATTTACAAATGACATTAGCATTCCGGCCTTCAAAACCAAAACCCACTTTACCAAAACAACCTCAAATATACTTTTAATGTTTCTGAAGCTTACCTCGACTAATTCCGCTCTTGGTTTTAAGCTCCACTCTAATCAACGTCTTGACAGTGCTTGGTTCACAACCTACGAGCATTGAAATAGAAACCCATTAACGAAATGACAACACCCACCATACAAGGCTTCTATTTACAAACTGAAAATTACAAAATTTTAAGGAAACCAGAAACCCTCCATCATGTATCTATTTTCAATTTTAAGGGAAAGCCCCATGGAACATGTAATTGAAACCACCATAATGCTCATCTTGCTTCCGTGGTCACAATTGTGTAATTAATTTCAAGTTTTACCAAGAAATCAAGCTCTTATTTGGACCATCATCTCACGACCATGGAGGAGAAAGAAAATGAAAATGGCTTCTGTTTGTGTTGCATGCCCATACGCATATGGAGGAGAAAGAAAAAAGGGAAATGTGTTTTAAAGGGAAATTTGGTCCTTTTACCATTTCTTTTATATTTTCTTTTATTTCCTTTAATAAAACTTACCCTTACCTCATGGTAACTCATATTTTACCACCACTGTTTAATTTAACTTTAATTTTACAAATTAAATCACCAAATTTTATAAATAAATTTTAATTTAACATCAGGGATGTTACACTAGGTCTTTCTTAAAACAAAAGAGAACACTTAGGTTCGTGAGCTTAGACAATTGAACTAAGTGTTTATAGTATAGACAAGTGAACCTTTTAGAAATTTTACAAACTCAGAATGAAAGAACCGAAAGAATGCTCGTAATGTTGCTTGTATGAATCTCTTTGTATGTTTCTATTCTTAAGCTTGTAGCGTTTATATAACTTTCATGCAATAGAAAGACATGTGAGATACAAGCATAAGTCACGTCCTTGTGTATGTGATTGTTGTAAATTATGTCTATTATTCGACTTGATGTATATCAACATATTTGGAGAAAGTGGACAAAATAGGCCAAATTTTAAAACTATTTTTAAAAATGGGGTGACTCAAAAAATATTTATGTTTAGAGTGGTTCATGTCACATCTTAATTATATTTTGCACTTTAGAATTATGAAATAGAGGTTTCATATCTTAAGGGGGTGAAATGCTACATGTGTCACTTGTGACATAGGCATGCATTTTGCATGCCCACAGGATAAAATGTCAGCAAGGAGGTTAAACATTATCAGCGGTTAAAAATTATAACCACAAATAATGCTCCTCTCACCCTTTACAACACACAATGTGCAATATTTGGGTTGGAATCACACTAATGTAGCATTTAAAAATAGAAGCATTGATAATGAATTTGATTAGTTTGTAAATTTTAGATTTTAGTTATTTTAATAATTATTTTTAATTATTTTATTAATTATTATTTTAAAATTATATTTAATTATATCATTAAAATTATATTTAACTATATTGTTAAAAATTTATTATTAAATAAATATATTATTGATAATATACTTATTAATAAAATATTATTTAAATATATTACTTTATAATATACTTAAATATTAAATATATTATTAAAATTTGTTTTTAAAATATTTTATTAATAATACTTTTAAAATATATTATAAAGTAACATATTTAAATATTATATTATTAATAATATATATTTGTATTAAAGATATTTATTACATATATCTGATTTTTTTGTTTAATACTTATTTTATAAAGTAAATATATAATCTATTTAAAAATTATCTTATTTCATTAAAAATATAAAAACTATATATTTGTTAAAAGTTCTATTTTAACTTTATGTTTATGCACCCGGTATACAAGTTATAACTGAAAATTAAATTTTGCAAACTAATTAACCTAATTATCAGTGATTGTTTTTTTAAACCGTTGATAATAGTGTGGTACCAACCCAATACAGATTTTGTGTTGTAAAGGGTGGAAGGAGCATTGTTTGTGGGTATAATTTTTAATTGTTGACAATGTTTAACCCCCTCTGCTACCATTTCATCTTATGGGCATGCATGTGTGACAAGTGATACATATGCAACATTTCACCCCCACAAGATGCAAAACTACTATTTCATTATTTCAAAGTGTGAAATATTTCATTATTTCAAAGTGTGAAATATAATTAAAATGTGATAGGAATCACCCTAGACACAAAAATATTTTTTGGGTCACCTAATTTTTTAAAATAGTTTTAAAAATTGTCATATTGTAGCCACTTTCTAGCATATTTGTCCTTGCCATATCTTAGTTCAGCTTTTGTCTCTAAATTTCCTTTTGTATGAAGATTGTCAAGAGGCTTCACTTGTACTATATGTGATTTTGCCTGATGTATGAATGTCATGGTCACTTTTCTAATATCCATGTGTCAAAACATATGGAAATATTCTTTGAAAGTTGTATTTGGATTATGGTTCATATTACTATTTACTACCATTATAAGGAAGGTCTATGGTGTTGTCTTATGTTTGTTTGAGCACTCTAGACATCAGATAGCTAAGTCGCCAACCTACTTACAAGTTTTTATCACACAAAGTCCTTAGATTCTTACATAATATAATAACTTATCATAATCAAACTTGAGTAGTCTAATAACCTTATATGTTCTTATAGGACTTAACATTTTCTTCTTAGATTAAGAATTTATGTTTATGTGTGGATTTGTTTGTATGTTTTCATTCATGAATATGTGTAACCTATTCTTCTTATGGTGTAAAACTTTGGAACATATTTTCTTTATAATTGAGTAGTATTTGTAAAGAATATTCTTAAGATTATGATTGTGAAGGCATTTGAACCAATTATTACTTGGCAGAACTAGAACTAAACTTGAGCATTTAGGGGCGATCATAGGTTCTTGATTTTATCCATTTATACTTCCAATTAGTGATTAAGTCCATAAATCCAATTAGTACTTGATGTATTCTCTAATATTACTTATCTTGCATAATCATTGAGGATGGTTTATTAGAGGGTAGCCTATTAGTGTTGCATTGACCATTAGGCATTAATAACTTTAGCATGGATGATTGGTAATCATAACATAAGTTGCTCAAGATTATAAAAATGCCAAACAAAAGATGAAACCATAAGGAGAAACCAAAACACTTGCCATTCTAAACATAAAAGACTTCTTTGTGATATTCTTCATTCACTTTCTTTTCTTTATTGCTTTCTTTGATTGTTTTCTATATTCTCTTCAAATATCCTTTTGATTTCTTAACATCTAAAGAATAATAGTAGTGGGTGCGTCTCTTTGCATAGTCTATATGGATTCACCACTAGGGACTATTTTCTGCTTTGACTGTAAACTGAGGAGTGCGTTTACTTATGGATTTGAAAACTGGTGACATGGTTCACTTATATTTTTATTATTTTATTTCACATTGCAAAATACCCTAACAAACAAGCCCTAGACCAAGACCAAGCAAAGAGGGAAAACCCTAAACAACAAGCCCACACACTAATACACCCCCAAACAAAAAAGACACAAGTAATGAAACCAAAACCGCATAACTTATTGACAATCATCTTTATAATTTCACTAACCTCTTTCTTGTATAATGTGTTGTTAAGTCTTCAAAGAACATATAAGGTTCTTAGGACCCTTCAAAAGTTTTGATTATGATAAAAAATATTATACTATTTAATGTACTAATGTTTCAAGGCTATCTAAGGCTTATTTGCAGACAAATACAAGCCACAAACCAAAGAACAAAAAGTTTTGAGTAGCTGTTTGAAGGTTCGTAGAACTCTAACGCCCAAACTCAACTTAGATGCCCTACATGGAGATAATAAATACAAGCCATAAGCTAAAGTTCATTCTTCCATAATAACTTATAACCATTTTAACTTGAAGTAGACTATCTATCCAATGAAATTGCTCCAAAAGGAGCATCCATCCTATATATCAAAAAGGAAAGTTAGACAACCAATATATTCACATGCTGATAAAGACCAAATATGCTTTTCAAATCTTCCCAACAGCTCTAAGTAGATGTCAAGTCATCATTGGATAAAAGGCTCTTTGTCTCACAACATCTATCTCAGGGAAGCATATATAAAGGAAACTTATTCAAGAATGCAAAGTGCCCCAACTATCTACCTCTCTTCTCTCTATGCATTATACAAGTTGTACAATATTCTCTAATTCTTTTCTTGTAAAAATAGTCTAAGAGCTTTACTTATTTTATATCTTAAACAATCAGTTCAATTTTTTAATTTCAAACACGCCTAAGGTCTTTGTTAAAACTTAGGAATCTATTACTTCTCTATAAAGTTGTGAGAGTTTGAAAAGACTTGGTTAAGAAAGAGTACTTGGATAATTAACCTAGAGATGTTAAAAAAAAATACTTGGGTAGTTAGTTTGGAAAGGCTAAGTTGTGAAAGAATACTTGAGATCTTTGTAACTAAGTATGGGTTGCACTTAGCTTCTTGACCAGTTAATACAAAATCATGTTGGCTTGAACTAGGACTAAATGTAGCCTTAGTTGAGAGGTGAACTGATATAAAAGTTGCTTATGTGTAGTCTCTCTTTATTGTTTTATAAATGTTGTTCTTGTTTTATCCTTCATCTCAAAGTTTATGAAAACTCATATAGGTGTTTGAACTATTTGCTAAATTATTTTGTTTCCAACTAAGCCTTTGAGAAAACCCAAACATATGTCTAAGTAGTTGTCTTTACGAAAAGAATTTGCAAAAAATTTAATCATTATATCCTTCTAGTGTTAACATGTTCATGTGTAATAGTTGCAACTGATGAGGTTGATTTGTCCCAATTTCACTAGCCATGATCGAATTAGGGTGCCCTAACCCTATAGAAAACCTTATTTAAGATACCAAAACAAGTCAATTTTACATAAGAGCACAAGGACAGGTCAAACCACACTACCAAATAAAAAAACACCAGGTAATGAAACCAAAACCAGATAACTCATTGACAATCATCTTTATAATTTTACTAAACCTTTCCTTGTATAGTGTGTAACAGTTACAGCTAATGAGATTGATTTATCTCAATCTAAGCTAGCCATAATCAAATGAAGGTGCATTAATCCCACAAAAGACCTTATGTAAGATCCCAATAACTAGTCAACTTGTACATTAGTGCTTAAGAGCAACTCAAGCCCCAAAGACCACTTCATATAACGTGAGGCCTATGTATACACACCTTTGTGTGATAGAGAAGCTATATATATATATATATATATATATATATATATATATATATATATATTTATATATATATTAGTACTTAGTTTAAGACTTAGAAATATGGACAACTTATCTGGTTTTATATTTCATCTTGTAATTTTCACTATGCATGAATTATTTTGGTGTTTTATAAATGCAACGCAGATAGTTTAATTGATCATGATATATCATTTGGTTTTATGATTTTACCCTTTAAATAGTTTAATGCATTTGAAATAACTTATTTTTCTCTTCAACTAGAACAAAATTTTCAATTCAGTCAAATAAAAACAAATATCATATCCATAAACATTAAAATTACTCAACTTACACATAACTACTACATAAAAAAGGACCAAGAAATGGTCTCATAATCTCCTATTCTAAACTAACAAAACACCATATAACTTAAAATGTAAATTCTTCCCTAAAATAACACCAAACTTTACAACTACAAAACATAATATAAAAAACCATTGCATTATAGTTTGATCTTCACATTTTTCACCTAAGTGTCTGAAATCATCCTAGTGTTCTTTAATTCAACTTCCATTACATAACTTGCCTCATCTTAGCCTCCATTAACATTTAGGTCTTCTTTATCTCAAACTCTAACAACAGGAACTCATTCTTCAATTCATCTTTAAACATGGTGTTAAACCTCTTCAACTTTGCTTTCATGTCAAAAAAATTTGTCATAATCATCATCTTCCTTTTCCTATTCATTATCCTCAAGGAAATATCTTATGTATTATTAAAACATACCAAAAAAAATCACAAGAGGTTCTCTCCTGCAATGTCATCCTAAATACTCAACACCTTAAGATATTGTATGCATTATATACATTTAACTTTGAAGAATAAGGTCCACAAACTAACCTAGAGTTTGAATGACTCTAAAATTTTCGTATCAGATTCTATCAATGCATGAGACTTTGAGGATGGTTGCATCACCAAAATAACAATACTTACGAGATTTTTTCGACGAATCCAAATCATCAAAACTTAAGGAAACAACATTGTCGTTGATCGTGGTAACCATTTTGGGCAAAAAAAAAACTTCAGTGACCTCATATCCAAGCTTCTCCCTAATAGGAAATCACAAATTCATCTTGGGTCTTGAGGTTATAAAGGAGGCAAAGTAATAAAATTAAGGTTTTAAGTTTAAATTGTTTTTTCTTTACTTAAGTTTAAAGACACCATGACATAGATGTGTCAACACACTTGTCACTTTATGTGGCACATTAATGTAAGTTAACAGTTTTCTAACATTCCTGGTCCGAACATACTAGTGCATCCACACTTGGTTTAACATACCTCCCTTACCCGTTAGAGACGTAGGCGATGTGTGCACCAATGCCATTCTACCCCCGTATGGAGCTAGATGCCAGTCTGATATGTCGCGTCGTTAATATTTCCTAATAACATTGAGGAAGTTGCTAACATGATTATAATTATTTTTAACAACCCTTAAGGCTATAAATACCCCTAGCATTTATTGATCAGATAATTTCATTCTTAACCCTCACCTAAACTCATTTGTTACTCCAACAATACCCATTAGTATATTGACTTATGCACTGAAGAATCTTTAAGGGACACCCTAATTTTTTGTACCTTGGGCTCTTTTGCAAGACCATGTTGACGTTAACACTACACCTTAGATCCCTTAGTTAGGCACTAGGCGTGACCACTTAACTTGTTAGTGAGACCCATTAAAGGAATTCATACCTCATGAACCAATACCATGAAGAAGCTTGTCCCCTAACACTAAAGAGGTGTGTGGAAACGGTTCAAACCTCACATCCCACAGACCGACCAAGTACCTCCCTCAAGCCTAGAGACGTCTCGTCATAGGAGAACCTTCTCATCTCCCTCCTATGGACAAAAAAGATGCCATCATTGAGGACTTACAACGATAGTTGGCCACCACCTCAAGAAGAGTATATGCTTATGATGAGCCCGACGCCACAATGTACTACACTCTCCCCTTAAATTATGAAGAAAGTCTTGATCCGACATATGAACCTTCCCACGATGTCACTTCATACTATGACAAGCCAATTCAAGTGAAAAGGCAGTTGAGAAGCGTGCTGCATCGGTCTTCGAAGGTAGTAGCCTAACACCCCCTAAATTTTACACCAACATCGACCCTCATCCAAAGAGTAACCACTCGTACACTAGCCCTTCACCCAGCAACATACTTGTCAATCCCAAATAGCGGCGCGGAGCGGCCGCCCTTAAAACTGGGATAGCGGGATAGCGGAAAGCGGGATGACCGCTATTTTAAATAAACTATATAAATATTTCCTATATTTTCTACACATATATATGCAAAAAAAAATCACACAAAAATTAAATTTAAAGCCATACAATCATATTCAAAATTTCAAATCATAATAATATTCTTGGACAAACATAAAACATAGCATGACATAAAATTAGTTATCACATAAGTCACAATATGAACACATGGAATTTCAGCACCTAAAAGACAATTAAACAAGTTAACAAACTTCAAGTTCTTTTTTAGTTTCCAATCCTAAATCAATTCTAAATTCCTAATATGCATCATTATCTTCATCTTCAAGGTTTGGCTCTTCATCTCCTGCATCATCTTCATCACCACTTAGGTAGATCTCTTCCCCCTCTGATGCAGTGCCTTCACCGTCAAACTCTTCTTCCTCCTCTTCTTCTTGAATCACCTCTTTTCCCTTCCTAGAAGTAGAAGGGGCAGCAGCTGTGTTCCCT
Organism: Clitoria ternatea; assembly: GCA_037962975.1. Taxonomy (NCBI): domain Eukaryota; kingdom Viridiplantae; phylum Streptophyta; class Magnoliopsida; order Fabales; family Fabaceae; genus Clitoria; species Clitoria ternatea. Next base: position 97,554,621 of record CM075674.1, on the reverse strand, counting down.
CCCTTTTTGCTCCTCCTAGTGTATGTCAATGGCTCAGTAGCCCCAGTAGCTTCAGCAACATCTCTCCATGTTAAGACATCATCATCAAAGACCAAATCACATGCACCTTCCTCATCTTCATCCTTCATCCGTCCTAGTACCCACTCATTAGTATCATCTTCAACATTATCTAAGACAATAGGATCAATCACATCTTGGCAATCAAAACGCTCCCTAAGAGTTTGGTTATACTTGATATAAACCAAATCTTGTAATCTTTGATGTTCTAGCCTACTTCTCTTTTTAGAGTGAACCTAAATAAAAAAATAATGGAAAGATGTTAGAAACTACTAAACTAATGCTATCAAATTGAATGTATCGAGAAATCTAGTTACCTGCTCAAACATACTCCAGTTTCGCTCACACCCAGATGAGCTACAAGTTAAACTCAGCACCTTAATGGCAATAGCTTGTAACTTTGGAGTATGTGATCCAAAACTTATCCATCATTCAGCTGCAATTGAAGAATATGCAACAAATAATCAGAACCAAAATAGCAAATAACTCTGAACACCTCATTCAACTCCAATCCTAAAAAACACGCTTACCAGGAGCCATTGTAGATCTCTTCCTTATAGCTGCCTTAATTCCAAAAAGGCTTGCAGCTCTCCTATATAGTGATATCTCATCTAGAGCTTTGTCTTCATCCTCGGAACTAATGGATAACCTTTCAATACACTTGTAAAATCCATCCATCACCTCAGGATCGTTTTCTACTTGTGGGTTGCCATAGAAGAATTGAGGATTTAGGTAATGACCAGCTGCGTGCAATGGATGGTGAAGTTGAGATTCCCATCGTCTATCAATGATAGAAAAAATCTCCTTGAACTTAGCTTCATCTCCCTTGAAAGAATTCCTAATACTTTCCTTGGCTCGATCCATAGCTTCATATATGTAGCCCATCGCAGGCCTTTTCTCATTGTCAACTAATCTAAGCACCTTCACAATGGGTGCCATTGCCTTTAGACTGTAAATAACATCACCCCAAAAGGTAGGCATAAGGACAATGTCTGCTACTTTTTTCCCCTTGGTCTCCTTGGCATTGTTGGACTTCAACCACTCATCCGAATGAACATCTTCCTAAGATCATTCTTCAAATTATACAGCCTTTGCAATGTAAGGAATGTTGTGGTAAATCTTGTGACTCCGTGCCTAACCAACTCCTTCTTATGAGTGAATTGTCTCATAATGTTCAAGGTTAATGTGTGGTTATAGATGTAACCCACAAGATATATTCCTCTTTTTATGGTCCTCTTCACTCTTGGAAGCTTCCCAATATCCTCTAGCATCAAGTCTAGGCAGTGTGCAGCACAAGGAGTCCAAAATAAATGTGTTCTTGTTGCCATCAACAACTTGCGTAATAGTAAAATGAAACTATTAGTAGTGATACAATACAAAGTTTATAAATTATAAAAAAATCTTAAAATTAATAAACTAACTCTTACCAGCTTTCACATAATTACTCCTATTGTCGGTGATCACTTGCACCACATTACTCTCTCCTATCTCCTCAACAAAATCATCCAACAACTTGTATAGTTTTTCTCCGGTCTTCACATATGATGAAGCATCAACACTCCTAATAAACATAGAACCCCTTGGACAATGGACCAAAAAATTTATCAAGGTTCTATTCTTCCTATCCGTCCATCCATCCGACATTATACTACAACTATAATGCTCCCTCTCTCTCACATGATCCTTCAACAATTCCTTAGTGTACTCCAATTCTTTTTTTAAGAGAGGAACTCTAGCTTCATGATAGCTTGGAGGTTTAAGATGCTTCCCATAATTCCCAATAGCTTCCACCATTAACTTGAAGCTTCTTGTCTTCAACACATTAAAAGGAATTGAGTTCCTACAAAGGAACCGTTCTATATATTGTATTGTTCTAGCTCTTACTTCCTTGTCACAAGCATCGTTTATGCTTGTTTGTCTTGAAGCCTTCCCCCCCAAATGAATGGATGATTCAGGATTTTTAAAAAACAACAAGTCCAATGGACCTTTTGGTTTCTTGGCAGTGGAAGCTGTTTGTGATGATGCAACTGACGTTGACATGCTTAAAGGTCGTTTTCCACTTCGAATGGCTGAAATCTCTTCCACTTCTTCATGTTCCTCATCAAGATCATCAATCTCTTTTAAATATGCCTTTCTTTCATTTTTTTTATTAAAGAGGGCAGCCTTAAGAGCCTCTTTAACATCATCTGGACACTTAGGACAACTACCGCAGTCCCCTCTCACACCCATTTGATGTCTCTTAGCCCGGGTAATGCCACCCGTTGTTGTCTTGCCACAAAAATCACAAGTGACCTGCTTTCTATTGTTGATGTCCTTCAAGTTGTTCCAATCCCAAGCCATGTCTTGGTTAGGCGCATTAGGCTTCAAGTGCCCAGGAAGTGGGGAGGGCCTAAACCTGGGAGCATTCCCTTCAACATTTCTTGCTGGAATTTCTTCAGCCATTACAGTTTAGAATTTTTTTTCAAACCAGTCCCTTCAAAACAGCCTTGAAAACAGCCCTTTAACACCTTCCAACAGCCTTACAATGCTTCAAAACAGTCCCTTGAACAGCCCACCAGAGAAGAAGAGAAGAGAAGAAGAAGAGAAGCAGAAGCTCGCCGGAGAAGACAGAGTCTCGCCGGAGAAGAAGAGAGCCTCGCCGGAGAAGACAGCAGCTCGTCGGAAATGGTGGGGAAAGGCCGGAAATGGTGTGGGGGTCGTCGGACAGTGGGTGGGTGTCGCGGGACGCACTTGTCAGAGAAGAAAGAAGCTTCGCGGAAATGGTGGGATTCGCCGGAAATCACTGGGGGACGCCGGAAATGGTTGGGGAACGCCGGAAATGGGGTGGGGGTCGTCGGAAAGTGACTGGGTGTCGCTGGAAACTTGCACCAGAGCAGTGGGAAGCACTTACGGTGAACAAAATTTGAAAGGGTGGCTGCTCTCTTCGAAATAGGGTTTCGCAGAGGGGGAGAAAGCGTGAAAAGCCAAAAATACCCTTTAAAAAAGGGGTTTCAGATGGGCAAAAGAGGAAAGGCCAGCATAGCGGCCATTTCGCGCCGCGACAGGCCGCGACGGCAGCCCCGCGAATCGCGGCGCTATTCCCGCGATTTGAATCATCCCGCTATACACCACCCCGTCGCGCCCCACCTCCGCTCCGCTCCGCTCCAGCGCGATAGCGGCCGCTCCGGCCGCTATTGACAACTATGCCCAGCAATGCCCTATTTCCCACCCCAACCCACTACATATGCCCAACGCCAACCTTACGTACCACAATAACCTAAACCCACCCATCACCCGATATTTACAAGTAGCCTAAATCACTTCTGTTACACCCTCCTAACCTTTATAAATCACCACCCTTATTCCACAACCCCAACTAATCACTAACCCCTGCCCCAGCCCCAACCTATCATTAGCCCTCAGCCTCAACCCTTCATTACCTACACTATTAACCCAATCCCACCTAACCTCATCCCCATATACCTTTCTAAGCACACCAACCTTTCACCTTGTCCCATTTCTCTCATCCCTTCATGGCTAGCCCTCACATTCATTCCTAACGTATAAAGAACATCATTTTCATTGCCAATCTACTGATGGTAGAACTACAACCCTAGAAAAACATCTAGACGCCTTTCTCAATGAGATGCTACACACTAGAGTCTTTAACGACATAGCCTGTAAGTTCTTCTCCCGCACCCTGAAGGGTGAGGCATTGATGTGATGGTTCAAGTCCTTTCCATTGTTATCCGTCAACAACTAGGCCCCTTGCATACCGCCTTCCCCTAACACTCTATCCTCGCAAGAGAAGTCCTGCTTACTTCGCACACATTGTCTCAAAGTAAAAAGTAAGCCAAACGAATCTTTAGGTGATTTTTAACAAGATTTTATAAGAAAGCTAGCCTCGTGCCTGATCTCACGAAGCCATACAATTACATATTTTCACGGAGGCTGTCTAGCCCAACATCCCATTCGCATTATCATTAGCACCCAATCAATCTCGATTTCTTGACGACTTTGGAGCCAGAGCCTACAAATACATCAACCAAAAGATACACCTGAAAATGGCTTTTATAAAGGATGTCATGAAGGTCACTGAACACCCTAAGGAGAAATCCTTAAGGGAACCCTCATTCAAACCTTGGAAAGATAAGATATTTTACACTGGCTACACTCGGCTTTCCTAGAGTGGGGTATAGATCTTTAAGGATATTGGCCATCGAGGTTTCATTTACACTAGCATTCTTAAACCTTTTCCCCTTCAGAAGAAGGATGACACGAGGTTTTATTGCAAATACCATAAGGGTTATAGACATTCAACAGACAGATGTCTTTAGCTGAAAAATGTCATTGAAACCTTGGTGTAGGATGAAAAGTTAAGGAGATATTTGGTAAGAGGTAAATCTCATGATGAACACCCTAGAAAAAGTAAAAGACAACATAAATGCTCTCCAGATAAGGGCAGTAATAAGGATTAAAAAAGGAAAACAATCTAGCAAACCATTGCCATAGACAGTGGAAGCCTTGACACTAACAAATCTAGAGAGAAACCTAAGCTTGAGAAACAGGTTAGTCATGTCGTGGAAGACAGGATCATAGAGGGATTCGTAGGAGTGGCAACACCCTTGTACCTAGGAAGAAATACTTGAAGGCTTCAAAAGCCTAAATACACTCATTAAGTCAGTATCTTGAGCAAAGGGCCTCCTATAGTGATTATCAATTTTATAGATGATGATTATGATAATATTGACCAACCTCACGACAATGTCATGGTCATCTAAGCCATATTGGTGTTAGATTACTAATTTTATTTTATTGTCCAAATTTGTTCTCTATGGTCAATCTTACTTTGTAAATAATCCTAGTAACTGTCATCAATATTGCTATGTTAACTATTGAACTAACTACAAATGAAGTATTTCACCAACATGTATGCGGTAATTTAAAAATATTACAATCCTGTAAGAATATGAAATAAATATAAAGTTTTATGATAAATGATGTATAATATCTTATTCCAAAGAGACCCTACACCACAATGGAATGTCACAAATACCAAAAAGAAAGAAAGAAATCAAAATCAATACAATTTCATCCCCCTAAGCAATATCACTTCTAAGCTACATTCGGAGGTCACATCTACGAAATTATCACTTAAAAAACTTATCCCTATAATGTGCCGATGCTCGTCGAACAAATCTTAGCCAGATTACACGAGCCTAACTCTAAAGGGATCATGTAAATTCAGATAAACATAACCGGGTGGACAAAGAATAGATATTAACTTACAAAAGACACAACACAGTAAATCGTTGTTATTTCATGCCCACCAAACACGGAGACCAATGAAACCACGGAGTGGGTTTTATTTGTTGAATAATGTAAGAAGCATTTAGTAGGAGGCCCTGAATGGGAAGACATTCTTTACCCTCCCAGAGTGTGAAGTCTCCTTCACGAAGCACTTGTTGGAGAAGGTGCGCTGCATTTCTTATCTCCCTGTGTAGGCTCAGCGTTATTATCCTCGTCACTTCCATCCTCCAGAAGAGCCTTCTCTCGCAGCTCTTTCACTTTGAGGAATTCATCGTAGTGGGCCCTTCTGTGCTCTTTGAAACTTACACTTTTATCTGTTTAAGAATCACACAATATTCCCAACCATAGAAACAAATTACGGTTAGAGCTCATAATATAATAATACGTAATCTACCAATACAATCAGTCCTGATTCATGATATAACCCAGATTGAAGAATGATGAAAGCATGCCCCACGTAAAGTTCTCGCTCTGAGGGTCAAAGATGCATTAGTGACAGAATCAACTTGTTTAATATTTAGTATACTCACTATGATATACAAGCATTTCTTAGATTGTGGCTGTTTTATACGCCACACATTTAAACTCTTTTTACACAGGAGTCTAAGATTAAATATCAAATCAAAATTGAATAGGCTGACTTTTCTGCTCCTTATCCTTCCATTTATACCAATTAAGGTAATAATATGATAAATTATCAAAAGATTTAAATTATTTGTAGTGAAAATTGATCATAAAAAATCATGAACCTTGTGAATTAGCACAAAAAGATATCAGAAGTGATGGTTGCAAACTTGCAATAAAAATGAAAAAGGGTAACGATGGTTGTTAAAAACACAAATTGAATATCTAATGGACTAATATCACCTTCATCTTGTATCATGTTTTCTTCCTCGTCCTCAGTCTCAGATGATGTCCAGCCGTCAGATTCCCTAGTTCCTTTTCTGCTACAAGAGGCCACATTATTAAAAGCAGTAGTCTGTTCATCATTTTCCAAGTGACTTTTATCATCATTAAATTTGTCAAAACCTCCTCGTACAGGGGATGGAGAACCTAAGAGATCAAGGCATTCAGAGGAAAAGTAGCTGCATATAAAATGACTTTTATCCAGAGCTAAAAAGCAGGGTTGAGAATAAAACTACAAACAAGTATTTTCATCATACTCCATTAACAGAGACTTGAACTAAACTGCTAGAGTAGTTTTTCACATTTAGAAACTAAACCAAGTGGCAGTCAAAATGTTGAGAATTTAATACCCACAAGAAGAAGAATAATGCAATATTAGAGTTCATGGCAGCAAAGTATCTGCTTTCTCCTACTAATATCACTTCGTTTATCTCTATAGATAGCCACATTCATACAGGCGTACTAATGCCAATATGTGCAAGAAAGTTTACAAGGATATATGCAGTTTTACTGATCTTCTTTACATACTGTCATCATCAAGCATTGGATGATATGGAGTCTTGGGTTCAGTAATTTTTTGCCTCACAGGCTTGTTTGCTTCAATTTCTACAATATTAGACTCATCCCATCTTACACGTCCTCTGCATTGCAAAACAAATGATATTAAAAATTGTTAATTCATATTAGAGGAACAGATCTAAACACACTGGAGCATTCAACTTTCTGCCATACTTAAATGATATTCTTATCCAATCCCAAATCAAACAAGCAAACTAATAAGAACCAGACTACTAGTATTACTTCATTTTGGGAAATGGCAGAGCTCTTCAAACGCCAACCAAGAGTATGCAAAGCTATCCTTAAGCAGCTTGGTCAACTGGGAAAAATTAATAAAGTTTATGCGGTAAGTACTTGAGCTTCCAATACAAAACTTACGAACTAAAACTTAAAACAAGGGAAAGAGGAAAAACAAAGGCAAGTGCAAGCAGAATCAATGAAGAAACAAGTCAAACAACATCCAGCCCAAGTTAAATACTGCCAAAGAAATCATAAATATTTGTCTCAGCTAAATAGCCCACCATATCAGCTAACAATCATAGAATTTCTTTTTTGCACATAATATTGCTAACATTGGTAATTACTTAAATGGAAGTGCAAATGCATATCAATTTTCAACACAAGCTGTGGAAAGTTGATCAAATATATAATTATACATAACAAAACGGATAAAAATCGTTGCACCGCCAGTCAATATTAAAAAATGTTTACAAATAAAAGGAAATTTGAGTGGCAAATTGCTTCATGTCAAGACTGAAGTAATAATGCAATGATGTCTACAACTACAACTTCCAGTGATTCATGTACTTTTGCTGATGCAGCCATACTAATTAAAAGATGTACTTTGCTTGGATTAATAGAAAGGGATGAAATAGAAATGATTCTAGTTTCAATTTCATCCCATCAATCTCTCTCTCTCTCTCTCTCTCAATCCCCCAAACCCCTCACCCACCCCATCCTGGGGAAGATATGATAAAATGGGATGAAACCAGCTTATTATTTATTGATCTCCTCAATGGAATTAAAACCACTATTTAACTACAAAATATAAACAATGGTATATGGTGATTTTATTTTAGGACATCCCATTCCATCTTGTCCCTTTCAATTCCATTGTATCCATCAGTAGGAGTCCCACATGAATCTGAAACTCTAAAATACCATCAACTAGTAGTAATAGTACGTGGCAAATACAAAATGAAAACCCAAAACATTGACATCTTACAAATTCTTCCAAATCTGTGAAACACAGTTGAAAATATTTCCAAAAAAACTTTGTAAAACAAAAATCTTTCAAAAATTTAAGAGATTTCACCAACATAAACATTAGCATAATGAAGGCATTAGACATCACACCGCATGCTGACAAAAAGAAGGCAGACGGGGAACATACTACCACAAAGAAAGAGCAAATTCATTACACGGTTAACAGATGAAAATGAGATTCTTTTTTTGCTGTTTAAAAAAAAAGATGAATTTTTTTGATCGGACATTAGAATTAAAAGTCCAATTTGGGCGAAGAAGAACAAACAAAAATAGAAGCCGTTCGTGGACATGAAACAATGTCATTTCCATTTACAGATCACAGGAGAAATCCAAAACCATGACTCCATAACTAATCAGCGAATGTAACAGCATTTCAATTTAGAAACAACAATTATTAACCTAAAATCAACGCATTTGATTATTACAGATAAATCAAACGAAAATATCAAGATCCGTAAGCGATAAAACCTTTTGACAGTCAAATAGAAAGCATGGAAGTACACCCCAGCCACCGTGTAAAATGCAAAGGGCAAAAACTGACATTCCGTTTTTCTCGCGTTATCTCGGGAAACAAACAGCTAAAGGAATTGAAATGTTAGCATGGCCATGGAAGTGGAAAAGCATGAGAGAGAATTGTACCTTCAAATCAGAATGCGATGTTTAGTAGGAGTAGTTACAAAAGCTAATAAAAGTATAAAGCAGTTATTATACCAGAAAAATGTATACGTCAAAAAAAAAATGTAATATTTGTTGTATGTCCATTATTACGGTTCATCTTAAAACGAAATGACAACTTGATCCATAATAGTCTGTAAGAAATTTGTCACGATTTGATATCATAAGGTTTCATATTACATATTATATATGAGAGTTCTAACATGTAAATACATCCTCTCCAACAAAATATGTTGAGTTAGGTAAAAGGTAACGTTTAGTTTATAATGAAGATTTTTTATTCTTTTATATTGAGATAAATTAATTTATTATTTATTATGATAATATTTTTATGTATTAAATTAGAATTGTATTATACTATATTAATTTATATAATTTCACACTAAAATATTATGATATTTACTACATTAATGTTATTCTTTTATTAGTATATTTATTAAAATATTAATAGATACTTACAACCATCCATTTTAACTACTCATAAATATGGATACCTAAAAATTTTAAAAGGTACGTACCCGTCCTATTTACAAATTACATTCCTACTTCACCTTGTGAGTTGAAAACTTGAAGAAACTTAATCCAAATATCACCATGCATTTAACATATAATTTCTCTAAAATAAAAAATTATCTTCACGACAAGTGTTATATTTTTCAAAAAACTGCAAGTACAGTAAGATATACTTGTTATTTAAATTTCATGTTACTCGTTTAATTTTAATGGACATATGATTAATTCCTGTTAAGTAAGCTTTGAGGTTTGAACCTTATGAATGAAAACAATCTCTATTTAAAAAATTAGCTCAATCATAATATATGTGACATCCGCTTACGCATGATTGCGAATGAAAAATGATATATACGGTTCGAACAAAAAGAACTAATCTTACATTGTAGAATAACTAATTTTTTTTTTACAATAACTAAATCTCTCGTTTTTTTTTTGGGTTAATAAATTTCTTTTGTTTTTTGTTAAAGGTTAATAAATCTCTTTTGTTTATCATTTTCTTGTTAATTTGGGTACATGGACCGGACCTAAGTCTAAAACAAAAGAAAACTCAAGAATCAGCTACCATAAGAAACCCAGTTGAGCAAGGATCACTGTAATGTGGGAGGGGGAAGAATGATCGATACAACCTAAATTGGCTAGGAAATCTCTACATTGATTTGCTTCCTAATGAACATGCTTAATCTTGACTTCTCAATCCCAAAATAGCAAACAAAAGATGTGTCGCAGCTCCAAGGTGAAATTTTAAGTACCCATCACAGCTCCAAACGAGCTTGAGATCCCAAAGACTCTTCACAATTTTACTAGAAAAGCATAAACAGCCCAATGAATATGAGAAAACTTACTATCCACTGACCATCTTCATATAGATTATTTTTAAAGATTATTTCAATAATCAATTATATCTATAATCGATTATAGGCACAATTGATTATTGCATATGTTTTAATGTATTAAGTAAAAAGTGATTTTAAAATAATCTATCATGTTTGAGTTGTTTAAAATAATCGATAATTTTGTGTTAAAATTAAAATATATATATATATAATTATTTATAGTAGTTGAATATACATTTAAATTAATTAATTATAAATTATAATTTAATTTTTAAATTATAATATGATTCTGACAAAAGTTATCAAACATGTCATTATTAGATTATAAACTAAAAATTAGATTATAAGGCTACCACATCTAGCCTTGTATATATACTTCTTGCTAGCACAATCGCTATTTAGAGTCCAAGGGGGGCATGGGGAAACTAACGAATCCAGTGAGTGAAATGATCATGAATGGTTAATTAGAAGGCCTGTGGAGTAATTTGCAATCTCTGAAGGAGAATTTCCCAAGGTTATTGGGGCGAGGGGTACAAGGTGGCATCATGCATGAGTTTATTCCTCCATGACCAAGTGAGATGAATTACAATTGCTTAAAGTTGTTGCCAATTGTGATTGTGAAAGGCACCAAAATCATTGGAGAGGTTCATATTGTTGGAAAGTGTCGTCGGAATTAATTATCGGTGAATTAAGTTTGAAAAATACTCAAATTTTACAAAAACATTTTATAAAAATGTTATTCTAAAAATACATTTAAAGAAATCTAAGTGCACATGAAGATAAAGAGTGTTTTAAAAAGAAATAAAGGTAAAAACTTAAATATTAAAAGAGATAAGAAAAGAAAGATTCAACAAGATATGTTATCATGATTTGATCACTACCACATGTGATCTACGTCCAGTCTCCCAGTACAACGACCTAGAATTTGTCATTATTACTTAATTGCCTACACTATGATTAATTAAAACTCTTAGACTACCTACCGAATTAAAACTTAATACTACCTCACCAACCAATTCTTATCCCATCAGAATCGGCACAGTCTCTAAGGTCTCTTAGAGAACATTATCTCTCACCTCAAACTAAAACATTTTTCATCCAAGAGCTAGTAAAACAAAAAGAACAAAGCAAATAAAGGAAATAGAAAAACAAGACTTAAAATAAGTTGGAACTCATTTTCCCAAAAAGAGTTAGCAAAAATAGATGTTAATTTCTATGGCCTAAGAACTTTATTTATAGGTGTAGAACTCGTTCAAAAAGGAAATAGAATATGTCTAGTTTATTGAATTAAGACAAGATCTGAAATGGTTGTGGCCATCAACACTGGTTCGAACCATCTTCTGCTAGTTGGTTCAGACTAGCCTGTTCATGTGGTTTGAACCACCTCTACACAAAAGTGGTTTGAACTACTCCTTGTGTGGTTCGAACCAACTGACCCTTTTTTTAAGTCTTGACTTTGTTCATTCATTAATACTTTTGTTTAACTTATTTTAGCACTTTAAATTAATTAATAACTTCAAGTTTTAACTAGCTCACTTTAAGACTAAATCGACTATTTATAAGGTTCAAACGAGTAAGCCTTCACTTTACTTCAACCCTTTGTCCAACTCGTTTAAACTGTCCAATTTTGCCTTAGCATGCTTAGCAACCATTTTTTCTTAGAGTTCTTTTCCTTTTCTGTTTGTCATTATCAAACTTGTCGCATAGAGTAATTATAAGAGTCCACAAGATTATCATCCCAAGACCGAGATGGATGGTAACTCTTATTGACCTCACTAAAAAAATCTTCATGAGAAAGTCAAGCTATAAAAAATTTGAATGGTTTTCTTCCAAGATGTCTACCACTCTCATCAAGATCACCTATAATCCATAATGATCTGAGGAAGGGATTGAGACATTATAGATCTTGGACCTTGAGAAAGTGTCAAACCAAGGTTATTCACGACCATTCTATCAAGTTTTTCTTTCACTTGGCCCTTTTGCCTAGTGAAACAAGGGCCTTTGGCAATAGTATAATTTAATCCATATGAGTCAAGGCAAGCATTGAAGCTTTTTCATAGATCGATAGTTAGGAGCATCTCATTCTCTCTTTCCGAAGCAATATAAGATGAAGTTGAAGTTTCCAACAACACACCAAAGGACATTTACTGAAAGAGTAAACTCCCTTAGTTCATTCCAAACCTCCTTATGAGCATTTTCTAGGCTAGCATATGCAACAAAAAAAGATCCATTTTAATCAAATTAATGGTCACCTTGAAGGGGTTTCAAAGGCACCAAATGGCTCCCAAGAAACCCCTACAATGGGCATACACACTTCTTTTAAACCCAAAATGCTTAATGGTTTTCTTTTCCCGCTCACCACTAAGACGAGGTTCGAAAAGACCAACAAAGTCTAAACCATAGCTACAAGAAACATCTTTAAGGAGGCCAAGGGAAAATCTTTTACCCGTTCCTTTACAATTCCAAATTAGGAAAAATCTTAAGGAACTATTCAGAGAGGTTGGCATTTGAAAATGTCATTGTATTCATCTGAAGAATAAAACCCCCAACCTCTTGAGACATCATCATTTCTCCATGGGTGCCAGCTTCACTAGAAACAAACTTTTTGATAGACTCGATTGAGCCATATTCATTCTGCTCATAATACGAAGCACCTCATTATCCCAATCATCTTGGGTTACACCTCTCGACCTTATTTCGTTTTCCTTAACCTACGGAGAGGAAGCCTCTATAGGATCATTAGGTTTTAAGGTTTAGACGAAGGATGTTGAGATTTGAGAATTAAATTCTCTGATAATCGATTACCATTGTGTGTAATCGATTATCAAAGAGTGAAAACTCTGATTGAGTAACTTTTTAAATTTTGAGACGCCAAATGGTATGACTTTTCAAAGGTGTAATGCCAAATGGTATGACTTTTCAAAAGGTGTAATTGATTACCATTGTGTTGTAATTAATTACATGCCTTTTCAGTAAATTTAAAGAGTCTCAACCTTTTATGAAGAGTTATAACAATTCATAAATTTGTGTCCCTTTGATTCAGAAGATATCTGATCAACATCTATATAAAGGGATCCAAGTGCATTACTCATAAACACAGAAATAAAACACAAATTAAATTTCTTTCATCCTTTGTTCTTGTTTTGCAACAATACAAGAGTGAGTATTGTTGTTGAATCTTCTTTGTATCTCAAAATTGGATTTCGTGATACCCACACTCTATAGGGACGAAATACTAATTTTAGGAAAGTGCTCTGCATGCCTAGAAGATCATATCAAGTCCTCTAAATTGTTGTTCATCTTTTGGTTCACCCTTACTTTGGAAAATTGTTCCAACAATCTAAAATTAGTATTTCCAAGAAAAATGGCAACAATCCGTGATATGTCTACAAATTTCCACAAATTAGACAAATTTGAAGGCGTTGGTTTTCGTAGATGGCAAAAGAAGATGCACTTCCTCCTCTCCGCCCTTAATGTGGCCTATGTTCTTAGCACTCCACAACCAAAGGAGAGAGAAGAGGAAACTCTGGAAGAACAAAGAAAGAGGCACAAGTGGGAGAATGATGATTACATATGCCGTGGTCACATTCTGAATGGCATGACCGATGCATTATTCGATGTGTATCAGTATGTAGAATCGGCCAAAGAATTGTGGGATCAACTTGAAGGCAAATACATTTCTGAAGATGCATCAAGTAAGAAATTCCTTGTTAGTAATTTTAATAATTATAAGATGAGTGATGCTAGACCTATAATGGAACAATTCCATGAAATCCAAAGAATCCTTGGAAGTTTTAGGCAACATAATATTGCTATGGATGAGACTTTTATTGTTTCTTCTATAATTGATAAATTACCACCCAATTGGAAAGATGTGAGAAATTCTTTAAAGCACAACAAGGATGATATAAGTGTTGAACAATTGGCAACACATCTTCGAATTGAAGAAGGAATCCGTCTACAAGATGGTAATAAGGATTCTAGCAATCCTAATTTGTCCACTGTTAATATGGTGGAAGATGAGAAATCAAAGGCAATACCAAAGTTCAAGAAAAGGCCCTTTAATTTCAATAAAGGAAGTAGGAACAAGAGGCCTAAATTTGGTAAGGCAAATCAACAAGCAACTTGTTGGGAGTGTGGCAATTCCGGTCACATGAAAAGAGATTGTACAATCTGGAAAAGGAAAATGGCCAAGAATGGTGGAAAGCAAGGTCAAGGCAATTCTAGCCAAGACCAACCTAAGAAAGGTAATTTTGCACACATTGCACATAATTCCAATTTGAATTTTGTGGAAATGGTTTCTGAAATCTTCTGTGTGCAGACTGATGATTCTTGGTGGATCGACTCAGGAGCTTCAAGACACGTGTGTAAAGATCGGTCTCTATTCAAATCCTTGAAGGAAGGTGACAATGGAGAAGTTCTTTACATGGGAAATGATTCTATGGCTAAAGTCCTAGGTTGTGGACAAGTAGAATTATTACTTAGTTCTGGAAAATCACTTGTATTAAGAGATGTACTATATGCTCCAGAATTAAGGAGAAACTTAGTGTCTGGAGTAATCTTGAATCGATTAGGTTATAAATTGGTATTTGAAGCTGATAAGTTTGTACTATCTAAAGGTGGTGTATTTATTGGTCTAGGATATCTCTATAACAATATGTTTAAATTAAGTACAATAAATCGTGTTATTGATTCTGCTTATATTATTAATCATGATTCTTCTTTATGGCATTTTCGTCTTGGACATGTTAATTATCGAAAACTACATTCTATGTCTAAATTTGATCTGATTCCTCCATTTGATTTGAACATAGAAAAGTGTAGAACATGCATGCTAACAAAGATAACAAGAAAACCTTTTCCTAATATTGAAAGGAATTCAACTTTGCTTGAATTAGTACATAGTGATTTATGTGATTTTCATAGTACACCTTCATTAGGAAATAAGAAATATATGATAACATTCATTGATGATCATACACGCTTTTGCTATGTTTATCTTTTGTTTACGAAAAATGAAGCCTTAGAAAAGTTTAAGGTTTATAAAAATGAAGTAGAATTGCAACTTAATACTAAAATTAAAAAGTTGAGAACTGATAAAGGTGGTGAATATTATGATCCAATTTATTTTCAATCTGTGGGTATTATCCATGAAACAACTACTGCATATACACCACAACAAAATGGTATAGCAGAAAGAAAGAATAGGACTTTGGAAGAAATGGTTAATTCTATGTTGTCCTATTCTGGTCTAAGTGATGGATTTTGGGGTGAAGCCATGTTAACGGCTTGTTATATTCTAAACCGAGTTCCGATAAAAAGGAATGAGGTAACCCCGTATGAGCTTTGGTATAAAAGAAAGCCAAATTTGACTTATCTCAAAGTTTGGGGTTGTAGGGCAATTGTAAAAATACCGGAACCCAAGCGTAAGAAATTGGGTGAAAGAGGAATTGAATGCATTTTTATAGGTTATGCTGAACATAGCAAAGCCTATAGGTTCTATGTAATAGGACAAAATGATTATGTGTCACTACATTCAATCATAGAATCTAGAGATGCAATTTTTGATGAAAGGAGATTTTCTTCAATTCCTCATTCAAAGGATTTAACTCCTAATACCAATATTGAAGAATTGGATCAAAGCTTGATTGATCAAGGATCAAATGTTCAAACTCTAGATGAGAATGATGCTTCCACATCTCAACCTAAAAGAAGTAAAAGGGCAAGAAAAGAAAAATCCTTTGGCCCAGATTTTCATGTGTACTTAGTTGAAGGTACAAGAGATTCTATCTTAACAAAGTGCTCATATTGTTATAATATAGAAGAAGATCCATTGACATATCAAGAGGCTATGAGGTCTCAAGATGCTGCTTTCTGGAAAGAAGCAATTAATGATGAGATGGAATCCATCATGGGAAATAACACATGGATTTTGGTTGACTTACCTCCTAAGTGTAAACCAATAGGATGTAAATGGATTTTCAAGAAGAAAATCAAAGCTGATGGAACTATTGATAAGTTTAAAGCACGTTTAGTGGCACAAGGGTTTAGACAAAAACCTGGAATCGATTATTTCGATACATATGCACCTGTGGCTAGAATCTCCACTATAAGGTTATTAATAGCACTTGCTGCTATTCATAAACTTGTGATACATCAAATGGATGTCAAGACTGCATTCTTAAATGGAGAACTAGAAGAAGAAGTGTATATGAAACAACCTGAAGGTTTTGTTATGGAAAACCAAGAACACAAGGTCTGTAAATTGATTAAATCCTTGTACGGATTGAAACAAGCGCCAAAACAATGGCACCAAAAGTTTGATGACGTTGTATTATCAAATGGTTTCAAAATAAACAATTCAGATAAGTGTGTGTATAGTAAATTTGATGACAAAGGTAATGGTGTCATAATTTGCTTGTATGTGGATGACATGCTGATTTTTGGAACAAATTTAGATCAAGTAAATTTGACCAAAACATTTCTATCATCATATTTCTCCATGAAAGATATGGGAGAAGCTGATGTCATCCTAGGTATAAAAATTAAGAGAGACAATGAGAAACTTATCCTGTCTCAATCACATTACATTGAGAAAGTTCTCAAGAAGTTCAATAACTTTGAATGCTCTCTTGTTTCAACTCCTATGGACCCAAGTTTAAAGATATTACCTAATGGTGGTAAGGCTATTTCACAATTAGAATATGCAAGGGTAATAGGATGTTTGATGTATGCAATGACAAGTACAAGGCCAGATATCGCATTTGCGGTAGGTAAACTGAGTAGATATACTAGTAACCCTAGTTTATCACATTGGCAAGCTGTACGTCGAGTACTTAAGTACTTAAAGAAAACTATTGATCATGGTTTGACATATAGTGGTTATCCTTCAGTTTTGGAAGGATATTCTGATGCAAGTTGGATTACAAACCAAGAAGATCACTCTTCTACTAGTGGTTGGGTTTTCCTCTTTGGAGGAGGAGCAATTTCTTGGTCATCCAAGAAATAAACTTGCATTACTGATTCCACTATGGCTTCAGAATTTATAGCTCTAGCTTCAGCAGGAAAGGAAGCTGAATGGCTAAGGAACCTCATGTTTGAGATACCACTGTTACAAAAACCAATATCACCTGTAGCAATACATTGTGACAATGTTGCAACTTTGGCTAAAGCTTATAGTCAAGTGTACAATGGAAAATCAAGACATATAGGTGTGAGACATAGTTATGTCCAAGGACTTATCAAGGATGGTATTATTACCATTGATTTCGTTCGAACAAAGCTTAATTTGGCTGATGGTTTTACAAAGGCATTGGCTAAAGATTCCATCTCTAGAATGTCTATTGAAATTGGAATGGAGCCCATAATTAATCACTAGTAAGGGAATCTTAACTTAACGCTTAATATGACATTAAGTCTTAAGTTCAATAAGATTAAATCTCTTATTTGATGATTGAAAGCACAAGGGTGCTTTGGACCTGTGATGTAAGGAGGTTGAATAATTCTTAATTGATTTCTTGAACTTATGTTTTATCGCAGGAACATGTTTTACCTAAGAAATCAACCTATGTAAGTGCGAAGTTTGGCCGCTTCAAGAAGTCAAGGGGCAATGACTTTGATGCACTTATGAATAGATATGGATGCATGGCCCTATTGTGTCAAGTACAACAAGAACATGTAGTTTATCTTATATGTAGTTGTATCTTCAAGTTTTCATTATGTATTATATCGGTTCAATCGTTTCGATACCAATAAAATACGATTTCTTGGAATGTATACTCTACTAAGTGGAAGTTCAAGTCTATGTACACTTTCATTTACGTGTAAGATTGTATATATTAAATTTAAATTTGTGTGTAGTAATTATTTAATACTCTCAAATGGGGGAGGATTGTTGAGATTTGAGAATTAAATTCTCTGATAATCGATTACCATTGTGTGTAATCGATTATCAAAGAGTGAAAACTCTGATTGAGTAACTTTTTAAATTTTGAGACGCCAAATGGTATGACTTTTCAAAGGTGTAATGCCAAATGGTATGACTTTTCAAAAGGTGTAATTGATTACCATTGTGTTGTAATTAATTACATGCCTTTTCAGTAAATTTAAAGAGTCTCAACCTTTTATGAAGAGTTATAACAATTCATAAATTTGTGTCCCTTTGATTCAGAAGATGTCTGATCAACATCTATATAAAGGGATCCAAGTGCATTACTCATAAACACAGAAATAAAACACAAATTAAATTTCTTTCATCCTTTGTTCTTGTTTTGCAACAATACAAGAGTGAGTATTGTTGTTGAATCTTCTTTGTATCTCAAAATTGGATTTCGTGATACCCACACTCTATAGGGACGAAATACTAATTTTAGGAAAGTGCTCTGCATGCCTAGAAGATCATATCAAGTCCTCTAAATTGTTGTTCATCTTTTGGTTCACCCTTACTTTGGAAAATTGTTCCAACAAAGGATGAGCCCATACTTTTTCCTCAAGTGTGAATTTCACAATGTCATATTTATTCCTACTCACTAGTTGAACTCTAGGTTTTTTAGAATTAGGTATAGAAGAACCCAAACTCAATGAATGAATTTAACTTTAAAATATAGGCTTCATCTTATTTCAAACTAACTTAATTTTGCAGTTGCAGAAGTAATGTTATGGATGCTTAGAAAAAATCAAATAAAAAGAAGTCTATTGAAAATTGGATTTTCTATTAAAAAAAAGGTTGAAATTCTTATTTTGGTGCAACAATCTTTTAAAATGGCAAGCCAAAATTTTTATTGTTGACGGGATTTTAAAGAAACAAAATAATTCATATACATACATATATATATATATATATATATATATATATATATATATATATATATATGACAATGGGCTTAATATAACAATTTTTGCGCATTAAAAAAAGACTATTTTTTGGGCCAAAGCCAAGCTGAACTTAGCCCCTCGTTGGACCCTATGAACTTAGACCCTATGTTATATTGTTGGGTTTTGTTGCTTCAAGGAGGAGAAGGAATGGACATGGTTCTTGTGGCAGTGAAGGGCCTTCTTCGAGATAATGGAGTTGTACTGGTGGAGCTCAATGATGAGGAAATAGGTTGTGGTTCAAAGGGAGAAGGAAAACGAAGGCATGTTGTAGAACTCGGTAGGGGAAGGGATGGTGGTGAGACCACATTGAGAATGGTGGGTGTTTGGAGATTGGAGAAAATATTATTATTATTTGATATGATTTTAACGTTATTGTCGTATTTCTGTTAATGAAGTGAACCAAAAGAACCAACATTATACGTACATGAATTAGAGGACCAAACAAAATTGTTAAAAACTAAGATGACATAACCTTGTGTAAAGTTAGACGATCAAGTTGACATTTTTTCTCTTAAGTAGTAGTATATTATATTTATCTATTGCTCTTGTCATATTTCTAAAATTATATTTATTACTAATGAATAAAGAGAAACAAACTTCCTATATTTTATTTCAAATCAAGAGAGAAAGTTTAATTAATAAATATATGTATGTCGAAAGTAAATAAAATACTATAAATTGAAAAGCAAATTACAAAAAATAAAAAATTAATCATAAAAAGAGCCCACAGGGACTCGGGAACTAAATAGAAATTGAGGAGTTCTTCTACATCCTTGATCCTTCCTCGACTTCATTTTTTTTTTTGTATTTTTTTATAATGTTTTTTTGGTATATCTCGGTTTACTTAAATTCGATTTTCATTAATTAAAGAAATGATAATGACCATATGAATTAGACAACTACTCAATTACTTTCTATGTAAACATGGAATTAAAGAAACGATGTTTCTTCCACATTCTTCCAGTCCACAACTTCGTTACATGTGTATACCACATTTAGTCATTTTCTTACCTTAGTCTTTCTCACATTAATTAAATAGACATTCATTACTCATATCATTAACTAATCCTAAACTTTGAGGGTTTAATATGTGGAACTTTATGTATGATATAAACTTTAATTATGAGATTTTTTTATCTAAAATTATAAATGAATATTTTTATATTGATATTATATTAAAAATCATAAAAAATTTAAAATATTTTTATTTTTAATTTCTTATTATGTGTAAAATTACAGAAGTTGGTTAAACTTATAACAAATTTTCTAACTTCCAGAATCTTATAAAAAAGTAAATGATAGAAGCTTTCATTTAAAATTAATTTCATATGATTCCCATGATAATTCAACGTATTTCTCAAAAGAAATAGTTTAAATATAAAATTAACCTTTAAAGAAAGTTTAAAACTAGAATAAAAAAATTAAAATTAAAATCAACTCCCTTAATTTTTCTAAAGATTTAACCCTTGAAATATTTTTTATAGGATTAAGTCTTGTCATTAACTTTTCATTAGTTAAGTACTAAGGTGACTAACAGTTAACCACCTCAGCACTTGCAAGTGTAATTGTTTTGACTTAGATATAAAATTCACCCCTAAAAAAGTTTAAATTCGGATCAACCTTCTAAAAAATTTTCTTTGAGGATTTAGCTTTGAAATATTTTTTTTAAGATTAAACTTTGTCATTAACTTTTTGTCAGTTAAATATTGATTGTGCGTTTTTTTATTGTCACTTAAGCCCTATTCATTATCTTCTTCCCTTCTCTTTTTATTACTCTTCTTTTTTTCATGTCACCTCTCTTTATGATGTTCTCTTTCTTTTTCTATCTTCCTTATCCCCCCTCTTTTTCTCTCTGCCTCTTGGTTCATGTAGTGGTGCCATCGATACATGTAAATGATACAAACACAATTTTATTGTAGTGCCAAAGATGAACATCATGATGGAAGAGGTGATGGCTGGCTTTGGTTGGTTTTGCATTTTCATCACCTACACTACATCAATGATGCTACCAAATTAACCATTGAGCAGCGAGCAAAAGTGGGTGAGTAGGGAAAGAAGAAAAGGAGAACAAGGCAAAGAGATGTGGTAGAAAGAAGAAGAGTAACAAAAATGGGAGAGAAGATGAGGATGAATATGATTTAAGTGACAAGTTTTAATTTAAAAAGTTAAATAAATACACGTGTCAATTCTGGGCCAATACTTAACAAACACAAATTTAACAACTTGGCTTAATCGTAACAAAAAAATATTTCAAGGTCTAAATCCTAAGAGAAATTTTCTCAAGGGGGTTAATCTTAATTTTGAATTTTTAGGAGCTAATTTTATATTTAAACACAAAATAATTACACATGTCACCGTTAAGGTGACTAATAGTTAGTCATCTCAACACTTAACAAACGAAAAGTTAACGACATGATTTAATCATAACCAAAAAATATTTTATGGGCTAAATCCTAAAAAAAATTCTTAAAGGGTTGACCGTACTTTTAGACTTTTAAGAGCTAATTATATATTTAAGCCTAAAAATTTAACCTCATAATCTTTTATCCTATACAAGTGTATGCATATTATAAAAATTGGAGACTTAAATATATTTTTAACCCTTCAAAATTAAGGGTTTCTTTTATTTTGATCCTTGTAAAATATATTTTTCATCTTTAAATCTCTTATGTTGAATTTTTTTTTAGTTTTTATTTTGAAATTAAATTTGTTAATTATTTATGTGGATAATTAAATTACACATTAACTTGCTCATATGGTTTTAACATATTTAATTAATTGTTATTAACACACGACTCTAACGAAAAATATAAATTTTGGTTATTAAAAACCCTAATCGCTTTATTGTCTAGCAATTTTAAATACAACCCTAATCGTTAAGAATTGTATTTTAACCTATTAGAGTCATGTATTAACAAATTGTTGGACACATCAAAACCATCCAAATGAGTTAATGTGTAATTTAGTAACTCATATCAATAATTAAAAAATTCAAATTCAAATTTGGAATCAAAACCAAAAAACTCTTATTTTATAGGAAAAAACATAATTAATAACAAATTTATATGTAAACGCGTAGCTAGGTAATGACAGTGATAAAAAGACTCCTTACACATCTATGAAAGAATCATTGATATTTCATCGTATTAACTTCCATTTTAATATATTGTAAGCCATGTATAGAAATTGTTTTTAAAATATCAATTAACCACAGGCAACATAAAAATATTAAAGTTGATATACATAATTGTACAACTTGATATGAATATCGAACCTTTGAATCATTGATGATTATCTAAACTTTCACACTATTAGACCGATCTTAATGAATATATATGTATATGTATGTATTGATCGTTGCCAATGTAGATCTGCTATAGACAGGATATGTGTTGACATCGTCTGGGGGTACCTGTGCAATAAATGTGAGGCGTATTTATAGCCAGTGACATTGTCATAGACAATCATGAGTGTGTCAAGGTGAGTAAGTTGATGTGTCAAGGGGGCTGACATTAGGGATTGTACGCCGGTGTTTTTGATACTAGTAGTGTGTTTCTGACCCGGACTTACCCGAACTAGATCATATGCCCCCCAGGCTAGTATCAAGTTCGATGTACTTGGTGCCAGACTTAATCTTACTGAGGTGTTGTGCTCCATGTGTGCCAAGTTCTTGCTAAAGTCAAAATTTTGAATTTCAAATTTCAAATTGCCTCTCCAATAGTTAAAACCTTTGGTACTCTGTCATTAATGTTTTTGATAAGAGATCACACATGGTGTGTTCTGACTTGTAAGTTGGGAAATCAAAACGATTTATACCTTTTAGCGCCTCGTGGTAATTATGAAGGTGAAAAGACGTAAATACTCTCCAGTGTTGGGTCCTATTATAGAGGGAGGATTCTTTCATTTACTTACTTGTTGTCTAAATCCTCTCTTGCTCATGCAAAACCTTTATGTTGTTTAAAGGAGCTCTCTTTCTACTTTCAACTACTCTTTTCTTTTCCGCGTGTACTCAAGGTACTTCTTTAGCACTTCCTATTTTCCTTTTCACCTTTTGCTTTTAAATGTCATCCTCAAAGAGTCGGATGACAGCATCAAGGGTGAATATCATGGGGCTAGTCCAAGTTCACTGTCTCCATCGGTGCCTAAGGTTCCAAGCCTTAGAGCTTTGATACTCTGGGACGACGTTGGTTGAATAACGTTGAACATCATCCCTCTTCCGAGAAGGAATAAAGGACATAGTGGAGAGTACATAGAGGCTCTTGGATGAAATGGGTCCTTGGAGTTTTGACTTCTCTAAGAAAGGGTCCAAAAAGGTCAACGAGCCTATGAATAATTCATTTATTATTATTTCATCAGGTGATTTAGACCACAAGAAAATGTCTGTTAATGCTTCCTCAAACTCTCAAGGTAGGGATGATAAGTTTGAGTCAGATTTGGGATTAGGCACGAGTGGTGTGGCTCAACCCGATATTGATTGGGATAGGTGGTTAGAGAAGGATCCTTTCTTCTAGATTTTCTCTGATTACCAATGTACTCTTTTAACCTTTGATCTATCAGCCCATTAGAAATACTTAAAAAAGACCCGCTTCAACGTCCTTAGATCATAAAAAAAACCTTCTAAGTTGGAGTAACCTAATTTTTAAGTGTACAACATCAACCAAGTCCTATGTACCACAGTTCCACTATGAAATTAAATACTTCTAGCAACATTGGGACCACTTTTAACTTTTCATAGCTTTCCACTAAAAGGAAAGATTGAGAAAGGATTGAAAATTAAAGGGGAGTTGGTATGAGTTAAAGAAGAAAGTGCTTGTTATTTTATTTTAATTTTCAAATTTTAATCCTAGTTAAAGAAGAATTGATTTTTTATTTTGATTTTCAATTTTAGTTGGCAAAATATTCCATGTGTAACTTATCCATCGGTTGTCATTGTCATGCAAACAACTTCAATTAGCTTGGTTAAGAGACATGATGGAAATGATCAATCCTAACCAACTTTAAAATTGTTAAGGGATCTTTTTGAGTAAAAAAAAAATCAAAAGGGACCAATTCAAGTCTAACTCAAAAGTAAACGACTAAAAATGTAATTTTACCTTAATAAAATCCTTTCCAATAACGCTTAAATTATTTAAATAAAATACAATAAGAATAAATAAAAGTTCATTTCCTGAATATCTTTAGATTTGATTCTTACTAAACCCATTTTCTAAAGGGTAAAGAATTTTCACTTCAACCAACTCCCAACAAAATTGTATATGAAGAAGAATTATAATTGTAGTTAAAAAAGAAAATTTTCATCTCATCCCATTTAATGCCTCAATTTCATTATCCTGCAATATGGCCAGAGCAAAGCATTGCTCTCAAAAAAGCAATCTATTTTGTTGAAAAGTTGAATTTTGACGAGCGACGTTTAGAACAGAAGAGGAACACCCAATAGTTGCCTCCAAATAAAAATTAAGGTACCTGTGTTTGTAATTAATATATATAGTTTTGACTGATTTTAACATAGGTCTAAGTAATTTTTTTAATAAAATTTAGGTTAAATATGTCTTTTTCCCATATAAATTTAATAAATTTTGGTTTGTGTCTCTATAAAAATTTTGTTATATTTTTCATCTCTTATTAATATTATTATTATATTTTACACCTTATTAAATATAAAATATTTAGTATTAGTTCCTTATTAATTTAATTATTTTATTTTAGTTCCTATTTTTTTATTGCTTGTAATTTTTTTTAACATATTCTCATGCTACGGTCAAATATATTGGCTGATTATCCTTTTGTATAATCTAATCTAAAATTATTGATAAAAATATAAAAATATAATAATATATAAAAAAAACAAATTGATTACACTAATTGAAAATACTACAAGAAACTGAATTTTTTCCACCTCAAAAACTCTTTTACCAATCCTTAAGTTAATCAGGTGATATATTAGTAAACTTTATGAAAATTTATCTAACAAAATAAGTTGTTAATAATAACTCTTTAATGTTAAAGACATATTAAATTTTAATAGGAACATATAAAAAAGTTTTATAGGATGAAAAATAAAATTTATTAATTTTACTGGAATAAATATTTACACTTTTTAAATGCTTTAAAACGCACTGGTTCAATTAAAACAAAGGGAAAATACTTTCAAAATAAATAATTTCTAGTATTTTCTAATTCGATGTTGACCTTTTTCATATCCCTGTCTCTTATAAAGAACCACTGTGTCCCCGTTTCTTATTATTGCTCTGTGTTCAAAACCAAACAATGGTTCCCACACGCTTCGTATTGTTTCTCTTGGTGTTCCCTCACAAACACAATGGCGCGTATGCACAGTTATCAACACAGCCAGCACCACCATTACCCCCACTCGACATGTGGGACTTCTCCTCCGTCGCAATCATCATCGGTTCCCTGATCGGAACGTTCCTACTGCTGGCAGTACTATCATGGTCCCTCTGCTGCCGATGCAGCGAATCACGCCAAGCGCCTCTGCGGAACACGGAGTGGCTATGCTCGTGTTCACCGGGTAACATTCCCTCGGAACTCCTTCGAACCTTCCCAATCCTCTCTTACTCCTCCATCAAACACCTCAGAACAACAACACAACAAGAAGAACCTCTTCAATGCGCCATTTGCCTCTCCGATTTCTCCTCCCAAGACGCACTCCGTCTCCTCCCTCACTGCAACCACGTCTTCCACCCTCCTTGCATCGACGCGTGGCTCTCCTCCCACGTCACGTGCCCCGTGTGCCGCGCCAACCTCGTCGATTCCTGCCACGTCACCGTTTCGATCGAAGAAGCTTCTCGAAGCCGCGAGGATGGTAACTGGTCGAAACGGAAGCTGTTGAGGTTCAACTCGACGGGGCATTCGGTGGTGGAGGAAGGGGCGTGTGTTGAGAGGTACACGCTAAGGTTGCCGGAGGATGTGAGGAGGTGTATCATGATGCAGCGTTCCGCGAGTTGCAACGTTGTTGGGACGTCGAGGAAAGGCTTGTGTTGGAGTGACAGTGAAGGGAGTAGCAGAGGGAAACAGAAGAGTCTCAGTTGAATGAAGGAACTAGTAAAAGGAATTAGTTATTACTGTTTGTTTGGATTGTTTAGTAATTTGAGGGTACTCGGATTTTGTTTATTTTGTTGTGTAATTTTATTTTATTTTTTCCATTTTGAAAGAGGTTAAACTTGCAATTTAATGCAGTAAATATATGATGACCAAAAATTAATAAGGCTGCCTTTTTCTTCTAATTTCGGTTAAACATGTTTCCAAGTAAAAGATTATTCATAATTGGTCCTGTACCTTATTTATTAATGAAGGATTTGGATTCTCTTACCTACAAAAGGAAAATGATATTTTCGTCTTAACTAAGTTTGTTTTAAAAAATTTATATCATCTTACAAAAGTAAAATGAAAGATACAAACAAATTTATTGTAAGAATCTAATATATATAGGATGTATCATATGAGAAAGATTTTTTTAGGTAAAAGTAGGAGGAATAAATTTAAATTGTTAAATCTTATAATGAATAACCAAGATTAGAATATATCAGTCACATGAGTATTTTAAAAGGTTATGTGACTTTTTAAAAGTGATCATGTGATTTTAAAAATCTTCTAATCATGATCATCCATTTATGGTTGTACGGCCTAAATTTGTGAGAACAACAAATCTGAGCCGTACAACATGGATGGTCATGATTAAAAGATTTTTTAAATCACATGATCACTTAAAAAGTTACATAACCTTTTAAAAAATTCACATGATTAATTTCAAGTTTCAACCATTCATGATATGGTTGTACAGTTCAAATCTCACATAACATAACTTTTTTTGATATGATACATATATAGACATACAAAGAGAGGCTATGCTAATAATTTATTTTTATAACATCCTTATTGATTAACTAAGTTCTTTTTAGTTTAAATTTTTTTTGTCCTAAAGGCTAGGGGTGATCGCAGGTGGGTTTGATCGGGTTCGATTGATAAATACTTCAACCAATATTAACCGAAAATAATTTATTTTCAACCAAACCCGACCAAATGACCTAACGGTTTGATCGGGTTTTGGTTGAACGGTTTCGGTTAAGTTTGGATGGTTAATTTCGATTTAATCTTGTAATCAATTGAATTTTTTTATGGTTAAAATTTATTTTTTACACCTTTTTTTACACATTTTCCTCATCAATTCGATAGAAAATGATTTAATATCTATCACATTATCATAGTATGTACTATATATATCATATAAGTATAAGATAAAAGACTTAAAGTAATTAAAATAAAATAAACATATAGGTTAAAAGACTTAAAGTATAATAGTTTGGTTGGGTACGATTAATTCCGTTTATAAACATCTAAAACAGTACTCATCCAAACTTAACTGTTCTTTTTACCCGATTCAACCATTTATCCACGAGAAACCGACCAAACTTATTTTTTGCTTCCGATTTTTACGGTTTGCGGTCGGGTGAATGATTGTTGCTCACCCCTACTAAAGGTGGAGCATAATTAATATTTGAGATGGATATAAAATATCTAATTCATATCCAAATTTAAACTTCGTCTCTACACTTAATCTTAATTATCTTTACCGTAATTTTAATGAATAAAAACAAGTTAAAAAAATTAGTTCATGTAATCAAATTTTTACCTACAATTTATATATTATAAGTGATGGATTACGATATTTTAGTAAAACTTTATTAATTAAAGCATCGAATTTCATTAAAAAAAACATGTTCAATTTTTTTTTCAAACTTTAATATCACATATTATAAATTACTCATTTCACTTTATCAAGTTTGCACCATTTTTTCTTTCTAAACTTTTGAAATCATTTTATATCTCAAATCCATCCTAAACTCTTTTATAGAAAATAATTAAGAATTTTATAAGTAGAAGAAAATTTATGAGAAATTAATTTTGCTTACTTTTAAAAGTTAAAAGATTGAATTAACTCAATAAATTCTTAAAAATTAAAAATCATAATAATCAAAAAATAATTTAAAAGTGTAATTTAATTATTTTTACTTTTTTAATTTTAAGTTTTTCTTATGTTGATATTTAGAGATGCCTTTAAATAACAAATAATTGAATATTTGATTAAACAAATATTTATTAAACTTTACTTTTTACAATTATATTTTTGGTCTCTTGCATTTAATGTATGGACTAAGTGAGTCCCTCAAGTTTCTTTTTATCTAAATAGGTGTTTGATATTGTAAAATTTAATTCAATAAAGTTTGGCCAATTTCTTAACCTAATTACCAATGTCTACCAGTTAAAATAAGTTAGTTTACCTAAAAATTAAGGATGTGAAATGTAACATGCAGATTTTTTAAAAACCTGGTTAGATTAAATTCTTTAAAACTAGATACATTTAATTAGATTTATTTATTTTTTACTTCTATTTCTTAATATTTTATTTTAATCCCTAATTCCCTAACTCTCTTTTTCTTTTCCACTCATGCCTCTACCTCACTCGTGCACGTCTCTCTCTCTTCTTTCTCTCTCTCTCTCTCTCTCTCTCTCTCTCTCTCTCTCTCTCTCTCTCCCTCTCCCTCTCTTTCTCTTTCTCTTTCTCAACAACTCCCTCTTCTTCATCATTCTCATTTCCCATCTTCTCTCTCAAACCGTACCCCCTTCTCTTTTTCTTCCTCTCAATCTCTTCCTTAACCCCATCAAGGTAGGCATGGTGATTTAATTTCTACCATCATTTCCTTATGCATGTTGCTAATTTTTAGACTTCTTTCTTTTCCATAGCCTTGACCGTGAGTTGCCTTAAGATTGGAAGGGTGAAGCTTAATCCACCATACATCATGTTTTGGAGCTTGCAAGGTAAGGCCCAAAGCCAATCCTTCTTCCATACTCTATTCGGCCTTGAAGAAGCGCGGACCCATTATTGCTAAATACTAAATTATACCTTAGATCATGCTGGGCAGCTTCTATAATTTAATTTTGGAAAGAATTAGTGAAGTATCATGGTTTTGGAAGCATTTCGGAGTTCCGTTGGCAAGTTGGTCACATTTCTGATAAGTCAAAATCCTTCGAAGCTCAATTGATTCTATAAAATTAGTTTCACAACAAGTATCTAGTAGTTTAGGTATTGTTAAAATAATTATTCTTGATTTTTAGGATTTATTGAATAAGCAGAAAATTATATCAAAAGTTATCGGGAAGCTACATGCGAGTATTGTCACGTTTCAATAAGTCAGGAATTATTGAAACTCTATCAAATAATTGATTTAAGCTTTGAAATGATATTCAATAGCTTGGCGGTTGCTAATTAGAATGAAACTAAATTTTAGGAACTCTTGAAGGAAGTGAAATCGATTGATCAGAAGCTTGAATTGAAAAGTCAGATCGCCGAGAGGTATATTATACATACAAGGGGTTTACTGCTTGAATAGTGAATAGGAAATTTGATTTCGGGCTTGATTTATGTTTGATATTGATGAAAATGTTGTTACTTTATATAATAAAATGATATTATGGTTTTGGTTTTTGAGTATGGTTTATGTTGAACCCTTGTGACTTGATGATGATTGTAAAAAATGTGACTAGTATCAATGATGATTATAAATTATGTATTTTTGTTGACATTTATATCTGTTGAGTGACCCTAGTAGTAATTAATGGTGGAACATGCCATTATCGGTGATGCTTGATAGCTATTCAATATTGATGTTAATTATCGTAATGAATACATTCAATAGTGGTTTATTGCTCTATTTAACTAAATTGTTATTTATGCATGATGGTTGTGTTATGTGAGAATATGAAAGGGTTTAGTGGAGCTAGACAATGGTGTCGATTATTTATACGCGCTAAGCTTTGCATCATATGCATGATTGCATCTCATGACATCATATGCATTTATCGACGCTACGATTCATCCCACACTATGATTTGCCTATGAGACTACCACTTATAGTGTTATGATTCACTGAGTAGTTCTCGGGCACCACCACTTATAGTGCTACAATTCACTATGTGGTTACTTAGGGTACCACCGCTTATAGTGTTATGATTCACTATGTGGTTACCTAGTTGCCCATCATTATTATAATGCTATGATTCACTGAGTGGGTTATCCTTGGCACTATGATTTGCCTATTGATTAAGACGGATCCACATAGCATGCTTTTATGCATTAAAATGAAGGATTTCCAAAGTCCGTGACATTCATACATAAAATTGTGAACTCTTCGAGTTATAAATAGTGATAGAGTACTAATGATATATTCGGAGATGGATGATTTTGATCCTTATAAGCCTTGTGCTTATAGTATTTGAAGATGGATGATTGAATTGATTATGAAAAACTTAATGCTTAGTTGATGCAAGTATACATGTGGATCTTACTATATGATACAGTTATTGTAAATCTTATGTTGAATGATCTATTATAGTGTGGCAATTGGTTACAAACCCATGTGGTGCTTCTATTTACTGCTTTAAATGGTACTCATCTCTCTACTTGTGGTTTCAATGAATTTTTAGGAGGGTGATGATGATGCCACCTGGTGAGCCTGGAATGTGGAGCCAATGTAATGCCACAAAGAAGATTATATGGTTGTTGATTTTGGTGTTGATGATGTTATTTTGCAAAGTCTTGTGATGGCTTAGTGTATATATGTGTGCATACACATGTGTGGATATGAATGATGATGATTTTAAATACTTGGTAACTTTGATGGAGTTTGGTGTTGTGGTAACGATTGTATAGTTATGTATATGAATAATTGTGATTGATGTTTGGTATGTAGTTGGAATGTTGATCCAATATATATGTGATGATGTGTGATAGTTAGAATTATGTGATGTAGTGATGTGAAACCAAACTTGTATATATGTGATGGGTAGGTTCTACGAATGGCATTAGACTTAGAATGTTAAGGACAAGGTGGAAATAACAATGTGTCCTAGTATTGATATAGACAAGTTATGGTGTTGAGTTATGGCAAAACTATGCTAATTGGGTGGAATTGAGCAACTGGATGGTGATATTTGAATCCACGAGGTTTTAGAACCTCCAAACTAGTTGTATAACTTAAATGCTATATGTGAAATGTGCTTGAGGTGTTTTGGGTTCTAATTGGATGGGTTTAGAGTGATGTTGGTTGTCCATATAGTTTGGAGGTGGATAATGTGTGGTTAGAAAGGACAATGGCATTAGCAGCATCACATTGGACGTTGTGCTAAGTGAATGTTATGGGTTTAGAGAGGAGATATTGTTAATTATGTTATGAAGAAGGCATATTGTTTTCATCATTAACGGTTAAAAATTCACCAAAACTAAAATCTTAACCATCAAAAATCAAATTTTATTTTTAAATGTTATATTAGTAATTTTAATTGTTATATAGGTGAGTTAACTAAGTTAACAAATTTGATAGAAAAAGTCTTAGTTGAGATAACTTTTAAAATATTAGTAATTTATTTGGGTTAAAAAAAATTAGGGAGGCCAACTGGAACCAAGAATTAAGTATAAAAGACTAAAATTATAATTTTGTTTCTTTTTAAGTAATAAATATTTTTAATTAAATACTTAAAATGTAACCAGCAAATGTTTTTTTTTTTAGTTTAAAGATAATCCTTGTCTAGTTGTCTTGTAATTATGGATGGAAATAAGGATGGAAATAGGTTAGGCCGTTCGTTGGGGCCTATGGCCCGGCTCATTTAAAGCCTACATAGGCCAGGTTTGTCGGGTTAGAAGGTCAGACTTTGGCTTTTAAAAAGGTCTTTTTAACTAAACAAGCTAGGTCGTAGTCTTTCTAAAAAGCCTTTGAAGCCCAACAGGCCGGCCTATTTAATTAGATAAATTATTAATTAGTTATATATATATATATAATATTTATAACATAAAATAATATATATATATATATATATATATTACATATTTACATTTATATAATATAAATTAATATTACAAGTTTACAATTAAAAAAAATAGGAGGGAATGAAACACAATTTTTTTAGGTTAGTTTTGGTATTTTAAAAGTCCCACTATAAACATGTCTTTTAAACAGGATTTTAAAAATAAGCCTATGACAGGTTAATAGGTTAGACTCAGGTCTTTCAAAGCCCAGTCTAGCCTGACCCATTTCCATCCCTAGATGGAAATAAGAAAACCATACTAAGTCTTATTTAAATAATCTGGCTATGAAGGGACCAACAATGGACTAGTTTTTAAAATAAGAAAACTCTTTGACACAGTTTAATTTTCAGTGAGACAAAAACAGACCTAGTTTTTTTCTTCAAAATAAAATTAAAACCTAAACCTAATCTATAACTGGTAATAGAACTTATTTTTAAATCAAGTTTGCTTTATACATTTAATAGTTCCTATTTTAAATTTAATTATTAAAATGTTTTTGACATATTATCTATAATATAATACAACGTGATATCATATATATTAATATTAATTTATTTGAATAATATAATTTTATATTATAAATAACACATAAATACGTTATTTAATATAATATTATAAACAAACTGATCTAATAGGTTAAATAAACATTTTGTATTTAAATTTAAAGTGAAATAAGAGTATTTTAAAGAATATTCCTAATAAAATTAAATTTTAAAAAATTAAAGCGTATATTTTAAAATAAGAAAAAAAGTGTAGTAGTAATAATATTTATCAAGAGAGTAAAAAGTAATTTATT
The DNA here is from genome assembly GCA_037962975.1 of Clitoria ternatea. Lineage (NCBI taxonomy): Eukaryota > Viridiplantae > Streptophyta > Magnoliopsida > Fabales > Fabaceae > Clitoria > Clitoria ternatea. Next base: position 97,521,974 of record CM075674.1, on the reverse strand, counting down.
ATGTAAATAAAAATTACTATATTAATCACTTCTATTAATATTTCATATAATTTTATTAATATCCTTCAAAATATGTATCCGTGTTGTATGAGTACAAAGTCCAGTTTAATATATAATGCCACAACAGTCCAGTTTAATATATAATGCCACAAAAAATTAAAAATATTAACAACGCTTAGTTTTAGGGAAGAATGTTGGCAGTGTCTTACAATACATGCAGATGAGAAGAGGTTAGCTTGTTTAAAAGGGAATAATATATATTCTGATCGAGAGTGATAATAACTTAATGTTCAACTTAACTTAATTCATTTATTAGAGTAAAAATTAGATCCCTAGTCTTTTAAGTTAGGTTTGAGTGTATATATATATATATATATATATATATTACCTAAAAAAGTCCTTATAATATCTTTTAACTTAGTCTGAGTTGATTATTTATGTTATATTTGTTAACTTAGTGAATGGAGCATGTTTACATGTCGTTTACGTGACACTTACATGCCTTACGTGTATATAATTGGGTGACACATGACATTAAATGCCACCTAGGGTTGAAATTTCACAACAGTTGGGTTAGAGACAAACAAAATCTGTCTCTAAAATTGGAAAAGTCATCGTTAACATGGATTTAGTGTTAGGGAATCCCACATGATAAAGCATCGAAAACATATAGGATTCCTATAGCGATTAGCAAACTATGTGTTTCAAAGCATCATATGTAACAAAAACAATATTGTTGCTTTTAGGATTACCTCTTGTAGACGTGAGATGAAGTTATCTATCGAAGCAATCTTAGCTTTGTCCTTAGGAGTCCATGCGAGCACTCTCATTAAAAGCTGAACCTTTAAAAGCTAGTTTGAAAATCTCATCCCTTGTAACAGTTACGAGAATGTGTTCTTTTCTTTTGAGCAACTGCCTATGAGCATCTCATGCTCTATATATAGGCTCAGGTCTGACACGAGGAGTTCTCCATAAAAATTGGGCTCCTGACTAATTCTGAATGAGTTAGGTCTAGTAGTTTTATTTTAGTCCAACTAAAATAAAAGTTATCATGTAATGAGCTTACTCTATGTATGTGACCCTATAGGTAAAATATCCGCTCTTATTAATAATAAACTATTTTATTATTAATATAAAATAAAAGCGGCATCTAGTAATGTATTATTATATCTAAATATTATTGTTCATGGGCATAACCTATAAGTGATAATTACTTCATACATTCATTCCTTTTGTCATGATATCCAATTGGGCTAAAGGCATGGTTGTCGTCATCCTTGTATGACCCAATTCATTTTACTTGATACCGTAGTAGACTTTACCAAAATAAATATCTAATATTTATTCTCCCTAGCATGACTATGCATTTCTTTAGTTTGACTTCATCAAGTGGCTCATAGATATTACTTCTGTCACATAGGAAAGATAAATCACATCTACATCACTTACATACATTTGCATAATTTGTTCATTGTCTAATCACAACCTTTATGGTCATCTTGTAATAGATGATGTTTGATCGTATTAAAATAATAAACTCCTCATATAGGAATCATAGTGACTTTAGGTCAAAGAACTACATATACCATTATCACATTGAGAATTGTTTGTGACACTCATGTAACAATTCATTCAATGTTCTCATGACAAATCTATCAAGTACAACATTACTCTTCATGTGCACCAATGTAAAAACTTGATATCTTTTATATCTATGACATATGAGATCAGATCATCAGTATATTCACATACTAGTCTTAATATATTTACATGTCCCAATGTCAATACTTGACTAGGAACATTTTAGGAATAGTTCTCATATGACCCATTGTTCTAAGGATAAACAAATTTAAAACAATTCTAAAATTAAAAAGACTTATATTTTATTGATAAGTACAAAATGATACATTAAAAGCATAACAGCTCGTAGTGCATACACTAACATTTTTGTGCATTAAGGATCTCATCGCTAAACCTTGCGTTGCTAAACACTCTTGTGACATCAACTCTAATTCCATTACCATTACCCATAGAAAAATATGGAGTTGTTGAGATTCGAAAACGTTTCCTATTTTCATATTTTGTTTTTCAGTTTTAGTTATAAAACTGTCATTCTATTTCATGTTTCTAAAATTTTATACAAAATAAACTGAAACATTTTCAAATCCAAATGACCCTTGTGTAGCAAACATAACACTGTCTGTTGCTAACATCCTCACCCACACATTGCCTTTTATCCAAAGGTGATGTTAGTAGTGACGAACACAATCTGTAACTACGTTTATCACTAAAGTTTTGGTCTACCGTTGTCGCTAAATTTGTGACAAACATGTTTGTCAGGTGTATTAAATAAATTATTTATTTATTAACATGTTTCCTTAAACACGCACTATAAAAAAATTATTGTCACTGCTGTTAATTCTTCTTTTATACAACTAGCATTATTATTTTTTGAAAACTTGCATTTATTTCCAAGGGAAAGTTGGGTAATGAAATGGCATTGCAATATGCCAAACAAACAATGGAATTAGAAATATAAAATAATAATAATAATCTATACTTGGATCGACCTAATGATCAGAGATTTGGATTTTTTATGAGATTTTAATTGAATGCTTGTATTATATAAAAATAATAAAAATTTCATTAATTTCTAATATTGGAATTGCATAGCATAAATACTTTTTTTTATTTCTCCAAATATATTAAATATACTATCTCTAAATATATTAGATATGTTTAAAATTAAACCGTTAACCAGTCAAATTTTGGCACATGTCATAGTATTTTTAATATCCTAAGCTTGACGTATCATTTACGGGGTTAATACAAAAATAATCGAATGATGAAATTAAAACTTTGTAAAAAAAGGACAAGATTAATTTGAACCCAAAAAAATTAAAAGTATTAACATGAAACTTTGAATTTGAATGAATTCGTATTTTTGTTTTTTTTTAAAATTAATAATACATCTAAAATTGGATTGTTATTTGGAGACAGGACCACACACATATGAGATGCTTACCGATTGTGAATAATCAGTCACAATTAGATAGTGGCCCACATATAATTTTGTGGTGGCAAAGATTACAGATGTAATCAATAAGACGTGCTTCGCTAATTTGTGTGTATTTTGTGATATGAAGGAACTAGTTCCTCCATAAACTTCTTCAACTTTCTGGTCCACACATTGAACAACAATGGCCAGTAGCAATGCCAACACCATTAGCGCTTTCACTCCGTTGAAATCTCATCACAGTGCAAGGAAGATCCTGGGAACAACTTACAAAATAATGCACGTAAGAACATGCTAACCAATCCCTTTATTAAATTATAGGTATTTCGATAATCAAAATAACTTATACATGCCCTATACCAAAGCAAGGATAATCCTCTATATTTAATTAAGGTAGAATGAGTTGCTTCCGATCAGACACACTTTTTAAATTAGTCAAAGCATATTTAATTCTATATACTTCTTTACAACAAGCATCAGTACAATGTAGCGTAGCCAAATTAAAGCATCTATTCTAGAATTTAGAACGTAAAAGATTTGATAGAAAATAATATTTTTTAAAATCATTTCTAACTATAGCAATTTTTCTTTGTGTTCAAATATACACGTCAGGAACAGAATCTTTCTCTCCCTCAATCTCAACCTTTACTTGATAGAATAGCAAGTAATCAGACTTAGAATGCATCGAGTCGAATGAGGATCTTCCTCTTATCATGTATCTCCGTAACTCATTAATGCTCCATTATAGACATTGGCCCGTTTGGCTCCACACAAATATTTTCATCACACCACCCAATAAACACCATGAATCTCTTAGCAAATGCTGGTGGGTCTCCCCCCCTATCGGCTTGAGGCGAATCCTTGTTGAAGATAAGAGACGGATCCCTCCTTCTGTATAGCTTGGTCCACCTGCGGTAATTGGAGATGGAATCCTATTCTTCATCAATTTAATTCCCCCTCTGTTGGCAACTTGATTAGGATTCTCTCCTATTAAGGGTAAATCCTAGCCTAGATGTTAATGAGAGGTTTGGGAATTGAGTTTGCAAGCAGGCATCATTCATCCCGTTGTTTTTCCCCTTTGCCATGTGTATTGCAACTCTGTTTGTAGTAGGCCTCAAGTCTCCTATGTTATGGTCTTGTAGCTGTGGGACTTATTTGGGCCTAGAGTCTTTTTATTCTTCTTTAATACAAACGTTTATTATGACAAAAAAAATAGGTCATAGAATTATATGGGTCTATAGAGAAAATTCCAGGCTATGCATTAACTCAACCCTATTTTATGGAAAAATAATCACCAATCGATAGGAACCTAAATAAATATTAAATTCTAACATTCTCTATTGATTGAATTTTATTTATTTTAACAATTCATTTTGAAAACGAATATTGGGTCAAATAAATGTGACCACAAAAATAACCCATACAAAATCATCACAGAACATTATCATTTCAATTAAAAAAATCATTGATTAGTGCAAAAAATGTTTTTCTCATTGGCCTTTTACACTATGTTCGGTGTAAAAAACAACATGATGATAATTTTATAAATATTTAGCAACTTTACACCGATTTATACTTTGATCTAATGAAAAATGATACCTTTTACATTTGTTCTATTTTAAAACTGGTACAAACTAAAATTAAAAATTCAAACCCTTCTCCCTTGAAAGTCTTTCTTCATCTTTCTTCTCTTTTCTTTCTCCCACAAAAGCCTTTGTCTCCCTTGAACCCTCTCATCGTCTCCTTCCTTTTCTTCTTCTCCCTCGAAAGCCTCTGTCTCCTTCGAACCCTCTCAGCGTCTCCCTCCTCTTCTCCTCCTCCCTCGAAAGCCTCGGTCTCCCTTGAATCCTCTTCTCTCAAAGTCCCAACACTCGCTGCTTTCACTGGTGGTGTCCATCCTCATAATAAGACACATTATCCCTTTTGTCAAATTAGAATTAAGTCTGTTATGATAACCGACTCTCCGTCATCATTTAGATCATCGTTGAGGATTATTTTCAATGGATTCACCAAGGGCACCGTTCAACCTCTAAATCGCTTTAAGGTTCTATTCTTTGAACCCTAGATCATCTCTGAATCAACCCCATCATCATTATGTTTATTAAGCATTGCCATGAACCAAGGAACTGTCTGGGAAATATTTGCGACCTCCGTTCCCCTATCCCCATTTCTGTTTGGCTACCACACCACCTCTGTTCACTTTTTGCAACCTCCGTTCACCATGTCTTAACATTGTTCAACAATGGTAAGGGCACCTTCCTTAAGAAACATACCATCCTCCATTTCAAGTTGGGAGGTAGTCATTTGGGTGGTGTATGGTGATGGGTTTGGTTATAGTGGGTGGTGGCCATGTGGGTGGTTGTGGGGTGATGGGTATGGTGTTGGTGGATGGTGATAGGTTTGGTATAGTGAGTGGTGATAGGTTTGGTTATGGTGGGTGGTGGCCATGTGGGTGGTTGTGGGATGATAGGTATAGTGTTAGTGGATGGTGATGGGTTTGGTGTGTTGGCCATTTGGGTGGTGTATGGTGATGGTGGGAGGTGATAGGGTTTTGGGTGATGTAGATATGGATATGGATGATAGAGTGGGGATGGATAATGGGTGTGGATGATGGGTTTTTGGTTTTTCTATATATAATTGTTGTTAATTGTCAATTTTAATTTTGTGTTTCCCAAATTCCTGGATATTGTCTGATGTTGATGCTTGGGTTTTTGTTGTAATCATATTTTTGTATGTTGAATTGTTGATGAGAATTGTTAGTTTCTTGTATTTTTAACTAAAATGTGATGATTTCTTCAGATATAGGAAATGCGTTTGGGTTTGGTTTGGCTAACAAAACATTTGTATGACACAAAATTACCTAAATTAAAATAAAATTATTAACAATGTAATATTTTTGTTGTAAGACTTGTAATTTCTTTTATTAAATTATTAATAATGGAATATTTTAGTTTTAAGAGTTGTAATTTTTTTATTAAAATATTAACAATGCATTTTCTAGGCTTAAAAGTCCTTTTTTGTATTAATTATTAAATGCAATATTTTAGTTTTAAGAGTTGTGATTTTTTAATTAAATTATTAACAATGCATTATCTTGGTTTAAGAGTTACCTTTTTTATTATATTATTATCAATGCAATATTTAAGTTTTAAGAGTTGTAATTTAAACTCAAGTGAACTAGAATTATTATACATGATCAAAACACACCCTTCAAGCTTTTTATATATTCACGGTTACTTATTAGGATTTGATCGTTTTCATATATTCACGCTTACACATTAAGATGATAGAGTTCAACTTAGAGCGTGTAAAATATTTTGGTTAAGTTATAAGATTAACATGAAGAAATAAAAATGAACCAAAATCGGTATATTTAATTTTTCAAATATTATTTATTTGAAAGGAAAGTGACACTGCCCTATTACTTTGCATTTTCAATTTCGTGCAATCAAGTTGACTGTTGAATGCTCTATTTAGGTTATTGCTATTTAGACAAGATCTCTGTGATGTGTTGATTGTTGTACATGTTGAGCAACCTACAATACACCTAAAATTGATGTTTTTTATGACTATCTGTAGTGTAGTTAGAATGTCAACCCAAAATAAGGATAAGGGAAAAGGACCCCTTTAGTCAAACAAGGCCAATTGGGATCGGTATGTAGTTAAAATCTTTGTTGAAGCCTCAATGGAGCAAATTAAAAACAAAGAGCGTAACGATACCTCTCTTATTAAAAGGGGATGGGAATGTTTGGAAGGCTACTTCAATGGAAAAACTAGTCAAAACCACATAAAGGATCAGTTTAAGAACAAATAGGATAATTTACGAAAGGAGTGGGTCCCTTGGTATAATTTATTCTGGAATACAACGGGATTAGGATGGGACACGTTTATCGCAAATGACGAATAGTGGGATGGAAAGGAACGAGTATGAAAATGTCACTAAATTTGTTCTTCGTTAATATTTTAATTTGTCAACTTATGAATACCACACTGATTCAATGGACGTGGTTAACTTTATTTTTTTCCATGAGAAAAACCTTCTCTATGGGAAGTATTGCCATGAGGGCTTGCCTTATGCACAAGAGCTGACATAGATGTCTAAAGACAATGTCGCTACGGGTGAATTTGCTTAGGCCTCGTCATCGAAGGTAATGTAGCCTTTGGGAATGAATACATTCTCGAGTTTGGGGATGATAGGCAGTATGAGTTTAGGTGATAGTTAGGACCTAACCACAGATGCATAACAAGTTGATGTTAAGGGAACAAGCAGTATGGGGCTAGGTAACATGAACCTAAACCCTAACTCCTAACCAACTCAAACAGTTAGAAGTGGTGAAAAAAGATAAAGGGTAGGTGGGAGAAAGAGAGGTAAAAAAAGTAAGGGATAATGTAACAGTTATTAGTGATTTGATACATAAGATGACGGTAGTTATAAGTTCCCATATGCAAATTATGGCAAAGAGGAAGGAGGATACTTCAACCATTGACCACGTACTTAAACTACACTGTAAGCTACCTGAATGTCAAATTGGTGATGACTTTTTTAAAAAGTTTTTAGAGGCACTTCATGATAAGACTACATGTGAATGGTTTATCAAGATGAAGACAAGAGGGAGCAAATGATTTATCTTAGGCGTGTCATAAACGAACTAGCTAGTAATCACCTATTGTTTAAATGCCAAAAAAAATTATGTTTAATGACAATATGTATTTGTGTTTTAACCATATCAATGACAATTATGTTTTTTTTGTATTTGTATGAACTATTTAGGATTTTTAAATAGGAAATAATGTTAATGTTGTCATTAATGTGTAAAAATGCAAAAAAAAAAACTCACCTTTAAGGATGAGGTCCAGTGGTGATGATTATTGCTCAAGTGGGGATGAAGTCGGTGAAATTTGTGTGAATATGACAACTTGTTCATCATCGTCAGTTTGGGAATGGGCCATGAAATATTTATGCAAGTAACCGTGCATGATAAGTGAATTGAGTGGTCATGCATAGGTCCAAGAGATACTTCCTGGAAATAACACTAGATGTCATGAAATGTTGAGGATGAATATGTTGCATTTTTAACATTAATATATATTATATATGTGTGTGTATATTAATTTTGTGAATTAGCATTATTAAATTTGTTGTATCTATATCAGTTTGTTGTTAATTATAATGTAAAATATTAAAAATATAATTATCTAGTTATATCAGATAGATTTAGTGATTGAGCTCTTTGATCAGATGGTCCATGATGAATTGGTCCATCTTATATGTGCCTAGTGAGAATTTTCTGCTCTTATCTGATTAAGCCTATATATATACATGTTATCCCATTAGACGGATATAATGTGTGGAAATTAGAGTAATCATTTAGAGAGTAGTATACACTCACCTTGATCGCATAACGGCCGTAAGTTGTTTATCTTCAGGTACGCTTTTATTGGTTACTATAAATCGATTATGCATAGTTGGTTTTATATAAGATTATTATGGTATGTGTTTTATGTTATGATAAATTAAATATACATATTTGTATATATTATTATATAAAAGTTCTTTAATGATATCAAAGTAAGGTATTAACACGTATCGTAATTCTCCAATTATGTGAAATTGAATTGTTATTATGAATTTGAAATTATTATTTTTTCCTTAGAACTCAAATTTTATATTTTTATCAATTCTATCAATTGACTTAATCTTTCCCTTAAACTAATAATGGCACATGATTAAATTATCAATTGAAAATAGAACCAATTTGAAACAATTTAAATCTCTAGGGTGTCTCAATAATTGTTTTCCTTACATTTTTTTTATAAACCCCAGATTAGTTTTTCTTTAAATTGCACAAATTAAAAGAAACTAATTCATTAAATTAGCATAAGGTTATGATTTCTACACTTCATATGAATTTAGTGAGCCCTTAATTGTTTCTGGAGATGACCCACGATGGTTACATTCACGTTCATGAAGCTTCACGTAGCATCTTTCTTTTCTTTGAAAATTTTTTTCTTTCCTCGATGAATTCAGAAATTGGAAGGATCATTTAAGCATAAATTAATTGGCTTGTGGCATTCCAATTAATTGGGTTGTGGAGACACATGAAAATAGAGATGAAGAACATAGTTTTATGTGATAATGCCACGCCACCGCGTGATCCTGCATTTTTTTTCTGCGGTTTAGTATTTTTTTTGTCCAAGCCATGCTGGCTCACACCCATTCGCAGGCTGTAGCGCGTGGAAGCACGTGAGGGCCCATTTTGGCCTAAATTTTATCTTTTTTATTCTGTGCAAAATTTAATTTCCAATTTTTGGAACCCGTGGCATAATTTTTTGGACAAGGTTTACTACTTTTCATAATTAATTTATGCTTAAATTAATTATTTAATTATTATTCTGTAAACAATTCTTGACCCAATCAATCACGTTTAGCATATGATACTCGTACACTCTTCATTTTGAATGTCATACATGTAAACTTAATTTTTTTCTTAGACTTATATCAACTATTTGATATAATCATGGTGTATATTTGATAATTTGACATAAATATGTATGTACATTTAAATTATTTTTTGATGGATGATTATTCTGTATTAATGTCATCCGCATATTATACATACTTGTGTGAATACTATAATTATATATTACATTAATAATAATTATATCCTATCGGTATGTTGTTGCTAATGTGATTTGTAAAATACTACGCACCTATGCTTTTTGCTTCTGTCATTTTTTCATACTAATACCATATTAGTATTAGGATTTTGTGACATAAAATTTTATGCATTATTCGAGAAATTTTGTGATGAGCATATTATTATTGTGCATAAACTAATTATGTGTATTAAATTTTGTTATTTCCCACACTAGTATCTATGCCCAATACGGTAAAAATTTACACGGGACCAATTATAAGGACTGGAAGGAATCTCTGGATTTGTATTTGGTTATCGCTAATATTGACTTTGTAACACCCTTATTTTTTAAGGGCAACCCTCTGGAGCCCTAAACCTATTTCCACGTGCTTTGTTGTATGCTCTATGGAAGATTTAGGCTTCAATCAGTCCCGTATCTTGGATTTATTATGTGGCAGAGTCCTATATTTTGATTGTATGTGTGGTAGAGATGAATTTAGACTCCCTAGGACTAACGCAACCCTATAAGGAAGCTATTTAGGGGGTAGAAATTACATAATTGCCATCGAGCAGGAAGAGTTCTGTCACATATACAATTCTAACGTCTGATCGCTTCTGTTTCAAGTCAACAAACTTCAGCCTTGAGTCTGGAACCAAACCTTGAAGCCACGAATCATTTCTAAACCAAAATATTTTTACAAAACTCAGTATATTGATTAAATTTATTAATCAATAAGTCTTTTGAACTTAGTTCTATTTTCTGACATTTGCCGTTGAAAAATGTCAGAAACCTTGTTATCTGTATTCTTTTCTACTAATTCGGCTTGAAACTCCTAAATTTTTTCTAAGAGACCCATGATCCATAGTCATATCCTGTGCCCTATTTCATTCAAGTTTACATTCTGAGTAACCGGTTTGCATTACTTGAAAACAAGACCTAATGTTTCGGTCTTGTTGTGTTCTATTTTCCCCTCACCATCTTTCTCCTTCCACACGGCCATACACCATGTTGCCACCTAGCCACCTTCACGTCACCTCACCTTCTCCACGCCACCTCATACCATTAGCACACCACCTCTTCACTTCCCATCGTGACACGTGTCCACTCCAATGCCACTTCATGCTTACTCTTCACATCACCACCCTTCATGCTTCAAATTTCACTTCCATTCTCTTTAATTCTCATCACCATTGAAGCCTTCCACTCTCCCATTTTCACTTTAATTCTCCTTGTTCCCATCATCCCACCGTAAGCCATTTCCACTTTCTTATTCCCTTTATGCCCAAAGACATTTCCACTTTCAATTTCTCATTCTCTTTGTGTGTCGAGACCACAATTCCATTATCATTCTCTTCATCTATCACGCAAGCCACCACACACCACTGTGCCCTCATTTTCTCTTTGCTTGCTTTGCCTTGTCCATTTTCTCATCAACCACCATACACCACCAATTTGCCTTATATTGATTCCAAAAAAGGGATATTTTGGTCAAAAAATAATTAATGATATGGAAATTTAAAAGAAAACCTTATATTAAAGGATAATTTTTTTTTTTAAAATGGTCTTATATTTAAAGATGGAAGTAGTAACAAATATGAATGTTCATTAATGATGAGCACATTTTTATTCAACTTTTAGCAATGTCTTTAATATACATGATTGGAACTAAATTATTACAAGATACTCAAAAAATCTAAAATATCAATGCCTAAAATTAAGGTTCTATTTGAATTGCAAAAACGTTTCTTGTTTTTATTTCTTATTTTCTAGTTTTAATTATAAAACTATAATTTTATTTTCTATTTCTAAAATTTATATTGAAAAAATAAAAACAAAAAATATTTTTACAATCCAAATATGACATAATATTGTTGATTCCTTAGTTTGCTATCGTTTACTATGACTAGGTAATAAGAACATATTTAGAGAAATGGGTGCAATGCCTAAAGCTAGATTAAAGCCTTATCTATTGTTGTGGATGTCATGCTTTCAAGTGGGCCAAAACCCATACTTGAAATTCACCCAATGACATCATTCAAAATTCAAGGTTAGAAAACTAAATTGATAACATGCTAGGCAAGACCCATATCAAGCTTTTTAACTGAAATATATTAAAATGTAAATTTAAAATATCATACAATTCATAAAAAAAACGAACCCTTGATTTCATATGTTAGAGTATTTTAGAAATGAACATGAATCATTTTTAAAAAGGCCAAATATTAGAAGTCTCATATTTGACTGCAACAAGGTCAAATGTTGTTTGGGAGTAGATTGTTTAGCAAATTCATGGTAAAGTCATGTGTGTGTCGTTTGCAAGAAGCCGAAAGAACTCTAAGGTATATTAAAAGTATTATGATCGAGGGAGTTTTTTATGCAAATAATAGTGAAGTGAAACTTGCTAGCTATGCCGATAATGATTGGGTAGAAAATGTAGAAATAAGGAAGAGCACATCAAGGTCTGCATTTCATCTTAGTAGAAGTGCAATAACCATAAACCCTATACCGATAATGATTGAGTAGAAAATGTAGAAACAAGGAAGAGCACATCAACATATGCATTTCATCTTTGTAGCAGTGCAATATCTTGGTCTTCAAAGAAACAACCAGTTGTTGGTCTTTCAGCAATCGAAACACAATATATTACAACAGCTAGTTATGCAACTCAAATAGTATAGTTGAAGAGAATTTTGGAAGTAGCACACCAGAAAGCAAGATACTTCTATAGAGATATTTTGTGACAAGTCTACAATTGCATTATATAAAAATTTAATATTTCACAGATGATCCAAGTACATCAATATTCATTTTTACAAGATTAGAGAGTTGGTTAAAAAAAATAAAAAGAAATCAAGTATTTTCACTAAGCCACTAAAAATTAAGTTGTTTTACAAATTAAAAAATACTTGGAATAATACGAGCTTAATTTAAGGGCAGCAATGTTAGAATTAATTAGATCAAGATTTGTTGATCCAACACAATTTCGGAAATTGAAACTTCATTGAAGGCACCATCAATTATAGTCCACAAATCAACATGGAGAAAGTCATTTCCAAGAACAATTTCACAAATGTGTTTTCTAAATATAATTTTATACTATTATTTTGTAAAAGCCTATAAATGGCTACAGCTTTGTTAAATACATGTCTAAAATTTTGTTAATGTGATACTTCATTTACTATGAATAATTCAAATTGAATTTTGTTTCTTCATAATACCAATTCAATTTGGTTTTTACTTGTTTAGAATAGCAATTCAAATTGAATTCTACTTCTTTAGAATACAAATTCAATTTGAATTATACTTCTTTACAATACAAATTCAATTTGAATTCTACTTCTTCAGAATACAAATTCAATTTGAATTCTACCTCTTCAAATACAAATTCAAATTGAATTTTACTTCTTCACAAAAATAATTTAATTTGGTTTTGTCTTCTGGTTAAGGAAATATTATTATATTCTTTAGAATTGCCTATAAAAGAATTCAAGGTACCATATTTGCAATCATGGTCAAGTTCTCTCCTAGTGTAATCCTGAGAGAATTTTTAGTAGCGAGTATATATTTTTAGTTTCACCCGAGAGAGTACTCTAGTCAGAAAATTTGAGAGATAATTTTATTTTTATCCCTGTGACTTATAGGGCTATTGTCTCTTTGTTCTCTTTTCCTTTTGAGAACTTCTTGTACTCTCCTTCTTACATAGTAGAACTGTTTTGCTCGTGATCATCAGTGTTCTTTTTCTCCAATCTTGGAGGTTTTCTATGGAAATATTATGTGTTTATTTTCTTACCCTTATACTTACTTTTCTTTATCTCCAATTGATTTGATCCAGTGCTTCCGTAACACGCTAATTTCCTTAACAAGTGGTATCATAGCAACTTGTTCGATTGGAGGTTCAATATGTCTACCGTCACTAAATTTGACATTAAGAAGTTTGATGGCAAGATCAGTTTTTCTATTTGGTGTGTCTAAATGAAAGCTGTTCTCACTCAAAATGGATTAAAGAAAACTTTATACGGCAAATCAAAAAGGCCATCTACTATGACCGATGAGCAATGGGACGAGTTGGATGAAAAGGCGCTTTCAGCAATCCAACTTTGCTTGTCCAAGGAGGTTCTTCATGAAGTAGCCAATGAAACCACTGTTGCGGCTTTGTGGTTGAAGTTGGAGACTTTATACATGACCAAAAGCCTCGCAAATAAGCTTTGTCTCAAAGAACGATTATATACCATTCGTATGGTTGAAGGTACTTCTATTCAATCTCATCTTAATGAGTTTAATTCTATTATTATGGATCTGGAAAATATTGATGTAAAAATTGATGATGAAGATAAAGCTATTTTGTTGGTCGTCTCTCTACCTTCTACCTATAAACACTTTAAAGAAATTATGTTGTATGGTAACAATGATACCTTATCCTTTGAAGATGTTAAATCTAATTTATTGTCCAAAGAAAAGTTTGATCTTGAAATTCATTATGAGGACAAGGGTGAAGGTTTAAGTGTCAGGGGTATAACTCAAGAAAAAAAGGAGTACCAGTAATAAGAAAAGCAGATCCAGATCCAGAGGGCGTAAATCCAACAAAACCTGTCGTTATTGCAAGAAATATGGGCATGATAGCTCTGATTGCTTTATCTTGAAAAAGAAACAAGAAAAGCATGAAAAAGATAAACAACCAGCTGAAGCTGCTAATGTTGAGAATGATTCTGATGGTGATGTTATGTTATCTGTTGTTTCCTCTAATAAGAGGAGCAAACATGAATGGATTCTTGATTCTGGATGTACTTTCCATATGTGTCCTTATAGGGACTTATTTACCACTCTTGAACCTATAGATAGTTGTGTTGTATTGATGGGTAATGATACCCAATGCAAGGTTGTAGGAATAGGTACCATTCAGATCAAGTCTCATGATGGTATTGTCAGGACTCTTTCCAAAGTTCGGACTTGAAGCAGAATCTAATTTCTCTTGGCACCCTAGAATCTCTTAGGTGCAAGAATTCAGCTGAAGGTGGAGTTCTAAAGGTATCAAAAGGTGCCCTTGTTCTATTAAAAGCTACCCGTGTTGGTAGTTTGTATATCTTGCAAGGATCTGTGATGACAGGCTCAGCAGCTGTTTCATCTTCTATGCCTGATATTGATGTCACCAAATTATGGCACATGCGCCTGGGCCATATGAGTGAAAAAAGGCATGCACCTTCTGAGCAAGCAAGGTCTTCTTGGTAATCAAGGCATCAATAAGTTGGAGTTTTGTGAACATTGTGTTTTTGGGAAGCAGAAAAGAGTTAGCTTCTCTACTGCAACTCACCGAACAAAATGTATTCTTGATTACATTCATTCATATCTTTGGGGACCTTTCAAAGTTCCTTCTTATGGAGGAAAACGTTATATGATGACTATTATTGATGATTATTCTCGTAAAGTCTGGGTCTACTTTCTAAGACATAAAAATAAAACTTTTCCCACTTTTAAGAAGTGGAAAACTCTTGTTGAAACTCAGACAAGGAAGAAAGTCAAGAAGCTCAAAACTGATAATGGATTGGAGTTCTGTGAAGGTGACTTTAATAAGTTCTGCGCAAATCATGGTATTGCTAAACATAAAACCATTCCAAGTAAAACCCAGCAAAATGGTGTTGCAGAACATTTAAACAAAACTATCCTTGAGAGAGCTCGTTGTATGCTCTCAAATGCTGGGTTATGGCATCGACGTGAATTATGGGCAAAGACAACATCTACTACTTGTTACTTGATTAATCGCTCTCCACACTCTTCACTTGATTTTAAAATTCCAGAAGAAATTTGGTCAGGTAATCCTGTTAAGTATTCTAATTTAAGAATCTTTGGGTGTCCTGCATATGCACATGTTAATGATGGCAAATTAGCTCCAAGAGCTATTAAGTGCATATTTCTTGGTTATGCATCTGAGTCTAAAGGATATCGTTTATGGTGTTCTGATCCTAAGTCACGAAAGTTAATTCTCAGTAGAGATGTGACTTTTAATGAGGATGCATTATTATCTTCTGGAAAACAATCTTCTATTTCTTCTTCTAGTACTAATAATCTATAGGGTACTAGCGAGAAGGTGGAGTTAGAATTAAAATATGCTAATGTTGATGTCTCATCTTCCTCTACCAATGAGTCTAGCATTAATGATCATGGTGATGATCATACCACTTCTCCTATTCAGCCACAGGAAGAGGATTATTCTATTGCTCGAGACAGACCAAGGAGGCAAATTAAAAGGCCAGTCATATACACTGTTGATGATAATCTGACTGCTTATGCATTGTCTATTGCACAAGAGGTAAATGACACCGTTGAGCCTACTAGCTATTCTGAAGCTGTTTCTTGTGCGGATTCTTCAAAATGGCTTCTAGCTATGAATGAAGAAATTGAAAGTCTTCATAAGAATAATACATGGAGTTTGACAGAACTCCCTAAAGGCAAACGACCGCTTCAATGTAAATGGATTAACAAGAAGAAAGATGGTATTCCCGGGGTTGAAGATCCTAGATGCAAGGCAAGATTACTCGTCAAAGGCTTTCACCAAAAGGAAGGTATTGACTTTAATGAGATTTTCTCACCAGTTGTTTGTCATACCTCAATCCGTATCTTGCTTGCTTTTGTTGCTTTATTTGATCTGGAATTGGAGAAACTTGATGTTAAAACAGCTTTTCTACATTGAGAGCTGGAAGAAGAAATCTATATGGATCAGCCAGAGGGATTTATTGTTCCTGGTAAAGAGCATCTCGTTTGTCGTTTGATAAAATATTTATATGGTCTCAATCAAGCTCCTAGACAGTGGTACAAAAGGTTTGACTCCTTTATGATTGGGCAAGGATATTCAAGGAGTTAATATGATGACCGTATTTATTTCCAACAATTTCCTGATGGAACTTTCATTTACTTGTTACTTTATGTTGATGATATGTTGATTGCATCACGTAATAAGTCTCTGATCAGGAAATTAAAAGCTCAACTCAATAATGAGTTTGAGATGAAGGAATTAGGTGCAGCTAAGAAAATTCTTGGCATGGAGATTCACAGGGATCGTCAAGCTGGTAAATTGTTCTTATCTCAACAGAAATATGTTGAGAGATTGCTTGACAGATTTAATATGAAAACCTGTAAACCTGTTTCTACTCCACTTGCTACACATTTCAAGTTATCTTCAGACCTATGCCCACAAACTAAAGAAGAAATAGAGCGTATGTCACACGTTCCTTATTCTAGTGCAGTTGGCAGTTTAATGTATGCTATGGTATGCACTAGACCAAATTTAGCATATGCTGTCAGCATGGTGAGTCGATACATGCATAATCCTGGAAAGGATCATTGGAATGTTGTGAAATGGATTATTAAGTATCTAAAAGGTACTTCTGATATTGGCTTGGTATTTGACAGAAGCAAAGCTACAACTAATGATGTTGCAGGTTTTGTTGACTTAGATTATGGTGGTGATCTTGATAGAAGAAGATCTCTTTCTGGTTACATCTTCACTCTTTGTAACTCTGCTATCAGTTGGAAAGCTTCTCTTCAATCTATTGCTGCATTATCTACAACTGAAGCGGAATATATTTCAGTCACAGAGGGTGTGAAAGAGGCTCTTTGGATTCGTGGTTTGGTCAATGAACTTGGTCTTACACAAGATATTCTTACTGTATTTTGTGATAGTCAAAGTGCTATTCATTTGACTAAGAATAGTCGTTATCACGACAAGACCAAACACATTGATGTAAAACATCACTTTATCCGAGACATTGTTATAATTGGTGAAATTATGGTGCAGAAGATTCATACTTCTGATAATCCAGCAGATATGCTTACTAAGCCACTTCCTAATACCAAGTTCCAACATTGCTTGGACTTGGTTGGTCTACACAGCACTTGAATGCCCCTTTGGGCTTTATTCGACAATGAGCAATTTATCAAACTTGATCCAAGGTGGAGATTGTTAAATACATGTCTCAAATTTTGTTAATGTGATACTTCATTTACTATGAGTAATTCAAATTGAATTTTGTTTCTTCATAATACCAATTCAATTTGGTTTTTACTTCTTTAGAATAGCAATTCAAATTGAATTCTACTTCTTCAGAATACAAATTCAATTTGAATTATACTTCTTTACAATACAAATTCAATTTAAATTCTACTTCTTCAGAATACAAATTCAATTTGAATTCTACCTCTTCAAATACAAATTCAAATTGAATTTTACTTCTTCACAAAAATAATTCAATTTGGTTTTGTCTTCTGGTTAAGGAAATATTATTATATTCCTTAGAATTGCCTATAAAAGGATTCAAGGTACCACATTTGCAATCATGGTCAAGTTCTCTCCTAGTGTAATCCTGAGAGAATTTTTAGTAGCGAGTATATATTTTTAGTTTCACCTGAGAGAGTACTCTAGTCAGAAAATTTGAGAGATAATTTTATTTTTGTCCCTGTGACTTATAGGGCTATTGTCTCTTTGTTCTCTTTTCCCTTTTGAGAACTTCTTGTACTCTCCTTCTTACATAGTAAAACTATTTTGCTCGTGATCATCAGCGTTCTTTTTCTCGAATCTTGGAGTGATCTACGGAAATATTGTGTGTTTATTTTCTTGCCCTTATACTTGCTTCTCTTTATCTCCAATTGATTTGATCCAGTACTTCCGCAACACGCTGATTTTCTTAACAAGCTTGTATTGCCAAAGCATGAGTAAGAATTATAATTTGAAGTAAAGGTTCTTCCTCTCCTCCCCCGGTTACTTTACGTGAGTGCGTAGGCTGTGAAATGAATTGTTAGCGTTATGAATCACTTTTTTGGTGTTATATTACTTCTGATCTTAAATATAAATAATTTTTAATAAAATTGTTTTAGTCCTTTAATATAAATAAAATAATATTTTTTAAAATTATTGAATATTTATTTATTAAATATGTTCTCCTTTTATATATTTTTAAAGCCATTTAGGTAATAATTAATATTAATAATATTTTAAAAAACTAAATCAATTATATAAAAATTAATATAAATAATTATTTTCAACTATTATTCTTAATATATATAAAATTAAATTCTTTTACTTGTGTTTAAAACCTCAATCCATAAATATTATAATCACCTCTTGTTTTATCTTTTCAATCGATATGAGTTTTGTATTTTATGAAAGTTCTTTACTTTCCTTTGAGTTATATACGGCTTCATCAAATGAATGCAAAGCCACCAAAATCATGATGATACTAAGAATTTCCACACCTAATATAAAAACATTTTATATTAATTATTAAAACAATCTCCGAAGTAAAAGTATTAAAAATATATGAAACTTCTTTGTAATAAAAATTTTCATCGAGTTTCTTACATTTGAAATAGAAAATTATTAAAGGAAACCAATTGTATACAGCATTGATACGAAGAAGGAGCTCATGACTGGCACCAACGAGAAACTTCCATCCCCTTTAAGGACATATTGTGCTAAATACATGGCGTCACCCAGAGAAGACCTTAGACAGCATAATACTCTTAAAAGAACCCTAAATCGATTATTATTCTCTAAAACAACGTTTTAAAAAAAGAAAAACCGTTTAATAACTGAAGCTTCGTGATTTTGAGTTTCTAGTTTTTTATTTTTAAAAATCATTTTAAAAATAAAATATATTCGGGTAAAAATAATGTTAAAGTAACTTTTAATCTATTTTTAAAATGAATTTTAGTTAGTTTCTAAAAAATAATTTTTAATTTTATAAACTTTTAACTGTCATTGTTTAACACTGTTACCATTTCCGCCACTACCACCACCATAACTATTATTGTTCCCATCATCACCACACTTTCTGCCATCACCACTATAGTCACCATCGTCTTCACCACTACCACCACCATCATTACACAATCACCATTGTCACCACCTTACCACCACAACTGCCATTATTGCTACCATTACAATCAACTTCATCATTGTTCCCATCTTCACCACTATCACCTCACAACACCACTGTCGTTCCCATCATCAGCACATCCTCCACCACCACTATTTCCATGACCACGACCACCACAACCACCATCAACACCGCCGCTGCCACTATCACTGTCATTGTTTCCATCACCACCATTACCGCGACCACCACCATGACCATCATTGTTCTCATCATCACCAGTACAGATGTAAAAGCAAGTTGGGCCCAATGGGGTAAGAAAATTTAGCACGCAACCACATCAAATTTGGCTGGCTTCGCTCTACATTTTGACGGAGTAAGGCTGGTCAACACGAAAAACCAATATCTTTTTTAGTATTAGGTTTTTTATGGTATTATTAATATAATTATATTTGAAAATTTTCATTTTATATGTTTTTTCTAATTTAATAAACTTTCTCCTATTTGCTTCTTAAAAATAATAATAAAAGTTAATTGATTTCTATTCATTTTGATTATTTTATATATCTTTTTAGGTGGATCAACTCATCAACCCGCTATTTAAAACATTGGAATTTTTTTTCTTTTTTAAAGCTTGACAGGCCAACCCGCCATCAAAATGGAATGAGCTAGAAATTTCAGTTCGCCTCTAGTAGAGAACTAATTCCGCCTCGCCCCACATTTGGTGAGTTGAAGGTAGGGTAGGGTGAGTTGACTCGCATTGACAATCCTAGTCACCTCCACCCTACTGCCACAACCACCAACACCATCATCGCCACCATCACCAACGCTACTATCGCCACCATTGTCATCATTACCATCTCCTTCGTTGTTGTTGTTGTCATCGTCACTACCCACAACATCACCACCACCTCCATTGCCATTTTCACCACCACCATCACTATCATTACCATTACAAATGTTGTCATCATTGTCATGACGACAATGACCTCCACTACCACCATCGTTGTCATTGCAAGCATCCCTTCCACCACCAAAACAGTTGTGATCGCCACCATCACCATTTCATTGTTGTTGTCGCTACCACTAACGACGACCATCACCAAATCGATATAAAATCAAATAAACTAAAACATGAAATTAAAATCCAAAAACAAGTTTTAATTTTTAAAAATTTTAAAACTAGAAATCAAAAACCAATCTGAAGATGGCCTAAAAATATAAACTGATTCAAACTTGTCCTAAATGATTTGACTTTTGAGTGTATAGTCTTTTGTTTCTTGGGAGCTGTGGGAAAAGAAAGAAAGAAGAGAAGCACAAATTCATCCAATGCAACAATAGAGTCCTTAAGAAGTAAATGGATTCTGGAAGTCCAAATTGAAAGTACATTGATATTTTTATGAAAACTGACTGTAATAATCAGTCTGACCGATTAAATTTTAAACTGGTTAGATGATCGGGTTAAATCAATTCTTTAATATTATCATTCAATAATAGGTTGGTTATGAAAACATTAGAATAGCATAATATGTCTACTATTATCGCAAACAAAATCCACTTGTATACATATTTTCTAGTTCAAATCCTGTAATGTGTTAGAGCGCTGGTGCCATCTAGTCCCTTTGCATCAAAGAAGGCTACATAGTCAGCAACCGTGGTTTCTCTGTATTTGGGAGGGTTGTTTTCTGATAATAGTTCCTTTATGGGCCCATAGAGCTTTGAGGATGCCCTACGACCCGTGCAGAAAAAACATGCAACAGATATCCTTGGACCAACATGATTCGCGACTACTCGGTGTTCAACACTCTTGAAGTTATCGTTTGTTATAAGCTATAAATTATTAACCAAATAGTTAGCTACCTCACTAATGCTCATTCAGAACTACAATAGATAAAGGCAACTGAAATAGGTAGCAATAGGATTAATAACATGAATCAAATGAGTGGATCTGAATCTGTCATTAATGAAAAAATGTAACTATTTTATACTAGGCATCCCTTGAACAAGAAGGTGAACTTTAATTTAAATGTCCTAGTTTATGTTGAATTAAGCTTAAAAGAAGAGTAGACATGTTGCATTCTTGAACCCAAACATGTAAAAAATTTGATAAATTTTGTAGTTACCAAATTAAAATATTCCCTAAATACTTTTTTTCCTAATTTAGGACTAATTGTTTAATTAATCTCAAAGTGATACATATTAACAATTATAATCTTATATTATTTCTCATTTCTAAATTCTTATCATCACATTCACTATTTATTAAATTGTGATACTTCTAAATCAATAATTAAATAATAATTAAATACTAATAAGTGCATATTTCCCAAATTTGAGGTCCAAGAAAGATAAATGCTTAAAACAAACTTGGTAGAGAGAATTCAACAACCCTGGTGATTATTAGGATATATATAAAAAATAAAATAGCCCTAAAGTGGCGTGCTTTGTCCTATCTCAGTAGTTCTAGCATGTTGTATATAGTGCATGACATATTGCAGTTGCTTCTGAAGTGTCATGATAATTTCTTTATGTCAATTTTTTTTATTATTCCCATTTCTAAATAAAACACAGTTGTAGATGTAACTAAAAAAGTATCCATGATAAATTAAAAGAAATTGCAGGATACAGAAGAAGAATAATAGAAAACTTGCCTGCAGAAGATCACCAACATTAACAACTAGAGCCCCAGGTACAGGTGTTATATCAATCCACTTGTCTTGATAGAGAACTTGGAGGCCACCAATGTGGTCTTGGAGAAGCACTGTGAGGAAATCGTTGTCAGAGTGCTTGGTGGTTCCCAGAGTCAATTGTGGTTCAGGACAGGCAGGATAGTAATGACCAAGACCAACAAGCCCCTCAGCACATCCCATATCTTTTAGATGGTTTGGATTTAGACCCAAAGCTTCTGATAACAACTCATACAGTGAAATTCCCAGTTTCATTATGTGCTTCCCATATTCCACCAATATATCTCTGCAGAAATTTGAAGTTAATCAGCAACAAAACTAAATAGGCATATCAATATGGGTTGAAAATAGTCTCACAATGGAAAAATAAAAGAAGTTAAAGAGTATATAAGTGCTATTACTTTCAAAAGCTATCATATTTTTAGACAATCAAGCATCTCAAGTTGAAACCCTCACACTCCCAAGCATAAGGGATTTAAATCCAATAAATATTGCTTATGATGAAAGAATACTGCATATAAACATCTCAATCTTACTCAACAGGCCATGATTTATCAATTGTCATATATATGATATAATGAGTATATGACAAACCATTACATGATATATAAATTTACATAAATTTTCACTAACAAATAAATACATAAGTCACCAGGGTTGACTATTTTAAAATTTTGACCTTAACCTTTCTTGAAAGAGCATATACTTAGTACACAAAAATACATATTACCTGCATACTAAGGGAAAACCTTCTGGTTTTAGTATATCAGGAGACAAGTAGCAAATGAAAGTGTCCCTCCAATTGAGTGCGGGTGAACTATATAGATCAAAATTACTATTGTACACAAAAGACTTCGATTCATCTCTTGTATACAGTTCTTTTTTAACCTCACTGTCCTGCTCAAAAAACCTTTTAACCCCATATTTCATCTCCTCAAGAACATTCAAAGGGATGCCATGATTTACCACTTGAAAGAAACCCCATGTTTCAGATGCTTCCTTGACTTCATCAACAAGCCCTTGGCGCTTACTTGGATCTTTATCAATATCTGCAAGATCTATGACTGGAATAACATGGCATGTGTTGCCTAAATTTGATGCCTTATCAAATTTATCAGGTTGATGATGGAATAAGGTAGGGACCTTATTGATTCCTGCATCAACAAGTCCTTTCACACCAGCTTTTGTTTCATCAAATGCTCTGCGTTCACTCAATTTCGAATCTATTGTATCATCGGTGCTTCCCATTTTCTCTTTTTTGGGTTTGTACCTTGGAACTAGTCCTATTAAAGCATGTGGACAAGAAGCTATGAAAAAGAACTATATACTATATATTAAGTAAAGACAGTGTTACAAGCAAGCTTTACAATTTCTTAATGGCAAGCAATTTGGACATTGACATATTAAGGTAACAAGGATTAATAGAATTTAGTTATTGAAAACATGTTATCTCCAATAATAGTAGTCGTCACAAATGTTGAAATTTGCTCTATTATTGAAAATATGTTATCTCCAATAATTCTTTAAGTGTTTAGTAATTGTCAAATTAGGTGATGTATAAAAAAAATAAAGGTTTATTGGTCTGAAATTTTTTATACAATATTTTAAACGCTTATTTTTTAACTTTACATATATTTTCATGTTAGATGAGTTCCATTTGTCTTAAATAAATTTAAAAATTTAAAGTTAATAAATTTAAATGAAAATTTTGAAGACATCGATATCAAGATCTTTTAAATATTGTTAATATGAATTAAATATGGGAGCAAGCATCAAGTGTATGGACCCATGCATTTGTTTCATTTGCTTGACTTTTCTTTATAATTATCAGGTTCGATAAACGGGACAAAATAAAAAAACTAATGAAGGAGACAAAAAATAAAGCTAATAAAGCACTTCATATTGAACTATTTGAGGTATGACACACAAGTAATTTATGAATATACAAAACTTTTATTGCAGGAGCAAGCCAATCGTCCATTATTTATTTAAATTATACAGGACACTTGTTTCTCCAATAATCAAACATGGGTTTCGAGTATTTGTTAATGTGATGATAGTTGTGGCATTCTGCAATAGAACATGATCCGGCCAGCCACTGATAGAAGATAAAATGTCTATGGAGTCTTGCAACTCTGCATCAATATCTGTGTGCACGTGGCAAATTTTCTTTTAAAACTCAATTGTATATAATTGTTTGAAGAATCAAGTAATGCATAACTTCAATTTTTACCATGCCACAACAAATCAGTACTTATGCAAAGATTTTTTTTGTGGGCGGTAGTTAGGAGAGGAAAACAAAATATAATAAGTTAAATGGGAACAAGTGTGTCGAAGTAAAGAGGTAAATGGGTAGGAGGTGAGGGATTTGGAAAAGTTTAAGTTTTTCATGTTAGGGAAATGAGGGTAGAGGTTGTTAGAAGATCATGATAGTTTGTGGGGCAGAGTGTTAGAATCAAAGTATGAGAGTGGTGTTCGGTTAGGAGATTGAGAGGTTTTTGGGAAATGATAAGATGGTGAAGGGACTTGGGAATGTATTAAAAATTTCTAATAAGTTTGGGTGGTTTAGGTATAATTTGAGGGAGGTAGTGGTAATGAGTCAAAAACAAGGTTTCGGGTTGATTATTGGGTGGGGGAAAAAAATTCAAAATACAAGTACCATAGGCTGTTCTTAATTTCGTTACAACAACATGCATCTATAACTAACATAGGTGTGTGGGTGGGAAATGTGTGGGTCTGGGACCTTAAATGGCGTTGAGAGTTTCCCGTCTAGGAATGAGAGTTGTTGTCATCCTTTTTTCATGATCTTGAAGGTTTTTTTGATATGCGTGCAACTGCTCAAGATTCTTAGTTATGGTTAGGATTTTTTTCAGGTAGTTTCTCTGTGAAGTCTGCTTATAACCTTTTGATTCATTATTTAGACTTGTTGGATCTATCTTTTGTGAGGTTTTTCTGGACTAATATGTTCCCCTTAAAGTGGGATGTTTTGGATGAAGAGTATTACTTGATCGAATTCAAACTGAAAATAATTTGTCTAGACGTGGGGTTGAGTATGATAATTCATTTGTACTATGTATTTTTAGTGGTAAATGCGTGGAAAGTAGTTTTCATCTGTTCTTCTCTTGTAAAATATCTTATTCCTTGTGGCAGCTGTGCTTTACTTGGTTGGGTTTTTGCTCAATTTTGCATGATAGTGGTAAGGAACACTTTAAATGTATTTCGGGTAATGGTTTTGACAATAAGAGTAAACATGGACTGGTTATGTTATGGTTTGCTACTTTTTGGTCTATTTGGGGTGCAAGAAATAATGTAATTTTCAAGGGAGGCAATGTGTTTGTCAAGAACATGCTTGAGTTGGTTCAGTATAATCTTGAGTTTGGTTAAAGTTTAGGATGAATGAGTTCTCTAGAAGCTATTTTGAATGATATAGACAGTCTCTTTTATGTTTATCGGGATTGTAATTAACTAATATTTGTATAGGGTTAGGGTATTAGTGTCCTATTTTTTAATATTATTTATAATATTATTTCTTTTACTAAAAAAAATGATTAATTCATTCAAGGGTGAATTCCTAATAGCAGTTATACATACATGTGAAGAACTTGATGGTTTAATGTCCATTTTAAGAAGATTAATTAGCATCTACTTTAGGTGTTACTGACACTCTAGTTTGATCTCTTTAATTAGCATCTAAAAACCCATCTTTTGGCTTAATCATGTTCGGACACGGGCCCATTTTTTGTAACTTGTTTACTACAGCATATCACACACAAATATATAAAGCCTTTTGAGTAAAAGACTAAATAATATAGGCCGAAAACCTTTTGAATATCATCTTTAGTATGTGTTATCTTTTATTTTGATTTTCATTTCAGAAATAATATAAATAAGATAGGAGTTAAATGTGAGTAGAATTAACATATATAATTAGAAACAGAATTATGAGTAACTCAATACATTTGAGAACCAAATAATATATCACAAAGCTTCCAAGCAAGAGGAAAGTTACTTAAAGTATCACTTTCATTAACCAATCCTAAAATGTGGCAGAGGAGAAGTCCCAACAAGGCTTCTTGCCAAGGAATAGGCAACATAGTCATGCACTGTAATTTCCCTGTACTTTGGAGGATTATCTTCTGATACTAAATCCTTTATGGGACCATAGAGATTCGATGATGGCTGAAGACTTGTGCTAAAAAAGCTTGCAACTGATACTCTGGGACCTACTCTGTTCGCAACCACTCTGTGCTCAACACTTTTGAATTTGTCATTTGTTATAAGCTGTTTGTTCCAAGAAAATTTCTAATTAGCTAATCAATTAAAAATATAGCCAAATGAAAATTTCTATTCTATTCTAGTCATCAAAGTTTTTTGGCAACCGTAAAATGTAAAACAAATTGAAATTGAAGTATCACAGCACTTCCAAATGTGAAACAGCTAATGTAACAAATGGCATTTTAATGTTGTTGCATACATGTACTTCCTTTGATATTATGCAACCCTTTTAACCATGCAAACAGAGTAAAATTGTCATCATTCACATATCAAGCACAAAACAGAAACAACAAAACAATAAGCATGATAAAACACACATGGCAAAATTGTGTTGTTACCTTTTTCAATATCAAAACAATCCAAATGTATTTTTTATTGGAGTCAATGTGATTATTAATAAAAAATATATTTATTTTCAATAAAAGTTTACCATATTTTGGTAACATATAGTTTTTTGGTAACAAAAAATTTACCATTTTAAATGTTTTAAACTCAACCCTAAATGTTGAGATTAACAAAATTTATTTTTTTAACCAGTTATTTCTACCGTACAACCAGAAATAATCTTATAGAGATTCAGTTGGTTAAGAAAGTATAGGTAATTTTTTTTTTTCCTTTTTTATAAGTATCAATTTATTAAACATTTCACATTTGAGCCCAAGTAACAGCAATGGGAATTTATTTTCTCATCCAACAAAATCACCTGCTATTACTATATGTAAAACAGACATGCATACAAAGTGCACAAGTAAAACATCAAAGATGAAAACTTACTTGTAGAAGATCACCAATGTTGATTACTAGAGCACCAGGTACAGGGGACACATCCACCCACCTATTTTCATGAAGAACTTGGAGGCCACCAATATGATCTTGTAGAAGCACAGTTATAAAACCATCATCAGCATGCTTAGTTGCTCCCATAGTCAATTCTGGTTCTGGACATGCAGGATAGCAATGACAAGCAACTACAAGTCCCTCATTGCAACCAATATCATTTAAATGGTTTGGATTCAGCCCAAGGGCCTCTGATAATAACTCAAACAACTCACTTCCCAGTTTCATCACTTGTTTTGTGTATTCCACAAGTATATCCCTGCAAACATATCCAAACAATCTCTTTGAGCATTTTAACTTAATTAGCCATCCTGAAAATATGATGCCAAAATATGCAATGAATGTTCAAGTGTTAAAAAACAATACCTCCTCTGATTTTTTCATAAGATACAAAATACTAAGTTATTAAAATTAACATTTATATTAATTAGGGAAAAAACAAAATTCTCAAAAATGCCTTTAATCTTAAATGGTAAAAATAGGACACCATGAAAAGGTACCAAGTAACTTTCATGAAATATGAGAAAAATTGTTATCTTTCAACAATATTTCTCTCATTTAAAACCAACTTTGTTTTCTCTTTAGAATCACATCTCTATAATCTATCCTCATCTGATTGATTGAAAAAGTTATTCCTACTTTTAACAAGAACCAATTTTTACATCCAAAATAATATTAGTGTAGGTACCATCTAATCTAACATACCTGCAAACTGATGGCAAGTCTTGAGGTTTTGGAGGATGAGGAGCCATAAAGCAAAAAAAGGTATCCCTCCAATTAGCTGATGGTGAACTATAAAGATCAAAGTTGCTATTGTAAACCAAAGGCCTCAAAGGATCACGCGTGTATAGTTCTCTTTTTACTTCAGGGTCTTGCTCATAGAACCTACGCACTCCATTCTTCATTTCCTCCAAAACACTCAATGGTATTCCATGATTAACAACTTGGAAGAAACCCCATGTCTCAGATGCTTCTCTAATCTTCTCCACTACCACTTTCCTTCTACTTGGATCCTCACCAACACCCGCAAAATCAACAGAAGGAACACTAACTTGGGTGCTACCTGAAGCTGAGTCCTTTTCAGATTCATCAAGGGACTGCAAATTGTGGAATATGCGAGGGATCTTTGTGACACCTGAATCAGCAAGTCCTTTAACACCATCTTTTGTGTCATCAAAAGCTTTCACTTCACTTGCTCTATCATATTCAGGATGGGTTGTCACTGAAACTTCACCGTTTTTTGAGACTCCCATTTTCCTTATCATGTGGTTAGAAAATCGAATTTGGTGCTACTATATACTTCAATATCCTTATTTGCCCTTTTTTTCAACATTGTTGATAATTGATCTTTTTTATACCATTCATATCTAAACCAATAGAAACATATATTACTGAATCAACCATTTGTTTTATAATTGTTATCAAAATTATTAATTGATTAATAGCTTTTAGAAAATGTTAATAAAAAGGCTATTCTTCTTTATATATATATATATATATATATATATATATATATATATATATATGAAAAAATGCTAATTTTCCTACTATTATTTCTCCTCTTTTTTATAAGATTTAATTTTTAAAGTTTCTCAACTGTTTCTGTAAACTTCATAATATATCATTATTATTTTTCATATATAAAAACATTCTTGTTAATTATACTTTTCATCTCAAGATCAATGATATATGATGAATTTAATTTTTTTTTCTAATATTACAGGTGAGTTTTAAATATAGCAGTACAAAAGATCAATGGTAATAAGTTTCTTTATAATGACTCTTAAAATATTAATTAAAAAGTATAGCCAATATATTATGAAAGTTAGGTTTTAATGAGATACATTTGAAATTATACAATTCAACCTCATCTTCACATTTTTCATCGGGTTCAAAGAAACTTACGAGTTTCATATTGTATTATATTTTCTTACTTTTTTATTTTTTAATAATCCAAATATATATATTCTTATACAAATCATATATATATATATATATATATTAAACATTCTAATTAAAGTAATATTTATAAATAGAACTTAAAAATCTAAAAAAAAACTTAGGAGATATATATATATCATATTTTTATAAAAATATATTAATTTTTTATTATCATATAATTAAGATTATAATTAAAATTACATGAATTTTATAGTAGAACGGTTACTTATATTCTTAAACCCGTCAAAGTTAGATCGGAATCAGAGTCGGGTTTCTCTAAACCCCAATCAAAACAATTTCCCGTCAAAGTTGGAGTGGGTGTGGATCGGTACATGTAAGTTCGAGTTCAATTGTTATCTCTAGATATGACTTGACATATATATCCCGACATATAGGAGTGGATTCTTCTTGACAATGTAGCATTGGAAGTGTGAGAAAAAAATTATATAGAAAAAAAGTTTAGCCTGTGACTATTTACTCTTGCTTATTTATTTTTATCTTTTTTTATTGGAAAAATTATTTTTTGTGTTTTCTCACCATAATTATAATTGATGAGAAAATTTTTTAATCAAGTAATCTTCCATATACTTCCAAGCAACTCATATGCTATGTATTACAAAGATCTTTGTTTACATTTTTTTTAATGAATTGCCTAGTTCTAAAGATCTTTGTTTACATTCTTTTTTTTATATGAATTGCCTAGTTCTATACGAGAGCTCTTGGATGATTTTAAGGATATCTTTTCCAAGGACGCGTCTGATGGCTTATTACCTTTGAAGGACATTGAGCATCAAATTGATCTCATATCAATTGTCTCTCTAGAAAATATACCCGCCTATAATATTTATAAATATTATACTTTATAAATTATTCTACTATAACAAAATTAAAAATAATATTTTGTTTCCAAAAAGAATATGACAAAAAATATATCTCGTAGGAATGCACAAGTAAAATTATTAAAATATATGTATTGATGTATGTATTGTTGGTATTGGTTTGGGACAGGTCATGGGAACAATTACAAAGGATTCTTTTAAAACCATTTATAAGGTTACATTTCTATAAATCAATTTGACTGTAAAAAAAGTACAAAATCTCTTAACAATTTTAATTGTTTAGGGTTTAATGAAGGAAGTTTGAGTGGTGCAAAAGGGAAGAAGATGAACGCTGATCCATTAAACAAGTCAAGGTGGTCATTACCCTCAGTTTTGCTTCTTCAATCTTAACCAAAAAGTTTAATTACATTTTTCAACCTCTGTTCCATTATATTTCTTCAACAATCTAATAAGAGATATCATTTTTATTGTCTGCATTTGTGGTTTTCGTAAAATAGATGTAAGGGTTTGTTATTTTTTAATATTTTTGTTGAAGGTATTTTGATAGATATTTCAGGATAAAAGTTGAATTTAAAGAATGGGAGGTGACTAAAATGAAATCATCAACATAAATCATATTTTTTTCTTTCTTTTTAACTTCATATTTTGAAAAAGTGTATTAGACTTTGTGTCTAATTGATTATTGTTAAGTGGTTAAAATTTTTTAGTTATTTATATAGTGTGAACCTTTTTAGTATCTATATTATTAGTACTGATTCTTTATCTACTTTTAATCCTATTTTTTCTTCATTTTTTAGTTCACTTTATATCTTTCTTGTGTACTACTTATATATTTTTCCAACTTTGATCTCAACCATTTATTTCATCAAAGTTTAAAACTTATAAAGTAATATAACTAAAATAAAACAAGTGTCTCGGCCACGTACTGCCAATTTGCAAATAATTAAGGTTTTGAGTAATGATGTTTCCATAGTCACTTAAGGCTCATAAAAATCATACTCCTGTCATGCTGCCAAGATATCACACCAAAAGAATTGCCACTGAGCTTCATGAGTCAATATTGTTTCAGTCACGTTCTTCAATTCATACTCATTTCATGTTTCCTAGATATCATGGCACCAACAATTTGTTGGAATAATGCTAGAGCACTCTTTTGTGGTGAGATGGGTAATAGAAGTAACAAAATTTTGAGAGATAGGGAGAAATCCAGAGTTAAGTTTTCCAGAATGGTTAAAAATGATTAGAAAGGAAAATAATTCAAAATAGAAAGTATAATCTAACACTTAATTTCATTTGTGATAGAAGGTTACAAAAATAAATATAATAATGATGAAATTAAGTGATAGATGATGATGGGACAGATTATACATGAAACCAATATTTTGGTCTAAGTTTGTTTGTACATGATCCCATTTTCTTTTAGTTTGTTTACCACCATAAATCCAACAGGTACAAAACCAATAAAGAGTTGAAAGTCAAGTAATATGGGATAAAACTTTTGAAATATAACAAGATTTCCAACAATTCCTTATATATTTCAAAAGTTTTTATTTAAAAAAAACTAGGTTAACATCATAGTGCAAATGCATTAGATCTTGTGTTATGAAGCAAACCCTAGACAAATAAACGTAAAGTGAGTTGGTGAAGCAAAGCTTCTATGAACTAGGATCACTTTGTTGTAAGATAATGGTTTACCTATCACATTACACTTCATAACTTTTTTTTTCCGTTTTGGTGTTTTATGCAAATAGGCCATACGCATTCCTAGTGATATAGAGATTTTCCTAATTCTCATGTAAGCGGTCTTACTTGACACTCATACAAGTGATTTCATAAACACATAAGGGATATAAAAAACATTAAAAACTTAATAGTTTAACCTCTTGTTCTTTTCAAACTAGCACTTCAATGGGGAAAGAAATAACGCTAGAGGGTAAACAATGACTTGTTATCACCCATATGAACCTTCTTCATGGGATCTCCAATAAAAAATGTTGGATTCCCATCATTATTAATTTATATTATTGGCTAAAGTCTAATTCCCCTTGATGTGTCATAAACAATTTTTCTTCCTAAAGGTTTTATGGCCAAATTCACTTCTAATTTCACACACCTAATGGAAATTATTTCATTCTTTAACAACTGCTTTACCATATTGTATCTTAAATGAATGTATCTGTTCTTACCATTGTAAGAAATATTTTTAGTTATAACTACAAATGATTGGCTATCACAATACATAGACATTGAGGGTGTTGGTTTTATTCCAAACGAAATATTTGCTAAGAAGTTTCTCAACCACTCAACTTCACTATTATCCAATTCTAATTCTAGAGCAATAAATTCTGACTCCATAATGGATCTAACAGGAATATTTTGTTTGACTGCTCTCCAAGCAACAACACCTCTTCCTAATGTAAATACATAACCACTAGGGGATTTTGTCTCATTTGAATATGAGATCCAATTGACATCGCAAGAACATTGGTGTCGCTAATGCAACCTAATGCTCATTATTGGGATTATGAGTATACCTACTAAATTTGCGCACAACATATACTATGTCAGGTGTCGAATAATTCATCAAATATAATAGGCTCTGAATAATTTGAGCATATTTAGTTTGAGAAACAGGTTCTCCTCTATTTTTCTTTAATTGAATGTTGCCATCATAAGAAGTATTCCTTAGTTTTGATTCAAAATATTTAAACTTCTAAAGAAGTTTTTCGATATAATGTTCTTGAGAGAGCATTATATTATGATCTTTCCTTATTATTTTAACACCTAAAATAACATTTGCTTCACCATATCTTTCATCTCAAATTATTGACAAGAAATATTTTTGTATTAAATACAATATCATCATTAGTACCAAAAATGATCATATCATCTACATATAAGCAGACAAACACATATTCACCATTTTCTACTTTTGAAAATATACATTTTTCAACTTCAAAATAAGAGAACCCATTTCTAGTCAATACACGATCAAATTTTTTCTGTCATTGTTTTGGTGCTTGTTTTAATCCATATAAAGATCTGAGAACTCTACAAATTTTAGTTTCTTGACCAAAAACCACACAACCTTCTAGTTGAACCATATAGATTTCTTCTTCTAAATCACCATTTAAAAAAACAGTTTTAACATCTATTTGATGAATAACAAGCGTATAAATAGACGCTAAAGCGATTAAAACTCTTATTGAAACAATCCTAGTTATGGGAGCAAAAATGTCAAAATAATCAATATTTTATTTTTTGAGTAAAACCTTTAGCTATCAAACAAGCTTTGTATTTTTCAAATGAACCATTAGGTAAATATTTTCTTTTAAAAGTACATTTACAGCCAATAGGTTTGACTCCTACAGGTAAATCAACTAAAGTCCAGGTTGTATTTTTCAAAATAAAGTCAGATTCAATTTTAATCACTTCTTTTAATGCATGACACCAGAGAAAGAAATTGCTTTATAAAAATTTAATGGTTCCTTATCAACAGTAAGTGTAAAAATCATTTCCAAATTAAAGATGTCTCTTTTTTTTGTCTTTTACTTATTCTCAAATTTTTATATGGAGTTTCAAAATTATCACACAATGGTTCATTAGAAATATTTTTGGGTTCTATCATTTGTAAACTAGAAACATTTTCAACATCAATCATAGGTTCACAAGAAACATGCTCAACATTCATGGGAAATATATGTTTAGAAAAATCAGTATTTTTTGTCTCGGTAATTGAATTGCATTCAATCACGTCACCTTTTAGAATGAGAAATCGATAGGCAGCGCTATGTTGAGTATGCCAAGTAAACATACAATCAGAGGTCTTAGAACCTATCTTTATTTTTTTAAGATAGCAACATGACTTTAGTTTAACTCCCTACACTTTTAGATAATCCAAAATAGGCTTTTACCTTTCCATAACTCATTATGTATTTTACTAGAATGTTTATAAAGGATCCTATTATGTATATGACATGCGAACAATAATGTTTCACCCCCAAAGATCATTAGGTGTAGAAAAACAAACAAGCAAAACACTCATCATTTCTTTTAAGGTCCTACTTTTTCTTTCATCTACATCATTAGACTTAACGAATAAGATGGGCTTATCTCATGTATAATACCTTTTTTTTCACAAAAATTATTAAAAAGAATATATTCACCACCCCTATCAGACCTAACCATTTTGATCTTTTTATTTAATAGATTTTCTACTTCAGCTTTATATATTAAAAATATATCAAGCGCTTTATCTTTATTTTTAAGTAAATAAACCTTAGTGTATGTAGAAAAATAATCAATAAAGGTCACATAATATTTTTTACCACCTCTAGTTACGACTTGCTTTAAATCTCTTAATTTCGAATGAATTAAAGAAAGTAATTAAGATTTATGGATCATGGAAAAATAATATTTTTTGTAATTTTGTATTCAACACATGTGCCATATTTATTCAAATTCATATTTTGAAAACCAAAAATCATAGCATTTGTTTTGTTCGGTGTGTGGGGGTAAAGTGCTCCTCTCGTATCCAGTGTCAAAACCTTACAATTTCTTGAATTACTCCGTCCTAGTGGGGGTTCATTATCATAAGTACATGTCTAGTTGGGAACAATGTCCTTCAGTCTGGGTTCAGTGTTCAAAACTGGTCCCAAAATGATGTAAAATGTTAGGTATTGTCCCAGTCTGGTCTCCCAGTCTGGTCACATGGACTAGGCCGTTATCAGTTGACATTGTTGAGCTCCTAACGCCAGCCCCACGTGTTGATGAGCGAAAGAGGTGGTACCTGTAAAGACAATTCGACGCTCAAATCAATTTAAATTCTAACATCGGAGGCATATTAGAGTATTAAGTTGGGTACTAGAGCTTACTACTTATGAGGGTGTTTGTAGTATTTATAGCGAAGAAATGTGATGTCATGCCTCTTTTTATGTGTCAGAGTAGGTCCGTACACCACATAAGACTGACTTCTGCAGGTTTTGACTGGTGTTGCTAATCTCTTATCTTTTCATGACCCCGATCATTAAGCCATTCAAAGGCTCTGACTTCGGTCATGGAAGTAATGCAAATGTCGGGTGTGAATGAGGTAAGCGTGTGGAGTTATGATAGATTATGAGGCTTACATCGGATGGAAATTAATTATGCAGAAAGGGGCCGGTATCCACTCTAGAACACCATGCTAGGGAGAATAAATATTTGATATTTATTCAATTAAAGTCTATTTTGGTATTAAGTAAAATGATTTGGGCTATACAAGGATGATGACAACCATCTTAGGCCTAATTAGATATTATGACAAAAACGCCTAAGATATAATGTTGATCACTTATAGGTTGTTTTGATATTTATATTTAGATATTGCTAAATGTCATTCATTATATTATATTAAAAATAAAATATTTATATTTACTATACACCAAATATATTTCATATAAAATCACATGCATAGAGTAAGTACACTGGATGATAGTTTTTATTTTTGTTTGACTCAAATTGAAACTATTTGACCTGATTCATTTAAAATGAGTAAAGAGCTCATTCACTAAATAGTGCTCGATAGGTCAAATCAATATAGTATGAGATGTTCATCGGTTGTACTCTGTTAATACACAAAAACATTCCATAAAGTGTTGTGTTGTGTGTATGAAATTTGGTGAGAGTGATCGTGTGGACCCTTAAAGGCGTGGTGTAACACCCTGGAGTCAACTTGCAAATCCCAAGATAATTACCATCACAATATAAAATCTCTTAGATAACTTATTTTTCGCCTGGTAATTATCAAGAGATTCATAACCTGATTTCAGAGGTTACTGATATAATATCAGAGTGCGTAACCTTTACATAATTAACTTCTTATTATTATACATAACATTAGAGTTCCATACATATTATATTTTACAATAAGCACCTAGATCTTATAAAATATAAAGATGAAAAGTACCAAAACATAGCATATATATAATACAGTAATAGTAGTCATGCAAGCAAGCATCATCATCAAAAGTCTTCATAATTTATCCATATTCAGTAACATCCACTTTGTCACATGTCCTCCTGGTTAACCACTAAAGGGTTGCCACAAGTAACAGAAAGAGTGAGATAAAATATCAAATAAATAGAAATTAAATCAGAACAAACATAATCACAAGTAGGATGCTATGCGATGCAAATGCCAAACAAGTATTTTGTTTTATACTGATATTATTATATTCTGTTCTTTTATATAAATGAAAATGCATGATGGATCCATTCTGGTGGGAACATCTGTAGTGATTTCCAACAATAACATTTTTACGGATATCCAACCGATACCGCGCCCCATAATGCAACACCACATCGGATAACAATATCATAATATCAATAACAAGTGTTGCGGGACCCCCCTTAAGGACACACTGCTTAGCCCTTAAGACGGCTGTGGTATAAAACCACCGCAGAGGTCTGTGCTCAACAGAGCGCGTTCCCCTACCGGGAACCCCCTCAAAGAACCCCTCTGCGAATTCTTTGAACGGCCAATGCATATGATGCATGAATGCATTACATTATCAAATTCCTTTATAACTAATTTTAACAATAAAATTATTATAACAATCAATTAAGCATACTTTATTTATAACTCAAGAATATGGAAACACATTTTCCATATTATTTATATCATAATTCAATCATACGAAAACACATTTCCCATAATATTCATATCATATTTCAAACATATGAAAACATATTTTCCATAATATTTCATATTTCAAAGAATATGAAAACATATTTTCCATGTTATAGTAATTGTTTAATATCATATTCCAAACCATTTGCATCCATTTCACAATTTAATTCAAATTAAATTAAAATATAACTATATGAGTTTCTAAACAATTAAGCAAACAATTCTGTCTTAATTTCTATGTATTTAATATCTTATCCCCTCTTTCTTACCTCAAGTGAAGATCGTTAAACTTTCCTTATGCTAAACTCCCTTGTATTTCTTTAAATCTTCAAGTTTACGTAATTTCTTCTTATGCGAAAATTAAAGAATGAAGGTTTTGAGAGCTTGAAGAGGGAGATGAAAGGTTATAGGATCAGTAAGGTTTTTGGTCTGAGGAAATGTGGAAGGTTGGGGCTCTATTTATAGGCTTTCAATAGTGGTTACTGTAGCAAATTACTGTAGCAAATCACTGTAGCAGCTCGAAATTGACATGAGGCGGTGGAAAATTGGAGAATTCTCACGAATTCTCTACATTCTACAACATTTTTCATGTGACGTTTACTGTAGCATTTTACTGTAGCATTTTACTGTAGCAGATTTTTATTTTATTTTATTATTCTATTCTACATTCCATTCTCGTTTATTTCCGTTTTAAGTCAAACTGAAAATATCCTTGTATTCATATTTAAATTTCCTATTTTCTAGGTTTCAGTTCTTATTTCTCTGAGAAATTTTAATTTTTTCACTATTTAATTTACTGCTTAAAAAATTGGGCTGTTACATGTGGCTATTACTGCTTCAAGGTCTTCTTGTTCTGCACTACACGAGGTATTTTTTAACAACTTTAATTATCTGTTATTACTTTCAAATATAGTTAGCCACGGGGGGTTCTTTTCACATGCCTAATCCACCGTACCGACGGGCTTGGTGATGAGAATTTGTAAATTATGTGTAACTCTACTCATGTTTATTGCTATGTTATTAAATTTCCCTTTTATTTTTTAATCAGCTTTCCAAATATAGCGATATGGGTCTTTTCACATGCCTAATCCATGTTAGCGACATATTTGGAAATAAGAATTGGTAAATTATGTAGCGACCCCGCTTATGTCCATTACTAGGTTATTAAATTTCCCTGAGTTTTTAATTACCTTGAAAAACTTAGCGACGTCTTTCGACATGCCTAGCCATGATAGCGTTGAGGTTGGTGACAGTGCTAGTAAAGTATGTAGCAACACTACAACATTTTGTGGCTTAGACCATGCTTAAATGTCCACACTTAAGAAACAATGGTTTTAGCATGTAATAGACCACTACTTTCTAGATATGTCTAAAAAGGTATAAAATTCCACCATACCTCTACAAATGAGTTTTGAAATTATAGTATGTTACAAGAGGCCATGCCTTTAGAATTGTAGCTCCTAAAAGGCCACACTTCAAAAATTATGACAATTTGGAATGTAAGAAATTGTGGCTTATTCTTGAATAGATCATATATTTTGTAAAGAGACCATAATTTTTAAGTTATTAAGCCACACATTTTAATCATGGTCTTTTTTGTAAAGCGACCACACTTTTTTAGTTATTAAGCCATTCTTTATAATTCTGGTGTTTGAAAAATATGGGTCTAACCTTAAAATTAGGACATATTAAGCCATTTTTTTAGTTATTAAGCTACACCTGTTTGTTTTAATGTATTTAGAGGAGTGAAATTTGGCCAACTTTACTTTCTACATATTTGGAAATTCATGGCAATACATTGTTGTTTCAAGTTGGGTGGTGTTTGTCAATTGGTATATTTAACTCTTTGATTAGTAATTTGAGTAAAAGATGGAATTAAATCAAGCCCATATTCAACAATCGTAGTATAAAAACCATTAAACAACACACTCTAGATTTGAATAATAGCCACCTAATGCAATTGACAACATATGGTTACAAGCAACCATTTAGCTAAAGTGATACATACATGCTAACATCATATTTTGTCCTCAAATAATCTTATTCTAATTTGTGGTATGCTTACTCATGTCAATTGGATGTGACTAAGGGGGAATGGTGTAATTTTATGGTACTTGTCTTAATTTTCATTGTATATCAAAAGCATAATATCGTTGTATAATTAATTTATATTACTAATTGTTTGACTATTGTAATATAATTTAGTTTCATTTTAGGCAAAAAGCTTTAGGATTAATTCTTTTAAGCTTAGGAGTTTATTTTTTCCAGATTGCAAGATGGAGAGGAAGAAGATATTGCTCAAGGCATTGAAGATGAAAAAGAACATGATGCTCAAGATATTAAAGATGAAGATGAAGAAAGATGATGTATATAAAAAATTGTACAACAAAATGTTACTATTTAGTTTAATCATGCATATGTTTGTTATGGTACCTTTACATTAATATACTTTTTCTGTATTAGGTGGTACCTTTATGTGTTGTTAACTAAGAAATTTAGAATTAGTGGCTTAATATATATAATTATACTTTGAAATTTATGGTTTAAATAAAGTATAAAACTAAAAAATAATAGCCTAATATATATTGGTTATATTTTTTAAATTGTCCCATAAAAATAAAAGTAACTTTGGGGGGTTAAGTTGTGGCCATATTTGCCGAAGCATGACGTATATTGAAATAAAAAGCGTGGCCTAAAGAAAATTAAAAATTGTGGTCATAAGTTTATGAGAACACTTTTGGAATTCTGGGTTAAACTAGTATTAAAAGTGTGGTCTAAAATCAATGAGTAAACCATCGCCTTAACATCTTGCCATACTTACGTAAACACGACTTAATTTCAAATAAAAACATCTATGGCCTAATATCAAATTGAGTAAACGGTAATTGTGGCTTTAGGTGAATTGAAGAAATTGTGGTCTCTTCTATAGCCCAAGCCACAAATTTCTTGATAGTGTGAAGAAAAAAACAACCGTGGCCTGTTATCAAATTGTGGCCTATACATATGACCATAGTTTTTCTACTTCAGGCTACACTTTTTAGTTATGGTCTAAACTAATAAATGTTGTAGTGTGATGACCCACCTAGTTTGTCGCTACATTTTTTCATTTCCCTCTTTCTTATTTAATGTACCCTCACCAAATGCTCCAACGCTTTTAGCTATGAGTATTATCAAATTAAGTAGCGATGGACATGCGCCTATCGCTATATTTTCCTATTAAAAAAACAAGTTCAAAAAGGAAAATTGAACAAATATTGGAAGAAAATGACAATGTTAGAGATAGACAATGTCTAGAAAATATATTCTCAACTTTAGTGACGTCGGTAGCTACGCTTAGTACATATATAAATATTTATAATGGGTGCATCGCTAACTCACATTGAAAATGTCCACTAGAGGTAATTCCTTGTCGCTAATCATTGGTCGTTGCTAGATGTGTCACTATTAGTGATGGAACAATTTTGGTGACTAAATTTTTGTAGTTAAAATAATGTTTTCTATTGAGTTTCATTACACGTTATAACTTCATCAAGGCATCTTATCCATTGACCATTCATAGTATGCCCATGCTTATTGATTCATTACATGTCCATGCATCCGTATCTAATACTACATCTATTTTGCATATCATAGATAAGGATTAATGGGATACCTCATAGTTATGCTTATGCATTTTTGTTAGATTATCTCACTACATTCTTTAGTGATATACCTTTTTTCCTTAATATTGCTAGTCTTTGATCTCAGTTAATAAACTCTCTATCTTTATTTTAGTCTTTTTGACTCACTTGTCATTTGGTATCATATCTTGGACTCATTTGTTTTCCTTTAGTTCTGTGGGGATGATAATGATCTTGCCTCCAGAGCTTAAAGAAAGAGCTTGGACTTGAAGGAAAATCCATTTTAAAGGAGGGAGTATAATGAGAATTCAACCTAACTTAGGACTTAGCCCAGTCCTATAATTTCATGGGCCCTAGGCGAAACAACAGATAAAGGCCCCTTTGTATATTTTTTTAAGAAAAAAAATTATTAAATATAAATCAACATTAACAAAGTCATTGTAAATTCTAAACACATGAATCAAATATATCATCCTAGAGTAGAGAATATCCCATTAAAACAACTCCCAAGTCACTTCAACAGGCTAGGGGGCATATTCCGAAATGGATACCGGCCACTTTCCGCATAATGTGTTTCCATCCAATGTAGGCCCCATAAGTTGTCATAACTCTATACATCGACCTCATTCATAAGTGACATTTGCATCACTTTCCATGACCGGAGTCAAATCCTTTAAATGGCTTAATGACCGGAGTCATCAAAAGACAAGAGATTAGAGACACCGGTTAAAACCCGTAGAAGTCAGTCTCATGTGGTGTACGGACCTGCTCTGACACATAAAAAGAGGCATGACGTCACACTCCTTCGCTATAAATACTACAAACGCCCTCATAAGTGGTAAGCTCTGGTACCCAACTTAATACTTTGATATGCCTTCAATGTTAGAATCTGAACTGACTTAAGCGCCGGAGTGTCTTTGCAGGTACCATCCTCTTCGCCCTTCAACGTGTCGAGCCGGAGTTAGGAGCTTAACAATGTCAACTGACAACGGCTCAGTCCATACAACCGGACCAGGAGACCCAGCATTTTATATCGTTTTGGGATCGGTTTTCAACACCAAACCCAAACTAAAGGACATTGTTCCCAACTAGACATGTACTTATGATATCAGACCTCCACTAGGACGGAGTAATTTAAGAAATTGTAAGGTTTTGACACCGGATGAGAGAGAAGCATTTTACCCCACACACTGGACAAAACACATACCTTTATCTAAAGTCCTCCGATGTGAAGAAGAGAAATCCTTTTGAACTGATTACACGTAGTTTCTTAATAATTTACTCTGAAGCCAAATAATAAAAACAAATTAAGAGTGCTAATAGAAACAGGAAATTATTCATGAAAAACATAACTAAATTAGTCATTCTCATGAGTCAATAACCAATATCCCTATAATGTGTTCTTTCTTAAGAAGAATTTAAGAATGAGATATAAAATTGATCTAATTACGAGGAAAAAGCGAAAAGAGAAGAGAGTGAGTGAAATCATGGATTCAAAACACCATTCATATATAGAAGAAACACTAATTAATATTACCATAAAAAGAAAGAAACACCAAATTGACAAAGCTTGGCACCTAGAGTCCTTAACAAAAGTAGCTTCCTCAACATAAAAAAAATCTTCCAACACGACCCCACACCCTTCACAACATTTGAGAATTTTAAGCATAATTAAAATATCATTCAATAACCAGTTTACTCTAACAAGAAATCATAATCTAATTTAAAACAAATAACTAATTAAATTAAACAGTTTCAACACTTAAAAAATGAAAATTCCCGTACGCCAACAACCTGTTTACAACAACGACTGCAGAACACCAATGTGGTTGAAAACAAATGTAAAGAATCAATAAGACTTTGAAAGAAAGGATATACAAGTGAGTGAATCGGAATAACTTGTTACTTAAAATAAAATTAAGAAACAATGACTGTCACAATATAGAAGTTGTACAACCGAATAAGAGAAATTATAGAATTTTTTGGTTTTTGATTACTATTATTATAAACACAAAACACAACATAAGGCACAAGTTGAATCCGGTGATTCAATGAAAAAGAAAATACAAACCAATAATAATAGACATGAGAGAATGAAGTTAATTAATATCTGGATTGTTGGAGAACAATCAGATATGTGCCTCATGACTTGACTTGAAGAGTGAAGAGAGAAGGCACGTTTACGTGATTAGCGTTATGTATAAAAAGTTTTTGAAACTGAAAAGGAAAAACGATTTTCTTTTTTTCTTGGTGAATGAAAAAAACGGTTTTCTCAATGGCATCAAAACCAACTAGACCACTCACTTTTTTTCTTGAGTTTTTAATGTTTTTTTGGTTTGTTATCAAAACTAAATTTGTTTAGATAAATAGTTTTAATTT
Source organism: Clitoria ternatea (assembly GCA_037962975.1). Taxonomy (NCBI): domain Eukaryota; kingdom Viridiplantae; phylum Streptophyta; class Magnoliopsida; order Fabales; family Fabaceae; genus Clitoria; species Clitoria ternatea. The sequence continues at coordinate 97,479,211 of CM075674.1, read as the reverse complement.
CCTTTTAATACATCTTTAAAATAATTTAAAATCACATTCCAAAATTATAAAAATTAATTGTTTATTTTACTTTTGAATTTTAAAATATCATGTTGATTAAAAAATTAAAATTAACATTTGAACTAAATATCTGCCTAATTGAATCACAGTCTTTTGATGATCATAAAATTGATTCCTTTTTATTTGGTGGATCAGAATTGATTCTTCATACTAATTATATCGAATATAAATTTGATATCAGAATAAATATTCTTTATTTTATATCTTGTTTATATCTTTATTATTTGACATGATCATTTTATATCCTAACTATAAATAAATAACTCTACACAAAAAAGTTATAAATATATAACTGAAACTAAAAAAAGTTAGATGAAAATAAGAATAAAATGGTAAAAATTATAATAGAATAAATTGTAACATCTTAAATTTAACTATTGGATAATTTTATTGACCAAATAATTAAATTGGGAAGGTTTAATTAATTTAAGACGGTTATGTTAAATTTTAAAATTAACCGGAATATGTTTAAGATAACTAGAAGTTATCAAATTGATTTTAGAAATTGACCAAATAAACCAAGATATTAAATTGCCCTTAATAATAATTGTTTCCTAATTACCTATGTGCTTCTCATGTACGTGCAATGGCTCTCTCCCTAATTCAATTTCTTTTTCTTTTCCTTATCTCAATTTCACCGCTACCTAACACCAATTTGCTTCCACAAACGGCCACCTTACATCTCAATTTCACTTAAATTTTTTTTACTCTCTCCTTGCATAGCACGCCGCACCTCCTTTCTTTTTATTCATTTAATTCACTTTCACCTCACCGAATGCTAGGTCCTGTTTCTCCAAAATTTAATTCATCACTCCATCACGCCACTACACATTCCTTTTTCCAATTTCACCTATTCATCTCATGCGTTGATTTATCTTTCAATTCACCCTTTGCAATCAAAATTTTTTTCTTCTTTCTTCCTTTCAATTCTCGTCAGCTCCATCGCTCTCTCTCACACGCTACTCCATTTTCTTTTAATTCTTCTCTCAGTGTTTCCATTTAATTCCTTTTCAAATCAAGCAAGCATTGTGCTCCATTCCTTCTTTCCCTCTCTCAACAGCCATAAGAACATACAGGCAACTTCAATTTCATGGATTGCTAAGGATTGTTTTCGGTACCATAGTCGTGTGGTCGATTCGGCATCGTCAGTGATTTTATAAATTTTTTATAAATAGCTCGTCTTCGAAACTATGTTGAAATTATGATTCTGATATTGATCTATATTTCTTGATTCGTGATAAGTTAACAAAATAATTAATTATAATTTTTAATGATTTTTAAAAAATTTTAATTAAGCGAAATTAACGTCGAATGCTTTCGGGATAACGTCGATAAATTTCAGTAAGTCTACAATTACCCATAATATGTTGAATGTTGAAATTATATTTCTAAATGTTTCGTTAGGTAGTTGATAATTATTAAAATAATTATTATAAATTTTAAGAATTTTATTATTAAGAAAAAATAATTTTCTTTATGCTTTAATCAAAAGTAATAAAAATTTATAATATATTTTATCTAAGGAATTAAATTACTATACAATATTTAAATTATTTAAATAAAGTTTTACATTATAAATATATTGTATATTATATTGAGAAAGATTTATTCAATAAAAATGTTTCTATAAGATATAAAAATTGTGAAGAATGTGATTTCAGCAATTAATAGTTGAAGAATGTTCAAATAACAATTATTAAATTTTAGAATTTATTGAAATTGTTGAAATTACGAGGGTTGGTTATTTAAGTGTGAAAATGTGATTTTTAACGTAGCATGTAAATTATTAAAAATAATTATTATTAATTTAGAAATTTCTAGCCTCGCAAATTAGAAGTCATTAACTCCAAGCATTCGGGAAGCGTTTTGAGCTTCGAAATCAAGGATTCCAGGTAGGGGGAACATTATATTTTAAATGTATAAATTATAAACGGATAATGGTATATATGTTTGTTGATATTGATTGATGCTTGATGAATCTTATGATATTGTTATCTGTGATTGCTAGCAATATACCCCTTACTTGATATTGTTGCTTTGATTAATAATTTCTAAGTATGTCGTGTTGATAATTAATTATTGGTTGCTGTATCTATGCTTGTTGATATGTTGTGGTGAAACCCTTGGTGATGGTAACCAAGTGGTAACCCCTGATGATGGTAATCAGGTAGTCTATTGATGATTGATAAATATTTGACATAGCTTTTGTATTTAGTCGCACACAAAACAGCAGAGGACCTGTGATGCCGGCCCAGATAGGAGGGCGGCTTGATGGTAAGACATAGACCCTCTAGTGGTTTCTTCGAATTCCGCAGCCGCCTTCGAGTAGGACTTAAGGTCGGCCCGCAACACTACCACTTTCGCTGGGAGCGGCTGTGTTGCATGAATAGACGAGTCCGAATCAATTGGGAGTTGAGATATATTATCATATTATGTAATTCCCATCATTAGAGTCGGATCCGCATATGCATTTGCATATAATTATTGAGGTTGAGAATTTATGGGATAGCTCACCATATGTACTGTTGTGTTATTTGCATTTGAGGTATTGCTAACTTTGTTAAATGACAGTAAAAGATTATGGCTATATTCGTGAATGAGTTATGGTAGAACTGGATGGGTAGTTGATAATACTGAGGTTACATCTAGTTCAATACTTGTCATTTAACATATGTATGCTCACCCCTAAGTTGTTGTCATTTTTCAGTGGATGTGGACTGAGGCGATGCATGGTGATTGCTCGATTGAAGTTATCGTGGTCTTGGAGACATATATATATATATATATATATATATATATATATATATATATATATAAAAGATGTATCATATGAGAAAGACTCTTTTATGTGAGAATGAAATGAACGAATCTGGACCGTACAATTATACAATGGATGGTTGAAATTAATCATGTGAGTTTTTAAAAAAGTCATGTGACCTTTTAAGTGATATAACTTTAAAAAACTTTTAATCTCAACCATCTATTGTATGGGTATACGCCCCAGATTAGCTCATCTCACTCTCACATAAGAACATTTCTCATAAGGTAGATCCCTATATATATATATATATAAAAAAGAAAAATTTCCCTGTATTTTTATTAAGTAGGGTGTCATATTTATATTAAGAATGATGTTTGTAATTAAACTAGAAAGGATAAAATTAAATTGGAGTTTTATTATTGTATCAGATAAAAATTAAATCAAATCCTAATTTCATTTATAAATATAGTTAATTTTATATATTTTCTTTGATAACATTGATCACTTATTCTATATTAATTAAAATTTTTGATACTTTTAAGAAAATCTATCCCTTTCATCTTGTTTTAATTTTTCTTCTTTTTATGTTTATGTATCTTATATGATTTACCATTTTATTGATACTAGTAATAGAACTCATGTCTTGCATATATTAATGATTTTTTTTATCTATAATCCTAATAATTATATAAAGATATACTAAATTTTACAAATGATTAAAATATTTAGAATAATCTTATAGATAACCAATTCACCGTTTTTTTTCTCAGAAATTAACGATTGCCTAACTCGTGTCAACGTGCTTCTGTTCGAAGAGCTTTTGCTTTGGCGAAGATGTACGAATCTGCTGAAGGCCACCAAGCCCACCACTTCTTTCAAACAACCCCTGCTTCCTAATCCACCTAAATGCTTGGATAACTTGCTTCCTAAACCACAAACCACTCGAAACCTCACCCCAGCATACATGAGTGACAGATGAGCCATTCACTCTTGAGCATAGTAAAATGCATAGGAAACTCCAGATTCATGTGATGGAAGTAGATGATTTGGATGAAGCACCAGAGGAGATTCCTACTGAAGAGGAGATCAGCGATATGAAAATAATAGATCCGTTAATTTCTGTTAATGCTATGACTGGTTTGCTTGCTACCAAGGACGTTTACCATCAAAACTGATCACAGAAGTCTTTAAGTATATTCTGGATCAAAGACTAACTACCACTTCCTAGCAAAAGTGGCTTGTGAAATTGTTGGAGTTTGATTTTGTCATTGAATACTGGCAAGGCAAGGAGAATCTTGTTGCGGATGCATTGTCCAAGCTACAGTGTGAAGATTCAGTGGTTAATCAAGCTCTTACTACTCATTAACCTGATTCGGACTTGGTGGGCAAGATTAAGCTGTCTTGGCAACATGATTCCTCTATTCAGAAGTTGATTTCTGAGCTGCAGGAAAATCCTGCTTCTCATCCACATTATACATGGGGCAGAGAAGAACTCAGAAGGAAAAGGAAGTTAGTGGTTGGGAACAGTGCAAATCAGATACCTCTACTTATCCAGGCCTTCTTCAACCTCTTCCAATCCCAGATCATATGTGGCAGTATATCACTATGGATTTTATTGAGGGCTTGCCTGTCTCTTTCGGTAAACAGATCATATATGTAGTGGTGGACAGATTGAGTAAAGCAGCATACTTCATGGCTTTATCTCATCCTTATACTATGGCTGATGTGGATCAGTCCTTCTTGGATAATGTCTTCAAATTGCATGGCTTTCCTAACACAATAACATGTGATAGGGTCCTGTTTTTGTTAGTAAATTTTGGCAGGATCTCATGGCTTATCAAGGTTTCCAGGTTCAACTTTCCAGACAGATGGTCAAACAGAGGTTGTCAACCGATGTGTGGAAACTTATCTTCGATGTATGTGCTCTGACAAGCCTAATCAATGGTCCAAATGGTTACCACTTGCAGAATGGTGGTACAACACAAGCTTTCACAGTAGCATTCAGGCTACACCTTATGAGGTTGTTTATGGCCAATCACCACCAGCTTACTTACCCTAGTTGCCTGGTGAGTCTAAAATTGAACTGGTAGATCGGAGCTTGCAAAAGAGGGAGGAAATGCTTAAGTTGGTAAAATTTCACATGCGAAGAGCTCAAGAGAGGATGAAGTAATTAGCTGATAAACACAGATCTGACAGGAGTTTTCAAAGAGGTGATTGGGTTTTATGTGAAACTTCATCCCTACAGACAAAATTCAGTAGCGTTCAGGAGCAATGCTAAGCTAACTCCTAAATATTTTGGTCCTTTCCTCATCTTAGATCGTATAGGACCGGTGGCATACCAGTTAGATCTTCCTGCACATTCTAAAATCCATAATGTCTTTCATGTATCTCAATCAATGAAACATGTAGGTAATGTTGTTACTTCTGCCATTCTTCCTTCTGCAACTGAAGAACATGCTGCAATTCGAGAGGATCCGTGTGTGAGGATTTTTGTATTAAAAGTCTTAAATTTAGATATTACGCTCAACTTATTATAAAAGCTAGTTCATGAGTTGAAGGTTACTATGAGTCTTAACTTATCTTCCCTTTACAAGATTATAAATTAAATTTTGCATTCCAATAGCTAACTCATAGGATGATTTTTTTAAAAGGTCTTATGAGATAGGAAGGCATCAAGTACAAACAAATTATGATATTTAGTTTGTCTGTGATGAATTATTAGTTACACAACTTGGTTGAGTGAATTAGATTTGCTGTTTGATTTATTCCAGCACCCACCTGGTCTACTTGGTAGCCGTGAAATTCCCGATGGATATGTAGAGTAAACCCTTCATCCATTGTCCATGATTGTGCATGTCTTCTCCCTGTCACACACATACACTCATCTGTCATGCTGTGTTTGAGGATACACCTCTCATTTGTTTTTGTATTCAATACAAAATATTATTTCTATGCCAATTTCTGGTTCCACATCATCATGTATTATTATTTATTATGCATCCTGGTGAGGAAGACCTCGTTCAGAGGTTTGATCCATCATCCCCCTCAATACAATTGGATTCTTTTTTTGCTAAAGGAACCTGAAACCTATTCAGGAGATGGCTAGCTTGCATCGGTGTTTACTTCATAATTTCTGTGCATTATCACGAGTCTAGCTCACCTAAATGTCCAACCATTGCAACTCCTTAATTTATACACTACGAGAAAACAAGCACGTGAGTTCCTCTCAATTCTCGAGATATACTCTCTGCCAGGGAAATAATTTTGATGCTAAAGGATTTGATTTACAATTCTAAACGTAACTGAGAAATATACCCAAACCGAAACTCATGTATAGATGGTAAAAGCGAGTATTATAAATTTCTATAAAAACAAATTAAGAAATTAATAGTTTACATTTTCTCTATTTTTTAAAATAAAACATTTTATTATTAAGAATTACGTTAAAAACATTCAAAGATATTAAAATCGCTTTTGATACGAATTAATACAAATACTACTGACATATTATTTCAACAATAATGAGATAGTAAAATATTAACCAACAATAATAACGATATTACCGAAGCCCTTTTTGTTAGGTAGAATCAATTGCATGTCACAAGATATAATCGTAAGTCATGCCTATAGCCAAGTCACTAAATTTTAAATTATTAAAAAAATTTAAGTTTTAAAGTAATTAAACATAAAAAAAAAGATAAGAAAAAGTTAAACATCAAAATAGAGTCTAGCGATTATGGATTAGCAATATGCTATGATTGACAAAGAAATATTTATGAGTAATATTCGGGAGTTTAATCCTAATTAATGATGTTTGTCATTTTTTATAAATATATTTAGTGTGAATTAAATTTTGAACTTTCCCTATAATTTAAGTTTGTATTTTCAGTTAAATCACGACTGATTGGTATTATTTCAGTAACATTTTATTATTAAGAATTATGTTTGAGATATAAAATTTTCAAGTTTGCATTATTAAAAGAAGGCATGCATTCAACCATGTAAAGATGTGATTGACTACTAATCTCATGATTATTACTTAACTAAAGAGGATCTTAGAATGTTCCAAATGAGGCTCAAAGTTCCAAGGCATGGTCCATGGTAGGGATGTCAATGCGGGTTACCCGCCCCACCCCGTTATCAACCCGCCAAAATCCGGGGCGGGGCGAGTTTGGCTCTCTACCAGAAATGGGTTAAAATTTCTAACTCGCCCCATTTTGATGGCGGGGCGGGGCGAGGTAGGTTAGCCCGTCAACCTTTAAAAAATTAAAATTATTTTAATATTTAAAAAAAAAAACTTTTAATAAGAGGTTGGTTAATGGTTGGTCCGCTTAAAAATATAAATTAATAGAAATTAATAAAAATCAATTAACTTATTTTTTTAATAAGAAAAAGTAAATTAAATTAAAACAAAAAAGTAATATACAATTAAAATAAAAAATTTGAATATAATTATATTAATAATTCTAACTTAAACATCAATCAAAGTGATATACTATGAAAAAAATTAGAAAATTTTTTATAAGATATTATTAATATTATATTATTATTTTTTAAAATAAAATATCATATAACCAGGGTCAACCCGCCTTGCCAAGCCAAAAACCCGCAAAAATACGGGGCTAGGCGGGTCAATTTTGAACCCACCGTGGGATAAATTTGGTCAACTTTCCCAGTCCTGTTTTAGGCGGGTTGACGGGTTGACGGGCTGGCCCATCAGACTTAACCTGCTTTGATATCCTTAATCCATGGCATTGGGTTTTCTAAGTGGAGAATTCGCGTAGCTTCACCAAAGACCTTGTCTGAATATCACTCAAGTTTCCGTCCCTTTCTTAGCACTTTTCTTCTTAATTGGGGGTATATAAAATGAAAGAGATGGATCAAAATGAAGCAAGTATAAAACTAAAATAATTAATTAATTAATATTGCCGGAAAAAATTTGGAAATGAACACTTCAATTATCATTAGTCTTTTTCTTTCATATATGTGTTAATAGAACTTGACCCAAGCAACATTCACAATAAGACAGTTACACAGGTAGTCTTGCTATCTTGCTCTTTATTTTACTAATTATATATTAATTACCACATTAATTCTTCACCCTTCTGCCACTTCTTCAACCCCCTTAATTTCCCTCTAAATATTCTTCTTCTTGAACTTTATGTTGGCTAAGCTTTAATATTATACTATATAATTTGAATCTAAATATGATTATCTTCCTACAAGCAACCATAACTTGCCTCATTAGAGCCAAACCCATCACAAATTTGAGAATAACATGCATCATTAGCATACGCAAAAGCTACCATCCCAATTCCAACAATGTTATCTGATAACCAATTTATTCTCACATCATTTAGTGGATTAATAGTTTCCTCCATCATGTCCAACATATTAAACCACTCAAAGTCATGAACAGTGTGGCACTCAAACTTCTCCAAACAACTCTGCTCCTTATTCTGTTATTGCTTCTACCCATCATGTTAGAATCAGCACCGTTTTCTTCTAATAAGGATTTTCTTAATATGTTTATCTATCTTCTATGATTTACCATTTTATTCATACTAGTAATAGAACTCATGTCTTGCATATATTATTGATTTTTTATCTATAATTCTAATAATTATATAAAGATATTTTAAATTTTACAAATGATAAAAATATTTAGAATAATCTTATAGATAACCAATTGTCAATGTTTTTTAAATTGGAAATTCCAGAAACTATTAAATAAAAGGGTTTTCTTTATCTAAAATTGAAAACTAAAAATATCTTTATTTTCTTAGTTGGTATCTTTTTAAAATCATTAAGTTTGTTCGTTTTTTCATAATTTAAAATTTTAAATAATTTAAATTTATCTCTAATTCTTTTTTATTTATTTTACCTTTATTTCAAAATAAAATCAGATAATAAAAATCTCATAACCAACTCTTTTGTGTGTTTTTCCCATTACCTCACACACAACCTTCGACCCCTTACACGTCCAAACCACACCTCACAACCTCTCTCTCACAATTTAATTGGTACACCGTGTTGAAATCTGATTACCTTTTAACTTAATATGTGTAAGTTAAAAAGCAGTGATCGCCTCGACTTATACTTCAACCTCCAGCAGTTCCAAGATCCTGTCGTGCTTCCTTGAAATGGTCATCTTTTGAGTCAGGTTTAGCTTCTTCCCTAAAGCTTGCAAGCTAGTTGTGTCGACCCTTCTAGCCTTAGCATATAACAGTTTCCTCAATTCAGCCATGTTGGTCCCACAACTGTCTGATCCCATATTAATTTCCCTTTTCTCTTGAAGACACTCACCAAGTTCCGGATAGCTTCCTAAAAAAGGAAAGGAGAAGGAAAGTTAGTTCATGAACATGTCGCGCCTCGTCGATTATTAATTCCCTCAGTATCTTGCTTTCAAAATATTTTCCTCACATCTGAAGGGAATAATGATTAACGAAACTCATGGTAAATTGAAAAGCATGAGTTATGGGTTTTTTGATCGTCCTTAAAAAAGATTTGCAGCTTCGTATGTTTTTTGACGATCCAAAGAACCTATAACCTAAGACTTGAATGAATGCATGTGAAAACAAAGGACTGCTTACCCATTGAAGGATCGTCAGTTCAGAAATGGGCGTTTACTCTTAAAAAAAAGGTCCATCAAAAGGGTAAGTGATCCACTGTTTTTAGATTAGAGAAGAAAAAGGAATGAGCAAAGGTAACAAGAATGTCTGCCCCTTTGTGTCCTAAACTGGGTTCATCTGAAGGCCTCCTATCAAATTCTAAGGGTTCCTTAATAGTGGTATCTCGCATTTGGCAGTTATTCTAACTAGTCAAGGTCACTAGAGCTAAGATCCTACTCATGACGTTAACCACAACAGTAGGAAGTCTACTAGGTGTGGGACACCATGAATAAGTCACGCTCTAACTGGTTTTCACGATAGCCAGACAGGGCGTACGTCCCCAATGACACCGCTAATAACATCCCATAATATTAAGTCTCATTTGGACCCGAGTATAGGGTCCCATTCGAAAGTATGTGCAAATTATGAGTGTGGTGTGTGGAGGGGCATCTACACCAGTACCTTACCCATCCTTCATAAAGAACAAACAAAGAACAAACGTAGAATAATAAAAATAAAGCCGTCTACCCTAGGGTTCAACAATAACAACACATAAATATCGACAGAACATAAAGGACATAAATACAACAAGAGAGGTTAAATAATTAAGGGCTAAAAAAATATGTCATCAATTTGATTGACTTTACTCTCAAAGTCCTCAGTAGAGTCGTCAGCTGTCGCGACCGGGATCACGGTGGGAGACAGACCATAAAAAGAAAATGAAAAAAAAGTTTTGAAATCCTTTTGAAAAATAAGGAATCGCCACCAATATTTTTTAAAAGGTAAAATATCAGAAAAACCATTGTTAAAGCACTAATCATAACAAAAATGGGATTTTAAATTCGAGAGTCGAATTACAGATGAGGAAGGTATTAGCATCTCACACTCTCCATTGTAAAATGGTCACCTCAAATTGATCGCGCACATTCTAAAAATAGCCTAAAACGTAATTCAACCTCTCAAGGAAGGAAACATGTAACACAGATGGGAAAAGGGAAAATTTTGAAATAAGGTTAATAGGACGTCTGGTCCAAATTAATAATAAATCGAACATTAAAAAAAGATAGAAAATCAACAAGAATGATAATATATATATATATAAAGATTAACAGGACATCCCATCTAAATTAATCTTAAATCGGACATTTAAAAAAGATGGGAAATAAAATAATAATAATAATAAATAAAAATAATTAAATAAAATGAAATAAAATCAAAGATTAATAGGATGTCTCATCTAAATTAACCTTATCGTAGTAAAACAATGTTTTTTAATTAAATAGTAACGATATAAAATTGATAGGAATAAAACAAAGACCCATGAAAATCAATGAAAGGAAAACGGGCCCAACAAAAATTATTCCTGCTCCTACGTATTCCTGAGTATGCCGGGAAATAAGGGTTACATAGTTCTTGGTTCGAAAATAATTTTTTATTTTGAAACTTTGATTTTTTATTTAAAAAAATATATTTTTTGAATTTTTATGTGTTTTGAAAGAGATTTTATTGTATTTTTAGGATATTTACAAAATAATTTTATGCATAAGGAAAATACAAGATGAAGTACTTCGTACGTGTATTATCCTTCATAATCTAATAATATCAGTGTAGGTAAGACATTTTGCACGACGCCGTTATAAAATCGTTACATAATTTATTTAATGAAAATGATGGTTTTAATTCTAAGAAAAGGAAACTAAAAATTAAAAACATATTCTTAGTTTTTTAGCGTAGCCAACAAAGGATATAAATTAACATACCTAGAAGAAAATGACAATTTTTTTTTGTTTTTTACATCGAGTACTAGAAAAATGATAAAATGAAATGGAATAAAAAAGAAGTTAAACTAAAAAATAACAAAATAAAAAAAATAAATTAAAATTAAAATTCATTAACAACAAGAAAGGAAACTAAAACAATAATCAAAAGAAAATCAAAAAGGAAAAAACAAATAAAAAGGTAAAAGATAATGAAAATTTTGAAGTAAAAAAAAGGTAAAGAGCCAAGGCTTGAACTTGACCCCTTTTGAAACTAAGATCATTGCCTTTGCCATCAAGACAACTACATTTTCATTTAAATGAGGCGTAACAGATTAAACATAACCTCACCTACAAGTTATAATTTAATAAAAAAACCATAAGAGAAAGGGAAGCTAGGATTTGAACCCTTCTTATTTCACTATCTAAGGCATACAGTTACTAGTGGAGCCAGCATAGTCTTATTGATAGTTTTTTAACACAAAAAATATATGGGCTTAGTTTTTTATCGTTTCTGTTAAAAAAAAGTTGGGCCTCATCACAAGGCCTAGAAGCAACTTAACCTAGATTTTAAATCTAGGAATGGCAAACTAAGGGGGACGACAACCAAAGAGAGAAAAAAGAAAAGAAGATAGAGAAAGAAAAAGAAGAGAAAGAAGAGAGGGAAAGGGAGAGAGGGAAACCAAGAGGGAGGAGGGAAGGGGAGACGACGACGGTGTTGGGGCGGGGCTGTAGTGGTGGCAGTTCACTGTTTTCTTCTATTTTTTTCCATTTTTTGTTGTTTGTGATTTAAGAGTTTGGTGGGTTATTTTTTTGGTGAGGGAGTAGGGACGGTTTTAGGGTATTGATGATGGTGGTTGAAGGTGGTGGCAGAAATGGTTGGTCGAGGGCTCGACGGTGGTGGTGGCAGATCCGTAGTGGGGACAATTCGTCAGAGGCGACGAGAGCAAAGATGGAAGATGAAGGTTTTTTTTTTGTTTTTCTTGCTTCTCTCCCTTTTTTGTTTTCAATTTTAGCTATGGTGTCCCTTTTCTTCTTCTTAATGGTGTCTTTTATATTTGTGGCCATTACCTTTTTTATGTTTCACTTCAAATTTAAAAATTTCTCTTGTCTCAATGTTGTTGTGTTTTCTATTTTCATTATTTTTTGAAGCCTGAACCATTGAGTCCAGGACCTATTGCCCTCAGCTTCTAGAAAAATAAAAGTAGGAAGAGAGATAGAGAAGGTGATAGGTTAGAAAGCATGGAAGGAGAAAAAATAAAATAAATAAATAAGTATAAAAACAAAATTAAAAAAACAACAGTATTCACACATCTTGAGTAAGTGTGAAATGAATCGGTAATGAGAGAAGAAATACATACCCTTATCTAAAGTCCTCTGGCGTGAAGTAGAGAAATCCTTTTGAACTAATTACACATAGCTTCCTGATAGTTTACTCTGAAGCCAAATAACAAAAACAAATTAAGAGTACTAACAGTAACAAGAAATGGTTCATGAAAAACACAACTACACTAGTCATTCTCATGAGTCAATAACCAATATTCTTATAATGTGTTCTTCCTTAAGAAGAATTTAAGAACGAGATATAAAATTGATTTAATTACGAGGAAAAACCAAAAAGAGAAGAGAGTGAGTGAAATCATGGATTCAAAACACCACTCACATCTAGAAGAAACACTAATGAATTAATATTACTGATAAAAGGAAAGAAGCACCAAATTGATAAAGCTTCAATTACCTGGCCCCCGACGTCCTTAACAAAAGTAGTTTCCTCAGCATAAAAAACATCTTCCAACACGACCACACCCTTCACAACATCTGAGAATTTTAAGCATAATTAAAATATCATTCAATAACCAATTTACTATAATAAGAAATCATAATAAAATTTAAAACAAATAAGTAACTAAATTAAACAGCTTCAACACTTACAAAAATGAAGAATCCCATATGCCAACAACCTATTTTCAACAACGACTGCAGAACAACATTGTGGTTGAAAACAAATCTGAAGAATCAATACGACCAAAAGAAAGGGTATACAAGTGACACTAGTACAAAAAATAGCTATAAGCACGGGATACGAACACGGTTATCCCAAAACCGTGCTTAAAAATGACGCGGTGGTAGCTTTGTAAATACCAGGAAAATTAAAAAATTTTAGAACGCTATACGAAGACGGTTAAAAATAGACCGTGCTTAAAAGGTATATACGAACACGGTTCGAAAGGAACCGTGCTTAAAGAGTATCATAATTTTTTTTTAAATTTTTTAATTCCGCATATACAAAGACGGTTAAAAATAAACCGTGCTTAAAAGGTATATACGAACACGGTTCTGAAGGAACCGTGCTTAAAGAGTATCATAATTTTTTTAAAAATTTTTTAATTCCACATATATGAAGATGGTTAAAAATAAACCATGCTTAAAAGGTCAACTTACGAACACGGTTCTTTGGGGAACCGTGCTTATAGGTTCTATTTTTTAAAAATTTTGACCGAATAAGAGTGCCATTTTCACGCTGTTCCTCTTTCATTTTCCCTCCGAACCTTTTTGTCTTCCCTCCTTCATGATTCACGAGACCCATCTTCTCCATTTCATCTTCCACCCCTCACCAATCTTCCCTCCCTCACAATAGTGAAGTTCCGCCCTTCTCTCCTCCCTCAAGACCTCATTACTTCGTGTTCTTCTTCTCCTTTTCTTCCATTAGTTCGTGCTCTTCTTCTCATTTTCTTCCATTTATTTCATATAACATATTTTCCTTTTCTTCTCCTTTTCTCCTTACCATGGTTCTTCTCTCTACATTGAAGGTATTCTCTTTATCTCCACCTACCTCGAACGCCCTCAGGTTCTCGCCCCCTTGTTGGATGTGGAAGGAAAAGAAGAGGAGGAAGAATACGAAGAGGAACCTGTCACGGTTAACCTGTTCAGAGAAGAACCAGATCCATGTCTCCTCTTAGGACCACCATGACTTTGGACTGGGAAGAGAATGAGGATTATGTTTGTGTGAACATTGACATAAACGTTGGGAAACAAATGAACAATAATAGTAATGGTTCCTCGGAAGTTGAGAACCAGGGAGAAGGTGGATGGTTACGAACACGGTTCAAAAGAACCGTGTTTAAAGTGATTTATGAAGACGGTTCAAAACCGTCCTTAAAGGTCCCTATCTACAAGCACGCTGGCAACAAGCACGGTTCTGGAACCGTGCTTAAAGGTCCAAAAGAACCGTGCTTAAAACCTCTTTTTCCACTAGTGTAAGTGAATCGGAACAACTTGTTACTTAAAATAAAAATTAAGAAACAATGACTGTCATAATATAGAAGTTGTAGAGCCGAATAAGAGAAATTATAGAATTGTTTGGTTTTTGATTACCATTAATATAAACACAAAACACAACATAGGGCACAAGTTGAATCTAGTGATTCAATGAAAAAAGAAAATAAAATCCAATAATAAACATGAGAGAGTGAAGTTAATTAATACCTGGATTGTTGGAGAACAATCAAATATGTGCCTGATGACTTGAAGAGTGAAGAGAGAATGCACCTTTACGTGATTAGCATTACGTATAAGAAGTTTCTGAAACTGAAAAGGAAAACGATTTTCTTTTGTTTTGGTGAATGAAAAGAACGGTTTTCTCAATGGCATCAAAACCAACTATGCCACATTATTAAGGTCCTTGCATTGCATAGAGCTTGTGAATTTTTAATGGTTTTTTGGCTTGTTATCAAAACTAAATGTGTTTAGATAGTTTTAATTTCCTTTTATACATCTTTAAATAATTTAAAATCACATTCCAAAATTATAAATGTTAATTTTTTATTTTACTTTTGAATTTTAGAATATCATGTTGATTAAAAAAAATTAAAACTAACCTTTGAACTAAATATCTGCCTGATTGAATCACAGTCTTTTGATGATCAAGAAATTGATTCCGAATAAAAATGTGATATCAGAATTATAATTCTTTACTTTATATCTCTTTAATGTCTTTATTATTTGACATGATCATTTTATATCCTTAATACAAATAAATAACTCTACACCAAAAAAACTTATAAATATATACTTGAAACTAAAAAAAAAGTTAGATGAAAATAAAAATAAAATGGTAAAAATTATAATAGAATAAATTGTTAAGAATGACGTTTGTAATTAAACTACAAAGGATAAAATTAAATTGGAGTTTTATTATTGTATCAGATAAAAATTAAATCAAATTCTAATTTTATTTCTAAATATAATTAATTTTATATATTTTCTTAGATAACATTGATAACTTATTCTATATTAATTAAAAAAATTTATACTTATAACAAAATTTATCACTTTCATTTTGTTTTAATTTTTATTCTTTTTATATTTATCTATCTTCTATCATTTACCA
This sequence comes from Clitoria ternatea, assembly GCA_037962975.1. NCBI lineage: Eukaryota > Viridiplantae > Streptophyta > Magnoliopsida > Fabales > Fabaceae > Clitoria > Clitoria ternatea. The sequence continues at coordinate 97,463,632 of CM075674.1, read as the reverse complement.
TTTTATTCATACTAGTAATAGAACTTATGTCTTGCATATATTATTGATTTTTTTATCTATAATCCTACTAATTATATAAAGATATATTAAATTTTACAAATGATAAAAATATTTAGAATAATCTTATAGATAACTAATTGTCAATGTTTTTTAAATTGAAAATTTTAGAAAATATTAAATAAAAGGGTTTTCTTTATCTAAAATTGGAAACTAAAACATAGTTTTATTTTCTTAGTTGATATCCTTTTAAAATCAGTAAGTTTGTTTGTTTTCTCAGAATTTAAATTTTTAAATAATTTAAATTTATCTCTAATTCTTTTTTATTTCTTTTACCTTTATTTTAAAATAAAATCAAAAAATAAAAATCTCATAATCAACTCTTTTATGTGTTTTTCCCATTATCCCTTACACAACCTTCGACCCTTTACACGTCCAAACCACACCTCATAACTTTCTCTCACAATTTAATTGGTACATGTGTTACTAAATAAATTCAAACATGTGTTGAAATTTGATAGCTTTTGACTTAACATGCGTAATTTAAAATTGTGTAAGTTAAAAAGTGGTGATTGTAACATCCAAAAATTTAAGTTTATGGAATAAATTGAAGGGATTGAGAATTTAATTTATTACTTCACTTGGGTTAAAAATCTAATTAACCGATTTGAATTTCATCATTTTATTTTTTAGATTCTCTAATTCTTTTCTATTTTAATTTTCCCTCCCTTAATTCTTATCTTGTCTTAATTGCTTTTCTCATCTTTCTCTTTCCATTCACGTTGGTTTTCCCCCTAGCCATGGCATTCCTTTCACTCTCTTGGTGCATGTATCCTCTCTTTTTCTCCATCAATACTCTATCCCCACCATGCCATCTCTTCTTCCCCACACATTCATCAAATTCTGACTTCACTTTAAGGTTTGTGCATGTAGATTTTTCTCTTCTCTTCCCCTCTCTTATTGGCTCCTAGATGCAATAAGAATTGAGTTTCTTCCCCTTTTAGTTTCGGATTATAAACTTCCATTGGTGACCTAACAGAGCTTTGTGAGGAGTGGGCCTTGCCAATTGGAGTTTAAAAGGTGAGAAAATTATGTTTCCTTCTTGTTATCACTCACGTCAAGGTGCTACAAATACCCACCTTAGGCAATTATTGAAATCACATGAAATTGTTGTTGGGTAGCTCTTGGATGTGTGATTCGGGGGTCGTTAGTTGACGTTCGGAGCTCGGAGCCTTGTTGGAGGGTGATGGGGTACGTAACGCCATTCTGGAATTTCTATCAGCTGTCGTTGAAAACATAAAATTGGAGTTGACGTGCTTTCAGGTATGTTATACGTACAAAGGGTCTATCGTTTGAATAGTAAAGAGAAATTAGGTCCTCATTTATGTTCTATGTAATGCTAAATTTTGTTGGCGTAAGGATAACAATTTGGACTATGTTTTGATGTTGTGAGAACGAGATGCCAAGTAAAATCAGAATTATATATGTGTGTGTGCGCACGTGTGTGTGTATGTGTGTCGTATTGCCAATTGTTGATAAATCTTGATAGCATATGATTTAATTATTGTTTAGCTTGAACATGCCATGTGAAGTTATTGATAACTATGTGTAGTTATTCTTGTTGGATTTCTTATAGTGGTATTATGATTATGAGATACATTGAGACGGTTCTCTTGTGCGCTTTGGTTCGCATACCCGGGATAGATACATATCATGACACAATATGCATTTCCAGCACTTTGGTTTGCTGAAGAGGCTGTCATGATTATAGTGTTTTGGTTCATTATGTAGTTTGTATCATGTTGCTTTTGAGGCTATCGATTATAGTGTTATGGCTCACTGGTAGTCCTTAGGTACCACCGCTATGCCCCTCGAATATAGTGTTTTGGTTCATTAAGTGGGTTATCTTGGCACTTGCGCTATGTTGATAAGTCAGATCCGCAATGCATGATTTTATGCATAATTGAAAGATGAGGTTTTAAAAGTCATGGTATACCATGTTGTATTTATGAATATGCTTATGTAATTGATGAATGAACCCGTAACTCTTATATGCCTTAGTAGTAACATGATTGCTTCTGTGATAGATAGATGTATGAGTGAACTGTGGATTATAACTTCTTGCTTATTACTCAAATGGTACTCACCCTCCTAACTTGTTAACTTTCAGTAAGCACACAAGGCGATAAGTATGCCAATTGATTCGGTGTATAAGTTGCATTGTAGGCTATAGCAAACGTGATTATAGATGCTTATATATATATCATGTTTGTTAAATAGGCTTACTGTTTTTGGATGCCTTGACGTGGTTCTATGTTTTGTTAATGATGATTAGACCATGAAGCTTGCATATGTTACCAATTCTAAGACTTGAGTTTTATGGATTGGTGGATGGAATGTCACTAAGATAGGTGACTCATGTGATGTGTGGTGGCAAATATATTTATATATATATGTGTGTGTGTGTGTGTGCATATGTGACTTGTCCTTTTGTTGAAATTGGCATTGAGCCATTTATATTCTTGCATTATGATTGGTATTGGCAAGTTATTGTATAATACATTTACGATGTAGGTATGTTTGTGGGTACACGTGATAGGATTGACTTTTTATGTTTTGGTTTTATGGACATAAGGTATTATGGTAGTAATGAGCTTGATATTTTGTGTTTACAAGGCGTTCAAATAGGACTTGATATGTCATATCGAGTATTAAGGGATTTAGATTCCCTAAACGGTCTCTACATGTCAGAATATATGGACTTGATATGTATGCATGTCCATTGTATAGCTAGTGTTACATTTAGCCACTTCTATACCTTCAGTTAGGCATAAAATGCCCAAACTACATGATATTGCATCTCTCTCTCATATGACCAAATTTTGGAGAACGGGCTTGCCAATAGCTCTGAAATGATGAAATCATGGTGTCCATGAAATTTAGCGTCAATCGGTGGCCAAAAAGAAAAAGTTAGGTATCATATAAATTGCAAAATTTGACCCTTTTGTATTTCTCGCTTGAGCGAGGCGGGTCTCGCTCAAGCGAGACAATACCTGTAAGGTTTTATGGGACTTGCGCTCAAGCAAAATACACTTTACTTGAGCAAATCTGAAATGGTTAGCCACTATAAGTTTCTCGCTTGAGCGAGACGGGCCTAGGTACTCTCTGTCCCTTTTTTCTCCTGAGCAAGTAAGGTCATGCTTGAGCAAAATGATATGGAATTCTCACTTGAGCGAACCGAGCCTCGCTTGAGCGAAGAATCATACGTGTTCTTTGGATGTTTCTCGCTTGAGCGAGTGGTACCTCGCTTAGACGAGAGTGGCTTATTTGGTTCTGTTTATTTCTTGCTCAAGCGAGGATAGTCTCGCTTAAGCGAGAGCTCGACACCTGATATGTGTGTTCGCTTGCTCAAGTGAAATGATCCTGCTTGAGCGAGGGGCCCCTATTATGGCTTTTTCTTGAATTCCTCACTTATTGTACCTTATTTTTGAGGCCCTTATGTGTGTTTGTTTGCGTTGTTATATTTGGCACCGCCTTGGAGTTTCCATAGTTAGTATCGAGGGCGACAACCATGAAAAATTTACCTTTATTTTTGTTCGACCCCAAGGTGAATTATGGGAGTTGCTAAGGGGATGCCACGGTGATCACCTCGACTTGTACTTCAACCTCCAACAGTTTCAAGATCCCGTCGTACTTTTTTTAAAAGACAATCTTTTGAGTCAGGTTTAGCTTCTTCCCTAAAGCTTGCAAGCTAGTTGTCTCGACCCTTCTAGCCTTGACATGTAACAATTTCCTCAATTTGGCCATGTTGGTCCCACAACTGCCTGATCCCATATTAATTTCCATTTTCTCTTGAAGATACTCACCAAGTTCTGGATAGCTTCCTGAAAAAGGAAAGGAGAATGAAAGTTAGTTCATGAACATGTCACGCCTCATCGATCATTACTTACCCTAGTATCTTTCTTTCAAAATATTTTCCTCACATCTGAAGGAAGTAACGATTAACGAAACTCACGGTAAATTAAGAAACATGAGTTATGGGCTTTCTAATTGTCCTTAAAAAAGATTTGCGACTTCATATGTTTTTTAACGATTCAAAGAACCCGTAACCCAAGACTCGAAAGTGAAAATGAATGCATGCAAAAATAAAAGACTGTTTGCCTATTGAAGGATCACCAATTTAGAAAGAGGCGTTTACTCCTAAAAAAGGTCCAACAAAAGTGTAAGTGACCCATTGTTCTTAGTTGAGAAAAGAAAAAGAATGAGCAAAGGTAACAGGAATGTCTACCCTTCTATGCCCTAAATTGGGTTCATCTAAAGGCCTCTTATCGAATTCTAAGGGTTCCTTAATAGTGACATCTCGCATTTTGTGATTATTCTAACTAGTCAAGGTCACTAGAGCCAAGATCTTACTCGAGACGTTAACCACAACAGTAGGAAGTCTACTAGGTGTGGGACACCATGAATAAGTCACGCTCTAACTGAGGTTTTCATGATAGCTATACAAGACGTACATCCCAAAGGACACCGTTAATAACCTCCGCTATTCTTAAGTCTCATTTGGACCCAGGTATAGGGTCTCACTCAAAAATGTATGCAAATTATGAGTATGGTGTGTGTAAGGGCATCTAAACCTGTACCTTACCTATCCCTCACAAAGCATAAATGCATAACAATAAAAATGAAGTCTTTACCCTAGGGTTCAACAATAACAACACATAAATATCGATAGAACATAAATGACATAAATAAAACAAGAGAGGTAAAATAATTAAGGACTAAACAAAATATACATTATCAATTTGACTGGCTTGACTCTCAAAGTCCCCAATAGAGTCGCTAGCTGTCACGACTGAGATCGCGACGGCAGGCTGGCCATAAATAGAAAATGAATAGAAAAACGGTTTCGAAATCTTTTCGAAAAACAAGGAGTCGCCACCAATATTTTTAAAAGGTAAAATATCAGGAAAACATTTATTAAAGCACTAGTCATAAAAAATAAGATTCTAAATTCGGGAGTTGAATTACAGGTGAAGCAGGTATTAGCACAACATGTTGTTCGTTGTAAAACGGTCACCTCAAATTGATCGTTCACATTTTAGAAGTAACCTAAAAACTAATTCAACCTCTGAAGGAAGGAAACAAGCAACACAGATGGGAAAAAGGAAAATTTTGAAATAAGGTTAACAGGACGTCTTGTCCAAATTAATCTTAAATCAAACATTAAAAAAAGAGAAAATAAATAAGAATGCTAATATATATATATATATGTATATATATATATATAAAGATTAACAAGACATCCCATGTAAAATATTCTTAAATTAGACATTTAAAAAATGGGAAATAAAATAATAAATAAATATAAATAAAGAAATAAAATAAAATAAAATAAAAGATTAACAAGAGGTCTCGCCCAAATTAATCTTAAATTAAAAAAAATTATAATAGAAAATAAAATAATAAAAAAATTAGAATGAAATAAAATATGATTAAAAGGAATAACAGGACATCCCGTCCACATTAACCTTATTGTCGTAAAATACTGTTTTCTAATTAAATAGTAACGATATAATATTGATCAGAAAAAACAAAGACAAACAAAAATTAGTAAAAGGAAAACGGGTCCGACAGGAATTATTTTCACTCCTACGTATTCTCGAGTACGTCGGGAAATTAGGGTTACGTAGTTCTTGGTTCAAAAATAATTTTTTATTCTTGAAACTTTGATTTTTAATTTAAAGAAAATATAATTTTGAATTTTTATGTGTTTTGAAAGGGATTTTATTGTATTTTTAAGATGTTTACAAAATAATCTTATGCATAAGGAAAATACAAGACAAAGTACTCCTTCGTACGTATATTATCCTTTCACGATCTTATAATATCGGTGTAGACAAGACATTTTGCATGACGCCATTATAAAATTGTTACACATTTTATTTAATGAAAATGATGGTTTTAATTATAAGAAAAGGAAACTAAAAATTAAAAACATATTCTTAGTTTTTTAGCGTAGCCAACAGAGGTTATAAATTAACATACCTAGACAAAAATGATAATTTTTTTCTTGTTTACATCAAGTACTAGAAAATGGATAAAATGAAACGGAATAAAGAAAGAAGTTAAATAAATAAAAATAAAAATAAAATTCATTAAAAACATAAGAAAGGAAACTAAAACAATAATAAAAATAAAATCAAAAAGGAAAAATAAATAAAAAGGTAAAAGAAAAAGAAAAACTTTAAGTAAAAAAAGGAAAATCAAAAAGAAAATACAAAAATAAAAAGGTAAAAGAAAAAGAAAAACTTTAAGTAACAACATAAGAAAGGAAACTAAAACAATAATTAAAAGAAAATTAAAAAGGAAAAAAACATAAATAAAAAGGTAAAAGAAAAAGAAAAATAAAAAAGAAAAACTTTAAGTAAAAAAAAAGGTAAGGAGCCAAGGCTTAAACTGCGTTCCTTTTAAAACTATGATCATTACCTTTGCTATTAAGACAACTATGTTTTCATTCATATGAAGCTCAACTGATTAACCATAACACCACCTACAAGTTCCAATTTAATACAAAAAACTATAAAAAGGAAGGGGAACTGGTATTGGAACCCTTCCCCTCCTGCTAAGGCACGCACTTACTAGTAGAGCCACCATGGCCTTATTGATAGTTTTTTACCACAAAAATTATATAGGCTCTGTTTAAAAAACGTTGGGCCTCATCACAAGGCCTAGAAGCAACTTAACTTTGATTTTAAATCTAGGAATGGAAAACTAAGGGGGGACGACAACCAAAGAGAGAAAAAAGAAAAGAAGAGAGAGAAAAAGAAAGGAGAGAAAAAAGATAGGGAAAGAGAATGAAAAGGAGAGGAGAGAAATCGAAAGGGAGGAGGGAAGGGGAGACGACAACAGTGTTGGGGCGGGGTTGCGGTGGTGGCAGTACGGTTTCTTCTATTTTTTCCATTTTTTGTTTGTGATTTAGGAGTTTAGTGGGTTATTTTTTTAGTAAGGAAGGAGGTAGTTGAAGGTAGTTGTAGAGGTGGTTGGCCACGAGTGTGACGGTAGTGGTGGTGGAGCCGCAGTGAAGCGATTCAACGGCGGCAATAAGAACAGAGGTGGCACTGGGAGTGGAACTTTTCCTCTCTTATTAAGGCACGCACTTACTAGTGGAGCCACCATGGTCTTATTGATAGTTTTTGAACACAAAAATTATATAGCCTTAGTTTTTTTTGCTTCTATTAAAAAAAAGTTGTACATCACAAGGCCCAGAAGCAACTTAACTTTGATTTTAAATCTAGGAATGGCAAACTAAAGGGGGATGACAGCCAAAAAGAGAAAAAAGAAAAGAAGAGAGAGAAAGAGAAAGGAGAGAAAGAAGAGAGGAAAAGAGAAAGAAAGAGAGAGGGAGAAACCGAGAAGGAGGAGGGAAGGGGAGACGAAAACAATGTTGGGGTGGGGCTACGGTGGTGACAGTACGCTTTCTTCTATTTTTTCCAATTTTTTGTTTATGATTTAGGAGTTTGGTGGGTTATTTTTTTTGGAAAGGAAGGAGATGGGAATGGTTTTGGGGTTGTGATGATGGTGGTTGAAAGTAGTCGTGGAGGTGGTTGGCCACGAGTCTGACGGTGGTGGTGGCAGAGCCGCGATGGAGCGATTCGTCGGCAACAACAAGAGCAGAAGTGGAAGATAAAGGATTTTTTTCATTTTTTTTTGCTTTTATCTAAAACATTAGCATTGGTAAGATTCAAGAGCACGAATCGAAGTTGAGGCCAACCACACTAAATTCATAAAGGAAAAACAAAGTCAAAAATAGAAGGAATGATTAGGGGTTAATTAAAGAAAAGGGGAAGCAGGTAATAAACCTCTTCCTACGAAAATTTAAGATGACTTGAGGGTAGAAGCAAAAGCGAACCAACCCAGAAATGGGTTTATGACTCTTTCTCTAGAATCCCTAACACCACCCTTAACGTTTTCTTTTATGGCCAGCTATGCAACTCTTTGCTCAGAAAGATTGTCCTCTCTGAAAGGTTTCGCTGCTTTCACTCTCGTTGGTTCTAATAACCTGGCCTTTTTCACAAATAGGTTTTATGATTCTTAGGTTTGTGTCACTGATGGTGCATGCGAGAGAGAAAATAAGGACGGGATGAATTACAACGTTTTCTATAGAAAAACACAAAAACACTATAACAGGAAGTAGCTATTATAACATTTTAACAAGAAAACACAAACGTTGTAAATGGAAGCAACGATTACAGTGTTTTCTAACAAAAATACGGAAACGCTGTAAATTAACTTGACTATTACGTCAGTTTCTTGGATAAAACGTTGTCGTCTTATTAATTTAATTATTATAATAAATTTTTAAAGCATTTTTTCATATAAACGTTGTTAACATATTTAGTCTATTATAGCATTTCAGATCAAAAACACCATAAAATAATTAAACGCTATTTTTTATACCATTTCTAAAAAAAATGCTTTAAAATAAGTGTTGCAATATCCGATTTTTGGCATAGTGTTTCTGTTTTCAATTATGGCTATAGTGTCCTTTTTCTTCTTCTTGATGGTATCTTTTATATTTGTGGTCATTGCCCTTTTTATATTTCAATTCAAATTTTAAAATTTCTATTGTCTCAATATTGTTATGTTTTCCATTTTCATTATTTTTTATAGCCTGAAACACTGACTCAAGGACCTGTTGCTCTCAGCTTCTAGAAAAATGAAAAGGGGAAAAAAGACAAAGAAGGTGAGGGTTCAGAAAGCATGGAAGAGGAAAATAAATAAATAAATATGAAAATAAAATTCAAAAAACAACGGTATTCACAGTTGCCACTCTTTACTTTCTTTCTGCGGGAATATGAATGGCTTATTCATGTTGTCGTCGTTAAAAGAAAGTAAAGATGTGAACATCACAACCTGGCTCCTTAGACCAAACTATTGAAATTTGTACTGATAAAAGATTAAAAAGGATGTCAGTTTTTGCAACAAGGAAACTAAAATGACGCCAGTTTGACGCCAGGGGATTTAAAAGAACCTTAACTTTGGTTTATGGTTTAGGGTTTTGAGTGCAGTCAGTCCCGATACGTCTTGAATAATGTGATTATGCTTGTATCAAAGTTTGGAGTCATTTGGAATTGAATAAGATAAGTTAGGGGGTCTGGAAGTTAGTTCCGGAATGAAATTCTACAAAACAAGTCTGTTGGTAATCGATTACCAGAGGACCATGCTTTTTTCTTGTGTAGCATGCTTACAGGTAATCGATTACATGGGATCCCAGAATCGATTACCTGGGCTCCTATAATCGATTACAGAACTCCTGTAATAGATTACTGGTGCCAAATTTTGGGATTGTGGTGGTTTTTAATTAAGGCAACCCTTATGTTTCCATTGTTTATTGTTGGGGGCGTTCTAAACGTGAAAAATTTACAATGATTTTCCACGCCCCGAGATAAACGTGTGAAACTAATAAGGGAAAATCTAAATATATCAGTACTTGGAACACGATCCTCATGGATAATGAGAAATTAATTTAGTGTTGTCTGGATAACGTGAAATCCTAATATATCAGTACTTGGAACACGGTCCTTGTGGATATGAATTATTTTATTACGCGATAAAAACTCATACACTTGTGGGGACTATCAGGTTTTTGATGCCATTTTCAGGAACTGTGTTTTTCCAATATCGGTTGCATTGAGATTTAGTTATATCATACTTTTAAATTTTTCTTTTATTTGATTTTTCTTTTCTTGATTTGTTCATATATATATTTAACACTTACTGTTTGTTCGAAGTTGCACTTGATCTTTGTTTGTTTACTTCTTTACAGGATTCTTTATCATTTTATATGAAAGAGACAAGGTGTAAATCTCAATCTCCTTTTTGATCCCAAGATAGAACGTACTGAGCCAATAGCCTCCCAAGATAATAGAGCGTTGAGAGATTTTGTTGCTCCCAGCACCAATGGAAAAAGGGTCCAAGATTTTAAGAGACCAACAGTGGAAGCCAAGAATTTCGAGCTGAAGTTATCACTCTTGTCTTTGGTACAACAAAACCAATTATGAGGACTAGCTTCTAAAGATTCTAAAGATCTAAACCTCTACCTCAAAATCTTCCTTGAGTACTGCAATACGCTTAAGATGAATAGAGCTACAAATGATACAATTCGCCTAAGGCTATTCCCATTCTTACTAAGAGATAATAAAAGGGCATGGCTATACTCCCTTCTAGAAGGCTCCATCACTACTTGGGAACAATTATCTAGTGCTTTCATTAGAAAATGGTACCCGAGGAACAAAATTGATCCAGTGAGGAAACAACTTATAAATTTTACATAAAGAGAAGATTAGTCTCTCTATGATGCATGGGATAGATATAAAGAACTATTGTAGGAGTGTCCACATCATGGAATTAAGAGATGATTGACAGTCCATATTTTTTTATAATTAACTAAATTCCACCCAAAAGATCCATTTGGATACAACAGCTGGAGGAGTCTTCCTGAGTAAAAACATGGAGGAAGCCTACAATAAAAACATGGAGGAAGCCTACAATCTGATTGAGGAGATTGCTCAGAATACTCATTAGTGGAATTCAAAAAAAAAAATCTACCTGCTAAGACCCCAAGTAAGTATTCAGTAGATTCTCTTTCTCTCATTATTGCTAAAGTAGAGGCCTTATCTATGAAGCTTGATAAGTTAGGAGTAACAAGTACTACTATAATTTGTTGTGAGGCATATGGTGTTTCAGGACATGCAGCTACAAATTGCTAACTAGCAATGATGATGAATCAGTAGGAAAAAGAAGTTCAACATGTGGATGTAGTTGGAAACTTTGGCTTTGGTTTTATGGGTAACTATAGAGGTCCACCTGGATTTTAAAACCAAGCTCCCCAATGAATGCAAGGAAATTACAGGCCACCACAAGCCCCTTTTGTCCCTCAAAAGTCAAAGTTGGTTACACTAATGGAAACATTTCTTACTACTCAAATGAAGCAAAATAAAGAATTCACAAATGCCATCAAGAACTTGACAACCAATATGGATTCTCTAGCCATTCACAATAGAATGCTAGAGAGTTAAATTGCTCAACAAGCCTTATCTTCAAGTAGAATTTCGAGGACCTTTCCTGGAAAACCTAAAGGTGGCCCCTCTAATCAAATCATGGATGTGACTTTGAGGAGTGAAAGATAATTAGAAGTACCAGCTCCAATGAGAGAAGACAAATCATTGTAAGATGAACTGTCACAAAATAAGCCAGAATAAAAATCTGAGTTGCCTTTAGAAAAAGAGGATGGGTACTCAACTGAAAAGGATGAGGTACCACCTTATTAGCCTCCTACTCCTTTTCCCCAAAGGTTTGTCAAAGCTAAGCTAGATAGGCAGTTTGGAAAATTATAAAAAGTGTTCAAGAAATTGTACATTAATGTACCCTTCACTGAAGCACTACAACAAATTCCTACCTACGCCAAGTTCCTGAAAAAAATTCTATTCAACAAAAGGAAACTTGAAGAGGATGGGTCAATTGCACTTAGTGAGAAGTGCAACGCTCTTATCCAAAAAAAAGATGCCACCAAAACTCAAAAATCCAAGTAGTTTTTCTATTCCCTCTATGGTAGGTGATATGAAAATTGATAGAGCCTTATGTGACTTAGGTTCTAGTGTAAGTTTAATGTCTTTATCCATTGCTGAAAAATTAGGACTAGGAGAATTGAAACCTACTAGGATGTTTATGCAACTAACTGATAGATCTGTTAAATACTCATGGAAGAGGATTCATTGATTCCCATCATTTTAGGTAGGTCATTTTTGGCAACCGCTAGAGCGGTCATTGATGTTAAGTTCCATAAGTTGTCCTTTGCTGTATGGGATTAAAAAGTTAAATTTAGCCTTAAAGATGCTATGTTAAAATCATTGATTGATGATGCATGCTATATGGTAGATTGTATTGACCAGGTGGTGAAGGAAGAGTGTTAAGCTACTCCACCTAAGGATCCACTCAAAAATGTTTTATCTGTTAGACAATTAGGTAAGGGTGAACACCGGGGATATGATGTTTTGACTACAAATGAGGAATCCCATAAGCCAGAGCTGAAACCGTTACCTCCAATATTAAGGTATGAATTTCTTGGCACTGACTCTACTTATCTTGTGATTGTTAATGCTAAATTGAATCCTAGTGAAACTGAGAAACTTTTGAAACAACTTAGATTATATAGAAAGGTCATAGGTTACATAATGGATGACATTAAAGGGATTAGCCCTTCATTATGTATGCATAGGATAATTTTGGATGAACAGGTGAAGCCTTCTGTGGAATACCAAATAAGTTGTAAAAAAGAGATTATGAAATTATTGGATGCAGAAGTCATTTACCTCATCCCTAACAGTGAATGGATAAACCTGATGCACGTGGTGCCAAAAAAAGGAGGAATGACAGTAATACAAGATGATAAAAATGAATTGATTCCCATTAGGATAGCCTCTATTTGGCATATGTGTATTGATTACAGAAAATAAAATAAAGTCACTAAGAAAGACCATTTCACCATCCCTTTCATTGACAAATGCTTGAAGGGCTTGCTAAACACTTTCATTTTTGCTACTTAGATGGGTACTCAGGATTTCACCAAATCCCTGTCCACTAAGATGATCCAGAGAAAACAACCTTCACATGTCCTTAGTACTTATGCATATATAAGAATGTCTTTTAGTCTTTGTAATGCACCCGTAACATCTCAAAGATGCATACAAGCCATTTTTTCTGATTTAATAGAAAATGTGATGGGAGTTTTTATGGATGATTTTCTATTTATGGCACAAATTTTGATGATTGCTTAACAAATCTATGTAAAGTTTTACAACACTATAAGGAGACCAATTTGGTCCTATGTTTGGGGAAATGCCACTTCATGGTAATAGGGCATTGTTTTAGGACATTTAGTGTCTAACAGAGGAATTGAGGTGGATAAAGCTAAGATTGAAGTTATTGAAAAACTTCTACCTCTGGTTAATGTAAAGGACGTGAGAAGTTTTCTTGAACATGCCATTTTCACCAGAGATTCATCAAAGACTTCTCTAAAATCATAAAACCCTTAAGTCATCTCTTGAGCAAAGATGTGCCTTTCGATTTTACTAATGAATGTCTTAAGTCCTTTTGCAAGAAAAAGAAAACACTAACATTTACACCTATTATACAACCACCAGATTGGGAACTTCCCTTGATTTGATGTGTGATGCAAGTGATCATGCAATGAGGGCGGTACCTGGGCAAAGAAAAGATAAGAAACTCTGTCATCTATTATGGAAGTCGTATGTCAGATAAAGCCCAAGTAAATTATGCCACCGTTGAGAAATATCTCCTTGCCATAGTCTTTGTATTTGACAAATTCTAATCCTATCTGGTAGGATCAAAGGTAATAGTTTATACTAATCACTCTGCTATTAAGTACTTATTGTTAAAGAAATATGCTAAGCCTAGGTTGATTCTAAGGATCTTACTCTTTCAAGAGTTTGACCTTGAAATCAAAGATAAAAAAGGCACTAGAAATTTAGTAGCAAATAATTTATCTAGGATCCATAATTTGAAAGAGGAGATGGACATGGTTGTTCCCATCAATGACTCTTTTCCTGATGAATATCTTTTCTCCTTAATTGTTCAAACTACACCTTAGTATGTTGATTTTGCAAACTACCTTGCTTGTGGTATCTTACCTCTCAATCTTAGTTTCCAACGAAATTTTGTGCAGATATAAAGCATTACTTCTAGGATGAACATCTTTTATTCAAATAATGTACTAACAACATAATTAGAAGATACATTCCAAAGCAAGAAGTGAAAGAAATTCTGGAGCATTGTCATTCTTCATCCTGTAGAGGTCACATGAGTCACTGAAGACCATCATTTAAATGTTTCAAGCCAGCTTTTATTGGCCATATATCTTCAAGGATATGCAAAGGTTTGTTGCTTCCTATGGTGCATGCCAAAGAATATGTAACATTTCTAAATGAAATAAGATGCCTTTGAATAACATGCTTTAAGTTGAATTATTTGATGTATGGGGAGTTGACTATATGGGACCCTTTCCTACCTCTTGTGGAAATAAATTTATTCTGGTTGTTGAGGACTATAGGTCAAAATAGGTTGAAGCATTACCTTTATCTCATTAAGATGCAAAGACAATCATAAAATTGTTTAAGAAAGTTATTTTTCCTAAGTTTGGGGTCCCTAAAGTTATGATTAGTGACGGAGGATCGCACTTCATTAAGAACACTTTTGCAAAACTGTTGCATAAGTATGGGGTGAAACACAAGGTCTTGATGCCTTATCACTCCTAAACTAGTGGACAAGTAGAAATGTCTAATAGGCAAATTAAATCAATTTTGGAAAAAGTAATAAATGTAACTCATAAGGATTGGTCCCTTAAATTGATGCGCTTAGGGCATATAGGACAACTTATAAAACACCAATTGGGACGACTCCTTACCAGTTAATTTATGGAAAACCATGTCACTTGCCAGTAGAATTAGAACATAAATCTCATTGGGCCATTAAGTTGCTTAATTTTGATCTTAAGTTTGTATGTGAGAAAAGGTTATTATAAGTAAATGAACAGGAAGAGCTCACATTAAATGCCTATGAGAATGCTACACTTCATAAAGAAAATACCAAGCGATGGCATGATATAAGGATCTTAAGAAGGACATTTAAAAAAGAAGATAATGTGTTACTCTTCCTTGGAAAGCTGAGATCTAGATGGTCAGAACCATTCCAAGTAACCAAGGCTTTTCCTCGTAAGGTTGTGGAAATTTAGAGCGAAAGGACAGGAACTTTCAAAGTCAATGGGCAGAGGTTAAAACGCTACATAACCGGGGAACCAATTCCAAAGGTAAGCGTTCAATGCTTGCTAGATCCTTACTGAAGAGGATACAAACACAGGTCTAGCTAAGAGACTTGTAGAAATAAATTCAACGCTTGTGGAGAGGCAACCTCATTATAAAAAAAAGACCATAAAAAGGACGCCAATATATGTGAACCACAACTTGGCCGTGTTTCTTGCCACAGTCGTGGAACATTATTTTTTTCTACGCATAAATAGAAACTCCATACAGAACAAACCACGGCTTGGCGTGTTTCCTGCCTACTTTTTAGTTTTGTAAACTCCTATTTCCCTCTCCTTCACTCCTATTTCCTCACTATCAACCCTAGCCGCCCTACCTTTTCTCTTCCATCTCTATCCCTTTTAAACACTTTTCTCCTCCATCTCTACTCATCTTCCTTTACTCCTTCACCCTCCATTCCAACGACTACCATAAACTACTATATTCCCACTAATTTTCTATAGAATTTCTTTTTCCCTAATCACTACCACTTTTTAATCCTACCATGGCACAAAAAGTTTCCAGAAGAAAAGGCAAGGCTCTCTCCTCCTCACATAACAATCAACCTCCCAAGAGAAAACACACTACAGGTAACACTTCTAAATCCCTTGCTACTAAGGATATTATCTGTGTCAATCTTGAACAAACAACTAGGTCGTAAAACTTGGTTAAAATGGAAATAATCCCTTCTTGCTTTTTTTGTGCTGATACACTAGCTACCTTAGGATTGTTTGATAATACCCTTAGGTTAGTAAGTAATTTAGGATGGGACAATTTCATTACTTTAATTGAGCCCGCCTACGAGCGTATTTCTTTGGAGTTTCTTAGTTCTATAGAGGTCAAAGGGATTCTTAACCAAGATGGTTGGGAGATGACCTTTAGGATGCATAATGAAAATTATACTCTACCCTTGATTGAAGTGAAAAATGCTTATGGTATCCCACAAAGGGGTACTGATAGCGTCCCACGTATTTTTTGTGCCAAATACTTTTGGTATGATATCTCTAGACAGGTAGGCTATAATCCTTATGCTGTGAAGGCTTCTTTGATTCACCACCCTGTGTTTCGTTATCTGCAATGGTTTATGGCTTGTTCCATATTCAAGTGTCATGAAAGCCTTGACACTATAAGACTATCTAAATTGTATTCCCGTGGGCTATGATTAACAATGACCAGGATAATTCTACTAAGTGGCTTTGTAACCAATTCTCTAAAGTAGGTAAAGCCTATTTTTGGAAAATATTAATTTATGGATATATTACCCCCTTTAGCTCAATATCTTGGTATTGATCTTTCTCAAGATAAGATCATTTGCCACCTCTAAAGGGTAGATATGGAAGAGTTGCTTAACATGGACATGATTGTTAAAGATTCAGGGATGTTTTGTCTTGTTATTCCTAGGCACTCTGTTCCTCACCCATCTCCTGACCCAACTCTCACCAGTATGGAAGGGAAAAACTTTTTTTTGTTTTAAGGTGAAGAAGATTCTCAATAAAACGAACCCTTGAACACTAAGTTTCCCACAGGATCTTCTCGACCTGCCTGAGAACCACCTCATGAAGCCCATTTCAACTTCCCACAGATTATGTCTTTCCTGGAGGACATGTGCCAAAAACAACTTCACCAGGGTGCTCAGATTGATGCTATGTATAAGTGGCACAACCAACAAGGTCACTTTCCTCCTACTACTAAATAAGCACCTTTACAGGTAAGTCACTTATTCCTTTCATCATGAGCATACATTAAGGACAATGTCTTTCCTAGTTTGGGGTGTTAGGAATATATGATTTTCTTTCTTTTTAATTTTTTTATTGTTACTTTAATCCAGGCTTTAGTTTGTTTTGTTTGTTAGGATGAACATTGATTGTCCCTTAGGTGATAGTTTATCTTGCTTAGTTAATAATTATGAGCATGAACTTATAAGCACATCTTAGGAACCCATTTTGTTCTCAATAGTGATCTTTACATAGATAAACATAGGGTAATTGCATGCTTGCTAAATAAATTGCTGAAAATTCTTCCATACTCTCTTGATTTGACATATGCATAGTGAGCTTTTGAGCTAAGAAGGAGTATTCTCATTTAAATTTTTATTACCCCTATATTTTTCTTGAATTGAGCGACTTATACAATATAGAGCATTCTAGAACTTGGCTTGTGACCTAGGTGAAAGGGAGTTTAACTTCATACCCTAGGATGAGAAAGGCACTTAGGCTTTCTTAAAACCATAGAAATTTGAAAAATAAAATAATACCCCTAGTTGCCCTATTTTGGGCCTAAATGTTAAGATAATTTTTCTTTAAAACTCTTTCTCAATAAAAGGTTTTGTAGTTAAAAACAAAAATAAAGAACTAGGGGAGCAACCAAATGGAAATAGGGACCAAATAAAAAAGAAAAAAAGAAAATATAAAAATAATAAAAATAAAAAGAGGTCCCTAAAATTGTTATAAACTTGAAAGTTTCACTCCCTGGTTTCTACAAAAATTGAAAGAACCTCTCATGTGTTAGGTTTTAGCCCTTTGTGTTATCCATCTTCTTGGTTTTCGTACCTGAAATAAAATCCTTTGGCCATGTTACAAACTTGAGAAAGACCTTTTGACTTGGGTTTGTTTTCTTAGAATTGTGGAATTTGGCTCACCTACCAAGCCTATGGTTAATGTTCATATTGTCGTGATTTAAGTGAAATACTTGTTATATACCTTCATACACTCAGAGAAATAGTGAAAGAGTGACCTTATTGAATCTTGAGAAGTATGGATAGAAAATTAAATAAAAATATTTTGCATTCATATTTTTATCCCTGATTTTAAACTAAAAGATCATATTATTGTTTAGGTTCCCTAGTATGTTAAGATTCATGCTCATGGTTGTTTACTCGGTAAATTAGTGATTGCTTGGGGATAAGCAATGTTTTAGTTTGGGGTATTTTGATTAGTGTCTTAGAGTACTTTATTTAGGGTCATTTCCTTAGGTTTTAAGAGCATATTGCATTGCATTTTCCCCTTCATCCTTGATTATTTGTTTCCTTTCCGTATATGTTGTTTCACAAGTTTTGCATTGTACCAGACCAATTAAAGACAAGTTTGAGGTTCCAGGAACACATGACATGAAGCAAAGACTCAAAGTAGGTAAGAAAATCCCTCCGGAGATAACCACAACCGTGGCAAGAAATGCTACCAGGTTGTGCTTTGCACTGCCTTGGAATTGCATTGGATTTGGGCCCTCCAAAGAGAACCACGGCCTAGTCGTGTTTCCTGCCACGGTTGTAGTTTGGCCTGCATGAAAAACTTTTTAAAAAAATGTAGCTCTAGCTTTGGTGGAGGCATCTTTGATCTGTCTTGAATCTTTTCTGAACTCTCTGGCTACTGAAGGAGGGAACTTGGAAGAGAGAAAGGAGAACACTGAAGAAAAAGGATTAATCAGAGAAGATTAGCGAAAGCAAGTAGTATCTAATTAGGAATTATAATTCTTAAGTGTAATGCTTTTGTTTCTTTTTCCTTACTTGAATCCTTGTTTTTGGTATTTTGAACTTTAGGTAACTAAACCCATTTTTTCTTGGGATGAAGGAGGTGTGACGACTGTATGTGTGATTTGCTTTGATTTCCAATGTGAATGAATTTTTGTCTTTTATTTAGTTCAATTGATGCTCTATATGCCTTGTGAATTAGAAATAATCCTAGGTGATCTTAAACAATTAGGAATGATTAAGAGATCTTTTAATGTGTTGAAACCTATTGAATTGAACCTAAGGTTAGATAACGAGAGTAATCCAAACCTTTTAAGGAATTTAAAACAAAAAGAGATTTTCAAGAATCGCTAATGGGTTTAACTTAGGATTGAACGAGATTCTCTAATAGTTAAATACGCTAACACTAACTGAGAGGAAAGTGTTAATCAACTTAGGAAAATCCGCCTTAAAAGACTTAATTTGATATTTGTTAACAAGGAAAACAATAGTAAAATCATATATGTGTTTGATCTTTTTTGATTCCTAAGAAATCTTTGTTTCCTGTAACTGTCCTTAGTTTTAAAAAGTTCATTTGGTAACTCTAGAGTTCTTTTAAATTTTCTACAACTTTAATCAATTTAGTGTTGTCTGGATAATGTGAAATCTCAATATATCGATACTTGGTAAATCATTTTATTATGCGATAAAAACTTGTACACTTGCGAGGACTATCACCGGTGGTGGCTACCACGGTCAGGCTGTGGAACCCACTGCCAGAGGCCCTGTTTTATGCCAAATGTCTCCACTGCCTGGCCGTGGTATGCACCATAGCCATGGTTGCCCCTCTTCACCCTTTTGGCTTGCTTTTGCTCGTTTTTTTCACTTAGCATTTCACTTTCATGCGTTATAGGTTCAACCTCAAACCTCGACGGCACCTCTTGAACTTATTGCCGATGTGTTCGATGTCTCAAGTCGCAAAAAAATTACCATGGTTCTATTAGACCAAGAGAATAAAGTCTAGAGATAATTTATGTGAGATGTCATTGGGTGGTATCAAAGTGTTAGCGTGTCACAAGTAAAAATGTATTAAAAATAGAAGTTGGTGGAAAATATTTAGTTATTATATGATTTTTAAAATAATATACATTTAATAAAGTGATTGCTGATGAAAAAATATACACTATCAATCTTTTTAGTGTACTTATATCATTGTTATAAAAGAAATCAATCTACTAATACTATTAATTATGAACTAGATTAATATTTTTCAATTCACAATAATATTTATCAATCAACCTACCATGATAAATTTAATATAATTGTGTGTTTATGGAACCTATATTAAATCTTTCAAAATTATTTATTTTTTGTAGGAGAAAAAGTGTTAAGACTGAGGCGTGCGAGAAGCACACTAGGCTTAAGGGTTTGTTTGCGTAGTGCGTGACCCCCCAGGATACAACAGTCCGTCTGTTTTGAACAGGAGCAGAACTAGCAAAAGGTTCAGAGTAAAAGTGTGTAAACCCGGGAAGAAATATATTCACAAAACGTGTACGATTTGTTTTTAATATCATAAACATAACATTTAACCGATTAATTCCGTGTTAATGAGACGTTACAAAATTCAAATATTAATCATACTCATTAACCGGAAATTAATCAGATAACCTGGTAAGATATTCCCTTTAAAAACAAATCGTAACGTTCTTAAAATTAAACGCCCCAATAAATGGCTTTCTCATATAGGTTTTTCAAATTTAAAATTCAAACTAAAGAAAAAGAATTTAAGTGATAAAAAGGAATAGTGTATATGATTTGCACACGAAACAGATATTTCAGCCCAAACTAACTTGCGCGCAAGCCCACTTCCTTTCTATCTTGTTTACCACCATAAGTTCTCTTTCTATATATAAAGCCTTAAGAGAAATATTGTCCAAGCAATGTGGGACTAAAAACTTTTGAAATAAGCAAAATTTCCAACATTTTTTACATTTTTTATACAACACTTTATCATAATAATATTTTTATATAATTTTTATCTAATTATATATATTTTACAACACTTCAACACAATAATACATTTATATAATTAAAATGTTTTTCTCTCATATTATATATATATATATATATATATATATATTATATATATATATATGTTACGCTTAAATACTAATTCTCCTTAGTGAGTATCCTCTTATTTTAAATAAAAGATAAAAATAATTATAAAAATATTTAATTTTGTTTAGAAATGTTTAAAAAAGTAAATATAATCTCCTAATAAAAACAAATTTAAAAACGCACGGATGGAGTACTATGTTCCACCGAGCGGTGGTCAGGTCAACACATTGGTACTTTAACTATCACGCATTAAGTTAGAGAGGCAAGAACCGTATTTGTTGGTTAAATTGGTCTTTCGTCTTGGTCAATTCCTTAAATATTATAAACTTTAAATAATTTTCTTAAAAAATAATTTGGAGATTATATTAATTTTTAAATCTTTTTGTAAAATTAAAAATCAATAAGTAATATTTGTTCTATGTGGTGCAAAATGATTTAAGGACCCATATAAAACACCAAATTAATTTTCTAATATGTGTAAGAAAATTATTTCTCTTGTGATTTTATAATCTTTGAAAATCTAGTGAAAAACAACCACCCTATTTTTATAGAACCAATTTAAAGATTTGCCCTACCATATTTTTTGAAAATCCTACAACCTTACATGATAAAAATAAATAAAAGTGCCAAATTTTCATTTGAAATGAATAAAAATATATTTTTAAAAGTAATCTCAATACAATTTTTTACTAAAGCGTTTTATTTTTAACTTATTAGAGTATATAAATTTGTATATAGTTAAAAAAAACTTTAAAATATAATTTTCCAGATTTGAAGAAATATGTTTGGATCTATATGGTTCTAATTGGGATAGAGGTTAATAAAGTTATTTTGCAATTGTTTAACTAATCTTAAATAGTATATAACCTCAATATTAATTGTTAAATAATTTTATCACATTATTTAATTAACATAGTTTGATTAAAATATAAAAAATCACTTATACTAATTTTAATGACCTTAACTAAAAATCAAATTGACACTTAATAAATTTATCTTAAATTTAAAATTTAGTATTCTTTTATTATATAAAATGTAATGATTTAATGTATTATAATTATGACGTTTATTTCAACAAGTTTTATGAAACTTATAGCATAAACTTTTGTATAAAAATAATTTATGATATAAACTCTTAATTAAGTTGTTTATCTAAATACATTCTTAATCTTTTAAATTTTTTAACTTAATCACGTGGTGCAATTAATTATTATTACCAATATTTTTTAAAAAAGAATTTTATTAAAATTTATCACTTCATCTCTAAAAATTAACATGGTCATTAATTTTTTAAGCCACGTGACCTTAGATGAAAAGTTTTTTATGATTATTTTATGAAACCTTAGATAAAAAGTTTGTCATGGAGAAAATTTCAGTCAACCATGAGAAACATATTCAATAACTCAAACGCAGCATTTGTAGTTTAGTCACAACCAAGTCAATATCTTCCCAATATTTCCAGAGGTGTGGGGATCAAACAAGAATAAACTATAAAGCATATCCAAGAGAGAACATACATGATCACATCTTAAGCAAAGAGAAATTTAAAATTAAACTAGCATAGTATTATTAAAAACTAACAACCAATATTTACCGAAAATAATGATCATATATATATATATGAAATAAATTATATTCAGCCAGAGAAAGCAGAGCGAAATAACTCAATACCCTAATTTTGTGACTGTCTACTTATTATCTTAATTCAACTCGTGAAAATAAATTTCCTAATCACCAACTCTTGATTTATTTGTATGCATGCCAAATAGGGAAAACAAGAGTGGTCTTTTCCATATCATATCAGTTATGAAGAGGATTTGGTCCAGTAGGAACTAGCCGGTGAGAAACTACATGAATTTCCTTGAACTTGTTACTCTTCCTGGAGTTTTTCAAGGAGAGAATAGCAGAATAACTCTGAATAAACATGGAAGATAGCTTTCTTTCTGAACTCTTCTCCAATTCTTCATGGTTATTGTCTAAACGAGAGGTTGAGCCCTCCATCAAAGACAACAGAAAGATGAGAAGCATTAGGAGGGCAGAGAATTTTGGGACCCTCATGATTGTGATTAAGGGTAGGATAGGAACCAAAAATTGAAAGAAGAGATAATGTTTGTGTGAATATATAGGCAGAGAAGTCCATGAGGGTGGTAGAGTTTACGGGCTCCTTTGATTAAACATATTTTTAAGGGTTTTTTAAATTCTTTAAATAAGCAGATTAAAGTTATTTTTTAAAATAAATAAAAATTTATTTTTTTTGATTTTATTTATTTTTAAAACTTTAAATAAACATATAAAAATTTAAAAATAAATACTTTTTAATTAAAACAACATTTTATATCTTAGAAGATGTACCCAACGAATAGCAAGAGTTAGAAGCCGCTGAAAGTAAGAAAAAAAGTCAGAAAATTAAAATTAAAATATAGAAATATGTTTAGACAATATGTGTGGGGAGCACATTCTGTGTTACGTTGCAAATGTCAAAGCTTGACTTTTCAGAAAGCGACGAGTGAGTGCATGGGGCATCCATTTTTTACTATTTACCTTTTTTTTTTTAATTCAAACAATTCTTCTTTCTCATTAAAGATGATAACGGGATAAATTAGGGGTGGTTTAAGGTGTCCCCGTTTCAATTCACGAAAGTTTAGACGTGTTTAAGGGAGAAGATTAACAGAAACAAATTTAAAATTATAAAATTCAACTTATCCTCACACGTTTTTAATTGTGTATCGGAAAACTCGCAGATATCACATTGTCCTATATTTTTTTATTTTCTTATTATTTTAATATATATATATATATATATTATAATAAAAGTTATATGTAATACATTCTCACTAAAGGAATATTTGAAAATAAGTGTTAAATCTTAAAAAAAATAATAAACATAACGACTATAACAAATAAAAATATATCATAATTTGTTATTATTATTATTATTTAATTATTATTATAATTAAAGTTACTTAATTTATATATCAGAGCAGATTTAAGGTTAGCATCAAATTTTCTTTAAACTCTATCAAAATGGTTTTTCTTGTTAAAGTCAGGATAAGGGGGTTAATGCACATACATTTAATTTCAATTGTTATCCATATCTCTAATCTAACAACTCCACATTTTATTATTCATGATTTTTTGTTAAGCCTCATTATAACCTCACATATTATTATATTGGTTGAAAACAATTAAACAATAAAATTATATTTAAAACTTAAAACATATTTTAGTTTATAAAATTTAAATATTAAACATAAAAATACATAGATGTGGGTAAAAAAATATCTACTCAAATTAAAAATATACTCAATAAAAAATTAAAATTATAAAAGATGTGACTAAAAAATTAGAACAAAAAGATGAAAAAAAATAGAAAAGACCCTAAATCCTAAACCTTAATTCGATAAAAATAAGATAAGTTAAATAATTTAGTCAAATTAAAATAAGAAAAAACAAAAGGGTGCAAGAACACAACACTCCAATGGGAAAAAATGATGGACGACTCATATACCAAAGGAAGAACTACCTAAAGAAACTCAGCTAAGATGGCCAAAGTAAGTAATGAAATGTGAATGTAATAACATTCACTAGTATAAAAATTGGATATATGCACGAAATATTAACTTAGTTAAAAAGGAATCGAGTTAATATATAGCGCGGTGGCATTTTTAAAATTTTAAACAAAAGATTTGACATCAGTTACATGGGAACCGAGTTTAAAACAAAGATATAAACTCTGTTATATTTACAACTAAGTTTATAGATTTTCTGAATTTTTATTTATTTATTTTGATACATATATAAACTCAGTTATTTTTCAACCAAGTTAGAATATCACATATAAACTTGGTTAAAGAATAACCGAGTTTATATGTCACATGCTCTTTATTCGCTCCCCAAATCCCTAAATCCTCTTTTTCATTTGTCACTTCCCTCTCTTTTCCTTCTTCTTTTTTTCACGGCCTCTCTCTCGAACTCTTTCTTTTATTTCTAAAAACCCAACGTCCATTCTCTCTTTGCTTTGCGTCTCCTTCTTCCATCGTCCTTCCCTTGTTCTCTTTCCTTTACACTGCCCCTATCTTGTTCTCACTGCCCCGCATCGCGCCTCCCTCTTCTGTCATTCTCGACTGTGTCAGTTTATGCATGTTGGAAGAACTCCCTTTTCTTAGGTACATTCTTCTCTTTTCTCATCATCTAAGGTTTTATTCATTTAGGGATTGAATTGGGGTTTGTTTTGTAATTAGGGTTTAGGGATTGAACTGTGCTTCTTCATCTTCATTATTGATTCGTGAGTTGTGACTTATTGTATCCTTCTACCACTGACACACTGTGTGACATGTTCCACCTCACTAACAAACCACATGGTCAGCCTCGTCACCGCAGAAGAAAATATCCAACAAAAAAACTTGATGTTGAATTGGAGGAGACAAAGGAACACGTGAAGAAATGGGCGGTATAATTTATAACTCCTTGGTAATTGCTCTAGTGTAAAAACCATATAGTAGTATAGAGGTTGATGTTTACATTTTCTCAAACTTGCACCTTATAGTAGAAGGCGGGATATACCACATATGCATGTCTTTTGACCATATTGGTATGTCATAAGGAACCATCAACTTTGGAAGGTCTTGAGAATTTCCTGTAGTTTTTATTACCTGGTGGCTTCTTGTTGAATTGGTATGTCATAAGGAACCATCACTCAGAGATGCTTTGCTCCTATTGTTCTGCCTACCAGTGACTATTTCTAGAAGTAATACTCCAAAACTATACATATTTACCTTTTGTTAACTGACTATGTGCTAGGTACTCAAGAGCCATATACCCCCTGTAGGTTCAAAGTACATGATTATTTCAGGGAGGGTAAAATATGTTTTTAGCCCCATGAATGTAATCACTTTTGATTTTAGTTCACCAAAATTCATTTTGTTAGTTTTGAATCTCAAATTTAAATTTTGTTGAAAATGATTCCTATAATCATATAATAATAAAGTGTCATGCATCTACATATGCTACATTACAAGCCATCTCATCATGGTCTTTGCTATGATATATTTAGATACATGTTAGATGATTATTAAATGGTAATAGACTAATTTTAAAATATTTTAATTTTATGATGATTAAAACTAAACAAAAATAATTTTGGAGCACCAAAATTAAAATTAGCTACTGATGGTACAAAGTTAGACTTAGAAGGGGGTCAAATAAGTTTTAAACATTTTTTCAAAAAATGTATGTACGGACTGTTCCGCTTAAGTAAGTTAACAAACCAGAGTAGGGATAGAGAATCACGCAACGAATTTATATTGGTTCACTTCCAATGCAGAAGCTATGTCTAATCCCTTCAGACTAGAAGGATTTTGACTATTGTAAATAGCATCTTTATAATAACAGCACCAGTCTAGTGCCTTAAGTATTCTTGACTCCAACCACTTCTGGCTTATAACCCAAGTATTGTTTCAAAGAGCCACTCCTGGCTACAGATTCCCAAGTATTCTTTCAAAAACCTTTTCAGGCTACAGGTGTTTCCCATACTAACAGACTCTGGCAACACACCAAATTTTATAGAGAGTAGAGATAAAGAGTTTTGATGTTACAACAAATAACTCAGCATATAAGAATATGAAATGTTAAGACAGGTACGCTGAGTTATAGACTACTATAAGTCAAGGTCTGCTAAAAGCAGAACAACAAAGAAGACTTACGTAGTAAAATACAAGAACTTAGAAACTTTTTAGAAAAGTCTTTCATACTTTTGGTTTCAAAGAGAGATCGGAGAGTGTTGAATAATGAGGGCAAAAAGTCTGTCTTGAATTTGAAAGCTTCTTGTATTTACAGTCCTCCTTAAGATAGCCATTTGTTAAGTTTAGAGGTTATTGATCTTCTTGAGGATCGTATAGTCAGTGAGTGCAGAGACATGCTTTAGAGATGATTTCTTAAATAGATTGCCTTGATAGTCTTCTTAAAAAGATCCCTTTTGCTTACCTACTTTGAGTAATCAGGTACAACTTTATAGTAGTTGACCTTAGGCTGTCTGTCTTGCACAGGTTCAACTTTTGCTAACATCTTGGAATATGCAAGGTAGTTTTCTTGATTCATGCGAGCAAGTACTCAACTTTTCCGTTTATTGCCTTTTGGAGATAATTGTCTCTTCAATATAGCAGCATTTCTTTTTGGAAAACAATCAAGTTTTTCTTTCTTTTGTTTTGTTTTTAAGTCCCTGAACTTATGAAGTCTCGTTTCTGTAGTATACCAATTCATTAATATACCGCTGAGCCATTTTTTATTAACATAATGACATCTAGCTCTTATTGCAGCCCGCATTACTAAATCAACTGCTTTTTTTTTGTACCACAGATTTGACACATGAAAGTCCATGCAGCTTCTTATTTTAGAAAGTAAAAATCCTTTTCGCATGTTGTATCAAGAGAGAGAAGACATCATCTTGAGGTCTGTAGCTTCAAAAGGGCTATATTTATTTGAAGTCTTTAGAGAGTGTAAACTCTTCCAGATAAGAGAAAATATAAGTTTTATGGACTACCTCTGTTCCTTGAAATTGGATTTCTATAGACTTCCTGTCACACTTTAACAGAATAGTTAGATACACCAAATGTATAGACTTCATTTTAGCTAAAAGTCTTAATGTATATTATTAACAAATCAAATGGGGTTCATACTTCTTAGTCTTGAGTTAAGACTTGATTCTATCAACTACATATCATATATAATGCATTTAACACCTTAGCTTCTTGTAGTAGTACTTGGGTCTTTGCCTCTTCCTATATTTTGTTTAAAACCATATTATGATTTAAGAATAAAAATATTTACAAAGTTCTTGCAATAGCTATACTTATATGGCTCTTGTCCTCTTGAAAAGGCCTGGTCAAACTAAAGTCTACAAATTTAACACGAAGTTTTGCATCCAATAAGATGTTACTGGCTTTTATATCTTTGTGAATTATCCTTATTTTTGAGTTCTCATACAAGTAAACTAATCCTTCAGTTGTCCTAAAAAATTCAAACTGAAGTGAAAGAAATCCGAAAGGTGTTTTATTGTAATCTCTACAACAAACAATACAAATTGGTAATGGAATTAACGGCACACTTGAGCTTTTATTATCACAATCACAGAAAGGTACATAAATTAACTAAATACTAACTTGGTTTTACTTTTGTTGACTTGATTCTTGGCTTAATTTTCTTCTTCTTATGCCAAAGTCACGTATTGCGTCTTTAAAATGTTTTCAAAATGGAAAGTTTGGAAAATTCCTAAACATACTAGAATTAGTTCTCTGTAAACTTTGCTAAAGATATCAGTTATGGATCTATATTATTGTTATTTTGTAATTCTCTTTTTAGTGGTTCTTATTTACTATGCCATTGTCAATTCAATTGCAAACAAGAATAAAGGTTCAGAAGTTATAACTATTTTCTTTATCTTGTATAACTTTATATATATTAATTCTTGCTTTAATTCTTCTTGTTTTCACACTCACTTAATTGGTTATCAATGTTGTTGAGTTACTACTCTCTTTCCCCTTATAACTTATGCCCCTCTTTCCTTCTCAGCAATAAAGTTCTTTTATTTGTTTTAGACTCCTAGGATTTCATTAAGGTAGGGGTAGGCATGAATTTGATTTAAACAAAATTATTTTGTAAGTTGCGGCAGTTGAAAAGCCTAAATTACATCTATAGGAAACTGGGATCATAGGCATCCATAGTTATAAATCTTTTATTATAATTAGGTACAATATTGACACCAATCAATTTAAGAATCTTATTGATTTTTGTGGTCATCACTACATAATTTATTTTTGATGCATGTCTCACTTTTTTCCCATTTTTTGTTGACAAAAGAGAAAATAGTATATTAAAAAAGGTACAAGGGGTACCTTAACTCATATACAAAAAGAAATTAATTATAATCTTGCTCACTTTTTTCTGTGATAGTAAGTTTGTCTTCTGTATACATAAGCTACATATTTGGATTAGTAATAACTTATTGTCTTCATATTGAAATTTTTTTATATATACCTTCATAATTCCTAATGAATAAAGTGATTTGTTAAATTGGTAAAAAAGACCCTTGTTACAGTCAATTGTGAAGATGTTGTCATACCATACTTGAGAATATGTTTCGTGATATTAAGTGTAGCATGTGGCATTGTATTCCTAAATATTTATTTAGATATTCATCAACACCATAGCATGCTATAATTTAAAACAAGGATATTTTGAATAAGAGGTTTTTATTCCTAGGTACAGTTACTGTTGTCTTGCTGTTACTACTAGATATACCTTTTACAATTTATCACTAGTGCAAAAACTTGTTACAATTTATAATATACTATTGCTATCTAGAAGTTTGTTTGATTTAAATGTTATTCTTAGTAATTAATTGATTTAAATGTTAAGGAACATCCTAATCAGAAGACTAAAGTAATAATAGTAGTTGTGATAATAATATAATTAATATATCATTAGTAGCGGTTTCTTAACGATAATTTAAACCATTGCTAAGAGTACATTTAAACTCAGTTAAAATAACTAAGTTTAAGTGTGAGATTTAAACCCAGTTCAAACTAAGATTAAAAGTTCATACCTATTACCACAGCGGGAACAAACTCAGTTGCGAAACTGAGTTTAAAAGTATTTTTTAACCAAGTTTAAAACCTTTTCTCCACTAGTGATTGTCAATTCTTCTTTCATAATTACAATCATTCATAATCTTTTTGGTGAATTGGAAATCAAGAAAAAACAATTAAATTAAAGACACAAAGTCTTCAGGATTACATCAAGAACTCCACTAGAAAGAGCTCTATAATCCTTATACTTAATATTTATCCGAAGTCCCAAGCTGGCCAACACTTTTATAGTTTTTTGGATTCCTAAAAGACCTAACACAATCCATCTTTATGCAAGTAAACTTTCTGCGTAACCATACTCATATATGAATGACTAGGGGTTAACACAAAACCTAGGTCTACAATGTCAAAAGCTAGTCTGTAATCACTTTCACATATACTATCATGATACCCCACCTAAAGCATCTCTAGACCCATTTGAATTGCAATGAGTTTAGCTAGTAAAGCATCACCAACCAAAAGATTAGTAGAAAACCCACACACCCACTCACCAGCACCATTACGAGCAACACCCTCATCCCTATCATTGACCCAAGGCTCCCAAAACATTGAAAAACATCCACATTAAACATACCACACAAAGGAGGAATCTAATAACCTAAGAGATAGTCATCGTATTCCTCTTGGATCTAGGGTCGAAAAGGCTTTTTATACATACCCCATAATGTTTTAATCTTCTTTATAACCTCTTCAATCCTTATGGGTTCACTGGCCAAGGTTATGGAACACTTTCAAAGCCAAACCCGCCACATAAAAGTTCTAAAAAGAAGTTTGTGAGGCCTTAAATATGGACCCTTCATCTATTGCACATGCTCGATCATATGAAAACACCCTCAAGTCCAAGCACTAAATTGTAACCATACCTACTTAGAATGGGGACAATCCTATAAAGAGTGAACGACTTCCTCATCTCCACTAGAACACCTTGCAAGTGCTAATATGCTTACAAACCCTCTTACATGCCTAAGAGAATTTATAGGCAGAGTATCATGGCAAATAAGCCAAAGCAGCAATCTTGTTTTCTCAGGGTTTGCCAAATCTAATTCTATGAGGTAAAGTTCTGGACCAAAGTATCTCTCATATTAAGCCACCTATATGCTTGGTTAGTTGTATATATGTCACTTGACTTAGACGCCAACTCCATCTAAGATGGAGACTACCTAAGGTGGGTGAGACACTTTGAATCTCTAAGGCTAAGTCAATGTATATCGAGCTTATAAGAGTGTTAAGAGCCCAATCACCTTGTTTATCACGTAATAATTTTGAAAGCCCATGTTGTTAAAATGAACAAATAGCACTCAAGGCATAATAACCCCCTCCCGTGATTTAATTGGTCTCCCAAAAATATGTGTCTCTACCAATATTAAAAACAAACCCTCCACATAACATGTGCATGGTTTTCATAAAACTACATAAAAATAAGACACATTAGCATTGATTGAAACGCGAACACCAAAGAAGCATTATAGAGATACTTATGCCTTAAAAAAGGACTCCATAGCGTCTCTTCCCCAACTAAGAGTTTCCAACCAAGCTTTCGCATAAGAACCACATTGGTCAACCGATCACAACAAATACCAAGCCTTCCTTACTCTTTGTCTTTGGTAATAGTGTGCCAATTTACCAAATGTCATCCCCGTCTACAACTATTCCTCCCTAATGAAGTTTCACACCCTTTTATTTATCTCATCACACTCCTTGAGGGAGCTATAACACTTGCTTAGGATAAATAGAAACATAATTTAATAGACTTTGCAAGACACATTTATCCCCTTATTTAAGAGACAAGATTTCCAACTCAAGAGTTTTGTAGAATTTCTCTCCACTTCCCTGAACTATCCGATAAAGGGGATAGTACCACTAGTATAGGTATTGGTGTTAAGTCTCTCTTATGTATTACACTAGTCTGGTAAGGATCCAGTATTATTCTCTCAATTTAATGGGGGAACGAAGAGTCTTGATATCTTCTATCCAATTATGACACTGGTTAGTCGTGTTGATGGGCAAAAGACAACGCCACCTTGTAAGGATATTCTAATACTCAAGTTAGTCTGGATACCTAATACGAGAGCTCAAGTGTAAGTTAGGGAAAGTAACATACCTTGAGAGTCATAAATGATGAGTATTTATAGAAGTGGGTGGCAACTAAGTCCTACATGGCGTTGTGTCAGTACGGATCCATAAATCATGAGAAAAACTAATATTTTCACAAACATTCATAACACCCTCTATAGGTTAGTTACCAGTGCGCCCCCAACAAATTTGTCAGGCTCGCTATGACACCAGTCATGAGACCAAAGTTCTGCTGAATTTGGTCGGTGTCTCAAAGTGTTTCCCGTGGAGCGTCTTTGTGTTCATGGACATTGTTTCGATATCACATCCTTTAAGCTGGTGTGCAACCCGTATTAATAGTTAAGTGAGACTAACTCAATTAATTAAGTATGATGTGTGAATTATAGATCTTTTCACATATGTTAAGTTCCTACCAAAAACAAAAAAAAAAAATAGATTGCTAGTATTCAAACCTTGTAAATAAGACGAGTATGTGGGATTTTTTATCAACAAAGAAAATATAGTATTAAAAAAATATAAGAAATACTTCAACCCATAAACAATTTAGAACTTGTTTAAGGAATCACAAGATTTAACATATTTAGTTGTTGGATGCACAACAAAGTTTTGGTTTTTATACTAATGTCGATCAAAATTTTACTTCAGGCTATAACACGACAGAACACTTCTTTTTATTAGGAATAGAAAATATTTCAGTATGACCACAACTAACTAGAGTGAGATTCGTAAATATATATAAAAAGTATTTTATTTTACTAAACATTTATTTTAATAATTGAATCGATTATATTAAAATTCATTTTAATATTTGGACATAGTTATAAAAAAAGAGATTATTTAAATAATCTATTTTGTTTAGATTGTATTAAAAATACTTTTTTAAGTTTAAAATTATTAAAATAACCATATGAATTATGAAATTGAGATGTTAAAGTTAGAATAAGAAAAAGAATAAGTATATAATATAAATAAGTATTTTTTCATAATTAGAATCTAAAAAATTAAGATTCTGATTATAATTATTTTTTAAAAAATATTCTAATAGATTATAACTTACTTTTTAAAAACACTAAAAAAAAATACTTTCCTTACAAATCCATGAACTAAACTACTTTTTCTTCACTGTGTACAACACAGCATTTGAATGTGTATATTTTATTTATTTAGTCAGTTTTCTAATAAAAATTTCTTTGAAAGTAAACGTGACTGATTGCATAAACTTGATTTGAAACTTCAGCTCTATCATGCGCAATTCATGTAAGCAGAGGCTAAATATCCTTGCCATAATTCATCGTTTCTCTCCGTAACGACGACAAATTCCTATACGAAAACAAAAGGGTAACATAACAGTGATGCCTGTACGTACACGTCTTAATATTATATATATAATTAAGAGAAAGAAAAGACAGCTGTCATGCAGGCTGCTTTGTTAAATAAACAAGAAATTGACATAATGTTAGTTTAGGAGAGAAAACACCAAAATTCTTGACAAAGTTTGCTAATTATTGCTTAATATTTTACTGTCGTTGACTAAAACTAATCTACGTACGCGCAAGAACTTGATCGACTAAAACACTGCAAAAATTAATTTACTTGGGATCAACTGAAAGAATACACTTTAGAAAATAAAGAAGTGCTATTAAACTGAACTCAAGTTGATGAATGACTCAATGAAGATACTGAGCTAATGGATCTCGCCGTTGAAGCACTTGAATAGCTCTTATAAAGAGACATATTTATTTATTATAAATTAAAAGATTAAGTGTCTGTTTGATATGTAGTTAGCAAAAATATAGTTATGAAAACGTAGTAAAAACTTCGTTTGAACCGTAAGATCTTTTTCTTCCTTCTACAAAACTCGGTTTAGCATTTTCCAATATTTAAACAAACAAAGGCTAATAATATTTATTGATTAAAAACATATTAATATAAAATGCAGGGTGAGGAATGCAAGACAGGTAAGACATTTTAGGCCTCCAAATTTTGTAGATTTCATTGTTTTAAAAATGTATTGTTATATTTATAAGCGAAAATGAGTCTAAAATGATAATATATTTTTATTTCATGTTATTATTGTATTTATTTAGGTGACAGTAGTATTTTACACGAGTTTTAAAAAGTGCATTTATAGTTATATTAATTGGTAAAAAAATTGTATCAAAGGCCAAAATACATTTTCTTTCTAATTATTTTTCTATCAAATTTTCAATTTATTATCTTCAAATTTTCTCAATTTTCTCTCTTTTTTTTAATCTATATATTCTCTTGAAATTAAGATTAAATTGTTGTAGTAGATATTAGACCTGGTATAATAATAAAAATCATTTTAAAAAAATTATCCTAATACTATTTTCATTAATTTTTCACTTTTAATTATTTAAATAGTATATGTATTTAGGTTGCTATTTAATGTATGTTTACTGAGACATTTCAACTAGCCAAATGCTCCAATCAATTGTTGAAATGTCACTTTTAAGTAAAATAAATGTGTTCGGGTAAGTAACGTTTTTAGTTAACTGATAGCGTTTTTTAAAACGTTACTTAAGGTAGCATTTTTTTTATTTTAGCCGCTAGCTGAAATCTATTTTTACTTTATTTCCTCTTATAATTCTAATCATTCCTAGTACTACCCTTTATTTTATTTTCAAAAAATAAAACCTTTATTTTAATTTTAAAAAGTAACAACACGTAGAACCTTTAACATTGATGATTCTCTTCCCTTATTTCCCTTTATTTTATTTAAAAAAAAGTAAAACTTTTACTTCTTTTAAAAAAGGTAAAATTTATAGCATTTTTTGTTTTTACTACTAAGTGCATCATATTACATTTTAAAAAAATATTTTTTTTGGATAAAACTTCAAATTATTAAGAAACAAAAAACTTAAATATTTTTGTTAAATTTAATATTAATTAAAATATTTTAAAAAAATTACAAGTTTTGTGAAAAATACAAATTCCGTCTAAATATTTAAATATGTTTTTTATGTCATTTTACATTACTAACTACCATAAGTTAACAGCTATTTTTATCAAGCTCTTTGAATGCAATCAGGTAGCTTATCAATTTTGTTTCAACTTCAAGTTTTTTCTATTTTTACCAAACATACACTTAGTTATTTTGCACCATCAATTATATTGTACACAAGGTTACGCTTCTTAGGAGCAGAGGGGCCGCTTCCCAACCCTCAAAAAAATTTCTTTGCAATACCTACCTTTTAAGCAAATATAACATATATAAATAAAGAAGAATGAGAATATTATAAATGAGTAAATCATGTAATTAGAATTATAGTATTTAAAATATTATAGATAGCTGGGTTTGAATAGTAAAAGCATATTTAAAAACTTCATAGATATTTTTATGCTAGTAATAGTAATTTTTGGTTTAAAATTAAATAAAATTTTCAAACACATGAAAAATAAAATAGTCACTACTAGAAGAAACAATTTTTGTTACATGCATTTAGCAATAGCATGGAGATTCATTGCCATTTGCCACAAACTTAACGAAGGACCCATTTTAGCGATAAAAATAGCGCTAGTGATAAACATGGCGACGAACTTAGCACGGAATTAGTGACGTTTAACTCACATTACTCTATCCATCGCAAATTTCATGGAAAATTATGTTTCTTAAAGAGTTTGGCGACAGTTATATCATATATGTAGTCATCTATTTCATTTCGCGACTTTGCCTGAAGAGTCTGGCGATAGTGATATCATATATGTGGCTAAATATTTCATTTTGTGCCATTGTCTAAAGAGTTTGGCAACGACTATACCATATTCATAGCCAAATATTTCATTTCACACACCTTGTCTGAAGTGTTTGGCGATGATTAACTACAACTGTTGCCATTTGGGTTAGGCATTATTCGATGTCTATAGACATTGTCTGAAGCCATTGCGACGGTGGATTGTATCCTTGACCAAACTCATATTGATATATCTGTTGTGGATTTCGTGGCAAAATCTATTTCCTGAGTTTAGAGATGATTATACCAAATTCGTAGTCAATTATTTCATTTCACGCTCTTGTTTGAAGAAGTTGGCAATGGTGATATCATGTCTGTGGCTAAAGATTTCATTCTGCGCCCGTGTCAAAAGATTTTGGCGACGGTTATACCATATCTATGGTCAAATATTTCATTGTGCACCCTTGTCTGAAGTGTTTGGCGATGGTTAAATACAACAGTCGCCATTTTGGTTAGGCATTGTCAGATGTCCACAAACATTGTCTAAAGCGATTGCGACGTTAGAACATATTCGTGGCCAAATGAATTTCAATTGGGAAGCATATGCGCAAAACAATGGCCCTTCCTAAAGCATTTGGTGACGGTTGTACATTTCCATGGCCAAATGGATGGACTTGGAAAGTGCATGCGTAAAAAGAGGGTTTGGCCTGAAGCGGTTCAATTCTTTACACCCCCTCCCCCCCCCCTAATATTTGTAGGTAGTTGAACCTCTTTACAAGTTTCTTTCTCAAAAAGTACTTTGTAATCTCTTAGGCGGCACCTCCGACCTCTTACACATTGTCATAGGTGAAGCAAGAAAAGTCAAAATTACATCAAGATTTTCTTACTTGCCATCTTGCTTGAGAGAAAGCAACCTTAAACCCTAAATGATTTTCAAAGTAGATTTTATAAGCACATTAGCCAAAAAAAAATGCATATGACAATAACGGCTCTGTTGTTTCCTCCAAATTTGACAAATAGGTCAAAAGGGGAAAGGGTTTTTAAGGATGCACCCACAAAGTTAAAGAAAGAAAGGGTATACTATATTAATCATATGCCTTTAAAGCAAGATCCGTTACATGTTTTCAAGGAAACACATCATGCCAGTTTGTTGAATATTAAGGATAAAAAGCCTTGGACCTCAAAACCAACGAAAGATAAATGATTCTTCTATGAGTACCATAAGGGCCATTATCACTCAATAGACCGTTATATGTAATTAATGAATGTCATCAATGCCTTGGTACGCCTGGGGAAACTAAGGAAATATATAGATGAAGGGGGAAATAATTGAACCACCCAAGGGAAATTCCAAAAGAAAGAGCAAAAGGTCCCTAGACACTAGAGCTATTAAAGGGAAACGACAGGTTGTCCCACAGTAAGCTACCATTGTAGAAATAAAAAGCTTAGGGAGTGATGACTCTGACAAGGAGCCAAAATGGAAAGGAAAGTCAGTGTTTTCGTAGATATGATTGTTAGAGGTTTTACTAAAGATGGACCTACAAAAACCTCAAGCAAAAAGTATGCAAGGGACCTCAAGTATGATAATTAAGTCAGGATAACAAGTAACTTGCTTGCTCTTACTCCTCCTGTTGTTTTCACTGATGATGTAATGGGAACATTTCTCAACTTCATGATGATTCTATGGTGATTAAAGCAAATACTTGTAATAAAATTGCCAAACACCTAGTAATAAATGGTGGAAGCTCTGTCTACATGTTATTTTACAATGTTTTCCACTTTATGGGTTTGAAAGATAGTGAGTTAATTCCCTCTCAACAGGAGTTAATAGCTTTCAATGGAGCTGTGTTAAAGAATCCCATAGGGTCGGGCAGCAGAAACACAAAGAATTCCCAACGAAATTACAAAAATGAGTGTCTCAAAGCATTACATATAAAAATTAAATAAAACAACTATGTTTTATTGTTTACCTCTTGTAGACGTGAGACTAGTTACTCAATCGAATCAATCTTAGCTTCGTCCTTTAGGAGTCCACATGAGCACTCCCACCATGAATCTCCGAATGCTAGTTCAAATTATGAGTGAGTAATCCTATTCTTGAGCAGTTTCCTATGAGCATCTCATGCTCTATATATAGGCTCAGATCTTAACCTAATAGGCTCTTAATAAACATTGGGCTCTTGAATCATTTTAAATGAGTTTGGCCCAATAGTTTTATTTTAGTCCAACTAAAATAAAACTATTTTCTGGTGTGTGATCCTATAAGTAAAATATCTGGTCATATTAATAATAAACTATTTTATTATTAATATAAAATAAGAGTGACATCTAGCAATGCATCATTATGTCTGAATATTATTTATCATTGATATAACCTATAAGTGATAATTATTTTATATATTTATTTCTTTTGTCATGATATCTAACTGGGCCCAAGGCATGGTTTTCGTCATCCTTGTATGGCCCAATTCATTTTACTTGATACCAGAATAGACTTTACTAAATAAATATCTAATATTTATTCTTTCTAGCATAGTCATGCATTTCTTTAGTCTCACTCCATCAAGTGGCCCATAGATATTACTCCTGTCACATAGAAGAGACAAATCCCATATACATCACTCACATCCCTTTGTATAATTTGTTTATTGCTTAACCAAAATCTTTATGGTTATCTTATTTGATTGTATTAAAACAACAAACTCCTCATGTAGGAATTGTAGTGACTTCAGGTTGAAGGACTATATATACCATTATCACATTGAGAACCGTTTATGACACTCATGTAACGATCGATGCAACATTCTCATGATGGGTCTGTCTAACGTAACATTACTCTTAATGTGCACTCGTGTGAAGGTTTGATATCATCTATCACCCATAGTCGATGTACATCCATCTCTAACATACCTAAGCATCCCAAGAGATAATCTAGAATGTTCTAGGAGCTTGTCACGTCATGGATAGTATACCACAAAATTATAAAAAAATGTACAACTAATGGTTACGTTTGTACAATTACATCTACTATAAATACTACATCGTAAATGCACAAGGTACATTTTCTTGATCCTTGAGCCTACACACGAGACTATTACTCTACTTTATTGACTTAAGCATTAAAGAAACTTTAAGGGTCAAACCTTCATTCAGTCCCATAGGACTCTTGTGTAGGTGGCAAGTCAAAGGTAGACACGTCATCAAGGATAGAACACAACCTAATTAAGTGATCACAAACCAACCTAACACTTCATCACTTATAATGTTTCAGGTTAACTACTATTGCCTTTTTATTTCTTTTGAGTCCACAAAAAGATTTAAAAAATTATGAATATGAAACAAAACCAATTCTAAACTAATTGCTTTAGATTTAACAATTTCATCAGCAAATAACAATTTTCCATATTTAATCAATCATATGCATCTGACCAGGGGATCAATGAAAAGACATTATGGAGATAAATGAATAGTGACTCTAGTAATGGTAATAGAAACGTGGTAATAACGACCAATTAAAAAAGACATTATGGAGATAAATGAATTGTGACTCGGTAGAATTCGAGATTGTGAAAAAAAATCATTTTAATGTAAATTTTACGTTTTATGCATGTGATCAATATTATATATTTGGTTCCTATATGTGGATTCGCTTGATCTAAGTAACCGATACTAATATGGTTTCATGCTATAGCGATATTAAAATAGATACTCATATACTTTAGAATTTAAAAAATGGTTACCATTTCTCTACAACTTCAATCGAGTCTTAGATAAATTGAACAAACTATTGTGTGAGGCGGTGTTAGGCTCCATCTTATCTGTGTCGTGGCCTTGTCATTCTACTTCCTTTCATTTTGATCTTTGCTTGGGTCGTCCTGTGATTGGGGCATTGTTTTATCAGAGCCCATAATGTGCACCGAAATGTTCACCAAAAGTTGTACCAAACTTGTGTTCTCTCATTCATCTTTTCTTATTCAGACACCTAAACGAAAAAAGGTACATGGGGGAAATAGTAAATTACAAATGAGGCAACCCCATAATTACACAATAAATGACACTTTGATTGTGGCGATTCAGGTATTGATTCCCTAAGCATTATTGAAGGGCGAGTCTATATGTTGTTCGATGGGCCAACCAAATTCAACACATCTAGGGTGGAACGACTATAATAAAGTATAGCCAATGGGAATAATGAGAAATAATAACTTGGATAAAGAGAATTATAAATGTCAAAATTTTAGAAGAATCAGACATAACTAGATACGACGAATCTAGAAAGGAATAATACTAAAACAATTAACCTGGTAAAAAAAAATATATCGCATGTTATAGTGCTTGCTATAATTTTTCTTTCTCTTTCTTTTCCAGTACTATAACCAAAAAAAAAACATAACAATTGATCCGGTCTTCATACTGGTTTATAGGCAAAATAGTAATTTATACTCAGAACCGAAATGCATGACCAGCATCTCACATAAAGTTATGACCTAACACCGGCTTTCAGCATCACGTAAGGTACCTGTGATCTCGATATTGGCGGATCAAGATTAACTTATATAACAGCATGTCGGAAAGCAACCTGCAAAATAACAGATAGGAAGGTACAGTGTTAGGGGGCGCCCGCCTGTGTCATGTGTCAGCTTTCCTATAAAGATCAGGATGTATTGATACATCGTACAAAATGTCCCCCCAGGCCAAAACGACCCTTCCGCTACTATCTAATATAAATACTCATGAATCGACAGGGAAAGGTAGAACATTCTTGATCATAACTTACGCTTGAGCATTAGTATTCTCTGAATATTTCACTAACTTAAGCATTAGAGTGTTTTTACAGGTGATGTGACGCCCCCAAAAATACGGAGAAATTTTTCACGTTTTTATAAGTCATAATTCAATGGAAAGAAAATAAGTGGTGAAGCTATTTGTACGACACCTGGATCTATGATATACCACTCCCATATATGAAGATATGAGAGGGTAATTAAATATATGATTTAATAATAATTGTCTAATTAAAAACGGCGGAAGAATTAATTTAAATTGATGGTTGTATGATTGAAATTAAGAGAAGTAATTTCATAGAGTTTCATGATTCACGACGTACCTAATAACACCCTTAAAGTGATGTATGATAAGAATTTAATGCATGAAAAACAAAGGTTTATTTGAAAACAAACAAATGAGTATCAGGGT
Organism: Clitoria ternatea; assembly: GCA_037962975.1. Taxonomy (NCBI): domain Eukaryota; kingdom Viridiplantae; phylum Streptophyta; class Magnoliopsida; order Fabales; family Fabaceae; genus Clitoria; species Clitoria ternatea. The sequence continues at coordinate 97,423,590 of CM075674.1, read as the reverse complement.
GCCACTCGCTCAAGCGGGAATTTCGTTCGCTTGAGCGAGCCAGCGTAGGCACGCTTGGGCGAGATGAAGAAAAGCTGAGCGAATGAAAAGGGGCAAGCATCAGGGGCTCAGCTCGCTTGAGCGAGCCCTGTCTCGCTTGAGCGAGCCCTGTCTCGCTTGAGCGAGATGCAAAAGAAATCATTTAGCGAGCCAGCGAGACGCTTGAGCGAAGGAGGAGGTAAGCATCAGGTACCAATCTTGCTTGAGCGGATCATGACTTGTAACATCCCAATTTTTATGATTTTTAGAAAAATAATTTAAAAAAGATTAAAGAAGAATTTCTGAATGAAATTCCGAGTGAAAAATGTCAAAGACAAGAATTTTCCGAGTGAAATGAATCTGATTCCGAGTGAAACGAATATGACTCCGAGTGAAATAAGACAGAAGACTAATTCCAAGTGAAGTTAAGATGTTTCCGAGTTAAACATTATTAAGGAAATCATTCGGAGTTAAGAAAAATATTATCCGATTGAAACACATTTGAGTGAGACAAATCCGAGTGAAATGGAAACATCTCCGACTGGAATGATTCCGAATGGGTTGTTTCCGAGAGAAGTGGAAGTACTTCTCGGACCGATATTTTTGATTAGTAAAATCCCGAGTGGAGTATATCTGGGTGGATGGTTTGCCGAGTGAAGTGTCTCTGAGTATGACACTTCCGAGTGAGATGGCACCGAGCGAGTCTTTCAGGAGGAGTGCTTCTGGACAAAGACTTGAACTCCGATTGAGTATGTTTGTGAGTAAATAATTCCGAGGAGAATAAATATCCGAGTGATAAATTCATTTAATTCGTGCTCAGAACAATCTTTAGAGTTTCCGAGAGCTTGTGCTCGGATTTGTTTTCAAGATAGCCTTCGACCCCGAGTAATCCTTTCAAGCGGAATGATTTCCAAGAAAGGAATTGGATTTCGAACTCCAAGTGATCTTTCAGATGAAAGACTTCCGAGTGAACGCAAGAGGAAGACTTTGACTCGGGAAAAGGTATATCCGAGTGAGATATGCCTGATTAAGGTATTTCCGAATAAGACAATTGTGAAAGGGTCATTTCCGAGGAAGGGAAGCCGAGTGTTTCATGAGAAGGAACCTTTTCGAGTGAATTTCCTACGAATGAAGGAATTTTGAATGAACAGAGGCTTTCTCCGAGTCAGAATACGTTGAAACCGATTCAGAATTAATAACTATTTTAAGCTTTCCACGTCACCCTGTTCTTCTACATTCTAGCAGCTTCACTTTTCAGATATTTCCTAAGTATGGGACCCTTTTGAGGTGCTGTCCATTTTCATTAAATATCTTAATGCATCATTATCATTAAAGAGACGTGTGTCAGAATACTTTCATTCATTCACGTCTCTTCTGCATGAATTATATATATAAATCCTTCCATTGTTGGATTAAAGGAAGAACTCTTGAAAGGTGAAATCATCAGCCTTACTTTCCAATTCTCTGGAAACTATTGAACGAAGATAATTAAATCTTCATTTCTTCTCTTTACGAAGAAAGCTTGGGACTGGTGCAGGATTTGCAATTCTAGTCGGAATTAGTGGACAGTGACTTGATTATAAATTTTAAAGCTACTGGAACTCCTTATTCCAAGTAAGGGGAGCGTACATCACAAATAGATGGTTTATGAATGGATTTGGGGTGATATTATGATGCCTATATGCTATGTGCAAATTAATGAGACCCCACTTATATGATGTTTTATGTTTTCATATTTCCATTCATATTGTTGTGCTGATGATATATATATATATATATAACTGATAATTTGATCAGTTGATGACATGAAATGATGTTGGTATGTGATTGATGATTATGATAAGAATTATATTCATGAAATTTTCATGATATATAATTGCATGCTATGTTGGTTATGATACCGAGTGGTAGCCTGATAGTTGAAATCAGGTAATTTGATGATGATATGAATTTTATGCATGAAGTTATCATATACTATACCTATTATTATACCGAGTGGAATGATATGAGATGGTGTTGATATGTGATTGATGATTGATATTATTTGATATATCAACTATATTCAGACGCACACAGGACTGCAGGGGGCCTGTGATGCCGGTCCAGATAAGGACGACCTGATGAAAGGCATAGACCCTGTGGTGGTTTATTTTTATACCACGGACGCCTTTGAGTGGGACTCAAGGCCGGCCCGTAGCACTGAGTTGTGTTACTGCTATCACTGAGAGTGATGATCGGTGTTACATTATGGGCGCAGAGCGGTTTGGTACCTGTAAAACGGCTGAATCAGCTGAGAGCTGAGTTATGGCTTGGGGAGCCAGTGTTGCAACACAAAATTAAAAGACTTAATGGATCCATTTGATTGAGCATGTGTATGCACTGATTTATGTGTTATTAAGAATAACATGTTGTTTTATGATGAGTATATATGTCTCGGTTTTGTTTTATGAATATAGTTATGAATTGGACTTTTAATCCGATTCAATAACTGTTATTTGATATGTTTATGCTCACCCCTACTGTTGTTATTTTTACAGTGGATGTAGGGCCCAACAATGATATAAGAAGTCGCTCAGCTGCTCGGAGTGTATTTTGGTAGAAGCCTTGGCCGGCTCCTGAGAATACCGAGTGTTTTATTTATTTATTGTAAACTTATTGAGTCGGTCGGCTAATGTAAATTTGAGAATATTATTATTTAATTCAAATTCTGTTTTGGAAATTTGAATTATTTGCAAAATTTTATTTGATTTATTGAAATTTATTTTAAAAATTAAGGATGTTATATGACTCGCTTGAGCGAGATTGTTCCAGAAGCATTGGTAACTCTCTGGTCGACTTTCGCTTAGGCGAGGCATCTCTCGCCTAGGCGAAAATCGTCCAGTATCTAATTCTCTTCCCCTTCGCTTGAGCGACCGCCCACCCGCCTGAGCGAAAATTGTCCAGAGGCTAACCTCTGATTCAACATCAATCTCGCTTGGGCGAGATGAACACCCGCTCGGGCGAAATCAGGCCAGAGGCCAAAGCCCTGTTTCATATCAATCTCGCTCGAGCGAGATTCTCACTCGCTTGAGCGAGTTCTGGAGAGTTTATACAGAAAATGCAAAATTGTACACCTTACATGCAATACACCATGCCAAAACTCATTCTACTACAATTCATTTACATTCAACATGGTCTACACATTATATAACACATTTATAACTTGCCTCATTCATCATTATCCATTAAAGTCCATTCTAATTCATGAAATGATAATAAATCAACACCATTGTAGGTGATCACCAAAACATAAATTTTCACATAGATGTTCATTCATTCCTAAAATCAATCATCAACAAGCATCATCGTTCATCAAATTACATCCTTGGGTCATAAATGAAAATTGGTCATACACCAAGGATCCAATTTTCCTACATGACCCACAAAATTATATTACCACAACTAAATTATAAAATCAAGTATATGAACATCATATACTTCCACAAAACAATTTTATGTCGGCCAAGGCTCACACATTCCTATTCCATATTTACCTTCTTCAAACTCGGCCTCCAAAACGGTAGGATTTACATCATACCTACATCAACCTTAAAAATAGCAACGAGGAGGTGAGTAACATAATCCAAATGAATTAAAGTCATACATTATGATAAAATACATGTATACTTGTTCATATAATACATCTCTCACAACATCATACATCATCTATAAACATATTTCATAATCTTAAGTATACATTCACAATTTCATTCATTTGGTTCACCAAATACATACATAGGGTTAGTATCCAACTCTCTCCCTTTTTAATTCTCATTCATCCATTTGCCACTATGGGCTTTCAACTAGGCATATCTCCAGCTATATGCAAATACTCTTAAAGCTAATGCATATGCACAAGGATTTCTCATCAAGCAATACGGATCCGACTGTGGGAATACAACATCAATTCAATTTGTGGGACAAGCATAGGTGTGCTACTATGCCCCTACTGCAGTAGTAAATTATGTACACACATATTTCAATTCATGCATGCTTACACCATCATAATTTTACTGGTACCAAATCGCTCTCGCTCATTTGTAGCACTAGTCACCCGGTGACTTGCGGATGAACATCGTGGCCTCAATTACCACAAGTGCTATGGGCCCCTCCCGAACACACATCGAGAGAGCCGTGCCCCATCGGACACCGAGGTAACTCGCTCACCATAGAGTCGCCCGCCCACTGGGCTCGCCACATAGGGTGCCTCGTCACCAACTATGGACAGCTTCGTGACTCACACTCCGAGTCACAGGGGAAAAACAACAATACGCTCGTGCACTGAGCCGCCCTCCCATTGGGCCCGCCTAGTGGAACCCCCTAATATTTCACATAGACAACAATGATATGCCATGGATGCTATGCAAATACAAATCAAATGCATCCTCACACTGTGCATCCTAGATGCCACTCCATATTCAATCATTCACCACCATCACTTGGTGGATTTCAATATTCTCATCATCCTTAATTATTTCCAATTCTCCTCAATACTTATACTCATTAATAGTTAGTGGCATACGCATTCATCAATTCAACATACATCTTTGGGATATTTCATACCATAGATTTCAATTCACACATAATCTTAAACCATCATCATATTTCATCATCAAGATCTAATCACAACATCATATCACTATCCCAAATACAATGCCACACAACAATCATCATTCTAAATGCATTCAAATCATAACATCATCACATCATCCATTCAAACAACATCAACATAATCACATATACATATTTTCACATCATCAATGGATGAAATCATGCATTTAGAATAGTTACCCCCTCCTACCTCAAGTGAAGTAGTGATCAACGCGGTTTGACGTTTCCGCCTCGTCGATGGGGTCACTTCCTACATCACAGCACATTACACAATCAATTTTCTATTTACCCACCAAGACTCAAATACTTATATACTTCAATAACTTGGTGTTTATATTATTTTAACCCTCAAACCTCTTTTATTTCATTTTATCCACCATAACCACCATGGGTTAGGTGCCACCATTTATTATTATGCATTTTAGAGCTAAAACCCATTCATGGGTTTCTCCATCAATGACTTCCACCAACCAAATACCATCACCAATGGCCATTATTCATCATAAACTACATTTATTGCCAACAATAAATGCTCATCTACCCCATTATACATTTCTCCCAAATTTATGAAGCTAGGGTTTCTTAAAACCCAACAACCATCATAAATACTCTTCTTCTTCCAACCATACATGCATCCATTTTTATTACTTCCCCAAGAAATCTTACTCTCATAAAAACCCACCTTAAAACTCATGCATTAAATACTCCTCATAAACATCCATTTACATGCATGGCTTCTAAACACATAATGCCATATACCCATAGCCAAAACCTTAATAAAAATGAGCTTACATACCTCAAACCCAAAACAAAGTGGGTTCTAGAATGGAGGAGAACACCACACGAAAATAAGGAGAAGAAAGAAGAGAAGACTTCAACTCCACTAGTCTCCTTCAAGCTCCTTGCAAGACGGAAATGGAGAGGAAGAAGAAGTTACCAACTTGTTAGGGCTTTGGAAGAAGAAGATGAAAATATGAAGTGGAGTAGAAGAAGGAGAAGAAGTCACGGTTTTGCCCAAGGAAAGGGAGCCAACGTGAGTTTTAGAGAAGAGATTGGGTTTTGGTTTTATTTTTAACCCCATTTATTAAAGATTCATCGTTTTCTCATAAACAGGCTCTTCGTTTGGGCTCAATACTTCATCTAAAATTATTCCGAATACATATTCGAATTCTCAATATTATCCTTAACAGTCCTGACCAATATCATCTCATTCAGAGATACTTGGTCTGACGCCCATATCTCAACCGGGCTTATTTTCAGCTTAACCGGTCTCCATAAATCACCAACAATTCCCAAAATTCTTAATTTAAATACTTTCAATGTATTGGGACATTAAATAATTCATATTAGATTTGTCAATATTTATTTTCCTTGATTTGACTCTCTATTTTAAAATTTGGGATGTTACAATCCACCCCACCAAAAAGAAAATTTCGTCCCCGAAATTTTACATACCGGATTCGAATACGTCGGGATATTGTTCTCTGATGTCGTCTTCACGTTCCCATGTAAGCGTCTCCACATTTCCATGTTTTTAAGCAACCTTCACCAAAGGTACCAACTTGTTCCGCAATTTCTTCACGGAATGCTCGACAATGCGAACAGAAACAGGAGGTATAGATAGATCATCTCGTACGTCGACATCGTCCACCAGGATCACATGCAGAGGGTCATGAATATATTTTCTCAACTGTGACACATGGAACACGTTATGTAGATTAGCAAGATGCGGAGGGAGTGTTATCCGATAAGCAACGTCACCAATCCGCTCCAACACCTCTTAAGGTCCGATAAATCTAGGGCTCAACTTTCCATTTTTCAACGCCCTTCCAATTCCTTTATCACGCGAGACCTTCAGGAATACATGATCACCAACTTGAAACTCAAGTGGTTTATGCCTCTTGTCATAATAATTCTTCTCTCTGTCTTGAGCAATCTTCATATTCTCTTGTATCTTCTTAATTTACTCCGTAGTCTCTTGAATAATCTCCGGCCCTAAGGCCAAGTTCTCTCCAACTTCAAGCCAACATAAGGGAGTTCTACACTTCCTCCCATATAACGCCTCATACGGTGCTATGCCAATGCTAGAATGAAAACTATTGTTGTATGTGAATTCAATCAATGGCAGGAATCTCTCCCAACATCCACCATGTTCAAGGACACAAGCCCTCAACAAATCTTCAAGACTTTGTATCGTCCTTTCGGATTGTCCATCAGTTTGAGGATGATATGCGGAACTAAGTTTTAGCTTAGAACCCAACTCATCATGCAAACTTCCCCAAAACCGAGAAGTAAATCGAGGGTCACAGTCAGATATAATGCTAGACGGTACACCATGCAGTCTAACAATCTCCTTTATATATATTTGTGCTAATTTTTCCAAAGAACTCTTCATATTTATGGGTAAGAAGTGAGCACACTTCGTCAACCGATCCACAATAACCCATATGGCATCGTTTCCAGCACAAGTTCTGGGTAATCCAGAAACAAAATCCATAGCTATACTATCCCATTTTCAAACAGGGATCTCCAATGGTCTCAAATAACCAGATGGTCTTTGATGCTCGACCTTCGCCTTCTGACAAACAAGGCAAGACGCCACAAAGTTCGCCACATCACGTTTCATACCGGGCCACCAAAAATTCTTCTTCAAGTCTTGATACATCTTGGTAGAACCAGGATGAATACTCAATATGCTTTTGTGAGCTTCCTCAAGTACACATTTTCTTACATCACCACTCGAGGGAACATAAATTCGGCCCTTCACACGCCAAACGCCATCTTAACCTTCTACTAAAAACAAATTCTTCCCTTTATAAAGAATGGTGAGACCAAGTTGTTAAGCCTCTTGAGGAATTGGAATTTTATTATCATTCAGAATGTGAATTCAAAGGCTTTGTCATCTCCGAATCTCAGTGCAATGGACTCCCCTGCAATTACTTCACCAAATGGCCAATTTACTTGCGTAAAATATGTTGAAGAAAATGTCTAGCAAAGTGGCAATTCTTATCGATCATCTGACAGTATATGCTGTAAACTTAGGATTCTACTGGTATTTGGAAGAATGACAAAAATGGCTCCGCTGATGCTGCTATTGGCTTGAGTAGAAGTTAAAATTAATGTTCTGGCCGGTGGCTATAACGGTGGACAAGAAGAGCCCATTTTAACCATAAAGTTGAAATTATTGTGCATATAATCTTGGTACATAGTTATGTTATCAAGTGTGAAGGACTTTTCACACTTGATATTAGTGATTGAGGTATATTTTTTATTAATGTGGATTAGTGGTTACTGACATTCAGCAATAGCGTTTGGTTCGCATTTGTAGGTAGCTTTTGAGTGACAAAGTTAGATAATTTTCAAACAAATGCGTCTTTGTTTTGGTGATGTAGATGGGTAGAGGTATAGGAGCTGAATTGTTTTCATGTGCTGGACAATGAACCTTACATTTTTAATTATACAGGGCTAGGTTTTTCCTTTTGAAATTTTGTTTTTGAATCTTGAAAAATACTTGGATCAATGAAATTTTAAAATACTAGTCTTTGGAATTACTTTGATCTATTGTCTGTAACTTCAGACGAATCTTTGGAATTTCTTTGATCTATTGTCTATAAATTAAACGAACATTTAACAGTAAATTAATAAGATACCATTTATTCAAATTAGCCATAAAATGATTGTTTGCCGTTAAGTAGCTTGGTAAAGTTGAATCTATAAGCCTCTTAAATAAGATGCCACTTATTCAAATTATCGCATTTGTATCGAGCTTTACTAACAAACTATGATATCGAGGGGAGATTATAACCACCGTGGATATTGAATTTAACAAGTATCCGTAGCAGCAAATTTATTTAAATTGAATATTCTTATATGTAAGGACTGAATAGTATATTTAAAAATTTGCGTAACCTACTATAGCCAGTGAATTCCACCAAGACCATGATAGTCTGATAAAAATGTAAGTCCATCCTAGAACCAACCTAAGAAAGCTACAATACACCAACATCCCCTCTATCAATTGCTCGCCTAATGATGAAAACTCTTCAGTCAAAATTCACCTAGATCAAGGAAAAAAACAGCTGCACAGCTTTTTGAAGTCACTAAATAGAGAAAAATGTATAACTCATAAAAAAGAAATTCGAAAGACTAAGTTTTATTTGTTCTTGTCATAGAGCAATGCATTATTCAATTAAACAAAAGACCATTACTTAGCCAAAGATATATGACCCCAAATGTCACTGATCTGTAGCCTATACATACTAAGGAATTAGAAAGAGAGATCTAACTTTAAATTTACTCCTCACAATTCATTATTTATGAGACTGAATACTCAAGAAAATGGGACGGTGCCTATACTAACTTCAAAACCTTTTAACCTACATTTGCTCATTCCTTCCGGTGTCTAGCATGAACTTTTCTCTCCATTTTTTGCATGGGTATTTGTGGGGAACAACCATGTCAATTATTCTTTATCTGCATCAACTTTTGAAGGGATTTCATCACTTTTAGCAGCGGCAATTCCTGATGGGCCATCTTCAGTAGGCTTAGCAGCATCAACATCACGGGGAGTAGATTCTGATGGTTCACCAGTGGATTCCGGTTTTGTTACCGGAACTTCACTTTTAACGGTTCCAACCTTCACATACTTGCTCATAAACTTGTATTCCCAGTCTTGCAAGGCATCAAGCTCAAACGGGCCAAGACCAGAAACGTCTCCAGTCAGATCTTTCTCTTCAAAAGACATCTTTGCTAAAGCTCTGCTAGCATCCTTGCCAGCAAACAGAGCATACGGTCCACCCGGTCCATAAAACATCCTGCAAGAACACATTTCCAGGCAATAAAAAGAAGTGGTATTAGTATTACCACAAGTTAAACATGTGTACACAAATATTTCATTATTGCATGATAGAGTGCAGTGAATCATGCTGTCAAAAAAAAAAAATCATGCATAACATCAGTTTCCTGGATGTCACCATTTAGAAGTATATACTCTCTTAAAGAAGGCCAAGTTGATTTGAAGTAGCTAAGCAGAGCATACGGACAACATTGCAACAGAAACAAATGAAGCTTCTTGTATCAAAATTAAATGAAACACAGTGGGAACAAACATGCACACCTTCTCTTTAGTGCATAAAAGGGTCTAGAATTGGGTTAGTTTAGTTTTGGAAGAAAAACATTTAGGCTGCAATGAGGAAGTTTTTGTCTGTTTCTACAAACACTAAAATGTTAGTAGGAACTTCTTATCTATATCTATATGCATAAACTAATGTTCATGTCTTCCTTTCATAGACATATCTCAATGGTCCTTAGTTCAGGGCAGTGTATTTAGTACCAGACCATTCACAATTCAATACAACCAATACGATGCGCATTGAGCTGCTGGAGAAGCAAATCACAGTGTCTCGTTTCTGAACATGAATCGCAGCCTTAGTCAGATAAATCGCAGTTGAATCAAAGGAATCATGATTTGTTTTGTATTTGTCCGATTCCTTTTTCTGGGTCACACCAGAAAATAGGTTGGGTCATGTGCAACCCAATTCCAAAATAGAACTTTTTTCACCTTTTTAAAATGCAAATTAAAACAGAAGATGTTGATTCGCTTTTTCTCTATTTCCTAAGCATTGCAAGCTTCCTCCTTCACTGCTACATGTTTCACACCCCACAGCACAGCAACCACATGAAGAAAGTGGTTCACTATTCCATTGGGTTTTTACCACTTCACTCTTCCTTTCAATATTCTGTGTTAGTTGGTTGGTTGGTCCCCCCCACCTTGTGGGGCTGACTTATTTTTTATCTCCTCTTGTTGCTCTGTTTTCCTTTAATACTTGTTATCTCTTTTGGCCCCTCACCTTCTCTTGTCCTTTGTGCTGTTGGGTTGTTTTTTTGTTCCTTGTGCTATCAGGAGTGAAAAATGACTAAGTAATTAGGAATTTAGGATGAGGAAATCTTGAAGTAGATATGTCACTTTGCTAGCTTAATAGTGAACAATTTGACTTCAAAAAGCTACTCTAACCTTGTTTTGATATGTCTCTTAACGTTAGGAAGGCTCTCATATTTATGTTTTCAAGACTTCAGTATTCTAATTATTGCTCATGAATCTTACAATTCATGATACAATTCAATTCAATTCAAAAAATAGGTCTTCCAATACAACCATGATTCAGAGACTGACAAGATATATACTGCATACAAATTGCAAGAGAATCCTAGCTTATATCTAGGTAACCCACAAAAGACACGTATACATTAATGATGGATCGAGTTACCAAGCAAGACTCCAACTCTAATAGCAGAATAACACCAAAAACACACAAAAAACTGTATCTAAGTTTTTCCCTTGAAAATTACCTAAAGTTATAACTCCGGGTGAAATTAAATATGCACACACATCCAATATGTACAGGCAGCAATGAGAAAATTTACATTTAAAAAGGAAGAATGAATCAAATTACTAGGATCCTCTGTCCTCAAAATACATTTTACATCTAATTCCAACTCAATCAAATTAAAGCCCATTCAAACCAAGGAAAAATATGAGTAATACATTCTTGTTGACTTTAGAAGTACCATACATCAAAGCTCACAGAAACACATACGAAAAAGGAGTGAACATCACACTTCATACTTCTAAACAGCTCAACCAAGCAAACACTAAATATAGAAGAAGATGGAACAATGGAGCATCGAAAACTGGAAAACAAAATCAACCATGACAACATAAATTCACACAAATCCCATGTTCAACCTTTCAATTTTCTACTCAACCGCGGTTCTTAAGAACGCGAGAAGCATATCCTCCTCTCAATACATGCCACAGAAACAACAAAAAGAACCACATAAAAAGAAGCGACATATACCAAGGGAAAAACCGAACCTTCAGAAAAGCAAAAGAAACTTCAACTCAAGATTTTCAAACAGAATCATCATCTCCGCAAAAGGGTACACTAGATAAAGCACAAAATAGAAAGACTACAAAAGAGACACATAATACACACCCAAGAAAAAAAAATCAAAACTTTAACAAGAGTAACCTTTAAAACCCCAACTTGGAAGGTGGGCATTGATTCAACACAAAAATAATAAAAAAAAAACACCCAAAACCCAATACAACCATAAACCATCAAATTAACACAATAAAATTTCAATTGAAATAAAATGGATGAGATATTTCCTATGGGTAATATAGTAAACCTGCTTTGGGAGACATCATAGATCTGACCCTTGATGGCCATGAGCAAGGGTTTCTCGGGATCGGAGCCATCGTAAGCCTTGAGCTCCTCGGCAGTGATCTCTCCGAGCTGAACCGGCGGACGGAGAGGCGGAATCTCCTCCTCCTCGATGTGGCGGCGGCGATGGTGATCGGGGGAAGATCCAAAGAGGCCAGAAACGACGTAGTAAACGGCCAATAGAAGCGCCAAGAGCGTGAAGAAAGTGGCGGGAGTAAGGCCAGTGTAGGCCACAATGGCCTCTTTCAAAGTTTCCCACAATTGCACAGCCATCAACACTGTGTTATGTTAGAGAGGGAGAGAGAGGAACAACAAACGAAAAACAGATAGATGAGTACTAAAGTGGCTGTGGCCTGTAAACGAAAGAAAGCTGAAGATTTTGGTTTTATATATAATAATAAAGAAATAAAATAACAAAATAATAAAATAATAATAATCAACTCAGAATCTTTTGGGAGTTGGTCGTGTATTCACCTAACCTGTCCCCCCCACCTATTCGTTCCAGCAACCAGTAATGTTACCATGACAACCGGCTCCCTCCCATCAAACACCTGCCTCATTTATTTATTTACTTTTAAATGTTTATAAAAAATTATGAAAGATTTAAAAATATATTTAAATATAATTAGTTTTTTGTTTATTTTTATTTTCCTTTCACATTTTAAAATATTTAGAATATCACATTTTCATTATTATCATTTTTGAAAAAAATTATAATACTCAGCCTCTTTTTAGAATGAAAAATTATTTTATATATTTTTACAAGTAGTTATTATTTTCTAACCAAAAAATTAGAATACTGTGTTTTTTATTTTTTAAATATTTTTTAAACATTTTTAAAAAATTAAATGTATGAACATATTTTTTATTTTCTTGTATATTCTTAGAATATTTTTTTATTTTTCTTTAAAAAATATGTTATCTAAACACATACTAACTATTTTTTTAAAAAAATTGAGTTTCCACAAAGGGTCTCACTTAGCCATGTAATATCGCTCCATTTCTAATGACAGAAATTGAAACACTTGACTTAATGTAATATGATAAGGGTTTGATAAATTTTTATGATGTCTAGGATTTTGTATGTATTATGATAAGTGTTGATAATATTATTAATAATGTTATTATTATAAGGTATATAAAATTAGTTTTAAAAAAATATAAAATTAGAGTGAAACTCCTAAGAATTTATTTATATTTTGGTTAGGATTAAATTATATCATTAACTTTCTCTTTATTAAGTGATGAGGTGGACAATGGTTAGCCATCTCAGTATTGACATGTGTAATTTTTTTAACTTAAATATAAAATTAGTCATTGAAAAAGTTTTAAATTAGGATAACCCTTTAATAAAAAAAAAGTTAAGATTCAATATGAAACATCTTATGTTTAAAAGAACCATAAAAACCCAAATGATTTTTTTTCCGATTGAATTCAACCTCAAATTGATTGTTCGAACTCATCCAGAGGTATTCAAACCTCACGAAACACATTATGACTTTATCATTTGCCTAAATATTCATAAAACTCATGCAAAACATGTAAAATCATCATTTTTCAAGCATCCATCATCAAATCACATCTTAATGCATAATCTAACTTCTTTATCACACATAACCAAGTCCTGGACATCTCATTCGCACAATGCATCAATGTGCATAATTACAATTCCTAGACATAATGATGCATTACATGCATAATGTGGGACCATCCATGGTCACCACAACCATCATCATCATCATCGCATCTATCTCATCATTACACTATCACATATATACCATCAAAATATATTCTAAGCTTCTAGTGAAGCCATCAGCTACCTAGAATCCACTAAGCAGTTATATACATCAATCAAAATATTTGTTTACAAGAGTCGACCAAGACTACCACCAACATACTATACAATATGTAAACAACTATATACATAATTGTCTTCCTCACAGCCATGGTGACATCTCACCAATCACCATTGTGACCCAAGTCCACTAAAAATATAGCCACATAATATGGGTGAGCATAATACATATTAAACGACAGTTATTGAATCAGATCAACCTATCTAATTCTCTAACATACACCACAATATCACAGCCAATTATCCCAATCACTGTCGTTCAACCTAATTCACAATTCACTAGATATTCTCAATATCACATCACACGGCTATTACAATTTTGTTATTCTCAATAACATACGTCAATGCATATTCATATACACATTCAATTATATGGATCCAATGCACATCATAAAATATTGTGTTACAACACTTAGGTTCCCAACCATATATTCAGCTCTCAGTTGATCTAGTCATTTTAATGGTACCAAACCATTTGCCCTCTCATGTAACACAATCACTCTCAACGACGATGGAAATGTTACGGGCTAGCCCTGAGTCCCACTCAATAGGCTTGTCTTGAGTCTCATTCAAGGTCTTTGTGGAATCCTCGAAACTATATAACATAGAATCTCATTCATATGCATACATCATCAACAAGCATCTCATGTTATATCACATTACTCAATTTGCATCTCATGCAACATTTCAACATCAACAATTCAAGTATCCTACTATATATCATGCATAGGAACTATTCAATCAAGCTATCACATTTCATGTAACATATTAATATCCACTCAATCATATCAATGCATCCCATGCAATTCATCAAATATTTATTGACGGAATATATCACAATCGTTGATAATTCATAATTATCATGCTAATAGGGTATTTCATAATTATCTCGGAATTAAGCATATCAGTTCATCATATTTCATAACTATATAACTCATACATGTCAAGATACCTTAAACCGGTACATAAGTTATACATTTAAAATATAATAACTCCGCATACCTAGAAATAAATAATCCAGAAGCTCCCAAGCTATTCAATGTTAATCGATCGCCGATCACAAATCTCAAAAATCCTGAAACATAAGTATTTTTATTTTTAATAACTCACACGCTATCAAATTCATACTCCGAAGTCTATAACTGACAATATATTTGATATTCGATAACTATAACTTACCGATAATCACTATCAACCTCTAATACTCGTTTCTGATCAACTCAAAGCTCTGAAACGCTTCCAAAATAATTCCTAAAACAGGGATGTTTACTTTTTACTAACTTGTACGATGTTAAATTCACACTCCGAAGCTAAAACAACCCACCAATAATTATTTTATAAATTAACGGCTTACCGAACTAAGCCGTCGACTCCAAAACTCTATTCCAGAAGAACCTCAACATTGCCCGTTACTTGAATCGCCTCTGAAATGGTTCCTAAATTATTATTAATTCAATTAATACCCAAATTGCCCAAAACAGAGTCAAAACCAAGCAATGGGTATCCTAAATACTTACTTGAACTTAACAATTTCAAATTTCCAATGATATCTAAGCTATCTCATAATTGCACTTTGCCTCGAGAACCTTAAAATTCATGAAATTGGAAGAATCAACATTTAGAGGAGAAGGGCTTGCCAATATGAAATTAGGGTTCAAGGCCATGAGATTTTACCTTCCAATTTTTGAGAAATTAAAACTCCCCCAGGAGCACCCATGGCTGCCACACCGAGAAAGAAGAAAAGGGGGAACTTGAATCTTGCTTCAATTAAGGGAATTAGATGGAGAAGAGGAATTTGGTGCCCAAACTTGCTGTATGCAGTCATCGGGAACATGCAAGGAAGAATGAGCAAATTTGGCTTTCTCTGTAGGTACTTCACGAGAGAGAGAGAGATAGGGGGAATGGGTTTTTCAGCTTTTCCTCTTGTGTAGTAGCGTGAAATGAAATGGGCAATTGACAATGCATTTTCTGATTTTTATTTCCAAACCCGTGGGCCCGTGTGAGTTATTAGAAATTGGATGGCAATGTGAATTGAATTGAAATTCCAATATAATTGGCTTTTTCCCTGTACCATCCGCAAAAATGAAAATGGAAGGTAAGGTAATTTTACAATTATAGAATTAAGGGTATTTAGGTAATTTCCCATGTCTAGTTAAGTTCTAAACCAACTGGGTAATTAACGGTTACTCGAAACTTACCCTAGTAAATCTTAAAAGTTAATCTAACCGCTTGGGGATTATTTAACTTATTCAATTTAATTATTTAGCCAATTTAAATTACCTAAAAATTAATTTTAGGATGTTACAATTCTCTCCACCATTAAAGAATTTCATCCCCGAAATTTCATCCCCGAGATTTCAATATACTCATACCTCGATGGAATAACTCAGAATATTCTTGCCTCATAGCATCCTCACGCTCCCAAGTATATGTGGTGCAACGATCCTGTTGCCATGCCACCTTGACCAATTGTACATCCTTACTTCTCGAGCACTTCATAGATCTATCCACAATACTAGTAGGCTCAGCTACAGTGGTCAGATTCTCTTTGATCCCAACGTCATCATCTAGCATCTCATGAGTAAAGTCAGGTAGATACTTTCTCATCTAAGAAACATGAAATATACTATGTAGATTTGACAAATGAGGAGACAATGCAATCTGATAAGCCACAGAGCCAACCCTTTTTCAACACTTCATAGGGGCCAATATACACTGGGCTCAATTTTCTACTTTCAATGCTCGCCCAATACCTTTATTAGGAGAAACTTTCAGGAATACTCGATCACCAACCTGAAACTCAAGCAGTTTCATCCGCTTATCATGTAACTCTTCCGCGGTCCTGGGATGCCTTTATTTTCTCTCTAATCATCTGGATTTGTTCTAAAGTTTTTTGCACAATCTCAGGCCCCAACATCAAGCTCTCACCATCAAAGAGGTGTTCGACACTTTCTGTCATATAAAGCCTCATATGGAGTCATACCGATGTTGTTATGGTAGCTATTATTATAGGTAAACTCAATCAAAAGGAGATACTGCTCCCAGCCACCACCATGCTCTAGCACACAGGACCTTAACAAGTCCTCAAAACTCTAAATAGTATGCTCAAACTGCCCATCTCTATGGGGATGATAGGCTGAACTCAACCAGAGCTTCGAGCCTAACTCCCGGTGCAAGCTTCCCCAAAACCGGGAAGTGAACCTCGTATCTCTATCCAACATAATATAAGATGGAACATCATGTAGTCGAACGATCTCACTTATATAAAATTAGAATACTGTGTTTTTTATTTTTTAAATATTTTTCAAACATTTAAAAACAATTAAATGTATGAACATATTTTTTATTTTCTGGTATATTCTTAGAATATTTTTTATTTTTCTTTAAAAAATATGTTATCTAAACACATACTAACTATTTTTTAAAAAAAATTGAGTTTCCACAAAGGGTCTCACTTAGCCATGTAATATCACTCCATTTCTAATGACAGAAATTGAAACACTTGACTTGTTTCTAAAGCTATATACTAAGGGTTTATTAATGATAAATAACGTAATATGCTAAGGGTTTGATAAATTTTTATGATGTCTAGGATTTTGTATGTATTATGATAAGTGTTGATAAGTTTATTATTAATAATGTTATTATTATAAGGTTTAAATATAAAATTAGTTTTAAAAAAATATAAAATTAGAGTGAACTCCTAAGAATTTATTTATTTTTTGGTTAGGATCAAATTATATCATTAGCTTTCTGTTTATTAAGTGATAAGGTGGAGAATGGTTAGCCATCTCAGTATTGACATGTGTAATTTTTTTAACTTAAATATAAAATTAGTCATTGAAAAAGTTTTAAATTAGAATAACCCTTTAATAAAAAAAATTAAGATTCAATATGAAACATCCTTATGTTTAAAAGAACCATAAAAACCCAAATGAAATTTTTTTCCGATTGAATTCAACCCCAAATTGATTGTTCAAACTCATCCAGAGGTATTCAAACCTCACGAAACACATTATGACTTTATCACTTGCCAAAATATTCATAAAACTCATGCAAAACATGTAACATCATCATTTTTCATGCACCCATCATCAAATCACATCTTAATGCATAATCTAACTTCTTTATCACACATAAGCAAGTCCTGCACATCTCATTCGCACAATGCATCAATGTGCATAATTACAGTTCCTAGAAATAATGATGCATCACATGCATAATGTGGGATTATCCATGGTCACCACAACCAACATCATCATCATCACATCTATCTCATAATTACACCATCAAAATATATTATAGGCTTCCAGTGAAGCCATCAGCTACCTAGAATCCACTAAACAGTTATATACATCAATCAAAATATTTGTTTACAAGAGCTGGCCAAGACTACCACCAACATACTATACAATATGTAAACAACTATATACATAATTGTCTTCCTCACAACCATGGTGACATCTCACCAATCACCATCGTGACCTAAATCCACTGAAAATACAGCCACATAATAGGGGTGAGCATAATACATGTTAAACTACAGTTATTGAATCAGATCAACCTATCCAATTCTCTAACATACACTATAGTATCACAATCAATTATCCCAATCACTTTCGTTCAACCTAATTCACAATTCACTAGATATTCTCAATATCACATCACACGGCTATTACAATTTTGTTATTCTCAATAACATACATCAATGCATATTCATATACACATTCAATTATATGGATCCAATGCAAATCATAAAATATTGTGTTGCAACACTTAGGCTCTCAGCCATATATTTAGCTTTCAGCTTCGGCCATTTTACTGGTACCAAACCATTTGCCCTCTCACGTAACATAATCACTCTCAGTGACAACGAAAGTGATACGGGCTAGCCCTGAGTCCCACTCAATAGGCTTGCCTTGAGTCCCACTTAAGGTCTTTATGGAATCCTTGAAACCACATAACATAGAATCTCATTCATATGCATACATCATCAACAAGCATCTCATGCTATATCGCATTACTCAATGCAATATTTCAACATCAACAATTTAAGTATCCTACTACATCTCTTGCATAGGAACTATTCAATCAAGCTATCACATTTCATGTAACATGTTAATATCCACTCAATCATATCAATGCATCCCATACAATTCATCGAATATATTATAGACGGAACATATCACAATCATTGATAATTCACAATTATCATGCTAATGGGTATTTCATAATTATCTCATAATTAAGCATATCAGTTCATCATATTTCATAGCTATATAACTCATACATGTCAAGATACCCAATCAATAGGTACCCTAAATACTTACTTGAACTTGAGAATTTTAAATTTCCAATGATATCCAAGCTATCTCACAATTGCACTTTGCCTCGAGGACCTTAAAATTCATGAAATTGGAAGAATCAACATTTAGAGGAGAAAGGCTTGCCAAAATGAAATTGGGGTTCAAGGCCATGAGATTTTACCTTCTAATTTTTGAGAAATTAAAGCTCCCTCAAGAGCACCTATGGTTGCCACACCGAGAAAGAAGAAAATGGGGAACTTGAATCTTGCTTCAATTAAGGGAATTAGATGGAGAAGAGGAATTTGGTGCCCAAACTTGCTGTATGCAGTCATCGGGAACAGGCAAGGAAGAATGAGCAAATTTGGCTTTCTCTGTAGGTACTTCACAAGAGAGAGATAAGGGGAATGAGTTTTTCAGCTTTTCCTCTTGTGTAGTAGCGTGAAATGAAATGGGCAATTGACAATGCATTTTCTGATTTTCATTTCCAAACCCTGTGTGAGTCATTAGAAATTGGATGGCAATGTGAATTAAATTGAAAATGTAATATAATTGGCTTTTTCCCTGTACCATCTGTAGAAATGAAAATGGAAGGTAAGGTAATTTTACAATTATAGAATTACAGGTATTTAGGTAATTTCCCATGTCTAGTTAAGTTCTAAACCAACTAGGTAATTAACGGTTACCCGAAACTTATCTCGGTAAATCTTAAAAGTTAATCTAACCACTTGGGGATTATTTAACTTATTCAATTTAATTATTTGGCCAATTTAAATTACCCAAAAATTAATTTTAGGGATGTTACAATTCTTCACACCATTAAAGAATTTCATCCCCGAAATTCCAATATATTCATACCTCAATGGAATAACTCAAGATATTCCTGCCTCATAGCATCCTCACGCTCCTAAGTATATGTGGTGCAATGATCCTGTTGCCATGCCACCTTGACCAATTGTACATCATTGCTTCTCAAGCACTTCACAGATCTATCCACAATACCAGTAGGCTCAGCTATAATGGTCAGATTCTCTTTGATCTTAACGTCATTATCCGGTATCTCATGAGTAAAGTCAGGTAGATACTTTGTCAACTAAGAAACATGAAATACACTATGTAGATTTGACAAATGAGGAGGCAATGCAATCTGATACGCCACAGAGCCAACCCTTTTCAGCACTTCATAGGGGCCAATATACATTGGGCTCAATTTGTTGCTTTTTATTGCTCGCCCAATGCCTTTATTAGGAAAAACTTTCAGGAATACTCGATCACCAACCTGAAACTCAAGCAGTTTCATTCGCTTATCATGTAACTCTTTCGCGGTCCTGGGATGCCTTTATTTTCTCTCTAATCATCTGGATTTATTCTGAAGTTTGTTGCATAATCCCAGGCCCCAACATCAAGCTCTCACCATCAAAGAGGTGTTCAGCACTTTCTGTCATATAAAGCCTCATATGGAGCCATACCGATGCTGTTATGGTAGTTATTATTATAGGTAAACTCAATCAAAAAGAGATACTGTCCCAGCCACCACCATGCTCTAGCACACAGGACCTCAACAAGTCCTCAAAACTCTAAATAGTACGCTCAGACTGCCCATCTCTATGGGGATGATAGGCTGAACTCAACCGGAGCTTCGAGCCTAACTCCCGATGCAAGCTTCCCCAAAACCAAAAATTGAACCTCGGATCTCTATCTGATATAATACAAGATGGAACACCATGCAGTCGAATGATCTCATTGATATACAACTACGCTAGCATTTGCAAAGAATATCTTATACCGATAAGCAAGAAATATGCAGACTTCATCAATCTATCCACAATTAGGGGTGTCAAAATGGGCTAGGCCCGCGGGCCAGCCCGTTTGGCCCGTTAAAATAGGCCGGGCCGGGCCAATCTCCAGAGCCCGTTTTCCCAAATAAGCCCGGCCCGTTTTGGCCCGTTTTTTAACGGGCCAAAACGGGTCGGGCCGGGCTGGCCCGTTGGGCCTGTATTAAAATGTAATTATAATATATATGTAATAATATATGAATACTTAATATATATGTTATTGAATGTTGATGTAAATGATGAAGATGAACTTCTTGCTTTATTTGATGTTAGTTATTTACTATGGACTTTTATTATTTTGGTTTAAAAATATTATAGACTTTATTATTGTGAACTTTATTTGATGTTACTTGTTATGGACTTTTATTATTTAAGTTTTTATTATTATGGACTTTGTGAACCATATTTGATGCTATTTACTATGGACTTTTATTATTTAGGTTTTCATTATTGTGAATTTTATTTGATGTTATTTATTTTAAACTTTATATTATTAGTGTTTGTGTGATTATTTGATTTGGAATTAGAAATGTGAAATTTATTTTTATTTCTAATTTTACTTAAAAATATTTAAAAATAGTTTAAATTAAAAATAAAAAAGAAGCATGTAAAATTTTCTTTAAAAAATGGGTTGGCCCGTTTTGGCCCGCGGGCCATATAGAATACGGGACGGGCCAATGTTTTTGGCCCGTTTTACTATTCTGGCCCGGCCCGGCCCGTATTTAGACGGGCCTATACAGGGCTTGTAACACCCTCTGTTACACCTTAATAAATTCTAGAAAAATTCGTAATTTTTTTTTTTTACTAAAGATATGATTGTTAAAAAGAAACTATCGGAATAAATTATATACATTATTGCTGAAATACCTCATAAATATTATTAAAACTTTATAAAGTAATTTTACATTCATCCAACGGAAATAAATATTAAACATTATAAGAAAGAGAGGAAACTCCATGGCCCAGAAGCAGTTACTTATTAACATTATTTAGTCATTGGACCACGGTATTCATACCGAGCTCCCTTTCTAGAACGTGCTATATTTACTGCCGATATTCTTCGATCCTTCCCTCTGAACCATCAATTTAAAACATGTGAAACAAAAACACGGAGAAAGGAGTGAGAAACAGAATATAATATTTCCGAATAAGACATAAGCAACAAAGGGTTTTCACAAACCAATACTTAATAATATCAATCACAATCACACACACAATCAATTATGAATGCATGAATGTTATGCAATATCTTCATCACAACTTACCTATATATGTGGGCCCTTAAATTTTAATTTGCACTGGGCCAACCAGGAGTTTACACTGTTCCATAAGTCCGGATAATAATAATATGAAC
This sequence comes from Clitoria ternatea, assembly GCA_037962975.1. Taxonomy (NCBI): domain Eukaryota; kingdom Viridiplantae; phylum Streptophyta; class Magnoliopsida; order Fabales; family Fabaceae; genus Clitoria; species Clitoria ternatea. The sequence goes on along the minus strand of CM075674.1, from coordinate 97,401,349 downwards.
AGCTCAACTGGCATGGAAACACTTAGAGACTAGTCAGATTGAGAAAGTTTTTATTGTGAAAGTACCCGACACTAGGGAGCTACCCCAGGTCCCCTGAAGCACCCTTTCACACCCTCTCATCCCAAGGCTCGTAATTAAGCCTCCTCTAATGTATCCTCGGTTTCTATAATCCGTCCCCAGACAATATTATTTCATTTCACTTTAATGATTCATGATGCATGAACTACTCGCGTATTGAGTTAGTTAAGGCTTTTAGAAACTCAATTATTAAATCCCTTAAAGGTTTACAACATTATTTCAATAAACTGTACATTTTCTCGATTCTCTGAATTTCTGTCCCACAGAAATAAATTTGGTACAGTTTTTGAATCTCACTGAAATTTGAGTTTCTAAGCCTTAAATATCTAAAACTTTCTCATATAAAACTTTACATAATCTTTCTCAAATTAAATCTTAACAAAATCAAATTTAGGAATCTCAATTATTTTCAAATATATTTAGTTATTAAGTTGGAAAAAATAAAATAATTTTCTTTCAAAAAAAATTTGTTTTATTAATTATTAACCAAAAATACTTAAAATTACAATATTTTTTCTTTAACTCAAGATTTAATTAAATAAATTCTCATAAAATATTTTCTTTCTAAAATAAATACTAATTTTTTTTTATTCTAAATATTGAAAATAAAGTTAAAAATAATTTCTAAGAAGAGATAAAAGATAATAAAATTTAAAGAGTAAGGTAAGAAATTCTTACTGAATTTTAGCTTTCCGTCATGCTCGCTATATGCTCAAACTCCACATTACAATATCATCAATCAAAATCAAACAGTATCAATCATAACTAAATATCATCAATCAATCAATCATAATCAAATCATAATCAAATCAATTAAATATCATTAATACATATCATAATACAAAATTTAATAATTATTAATATAGTCAATTTTTAGTCCTTTGGGTCAATTCCTCGCATAGGTATAAATAAGTCCATATAATCCAGTCCTTGCATAGGTATAGTTCAGTCCATATGGGTCATAATGGTCCAAGTCCTTGCATAGGTATAGTCCAGTCCATATAGGTCATAATGATCCAAGTTTTGCATAGGTATGTTAGAGTTAGTTAAACTAGATATTTAATTTAAAATTTATTAAAAATTTTAAGTTAAAAAGTTAATATTTTAAAATAATAATATTATTAAATTTAAAAGGAGTAGGGGACTCCTCCCATTATTCTTATGTCTTTTCATATTATACTTCTTATCTCACTCCCCCTTACCTTGAGTCGTTACCAAAAAGAGATTTGCTTTGCGCCTCCGATTTCTAGAAATATTAATATCAATTTTATTTCAGTATAAGCATAAGACGAAGATTAAGATTACTACTTAAAACAGAAATGGTAAATTCTGAATAGTAAATAGTGAATAGTGAATAGTGAATAGTAAATAGTAAATAGTGAATAGTAACAGTAAATAGTAAAACGTGAATAGTAACGGTAAATAGTAAATCGTGAATAGTAACGGTAAATAGTAAATCGTGAATAGTAACGGTAAATAGTAAATCGTGAATAGTAACAGTAAATAGTAACAGTAAATAGTAATTTACTATTTGAATAGTAATTTACTGTTGAAATAGTAATTTACTGTTGAAATAGTATTTTACTATGCAGAATAGTAACTTAAAATAATATTATTTCTAGTATAATAACAGATTTCTAAAAACGATATAAAAATAACCCTAAAAAATATAAAAGAGAAGTATTCTTACCTTAGGATTTTGGCAGAACCTTCTCTCCAAAAACTTTTCTTCTCTCTCTCACTTCCACCACTATCTCACTAGCACTACTGTATTAAGAAAACTTAATCTGAAATTGTGAATTCTAAAGAAGAAATCCTTCGGTATTTATAGGAAAAAAATTTACTATGCATTCCATTATTTTAATATAAAAGTACTATGCATTTTTGAATTTTTTATTCCAGGTTACTATGCATTCTTTGAAAATTTCGTACATGCACAGTGTTTTGCATAGTAACTGTCGGCAGAATTATTAAGCCAAATAGTAACCTTTCACTCGGTATATTTTAAATATTCAAAATGAGTCCTTTTTGAAATTTAGCGATATTATATCAGTCCTCACTAATTTTATAATAAGTAATATAAAGTTGAAATTTTAAAAATCTAAAATTTTCTGTTAATAAAAATTTATTGATACGTTTCTAATTTTTTAACGATTGGAAAAAATCAAGATTTTTCTCAAACCGATAATTTTTAGATAAGTCTACTTGAAACGGATTTTAGAAAATTTTCTTATAATTTAAATTCACTTTCTTATAAATATTTTTAATTTAAGTCACTTATATGAATTTAAAATTATTTAAAAAATATTATTTTTATTAAAAAAAATTCCAAAATTCCAAAAAATTCCAAAAAATCATAAATAATACGTAGATTAAAAAGTTCTAAAGAACCATAATTTAATTCCTTCAAAATTTTAATATAAAAATAAAAATAGGGGTGTTACAACTCTACTCCCCTTAGAAAATTTCGTCCTCGAAATTTACATTAATCAGTAAAACAAATGAGGATGAGACTCTTTCATCTCAGTTTCTAGTTCCCATGTAGCATCTTCTCCTCTCGTTTCACTCCAAATAACCTTTACAAGCGGAATTGTCTTGTCTCTTAATTGTTTTATTCTTCTGTCACTTATTCTAACAGGTGGTGCATCATATGTAAGATTATCTTTAACTTGTATGACATCAGGTTCAATAACATGTGTAGGATCAGATATATACTTTCGCAAGTTTGACACATGAAAAACATTATGGATATTAGAAAGAAAAGGTGGTAATGCTATTTGGTAGGCAAGGGGACTAACTTTATGAATTATTTGGTATGGACCGATAAATCTAGGGGTTAGTTTTCGAGATTTCATTGCCCGACCGACCCCAGTCATAGGTGTGACTTTCAAGAATACATGATCGCCTTCTTGAAATTCGAGCGGCTTTCTTCTTTTGTCATAGTAACTTTTTTGCCTGCTCTGTGTTGCCTTCATCTTTTCCTGAACTATTTTGATTTTATCCGTGGTTTGTTGTACCAACTCTGGTCCTAGCATCAAGTTTTCACCAGTCTCAAACCAACATAGCGGGGTCCTACATTTTCTTCCATATAATGCTTCAAAAGGTGCCATGCCAATGCTAGCATGGAAACTGTTGTTGTAGGTAAACTCCACATATGGTAAGAATTGATTCCAACTTCCTTTATGCTCTAACACACAAGCTCGTAACAAGTCCTCTAGAGATTGGATTGTTCTTTCTGATTGTCCATCTGTCTGAGGATGATATGCTGAACTCAGACGCAGTCTTGTTCCCAAAGCCTTGTGCAAGCTCTTCCAGAATTGTGATGTAAAACGAGGGTCCCGATCAGAAATGATACTTGAAGGAATTCCATGCAATCTCACAATCTCCTCGATGTATAATTTTGCCAGCTTCTCCATAGAGTAACGAATGTTGATGGGAATAAAGTGGGCAGATTTTGTTAGTCTATCAACTATTACCCATATTGAATCATGTCCTAATGGAGTTTTGGGTAAAGAAGTCACAAAATCCATGGTAATGCTATCCCATTTCCATTCTGGTATTTCCATTGATTGTAGCATTCCAGGGGGTTTTTGGTGTTCTACTTTAACCTTCTGGCAAATTAGACATGCAGCCACGTACTCTGCCACTTCTTTCTTCATTCCAGGCCACCAAAATAACTTCTTCAAATCTTGATACATTTTAGTAGCTCCGGGATGAATGCTCATATAACTTTTATGGCCTTCTTCCAGAATTGCTTTCCTCAACTCCTCTTGATTAGGGATACACACTCGATCCTTATACCTTAGCAATTGGTCACTTCTTACATTGAACTCGACTTCTTTTCCTTGTTTTAAGAGTTCTTTCTTCTCTTGCAGAAATTCATCCTCTCTTTGAGCCTCTAAAACTTGTCTCAGGAATTCACTTGTCACTTGCAACGCTCCTAATCTGTAGCTGTTAGCATTAACCTTTACTGCTAGGTTAAGATCTCTGAAGTTCTCTATCAATTCCAGCTCTTTAATCATCATCATGGACGCATGTAGAGACTTTCGACTTAAAGCATCAGCTACTACGTTCGCTTTTCCAGGATGGTATTGTAACTCAAAGTCGTAGTCCTTTAAGAACTCTATCCATCTCCGTTGCCTCATGTTTAACTCCTTTTGATCGAATAAATACTTGAGACTCTTATGATCGCTAAACACATCGAATGTTGCACCGTATAGATAATGCCTCCAAATCTTTAAGGCAAAAACTACAGCGGCTAACTCTAAGTCATGGGTAGGGTAGTTAATCTCATGTTGCCTTAATTGACGCGACGCATAGGCTACAACCTTCTTGTCTTGCATGAGTACACTTCCTAGTCCTTGTTTAGACGCATCACAGTAAACTTCAAAACTTTGATGTGGATCAGGGAGTACTAACACCGGCGCAGACGTAAGTCGATCTTTCAGCTCTTGGAAACTATTCTCGCATTGTGTCGTCCACACAAAAGGTTGTCCTTTCCGTGTTAACTTGGTCAATGGGTATCCTAGCTTTGAAAATCCTTCAATGAATCTCCTATAGTATCCAGCCAAGCCCAAGAAACTTCTAATCTCAGTGATCGTGGTTGGTCTCTCCCATTTTAAAACCGCCTCCACCTTGGAAGGGTCTACAGCTATTCCTCCTTGACTAATTACATGTCCTAAAAAGTTCACCTCTTCCAACCAGAATTCACACTTCGACAGCTTTGCATACAGTTGTTTCTTTTTCAGGATTTCCAACACGACCTTCAAATGTTCAACATGTTCTTCTCTGCTTTTAGAGTACACTAATATATCATCAATGAACACCACTACAAATTTATCTAGATATGGATGAAAAATCCTATTCATGTAATCCATGAATACGGCTGGTGCATTAGTTACACCAAAAGGCATTACTAGATATTCGTAATGGCCATAGCGTGTTCTAAAAGCAGTTTTCGATACATCTTCTTTCTTCACCCTTATTTGATGGTATCCAGACCTCAAATCAATTTTGGAGAACACCGTGGCACCACGCAGCTGATCCATCAAGTCGTCAATCCTTGGCAGAGGGTATCTGTTCTTGATCGTCACCTTGTTCAGTTGTCGATAATCTACACACAACCTCATGCTACCATCCTTCTTCTTAACCAACAACACTGGTGCACCCCAGGGGGATACACTGGGTCGTATAAACTGCTTCTCTATCATCTCTTCAAGTTGTTTCTTCAACTCTGCTAATTCTAGAGGTGACATTCGGTATGGTGCAATTGAAATGGGTCCAACTCCAGGTACTAGATCAATGGAAAATTCCACATCTCTTTCTGGGGGTAAACCAGGGATATCTTCAGGAAAAACGTCAGGAAATTCACACACAACCGGCAGATTTTTGATTTTTGATTCTTGCTCTCCTTTCGTTGAAAGCAATAGCATGAATCCTTGAGCCCCTCCTTTTAAAGAGGCACTCACTTGGTTGGCGGTTAGAAATCTCGAATCCTCAGGATTCAAATTCACTGGTTCTTTAAACATTATGGTTTTATTATGACAATCTATTAGAACATGATTGTCAGACAACCAATCTAGCCCAATAATGACTTCTAAGCCAGAAAGGGGTAAACAGAAAAGATTAGCCTTAAAGTCCCTACCATCTATGACAATAGGGCATTTCCAACAAGCTTTAGAAGTGACAATGGGATTGTTTCCAGGAGTATGTACAGATAAGTCAAATGGAAGTTCTATCACAGGTAATTTTAGTTTTTCTACACAGTCATTGGCAATAAAGGAATGTGATGCACCCGAGTCATACATAACAGTTAAAGAAATCTTATTAATGATACACTTACCTTCTACCATGGAATCAGCATGAGATGCTTCTTCTCCAGTGATTGCAAAAACCTTTCCTTTCGCTTTCGGCCTTCCGACTGCACTGTGCGCGCCTCCTTGAGTATTTATGCTTGTACTTGCACCTTCAGGGTTTTCTCTCTTCATCTCTGGGCAATCCTTGATGTGATGACCTGGTTTGTTACACTTAAAGCAAACATAAGTGTTTTTAGGACAATCCCTTTTCAAATGGGGTCCTCCACAGATAAAACATTTAAAATTTGGTGCAGATGTTGGGTAATAGCTTCCAGTTGAAGCTTGGGGTCTGTTAGGAACATATGCTGTTCCAAACCGGCGAAATGGTGCTTGGTAAGGCTTATTCCTTCTGAAATCTCTTCTTTGGTGATGGTGAGGTCCTCCACTTCTTATTTCTCCCGCCTTGTGAATGGGCTCACGACTTTTGGTCATTCTATCCTTATGGTCTTCTTCAAAGATCCTGCAGCGATTTACCAATACAGAAAATTCACGGATTTCCTGCATTCGTATAGCTTCCTTAATTTCTGGCCGCAGTCCATTTACAAACTTTGCACACCGATCTCTTTCATTAGTAGCATCATTATAATGAGAATGAAAACGAGATAGCTCTTCAAACCTGGATGCGTACTCTCCAACGGTCATATTTCCTTGGGTCAGCGACAGGAATTCGAATTGTCTTTTCTCTTTAACATCAGCTGGAAAGTATTTTTCCAGAAACATATCCTTGAAATAGTCCCAAGTGATCTCCACGTCGTTGACTTCGAATTGTTTACGCATGCTATCCCACCAATGTTCGGCATCCTCAGATAAGGCATAAGTAGCGAAGACTACCTTATCAGCTTCATTACATTGCAATGCTCGAAAGATCTTCTCTATCTCTCGAATCCAGATTTGTGCTCCATCAGGGTTATATCCTCCCTTGAAACGAGGTGGATTGCGCTTTTCGAATAGGTCCAGTCTTCTCAAGGCATCATTACCTTGACCTTCACGTGCTCCCATTGCATTGATTAAGCGTTCTACAACTCCAGCAAGATCGTTTCCAGCCATTAGTTTCCTGTTTCACAGTAACTGAGATTTGTCACATCAATCACAGTTACTACCAAGTCAGATATTCTACCTATACAGAGTTTACAGACAAAGCAAGATAGACCTTTTCCCCAGGCCTATTGGATTAACTGCTCTGATACCACTTTGTAACACCCTCTGTTACACCTTAATAAATTCTAGAAAAATTCGTAATTTTTTTTTTTTTACTAAAGATATGATTGTTAAAAAGAAACTATCGGAATAAATTATATACATTATTGCTGAAATACCTCATAAATATTATTAAAACTTTATAAAGTAATTTTACATTCATCCAACGGAAATAAATATTAAACATTATAAGAAAGAGAGGAAACTCCATGGCCCAGAAGCAGTTACTTATTAACATTATTTAGTCATTGGACCACGGTATTCATACCGAGCTCCCTTTCTAGAACGTGCTATATTTACTGCCGATATTCTTCGATCCTTCCCTCTGAACCATCAATTTAAAACATGTGAAACAAAAACACGGAGAAAGGAGTGAGAAACAGAATATAATATTTCCGAATAAGACATAAGCAACAAAGGGTTTTCACAAACCAATACTTAATAATATCAATCACAATCACACACACAATCAATTATGAATGCATGAATGTTATGCAATATCTTCATCACAACTTACCTATATATGTGGGCCCTTAAATTTTAATTTGCACTGGGCCAACCAGGAGTTTACACTGTTCCATAAGTCCGGATAATAATAATATGAACAGCTCAACTGGCATGGAAACACTTAGAGACTAGTCAGATTGAGAAAGTTTTTATTGTGAAAGTACCCGACACTAGGGAGCTACCCCAGGTCCCCTGAAGCACCCTTTCACACCCTCTCATCCCAAGGCTCGTAATTAAGCCTCCTCTAATGTATCCTCGGTTTCTATAATCCGTCCCCAGACAATATTATTTCATTTCACTTTAATGATTCATGATGCATGAACTACTCGCGTATTGAGTTAGTTAAGGCTTTTAGAAACTCAATTATTAAATCCCTTAAAGGTTTACAACATTATTTCAATAAACTGTACATTTTCTCGATTCTCTGAATTTCTGTCCCACAGAAATAAATTTGGTACAGTTTTTGAATCTCACTGAAATTTGAGTTTCTAAGCCTTAAATATCTAAAACTTTCTCATATAAAACTTTACATAATCTTTCTCAAATTAAATCTTAACAAAATCAAATTTAGGAATCTCAATTATTTTCAAATATATTTAGTTATTAAGTTGGAAAAAATAAAATAATTTTCTTTCAAAAAAAATTTGTTTTATTAATTATTAACCAAAAATACTTAAAATTACAATATTTTTTCTTTAACTCAAGATTTAATTAAATAAATTCTCATAAAATATTTTCTTTCTAAAATAAATACTAATTTTTTTTTATTCTAAATATTGAAAATAAAGTTAAAAATAATTTCTAAGAAGAGATAAAAGATAATAAAATTTAAAGAGTAAGGTAAGAAATTCTTACTGAATTTTAGCTTTCCGTCATGCTCGCTATATGCTCAAACTCCACATTACAATATCATCAATCAAAATCAAACAGTATCAATCATAACTAAATATCATCAATCAATCAATCATAATCAAATCATAATCAAATCAATTAAATATCATTAATACATATCATAATACAAAATTTAATAATTATTAATATAGTCAATTTTTAGTCCTTTGGGTCAATTCCTCGCATAGGTATAAATAAGTCCATATAATCCAGTCCTTGCATAGGTATAGTTCAGTCCATATGGGTCATAATGGTCCAAGTCCTTGCATAGGTATAGTCCAGTCCATATAGGTCATAATGATCCAAGTTTTGCATAGGTATGTTAGAGTTAGTTAAACTAGATATTTAATTTAAAATTTATTAAAAATTTTAAGTTAAAAAGTTAATATTTTAAAATAATAATATTATTAAATTTAAAAGGAGTAGGGGACTCCTCCCATTATTCTTATGTCTTTTCATATTATACTTCTTATCTCACTCCCCCTTACCTTGAGTCGTTACCAAAAAGAGATTTGCTTTGCGCCTCCGATTTCTAGAAATATTAATATCAATTTTATTTCAGTATAAGCATAAGACGAAGATTAAGATTACTACTTAAAACAGAAATGGTAAATTCTGAATAGTAAATAGTGAATAGTGAATAGTGAATAGTAAATAGTAAATAGTGAATAGTAACAGTAAATAGTAAAACGTGAATAGTAACGGTAAATAGTAAATCGTGAATAGTAACGGTAAATAGTAAATCGTGAATAGTAACGGTAAATAGTAAATCGTGAATAGTAACAGTAAATAGTAACAGTAAATAGTAATTTACTATTTGAATAGTAATTTACTGTTGAAATAGTAATTTACTGTTGAAATAGTATTTTACTATGCAGAATAGTAACTTAAAATAATATTATTTCTAGTATAATAACAGATTTCTAAAAACGATATAAAAATAACCCTAAAAAATATAAAAGAGAAGTATTCTTACCTTAGGATTTTGGCAGAACCTTCTCTCCAAAAACTTTTCTTCTCTCTCTCACTTCCACCACTATCTCACTAGCACTACTGTATTAAGAAAACTTAATCTGAAATTGTGAATTCTAAAGAAGAAATCCTTCGGTATTTATAGGAAAAAAATTTACTATGCATTCCATTATTTTAATATAAAAGTACTATGCATTTTTGAATTTTTTATTCCAGGTTACTATGCATTCTTTGAAAATTTCGTACATGCACAGTGTTTTGCATAGTAACTGTCGGCAGAATTATTAAGCCAAATAGTAACCTTTCACTCGGTATATTTTAAATATTCAAAATGAGTCCTTTTTGAAATTTAGCGATATTATATCAGTCCTCACTAATTTTATAATAAGTAATATAAAGTTGAAATTTTAAAAATCTAAAATTTTCTGTTAATAAAAATTTATTGATACGTTTCTAATTTTTTAACGATTGGAAAAAATCAAGATTTTTCTCAAACCGATAATTTTTAGATAAGTCTACTTGAAACGGATTTTAGAAAATTTTCTTATAATTTAAATTCACTTTCTTATAAATATTTTTAATTTAAGTCACTTATATGAATTTAAAATTATTTAAAAAATATTATTTTTATTAAAAAAAATTCCAAAATTCCAAAAAATTCCAAAAAATCATAAATAATACGTAGATTAAAAAGTTCTAAAGAACCATAATTTAATTCCTTCAAAATTTTAATATAAAAATAAAAATAGGGGTGTTACAGGGCTTGCCCCGGCCCGGCCCGTAGGCCCGTTTTGACACCTCTATCCACAATGACCTAAATAGCATCATGACCACTGCGGGTCCTGGGTAATCTTATTACAAAATCCATGGCAATAACATCTCATTTCCATACAGGTATCTCAAGTGGCTGCAAACCACCAGATGGCTTCTGGTGTTCAATCTATGCCTTTTGGCAAATAATACAACGAGCCATATAATTAACCACATCTCTTTTCAATCCAGGTCACCAAAAATGCAACTTCAGATGATGGTACATCTTTGTAGTACCCAGATAGATACCCAACATGCTCCTATGAGCTTCATCCAGCACTGTATTTCTCAATTCACCAGAATCAGGCACATAAATTTGGTCTTTCACCCTCTAAATGCCATTAGAACCTTTAGACAAAGATAAGTCCTTACCACCAGTCCGAGTCTCTTTCAACTCAGCTAAGTAAGCATCAGTCAACTGTTGAGCATACACTAACTTCAAGAACTCATTTGTTATCTGTAAGGTTCCAAGAACCACCTTGTCAGGCGAAGAAACATCAACATTCAGATTTATATCTCTGAACTGTTGTAGCAATCCCATTTCCTTTACCATTATAATTGCAACGTGAATAGATTTTCGACTCAAGGTGTCAGCAACAACATTCACCTTTCCTGGATGATATCTCAAATCGAAATCATAATCCTTCAAAAACTCAATCCATCTCCTTTGCCTAATGTTCAACTTCTTCTAACCAACAAGTATTCCAAACTTTTATTGTCACTATACACTTTAAATTTGGAACAATAAAGGTAATGCCTCAAATTTTTAGTACAAAAATGACAACTGCAAGTAATAAGCCTTAACATTTCATTAGTTAACTTTCCCTTTCGCTACGGGGTCATACCTTTCATTCTTAATTTACTTGAATTAAGTCACACGCACATTTCAAAACTCATGGCCATCATGAACTAGTGTTGCCCATCTCCATTTTCTATGAGATCTTGATTTTTATTTGCAAAACATACAATAAGAAATGCATATATCTCTCAACTCAGGCATCAATTTGAGACGAAACAATTCCTAAAAGTTCGGTTATCCAATTATATAAGTTTTTCATGAAAACCAAAATCTCCAATTCCCAATTGATCTCACATAGCAATAAAAAATACAGTTTGATATGTTTCTGGAAAATTTTTAACCAAAACTACTCTCGGAATTTACGCCTAAATTTTGTTCTAGACCTCCGATTGGCTTGAGTCTAGCTTCATAGGTTTCATAATGCAATTAGCTAAAACTGTCATGAAGACACCAATCATTAATTCCCGACTGAAACGCCCCGAATGCTCAAATCTCATCCCGGATTCGTTGTTGAATTTTTTGTAGCAAAATGCAGGTCCAGTTTTTCCTGCATAAATCGTACTACAAGTCTCATTTTAAGATGGTTCTAGTCTCGTTGGTTCGATATCTCAATTATCTTCAATTTTTGTGAAGGCCAAAGGTCCAAATTCCTTACAGTTTGATCCCAAATTTCATGCAAAGTGGCATAATTAATTGTTGTCATAGCATAATTTCAACAGCGACCAGTTTTTGAAAAACGCACATATCCTTGACTTTGGTGCTCGGATCAACATGAGTACAGTCCTATAATTTTCTTAACTCGATGCTCTAAAATTGTTGTAAAGACATGAAAAGCTAATTTATCCCCGATTAATCATAGTTTTGCATGGAAGTTGCAAGTTCAAAAGTTATCATAACAGCTTGGTAGCAGCTTAGAAAAATACGCATATCTTCTATGTCCGACCTCTAATTTGAACGAAACTTATGGCCACACATCAATAAGAAGATTATTTACAAGTTTCGTGTTGATATCTAGGCCAAGTTATCATCACACCGATCTCCACGCTCTAAAAACCAGCGTTGCCCCATGCCAAAATTATGCAAAATTTTTCTACACAATTTTCAAGTTCCAATTTAATTTACACGGATGCTCTTCTTGGTCAAATGACCTCCAAATCACGCCAAACTTTGTGGACATCTTCTATATATTAATTATGACTTACTCCAATTGACAAAACTCAAAAACATTTGAGATTGAAGAAAATATGCGGATTTTGCATTTTTGACCATTTTAGGTCATTTTAAACAATTAGACTACTCAATTCCTAACCAAATGGGACCAAACCAATTGCAACAAGTTTTTTTTCCTCCAAAGATGATTTCAAACTTGTCCGGAGGTTCCATAACCTCATGGATCCAAATATGACTACCTTAGTTCCTTGAAAACACATGTTTTTATGCAAAAATTACATAACCATATTGCCTAATTTAAATCCTTTAACATTCAATCAATTTGCACTATTCCTAAATGTCTTATAATACATATTAAATCTGTCCAAGGGTTCTAACACCTTACAATAATCACTAAAACAATCCTAGTACCTAATTTCCACATAGAAACTCACAAAACGATGACTTTTTTTTCTTGCACTTAATACCAATGCAAATGAAACTCACATATCACAAATAACAAATGCATAACTTTGAATCACTTGGTACTCAATCAACTTACACAATTTATAAAGGTCCTATGATGTAATCCAGACCTGTCCATGGTTACTATTATCTCACATTTCTCATTAACATCATGCTAGTCCCCAATTTACATCATAAAACATCTAAATCCACAATTTCTTCTTTTATATAGCTTAAAACTAATGCATTTATTCATATATAATCAACCTCATTAATTCATTAATCTTCATCGAGTAACCAATCTTCGCTCTATGTTTAACTTAATTATATCTTGTCCCAATACGCCTAGGAGAACACATTTCACCTCTCATCTACTATCTCGCACTGGTCACATGGTCTTATTTCTGTTCTTCTTTACTCTGTTATATAAATGCTTATGGTACATTTATCCTTTTGATCTCACACAACCTTGACTACCAGGGAAACCATCTGAGGTGATAGTAGTCTAACGCTATGTAGCTAAGACTATGTAGAGACTAGGTAAATAGCCTCAAGACCTCATACACCCGATTAACCACAATGTAAATTTTCCATCTCAACCTACCTACTGATTCTACACTGAATTGACATTAGAAAGAATCCAAGGTGGCCAACCACTACTATTCTAATCTAAAGTCAATGTCGAGTAGAGTTCAGAATAACCATACATTAGTTCTCATCATTCTCATTGTTTGTCCAACTTGATCCAACGTTGAATTACTCCAATCATCATCTAATATTCACTCTTCTCCTTATTGACCATACCATGGCCTCATAAATGTATTTTTCACCTGACCATCACTCAACATACTATATTTCTCCAACCCTTCACACCATTCCAGAAACCTTCATTTCATTTCACAATTCAATTTACTTCCATACATCACACTCCTTTTTAAATATATATACACAACAATTGTCGGCCTTTTATTCATTATTTAAACCTCAACCCTCATTTTGATCTCGCTAAATAACCCAACACTTAGAAATATATCACGTAATTTCACTCAATTTATATAGTGAATATTTCCTTGGCCTTGGACTTTTTAAGTCTACTCTGATGCCAAAATGAAACATACTTATGTTTAAAAGAACCATAAAAACTCAAATAAAATTTTTTTCGATTTAATTCAACCTCAAATTGGTTGTTTGAACCCATCCAGAGGTATTCAAACCTCACAGAACGCATTATGACCCTATCACTTGCCTAGTTATTCATAAAACTCATGCAAAACATGTAAAATCATCATTTTCATGCATCCATCATCAAATCATATCTTAATGCATAATCTAACTTCCTTATCACACATAAGTAAGTTCTGGACATCTTATTCACACAATGCATCAATGTGCATAATTACAGTTCTTGGACATAATGATGTATCACATGCATAATGTGGGACCGTCCATGGTCACCACAACCAACATCATCGTCATCACATCTATCTCATCATTACACCATCACATATATACCATCAAAATATAATCTAGGCTTCTAGTAAAGCCATCAGCTACCTAGAATCCACTAAGAAGTTATATACATCAATCAAAATATTTCTTTACAAGAGTCGGCCAAGGCTACCACCAAAATACTCTACAATATGTAAACAACTATACATAATTGTCTTCCTCACAACTATGGTGACATCTCACCAATCACCATCGCAACCCAAATCCACTTAAAATATAGCCATATAATAGGGGTGAGCACAATACATGTTAAACGATAGTTATTGAATCAGATCAACCTATCCAATTCTCTAACATAAACCACAATATCACAATCAATTATCCCAATCACTGTCGTTCAACCTAATTCATAATTCACTAGATATTCTTAATATCACATCATATGGCTATTACAATTATGTTATTCCCAACAACATACATCAATGCATATTCATATACACATTCAATTATATGGATCCAATGCACATCATAAAATATTGTGTTGCAACACTTAGGCTCTCAGCCATATATTCAGCTTTCAGCTAATACGACCGTTTTACTGGTACCAAACCATTTGCCCTCCCATGTAACATAATCACTCTCAGTGACAACAGAAGTGTTACGGGCTAGCCCTGAGTCCCACTCAATAGGCTTACCTTGAGTCCCACTTAAGGTCTTTGTGAAATCCTCAAAACCACATAACATAGAATCTCATTCATATGCATACATCATCAATAAGTATCTCATGCAATATCGCATTACTCAATTTGCATCTCATGCAATATTTCAACATCAACAATTCAAGTATCCTACTACATCTCATGCATAGGACTATTCAATCAAGCTATCACATTTCATGTAACATATTAATATCAACTCAATCATATCAATGCATCCTATGCAATTCATCGAATATATTATAGACGGAACATATCACAATCATTGATAATTCATAATTATCATGCTAATGGGGTATTTCATAATTATCTCATAATTAAGCATATCAATTCATCATATTTCATAACTATATAACTCATACATGTCAAGATATCTCAAACTTGTCCATAAACTATACATTTAAAATGTAATAGCTACCCTACCTGGAAATAAATGATCCAGAAGCTCCCCGAGCTATCCAATGCTAATCGACTACCAATCACAAGTCTCAAAATCTTAAAACATAAGTATTTTTATTTTTAATAACCCACACGCTATCAAATTCATACTCCGAAGTCTATAACTGACAATATATTTGATATTCGGTAATTATAAATTACTGATAGTCGGTATCAACCTCCAATACTCATTTCTGATCAGCTCAAAGCTCCAAAACGCTTCCAAAATAATTCATTAAATTGGGATATTTAATTTTTACTAACTTGTACGATGTTAAATTCACACTCTGAAGCGAAAACAACCCACCAATAACTATTTTATAAATTAACGGCTTACCGAGCTAAGCCGTCGATTCCAAAACTCTATTCCGGAAGAACCTCAACACTGCCCGTTACTTAAATCACCTCCGAAATGGTTCCTAAATTATCATTAATTCAATTAATACCCGAGTTTCACAAAACGGAGTTAAAACCAACCAATGGGTACCCTAAATACTTACTTGAACTTGACAATTTCAAATTTCCAATGATACCCAAGCTATCTCATAATTGCACTTTGCCTCAAGGACCTAAAAATTCATGAAATTGGAAGAATCAACATTTAGAGGAGAAGGGCTTGCCAAAACGAAATTGGGGTTCAAGGCCATGAGATTTTACCTTCTAATTTTTGAGAAATTAAAGCTCCCCTAAGAGCACTCATGGCTGCCACACCAAGAAGGAAGAAAAGAGGAACTTGAATCTTGCTTCAATTGAGGGAATTAGATGGAGAAGAAGAATTTGGTACCCAAATTTGGCGCATGCAGTCCGCAGGGACAAGCAAGGAAGAATGAGCAAATTTGGCTTTCTCTGTAGATACTTCACGAGAGAGAGTGAGGGAATGAGTTTTCGTTTCCTGATTTTCATTTCCAAACCCTGTGGGCCCGCGTGAGTTATTAGAAAGTGGAAGGCAATGTGAATTGAATTGAAATTGCAATTTAATTGGCTTTTTCCCCGTACCATCCGCAGAAATGAAAATGGAAGGTAAGGTAATTTTACAATTATATAGAATTAAGGGCATTTAGGTAATTTCTCATGTCCAGTTAAGTTCTGAACCAACCGGGTAATTAACGGTTACCTGAAACTTACTTCGGTAAATCTTAAAAATTAATCCAACCACTTGGGGATTATTTAACTTATTCAATTTAATTATTTGACCAATTTAAATTACCCCAAAATTAATTTTAGGGATGTTACATAATCCTTAAATATATTTTTTGTCAGAATTAAACTGTGTCATTAACTTTTCGTCAACTAAGTATTGACATAGCATTGGGATTTATATTTATTTAATTTTTTAAAAATTGTCACTTAAGTCATATTCATCATCCTCTTCTCTCTCTTTTTTGTTACTCTTTTCCCTTCCACATATTTTATGTCATGTTCTCTTTCTTTTATTTTGCCTCTCATGCACATATCAGTATTAAGGTGCCACATCAACACATAATTGACAAGAAGTTAATGGCAGAACTTAATCTTAACAAAAAAAAGTATTTCAAAGGGTAAATCCTAAAAAAAATCATAGGGGTTTGGTCTTAATTTTGAACTATTTTATGAATTATAATAAAATAACAAAAATCTGATGAAAATAATAATTTAATCATGTATTTTTTTATCTTGTCCTTATCTTCTCCACCAAACAGGCCATAAATTTCTTCCATGACCAAGGTTTCATATCATATTTCTTCTAATTTTTGTTTTTATAAAGTATTTTAATTATTATTTATGTTTTATTTACTTTATTTAATTTTTTGTTTTTTGTTTTTTAATTTTTCAACTTCTTTTTTATATGGTGTGAACTACTTTTTTGTTTCATATTATAAGTCCCTAAATAAAAAAATTGATATTTCATTCTATAAGCCCTTCTAAAAAATTTAAAAACATTTATTACATTCTTTCCTATTTTACTCTTAAGCATTAAATACTTTTACATTTGTATAATTAATAGATTATAGTGAATTTTTTAACTTTAAATGAGGAAAAATATAGAAATATAAAATTATTTTTTACAAGATCAGAACAATAATTAATCTCCTAAAACTATGTGCATTATGAAGATGGGCTTATTATATAAAACAAAGAGAATATTATCTAGGATCACTTTGCCAGAAAAAGATAATATTGAATCTCATATGTCTGGTACGAGGGACAGACTTTTGGTACATAGAGTATCATATTCATGAGTATCTCTTACATCGGTCGAGTGAGTATCTATTATTGTATTCTTAAGTTAAGTGAGAATCTCAAGGTCTTATTGTAATTTGTTTAACACACACACTAATATCTAATGTTGTGGTGCGAAATAGAGTGTCACTTGTAAAGACACTCTGATGTTCAAGTTAGTTTGATGTATGATATCAGAGCTCACACACCATAGTTATTGAACATACCTCAAACTATAGTAAATACATAGTATTTATAGAGTTTAGTAAGGATACGTACTACATGGCCTATGTCAATATATTTTTGTAAAGTGCGGGGAAAGGTGACATAAAACCAAACATTCTTGAAACCTCTATAAGTATAGACTTATATACCTCCTTGCAAATTTGCCAATGATATCAATTCATAATGCGATACTGGTAATTATGAGTTATCTTAGGAATTGTTATTAAGGGGCCTATATTCACAACAGGTATCGATATAGGTCCTAATACGATACCGGTACAAAACTCGTATCAAAATCCTTGCATATTTTAAGAAAAAAATTGATTATTCAATTAATATATTTTATTTTTTCATATTTCATCGATATAATATTTAAAATAAAACTGTGTAAAATCTTTTAAGAAAGCATGCTATTTAAATTAAAATCTTTACTTTATACCATATATGATCCGGTCCCAACACCGGTCCCCAAGAGCATGGTTTTAATGCTTTGCCAGATCAGCATTTTAAACAGGAGAAGTACGTCTCAAATACCTTATAATTACTTTTATACAGAGTACATACCGCCAGGGCACGTAACTCCGCCCCACGGCAAGTAACTCCGCCAAAGCACGTTACTCCGCCAAAGCTTATTACTCCACCAAGGTGGAAAATATTGAATATCTTATACACATGCATAAAGTATTTCCAATGCATACTACTCCGCCAAGCCATAGGCGGAATATTGAATTTCCTATATTGCGTAGCGAGCCCATACTTATAACCCCGTCACGAGATTGACTCTGTCTTGAGAGGTTGAAAATGGGAATCACGCTGTCACGCATAAAAGGGAACAATGAATAAAATAATAAGGCATTAACGCTTTCCAAGCAAGTGGAAATACCCACTACAGTGATGGTGCTCGTGAATGACACAGGGACCCACTACCTTTCTTGCATTATGACAGAAAACAAGGAACGGGTCCTACCAATAATGGAGCACCAGTAACAGGTATATAAACCTCAGCAAAAAGGTATAAGGGGATCCCCTCTCAATTCTGAACCTTACATTTTTACTTGCATAATTCTCTCAGATTTGCTTTCTAAGTCTTACAGTATTTCAGAATACTAACTTAAGCGTCGGAGAATAATTGCAGGTACCACCACCAATTGTGTCAAGGCAAAGGAGGTTACTTCAGGCGGACTGTCACACCGCCCAGAGTGCATTACATTCCGCCCCAGTATACAAGGATACTCCGTACTTACACATTTACAAATATCTCCTTGTACCAGATTGACATTACATGTACATTTTGAATTGTTCATCAACCATACTTTTACACCCCCAGTAAAGAACAGTTCATTGGCACGCCCAATGGGACCTGTAAATTTGGTAGTCCCACAATCTTTGATCAATTTCCATCACATTCATCATTAATGGAGAGACCAGGACCAGAAGTGCAGAATGAGGATTCTCCTCCACGCAATCCTAGACGTCTCAACTTCGACAATGATGCTCATAAACAAGCAACGCATGTTGACTCTCCAGATCCGAAAGATGATATGATTCGAATGTTGAGAGAAGAAATCGCAGAGCTTCGTCGTGAAAAGGCGAACCCCATGCACAAGAAAGCTGGCCCTGCAAGACAGCCACACCATGAATTACACGGACAGGAGGAATCAAGTACTCCTAGCTACTCTCGCATCCCTACTTACATGGAAGAGCAACGAAGCCTCCCACTGGCAAATGCTCAACATCAAGAAGGAAGGAGAGCAGGTTCAAATGCACCCCCCTCGGGATACAAGATGAGTATCCCATTTTCTAAAAGGCTCATGAATGCACATGTACCCAGACATTTGCAAACTATGCAGCCTATTTCTATAGGAAAATACACTGGGGAAACAGATCCTTCTAAGCATTTAGATGCTTACATCTACGAGGCTATGTTCTTAGGAGTAGAAGAGGATGTCATGTGCAGAATGTTCCCCAGGACCCTCACAGGTGAAGCTCTTAGTTGGTTCAAGAGCTTACCTTCAGGTTCCATTGATTCATGGGAGGACTTGGCCACAGCTTTTGGTAGCCACTTCGTGATTTCTAGGGATGCACCTAGAACCTCTCATACCTTGGCTCAGATCAAGCAAGGTGACAAAGAATCTCTGAAGGATTTCCTTAAGAGATTTTATAAAGAGGCAGCCATGGTTCCTGATCTGACAGAAGCAATCCAGTTGCATATCCTAATCAAGGCTATGCAGCCAAAATCACCTTTTGCTCTGTCATTGGCAAAGGGACCTCCATCCACGATGGAGGAATTTTGCAGGAAGGTGTCCAAGTATGTGGGTATTGAGATGCACCTAGAAGCCACTGCATCTCGTAGTAAACCACCCACAGCAGCTCCACATCATGACAAAGACAAGGAAAAATCATCCAAGAATGACAAGTTCCACCAAAAAGACAAAGTAGGGAACCAACCCTTCAAACAGCAAGATAGACGTGTGTTCAATTTTGCTCATTATGCACCCCTGAACACGTCATATGAACAAATCTTGCGTGAAATAGGATGGACTACCCTCAACGTTTATGGGATCCAACGTCCACCTCCAATCAGGCGCGGTGGAAACCCAAAGAAATATTGTGAGTTCCACGAGGCAGTTGGCCATACCACGGAGGAGTGTAAGCAACTCAAAAATACCATTGAGGTGCTTATTCGTGAAGGCAAACTGAAACACTATTTGTTTAAGGGTAAGTCTCATGATGAGCCAGAAAAGTTTGAAAAACGACATCGTGATCGTTCTCCGGATCCTGATAATACTCGAGAGCCAAAACGTACGGCGGCAACAGAAAAACAAAAAGGCGTTGTTCTGGAGCCCGCCCAAAGGGAACCAAGCCCTGAACCCAGATCGCGGGGCAAAAGGCAGGTTGTAGATATGATTGCTGGAGGCTTCGCCGGGGGCGGACCCTCAAACACCGCCAGGAAAAATCATCATCGTATGATTTTGTCTGTGCAGGGCAAGAGCAAAGAATATCGCCCATTCATGAACGGGGTCCAGACTCTGCCTATAACCTTCACAGATGATGATTTTGGCCTTACTATTCCTGAGGGAGATGATGCAGTAGTGATTATTGCGGTAATCGCTAATATAGATGTAAAACGCATCCTAATTGATCAGGGAAGTTCCTGCGACGTTATCTTTTATGACTGTTTTAAACGCATGGGGCTAACTGATGCTGATTTGCAGCCTTATACACAGGACCTTACAGCCTTTAATGGCACCAAACAGCCCACTAAAGGCTATTTGGACACAAGGATTACTTTTGATGGTGAACCTGGAGCAAGGACTGTGAAATCCAGGATTCTTGTCATTGATGTTAAATCTCCATACAATGGCATCAATGGGCGGCCTACCCTGAATGCCATGGAAGCCATCGTTTCAACCCCCCACTTGTTAATCAAGTTCATTGATAAGGATAATCAAGTCTCATCTGTAAGGGGTGACCAGGAAATGGCTCGTTATTGTTATAATTTGAGTCTTAACATGGTGAAGCTTGAAACCATGTCTAAGAAAAGAAAATTGAAGGAAGGAAGCAGTGCGGCGGCATCCGTCAATTTGGTGGATCTTGACCCCAGGGCGGAGTCTTCTGTAGACCCACTGAACCCTTTGAAACCAACTCCTGATGGTGGTTCCAAGTCTATTGTTTTAGGCAGCACCCCGGAACAAATAACAAACATCAATCACAAACTGGAGGCTAACATGGAAGCAAGACTAATTGCACTTCTCCTTGAGTATAAAGAGATTTTTGCTTGGACCGCTGCAGACATGCCTGGCATGGATCCTAACTTTTGTTGCCACCGCTTGGCGGTGTATCCTGAAACTAGGCCAGTGGCATAAAAGAAACGACGTATGGGTCCTGCTAAGCAAAAAGCTGCTTGTGAACAAACGGAGGAGCTCCTCAAGGCGGGGTTCATCAGGGAACTCCGTTACTCCTCCTGGCTGTCCAACGTGGTTATGGTACAGAAAGCCAATGGCAAGTGGCGTATGTGCATAGACTACGTTGACTTGAATAAATGTTGTCCCAAGGATCCATACCCTCTCCCCAACATTGACAGATTGGTTGACGATTCTTCAGGATACAAGTATCTATCTTTTATGGATGCTTACTCCGGTTACAACCAAATTCCAATGTATGAGGATGATCAAGAGAAGACAGCATTTGTTAATGACAAAGGGGTCTTTTGCTACAACGTCATGCCATTTGGGTTAAAGAACACCGGGGCAACCTACCAGCGCATGATCAACAAAGTTTTTGAGGGTATGCACACAAAGCTGGTAGAGGTTTATATTGATGATATTATAGCCAAAACCCCGGAGGGAGGAGACCATGTTGAAGACCTACGCCTTATTTTTCAACGCCTACAGCAATACAACATGAGACTCAACCCATTAAAATGTACATTTGCTGTACCAGGAGGCAGATTTTTGGGTTTCATGTTAACACAAAGAGGCATAGAGGCTAATCCTGATAAATGTCGCGTAATCCAAAAGTTGTAGAGCCCCAAAACATTGAAAGAGGTACAATCCCTCAACGGCAAAATCGCTGCTCTAGCACGATTCATGCCAAAAATGGCTCATCGCTCTCTTCCCTTGTACAAAATGCTAAAGAAGGACAAGAAATTCAGTTGGGGCCCAGAGCAAGAGGCGGCCTTCCAAAGCTTGAAAAATGTCTTGGCCAGCCCTCCAATCCTGGTAAAACCGAGCCCAGGTGAGCAACTCATTGTTTATTTGTCTGTTTCAGATGAAGCGCTGACAGTGGCTCTGGTCAAGGAGACAGTTGAAGGCCAACGGCCGGTGTACTTCACTGGTAAAACACTGCATGGTGTAGAATGCCGTTATCAGAAGATTGAAAAGGCAGCACTTGCAGTTGTTTGGGCCTCACGACGCCTAAGACCATATTTCCATGCCCATCCCATCCTGATTCGCACAGACTTGCCACTTCGTACTATACTGTTCAAACCAGACCTGGCTGGAAGGATGATCAAATAGGCCATAGAACTCTCTGAATTCGACATATCCTACGAACCAAGAACTGCTATCAAGGCACAAATCCTAGCAGATTTCGTAGTTGAATTAACAGGTTCTAGCCCAGATGCAGATCATTCACACTGGACGGTATACGTAGATGGGTCTTCCAATAGCAAAGGATGTGGAGCAGGAATTGTTGTGGAAAGTGATGACGGGGTACACCTTGAAATTTCACTGCACTTTACCTTTACTACGTCTAACAATCAGGCGGAGTACGAAGCCTGCTTGGCCGGACTCAGAGCAGCACAAGATATTGGGGCCAAAACTGTCACCCTATGCAGTGATTCTCAATTAGTAATCTCACAAATTCTTGGTGAGTATCAGGCTAAAGAACCTCTGCTACAACAATATCTAGACTGCGTCAATGAGTTAAAGCAGCGCTTCGATAAAGTCACTTTCAAGCATATACCCCGTGAAGAAAATACACATGCTGATATCCTCTCCAGGTTAGCCAGCACAAAGAAGGCAGGATGCACAACTACGGTTGTACAGAGTACCTTGGCGGAGCCAAGCATTTCCTTTCCTTCCTCAGTACATATGATTAAAAGCCGCTCCTTTGATGACAGTTCCTGGGTAGCACCAATAGTTCGTTATCTTGTTAATGGACAATTACCCACAGATGATCTTGAGTGAAAGAAACTAAAGAAAAAAGCACCTTATTATACACTCCTAGACGGACAGTTATACCGCCGAGGAATTTCTGTTCCTTACTTAATTTGTATAAACGAAAATGAGGTGCAAGCTGTTTTGGAAGAAGTCCATAAAGGGCAGTGTGGACACCATCCAGGGGCACGGAGTCTAATGAGAAAAATACTCAGGGCGGGGTATTGGTGGCCCACCCTGAAGCATGACTGTAACGTCCTAGGTTATTTTTGCATTTAGTTTTATTCAAACGATTACATCTTACGATAAATTTTTCCTTTTCTTGAAAATTAATCGAGGTTTAGTGAAATAGCATTTATTTTTACTGACTTATTCAAGTGACAGCAGTCATAGTTAGATTAAATAAATGAGGTCTAGAGAGAAGAGCAAGTTAATCTAAGCACAACGGATGGGAGAAAGGGAATCAGGGCTTCCCGCTTGAGCGAGGCCCCTACTCGTCTGAGCGAGATTCTGGACTCTCGCTTGAACGAGGTTTCTATTCGCTTGAGCGAATACCTTTCACACATCGGATTGGGCAAAACATGCAAACGGACTCCCAAAAATCTCACCCTAAAAATGATTCTGTTAACCAAAGGTTTGTCATAGCTACCATGAAAGCATATGTAAATGACAGTGATGTATTTTAAAATATAGATTTGCATCCGGTCCGGTCTTGGTTAAACACAACTAATAATAATACTCGGAAGTTCTTATACATACATATAACTCTATAGAGAGTCACTCAAAGTCACTCGGACCCTGGCACCGATCTCCCCCTTGGCGCGACTCCATGGCTCCTTCCCCCTCCCTGTCACTGGTTACTAAAAAAAAAAGGGCAAGGGTGAGTGTTTGGCATTGTAATTAATATAGAATGGAACTTAACAAATATACATGCATATTTATACATATACATCAAGCATCATTCGAAAGTAAGCATACCGAAACATAGTGTATTACATACAGTAACTATATTAACCCAACCACGCAATTCCATCACATCCATCACGATCACAACTGACTCTCATACAATCTGACTCCTAGTATCCGGATACTAAAGGATTGGCCTTCAGCTGGGGGTCCTACTTGACACCCCGTGAACCCTGCTTGGTTCACCGAGTCCTGTTTGACTCTCCACCTCGACCACTGGGTCCTACTTGACCACTGGGTAGCTCAACTGGGCACGAAAACCACGGGAGCCAGAAATGAGGGGCTATCATATACCGTCGGCCATCCCACACCACATAGTCATTCAACAGTTTACCTTTCACATAATAATATCAATTCCTCATCACTCAGGTAGCCTGCTTGCTAACCCGACGTCACATAACACTGATCATTTCAACATTAGATATCACAAGATCATAACATGATAAACTCAACCACACCCGATCCTCCACTAATTAATGAACCCAGTCACACATGCACAAGCATAAACACACAACTACGTTTAGCAACATTTTCCTTAACCTGTTTACATTACCTCAATGACCTGAATAAGAAGCGAGTCCTATTCTAATTAATTATAACCTGAACACCCCCCTTACATTGGTTCCACGCTTCGATAATCTGCTCTCTGTGTCAATTCCTTCCTCTGAGCACTGGTTTCGCAGTATC
This sequence comes from Clitoria ternatea, assembly GCA_037962975.1. Lineage (NCBI taxonomy): Eukaryota > Viridiplantae > Streptophyta > Magnoliopsida > Fabales > Fabaceae > Clitoria > Clitoria ternatea. The sequence goes on along the minus strand of CM075674.1, from coordinate 97,376,286 downwards.
AACTCCGTCACTCAGTCTTCCATTGCTTAACCTACTACCTTGAAGCCTCAATCACAGGAATGGGATTCAATTGAAGTTTGGACACAAATGGAGTCCCTCTCCAGCGCATGCAACTCAGCTTTAAGAGAGGAGAAAACGAAAGAGAAGGGACAGACCAGCAGCAAAGGTAACTTGTAAATAATGAAGAGGGAAGGAAGAGAATCTCCTTATATATATATATATATAGCTCATGGGCAAGATCGTCTTTTCCTTTATTTTATTTGTATTCTTACTAAATTTAATCAATTTCACTATATTAAACTATTGCATAGTTATCAAATTAATTACACTTATTTATTCCCTCAACGTTTAATTATTCACAATTCTCTAATACTTCGCAAGAGTATAGGCCCAATATGAATATCGGCCCCCCGGTGTCCTAGCTTAGTGTTCATACCTCGGAAATCCGAGCTACAACCTGAGAGGTCGGATATCTCATTCGTGCTCACCTCTTGGTTACCTACACCCGTTGTTTCAGTCATTATGAGGTTAATCCGGGCTATGACCCCGTGTGAGGCGCTCTCTTCACATCGGTTGGACCAGACCACCTAGCCCTGCCCGCTCTTCTCCTACACTCCCGATCTTCAACTCCGCCTGCTCGCGCTTCTGAGACCGATCTCGACACCGGCTTTCTTGTCTCTGGCTCAGACAGAACAAATATTAAATAAAACTTCTAAAACTTTTACTAATCATTTCCCATTTCTTATAATTCTCATTAAAACATCAGGGATGTTACATCCACCCCCCCTAAAAGGAGATTTCGTCCCCGAAATCAGTGTTCCGGTTGGAAAAGATGAGGGTACATTCGTCTCATATCGGATTCTAACTCCCAAGTGTAGTTCATCCAATGTAAATTCTGCCACTTCACCTTCACCAACGGTACCTCCTTGTTCCTTAACCGTTTGGTTTGATGCTCTTCAATGCTGATTGGTACCGCCTCCACCGTCAGGTTCTCCTTCACTTCAATGGAGTCACTCGGTACAATCATGGTATCACACGGAATGTAGGCTCGAAGTTACGATACGTGGAACACGTTGTGAATGTTAGTCAACGATTGGGGAAGATCCAGTCGATAAGCGACTTCACCAATCCGTTCTAGTATTTGGTATGGTCCAATATACTTCGGATTAAGCTTTTGGCTCTTCAAAATTCGACCTACACCCTTAGTCGGTGAAATCCTTAGGAACACCCAATCACCCACTTGGAATTCAAAGGGTCTATGCCGATTGTCATAATAGCTCTTTTGCCGGTCTTGAGCAATTTTTATCTTCTCTCGGATTAAAGCGATTTGCTCGTTCATCTCTTGAATCATCTCAGGCCCCAGATGAAGGGCATCGCCGTTCTCATTCCAACATAATGGAGTACGACATTTCCGACCATAAAGAGCTTCGTATGGAGCCATCCCAATGCTGCTATGGTAACTGTTATTATATGCAAACTCTACCAAGGGCAAGTATTTCTCCCATGATCCGCCCTGTTCCAGTACACATGCCCTTAACATATCTTCAAGAGTCTGTATAGTCCGTTCTGATTGGCCATCGGTCTGGGGATGGTAGGCTGAGCTCAGTTTGAGCTCAGTACCCAGTTGTTGTTGCAAACTCCCCCAAAACCTTGAAGTGAATCGGGGATCCCGATCGGAGATAATGCTTGAGGGCACACCATGCAGTCGTACAACCTCAGCAACGTACAACTTAGCTAATCGATCTAGCGACCACTTCATATTTATTGCCAGGAAATGCGCACTTTTGGTTAGTCGATCAACAATCACCCAAATCGCGTTGTATCCGGTTTGAGTGCGGGGTAGTCCGGACACGAAGTCCATGGTGATACCTTCCCACTTCCAGATCGGAATTTCTGGAGGTCGAAGCAAACCTGGAGGTCGTTGGTGCTCAACCTTGCACTTCTGGCATATCACACAGGATTTCACATACTCGATTATTGCCTTCTTCATGCTTGGCCACCAGAATTCCTTTTTTAAGTCATGATACATTTTTGTCACTCCCGGATGTATACTCAGAGAGCTCTTGTGTGCTTCTGATAGCACCGCCTGCCTGAAGCCTCCATGTGCAGGCACCACCACTCGGTTCCTGAATCTCCATATACCATCGTTACCCCGAGTTATCTCCATATTTTTGCCTTGGGTCTGAGTATCAATCAGCCTCAATAACTCTTTATCGTCTTTCTGTGCAGCTACCACCGACTCCAGAAATTCGTTGGAGATCTTTAACATTTCGATTGTCATTCGGTTTGGCGCGTCCATAACAATTCCAACATTCATATCTCTAAAGCTTTCCAGCAATTCCTGTTCTCTACCCATCAGGTAAGCCACGTGTAATACCTTCCTACTTAGTGCATCTGCCACAACATTCGCTTTGCCCGGGTGATACTTTAAATCGAAGTCGTAATCCTTTAAATACTCCACCCATCGCCTCTGTCTCATATTTAGCTCCTTTTGATCAAATAAGTACTCTAAACTCTTGTGATCACTGAATACTACAAAGCGAGCCCCATACAGATAATGACGCCAAATCTTCAGTGCGTATACCACTGCTGCAAGTTCCAGATCATGAGTCGGGTAATTCTCCTCATGTGGCCTCAATTGCCTCGAAGCATAAGCAATTGCCCGATCAGCTTGCATCAACACACACCCCAATCCAAATTTGGATGCATCACAATATACTTCAAATTCCTGTGTTACATCGGGCAGTGCAAGCACAGGGGCAGTCGTTAAACATCGCTTAAGAGTTTGGAAGCTTAATTCACACTTTTCCGACCACACAAAGGGGTTTCCTTTCCTTGTTAACCGAGTCAGAGGAAGTGCTATCCGAGAGAACCCCTCAATGAAGTGTCGATAGTATCCAGCTAATCCGAGGAAACTCCTGATTTCAGTTACTGACTTCGGCCTCTCCCAAGCCATAACCGCCTCAATTTTTGTCGGATCAATTGAGATTCCCTCTTGGGAAATTACATGCCCCAAGAATTGTACACTACTCCCCCAGAAATCACACTTAGATAGTTTAGCGTACAACTTCTTCTCCCGAAGTACTTGTAAAACAAGTCGAAGATGTTGAGCATGCTCCTCGTCCGACCTCGAATATACCAAAATATCATCAATGAATACTACCACAAACTGGTCCAAGTACGGTTGAAAGGTCCGATTCACATAGTCCATAAAAATGGCAGGAGCGTTCGTTACTCCAAAGGGCATTACTACGTACTCGAAGTGCCCATACCGAGTCTGAAATGCTGTCTTTGGGATATCCTCCGACCTCACTCGGATCTGGTGGTACCCCGACCTCAAGTCGATCTTAGAGAACACAACGGCGCCTCGCAACTGGTCCAGTAAATCGTCAATCCGAGGTAGTGGGTATTTATTTTTGATTGTCAGTTTGTTCAGCTGTCGGTAATCAATGCATATTCGCATACTACCGTCCTTCTTCTTTACCAGTAACACCGAAGCGCCCCAGGGTGAGGCACTAGGTCGGATAAAGCCCTTTTCTAGTAATTCGTTTACTTGTTTCTTCACTTCGGTTAATTCCACCGAAGACATTCTATATGGCGCTCGGGACACAGGTTCTGCCCCGGGAATCAAGTCAATAGAGAAATCAATCTCCCGACTGGGAGGTAGCTCCAGAATTTCTTCCGGAAAAACGTCAGGAAATTCGCAAACAATTGGAATATCACTTGGCAGGAGGTTATGCCGACCCTCCGAAGCAAATAAAACAACATACGTGGTTAGGACATCGCTCACCCCATTCTTCATGTCAAGTTCCTGAGAGAAAACAATATTCTTCCGATAACAGTCGACCAACACATGATTAGCAGCAAGCCAATCGAGACCCAGAATAACATCTAAGTCCTTCAATGGGATACAGATAAAATTTACTCGAAAAGTACGGGCTTCGATTTGCATCGGCAGTTCTCTACACACTGTAGTTGCACGGAAAGTGGAACCAGTTGGAGTGGAAACAATAAGAGCATTCTCCATTAAACCGATTGGCAGACCAAGCCGTCGTACACAACTTTCCGAAATAAAGGAATGGGTGGCACCTGAATCATAAATTACATCAACCAGATAACCACAGATGAGGCACTTACCCTGTACCAAATTATCATTCCTCGTAGCTTCTGAAGCATCAAACGCAAATACACGCCCGGTCATGGCGTTCTGGGCACCGCTAGATTGGGCATCATATCTTCCCGATTGTTGGTTCCCTCTACCAGCTCTATTCCAGCCTCCCCTCGAAAAGTTAGAACCCCGGGTCCCAGAAGAGTTGGTTCGGTTGTCCGACCTGCCCTGCTGCTGCCTCTGAGGGCAATCAGGCCTGAGGTGCCCTGGTTGTCCACAATGGAAGCACACAATTTGATCGGCTTGGCAATGTTTGGCAATGTGACCTTCCAGACCACAATTGTAGCATGTACGACTACCAGAAGGATTACCCGATCGACCAGTGGAACCCCGACCGGAAGAGGATGAGGAGGTAGCTGAAGACTTGCCGCCCCGGAAGAATTGGCTCATCCTCTTGAAGTTGAATCCTTTTGCCTTCAGTGGCTTTTTATCTCTCGGCTGGGACGTCCTTTGTAACTGCACCTCTTCAGTCAGTCTTGCTTTGTTCACCAGGGTTGGGTAGTCCCTAATCTCCATCGGTACGATTACACTACGGAGCTCAATCCGTAGTCCAGCTTCGTATTTGGCGCACTTGCTACCTTCAGTCCCTTCTAACGAGAAAGGGTGGTAAAAATCACACAGCTCGTCAAACTTGCTGGTGTACTCGGCTACAGACATCCGGTCTTGCTCCAACTTTAGGAATTCCATTTCCTTCTAGATTTTGTAGTTGTCCGGGAAGTATTTAACAAGGAACCTCCTTCGGAAATTTACCCATACCAACGGCTCATTTGCTGCGTTCATCTGCACCTTAACTCGGGACCACCATACTCTAGCCTCTTCTTTTAGTTGGTAAGTAGCAAATAAAACCTTTTGCTCTTCTGAGCACTCAAAATATTCAAAAACCTGCTCGATATCCCTGCTCGATATCCCTGATCCAGATGTATGCCCCGTCATAGTCGTGTCCCCCTTTATAAGTCGGAGGATTCCTTTTCAGGAATTTATCCAGAGTGGGACCGGACTCGATCCTACTCATCAGCTGAGTAAATCTAGAGAAGAAATCATCTCCTCCCCCAAAACTAGTCTCTCCGGCCATTTAGTAATTCTACAATGAGCAAACACATCACCATTAATAACCAAGATCAGCCAGGGGATCGTAAATTTACCTTATATTCATAGAATACTACGCCAGTGGAGTGCCAAGGGAACGATGCCAGGCCACACACAATCTCAATACAACGAAATACAATCAACCTTCATAAGACTATCACAATCACTAGATCGGCCCATACACCGGCTCTAGAAAGAACCGCTCTGATACCAAGTGTAACGTCCTAGGTTATTTTTGCATTTAGTTTTATTCAAACGATTACATCTTACGATAAATTTTTCCTTTTCTTGAAAATTAATCGAGGTTTAGTGAAATAGCATTTATTTTTACTGACTTATTCAAGTGACAGCAGTCACAGTTAGATTAAATAAATGAGGTCTAGAGAGAAGAGCAAGTTAATCTAAGCACAACGGATGGGAGAAAGGGAATCAGGGCTTCCCGTTTGAGCGAGGCCCCTACTCGTCTGAGCGAGATTCCGGACTCTCGCTTGAACGAGGTTTCTATTCGCTTGAGCGAATACCTTTCACACATCGGATTGGGCAAAACATGCAAACGGACTCCTAAAAATCTCACCCTAAAAATGATTCTGTTAACCAAAGGTTTGTCATAGCTACCATGAAAGCATATGTAAATGACAGTGATGTATTTTAAAATATAGATTTGCATCCGGTCCGGTCTTGGTTAAACACAACTAATAATAATACTCGGAAGTTCTTATACACACATATAACTCTATAGAGAGTCACTCAAAGTCACTCGGACCCTAGCACCGATCTCCCCCTTGGCGCGACTCCATGGCTCCTTCCCCCTCCCTGTCACTGGTTACTAAAAAAAAAAGGGCAAGGGTGAGTGTTTGGCATTGTAATTAATATAGAATGGAACTTAACAAATATACATGCATATTTATACATATACATCAAACATCATTCGAAAGTAAGCATACCGAAACATAGTGTATTACATACAGTAACTATATTAACCCAACCACGCAATTCCATCACATCCATCACGATCACAACTGACTCTCATACAATCTGACTCCTAGTATCCGGATACTAAAGGATTGGCCTTCAGCTGGGGGTCCTACTTGACACCCCGTGAACCCTGCTTGGTTCACCGAGTCCTGCTTGATTCTCCACCTCGACCACTGGGTCCTACTTGACCACTGGGTAGCTCAACTGGGCATGAAAACCACGGGAGCCGGAAATGAGGGGCTATCATATACCGTCGGCCATCCCACACCACATAGTCATTCAACAGTTTACCTTTCACATAATAATATCAATTCCTCATCACTCGGGTAGCCTGCTTGCTAACCCGACGTCACATAACACTGATCATTTCAACATTAGATATCACAAGATCATAACATGATAAACTCAACCACACCCGATCCTCCACTAATTAATGAACCCAGTCACACATGCATAAGCATAAACACACAACTACGTTTAGCAACATTTTCCTTAACCTGTTTACATTACCTCAATGACCTGAATAAGAAGCGAGTCCTATTCTAATTAATTATAACCCGAACACCCCCCTTACATTGGTTCCACGCTTCGATAATCTGCTCTCTGTGTCGATTCCTTCCTCTGAGCACTGGTTTCGCAGTCTCAACTCCGTCACTCAGTCTTCCGTTGCTTAACCTACTACCTTGAAGCCTCGATCACAGGAATGGGATTCAATTGAAGTTTGGACACAAATGGAGTCCCTCTCCAGCGCATGCAACTCAACATTAAGAGAGGAGAAAACGAAAGAGAAGGGACAGACCAGCAGCAAAGGTAACTTGTAAATAATGAAGAGGGAAGGAAGAGAATCTCCTTATATATATATATATATATAGCTCATGGGCAAGATCGTCTTTTCCTTTATTTTATTTGTATTCTTACTAAATTTAATCAATTTCACTATATTAAACTATTGCATAGTTATCAAATCAATTACACTTATTTATTCCCTCAACGTTTAATTATTCACAATTCTCTAATACTTCGCAAGAGTATAGGCCCAATATGAATATCGGCCCCCCGGTGTCCTAGCTTAGTGTTCATACCTCGGAAATCCGAGCTACAACCTGAGAGGTCGGATATCTCATCCGTGCTCACCTCTTGGTTACCTACACCCGTTATTTCAGTCATTATGAGGTTAATCCGGGCTATGACCCCGTGTGAGGCGCTCTCCTCACATCGGTTGGACCAGACCACCTAGCCCTGCCCGCTCTTCTCCTACACTCCCGATCTTCAACTCCGCCTGCTCGCGCTTCTGAGACCGATCTCGACACCGGCTTTCTTGTCTCTGGCTCAGACAGAACAAATATTAAATAAAACTTCTAAAACTTTTACTAATCATTTCCCATTTCTTATAATTCTCATTAAAACATCAGGGATATTACAATGACTCCGCCTCGTATGTTCAAAAGTGCGATCAATGTCAACGATTCGCAAATCTCCACCATACTCCGGCGGAAGAAATGTCATCATCAATAACGCCTTGGCCTTTCTATCAATGGGGCATGGATATCTTGGGTCCATTCCCAACTGCGCCCGGCGGTATCAAATACTTGATAGTTGGTGTTGATTACTTCACCAAATGGATTGAAGCAGAGGCAGTGGTGCATATTACATCAGCCAGGACTCGCAGATTCGTATATGAAAATATCATTGCACGTTTCGGAGTCCCTGGACGCATAGTCACTGATAATGGCACCCAATTCACAGATCGTAAGTTCACTGAACTCCTGGAAAATCTCAGCATTACGCAGATTTTCTCTTCTGTGGAACACCCTCAAACCAATAGCCAAGCTGAAGTTGCCAACAGAGAAATCTTGAAAGGCCTTAAGAAACGCCTTGGTGAAGCAAAGGGAGATTGGGCAAATCAATTATGCCACGTTCTATGGGCATATAGAATAACCCCTCACTCTACCACAAATGAGTCTCCATATCGGCTGACATATGGAGTCAAAGCTGTTATTCCCATTGAATTGGCAGCCCCATCAGCTCGAGTCCTCTATTTCAACGAAGAAGCCAATCAACAGAACCTCGCCCATGAACTCGAGGTCTTGGCGGAGTTGAGAGAGGAAGCCTTTGTAAGGGACCAAGCTGTTAAAGCAAAGGCCGCCAAACGGTATAACATACGTGTTTCTGAACGCCATTTCAAAGAAGGAGATTTGGTCTTGAGAAGGGCCAATATCGGTAACAAATTTGCACACCAAGGAAAATTGGCACCAACATGGGAAGGTCCATACCGAGTCGTCGAAATTCTGGGCAAAGGCACATACCGCCTAGAAAACTTAGATGGCACTCCGGTCAGGAGTAAATGAAACATTTTAAATTTACGCATATATTACAGCTAGTTGGGTAATATGGTATGATTTTTTCCTCCTAACTCAAGGTTCTTCCTAGATATACTTTCCTTGAGTAGGTTTCGAAGAGACATACTCCAACTCATCCCTTTATGTAGTTCCATTATTAATGAAATGCCTTCCTACATTCAATCTTCACTCTAACTTTGAATTGATTATCCATGGCAGAACTTGTTCCCATGCAGATAAGACAACGGCTCCAAAAATTGAAGCATAGATGTATAACTCTTTTCCATAAAGATCAACCAAAATGCAACACAGCTTCACAAACGGAGTCAACAAAAAACTCCTTGGGGGGAAAGGATTGGTGTCACAGCTATATGCTGCACCATACCGACCCTAAGGTACAAAAAACTCCTTGGGGGGAAAGGATTGGTGTCACAGCTATATGCTGCACCATACTGACCCTAAGGTACAAAAAACTCCTTGGGGGGAAAGGATTGGTGTCACAGCTATATGCTGCACCATACCGACCCTAAGGTACAAAAAACTCCTTGGGGGGAAAGGATTGGTGTCACAGCTATATGCTGCACCATACCGACCCCAAGGTCCTGCAGGCCGCCTGTGGAAGGAATCGGTGTCACAGCTATATGCTGCACCATTTCGACCCCAAGGTACTGCAGGCTTCTTGTGGAAATAGTGGGTGTCACAGCTATATGCTGCACCATACCGACCCCAAAGTCCAGCAAATTTCCTACGGAAAGAATTGGTGTCACAGCTATATGCTGCACCATACCGCCTCAAAGGTTCAACCAAGTTCTTGCAGGAAGAATTGGTGTCACAGCTATATGCTGCACCATACCGCCTCAAAGGTTCAACCAAGTTCTTGCAAGAAGAATTGGTGTCACAGCTATATGCTGCACCATACCAATCCTGGATTCAACAATTTTCATTTGATCAGGAGTTACACTCCAATTCAAATTCAAAGGGATGAACGCTTCATCCAAAACTTGACTCCGCCTAACTGCCAATGTTTTACGGAGTACATAATCAACAAACTCAAGCACTATCAACAAGTTCAAGTAAGTATACTACTTATAAAAATTGTGCTTCATTGAAATTCTCAAGAGGCTACTACGCCTCATTACAGAATTTACTTCATTGAAATTCTTAAGAGGCTACTCCGCCTCATTACACAATTTACTTCAATGAAATTCTCAAGAGGCTACTCCGCCTCATTACTGAATTTATCTCATTGAAATTCCTAAGAGGCTACTCCGCCTCATTACTGAATTTATTTCATTGAAATTCCTAAGAGGCTACCCCGCCTCATTACTGAATTTTACTTCGCCAAATTCCCAAAGGGGTTATTCCGCCTCAATATACTTAGTCATATTTCATTAAGTCCTCAAATGATTACTTTGCCTTCTTAATATCGTTTTACAAGGCACAAATTCGACGGACTCAGACATTGTTTATATGAACAAGTATAGATTTATAAAGAATATATTTTATTGAATATTGTCAAAAGTTGATAAAGATCCAGAGCCTATCCTGGAACAAGGCAATATCATTAAAATTCAAAGAAAAACAAAACTTGCAAACAGACTCCGGAGCTAGTCTTCAAGGCTCGGATGGCACCCCCTCTTGTTGGGCGGAGCTGGGTTGACTTTCACCAGGCTTGGATAAACTTTGCGAGGGGGGCAAGTCCGCCAGGACATACTCTACATTGGGCGCAGGAACATGACCCCCCTGAACAGGCACCATCAGTTCGCCATTGATGAATTCATAGTAAGGATGAATGCCTGCAGTGTTGAGAGCAACGCCTGGGTTGCGATGACGGAGTTGGCGAACAGCCATGCTGAAAGCATCATCAATTGCCGCTTCAGCTGCATCCAAGGCAGATTGTAACTCCTTATCAAGCCTCTTACTGGTAGCATCTGAAGTGGCTTTTTCAACTTGCAGGTCTTGAACCTGTTTTTCAAGGTTACTGTATGCAGTGGCTGTTTGGTCCAACTCCGCCGCCCAGGCGACTTCAGCAACGGACTTATTTATTTCAAAGGAAACCAACCTCTGCTGAAGTTCACTCACACCTTCGCCCAGTTCTTTGTTCTGCTGATTCAGATCTAAAATTTGTTGTTTCAACAGAACATTATCAGCCTTCACCTGAGATAGTCCGCCCACCTCTTCGCCCAGTTTTACATTTTGCTCTTTCAAGTCCGAGACTTGCTTTTCCAGCAAGGCCTTGTTAGCCTTAACCCGAGCCAGCTCCTCCTCAAGCTTCTTCCTATCATTGTCGGCGGTGTCAAGATGTTTCTCTTTAGCCTTGACCACCTCCGACAACATTTCATTGTCGTGCTCCAGGCTGCGAATCTTTTCAGCGGAATCTTGATATGATTCCTGAAACATGGCAGCCTCAGCAGCGACTTCAACAATTCGGGGCACAGAAGCGAGGAAACCGTCAATTTCAGCAAGATGCCACCTTGCAGCAGCAGTGGCATCTGCAACGTCCTCAAAGTCGATGTCGGGACGAAGAATGAAGTCTGGATCGCGCCTCTCTGATTGGCGGGATCCCACATTCGTGAAATACAAAAAGAGGTTCAGACGAGACCCCGCCACAGGAAGACAGACGGATCGCCTGGATGATTCCCCTGGAACATCAATAAGGAAAACTGTTGTTCCTCGAGTAATTAAGTCCAGGGCAGGACTCTCAGCTTGGCGGACTGGAGAAGCTTGAATTCCCTCCGTCTCAGCTTGGCGGACTGGAGAAGCTTAAATTCCCTCCGTCTCCTTCTCGACAACAACTTCTTCAGGGGCACCCTCAACACCGCCCAAGTCAGCAGGGATACCCAAAGCTGGTACCTCCGGAGTCACTCCCACTTCAATAGGAGCATCAGATGACGCCCCTTCCCCCACCTTTCCCTTACCCTTATTCTTCCTCTTTAGCAGGGGTTGTGGGTCCACTTCCTCCTCCTCAACAGTTTCTGGTTCTTGGCGTTTTTTAGATCGCCTTTCAACCTCAACTGTCGAGGACCCTGCACCGCCCTCCAACGTCACTACGTTAGTGGATGCAGGAAATGGAAGAGTTTTTGTTAGAGCAGCAGCCAGATTCCTCCTAGGCTGCACATTATTTTCCGCATCAATTTCCTGGCGACTCATGCGAATTTGCTTGATACGCTCCATCCCAGGAAATTCAGCGATCTCTCCTGCAAAATAACATACATAGATACGATTAGAAGATGCAGGAAACAACAGGAGTAATATTCAAGCAACAAGTCTTAAAGAATTACTTAAATATCCCTCAGCATCCCGCCCAAGCAGCCTTCGGCATAAGATCTGCTTGTGGACGGAGTTGTACTCCTTCAATGTCCGCAGGACTTCCACGGAAGTAGCTGATAGGGCACTCTCCTCAACTTCATAAGCTTGTTTGGTTAGGAGGAAGTGCTCGTGGGTCCACGCTACTAGGAATTTATCAATTCCCTCCTTACTCCGCCAAAAGACGGACTTGTTCTTCCTGACAGAGACTTTTACAAAGCTCATTCTGAAGTGAAGTCCGCCTTCCTTGGCGGAGTCAGCAAACGCCTTAAAGTTCACAATCTTCGGCTCCGCCCGAAGAGTTACAAAACCCATTCCGCCAGTTCTCGCATTCACCCTCCTCATGATGCGACAGAAAGCAAAGAACAGCGCCACAGTAGGCGTAAATTCCAGATGTTTAGCCAACACTTCAAAGCTGCGAACTATCCCCCAACCATTAGGGTGCAGCTGAGAAGGGGCGCAGTCCAGAAATCTGAGTACGCCCATCTGGAACTTATTCAGCGGAAATCGTACCCCCAGCTGGGTAAACAAAATATCGTACATGTATAATGTACGTTCATCTTGAGGACGATGGCATATACGTTCAAACGTCTTCGGCGAACGGACGATGAACCTCCTTTCAAACCTTTCATCCTTCCAGATTGGCACAGACAACTCCATCACCCCACCACTTGTTGTTGCATGACGAGAGGAAGCATCTTTAACATCTTCCTCAACCCAACAATAAGGGTCAGTTTCAAGCATCTTTTCCCAGTCCAACCCATGCAACACAACATTCTGACATTCTGCCATCGTTATCACTTGTATTTGGGAAATACCTCCTGATACAAACGAATGTACAGCATTACTAAAACACTCCACGTTGCTGTAAAATGTTGAATCCCTCCCAGTATAGAAAGCCTCATCTTCACTCTCAATATCCGAAAACATGGGGCGAACAGAAACCCTAGAGCACGACTCTGACTTTTTTCCTCTCATCCTCGTTTCAACAAACACACATATAAAGAAAACAAAACCAACCCAATAACAGTGAAGACAAAAAACAGAGGAACAAGAGAGTTACCTTAAGTTTCTGAAGAACTGAAGAACTGCAACAACAAACGACTCGCAAGAAAGCAACGTTCAAAAGGCAGTTCTAATACGAAAGCGCAGAGAAGAAGATGAAGCGAAAAGTTTCCCCTCCTAAGAGTTTACCTATTTATAGGCATGGCTTGGGGGGAAACACGTAAAGCCTCACTAATCTCAGAAACGCAACTACAGCCGTTGGATAAATCTCAAGACAGGCATTTTTTGGGCTGTATTTTCAAAATCCAAGGCCCATGGTAATAACCTCGAAAACGTATTCAACTGCTATCCCACGCATTTATGTCCCATCATTGGAATGGCAATCGTTACGAGGGCATACGTGGCAGTGAGAGATTGAAGCGGCAAAACGCAGTTTCGAGGCGCATTAATGACAGGCGTGGCAAGTAACGACAAAAGCAATAAATGCATGAAAACACTTGTCCGTAAAATCCTGAACTAGCAAACGCCGCCTAAACCCATGCCTATAAAAGCTAAAAGTGTTATAGCTTATTAGAGTAACTCCGTTAGCCACTATAACAAGCTAGGGGGCATATGATCCGGTCCCAACACCGGTCCCCAAGAGCATGGTTTTAATGCTTTGTCAGATCAGCATTTTAAACAGGAGAAGTACGTCTCAAATACCTTATAATTACTTTTATACGGAGTACATACCGCCAGGGCACGTAACTCCGCCCCACGGCAAGTAACTCCGCCAAAGCACGTTACTCCGCCAAAGCTTATTACTCCGCCAAGGTGGAAAATATTGAATATCTTATACACATGCATAAAGTATTTCCAATGCATACTACTCCGCCAAGCCATAGGCGGAATATTGAATTTCCTATATTGCGTAGCGAGCCCATACTTATAACCCCGGCACGAGATTGACTCTGTCTTGAGAGGTTGAAAATGGGAATCACGCTGTCACGCATAAAAGGGAACAATGAATAAAATAATAAGGCATTAACGCTTTCCAAGCAAGTGGAAATACCCACTACAGCGATGGTGCTCGTGAACGACACAGGGACCCACTACCTTTCTTGCATTATGCCAGAAAACAAGGAACGGGTCCTACCAATAATGGAGCACCAGTAACAGGTATATAAACCTCAGCAAAAAGGTATAAGGGGATCCCCTCTCAATTCTGAACCTTACACTTTTACTTGCATAATTCTCTCAGATTTACTTTCTAAGTCTTACAGTATTTCAGAATACTGACTTGAGCGTCGGAGAATAATTGCAGGTACCACCACCAATTGTGTCAAGGCAAAGGAGGTTACTTCAGGCGGACTGTCACACCGCCCAGAGTGCATTATATTCCGCCCTAGTATACAAGGATACTCCGTACTTGCACATTTACAAATATCTCCTTGTACCAGATTGACATTACATGTACATTTTGAATTATTCATCAACCATACTTTTACACCCCCAGTAAAGAACAGTTCAATATACAATTAAATTTCTTTAACTTTTACAATATAATAAATTATTCTTAATGAAATAAAACTAGAGACGTCGACATTTGCTTTGGTTATTTAAATAAGTAATATACATATATATAGACACACTTAAACTTAATATTATGTAACACTCCCTTCATTTTTTACTATTTAGAAATTAACAAAATATACTAATTAAGAGTTGTAATACTTTCATTTATTTCATTACTTTTAATATTCTCTTAACTTTCAAAAACAAACTATTGAAAAAAGTAAGTAATACTCTCGTACAATTTTAAATTTTAAATGGATAGATATACGAAAACAAGTTTTTTCCGCATAAATGTACAGTTAGAAACGAGAGATCATTAATAGGTTTCTAATGTTAAACGCCAAATTTTGATTTATATGTAATGTTTTTAAATTAATATGTTTAAAATAAAAGTAAAGAAGCTATATAAGATATTTTAAGACTATATAAATAATGAAATAGAAATATTTAATATTTTAACACTTTTAATATTTCTATCTAGTTTAAAATATTTTAAAATAGGTTAAAATAATAAAAAGATTTAAACAATATATATGTGTTAACAATATTGACAATATTCTAATAATATGTTAGATATTTAACTGGGATTATTCGTTAAATATTTATGAATTATAAAAATACATCAATCGTTAGGACATTATTTATATGGTAAGGTTGTTTCTAGAATATAAATATTCAGTGGGATGTCAGAGCAACATGATATACTCGTTTGGTTTGCAAATTAATAGAATTTAATAAGCATTTGTTGAATTATATATTTTACTTATTTAGTTAATTTCGATTGATATGTTATAAAAGTCGGGTAATGTTAACTCGTTTCCTAAAGATATTCTTACATGTAAGTATATTTTTCTTATTTGAAATATGTGAGAATTACTTAAAAATTAATGTGTGAGAATTTTAATGATATTTTTAAATAAAATCTCTCCACTTTTATTTTTTTAATCAATATCTTAAGATAACATTTTTTTATAAAAATTTACTAGTAGGGAACCTTCCTTCTTTTTTTGTGTTTTTTTAGTGTAAGTTTAAGGTTTAAAGTGTGTATTAAGGTTTATTATAAAGATCTATAAAATTAAAATATCTAAAAATAAATAAACAACTCATGAATTGTTAGTTCAAGTTGTATATTATTGGTTTTCTTTAAATAATGTCTCGGTTTAAACTTTTTAAATTAAAAGAATTTCTATTATGAGAGTTATGTGTCAACTTAAATGTAAATATTTTAGCGGAGAAAAGCATGTGATTAAAAATATATAATAAATATATCAATTTATTTATTATATTTGTTCAAAAAAATATGTATTATATTAATAAAAATTATACTTTCGTACCTCTTTTGAATTTTTTTAAATAATGCTCTTTTAGGGGGTGTTTGGTATGAGGAATCCTTTTAAGTGAGATTCCTGGGAATGTGTTTCCCGAGAATGTGTTTCCTGGGTAACTTATTTCCCATGTTTGGTATTAAAAATATTTACCCAGTGATCTTTTTAGTTTCTACCATTCCCATGTTTGATATTACAAAAACTTATCTAGGAATATTAATACTTTTACAAAAATACCCTTACCATCTCATATAAACTTTTCATATTTTGAAGCCGATACCCATTGCATCATGTATGCTTGAATATATTATATTTCTTTTAAAAATTAAATCTAATATTTTGTAAAAGAACATAATGTTGCAGGTATAGAAACATTGCAGCAAAGAATTACTAGAAAGGGACAATGATATTAAAATTTTTGACTTGGATCAATTAAGTGGAAATGGTGACAAGATATCTACTCTTTCAATAGAATAACATATAGACAGAGCAACTAAATTTCTACCTACCCATATGAGTTATTAACAAAAACTTATAAAGATATCATGAATTTTGGGGTTCAAATACTAGTAAACGTAAACAAAACAAAAAAAAGGAAATTAATAGCGTTCTATCAGTACTAGTTGAAGAATCAATTAATAAAAGACTTTTACTGAAAAAATCATATATTTTTTGCATAGTGTAATTTTTATTTTTAATTCCTTAACAAATACCTGTACATATATAGATCTTCATTTCATTTTCCTTTGAAAATTTAGATGAAGGTTGAATTTTACAGGACTTCAGGTTTTTATTTTTAACGCCCAAAAAAATAGTACCCTGATAGTGCATAAAAAAATAGTATCCTGATAATGCATAAAATAGTATCCTGATAGCTAACTGGTTTCGTAGTTGATCCCACTTCTAAAATTTTTTTTGGTTTTTTAAGGTGAATAATTTTTTACCATTCTCCCAAGCATAAAATTGACACTCACGGTCCCTATTAAATATCTTCTCACGTCAGTATTATCCAAAAACTAGTGATACAAAAAAACTAAACACTAGTATCTGTTTTCGGCGCAAGTAGAGCGGAGTTAGCTAACCAGTACATGAAGAAGCAAAACAAGAACCCTTTCGAGGTGCAAACAAAATGGGGCAAACTTATTAAAAAATAATAAGGCAGGTTCAAACAAAGAAGAAAAAGAAGAAACTGGAACTCAAATTCACTTATGTCGGATGATTTTGGGGAACAAAATGGGGAAAGTGTGCAACTGTGATTTTGGGAATAAAATGGGGGCATTTTTGTCCTAAAATTTTTTATTCCCAGGAATCCATAGCATACCCATATATTAAAATGGGAAACTAAAATTTTTAATTCCTTCATAAATAAGTTTCCCAGGAATCTCTCATTCCTGGGAACATTTTTTTTATCTTATACCAAACATGGGTAAGGGAATATTTTAAGTAACATTCCCGGGAAAGTTCAAAGATCCCGCATACCAAACACCACCTTAAAGAGTAATTAGGGATTTGGGATTGTTTTAAAAGAGATTATATATTGGGTGCTCTTTTGCATGCCGGCAAGAAAAAACACATCAAATAGTGTTGCGCATAAACATCATATAATTGGCGCTGTCATGGGGGCGCAAAAACTTCTGTTTACGCTTCGATTATGGCGTATGGACCTTGTGCCAATGCGCCACATATGGGAGACAACATTCACGTGCGTATTGGCGCTAAAAAATTTGCTCAAGAAGTGTAATTGGTGCCAAAATTTTTGCACCATTTGAAGTTATATATACACCCTCTCTGCATTTTTTGCAATGAAAACACATTCATCCGTATTTGCAAATGCTATTTTACTATTAGAATTATAAAACGCATTATATATTTAAGGAATATACATATTATGTGCTATCTTCTATGATTAAAAGCAATAATTCTTGTGACAAAAGGATGATATTGTTAATTGAGATATAGATGAAATAGATGATTTTCTTCAAATATAATTGTGGTGACTATAATTCAACAATGAAGATGTGAGACATGAAAAATTTATTATAATTATTTTGGTCCTTTCAATTTTAAAAATATTACACACTGAAGAATGATATGACATGTATTTGTAGGAGAAAAGGGAGGTCTATTTTAGAATCAATCCCCCGCTACTATTATACCTATTAGGATCACCCTAACCAAAAATAAAATTTTTTAGGGATTATAGTTAGAAAGTTAGGGATGACCAATTTGTTAGGTTATAGTTTAAAAGTGAAGATATGTTCAAAATGCAATCAAACATTACCCGGTAAAAATTCATCAAACTTATCTTGTTGTTGGATCAAAATCCACAAAGTTGGTTGTTAAGTACCCAAATCAAGCTAGTGGTCATAGTTGGCGAGTTAGGGCTATTTTATCTGAAAAAAATCAAATAAGTGGATGGTTACACAATATGATGGACCTTATACATGTGCGAACATTACACTTTCAAAGGTAATAATGGATTAAACTTTAATCTAATATGCTCATCCGCATTGTAGGTATGTTAATGTTCAAAGTTCATTTATTTGTGTTTGATTAGTTGATGTTACAAATTTACATTGAACTATTTCATAAAAAAAAAAATTAAGGTAGAGCACATGTTCATTATGTCATATTAGAAGGCATGAAAGGCAAAGCCAAAAAGTTATTATGTTTGTTTTTGGTGATTGAGGTGACTTTTTTGCTATATTGTCATAGTGGTTGAAGCATGTGCAATAGGTTGTCTTATAGTCTGCGGTTTGACCAACCCCAAAAATACATTCTATAGTCAAACAGAGTTTTAATTGTCTCGAACAACGTGAAAGATTAGTATCAACCTTAAATTTCTCAATTTTCCTAACTTCGTTTCCTCAACTGGAAACCAAACAGACAATTAAGTAGTGATGACAACAGAGCGAGTTTAGGTCTGCCCAACCTTAATCCTGTAAAAGTCGAGGTGGGTATGAGTTTAAAAAAAGATGGATTTAAAATTATGTAACTCAAATCTATCTTTACAACTTTGAAGAAACCCACGAGTTTCATATTTGACTATATTTTTTTTTATTAATTTTAATAACATAAATATATATTTTTAATAAAAGTCATATATATCTAACACACTATAATCTAAATAATATTTGAAAATAATCCTAAAAAATTAAAAAAAAAAATAAATTTAAGAAATATATCATATTTTAAGAAAATATATAATTTATCATTATTATTATTAGTTAATTTTTATAACAAGGTAGGTTCAAGAGTAAGTACTTGTTTTCTTGAACTTGTCTCATCCCCATCAAAATCAAGTCGGAGTCAAATTTCCCTTAAATCCAATCAAAACAAATTTCTAACGTTGAAATCAAAACATATACCAAATTTAAGTCCCATTATCATCCCTAGCCTGAACGTCCACCTACATCTTTGAAGCCGGTCATTACGTTGTTGGAAATAAAGTTGACCAAAGGCTTTAGAAATTTCACATATTTTGTGGTCATTCAAGCAATGTTATATGGCAGGTATAAAGGAATACTGCTGATTGTCATGACTCATGATGGGAACAACTGTGTCATTATGACTTTTAATATTATTTTATGATAATATTTTTAATATATAAAATTATAATTATATTATACATACTAATTTATATTATATTTTACTAAAATAAAATTACATCTAATATATTACATGATATTTTCTTTATTATTATTATATTTTAAAATATTAAACATTAATAAATCCTCATAGGCTTAAGGACCCAAACACTCATTTGGGTTTAGAGTGCTGTCCAAATAAATCTTCCAATGAATGAAATTCCCAAAGAGATTTCATAATATGTGTTTAATTTGCTTTTCTATAACTAGTATGTTTAATATCAATTACTATGATACATGTAGTGATTTTATAGACATTACTAAAGGAATGATTCATTCCCACCTTTGGAGTCACGAGTGAAAATAGATTAGTTCAAACTAGACTTTAGATAGTATGACCTCACCTGTTTTTTAATTTGAAAGACCTAAATTTAATCTGTTTAAAGATATAAACCTAATTATGAGGCTTATCTGGCTTTTTAAAAAGTCTGACTTGAACCCAAAGTCTATCTGTAATCATATTTATTAAATAAATCTACAAACATACATTTAATATATTTATAATAATTTTATATGATATAAAACAACAAATTTAAACAAAACATATAATACAAATATATTTCATAATTTTCTACATAGAAGTAATTATAATCATATTTTATTACTATATTATTTACGTCAATTTAAATAACTCGGTTTCTTAAGCTTAAATTTTTTTCTAAAGATCTAAAGTTTGACATGTTAAACTAAATAAGCTTTAAAAAAAACTAAATCTGACTCATTTAAAAAATTAATCCGACCCGACCTTGACCTAATGTGGGCTACACTTAATCCTTTGACATTTTCTACCCCTACTTGGAGCTGGGAAAATTTTGTTCACAGTAATTCTTAAATATTCCAGAAATATTTTGCCTTAAAACATTTATACTATTTTCTACTAAACATGATAAACTTTTATTATGATGTCACTCACCTCACTATGCAAAAACATTCCTCCCATCAAGTGTGACGTGTAATAAGAACTACGAAGTTTCACCCATTATCATTATTCATTGCATTGAAAAGAGTATTGGAAAGTGTGGTATTAACCATCGTCATCCTTCAAAAGTCCAAGCTAGGTGTTGTTCATTCCAACACTGAGGCTTAAGGTTTAACATTTTATATTTATATTGCAGTCTAAAATAACCACTAACAGAAGGTCCAAATGGACTTCCAGTCCTCATCCTCCACACCATTGTTTGAATTTTAAACTCGAAATCTGAAACATGTAAACAATACTCGGTCAAAGTACAACTCGACCAGGTTACCAAATTTTGTAAAACTCGACCATTTCGCTCTGATTCACACTACCCAATCTAATATTGGACTCAGACGGGTCCAACCAGTTCCACCAATAGGTCCGAAGCCAATTTTAATAACACTGCTTGTGAAGACTGAACAACACAATTTTGATATGTTTAGACTAAAAAATAGCCCAAAATAAATATCCTTATACCCTATAAAGAACGCATACTGATGTCTTATCAAATTTTCATGAGAGTAACCAACTAAAGAAAATATAACTTATTCCTCCTATATACACTTACATGATTTGGCTAACTCCTAAAGGGCACGGCAACATTCAATTATAAGAATTAAACTTTGTTTATTTGGATCCACACTTGAGGTAGCAGAGTAACTTCACAGCAGAAAATGTTACATGCCCGTTGACAACTAGATCACAATCATATCACTTTAATTTGCTTAAAGTGCGAGAGACCTCACCTCATCTGCTTTCCAAAGCCCTTCCTCGTACTTGTACCACCTAACCAGCCCTTCATCAGTTCTGGTTCGCTGGCACATGACACATGAGTCATCCATGCACGTGACAAATTCACGTAACCGAGAAGCCTTCTCACGGATAGTCACATCAATTTCTTTAATAATTCTTTTATGTTGAGGAGCTGGAAGGGCTTCCATCAGAATGCAATGTGAGATGTTCAGCACTTCCAGATGTTGTAAGCTGTCAAGGATGAGAATGAGAACATCCTTATATAGAATTGAACATCGGAGGCTCAAGACTCTTAGTTTTGGAAGAAACGCAGCAAGAGACGAAGCAAAGAAAATGTCACATGGCCCCATAATCTTGAGTTCACTGAAGTTATCGCAGTGTGTTGAGATTTCCTCCAGAATATATGGTGGATTTGCAATGCTAGGCATTGTTAAGGACTCTAACTCCTTCCAGCCGCGGATGGCCTTGCACATTCCTGGTTTCTTGATTCTGTTCCAAGCTGGCAGGACAAGTCGTTTGAGATGCGGGCACCTGCAAAAGGGACACGATTCGCTATTCTTAAAATTGAAAGATGACTGAAACTAGTCTAAAATTTTTGCTAGCATTTAATTTAATCATTCAGATAAAACATAGATACAGGTCCTTAGGTGCTTTTGGTGTTATTCTCTGATTTAAACAGGAGTTTCACCTTCGTAACCAATAATGTTGACTTTTTTTACGATTATCGAGGTAGAACTCCAGTTCTAATAATAAAAGAACACCAAAAACACATAAGGAATTTACACTTAAATTCTGTCCTTGATTATTCAGTATTTTCCAACAATCCCAGCAAAAAAAATCTCATTAAAGTTTGTCCAAAGAAAGTTTTCACCCCAGTATCAAGCAACAATAAGATGTTAGTACCGATGGAAAGATGATTGATAAACATCTCATTCTACAAGAAGGTTATAAATATTCATTTATTATATGCAAATTCTGTATATTGACTACTAATTTTGTATGCTAAATACATTGATATATTGATTTTGAAAGTTGAAATTACCTTTCAGCAGTATATGTCAACTGTTCATCACTCACGAACAAATTGAAATGGAAGATCAAAGTCATTATACTCTGCCGGCTGAGACTCAAGGAAATCTTCAATATACGCCATAATATCCTATCTGATCGCCCATCAACATAAACATAGGGCTCTAATGGGATCTTGATGAAATTAGATTTTAACATTGACAAATCAAGTGTTTTCCAAAGAAGTGGATCACAGCAAGCCATGCGCCATGCACTACAAACACGAGAGATGCCAGATGTTAACTCAAAAATGTCAAGCAACTGAAAAATCTTCACCAAAATATCAATGTCCAGATCCTCCCATCTCCTTGAGTTAGAATCACCATCTTCCATTATGCTGGTTTCCCAAAATTGTTACTATTTTCAGTCCACAGAAATGCCTACAGAAACCAAATTAAAAGCGAGTCATAAGTTTAAACCATTAAAGTGAAAAACTAAGAGCAGTACATGAAAAGAATAACAAAAATCTGAAATAAACATAGGGTAATGGGCTAACAACAATTATAAGCATCACCACATTGCCCCCTCTTTGGACCAAATAAATAAAATATCAATTTAAACTAACAATTTAAATTATTTGTTTATTTGGTTTTTAAGCTTTCATTTATTGACCTCATGCGATTAATACTCAGTACACATCACTAATATATTTTAGGTTAATATGCAGAAGCTACTGATCGTTTACCTTCTCCCCTTGAGATTTTTATTAAGTACAGAACTTAAGTGCATTTCCTTATGTGTTATTTGTGCTATTCTCTTTCAAAATTGGAATTCCATTTCAATAACCCATCGGAAACAGCACCTAAGTTCTGTTCTCTTATTAGAGAGAGAGAAATTCACACCCATCTAAATTAAGAACCATCATGGATACAAGCATGGCCAATTGTTACTGAACTTTAATCATTTTTGGCTGAACTTATAATATAGTAATGGTTAAAATGCTAATTCACAAACATATCATCTCCAGAAAAGCAATTGACGATTCCAATAACCTCATTAGTAAATTAAACATCATTAACTCCACTCCATGATTCTCATAAACACCCTATAAAGTCTTTTAATTCAGATAGATCTTTGATTAGGAAATCTCATGCTAATAGTTGTCATCATTCATCTACAAGTCAGGATCATACGAGACAGTAACGTAAGCACATAAAAAAACTTTGAGAAATGAGAGCAGCAAAGTCGAGCAAACCAAAGAAAAGACACAGCCAACAACAAGCAGAGTTGATTAGGGGCCCAAACCACATTCACGCAAAATCAAAACTTGTTCATTGAAAATGAAAATTAGATGTCAAATGAGTGAGAAAACGAAGAAATAATCAGACGTAAACAAAATTATAGAACCCTAAAAGAACAATTGGCACTCATTCAATTAAACTCCCAACTCCAATTACTCACGCTTCACTCAAAACACTTGCGACAACTTGTAAAAATTGCCACGACCCTTCCCTACACATAAAGCCACAAGAAAATAAAACTGTGATTCTCTCCTACCAGATCTCGAAAGTGCCAAGAACGGGACCAATAAGTATTCGGTAGCACCATCCTGATCAAGCAAATTCAAGAAACCCAGAAATGAAAAAGCATAAAAAAAACGACACTTGGAACGATAAAAAAAAATTCTGGGTTGGTCATTTTAGATGAAGATCTAACCCCCACATCACCCCAATTTTCAATCGTTTCTTTTACACACACGAAAGAACCCAGATACACATGTACATGCATGTATGAACGAGCTTTGTAATAAAATTTGTGTAGAGTGGTGACAGAGAGAGAGAGAGAGAGAGAGAGAGAGAGAGAGGGAGAGAGAGAGAGAAAAACCTTGAGACAACATAAGTAGCGTGCGATGTGGATGAGGATGCTGTTGTCGTTGTTGAGTAGCTGAGTTGAGGATGAACAAGTGCCAAGGTTTTGAGGTGTTCATGGTTTGGTACCTTTTATTTGTTTATTTATATTCATTCATTTAAAATTATAACCCAAACATGTAACTGAGGGGGAGAAACATGGATGTAGATGCGGATTCCAAGGGACGGTCCAAAATTACCAAAGAAAGAAACGCCTAGCTCAGGTCATCAAATGTAACTGTTGTCAAATAAAATAAATAAATAAATA
Organism: Clitoria ternatea; assembly: GCA_037962975.1. NCBI lineage: Eukaryota > Viridiplantae > Streptophyta > Magnoliopsida > Fabales > Fabaceae > Clitoria > Clitoria ternatea. The sequence continues at coordinate 97,351,987 of CM075674.1, read as the reverse complement.
TGACAATAAAAAATAAAAGAATGAAAAAATAAATATATACTCAGCAATTTTTTTCTTTGTCCAATATCTTCTGGCCAAAACTAATTTTTAAATCGTGATGTTTTAAGATGAATTAACTTATAAAAAAATAGAAAGGATAGGAATTACCTAAAAAAAGAGCAAGTTTTGTAAACAAAACAAACGAACAATCTTTAGTTGGTCAAAATGCTGTACCAATAACATGTTATGAAAAAAAAACAAATAAAAAGTAAAAAGAGAAGAACAAGAGAAAAGAGAGATGGGGGAGTTATTTTATTCATATCATAAGTTTTACAAATATATATTTATAAATATAAACTGAACTTAGAAATAAGTAGTTTCAATTATTTTTTTATACAAATGAAAAGTAGCTTAGTCTCTTTTTAGAGTGATATGAGCCCTATACTGGCCTAGATACACAACATCGTATTGGTCCCTAGGAAGCAAAGGCGCTCCATAAAAAACACCTAATGACACTGGTCGCATCCCAACGTGATCTGAACTATGATTGGAGTTCTTGAGAATCGGTGTCATGACAAATCTGACAGATGTGTTGGCGTACACCGACAACTAACCTATAGAGGATGTTAGAAATGTATGTAGATGTGTCAGTTTTTTCTGTAATTTACAAATCCGTACCAACACATTGTCACGTAGGACTCAACTGTCATCCAACTCTATTAATACTTCTCATTTATGACCCACGAAAATATGTTACATTCTCTAACTTACGCCAAGTTCCGATATTAAGTATCCATACCGACTTAAGCGTTGAAGTGTCCTTGTAGGTGACATCATCTTTTATCCATCAACGCGACAGACTAGTGTGATAACTAGAGATGAGACATTAAGACTCTTTGTTACATTGGACTAAGAGATATAATACCAGATATCCATTGAAACAGTATAAGATACAAGAGAAACTCAACACGGTACCTTTACCAGTTATGCTATCCCCCATACCGAATAGTTCAACAAAGTTATAGATAACTCTCTCTCCTCGTTTTTTTTGTATTAGGTTATAGATAACTCTAGATTCACGTATATCATTCCTAACATAAATATGATTTTAGTATTTATATAATGACTTTTATTAGTTACAGCCCTTGTATTGTTTAAAATTTTGAAATTGGTACCATGTAACCCAATTACCAAATTTGCCAAATCACAATGGAAATTTCTAATAATTTGAATTGTTCATACAGAAGAGAGATGTGATTCTACTTGCTCTTATTTGTTCTTTACAAAACGCTTTTACTTAATTAATATAAATCAAAGATTTTAAATGGGGTTTTAATTACGACTCGTTTAAGAAATGCAAAAAATAAATTATAATATACATGTCTTATTCAAAATTATTTGTTCTCTACGGGGTTGGTAAAACGCTTTTACTTAATTAATATGAATCAAAGATTTTAAATGAGGTTTTAATTGTGACTCATTTAAAAAATGCAAAAAATAAATTATAATATACACGTCTTATTCAAAATTTAAATAATTTGGTTGGCGTGACATTCATTTGGTGAGTTAGCAACTCTATTAACAAACTGAGTTATGTTTGACGACCAAATTCAATATTTTAAATAATATAAGAATTAACCAATAAAAAAACTCAAGGAATAAAACAAAAATTAGTCAAAACATAAAATATAAAAGACCAAAATATATTTAACTCTAAAATAAAATATGGAATAATTCTATCAAAAAGGAAGTTACATAAAAAAATCTAACATTTATATTTTTATAAGTATTACTTCATTCCGTCTTGAATTTAAGTAACTTAAATTTGAAATATTTTGACTGAAAATATGAGCAAATTTTAACTAATTAGACTTTATTTAATGGTTAAATTTCTAAAATACCTTTCATATTAATGAAGAAAGATAATGTAAATGATTTTTAAAATGGAAAGAAAAATATTATGTTAATAATTAATGATAAAGATAATTTAGAAATCATAGCCTAATTTATAATAAAATTAAATGACACCAATTAACTTTTTTAATTAGTCCCCTCTATTTTTATTTGACCGTGAAAAAAGAAACATACATATTAAGAAATGTAATTGTTATGAAATCATAAAAAGTCAGGTAGTGAAATAGAAGGATTCCTATTAGGCCTAACAAAAATTCGTGTTTCAAAGCATGTACAAAGAATAACAATGTGTTAAAATATTACCTCTGATAAATACAACACCAGTTAATCGATCGAAGTAATTGTAACCTCGTCCTTAAGGAATCCATGCGAGCACTCCCATCAGAATATGCACCTCTAAAAGCTAGTCTGTTAAAGCGCAAGTTGCGTTTTACAAAATTATAGTTTATTGTAACACCCCTATTTTTATTTTTATATTAAAATTTTGAAGGAATTAAATTATGATTATTTAGAACTTTTTAATCTACGTATTATTTATGATTTTTTAGAATTTATGAATTATTTTAATAAAATAATATTTTTTAAATAATTTTAAATTCATATAAGTGACTTAAAATTAAAAATATTTATAAGAAAGTAAAGTTAAAATATAAGAAAATTTTTAAAATCTATTTCAAGTCGACTTATTTAAAAATGATCGGTTTGAGAAAAATCTTGATTTTTTCTAATTGTTAAAAAATTGGAAACGTATCAATAAATTTTTATTAACAGAAAATTTTAGATTTTTAAAATTTAAACTTTATATTACTTATTATAAAATTAGTGAGGACTGATATAATATCGTTAAATTTCAAAAAGGGCTGATTTTGAATATTTAAAATATACCAAGTGAAAGGTTACTATTTAGCTTAATGATTCAGCTGACATTTACTATGCAACACACTGTGCATGTACAAAATTTTCAAAAGGTGCACAGTAACCAAGAATAAATTTTTCAAAACATGTACAGTACTTTTATATTAAAATAATAGAATGCATAGTAATTTTCCTTCCTATAAATACCAAAGGAATTCTTCTTTAGAATTCATAATTTCAGATTAAGTTTTCTTAATATAGTAGTGCTAGTGAGATAGTGGTGGAAGTGGGAGAGATAAATAAATTTTTTTGGAAGAAGGTTCTGCTAAAATCCTAAGGTAAGAATACCTCTCTTTTATATTTTTTAGGGTTATTTTCATATCGTTTTTAGAAATCTATTATTATACTAGAAATAATATTATTTTAAGTTACTATTCTAAATAGTAAAATACTATTTCAATAGTAAATTACTATTTTCAATAGTAAATTACTATTTATCTTTACTATTCACGTTTTACCATTTACCATTACTATTCATGATTTACTATTTACTGTTACTATTCACGATTTACTATTTACCGTTACCATTCACATTTTACTATTTACCATTACTATTCATAATTTACTATTTACCGTTACTATTCATGATTTACTATTTACCATTACTATTTACGTTTTACTATTTACTATTCACGATTTACTATTCACTATTCAAAATTTACCATTTCTGCTTTAAGTAGTAATCTTAATTTTCATCTTGTAACTATATTAAAATGAAATTGGTATGTTTTAGAACTCGGAGACGAGGCGCACACGGATTTTCAATAACGAATCAGTATACAAGAGGTAGGGGGAGTGAGATAAGAGTATAATATGAAAAGATATAAGAATAATGGGAGGAGTCCCCTACTCCTTTTAAATTTGATAATATTATTATTTTAAAATATTAACATTTTAACTTAAAATTTTTAATAAATTTTAAATTAAATATCTGATGTAACTAACTCTAACATATCTATGCAAGGACCTGTACTTTTATAACCTATATGAACTGGACTATACCTATGCAAGGACTTGGACCACTATGACCCATATGGACTGAACTATACCTATGCAAGGACTGGATTATATAGACTTACATAGATCTATGCGAGGAATTGACCAAAAGGACACAAATTGACTATATTAATAACCATTAGACTTTGAATTATAATATTTATAAATGATGCTTTATTGACTTGATTTTGATTGATTATTTTTGTGATTGTTAATTATTTATGATTGTTAATTGTGATGGATGATCTTGTGATGTGGAGTTTGAGCATATAGCAAGCATGACGGAAAGCTAAAACTCAGTAAGAATTTTCTTACCTTACTCTTTAAATTTTTATTATAAGAAAAAGTATTATTTTATTTTTTTTAGTCTTTTATTTCTTCTTAGAAATTATTTTCATTGATTTTACTTTTAATCTTTAAAAATCTAGTATTTATTTCAAAAGAAGTCATTTTATGAAAATTAATTTATAAAAAGCTTGAATTAATTAATTCTTGAATCAAACAAAAATTTTATAATTTTAAGTATTTTTTTAAAGATTATTATCTTTAAGTAAAATAAAATTTTCAAAAGTAAACTATTTTGTTCCAACCTAATAACTAAAGATATTTGAAAATAATTGAGATTTCTAAATTCAGGATTGTTAAGATTCAATTTAAAAAGAAAATATGTAAAGTGTTTTATGATAAGTTTTAAGATATTTAAGGCTTGGAAACTCAATTTTGGTGAGAATTGAAAACTGTATCAAATTTATTTCTGTATGACAGAAATTCAGAGAATTGAGAAAATGTATAGTTTATTAAGATGATGTTGTAAACCTTTATGATATTTAATAATTGAGTTTCTAAAAGCCTTAATCAACTAAATACGCGAGTAGTTCATACATCATGAATCATTAAAGTGAAACAAAATGATATTGTCTGGGGACGGATTATAGAAACCGAGGATACATTAGAGGAGGCTTAATTACGAGCCTTGATATGAGAGGGCGTGAAAGGGTGCTTCAGGGGACCTGGGGTAGCTCCCTAGTGTCGGGTACTTTCACAATAAAAACTTTCTCAATCTGACTAGTCTCTAAGTATTTCCATACTAGTTGAGCTGTTCATATTATTATTATCTGGACTTATAGAACAGTGTAAACTCCTGGTTGGCCTAGTGCAAATTAAAATTTAAGGGCCCACATATATAGGTAAGTTATGATGAAAACCCTTTGTATTGGTTTGTGAAAACCCTTTGTTGTTTATGTCTTATTCGAGAATATTATATTCTGTTTCTCACTCTTTTCTCCGTGTTTTTGTTTCATATGTTTTAAATTGATGGTTCATAGGGAAGGATCGAGGAATCTCGGCAGTGAATATAGCATGTTCTAGAAAGGGAGCTCAGTATGAATACCGTGGTTCAATGAATAAATAAAGTTATTAAGTAACTGCTTCTGGGCCATGGAGTTTCCTCTCTTTCTTATAATGTTTAATATTTATTTTCTTCAGATGAATGTAAAAATTACTTTATAAAGTTTTAATAATATTTATGAGGTATTTCAGAAATGATGTATGTAATTTATTCCGATAGTTTCTTTTTAATAATCATATCTTTAGTAAAAAAAATTATGAATTTTTATAGAATTTATTAAAGTGTAACAGAGGGCGTTACATGTATCGTAGGAGTACAGCTTATGAGCATTTTATGCTTTATTTATAAGCTCGGGTATGGCCTAATGAGCACTCTAAGTGATTAGACTCATTCTCTTATATTAAAATAAGTTAGGCCCACTTATTGTTATTTTAATCTAACTAAAATAAATAAATTCTGAGCTTACTGTATGTGTAATGACCCTATAGGTAAAATATTCAATTATATTAACAAGAAACATTTTATTATTAATATAAAATAAGAGTGAGATCTATTAATGCATCATTATATCCAAATATTATTTTGACATAACCTATAAGTGATAGTTATTTTATATGTTTGTTCACTTTGTCGTGGTATCTTATTGTGCCCAAGGCATGATGGTTGTCGTCCTTGTATGACTCAGTTTGTTTTACTTAATGTCATATTAGACTTTACATAAACAAATATCCAATATTTATCTTTATAGATGACCATGTATTTTCTTAAGTCTCACTCCATCAAATGGTCATAAATATCACTTCCATTACTTAGGAGAGACAAATCTCATCTACGTCACTTGCATCCCTATTCATAATTTTTTAATTGTCCAATCACATTTATGATCACCTTGTTACATATGATGTTTGGTTGTATTAAAATAATAAACTTTTCATGTAGGAATCGTAGCGACTTCAGGTTGAATGACTACATATATCATTATCACATTAAGAACTGTTTATGAATATTTATGAGTATACCCATGTACTAGTCTTAATGTATTTATATGTCCCTATATAAATACTTAATTAAGCACATCTTAGGAATAACTAGGTTTTAAATAACTTTTAAAAAAGCAAAAGACTTATTTTATCTATAAGCATAAAATAAAAATATAATAGCTCATAATGCATACACCAACAATAATTAATGTTAATTTTTATAATTTAATTGATTGTTTTATTATTTTATCCTTATCTTTCTCATTTATTACTTTTAAAATTCTCCTTATTTTTAATATCAATAATGGTATTATTAGAAAAACAACAATTAATACTTTATTGAAATTCTAAATGAACAATTAATACTCTCTTGAAATTCCAAGTGGACAGCTAAATATGAACAATATTTTGTTTTTTAGATAGACAGTTAAATAGAAATAGATTGAGCGTAAATTAATTATTTGTTACTTATATTCAATATGCTACATACTTCTTTTAGTCCTCTATGTTTCGTGTTTGTTTCACTCTAGATCCCTAAGTTTTTTTTTGTCAACTAGGTCTCATATGTTTCAAAATAGTTTCATTTAGGTCCACTCTGTTACATTTCATCTAACTCCATTAACAAAGTATTTACATGGCATGCTAAGATGATAAGTGTCTATTTAAGTGACCTATTGACTTATATATTTAGTTTCAATTAGGTCCCCTTAATTTTTAAAAACTTTCAAAAAAGTTCTTTATAATATCGATATATTTTAATTAGGTCCTCTTTATTTCACCCTATTGACTTGTCTTGAATGATATTTTTTCAGGCAATATCGTGTTTGAAAGGCTTGGTAATGATGGTTTTTGTGCCATGGTTTAACTACACAAATTGCTTTCCATGTTATCTGACATAAATGTTTAATTTTAGTTTTGATCATGGTTGCTTAAACATGGAATGAAGAATATTATATTTTATTTGGATGTCCCAAAAAATTCAAGAGCTAGAAAAAGATGGGGGACAAGATGGCTATTGTTAAGGTGAAGCAAATTTCATACCTCGATATTGCTTTTTATCTACCATGATGTAGTTTGCATTTATGATAAAATATTTCAACAAGTAAGCTAATAAGTTTAGTTTCTTCATCATTGCAATATTTAAATGACATCCTATTGTATGTGTTGACATGGCAACTTGATTTGTCTTATGTTACTAAAAATTTGAACTCATATTTTGTTCTGATTTTTTTTATTAAAATAGATAGAGAAAGTAATGTTAAAAGTTTCAATAACTACCTTGGCATTATTGTTAGTGACCTATTTTAGGTTATTTCTTTAATGATTTACCCTTTTTATGCCATCTTCCATCCATTTCTTATGTTAAAATATCCTTAAATTTTGGTAATTGCAAATGCCACTTCCTTTCCTTTGTTTTTAATGAATTGGTCTTGTTTTGTAGGTAAAAGATAAAGTTTAAGGTAATAAACAATCTTGAAGGAGACCCCCAGGAGCAGCTCGCACCTGTAAGTGGGCATTACACTTGCAAGCCAACCTTTTGAAGGTACACCTATGAGAGTATCTCGTAGATGCAAATCACAAGAATCAGAACTTAAAAGTTTTAAAATGCAATTTTTGGGGGTATCTCATATATTCTTGAAGAAGCTTGGAGTAATGCTAGGGCTTAGACGATTAGACACCATTGGGCTTGCTTCTAGGGTTTAGATTCTTTTCCTTTTATTCTTGATGTATGTTAGTTTGCCACAATGAAAATGAGTAGCTAAAACCCTTTTAGTTGGGATTGGAAAAACTCACTTCTCTTTATGATGTTGTGGTGATTCTTTATGAATATTTATGCATTTATATGAATGATAACATTGTTCTATGTTTACCTAATGCGTTTTTAAATGAGAGAATAATTATGTGTGTTTAGGGTTCTAAATAGGTTTTATAGTTGAAATGTTCATTAATCTCTTCACTTAGGAATGAGGTTGCAATTAATAAACGTTGAAGTTTTATCCTAAGCAAACTTTAGCATTGAATACTCAAGGGATTGATATTTGATGTTAGGGTTTAGAATTTATTGATTGAGGAATTAGGTTTAATAAAATTCGTGCCATATTGTCATTGTTTAAATGTACAAGTATTCGTAATAGAGAATCCAACGGATTAATTAGAGTAAGGAAGCATGATCCCAACACCTTTTATCATCGTTATCTTAATCTTAATCACTTTATAGTTTGAACTAAAGCCTTTTCACAAACAACAATTTATGAACAACCTTTTGAACATATTGTATATAAGTTTTTTTTTGTGATTTACAAGTAAATTTTGAATATTTGCCTTATATCTCGTAAACTCCTATAGAAAGGATAAACTTTCAAATACTTATCGAGACTACTACGAATTTGGTACACTTACCAAAAGACTAACAATTACACAATTCTTTTATATTCAAAAAGATATAAAAACAAGAAGCATGTCTTAATAGTTGAGTGAAGAGTCGCATGACATTGCTTGGTATATTTAAGCCTTGTGTTGTTATCAATTTTAGGCATCAAGGTAGAGTGACCTCCTTTAAATATCTAAAGCTGTTGCACAACTTATTGCATACAAAGGGGTTGAACAGAATTGAAACATATTTTGATTTGAAACTTTTTAAAAATTAAAAGGAGTTACTTAAAGCCAAAAATAAGTTAGGGGACCTAACTGAAACTAAATTTACAAGTCAACAGGTCACTTATGAACACCTGTTATCCCAATATGTCATGTAAGTACTTTGCTAACGAAGTTGGTCAGAATTTAATAAAGGGAACATACATGAAACTATTTTAAAACATAAGATACTCAATTGACAACAAAAAATTCAAAGGTTTAAAGTGAAACAAACATCAAATGAAGGATCAAAATATGTATTTAGCTTATTCTATATCTAATACACTGTAAGTATAATTATAATGATCAAATTTTTATATAATTCTAATGGTCTTCTAAATTTAATGTTTATAACTGGTAAGTCTTTTGATTTTTTAATGTGGGTTGTATAACATATTTTAAACAATTAACAAATGTAAAGATTTTATTGAAAATTTTGTTAAATTAACTTTAGAAATTATTAAAAATTTACATTAAACATAATTTTTAATAAAAAATTCACACAAGTTTTCTCGTTAAGATTATTTATGGAATTATTCTATAGGTTAAAATATAAAATTAACCCCTGGGAAAGTTTGGATTTTGGTTTTACCCCCTCTAATAATAAAACTTACTTTAAGGTCCCCAATTTTTTTTGTATTAGTGTTAAGTCCCTACCATTAATTGTTTCTGTTAAGTAGTGACGTGAACAGACAAAGGTGCCACTAGGATCACATGTGACAGCGTATTTTTTAAAAAATTATTTATTCTCAGTAGGTTGTTTATTTAACTACAAACAAAAATAAACATTCATACTTCTTATTGCAGACAAGACTATTATCAACGATTATTCTACCTAATCTCTAATAACAATAGACATATTTGCATGAGAATTAACATATTTTAAAGCAGATTCTAGTGGAATTGCATTTCCTCCATCAACCACAAAAAATGACACTTCTTCTCCTTCTAGAAATTCCTCAACAATGGTATGACAACCTGCAGAACCAAAATCACCCTTCACCAGCATTGAATCATCAACTCCTCTAGTCTCATGGAGCAGTGACTCCTTTTCTAGCAGCCAGTCCATCTGCTTTGATATCAATTGGTGCTTCTAGTTCTTGAATATATTGTTTTGAAGCATATGGGTCTGTAAACATTTTGTACTGCACTAGTGAATTCAAGATTAATAAAATCTAGGGGAAATTTTTCATGAAGTAAATTTGACATAAATAATATCAAAAGATGGCAACACATAAATTAAAGGAGGATACAACAGAACACCATATACATGGAATTCAAAATAATGGCACAGATATGATAACTCCAAAAAGGAACTCATTTGTAAGTTACAGATTTCATAAAGAAAGAACATGTGACCTACTTATATGATACAATACATGAAGAACAAGAAGGACTGAATGTTAATCTTATTGATGTCATGAGATCAAGAACAAGAAGGCAGACCTTGGAAGTTGGAATACCATACTTGTCACACAAATGCTTCATGAAATTCTTAGAACCTTTTAAAGCAGCAGCCTTAATAGATGGATCATTCCAACCTTAATTAACTCATTTATGAGACCTGCAACAAGTGGAGCCTCGGGTCCTACAACAACTAGTCCTACCCCCTATTTCTGACAAAACGAGATTATTGCTGCTTCATCATAAACATCAAGAAACTATCAATAAAATGTATGTAGTCTTACTCATAACATTTGATATGTCATGTGTATAATATACACCATAATATACCATTTCTCTAATGATTTTCAAAACCACAGTGACAAGACCCATTGGCCAAAACTACAAGTGAGTACCCATCTTGACCAAAACTATAATTAGTTGAGCTCAAACTTAAGTTCTCAAGGAAGAGAGAAGAAAACTTATGGAAAGTACAGTGGTTTCTAAACCCAAATGGCTTAGAAACTTCATGCTTAGTGCATCCATGAAGATTCAAAGGTGTGACATTATTATACTCCCTTTTCTAAAATTAGTACAGTGTTTTAGAAGAAATGGAAAAAGAAGTGTCAAATATGGTTAAAATTTCAAATTGGATTTTAACCACAAAGCGTATTAAGTTAGTTTATCAAACAACTTGTGTGCATGGAGAATAGATTGTCATAACAAGTATAGCTGGATTGAACTTAATTATGACACCTTATTATTCAGGGAGACAATTTTACATCTCAAGCTGTATATTGCTTGATCCTTCAGCATCATCTATGATTGAGAATAAATTTTTCTAGCACCAAGTTCTCACTACCGTGAATCTATAAATCCCCCACCTATTTTGCCACCTCCTCAATCTCAATGCTAATGCTGCCATCATTACCGTCACGGTCACGGTAGTAGTCACGATCATCATTTAGGTTTGCATCATCTCAATTTTGTAGAGGCAGTCCTGGCCAACGCAACCGGCGATGAAGCAGTAGCATTTGAGCTTGGACCAAGCTAGCATTTGGGATATCTGTGAGAAGAAAAAATAGAGGGTAACATAGACGATGAAGGTGCGTTTGGTGGATTTGATAGTGAGTTGGGGTTCCAAGGGGGGAGATGAGGCCGACGGAAGGGGAATGAGGGGGAGAGGTTTGTAGAAAAAGGGAATAGTAGATGGAAGGGATAAAGAGGTCAGGGATGGTGATGGGGAGGGTTTTGGTTGCGGGATTTGGTTTCAGTGGCATAGAGGGAGAGGGGTAGGGCTTCAAAGTCGATGAGGGAGGGAGGGTGAGAGTGGATACGGGAGAGGTAAAGGCTGATAAAGAGGGGATGAAGTAGGAGTGTTTGGGGAGGATGAGGCTTAGAGTGACTAGGGTTATGTGTTAGAGTAAAAGGAAAACACAAAAAACATAAAAGATATACTAGTGGAAACAATGAGTATGAATGTTTATTTTTATTTACAATTAAACAAACAACTCGCTGACAATAAATACTTTTTTAAAAAAATACACGTGTCAATGGTTTTCAACACTTAACTACTACATGTGATCCTTGTGGCACCCCAATTTTCCAGATCTGAATCTCAATGTAAACATAAATAATTAATAAAAATATGAATAAATATTTCACAGTTTAAAATCCACGATAAACTACTTACATCATGCCTCAAACCATGGAAAACTGGATACCACGTTTTAAAAGAAATAACAAAAGTGGATCGTAAAGCAAAAGCCCACAATGTATACACAATGATATTTAAAACATTAGAAAAGAGATAAGTGTATACTAGGCATCCATTCCTTCCCATATATGAAGATATGAGAAGAGATCTAAAGAAAACATAGAATAAATGCCAAAGTTTAGTGAAAATATACTCATTAGGTTACGTATTTAAGCCGTAAGGCATTAGGGTTAAATACGGTACCCAAAGGGATGCAAAGGACCAAACAAAAACATGAAAACATAAAAATTTTTAGGCTCCTAGTAGTGTGATCCATGACCTGGCCTTGGTTCTTACCAGGGTCGTGGTTCCCACTGCTGTCGGAAGGAAACAAACATGAATTTTGCCATCAGGAACAGAGAGTTCCATGGCCTAGCCGTGGTTCTCGCCAGGGCCATGGTTCTCTCTGTTAGAACCACAAAATTGCACCATTCTTACATGCTTTTGGGAACCTTGCCTTTTTCACTTGGGATCAACTTGGCATAATAAAACCATTCAAAATAAGGCACAAAACCATGAGAGAACATCACAAATTCATCAAGGCCATCAAATCATTCATCAAATTAATCATCAAAACCATGTCTAAATAATGCATCAACCATAGGTCTTAACCCTAGTATTCTAGGTCTCATCAAATCAAGGGTTTTCCATCATCTCATACATCATTGCTATCATAATGGCTACTAATTTCACATTGTTTAACATCAACATGGTCATATACAAAAGAATTGGTCAATGTAAACACATGTATACTCAAAAGAATATAGTTTCATATACAAAAGGAACTAGGCCATCGCCATCAAACCAATATCAACAAAATTGTCACCAAAATACATATATTACCTAAATTTTAAATATTGTCGATCAGGGAATTTCATTATAACTATTTTACCTTCTGCATCAAAATGTAGGTTTCCAAAATAAAATGCATCTTACCTCATGCAAGTCCTGCAATCATAATACTAAAAAAGGATAGCATAGGAGAGTGAGTATTATATTCGAAATGACAAATGAGAATACACTGTGATCATGTGTACATTGTTAGTCCTCAAATTTACAATAAATTCCTTAATAAAAATTGTGTGAGAATAATAAAAATTTGTTTAATTTGTTAGAAATTTAGGTTTTAAATTCAATAAATAGATGTTGTTGGAAATAATCTGCCCTTGATTAATTTTCTCTAGTTTTACAATGAAAAAGTAAAGAATTTAAAGAGAAGAATTGAAGAACTAAAGAGCTGACGCGTAGCATCAACCCCACGCGTAGCGTGGGGATTTCTGATGCTGACGCTACGCATCACACCCACGCATAGCGTCAGGAGCTACGTGGACTCCATTTCCAGGTGGACAAGCACTCAGCCAATTGACCCATTATTGGCCAATCCATTAGTAGCTAATGTCCAAGCTGAATTGGGAGACAAGGCCACACATGTCTGGGCATTATTGAATAAAAAATTCTTAATCATGGCCACTTAATCACGAGTTTAATGGGGGCTGAGTCAGGAATCTGACGCGTAGCGTCAGGACCCTCCCTCAGCCCTATAAATAGGGTCATTCTTTGCATATCCAAAACATAATCTTATTCATTTAGAGTTCTTTACTCTCTTATACACTCGTGTTTGAGTGTTTCTTTTGTGAGTTATAGTTCTAGAATAGTTTTCTAGATGCTTGAGAGTGTTGTGTAGTATTGTGATCGTTGTATCGTGAAGTTTCCATCGCCTTCGTAATGTCAACATCTGTAAGTGTTGTTTTTACTTTCACCATGTGTAACTAATCTGTTTATGTTGGAATTGGTGAACTAGTCTATTAAGTATGATGTTGTGAAATCGACCTCTACATGTTTATGATTCAAGTACATGTTAGTATTTCAACCTTTTATTAGTATGAACGTCAAACGGGAGAATTTTTATGCGTATTGAAACTTGATTTTTAGTGGTAATGTCAAATGGGAGAATGATTATTCATGCCGTATTGAAACCTGTTTTAACTAAAGTAAAAGTTGAAATACCCTTGGTATCTCAATTCTATAAGGGTTATTAACCATTGTTGTGAAAAGGCCTGAACTTAATGCAAGTTTTTACTGAGAAAGATCATGAGGAATAGGACTTTACAGTAACTACTTAGAATTTATATCACGAGGGATCGATTATAATGATTTTAAGCTGCAATGACATGAACTCGATGATTAAATATGCATGTCTTGAGTTCCTTCATTGTTATTCTAGATTAGGGATCCAAATTCCAACATAATTTGTCTATCTGTGTTTTTATCTCAAGTATCTTAGCTATTCTAAATTGCAACTCAACTTTTTAGATAGATTTTATTTTCTTTTTACCACATGAACAACTCAAGTATGAAATCTTGTGAATAATGTATAAATTGTATATAAATCATTCTTTTGTATATAAATTTTGATATATTTACCATAGTGACTAGAGAGTTACTGTAACTACTGAACTTTCAATCCCAGTGGAACGATATCTAAATTTTGAAAACTACAAACGATTGGTGCACTTGCCAATTAAAGACCCAACAGTAACATGGGTTTAACATACATGCATATAAACAACATGTGTGCTTTGTAACATAATCATCAATTATCATCATAGGCATACATAACAATTATTAACCATCACATAATGAAGCATATATACATTCACAACATATTACCCGTCTTCACATTGGGCCATCACAAACATTATCACAATTTGACATATAATTTATCTTAAGTATTTCACTTTGTCAAGTATTTTAGGTTCTCAAATACCAAATCCATCCATCACCCATCATCTTTCAATATCTCAATCTCATTTCCATTCTGGCATATCACTAGGCTATATGTAAATGCTCTTAAGCTAATGCATATGCACAAGGAATCATACTCATCAATTAGGGATTTGACCGTGGGAAATAAATCATCAATGTGGGTTTATATTGCAGTATCAACAACAACGTGTACATAAACATATCATCAATCAACATTTTACCAGTACCAACCGCATCACCTATAATGCAACACTGGTCATATTAATATGACAGCGACAACAACAACATCATAAACATCATAAAATGGTGTTGCAGGCCAACCATCATTCCTCACTATGGCAGTTGTGATTCAATAGAGCCACCAAGGAAAACCTACTCCTCAAGGAGTCACCCCCACCGGTAGGGGTGGCAAAATGGGCCAGAATATGAAAATGAGCCAAAACATTGGCACAGGCCATATTCTATGTGGCCTGCGGGCCAAAACGGGCCGGCTCATTTTTAAAAAAAATTATATATGTTATTTTTTATTATTTGAACTATTTTTAAGTCTTTTTTAAAAACTTTAGATATAAAAAATAGATTTTACCTTTTTAAAGCAAAGTTTTTCATAATTAATCCAATTTATTTTATTAAAAGTTTAAATTAATTTTATTTGCATTAAATAGAAACAATAAATAGTTATAAAAATTAATTCCAAATCAAATAATCAACCAATATTTAAAACAAAAATCAAACACACACACACTAATAATATAAAGTCCAAAATAAATAACATCAAATAAAGTCTACAATAATAAACACCTAAATATTAAAAGTCCATAATAAATAAGCATTATAAATTATAATATATATACTAATACATTTTTTAATAAAGGCGTCACGGCCCCTTTTTTGACGGCCAAAATGGGCCGGGCCTATTTGGAAAAGTGAGCTTCAAAGGTTGGCCCGGCTCGGCCTATTGGTCAGCCCGCAGGCCTAGCCCATATTGCCATCCCTACCCACCGAGTCAACCATATGAAATCCCCTGTGATTAAGCATGAGCAGTTTCGTGATTCAACCACAGAATCACTAGGGTAACAAAGATACTCGTGCACTGAGCCGCATTCCCACTGGGCTAACCAGATATTGTAGGAATTCTTCAATTTCTAAGAGATGCCTTAGATCTACCTCTTGCTCTTCTTCAAATCCACACTTTGAGCACTTTAAAACTTGAAACAAAATATGAAATGGAAGAGTAATGATGCTGGATGAAATGTATAAAATGTGGAAATAAAGGTTTTAAATGCAAAGAAACCTAGATCTAGGCTTGAAAATACAAGAGAAATAAAGGAGAATGGAATATTAGTGTGGGAGAAGTGATTTCCACCATTCTCTAAGGCTAGAGAGATAAGGAGAAGTGAGGTTCACCACCTTTGGGAGGAAGCCAAAGGATAAGAACAAAGAGAAATAAGTTATGCTCTACTTTTTCTAGAGAGAAGTGAGAGCTTATCTCACTAAAACTTTTTAGAATTCAACCTATGAGTAATTACAAAGGAAATGAAGTAATTATACCTCCTAGGAAATGCAAAATTCATAGTTTTCTTGGGTGGGCTTGAAAAAGCTTCACCCAAGGACTAAAACTAAAACTAGTTGGCCTAAAAGTGGCCTAAAGAAAGCTAATATCTATACAAGACCCAAAAGTGGCCCAAAATGGAAAAAAATGGTCATGAAAGACCCAAACTAACAAAATAATTCTAAGCTTAATTAATTCCTAAAAAAATATTCCTAAAAAATATTTACAAAGTGCAACGAATTACCCAAAAGAATGCTCAAGTAAGCCTGTGTCATTCTCCCTCTCTTTAAGAGGATTTGTCATCAAATCGTGAAAATCCTCAAGACAATGCTCAAAATAATGACAAACTTATAAGATGAAGGGAAAACAAAGTGAGTTGCCAAAAGAAAGAAAAAAGGAACAATAAAAAATGACAGAAATACAAAGGCAAAAGAAGAAAAGACATGAGATTTGCTTCCAGGGCCAAATACTAACCTTCTTATCTTTGTGAGAACAAAATAAAAAATAGCATAAACGAATACAAAGAGAAAATCCCTCAAGAAGGCATAAGATAACAAATGGAATCTCTCATGAATCCTAGAGATGGTATGAATGACATGATGCTCACTGAGGATGAGAGGAGGTGGAGATATATGATCATGTGTAATAGCAGTAAGCAAGGGACATGAAGTAAAAAAGTAAAATGAATTGCCCTTAGGGGATCATAATGTGTAATGGCATTTAAATAGGGACTAGATCATGCATGACATGCAAAGATGATACTTACCTTTTATATAATCCCCTATGAAAATGAACAATAACATGATCATATGTATAATTAGGTTGAAGACATAAAATGTTAGGTAATGAACAAAATGGTAAACCTATAAATGTCCTAGATACAAGGAAAATAAGAAAAAACAAAACTCTTAGGAAGGTCAACTCAAAGGAGTATATTACATCCCTATCTTAAAAGATCCTATGGTGACTATATACATGCTACAAGTAATCCTAAGCAAACTATGAACACACAAAGAACCATCCACCCTATAGTAACTATAAGAGGGTGGAAAGCAAACCTCTAAAGGATGAAGCACTTTAATAGGCAAAGAAGAAGAGGGGCCCATAAAGCACAAAGAGGTGCTAGAAGTGTATATATCATGAAGCATGTAGATGGGTTGGTGAAGGAGCAAGGCTATTTTCACATGAAGTTTAGAGGCAAGAAGAGAAGAATGCCTCATGGGATTATCAAGAGTGAGAATCCCTTTACCCTTATCTTTTTAGGTTATTTCTTATTTGTTTTTTTGTTTTTGAGGTTTTGGAGAGGAGATGGAAGGCCCAACTTCCCTATCCTTCTTCAACTTCATTTGAAGTTGGTCTTCCAAAACTTGTTTGGAAGACAAGGGATGTAAGACATATTTTTTATTATTATGTACAAAGGTAAGGGTGTTGGTGAAACCCTCATGGGTAACCTTCTTATCATACTGTCAAGGTCTACCCAACAAGACATGTGTAACTTCTATAGGCACAACATCACACCAAGCTTGATCATGGTATGTAACAATGGAAAGAGAAAGAAAAACTTGTTTGTTCACTAATATCTCACCCCTTTCGTTAAGCCAAGGTATAGGGTGATCAATTAGCGTACAACCAAGTTTGTGAACTAGCCTTTGGCTAGCCACATTAATACAACTACCATTATCCATAATAAAAGAACCAAGTTTTTCTTTAATGTAACATCTTGTATAAAATATATTCTCTCATTATGTAGTCTCATCATCTCTAATATGGTTTCTAAGAAGCCTTCTTATCATAAAAAGCTCACCTTCATCTCCAAGGACATGTTCACTATCATAGGAATCACTATTTGAGCTATCACTAGAGTGTAAAGAGGAAGATTCCTCATTGTTTAAATAATGAGCAATGCCCCTTAAAATCATTATTTTCTTTGTTGGGCATTGAAAGGTAATGTGACCCCTTCCTAAACACTTAAAACATTTGATGGAACTTGTCCTTGGTTGGGATGAAGAGTTGGCATTTTTAGAAAGGGTATGTTTAGAAGGTTGTATAGGGGGATGATCCCTATGAACCTCACTCTTAAGCCTAGGAGATGAATCCTTACCTTTTCTCCAACTACCATCTTTTTGTTGGGAGAAGACTTCTTTGCCCTTCCACTTGGGCCTAAAGGGTTTAGAATCCCCTTTGTACTAAGAAGCTCTCTCCATGAGTTGAGCTTCTACTCTTGTGCATTGATGGAGAAGCTCCTTAATATCCACATGAGGTAGAAGTTCCATTCTTTTTCTTATATTATGATTAAGTCCATGTAAAAACCTATGTACGAGGATTTCTTTATCCTCCTCAACATTGGCCCTAATCATAGTCATTTCCAAGGCTTTGTAGTAATCCTCCACACTCTTGGACTCTTGGGTGAGTCTATTGAGCTTGGCCAATAACTTACCCCTATAATAGGAGGGTACATAATGTTTCCTAAGCAAAGCCTTTAGATTAACCCACTCATCAATGGGTGAGAAATGGTCTTTCTTCCTATCTTTACAAATTTGGGTCCACCGTACTAAAGCATAATTTTGGAATCCTAGGGTGGTAATCCTAACTTTTTTTTCATTTTTTGTTGGGTGAGAATTGAAGAGTTGTTCAACTTTCATCTCCCAGTCAAGGTAGGCTTCTACATCACTTTTTCCATGGAAGGGTGGGACATCTAGCTTGACCTCTCTCAAGCCACACTCCTCATGAGGCCTATGGGGCCTCCTATGGTGCCTATCCTCAACTTCACTAGTTTCATCGTTATGTCTATGTCTATGTTGCCTACGATTCCTAATGTGTCTTTCTTTATTCTCCCTATTTTCTAGGTTATCTAACCTAATGTTCATGGAATTTAATTTTTCTAGGATTAAACGCACGTGGGGGGGTAGGATCTCTCTCTCACACACATATACACACACTAAATGAAGACATGTTATAATACAAGAATGTAAGAGATGAGATACTAGTAACAAGTAATAAGAAAATAAGATAGCAAATAACAAGTAAAAAGAAAATAAGACAACAAATAATGCAAGCAAGTAAAATAATCTAGTCGAAAGTGTAAAATTTAAATCAAGCCCAGTATGCAAAAACGCACTATACTAACTAGAAAGCAAGTAAAGAAAACTAGCCGATGGTGCCAAAATTTAAACTATGCCTAGCATGCAAAGAAGCGCATTATACTATACTAAAGAAAAATGACAAACTAGTCAAGTGCATAAAAATAAACTAAGTCCTATGCGCACTTACTCCTAATCAACTAATTAAAAACCAATGTCCAAAGTCCAAAGTCCTTAATGTCCAAATACAAGGACTTAAGAAAGTGCTTAAAAATAAAAGTCCCAAAATACAAGGGAAAGAAAAATGCAATTCACACTCAATGTCCTAAACTATTACAAAATTTTCTCTTCAATACAATGGTCTTCCAAGTATCCATCTAGCCCAAGCAAGTGGCCACCAAGCTACAAATAAAACACTTGGAAACTCAAAGCAAAGGTTAACACAAGTAATATTAAAATGAAATAGTAAATGAAAGGTGTTTGCACTCTTAGTTTTTCAAAAATGTTTACTCTCACCCACCAAGCTCTCTATACTTTGTAGTTTGTTTAGGTCAACCTTTTAAGTCAAATCTCAAACCTTCAAATATGTTACCCAAAGAATGATGTTCTCAGTAATCCTTAATCTCAAAGAATGCCAAGAAGTGAAATACTCAAGTGACAAAACTTAGAGAAAAAAGGAGACGAGCAAGAAAAGGAAAATTACACTACTAAAAAAACTCACGATAGCTACTTCAAGTTAACGACCGACATATGTCGTAGATAATTAGCGACCGCAATGTAAAAAGGCAACTTGAAAAGAAAATTAGTTACCACATCAGTGCCAACAGAATCCTGTCGCTAAAATCTATAAACGTCTGTCGCTAAACCTTGTCGCTACGGGTCAATCGTCGCTAATCCGGTCATTACATTTTACCTTCCTATAATTTTTTTGGTTTCCCTCAAAGGTTTTTTGTTGGCGTAAAAAATTGGAGGAAGGTAAATATAGCGACGAATGCGGTCGTCGCTATATTTAGCTAAGCAAACTATAAGAGGAAGTCGCCGTTAGATGTGTCAAGGTAGCGACGGTATTAGTAGTCGTCGCTATATTTGGCTACATTAATAACGACGTTTTCTGTCGCTAGGTAGGGCAGCATAGTGACGATAGTAGTAGTCGTTGCTAGTTCACCTACGTGTCAACTTTTTTAAAATAGCGATAGTGTTAGCGATGGTGTTTGGATGTCACTAAATCTAATAAGTTACTCGACCTTAACCTTTCCCCTCCATCAGTTATTCGAGCCTTAAACTTTTTTCTTCTTTGCCCCTTCTTCTCCTTCCTCAATTCCCCTCTCTCGACCTCTTGCCCTCCGACGACATCCCTCTCGTAGTTCTTCATCATCTCCCTCACCTCCGTCGAGGACCTCGTGTGTGAGCTACGGTGTCTCAGTTCCCTCTGTCTACTCTGTCGTCTCCATTGTCTGCGACCGCGACCCATTCCCGCAGGTAATGTACATTGCAGTTTTCTCTGTCTTCTCAGTTCCCTTTGTTTTGGTTGTTGCATTATGCTTTGTTTTGTTATTGCATTATGCTTTGTATTATGCTTTTGTTGGTAGCTTTTGTGGGTGTTTATTTTCAATGTTTTTAGCATCTAAGTGAGTTAGAGACCTATTTCTGTTAATGGTATCTTGCAATCCCATTTCTATTATTGTAAAATCTGCTCTCTCTTTCTTCTTTGCTTTATAGTGCACTACTTTTATAACTGTTACGGTTATGAATCATGCATTGCATTCTCCATTCTTAATATTTTCAGCTTTCTTGTGATTTACCATAATTATTTCAAAATTTGTTATCCTGCTATATCTAACAATTAAGAAGAAACATTGAATGGCAACACATGGATTGATTTTGTTTATATGCCTTGCAATTAAATGACGTAAGCTCTCTTCAATATTTTCTTATTTTATACATATATGCATGTTGTTTGCGACCTTTATTTTTCATTTTCCTTCCATATTCTAAACACACCATATTTGGCAATTATTTAATTTTGATTTTCTACATAATTGATTTATTAATAAGTTTTCCCATTAACAACTATTACCTTGCAAAAGACATTAATGTAATGTTTATGATTTGATTTAGTGGTTATGTGCATAAATTAGTAATTGTTGAATAGTTCCTGGCCTATTAAGTTTTATTGTATATGGGCACTAAGGAGAGAGAGAAAGAGAGGTAATTTCTTTGGTGTGATGTTTTTTAGTTTGTCTTATTTTATTATGGGGTAATTTCTTTGGTGTAATCATATGGAGTCTTAGGCTTAGTAATTTTCTACCTCATAGGCTTGTTTGCCTCAATTTCTCTAATATTAGCCTTATCCCACCTTACACACCCCCTACAATGTGATACCAAATGCAAGTCATAATATTCATAAGTGGAAGACCTTGAAAGTAAGATTGAATACAACTAAAAATATCACAAGAATACCTCTAAAATATATATTCCATTGATAGATAAAGAGGAAGTCATAGTATTCCATTACCATTTTCATTTTCCAATCAATAAGCACGCATTCATTCAATAGGCAATGCAATTGTTTAATTAAAATTTCAAATGTCATCCAAAGATTTCTAAGAAATTAAAATAAATAAAAAATGAGAGGTCCTTATCTTTAATTTGATCAATTAGATAATCATTTTTAATTTTATACCAGTATAAGCTTTCTGTTGAGTATGTAATCAGGCTTGAGAGTAATTGGGAAACTTTCTTTAGGATAAATGGAGTCAATGAACATGAGGCTGCTTGAATATTATTTAAATCATATTTACTTTATGACTTCTGTAATCTATATAGGCCAATAACAAATTGTTGAACAATAACATACCCCAGAAATTAAAAATCTTAAAGAAAAGACTACTTCATATGTAAGTCTTAGTACACATATGCAAAAACAACATTAGACACTTACCACTAGGTGTTCAAAGATGGAATAGTTTGCCCCCAAACTAAAAATTTTACAGAAAATATAAGTAGAAAACATGTAGATGAATCAACAAACTTGGACACAAACACAACTTGTTTGACAACCTGGTATTTAAACACCAAACAGTATCGATGCGCCCCTTTAGACTCTATTTTTATTTTTCAGATTATTTTTCATCACAACATCTATAACATTTTTCATTCTGTATCTTAATTCCTTTATTTCCTTCCTATCTCTCTCCTCATATACCAAACTAAAATATGTATACTAAACATAACATTTTTCTTTGTTTTAAGAGATAGCTCATTAACTAAAACACCATCCTCTTAACTAATCAACAATTCCTTAAACCTCTTTCAGGAACTTCACTTCACTTAAATATTTCTTTTACATAATGCATTAATCTAATTAATTCATAATTTGATATAACTGATGACCAAATTCATAATGAGGTATCATCTAAATTCATCGGTTGGTTTGCAAAACACGTAAGACCCGTATACCTTATGAATTTGTTTAAACTTTAAATTTTACTATTCTAACATTATTATGTGTCTATATTGTTTGATTGTTTCTAACTATTATTTATTACATCTTTGTTGATAGTAATCGCACTACCAAAGCGATTAGTAAGATTCTGAAGGCCTAGTGGGATGATTTATACATTTCTTGGACAAATGCTGGTAAGACTGTCCAAGATAGATGGTTTGAGACCTTCTTGGTAAGTTTAACATTTCCCTCTGTTGTGAGTTTAATATATTCATACACTTATTTTTAATTTTTAAATCTCATTTCATGTTACAGCGTGATTATCAGTGGACAGAGGGTATGATTGGTGAGATTAGAAAGGTCTTTACCACAAAGACCTCTAAAATCATCAAGAGTACCCTTTGGAAACTGAGGGATAAGGGCAAACACGCTCGTTAGATCTCCAAGGCACACTGGGATGGGATGATGCAGAAGTGGGGAGGTGTCTTGTTCCAGCAGGCTAGTGCTAGGAACAAGGAAAACAGAGCGGCTGATGTTGGTGTCTCTATCTACACTGGGGGTAGCATTTCAGTCCTCGAGCATAAAAAAAGATTTGTAAGTATATTTTGTTAAACATTTTTTATGAATGACTAAATATGTTTTCCACTAATAATTTCAATACATTGTGAACTACAGGAGCTAAAGGAGCAATGCAAGCCTTCACTCTAAGAGGTCATGCAAATGACCAAGAAGAACAAAGCCGGTGCATGGATCAACCAAAAGACGACGGACATGGCAGTAATTTATTTTAACTTACACATGCTTAAACTTACAAATTATATTATTGTATTTTATCATTATTTTACATTTGTAAGAGACGTATCTTGCCGTAAGGGCCCGGAAGGAGGCCGAGTTGGTGGTTTCCACACCTGAGGAGGAGGTACCTCACATCCTTTCTTCTTCCGATGACAACGTCATCTATATGGAGGTTGTTGGCGGCGTGAACAAGAAAGGGTATTTGGCTTGGGAGGGGTGGGCACACAGCTTGCCAAGAAGGGGAAGACCTCTTCCTCTTCCTCTTCCTCTTCCTTTAAGCTTCTGGCAGATGTTGTTCAAGTTATTTAGAAGCTGAACAATAAGCTACAGGAGAAGCGCTACCAGAGGCAGCTTTTAGAGGAGCGGGCCGAGAAGAACCGACAGCAGAGGCAGCTTTTGCAGGAGCAAGCTGTCGAGGACCGATGATGGGCTGATGAGGACTGATGACGGGCCGATGAGGACCGATGATAGGCCGATGAGGACAGACGATGGACCAGGGAGGAGTTTCTCGAGACTCGTCGACAGCTAGCGCAACAACAGGAGCTGATCAGCTAGATGATGGTGACGCTTGGCCCTACTTTACCCTCTTTTACTTCCCAGTTGCCCTCACCACCACCACCACCACTAAATCCCCCTCCCCCGTGATCATGCTATCTTTTGACTTTTATTTTTATTGTATTGTATATAAATTTTGTTTACACTTTATCTCATATTTGATATTTCAGTATCTATTTTATGTCATTTTTTCTATGTGAATTCGCCAATTTAATATTGTTAACGTATTACTAAAACTTCAACGAAGGAAAACCCTAAATTACAATAATAATAGGCAATATAATTATTATAAAAATATTTAATATTTAACTGATATAATTAAAAATAATTTATTAACAAAGATAAAATCATCCTCAAAAAAAAAACCCACCTACACATTTGTGACAGAAAACACATGGTCACTAATAGGTTGTACAGTAACGACAGAACACATATGGTCGTTAATAGACAGCAAAGTAGCGACAGGAGGCGTGGTCACTGATAAGTAGCAACCTAGCGACGGTCACCGTAGTCACTAATAGGTTGTACATTAGTAACGGGAGGCGTGGTCACTATTTCATAGCAAGTATGCCCTAGCGACAAGAGGCGTGGTCGTTATTACGTAGCAAGCTATCGGCCAATCCTGTGGTCGCTAATAGGTTGTAAACTTGTGACGGTGCTCGTGGTCGCTATATACTAAGCTAATAGCGACGGATTGAGTGACCACCTATGGGACCAGCATAGCGACGGGGTCGCGTCATCGAAAAGATTGTCGTCGCTTTTCAATCAGCGACGAGGTTTGTAGAGACATCGTTACATCCTTAAAAAGATCGTCGCTAATGTATTAGTGACAGAGTTTAGATGCATTAGCAACGGGTTTGGT
Source organism: Clitoria ternatea (assembly GCA_037962975.1). Classification (NCBI taxonomy): domain Eukaryota; kingdom Viridiplantae; phylum Streptophyta; class Magnoliopsida; order Fabales; family Fabaceae; genus Clitoria; species Clitoria ternatea. The sequence continues at coordinate 97,327,027 of CM075674.1, read as the reverse complement.
GTATCGTTATCCGATATTTTTTTAGTAGTTAGGAAGCTAAACCAAAAGGATTTAGAAGTGACAAACAAGAACTTGACAAGCAACAGAAGCTAAAAGAACAAAGGTGCACAAGGGTGGAATAATGATGTGACAAACTAAAAGACAAAGAAGACAATCAAACAATTAAATGCAACAAATAAAGAAGGTATACAAAGGGCAAACTAGAAACTCTAGAATTTACAAGTCCACAACCTTTTTATATGGTTTTCAAAGTCCTTTTCTTTGCAACAAGAGCACAAAACAACATAAAACAAACACTTATGCTACTGCACAAAATTAAATCAAGGTGCTGTAATTTTTTTATATGCAAGGGGTTTTATGCTTGTTTTTTTACACTATTTGCCAAGAAATGACTAAACAATTGCATGATTCAATGAACCTTTCAAGCTCTTTTCTTTTCACAATTTTTTTCACTTATTTTTTTGACATGTCCCTTGTTTTTGTAGAAAAATGTTGCACCAAAAACAAAATTACAAAATATGCCAAAAGATGCACAAAAGGACTATAACCAAGCAAGCTAATAATGGCACAATGTAAGCATCTTCTTCTAATTATTTAAGGAAATGGAAGGCAAGGTTTTATGACATGAAAAACACTAAAATGAGTACAAAACAAAATGAAAATAATGACACAAAATTGCTAGAAAATCAAAATTAAATTAGAGAAAACACACTTAAGGAAGCTAACAACCTACAACAAATCATGAGCACAATTTCTACCTTAAAGAGAGATGGATACAACCAACACAGAGAGCTTGTTAAGCACTTTAAGTGATGTATTTAGAATGCTTTAGAATCCAGCAAGACAAATATGTAGCAAAAGTCAAGTAAAATGCCTAGAAACACAAGGAAACAAGCTCCATGAACTAAGACATGAATGACAGGGCCCGCAAGCGCACGGGTTATGTCGCGTAATATAAAAGATTATCGTTCTCCACAGGGACTGTGTTCAAAGTACCAGCATATTGAAATTTAATTATCCACACAATTGATTTTTAAGGTTTTTGTAAAATAAAACACAAAATTAAGTTGCACAGAATACAAAAATAAGATTTACTTGACACTTAAAAAATCAGAGTTGAGAGTATCTTGGGATTTCGGGGGATTAAGACTCTATTTTATGTTAATGAATTTTAACTTTTCATAAATAAAAATCAAATTAAGTTTTCCAAGGCGAATTTTCCAAAAGCTAATTAATATGTTCCTCTCGGAATCCTATTATTGTACCTAACCTATGGAAAGCGCTGCTTAATCCTCAGAAAGGCCCATTATCGTTTTACGAAAATCCTTTTTATTTCCTCAAAAGAATTTTGATTACTTTCACGGTTTTACCGAGGTCACAAAAAGCATCTCAAAATCTTAGGTTTAGTTCAAAGCTTTCCGGTAAAAATAAATCTCTCGATTCTATTTATTACCTAAACTTACTAATATACCCGTAAGTATACAGTTTTATCATTTAGGTTCTTGTTAGGAATTACTAAAAGCATTAAGCATAATTGAACTAAATGGAAAACAGAAATTTATTTAATTCCAAGTCAAAATAACATTAAAATAAAATATTATCATACCCCCTTTATCCCAAGATAATTAATTTAGCTACTCATGAAATAATTCAAATTCATATAAATAATAGAAAAATAAAACATACAAGACATGGTAAAAATAAAGACTTACGGGTTTCTCCAAAAGCTCAGAATTTCTTTTTACCACTGTATTTCCTTGTTGCAATAATTTCTCCACCAATTACAAATTTAAATTCTCATTTTTACAGCCCTCACACTCTTACAAAATAAAAGAAAGAAAAGAAAAAAAAGAAAGAGAAGAAAAATGAACAGAGAAAGAAAAATGGAAAAAGAAGAAAACTAAAGAAAAAGAGAGAAAAAGGAACGAAGAAATGAAGCTGGAGTGATTTTAGACTGGGAAGAAGTTATTATATTTTTGCTGATGGGTTGCTGCTGCTTTTATAGGCAAATGGATGGAGGATTCCAGCTATGAAAACGCGTTCAATTTGCAAGTGGAAGAAACTTTCGGTGCATGTGAGTTCCAACTGTCTCAAATTGCATTATTTTAATATTTCCAATAATTCGGTGCTTGGATTTATTCAGCTGGCCAAATTCTAAATGGACAAGTGCTGGAATTCCTCAAGACCGAGTGAAAGCTTGCTGTTTGGTATTGGTTGCTGGGCGGTGTTGGTTTGTATGTGGCAGGTAATGTGGTATGAGGGACAGTGGAGTTGTTGGACGATGTGGTGGATGGAGCCGGTGTTGCTGGGCGGTGTTAGTAGGAGAGGAGTCTGGGCGGTGCGGATGACGGATTACTGGGCGGTGTCATGGATCAGGAGTCTGGGCGGTGTTGAGAGAGTATTGGAAAGGAGAGGACGGTGTTGTGGATGGAAAGGAGAGGACGGTGTTGTGGATGGAAAGGAGAGGACGGTGTTGTGGCTTGGATTAGAAGAAGAAAGGGACAACGGATAGGGAATGGGACGGTGTGGAGTGATCCGTTGTTTGGAGTTGTGGAGTGTAGGTCGGTTTTGAAAGGAGAGGGGACTCGAATCCGACTGAAACCATTCACTCGGCTCAGGTTCATGGAGTTCATTCGGAACTGATTGAAGACTCACTTGGTTCAGATTCAATCGGTTCCCAATCATTTTCACTCGGCTGTCTCTGAATTTGGACCACTCGGTTAAAGCTTTGCTTTGGAATTCACTCGGATTTGCTTTGAAATATTTCAGTCGGCCTTCATGCTTTTTACTCAGAATGGCCTTCAGTCGTCAATCAACTCACTCGGAATGGCCTTTCCTTGGAGACTTCTCACTCGGGCTCAGTGTGAAACTTGAGAGTCTGCCCGAGTGTGATTCATTTCTGGTCGGATTTTTCCTTGTCCGATTAAGACACCACTCGGAAATGCCTTGTTCTCCGAATGAAACTACTCGGATTCTCCTTAGTCAGCATTTATTCATTCAATGGCATTCCTTCTGCTCGGAATCAATTCACTCGGAATCAGCTTTTTGCCCAGAAAAGCACTTGTTCTTGGGTCAGACCTGCTTCAGTCAGCATTCTTCACTCGGATTCACTTCAATCAGCAAATTCCCACTCGAATTCACTTCAATCAGCAATCCTTTCACTCGGAAAATACCTTTGGGTAGCATTTATTAAAGCTCAGTTCCTTTTTTCACTCGGAATTGTTGCATTCGGATAGCTTCCAATCGGATTTTCCTAAAACCGAGACTTATTCCTTTTTAACATTGATCCTTCACTCGAGTCAGCCATTTATCACTCAGAATGGCTTTGACAGGGAACTTTCCACTCGGATTTGGCTCCAACAGTGAAGTATTCCACTCGGCAATGCTCCATTCTGAATCGTTCCACTCGGAAAGGCTCCATTCTGAGCCATTCTAATCGGATTTACCTTCAACAGTGTAGTATTCCACTCGGAATTGCTCCATTCTGAGTAATTCTACTCGGATTTGGTCCTTTCTCAGTCATCCCACTCGGATTTGGTCATTTTGAGTCAGAATTCAGCATTTCTGAGTCAGATTTTAACATTTTGAGTCGGATTTCAGCATTCTGAGTTGGAATTCAGCATAAAAAGAGAGTTCTTTCTACTTTGGGCTTGTTCTTCTTGTTTCTTTATCATTTTATGGTCGTTTTTCTCTTGTTTTTGACCCTTTATTACCTTAATTCCTGCAAAATAACATACCCAAGTAGACTAGAGTGGAAAGAAAGCAAAAATCGCAATAAATAAAGGAAATACAGTGGATAATGACTAAAATCTTAAGCAATTTAGACCTAATTTATTGTATTATAAAGCACTTATCAAAATACCCCAAACCAAAACATTGCTTGTCCTCAAGAAATCACCATATTCACAAGATAAAATACAGAAAACACTAAACTTAATAAACTAAGGAATCCAAAACAGAGAAACAGATTTATTCAAATGCCAGTTTTATTTTTCTTATGTGAATCAATTTTCAATGTCAAGACTTGAGATACTCTTCTCACAATTTTCACTCAAGTGTTTCAAGGTTTGTGTATCTCTCAAATCATCATAGTCAAAAAATATTACCATAAGCTTGTTAATAAACCAGAAACTCCCCAGTTTAGATAGAAAATATGTCAAAGTCTAAAGGTCTTTCAAAGGTTGTAACGTGGCCTTGGGTTGTATTGTCAAGGTAGGAAATTCAAGAAAAATGGAATACAAAAGGGCTTTAACAGTCATGAATGATTCAAATCACCATTATAAATTTAACAGAGCAAATTTTTGAACTTTTATGGGCTTTTTGGAATTCATTCAATATCATCCTTTTGATTTTCTTTTTCTTTTTCTTGCTTTTCTTTGCATCCAATACCATATTTTTCTTAAGTCCTTTTTTATTTCTTTGCTCCACTAAATTTCCAACTTTTTCACCATTAAGAGAATATCAGTCAATGAAAGGTTTCAAAGAAAAATTTTCGCTTTTAGGCTCAAAAGGGACAACTAGAGGTCAAATTATACAAAATTCTGAGACTTAAGAATAAGACCTAATTGTGCCTTTATCATTCTAAGACATATAATCAAAAACCATTTTGAATCGGTTGAAAAACAAGTTCTAGAATATTAATGACTATGAGATTCACTCAATCAAGAAAATATGGGTTTGGAAAATTTGTTTGATAAATAACCCATTTTGGCTCAAGTCTAACCATGGAAAGCCTTTTCAAAGAAAATTTTAATCACATAAGGTTCATTTAAGCATTTATTTGGCATTTAAACAATCAAATTTTGAAAATTTTACTCAAAATTTTGGGGTCCTTAGATACTTTAGCCTTGTGTTCAAAGTAAATGTATCATGCAATCATGGTAAATTACAAGATTACAAACAAAATAAGGAAAACGCACATGCAAAATAAAATAACAATCACACAACGTAAACAAAATAGTTAAGTTTTCTTACCTACCACCCCAAACCAGAATTTGACATTGTCCTCAATGTTAAAATGGATGATAAAAGGATAAGAAAACTTACCTGGAGTAACCCCAAACCAGCATCTGACATAGTTGGTTTTTTTTTAAAATAAAATGAAACAACAACTTTTTATAGGGTTACCTCCCTATCAGTGCTAAGTTTTAAGTCTTCAGCCAGACTTCTTACCGTTTGGATTTACTCATCAGGAGCATCAAACAAGTCCAAGTCACTTGCTTGTTGTATTGGTTGACCTGTCAGATAGTGTTTTACTCTCTGTCCATTTACCCTAAATGTACCAGATTTCTCGCTCCATAGTTCGACAACTCTGAAGGGAAAGACTTTTGTCACCTTGAATGGTCCCGACCATCGGGATCTCAGTTTACCTGGAAAAAGCTTCAATCTGGAATTAAACAGTAAAACCATATCACCTGGATTAAATGTTCTCCGTTGGATGTGACGATCATGCCATTGTTTGGTTTTTTCTTTATAAATTCTGGCATTTTCGTATGCATCTAGACGGAGTTCTTCAAGCTCATTTAATTCTAACAATCTTTGTTCACCTGCAGCCTTATGATCAAAGTTAAGAGTTTTAACAGCCCAAAAAGATTTATATTCTAGCTCAACAGGTAAATGACAGGGCTTCCCATATACTAGCTTAAAAGGTGTGGTTCCAATGGGAGTTTTGTATGCGGTTCGATACGCCCATAAGGAATCATCTAACTTAATAGACCAATCCTTACGTGATGTATTCACCACTTTTTGAAGAATATTTTTAATTTCCCGATTGGATACCTCAACTTGTCCACTAGTTTGTGGGTGATAAGGTGTAGCAACCTTATGCCTAACTCCATATTTCTTTAGAAGGGTCTGAAAAGTTTTCTCAATAAAATGAGACCCTCCATCACTTATAACACATTTTGGGACCCCAAACCTTGGAAATATTATTTTCTTGAAAAGTTTAATAACAGTTTTAGCATCAGAATGGGGTGAAGCAATGGCTTCCACCCATTTTTGACACATAGTCAACTGCCACTAATATGAACTGATTTCCAAAAGAAGAGGGAAAAGGTCCCATAAAATCAACACCCCATACATCAAATAGTTCAACTTCTAAAATGGTATTCAAGGGCATTTCTTGTCTCTTACCAATGTTACCTGTTCTTTGGCAAGCATCACAAGTTAGAACATACTTACGTACATCCTTAAAAATATTTGGCCAATAGAACCCAGCTTGCAATATTTTAGCGGCTGTTTTAGAGGTGCTCATGTGTCCTCCACAGGAAAGAGAATGGCAATGATCCAAGATAGCATGGACATCATCTTGTGAAACACATCTCCGAATCATACCATCTGCACATTGCTTGAAAAGGAGTGGTTCATCCCAATAATAATGCTTGACATCTGCATAAAACTTTTTCCTTTGCTGAAAGCTAAGATCAGGAGGTAAGATACCACATGCAAGAAAATTTACAAAATCAGCATACCAAGGAACACGTTGGATACTAAGATTCAAGAGTTGTTCATCTGGAAAAGATTCATTGATGGGAATATTATCGGTTTCTTCTTTTTTAGATGTCAACCTAGATAGATGGTCAGCGACCAAGTTCTCGGTACCCTTCTTGTCCTTAATTTCCAAGTCAAATTCTTGCAATATTAGAATCCACCTAATTAATCTAGGCTTTGCTTCCTTTTTATTCAATAGATACTTAATGGCAGAGTGGTCAGTGTAAACAGTAACATGTGAACCTACCAAATAAGACCTAAATTTATCAAAAGCAAAGACAATAGCTAACAGTTCTTTTTCAGTTGTGGCATAATTTACCTGAGCATCATCTAGTGTCCGACTGGCATAATGAATTACATGGAGCTTTTTATCCTTTCTTTGCCCCAACACAGCCCCCACTGCGTAATCACTCGCATCGCACATCAGTTCAAATGGGAGTTTCCAATCAGGTGGTTGTACGATGGGGGCCGAGATTAGAGCTTGCTTAATCCTACAAAAAGCTTCCATACAAGATGAATCAAAATTGAAAGGCACATCCTTACCCAGAAGAGTTGTAAGAGGCTTTGTGATCTTGGAGAAATCTTTAATGAACCTGCGATAAAACCCTGCATGTCCAAGAAAACTTCGAATACCTTTCACATTTGTGGGTTGAGGCAATTTTTCAATTACTTCCACTTTAGCCTTATCAACTTCTATACCTCTCTCAGACACCAGGTGTCCAAGAACTATGTCTTCTCTTACCATAAAATGGCATTTTTCCCAATTTAGAACCAAATTGGTTTCTTCACAACGCTGCAAGACTTGGCACAAATTTGTTAAACAATTATCAAAATCCAAACCATGCACTGAAAAATCATCCATAAAGACTTCCATCACATTTTCAATAAGATCAGAAAAAATTGCTTGCATACACCTTTGAAAAGTCGCAGGTGCATTACATAAACCAAAAGGCATACGTCTGTAAGAATAAGTCCCATAAGGGCAAGTGAAGGTAGTCTTTTCTTGATCAGATGGATGAATGGGAATTTGATGAAAACCTGAATACCCATCCAAATAACAGAAATAAGAGTGTTCCGCAAGTCTTTCAAGCATCTGATCAATAAAAGGGAGGGGAAAATGATCTTTTTTCGTGGCGCTATTTAACTTTCTATAATCAATGCACATGCGCCAACCAGAGACAATCCTAGTAGGAATCAAGTTATGTTTATCATTTTCAATCACAGTTATTCCCCCCTTTTTAGGCACCACATGGACAGGACTTACCCATTTACTACTATCAACAGGATATATGACTCCAGCATCAAGCAATTTCAAAATTTCCTTTTTAACCACTTCTTGCATTTTAGGATTTAATCTCCTAAGTGGTTCTACTGTGGGCCTACTTTCATCTTCTACAGTAATCCTGTGCATACAAAGAGAAGGGCTAATCCCTTTGATATCATCCATTGTATAACCTATTACCTTTCTATACAACCTAAGTTGTTTCAAAAGTTTTTTAGTTTCAGATGGATTCAATTCAGCATTAATAATCACAGGATATGTGGAATTAGGGCCAAGAAACTCATACCTTAAAGAAGCTGGTAAAGGTTTTAATTCCACATTGGGGCTTACCACTTTGTCGCACATGACCTCAGTATCATGTAGGGCCTCAGAGTAATCAGATGTTTCTGTCAGCTCAATCATGAAAACAGTTTCAAGTGGGTCATTAGGAAGGGTTGCTTCCTTTACCACTTGTTCGACAAAATCCACAGTACAGCAAACATCATTATAAGGTTTTTCTAAAACATTTTTCAAGTTGAAGTCAACCTTTTGGTCTCCAACAGTTAGAGACAACTTACCATTCTTGACATCGATCACAGCACCTGCAGTGGCTAAAAATGGTCTGCCTAAAATAATAGGAATCAAAGAATCTTCGTCCATTTCAAGCACAACAAAGTCAGCAGGTATAAAAAAATTTTCCTATCTTAATAGGAACATCCTCTAAACTTCCTACAGGATATTTTACAGATCTATCAGCCAATTGTAAAGACATCCTAGTAGGTTTTAGTTCACCCAATCCTAATTTTTCAGCAACAGATAATGGCATTAAACTCACACTCGCTCCTAAATCACACAATGCTTTATCTATATTCATGTCACCAATCATGCAAGGAATAGAGAAACTACCTGGATCTTGGAGCTTGGGTGGAAGTTTCTTTTGAATTACAGCACTGCACTCTTCAGTAAGTGCAACTGTACCATCTTTCTCCAGTCTTCTTTTGTTGGACAAAATGTCCTTCAGGAACTTTGTATATGTGGGCATTTGCTGCAAAGCATCTGTAAAGGGAATATTAATATACAATTTCTTTAAAACATCAAGGAACTTACCAAATTGTTTGTCCAACTTTGCTTTGGCTAAGCGCTGAGGAAATGGAATGGGAGGTTGATATGGCTTAACTTCCTCCTTCTTTTCTTGTGGTTTCTCTTCTTCAATTACTGGATGAGATGAAGATTCATCGACTTTCTTTTCCTCCTTTGTTGTCTTGTCAACTGGCCCATCGTATTGAGTACCACTCCTAAGAGTGACAGCCATGGTTTGGTTGGATGGTCCAGCCTCTGGTTTTCTAGGAAATGTTCCTGGTGCTCTTTGAGAATAGGAGGCTTGTTGGGCAATTTGATTTTCCAGTATTTTGTTGTGAGTGGCAAGAGAGTCCACTTTTGAAGCCAAGTTTTTTATTGCATCAGAGAATTCATCATTTTGTTTAAGTTGAGTAGCTACAAATGTCTCCATCAAGGGTTCTAGCTTTGATTTTTGTGGAATATAGGTTCCTTGTTGAGGTTTGTAGTTACTTTGGAATTGAGGTGGCCTATTTTGGAAACCAGGTGGACCTTGTGGAGGTCTATAGTTACCTTGATAATTTCCACCATAGTTTCCAATAGCATCCACCTGATGCATTTCTTGTTCTTGATTAGGGGTCATGGCTAAGTTGCAGTTTGTAGCTCCATGTCCTGAAACACCACAAACTTCACAAACAATATTAGTAGCACCTGTTGACCCTATTTTATCAAGTTTTAATGTTAATGCTTCAACTTTGGCAGAAAGTAGGGAAAGAGCATCAACAGAGTACTTACCTGGTGTTTTAGAAGGTAATCCTCTCTCAGAGTTCCATTGGTGAGTGTTTTGAGCTATTTCCTCGATCAGGTTCTCAGCTTCATCAACATTTTTACTCATGAAGGCTCCTCCAGCTGCAGCATCTAAAGAGATCTTTTGTGTGGAAGTTAGTCCATTATAGAAAATATGGATTATCAACCACCTTTCTATCCCATGGTGAGGACATTCTCTTAGCAACTCTCTGTATCTTTCCCAGGCTTCATACAAGGATTCATCATCTTTTTGTGAAAAATTGATGATTTGTTTTCTCAGCACATCAGTCTTGTTCCTTGGGTACCATTTATTGATAAAAGCACTGGACAATTGTTCCCAAGTCGTGATGGATCCTTCAGGAAGAAAGTATAACCACGCTCTCGCTTTATCTCTTAAGGAGAAAGGGAAAAGTCTTAAGCGAATGGCATCATTGGTGGCTTTGTTCATCTTCAGGGTGTCACAGTATTCAAGAAAGATTTGAAGGTGAAGATTTGGATCTTCGGAGGGTAATCCTCCGAATTGGTTCTGTTGAACCATTGAGAGTAGTGAAGGCTTCAATTCAAAATTGTTAGCCTCCACTGTGGGTCTGAGGATGCTAGATCCTCTTCCATTAGTGCTTGGAGCGGCAAAATCTCTTAAGGGTCTGTGTTGGTCTGCCATTTGTTTTTCTTTTTCTTCTTTTTGTTGTTTTTGTTGTTTTCTCAAAGCTCTAAGGGTACGTTCTATCTCATGGTCAAATCCTAAGTTTAGATCGACACTACGGCTTCGTCGCATAAAATAAATGACAACTAAAACAAATTATCACAAAATAAAACAACAACAGATACAAAAATAAAGAACAAAATACAAAATTACAACCAAAATAAAAATAAAAATAACAATAACAATAAAAATATTAACAAGTATGATCTAATCGAATTTCAATATTGCCGATATTTGAGGGACAACAGTCCCCGGCAACGACGCCAAAAACTTGACAGGGCCCGCAAGCGCACGGGTTATGTCGCGTAATATAAAAGATTATCGTTCTCCACTGGGACTGTGTTCAAAGTACCAGCATATTGAAATTTAATTATCCACACAATTGATTTTTAAGGTTTTTGTAAAATAAAACACAAAATTAAGTTGCACAGAATACAAAAATAAGATTTACTTGACACTTAAAAAATCAGAGTTGAGAGTATCTTGGGATTTCGGGGGATTAAGACTCTATTTTATGTTAATGAATTTTAACTTTTCATAAATAAGAATCAAATTAAGTTTTCCAAGGCGAATTTTCCAAAAGCTAATTAATATGTTCCTCTCGGAATCCTATTATTGTACCTAACCTATGGAAAGCGCTGCTTAATCCTCAGAAAGGCCCATTATCGTTTTATGAAAATCCTTTTTATTTCCTCAAAAGAATTTTGATTACTTTCACGGTTTTACCGAGGTCACAAAAAGCATCTCAAAATCTTAGGTTTAGTTCAAAGCTTTCCGGTAAAAATAAATCTCTCGATTCTATTTATTACCTAAACTTACTAATATACCCGTAAGTATACAGTTTTATCATTTAGGTTCTTGTTAGGAATTACTAAAAGCATTAAGCATAATTGAACTAAATGGAAAACAGAAATTTATTTAATTCCAAGTCAAAATAACATTAAAATAAAATATTATCATACCCCCTTTATCCCAAGATAATTAATTTAGCTACTCATGAAATAATTCAAATTCATATAAATAATGGAAAAATAAAACATACAAGACATGGTAAAAATAAAGACTTACGGGTTTCTCCAAAAGCTCAGAATTTTTTTTTACCACTGTATTTCCTTGTTGCAATAATTTCTCCACCAATTACAAATTTAAATTCTCACTTTTACAGCCCTCACACTCTTACAAAATAAAAGAAAGAAAAGAAAAAAAAAGAAAGAGGAGAAAAATGAACAGAGAAAGAAAAATGGAAAAAGAAGAAAACTAAAGAAAAAGAGAGAAAAAGGAACGAAGAAATGAAGCTGGAGTGATTTTAGACTGGGAAGAAGTTATTATATTTTTGCTGATGGGTTACTGCTGCTTTTATAGGCAAATGGATGGAGGATTCCAGCTATGAAAACGCGTTCAATTTGCAAGTGGAAGAAACTTTCGGTGCATGTGAGTTCCAACTGTCCCAAATTGCATTATTTTAATATTTCCAATAATTTGGTGCTTGGATTTATTCAGCTGGCCAAATTCTAAATGGACAAGTGCTGGAATTCCTCAAGACTGAGTGAAAGCTTGCTGTTTGGTATTGGTTGCTGGGCGGTGTTGGTTTGTATGTGGCAGGTAATATGGTATGAGGGACGGTGGAGTTGCTGGACGATGTGGTGGATGGAGCCGGTGTTGCTGGGCGGTGTTGGTAGGAGAGGAGTCTGGGCGGTGCGGATGACGGATTACTGGGCGGTGTCATGGATCAGGAGTCTGGGCGGTGTTGAGAGAGTATTGGAAAGGAGAGGACGGTGTTGTGGATGGAAAGGAGAGGACGGTGTTGTGGCTTGGATTAGAAGAAGAAAGGGACAACGGATAGGGAATGGGACGGTGTGGAGTGATCCGTTGTTTGGAGTTGTGGAGTGTAGGTTGGTTTTGAAAGGAGAGGGGACTCGGATCCGACTGAAACCATTCACTCGGCTCAGGTTCATGGAGTTCATTCGGAACTGATTGAAGACTCACTTGGTTCAGATTCAATCGGTTCCCAATCATTTTCACTCGGCTGTCTCTGAATTTGGACCACTCGGTTAAAGCCTTGCTTTGGAATTCACTCGGATTTGCTTTGAAATATTTCAGTCGGCCTTCATGCTTTTTACTCGGAATGGCCTTCAGTCGTCAATCAACTCACTCGGAATGGCCTTTCCTTGGAGACTTCTCACTCGGGCTCAGTGTGAAACTTGAGAGTCTGCCCGAGTGTGATTCATTTCTGGTCGGATTTTTCCTTGTCCGATTAAGACACCACTCGGAAATGCCTTGTTCTCCGAATGAAACTACTCGGATTCTCCTTAGTCAGCATTTATTCATTCAATGGCATTCCTTCTGCTCGGAATCAATTCACTCGGAATCAGCTTTTTGCCCAGAAAAGCACTTGTTCTTGGGTCAGACCTGCTTCAGTCAACATTCTTTACTCGGATTCACTTCAATCAGCAAATTCCCACTCGGATTCACTTCAATCAGCAATCCTTTCACTCGGAAAATACCTTTGGGTAGCATTTATTAAAGCTCAGTTCCTTTTTTTACTCGGAATTGTTGCATTCGGACAGCTTCCAATCGGATTTTCCTAAAACCGAGACTTATTCCTTTTTAACATTGATCCTTCACTCGAGTCAGCCATTTATCACTCGGAATGGCTTTGACAGGGAACTTTCCACTCGGATTTGGCTCCAACAGTGAAGTATTCCACTCGGCAATGCTCCATTCTGAATCGTTCCACTCGGAAAGGCTCCATTCTGAGCTATTCCAATCAGATTTACCTTCAACGGTGTAGTATTCCACTCGGAATTGCTCCATTCTGAGTAATTCTACTCGGATTTGGTCCTTTCTCAGTCATCCCACTCGGATTTGGTCATTTTGAGTCAGAATTTAGCATTTCTGAGTCGGATTTTAACATTTTGAGTCGGATTTCAACATTCTGAGTTGGAATTCAGCATAAAAAGAGAGTTCTTTCTACTTTGGGCTTGTTCTTCTTGTTTCTTTATCATTTTATGGTCGTTTTTCTCTTGTTTTTGACCCTTTATTACCTTAATTCCTGCAAAATAACATACCCAAGTAGACTAGAGTGGAAAGAAAGCAAAAATCGCAATAAATAAAGGAAATACAGTGGATAATGACTAAAATCTTAAGCAATTTAGACCTAATTTATTGTATTATAAAGCACTTATCAATGAACTAGGAAAGCTAAAGGCACATTAACAATTCAACAAACACTTAATATGCACATATAAAACCACACGGTTTTGCAATAATTTAGAACTGAATTAACACTTCAAATAATGTATGGGACACAATAAAACCACAAGATGCAAAGAGAATGCACAAAAGAAGGCAAAACATAAGGTTACTTGCACTAGAAGGCACCTAAGGTCAAAGTGTTGACCTAAAATTTTTTTTGCTCAATTTTTTTTTTCAAACTTTGAGGTTATATTTCAGAATAGTGCAGTTACAAAAAATGTGAAGGCACTTTGCAAAATTCAAAGTTAAACTAAGTAGATTTAAAAAATGAAGAAGTGATAACTTTTTGAATTTTGGTGAACTTTCACATATGATATATCAAATTGAAGCTAGAGACAAGGAGAATGCAATTATGGAAACTAAAATTTCAAAATCTCAATACAAAAGTACAGATCTAAAGAAAAGTAAAGAAGAGGAGTTAGACTCTAGATACTAAATGTTGTAGGAATTCTTCAATTCCTAAGTGATGCCTTGGATCTACCTTTTGCTCTTCCTCAAACCACACTTTAAGCACTCTAAAACTTAAAACAAAATCTAAAATGGAAGAGTAATGGTGTTGGACAAAATGTATAAAATGAGGAAATGGAGGTTTTAGATGTAAAGAAACCTAGATCTAGGCTTAAAAATACATGAGAAATGGAGAAGAATGGAAGACTAGTGTGGGAGAAGTGATTTCCACCACTCTCTAAGGCTAGAGAGATAAGGAGAAGTGAGGTTCACCATCTTCGGGAGGAAGCCAAAGGATAAGAACAAAGAGAAAGGAGCTATGCTCTATTTTTTCTAGAGAGAAGTGAGAGCTTATCTCACTAAAACTTTTTAAAATTCAACTTATGAGCAATTACAGGGGAAATGAGGTATTTATACCTCTTAGGAAATGTAAAATTCAAAGTTTGCTTGGGTTGGCTTGAAAAATTTCACCCAAGGCCTAAAAACTAAAACTACATGGCCCGAAGCAAGCTAATACCTATACAAGACACAAAAATGACCCAAAATGGAAAAATGGTCATGCAAGGCCCAAACTAACAAAATAATTCTAAGCTTAATTAATTCCTAAAAAAATAATATTCCTAACAAATATTTACAAAGTACAACGAATGGCCCAAAAGGATGCCTAAGTAAGGCCTAAAAATTAATTAGGAATGTTTCAGGTTTCCGATAAGCTAGAAATTAATTAAATACCATGGGTTTGGTGATCGATTTTTTAATTGGAGAGTTATCGCTTATGTTAATTTAGGTTTTTGATTCTAGAACATGACCAGAAATGTGGGTTGACACTTGGGATCTCGGATTCTAAGTAGGGGGTATTATATATTTTTAATATGAACGGATAAGGGATATACCTGTAGGACAACTATTAATGATAAATTAAGCACTATGAGGCAGTTATGGATGTTTGACATTGAGTGATGTACATCCAGATTGATATATATATATATATATATGTGTGTGTGTGTGTGTGTGTGTGTGTGTGTGTGTGTGTGTGTATAAATATATGTTAAATGACAATGATTATGATGATCATGGATTGAATTATACTTGAACTAGATAAATATTTGTATATTGTGGCAAATCCGATTTTGTATTTTTTATTTAATATATATATGCTCACCCCTGCACCAATTTTTAAATATTGTCATGAACTTAGATCGAGAAGAAGATGGGTGACCAATTTGTAAAGTTAGGCTGAAAATCCTTTGGAAGGATTGTACATAAAATTGTAAAGGTTTGTACAGCTTTTGTGTTATGTATAGCCTTGGTCGGCTCTTTTGGTACTATTGTATATCACAGTATAGTGGTTTAGAATTTGTTTGGAGACCTATACATACATAAGCATTAATGATGAAGTAGTGTTAATTATGCCCAGGAATTGTTTACATTGAATTAATGTTGAAAGATATGTGATGAGCAGGTTTGTGGGAAGACATTAAGCCTTGATTTGATTATTAACAAGCTATTGATAGTAATTATGTTGTAACAATGAAATCAGAAAAGAATTGTGTTGAGTTTCTATGATAAACCATGTTAACTTAGGATCTGGGTGTGCCAAATTGTGATCAGTGAGGTTGTGGAACCTTCGGATATGTTGAATATGACCTATATAATATTTGAAAAACCTTTTAGATTGGAATTGAAAGGTTAAGTTAATAGAAATGGCCTAAAATCGCATAAACGCATTTTATCCTATACCTCCCTTGTTTTTGGGAATTTTTGAGTGTGGTCAAACTTATTAGTTCATAATTAAATTGTATATGTTACCCGTAAAATTTGGTGAAGATTGGGTAAGTATAGGTTAGGTTTTGGGGAGTTGGAAGCACTAAGTCTGCTGATTTTGTATTCTGTTTTGAGTCTGACGTTGCTTCTACACTAAGTTTGTTGTTTCTATTTTTTGATAAGTCTGTCGTGGTTTCTGTATTAAGTTTGCTGTTAGTATTTCTTTTTTGAGTCTACTGTTGTTTCTACACTAAGTCTGTTATTTTTGTTTTTTATTTTGAGTCTGTTGTTGTTTCTACACCAAGTCTACTATTTCTATTTTCTATTTTGAGTTTGTTATGGTTTTTGTACTAAGTCTGTTGTTACTATTTCTGTTTGAGCCTGTTGTTATTTTTATATTTAAGTCTGTTGTTCTGTTTGTTGTATAAATATGACTAAGTATATTGCTGCATAACTTGTTTTAAAAAAAATCCCTCATATTTTTATTTACCTTGTTGTGACAATTTTTAATGGTATCACAACAGATTTAAAGGTCTGAGGCTATGGTATGTTTGCTAAGAGTAAGCGGTTATGAATTATATAGTATGGCGGAGTGCCATTATTATTGAAATGACTTATGATTAAATAATTGGAAGTTGAAGTTACAATACTATGAATTGTTAAATGTTGAATTTCTTATCCTTGAAAATGTATAAAAGTTTGATGTGATTTCAGGATAAGGAATGGTTGGTTGCCGGGGCATGGATGCTATGATGATAATGTTTCAGCACTATGTTGATATCCTTAGGAGGCAGAGTTAGCCTTAATGACAACCAAAGTCTAGATCGCTTTCTAAAGCAAAAACCAAATGAATTTTCATGGTGGATTTAACCCTAAGCCAACCTATGCTTGGATTCAGGAACTAAAACGTATCTTTGGTAGTTTACAGTGTGAGGCATAAAAAGTTGAGTATGTTGTGTTTATGCTTCATAATGAAGCTAAAAACTGGTGGAAGATTACTAAAGCTAGAATGATATCAACTAAAACCCAATTGATCTGGGAAAACTTTAAAGCTTGTTTTTTTGGAAATTCAAAAGTTTCTTTTTGTACCATTATGTTGTGTATTTGATTCCCTTAGTGATTAATTAGTTAGCTATTTTTTAACCTTTTCTATAAAGTACTCACAATATTCCCTTTTTAAAGTTTTTTTTATATGCACAATAGATTAATAAGTTATTAATTTTTTAAAAGTCTTTTGTATACATCAAGATGTCTCCAAGGCAAAGAAACTCGTTGACCTAGTTTTTCACTTGGAATGACTTTATGATTTTTTTATAATTTGATTCAGGGTTAAGAATATGATTCCTTTCTAATTTAATTTGTGATTTATTTTGAGTGACTTAATTGCTACTTTTGTTGGTTCTGTTTGGTTACTTAACTTAATTTCAAGGTTTTCTAAATGTGATTTCAAGTTTAAATTGCAAAAGTAATTCCTTTTTTGTTTCACAGTTGTGGATTTCACTTGGTGATTCTCTCATTCATGCCTGACGAACTCACTATCTCCCATATTCTATAATGTTTTTAGCTTTTATTTTCTGTCAGATAAGTCTCAACCTATTAACTTGGGTAGCAATTATTTTTTAAATTTAGGATCCGCTTGGTAACTAAGGAATGATAATTCTATATGCTACACATCTGCTGGAAACTTAGTAACTTAATTTTTTGTTTTGTTTGACTATTTAGATAATAAATTAGGAATCAAATTTAAATTTGATTGTATGCTTAATATTTTAAATATTTTAAAGTTATAGATGATTTTAGGCTTTTAATATGATGTTAATATATATGTGTATGTATACACATGTATGTGTTAATTAGACGGCGTTTGAACTTGAAATTAGGCATACTAATTAAGCGTAGCGTAGGATTTAACAATTTAAATGTTTTGATACTTGAATTTGATAATTGATTATTGAACTGTATTAGGAACTTTTCTAAATGTAATAAGGTGTGGTTTAAATTTTAAAAATGTAAGTTTACATGAAACCAGGTTAAAATTTCAGTAGGCAACTCATTTAAATAAGCAATAATTTTATCAACTTAGCATTGAAGACAACCTTGTTTTCCCTTATCTAGAAATGTTTACCGTAAATATGCCTTGTAAAGTTATGCCTGTATTGTTAGGAAAGGAAAAATGACTTACCCACCATTCTCTATATAATGTGAATATAATAATACCCTATTAGAATCAACAGTAATAATAATAAACTATTTGAAATCCGTTACCCTTTTGTTGTAATCATTAAAACTTTAGTTCATGAAATTAAAAGATTCAATTAGTATTAAATTAGTGTATAAGCAATAGTTTCCCATAACATGAAGGCTAATTATATTATATTAAAATAATATTGAAAAAGTATAATTTTTCTTATATTACAAGTCTAAAGAACTCCATTAAAATTTACTTATATTTAAAACTGAAAATTTTTAAGTCATTAATTGAAATAATTTTAATATAATAAACTTAAATGACTTTAAAAGACAAATAATATTACAATTATAAAATAAAAATTAACATCTACAAAAAATATAAAGGTATAAATAATAAACTAAGTAATTGATGAATATACTTATAATTTTAAAATAAAACTATAAACTCTTCTGAATTTGTTTATCAAACGAGTCTTATCAACTTTTAAAAAGTAATAAACTCTTAAATGAGAGGTAAGCTATAACACTTCAAGTAAATGTCCCCATCATCACTAGCCAAGCTTTTTACCTCGGTTGGACCAAAATTAGGGATCCATACGCACGCAGTAAATAGTCAATTCTTAAACATAACCCCAACTGCAAAAATATAAGCAACGCAGGGGCGAAGTGAAGAGATAGAAATCGGGATGTTTAACTTAATCGAATAAACAAAACTTTTAAGCAAAATATTGTTTACATTCTACAACACTGGAGGAGACCTGAACCTTGCTCCTGCATGCCATCTCACTTACACGAACTGCATTTATCTGTTGAAGCATGAGAAAAATTAACTACAGTTGTGATAAAAGTAACTCTGTATGTACAATCATTAACTAATTACAAGCAAATCAGTTAGTCCATAGCTCGAAACATAATTACCAAAGTCCAAAACTACCTTTTTACTTATGTTTATTTAACCTTGAAACTTTTTTACTTCTGATGATAAATATATTATATTAACAATACCTCTAATTCCAAATATAAATAAATTTTAGTAGAATTATTTAGTCTTATAATATAAACAAAATTATACTTTTTCAATGTCATTAAATGCTTATCTATCAAATATATATATATATATATATATATATATATATATATATATATTTCCAAGACAACTTATTTTTTATGTAATAAATAATATTAAAAATATTTTAGAAAACCATATAAAATATTTGATAACATTAATACAAATAACTAGTTCTAAATTTCAAGCATTAATATATGAGAAAGTAGTTACTTTTACTTATATTTAAATCGAAAAAAATATCTTGTAAGAAAAAGTCAAAGGTCTCAACTAATAATCTTGTCACCATACTGGCCCTCCTTTTCTTAGAGGGCAGAAGTTCGGATATATTGTTAATGTGTAGGGAGCATAACAAGTTATTACTAATGAGATACAAACTAAATAACAATATCCATTCTATAAGAAAAAATGAAAAGGAAAAAATGTACTTTACCTGCCAATTAATTTCTTCACAATGCTTCTAGCATGCTCCAAAAGCTGAGTGCTTTTTGCATGATCATCATCTTGTACTGCAGCTTTTAAATTTAGATAGAAATCTTGGTAAGCCTTGGTAAACTCTTGACGGGGAGGATCATGCGGTTGAGCTATAAGCTGTTCTTGCTTATCCAACAGAAGCTCCTTTCTCGATCTACCATGTATTCTACTGTTTACTAGTGCTTCTAATTTGGAAGCCATGATAATTGCTCGACTGATGCAATCTGATGGTAACTGAAAAGCATGACATTTCCAACTGTCTTGAATGAAATTCAATTTATAATAAAATTCAACAGTTTAATCAGTAGAGACCTCAGTGGTCAAGCTTAGATGCTAAGTAAATCCCAAATTTCCTAGCCCTAATGTTTGTCTGCAATGAGTGAATTTGCTCTCCCCGAGGAAGATTTGTGTCACATTTCTTATGAACTCATACAAAATTAACCAATTGCTCTGGTAGCAGTGCAGCAATAGCAATACAAAATTTCATGAGTTTACCTGAGCAAGCTGGGCAACCTTAAATCCAAAACTCCTCTCTGAAACACCAGGTACGAGCTTGTATAGATAAGTGACATCATGATCCAAGTTGGAATTTTTACTTGTATCTCCTTGTGAGGTCAGATGTGATACGTGGTATGCTGCCACAGAGCCAGGAAATTCAGTTGCCAAGTTGGCAATCTTTGGATAGTGGGTGACAAAGAGGACCATGCTTCTTTTTTGCTTCAGAAGATAATGCAATGTTGCATACGCAATGGCCATACCATCATGTGTACTTGTACCTCTCCCAAGCTCATCTATGATAACCAGTGAACGTTCTGTGCAGGTATGGAGTATATGTGAAGTCTCACTTAGTTCTTCTAGGAAGGTGCTTCTCCCTTGCTGAATACTATCAGAGGCACCCATCCGAGTGTAGATCCCATCCAGGACGTGCAGTTTTGCTGATGATGCTGGTACAAAGGAACCAACCTAGAGAGATCAGGAATGTTTCAATAAAGTAACAGCTGTAAGGAACTAAGTTATCAATGAAAAGCAGTAGGTTAAATATTTTGGAGCGAGAAATAGTTCAACAACTTAGGCCGAAAATATAGAAAATAATCTCAAAAAAAAAAAGCTAACTCAACTTACAATATATCAGAATCTTTCCCAGAATAGATAATTTCCCTTTCGGTATTTACAAAGTAAATCGTATGCTCTGCATTGAACCTACCTGAGCCATTATAGCAATCAGAGCCACTTGGCGAACATAGCAACTTTTCCCCCCCATATTGGGTCCAGTAACAATCTGACAGTACTCTCTCTCGGCATGCATGTTTGTATCATTTGGGACAAAATTGTCTTGTAAGGTTGTTTCCAAAACCTGGTGAGAAATGAACAATAGTAATGAATGAGCCTCTGGCTACGAAACAAGAAGGAACTTGAATCAACTGAGTCAAAGCCAAAAGCATTGCAACCCAATAATTTTAAAAGGTACAGTATTCTGTTCTTGTAACAACCAATATTTTGAAAACCGGACCGATGATCAAACTGATAAAGGCATTTGTTCACAATTTATTGGTTCAACTGTGGTCGAACCGCAGTCGAACCAATGATAATAAAAATATATATTTTTAATATAATATAGTATATTTTATGATATATTAATAATAAATTATAAAAAATTAAGCTGAGTGAAAGTTAAAAGTTGTATAAAAAGGGCATATTATGTTTTTTAAAGTGAAACATTCATAATAAATATAATATAGAAAAAATTGAATGTAAATATTTTTATATGAGACTTTTATTTATTTAAAATATTTTATAAGAAATATTTTTTAAGCAAATAGAATAAATGAAAAAAAAAATTAATGCAGATCGGTTCAACTCCGAATTTGTACACCGGTTTTCAATTGGTTTGGGGCGATTCTAACCAATTCTGAAGGTAGCCGGTTTTCACATATGTCCTGACAAATTCACGGCCCAACCGGTTGAACTAGCTGGTTTGGTTTTTACAACCATGGTAACAACAAATGAAGTCACAAAAGGCTAAATTACTAATCAAATCCCCTATTTTTTTTCAAAATATTTCAATTAGGTCTCATCTATCCAATTTTCACCTACTCCCCCAATGAAGTCATGATACGACAAACAGTTAACAGATGTAGCCATGTCCTAATCATTTGCTAACTATGTAACGCCATCACACGTGTCAAGTACTCCTAATGTGGGCCTACTAATGTACCGACTCCATATCAAATGTTCATTGGTTGAAGTGAATATGTATGTAGAGTAGCCACATCAGCAAGGCCCACATCAACAACATCTGACGTGGAGTAGCTATTTAAGTATTTTAGAATCATCTAACACAAGAAATAGTCATATCAGTAGGATTAATAACACGTCACATCTCCGTTAATGGAGTTAGTAAAAGAAGAATCAAAGGACTTAACAAACATTTTTAACAAGAATAGGGAATCTAATTGACTAAAAAAAATTAGAGGTCTAACTTGAAATTTACTAAAACGTAAGAACTGAAATAGTGATTTGACCTCACAAAAATCATTTCAACTACACTTGCAACTATCGAACAAAATTCTCTTGATGCAGAAGCCGAAGCCCTCATTCATTAGCCATCCAAGAACCAATTTGCAGGAAATAAATGTAAATGATAGCACATGCTATATACACAAACCACAAATATGACAGGCAAGGATTTGCCACCCAAATAGATTCAAGAAAACGTTAATGTACAATTGTAAACCATTAAATTCATACCGGATGTCTACCAGAATGAATTTGTATCTGAACAGGCTCATGATCATCTACAAACAATGGGCACACATAACCCTGCTACAAAAAATAGAGAATTATATTACAAAATACAACAAATATTTAGAGGCACCTGAAAATCGCTTTATGAGCAAACCTTATTTCTTGAAAGAATGGCAAGGGAATGAAGACAATCTAAAGCAGCAAGTGCTTGAACAGCAGCTTGGAACTCAGCATAATGTCTACGGAAATCCATCAGAAAGCTATCCCAGGCAGTACGGCAGACAACAGTAAGCTCCTCTTTTGCTAAAGATAACTTATCCAATGTTGTCACTACTTCAGGAGGGTGATACCGTATTGTTTTCTTTGTACTATTTACCTTAATCCAGTTTGAAGGAACTTTTACATCAGTTGATAACTGCAGCCAAAAACAAATTGAATAGCAATTAAAAACTTATTGTCAACTAATGGAAACGTATATAATAGTTGAACTCAATTTTTAAATAAAAACTGTTGGCTAATAAACAAGAAACAGATAATGTAATTAATTTTAAGTAAATGAAAGAAAGGAAAAATACAATTGAGACAATTAGTAATATCAACTTATAAATTCAAAATAACCAAGAATCTAATTTATATTGAGAACATGCAATAAGAAATTTCCATCCATCATACCTAGTGCTTGCCCCAGTTTTTTGGGCTTCTTTTCTGCTTAAAGTAAAGTTCCTTCGATTAGCTACATTTTCTTTAAGAGCTGTTCTAAATTTGTGTTTGGTTTGATTTCTCCTTTTAAGCAGAAGAGAAGCCCAAAAAATGTTGAGCCTAGTACCCTTTTGTTTTATGGGTGCAGGTGGGGCAAGGGAAAGAGAACCATCACCAGAATATTCCTTTAAGTTACCGTTACCACTCCTTTAGTTTATCAATTAAACAATTCAGAAATACATTTGGGGCACTACAAAGCAATATGAGAAAACATTCCAGATCAATTAAAATAATCAAATGCCAATGAGACAATGGCCAAAAAGTGAGAAAATAACAAGAACTGGAATACCAAATGAAATTTGTAATTGAATTTCTAGCATCTGCAATGTTTAAATATTAAGGATTTTCCATCTTTGAATTAGACTACCTCTATCAAGTGAGTTGTTCCAGAAACACTTGTGAATTCCAAATTTTTATTTCCAAACCGTTTACGATACAAGTCAATCAACGAATCTAATTGTTCAACCGCCATCTTGAAAGCCTTCCGAGCTCTAATGACCTATTGATAGTAATAACCTTAACATCAATATGGTTCAAAGTAAGTATAAAGAAGCGAAGGGTAAAATATAAATCTTCATGCAAAAGAGATAGACAAACCTCTGGGAATTGTCCCTCTGATGCAATGATCAAATTTGTTACATCTCCTTCATCCGCTGAGTCTTTGTTTAAAGATGACAACAGTTTTGCAGCATTGCCAATAACACTGGCAGAGGAAGCAGTCAAAATCAACCTCTTTAACAGATTGGAGCGCAATGTATTATTATTATTCCCCTCCCTTATGTTAAGTTGTTGAAGCTGTTTTCCAGCAGACAAAACAGCTTGAATTACTGCAACAAACTGTGAAAATACAAACAAAATCCAAATCAGAAGCTAGCCGCTTTCAAGTCAATTAAAATTATTGAGAGGCAATTCATACCAATCAATCATGCCATGAAGATGCAAATGAAACGCCTATAATTGTTCAGTACTAGTAAAAAAGTATTGTCAACCACACCCTTGCACTGCATTGAAACTCTATAGTTCTCAAATAATACAATCATTTTGACCAGAAAAATATTAATTTCATTACAGCAGTTCACTTCTTAACCCTGAATTTCTCACATTTCAAAAACAGTCTCAATCTTTTTCAAAGATCACGTATAGACCTCTTTATTGACTATACCTTTCAAATGCACAAATTTGAAAAAGTAGAAGCCAGTGTTGGTAATAAAATATACCCTCCTGAATCCTGATATATTCGTTATATCATGGTAAAGATTAATGAAACTGATGTAGATTGGTTATCAGAATTTATTATTTATAATTATTATGCTTTACAATTTGGGGATTTATTATTTATGGATTTTATTTATGTATTTGAGCTATCTCTGTAAACAACGGGTTAGCCTTTTGATTATTGATAGTTCAGAATCCTTGATCTTGATTGAGTCGGGGAGTACCCAGTACCACCATAGAGGAGTACTCTAGGTGTTTTCAAGGAAGTACCCTGCCAAAGGGAATATCTTTGGCTTATGGTTTTGCATCAGAATTGCACTTACATCAAGTATCAAGGCCATATCTATGACGCAGTCTTGTTACACCTGCAAACATACTTATACAACTCAAATTGGTTTTGAAACACGTTTATCCTTCGCTGCTCACACTCAAAGCATGTATTCTAGAATCACTAACAGATTCTTGTCATTATGTAAGCAAAAGAGTTCTCTTTGTCTCCCTATCTCATGCAAAGCTCATATATGAAAAGACATTACAAGATCAAGACAATAGACTAAAATGCGGTGAAATACATCAACAAGCCAACAAGAATTCATTTATCACCTCAGATGGGGTAGCAGTGCAATGGAAAATTCTTGTAATCCCACGCTGTATATCAGGTGTTCGGCTCAGAGCTGTCAAAACCAATGAAAGTATGTAGGCTAACTCGGGTTGCACAATCGCTGCATGAGGATCTTCCTCAACACATCCAACATTCGTCATGCCATTACAAGATCCCATGGACTCTGCAATTTCAGATACAGCATGAAGACGGGCAGAAATTAAGGTTCGATCACGCAATGGGTGAGATACCTGTATCATAACTAAAACACAATTAAAGAAGGTACTTTTTTGGCTGATAAAAGACAACTGATAATTCAACATTCAATGTTTGTATATCAGGAATGCAAGCACTGCATACCCAGTGTCTAAGAAGTCTGGAACCAAATATAGTAAGAGTACAATTCATTATTTGCAGCAACGAACCTATCTCAGATCCATCACTGTTATTTTTTAAAACCTGAAAACATATGAAGCAGTTGTTAGCAGCAGGAACTGCAGGAAACATTAAGCTGGCATGAGGAAAAAAGAACCAAATAGTTGTAGCCTATACAAGAATACGAGTACAAAATAAATTTCACAAGCAGAGCACAAGTATGGAACAATCCATGATCTGGTAACACCTTGTAAGAGAATTCAGCTATTCATGTTGCTCGATTACTATACCTTCAATTTTATATGGATCTACAAGAACTAATACCTGAACCTCGTAAAGAAAGGGAAGTTCAGGTTTGGCTTGGTTATGTGAACAACAGTTCCAGTTTATCCATATACCACAGCAATACTAAAAGGAAACAGTAGTCAAAGTGCATGTTTAAACAATGGTGATTGCCTGAGATTGTTATGGTTCTTGAGATAATGGACAAATACTGATTAGTTTTCACTAGATATTAAGTTGAAACAACACATAATCACAGTTTAAATTTGTCACAATTTGAATTTTGAAACAAACTGAAAAAATTGAAACAAGCAGCAAGGAAGTATAAAATATGCTCCAGTCTTGCTAAACATGCTCAGAAAAAGAAAAGTACAGTTTATATTTACCTCCAGTTGTTGAAGTGTATTGGCTGAGAGGATCATCTCTGTATTGTTTAAGAAGGGCCTTAAAGAAGCTCCCGAACACAGAATTCTTTCAAAACCATATTCCTTCAAATGGTGAATAGTTAAGGCCAAAGCTTGGACGGCTAAATCTGGCATGTTCATTACCTCCTGCATAAGAAAAAGAGTAGAGTTGAAAACAGAGCCAGTTATGAATGGAAAGTGAAACAATAAATGTGTAGCTACTATAATCACCAAAGTAAAATTAAAATTGCAGGTACATGATCCTCTGGGGGGGAAGAAAATGAAACACACAAGACTTAAGAGAAAAGATAAGTGTATTAGAATTTGGCAATTGGTTATATTCATCATAAACAATAATCTGCTATGGTAGCAAACTACAATGACATGGTCAATAATCACAAGATATACGTTGACTAAGAGAAAATAGCATACAGAGACTTAATAAAAAATTTGTTTTAAGAATGTTCAAAGCTTGCTGCATGAATAAATGTTAAGTATCAGTAGTTGATACCTTGATTACTAACTGCTGATTCCTGTTCTCAGTCAAATCATTACTTTGCATTGAATCTGATACACACATGTCTGATGCACTCTCTACACGCATGTTCTCGTATAAGGTCATCACTTCAGCAAGAGCACCCCCATCCGCGAAGCAATCTCGTGAAACATGCTCCACACGAACATTTGAGGCGGGTCCAGAAAAACCCAGTAATAACTAGTAACAAGAGCACCAGATCACTTAAGGTGGTAAAGAATTGACATTGATTAATTTGAAATTTCTATTGAATTATTATAGTAATTAATTTTGTGGATGTAAGAACATGTCTTACCTGGTAGGAATAACATGAGCATAAAATTATTCTAAGAATGTTAAAAACAGTGTCAGTAACTACGTTTTAGTTTCAGACATAAACTTTACAAGCATGAAATCATTTCAAGTTGCAACTATCCTCAAATTGTTATAATATCATTGAAGTGACGAATGATAAGAATACAAAAAACAATTAAAGATAATTAGAAAATTGTTTCAACTTTCAAGATGTGATGAATTACAATAACATTGAGGGAAAGGAAAAACCTTGTTGTGAGGGAAAACACGAACAATTTTGTAGCACATAAATGTTAAGAGTAAATACTTAAATTGTTTCTTTAAAAGATACATGAATGAAATGTTGGTCCAACAATGATTTTGGACATCTATTTGGTTTTAGTGTTTAGAATAAAAACTGGGATCAACTTGGTCCCTCAATGTGCCCTCCAACATCAATTTCATGCCTAAATTTATATTTTATCATATATAAAGGACCAATATGCACATTGAAAATCTTTAGAGGATGAACTTGATATACGTTCCCATGTATCTTAATCCTTTTATGGACCAATTTGACTATTAACTCAATTAATGAGTCAGGATTAATTTATACCTACTAACAATAGAAATACCCATGCATTAAATTGTTTAGGGTTTAGGGTTTAGGGTTTAGGGTTTAGGGTTTAGTCAAATCATTAAATCGTACTTAAATGAGAATCTAAATCAGAATGTTACACCAGATATCTGAATTAAGACAAGGTATTTGTGTTGTATAACCATCTTACAGGTTGGAAGTTCAAATATAAATTTCAATAATTGATAAATAAAATGTCTCCTAAACTTCCCTTTGCTCCCTCCATTCCCTTATATAAGAAACATAATCAAAATTATCATGAGTATGGAGCATTCAAAACAATAATACAACAACACCATAAATTTAATTTTTATACCAGAGATACTCATAATATTAAACTATTAAAATAATGAAATGAAAATAAATGTATCATTAATATAAATCATACAATAAATTTAAGATTATAAAAGAAATTTAGCAATTGATGCATTTAAAAGTTGCCAAAGTTTCTATAATTAGGAGCAAAGAAAAACATTTTTTTGCTTCTTATATAAAGGAACAGAGGGAGTAATAAACATCCTTGCCTATGAAACTTCGGCTGATTCCACCAACTGAAACATGTAAGATATCTTATTATAAAAAATACTGCTTTCTGAACGATTCCAATTTTAAATGCCTCGTCCAAGAAATCATGTTGACAAACAGTATATGTATATCTCAACTTTCTACTCTAATCTCCACAATTCCACCTCTTCTAACAAGTAAGCCCTGGAGTCAGACCAAGAAAGAAGTTACCTTGAAACCCAAGCTTCAAATTCAATCTAACATGGTCCAGGCACAGTACATCATTCATCCCATTATCAAGCACCAACACGCCATCAATCAAAATCATATCAAATATATGCACCAACTACAGACTAAAGTTCTATTTACAACATAATGAAACAAGAATACAAGAATCCCAAGTAATTACTCCATTTAGTTGTGAGACAAGCAACACTTTGGTATGTAAAAAACTACCTTCTCTGTTTGTTTAGAAAGAGGGCCACCAAGAAGCAACTCAGCCGGAGACAAGCTCAAAAGAACAGCTTCAAGTGCACTCCTCAAAAAATTATCCTTAAACTCCCCATAAACAACATCCCCTGTGGATATCTCCACACCAACAATCCCAACCCTCACATCAAAACCACTTTCCACCCCACCACTCACTTTCTCCCCCAGAATGTTCTTCTCCACAACACACAGCAAGTAATTACTCTCACCCCCACACCCATCTGCCCCTCCCCCCAAATCCTGAGCCGCCTCGAGTGTGGCCTTAGTGTACAACGCTGACAAGCCTCGGCAAAATGGGCCCAACCGGTTCGACCCGTGAGCCTTAATGGCTGCAGTCTCGGTCTGCTTAACCACACCAACCTTATACCCTGCACTCACAAGCCTCCTCACATGGACATTTAATCGAAAAGTTGGTATACTAGCGGTTAAAAAATTGTGATCAACGTGCGCATAAATACCCAAGACTCTAGCAGCGTCCTCGGCATCTTGGCCGAAGAAACGGTACTTGTAACCAACTTCAACCATCAAGAGAACATCGGGGTATTTAGCTTTGAGGTTCACCACCTGTTGTTCCAAGGGAGTGTGTTTAATGGGTTTGGAAGAGGAATGAGGTTGTTGAGAGGAAGAAGGTTCGAGAAGCTTCTGGAGGAAGCGTTGGTGGAGAGAGGGAGAGGGGGCTTGGTTTTGAGGGGAGAGTTTGGGGAGTTTGGGAGGGGATGCGAGTTGAGAAGTGAGGCGGCGTTTGGATGGAGAGAAAGTGACGGTGGCGGAGATTTTGGGAGTTGGAGGGTTGGGGCGAGGGGGAGAAGAAGAGGAAGGTGAATCGGTGGTGGTTGATGGTGAAGGGGTTTTGGGTTTGGGAGCGAAGTAGCGGGAAATGACTTGTTGCTTTCCCATTTTTTTGTGTGGCGGTGGGACCGCCGTACCGGGGCAGCTGGCGGTGGTGGGTTTCTCGAGTTACGTATATTTGGCGCGCTTCGGTTTTCGTCTCGGGGGAGAGGGAGACTATTGCTTCATTAATTGATTGATTTTATTGGCAACACTGTCACCCCCTTCTTTATTTTTTTTTTCTTGAACAAACAAAAGAACGTACATTAATATTTGTGCTAATTCTCCTCGCCGAAATTCCTGCAATTCAAACGAAACTTGAGAGTGGTTTTTGAAATTCGGGAAAAAAACTTAAAATTTAGGAAACAAATTCATTTATATAATGATAAGAATTTATTTGATAATAGGAATATTGGGTACGCGAATACACTTGTCGACCCAATGAAAATTCACATTCTAATTTTTTAATATAAAAATCAGAAATTAAAAAAAAAACAAATGATATTTTATTAAATACAGAAAAGGAGAAAATGTGCTCATGCTTCCAATGATCTGCATCCTTATATTCATAGCGGTGTGCGTGTAGGTTGCATGACATGATCAAACGATATGTTTTGGTTGATTAGAATAAAATGACTATTAAACGTGAATATTTTATTTCTGTCTTTTCTCTTGGTTGGGGGCTTTTTTTTTAAATGGGGTGTTTTTTAAAAATAATTATATGTTTGAGGTAGAAAACATTACATTAATGTTTTTATTTCGCACCCTAAAAAATGAAGGTGTAAAATGTCAATCTGGTTTCACACACCTAACATACAAAATGGTGTCAGGAAAAAATAATTTATAAAATCACATATACCAAGAGTTGAACTAATCACCTATAAATCACAACATGATACCACAATCACTATAACAGTTTATTCTTTAATATAAATAAAGAATACTAGTAAGTATAATATTTTTTATTCTTACATATATATATACATAAAATAAAAAAACACTTACAATATATATATACACACATTAATATTACATATATTAAAATATTATAATATATAACTTATAAATTAAATATATACTTATAATATTAATTATATAATTGAACTGGTCTTAAACGGGGTAGCAAGTCAGGTGTGGCAACCAGTCACAAGTATGGTTTTAGTTAGTAGATTTCTACACTGGTCCATTAGTAGATTTCTACACCGGTCCAGCGGGGATTTGATATTATAATTCCTATTCTAGTGGAGAGATACCTGTAAAAGGTGCTATCAATTTGAACATAAGTTATCAGTTGGAAAAACTTGTACTTTGTTGTGAATAGCTTCGTATTTATATGCATGCATGCAAGTAACGTATGAGTCCTCTCAGGTTAGGTAACACTCTGCAGAACGTGTCGGTGTAACTCTGTAAAAGGCTGCCATATAACGTGGACGCCTCCACACATCTTGTCTAACCGTGTACCTTATACTGTTTGTTGAGTTGCCAAATCATTTTGCGGTGTGCCGTGATGACCTGGACTACCCGGTATGGAGAGATTGACCCATACCGTTTATTGAACCCGAGGTATCAACCGCGACACCAGCTTGAATTATGTAGAGCAGGTGAGATTACCCTTCAATCCATGGACCAGTATCTAGTCTGGATCAATAATATATATTTTCTATTATAATATTTTAATATATATATATTAATAAAAATAATTTACATACATTA
This sequence comes from Clitoria ternatea, assembly GCA_037962975.1. Taxonomy (NCBI): domain Eukaryota; kingdom Viridiplantae; phylum Streptophyta; class Magnoliopsida; order Fabales; family Fabaceae; genus Clitoria; species Clitoria ternatea. Next base: position 97,296,155 of record CM075674.1, on the reverse strand, counting down.
ATGTTAGTATATAAATTAACGTTAATATATATCATATTTATATAAATTATATATATTAAAATATTTTAATATCAAATATATATTTATATTTAATATTTTAATATATAAATTATATATATTTAATAAATATATATTAAAATATTTTATTAACATATATTCTATTAACATTAATATACTAATATATATATTATATTAATGTTAATAGAATATATATTAATATATTTTATATATATCATATACATTAATATATATTTTATATTTAATATTATAAATATATATTTAATTTATATATTATATATTATACATTTTAATATATAATATTAATGTGTTGTATATATATATATATTCTATATATAAGTGTTTTTATTTTATGTACATATATATATATATATATATGTAAGAATAGAAAGTATTATACTTAATAGTGATCCTTGTTTGTATTAAAGAATTAGTTGTCTTAGTGATTGTGGTATCATGTTGTGATTTATGGGTGACAGATTAAACTTTTGGTCTAGGTGATTTTAGACATTTTGGGAGTTTGGTGATTGTGGTGTTGAGGTGAAAGTTGTGAAAGTGTGGAATTGAAGGCATCTTTAAGGTCTTCACCCTAACCTTATTATTTTACGGTGATACCTTCTCATTTTTAATATTAATTTTTTTTCAATCTATTAGTCTTGCTTTCCATTATAAGTATATAAATATACTCTTAGCTATTTATTAATTCTGCTTATGCATACACCTATTCTCTATGGATTAGTATATAACTTAGTTAATATATATCAACCCCTATGACTTTGAATCCTGTATATCTTAGTACATACTCCTCTTTACCTCAATTACCTAGTCTCTATTTTTATTAATCATCTATCATCACGTTCACATAAGACCCATACCACCCATGTACTAACTCAAGCTTTAAAGCAAATCATCAATTTACCCAATACAAATTCAAGTAACACAAATGAGATCAATGCACAACATCTAATTATACATATCAATCACAACTATGACGAGGTTAGTCATATGGAATGACATGCAATGCATGGGTTCATTTATATTATCTTGTCATTTGCTTTTTATGATGCACGTGGGCCCATTGACACTCATCCTCAATCATCATCACAATCATCAACAATCACTAGACAATTACTATAGCGACCGGAGTTCACTAGTTCCACTAATCACCGTTCCAGGTATGAGGCATTCATAGCCCTCAACAATAATTAAATGGATCTACACACACATCACGCCCTCGATGACCACACAATTAGGAATGGGGTCTCTACGGCCTTAGTAACACTAGCTTGAGTCAAAGTACAATAAGTTTGCCACGAACTACCCGACACTGGGAGTTACACCAGGTCCTCTAAGCACCCGACCCATTCGTACCCTTAAGACCTCATTTACTTCATGGATCACAACGAACATGTTCTCTAATGCACCCTGTCATTGTATGGTCTAGTATTGCACAACATTACATCCTATATCTAAATGCATATGATGCATGAACTTGCAATTCTCTATTTACTTTAATATTCTTCTCACTTTGACGTCACCGGGTAAGGTCTTTACTCAGGGAGGCCTTTGTCCTTAATGCCACACTAACTTTACTTACGAAGGCTTTATCTTATAATCCCTACCTTGGTCTCATATAAGACTTTGATTCATTTTTACTATCCTTGATAATCATTAGTTACCACTTACCCTAATAGTTACTTACTTTAGATAATTACCTATAGCCATTATACTAGTGATAAAAATACTATTCCAAGATTTTAGAGAATTCTTTCTTGATATTAGATAAAGTGAAAATATTTATGAAGTTTAATGCTTTATTGTGTAAAATTTAGGTATTACTACTAAATTTGCAAATAATTTAGTGTTATTAAAATATTATAGTTATTTAAGTCTACAATTATTCTGATTATCATTACTAAACCATTATCATGGACGTGTAATATCTACTACTACAGAATTTTATCCTTTGGTTATAAATTTACTTATAATATAGTCAGACTTCAAACTACTTTTTGATAGTTCATTGAAAATAGTTTAATTTTGATTATATCTTTTTTCTTGTAAAATTACTAATCATAAGTACAAGTCTGGTTGAAAAAGTTGTTAACATTTGGACCAGACTTAGTATATGTCATTATAACCAGACCCCGGGAATTGTTAATAACACACATCAATGTATTTTAATTGAATGAAGTCTACTTATGTGTGATCTAACCTGTCTAACAAAGTGTTTTAGGAACTATATAACTAAGTGCACGTGTTATAAGACAAAATGGGAGTCCATAAGATCAAAAGTTTAATCCATCAAAAGTCAAAATTTAGACTTTAACTAAAAAGTCTGATTCAAGATCGCTGAGCCATATGAATCATAAGAATCAGACCTCGGACTTTTAAGCATCCAAAATTTATAACATGAATGTTACTCCGGGAATACAAATCAAATCACAATGTTCTAAAAACATTTTGATAATGGATCAGAAGTCAAGCTCTTATCAAGAAGAATGTGCTTATCATCAAAATAGATAAGAGACAAACCAACTGAGCAATTGATGCAGTTTTTCAAAGTCCTCAATGTAACAACTCTACGCAAGTCAAAAAAGCTAAACAAAGCCAATCTATGTGTCAGTTGCATTTAGAAGGATTTCAACATATATCCCACATGATTACTAGAAGAATTAAAGCCAACAATCAGCTTTGTTCTTTGAAGATCTATGTAGCACAGGTACGAAAACAGAAACGAAAATGGGGATGAGGAAACGTCAACCCTAAAAAATAAGAAACGGGTATGACATGGAAACACCGTAAAGATTATAAAAATTTTACATATAATATCACTACTGAATAAACTTGTTCATATCAAAATGCATAAAAACATCAACACTCATACAAAAACCTAAATAAGTAAAATAATTATCAATAATTCAACAATTCAACAATTCAACATTATTATCAAGTATCAACAATTCAACAATTCCCTTGTTTTATTTTATCTCTAATAAATTCCTAAAATATAAAAGATGGGAAACATCTTAAAGTGCTGGAAAACTGATGAACAATAGCAAGCAAACTCAAGATTAATTATGTAACATTAAAAAACAATGGCAAATAATTTAGCAAAGTTCTTTCATTGTTGTTCAATGTCCTGGTCAATCATGTTTGAAAGATTCATTACTCTTCTAATTTGAATTCAATTTGAGTTAATCTAAGATTCTAAATAAACCATATTAAGTTGAACAGAAAATTGAAAAATGAAAATGAAGTAAGCGGAGCAGAAGTTACAAAAGTCAGTCAACTCACTGGTGGTGTCAAAGTGTCGAATCAATGAAGAAGAAGAACAGGGTCAACAATAGACCTCTCGGAGTGCCTTTCCTGTGCTGGTGGGCAATGTCGTAGAAGAAGAAGAAGACAAACGCTAACGCAATAGAGGAAGAAAGTCTATACATAGAGGAAGACGACAGACGTATATGACGAAGAAGAAGAAGAGCAATGCAAAGATGGCAAAGAAGAAGAACTGAAGAAGATAATGACCACGTCGAAGTTGTGAACAGTCGACGATGATGTGGAATAGAGACAATGTACGGGGAAGCGTGGAAGAAGAGAAAGAAGGTGACTGGGGGGCTCGAGACAAGAGTAAAAGAAAAGAGGGAAGTAAGTGTGATTTTTAGGAGCTGGAAACGCCTGGGAAATCGGACCAGACATTTCCAGGCCATTTCTGCTAAGGCCCAAAATAGGGGTAGAGAGGGAATCATTTCCCCCACCATTTTCTTGACGTTTCTGGCCATTTCCGTTTTCGATACATGGGACTGCACCTCCATGGTGTTTCAATGCATCATAGTTGAAGCTATTAAGGAACCCCTTATTCATGCAAGTGTTAGAGTTCCTTGCTATCAAACTTTTGTACATCCTTAAGATTTTATACATACACTCAAAGCAAAATACCTTCGAAGAATTTCCAACGTTTATATCTCCTTTTCAAGATCAGCAACCATCATCTCAAGTGACCTATATATATGCTTGAAAAGATTTACAATTATGAAACAAAATCTCATCAAGAATTCTCATTCTCTATGATCAGAAATTCTCTTAATCTCTTCTCGGCTTCTTAAAGACAAAGACCTTCTTTGTTGTTTTGCTCATAGCAGACCTTGGCTCTCTTGTCTTTCCTTCACTTAGTGTATTTGTTCATATTCATGTAATTCTTTTATACACGAAGTTCTGCTGAACACTCTTGTACCTCACTCTTTCAAATCAATTAGTGTGAAAAATCCAGTGAGTTACCAGCCTTAGTTTCATTAGGAAATAGTTGTGACTTGAAGAGACTTACGAAAAAATAGTTAGGTTGTTGAGCCAAGAGTGACTTGTTGAAAGAATACTTAGGTTTAAGCTAGAAGTGGTTTGAGTCAAGAATACTTGTGGCACTAGTCTGGTGCTGTTATTGTAAATGAGATTTTACAATAGTGAAATCCTTCAAGTTAGAAGAGACTTGATGTAGCTTCTTGTTGAAAGTAAATAAGTATAAATTCTTAGTGTTCTTTTTTCTCCTTTCTTAGCTTCACTCAAATCTGTTTTATCAAGTCTGATTACATATGCATTAAAGTTTCATAATTTCGCAAAAAAGTCTAAGACGTATTCAACCCCCTATCTTCTAAGTCTGACTCTAAACCATCAATAATGAAACTCTTAATTTCTTAAATATTAAAAGACTCTAACTTAAAATGAATTATAAGTTATGATACTTACTAATATTATTCCTTATTGTACGTAAAAATTGCTATTGACTTAGGAAAATTTTGTATTAAAGTTTCTCATACTTATCTTAGTTTGTACTTATGCTTATTACCTTGTTCTTATTAGCGACGATTAAGGACAAAGTCTCACAAATCACTTAACTCATCATTCTCAATCTCAACCATTACTCATAGCGTATATACCTATCGTTCACACTCACGTTCTCCTCATATCACATTCCCAATCCTCTTATCAATTCATTGCAAAGGACCATACCGGGACTTAAGTTAAATTTTCACAATGATGCAATCATGTAATAATATTCACATTTTCAATATGTATATATGTGAGCATGAATCAGTTTAACAGGATTATACACCACAATTCTACTTCTCATGACATCACACAGTTTCACATAATCAGTTTCTTTCACAACATGGTACCATATATTCAAACAACCATACATTACACATAGTCACAAAGTTCAATAACTTATCGTAAATACATTTACAGCTATCAAGTCATCAATTTAATCAATAGTCATGCTATAAAATGTGTAAGTATACTCTCACACTTAATCACTAAACTTAATTACTTAACTTATTTTCCTTCTACCTTATTACTAATTTACCCTTATTCATTGATTTAATAATATCCTTAATTAAATTCTTTATTAACTCACTTACTTTCTTTTCTCACTAATTTTCCATTATCAGATTTTTATTTTATCTAAATTAATAATTCACGTAACTTACTATTAGATTTACTAGTTTCTTATTTACTTCCTTGAATAAAATTTTCTAGCTTATTTTTACGTCTCGCTTTAACATGCTAAGTATACTTATAACCTAATTTCTCCATTATGACTAAATTAAGTATAATAAATTTTCTTTTTAACTTAGTCACGCTCATCATGCAAACACATACCTATATCAGTCTAATAAACCATTTCACACAAGCATATATACATCATACACATATATATTTAACTTAGAATTATTACATGCATGTTTTGCCAACCGTTGCATGCATGTTTTACCAACTGCGGGACTAAAAGTTAGGGTTTTCGTAAATATTTTTTTGTTATTTTTTAAATCACATTTCCCTTTTTGTTTTGCATGTAGCCACGGTTATACAAAGGAACCCAAGGGAGATTTTCGCATTTATGCATGTCAAAGATTCCAACTAGAACATGGAGACTCCTCTATTTACCTAGATTTTCCTACATGCGTCTCTTGGTGACGTTTTAACTTTGTTTTTATTCATTCCTCGGCTTCGACGACAGCTTCGAAACTTATGTCGATCGTCTAAAACTCAAAAACAAGGGTGATGGCCTTAGAATGGTCATGGTTGTGAGCTACACAAGAGAAAATAGAACATTTTGGGCCTCTAAAATCACATGTAATTTATCAAACACAACATGCATGTGGTTAGGAATGGAAATCAAGAGGAAAATTGCCATAGGACTAGGAATCAAGGGAAAACCAAGTTTTTACCTTATGATCTTTGTATGGAAGCCAAGATCACGATGGATCCATGACATGCATGGACTTCTAGGTGGTGGTCATGATGTTGATGATGGTGGAGCATGATGGTGGTGGAAAAGAGTTCCTTACTTCAAAACCTTTACATGCACGAGAGGAAGGATAATTGTGGCACCAAAGTAATGATCTTAAAGCTAGGAGGTGGCACGATTGAAGTGTAAGGCTACGGTGTATGGTTCCTATCTCTAGGGTTGCATGCATGAGAGAAAAATAGAACCTTGAGCATGGTGGGGGTGATAGTGCTTTATGGTAGCTTCACGATGGTGATGATGGCCTCAAGTGGTGATGAACTTGAAACAATCAAAGGGAGAAATGGTGGTAGAAGCTTTACAGTGGTGGTTAATGATAAAGAAAATGGCATGCACCTTGAAAAAAAGAGCCCGAGAGTGAAAAATGGCCACGACACAAAGAATGAAGAGGTAGAATGGCTCACGGTAAGGATGAATAAAAGAGACGAAGTGCTCGAGAGAGAGAGATGAGTTGTTGTTAGGGTAAGGATGGTGAAGGAAAAAAGAAGTGAAATGTACAAGAAGAAGAAATAGTGGCTACGGTGATGGTGAAACACACAAAAGTGAAAGAGAAAGTGAAGTGGTTCACAGGTGAATGAGAAAGTGAAAGAAGTGATGAAGGTTAAGGTGATGATGATGATTTTTGAAGAAAGAAATGCAATTGAGATAATGAAACAAAGAAAGCAATTTTAGTAGAATAATGGCATTTTTTAAGAGTAAATGTTGAAGCATATATGAAAAGATCAAGGCTATGCATAGCGTAGAGATGAAGTGCAATGCGACGGGGTGGTGGCGTGATGACATGATGTTCATGAAGGAGTAGGACACATGGCGAAAAATGAAATGGCAAGGTGGCGCATGCACTGAGATGAGGTGGCAAGTGTGGAGGTAACACACGATGGTGCTTGGCCGTGAGGGTGGTGGAGTGTATGTGAGAGAAATTGGAACACAATGGTTTAAGATATTAGGTTAGGTTTTGCAAATAATGTGACTAGACATTTGATGGTACAAGCTAAGTGGAAACAAGTTGCATGATAAAGGTTTTGGGTCCTTAGAAAAAATTGGGAAGGGTTAAGCCCAATTGGAAGAAATATACAAAAAATGAGTAATTTGATGTTTTCCCATGAAAGTCATCAGAAGACAATATTTTAAATCTCTAGGGGTTCGTTGATTAACAAATTTAATCAATGGCAGAAGCATTGGAAAAAGATTTAAGGGTGCCTTAGATTTCAGAGTTTGGTCTCAGACTCATGGCAGAAGTTCATCGACTTGAAATCAATCATATATTGAATGTCGCATCCTTGGCATAACTTCTCTATTTGATGGTAGTTATATAGTCTCTACCTAGACAAGTTTCTGTAAGGTTATTCTAGCCCTAGGGGTTTCTAACATATAAACTTTGTTATCCATAAAATCCAAGATGTAGGATTCTGTCAGGCATAAAACCTTAGATACAAACCTGGCAAAGGCCTATATCTCACACAAAACACACAACACACATACAATTAAGTTTTAGGGCCTGGGATGTTTGTCCCAAAATCTGAGGTGTTACATTTTCCCCTCCTTTTTAGGAATTTAGTCTTTGAAAATTTTCACACTTATAATGACTGTCGAAAAGAAATCATCATTATTACCAACTTGACTCTATCAGCTCTATGTTTAACGCCACTAGGTGTTCCTCGTTGATCACATGCATCAGACATCTTGCCTCCATAAACACAATTTTCCTTCCGGTTAATTTTCAACTCTGAATGGGTTTACACAGTCCTTTATAAAGTAAGCAAGGTTCTCAATCCATATGGAAACAAGAATTGAGATTATAGTCAAGATATAAGATTTTAAGAATTCCAAGTCCTTTCCCCAAATGAGTTGGGACAATTTCAAAGTAAATTTTCAAAAGATATTGACTACAAAGTATGAAAGAATGTGCTTGGTGAAAATCCAAAGACACTTAAATAGAAATTGTAAACAGTCAATAATTAAATCAAACCAAGGAAGTCAAAAAGATTTCAAGGGATTCCAAGAATAAAGCAATAATAGATGAAAGGATTCTTGGGAATGAATCAAGTTTTAGGAATTCAAGGCAATCAAAGTTTCCAAGAATTATAAGCTTAAGAAGTCAATGGCAACAAAGTTCAATTAGGTCCTACAATAGACAGATCAATATACACAATTGCAATCAAAGATGAATAAATGTGCTAGTTCCTAAGAAGTACGTAAGATTACAACAAAGATATTTCAAGAATTAATCTCAACAAGTTAAGGACCAAAGCAAAAAGTTTATGCAAAATGTACTTAATAGAAGGTTCATAAGAACTTCAAATAATAAAGTCAATATAATCCAAAGGATAGTGTCAAGGATTTAGATGCAATTCAAGGTTTAGGAATCAAGATTCAAAATTGATTTCATAAATCAAGTGTGAAATTCCAAGGAATAAAGTGAATGAAATAAGTAATCATCAGGGATTTTAAGTATAGAACAAAATAATAAGTTACCTCATGAATGGTTTAGTAGTATTAGAACAAAGTGTCTATGGTTGTTCCTTCTTGTCAGAGATCATGGTGCTCCTAGTTTTTCAGCTTTACTAAGTTGCCCTTCCCACAAGATTACAACTAATGAGATTAGGGTGTTGAATTTTAGTATGCCTGTCCCACGACATTGCAAGTACTGAGATAGTTGGGAGTAGGTCCAAACCTCATTTTCTTCTTCTTCTTCTTCTTCTTCCTCGGCACCAAGGGTTGGCCAGCAAGGATTGTCAACTAGATCTATACCAGTTTCCTCCAAGGTTTTCTGCTTTTTATCCCTTTGGGCCAGACCCTTGCCATCCCAGCTCCGGTGTTTCTTTTTTGAAGGTTCCCCTTAAACCTTGACGTTTAGTAAAAGCTCCTCGACCTGACCGGTCGGTATGCTAACTAATTGTGCCATGAACTTAGGGGTCCCATACTTTGGGGAGACCAGGTTCTCGTTAGGCCTCGACTCGGTCAACCCTTTATACCCTTTCAATCATTTATGGGTACTCATCTTTGTCATCTTCTCTACAAAATAAAATCGATATTAGTACAATGATACCAGAAAACAAAAATAAACATAATTGCAAAGGTTAAGTCATTACGCAAATAGGATTCCCAACGAGAAGCTTCCTCTGACATGATCTTGCAAGAGATTTTATTATGTAATGAATACTCCTGAAGCGCATTAATTACTTCCAATGAGATTAGTGAAACTCATTCCAATCAATGATGTATGCGGTGTTGGTCAATAAGAAATGTCTGTGGGTCTACCTGGTGTAAAACTTTTGGGTGGAGTCAGAGTTCTCTTAGAAAATCGATCTTTTGGCTTCACCCTCACTTTGAAGAACGAGTGCTTGAAGCTGACCCTATCGGTCTTAGCTGACTCATTGAAGGACTTAAAATTTATTAGGTTGGAGTCACACCAGAGGTTGATGTAGCTCAATCCCTCTTCTTTATTGGCTCGACATATGACTCTGTAGTAATAGAAGAACATGGCCAACATCGGTACGGAATTGAAGTACTCATTGAACATCTTCCAAAGACTTTATAAGGCCCCAACTGTTGGGGTGTAATTAGTTAGGGGCGGCATCAAGAAAACGTAATACGCCCATCTCGAACTCGTGTGAGAGGGAATTTGATGCCGATCTGGCTGCATAAAATCTCGAACATATATAGAGATTGGGGGTCATCTAATACATGACAGGTTCTGTCTATATTCCAAAGGGGCACCACAACAAAGTCATCCTTGTACTTCTCCCCAACATGGATCTGAATATTCAATATTTTCTCGCCACCGGTTTTAGCAGTATACAGGGAGTGATGTTCAGAGGCTCAACATGTACCCAACAGTACGGGTTATGAGCCTTGGCAACTAGCTAGTTGATCTGATGTGCTATAACTTTTGCGTGAACGGGGTTAGTGACTACGACATGGTAGGCACTGGTTTTGGAGTTCCCATCGGAAGCCATTGTCTTTACAATATGCTCGTTAAAGGGGAGAAGAAGTATCATATCTATTTAACCGTTCTGATTTAAACCTGGACATCATCCTTACTAGACGATTTGACCTTCCTCCCTACGCTACCTAGTTTGCTCTCCCACCCCAACGTCTATAATTTACTCTACCACCCGAAGTAGGCACCCTAGCTCTACTTTCATGGGTAGGATGGATACTGGTTCGCACCATTCGTGGATTGCGCCTGGATGATGTTCTTGACTACATCGGTGGCTGTGCTATTTCCCTCACAGAGTCTTCACTCATATTCATTCACATTTTTCTCCTAAGGTACTGAAAAAATAGTACTTAAAATAGAGGAAGAACAGAGTGGCTACCTAGTGTGGCGTGGCAGGTCGTTCTTTTGGTACGAGCCAGAACACTAAGGATAACACTAGTTAAAAAGATGTGAGATCAGAGCAGAGTTTTAGTCTAGATATGAAAGTGCCTTCACCATGTAAGTGAGCCTCTTTTTATAGGCAATGTTTGGGTAGTTACACGAGAATGATAAAAAGCTGTGTCATTTCGCATATTGTCTGACATGCTTATGGGATGATTGCGTCACTTTGCATGTCGCTTAATAGGCCCATTGGAGTGAATCGTCACCAACTAACCAACACATGCCACATGTGTAACACCCTCGGTTAGATAAGACAACCCTTCTATAGGATCATCCTATTTAACTAAGAGTGTTAACAGTTTTCATAAAAAGTGAATATTTTTTTTTTAAAAAAATAAAGAGATGGCAGATCAATGGAAGCAAATAGTGAATATATCATATAGTCATTCACAAACTTACAAATAATTATACTCATAACAGAATGGGGCACGCAGGCACCCTTAAACAGTATACAGTCATCCGGTGTCTTTGTCGTTAATAAATATTCAAACTATATAAACTCTATCTTTAATGATAGTTCTCAGTGGGTTTAGCATAGTGCTGTTCTTCACACTCGGGTTCTTGATTTTCTAATTCCTCTGAAAATTATCAACAGTAAGGGTGAGTATAACCCAAGACCCTGATTGGTTAATCCGGTGCGGACATAATCCAGTTAACATACAATATCACATACATCATACAATTAGCATATTCACAATTATAACAATCAAGCATGTTGTCATGGAATGCATTAGTTGAATTTATTATGATTTATCTTTGGTTAAGTCTCATGATGCATGTGGGCCTAATAAATCGATTTTTTTTCATCTCTTCTTTGGAATATCTCCATTCCAATTTTCTAGAGCGATCAGGGTCCGCCCAAGTTCCCATATGGTACAAATGAACTCATTGGTTCTCATCATTGATTTATATATTCTTGGAACTTGGATCCCTACGATCATAGTTACACTCCATCATTTAGTCAAAGTACACTAGAATTGCATTGTCTCACCCGGCTATCAGGCGCGACTCTGATGCCATTGGGTTGCCATTCCAGTTGTACTCCCAGGATTCTTCATGGAGATCGAACGTGAGTGTCCTCCACTGTACCAAGTGTATGCTCTAGAGGTTTTTCTTCTTTAAAAATATTTTCATGATGCGAAATGCATTTATTTTATCAATTGATTCCTTGGATATCTATGTGTTTCCAGTCTCATTATATTATTCTCAAGTTCTAGGGTTCCATTATTCAAACGTTGTAAGAAAATATATCGATTATATCTTGATTAGAATTATACTTGTATCAAGAGTAAAATAATATATTCCTTATTTAATTTTTCATAACAAGATAATATCAATAATACTAGTTATTAATAATGATAAGATTCACAATAAGAATTATAATAATAAGAATAATAGTAATTTTAGTTGTAACATTTCCAAAATAATTTAAAAGAATTAAAGAAAAGTCTTTGAATGAAAAATCCGGGTGATATATGTTAAAAACAGAGTTTCTGAGTAAAAGAGATTGATTCTAAGTGTAATAAATAGAATTTTCGAGTGAAATAAGTAAGAATCCGAGTGAAAATATGGTTCAGAGAAGTTTCTGAGTAGATTAAATGTGAATCCGGGTGGAATAGCCATGATTCCGAGTGATATCAAACTGAATGAAATTTTCTGAGAGGAATTAAGTTGTTTTCCGAGTGAAATATAATTAAGGAAGAGTTCTCTGAATAATTTACTTATAATTCCGGGTGAAATCCGACTGGAAAGATGTATTTCCGAGTGAAAAATCGTTCTGTTTGAATAGAATACAATCGAGTACTATAAATCCGAGTGAAAATGAACTGGAAGGCTGTTTTCCGACTGAAACAGGTTTGATTCCGAGTGAAAATGGGTTTTCCGCATGAATTAACTATGAATCCGAGTGAAATAAAACTGAGCAGAGTTTTCTAAATGAAATTAATATGTTTTCCGAGTGAAACAGATACTGAAAAGGATTTTCTAAGTGAAATAACTTAAATTCTGAGTGAAATAAGTTTCTAAGTGAATTAAAACATGATTCCGTGTGAAATCAGTATGAAAATGGTTCCCTGAGTAGAATTGTTTGCAAATCTGAGTGAAATATAATTAAGAAAGAGATTTCCGAGTGGAATAACTATAATTCCAAGTAAAAATGATTGAAAGGAGGTTCTTCAAGTAAGAAAAGGGTTCTGTCTGATATATATAATGATTTACCGAGTGATATTGTGTAAAAACCGATTGAATTCATATAAAACCGAGTTGTTTGTCATTTATTCCAACATTTAATTGCAATTCTTTGCTCGAACGCACATAGGTACCCATGATTTAGTATTTTCACAGTCAATACAGTTCATATTTTTCTCACAATTCACACAAAGTATATCATTTACCAACAAATATATATATATATATACAAAATAGTAATAATTAAGCATTTAATTCACCCATCACTGAATCTGTCCTGGAAAGGTGAGGAACATGATTCCTTAACCCTTTCCTTCACTCGGTTTTCCCACAGAGCACCCAAGAATATACCCCCTTACCTTAATGAAGTTCTTGGATGGAAAGAAAAAGGTTCCTTCCACTGTCCTGCTTCAAATTCGAGTGAAAGAGAAAAGAAAAGAAAGAGAAAGGAACTTGTAGGAAGAAGAATGATAATAGAGGTGTGTCTGTTTTGTGTGTGTGTGTTCTCTAAGAGTCATCGCACTGGTTTAAATAATGAGAGAGTAAGTGGAAAACTAAATGGGGAACAGCTTTTGTGAGTGGGCTGTTAGTGGATTTTTAGTGGAGTGTTAATGGAGTGTCAGTGGAGATTTAAATAAGGAGGTAGGCTATGTCAGTGCCCATTTCTGGCCGCCTACTAGCTATAGTGTGCATGATTGAATTAAAATAAGCATTAAAAGACAAAATTGAAGTCAACACGCAAAACTGACACTGAATACCGAGTGAAAATTCCACTCGGTTAACTACTATGCCGACTGGAATTCTTCTTTCGAGCCAACAAATACAAGGCTCGCTTGAGCGTGGCTTGCTCGCTTGAGCGAAGTAGAGAAATATGCATCAGGGGTCCTTCTCGCTCAAGCGGAATCCGACTCGCTTGAGCGAGTCTTCAAGTCCTCGCTCGGAATTCCTTTGAAACCGACTCAGGTACTCGGTTTCTCACTCGGTAATATCTGTCCAGACCGAGTTCTCTCTTTCTCAGAGTTTTTACTCGAAAATCCGAGTCTTCATTCACTTGGTTCACTCGGTTTAGACCAACTTCTTCAACTATCTTTCCAAATTAAGGCTTATTTAAGCCATTACCTCTCGAAACAAGACCTACACATACGAGTCTCACTCGGTTTTGGTCCAGTAGAGTATATCTCACTCGGAAGAGGGGTCATACTCATAGACTCACTCGGAAATGGTTCAGCCTCTTACATTTCTCTTGGAATGGGCTCCCTCTACAATTTTCCACTCGGTTTCCTAAGCAAACACATACGAAACCATTCGGAATCCTTCCCAATTGATTCCACAACACATTCCAGTCGGTAGGAAGCATCAAATCAACATAAACATAAGTATATATGCATTCTTTCACTTGGAATGCTTCAATCAGAGGAATTTCCTTCGGAAAAGGAAGCATTTGGCAATGTTTGACTCGGAAACAAGCCTTTCTAGGGTGTTTTGACTCGGAATTTCACCCAGAAGTGGTTCTCTTGAACACACTTCACTCAGAATTGCCTCTCAGGTCAGGACTCCACTCGGTGGTAGCCCTCTCAGTCATGTTTTACTCAGAAAAACATGACACTGACTCGGAATTCCATCCTTCACTCATAATTTTTAATTATTCACTTGAAATTCCTCTCTGTTACTCGGAACAGAGCTCTTTTCACTCAGTTTTTGCTTAATTTCACTAATGGTCCATATAAATTCCATTATTATGCACAAAAATGACATTTCTGAGATACCACAGACCATCAATAGGGTATATATTGACTTATTCTTACTCACAAACCTTTCATAATTCAAAAATTACAAGAGTAAAACTATTCTTAAAAACAGGGATGTTACATTCTCCTCCCCTTTTAGGAATTTTGTCCCGAAATTCAAAGTTAAAACAATTGAGGATACAATTCTCTCATTTTCTCCTCAATTTCCCAAGTAGCATTCCCATCATCTGTCTGACTCCAAACTACCTTGACCAAAGAGATTTCCTTGCCTCTTAGCTGTTTGAGACGTCGGTCAACAATCTTCATTGGCGATACTTCAAAGGTGAGATTTTCCTTCAGAATAAACTGATCAGGTCTCAGGACATGATCAGGGCTTGGCACATATTTGCGGAGCTGAGAAACATGAAAGACATTATGGAGGTTTGTTAGCTCAGGTGGCAGAGTAATACGATACGCATGAGTTCTTATCTTTTGCAGAATCTGATAGGGTCCTACGTATCTAGGGCTTAATTTCTTGGCCTTCAAAGCTCTTCCTACTCCAGTGGTAGGGGTAACTTTGAGAAAAACATGATCTCCCTCCTCAAACTCCAATGGCTTCCGGCGTTTATCGTAGTAACTCTTTTGTCTATCTTGCGAAGTCTTCATTGCCATTTGGATTTTTTGGACTTGTTCTGTAGTCTTCTGAACAATCTCTGGTCCAATTATTGTCTTTTCACCAGTCTCATACCAACATAAAGGTGTACGGCATTTTCTTCCATACAAAGCTTCATAGGGGGCCATTCCGATACTAGCATGGTAGCTGTTGTTGTAAGTGAACTCCACAAGTTGAAGGTATTCTTGCCAACTTCCCCCATGTTCTAGGACACAAAGACGCAACAAATCTTCAAGAGTCTTGATTGTTCTTTCTGATTGTCCGTTTGTCTGTGGGTGATATGCGAAACTTAACTTCAGATGAGTTCCCAGAGCTTGTTGCAGGTTCTTCCAAAATTGTGATGTGAAACGAGGATCTCGATCGGACACAATTGCAGTGGGAGTTCCATGTAATCGTACAATTTCCTTGATATAGATCTGGGTGAGTTTCTCTAGGGAATACTTCATATTGACAGGAATGAAGTGAGCGGTCTTTGTTAATCGATCCACGATTACCCAAATAGCATCACATCCACCTGATGTCCTGGGAAATCCAGTCACAAAATCCATAGCAATCTCATCCCATTTCCATTCTGGAATATCTAAAGAACGAAGGGTCCCACTTGGTCATTGTTGTTCCGCCTTTACCTTCTGACACATCAGACAAGCTGTCACATATTCAGCTATATCATTTTTCATTCCTTGCCACCAGAATAATTTCTTCAAGTCCTGATACATTTTGGTCGACCCTGGGTGGATACTGTATTTTCTCTTATGTGCTTCATCAAGGATGGATCTTTTAAGATTTGTATTAACTGGAATACAGATTCTCTGTTGATACTTGATCACCCCATGTTCATCCTTGATAAATTCTGAGACTCCTTCTTTTGTCCTTTCTGCTAAATCTTGTAATTCCTGGTCATTGGCTTGAGCTTCTTTGACTTGTTCCAGAAAATCATTTGAAACTCTTAGCATTCCAACCATAAGGCTTCCCCTTTTTGGTGTTACTGCTAGGTTCAAATCGCGAAACTGTTCAATCAATTCTAACTCCTTTGTCATCATATATGATAGGCGTAAAGCCTTTCTACTGAGTGCATCAGCCACAACATTTGCCTTTCCAGGGTGATATCGGAGTTCGAAATCATAATCCTTAATGAATTCCATCCATCTACGCTGTCGCATATTCAACTCTTTCTGGTCGAATAGATACTTCAAGCTTTTATGATAACTGAAGACTTCAAAGTATGTACCATACAAGTAGTGTCTCCAGATTTTCAAGGCAAACACAACTGCAGCTAATTCCAAATCATGTGTGGGATAATTAACTTAATGCGTTCTTAGCTGTCGTGAAGCATAAGCAACAACCTTTCTTTCTTGCATTAGAACACATCCTAGTCCTTGTCTTGACGCATCACAATACACTTCATATGGCTTGGCAGGATCTGGCAAAATCAAGACAGGTGCACTAGTGAGTCGTTGGCGTAACTCCGTAAAACTGCTTTCGCATTTATCAGTCCATTCAAATGGTTGATCTTTACGAGTCAACCTAGTTAAAGGTGCTGCAATTCGAGAGAAATTCTCGATGAATCGACGATAATATCCAGCCAGTCCAAGGAAACTGCGGATTTCCGTCACATTCTTGGGTTGTTCCCAATTTAGTACAGCTTCTACCTTTGTAGGATCCACAGCAATTCCTTCCTTAGAGATGACATGTCCTAAAAATTTCACTTCTGTCAACCAGAATTCACATTTTGAAAACTTAGCGTACAATTGCCTTGCACGCAAAGTATTTAGAACAATTCGGAGATGCTCTTCGTGTTCCTCATGGCTCTTGGAGTAGACGAGAATATCGTCAATGAATACAACCACGAATTTGTCCAAGTACTCATGGAAGATTCGATTCATGTATCCCATAAAGACTGCAGGTGCATTTGTAACTCCAAAGGGCATAACAAGATACTCATAGTGCCCATATCGTGTTCTGAATGCTATTTTGGGTACATCATCTTTCTTCACTCTGATTTGATGATAGCCTGATCGCAGATCAATTTTCGAGAAGATAGTGGCTCCTCGTAATTGGTCCATCAAATCATCAATTCTTGGGAGAGGGTATCGGTTCTTGATCGTAGCTTTATTCAACTGACGATAGTCAACACATAACCGCATACTACCATCCTTCTTTTTGACTAGAAGAACTGGTGCTCCCCAAGGTGAGACACTGGGTGTAATCATTCCTTTCTCTAAAAGTTCTTCTATTTGCTCTTTAAGTTCACTGAGTTCCTTGGGTGACATTCGGTAAGGAGCAATAGAGATTGGTTCCGCACCTGGTATAATGTCAATACTGAACTCAATTTCTCGCTCTGGTGGTAGTTCTAGTATATCATCAGGAAAAACTTTTGGAAATTCCTGAACAACAGGAATCTGGTCAATTTGAGGAGTTACCTTACTTTCAGATTCAGTAAGGATCATGTATAGTTGGACTTCCTTTGCTGGAATTACCTTTTCTGAGCTAATAGGACAAAGATCAGTGTTTTGATCACAATGAGATGTAGTAGACCCGAGAGAGATGGATCTATTATGACAGTCAATCAGAATATGGTTGGCAGCAAGCCAATTCATTCCTAGAACAATATCTAGATCAATCAAAGGCAAACATATCAGATCTACTTCATAAGCTTTCCCTTTGATGTTGAGAGGACATTTCAAACACATGCAGGAAGGGCAAATGGGCTTATTTGCAGCAGTCGTGACAATCATTTTATTAGGCAGAGAGGTTGTAGGAAGCTTTGAATGTTTTACACAATTCTCAGATATGAAAGAATGAGTGGCTCCAGAATCATATAATACATTTAATAAAGTACTTCCTATAAAGCATGTACCTTGCACAAGATCGTTCTCTTGTGATACTTCCACACCATTCATGGTAAAAACTCTAGCATTTCCTCCTGGTCTTCCAGTAGAGTTATTTCCGGGCCTTCTAGGATTATTGTTCTGATTGAAATTGTTGCCGCGGTGAATATTTTGCATCCTTGGGACATTGTTGGTAGAGGTATTTGCAGTAGATCCTCCACTTCCTTGACCTGTTGGTCGTACTGCCTGTCCTTGAGTTACTTGTTGTTGGTTATTTTTATTTCTGTACCAACAATCAGCATCACGATGTCCAATCCGTCCACAAATTGTGCAGTTTTTACCGCTTTGGTTCTCCTGACCTCTAGGAGGAATTCAGTTGGCTGAGTAAGGTGGACGAGAGTAGGGTCGATCTACTCGAAAATCTCTCCTCTGTTGTCTGTCTGACATACATCGTTCTGGCCCATGATTAGACGTTCCAGGTCGTCGTAGATTAGAGGTGTTCTCAAAGATACGGCATCTGTCAACCAAAGTAGAGAATCGAGTAATTTGTTGGCAACAAATAGCTTGGCGAATTTCTTGCCGTAGCCCTGCTTTAAATTTCACGCATCTTGACGCTTCTCCCATGTGGGTGTAGTAGGGACAACATTTTGCCAACTCATCAAACTTAGCAGCGTACTCCCCTACAGTCATATTGCCTTGTTTCAGATTAAAGAACTCCTGCTCTTTCTGCCTCCTTATGTCTTCAGGGAAATATTTAGCGAGGAACTCTGTCTTGAATCGTCCCCAGGTAATGACATGTCCTTCAGTTGCTAATCTAATTTTGGCATGAGTCCACCAGTGCTCTGCTTCTCCAACCATCATGAAGACAGCAAAAGTTATTCTGTCCTCATCAGGGCATCGCATAGCAGCAAAAATCTTTTCAAGATGTTCAATCCATAATTGTGCTCCTTCTGGATCAAAGCCTCCTTTGAATTAAGTAGGATTATTCCTCTGGAAGTCAGCTAATCCTTGACTTTGCCTAGTAGAAGAATGAGGTAACTCTTGGCGTTCTATTACCTCCATAATTCTGGTAAGAAGATCCTCCATCACATGATCGTTATTTCGGCGTGCCATTTAGGAATTTGCTGAAAGAATATCAACAAATAGGTTCAGGGTATATGTTATGTGGAGTATTCCACATAGGATATTTAGTCTTAGGAGTGTTATAGACTATTCAATATTTCTATCAGAGTACGTGGAAACCTAATGGTCCACTTCCCAAGTTTAATGAATCGACTATGCTCTGATACCACCAATGTAACACCCTCGGTTAGATAAGACAACCCTTCTATAGGATCATCCTATTTAACTAAGAGTGTTAACAATTTTCATAAAAAGTGAATATTTTTTTTTAAAATAAAGAGATGGCAGATCAATGGAAGTAAATAGTTAATATATCACATAGTCATTCACAAACTTACAAATAATTGTACTCATAACAGAATGGGGCACGCAAGCACCCTTAAACATTATACAGTCATCCGGTGTCTTTGTCGATAATAAATATTCAAACTATATAAACTCTATCTTTAATGATAGTTCTCAGTGGGTTCAGCATAGTGCTGTTCTTCACACTCGGGTTCTTGATTTTCTAATTCCTCTGAAAATTGTCAACAGTAAGGGTGAGTATAACCCAAGACCCTGATTGGTTAATCCGGTGCGGACATAATCCAGTTAACATACAATATCACATACATCATACAATTAGCATATTCACAATTATAACAATCAAGCATGTTGTCATGGAATGCATGAGTTGAATTTATTATGACTTATCTTTGGTTAAGTCTCATGATGCATGTGGGCCCAATGAATCGATTTTTTTTTCATCTCTTCTTTGGAATATCTCCATTCCAATTTTCTAGAGCGATCAGGGTCCGCCCAAGTTCCCATATGGTACAAATGAACTCATTGGTTCTCATCATTGATTTATATATTCTTGGAACTTGGATCCCTACGATCATAGTTACACTCCGTCATTTAGTCAAAGTACACTAGAATTGCATTGTCTCACCCGGCTATCAGGCGCGACTCTGATGCCATTGGGTTGCCATTCCAGTTGTACTCCCAGGATTCTTCATGGAGATCGAACGTGAGTGTCCTCCACTGTACCAAGTGTATGCTCTAGAGGTTTTTCTTCTTTAAAAATATTTTCATGATGCGAAATGCATTTATTTTATCAATTGATTCCTTGGATATCTATGTGTTTCCAGTCTCATTATATTATTCTCAAGTTCTAGGATTCCATTATTCAAACGTTGTAAGAAAATATATCGATTATATCTTGATTAGAATTATACTTGTATCAAGAGTAAAATAATATATTCCTTATTTAATTTTTCATAACAAGATAATATCAATAATACTAGTTATTAATAATGATAAGATTCACAATAAGAATTATAATAATAAGAATAATAGTAATTTTAGTTGTAACATTTCCAAAATAATTTAAAAGAATTAAAGAAAAGTCTTTGAATGAAAAATTCGGGTGATATATGTTAAAAACAGAGTTTCCGAGTAAAAGAGATTGATTCTAAGTGTAATAAATAGAATTTCCGAGTGAAATAAGTAAGAATCCGAGTGAAAATATGGTTCAGAGAAGTTTCTGAGTAGATTAAATGTGAATCCGGGTGGAATAACCATGATTCCGAGTGATATCAAACTGAATGAAATTTTCTGAGAGGAATTAAGTTGTTTTCCGAGTGAAATATAATTAAGGAAGAGTTCTCTGAATAATTTACTTATAATTCTGGGTGAAATCCGACTGGAAAGATGTATTTCCGAGTGAAAAATCGTTCTGTTTGAATAGAATACAATCGAGTACTATAAATCCGAGTGAAAATGAACTGGAAGGCTGTTTTCCGACTGAAACAGGTTTGATTCCGAGTGAAAATGGGTTTTCCGCATGAATTAACTATGAATCCGAGTGAAATAAAACTGAGCAGAGTTTTCTAAATGAAATTAATATGTTTTCCGAGTGAAACAGATATTGAAAAGGATTTTCTAAGTGAAATAACTTAAATTCTGAGTGAAATAAGTTTCTAAGTGAATTAAAACATGATTTCGTGTGAAATCAGTATGAAAATGGTTCCCTGAGTAGAATTGTTTGCAAATCCGAGTGAAATATAATTAAAAAAGAGATTTCCGAGTGGAATAACTATAATTCCGAGTAAAAATGATTGAAAGGAGGTTCTTCAAGTAAGAAAAGGGTTCTGTCTGATATATATAATGATTTATCGAGTGATATTGTGTAAAAACCGATTGAATTCATATAAAACCGAGTTGTTTGTCATTTATTCCAACATTTAATTGCAATTCTTCGCTCAAACGCACATAGGTACCCATGATTTAGTATTTTCACAGTCAATACAGTTCATATTTTTCTCACAATTCACACAAAGTATATCATTTACCAACAAATATATATATATATATATATATATACAAAATAGTAATAATTAAGCATTTAATTCACCCATCACTGAATCTGTCCTAGAAAGGTGAGGAACATGATTCCTTAACCCTTTCCTTCACTCGGTTTTCCCACAAAGCACCCAAGAATATACCCCCTTACCTTAATGAAGTTCTTGGATGGAAAGAAAAAGGTTCCTTCCACTGTCCTGCTTCAAATCCGAGTGAAAGAGAAAAGAAAAGAGAGAGAAAGGAACTTGTAGGAAGAAGAATGATAATAGAGGTGTGTCTGTTTCGTGTGTGTGTTCTCTAAGAGTCATCGCACTGGTTTAAATAATGAGAGAGTAAGTGGAAAACTAAATGGGGAATAGCTTTTGTGAGTGGGCTGTTAGTGGATTTTTAGTGGAGTGTTAATGGAGTGTCAGTGGAGATTTAAATAAGGAGGTAGGCTATGTCAGTGCCCATTTCTGGCCGCCTACTAGCTATAGTGTGCATGATTGAATTAAAATAAACATTAAAAGACAAAATTAAAGTCAACACGCAAAACTGACACTAAATACCGAGTGAAAATTCCACTCGGTTAACTACTATGCCGACTAGAATTCTTCTTCCGAGCCAACAAATACAAGGCTCGCTTGAGCGTGGCTTGCTCGCTTGAGCGAAGTAGAGAAATATGCATCAGGGGTCCTTCTCGCTCAAGCGGAATCCGACTCGCTTGAGCGAGTCTTCAAGTCCTCGCTCGGAATTCCTTTGAAACCGACTCAGGTACTCGGTTTCTCACTCGGTAATATCTGTCCAGACCGAGTTCTCTCTTTCTCAGAGTTTTTACTCGGAAATCCGAGTCTTCATTCACTTGGTTCACTCGGTTTAGACCAACTTCTTCAAATATCTTTCCAAATTAAGGCTTATTTAGGACATTACCTCTCGGAACAAGACCTACACATACGAGTCTCACTCGGTTTTGGTCCAGTAGAGTATATCTCACTTGGAAGAGGGGTCATACTCATAGACTCACTCGGAAATGGTTCAGCCTCTTACATTTCTCTCGGAATGGGCTCCCTCTACCATTTTCCACTCGGTTTCCTAAGCAAACACATACGAAACCATTCAGAATCCTTCCCAATTGATTCCACAACACATTCCAGTCGGTAGGAAGCATCAAATCAACATAAACATAAGTATATATGCATTCTTTCACTCGGAATGCTTCAATCAGAGGAATTTCCTTCGGAAAAGGAAGCATTTGGCAATGTTTGACTCGGAAACGAGCCTTTCTATGGTGTTTTGACTCGGAATTTCACCCAGAAGTGGTTCTCTTGAACACACTTCACTCAGAATTGCCTCTCAGGTCAGGACTCCACTCGGTGGTAGCCCTCTCAGTCATGTTTTACTCGGAAAAACATGACACTGACTCGGAATTCCTCTCTGTTACTCGGAACAGAGCTCTTTTCACTCGGTTTTTGCTTAATTTCACTAATGGTCCATATAAATTCCATTATTATGCACAAAAATGACATTTCTGAGATACCACAGACCATCAACAGGGTATATATTGACTTATTCTTACTCACAAACCTTTCATAATTCAAAAATTACAAGAGTAAAACTATTCTTAAAAACAGGGATGTTACAACATGTACGGACACTTCTAATACCGATGCAAGATGTTAAGACCGGCTGCCAATTTCAAAAGCCATGCCTGTAAAAGGTTGTCACATTGGCCAAGAATCACAAGCATATTTTGTTCATCATCTTACTGCAGAACTATCACTTAGCCTATTAAAGCCACCTTTATGTCACTCCAATAGGCTAAGAGGAAAATGATCTGGTCCATATACCGGCTCTGGCCCCTGATACCAAATCACTACCAAAGCGGGCAAACACGCCCCACACAAAGCATATAACAATACAAGAGAACCTTGACAGATAACCTCTCATGATGACCAAAGTCCTTGAGGATTGATGTCATGACGAGTTCGGTAAATCTACCAAGGGCACATCAGTAACTAACCAATAAAACGTGTTAGGAATGTTTACGTAGGTGTTAGCTTTCCCCATGATTCTTGGATCCGTATTGACACAATGCCACGTAGGACTCAACTACCACCCACCTCTATAATTAGTTATTATTTATGACCCATCAAGGTATGTGATATTCTTTAACTTACGCTCAAGTTTCGGTATTGATTACTTAAGTTGACTTGAACGTCAAATTGTCCTTGCAAATGACACCATCTTTCGCTCTTCACCGCGCTAGACCGGTGTGATAAATGAAAATAGACACAGTCACTCCTGACTCCATACTGAACCAGGAGAGATAACGTCAAATCTCCACCAGATTGGTGTAACATTTTAAAGAGGGCTATAACTGGTATAGACGTTGAAAGTATCATCCTTTGACGCCAGATAATTCAATAAGAATTTATTACTTATATATATTTTGTATTTTGTTAACTCATACATTATTAACTTATATATATTATTTGATTTTAAGCCCTAGTTTTTAATTTTTTTTAAAAAACTCTCCATATCTCTCTTTTTCTCTCACCATTACTGTACCCAATACTTTTTTAGTTAAATATGTTTTTGGTTGATGTTTTAATCAATTTTTGGTTTGGATTTTTAAGTTTTTTTTAATTAGTTTTAATCATTATGTTATTTAATATATTAAAAATGATCCTTAAAAAGATTGATAAAAAAATATATGGTCCATTTTGAGAAGTTAATGAATGAAATGACTTATAGAGACTAAAAAAGAGACAAATGACGCAACATGCCCGTTTGGTGAGTTAACAATGTTGTTAACGCTGTTACATTTAGGGACCGTTTTCAACTTATTAGGGATTAAATTTAACATATTAAATAACATAAAGACTAAAATTAATGAAAAAACTAAGGAATTAAAACAAAAACTTGATATGAAATAGGGGAAATTTTGAAAAGCTATTATAGATTTTAAGTAAATTTAATGATTTAAATAATACACGTGGATTACAGAAAAGAGTTATATATTTAGGGATTATAATATTTACTTTTTTTTAAAGTGTCACATATAACTATTTGTTTAAGTTGATGATTATTAATAAAGATGAAAAAAAAGCAAATTTATTAATTTTACAGGTTTGTTATTTTGGTCGCTTAATGTTATTTTACAGGTAAAAAAAACTTAGAATTACACACGAGTTAGGACAGAGGAGCAGGGTAGGCTAGCGGCCCAAGATCCGGTATTTGTTGTTTGTGGTACCGGCAGTATGAAAGAACGTGAGAAAGAAAGATAGAGACATGAACAAGTAAACATTGTAACAAGCCTAATCACATATAAAGTGACATAACGTTAATTTTTCCTCTTCTTCTATTCTCTCTTGGTTCGGTTCAACTAAAGACAAAGAGCATATAGAAGAGAAGATGGTGTCGTCGCAGGTGGTCAACACATACCCCTTGTCCAGCTACACCTTCGGTACCAAAGAGCCCAAGATGGAAAAGGACACCTCCGTCGCTGATCGTCTCGCTCGCATGAAAGTCAAGTTAGTATCTTCCTTCTTCTTTCTCAACATCAACCCTAAACCCTAGATTACACACCCTAAACCCCTCTTTTACTTTTCTCAACAATATCACATTCTTCTTCAATTAAAAATGAAAATTTTACTTTCAAGAAGGGACCTTGGGAATCAATATTTGTTTAAGAGTGCAGAACCGAGCTGAAATTTGTGTGTAGATATGATTTTGAAGTATGGAGTTGAGTTCTCTTGTCGTTGAATCTTGGAGGAATTTGAAATAGTGAAAGGAGGCTAATAACTGCGCTTTCTCTCATGTATTGTCGTATGTGTAACTGAAATTCGTTTTTTTTTTACCTAACTGCTTCTGAAATATGATTGTTTCTTTTGTTTCAGCTATATGAAGGAAGGGATGAGAACCAGCGTGGAAGGAATTTTACTAGTATGTTAACTGATTTCTTTTGTTCTTTTTTCTTTCTTTCTTTTTCTCCAAGGTTAAATATATTTTGACTCCATGTTTGCAAAACCCATTTTTAGTTTGATCTTTTATGTTGGAGGTGGTCCCTAAATGTTTGTTATTTTATCACCTTTTTCCACTGTCTATTCACTTTCCATGAGATTAGCAGAGTTACATCAAAATGAAGGGACCAAATTGACAGATTGATACAATATTGAAATTGTTTGAAAACGTTTTTCATATCGATTAATCATTTGCCAGAAAATCATATCTACAAACATAAAGAATGATATATGGGATACATCATAATTATCTACTAGGTATTGAGATTTGCAGTTGTGAGTTTCATTTTTTAAATTATTCATGCAGTAGGATTGGATTATGGAGTGATATTGATATTTTGATCTTTACGCACTGAAAATTCTCTTGTTGGGTGCTAAAGTTGGAAGTAGTTTTAGTTTAGATTTGAGTTATACTTGTGAAATGGGTCCACTGATTTTCAATAATTTGGTGCACTTGTAAAGGAGGCGGGTAGTGTTAGGCCTTTGACAACCAATGTAAAACTTGTCAATCTTCCTATGAACCTGGATCAACGTGTTATAGTGCTAATGCTAGATCGTTGCCCATAAGCAGCACACTGTTTGGCTTGGGTATAGTGTCAAATGAGCTTGAGCCACTGCATTGTTACCCAAATAAGCAAGAGTTCTTGCATTTTTACAGATGAATGTGGGTAAAGAAGTTAGTCCAAGAGAGCAAGATTTGGTTTTTGGTACATGGAATTTGGGTCAATATGAAAGAAATCCATGGAGGTAGTGGACACTATGATGTGGAGAAGTAAACAACATGAAGATGGTGGGTACTATTGTGAATACGAAATGGAAAAAGAATGTGGTAGAAGTAATAAGGACCGGAGATAGGATCTTATCCCTAAGATTGATTGTTGGTAGAGAGACCATTAACACCATGAAGCACGAATGCCTCTCTTCTTTGAAGTGTTGCTATGTTGGACATATTTTCAACACCGACACCTCTCTACATGTCTTTGACATGTGTCAGACACTTCTCAATGGGTATCTAATACAATTAAAAAATTAATTTTTATCGGTTTGAACATCTGAGCTGACTCCTCTATAAAGCTTAGACACTTAGCTGATTTCTCCATATAGATTGTTAAAGGTTCCATCTCAAAACCAATTGGCAATAGTTGGAGTTGCCCAACAGGTATTTAAACCATGCGAAATATAATGAGGCAGACAATGTAGGACTTCCAACACGCCCCCTCCAACGAAGCCTGCCGGACCAGACAAGGGGTAACTTTTGACCCACAACGAAATGGCAACTCTTTGGCCCATAAGAACCAGAAAGAAATGCTCTGGCTCTGATACCATGTTAAAGGTTCCATCCCAAAACCAATTGGCAATGGTTGGAGTTGCCCAACATGTATTTAAACCATGCGAAATATGATGAGGTAGACAATGTGGGACTTCCAACACGCCCCCTCTAATGAAGCCTGGCGGACCAAGCAAGGGGTAACTTTTGACCCACAACGAAAGAATTTATCACAAATAACTAATTTGGATTTATGTCAGGATGGTCGATTTCAGTTGAGTATGTTAAACAGAGTATATACATTGTAACTTTGTAAGTTTAACAATAGACATGTTAATAATGATTTGAAGGTAAAAATTGGTGATCAAGTTATACCTCAAGCATTAAGGTTCTAGTATTTGTAATCAATAATGCTAGATGATATGGTGAAATTAATAAGGATGTTTCGCACAAGATATAAGCTGAGTGGTTGAAATGGAGAAAGACTTCAGTAGTTGTGTGTGATTGAAAAGTATTTGGTAAACTTAAAAGAAAGTTTTATCGAATTGCTATAAGACAAACCATGCTACATGGGAATGAATGTTGGGCAATGAAAGATCAACAAAAACGCAAAATGTGGCTAGCTGTGTGAGGGTGTTAAGATGGATTTGTGACTACATAAGGAAAAATCAAATATGTAATGGCAATAGTTGAAGTTGAGTTAGGTTGACACATATTGAAGAGAAAATTGTAGAAAATCAGTTAAGGAGGCTTAGGCATGTGTAAATGAGACCTTTGGAAGCGTTTGTAAGGAGAATTGAGAAGATGATTTGGAGCCCTATGAAGAGAGATAGGGGAAGACGTAAAGGACACACTTAAAGAGGATATTGACTTTTGGTGAATGGAATTCCTAAGGAGGTGGTGAATGATAGGACACAATAGCGTCGTATGATCCATGTAGCTGATCCCACTTATTGGGATAAGGTGTTGTTGTTGTAATAGTAGTGAACTTATATAGTTGGTATGCCAATATTTGGTCTTGTTATTTATCTATGTTGAAGGACTGATGGTGGATAATAATTGATAAGTGCTTGATTTATCTTAATCTATGTTGCGTTGTTATTTGGTCCTCTTCTCCTATGCAACTTTAACATATTGAACCTTGTTGACTCAATCTATAAAATTGCCATTGCTGCGCATCTATACTCGTCAAATTCATATGGTGACCTTTTGAAGTGTACAATAAGGTAAATAGGTAAATTTTGTATGGAATATAGACTTATATTTTAGTTTGTTGAAGGGAAGTGTGTGTAATTTATGAAGCAGGTATTTCTTGCAATATAAATATGTTATGGGACTGACTTACCATTAGTTCTGTTTTGGTTAGTTATGAAGAATTGACAATTATCCAATCTTGATCATCAAGATATCCCTCTGAAAATCTCACAATGTTACGACTCACATGTATTGCACTATCCATTTTAAGAGGCTGAGTCTTGGTGTGATGATAAGTTTGCCATCCACTTTTGAGTTCTGACATGGTGGTCACAAGGTCTAAACGTGGAGACATAATTTCTGCTGATGGGGGCGACGTTGTGTATGTTCAACTTTCTACAACGATGCAATCTTCATGTCCCAGGGTCCAGACCACCCCCTTTTTGTGAGTTGTTGCTGCAGATTCCAGGCCAACTGAGATCAGAAGAGCCTGGCTTAATGGGGAAAAATCACACATGGGGTGTGAGGCCCACTTGTTACTTACATCTGATCAGTTTTAGGATAAACTCGTGTGGGGCATTCAGTGTTTAGTTTTTTTCTTTCTTAATTATATGTTCCTACAGGATGGTTTCTTACAATCATGTTAATTCTCATCTATGGCATTACTTTCAATCTTAATAGAGAAAGACACTCATCTAATTTCCTTTGAGATTTTGTTTCTTGCCCTGTCTCAGCTTAATTCTTTAATTTTGCAGGTACAAGAGCACAATCATCCTCATATTCTTCTTCTGCAAATTGGAAACACATTTTGCAAACTCCCAGGTGGTCGTCTGAAGCCAGGAGAGAATGGTAAGATCTTACTTCCTCACTCGGAATACAATGGTCTGAGAATAGCAGCCTGTGATTATCCTAATGTACCTTGTTTTATGCTGTATTGGGGGTGGGGGTTATTTGATGTTGTTTACAGAAATTGAAGGCTTGAAGAGAAAGTTGACTAGCAAGCTTGGTGCTAATTCTCAGGCTCTTGTACCTGACTGGCAGGTATTATTACTTTTTAGAATGATTTACTGATTCTTAAGAGACATGTTAAATTTGGGATTTTGTAATTATCCCTACATTTGTTATTGTTTATTTGCACTTATCCTTGGAATCCTGCAGATAGGTGAGTGTGTTGCAATCTGGTGGAGGCCAAATTTTGAAACCATAATGTATCCATACTGCCCTCCTCATATAACAAAACCCAAGGTAATTTGCAAAGACTGTATAATTGAATACCTTGTATTCCTAGATCCTAGTTCAGGGCCCATGGTTATATTATTTATCATTGAATATCTTGTATGCAGGAATGCAAAAAACTTTTCCTTGTTCACTTATCTGAGAGGGAATACTTTGCAGTCC
This sequence comes from Clitoria ternatea, assembly GCA_037962975.1. Taxonomy (NCBI): domain Eukaryota; kingdom Viridiplantae; phylum Streptophyta; class Magnoliopsida; order Fabales; family Fabaceae; genus Clitoria; species Clitoria ternatea. The sequence goes on along the minus strand of CM075674.1, from coordinate 97,266,712 downwards.
CCAAAAACTTAAAACTGCTCGCTGTTCCATTGTTTGAACTCTATGACAATGTTCAGGTATGCTTGACACATGGTTCTTTACTATTGTTAGATTGTTGAATGAATACTTTATAATACAAAGAATTAATGTGTTTATCATTAAATGTTGAATGGAAAAATATGTATGTTAACTGAGAGTTTGAAGTAGGGAATCCTACGAGTTGATGTGGTAGGTTATGGAGCTCATCTAGAATGTTTTCTTATTTTTGGGTACCTCTTAGAAGTTCTTATTTGACACGTTTGATCATGGTGTTAAGTTTGGAACTGATCATATAACTATGCTTGTCAATCAAAATGTTATAACTTTTTGTCGTGTCTTATGGAATTCGTGTCACTTGATTGCAGAGATATGGGCCTGTTATATCCACCATTCCTCAGCAGCTCTCCAGATTCCAGTTTAAAATGATCACTAATTGAACGTAATTGGAAGCTTACATGCTCCTGATAAATTACTACTTTGGTATTTTCATAACTCCCAGGACTGAGTTAATTACATTATTATCATTGCATAGACTACTGACTAGAGAACTGAGATTTGAAGTGAGTTTCTGAATAGAGTAGTTATTACATTTTCTCTGTAATTTTTTTGGGTCCATGTTTGTCTGTATTCATTCATTGCACTGTGGGTTGATGTGGATTATCAACCAAAGATGGGAATCAACTCGTATAATACGTAACCTAAAGCCCATGTCATCTGATCAGGTTGACAATCTTAGAATGCTAAAGGGTAAAGGAGTGGACACTGGTTTTTCATTGCAAGTTTTTCAGGTGAAAACACGTGGCCATATGTATAGACCATCTAAAGGACTAAATTTTGAAATGTATTTTACGTATCAAGGGTGTACGATTGGGCAAAGTCTAATTAAGTGCGTATGTAATATTTAGGTTTCTTTATTACTTAAATTTTGTGCCATACATTTGAATATGAAGCTAATTGGAATAAGATATAAATATTTTAAAAAGTTATATTTGGGAGGTTTATTGAAAATACCTAAGAGTTAGTATATGAGAGATGCAAGTTATTTTTACAAATTCTTCTAAATGCTCCTAAATGCATAGCCTACTTGACGAAGTTCTTGCTACTGCACGCGTAGTCCAAACTGCAGTTACCACGTATTTAAATATGGAAAGCACGTCTTCATTTTTATTGTAACACTGTTTGCATCACCATTTGAAGTCCTTTAGATTTTGATTATTTATTTGAATAATCAAGATTAAAATAAAAAAAATGATTAATTTTTAATTTTGACCATGGTCTAAATTTATTCTTCTCGAGAATAATTCTCATTTGATAATCATAAAATAGATTTACGTCATTTTTACAATGGTATATTTCATTCATTGTCCTAGGTTAGATATGATGAAAATAATGTTTTTTAAAAAATAATTTACTATTATAATTTTTAAATAAATTACTTGTTTGAGATTGTTTTGTAACACTTTTGTGTTTTAATATGCACCAATGTTTTTAGAATCAGATCAGTCATTGAATTGGTGAATGCATCGGTTCAAGGGTTGTTGGTACAGTTAAACTATGGTTAAACTAGTAGTAATAAGTTATTGTTTTTATTATTTTAAATATTAAATAACAATCAATTAGACTAAAATAATATACTATTCATAAAAATTTCAACAAGGACATTATAATTTAAACATCACATACTAACAAAATAGTAAACACCCTAATATGCCTTTTTTTTCCGTTAAAGAATGAATTAAGTGACCTGGCCCAAATTGGGTAAAACCCAATTTATACTGGTTTTTGATCGATTGAACAAGACATTAGTTTTTTTTTAGCATATGTGCACTGATGAGGATTTCGATTTTAATAACCATGATATGCACATGGTCAATAGGTTTCATGTATATCATGATGCCTCTTGAGTAAGAGAACTATATGAATCTGTGGTAGGTAAAACTCGTTTGATGATTGATTGTGTATGTGTGAAATTCGTCAATTATGACGGTGCACTTTTGCATGTTTTTCCAACAAGACAGGAGTGAGATAAACTCACCCCTCTTGTTTTGTGGTTTCTACCATGTATATCTAAATATGCACTATAGGTGAGCAAGGAACAGAGCAAAAGAGAAGATCGTCATCAGAGTTACGCAGCGGAAGCCTTAGTGTCCTTGAAGAACCATTGCAAGGAGAGTATGGAAGAGTATTACAACAGACAATATGGAAGTGTAGGCTCAACTTGAGAGGAATAGTCTTAGGATTATTTTGTGTTATAATTATGAGAGCCTCATCATGCGTATTTAGAGTATAAGTTCTTGATTCATCATTGTTTTCTTGTACAAAAAAAACTTCCACATTTTCACAAACTTATGGCACCTTAGTTAAGTAGGATGATTTAGTGGAAGGAATTGTCCTAGTTAACCGATGGAGCTCACAAGTTACACATCATAAAAATGCACCATGATAGAAATTGCACAACTTTTATAGCCATTTGCTTGTAATGTATTACTTCCATGTGTCAAACTTGTTGACCGTTGCATGACTACCTAATCCATGTGACTTTCTTGTATGTGTAACACTCAACCTATGTGTAGCATTAAAACACAAAACTCTTGTGTCCTATACAAAACAACCTTAAACATATAATTTATTTTCAAACAATAAGAACTAGCAATTTTTTTTGTATCCATAAATCAATTTCATAAATGAAATAGGTCAAAGAGGTTGGCGAAGAGGTTGGTATGGAAAAGGTTTATTGCAAAGGGGAGCCACACACCCTCGATATAAGGAAGAAAGAGATAGATATCATCGTTGGGATAAATGTTGTTATCAATATGTCAAGAAATGACACTTGCTCAAGATTATTAGGCCAAAAAGGTATAAGGTAATGCTGTTATACTTAAGCAAAATAAGAGTAGAGAATAATAAGATTTTCAAGCATCATTTGTAGTAGAAGAGTCTAGTTCTAGTCAAGAATTAGATTATGAAGCATAACCCTAGTAGAACGAAGGCAAGGATATTGCAAATCACATATGGAAGTACTAATAAAAGTGACAATTCTAGTCACGATGAGTGATAAATTAATTACTATGATGATGATTAGATTGTTGACATTAGTTACTCTAACCATATGGTTGTAGACAAGAAGAAACTTTTGAATATGTTAAAGTATACAAGAGAGTGATTCCACATCAAGTGTACATGGACAACATCTATCATGTACTAGGGATGAAAGAGAACTTATTATTAATCTCAAAATTGACATCATCAAAAGTTTATGTTATTTCAGGCATAAAGATGTAAATGTGTATCAAAGCCTAAAGCCTACAAGTCTACTAGTTATGGAAGGAAGGCAACTAGAGTCTATCTACATAATGTTAACACATACAACATACGTTGGCAAGGCGAGAAAGAATGAGACGATAGATTTGTGTCATGGAAGGATAAGGCATAAGAGCTAAAATTGATTAAAGGTTATGATGAAAAAGTCTATGTTGAGAGACCTACCAATCTTAGAGATAAGAGAAAGTATTGTCTTTGGAGAATGTTAGTTTGGAAGGCCATGAGTTATCATTAGAGTTAATACACTTAGATGAATTTGGAGTCATGAATCGAGATATAGTACATGATCACATTTATGATGACTTCTTAGGTATGTTTGGGTAGACTTTATGAAAAAGAAATTTAAAGTTATGAAAATACGACATAAGACAACAAATAACTTGTCTAAGTACTCCACGACAAAATGGAGTTACAAAGAGAAAGAATTCACACTTGGCAAAAACATGCATAACAATGTTGCATGCTAAAAATGTTTCACCATGTATAATTTTGGCCAAAGTGCATTAAGATAGTTGTATATGTCACCTATAGGTTTCCTTAAGTAGACTTGACTTCATATCACCATATATGAGTTTATAGGACACAAAGCCTTTGGTATCCAACTTTAAAAGCGAATAAATTTATAAGACCTGAAATAGAAACCATAATATTTTCAATGACAAAAGAATATTTTAGTCGAAATGATTTTATTTCTATTAGTAATTTTAATTTTTCTCAATTAATTTCATATAGTCACACTATTATGGGTACCATCAACATAAACAAAGTATCATTGTTCTAATTAGGTGCCTTTAATATGTCTATTTTTTTGTTGATAAAATCAAATTTTGTTCTATCTTAAAATCAAGTTTTACATTAACCATAATTAATACACAAAAGACAACAGTTGCGAGTCCTTTTATCGTACAAGGTATGAAGATAATAATGAGTGACAAATAAAGGCACCAAAATGCCAACGTGTAAAACATTCCATAGATGGTGGGTTAGGATAGTCAATGAAGCTTGCTAGCTCTACTAAGTCTAACCTGTTTTGACCTATGAAAGGAATGAGCTTCAAACTGAATTAGGGAGGGTTGGATTGTATTGTAAGGTTTAAATAAAACATAATTTAATATTTCTTTATATTTTTAAAGGACCTTTACAAAAAAATACAAAAAATTATTTCTCAATAAAAAATCTATTTTTTATATTTATAAAATCTCATGTTTCTTTTTTTAAAAAGAGAAAGTGAGTCGACCCATTGACCTATCACCTAAATAGAATGAGATATTAAGTTTACTTCATTCATTTGACCTAACCTCCCTCATATTATGGTGGGTCGAGCTGAACCGTATTGCCATCTTTAGTGCATATAATAATTTCTTCTTCTTTGCCAGAAGTCTAGGCAAATTGATAGAGAATAAATTATACTTCCACCATGTTGAATGTCTATTTCCACCTTTGTTTATTTTTTGGATTGAAAAATATAAAAATACCTTCTCACTAAATCACTTTTATTTCCCTTTTTCCTTCAATGAGACCATTTTTATTTCCTGGTTTTCTCCGATAGGAGTAGTCTTACATTTTCCTTTTGTTTTTGGTTAGCAAGTTTACTCATCAATGTGCGGTGTGGTTTTCATCAATGTGGTGTCAAACAACTTCAGAACTTTGATGAATAAATTTAAAATTTAGCAGAACAAATCTAGAACGTACTGAATCAACAAATTTAAAATTTATCAAATGGACAAATCTAACGCTCAACTTAATTGAACAAATTTGTAATTTTTGTGTACAAACAACTCTGAATACATAGGGCAAACCACATTGATGTGAATGGAAAATATGTAACACCGAGAATGAGAATTAGAAGAAAAGAATATACCAGTAATGCATAAATTACATTCACAGAAATAAGACAATAAGAAACTATGGTGAGGTTTTAGAGAATTTAGATGATCAAACTGAAAGAAAATTCAAATTTGATGTGTTATAGAGGTAAAATATATATCTAACAAACAAAAACATGACAACGGGGTATTCTTTAATAATTTTTTTTAAAAAAAGCAAGAAAGATGAAATTTTTTTTAGCATGGTGAGAATAAAATTATTCTTAGATAAATGTTTGGCATTTTTTTTTTAGAAAAATAGAGGATAAAATTGTAGAGGATAGCGTGCTTTTTTTGGGGTCAACGGGCATAGCGTGCTTCAAGTAAGCATAAGCAGACCTACAAGGCTACAACTTTGTTGGGTAATTTGATTACAAATCTTTGAAAGTTTATTGCATGTTTACACTTATTTTAATTAAGTCGTTCTGAAGATGTATCTTACTAGTGTAATTAAAGGGCAATTAGACAAGTGTTGTTGCTTGGAGGAGGCCAAGTTTCAACCATGCGTGACAATTTCTTTATCCCCCTTGAATTGTGTGTGCAGGGACTTGGGTGTGGTACATATGTTAGTTAAATAATACGACAACATAAAATATCGTTTCGTTTATATATTGAAGAGTCCCATTGTTCGATTCTCAACAATAATTGTGATTCTTTGTTGATCTCAGCAAGTTTCAATAATCTCAATTTCTGAATAATGTAATGCAAACATACGCGTTTGGGCACTAGGATTCATGTGTTCCTTTTAAAAGAAGAACCAACTTAGACATTTTCTCGGTTAGTTATGCTTTTGAGATTTTTTATATGCGTGATTGAAAGGACATTACCAACTCGAGGATAAACATGGGACTCCTCATATTCCATTTTAAAACTCTAGCATCAAACATCATCTTCCTTCTTCTGTGGATTAAGTTAGTCTTGCATTCATGAGCGTGTGCCAACTACTTAACTTCTTTTATTAATTACTTTATCTCTATGATATATGATTAAACTTCAAGAATTAAGAATTATATTGAATTCAGAATTTTCTCCCCTTTTACATCAATTTCGATTTCAATGTGATTCCTTATTCTTGAAAGATATTAAAATTATTGGCCCCTTCACCAATTGGATATTAAAAATGTATTAGTTTGTCACTTAGATCGTTCCTTGTACGGTCTGAAACAATCTCCTTGTGTGTGGTTTGTTCATTTTAGTACTATGCTCCTTCAATATGACATGACTAGATGTGAAGCTTGTCATTCAGTCTTTTGTCTTCTTTCCTCTAGCTTTTGTATCTATTTGGTTATATATGTGAATGATATTGTCATTATTGGTAATGCTGATTATGAAATTTAATGTCTCGAGTATCTCTTTTAATAGTTCCACACCGAAGAGTTGACCTTCTCAAATACTTCTTAGGTATTAAGGTTGCTCAATCCTCTTTTGGTGTCACCATTACTCAATGAAAATATGCTATTGATATTATGAATGAGACTCGGATGATTGATTGCTAACCTAATGATATTTCTATGGATTCCGATGTCAAACTCTTTTTGGGTCGATGGAAGCCATTGAAAGACCCAAAAAGATGTCGTCACTCGGTAGGGAGACTGAACTACATCACAATGACATGACTTGCCATTCCTTTGCTGTTAGTATGGTAAGCCAGTTCATGAATGCTCCTTGTGACAATCATTAGAATGTTGTGACTCATATTCTTCGCTATATTAAAAAAGCACCAACTTACAGATTGATATATGAAGATAAAAGTAATACTCATATCACTTGCTATTCTCACGTTGACTATGCAGAATAGATGCTCTACTACTCGGCATTGTGTCCTCATTAGTGAAAACTTGATCTCATGACAAAGTAAGAAACAATACATAGTGATCAGATCTAGTGTTGAATTAGAATATATAGTAATGATAGCAGCTACTCAAGAAATCATGACTTCATCAGCTTCTTGAGTTGTTACATCTTGATGATCTTCCAAATACGAAGCTTACATGTGACAATTAGACAGCCCTTCACATAACATCAAACTCGATCTTTCATGCGTGAACAAAGCATATAAAAAAGTGATTGCAATTTTGTAAGAGAAAATATACTTTATAGTGAAATCCATACCAAACATGTCATATTCAATAACCAATTTACGAACATACTTACAAAATCACCTTGTGGAATTCGTTTGGATTATATATGCAACAAGTTAGGCATACATATATAACATGCATGCTCCAATTTGAGAGAGTATTAGAATATAAAATCCATAATCAAATCATTCATTGATTTGATCCTTGATTGTGTAATTGTAGTATAATTTCTTTATTTCCTTGATTGTAATTCTTTTTTATACCAATACATATTTGTAGTGTCGTTGTCCTCTTAACATACAATCCATCTCTAACTCTCTTTCCATGTCTCAAATTCGAGTATATAATAATACAGTTACGATAAAACTTGTTAATGAGACAGTTAAAATGATTTTATGAGACTCAACCTCAATTATATATATAAAACTAAACTTAAGTGAAGTTATCATTGATTCTCTGTAGTAAAATAGTATGTTGTTGGTTAAGATTTTTTTTCCTTCAGAATTACCGTAAATAAGAGAATATAAGTGTAGGAATCCGTGGTTGAATTCTACTTCTAATAGTAAGCACCAACAGCTGGCTTTAGGGTAAATAATAATCATTCCTTTGAGTTTTCTAATTTAAAAAACGATTATTATAATAAAATTTTCTAAACAACTAACTTACCACGCGAGTTCTCAAAGTAAGTTGATCCTAACGTTCACCTACCTCGGTGTAGTTGATCATATTTCTAATGTAATTTTTCTCTAGCTTAGTTCCTGTGCTCTCGAAGACTGGTAAATTAGTCAATGAAAATCCATCACACTTTTCAGAAGTTAAATTCCAATCACCCTAAAATTTTATTATTATAGTATCATTTATTCCGATCACCCTAAAATAATCCAACCCACATGCCAAATAATGAACTATAACAGAAATCGATCCTCTGTCCAATGTGCTTATTAGCCATTGGAGACCATCCAAATCAATTTGTTGGTTGCCAGATTCATCCAAATTAAATAAGTACATTTGATTTTGTTGTAATTTTATATCCAACATAACTAACTTATTAAAATGTTGTTATTATTATCTTGAGCATAACGTTTTTCATGGCCAATATTTTCTTTCTCAGTTTTTAGGAAAAATATATTCTAAATGTTGAAGAAATTGTTATTAAAATCGGTAGACGAACTTTAAACTAACTATGTATTTGGTCTAATATTACCCTTTGATATTAACAGTTTAATTATAATTCGATATCTAATTTATTTAAATTAATATCTTTACTTGTTTAATGATTAATACAATTTTGCTTTAGCAGCCTCTAAGGTAATAATCATTTTTGCTGAAAATTGCTGCACCCATTTCACCAAAGCTTACTATGTTTTATCTTTATGTTGTCCATCATTAATGCAGTTATCTTCATATTCTGCCAAATAGTACAAACGTTCTTTTTGCAATGATGCAAGTGTAATGGCCCTTGTAAGGACAAATTTTCTTCTATAGCAATTTCAGCAGCACACACGCTTGTAGGTTCTTCAAGCTTACCTGATTCGTTGTTGCTGGCATTTATTTCATCAATTGCATGCATCAGTCACTGAAAAAGGACAATTTGTAACAAATATTTCAGGTCTATGTCAAGAGAGGAAAAAAAATTTGATGAGTTTTCCTTGTATTATTTCTTTTTCCTGTTATTTTCAGTCTTCGTTTTTATTGGCCATCTTTTTTACATTCCTTTAAATTTATTAACGTAATTTGGTCTTTTAGTTATTTTGTCATATTTATTAATTCAACCGCACAAAGACACTAGTTAATAGAAGAGTGATCATGCAAACAGCATCAACAAAACAGGATTCTTTACAAATTTTCACCTGATTTTAAATTGAGTTAATCATTACTAGATAATGCAAAAAGGAAGATGTCTTGAGTTTGAGTTTTGTGTATAAAGAAATTTTCAATAAAAGAATTAATCATACTGCGGATATATATTTCGAGTTCAAAGAGAATTGCCTAATGAGAAGGATAGTTGTGATAAAATTAGGGAAGGAAAAATCCATGAAAGCATATGTACTTGCAGGATTTGAAGTTTTCAAATGAAAAAGCATGTTTTACTGGGATGTTAATGGTAGTAAAATGAAAAGGTTTTGCATGTCTTTATGTATTTGTAGGATTCAACTAGTTATGCTAAACAATTTGTAATTGTAATGATTGATTATCAAGTTTTATAGTATGCAGCACTTTGTTAATTGTCTTGGGCGGTAGAGAATGTGTCGGCACAAGACAAACAAACAATGTTGACTTGTATAAGCCTAAGTTATTAGGTGTACTGGCTCAATGAATAGTCTCCTCCATGGTTGCATTCCTATTATTACCTCACTATCATTCAGTCTACCTGGCCAGAGCATAGAATGAAATTCCATTAACCTGATTAATTTATGTTGTAGGTGAAGACTGAACACTATTTTCATATCTTAAGCCAAGCCTTTTCACATAAAATAAGACTAGATCATATTAGGTAAGAAAAAAGAGGGAAAAAAGACTAAACATAACAAAGACAACCTCTACTGTTTTATCTTATGGTCTTGAGTATGATTTATTTTTGGTAGTATTTGTCATGAAAAATGTTTAAAATAGGCAATTTGTATGCAAAAACAAACTCCATCAATATTGTACTAGTAAAAACAAATAATATAACTCTTGGAGATTTTGAACATGTGATCTATAACAATTTTTTTTATAAAAGAATGGAGCAGAGAAGTGTAGCAAAAATAGGCTGCAACATTGTCCAAGTTTGACACCCTATAAGTTGGTGAATATCACTAAGGTAGAATTAAAAGTTTAGAACTAGTTTTCATTTTTCGACCATGTGGCAGGACATAATTATTTTTCAATGGAGGTTTCTTGGTTTATATATTAATTTTGTTATTTCAACGCTTTTTGTCAATAAGTTATGAAAAAATATACAAGCACGACTATTTCCTGTTTTAATATATATATATACAAGTATGCTTGTGCGTTGTTTCCATACCAAATGTTATTCCCTTCTTCTCTGAGTCTGTTTTGTATTGTGTCATAGAGAATCCAAGGTTACCATTGAAGTGAAATTTTGTGGAACATAGTAAAATGGGGTTGGAAAAGGCAAAACCAAAACATAGGAAGGGTTTATGGTCACCTGAAGAAGACAATAAGCTAAGAAACCACATCCTTAAACATGGTCATGGATGTTGGAGCTCTGTCCCCCTTAAAGCAGGTTGGTTTTTTTTCTTCTTCTTCCCTGTTTATGCCACTTAGTCAATCATACCACAGTGAGCACATTCCTGACATGTACCTGTAAAGGGGCAGCATTCTATATCATTGATATTGTTGTATTGTTAAATGGAGACATCCTTGGTTTTCTTGAAGAAAGGTATCTCTTCTTTGGTTTGAAAAAAAAAATGGCTACAAGTTGTTTGAACACAGTTTTAGATATAAAATGAAAATGTGGGCATGTTTCACTGATTTCACATCAATAGATTTGAGATATCTTAATTAAGTTTTTCTTTCTTTTGTTCCCCCTTTATTTGAATTAATTCTTATAAATTTGTCCTGTCAATTCTGGGAGAAAAGGTGATGTATTGACAAGGGAAATAATACTGTATGCAGAGGGTGTTTTTAGATTGGATGAATTAATATTCAGAGAAAAATGATATAATCAATTTAATTAATTTTTACAATGTCATGGTGATCTGATTATTTGGTTAAAAATGTAAATCTAATTTAATTTACTTTTTTAGATTGGATTGATTTTTTGCATGGTTAATTTTTTTTACTATGTTTACATTCGTTGAATTAATAAAAATATGACAATTTTATTTTATATAATAAAATACAAGTTCAAAAGATTTATTATACAATCATAACACACATTTAAATTCAAAATATAGTTTTAAATTAATTGTCAATCCTATATTCCTTTCATACGTGTTAAAATCTAAGTGAGAGGATTAGTTTGACTTGGGATGCAACAAGAAATTCTTAAGCATGGGAAATAAAGTAAACTGTTAGTTTAAAATTAAATAGATATAAAATTTTGGTTCGATTATTAAATTGAATTTGAAGACCAATCCTGTTTTGGTTTTTAATTTTTTAATTTTTTAATTTTTTAATTTTTTTTACATAAATTAGATTTATTCAGTTTTAATATTTTTTTCAATAATCAAAGTTTTAAATGAATTAAGTTGGTTAATGAATGTTAGTCAAAACATGAGCAGACAAAGTATCTACCAACAAAGTCATCACAATAGGAATAAAACACATAACCTTTAGAACTTTAAATTTAATTATAACATTCAGAAATCTTTATAGATTTAAAAGTATAATTTCAAAACATAAGTTTACTGGATTAAAACTTATAATACAAGCTCTCAGATTTGAGTATTGTGAAAGGAAAAAAAAATCATTGTGGAAAGAGTTGACTTTACATTGTGAATGTTTTTCACTCGAATAAAATTACTTTTGGTAAATAAAAATAGTCAAATTTTTGGGGTCAAAGCAACACATATTTGAATTTTAGTGTTTTCTTGATATTGAGTTACATTTGTGTACAGGCTTGCAAAGGAATGGAAAGAGCTGCAGACTAAGGTGGATTAACTATCTAAGGCCAGGTTTAAAGAGAGGGAAGTTCACCAAACATGAAGAGGAGACAATCTTGACCCTTCACCACATGTTAGGCAACAAGTAAGATTCGTAAATCTTCTTTCACTGTCAATTTTTATTAGTTTCAATTTTATGACCAAGTTGATGTGAAATAAGTAAACTTTGTAACCTTCAGTCTAGAATATTGATTTAGTCTTGTAAAGAGTAGGTGTTAATTGTCCTTTAATTAGTGCAAAATCATTTAAGTAAAGGAAAACCCTTCACGTTAATGTTTGAGTCTCAAGTTAGAGAATGTAAACTTTTATTGGTAACATGGAGAATGTAATTGGATTAGCAGTACTAGTTATTTCATACTTAATTCCATTTTATACAAGCAACTGGCCCTTTTCAAAACGAAAAATAAAAGGATGAACATAAAAATGAGTCAAACCATGATTGGCCAGATGTCATGCATGCTTTTTCTTTTTTATAAATAGAGATAAACATTGATGACAACAAAAAAAAAAAGTCTACTATTATACTATTCCTCAATTCTTTTATTTAATTTAAATCTGGACCCTGAAGCAATGTTATATGTTCATTTAATAGTGTCCCTTCATATATTACAATCAGTTATCATTGAACATTATATGTTGAAAAACTATTCACATAAAGAATGAGAATGTGTGTATTTACTTGGTAGCATTATTTCACAGCTACCACCTGAAATTTAGAACAGAAAGTCAACACTAGTTTCCAATTAATAAGGAGGGGAGGAATAAAATAGTGCATTGTGAATTAAATTATTCCCCTTTTAATTATGATTGCTGAAAGTAAATTGAATTTTTTTGGCTAGGTGGTCACATATATCACAGCATTTGCCAGGAAGGACAGACAATGAGATTAAGAACTACTGGCACTCATATCTGAAAAAGAAAGTGGCAAAAGCTAAGGAAATGGAATCTCATAACCAAATTCAATATGCTAGCTCAAGCTCAGATACCATGGACTCTTCACACTCTCTTAAAAAACTTGCAACTCATGGCCCACAGAACTATAATATCACCAAAGAGGCCTATCAAAGCTCCTTACCAAAACTGTTATTTGCTGAGTGGCTTTCTCTAGATCATGTACATGCTACAGGGAACTCTGCAAATTCAGTTGATTCTTTGGTCTTGAATAATGGATTTGATCAAAATTCAACTTTTCAAGAAGCTGCAACAATGCATGATATGTCAGAGGGACCCTTTGGAGGAGAGTATCATAAATGTCTAACTAGCATTTCAACTTCAGCCCCTGAGATGTTCAATTCACAGCTAACATTTGCAAATCAAATGGTGGAAAATGGCTTCATTCATTGTGTACCCGGGATTGACTTAAGTTACAATTTCAGCATGAGCAATGATGCAATGTACGTATGAGAGTTGCTAAGCTTCAAAGACTGGTCAACAAGAAATAATAATTATACTTCACTGAAAATAATCAAACTTTTAGCATATATAAAATAATGCTTCCATTAAAAGTTGTATGTACTATACTCCTAGCATTCAAATGAGAGGATACCAGACACTCATAATTGATTGTTATTCTTCCAGAGTTTGTTATTGCATACTTATATATAATTTCGTTTCAAATTAAGAAGTCACCTTCTGGTGGTCTTCAATGTTTTTTCTTTCAGATGATCTTCTAGCATTTATGGCATTGATTTATGTGCTGTATGCCTAATGAGACAATATGTGTATTGAGATTTGGTCGTGACTTGTGAAAACTTTAATGTTCAACCCTTAATTGAGTAGCTAACTGAAAAAGCACTACCTTATCAGCAATGGTTGGATTCAAAGAGGATCAACTGAAGTGTTGTCTGTTGCAAATTCTACTCCACATGAGTACATGCAAGCAATTACAATCCAAATGCAAATTTATTGGCTTGTTGAGCAGTTAATAATGCTTCTTTTATTAACATGGGTATGTATATGAATATGATTGGGAAATATCACGCTGCCAACATAGGCTAGGCTGCTGCTATACCTTATGATGGCAAAAGGAAGAGATTCATACTTGATACTGTGAAGTGTGATGTTAACATATTAGCCAATCAGTGACAACCAGAATTTACTCTAGGAATATCTTTTCATTTCTTACTAGAATAATACAACAAATTAGTCCCTAATTATATTTACAAGTCCTTGAAATTACAGAAATGTCATTTTAATTCATGAAAGAATCAAATATTGGTCTACTTAATCTTTATTTATTAAAATTTGAGTTTTGTTAATCTCAACCCTTAAGCTTGAGTTTAAGCAACTAAAAATGATTTTTTTTCCTCAAAAAAGAATATACTTATTACACTTCTTGTATTTTTAATGCTCTTATTCTATTCTGTTCCAGAAAAGTTATATCGCTTTTAGTGGCTTCAAATCCAGCCCAAATTGCTAATGTTAACAATAACTACCTAGTGATTTAAAGTACAAATACAATATTTTGTATAACTATAGGAACAAATTAACTAGCATTCATAATTTTAAGATACTAATTAAGTGTATTAACCCATATTACTATGGTAATCGGTAGACGGGGTGTGCCATAGAATAGAAATGAGGATATGAATGCTTTAAAAGTTTCCCTTAGGAAAGATTCTTGCTCAGTTGACAGAGAATAAACTGAAGGCGTTGCAGATTCCTGTAATTAACCAGCATGGTAACACATGTGTCTTTTAGCACATTTAGGGGCTATAGTGCAAAGTTTTTCAAACCTTTGGACTATGTCATCTACTACCCAGATTCTCATTTCTATTAGTGAACCAAATACATTTACACACCCGCATGCTTCATAAATAGTTTATGACAAATTGATACACCCCCATGCTTCATAAATAATTTATTTAAAATGAAATATATCACTTTCAAACAATAGAGTAGAAACTCCGTGACAAGAATTCATCTCTCTTTCTCTGTTATTCCTGGATTATGTTCTGAGGAAGGGATGGCAGTGGGCCACTTCAAATCTTCAATTCTTCTCTAACATCAATGTTGTTTCACATTCAATACTAGTGGGCCATGACATATATTTAAGTCTTTCCACTAATGGAATTTTATCTTATTAAACCATCATCTTTAGCTTGATCTAGGTAATTGTCACCAACTAGAAATAACAAAGCCATCTATGAGGAATAAACTAGCCCATAAAAGAGCAAATGAAGTAATGACAATTATCATAATTGGTGTCCATTTCACCGCAATCACCTGTGCTCCAGAAGAATTAAATGCACAATTAGCATATATTTATGTTGTCTTGCTTTGAAAATAAGGGAACTAAAATTGAGAGCATTGAACAACACCGATTGGTTTTTGTTTTGAAAAATTTATACAGAAAAATACTAGAAGCATTTTTTTTTCATTATTTCTTATGTAAACTTTGGAGAATAGAAAATAGACTGACAGTGTTGTAATTAAAACTGAAAATAGAAACTAAACTGTCTCTTAGTTTATAATTTTGTATGTTCTGTCATATACCTCAAGGAGTGGAGAACACCATATTGAGGATACAGGTTGAGGAGTAACTGGTAACCTTCTCATTGTTTCTGTCATTACAAGATATGTCCATGTGACAAAATGTAGCATTACTTGTTTTTCACTTTGTTCATGTTTCTGGTGCAAATAATCAGAAGTATAAACAATATTACCTGAATTTCTCTTCCTTTCTAAAATGTTATAGATGTCTTCAGTAACAACATCTAAATCTTGCTTCCTGTTAGCATTAAGTTTTGATAGGTTGGCCTGAGTTCTTGTATCAATGTACTGTCTGCTTAAGTTTGCAATTATACCATCTGACAAAGACATTGTGATTTGTTTGGCAGGGAAATATGGCAAAAATAAACTTTTCACATAGAGATAATTTAGGGAATCAAAAAATAAATTGGACCTCCATTTGATTAGTTACCAAAGTGTTGAACCAAGTTATATAATGGTTGAAGGGAATTACCAAATTTGACAAAACTGTATGGCCTTGTGATTTTGCCTATGAGGGTTTTATCAAACTTCTCAAATTCCTTTTGTATATCTTGTAGGTAATGAAAAGCCAGTTTTCTTGGGTACGTGGACTCACACATCACAAGGAAAACAACTCCATTCTCAACCAAGTAGCTTAATATAAAAAAAGTATAATCATAATTAAATTTATTGCATTGCAACTTAAGAAACTAGAGAACAAACAAACAAAAAAAAAACAACACAAAGGAAAGTTTCATTAAATTAAACTATGGTTTATATTGACTTGACATAACTCTATATTTCCTTAAAAGATCAAGTTGGGCTGTAATAAAGCACAAGTAATTGAAGAATATGAAGCATAACAAAAAATTGCTAGCATGACAACAACTTCAGCTAAAAAGAATCAAAATTGAATTTGCAAGAAATTAAATTAATAACAGAAAAAAAAATTAAAAGGAAGGATACTTGAAGCAATAATGATCAATATGAATGGTCATCTTGGAAGCTGTCAATGCTCCCCTTGAAATTTCTTGGAGTATGAACTCTGCTTGTTGCCTGTAACACCAAAGATAGCCATTCTCTTCATTCATATATCTAAGTCCTTGTGCTAGAGGCAATCCATCACATGTCCTTCCTATTATAGTTACCTTAATCATTTCCTATGAACTAAATTCTATCTTTGAAAATTTCTCTTGTTTATCTCAAATGGATTGGTTCTCCTTTCTGAATAACCTTAAGAAGATAAATAGATTTATTTATTATGCCTTTTTATAGAATGTGTGAGGTGAAGAAATGAGTAGAGAACTTGGAAAAGAAGTTATTCCTAGTGTATGCAAAAGGAACCATTATGGGTGGAGAAAAGATAAGGGGTGGCGAAAGCTATATATGATAAACCCCGTAAGCTTTAAGAAGAATATGCATTCCCTTCCTTAACACTTTTTTGTCATATAGTCCTAGTTGAAATTTGTTACTTTTTCTTCTTTTCCTTCTTTTTGCTGCAAAGTGAATATCTAATTTTCTCTATCTAAATCTTTTTATTTCTCTCTATGACACTTTTTATACTAATTATGAAAAATAATTGGTGTGGAAAGTATTTTTTTTTACCTATTATAAAAATAATTGGCTTAAAAATGTTGAAAGTTTCATATCGTCTACCTCTTAATATTTCGCATGCACCTGTTGGACCACTCTAACTATTACCAAATGGTTTTAGAAATGGAAATTTTTAATATGCCCAATTGATTTTGGGATGTAACCTTTAACTAATATTAAAAACATTTTTTAATATCAGTTATAAAATATAATTAATATAAAAATAATGTTTACATGCTAAAATGACTAATATAAGTTTGTTGGAAAGACTGGACCGTTATAGAGATCCAATTCCATTGTAATTTGGTAAATGGATCCTCCACCACAGATGTATCATATATTTTAAACACATAAGTCTTCCTGGGATTTGTTAAAAGCCACTCCAAATTCAGGCGAAAATTATACTGTGCTCCAATTTTACAAATTCTGTTGGTAGTTTTATTGTTATTTTTGTGACGGTTTAACCAATATATAAATTTTAAATTGGACTCAAGTGTAAATATTTACCCTCGCACTCCTGCGAACTGCTGCAAAGCTAATCGCTTCAAGGTGGCGGGGAGGAGATGACACTAGGTGTTCATATTGGCGGAAAATTAATGCCGCTAGGTGATCTGTCGGGTCAATGATGCAATTGTAACTGTCTATTATAGGAGCCTTCAAGTTATGTTGAGTAGGGGTGTTCATCAACCAACTGATCCGGACCACGAAAAATCACTCAACCGATCCAAAAAAAAAAACCAAAACCGATCAAACCGAAAACCAGAAAACCGAAACTGCAAAAAAACCACATTTCATATGCGGTTCGGTTTGATTTTCAGTTCCACCTATGAGAACCGAACCGATCCGCAAGTTTTATGTTTTAATGTTCTCATTTCATTTAGTCACAACCTCTTTCATTTATTGCTTTATTAGTTTATTTAATTTGATCTCTATATTTTATTTTGTAATTTTGTTTAAACTGTATGATAACACTTATTTTTTAAAAATTTGTCCAAGTTAGAGGAAGAACAAAAAGACTAAAATCTTGGCTCAAGAATTTTAATATTTATGTTGTTTTACATTGAATCTTATTTAAGTAGTACTTTATTTGTTTTATGTTTGAATTTAAATTATTGAAAACTTGTATTGTTTTACTTATTAATAATATTCCCATCATTGAGAACTTAAAATATTCTTTACATTGCTATAATTATAATGTTCATTTGATTTTATAAAAGAATATAAAATGAGAAAAAAATCGCATAAACTGATCCAATCCGAACCTCATTTGATCGGATCGGATCGGGTCGGATGGTGTCATTCATTTCAACTGAACCAAACCGTAATTTAATAAAGTGATCGGATCGGATGATATTTGTTATAAAACCGAACCAATCCAGACTGCGAACACCCCTAATGTTAAGCTTGTGTTAGATATTAATTTTAGGTTATTTTTTATGTAAAGTTTGTCTTTAAACTGATGTTTAATTGTTTAATTAATTAAAAAAATCGTTTTCATTTTGTTTAGTTGAAATATCGTTACAAATTTTAGTTTACAAATTGTTTTTTTATGTGTTTGATAGGTTGGAAACCTTAAAAATATATAGAATTCTAAGAAATAAAGTTGTTGTCAAGAGCTAAAATTTCGTTGTTAGGGCCTCACATTAGGGTACCCATTTATGGTGGAAAAAAACTGAGGTGGTGTTGGGGCGTCACAATTATAGTCAACTCTTCTTCTCATTCTAAAGGCTATATAAAAAGGTTTAGGTTAGTTTGTAGGTCATTTTTGGACCGTGGGAGACTAAGAACAACGTGTGAGGCATTTTGGCACCTTAGGGAGGCTTGAAGAAAAAAAGATCTCTTTTGATTTCCTTCCCTTTCCCCTTATTTTCCATTGATCTTCGGGTAACCCTCATGAAAATGTGTGACTAAACCTTATTTTTCATTGAGTTTATATAGTTCATTGTCTTTCTAACTATGTATTGGATAATTTTGTATGATTTGTGCTTTTTAATCAAGAGAGAACACTCATCTTGGTCCTTATGTTATTCAGAATCGATCAAGTTAGTCTCTATACTAAGAGAAACTCATTATAACCCCTATCATTTTGAGACGTCCATCAATTTGATCTCTTTAACGCCATTAGTGTCTAACTTAAAGGATATGTCATGTGACATGTTAAACCCCACATAGATGTGCCACATGTCCATTTATTACCTAGGTGGCTCTTGTTAGTGTCCATATCATAAATATATCTATATTGTCCCTCTAAATACATCAAATTGGTCCCCAAAAAAATCAAATTGATCCCTAATTTTTAAAGAATGTTTATGAGCTATAATGTTTAAAAACTATAGTATTTATAACTTCTATATTTCCATTTAACTTAGTAAAAAAAATCTATCTGAATTTCTATCCATTTTATTGAAAAAACAAGAGCTGTAAATAGTGGTAGTGAAATAACATATGAATGATATGATTCTATGTGCCCTAAATCTTGTCTGTACCATACTAAAGTGAGCCAAATCTCATATTATACTAAATAATTAATACAGTGACATGTGTTTATCTTGGTATTGCATAATGAGCCTGTTTGTTTAAGCTTATTTTTAAGTGCTTTTTAAAAAAGTATTTTCTTTATAAGTACTTTTTTTAATAAGCAGATCAAAGTTATTTCTTAAAATAAGTAGAAATCTGCTTATTTTCAGTTTCTGTTTATTTTTAAAACTTTAAACAAACATATCAAAATTTAAAATAAATACTTTTTTAATTAAAAAAACTTATCTTTTAAAATAAGTTTAAACAAACGAGCCCAATATATATAAGGTTATTGTGAGATAGTGAATAATATGCACCGTCACCAATTTGGCAATTTACTATTTATGTATAACTCTTTATTTTTGTAATGTTAAGAAGAGAGTCTCCTTATTTAATTAATATGATTTGGGCTAGTTCTTCAAGGAACGCTATGGAGAGATATATGAGGGAGGTGGCTACTAAAATACATTCATTTTAGAGATGATGGTGAAGAATTTGTAAGCTTTGATTTAAAGTTCTTGAATATGGTGGAGAGGTAGTACCAGAATGTACACTAATTATTTACATATGAATGTAGACTAATTTACATATAATTTGTGTCAATATTTGTTTCCTTTTGAAAAATTGAATAACACATACACTAATTATTTACATATAAATGTACTTGAAAAGGATGTCTTTTAGTTAGGGTTTCAAGGTCAATCATAATTCTTAGTTACCTTTGCACATGCTAGGGCCTTTTTTTCTAATTGTGTTATTGACAGAGAAGAACTATTAGAAAATAGTAAAGGAATGGTAGTGATTCCTAGTTAAAATTGTGTGTGACTTACATAAGGAGATGACATTTGTCTGCTGACTCTAGAAGAAATCATTGCATTGATATTAACTTACATCAAAGAAAATTGTATAATGTTACCTTATTATATTTTACTAGAGTACATATGCTGCATGTTTGGTGATGATTTAATAATTTTTTAATCAGTATATTTTTCAATGTACATATTTTTAGTTCAAGATAAATCTCTAAAAGATTGGCTAAGACTAAGTCAACATACTAGATCCTTGATTGAAAATATACATTGTCTAGTTATATAATTTAACTGTCCCGTATTTTCTCCCTTCTTATACCTATTTTTTTAACAAGATAGATAGAAATTCAAATAGGTTTTCCTTAAGTTAGATAATATATATATATATATATGTTACAATGCTAGTTTTTAAATATGATAGCGGATAAACATTCTTTAAAAATTAGGGACAATTTTGATTTTTTTAAGGGACCAATTTAATATATTTAGAGGAACCAAATTGATGTTTTTATGTGGACACTAACAGGAAGCCACCTAGGCAAACATATGTACATGTGGCACCTCCACATGGGGTTTAATATTCGACATGGCATATCCATTGATTTAGACAATGATGACACTAGTCGAGGGACCAACTTAATGGACACCTTAAAACCATAAGGCTTATGATGAGTTTCTCTTAGTATAAAGACCAATTTGATCGATCGTGACTAGCATAAGGATCAAAATGAGTGTTTTCTCTTTTAGGCACTAAATAAGAACTTATTCTTATTACATCCTTTATTCTTTGCATAGTGTTTTTGTTTGATTTTTGTTTTCTTTGTGTGAACTAGCAGCACTTACCTTGTTTGTCAATTTGTTTTGATTAGTATGTATAGTGACATGGATGAAGAAGAAGAAGAAGAAGAAGAAATAAGGTAGGTGGGGAAGATGAAAGGAAAAGCGAGAAAGATGAGAGAGAAAAACAAAAAGACAAAAGTGATGAGAAAGGTGTGGAGGAAAATAAAGAAAAAATGACGATTTGGAAAAAAAAGTGATGAGTAGAATGAAAAATCAAGTGTCTCGTCTGGGAAAGCACATTCTTGCTCATCTCATCTTTTCAAGAAGATAAGAATCAATGAGGATTACAATGAAAATAGTTTACTTTTAAAACCTCTTTTGACCTATTTGTGAGGGCACCAAGATTGAGGTTTAAGACTTTGGCTGAAAAGTTCAAACCTAAATGACCAAAACCATTTATCATGTAGTTGATCAAAGAGCAATGGCTCAGGAGCAAAGAGAACCCTTCTGGCAAGAAGGGATGGATAGTGGATGGGAAAAGTCTAAGGCTCTATACGGATGAGGATACAGTCCATCACTACAAGCTGGTGGAGCTAGGCATGCCTTGAAGACACTTTTACAATGTCCAGGTAAAGACATGAAAAATCAAGTGCTTACTGGAAGATAGCCTAGTTTTCTATCTCTATCCTCTCTTTATAGTCATTTTAGTTATTTTGGTGTATTTAACTCCCTTTTACTTGCCTCGGTGTTTTCACTTTTTAGTGTCCTTATGGGTTTTTGAACTTTGGGATATATTGGTAGTCTTGATGTTTATAATAATAATTATGTTGTTAGTTTTATGTGTAGGGTTGTGTTATGTTTGTGTTGATGTTTTGTGTGGTAGTTAAGTAAGTTTTATGTGTTTATGATTGTTGTGAAAACATATGATAGTTAGTTAGAAGTTAGTCTTGTTCTAGAACTTGCGATGTTGTGTTAGATACTCTAGTAGGTGTTTAGTATGTTTTGAAGGCCTTCTATGACCTGAAAATGAGGCTTAGAATTAGACCATGGCCACCTCAATGCTGAAATAGGTGCTTGAGCGTCAATTCTTTGGAATAAATTTAGGGAGTCCTTGCCTAACTAACGCTCTAGCAAATCATATGGCAAAAATAAGGGAACTTTATGTTGTAACTACCAGTAGGGAACATAATTTTTTATTTAAAAGTTAATTTTTTTAAAAAAAAAATTTGTCCCCCTAATGCCATAACTCATGATTGGGCACTAATTGTTTTCACAGAGGTATGGATCTACTTGAGTTGTTGATGTTGATACCAAGCACGAGTAGCAAGACGACAATGGTGTCATCATATATAGGATACAATTGGCACTTTATGAGGACCCTATGACTTTTCTACCTTTTCTTCTATTGCAATTGTTTAGTAATTTTCTATTAATTCATATTTAGTTAGATTTGATGTTTCTTGATAGGTAGTTCTAGTTTTAGATTGTTTGTTTTGTTTTTAGTTTAGTTGTTGTTTGACCTAGACCTAAAGCAACGTTTTTGTTGATATCTTTTCGGATATAGCCTATTGATAAAGGTTTCCTTAGTGTTGAAACCAAGTTTGGTATGGGAATAAAAATTGGTATTAACCATTGACCAAACCCTAAGTTGTATTAAGATAACCAGACCCTAAGATTTATTAATAACACACATCTAAACATTTAATTTTAACGAAGTCTGCCTATGCGTAATCTAACCTGTTAAAATTAAGTGTTTCAGGAAACAAATACTAAGTACACATGTTACAAAAGAATGGGGGAGTCCATCGGAACAAAAGTCTAGTTCAAGGATTTTCAGACATATGGACCAACAAATCAGACCTCAGACTTATGATACAACAAGCACATGAATGTTACCTCAAGTACAAATCATACAACGTTTTTAATCCTTTTTCATGATGCTCTGAAGTCAAGCTTTTATCAAGAAAACTGATCCGGTCTCAATACCGGTATCCGATCTGCAAGACATATATCAACGTCTTTGTCAAGACATCAACGTGTAACCGGTGTCATCGGTATACATCCGGACTGTAATTCCGTATCAGGCGTTCTCCCTATACCGGTCGTTCAGGATAACACCATGACACCGGACAACACACACGTCACTGTGCGAAAGACAAGGATCATTGCTACAGGGATCGATCAATAATTCCCTGCACTACGAGCCAAATTCTGCTCACGGGGATGGTCAACTTGTTCCCTAATCCTAGTCTATATTCTCCATGCTCAATATAAAATAGCCACTTGACCCAATCATGCTGGTAAGTGTGCAATAAAATAATGCTAATGGGAGTTAGTGGTTCCCCACAAACGAGTCCTCGTAAAACGAGCCAATCAGGTATAATTACCTTAGATAATGATGATGGAGATGAAGAGCAAACAAAGTCTCGTAGAGTAAGCAACGAACTTCCTTACGAGATTTTTGCAGGGTTTTGTTAAGAAAACAGAAGCAAGTGGAACTCAGAATCCACTAAGTGTTTCTTTTATAAGAAACGAAGAGGTTCGGTTACCCACTCTTGAAGTTGTGTCGTTCTCGATTAAACGCATTGGTTCACAAGCAAAACGACACAACCGTTCCAAATTCATGGGCGCCAAAACGATAGCGATTCGACGAAGGGCCTATCTACTAGGCCCAAAAGTTTCAAAGACTTCAGGCCCATTAAGCCCAAAATGACGGTTAATGAGATTTCCATCTCAGACGCAATAATTGCCTGCCCACGTGATTAAAAGCATTAATGTCTAATCATGCAACGCAATTCGCGCTTTACAGCCGTTACACGAACTTCAAGAGCTTTCAATTCCAATAAACTCTTGAAATTCTCGTACAACGAATCTTTGTCTGAATCCGTTGTGACGACATCAACAGGTCGGATCTCTTAATTTGAGAACGGTTCTTTACGAATGATAATAAATGCTAAGGAACTGTTATACGCGTAAGCTTACCGATATTCAGACCTCTCACAGGTTGAGTAGCTTATGTGAACAACCACTCAGTCCCTCACACAAGCTAGGGGATATATGATCCGGTCTCAATACCGGTATCCGATCTGCAAGACATATATCAACGTCTTTGTCAAGACATCAACGTGTAACCGGTGTCATCAGTATACATTCGGACTGTAATTCCATATCAGGCGTTCTCCCTATACCGGTCGTTCAGGATAACACCATGACACCGGACAACACACACGTCACTGTGCGAAAGACAAGGATCATTGCTACAGGGATCGATCAATAATTCCCTGCACTACGAGCCAAATTCTGCTCACGGGGATGGTCAACTTGTTCCCTAATCCTAGTCTATATTCTCCATGCTCAATATAAAATAGCCACTTGACCCAATCATGCTGGTAAGTGCGTAATAAAATAATGCTAATGGGAGTTAGTGGTTCCCCACTAACGAGTCCTCGTAAAACGAGCCAATCAGGTATATGAACTCATTTTCATGAATGAAGTGGGGGATCTTCAACTGAATTTATGAACGATTACTCTCTGAAATACATTCCTTACTTGGAATATCATCACTGACTTGAGCGTCGGAGAATCTTTGCAGGTGACACCACCATTCGCCCACTTCAACGCGTTAGGTCGGTGTGAAGGATCTCCAGGACGCCCAATCCGCTCTCCTTATTCAAGGACAACGGATATTACACCGGATACTCATACATCCGGTCTTCTGCACAGTATTTGCATACTATTTGTGATTGACTTGAGTCCGGATCTCTAGACCCCGGTTCAGGACAGATCAAAAACTATGTTTATCATCAAAGAAGAAAAAGAACACAGCAGTGGATCAACTAAGGCACTCTTCGTAGATATCAATGAAGGTACTCTGCACATGTCAGAAAAAGTTGAATTAAGTCAGCTTTTGTGTTAGGAAGTTTCAGAAGTGCAACAACAATATATTTCACGCATTTGTTAGAAGAAGAAAACCAACAAATGGCTTTATACTCTGAAGATCTCAAGGAACTCCTCTTTCATGAAAGTTTCTAAGTTCCTTGATACCAGACCTTTTGGTATCTCATCAGTTTATCAAAGCCTGGTGCTTATGATCAAGCAAAACTCCTTCAAAGGATTTCCAACGGTTATATCTTCTCACCATCTTGTCAAACGGTCATCTTGAGTGACCTATATATTTGAAGAAATTCATTTTTCTAAGTAGAAAAACATATCAAGAAGAATCAATCTTTGTGATCAAAGTTCTCTCATAGCTTCTTTTAGACAAAGGCCTTCTTTATTGTTCTACCTTTAGCAGACCTTAGTCCTTTTATCTTTCTTCACTTAGTATATTTGTTCATCTCTTTGTATCTTTTATACATTAAGTTCTCAGAAAACATCTTACACACTTTATTCTTACAAACTTATTGTTGTGTAAAAGTCCGGTGTGTTGTTAGCCTTTAGTTTCATTGGGAAACTATTATGGCCTAAAGAGACTTTTGAAAGAATACTTAAGTTTTGAGCTAGGAGTGGCTGGTTGAAAGAATATTTAGGTTTTAAGCTAGGAGTGACTGGAGTCAAGAATACTTGTGGCACAAGTTTGGTACTGTTGTTGTAAAGGAGATTTTACAATAGTGGAAATCCTTCAAGTTTGAAGGGATTGGACGTAACTTCTGAGTTAGAAGTGAACTAGTATAAATCTCTTGTGTTCATTCTTCTCTTTCCTTACTCTTATCAAGTCTGTTTTTACGAGTCTGATTACTTGTGGTCAAAAGGTTCAAAATTCCACAAAAGAGTCTAAGACTTATTCAACATCATTTCTAAGTCTGACTTTGAACCATCACTTAGTTCAAAATTAAAAATCTTGAAACTTTTGAGAAACTGGGAGTGTTTTATTGTGAGGTATAGTTTTTATTGATCAAGTAGAGTTGCATAACTTTTAATAATTGTACATAATTTGAGTAAGACATAAGAGAAACTTTAGTTAACTGTCATTAGTTAGGTTAACTTTTTAAAATTGGATAAGTTATGAGTACCTTATACATTATGAGTGTCAAGTGTCTATGGATATGATACCCATACTCCTAAATTGAAACTATAATGAATATTAATACACTTGTCAAAGTTCTAATAACGGGTATGCTAGAATTGCCTCTAAAAAAGGATGGGATGCCTCCACTTAGTCGAAAAGCTTAGCGCAGTTTTTGTTTAGTCTTACCCCCTAAATAACCACCAGTCCATTTGCTGCCACTGCTTCCTCCTGCTCTCTTTCCCTTTCTTGCTTATATGTTGGATTCTTGTTTTCCTATTGAAGTTGATCCGAGTTATCCTACAGCCGCCTAATAGTTTGTGTTGCCTATAACATCAGGGTCTCTGCTTGAATATCATGTGGAGTGTAGGTTGCTACTTATTCCTCCAGGGTCCCGTATGTGGCTTGTACTCCTACCTGTGTCTTTTACTCCTTTGATGCTAATAAAGTCATTGAGAACACCGCTCCATATACTAACATGCAAGATGGTAACCAAGCTCTGCCGTTAGAAAACCTTTTACCAAGACCCCATGGTGGGCACCAAAATGGACACTCAAAAACCAGGCAAGGTAGCCTTAGAAAAATCTTCTAGTTATGAAAAAGTTCTAGACCTGAATGATCGCCTCTAGTGCAACAGTTAATCATTCCATATATTCTTTTCTCTTGTGTCCCTCTAGGTCAGTTGATAGAGCATATCCTTGGAGGAGTAGTAAAGACTTTTTTTGGTTAGGAACCAAGGCTCTGCATTTTAGCCAATCAACCCCATATTGGACATTTAGTCAGGGGGTTATGTAGAAATTACTCGACCTTGGGAGGATATTTTACTCGAGGTGAGATATACTGCAGATTGGATCAATGTGAGTTATATATATATATATATATATATATATATATATATATATAAATTATTGGACTAAAAAAGCTATATACATATTTCTTAACTTTATAAATATAAATGCTTTTCAAATCATAATAAATTAATAGTTGGTTAACAATTTTTTCATAATTATTTTAAATATCTTCTTCTAAATTTATATTAGGTAGTTAAAATAAAATTTTTATTTTAATAATAAGATAACGTCATATTTTATTTTGTTTGCTTGAAACATGTATTTTTATTGTCCAATCATATTATAATCATGTAGCAACAAATTAGTAAAGTACATAAAAAATTACAACATGACATTCTTGTGTAAGTTAATTTTACTCAAGTAAGGCATATTTACATATATGTTTAGACTTTTTTTTTTTTGTTTAACTACAGAAGAGGCAATCTTGTTTGAACCAAGAATATTCACATCACGATAAGACTAATTCTCTTAACAAGAGATCTACATGGCTAGAATAACACTTTCAAAGTTGTTTCTTTTTTTTCTTTGATAAATAGAAAGATTTGTTCATATGATAGATTTTTCAAATTTATTTTTGTCATGATTGGGACTTGAAGTAATAAGTCTAAGCACTTCAACTAAGGGAAATTGCTACTCCAAAGATTGCTTTAACGTAGAAATATTAATCAACTGATCCAATCCCGTGCAAATTGTTAAACTAAATTGAAAAGGCTAATATATCTATCTATATCTATACATAATATATAAAGTAAAAACTTCTAAGCCAGAAAAAATTTATTCTGAATCAGATTTTTCTACTTACAATCTCAACGGTCAAATTTTGGTTTTGTAACCATTGTGCATTTTTTCCTCTTCCTCTTCATCTTGGAAATGGGTTATGAACTGGTCTGGACCGGGGTCTAGGATCCGGTGTGGGACCAGCCACAAGAGTACAGGTGTTTTTAGGGTTTGCACACCGGAGCAGTGTATATCCGATGTATTTATCCGGTCTCTCAGTGGGAGAGGCCGGTCTTGTTGTCCTGGAGATCCTTTACACCAACGATTCGCGTTGTAGGGGGGCGAAAGGTGGTGCCACCTGCGAAGATTCTCCGACGCTCAAGTTAGAAGAGTGTATGAACTCAATGAATAATCAAGCATAGTAACAGTAAAGCGTGAGGTAGAACAACGATACCATGCATATGTGTTGATATGGGCTTCTTATAGTTGAACGTAAGAGAAATGAGTCGTTGGATGCAGGTGGGTCCCTTAGCTCTGATTGCGTGTATATTGTGTCAATCAAAGTGGCTCGACTTTCAGAATGTGTCAGGAGGGTAGGTCAATTATCAGAGTACAATCCTCTAGGGAGAAGAGAGGATAATCACCTTTTTCGCATAATCTGCTGACACGCCCACTTACTTTCTGAAGCCATTGATGTGACGTATTTTGCTACAAACAGTGTCTTCGTTGATAAGTTATCAGGGACTCTTCTCTTACTGTGACTGAAAAGCTAACAGTTATATAAACACCCTGTAAAAATGAACATAGAACCGCTATGGAGAAAATGAATGATGTTGTCGTGGAGTGAGGGCGGACGGACAGACAACGGATATCCGGTGTGGCAACATTGAACCAGGACACCGGTTATCCTTATATGAGGTCAGTCTGACGTCACAAGTATGGGGGCCGGTATCTAGACAGGATCAGGTTGGATCTTGAATCTCGTCAATGTCAATCACTCTTCATTCCATCATATGAATTATAAATAGTTCTTGAAATTGTTTTTTTTTATTTTTAAATAGTAAGTGTTTTCTTTAGAGATTGTGTGGATGAATGGTCAATTGAAAAAGAAAATGACAAAGAATAATTTTACTATAGTAGATCTATCTACCTTTTTTTACTACTATTATTATTCTTTTTACAATGTGTTGCGTATGTTTTAAAGGATTTCCTTTTTTCATGAGTTTTTTTTACTTTCGTGGGTGTTTGGTTTTGTTGGTATTTTAATATTAGCAATACTAGATGCATTAATGAGTTGTTTTTCGCTAATTCTTTTAAGATTACATTTCATTCTATGGATAAGTTAATTTCATTATGTAAGTATTTCAAGAGTATGTATCATATGAGAAAGGTTCTTTTATGTGAGAGTGAGAGGAGCAAATCTGAGTCATACAACCATATAATGAATGATTAAGATTAATCATGTGAGTTTTTAAAAAGTCATGTGACCTTTTAAGTGATCATGTGACTTTTAAAAACTTTTAATCTCAACCACCCATGTATGGTTATACGGCTCAGATTTGTCCCTTTCACTTTCATATAAGAGGACTTTTTTCATAAGATACATCCAGTATTTCAAATCAAAGGTTTTTTAGGTTTCTTTCTATTTTCTTACTCTAATGAATCTTTCCGATTTTTGGCTTGCAAATCAAAAGTTGTGTTAAGTGCGTATTTTGCTTTTAATAGAAAAATAAAATTTTATTTTTATTTTCATATACCCTGATTTGCTATTTTAGTGTGTTATCACTTTTCATCATGTATGTTCTATTTTGGTTTGTTTTATTTTCCCTCTTATTTACAGAAAAGGATTTGGAATCAATATTTGACTTGGGTGCATTGATTGGTCTTGCTAAGGCAAGTAATATCGACTAATATATTTTATATAACTTGTCTCTGTCATATTATATTATATCATATAAAATTTATACTCTACTTATAAATTGATAGATACATATTGTTTTGGCTTACAAGTTTTATGAATTGTTTTAAAGTGAAAAAACTAAAAAAAAAATGTTAGGATGCATTTAGTTAGCATGTTTTTAGGAAAAATAGAAAAATATTATAAGAACACGTGGGAAAATAAAAAACATGTTAATACACCCAAATGCTTAAAGAAAATGTTTGGAAAATGGAAAATGTGGTATTCCAATTTTTTTAGAAAACAACTACTATTTAAAAAACTACCAAAACTAGTTTTCCAAAATTTTTCATTGTAAAAAAGGGGTATTCCAAATAGAATGAGAATAATGGAAAACAAGGTATTCCAAAATTTTTCAAAATGTGAAATAAAAATAAAAAATAAAATGAAAAATTGGTTGTTTGAATATGTTTTTCAATTTTCAACCTAGAAAACCGGTAATGTCAGAACACATTTTCATAATTTTTCATACTTTTCAAGAAAATGAAAATTTTTAAAGACTTCTTGAAAAATGGAAAATGAAAACTAGAGAAATGATGTTCTAATTAAACACACTCTTATTTACTTTATTGTTTAATTGAAATAAATATATACTATTTGTTTGTTTAAGGACTATATATTAAATCTCTAGATGATTGGTCATGTCATGTTTAGTATGTCTATTAATTTTTTAATTTTTTATCCTAATCAAATAAATTGGTATTATATTCTTCCTCATTTTTTGCTTTTAAGATAAATTAGACAATTGATTCATATATATATATATATATATATATATATATATATTGTTAGTGATTGCTTTCTTTGTTTATTTTGGCTATGCTAGAGGAAATAAGCAAGCTAAATCTTAAGGAATCGATGTGTTGAATAATGTCTTATGTTATTTTTAAACTTACTCCTTTACCTTAATTGAATGGATCTATAAGATTTGTGTGATATTAGTGTTATTTCATTAAGATGAGGATTTGTGAGATAATTGAAGTCAATGGAGTGGGTATCAAGTTCAGAGTGTTTTTTATATGATTTAAGATATATGTACTATTCAAACCCACCTCCTTACAACTTTAATAGCACTTCTTTGGAAACTATACAAGATTTTATTTTGTTTTGGTGTATTATCACTTTTCATCACGTATGTGATACTCAAAACCCAGATTATAAATCCTCTGATAATTAACTAGAATTTTATAATAAATTTTCACAATCAGATAACCATCTTAAAAATTCATAATTTAAATTTTAAGGTCACGTATAATGATATATTGCAAAATAATTATGAAAATTTTAAATTTTCACAGCAGAATATTGTTTTATGCAATACCATAAAATTAAATAAATAACATATTACATTTATCATAGAAAAAGTCATAAAGATACAACATAAAATCCAGTACATCAGAATTCATTGTAAATATAACTCTATAGTCAAAAACTTAGAAATTGAATCTCCAATGCCACATCATTCGTTATAGTGAGGGTCATACACTGTAAAAAGTTGTAAGAGTGAGATGAAGCATAAAATAAACAGAATTATTCTAATACAATCATTAGAGAATTATGATGCGATGCATATGCCAAACAACATTGGTTTATCAATCTTTCAATTAGCCAATGATGTCATGATAGATTTATTCTAATTAGTGGGAATATACTGTAATAATACACAAGTAAGGCCTGAGCTCAAAATAGAGCAGCCATATTTTGCAGGCAAACAAGGACCCCTACTAGTCCAGGTTGCGTCAAGTAGGGTTTGGGCTCAAGATAGAGCAATCACATTTGGCAGGCAAACAAGGACCCCTACTGATTTAGATTGAGTCAACAAAATAGAACAAGTAGAGTTTGGGCTCATCATAGAACTAGGCCCCCACCAGGCAGGCAATCAAGGGACCTCTACATTCCCAAGATGAATCCAAATGCGTATGATGCATGAATGTAACACCCCCTTATATACATGATATATATATATATATATCTATTCTTCTTGCTTTTAAATTTTTTTTGAAAGATATACATATTTATCACTTCCTATCTCGCGTATACAAGAATGTATATACATCTGATTTTCTTTGAATTTATAAAGTAAAAAGTTTCAAATTATTCAGAATGATAAAATGAACTTTCAGAAAATCATAAGTGATCAAAGATTATAATATCATATCTAAAGAATAAGGTTTATTAAGGTTTAACCTTTACCTTGAATTACAATCATCCAACTTAATATTGTATTAAGGTAAACTAAAACTAAAGATTTAATACCTCTACTTCGACTGTAACCAATCATTTCCTTATCTTTAAACCATGTGATTTTGGAATCCTACTCTTATCACATCTCTTCTCCTATCCGATTAAGGATGAGACCAATTTACCTTCTTGTAATTTCATCCTTTCATCTTGAATTGCTAGCTATATATCATATAACATATATTTTGGACACAGAAATTCAAACAAGAGGGAGTGAGAAACAAAATATAATACTTTATAGATAAGACATAAGCATAAGGATTTTCATAAACTAATAAATTAATATCATTCAAAATCCCGTACACAATTAATTATAAATATAGGGTTCTCATACACATAACAATCATACTTTCATTTACAATCATCCATACAAAATATCACAATCATATGTATGACATGTAATGCTTTTAATACTATCTCATTCAGTTTATGCATGTGGGCCCTTCAAGTTTTAGTTTGCACTGGGCCAACCAGAAGTTTATACTGTTCCATAATTCCGGATAATAACATAAATGCCTTCATGGCATATGAACAACTCAACTGGCGTGAAAACACTTAGAGACTAGTCAGACTGAGAAAGTTTTTATTGTGAAAGTACCCAACACTAGGGAGCGATCCCAGGTCACCTAAAGCATCCTTTCACACCCTCTCATCCCAAGGCTCGTAATTAAGTCTTCTCTAATGTATCCTCGGTTTCTATAATCCGTCCCCAGGCAATATCACATCTCATTTCTCTTTAATGATTTATGATGCATGACCTACTCGCATATTTAGTTGGTTAAGACTTTTAAAAACTCAATTATTAAATACCATAAAGGTTCATAAATCATCTCAATAAACTATACATTCCCATAAGTTTAGTACAGTCTTCGAATTCAGATCTCACCAAAATTGAGTTTCCAAGCCTTAAATATCTCAAAATTTTCTCTTAAAAAAACTTCACATATTTATATAATCTTTCTCAATTTGAATCTTAACTAGATTGAGTTTAGAAATCTCGACTATAACAAAATATCCTTTAGTTATTTTATTAGGAAAAACCAATTTAAATTTCTAAAAGAAAATATATATATTTTTTTAAATCATTAACTAAGAATACTTAAAACTATAAAAATTTTCTTTAATTCAAGAATTAATTATCTCAACCTCTGATTTTCATAAAATAACTTCTTTCTAATACTAGATTTTATTATAGAGATTAAAAATAAAGTTAACGAAAATTATTTCTAAGAAGAAATAAAAAACTAAAATAATGATAAAATACTTTCTCTTACAATAAAAATTTAAATATTAAGGTAAGAAAATTCTTACTGAGTTTTAACTTTCCGTCATGCTTGCTATATGCTCAAACTCATATCACAAGATCATCAATCATAATCAAATATTATCAATCACAATCAAAAAATGTCAATCATAATCAAATAATATCGATCAAAATTAAATATCATCAATAATAATCAAATACTAATAATTATAATCAAATCAATTAAATATAATTCAAAATTTAATGGTTATTTAAATTAATAAGATTAATTTTAAGTCTTTATAGTCCATTTTTCGTATAGGTCTATGTAGGTCCATATAGTCCAATCCTCGCATACGTATATAGTCCACTCCATACAGGTCATAATAGTCCAAGTCCTTGTATAGGTTTAGTCCAGTTTGCATAGGTTATCCAAGTATTTGTATAGGTATTCAGATCAAGTTACACAAGATACTCAATTAAAAATTTATTATAAATTTTTAAGTTAAATAGTTATTATTTTAAAATAATAATATTATTAAATTTTAAAGGAGTAGGGGACTCCTCTCATTATTCTTATGTCTTTTCATATTATATTTCTATCTCACTCCCCTTACCTTTTGTATCTTAGTTCGTTATAGAAAGTCTGTGCGCGCCTCGTCTCCGAGTTCTAAAATATACCAATTTCACTTTAATATAGTTATAAGATGAAAATTAAGATTTCTACTTAAAACAAAAATGGTAAATTTTGAATAGTGAATAGTAAATCATAAATAGTAACAGTAAATAGTAAACATGAATAGTAATAGTAAATAGTAAAATGTGAATAGTAACGGTAAAAAGTAAATCGTGAATAGTAAAGGTAAATAGTAATAGTAAATAGTAATTTACTATTTAAATAGTAATTTACTATTTGAATAGTAATTTATTATTGAAATAGTATTTTACTATTTAGAATAGTAACTTAAAATAATATTATTTCCAGTATAATAATAGATTTCTAAAAACGATATGAAAATAACCCTAAAAAAATATAAAAGAGATGTATTCTTACCTTAGAATTTTAGCAGAATTTTCTTCTAAAAATTTTATTTCTCTCTCTTACTTTCATCACTATCTTACTAGCACTACTATATTAAGAAAACTTAATCTGAAATTGTGAATTTTAAAGAAGAATTCCTTCGGTATTTATAGGAAGGAAAATTACTATGCATTTCATTATTTTAATATAAAAGTACTATGAATTTTTTGAAATTTAAATCCTTGTTACTGTGTACTTTTTAAAAATTTTATACATGCACAGTGTTTTACATAGTAAATGTAGGCTGAATTATTAAGCCAAACAGTAACCTTTCACTCGGTATATTTTAAATATTTAAAATTAGTCCTTTTTGAAATTTAGAGATATTATATCAGTTCTCATTAATTTTATGATAAGTAATATAAAGTTTAAATTTTAAAATTCTAAAATTTTCTATTAATAAAAATTTATTGATACGTTTCTAATTTTTTAACGATTGGAAAAAGTCAAATTTTTTTTCAAACCGATCATTTTTAGATAAATCTACGTGAAATGGATCTTAGAAAATTTCCTTATAATTTAACTTCACTTTCTTGTAAATATTTTTAATTTTAAGTAACTTTATATGAATTTACAATTATTTAAAATATATTATTTTATTAAAATATTTCAAAAATTTTCAAAAAATTCTAGAAAATCATAAATATTTTTATTCTAAAATTCTAATAAGAGTTAAATCACAAATATGTAAAAACATAAATATAAAAACATAAAATAAAAGTTGTAAATAATAAATATCTTTAAAATTCTTAATATAATTTCATTAATCAATGAATACTAATTACGTCATCTTAAAATTCTTATTCAAAATACATAAATATTTTTATTTTATTTTATTTTAAAAATAAATAATTAAATATAAATACTAAAATTTCATAAAAAATGATAATAATAAACTAACTAATAGTAAGTATTTCTCATTAAAGATATATTAATATCTATTTTCTATTTGTGTTGGAAATGGAATGTTACAACGAATGCCTTGATTCTCTTTAGTATCTATTAAACCATATTTTAATTTGAAGTTCTATAATCACATGGTCTACTTTTGAAAAGTAGGAAGAGCATCAATCCCCATGGAGTATGCATGGTCAAACAACATAATTAGCATACAAGTAAATTACAAAGTAATAATAATGAAAGGGTGCAAAGAAAGTAGAATTTAACAAAGAGTCCAAAGGTAATTCATCATGTCTCTCAGAGCTTGCAAACAGTGCCTTCCATTTCATGGGAGTGAATTGCATGGCTTCTCTAAGAGCGTTTATCACTTTCTTGGACCCCGACAATAATTGGCTCTCATTCACAACATAAGCGACATTCTCTAAGAGAAAGTGCTTATGTGTCTACTTTGTATAAAATCATTGAGATCCATCAATATTCTCATTCACAACAACCTTATAGTAAGTGTGATTGAAGGATTGGCCCCTAGTATTGGTGGACTCCGCAAATGACTCAAAATTCAAGATATCACTCTAGCAACACAGATTAACAAAACCCATCCCAAAAAAACATTGTTACAGTCAGATCGAAATGGAAAAATATTTATCAGGGACCTCAAGAGATAAAACTAATTCCTAACCATTTAGATGAAGTTGGTAAAGAATGACGTTCAAAAAATTTAACACCTCTATTTCATAATCATTTGGTTGAAACTTCACTTCCACCTTTGTAAAACACATTTTATAATATACATACATAGATGATGTGGCCTCCAGGTAATGATAGATTTGGTCACTTATTTGTGGTTCTACAATGGAAAAATCTTTAGACTTTTCTTCGTCGTCATGGGTAGGAACTACATTCAAAACTATCATGTCCATTTCTTTTATGTACCATGACACTCTTCCCAATGTCTTCCAGTAAGCCTAGAAATACTTTTTTTTTGTTATTCAGTCAATGCGATCAACTATGACATTGATGTAGATAAAGTCAATGATTACTATTTATTTGCTGGCAATATTAGAATGGTGAGAACCTTCAAAAGTCATAGTTTGTACTAGGTGTTGAAAAAGGGATAAATGGTAAAAAGGAATGTCGTTAGAATGGTAATATGTGAAATTAAATCCAAACCTCAAGATAAATGTATGAATGTTGGTGATACACAAGAAGGTTCCAGTAATGGGAGAGATGGATATGAGAACAAGTCAGAAGAAGGCATAATTTGTTCTAAGTACTAATTTATCCCCTTGCTAGTAAGCTCGCTTATACTGAACAAAAAGACCCTAAGCAAAGACGTTATGGCTTTCTTTGGATCCATACTTAAGAATCAGTGTATGTTCGTTTATCCATGATTGCATCTGAGCCCCACAGACGACCATGACAGTGGCTTAGAAAGTATTTCAACTGACTCGTCACTTGTGTGACCATCCACCATATCTCAATTTTACAAAATTATAAATTTACAGCATTCTATAGAGATAGGATGCAAAAGATACCTAGGTAGATAACACCAACGGTTTGATGAGTACGAGCTAAGGAACCAATATGTTATTTAATATTAGAGCAAGAAGAGAACTTTTAGAAGATAATTTTCAAATAATTGGAAATGATCCCCCTATTATAGGGGAGTTTTGAGGGGCGAAGACAAGGGAATGATTGGATGCAATGATGACAGTGAGCATGTGCATTGTTTAACATATTAAATGACAGCTACACAAAAATCAAAGCATCACATCCACTCATAACCTTACATACAACATCTACAAAACTCTATTTTTAAAAAGGTCTCATTTTGGTATCAAGCCCAATCATATTGCCCAAAAACATTGCAACAAATCTATAGCCATAATGATTTCAAAAGACCCAACACATGTAACACAAGCCATTGAAGTAACCCTTAGGTCACTCCAATAGGCTGGGGGATAAATGACCTGGACACAATATTGGTATGTGTACGAGAGGGCCCATATCAGCACCTAAGCTACCACAACTGATGTCAATGTAAGCCCTATAATAACAATCCCACAGATAACCTATAACGTTCTTATTTATTATTATTTTTAAAATAAAATTTCAATAAATCAAATAAATTTTTCGCAAATAATTTAAATTTCTAAAATAGAAATCGGATTCAACAATAACATTATCAGTTTTTACATTAATCCGACCGGCTCATTTAAAAAGATACAAATAAATACAATGACTCAGTATTCACAGGAGCCGGCCAAGGCTTCTACCAAAAATGACTATGTACAATCCGAGCAGCTGAGTGACTTCACATATCATCGCTGTGTCCTACATCCACTGTAAAAATAACAGTAGTAGGGGGTAAGCATAAACATATCAAATGATAGTTATTAAATCGGATTTAAAAGTCCAATTCATAACTATATATAATCAAAATCATATCACACAAAACTCGTCATATATCATTCATTCTCATATCATCAAATAATCATATCATCATGTTATTTTCAATAGCATATATCAATGCATATGCAATGCGGATCCGACTCTAATGATGGGATATTCACAACATAATATCTCAGCTCCCAGCTGATTTGGCCGTTTTACAGGTACCAAACCGCATGCGCCCATAATGTAACACCAGTCACTCTCAGTGACAGCGGTAACACAACTCGGTGTTACGGGCTGGCCTTGAGTCCAACTCAAAGGCGTCTGTGGAATCCGAAGAAACCACCACAGGGTCTGTGCCTTATCATCAGGCCGCCCTCCCATCTGGGCCGGCATCACAGGCCCCCTGCAGTCTTGTGTGCGTCTGAATGCACATGCTATGCCAAATAATAATCAATCATCAACAAACCACCTGATTTTAATCATCAGGACTACCACTCGGTATAATAACAAGCATAGCATATAGTTATATATATCATGATAACTTCATGAATATAATTCATATCATCATCATCAATCACATACCAGCATCATCTCATGTCATCAACTAATCAAATCATTAATTACATATAAACTCAATATTATTAATATGAATGGAAGCAAATAAATATAAAATATACTACTCAATCGGGGTCTCAATAACAATTCACGTACATATTATATAAATCATAATAATAGCACCCCAAATCCATTCATAAACCGTACATTTGAAATGTAACGCTCCCCCTACCTGGAATAAAGAGTTCCAGTAGCTATAACCAAGTCACTGCTCACGAATTCCGACTGGAATTGTAATTCTGAACCAGTCTCAAGCTTTCTTCGTGGAGAGAAGAAATGAAGATTTAACTTTCTTCTTTGTTCGTGGGTTTCCAGTAAAGTTTGGAAAGAAAGGATTATTGATGACAATTTCACTTTCAAAAGTCCTCTGATTTAATCCAGCAATAGAATTATTTATATATGGTTCATGTAGAAGAGACGTGATTGAATTGAAGAATTCTGACACACGTATCTTTAATGATAATGAAGGATTAAGATATTGAATGAAAATGGGACAGAACATCAAAGAGGGTCCCAGATTTAGAAAATATCTGAAAAGTGAACCTGCTAGAATGTAGAAGAACAGAGTGATGTGGAAAGCTTCAATAATTAAAATAATTATTAATTCCGACTTGGTTTCGGTATATTCCGACTCGGTTTCAGTATTCTGGGCACACCTTTCTGAGAATGTCTCTGTCCATTCAGAATTCCTTCATTCGGAAGAAATTCACTCGGAAAGGTTCCATCTCATGAAACACTCGGCTTTTCTTCCTCGGAAATGACTCACGGAAATATCTCATTCAGATATATTTCTGTCTGAGTCAAGCTTTTACTTGCGTCACTTGGAAGTTTTCTACACGAAAGATCACCCGGAGTTTGAGAACAATCCTCTCTCGGAAATCATTCCACTTGAAAGGATTACTCGGGATCGAAGGCTATCTTGAAAACAAATCCGATCACAAGATCTCGGAAACTCTAAATATCATCCCGAGCACGAATTTTAAATGTATTCAGCACTTGGTTATTTGCTTCCCTCAGAACTATTCACTCAGAACACTTTCATTTGGAGTTAGTCTTTCTTTGTCCAGAAATACTTTTCCTGGAAGAGACTCACTCAGGATATTCCATTCGGTGCCACGTTACTTGGATATTAGAATTTTCTCACTTGAAGCCTTTCCACTTGAAATCGTCTTACTCGGTATCATTTCATTCGGAAGTATCATACCCAGAGACACTTCACTCAGAAAGTCACTCAACTCGGATATACTCTACTTGGGAGTTCACTACTCAGAAATATTTTGGTCCGAGAAGTACCTATTTGAAATCAAAGCTCTTATTCGAATAAGTACTTCTCTCGGAAACAACTCATTCGGAAATGTTCCTCTCAGAGACGTTTCACTCGGATTTTGCCTCACTCGAAAGTGTCTCATTCGGATAATGTTTTTCTTAACTCAGAATGGTTTTCTTAATAATGTTTTACTCGGAAATATCTTAACTTTACTTCACTCAATAGTTCTTTCTCCCAGAAAGATTTTACTCGGAATTATATTCCTTTTCTCCACTCGGAATTATCTCAACTTTCCCACACTTGGAAATATCTTAACTTGGGAGCGTCTTTCCCCGAATGGTGTTCATTCGAAGTCAAAGCTCCCTCCTTTTTGCTCGAAATCAATCCACTTGGAATTATTCCTTTCCGACAGAAGCATTCGTCCGAAGTCGGACTCAGAATTATATTATTCTTCCTTCACTTCAGAATCACATCCATTTTCACTCGGAATGTCTTGTCTCAGATATATTTCACTCGGAATTTCTTCACTGATCAGACATTTTTCACTCGGAAACTCTCCACTGAGCTTTAATGAATTATTTTCTAAAATTATAAATTTTAGGATGTTACATAACCAATGATCATCGATATCAAAAAGAGAAGTGGTATCAGTTAGAGGTTGAGAGGTTCGCCAAGGAGCACACTGATCTATACCTACATGGGTGTTAGAAATGTTTGTGCTTATGGTAGCTTTTCTCATTTTGCAGGAAAATACTAAATAGGCCACATAGGACATGACCACACCTAACTCTATAAATACTACATTTACTACATTATGAGATATGTTCGCCAACCTATATGTAAAGACACACCAACACTTTAAAATTCTTACTAAACTTATAGACATAGTATCAGATCCCCACTAGACCAATGTAAAAGATAAAAACCTACATACCCATCTGGTAACTATACCTAAAATCTGTCCCCCATACCAGATGAATTAGTTTTATTATTATATATTATTTAGATATTATATATATATGAGAAATATTAAATTTTAACATTAACAATTAATTGAAAAATTTAGATGATTTTTAGAATGACCAATTTCCTTCCTCTTATGATTATTGAAGCTCAATGTGTGTTTATAAAGGGACATCAAGGTATTGATCATGTTATTCTTCTGCAAGAGATTCTCCATTCTCTTTGTTTGGAGAAGGATAAATATTTCATGATTTTAAAATTTGATATATCAAAAGCTTATTACAGAATGTCCTGGGCTTGTATCCTCAATTCACTGGCAAGAATGAGATTCCCTCATCATTTGATTTCAATCACTAAACATTGTATTTCCATATCTTCACTGTCTATCAATTGGAATGAGACTCTTACAAAAGATTTCAAACCTCAAAAAGGGCTCAGACAAGGGGATCCTATACCCTTTTATCTTTTTTGTTTGGCTATGGAAAATCCTTACATATTATCAAGGATAAAGTTTATGATGGATCTTGGATTCCGTTTGTTGAAGTCTAAAGTCCTCTGGTCTTTCATATGCTCATTGTAGATGACATTTTACTTGTAATTGAAGCATCCTT
This sequence comes from Clitoria ternatea, assembly GCA_037962975.1. NCBI lineage: Eukaryota > Viridiplantae > Streptophyta > Magnoliopsida > Fabales > Fabaceae > Clitoria > Clitoria ternatea. The sequence continues at coordinate 97,225,799 of CM075674.1, read as the reverse complement.
AAACCAAGCTAAAGTTATTATTGATGTCCTCGATGAGTTTTCTTCACTCTATGTCCAAGCGGTGAGCTATGACAATTTTGAGGTACTTTTCCCTAAAAGGTATTAAGTGCAAGGAAAGAGGACAAAGTGTATAGCAAAAATGTGAGAAAGAGAAAAATGTAACAGTTCAAGTGTATTTCCTTGATTGCATTGCTTGCCATGATTACTTGTATTTATACAAAGATAATATGAGTTTCATTTCCTAACAACCATGCTAATTATCCTAACAACTCACCTTAACTAATCTTAATAGCCTAACTAACTTGTAACAAATTAAGAGTTAGTTATCTCCTTTACATCCCCCTCAAACTCATGGATGAAATGTCATGAATCCCGAGTTTGAATCTACATTATTGGAAGGCTTGTTAAGGAATGACCTTAGTGAGAGTGTCCACAGTTTGATTAGAAGAGGGAATGTGATGCACTACTAGTTCCTTTACTGTAACTTTATCTCTAACAAAGTAGAGATCAAGTTCAACATGTTCGGTCTGAGAGTGGAGGATAGAGTTGGATACAAGGTGAATTACATTGAGATTATCACAATAGACTGTTGGGGTGGAATGCAGAGGAAACTGGATCTCTCTAAGCAGAGACTAAATCCAAGTGAGTTCCATGGTTACTGAGGCAAGGCTTTTGAGCTCAGCTTTTATGTTGGACCTTGAGACTACACTTTGCTTTTTGGAGAACCAAGCTACTAAGTTTAAGCCAAAGTAAACACAAGCTAGTGGTTGACTTTCTATCACTCGGATCTGATCCCCAATCAGTATCACAATATGTTGTCAATAAAATAAAATAATTAGATTTAATATATTAATTCATTTTTAATGTGTAATTATATTTAATATATATAACTTTAAATTTATATATATAACATTAATATATACAAATATACACATATTGTATATATTAAAACTATTACTCATTTTGTTAATTTTACCCAAATTATCATTTTCTCAACTCAATTCTACTAAATGTTTTACTAACTTAATCTTTACTTTTTAACTAATCTTTTCAATACTGTAATTTAAACACAAACTCCATTTATAAAACCTTAATTTTATCAACCCGTTTACAAAATTTTAGTTTTTCCAACCCTATTTAGTGCTTGTTTGGTTGCACTCCCTAACCTCCGTCTGTTGGGCAAACCTCCGTCTATCTCTATTCCCTAAATGCGATGCTGTTTGGTTAAGGGAGAGGCTCCGTTTCATCAGCCTAACCTTCATTCGGAGCTCCGTTCCCAAGCCTCAACCTCTGTTCGCGTGAAGCTTGCTCCCCCCTATGACATCCCGAGCACTGTTGAGGGTAGGGAGTGATCGTCAATGAGTAGACACGGACAAGGAACGGCTCCTGGCAGGCTTCCAGTGGGAGGGACATATGAATGAACTGAATACATACTAGAAGGAGAGGGATCCAAAGACTGTATAGGTATGAGATTATACAGTCGATGATAGCTTAAAGGAATTAATTCATACTACCTATACCAACAAATGCATTTGCTTTTTGATAGCCTATCACTTAAGAACTCCAAGGTTAAGCGTGCTTAACTTGGAGAAATTCTATGATGGGTGACCTCTTGGGAAGTTCTCGGGAAGTATGTGATTGAGGACAAAGCACATTGGAAAGGTCTTATGTTGGTTTGTAGGGAGAGTCGTTCATTCCTGAAAAGCGGCCGGGGTGTTACACCCCCTCCCTCCACGGAACTTGGTTTGGTGAAAAGACCAATGAACCCCCAGTTTTTACGCACAAAACAGAGGCCCAACCCCCAAAGGCACCTTGTTTCCTTTCTCCCATTTCATTTTCGATTGTCCCTTGTTCTTGGTTTTGCTGTTTGGGTTTGTTGTTCTGTTTTGTTATGGTTTTTGGGGTTTATAGGTTTTTTTTTTTGTTTTTGGGTGGGGGTGGGTTATGAGTTTGGGGGGTTTTGGGGTGGGTAGGTCGTGGGGGTGGGGTTTTGGGGCTATGGGTGGTGGGTGTGGGGAAGGTTGTGGGAGAGGGGTGGCCATTGGGGAAGGGTTACGGTGAGGGGTGAAAGGATAGTTTGAGGTGTGGTTAGGCCATGGGGAGGAGGTTGGGTGATAGGCGATGGTGGGTGATGGGTGGTGACCGTGGTTGGGGATGGTGGTGATGGATGGATGATGATGATGGGTTCTGGTGAGAGATGAATGACAATGATGATGGGGTGCATGAGTGTGGGTTATGGGCTAGGGTGCACAAGAAGAATGGTGAATGAATAATGATGCTTGAAGGTGCATGGGTGTTCCTTGTGTAGTAGGATATACAATAGTTTTTTTAAAATGGTCTTGGGTTTAGGTGTATGAGTGTGGTGTTTTTGGTAGGGTGTACCGTAATATTTTTTTTGTAAAAATATTAAAATCAGATTAAATAAATTATGTATATTTTTATTTGATTTGTAGTTATCTTTTGTTCTTGTATGTATGAAATCATTTTTTTTTGTGTTTAGGGTGTATGGTTTTTTTTAATGTATAGTTTCATTTGATGTAAGTGATTTTTTTTTGTATTTAAATGTATTCAATTGATACAAGTGGTGTACAACACGTAATTAGGATTAAATTTAATGTACTCGAGTTGTTTAGATTTATTAGTTATCCGTTTAAACAAATCCGTTTAAATTTAACATATTGCATCTGTAAAAAAATATTAGTTATCCATTTAGATTAAGTTATCTGTTTAGAGTTTATCATACAACGCATAAGTTATCTGTTTCAATTTAACAAACTCGATCCTGTTAAATTAAGTTATCAATTTAACAAACTCGATCCGTTTTAATTAATAAGGGTTAACAGTCATATAATTGTGAAAATAAGAATAATCATATTATGACAATAAATAAAAACATTTTTAAATTGTGAAAAGTAAATAAGCACATTTTTAAAGTTAATGAGGAATAACAATCATTTAGTTGTGAAAATAACAATCATTTAATTGTAAAAATAACAATAATCATATATTTTTAATCGTGGGAAAAAATAATGACATTTATTAAATTAATGAGGGATAATAATGATTTAATTGTGAAAAAACAATAATCGTATTTTTTAAATTGTGAAAAAAAACAAGCATATTTTTTAAAGTTAATGAGGGATGATAATGATTTAATTGGGAAAATAAAAATAATCATTTTTTTAATTGTGAGAAAAATAATGACATTTTATTAAATTAACGAGGGACCTAAGGGAAGATGTTTTGGTCGATTCGCTAATAATGTTACAACGTGTAAATAACGTCAATTTTTTGGTTGATTCGCTAATAATGTTTTATCACATTGAATGTATATTATTTTAATTTATACATTAACGTGAGCTAGTTAATAGGTTTATTTTAATGTATACTCGTAATTAACGTTAATAATATATTCTACTTATACATAATATCATCTAATTTGTTAAAAAAATAATATAATTTGTTAAAAAATACATTTTAATTATATAAAATATCATATAATTTATTAAAAAATAGAACAATATATGTAAATATATATTCTGTTATTTATTAATATATATATACATATTTTAATATAATATATATTTATATTATTAATATATATATATATATATATACATATTCAATATATTTTTCACTAATACCCTTTTTGATAATTTTCTATTTAACCATAATTTATCCAACCTAACTTTTTTTTAACTAAACACAATCACTATGTCCCAACCCATTTTTAAAAAGTTAACATCCAAACACAATTTCGTTTATAAAACTCCAGTTTTCTCAACTCTATTTATAAAACTCAAATTATTTCAACTAGATTACACCAATAGATGAGCATATAGGCCTAAATACAAACAAACACTTACAAAATATTTGATTCATAGTTGGAGAAATAAAATTAAAAAAATAAAAAAATTTAAAGGTTGATATCCGAATTAAAAATATTGAGGAAAAAAAGGAAAGGAGAGGGGACGTTGACGAAGAATTGACTGGGCAGGGAGGTCAGAACATAAATGCACCTCGTCAACACCGTCTTCACCTTAACCAATAAACATTCATTACATTTCATTTTATTGTCTTTTCTCATCTCTCCACCGCTACCAACACAATAAACCTTTCTGCAACTTATTACCCTCAAATCAAATCACCCTCTACTCCTATTGCATTCCATTCAATGGCTACATTGATTCACGTAATATTATTTTAAATACGATTATTTAATATGTGTATTTTTATATACGTTAAAATATTTAAAACATTTTTTAAAAATTATTATTAATATTTACTTATGTTAATTTATGAATAATTTTTAAATAAATTTTAATAAAATAATTTTATTTTAATATTTTATTTTATATAAGATTACACAAACCGTTTTAAATATTTTACATTCACATTTTACCGCTCTATGAAAAACCCTTTAAGAAATGCATTTTCACTAGTTTGAAATTAACATTAGAAACACAAATCTAGATAAAACTAATAAGAATAATTCATAGATTCAAGACACCTCGAGTATAATTTAAGTTCATTCAAAATTACAATAATTTACATATAGTGTACTTTTTAACCTAATCTTCTTTAAATTTGATGACTCTAACAACATTTTTTATCTCCTTTTATGATAGTATAATTAAATTGATAAAATTAAATAATAAAATTTATTAATTATCTTTAGATTATTTTATTGCATTTGTTATTTTTATAATTCATGTAAAACTTTTTATACTAATTATTAAAATAAATGATTTAACAAATATTTTTATAGCAGTTTTAAAAAATAATCTAGATAAAAAATATGCTAGAGAGGAACATCCATCTTTTTCAATGTAAATTTTATTTTTGTACATAGTATTTTTAACCTCATATATCTTCTAGGCGTAATCTTATTTATGTTAAGAGTATTTATGTTACAGTTAACTTTTTCAACAAAATTTATTTTATTTATAAAATTTAAATCGCTGATAAAAAAATTTATAAAATTTAAATCTAAAATTTTATTTTAAAAAATTAAACATATATAATTTATTTTAACTTTGATTTTTTTTATTATTTTGTTATCTATGAATGCCCTCGTTTTCTGAATATCTGTTCTCACCTTAGGCCTTTTTCAGGCTGACTTCTGAGTGGGGGCTTCTGAGCTTGTGCAGTTTCCACCATTATCTCTTCTTCAAAATTCTGTCTTTTTCTCCTTTCTTTGCATTCTTAGGTTCTCATGTGTTCTTTATATTGCCATAATGAAACAGAGGGCATTGTGGTTCAGAGTATGTATGTTTTTTAACTTATAAATGTGGCCCTGTTGTGGACCTCTTAGCCGCCCAATTGTCCTATGCATTTAATTTTCATCCCCTTTCCTTCTCTCTTTCTCATGCACCCTTTGCTACTCATCACTGAGTGGTGAACATGGGTAAAGCACCTTGTTGTGAGAAACATGGAGTCAAAAGGGGTGCTTGGACTACTGAAGAAGATGAAGCTTTGGTTGACTACATCAACAAGCATGGTCATGGAAGTTGGCGTACACTCCCCAAACATGCAGGTATAATGCAATTTCTCTTTTTTTTTTCTTTCTTTTTAAACTTTTGGAATATTAACGATGTATAAATCATTGAAGTGAGCTTTGTCTCTGAAAGGATCCTTCTTTCTTTAAGTAACTTTAATCACAACATCGTGACTTTTTTTCACCATGAAGAAAACGTGCTTGTTGCTTTTGGCTCTGTTCTCTCAGCTGCAATTTCTGAATGTTTTACTTTTTATTTTTTTTTATGTTTTTGTTTCGTTTCTTCCTGCAGGTGATGATATTATATGTAAATAGACTAATGAGAATGTTAAATAAATTGTTGATTTAATTCCATTGCCGCTCTATGCTTGTGTTTGATGGGGTATTTGATGCGTGCTATGTAATGGGTGGAAATTTGACCCATATGTGAAGTAGAAAGATGAAGACAATAATTATAAGGATGGAGAAATGTTCTACAGAAAAATCATTAATTAATTGTTCCGATGGGTGTAAAGGGTGTATAAGTCTGCTTCTTGTTTGTCCATATTGATTTAAAAATTGATCAAGTTTGAGGATTATAGAAAATAGGAGCTGTGACACTAAATTAGTAATAACTGATTTATGATTCTATAAGTACTTTGTTTGCTGATGAAAAAAAAAACACAAATAGGTCTCCAACGGTGTGGAAAAAGTTGTAGACTTCGGTGGATAAATTATCTTCGTCCTGGCATCAAGCGTGGGCCATTTACTTATGAAGAAGAAAATGCAATTGTTCAACTTCATGCCATTCTTGGCAACAGGTAGTTGCACATTGCTCCTCCATTTTCTGATTTTCCTCATCATGTAACATGTGCATATACCCAACCCCCTTGGTCCTCATAAGTTGCATATAATCATTTTTCATGCTTCAAAAGTGTAAACTAAACCATCAACCGTCCTAGTTTGAAAGTTCATTTGGTTAGATAGTACTTTTGATCCAAGAAAAATGTGATCACTTCCAATGGATAATGTTTCAGTTTCAGTGCTCAATTTTCTCATTTTGTTACCTTTATTTCAATTTTGTTTGTCACCAAGGATCCTTACATATGCTAAAAGCTTTCGGGAAAGGAGAACTTTCAAGTTTTATAATGAAACCTGAGACTAGGGATGTAAGTGGAGTGGAGTGAGTGGAGATAGTGGCATGTAGATAGTGGCATTTACACACAATGACATTTGTTTCCACTCCATTTACTGGCAAGTAGAGAAAAGTATCCATTTATTTTCTTAATGGATATCCATTTAAAAATCTGAATTCTATTTTTAACATATTTATCTGTGGGTGTGATTTGTCTTTTCCAATCCCTACTTGAGACCTCAATAACATTGTACCTATACTTCAAATATTTGGTTGCATTGTTCTGTACTTTCTGATGTATACTTTTACTTTGATATATGCATTTACTTTTTTCATATAACCATTAGCCGTATATTCTTTCAGGTGGGCTGCAATAGCATCCCAACTTCCTGGAAGAACAGACAATGAGATCAAGAACTATTGGAACACCCATCTAAAGAAGCGCTACCTTCGGCCATGTCATTCCCCAAGAGCAAAACAGCCATGTATCCTTCCTGAGGGAAGGATTGTCAAGTCTGAATGTCCTTCTACACGTCACATGGTACAATGGGAAAGTGCCAGAGTTGAGGCAGAGGCAAGGTTGTCAATGGAATCCTCATTGCTTAATGCATGGCTGCCGAGTAAAACATGCCCTGATTACTTTCTCCAACTATGGAATTCTGAGGTTGGACATTCGTTTCGCATGATCAAGGGAAAGGACGGAGTAGTGTGTCAAAGTCCTGCCTCACAACCATCGTCTTCATCAAAATTGGAGTCGTGTTTGGATGTGTCATTGCAGGTGAAAAACAATGGAACAAGCACCGAGTATCCTACCAAGCTTGAAGATGTTAACATGATTCATGAACAAACAAGTAGCTTCAAACCAAAGCTTGAAGATGACATAGCTGGGTCAGAGTCAGGCAATTTTGAATTTCTTGATGCTTCTGATTCTGCACTAAAGCACCTGCTAGATATCCCTGATAGTGATATAGGATTCTTTGGACATAATGACAATTTCCTAAATTTTCTTGATGGCAAATGTGATTAAGATAGCATCCACATTTACTTAGAGCAAGGCAATACTTTGATCTGATAGAAAAATGTTCTTTGCCTTCTATGATCTCTTCTTTTTTTGTAAATGCACTCACCCATGTTTGATAGTTTCCAACAGGTCAGTGTTAGATAGTTTGCTAGTTGGTTTTGTAAATGCTCTCACCATGCTATGGTTCAAGTTTAACTCTAGCTTCGTGCAAGTAGCTACAGTTAACATTAATATATTCGGATATTAATATATTCGGAGTTAATGATGCTCAATGTTCAGGTCCATCCACAAGTCCTGCATGTGTATCTACTGACACGAACTTTTGATATGAAAGTGGCTTACTTACTCCAATTTAAGGCAAAAATAATGTAGTTTTTAGAATTATTTTGAGGATTGGGGTTGATGGGAGAAATTTTTTTGGTCTGGGGTGGAAAGGGTCAAATCATGTTTTCAAAACGACGATTCTTACAAACCATATTTCCAAAGGACAATTTTTTGTATGGGTGCCACGTCACACACACGTAGATAAACTGCCTCCTCATGTGAAGATTTTAATAGGTAGAAATCGCATTCTCATATGACGATTTTCTAGTCAAAAGCTGACACAAAAAAATACATGATAAACCTGCCCACTAAGTTTTCATTATTGCCGCTTTTCATTTGCATGCTTAGTTTACCTTTTATGTATCATTTTTGTTAAATATATGTTTTCTCTAATAGACCTTTAACAAAAATGATACATAAAAGGTAAACTAAGCAGGTAAAAGGAAAGCGACAATAATGAAAACTTAGTGAGTAGGTCCACTACCTTAGTGAGCAGGTCCATCATGCGGTTATTGTAACATCCTATTTTTTTTTACTCAAATGGAAAATAGATATTAATATCTCTTTAATGAGAAAATACTTACTATTAGTTAGTTGATTTTTTAACTAATTAATATTTTTATAAAATTTTGGAACTTATATTTAAATTATTTTTTAAAAAATAAAATGAAATAATAATAAAATAAAAATATGTATATTTAACGAAGATTTTAAAATGACTTAATTAGTATTCACTAATTAAGAAAATTATATTAAGAATTTTTGATATCTTTATTATTCACAATTTATATTTTATGTTCTTATATTTATGTTTTTACATATTTAAGATTTAACTCTTATTAGAATTTTTAAAATAAAAATTTGAATGAATTAGAATATGGTTCTTTAGAACTTTTTGATCTATGCATTATTTATGATTTTTTGGAATTTTTTAAATTTTTTAATAAATATTTGAGAAAATAACCGAAATGCTACTGCCGACATCATCGCTTACATCTCGGTTGGTAAATATTCACATCATGAATAGTGACCGGTGGGTAAATACTTACATCATGAATAGTGACCGGTGGGTAAATACTCACATCATGAATAGTAAAATAAATAATTAAGTAATCTTAAATAGTAAATTTCTCTTCCTATAAATAGATGGCTCATTACAACATTTCCACATCAAAATTAGAGAGAGAATCTAGAGAGATAGTGCGTAAGAAATTAGTAGGGAGTAAATTCTTTTGGTTAAAAGAGATTCTGTCGGAGGTGTAAGGTAATAATATTTTCTTCTAAATTCTTTTTATGATTATTTAGTTTATTCTTTTTAGTACTCTTAAACCATTAATATACTAGTACTATTATGAATAAGTTACTACGGTAAAAAATAAATTACCACTATGTTATTTTTACTATTCTCAATTTACCATTTACTGTTATTATTCAAAATTTATTATTTACCGTTATTATTCAAAATTTATTGGTTGCTGTTACTATTCAAAATTACTATTTACCATTACTATTCAAAATTTACTATTTACCATTACTATTCAAAATTTACTATTTACCGTTACGATTCAAAATTTACTATTTACCATTTCTATTTACGATTTATCATTTACCGCTGCTATTCAAAAGTTACTATTCACAATTTACTATTTACCGCTACTATTCAAAATTTACTATTCACAATTTACCATTTACCGTTACCATTTAAAATTTACTATTTACTATTTTATTCATGATTTACTATTTACTGTTACTATTCAAAAAAAATTATTAGTTATCGTTACTATTGATGATTTACTATTTACCATTACTATTTACTGTTACTATGCATAATTACTATTTATCATTCTGATAGTAATCTTAATTTTTATTTTATGCCTATACTGAAATAAATTAGTATTAATATTTTTTTAGAACTCAGAGGCACAGAGCGAATTCACTTTTGGTAGCAATTTCAGGTAAGGAGGAGTGGGATAAAAATATAATGTGGAAAGACATAAGAATAACGGGAAGAGTCCCTTACTCCTTTTAAATTTAATAATATTATTATTTTAAAATAATAAATTTTAAATTAAGTATCTTGTGTAACTTACTTTGAATTACCTATGCAAGGACTTTAACTATTATGACCTATATGGACTTACATAGACCTATGCAAGGAAATGGACTATAAGGGCTTGGAATTAAGTTTATTAAATTAAATAACTATTAAATTTTAAATTATGATATTTATGAATGATATTTATTTGATTTGATTATGATTGATAATATTGGTGATTGATGATATTTGATTGTGATTGATGATATTACAATACTTGATTGTGATCGATGAGTGATTGATAATCTTGTGATATGGAGTTTGAGCATATAGCAAACACGACGGGAAGCTAAAACTCAGTAAGAATATACTTATTCCTTACTCTTTACAGTATTACTTTAAAAGAAATTATTTATGATAATTTCTCAATGTTTATTCAGAATTATTGTTAAGAAATTTTTCTTAATTTTCAATAAAACTATATAATTTCTATAACTTACCTTTTTCTTTCAAGATAAATTATTTAATTAAATTTTAGAAAAAAATTTAGTTATAAAAATAAAGAAAAAGAAATTGTTTTATACAAATAATATATTCATATATGTATATATATGAAAATATTTGATTCTCAAATGGAAATAAGATACTTCAATAATATTTCATTTTAAACTTTTGAAAATAAGAGTCTTTAATTTCAAAAATACTTTATTATATACTTTTCAAGTATTATAATTTAAGATGGAAAAGGATCGATAATTCAAACTTGTGTCTAAAGTAAATAAATTTCCTATAAATGCTCTAAAGAAGGTTTGGAATTTATGTTAAGACTTTGAAACTCAAATCACAATAATATTGATTTGTGAGTGGTGAAGAAAACTGTACTGAAATTCTTCTGCGTGAGGCAGAACTTATTTAAGAGTTTGGAAATGTACAGTTTATCGGGGTCGCTATGTTGTTATTTGTAGGCCCCGAAGATATAATTTATACTTGAGTTTCTAAAAGTCTTAACCAACTCAATACGCGAGTAGTTCATGCATCATGAATTATTAAAGAGAAACGAGATGTGATATTGCTTGGGGACGGATTATAGAAACCGAGGATACATTAGAGGAGGCTTAATTGCGATCCTTGGGATGAGAGGGTGTGAAAGGGTGCTTCAGGTGACCTGGGGTCGCTCCCTAGTGTCGGGTACTTTCACAATAAAAACCTTTTCAATCTGACTAGTCTCTAAGTGTTTCCATGTCAGTTGAGCTGTTCATATGCCATGAAGGCATTTATGTTATTATTATCCAGGATTATGGAACAGTGTAAACTCCTGGTTGGCCCAGTGCAAATTAAAACTTTAAGGGCCCACATGCATAAACTGAATGAGATAGTAGCATAAGCATTACATAACATTCATGTGATTGTGACATTCTATGTGGATGGTTATGAATGAAAATATAAGTGTTATGTATGTGGAAACCCTATATTCATAATTGATTGTGTATGAGATTATGACTGATATTATTATATTAGTTTGTGAAAACCCTTATGTTTATGTCTTATCTGTAATATATTACATTTTGTTTCTCACTCCTTCTTGTTTGAATTTCTATGTCCAAAATATATGTTATATGATATATAACTAGCAGTCCAAGATGGGAGGATATGTAATTACAAGATGGTAAAATGGTCTTATCCTCAATCGATTATATGAAGAGATATGACAAGAGTAGGATTCAAAAACTCGATGGTTTGAGGGCTAGGAAATGATTGATCACAGTCGTAGTAGAGGTATAATTTAATTTTAGTTCACCTTATTACAATATCAAGTTGGACAATTGTAACAAGGTGAATGTTAAACTTTGATACTGTAATCTTTTATCACTTATGATTTCTATAAATTTATTTTGTCATTATGGACAAATATTAAGAGACAATATTTTTTTTTACTTTCAATATTCAAAGGAAATCATATGTATATACGTCGTTGTATACGCGAGATAAGAAATGATATATATATATATATATCTTTATAAAGCTTTTAAAAGAAATAAGAATACACATATCTCGTGTATATAAGGGGGTGTTACAGTTATAATGAAAACCGCAGGTCCATGGTGAGGTGTGAGTATTTTCGGTGTCAGCTTTTGACCAAAAATTTGTCATGGAGATGCGATTTCTACCTATTAAAATCTTCACATGAAGAGACGGTTTCTCTACATGTGTGTCACGTGGCACGTATACAAGAAATCGTCCTTTGGAAATGCGGTTTGTAAGAATCTTCACTTAGAATTACGGTTTTGAAATCATGATTTGACCCTTTCCACCCCAATCCTAAAAATAATTCAAAAAACTACATTATTCATTCACTTTTGCCCCAATTTAAAAACAAACACCAATCCATGTGACAGTGCTAACACCTCACGTTCACAAAAGCCTGCCAAACACATAACTCATCAATTTAAACACAACTGAATCATAGGCAAAGAATACACTCCTCAGGATTCATTAACCAATTCACTAAATTGAAGCAAAAACTAGTTGACTTTGCTTTCAACCATGCCAATGCATTTAACTGTACCATCTCAAAAACCACATGAGAATTGAAAGGCTTCTCGTTAAAAATCAACTCATTCCTTGCACACCAAACTGTCCAAACAATTGCTAGCCACAACACCTGCCATCTGGTTTTAAACTAGCAAATTGTAAATAATGATCACGCCCTTTGTAGTGGAAAGCTATATCAATCCCTCACCAACTCAAGAACAATTACCACACTTTGATAGACTCCTCACAATTAAACAATAAATGGTCCACTGTCCCATCTTGATTGAGTTAAAGCACACATCTTTTGTAAAGCTCCATTGCTACCGGTATTCTCCCATAGCAAACAGACCTGTTCCACAAAGTAAACGAAAGTCTATCTTCTTCTACGTTAGACCTTTTACACAACAAATCATAAGCCAACTTTACTGTGAAAAACCTCATCCAAAGCTTCTCTCCAAACCCATCTATCTTCCAACCCTTCCTCAACACCACCAAATCATACTTAGCTTGCAAACTGCCAAGGTTCTCATCCTCCCAAGTAAACAACTCACTCCACTTCCATTTATAACCCTCTCTAATTAATTGATACCCCAAAACATGTGCTACCATGGCATCTTTAGAGAAACTCATAGAATACAATCGCTCATAAAGAGAAGCCCACACCCCTCCTTAAACCACCTATCCTTTCCAAAACAAAGTATTCATCCCATTCCCCACCTTCTTGCATATCAAACCCTCCAAACACTCCCTCACAGCCTCACCCCACTTTCCTTAGCTCCATATAACACACCAACCTCCACCATCTAGAATTATTATGATCTGCTATTATTCCCTCCAGATTAGCTACAACCACATTATCCCTAATTTTAAGAAATTATATTTATCTCCTCAATTTTAAGAGGTTATATCTACCATTTATCTTGGAAGATTATTCTTATTTATTAGGAATCAGACTAAGATCAAGGTCATTTTTTGATGTATAAATATGGCCTTAGAGCTTCTCTGTATTTTAAGTGACATATTGAGTAAAGAACCCTATTTTCCTAGAGTTTTTTGTGCGAACTCATTATGAACAACCACCACCTCCCTATCTTGTCCTCCCCATATACTTTCAACACCCTCACTCAAACTATCACTCCTCTATCTCCATTTCGCTAACAAAGCTAAATTGAAACAACCTAACTCCATTACACCTAAACCTCCCTTTCCTCACTTCTACACAACCTCCCAAGCCACCCAAGCAATCTTTTACTTATCCTTATATTCACAACACAAGAAAGAAATAAAAAGAACGAAGTCCACAAAGGTATGTGTGGGTGCCCAAAAAGAAAAAAAAGGTAAAAAATTGGCAAAGCGGACAATATGGATATCAACATAACAACCGTGAACCCATGAACAACCATTTACTTTTCCAAGCATTAAGTTCTAAGAGAATATATGTGGTTCTTAGGACCCCTTAAAAGTTTTGGTTATGATGAAAAAATTGTATGTAGTGTGTTAATGTTTCAAGATTGTTTAAGGTATATTTGTAGATAAATACAAGTTACAAGTAAAGGAGCAAAAAGTCTTAAATAGCTATTTAAAAATTCACAAAACTCAAACGTAAAAACTCAACTCAAATGTCCTGTATGGATATAATAAATACAAGCCACAAGTTAAAGCTTGTGTTTCCATAATAACTTATAACTATTCTAACATGAAGCAGATTATCTATTCAATCAAATAACTTAAAAGAACCGTCTAAGCAAAATTAGTGTCCATCCTATATATCAAAATAGAAAAACCAACATGTTCACATGCTGATAAGAGACCAAATATGTTTTTAAGTCATTCCAACAGTTTTGTGCAAATGTCAACTCATCATTAGATAAAAGGCTTTTTTATCTCACAATGTCTATTTCTAAGAACGCATATATAAAGGAAACTCATTCAAGAATGCAAAGTGCTCCAATTATAATCTTCTCTTCTCTCTACACATTTTAAAAGTTGTGTAAAAATCTTTGTTTCCTTTCTTGTAAAAATAGTCTAAGAGCTTTTCTTGTTTGATATTTTGAACAATCAATTTAGTTTTATAAGCTTAGACATCACTAAGGTCTTTACCGATTAGAAATCATTTACTTCTCTATGAAGTTTTAAGAGTCTGAAAAGACTTGGTTAAAAAAAATACTTGGGTAATTACCCTAAAGAGACTAAATTAAGAAAGAATACATAGGTAGATAATCTAGAGAGGCTAAGCTGTAAAAGAATACTTAGGATCCTTGTAAGTAAGTGTAGTTGTATAACTCAAACATGTATCTAAATAATTGTCTTTGTGAAAATAATTTATCCAACCTAAATAATGTATCTGATTTTTGACCCAACCTAGCACAACGACACATGTGTGTGAAATAGGCTGGTTTGAACATCTCACACTCTAGGCTTTTATCCAAGATACTAAAAGGGTTGGCAAGAGTATATAAAGTCATGATCAAGTTAAAAAACTTTCAATGTGAGACATAAAAAAACTAGGAAGTTAGAAAGTCAGTATCCCAACAATCACCCATTAATGACTTTACAAGGAAAAGAAATTCTCTAGGGCAGAGAAAATTATTTTTGTGCATAAGTGTTAATGTACAAAGGATTGAATTAACACATGAAGTAAGGTAGTAATACTTTGTTCAAAGAGTAAATTACTCTTGAACTAGTTTAGCTAAGGTTGGAACCCCCACTACAATACCTTAACTCTAAATGTAGAGTTTCTATCATGAAATAAGCAAAATCATTCTCAACCTTGGGAAGTATGTAAGTGTTTTAGAAAGATAGTCTAGATCTTTCAAAGAATGTGACTTTTTACAATTCTCACTCATTTATTCACATAGGTATCAATTACCCCACCTTCTTAATATAGTGTGTCTTATAAGTATTTTTCTGAATAAATTTTAATTAAATGATTTGAAAGTATAAAATTCATCTCAAAATCACTTTTCTTGTAGATACATCAAGTGCGTCTCAATAGCACCACCACAACAAGTTATGTATCTCTTTCAAATCAAGCATTACTTTCTTTTTTCGTAGAGATAAGATCTAATGCTTCTAAAGTAAGTTGTATGCCTTAGTTTAACCCACTAAATAGGTATCCACCCTACTGTCATCTCATTCCGGGCTTAAGATCCATCTTCATTAACATATTCATATAACTTTCTTGGTTAACACTTTAATATAAGGATCGACTAGATTTTCTGACTTCTTACATGATCAAGAAAAACTTCACCATTTTAAATTAATTACTTAACAACACCATATCTCACACGAATGTGCCTTTTCTTACTATTGTAAGCATTGTGGTTGGCAACTCCAATTATAGCTTGTGAGTCATAATGAAGTAATATTGTTGGTGTCTTCCCTATAATAGGATTCTCAACTATTCTACTTCTTGACCTGGTAACTTAAGAACAATGAATTCAACTTTCATAGTGGAGCGTGCAATACATGTTTATTTCATAAAATTCCAAAAAATAATGCCTCCACCTAGAGTGAACACATATCCGTTGATGGATCTTACCTCATCTTTGTCTGAAACTTAGTTTGTATCACAATAACCTTTCAATACTAAAGTAAATTTTAAAAAATAAAAACTTCAAAAAGGAAAGTTAGACAACCAAAGTATCACAAACTGACAAAAGACAAAAATACATTGCAATACATCTCAAATGGCTCTATCTAGATGTCATGTTGCTCTTGGATAAAGACTCTTTGTCTTTCAATGTCTTTCTCCAAGAAGCCTATATAAAGAAAATCGTTTGAAGAATGAAAGTGCCTCAACTTCTTACATCTCTTTTCCTCTATGCATTCTATAATCTATGTAAAAATTCTCTAAGTCTCTGTTGTAATTACTTAGAGATATCTTATTGTTTTATATCTTGAATAATCAGTTTAGTTTTTGTAAAACTCAGACAACCCTATGGTCTTTGTAAAGACTTACAAAATCCTTACCCTTTTTGTCAAATTGGTTGAGTTTGAAGAGGTTTGCTTAAGAAAGAACACTTGAGATTGTTGTAAGTAAGTGTTAGTTGCACTTAGCTTCTTAATGAGTTAATACAAAATCCTATTGCGCTTGAACGGAGACTAGACGTAGCCTTGGTTGCAACGTGAACTGGTATAAAAGTTACCTGTGTGTTGTTTTCTCTAGTGTCTTTAAAGTATCTTTTGTGCTTCTCTCTTTAAGTCTTATGAAAACTCATACAAGTGTCTAAAAACTCAATTTCTTGTTTGTGTTTAAACTTAGTCTTAAAAAAACTCAGATAGGTGTTTGAATATTTACTTTGAAAAAAGAATTTGCCAAAGCTTTTAATCACACTACTCAACCCCTTTTATAGTGTGAACCCATGTAATCTTCATCTTGTGTTTTTGACTAGTACCAACATAACCTTCTAGTTCCTTAATGCAAATTTCCTCATTCAAATCACCATTTCAAAAAAATAGTTTTCACTTTTGTTTGATGAATGAATACATCATTTATAGTTGTCAAAGTAATCAGAGCTTTAATGGTGAGAAATATCCCATATATTTTAGTAAAATCTTTGATTACCAGTCCCGCTTTAAATTTTTCAATTGAATCATCGAGACTCATTTTCCTTTTAAAAATCTAGTTACTATCTACACATTTGCTATCATCAAGAAAATCAACAAGTTCCTATGTATGATTACTTATTAGTGAATCTATTTCTTTTTTATAGCATTTTCCCAAAAGGATGAATCACTTTAAGTGATTGCCTCATTATTTGTTTTAGGATCTTTTGTTAACTTATAACAACGAATTAATTATCTAGATAAAATACATACATCCTTAATATTAGTCAAAAAAGAAGTTATAAAATTTGGTCCAAAGCTAATTTCAATTGTTGCCTTTTACTTCTTCTAGGTTCAAAAGAATTAGAGCAGGATGTTGTCATTTCAAAAGTAGAAGCATAAACAATCAAAGACAAATATATAAGTTTAGAAATTGATATATCCAAGTCACTACTTTTCTTATAAGGAAAAATATTTTTAAAAACTTGTATTTTTAGATTTAATAATAGTATTACCATTAAGTAAAGGAATCTAAAAGTAGCAATCTCATGAGCATACCTAATAAAAATAGTATCAACAGTTTTAACACAAATGTTTGATCTTTTGAAATATGATAATCCAACCAACACTCTCACACTTTTAAGAAATTCAAATTAAGGGAATACCTTTTCCATAATTCATAAGGGTTTTATTCAAATGTTGATGAGAGACTTTATTAAGGATAGAATAACTTCCCTCTCACATATTATCAAGCATACTAAAACTAATCAACATGCCACTTATCATATTTTTTAAAGTTCTATTTTTTTTCTTTTAGCAATGTTATTTTCTTGAGGTGAATAAGGTGCAATAAACTAGTGGGTAATTCCATTTTTTCACAAATTTTTAAGGCCAATGGTGTTATATTCACCACCCCTATCAAATCTTAACCTTTTTATAATTGATTTTCCACTTTAGTGTTATATCTCAAACATAGATTCAGTTTCATTTTTGGATTTTTTTAAAACCTTGGTATAACGAGAGAAATCACCCACAAAAGTAACAATATTTTTTTTACCATCTCTACTCATAGAACTTTTAAAATCAACTAAGTTTGAGGGTATTAATGCAAAAAAGTTTAATTTGTCATGTAACCAATTTAAAAAGTTTTTTAAATGTAAAAGATCCATTGATTTAAGCCTTTTAATATGTCCCAATCTACCATGCCAGACATCATCAGATTCACAATATAAATACGAGAAGCATTATTATTATTATCAGCAATAGTATTCAATAGAAATAAACCACCATTAAGATAACTTTTTCCCACAAAATACCCATTTTTTATGATAATAAAGTTGTCAAATTCTAAAACTATTTTCAGTCCAACCTTATTAAGCAAAGTACCAAAAACTAGATTTCTATGCATAAAGGGAACATAAAGCATATTAGATTAAGCTAGAGTTTTACTAAATGCTAATTTGAGAAGAATTTTTCCTTTACACATACTCCGACAGTTGTAAAATTATCCATGTAGACTATGATACCATTAGTTGTATCTTTAAATTCTTGGAACAGTTCCTTTGTTGCATAGAGATATGTCTAGTAGCATTAGTGTCTAGGATCCATTTGACTATGTTGTCCACCAAATTTGCTTCTATAACTATAATAGAAACTCTAGAAAGGTCAAGCAACGCATGCTTGTTGGTGAACAAGGCCATCAGAACTCAAATAGTAAAGGAACAAAAAACTGGTTTTGTTTTGAAACTGTTAGTTCTGATGAAGGAAAGTTGGGTTGTTGTTACAAGAGTCATTGTCTTGAAAGAAAAATTTTGACAGGCCTTTATTGTAATTGAAAAAGTCGGTATTGCTCCTAAAGGGTTTACACAAACACATGCAAGACCTAGTGTACTCTGAAACTTTACGTGTTAAAACTCAACAACATTTCCCTAAGAAACCAAATCGAGAGAGAGAGAGAGAGAGAGAGAGAGAGAGAGAGAGAGAGGAATGGAAGAAAAAGGGAGCAAAATGCTTACTCAAGTTTATTTCACAAGGTTGGTAGAGGGTGTTATTTATAGGTGCCGAAAGGGTCAACAAACGGGCAAAAAGCCATAGAAGGGTCAACCCTCTAATTGATTTTAACAAAAAGAAGGATCTAATGACAAAAAAGGTGGCTTTCTAATTTTTTTGACCTAACCCAATTTGAGTGCGTGTGTGTAATGGGTTGATTTGGATATTCCACACTCTAGGCTTTTATTCAAGATACCAAAGGGCTAGGGAAAAACATATAAAGTCATGATCAAAGTGATGAAAAACTTTCAATTGAAAAGTCATTATTCCAACATATATTATAAATGAGAAATAAACAACCCACTTACCCTAACTTCAACCCCCTTAAAACTCCTCACATCTATCGCCTTATTTATTAACAAACCCAAACTCCAAATCTTAAACCTTATTGTAATAATAAATAAAAAAATTGATAATGGGTTACCTTACTTCAAACCTCTTCAAGGTACAAATCCCCTAACAAAAACCCCATTAATTAAAACTGAAAAAGTGACCTACTCTAAACACCTCCTCATCTATATAATTCATGTTTCCTATAAAACTATCCTCCTCGTATAATAGAATAAAAACTACTAACTCACTTAAACATATGTCTTCTCTATATATCTGCCTAAACAGAAAAGCCCGCCTCTTCCTTTTCTTCAAATCCAAAAATTTCCTCCCTTCAATGAATGCAAATTGGCAGTCCAACACCACAACCAATCAAGTGAAAGGTTTTTCTGAACTCTTCTACCTTTTTGGAATGAAAACTATAAAAAGAACAATTTGACCCCTTTGCTAGCTTTCCGTTTTGATGAAATTGTTTAATAAACTACACAACCAATTTTCGGAATCTCCCAAAACTGTCAGGGCCTCGTTCACCTCTTCCTTTGAAAACTCTGCTACTACACCATCAACATCAACGGTCTATTCCAGTCTTTGCTACACAAAAACTCAACAAAGTAATCCCCCACCCGCATCTTGAATATTACTTATTTCATTCACACCATGTCTATGAAAGTACCTGATATTACACTCCCCCTCCTTCACCCTTTGTACATGCCAATACTCTCTTCAACATTTGTTATTCTCAGCAACTTTTCCACCTCATGTAGGGGTTATAATGCGTTGACATGCTAATAACTAACAAGAAATTACATACCATAAACTTCAAATAATCAGACAAAACGGATCAGCATTCTGAATGTTGTACTTGTATTGAGACAAAATGAAGAGACTACACGATTCAAGGGACATAAGTGGCCAAACCAATTCATGATCCACTTGACTCAAGGTTAAAGTATATTTGAATATTTTTCCTAAATTAGTATGTCTTTGAAGTGAGTAAAGGTGTAATTTATAATTTTGAATTTTGATTAAATCATGTTACCTTTTTTTAATCAAGAGTGTCTTCTAACCGAAAATTAAAGGCTAATTTCTTCAAAAAGTATAAATCAGTGTAATAAACTTTATTACTTCCAACAAAGTCTTTCTAATAAACATGATAAGATTCAAATTTCTGACAATATGTTTAAAAGATTTAACTATTTATCAATTGTGTTGAATTTTTGTTAGAATAACATCATGTTACATTAATATAAAATTCCTTGAAAAAATAATACAATTCTTAAATAAAGAACCAATTTCATAAATTATTAGTATTGTTTGACTTTAAATTAGTTGTTATTAGCAAACTTAGTTATGGACTTGGTGAAGAGACAACTTTCAGATCAAAATCAAATCCCCTCTGAAACTTAGTTCATGAAATATGTTCGTACCTACTATCAAATTGTCCAACATGGCAGAAGTATTTGGACAAATTCCCCCTCTATGTGGATAAACTGGGTGAGAGGTCTAATGCTACAATAAATTCTTATTACTCAAAGTCAAACTGAATAATTCAATTTCTTTTATACACAAAGTAATTGAATTGGTATATAGATACCAACATCACTATCCACACATAATAAATGAACATGTTCTACAACTCACCAAGAGACAACCAAACCACACATGTACTGACATGATGAACTCTCAAAGAAGATACATAATAATAACAGTAATAATAATACAACAATTTTGTTAATGAGGCTTTTAGAAACAGCCAAGGAGTTTCTTTGGAGCTGTTCCAGTTGCCCTGTACTTTGCAGCTGTTTCCTCTGCCTTCAAGAATTCTTCCCCTTTTCTGGCCTCAATCATTGCCCTCTTTTCTTCAGCTTCCCTGTGGATTGTAGCTATTTTGTTTTTCAATTTCTCTGCATATTCTGCTTTTTTCTTCTCCAGTTGTTCCTGTTCACAAACACAGTGAAAAGTCAATTTTTCCTTCCATTCTTTTGCCATGTTCAATGGTTGTCATATCTTTAATGTGAAAAATAACAAAACTTTTCAATGTGACAAGGCATGCAAAAATCTGGTGTTTTCTTTCAAGACTCCGAATTTTTTACACCCAAATTTTGTGTTACCTATATTAATTTTCTTTCTCCTCTTTCTATATCTCTTGATTTCCTAGAGGTATATCTAGGAGGAGTCTTGGAAGAAAATAAAGGCTATAAATAATTTTCATTTTAAATGGATTTTTCTAAATGAAAGAAATAAAAATGATATATCAGTACATCCTTTTTTCCCTATTCTACAAAGTTACAACAATTAGTCAATTATTACTAATATATAAATTAAGTTCTTACTTCAATCTTTCTCAATTCAGCCTCTGTTGCAGCTTTCTTACTGTTCTCCCATGCTGTAATGGCTGAAAGCTTTTTGTGAGCTCTGCTCAACAAATTCATTTAAATTAGTATATAAAAAAGATAAAGTAACCTAACATGTTGACAAAAAAAAAGAGAGAATATCTTATGCTAACTACTAACAAGCTACTTTGGCAAAACAAATATAGGTAATCCATTTCTAATTAAAATTCCATATTAGATATCTTTATCAAACACAATTTCACAATGACCACATTAATGATGCTTTGCAATCACAGTCTCTATTGAGCTGAAAAGGAAAGGTGTTGAATCATAATAATAAATTTGGTGTTGCTTGTAGATAGGTTAGGGTACCATTTAATTCTTTAATTCAAAAATATTTAGTTTGGTGCAGATCAAAACAACAACGATAATAAATTTGATGCTTTTTATTACTTGTGTTCTCTTTGTTACTACCTTGAGTCATTCATATTGATGCAAGAACTTACTTGTTCTCTGTTTTTGACTTTTCACTTTCTTCCCATGCTTTGATTAGTGACAGCCTCTTCTCTGTTGCAACTCTTGCAAGCACTGTATCTGAGGAAAAATAAGATAACATAGTATGTTATATAATGTTTCATCATATGAAATGTACAAAGGAAAATCAAGTGTCACAAAGGACAATCAAACACACCTCGGTTGACAGAGCCATCACTTGGTTTCTCTTCAGCAGGTTCTTTAGTCTCTGTCAGAAACCAAATTACCAACAATAAACACAATAAAATCAATGTAATTATTATGATTAAGCCTTTATATCACTAATTATGATGATTAAGAGGAACATGTGTTGTGGTGTACTGAAGAGACAAGAAGTAGGACGCTGATGTTAAATGTTATCTAACTTTATTTCAAGAGTGGCAATTTCTTTCTGGGAAATCCATTTTTATTGAACTAAAATATTTTCTTTTGGGATAAGATTTCAAAAGAAACATAAGGGAGACAAGAGAAAAGTAGAAGTAATAAAAGAGTGGTCAACTAAATTTGAGTGCTCATGAAGGGTAATAAATTAAAAGACTATCTTCTCATTTTGTTTTAATCATTGAATTATATATTTTAAGTTATTCTTATCAAAATCAAATTAGTTTGGTGACTTTAACCAGTTTAATCTTAAATCGGTTAAATAATTGATTTTATTTGATTTCTTATTACCAATAATTCAACTATGATTTAATTTTTTATCTAATCACAGTTTATTTCAGTCTATACTTTAATTTAATATTCTAAAAATATTGGTTCAGGTTACTTGTTAAAAAACAGATTTCTAAAAGTAGCCGCTTTTTAGGATGATTAAAAAAAAGTAAAGTGTACACCATGGAAGGTGTATACTTAAATTCGGGGGCCATGTGAAGGTGACCTGTAAACAGATGACAAATACGATTGAATAAAAAAAATATCAACATGATTATCTTAAAACCATCAAAGGGGTAATAGTATACAACTCGGTGAAATCACTATTTCAGCTGAGATGATACGTACTTTGAATTTAGATGTATTTTGAGCTTAAATATGCAAAATTTGATATTTAATTGAATATGCTAAAATCTTATTAGGTTCCAGATAGATACATGGTTATACACATAATAATTATAGGAGAATTTCAGTAAAGGAAACTGATAAAAATATTGAAATACAAGAAAATAGGAAAAACACAAAATAATCAAGCATGTCTAAATTCTAGAATTCACAGAAAGCTTAACTTGGTGTTTTTTGTTAATTCTTTTTAAACTGATTTACAAACACTCTTTACAAATTGTTAAATAGAAAACATAGACCAGAAGACAGAAAAATAAACATGAGAAATTAGAAAACCATCAGGTAACTTTAAAGGATATTCAAAACTGGTAGCCTTAACAGGTTAAAAGAAAAGAAAAAATAATCTGATAAAGATAAAACATAAGCAATGAATTAATAGTGATAGCAGAGAGGGGAATAGTATTGTCATACTCTCAACTATAGCAAGAGCTTTGGAATCATCAACAGGCTTGGTATCTGGAGGAGAGGGTTGTTGTGGAATTACAGATTTCTCCTCAGGCACATCCTCATGAACAACAGGTTGAGGTGCAGGATTGGATGGTGCTTCGGATTCTACCTTTTTGGGTTGCTCCTCTGTCATGTTTTTGTAAGTTGTAACGAAATTCTTAGGAATTAAAATATGATAGAAGGGAAGAGATGGAAGATATAGAAATAAAGAGTGAGGGTTGGTTGGGATATTATAGTTGAAGGAAGGTAACTGTTAACTCAAATTCCAAAACCTTAACTGGGTGGGTGTGGTAGGTACAAGTGGCCTCTAATGCGTTGGCACAGCACACGAACAGTGACACCTCTATGCCCAATAATACCAGTAAATTTTTGGATATTCTAAAGATTTAGTTAAGTTGTTTTTAAGTACAAAAATGAACTATATAACTTACAAAAGAATAATAAAAAATAAAATACAAATAAATATATAGATGAAGTATTGTCAACACATGTTGTTAATTTTATGGTAACTATTTCTCTTTCAATATAATAATTTTCTGTCTTAAAGTTGTATTTTTTTAAAAAACTCTATAAATAAAGTTTTCATTATCTTTATCACAACGGGTAGAGTAGTGTGTAAAAATTGTAAAATTGTAAACATAAGGAATGTGTGTAGAGCTTGTATTTAAAATCGTACATAGAGTTTCACATAGGTAATAATGAATGGTTAGTTCAAGTAGTATATATTTTATTATCTTTACATAAGATTTTAACTTTGAATAAGATTAACTCCAATGAAAGATACATGTTTAAAAAAAAAAATGAATGTTGTTTAAAAAGGTTAAGGATTAAAGTAAAATTTTTTAAACTGGTGTCATGTAGATATGAAGGACAAATGTTTTCCATGTTAATATCTTTTTGTAGAAAATATATTTAAACTCAAACAATTAAAGTTAATATATTTTCCAATCAATTTGTGTATTGTTTTTTTTATAAAAAAAACTCTAATTACCTATCACATGTACTCTAGGTTCTCCCTTATTAAAACACTTGATCCTTATAATACATAACAAGTCCCTCGTATAGAGTAATAATACAAAATAGCAAGTTTCTAATTACATGAGATAACATCATATCTTGAATATTCTAGAGAGAGGATCCTACATGTCTAGGTTCATCGTATTTTGGGGGGAACAAGAGGCCCAAGTCTCTTGAGTCTAGTACTAGGTAAAGAGAGACTAAGAATTTTTGTGAATTTTTAGACTGTTTTCTATAACATCCTTAATTTTTAAAATAAATTCCAATAAATCAAATAAAATTTTGCAAATAATTCAAATTTCCAAAACAGAATTTGAATTAAATAATTACAAAATTCTGTTTTGGAAATTTGAATTATTTGTAAAATTTTATTTGATTTATTAGAATTTATTTTAAAAATTAAGGATGTTATAATTTGGTATCAGAGCAGACTTGAAAAGTCTAAGGCCAAGGTTTAGCTACTAAATGCTATGAGTTGAGTGAACATATCATTGTTGTTACGTGTTATAGTTGAGGGAATCAACTATAAACACATTGTTTTTATATCCATGAGAGGTACTAAGTGTGATGATTGTTTCAGGATAGGAAAATGGACCCTCATGGTATGGATGCCATGGCTGCTGCCTTCCAGCGTGTGGCAGACATCTTAGAAAGGCAGAATACCCCTCAACCGAGTGACAATCATAGTATTGATTGTTTTCTCAAACGAAAACCGACTGAATTCCATGGAGGATTTCAGTCCGACCGAGCGTATGCCTGGATCCAGAATCTTGAACGAATCTTTGGCAGTTTACAATGTACCGAGGCCCAGAAGATTGAATACGCTGCATTCATGCTTCGGAAGGAAGCTAAAAACTGGTGGAGAATGGCCAAAAACCGAATGGAAGCCATGGGAACCGAGTTAAACTGGGAAAATTTCAAGGAATGTTTCCTTGAAAAGTATTTTCCGAACACGGTTAGAAGCCAGAAGGAGTTAGAATTTATGGAACTTCGACAGGGTAATCTGAGTGTGGAGGAATACGCGGCAAAATTTGAGGAGTTGTGTTTGTTTTACCCTCCTTTTCAAATGCCGGGCACTGAGGGCTCCAAGTGCATCAAATTTGAAAGTGGACTGAGACCAAATATTAAAAAGGCATTCCGACACCAAGAAATCAGGAGTTTTCCGATTCTTGTCAACAAGTGTCGAATATATAAAGAGGATGATAAAGCTTCCTCTGGAGCAAGCAGCCGATCGAATAATTCTTCTAAATCATCACCGATTAATTTTAAGAAGCATGGGAAGTCTGTTAGAGGTGAATCCTCTGAATTCCGAGGCCGGGTGAATTTTGGTGGCCGATCGGTGAATTTTTCGAGAAACAATAAATGTTTAAGGTGTGGAGGTGACCATTTTAAGCGTGATTGTAACCGCAACAAAGTTGTTTGTTTCGAATGCAATGGGAAAGGACACATTCATCCAAATTGCCCTCAATTGCAACCGACCGAGCTCAATGCTAGCTTAAACCGAGAAGGTTTTCAAAGACGAGGCCAGGGAGTTGGAAATAGAGGAGTCAGAAGAGGAAATAGTGGGCGAAGTAATTTAATAATTGGAAGAGACGACCCCGACCAGAATAGGAATGTTACTCCACAAGTTGCTGGTCGAGTGCTTAACATTCACACGGAAGAGGCCGAACAAGCTGGTGATGGTACAGAGTGAGCTCTCGGAAATTTTTAAATCCGGGTGCCATACGTCTTTTTATTTCTAAAATGCATGTTAGACATGCAAATATTTGTTGTTATGTAAAACGAGAGTTATATATATTTATACTTATGAGTTTCATGTGCAATTTGTGCCTAAGTAATTTATTAAAATTTTGAGGACGAAATTTTTATAGAGGGGGAGAAATGTAACATCCCAATTTTTATGATTTTTAGAAAAATAATTTAAAAAGGATTAAAGAAGAATTTCTGAATGAAATTCCGAGTGAAAAATGTCAAAGACAAGATTTTCCGAGTGCAAATGAGTAAGATTCTGAGTGAAATAAGACAGAACACCGTTTCCAAGTGAAGTTAAGATGTTTCCGAGTGAAAAATCATTAAGAGAATTATTTCTGAACGAAGTAATACTGTGTCCGATTGAAACACGTTTAAGTGAAGTAAATCCGAGTGAAACGAAAACATCTCTGAGTGGAATGATTCCGAATGGGTTGTTTCCGAGAGAAGTGGAAGTACTTCTCGGACCGATATTTCCGATTAGTAAACTCCTGAGTGGAGTATATCTGGGTGGATGGTTTGCCGAGTGAAGTGTCACTGTGACATTTTTGAGTGATACATTCCGAGCGAGTCTTTCAGGAAGAGTGCTCCTGGACAAAGACTTGAAATCTGATTGAGTATGTTTGTGATTGAATAATTCCGAGGAGAATAAATATCCGAGTAATCCTTTCAAGAGGAATGATTTCCGAGAAAGGAAGTGGACTTCGAACTCCGAGTGGTCTTTCAATTGAGAAACTTTTGAATAACGAAAGAGTAAGACTCTGACTCGGAAAGAGGTATAACCGAGTGAGATGTCTAATCGATATATTTTTGAATAAGACAGTTATGAGTGGGCCATTACCGAATGAAGGAATTATGAGCAGAAAGAGGCTTTGATAAGTTCTCTCGGAAAGAGATGCCTAGAATATGGAAATGAGTCGGAATAAGCTGGAACCGAGTCGGAATACGCAGAAACCGAGTCGAAAATTAATAAATATTTTACTATGGATGCTTTCCACGTCAACCTGTTCTTCTACGTTCTAGCAAGATCCTTTCTCAGATATTTTCTAAGTATGGGACCCTTTTTAATGTGTTTTCCCCTTTTCATTAAATATCTTAATCATTTCTTATCATTTAAAGAGACGTGTGTCAGAATACTTCAATTCATTCACGTCTCTTCTACGTGAAAGATATATATAAATACTTCCATTGCTGGATTAATGGAAGAACTTTTGAAAGTGAAATTATCATCTAAAATTCTCTTATTTCCAATCTTTACTGGAACTATTAAACGAGGAAGAACATCAAGTCTTCATTTCTTCTCTTTACAACGAAGGCTTGGAATTGGTACAAGACTGCAATTCTAGTTGGAATTCTGGAGCAATGACTGGATTATAGCTTTTAAAGCTACTGGAACTTCTTATTCTAGGTAGGGGGAGCGTACATCTCAAATATATGGTTTATGAATGGATTTGGGGTGTTGTTGTTATGATATATGTGATACGTGTGTGAAATGTTATTGAGACCCCAATTGAATGACATACTTTATGTTAATTATTTTCCATTCATATTGAGTTTACATGTGATGCTATTGAGTTTATATAAGATTGATGAAAGTGATATGGTATGAATTATAGGCATGAAATTATTATGTGTTATGCCTATTGTATTACCGAGTGGAACAATATGAGATGATGTTGATATGTGATTTGATTATTGATATTTGTTTGATATATCAACTGTATTGAGACGCACACAGGAATGCAGGGGGTCTGTGTTGCCGGTCCAAATGTGGATGGCCTGTTGATGGCATAGACCCTGTGGTGGTTCCTATATACCACGGACGTCTTTGAGTATGACTCAAGACCGGCCCGTAGCATTGAGTAGAGGACCGCTATCACTCTGGGAGTGGTACTCGGTGTTACATTATAGGCGCAAAGCGGTTGGGTACCTGTAAAACGGCTGGATCAGCGAGGAGCTGGATTATGGCTCAGGGAGCCAGTGTTGCAACACAAAATTTGAAAGACTTAATAATGATCCCGTTTTGGTTGATCATTGATTAAGTATGTGTAAAAAACTTAATGGATCCATTTGGTTGAGCATGTGCATACACTGATTTATGTGTTATTGAGATGACATGCTGTTTATGATGAGTATATATGACTCGGTGTTGTTATTATGAACAACATGAATATATACTCATCATATATACTCATCATAAATAGCATGTCAATCCTCTTCACTGCAGACAAATGTGATTCCTTGAGTCTGCTTTATATCTTACACATACACTAATACTGAACATTATATCAAGTCTGCTAGATGTTAAATACAACAGTGATCCAATCATTCCTTCGTACAAGGTTTGATCCACTGATGTACCAGACTCATCTTTACTTATGATGCAATTTGGATGCATTAGTGTACTTATGGGCTTAGCATCAGCCATTTTAAATTTTATGAATAACTCTTTAGTGTATTTTTATTGATGAATAAAAATTTCATCATCAGTTTGTTTGATTTGCAGACCTAGAAAGAATTTGAGTTCACCTATCACGCTCATTTCAAATTTAGCCTGCATCATTTCAGCAAAATCTTAGCACAAACTTTCTTTAGTAGCACCAAAGACAATGTCATCGACATAAATTTGCACAATAAGAAAGTGTCTGTCTAAGCCTTTTCTAAATAAGGTTGTATAAACCTTTCCTCTAGTAAAGCCTTTTGATATTAAAAAGGTAAAGTCGATCATACCAAGCTCTTAGAGCTTGTTTCAGACCATACAGTATTTTACTTAGTTTGAAGACATGATTTTGAAAATATTTATCTTCAAATCCAGGAGGCTTTTTTACGAAGACTTCTTCTTCTATAAAACCATTTAGAAAAGCACTCTTAACATTCATTTAATATAATTTTATACCTTTGAATACAACAAATACAAGTAGAATCCTTAAAGCCTCAAGTCTGGCTACAAGTGTAAAGGTTTTAGTAAAGTCTATACCTTCCTATTGATTGTAGCCTTAAGCCATAAGTCTGGCTTTGTTCCTGACAACTTTGTCATTTTCATCAAGTTTGTTTCTAAAGATCCACTTTGTTCCAATGATGCTTTTGTCATTGGGTCTGGGAACAAGTTTCCAGACTTTATTTCTTTCAAACTGATTTAGCTTTTCATGTATAGCTATGATCCAATCTGGATCTTCAAGGGCTTCTACAACAGTCCTTGGTTCAAGTTCAGAAACAAGTGTAATTGATAAGTGATTGTGCGTTCTTGATCAAGTTTAAACTCCATCAGCTTGGTTTCCAATAATGAGATTTGTGGGATGATAGGTCTTGAACTTCCATTCTCTTGGTTTCTCATGTTTAGGCACAACTTATTATTGGTCAGAATCTTTTTCTTCATTTCTTGATGGGTCTAATGGCCCATGTTCAAATTTTGGTTGTTGAATGCCTGCATCATTAAGTTCTTGACCTACTAATTTCTTGTCAGTCTTTGTTAGTTCATCAAATCTTACATACATTGATTCCTCAATGGTTTGAGTTCTTATATTAAAGACTCGGTAAGATTTTGATGAATTTGAATACCTCATAAATATACCTTTTTCACACTTAGAGTCAAATTTTCCAAGTTGATCTCTTGTGTTTAGGATATAGCGTGTGCATCCAAATGGGTGAAAGTATGAAATATTGGGTTTCCTTCCCTTCCATAATTCATATGGAGTCTAATTTAGTATAGGTCTAATAAAGATTTTGTTTTGAATAAACAAGAAGTGCTCACGGCTTCAACCCAAACATATTTTGGAAGATCATTTTCACAAAGCATAATTTTGGCCATCTCTAACAGACTACTATTTTTCCTTTCCATAACACCATTTTGTTGAGGTGTTCTTGGAGAAGAAAATGTATAAGATATGTCAGTTTCGTTGCAAAACTTTTCAAAGATTTCATTCTCAAATTATCTACCATGATCACTTCTTATTATACCAATACAAATTCCTTTTTCAGACTAGATTTTCTTGCAGAAAATCTTAAAAACTTGAGCAGACTGGTCATTGTGGGCTAAGAAATAGACGTGTCATTCTTGTGTAGTCGTCAACTATAACAAAACTATATCTTTTTCCAACAAGACATTGAGTTTGAGATGGACCAAATCAATCCAAATATAACAGTTTCAAAGGTCTGGTGGTGGAAACAACATCTTTGTTTTTAAAAGAAGTTTTATGTTGTTTTCCTTTTTGGCATGCTGCGTAGGGCTGGGAGCTGTTGAAAGAAATTCTTGGCAGTTCCTTAACAAGCTCTTTTCTGTTCAGTTTTGAAATATGTTTCATGCTAACAGCCCAAGATTTTTGTACCAGACCTATTTTTCTTTGGAAGTTGAAAAGAAACAGGTTACATTTTGATTATTCAGCTCACCCAGATCAACCTTATAGAGGTTGTTATATCTATTTACTGTAAAGAGAATGGTTTCGTCATGGTTGATGATAGTACACTTCTCTTTATCAAATGAGACTTTATAACCACTATCATAAAATTGACTTATGCTTAGTAGGTTATACCTCAGACCTTCATTATAATAAACATTTTCAATTATAGGTGAAGGAATGTTACCTAGTTTACCAGTACCAACTATGCGTCTGGTCTGGTTACCTCCAAAGGTGACTTTAGCACCTTTAAAATATTCCAGGTTTATGAACATAGACCTTTTGCCTGTCATGTGATGTGAGTACCCACTGTCCAGATACCAATAGTGTTGTTTTGCTTTTATCCTTAAGCACATCTATAATAGGAATGATCATTGCCTTTGGTACCTAATGTAACATCCCAAAATTTGTAATTTTTAGAAAATTTATTCATTAAAGACTAATGAAGAATTTCCGAATGAAATTCTGAGTGAATACTATTTGAAATATGATATTTTGAGTTAAAATGGTGTGATACCGAGTAATGTAAGACCGAGGAAGCTATTTCCAAATGGAGTTAAGATGTTTCCGAGTGAAACATCATTAAGCGAATTATTTCTAAGTTAAGGAAATGGTGTCCGAATGAGACACTTCTGAATAAGGAAAATCCGAGTGAAACGGCTCTGAGTGAGATGTTTCCGAATGAAACGCTTCCGAGAGAAATACTCCTGAGTGGGGAAAAACTTGAAATTGAATAAGTACTTCTCAGGGTGGAATATTTTGAGAAATGACCGAATGGAATATCTCCAAGTTATGTGAAATTCCGAGTGAAATGTCTCTGAATACAATACTTCCGAGTGGAATGGTATCGAGTGAGTCTTTTCCAGAAAGTATTTCTGGACAAAGGACTTTAACTCCGATTGAGTATGTTCCGAATGAACAATTCTCAGGAAAAGTAAAATATCCGAGTGGTTTGTTCCTGAGTGGTGGACCCTTCATTTAATTTAATTTATGCTCAGGACGATATTTAATAATTACCGAGAGCTTGTGCTCGGGTTTGTCTTTGGGATTGTCCTTGACCCCGAGTGATTCCTTCGAGTGGAAAGACTTCTGAGAGAGGATCGTCTTCAAACTCCGAGTAATTTTTAGATGGAAGACTTTCGAGTAACGTAAGTAAAGAAATGACTCGGACAGAAGTATATCTGAGTATGTTTGAAAGAGATATTACCGTGTGGGATATTTCCGAGGAAAGAAAGCTGAGTGTTTCATGGGATGGAACCTTTCTGAATGAATATCCTCTGAACGAAGGAATTCTGAGCGGACAGAGGCTTTCTCGGAAAGATGTGCCCAAGACGGAACCGAGTCGGAATTATTGATTATTTTAATTATCAGATCTTTCCACGTCACTCTGTTCTGCTAGCTTCCAACAGATTCTTTTTCTGATATTTTTCTAAGAATGGGACCCTCTTAGATGTGCTGTCCTTTTTCATTAAATGCTTATTCCTTATTCATCATTTGAAGAAACGTACAGTAGATATCTTTTTATTGTTCACGTCTCTTTTGCATGAACAATATAAATATCAACTACTGTTGGATTAATAAAAGACTTTTGGAAAGTAAAAAACAATATCTACAATCTTTCTCTTCCAACTCTTGCTGAAAGCTATTAACAAAGAACAAGTTAATCTTCCTTTTTTCTCTTTCATGTGAACGTTTGGATTTCATAAGTAAGAGGCTTCTAAAACTGTAATTCCAGTCGGAATTCTCGAAGCTGTGACTGATAACGATTGAAGAACAGTTGAAACTCTTTATTTCCAGGTAGGGGGAGCGTTACATTTCAAATAGATAGTTTATGAATGGATGTGGGGTGATATAATTATATTATATATATGTTGTGTGCATAATTGTTATTAAGACCCATTTATATGACACTTTATGTTTTCATATATATATTCCATTCATATTGTTGATGTTGACATGATAATGATATGAGATTGATGATGATTCATGATATTTATGAATATGCATGAGATGCATGTGTGAAGGTTGAATATGGAATATGATGTGTGGTTTCCACAAAAGACCTTGGGTGGGACTCAAGGCAAAAGACAAAAGACCTTGGGTGGGACTCAAGGCAACCTCTTGAGCGGGGCTCAGGGTTTTAGCCCGTGGCACTCACCGTTGTCACTGAGAGTGATGGTGTCACAAAAGGGTGTAAACGGTTTGGTACTTGTAAAATGGCCGGTTCAGCTGAGAGCTGAGTTATGGCTCGGGGAGCCAGTGTTGCAACACAATTAAAAGACTTAATAATGGATTTATTTGATTGAGTATATGTGGGCAATGATATATATATATATATATGTGTGTGTGTGTGTGTTATTGAGAACGGCATGTTGTTTTTGATATGCTATATGACTCAGTGATGTTTTATGTACATAGTTATGAATTGGACTTCTAATCCGATTCAATAACTATTATTTGATATGTTTATGCTTACCCCCTACTTATTATTTTTACAGTGGATAGAGGACACAGTGATGGCACTTGAAGTCACTCAACCGACTGGAGCATTATGTATTAGCATGTGAAATACATAGTGTACATAGTTATTTTAGTAGAAGCCTTAGTCGGCTCCTGTGAATACCGACTTGTATATTTTCATTGTATTTAATTGTATCTTAAATGAGCCGATCGGATTGATGTATAACTGGTATTTTTAATGTTGAATCCGAGTTCTGTTTTGGAAATTTAAATTATTTGTGAAAAATTTACTTGATTTATTAGAAATTATTTTTAAAAATAAGGATGTTATACCTAAAACTTCTTGGGTCCTATAGGGTTAATGCTCTTTGAATTTTTCTTTTTCCTTTTTAAACAATCTTGTATCACATGACCATGCTTCTTACAATAGTTGCATTTGGCATGTTTATATTTACCTTGAAGAGATGAAGGAGGAGAAGAAACTTTCTTCAAATCAGTCTTTTAAACATAACCTATACCAGGTCTTTCATGGCTATTGCGTGAATTTTCCAAAAAGTTTCAAGCTTTCAAGTTTTTAATATTATTATTATTTATTGATGGTTCAGAGTCAAACTTAGAAGAGAGGTTGAATAAGTCTTAACTCTTTTTGGCATAGACTTTTAAATGATGAATCCTTATTGAGCGTTTCAGACTTTAGATAAAACAAACTTTAAGAAGATAAGGGTCAAGAGAAAATAACACAACAGATTTATATTGGTTCACTTTCAAAGCAGAAGCTATGTTTAGTACCTTCAGACATGAAGGATTTTTACTATGTAAAAACACCTTTTACATAACCAGCACAACCCGTGCTTCAAGTATTGTTTACTCTAGCCACTTTTGCCTTATCCCAAGTATTCTTTCAATCAAGCCACTCCTGGTTCAAACCCAAGTATTTTTTGAAAGCTTCTTCGGGCCACAAAATATTTCCTACTTAATTTAATGGTTGGTGAACACACCAGGCTTGCTACAACAAAGTATGAGTGGTAAAAGAGAGTCGGTGTTACAAAAGATAACTTAGTGTACAAGGATATTGAAGATTGAACAGAGTACACTAAGTTATAAAGAGCAACAAGTCAAGGTCTGCTAGACGCAGAACAACAAGACAGACTTGTGCTTGAAATACAAGAACTTAAACCTTTTACAAACTGGTACTTTTAATTTTATTTCTTGTTTGCGAAAATGATTAGTAAGAAATCAATCAGTCGAATCTCTTTAAGGTTTGAAGTCTTCTCATATATATATATATATATATAGGTCCTTTGAGATAGTCGTTGATCAATCGTTCGAGAAGATATAACTTTCATCATTTTCTAACTTTAAAGAGGTACATGGTTGCAGAGTTTGAGTCGAGCGTGCTTCAGAGTTCATACCAAAATGGTTCACTTTGATAATCCATACCAAAAGATACCTATTTGCTTAACCATTTCAAGCTAACTGGTATACTCTTTTAGACGTTGACCTTAGGCTTTTGTTCTGCCATGGTTTTAGCTTTTCTGATGTTTTGAGATGTATGAGGCATCTATCTCTACCTTGTTTCTGCACATCGTTCTTCAACATTTTGTCTTTTTTTCTTTTTGGTGAATAACATAGATTTGAGATAGGAAAGCTCTTGTTAACTCTTTCATGGAAAAGGAGAGTTGTCTTTAAGAGATATTCCTCGAGAAGGCGTAATACTCCATGATCTGATTCTTCATTTAGACTTTTCTTGAACGTTGTTTTGATGGATACAACAGACTTGTTCTTTGAAGTAAGTTTGGTTTAATGGGCTCCCTCGCTTTCTTTCAACAGATGGACTTCAGACTTTCCTAAAACACTCGTTGAACTTTGTTAATAAAACACATGGACAAACTTCATTCAACTAAGAGTCTTGATGGGTGTTATTAAAAAATTTCAGGGGTTCAGGCTTCTTAGTCTTTCATTCAGACTTGGATCTAACATTTATTTGTAAACTTATGCAAGAAAGATGTCAATTTTAGCTAAGAAATTTAACGAGAACAAGTTTGCCTTGCAAATTAATAATTAATCAGTGAAGTAATTGGTAGACCATTCTCTTATAACATTTAATTTTGTCGTTAACCTGTTAGTTACAAAATATATCCCTAGCTAACTCACTATAAGAATTTTGCTACAAAAATGGTCCTCGTTAAATTGTTGCTAATTAGCGAAGCATAAGTGATCAAGTTCCGAAGGTGTTTTATCTCTCGCTATAGGATGTTGGATTTTTTAAAATTTGATAGACTTTAGCGAGAAAATAGTGAGGATATTGTCTATCACAAATATTATTTCCTAGCTAACTGTTTTCGCTACGAGATTTTCCCTTACTATTTTAATATTTAAATTTTCATTTTAGTTTTCATTTTCTCCCTCCTGTATCTTTGAGAATCCTCCCTTTACAAAAAAGAATAACAATTACAAATTGATAAATATTTGATTAACAAGGTAAACAAATAAATATTTTTATATTGGAGAGATTTACATTTTTATATTGATTCAAGAATAGTTATATATTTAATAAATATTTTATTTTTAGAAAAAAACTTATATTTTAAAAAATATAATATGTATATAAATAATTAATATTAGATAAAAATATAATGGGCTCATTTGTTTAAACTTAGTTTAAAAAATAAATGTTTTTTAATTAAAAAAGTACTTATTTTAAATTTTTATGTGTTTGTTTAAAGTTTTAAAAATAAGCATATTTCTGCTTATTTTAAGAAGAACCTCTTATCTGCTTATTAAAATAATAAGTACTTATAAAGAAAGTACTTTTTTAAAAGCACTTAAAAATAAATTTAAAATAACAGGCTCAATATTTAAATTATATAAATAATTTTTTACTCGCTAAAACTATTCAAACCAAAACATATATATTTAGAAATCAGATGATGTTGTCATTGTTGTATCTATATACTGAGTTGTTAGATTTGTAAATATGTACATGTTTTCTGTTAATGTAGGAATCATATAATGTTGCCATAACAGAGAAGTATTAGCAAGATTCTGAAACTCATCCTATGGTTGATGAGGAAGTATGGATAGATGTTGTGGGTCACACCAAAAAAAGAAGAGTTCATGGTCTAGGCAATAACTTAGAAATTGGTAGTTCATCAAAATGTTATGAGATAGGTCGTTCTTCTTGTCCTCCACCTACGATGATACACGACTCACAAATTGTAAATATTGCATTATCATCTTTTGTTCAGACTCAACTACTTCCATTCCTATTTTCCAAGATGGACTTGCAACATCAAATGGAGCATCACAAGAACATGGCGTTAGGGAGGAGAATGATGCGATCACAATGCCTTCAATTTAGACTGAATTATCAATTATGATTTTTTTATGGTTTGGTATTAGAATTTTGATGTTTGACTTGACATTTGAACATGGATTTTAGAACCACCCATTTTTGTTTAACTTGACGTACAACTCTCTGGTTTACAAGAATTTCTATCTAAATAAGATTTTACTACATATTATTTTTTATTTACTTTTGGTTCCTATTTATATTTTCTTTAGTGGGTTGTTACTGAAAATATATAGAGAGATGTAAAATAAATTATGAATAATTTAACAAATTTACTTTACCAAAATAATTAAATTAGCAAGGAAATTATGGAGTATGACCGATGAACTATTTGAGTTTTTACGATAATACATTACTACAATAAAGTGAGGAAATTGTCAACACAATAGACTAGCAAACTTCCGAGGGATTTGTTGCATTTTAGCGAGGAATTTTAGTTACAGTTTAGCAATAAAATACTCATAATAGTATCTCATACCAATACCAAAGTTGCTAAAAAATATAGTTTTAACTTAGCGACAAACTAGAGACACATGTTTCTCACTATGTTATAACTAGTGATAAATTAGAGAGGAATTTGCTATAGCGTTGTATTAAATTTATGAGGCTATCAGCGAGGAAATATTTGATTTTTTGTGATGATTTGCTATAGTAAAGCCGGGAAATTGGAAATGCAATAGACTAACAAACTTATGAGGGATTTGATGTAGTTCACCGAGGAATTTTAGCTACAATTTCGCTATACAATACCAATAATAGTATTCCCATAGCAAAGTTGCTACCAAAATGTTCCTGAAACTTAGCAACAAACTAGAGACTAACGTTTCCTCACTATTTTATAAGTAGGGACAGATTAGTGAGGAAATCGCATTCGTAGCTCATTAGCGACTTGTTTTTTCGCTATGAAAGGATTCGTAGTTATTTTCTCGCTAATGTCTCGCTAATAAATTTTGTGAGGCATTAGTGACCATTCGGCGACATTTTTCTTCCTCCCTAAATCTGAATTTTCTTGAAGTAATACTCACGCCAAGCTAGGAAAGGCTTCTTTACCATGACGAAACTCAATTGTCAGTAAAGAAACGTGTCATTATCCTTGCTCAAAGGCAGGTCTTTAGGACTTGGAGAAACGTGTTGTTATCCTTTCCCGAAGGAAAGTCTTTAAGACTTGGAGAAACGTGTCATTATCCCTACTAAAAGCATGTCTTTAGGAATTGGGGGAACATGTCGTTGTCTTTATCCGGAGGCAAGTCTTTAAGACTTGGAGAAACATGTCATTATTCGTGCCCATAGCAGGTCTTTAGGACTTGAAGAAATGTGTTGTTATCCTTTCTGGGAGTCAGATCTTCAGGACTTGAAGGAATATGTTATTATTCGTGTTTAGAGGTAAATCTTTAGGACTTAGAGAAATGTATGAAGTTTATATTTTGCACAATACTTTAAATATTTCTTCAAGGGATTGTACACATTGTAAACATATTGAAAATAGGGTAATTTTATTCATATGGAAATCAAGAAACATTATGCATTAGGCTACATTATGCTACATTTGAAATAGAGGATGCATATAACTGAATTATGTTTGCTTGTGTCATTAGCTTTTTGTCCCGATGTTATTTTTAATGTTACAAGACATCATATTAATTAATTTCACTTTCATATTGGAGTACGAGTTAAAATGAAGTTGTTTTTTCCTTCTCATATATTTCTTACGGTGATCATGTTTATAAGATCTTATTATATTGTTTTATATATATTAAGAAATTTATTTAATTAATTTTATCAATTATTTTTGCTAAACTTTTAAATGTACCACTCATATTAATTATGAAGGAGAAATGAATTTTTTAAATGTTATTCATATTAAGAGAGAAAATATATAATTAATAAAAGTACGTGTTATAAAAAAATACATATTACAAATTGAAAAGAATGTTATAATAAAAAGTAAGAAACTCTGAAAACCGAAATATCTTAATAAAAAAAATCATGGAAACAAATATAAAATGGATTGCAAGTGTGTTGAGGAATAAGTATAAAGTGGATTACACGACTGCTAACCCACGAAAACTACTACTCCTTGCATTATCGCTATCATCATCTCAAAGCTAAGAAAGGATAGAGAAGACAAACGGGTCAGGGTTTGCACGATCAAAACAATGCAAGAACTAAGAATAAACGAATAGCGGCGCATAAATATTTATTCAATAAAATAAGAATTGAATTTGTAATTACAAAATTTAAAATTTAAATTTCACTAATATAAAAATTTTACAGATAATATATAAATACTTATACTTATAGAATCTTATTTTAATGAGTCTTATGATACAACTCATTTAAATATTTTATTTTATTTTATTAAAAAAATGATGAAGAATAGGCGAATAGGCACAACTTGCAGTAGCATATTGCATGCCCCTTGTGTTGCTCCTTCTTTAGTGGCGACAAAAACGTCCTTTTGGTCATTGCACGTACGTGGATGCATCATCAGTCTGAGACTTTCCACTATGATTTATTGTTGACCACTCTCCTAAATAAGACTCGTAGCAAGTTGCTAAATTCTTTGATGTTATTTTAAAATAAAATTTATTTGATCAAATAAAGATCTACCTTGAGTAAATTTTAAATAAAAATAAAAACTCAAGTGCAAGTTTAAAAATGCATTAAAATATATAGTTATTAACATTTCACATATAAGATGTAGCTAGCTATGTAATAAAAAAAATCCCCTTACAAAAAAATGGTTTTTTAACTAGGAAATGATATGTCAGGTTATGATTCTAACACAACAATGCATTAAAAAAAACACATGTAATGATCATGAATTTTAAAAGACGCCAACGTTTATTTCAGAAGCCTCCAACATGACAAACCAACAACGCCCATCTTATGGCAGTTACGTAATGAAGGGTCAAGATTAAAAATTATTTTAGGTTAGTCATTGCGTCAAGTATGACTCCGACGCAATATATATTAGGCACGCAGTATTGCCAGCATCTTTCTCTCATTTCTCACATTCTTTTCAAAATTTCCTTTATTTTCTTTTTAACCTCTCAAATTATTTTTTTGCTTGTTTAGAATGTAGAGGTAACCACTTTGTGTTATGTTGATTTCATGGTGTTTATGGTTAGTGAGTTTTTTGATTCCTTTAATTTTACATTTTAAGCTTTAATAGGATACTTGTAAGAATTTATGATAGAAAATTATACACTATTATACTTTAAAAATGTTGATATTTGTTCCTATTGGTTTATAAAAATAATTTGTTATGAATAGATTTGATACCAAGGAACTGAAGAAACTTTGAACTTTAGGAATTTAAAATTTAGTAACTTAGTACTTTTAAAAACTAGTACTTTAGAAATTTTTAAATAGAGCTTTAGAAATATATAATTTTAGAAACCTAGAAAAATAGAAATTTTAAATTAAAATTTTAAAAAATTAAAATTTAAAATTAAACTATCTGAGTTGAGTCGAGGTGTCTAAGTTTTATGGTCCTTCAGAGAGCTACTTGAGATACTAAGTGTCTAAGTTTTATGACCCTTTAGACAACTACTTCAAGAGTTTTGTATTTTGACTCGTAGCTTGTATTTATCTACTGAAGTTGCATATGTAAGTATGCAAAGTAGTTTTGATGAATGACAAAGTATTCATGATGATGATGGAATGGCGAAGGTTCAGAAACAAGAAGGTTCAAGCACAAAGACAATGGCTAAGAACAAAGAGATGAAGATGCCTTACAAAGAGTTAAAGAAACATGAGCTATGGAAGACAAGGTTGATGACATGAACTAAATCATGAAGAACAAGCTCATAAGTTGAAGAAGAATCAAGGAAACAAGCATGAGGATCAAAGGAATAAGCCATGGGTCAATACATATCAAGAACATATCAAAGACCTTGAAGAAGTACATGTGCTAATCGATTAAACCATTGCCATAATCGATTACATAGGTTCTGGAATGAACATAATCGATTACAGATAAAAGGCTAATCGATTACCAGTTGAAAGTTTGAAGACTGAGCATCAGGTATTCACCATAATCGATTACCAAGTCAAGCATAATCGATTACGTAAGTTCTGTTTTGTCCCTAATCGATTACATGAAGTCCTAATCGATTACCATACTGCGAGACACAAATTAAGAGCATCAGGTATCAATCATAATCGATTACAAGGCAAGGAATAATCGATTAGAATGGTTCTGTTTCATAGCTAATCGATTACAATAGAAATGCTAATCGATTACCTGTTGCATAATACTGAAGATTTCAAAAGCTAATCGATTACCACAGTGTCAGAACGTGGGAAAATGCTTTTAAGTGGAACTCCAGCTCATTTCTTCACTCCCACTTTATGACCATGCTAAGGTATCCGTTGGAGACAATGTGCAATGGCTGGAAACCCTAAAAATGGCTATAAATGAAGCATGGATTCAAGCAAGAGAAAAAAACACAAGAGGGGAGACCAAGGCACAACACAAGGCAACAAACATTTCTCTTCTTAAGGTCTTCTTACTAGATTTCTCTTGTATATTCTGCAACTCTTGTTTCTAAACTTGCATATTGCTTAAGAGTTGTTAGATTGTGAGCTTTAATTTGTATATCCTCTCATCTTGAGAGATTAGAAAGTGTGTGAGCTATCATTGTCTATTCACTCTATTAAGAGAGTAATTCACTTATAAACACTTCATAAACACCAAAGATTTTCACTCTAGGTTGAGTGGTCACAAAGGTTGGGGTTCAACCTTTGGGTATTGAGAGATTGTGAGATTGGGTGGGTTGCCCTTTGCTTGTGAGGATTGAGTTCTTGAGTGTGGGACACTAGGAAGCTGTAATTGCTCAAAGCTTGTATCTCAAA
Source organism: Clitoria ternatea (assembly GCA_037962975.1). Classification (NCBI taxonomy): domain Eukaryota; kingdom Viridiplantae; phylum Streptophyta; class Magnoliopsida; order Fabales; family Fabaceae; genus Clitoria; species Clitoria ternatea. Next base: position 97,184,147 of record CM075674.1, on the reverse strand, counting down.
TCTTCAATAGTGGAATCCTTCAAGTGGGTTGCTTGAAGGCGAGACGTACACCGGGTTGGTGGAACTCGTTAAATTTGGTTTGCATTTCTCTCTACCTTGAACTCTTTATACAACTGTGCATATAAACTGTTTGTTGAAATGCTTGAGCTGAATGTGTGAATCAAAGTTGTTGTTCAAGTAGAAAACTAACTCTGTATGCCAAGTGTTTGATAACTTGAATGAGCTGAATCTTTATAGGAAACATCACATTATTGACAAATAAATCTGTGCACTCCAACTGTTTGATAAATTGTTTAAACCAATAACTTACCTTGTTTATCACATTTATAGCTAAATATTGTCATTGCACATCAAGTGTGTCATAGTGTGATATGTGCATAAAAGCTGTTGTCTCTTCATCATTGCATCATTTGTATATTACTAACCATTTTCAAGGGGATTCCGCGCGAAAATTTGAAACACTCAATTCACCCCCCCCTCTTGAGCGTTGAGGCCTTGGCTAACAAGTGGTATCAGAGCTTGACTCTTGCCACAAGGCTTAACAGCTGCAGGAGATCAAGATGGCCTCTACTTCATATGATGCATTCTCGGAAAATGGCACACTAAATAGACCTCCAATCTTCAATGGCAAAGACTATGCTATTTGGAAAGAAAGGATGAAAATCTTTATCCAAGCCTATGATCTCAAGGTATGGAATGCTATTCAATTTGGTCCTTTCATTCCTAAGTATATTGTTAATAATATAGAGTGCATGAAGCCCATGAACTCATGGACTAGTGAAGAGGAAAGAAAGGTACAATTCAATCTTAAAGCAAGAATCCTTATCACATTAGCATTAGAACCTAATGATGTTTCTAGAGTTATTGCTTGTAACAATGCTAAAGAAATATGGGAAACTCTTGAAACAATATATAGAAATACTAATGATGATCAAGATGCAAGAATTAGTACTCTTTCTAGCAAACATGAAGAATTCAAAATAGATTCGGAAGAAGAGACCATGGAATCGAAAGTGGAATTTACCAACCTTTGCCTTATAACAAAGCACTCCGAAGATGATGAGGTAAGTTCTCTAAACGAATCTAGTGATGATGAAAGTGAATTTGATAAAGATGAATTGCTAGAAGCTTTTGAAGAATTGCATGAAACATTTGTCTTGTTATCAAAGAAATATGCATGCTCTAAACAAACCATTTTGACTCTTGAAAAAGAATTGCATGATGTTCACATAGAAAAAGAATATCTTAGAGTTCAAAATGATGAGTTAATAGCTTCAAATGTATCTCCTAGGACTTGTAATGATAATTATGAGGATTGTATGCTTATTGATAAATGTATGCTTCTTGAAAATGAGAATAAAGAACTAAAAGAAGCACTTAGCAAGCTTACAAGTAGTCAAAAGAATCTAAGTGCACCTATTAAAGATCAAAGGCATACACTTGATAGAAGAAAAATAGGTCATTACAAGAACCATTGTACATCATACAAAGAAAAATCCAAATCCTCTCTAAGATGCACAAACCATGAAAGAAAAGAGGACTCTATGTCAAATTGTTTTAAAAGGAAAGAACATAATAGGAACCATTACAATTCTACTATGACTTATTCTTTGGATACAACATGTTTTTATTGTGGAATGTATGGTCATATATCTTCTAGTTGTTTTATAAAGAAATCTCGTCAAAAACATACAAGAAAGGTATGGATTCCAAAACAATCTTGAAATCCCAAACTAACGAGGAAGGACCCAAATCTCAAAGGGTACCTCAAAATTTTGAAATCTTGTAGGCAAACTTTAAAGCAACAATTTCTCATTGATGGATGACCAAATCTCATGGCCTAAGGAGATATCAAGGATCTCAAAATCCATTCCAAAAGACAAAGGAGAAGATTAAAGCAAGCCAAGATTATGATGACTCATCATACATCTAAAAGGTACCATTCAAAACAAGGAAATGGACAAGAAGCTTCAATGTGACTCACACAAGATGGATTGCACCGAAAAAATCCAATGGACAACACTAAAGGTGGTACAACAAAAGGTGCAAGCAATTATCATATAATCAATGTTAACACTCATTCTTGATAAATCTTGATGTGTGAAAATCTAACTTTGATTTGATATATGATTGAGCATGAATAATATGAAATCTTGAGATGGATGAACAAATAATCTTAGAACCCCTTAAACTCATGAAATCCTAAGAATCAATGATGTATATGTATATAGTAATTGATGATTAGTAATAATTGATGATGAGTTTGATGAATGATTGTTTGAATAACATGGTACATGAAAATCTTGAGATTAAAGATGATTATGCACAAACACGTATGAATCCTTGATAATGTTTAAACCCTTGATGATACATGAACTCTTGGTGATATATCATGAAATCTTGGTTATTATTGATTCTTAATGATGCATGAATTTTTGATTGAATATGAATTCTTGATGATGTATCATTTATGTGTTGTTTAACTAGTGGTATCTAAATAACAAACATCTTCCTTTAAAAATGATATGAATTGAATTAGTAAGAGGAAGAGATCATGAGGACATAATCTTGATTATGTGCTTATCACTATGCCTTGATAATAAATACATATATTGCATGTACAAGTGTATCTATGCTTTGACAATCTATGCAATTATATTCCTAGAGAGAAAGCATGTATGTTACAACAAGTGATTGCCTAGATTTTAACTTCATGATTGTAACATCATAGGCATGAACATGATGATATGTTAAGAAACAATGCATGATATGATAAGTAATAATGCATGCCACGATCATATACCATGCTTGGGCAAGTGATATCCATCTTGATTGACCTTATAATTCTTATCTACACCATATGTTTGATGATGCACAATCTTGATTGTGAAAAGAAATTTGAAAGTATTACATCATTGAGATTGAAAAGAATTTTTGAACTACTTTATGAAAAATGATGTATGCTTGAATAATAACAATCTTGTGGTAAATGCTTAACTGTTAATAATTGATATCAAGAGCTTAAATTGGCAAATCAATCAAGTGGTATGACATATATGAGTACATGACTTGCATTACATATTTACAGCCACATGATGACCATGATATGCTTCTGTGACTTGTCTATATGTGTTACAAAATATCTATGCAAAATGTGTTCTCTTACATATTTGATAAATGCTATATGTGCCCTAGGTAAATGCTTGACTAGACCTATATATGACATAAGAATATAGATATATTGGCATATGTTATAATACAATTGCATGAGTAAGCCAATAAGTTGTATTAATCATTCCATCTTTGATTTGATACCTAGACATAAATGAAATTACACTAACAAGTGGTATCAACATCTATATTTATCCTTGTTAAATGACATGATTAAGGGGGAGTTTTATAACATTTCTTTTTAACAAGTGATATCTATTGATGATATGTTATCTCTTTATCAAGTGGCATGAAAAAGTGAGCAAATCATTTTTAGAAAACTCTCTTTCCAAAACAATACTGCATCAAAGACCCAAAATTGGTACAAACTCTTGTGGACTCAATGCTACTAACAAAATGCTTTGCAAAGAGTTTGTTAAGATTATATAGGATGACTCAAAATGGCAAATCCAACTACCAAGCTGGGCGAACAAAGAATTGATCAAGGAATGCAACATGGATGAAGCAAAATGTCGCACAAGGATGTGAAAAAGGGTATAAAACTTGCAAAATACCAAGGTATGATCGAATTCTTACTCTACCATTATGCTCTGTGAATTATACAAATCATATTAACAAATGGTATAAAGAACAAATTTCACGAGCTGGATATATCACTTCATCCCTACTCTGATACCTAGACATAAGTATACATTGTTGAAAAACCTTCTATATTACTGCTCTGATACCTAGAAATGCATCAAGAAACATTAATGAAATGATTAACAAGTGGATTGTTATGTGCAATGGTATCTAACCTTTGAGTGGTATTTATTCATATTATAGTATCTATTTTTTCAATAGTGGTATCTATTAACAAGAGGAGATCATATGCTTTAAAAAGTAAACAAATGGTATCAGACTTGATTGAATTGACCTACAAGTGATATCAAACTTGATCAAATTGGTATAATCAATTTCACATGTTAATAAGTGGTATATTGTTTACAAGTGGTATCAATTACAGTAGTAAGGGGGAGTATACACATGAATGATTATCCTTGATTTCATTTCTCTGTAATTATATTTATGGCACTCATACTTTTACTCAATTATATGCTTACTTGGAAGAATATCATTGTGCGTTTTGATCATGCCAAAATAGGAGAAAAGTATGTGCTTATTAGAAGTGATTATGAGCTTATGTGTCTATCCTAATTGAGAAAATTACTTGTTTACTTATATTTGACTTGTTTACAACTATACAAATAATGATATGTGTGCTTAATTATGTGACGCCTCTCATACTTGAAAATAATACTCACTACATAATGGTTTAGCAATCAATTATATGCTTACTTGATGAATGAATTATATGATTGATTATTGACCCTAGATGCAATAAATGAATTTATATGTTGATGGCATTAATTATGACTAAGATAATGATCTTTTTGATGATGCCAAAGGGGGAGAGATTAGTGGAAGGATCAGTAAAAAGAATAGGATGCCATTTATGCTAAAAAGGGGGAGAGATATCATGCTTCCATCATTTTATATGTTTAAAACAGTTGGCATAAGTTATAAGATTAAGGGGGAGGATAACACGTTAACTAGCATTCATTACATCATATAGGGGGAGAGTACATATAAACATTGATTGTCATTATTCTGTGAAACTAACACCCCACGAGATGAACATTGGTTGTCATCATCAAAAAGGGGGAGAATGTGTTTAAATGTTGAAACAGGTTTTGATAATGACAAATGTGAAGACTAAGGCAAAGACTCTTAAAGGAAGAAAGGATATTACCATGAAGCCAATATGATGAATTTGCAACACATGAATACAAGCCATATGGAACATTAATTGTCATCATCAAAAAGGGGGAGAATGAAGTTGCATATGTAAGTATGCAAAGTAGTTTTGATGAATGACAAAGTATTCATGATGATGATGGAATGGCGAAGGTTCAGAAACAAGAAGGTTCAAGCACAAAGACAATGGCTAAGAACAAAGAGATGAAGATGCCTTACAAAGAGTTAAAGAAACATGAGCTATGGAAGACAAGGTTGATGACATGAACTAAATCATGAAGAACAAGCTCATAAGTTGAAGAAGAATCAAGGAAACAAGCATGAGGATCAAAGGAATAAGCCATGGGTCAATACATATCAAGAACATATCAAAGACCTTGAAGAAGTACATGTGCTAATCGATTAAACCATTGCCATAATCGATTACATAGGTTCTGGAATGAACATAATCGATTACAGATAAAAGGCTAATCCATTACCAGTTGAAAGTTTGAAGACTGAGCATCAGGTATTCACCATAATCGATTACCAAGTCAAGCATAATCGATTACGTAAGTTCTGTTTTGTCCCTAATCGATTACATGAAGTCCTAATCGATTACCATACTGCGAGACACAAATTAAGAGCATCAGGTATCAATCATAATCGATTACAAGGCAAGGAATAATCGATTAGAATGGTTCTGTTTCATAGCTAATCGATTACAATAGAAATGCTAATCGATTACCTGTTGCATAATACTGAAGATTTCAAAAGCTAATCGATTACAGCTCGAAGGCTAATCGATTACCACAGTGTCAGAACGTGGGAAAATGCTTTTAAGTGGAACTCCAGCTCATTTCTTCACTCCCACTTTATGACCATGCTAAGGTATCCGTTGGAGACAATGTGCAATGGCTGGAAACCCTAAAAATGGCTATAAATGAAGCATGGATTCAAGCAAGAGAAAAAAACACAAGAGGGGAGACCAAGGCACAACACAAGGCAACAAACATTTCTCTTCTTAAGGTCTTCTTACTAGATTTCTCTTGTATATTCTGCAACTCTTGTTTCTAAACTTGCATATTGCTTAAGAGTTGTTAGATTGTGAGCTTTAATTTGTATATCCTCTCATCTTGAGAGATTAGAAAGTGTGTGAGCTATCATTGTCTATTCACTCTATTAAGAGAGTAATTCACTTATAAACACTTCATAAACACCAAAGATTTTCACTCTAGGTTGAGTGGTCACAAAGGTTGGGGTTCAACCTTTGGGTATTGAGAGATTGTGAGATTGGATGGGTTGCCCTTTGCTTGTGAGGATTGAGTTCTTGAGTGTGGGACACTAGGAAGCTGCAATTGCTCAAAGCTTGTATCTCAAATCTTCAATAGTGGAATCCTTCAAGTGGGTTGCTTGAAGGCGAGACGTACACCGGGTTGGTGGAACTCGTTAAATTTGTTTTGCATTTCTCTCTACCTTGAACTCTTTATACAACTGTGCATATAAACTGTTTGTTGAAATGCTTGAGCTGAATGTGTGAATCAAAGTTGTTGTTCAAGTAGAAAACTAACTCTGTATGCCAAGTGTTTGATAACTTGAATGAGCTGAATCTTTATAGGAAACATCACATTATTGACAAATAAATCTGTGCACTCCAACTGTTTGATAAATTGTTTAAACCAATAACTTACCTTGTTTATCACACTTATAGCTAAATATTGCCATTGCACATCAAGTGTGTCATAGTGTGATATGTGCATAAAAGCTGTTGTCTCTTCATCATTGCATCATTTGTATATTACTAACCATTTCCAAGGGGATTCCGCGCGAAAATTTGAAACACTCAATTCACCCCCCCTCTTGAGCGTTGAGGCCTTGGCTAACATCTACAACTAAGCCTTAGAAAACCTTAAAACATTAGTATATCAAATAGTGTAAGGTTTTTATCATAATCAAAATATTTGAGGCGTCCTAAGAACCTCATATGTTCTTTCAGAACTTAACATTCTTCCCTTTTTGGATTAATGACAAACATTATACTATTTTAATTTAATAACTCATATGTATATTGAAAATATACAATAAAGAATACATTACCCCTAAGTTTGTGCATCAAGGTTGTTTGACAAAACTCCCTCTAAGCTAAATATTTATTCCTTATATTGGATAAGTATATGACTAGGATAACATCAAATATAACAGATATAGAGTTTAAATGTCTTAGACATGCTGCAAAAAGCTTTAGAAGTATATCTAGCTGCAATAAAGCATATGCATTGTAGGACAAATAATATCATAACAATAAGGAATATGATCAATTAATCAACACAATACTCAGATGTAAGATAACTTAAATATATTATCAAAGGATGTGTCTAGGAAATTCAAAAGAAAGTACATTGAAAATATTGAATTGACATGAATTTTAAAACAAAATATTTAAAATGTTTTCTCTCTTTTGTTATAAGACAAAAATGTTTTCCTAACATTGATCAAAACACACTTATTGGCGATTAAGAAGGCTGGCTAAGAATGCAAATAGATCATCATACAGAGTAGTCATACTTTGTTGGATAGGTGTTTGAGTAAGGTGACTTCTTCACGGAGCTCAGCCTATTGTTCTAAGATCACAACTTGTTGTCTTTGAAGTTCCATTACTTCATAAGCCAAGGGAGGTTCAGCTGCTGCATGCTCAGGGTGATCAAGTTAGGGTTGAAATGGGATGATGTTAAGGTTAGGGAGAACAAGTGGCATAGGCAACAAGGGTTGATGGTGGATCAAACGAATAAGAGTCATGATAATGAATGATTGAGTAAAATGTAGGAAGGTAGAAGAAAGGGAATAAAAGTTTTATGGTTCATACATGAAGGCATGGTAAATCCAGTATGGAATGAAAATAAAAACCACACGGCGAGTACAAACGTAAAAAAAGGGTGAGTATGAGAGGATGTTGGAAGGGAAAAGATAGGATGAAGTAATCTTACAACCATGGGTATAGAGGATTATCCATACACAATATAGGGCAAAATGAGCTTAATACACATTTACCATAGGGAAGTTCTTATGGACCCAACAGGCTTTCCAAATATCTTCCTTTTGATCTTTAGATATACTAGAGGATGAGGATTTATCCAAGCATAGATGAAAGTAGTCTAACTTCCACCATAGGATTTGATTCTTACTAATGCTATCACATTTGATGATTTCTTCTCGTTGGTGTCATGTAGCAAGGAGGTGGAGATCTGCTAGGGTAAGCTTTATTTGCTTTTCCCTGATCAAAATCTTTGAAAGGCATAGAAAAAGGAGATTTTTCTAGCATAATATTTATGGTTATTTAAGGATAGACAACACATCTAGGCAGTAAGATGTGAGGGTTTGTGTTCAGTGCCTTAGCAACTTTAAGTTGTTCAGCTAAGTATCCGTTTAGTATGTAGTTGAGGAAACATAGTTATGAAAATAGAAAAATCTAAATATTAATATTGATTTATCACGTCATTCGAGACAGACAAAACTCCATTTAACCATGGGATCTTTTTCCTCTGTTTAGAAAACCTCTGTTGGCTAATCACAACGGTATACCAAATAGGCTGTAAGTAGGCTAATGGCTTCTAAATCCAGCATCAATAACTAGTCTTCCAAAGCTTATGTCACTTCGACGAAGGTAAAGGACACTTTAGCTAGTAACTTAGAGGGTCTATAATGTGGATATGTCCATCGGGCAAGGAGGATGAAGGCTTTTCAAATCTCATTATATCAATTCTAAGGGTGAATGATGAAGATCCATCCTATTATAGGATTTAGGACTTTTTGTTAAGGGCATCTATAGGCTATTTAGTTTCGTATTTGTTATATGATTTTATTATTGGGGTTTGAGAGTCTTCCTTAGGCTTAAAAATTATTTTCAATTGTAATTTTATTGTTAGGGTTCGGTACTGGTAAAAATATATGAGATATGATGAATTCTTTAATACTGTAGTATAATAACTTCAGTAGTTGGATCTGCATACATTTGCATTAACATAGTAACATTGAGCTAGGTGAGCTGCAATGTAGTTGATTATGATATGTTAGTATGTAAGCAATGTAATATGTTGACAATGTTGAATGGAAAATATATGTTATAATTGATGATAAATATGATTGTGATGTTGGATGTTGTGAACTAGATATACTTGATGTGTTGGATGAAATCTGTTTCAGTATTTATCATTTAACATATTATTGCTCACTCTCCTACTTCTTTTTATATGATTAAAAGTGAACTTTGTAGAAGGCCGGGATTGGTGAAGCACCAATAGTGATTAACGGTGTAAGTATCCTTTTGGAAGGATGTATATACAATCTATATGTTTGGTTGTATTTAACAGTGTAATATCTTTGCCAACATTTTGAAAGAATGGTATGTTTATATGTATATGTATATTGCCTCACTATAGGATTTATATAGTGATTTTGTGTATGTGATCAATTACATAGTAATGCTAGGATGGAATACATGTTTGTGCATAAATGAAAAGGATGATGATATCTTGTATGGATGGACCACTAGGTACCTTATATGTGAGGAATGATCACACATTACATTGGTGCATTGATCTTAAAATCATCATGGGTAGGAATTGTGTTTAGTGTATTGAAATTGATGGCGTATGATGCCTAATGCTTGAAAACGCCTGAAAGGTTAAGTTTTATACACTAAAATGTGTGAAATGTAGGAAGTGGCATAAGTTGATATGGATGATGATAGAATTGCTCAAGTAGGTTATGGGCAAGTTCCAAACAGACATAATGATGTATATTGGCACGAGACTTGAACTAGTAGCTAGGAATTAGGGTATTTGTGGTGTGTACCAAATTTTTTTCAATTTGGATAAGGGTATGATGGTCAAAAAGGTTGGAAAAGTTGACAAATTCTACAATTTGGTTGGCTTACCTTGGTGCGTGTGGTTCGCCTTGGCAAGTGGGTAAAACTTGCATAGGTTTCTCTTAGGTCTAAATAAGATCTAAGAGTTATGGGGTGCTCGCCCAAACGAGTGGGACTTGCATAGGCGAGTCCCCTGTTCTTGTTGGCTTGCTTTCACTATTAGAAACCAACTAGGTGACTTCCTATGGTTGATTAATGTTGTTGTGGGTCCAAATAAATGTCTTAAATGTAAAAAAAGAAGAGAAAGAAAATAGACTCAAAAAAATTAAGGTGTCACAATTTTAGTGGTATTAGAACTAGTGATTAATTTTGGTTGATACTTTGAAAATGAAGGTATCACATATATAATATAAAAAATTAATATTTATTATGTAATACAGGAGTTTTTGGTATGCAGTATTTTTTTTATATATTTTCAGGTATGTGAGATGAGAAAAACCTATATTTCATATAAGATAATAAGATAATCTTCACGGAATAAAATATTACTAGAAATATTTTTTATAAACAAATTTTTAAACTTTTGTTTCCTTTTATGTTACTCAAGAATAGAACAATCTGACTTAAATTTGATATAGACTTATTAAAATATATATGTAAAGTAAAATAAATCAAATATTTTACTAGTGTGTATAACATGTCGATCATGTTAATATAGCGAGCAGGGTAGCAAGTAGATGTAGTAATTTATAATTTTATAACACTTTTATAACATTATAATAATATAATATTATATAAAAATAATATAATATAATATTATTCTATTTTTAGTTTCTTTCTTGAACAAAGTTAAACAAATTCATAATATGCAACACAATAAGTATTTATTTTTACAGTATACAATATAATGGTTTATCTAATATGTATAATTTTATGTAGGATATGAGATTTTAAAAGGAAACTTTTGTTTTAAAAGCATCCTCATTAATATCCACTTACCCTAATTTCTAAGTAATTCCCACTCAATTTGTAATAAAAAATATATACTTTGATTATCTTGTCGGGTTAAATAAGTTAGACAAAATCATAATATAGAATATATATATATATATATATATATATATATATATATATCACATTTGTTTCTAAATATAAAACTCTTTTACCTATTTTACACATATTAAGAAAGTTAATTAATTTAGTTAAAATCATTAAATTTGTTTGAAATTTATTATAGTTTTTCCAAAATTACCCTTAGAGTCATTATGACTCATCATTCAATTTGTTTGAAAAAGTTATACATCAATAGGGGTATTTTGGTTAAAAAAATAATTAATGCCATTAAAATTTAAAAGATGGTCTTATATCAAAGAACAACTTTTTTTGAAAAATGTCTTATGTTTAGGGACAGAAGTAGTGTATATATATATATATAACAATTTATCTAATTTGTGTAATTAACAATAATTTTAAAAAAACTTTTCTTTTTAAAACAACAAAATGATGGGCTCCATAATACTAAATTATTAATTATTATCATTATTTTATGATAATTTATACCCTAGGTTTTGCTTCTTATAATAAAATAATTATCACTATTTATACACTTCTTATAATATTTTGGTGTTTCTTCTTTTTATTGAGTTGTGATTTGCTATGTGTTAAGCTCTAATCTTTATTCTTTTTTTTATGAAATTCAAAAAATAATAAATCCTCTTGCTAATGGTATGCAAAATTTAATAAAGTACTAAAAAAATCATATATTATTTTTTTATTTTACTTTTTTATATTTTCTCTTAAATTTTATCCATTTCAAATTTTCAAACTTGCAACAAAAATGGTTTGAGTAGTCTCTTATTTTGTATGCTACTTTTTTCTTCATTCTTCACCCTATTTACTTATATTTTTACAGGAACATATCATATTTAACATAAATACTAGTTGATCATGATCTTCTTCTTTCGTGTACATAATCCTATTATATAACTATTTATATATTTTATTAAATTTACTTTATAGAAAACATTATGTGTAATTATAAATTGATATATCATAATCTAACAAATTAAAAAGTTTTTTCAGAAGTCTAAACTCGGTTTCTTTTATTAAATAAACTTTTCAAAAAATTTTAATATGATTTTATTATTAAACAAACTCAACCAAACTAAACTTTATAAATAAGATAGGTCATGGACCCCGACAAACAATGTAACACCCTGGTCGCTTTTCAGGAATGAACGACTCGCCCCACAGACCAACACGAGACCTTTCCAATGTGCTTTTGTCCTCACTCACACATTTCTTGAGAACTTCCCAGGAAGTCACCCATCCCAGAATTACTCCAAGTTAAGCACGCTTAACTTTGGAGTCCTTATGTGATAGGCCACCGAAAAGGCTAATGCATTTGTTGGTATAGGTAGTACGAATTCATTCCTTTAAGCTATCCTCGACTGTATAGTCTCATACCTATGCAGTCTTTGGATCCCTCTCATTCTGGTATGTATTCGGTTCGTTCATGTGTCCCTCCCACTAGAAGTCTGCCAGGAGCCGCTCCTTGTCTGTGCCTATGCACCGGCGATCACTTCCCGCCCTCAACAGTGCCCGGGATGCCACATTCCCCGCTGGAAGCCTGCCAGGAGCCGCTCCTTGTCCGTGCCCATGCACCGGCGATCACTCCCCGCCCTCAACAGCACTAGGATGTCACAAACAATCTAACTTATTTTCACCTATATTAAATGTTATGGTAAATATTATTCATACACATAGCAAAATTTTTAATTTCATAAAAAGATTTTTTTTTTACAACTATATATAATTCTTTTTTTTACACCTATATGTAACACAAACTTATGAAAATGAACATGCTTTAATTATAGGTTCTATACTAGGGTCCCCGCACTAACACACGTGTGCTCTCTGTTGAGGTTGGTGAGTTTTGACTGTCTCAAACGGTTTAAAACAATATAAAAGATCAATATTAACCTTCATATTTTTCTATTTTCATAACTTTGTTTCTCTAGACTAACCCAAAAAAAGATCATACATTCAAACAGAATTTTAACTGTTTTGAACAACATAAAAAATTAATATTAACTTTCATATTTTTTTTATTTTTATAACTTTATTATTACTATAACATTTGTCAATTGATACTTCACTTCACAAGAACTGGACGCAATGCAACATCATTCGCGAGTAATTTCTTTACAAAATGAATAGGAAACACGAAGAGTAAATGATGACATATGTTGGCAGTTTCAAAATTACTACGAAAATAGTGAAACTATATGCATAAAATAACAAAACAGACTGAATTCTCAACCTTTTGCCGCAGATTATGAGTCAAAACAACTGACCAAGGGAAAAATTTATAATTAAAAATCCTAAGACGAACCAATTACAAATTTCATATTTTAGGGGTAATATTGATGATTAATTACAAGCTTTGAGTCCAAGAATATATTACAAACAGTAGATTATTTGCATCTTCTAACTCCCATTACAAACTGATAGCAGTCATGAACTTATTTCATTAAAATATGATACAAACAAAAATCTAAATGGGTTCATAGTCATCTGTTGCTGCAGGAGGTGCATCAGATATGGCAGCCAATACAACAAAGGCACCAAATAAGACTGTGATGATAGCAGTGAAGTTGACAAGTAAAGCCTCAGAACCATATTTTGCCAATCCCGAGTTCTCCAGAAAAGTCAGCTTCTCCAGAAACCCAAGAGCAGCAGTGCCCACAGCCAACACATAAACAAATAGTCCAAATAGCACATGCCATGGTAGTGAGTACCTTCTAATATCTTGTGTCCCACCAGGGAAGAAAAATATCACAAACCCATATATCCACTGCAGGTATCACACAAAATTTACAAATATCTGAGTGTATGAACGCTGAACATATACAGATTCAAACTCAACCATTAAGTGATTCATTTGGACGAAAGCAAATTCCTAGTTTTCAATCCAGAGTTTGCATCATTGAATTCATTTATGCCTGGTGCTTTAACTCCAACACCAATAATACTATGTTGGGTTTATCTTGCAAAGTTTTACACTAGATAAGAAATGAAAACTTATTGAAAATTAACATAAATGCGGTGCCTCGTAATTTGCAAAAAGCAAGTTCAACACAATTTTCAATAAGGTTATATAGATTAGTTAAACCTACTATTTTTAGAGGATAGTTGTGATCTTGTCTAGCTTACCTGAATGCCATAAAGGACAATGACCCCAATTCCGAGCCATGAATGCAAGCTGTATAGATTGGCAATCCCACTTTCATTGTGATACTTGAAAGCAGTATAAATTCCAATTATTCCAAGTATTAATGCAATGGCGTGGAGAACAAGGTGTATCAATTTCTTCAATTCCTTCCTCAGGGGAAGAGATTTGTAACTTATAATAGCTGCATTTTTTATTTACGTGACAAGCAGAGAAACAATAAGTAGGATCGACAAAATCAAATGGCTTTGATTCATAAAGCAGTTGCTTGTATATGTATCTTGATTACCTTCACCTCCAATGACTATTAAGCCAATAATTATAAGAACGGGATGAATCTGTGAAAAGAAAAAAGGCACGTGAGATTGTAGGGACTTCACAAAAGGAACCACGTAATTCAGCTGTTAATACTTCAAATTATTTTCTTTAAATGACCACTCACTAATACTATAATAAATCAACTGGTGTGATAAATTATTCTTCATGAATATCTGTGACCCCATGATGCATAGTTTCTTAAATGATTTAAATAATTTTAATTCAGATAAGGATCTCTAAATATCATAAATTTTCTTTTAACTTCATTGCTAGAAGAAAATGACGTGCAAAAGTCAAGTTCAATGGCTTGCAGACGTGAGACACTGCAAAATTCAAAATTCAAAAAAAAAAAAGCTAAAGATTATCTGGAACAAAGAAAATAAGCAAGGTCTTTGCTGTCATAAATTTGGGAGTATCAATATTCTAAAGTTAATGATAGCACTAGTTAGCACCCACAAAGAAAGCTAAGAACATCTAGAAAAAATCTAGAGGATATTATTTGTCAAAATCAAGAGCTGAAATGTAAGCATATACCGTTGCGAATAGTTACAAAAATAAAGCTTATAAACTTATTTATATATTACCGGGTATTATAGGTAGAAAAATATAAAGTACTTTTTGGTGAATGAATATTTAGGTGAGTGTTGCTTAGTAGACTAATTAGAATTGGGATATATTTTAAAACTTGATAAACTTTTATAATTAATTATTAGATATTTACAAATCATTCGCCTATAAAATATTATAAGATTTGAATATGGTATGGAATGTGTAATTCTTAACCAACTAAATCAATTTTATTAAACCTAAAAATCTGATTATTATGCATATATTAAAACGTTTAATTATTTTGGTTACTTTTAAAATTATACTTGATATTAATAAAGAGAAAAGTGGATTTCTGATATTACACTAATATCAAGAGAAGAGAGAGTTTAATTAATATGAATAATACTGTTTAAAATAATAAATATATATCACAAATCATAAATTCAGAAGAATTTTATAAGGAAAAAAAAAGAAAATTTCTAAAACAGGAAAAAACAAAAGATGAAGGGAGTTTAGAAATTAGATGCAGTACCTACCAACCACGTGATACCAAACACATAAGGATGTGGTCCATGTCCAAACACATAATTATGGGCCCCGTGAATTATTAAATTGAAAAGGCTTAGTAGGTATAGAATTTGAATAAGGCAAATAATTAATAAAACCATATAAAAAAAATAACACATAATAATAAAATCTTTAGCCGTACAAAGAAGATTGCAGATATTAAGCTGCAATTGCAACTAATATTCACAAAAACTATAATAGGCATGTAATATTAATTAACAGGTAATTGGGGAAAAAAATACAAATAGAAGTAACAGCTATTTTTAGGCTTTGGAAGTTAGAACTTTCTCATTCATCATTCATAACTCATAATAATCGAATTTAAATTGATTATATTATGCAAAAAACAGCTACTTTACCACTTCTGTTTATTTAATTAATGAGACAACAAAGGGATCTGGCACTACAATTTTTTATTTGCTTTCTTGAACACATGGACCTGGCACTCTAATGATTTGAATGACTTTAAAACATAAAAAACAACTTTCATGCTAAATCTATCACAAGTTGCAGAGGCCTTTTACAGATTATACACACAGCTAATACATGCACTCCCGTTAAGAAACAGTTCAACTAACACAAATTGTTATCAGCGAATACGAATAGTCAATCGACAATTCGACATTAAAATGATTATGATGATTACTATTCAAACAAATTGAAATTGTACCATAAAAAAATCATAAACTAGTTGCCCCTTTCAATCCAATATAAGTATGTTTCAATTCCGAAATATATATAGCTATGATAACTTCAGCTTAATAATTCTCAATTAAAATTTATTTAAATTAATCATTTATTATTGACAGTAAGATAACTTAGAAACATCTTTTTCTCGGTGGAATTTAGAAAGAGTTTGGAATACTTTTATGTCAACGTTATACCTCCAAGAGAATCGCACCTAAGCAAAATTAAAGTAGAATAACGGAAAATGCTACGTTCACAAATATTCGAAAATCGAATACATATTTCGGGAAACGATTACGTTTAAAATGGCAAAATTATTTATCAGATTAAAAAATTTCTTATTTTGAACTCCGTGACCTATCACCTATGCACACGTTGCCTAAGATAGAAATAGAAATGGAAAAAAATGGAGTTCACAAGAAAACAATTAAACAGCAGAGGAAACTATCATGAAATAGTTGGGGCTAGGATCAGTGTTCTGGCGTTCAACAATCAGCTAAAGCTGAATTAGTAATAAACATCTAAAATTATAACTACCTACCCTATGTAGTATATATCTATCTATGATAAAAATACCCAAAATAAGGAAGAAAAAAAAACCTAAACATTGGCCTGAACATATATATGGTTGCAGATTAAGCATCAACGACAAGTCGTTATTAAAAAGAAGTAAAATTGTTATGTTGACAGCACAGAACAAAATTAGACGCCGAAAACTCAAATTGAGTATATGGGCATTAACATGAGTTATTCAGAAGGAAAAGAAAAATGAATAATAAGGAGAAAGAGGGAAAAGAGAGGTACATTGAAGATGAGAGCTTTGTTTGAAGAATCCCAAGCCAAGCCACCCCTGAAGTGTATGGTCCAGACCAAGACCAAGATGATGGAAACAACACCGAGAAGGTGAACAACGTAGGTGAAGGGAACCGCAGGTACACCTAACGCCATCTTTCGCCACAACTCTTGTTCGTAATCTGGAACTGCTATCTCAATAAGATATCTCACACTCACAGTCACTCATCATCTAACTAACCATCGTTTTAACCGTCCGATGCTCGTCGACGTTGTTTTGTCTTTCGCTGGATTCCTGCCACGTGTCCCTTTCTTATACCGCATTTTGATCCTACCGAAAATGTGTAATTTAGCACTCTCAACCACCAAAACTTCAATTAATTGTATGTTCATGCGTCACAAACAAAGTCTTTACGTTCATATATCATTTGATTTGATATTTGATTATTTAATTACGTTGTGAGTCAATTAAAATGAATAATATCATTGATTCGATTAAATACAAACGGATTAGATTAGTTTATTTGAATTTTTTTTATCAAGTTATAATTTTTACAAAATCAAATGAAAATTACAATTTCAATAAGTCAAAGAGTACTTTAAGTTCCCAACAATGACAAAAATTATTAATCATAATCATAAGTGTCAAAACAATATCTTAAATTATTAATAATTCAAATTCAAATATAAAATAAATACAGTACTATTTAAACAAGGTTTATTGTAAAAATTAAGCAAAAGCCTCTTTAGCTTAAAATAAAAATGTGAATATGTAATAGGGAACTAGGTCGAGCCATATTATTTAAGTAATTAAAATTGAACAAAAGTTTCTTTAGCAAAGGACATTGAACGCAACAAGTATATAATGTGGAGCATATAATAAACAGATGCAGTTTGGTTTAGTTTCTAAAAGCAGAAATGAAAATCGAATTGAACTAACCAAGAAAAATAGCTTTTTTGCAGTTTTGATTTTTGAATTTTAGTTTGATCGGTTTTGATTTTATTTTGATCAGTTAAGTGGTTTTTATCAGTCCAGATTAGTTTATGAACACTCCTAATTATAAACATGTTTTTTATCACACCAAAATTCTCATAACTATTTCAATTGTGATTGAGTTTTGTTAATTTACCAAAAAAAAAGATTTTATTAATCCTAATCCTTATGGTTGAGTTTAAACAACTAAAAGTAAATCTTTTATTGAACATGTATTTAGTTATTATAATTTTATTTTTATGATGAAATTGCATTCATATCAATAAAATATTACAATTTTAGTGGGTTAAACTCAATCATTACAGAGTTGTATTAGAACTTCTTTTAGATTATATACGAAGAACTATATATCTCAAATATATTCCTCTTGATTAAGTATTTTATAAGATTGAATCAAGTCATCCATGGAATTCATTTTCATATGCAACATAGCAGTTTGTATCAAAATTTTCTCAATATGGTGTCGTTTTTTCAAAGTAATTAAGGAATTTTTTTTGTCTCTCCAATACAAACATGTTGAATACCAAATGCATGATCTATGGTTCACAAAGAAGAAAGAATCAAAAGTTTATCTATGGTGGATCAAAGAAAATGCAAGAATTTAAAGTTGTGATGGAAATTGATTCTGTATAATTGTCAAAAATCACAAATTGTTAACTTTATAAATAGTGCTTACTAAAGGACTAATGTGAAATTTTTTAGACTTTAGATAATACAATTGAACAAAATGAAAATTAGAAGATCAAACTGAAACAGTGATTACAGTTAGAACACTAAAATACCATTTTTGCCTAATGGTTCCCCTAGATTCGATGGACTTGGAAAGGTTAAACACTGAATATCAAATCAAGGATTTTAAAGTGTTAATCATTCAAAAAAAGATTATGTCATATCAATTTGTGTCATATAATTAAATATTTTGTTATTTACTTGTCTTTTTAAGGATAATGTAGTAGGAAAATTAGGACTCTCTTTCCCCTAAGTCTTACATAAAAATCTCCCTACTGTGAGACCCAAGTGACATTTCATAGAGGTCAGGGAATACTTTTTACAATAGTATTTGATCAAGACTTTTCAAAATGAGTAAGAGTGTCGTATCTATACAGACTTATTTGATAATTGATAAATAACAATCCAAACTTATGAAATCACTACTAAGTATATGTACATTATATTCACAAATATGTTTAATGTTGTTGGTCGGGGAAAATTGTTTATTTTGCATTAAAAAGAACAAAAGCTTATAAAAAGAAGATAATAATGATAAATAGCATTGAGATTGGATTTCACTTTAGCTCCTCCCAAGGATATAGTATGTTACTCATATCTTTCACATATTTAACTATGTTAATATAACATAAATGATGAATATCAAAGGGGGTCAACAATGATGCAAACAAAAAGGGCCTTGAATTTCAGTTTTAGTGAAGGATATTTAAGGGGGTAAAGTATTTAAAGAAAGATATTTGTCACACTAAAAAAATGAGAATGTGAGATATAAGTCATGAAAGGAATGTGTCATAATCAAAGATTGATAAGCCTAAGGAAATTGCTACGAAAATAAATTTTTTTTTGATAAGATCGAAAAGTGGTTCATCCAAGAACTTAAGAGAAACACTCGTAAAATGAGAAAACTCGAAAGTGATTCAAACTCAACTTTTTATCCTCTAAAAATCTTTTTTCCACTTCTCCTCTCTTTCTCTTTTCTAATTCTATTATCCTCTCATTTTTTTTTTATTTTTTCAAGTCTTATCAAATCTGTCAATCCTCTCACAAAGCTTCTTAGTATGGTTTTTCACCATCATTTCCATCTCATCAAGAAACAACCTTTGAACATCATAAAAATAGATATGTGGATTGTCGAGAGGATAAAGGCACTGACATTGAAATTTGATGTTATGCCTAGGATTAAGAAGAAGCTGATTAGGAACAAAGACAACACTAAATGGTGGATTCCAAGGTGAGTGACAGGTCCCATATGTTTTGATAAATGACTTATATAGGTCTTGTATGTTTCTATTAGTGATTCATTTAGGATGCATACTAATGATGCTCCATTATGCAGGTACTCGGGGGGCCACTTATATGAGGTCTCAAATATTAGACAATTTGATGGCAAGTTTGATATGGATTTAGAGAGAAAAAAGGAATGTTCGTGCTGGAACAGGAACTGGATGCTAGGTGGCATACCTTGTTCACATATAGTTAGTGCTATGCTACACAAGAATATTACGCCAATAGATTACGTCCTACTATGTTTCAAAAAGGAGTTGTATGCATCAATATATGCACCATTTGTCCACCCATGTAATGGTGCTAACTTATGCATAAAGGCAAACACACTAGACATACTGCCGCCACCAACCAAGAAGATGTTAGGATGGCCTAAGAAAAATAAAAAAAAGGACCCTGATGAAATGGTGACTAATAACTCTCATCCATTCAGCAAGAAGGGTTTAACCGAAGCATGTAGTAACTACAAGAGTCAAAGACACAAGAGCGGCCCCTGTTCAACCACAGTCCACAACCAACAATGAGGCCCAACACAATCTCAATCTACAACTCATAATTAATGTCTGACACATTCTCATCCCACTACTCAAACCACCATTCAGACCAATACTCAACCCATCACAACCAACACCAACAGACTTGAAATTTCTACCCAACAATCTGCCACACCTACAATAAAAGCAAAGTTATCACCAAGGAGATTGAACAAGAAGAAGTAGTGATGATTTAGGCCTGACATCGGCCCAAAATTCTAATGACCATACTGATATGTGTAGAGGCGCACCCAGTGTGTCTCATCCTTCAAATCATAAAGCAATCTGATATGGAACCATCCTCACACGATGGTCCCACATGAAGCCCCAATACTGGGATCAGAATGATCTGGTATCATTTAGAGGTTGCAGGTGTGTTGGGGGCATACAAACTGAAGACCTATAGAGGTTTAAGGTTTAATGACAATAAATCAAAAAAGGACATACTTAATGAAAAAGTAAAAAATATGTAGGGACAATAAATTAAAAAAATATTTTCAACTGGTAGCTAAAATTAAAATAAAATACTTGAATAACATTTCAAAAAATATTACTAACTAGTTGAAAAGTAACATATCAGCTACCCATCTAAAATACTTATAATTCATAATTTGTGACATTTCAATTACTGATTTCAACTTTCAGCTAGTTTAAATATTTCACCAAACATATACTAAATCAAAACGATAATAACACCTCTTATTATTGTATTCTATCACTGTTATTTGTGAGAAAATATATATTTTGTTAAAAGGGGTAACGGTAAAATGTTTTTCTCAGCACTTTTAGTGAGAAAATTTTCACTCATGTGTTCCACGAAAAATATTTCTCACAATATAAGGTTATTTTTGTGAAATAATTAGAAAATTTTCACGCATTACTTTTACCAAATAATAATAATAATAATTTCACAAATTACTTTTTTTTCCTCATACTTTATCTTTCTATCAAAAGGATTTTTCCAAACCAAAAAAATGGGTCTAACGGAAATCAATTTATTCATTCAATGGAAGAAAATGAGATAAAATATAATGAAATTTTTATTTAATAAATAATAATAATTCAATAAATATTATTATAACTAAAAACTGCAATTTCTTATAAATTAAAACTTGTTATAATAAAAATAAAATTTTATATATAAAATTTAATTTATTTTTATATAATTATTTTTTTCATCACTTTCTTTTTACCCATCCAATTAAGAAAAAAAATTCTACTTATTTCTCATCTATTTGTATTTACTCAAATAACATTTTTTATATTATTTTAAACATAATTTTAATCTATTTCTTTCATTCTTATTTTATTTACTTTCCTTGATTTCCTTTAGCATATATTTGGATAAATGAAGGGAAAATAACAGGTAAAGAATAAGTGAAAATAATGGCGGAGCTAGACGTTTCTCTAAAGAGGTAAATATAAAGATTAGAGATAACATATTTTTAATATTGTTAATTAATTTTAATGCTAAAAAAGAATTGAATACCTTTATTTTTTATAAAATGAAAATTATAATAGTAAATAAAAAAAGAAAACTTATAATTAACTATCATTCAGGTGGACTAGAAATCTTTTCATCTAAACTAATCCTTAAACTTGACGTAAGAAATATCTAGGCTTCCTTTTTTCAATCTCAAGATACGTTATACTACAGTAATACAAGCATGTGCGGTGGAATTCATTATAGGAAAAAAATATTTAAAAGCGTTCTATTTTGTTAATTAGTCGTTTATATTAAAAAATTGGTCAAAAAGTCCGGTCTCTGTAGTTTTTTCGTATACTTCTCGAAAACTTCAACGGCTTTAGTTGCTTGCATTGCGTTGCCATTGTCGACCAGGTTCATCCTCCAGATTTCTTTTAGATTGAAAAATAAAATAAGAATAATTTAAAATAAAAAATATATAAAAGAAAAATATATATAAGAGAAATAAGTTAGAAAAATATGTTTTTAAATAGGTAAAAATAAAAGTGAAAGAAGCAAAACAATAAAATAAAAGTTAGGTTTAAATAAGTTTCTCTTATTTTTTTATTCACTTTAGTCCCTTACGTTTTATTAGTATGTTCATGTTGGTCATTGCAACATCCCCTTATGAGTTCTTAGAATTGACCCCGGAGTGTTAATAAAAAGAGGATAAATTTTTCATGTTCAACATCCACCAAGGTAAACAATGGAAACCTAAGGGTGGTCTCAAAATAAAACAACACAAAATACGCATAGACACTACTAAAAAAACCACTAACAGCTACTTCGATTTAGTGACCACTTGATGTCATCGCTAATTAGCGACTGAGTTAGCAACCGCCATGTGAAAAGGGACCCCAAAAAGAAAATTAGTGACCACCTTAGCGACCAACGAAATCCCGTCAGTGTTTTTAACCAAGATATAATTTTAACCAAGATATAATAGGTATATTTCTAAAATAATAAACGAATATCTTACAATGTTTAAACAATTGATGGAATTCAAAGAATTTGGGAATGATATGATGAGACTGGAAACACATAAGATACCCAAGGAATCAATTGATAAAATAAATGCATTTCGCATCATGAAAATATTTTTGAAGAAGAAAAACCTCTAGAGCATACACTTGGTACAGTGGAGGACACTCACGTTCGATCTCCATGAAGAATCTTGGGAGTACAACTGGAACGGCAACCCAATGGCATCAGAGTCGCGCCTGATAGCCGGGTGAGACGATGCAATTCTAGTGTACTTTGACTAAATGACGGAGTGTAACTATGATCGTAGGGATCCAAGTTCCAAAAATATTTAAATCAATGATGAGAACCAATGAGTTCATTTGTACCATATGGAACTTGGGCGGACCCTGATCGCTCTAGATGATTGGAATGGAGATATTCCAAAGAATGAGATGAAGAAAAATCGATTTATTGGGCCCACATGCATCATGAGACTTAATCAAAGATAAATTATAATAAATTCAATTCATGCATTTTCATGACGACATGCTTGATTGTTATAAATATGCTAATTGTATGAACTATGTGATATTATTTGTTAACTGGATTATGTCCACATCGGATTAACCAATCAGGGTCTTGGGTTATACTCACCCTTACTGTTGACAATTTTCAGAGGAATTAGGAAATCAAGAACCTGAGTATGAAGAACAGCAATCTGCTGAACCAAATGAGAACGCTCCTTAAATAGAATATAAGTATCTGAATATTGACGGATGACTGTATAATATTTAAGGGTGCCTGCGTGCCCCATTCTGTTAAGAGTACAATTACTTGCAGTTTGTGAATGACTATGTGATCTATATAATATTGCTTCCACTGATATGCCATTATTTTATAAAAAAATATATATATTCATTTTTTCTAAAAACTGTTAACACTCTCAGTTAAATAGGATGAACCTACAGAAGGATTTGTCTTATCTAACCGAGGGTGTTACATTGGTGGTATCAGAGCATAGTCGATTCATTAAGCTTGGGGAGTGGACCATTAGGTTTCCACGTACTCTGATAGAAATATTGAACAGTCCATAACACTCCTAAGACTAAATATCCTATGTGGAATACTCCACATAACGCATACCCTGAATCTATTTGTTGATATTCTTTCAGCAAATTCCTAATGGCACGCCAAAATAACAATCATGTGATGGAGAATCTTCTTACCAGAATTGTGGAGGTAATAGAACGCCAAGAGTTACCTCATTCTTCTACTAGGCAAAACCAAGGATTAGCTGACTTCCAGAGGAATAATCCTACTCAATTCAAAGGAGGCTTCAATCCAGAAGGAGCACAACTATGGATTGAACACCTTGAAAAAAATTTTGCCGCTATGTGATGTTCTGATGAGGATTGTGTAACCTTTGCTGTCTTCATGATGGTTGGAGAAGCAGAACACTGGTGGACTCATGCTAGAGACAGACTAGCTACTGATGGGCATATCATTACTTGGGGACGATTCAGGATAGAATTTCTCGCTAAATATTTCCCTGAAGACATAAGGAGACAGAAGGAGCAGGAATTCTTCAATCTGAAACAAGGTAATATGACTGTTGGGGAGTACGCTGCTAAATTTGATGAATTGGCAAAATGTGTTCCCTACTATACCCACATGGGAGAAGCGTCAAGATGTGCAAAGTTCAAAGCAGGGCTACGACATGAGATTCGTCAAGTCATATGTTGTCAACAAATTACACAATTCACTACTTTGGTTGACAGATGCCGTATATTTGAGAACACCTCTAATCTTCGACGACCTGGAGCGTCTAATTATGGGCCAGAACGACGTATGCCAGATCGACAGCAAAGAAGGGATTTTCGAGCAGATCGGCCATATTTCCGACCTTTCAACTCAGCCAACCGAATTCCTCCTAGAGGTCAGGAGAACCAAAGCGGTAAAAACTGCATAATTTGTAGACGGATTGGACATCGTGATGTTGACTGTTGGTACAGAAATAAAAATAACCAACAACAAGTAACTCAAGGACAGGCAGTACGACCAACAGGTCAAGGAAGTGGAGGATCTACTGCAAATACCTCTACCAACAATGTCCCAAGGATGCAAAATATTCACCGCGGCAACAATTTCAATCAGAACAATAATCCTAGAAGGTCCGGAAATAACTCTACTGGAAGACCAGGAGGAAATGCCAGAGTTTTTACTATGAATGCTGCGGAGATATCACAAGAGAACGATCTTGTGCAAGGTACATGCTTTATAGGAAGTACTCTATTAAATGTGTTATATGATTCTGGAGCCACTCATTCTTTCATATCTGAGAATTATGTAAAACATTTAAAGCTTCCTACAACCTCTCTGCCCTATCAAATGATTGTCACAACTACCGCCAATAAGCCCATTTGCTCTACTTGCATATGTCTAGAATGTCCTCTCAACATCGAAGGGAAAGCTTATCAAGTAGATCTGATATGTTTACCTTTGATTGATCTAGACATTGTTCTAGGGATGAATTGGCTTGCTGCCAACCATATTCTGATTGACTGTCATAATAGATCCATCTCTCACGGGTCTATTACATCTGAATGTGATCAAGTCACTGATTCTTGCCCTGATAGCTCAGAAAAGGTAATCTTAACAAAAGAAATCTAACTATACATGATCCTTACTGAAACTGAAAGTAAGGCCACTTCTCAACTTGAACAGATTCTTGTTGTTCAAGAATTTCCAGAAGTATTCCCTGAGGACATACGAGAGCTACCTCCAGAGCGAGAAGTCGAATTCAGCATTGATATTATACCGGGCGTGGGACCAATCTCTATTGCTCCTTACCGGATGTCACCCAAGGAACTCAGTGAGCTCAAAGAGCAATTAGAAGAACTTCTAGAGAAAGGAATGATTAGACCCAGTGTCTCACCTTGGGGAGCACCAGTTCTTCTAGTCAAAAAGAAGGATGGCAGTATGTGGTTATGTGTTGACTATCATCAGTTGAATAAAGCTACGATCAAAAACCGATACCCTCTCCCAAGAATTGATGATTTGATGGACCAATTACGAGGAGCCACTATCTTCTCGAAAATTGATCTGCGATCAGGGTATCACCAAATTAGAGTGAAGAAAAATGATGTACCCAAAACAGCATTCAGAACACGATATGGACACTATGAGTATCTTGTTATGCCCTTTGGAGTTACCAATGCACCTGCTGTCTTTATGGGATACATGAATCGAATCTTCCTTGAGTACTTGGACAAATTCGTGGTTGTATTCATTGACGATATTCTCGTCTACTCCAAGAACCATGAGGAACACAAGGAGCATCTCCGAATTGTTCTGAATACTTTGCGTGCAAGGCAATTGTACGCCAAGTTTTCAAAATGTGAATTCTGGTTGACAGAAGTGAAATTTTTAGGACATGTCATTTCTAAGGAAGGAATTGCTGTGGATCCTACAAAGGTAGGAGCTGTACTAAATTGGGAACAACCCAAGAATGTGACGGAAATCCGCAGTTTCCTTGGACTGGCTGGATATTATCGTCGATTCATCGAGAATTTCTCTCGAATTGCAGCACCTTTAACTAGGTTGACTCGTAAGGATCAACCATTTGAATGGACTGACAAATGCGAAAGCAGTTTTACGGAGTTACGCCAACGACTCACTAGTGCACCTGTCTTGATTTTGCCAGATCCTGCCAAGCCATATGAAGTGTATTGTGATGCATCAAGACAAGGACTAGGATGTGTCCTAATGCAAGAAAGAAAGGTTGTTGCTTATGCTTCAAGACAGCTAAGAACGCATGAAGTTAATTATCCCACACATGACTTGGAATTAGCTGCAGTTGTGTTTGCCTTGAAAATCTGGAGACACTACTTGTATGGTACATACTTTGAAGTCTTCAGTGATCATAAGAGCTTGAAGTATCTATTCGACCAGAAAGAATTGAATATGCGACAACGTAGATGGATGGAATTCATCAAAGATTATGAATTCGAACTCCGATATCATCCTGGAAAGGCAAATGTAGTAGCTGATGCACTCAGTCGAAAGGCTTTACGTCTATCATATATGATGACAAAGGAGTTAGAATTGATAGAACAGTTTCACGATTTGAATCTGGCAGTAACACCAAAAAGGGGAAGTCTTATGGTTGGAATGTTGAGAATTTCCAATGATTTCCTGGAACAAGTCAAAGAAGCTCAAGCCAATGACCAGGAATTACAAGACCTAGCAGAAAAGACAAAAGAAGGAATCTCAGAGTTTAGCAAAGATGAACATGGGGTAATCAGGTATCAACAGAGAATCTGTATTCCAGTTAACACAGATCTTAAAAGATCCATCCTGGATGAAGCACACAAAAGTAAATACAGTATCCACCCAGGATCAACCAAGATGTATCAGGACTTGAAGAAATTATTCTGGTGGCAAGGAATGAAAAGGGATATCGCTGAGTATGTGACAGCTTGTCTAATGTGTCAGAAGGTAAAGACGGAACAACAACGACCAAGTGGGACCCTTCGTCCTTTGGATATTCCAGAATGGAAATGGGATGAGATTGCTATGGACTTCGTGAGTGGATTTCCCAGAACATCAGCTGGATATGATGCTATTTGGGTAATCGTGGATCGATTAACAAAAACCGCTCACTTCATTCCTGTTAATATGAAGTATTCCCTAGAGAAACTCACCCAGATCTATATCAAGGAAATTGTACGATTACATGGAACTTCCACTGCAATTGTGTCCGATCGAGATCCTCGTTTCACATCACAATTTTGGAAGAGCCTGCAACAAGCTCTGGGAACTCGTCTGAAGTTAAGTTCCGCATATCACCCACATGGTGGAAGTTGGCAAGAATATCTCCCACTCATTGAGTTCACATACAACAACAGCTACCATACCAGTATCGGAATGGCCCCCTATGAAGCTTTATATGGAAGGAAATGTCGTACACCTTTATGTTGGTATGAGACTGGTGAAAAGACAATAATTGGACCAGAGATTGTTCAGAAGACTACAGAACAAGTCCAAAAGATCCAAATGGCAATGAAGGTTTCGCAAGATAGACAAAAGAGTTACTACGACAAACGTAGAAAGCCATTGGAATTTGAAGAGGGCGATCACGTATTTCTCAAAGTTACCCCTACCACTGGAGTAGGAAGAGCTTTGAAGGCCAAGAAGTTAAGCCCCAGATACGTAGGACCCTATCAGATTTTGCAAAAGATAGGAACTCATGCCTACCGTATTGCTTTGCCACCCGAGCTGTCAAACCTTCACAATGTCTTTCATGTCTCTCAACTCCGCAAATATGTACCAAGCCCTGATCATGTTCTAAGTCCCGATCAATTTGTTCTGAAAGAAAACCTTACCTTTGAAGCATCGCCAGTTAAGATTGCTGACCAACGTCTCAAACAGCTAAGAGGCAAGGAAATCCCTTTGGTCAAGGTAGTTTGGAGTCAAACAGATGATGGGGATACTACTTGGGAAATTGAGGAGAAAATGAGAGAATTGTACCCTCAATTATTCCAACTTTGAATTTCGGGACGAAATTCCTAAAATGGGAGGAGAATGTAACATCCCTGTTCTTTTAAGAATAGTTTTACTCTTGTAAAATTTGAATTATGAAAGGTTGTGAGTAAGAATAAGCCAATATATACCCTGTTAATAGTCTATAGTATCTCAAAAATGTCATTTTTGCACATAATAATAGAATTTATATGGACCATTAGTGAAATTATGCAAAAACCGAGTGAAAAGGGCTCTGTTCCGAGTGACAGAGAAGAATTCCGAGTGAAGGAATGAAATTCCGAGTGAAGGAGTGAAATTCCGAGTCAAATGCTTCCTTTTCTGAAGGAAATTACTCTGATTGAAGCATTCCGAGTGAAAGAATGCATATATACTTATGTTTATGTTGATTTGATGCTTCCTACCGACTGGAGTGTGTTGTGGAATCAATTGGGAAGGATTCCGAATGGTTTCATATGTATTTGCTTAGGAAACCGAGTGGAAAATGGTAGAGGGAGCCAATTCCGAGTAAGATATACTCTACTGGACCAAAACCGAGTGAGACTCGTACGTGTAGGTCTTGTTCCGAGCGGTAATGGCTTAAATAAACCTTAATTGGACAATATAGTTGAAGAAGTTGGCCAAAAACCAAGTGAACCAAGTGAATGAAGACTCGGATTTCCGAGTGAAGACTCTGAGAAAGAGAGGACTCGGTCTGGACAGGTATTACCGAGTGAGAAACTGAGTACATGAGTCGGTTTCTAAGGAATTCCGAGCGAAGAATTGAAGCCTCACTCAAGCGAGCCTTGCATTTGTTGACTCGGAAGTGAGAATTCCAGTCGGTATAGTGGTTAACCGAGTGGAATTTTCACTCGGTATTCAGTGTCAGTAGTGCGTATTGACTCCAATTTTGTCTTTTAATGATTATTTAATTCAATAATGCGCATTATAGATAGTGGACGACCAGAAATGGGCACTGACTCAGCCTATCCTCTTAATTAATTCCCACTGACCCTCCATTATCACTCCACTAACAGCCACTCAGAAAAGTTGTCCCTCATTCCACTCACTCTCTCCCTATTTAAACCAACTCAAGGATTCTCAGAACCCACACACACGACACAAACACCCTTTCATCATTTTCCTTTCCAGCAAGCTTCTGTCTCTCTCTTTTCTCTTCTGTTTCACTCGGAATTCATGCAGGACAGTGAAAGGGAGCCTTTTCTTCTCCTCCAGTAGCTCCATAAAGGTAAGGGGGTATATTCTTGGGTGCTCTGTGGGAAAACCGAGTGAAGGAAAGGGTTAAGGAACTTGTTCCTCACCTTTCCAGGACAAATTCAGTGTTGTATGAATTAAATGCCTTAATTGTTATTATTTGTATTTATATATATATATATATTTGTTATTAAATGCATATAATCAGTGAGGAATTGTGAAATGATATGAACTGTATTGGACTGAAAATACTATGCATCATGGGTACCGTGTGATTTCCAGTGAAAAATTATGAATAGAAGATGGATTTAATGATAACAGGTTCTGCTTTATGTTAATCTGACCGGTTTTACATCTATAACAACTCGGTTTTGCTTAGTTTCAATCGGATTCAACCTTAACTGAATGTATTTTATTCTTATAGACCAATTCTTCACTCGGTAAACAACCTAATTTCACTCAGAGAACATTTCCTAGTATATTTTCACTCGGACAGCATCTTCCCAGTTTTATTTTACTCAGAAAACAGTTTTGTTTCACTTATAAAACCCCTTTTCGGTGATTTAACTCGGTAAACACCTTAATTTCACTCAGAAAAACTTATCAGTGTGATTCTACTCGGATTTATAATCATTTCACAGTCGGAATTTACTCAAGAATTAATTAATTTCACTCAGAAAATTCCTCTTTGACTGATATCACTCGAAATTATATTCTATTCCACTTAGAGACTCATTTTCACTCGGATTTGCAAACAATTCTACTCAGGAAACCATTTTTATACTGATTTCACACGGAATCATGTTTTTTTAATTCACTCAAAAACTTATTTCACTCAGAATTTAAGTTATTTCTTTAAGAAAACTCTTTTCAGTTTCTGTTTCACTCGGAAACATATTAATTTTATTTAGAAAACTCTGCTCAGCTTTATTTCACTCGGATTCTAGCTATCTCATGCGGAAAACTCATTTTCACTCGGAATCAAACCTGTTTCAGTCGGAAAACAGCCTTCCAGTTCATTTTCACTCGGACTCAAACTTATTTCAGTCGGAAAACAACTTTCCAGTGTCATTTCACTCAGATTTTTAGCCAGATCGCTTGGAGAACCCTTCTCTGTATGATTCCACTCGGAATCATACTTATTTCACTCGGATTTACCCCTGTTCCACTCGAAAAACTCTGTTTTTAGTGTTTTTCGCTTGAATTTTCAATTGGAAACTAATCTTTACTACTTTTTAAGTTATTGGTAAGTTATAATTATCATTCTTATTCTATTATTATTATTATTTATTATCAAACTTAATATTGTTATTATTATTATTAGTTTTATTATTATTATACATTGTTAACATCTTAATTATGCGTAATTACATAAAGAATATATTATTTTACTCTTTATGGAAAATATAATTTTAACCAAGATATAATAGGTATATTTCTAAAATAATAAACGAATATCTTACAATGTTTAAACAATTGATGGAATTCAAAGAATTTGGGAATGATATGATGAGACTGGAAACACATAAGATACCCAAGGAATCAATTGATAGAATAAATGTATTTCGCATCATGAAAATATTTTTGAAGAAGAAAAACCTCTAGAGCATACACTTGGTACAGTGGAGGACACTCACGTTCGATCTCCATGAAGAATCTTGGGAGTACAACTGGAACGGCAACCCAATGGCATCAGAGTCGCGCCTGATAGCCGGGTGAGACGATGCAATTCTAGTGTACTTTGACTAAATGACGGAGTGTAACTATGATCGTAGGGATCCAAGTTCCAAAAATATTTAAATCAATGATGAGAACCAATGAGTTCATTTGTACCATATGGAACTTGGGCGGACCCTGATCGCTCTAGATGATTGGAATGGAGATATTCCAAAGAATGAGATGAAGAAAAATCGATTTATTGGGCCCACATGCATCATGAGACTTAATCAAAGATAAATCATAATAAATTCAATTCATGCATTTTCATGACGACATGCTTGATTGTTATAAATTTGCTAATTGTATGAACTATGTGATATTATTTGTTAACTGGATTATGTCCGCACCGGATTAACCAATCAGGGTCTTGGGTTATATTCACCCTTACTGTTGACAATTTTCAGAGGAATTAGCAAATCAAGAACCTGAGTATGAAGAACAGCAATCTGCTGAACCAAATGAGAACGCTCCTTAAATAGAATATAAGTATCTGAATATTGACGGATGACAGTATAATATTTAAGGGTGCCTGCGTGCCCCATTCTGTTAAGAGTACAATTACTTGCAGTTTGTGAATGACTATGTGATCTATATAATATTGCTTCCACTGATATGCCATTATTTTATAAAAAAAATATATATATATTCACTTTTTCTAAAAACTGTTAACACTCTCAGTTAAATAGGATGAACCTACAGAAGGATTTGTCTTATCTAACTGAGGGTGTTACAGTAACAGTAAATAGTAAATCGTGAATAGTAACGGTAAATAGTAAAACGTGAATAGTAAAGGTAAATAGTAACAGTAAAGGTAAATAGTAACAATAAATAGTAATTTACTATTTGAATAGTAATTTACTATTGAAATAGTAATTTACTATTGAAATAGTGTTACTATGCAGAATAGTAACTTAAAATAATATTATTTCCAGTATAATAACAGATTTCTAAAAACGATATGAAAATAACCCAAAAAATATAAAAGTGAGGTATTCGTACCTTAGAATTTTAGCAGAACCTTCTTCCAAAAAAAATTATTTCTCTCTCTCACTTCCACCACTATCTCACTAGCACTACTATATTAAGAAAACTTAATGTGAAGTTGTGAATTCTAAAGAAGAAATCCTTCGGTATTTATAGGAAAAAATTTACTATGCATTCTATTATTTTAATATAAAAGTACTATGCATTTTTGAATTTTTTATTTCTGGTTACTGTGCATCTTTTGAAAATTTCATATATGCACAATGTTTTGCATAGTAACTGTCGGCAAAATTATTAAGTCAAATAGTAACCCTTCACTCGGTATATTCTAAATATTCAAAATGAGTCCTTTTTGAAATTTAGCGATATTATATCAGTCCTCACTAATTTTATAATAAGTAATACAAAGCTGAAATTTTAAAAATCTAAAATTTTCTGTTAATAAAAATTTATTGATACGTTTCTAATTTTTTAACGATTAGAAAAAATCAAGATTTTTCTCAAACCGATAATTTTTAGATAAGTCTACTTGAAATGGATTTTAGAAAATTTTCTTATAATTTAAATTTACATTCTTGTAAATATTTTTAATTTTAAGCAACTTTATATGAATTTAAAATTATTTAAAATATATTATTTTATTAAAATAATTCAAAATTTTCAAAAAATTCCAGAAAATCATAAATATTATGTAGATCAAAAAGTTCAAAAGAACCATAGTCTAATTCCTTCAAAATTTTATTTTAAAATTCTAATAAGAGTTAAATCTTAAATATGTAAAAAAAAATATAACAACATAAAATAAAAATGGTGAACAATAAAGATATTAAAAATTCTTAATATAATTTTCTTAATTAGTGAATACTAACTAAGTCACTTTAAAATTCTCATTCAGAAATATTTTCATTTTTTTATTATTATTATTTAAATAAAACAAATAATTAAATATAAATACCAAAATAAAAAAAATGATAATAATAAACTAACTTATAGTAAGTATTTCTCAAGAAAGATATATTAATATCTATTTCCTATTTGTGATGAAAATGGGATGTTACACCATTCATCACATTCTTGCACCACCTCTGAGAGGAGCCTCTTCTAGTCTTTGCATGATGATCCCTTCCCCTTTTCCTCACATCAAGGGATAGAAAGGAAAAATATTATAGCCAAATAGCCTGCCTTTTCTGTCAAAAGCCAATGCCAGCTAATGAAACATGCCATCCATCCCCTACTTCTATTGGATCGAGAATGGATTCGACATTCTTCTACATGGATGTCTTCAATGAAGAAGTTAATAAAAGCAAAAAGGTAAATAAGGGGTGTAGCATATTTGATCCTCCCTTAACTACTACTCAAATTCATCCCTCTCGGTAAGTGAAGCTCCCTCCACCCGCCGCCCTCTTTATCCACTAACTTCGGTACCTGGGTCATTTCCCTCACATGCTGAAGAAAGCAAGCCCCTCTCATATTCAATTTACAAGAACAATCATCCATAGTTAAGTTCAATGAGCACTAGGCTCCTAAGGATCAATATCAATCATCGCCAAAGCATATAAACCACCACAACTCCCGTCACTAAAATATAACTCTAGAGTTTATAAATGATATAAAAGATGCCATGGACTTTGAAAATCATTCTTTCAATGCATAAAAAGCATTCTATGTATATCCGACTTACAATACAAATCATAGTACCAATGATAACTCACTCAGTGAATGGTAACACTATAATTGAGGGACATCCGGGTAACCACACAGTGAATCATAACAATATAAGCGGTGACACCTTGAGTAACCACATTGTGAATCGTAGCACTATAAGCGGTGGAATTCAAGGACTTCTCAATGAATCGTAGCACTATAAGCAGCAGCCTCATTAGTACCTATTAAGTTAATCATAGCACTATAAGCGGCAGTCTCATCGGTAAATTATAGCGCCAAAAATGCATATGATGTCATGGAAATACAAATATGCATATGATGTAAATTGTAGTGCATATAAACAACTTTAAATTGACATCATAGCCTACTCCGTTAAATTGTTCCATAATTTTAACTTAACAATCATCGTTCATCACAAATTGGCCACAAGACCTATTAAATATCAAATCACTTTAATTTACCACAATTCTAATTCATATCAACATCTCATTATTCATAGACTTTAGTGTAAACTGACTTAACAGGGTAATCAATCATAATTTATCAGATCATTTAGCATCATTCGCCGCTAGGGCCATTCAATATCAATTTACAATCAACAACATACATAAGGTATACAACACAACCATTCAAGATTCACCATAAGATCATAACAAAATTTATAAGCGACATCAATTATCTCAATCATAAATCCATTTCGAAACCTAACTTCCTATTTGCTACTCAAGCGATAAACTCTCGTCGCGTACGTAAGAACGTACCTCACAATGAATCTAGTTTTCCAATACAATCTTCTAAAAACCAATTACAAATTCTAATTTCAAAGCTTCGAAACTTGAAAGATTCTAAAAATTAACGATAATTATTTCGATAGTCCTAAACCATTAAAATGTACATTTCAAACTTCGTAACGTTAGTTCGATGTAGTCTTGATAAAAGATGACTTACCGAAAGGTACCGATAACCCACAAATATAACACCCCTATTTTTATTTTTATATTAAAATTTTGAAGGAATTAGATTATGGTTCTTTAGAACTTTTTAATCTACGTATTATTTATGATTTTTTGGAATTTTTTCGGAATATTTGAATTTTTTTAATAAAATAATATTTTTTAAAATAATTTTAAATTCATATAAGTGACTTAAAATTAAAAATATTTATAAGTAAGTGAAGTTAAATTATAAGAAAATTTTTTAAAATCAATTTCAAGTAGACTTACTGAAAATTATCGTTTTGAGAAAAAACTTGATTTTTCCCAATCGTTAAAAAATTGGAAACGTATCAATAAATTTTTATTAACAGAAAATTTTAGATTTTTAAAATTTAAACTTTATATTAATTATTATAAAATTAGTAAAGACTGATATAATATCGCTAAATTTTAAAAGAATTGATTTTGAATATTTAAAATATACCGAGTGAAAGGTTACTATTTGGCTTAATAATTCTGCCGACAGTTACTATGCAAAACACTGTGCATATACAAAATTTTTAAAAGATGTACAGTAACCAGGAATAAAAATTCAAAAAATATACAATACTTTTATATTAAAATAATGGAATGCATAACAATTTTTTTCCTATAAATACCAAAGGAATTCTTCTTTAGAATTCACAATTTCAGATTAAGTTTTCTTAATATAGTAGTGCTAGTGAGATAGTGGTGGAAGTAAAAGAGAGAAGTAAATTTTTTTGGAAGAAGGTTCTCCTAAAATTCTAAGGTAAGAATACTTTTCTTTCATATTTTTAGGGTTATTTTCATATCGTTTTTAGAAATCTATTATTATACTGAAAATAATATTATTTTAAGTTACTATTCTGCATAGTAAAATACTATTTTAATAGTAAATTACTATTTTAACAGTAAATTACTATTCAAATAGTAAATCACTATTTACTATTACTATTTACTTTTACTATTCACGTTTTACTATTTACCATTACTATTCATAATTTACTATTTACTATTACTATTCACGATTTACTATTTACCATTACTATTCACGTTTTACTATTTATTGTTACTATTCACAATTTACTATTTACTATTCACTTTTCACTTTTCACTATTCACAATTCAAAATTTACCATTTCTGTTTTAAGTAGTAATCTTAATTTTCATCTTGTAACTATATTAAAATGAAATTGGTATGTTTTAGAACTCGGAGACGAGACGCGTACGGATCTTCAATAACGAATCAGGAAACAAGAGGTAAGGGGGAGTGAGATAAGAATATGATATGAAAAGACATAAGAATAATGGGAGGAGTCCCCTACTCCTTTTAAATTTAATAATATTATTATTTTAAAATATTAACTCTTTAACTTAAAATTTATAATAAATTTTAAATTAAATATCTGATGTAACTAACTCTAACATACCTATGCAAGGACCTGTACTTTTATAACCTATATGAACTGGACTATACTGATAGCCTACCGCAAGCGCAGGAGGTATCGTAGTAATAAAAATATCGTCCCACAGAGATTGTTCCCAATTACCCGCTTACAATGCTTTGATTATCTAGACAATCATTGGTTGATTCAGAAATTATAACGCAAAACTAAATGGCATAAACAGAAAACACTAAACAATTCGCAATGAGAATGAAGAAGTTTAATTGAAAACAATGGAGATTAGTTCCTTGGGAAATAAAGGTTCGCATGTATTACCAATATCAAATGCAATTCAGTTTCCAAATTACCAAATCCTGTTTCTTAAGGCAAGTTTTCCTAATTTGATTAGTGACCTTCTCTCGAAACCTCACTAACGTACCCAATTACTGAAGAACCGCGTTCAATTCACTAATTAGATCCCTTACGCTTTATGAAAACCCGATTATCCCTCAAAGAGTTCCGTTTACTTTCATAACCCGAATCCCTAGGTTCAATCTTATGTTATTCAAACCATATGTCAATCTCTCGATCATCCATACCATTTAAGATCATCTACACTTATCTCTAAGCTTAGTAGAAGTATTAAGAGCGCATAAAATTGAATAAGAAACACGATTCAATAATGAAGAACGAAGAACATTCAATAAAGGTTCAAATACATGCTACACCATAATTCCCAAGAATGGAATTTAGTTCAACATAATGAAAAGAGTTACAATTCCAAAATATGATCCAATTCCAAACATAGAAGAAATCAAAATTGCAAAACAAGGGTTTGAAAGAAAACTAGAGTTCTCACTTTTGTCTTGATTCAATGCCCAAAATTCTGCAGATTTGACGTTCTCCCTTGATCCTTGATTTGTTCTCCAAGAAGAAACCTCTCAATTCTCACCCAAAAAACTGTTGCTTTTCTCCTCTTTTTCTCCACACCCTTTTTCCTCTCTCTTTGCCTCTTTTTATCCCTTGAAAAACAAGGGAAATCAAAAAATAACTACTGCAATATGCAAAATCCACTGGCAGTGGATCGTTCTGTGTTTTCCCCAAACGCGTGAGAGAAAAAAAAACTGGGCAGAAACCATTGGCAGTGGGAAAATCCACGGCCAGTGGATCTTATGGCAGGGAGTTCCACAGCCAGTGGATTTTCCCACTGGCAGTGGATTCTTCTGTCCTCAATTTTTGCATATTCCAGAGAATTCCAGAGAGATCCACGGCCAGTGGATTTTTCCACCGCCAGTGGATTTTTCTGAACCTTGATTTTCATGTGTTTTATGGGTTTTTTGGGCTCCGAAATGCCTTCTTTGGTATATTCTTCTTCAATTGATGGATTGGCTTCAATTTTTATTCTTCCACAAGCTTGAACTCTTTTTATTTTCTTATTCCCTTCAAATTCTTCCAATTCCTTTTGCAAAAAGACTTATATCATGAAGGTTCCTGCAAAATACAACTACCCAAGTAGCATGTACGGAAATAGAAGAATAACAATGGAAATTGGGGGGGAAATAAGATGAAATGAACTAAAACTAAGACTATATTAGGGATGAAAATGGGCCAGGCCAGGCCGGGCTTTGAAAGGCCTGAGCCTGGCCTACATCAAATTTTCAAGGCCTGAGTCTGGCCTATTAGCCTGTCATAGGCCTTTTTTTAAGGCCTGTTATGGCCTGTTTGAAGGCCTGACCTGTTTATAGTGAAACTTTTAAAATGCTAAAACCAACCTAAAAAAAATTTGTGTTTCATTCCCTCCTAATTTTTTAATTGTAAACTTGTAATATTAATTTATATTATATAATTGTAAATATGTAATATATATATATATATTAGTTAATGTTATAAATATTATATATATATAACTAATTAATAATTAATTTAATTAAATAGGCCGGCCTGTTGGACTTCAAAGGCTTTTCAGAAAGCCCGTGGCCTGGCCTAGTTAGTTAAAAAGGCCTTTTTAAAAGCCTAAGCCTGGCCTTCTAGCCCGACAAGCCTGGCCTATGTAGGCTTTAAACGAGCCGAGCCATAGGCCCCCGACGGACGGCCTGGCCCATTTCCATCCCTATACTATATGGACCCTAAAACTAATGCAACCTAGACACTTATCATATACCTATGCAAGGACTTGGACCACTATGACCCATATGGACTGAACTATACCTATGCAAGGACTGGATTATATGGACTTACATAAAACTATACGAGGAATGGACAAAAAGAACAAAAAAATCAACTATATTAATAATCATTAAATTTTGTATTATGATATGTATTAATGATATTTAATTGATTTGATTATGATTGATTTGTGATTGATGATGTTTAACTGTGATTGATAATATTTGATTGATGATATTGTAATGTGGAGTTTAAGCATATAGCGAGCATGGCGGAAAGCTAAAACTCAGTAAGAATTTCTTACCTTACTCTTTAAATTTTTATTATTTTAAAATCTTTTATTTCTTCTTAGAAATTATTTTTATATTTAGAATAAAAAATTAGTATTTATTTTAGAAAGTAGACATTTTATGAAAATAAATTTATAACAAATTAAGATAATTAAATCTTGAATTAAAGAAAAATTTTGTAATTTTAAGTATTTTTGGTTAATGATTTAAAGATTATTCTCTTTTAATAAAATAAAATTTTCAAAAAAAATTATTTTATTTTTCCAACTTAATAACTAAAGATATTTGGAAATAATTGAGAATTGGATCTTGTTAAGATTAAATTTGAGAAAGATTATGTAAAAGTTTTATATGAAAAAGTTTTGAGATATTTAAGGCTTATAAACTCAATTTCAGTGAGATTCGAAGACAGTACCAAATTTATTTCTGTGGGACAAAAATTCAGAGAATTGAGAAAGTGTATAGTTTATTGAAATGATATTGTAAGCCTTTAAGGGATTTAATAATTGAGTTTCTAAAAGCCTTAACCAACTAAATACGCGAGTAGTTCATGCATCATGAATCATTAAAGTGAAATAAAATGATATTGTCTGGGGACGGATTATAGAAACTGAGGATACATTAGAGGAGGCTTAATTACGAGCCTTGGGATGAGAGGGTGTGAAAGGGTGCTTCAGGGGACCTGGGGTAGCTCCCTAGTGTCGGGTACTTTCACAATAAAAACTTTCTTAATCTGACTAGTCTCTAAGTGTTTCCATACCAGTTGAGCTGTTCATATTATTATTATCGGGACTTATGGAATAGTGTAAACTCCTGGTTGTCCCAGTGCAAATTAAAATTTAAGGGCCCACATATATAGGTAAGTTATGATGAAGATATTGCATAACATTCATGCATTCATAATTGATTGTGTATGTGATTGTGATTGATATTATTATGTATTGGTTTATGAAAACCCTTCTCTTGCTTATGTCTTATTTGGGAATATTATATTCTGTTTCTTACTCCTTTCTCCGTGTTTTTGTTTCACGTGTTTTAAATTGATGGTTCAGAGGGAAGGATCGAAGAATCTCGACAGTAAATATAGCACATTCCAGAAAGGGAGCTCGGTATGAATACCATGGTTCAATGAATAAATAATGTTATTAAGTAACTGCTTCTGAGCCATGGAGTTTCCTCTCTTTCTTATAATGTTTAATATTTATTTTCTTTGGATGAATGTAAAATTACGTTATAAAGTTTTAATAATATTTATGAGGTATTTCAGAAATAATGTATGTAATTTATTCCGATAGTTTCTTTTTAATAATCATATCTTTAGAAAAAAAAATTATGAATTTTTCTAGAATTTATTAAAGTGTAACAGAGGGCGTTACAACAAATGCTTCCAAAACTTTATCCTTTTACCATTTTCTTCCAAATCCAAGTCGTAGATGTCATTCAACAACAAACAAAGCATGATCAATTCATTAGACATCATAGGTCTATGACCCCACATTAGCCGAAGAGAATGAGAAATAGATTAATGGTTCGAGCTTTACCTCACAAACTTTGAAGCATGAAATGGCAACATGCAAACTTTACCTATGACATCAATGGCAACCATGACCAACGCTACACAAAAGGAATGAGAACGGGTCATGCACCATGGAACCCGCAATTGAAGAAGGGGAAGAAGATAAGGGAAAAGATTTATATGTACTTACCTTAAAGCATAGAAAGCAAACATTAATGAGGTTATAGTGGATGTGATGGCACGATGAAATGATGATGGAGGGGAGAAAGAAGATGCAACTAATAGTGAGAGCACGAGAGAGAAAGAGAGACGAGAGAGAGGAGAGGAAGCTGCTGAGAGAGAGAATGAATATGAATGTAAGAAAGTGAAAGAATTAAGATGGAAAAGAAAGGAATTAGGAAAGAGAAATTTATAAATTAAATTAGAAATGAGGATATTTAAATAAATTGAATTTGATTTAGGTTGAGTAATTAATTTAATTTGAGGCTCTTAAATTTTTACTCTAAAAATTTAAATTAGGATGTTACAGTCATTCTGTTAAAATGTTTAACCTAGTTACCAAATAAATATCACGTGAATCATAAGTGGCTATTGACTATGTAAAAAATTGACACGTGTATTAATAGATGACAAGTGTCCTAAAGTGTCATATAATATTTTATTTAAAAAATGAAAAAATAAACATTAACTTGCTCTTAAATCTGGACTATATAAGTTGAGTGGTTTAAAGAGCTTTAGAGTTTTAACCATGAAGGGAAGAGCTTCGTCTTAGGTGTCTGATGGAAGTAATGGTGTTTGCCGTTTTGAATATGGGCTAGATGCATTGTTTCTCACTACCCAAACCGACCTGAACTTCAGGCAAAAATTTTGGAGGTGCCCTTGTTACATTGTTTGTTTTCTTCATTCAAATTAGGTAATTAGGTTTGATGATTTAGGGTTTTAGCGTTCATCTATATTTGGGTTATGCCAAAATCATTTTTTCTTGTTTGTTCAATATGCAGATCATGGTTTCTTCAGGTAGGCTGAAGCTAGTAGTGGTCATGAAGCAAGCATCGAGATGCTGAGGGAGCTTACTTTAATCCATATAATGCCTTTGTAAGATTAAAGACATGGTTAGGATATTTTTCATTTCTCAAGCCAAGAGGATAATACACATACGCTTCATTGCTAAAGTCACAAAGACCATTAGGATTGCTACTGGATCAAAAGTCTCATAATAGTCAATGTCTTCTTGTTGGTTGTATCTTTAAGCTACATGTCTAGCCTTGTTTCTGGTCACCATGTCATCTTCATCCATGTTACTTCTAAACAACTCCAAGAGATCATAGAAAACTCTAAAAATCAGGTTTTGTCTATTTTGATTAACCCAAATGACTAAATGATGTCAAAATGATCTCAAATTTATAGATTGAATGAATAAACGTTAACCTTAACATTCATAACAAACTCAAATTAGGGCTTCTTGAATTTGAATTCCCAAGTTTTAGATTAGGGTTCCTTCACTTAGATCCATGTTATACCAAGGTTGATTTCTAAGAAATGACGTCACTCTTTTACGTTTCAGTTTTAAGGTTAACTTATCTTATCTTTAAACTTCATAATTAAGAATGTATAGAATTTTTTTCATTCTAAATCTTTATAGTCTTCACATAGGTAATAATCACTAACATTGTAGTTTATCTTATTCTCTATTATCAAGCTTTTTATCTTCATCTTCCTTTCAACCACACCTAACTCTCTCAAATTTAATGACAAAGTTTTCATAACCCTAATTAATCTCACAACACTCCACTCTATCGTAATCCTTAATCTCCACCACTTATTTACCACCATTTACCATTAACCTTTCAAGAATTACAACCCTTTTTTTAATTTGCTATAGCCCCCAACTTGTCAATAAATCCTTTTGCCTCATTTAACTCTTCCTCTTGTGATTTACTTCAAATTAATTGAAAGGATGAAACGAGTTTCCTTCTAAATTTAAGCTCTTACTCATCTCTGAATTGACCATATAATTTAATTCAAACTCTAATTTTCACCCTTAAATAATTGCCTTATCACCTTTCACTATCCAACCCTCCCACTTAAACTAGAGGAGATTTGCTTTTATTTTTTAAATAGCAAAAATGTTATTTTTATTTTCTAAGTCATAGGTCATTTTGATTTCAGCTTCATCCTCTACCTTTTTTTTTCAATTTAATTCTATAAGTTTGTCTAACGTCTCATATTTGTCATTTTTGTTAATGGATGTTCTTCCTTTAAGCATTATCTCAATAATGACATGATTTTAAGCAAAAAAAAAACAACATTGTTTTATTCAACTTAAACCATTTTCTTCAATCCTCATCATTTTTCTTTCTCGACACTTTCTTTCTTTCTTTCTTTCTTTCTTTCTTTCTTTCCTTCTTTCCTTCTTTTCCCTTTATTTCTCTCCTCAACCTAAAGACACTGACCACCACCCACCACCTTACTCTTCAACCATTCTCTCCATTCACTACGCCATAGCCATTAATAAGAAACCCTTAATCACCAAAGAATCTCTAGAGGATGGTGATGAAGAATTCTCAAATTTCAAAGTTTTTTTTGTTTAAGGTTCTTTTATGAAAAAACAATAAACCTCACTAATGCACTTAGCTAAGATTTACCTTGTATGTAGGTAAGTGGAAATTAATGAAAATAATTTCCTTATTAATTTAAGCACATAGCTAATGTCAAGCATTGATTTGTGAAGTTATAGTGCCCACCACATGACCCTTTGTTCTAATTTTGGTTTCTATTACTACTGGATAATGATTACTTTCTATATCTAATTTTAAAAAAATGAATATTATTTGATTGGGTTGTCAAAGATGAAAGGGTTATAAGGGTGACTTGATGTGGGTTCTTTGCGATTGAGTTCTATGATTGATTTATGGTGGTTTATGGAGTTAGGTGGGAGGATAAAGGTGGTGGTAGGTTGGTTTAGGTAGAGAAAGAGAGAGAGAAGTAAAAATAAAGAGGAAAATAGATAGTTTAGGTTGAATAGAATAATGTCATTTTATATTTAAAGTTACGTTGTTATTGAGTTGACATTAAGAGTACATTTGTTCATTATTAAAAAAAACAAATATTAGATGTTGGTCAAATTTAAAGGACTAAATTAAATAGTAAAAAATTAGAGTACAAAATCGAAACAACCTAAGATTTAGAAAATGAAAAGAGCATTTTTACATTTTTATTTTTATTATCCTTCCTCGCAGGGCGAATTTATATGAGTTCAGAAATTTATGCCCCCACTATCTCATTTTTTTCCTTGCAAATTTATGTACTAAATACAAATTGCCCCCATAATTTTTATTATTATTTTAATGTTAAGTGTATATGAGAAAATATTACCCTCAGAATGTAAATTTTCTAGATCTATCACTACTTTCGTGCCTTAGGCACCGATTCATTGTTACCTTACCTGCGTGACCCTTCTTTTTTTCATATGGACGACTTATAATTTCATAATGGGCCGCATATCTACCCACATTGCACCACACCATCCTGATCATGTACGCCTGCATCTAACATCCCCACCCGTGCACCCTGCTTCCCCTTCAACGAGCCCATGTCACTCTCTTCATTCACCCGAGGCCCATCAAACCACCTCAAGCCCATTGGGCCTAGATATTACCCACCACAAGCCCACTAACAACCTTGTATATTCCTTTTTAAAATATTTTAGATGGGTTTTCTCTCTTAACTAGTGGGACTTTTAATCCTTTCCATCCTTCATCTCATTAAGTTACTACCATCTTTTTCACCTCTTTTTTTATGTGGTCACCACCAACCTTCGGGTTTTGGGCCTAACTGGGGCCTTTTCAAAAGATATTTTGGTTTTTGGGTGGTAAAAAAAATAATTGTTGGTCTGAGGTGAAATTTGTTACATCATGTTTCAATTCCACATTTCAAAGGGGTGATATTTGTAATTTCTGCATGTCTAAGCTACGTTTTTAATGCAGGCGTGTCATGTGTCACCGATTCCGCATTCCCAGGAGACCTTTTTTTATCTGAAAAACGCACTCCCAGGAATGTTATAATATCTATATCATTTATATATTAAATATATATAACATTAAAAATTGCATGCAACATATATTAAACCTAGAACCTTTTAAGCATAACAAGCACTAATGACCACAAAGACAACTATTTCATTAATGTTATAATATCTATATCATTTATATATTAAATATAAATTAATGTATAAAATATAAATAATTTATATATTTAAAATTATAAAATATATTAATGTAAAATATATATAATTTATATTTTAAAACCATTAAAATAAATTATAATTTATAATATATATATATATATAACACGTTAATATATATTATAATTTATAATTTATATATTAAAACTATTAAAATAATTTATAATTAAAATAATATATGATCCGGTCCTA
Source organism: Clitoria ternatea (assembly GCA_037962975.1). NCBI lineage: Eukaryota > Viridiplantae > Streptophyta > Magnoliopsida > Fabales > Fabaceae > Clitoria > Clitoria ternatea. The sequence continues at coordinate 97,139,373 of CM075674.1, read as the reverse complement.
ACACCGGCCCCCAAGAGCATGGCTTTAATGCTTTGCCAGGTCAGCATTTTGAATAAAGAGAAGTACGCTTCAAATACATTACGATTACTTCTATACGGAGGGCAAGTAACTCCGCCAAGGCATGTTACTCCGCCAAGAAACGTAACTCCGCCAAGGCATGTTACTCCGCCAAGGCATGTTACTCCGCCAAGGCGCCTTACTCCGCCAAGGCATGTTACTCCGCCAAGGCATGTTACTCCGCCAAGGCATGTTACTCCGCCAAGGCGCCTTACTCCGCCAAGGCATGTTACTCCGCCAAGGAACGTAACTCCGCCAAATTTTGTTACTCCGCCAAGGTGGAAAATATTGAATATCTTATACACATGCATGAAATGTTCCCAATGCATATTACTCCGCCAAGCCATAGGCTCAATACTGGCGGAATATTGAATTTCCCATACTGCGTAGCGAGCCCATACTCACAACCCCGGCACGAGATTGACTCTGTCTTGAGAGGTTAATAATGGGAATCACGCTGTCACGCATAAAGGGGAATAACAATAAAATAATAAAGCATTGACGCTTTCCAGACAAGTGGAGATACCTACTACAATAATGGTGCTTGTAAACGGCACAGGGACCCACCACCTTTTCAGCATTATGCCTGAAAACAAGGAACGGGTCCTACCAATAATGGAGCACCAGTAACAGGTATATAAACCTCTATCAAAAAGGTATAAGGGATCTCCAATTCTAAACTTTACACTCTCTTACTTGCATAATTCTCTCATATTTGCTTTCGAAGTCTATGAGTATTCTGAAATACTGACTTGAGCGTCGGAGAATAATTGCAGGTACCACCCTCAATTGTGACACCGCCCAGAGTACACTGCACTCCGCCACAACACACAAAGACACTCCGTATTTGTATTTATACGCACATTACTTTGTAACAAATGGACACTTTATGTACATTTTGAATTGTTCAACTTACATACTTCTACACCCCCCGTATAGAACAGTTCAATATATATATATATATATAATACGTTAATAGTATACTATTAACGTTAAAATTTAAATTAACGTTATAAATTATAATTTATAATAGTTTTAAAATATAAATTATATATAATTTGTACATTAATATATTTTATAATTTTTAATATATAAATAATATAGATATTATTACATTCTTTAATTATACCAATAAAGTAGTTTTTTTTGTGGTCATTGGTGCTTAAAGGGTTACATGTTCAACATTTATTGCGTGTAATTTTTAATGTTATATATATTTAATATATAAATGAAATAAATATTATAACATTCCTTACTTACATTAATAAAGCACATGTCTCAGTGGTTATTATGACTTGGTATGCTTAGTGGGTTCCAGGTTTGATCCCTAGTGCATGCAATTTTAGGAAAACGTCTCTTGAGACCCTAGACCGCCAATTATTTTTTTAACCACCCCAAAAACCAAAATATTTTTTAAAAAGGCCCCAGTTAGGCCGAAAACCCACAACCTTCACACCCTCTTTCATTGTCCCAGTTCTTTCATTTTCTTCCTCTCATGCCTCCAATTTTTACTTGAGGTTCTACTGAAAATGTTATCTTTGGCCAACTAATTTAATGATGGTCCGTGTGAAATGCTCTTTCTGGTTGCATAGCAACATCCCAACAGATCTCCTAGAGTTAAGAAAAATGCAGACGCAAAAATAGTAAAATATAGTGAGTGGTCTGTTGCTATTTGAATATGTTTATGTATGTTCTGAGTGAGTATGTTTTCTTGTGTATTGTTTATATATTATAGCATTGCGGTATTTCTGTTAAAGTTTTATTTACTTGCTTGTAAGTGTATCTTTGGGGGTTGAATGAATTGATAGATTGAAATACTGATATCTAATCATAATTTATCATGTAATTTATCATATAATAGTTAAATTTGTCAAATTTTATTGTCTTCTTTCTCCATACATTTTTTATAGCCATGTACATGCATTAATCAACCAAAGAATTGGCTAAAGTCATTATCTTTCAAAAGTCGGGCGTAACTACTACACAGGCTTCTTATATCCAGATCGAATCGTGATTCAAATAAATTTATAGTTTTGATATTATTATTTTATTTTATAAGTTAAAAAAGTATTTAATATAAAAAAATTAAAGCCTTTAATATTTTACTAAACAAAAAATTCATGTATTAGTTGATATTTAAAATAAGCATCCCAATGGGGTCTGGTAGATATTGTTCACCTCATCCTGATAGGTTTGGAAATATAAAAATATATATTGAGTTCATGAAAATCCAGTGAGGATCTTGACATTTTTTATTTTTTATTTTTATTTTAATAATGTAAATATGTAATTTTAAATAAATTATATTTCTAATATATTTCAATTAAAACAATATATAAAATAGACATTTGATCTGGTCGGTGACTGGGGTCCAAAGTAGTGGACCGGAACCGGGGTCCAGAGCTGATGAATACGTAGGGTCAATAAGCTGGACTCAACTGACCAGGCCATAGTCGTCATAAGACGTTGTTTAGCTCCTCACATCAGCCTGACGCGTTGAGGGACAAAAGGGGGTGTTACTTGCAAAGACACTCTGACGCTTAAGTCGGTCCGAATTCTAACATCGGAGCTATAACGGGTCAAAGAGATGGTAACAGGGAGCTTACCATTTATAAGGGTGTGAGCAGTATTTATAGTGAGGGAGTGTCACTATTATACCTCAATATGTGCGCCAGAGTGACTGTTCACCAGGTGGGATGACGTTATGCAGGTTATGGTGGGTGTAGGTCTGATCTGGTCTTCTTATGACTTCGGTCATTGGAGGGACTTGGACTCCTTAAGACACCAGTCATTGGAGGGATTAGGACGCTCCTCATGACTCCGGTCGTAAGTCTCTCAAAGGGGCTATTACTCCGGTGTTGCGGGTAGGGTCACATCGGCTCATCCAATCCATGAGATTAGGGACCGGTATGCGGGCCAGATCAACATTAAAATTTTTTATAAATAAGTAGTTTCATGATTATATATTTTTTAAGAAAATATAAACTTATCATTGTCATTTAATTACTATTATAATTAAAAATATTAAATTTGTATACTGGGACAAATTTAGGTGGGAGAAGGGTAGTTCAATGTTCAATACCATACTCCTCTCTGTCCTCATTAGAGTTCAGAGTGAGGTAGAGACACATTTTTTATTATCCGTTGTTAAAATAAAACTTACCAATCAAACTTAGGACAATAACAGATCGATCATTGTAGATTCAAGTACAACTGTCATACCTAATTAAAATATCATTAAAATAGGTAGAACTTGATATTGAATAAAAACATATTGGTTCTTTTAAAAAAATAAGAAACTTGTGGCAAACTTATACAAAAACTTGTATTCATTCTATAATGCTAATTTAAAACATTTTATAACAAGAATTTATATAAAAATTAATAAAAAAAACATGATGCAATAATTACCATAATCAATTATTTCCACCTATATATATGTTACATATAACATAAGTCTTTAAACAATAGTTCCTATACAGATACGTTTAAGATTATTTCTAATTTATTCATGTATTTTTAATTAAAACTTATTAATTATAGTAACTTCAAAAATTAGAAATGGGCTGCTATAAAAAATTAAAAATGAGTTGTTTAAGAAAAAATATTCAAAATAAAAAAATGTGTAACATCCTAAATCTTAAATATTAAAATAAATAAATAAATTTCTACCAGTTATAAAGTTAACGTGTGGTTGAAAAATTTATAATTGTTACCATTAAAAATATTGGACTAATCACTGAACTTTAAATTGATTTCATAAATCCCAAGTTAATTTTATTTTTGATTTATTAAGTTTAAAGTTAATTATTCCCTTTTCCTTACCTTACCATTTTTCCTACTATAATTGCACGCTCTCTCCTCTCGTTTTACTACCTCCTCTTTGGACAAAACATAGACTATCTTCTTCTCCCATCTCTCATCCTCAATTCATTCCAGTTTCAGCTTCTCCCCAAAACGCATATTTCCTCCTTGCTTCACCATGTTCGTTTTCTATTTCAAATTAAAAATGCATGCACCTCAATTCCTCTCTTTTATCTCATGAGTTTTCATGGTGCATGGTGATAATCTGAACCTTCTTCTTCTTCTAATTCAAAAATGAGGTGCCAAGGTTGCAAGCCCTGGGGTCATTGATTTTCATTTTGAAGATTGCAAGGTATGAATTCCTTAAACTCTTCAAAAATTTCAGCATGTGGTTTATCCCTGCTTTATGGTATTGTTGAATCCTCAAGCATTTATCATTGGACAGTAGTTTCGGGGGTGATTTAAAGACCCATGGTGGACGTTCGAAGTGTCAAAAGTATATCGGAAGCTTATCGGAGTGCGGAGCCACACTTTGGTGAGTCGTCCTACCTTGGAAATATAAAGGGTTGCTAAATTTAGGTTCGAAGTGTGGCGGAAATAGTTGTCAGCTACTAAAATAGTTCATGAATATTTTTAGGGAATTTTAATTAAGCGGGGTGGCTGCCCGGAAACTAATCGGAGAGTGAATTTGCGCGTTTATTGATTCCGGTAAGTTCTAACAACCTAAAATCTTGTTTAAGAATTTTATAAATTACCGTGTTAGCATTTAGAAGCTTGGTAATATATATTTAAAGTGTCGTTATATGATTTGAACTGGTCTAATCCGGGATTAAAGATCTGGAGTGGGAACCAGCCTCAAAAGTCAAAGATAGATGCGTTTGTACACCGGTACAGAGAGTATCAGTATCATGATCTGAACTCTCAGTGGGAGAATCCACCGGTCTTGTTGTCCTGGAGATCTTTCACACCAAGCTTTCGTGTTGAGGAGGGGCGAAAGGTGGTGTCACCTGCAAAGATTCTCCGACGCTCAAGTCAGTAACCGGAATGAGAATTCAAGTTAAGAGAACTCAAGCAAAGAAATAGTGTAATCGAGAGTAAGAACAACGTAACCTTTTATGAGTGTGAGAATCGACTATTTATAGGTGAGCATGGAGAATGAATTGTTAGGCACAAGTGGGGCCAGGAGACAAATAGTACACTGCTCAGTGTACGATTCTGACACACGACGCGGGGGAGCCGCATTTCTCACGTATCCTTCTTGCAGCTGTACCTTGTACCTTCTGTCGGGTGACATGGACACTTTTTGGTGTGCAAGGTAAGGACCTGGACATTCCGGTATGGAGAACGCCTCATACGGTTTTATAGTCCGAAGGTATACCAATGAGGCCGGTAGCACAGTGAGAACGGATACAAATACCTATCTGTCCTAAGTACCGGTATTGAGATCGGATTATCTGTCCCCTAGCTTGTGTGAAGGACTGGTAGAGTTGCTCATGTAAGCTAAATCTGCTCTTTAGTGAGCGTTGATATCAGACTGAGACCATCATCTCTTATGTCGTTTTGGCGGTATGGAGATTGGATTCAGACAACAATTTTCCTTGCAAGAGAATCCCAAGAGTTTTTGGAATTTGTAACTCCTCGCTTTCAAGTTTTTACAACGTCCATGTATTTACACGCCTCTAATGATGGGCATTAAAGGCTATTAACACGTGAGTGATGATGATTTTCCTGTCACGTGGTTCATCAACCGTCGCGAGCATGTTAATGGGCCTAAAATTTTGAATTTCAGGCCCATTTAGTTTCACTTTCCTTCTAAGGGACATACGTTTCACGCTTTGGGGTTTGAAGCGACGATGTCGTTTGATCCTGGAAGGGTTGCGTTTCCTGACAAACGACGTGTCTTTTGGCAAGTAGTTATGCCTCTTCAGAACTATTAATAGAGGACTTAGCATTTTCTTTAACTCACTTGCTTCATCCTTAGGAAAACTCTACTCAATTTATCTGAGATTGTTGCTGTTATCCTTGTGAAGTCCCTTTCTCTTCCAATCCTTCTAACTCTTAGGTAACCACACTTCTCCTTTCTCTTATGAACACATACATATATCTATATAAATTCTCAAATTTTAAACTTCAAAAAGAAGTTATTCTACATCAATTCTCAAACCTTCAAACATATATTACAATGTATACTATCAAGAGCCAGCCAAGGCTTTTACATACTATCACAAGATATTATGTATCAATATATACATAATACTTTAGTTTCCACTGAGTGCGTTCTCATATGCCTTCACTGCGTCCTGTATCCACTGAAAAAGATAACCACAATAGGGGGTGAGCATATACATGTCAAATGACAGTTATTGAATCGGATCAAATGTCCAATTCATAATCACATATAAATCATAATCTTATCACATAATCTTATCATATATCATTCATTCTCATATCATCAAATGATCATATCGTCATGTTATTCTCAATAACATATATCATTGCATTCATATGCTCAATCAATGGATCCATTATTAAGTTTTTTATTTGTGTTGCAACATTGGCTCTCAGCCATAACTCAGCTCTCAGCTGATCCGGCCGTTTTACTGGTACCAAACTGTTTGCCCTCTCACGTGACATAATCACTCCCAATGGCAACGGTAGTATCACGGGCTAAACCCTGAGCCCCGCTCAAGAGGTTTGCCTTGAGTCCCACCCAAGGTCTTTTATGGAATCCTCGAAACCACAATCATATTTCATATTTATTCATCACATAAGCATCTCATGCTTTATCAATATGCATCACATGCATAGAATTTATCACAAATACATACATCACATATACCATTCATATCTCATATAAATTCAATATCAATACCACTCATATATGAACGAAAAACATCATATCTCATAATATATCACACATATCATACATATTCGGGATTTCTCGTTGAAGATAACAATATTATCCCAATTCCGTTCATAAAATATACATTTAAAATATAACGCTCTCCCTACCTGGAATAAAGAATTTCAGCAGCTCCTCAGGCTATTGGATATTATCCAATCACAATTCACAAGTTCCGACTTGAATTTCTAGCTCTGAACCCTTCCAAAGCTACCTCACTTGGGGAATTCAAAGCTTCTTCTCCCTAAAAGCCAAGCTTCAACGTGAAAGAGAAGAAGTAAAGATTGATTTCCTCTTTAATTGATAATTTCTAATAGAAATTAGAAAAGATAAGGATTAGAGATGATGTTTACAGTCTCAAAATTTCAAGTTGATCCAACGGTAGGATTGATAAAAATCGTTAATGGAAAAAGACGTCAACGAAGTGAGGAAGTGCTGATATATATGTATTAAGAGATAAGGAAGAAATAAGATAATAAAAGAAAAGAGGATAGTACAATAGAGAGGGCCCCATACTTAGAAAAAAATAGAAAAGAGAATGTGTTAGAATTTAGAAGAAGAGTAGAATGACGTGGAAGAGCCTCGATGATTGCAATAAATATCAATTCTGACACTATTTTGATATTTTGGCATATCTCTCTCATATCTTAATGGATTTTAATAAATTTAGTCTTGTTGGAAAGCTAAGACAACGAGGAATAACTTTGTAGTTGACCATATTTCCAAATTTGGACTCTAACATGGTAAAAAGATTAAATTGAAAATACTCAGGAATATCTCTTTCCGAGAAGGATTCATCAGAGTCTCTTTTCATTCAGAATTGCTTCATTCGGAGGGAATTCACTCGAAAATGTTTATGCTTGAAACACTCAGTCATAACTTTTCTTTCCTCGGAAGTGACCCACTCGGAAATGTCTCACCTGGAGACACCTCATTCAGAAATATCTCACTCGGATATATCTCTGCCCGAGTCAAAGCCTTTCTTCACTCGAAAATATTTCTCTCGAAAGTGCGTCACTCGGAAGTCTTACAACCGAAAGGATCATTCGGAGTCAAAGTTCAGTCCTCTCTCGGAAATCTTTCCACATGGGAATATCACTCGAAGTCGCTTGAGCGGGCTCCTACTCGCTAGAGCGAGATCCTACACTCGGAATTCTTACTTAGCCAGATTCTTACTCTTCACTTAGAAGATCTCCTCACAAACGTGGTTCGCTCGGAAGCGTTTTAATCTTCACTCGGGAAATGATTCCCTCAGTTATTTCCACTCGGGATCTATAAACCTTCCTTCACCCGGAAGTATTTTTCCCCAGTCATACATCACTCGGAGGCACTTCAACCTCAATTCACTCGGAAGTGTTTTACCCATTCTTCACTCGGGAATATTTTAATCTTCCTTCAACAAACCTTTAAGTCGAAGACAACCTCGAAGACGAACCCGAGCACAAACTCTCGGCAACTTTGAATATGGGCCCGAGCACAGGCTCTAGGAAATCTTTAAGACACCCGAGCACGAATTGAATGAAGGGGTTCACCACTCGGATATTTACTTCCCCAGGGAACTATTCACTTAGAAACGTACTCATTCAAAGTTAAAGTCTTTCTCTGTCCAGAAGTACTTCCCCTGGAAAAGACTCACTCGGTATGTCTCAATCGGTGCCATACCATGCGGAAATCGAAAATGTATCACTTGGTGCTATCCCACTTGAAAATGTCTCACTTGGTGCCATCCCACACGGAAGTGTCACACTCGGAGACACCCTACTCGGGAAAGTTGCACTCAACTCGGAGATACCCCACTCGGGAATTCACTACTCAGAAATATCTCGGCCCGAGAAGTACTCATTCGAAATCAAAGCTTTTCTTCGCTCGGAAGTACTTCTCTCGGAAACGACCCATTCGGAAACGTTTCACTCGGATTTGCCTCACTCAAAAGTGTCTCATTCGGACACAGAGTTTTTCTTCACTCGGAAGTGATTCTCTCAGTCATGCTTCACTCGGAAACATCTTAACCTTCCTTCACTCGGAAGTGTGGAACTTAGAACCGTTTTTGCCTGAAAGGTGCTCATTCAAAGTCAGAGCCCCTTTTCGTTCAGAATCAATCCTCTTGGGAATATTTCTTTCCGAGAAAAACACTCGTCCGAAGTCAGACTCAGAAATTCTTCATTAATTCCTAACTTGGGCAACAGATGTCTAGCATTTTTTAATTTAAAAAAAGAAACTCCACCGATCCTTAATGAATTATTTTCTAAAATTCTCAATTTAGGATGTTACACACCCTATACTTTCCTCTGGTTCAGAGGCTAACAGCCCTTCTGACAGCAAGTCGAGTTTGGACTGGTTCCTTTCTGATGACGTCACTTTTTATCATAGTACTGACGCCTTTCACCACGCTTTAGGTGAGATGACCATCGAGGGGCGTGGAAAAGTTCCGATTCTTAGGACCATAGAAAGGTGTGTGAACGTCGTAGCACACCGCCTAGATTGGGAAAAACTGAACGAGACGTATCCTTACTGCTGGGTTGAGGATGAATTCAAAGAAATAACCTCTATCCATGCTACGATGGACGGAGGACGGATGTACCCGCGGTTCAGGGTATATGTAGAGGAAAGGCTGAAGGAGAGGTTCATGGTCATGGCACCTCATCCTGAAGAACAGAGCTACCACCACGTTCCAGACGACAAGTCTGTGTATATGCACGATTTTGTATTCCAGCATCTTGGAGTTCGCTTGCCCCTCAATGACTTCGAAATGGGCGTGCTCAGATTCCTGGAGTGTGCTCCTTCCCAAGTGTATCCCAACGGATTGAGCCTCATCCGTGCTCTCGAGGTCTTGGGAAATCACTTTAACTTCAAAACCACCGTGGCGATGCTCTTCTACTATTGCCAGGTGGTCCGTCGTTCCAACAAGAAGGGCGGTCTAGGGTTCATCACACTCTGCTGTGACTCAAAAATAATAAACTTCAAGTCTTTCACTGATTCTGCAAAGATCGATGGGAAGTCATTCAAACGTTTCTATACAAGGATCAGAATACAGCCCAACAAGTCGGTATTTTGGCGAAACAAAGAAGGGATCCTCCAGTTCCCCACAAGCTGGACACACGAGCACTTCTTGCTTGCCAGCAAGGCTTACTACACAGAAGAGAGTAAACTCTCTCTGTACTCCATCGAGGTCTTGGGCGCCTTAAAGGCTTATACTGCCGAAGCTCAAGAGTTCTCCTGCAAACATCTCTTAGGGTCCAATTTCCAAAGGGACGAATATTTAAGTAATAATCCGCCCTTACAAATTTTTCATTTTTGCTAATATCCGATATATGTTATTTCAATACTGATACTCATTTCTTTTCCTTATGCAGAAGAAATAAAAGACTCTTGCAAAGCCATGAATGATTTAAAGTCTATGCTGTAGAGGATGACTGCTCCTCCAAAGAAAACAACATTCAAGCTAAGAGGAATTCATTCAAATCCGTTCCCCAGACCATCACTCTTAGCTCAGACGCAGGTGAGGACGTCCCATTGAAGGATGCCCCCGAAGAAGATGAAACTCACCCAACAGACCAATAGGAGCAGCCAGTGGAAAAGAAGAAGGTGATCCGGTCTGGATACCGGCCCCAAGGTTATCCGGTCTGGATACCGGTTCTAAGGACAAAAGGTCGTCTCAGCCTTCCTAGAAGTCAACCGGTATCCCAGGATAATGATCCAGTCGGCAATGTATTAAGTCAATCCGAACACGGCTCCAAAGTAAAGAAGTTATCTAACTGTCCAAGAGGATAACCGATCTCACAAAGTAATAGTCCGGTCTGCAACTACATAAGGCAAGTGGTCTGAGGTGACATCCGAGACACTGATTGGCTTATCCGCTCTCCTACACCGAGTGGCTGATCCGTTCTCTAACCGACTGTCACAGTGTCATAGCAAAGAAGGCACTCTCTACACAGCAGAATATGTCCCTTTCATTCACCGACAGGAGTGGTTACAATCACCAACGGAATTTATAGAAAAGGTGATTATCTTCCATCCATGTGACAGAAAAGTACACTGATAATTCACCTACCCTCCTGACACACTCTGAATGCTGGCCCACTCGGATTGACTCTTTATACACGTTATCAGAACCAGTAGGCCCACTAACACCCAACAATTCATCTTCCACGCTCAACTATAAATAACATGTTGCAATACATGTCAAAGGTTACATTGTCCTTACCCTCAGTCTCGCCATTATACTGGTTAAGTATCACTGAGTTCATAATATACTCTTCTAACTTGATTGTCGGAGAATCTTCGCAAGTGACACCACCTGTCACCCACACCAACGCGAGAGGTCGGTGTGAAGGATCTCCAGGACAACAAGACCGACCTCCACACACTGAGAGGCCGGATCATAGAGACCGGATACACACAACCGGTCTTCAATCTTATTCAATCTTCAACTCTTGAGGTTGTCCCAACACCGGATCCTAAACCTCAGTCGAGGACAGATCATTGGCACGCCCAGTGGGACTCGGTAAAGTTATTCCCACTTTCTGCAGAAGTTTGGTAGTCGACCATAGAAGGAGATGGACGAGACTTTGTCGATGGTCATGTGGAAGATGTGACCCATCAACAAGCCGAGGGGAGATTCATCTTTGAATCACCAGCAACCCATTCAAGGAGGATGGTACCAGTGGCAACCCCTGATCCTCGAGATGAAGTTATCAGGCAACTCAGGGAGGAGTTGATGGAGTTGCGAAGGGAGAAAGGAGGAACTGGGGACAGAGCCTCTACGAGAGAGAGGTCCACAACTCTCCAGTATTCTAAGATCCCTACTTATGAGAGGAGAGAACAAACTCAAGATTCTGGGGACAGGATCAGTGCAAGGAAGAGGGGGCAGATAGTAATGGCTTCTGGGGCATACCGACTCAGTATCCCTTTCTCAAGGAGGCTCATGAGTATATTCATCCCCAAGCACCTGCAAACGACCCAACCACTTTCCATCGGAAAGTATAATGGAGAAAGTGATCCCATTAAGCACCTTGATGCTTACACGTATTAGGCCATGTACTTGGGAGCTGATGAAGATGTGATGTGCAGAATATTCCCACGAACCTTAACGGAGGAAGCTCTTGGTTGGTTCAAAAGTTTACCCTCGGAGTCAATAGATTCTTGGGAAGAAATGGCGACTTCATTTGAGAGCCATTTCATCATCTCTAGGGACGTTCCAAGGACTTCCCATACCTTGGCTCAGGTAAGGCAGGGGGAAAATGAAACTCTCAAGGAGTTTTTGAAAAGATTTTACAAGGAGGCTGCTTTGGTGCCTAACCTCACGGAGGCTATTCAGCTTCACATCGTGGTTGAAGCCTTACAGCCTGGATCCGCCTTTGCTTTGTCTTTGGCAAAGAGTCCTCTGACGATGTTGGAGGAGTTTCGAAGAAAAGCCTCAAAATACATGGGCATAGAAATGCACTTGGAAGCAACAGCGGCCAAAAGGAAATCCCCAACGCCATATCAACAACGGAGAGATAAAAATTGGCCTAGATCGGAATGCATGGAGAGGTCGTCCCGACGCAATGTCTCTGATAATCCTGTATCTCCAGGCCAGGCAGAACGGATACATGTATTTGGCAATTATGCTCCGTTAAATTCTAAACGCTCTTAGATTTTGAAGGAGGTCGGATGGCCAACGCTTACTGCGTACGGGGTCAGAATGCCGCCCCAGCTTTGTAAACATGGCGACCCTCAGAAATACTACAAATTCCATGAGCAAGAGGGCCACTCAACAGCTGAATGTCAGGCCCTGAAGAATACTATCAAGACCCTGATCCGAGAGGGTAAGCTCAAACAGTATCTTTTCAAAGAAGCTACTTCTAAAAAGCAAAAGGGAGTTATAATTGGCGAATCGGCACAGCAAGATGTTATGTCCCAACAACATCAGGGCCCCCGAGAGGTCATTGATTAGGGATCAGGCCATCAGAACTAAGAGCGTCTTCTGTTGTTATAGCTAGTCGGTAAGACGGTGTGCACTCTTTTTCCTTACTTGGATTTTTCCGATCGGGTCTTACCAAGAAGGTTTAACGAGGCATAACCCCGACTCGACTCTCTTTTTCTCTTTTGTATTGTAATTCATAGTTAATGAAACTTTCTTTGACTCACCTATTGTCTTTATGATTTTATTTAAATGCACAACGCTGTTGTGACAAGATACTTTCAGGATGGATGATCCTAACAATGTATTTGATGTTAGCGATGAACCTCTTCGAAGGTACAAAGGGGTGAACCTCCGATTGAAGAAGGCTTGGATTGTAGGATTAAACCGAACTCCGAGTATGACTAGTAGGTTTGGCCGAACATCGGTGAAGACCTGGGTTGTAGGATTGAATCAAACCTCAGGAAATGGGTTGTAGGATTGCACCGAACCCCATTTGAAGGCCGGTGAATGGGTAAAATCCAACACCGAGTGATGAAGGCCGGTGAATGGGTAAAATCCAAAACCGAGTGAAGAAAAACGGTGAATGGGTAAAATCGAACACCGAGTGATGAAGGCCGGTGAATGGGTAAAATCCAACACCGAGTGAAGAAAAATGGTGAATGGGTAAATCCAACACCGACTGAAGGCTCAGATTGTAGGATTAAACCAAACTTCGAGTACGACTAGTAGGTTTGGCCGAACGTCGGTGAAGACCTGGGTTGTAGGATTGAACCGAACCTCAGGAAATGGGTTGTAGGATTACACCGAACCCCATTTGAAGGCCGGTGAATGGGTAAAATCCAACACCGAGTGAAGAAAAATGGTGAATGGGTAAAATCCAACACCGACTGAAGAAAAAGGTGAGTGGGTAAAATCCAACACCGACTAAAAGCTCAGGTTGTAGGATTAAACCGAACTCCATGTACAACTTGTAGGCTTGGCCGAATGTTGTTGAAGAATCAATCGTTATTTTTATCGAATTCACTCAGAAGTATTCTCGGGAATTCCTCACTCAAAAATATTTTCCCTCAGGATTCTTTACTCGGAAACACTTCAAATTTGATGCGAGACTCTTAAATACTTTAGTCGGTAATATCTCATCAAAGTCCAACTCTTGAATTCTGTAAGCTGAGAAAATCTCACTTTGAAGATTCAATCAGGAATTGTTTACTCGGGAAAGTCTCTACCCGAAACGCACTCATCCGAGGCCGAAGCATTTCTCTGTCCCTGAGTGATTCACAGAAAAGCTATTATGACAAGAGGCATAAACCCCTTGAGTTTCAAGTGGGTGATCATGTATTCCTGAAGGTCTAGCGTGATAAGGGAATTGGAAGGGTGCTGAAGAATGGGAAGTTGAGCCCTAGGTTTATTGGACCTTACGAGGTGTTAGAGCGGATTGGTGAGGTTGCTTATCGGATAGCACTCCCTCCGCATCTTGTTAATCTACACAACGTGTTCCACGTGTCGCAGTTGAGAAAATATATTTATGATCCTCTACACGTGATTCCTGTGGATGAGATTGAGGTGCGTGAGGATCTATCTATTCCTCCTGTTTCCATTCGCATTGTCAGACATTCCGTGAAGAAATTGCAGAACAAGTTGGTACCTTTGGTGGAGGTCGCTTGGAAACATGGAAATACTGAAACATTCACATGGGAACGCGAAGACGATATCAGAGAACGGTATCCCGATGCATTCGGATCCGGTAAGTTAAATTTCGAGGATGAAATTTTCTTTTTGGTTTAAATTTCGAGGACGAAATTTTCTTTTTGGAGGGGTGGATTGTAACATCCCGAATTTTAAAATAGAGGATTAATTAAGGAAAATAAATATTGGCAAGTTGAATACGAATTGTTTAATGTCCCAATAAATGGAATCTAACTAAATTAAGATTTTTGAGGGCTGCTGGTAATTTTTGGAGACCGGTTAAGCTGAAAATGAGCCCGGTTGAAATATGGGTGTCGGACCAAGTGTCTCGGAATGAGATGATATTGGTCAGGGCCGTAGAGGATAATATTGGGAATCCGAATATGTATTCGGAATAATTTTAGAATGAAGTATTGAGCCCAAACGAGGAGCCTGTTAGTGACAAAAACGATGAATTTTAATAGATGAAGTTAAAATTAACCAAAAAGCCCAAAATTTCCTCCTCCTATTCACGTGTGCACGCTGAAGCTTTTAGCAAGCACTCTCTATCTCTTTTCTCTTCATCTTACTCTCCATTTCTCCTCCATTCTTTTCTCTTCTTCTCCCAAAAACCTTGAGTTTGCGTGGTGACTCCTTTCCTCTCTATTTTTCGTTGAAGAGGACTTGGAAGCTTGGGGTTCTTCCTTCTTCTTCCTCTCATTTTCGTGTTGTCTCCCTTCCTTTCTTGAACCCACTCTGTTGTTGGGTGTGAGGTAAGCACTTTCACCATTTTTAGAATGGATTGATGATGATAATATGGGGTACTATGATTTTGGGAGGAGATGCATGTGCATGGGTGTTTATTAGAGCATTTAATGCTTATGCCCTAGAATGGGTTATCATAAATGCAAGTGTTTATGGGAGGATAATGGTAGTTGGTGTATTAATGATGGGAGAGAATAAAGGTTTATGATGTATTAATGAAGGTGGATGGGTTTTGGAGGAAACCCTAACCTTGAAGTTGGGGGAAAATAGCTAATGTTAGTTTAAGAATGTGTTTTATGGAGAAATATATGACGTTGAGGAGTTTTGTGAAGCTTGGGGATAGGGTTGTCTTATAACCCTTGAATTTAATGATGGTGGCTTAATGGGAAGGAATTCCCGAAGCCTGATAAAGAACAAAACGATATTCACAACATGTCTAACACATGTTGTGACATTATAAATATGATTATGACTAAATAGAATTGAATTAATGATTTGAGTGGTTGATTGATTAAGGTTTTACATGAATGTGAATGTAGGACCTATTCTGAACGACGAGGCGAGACCGTCTTATCAACCGGAATTCTTCTCTTGAGGTAGGAGAGGAGTCTAAGTTCTAAATGCATGAATTTGAATGTTAATTGATTATGGTAGGTAGTGTGATGCATGTTAGCCTTGCTTGAATGTTGTAAGAAATGATGACTTGTGGTGTGATGTAGTTAATATGTTTGGCAACATGCTTTTGTGAATTTAGAATATTCATGGTATGTTATGTTAAGTTGTGTTTACCATGAATGTGACATGAATGATGAAGTTGTTTGTTGAGATTGAGAATAAAGAGAATGCCACCTAAAGATTTAAACTATTATGAACAATCAATGTTAATAAAAGCTTGTGGTGATGTTAATAATGGTGTTGATGATGTTGGAAGATGAGTGGCATGTATAGGATACATAGAGTGAGGAATGCATATGATTGTATTTGCATCCATGGCATACTGCATAGCTGCCGGTGTTGGAATTTTAGGAGATTCCCCCGGTTGGCCCAGTGGGAGGGCGGCTCAGTGCACGAGCAAGTTATATTTTCCCCTGTGACTTGGTGTATAAGTCACGAAGCTGCCCATGTTGTGCTTCGGGGAGCCACATGTGGTTGACCCTTTTTGGGGGGTGGCTCTTGAGGAGCAGGTGTCCCCGGTGGTCCTTGAGATCACAGTTGCCATGATATAATTCGTGGTTGGCCCGTAACACCATATGTTGATATGTTGTGTACCGCGGTCATGGTGAAAATGGCCTGGTGTTGCAAGATGGGCGATGCGGTTTGGTACCAGTAAAACTATTGGTGAATGCATGCAATTTAAAGAATAAGTGTACACATTTTACTACTGCAGTAGGGGTATGGTTTGATGACCATGCTTGAATCCCACATTTGGTGTTGAATTCCCACAGTCAGATCTGCAATTGTTGAAATATTCCTTGTGCATTTGCATTAGTTAAGAGCATTTGCATATAGAAATAAGTATGCCAAGGTGGTGAGATGTGATGATGACCTTGTGAGGTGGTAAAAATATAATTAAGACAACATAAAAGATATGAATACCAGTTAAATGTTCTGTAACAATTCAATGGTTGAATAATGTGATTATGTACATGCTTGTGTGCTTTGTGTGAAATTGTGTTGGTATATGGCATGGTGATTATTATTGATGTGCAAAGTATATATGTGGGGATGCCTATATGCATAATCACTTGGTATTCATATTCATTCCTTTGGAATGTGGACTCACTCTCCCATGTTGTCAATTTTAGACTTGTGATGCAGGGCACTCATGGGAAGAGTAAGCATTTTGAAGTATATTATAGCTGTGGAGGTAATTAGTGTATAGGGAACACCTTGGCCGGCGATATATGTAAACATATGTATTTTGTGTAGCAGGAGGTGTAATGAATGTTTGTTTTGGAAGTTTACATGATAAGTGATTTTGGAGGGTCATGGAGGAAAATAAGAAATTGTATGTGTATCTCATTTTCATTTGCGACCCAAGTATGTATGAAGGATTCATTTATATTGGAATGTTCCTATATGCTGATGAATGAATGAAGAATTATATTTGACTGTCGATTTTATTAAGTTGAGAAGATAGAGAATTGAATCTTATATGTGTTTGGAAAGTTGAATGGAATTTAAGAATAAGATGGTGTATAATCAGTTTTAAATGACCCGAATGATGATTGATATGTAATGCATTCTGGTAGAATGGGTGAAGTTCAATTTTATATGGGTTGTGTCGTGTAAATTTTGAGTCCTGCATGATGTCTGATAATTTCGCTCAGGCGAGGTGGATTCTCGCCTGAGCGAGAGCCCCACCTATTTGGAGTTTAGCTTCTGGGCAATTTTCGCTCAGGCGAAAGTGAATTTCTCTCAGGCGAGATTGTCCCAGTATCAGTGTTTAGACACTGGAGGGAATTCGCTCAGGCGAATGGAGCTTCGCCCGAGCGAGGGCGAAGGAGTTAGCCACTGGTCTGATTTCGCTCAGGCGAATGGCTAGTTCGCTTAAGCGAGAATGTTAGTAGATCAGGGATTTAGCTACTGGACGAAATTTGCCCGAGCGAAGAGTCTTGAGGGATGGCATTCGCCCAGGCGAGACCATTAGATGGTGAGTGGGTGAGTTCATGAATGAATCCTGCCTAAGAGAGAATTTTGAAAATAAACTAAGAGGTGGTGGAATTTCTGAGTGAATTCCGAGTGACTTAAGTCTGAGTCATAACTTTCTGAGTGAGGAAGTGGACGTAATCCGAGTGAGATGGCTCTTGAGTGTGATGGTCTGGGCGGAGGAGTCTCGAATGGGGAATTTTCGAGCCCCGTATACCCTGTTCCGAGTGGAATAGCACCGACTGGGGATACTCAGGGTGAGTTGCCCAGAATTTTCCTTAGAATAACTCTCCTCAAGTGAAAAGAGAGGTAATCTGATTTGTAATAAAATGTCGAGTGAAAGCCGAACAGACAATGGGTCGGTCTTGGAATGAAATTCCAAGTGAATGACCAAATAGGGGTGAGTCGGTTTCTGGGAAGTTTTCCGAGTGAAACACCGAGTGGGGGGAAGTCTCGAACTTGGAGTGAATTTACCGAGTGGAGGTTTGTGTGAGGGAGGACTCGGTCTGGTCCGTTGTTGCCGAGTAGGAGATTGAGTAAACGATGGTCGGTCAGGATGATTTTGCTGAGTGAGAACTCGAGTGCCTTGAGTCAGTTTTGGAGAATTATGCCGAGTGACAACCTGTGTGTTGAGAGTCGGATTTGGAGGGACTTTGCTGAGAGAAAACTTAAGTGTTAGAAAGCCTTATTGAACGAGTGGATATAGGCTGGGCACTGGAGGTCTTTCGCTTAAGCGAGAAAGTCTCGCCCAAGCGAGTTTGTACTAAATTCTATTCTGGAGGATTTTCGCCCAATGCTCGTTGAATCCGCCCAGGCGAGGCTTGAGGGTCTCGCTCAAGCGAGTCGGACTCCGCTTGAGCGAGGGGGACTCTGATGGTCCTGCTCGTGTTATTTTTTAATTTCTTCTTCTCTTCCACACCGAGACCTTATTCCATGATACTGATGCATACTTGGAGTATATGATTGGGTTTATTAATTTCCCAGTGGTTGGTTTCTTAAAATATAAACACATCTCATTCATGTTTTCAATTTTTCTTCCGCTGATTTAAACCTGGGAAATTATCCTGAAAATTTAATCTTTTAATTCCACCCTCTCATATCTTCATATATGGGAGTGGTTCATCATTGATCCAGGTACTGTGTTAAAAATGCTTCTGCACTTAATTTCTTTCATTGAATTTTTGATTTATAAAAACGTGAAAAATTTACCCTGATTTTTGGGGTGTCACAGGGGACACCTTCTCAGGAAAGTTGCACTCAGAAATCTCCAACCCGAATGAAGACTCAGATTGTAGGACTAAACTGAATTCCGAGTGTGGTTAGAACGATTAAACCAAGCGCCGTCGAAGCACCATTCGGAAATCTTCCACATGGGAACAGTCACTCGGAAATCCTCCTTCCGGAAGAAGCAATCTAAGAGCTTCCACTCGGAAGTATCACTCAGAATTTTTTAATAAGACGTACTTTTACCGAACAGCTCGAGGAGGTTAGATAATGGAACTTCCCAGGTAACACGGCTAGAACCAACTTCACTCGGAGTCGAACACTCAGAGTCAAATGTTCACTCTGAATCGGTCACTCAGGGTCAAATGTTCACCCGTAGTTGTTCACTCAAAGTCAAATCTCCACTCAGAAACACTCACTCAGAGCCGTTTAATCCATAACGCTTGGGGACAATATTTGACGGTTAACGAGTATTACTAAGGTAAAAACTTAACATGTATTCTTGTAGGGCACGCCGGCATACAGACCTCTCGTGAACTGCATAGCTTATATGAGCAACTTACAGTCCCTCACACAAGCTAGGGGACAAATGATCCGGTCTGGATACCGGCCCCAAGGTTATCGGTCTGGATGCCGGTTCTAAGGACAAAAGGTCGTCTCAACCTTCCTAGAAGTCAACTGGTATCCCAGGATAATGATCCAGTCGGCAATGTATTAAGCTAATCCGAACACCGGCTCCAAAGTAAAGAAGTCATCTAACTGTCCAAGAGGACAACCGATCTCACAAAGTAATAGTCTGGTCTGCAACTACATAAGGTAAGTGGTCTGAGGTGACATCCGAGACACCGATTGGCTTATCCGCTCTTCTACACCGAGTGGCTGATCCGTTCTCTAACCGACTGTCACAGTGTCATAGCAAAGAAGGCACTCTCTACACAACAGAATATGTCCCTTTCATTCACCGATAGGAGTGGGTACAATCACCAGCGGAATTTACGAAAAAGGTGATTATCTTTCATCCATGTGACAGAAAAGTACACTGATAATTCACCTACCCTCCTGACACACTCTGAATGCTGGCCCACTCGAATTGACTCTTTATACACGTTATCAGAACCAGTGGGCCCACTAACACCCAACGATTCATCTTCCACGCTCAACTATAAATAACATGTTGCAATACATGTCAAAGGTTACATTGTCCTTACCCCCATTCTCGCCATTATATTGCTTAAGTATCACTGAGTTCATAATATACTCTTCTAACTTGAGCGTCGGAGAATCTTCACAGGTGACACCACCTGTCGCCCACACCAACGAGAGAGGTCGGTGTGAAGGATCTCCAGGACAACAAGACCGACCTCCACACACTGAGAGGCCGGATCACAGAGACCGGATACACACAACCGGTCTTCAATCTCATTCAATCTTCAACTCTTGAGGTTGTCCCAACACCGGATCCTAAACCCCGGTCGGGGACAGATCAGAAGGATAAAGGCAAAAGGAAGCTGGTGAAAGCTGCTGATGCCAAGAAACCTCTTGCTGCTGAGCTAACCAAAAAGAAACAACGAACCCTAGAAGAGACCGACATGCAGGGCGTTTCGAAGCCTAAGGTAGTGATCACCCAAACTAAGGCCTCTGCCGACTCCGAACCCACAACCAAATCAGATTCTTAACCTGCTCCTGCTCACACTTCCCCCAACTCATCCTTTCTGACTTCGTACCTCTGGTATGAAGGCTCCATGCCCGTTACCCTTCCTAAGTCAGATTACCGCCTCAAGCCTACGCTTGAATTGTCAGGGATCAGAGATGCCTGTCGGGCTGGCAGGTGGCAGCTATCTGAGCTATCGGGCCTCCTAGAGTCTCTGAGTGCTACAGCGGACAACGTTGAAGAAATTGAAAGGCTCAATGCTGAAGTTGAGAAACAGGAGGCCTGGGTTGTTAAAGAGAGGACCGCCCTAAGGGCAATTGAGAATGAGCTGAAGAAGGCAGAAGACAAGCTCAAGAACAAGCCGCCAAAATTAGTGACCTAAATATTTCTATGAAATCCATGGGGCGGCTTGTCTCCGAGCTCAAGGAAGAAAATAAAGAAGTCTCCCAGCTGAAGGAGGGGCTCAAGCTTGAGAAGGAGAAATCAACCTTATGCTATTATTAATACCACAACAACTATGAACGGAACCACACTTATAAAAAACTCATCAAATTGCATAATATCACAACAAGGGGTATAATGTCAATCAAATATTAACTACACAAATCCTGTCATCATAAATATTAACAATTCCTCATAAATAAAATAATTAATCAATTTTAGCTAAACAATATACCCCTATCTGTCCATAATCCATATATTTAAAATATAAATGCTCCCCCTACCTGGATTCCTACGCTCCAGAAGTTAGAAAATGTTAAACGTTATCTGATTATTTTCCTATCACAATTCTCAAATCTGACAATTTCCTAAAATCATTAATAATGCATTTTTAATAAAACAATGTTACTTATTTTGCATTTCGAAGCTCAAACCACTAACACATAATTATTTCGCTAAATTGCAACTCACTAAATAGCTCTGACGTCTTCCGACGTGTGATTCCGCAAGGTCACAACGCTATTTAATATTCACAATGGCTCCGAAATAAGCCCTAAGCCATGGAAATAGTGGAATTAAACTCTAATTTGCTAAATGGAACCAAACAAGGCAATGAATATCACATCCACTTACTTGAAGGAACTCAAAACCCCATCGATACCCAAGGCTTCCCACACGTGAAAAATAGTCCCCAACACTCTACAATCAAAGAATTTGATGAAATTTAGAAGTGGAAAGATAAGGAAGGCAAAGGCCAAGAGTGAGTTCAACCTTACCTCCAACGTTTTCAAGAAATTAAAGCTTCCCTTAACCTCCCATGGTTGCCTCGTGAAGAAAAAAAAGAGGGATGATGATCCTTGCTTCCAATTTGAAGAATTAAGGAGAAGAGAATGAAGCTTGTTTCTTCCTTTTGTTGCATGCGCGTGAGATGGAGAAGTGAGAGAGGAAGAGCTTCACTCTTCTCAATTAAGCCACTAAGGGTAATTTGGTAATTCCACCCCATTTTCTAATTAATTAATTATAACAATCCATTTAATTTTAATGATTAACATAAGATTAGCCATTAATCAAAATTAGGATGTTACATTTAGACATTTAGAAAAGTCTTTTAACCTATCAGATCGATCTTATATATAAGTTTATAAAATGTATTGTAATTTATTATGTGAATCATAGTTTATAAAATTAAAAATTATTAAAACTACTCTCAATACATAATACTACGTTTGTCTTTTAGTATAAAATCATTTTAAAAAAAATTGCCTTTTAATATAAGACCATTTTTCAAATTTCTATTTTATTAATTATTTTTTAATCAAAATACCTCTGTTAATGTATAACTTTTATTAGAATCAACATAATAATAATAATAATAATAATAATAATAATAATAATAATAATAATAAATGACATACATCAACTAGATTATTTATCTTTCCAATAATAATTGTGTAGAAAATGGAGAGAGACTATGAGAAAGACCAAGTGAAAAAAATTGAAAGATGGGTAATAATCATTTTAAGGATAAATTTGAAGTATAACTTTTAAACAAATTTAATAATTTTTACTAACTCAACCAACTTTCTTAAAATGTCTAAATTAAGTAAATGAATTTTATATTTAGGGACAAATATATATAATGTGGTTGTTAATCTCTTAGGAGTTTGTTGATTTGTTTAAGATAAGTTTATTAATTTATTTAATATATTTGTTAATTTTTCATTGGATTTAGTGTAAATTAGATTTTTAAACAAATTATTAAACTAAATCACACTTGCTTTTTTTTAATGTGAAGTAATAAATGAAATTTTAACATTCAAACCATAAACCTAACCCCAAAAATAAATCCTACAGTCAAAAGAGAGTTTTAACTGTCTCGAATAATGTGAAATATCAATATTAATTTTTAAATTTTTTTATTTTTATAACTTTATTTTTCTAACTGGAAACTAAACGGAACCTCAACCCTTATGACCGAAGTATTGTTCCTATTTCAGATATTTAAACTCAACTAGACCAATACTTAGCTATGCATTGGGCAAGTACTGCTCCACTATTCAATTGATAACGTAGGAAAAATCATATCCTTTTCTGTAAAGAAATAAAATAAAAATCAGATAAATCAAGTGCACACCCCATTTCCGGATCTATCGAGATTCGGCATTTTAGTCCTGTTAACCTTTTGGGCATTTGTAGAAAAGGGAAAACAGAAGAACATCTCTCAATAATGCATCTATCCGTTATTCATTGAGACTGAGAGGTAAAGAGGATAAGATTGAGAAACCATGACACTTGTGAAGCTCTCAGGTTTTGATTTGTGTAGTGATGGCACGTTAGGGACCAAGCAAAGCCATCAAAATTAAGTGTGATAGATAGCCGATTGGAACCAACTTCACAAGTAACGAACATTTCAAGTGCTTTCTTTATTTTTCAAATTTAGTAATCTTATTCTTTGCTTAAAAAAATTAATATTAACAACGCAGATTCACCTTTTTAAAAAAAGATTGATTCTTTCATATTCTTTTGTTATAATGGTGAGAAAAAGCGCTAGATGTAATTGGTGATCTTTGTCAGTTTTGTTTGATTATCTTTTTTTTGTTAATTAATTAGTTTATCTTTTGATTATGCACTCTCATGCCGAGTGCTTTTGAATTTGATTGTTTTGATTATTATTTATAAATATAATTAATCATATATATATATAGATGTGTTAGATAAAAATTAATTTTTAAATAAATATCTTATTTATATTGTTTGAATAATTGATTATTTTGTAGTAAAATTTAAAAAACATAAAATAATTTATACTAGTTTGGTATATTATATATAGGTATTTATTTAAATTAATTAAGAAGGATAAAATAACAATAATAATAAAATTTATTTGGAAATAATGTTCTATTTTATAATCATAGTTTCTAAAGCTAGTTTTTCAGAAATTTAAGCAAATTCTAATGTTTAACCTGTGTAATATTGTACGTGATAAGAAATCAAAAATAATATTTTTTAATTAAAGATTATGGAGAGATTGCTTTAAAATCAGGGTAAATGAGTATGACTGACATCTTTAAATAAAAAACTTTCTTTTTCCTATTCTTTATTAGATAGACCCTATCTAGAAACACTGGTACCATCTAGAATGTGTTAAGTTGGGATTGGATTCAAAAATTCATTTATCCCATCTAATTAAATGTCTATTTTGTAAAACTAGCTGAAAAAATACCTATAAATTGATAAACTAATCAATTCAATTGTATTAGAAACGTATTAGTAAACTAACTGTTATCGATAAATGTAAAATGACATGCTTAAAAATAAAATAAAGTATAGTATTAGAAATTATTAAAAATATGAAAGGATAATAACATATAAAGGAATTTTAGCTAGTAATTAAAATTAAAAAACACTATTTAAAGTAACATTTCAAAAAAAAATATTATTTACTCAAATACCTCTAATTTACTTAAAATGACAATTAGGTGAAATGAATTACATTAATTCAAAAATAGATGCAATGGATTACACTTGATATTTCCATCTTTTGGTTTTACTGAAAGTTTAAATAAGTTGGGTCTTGAAATTTCATTATGATCAAGACATGTTTTAATTCCAATGAACATGTATATGATGTATTTACATATTATCCATTAATAAATTTTTCACATCATGAGTACCATTCAATATTTCTACCCTGTTTTATTTTTTACTTAAGCGATATTAAACGACTTATCCTGATAATAGAAGAGGTGTCGTTTGATAATGAGAAAAATACTCAATAATACTAATATGTTTTTATATAGAGTTTATAAAACGGCATTGAATAAAACTTTGTTATATGTAAGAGGAGGTGTGAGTGTATATAATAATTTGTAACATATTTATAACCATACACATATTTAAAAAATTAATTAACAAATGGTGATGGATCAAATAGTATAAAAATAAGAAATCTGTGAGAATCCAGAAAACATTTGTTAATCGTTCATAAAGAATACTGCAAAAATTTTATCGCAGTGTAGTGTATAACTTCAACCTATAATTTATATAGCCTCGTAGCTGGCAAACATAAATGGCACCATTACACTGAAGAGTTATCCGTAGAAAAAATATACCGAAGATTCCCACATTGAATTTCATTAATTATTTCATCAAATCTCAAAAAGACTTTGTATTCTGAATTTCCGTCAAAGTATAGTGAGAGTGGGTACACTAATAATCTTTATTAGCCATTATTCAGGAGATGGTTTTTCCACGCCGTGTTTGGTAATCAATAATTTGTGGTCACTTTTGAAAAGGTAATTCAACTTTTATTTAATTATGATTACTATGATGCAAAACCCAAAGTCTGGGGCATGGGAGAAAAGTTGTAGCCCTCAGTGTGGTGGGGAGAAAGGGAGTTGTAAGTGTATTGCTTTCGACAGGTAACCAAGAAAACAAATTCACCATCAAAAAGTCATTTTCCTAGATCAATTTTTTTAAGTTTTTCTTTCATAATTCAAAAGTTTATATTGATAATTCCTAATTCTTAAGAGACAAAAACACCTAAAGCTATAGTTCAAATGGGCCAAACCGACTCGCTGTAACTTGAACTCATTTAATAAATTCTAATATTTGAATTTTAAATTTTGAGTCAAAGAATAAATTGTCCTTATCTTAATCTTGAGGACGTCCAACCATGCCAAGCTTCCTAAAATTGTACATCTGTCGATTTTTAAATTAATATTAATTATTAAATTTTTTTAAAATTTTATTTTTTCAATTATATATCAAACAGATACTTAAACATCTTATTTAAGGCTAAATTAAATTTAGATTTTTAAAATTTATCTTGTTATAGTTGATTTTAAACATGTTAAACAAAATCGTCCAAATAAAATATTAAATATAATCATACAAATCGTAAGTCTGAATTATTTTAAGTTTTTTAATTTACATGTGATGAAAGTGAATGTAAGTTAAGATTGTGAAACCTCTTAAAAGTTCCAAAAAAAGAATCTAACTTTTATATGTTTTAATTAAGTATATAATCATTTTTTCTTTCATCTTGAATTTAACCTAAATTTTTTAACCCGTTGCGAATGGAAACGGGGTAATCCATTGTGATATCTTTACTCATTACCCACGTCAAATTAATCTGATATAGATTGAGTATCTGTTTTAACAACTCTGTTAAAAATATTCAAGAAATAGAATCTAAATTACTTCTTTAATTTTTTTTATTCTCTTTTCTTATTATAATTAGAGTTTTTACTTATTCACGCAATAAAGATCAATATTATTAACTAGAGAGAAGAATAATAAAAAAAATAAATTTTATCCTCTGGTTACATTTTAAAATAAAGAAAAAGAGCGGCGGCGAAATGAATGCGTTGAAGGGTTGGTTACACTTAGAAATGTGAAGTAGAAACCTGAATGCTTGTAAATGGACAATTCCTTTTTATATCTAATTCTCTCCCCCTCGGTATTCGCTGCTTGTGGACCATGCTAACCAGTCTCTTAGATAGCTCAAGCTCAATATATTTATATCATATTTTATTTTACTGTTTTTTATTTTATTTTTTATATCATATTCAACATGATTAAACTAGGAAATTGGATTATAAAAATATGTATTCTAAAATTATTTAATATGTATTTTTTAAAATTGCATTAAATAAAAATGATCGGAGAGTGTGATGTTTTGATATTGAAATACCAATCATTATAAAATTCTTATAATTTTTAAAAGAATTACATTATTACCAAAAGAAATTAATTATCTCTCACGTAACATTTTCCATTTATTTCTTGTGTAGAAGGTGTACATACCATCCCTAGCATCAAACTAGCCTATGGTTTAACAGGACCACCACCATTGCTACTATTATCATCATTAGAGATATTTACGGATTGAACATGTTTTTGGAATAAAAAGTTATCTCATTGAAGTAATCATAAAATTATATTATAATTTGTATTAGATTAGTTAGGATAATTCTTTAAATTCAATCTAATCCATCCAATTAATTAAAAAGCAATTTGGATTAGATTATCTAGTTTTATATTTACATTTTTATTTAAATAGAAGGTAATAAATAAATTTTATATTATTAACAAAATTTAATGTTTATACAAAATTTAAATAGTAAGGAAAATACATGAGGCATAGTTTAAATTACTAAACTTGAAAATATATGTAAATATTAGGATATGTCTTAAATAGTAATAGTAATGACTGTAACATCCTAATCGAGCATTGATGGGCAAATTAAAGTTAATAGCTGAATAACTAAAAGTGGCATGGAAATTATGCATGTGCCCTTCTTGACAATATAAATGATTTCAGTCTCACTCCTCCACTCACGCTGAGCTAGGAAAAGGAAGAGAGAATTGAGCCCACTTCTCCTTTCGTGCATGCAGTGGCATCATTCCTGTTTCCCTCTAAAATTCAATCAAGCTTCTTCTTCTTCATCCCCTCCTCGTGGGCTGCATTGGGGTGTCTTGGAGTCTCGAAATCCTCCATTGTCGGTAAGGTCGGGGCTGTTCGAGAGAGCGGACAGCTCAGGGTTTCTCCGAAGTTGAGTTCGGAGGTTGACAACTTGAATCGAAGGTCGTTTAATCGAGAAAGAATGATCGGAGAGCGAACGATCAACGTTTGATAACTCGAGGAGCTTCTGGAATCTCTTATTCCAGGTAGGGGGTGCTTTATATTTCAAATGAATGGTTTATGGACGGGATCCGGGTAAAATTGTTATCCTGTTTGTTATATAACTTTGAAATGTGATGATTGGTGTGTTCTGGTTGTACGATAACTTGCGAAATACCTGGATATGTGATATCTATGAGTTATGGAGTGTTATGTTGATTTCCGTCCATGATTGCATATTGAATTGCATGAGATGCATGTTGATGATAATGAGAATGCCGAGTGCATATGGCGTGAGACGCTTGATGATTAAAATGCTATTGATGTATTAATGATAATAACAATATGCATGAGATGCACCATTGAAAATGCTGAGAGCATATAGTGTGAGACGCTTATTATTGAAATGGTAATCAAATGTATACGTATGAGATACTATGAAAGACCTTGGGTGGGACTCAAGGCAAGCCTATTGAGTGGGACTCAGGGCTGCCCGTAATACTACCGTTGTCGTTGAGAGTGACTGTGTTACATGAGAGGGCAAACGGTTTAGTACCAGTAAAACGGCCGGATCAACTGAGAGCTGAGTATAAGGCTGAGAGCCTATGTTGCAACACAAAACTTAATAATGAACAATTAGATCCGATTGATTGAATGTATGTACATTGATAAATGTTGCTGAGAGCAATGTGACTTGTATGGTCATGTGTATATGTTATTGAGAATAACATGAATTATATAGCCTTGAATGAGTTGAGTAAATCCTGATTAGATGATGTTATGTGAATAATTATATTGAATAACAGTGTATGTTGTTATTTGTTTGAGACATCATATTACATAGTTAAGAATTGGATGATTGATCCGAGTCAATAACTGTCATTTAACATGTATAATGCTCACCCCTGTAACGCCCCGAAACGTTAATTAAAATTTTCGAGTAAATTTTTTTTTTCGCTTTTTCGAAAGATCATTTTAAAATTCATCAATTTAATTCAGAGTTTATGTAACAGTTGATAACAGCGGAAAAATTATCATACATGCTAGTCGTGAATAATTAAATTCAAGAAAATACTTAAATAGCGGAAACGATTTAGAACATAATAGTACATGACATATTATATTTATTACAACCCATAAAATCAAAGTTCAGGTAATAATTCAAATAGACATCCATCATGGCATCACTCTGCATTCTACGTGTCATTCACTGTAAAAATTAATGTAAGAGTGAGACAGAATATAGAATAAATATAAAATAGATAAAATTGCACAAACACAATCAACAACTCATAATGATATGATGAATATGCCAAACAAGTCCATTTAATAATTCTTCAATTAGTTAAATGATGTCATGCTGGATCCATTTGGTTTGGTGGGAATACTGCAGTGAAAGTCTCATAGAGACACAAATAGGGCTTTAGCATATACCATGAATCCCTATACTTCATGGCGCTTAAGTACCGAAGTACACAATTTCATAAGTAGGACTTTGCATAAACCATGAATCCCTACACTCCATGGCACACAACAAAAATAGGGCTTAACTCATCATAGAGTAACCCCCCACCAGGGTAGGCAATCATGGAACCCCTAAATTCCATGGTGCGTCCGAATGCTTATGATGCATGAATGCCTTTAATTCTTTTAACATACCATGATATCCATATTTCCAAAATCTCTTAGAATACAAGTCCCCAAAGGACACAACACTTGTAATAATTCATAAAATCATGGTTTTGCTGTTTTGAGTCACATGTATCAATATTACAAGGCATTCATGTACATACAAAGTGGTTTCGTTATTCATAATTATTCATCACCACATCAAACAAACTACATAATGCTCAACAACATTTCTAATAACTCATAATCACTCAAGAATTCAATAATAAATTTTTATCCATAGAGAAAATATCATTTTCTTTCATAATAGCCTTAATCAATGAATTTCAGCATTCCCAACAGCAACATACATTAGAAAAACAGTCATAACATGAGCAATTCAACTTCTTTTTAGATGATTCCACTTTCTATAGCTTAACAATACAATTATCTACAACTTTCATGAAGAACACAACTTCATATTCCAATTAGAAATACTACTTATTCACAAAATACCATACTGCCTCAAGATAAGTTTTCCAAAATGTACACAGATTAGTATTTAGAACGTATCTGGAGTTACTAACGTGATTTTGACATGAAACCAATTCTAAATTATTCTTAACACACATCTACAATTTCCATGAAGACACCAACCCCTAATTCTCACCACAAACTTCTCAATTTTAAAAACAAGATTCGGATTTCAGAATTTCAGAATTTCAGAATTTCAGCTTGCACATACTTCAGTAATTTGATAATAACTTGAGCTACAAAAATTATTTTGATGTGAAAACACTTTCTAAAGATCCACAACATAAATATCTACAACTTTCATGAAGACATCCAAGGCTGATTATGCATGTATAATTCCCAGAATATCAAAATATACACAAAACATGGAATAAGTCTTTCACTCGGACATGCAGTAGTATTTTGGCTATAACCTTTGCTACACATACTCAAATCAGTCGGTTCAGGTCTCAAAATTCACATAACAAAAAGATTTACAACTTTCATGAAGACACTGATCACTAATTCTTACGACAAAATGCCCAGTTTTTAAAAATAAGATACGGATTTCAAGTCATAGATTTACAGTTTGTACATACTTCAGTATTATGAGCATAACTTGAGCTATAAAAATTATTTTAATGTGAAACCACTTTATAAAGATCCACAACTTAAATATATACAACTTTCATGAAGACATCCAAGGCTGATTATGTATGTATAATTCCCAGCTCATCAAAATATGCACAAAACATGAAACAAATCTTTCACTCGAACATGCAGTAGTAATTTGGCTATAACGTTTGCTATACATACTCAAATTAATTGAATCAGGTCTCATAATTTAGATAACAAAAAGATCTACAACTTTCATGAAGAAGTCCAAGACAAATTCATACGTTTTTAGTTTCAAAATTAAGCCACAAGATACGAAATTAAAACTGGAATCCTAGAACAACATGCAACTCTACCCATTTCATAGTTATTCACAACCCTCTCCCCTCTTACTTGATTTGATGATCTTTGGTTGACTGAAAAAGGAGTCCCCTCGCTGTCTTGGTTCTATTCGAAGGTGTGTTGATGGAAAAGAGTAATTGGGAGTTTCAGAATCAGTGGTATGTTTAATAATGCAAAGTGGGAGACAACTTTCCATGAGTGGGTTTCTAGTGGGCTTTTAGTGGGAATTAAGAGTGGTTTAGGTTGAAAGCAAGCTCCACTTCTGTAGCCCACCCACTGAAGTGCGCATAATGGAAGATGATTTATTAAAATATGCATGAAGGGACAAAACAGAAGTCAACACGTCAATCTGGTAGTGAATTCCGAGTGAAATTTCACTCGGTCAGCCTCTTGGCCGACTGGAATTCCACTCGGTCCATGTATATACCGACTGGTAGTGGTCGGTAATATGAAAAGAGGGAAATCTGAGTCCCTCTCGCTCAAGCGGATACCGACTCGCTTGAGCGAGTTCCATAGGATGCACTGGCAGAGGGGTTTCGCTCAAGCGCATACCGACTCGCTTGAGCCAAAACCGATCTTTCATTCACTCGGTTTTCATTTAAACAGCTCAATCCACTCGGTAGAACATCCTGAAACCGAGTCTTCACTTATTACTCACTCGGAATTGATTCCTCATTAAACAGTTGATCTGATTTCTCTTCCTTGGAGGTGACTTCAGTCGGTATATTCTCCTAAAACCGAGTCATCTCAATTAGTCTTTCACTCGGGTATATCATTCCAATTCCGAGTCATCGCTTGTTAGCCTTTCGCTCGGTAATTAAACTAAAACCGACCCATCACTCTATTGGTTTTCCACTCGGAGTTTCATCCCAGAGACTGACACATCTGGGTAATAATAAACCGTGTGTCCCCAGTCAGAATTCTGCCACTCAGAAATGCATTTTCCTATGTAATTCGCTCAAAATGAAGGCACTCAGTGATTCTTTCATTCGGAAATGCAATGTCTGATCAAGATCGACTCGGAAACGAGCCTCTGGAAGACACTTGACTCGAAAATGAGTCTTTCTATGGTGTTTGACTCGGAAACAAGTCATTCAGGAGTAATTGACTCGGAAATGAGTCATTTGATGGCATTTGACTCGGAAACGAGTCTTTCTAAGTAATTTAACTCGGCAGTGAGTCACCCCAAGGTGAGTCACTCGGATTCTCTCACCCAGAAGTGGTTCTATCAGTTCCACTTCACACATAAGTGTCTCGGGTGCAGGAATTTCACTCGGAATAAGCTCACTCGGCCATATTCCACTCGGCAAACACAACCTTCACTCGGAATTTATAAGTCTTTCCTCTCGGAAGTGAAGCTTTTGGGCAAATTTTATTCATAGATAGAAATGCCTAGCAATGTATGACTCAGAATTGAGTCATTGGAAAATATTTGACTCGGAATTGAGTCTTTCTGACATGCTTGACTCAGCAGTGAGTCTCTGAGACAATATCTCACTCGGAATAAGTCCTGCTGACCATGTTCCACTCGGAAAACACCATTTGCACTCGGTATTTCCATTTTCCACTCGGAATTCCTCTTGGTCACTCGGAATTTGCAGTTTTCACTCGGAACAGTCTCTCTTTCTCACTCGGACAGTTCTTTCTAAGGTATTTTCACTCGGAATTTGGGTCTCATTAATAAGGATCTATATAAGTTATAGAATTATACCCAAAAAGGAGACTTTTGGAGCATTAAAAGCCATCATAGAGTGTTTTATTCATTAATTAACACTTACAAGCCTTTCATGCCTCATAAATTACAAAATAGAGCTATTATTAAAAACAGGATGTTACAATTCTCCCACCCTAATAAAAAATTCGTCCTCGAAATTTAATTTAACGCGCTCCTCAATGAAACAATCCTGGATACTGTGTCCTCATAGCATCTTCACGCTCCCAAGTCAGAGTTACATCAGTTCCTTGTTTCCATACAACTTTTACCAGTGGTACATTCTTGTTCCTCAAGCGTTTATTCGATCTTTCTAGGATCTGTGTAGGTTCTATGGAGATGGTCAAATTTTCTCTAACTTCAATATCATCAGCAGCAATCACGTGGTTGGGATCTTGTACGTACTTCCTCAGCTGTGATACATGAAATACATTTTGCAGATTTGCCAGGTGAGGAGGAAGTGCAATCTGATATACCACTGTACCAACCCTCTTTAGGATCTCATATGGTCCAATGAACCTCGGACTCAATTTCTTACTCTTCAAGGCTCGGCCAATCCCTTTGTGAGGTGAAACCTTCAAAAATACATGCTCACCGACTTGGAATTCAAGTGGTTTCCTCCTCTTATCATAATACTGCTTCTGTCTGTCTTGAGATGCCTTCATCTTTTCTCTGATCATTTCTATCTGTTCAGTAGTCTGCTGCACAATTTCAGGTCCTAACGCCAAACTTTCACCAGTTTCTAACCAACAAAGTGGCGTTCGACACTTCCTACCATACAATGCTTCGAATGGAGCCATACCAATACTGTTATGGTAGCTATTATTATACGTGAATTCAATCAATGGAAGAAACTGCTCCCAACTACCACCATGTTCAATCACACAAGATTGCAGTAAGTCTTCCAAACTTTGTATGGTACGCTCTGGCTGCCCATCTGTTTGGGGATGATAAGCTGAACTCAATCGAAGCTTTGAACCCAATTCCTGATGCAAGCTTCCCCAGAATCGGGAAGTGAATCTTGGATCTCTATCTGACACAATACTAGATGGTACACCATGTAGTCTTACGATCTCCTTCACATATAACTGTGCCAATTTTTGTAAAGAGTTCTTCATATTCATTGGGAGGAAGTGAGCAGACTTTGTCAATCTGTCTACAATAACCCAGATTGCATCATTCCCTGAACGTGTTCTTGGTAACCCTGACACAAAGTCCATTGAGATGTCATCCCATTTCCAGACAGGAATCTCTAATGGTTGCAGTTCACCAGATGGCTTCTGGTGTTCTACCTTGGCTTTTTGACACACCAGACATGAAGATACATATTCAACTATCTCTTTCTTCATCCTTGGCCACCAAAAGCTTTTCCTCAGATCTCGATACATCTTAGTTGATCCAGGATGAATGCTCAACATACTTTTATGCGCTTCTTCTAGAATCGTCCTTCTTAGATCAACATCATCTGGTACACAAATTCTATTCCTGATCCTCCAAATTCCATCTGATCCTTCTTGTAATCCCATATCTTTTCCATTCGCCTGTAATTCTCTTAACTCTTGTAATGGCAAATCTTCTTTCTGTCTTTCACCTAACAGTTTCAGGAAATCATTGGTTATTTTCAAAGTCCCCAAAGTCATACTCCTTGAAGATTTCATCTCTACACCCAAGTTCATGTCTCTGAACTGTTCTATCATCTCCATTTCTTTTATCATCAAAGATGCCATATGAATGGACTTTCGGCTTAGTGCATCTGCCACCACATTTGCTTTTCCTGGATGGTACTTCAAATCAAAATCATAATCTTTAAAAAACTCCATCCACCTTCGCTGCCTCATGTTCAATTCTTTTTGATCGAACAAATATTTCAAGCTCTTGTGGTCACTGAACACTTCAAACCTGACTCCATACAAATGGTGTCTCCAGATTTTCAGAGCAAATACCACTGCTGCCAATTCTAGATCATGCGTCGGATAGTTCATCTCATGTGGTCTCAACTGTCTAGAAGCATAGGCAACCACCTTTCGTTGCTGCATCAAAACACATCCTAAGCCCATTTTGGAAGCATCACAATAAACCACGAAATCTTCTTGTGGATTAGGTAAGGTTAAGACTGGAGCAGATGTAAGCTTCAACTTCAGTTCTTGGAAACTTTTCTCACATTCTGATGTCCAAGAAAAAGGTTGATTCTTCCGGGTTAGCTGAGTCATTGGTAGGGCAATTTGAGAAAACCCTTCAATGAATCTCCAATAATAACCAGCTAATCCCATGAAACTTCGTATCTCAGTGACTGAAGTAGGTCTCTCCCAGTTTACCACAGCTTCTATTTTAGAAGGATCCACAGATACTCCTTCGTTTGAGATTACATGGCCTAGGAATTTTACTTCTTTCAACCAGAATTCACATTTTGATAACTTTGCATACAACTGCTTCTCCTTCAAAATCTGCAATACCACTCGAAGATGATTTTCATGTTCCTCTGTAGTCTTTGAATAGATCAGAATATCATCAATGAAAATGATGACAAATTGATCCAAGTAGGGATGAAATACTCGATTCATGTAATCCATGAATACGGCTGGGGCATTGGTCACTCCGAAGGGCATCACAAGGTACTCGTAATGACCATATCGTGTTCTAAAGGCTGTCTTTGGAATATCCTCAGACTTGACACGAATCTGATGATACCCCGATCGTAGATCAATCTTAGAAAACACTGCAGCGCCTCTCAATTGATCTATCAAATCATCAATTCTGGGCAGAGGATATCTATTCTTCACTGTCAATTTGTTCAGTTGACGATAATCTACGCATAACCTCATGCTTCCATCTTTCTTCTTGACGAGCAATACTGGCGCTCCCCATGGTGACACACTAGGTCTAATGAAATGCTTCTCCAATAACTCTTCAATTTGTTTCTTCAGTTCCGCCAGTTCAATTGGTGCCATACGGTATGGAGCTTTAGACACTGGTCCTGCTCCTGGAATTAAATCAATGGAGAATTCTACCTCACGTTCTGGAGGTAAACTTGAGACATCCTCAGGAAATACTTCAGGAAATTCAGAAACAACCGGTATCTCGATTGCTTTAGGTTCACCATCTTCTTTGTAAAGAGTGAATAAAGCAAACAATTGACTTTCACCTTGTAATACATAGGTCTTGAGGTTGTCAGAATTTAGATTTTCTGATGGAAATATCACGGTCTTGTTGTGACAGTCCACCAAGACTCGATTTGTCGATAACCAGTCCATCCCCAGAATCACCTCCAGATCCTTCAAAGGTAAACAAACAAGATCGACAAGAAAGCGTCTACCTTCTATGAGTATAGAACATTCATTACACACCTTAGCAGTCCTAAGTTGTGTACCGGTGGGAGTGGAAACAATCAGATCATATGTCATAGGCTTCACAGGTAATTGAAAGCGTCTAACACACTCATCAGAAATGAAAGAATGCGTAGCACCAGAATCAAATAACACAGATAGGATTGTACCATTAATCTCACACTTACTTTGTACGAGGTCATCAGCTTGGTCTGCCTCTGAACCGCTGATGGCAAAGACTCTCCCAGTTGTTTGTTGCAACCTCTGATCTGTGGACTCCCTGTTCTGTCTTGGAGGTTGGGCAGTACGTGTGTCTTCTCCTCGGCCTCTCTGATAATTAGAGCCTCTTGGTTCACTCATAGTGTTCCTGTTGTTGTTTTGATTGTTCTGCGGACAATTTGGACTGATGTGTCCTTTTTTATTACATCGAAAGCAAGTGACCTCTTCAAGACGTCTGTTACAATCACGTACATGATGATTACCTCCACACTTAAGACACCTCATATTATTGCGTCTATCAAAAGATGACGATGATGATGATCCTCCTCTGGAGCAACTTGGATAGAACGATCCTCTTCTTTTGAAATCAACTGACTGAGGTTTCAGTTGTCTATTGGCCCTTTCATGTGCCAGTCTGGCTTGGTGATTCTCTTCAAAAATTCTGCATTTGTTGATCAGAATAGGAAAACTCCGAATTTCTTGGTACCCTATCGCTTCTTTGATTTCCAGATTCAGTCCGTTCTCAAATTTAACACATTTCGATTCTTCGGCACCAGCCTGTTGAAAAGGAGGGTAAAAGAGAGATAGTTCTTCAAACTTTGCAGCATATTCTCCAACGGACATCGAGCCTTGTTTTAACTCCATAAATTCCAGCTCCTTGTGACTTTTCACACTTGCTGGAAAATATTTCTCCAGGAAACAGTCTTTGAAGTTGGCCCAGTTCAAGGGTCTGTCAGTCTCGATCATACGGATTCTAGCATGAATCCACCAGTTCTCTGCCTCTTCCACCAACATATAGGTGGCATACTCCACCTTTTCGCATTCTGTGCAGGGCAATGCTCGAAAGATGCGTTCCATTTCCTTGGCCCAAAGATATGCTCCTTCTGGATTATAACCTCCTTTGAATTGTGAAGGCTTTCTCTTCAGGAAGTGGTCTAACCCATGGAGTCCTCCAGTGCTCCTTGGTTGGTTTTGTCGTTCTATAGCTTCAGCTAAGCGGTTGAAAGCTGCTGTCATATAGTTGTTGTTGTTGTTGTTGTTTCTTGCCATCCTATATTCGTAGTTTGGTTTATACCAATTCTAAGGGATAATATATCATATATAAATACTACATAACTATCATTATTCTACAGTTTATCAGTTAAGCAATAAATCATATAACACATTTATCATATTATCAAGCGGTAATCAAAACAAATCTTTTCGCAATTAATCAGTCAGGCACAAGTCATATAGTACACATTTAGCATGTTATCAAGTAAGAAATCAAACATTTCACATATTATGTCGAGAAACAGTACATGTCATAACAATTGGTCCTGAATTTTTAAAAATGCTCTGATACCAACATGTAACGCCCCGAAACGTTAATTAAAATTTTTGAGTAAATTTTTTTTTCGCTTTTTCGAAAGATCATTTTAAAATTCATCAATTTAATTCAGAGTTTATGTAACAGTTGATAACAGCGGAAAAATTATCATACATGCTAGTCGTGAATAATTAAATTCAAGAAAATACTTAAATAGTGGAAACGATTTAGAACATAATAGTACATGACATATTATATTTATTACAACCCATAAAATCAAAGTTCAGGTAATAATTCAAATAGACATCCATCATGGCATCACTCTGCATTCTACGTGTCATTCACTGTAAAAATTAATGTAAGAGTGAGACAGAATATAGAATAAATATAAAATAGATAAAATTGCACAAACACAATCAACAACTCATAATGATATGATGAATATGCCAAACAAGTCCATTTAATAATTCTTCAATTAGTTAAATGATGTCATGTTGGATCCATTTGGTTTGGTGGGAATACTGCAGTAAAAGTCTCATAGAGACACAAATAGGGCTTTAGCATATACCATGAATCCCTATACTTCATGGCGCTTAAGTACCGAAGTACACAATATCATAAGTAGGACTTTGCATGAACCATGAATCCCTACACTCTATGGCACACAACAAAAATAGGGCTTAACTCATCATAGAGTAACCCCCCACCAGGGTAG
Organism: Clitoria ternatea; assembly: GCA_037962975.1. NCBI lineage: Eukaryota > Viridiplantae > Streptophyta > Magnoliopsida > Fabales > Fabaceae > Clitoria > Clitoria ternatea. The sequence continues at coordinate 97,101,330 of CM075674.1, read as the reverse complement.
GCAATCATGGAACCCCTAAATTCCATGGTGCGTCCGAATGCTTATGATGCATGAATGCCTTTAATTCTTTTAACATACCATGATATCCATATTTCCAAAATCTCTTAGAATACAAGTCCCCAAAGGACACAACACTTGTAATAATTCATAAAATCATGGTTTTGCTGTTTTGAGTCACATGTATCAATATTACAAGGCATTCATGTACATACAAAGTGGTTTCGTTATTCATAATTATTCATCACCACATCAAACAAACTGCATAATGCTCAACAACATTTCTAATAACTCATAATCACTCAAGAATTCAATAATAAATTTTTATCCATAAAGAAAATATCATTTTCTTTCATAATAGCCTTAATCAATGAATTTCAGCATTCCCAACAGCAACATACATTAGCAAAACAGTCATAACATGAGCAATTCAACTCCTTTTTAGATGATTCCACTTTATATAGCTTAACAATACAATTATCTACAACTTTAATGAAGAACACAACTTCATATTCTAATTAGAAATACTACTTATTCACAAAATACCATACTGCCTCAAGATAAGTTTTCCAAAATGTACACAAATTAGTATTTAGAACGTATCTGGAGTTACTAACGTGATTTTGACATGAAACCAATTCTAAATTATTCTTAACACACATCTACAATTTCCATGAAGACACCAACCCCTAATTCTCACCACAAACTTCCCAATTTTAAAAACAAGATTCGGATTTCAGAATTTCAGAATTTCAGAATTTCAGCTTGCACATACTTCAGTAATTTGATAATAACTTGAGCTACAAAAATTATTTTGATGTGAAAACACTTTCTAAAGATCCAAAACATAAATATCTACAACTTTCATGAAGACATCCAAGGCTGATTATGCATGTATAATTCCCAGAATATCAAAATATACACAAAACATGGAATAAGTCTTTCACTTGGACATGCAGTAGTATTTTGACTATAACCTTTGCTACACATACTCAAATCAGTCGGTTCAGGTCTCAAAATTTACATAACAAAAAGATTTACAACTTTCATGAAGACACTGATCACTAATTCTTACGACAAAATGCCCAGTTTTTAAAAATAAGATACGGATTTCAAGTCATAGATTTACAGTTTGTACATACTTCAGTATTATGAGCATAACTTGAGCTATAAAAATTATTTTAATGTGAAACCACTTTATAAAGATCCACAACTTAAATATATACAACTTTCATGAAGACATCCAAGGCTGATTATGTATGTATAATTCCCAGCTCATCAAAATATGCACAAAACATGGAACAAATCTTTCACTCGAACATGCAGTAGTAATTTGGCTATAACATTTGCTATACATACTCAAATTAATTGAATAAGGTCTCATAATTTAGATAACAAAAAGATCTACAACTTTCATGAAGAAGTCCAAGACAAATTCATACGTTTTTAGTTTCAAAATTAAGCCACAAGATACGAAATTAAAACTGGAATCCTAGAACAGCATGCAACTCTACCCATTTCATAGTTATTCACAACCCTCTCCCCTCTTACTTGATTTGATGATCTTTGGCTGACTGAAAAAGGAGTCCCCTGGTTGTCCTGGTTCTATTCGAAGGTGTGTTGATGGAAAAGAGTAATTGGGAGTTTCAGAATCAGTGGTATGTTTAATAATGCAAGGTGGGAGACAACTTTCCATGAGTGGGTTTCTAGTGGGCTTTTAGTGGGAATTAAGAGTGGTTTAGGTTGAAAGCAAGCTCCACTTCTGTAGCCCACCCACTGGAGTGCGCATAATGGAAGATGATTTATTAAAATATGCATGAAGGGACAAAACAGAAGTCAACACGTCAATCTGGTAGTGAATTCCGAGTGAAATTTCACTCGGTCAGCCTCTTGGCCGACTGGAATTCCACTCGGTCCATGTATATACCGACTGGTAGTGGTCGGTAATATGAAAAGAGGGAAATCCGAGTCCCTCTCGCTCAAGCGGATACCGACTCGCTTGAGCGAGTTCCATAGGATGCACTGGCAGAGGGGTTTCGCTCAAGCGCATACCGACTCGCTTGAGCCAAAATCGATCTTTCATTCACTCGGTTTTCATTTAAACAGCTCAATCCACTCGGTAGAACATCCTGAAACCGAGTCTTCACTTATTACTCACTCGGAATTGATTCCTCATTAAACAGTTGATCTGATTTCTCTTCCTTGGAGGTGACTTCAGTCGGTATATTCTCCTAAAACCGAGTCATCTCAATTAGTCTTTCACTCGGGTATATCATTCCAATTCCGAGTCATCGCTTGTTAGCCTTCCGCTCGGCAATTAAACTAAAACCGACCCATCACTCTATTGGTTTTCCACTCGGAGTTTCATCCCAGAGACTGACACATCTGGGTAATAATAAACCGTGTGTCCCCAGTCAGAATTCTGCCACTCAGAAATGCATTTTCCTATGTAATTCGCTCAAAATGAAGGCACTCAGTGATTCTTTCATTCGGAAATGCAATGTCTGATCAAGATCGACTCGGAAACGAGCCTCTGGAAGACACTTGACTCGAAAATGAGTCTTTCTGTGGTGTTTGACTCGGAAACAAGTCATTCAGGAGTAATTGACTCGGAAATGAGTCATTTGATGGCATTTGACTCGGAAACGAGTCTTTCTAAGTAATTTAACTCGGCAGTGAGTCACCCCAAGGTGAGTCACTCAGATTCTCTCACCCAGAAGTAGTTCTATCAGTTCCACTTCACACATAAGTGTCTCGGGTGCAGGAATTTCACTCGGAATAAGCTCACTCGGCCATATTCCACTCGGCAAACACAACCTTCACTCGGAATTTATAAGTCTTTCCTCTCGGAAGTGAAGCTTTTGGGCAAATTTTATTCATAGATAGAAATGCCTAGCAATGTATGACTCAGAATTAAGTCATTGGAAAATATTTGACTCGGAATTGAGTCTTTCTGACATGCTTGACTCAGCAGTGAGTCTCTGAGACAATATCTCACTCGGAATAAGTCCTCCTGACCATGTTCCACTCAGAAAACACCATTTGCACTCGGTATTTCCATTTTCCACTCGGAATTCCTCTTGGTCACTCGGAATTTGCAGTTTTCACTCGGAACAGTCTCTCTTTCTCACTCGGACAGTTCTTTCTAAGGTATTTTCACTCGGAATTTGGGCCTCATTAATAAGGATCTATATAAGTTATAGAATTATACCCAAAAAGGAGACTTTTGGAGCATTAAAAGCCATCATAGAGTGTTTTATTCATTAATTAACACTTACAAGCCTTCCATGCCTCATAAATTACAAAATAGAGCTATTATTAAAAACAAGATGTTACAACCCCTACTTGTGGGTATATTTTCAGTGGATTTAGGCCGGGATGACGAATGATGAGAGATCATCAAGCTCGTGTGAGGAGTACTTGTACAGATGTAGTATACATATTGTATATAGTTGTGATATAGCCTTGGCCGGCTCCTACGTATACCGTTTTATTTTGAGTATATACATGAGTTTGAACTATCCTAGATTGTGGGCATATATATACGTAATGCTATGATGTTGTTTGATATATCCAGGGAGTGTTGTTGTATGAGAAATATCAAAGGTCAAGATGTTTCCGAGTGAGACATAACTAAGAGAACCTCTTCCGAGTGAAGGAAGGTTAAATATTTCCAAGTGAGACATGACCGAAAGGACCACTCCCAAGGAAAGGAAGGTCAAGATGTTTCCGAGTGAGACATGACCGAGGGAACTACTTCTGAGTGAAGGAAGGTTAAAATGTTTCTGAGTGAGGTATGACCGAGAGAATCATTTCCGGATGAAGGTTAAAATGCTTTCGAGTGAACCATGTCCGAGATGAGATCTTCCGGGTGAAGAATAAGGATCTGACTATGAGTGAGAAATTTCCGAGTGAGGCATGACCTGAAGGGACCATCCCCGAGTGAAAGGAGGTTCCGGTTTCGAATGATGGAACACACCGAGTGTAGGGACTCGCTCTAGCGAGTAGGAGCTCGCTCAAGCGACCTTTACTGGTTTCGTTTAACTGAATCAGGATCTCGCGAAGCGAGTGACACCCTGACTCCGTTTTCATTTTCCCGATTCCGGATTTGAACGCGAAAAATTTCCCCGGGTTTTTGGGCTTGTCTTTATTAAGTCGGGATGTTTTAATGACAACTTTAAAAATAAATTAAAAACAATTATGCAATATGATTTTATGTATATATAATTACATAAATACAAGTGATATGTTTATTTTATAAATAAAGTTATATGTATAATTATGAATTCAATTTGTATTTGATTGAATCGGTTTTTAAACGTAGAATTCGTGTAGAACTTAATATACAGGTCATCTTACCTTACATAGAACTAGCTTATGGTTTAGGAGAACCACAACCACCATGACCGTCATCATTGTCAGTGACACTGTTGTCACTATCAATACCATCATTAGGGATATTTGCAGATTGAATCTATTTTGGAAATAAAATCATTCGATTGAACCGATCATAAAATTCCATTCTAATTCAGGTTAGATTAGTCAACATAATTCTTTAAATTAATCTGATTCATCCAATTAATTAAAAACAATTTGGGGATTAAATTATTGTCCACTTTGTATTTTTTATCTTTTAATTAAAAAGAAGATAATAAATAAATTGTATTTCATTAATAAACTTTAATATTTGTACAAAATTTAAATAGTAAAGATAAATATATAAGGCATAGTTAAAATTACTAAACTTGTAAATGTATTTAAATATTAGGTCATACGTCTCATGGATAGTAATAATAAAATAAGGAAACTTTAAAAATAAATTAAAAGATAACTATGGAATGCAATTTTATGTATATATAATTACATAAATGAGAGTGGTAAGTTTATTTAATAAACAAATTTGTATGTATAAATATAAGTTTGGTTTGTATTCGATTGAATGAATTTTCAAATGTAATCCAATAACAAAACCATTGATTTTTGTGGGTTTTCAATTTTCATTACCGATAGTACCGTCCCCTCCCCTCATTACCACTACAAAACAATTTTAAGAATGTGAAAAACTTTAGTTACTTAATTCAAACAAGTAATTTGAAAATAAAAATATTTAAATTATTTTATTCAAATAAATAATTTTAACAATAATAAAAATGAATTCATAAAAATTAATTTTCCTTAATATTTTAAATTCCTTAAAAATTTCAAATACGAATTCAAATGCAACCTTGCCCTATCAAATTGATAATCAAATCAAAATTATTAATAATTAAATAATTCTAATAAATAATAAATAAATTGAGATGATAAAAAATGTAGAATAAAATAAAAAGGAAAAATATTTTTTTTACATAAAAATAATCAATTAGAATAACAATATACATGTTAAATAAGTTTTATGTTTTTATATCAAAGTTGGTTTTGAACAAAAAAACATTACAAGATTCTACATTTTAGATTATCATTGAAAAATGCTTTCTAAACGAGAAATGCCTTAAGCCAACCAATGGATTACATATACATAAGAATAAAGTGCAACACATTGAATTTTTTAGACTAAGACTTAAAAGCAAAATAGTTGAGAAATTGATATTAATGGCACTAGTATGTAATTATTGAGGGATTGGGTTTATATAGTGAAAAAATAATAATAAAAATCTTGATTTTAGAAAATGTGATTTATGATTCTTGATCTGTCCTGAACCGGGGTCTAGAGATCCGGATTCAAGTCAATCACAAACAGTATGTAAATACCGTACAGAAGACCGGATGTATGAGTATCCGGTGTAAGTATCCGTTGTCCTTGAGTGAGGAGAGCGGATTGGGCGTCCTGGAGATCCTTCACACCGACCTAACGCGTTGAAGTGGGCGAATGGTGGTGTCACCTGCAAAGATTCTCCGACGCTCAAGTCAGTGATGATATTCCAAGTAAGGAATGTATTTCAGAGAGTAATCGTTCATAGATTCAGTTGAAGATCCTTCACCTCATTAATGAAATGAGTTCATATACCTGATTGGCTCGTTTTACGAGGACTCGTTAGTGGGGAACCACTAACTCCCATTAGCATTATTTTATTGCGCACTTACCAGCATGATTGGGTCAAGTGACTATTTTATATTGAGCATGGAGAATATAGACTAGGATTAGGGAACAAGTTGACCATCCCCGTGAGTAGAATTTAGCTCGTAGTGCAGGGAATTATTGATCGAACCCTGTAGCAATGATCCTTGTCTTTAACACAGTGACGTGTATAGTATCCGGTGTGTGTGGTGTTATCCGGACTAACCGGTATAGGGAGAGCGCCTGATACGGAATTACAGTCCGGATGTATACCGAGGACACCGGTTATACTTTGTTTGACTGTCAAAGATGTTGAAATACATCTTGCAGATCGGATACCGGTATTGAGACCGGATCAATTCTATTTATTGATTTTTTTAGGAATGGAAAAAACTTTCAAAAAGCTTATATATAATAACTCACACATCATACTAAACCAATATCATTCATAATTTAAGGAAGAAGAATTAAAAAGTGTGTAATTTCTATCGGAAAATTAACATTTGGAATATAATAAATTTGGTAGCTAACAAAAGCTTAAATGACAATATTATGAGTCTAATAAAAGCTTAAATGACAGCCTAAAAAGGAATACTACTATTCATAGTATTTTTTAAAAATTCTTATATACATAAATTAAAAAAAAACACATAAAAATTGTCAAAAAGAAACAGGATAGAAAACATAATTCAAGGAAAAAGGTAAAAGGAATACCGACATACATAGTAATTTTCTTTAAAACAATTCTTATATCCATAAATAATCACTTAAAAAATGTGAGAAAAGAAATAGAAAGAACAAATACTTTAAAAAAAAGGTAAGACTAAGAGATAACATAAGAACCAAATCTCATTATGAAAATAATTAAATAAATAAATCTTGATTTTAGAAAATATGATTCATAATTTTTTTTTGTTAGTTTTTAGGAATTAAAGATAATGTAAGAGAAATAACAATCGAATATTCTGTTAGAAAATTAAAACATTAACAATATAATAAATTTTGGGAGCCTAATAAATGCTTAAATGGCAATCTAATGGAAGCCTTTAAATGACAACCTAATATCCAATGTGTTACGATTAACTATTATATATTTATATTTTTAAAAAAACTATTATATATTTATAAAAAGGAATACTAATATACGTAGTATTTTATAAAAAAATCAAATACGGATAAATGAAAAAATAACATGAAAATGTTAAGGAGAGATAGAATAGGAAAAAAGAATATAAGGAAAGGGTAAAAGTAATACAGATGATATAAATAGTAATTTTTTTAAATGATTCTTATATGCATAAATGAAAAGTCACTTAAAATATGTGAGAAAAGAAATAAAAAGAACAAAATAAATTAGACAAATGTATGGAACATTATAAGAACAGAATCAAATCTCATTATGAAAAAACAATAAAAATTAATATTGATTTTTAAAAAATGTGATTATGATTTATTTTTTTTGTTTTGGTAGGAATTAAAGATAACATCCAAAAGGCTTACATATAGAACAATTCACACATCTTCATCGATAAATTCATGTTTTGAAGAAGGAAAATTAAAAATGAAATCTTCTGCTTCTTATTTTCCTTTTATGCCAAAAATGTATTAAATCTTCTGTTAAAAAATTAGCACATTAGCCATATAATAAATTTTGGAAGCCTAATATGGCAATCTAACAGAAGTGTAGTCTGTGTATCAAGGTTAATTATTATAACTAAATAAATAAATATATAGTAGTGATGGATATATTGATTATTTTTATTCGGTCTCCATTTATTGATTCGTTTAGTGTTCTTTTCAATGATATACATAAATTTTCAAATCGGTTCCATCCTTATCTTTGATGGGTCAATTGCCTATTGTTATTTATTTTGGTACGATAATTGCTTATTATTTATTTAGTATACATAAGAAAACTAATTCAAATATGTTAAGGATCCGTTTGGCCGCCGACAGTGGCATGTGCTGAATTTGTGTACACAATTGCCTAGTTTGCTTTGCTTTGTTCTACCAAGTTTGATTTTATATTATTTCATTTCCTTAGTACCACTCATGACATGAAGAAAGCTTGCTTTAAGAGTATTAAATGCTAAAAATATACTAAAATTCTTTTTTACATCAACTAAAATTTATGTGAATCTAGTCACATTGGAAATAAAATTTACATAATTTTGTTCATTTTTTTTAAATGTTCTTTGAAAAATCATATGTTATTACAAAATCAAGGTGTTCTTGTTCAGAAATTAAGTTGCGTTATAATAAATCGTTGTCGAATCAAATAAAAAATTACATAAACCGTCAATAATAAAAACTAAAATTTTATTTTTATACGATTCAACTTATTTTCTTAATCCCGGGTCCAAGATGGCACCACAATACCCCTTCTCTCCCCCATTTTAGGCTAGAATTATGGAACAGTCAAACTCTTATCCAACCCTAGTAGAAAATATTTATCCCCTATTTAATCCTGCATCTGCTCCATACCTTATTTTCTCTTTTAGTTTATTAATTATATAAATGATCTTAAAATCCCCTATTGTAATTAAGTAACACATTAATAAGTAATAATAACCTGATTTGTTAGAGTAATCATCTAGGATTTTACGTGTATATTTTGTGAATATTTTTCAAAGACGAAACGAAATCAATCATATTAGAGAAAAGGTGCTATTGCCATTTTCGGTGTTTTTTAAAAAATAATTTCCGAATATATTTGTGGGGACCAGGACTCTTTGCATTTACAACTCATTTCTGAGTAAACTTTCCTCATCATGCCCTTGCAGCAGAAAGGTGCTACATTTATGTTTTTGGTGGGTTGGTGCTCATCAAATACAGCACACAGGCACATGGACACTGCTATCCCTTTTTTACTTAACCCTTTGGAAAAAAAATTAAATTGCGTTGTAAATTTGGTCAAATAAAATGTCTTTCTCATTCCCATTTACATGCTACAACAATTACAATCTAGCTGCTGATTTGAACCTTTCCTAACACCAGTTCTTACCCTCACTAGTGCCTTCTCATTTCAAACTGAAGCCAACTTCTCTTAAACCTGAATTTTTATTTCAGCAAAATAATTTAAAAATTTACAACATCTCACACATTTTTTTTTCTCTCTAACGGATTGAGTTGGTGTCTTGAACTCTTAAACCCGAATTCGACAACAGAGTAACAGTACTTATTTTCTTGGAATTTCAACCCAAGACAAATTTTTACTAAACAATTTTGTTTACCGTGATTAACACTCATGTGTTTGGTCAATGTTGTCATTTTAGTTTCCCTCACTCCTTTGTCCTTGCAAAAAAGTAAAAAAGTACACTATAATGCGATTCAGCTGTGTTTCCTTCACACTAATCTTTGGTGCATGAAGACATACGAAGAAGCTTCTAAGTATCATATATATCTTCTGTTTTCTTTTTATTTAGCTTTTTCTTAGTAGTTTGCTAAGAATGCAAGTTCAGTATCTCAGCCAAGAAATCAGGAGGGTACTTCACAACTCACAAGACTCTTGGCTTTCTTAACATATCCTGACACTTCATTCCATTCATAACTGATTTTGTGACAAGCAATAAATACCCCATTTTCAAATCAAACACACATAGCATTTCCCTCACCAATGAGGTTTTTCACATAAAAAGAGGCTTGTCTTTGGATTCTACATTCCACAACCCTGCAAAGGCCATACTTTTCAACCTGAAAACATGTTCAAGTCATGGAGCAAGAAGAACAAGATCAAAGCTGTGTTCAAATTGGACTTTCAAGCGACTCAGGTACGTTAAATAACAAGACAAAGACAAAAAAACAAATCTTTAGTCATGTGCTTTTAAATCTAAAAACGGGGTTTGGTTTGGCCTAGCTGTTATAATTGAAACAGATTGCTCAGAAGTTTGAAACTTTCACATTGTTACATATTTGTTTAGAAGAGTTTGACATTTTGTGTAGTGAAAGGAATGTTATAGACACAAACCAATGCACAGATTCTGCAGGCAGTGTTTTTGACCTTGTTCTTTTTATCAGGTGCCAAAGATGAAAAAGTCTGCACTGATGGTATCTTTGGTGCCAGATGATGTTGGGAAGCCAACAGTGAAACTAGAGAAAACTGCTGTCCAAGATGGGACCTGCTTATGGGAGAATCCAGTTTTTGAATCAGTGAAACTGGTTAGGGATGCAAAATCAGGAAAACTACATGAGAAAATCTACCATTTCATTGTTTCAACTGTAAGCAGTGGTTGTAATTTCAGTGTTTTTTTACCCAAATTAGGACTTTGGTTGGAAAATCTAATCTTTGTGGGTTCTTTCAGGGATCTTCAAAATCTGGTTTTCTTGGAGAAGCCTCAATTGATTTTGCTGATTTTGTAGCAGAAATTGAACCACTAACTGTTTCTCTACCCCTAAAGTTTGCCAATTCAGGAGTAGTTTTGCATGTTAGTACCCTTTATCTCCCTCCTTATTTGCTTCTTGCCTCACTCTAAAATCCTAATAAACACTATCATATTATTCATCTCTTAATCTCTAGCACGTCTTAGGAATTCGAGGTTTTTAGGAGCTTGTTTCCTTTCTTACTGAAAACACTTAATTGGATTGAAAACAACCATTCAATTCTTGATCTCTAACATTTTAGAATTGTTGAGACAGGTGACTATTCAGAACGTGGAAGGATATACTGCTGAAAGGTGAAAATGAACAATGCAAATTTTCCTTTAGTTTCTTTTTCATTTATTTCTCTCCAATATGTTCTCTGAACCTTATGCCTTAATTCCAGAAACGGGGAAGAAAATGGAACGGAGGGACCTTTCAGTGATGGAAGCTTGAAACACCAGCTTAGCTATGGCAGTACAGATCATGAAAGTTATAATATTGATGAAGTAAGGTCTTACAAGATACCTTTACATAGCTTAAAATCCTATTTTTAACACAGTTGAAACTTTCCTAAACAGAAATTTCTGAAGAAACTATGCAAAGAAATAATTCATTTACAAAATTATAGTTACATTTTTTTTTATTATGTTATAGAATGGGCACATGGCACAGACCAGATCTGAATATTCTGAACAAGATGTATCTAATGGCATTAGTCCCGGGGTAGCTTCATGGGATGATCCTTATAGCTTCAGACAGAATTCAATGCAATCAAAAAGAACTGTTAAGGCCATTGCAACAGAAAACCAAGCACACAAGAGGTCAAACACAAACTGGTCCACAGGTTCAGCATCAGATGGAAGTTTAGGTGACTGGACTAACAGCCTGGAGGATAATCTTCCAAAAGAAAGATTGCAAGAGCCATCAGATAATGCCACTGAAAGGCTCAAAAGTGAAATTTCTTCCCTAAAGAGGCAGGTAGAAGTATCAGAACTCGAGTTGCAATCGCTGCGGAAGCAGATAGAAAAAGAAAGCAGCCGGGGACAGAATTTGTCAAGACAAATAAACAGCCTCAGAGATGAGAGAGATTTGCTCAAAACAAGATATGAGCAACTCAAGTCCCAGCAGAACCTCAACAATGAGACCAACAATGCCTCAAAAACCTTGAAGTTTGAGATTGAAGATACAAAGCTTCAGTTGGAAGCAATAAAGGAAGAGCTTGTTTATGAGAAAGAATTGAGTGCGAATCTTCAATTGCAGCTGCAGAAGACACAGAACTCAAACTCTGAACTACTTTTGGCTGTGACAGACCTTGAAGCAATGTTGGAAAAAAAGAATAAGGAAATATTGGATCTGTCTATGAATATGAAATCCCAAAAGACTATTAAAAAGGATGCTGATGATGCCACAGAATTAGATCTTTTGAGGCAAAAAATTGCAGACCAGAATGATGAAATAGACAATTACTATAAGCAACGTGAAGAGCTAAGTGAGCATATAAAAGAGATTACTTTAGATTATGAGCTTCTAAAGAAGGAAAATGTGGATATCTCTTTGAGGTTAAAGCAAGATGAGGCACACCACATCATGTTACAAAATGAACATTCGGCTTCTTTGGTTACAATACAACAACTTGAATCTCAAGTAGAGAGATTAGAAGAAAAGCTAAAGATGCAGGAGGATGAATTTTCATCATCTTTGGTCTGCATCAAGGAACTTGAAAATGAAGTCAAGGCTTTGGAGAAAGAACTGAAAATGCAGGCAGAGAAATTTGAAGAAGATCTCCATGCTATGCAATGTGAAAAAACCAAGCAGGAAGAACGGGCGATTCAAGCAGAAGAAGCCTTGAAGAAGACAAGACACAACAATGCTGTCACATCTGAGCGCTTTCAGGAGGAATATAGAATGCTTTCTATTGAAATGTCACAAAAACTTGAGGAGAATGAAAACATGACCATGAAGGCAGTTGCAGAAGCTGATGAATTGCGGCAGCAGAACAGACTAATTGAAGAAATGCTCCAAAAATGTAATCAAGAGCTCAGGCTTATTACAGATCAGAATGAATTGAAAATGCAAGAGCTTTTGAACCAAATAGATTCAAAAGCAAAAACAATAGAAGAGATGTCAAAAGAACTAGAAGTCAAGTCTAAACAACTTGAAGATGCACAATGGCACAGGGAACAGAGGGATGCTGCATTTTTAAAGCAAATTCAAATGCTTAAATCTCAAATAACTGATCAAGGACAACCAATTATCGCGTCAAATGATGAGGAGATGATACTTAGCACCCTACTGTCAGAAGTGAAAAGCTTTAAGAACCAGCACAATGAAATAAAACACAGTTTGCACAAAGAACAAGTGGAGAAAGAAAATATGAAGAAGCGGTTAAGTCAATTAGAGGGTGAGCTGAAGAAGAAGGAAGCAGAATTAAGTGCAATGGAAAAGAAGCTCAAGAATAACAAAGGAAGGACCGCAGTTACAAACACAAATTTGACTTCAAGAGACAATGAGTGTGTGGCTGCTTCTGCTAAGGCCCATGTCAAGAAGTCAAAATCTGAAATGCATAAGGTAATAATTATTGCTCAGCTGCCATATTTAAAATCAGTGATTAACCTTGTAGTTCTTCTTTAATAGAAGCCTCGTATTTTAGAGGAAAGAAATAGAGAGAATACCACAAAACTTTGAGGGTCTAATTGGTAAAAACCTGGTCTTTTTATTAAGAAGAAATAGAGGCAAATGGACAACTATAAAGATAGAGCACTACAAAACTTTGAGGGTCTACACCTTCCAATGCCTATAGGCTCCATTTTTCACACCAATGACAAGATATCTCTTCCTCAACCTACCCTCTTGTTGATAGGAAACGTGTCTTATTCAAACTATATCATTTGATTTTCATTTCTCATGCCAAATATTTGTCAATGCTTTATAACAATTTACAAATAGAGAAAAAAAAAAAATCCTCTACAACATATAAATGTTCATTTTTGTCTTCTCTCAGTTTCAACAAATAATTTCAAAAGCCATTTATATTGGCTTTGAAAAATTATTGCAAAATGGAACTCACTTTGTTATCCAAGAGATGGAATATAATCCCCTCCTTAAAATTAAACTAAACAGAGTGAGGACTGAGGATGGTGATAGAGTATTTTCAGCTTGGTTAAATATTTTCTATGTACGCATTTCAGAAAATGTATAGTTTCTTTATCACCATGCAACTATTAAACAGTTAGCAGAATTTCAAATAACATATGCCTGGGCCAATCTTAAGCAACTTCAAACACAATGCAAAACTAAATACTAAATTAAGCACAATTTAAAACCTGTTATCAAACTTTCAGAATGAAAACTGAAATATTTTTCAAGTCCATGAATCATCATGGCACAACTATATATAGCAAGGTCAATAAGCAGAACTATTAAATTTAAAATTGTGCTAAAAGAAAATTTCTTGTCAAGGTTTAACTTTAGCATTGCTTTGCATACATTAGTTGATCATGGTGGCCCTACAATAATTCAGACTGTTGTTAAATATTGTAACATGAATAGGGAGCGGAAGCTGCAAGTACTTCTATCAGCAACTCTACTGAGAACAGAGTTTGTCTAGTTCCTGGAAGGTAAAATCAAATTCATTTCTTTCCTTCTTAATCTTTAGTTCTCTTGAACATAGTCATAAACCTTTATATCATTTCTTTACTGACTTAAATAGTTTTTGGCCTTTTTAAAATAGAGTTTTTGGTTTTGGTTCATATAATTTTTTTTAAGATATAACTTATATCAAATATTCTGCTTACTTCCTGTACTAAAATTGAATATGTTAAGTGTTAAATGTGGCTAATAGAATCACAGATTAACTTATCCACGTGGTTTTAGTAGATTCAATTAGCCATTGACATGGGACTCTAATGACTTTTAAATACGGTTTTTAGTATTTAAAATTGTTTTTAAGATCGTCAGAAAATAAAATGTTGAGCTTTTTAACCACAAGAGAAACTGTATTTTAGCCACTAAAGTTCATATATCAATGATCAATTGAAACTACTAAAACCATGTGGAATCTCAACAAATTCAGCGGGACTATAAATAAAATATCTTATGTAAGTTGGATGCAAAAGAAAATTTTTTTTTACAGTAACCAAAACTAAAAGAGGATTATTTTATAAGGACAAAAAATATATCTAATTGGTGCCGCAGAGGTCAAATTTTTCATTATATCCCACATCTCATCCAAGAATTAACTTGTATTATTTTCTGTTAATCTGACAGTGAGTTGAAAACCGGCTCCATAAAGAATCATGATGGTGAGTGCCATACAACTGAATTGTTGAATGAAGTTGCAACCCTCAAGGACAAGAACAAGACTATGGAAAGCGAGCTGAAAGAAATGGAAGAAAGATATTCAGAGATTAGTCTGAAATTTGCAGAGGTAGAGGGAGAAAGACAACAGCTTGTGATGGCTCTACGAAATCTCAAGAATGGGAAGAAGAACTAGAATTCTTTGCAGGTGTTGTGGCTCACAGAAAATATTCATAAAAGATAAAGGAGGGAGGCTATCATCATCACCAGAATGGATGAACCAAATTTAACCAGTACTTTGCACTTCATTGTGAAATATAATATATTGTACATCTACTAACAGTTTTCCATCATCCAAAATTTTCTGGGCCACTAGGTCCATCCAATATTCTTGTTGTAAGATACGTTGGCAAGTTAGCTAGGGGTATAATTCTTGAGCCTCATAGGTCATGTAGCCAATGGCTTATCATCATTTTGACATTTTTGGCATTCAATGTAATTTATACATAAGAGTATGACCTATGATGCTCAGAAGGAATGGTTTTGATTGAGAGTGTGGACTGAATAAAGAGAAAACATGAAACTGAATCTAGGAATGTATAAGCTGTTAGAAATAAAATTGCTACTGAGGCGTGTGAGATTACACTAGGCTTAAGGGTTTGTTCGCATAGCACGTGACCCCAGGATACAGCAGTCCTTTAGATAGAATCTGGAACGGAACTAGCACAAGGTTCGTTTGAGAGTAAACCGTGGAAAGAATTATAACAAAACTAATTACGATTTGGTTTATAAAAGGAAATATATGATAATCAGAAAATAAACGTTAACTTGGAATAATTACCTATTAAACCCGTGTTAATGATATGTTATAAAACGGGTAAAAGAAAAATTAAATTGGTATAATCAGAATTATTAACTGGTAAGATATTTTTTTTAAATACAAATCGTAACGTTCCAAAATTAAATGTCTCAATTAATGACTTTAGGCTTTCAAAATTCAAATAAATTAAAAAAGAATTTAACATGAAAATGATATTTAAACCTAAACCTGTTTGTGTCCAAGCCCACTACCTTTCTACCCTATTTACCATCTAAAATTCTATTTCTATAGAAAGCCTTTAAGGAAGTGAGAGCTAAGCAATGTGGGACCAAAAACTTTTAAAATAGTATCAATTTTTTAACATAAGCAACCGTCAGATTACATTGGATAGTGATTTTCAAAAGCAATAATTGGAAGGAGTTCCTATTATAAATGTTTTGGTTGTTGAAAAACTAGTGCTTTTGGTGCCATATACAGAGCTACTTTTACAAGCAGTTTGGTTCTATTAAAACATTGCTCAAGTACTTCACAGTGTCAACTGTCAACAAATGATTTTGATAATACCAAAACATCACTTATAAATAATTTTGACAAAAAAGTGAAGGTTGATCTAGTTGATTAAATATTGAATTTGTATCCCTAAAAAGTCACATTTAAATTTTATTAATGTAAAAAATTTAGTGGTAAAAGATTGTTAAGTACCTCTGTAAATGTTCATCAGACTAAAAAGACACCCCAACCGTATCCTAGTGAGTCCTTGTAATCAACTCTAGAAACAACTGTCCAAAGTATACGGTGAAAGCCAACCAGTGGGAACAAGGAATAGGTCATACTTTTTTTTTGTGAAAGGAATAGGTCATACTTTGTTACCTTCTGTACCATAAACGAATTTAGGGAGAACTAATCTTGAAGGCTCAAACCATGCATTCTAGGTCTTTTTTTTTTTGACCAATATGCATTGTAGGTCTGGTAACTAACTGATGCCTGAATAAAGAAAGATCAGGAGGTGAAAAAGGACAATTTTTTCAATCAATATTCAATAAAACTTCATTCAAATTCTTAAAATAATCAAACTAACACTTGCAATAAAGTGATATATTAAAGTATATTCACTCATTGGCAACTCTAACGGGAGAAAACTACCCACGTGGGGAAAACTAGGAGACGTGAGCTTAGTCTTTGGTCCAATGGTATGGACCACTTTTGAGTCCAGTGAACTGGGCCAATGGATCCACCCAATACAATACTATTTTTTTCTTTTTAATTTATAATGTTTTAGAGAAAAAAAATTAAAACTTTATAATAATAATGATAGGCTGATTGCCATATACCCAGTAGGTAATACATAAAAAAAGTTTTTATATTTTTTACAATCTTGTATAAAATAAAAATAAAAATAAAAAATAAAACAGAATTTTTTATTAAAAATTATTTTGATTTACATGATATTGCATTTATATTATTTTTAATAAAAACTTCACATTTTTAATTTCTTGTAGAAAACTCATAAAAAAATATGCTTGGTAAGTAGGGACTATGGTTTACAAGGAATCCGACTTCACTTTTTCTATTTAGTACGTGTCTACTTGATCTAAAATTGACCACGTTATAAATTTATAAGATTTTTTATATCAATTATTTTTATAGTTGGTGTAGAAAAATAATTATCACCAATCTTTGTAACCTATTTAAAATATGAAAGATGTGAGATTTTATTTCTTCCCATAGGTTTGTACTTTTCATAGGTTCCAATTCTAAAATTTATCCCTTGTTCTTTTTGCATTAGAGGGTAACATTTTATTTGAATCAAGAAAAACAAATATACTTCTAACTGCAACATTATTAAGAAAGACAGAAAAAAACTGCCATGAACTCCTAAGTAATTCTTGAACACAACTTTGTGCTTCCAGACTTCCATTTGGCATAAACAACAACCACTTCCCTTGGTGATATTTGCTTTCAACAATTCCCAATTAGCCATAGAAAGCCTCAATGAATGAGAGTGTCCAAATTTTATCCTATCTACAATAGAGAGAGAACCAATTAGACACTTCACACTTGTATAAAAGGTACCATAGCCATGACAAATATCATATAATTATTTGTGCATATCAGCTCTCAAGAAAATGGTAAAATAAAAAAAAGGTACTTGTTTGGAGCTTTTTCTTTCCTTCCAAAGAGCCATAGACACTTGTATAGCATAGTTTCATTAACGAAAAGGACAATTATATGTTTTCGTATATGGATACTCACATCATCATAACCACTTTCCCTATCTAGCATGTATATCCATAATTAACATGTCCCTATGCCGACATGAAGAGTTCTGTTTACGTGTCCATGTACATAAAACTGCTTGACACGTGTCAAATGACAGAGACATGTCGGTTATAGAACACGTGTCTCCAATTACGAGATGCCACATGTGGCATAGAATGTCTTAATCTTTCTCTATAAAACGTAACCCTTTGATCTCTCTGCGGTAACTATCATTAAGCAGTTACTTTTCCTCTTTTTACAATATCATGGATTCAAGTGTAGTTCAAAGTGAAGTGCATGAGAAAGATGAACAATACCCCAATAATGTTGCCTCACAGCAAGGTATGAATTTCATTTGGAAGCATGTTTTATTTAGTTTTCTTATAATGGTTTCTTCTATAATACTTGTTTCTTGTTCTGCTTCAAATTTTGCATGTAGTGCCACAAGGTGCGGAAGAAAACCAGTTTGACATAGAGAAGAAATCTGTTCTGACTAAGGTGAAGGCAAAGGCTAAGAAAATTAAGGACTCGATTAAGAAGCATGGTCATCAAGCCCTTGATCATGGTCATGAGAATAATAATGAAGATCAACACACCCCTGATGATGATGATGATGATCATGACTTGGATGATGATGAAGAAATGGCTGAAGAACAAGAAATTCATGAAACACCAAGTATAGTTTTCTTTTTCTTTTTCTGCATCATATGCAATTTGATTTGCAAGAATATATGGACTAGTAATTCTCCATAAGGTGAAATAGAATCTGGCATTTAGTTGTGGATACTTTTCTTTTGTGTCTGGAATTTTCTTCAAAATAGAAGGAATTCAGAAACTTTTGGAACTGATGAGATTTTTTTTTATTTTTTTACTTTTATTTTAATTTAAAATTGACATGTTTTGTTTTTAAGAAAGTTTGTATTGCAGACTGTAAAAGTAGAAAAAGTAATTTTCTGTCTTCAAATATTTTTAATTCTTGTAAAGGTGGCAAACTTTAGTTTTACTTTACCCCTTCAACGTATGTTTGGGGTATAAATTCTTGTAAATTTAATAATTTTATAAACAACTTTTTTCACTTCTTACGATCCTAGCAATAACGTAAAATACATTTAGACATTTTATCAATGGAATAAAAAGGTCGATTACCATACAAAAATAATATGTGACATGAAATAATGTGTATGGAATGTAATCATGTGATAAGGGCCATTTCCATTAAAATTTCTAGAGTTCAAACTAATAAAAAGAACTTTGGAGGAAAAAACTAATTTCACTTATACTTGCAAGGAATAATTTTTTCTTTGAAAATTGAAAACTTTTAATAAGGGGAATTCACAGAATCAAAACAAATGATCTGATTTGAGTTTATGCCTGAATGTTCTGCAGTTCATGAAAGGGAAGCTGTTAAAATTGCTGCAGTTACATCTGAGCAAGACGAAATTATAGGGAAATCTGGAAATAATGTTGGAGGTAAAACAGATGTGGGAGAAGAACCTCATCACGATCCACAAGTTGGAGGAGTTTCTTCACCTACTGACATTAATCAAAGCATAGCCACAGGCACTGACCCAGCCAAAACATTTTCTGTGGAAGAGAAGGCAGGGCTACCTATGGACAATTTGGAGAAGCCGATAGGCTTGGAGGAAGATCCTCAAGCTTTAGGAAGGAGACCTGAACCTGAATTATACACTCCTCCCAATTATCAAACCAAAGTCACTGATCCAAGGGTGGCAGGTAAGTAGGATTATTAAATAAAGTTATAGAACTCAATTTTTATCTGTGGACTCTGCATTAATATATTTGTACTAGTGTACTATTTTAAAAATTTATTGGTCAATTTTTCTCATTGCTATAGCTTGGTGGTTCATTCTCTATAGTACATTCCACACACTAGAAGAGTTAAAATGGATACTTTTTAGTGTTGATTTTTTAATTAAACATTTTTAATCATACACACTAGAAAGATCATTATACTTAATAGTGCCTAGATAAGAAATTTGTGACATGCTTGCTGATATTTATGTATCATGGGACTAAGATTTTCATCTGTGATGGCTTGCAGGAAGTGATGAAATAGAAATCACACCAGTTGAGGAATCTTTTGCTAGAATGAATGTGCAGGAGGAGCCAAAGCACGCACCAGAACCAAATATTCAGCGAAATCATGTTGATTCTGAATTCCCTCCTGCTGCAAGCCATGATCAATTTGTGCCACACTTCTCTGCTGCAACACAGACTCAAAATCCCTCTGCCGAAAGTCAGGATCAATCCTTTCAAGGGACGGTACCGACAAATATCAGCAGAATTTCAGCAAATCCCGTAGAAACTGCACAAAGCTTCAACACCATCAGAAGCACAGAGGAAGAACAACCACACGATGAAGAAAGCACTGATAAAGTTGTCACTCCTAAGGATGTCATAGCTTCTGAGGTAGGTTCTGATGAGAAAAGTGACATAAAGGACAAGGTGACAACAAATGCAGAAGAGCAACAAAAAAGCACAGATGCTGCTAAAATATCAGGGTCGTCAGCTGCAGAAGAAGGACAGAAGAACATTGCTCAATCTCTGACACAGAAACTAACTCCAGTTTATGAGAAGGTTGCTGGAGTAGGAAGTGCAGTGAAGTCCAAAGTGTCTGTAACTGAAACAAAAAATGGGGATAAAGAACAAGATAAAGGGGTTTCTGTGAAGGACTATTTGGCTGAGAAGTTAAGGCCTGGTGAAGAAGACAAGGCACTTTCTGAGGTGATTTCAGAAGCTTTACATAAGCCAAAAGAAGTGCCTGTGAAAAATGAGCATGGACATTTGGGCAGTGAGGATGAGAAGCCAGAAAAAGTGACTGCAGAAGAAAGCAGTGTGAACAGCCAAGGAAAAGGTGTAGTTGACAAGCTTAAGGAAAAAGTTGGCTCTTGGTTTGGCAAATCAGAAGTGAATCAATCATCACAAGGTAAAGTGTTCATTGATGAGGTTTCTTTTATTACCACATTTTGCAAAATTATGTGTTACATAATTTCATTAGATTCTGATTATGAGGCTGTTGTTGTTATAGTTACAGGAGGTCAAGATTTATCAAAGAATACAAATTCTGGTGCTGAAGTGGAACAGGTTAGCCAAGTTCTAGGTGGAAACAGTAGTCCAATTGAAGAACAAGGGACTCGCTAAATTTCTCCTTGGATGTTAGATAATGATTAATATATGTGCAGTGATGTTTGTGTATGGTGCATTCGTGTGAAAGATGTGTGTGTATATTTGCAGAGAATAAGACTCTTATTTCATATGAAGAATAGTGTCAATATATGATTGTGTGCCGTAATATTATTTTATTAATATTTCAATTCAATGTCCACTATGGTATTTGAATATTTTTCTGCTTCCATTTCCATTTTCTGGCGGTGTTGATGTTTTTTTTTTCCGGAAGTTCTTTTCTAATTGATGTTTTATAATTATTTTCTTTTAGCTTCTAACTAGTACATTCTATTGTATTTTTCTTAGAATCAGGATTCTCTAGGAAAAACTTGAACTTACAAGTGAAAATATTAATACATTTGTGGCATAGAAGCCATTATGTTATTTAACGGTTTAGTGATATAGTGATAAGGAATTGAATTGAGTTGATTTAGATTGGGTGAAAATAATGTGTTTGATGTATTTATTGTTCCTTAATTACTTATTATATTGATTGTTTAAAAAAATTAATGAAAAATATCTTTTACCACTGTTTTTTAGAACAATCTGAATGGCCAAAAAGATCACAATGTATTATTTTCCAATTGCATCTAATCCAAATTTGATGTGAGTAGTGTATTTTGTGCACATGAAAATAAAAACAAAGCAAAAAATAGACAAAATTAAACTCTAGTTGTAAAAGGAAACCCTGGAAGAGGAGAATCTTCACTGCACAATGTCTCATTAGTTGCTGCGCTCCAATTTATCCACGCAAGAATTTGATCAAGAAGCTCCGAAATCATATTAGTTAACGCTGCAAAACTTATAAGAAAGAAAACACCAATGGACCCGACTAATTCAAATAACCAATTCGAGGTAAGTTTAAAGTTTAAAAAGAATTGCTTGAGAAAAATGTTTTTGTAAAGAAAGTCTATTAGTAAATAATTTGTGAATCCAATCAACTCTGAACTTAATTGTATCTTTTCAATATTCGCTTTGTAGCTTGCCAATAGGGTTGTTTGGGTGATTCCATAAATCTGCTTATGAGCCCAACTCTATAACTATACCAAGTGTTGTTGTTATCAAGTATATAAGACTACTTGTTAACATTTTGAAATGTGTTGAAGTGGCAAGATCACCACCGCTTTCTCTTCTAACCTTCAATCGGTGTCAATATTGGTTTACAAGCCTCCATTTTGAATTTCTTTAAAAGATTTGGTACATATTTCTTTTGAGAGATAAAAATCCTTTTATTTGACTACTTTTCTTCAATGCCTAAAAAATAAGAAATTGGGCCTATATATATAATCTCCAATTGGGTGGAAATATTCTCTCTGAATTCAACTACAAATTTTGAATTATTACAAGTAAAGATCAAATCATCCACGTATAGACAAACAATAATGATATTGTTATCTTTGTTTGTTTTGACATATAAGGAATGCTCATATGGACTTCTATAAAATCTATTGTTGATGAAGTATATATCAATACATGTGGACCAAGCTCTAGGTGTTTCCTTCAAACCACATGGAGCTTTCTTCAACTTGTAGACTTTATCTTCCTCTCCATGTTGATAACCTGATGGTTGTTTTACATTAACTTCTTCTTTAAGTACACCATTCAAGATTCCATTTGAAATATCTTCCATTGATTTTGAGCACTAAGGGAAAGAATCGTCTGTATCGTGTCCAATCTAGCAAACGGAGTAAATACTTCAAAATAATCAATGCTGAATTTTTGTTTATACCCTTTTGTTACTAATTGTGACTTAAAACGATCTATCTCTCCATTTGGATTGTACTTTATTTTGTACACCCACTTTACACATATTGGTTTCTTTCCTTCTGGAAGTTTTATTAACTTCCATGTATCATTCTTCTCAATTGCATGAATTTCTTCATCTATTGCTTTAATCCAACAATTATCATTGGTTGCTTTTTCATATGTTATTGGGTCACAATTTTCAAATAAGGCACAGTAAGTAATTTCTTCCTCCATATCATCATATCTACCAACTTCATAATCTTGCAAGTGAGAAGGTTAACATCGCTCCTTTTGTGGATATCTTTGAGGTGGTGAGTCTGATGTTGATTTAGCTTATGGTTCTTTAGCTTTGCCATCACCTTCTTCATATATAATAACTGGTATAAACAACAATTCTTTTTCTTTTCTTGACCAATCCCACGTTCTATCTTCATCAAAAGTGACATATAGGTATTGATTACTTTTTGAATTTTTGGATTATAAGTGGACTTTTGTTTCTTCATTGCATCCTATAAGAATGCATTTTTTTACCTTGTCATTGAGTTTCTTCCTAGTTGATTAGGGACACTTGCATAAGCAACACAACCAAAAACTTTTAGATGACTGAGATTTGGACTTTTCCTACTCCAAGCTTCTTGTGGAGTTTTATTACAAATACTTTTGATAGGGCACCTATTTAATACGTACACTACACAGACTATAACTTCGGCCCAAAACTCTTTGGTAATTTCTTGTAATGTAACATGTTTCTCACCATATCCATGATTGTCCTGTTTTTTCTTTCTGCCGCTCCATTTTGTTGAGGAGTGTGTCTAGTAGTTATCTGATGCTTAACACCATGTTTTCTCAAGAATCATAATCAAAGTACTTTATCCCTTTATCAGTTCTCAAGGT
Organism: Clitoria ternatea; assembly: GCA_037962975.1. Lineage (NCBI taxonomy): Eukaryota > Viridiplantae > Streptophyta > Magnoliopsida > Fabales > Fabaceae > Clitoria > Clitoria ternatea. The sequence goes on along the minus strand of CM075674.1, from coordinate 97,077,715 downwards.
TTTTAAAGTATAACCAGTCTGTCTTTTAACTTACACTATAAAACTTTTAAGCGTATCATAAGCATCAGATATATTTTTTAGAAAATAAACCCGTGTCTTCCTACTGAAGTTATCAATAAAAGTAATAAAATATTTATTATTTGTATTGGATGGAATTTTCACATAGCATAAATCAGAGTGCACTAACTCAAGTGGTTTTGTAGCTCTCCAGGCACGTCCTTCAGAAAAAGGTTCTTGATGCTTTTTGCTTACTACACAAGCTTCACATAGTTAATTAGAAGCTTGGATAATAGGCAAACTAGTTACCCATTTTTATTTGCAAGAAGCTTGGTGCTTTCAAAGTTGAAATTTCTAAGTGGTATGTGTTGTAATCAATTATCATCAATAGTTGCTACTTTGCAACATAAACTAGTATTATATCTAATGTTCATTGGAAATAGACGATTCTTTGACATGTTTGTCATTGTTATCAAGTCCATCTCAACATTATTTATAATGCAACATTTCTTGTTGAATTTTAAATCATAGTATTTTTTAGCAAGTTGGCTAACGCTTAATAGATTCTAGCATATACAAGGTGCATAAAGCACATAAAAAGATGTAATTCAAAGATCCATTTTTCAATCTGATGTCAATCTTTCCTTTCCCTAAGACTTTTAAGTTTTGAGTTGTCACCAAACTTAATTATGGTGTGGTACTTTCATCTAAGTTAGAAAATAGTTCTTTTTTTCCGCTTAGATGATTATTGTATCCTGTATTTAACAACCACTGGTTATCATTTTTATTAGCTACTGCATGACTTGTTGTAAGCACCATCTTCATACCTTCATCACTTTCTGCAACTTGGGCATGACTTTCTCTAATATTCAATGCTTTAGCATGACATTCTCGACTATAATGACCAAACTTATTATAGTTATGACACTGGATATGAGATTTGCATTCAGATTAAAAATGTTCGTACTTTTGGCATTTGTGATATTGAATACTAGATTTATTTTGGAATGAACCATTACCTTGTGGGCCTTGGCTTGGGTAAGATTCACGATTACTCCCTCTTCTTCTGAAATACTGACTTCTTTGAAGATGGTTCACCCTTCTATGCACAGGTCCTTTGTTTCTCATGTTTGTTTGAGCTTTTAATATTTGCTCAACAGTCCTACTAGGCCTCTTGTTCATCTGCATCTCATATGACTCTAAGATGCTTGTAAATCATTTATAGTCATTGTGTAGAAATCTTTTGCTTCTTAAATGACTGCTACCACATAATCAAAATAAGTTGAAAGCATACGTATAATTTTCTCCATGACTTCTTTTTCCTTTATTTCGTAATCATTATTTTTTGTGTCATTTACGAGCTTGTCAATTCATGAGAAATAATCAAGAATGCTTTCATTTCTTCTTCGCTCCTTCAGCTCGAATTGACGTTTTAAGCTTTGCAGTCGCATTTGTTTAACAGGGCCAACATTTTTATTTGTTTTAAGCAAAATTTCCCAAGCTTCTTTTGCTATTTTAGCATTGAAAATTTTCTCAAAAAAACAGCTCCATTGATTGACATATCAAAAAGAAAGCTTTTTCATTAAGTAGATAGTTTTTACCTACTTGTTGCATAACAACTTTTCCCGTATCTCCTTTAGTTGGTTTAACAAAACCTTCTTTAATGATTTTATCATATTCGTTGATTTTTAAACACAACTCCATGACACGTTTCCACATGAAAAATTTTTATCTGCCATCAAACTTGAATACAGTTGTTTATACTTGTTGAACTTAACTTACTCCTGTGGTTGAACTTACTGTCATTTTGATACAACAAATTCTGATACCAGATGATGGCAATTAAAATAAATTGTCTTCTTGAAATTAAAATGTTATGGGAAGAAAATATAAATATAAACACTCAAAGAACAAAATTTAACCTTACAAAATATTTGTATAATAATAACACACTCAAATTTTTTAGCTTTATTAAAAGCTAATACATAAAATATACAACACTCAAATAAAACTTGTTGAAGGTTACTCTCACTTTTTTTTTCTCTCTATTTTTCTACTCCCGGTGCACTTTCACGGTTCTATATTTCAAGCAACATAGCCCCCCTTTATATAAGATTTTCTTGCCGCCTTTTTTTCTTCACAGAGAAACAAAATTCAAGATGGTTATTTGCTTCCTAATGTCGTGAACAATTTTAATACCACCATGCTAGCTGGATTAATGCATGAATTTGACCAAAAGTTTAAAATAACTAGAGAACAACTAATACTATATTTGTTACATAATTAGCTTCTAGAAAAAATACCAAGTTTAATTTTCTCAGTAATATATTTTCTTACTTTAACCATGTAAATTAAATACCAGCAAATAGTGATCTTTATTTGTTCCAGTGAAAAGGTTCAGTGGGCTTAGTGTGGAGATTGTCTCAAATGGTGCAAATTGCAAACATGTTTTGATAATTCACGGGAGACATAAAAGTACAAGACCTTTCTAATCTTAATTAATATTAATTAGCTTTTTAATTCTAAGAAAATCTCTAATCTTAATATCTATTAACTTAAAGGGTCGGGAGGGCGGTAACAGGGGTTGTGGTTTGTTTGGTGAGGAGTTGTTGTTCTTGTTTTGGATTTTTTTTATATATATATTTATGGTGGTGGTAGGTTGGTGGGTAGGGATGGAAATGGACTAGGCCAGACCGGGCTTTGAAAGGCCTGAGCCAGGCCTACATTAAATTTTCAAGACCTAAGTCTGACCTATTAGCTCGTTATAGGCTTTTTTTAAGGCCTGATTTGCCTTGTTTGAAGGTCTGACCCGTTTAAAAGGTCTGTTATAGTGAGACTTTTAAAAGGCCAAAACCAACCTAAAAATATTTATGTTTTATTCCCTCCTAATTTTTTTAATTATAAACTTGTAATATTAATTTATATTATATAAATATAAATATGTAATATATATATATATATATATTATTTTATGTTATAAATATTATATATATATATATAATAATTAACAATTAATCTAATTAAATAGGCTGGCCTGTTGGGCTTTAAAGGCTTTTTAGAAAGCCTATGATCTGGTCTGTTTAGTTAAAAAGCCCTTTTTAAAAGTTTAAGCCCGACCTTCTAGCCCGACAAACCTGACCTATGTAGGCTTTAAACGAGCCGGGCCATAGGCCCCCGACGGACGGCCTAGCCCATTTCCATCCCTATTGGTTGGGGGTTGTAGAGATTTGTAATAGTGGTGGGATTATGCCGTGAATGAGTATGAAAGGGTTGTGTAAGGGATGATGTGTGAAGTATTTGTAAAAATGTCTCAATGAAATAAATGTCAAGCATATATAAAAATTTGTGTTGGTCTTTAATTGTCAGAAATGTTTTTAAAATGTAAAATATATTCTATGTGTCAAATTATCAAATTTTAACAAATAATAAACGTCCGTAATTGTAAGGGACTTAATAGATACACATTTGTAAAAGTTGGGGATGACAAGATGATTTTCTTTATATCAAGGACCTAAAAGTAGGTCAGTAATCTGTTTACTCCCAATTAGTTATCTTGTTTTGTGGTGTTAAAACTTAAAAAGAATGTGACTCTTGGAATGTTTTTATGCCAATTTAGGCTAGTGTTATTTGAAGCAATATGATTGCATAAAAATCAAATTGTGTTTAATAATGGGTTGTTAACATTTTCATTTTAATTAATAGAAAATTGTTTCCATTTTTAAAATCCTGGAATTCTACAAACATGTTTGTTTGGTCTCTTGTTTTTTGTTTTGGAAAATGCAAATACTAAAAATATATTTGATTTCATTATTTTCATTAGGTTCATAACGTTAAAGTTTGACTAGTTTCTATAACATCCTCCTAATTATTTAAAATTAAGTCGATTCATTAATTTAATTATTGTAAATTTACCTTAATTAATCCAATGTGAGTAATAAAATCAAACATAGATCAAAGAATTCTCAATAAAATTTTCACAGAAAGCGTCTAAAATTAACATGTGACACCACCAAGTGATAAAGAAATACATTAATGTCCAAAACAAGTTCACAAGACCAGCAAAGACATAGAAAAAAGGAGAAAAAGCCAAATTAGGCTCAATTCGTTCAAGTGAAACCACTTTTGCTTAAGCGAATCATACCCACACAGCTTCCCTCGCTTAGGCGAGGCCTAGGTGAGTAGCCCACAACATCACACCAACACAATCTCGCTCAAGCGGAGCCATTCACTCAAGTGAGAGTGCAACGGGTAACAGGGGTAACATACTTGCTCAAGCGGAATCAACTCGCTTGAACAAAAACAAAACAAAATCAATACTAATTTAGTTCGCTCAAGCGAGGACGTACCCGTTCAAGCAAAAATCAAACAGAACCAATTCATAGCAAACTTGCTCAAGCGACCACAACTCGCTCAAACAAAAATCTCCTAGAAACAAATTCGAGTAGATTCGCTCAAGCGAGGGATACTCGCTTAAGCGAAAATACTCCAGTAGCATTTTCTCCAATAATTCGCTTAAGCAAGGCCCTGCTTTCTCAGGCGAGATCACAACAGAACCATGTCACATGAAATTCGCTTAAGCAAACCACATCTCGCCCAAGCGAAAATGCACCAGTGACAGACCCTGGAGCCCAAGAGAAACTTGCTTGAGCGGAAACCCACTCACTTAAGCAAGATTATCAGAACCTCCAAAAATCTTAACTTCCAATGTACCTAATTTCCCCGATTTAACTCCGATTGACGCCAAACTTTATAGGTGACATGTTTTCGCCATTATGGAACTGTTGGCGAAGTCCGTTCGCCAAAATTCTGACATATAAGAGATATGTGAAAGAATGCAATTTGACCATTTACATATAAGTTTATGACATTTTAAGGCACAAATGCATTATCACCATTTGTTCTAGGTTGAAATACAAGTCTAATACACCTATATAGGTCAAAGGAAACCATTTGGGGAGTCCAATTCCTGCAGATTCAAGATACAACCAATTTAATTCCATTTAACACTTTAAAACCTCTTATAAGTTCATACGAATCGCAATCAACTACTAATCCATCACATACATTATCCATCACATTTCACATCATTCACAAAACCTGCCCATAAGGATATAAAGCTAATTTGACTTGGCTCAATGCCCACACAATCATGCAACATAACCATCTGGACATTCATGTAATTTCTCATCACATAAGCTCTATACATAACATTCCAACATCAAACGGTAGTCATAGTTAAGTCAAGCAACAACTCTTGCTATCACCGTAACACAAAATATAACATCAACATACATACACATTTATACATCAAAATACTCTTCCACACAGGGTCTCTGGCATTGCTCTCCACTTCGTTTTACACTGGTATGCATTCCCTGTACAACCTCCCCGTCTCCAGTCATTGAAACAATTGTAAAGGTGAGTGACCAGTCATATAATTTAATACAAATAATTTTAATAACAATTACGAAGTAAAACAATTACATACAATCAATTCATATTATACTCATCAATTCATCATCATCAATTTGTTACCATCTATTTATCATCGTCAATTTCATCATCATCATTTTATCATCATCAAAACTGACTCTCAATCAAATGTAACATAAGACATCCTAGTATCTGGATACTAAATAGATCAGCACCAGCTAAGAGTCCACCTGACATCCCGTGAACCCACCCGATCCACCGAGCCCACCTGGCTACCCACCTTAACCACTAGGTCCTACTTGACCACTGGATAGCTCAACTGGGTCACCAACGACCACAGGAGCCAAAAACGAGGGGGTAAATCATACCGAATGGCCGTCTAAACCACACAATATATATTTACAACATATAATCATGATATATTATCACCCACTCATCATCATCAATCCAACCCCAGGCATAAAAGCTACCACCATGGGATTTATATACAAAATGCTCAACATCATGCATTATTCATCAATAAGCCATACATGCAATAACCAATCTCATACTTCCAGAATTTCTATATTCATAAGTCATAACATAGTTCTCAATACAAAATTCATCATATGATAAATACAATTCTTACACATAAGGGTTGACATACAATTTCCTTTTTTTTGCAAGATCAAATGCAAACAAAATTAAATTTTATTATTACCTTCCTTTTGTAATATACATATATATCAACTGATTCTCTGTGCCACCTTTATAACCAGAACCACATTTTCACTTATGAGTATCAAGGGAATATAATCAAATTTATTCTTATTAAATCATACACCAATAACATCCTCTTACCTCAACTCTGCGTTTCGAAATCTCGATTCTTCCACCAATCGCTCAAAGGCGCTACTACACTAAGGATTTAGAAAATTCAAGAGTCGAAATAAGTTACGTAACCACCAAATTCCCAATTTGATTCATAAAGCGACCTCAAATCGACATCGTAAGGTAAAGGAACTAACCTCAACGGATTCTGATACCAAGTTCAAGAATCCCTCTATTCTAGTCGAGGCTTCGACCTTCGTTCCTTAACCTACAAGCGTCGAAACGCGAACCCATAAGCATATTCACCCTCTAGAGGTTGCAAGGAACCCGTTAACCGGTTTAGAAACTTAAAATTCTAACAACCTCATAAACTTGAAAATTTGAGAAAGAAGAAAAATGAGTCGGTTCCTAAAATTGAAGGCACCATTGTGTAGCTCTTACCTCAAGGATTCTGAAAATATATCTACTTGCAAGATTCGACCAAGAATTGGCTTCTAATTTGAAGCTTGAAGAAGATGACAATGGCATGCACTCCATGTTTCTCTTCTATCTTTCACGTGAGAATGATGAGGCAATGTGAAGGGATTTCATTTTCACTTAAGTAAAGGGCGAAATGGTCATTTCCCATAATTCCCCCATTTTCCATTTTCTTTTTAATTCCCTAAATCTAATTTTCCTTTCTTTTCTTCTTATTATTTTTAACTAATTTGATTTCACTCTTTACCTTAGTAATTAATTATTTACCACCGTCATCAATTAGTTTAACCATCGCTTACATTATCGGTTAATTAATTTTATTCAGAATAATCAAATAATTAACCTTTAATTAATTATGCTCCATTAACAATTAAAATAATTTCAGGGATGTTACAGTTTCCATATTCATTATTTTTTTTTTGTTATGGTTTGTTTTTTCCTAGTCATTAGGAAGTAATTGAGATATTTTTATAATTAGTTTCTCATTTTTTTAGATTTCATAATTCATCTCATGTATTTCCTATAAAAGGGCCATGTTAGTATTGAACAAAATAAGTCGTCTTTGTTCTTCTTTTTTGCAATTAACAATGGTATCGAAGTTGTTGGTTGTTAGAAAAATAAAAAGGAATGGCCTCTTTTGATAATAGTTTTGTACAATCGACGATTCTACGCTTTGATGGTCATTATGACCATTGGAGCATGCTTATGGAGAACTTTTTGAGGTCCGAGGAGTATTGGCATGTTGTTGAATGTGGAGTAGCAGAACCAGCAGGAGCTATAGAAACATAAACATCAGATTTTGAAGCCTTAAAGTTGAAAGATTTGAAAGCCAAGAACTATCTTTTTTAAGCAATTGATCGAGCAACTTTGAAGACAATTCTTTGCATAGATACCTCCAAACAAATTTAGGATTCCATGAAGAAACAGTACCAAGGGAATGCTAAAGCAAAGCGGGTGCAACTCCTAGGACTTCATACTGGATTTAAGACTTTATGTATGAAGTTAGGTGAATCAGTTGTAGAATTTTTTGTGAGAACAATGACAATTGCAAACAATATGAGGTTCCATGGAGAGAAAATGGAGGACGTCACCATTATAGAGAAAATTCTTTAGTCAATAACACCAAATTTTAATTTTATTGTATGCTTTATTAAAGAATCGAAAGATATTGATCACTAACAATTGATGAGTTGTAGAGCTCTTTGCTAGTTTATGAGAAAAAAATTTACAATAGGATAAAGAGGAATAAGCATTGAAAGCCTCAATAGAAAGTCATTCGACAATAAGAAGAGGTCGTAGAAGAAGCAGAGGAAGAGGTAAAGGAAGAGGAACGAATGATTGTAACGATCAATAACTACATCAAACAAATTAATTTCATAGAAGAGGAAGAAGACATGGAGGCTTTCATTCAACCAATTTCAGGCCAAAGCCAACAAATAAGTCAAATATTGAGTGCTACCGTAGTCATAGGTATGGTCACTATCAATTTGAATGTCGAACAAATTTAGACAAGTAGAATAGAGAATCGTCTAACTTTATAAAAAAAAAAGAAAGGGTGTCTCTTTTGATGGTGTGTCACGTGGATGAAGAAACTCAACAAAACTTGTGGTATTTAGACACTGGTTGCAAGAATCATATGTGTAGAGATAGGAAGGCATTTGTTGATCTAGATGAATCCTTTCGCATTAAGTTTGGTGATAACATCACCAGAACAGTTATGGGAAAAGGGAATGTTACTCTTCAAACAAAAAATAATTATATTCATGTTAATATTCTTTGTTGAAGAAAAGTCTGGTTGAAAAAGGAATTATGGAATAATATTGAACCAGACCCTGGATTTGTTAATAACATACATCAAGAATCCATTGGGAAATAAAGTCTGTATATCAAGAAACTAATGTGTGTTTTAAAGTGTTCTAGGATGTATAATGCACAGACTATAAAATAAAAGGGGAACCTATGAAATTAAAGTCTGAATCCTAGTATTTGGATGATGTCCAAAAGAGTCTGTGATGGTTCGGAGAACAGACTTAGAAGGGGGGTTGAATAAGTCTGTTCACTTTTTCAAACCAAAAAGTGATATTTAAACGTTAATGCATTGAGCGAACCTATTTTTCCAGACTTTTTACTATCGAGTATAACAATAATAGTGCACTAGACTTTTGATAGTAAAGAGTGAGAGAGAAAGAGACAATACACAGGCAATTTTATACTGGTTCACCTCCAACTCGGAGACTACATCCAGTACCTTTAAATCTGAAGGATTTTCACTATATAAAAACTTTTACATCAGGTGTTGAGTATTATTGACTCTAGCCACTCCTGGCTTAAGCACAACTCATGCTTCAAGTATTCTTGACACCGACCACTCCTGGCCCTGAGTATTCTTGACTCCAGCCACTCTTGACTTGAGCATAACTCATGTTCTGAGTATTCTTGACTCCAACCACTCTTGACTTGAGCATAACTCATAACTCATAACTCATGCTCCAACACACCAGACCCCTCTAGATTCCTATGAGTATTATTTTACAAGCACCCATTCCTGGGGCAGACCCAAATATTCTTTCCTGAGCCACTCCTAGCTCAAACCCTAAGTATTCTTTCAAAAGCCTCTCCAAGCCAACAATGTTTCCCACACTAACAGAGTTTGGCAACACACCAGACTTGTACTACTAGAGGATTAGAAGAATTAACTCAAATAAAATAAGCCCCTTGACTTAGCAGAGCTAAGTGATAAACCATGAAAATGGGTTTATAAAGAAGGAAAGGACTTATTTTTCCATAGGGCTCAGTACATTCAGAAGGTGAAAGATGATTGGAAAATATACTAAGCCAGAAAGCATGACTTGGGATAATATGCATTTAAGTGCACAAAGGCATATCCTAAGTTACTATGACATCTAACTATAAAGATGAATGCACATAGCGAGTTTTCTTTGTCTTCATGGCAGATCTTCCAGGTAGAGTTACTCGTTGTTGAGTAAACTGCCATTTCTTCATTTCATATGAGCTTGTGTGCATGAATGTCTGATGCACGTTCATGATTTTTCTTCTTTTCCTATTACACTTTTTATGGTGTATTCTAGCTCATCTTCTTCTTTTCACAAGCTTTCTCTCTTTTTCATTTTGCTCTCTACTATTTCTTTTTAACCTCACCTCTCAGTAATAGATTTTTCTCTCCTTGTATGCTCTTCTGTGTTTTTCAGGAGGCTCTATTTTTTGGAAAAGAGATTGATTCTATTTATATAGAATCATCTTATTGAGCTCAGGGAGAGACTGTTAATTATTTGACCGTTGAGAAAGTTATTGAACAAAGGGCAAAAAGCTTTTCTTATAAGAGATACTCAATGGGTAAGGGCTTTCACTGTTAGAGAGAGAGAGATGTTCTGCACAAGCAATGTAAATATGAGAGCTTTTAGGATGTGTGTAGTCGTAGGTGGAGTAGATGTAGCACTAGTTTCACCAAGAAGGAAAGCTTTAATTCAGGAAATCTCTGAATGTGTGAGATAAAGGTGAAACTTGGATACTTTTCAGACTAGATTAGAATCCACCTTGTTTAGTCAATCTTCCTTTTAAGAGTTTTTTCTATATGCTTCGATGGAGATAACTTGTGACTGTTGATGCTTTATGTATCAGACTACTTCTAAAAGTTTGAAGGAAAATGACAGGTGATCCGGTCTCAATACCGGTATCCGTCCTACAAGACATATTTCAACGTCTTTGTCAATTCGCCAACGTGTGACCGATGTCATCGGTATACATCCGGACTCTAATTCCGTATCAGGCACTCTCCCTATACCGGTTGTCCAGGATAACACCATGACACCGGATAACTCACACGTCACTATGCAGAAGACAAAAGGCATTGCTACAGGGACCGATCAATAATTCCCTGCACTACGAGCCAAAATCTGCTAACGAGAATGATCAACTTGTCCCCTAATTCTAGCCTATACACTTTACGCTCAATATAAAATAGCCACTTGACCCAATCATGCTGGCAAGTGCACAATAAAATAATAATATATAGTGCTATTGGAGGTTAGTGGTTCCCCACTAATATGTCCTTGTATTTCGAGCCAATCAGGTATATGAACTCTCTTCATCAATGAGGGGAGGGATCTTTTGACTAAATCTACTTATGATTACTCTCTAAAAAACATTCCTCACTTGGAATATTATCACTGACTTGAGCGTCGGAGAATCTTTACAGGTGACACCACCTTTTGCCCACATCAACGCGTTAGGCCGGTGTGAAGGACCTCCAGAACGCCCAATCCGCCCTCCTTATACAAGGACAACGGATATTTACACCGAATACTCATACATCCGATCTTCTGCATAGAATCTTCATACTATTTATGATTGACTTGACACCGGATCTCTAGACCCTGGTTCAGGACAGATCAACAGGGTCTGATGCTTTTGTATTTTATGAAGCTTGAAATGATGTTGTTCAAGTCTGCGTATGGTAAGTTACTCTGATGCGAGAGAATTACTTTTGAAGTGAAATTCCAGACCTTTAGATTCTTCTTTTGTCTTGGATTAAAGAGTTCATGTTACGATTAAGTCTTCTAGACTTTTTATGCGTAATCTCCTCTTTTCTTTTGTAGCTTAGGCCTTTTCCTGAAACACATAAACACCCACATTAAGTGATAACAAATTTATTCATTTAAGTTAGAATTCATAATGTTAGTTATCAACAAATCTCATGAGTTCTGGTTCAAATGATTTGACATTGACCAGACTTTTCTTCAACAGTCTGTTAGAAGAAGCTTGCCTTACCCAATCAGACTTCAAACTTATATAACATCAAAAGAAAAGCGTTACTTAGAGATTTAAAAGAAGTTTGCCTTACCCAATCAGACTTCAAACTTATACAACATCAAAAGAAGAGTGATACTTAGAGATTCAATTGCAACCTTCTTAATTCTATTTAAGTAATGCATTGGGTTCTATGCCCTTATCAAGTATGCATTCTTATCATCAAAAGGAACAAGGGAGAAATAAAGCTAAGCAGCCAAAGTCATCATACCTAACTTTATGCATGAACAGAAAAATCTGAACTAAGTTAGCATGAATGTTAGCTCAAAATTAGAAGGATCTCAGCATTCACTTCTCTTGTCTTTCTCAATCAAATAAAGCAAACAAATAACTTTATTTTTTGATTATGTATTAAAAGCCATATTCATGCAAGAACTGAAGAACTCTGCTACCAGACTCTTGAGCTTCTTTTTGATTATCAAAGGTCTGGTAGTTAAAGCTCAAGGCAAATACCTTCACAGGATTTCCAACGTCTATATCTCTTTTCATGACATAACAATGGTCATTTTTCCGATACCTTTTTATACTGAAGAAGATTGAATTGCAAAGGGTAACAATTTATAGAGAGAACTCTTAAGTCAAATCACCCTTCTCTGTATTACATTCAATTTTTCTTTTCAGACAGAGACCTTCCTTGTTTGTTCTGTGTAACATCCTAAAATTTATAATTTTAGAAAATAATTTATTAAAGCTCAGTGGAGAGTTTCCGAGTGAAAAATGTCTGATCAGTGAAGGAATTTCAAGTGAAATATGTCTGAGACAAGACATTCCGAGTGAAAAATGGATGTGATTCCGAGTAAAGGAAGATTAACATATTCCCGAGTCCGACTTTGGATGAATGCTTCTATTGAAAAGGAATAATTCCAAGTGGATTGATTCCAAGCAAAAAGGAAGGAGCTCTGACTTTGAATGAATACCATTCGGGCAAAGATGCTCCCAAGATAAGATATTTCCGAGTGTGGGAAAGTTGAGATAATTTCGAGTGAAGAAAAGGAATATAATTCCGAGTAAAATCTTTCTAGGTGAAAGAACTACCGAGTGAAGTAAAGATTAAGATGTTTTCGAGTGAAACATGACTGAGAATCATTTCTGATGAAGAAAAACTCTGTCTGAATAAGACGTTTTTGAGTGAGGCAAATCCAAGTGACTTGTCTCTGAGTGAAACGTTTCCGAATGGATCGTTTCCAAGAGAAGTACCTCCGAGCGAAGAAAAACTTTGATTTCGGATAAGTACTTCAAGAGCTGATATTTTTGAATAATGACCGAGTGGAGTAACTCCGAGTTCTGTGACTTTCCGAGTGAAGTATCTCTGAGTGTGATACTTCCGAGAGGGAAGGTACTGATTGAGATATCCGAGTGGTGAATTCATTTAATTCATGCTTGGGTCGATGTTTAGATCTGTTGAGTTTGTACTCGGGTTCGTCTTTGAAATAGACTTCAACCCCGAGTGAACCTTTCAAGTGGAATGATTTTCGAGAGAGGATTGTTCTCAAACTCCGGGTGATCTTTCATTTGGAAAACTTCCGAGTGACGCAAATAAAAGCTTGACTCGGACAGAAATATATCTGAATGAGATATTTCTGTGTGGGTCATTTCTGTGGAAAGGAAAGCCGAGTGTCTCATGAGATGGAACCTTTCCAAGTGAATTTCCTCCGAATGAAGGAATTCTGAACAGACAGATGCTTTCTCGAAAAAATATGCCCAGAATACTGAAACCGAGTTGGAATTAATTATTATTTCAATTATTGATGCTTTCCACGTCATTCTGTTCTTCTACATTCTAGTAGATTCACTTTTCTGATATTTTCTAAGTATGGGGCCCTCTCTGATGTGCTGTCCCCTTTCCATTAAAATCTTATTCCTTTCTTATCATTAAAGATACGTGTGTCAGAATTCTTTAATTCATTCACGTCTCTTCTACATGAACTATATATATATATATATATATATTTCTAATGTTGGATTAGTGGAAGACTTTTGAAAGTGAAAAACATCATAATCCTTTTCTTTCCAATTCTCTACTGGAAACCATTGAACAACGAAGAAAATTAAATCTTCATTTCTTCTCTTCATGAAGAAAGCTTGGGACTGGTACAGAACTGCAATTCCAGTCAGAATTCTTGAAGCTGTGACTTGATATCGATTAAAAAGCTACTGGAACTCTTATTTCCAGGTAGGGGGAGCGTTACATTTCAAATGTATGGTTTATGAATGGATTTGGGGTGTTATTATTATGATTTATATAATATGTACGTGAATTGTTATTGAGACCCCGATTGAGTAATATATTTTATATTTACTTAGCTTCCATTCATATTAATAATATTGAGTTTATATGTGATTGATGATTTGATCGGTTGATGACATGAGATGATGTTGGTATATGATTGATGATGATGATATGAATATTATTCATGACGTTTTCATGATATATAAAAGCATGAGATGCTTATGTGATGACTAAACATGAAATATTATGAGGTTGTGATTGACTACTGCCTGCTATGCTTGTTGTTATACCGAGTGGTAGCCCCTGATGATGGTAATCAGGTGGTCTATTGATGATTGATTATTATTTGGCATAGCATTTGTGTTCAGACGCATACAGGACTGCAGGGGGCTTGTGATGCCGGCCCAGATGGGAGGGCGGCCTGATGATAAGGCACAGACCCTGTGGTGGTTTCTTCGGATTCCACAGACGCCTTTGAGTTGGACTCAAGGCCGGCCCGTAACGCCTAGTTGTGTTACCGCTGTCACTGAGAGTGACTGGTGTTACATTATGGGCGCACGCGGTTTGGTACCTGTAAAACGGCCGAATCAGCTGGGAGCTGAGATATTATGTTGTGTAAATCCCATCATTAGAGTCAGATCCGCATGCATATGCATTGATATATGTTATTGAGAATAACATGATGATATGATCATTTGATGATATGAGAATGAATGAAATATGATTTGATTATGTGTTATGATTTTGATTTATTTGTGGTTATGAATTGAACACTTGATCCGATTCAGTAACTATCATTTGACATGTTTATTCTCACCCCTACTGTTGTTATTTTTACAATGGATATAGGACGCAACAATAATATATGAAGTCACTCAGCCTGCTCGGAGCATTATGTATTGTATGTATTGTACATAGTGCACATAGTTGTTTGTAGTAGCCTTGGCCGGCTCCTGTGCATACCGAGTATTTATAATTATTTGTATACTTTAATGAGCCGGTCGGCTGTTGTAAATATGACAGTGTATTATTTAATCCAAATTCTGTTTTGGAAATTTAAATTATTTGCGAAAAATTTATTTGGATTATTGAAAATTAAATTTTAAAAATAAGAACCTTATATTCTGCCTCTAGTAGACCTTGGTCTCGTGTTAATCATAACTTAGTGTATAATCTCTTTATTGTATATTTTGATACACTAAGTTCTGTGAGTTACTTTCTATTTCTTACAAACAATCTGTAAAAGTCTGGTGTGTTACCAGCCTTAGTGAGTATAGGGAACACTGTTAGCCTGAAGAGGATTTTGAAAGAATACTTGGGTTGTTAAGCCAGGAGTGGCTTATTGAAAAAGAATACTTGGGTGTTTAAGCCAAAAGTGATTAGAGTCAAGAATACTTGTGGCATAGGTCTGGTGTTGTTATTGTAAAGGAGAATTTACAATAATGAAAATCCTTCAAATTAGAACGGACTGGATGTAGCTTTTGTGTCTGAAGTAAACCAATATAAATTCTTTGTGTTGCTCTCCTTCCCTTGCTCTTTAAAGTATGTTTTACGTAGATTGATTACTTGTTTTTATTGGTTCATTATTCTACAAAAAAGTCTTTAACTTATTCAACCCTCTTCTAAGTCAGACTCTGAACCATCATCCTTTTTGTCCTAGATTTGAAGACCAATTTACTTAGTGCTAGTCAGCTTCAAGAAAAGGGATATGAAATGACCATTAAAGATGAGACATGTCGAATTCAAGATCTAAAGTTGGCTTGATTGCTAAAATTAAAATGATAACAAATCAAATGTTTCCACTTTATATCTATGGTACCACTAATTCATGTTTCTTAGTAAAGTTGAAAGATACAACATGGTTGTGGCATTTTCGCTATGGTCACTTAAATTTTAGTGGTTTGAAGATACTTCAACAAAAAGATGGTAATTGGCTTGCCACTGTTTTCTGCTCATATACAAGTGTGTAAAAAGTGTGCTATTAGCAAACACCATAGAGATCCATCCCCTGAAGGAAAAACATAAAGAGCAAAGAAGTTGTTGGAAGTTATGCATTCAGATCTTTGTGGACCAATTAATCCTGCTTTGAATGGAGGTAAACGTTCTCTTATTACCTTTATCGATGATTTTTAATCGAAAGACTTGGGTATATTTCTTACAAGAAAAATCTGAGACTTTTGTTATGTTTAAAAACTTTAAAGTTTGTATGAAAATGAAGCAAGATGTTCAATACAAGTGTTGTGTACTGATAGTAAAGGGTAATATATCTTAAATGAATTTGCAGATTTTTATGAGGCTCATGGTGAAACGTCCAAAATTTCAATAGAGTTAAACCCGGGACAGGGGAAAATTTTTCCCAAATTAATCATGAAGGATCGGGCCAATTATTAGAAAAATACCTGGATCAATAATTAGAAGCCACTCCCATATATGAAGATATGAGAGCCAGGTCCAATGACCAAGAAGAACCAGGTCCAATTAAATAAAGAAAGAGAAAGGAAGGCAAAGGCAATGAAAAGCTGACCAAGAAAGGCAGTCAGCGGAAGAACAACAGCGCCCACTCGCTCAAGCGAGATCCGACTCCGCTTGAGCGAGACCGCGCAACTCGCTCGGGCGAACCACCATTCGCTTAAGCAAAACCGACCCCAAGCCTTCCAACAACACACACTCGCTGGAGCGAAGCCTTCATTCGCTGAAGCGAGAAGCCACACTCGACATTCCCATGACTCGGTATTCAGAGTTCCATTCACTCGGGATTGCTCCATCGTATTATACTTAGTCTTCTATTTTATCCACAAGGGTCACATATAGAATCCACTCGGGAATGAGGGGTATCCCTCTCGGATTCCATAAAACCCCTCACTCGGGTTATTACCCAACCAAACGCCACTCGGTATAGTTCAACCTCGAGTCACTCGGTAATCATCAACCATTTAGCACTCGGTGTATTTGAACTCTATCACTCAGAGAATGCATAGGCTTCCTCTCAGCCATAAATCACTCGGTCTAATCATTTATAAACCAACTCATCATCAGAGTGATATTCCACTCAGTAACTAGTATCATTACCGACCAATACTCATTCGGCCACACACTCGGCATTCATGCCTATTCACTCTCGAATAATACCTTCACCACTCATTACTCAGAAATAGCCTACAAAATCAATTCCACTCGGAATGATCCAAACTCCTCAACACTCAGAGGAATTACCCAAGTAGTTCACTCGGACTACATGCATAACTCATATACTTAGAATATTTCAAGCTAAACCATTACGACCACACTTCCCTTAGAAGAGATTCACTCGGGTTCCACTCAGAATATTCAAGTTATTTCCCACTCGGGGTTCACCTCCAGTTTCCAATCGGAAATCATTCAAGCTTACACATTAATCATTCATACAACATCATTTCCTATTCAGTAGGAAGCATCAAATCAACATAAATCACTTATATAGATATATTCTCTAATTCCAAGTCCGACTACCACTACAGCAATACACTTCCACCGATTCATAACCATGTTATCAACATAACATATATGTATATACATACGCATACACTCAGATTCTTGTTGTCTTTATACTTTCCATTCACCAACACATTCAGTCGGTATGCATATAATACCATCACTCGTATATATATATATATATATATATATTAACATGCACTCGGATTATTCAATCATCTTGTCATTATTCATTCAACAAAACCCGTTATCCGATACAAGTACATGATTTCAATGTAAGCCTATATATATACAGACATGCACTCGGATTTCCAATAACCCAACTTCAATATATATATAAAGTGTATTCATTATACAACGTTAATATGAGCTGGCCAAGGCTTTAGTACATTAAATGTACTCAGAACATAAAATTATATACACAGCCTTATTGTAAACACCCAACACTCGGGTTTAAGGCCATCACATCATCCAATCCGACCTGCAAACACTGAAAAATGGTGTAGGGGTGAGCATTACATATTAAATGACAGGTATTGGCTCGGATTAATCATAGAATCCATAACATGCCATAACATATACATCAATCAACACAACATTCACTGCCATTCAATATAGACAATCACAAACGTCTTCAATCGGGTTTCTTACCCATTTCACTCGGTTATAAAGCCTACATCCTCATCAATAATATAATCCCTCAATCGGATTTCATCTTAAATCTTACCCAATACTATATCAACAATGTTCACACTCCGAGCCATGCTCAAGGAGTCTGCCTGAGCCCAGCTCCAGGACTTAAACATATTCATCACATGTTGTCATCTGATTGCCGATCGGTAATAGAAGTCCAACGCATTCTAGTGGCTAATCAGATGCATACGGTTTCATTCACTCGGCGTCCCACGCCAATGCACTCGGTATTTCATCAAGCGTCTCATTTCACGCTTAGTGCCCCAGGCACTGCCCCGAGTCCAACTCGAGGTATTTCATCATATTCAACATTAGGACCTCGTCCTCTTCACTCGGGATTATACCCTTGTGGCACCCCACAAGGTGTTTCATTCCACAATAATTCAAGAACACATATGCATATAAATTCAACTCATATTCATTCGATTGCCCACTCGGAAATCTGCGTTCAACACTCTATGCACTCGGCATTTTCACAGCGAATCAGATGACTCGACTCACATCACATCCACTCGGCAATCACTATGCCATGAGCCTCACATTCATGGGATCCATTCGGCCTTAGCATTTCTAAGCCTCACACCATTTTATATATATAATTCCACTCGGAATCTAACACCAATAAACATCCTATGCTTTTACATATGATATTTCACTCGGATTGTCCTCTATCACTCGGATGTATCCTTTTCCATAAGCTCTCATGCTTTTATATAATAAGCCTACTCGGCATTTATCATCACAGTCCCCATTCATTCATTTGTCATAAGCATATGCATCAACAAGCATCATATACATTTAAATGTACCATTACGCACAGGGACTAATAGAGGACCACACCATGCACTCGGCATTCATAAATTCATACATCATGCATCTCATACATATATCAAAACATCATCAAGTATATTTTCATGCATTTCATGGACGAAAACAATAGCATCAAACCAAGCATATCCATCATGCATATCCGGGCTACTAACCACTCGAAAATCAACAAGCAACACATCAAATATCACACATCACAGTATAAACATTTCACCCGGAAACCCATCCATAACCTATGCATTTGAGATGCAAAGCCCCCTTACCTGGAATGAAGTTCCAGCAGTCACATGGGCCACTCGGCTCAGCCACAGCAGCACTCTGCTCGGCATTCCAACAGTGAGAAGAGCCATCATGGCTTCCACTCGTCCCAGCAACGTTCTCAGCTTGGAGAACCAGCCACCATTTCCACTCAAGTCCTCAAGCCATCAACACTCTGCTCGCAGCTTCGGAGATCCAACTCTGCCTCCACTCGAGCATCAAAGCCCCCAAGGCACAACACCACTCCACACACAGTCCAGTGGAGGATTCCCAATCATGGGTCTTCACCAACAGTGGAAGACAACCAAGCTTTCCATGTACATATCCAGGCCTTCTTCTTCGCAATAGCACTGCCTCACTCAGTGGACCACTTCCACAACGAGGCACCCACACGCTGTTACAGCTTCCAACCAAGCCCATCATATGAAGGAGAAAAAGAGGAAGACAAAGAGGAAGCACCAGGGAAGCAAAGGAGGAACCAACCTCCAAAACACACAACACCATGCTGTTCCTCATCACCACGTAGTTCCACTCGGTTCTACACCATGCGTGAGTGGAAGAAGAGGATGAAGGAGAGGACGATGGAGAAGAAACAGCAACGCGGAAGAGAAAGAGTCCAGGAAGCTCTAGAGAGAAGGAAGAGCACTTCTCTTATCAGAACATGCACCAACAAGGAAATGAATAATGTGTGAAGGGAAAACGTGGAAGTGAAGCTATATCACCATACAGCCCCATCAGCGTCCCACTCAGCTTCATCACGTCCTCATTAATGCATGTCCATCAGCATTTAATGCAAACTCTCTCAGCAATGATTACTCCCATCCAACTAAGCCATCAACGTGGGGACCACACGGGAAGGAAGGGAAAGGAGAGAGAGAACTGAAACTCTCTCTAATGCCACCAAGGCATTACTATTATTATTATTCAAGTTATTATTATCACTCAATAATTTGCCTAATTGGCAATTAACCTTAATCCACCATTAAATTAACAAAACCATCACCTTAATCTGGAATTTATAATTAATTAAAAATCTGGGATGTTACACATGGCATTCAACAACAACTGACAACAACCTACACACTACAAGGGGTTTGTGAGCATAAAAGTTATACTATTCTAAATATGGTGAGGAGTATCTTGATAAAAACAGTGTTCCTAAACCTTTCTGGTCTGAAGTAGTCAATTGGAGCATTCATGTTTTGAATAGAAATCCTACACTTGTTGTTCAAAGTATTACTCCTGAGGAAGCATGGTGTGATCGAAGGCCTTGCGTGGATCATCTTAGAATTTTTGGGTGCATTTGTTATGCCCATATTCCATACTAGAAAAGGACTAAATTAGAAGATAAAGGTGAGAAATGTATTTTTCTTGGTGTTAGTAATTATTCCAAAGCTTACTAACTATATAATCCTATCACCAAGAAAATTGTCATTAGTTGAGACGTTATCTTTGACGAGCATACTTTTTAGAATTGGAGTATATCTGGTTATCCACAAAAAATTCATGTAGACTTTGATGGTCAAGAAGACAGATAAGAGCAACCAAGTCTAGAAGTGATGCCATAAATCACAACTCAAAACTAATAAGTAGCAGTGCAAGGTTCACATGCAGCTGCTAAAGAACCATGAATTAGAAAAAGACCAGCATGGATAGGTGATTATGAGGTAATAGGATTTGATTAATTTGAGGATCTAATTAAAATATAGGAAAGCAATGGATGAAGATATTACAGCGATAGAAAGAAATAATACCCGAGAGTTAACAAAACCTCCTAAAGGGCAGAAAATCATTGACGTGAAATAGGTGTACAAGACCAAATTAAAAGAATATAGTGAAGTTGACAAATACAAAGCTCAGCTTGTTGTAAAGGGATACAAACAAGAACAAGGTGTTGATTACAATAAAGTATTTGCTCCTGTTGCAAGGCTTGACACTATTCCACTAGTAATATCCATTGCTGCTCACAATGCATGGCCTATCTATTAGTTAGATGTAAGGTCAACATTTTTGCATGGTGACTTAAAGGAAAAAATGTACATTTATTAACCACCTGGGTACATAAATCCAGGCCAAGAGAATCAGGTATATAAGCTAAAGAAAGCATTATACAGACTAAAATAAGCACCACGAGGTTGGTACAATTGTATAGATTCTTACTTTGCCAAGGTTAGATTTCTAAAATGTCCTTATGAACATACAATATATCCTTTGAGGAAGCAGTAAGAGATAAACACGGGTGTGAGGCTATGAAAGAAGAATTGGCATCCATTGAGAGGAATCAAACCTGGGAGTTGGTCAGACTTCCTTTTGGTAAGAAAGCTGTTGTTGTAAAGTGGATTTTCAAGCTAAAAAGAAGCCAGATAGTGAGATTTCAAGGTATAAGGCCAGACTAGTAGCCAAAGGTTTTCTGCAGAAACTTGGGATAAACTCTAATGAAGTATATGCACCTGTGGCCAAAATTGAAACTATAAGGTTAATTGTTTCTGTTGTTGCATCATTTAGCTAGAAACTGTATTGGATAGATGTGAAGTCAGCATTCCTGAATGGACTACTTGAGGATGAGGTTTATGTGGATCAGCCACCTGGTTTTAAAGTGGGAGGGAACAAAGTCTACAGACTTAAGAAGGCTCTGTATGAGCTTAAGCAAGCTCCTAAAGCTTGGAACCTAAAAATTGATGGATTTTTAAAGCCTGAAGGATTTTATAAGTACAAGAAAGAATATGGAATCTATGTCAAAGCTTGAAGGGAGAAAATCTACTTCTAATTTGTCTGTATGTTGATGATTTGATCATTACAGACAACTATAAGAAGAAGATTGAAGAGGTTAAGAAGGCCATGAAATTAAAGTTTGAGATGTCAGACTTAGGTGAACTCACATATTTCCTGGGAATTGAATTTTTCATAACTGAACAGGGTCTATTTATGCATTAGAGGAAGTTTACCACTAATGTATTGAAGAGATTCAACATGTTGGACTACAACCCAGCTTCAACTCCTGTTGAGACTGGAATTATGATGAACAAGGATAAAGTAGGACAACCAGTTGATCCCACTCTATTCAGATAACTTGTTGGTTCTTTGAGATATATTTGTCATAGCAGACCTAATATATCTTATGGAATTGGCTTAGTGAGCAGGTTTATGCATGAGCTTAAGCAGTCACACTTTCTGATAGCAAAGAGGATATTGAGGTATCTGAAAGGAACCCTGGATCATGGAATTCAGTTCAGACCTGAGAAGACAGATCTGGGCACTAACTTAATTGGATACATAAACTCAGACTGGAATGGAGATACAATGGATAAGAAAAGCACTGTAGGGTATGTTTTCATGATCGAAAGGACTCCAATCTCATGGTGCTCAAAGAAACAGGATGTTGTACCACTCTCTACCTGTGAAGTTGAATACATAGCAGCTTGCTAAGGAGCCTGTCAAAGTCCGTGGTTGAAGAAATTGTTGATAGAGTTGAATCTAAGAAATGATGCACATATGGTGCTGAAGGTGGATAACAAGTCCACGATAGACTTTTCCAGCCATCCTCACTCATATTGAAGAAGCAAGCACATTGATAGTAGATACCATTTCCTTAGAGACAAAGTGGAGAAGAAGGAGCTAAAACTGGATTTTTGTAAGTCTGAATTACAAATTGCAGACATGCTTACAAAGCCATTAAAGCCAGACAAATTTAAGAAACGCAAAGACATGATAAGAGTTTAGAAGGGACAGTTCTGAAGTTTTGAAATTCTCAATTAAGAGGGAATATTGAGTATTAATTCAGAATTAATCATAGTCTACATATTATTAGTATGTTATGTTGTTTGTTAAATTTGTTATGCTTTGTTCTGTAGGTAGTTAGTTGTTTTGGTAACTATAAATACTTTCATTTGGTTTAATAAGTACAAAGAGATATTATTCAACATTATTCCATTCATTCTCTTGTTCCTTGTTCTATTGCTTTGAGTCTTAGAAAGACTTGGTAGTAAAGTGCATAGGCCTATTGCGTTCATAGACTTTGGTTTGAGAGCTGAAAATAGGAGACAGACTTATAAGTGTGTGGCATTGTGTGGATTCAACAAGTTCAACATGAAAGAGAAATGATATTTGTACAAAATGTACAATATCGTATGAAGTGAGATAAAAAAGTTGAAAAAAGTAAAATAAGATGAATAATGCAATTAATATGATACAAAAGTGGAAAAAGTATATTATTATATATTGTTCTAGAAATATTTGTTGCAAAAATGACAAATCTCAGTATGAAACAAGGAAACACTAATTTGTTTTTCCTAAGCTTGTGATTTGGGACTAAAAAAGATGTACTAGGAATTTCTTTTTACACTTTAGTTTTTTTTGCACCACTTTTTTTCATTGTAAAAAACAATTCCACCCTTAATTAAAAATAACTAAGTACGTGTGATGTTAAAAAATATATCAAAATGTATTACCAAATATCATAATCAGGGCCTCTCCCAAAATTATAATCCGTTCATCTTTGAAAATTATCATTCGGATATCTTTAAATATTGACCTCAAATATGTTATTTTCATGACGTGAATTTTTACACCATAATTTACTTTGAGTGTTTTTAATCTATACATCCTGTCAATCTTTTTGTTAGAGATTGTTTCATGAGTTTTCAATCATCCGCCATAAAACTAGATATATATATATATATATATATATATATATATATAAGAACGAAAATATTGTACGCACATGGATAAGAAGTAAGAGGAGTTAAAGACTTCATCGGAACAAAACATTATAAAAAGAAAGAGAGAAATAAATTGAATATTGAAGATGAGTGGTAAAAATGCCTTATCTCTAATTCCTAATTTTTATACCCAAATTATAATTAAAATATAATTTTTGAAAAGACTCGGATTATAATTTCCAAAGACAACTAAATTGTAATTTTTGATAGTGCATTTTGATATATTTTTTAACATTGCATTGCTTAGTTATTTGCACTTGGAAAAATAAAAAAAAGGTTGTACAGAAAGAAAAAACTAAGGTGCAAAGAGAAATGCTCAATTTCCTCTTCTTAAAAGCCGAAACCCATTCTACCTGCAAAAAGCCCAAACGTGATGTTTATGAAACGAGGCGTTGAGGATCTTGCATCTTCTCCTTTCCCTCGCCCCACCATGTTAGGGTTTTGCAGGGTCGCCATTTTTATTTTCCTCAAAACCCCAGAAACAGTTCACTCACACCAGAGACAATGATTCGGAGCTCCATATGATGCCATTTCTCGCCACCAGCAACACTGTTTCGACCAATACTCCAAAATATCGTCTCACACGGTACGCTATTTTGCCCCTTCATGTTTTTCTCGTTGCTCTTATAAACCCGTTCTATTTCGCGCACTGGGGTTTTCGATTCGATGAGTTTCAATCAACTCGCTAACACGAAGTGCTTCTGGAAGCTTCCACCGCAAGGAAACTCTATTCCACCATTCGCCAATTCATGTTTGTTGCGCATTTCCGGGTTACGAAGATGATGGCTTCGAATTCGAACCATGAATTCAATAACCCTTTTAGGTCCAAGAGTGGTCAACATTTATTCCTATTCTTTGATTACTTTGCGGAGATTATGTAACCATCCATTTGAAGGTGATGGGTTTGAGTGCGTTGAGGAGCCTTTGATAAAACTAGGTTCAGATTATTCTTCCAATGTGGACGAAAAGCTTCGTTTGAATGATGATTGGAGCTGTAATCAAAAGCAGTTTTCACTTAGAAAAGGGTTCTTAGAAACTGTTAAGTTAGATGCTAAGAGGGTGCTCGAGGTTCTTCGGCAAGACGGTCCTGGTAATGATGCTAGATTGGTTTTAGATGAGTTGCATTTAAGGTTATCAGGGCTCCTTGCAAGAGAGGTTCTCTTTGGGATTTTGAAGAGCATAAGTTTTGAGAATAAGACCAGGTGTGCAAAGCTGGCATATAAGTTTTTCATGTGGTGTAGTCAGCAAGAGGGTTATCGGCACACTGCAAATTCTTATCACTTAGTTATGAACATATATGCTGAGTGTGAGGAGTTTAAGGCGTTGTGGAGGTTGGTGGATGAGATGATTGAGAAGGGGTTTCCGGCTACTGCTAGAACATTCAATATCTTGATTCGTACGTGTGGTGAGGCTGGCTTGGCTAAGAAATTGGTGGAGAGGTTTATAAAATCAAAGACGTTTAACTATAGGCCTTTTAATCACTCCTACAATGCTATTCTGCATTGTCTTATTGTTTTGAAGCAGTACAAGTTGATTGAGTGGGTTTATCAACAGATGTTGCTTGATGGTTTTTCTTCGGATATTTTAACTTATAATATTGTCATGTATGCCAAGTACAGACTTGGGAAGTTGGATCAGTTCCACAGACTGTTTGATGAGATGGGTAGAAATGGATTTGCTCCTGATTTTCATACCTTTAATATTCTTCTTCATGTTCTTGGCAAAGGGGACAAACCGCTTGCAGCACTCAATCTTTTAAATCACATGAGAGAAATGGGTGTAGAACCAACTGTGCTTCATTTCACTACGTTGATTGATGGACTCAGCAGAGCTGGGAATCTGGATGCTTGCAAATATTTTTTTGATGAAATGATAAAGAATGGGTGCAGGCCAGATGTGGTGGCCTACACTATAATGATAACAGGATATGTTGTGGCTGGTGAGCTTGAGAAAGCACTGGAAATGTATCATGATATGATTTCTAGAGAACAAATTCCTAATGTTTTTACCTACAATTCTATAATTCGGGGATTATGTATGGCGGGAAAATTTGATGAAGCGTGCTCAATGCTCAAGGAAATGGAGACCAAAGGTTGTAATCCAAACTCTGTTGTCTATGATGCACTAGCAAGTAGTTTGCGGAAAGCTGGAAAGACTGCTGATGCCGATGAAGTGATAAGACAGAGGACGGAGAAGGGGAAGTATTCCCACATACATTCAAGGTTCAAAGGGTATATGACATAGTCATAAGGTAGATTTTCAAATTGGATATGTCATTCATGAGGCATCAACTTTTGATCGGGTTAACCAAGACCAATTACATGCTCGTTGAGTGCTTGCTCAGCTGATTTGAAGATGGAGAAATAAAAGTATGTGGTCCTCCCTTGTCCCCTCCCCTAGCATATATTTCTTTTTTCACTTATTTCTCCACTCAGTAACTGACATGTAAACTTGTATACCCATTTTTTCAGAATATATGATCAATATTCTAATATTCTTGTTCATTATTTTAGGTTATGATCCTTAATCCTTTCCATTCCTAATATAAAGAGCTTATTTCTCCACTTAGTAATTGACATGATCCTTTTCATAATATACAATCAACATTCATCTTCACTTATTTGTCCACTCAGTAACTGACTAAGAGCTTATTTATCAAGACTAAGGGGCATAATTTATGAATACATGATGTACTCTTGGTAATAACTATATTTGTTTGAAGCACTTAAGTAATATAATTATAACTGGTGTTATGTAAATTATTTTGTTTTGCCTTTTACTGTAATGGTTTATCACTTATAAGTGCATGAAGGATTTATATTCCGGATGCTTGACAGTCAATCAATTAATTTGGTGCACTAGCTCTTCAGCTTTTGGGAACAATGGACGTAACTCCATTTCCCCTGGAAAAAAGGGAAGAACTAAAGAAATAGTGCATTAGGTTTTAAAGCCTTCTTCCTGCTGCTTGTTTGGCTTTCTCATCTGGAAACTCAACATTGTTCAGTTGTGGTGATAAATATTGTTTGTTCGTATAGTTTGTAACCATGCTTGTTTTCTATAATGCTATGGTCTACCATGTCTGTTTTCTATAATTCTTTTCAATTGTAGCCTTTGTTTCAGGATGGATTTTTTTCTTTTCTAACTTGATATTTGTTATGTATTTTAATTTTTGTGTTCATCCTGTTCTTTTGATATTTGAGGTGTATCACTTTTGTGTGTTTGTTATTTACTGTTGTCTTTCATTCATGATTATGAGAAAAAGTTTATAATATAACCTCCTTTAATTTTTGAAATTTAAGACTAAGTCTCCTGGTTCATTGGTGCATTTCCAAAACTCCAGAGTAAGCAATAGCAGCTGAAAATATTGCAAAGAGCCAGAGATGCAGTAATTTATCATGTTGCTTTCTGCACACATGCATAAGTTGGTTGCTCTTCTGTGGCCTCAGACAGCCATTAGCCTGCCGCCACAATCCAGATGAAGATTCAAAAACATATCCCCCTTTACTGTCAGGTTATTATCGCAGTTCATTTGTTGGCTTGATCTTCGTACTGAGTCATCACATGATAGGCATCTTTCATCATGCTGAATGGTAGTTCCAGGTCCAAGCACTTAAGATGCTATGCAATATGCAATCTTCACCTTGCACGTGGCCGTCATCTGTATGGCCGTTATAATACATGACTATATGTCTACTTTCTCTTTTGGAGTGCCATTGTCTACATAGGTAGTTAGTGATGCTTTCATTTTTGACAACTAATTGAAGTTGCTTTTATTGTACATCAATTTCATCTTCACTGTTAGGAAGTTTTCCCTGCTAGTAGGAACCACAAATGACAAATTCAATTATATTTTGCAAGAGTTGCTCCTCTTCATTCCTACTCACAGATTTTGGCTTAATTTTCTCTTTAATTTCTTGCATAGTGTCTGCCTGTCTGGTGGCTAAAGTCTTTCCCAAATTTTTTAAACTCTTACCTTTGAAACTGCTCTTATAAAAATTGTAACTTTGTTCTTGCAGTAAACATCGCACTGGATAGTACAGCCTCATCTAGGGAGAGGTACTTATTTTCTTCTCATGGGATTGGCAACTCAAATTTCTGAATGTGTGTAAATTAATTATTCAAGTCCGGATGCTCGTGTATCTGCCTGTAATCATGAACATGGCTGTTACCCTCTTTGCCTGTCTGTTAAGTCTGTTGGTCAAAGAAGGAAAAAAAAACTCACAAATCAAGTGACCAATGGCCATAGCAACATTCTCTTGATGCCATGTTTGGATCTATTTATTCCTTTCAGGGATTAAGATTACTGAGCTGATTGATATTCAGAATCACCAATCTTCAAGTCCATGTTCGTCAGAGTAGTCCATGTGATTTTCTTTCTATTAATCATTCCATCAGGTACCCTCTTTGTATGGAGATTTGAAGGAGCTGAGGCCAGTCACACAGAAGAAAATTACGTTCACAGGCTTTGTGACGCTGCCTTGAGTAATTCATGATGTTTATACGGTGGACCTTGATTAGTTTGAGATTACCAATCATAAGGTAGAATTTACAGGCCTCAGAAAAAGAGGCATAAAGCCTAGTGCTGCACACAATTTACCAATCTTCGCCTGTAGTTGTATCAGTAGTCTATGACTATGTCGTGCCATTTTTAGACTTTTACTATTAACTCACATGTTGAACATAACGACAATAAATACAATTTATTGAAGTGGTACTTGTATGCTTACAGATGCAGAGGACTTGAAAATTTATTGAAAGAGTCGCGTCCAGCTTTTCCTTATTTGAAGTAATTTTGTCTAACAGTTGAAATTAGCAACTAGCTAACTGGTTAGCGGTTTCAGACTTTCAGGTTAGATCATCATTCAAGAAAATTAATAGACTTCCGTGTCCTTGTTGACCATCATGTACAGCCAAACCTTACCAATTGATTCAACAAATGATTAATGAGAATGCTTTATTCATCAAGGAATCTCGTGTACTGAATTATCTCCCTCTCAGAAAAGAACGTTTTGAACATCAATATTATTTTTTTTTGAATCCGAACACCAATATTTTGTCTTCACTAATTTTTTTAATAGGAAATTGGACTTCCTAGCCCCTTTTGGACAAAGGTTCCATTCAGTTTAAGAGAAAATGACCCATGAACCACGATGAATGGAAGAGAATTTTAACTATACCTTTTTCTTTTTAGTGTGCCCCTACACACTCTTGGTACACAACTATACTTTACACGCATGAACAAAAGGCATGGACATTATCGTGCTTACAAAAGTCATTTGCACCATGAAATTTTTTGTTGTTCATAAACTATATGAACATTTTTACATCTTTGCATCAATACACGAAAAGATGAAAAGAGAAGGGGGAAGAATTTGAAAAAATGGATGATATGCTTTGTTATTATTTTTTCTCTTCTGGTTTCTCTTCCTTCTCTTCCTTCTTTTCCTCTTTCTTTTCTTCTTTCTTCTCTTCCTTGGCAGGTCCAACTGATATTATATCTACCTTACCTACTTTCTTCAGCTTCTTCACTACTGCCACTGTATCCATTTCACCAATCACTGTTAACTTCTGTTCCTTCACATCCGCTGCTATCGAATCAACCCCTATTGTTCAAAGTACCAAAGTTAAACAGATGGATCCTTAATTGTAGTTTCTATTTATATGTGTCTGAGGAATAAAATTGGATTTTATGAACGAGAAATATGGCTTGAGTGATAGGAAGAAAATGAAATCATAAACACCCACCATAAATATCTGCAGCTGCTTCTATTGCCTTTTTCTTTGTTTTGTCATCTATCATGGTAAGAACCTTTAACACCACCTTCTGCTATGGATCCAAGTGAGGGACAACACACGCAGGCAAGGTAGAAGAGGATAAAGAAAATGGCACACAAAAATTGAATAAATATAAATTTTAAATTGAATCACGCATATAAATATAACCAGACAGTCATGAATATGTGCATATGAAATGGAAACAAAGAAAAAAATAATAATTCTACAGAAAACTGAATATGAAAATCAGTACCTGAGCCATTCTGAACAGATAGATGGGTGTGAAAACAATGAAGTTGTGAATGAGGCTTGAAAACTTGTGTGGCCTTTGTAATAGAAGGTATATGGCGTGGGATTGTGGATTTCTACTTTTATTTGTGGGCGTGTCTGTGTCTTCCATCCAAAAGATGGACACTTTAAATGTAATCTTCTGGCCAGCATGGCTCAACTCAATAGCACACATAGGACAAACGGTGACATGATGATGGTAAGTTGCATGCCATTTTCTTTTCTTTTCTTTTTCACCCTTCTTGATATATTTTCCTACAAGAAGAAAATAAAATTTGGTCACTTCCGGGGGTTAATTAATAATGTTAAAAAACTATATATGTGAAATGGAAAAGAGAAGAAAATAATGGTTTTATAAGTTAGATATTTGATCAATTAGTTGTCATCCAAAACAAGCCCATATGCAGATGTTTAAGATAAATTGTGATATATTCAATTGCATGCTAATCTTCATTTCAAATTATGAGTTTTTTTTTTTTTTTATGTTATTGCCAATGAGGCAGCAACACAAAGTTTCCTCATCAGGACAAATAATTCTAGTTAGAAAACTAACATGAAGAAAAGTATGCCACTTTGCAGCAGACATCAAATGGCTTACATATGTATAATATTATTCCATGATTGTCCATTCTACAGAACGCATCCACTGGACGATTTTGTTATGTTATCACATAACCTTCGAAAAGGAAAATAGATACAAATATTAAGTCCACTACAGCTTAATTAAATGAACAAGTCCTTTTTAAAATGAAGTAATTAAGTACTTGTGTAGAATGCGCACGTAAATGTTGGTTTGATTGAAAAACATAGTGAATTTAACTAACTTAAATTTAAAGACGAATATGTTGTTCTTCTATTTTTTTTATAAGGAAAAAGATGAACATGCTCTTATTGTAAATTTTCCAAATAAGCCTCCTTTACTAAAACTATTCTAAAAATAATTAGAAAATGATTATAAAGATAAAATGAAATTGTCTCGCAATGTTAACAAGTGATACTCGTTAAAAAAACATAAGTATTTATTGTTGAAAATCCTAAATCGTTTGTTTTATAATATGTAGTATATTTAGATATCTATTAGGTTACTTCTTTTATTTGAGATTGAACCTAAACATTTAAAAATCATATTTAATACATAAAAATTTTCATTTGTAAAATTTTAAATTATATATAATGAAAGAGATTGATCTCTTTTCTAAAAATTACTCCAATCATTATAGTAAATTTTGAGACATTTTGGAACTTTCAAATAAAAAAAAAATCCTTTATCTAGTTTATTAGAAAATAGGTGGATTTAACTTAACCAAAAGCCAACCCCAAAAACTGTACGTCTTAACACTATTTACTAAGGTAATGGTTGAAAAAACAAATAAAAAAACAAGTTAATCAAAATGGTAAAGCCATTTCAAAATTGTAAACGGGCATGCAGACAAAGTTCCAATTGGACTATCACTTGATCAGCTATGGATAAAATTTGAAAAAATCATAGAGGGATTCAAATCCAATGGTTTAAATTTGAAGTTACACTTGTCAGTTTGGTCAACCATTAAAGGACCTTTTTCTAATATTTTTCAACCAGGAATATCTACGTTAAAAACATGTTGAAGTAGAAGGTTCTTCCTTACCCCACATGCAATTTAAAACATTCTAGTACACAACATAATTAAATGGTGAAAGGAAGGCTTTGAATATTTCCATTCACGTTGTCAGAAGTTGGAGAATGGTGATCCATGTATGCATGTGATCGCTTGCTGTGCCAATTGAATCCTATACAGTCATAATTTATATTCGGACTTCTTTATTACAAATATCTAATTGTTCTCTATTTTATGGGTATAACTAGTTTACAGTATTTTTAGGTGTATTTATAAATTGAAATGAAATTTAAATATAAAATTTTTAGGAAATACAAATATTATTCAACTAAACACATTATTTTCTTTTTAAAAAATTGAACTGTTTTAACTATAACCAAACTCCCAAAAATATTATCTCCGAATAAGATATCCGTGACTAATTAAAAAAAAAACACGAGTGAAATATTATGTTTTCTTAAAATGGTTGAAGTGTTAAGAATATGATTAAGGTGTCTTATTGGGTCATCAAATGTATCATAATCATAAGAAAGAAGAAAACCCTACAAAAGATGCCTTGATTTTTAATAATGATAATTTCTTATATAAAAATAAATAAAATAAACACTACTAGGTGGCATTGCATATTGAGTTTCACCATCATCCATGCTATTTAGCACACCAACCAGACCCCTGACTGCTTCCAATTTTTGTTGAAGGTCAGCCATAGACTATGCTATAGTGATATGGATTTATTTATTTGTGACCATGCCATAGAGTACTCTTTTATAGCCACAAAGATGTTTGGAAATTAGATCAAATTTCTTTTATAAAATTTTCCTTAAAACATAAATAAGATATGAAAAGAGTATAATCATCATTTAAAAATTTAAATGAAAAACTCTAGAACCGGAAGAGAACCATAGGACAAGCTGTGAAAATTATTCTCCTTACGATAAGAATAATTATAATATCCTCCTTGCACTATTTTATACTAAAATGCAAAATATAATGTATCTGTCATGCGTGTAAATGTGTAAAGTCAGTTTTGAGGCCAAAAGTAAAAAAGTAAGGCTTCTATTTTTTTTTTTGCATTAATTTGTGTCGTTGGCAAGTGAAAAGATTAAAACCCTTACATCGAGTTTTTCACTATAATAGGAAAAAGGTTCATTTGATTTCAATACACCAAAATCCAGAGATTTCATAAGTGAGTCTATAGTGAAATAATTTAACTAAGAGTGTGATATTATTCTACTACTTTGGTACCTAAGAGTGGTATTAAAGCCATTGGTTGTTGGTTACTATTTGATCTGGTCCTGGGACTGGCCCTTGGACTTAGAGATAATTTGACTAAAATTTATCTTCTGGAACCAGAATGATGCGATAACCAGTGTGAGCTATTTTCTCAATATCAACATCTCATGTCATGGAACAATTTAACAATGGTATCTATGGTTACACGAAAGGTCCCCAAACTGACCCCGTCGTGAGTAATCACTCAATACCGGAGGATAAGAGTTTACCTATGCCCCAGCGCACCTAACACGTAGCCTACAAGTGATTGATGGGTAGGTAAAGCCACTGCAAAACGTCTCCATCATGAGTAAGCTTTACTACAGAATAGCAGAGTAAGTACTGACACCATGTATGGAAGACTTGGTAAGCAAGAAGGCTCTTCCACTTCACTCAGGTATAAATACCCATGCACCAATGTAACATGTAAGAACATTCTCTCTAACCTCATGCTTGAGCTATGAAATTCCTTAGAACTTTCTCTGACTTAAGCGTCAGAGTATCCTTGTGGGTCACACCCCCTTTCACCCTCTACAACACATAAAGGCTGGTGATTTGGTACGAGGAATCACTCCTAGAACTTTATTCCTTACTAGAATCGAGGGTAAAATATCAAATCTCCACTAGATCGGTGTAATATTTGTGAGCAAACAAGAATTTTAAGGACTGTTACGAGGCCAGATATTGGACCCTGGCCCAAACCAGTTCATTGACACGCCCGGTAGGACCTGTAAACTTCAAGTCCCATTTTCTCATTCTTAAGTCAAAAGTCATGGAGAATCGTGAGCCTAAAGGTCACGTTGAAGATCTGATGGTCTTGGAGCCAAGGCGTTTGACTTTTGGCACAACGAGTGCCTCAATAAGGAAGATAGTCCTTGTGGTAACCCTTGACCCAAGGGATGAGATCATTAGGTAGCTTAGAGAGGAGCTTGCTGAGCTGAGGCGTGAGCGATCTGCTCATGCAGAGAAAGCGAGCCCAAATGAGGCCCAACAACAACGTCACGTACATTGTCCTACTCTAGGATCCCAACGTACGAGGGAAGGAATAGTTATTTGCAGTTAGTTTGAACATGTCTCCATCATGAGCAAATGTTCCTTCCATCTTGAGTTGCACAGGACAATGACTTTCTAAACCAACAACTCTGATACCACTATTGTGAAATAACGGTACTTATTCTCTCCTTTATGAACGCAAAATGGGCACTATGTGGAAGTGTAGAAGAATAAAATAAAGAAGTAGAGAAGAAGAAGAATACCAAAATTTTTACGTGGAAAACCCTTTTGGGAAAAACCATGGGACCTAGTCCAGTTAAAAATCTTCACTATAAAAATAAGATTACAAAGTGTATCTGTCAATCTCTAAGGATCTCTCTATGAATCCTATCCTCTCAGATTGTATACAAAGTTTCTCTCAATAGAACTCTCTTTTTCTCTCAAAGAGGAATACAAAAGCTCTCTAGCCCTCTTGGGAATTTCTTCACTCAGATATGTGTCTAACTCCTCACAAGTTCTCCTATTTAAAGGAGAATAATGTAGCTTTTCCAAAGAGATCTAGAGACTTCTAATGGAGGCTAATATATCTCTATAATTCCAAGGAGATCTATAATATACATGTCTCAAGGTCAAAGAGATAAATTCCAAGACCTTGGAATATTCATCCCCATTTTCCATGAATTGTGACTTGTTCACCACAATTAAAGGAGGGAATTCCAACACTTAATATATGTGTTGCAAGTCAACAAATTTGGCTAGACTCAACAAGAGAAGCATACTCTTTTATTTGTAAGTGGAATTACCTTTCAATAGAGTTATTATTTGATGGTGAATTTTTTATTCTATTTTTTTGCCATTTTTAACTTGAATGTCTTTATTACTCTTAATTTGGAATTGATTTCCATTGCCATGGGTGTGCATGTTTTCATTTTCTATTTGCATATGGTAACTAGCATGTCTTTCTCCATTTTCCTTTAGGCACGAGTCTCCATATATTATTGGAAACTAGGAACTTCAAGACAAAATTTAAGTACTTCCCCTATTATCTTCAAGTTTTGAAGGTAACCGAGAAATTCTCATGATGGCAGTATCCCATAGCACTGTTACTGGTTATGGAAAACTTGATAGCATCACTGTTATGTTCATGGGTTTTTTATCAAGAAATTAGTCAATGACTCTTCAGACGACATTTGTCTTGTATTTAACAGTGTGTTTGATTTACATTGGGTAACTTTGATGACAAGGGAAAATAGAGGAACTTATGTAATGACCTTTTGAATAATTTAACCTATTAAATATTAATTTCTTTAGGCCCTTAAACTGAATATATGTATTAGCTTATAATTAAAATTTTAGATGTTTGCTTTTAGAAAAAGACAAACAGAGAAAGAGAGAAGGAGATAAAGAGAAAAAGAAATATTAATCACAATTTTATTATATCTAAAATAGAGAATACAACACCATATTTATATGAGAGATTAATTGTAACAAATTACAAAAAGGGATCTAACTAGCACTACTTAATGAGTTGTAACAAACTTTTAACTAAGTCTAACAGCTCATTCTAATATGCTCCCTTAATCAAAACCTCTCCTTGTGGTTCCTATTGTAAAGATAACTCGTTAACAACATGTAGCTAATCTCTCAATAAAAAATCTTGATGTAGAAAGAGACTTAGTAAGAATTTCAGCATACTGATTTGAAGATGGAATATGAGTTACTAACAATTTCTTTACCATCACCATGTCTCTCACAAAGAAAATATCTAACTCCATATGTTTTGTTCTTGAATGAAGTATAGGATTATGTGAAAGCATAATTGTACTTTGATTATCATAGAATACTTGAGGTGTGGATAAAGATATTGAGTTCATACAACAAGGATTAGATCCAAAGTATTTCTTGAGTAGTATCCTATGTCTCAAAACCTGATGGTTGACATATTTAAACTTCTTCCTCAAGCAATCCATTATGACAGGAAGGCATTATTTACATCAATTTGCTGAATTGGCTACCCTTTTGAGATAACAATAGTGAGAATGGTCCTTACTGTTACAGGTTTTATGACAGGAGAAAAAGTCTTAGTATATATCACTCCCTTGCTAGTGATGGAACCCTTTGGCCACTAATCTGGCCTTGTACCTATTTAGAAAGCTATCTGAGTTTCATTGTACCTTAAACACTCATTTACAACCTATTGCTTTCCTACTTTGAGGAAGAGGAACCAATGACCAAGTATTATTCTTCATCAAGGCAATATGTTTTTTTTCATAGCCTGTAGCCATTTAGAATCAACCATAGCTTGTTTAACAGTAGAAGGCTCACAATGGGATAAAAATATGTTGGGTTTTATTATACCATTTTTAGCTGTAGTAACCATATGATAAGTATTTTGAAATTGAATGGTTGGTAAAGGTTGTTATTAAAGAAAAGATTGAGATACAGATGAAGGTTGAGAAAAAATGAAGGTTGAGGTTGAGGTAGGTTGAAGTCAGAAGTAAAAGAAGTGGTGGCAGAGGTGTTTAAATTTGGAGTATTTATTGTAGGTGCAATGTTTTGTGATGAATCAAATAGATATAAAACAGTTTGATAAGGTATAGGTACAGACTAAAATAATGATGCATGAAGGACAATAGGTTTGGGTAAGTCATTTTGACTTATGGGTTCAAAATTTGGA
Organism: Clitoria ternatea; assembly: GCA_037962975.1. Taxonomy (NCBI): domain Eukaryota; kingdom Viridiplantae; phylum Streptophyta; class Magnoliopsida; order Fabales; family Fabaceae; genus Clitoria; species Clitoria ternatea. The sequence continues at coordinate 97,041,373 of CM075674.1, read as the reverse complement.
AACAAAATGGGATATGAAAATCTAAACTCATGAAACATTACATCTTTAGAAATTATAATTTTTCCATCTGAAGTAAGGCACTTATATCCTTTATGAGATAAAGAGTATCCAAGAAAAACACACTCTCTAGAATGATAATCCATCTTGTGATTATTATATGGCCTAATAAAAGTAAAACAAGCACACCCAAACACCTTTAGAAATTTGTAATCGGGTAGTTGTATAAACATTCTAAAGTAGGGAGAATCTTGCTATAAAACAGTAGTTGGAAGCCTGTTAATTAGATAGACTATAGTAAGAAAAACATGTTCCCATAGCTCAAAGGGTAGACTAACTTGTGCTAATAAGGTTAATCCAATTTCAACCAAATGCCCATGTTTTCTTTCAACTATCCCATTTTGATGATGAGTGTGAGAGCAAATAATTCTATGATTGATGCCTAGTTTAGAGAAATAAGAAGTAAGGGATCTAAATTCCCCCTAATCTATTTGAACAACTTTAATTTTGTAGTTCAACTGAAGCTCAACCGTGCTTTGAAGTGTTTAAATACTTGGCAGGTTTTAAACTTTGCTTTCAAAGGAAAAACCCAAGTATACCTAGTGCAAGTATCTATACATGTACATAGATACTTAGATCCTGTAAGAGACTCCATAGGAGTAGGACCCACAAATCGTAGAACACAACTTTAAGGGGAGTATTATAAGTGTGTGATGATGGTGTAGAAGATAACCTGTGAGCTTTCCTAAGATAACATGTAGTATAAGTGAAATCAGATGACATTTTATTAGGCAACTTGATATGACAACTGTTTAGAGTGGCTTTAAGAGAATCATGATGAGGATGACTTCACCTCAAGTTCCAAGCGTTATATAAATTTGGAACTAGTGTGTGAAGGTGAAGAATCAAAAGATACAGAGTGATTATTAGATTTATAGCTAGAATTACCAGATACATTTTTATTCAACATGGTAGTAGAAAGTATAGAATGAGTATACCCAAATGATGATTGATAAATCAATTTTAATACACTTCTTATAGTTTTACACTTGGGGTTTATTATATAATTACTATGTTTAATAATAGTATTTTAATTAAGTTTTATGTTGTTTAGTTAAATTGAAGTATTATGTATATATGTTTCAATTTTCATTTTTTGTATGTATCTTGAGTATCTTGCCTTATTTTGGCCATAACTTGGGCTTTTGTGATCTAAATGGGCTAATCTTGGAGCCCATGGAAAGCTAAGACAGAGGACTACATCATGATGATCAGATTTGGTTATTTTGCATCTAAAAAAAATAAAGAAATGGAGCTTGAATCAATCCGCCCTCATGTGTCCCACCAGCATTGACATAGTTCACCAAAATACACATATCTGGAGCTGTAGATGTCTAAATTACCTCATTCTTGCGTAAAATTCTCAATAAGACAGAGATCTACAACTTTCATGTTGAAGGTTTTGCAAAATTCGGCCATCTAGAAGGTCATATTTGACTCTCAATGTGGAGAAGATAAAGAGGAGAATGAATTTCAACACCTACCATTATCTTCTTTTGAATTATTGTAATTTCAAGCCCAGCAATGTTGAAAAAATACATTAATAAGCAGAAAATAAATGTATAGTATCATCATATCTTACCTATAAATAGATGCTTGAAGTTGTAAGAAAGAGACACAAGAGATACATAAGAAATACATGCTTTACTTTTCATTACATTTCTATATCTTTGCTTTAGTTTCTTAAGTTTTAGTTCTTTCTCTTGCTTTATTTCTTTGTTCTGTATTCCATCCCTCAAGTTATGGTTTTCATTTCCCTTCCTCAATATCAAGTAAGTTAATTTTATTATTTGTTATTTACTTTTATAATCAAAGTTATAGTTAATTTAATATTAGTTTTCATTGTTAAAAATTATCATGGAAGCTTAATCTTTTAAAATCAACTCAAGGAATTTAATTTTTCTTTATGTTAACTTTGAGTTCTTGCTCTTAATATTTTGATTGAAGATAATTACTTTTCTTTGTTTCTCAAACACTTATGATGGTAGATTATTTAAGTGTATAACCGATTGGTATATAATTAAACAATCTATAATCTAAACTGATGTTGGTTGGTTAATCAATAATCAATTTGAGAACAAAGATTAAGTCACTAAATAAGAGATTTATGTTTAGTTTCTTAACTCAATCAAATTATGGTTTTAAAGTTATTTTAGTAATTAATAAGAATATATCGATTGATTATTCTTATTAGTTCATTAATTCAATTCTAGAAGATTTTCTAGAATATAATCATTTAGGGATTCCAAATGATTCAAGGTTGAGAAATTAATTATATTTAATCATATTTGTGATCAATGATTAGTTAACTAAAGATTTATTAATTTCTTGGGTTGGTTGTTTCTAAATTTGATTATTCTTACTCATAAATTTACTTTTTGTACTATTATATAATCACTTAATTTTCCTTTCAATCTCAACACAAACCCCCCCTTTGTTATAATTAAATTGAGTGTAACTAATTAAACTAAGGTCCTCGAGAGACGACTAAGGTTGTTCACCTTATACTATATTAATTTAACTTTTTATTTGACCCGACAACGACAACGTGTGAAATTTGGCGCCGTTGCCGGGGACCTTTTCCTAATTATTTGCATTCAATTACCTAATATGTTTTACATTTTTTTTGTAGGTGTGTTGAAGATATTCAGGTTTGGTTGAATATGAGCATATAAAAAAATAAAAAAAATCCACTTTATTATATTCTTATTTATTTTCTAGTAATCTCATTTTCAACCATTGAAAAAAATATAAATATAAAAAAATCTTTAAATTTTTAAATATATGTTCTAAGCATTTCATAATTAAAATGATAACTTTTTCCTTTTATTACATAGTTGTAGTATTTTGTTACAATATATGTAGATGTATTGTGTATGACTAGATCTAATCCCGAACCACTATATTCTTTTGATCCTGAAATAGATAGAATATTTCATCAATTAGTTAGATCATCTAAGAAACTATTAGATAATAATAATAATAATAATAATAATAATAATAATAATAATAATAATAATAATATTCTAGCTAATAGCATAAGTAGTGAAACTAAACCTTCAACTTCTGAGTATTTGTATAACATGGCTGAAAAGACATTAAAAGAACTAGCTACACCAGATGTCACTAATCAAACATCATGCATCTTATATCCTGAGGAAGATGTTCCTTTTGTGCTTAAAACTAGTTTAGTTCATTTGTTACCAAAGTTTCATGGTCGTGCAGGTGAAGATCCTCATAAACACTTAAAAGCATTTCATATCCTTTGCTCTACCATGAAACCTGAAGGGGTTTCAGAAGAACATGTAAAACTTAAAGTTTTTCCTTTCTCCCTAGCAGATATCGCTGAGGATTGGTTATTTTACCTTCCTCCTGGTTCCATTACAAGTTGGGATGACCTAAAGAAAATGTTTCTTGAAAAAGTTTTCCCCGCTTCAAGAACTTCCTCAATTAGAAAAGAAATATGTGGCATCCGGCAACATGACCGGGAAAATCTTTATGAATACTGGGAAAGATTTAAAAGATTGTGTGCTAGTTGTCCCCATCACCAAATTACGGACCAACTTCTCATACAATATTTCTATGAAAGTCTTAATCCAATGGATAGAACTTTGGTTGATGCAGCTAGTGGTGGTGCTTTGCAAAATAAAACTACAAATGCAGTAAAAACTTTAATTGAGAACATGGCTGCTAATGCTCAACAACATGCCACTAGAAATAATTCTGTAGTAATTAGAGGAGTCCATGAAATTGAAACTACTAATGATGGAGATAAAAAATGGAAAAGTAAATTTGCTAAACTAGCAACACTTATGAAAAATATTATTGTGTCTAAAAAAAAACAACCTGTAACCCCTGCTAAGGTATGTTCTATTTATACTTCATTAGATCATTATACCGATTGTTGTCCTACATTACAGGAAGCTAAAATTTCCGATGAAAATCCTCAAGTATGTGCTACCAACTTATACAATAACAGACTGCCACAACAACAACATAATAATTATGATCTTTCTTCTAACAGATATAATCCTGGTTGGAGGAATCACCCTAATTTAAGATGGGGTAATTCCTGAAAACAACCTCATGTACCTTTTCAGGCAAATACTGGACCAAGCAGACCATATCAACCTCCTCATGTACAACAACAAGCTACACAAGTAGCTGCACCTTCCACTGAGAAATCAAATTTAGAGGAATTGATAAAGCAAATGTCAGTAGATAATCTGAACTTCCAAAAAAAAACTGAGGCTACAATTCAGACTCTTAAAAATCAGATTAGTCAATTGGCTACATCTTTAAACCATTTGCAGTCTCAAGGTTCAGATAAGTTACTCGCTCAGACAATTATCAATCCTAAAAATATAAGTGCAATTACTTTAAGATCTGGTAAAGCTATCCATGGACCAGAAAAACAAGAACAAACTGAAAATACTATTGTCACAGAAAAACATGCAGAAGAAGTTTTAGATAGTTCAAGTAATAATAATAATGATATATCTCTTACAAATCCTCCTCCTGCAGCTGGTCCTGATAAACAACATATCCCTCTTCCATTTCCATAAAGACAAAAATCTATACAAAATAAGAAAATGGACAAGGAGATCCTGGAAACATTTAGAAAAGTAGAGGTAAATATACCTTTATTAGAAGCCATCAAGCAAATCCCAAGATATGCCAAATTCCTTAAAGAACTATGCACTAATAAAAGAAGACTAAAAGGCAATGAAAGGATTAACATAAGTAGAAATGTGTCTGCATTAATTGAGAAACCTTTGTCAGATATACCAGAAAAATGTAAAGACCCTGGGACGTTTACCATTCCATGTCTAATAGGCAATAACAAATTTGAAAATGCCACGCTAGACTTAGGTGCATCTATTAATGTTATGCCTATGACTGAATTTACTTCACTTTCCCTTGGACCTTTACAAACTACAGGTGTGGTTATACAATTAGCAAATCGAAGCTCTGCACATCCTGCAGGAATTATTGAAGATGTCCTTGTTAAAGTTAACGATTTAATTTTTCCTGCAGATTTTTATGTTCTAGATATGGAAAGTGAGAATTCCACCAATAAAGCACTAATAATTTTAGGTAGACTATTCTTAAAAACAACTAGAACAAAAATTGATGTGCATGCAGGAACACTTTCTATGGAATTTGGAGATAGTGTGGTTAGATTCAACATTTTAGATACTATGAAGCATCCTACTGAGGATCATTCTATTTTTCAAATTGACTTAATAACTGATTTAGTTGATGATAATATTATTAAGTTGTTTGATGATGTTGATTTTCCTATATTGTCAAATTTTTGTGATTCATTTGTTTGTGATTCATGCATAGATTCTCATCAATGTAATATGTGTGTTGAAATTAAGAAATATCTGCTTAATGATGATAATAATCCAAACTCCCTTAAAACAGAAAATATAGTTTCAGATGTTGTTTCAAAAGAATCAGAGTGTAATAATTTGATTAAAGTAGTTACAAATATATCTGATTATGTTGAAGTACAAGTTGCTGAGACAAATTCAACCAAAATGATTCCTTCAATAATGTAGCCTCCTATGTTAGAGTTAAAACCTCTTCCTAAGCATTTAAAGTATGCATATTTAGAGGAAGATAAAAATCTTCCAATGATTATTTCTAACAAATTAAATGTTGATCAAGAAACAAGGTTGTTGCAGATTATTAGGAAGCATAAGAAAGCAATTGGTTGGACTTTGGCAGATATCCCAGGTATTAGCCCTTCCATGTGTATGCATAGAATTCTATTAGAGGAAGAAGTTAAACCAGTAAGGCAACCACAAAGAAGACTTAATCCCCAAATCCTTGATGTAGTTAAAAAAGAGGTAACAAAATTATTACAAGCTGGCATTATTTACCCTATATCAGATAGCACTTGGGTCAGCCCTGTACAAGTGGTTCCCAAAAAGTCTGGAATCGCAGTGGTTAAAAATGAAAATAATGAACTAATTGCTACCAGAATCCAAAATAGTTGGCGAGTATGCATTGATTACAGGAAACTTAACAAAGCAACCCGAAAGGATCACTTTCCTTTACCTTTCATTGATCAAATGTTGGAACGAATGGCAGGTAAGTCACATTACTGCTTTCTAGATGGATTTTCAGGTTACTTCCAAATTTATATTGCACCAGAAGATCAAGAAAAAACAACATTTACATGTCCTTTTGGCACTTTTGCTTATAGGAGGATGCCTTTTGGCTTATGCAATGCCCCTGGTACCTTTCAACGATGCATGATTAGTATCCTTGCTGATTTTCTTGAAAATTGCATGGAAGTATTTATGGATGGTTTCACAGTATATGCTTCATCATTTGATGCTTGCTTAAATAGTCTAGATAAAGTATTACATAGATGCATTGAAACTAACCTTGTTCTTAATTATGAGAAATGCCACTTCATGGTAGAAGAAGGAATAGTTTTAGGCCATGTAATATCTAAAAAAGGCATAGAAGTAGATCCTGCTAAAATTGATGTAATTTCTCAATTACCTTATCCTTCTTGTGTGCGAGATATTCGTTCTTTTCTTGGTCATGCAGGTTTTTATAGAAGGTTTATAAAAAACTTCAGTAAGATAGCCCTTCTGTTGTCTAACTTACTACAAAAAAATATAACATTTGACTTTAATGACAAATGTAAAGAGGCTTTTGATTGCTTAAAGAAAGCTTTAACTACCACTCCTATCATCCAAGCACCAGATTGGTCACTTCCATTTGAACTTATGTGTGATGCATCAAATTATGCATTAGGAGCTGTTCTTGCTCAAAGAGTAGGTAAAGTGTATGCCTCACGAACTTTGGATACTGCACAAATAAACTATACTACCACGGAAAAAGAACTGCTTGCGATTGTGTTTGCTCTTGATAAATTTAGATCTTATTTGCTCGGTTCAAAAGTGGTTGTATTCTCAGATCATGCAGCATTAAAGTTCCTTTTAAAGAAACCAGATGCAAAACCAAGATTAATCAGGTGGATGTTGCTGCTCCAAGAATTTGACATTGAAATTAGGGATAAAATTAGAGCAGAAAATTTGGTGGCTGATCACTTAAGCAGAATTGAAAAAGAACTTGACCCAATTTCCATTAGAGATGATTTCCCTGATGAACAACTAATGGGAATACATGATTCCACTCCATGGTTTGCTAATTTGGTAAACTACTTAGTTGCTTCTGTTACTCCCATACATGCATCTAAACAACAAATAATAAAACTAAAAAGTGATTCTAAATACTATGTTTGGGATAATCCTTACTTATGGAAACTTTGTAGTGATCAAGTCATTAGAAGGTGTGTACCTGAAAATGAATTTCATTCCATTCTTACATTTTGTCATACATATGGATGTGGTGGACATTTTGGACCTCAACGTACAGCAAGGAAAGTATTAGAATCTGGTTTGTATTGGCCAACAATTTTTCGTGATGCATATACATTTTGTAAATCTTGCGAAATATATCAAAGAATGGGAAACATATCTTGTAGAAATGAGATACCTCAACAATCCATGTTATTTTGTGAAATTTTTGATGTTTGGGGCATAGATTTCATGGGACCTTTTCCTGTATCTTTTGGTTTTGTTTATATACTACTTGCGGTCGATTATGTGTCTAAATGGGTTGAAGCTAAAGCTACTCGAACTGATGATTCTAAAGTTGTTACAAATTTCGTTAGATCACACATATTTTGCAGGTTTGGTGTTCCTAAAGCCATTATTAGTGATCAAGGATCATATTTTTGTAACCGTAAAATGGAGTCCCTTCTTAAAAAATATGGAGTTATGCATAAGGTTTCAACACCTTATCACCCCCAAACAAATGGGCAAGCTGAAGTGTCCAATCGGGAATTAAAAATGATCCTTCAAAAAACAGTACAACCAAATAGGAAAGATTGGAGAAAAAGGTTAGAAGATGCTCTTTGGGCTTATAGAACAGCTTATAAAACACCTATTGGAATGTCACCCTATAGGATTGTTTATGGAAAATCATGCCACTTACCTGTAGAAATTAAGCACAAAGCTTATTGGGCAGTAAAACAATGTAACTTGGACTTAAATGAAGCCGGTAAAGAAAGGAAACTCCAACTACAGGAACTGGAAGAAATTCGTTTGGAAGCTTATGAAAGTTCTAAAACCTATAAAGAAAAAGCCAAATCCTTTCATGACAAACAGGTCTTGAGAAAAAACTTTTTCATTGGACAAAAAGTTTTATTGTACAACTCACGTCTAAAGCTCATATCTGGTAAGCTTTGCTCTAAATGGGCAGGCCCATTTGAAATAACTAATATCTTTCCTTATGGTGTGATTGAAATTTCAGATAAAGCGACAAACAAGGTTTTCAAGGTAAATGGGCACCGACTTAAACCTTTCTTTCAAGGGTTCCAAGAGCACATAGATACGGAGGTGTATTTGTGTGATGCCAAATATTTTGACTAATTTTTCCTAATAACAATATTTATAAAAAAATAAAAAAATAAAAAAAATAAAAAATAAAAAATAAAAAATAAAAAAATAGATATCAATTAATTACATCATCATTCTTTTCGGTGCTAACACTTGTCTTAACCATTATTACTATTATTGTTTTGGCATTATTATCATTTTCTTGCAGTAGTTAAAAGGTCATCGTCAGGCTCGTGACGTTAAACAAGCGCTTGATAGAAGGCAACCTATCACCTTTTCACCTTCTTCATCTCTACTATTCTCTATAACCTCATTTTCTATTCTCTCTTTTCTAAACAGCTACAACTTCAAAGTAATCTAACAATGGAACAAACCCTTGCAAAACTTAAGGAAAGATTCCCTACACTTCCACGCAATGTGGTTGTAAAAATTTACAAAGCTCGAGTTCAAAGGTTAAAACTACTCACATATTTTGGCATTCCAGAGGATTTCGTTGGCTTATTGAAGCAAAGGTACGTCTTTCTGTTGAATTACATAAGTCTTATATAAAACATTTGCCAGGTATGGGACGTAGTTCTTATTCTAAAAAATGAAAAGCTAAGAGGATGGGAGTTTGCCATAAGTGTGCAAGATGGAATTGTGATACACGTTGTAGAAACCCTGGAATGGTATCTATAAATCGGGAGGACAAAATTAAATTTATAAAGGATGGACTGAGTAAAGAGAACTTGGATAACTTAATCCAAACTCTTGAGACACATCCATGTGGAACGATTCAAGGAGTCCTTCTGAAATTATATGATCTATTTATTCAACAAAAAGAAAACTATAGCCTTGGGAATCTGGCGTTAAATGACCCTGTTTGCCAGTTTATAAGAAAACTAGATGGGTAGCAAAAACCTCGACTCATAGAAAGCATTTAAGCCATTACTGGACGTAAAACCAGAGGAAGATGTGAGCCATAATCACAACTACTGTACATATTTACTGTTGTTTTCAATGTTTTACTTTTCTGAATTTACTTTGACTTTTAAAATTACCTATTTTTATTTTCTTCAATCATGTCTTTTCAAATTTCTTCATTACCGTCATTTATTTTTATATAATAATAATTATGTAAACTTTTTATCTTTCATCAATTATTTCATCTCAGTTTTCATCTATATAAGGGCGCATAACTCTATATGGAAAACACAAAAAAAAGATAAAAAAAATCAAATCCATTTGTGTGTTTGGTGGATCCAACAATGGTAACTGTAAGGAGTACCTAATAGCAGCTACTAAGTTGGGAAAACTATTAGCTGCGAAAGAAATAAAGGTCTTGTATAGAGGAGGAGTACAAGGTTTGAGAGGCTCCATGCCACTATCTGCACTAGTTGAAGGAAGCAACGTCTCTAGTATCATCCTACATCATGTTGGTATTACACCAACTATTGCTGTAGGAACTGAGGTACAAGTTACAAGCATCCATCAACGAATGGCTCGTATGGTTATAGGTGTTGAAGCCTTTATTGCACTTCCTGGAGGTTTTGGTACTTTTGAGGAAATATTTTGCATTGCATCATGGTGTAGCATGAACCTTCATAAAAAGCCATTAGGATTGTTAAATATTAATGGTTTTTATGACAGTTTGTTAATATTTTTAGATAAAGCTGTGGAACAGGCCTTATAACTCAAGATGATCGATCATTCATTCATGCTTCTTCAAATGCAGATGAATTGATTGATATTTTGTAGAGCTTTTTACCCTAACCTCAACCCCTCTTGAAGCAAGATAAGGTTCACACACACAAGCGAAATAATCCAAAACCAGACACCACCCTTCGGTTATAACTTCTTTCTCACCTTTATCTATATTAAAAAAAAAAAATTAAAAAAATTAAAAATTGAAAAAAAAGAAAAAAATAGACTGTGGAAATCATATAAGACACTGAGGACAATGTCTTGAATAAGTGTGGGGGTCTGAGTTATATATATATTCTATTATTTTTTTTGTGAGGGATAAACAGAGTAAAGATTAATTTGGGAAAGTTGCATCTAAAATCATAAAGATGCATCTTTAAGAACTAAAGTCTTGAGACATATCCTTCACTATATAGTGTCAGTATCACTTTTGTTTAATTTTTTTTTGTTTTAAAATAAAAAAAATATTTTTTTTCTTTTCTTTCATGAGTACTTTTGTTGGGATGGGCAGAGTAAAGAGTCCAAACTCTTGAGACACATCCTCACAACAAAGCTCACTCAGATAACTACAACCGTTTTACCTTCCTTATCAAAACCATTTTTCATAAAAAAAAACAAAAAAAATAAAAAATAAAAAATAAAAACACACACACACACATAGCCACTATCTTTACTTTAGTGCCGTGCCTTTGCCTTTAGCTTCACCCGAATCATTTCTATTCGACATAAACCATTCTTCAACCATAAACATCATCTTCATCATTCTCCAGCCCCCACACTTTGCCTTCATCCTTTTCTTTCAGATCGGAGCTACACCTCACTACTAGTCAATCATCAGGTTCTTTATTTTCTCTTAATGGATGATATAGCAGAGTCTTTCTATAGGCATACGAATGAATTAAGATGTATGTTATTGCTCTTAATGCTACTCATGGTTGTGTTGATGATATTTTTCTTTTGGGTTCTAACACAAGTCCCATAAAACTAGGTTATATGACACAATCAAATTGTTCAGTTATACTAATCATTTCACATGCAATTTAACTGACCAATTTGTTGTAGGTATCTTCATTACTAAGCACCCTTGAAAAAAAAAGTACAGAGCAAGAAGCATAAGGAACAAGATCCTGACACCAATATTTGGTTATGATTTATTTTTCCTTCTTTGTTTCTTGTTCACAAAAAAATCATCATTTCCAGTTTTTCATTTTAAACTCTACATGTTTTTCACTGATTTTTTTATTTTGTCTGAGTAATGAGTAATTACATCACTCTTGTCCAATATTTCATGACATGTTGTGAATAATTTCCTTGCATATTAATTTAATAAGTTGTTTGTGAAGATCAAATTGTATATGAATTATGATAGTTTGACCACCCTCGGTGAGATTTTGAGCTTAATTGGATGGACCAGATTATGCTATCTTTCTTTTGTTTTTGATTGACCCTTATTTATTAGTATTCTAGAACTTGACTTGTTTCTTTTTGATGTATTATGTTCCATATGCATGCTTTGATATGATTAAGGCCATTTTTGTTTTAACCAAACACTAGCCATATGCCTTACCTTACATACTTTCCATTGTTACCCACGTTGAGCCTATATCCATTTCTTGATTTAGCCACATAATTAGTCAATAGCCCCAAAAAAAACATGATCACCTTTGCTTAGGAATTGATTAGGAGTTTTGGAATTACTATGAATAAAAATTCTTGATGATTATGGAAATGTACCCAAGATATATGTTGTTGTTTTATTGTTCAAAAAGAAAATAAAAAAATAAAAAAAAAGAAAAAAAGAAGAAAAAGAAGAAAAAGAAGTAATAGAAGAAGTGGTGAATATATGTATGAAAATAATCAGGAGGATTTATTCTTATGTTTTATCCTCCATCATGTTTCATTTTGCTAAGTCTTGAGTTTCAAAATGAACTTCCATAATCACTAAATCACTTACTCCATTGCTCTTTTTCAACCCTAAGTTTAGTCATACTATTTCATTTTATCCACCCTATATCACCTTGGCCCCATTACAACCTTAATAAAGTCCTTTTGATCTCTGCATGCATATGTGTTCAAATATGGAAATTAGAAATTTGTCAAGCCTATGGTAGTACTAATTTATTTGGGTGATTTCTGAGAGTATACACAAACCTAAACAATTAAGATATAGAGAGCATGAAGAGAACATCTATCACATTTTCATATACTCTTTGATTTGATCACTCAATTTGTGCAACTAGTATGTAATGCTTCTTATTCACACTTATCATGACTTCTTGATATAAGGGATGATGTGTATTACTTATTATTTTAGACTTCAAAAAAAAGTCAAAAAAAATCAATTTGAAAAAAAAACCTTTTTCTGTTGTTTCTCATTTTAGTTTTTGGTTTGGTTTTGCCCTAGAGTGCAAAAGCTTAAGTGTGGGGGAATTTGATAAATCAATTTTAATACACTTCTTATAGTTTTACACTTGGGGTTTATTATATAATTACTATGTTTAATAATAGTATTTTAATTAAGTTTTATGTTGTTTAGTTAAATTAAAGTATTATGTATATGATTCGGTCTAGATACCGGCCCCAAGATTATCTGGTCTGGATACCCGTCCAAAGGATAAGAGGCCATCTTAGCCGTCCTAGAGGTTAACCGGTATCACAAGGTAATTGATCCGGTCGGTAAATACACGATGCAAGTCTCTCCTACACCGGTCGTCCGAAGTAACGTCTGAGACACCGGGTGACTTATCCGCCCTCATTCATCCGTCACTTCTAACCGATTGCCTCAGTGTCATAACGAGAAAGATACTCCGCACAGCGGAATATGTCCCTTTCATTCACCGAAAGGAGTAGGTACAGTCGCAGGCGTAATTCACGGAAAAGGTGACTATCTTCCATCCCTATTTCAGAATCGTACACTGATAATTGACCTACCCCCTGGCACTCTGATTGACACTTTACACACGGCATCAGAACCTATGGGCCCACTTACACCCAACGATTCACTTTCCACGCTCAACTATAAATAACATGTTCCAATACACATGCAAGGTTACGTTGTTCTTACTCTCATTCTCACTATTATACTGCTTGAGTATTAACTGAGTTCATATACACTCTTCTAACTTGAGCGTCGGAGAATCTTCACAGGTGGCACCACCTTTCGCCCACTTCAACACGAAACTTTGGTGCGAAGGATCTCCAGAACAACGAGACCGGTTTCTCCCACTGAGAGGCTGGATTACATAGACCGGATACACACAGAACTGGTCTTTAACCTCATTCAATCCTTAACTCTTGTGGCTGGTTCTACACCGGATCGTAGACCCCGGTTCAGACCAGATCAGTATATATGTTTCAATTTTCATTTTTTGTATGTATCTTGAGTATCTTGCCTTATTTTGGCCATAACTTGGGCTTTTGTGATCCAAATGGGCTAATATTGGAGCCCATGGAAAGCTAAGACAGAGGGCTACATCATGATAATCAGATTTGGTTATTTTGCATCTGAAAAAAATAAAGAAATGGAGCTTGAATCAATCAGCCCTCATGTGTCCCACCAACATTGACATAGTTCACCAAAATACACATATCTGGAGCTGTAGATGTCCAAATGACCTCATTCTTGCGTAAAATTCTCAATAAGACAGAGATCTACAACTTTCATGTTGAAGGTTTTGCAAAATTCAGCAATCTATAGGGTCATATATGACTCGTAAGGTGGAGAAGATAAAGAGGAGAATGAATTTCAACACCTACCATTATCTTCTTTTGAATTATTGTAATTTCAAGCCCACCAATGTTGAAAAAATACATTAATAATCAGAAAATGAATTTATAGTATCATAATATCTTGCCTATAAATAGATGCTTGAAGTTATAAGGAAGAGACACAAGAGACACATAAGAAATACATGCTTTACTTTTCATTACATTTCTATATCTTTGCTTTAGTTTCTTAAGTTTTAGTTCTTTCTCTTGCTTTATTTCTTTGTTCTATATTCCATTCCTCAAGTTATGGTTTTCATTTCCCTTCCTTAATATCAAGTAAGTTAATTTTATTATTTGTTATTTACTTTTATAATCAAAGTTATAGTTAATTTAATATTAGTTTTCATTGTTAAAAATTATCATGGAAGCTTAATCTTTTAAAATCAACTCAAGGAATTTAATTTTTCTTTATGTTAACTTTGAGTTCTTGCTCTTAATATTTTGATTGAAGATAATTACTTTTCTTTGTTTCTCAAACACTTATGATGGTAGATTATTTAAGTGTATAACCGATTGGTATATAATTAAACAATCTATAATCTAAACTGATGTTGGTTGGTTAATCAATAATCAATTTAAGAACAAAGATTAAGTCACTAAATAAGAGATTTCTATTTAGTTTCTTAACTCAATCAAATTATGGTTTTAAAATTATTTTAGTAATTAATAAGAATATATCGATTGATTATTCTTATTAGTTCATTAATTCAATTCTAGAAGATTTTCTAGAATATAATCATTTAGGGATTCCAAATGATTCAAGGTTGTGAAATTAATTATATTTAATCATATTTGTGATCAATGATTAGTTAACTAAAGATTTATTAATTCCTTGGGTTGGTTGTTTCTAAATTTGATTATTCTTACTCATAAATTTACTTTTTGTACTATTATATAATCACTTAATTTTCCTTTCAATCTCAACACAAACCCCCCCTTTGTTATAATTAAATTGAGTGTAACTAATTAAACTAAGGTCCTCAAGAGACGACTAAGGTTGTTCACCTTATACTATATTAATTTAACTTTTTATTTGACCCAACAACAACAGCGTGTCAATGATCAAAACGATAGAGTCCATCCTTGTCCATTGAGCCATGAAGGAGAATGTCAGAGGTGACCTAAGATTTCACTAGATAGTAAGTAGGATGAAACTCAAAGAACATATTATTATCCTTTGTAAACTTGCTCACACTCACTAAATCTTTAGTGATAGAAAGAATCATCAATAAATTTTTGAGATATAGTGTTGTGCATGGAGGATTAGGTGAAGAGAAAGAAGTATTTCCAATGCACGAAACTGACAAACCTTATCCATTTCCTATTAGAACCTGATCTAAACCATTGACAATAATAGAATCTGAAACCTACATTAGATCATAGGTTATATGATGAGTTGCACCATAATCTGGATACCAAAACTAATTTGAGTCCAATTGTGGTCCTATGAGATAGGCTTGAGGTTGGCTTTAAGTATGTTGTGAGGATCCTTGAGCAGAGTGAGAACCAGTAGACGAGTTAGGTCTCTGAAAATCATAGAAATTAGGTTGATAATGATACTGTAGGGAATGAAGAGGAAGATAATGAGCTGACTAAAAACCAAAACTAGGCGATGTGAAGTTGTTTCCAAGAAAATAAGGATAGATCGGTGGACTTTGATAGTAACCATAACTATTTGATGAATCCTGATTTCTATGATAATAGATGCTAGCATCATGGCCAAATTTGAAGCAAATATGACACTAAACATTGTGTCTTCCCCCATTGTGACCATTCCTTCCATGAAACCTTCCAAATCGACCATCTCTTCCATGATAATCTCCTCTACCTCCTCTAAAACTACCAACATTAGTGTTAACCACATCGTGATTAACTTTAGGATTTAAGGATGGATTTTGACCTAGGGAGACTGATTCTTGAATCAATGAAACCAAATCTTGAACAGGCATAGAAGATTGTTGAATTTGTGTTACATTCACTGACGTAGTGACACTAGTAAGTAGTTTCCCACATGAACCTCATGTGTTAATAACATAGCTTCAACTTCAGTGACAGACCCTAGATCTACACGATTCTAAATGATTGCCACTATGGAGTTGTACTCATCTAGAAGTCCATCACGAATGGACTCAAGATTTCATGAATCCTAACAGGATCTCTGATGGAACATAGCGTGTTGACAACGATCTTGATTCTTTAAAGATACTCAGAGATAGACAAATTTCCCTTTGAAATTATCTTCAATTCTGATCAAAGGTAACTCAATTAAGCCTTGTTTTGTGCTTGAAAGAAGCTATGCAACTCATCCTAGATCTACAAGGATTGTACATATATCATAACACGTGGCAGAATTGGTTCAGAGATAGAAGAAAGAAGCCATGTGAAGAGAAGAGAGTCTTGTTGTTCCCATTCAGAAAAGGCAGGATTTACGTTGTTAGACTCACGATCCTCTGTCATGAGGTATCGTGTGGGAATCACAGGATTAACCATAAATCTTTGCAATTTGTGGCCTTGAATAACAACTTCAACTTGCTGCCTCTATAGGTAGAAATTCTTTTCATTAAGTTTGATCATAAACGCGTGAGAAAACATCGCCAGAGCATTGCTCACCACTTTCGAAGAAATTGGAGCCATTGTTACTAGACCAGAAGAAGCTTTATGGTACCATTTTATAAAGAGACAAACAGAGAACAAGAGAGAAAAAAATATTGATTACAATTTTATTATATCTAAAATAGAGAATACAACACCATATTTATATGGGAGTCTAATTGTAACAAATTACAAAAGGGGTTCTAACTAGCACTACTTAATTAGTTGTAACACCATATTTATATGAGAGTCTTTCTCCGTATTTTTTTGTGGGAATGAAAATAAGATGAGTTAAGCTCAGGAGTCTTTTTTGTTATATATGTATGCTTCACAAAAGTGAATCAGATTTGCAATGTAAATTTAATAATTTTGTGATTTCCACTTGGTCTACATTTTTCCAAGTTAATTTAATAATTTTGGCCATCAGCTTCACATAATATTACCAAGATTTTCCTTTGCAATTTGTTTGTCAGGGCATTGTGATGTGATAGACAAATATTCAAATGCAAGAGCAGAGAAGTAGTAAATGTGGGTTGCCACAATACCCACAATTGTCTCTATTTCACACCATATCAGTATGTTGTGTTGCTCACTCTTGTCACTTGATTTGTTGTTTTGAATTTGAATTTGAATTTCAAGTTATATTTATGTTTCATTGAACAATAAAAAGTTAAAAAGTATTATTTAATCTTTCAAATAACTAAACTTTTTTTATATGTATGTTGATAGTAGTGTGAAACAATTTTTTTTAACATCTTTAACTACATTTGTATACTTGTTCAGAAAACATAGTGTTTTGTGTTCTATTTTATTACTAATTAAAAATAGAAAAGAGATAAAAATGACATGGTGGAAATAATATATACATAGCCTTTTTTATTTGAATAACGAGGAACTAATAACTCCTAATACAAATTACAGAGAAGATCCATAACCATTTTTTAAATTACTTTAGTTGAAGTGTCTAAGTAAATATTTGACTTAACATCTCAACTTATTAATTACAAAAATCGAAACAATCCAAACAAAAAGAGGGCTTAGCTAGTTTTGCTAAATGAGGTAGCAACTAGAAATGATCTTTACTGTAATTGAACTTGATCCGGTCTCAATACGGCACATGGGCAAGATAGTAATTTCATTTGTTCTCGCAATAGTTATCGGTGTCATAGGTAAACTATCAGACTCCAATAGTTATCTGTAACCCCTGCTAAGGTATGTTCTATTTATACTTCATTAGATCATTATACCGATTGTTGTCCTACATTACAGGAAGCTAAAATTTCCGATGAAAATCCTCAAGTATGTGCTACCAACTTATACAATAACAGACTGCCACAACAACAACATAATAATTATGATCTTTCTTCTAACAGATATAATCCTGGTTGGAGGAATCACCCTAATTTAAGATGGGGTAATTCCTGAAAACAACCTCATGCACCTTTTCAGGCAAATACTGGACCAAGCAGACCATATCAACCTCCTCATGTACAACAACAAGCTACACAAGTAGCTGCACCTTCCACTGAGAAATCAAATTTAGAGGAATTGATAAAGCAAATGTCAGTAGATAATCTGAACTTCCAAAAAAGAACTGAGGCTACAATTTAGACTCTTGAAAATCAGATTGGTCAATTGGCTACATCTTTAAACCATTTACAGTCTCAAGGTTCAGATAAGTTACCCGCTCAGACAATTATCAATCCTAAAAATATAAGTGCAATTACTTTAAGATCTGGTAAAGCTATCCATGGACTAGAAAAACAACAACAAACTGAAAATACTATTGTCACAGAAAAACATGCAGAAGAAGTTTTAGATAGTTCAAGTAATAATAATAATGATATATCTCTTACAAATCCTCCTTCTGCAGCTGGTCCTGATAAACAACATATCCCTCTTCCATTTCCATAAAGACAAAAATCTATACAAAATAAGAAAATGGACAAAGAGATCCTGGAAACATTTAGAAAAGTAGAGGTAAATATACCTTTATTAGAAGCCATCAAGCAAATCCCAAGATATGCCAAATTCCTTAAAGAACTATGCACTAATAAAAGAAAACTAAAAGACAATGAAAGGATTAACATAAGTAGAAATGTGTCTGCATTAATTGAGAAACCTTTGTCAGATATACCAGAAAAATGAAAAGACCCTGGGACGTTTACCATTCCATGTCTAATAGGCAATAACAAATTTGAAAATGCCATGCTAGACTTAGGTGCATCTATTAATGTTATGCCTATGACTGAATTTACTTCACTTTCCCTTGGACCTTTGCAAACTACAGGTGTGGTTATACAATTAGCAAATCGAAGCTCTGCACATCCTGCAGGAATTATTGAAGATGTCCTTGTTAAAGTTAACGATTTAATTTTTCCTGCAGATTTTTATGTTCTAGATATGGAAAGTGAGAATTCCACCAATAAAGCACTAATAATTTTAGGTAGACTATTCTTAAAAACAACTAGAACAAAGATTGATGTGCATGCAGGAACACTTTCTATGGAATTTGGAGATAGTGTGGTTAGTTCAACATTTTAGATGCTATGAAGCATCCTACTGAGGATCATTCTATTTTTCAAATTGACTTAATAACTGATTTAGTTGATGATAATATTATTAAGTTGTTTGATGATGTTGATTTTCCTATATTGTCTGATTTTTGTGATTCATTTGTTTGTGATTCATGCATGGATTCTCATCAATGCAATATGTGTGTTGAAATTGAGAAATATCTGCTTAATGATGATAATAATCCAAACTCCCTTAAAACAGAAAATATAGTTTCAGATGTTGTTTCAAAAGAATCAGAGTGTAATAATTTGATTAAAGTAGTTACAAATATATCTGATTATGTTGAAGTACAAGTTGCTGAGACAAATTCAACCAAAATGATTCCTTCAATAATGCAGCCTCCTATGTTAGAGTTAAAACCTCTTCCTAAACATTTAAAGTATGCATATTTAGAGGAAGATAAAAGTCTTCCAGTGATTATTTCTAACAAATTAAATGTTGATCAAGAAACAAGGTTGTTGCAGATTATTAGGAAGCATAAGAAAGCAATTGGTTGGACTTTGGCAGATATCCCAGGTATTAGCCCTTCCATGTGTATGCATAGAATTCTATTAGAGGAAGAAGTTAAACCAGTAAGGCAACCACAAAGAAGACTTAATCCCCAAATCCTTGATGTAGTTAAAAAAGAGGTAACAAAATTATTACAAGCTGGCATTATTTACCCTATATCAGATAGCACTTGGGTCAGCCCTGTACAAGTGGTTCCTAAAAAGTCTGGAATCACAGTGGTTAAAAATGAAAATAATGAACTAATTCCTACCAGAATCCAAAATAGTTGGCAAGTATGCATTGATTACAGGAAACTTAACAAAGCAACCCGAAAGGATCACTTTCCTTTACCTTTCATTGATCAAATGTTGGAACGACTGGTAGGTAAGTCACATTACTGCTTTCTAGATGGATTTTCAGGTTACTTCCAAATTTATATTACACCAGAAGATCAAGAAAAAATAACATTTACATGTCCTTTTGGCACTTTTGCTTATAGGAGGATGCCTTTTGGCTTATGCAATGCCCCTGGTACCTTTCAACGATGCATGATTAGTATCCTTGCTGATTTTCTTGAAAATTGCATGGAAGTATTTATGGATGGTTTCACAGTATATGCTTCATCATTTGATGCTTGCTTAAATAGTCTAGATAAAGTATTACATAGATGCATTGAAACTAACCTTGTTCTTAATTATGAGAAATGCCACTTCATGGTAGAAGAAGGAATAGTTTTAGGCCATGTAATATCTAAAAAAGGCATAGAAGTAGATCCTGCTAAAATTGATGTAATTTCTCAATTACCTTATCCTTCTTGTGTGCGAGATATTCGTTCTTTTCTTGGTCATGCAGGTTTTTATAGAAGGTTTATAAAAAACTTCAGTAAGATAGCCCTTCTGTTGTCTAACTTACTACAAAAAAATATAACATTTGACTTTAATGACAAATGTAAAGAGGCTTTTGATTGCTTAAAGAAAGCTTTAACTACCACTCCTATCATCCAAGCACCAGATTGGTCACTTCCATTTGAACTTATGTGTGATGCATCAAATTATGCATTAGGAGCTGTTCTTGCTCAAAGAGTAGGTAAAGTGTATGCCTCACGAACTTTGGATACTGCACAAATAAACTATACTACCACGGAAAAAGAACTGCTTACGATTGTGTTTGCTCTTGATAAATTTAGATCTTATTTGCTCGGTTCAAAAGTGGTTGTATTTTCAGATCATGCAGCATTAAAGTTCCTTTTAAAGAAACCAGATACAAAACCAAGATTAATCAGGTGGATGTTGCTGCTCCAAGAATTTGACATTGAAATTAGGGATAAAATTAGAGCAGAAAATTTGGTGGCTGATCACTTAAGCAGAATTGAAAAAGAACTTGACCCAATTTCCATTAGAGATGATTTCCCTGATGAACAACTAATGGGAATACATGATTCCACTCCATGGTTTGCTAATTTGGTAAACTACTTAGTTGCTTCTGTTACTCCCATACATGCATCTAAACAACAAATAATAAAACTAAAAAGTGATTCTAAATACTATGTTTGGGATGATCCTTACTTATGGAAACTTTGTAGTGATCAAGTCATTAGAAGGTGTGTACCTGAAAATGAATTTCATTCCATTCTTACATTTTGTCATACATATGGATGTGGTGGACATTTTGGACCTCAACGTACAGCAAGGAAAGTATTAGAATCTGGTTTGTATTGGCCAACAATTTTTCGTGATGCATATACATTTTGTAAATCTTGCGAACGATATCAAAGAATGGGAAACATATCTTGTAGAAATGAGATACCTCAACAATCCATGTTATTTTGTGAAATTTTTGATGTTTGGGGCATAGATTTCATGGGACCTTTTCCTGTATCTTTTGGTTTTGTTTATATACTACTTGCGGTCGATTATGTGTCTAAATGGGTTGAAGCTAAAGCTACTCGAACTGATGATTCTAAAGTTGTTACAGATTTCGTTAGATCACACATATTTTACAGGTTTGGTGTTCCTAAAGCCATTATTAGTGATCAAGGATCACATTTTTGCAACCGTAAAATGGAGTCCCTTCTTAAAAAATATGGAGTTATGCATAAGGTTTCAACACCTTATCACCCCCAAACAAATGGGCAAGCTGAAGTGTCCAATCGGGAATTAAAAATGATCCTTCAAAAAATAGTACAACCAAATAGGAAAGATTGGAGAAAAAGGTTAGAAGATGCTCTTTGGGCTTATAGAACAACTTATAAAACACCTATTGGAATGTCACCCTATAGGATTGTTTATGGAAAATCATGCCACTTACCTGTAGAAATTAAGCACAAAGCTTATTGGGCAGTAAAACAATGTAACTTGGACTTAAATGAAGCCGGTAAAGAAAGGAAACTCCAACTACAGGAACTGGAAGAAATTCGTTTGGAAGCTTATGAAAGTTCTAAAACCTATAAAGAAAAAGCCAAATCCTTTCATGACAAACAGGTCTTGAGAAAAAACTTTTTCATTGGACAAAAAGTTTTATTGTACAACTCACATCTAAAGCTCATATCTGGTAAGCTTTGCTCTAAATGGGCAGGCCCATTTGAAATAACTAATATCTTTCCTTATGGTGTGATTGAAATTTCAGATAAAGCGACAAACAAGGTTTTCAAGGTAAATGGGCACCGACTTAAACCTTTCTTTCAAGGGTTCCAAGAGCACATAGATACGGAGGTGTATTTGTGTGATGCCAAATATTTTGACTAATTTTTCCTAATAACAATATTTATAAAAAAATAAAAAATAAAAAAAAATAAAAAATAAAAAATAAAAAATAAAAAAATAGATATCAATTAATTACATCATCATTCTTTTCGGTGCTAACACTTGTCTTAACCATTATTACTATTATTGTTTTGGCATTATTATCATTTTCTTGCAGTAGTTAAAAGGTCATCGTCAGGCTCGTGACGTTAAACAAGCGCTTGATAGAAGGCAACCTATCACCTTTTCACCTTCTTCATCTCTACTATTATCTATAACCTCGTTTTCTATTCTCTCTTTTCTAAACAGCTACAACTTCAAAGTAATCTAACAATGGAACAAACCCTTGCAAAACTTAAGGAAAGATTCCCTACACTTCCACGCAATGTGGTTGTAAAAATTTACAAAGCTCGAGTTCAAAGGTTAAAACTACTCACATATTTTGGCATTCCAGAGGATTTCGTTGGCTTATTGAAGCAAAGGTATGTCTTTCTGGTGAATTACATAAGTCTTATATAAAACATTTGCCAGGTATGGGACGTGTTCTTATTCTAAAAAACAAAAAGCTAAGAGGATGGGAGTTTGCCATAAGTGTGCAAGATGGAATTGTGATACACGTTGTAGAAACCCTGGAATGGTATCTATAAATCGGGAGGACAAAATTAAATTTATAAAGGATGGACTGAGTAAAGAGAACTTGGATAACTTAATCCAAACTCTTGAGACACATCCATGTGGAACGGTTCAAGGAGTCCTTCTGAAATTATATGATCTATTTATTCAACAAAAAGAAAACTATAGCCTTAGGAATCTGGCGTTAAATGACCCTGTTTGCCAATTTATAAGAAAACTAGATGGGTAGCAAAAACCTCGACTCATAGAAGGCATTTAAGCCGTTACTGGACGTAAAACCAGAGGAAGATGTGAGCCATAATCACAACTACTGTACATATTTACTGTTGTTTTCAATGTTTTACTTTTCTGAATTTACTTTGACTTTTAAAATTACCTATTTTTATTTTCTTCAATCATGTCTTTTCAAATTTCTTCATTACCGTCATTTATTTTTATATAATAATAATTATGTAAACTTTTTATCTTTCATCAATTATTTTATCTCAGTTTTCATCTATATAAGGGCGCATAACTCTATATGGAAAACACAAAAAAAGATGAAAAAAATCAAATCCATTTGTATGTTTGGTGGATCCAACAATGGTAACTGTAAGGAGTACCTAATAGCGGCTACTAAGTTGGGAAAACTATTAGCTGCGAAAGAAATAAAGGTCTTGTATAGAGGAGGAGTACAAGGTTTGAGAGGCTCCATGACACTATCTGCACTAGTTGAAGGAAGCAACGTCTCTAGTATCATCCTACATCATGTTGGTATTACACCAGCTATTGCTGTAGGAACTGAGGTAAAAGTTACAAGCATCCATCAACGAATGGCTCGTATGGTTATAGGTGTTGAAGCCTTTATTGCACTTCCTGGAGGTTTTGGTACTTTTGAGGAAATATTTTGCATTGCATCATGGTGTAGCATGAACCTTCATAAAAAGCCATTAGGATTGTTAAATATTAATGGTTTTTATGACAGTTTGTTAATATTTTTAGATAAAGCTGTGGAACAGGGCCTTATAACTCAAGATGATCGATCATTCATTCATGCTTCTTCAAATGCAGATGAATTGATTGATATTTTGTAGAGCTTTTTACCCTAACCTCAACCCCTCTTGAAGCAAGATAAGGATCACACACACAAGCGAAAGAATCCAAAACCAGACACCACCCTTCGGTTATAACTTCTTTCTCACCTTTATCTATATTTAAAAAAAAATAATTAAAAAAATTAAAAATTGAAAAAAAGAAAAAAAATAGACTGTGGAAATCATATAAGACACTGAGGACAATGTCTTGAATAAGTGTGGGGGTCTGAGTTATATATATATTCTATTATTTTTTTGTGAGGGATAGAGAGAGTAAAGATTAATTTGGGAAAGTTGTATCTAAAATCATAAAGATGCATCTTTGAGAACCAAAGTCTTGAGACGTATCCTTCACTATATAGTGTCAGTATCACTTTTGTTTAATTTTTTTTGTTTTAAAATAAAAAATAATTTTTTTTCTTTTCTTTCATGAGTACTTTTGTTGGGATGGGCTGAGTAAAGAGTCCAAACTCTTGAGACGCATCCTCACAACAAAGCTCACTCAGATAACTACAACCGTTTTACCTTCCTTATCAAAACCATTTTTCATAAAAAAAACAAAAAAATAAAAAATAAAAAATAAAAACACACACACACATAGCCACTATCTTTACTTTAGTGCCGTGCCTTTGCCTTTAGCTTCACCCGAATCATTTCTATTCGACATAAACCATTCTTCAACCATAAACATCATCTTCATCATTCTCCTGCCACCACACTTTGCCTTCATCCTTTTCTTTCAGATCGGAGCCACACCTCACTACTAGTCAATCATCAGGTTCTTTATTTTCTCTTAATGGATGATATAGCAGAGTCTTTCTATAGGCATACGAATGAATTAAGATGTATGTTATTGCTCTTAATGCTACTCATGGTTGTGTTGATGATATTTTTCTTTTGGGTTTTAACACAAGTCCTATGAAACTAGGTTATATGACACAATCAAATTGTTCAGTTATACTAATCATTTCACATGCAATTTAACTGACCAATTTGTTGTAGGTATCTTCGTTACTAAGCACCCTTGAAAAAAAAAGTACAGAGCAAGAAGCATAAGGAACAAGATCCTGACACCAATATTTGGTTATGATTTATTTTTCCTTCTTTGTTTCTTGTTCACAAAAAAAATCATCATTTCCAGTTTTTCATTTTAAACTCTACATGCTTTTCATTGATTTTTTTATTTTGTTTGAGTAATGAGTAATTACATCACTCTTGTCGAATATTTCATGACATGTTGTGAATAATTTCCTTGCATATTAATTTAATAAGTTGTTTGTGAAGATCGAATTGTATATGAATTGTGATAGTTTGACCACCCTCGGTGAGATTTTAAGCTTAATTGGATGGACCAGATTATGCTATCTTTCTTTTGTTTTTGATTGACCCTTATTTATTAGTATTCTAGAACTTGACTTGTTTCTTTTTGATGTATTATGTTCCATATGCATGCTTTGATATGATTAAGGCCATTTTTGTTTTAACCAAACACTAGCCATATGCCTTACCTTACATACTTTCCATTGTTACCCACGTTGAGCCTATATCCATTTCTTGATTTAGCCACATAATTAGTCAATAGCCCCAAAAAAAAACATGATCACCTTTGCTTAGGAATTGATTAGGAGTTTTGGAATTACTATGAATAAAGATTCTTGATGATTGTGGAAATGTACCCAAGATATATGTTGTTGTTTTATTGTTCAAAAAGAAAATAAAAAAATAAAAAAAAGAAAAAAAGAAGAAAAAGAAGTAATAGAAGAAGTGGTGAATATATGTATGAAAATAATCAGGAGGATTTATTCTTATGTTTTATCCTCCATCATGTTTCATTTTGCTAAGTCTTGAGTTTCAAAATGAACTTCCACAATCACTAAATCACTTACTCCATTGCTCTTTTTCAACCCTAAGTTTAGCCATACTATTTCATTTTATCCACCCTATATCACCTTGGCCCCATTACAACCTTAATAAAGTCCTTTTGATCTCTACATGCATATGTGTTCAAATATAGAAATTAGAAATTTGTCAAGCCTATGGTAGTGATAATTTATTTGGGTGATTTCTGAGAGTATACACAAACCCAAACAATTGAGATATAGAGAGCATGAAGAGAACATTTATCACATTTTCATATACTCTTTGATTTGATCACTCAATTTGTGCAACTAGTTGTAATGCTTCTTATTCACACTTATCATGACTTCTTGATATAAGGGATGATGTGTATTACTTATTATTTTAGACTTCAAAAAAAAAGTCAAAAAAAATCAATTTGAAAAATAAACCTTTTTCTGTTGTTTCTCATTTTAGTTTTTGGTTTGGTTTTGCCCTAGAGTGCAAAAGCTTAAGTGTGGGGGAATTTGATAAATCAATTTTAATACACTTCTTATAGTTTTACACTTGGGGTTTATTATATAATTACTATGTTTAATAATAGTATTTTAATTAAGTTTTATGTTGTTTAGTTAAATTAAAGTATTATGTATATGATTCAGTCTGGATACCGGCCCCAAGATTATCTGGTCTGGATACCCGTATTAAGGATAAGAGGCCATCTTAGCCGTCCTAGAGGTTAACCGGTATCACAAGGTAATTGATCTGGTCGGTAAATACACGATGCAAGTCTCTCCTACACCGGTCGTCCGAAGTAACGTCTGAGACACCGGGTGACTTATCCGCCCTCATTCATCCGTCACTTCTAACTGATTGCCTCAGTGTCATAACGAGAAAGATACTCCGCACAGCGGAATATGTCCCTTTCATTCACCGAAAGGAGTAGGTACAGTCGCAGGCGTAATTCACGGAAAAGGTGACTATCTTCCATCCCTATTTCAGAATCGTACACTGATAATTGACCTACCCCCTGGCACTCTGATTGACACTTTACACACGGTATCAGAACCTATGGGCCCACTTACACCCAACGATTCATTTTCCACGCTCAACTATAAATAACATGTTCCAATACACATGCAAGGTTACGTTGTTCTTACTCTCATTCTCACTATTATACTGCTTGAGTATTAACTGAGTTCATATACACTCTTCTAACTTGAGCGTCGGAGAATCTTCACAGATGGCACCACCTTTCGCCCACTTCAACGCGAAACTTTGGTGCGAAGGATCTACAGAACAACGAGACCTGTTTCTCCCACTGAGAGGTCGGATTACATAGACCAGATACACATAGAACCGGTCTTTAACCCCATTCAATCCTTAACTCTTGTGGCTGGTTCCACACCGGATCGTAGACCCCGGTTCAGACCAGATCAGTATATATGTTTCAATTTTCATTTTTTGTATGTATCTTGAGTATCTTGCCTTATTTTGGCCATAACTTGGGCTTTTATGATCCAAATGGGCTAATATTGGAGCCCATGGAAAGATAAGACAGAGGGATACATCATGATGATCAGATTTGGTTATTTTGCATCTGAAAAAAATAAAGAAATGGAGCTTGAATCAATCAGCCCTCATGTGTCCCATCAACATTGACATAGTTCACCAAAATACACATATCTGGAGCTGTAGATGTCCAAATGACCTCATTCTTGCGTAAAATTCTCAATAAGACAGAGATCTACAACTTTCATGTTGAAGGTTTTGCAAAATTCAGCAATCTATAGGGTCATATATGACTCGCAAGGTGGAGAAGATAAAGAGGAGAATGAATTTCAACACCTACCATTATCTTCTTTTGAATTATTGTAATTTCAAGCCCACTAATGTTGAAAAAATACATTAATAATCATAAAATAAATGTATAGTATCATCATATCTTGCCTATAAATAGATGCTTGAAGTTGTAAGGAAGAGACACAAGAGATACATAAGAAATACATGCTTTACTTTTCATTACATTTCTATATCTTTGCTTTAGTTTCTTAAGTTTTAGTTCTTTCTCTTGCTTTATTTCTTTGTTCTATATTCCATTCCTCAAGTTATGATTTTCATTTCCCTTCCTTAATATCAAGTAAGTTAATTTTATTATTTGTTATTTACTTTTATAATCAAAGTTATAGTTAATTTAATATTAGTTTTCATTGTTAAAAATTATCATGGAAGCTTAATCTTTTAAAATCAACTCAAGGAATTTAATTTTTCTTTATGTTAACTTTGAGTTCTTGCTCTTAATATTTTGATTGAAGATAATTACTTTTCTTTGTTTCTCAAACACTTATGATGGTAGATTATTTAAGTGTATAACCGATTGGTATATAATTAAACAATCTATAATCTAAACTGATATTGGTTGGTTAATCAATAATCAATTTGAGAACAAAGATTAAGTCACTAAATAAGAGATTTCTATTTAGTTTCTTAACTCAATCAAATTATGATTTTAAAGTTATTTTAGTAATTAATAAGAATATATCGATTGATTATTCTTATTAGTTCATTAATTCAATTCTAGAAGATTTTCTAGAATATAATCATTTAGGGATTCCAAATGATTCAAGGTTGAGAAATTAATTATATTTAATCATATTTATGATCAATGATTAGTTAACTAAAGATTTATTAATTCCTTGGGTTGGTTGTTTCTAAATTTGATTATTCTTACTCATAAATTTACTTTTTATACTATTATATAATCACTTAATTTTCCTTTCAATCTCAACACAAACCCCCCCTTTGTTATAATTAAATTGAGTGTAAGTAATTAAACTAAGGTCCTCGAGAGACGACTAAGGTTGTTCACCTTATACTATATTAATTTAACTTTTTATTTGACCCGACAACGACAGCGTGTCAATGATCAAAACAATAGAGTCCATCCTTGTCCATTGACCCATGAAGGAGAATGTCAGAGGTGACCTAAGATTTCACTAGATAGTAAGTAGGATGAAACTCAAAGAACATATTATTATCCTTTGTAAACTTGCTCACACTCACTAAATCTTTAGTGATAGAAAGAATCATCAATAAATTTTTGAGATATAGTGTTGTGCATGGAGGATTAGGTGAAGAGAAAGAAGTATTTCCAATGCACGAAACTGACAAACCTTATCCATTTCCTATTAGAACTTGATCTAAACCATTGACAATAATAGAATCTAAAACCTACATTAGATCATAGGTTATATGATGAGTTGCACCATAATCTGGATACCAAAACTAATTTGAGTCCAATTGTGGTCCTATGAGATAGGCTTGAGGTTGGCTTTAAGTATGTTGTGAGGATCCTTGAGCAGAGTGAGAACCAGTAGACGAGTTAGGTCTCTGAAAATCATAGAAATTAGGTTGATAATGATACTGTAGGGAATGAAGAGGAAGATAATGAGCTGCCTGAAAACCAAAACTAGGCGATGTGAAGTTGTTTCCAAGAAAATAAGGATAGATCGGTGGACTTTGATAGTAACCATAACTATTTGATGAATCCTGATTTCTATGATAATACATCATGGCCAAATTTGAAGCAAATATGACACTAAACATTGTGTCTTCCCCCATTGTGACCATTCCTTCCATGAAACCTTCCAAATCGACCATCTCTTCCATGATAATCTCCTCTACCTCCTCTAAAACTACCAACATTAGTGTTAACCACATCGTGATTAACTTTAGGATTTAAGGATGGATTTTGACCTAGGGAGACTGATTCTTGAATCAATGAAACCAAATCTTGAACAGGCATAGAAGATTGTTGAATTTGTGTTACATTCACTGACGTAGTGACACTAGTAAGTAGTTTCCCACATGAACCTCATGTGTTAATAACATAGCTTCAACTTCAGCGACAGACCCTAGATCTACACGATTCTAAATGATTGCCATTATGGAGTTGTACTCATCTAGAAGTCCATCACGAATGGACTCAAGATTTCATGAATCATAACAGGATCTCTGATGGAACATAGCGTGTTGACAACGATCTTGATTCTTTGAAGATACTCAGAGATAGAGAAATTTCCCTTTGAAATTGTCTTCAATTCTGATCAAAGGTAACTCAATTAAGCCTTGTTTTGTGCTTGAAAGAAGCTATGCAACTCATCCTAGATCTACAAGGATTATACATATGTCATAACACATGGCAGAATTGGTTCAGAGATAAAAGAAATAAGCCATGTGAAGAGAAGAGAGTCTTGTTGTTCCCATTCAGTAAAGGCAGGATTTACGTTGTTAGACTCACGATCCTCTGTCATGAGGTATCGTGTGGGAATCACAGGATTAACCATAAATCTTTGCAATTTGTGGCCTTGAATAACAACTTCAACTTGCTGCCTCTATAGGTAGAAATTCTTTTCATTAAGTTTGATCATAAACACGTGAGAAAACATCGCCAGAGCATTGCTCACCACTTTCGAAGAAATTGGAGCCATTGTTACTAGACCAGAAGAAGCTTTATGGTACCATTTTATAAAGAGACAAACAGAGAAAGAGAGAGAAAAAAATATTGATTACAATTTTATTATATCTAAAATAAAGAATACAACACCATATTTATATGGGAGTCTAATTGTAACAAATTACAAAAGGGGTTCTAACTAGCACTACTTAATTAGTTGTAACACCATATTTATATGAGAGTCTTTCTCCGTATTTTTTTGTGGGAATGAAAATAAGATGAGTGAGGCTCAGGAGTCTTTTTTGTTATATATGTATGCTTCACAAAAGTGAATCAGATTTGCAATGTAAATTTAATAATTTTGTGATTTCCACTTGGTCTACATTTTTCCAAGTTAATTTAATAATTTTGGCCATCAGCTTCACATAATATTACCAAGATTTTCCTTTGCAATTTGTTTGTCAGGGCACTGTGATGTGATAGACAAATCTTCAAATGCAGGAGCAGAGAAGTAGTAAATGTGGGTTGCCACAATACCCACAATTGTCTCTATTTCACACCATATCAGTATGTTGTGTTGCTCACTCTTGTCACTTGATTTGTTGTTTTGAATTTGAATTTGAATTTCAAGTTATATTTATGTTTCATTGAACAATAAAAAGTTAAAAAGTATTATTTAATCTTTCAAATAACTAAACTTTTTTTATATGTATGTTGATAGTAGTGTGAAACAATTTTTTTTAACATCTTTTACTACATTTGTATACTTGTTCAGAAAACATAGTGTTTTGTGTTCTATTTTATTACTAATTAAAAATAGAAAAGAGATAAAAATGACATGGTGGAAATAATATATACATAGCCTTTTTTATTTGAATAACGAAGAATTAATAACTCCTAATACAAATTACAGAGAAGATCCATAACCGTTTTTTAAATTACTTTAGTTGAAGTGTCTAAGTAAATATTTGACTTAACATCTCAACTTATTAATTACAAAAATCGAAACAATCCAAACAAAAAGAGGGCTTAGCTAGTTTTGCTAAATGAGGTAGCAACTAGAAATTATCTTTACTGTAATTGAACTTGATCCGGTCTCAATACGGCACATGGGCAAGATAGTAATTTTATTTGTTCTCGCAATAGTTATCGGTGTCATAGGTAAACTATCAGACTCCAATCCCGTATCAGATTTATATCTATATCGAAAGTCCAGGTCAGCACCTAGCACACTAGAAAACTTCCATGTCACCTGACAAAAAGTACAAGGTACAGGTACGAGGGAACGTTCGCAAGAGACGTAGAGCCACCCGCGTCGTGTGTTAAAATCATACACTGCATAATGTATGATTGGTCCCCTAACCCTAAAAGGACTCTTCATTCTCCATATGTACGTATATAAATACCAACATTCTCACTACTTTGGTACGTTAGACTCATTCCGAATTTACGCTTTAGAAACCTTGACTTCCTTTTCTGGTTACTGACTTGAGCGTTGAAGAATCTTTGTAGGTGACACCACTTTTTACCCCTCATCAATGCGAAAGCTTGGTGCGAAGGATCTCTAGGACTATAAGACCTTTATTCTTCCATTGAGATAAAGGGCATAATACCAGATACCCACTGTACTGGTGTACAAATCACTTTCAACTGATTTCATTTGTGGCTGGTCCTACATCGGATCTTTGACCCGGTTCAGACCAGTTCAGAACTAAAATAAGTTATATTATATATATATATAAATAGAATGTATCATGTGACAAAGACTTTCTTATGTAAAAGTGAGAGGAGCAAATTTGAGCCGTACAACTATCTAATGGACGGTTGAGATCAATCATGTGACTTTCTAAGTGATCATGTAATTTTAAAAAACTTTTAATCTCAACCATCCATTTTATGGTTATAGAGCTCAGATTCGCTTCTCTCACTCTCACATAAGAGAATTTTTCTATTTCTTCTGCTTGTCAACTTTAAACACTTGCTATTACCCTCACTTTACTTTTCTCCTTCACCACTTGATCTCCTTCGTAGTCGTTTGATTTTAAAGTGTCAAATTGCCCTTTTGAAAAAGAAAAATCTTGTCTTTAGATTAACTTTTTGTTCCTGCTTTCTAAATTCTTGATTATATATTCCCTGTCATATGCACCATGGTAGGGAAGTGAACTACAAAGGTGGTAACTAATTAAAAAGAAAATTGTCAAAATATAAAAATCTAAAAATGATTATCAACTTTTCATATTGTTTAAGACAATAAAAATTCTATCAAATTAGCCTACTTTTTTTTATGGTTAAACTGAGATTTGATTTGTTGTTGAACCAACCAAACAACCACTTATTTTTATATATATTTGCTTTGAATTACTGGGTTATAGACAATATTCATCTCCGTATCAGGCTATTTTAATGTTAACATTTTAGTCATGTATCTTTATAACTTGATAATTTGATTTTTTATTGGCTAGTGTTTTATTACATAGGATGATGCAATTAAGACACTTATGGGTCCACGTGAGAAATATGCGGCATACCACAAATACATATATAGGTAAGGTGAATCAATTAAATAATAATAAGTATAAAACTTAAGTAAGTGAGTTTAGTCAGTTGCATGTGAAGACTGTAACATCCTGTGTTTTTATATTTAGAAAGAACGAATAAATGTGGAAATGAATTTAAATTATGGAAATTTAAGAATATGTGGTATTGGTGTAAATTCAAAATGGAATAAAAGGGCGAAAATAAGATTTTATCTGACGCGTAGCGCCAGAATGACGTGTAGTGTCAAGGTGAAATTTTGGACCAGACGCGTAGCGTCAGCCTCTCGATTAAAATTTAAAGTCCAGAAGCAGTTACGTGAGATAGATAGGAGAAAAGAGAGCTTAAGTCAGCTCTCTCTTCTTTTTCTTCCCCAGAGCTTAAAACCATGAATTAAGCTTAAATTAGCGTTGAAACTTGGAATTAAAAGTGGATTGAAGGAAGAAAACATAAGGTAAGCCCTTGAAATCCTTCAATTCTTAGTTTAGGTGGAGGTTTTCTTCTATTTCTAGTTTTCTTTAAAATTTGAATAAGCTTTGAAATTTGAGATTATGAACCAGTTGAAGAGTCCTTTATGGCTCTTAAATGAGAGTTTAAGTGATGGAATTGAGTTTTGTCTCATGTAAGTTATAAATAAAATGTTGGAGGTTTGATAGAATTAGGAGTTTCTTGGAATAACTAATAGTTTTAATAAAAGTATGCTTATGGAGCTTTAAGAATTGACTTTCAAGTGTTTCTTAAGTTAACATAGAATTTTGGTGGTTAAATTCCTAAACCCCTTTTATAAATTTGGTATATTTAGTGTTCTTGGCGTATCGATGCTTGCGGATAATGGAAGAGTGTTGGAATCAAGGTAAGGGAGTGTGTTAGGTATTTTTAGTTAATGTTTTATAGAATTTGATAGAAAGAAATGATATTGTTATAGATATATGAAAATTTATTCAAGAATATGTGGTTTGCAATATATGGATGATTATTTGACGAATTCAATGTATTTGATTGGTAAAATAACGATGATCATAAGAAAGCGATGAGTTGTAATTATGTGATATGAGATTATGGTGAAATGAAATTGTTGTTATTCGTATGTGATGAAAATGAGGAATGTGAAGAGAATGGATGATATATGTTATACATGAATGTTATGTGATGTGAATGATATGAAATTCAATGTTTGTTTATGACTTTAATTATGATATTTAAGAAGATGGCTTTTACGCTGAGGAATGGCTTTTATGCCAAGTGATGATGTTTGTGCTGAGAACTATGTATTATTGATGAGATTAATGGTTATATGTTGTATATACATGTGATGTGGACAATCATTCGGTATGTGTTACCCCTCACTTTTGGCTCCAGTGGTCCATGTAGAGATCCAGTTGAGCTACCAAGTGGTCCACGTAGAGACCCAGTGGTTGAGGTGAGGAGCCGATGTGTGGCTCAATGAACCAGGTAGAGTTCACGGGATGTCGGTGTGTGACTCCCATCTGGTGGCTGCTCCGTTAGTATCCAGATAAGTGTCATTATATATATAATTTGACCATGAGAGTCAGTTATGAATGATTTTGATTATTGGCATTGATTTGTGATATGTATAACATATTTGAAATTGATTGAGAATTATAAGGATTATGAATATTGGGACTTGATTGTGACTGGTTCATGATAATGAGGATTGATTTATGATGATGATGAATAACTTATGAAATTATGATTAATATATGATAACGATGTTAAATGATATGATAAAGATATTGTGATAGTATGAATGATGATTTTGATGAGGTGAGTATATTGGAAAGTGGTTAGGAGAGGATCAAGATTGACAAGCGAGGGAGGTGTGTGAGCTCTCCCAGGTGATATTGATCTTATTTCAATATCTACATTGTATTATTGTATTGATAAATACTCACCCTTACAATTATTCTTTCAGAGATGGAAAGAAGGGATATTGTGGAAGTCGCAGAGACGGGTGAGAGTAAGCAGCAGATAAATGCCTGGATATTTATGATGATGAAATGTATATATATATATATATATATATATATGTATATAAGGTACGAGAGTGGTTGTGTAATGAGTTTTGATGCGGTGTTTGTTTATGTCGTTATTAATATGACTATATGTGTTGATTATATTTTGTTGGTTAATGACACTGAGTCATTAGCATTTATATGTGTGGTTTGACTGAGGTGTGGTATTGAGTCATTAGTTAGCCATTCATGCATAATGAGCAGGAACTATATAGATACGGATATGGCATGGAGCCATGTGGTATTTAGAATCATGCATTATTGACAGGAAATGTTTGTTTGATTGATAAGTGATAGGGTTGGCAAAATGTTGTAAAAAAGTTATGAAATTTGAATGCGAGCATTAATGAATTTGAAGTGATATTGAGGAACTGGATAGGTGATTTTGAGATCTGACGGGTTTCAGGACTCCCGAAAGGTACCATTAGGTCCTTTAGGATCTGTGTGAATTGGACTTGGGTCAATTGGAACCTATTTAGGGTGTTGGGTGCAAGGGTTATGCACAAAATTAAGTCAAACTGTATTTTGCGTATAACTTGCACATATGTTGGAATTTTGGCAAACAGACTGCGCTAGCAGCTCCAGAAGAAGGGTAATATGGAGCTCTAAAGTTTGGTGAGGTTTGGAGCTGAATTGAGTGAGATAGACGCCTAGGAAGTTAGCCAAAAGGCCTAAAATGTGCAGCAACAGCAAGTGCTGCTACTGATGTCCTCACGCATAGTGTCAACCTGGCGCGTAGCGCCAGGGCTGCGATTGGAAGCTCACGCATAGTATCAGGCCCCTGTTGCAGGTTTTCAAGTTACTTCTTTTTAAATGGCTTTGGGGACTTTAAAGAATTATATATTTACCCTCTTGGGACTTTTAATGAAAATGTATATTTTCATGATTATGACACAATTTAATTATATAAATGTGAAAAATTTATTGAAAATTTTGTTTAATTGCTGAAAATAAATGAGAAAATAGGCCAAGATGTTACAAAGACAATGTTTCCCACTCTACAAGTTGAATAAATTTTAGTTGGTCATCCAAAATTACAGAGAATTTTTTTACATGTAAATACATTGTTTTGGAATTTATTTGAGTGTCTGTCTTGTTTTTTGAGAATACACGTTCAAGAGTATATTTTCATTGATGTAAAATAGGGACTGATTCAGTTGAGATAGATTTACGAGAAGTTAGCAAAATACTTGAATTTAAGCTAGATTGAATCTGCATTGTATTTTTTGTAATGGTTTACTTTCCTGTTTCTTGGGGTTATAATTTGCTATAATGGTTTTAAAACTTCAGGCGTTTCATAAAAATGCCACAAGTCGTAGTTATGCAATAGAATATTAATTGTGGGGTTCCAAACTCCTAGGAAAAAATATAACTGCCAAATAACACTGTTTTATTGTGTATTAGAATAACTAAAAATAATTTTCCGTGTTAATTACCATAATTTATAATTTATAATTAATATATAAATACATTTATAAAAGTTTTATAAATAATAGTGATGAAATGTAATACAAACATAATTTACTTATTTGTATTTATATGTCTGAAAAAACTAAAATAATAGGTTAAATGAGACAAAGTATATAAGTGTATAAAAGAATACTATAAAAAAATGTGAACCAACTAATCAGCATAATAGTTAAATGGGAAGAAAAATATACAAATCAATAAAAATGAAATTAATCACGATTAAACATTTTTGTTTAACTTTTAAATTTTCATTCCGTAAAAGTAAATAATACTTATTAAGATAAGGATCATAATAATAATAATAATAATATATTAATCATTATATAATAATAAAAATATTAATAGTATAGTAGTAACGATTAAATAATATAACAGTATAATAGTTATAAAATAAAAATTAATTATAATAAAAAATATTAAAATATTTTTATATTATTTGAATAGTTTTTATAGAAAATATTGCATTACCAAAATGTTAGATAAATAAGATGATAATTTATATATAAATAATAACTAATATTTTTAAATTTATTTAAAACAAAACAATCACAGTATAATAATAATTATATGACAGTAATATACCTAATGGTAATAGTAATAGTAGTGAAAATATTATAATATTATGTTAAGTTTTTTTAGCATAGTAGTCATAATTATTTTGTATATGATAATAATAATATAAATATTTTTAGTTTAAAACATCACTCATAGAAAATAAAGAGTAATATGATAATATTTTTTTATGTTATTGGAAATAATATAATAATATATTAATAGTTAATAATATGAGTAGTATAACGATAATATTAGTAGATTTAATACATTATTATCATAAATTTTAGGTAATTATAAATATTTTTATAATACATATGATAAAAAATTATTCATTTAAATTTTTATAAATAGTAAATGAAATAGTATAAGAATATTATTATAAGTAATATTAAAATAATAATTACAAATAATGTAGAAATGAAAATTATATAATAATAACAATAATATAGGGATTACAAAAGTAATTGAAATAAAAATGGACAATCAAACCTATTTCTCGATTCAATAGAAGTCTATCCGAGAAGGTGAATAAGGTCCTTAATAATGAGAGATATGTAAAAAACAAGTTTGGTTACCCCTATTTTGACCTGGTCGGGTATGGAATGAACTTATAATCATGGAATCGACTAAATCATCATATTATAGATTATAAGGTTTTGATTGATCGAAAAGAAGAATCTATTTCAACAGATATACTCTCAGGCACGACCATACATAACATAGAAATCACACTTGGAAAGAGTGGGCAATTAGCTAGAGCATCTGCTGCTGTAGCGAAACTAATTTCAAAAGAGGGAAAATCGGTCACATTAAAATTTCCCTCTAGGAAGGTCCATTTGATATCTAAAAACTATTCAACAATGGTCAATCAAGTGGGGCATATTGAGGTAAATCAGAAAAGTTGGGGTAGAGCCATATTTAAATGTTAGGTAGTTAATTGTCTTATAGTAAGAGAGGTAGTTATGAACCTTATAGACCATCCCATGGGGGTGGTTAAAGGAGGGCCCCAATTGGTAAAAAATCCTGTAACTTCTTGGGGTTATCTTACATTTAGAAGAAAAATAGAATAAATAAATAAATATAGTGATAATTTGATTCTTTATCATTATACTAAATAGTATAGAAAATCAAAT
Organism: Clitoria ternatea; assembly: GCA_037962975.1. Lineage (NCBI taxonomy): Eukaryota > Viridiplantae > Streptophyta > Magnoliopsida > Fabales > Fabaceae > Clitoria > Clitoria ternatea. The sequence continues at coordinate 97,003,313 of CM075674.1, read as the reverse complement.
ATGTTTCTTCGTCTTTACAAAATAAAAAGGAGTTAATTTACTATGACACTTCACTAAAAAAAATTCTTTTGTAGTGAATCCTTTATTAAGAAAAATAAAAAAAAAGCTTAACACAAAAACAAAAAAATAATAATAACTTGGTCTAACACATCTATTATTATACCTACAATGATTGGCCTTACCATTGCTATCTGTTCCCTAAGACAAGGGGGTATCACTGCCACCCCTTTATTTTAAGAAAATATCTCTATAGTATTTTAATCTTTCCATAATCCTAGGAGATAATTGTTAGTTGATAATTAATGGGTCAAAATTAAGGCCTTTTTCTCACTGTGTAAATATGGCCTCAAAACCTTAGCTTGAAATGACATTTTTAATTAATAACCTTAATTTTCCTAGAGTATTTCTCTAGGGTTTTAGCCTTACACGCTCAGAATGAACACTATTGTTAGAATCAAGTATGAATTCAAACTAAGAAGTCTGAACCCTTATGATTTGTCAATAATACATATCAAGACTCTTAGCTAAAATAAAGTATGCACGTTTGGTTATCTAACTAATTTGTTCAAGTGTGACAGGAAGTCTGTAGAAATCTAGTTGTGAAGAATAAGGGGAGCCCGTAAAACTCAAATCACTCTTGTTAAGAAGAGTCTGTACTCACCAAAGGCTTCAATAAATCAAGCCCTTATGAAGCTACAGACCTCAGGATGATGTCTTCTCTCTATTGATAAAGCATTTGAAAAGGATCTTTCCTTTCTTAATAAGGAACCACAAAGACTTTTACATATCAACTTTGTGCCGATCATAAAAAAGGCAACAAATGGAAAAGTTGAAGGAGTACTCGTATAAACCAAGAAAACTGCCTCACGTATCCCAAGCTATCAATAAAATTTGAACCTTTACAAGTCAGATAGCCTAAATGTCAACTGCTATAAAACTATACTTGATTACTTAAAATGGATAAGCAAAAAGGATCTTTTCGTAAAGACTATCGAGACAACTTATTTACGTGAATATCCACTACTAGAAAAACCCCTAATAACTACTCCCATTTAGCAACTAACACATGTTGTCACTATTTAGTGACAGAGATAGCGACCATAACATGAAAGGGATCTTGAAAAGAAAAATTAATGACCACATCAATGACCAACAGAACCCCGTTGCTAAAATTAGCAAACAACCGTCACTAACCCCATTGCTTAAGCGTACACCTCCACTTATACGGTTGCAACATTTTACCTCCCACCATTTTTTAGTTTCCCTCTATTTTTTTTTGTTGGCGCCAAAAGGTAGCAATCGGATCCATGGTCGCTATAGATGTCATGTTAGCGACGGTGTTTTGGTCGTCGCTACAAGTGTTAGGCCCTAACAAAAACAATGGAGGGAAATCAAAAAATAGAGGGAGGTAAAATGTAAAGACCAGATCTGTTGTCTTTATAAATGTCACGTTAGTGACAGTATTTTGGTTGTCGTTATAAGTGCTTGGTTGCGATGCGTTCCATAGTCATCGCTATAGTTGTATACAATAGCAACGAAGTCATACCGTTTATACTTTGTTGCAACTTCAAAGATGTTGGTGGAGAAACCAAAAAGGTTGAGTGATTTCTGTAACGCCCCAGCCGCTTTTAGGAATGAACGACTCGCCCCATAGACCAACACGAGACCTTTCCAATGTGCTTTTGTCTTTACTCACACATTTCCTGAGAACTTCCCAGGAGGTCACCCATCCCAGAATTACTCCAAGTTAAGCACGCTTAACTTTGGAGTTCTTAAGTGATAGGCTACCGAAAAGGCTAATGCATTTGTTGGTATAGGTAGTATGAATTCATTCCTTTAAGCTATCCTCGACTGTATAGTCCCATACCTATACAGTCTTTGGATCCCTCTCATTCTGGTATGTATTCGGTTCGTTCATGTGTCCCTCCCACTGGAAGCCTGCCAGGAGCCGCTCCTTGTCCGTGCCTATGCACCGGCGATCACTCCCCGCCCTCAACAGTGCCCGGGATGTCACATTCCCCGCTGGAAGCCTGCCAGGAGCCGCTCCTTGTCCGTGCCCATGCACCGGCGATCACTCCCCGCCCTCAACAGCGCCGGGATGTCACATTTTCAAATGTAGCAACAGATGTTGTCGTCGCTAGTTTGCTTATGATAGTGACGATGATTGTTGGACGTCTCTGGTTGGTCCACGTTTCATCTTTTATTTAAAATAGCCATGGTTTTAGAGATGGGGTTTTAGCCATCACTAAATGTTATAACTTAATCGTCTTCAATCTTTCCCCTCTTTTAGTTATTCGATAACTAAACCCTAACCTTTCTAATTCTCTCTACCTGAGTGCCCCCGCTAACCTCTCTAATTCTCACTATATCGTCCTCACCGACGAGCGCCAACATCGTCTCCTCCATCACTCTCCCTTCAGGAGACTCTTATAGATAGACTAACATGTTATAACATTTTTTAAAGATAAAACAATAACAGGGACATCCAAGTACATGCATTTTCATTGATAGAAAACCTCAATAAACAACAACCATAAAAAATGTATTTACCAAATTTAGAGACTTAAGTGTTACAATAAAGATCACAGTTGAACCCCATGTCCATTTTAAAAAATTTACAATGTTAAATAAATACATTAGAAATATAGAAACACAATTGCACCATAATAATTTCACAATTTACAACTTTCATTATAACACTTGGGTCAAGCCATTGGCATGCCAACTGAGACAACAATGGTATATGTGATGCATTTTAAGACCAGGAATGTAAATAAACCTGCCAATCTTGTTACTGATAACGTAATTTAAGACTTCTTTGTCGGAGCATTTTCTCCTTGACAACACTATTAGGGGTCATGGGCTGCCATTCTCCCTTTCTCGTTCCCCCTCTAAATCACTAGAAGAATATGCTTAATAGGTGATTAGAAAAGGATCAATAAGATTTAAATTTCCTTTTGGAAGGATCAATGAAGTAAATGACACATCACTAAAAAAAATAATTTCTGAGGCTATGTTATATCATTAGTTAAGGAGGGACAAGATAGAAGATGGGATCTTAGGTTGATGAGACTTGAAATTTGGAAATGGAAACTATCAATTTTTTTGTTACAAGAAATGGTAGTTGGTATTGAGAAATTAAAGGATTTTTTTTTCAAAACTCTTGCTTAGTTCTATCTAATAGGATGCTTTAACTTGGGAACATTATTTTACAAAATATGTAATCTGATTGTGTAACCTGATGAGTAGATTGGACTTGTTGATTCAGTACTACCTTTTTCATTGTTCATTTATGATCTCTATTGGTTCTTGCATCCTAGCTCTTTTTATCTGTATATAGAAATGGGCCAGGCCAGGCCGGGCTTTGAAAGGCTTGAGCCTGACCTACATCAAATTTTCAAGGCCTGAGCCTGGCCTATTAGCCTATCATAGGCCTTTTTTAAGGCCTGTTATGGCCTGTTTGAAGGATGGCCTGTTTAAAAAGCCTGTTTATAGTGAAACTTTTTGATCTGTCCTGGACCGGGGTCAAGAGATCCGATCTCAAGCCAGTTACGAATAGTATGTCAATACCGTATAATAGACCGGATGTATGTGTATCCGATGTATGTATCCGTTGTCCTTGAATGAGGAGAGCGGATTGGGCGTCCTGGAGATCCTTCACACCGACCTAACGCGTTAAAGTGGGCGAATGGTGGTGTCCCCTGCAAAGATTCTCCGACGCTCAAGTCAGTGATTATATTCCAAGTAAGGAATGTATTCAGAGAGTAATCAGTCGTAAAGGAGCTGAAGAAGATCCTCTCTTCAATCATGAAGTGAGTTCATATACCTGATTGGCTCGATTAACGAGGACTCGTTGGTGGGGAACCACCAACTCCCATTAGCATTATTATATTGCGCACTTACCTGCATGATTGGGTCAAGTGGCTATTTTATATTGAGTGTAGAGAATGTAGACTAGGATTAGGGAACAAGTTGACCATTCCCGTGAGCAGAATTTGGCTCGTAGTGTAGGGAATTATTGATCGATCCCTGTAGCAACAATCCTTGTCATTAGCATAGTGACGTGTGTATTGTCCGATGTCATGGTGTTATCCTGAACAACCGGTATAGGGAGAACGCCTGATACGGAATTACAGTTCAGATGTATACCGATGACACCGGTTACACGTAGATGTCTTGTCAAAGACGTTGAAATTTGTATTGCAGATCGGATACCGGTATTGAGACCGGATCATATGTCCCCTAGCTTGTGTGAGGGACTGAATGGTTGTTCACATAAGCTACTGAACCTGCGAGAGGTCTCAATATCGGTAAGCTTACGTGTGTAACAGTTCCTTAGCATCTGTTGTCATTCGTAAAGAACCGTTCTAAATTTAATAGATACGACCTTTCGGTGCGGTCACAACGGATTCAGACAAAGATTCGTTGTGTGAGAATTTCAAGAGTTTATTGGAATTGAAAGCTCTTGAAGTTCGTGTAACGGCTGTAAAGCGTGAATTGCGTTGCATGATTAGACATTAATGCTTTTAATCACGTGGGCAAGCAATTATTACGTCTGAGATGAAAATCTTATTAACCGTCGTTTTGGGCTTAATGGGCCTGAAGTTTTCGAAACTTTTGGGCCTAGTGGTTAACCCTTCGCTGAGTCGCCATCGTTTTGGCGCTCAAGAATTTGGAACGGTTGTGTCGTTTCGCTTGTGAACGAATGCGTTTTATTGAGAACGACACAACTTCAAGAGGGGGTAACCGACCCTCTTCGTTTCCCATAAAAGGAACACTTAGTGGGTTCTGGGTTCCACTCGCTTTTGTTTACTCAACGAAACTCTGTAGAAATTTTGCAAGGAAGTTTGCTGCCTACATTACAAGGGTTTCTTCGTTCCTCATATTCATCGTTGTCATCTGAGGTAACTATTCCTTCCTCGTTGCTCTGGTTTTGTTTTGTTTTGCTACTTCTTAGTTAAAGAAAGTAGGCTTCGTCTAGGGGGGGGGAATCAGTTTCCCGCAACCCTAATAGTCATGGGGAAGAATCCTTGTGATTCTTCCTAAGACTGAATCGCGTCGCTCAGAAAGGGGATCTTACTCACTGTGGAAAGTGACCTTTCCCTTCTCAGAGTCGCCCTCTGATTGTAATTGCTTTTAAAATGCAGTGAGTAATGATTGTAACTTTCTGACGACATTTTATTTCTTATCGTAGATTAAGGAGTTCGATTTAGAAAATCCAAATGGCCACTGGAGAGGGAAACTCTGGAAATAACGCTATTTCGAGGACATCTGAAGGTCTCTATAGCGTAGTTGCTTCGAGACTGAATTGGGAGGAGGTTCAGGCTAAATGGCCTTTCTGTTGGGTGTCCAGTGAGTTTAAGGACTTGGCCTCCCGTCATACGGATGAGGAGGGATCCCGGATTCAATCGAGGTTCACGCTGAGTTCGGATGAAGAGACGAAAAAGTGGTATAGGGTTTACGCACCACTTCCGACAGAGCGGATATGCCATGTCGTCCCTAATGACCGCTCTGTATATATGTATGACTTTATTTTTCATTATCTGGGAGTTCGTTTTCCTCTAACCGAACTCCAGATGGGCGTCTTGAAGTTTCTGAACTGTGCACCCTCCCAACTTCATCCCAACGGTTAGGGCCTCATCCGAGCTTTGGAAGTCTTGGGTGAACATTTTAATTTCACGCCAACTGTAGCGATGCTGTTCTACTACACTCAGGTAGTTCGAAGAGCAAACAAGCAGGGTGGAGTTGGTCTGGTGACTCTCCGGACTCTCTGTTCCTTTGTGAACTTTGAGTCTTATACGGATTCTGCCAAGGTTGACGGGAAGTCCTTCAAGACTTACTTCACTCGCATCTCCATTAAGAAGGGCAAACCAAAATTTTGGAAGGATGAAGAGGGCGTTGACAAATTTCCCCTGAGTTGGACACACAAACATTTCCTCTTGAGCTCACACGCGTACTATACTGACCAATCCAATCTGTCTCGTGAGACGTCGAGAGTGTTGTTCGCACTTGAATCGCACACTACACGTCGTCGCGTCTTTTCGTGTAGGCGTTTGCTGAGTAGCTCAAGCGGAGTCCGGGAGGAATATTTGCATACTTCTCGTTTTATTTCATCTTTTCTCCTTTACCAAATATATATATTGAATATTTGTAGTTGCTGACATCTTGTGTTTGTTCATGTAGGTGAAATAGAACAGGAAACTCCAGAAATGGACAAATTGAAGAAATTCAAAGCGGCTGGTAAATCCGTTACCCGTGAAAATGAAGTGAAGCCCAGGCCCTCAACCAAGGATCGTCCTGAGTTAATAATACTGACCTCGGATGCTGAAGGGGACGTTCCGTTGGTTGAGGGCGGTTCTTCTGCCGCTGATGAATCCACGGGCCATCCTCCAGTTTCTGAGAGGAGAAGAAAAATCAAGAATGACTCAGTGGGAGGCCCGTCCAGAAAGCGTAAAACTCCGGAGGATAAGCCCGTTGAAACCTCGGAAGCAGCTGGTTCTCCCTCTAGTTTTAATAAAGAAACTGCTGCTGGGGCTTCTGGGTCAAATCCGACCTCCTTCCCAACGACCTCGTTTCTCACCCCCTTCCTCTCCTATGAGGGTTCTACTCCAGCCACTCTTCCTCCTCCGATGTACAAACTCCGGCCTACGCTTAGCGTTAAAGAAATTGAAGAAGCGTGTGAGGCCGGAAGGTGGCAGTTAGCCGAACTCGCTGGAATGCTTTCTTCAGTCAGCGAGTTGGCTAAAAACGTCAACAAGGTTGAAGAGCTGAGTGACAAATTGGAAGAAGTCAACCTTTCCTCAGAAAAAGACAAAGCCGCCATGAAGTTAATGGAAGATCGTCTTAGCAAGTCTAAGGAGTTTGGGGATCTCATGACTAAAGAGAATCTCAAGCTCAAAGGCGATCTTAAAAACTTGGAAGGCAAAGTGGCAGAGAAGGAGGAAGAACTCCGTAGCAGCCAGGATAAAAATAAAGCTGATGCTGAGGAGTGGTCTCAAAGGGAGAAGAAGCTCCTTCTTGAGATAGAGGGACTGAAGGCTAGGAAAGCGGAGTCCGAAGTATCTAGTGAGGAGCTGTCCAAGTTGCGGGGAGAATTGGCTACAGCGAAAGCTGAGAGGGAAGAAGCTGTTGACATATGCAGCCGGGCTGTTGAAGAGTCCTTCGGCCTAGCCATACGCCAAGTCTTCTACCGCAACCCCACTGCGAAACTTAACCTTTATGGAATGGATCCGTACTATGAATTCCATGGGGGGAAAGTTAGTCGCAGTGGTGGATGGTCGTCACGAAGATCCACCGACGTCCTTGTATGGTTTGGCTCCTCTTCCTGAGGGTCAAACCATGGGACCTGATTACGTCTTTCCCGTGTCCGAGGTTCCCTCTTCTGAAGAAAGGGCTGAGGCTCCTGGAGGCGAGACTCCTAAGGAGGTTCCAAAGGAAGGGGCAGCAGAGCCTGGTGCTGAGGAGGCACAGAAAACTGAAGAACAGATTCCTCCTCCGTAGTTTTGTTTTCATTTACATGTATAGTTGTGTACCGGGATCAACTCCGGATTTTGAACTATTGTATGTAATTTCATTTCAATGAATGAGTTTTGATTGAAGAAATTTGTCTTCGTCGTTTCATGTATATATAAATCGTTACTAATCCGTTCTGTATAATTAATCTTAAGGCCAGATTGAAATAACTGCCTCAGAAAATTAAACAATAAATAAAATTTAGAACGGATAAATATATACATGTCCCCAAGTGCGTATTAAGAAGAAGGGTGCCTGTCTTTGGGGCATGATCCTTAATTTTCTTAATTCTCTTGGGGAAAGATGGGTCGATCCGCTGTTCAGTAGAGTAGTGTAACAGGACGGATGGCTGCTTTTAATCCGTAATGCTCTCACAGGAGATGACAATATTGTTCCAAGCTTAGGGAACTGCAAGGAAGTGGTGTTTGAGTCCTTTATCATAAGGATGATGATGGGAGTTTTTTCTACGCCAGGAGTTACGTCGTTGTATCACAGAATAGGTGATAAAGGGTATCCGTCCTGGGAGAATACCACTTGAAAGCGAAAGTGCGGACTGACTTTCGGAATTTTCCATCATAAAGATGATTATGGGAATTGATCATGCCAGGTGTTTTATCATCAAATCACTTCATAAGTGATTGAGATCATCCGTCTTGGGGAGGTGTACAGCACCAGAAGTTATAACATCGGATCACATAACAGGTGATTGAGATCATCCGTCCTTGAGGTGTGTACGGCGCCAGGAGTTACATCGTCATATCACAGAATAGGTGATTGAGATCATCCGTCCTGGGCAGGTACACCATGTCAAAGAGTTACATCGTCAGATCACATAATGGGTGATGTCCGTTCTGGAAAAGTACACAACACCAAGAGTTGCATCGTCAGATCACAGATTAGGTGATTTAGATAATCCGTCCTGGAGATATTTTTCAATTGTAGGGGTACGGATTTAGTGAATACTTCTCAGAATGATGATGAGAATTGTTCATACCAGAAGTTACATCGTCGAATCACTTTATAGGTGATTGAGATCATCCGTCCTGGTGAATTTTTTCCAATCATGGGAGTACGGATTAGGCAATTTTCGCATCCATCCGAAATCCGAGTATTACCTCTACTAGCCCCCTAGCTGATGTGAGGAAGCAGTTGACTTGCTCATATGAGCTACATTGATCATAGTACGTTTGGATTTCGGATTTGCACCGAAGTGTAAATATCCGCTCTGGGAACCATGTTCCGTAGTGATGAAATTGTAAGGGCGGATTCGACAATGGGAATATCAGAAGTTTATCGAATTTCGCAACCCTTGGTATTTGGGTAATGGTGGCCACGTTGCTAATGATTGGACATTTAATGCCTTAATTCACGTGGGCGAGCCATTATTGCGTTAAGTGCGCATGTCTTAGTAACTGTCACGCATAGTCTTGTTGGGCCTAGTATTTGGTTTTAATAGGCCCATTTCGATGGCTCTGTGACAAAACGATGGCATTTTCGCGCCTTGAGGTACTAAACGACAATTTTGGTCCACTAAACGGGGAGTCGTTTGGGGGTAAACGACAGGTTGTGTTTAGTGGGTATTTGAAAAATTTTTGTGCCCTGATATAGGCATATTTGGCAATCTCAGTTACCATTACTTCTTGCTTCCTTGACGAACCTCTGCAAAAGTTCCAAGAAGTTCTTCGTGTCCGCCTCTGTGAATTTCAATTCACTATCCTTAGGTAACCACTTTCCCTTCGTTTTTTTTCTCTCTTTTCAGTATTTGAGAATGTCTAGGAAGGGTGTTAGCTTCAGTGGCGTTATCCCTAGAGGACGAGGAGGAAGGGCTCTAGCTCGAAATCATGGTGGGAGGATCCCAGTGATCTTCCAGTCGAGGCCACAGTATACAGAGGGGGAAGAGTTGCAATATAAAAGGCGAAGGGTGATTATACCCTCTTCAGAGTCTTCCTCCTCCAGTGAGAGTGTCGAGAGTGGGGATTTGTATCTCTCTGATGATGTGAAATTTTATCGCAGCATCAAAGCTTTCACTATGGTGACAAAGAACGCTACTGGGAGGAAATCGTCTGAAGGGGAATCTCCTTCTGAAAAGTATATCTTGAAGACCCAATCCGGCCTATGCAATGTGGTTGCACACCGGATAGACTGGGTGAAATTCCAACAGAAACGCCCATTCAGCTGGGTGGCTGAAGAATTTCGTGAAATAGCATCAGTTCACGCTCGAGAGGAGGGAGCGGAGTTGGAGCCGCGTTTCACGGTCTTCAAGAAGGACAAATACAAGAAGTGCTTTATGGTGATAGCTCCGTTGCCATCCGATCGAATTTGTCATGCTCCGGACGAAAGGTCCTTGTATATGTACGACTTTTTATTTTTGAACCTTGGTGTGCGGTTTCCCCTTTCGAAGTTTCAGATGGGGGTTCTGAGATTCCTGGACTGCGCTCCTTCGCAGCTTCACCCCAATGGATGGGGATTAGTCCGTTCTCTTGAAGTGCTTGGGGAGCACTTCAACTTTAAACCGACGGTGGCCATGCTCTTCTATTTTGCCCAAGTGGTCCGTCGTGCAAATAAAGAGAAGGGGGGAGTGAGCTTGATATCCCTCCGGACTCTCTCCAAGGTTATCAACTTTGAGGCGTACACTGACTCCGCCAAAGTTGATGGACATTCATTCAAGTCCTATTTCACGAAGATTAGCGTTCACCCTGATGAGTCAGTTTTTTGGTTAACTGAAGATGGGATTCCGAAGTTCCCAGTGGCTTGGACGCATGAGCACTTTTTGCTGACCTCCCAGGCGTACTACACTGAGGAGGATGAACTAAGCCCGTCTTCAGTTTCCGTTCTTTCCGCCCTTCAATCCTACACCGCCTCGCATCAAGTTTTCTCTTGCAGGCGTTTGTTAGGATCGTGGTCTACCCGCGAGGAATATCTGCGTAATTTTCCTGCTATTTTTCATGTTTTATCGTATCATGCCTTGAAGTCTTTGATATCTAACCGTATTGTTTGGTTTTACAGTTGAAATTGAAGCTGCGTCACCAGAGATGGAAAAACTGAAAGGGCTCAAAGCTGGGGTGAATTCCGTGGCAGCTGAAAATGACATTCAAGCGAAACGGAATTCGAAGAAAGCTACAGCGGAGACCATCATTTTAACCTCATCTGCTGGTGACGATATTCCCTTGCTAGAGGGAGGATCTGAGGGGGTTGCGGTTGAGAAGGTCAGAGAGAAGAAGAAAAGAATAAAACGCGGTTCCTCAAAGACCTCGAATCGTCAACTCTCTCCGAAAAAACAAAAAATTTCAAGTGAGGGTGCTGATCCGGAGCTTTTAAAGGGAAAGAAAGTGGAAGGGTCCGTTCTGGATGCAGGATCCACTCCGGATGCCCCCGGCGACGGGATCACTTATGGTGCAAAGCCAATAACGACTTACTTTGCACCAAAAGTTACTCGCCCTCTTCAAAGTAACTCCGGTCTTGCACAATATCTGGTATACGAGGGTTCTGTTCCTGAGGGCGTTCCTGAGACTCCGTACAAGCTGAAGCCCTCATTGATGAGCGATGAAGTAACCAAAGCTTGCGATGCCGGACAGAAGCACCTGGCAGAATTATCCGGGCTCTTAAGATCGGTTCGCAAGCTTTCAGAAGAGAATGAGAGGCTGAGCTTGTTGGTTGGCAAGGTTAATGACCTTAGCGTTGCTGCTGCTAAGGATAAGGCAACCATCCTTCGTCTAGAAGGTAAATTAGAAGCTTCCAAAGAGGAAGCATATAAGAAGGATGAAGAAATTGGCAGGCTGAAATATCTTGCCAAGGAGTTGGAGGCCCAAGTAGCTGACCAAAAGAAAATCAATTCTGACCTCCACTCCGGTTTTTGTGCGGAGAAGGAACGCTCTTCAAAGCTGGAAGAGGAGCTTAAGGAAGTTAAAGTTGTTTATTCTCGAGGAACCGAAGATTGGTCGCGTAAGGAGAAGGAGCTGCTCTCAAAGTTGGCGGACACAAAAGCAGAATTTGACGAGGCTGTAGATATGTGCGATCAAGCAGTCAAGGAATCCTTTGGGTTGGCTGTTCGTCAAATTCAATACCGGAATCCCAAGGTGAAACTTAATCTGAATGGTATTGATCCGTTCTATGAGTTTCATCAAGGGAAACTGGTGGCCATAGTTGATAAGCGTCATGAAAGCCCGCCTGACACTCCTTATAAGTTTGCTCCTTTACCTAAAGGTCAATCAATGGGACCTTCACTCCCGAAGCCCATAAGCACAGGAACAAGCTCTCGCACTGAAGAAGGCACGATCGGAGACAAAGGCAAAGGGAAGGAAGGAGACTCAAGCCAGAGAAAGTAGCGCCTTCCTTGTTTCCTTTTTCATTTTATTGATTCAAATTCGCTGTGTTCCGGGATCAGCTCCGGATTATTACACGAATTGTAATTCTCATTAAATCAATAAAAAGGTTTTTTACCTCCATACTTGTTTAGTGAAAAACAACTTAAATAGAGGGATTGCATGTGTATTGTATCATTCCGGATTTAAGTAATGAAGATCGGATTCTAAAACAAAATCTCCATACCGGACTTATACATGCGAGATGAATTTCATAATAAGATCACCGCTTGTGAGGGAACACATCATCGTCACAAGAACGGCTTAAGGGGAAAGATTGTGAGATCGTTTAAACGAGAGTTCATTCCTCAAGGTATTCGTTAAATCGTTGATGCTGTCCCCCAGTTTCATTGGGTGATTATTCACTTTGAATAGACTCTGAGTGAGATTTTCTCGTGAGAGCTTTTAAGAGGAAGGATTTAAAATAGAAATTCCTCCTCAAATATTTCCGACTGAGAGATTTCGGGTGAATATGCCTTAGATTGTGGCGTATCCGAGTGAATTGTTTGTGTCGGAGTTTATGAGTCAGGTCTCAATTGAAGAATTGATGACTCAGAATTATAAGCTATAAAATTTCCAAATAAAGAACTTCATGAGAGTATTAATCTGGAGTTTAGTATAACTTACTTGTTGTGTTTGGAGTTCGGTTTGATCCTACAGTCCATGTCATATTTGGCCTTCGGTTTAATCCTACTAGCCGTTCTTCAATTGGTCTTTGGTTTTATCCAATGACAATTCTTCACCGACGTTCGGTTTATCCTACTAGTCGTACTCAGAGTTCGGTTTAATCCTACAATCCGAGCCTTCGATACGGGGTTCAGATCAGGGCTAATCCTGAACCTACTGCGCCCGTCACTTGGGGTTCAGCGTGGTCTTGAAGAAGAACCAGCTTACTGCGCCCAAGCCTTCGCATGAGGTTCGGTTTGTGGCCTTGAAAAAGGACCAGCCCTACAACCCATGTAGTCTTCGAATGGGGTTCGGTTTGTGGCCTTGAAAAAGGACCAGGCCTACAACCCATGCCCTGAGGTTCGGTTTAATCCTACAACTCAGGTCTTCACCGACGTTCGGTTAATCCTACTAGTCGTACTCAGAGTTCGGTTTAATCCTACAATCCGAGCCTTCACCGGTGTTCAGCCAAACTTACTAACCGTACCTAGAGTTCGGTTTAATCCTACAATCTGGGCCTTCAATACTTAGACACACTCGAGGAGTTACATCGTCAATTATAGAATGGGTAATTGAGATCATCCGTCCTGAGTATGTTCTTGTGCGTTGCGCATATTCGAGGAGTTACATCGTCAACTACAGAATAAGTAGCTGAGATCATCCGTCCTGAATATGTTTCTGTACACCGGATAAACTGAAAATCACAGCATAAGAAAAACTCGAAAGAGTTAAATTGTTGTGAGAGATTCTTATTAAATTAAAAATAAGAATTACAATGAGAGCGTAGCTGTGAAAATAAATTCTCCAGTATTCAATCCAAGATAAGGATAGGAGAGTGTAGATGGTTTCAACAGCTAGCTATAGTAGATGCGCAAGTTTTGGGTGTTCCATTTATTTCGGATAGGAGTGCCATCAAGGTTTTCAAGGCGGTAAGAGCCTTTGCCAGTAACTTCGGATACCCTGTATGGGCCTTCCCAGTTTGGGGCTAGTTTGCCTTGATGAGCGAATTTGTTCCCTATACTTGCTTTCCTCAAAACCAAATCTCCAACGTTGAAAGTCCTTGATTGGACTCGTTTGTTGTACCGGAGAGCAACTTTGGCTTTGATGGCTTGATCTCTGATGAAAGCGTCTTCTCTGAGTTCTTGTATGACATCTATTTCGGATGCCAAGTTAGCATTGTTGGTTTCTTCAGAGAAGTACTTAACCCTTGTGGAAGCAATTTGCAGTTCCACAGGTATCATTGCCTCGACCCCGTATGTTAGGCGATATGGGGATTCATTGGTGGATGAATGAGGCGTTGTCCGATATGCCCATAGGACATGACACAGCTGGTCTGTCCATCCGCCCTTGGCTTCACCAAGGCGTTTCTTTAGTCCCTTCAGCACCTCCCTGTTGGCCACTTCAGCTTGACCGTTAGTTTGGGGATGTTCGACGGATGAGAATATTTGGGTTATTCCTAACCCTTCAAGCAAATCTGTGAATTTTCTATCCGTGAACTGGGTGCCGTTGTCTGTGACAATCCATGCTGGGACCCCAAACCGTGTTATGATGTTTTCATACATGAAACGACGAGTTCGGGCTGAAGTAATATGCACCACCGGCTCTGCTTCTATCCACTTAGTGAAATAATCGACCCCTACAATGAGATATTTGATGCCCCCAGGAGCAGTTGGAAAGGGGCCCAGAATATCCAAACCCCATTGGTAGAAGGGCCATGGAACAGCGGATGTGAAGAGTTCTTCCGCCGGTGTGTGGTGAAGGTTAGAGAATTTTTGGCAAGCATCATATTTTTTGACGAAGTCAATGGAGTCTTGCTTCATTGTGGGCCACCAGTATCCAGCTCTGAGGATTTTTCGCATTAAGCTTCTTCCTCCGGCGTGGTGTCCACATTGTCCTCCATGCACTTCCTCCATTACATCTTGCACCTCATCCTCTTTGAGACAGATCAAATAGGGCACAGAGAGTGCCCTTCTGTAGAGATTACCATCAATCATAGTGAAATATGGTAATTCTCTCCTTATCCTCGTTTTTTCCTTCTCATCCGTAGGTAGTTGTCCATCATGAAACCCAAAAACTTCCCAGCAGGGATAGCAAATGTGCACTTCATTGGGTTCAGCCTCATGTTAAATTGTCTCAAACGGGTGAATACTTGGCGTAGGTCCTCAATATGATCGCCACCAACCGGTGTCTTTGCTATTATGTCGTCAATGTATACTTCAACAAGTTTGGTGTGCATACCTTCGAAAACCTTGTTGATCATGCGCTGATATGTCGCCCCAGCATTTTTCAGGCCAAAGGGCATGACTGTATAGCAAAAGACACCACGATCATTTATGAAAGCTGTCTTTTCTTGATCCTCTTCGCACATCGGAATTTGGTTGTAACCAGAATAAGCGTCCATGAAGCTCAGGTATTGATAACCAGAGGAATCATCCACCATCCGATCTATATTAGGAAGAGGATAAGGATCTTTTGGACAGCAGCGGTTGAGGTCCACGTAGTCAATACACATTCTCCATTTACCATTGGATTTAGGGACCATCACCACATTCGAAAGCCAAGAGGAATATCGGATTTCCCTGATAAACCCGGCCTTCAGCAACTCCTCAGTTTGCTGGCAAGCTGCCTTCTGTTTCTCTGGGCCCAATCGTCTTTTCTTTTGGGCCACAGGTTCGTCTCTGGATAGACAGATAGTTTATGACAGCAGAATTCAGGGTCTATGCCTGGCATATCGGCTGCAGTCCATGCAAAGAGGTCTTTAAACTCTTGCAAGAGAGCCAGCAGTCGCTGCTCTATTTCAGTATCTAGCTTGTCATTGATATGGGTGATCTTTTCTGGAGAATCTCCCAAGACGATGTCCCTGGAACTTCCATCTGGTGTGGGCTTTGATGGGTTGAACGGATCAATGTTCAAATCCGCTCTAGGGTCCAGGTCGACAAGGCTTACAGATCCAGCCGATGTTCCAGCATCATTAAGTTTCCTCTTTTTATTGGAGGCGTCCAGCTTTGTCATGTTGAGGCTAAGGTTGTAGCAGTACCTAGCCATCTCTTGATTACCCCGGATAGATGACACAGCATTATCCTTGTCAATGAACTTGATAAGGAGATGAGGGGTTGATACAACTGCCTCCATTGCATTCAGAGTGGGACGGCCTATGATGCCATTAAATGGTGATTTGACATCAATCACTAGCACCCGAGACTTAACCGTCCTGGCTCCTGGCTCGCCTTCAAACGAGATAAGGGTGTCAAGATACCCTTTAGTTGGTTGCTTTGCGCCATTGAAAGCTGTTAGATCCTGCGTGTAAGGCTGTAAGTCTGAGTCTTTAAAACCCATTCTTTCAAAGCAATTATAGAAAATAACATCGCAGGAACTTCCCTGGTCAACAAGGATTCTTCGGACGTCCTTGTTGGCGATCACAGCAGTGATGACTACAGCATCGTCACCACCAGGAATGGTTGGGCCAAAATCCTCGTCAGAGAAAGAAATTGTGGGAGCTTCAATCCCACCTCTGTAAGGGCGATTATCTTTGACTTTCCCTTGCACAGATAGAATCATTCTGTGATGATTCTTACGCGCTGTAATTGAAGCTCCTCCTCCAGCGAACCCTCCAGCAATCATGTCGATAACTTCACGTCGGCCCTGACGTTGTTGCTGGGGCATGCTGTCTTTCTGTGCTGCATTATCAGTCATCACACCTTTTTGCTTCTCTGCAGCAGAGAACTTTCGAACCGGACTGGGGTTATTGTCATCCCCATTGTCTGGATCTCTTTCTCTTTTCTCATTCCGTTCTGCCCTGTCAAAGGATTTTTCTTTGAACAGGTATTGCTTCAACTTGCCTTCTCTAATTAGCGTCTCAACCGCGTTCTTTAGAGCTTGGCATTCATCAGTTGAATGACCATTTTGTTCATGAAAATCACAGTACTTACGTGAATTTCCTGGTCTTTTCATAGGGGCTGGTCTTCTGATGCCATATGTGCTGAGCATTGGCCATCCGACCTCTCTTAAAATCTGAGACGGCCTGGCAGACAATTGTGCATAATGGCTGAAGGAATTGACGTGCCTTTCTCGAGGTCGAGGAGGGTGGTTATTAACCTTAGGATTTGTAAATGGCCTCTCCATGCGTTCTGACCTCGTCTTCTCCTTACCCTTCTGGGTTTGAGGAAGTGGTGCTGGGGGCTTTTTCTTTGCAGCTATTGCCTCCAAATGCATCTCTATACTCACGTATTTTGAGGCTTTCTTTCTGAACTCCTCAAAAGTTGCTGGAGGGCTCTTTGCTAATGAAAGAGCGAAAGCTGAACTCGGCTGCAATGCCTCAATAACGATATGCAGCTTGATAGATTCTGTGAGGTTAGGAACTAGGGCTGCCTCCTTATAAAACCTCTTCAAAAAATCTTTTAAACCCTCTGTTTCACCTTGTTTAATCTGAGCTAAGGTATGGGACGTCTTGGGCACGTCTCTGGAGATGACAAAGTGGGTTTCAAAGGCAGCTGCCATTTCCGTCCAAGAATCTATGGATCCAGAAGGCAGGCCTTTAAACCACCCGAGGGCCTCCTCAGACAATGTTCGAGGGAACATTCGGCACATCACGTCTTCATCAGCCCCCAAGTACATGGCTTCAAACACATAAGCATCAAGGTGCTTAGTTGGATCAGTTTCACCATTATACTTTCCGATGGAAAGTGGTTGAGTAGTTTGAAGGTGCTTGGGGATGCTGATGCCCATAAGTCTCCTTGATAAAGGAACTTTCAGATTGTAAGACAATGGGGGTGCTGTTGTTGAATCTCTCTTCCTTCGGGAAGCTGCATCCTCAGAATCGCGAGTCTGTTCTCCCCCTTCAAACGTAGGGATATTTGAGTACTGAAGAGTGGTGGACTTTTCACCATCAGTCGCGTGGGGAGTGTTTCACGTGCGAGATGATTCTCTATCCTCGCTTTGCCT
The DNA here is from genome assembly GCA_037962975.1 of Clitoria ternatea. Classification (NCBI taxonomy): domain Eukaryota; kingdom Viridiplantae; phylum Streptophyta; class Magnoliopsida; order Fabales; family Fabaceae; genus Clitoria; species Clitoria ternatea. The sequence goes on along the minus strand of CM075674.1, from coordinate 96,985,833 downwards.
TTTTTCCCTTCGTAATTCAGCGAGTTCTCTCTGAAGTTGTTTGATCAACTCATCACGAGGATCAGGATCAGACACTGTTACTATCTTCTTTGAGCTGCCCCCATGAGAATCAAAGTTGAGTTTTCTGAAGGCGTTGGGATTGGTTCTGCCTTCAGTTTGATTCTCCATGAAGTCTTGTGCTTCGCCCTCCATTGTGGATTACCTGCTCTGTCAAAGGATATAGGAATAACTTTATCGAGTCCCACTGGGCGTGCCAATGATCTGTCCTGGACCGGGGTCAAGAGATCCGATCTCAAGCCAGTTATGAATAGTATGTCAATACCGTATAATAGACCGGATGTATGTGTATCCGATGTATGTATCCGTTGTCCTTGAATGAGGAGAGCGGATTGGGCGTCCTGGAGATCCTTCACACCGACCTAACGCGTTGAAGTGGGCGAATGGTGGTGTCCCCTGCAAAGATTCTCCGACGCTCAAGTCAGTGATTATATTCCAAGTAAGGAATGTATTCAGAGAGTAATCAGTCGTAAAGGAGCTGAAGAAGATCCTCTCTTCAATCATGAAGTGAGTTCATATACCTGATTGGCTCGATTAACGAGGACTCGTTGGTGGGGAACCACCAACTCCCATTAGCATTATTATATTGCGCACTTACCTGCATGATTGGGTCAAGTGGCTATTTTATATTGAGCGTAGAGAATGTAGACTAGGATTAGGGAACAAGTTGACCATTCCCGTGAGCAGAATTTGGCTCGTAGTGTAGGGAATTATTGATCGATCCCTGTAGCAACAATCCTTGTCATTAGCACAGTGACGTGTGTATTGTCCGATGTCATGGTGTTATCCTGAACAACCGGTATAGGGAGAACGCCTGATACGGAATTACAGTTCGGATGTATACCGATGACACCGGTTACACGTAGATGTCTTGTCAAAGACGTTGAAATTTGTATTGCAGATCGGATACCGGTATTGAGACCGGATCACTTTTAAAATGCTAAAACCAACTTAAAAAAAATTTGTGTATCTTTCCCTCCTATTTTTTTTAATTCAAAGGCTGTTTAGAAAGCTTGTGGCCTGACCTGTTTAGTTAAAAAGACCTTTTTAAAAGCCTAAGCCTGGTCTTCTAGCCCGACAAGCCTGGTCTATGTAGGCTTTAAATGAGCTAGGCCATAGGCCCCCGACGGACGACTTAGCCCATTTCCATCCCTATGTATAATATACAACTATGATGAAATTTATTTAAATTTAAATTTTGATCTTATATGTGTTAATAATTAGTCTTAATTACAGTGTCATCAATAGTGGATTAATATATCTCTTCCTAGAGCTCAATAATAATGCATGTGCTTATCTAATTAGGCTTATAGGTATGTTAAGAGGCATGTGGTTCACATATTTTTTGTTTTACCCGATCAAAATTCTGTTAACAATATTATTTAAACTTAGCTATACATTCAGTTCATGTCTCCTTGGCATAGTTTGCATAGGATTATTACATTCAGACCTTGTTGCTTCCATTATACCAAAAAATTGTCCACTTTATTAGAGACACAAATCTATGGTAATTGATCCGGTCTCAATACCGGTATCCGATCTGCTATACATATTTCAACGTCTTTGATAAGACATCTACGTGTAACCGGTGTCATCGGTATACATCCGGACTGTAATTCCGTATCAGGCGTTCTCCCTATACCGGTTGTTCAGGATAACACCATGACATCGGATAATACACACGTCACTGTGCAAAAGACAAGGATTGTTGCTACAGGGATCAATCAATAATTCCCTGCACTACGAGCCAAATTTTGCTCACGGGAATGGTCAACTTGTTCCCTAATCCTAGTCTACATTCTCTATGCTCAATATAAAATAGCCACTTGACCCAATCATGCAGGTAAGTGCGCAATATAATAATGCTAATGGGAGTTGGTGGTTCCCCACCAACGAATCCTCGTTAATCGAGCCAATCAGGTATATGAACTCACTTCATGATTGAAGTGAGGGATCTTCAGCTCATGATTTACGACTGATTACTCTCTGAATACATTACTTACTTGGAATATAACCACTGACTTGAGCGTCGGAGAATCTTTGCAGGTGACACCACCATTCGCCCACTTCAACGCGTTAGGTCGGTGTGAAGGATCTCCAGAACACCCAATCCGCCCTCCTCACTCAAGGACAACGGATACCTACACCGGATACACATACATCCGGTCTTCTATACAGTATTTACATACTATTTGTGACTGGTCTGAGTCCGGATCTCTAGACCCCGGTTCAGGACAGATCATTGGCACGCCCAGTGGGACCCGATAAAGTTATTCCCATATCCTTTGACAGAGCAGGTAATCCACAATGGAAGGCGAAGCACAAGACTTCATGGAGAATCAAGCTGAAGGCAGAACCAATCCTAACGCCTTCAGAAAACTCAACTTTGATTCTCATGGGGGCAGCTCAAAGAAGATAGTAACAGTGTCTAATCCTGATCCTCGCGATGAGTTGATCAAACAACTTCAGAGAGAACTCGCTGAATTGCGAAGAGAAAAAAGGCAAAGCGAGGATAAAGAATCATCTCGCACGCGAAACACTCCCCACGCAACTGATGGTGAAAAGTCCACCACTCTTCAGTACTCAAATATCCCTACGTTTGAGGGGGGAGAACAGACTCGCGATTCTGAGGATGCAGCTTCCCGAAGGAAGAGAGATTCAACAACAGCACCCCCATTGTCTTACAATCTGAAGGTTCCGTTTTCAAGGAGACTTATGGGCATCAGCATCCCCAAGCACCTTCAAACTACTCAACCACTTTCCATCAGAAAGTATAATGGTGAAACTGATCCAACTAAGCACCTTGATGCTTATGTGTTTGAAGCCATGTACTTGGGGGCTGATGAAGACGTGATGTGCCGAATGTTCCCTCGAACATTGTCTGAGGAGGCCCTCGGGTGGTTTAAAGGCCTGCCTTCTGGATCCATAGATTCTTGGACGGAAATGGCAGCTGCCTTTGAAACCCACTTTGTCATCTCCAGAGACGTACCCAAGACGTCTCATACCTTGGCTCAGATTAAGCAAGGTGAAACAGAGGGCTTAAAAGATTTTTTGAAGAGGTTTTATAAGGAGGCAGCCGTGGTTCCTAACCTCACAGAATCTATCAAGCTGCATATCGTTATTGAGGCATTGCAGCCAGGATCAACTTTCGCTCTTTCATTAGCAAAGAGCCCTCCAGCAACTTTTGAGGAGTTCAGGAAAAAAACCTCAAAGTACGTGAGCATAGAGATGCACTTGGAGGCAATGGCTGCAAAGAAAAAGCCACTAACACCATCTCCCCAAACCCAGAAAGGTAAGGAGAAGACGAGGTCAGAACGCATGGAGAGGCCATTCACCAATCCTAAGGTTAATAACCACCCTCCTCGACCTCGAGAAAAGCATGTCAATTCCTTCAGCCATTATGCACAGTTATCTGCTAGACCATCTCAGATTTTGAGAGAGGTCGGATGGCTAGTTTTCAGCACATATGGCATCAGGAGACCAGCCCCCATGAAAAGACCAGGAAATTCCCGTAAGTACTGCGATTTTCATGAACAAAATGGTCATTCCACTGATGAATGCCAAGCTCTAAAGAACGCGGTTGAGACGCTAATTAGAGAAGGCAAATTGAAGCAATACCTGTTCAAAGAAAATCTCTCGACAGGGTAGAACAGAATAAGAAGAGAGAAAGAGATCCAGACGACGGGGATGACAACAACGGCAATCCGGTCCGAAAGTTCTCTGCTGCAGAAAAGCAAAAAGGTGTGATGACTGATAATGCAGCGCAAAGAGACAGCCTGCCCCAGCAACAACGTCAGGGCCGACGTGAAGTTATTGACATGATTGCTGGAGGATTTGCTGGAGGAGGAGCTTCAATTACAGCCCGTAAGAATCATCACAGAATAATTCTATCTGTGCAAGGGAAAGTCAAGGACAATCGCCCTTACAGAGGAGGGATTGAGGCTCCCATAATCTCTTTCTCCGATGAGGATTTTGGCCCAACCATTCCTGGTGGTGACGATGCTGTAGTTATCACTGCAGTGATAGCCAACAAGGACGTCCGAAGAATCCTTGTTGACCAGGGAAGTTCCTGCGATGTTATTTTCTATAATTGCTTTAAAAGAATGGGTTTTAAAGACTCAGACTTACAACCTTATACGCAGGAACTAACAGCTTTCAACGGTGCAAAGCAACCAACTAAAGGGTATCTTGACACCCTTATCTCGTTTGAAGGCGAGCCAGGGGCCAGAACGGTCAAATCCTGAGTACTAGTGATTGATGTCAAATCACCATTTAACGGCATCATAGGCCGCCCTACTCTAAATGCAATGGAGGCAGTTGTGTCAACCCCACATCTCCTTATCAAGTTTATTGATAAGGATAATGCTGTTTCATCAATCCGGGGTGATCAAGAGATGGCTAGGTACTGCTATAACCTCAGCCTCAACATGACGAAGCTGGACGCCTCTAATAAAAAGAGAAAACTCAATGATGCTGGAGCAGCTGCTGGATCTGTAAGCCTTGTCGACCTGGACCCTAGGGCGGATTTGAACATTGATCCGCTCAACCCGTTAAAGCCCACACCGGATGGAAGTTCCAGGGACATCGTCTTGGGAGATTCTCCAGAAAAGATCACCCATATCAACGACAAGCTAGATACAGAAATGGAGCAACGACTACTGATGCTCCTGCAAGAGTTTAAAGATCTCTTTGCATGGACTGCAGCCGATATGCCAGGCATAGACCCTGAATTCTGCTGTCATAAATTATCCGTCTATCCAGAGACGAAACCGGTGGCCCAAAAGAAAAGACGATTGGGCCCAGAGAAACAAAAGGCAGCTTGCCAGCAAACTGAGGAGTTGCTGAAGGCCGGATTTATCAAGGAAATCCGGTATTCCTCTTGGCTTTCGAATGTGGTGATGGTCCATAAGTCCAATGGTAAATGGAGAATGTGCGTTGACTACGTGGACCTCAACCGCTGCTGTCCAAAAGATCCTTATCCTCTTCCTAATATAGATCGGATGGTGGATGATTCCTCTGGTTATCAATACCTGAGCTTCATGGACGCTTATTCAGGTTACAACCAAATTCCGATGTGCGAAGAGGATCAAGAGAAAATAGCTTTCATAAATGATCGTGGTGTCTTTTGTTATAAAGTCATGCCCTTTGGCCTGAAAAACGCTGGGGCAACATATCAGCGCATGATCAACAAGGTTTTCGAAGGCATGCACACCAAACTTGTTGAAGTATACATTGACGATATAATAGCAAAGACACCGGTTGGTGGCGATCATGTCGAAGATTTACGCCAAGTGTTCACCCGTTTGAGAAAATTTAACATGAGGCTGAACCCAATGAAATGCACATTTGCTGTCCCTGCTGGGAAATTCTTGGGATTCATGTTAACTCAACGAGGTATCGAAGCCAATCCAGGGAAATGCCAAACGATTCTAGACATGCAGAGTCCAAAGAATCTCAGAGAAGTCCAATCCCTGAATGGCAAGGTAGCAGCTTTGGCACGATTCATGCCAAAGATGGCTCACAGGTCACTCCCCCTGTATAGGATACTGAAAAAGTCCAAGAAATTTGAGTGGGGACAGGAACAAGAAAAATCTTTCCAAGAGCTTAAGGAGGTGTTGTCCAAACCTCCCATTCTCACAAAGCCTGACCCCGAAGATACACTCATTCTATACTTGGCTATTTCAGATGAAGCTTTGGGCATTGCCTTGATAAAAGAAACTCCTGATGGACAGAGACCGGTCTATTTCACTAGCAAAACCTTGCAAGGTGCTGAGATCCGGTATCAAAAAATCGAAAAGGCCGCCCTCGCTGTTGTTTGGGCCTCTCGACGGCTTCGTCCATACTTTCACGCCCATCCCATCATAGTGAGAACGGATTTGCCACTCCGTTCTGTCTTAATCAAGCCTGATCTCGCTGGGAGGATGATCAAATGGTCTATTGAACTATCTGAGTTTGATATATCCTATGAACCCCGAAGCGCTATCAAAGCTCAAGTCTTGGCTGATTTTGTTGTGGAAATGACAGGGACTGACCCAGATTCCCCTCGTGTCCATTGGACCATTTACGTTGATGGTTCATCGAACCAAAGAGGCTCTGGAGCGGGTGTAGTTCTAGAAAGTGACGACGGAGTACACCTGGAAATCTCCCTTCATTTCAATTTCAAAACATCCAACAACCAAGCTGAGTACGAGGCTTGTTTGGCCGGACTGAGAGCTGCAATTGACATCGGAGCTTCTGAGGCGACGCTCTGCAGCGATTCACAGCTGGTGATTTCGCAAATCTTAGGAGATTATCAAGCTCGCGAACCTCAACTCCAATTATACTTGAACTGTGTCAAGGAATTGGTATAGAAATTCTCGAAGGTGGGATTCAAGCACGTTCCGCGCCAAGAGAATACAAGAGCGGATATACTCTCCAGATTAGCAAGCACCAAACGACCAGGTAGCACCACTACGCTGGTCCAAAGCACACTGACGTCGCCCAGCGTCCCTCTTTTTCCTTCTCTAAACGCTATAATGACTAACTCCCTTTACGGGGATACATGGATGGCTCCTTACATCCGTTATTTCGCTGATGGACAACTACCCACAGATGAGAAGGAAAAGACGAGGCTGAGGAGAGAATTACCGTATTTCACTATGATTGATGGTAATCTTTACAGAAGGGCACTCTCTGTGCCCTATTTGATTTGTCTCAAAGAGGATGAGGTGCAAGATGTAATGGAGGAAGTGCATGGAGGACAATGTGGACACCACGCCGGAGGAAGAAGCTTAATGCGAAAAATCCTCAGAGCTGGATACTGGTGGCCCACGATGAAGCAAGACTCCATTGACTTCGTCAAAAAATGCGACGCTTGCCAAAAATTCTCCAATCTTCACCACACACCGGCGGAAGAACTCTTCACATCCGCTGTTCCATGGCCCTTCTACCAATGGGGATTGGATATTCTGGGCCCCTTTCCAACTGCTCCTAGGGGCATCAAATATCTCATTGTAGGGGTCGATTATTTCACTAAGTGGATAGAAGCAGAGCCGGTGGTGCATATTACTTCAGCCCGAACTCGTCGTTTCATGTATGAAAACATCATAACACGGTTCGGGGTCCCAGCACGGATTGTCACAGATAATGGCACCCAGTTCACGGATAGAAAATTCACAGATTTGCTCGAGGGGTTAGGAATAACCCAGATATTCTCATCCGTTGAACACCCCCAAACTAACGGCCAAGCTGAAGTAGCCAACAGGGAGGTGCTAAAGGGACTCAAGAAACGTCTTGGTGAAGCCAAGGGCGGATGGACAGACCAGCTGTGCCACGTCCTGTGGGCATATCGGACAATGCCTCATTCATCTACCAACGAATCCCCATATCGTCTAACATACGGGGTAGAGGCAATGATACCTGTGGAACTGCAAATTGCTTCCACAAGGGTCAAGTACTTCTCTGAAGAAACGAATAACGCCAACTTGGCATCCGAAATAGATGTCATACAGGAACTCAGAGAAGATGCATTCATCAGAGATCAAGCTATCAAAGCCAAAGTTGCTCTCCGGTACAACAAACGAGTCCAATCAAGGACTTTCAACGTTGGAGATTTGGTTTTGAGGAAAGTAAGTATAGGGAACAAATTCGCTCATCAAGGCAAACTAGCCCCAAACTGGGAAGGCCCATACAGGATATCCGAAGTTACTGGCAAAGGCTCTTACCGCCTTGAAAACCTTAATGGCACTCCAATCCGAAATAAATGGAACACCCAAAACTTGCGCATCTACTATAGCTAGCTGTTGGAACCATCTACACTCTCCTATCCTTATCTTGGATTGAATACTGGAGAATTTATTTTCACAGCTACGCTCTCATTGTAATTCTTATTTTTGATTTAATAAGAATCTCTCACAACAATTTAACTCTTTCGAGTTTTTCTTATGCTGTGATTTTCAGTTTATCCGGTGTACAGAAACATATTCAGGACGAATGATCTCAGCTACTTGTTCTGTAGTTGACGATGTAACTCCTCGAATATGTGCAACACACAAGAGCATACTCAGGACGGATGATCTCAATTACCCATTCTGTAATTGACGATGTAACTCCTCGAGTGTGTTTAATTGATTGAAGGCCCGGATTGTAGGATTAAACCGAACTCTGGGTATGGTTAGTAAGTTTGGCTGAACACCGGTGAAGGCTCGGATTGTAGGATTAAACCGAACTCTGAGTACGACTAGTAGGTTTGGCCGAACGTTGGTGAAGACCTGAGTTGTAGGATTAAACCGAACCTCAGGACATGGGTTGTAGGGCTGGTCCTTTTTCAAGGCCACAAACCGAACCCCATGCGAAGGCTTGGGCGCAGTAGGCTGGTTCTTCTTCAAGACCACGCTGAACCCCAAGTAACGGGCACAGTAGGTTCAGGATTAGCCCTGATCTGAACCCCGTGTTGAAGGCTCAGATTGTAGGATTAAACCGAACTCTGAGTACGACTAGTAGGATTAACCGAACGTCGGTGAAGAATCGTCATTGGGTAAAACCAAAAGACCGATTGAAGAACGGTTAGAAGGATTAAACCGAACGCCAAATACGACATGGATTGTAGGATCTAACCGAACTCCAAACACAACAAGTAAGTTATACTGAACTCCAAATTAATACTTTCTGGTGAAGTTCTTTATTTGGAAGTTTTATAGCTTTGAATTCTGACTCATCAATTCCGACACAAAAATAATACACTCGGGTATGCCACAATCTGAGGCATATTCACCCGAAACCTCTCAGTCGGAAATATTTGAAGAGGAATTTCTATTTTAAATCCTCATTCTCAAGAACTCTCACGTGAAAGTCTCACTCAGAGTTTGTTCAAAGTACTGATCACCCAATGACACTGGGGGACAACATCAACGGTTTAACAAATATCTTGAGGAATGAACTCTCGATGAAACGATCTCACAATCATTCCCCTTAAGTCGATCTCGTGATAATGATATGTTCCCTCACACGCGGTGATCTTATTATGAAATTCATTTCGCATGTATAAGACCGGAATGGAGGTAAAAAAACTCTTTTATTGATTTAATGAGAATTACAATTCATGTAATAATCCGGAGCTGATCCCGGAACACAGCGAATTCGAATCAATAAAATGAAAAAGGAAACAGGGAGGGCGCTACTTTCTCTGGCTTGAATCTCCTTCTTTCCCTTTGCCTTTGCCTCCGGTCTTGCCTTCTTCAGTGCGAGAGCTTGTTCCTGTACTTATGGGCTTCAGGAGTGAAGGTCCCATTGATTGACCTTTAGGTAAAAGAGCAAACTTATAAGGAGTGTTAGGCGGACTTTCGTGACGGTTATCAACGATGGCCACTAGTTTCCCTTGGTGAAACTCATAAAACGGATCAATACCGTTCAGATTAATTGACACCTTGGGATTCCGGTATAGCACTTGACGAACTGCCAACCCGAAAGCCTCCTTGACTGCTTGATCACACATGTTTACAGCATCGTCTAAGTCTGCTTTCAGGGTCTTGACTTCGTCGGTCGAATCCGCCAACTTTAAGAGCAGCTCCTTTTCCTTACGTGACCAATCATCCACTCCTTGAGAATGGACGACCTTAGCCTCCTTCAACCCCTCTTCTAGCTTCGAAGAGCGTTTCTTCTCCACACAAAGGTTGGCATGGAGGTCAGCATTGATTTTCTTCTGATCAAGAACTTGACCCTCCAGCTCCTTGGCAAGGTTCTTCAGCTTGGCAATTTCTTCATCCTTCTTCTGTCCTTCTTCTCTAGAAGCTTCTAGTCTTCTTTCTAAATCGAGGATGTTCGCCTTGTCTTTGCCAATCAATGAGCTGAGCCTCTCGTTCTCTTCTGTAAGCTCACGAACCGACTTGAGAAGCCCAGACAATTCAGCCAAGTGCTTCTGTCCGTCGTCGCAAGCTTTGATCATTTCTTTACTCTTCAACGAGGGCTTTACCTTGTATGAAGGATCAGGAACGCCCTCAGGAATGGAGTCCTCATACACCGGATTATGAACAAGGCCGGAACTACCTTCAAGAGGACAAGGAGCTTTGGGTGTGAAATAAGTCGTTATTGGCTTCACCCCATAAGTGATTACACTGCCTGGGGCATCAGGAGTGGGCTCTTCCGCTCTCTTTTCCTTAGAGGACTCTGGCTCAATAACCTCTTTTGAAGTCTTTGATTTCTTGGGCGAAGGTTGACGGTCTGAGATCTTGGAGGGGTCACGCTTTGTCCTCTTCTTTTTCTTGACGACCTTCTCAGATCCGCCCTCGAGTAAAGGAATATCGTCACCAGCAGACGAGGTTAATGTTATTGTCTCAGCAGTAGCCTTCTTTGAATTCCGCTTTGCCTGAATGTCATTTTCAGCCGCAACGGAAGTCTCTCTGGCCTTGAGTCCTTTTAGCCTATTCATCTCTGGTGACTCGCTCTGAATTTCACCTGCACAATCAAAAGACATAATCAGAGATCAAAAGTTTCAAGGCATGACATAATAACACATGAAGAATGGCAGGAAAATTACGTAAATACTTCTCGTAAGTAGACTTCGGTCCTAACAAACGCCTGCAGGAGAAAAATTGGTGTGAGGCTGTGTAGGATTGCAGAGCCGAAAGAACAGAGATCGAGGTTGGGCTCAGTTCGTCCTCCTCGGTGTAGTACGCTTGGGAGGTCAACAAAAAATGTTCGTGCGTCCAAGCCGCTGGGAATTTTGGAATCCCATCTTCAGTTAACCAAAAAATTGGTTCATTCGGATGGACGCTGATCTTCGTATAATAGGACTTAAAAGAACGGCCATCGACTTTGGCCGAATCAGTGTACGCCTCAAAATTGATTATTTTGGAGAGAGTCCGGAGAGATATCAAGCTCACTCCCCCCTTCTCCTTATTTGCACGACGGACTACCTGAGAAAAGTAGAAGAGCATAGCCACCGTCGGTTGAAAATTGAAGTGCTCCCCAAGCACTTCGAGAGAACGGATTAACCCTCATCCATTAGGGTGAAGTTGCGAGGGAGCGCAGTCCAGGAATCTCAGGACTCCCATCTGAAACTTCGTAAAAGGGAAACGCACGCCCAAGTTCAGAAATAAAAAATCATACATGTACAAGGACCTCTCGTCCGGTGTATGACATATCCGTTCTGATGGAAGGGGAGCGAACACCTTAAAACACCATTTGTATTTGTCCTTCTTCCAAACCGTAAACCGCGGCTCCAGCTCCCCTTCATCCTCCCGAGCGTGGACGGACGGTGTTTCACGAAACTCCTCAGCCACCCAGCTGAATGGGCGTTTCTGTTGGAATTTCACCCAGTCTATCCGGTGTGCAACCACATTGCATAGGCCGGATTGGGTCTTCAAGATATACTTCTCAGAAGGAGATTCCCCTTCAGACGATTTCCTCCCAGTAACTTTCTTTGTCACCATTGTGAAAGCTTTGATGCTGCGATAAAATTTCACATCATCAGAGAGATACAAATCCCCACTCTCGACACTCTCACTGGAGGAAGAAGACTCTGAAGAGGGTATAATCACCCTTCGCCTTTGATATTGCGACTCCTCCCCCTCTGTATACTGTGGCCTCGACTGGAAGATCACTGGGATCCTCCCACCACGAACGCTAGGGTTTTCAGTCAAAGCCCTTCCTCCTCTTCCTCTAGGGCTAACGCCACTGAAACTAACACCCTTCCTAGACATTCTCAAATATTGAAAAGAGATACAAAAAACGAAGGGAAAGTGGTTACCTAAGGATAGTGAATTGAAATTCACAGAGGCGAACACGAAGAACTTCTTGGAACTTTTGCAGAGGTTCGTTAAGGGAGCAACAAGAAATGGTAACTGAGATTGCCAGATATGCCTTTTTCAGGGCACGAGAATTTTTCAAATACCCACTAAACACAACCTGTCGTTTACCCCCAAACGACTCCCCGTTTAGTGGACCAAATTTGTCGTTTTGTACCTCAAGGTGCGAAAATGCCATCGTTTTGTCACAAAGCCTTCGAAATGGGCCTATTAAAACCAAATACTAGGCCCAACAAGACTATGCGTGGCAGTTACTAAGACATGCGCATTTAACGCAATAATGGCTCGCCCACGTGAATTAAGGCATTAAATGTCCAATCATTAGAAACGTGGCCACCATTACTCGAATACCAAGGGTTGCGAAATTCGATAAACTCCTGATATTCTCATTGTCGAATCCGCCCTTAGGAGATTCATCACTACGGAACCTTGTTCCCAGAGCGGACATATACACTTCGATGTAGTCCCGAAATCCAGACGTACTACGATTAATATAGCTCATATGAGCAAGTCTACTCATTCCTCACATTAGCTAGGGGGCTAGTAGAGGTATTACTCGGATTTCGGATTCAAAAATTTGTTCAATCCGTACTCCATGATTAAAAAACTTCACCAGGACGGATAATCTCAATCACTTATTCTGTGATTCGATGATATAACTCCTGGTATGAAGAATTCCAATAATCATTCCAGGACGGATGATCTCAATCACCTATTCTGTGATTTGATGATGTAACTCCTGGTGTGAATCATTCCAGGACGGATGATCTCAATCACCTATAAAGTGATTCGACGATGTAACTCCTGGTATGAACAATTCTCATCATCATTCTTACGATGAAAGCTTTTGAAAATTGAAAAGTATTCACTCAATCCGTACTCCTACGATTGAAAAATGTCTCCAGAATGGTTTATCTAAATCACTTAATCTGTGATCTGACGATGTAACTCTTGGTGTTGTGTACTTTTCCAGAACGGATAATCTCAATCACCCATTACGTGATATGACGATGTAACTCCTTGACATGGTATACCTGCCCAGGACGGATGATCTCAATCACTTATTCTGTGATATGACGATGTAACTCCTGGCGCCATACACACCTCAAGGACGGATAATCTCAATCACCTATTATGTGATCCGACGATATAACTTCTGGTGCTGTACACATCCCCAAGACGGATGATCTCAATCACTTATGAAGTGATTTGATGACAAAACACCTGGCATGATCAATTCATATAATCATTCCTACGACGGAAAATTCTGAAAGTCAGTCCGCACTTTCACTTTCAAGTGGTATTCTCCCAGGACGGATAATCTTTATCACCTATTCTGTGATACAATGACGTAACTCCTGGCGTAGAAAAACTCCCATCATCATCCTTATGATGGAGGGCTCAAGCATCACTTCCTTACACCTTTGCAGTTCCCCAAACTTGGAACAATACTTATATGATGGACAACATTGTCATCTCCAGTGAGAGTAATACGAATTAAAAATAGTCATCCGTCCTGTTACACTACTCTACTAAACAGCGGATCGACCCATCTCTTCCCCAAATGAATTAAGGACCATGCCCTAAGGACAGGCACCCTTTTTCTTAATACATATTTGGGGACATGTATATATTTCACCGTTCTAAAATTACCTATTGTTTAATCTTCTGAGACAATTATTTTAATCTGGCCTTAAGATTAATTATACAGAGCGGATTAGCAACGATTTATATATGCATGAAACGATGAAGACAAATGCCTTAAATGGAATTCATTCATTAAAAACAAGGCTGTACACAATAGTTCAAAATCCGGAGTTGATCCCGGTACACAACTATACATGTAAATGAAAAAAAAAAAACTACGGAGGAGGAATCTGTTCTTCAGTTTTCTGTGCCTCCTCAACACCAGGCTCTTGTGCCCCTTCCTTGGGAACCTCCACAGGAATCTCCCCTCCAGGAGCTTCAGCCCTTTCTTCAGAAGAAGGAACCTCAGACACAGGAAATACGTAATCCGGTCCCATGGTTTGACCCTCAGGAAGAGGAGGCAAACCATACAGGGACATTGGGGGATCTTCGTGACGACCATCCACCACTGCGACTAACTTTCCCCCATGGAACTCATAGAACGGATCCATTCCATAAAGGTTAAGTTTCGCAGTGGGGTTGCGGTAGAAGACTTGGCGTATGGCTAGGCCGAAGGACTCTTCGACAGCCCAGGTGCATATGTCTACTGCTTCTTCTCTCTCAGCTTTCGTCATGGCCAATTCTCCCCGCAACTTGGACAACTCCTCACTAGATACTTCGGACTCCGCTTTCCTAGCCTTCAGTCCCTCTATCTCAAGAAGGAGCTTCTTCTCCCTTTAAGACCACTCCTCAGCAGCAACTTTATTTTTATCCTGGCTGCTACGGAGTTCTTCCTCCTTCTCTGCCACTTTGCCTTCCAAGCCTTTGAGGTCGCCTTTAAGCTTGAGATTCTCTTTAGTCATCATCTCTCCGAACTCCTTAGATTTGGTGAGACGATCTTCCATTAACTTTATGGAGGCTTTATCTTTTTCCGAGGAAAGGTTGAGCTCTTCTAATTTGTCACTCAGCTCTTCAACCTTATCGATGTTGTCAGCTAACTCGCTGACTGAAGAAAGCATTCCAGCGAGTTTAGCTAATTGCCACCTTCCGGCCTCACACGCTTCTTTAATTTCTTTAGCACTGAGCGTAGGCCGGAGTTTGTACATCGGTGGTGGGAGAGTGGCTGGAGTAGAACCCTCATAGGAGAGGAAGGGGGTGAGAAACGAATTGGTTGGGTAAGAGGTCGGCTTCGCCCCAGAAACCCCGGTAGCAATCCCTTTACCTCCAGAGGTAGCAGCTGCTGCTTCTGAGGTTTCAACAGGCTTATCCTCCGGAGTTCTGCGCTTTTTGGACGGGCCTCCCACTGAGTCATTCTTAATTTTTCTTCTCCTCTCAGAAACTTGAGGATGACCCGTGGCTACATCCGCGGCAGAGGAACCGCCCTCAACCAACGGAACGTCCCCTTCAGCATCCGAGGTCAATATTATTAATTCAGGACGATCCTTAGTTGAGGGCCTGGGCTTAACCTCGTTCTCACGAGCAACGGACTTACCCGCCGCCTTGAATTTCTTTAACTTGTCCATCTCTGGAGTTTCTTGTTCTATTTCACCTACATGAACAAACACAAGGTGTTAACAACTATAAATATTTTATATATATTTGGTAAAGGAGAAAGGGTGAAATAAAATGAGAAATACGCAAATATTCCTCCCGGACTCCGCTTGAGCTACTTAGCAAACGCCTACATGAAAAGACGTGACGACGTGTAGTGTGTGATTCAAGTGCGAACAACACTCTCGACGTATCACGAGACAGATCGGATTGATCAGTGTAGTACGCGTGGGAGCTCAAGAGAAAGTGTTTGTGTGTCCAACTCAAGGGAAATTTGTCGACGCCCTCTTCATCTTTCCAAAATATTGGTTTGCCCTTCTTGATGGATATGCGAGTGAAATAAGTCTTGAAGGACTTCCCATCGACCTTGGCAGAATCCGTATAAGACTCAAAGTTCACAAAGGAACAGAGAGTCCGAAGAGTCACCAGACCAACTCCACCCTGCTTATTTGCCCTTCGAACTACTTGGGTGTAATAGAACAGCATCGCTACAGTTGGTGTGAAATTAAAATGTTCACCCAAGACCTCCAAAGCTCGGATGAGGCCCCAACCGTTGGGATGAAGTTGGGAGGGTGCACAGTTCAGAAACTTCAAGACACCCATCTAGAGTTCGGTTAGAGGGAAACGAACTCCCAGATAATGAAAAATAAAGTCGTACATATATACAGAGCGGTCATTAGGGACGACATGACATATCCGCTCTGTCGGAAGTGGTGCGTAAACCCTATACCACTTTTTCGTCTCTTCATCCGTACTCAGCGTGAACCTCGGTTGAATCCAGGATCCCTCCTCATCCGCATGACGAGAGGCCAAGTCCTTAAACTCGCTGGACACCCAACAGAAAGGCCATTTAGCCTGAACCTCCTCCCAATTCAGCCTCGAAGCAACAACGCTATAGAGACCTTCAGTTGTCCTCGAAATAGCACTATTTCCAGAGGTTCCCTCTCCAGTGGCCATTTGGATTTTCTAAATCAAACTCCTTAATCTACGATAAGAAATAAAATGTCGTCAAAAAGTTGTAATCATTACTCACTGTATTTTAAAAGCAACTACAATCAGAGGACGACTCTGAGAAGGGAAAGGTCACTTTCCACAGTGAGTAAGATCCCCTTTCTGAGCGACGCGATTCAGTCTTAGGAAGAATCACAAGGATTCTTCCCCATGACTATTAGGGTTACGGGAAACTGATTCCCCCCTAGATGAAGCCTACTTTCTTTAACTAAGAAGTAGCAAAACAAAACAAGACCAGAACAACAAGGAAGAAATAGTTACCTCAGATGACAACGATGAATATGAGGAACGAAGAAACCCTCGTAATGTAGGCAGCAAACTTCCTTGAAAAATTTCTGCAGAATTTTGTTAAGGAAACAAAAGCGAGTGGAACCCAGAATCCACTAAGTATTCCTTTTATAGGAAACGAAGAGGTTCGGTTACCCCCTCTTGAAGTTGTGTCGTTCTCGATAAAACGCATTCGTTCACAAGCGAAACGACACAACCGTTCCAAATTCTTGGGGGCCAAAACAATAGCGACTCAGCGAAGGGCTATCCACTAGGCCTAAAAGTTTCGAAAACTTCAGGCCCATTAAGCCCAAAACGACGGTTAATGAGATTTTCATCTCAGACGTAATAATTGCTTGCCCACGTGATTAAAAGCATTAATGTCCAATCATGCAACGCAATTCGCGCTTTACAGCCGTTACACGAATTCAAGAGCTTTCAATTCCAATAAACTCTTAAAATTCTCGTACGACGAATCTTTGTCTGAATCCGTTGTGGCCGCATCGACAGGTCGGATCTATTAATTTTAGAACGGTTCTTTACGAATGACAACAGATGCTAAGGAACTGTTACACACGTAAGCTTGCCGATATTAAGACCTCTCGCAGGTTGAGTAGCTTATGTGAACAACCATTCGGTCCTTCACACAAGCTAGGGGACATATGATCCGGTCTCAATACTGGTATCTGATCTGCTATACATATTTCAACGTCTTTGATAAGACATCTACGTGTAACCGGTGTCATCGGTATACATCCGGACTGTAATTCCGTATCAGGCGTTCTCCCTATACCGGTTGTTCAGGATAACACCATGACATCGGATAATACACACGTCACTGTGCAAAAGACAAGGATTGTTGCTACAGGGATCGATCAATAATTCCCTGCACTACGAGCCAAATTCTGCTCACGGGAATGGTCAACTTGTTCCCTAATCCTAGTCTATATTCTCTATGCTCAATATAAAATAGCCACTTGACCCAATCATGCAGGTAAGTGCGCAATATAATAATGCTAATGGGAGTTGGTGGTTCCCCACCAACGAATCCTCGTTAATCGAGCCAATCAGGTATATGAACTCACTTCATGATTGAAGTGAGGGATCTTTAGCTTATGATTTACGACTGATTACTCTCTGAATACATTACTTACTTGGAATATAACCACTGACTTGAGCGTCGGAGAATCTTTGCAGGTGACACCACCATTCGCCCACTTCAACACGTTAGGTCGGTGTGAAGGATCTCCAGAACGCCCAATCCGCCCTCCTCACTCAAGGACAACGGATACCTACACCGGATACACATACATCCGGTCTTCTATACAGTATTTACATACTATTTGTGACTGGTCTGAGTCCGGATCTCTAGACCCCGGTTCAGGACAGATCAGTAATTGTTTCAAAGGTTAACTATATTTTTGTTTTTGGTCCCTTAGTGTTTTTCATTAGTTTTAATCATAGTTATTAGTATCTCATGATCTGAATCCTACTATTCAATACGACTTGATTAGCCAACCAATGATGCGTATCATCTAATGAATCTTAAATGACTTTGAATCGTACGATACATGAATAAATCTATGTTATTCTATATCTTACAATATGAATCACATGATTCAACGTTTTTTCTTTCTTTCAATTTTACTTTGCTTTTTTATTATTTCTTATCGAAGATACTAAAAATGTTGATGTAATAAAAAAGGAAGTATAAAAGTACTAATATGCACACTAGAATTTATTTTTTCATAAACAAAATTTTTATGCACGTATTTACTTATCACCATCGCTTTTGTTCCCCCTTATTTACATGTTTGTTTTGTTCATCATCCCACATATACTATCTAAAATATATTTAGAGTAAATAGTCAAATTCATCTTTGAAAGTTAGGGTAGCCATGAATTAGGTCTCTTAAAGATGATGATTCCCCACACAAGTATTCGAAAGATTGATTTGGCTATCTTGTTAGTACTAGACCCTTTCTTAAGGAATTTAATGAGAACTAAACATAGGATTAATTTATTTCTAAAATTGTTAAAGATGTTATCACTTTAAAATAAAATTTTATCTAGTTTATTTTTAAAAAAAGCATTTCAACATACCATTATTTTTCTAAAACTCCAAAAATAGTTCATACAAACTCATATTCATCATTATAAAAGCTTTTTAGCTTCTAAAACTCCTAAAATAGTTCTTACCGTCATTGCTTCTAAACTCACAGCCACTTTAATTAATCATACAACTCACATGCCTTCACGACCAAACAAGAAAAATACCCAAAAAAATATTAAGTTCTCATTTTTCTTTAAACCACTAATTTAGCACTTTATACAATCAAGACACCAAATTGCAAGAGAATCACTAGGTATGCATATACAAAGCTCATGATGACCACTTAAAAAATAACATGTTTCATGAATTAGAAAAAAACATTGGGTAACACATGTTAATTTGAGCATTTTATTGGAATCTGTTGAGTTCTCTTTGTTGTTCTTTGTTCTGCTTTTCATTTACATTTTGCTCTTAGTGCAGTTATCTCTAGTGTTGTCATGCCATCCTCTTAGTTCTCTGATTCTCCATCATCTTAGATTCTCTGCCCCCATTGTAACAGGTTAGTAAGTTACTTTAATTTTTAGTGAGTCTATTTCCTGTTATAGATGTTTCATGTTTGGTTATTATGTTTTTGTTTCTGTGATGTTTAGCTATGCCAATATTCTATCAACTTCAATTTATTCTTAGAAAACTTAATATGTATTTTTATTTAAATGCTTGGAAATGCATGTGTTATTTTTGCTTGGTTTGGTATGACATTAAAAAACCTGCATGTATTGTATTGTTGTTTGTTAGTGGAGAGTAGAGATCATTAGGCATTGGTTTTGTATGCTGATAACATGTGTTTAGTGTATGCATATGTATTGTTGTCTATTAGTGTAGAGTAGAGCTCACTAGGTTGTGGTGTTGTTTTTCTTAATTTCATATGCAAGTCATAGTTATATATTGAACTGTACTAGAATTTTTTATGTAACAGGACGTTTTTAAAAATTTGGAAATGTCTAGTTTACAAGGGAGACTCTGTCAAAATTTTGGTAGGCTCTTTGTCTTAGGGTACATAAAAAAGTATATTAAAGTTTAACAATGTAAGGTTTAGTCGTGTCTGTACCCACTGGGTTCCCGTTCAAGATTCAAGACAACCTGCCGACATACCGTAGTGTGTTGGATCTTGAACTGTCCCAGTTGGACAGGTTGAGATGAATTTATAACTAATAGGGCGTAAATCATTGATGTTGTTTATGGTCTACTTGTGTTGTTGATGTTTATTTGAAATTTTGGTTACTGTGTTTCATATCATCTCTGGGTGCATGTCTGCGTGCGATGTTTCATACCGCACTATCTCTATGTACTCAGGGATTAATACGAAATGCTTTTAAAATTCCAAATGATCATTAACAATACAAGATAGACCACAATCAACATCGATGGGTTACGGATAGTTACATATTCATCCTGAATGGGATAGGGCCCACCTACTTACAACATCAAAGAGAAAGAGAGTGAACCATGAGCGATAGTCTTCCAAATATTTAAATTAAAGTAAGTAGAACTCTGCTTGTTAGATATCGTGAATATGGAGGTTTCGACAAATTGGTGATGAATGTACAACCGGCTAGGTCGTAGTCGGCAAGTGACTAAGGAGTTTATGATGGGCTTGTTGAAGTTTATTCCGTTTGCTATGGTGAACACTCTTGATATTAAAGTTACTCAAAAGATTCATTGTCTATGCTCAAAGTGAAAATACATAAGTTTTGAATCATGAATGATGTCATTTACCACCTAAGTGAAAAGAGGTTCATGGAAAGATACTACTACTTGTACAACCTTGGTAAGCAGTTACCCCCAGGCCATTGGCTGTAACCATGCAACAGTCTTACTACGAGGTTGGAGGGAATATGGATACATGTAACAACATGGAACAGATGGTGATGGATCATGTTGAACCTCCACCGGGTGGTTGCTAGAACATGATGACCAAGCTAGGAATAAGGATGACAATGTAGAAGACGATCCTAATCTAGAGGTGAAAAGATTTTATGATTTGTTGGCGGTGACTCAGAGTCACACTGAATTATCCTCCTCCCTAGTTGCTTTAAGCCTAAAGGCTAAATATAATCTTTTAGGTTGTTTTAATAGAATGGTCGATTTGATGGGTTCCATTATCCCTAGTCATCATCGAATGTTGTCAAACCTGTACCATGCTAAGAAAAAAGCAGCAAACCTGGGGTTATGTTGTGTGAAGATAGAGTGTTGTGTTGATAGGTGTATGTTGTTCCGAAATGAGTTTACAGACAAAAGTGTCACAAAATATGTACACTGTAATGAGGGCCGCTACAAAAACATTAAAAGAAAGGGGAAAGTAACTTGGACGGCTAGGAAGAAAATGTGGTACTTTCCCATAACATCACGTCTTTAACGTTTGACACCTCATTGTCCATGGCAAAACGCATGCGTTGGCAATTCTTTGAATTGAACACATGAAGGTCCTTTGTGCCATCCTTCTGACGGGAAAGCATGGAAGTGTTTGGATGAGGTATATCTGGACTTTTTAGGTGAGCCACAAAATGTACGACTTGCCTTATGTACTGATGGGTTTAACCCATTTGGTCAATATGGAAGAGCGTACTCTTATAGTCTGTCATACTGAACCCATACAATCTTTCGCCTGATATGTGTATGAAGAGGGAGGTCATGTTTCTATCTACACTGGTTCCAAGACCTAAAAATCCAAAGGAGAAAATAGACTTGTTTTTGCAACCATTGGTTAAGGAGTTGTCATAATTGTGGGATGTCGGGTTGATGACCTATGATGTATCCTTGAAGAACAATTTCATAATGTGGGCTGTTTTGATGTGGACCATTAATAACTTCCCTGCATATGGTATGCTTTCTAGATGGTCAACGGTTGAGAAGCTTGCTTGCCCTGTATGCATGGAACATATCGGGGAGGGGGGAATCACTCCCTGTTAGTAGCAAGACAAGTTTTTTTGATTGTCATAGAAAATTTCTACTGTTGGATCATCCATTTAGGAGAAACAAAACCGCTTTTAAGAAGAACAAGGTTGTCAATAAACCTCCACCCCGTAGGTTATCTAGTACAGAGGTTTGGCAGAGAGTCCAAGAGTATCTGTACATCTAGGATAAGAATGTTAAGGAGTTTACGAGTTATGGGAAGGAACACCATTGGGTGAAGCAAAGTATCTTGTGGGATTTGCCATATTGGAAGACTTGTTGTTAAGACACAACATTGATGTGATGTACAATGAACGAAATGTTTTCATGAATATTTTTGACACTGTGATGGACATCAAAAGGAGAACAAAAAACAATGAGAAAAATTGACTAGACCTTCCAATTTGGTGTTCTAGGATGGAGTTTGAATTAAGGGATACGGGACGTGGAAAATGTTTAAACTGCATACGAAATATGTTTTAGCTAGACCTCAACAAATTACTGTATGTGTGTGGATGAATGGGTTGAGCCTGTCAGGCAGATTTGCTTATAACTTGAGTAGATGTATCGATGTGAAGGAGGGCATGGTGTTTGGCATGAAAAGTCATGATTGTCATGTGTTTATGCAACAACTACTACCATACGCATTTCATGCTTTACTGAAACCTATTTGGAAACCACTGGTTAAGTTGAGTCATTTCTTTAAAGAGTTGATGACAACTTCATTAACTGAGAAGAAACTTGTGAATATAAAGGAAAGTATTCCGGTCTTGATTTATAAGTTGAAGCAGATTTTCCCATCTAGTTTTTTTGACTTGACGGAGCATCTACCTATCCATCTACTATACAAGGCCTTAATTGGTTGCCCAGTATAGTACCGTTAGATGTATCCATTCAAAAGGTGAACGTTAAAACTACTTAATTTCATTGCAAAGATTTTTTGCTATAATAGAATTATGTAACTTAACATTTGTTTATGTTGTTCTAGATTTTTATGCTTTTTAAAAGACAAAGTGTCAAACAAACCATGCGTTAAAGCATCAATTTGTGAGGTATACTTAGTGGAAGAAATAACCACTTTTGCTTTTTTTTTTACGGTGATAGAAACTAGAATGAGTAGAATTCCCTGTAACCTTGGGGTGGCCACAAATGCAGGGTTGGATGATCAAAGTTCAATTTTTAACTATCGCAGTCGTCCTGGGGGCAGAGTCATTAAATGTTACATTGATGAGAAACATTGAGAGATAGCTCACTCGTACATTCTTCTGAATTTCCCGGAAGTGGAATCCTATCTTGAGTAAGTCACCAACTTATAGTTTGCATTCTAAAGCTAGCATTTATTGTAGCTAAATTGTTGTTCTTTAAATAGCTTATATATAGATATGTTGAAACTAGAGCAAAATGATATAATTGATGACCAAATTCGTAATGAGGTATCATCTAAATTCATCAGTTGGTTTGCACAACATGTAAGACCCGTATACCTTATATTTTTTAGTTGAACTTCAAATTTTAGGTATCTAACATTATTATATGTCATTTTGTAAATAGATTTGAAACCCTAATAACCATGTTGAAGATCCCTTACTCTAAACCCTTTCTTGGGGCCAATGGAAGCTGTTAAAAATGGCCTATTTACTACGTAAACAGCTACAAGTTAAACATTTTCCAATGGAGTAAAGGGATGTGTACCCATAACTATGGGGTTTATGTTAAAGGTATAAACGGGAAGTTTGAGAAAGACTTCTATGGAGTCTTGACAGAGATTGTTGAAGTTTCTTTCTCCAGATGACTAAGAAGAGATATCATTCTATTCAAATGTGATTGGTACGACAACACAATCGGTGTAAGAACAAAGGTTGACAATAACTACGGTTTAGTTAAGGTCAAGAAAAATGGTAGATATAAAGGATTTGATCCCTTCATTTTTTCCCAATAAGCCAAGCAAGTTTATTATAAGGACCTCCCTGGAGGGTACCGAGACTGGTACGCAGTCATCAAGGCCAAGGCCTGAAGTCAAATCACTGATAATGTCTCCAATAAGGTTGAGGATGCTTATCAGCTTACTTTGAATGAGCTCAATGGTAGTCTTTTATTGTTCAACATTGATCCAGTGACAATGGATGAAACACTCGTCACTTCGGGGGGTGAACATATTGACAAAGTGGGTGTCTCCTAATCAAAATGATCTAGGGCCGATTTGGAGACTGAGGAACCTGTTGAAACAAATAGCCATAGTGACACTGAAACTGAGGGAGAATTTCAAACCAAAATAGAAATAGAGTATGCAGTTATTCAACATATATACATATATTTATAGTTGGAGACTAATATTTGTTTTCATGGTTTTATCCATAGATGATAGGACGTAGATTACCCTTTAGCAGGGGTGGTGGTTCGAGGACTCTAGGATCCCGTATTGACACACAACATCAGACCACCACCCCACATCAGACCACCACCCCCACAACAGATCACCACTCCTTCACCACCATAGACCACAATACAATAGACTTCTTCAATGCCGAGATTGGATAACCCTAGCCTCAAGGCAAGCCCACCTCTAAAATCCCCCTACCCACTCTGGTCCCTCTGCCGGGTGGAGAGGAGTATGTATACTATATAATTTGTTTTAAGGTCTTAGTTCGTAGCTTATTAGTTGTTTCGTACTTAAAAGTCATATAATGTTGGTTGTATGTTAGTTATTTAGTACTTATATACATTGAACTATACTAGGAAGTCTTCTACTTGTAACAGGGGAATCGTTCAAATTTAGAAATGTTACATTTACAGGGGAGACTCTACCAAAATTTTGGTAGCCTCTATGTGTATATATTGTTTCATTGTTTCTAACTGTTGTTTATTATAGCTTTGTTGATAGTATTCATACTACCAAAGCGATTACTAAGGTTCTGAAGGCCCAATAGGATGGTCCATACATCTCTTGGGCAGATGCTGGTAAGGCTGTCTAGGATAAATTGTTTGACACCTTCTCGTTAAGTTTAACACTTCCCTCTGTTGTGAGTTTATGGCCAATTCATACACCTGTTTTTAATTTTGAAATCTTATTTCATGTAATAGCATGATTATCAGTGGTTAGGGGGTATGATTGATGAGATTAGGAAGGTCTTTGCCATAAAGACTTCCAAAATCATCAAAAGTACCCTTTGGAAACTAAGGGACAAGGGCGACCGCCCTCATTGGATCCCTGAGGCACACTGGGATGAGATGGTGCAGAAGTAGGGAGATGTTTTGTTCTAGCAGGCTAGTGCTAGGAACAAGACAAACAGAGTGACTGATGTTGTTGCCTCCATCGATACTGGGGATAGCATTTGAACCCTCGAGCATAAAAAGAGATTTGTAAGTATATTATGTTAAACATTTCTATTAACACTACTAGAAAAAACTGATTTTGCCACTGAAATTTCTATGGCTAAAACTAGAAACTCCATGGCTCAAATTTTTAGCCATGGAATGAGTCGCAGAATCAAGGATGTGACAAAAACCCCAGTGGCTAAATCATTAGCCATAGATTTTGAACTTCCGTGTCTAAATAACCACTGAAAAATTTCATCGCAGGAGTAAGATAATTCATGGCTAAAATCAGCCATCTCAACTTAAAATGACTTTTTTTGACCAAACAATTCCGTAGCTAATTTTGTGGTGGCTAATAAGGAGTAATTTCAGTGGCTAATTCCGTGGCTAGTTATTCCTGAATTCAGTAGCTAATTCTGTGGCTAATTATTGCTAAATTTCATGGCTAATTATCTTCAAATTCCATGTCTAATGGTTTTCAACTTCAGTGGCTAATTTTGTGGCTAATGATTTTTTCAACTTTAGTAGCTAATTCCATGGCTAATTATTTCCAAATTCAATGGCTAATTCCATGGCTGACTATTTTCAAATTCAATGGCTAATTCCATGGCTAATTAGACTCCAAAATTTTTGTAGCTAATTTGCTAGTGTGAAATTTTTTATATAATTTCAAGGCCTTTTTATATTTCATCTGATAAATATATAATAATGTTTCAAACTATAAATTATATGCAAATAAACCAGCCA
Organism: Clitoria ternatea; assembly: GCA_037962975.1. Taxonomy (NCBI): domain Eukaryota; kingdom Viridiplantae; phylum Streptophyta; class Magnoliopsida; order Fabales; family Fabaceae; genus Clitoria; species Clitoria ternatea. Next base: position 96,960,471 of record CM075674.1, on the reverse strand, counting down.
TATAGCCCAATGTATATGTAGTTGGTGAAACAAAATCACAATAATATCCTTCAAAAGACAACTATGACATAACTAAAAACATAATCATATTTATATATACAAAAAAATATCCTTCATAAGAAATATATATATATATATATATACATGTCCAAATATGAGTGCAAAGTCTCCAAAATATCAAGTAGATAACTGGATGAGAGTGGTCATTGAATTGTGTCATCTTGGTGCTGTGGTGAATCATCCTACTGTTGTGTTGAGCGTAAACTGATAATGATTGTATGGAGATGATTCCCACCTAGCTAGCTAGAGCTTTAACCTATAAAAGCAAATTATGAATTAGATTATTTGAATTAGCTAGTGTTGTAACTTTAGAGAACATCAAACATGCACAAAAAAATTAGGCTAAATACACTTTTTGGTCCCCTATCTCTTAAGTTATTCCTAGATTGGCCCCCTATCATTTTTTTAATTCAAAATAGTCCTTTAACTTTTTAAAAAGGTGTCAATTTGATCCTTCCATTAAGTCAAAATGGTCCCCTAACTTTTTTAAAAGGACCAAATTAACATATTTTTAATAAGTTAGGGGACCATTTTGAATTAAAAAATGATAGGGGATTAATCTGAGAATAACTTAAGAGACAAGAGACTAAAAGGTGTATTTAGCCAAAAAAATTATGACAACCAAGCAAATGATAATATACAAGTAATGAAAAATGAACAAAAAAAATAAAAAACTCACTTCAAATCTTAGTTCAAACTTGTGAAATGCCTTCTGTTTTAGTAACTACATGAAAGCACAATAATTTATTTTCCTCTAGGACTGCAATTTACTTTACTTTCAATTTCATAAGTTAGGTTATAAAGTGCAAGTGATTAAAAAAAGGTTTCTTTTGCTACATATTATGATGTTAAATATTGGTTGAGATTAAAATATTGAGAATTTGATTATACTTAAATCTGGAGCTCTTATCCTCAGTTGTCAAAATTTCAAAACACCCAACCAAAAGATGTTGATAAGCACTTTGTCAACACATGTTTGAACCAATCATTTTCTTCTTGGCATTATCTACTAATTTTTTCCCTTTTGGTCGTTGAAGGCCTCAATTTAGAATTCATCACTAGAACCTGTAAAATTGCCTTCATTGTAATAAGACTTGTCTCTAGAGGGTGTAACACCCTCTGTTACACCTTAATAAATTCTAGAAAAACTCGTAATTTTTTTAAAGGTATGATTGTTAAAAAGAAACTATCGGAATAAATTATATACATTATTTCTGAAATACCTCACAAATATTATTAAAACTTTATAAAGTATTTGTACATTCATCCAAAGAAAATAAACATTAAACATTATAAGAAAGAGAGAAAACTCCATGGCCCAGAAGTAGTTACTTATTAACATTATTTATTCATTGGACCACGGTATTCATACCGAGCTCCCTTTCTAGAACGTGCTATATTTACTGCCGATATTCTTCGATCCTTCCCTCTGAACCATCAATTTAAAACATGTGAAACAAAAACACGGAGAAAGGAGTGAGAAACAGAATATAATATTCTTGATTAAGACATAAGCAACAAAGGGTTTTCACAAACCAATACATAATAATATCAATCACAATCACATACACAATCAATTATGAATGCATGAATGTTATGCAATATCTTCATCATAACTTACCTATATATGTGGGCCCTTAAATTTTAATTTGCACTGGGCCAACCAGGAGTTTACACTGTTCCATAAGTCTGGATAATAATAATATGAACAGCTCAACTGGCATAGAAACACTTAGAGACTAGTCAGATTGAGAAAGTTTTTATTGTGAAAGTACCTGACACTAGGGAGCTACCCCAGGTCCCCTGAAGCACCCTTTCACACCCTCTCATCCCAAGGCTCGTAATTAAGCCTCCTCTAATGTATCCTCGGTTTCTATAATCCGTCCCCAGACAATATTATTTCATTTCACTTTAATGATTCATGATGCATGAACTACTCGCATATTGAGTTGGTTAAGGCTTTTAGAAACTCAATTATTAAATCCCTTAAAGGTTTACAATATCATTTCAATAAACTGTACATTTTCTCAATTCTCTGAATTTCTGTCCCACAGAAATAAATTTGGTACAGTTTTCAAATCTCACTGAAATTGAGTTTCTAAGCCTTAAATATCTAAAAACTTTATCATATAAAACTTTACATAATCTTTCTCAAATTAAATCTTAACAAAATCAAATTTAGGAATCTCAATTATTTCCAAATATCTTTAGTTATTAAGTTGGAGAAAATAAAATAATTTTCTTTTTAAAAAATTTTATTTTATTAAAAGAGAATAATTATTAACCAAAAATACTTAAAATTACAAAATTTTTCTTTAACTCAAGATTTAATTAAATAAATTCTCATAAAATATTTTCTTTCTAAAATAAATACTAATTTTTTATTCTAAATATTAAAAATAAAGTTAATAAAAATAATTTCTAAGAAGGAATAAAAGATAATAAAATTTAAAGAGTAAGGTAAGAAATTCTTACTGAATTTTATCTTTCCGTCATGCTCGCTATATGCTCAAACTCTACATTACAATATCATCAATCAAAATCAAACAATATCAATCATAACTAAATATCATCAATCAATCAATCATAACCAAATCATAATCAAATCAATTAAATATCATTAATACATATCATAATACAAAATTTAATGATTATTAATATAGTCAATTTGAGTCATTTTGGTCAATTCCTCGCATAGGTATATGTAAGTCCATATAATCCAGTCCTTGCATAGGTATAGTTCAGTCCATATGGGTCATAATGGTCCAAGTCCTTGCATAGGTATAGTCCAGTCCATATAGGTCATAATGGTCCAAGTTCTTGCATAGGTATGTTAGAGTTAGTTAAACCAGATATTTAATTTAAAATTTATTAAAATTGTTAAGCTAAAAAGTTAATATTTTAAAATAATAATATTATTAAATTTAAAAGGAGTAGGGGACTCCTCCCATTATTCTTATGTCTTTTCATATTATACTCTTATCTCACTCCCCCTTACCTTGAATTGTTACCCAAAATGGATTTGCTTTGCGCCTCCGATTTCTAAAAATATTAATATCAATCTTATTTCAGTATAAGCATAAGACGAAGATTAAGATTACTACTTAAAACAGAAATGATAAATTTTGAATAGTGAATAGTGAATAGTAAATAGTAAATCATGAATAGTAACAGTAAATAGTAAAACATGAATAGTAACAGTAAATAGTAAAACGTAAATAGTAACAGTAAATAGTAAATCGTGAATAGTAATGGTAAATAGTAACAGTAAATAGTAATTCACTATTTAAATAGTAATTTACTATTGAAATAGTAATTTACTATTGAAATAGTGTTTACTATGCAGAATAGTAACTTAAAATAATATTATTTCCAGTATAATAACAGATTTCTAAAAACGATATAAAAATAACCCAAAAAATATAAAAGAGAAGTATTCTTACCTTAGGATTTTGGCAGAACCTTCTCTCCAAAAACTTTTCTTCTCTCTCTCACTTCCACCACTATCTCACTAGCACTACTATATTAAGAAAACTTAATCTGAAATTGTGAATTCTAAAGAAGAAATCCTTCAGTATTTATAGGAAAAAATTTACTATGCATTCCATTATTTTAATATAAAAGTACTATGTATTTTTGAATTTTTTATTCCAGGTTACTGTGCATCTTTTGAAAATTTCATACATGCACAGTGATTTGCATAGTAATTGTCGGCAAAATTATTAAGTCAAATAGTAACCCTTCACTCGGTATATTTTAAATATTCAAAATGAGTCCTTTTGAAATTTAGCGATATTATATCAGTCCTCACTAATTTTATAATAAGTAATATAAAGCTGAAATTTTAAAAATCTAAAATTTTCTGTTAATAAAAATTTATTGATACGTTTCCAATTTTCTAACGATTGGAAAAAATCAAGATTTTTCTCAAACCGATAATTTTTAGATAAGTCTACTTGAAACGGATTTTAAAAAATTTTCTTATAATTTAAATTCACTTTCTTATAAATATTTTTAATTTAAGTCACTTATATGAATTTAAAATTATTTAAAAAATATTATTTTATTAAAAAAATTCCAAAATTCCAAAAAATTCCTAAAAATCATAAATAATATGTAGGTTAAAAAGTTCTAAAGAACCATAATTTAATTCCTTCAAAATTTTAATATAAAGATAAAAATAAGGGTGTTACAGAGGGTGTCTCTTTAGATGATGAAAATTAACCCTATGACTCACATCTTAATACATGAAAGCAAAATAAGAAGACGAATCCCATGGGCCATTTGAAAATTTGATCAGAACTTATGAAATATCAAATACATTCAAGGAAAGTAAAATGTTTGTGCCTTTTGAATCTTCAAACTGGTAATTTGAGTCAAAGCTTATCACGGCTTTCCAATTGTAGGACAAGCAAAACTAATAAATGTTTGTCATCACTTACTCTATTTCCTTCCTTTTTAACATGGAAACAAAATCATAAAATCATGGAACCAAGATAGGTACCTTAATCTAAATAAGGAAATTCTACACCCAGAAGATCCTTAATTTTCTACAAGTTGAGTTGGTTGAGTCAATAATTTAAGACTGCCATTTGAAAGGGATACATAAAGAAAGAGAAACTTGAGACCAAGGAATATAAAATTGTATCTTTATGCCATCGTTAAATTCTTTTAAAAAAATCTAGTGACTAAATGAAGCAATTAATTAGACTCAAAAATCAATGAACAGTCTATCAGTCATTTTAACGATAAGAAATAGAGCACAATATGAATAAAGGCAAGGGAAGATGATGGATGCCGCAAATGCACAAAAACATAGCAATAAAATGGCCTAAACTATGAATTAATCAATCAAGTGTGAACCTTGCTTGAGGTCGCTGTTGGAGAGTAAGAACAGCAGTGGAATAAAGCACCTCACCAGGTTTCCAGCCACATGTCGTTAGAGAATAGAACCTGTTTCGTCAAACCCTAAATCCAACAAACAGAGAGAAGAGGTTACGAACCTGTTTTGTCAAGCCACGAACCTGGGCCTTCACAATGAAACGACAAGAGATTGTTGGCCCAAGGGGTTTTAACCACAGAGAAGCAAACAAAGGTCGCACAAGGGGAGGTATCATTGACCCCCTCCAAAATGGAGTTCTGTCACCCACCAATGGAGAACACCTAATGCGATGGAAAAGGAAGCACAATGCCAAACACGATGATAGAGGACCAATGACGAAGTAGGCGTTGAGAGGGGTGGGGAGAATGGTTTTCTGAGAAAGGTGGCACGAGGGAGCATACACGAGACGAGACCAAGGGAGAGAGGCGGGCACCGTTGGCGTCATCAAGGGAGAGAAGGAGAAAGAAGAATTAGAAAGAAAGTGAGTAAGAAGGAAAATTAGAAAGAAAGTGGAAGAAAAGAAACCTAGCTCTAATTGTATATTAGCCACCAAATTTTCTTTCAGTGGCTATATCCCCGAATTAGCCACCGAATTTTCTTTATGGCTATATCCCTACACAACAAATAATAATTTTTAAACAATTGGCCATGGAAATAGAATTCCGTGTCTACAAGTTAAAAAAATGATATTTTTAGCTGCTAATTTCTAATTTTGTGACTTACTAAAGTACATAGCAATTTTTTAAACATTAGCCATAGAATTACAATTCTGTGGCAAATATGTTAAAAAATCATATTTTTAGCCATGGAAATGATATTTTGTAGCTAAATTTTGTCCCTAATCATGTGCAAAAAAATTATTTGGTTGTTAAAAATAAGTGGTGGCTAAATACGGTGGCTAATAGCTACTAGACGTATGCGGTAGCTAAATTCGGTGACCGCTTTTAGTTTTTTAGTAATGTAAGTATATTATGTTAAACATTTCTTTTATGAATGACCGAACATATTTTCCACTAATAATTTTAATACATTGTGAACTACAGGAGCTGAAGGAGCACCGTGAGCCTTTCCTGTTTGAGGTCATGCAAATGACCAAGAAGAACAAAGCCGGTGCATAGGTTTACCAAAAGACAATAGATCAGATAGTATTTTATTCAAACTTACACATGCTTAAATTTACAAATCAGCTTCTTAAATTTTATCACTATTTAACATTTGCAGGAGACGTATCAGGCCATGAGGGCCAAGAAAGAGGTAGAGTTGGTGGCTTCCACTCCTAAGGGGGAGGCACCTCCCATCATTTCTTATTCCGACGATAACGCCATCTATATGGAGGTTGTTAGCAGCGTGAACAAGAAAAGGGGGGGTCTTCGACTTGGGAGGCATCAACACGTAACTTGCCAAAAAGGGGAAGACCTTTTCCTCTTCCTCTAGCCTTCCGGAAGATGTTGTTCAACTTATTGAGAACCTAAACAATGAGTTACAGGAGGAGCGACGTCAAAGACAACTTTTAAAGGGACGGGTCAAGGAGGACCGACGCCAAAGCCAGCTACTACAGAAGCAAGCTGCCGATGATCGACGATGGGCCAAAGAGGAATGACTCGAGACTCGTCTACAACTAGCGTCCCAGCAAGAGCTGATCATGCAGATGATGGCAAGGCTACCCCCCTTAACTTCCCAGCCCACCACCACCACTACAGGATCCCCCTGCACCATGATTATACTTTCTTAGGGTTTTTTTTGGTATTATTGTATACATTATATATATGTTTCGTTTACAACTTATCTCATTTTTGATATTTCAGTATCTATTTTGTGTCATTTTCTTTTTCCATATTAATTAATTTAATATTGTATTACTGATTATTCAACGAAGGAAAACCTTTAATTATAATAATATCTAATATTTAATAATTAACGTATACAATTAAAAAATAATTAACAAAAATCCCAAAAAAATACCTATACACATTAACGACGAAACAAACGTAGTCGCTAATACGAAGTAACGTAGCAATGGAATAACGTAGTCGCTACTATAAAGTAACTTAGCGATGAAAAGATTGGAGTCGCTACTACGAAGCAACCAGATACATTGGTCGCTACTTAGGCAGTAATAGCAACGGGATACAGTGGTCGCTACTCAGGCAGTAATAGCGACGAGAGACGGTGGTCACTACTTAGGTGGTAATAGTGACAGGATATCGAGGTCGCTACTAGGGAACATCAACAATAGGGTATGTCACCACCCATAGGGACCCGATTAACGAGGACATGATGTCGTCGAAACCTTTGCGATGGGGTACTCTCTTCGTCGTTGTTGTATCAACGATGATAGTGGTAGCAACGAGGTATTGTCCATCATAATTTTTGTCGCTAATATATTTAGCGACAGAATTTTTATGATTTAGCGACAAGTTTGGGAGGTCGTTGATCTTTTTTAGTAGTGATCTATGAAGCATGTCTCTACAAACACCTCTTGTACTATCCTTAAGAAGATCAATATTTTTGAAGTTGAACTAATGGCTATCTCCAAGAAGCCTATAAATACAAGAAGATTTTAAACTCAGAGACCTTTGCCATAATCATTTTTTGAAATTCTCTAATATCTCTTACAAGGACTAAAAGTCTTAAAGATTTATCCGAGGTAGTAACCAGGGCCCAGACCAAGGTCTATGACCACCCCGCCATGTCACTGAAAAAACTGACAATCCATGACCGAGGTCCAAAACTGTTGGTTGACTATGGATTTGATCCAGTCTGGATACCGGCCATTAGGATAAGACGTCATCTTGGATGTCCCAAAGGGTCAACCGGTATCACAGGTCAACGTCCATACTGCAAGACATGATATAGGATCCCTTCCTACACCGGTCATCCGAAGTCTCATCTGAGACATCGAATCCATCATCCGCTCTTATTCTTCTGTTGAATATAACCATTTGCCTCAGTGACATGATAAGATAAGTAGAGTCACTACTTATCAATGTAGATACCCTGCACAACGGAATATGTCTATATCATTCACTGAAAGGAGTAAGTACGATTACAGGCGTAATATATGGAAAAGGTGGATTATCCCCATCCCTGTGTCAGAATCGTACACTGATCATTGACCTACCCACTGTCACGCTCTGAATACTAAACCACTCTGATTGATGCTTTGCACACGGCATCAGAACTTATGGGTCCACTTGCGTCTAACGATTCATTTTCCACGTTCAACTATAAATAGCATATTCACCAACGCATGCACGGTTACGTTGTTCTTACTCTTATCTCACTATTGCATTGCTTAAGTGTTCATTGAGTTCATATACACTCTTCTAACTTGAGCGTCAGAGAATCTTTGCAGGTGATACCACCTTTCGCCCCTAACAACGCGAAACTCTAGTGTGAAGGATCTCCAGGACAACAAGACCGGCTTCTCCCACTAAGAGGTCGGATTATAATACCGGATACCCACTGTACCGGTGTATAAATACTCAAATCATATACTTTTGGTTCAGACCAATTCAGGATTCCTCCTTTAACCCCGGTTCATAACTGACAATCAGATAGTAAGTCAGAGGAGGTATGAGCAACCTGACCCTGTAGACATTGTATCAATAGTAAGTTAGAAAAATAGTCAAATCACTTCCAAAATCAAGGTGAACACTATAAATATAACTCATTTATCACTGAAGAAGGATCTGATCTAATCCCGTAAGTTACCTTTGTAACACCATTATCTTAGTGACCATACTGACTTAAGCATCGGAGAATCCTCTGCAGGTACACCTCCGGTGTGGTTCTTAAACTTCGGTACGGACTAAACACCAATAGCAACCTTTACTTGAAGAACCTGGGATTTCTACTGAACCTAGGTGCCAATACCGTACTCCACTGAGGTGGTGTAAGATTGAGTTAGTGAGGTAACCACGGTTAGAGAACTTAACCTTTGACCCCGGTCAAGACAGTCAACTCTTGACCCTGGATTCTTGAATAAAACAAAGACTTTTTCTAAAAAGTTTGAGTTCTTGCATTCGCTACATAAGTCTTCTTTGTAGTTCTGCTTCTAGCAGACCTTGACTTATGGTAGTCTGTAGCTCAGTGTACTTATCTTAATATTTCATTTATTTGTACATTGAGTTATCTATTATAACAAAACATTATCATTCCTTTCTGTACAATCTGGTGTGTTGCCAGAATCTGCTTGTGTTGGGAAACACTGTATGGCCTAAAGAGGCTGTTGAAAGAATACTTGGGTATTTGTAGCCAAGAGTGGCTCGTTGAAAGAATACTTGGGTATAAGCCAGAAGTGGCTGGAGTCAAGAATACTTGAGGCACTGGTATGGTGTTGTGATTGTAAAAGTGCTATTTACAATAGTGAAATCTGTAACGTCCTAGGTGATTTTGCATTTATTTTTATTCAAACGATTACATCTTACAATAAATTTTTCCTTTTCTTAAAAATTAATCGATATTTAGAGAAAACAAATTTAAATTGAACACAACGGATGAGAGAAAGGGAAATCAAGGTTTCTCGCTTGAGCGAGGCCCCTACTCGTTTAAGCGAAATTCCGGACTCTCACTTAAACGAGGTTCTGTTCGCTGGAGCGAACACCTTTCACACATCGGATTATACCAAGACATGCAACCGAACTCTCACAATTTCACTCTAAAATGGTTCTGTGAACCCAAAGAGTTACCATGAAAGCATATGCAAATAACAGTGATATATTTTAAAATATAGTTTTACATCTGATCCGGTCTTAATTAAACACAACTAATACATATACTAAGAAGCTTTTATACACACATATGACTCTATAAAGAGTCACTCAAAGTCACTCAGACCCTGGCACCGTTCTCCCCCTTGGCGCGGCTCCATGGCTCCTTCCCCCTCCCTGTCTCTGGTTACTAAAAAAAAATATGCAAGGGTGAGTGTTTAGCATTATAATTAATATAGAACGGAATTTAACACTGTACATGCATATTGATACATACACATCAAGCATCACATGTAAGTAAGCATACCGAAACATATTGTATTTCATACAGTAACTGTATTAAACCAACTATACAATTCCATCACATTCCTCACATTCATTACATTCATCACATTTATCACATTCATCACTTTCATCACATCACAACTGACTCTCATACAATCTGACTCCTAGTATCCGGATACTAAAGGATTGGCCTTCAGCTGGGGGTCCTACTTGACACCCCGTGAACCCTGCTTGGTTCACCGAGTCCTGCTTGACTCTCCACCTCGACCACTGGGTCCTACTTGACCACTGGGTAGCTCAACTGGGCACGAAAACCACGGGAGCCGGAAATGAGGGGCTATCATATACCGTCGGCCATCCCATACCACATAATCGTTCAACAGTTTACCTTTCACATAATAATATCAATTCCTCATCACTCGAGTAGCCTGCTTGCTAACCCGATGTCCCATAACGATGATCATTTCAACATTTGATATCACAAGATCATAACATAATAAACTCAACCACATCCGATCATCCACTAATTAATAAACTCAGTCACACATGCACAAGCATAAACACACAATTACGTTTAGCAACATTTTCCTTAACCTGTTTACGTTACCTCAAAGACCTGAATAAGAAGTGAGTCCTATTCTAATTAATTATAACCCGAACACCCCCCTTACTCTGGTTCCACGCTTCGATGATCTGTTCTCTATGTCGATCCTTTCCTCCGAGCACTGGTTTCGCAGTCTCAACTCCGTCACTCAGTCTTCCGTTGCTTAGCCTACTACCTACGGATCATAAAGTACAGCTCATCACTTCAACGCCCTTAGTTCATAGACAACATCTGGACTCACGCTCACCAGAGGAGTGGAGAACAGCCACGAATATAGCCATGCATGGCTCTAAACCGCTAAAGAATAAAAGGAATAAGGGAATTACAATTGGAACAGATCAGTAGACTCACCTTGAAGTCTCGATCACAGGAATGGGGTTAAATTGAAGTTTAGACACAAATGGAGTCCCTCTCCAGCGCATGCAAATCAGCGTTAAGAGAGGAGAGAAAAACGAAAGAGGAGGAATAGACCAACAGCAAAGGTAACTTGTAAATAATGAAGAGGGAAAGAAGAGAATCTCCATATATATATATATATATAGCTCATGGGCAAGATCGTCTTTTCCTTTATTTTATTTGTATTCTTACTAAATTTAATTAATTTCACTATATTGAACTATTGCATAGTTATCAAATCAATTACACGTATTTATTCCCTCAACGTTTAATTATTCACAATTCTCTAATACTTCGCAAGAGTATAGGCCCAATATGAATATCGGCCCCCCGACGTCCTAACTTAGTGTTCATACCTCGGAAATCCGAGCTACAACCTAAGAGATCGGATACCTTATCCGTGCTTACCTCTTGGTTACTTACATCCGTTGTTTCAGTCACTATGAGGTTAATCCGGGCTATGACCCCGTGTGAGGCGCTCTCCTCACAACGGTTGGACCAAACAGCCTAACCCTACCTGCTCTTCTCCTACACTTCCGATCTTTAACTCCGTCTGCTCGCGCTTCAGATACCGACCTCGACACCGGCTTTTCCAATCTTTGGCTCGGACAGAACAAATAAACAAATATTAAATAAAACTTCTAAAATATTTACTAACATTTCCCATTCTTATAATTCTCATTAAAACATCAGGGATGTTACAAAATCCTTCTAGTCTGAAGGGACTGGACGTAGCTTCTATATTGAAAATGAACATGTGTAAATTCACTGCGTGATTCTCTTTCTTCTCTATGTTCTGTTCAATTACTTAACTTGTTCAGCAGTCTGTAATTTTTAAAAAAGAGTTCAAGACTTGTTCAACCTCTTTTAAGTCAAACTCTGAACCATCACTATCCATAATGAAAAAGAGCATTTGCCTATTTATATAATGGATCGTATATAGGCCATAAATTGGGAGAATTTTCACCTACAATAAATTTATGAGGACATAGGAAAATAATAGGTCTCGTTGTTAAAGTTTATTTTGACACAAATTTTTTATAATAGTAATTAAAAAATTTAAAATTCTAAAAATATTTAATAATAATTTAAAATAAAAATGAATTATTATAAAAAAGGTATACAAATAAAAATAAGACATATCATTGTTTTGTAATAGTGGAGAATTATAGAAAAAAATAAATTCATAAATTTATTTAAATTTCTTTTACATGTTGTTTCTCTTCTGAAATTATCAAAAAAGAGTGATTAGAATTCCAAAATCTCTTCATCTGGTTAGTTTTTTTTTAGAATAATTTCATAACTTGTTTTTATTTTATATTTTCCATTTCTTTGCCAGGAAAAAAAGGTTTGAAAATGGTGTTTTTTAGGGTTTAATCGTCCTCCACTTATTTCATCTTTGGCAAGACCAAAGTATTCCATGGAAGCCTGATTCTATCATTGATTCTCGTTGCTTGTTTGTTTGAACGATGGAGTTACATCTGTACAATATATGAACCTTTTCACACTATGAAATTTCGACTCTATTTCCAATAATTGAAACTCCTAAAGAAACGGACTAACAGTATCATATTCATAAATCCTGTGATCACTTATCCAGTATAGTAACTCATCCGGTTTATAAAACATTGATATAAACTAAGAAGGACTGATTCCTCCAAACCATTTAAGGAGTGTAGTAAATGCGTTTTGTTGTTATATTGGTAATGGAAGAGAATGGAAGATTTCTCTAAGATTCTATTTGCATATTTGCAATGATGAAAAGGTTCAGTTCCAGTATATTCATTGGTCCAATAATGCAATCATTCAGGGCAAGTTTATAAGATTTCTTTATTAAGTTCATTCTTATAGGTGATGGGCATCTTTTGGAACATACAATAACTTTGGCCATTTTATCTTTCTGGCTATTCTGCATGTTGCTTACTTTGCTGTGTGAATTCATATGAGCTTAGTGTTGTGCAAAGCACAGGTTTATTTTAAGGACTTGTGATAATTATATAAAATAAATTATTAAGTTATTTTATTATAGATGGAAAAATGATATGTTAAGTTTTTAAATTTTAATGTTCACTATTATTAGTTATAAATTTTACATAAAGTAAATTTTCTATAGAAATAAAATAAGATAATCTTTTGGAAGCAAAATAAAGATAGTAGCATACATTGAAAGTAGTGAAAAACAAAATTATTAATCGATATGATAAATTAAAATATGCAATACGTTATCTAATTGATACTTATCAGAAGTGGTAGATTTTGATACCCTATATGACTAGCTGAAATTGTAGCTAACTGTGAATGATTTGAGGTATAATAATCATGGTTTAGAAATTTAGATTTTGCTAAAAAAAATGGTGTTCTTATGCTTTTGCTGTTCAATATATTCTTTCTTAGAGGTTAGTGAAGGAAGAGATTGTGAGAGTAATTCCAAAATATGTAGGTTTAGGGTCATTGTTTTAGATGAATATATGAATATTGATTTTGATGGGAATAATTATGGTGACTTCCATTATTTTAGTTAATAAAAAGATATTTTATTTTAAGTGTATTGAATTGGAAGTTACACACTTGGAATGCCATTAAGACATTAAAGTATATTTATATATAATAAATTACATTAAAATAAAGATAAATATTTTAATAAATAATTTAAATATACAATTAATTTTAATTAAATAATTGAAAAAAGTGGGACGAATAAAATGAACATGGTTAAATAATTGATCATTGAAAATTAAGGTTAAAATAGAAATTACATATATTTATAAGATGTTAATATGCATTTATTGTACTAGAAATAGTATGTGGAACATCAACTAATATACAATGATGGAAAATTAAATTATTAAAAATTTAAGTATAAAAATAATTATTATTTTATAAAAAGGATAATAAAATAAATACTTTAAAGTTTAATCAGGAATCAGATATAAATTTTTTTGGTAACAGTCACATATAATTTTAAATATATGAATTAAGTTTGTTTAACGATATTCATTTATTTTTTTATGAATTATTGTTTTAATAGTAAATTTTATATGTGAAATAATGTTAAAAATTGTGTATAATATATTGGTGTTATTCATAAGATCTTGTGCGTCAAATTAAATACGAAAACATTTTATTTTTTTAGTAATAATAATAATATACAGAGCAACAATAAAAACAATAAAAAGGTATATTCATATGAAAGAAAAATGAAAATGAGAATGATTAATTTAATTAATTAACTGTGATAGATCAATGAATACTAGGGAATTGAGTTGCAATCATGTTCACAAGTAGAACTTCACATGTATTGAATAATTTCACAAACACTGTAATCTGTAATATTGAATTCTAGAACATTACGACTGAAAAATGAAAACTTCATAGTTTGCTTATTCTTTATAAACAATAATTGTTGTTGAAACTTCAAAGCTTAAGCTACTTCATGCAAATTCTTGGCAAATCTTAAAAACTAACTGACATTAAATAGAAAAGTGAGACAACATGTTGTCTACTGAAGTTGAAATTAGAAAGCAAACAAAAGAAAAAGAGAGAAATTAACTTTTGTAGAAATATTTTAGAAAAAAGAAAGGGAACAAGAGTCATCCGTGGATATGATTTCTCTTCATCAAATTCTTCAGCTTTGCCATCTTTATTACCACTGTCACATAAATGTCATCTGCTTTCTCATCCACCCATCTGAAGCAAGCATGTCTAAAACTCTTCTTGAAATATAAGGCACCGATGATTCCCCAGAAACCAGTTCCAAAGCCAACTGCTATGTCAAAGAAGAACCATATTTTCTCTACCTTATCTTTGTCGTCACCATCATCTTCATTGTTACCTTTCACTTGAGGAGCTCCACGTGAATCATCACCAGGACATTTAGTTGGGAGAGGAGATCCACAAAGATACGGGTTATCGGCATAAATAGATGGGTCATCCAGAGTTAAAAATTGATTCTCTTTGGGAATAGATCCTGAAAGATTATTGTGAGACAAGTTTAAATGGCTGAGTGAAGTTAAACCAGACATGCTCTTTGGAATTGTTCCTGAGAGTTGATTATGAGACATGTCCAAGGATTCTAGCGATATCATATCCCCTATCATCTTAGGGATCTTCCCTATCAAATGATTGTTTGACAAATTCAATCCATGTAATCCAGTTAGCCGTGTTATTCCATTTGGAATGGATCCAACCAAATTGTTTTCCGACAAGTCCATTATCACCACTAACTTCACGATTCTGATATAGTCTACTTCTGTTCCTTTCATGACTTCTTTGACTTCCTCTTTGTACCATTGAGGTGGAGGACTCTCTACGACAGATGTATTGTAAGACATGCGATCCGATTCTACATTTGTCTGGTTTAATGATTTCAAAGTCATTCCTCTAAGATTGCCTATGCACCAAGGTATGGAACCATTTAATTTGTTGTGTGAGAGGTCCAGAATTTTCAGTGATATGAGTTGGCATAGTTGTGAAGGAATGTTACCACTCAACATGTTTTGGCGCAGTCTAAGAATTTGTAGAAAAGGAAATGTGTTTATTGTCCATGATGGTATACTCCCTGAAAATTGATTCTCGCCAAGATCTAAAATCAACAATTGGTTCAAATTTGTCCAAGATGCTGGAACCTCCCCTTGTAGACCATTATTGTTTAAGTGCAACCATAATAAGCTTGAAAGATTCCCAAATGAGCTAGGAAATACACCTGAAAGTTTGTTGGATGATAAATTTATTTCCTCCCATGCATTATCTTTCCAACAATTCGGAATTTCACCAGATAAGTTGTTCTTTGAAAGATCAAGGTTGGATAACCGAGTTTGGCATAACGAGATTGGTATTGAACCACTTATGAGGTTATTTCCAAGAATCAAGGTCCACATATTAGGCATCATATCCCCAATATTTTTTGAAAATGAACCACTGATTTGGCTGGGTGTAAATGAAGACCATTCTTTTTCTAAAATATTTCCACTCAACTTATTTGAAGAGAGGTCCAAGTGATACAAATATATAAGTTGGTAAAGTCTAGAAGGAATGGAACCATTAAAAGAATTGTTTGAAAGATCTAGAAGTTCCAGATTTACAAGTTCTCCTAAACTTTGAGGAAGAGCCCCATCCAACTTATTGTTAGATAAATCTAGATGCCACAAGTTTTTAAGTTGTCCTAACCAAGTGGGTAAATGATCATTGAATTCATTATTGCTTAAATCCAACTTCTCCAAATCACATTTAATGAATTTAGGAAATTCATCATTTCCAAATGCTTCACCTTGAAGGTTGTTACTTGATAAATCTAAGCTCCTTAGATGACACATGTTCCTTAAAATTGATGAAAGAGAACATTCCATTAAAGCGAGCTTATTTTGATTAAGATTAACATTGACAAGGCTCTTCAACTTACAAAACCAAGATGGAATTGAATTTATATGGTTCATTGATAGGTCAAGGAACTGAATAAAGGACATATGTTGAAAGGCATTAGGAATTGGACCATAAAGGTTATTGTTTGAAAGATCAAGAAGCACAAGTTGTTTAAAGTCTTGGAACCATGATGGAATTGAAGTGATATTGTTGAGACGAAGATAGAGGAATTGAATGGAGGTCAAGTTTTTGAAACCATCAAGAATTGGCCCAACAAATCTATTGTGTGAAAGATCAAGAAACATAAGGGATGACACATTTTTTGAAGCATGGAGATTTGCACCTTGATCAAGAAAATCACGTTTTTCAGAGTAATATCCTGACACACGATAGCCAAACATATCTGGATCGTGAAGTCCATTGCATGAAAGATCAAGAACCTTAAGTTTCTTGAAAATATGAAACCATGATGGAACTGAAGTGAAATGGTTTCTTGAAAGGTCAAGAAACTGAAGCAAAGGCATACATTGAAAGACATCAGAAACTGGACCATGGAGCTTATTTTGTGAGAGATCTAGATACACAAGTTTCTTGAAATCTTGGAACCATGATGGAATTGAAGTGATATTGTTAAGACGAAGATAGAGGAATTGAATGGAGGTCAAGTTTTTAAAACCATCAAGAATTGGGCCAACAAACATATTGTGTGAAAGATCAAGAAACATAAGGGATGACACATTTTTTGAAGCATCAAGATTTGCACCCTGATAAGGAAAATCACGTTTTTCAGAGTAATATCTTGACACATGATAGCCAAACATATCTAGATCTTGAAGCCCATTGCATGAAAGATCAAGACCCTTAAGTTTCTTGAAAATATGAAACCATGATGGAACTGAAGTGAAATGGTTTCTTGAAAGGTCAAGAAATTGAAGCAAAGGCATATGTTGAAAGACATCAGAAACTGGACCATGAAGGTTATTGTGAGAGAGATCTAGATACATAAGTTTCTTGAAGTCTTGGAACCATGATGGAATTGAAATGATATTGTTGAGACGAAGATACAGGAATTGAATGGAAGTCAAGTTTTTGAAACCATCAAAAATTGGGCCAACAAGCCTATTGCCTGAAAGATCAAGATACACAAGGGATGATCCATTTTTTGAAGCATCAAGATTTACACCTTGAAGTTCATTCCATGATAGATCAAGAACCTTAAGTTTCTTAAAGATATGAAACCATGATGGAACTGAAGTGAAATAGTTTTCTGAAAGCTCAAGAAACTGAAGGGAAGGCATACATTGAAAGACATCAGAAATTGGATCATGGAGCTTATTGTTTGAGAGATCCAAATACTCAAGCTTCTTGAAGTTACAAAACCATGACGGAATGGAAGTGATTGTATTGTGTGAAAGGGAAAGGAATTGAATGGAAGTGGAGTTTCTTAAAGCATCAAGAAATGGACTCGGAAGCTCATTCAATGAAAGATCAAGATAGGAAAGTGATGTTATGTTTTGGAGAACATCATAAGGATAAGGAAAGAGCGCATGGTGAAGTCCACAATCAGCCAAGTAAATACGTGACAAGGATGGAAGCAAATTAAGTACCCGGATTAAGTTGTGTGCATCCTCGAGATGAACACCACTCATGTCAAGGTGTTCTAGTGACTCAAGATCAGAGATCCAACTGGTGCCATTGCTTTGTAAATCATAATTCCAGCTGAGATCAAGAAGGCGTAGGTTCTTGAGATTTCCGAGACTGTTGGGAATCTTGCCGCCAAAACCAGCGTAAGAGAGAGAAAGATAGGTGAGGTGTGACATAGAACCAAAGAACATTGGTATTGAACTCCCTCTGAAATCATTCCCCTTCAAGTCCAAATAAGTCAAGTACTCCAACTGCAACACACTTGGATTAATATTTGGAGCTCGTAACGGAGACTGATAATATCCAGTGTCGCACTCTTCCGGAGTAATAAATCCTTCTTTTGGCCAAGGTGGCGAGGAACAAGGATTACGGAGATCAAGTTTGACAACATGTCCAGTGACATTATCACAGCTTATGCCTTCCCATTGGCAACAATGGATACCTTCCCAGGAGGAAAGCCTTTTTGATGGATCATAAAGGGAGTCTTTGAAACTAAGAAGAGCTTGCCTCTCTGTTTCATTGCAGGGGAGGGTTGAATTTGCGCACAAGCATATTTGTGCTATTGTAACCAACAGGAAAACCACTGCAAATGCAGCAGCACTAGGGTATTCTTTCATGTTTAGGGAAACAAAAGTTACTGAGAGAATGGTATTGATGTTGTCGGATGATGGCTTTCACTTCACTCCTACAGCTCATATATATACTGATCCATTTCACTAATAAAGGAACCGTGATGAATTTCCTGGAAATAAGCCTAGACTGAAATGTCTATCCAAAATTCCGAAAACACCCAAAACTTGGCAGTGTGGAAGGGTTCAAATACATAGCAGAACAAGAGTGGACGATGATATTTGCAGGCTGTTACAATCAATCAATATTGATGAAGATGGTAAACGGCGTCAACCAACGCCCTGATAAATTTATATTTGTAAGTTTTTGAGGCACTTTGTTCTGTCCAAATTATCCAAATGGTATTGTGACGTGTGGTCCAAAAAAATTTAGAAAATGAAAATTTGTGTTTAAGACTTTTGTTTTTTTTTTGGGATGCTTGTGTCGGAACTATTTTATTATGATTTAAGGTTTAACTAGTTTTCTTTATACGGATTAAACACTCATATGGTATACATGCCGTCTGCACATCAAATCAAAGACTACACTCTGGACTGGGTTGTTAAGTTTCAATAAATGTATGAAGGAAGTAATGGAATCCAGAGGAACTGTATTTTGAGATACAGTTGAAAAAATAAAATTATAAAAATAAAAAATTTAAAGATTATTTTTTGAGATAATTAAAACATTTTTTGTCCATGAAACATTTTTTGGTGGGTCAAATTAAAATGAAAATGAATCGAGGTCAGGAAAATAAACACCCTAAAATTTTCCTATTAGATTTGGATTACCCTTTAAAAAAGATAGTATTTAGATTAGAGAGCACCAAATACAAGAAAGAAAAGAAAAGGACATGAAATAGCTTGCGTGCATTTTGGATCACAAGGCTATCAATATCTATTCGATGGACAAGAATACACCTTTTCTCACACGTAGCTTGATGGATTGTTCACACTTCAGAATTCGGAGTTCTTGACCCTGACAAATATCAATATGACCTGTTGGGCGATAATATTAGTCTAAGGTAATAAAATGTAAGAAGCAAAAAGGCCATTGCAGATGGAATGCTTGATAGCAGATTGTGAATCCTCGCACGAATATATAGGTTCATGTTTATTACAAATTACAATATATAATGAGCTTCAGCGGATTTATATTGAGTCTTTCTGGGCAACATAATTCGTAACTGACTCATGAGAGTAAGTAGAGAATTTGCCAAGTACTTTTGAAAACTAATTTTAAGATTGGGGTGGAAATGAAACAATTTGCTGAAGTAAAAAATGTCTCATCAACATTTTCATTTGGTACCATCCAGGCTGACTCACTTTCAGGTAGCATGAAATTATTGGTAAAAATTATAAGCAACAAGCCTCAAACGTGGTATTCATTGAATACAACAAGACGTCATAATACCGAGACGATTCAGTGTTTGCTTTGAATAGGGAAGGTTGATAGGTGTGATTTTTTTTATTATTTTACCAATGTTTAATATTTTACATATAAAATCAAAAATTTATATATATTTTTTGGTAACTAAAAATATATTAATAAAATTGTCAATTTTAATACATTAAATTATATATTTTAATATATTAACGTGTTCTATATTGTAACGTCCTACGTCAATTTACCTTTATTTATATCCATTTAATTAATTTTCACAATAAATTTTTTACATTTAATAAAATTTAATTATTTCTCATTTCAAAATAGCATTTATTTTTACTAAACATACTCAAAATAATAATTATATAGTTTGACAAAACCTTAGAGTTCCCTTAATTTAGAAAAGAACCAAAAATATGAAACAGGGGCCTGACGCTGCGCGCCAGTCCCACGCGTAGCGTCAGCCCTCTGCTGCGCACCTCACGCTACGCGCCAGCCTCACACGTAGCGTGAGCATGACAGTGACAGCACCTGATGCTGTTACACATTTAAACCATTTTACTAAATTCTAACCTATCCAATTGACCCGTTTTAGATCCGATTGCCACGAAACTTCACGGGCCACCTGTTTTCCCCATTTCGGAACTGTTGGCGCTATCCTTTCGCCAAAATTCCAACATGTGTGCAAGTTATGCGCGAAATGCATTTTAACCCAATTAGGTGCAAAACCCTTACACCAAACATCCTAAATGGATTCCAATGGACCAAAAGCCAATGCATCTAAATTCTAAATGTCATGGAGGACCTATTGATGCATACTAGGGTTTCTAAAACTCACCGAATCTTAATTTCACCTATCCGGTTCCTTAAATTCAATATCCAACTATATGCATAACTTATCTAAATCAATCTAATCATCACCCTAGCATCAATCACATAGCACACATATCAATCATGCATCAATACAACACCTGCCCATCACAGTCAACATTCACACACGTCAATGGCTCCGTGCCATAATTCATCCTCATCAATAAGTCATCAACCACAACATGCATAATCATGGCAAGTTCATCACACATACTTTATCGTCTATCACTCACCATAGTAATACATTACTTATTACACACTTAAACACATACACTCAAAATATTACATTTATTATACACATCTCCATTCCTTGGCATCAAACTTCCTCTTGGCGCACCTCCGCAGCATTAGCATCCTCCCTGTCACTAGTCACTAAAATTGAACAACAGCAAGGGTGAGTGTTTGGAATATCATAATTAATATAGAACAAAATATCAAACTTAACAATACCTACTACTCCTTGTTATTATATATTCTCTTTCGATTTCCTGCACTTATCCACGTTGATATAAATACACACATACATATCAATCTTTAACTTATTAAAACCATACTTTCATTCATTCACATTACACTTTCAATTCATAATTCATTTTCCATCGTCAATCAATATAAGATTCACATAAGTCACAACTGACTCTCATGTAATTTGACGCCTAGTATCCGGATACTAAAGGACTGGCCTTCAGCTGGGAGTCCGACTTGACATCCCGTGAACCCGACTTGGTTCACCGAGCCCGACTTGGCTCTCCACCTCAACCACTGGGTCCGACTTGACCACTGGGTAGCTCAACTGGGCACAAAGACCACGGGAGCCAAAAAGTGAGGGGTATACATACCGTTGGCCATCCCATACCACATATTCACATATCATATCTCATAATCATAATATATCATCAACAAGCCACATATGCAACTACCAGAAACTGGCATGTGCTCACAATACAGGGCGACCGACTTGTCAAACCCATCCATACAATGTTATTGCATATATCTTCAACAATCCAAATTCCACACTTTTATTCATAATCAAATATACATACACCACTCAAAGTGGAAATATTTCATATATCTTTTACTTTCATCATTCCAATCTTTATTTTATTGTATAATCAATTCAATCAACATATTTCTTTCATATTCAACCATTTAATCTCACTCCACATACTCATATATTCACAACTACTATATTTAGTTACTTTATATTATTTATGACAACTCTTATTAAATTCTTAAACTTCCCATAATCTGTTTTCATATCAATTCTAATTAATTATGACCCGAACACCCCCCTTACCTCTATTCCGAGCTCCGACAGTTTGCTCAAGGGGTGGATAGCGTCCTACAGCCGCTGGATTCACCGTTCCTCTTTCGCTTCCGACGTCCACTTTGTCGATCGCTTGCCTAACACTCGTTCCGGCACCTACGGTCACCGAAACATCAAATTAGTTAGTACGTTACCTTCCTTATACTTCCAAACTCATTACCCAAGCTTCACAAGCCACTGAAACTCAGAATCAAAACCCCAATCATCACATGCAAACTCGGATTTCATGAAGGGAAGGAGAAGAAACTAAAGATTAGAGGTCCTAGATACCTTACCTTGGTTCCAAATTGCCTAAAACCACCAAGAATCCAAGTTTCCCTCAAAACCCTAGCCAAATCGCCTCAGAAAAGAGAGAAAATGAAAGAAAGGGTTTACAGGTTCTGTTCTGTGTGACCCTGTTATAAAACAGATCGTGACGCTGGCGCTACGCGTCAGCTCACTAAATCGCACCTGACGCTATGCGTCCCATACACGCTACGCGTCAGGGTCCTGATGCCATTTTCCTTAAAATTTCATTTAAAACTGCTTTTCCCCGCTTAACATTTCATATACCATTTTCATTATAAGCCAAATAATAATTTACTCATTTCCAATTTATTTTCTATTATCAAAACATCTGGGATGTTACATATATACCTTATATTTAATATATATTAACGTGTAATACATTTATATATTAAAATAAATGTGTAATATATAAATTATGTATTGAAATTATATATATAATATATATTTAATATATTAAAATGTATGGCATTTTAATATATATATATATATGATATTAATGTATAATATATATAATTATATAAATAAAAATATATTTTTTTATAACTATAAATATAATAATAAAATTTTTAATTTTAATATATTAAATTATATATGTTTTAATATACAATTTTAACATATAAATTATATATATAATTACTGATCCGGTCTCAATACCGGTATCCGATCTTCTATACATATTTCAACGTCTTTGATAAGACATCTACGTGTAACCGGTGTCATCGGTATACATCCGAACTGTAATTCCGTATCAGGCGTTCTCCCTATACCGGTTGTTCAGGATAACACCATGACATCGGATAATACACACGTCACTGTGCAAAAGACAAGGATTGTTGCTACAGGGATCGATCAATAATTCCCTGCACTACGAGCCAAATTCTGCTCACGGGAATGGTCAACTTGTTCCCTAATCCTAGTCTACATTCTCTATGCTCAATATAAAATAGCCACTTGACCCAATCATGCAGGTAAGTGCGCAATATAATAATGCTAATGGGAGTTGGTGGTTCCCCACCAACGAGTCCTCGTTAATCGAGCCAATCAGGTATATGAACTAACTTCATGATTGAAGTTAGGGATCTTCTTCTTCTTCAGCTCTTTTACGACTGATTCCTCTCGGAATACATTCCTTACTTGGAATATAATCACTGACTTGAGCGTCGGAGAATCTTTGCAGGTGACACCACCATTCGCCCACTTCAACGCGTTAGGTCGGTGTGAAGGATCTCCAGAACGCCCAATCCGCTCTCCTCATTCAAGGACAACGGATACCTACATCGGATACACATACATCCGGTCCACTAGACGGTATTGACATACTATTCGTGACTGGCTTGAGATCGGATCTCTTGACCCCGATCCAGGACAGATCAATTACATAAATAAAAAAGCTATATAGATTTTTTTGATAACTAAAAATATAATAATAAAATTATTAATTTTAATATATTAAATTATATTTATTTAAATATATAATTTTAGTATATAAATTATACATTTTATACATCAATATTATATATATATATATATTAAAATATCATTCATTTTAATATTTTTAATATATAAATTGCATATATGGTACATTTCAATATATTAAATATACAATATTATATATAATTTTAATACATAAGTTATATATATTATACATGAATTTTAATATATAAATTATAAATGCAGTACATGAAAAATATTAGTAAAATAATAGGAAGACTGATATCTAATAGCATTCTTTATTCAAAACAAAGACATAGTTGTCTTACTTATTATTATTTCTTGTTGTATTTTATGGATACTAGGTTTGACCCTTATTGCTTGTAATTTTTACCAATGATTTCATGCTTCTTGATGGTGGGTCAGCCCATTTCATAGGTCCAAGCATGGTGCGAAATGGAAATCTATCCTACTTTGGCCAAATTCATTACCATCACACTCACCACCACAATTGTTGTTGTCATCGCCACCACTACCCCTTACCACTACTACGCACACATAGCTAGCTATGACCCTTTCCTTATTGTCACTACCACCACTACGCACCCATCTAAGAACGTCACTAATGTATCCATTTTTAAAAAAAATTAATTTTACAAAAAAGAAAACCATGTGATGACATAAAATTCACAGTTGCTAATTTAAGCGAGCTTTCAAAAAATGGTGGGAATATTCTTTAGTTAGCGAGAAAAACATCAGAGCGTGGCTAATGGTTTCTAAGTAGGCGTCGCCATAACTATCGTTGAGGCGGTCATGACAAGCATCCTTTGAAGCCAAAACGTCTTTGTGGCTAAGGGTCACTACTAAAAAAACACTTGATAGCTACTACAACTTAGCGACCGACCGATGTCGTCGTTACTAAGCGACCGCATTAGCGACAACAATATGAAAAAGGACCCTAGAAAGAAAATTAGTTATGACATCAGCGACCAACAGAACCCCATCACTAAAAATTGCAAAAGTTTGTCACGAAATCCGTCGCTACATCTAAACCATCGCTGATGCCCATCGCTAACATTGGGCACCAACAAAAAATCCTTGGACGGAAACCAAAAAACTCAGGGAGGTAAAAAGTAGCGACCGTGTCAGCGACAGTTTAGATGTAGTGACGGACTTGATAGTCGCTATATTTGTCTAAATGAGTGACGATTTTGACAGTCATTGCTATGTTAGGCTATGTTAACGACAGCAGATTGCGGTTGCTAAGTAAGCCAACTTAGCGACGGTGGTGTTAGCCGTCGCTGGGTCGTCCACGTATTAACTTTTAAAGTAGCCATAGTATTAGCGACGGGGTTTTGTCGTCGCTAAATCTTATAACTTACTCGACTTTAAACTCTCCACCAGTTATTCGAATCCTAAGCCCTTCTCATCTACTCCCTCTGCCACTCCCTAAGTTCCCCCCTCCCCGACGACCTCTTCCCCTCCTCTCTATCGCGTGTCTCTTCTCCTTTGCCCCTTTTTCTCCATCATTTGCTCCTCTACCCTCTATTCTTTGTCGTCTACATTATCTCTGTGGAGAACGTTGTCTTCGAGTCATTCTACAAGCCATGGTCTCTGCAGGTAATGTACATTTCCATCTCCCTCTTTGTTTTCATTTTGCCCAATTCTACTTTAAAATCCCTAACTAGTAACCATTCCCCTTGAAGTGGAATAGCCTTGAAATATTATTAATTTCAAATTAATTTGGCTACTTGAGTTTAATTCACTTTAATTCTAGAAGCAAAATGTAGATAGTTTTTGTAAGTTCAATTCGGCAATTTGAATAATGTGGGTCTACAAAAATCTCCACAGTCCATAAAAAGCACTCTGTTGGTTTATCTCTACCAAAACTAAGTCTTTCTACAGGTCCCAACGCTTTCCATCGCCCGATTAAATAAAATAAACTATCAAATGCAACACATTGAAAATATATTTGCTTTTCAGATAACAATAATAGACTTAAAATGGTAGGAACCAAAATGGGACAAACATAATTTGGAAAATCATGTGAGAGTCTAACTTAATTTGCACAAATGTAATTTGCTAATTCTCTTTGGTGTAATGATTGAATCATATGAGAGTCTAACTTTGCCAATTCCAAAAGAGCTGGAATTTGGTTAGTGGCTTGGCTATAATACTCTTCCATGTAGTTTCTAGCTTCGAACCTGCTCATTCTTAGGTGCCTTGGGAGAGTTAAGGCTCTGGCAACTTGCTTTCCTAATTCAAGACATAGGTGTAGGAGTGACTGATACAAATGAGCCCTTGAGAATTTTATGGCCTGCTGTAATATTTCTTCACCTTCTTTAACATCCTTGATAAATTAAAATTAGGAGAGTAAAATTAAATAATAAATTAAGTTGGAATTAAGAGAAATGGAATTTTGAAATAATATATGTCTTAAAGAGGGTATGCTTGAAAGAAATGGGAATTTAAAATAGAAATTTCAAGAAAATAAAATCAAGACCTTGACGCGTAGCATGGCTGGGATACGTAGCGTCAAGTGCAAATTAATGAGCTGACGTGTAGCGTCAGCGTCACGACCTGTTTTAAAATAGGGACATGCAAAGTAGTTGGGCAGAAACTCTTTTCTTCCATTTTCCCTCTCCTCCATGCGATTTGGCTTAAACCTTGGTGAAGCGTTGATTTTAGTAGTTTTTGGACCTTGGGAAAGTGAGGTAGTGCCAATGGGACTTCTAATTTCGAGTTTCTTCTTCTCCTTCTATTTCCCTCCAAGAAAATGAAATTTCATGTATTATGGGTGGCGCTGATTCTGAAATTCAATGGATTTGAGAGCTTGGATGGTGAGGTTGAAAGTGTGAGGAAGACAATGTACTTACCTGTTTGGTGTTTCAGTAACCATAGGTGCCGAAACGAGCATACGATCGATGAAGTGGGTGTTGAATTTGAAAGAGGAGCGGTGAATCAAGTGATCGAAGGATTCAACCAGCATCAAGAACAACTCATGAAAGCTTGGAATCGAGGTAAGAGGGTGTTCGGGTTGTAATTAATTAGGATTTGAATTATGATAGCTTCGGGAGGTTTAGAAATTATTTAGAAAATATTGTTGATGACATATGGTGGTTAAATATAATTAATATAATTTTATAAGTATGTTTGAGTGTGGTTAAGTTATTGTTTGATAAAGAATTATCTCGATTAAGCAAATGTGAGTTAGGAAGTAATGAAATAAATATATACAAATTATATAAGTGGGTAACATCAAATAAATTATGAAATTTTATTGACGTTAATAAGGTGTGGTATAATATTTAGTGATGTTATTATGTATGATTGATAAAAGGGTCGAGAACAAATAGAATGATGATTATGAAAAGGTATGACATGGCTTGTGTGGATGAGCTTGACAAGTCAGTCGCCCTATGTTAGGATCACATGTCAGTTTCTAACAATTATGTATGGGATTTTTGATGATATGTCATGCTTGGTGTGATATGATATGTGGTTATATGGTGTGGGATGGCCAACAGTATGTATAGCCCCTCATTTTCTGGCTCCTGTGGCCTTTGTGCCCAATTGAGCTATCCAGTGGTCAAGTCAGACCCAGTGGTCGAGGTGGAGAGCCAAGTCAGGCTCGGTAAACCAAGTCAGGTTCACGGGATGTCAAGTCGGACTCCCAGCTAAAGGCTGATCATTTCTAGTATCTGGATACTAGGAGTCAGATGTTTGCAAGTCAGTTATGAATTATATGAATTGATTATTGATGTATGATTTTAATGAAATATAAATTGATGATGTACTATATTGAATGTATGAATCTTTAATGATCCATGATGTTTGTGATGAACCATGGTATTAATTGAATCAAGGATAAGTATATATATATATATATATATATATATATATGTAGCTTAAGTTGATGTGGAAATTATAAAGAGAGGAGATAGATATATGAAAATATATGTTTAAATGCAGGAATCTGGAGAGATTACTTAATAATATGAACAGTAAGTATTGTTAGATTTTATTATTCTGTCCTATATTAATTATGATATGTCAAACACTCACCCTTGTTGTGGTTTGTTAAATTTTACTGACCACTGACAGGGAGGATGCCAATGCCTCAGAGATGCGCCAAGTGGAAGATTGATGCCAAGGAATGTAGAAGAATTGTAAAATATACTTTTGTGTATAATGTGTTGTTAATTGTGTGTGATAAATTAATTATGCTATGCATTATGGGATTGTATAGTTAATTTAGTATGTGGAAAATGTGTGATGATGATGTATTATGTTGATAATGAGTGATGAGATAGTTAGTAGGTGATGTGATTAGGATATGGATGAATTGATGATAATGGTGTTAATGGTATGCAATGTGTGCATTGTTATGAATTGTGGCACGAAGCCAATATCGTATGAATGATGAATGCTATTGGCAGGATCTGTTATAATGTATGAATGTTGTGTGAAATGTGATTGTGAATTGATTGGTGTTTTGGTTGATTTAGAAAGTTATGCACATAGTGAATAGTTATGGATTTAAGGAACTGATTAGGTGAATTTGAGATCTGGTGGGTTTCGGGACCCCCGGAAGGTACCAATATGTCCTCTAGGACATGTAGGAACCGTGTGTATCGGACTTGGGTCATTTGGAACCCATTTAGGATGTTTGGTGCAAGGGTTTTACACTAAAAGAGGTTAAACTACATTTCACACATAACTTGCATGTGTGTTAGAATTTAGGTGAACGGAAAGCGCCAACAGTTTCGGAATGGGGAAAACATGTGGCCCACGAAGTTTGATGGCAATCGGACATAAAACGGGCTATTTGGGTAGGTTAGAAGTTGGTCGATTGGCCTAAAATCCATGACAACAGAAGTTGCTGCTACTATCATGCTCACACTGCGCAGCTTGGGGCTGACAGTTAGGCCCCCTATTTCAGGTTTTTAATTTCTTCCTTTTCAAATGGTTTTGGGGTTTAAATTATTAAATATATTTTATATTCTACTGATTTTAAATGAAAATAGCCATTCTCTTAAATTAGTGTTAATTAAATTATTTAATCGTGAAAACTTTATTGCAAAAATCAATGAAACGGGTAGAAATAAATGTAAAATGACTTAGGACGTCATAGGTGGTATCAGAGCGGTTCTTTTCAGGACCGAATAGGTGGGTAGATGTAGTCAATTGTGTGAGTCCCTTATGGGATTATCCTTGCATTTTATTATGTTTTGTTTATAGTTGGTTATGCTATTAGCAGGTTGACTTGGCATCATTCCCTTGGCACTCCAGCCGCATCTCATTGTATATGTATATGTGAGGTAATTATTTTACTCCCTGGTTAATTACTGGTGGCCACTTGAGTTTAGAAAAGCCTCTTAGCTGTTTCTTTTAACTTGCTCCAAACTTTTCCTCCTAGGATCAGTTTGACAAGGTACCTACTGGCACCAACAAATGAAAAATGTTGAAAATTATAACACATCAAAATAGAGAATGTATATTAATCATTCCCATATTTTAAAAAATAGATCTAAATGGTGCAAGCGTCAGAGGTTTTGTGTAAATATCACCTAGTTGTTGTGCTGAAGGGATAGGCAGAAGATGAATAAGGCCTTGGTTGAGCTTTTCCCAAAAAATATGACAGTCTAACTCGATATGTTTTGCATGCTCATAGAAGCTGGGATTATGGGCAATATGAATTACTGAGCGGTTATCATAGAAGAGTGGCATAGGAGAAGGCTCAATAGCTTGCAAGTCCTGTAGTAGATAAGAGATTCATTGTACTTCACACACTGTTGTTGCAAGTGCGTGATACTCAGCTTCATATGAGGACCTTTGCTGTAGTAGTTTGCTTCTTGGATTGCCATAAGATTAAAGAAGAACCAATGTATAAACAATATATACCCAGTAATTGATTTTCTAGAGTCAATACAACTAGCCTAGTTAGAGTCACTATATGTTGTGAGCTTGTGGGTGTTTGATGATGGATAAAAAAGGCCATATCCAGGTGAGCCTTTGATATAGTGAAGGACTCTATGAGCAGCTGCTTGATGTTGGTCTGTGGGAGCACATAAGAATTGACTAAGTTGATTCACCACAAAATCATATTTGCCTTATAGTGGTAAGACAAATGAGTCTTCCTATTAATCTTTTATAGGAGCTGATATTAAATAGTGCTTCGCTGGTAGTAGCTACCAGCTTGACTGAGCTATCCATAGGTGTTGTTGTTGCCTTACAACAGAGAAGATCGGAGTCTGATAAAAGTCCAAGGCATATTTACGTTGGTTAACAACTATGCCTTTGGAGGACCGTGTAATTTCTAAACCTAAAAAGAACTTAGCTTCTCTAAGATCCTTAATGTGAAACTGCACATTAAGAGACTGCTTGACCTTATTGATCTCTGAAAGGCCATTTCCTGCTAGCAACACATCATCAACGTATAGTAGTAGAGTTATGAAGGATTTCTCTGTCTTATTGGTATATAAGGTGTGATCAGCTTGACTTTGAGAATAACGAAGAACCTACATAGCACATGAGATAGTATTGAACCACTGTCGACTAGCTTGCTTCAACCCTAATAGAGATTTCTTTAGTAAGCAAACTTGGTTAGGCTTGGAAGTTGGTAGACCATTTGATAAAGCCATATAGATTTCTTCTTCTAGATTTGCATGTAAGAGTGCATTATCTACATCTAATTGGTGTAAAACCTAATTTTTGGAGGAGGCCAAAACCAACACAAGTCTTAAAGTGATCATCTTTGCTACGAGGGAAAAAGTATCCATGAAGTCAATACCTTGTATTTAAGTGTAACCCTTTACAACCAACCTTACCTTGTATCGATCTACTATCCCATCCTATTTATGCTTCACTTTGTAGACTCGTTTACAACCAATGAGGTTTTTGTCAAGTGGTTTGTCAACCAGGACCCAAGTATTGTTTCTTGCCAGTGCCTCTAGTTCTTGATCCATGGCTATTCTCTAACATTCATGTTTGATGACCTTAGAATATCTAGTGGGCTCAAGTGTAGTGGTGATATTCATAACAAAATATCGATATAAAGGTGTCAAATAGTTATAAGAAAGCACTTGAGAAAAAGGATAAAGATTACCTTTTCCTAAAGAGTAATATAGCACAGTAGTGGCAGCAGCAAGGTTGCAGTGATGGTCCTGTTAATAAGAAGGACGCTTTGTAATTCTCTTAGGTAAATGTTGTGGTACAGGTGTAGGATTATGTGGTGTGGCTACTACATCTGCTATTTCATTGTCAGGAAAAGGATTTTGTGGTGTTTCAGGTTCTAACTCAATTTAGGGTGGAATATAATCAAAAGGTTCCACAAGAATAAAGTTTGGCAAGGGAATACTAGAATCGAAAGTAGTGTTGGTAGATGATTTCAATTGATATGGAAAAATATTTCATGGAAGATGACATTTGGAGAGATTGATAACTCTCTAGTCTTGAGATCATAGACAATGTAGCCTATTGTGCCACTTTTATATCCCAAAAAAATACACTGTGGCTCTAAGATCGAACTTGGTCCTATGACTAACGAGTGTAAAGGAGAAACAAAGTGAACTAAAGACCTTGAGTTGAGTCAAGTTAGGAAAACATTTATATAGGAGTTGATAAGGGCACTTTTTATCCAAGATTGGTGTGGGGATTCTGTTGATGAGATAAACTGAGTACATAACTACACAACACCAAAAAATTTTGGGAAGGTTAGCTTGAAACAACAAAGCGCTAGCAACATTGAGTATGCTAGTGTTTTCTCTCTACTATGGAGTTTTGTTGAGGAGTTTCTACACAACTTGTTTGGTGAACTATTCCTTTTATAGCATAAAATTGGTCAAATATGAACTCTTAACCATTATCAGTTCTAATGGTTTTAAGTGTGGTTTGAAATTGGTTTTCCACCAATGCATAAAGAATTAAAGGACTAACTTCCACCATATTCTTTAGCAAATAAATCCAAGTGTGTCTAGAGTAGTCATCCACTATGGTAAGGAAATAAGAATGACCATGTATGGACATTATAGAAACTGGACCCTAAATATCAGCATGAATTAACTCAAATACTACAGTGGTAAAGGAAGAACTCAAGGGAAAACTCATTTTTCTTTATTTTGCAATATGACAAATATCACAAATATGATTTTGTTTACAATGAATGAAAGGAAACATTTCGCTAATTGTTTGACCTCTATCAAAAGACGGATGACCCAACCTATAGTGTCATAAAGTAGGTACTAGAAGAAAAACTACAGGAAAAATTTTCTAAAATGGTATTGTAAACACTCAGTTGTCTATGTGAGAATGTATAGGCTTTTTCTGCTTTAGCTGTGCCGATCATCTTACAAGCATTGGAATCCTTTATTAAACAAATGTCATCAAGGAAAGTTAGTTTACAATAAAGGGTTTGAGTTAATTTTGTAACTAATATTAGATTGAATTTGAAGCTTGGTAGAAATAAAACATCAGTTAAAACAAAACTAGAAAAATGAATTGTGCCAGAAATGGTGGTTGAAACTAAGATTCCATTGGGCAGGGACACTTTGATGGGTGGTATGTGCTTGTATGTAGTGAAGTAACTAAGGGAATTTGAGATGTAGTCTATGGCACCAGTATCCAAGATCCATCTAGAGATGAGTACATTACCATTGCTTGTTAGATATGAATTAGTATAGATGTTTACATAAGCAATATCTTGTGTGGAGTCCCTCTAATCTTCCTGTGGTAGTCTAGTCAATGAATTCTTATATTAGTTTGTAGTAAAACCAAACTACGCACTTCCTTGTGTGTCCTTTCCTGATGAACCTTCTTAGTAGTTGGTCTTATTTTCTTCAGTCATCACCATATTTACAAATCTTGGAGCAGTGTTTCTAGAATTCCTGAACTTAAAGATAGTAGGGAAACCATGTTTCTTATAACAAATGTCAACTGTGTGACCCATTTTTCCACACCATGAACATTTCTTGGAAGTGTATCTTTTATTCCAACCATTACAATTCCTTTGTTTTCTCTTAGAGTCTGATGCTTCATCACTAGCTGCAATAAGAGCCTTTGGCACAAAAGCATTCTCAGTGCCAAAATGATATTCTTGTTAAGCAATCAGTGTAAAAACTCAATTTACATTGGGAAAATTATCTAAGAGCATCAGTTATGATCTAACACCTGAATATTGGTCATTCAGCCCACACAAGAATCTAACCACTTGATTCTTATTTCGCTCATCTTTAATTTTCATGATTGCACCACATGAACATTTAGGGTTGCATGTTCAAACAAGAAGGGGATTCAAAACATCTAATTCATCCCATAGAGTTTTCAGTGTAATGTAAAATTTTGAGACAAAATTATTACCTTGCCTCTGGCTGAAGATTTCCTCTTGGATTTCCAAGATTCTAAATAGATCAGTATAGGAAAAACGCTCACAGCACTCCTTCCATATGTTTGAAGCCCTCTCATGCCAAAGAATGGACTGTGCAATGTGGCGCCCTTAATCCGGTAAGTAATATTAAAGATATTATTATTTAGATGATGAAGACAAGGATAAATTTTTTACGATTTTGAAAATAAACAATAATGGATAAAGAACACCACAAAATAAAACTTTAACAACAAACCCTGGACCATTTTAAAGACCTCTCTCATATATAACGATATGAGAAGGTAGATATCTTATAAAAATATTGACATAGGGTAATCACTTGCACAATCGCCATACAAGCATTTAGCGAAAACGTATACTGGTTCGTAAGTAAGAATGGGTATAAGAAGGGATCCAAGGATACCCACATTGATTGTTAAAATGTGTTAAAAATATGTGTATCCAATCGCATAAACATGCCATAAAGCAAGTGGGACAATTAAGCATCACAACTTATGTAAAATTGACAAATAACAGGCCATAAATCGATTCGAGCAATCCATGAATTGATTCATGCGAGCTAGGAGTTCAAAATAGTGAAAATAGAAGCTCATGAATCGATTCAGAACTCGTGTGAATCAATTCATGTATATTGGAAGTTGTGAATAGTAAAAACAGAACCTCATGAATCAATTCAGGACTCGTGTGAATTGATTCATGCCATTCTAGTAGCTCCTGAATCAATTCAAGGGGATATGTGAATTGATTCAAGCAATTCCAGTAGCTCATGAATCGATTCAAAGAAATCATGAATCGATTCTTGATAGCAAATTTGCTGCACAATGCAGAAAATGCATAATTTTCCAACTTCAAACCACCCTAACTTTTTTATATAGAACCCAATGGCCACCAAACTTTAACATCGCCTAATATACATCATTTATGACGCGTAGCCACTGGCTGCACTCAAAAACTCCCAAAAACGAGGGACTTATGTGCATAAATGTGTTTAGCCCGTTTTAAGGTATTTTTGTGCAACACAAGGGTTAATTCTCAATGGAATTGGTCTATTCTAGTTTTTACAAGTTCTAAATCATGCATAGGCACTATTGAACTATTCTGTAGCATCCAATCATACTAAAACTCAATATAACCCTATTAGTTCCTTAATTATGCATACACATCATGAACACGACTTTATATTTTGAATAATTCATCCATCCATGGATTTCCATTAACATAAGTATCAATATTCATGCATCAATATGACATGTAAATCATTATATCACAATTAACCACAACCTTTGTTAAGGTCACTATAAAAAATTATCCTTCCAAAACATTTAAGGCCTAATTTTCACAAGTAACCCTCAAACTAAATACTTAACATCATTCAATACTTATATACAAAATAGGCATATACACATGTCAAGTACTTTACAAAAGAATACCGGCCAAAGCTCACAAACTTTCCTTCCATATTTACCTCCACCATTGCTCAACCTCCAAAAAGAGTAGGATATCTAACATACCTACATCAACTTTTAAAAATGGCAACTAGGATGTGAGTAACATATACCAAATGAATTAAAGTCATACATTAAGATGATACATACATATATATATATATATATATGCACAACATATATTTCTCAAAGAGCATCATATGCTCCTTTCACATATCATACTATTTCACACATATTCCAAATCAACCCATACACAACATATGTAACAAATCATTGGTAATCTCATCAAACACCATCACACATTTAGAGTTAGTACCACCATATTTTTCTCTTTATTTATCAATCATCCATCGCCACCATGGGCTATCAAACTCGGTATATCTCCAGCTATATGCAAATGCTATTATGACTAATGCATATGCATAAGGAATCATTATCAAATCATGGATCCGACTATAGGAAACAACATCATATAAAATGTGGGTCAAGCATAGGTATGCTACTATGCCCCTACTACAGTAGTAAATGTGTACACTAATATCATTAATTACATGCATAACATTACTCTTTTACTGGTACTAAACTGCTATCGTCCATATATAGCACTAGTCACCTTGTGACTTACGGATTAACAAAATAGCCTTACTTGCCAAAAGTGCCACGGGCCCTTCCCAAACACACATCGAGAGAGCCGTGCCTTATAGGGATACCAAAGTCACTTGCCCATCACAGAGCTGCCCACCCACTAGGCCCGCCATATAGGGTGTCTCACCACCAAACTATAGGCAGCTTTGTGATTCCAAGAATCATTAGGGAACAACAATATTTTTACCTGTGTACTGGGTGGCCCTCCCACTGGGCCCGCCTATTAAAACCCCTAACATTCCACATAGACAGCGTATGATATGCCATGGATACAAATGCCAATCAATGCATTTCTCACATATACTGCACAATCAACTATTTAACACCAACACTTAATGGAACTCGATATACTCATCGCTCTCACCATCACCAATTGTAATTGGATTTCATACACGTCAATAGTTAGTGGCAATCATTATTTATCAAATCACATATCATGGGATGTTCAACATCATTGCAATTAACTCAATTATGGTTTTAAAGTCTTATTAACATGAGTCAAATTCAACATCATAATCATCATACCAACAATATATGCCACATAACACCTGATCCGTCCTTTACGGGGGTGTAAAGTTATGATCTTGAAACAGCTCAATCTGATACAAAGCGATGCGCGTAAATGTTCAGATATGGAGTGTCTTCGTATGTTGAGGCGGAGTCTGGACCACACTGGGGCGGAGTGTAACTCACACTGCGGCGGTGTCATAGTCCGCCTAGAATTGTCTTCTATGCCCTGACACAGTTGGAGTGGGCGGTGTCACAGTCCGCCTAACGGTCTCTCCTTTGACTTGACCCAATTGGGGGTGGTACCTGCAATCGTTCTCTGACACTCAAGTCAGTATTTCAGAATACTTTAAGACTTAGAAAGACGATCAGAGAGAATTATGCAAGTAAGAGAGTGTAAGGTTCAGAAATGGGGGGAGCGCCCCCGTATACCTTTTTGCTGAGGTTTATATACCTGTCACTGGTGCTCTATTATTGGTAGGGCCCGTTCCTTGTTTTCTAGCATAAAGCAAGAAAGACAGTGGGTCCCTGTGTCGTTCACGAGCACCGTTATTGTAGTAGGTATTTCCACTTACTTGGGAAGCGTGAATGCTTTATTATTTTATTGTTATTCCCCTTTATGCGTGACAGTGTGATTCCCATTATTAACCTCTCAAGACAGAGTCAATCTCGTGCCGGGGTTGTGAGTATGGGTTCGCTACGCAGTATGGGAAGTTCAACATTTCGCCTGTGTTGAGCCTATGGCTTGGCGGAGTAATATGCATTCTGGCGGCGTTACATGCCTAGGCGGAGTTATGACCCTTGGCAGGGTAACATGCCTAGGAGGAGTGTCATGCCTTGGCGGAGTGACATGCCTAGGCGGAGTTATGACCCTTGGCAGGGTAACATGCCTAGGCGGAGTGTCATGCCTTGGCGGAGTGACATGCCTAGGCGGAGTTATGACCCTTGGCAGGGTAACATGCCTAGGCGGAGTGTCATGCCTTGGCGGAGTGACATGCCTAGGCGGAGTTACTTGCCTTCGTCGTATATACTCCGTATTTGAAGCGTATTTACCTCGTTCGATATGCTGACCTGGCAAAGCATTAAAGCCATGCTCTTGGGGGCCGGTGTTAGGACCGGATCAACACCATTCATTCTAAATCATTCCAATCATATAAGCATCAAGACATTTATCCAAGCCAAATTAGCATAACACATTTATACACACACATCAATAATGGATGAAATCATGCATTTAGAAATGTTACCCCCTCCCACCTCAAGAGAAGTAGCACTTGTTGCGGTCCAAAAGGTCCCCTCCATCAATGGGGTCGTTTCCTACGTCACACAATGTACTATACAATTATTTTCTATTCAAACCACCAAGATTGAAGTGCTCTTAATTAACTACTTGGTGTTCATACCACTTTAAATCTCAAACCTTATTTATTTCATTTAATCCACTACAACCACCATGGGTTGGGTGCTCACATTCATTTATTATGCATTTCAAGCTACACCCATTAATGGGTTTCCTAAATAATGGTTTCCAACCACCATTATTAATCACCTAACATTATCAATAGTCATCACACATCATTAATAACCACCAACCATCATCAATGGCCATTCCCCTTTATTAATAACATTCTTTAACATCATTAAACACATATTCCACTCATATTTCATATTTCTCCCAAATTATAGGGTTATTAAAAACCTAACAACCATCATTAATGTACATCTTCTTCTATCACAATCAATGCCATTTTTATGTACCCATCAATGCCCTCATAAAACTCATATTAAATGCACCCCACCTTAGGGTTTTACATCATTAGTACCTCCCATTATCAACCCATACACAATACACTCTTAAAAATCATAATAACCCATAACCTAGTGCTAGAGCTCAAGAAAATAGAGAGAAAACTTACCTCAAGCCAAAAGTGAAGTAAGCCCCAATAGAGAGTGTGGAAAAATGAAAATGCAAGAGAGAGAGAGAGAGAGGGAAAGTTTCTAAACCACAAGCTTCTCCTCCCAAGCAAGAAGAAATGAAAATGGAGAGGAGCAAGGCACACACCACACTAGGGTTTTAGAGAATGGAAGAAGAAGATGAAGAAGATGAAAGCAGAAGGGGAATGTTTGCCTTAGGGAGAATGAATATGACGTAAATAGAGAGGAGGGGAGAGTTTCTATTTTTATATTTTGGCATATCATTAATAAATTCTCTATTTTATAACAAACAAGATCTCTATTCGGGCTTAATACTTTATCCAAAAATTATTCTAAATATATATTCAGATCCCCAATAATATCCTTGACAGCCCTGACCAACGGTACCTCAATCGGAGATACTTGGTCTGGCACTCATATTTTAATTGGGTATTATTTTCAGCTCTTTAAGCCACAATAAATTATGAATAATCATAAAAATTTCCAATTTAATTATTTCTAAATTTTGAGACATTAAATAACTCATATGTAATTATTCACTAATTATTCCTCTTAATTAATTATTTAAATAAATTTTGGGATGTTACATGCAATCTCTACGCTCATCGACTTTATTAGCCAACTAAGAACAAGCATGTTACCTCATTCTCAGAAAGGGAAAACTTCATGATTCTTTGGTGGTTCAGCAATCGTGCTGTCAATGAATCCTAACTTGTTCTTTGCCAACAAGTTCATCTTCATCGCATGGGACTAGTTGTTATAATTCTCGTCTGTGAGCGGTAGTGAAACAAGGATAGTGGAGGGGCTCTTGTTTAGGCAGATATAAAGTGGATTTGATGCATTTTGTGTATCTTGTAGAGTATAAGGGAACGTGGCTTCATTAGCCATTGATGCACGCATCAGAGCTCTCTGATACCATAATAAATTGGCAATTAAAATTTGAATGGGCAAAAGATCAATCTTATTCCATTGAGGAACCAACTAAGGTTACATATATATAAGAAACTTAAAAACAAAAAGAAAGAAACAAAGCTGAAAATAAGGTAACAACAATTAAAGATAAGGGAATAAACAGAATAATTAGTAGCTAGATATAAGCGACTATCTAGCACCATAACAAATGCTAATTAGTTAGAAACTAATTTGACTAATATGATCACGTGTATTAAGCACATCAAAGGTTCGAATTGGAAATGGCATATACATCGCTGTTAATGGAAAAGGAACAGTAGCAATCCCAATATACTCAGGTACCAAGCTCAACTCTGATGTTTCGTATGTTCCCTAAATTGATCAAAATTTATTGAGTGTTGGTCAGCTAGTTAAGAAAGGTTATAAGGTTTTGTTCCAAAACAAAAGTTGTTTGATTAAAGACATAAATGACAAACATATTCTTAAGTAAAAATGAAAGGAAAGTACTTGAGACTTTACAAGTGTACCAATATCTAATATTGTAGTTTTGCTAAGTAAGTAAGAGTTATCGTATCCATAGGACTTGTATGATAATTGGAAAAACAAAAATCTATAATTCTAGAATCATTATAAAACTATATACAAAATATTCATAAATTCACAAATATGCATAATTATTGTTGGAAGATGTTGTAATATTGGTATGTGAGAAATATAAAAACAAAGATAAATATAAATAAAAGTGTTAGGGTTAGATTTCACCATCCCCTGACAAGCATATGTTATCTTACGTAGTATGTGTATGTAATTAATCAAGCGAATGTAGCATTATGATCACTAAACTCCATCCCTCGGTGAATAGATATTAAACAATATTATCAAATATCGATTCCTCAAATATTCAACAACATTATTTGCATTAAGATTTGGTCATAACAACCATTAAATTTAACTTTATCCTTAGAAGAAGAAATTAATGGGCACTTCATTCACAAAACCCATTTGGAAACGCCAAGCACACACACAAATCGTTCACTTGTTCAAAACATGCATTAGGAATTGATAAATGAAATACTAACATTGGTTAAAAGCATAAGTCATACAAAGAATTTAATACATAGCTAGAGAAGGAATTTGTTATACCCAAACCTAATAAAAAGGGTTTAGCCATATATTTTCATATGGTATACCCTAAAATCAAAGGAAAATACAAAATATCAATGAAGATTAAGAAAAAGGAATAGAAACCA
The DNA here is from genome assembly GCA_037962975.1 of Clitoria ternatea. NCBI lineage: Eukaryota > Viridiplantae > Streptophyta > Magnoliopsida > Fabales > Fabaceae > Clitoria > Clitoria ternatea. The sequence continues at coordinate 96,920,540 of CM075674.1, read as the reverse complement.
GAAGGGATCTCTTATTTTCAAGCTTCCCCGTGCTACTAGAAAACCTCCAATGAATGTTCCTAACCTCCCTTGCTCCAAAGACAACCAAAGATTCAACCTAAACCCTTCTATAGGGCATTTGTGGATATGCTACTACAAGTAGCTTGTACTTGCTAGCTATTCTCACACATGTGAGCGGGTTGAAACCTTTAAATCAAAATCCAACCGTTCAAAATGAAATTTGGAATGTTAGAAAGGTGATATCAAAATTTGAGCCCGATATAATAGTGAACAAAGTGATAATTGTAAATAAATTTGTATTTCAACATTAGAGTTCAACAAATTTTTAGCACTTAAACTTTATTTCTTTTTTTCTCTCTAAAGGCCTTTAAAACCTTACAAAACACATCAAAAACGATTTGTAACTCAACATTGTGGCAATTATTCAATTAAACACAAAGAGGACAATTTTATTAATCAAAAGAGTTATTAAACACTTATTTAAAGACAAATGTTTACATAGAAAATCATATAAAATTGGCGTCTAACAAAAAGCTTTGCTTTAAATCCATTAGAAGGGAAGGAAATTGGTTTTCCAATAAAAAAGAATAACATTGAAATGTTGCATAAGAAACAGAAGCAGAAGCAAAAAACTAATGAAGATCAAGCTAATTATAAAATTACAACCCCTATATCTTGTAATGGTGCTGTTGAAGCAAGATTAGCTGTTACAAAGGAACAAGAAAAATATACTTTAGATAAAATAGCTTTTGTATAGGAACAATAGCATACAAATAAAAGGATACAATTATTGAAGAAAGATGTAAAAGTTAAGCAATGTGAAAAGTGTTCAAAAAATTATGTGAATACCTAATCACATGAGAAGGAAGAAATCATAATTAAGCAAGACAATGCTTATTTAGAAAAAAAAATTGTTACCCAAGTGGCCTCTAAGAATTTATTTTTATAAACGCTTTAGTATGCAATGATAATTGATTTAAACAACAACGCTTAGAATATAAAGAGTTAAGGGTTAGAGATTACAAAAGGAGATTTTATACTGGTTCGACCAACACCTGCCTACATCCAGTCCTTAAGCAACCCTTGAGATTTCCATTATAACTGTCATAAGTTATAACAAAAAAGAACTCCTACACCTCTGGGATACCACACTCTTATGTGGAGCCTTTGACCTTGTAAGGGCTTACCCTGGGCTTACACTGCTAGGGATGCCTCATCCTAGACTTAATCCCTTTGGGATACGTCACCTAAGATACACTATTAAAACTTTCTCAAAGGGTGAATAGAACAATTTGAAGCTTTTCTAATGGTAATACTCGGGTATAAGAATGGCCTTTGAATATATTCTTAGTAACTTATGTTTTATAATCACAATAATTATAGAGTGTAAGTAACTAAGAGATATGGAAACAATGAAAAAATGTACTTTGTAGGCAGGTTAGTAATTATGATGAAAAAAATTAAATGGTTAGAGTATGATGTATAAAATTAATTTTTATTTTTTAATAATAACTAAAACGCTACCTTCACACTTAAAGATATTTTTAAAATACTAAACGGGTGATCGGTTCAAATGATACATGTTTGATTCGCTTAATAGCAAGGTCTCAAGGTTCAAGCATGCCTTGTGGATGGAAAAATCTTCGTTAGGAAAGTTGACAACCATGACATGAATGTTCCTAGTTCGAACAAGATTTCCTATGAAGAAGGATACTTATGATTAAACTAAAAATATAATTTTAAATTAAACATGTGATCAATATTGTGTATGCATCTCATAAAATAATTTATCATAAAAGGTAAATTTATTGCATTAGAAATGATAAATAATGTCATAATAATAATTTGAAACATGAAAGAAATGGTTATTGACAATTTAATAGCTTAAAGATACTCCTTGACAAAAAAAAAGTTGACACATGGCATCATGTTATTATAGGCTTTTGACACACAGAATTATAGTAATGTAAGTTTTGGCACAGCAATGTAGTATTGTGTGCTTTTGAATTTATATATGATTTATAAATAATGTTAGTATGTTTCCAAAAGAGTTTATCTAAATCTAACATATATCTCTTACATACTATAATAATTAAGAATGTTAACTCCTCACTACTTTACTTTATTATTGATTAATAGGTATATATTCATAACAATTTGTGTTTCATAATCACAATAATTACATATAAATAATGTCATAATTAAGAGATATGAAACAATGTTCATAAAAAAATATACTTTATAGCTAGATTAGTAACTATAATATACAAAATTAAATGGTTAGAGTGTGATGAATAGAATTAATTTTTGTTTTTTAACAATAACTAAGAAAACTACTTTCATATTTAAATATATTTGTAAAATATCAAATGGGTGATTGATTTAAATGATACATATTTGATTTTCTTTAATAGTAAGGTCTCAGGTTCAAACATGTCTTGGATGAAAAAAATCTTCGCTAGCAGAGTTGACACTATGATGTGAATGTTTCTAATTCGAACAGGATTATTTCTGAAAGAGGATACCTATGATTAAACTAAAATATAATTTTAAATTACACATTTGATAAATATTGTGTATGCATTTCATAAAATAATTTGACATAAAAGGTAAATTTATTACATTAGAAACAATGAATAATGTCATAATAACAATTTAAAACATGAAAGGAAAAGTATTTTGTGATTTTGAATTTATATATGATTTATAAATAATGTTTGTATGTTTCCAAAAGAGTTTATCTAAATCTAACATATATTTGTTACTTACTATTATAATTAACAATGTTAACTCCCCACTTCTTTGTTATTGATTAATAGGTATATACTCTTAGTAATTTATGTTTCATAATCACAATAATCACATTGTTTATTTAACTAAGAGATATAGAAATAATGTTCATGAAAAGAATACTTTGTATGGAGGTTAGTAATTATGATGAACAAAATTCAATGGTTATGGTGAATAAAATTATTTTTATTTTTTAACAATAACTAAAACACTACTTTCACACTTAAATATAGTTTTAAAATACCAAACAGATGGTTTGTTCAAATGATACATGTTTGATTCCCTTATGTAAAGTCTTGAGTTTAGGTATTATGGATGGAAAAAATCTCTACTAGGAGAGTTGACCCATCATAATGTGAATAGTTCAAACAGAATTGCCTTTGAAGAAGAATACCTATAATTAAACTAAAAATATAATTTTAAATTAAACATGTGATCAATATTGTCTATGCATCTCATAAAATAATTTATCATAAAAAGTAAATTTATTGCATTAGAAATGACAAATAGTATCATAATAACAATTTGAAACATGAAAAGAATGGCTAATAACAATTGACCATTTAAGAGCATGGAGGTATTCCTTGACAAAAAAAGTTGATATATGACATTATAGTATTGTGGGTTTTTGATAACGGCATTATAGTAATGCAAGTTTTTGATACATGTCAACGTAGTATTGTATGCTTTTGAATTTATATATTATAAATAGAGAATAAATAGATGTTTTGTATTGACAAATGAATAAATGTGTTCTTAGAATCTGTTTCTTTCTGGATATTTATATTCTTCATATTTCCTTGTTTTTTCTACTAACTTTGTTTCCTAAAACCCAATAAAGGCTAATTTTTATCATATGAGTTAGCTTACAAGATTCAGTGAGGTGTAATATCTAAATTTTAAAATGATATTAGAGTTTATCCTAAATACATTGTTGAATTACCTGGAGAAGTGTGTTGTAGGTCTCTTCAATCAATGTTTAGGATTCTTACACCCAATCTAGTAGTTAAGTAAAAGGTTTGAAAAGAAACCACAACTAGTTGGTGTTGGGCTATCATATATATAGCAATCTTAAGGAAATCTGATTTTTCATTCATCTAGAATCTACCCTCTATTGGCCTCGAAGTTAAGGTGGAAGGCAACATTAGAATCATAGTTAGAGGTAACAAATTAAGAATTGGTCATGCTGCTTATTTTTATAAGGAGATGGAGATCCCAGAATCATTCAATAATTAGGACAAGTATGTAAAAATTCTTATTAAGTGTGGCTCTTTGATTGGTAATCTAAGTGTACAATTTAGCAAGAATTTCTAAGTAACAAAGATGTATTTTGGGGAAGGGGGTTATGAGGGATTGAAATGTTAACTTTCGCTGTCTATCCTTCTGTTTTCTAAATCACAATGCAAAATTACATGTAGATTCATTGTTGTCAATTACAATTATTTTGGTTATAAATATATAAATCCCTTGATTCATATGCTTGATTTGATTCATATGTATACAAGGTAATAAGGATTAGTTACATAATAATTGTAATTAGCTATCATAATTGTAAATTAGTTAGCTTTTATTATAATACATAATAGTAAATGTCCCCCTTCCTATAAATACCCCTCCTCATACTCATTTAACACACTCTCTAATTCTCTCTAATTTTCATTCACTTTCTTCAATTCTCCTCTATCTCTTTTGCTTCAATTGTTTTTCATTGCATTTTATTTTATAACACGTTATCAGCACCAGGTTCTGTCCAACTGAAATCTAATTAAGACTACGAGAGCTTCACATGAAATGCTGCATTAACTTTACTACCTGCACTAATCCATTTACTTTATGCTCAATTGCTACACTAAACTAATCCACTTCACTACTTGTTATTATTTTGTCTTATATGCAAGCCATGATTATTTTATTCCATTTCCATTCTAGCGTACACATTATTACCATTATTTTATTCAATTTTATGTTCTATTACTAATGCTTAAATTTAGGAGATATAATCATGTAACTTCACCATATTATATTGCTACTATGCCTTCATGCAGAATGCTACTTGATTGCAATTCATTATTATTAAATGATTAAATTTATAATGGTATTTATAATTAATATATTTTATTATGTAAAGAAATTAATAAATAAGATCTACCACTAGACCACTAGTAGTTAATGATATTTTATGAAAACTTTTAAATTTTCACCACTAGTTCACTTATGTGATATTTTATTTTAATTCATAACCAATATTATTCTTATAATTAAATAAAAATGTATATACATATAATTATTTATAATCATTGTTAACTTGTTACTATTGTCATTATCATAATGATAATTATAGTTAATATATTTATTAAAGTATAATCTAACTTATTTATAATTTTCTATATAGAAATACATATGGAAAATATTACCAACCTGGAGTTTGTGGCCCTTGATATTACTGGCAAGAACTATTTATCATGGACATTGAATGCTGAAATCCATTTAGATGCAAAAGGTCTCAGAGACACCATTAAAGATGGAAATAATGCATCTAGTCAAAACAAGGCTAAAGCCATGATCTTTTTATGCCATCATATCCATAAAGGATTAAAAAATTGAATACTTAACAGGTAAAGACCCTCTTATTCTGTGGAATAATTTAAAAGAGAGATACGACTATCAAAAGGATATAATTCTTCCAAAAGCCCGATATGAATGGATGCATTTACGCTTTCAAGATTTTAAATCTGTAAATAAATATAATTCTGCGCTATTTAGAATTACTTCAAGATTGAAGATATGTGGAGAGAACGTCACTAAAAGTGACAGGCTAGAAAAGACATTCTCCACTTTTTATGCATCCAATATGCTCCTGCAGCAGTAATATCAACAAAAGGGCTTTACAAAATATTCTAAATTGATTACTTGTCTCCTTGTGGCTGAGCAAAATAATGAATTACTTATGCAAAATCATGAGTTTCGTCCAATTGGAACTGCTCCATTCCCAAAAGTGAATGTAGCAACACATGATCATTATACTCATGGTCGTAGTCGAGGTCGTGGATGAGGTAATGCTCAGGGACATGATATTGGTCGTAGTCGTGGTTATCGTTATGATCATGGTCGTGGTCGTGGTCAAAATGACAATAAATCATCATTTGTATGGAAAAATAAAGATCGTATAGAAAAAGGAAAAGATGTTCACAGTAGCGAACAAACTATAAATATTTGTTATCGTTGTGGTAGCTAAGGTCATTGGTCTCGGGTTTATCGCATGTCAAAACATCTAATTGATCTATACCAAAAATCCCTTAAGAATAAAGGGAAAACAATATAAACAAATTTTGCTGGTATGGATGATGTTTATACTCCATTTGATGTTGATGATTTCCTTGTTCTTCCTGAAGAAGAAATTGACCACTCGGTTGGAGAGGGGAGTGCCCCTAAATAAATTGCTTTATGTTTCATATAATGTTTTTTGTTATAAATTTAGTCATTATCAATAAAATTTTACGTTAAATATTTATTATTTTTAATGATATATTTTCACTCATAATTTTTTTTATTTAATGAAGAATGAATGCTTATGTGAATGATGAAGATATATGTCTCACAGACAGTGCAATAACTCATACAATTCTCAAGAATAAGAAATATTTCTACCATATAGTAAAACAAGAAGCAAATGTTAATAGTATATCTGGTAGTATAAATATAATTGAAGGCTCTGACAGAGCCAGTATTTTGTTACCAGGAGCAACAAAATTGCATATTGAAAATGCATTATATTCTATGAAGTCTCAAAGAAATTCATTGACTTTTAAGGATATCCGCATAAATGGATACCATATTGAGACCACAAATGAAGGAAAGGATGAATATCTTTACATAACAAAGTTAATTTTTGATAAGAAATATATATTGGAAAAATTGCCTTCATTTTCCTCCGGTTGTACTATACTTATATTAGTACAATTGAAACAAATGCCATAGTAAACCAAAAGTTTTCAAATAAAGATGACTTTGTTATCTGGCATGAACGATTAGGCCATCCTGGATCAATTATGATGCGAAAAATAGTTGAGAATTCAAATGGTCATTATTTATCTAGCAGACAAATTCTGCAAACTAAGAATTTCTCATGTGCTGCTTATTCTCAAGGAAAATTGATCATTCAGCCATTGTTAGACCCGGGAAAGTTGTAGAAAACTTGTTAACTCTTTGTGTTCACTATCGGGTCTATTAATTGGCAACGCACTGATGAGTGCTGAATAAGCATTGATTTCATGACTCATTTGAACCAATTTTGTAAAGACTTTAAGCTAAAATAAAGAATTATTGAAGGAAGTAAGCATGAATCCTCTAAGCATTGTATAAAATGAAATGTTGTGGAAAGTTGTAGGAAAGGCAAAGAAAGCGAGCTTGAGCATGAAAGTTTGGAAACATAAAACAACTCTCACGCTTAAGCGTGAATACTAGACGCTTAAGGGAGGATTAAGCATGACTTAAAGGAAGCAGAGGCATCAGGACCCCTATCACGCTCAAGCGTGGGGATGGGACGCTTGAGCGTGAGCTCGCGAACGCCCAAGCGAAGACCAAGCGTAAGCGTGAGCGTAACCCTACGCATGAAGCACGCTTAAGCGTAACTAAATGGAGCTTAAGCGTCACCAGGCACATGAAGGACGCTTGAGCGTAGGCTTTACACGCTTGAGCGTGAGGGATGGATGATAAGGTCACGCTTGAGCGTAGCTGAAGAGGAGTAAGCGTGAGCAACGTTCTACACCAAAAGGGAGGCCACGCTTGAGCGTGGTTAATTCAGCTTGAGCGAGAGACAATCAGAAAGCATCAGAGCCCTTCACGCTTGAGCGTGACCATCAAGCTCAAGCGTGACTCATACAGCATGGGTCTCTTAATTCTTTATTCACCAATGATGCGATGCAAACTCATCCACTTTCTTCTGTTTCCACCAGTCTCTGAAAGATGCTGCATGGGTTCTACGCAAGTGGGCAAGAGAAGCTGAACCTAAACTCCTATAAATCAAGCTTCAAACAAATCACACAACATCACATCATACATCAGATTCATCCTCTGTATTTTCATTCACACTTTCCATTTTCTGTATTCATTCTTTTGATGGTGAAAATGCAAGGCATGAGTAACTAATCTCCCTTATGGGATTGGCTGTAATCCATTCAACACTGAAGTAATGTTGTTGTAAGTTTTCATTGAGTAATGAGATTTGATAAGTTTCTGTATTTCCTTCTACGTTTAATGCCTGAAAGTACTTGATCACTATTTTCTTGTTCTAAGTTTTCTCAAGTATGCTGGGAAGTGACTTTTGAAAGCAGAATCTGAAAGAAATACTTGTTGTGAGTAGGTAGCCAGGGATGGCGTCTAACGCAATAAACGTCAAAACAATCGATCGATAATGCTGGAATGATTTCCAAAGTGACTGAGGGATCAGCGGTTTGAAAATCATTCTTATGAATTTTGTAGTCGAGGGATCGATACAAATGACTTTGATTGTGACGTAGAACTTATCTTTTCGATTTACTTATATGAAGACTTATGCAGCTTACAGAGGTGAAGATGTGATGAAGCCAATCCCTGTTTTACAAAACTGATTTTTCCAACATCATTTACTGTTATCTTTTGCAAGTGCTATTCTCTGTTATTTGTTACTTACTGTTTCTCATTCAATATCATTCATAACAAATCCAACCAAAAACTTTCTGCCTAATCAATTCAAACTAAGATCTTCATTCTAGCACCTCCTTAGTGGAACGACAACTATACTATATTACAACTTCTGTGTTTAAACTTGGCACATTCATTTCATTGAGTTCATATTATAAAAACTTGATTCTCTTTCATTTGAACTCATTTATACCAATATCCATCAAAAGAAACCTCATCAAGTTTTGGCGCCGTTGCCGGGGAGGTGATTTAAGTTTGAATATTTTAGCATTGAATTGACAAGACAGTGTAAATAAATTTGTTTTCAATTTGTTTTTAATTTTTTTTTTAATCTTGCTATTTTGAGTACTTGATTTATGATCTTGAGAGGACAAGGCACAAAAGAACAGCTTGCATTTGATCCTGAGATAGACAGGTTCCTCAAGAAAATCAAGAAAGCCAAGCAGAACTTCCACGTAGGACAAACTTCCTCTGGTACAATGGATGACAACAGCAATAATCAAAACCCACCAAGGAGAACACTTGGAGACTATGCTTTACAGCAAGGGCCAAGACATTTCTCAAGCATTGTAATTCCAAACACTGTCAGAGCACTAGAAATGAAACCAGCGTTTCTTAGTTTGATTAGTTCACACCAATTTACTGGAATGTCAAGTGAAGATCCGTATACTCACTTGGCCACATTCTATGAATTGGTTGGAACCATGGGATTTGACCAAGATGTTATTGATGCTGTATATTTAAGACTATTTCCTTTCTCTTTAGCAGGAAAAGCAAAGGAGTGGTTACAATCTCATCCAAATCAAAGTTTGAATAGCTGGAACATAGTTGAAGAAAAATTTCTACAAAGGTTCTTTCCTCCATCTAGATTCATCAAGGCCAAATCAGATATTACAACATTTAGACAAGGCCAAGATGAACCTTTTTGTGAGGCATGGGAACACTTTAAATCACTGCTCAGAAAATGCCCAAACCATGGACTTGAAGATATTGCACAACTTAATATTTTTTACAGTGGTTTAAGGGCTGACACTAAAATGATTTTAGATGCAGCAGCAGGAGGAACAATGATGACAGTGGATGCTGACCAAGCCACAAGGATAATAGAAGCTTTATCCTCAACAGACTACCAAGCTCAACATGATTGCCAGCAAGTTCAAAAGAAAGGAGTCCTTGACTTAAACACCACAGATGCCATCTTAGCACAGAACAAAATTCTGACCCAACAATTAGAAGCATTGACCAAAAAGATAGCCAATCTTCCACAACAATTACATGCAGTACAATCATCACAACCAGGGCAACAACAAATGCCTACAATATGTAACTTTAGTGGAGGAGATCATCTCAATGAGAACTGTGGCTCACAAGAAGCAACTGTATACTTCATGAACAACCAAGGAAGGTCTGGTAATTTCAATTCAAATTTTTCTAACCAACCGTTTCAGGGATGGAGAAGTAACCAAAACCAAGGATGGAAGCAAGAGCCCAGCTCTTCAAATAAACCATATCAAAATAATGGTCCTACTTTGGTGGAGAGAACTTCTAGATTAGAGGGCACCTTGGAAAAATTTATGCAAACTTCTTTAGCAAGTCAAAAGAACAATGAGGCATCACTTAGGAACTTGGAAACACAATTGGGACAACTAGCCCAACAACTTGCTGAGAAACAGAAGCCTCAATATGGAGCAAACACTGAAACAAACCCAATAGAGCATTGCAAGGTTGTAACCACACTGACTGAGGAAATAACTGAGGAAGAAGATGGACATGATGCTATCACACCTGAAGCAGTACCTTATAACACCAAAGATCTAGGGAGTTTTTCTATTCCCGTTACTATTGGAAATCTTTCAAAAAGTAAAGCTTTATTAGATCTTGGTGCTAGTGTAAATTTGATGCCATTATCCACACTTAAAAGTATAGGGGATTTTTTAGTAAAGCCAACAAACATGACTTTAAAAATGGCAGATCAATCAATAAAAACCCCTTATGGTATTGCTGAAAATATTGAGGTCAAAGTTGATAAATTTGAATTTCATGAGAACTTTGTTGTCATAGATATGGAGGAAGATTCTGAAGTTCCTCTAATACTAGGGAGACCATTCTTGAAAGCGGCCAAAGTCATCATAGATGTGGATGACAGAAAAGTAAAAATTCGAGTGCAAAAAGAACAAGCTGATTTTGCTATTGAAGGTGCACTTGAAAAACAGAAAGGAAGAAAGCCAAGGCCTGACTTAGGCAAGGAGGTGGAAAAACTCAACACTCTCATCCACCAACTCCATGACCCATATTGAAAAATCTATCAGGCGTCAAGCTAAAGACGATAAACAAGCGCTTATTGGGAGGCAACCCAATCTTTTATGCCTTCTTTCCATGAAAATTTTATTTTTAATATTAATAAAGTTTTTGTTTACCTTGTAGATTGCTCATCAAGAGAACCCCAAATAAGAGTCTCAAACAAAGGCAAACAAAACTGGAGCTGGAAGTTGAATTAAGAGAGACATGAGGACATCACCACGCTCAAGCGTGGATAACCTCGCTTAAGTGAGCCAAGGTAAGTCCCAAACCATCCATATCAAGCTTAAGCGCAAGAATCCAAGCCTTGAGCGTGGCACCTTTACAAAAAGAAGTTTTCAAAATAAACCCGATCACGCTTAAGCGTGACATTTTACGCTTAAGCGAAAGGACCTGAAAAATCAAACAGAGGCTACCACGCTCAAAGCGTGAATCCTGCGCTCAAGCGAGAAAGTGAATTAAGCATCAGGTATGAAAAATTTTGTTTCACGCTCAAGCGAGACAAACACAAGCCTGAGCGAGGAAAATATACTTTGTAGCAATGCCCACACGCTCAAGCGTGATAACCCGGCGCTCAAGCGCGAGACTATTGCGCCCAAAGCGTGACAAAAACACGCTCAAGCGTGAAGTTTCATTCTCAAACTCTGAATCCAGGCTGATCACGCTCAAGCGTGGTTATACTGCGCTCAAGTGTGTCACTCTTGCGCTCAAGCGTGACATTCCAGCGCTCAAGCGTGAAATGCAAAACGGCCCCCTGATGCTAATAAATTAAGAAGTTTGAAACTGCCCACTCTCTCACTCACATAACCGCCCATCAATCTCCTAACTCTCTAAGTTTTGTAACTGCCATTTCTTCTCTAATAATTGTCTTTTCACTCTCATCTCATAAGTCACACTTCTCTTTTGCAAATCATTCTCTCTATCACTCTCGGATATTTCCAGGTAACTGCTGCACTATCCTCTTTTAAAATTTCAAGCATAGGACTACTATGTAGGGAGAATTGATACATTTCTTTTGAGCATATATTGAAGTCTGTAAACACCTTCTCCCTGTTTTTAATGAATGCTATGATCTATGTTTGGTTGTTTCTGAATTGTTTAGAGAAAGACGTTCAATTTCTTGGGTTTCAATTTCTTTGTAATGCATGTCCCTTTTCTGTTTCACATTCTTTTAACGCATGCTGAATGTTTGATAAAAGTCCTGAAAGGAAGTATTTTGAGTGCAAAGTGGTTCTTAACTTTCTTGCAGATGGCCAGAACCAAGCAAACTGCACCAAACCCCCCTGTCACCATTTCCCCAGCAAGGAGTTCCCGAAGGAATAAAGGCAAAAGACCACGCACAGATGAACAAGATAATGCTCCAAGATTTAGGAAGAAAGGCAACAGTAAGCGTTATGAGGACATTTCAAATTGGACGTTCATACCAGAAAGAAAAGTAGACTTGGCCCTGGGAGACTGTGATGCCTTCCTGCAGATCATAAGAAGGAGAAATTGGTTAAAGGTATGTTACCCAAGGGAGAAATACGACCCTGAAGTTGTAAGAGAATTCTATGCGAACGCCTGGACAAAAGATGGAGGGGGAGAACGAAAAACTTATATGAGGGGAACCTGGCTCTCATATGACAGAGACACAATCAACTTTTACTTGGGGAACATCATGACCTTAGGAGAGGGGGAAATCTGCAAATATGCTGCCATGGTTGCAAGGAACCAGTTCATTGCCACAAATGACCTTGAAGCAGCTATATGTGTTCCAGGACACCACTTTCAAATGGGACAAGGAGAGACACCACTGAGAATTTTAAGAAAAGACATGACTACTATTTCTCAAGTTTGGACTTCTTTCTTATTAGATAACATAGCACCTAACGCTCATGTCTCTGATTTGATTTTTAGTAGGTGTTATTTCCTATACTGCATTCTGAGAGAGGACATCTCTATTGATCTAGCCCAAGTACTATCGGATGAAATCCACAAGTTTGTGATTTCTGACCAGAAGTATTCCCAGGCAGGTCAAAAGGTAAAAGGGAGTCTTGGTTTTCCTGCCTTTATCACTGATTTTTGTGCAGCTCATGGTGTTGAGGTACAAGACCTCAAACCAATCAGGCCTTCCATAGACAAACGCTTCATTGAGCGTTACTGCAGTAATCCAGCACTTCCTGCAACTGATGTACCTCCTCCACCTACCTCACAAGCATTCAGCACTGCACCTGCGCACCCCCCCTCAGCACAGAAGCCAATCTGATTTTACAAGGCATTCACATCCTGAAAATTCAAAACAGCCATCTCCTGGCCCAGCAGAACGCTCATCATAGAGGTTTGTTACATGTTCACAGTGGCCTTTATCACAGCATTCCTGTAGGTCAACACAATCCCTGGATGCCACCTGCCCAGTTTGAGGCCCTACTTGCTTGGCCTGGGGACAGGCCTCCTTTTGTGGGAGGAGATGAAACTACACAGGAGGATAGGCCAGGAACTTCAACACAGGGACCTCCAGAAAGAGACCTGGGAACAGAAGAGGACTCATCAGAGAAAGAGTGAAAAATTTTTTGCTTTCATTTCTTGACATTTAAATTGCTACTTAGTTTTATTTTAAATTGACAATTTATAGCTTTACTTTATCTTTAGTACAGCACACTTTAGAATTGCTTGTGATTATCTACTTGTGATTATTCTTGTTTGCTTGTGATTATTCCTGTTTTGATGAGTAAGACTTTGAACATTTTTGAAAACCCCAACCAAAGATTTTACTTTTTGAACAAGAAAAGTTTCTAAGCAGCAGAATGTTTTTAGGCAACAACACTGATTTTTTTTTCTTAGGCAAAATGACTTAATTAAGAACCAAGGAACTGGAATGCATGTACTTTTGCTTGTTTACATGACTTGAACCCTTTTCTGTTAGAATAAGGAAGTAAGCAGTGAGAAATCTAAACACTTGAGAGCCTCATTCGAATTTGTTAAATTAGCATTGACTGATTTTCTAATTAAAACCTTTTTCTTAAGAAATAAGCAAGGAAATGATAAGGCAATTTTGAAAACATAGTTAGCCAAGAGCCAAAAAGCTACCCTGATAAAAATATCCAATTTTTTTTTTTTTGCAGCCCATCTTTTGAGCCATAAAAGCATGAAAATTTTTTTTCTCTATCCTAAGCTAAGCATAAAAGCAAAAATCCTATCCTACCTGCATGTTCATCTTGAAAAAGAGCATAAAATATTTTTTCTCAAAAGGAGATGAAACAAATGGAGGCAGTAGAAGAAAATGCAAAAAGAAGAATAGTAAGCTCTCCAAAAAGGTATAAAAGAGCTGGAGGAAAACAAAGGAAAAGTCTGAAGTTTCAATGCAAAGAAGAAGCCTTCTAAATTGTTAAATAAATTAACCAAAAGCACTTATGCTCTTCTTTGAACATGCGTTTTGAAACCAAGAAAAACCAAAGATTCTTGTCAACCCAGCCTCATTACATCCTTAAAAGACCTTTTGATCCTTGCTATTCATTTGAATTTTGGTTTTACTAGAAATGACGGCCAATGTTAACTGAGCAGTTCTAATGATGGATGAGCGAAACAGACACCTGGTAAGAAATAATGAGAGTTCTCTATTCTTACAGCAATAGGTTACATGCTTCATGAACAAGGTAATGGTGCATTACATTTTAAGGAATTGGTATCATTTGCCTAGACATCAACTCAGATTATTGTCTTTTAAACTTTTTGTCTGCAACAGAAACTCAGATATTTGAATGCTTGATTCCCTTTCCAAAATTTCTTTTTACTTGAGGACAAGCAAAAATCTAGGTTGGGGAGAGTTTGATGAGTGCTGAATAAGCATTGATTTCATGACTCATTTGAACCAATTTTGTAAAGACTTTAAGCTAAAATAAAGAATTATTGAAGGAAGTAAGCATGAATCCTCTAAGCATTGTATAAAATGAAATGTTGTGGAAAGTTGCAGGAAAGGCAAAGAAAGCGAGCTTGAGCATGAAAGTTTGGAAACATAAAACAACTCTCACGCTTAAGCGTGAATACTAGACGCTTAAGCGAGGATTAAGCATGACTTAAAGGAAGCAGAGGCATCAGGACCCCTATCACGCTCAAGCGTGGGGATGGGACGCTTGAGCGTGAGCTCGCGAACGCCCAAGCGAAGACCAAGCGTAAGCGTGAGCGTAACCCTGTGCATGAAGCATGCTTAAGCGTGACTAAATGGAGCTTAAGCGTCACCAGGCACATGAAGGACGCTTGAGCGTAGGCTTTACACGCTTGAGCGTGAGGGATGGATGATAAGGTCACGCTTGAGTGTAGCTGAAGAGGAGTAAGCGTGAGCAACGTTCTGCACCAAAAGGGAGGCCACGCTTGAGCGTGGTTAATTCAGCTTGAGTGAGAGACAATCAGAAAGCATCAGAGCCCTTCACGCTTGAGCGTGACCATCAAGCTCAAGCGTGACTCATACAACATGGGTCTCTTAATTCTTTATTCACCAATGATGCGATGCAAACTCATCCACTTTCTTCTGTTTCCACCAGTCTCTGAAAGATGCTGCATGGGTTCTACGCAAGTGGGCAAGAGAAGCTGAACCTAAACTCCTATAAATCAAGCTTCAAACAAATCACACAACATCACATCATACATCAGATTCATCCTCTGTATTTTCATTCACACTTTCCATTTTCTGTATTCATTCTTTTGATGGTGAAAATGCAAGGCATGAGTAACTAATCTCCCTTATGGGATTGGCTGTAATCCATTCAACACTGAAGTAATGTTGTTGTAAGTTTTTATTGAGTAATGAGATTTGATAAGTTTCTGTATTTCCTTCTGCGTTTAATGCCTGAAAGTACTTGATCACTATTTTCTTGTTCTAAGTTTTCTCAAGTATGCTGGGAAGTGACTTTTGAAAGCAGAATCTGAAAGAAATACTTGTTGTGAGTAGGTAGCCAGGGATGGCGTCTAACGCAATAAACGTCAAAACAATCGATCGATAATGCTGGAATGATTTCCAAAGTGACTGAGGGATCAACGGTTTGAAAATCATTCTTATGAATTTTGTAGTCGAGGGATCGATACAAATGACTTTGATTGTGACGTAGAACTTATCTTTTCGATTTACTTATATGAAGACTTATGCAGCTTACAGAGGTGAAGATGTGATGAAGCCAATCCCTGTTTTACAAAACTGATTTTTCCAACATCATTTACTGTTATCTTTTGCAAGTGCTATTCTCTGTTATTTGTTACTTACTGTTTCTCATTCAATATCATTCATAACAAATCCAACCAAAAACTTTCTGCCTAATCAATTCAAACTAAGATCTTCATTCTAGCACCTCCTCAGTGGAACGACAACTATACTATATTACAACTTCTGTGTTTAAACTTGGCACATTCATTTTATTGAGTTCATATTATAAAAACTTGATTCTCTTTCATTTGAACTCATTTATACCAATATCCATCAAAAGAAACCTCATCACGCACCAATCGTTTGTAGTTTTCAAATTTAGATATCATTCCACTGGGATTGAAAGTCCAATAATAACAATAATTTTCTAGTCACTGTGGTAAATTTAAAGAAACTTATACACAAAAGAAAGATTTATATACAATTTATACAATATTCACAAGATTGCATAGTTAAGTTGTTCATGAAAAGAAAATAAAATCTATTTAAAAAGTTAAGTTGCAATTTAGAATAGCTAAGATACTTGAGATAAACACAGATAAACAAATTATGTTGGAATTTAGATCCCTAATCTAGAATAACAATGGAGGAACTCAAGACATGCATATTTAATCATCAAGTTCATGTCATTGCAGCTTAAAATCATTATAACCGATCCCTCATGATATAAATTCTAAGTATTCACCATAAAGTCCGATCCCTCGTGAGCTTTCTCAGTAAAAACTTGTGATCCGGTCTCAATACCGGTATCCGATCTGCAAGACATATTTCAACGTCTTTGTCAAGACATTAACGTGTAACCGGTGTCATCGGTATACATCCGGACTGTAATTCCGTATCAGGCGTTCTCCCTATACCGGTTGTTCAGGATAACACCATGACACCGGACAACACATACGTCACTGTGCGAAAGACAAGGATCATTGCTACAGGGATCGATCAATAATTCCCTGCACTACGAGCCAAATTCTGCTTACGGGGATGGTCAACTTGTTCCCTAATCCTAGTCTATATTCTCCATGCTCAATATAAAATAGCCACTTAACCCAATCATGCTGGTAAGTGCGCAATAAAATAATGCTAATGGGAGTTAGTGGTTCCCCACTAACGAGTCCTCGTAAAACAAGCCAATCAGGTATATAAACTCATTTCATTAATGAAGTGAGGGATCTTCAACTAATCCATGACTGATTATTCTCTGAAATACATTCCTTACTTGGAATATCATCACTGACTTGAGCGTCAGAGAATCTTTGCAGGTGACACCACCATTCGCCCACTTCAACGCGTTAGGTCGGTGTGAAGGATCTCCAGGTCGCCTAATCCGCTCTCCTCACTCAAGGACAACAGATACTTACACCGGATACTCATACATCCGGTCTTCTGTACGGTATTTACATACTGTTTGTGATTGACTTGAGTCCGGATCTCTAGACCCCGGTTCAGGACAGATCATTGGCACGCCCGGTGGGACTCGATAAAGTTATTCCCATATCCATTGAAAAGAGCAGGTAATCCTCAATGGAAGGCGAAGGACAAGATTTCATGGAGAATCAACCTGAAGGCAGAACCAACCCCAACGTCTTCAGGAAACTCAATTTTGATTCTCATGGGGGTAGTTCAAAAAAGATAGTGACAGTGTCTAATCCTGATCCTCGTGATGAGCTGATTAGTCAACTCCATAGGGAACTCACTGAATTGCGAAAAGAAAGGAGGCAAAACGAGGATAAGGAATCATCTCACACACGACACACTCCCCATACAACTGATGGTGAAAAATCCACCACTCTCCAATACTCAAATATCCCTACGTTTGAGGAGAGAGAACAGACTCGTGATTCTGAAGATGAAGCTTCCCGAAGGAAGAGAGAATCAACGACAGCACCCCCAGTGGCTTATAAGCTAAAAGTTCCTTTTTCAAGGAGACTTATGAGCATCCATATCCCCAAGCACCTTCAAACTACTCAGCCACTTTCCATCGGAAAGTATAATGGTGAAACTGATCCTACTAAGCACCTTGATGCTTATGTGTTTGAAGCCATGTACTTGGGGGCTGATGAAGATGTGATGTGTCGAATGTTCCCTCGAACATTGTTTGAGGAGGCCCTCGGATGGTTTAAAGGTTTACCTTTTGGATCCATAGATTCTTGGGCTGAAATGGCAGCTACTTTTGAGACTCACTTTGTCATCTCTAGAGATGTTCCCAGGACATCTCATACCTTGGCTCAGATTAAGCAGGGTGAAAACGAAGGCTTAAAAGATTTCTTGAAGAGGTTCTACAAGGAAGCAGCCCTGGTTCCTAACCTCACAGAGTCTATTAAGCTGCATATCGTTATTGAGGCGCTGCAGCCAGGATCAGCTTTTGCTCTCTCATTGGCAAAAAGCCCTCCATTAACTTTCGAGAAGTTCAGGAAAAAAGCCTCAAAATACGTGAGTATAGAGATGCACTTGGAGGTGATAGCTGCAAAGAAAAAGCCATCAACACCACCTCCCCAAACCCAGAAGGGTAAGGAGAAAACGAGGTCAGAATGCATGGAGAGGCCATTCACCAATCCCAAAGTTAATAACCACTCTCCTCGACCTCGAGAAAGGCATGTTAATTCCTTCAGCCATTATGCACAACTATCTGCCAAGCCATCTCAGATTTTGAGAGAGGTCGAATAGCCAGCTTTTAGCATCTATGGCGTTAGAAGGCCAGCCCCCATGAAAAGACCAGGAAATCCCCGTAAGTACTGCGATTTTCATGAACAGAATGGTCATTCCACTGATGAATGTCAAGCTCTAAAGAACGCAGTTGAAACGCTAATTAGAGAAGGCAAGTTAAAACAATACCTGTTCAAAGAAAAATCCTTTGACAGGGTAGAACGGAATGAGAAAAGAGAAAGAGATCCAGACGACGGGGATGATAATAACCGCAATCCGGTTCGAAAATTCTCTGCTGCGGAGAAACAAAAAGGCGTGATGACTGATAATCCAGCACACAGAGACGACATGCCCCAGCAACAGCGTCAGGGCCGACGTGAAGTTATTGACATGATTGCTGGAGGATTTGCTGGGGGAGGAGCTTCAATCACAGCTTGTAAGAATCATCATAGAATGATTCTGTCTGTGCAAGGGAAAGTCAAAGACAATCGCCCTTACAGAGGGGGAATTGAGGCTCCAATAATCTCTTTCTCCGATGAGGATTTTGGCCCAACCATTCCTGGTGGTGACGATGCTGTAGTCATCACTGCAGTAATAGCCAACAAGGACGTCCGAAGAATCCTTGTTGACCAGGGAAGTTCCTGCGATGTTATTTTCTATAATTGCTTTGAAAGAATGGGTTTTAAAGACTCAGACTTACAGCCTTATACGCAGGAACTAACAGCTTTCAACGGAGCAAAGCAATTGACTAAAGGGTATCTTGATACCCTTATTTCGTTTGAAGGCGAACCAGGGGCCAGGACGGTTAAATCCCGAGTGCTGGTGATTGATGTCAAATCACCATTTAACGGCATCATAGGCCGCCCCACACTAAATGCAATGGAGGTAGTTGTATCAACCCCACATCTCCTTATCAAGTTCATTGACAAGGATAATGTTGTTTCATCAATCCGGGGTGATCAAGAGATGGCTAGGTACTGCTACAACCTAAGCCTCAACATGACAAAGCTGGACGCCTCCAATAAAAAGAGGAAACTCAATGATGCTGGAGCAGCCGCTGGATCTGTAAGCCTTGTCGACCTGGACCCTAGGGCGGATTTGAACATTGATCCGTCCAACCCATTAAAGCCCACACCGGATGGAAGTTCCAGGGACATCGTCTTGGGGGATTCTCCAGAAAAGATCACCCATATTAATGACAAGCTAGATACAGAAATGGAACAGCGACTACTGACGCTCCTGCAAGAATTTAAAGACCTCTTTGCATGGACTGCAGCCGATATGCCTGGCATAGACCCTGCTTTCTGCTGTCATAAACTATCCGTCTATCCAGAGACGAGACCGGTTGCCTAAAAGAAAAGGAGATTGGGCCCAGAGAAATAGAAGGCAGCTTGCCAGCAAACTGAGGAATTGCTGAAGGCCGGATTTATCAAAGAAATCCGTTATTCCTCTTGGCTATCAAACGTGGTGATGGTCCGTAAGTCCAATGGTAAATGGAGAATGTGCATTGATTATGTGGACCTCAACCGCTGCTGTCCAAAGGATCCTTATCCTCTTCCTAATATAGATCGGATGGTAGATGATTCCTCTGGTTATCAATACCTGAGCTTTATGGATGCTTATTCAGGTTACAACCAGATTCCGATGTGCGAAGAGGATCAAGAAAAGACAGCTTTCATAAATGATCGTGGTGTCTTTTGCTATACAGTTATGCCCTTTGGCCTGAAAAATGCTGGGGCAACATATCAGCGCATGATCAACAAGGTTTTTGAAGGTATGCATACCAAGCTTGTTAAAGTGTACATTGATGATATAATAGCCAAGACACCAGTTGGAGGTGATCATATTAAAGACCTACGCCAAGTATTCACCCGTTTGAGAGAATTTAACATGAGGCTAAACCCAATGAAATGTACCTTCGCTGTCCCTGCTGGGAAGTTCTAGGGTTTCATGTTAACTCAACGTGGTATTGAAGCCAATCCAGGGAAGTGCCAAACGATTCTAGACATACAGAGTCCAAAGAATCTCAGAGAAGTCCAATCCCTGAATGGCAAAGTAGCAGCTTTGGCACGGTTCAGGCCTAAAATGGCTCACAGATCACTCCCTCTATATAAAATACTGAAAAAGTCCAAGAAGTTCGAGTGGGGACAGGAACAAGAGAAAGCATTCCAAGAGCTTAAGGAGGTGTTGTCCAAACCTCCTATTCTCACAAAGCCTGACCCCGAAGACACACTTATCCTATACTTGGCTATTTCAGATGAAGCTTTGGGCGTTGCCTTGATAAAAGAAACCCCCGATGGACAGAGACCGGTCTATTTCACTAGCAAGACCTTACAAGGTGCTGAGATCCGGTATCAAAAAATCGAAAAGGCCGCCCTCGCTGTTGTTTGGGCCTCTCGACGGCTGCGTCCGTACTTTCACGCCCATCCAATCATAGTGAGAATGGATTTACCACTCCGCTCTGTATTAATCAAGCCCGATCTCGCTGGGAGGATGATCAAATGGTCAATTGAACTCTCTGAGTTTGATATATCCTATGAACCCCGAAGCGCTATTAAAGCTCAAGTCCTGGCTGATTTTATTGTGGAAATGACAGGAACTGATCCAGATTCCCCTCGTGTCCATTGGACCATTTACGTTGATGGTTCATCGAACCAAAGAGGCTCTGGAGCGGGTGTAGTTCTAGAAAGTGACGACGGAGTACACCTGAAAATCTCCCTTCGCTTTAATTTCAAAACATCCAACAACCAAGCTGAGTACGAAGCTTGTTTGGCCGGACTGAGAGCTGCAATTGACATTGGAGCTTCTGAGGCGACACTCTGCAGCAATTCACAACTGGTGATTTCACAAATCTTAGGAGATTATCAAGCTCGTGAACCCCAACTCCAATTATACTTGAATTGTGTTGAGGAGTTAAGAGAGAAATTCTCGAAAATGGAATTCAAGCATGTTCCACGTGAAAAGAATACTAGAGCGGATATACTCTCCAGATTAGCAAGCACCAAACGACCAGGTAGCACCACTACGCTGGTTCAAAGCACACTAACGTCGCCCAGCATTCCTCTTTTCCCTTCTCTAAATGCCATAATGACTAACTCCCTATATGGAGACACATGGATGGCCCCCTACATCCGTTATTTGGCTGATGGACAGCTGCCTACAGATGAGAAGGAAAAGACAAGGATAAGGAGGGAATTACCATATTTCACCATGATCGATGGTAATCTTTACAGAAGGGCGCTCTCCGTGCCCTACTTGATTTGTCTCAAAGAGAATGAGGTGCAAGACGTAATGGAGGAAGTGCATGAAGGACAATGTGGACACCACGCCGAAGGAAGAAGCTTAATGCGAAAAATCCTCAGGGCTGGATACTGGTGGCCCACGATGAAGCAAGACTCCATTGACTTCGTCAAAAAATGCGACGCTTGCCAAAAATTCTCTAATCTTCACCACACACCGGCGGAAGAACTCTTCACATCCGCTGTTCTATGGCCCTTCTACCAATGGGGATTGGATATTCTGGGCCCCTTTCCAACTGCTCCTGGGGGCATCAAATATCTCATTGTAGGGGTCGACTATTTCACTAAGTGGATAGAAGCAGAGCCGGTGGTACATATTACTTCAGCCCGAACTCGTCGTTTCATGTATGAAAACATTATAACACGGTTCGGGGTCCCAGCACGAATTGTCACAGATAATGGCACCCAATTCACGGATAGAAAATTCACAGATTTACTCGAAGGGTTAGGAATAACCCAGATATTCTCATCCGTCGAACATCCCCAAACTAACGGCCAAGCTGAAGTGGCCAACAGGGAAGTGCTGAAAGGACTAAAGAAACGCCTTGGTGAAGCCAAGGGCGGATGGACAGACCAGCTGTGCCACGTCCTGTGGGCATACCGGACAACGCCTCATTCATCTACTAACGAATCCCCATATCGCCTAACATACGGGGTAGAGGCAATGATACCCGTGGAACTGCAGATTGCTTCCACAAGGGTCAAATACTTCTCTGAAGAGACTAATAATGCTAATTTGGCGTCAGAAATGGATGTCATACAAGAACTCAGAGAAGATGCATTCGTCAGAGATCAAGCTATCAAAGCCAAAGTTGCTCTCTGATACAACAAGCGAGTTCAATCAAGGACTTTCAACGTCGGAGATTTGGTTTTGAGAAAAGCAAGTATAGGGAATAAATTTGCTCATCAAGGCAAACTAGCCCCAAACTGGGAAGGCCCATACAGGGTATCCGAGGTTGCTGGCAAAGGCTCTTACCGCCTTGAGAACCTTGATGGCACTTCAATCCGAAATAAGTGGAACACCCAAAACTTGCTCATCTACTATAGCTAGCTGTTGGAGCAATACATATTGTCCTATCCTCATTTTGGATTGAATACTGGAGAAATTATTTTCCCAGCTACGCTTTCATTGTAATTCTTATTTTTGATTTAATAAGAATCTCTCACAATAATTTAACTCTTTTGAGTTTTTCTTATGCTGTGGTTTTCAGTTTATCCGGCGTACAGAAGCATATTCAGGACGGATGATCTCAACTACCTATTTTGTAGTTGACGATGTAACTCCTCGAATATGTGCAGCGTACAAGAGCAAACTCAGGACGGATGATCTCAATTACCCATTCTGTAATTGACGATGTAACTCCTCGAGTATGTGTAAGAAATAGAAGGCCCGGATTGTAGGATTAAACCGAACTCTGGGTACGGTTAGTAAGTTTGGCTGAACACCGGTGAAGACCTGGCCTGTAGGATTAAACCGAACCTCAGGAAATGGGTTGTAGGATTGAACCGAACCCCATTTTAAGAACGGTAAAAGGGTAGAACCCAACACCGTATTGAAGACTTGGGCGCAGTAAGCTGGTTCTTCTTCAAGACCACGCTGAACCCCAAGTAACGGGCGCAGTAGGTTCAGGATTAGCCCTGATCTGAACCCCGTGTTGAAGGCTCGGATTGTAGGATTAAACCGAACTCTGAGTACGACTAGTAGGATTGACCGAACGTCGGTGAAGAATCGTCATTGGGTAAAACCAAAGACCGATTGGAGAACGGTTAGTAGGATTAAACCGAACACCAAATACGACATGGATTGTAGGATCAAACCGAACTCCAAACACAACAAGTAAGTTATACTGAACTCCAAATTAATACTCTCTTTTGAAGTTCTTTATTTGGAAGTTTTATAGCTTTAAATTCTGAGTCATCAATTCTTCAAATGAAACCTGACTCATAAACTCCGACACAAAAATAATTCATTCGGGTACGCCACAATCTGAGGCATATTCACCTGAAACCTTTCAGTCGGAAATATTTGAAGAGGAATTTCTATTTTAAATCCTCCCTCTTAAGAACTCTCACGTGAAAGTCTCACTCAGAGTTTGTTCAAAGTACTGATCACCCAATGATACTGGGGGACAGCATCAACAGTTTAACGAATATCTTGAGGAATGAACTCTTGATGAAACGTTCTCACAATCATTCCCCCTCAAGATTAACATTATAAGCCGTTCTCATGACAATAACATGTTCATTCACAACGGCGATCCTATTATGATATTTACAACCAAAAGGCCTGACTTTCAAGAGGCAAAATACGCTTTCTACCAGGCTTTTATATCAAATTATCCATACTTGACAAAAGATACCTTATCTTTTCTGTCAAATCAAGTCTTGGCTATCAAAACGCCTATACATGAAAAATGATAGTTATATATCTCTATCCGTTCTTCATCCTGCATGTAAAAGTCCGGAATGAAGGTTTTATGTTAATATCCGATCTTCATTACTTAAGTCCGGAATGATTCAATACACGTGCAATCCTACTATCGAAGCTGTTTTCTACTAAACAAGCATATAAAGGCAAATGGCTCTTTTATTGATCAAATGGAAATTACATGAAAAAATTCGTTTAATAATCCGGAGCTGATCCCGGAACACAACGAATTTGAATCAATAAAAAGAAAAATAAACAGGGAAGGCATTAGTTCTTCTGACTTGTATCTCCTTCCTTCCCTTTGCCTTTATCTCTGGTCTTGCCTTCATTGGCGCGAGAGCTTGTTCCTGTACTTCTGAGCTTCAGGAGAGAAGGTCCCATTGATTGGCCTTCAGGTAAAGGAGCAAACTTGTATGGCATGTCAGGCGGACTCTCATGACGGTTTTCAACAATGGCCACCAGTTTCCCTTGGTGAAACTCATAGAACGGATCAATACCATTCAAATTAAATGTCACCTTGGGATTCCGGTATTGAACCTGACGAACTGCCAACCCGAAAGACTCCTTGACTGCTTGATCACACATATCTACAGCTTCATTCAAGTCTGCTTTCAGGGTTTTGACTTCGTCAGTTGAATCCGCCAACCTTAAGAGCGGCTCCTTCTCCTTACGCGACCAATCTTCTGCTCCTTGAGAGTGGACGATCTTAGCTTCTTTCAGGTCCTCTCCTAGCTTCGAAGAACGTTCCTTCTCCGTACAAAGGCTGGCATGGAGGTCGGAATTGATTTTCTTTTGGTCAAGTACTTGGACCTCTAGCTCCTTCGCAAGGTACTTCAGTCTGGCAATTTCTTCATCCTTCTTATACCCTTCCTCTCTGGAAGCTTCTAATCTATCTTCTAAACGGAGGATGTTTGCCTTATCCTTAGCAGCAGCAACGCTAAGATCATTAACCTTGCCAACCAACAAGCTGAGCCTCTCATTCTCTTTTGAAAGCTCGCGAACCGATCTCAGAAGACCGGATAATTCTGCCAGGTGCTTCTATCCGACATCGCAAGCTTTGGTTACTTCTTCACTCTTCAATGAAGGCTTCAGCTTGTACGGAGTTTCAGGGACGCCCTCAGGAACGGAACCCTCGTATACCAGGTATTGAGCAAGACCGGAGCTACTTTCAAGAGGGCGAGGAACTTTGGGTGCAAAATAAGTCGTTATTGGCTTTGCACCATAAGTGATCGCGTCGCCTGGGGCATCTGGAGTGGGCCCTTCCACTTTCTTTCCCTTAGAAAGCTCCGGATCAGCAGCCCCTCTTGAAGTTTTTGGTTTCTTGGGAGAAGGTTGACGGTCCGAGGTCTTGGAGGAATCACGTTTTGTCCTTTTCTTTTTCTCTCCGACCTTCACAACCGCAACCTCAGAGGCCGGTTTCTCGGATCCGCCCTCAAGCAAGGGGATATCGTCACCAGCAGAAGTCAAAATTATAATCTCAGCTGTAGCTTTCTTCGAATTCCGTTTTGCTTGGATGTCATTCTCAGCTACTATGGAATTCACTCCAGCTTTGAGTCCTTTCAGCTTTTCCATCTCTGGTGACATAGTTTCAATTTCAACTGCAAAATCAAATAACACGGTTAGAGATCAAAGATTTCAAGGCATGATACAATAAAGCATGAAAAATGGCAGGAAAATTACGTAAATACTCCTCGCGGGTGGACCACGATCCTAATAAACGCCTGCAAGAGAAAAATTGGTGCGAGGCGGTGTAGGATTGAAGGGCTGAAAGAACAGAAACTGAAGATGGGCTCAGTTCATCCTCCTCAGTGTAGTACGCCTGGGAGGTCAATAAGAAATGCTCATGCGTCCAAGCCACTGGGAATTTTGGAATCCCATCTTCAGTCAACCAAAAAATTGGTTCGTCAGGATGGACGCTGATCTTTGTGAAGTAAGACTTGAAAGAATGACCATCAACTTTGGCTGAGTCGGTATACGCCTCAAAGTTAATAATCTTGGAGAGAGTCCGGAGCGATATCAAACTCACTCCCCCTTCTCCTTATTTGCACGACGGATTACTTGGGAAAAATAGAACAACATAGCTACCGTCGGTTGGAAGTTGAAGTGCTCCCCAAGCACTTCAAGAGAACGGATCAACCCCCATCCGTTGGGGTGAAGCTGTGAAGGAGCACAATCCAGAAATCTTAAAACCCCCATCTGAAAATCGGTGAGGGGAAAGCGCACGCCAAGATTCAAAAACAGAAAGTCATACATATACAAGGACCTCTCGTCCGGCGTATGACATATCCGTTCTGACAGAAGCGGAGTGAGCACCATAAATTGAAACCTGCCCTCATCCTTCTTGAAGACCGTAAAACGTGGTTCCAGCTCCGCTCCGTCCTCTCGAGCGTGGACAGATGTTGTTTCGCGAAATTCCTCAGCCACCCAGCTGAATGGGCGCTTCCGTTGGAATTTCACCCAATCGATCCGGTGCGCAACTACATTGCACAGTCCGGAAGCTGTCTTCATTATATATTGCTGAGAGGGTGCTTCCCCACCAGATGACCTTCCCCCAGTTGTTTTCTTCACCGCCATTGTGAAAGCTTTTACGCTGCGGTAAAAATCCACATCGTCAGAGAGATACAAATCACCACTCTCAGCACTCTCACTAGAGGAGGATTCTGAGGAGGGTATTATCACCCTTCGCCTTTGATACGGCGACGCCTCCCTCTCTGAGTACTGTGACTTCAATTGGAAGATCACTGGGATCCTCCCACCACGAACTGTAGGGTTTCGAGTTAAAGCCCTTCCTCCTCTTCCCCTAGGGCTAACACCACTGAAACTAAAACCTTTCCTAGACATTTTCAGATACTGAAACAAGACACAAAAAATGGAAAGAAAGTGGTTACCTAAGGATGGATGAGGATAGTGAATTAAGATTCACAGAGGCAAACACGATAATCTTCTTGAAACTTTTGCAGAGGTTCGTCAAGGGAGTAAGAAGAAATGGTTACTGAGATTGCCAAATATGTCTTTTTCAGGGCATGAAAATTTTCAAATACCGACTCAAGGCAACCTGTCGTTTACCCTCAAACGACTCTCCGTTTAGTGGATTAAAATTGTCGTTTTTAACCCAAAGGCGCGAAAATGCCATCGTTTCGTCATAAAGCCTTCTAAATGGGCCTATTAAATCCAAATCCTAGGCCCACCAAGTTCCTGTGTGACGGTTATTTAGACATGCGCATTTAACGCAATAATGGCTCGCCCACGTGAGTAAAGGCATTAAATGTCCAATCATGAGAAACGTGGCCACCATTACCCGAATACCAAGGGTTGCAAAATTCGATAAACTTCTGAGATTCTCAATGCTCTAATCCGCCCTCAAGCATTTCATCACAACGGAATCTTGTTCCCAGAGCGGATATTTACACACCAGTATAATTCTAAAATCCAGACGTACTACGATCGATATAGCTCATATGAGCAAATCTACTGATTCCTCACATAAGCTAGGGGGCTAGTATAATACTATTGATCTCTGATTTCGGATACGAAAATTGAATCCATACGATTGAGAAGCATCCACGTCAATCCACACTCCTATGATTGGAAAAATGTCTCCAGGACGGATGATCTCAATCACCTATTCTGTGATTCGATGATGTAACTCCTGGTACGAACAATTCCAATCATCACTCCAGGAGGGATGATCTCAATCACCTATTCTGTGATTCGATGATGTAACTCCTGGAACGAACAATTCCCATCATTATTCTTATGATGGAAGCTTTTGAAAATTGAGAAGCATTCACATAATCCGTACTCCTACGATTGAAAAAATGTCTTCAGGACGGATTATCTCAATCACTTAATCTGTGATCTGACGATGTAACTCTTGGCGTTGTGTACTCTTTCAGAACGGATAATCTCAATCACTCATTATGTGATCTGACGATGTAACTCCTGACGTTGTGTACTTGTCCAGGACGGATGATCTCAATCACCTATTCTGTGATCTGACGATGTAACTCCTGGCGCCGTACGCATCCCAAGGACGGATGATCTCAATCACCTATTATGTGATCTAACGATGTAACTCCTGGTGCCGTACACATCCCCAAGACGGACGATCTCAATCACCTATAAAGTGATTCGATGATGAAACTCCTGATACAAATAATCCCCATCATCATTTTTATGATGGAAGATTTTGAAAGTTAATCCGCACTTTCGCTCTCAAGTGGTACTCTCCCAGGACGGATACTCTTTATCACCTATTCTGTGGTACAATGACGTAACTCCTGGCATAGACAAACTCCCATCATCATCCTTATGATGGAAGGCTCAAACACCACTTTCTTACACCTTTGCAGTTCCCCAAACTTAGAACAATATTCTTACAATGGACGACATTGTTTTCTCCAGTGAGAATAACATGAATAAAGAACAGTTATCCGTCCTGTTACACTATTTTACTAAACAACGGATCGACTCCTCTTTTCCCCAAAAGAATTTAGGATCATGCCCTAAAGACAGGCACCTTCTTCTTAACACGTACTTGGGGACATGTATATATTTATCCGTTCTAAATTCATTTGTTGTTTAATCTTCCGAGGCAATGATTTCAATTCGACCTCAAGGTTAATCATACAGAACGGATTAACAACGACTTAAATATACATGAAATGTTGAAGACAAATTTCTTAAATGAAATTCATTCATTGAAAACGAGGTTACACATAATTGTTCAAAGCCGGAGTTGATCCCGGTACACAACTTTATATATAAATGAAAACAAAACTACGGAGGAGGAATCTGTTCTTTAGTTTTCTGTGCCTCCTCAGCACTAGGCTCTTGTGTCCCTTCCTTCGGGACTTCTACAGGAATCTCCCCTCCAGGAGCCTCAGTTCTTTCTTCAGATGAGGGAACCTCAGACGCAGGAAGAACGAAATCCGGTCCCATAGTTTGACCCTCAGGAAGAGGAGGCAAACCATACAAGGACGTCGGAGGATCTTCGTGACGACCATCAACCACTATAACTAACTTTCCTCCATGGAATTCATAGTACGGACTCATTCCATAGAGATTAAATTTCACAGTGGGGTTGCGGTAGAAAACTTGGCGTATAGCTAGGCCGAAGGATTCTTCAACAGCCTGGCTGCATATGACAATTGCTTCTTCTTTCTCAACTTTTGCTATAGCCAATTCTTCCCGCAACTTCGACAGCTCCCCACTCGATCCTTCGGACTCCGCTCTCCCAGCCTTCAGTCCTTCGATCTCAAGAAGGAGCTTCTTCTCCCTGTGGGACCACTCCTCAGCAGCAGCTTTGTTTTTATCCTCGAGATCACTCTGCTTGGCCTGGCTACTGAGGAGTTCTTCCTTTGCTTTTTTGAGAACCTCTTCCTTTTCTGCCAGCTTGCCTTCCAAGTCTTTGAAGTCGCCCTTAAGCTTAAGGTTCTCTCTGTTCATGATATCTCCGAACTCCTTAGACTTGGCAAGACGATCTTCCAATAGCTTGATGGTGGCTTTGTCTTTCCCCGATGAAAGGTTGAGTTGTTCCAATTTATCACTCAGCTCATCAACCTTATCGAAATTGTCAGCCAACTCGCTGAATGAATAAAGCATTCCAGCAAGTTCTGCTAACTGCCACCTTCCGGCCTCACACGCTTCCTTAATTTCTTTAGTACTAAGCGTGGGCCGGAGCTCGTACATCGGCCGTGGAAGAGCTGCTGGAGTTGATCCCAGATATGAGAGGAAGGGGGTAAGAAACGAGGTAGTTGGGTAGGAGATCGGATTTGACCCAGAAACCCCGGCAACGATTCCCTTATGCTGTCCGGAGGAAACACCAGCTGTTTCCGAGGTTTCTACAGGTTTATCTTCTGAAGTTTTACGCTTCTTGGATGGACCCCCGAATGAATCATTTTTTATTTTTCTCCTCCTCTCAGCTACTGGGGGCTGACCCGTAGCTGCGTCGACATCGGATGAACCGACCTCAACCAGCGGAATGTCCCCTTCAGCATCCGAAGTCAGGATGATCAACTCAGGACGATCCTTTGTGGAGGGCTTAGGCTTAATCTTATTGTCGCGGGCAACGGATTTACCCGCCGCCTTAAATCCCTTCAACTTATTCATTTCCGGAGTTTCTTGTTCTATTTCACCTGCATGAACAAGCACAAGAGATTAGCAACTATGAAATATTCGATATATTTGACAAAGGAGAAAAAGTGAAATAAAATGAGTATTACGTAGATAATCATCCCGGACTCCGCTTGAACTACTTAAAAGACGCCTACATGAAAATACGTTACGACGTGTAGTATGTGCTTCAAGTACGAACAACACTTTTGACGACTCGGGAGACAGCTCGGATTGATCAGCGTAATATGCGTGGGAGCTCAAGAGAAAATGCTTATGGGTCCAACTCAGAGGAAATTTGTTAACACCCTCTTCATCCTTCCAAAATATCAGTTTGCTCTTTTTAATGGAGATCCGGGTGAAGTAGGTCTTAAACGACTTTCCATCGACTTTGGCTGAATCGGTGTAAGACTCAAAGTTCACAAAAGAACAGAGAGTCTGGAGCGTCACCAAACCAACACCGCCTTGCTTATTCGCCCTCCGAACTACTTGGGTGTAGTAAAATAGCATTGCCACAGTAGGCGTGAAGTTGAAATGTTCACCCAAAACCTCCAAAGCACGGATGAGGCCCCAACTGTTGGGATGAAGTTGGGAGGGTGCACAGTTTAAAAACCTCAGCACACCCATCTGAAGTTTAGTTAAAGGGAAACGAACTCCCAGGTAATGAAAGATGAAATCGTACATATATACTGAACGGTCATTGGGGACGACGTGGCATATCCGTTCTGTTGGGAGTGGTGCATATACCCTATACCACTTTTTCGTTTCCTCTTCCGCATTGAGCATGAACCTTGGCTGAATCCGGGATCCTTCCTCGTCTGCATGACGGGAAGCCAAGTCCTTGAATTCGCTGGACACCCAACAGAAAGGCCATTTGGCCTGAAGCTCTTCCCAATTCAGCCTGGAAGCAGCGACGCTATAAAGACCTTCAGTTGTCTTTAAAATGGCACTATCTCCAGAAGTTCCTTCTCCAGTAGCCATTTGAATTGTCTAGACCGAACTCCTTAATCTACGATAAGAAATTATGTCGTCAGAAAGTTGATAATCATTACTCACTTCATCTTTTACAAAGCGACTACAATCAGAGGACGACTCTGAGAAGGGAAAAGTCACTTTCCATAAGTGAGTAAGATCCCCTTTCTGAGCGACATGACTCAGCCCTAGGAAGAATCACAAGGATTCTTCCCCATGACTATTAGGGTTGCGAGAAATTATTCTCCCCCTAAATGAACCACATTCTCTTCAAGCAGGAGTAACAGACCAAAATAAGATGAGATTTACAGGGGAGGAAGAAATAATTACCTTAGATAACGATGATGGAGATGAAGGGCGAACAAAGTCTCGTAGAGAAAGCAACGAACTTCCTTGCGAGATTTTTGCAGAGTTTTGTTAAGAAAACAGAAGCAAGTGGAACTCAGAATCCACTAAGTGTTTCTTTTATAAGAAACGAAGAGGTTCGGTTACCCACTCTTGAAGTTGTGTCGTTCTCGATTAAACGCATTGGTTCACAAGCGAAACGACACAACCGTTACAAATTCATGGGCGCCAAAACGATAGCGATTCGACGAAGGGCCTATCTACTAGGCCCAAAAGTTTCAAAGGCTTCAGGCCCATTAAGCCCAAAACGACGGTTAATGAGATTTCCATCTCAGACGCAATAATTGCCTGCCCACGTGATTAAAAGCATTAATGTCTAATCATGCAACGCAATTCGCGCTTTACAGCCGTTACACGAACTTCAAGAGCTTTCAATTCCAATAAACTCTTGAAATTCTCGTACAACGAATCTTTGTTTGAATCTGTTATGACGACATCAACAGGTCGGATCTCTTAATTTGAGAACGCTTCTTTACGAATGATAACAAATGCTAAGGAACTGTTTTACGCGTAAGCTTACCGATATTAAGACCTCTCGCAGGTTGAGTAGCTTATGTGAACAACCACTCAGTCCCTCACACAAGCTAGGGGACATATGATCCAGTCTCAATACCGGTATCCGATCTGCAAGACATATTTCAACGTCTTTGTCAAGACATCAACGTGTAACCGGTGTCATCGGTATACATCCGGACTGTAATTCCGTATTAGGCGTTCTCCCTATACCGGTTGTTCAGGATAACACCATGACACCGGATAACACACACGTCACTGTGCGAAAGACAAGGATCATTGCTACAGGGATCGATCAATAATTCCCTGCACTACGAGCCAAATTCTACTCACGGGGATGGTCAACTTGTTCCCTAATCCTAGTCTATATTCTCCATGCTCAATATAAAATAGCTACTTGACCCAATCATGCTGGTAAGTGCGTAATAAAATAATGCTAATGGGAGTTAGTGGTTCCCCACTAACGAGTCCTCGTAAAACGAGCCAATCAGGTATATGAACTCATTTCATTAATGAAGTGAGGGATCTTCAACTAATCCATGACTGATTATTCTCTGAAATACATTCCTTACTTGGAATATCATCACTGACTTGAGCGTCGGAGAATCTTTGCAGGTGACACCACCATTCGCCCACTTCAACCCGTTAGGTCGGTGTGAAGGATCTCCAGGACGCCCAATCCGCTCTCCTCACTCAAGGACAACGGATACTTACACCGGATACTCATACATCCGGTCTTCTGTACGATATTTACATACTGTTTGTGATTGACTTGAGTCCGGATCTCTAGACCCCCGGTTCAGGACAGATCAACTTGTATTAAGTCCTGGCCTTATGGGAATAATGGTTAACAACCCCTATAGAATTGAGATACCATGGGTATTCCAACTTTTACTTTTTTTAAAACAAGTTTCAATACGGCATGAATAATCATTCTCCCATTTGACATTCATACTAATAAAACAAGTTTCAATACGCATGAAAATCATTCTCCCGTTTGACGTTCATACTAATAAAAGATTGAAATACTAACATGTACTTGAATCATAAACATGCAGAGGTCGAATTCACAACATCATATTCAATAGATTAGTTCACCAATTCCAACATAAACAGATTAGTTACACATGGTGAAAGTAAAAACAGCACTTACAGAGATTGACATTATGAAGGCGATGAAAACTTCATGATACAATGATCACAATACTACACAACACTCTCAAGTATCTAGAAAACTATTCTAGAACTACAAACTCACAAAAGAAACACTCAAACTCGAGTGTATAAGAGAAGAGAAGAGTGGGATGCTGAAAAATGAGATGGGATGCTTAGAAGTGTTGGAAATGGCCCTATTTATAAGGCTGAGGAAGTCAGGACCCTTAGTCAGCCTCCATTAAACGCAGCTGGAAGTGGCCACTATGGAATTATTTTATTCAATCATGCAGTGCCATATGGACCTGTCTCCCAATTCGGCTTGTCTATTTGTGCAGAGTGAAGTGGCCATTAATAGGTCACTAGCTGAGTGCTTCGCCAACCTGGCTGTGGAGTCCACGTAGCTCTAATGCTATGCGTGACTATGACGCGTAGCGTCAATATCAAAAGTCCCCACGCTACGCGTGGGATTGATGCTACGTGTCAGCTTTCTAGATCTTCAATTTTCTCTTCAAATTCTTTACTTTTTTATTGCAAAACTAGAGAAAATTGATCAAGGGTAGATTATTTCCAACAACATCCATTTATTGAATTTAAAACCTAATTTTCTAACAAATTAAACTAATTTTTTATTATTTTTATGAAATTTTTATTAAAGATTTTATTGTAAATTTGAGGACTAACAGCCATCACCAATGAAAATTGGGAGTAAATCACTTACATTTTTAGAGCATATACAAGGTGATATTTGTGGACCAATACACCCTTCATGTGGACCATTTAGATATTTTATGGTTTTAATTGATGCATCAACTAGATGGTCACATGTTTGCTTATTGTCAACTCGCAACCAGGCTTTTACAAGATTACTAGCTTAATTAATTCGTTTAAGAGTTCATTTTCCTGATTATCCAATTAAGAAAATATGCCTCGATAACGTTGGTGAATTCACATCTTAATCATTTAATGATTATTGTATGTCCATTGGAATTGATGTTGAACATCCTATAGCACATGTTCATACACAAAATGGGCTTGCTGAATCATTGATCAAACATTTGAAATTGATAGCAAGACCATTGTTAATGAGATCAAAACTCCCAATTTCAACTTGGGGACATGAAATCTTACATACAACAGCACTTATTCGCATCAGACCTACAAGTTATCATGAGTATTCCCCTTTACAATTGGTTCATGGTAAAGAACCAAATATTTCCCATCTAAGAATCTTTGGAAGTGTGGTATATGTTCTTATCTCTCCTCCACAACGCACTAAGATGGGACCTCAAAGAAGGTTGGGAATATATGTTGGATATGAAAGTCTATCTATAATAAAATATCTTGAACCCTTAACAGGAGATTTGTTTACAGCTCATTTTACTGATTGTCATTTTGATGAATCTGTTTTCCCACCATTAGGGGGGAAAACAAACAGTTGGATAAAAGGATCAGTTGGAATAAGATATCTCTCTCACATCTTGATCCTCGAATAAAGCAATGTGAACTAGAAGTTCAAAAAATAATTAGTTTGCAAAATTTAGCAAACCATTTATCGAATGCATTTGTTGATCCAAAAAGAGTGACTAAGTCACACATACCAGTTGTGACTACCCCCAATAAAGATTGATATCCCTGCAGGACAATCTAAAATTGCAAATGAGTCTGAAGCCAAAATAAAACGTGGCAGACCTGTTGGTTCTAAAGATAAAAATCCTCGAAAAAGAAAAATAAATAAAGAAGATGATAGAATCGAGGATATAAAGACTCCAGCAGAGTCTCCTGACATAATCAATGTTTTAAATCCAGAAAAAACCAAGGTACCTGAAATTGATAAAAATAAATAGATCTCTATAAATTATGTCATAGATGGAATACAATGGAATCAACATGAAGTTGATGTTGATGAAATTTTTGCATTCAAAGTAGCTCTTGATATTATAAATGATGATAAGAATCCTGAGCCAAAATCTGTTAAAGAATATGCACAAAGAAATGATTGGCCAAAATGGAAAGATGCAATGCAAGAAGAGTTAAACTCACTTGCAAAATGGAAAGTTTTTGGGCCTGTAGTTCAAACACCTGAAGGTGTAAAACCAGTTGGATACAAATGGGTTTTTACGAGAAAAAGAAATGAAAATGGTGAAATTATGTTATATAAAGCAAGACTTGTTGCACAAGGTTTCTCATAAAGACCTGGTATTGATTTTGAGGAAGCATATTCACCAATGATGGATGCAAGTACTTTTCGATACTTGATTAGTTTGGTAATTCGTGAAAAACTTGATTTACGCCTTATGGATGTTGTTGCAGCATATTTATATGGCTCCCTTAAAAGTGACATCTATATGAAACTTCCTGGAGGATTTAATTTGCCTGAAGCATATAATACCAATCCTCGAGAAAATTATTCAATTAAATTGAATAAATCTCTTTACAGATTAAAACAATCTGGACGTATGTGGTACAATTGTCTCAGTGAATATTTGTTGAAAAAGGGTATAAAAATGACCCGATTTGTCCATGTATTTTTATGAAAAGACTCAAAAAAGAGTTAGTTGTAATTGCTATTTATATAGATGATTTAAACATCATCGGAACTCTTGAAGAGCTCTTAAAGGCTGTAAATTGCTTGAAAAAGGAATTTGAGATGAAAGATTTGGGAAAAATAAAGTTTTGTCTTGGATTACAATTAGAATATTTAAAGGAAGGAATTTTAATACATCAAAAGACTTATACTGAAAAAATGCTAAAGCAATTTTATATGGACAAATCACACCCGTTGAGCAGTCCAATGGCTGTAAGGTCACTTGAAGTGAGCAAAAATCTTTTTCGACCTTAAGAGAAAAATTAAGAACTACTTGGTCCTGAAGTACCATATCTGAGTGCAATTGATTCACTAATGTATCTTGCTAGTCATACACAACCTGATATATCATTTGCTATCAATTTATTAGCAAGACATAGTTCTTTACCCACAAAAGGCATTGGAATGGGATTAAGCACATATTTCGCTACCTTAGACGTACAATAGATATGGGCTTATTTTTCCCATATGTATCTAAGGCAAATCTAATTGGTTATGCTGATGCGAGGTATTTATCTGATCCTCATAATGGTCGATTACAAACAGGATATTTATTCACATATGGTGGTACAACAATTTCATAGAGATCCAAAAAACAAACGATCATAGCAACATCATCTAATCATGTTGAAATTCTAGCATTACATAAAGCAAGTCGAGAATGTGTTTGGTTGAGGTCTATGATTCAACATATTCAAGAAACTTGTGGCTTGCATGCTGGAAAATTACCCCCAATAATCTTATGTGGAGATAATACAGCTTGTATTTCTCAGTTAAAGGAGAATTATATTAAAGGAGATAGGACAAAGCATATTTCACCAAAAATTTTCTTTACTCATGATCTTATAAAGAATGGTGAAATAAATGTCCAGCAAGTCCGATCATGTGAGAATCTAGCAGATATCTTTACAAAATCATTACCAACCAAAGTCTTCGAGCAACTAGTACAGAAGATTGGTCTTCAACGCTTACATAAGTGTTCTGATAAGGGGAAGAATTAAATAGTTGTACATTTAATTATTTATTTTCTTTGTAAAGAATGTTATATTTTTTTTCCTTCACTAGGTTTTTATCCCATTGGGTTTTTCCTAGTAAGGTTTTAACGAGGCACATTCTAAAATAGGGACATCCAAGAGGGAGTATTATAATACATAATAGTGGATGTCCCGCTTCCTATAAATACCCCTCCCTTCATACTCATTTAACACACACTCTCTAATTCTCTCTAATTTTCATTCACTCTCTTCAATTCTCCTCTGTCTCTTTTGCTTCAATTGTTTTTCATTACATTTTATTTTATAATAGCTTTCCTTTTGTGTGTATATATAGTTATGATCAGTTAGTAATACACTTTTTGCTGAAGCATTTTCACATCATGTGTTTTCCTCTTTCTCTACCTTTGTTTTTGTTTCTCTCTTCTCCATGTTGTACTTTTCACTTTGATGGTATCAAAACCCTAATCGAGGGCTCTGCCATCAACTATATCGCTATGGTACGTGCAAGTGCTTCTCATTCGAGTCATGGTGTGAATCCTCCTTCTCCTCTAAATCCTAGTTTGAATTACGCTAGTCCATATTTCGTTCATTCGAATGAATCAACATCCGCCGTGATTGTGAATCTGATCTTGGATGGTAGAAATTACCATGGCTAGGCCAGATCGATGAGGCAAGATCTTATTTCAAAGAATAAATGGCGATTTGTAGAGGAACCATTACTATTCCAGATTCGTTTGATCCATCTTACGATGCTTGGGAGTGATGAAACAATCTTGTTCATGCGTAGACTGTCAACTCTGTAGCTCCATCGATTAGGTAGAATATGCTTTTTTTGGATTGCGTATAGATGTATGGAATGAATTGCATGAACGATTTTCCCAAAGGGATCGGGTTCATATCTGTGAATTGTAGCAAGGGATCAATGCCTTTAAACAAGGTAATCTATTTATGACCAATTACTTCATTGAATTGAAGATACTTTGGGAAGAACTTGAGAACTATAGACCTATTCTCTCATGTACATTCAATGTGAAATGTTGATATGAATCTAGTGATAATTCTAGGAAATATGGAACTCAAGATCATATTATTCATTTTTTGATGGGGTTGAATGATAATTTTGGCATGGTTCGGTTACAGATTTTACTCATGGAACCATTACCTAATCGCAATAAAGTTTTTTTTATGGTATTACAACATGAAAGGCAGAGTGGTTTTATGCCATGTGATGAGTGAGAGGCCTTAATCAATTTTGCTGATGGCAAAAGGTTTAACAATTTTGGTAGAGGAAGAGGAACTGGACCTAATTCTTCAAATTAGAGGGCCAAACTTTGTAGCTACTGTGGTAAGCAAGGCCACACTGTTGAAACATACTACCGGAAGCACATGGTTATACAACCAATTTCAAGCCTAGATTCGCTATGAATGCTAATAGTGCCTTTGTTGATGAACATGATGACAATAATGAATTTGAGGAAAAGATGTCAATTAAGGATAAGAAGTCCACTCCCTTTACTTCTGATCAATACAAGAGCCTTATAAATATGATTCAATAATTCACCAAGTTTGGAATCACAACTGAGTTTGGTTCTAGCACATCTGTCATCAACCAGGTCACTTCTGCAAGAGTCAGTCATGGTTCATATGCTCCAGGTATTCCATTTTCACTTTCTTTTAGTATACACCACTCACACAACAATTGGATCCTAGACTCAAGTGTCACTGATCATATATGTGTTTGCAAAGAAGCATTTTATATTCTTATGAATATACCTCCTCTAATAGTTCACTTACCCAATGGTAACAAGGTTTCCACTACTTTATCAAGCACTGTTAAGATCTGGCCAAATCTTATTCTGAGAGATGTTCTATTTTTGCCTCAATTTACATTCAACCTTATTTCCATTTGTAAACTCACCCTACAATACAACATCCAATTAGTGTTTCATCATCAGCTCTATCTGTTATAGGATACCACCAACAAGAAGACTATTGGTTCAGTTGAGGTCCAATGAGGCTTGTATCAATTGCAGTCATCAATTCATGGATGTTCCTCAGTTCTTTCTACTAGTATTGTTAATTCACATATTATTTTACTTGAAAATGTACAGTGGCATTATAGATTAGGGCACCTATCACATAATAGAACATAGTTGCTTATTAATCAATTTCTATTCATTTCAGTTAATAAACAATTGATATGTGACTCATGTCATGCTTCAAAGCAAAAGCGTTTACCTTTTCCTGTTAGTTCTTCCAGGGCTACTTCTTGTTTTGATTTGGTTCATGTTGACATTTAGGGTCTATATTCATCGAGTTTTGTGCATAATCACAAATACTTCTTAACTATTTTTTATAATCATAGCAGATATCTATGGACCATTCTTTTGAAGTCCAAGTCTAAAGTTGGGACCACCTTGCAGAGTTTTGTTGCCATGGTGGAAACTTAATTTGGAGCCAAGATCAGAATTATTCGCATTGATAATGGAGTTGAGTTCTCAATGCATTCATTTTACAAATCCAAAGGCATTTTACATCAGACTAGTTGTGTGTAACCCCCACCCCCCTCCCCCCCCGAGCAAAATGGGCGTGTGGAGAGAAAGCATTAGTCCATTCTGAACATTGCCAGGGCAGTTTTGTTCCACTCTCAGATCCCCAAGAAATTCTAGTGCTATGTAGTGGGGCATGCTACTTACCTTATCAACAGGATTCTCAGCCTCATTCTCAACAGTCAGTCACCATTTCAGGTTCTTCACCAGCAAAACCTTGATCTCAGCATCCTTAAGGTTTTTAGGTGCTTGTGTTATGCTTCTACCCTCCATGAGCATAGAGGGAAGTTTAATCCACAAGCTAGGAAAGGCGTCTTCCTAGTCTATAGACCTAGAGTCAAAGGTTTCATTGTTCTTGATCTACACACTCAAGCTATTTTTCTCCCTCCCTTTCCTCATCAAATCCATCTCTACCTGAGGTTTTTGACAGCCTTGTCTTGAGTCCGATGCACCTCCACCTATTACCTTACAACCTGCACCTGACCTGCTATAATCCATCAGCCAGCTTGCACCTAATCTGCCACCTAACCTTGCACCCTCCTCTCCTACTCCTCTTAAGAGATCTACCCGAACCTCTAAGCCACCCTTTCATCTAAATGACTATGGTTACTCCTCCAAGTCTCCACCCATGATCAGATTTTAGATACTTTTGCCAAAGTTCCACGCCCTTTAATTTTTTATTCTTTGGTTTTCAAACTGGGATGATCAATATTTTTCCCCTCATGCCAACTTGCGCGGGCGGGGGAGGGGAAGGGTAATAAGGATTAGTTATATAATAATTGTAATTAGCTATCATAATTGTAAATTAGTTAGCTTTCCCTTTGTGTATATATACGATTATGATCCGTTGGTAATACACTCTTGGCTGAAGCATTTTCATCTCACATGTTTCCTTTTTCATTGCCTTTGCTCTCGTTTCTCTCTTCTCAGTGTTGTGCTTTTCACTCTGAGAAGGCATTGTCAAAGACTAGACTCTGGGTGCATATATACTGTTAAGTTTCAATAAATGGATGAAGAAAGTAACAATGGAATCAATCCAAACCAAATTTCCCCGTTTGACTTGGATTGGCCTTTAAGGACACGATATAGATTAGAGAGCATCAAATACGCAAAAAGAAGAAGAAGAAAAGGACATGAAATAGTTGCGTGCATTTTGGATCACAAGAAGACTATCGATATCAGTTAGCTTGGACCAAAAACTGAACAATCGGTGGAGTACACCTTTTCTCACACGAAGCTTAATGGATTGTTCACACTTGAGAATTCATAGTTTTTGACACTTAACAAATATCAATACGACCTGTTGGTTGATAATATAATTATACTTTATTTACTAATCACTAATGTAAGAAGCAAAGAGATAATTATAGATGGAATGCTTTTAGGAGAATTCATAGTTTTTGACAATCATGTTTGTTACAATATAATGTGTCTTTCTCTGTAACAAAATTCTTAAGTGACGCATGCATGTGTTACATATATTGTAATTTATTGGAAATCTAGATTACTGAGATCATGGGAAATCTTCTATTTTGTAATTATTGATTTATTATCTTCCATATTTACTATAATTATTCTATCATATCTGTTAGCAATCTGTATAGCTTATATTTAGGAATAGTTAGCTTGTAATTAGCTAGAATTGAGGCAACTTTTTCTGTACAGTGTGTATATATATCTGTTTTGAACAGCAATGAAAGGGACAAGAATTGCATCACAAATTCTTCTTTATATGGTATCAAAGCTCTGTCTGGGCTATCACTACCATCATGGCTGAGGAAGACAACAAGAACATGGACAAAAGAAAAGAAGACATAGCTGGAGAAGTTGTAACAAGGAAGACGATCTCACCTTATGACATCACTATAAGTGACAATCCAGGAAGCCTCTTGACATTGGTTCAATTGAAAAGAGAGAATTATGATGAGTGGGCTCGCTCTATGAGAACCGCATTGAGAGCAAGAAAGAAGTTTGGCTTCATAGATGGAACTATCAAACAACCAGCAGAAAAATCACCAGATCATGAAGATTGGTGGACCAACAACTCGTTATTGGTGTCATGGATAATGAACACCATTGAACTGAATCTCTGCTCAACTATATCGCATATGGAGGTGGCTCAGGACCTGTGGACAGACATCAAGGAACGCTTCTCAGTAGCAAATGGACCACACATTCAGCAGCTTAAAGCAGAGCTAGCTGAATATAAACAGAAAGGAATGACTATTTCTGCTTATTATGGCAGGTTGAAGAAGCTATGGGAAGAGTTGGTAAATCATGAACAGATACCTGCATGTACGTGTGCTGCATGTACTTGCAATCTAGCATTCAAGCTGGAAAAGAAACGTGAAGAAGAGAAAATTCATCAGTTTCTCATGGGACTTGATGAGACCACTTATGGGACTGTGAGATCCAATTTGCTTGCTCATGATCCATTGCCAAGCTTGAATAAAATCTATTCAACCTTGGTGCAGGAAGAACGTATGAAAAGTATCACCCGAGGAAAGGAGGAACGCAATGAGATAATGAGCTTTGCTGTGCAGACTAGAGGAAAATCTCATGGCAAAATTGAAGTGAAGGACAGAAATATAATCTGCAGTAACTGTAATCGTTCGGGGCATAACTCGGAGAGCTGTTTCCAATTAATTGGTTACCCAGAGTGGTGGGGAGAACGACCTCGAGAAATTGGACGAGGAAGTGGTCGTGGCAAAGTTGGACAACAAGGAAAGACCTTTGGTGGTAGAGGACGTGGTGCAGTGACTAAAGCTAATGTAGCGCAAACCTCAGCACGGGGATCGGAATTTGATGCCATGATAACAGATGCTGATAAGTCTGTTGTTAGTGGACTTAATGGTGAGCAGTGGCAAACATTGGTGAATCTCTTGAATAATGTCAAATTAGGAGCTGCTGAAAAGCTGACTGGTAAGCAAAATTTTGCACAATGGATTATAGATACAGGTGCTTCTCGTCATATGACAGGAAAGGTAGAATACTTGACTGATGTGAGAAATGTCTTGCAATGCCCAATAGGGCTTCCTGATGGAAAGCAAATTTCTGCTACCAGGGAAGGAACAGTGGTGCTTAGTGATTCTATAAAACTGAACCATGTTCTCTATGTGCCTAGCTTAAAATGCAATCTAATTTCAGTGTCACAGCTTATAGATGAATTAAATTGCAGGGTTCAGTTCACTGATAAATTTTGTGTAATACAGGACCATATCTCGAGGACGGTGATTGGAGCGGGTGAACAAAGAGAGGGGCTCTACTATCTTCAAGGAATGGCTACTGCTACTGCTGTAAAATATGGTGGAAATATTTTTGACTTATGGCATAAGCGATTGGGACACCCGTCTCCTAAGGTTGTGGAGTTAATTCCAAACATTGGTTCTAGTAGAAGTGATGCATTATGTAATAAAGCTTGTGACGTTTGCCTAAGAGCTAAACAATGTAGAGAAAGCTTTCCCATTAGCATCAATAAAAGCATGGTTATCTTTCAGTTAATTCATTGTGATCTTTGGGGACCCTATCGAACTGTATCTCATTATGGTGCTCGATATTTTCTTACCATTATGGATGATTATTCCCGAGCAGTATGGATTTATTTGTTGGAAGAAAAGAAAGAAGTTTTCACACACATGTGCCAGTTCTTTGCTATGGTAGAACGCCAATTTGGAAAACAAGTGAAGGTTGTGCGTAGCGATAATGGTACAGAATTTATATGTATGGATAACTACTTTCGAAACCATGGAATTATGCATGAAACATCTTGTACAGGAACTCCTCAGCAAAATGGACGAGTGGAGAGAAAGCATAGGCATATTATTAACGTTGCTCGTGCACTACGCTTTCAAGCTCATCTTCCTATTAAGTTTTGGGGAGAATGTATTCTAGCAGCTACATACTTAATTAATCGTACACCCTCAATTGTTTTGAATGGGAAAACTCCATATGAGATGCTCTACAATAAACCACTGTCACTCAATCATCTGCGAGTGTTTGGAAGCTTGTGCTATGTTCATAACCGAGATTCTAAGGGGGATAAATTTGCAAGTCGCAGTCGACGATGTGTTTTCTTGGGATATCCCTATGGTAAGAAGGGTTGGAGAGTTTATGATTTAGAATTGGGTGTGTTCCTAACATCTAGAGATGTGGTGTTTTCTGAAAGTGAATTTCCTTGTGCTGAATCACAAAACTCAGCACCTAAACACATTAATATAGAACAGGACAATCTTCCACGGGTTGATGACGATGATGAAATAGAGATTGTGCAGGCTGATTTTGAAAATAGAAAAAGTGCAGAAACTGCTGATGGTGATCTTGAAGACAATGGGAGTGCAGTTTCTCTACAAGAACCAACAGCTCCACATATTAACTCTCATGATATTGAGACTGGTGTAACAGAAAGGGGGGGCTCAAGTGCTGATGTG
This sequence comes from Clitoria ternatea, assembly GCA_037962975.1. Classification (NCBI taxonomy): domain Eukaryota; kingdom Viridiplantae; phylum Streptophyta; class Magnoliopsida; order Fabales; family Fabaceae; genus Clitoria; species Clitoria ternatea. Next base: position 96,876,513 of record CM075674.1, on the reverse strand, counting down.
AGTACACATCCTTTGGGTCGCGGACATCGTGCTAAGATGCCTTCTACTCGGCTAAGAGATTTTGTGACAAACACAATTTGCAGATTAGACCCCTCTCCAAGTTCACTTGCTACTTCTCACCCCTCAGGTACACCTTATCCTATAAACACATTATATTAATTATAATAACTTCTCTGTGCACTACCGACATTTCTTGGCAGCTGTTAGTACAGGAACCGAACCTCAATCTTTTACTGAAGCCATGAAAGATGACCAATGGCGACAAGCCATGCAGGTTGAAATTCAAGCATTAGAGAATAATGGGACCTGGACTTTGGAACCACTCCCACCTGGGAAGAAAGCAATAGGGTGCAAATGGGTTTATCGAATCAAGTATAATTCTGACGGTTCCATTGAACGATTTAAAGCTCGGCTTGTGATATTGGGAAATAATCAAGTTGAAGGACTTGATTACAATGAAACCTTTGCTCCAGTGGCGAAGATGGTAACTGTGCGCACATTTCTCGCTGTTGCAGCTGCTAGAAAATGGGAGCTTCATCAAATGGATGTTCATAATGCGTTTTTACACGGGGACCTTGAAGAGGAGGTGTATATGAAGCTTCCTCCAGGATTTCGATCTCAAGCTTCGGGTAAGGTTTGTAGACTTCGCAAGTCATTGTATGGGCTAAAACAGGCTCCCCGATGTTGGTTTTCCAAATTGGCTGGTGCTTTGAAAAACTATAGGTTTGCACAATCCTCCTCTGATCATTCACTTTTTACTCTCCAACGTGAACATGTGCAACTTCATGTGTTGGTTTATGTGGATGACCTGGTGATTTCAGGAAATGATAATGCTGCCATCCAAACCTTCAAACTATACTTGAATTCATGTTTTCACATGAAAGATCTTGGAATGCTAAAATATTTTTTAGGCATTGAGGTAGCTCGTAACTCTACTGGCATTTTCTTGTGTCAACGCAAATATGTGTTAGATATCATTTCTGAAGTAGGATTGTTGGGAGCCAAGCCTGCTGGTTTTCCCATGGATCAACATCACCAATTACCTTTGGCTAAAGGTGCTCTCCTTCCAAATCCAGAACGTTATCGCAGATTGGTGGGTAGGCTAATTTACTTGTCTGTTACAAGGCCTGAACTTTCTTATTGTGTGCATACACTTGCTCAATTCATGCAACATCCAAAACAAGAGCATTGGGACGCTGCCTTACGTGTTGTGCGCTATTTGAAAGGTAATCCTGGACAAGGAATTTTGTTACATGCTGACTGTGATTTACAATTGTATGCTTGGTGTGATTCAGATTGGGCCAGCTGTCCTTTGACTAGGAGATCTCTTACTGGTTGGTTTATTCTTCTTGGTAATTCTCCTATATCTTGGAAAACGAAGAAACAACACACGGTCTCTCGCTCTTCCTCTGAAGCAGAATATCGATCTATGGCTACTACCACTTGTGAATTAAAATGGCTGAAGGAACTCTTGTCATGTCTTGGGTGTGCTCATTCTAGACCTATGAAGCTTTATTGTGATAATCAGGCTGCTCTGCACATCGCTGCTAATCCTGTTTTTCATGAGCGCACCAAACACATCGAGGTGGACTGTCACTTTGTACGTGATGAACTTTTGCAAGGAACTATTAGTACACATTATGTGCCATCTCATGCTCAACTTGCAGATATCTTCACCAAAGCTTTAGGAAAGACCCAATTTGATTGCATATTGTCCAAGTTGGGCATCTGTAACCCATCTGCGCCAACTTGAGGGGGGTATTGGAAATCTAGATTACTGAGATCATGGGAAATCTTCTATTTTGTAATTATTGATTTATTATCTTCCATATTTACTATAATTATTCTATCATATCTGTTAGCAATCTGTATAGCTTATATTTAGGAATAGTTAGCTTGTAATTAGCTAGAATTGAGGCAACGTTTTCTGTACAGTGTGTATATATATCTGTTTTGAACAGCAATGAAAGGGACAAGAATTGCATCACAAATTCTTCTTTATATAATTAGATATTGCAACAATTAACTGTTCATTCGAAAAGCACTTGTCACTTAATCTATAGGCTTTGCAAAGGATTGCTTATAACTTGATCACTCCACCTTATCTGTATTGGATATTCCTCGGTTAGTTTTCCAGCATTTGTTTACCTAAGGAATTGAAACTGTAAAATTTGCAAAAACCAACATTCCAAATTTCCAGATTTTGAAAAATAGCTCAAATTTGAGAAAGAAGGTTAACATACACTTAAACGCCTGGCATTTACCACTTGATGGCTTCTCCATTTTCCTACCCACTCCCAACCACCTTGTTCTTTTTCCTCAATCTTACACTTTCTTGGGTTCTGATACACAACAAGTGATTATATTTCTTGCTTTCACTCTACCATATCTTATAAATTCAATACACACAGGGTGTTTTCTGGAATATTTAAAATGACCACATTCACTTGGACCGCTGTAATGAATTTGGATTTCAAGAACGGTAATTCTAGATGTCTTTTATATTGCAGTATTATGCGCAGGGTTGAAGAAACGTTCAAACAACTTGTTAATATTAGTCCCTGTAAGAAATAGATTCAGCATTCAAACTTTGAATATTCAATGTGGATTTCAGGATGCTGCTGTTGTGGCAATTAATACTTAAACTTTTCAGCTTAAGAACAGGTAATTAATTCTAAGTACATAAATATAAACAGAGTTGTGTTTTGGGGGAAGGGAGGGAGGGTTGTGAGGAATTGAAATGCTAACTTTAGCACCTCTCCTGTATTTTCCTTGTTTATCCTTCTGTATCACAGTATGAAGTTACTTGTAGATTAATTGTAATCAAGAAAAAAACCGACATTAAATCTGAACATTTCAATTGAATACACCACTACCACTGTCACAACGACAACGACACGAAAACGACTATGATGACTATGATGACGTGGTGTTTTTAGAGAGAAGCACAAATTGCCATTGTTATAAAAACTGAACCGGTTCGGCCGGTCCGACCGGTTGAACCGTGAACCGCTTAGGTGATCGGTCTGGATCAATTTTTTAATACTACCGGTTCAACCACGGTTGAACCCCAGTTTTAACACGGTTTACCGGTTTAATGACCAGTCTGGTTCTAAAAACATTACAAAATGCAATAACTAGCAATTTTATCAAAATGAAAAAGTTAGGCAATTTTATCCTTCTGGCTACTCTGTATGTGGCTTACATATTTCCCCCTGCATTTCCGTATGACTTAACATGAAATAATTGATGAATTGAACTGCAATCATTTACATGAATTGACGGATTCCATAAACAACTAAAAGGTAAAAACTATAACATTGAAGTTAAAGAACATTACGACTGAAAATTTAATGTTATGCTTACTTTCCATTAACCATAATTGGTGTTGAAATTTCAAAGCTTAATACTTCATTCAAACTATTGGCAAATCATAATAATTAACGTTTATTTATAATATATAAATTCAGATACATGTCATACGATGCGTAAGCAAGATCAAACACAAAATTAGTCACGTCATACTTTATTATGCGGATCACCTTTAGAGTAACCGATATAATATCATTATATTTTTATTATTATATTATGCTAATAAAAATGATAAAAAAAATTTACAATATATATATATAACTGTAATAATGACATTTTAGTTATGTTTTTATTTTCAGATTTAAAGACACAATTTTATTTTATTAATATATCATTAACATAAATTTGATCTATTTATAATATATAAATTCAAAGACATGTAGAGTGATGCTAACATGTAAGTAAGACATAACGCAAAAAATTTACCACGTCATGTTTTTTATGATAATCTCAAATGATGGATCACCTTTAGTCTGACGGATATCATATCAATGTATTTTTATTGTTACTATGCTAAAAAAATTGTTTACAAATATATATATATATATAACTGTAATAATGACATTTTTAGCTATGTTTTTATTGGTGTATAGACTTGGAAAAATAAAATCTAAGTGGCTAAGCAATTAAGTTTCTACTACAAATTTTTTTATATTTTTGCTCTGGTGTAATAATCATCCAAAGGTAACTTTGTTGGATGCTGCTTCTGCTTAATGCATTCATTGATTGTGAGCTGCACAACAACTGTTAGAGATATGATTGGTTAAGACATAGTTACTGGTTCGTTATTAGTTTGTCATTTTCTTCTCCATAGTAAAAAATGTATTTTTTTTGTATTTTTATTTGAAATAAGGTATTAAATATCTTTTGATTTTTCTTTGGAAAAGACTCTCAAATATTTATTTAACACTAAATAAAATATATATTTTATTATTTTCTTTAAAGAGTAACCAACTAAAAATAAAATCTGAACACGTAGAATAAAACAAGTTATCAAGTAAGAAGAAAATAAGTTAATAACACACACAACAGCGGTGGAGGGCTGATTTTATTATTGTTTTTTTTGTGAATATTGTTGTTATTTTTTTATCAAAACATTGATGTTGTTTTTTTTTGAAGTTAAAATATTGTTGTTGTTGTTTTTCTTGGCCAACAAATATTGTTGTTTTTTTTTGGTAAAAAATATTGTTTTTTTTTGCAAGTAAATATTGTTGTTTTTTTTTTTGACGTACAGTAAATATTGTTGTTGATACACACAAGATAACACACAATTCATGAAGGCAATAATCTAAATAAAATATGGGCCACGGCTGATTGCTTCACAGGCCCAGAATACCAAACAGAAAAACAACAGACCAAAAATAGTGTGGGCCTTAGCGGTAGCTTCACTGGCCCAACAAACGTAAATAGAACTAAAACATGAAGAAGCCTAAGATTGTGGAATTCTGTTATGTTTTAAAAAAAAAATGCGAGTTCTTGACCCAAAAATAAAAAATGTGAGTGTGTTTGTGCTATTGTAAAAAAGGAAATTGTGAGTGAGAGGGTGAGGTGATTTGATGAGAGAGTGCAGAAAAGACCAGAAAAAAAGGTGAGAGAAATTTTGGGCATTTTTATATTTAGAATAAAGAAAGAAAAGACATTCTTTTTTGTATTGATCAAAGATCAGGGAATCAAAACTAAAACACAATCAAAACTGTTTTTGATTTTAATTTTTTATGAACCAAAATAATATTATTTAGATCAACTAATATTTTTGTATTTTTTTATTTTAAGCAGAGGAATGGAAAAAACACTTTTTAACATTAAATTTTATAACGAAAATGAAGAACAGAGAACATATTTTTGAATTTTTTAAAGTTTAACAAAAAGAAAAGAAAGGAATGATATATTTTTTTAGGATTATAAAAAAAATTAACCTAATTTATTTAATATTTTTAAAAATTTAACTTTTTGTGATTTTTAATTAAGAAAATGATGACCTGAACAAAACTGGATGTTCACATATCCAATTTATGAACACCTATAATCAAGGTTATAAAAATCGGATCGGACTGGCTTGTTCGACTGGTTGGACTGGGAACCAGTCAGGATATCGATCCGGTTAAGGAAAAAAATCAGCGGACACAAAACCGGCTAAAACTGGTGGTCAGAGTTTTAAAATTATTTTTTTTGTTTTTTTGCTATTTTTTTAGAAAAAATTCCATTAAAAAATATTTTTAAATAAAATAAAAACTATTTGAATATAATTTATTATTAATATATCAATAATTATATCATATTATATTAAATTATATATTTTATTATTACCGATTCGACTATAGTTCAATCACAGTTGAACTAATGAACCGTGAACCAGTGCCTTCACCGGTTTTATCACCGGTCCGGTTTTTATCACCGATCCGGTTTTTAAAGCATTGCCTCTAACATCCCTAATTTTAGGATGATCCTTTTAATACTCAAAATCTGCCTCATATATTATGTCGTGTGTCTTGTGGAAGATACAAATCCGCATCTTGAATTTTTATGTGTGGCAAAGTTTTGTATTTAGATTATGTGTGTGGTAGAGATGAGTTGAGACCCCCTGAAATTAAAATAACCTTGTAGGAAGTATTTTAGGGTAGAAATTATGTAATTGTCATCAAGCAAAAGAGTTTTGTCAGATATACAAAATTTAGTGTACGATCGTTTTCTAGTTAACAAACTTCTGCCTTGAGTAAGGAACCAAAAATCTAGATCCTAAGTCAACTATGAACCTCAATATTTTTTTGAACACTCTCGATATTGATAAACTTTGTTAATCAATAAATTCTTTAAGATTAAAATTTGGTATTCTGAAGTTGTCGTCGGAAAGTGTTGAAAACCTGATTATCTGTATAATTCCTGTTGATTGGTCCTGACGCACCTCAATTTTTTTCCTAAGACCCATAACCACTATCTTGCCTCTCGTTTCATTCAATTTGCGTCTTAAATACCTAGTTGAATTTCTTGTAAATTTAACCTAGCGCCCTGATTTATTTTGTTCTAGTTTTCCCTCACAAACTTCTACCACCACTCGCGGTCAAGCGTTACCATCATTGCCACCTTATTCCACTGTGCCACCTCACCGAAATTTCCTTGCCACTTTATCACTCCTAGCCATGACACTTGTCCTACCTAAATATATTCATCATGTCGTCATGCCACCTTACACTAATCTGTTTCAACATTTCCACCTTATATCTACTTCAATTTCTTCATTTCAATTATATCAATTCACTTCACATTCTCCATCTTAACATTCACGCTAACTTTATACCATTGTTCCATACACTTCACTATAATTTTTCTCTTCAAATTCCACTCATCATCATCACTGAATTCCACTCTAATTTGCTCACTTCAATTTCTCTTCATCATCACCGTAACTTCACTCTCCTCCACTTCCAATTTTTTATTTCACCGTTTTCCTTTCTTCATTCAAAACTGTGAACCACCCATCACCTAAGTCACTCCACAACCATGACCACAAACCAAAACTGCCTCATTCTCTTCCTTCTCCTTCCTCTTGGATCCTCTTGTGAGCGCAGCCGTGATCATCGAAAAGCTCAAAGGTTTCATTGTCGTTGACCGAATGTTCAATCAGAGGATCGATCAAAGTCTAAACGAAGGATCTCGGCCACCGATCGGTGTAAAATTGGCTTTGGTAAGCTAAGCACCCCTCGATCCTCACATGCATGGCCATTGATTTCATTTTTATGCATGTGAAAATTTTTCTATTTTTGTTGGAATCTTAATCACCTTGCATGGGGATGATCCGTCCAATTTTAAAAAAAAATCATCAACATTAAAGTTCTTCCTCTTTCTTTCCTCTTTCCAATGAGCCATAGAACACCTAAATCCAACTCTAGAGTGAAAGTAATGGCCAAAATATAAAAACTGTGTTTTTTGGAATTTTAATACGGGACAAAGATCTTTCTTCACAATTGTGTAATTATTGGCTCAACACTGGCTTAAAGTGTCTTTATAAAAGTTGTATAGAATTTTGTTACGAAAATTTTATGATCAAAATCGCTTAAATCAGACACTTGAAGCCCAAGTTATGTTAAAATAATATTTATTGATATTGTAGAAAAAATGACACATGTGAATTTTCTAGAATGAATGAGTAAACTCCTAAATATAAAAGATATAGAAAATAAATTATGAGGTCTTATAAGGTTAAAATAATATTTATTGATTTGTCAGGTTGGTTAAAGGCTCGGGCTAAAAACACTAGAAAGGGGCGGTTTATGGAAAGGAATTCCCGAAACTTAATGTATAGATCCAAAACAATATTAGAAAATTTTAAAAGCTAAATATAAATTTTATTATTTAGAATTTTAGGTTGAATATATTAATTAAAATATTTCTATATTTATTTAAATGTAGAAAATTATTTGGTTGATGAAGCAGAATCATCAAGCCTACCAGACTACCTCTCTTAAGGGAGAATTTGAGTTCCATACTCTAAATAAATGATACATAGTTATTGATAATATATGTGAAGATATATGTCATATTTGCCTTGAATGGAATGTGTGTTTTATAGCATCTCAAAAAAAAACTACCATGATTTAAATAATACAAAAATTCACTTAAATATTTAAACAATTCCACAGAGATAACTACATATATTTAAAATACTTTGTTGTATAAATATTTATATATATATATATATAATTGTACATGATTTTGATTTTTGATTACAAAATATAGTTTCAGATTAGCAGTAACCCTAAGAGTCAGATGCTAGCTAATGACAAAAAGGCTCCAGAACATGTGAGTAGCTAAATAGTATACAAAAAAGATTACTCAACCCTCAAGTACAGCTAGAGTCATCAGACTACTCATAACGTCCTACTGGGTTTGCTATAGGTAACTATACGTCCTCTATAGTAGAGTCATTTCTAGATGATACTGTTTCATGATAATTTACCAATATGGCTAAGGAACAGCTCCACTGACCATAATATACACTTAGGGCCTAGTCATATTGGCAAGAACTTGTTGTGAATTTCCCCGACACTAGGGAGTGACCCCAAGTCTCCTAGGCCTCTCTTTACACCCTCTCATCCCAAGGTTCGCTACTGAACCACCCTTAATGCATTTCTCGGATTATAATTGTATCTCCCAAAACATTCTTGTCTTTCACTTGTTATATGATGCATGTCATATACTAAATTTGTTCAGACTTTTAGCACATACTTTCCATTCTTGTTCATAAAATTTGTCAAAATTTTGACAGAGTTTCCTTTGTAAATTAAATATTTCCAAAATTTGTTTTTGACCTGTTACACTCAGAAAATTCCCAGATAACATAATACAACCATATTAAATATGTATTTTTGATTCAAACATCAAATTTACATAGTCTGGCAAATATTATATAAATATGAAAATAGCAAAGTATGACATCTAAATAATAACTGTGAATAAGTAAAGACATAAAAATAATAACTGGAATAAATATTGAGAGGGTTAGGGAGTCCTTTTTATTATTTAACATGTCTTATATTTAGTAAATTCCTATCTCACCCTCCCTTTACCTGAGAAACTAGCTTCTAAGAGAATCTTCTGAAGTTAACCTAAACACATAGGTTCTTATCGTTAGCGTTTAGTTCATCTTATTTTATTATACTTTTATTTTATTTAGTACTTAGCATAGCGATATTAATAGTGAGAAAAATTTTGATACAATCATACTAAAAATGGCATTGTCATAAATTTAAAAAGTGTATGATAATTATTAAACATCCATTTAAAAATTATAGAAAGATAATAATTAAATAAATGATTAAAGAATAAAGTAAATAAATAACTAAATGATAATTGAATAAACATTATAAACATATTAAATAATAAATATATAACAATTAAAATAGTTCAAATAAGTAAGTAAGGAAGTAAGTAAAATGTAAATGAATGAATTGATAATTAATAGATAACTATAAATTAACTAGTTAGATAAATGAATAAAATAAAAAAAATAACAAGACTAAATTATAGATGAACAATAATAATAGAAATGAATAAAACAAATAAATAAATTGATATTTAAATAAGTCAATCAATAAATAAATGAACAAATAAGTAATTGAATGAGTAAATAGACAATAAACAATAATAAATAATAAATAAATAAACAGTAAATAAAATAATAATACAGAATAATAAAGATAACCAAATAAATAAATAAATAAATAATTAAATAAAAAATTAATTAAGTAAATAGACAAATAAATAAAAAAATTAAATAAATTATTAAACAATTAAATAAGTAATCAATAAATTAATTAAACAAACAAATAAATAAATAAACAATTAAATATTTAAATAAATAAATAAATAAACAATTAAATAACTGATTAAACAATTAAACACTTAATTAAGAAATTAAATAAACAAGTAAAAAAATAAACAAATAAACATTTTAAGTAGATAAATAATTAATAATTAATTAAACAATTAATTAAACAAGTAACTAAATAACTAAATATTTAAACAAATAATTAAACAATTAAATGAATAAATAAACAAATTAATAAATAATTAAAGAAATAATTAAATAAATAAATAAACAGAATTAATAGAAATTAATAACAGAATAAAAATAAAAAATAAATAAACCAAATAATAATAATAAGAAAAATAAATTAATATAATAAAACTAAAGAAAAACTAATTGATAAAAATTAAATAACAGAATTAAAAATAAATAAAAAACAAAATATAATAAATATATAATATTATATAAACATAAACGTTATATATATAATATTATATAAACGTAAAGTTATATGTTTGTGTATATATATATATATATATATATATATAAAAGAAAAAAAACAAAACAAAAGCAGTAACAAGTAAAGAATGGAGAAAGGCGGTGCCTGATCGAGAAAGTTTTGAAGCAGAAAATGGAATGTACCGAGATTGAAAGAGTGGGGCTTTATATAGAGAGAAAAAAATCATTTTGCTTTTAATTTTATTTTTTCTTAACAAATTTGATCTTATCCATATAGTAAAATATTTAGTTTAACATTTTTTATACTTAAAATTTTATTATGAACTCTTAAAATATACTTAGTAAAATAAATATAACTTTTAATGAATTTTTTTACACTAAATATCTCAATTACTAAATGTTTAAATACTCGTTTTTATAAATTCATCGGTTTACTTTTCTAACCAAACGATCTCTAAACTTTACGAAATTTTAAGCTTAAGCTCACATGCACAAATCTAAACTCCCTATCAAGTTTTATAATTTTGTGATAACATTTCCTATATTGGTTTAGACCTAAACGGCTCTATTTTAGACTATTTTCACTTATCTCTAAAAATATCCATAAATTCCCATAAAATCCTATAAATTACAATGATCAATCAATTCTAGAGGACCTTAAGCTAATTTTGTCAAAATTGTAAAGTATAATTTTCTTTATAATTTTATCCTTTTATATATATAAAATATAGTAAAACTATAGGATGTTACATGTTTCCTTATTAGCATATGTGGATTGCTGAAGATTAACCTGTTCTGGAAAATATATAATTAGTTATATCTAGCATATGTGTGATGTGCTATATGTGTTAATAATACATATGATGTTGATTATGAGTTAGGTATGCCCTATGCACACCATGTGAAATGTATAGATAGGCGTAAGGATGCCTTGTTAATTATTATTTATAATGATTATGAATTGCTTAATGACTGTGTGCCACTAACCATTGAGTATGAGTTCAGAAACCCATCAAGAGTAATGGTGAGGCACGCGATTAGAGCTCCACCATGGAATGGTGTTGAGTGTGGGCAAGGCCGTGAGAGTTAGTAGTTGTTAAGTATTTGAGATATTAAAGTTGGAAAACATATCATAGTTCCTTCTTGGTCTGGAATGTTAAGGATTTCACAAGGAGGCTTAGTGGGAGAGTGACCTTGTGCACAAACATTGTTATTATTTACCATAATGATTCATTGGTTGAATCACAAAGCTTCTCACAATAGTGATTAGAAGGGAATCCTGGGAGGGGGCCCAGTGGTAGAGCGGCTTAATGATTGAGCGTAGGTGATTCCTTATGGATCATGTCTTCCTTGATGTGTGTTCAAGGGAGGTCCGTAACACGCTGGCAATTATGGCCATGTGTATACCACATGTCACCTTGGGTGGCTATCAGTGTGAGATATGAGCGAGGCGATTCGGTACCAGTAAAAGAGATACATATTGGAATTGATATGTGTACACATTATTATATGACAATAAATACATTATAGTACACTTACGTATAATTACCACACTTTGTTATATTTCCACAATCGCATCCGTACCAACATTATTGTTGTGATAAACATATGCGTTTAGCATATGGTTCAGTGATATACCAATGAGAATGAGTAACCATGAGAAAGAGATACTCATTTGTGGCAAATAAAAATTAATGAAAAGGTAAGAGAAATGGTCTAACACATGTGATTATAGATTGATATATATTCGCTTATAAGTATGTTATGAGTATGATTTTATGTTTGTACATGTGTTTGTGACATAATTAATATGTCATTGTATCGTGGAATTGTCAAGTTGATTCCCTTTGGAAGTATATGGACTATATACACACATGTATATGTCATCACAGTTGTAATATATTCATCATTTTGAATGTGTGACTCACTCTCCCATGTAGACCATCTTAGACTTATGATGCAGGTCCCATGGTAGGCAGATAGCCTTCTTTTGAGAGTGATGTCATTGTGGGTCCAAAGGTAAAATAATGGTAAAAATGTCTTGGCTTGCAACTTTGTAGATCTATGTTTTGAATGTTATTGTAAAAGCATCAACTTCCTCCCATTGTGCCTTCTCATATCGTCATATATGAGAAATGTGTTTTGTTTATCGATACCTTATTGTTTATCATCTACGTGGTGTGTCGAGTTATGTTTTGGTGATGCAATTATACATGACGAAAAATTTATCTTTAAAAATTTTAAATGGTAATTCGGGATGCCTAGGTATTAAAACTAAAGATTCACTAAAATTTTAGTGACCAAAATATGTTTTATCCACATAATAAATAAATAATAAAAAACTTCTATTGAAAATTATTATTGTCAACCCTTCCCCATTTTTAAATAATCTTAAAAAAAAACTTCAATAAAAAACTTATGACACTAATTAACCAGAACCATATTAAAAAATTTGTTTATAACTCAAATTTAAAAATTATATCTTTCAATAAAAAAACAAATCAACTACGTCCGCAAATGATAATAAAGTGAGGCAAAGCATTATGAAAGTATCTTACATCTCCATTATTCCAAATATTATAACTCGAATTTACATATCTGGATTCTTAACCATAAAAGATACATTAAGCACACATAAAAACAACGTCTTCTTCTTCTGACTAACTAAGCCTATATCACTCCAAAAGTAGTATAAACATCCAGTACCAGAACTTATCCTCATTCCTACACTTAATCCCAACAATAAAATTATTAAGACAAGAGTTACAAAATCATACACAATTCTCGACTGGAATATAGCCATAAGATAAATGAAATATTGTAAAAAAAACTCTTTAAATACATACACAATTTATATTAGCTTATGGGAACCCTAAGTCAAACTGAACCATGACAGAAATAGTGATTTTTTAGGATTATAAACCCCTAAATTGATAAACCTATTCTAATAAAAGAAAATTTTAATGACAAATATATCGTTGAAATTATTTTTATAAAATTTTTATTACAATATGTTAATTCAATTAAATTAAAATTTAAAGTTGGCTTATTATATTCGTAAAAGCGTTTTTAAATATATTTCAGGAGTTGGACAAGCGTCATATGTACATTTAATCAATTTTAAAATTATTGAGCATGTATCCAAATTCAGTAACTTATCATCTAGTAAATTATTTGTGTAGAAATAGGGGTTTGTTTGTCTATTTCATGAGGGAATTTATTTAGTACTTGCTCATACTTTTTACATTTTGCGGTACCAAGCAATATATAGTTTCTACATTGTACAATATTATTTATTAGTAGAAAATATTAATATCAACACTCAATCACTTTTTTAATTAAAAATTATTTATTTTAAATTTTTATATGTTTGTTTAAAATTTTTAAAATAAATAGAAGCAGAAATAAATAGATTTTTGTTTATTTTAAAAAACAACTCTAATATGCTTATTAAAAAAATATTTATAAGAAAAATATATTTTTAAAAAATACTTAAAAATAAATTTAAACAAATGGCCTTTCATCAATGGTAAAATTATTGAATACTTAAGCTTGTAACTTAGTTATGAAGTTATTATTTGTGTATAAAGAGGAGTTTATTTGTCTATTTTTATGAGGGAATTTATCTATTACTCCTTGTCTTCTTTTGTTTTATATTTTTTGCATTTTACAATTAGTAGAAAACAAGGTTAATATCAATACTTTTACATAAAAAATAATAAAATTAAATAAGAAATTGTACCAAAAATTATACATATGGGAGAGGTAAAAGAAAACTCAACAATGAATAAAGAAAAAAGAAACAAAAAGTCTTACAAGATCAAAGACATCTACGAAGACCAAGTATGGAGAGGAGGCATTGTTGGAAATTGGGAAGATAAAATGGCCATGGCAGTTAGAATGATTTTGAAGAAAAGGAACAAAAAAGAGGTAATTAGGGGGTGGTGGTAATGGTAACGGTAATGGAAATGGAGGTAAGAGTGGTGGAACCACCGAAAGGAAAAAAGTGAGAAAAATCATAATCCCTATTGTGAACCTGAACATGATTGCAATACTTAACTGTTTTTTCCACACCGTTGAACATTTGAGGTGTGTCTCCACCTATATAACATTAACAACATGATATGTCCCCGTCTAGCCCACAGCATACAGAAATACTACATTGAGATCCACGCATCCATTTATTTCTGTATTAATTTGTTAGACATAAACGATAACGCTTCCTGCGGATTCAGAGATTTCATTGATATGTAGTCTTGAAAAAATAAAATTGAACATAACATAGTTATGAATAGTCGGCTTAATTAATTCTACTTTCATTGCTCATTTTGTTTGCTGTAAATAAAAGTTTTACTGAAAGAGAAAGAAAAATCGATAAGTCCTTGTTAGTTTACTAAGCAACAGATTGCAGAGAAGAATTTTAAGTTTAATTTTCACTAAACATACTCTTTAGTTTTTGAACAAAAGGAGAGAAGAGGGTAATGATGAGGATGATGTCTCTATTATAAACGAACACACAGGCAATCTGTAAACAATGTCTACAAGGTGAAGAAGAATCAGCCCGACATATTTTCTTTCAATGCAAGAAAGCTTTTTGGGTTTGGAACTGCATTTTGAAGTCACAGCATTTTCTGCAATTTGAGGTGGATCAATGGCTTTCAGGCAGCGATGGATGATACTCTGGTCTTCTGCCATTTGGTCGCTGTGGCTGCAACGTAACAAAATTACTTTTGTCCAGGAACTGCATAAGGAGTTGTATGTTGCAGACTTGATAAAAATATCAGCAGCTGCTGCTGGTTAAAGTCTATGGTGCCTGGTTTTGTTTATCCATATATTGGTGTTGGTTACAAAATCCAATACAATGTTTACATGATTTATAGTTGTGTGTGTGCTGAGTTATGTAAGTCTTTGTAGTATACGGTGCAATTGTTTGGTGTGTTGGAAAACTGTTATCTGCATAATTATGCAGGTTGTAGGCTTCATTGGTTTAAGCCACTTCGCATCTTGTATTGCTGCTTGTTACTTGTATTGTAGTTGTTACTAGTTAATGAATTGCTGAACTTAAAATGTTCTGTGTTTATTTGATGCAGGATACTGCTCATGCTGACTTTTATGTGTTCTACTGTGAAATTCTCAACTCACCAGATCATGCTTGTAATCTTGCTAAGCAGGTATATCTGGAGGCTGATTTTTGTTTGTATTATAATTTTGATTCCCAAGTGTTCTTGTATGTCTCCATTGTTTAGCAAATGAAGAAATTGTATGCCTTCAATGAAATCTCCACTTGATGTGGTATTCATATTATATCAAATTTCTCCTTAATTGCATCGGATTTTAATTAACTAAACCAAATTTATTTACTTTTTAATTGTATCAAAATAAATGTTTATGCTTCTAATTAATTATTTATATATGATGTAAAATAACCAGGGCACTTAATTTTAGGTGATAAAAATACTGTGAATAATTAAACTAAAAGGTAACTATATTCAGAAACTATTTAAACTTTGAATTTTTATTTGTAATTATATAAATTAATGCTCAATTTTTAAAGAGGACCACTACCAAACAAGTAGATAAGCTGATAGGATTTGTTCTAACTTAACATCATGCGATTTAAGTTTAAGTTTCAAAAAATGTTTTATCATTAAATCCTGGTATAAAGAACTTTATCACTTATAATATTCCCTTTGAGTTGAACTCAAATAGGGTAATATAAAAAAAGAGAAGGAAAGCCAAATTACTTTATTTTTCTTTTATATATATGCTAGGTTGGTCAAGCCTTTTTCAATTAGCAATTCCAATCAACATCAATTCAGCAATATGACAGGTTAGCATTGACTTTAATATATTATTTGTGTAAATTTTTTTATATTACATATCAACAAATGAATCAACTTTAACACTTTCAACATTAATATTATATAATTCAATTAATTGACAACCATTACTAATTTACATTAATATAGAGAATTACACCTTGATCAATATTATCTCTCTACAAAAGAATGATATAATTAATTGTATAACTAGTTGTATACTATAAATTTAATTGACTAAATCATTATATTATAGAATGAAAAACATAAAGATTTTCCTTGTTTATTTAAGATAAAAAGAAAATGCGTACAATAAAAATATATATAATTTTTTCCACATATATATGCATATAAATAAATAAAGCTAGTTAGGGATGATAATGGTTGTTTTGTGTGTTAGGGTTGTTAGAGTGTTGGTCAAATGTGTTTTCAATTAAATATTTGATTTTAGTTCATGTGTTTTTGAATCATTAATTTTAGTTTAGGTGACAAATTCCCCGTTAAATGACTCAACATACTTTATTTACAGTGTTCGGTTTGGAGGACGAAATCATATTTTACATTATGTTATAACTACTAAGATATAATAAAATTAGTTTATTACTCAAATTTTAAATTTATAACTCAATCATAATCTAATCCAAATTAGTTACATCTACTAATAATAATAAAAGCAAGACAAAAAAATATCAAAATAATTTATATCTCAAATATTTTAAATATCATAACTTTGATTTGTGTATTTAGATTCTTAAGCAACAAAGGCAAAATAAACAACTAATATGTTGTGTTTTACCTAACTAATTTCTAGAAGCATACACCACTCCAGAATATATAAAAACATCTAGTACAATTGTCTTCACACCTACACATACATCAACAAAATTAATAAGATAATAGTTACAAAATCATACACATTAACATGATTGTAACAAATATGAAATATAAATAAATAAAGTTCTTTGAATGTATCTATCTATCTATATTTATATATAACAACTCAATTGGGTATGTAAGTTATTGTGAGTTTCTTCACATGCGTTCAAGACTGAAACAGAAATAAGATATATAGATACACACGAGTGTAGCTTGGTTTTGGTTCGGTTCAAAATTTCTAAGCCATAAACCAAATTGAACCACTGTAAAAAGAAAATTTTCTATGGTTGCATGCGTGTTTAGCTATTCTCATGTCTTTTGGTTTAGATTCATTCAATTATGTGATTTATGATGACTTAACTTAGTTCTTAAACACAACTATTTTAGTAAAAGTAATATTTTAATAATAAATATATCATTGTAATTATGTTTAAGGTTTAAATTACACAAACATCTCTTGAGATTTGTTAGAGAGTACCAAACTTGAATAAATATTACACTTCACTCGTTTTACCCAAATCTCAATAATATTCTCATGGAATATTCATCTTTCTAAGCATGGTTTACCCTTTATTATGATTATTATTATTACTAGTTTCAATAATTAAGGTTTGACATGAGTTATTGTGTTTTATATGGTTATCTAACAAGGTTAATATATTAAAATATTTTTTATATAATTATTTTTAATTAATAAAAATAATTTAGAATGATAGAAAGTAAAATAAAAATAAAAAATAAAAAATAGTGATTGAATATTCATGAATAATAATAATAATAATACTTTAGAAGAATACCAACACATGTAAAAACAAGTATGAAATAATACTAATATAATGATAAAAATAAATGAAAATAATAATAATATAACATAATAAAAGAAAACTTGATAAAAGAATTTAGAATAGTATAAATAAAGATGAAAATGAAAGTAATAGATAACAACTAATTGTTTTGGAATAATAATAATAATAATAATAATAATAATAATAATAATAATAATAATAATAATAATAATAATAATAATAATAAAAAATAAATAAATAAATAAATAAATAAATAATAGAATAGAGTAGAATCTGACTGTAAGCGGAACAATTCTTATAAGTAACTTTTCACATTATTTTTTGTGATAAATAATGTTTTTTAGACGCGCCTTCATTGAACTTATGTAGAATAATATATTAAATAATAGTTCCAATTGACTATAAATCAACAACATATTCAATATCATCTCAACATTTAACTATATGAATATTGAAGATTTATAATACTCTTAAAAATTTATTGGTAAAATATAAAATAGATCATTTAAAATGATATTGTAGAAAAAATAACACATGTGAATTTAATACATCAATGTAATTTTAATTATGAAAACTTTTTAATTATAAAGTATATTTTTATTTTTATTATTTAAAAAATAATTATATATAAAATATTATTATATTAACTTTATTAAGCAATTCATGTAAAACACAACAACCCATGTAAAATATAGATATTATAACTACTAGTAATAAAAAGGCAAATCATGGTTAGAAAAAAGTAATATTAGGTGAGATATTCTTTTATAGATAGATAGAAAAAGTTGCAGTGTTATATTTATTCAAAATTTAGACTTTTTGTAATATTAGCAAACTTCAAGTAGATTTGTGTAATCTACCCTTATTTAGTGTTTACCATCACATTTGTGCAAGTGTCTTAATATTTTTCAAAAGCTCAACAAGTGTCAAAGGTAGATTTTAACGTTAAAAAATAAATAAATCACTTGTAAAGTTATAGAAGATATGTCTAAAGCTGGTGACCTAGTATAAAACAGAGGTTTATTTGTCTATTTTATGAGGGAATTTATTTTTCACCATGTTATTTTTATTTGTTTGTATTTTTTATATTTTATTATATTATTTATTATTAAAAATGTTAATATAAAATAGATCATATAAACTTATTTATCATTTGATTGTAGCATTTCTAACTCCATCATATTCCAAATTAAATTCTCAAACAAGCAATACCTTTGTATATTTACTCAATTACGTGAGAAAGGTGGTTATTAAAATATATACTAATTATTGTATGAGACGCAATGGTTAGAAAGATAATTTATAAAATTAAGATATAGAAAAGGATATATGAAATAAAAATAGAAAAAGTAACAAAAAATGTAGAATTTTATTTTAATAAAAAATTATTTAAAAACAATTATCTGCTCTTTAAAATTAAAAATGTTTTTGAAATTAAACCACTCTTTTAAATATTTAGATTTAATAAGATACTGTATGATTTCTTTAATAGATAAAAAAATTTGATTTTTCTATATAAAATTTTATTTTGAATATTTATTTAAAATTTTAGAATTAATTTTAATGTGAATTTTCACCCAAAACAACATTAGACAATATTTAAATAATTAAAATTTCTAAATTAAAAAATTTCTTAATGGTTAAATTAATAATTTTACAATATACTATTTTGACGTTTGAATAAAACATCTCAATTAATAGTATTTTAAATTTGAATGAGTGTGTTTAACTCATAAGCTGAAGACTTTAGTAATGGATGTTGGATTTTATTAATGGTTGTGGTTTAGTGGTGAGGTAACACAGGCATGGTTATGAAAGAATAACTGAATATCATGACAAATAAGATGGTAGGGAGAAGGTCGTTTACTTTGAGTATATTTCGAGTATAGAAAACTGATAAAGAGAATGATTTATTTTTATGTATGAGTTTTTGATTTGAAGTTTGTAGTAAAAGAAAATGAATACAATTATGATTTTATTTTGAAGTGTATGATTTAATTTTAGATACAGCAATTAAATTAGATAAAATATATAAAATTATTAGATAACACATATTAAATGAAATATCAATTTAGATAAGATAAAACATAAAACATATTAATATTTTTAGTTTAAATTAATCTTATCTCTTAATTGTATATAAATGGTTATAATTAATTTATTTTATTTTTCTCCGATCATTTTGTTATATGTTGCCAATATATATGTAAAGAAATTTCACAAATTTTATATAGATCATATATATAGAAAATTCACAGCTTTCAAATAAAAATAAAATGTCATATATACACATAGCTGGAAAGTAAAAACTAAAAATCTTACAAGTTCGACCACATGAAGTATAAACGGGCACTGTCTGAGGGTGTCAAGGTAAAAGTAGCCAATGAAAGAGACTCGAAACACGGGAACAAACAGGAGCCACATAGGCGGTGGTTCCGACGGAGGCACCAATGGCGGAACCTTCAAAAGGAAGACGGCGACAAGAATCAACATGATTGTTGACTTCCATGACATTGCGATGCATACGATTGCAATACTTACACTCACTTTCCGGGTATGTCCATCGACTATCTATATAGCGTTCAAAACATGACATGTCTCTGTCTAACCGACAGCTTCGATAATACCATATTGAGATTCACGACGATCATCAATGGTCTATTAATTAGTTCTACATAATTTGTCGCCATCTTAATCTAACTCCTCATAAAGCTTCCTGCAGCTTCAGAGAGCGCCTATTAATTGGCCTGATGTGTGCTACTCATGAATTATGTGTGAGAGAGAAATTATCGAAGTATGGTGGTCCGCTAGAGAGAGCCACAAAGTAGCAGAGATTCCATTGTTGTTTAGACTTAAAAATAAAATCCAAATTGGCTAAGAAATTAGGCTTCTAATAGAAATTTTGTTAAAATTTTTACTCTTGGTGTATTAATTATGATTGCTAATGAAAGAATTTTGATTTGATTTGTGGCCGACAGAATATTTAGAATGTAAAAATTAAGTTTCTATTTTGCTTTGTTTTTCTTCTCCTCTTTCTATTATATAAGAGGTATGACTTCGAAAGAAATGTCTGGAGTGTACGAGAAGTTATACAATAAAGTAGACGATTTATTGTGAAATTTCTGTTTCTGTGGAGCTGAATATTGAATCATTAAGTTTGAACTCCAGTAAATATGGAAGATGTGTGGAACCTTATATCTTGTCTTTTCAATTTGGTTTCTGGTTGACAAATCAATTCAATCCATACGATGAGAGGTTTGAGCATCTTACTTATCTGAATTTGTACTTGTGAGTAGTGATCCTAGGTTTTGAGTGTTTATCTTGGATTAGTTTTTAGAATATCATATCGTTTTGATTGGTGGATGCTTATAGTTTTTGACCTAATTCAATATGTAGTGATTAATGTTATCATTTCTTCATTTATAGTCAAATTTAGTTTGTGTCTTTTCTGCTGATTATCAATTTGTATCAGGCATGTTATTAGCCTAATGAAAAACTATGAATTGTAAAGCAGAGGATGTGTTCACACTCCTGTAGGTTATTCTGTCTAAATGGACTCATGTTACATGTGGAAGTATGATGTCCATAATTTCCCCTATATGTGTTTATTTTTTTATTATGTGGTGTAGGCAAGGTAAAAGCAGTGAATTGAGCGTTTTTCTTTTTGTTTCAGGATTAGGTGAAAATAGCAGCATCAGATTCTTCTCACCAAGAGAATGTGTACCGGGTGAAATTGGCGGAACAGGAAAAGAGGTATGAGGAGATGGTGGAGTTTATGGAGGAGGTTGCGAAGACTGTGGAGGATGAGTACTGAGGAGAGGAATCTGTTCTTTGTGGCTTAAAAGGATGTGATCAGTGCATGGAGGGCTTCTTGGAGTAGCATATCGTTCATTGAATAGAAGGAGGAGAGTAGAGGCAATGAGGACCACGTCTCTGTTATAAACGAGCACAGAGGCAAGATTGAGTCTGCACTAAGCAAGATCTGTGATGGCATTCTCAAGCTTTTCTAGTCTAACCTTAGCCCCTCCGCTGAATCTGAAGTCATTTACCTCAAAATGAAGGGCAGTTACCTTAGGTACCTTGCTGAGTTCAAAACCAGTGCAGAGAGAAAAGAAGCTGCTGATAGAGCTTTGCTTGCTTACAAACCTGCCTAGGCATATATACATGTTGCTGTACTTGTTTATGTGTCTTGGGTTTGAGCATGGAATTGTATTTATAGTTGTTAATGAATTGCTGAACTTAAAATGTTTTGTGTATTTGATGCAGGGTACTGCTCTTGCTGACTTGTCTCCTACCCATCTGATCAATCTGGGTCTTGCGCTCAACTTTTTTTGTGTTCTACAGTGAAATCCTCTACTCACCAGATCATGCTTGTAATCTTGCTAAGCAGGTATCTATAGAGGCTGGTTTTTGTTTTATTTTAATTTTGATTCTTTGGTGTTCTTGTACTGTCGTGTATGTCTCCATTGTTCAGCAATTGAAATTGAATCTGTTAATGAACTGTAGAGGGCAGTATTTGATTATAGTTTGTTAGTATAAACTGGTTTTCTTTTATCAGCTTGTGACACTTCAGATCCTTTTCTGTTTCTTGCCTCACTAGAATCTGCTGTGTGCACTGCTTTTCTTGGCTGACTAATAATGAGTATAATTCATTCAGTAATCTATTATATCAAATGCCCTTGTGTAGTTTTAGTAATCTTTGTTGAAGAAAAATGCTGGTACTTAGTTCTTTATCAAGAGACTGAAATCTTAGCAATTGATATTGATGTCAGTGCTGCTCATTATGTGTCAATTCATTTTTTTGTTATTTGGTTAGATTGTATTTTGTGTTTTTCTTAGTGCATCCCATTTGATGCTATGATGGATCTGAAGATTCTAATTGTTTTTAATTTTATTTCCCTGTTATGTTGTGTGCCTTCTCTTCTAGTGATTTGTGGGAAAAAAAAATGGTCAACTATAGCAGGCATTTGATGTGGCAATATCTGAGCTAGCTCGACACATTGGGTCAAGAGTCATACAAGGATAGTACATTGATCATGCTACCTCTGTGAGACAATCTGACTTTGTGGACATCAGACACCATGTTCTCTCTCATGTTGTGTATATATTCTGAAGATTTCTTGATTTGTGTTTAATATAGACTTGCATATTATTATAATAATCAGCGTCAGGATTGTTCTTGTTGTCATATAGCCGACACAAAGTGTTGAACAGAATGGTGAATTGGCACAAGATGTCATTGTTGACAAGGAAGTTGTTAAACTAAGTAGGGATGCTTGGAGAATTGTACTTGATTCCTGCTCTCCTGTACTTCATTTAATTGATACCAGATGTTCCATCCCTTATGCTATTAAGCAGATTTAGGAATTAACAGGGGATTTCATGTACTTTTGATCAAGCAATTCAGGCAACTTTATAAAGAATATATTGTATATAATGTTTTTTGTCTTCAGTCTGATCTTATGATTATGCATCTTTGGCATAATTTATATTTTGAATATGATGTTCAATGTCTTCTGTCTCCCTTCTTATGATTAGACATATCTAGCTTGCATTAACTGATTGTATCAAAATAGTTTTTACTTTTGTTCAAATTGTCATTGAAAATGAACCTTGTCCAATTGCTGTATGTTCCTCTAGTGTATGGGAGCAATTGTCTTAGTCATCAGTGCTTTGGGTTGGCGCAGCCTATGATGATATCATCTCTTGGTGTTTCCACTCAGTGGGCATTGGAAGCCCTCTGCAGTGACATGGGATCTGAATATTGAAATACTTTCACTTTAGGTTTGAATGATTAACTCAAAACTTACCATTTATGATTTTTGTAGCATGTTCTGTGGCGTTGAATCTTGCATACTAATAGATGTTCTTTCTACCAAATACTGCAGCTAGAATAATGGTCCCTATGATTTTGGAGCAGGACAATTAGACAGCAAGTGAAATGGTGAGCAATATGTGAGTAAAGGAGAGGATGCAGATTATGCTTTACTTCAAGAGCAGACACCATTTTATAAAGATCTTTCTACTTATTGTTATTTCTGTTCGTTCTCTCATTTCTTGGAAGTGGAAGAACTGATGTGTGTTTTACAGGTTCATGTTCAAGCAGGTGTATGTGTGTTGACATATTTTCAGCTTTAACAAATGAGTACATACTGATTTGGATTTCTTAAAATTTCTAGTAATGGAGTTTCCTTATTCTTACATAGAAATACCGAGGATTAAACTTTGCTTTGGGTCATGTATGTCTCATCTGTTTACTTAGTATAGCTGAACATGATTTATCGGAAAGATCATTGCAAGTGTTTGAAATACATCAGTAAGAGATACAAATAAATGTGCAGTATATGCTGAATGTCTTCAATAAAATCTACACTTGAGGTGGTATTAATATTATATCACTTTTCTTCTTAATTGCATCGGATTTAAATTAACCAAACCAAATTTATTTTTATGCTTCTTGTATCAAAAAAATGCTTATAGTATGATGTGAAATAATCAAGGGCAAGTGTGCGATAATCACTTTTAAGTGATAAATGTAAACTCGAAATTTGTAAGCTAGCTAAAATGTAACTGAAGTAAGAAGCCATCGAGACTAAGAACTTAAACTGAATTCGAAGAGGAAATATAGTGAAATTAATAAAGCCAAAACTACGTTATAAGCCTTTCATTGTCTGTCTGATTAAAAGTGCAAAAAAAACAATATTCTAACCTTTTAATTTTCATTTATAATCATATAAATTAACACTCAATTATTAAAGAATGTTACAATAAAGCAGGCATACACCAACAAGTTAAGTTTAACATGTGATATTGAGTTTGAGTCTCATGAATATTGATCTGATGATACTAGACATCGTTGAGGTATCATAAATAAATGTTAAATACCAATAAAAATAAAGGAAAACCGGAATCAAGTTCCATTAGTATGGAATGCGTGATAATGACCTGGTCAGTAAAAGCTGATTACTAAGGGAGTCAGGTGCAAAGTCAAAAGCTGTACGCTCTGATTACTGACAGAGAGTTCAAATCACCACTTGCAATTAAGGGAATGACTATATATAGAACTCATTCATTAAGCCATAAATACAACGTAACAGTTTTCTTACTACCTTAAAACTCCCTGTAATACATTTTCTCACCATTATAACCCGTACCGGTACATATCCAGTGTGGTCCATCAGACAGTAGTTGGAATTGACTCAATTTTTACTTTAGCGTGAAGGGCTTGGAGTTCCCACTAAACCTAGGTTTATAATACCTACTTCCACTAAGACGGTGTAAAATCAAGAGAGAGTGAAAGGTACCTTTGACACCGATTCGGGAAGCGCTACTTCATACCCTGAACACTAGACAAACCAAATATATTATCGTTAAATCTAAAGAAAAATTTGCAGTCTATAATAATCTATTAATCTAGAATCTGAATAAGGTGTGTATATATATAATAGGATTGGTCAAATCTTTTATCAACAATTCCAATCAGCATCGAACATCAGTTGGGTCATATATCGCATTAGTATTAATTTTAATATATTGTTAGTGTAAAATTTTTTATATTATATATCAATCAATGAATCAATATAAGACTTTCAACTTAGAGAGTATAAAATTCAATCATCTATCAATCTATCATTAATTTACATTAATATAAAAAAGAATTACACTTCAATTAATCTAAATTAGTTATTATTACGGCTAGTTTTTAAAAAATAGATATTATAGTGGTATGATTTTTGTCTTATTTTTAGTATATATTTTCTTAACCATTAGATTAAATATATGTTATTTTTTGTATCTTTTATAATAACAGTAAATAGAGGGAGATATCAACTATTGTGGTCTCTATTACAAGAGTTAGTGTGTGGGGTGTGGGAGACACCCTCTAATGTTAATTTCTTTCATGCTAAGTAGCATAAGATCCTATTTCCCATGTGAAAATTTTGGCGTGAGACTAAAACTAAAACCACTCTTTTATGCAAATGACTTTTTTGAAAAAATTCAAAGGTTATTGGTGCGGTTTCGTGAGACAGCACCAATAAGACCTGTACACACAGAACACACGTGAAGGCACTCTCATGTTGCGATAGACTGACTTACAGTAAGGCCTAATTACTTGCTGCAATCCTAAATATCTTAAATACAAAGTGACTTCTCCAATACTTTTTCATCACTAAGCTTAGCTTTTAACGTTAAGATCCTTTTCAATAGATTTACGTATGGGAAGCACAGTGATGTCAAACAAGAGGCTTAGCACAGTGATAATCTCTGAGAGAATGAGAAGAAATGGTCCTTAATACCTCATATAACCAAGAGACTATGACAACATTCCAATTATGAGTCCCATTCAAATAAAGCCAGCAGCCAGCACTTAATTTGTATTTCCTGAACCTAATAGCATCTCGGATTTACATCTGTTTTAGGATTCATTTCTTATTCTCTAGTCATTTAGCTGAACCAAAATACGTATCAGTTATCACCACGAAATCTATAAAAACTCGGAATAATATTTGATATTGCATTTATAGCATGAACCAGTGTTGTATGAAAGAATTAAGAAGTCAGCTACTGGAAAAATTCAATATGGTGGGGTCATCATATTCACTTGAGATTCGAGTCCATTGGAGCACACGTTGATTCTGTAGCCGAGCTGTTTAGGAGCCTGCAATGTTCACAGGATGTGCTCTTACACAACAAACACAACATAGATTTGGTGAGGAAAGATTTTATTCTATGTTTTGTAGTGCTATGTTAGATTTTATTTTCAAGACAGACTCATAACACAGGGATAGCCTTTCATTATTAAAAGAACAAAGAAATTTTAATCAAGCTCTAGTTTTATAGCTATCAAGAGATATGCTACACCATCAAACCATTAGGTACAGATTGAACCAGAAAATTCATTTTCAGAAGTTCATGAAACCTATTTGGATTCTCCTCACTGGTTTAAATTAGTGCCAATACATATATTATAGCATATTGAAACAAGAAGTCGTTGTAGCAGAGTTAGCACTAATTAGAGCATCAGGTAGTAGTAAGGTAAACATTAATTATCCAACTACTAGATGTATAAGTATTTTTAAAAACTTAAATTATTATATATTTAATAAATAATTATACTTTTTATTGTTAGTTTTATTCTACATATATGTGATCAACGGATAATTATTTTAATGATAATTTTGTAAATGTGAGTTGATTCAATAAATGTTATAATAAAATTTAATGTTGTAAATAATAGCCACCTTTCCATTGAAATAGAAGTTAAAATTCATATGAGAAGTTATTTTTGTGTCATGCATGAAAGTATGATTTATGTAAACAAAAAATAAAAGAAAGTACATATATAACTACTATAAAATATTTTTGGAAATTTGAATTTGAAACTACAAAACTTCAATACCTATTGTATAGCCAAATGAATTTTTGAAATTATTTAGTTGTTTTCGCTTTTGAAAATCTATCTTGTTACCTTTTATTGTTTTCTTGGGAAAATAATTTTTCTTGTTTTTAATTTCATGCATTTAGTTATACACTGAAATTTAAATATTTTAGAAAATACTATTAGCATAAAAAGTATTTCTTACAAAAGTAATATAATGTTTTATACCCTACAGCTTAGATTATTTAATTAGATTAAGGTTGAGCAGCAGCATAGATTATTTAATTAGATTAAGGTTGAGCAGGTTAGATTTATCTATTTAATCCGATTATTCAATTCAATTCAACTAAGTTGGATTGCATTTTGTTTAGTAATCGGATCAAAACCAATTCAATCCAACCAAGAACCAATTATGATTGGATCGAATATCGAATTTAAGGCTCATAATTCGAGTACTCGATTAGTGTCTGACCCGATTTTACATATTATTATTAGTTTATATTTTTGTTTCATACTATCTAACCGGATAATAAAATGTTCATGTAATGGAAAGAAATGATTTTTATTTGTATTCTTGTGTGTTAAAGACTTAAAGCAAGTGTCAATATGTGATTTGGTTTGGTAATTTTATAAGGCAACATTCATGTTTTGCTTGTGGTTATGTTGAGTGGTTATGATTTTGATTTTTATAGAGTTTTGTAATTGTATCAATCATAAATCCATACTCTACTTGTTTTATTTTGTAATCATTGAAATTTGGTGGTAATGTCTCATAATTTTAAATATTTGATATGAATTTTGTGTTAAAGTTTTCTATATTTCTATTTTCATAAAATTTATAGCAAGTTATAATGAATCAAATATCTAATCATCCAATCGGAACTTAGATCGAATTGAATTGGATTAAATTTCAAAATAAAATTACACAAATCCAATTCAACTCAATCTAATTAACTTTGATCGGATCAAATTTCTTTTATTGTGTCAGGAATCCACATCCATATCATGGTTGTAACATCCTTGATTTTTAAGGCAAACTTTAAGAACCCTGAGTCACTTATAGACATAAATATTTGAGACCCATTATATTGATTATTTGTTAATCAATAAATTATTCAAGTTCATTTTTGTTTTTTGACGATTGTTATCGAAAACGTCGTACAACTCGATATTTGTATTCTTTTGTACTAATCAAACCCGAAACTTCTTAAATCTTTCTAGGGAGACCCATGGCCCATAATTATCATCCTATACCCTATTTTATTCAAGTTTTGCATCTCGTGAAACTAGCCTCACATTATTCAAAAATATAACCTAACGCCTCGACCTCGTCATGTTCTATATTTTCCTTACCATCTCCACCACCACTCACGGCCTAACACCACCACTCGCCACCTCATTACACCTTTCCACCTCACCACCAAGCATTGCCACCTTCATTCTCCCTCTCGTGTTACTTGTTGCCTTTTCTCCACACCATTCACATCATCATCCTTATATCTCCTTCCATTCTCTTCATTTTATCTCTTTAATTCCCATCATTATCGAGCCATTTCCACTCCTCTCATTCACTTTATTCATTTCTTCATCTCATCATCACTCCACTATGACAATCATCCCACTCTGGGGTTCTCTTGCTCTCTTGCTTTACTCTTTTATTTTCTTCATCTCATCATCACCTCATCGTAAGCCATAGTTCCACTCTCTTGCCCTCGTGTTCCCATACCAATTCCACTTTCATTCATGTGTCACTTCCGTTTTCTTATTTCCCTTTTTTCTTATCAAGTTTTCTTTTCACCCGAGCCACCATCAACCACTGTACATCACCTTGCCTCCATCACAAGACATCATGCCTCTTTCTTTTTTCCCCACTCATGTGCCCTGTCATGCATATCACCATTGTCGTAAAGCTTAGAGGCTTCATCGAGGTCAATTAAAGGCTCAATTGGGAGCTGAAGTGTAGGATCTTAATCGTCAATCGATTCTGAGTCGACATCGGTAAGTGAAAATCCCTACTTTCCCCTTGCATGCATGATTTCCTCACATGCATGGCCATTCTTCTCTCTTTGATGCATGGTTGAAAGTATGATTTTCGTGAGTTTTGATCTACTTGTATAGGGTCTCTCTGTTTGGAAAAATTATCAACATAAAAGTTATTTCTCTTTCTTTTCTCTTTCCAACAAGCCAAAGAATGTCAAAATTAGATGTCTAGAGTAAACGTTATGCCCCTAACACTAAACATTGTCTTGCTTGAATTTTTATTATGGCAAAAGCTTTCTTTTGAAAACTATGGTTGTTTGTCTCAGTTTTGGCTTTTGGTGTTCTCATAAAAGTTATAGTAAATTTCGTTAAGAATATTTTAAGACCAAGATCGCTGAAATCGGACACTCGTAGCTCAAGTTATGATTAAAATACGAGAGCATGCACATGTCCTTTTTAATTGCATGCATGTTTTTCTTTTGCGTTGCATGCAAAGTTTTTAACGTATCCCTTTCTTTTTTCTGGCTTAGTTATGTATGATCGATAAGGCATCAGTAGGATTTCAAAGTTTCGGAGTAGTTTCGACATCCCATCGATTAGTTTCGTAACCCTCGGTAAGCTTGATCCTTATCGAAACTCCAATGATTTTGTGTTCGAATCTCGATTTTCATCTTTTGACGATTTAAGGGTTACAAAGCTATTTTTTGTTAATTTTTTAGAATATTTTAAATATCAGATATTGATGTTTAGAGCTGAGCTGGAAGTCAACGCTTCATTTTAGAAAGCTGGATAACTTCTTAAGGTACATGTAACGTACAAGGGGGTTTATCGCTCGAGTAGCAAGTAGTGCTTTTATTTCTGGGGTGAGTTTTATAATTAAAAAATTTACTCCAAATATCGACGTCAGGAAAATGTTGATTTTATAAAATAAAAATATAATTATTATTGTGCTAAAAGTGTTATTTATAAATAAGAGTTTTAACTTTTGATAAACAATGATATTGATATCCTGAGGATTTAATTCGTGAAGTGTTATTAAAAATATTACTTGATATGTGTTGTTGATAAATGACCTATACTGATATGAATGATATTGTGAAAGTTAAAGTTATACTATAAAATAATATTCATGAAGTGATGCTTAATATATACTTGAGGTTGTTGATGATTATTTGATATGGTTTCTAGTGGAAAATTATTCGTTATGTTGTTACGGCATTATATGATTAAAGCCTGGTATGCTAATGTTATGTTGTTGATGGTTTATGGTTGATAACATGATTGATGATTACGTTATTTCTAGTATTGATGCATTGGCATGTGTTGCTGGTAATAAGTTATGTTGATTTTGATGATACTGTAAAAATGGGATTTTTGTGCCATGAGTTAATGTTTATAAAGTAAAACTGAGTTCTTAATATTGTTAATGATTATTTGATATTGATTCTATTTGTGATGTTATTGCTTACACCCTATGATGGTACCATATATTTATTGAAGCCTGATATTATTTGATATTAATTTTATTGGAAAGTTATTGATTACGCTCTATGGTGACGCTAAATATTTATTGAAACTGAAATGTTGACTGTGTTGTTGAAAGTGTATTGTTATGTAGTTGTTATGGATGGTTAAGTGTTAATGATATGTATTGTTGAAATTGACCCATGTGGGCATTATGAGTATATTGATAATTATGTTATTTATAGTATTGATGGCTCTATATGAGCTTGATTTGGAAATTGAGGAAATGGTTGTTGAGTTAATACGTACTGAGGTTAGCATGGCTAGACTATGATGTCTATGTTATTATATGACATTTCGGTTTGTTGAGCGCTTTAGTTTTCTCATTGATATTTTTTTATTTAACAATTCGGTTTTCCGAGCTCATGGATATTTCTTATTTGGCACTTCAGTTTCACAAGCGCTTCAACCCGTTCATGGACATTTATTATATTCCACTTTGGTTTGTTGAGCGTTTCGGTTCGCTCATGGATATTTGTTGTATGACACTTTGGTTTGTCTAACACTTTAGTTCATTCATGGATATTTGTTGTATGACACTTCGGTTTGTCTAACGCTTCGGTTCACTTTGGGATATCTACAAGTATGGCGCTTTGATTCATCGTGCATATCAGGATTATCCGTGTTATGGCACTTCAGTTTGTCTAGCGTTTCAGTTCACTAACGGCTTCCCTTGATGATATGTTATAGCCAATGATGTTGAATTGATGATTAACTTATGTATAATGATGGTTGAGATTGAGTTGATGATTAATATGTATTTGGTAATATTTGGAATTGAATTGATATTATATATGGTAATGTCTGAAGGGTCAATGTTTGAGATTGAGTTGATGATTAATATGTATTTGGTAATGTTTATAATTGAATTGATATTATATATGGTGATGTCTGATGTTGAACTGATAATGTTTGAGATTAAGTTGATAATTAATATGTATTCGGTAATGTTTAAAATTGAATTGATATTATATACGATGATGTCTGATGTTGAACTGATGATCAATATTTGAGGTTGAATTGATGATTAATATGTATTTGGTAATATCTTGGAATTTGAATTAATGATTGATATGAAATTGATAATATTGAAAATTAAGTTGATGATTAAGATGTGTTTTGTTGGCTCATTTGCCATTGTACTGTAGGTATAATATTTTAAACTACTTGACCCAATAGGTAAATATTTTATCATCTATTTATTGCTTAAAGTGTTACTCACCCCTCAACTTTCATTTTAGTGAGTTTACAGGGTGATGATACTGCAAGGTGAGCACGAAGATGGATGCAATGCAATGCCGAAGACAGATTTGGTATTAACTATTTTATTGTGGCGTGTGTTTGGTTGATATATGAATAATGGTATGGCCCTTTGATTGGCATAGAATTGTTTATTTTGTGAAGTTCTATATAACCATTTGATTGGCTCAGATTGGTGAACACATGTTTATGATGCCAAATATTAAGTTCTAATATATAGATGCGTGTTAAGATATATACGTAAGGTCTATGGTATGGCCCTTTAGTTGGCCTAATCTGGAAAGTATTTATGTATGTGAGGCTTGAGGCAATCACTCAGTATGTATGATGATACATGAGATATAATTATATGATTGTTAGTGGGTAGGTAGCTAATTCCTCACTGCAGGTTTAGTTTGTCATGATTTTATGTTGAAGATTTAGTCCTCTATATGTCTAGAAATTATTTTAGATTGGTATAAATATGAATTGAGGTATGATTGAGTTATGTAGTAATGCCCTGAGGTCGGTATTTCTTAATTCCTGACTCATATCTTCATACCTTGTCCATTGTTAGGGACCTGTAGGTCTTAAGCCTGCTAAGGCATGTAGTTATGTCTTCCACTAGGAGTGTATTCTTAAGCTGCATGTTGCTTAGGTTCTTAGGGTTAGCCCACCAAAGTTGTGTTGTTCTGTTAATTTTGAAATTTTTGTAAACCACAGATTAATTTGAAAATTTAGATGGGATGCCACAATGGTGAGGATACAACTCTCACACTTGGAGCTTTTTCTGTTTACAAGATTCAAACCCGAGATGCTCACTTAAGAAGAATTAAACATGTATTACTTGAACCAACCATTCATTGATTGACAATGAGTAACATTTACCCATGTGAAGAGTTGAGTCCTAGAAAATTAAAAAAAATACACATAAAATATAATTAAGAAAAACTACAATGAAGATACAATCTAATACAAGCAAATAATAATAAGCCTGAAGATAAAATAAAAAATATGTTCACTTTAATTGATAAATTTGAGGCTTTATTAACACCTCTATTTATAATGATGACCAGAGAAACAAACCATATATACATAAGAAAAAAGGAAGTAGATCAAACATGTTTATTTATTTTAAAACACCCAAACTACTCGAGAGGCTAATGTGAATAAAAAAACATTGTCTTAATTTTAAATAGAGTAATTTGTGACTCTTCCTAATAGCCAAGTAAAGACAAAAAATCTTATTAAGTCAGTCTACCAATTTCAAACAGCTTTTTATAGTTATAGACTTAGATGAATTCCCACCAGACCTCCTTCACTAAATGGACATACCGGGAATGAATTGTACATGGAAGTTTCCAAATTTTGGAGAATTAAACTGAATCGTGTTTTTCATGTCCATCCATCATAACAAATACAACTTAAAAAGCAAAGCAACCAAAACAACTCCAGAAAGCTCAAATCACAAAAGGAGTTTCATAGTTTGATATATTATATCAAATAACTTATTATAAATATTGAAAATAGATTACTATATATATTTATCATTAATCAAATCATATAAAGATATATTAATAAATATCATATATAAATCTCTATAAATATTATTAATTAAATTAATATATATTATTACGAAAAATTATCATAGCTTCTTTGATAATCAAGTTGTAAATATAGGTAATTAATATTATGTAGAAATTAGTATAAAGATTATTAATCAATTAATAAATATTACTATAAATTACATAAAATTATGATAGTTGATTTGTTTTTATCAAGCTATAAACATAAATAATATATATCACAAATTATTCAAGTGGATTTATAGATTACTATAAATATAATTGTAGTATAAATCAACAGTATTCCAATAATATATGTCATAGTTGATTCGATGATCAAACTATAAATTACTCTTGCAACCAAGCCTTTAGCTCTTCCATCTTTTCCAGTTGCGCCTTCACCTGATCCATTTTAGCTCGAAGGTAAGCCGACTCGGGATCCTACTGCTAGGAGGAAGGTGTGACAGTCGATAGCTAAATCATCGACGGAGCACATAAGCGTATGTGGGCAATCAAGTCACTCGTGCCATACAAACAACCTTGGTTCCTTACACCCATCATGTCAACCTAGACACTAATCTTTGTGGGTTGATTCATGAAGCTGCTAGCTCTTGCTAGCTTCCGAAGACAATCCTTGTACTTATTTTGCTCAATAACACAAATAAAATAATTATAAATGTAATTAATTGAATAATGTGAAAATAAATAAGAGTGACAAATCATGTTACTTATCAAAGGATCAACTATCGATCCACATATTACTGGAGCACTGGTGAGTCACCACGAAAAATGGCTCAAAATGCCAAGAGGAAACTCTCAAAGAGAGAAAACTCAAATGAGCTAAGGAAGAAAAGTTATTGATTACTTGATCAAAATAGATTACATTGCCTGGCTATTTATAGAACTCAGAATGCTAATAAACTTAATAATTAAACACCACTTGCAAGAAACAATGAGCTGGACATGAGTTGGATTTTGAAAAGCTCCCTTTGCATTTGTCAACGATGGCTGCACCATTTTGGGAGTTGGTGGAGAGGAAGCTTCTGGATCATTCTCTCCAGGTTGGAAAGACTCGTCCTCGAGTCTAAGCATCTTCCTCTTTGAAGTACGGTGAGAGATCAGCAATGTTAAAGGTAGCTGATACACCATAGGAACCTGGTAGCTCAATTTTGTAAGCATTATCATTGATCTTTTGAACTACCCGAAAGGGTCCATCGGCTCTAGGGGACAACTTGGCATTGGGTTGCTTTGGAAATATTTCCTTTCGAAGATGAATCCATACCAAGTCTCCTTCTTTAAACACTTTTTGCTTTCGATGCTTGTCTCGTTGAGCTTTGTATTTTGCATTTTGCATTTTGCTTTTCGATTCTAGCTCGAACTTGTTCATGAAGCTTCTTGATTTCTTTGGCTCTTTGGTCAGCATCAGCACTAAACTGATTCTTTTTAGAACAAGGAACCATATCCAATGGACTGATAGGTCGTACACCATACACTACTTCAAAAAGGCACATTCCAGTAGCCTGATTTGTGGAATTGTTGTAAGCGAACTCCACCTGGGCTATAACTTGATCCTATTGACGAAGATTTTTACTGACAAAACTTCATAATAGGTTTCCTAGCAATCGGCTGATTGCTTTTGTTTGGCCATCTGTTTGAGGATGACTAGCACTACTGAATTGTAGCTTCGTACCCATCTTTTTCCATAGAGTTCTCCAAAAGTGACTTAGAAATTTGACATCTCTGTCTGATGTGATAGTTTTGGGACTTTCATGGAGTTGTACAATCTCCTTGAAGTATAAGTTAGCTATGTAGACAACATCATTAGTCTTTTGACAAGGTAGGAAATGCGCCATTTTTGAAAACCTGTCTACGACCACCATTACAGAATCCTTCTGATGTTGTGTTCGTGGTAGCCCAAGAACGAAATCCATGCTAACATCTTCCCATGGTGCTGTGGGTACTGGCAATGGTAAGTATAATCCAGTATTTTGACTCTTGGATTTGGCAAGGTGACAGATACGGCATCGTTGGATATGATGAATGACATCCCTTTCAAACTTAGGCCAGTAGAAGTTCTCCTTGATCAGTGCAACTGTTTTGTCTCTGCCAAAGTGACCAGCTAATCCTCCATCATGTGCTTCCCAGATAATGGCTTCTCTTAAAGAACAACGAGGAATACACAAAACATTGTTCTTAAATAGAAAGCCTTGTTGACGATGGTAACTTTGAAAAGGTTGGTTCTCAGTTGATTGCCAAATATTTGTGAAGTCAGGATCATCTTGATACAATTTATTTAGAATCTCAAAGCCAATAACTTTTGTTTGCAAAGTGGATAGCAAAGCATGACGTGTATAACACCCCTGGTTTTCATTACTCGAATCCTGATGTGATCGTCATAATTAATAAAAATACGAGTAAATTTTTCATGTTTGAAAACATTTCCAAGACACCACCATGATCACACCAAGACCCAAATTACAGAAAACCAAAGAGTGAGATTATATAACCTAAAGCTGGATCGATAGATAATTTGCCCATAACGGTATACAAAAATAATAGAGTTTACAGCGGAAGAATATGTATACTAGGAACACGCCTAGTCCCATATATGACGATATGAGAAAAGGCTCGGCAAAGCACGCAATGGCACATCATAGCCTAATAGACAACCATCATCATTTTACATAATTACATAAGCATGTAATGCCTAAGATATAACTATATATATGCATAAATACATTTATATACATTCGGGAATCTTCTCCCGACTATCTTAATCATCAATGAACATCATTCAATTTTCAATCCCTCTAATACACATCAAATCATTTCTTGCATTCTACATATATATATTCATCTTCCATCAATTCAGAGGATTATCTTATACATAATTCAAGATCTCTAAATCATCTACATTCTCATAACCAATTCATTCATTACATAAGAACTTGTAAATGATGCCGGCCAAGGCACTTCCTCTACCACTATTTACCTTCACCAAAGCTTGATCTTTAAATCTGAACTTATCCCATGGCAACCTGCATCACAATGCTAAAAAGGAGACCACATGGGAGAGTGAGTTAACATTCAAAATGACAAATAATATATATATATTGTGATCATGTGTATATGCATACAAACGTCATGTGTGCTTTGCTATCAAATCATCAAATCATCATTCATATATCGTTTTATTATTATAATAGGCCTACAAGCCTCATAGATCACAATTCATATCATAATCAAGCACAACATATACACAATCATATACCACCACCATGGGCCATCACATCGTCAACATGGACCATTCTGGCCCTTCATTAGAACCACCAAGGGCTGACATCATCATCATCAATTATAACAATTACACCCTTCAAACATTGGGCCACAATATATATATATCGTCATATTCACATCATTTCATTTATTCATATTATTTATTACCTTTATGTGGTCTTTCGGTATATTAAATTACCCTTCTCATCAATACCATCTCATCATCTCAATCATCATCAATCGTCATCATATTATGGCATATCTCCAGGCTATATGCAAATGCTCTTATGGCTAATGCATATGCACAAGAATTTCTCATCAAATAATGCGGATCCGACTGTGGGAAATACAATATTAATTCAATTGTGGGACAAGCATAGGTGTGCTACTATGCCCCTACTGCAGTAGAAAAAAATTGTGTACACATATATCTCAATTTTAAGCATGCTTACATACTCATAATTTTACTGGTACCAAACCGCTCTCGCCCATCTGTAGCACTAGTCACCCTGTGACTTGCGGATCAACATCGTGGCCTCAACTACCACAAGTGCTACGGGCCCCTCCCGAACACACATCGAGAGAGCCGTGTCCCGTCGGACACCGAGGTAAACTCGCTCACCATAGAGCCGCCCGTCCACTGGGCCCGCCACATAGGGTGCCCCGTCACCAAACTATGGACAGCTTCGTGACTCATGCACCGAGTCACAGGGGAAAACCACAATACGCTCGTGCACTGAGCCGCCCTCCCACTGGGCCCGCCTAGTGGAACCCCCTAATATTCCACATAGACAGCTATGATATGCCATGGATGCAATGCAAATGCAAATCAAATGCATCCTAACTCTGTGCATCCCAAATGCCACTCATCAATCTCCATCATCATAATCACCAACACCACCATATACACCATAGTGGATTTTATCTTTATTTGTTTTAGTCATTATTTTCAAGTTTTAATGTGGCATTTCCATCTCAACATTTTTCATATATATATTTCACATCATATACGCAAGTCAACACTTGCAATCAACCATAATGGCATTACTATAATCACATAATTACATACAAGCCCCTCAAGGCATGTCATTCATATAATTGGCACTCAATGGCCACAAACATCACTCATAGTAGTCCACACATGGATATCAGAGGCATAGCAACAAACATAATATTAATCCACACATGTGGCAACAAAGTGTTACAAATTATATATATATATCAACAATCATATTTGCCTCACACACATGCAAGTCAATTACTTGCACCCATCATAAAAGTATCATAATAATTCTCAATAATTATCAATTTGCCATTTCAATTAATTCAATACATATACATGGCAAGGCAAGCATGAGTATCCATCACATACAATAACCAGTATTCAATTTACTCATGCAATTTGAATGTTAACTCCTCTCCTACCTCAAGGGAAGAGCCGAAACGATTCCAATGCTCCGAATGCTCCATCACATCACCCGGAATATGATCTACATAATATACATATGCATTCATACAATTAATAAGCCATCTCAAGGCATTCCTCATAATTCTTAAACATTTGCTGGCTTATCATAAAGCCCAACATCAAGTCCTAGACTTGGTAAACACCAAGCTATGTAATTGTATTAGGCTTCGGGAATTCCTTTTCCAAAGCCAAGATCCTCTAGATCTTAAAGGCTAACTACATCCCACATCATTTACTTCTCATCAAGATTCATAATATATCAATAGAGGGAAAGCATACATGTTTCTGTAACATAGCATAGACATATACATAGCTTGCCATGGCCTTAAGTCATTCCCCAATCACCTCTAAGACAAACCACACATATACCCTTAGTGAATTCTCTTATTTCTCCATACTAAAAGGGATTTTGGGCAACAATGAGCCCATGATAATTTCAACATTAAGACATGAGGAAAGCTTACTTTTAGTCTTAAAAATAGTGGGACATGTCACAAATATCACCTATTAGTCCCAATTTGATAACCATAAAAAAGTTGGGTTCAAAACCCTCTTAAACTTGTATTTTTCAATGCAGTGGGTTTGGTATTTTAGGCCTCATGAGAGTTAGAGAACTCCAATTAATGTGAGACGAATTCTCACACCTCCGTAACATAATTATCTACAACTTTCATGAAGAACTCGGAGGCCAAAAATGTCATTAAGATCCCCAAACGGCCCAAATACAGCAAAGAATGCTTATCGGGCAATTCTGTCGTAGCTAATCGATTAGGCCAAGAACCTAATCGATTACACATGACTCAGAATGCTTATAATCGATTACAAATACATTTGTAATCGATTACACATGTCCCAGAATGACTCTAATCGATTAGGAACCCATTTGTAATCGATTCACATGCCAGAATGCAGAAATTATGCAGAAAATGCATAATTTTGGGACTTCTAACCCCCCTAACTTTCTCATATCAACTCCAAATGCTACCAAATTTTAACCACAATAAATACACATCATTTGTGACGTGTGACCACCGGCCTCACTCAAAAATTCCTTAAAATGAGTGAGTTATGCATATAAATACGTTTAACCTAATTTAAAACATTTTTGGGCAGCTCAAGAGTCAATTCTTAATGGAATTGGCCCATTCCAATTTCTACAAGTCATAAACTATGCATAGAA
Source organism: Clitoria ternatea (assembly GCA_037962975.1). Lineage (NCBI taxonomy): Eukaryota > Viridiplantae > Streptophyta > Magnoliopsida > Fabales > Fabaceae > Clitoria > Clitoria ternatea. The sequence goes on along the minus strand of CM075674.1, from coordinate 96,837,266 downwards.
GCTATTGAGACTACCCTATGCCATCAAAGGCACATAAAACTCTATTTGACCCCCTTCACTTGCATGATTATGCATAAAAATGCACTTTGCAATCAACAATCATGACCAAACTACTTAAACCACATCATCCATGCTCTGAACTAATGCCAACAAGATTTAAATGCACAATAGAGGTTATGGATTCTATTTCTATGCCTTATAACCTCTTGGATCAAAATATGACCCATCCACTTGCTCAACATTATACAAATCCACAACATATACAAAACATAATAATATACTCCTCATACACACAATTGCCACTTATAACATTCATCACATTATCAATCATCTCATCATTCAATATAATCATGGCTTAATCATTCATCAACTCAAGTATCCATTATCAATGGTTTTTAACTGTTATTATCACATTAACGACATCTCATACTCTTTCTCAACCCAACACCTGAAATCACCATTCTTACATACAAGCATATATCATCTTACACAACCTCATGAACATAGTTCAAAATATCATCAACCTTATTAATCAATCCCAATGATTCTAAGGATTCATTCCCTTCATATAAATCATTCTAAAGCATCAAAAATCATCAAAATCATCTATTTAGTCAAAATCCCAAATCACTACACTTAGGGTTTTTCATCAAAACTCAATAACCATTTTTAATAACCATCAATCTCTATCATTAACAACACCCACACATACATTATTGTGGATTTTCACTAAAAATCATCTTTCAAGGCATTATTATTTATTTCCCCTAAATCCTAGGGTTAGGGTTTCATTAAAATCAAGCAACCACCACTAACAACCATCATCTTCTATCTCTAATCTTGCAATTTTCGTATACCCCTTCACACCCATCTAAAAACACATATAAATCACACCTCACCTTAGGGTTTTACAAAAAAAATGGCTTCTAATCCATAACCCATTCATAAGGCACCCTCCTAACCAAATAGAAACCAAAACCTAGGGCCAAAAACATCAAAAGAGTAGAGAAATTTACCTCAATCTCCAAGCTATCCCAAGCCCTAGCATGTATACGAAAATGGAGGGAGAAATAGAGAGCTTCCAAGCATTTGAATCATCTCCAAAATGAAGAAGAAGAAGCATGGTTGGTTGGGTATGGAAGGAGACTCACAAAAATGGTGAGCTTTGTAGAAAAAGAGAAGAAAAGAGAGGGTTTGTGTAGAGGAGAAGAGAAGTAACGAAAATGAGGGAGAGAGGAGGAGAAGCAATGTGTTTGCTAAAATGAGAAAAGAGAGCTACGGGAATAAGAAGGGGGAAAAGGGATTTTTGATTTTAAGTTTAATCCCCTTATTAAAATTTCATCATTTTATAACTTACAGGTTCTCCGTTCGGGCTTAATACTAAATCCAAAAATTATTCCGAAGACATATTTGGATTCCCAATAATATTCTTAACAGCCCTGACCAATGGCATCTTAATAGGAGATACTTGGTCCGACACCCACATCTCAGTCGGGTCAGTTTTCAGCTTATCCGGTCTGCATAAATCACCCATAGTCCCAAAAATCTTAATTTAATTATTTCTAATATGTTGGGACATTAAATAATGCACAAATAATTTTCTAAACACTCTAGACCCATCAAATATTTATTTCCACTTAGTGGGTCCCACATTATCCGTTAAATCACCCGATTCCAGTAAATCTTAATTTACCGATAATTCATCTCTAATGTCTAATAAATTCTCCAATAATTATTCATCCATAAATAATTAATTATCCTCTTCCAATAAATTTATTTCCTTTAAAAATCTGGGATGTTACAACATGGGCTAAGAGCATCTACAACAGAGTTTTGTTTCCCAGACTTATGTTTAATTAGGAATGGATAAGCCTATAGAAACTCGATCCATGAAGCATGCCTACGACTAATTTTTTGTTGGGAATTCAAGTATTTGAGAGCTTCATGATCTGAATAGAGAATGAATTCTTTTGGAAGCAGGTAATGACTCCAATGTTGTAGAGCTCATACGATGGTATGAAATTCCTTATCATAAGTGGAGTACCTCAGCTTAGCATGATTTAGCTTTTCACTAAAAAGATGGTATGAAATTCCTTATCATAAGTGGAGTACCTCAGCTTAGCATCATATAGCTTTTCACTAAAGAAAGCTATTGGTCGGCCTTCCTGACTGAAGGTACTGCACCAATACCAATGTTAGAAGCATCACAACTTACCTCAAACACTTGATCAAAGTTAGGTAATGCTAGTACAGGGGCTTTCGTCAAGTGCTCCTTTAATTCATCAAAACTCTTTTGTGCTTGTTCTGTGTAACACCCCAGCCGCTTTTCAGGAATGAATGACTCACCCCACAGACCAACACGAGACCTTTCTAATGTGCTTTTGTCCTCACTCACATATTTCTTGAGAACTTCCCAGGAGGTCACCCATCCCAGAATTACTCCAAGTTAAGCACGCTTAACTTTGGAGTTCTTAAGTGATAGGCTACCGAAAAGGCTAATGCATTTGTTGGTATAGGTAGTACGAATTCATTTCTTTAAGCTATCCTCGACTGTATAGTCCCATACCTATACAGTCTTTAGATCCCTCTCATTCTGGTATGTATTCGGTTCGTTCATGTGTCCCTCCCACTAGAAGCCTGCCAGGAGCCGCTCCTTGTCCATGCCTATGCACCGGCGATCACTCCCCGCCCTCAACAGTGCCCAGGATGCCACATTCCCCGCTGGAAGCCTGCTAGGAGCCGCTCCTTGTCTGTGCCTATGCACCGGCGATCATTCCCCGCCCTCAACAGCGCCAGGATGTCACATGCCCACCAGCTTCCGCCTGGTTCATCCCCGAACCATACCGAATCATGCATCTTCATATATAAAAAAAAAACGGAATATAATAATATCAGCTTCAGTTGTAACGCCCTGGAGTCAACTTGCAAATCCCAAGATAATTACCGTCACCATATAAAATTTCTTAGATAACTTATTTTTCGCCTGGTAATTATCAAGAGATTCACAACCTGATTCCAGAGGTTACTGATATAATATCAGAGTACGCAACCTTTACATAATTAACTTCTTATTATTATACATAACATTAGAGTTTCATACATATTATATTTCACAAGAGACACCTAAATCTTATAAAATATAAAGATGTAAAGTACCAAAACATAACATATGCATAATATAGCCAAAGTAGCCATGCAAGCAAGCATCATCATCAAAAGCCTTCATAATTCATCCACATCAAGCATCATCCACTTTGTCACATGTCTTCCTGATTAACCACTAAAGGGTTGCCACAAGTAACAGAAAGAGTGAGATAAAATATCAAATAAATAGAAATTAAATTAGAACAAACACAATCACAAGTAGGATGCTATGTGATGCAAATGCCAAACAAGTATTTTGTTTTATACTGATATTATTATATTCTGTTCTTTTATATAAATGAAAATGCATGATGGATCCATTCTGGTGGGAACATCTGCAGTGATTTCCAACAATAATATTTTTACGGATATCCAACCGATACCGCGCCCCATAATGCAACACCACATCGGATAACAATATCATAATATCAATAACAAGTGTTGCAGGACCCCCCTTAAGGACACACTGCTTAGCCCTTAAGACGGCCGTGGTATAAAACCACCGCAGAGGTCTGTGCTCAACAAAGCGCGTTCCCCCACCGGGAACCCTCTCAAAGAACCCCTCAGCGGATTCTTGAACGGCCAATGCATATGATGCATGAATGCATTAAATTATCAAATTCCTTTATAATTAATTTTAACAATAAAATTATTATAACAATCAATTAGGCATGCTTTATTTGTAATTCAAAGAATATGGAAACACATTTTCCATACTATTTTTATCATAATTCAATCATATGGAAATACATTTCCCATAATATTCATATCATATTTCAAACATATGAAAACATATTTTCCATAATATTTCATATTTCAAAGAATATGGAAACATATTTTCCATGTTATAGTAATTGTTTAATATCATATTCCAAACCATTTGTATCAATTTCACAATTTAATTCAAATTAAATTAAAATCTAACTATATGAGTTTCTAAACAATTAAGCAAGCAATTCTAAGTTAATTTCTATGTATTTAATATCCTATCCCCTCTTTCTTACCTCAAGTGAAGATCGTTAAACTTTCCTTATGCTAAACTTCTTTGTATTTCTTCAAATCTTCAAGTTTACGTAATCTCTTCTTATGCAAAAATTAAAGAATGAAGGTTTCGAGAGCTTGAAGAGGGAGATGAAAGGTTATAGGATCAGTGAGGTTTGTGGTATGAGGAAATGTGGGAGGTTGGGGCACTATTTATAGGATTTCAATGGCGGTACTGTAGCAAATTACTGTAGCAAATCACTGTAGCAAATCATTATAGCAGCTCGAAATTAACATGAGGCGGTGTAAAATTGGAGAATTCTCATGAATTCTCTACATTCTACAACATTTTTCATGTGATGTTTACTGTAGCATTTCACTGTAGCACTTTACTGTAGCAGATTTTTATTTTATTTTATTATTCTATTCTACATTCTATTCTCGTTTATTTCTATTTTAAGTCAAACTGAAAATATCCTTGTATTCATAATTAAATTTCCAATTTTCTAGGTTTCATTTCTTATTTCTCTGAGAAATTTTAATTTTTTTCACTATTTAATTTACTGCTTAAAAAAATTAGGCTGTTACATTCTGGCCATTGAAATTTATCACCTTTGATGCAGCTGGTGAGCGAAGTTGCAATGGTACTAAAATTCTTGATAAACCTGCGATAAAAAGAAGCTAGCCCATGGAAACTTCTGACGTCATGGATTGACTGAGGAATAGGCCAGTTGTTGATTGCCTCAATCTTGCTAGGGTCTACACGGATGCCTTCAGCGCTAATAATATAACCAAGAAACATCACTTCTTTAGTCATGAAAGAGCATTTCTCCAGGTTGGCATAGAGTTTCTATTCCTGAAGAACCTCTAACACCTGTCTTATATGTTTTAAATGCTCATCCTTGCTTTTGATGTAAATCAGGATATCGTCAAAGTAAACAACCATAAATTGTCCATTGAAAGGGCGTAATACCTGATTCATTAGGCGCATGAATGTGCTGGGGGCATTGGATAACCCAAATGGCATGACTGTGCATTTATACAGACCATCTCGTGTTTTGAAAGTGGTCTTCCATTCATCTTCAGGCCTAATTCTGATCTGATTGTATCCACTATGGAGATCAATCTTGGAAAAGATAGTGGCACCATGTAGTTGGTCCAACAAGTCATCAAGTTATGGTATCGAGAATCGATACTTGATGGTGATCTTATTCACAGCTCTACTATCCATGCACATCCTCCATGTTCCATCCTTTTTAGGGACTAATATAACAAGAACAGCATAAGGACTGACACTTTCCTGAATTAATCCTTTCTTCAGCAATCCTTCAACCTGTCTTTGTACTTCAACATGCTCTTGAGGATTCATTCGATAATAGGGTTTATTTGGAATAACTGCTCCTGGAACAAAGTCTATAGCATATTGAATATCATGCATAGGTGGTAGTCCTAGAGAAATTTCTTTTGGAAAAACACCTGGGAATTCTGATAAAAGTGGCATAATTTCTGGTGGTATACTTGTTCCATAATTTTGCTCAATCAACAATAAAAAGCCCAAATGATTAACTTCATTTGTAGCCACCTTAAATTGATTCTTGGTGACTAAGGACTCCAACTGCTTTTCTTCTTTTTTGTCTTGGTTGAATTCATCAGGCGGTAGTGGAGCTAATCTAATTTTCACTCCTTCCTTTTTAAACGAGTAGGTGCTTGTATAACCATCATATTGGGTACGACGATCATATTGCCGAGGCCTTCCAAGAAGAAGATGGCAAGCATCCATAGGAACAACATCGCACCAAACTTCATCCTGGTATTTCCTGCCAATTGAAAAAGACACAAGACATCTTTTAGAAACTTTTACCTCATTGCCTTCATTAAGCCACTGCAATTTGTAAGGAAGCGGGTGAGTTTGTGTTGGCAACTTGAGCTTTTCCACCATGTAGTTTGAGACTACATTCTCACAACTTCCACTATCAATGATGACATTACAAATCTTTCCTAGCGAGGTGCAACGAGTGTGGAAGATATTGTGTCTCAACCAGGAGTTCTCTTTCATTTGTGCTGTGTGTAGACTTCTCCTGACAGCTAGTAACTCACCATGATCAACAGGCGTGAGTTCATTGTCATACACCGGCTCTCCTAGTTCTACTTCTAGCTTTTCTTCTGAAGCTTTAAAAGGTTCTCCTTCAATGATGGTGAAAACCTTTCGGTTTGGGTAATCAGAAGCTATATGGCCAAAACCTTGACATCTGAAGCATTTTATAGTGGACTTGGATTGGTAGGTAGGTTTAGGGTTGTTATCTTTGTATGGTTTGGCTGGTGTTTTGTTTGGGATAGGTGGTTGGGTGGTTTGTGTTTTTCGGGAAAAGGAAGGGTTTCTAGAAGAAGAAGGTTGGAAAGGTAATCTGGAAGAAGAAGGATGGAACTGGTTTCTCTTAGGGAGTTGTTTTTCTATCCTAATGGCAAGTCGGATGACATCATCTAGGGTGAAATATTATTGTAGCTGGACTAGATGAGAAATCCTTGTATTTAGCCCTCCAAGGTAACGAGCTATGGTATGTTCTTCTTCTTCAATCAGCTCACATTTCATCTTTAGCTGCTCAAATTCCCTGGTATACTCCTTAACTGTCATTGTCTTTTGTTGAAGATTAATAAGCCGCATATAATTATCTTGATGATAATTAGCAGGTAAGAATCTAGCTCTGAGTTGCTTTCGTATTTTCTCCCAAGTCTTAATCTTACTTTTCCTATCTTTTGCACAATTCTTTTGCAGAGTCTCCTACCAAATGGATGCATATCGCTTTAGTTTGATGGCAACGATTTTAACCTTTTGCTCATCTGGAATATCCTTCAGATTGAATATTCTCTCAACAGTACGGATCCAATCCAAAAATTTGTCAGGTTCTAATGTGCCTTCGAATTCTGGTATATTCATTCTGAAGTCAAGGCCTTGTTGTCGTGACCTTCTCACTCTATAATTGTTAGAGGAGGAAGAATTACTATCATCAGAGTCACTTTCAACAGAATTTGTATTTCTTTGTTGGTTGAGTTGGGCTTGTTGGGCTTCAACTATCTCCTACAACCTTTGAATTTGTTGTCGCAAGTCATCTAGTTCGATGTCTTGGAGATTTCTTTCAAATTGTCTTCTAGGAGGCATTTTAAAGGTAGTGGTAAAAGGATAATTTTTTTTGAAATTTGGGTAAAAGTGGTAATTCTAGATGGATTAGGGTAAAATGGTAATTTTAGATGGATAGAGGTAAAATGGTAAATTTGGAAGGATGGGGCAAAATGGTAATTTTAGATGGATAGAGGTAAAATGGTAATTTTTGGAAGGATGGGAAAAATGGTAATTTTGGGAAGGATGGGGCAAAATGGTAATTTTAGATGGATAAGGGTAAATCTGTAATTTCAAAATGTTTAGGGGTAAAAAGAGAATTATTGAAACTATAGGGGCCAATGTGTAATTTGGAAAGGATATGAGCTACAATGAAATATATAGAAATATAAGGGGCTAATGTGCAATAAAAAAATATCTGGTCAAACCTGGGTCAAAGGGACACGTGGCAGGATGTGGTGGAGGATACTTTTAACAGCAGCTTGAAAGAAAAACTGTTGTAGAAAGTCCAAACTTTTAACAGTGGCTGTTCAGACTTTTAACAGCGGTTATAAAACTGGTGTTAAAAGTATCGTCTTCAACCTCTGGATTTTTCGGCAAAGGCCGATTTTCTGGCGAGGCTGTTCTAACCTTAAATGAGTTCCGTTTTACACGAAACTTAGCATCCCAAGGTTTTGGGACCTTCCGGACACTTCTGCGGTGGCGGTTTTATCAAAAACAGACTGGAAAAGGGCGTTTTATGGTGACCCAAATTTTTCCGGTGAGGGAACAACCCACTCACTGTTTCCGCTCTCTCTAACTCAACCTAAGGCGCAGCAAGTTCTGAGAACCTTGCTCTGATGCCAAGATGACTCAGAATGCCAAGGAGAAACTCAAAGAGAAAAAACTCAAATGAGCTAAGGAAGAAAAGTTATTGATTGCTTGATCAAAATAGATTACATTGCGTGGCTATTTATAGAACTCATAATGCTAATAAACTTAATAATTAAACACCACTTGCAAGAAACAATGAGCTGAACATGGGTTGGATTTTGAAAAGCTCCCTTTGCATTTGTCAACAATGGCTGCACCGTTTTGGGAGTTGGTGAAGAGGAAGCTTCTGGTTCAAAAAACTTATCTAACACAGCAGGCCACTCGAATTATGTTTCCTATAAAAGAAACTAATAAAAAATATTAGATTTTTGAAGTATCCTATATAACTATAATAAAGAACTATGTTAGTGCAAGTAATAAACTTACCACTCTCGGGAAATGTCAACATGTGCCCTCCTCTAAGTTGTATGCACAACCACCTATAACACTCCTTCAGTTGCACCTATTGCACTTTGAAAAATAGTAGACTTAGGTTTTCCCACCTAACAAGAAGACCAACCCATGCTTCTTCCCTCATCCAACAGGGATGAGTAAGGGTCTAGTCGTCCTCCCTCTCTCTTTGCCTTCTCCAGCATGTCGCTCAGGCAATCCACATTAGTGCCTCATGCATCTCTGTAAAGTTATCACCCTCATGAGATTGAAAGACAATATAAAACATATTTTTATGGTTTTTGATGACTTGATTTAGTTCCTAAGTATTTTAAGTGCATACCTTATCTGACAAAAATTCATATGGTTTAAATTGATTCGATCACGTGGTGTATGATGACTTGATTTAATTCCCAAACACTCCTGAATTGACAGACTTATTTTAGTTAAAAGTAAATATTTAAAACATAAATATATCATTATAATTATTTTTATTAATTTTTATTAAAATATTTGATATTATAATTATACTTGTCCAATTAAATTAAAACTTAAAGTTACAAGTGTTTAAGTATGTCTCAAAAGCTCAAAACAATGTAGATTTAATCAATTTTAAAGCTATAGAACATGTACTCAAAGCTTGTAACTTAATCATTAAATGGATTAGTTGTATATAAATAGGGTTTTATAAGTGAATGTATTTCTTGCTATCTCCTTTTGTTTATACTTTTTGTATTTTACTATATTATTTATTATTAAATAATGATAATATCAACAATTTATCCTTTTTTATCAAAGTTTATTAAAAATTATGATTCTATATATATATATAACCTATTTAATAAATAATAGAATTCACAAAATATTTTGTATTTCATAATAAATTTTAAATAATAATTTTTAAAAATAGGTATTAGAGACTAATTTTTCTATTACGATGCAATGTATAATATTCAAAATAAAAATTAAATAACTGATTTTTTAGTCAAATAATTGAATATTAAATGAATTACTTAAACAATTCTTTAATGTAAAAAGGGCTAGGTGTGTTTGTGATCTAAAAATAAAAGTATAATTTAATGAAATAATTTTGTTATTTACACTCACAATTTCTTCACAATTTTTTATGTGTCTCAATAGTAGTTAACAAGTTTCATTTGTTAGAAAAAACTTAAAATGTTGGAGTTTGAAAAATATAGGTATATTAAATTTTGATAGAGAAATTTTTTGGTCCAGATTAACTCTGGCATGATTTAAACAAACATTCAAAATGTATGAAGGATTTCTCTTTTAGCGAGTGACATCTCTTGAAAGAATTTAAACAGTAAAATTTAAAGAAAAATAAACTTTTAAAAACATTTTTGAAGAAAAAGTTTGATCAAAGACGAAACCATTTTTGTATAAACCAGATCCCATGAGATTTGTTAATAACTAACATTATGTTTACTAACTTGAATTAAGTGTCATGTTATTATTTAACATGTGAGTTTAAGTGTTTTAGGAAAACATAAGGATTGTGTTACGAAAGATAGAGGGAGTATGTATGCCAAAAAACTTTAAAAGTCTGTCTCATCAATAAACTCTCATTGATCCAAAATAAGGAAAGTCTTGAAGTCTGAGATCTTTGCATCTGAATACCTACCAGACTTAGCTTAGAATAGTTTATCTCATACTAAGTCTAAACATCAAATCTTGTATTTTTTATAAAAAGCTCCCAGACTTATCAAAGGCGTTTGAATACCTTATGAATCATTAGATCCATAATTCACTTCAAAAGAAGTTTCCTTTCCAAGTCTTCAAGAAAACATTCTTGTAAGCATGCTTAAGCAAAGACCTAGGAAAAGAAGAACGACAAAGCAAGGCAGTCTATCCTCTATCCAATATAACGTCAAGTCTTTCACCTGTGCCTTATAGACTCAGAGATTCTCTAAATAAAAGCTTCCTCCTTGGTGAAACTTACGCTACCTCTACCCTGCCTATGATCGTATATATCTCAAAGCTTTTTATTCTACAATTACGTGCTCAGAACGTTTCTCTCTCTGACAAAAGAAAGCCTTTTACCCGTTGTGCAACATCCTTCTCCTCAAGCATATTGTGATATTGATTAGTAATATAATTAGATTTCATCCAACATACTTATCGGGAGAGACAAAAAACTTTAATTATATTTCAAAAAATTTATTTTTTAATCTAATAATATTTCACAATTTTTTGAATTCGATTATTATACTTTCTTTTAATAGTGTTATAGTTCAGTTGATGAGAGATTGATTTGAAGTATTAGATGATATTAATTATTTTGATGTATTATTTTTTCTCATTTGTCCAATAAAATGAGTGGTTTAAGGTATGTTTGAAGTTATTCAAAAGCCTTAATTAGATCCAATAAACATAGAATTGTTTGTGGTGTGTTTTGATTTTAAAAAAATCAGATTATATAACAAAAATACTCGGAATTTGAATAACTTTATTTAAAATAAAATATAAAAATTAAACTAACTCAATTATTTTTAGTTTAGATTGAATGAGCTAATGCAAAGGAAACTTTGTTTAAAACATTATATAATAAATATGATTAATATGTCTTTCTAGTTTGAATTGACTAAGTTGAAACTTTATTTAAAATACAAAACACAAATAGGTGTATTGTAAATATAATTAATATGTCATTTTGGGTGAATATTTAGTTTTAGTCCCTAGATTTTTGAAAAATTTGTTCTTAGTCTCCATATCTAGCGTCTTTGGTGAAATGCGTTGAGTCATCTAATGAAGGACATATCATATGGACTAAAGCCAACTATTGAAAATCACAAGGATTAAAATCAAATATTCATAAAAATTGAGAGGCTAAAAGCGTACTTATCCAAACTTTAACTACCTCACTACAAAAAAAAATCTATTTTCATTTGTCTCTTACTATAAAAACCTTGGGTGATTTATGTACTTCTTAATATAAGAACCTCATAAAAAAGTCAGTAATATTAATTAACTTATCACCAAAATACTTTTATTAGTCATTGATGAAAATAAGTATTAATTAGGTTGGAAGAGAGTAAGATTGCAAGCTCTAATAACAGTAATATGGTACTTTTAAAATAACACAATTTATAGATAAATTAATTGACTCTAATTATATTAACTAAATTTTCTTAAAAACTAAAATTAGTTAAAACATTTTTATATTAAAAACGGATGTAGTATATTTTTTTGTCATATGTTTTTATATTATTTTTGTTTTAGATAAACAATATTATTTCTCCAAAAAGATTGGTTTGGTTAATTATATAGCTAGTTGGATACTATATATTAAATATAACAAACTAATTATTGTTTATTTTAAGAGAGATAGTAAAAGGAGAGATTTACATACATTGCTTGTTTATTTAACACTTAAAAATAAAAATATAATATATGTAACATCCTATTTTTTACACAAATAGAAAATAGATATTAATATATCTTTCATGAGAAATACTTACTATAAGTTAGTTTATTATTATCATTTTTTATAAAATTTTGGTATTTATATTTAATTATTTGTTTTTTAAAATAAAATAAAATAAAATAATAATAATAATAAAATGAAAATATTTATGAAGGAGAATTTTAAAACGACTTAATTAGTATTCATTGATTAATGAAATTATATTAAGAATTTTGAATATCTTTATTATCCACAACTTTTATTTTATGTTTATGTTTTTACATATTTATGATTTAACTCTCATTAGAATTTTAAAATAAAATTTTGAAGGAATTAGACTATGATTCTTTAGAACTTTTTGATCTACCTAATATTTATGATTTTTTAGAATTTTTTAAAAATTTTGAAATATTTTAATAAAATAATATATTTTAAATTCATATAAAGTTACTTACAATTGAAAATATTTACAAGAAAGTAAAGTTAAATTATAAGAAAATTTTTTAAAATCTATTTCAAGTAGACTTATCTAAAAATTATCAGTTTGAGTAAAATCTTGATTTTTACCAATTGTTAAAAAACTAAAAACATACTAATAAATTTTTATTAATAGAAAATTTTAGATTTTTAAAATATAAACTTTATATTACTCATTATAAAATTAGTGAGAACTGATATAATATCGTTAAATTTCAAAAAGGACTAATTTTGAATATTTAAAATATACCGAGTGAATGGTTACTATTTAGCTTAATAATTTAACCGACATTTACTATGTAAAACACTGTGCATGAATGAAAATTTCAAAAGGTGCACAGTAATCAGAAATGAAAATTTTAGAAATTACACAGTACTTTTATAATAAAATAATGAAATACATAGTAAAATTTTTTTCTATAAATAGCTGAGGTTTCTAACGAAGGAAAGATAGTAGTAGGAGTAAGTTTTCCTAATATAGCAGTGTTAGAAAGATAGTGGTAGGAGTAAGAGAGAAAAATAAAATTTTTGGAAGGAGGTTCTGCTAAAATCATAAGGTAAGAATAACTCTTTTTTATACTTTTTAGGTTTATTTTCATATCGTTTTAGAAATATATTATTATACTGAATATCATATTATTTTAACTTACTATTCTGAATAGTAAATTACTATTTACTATTACTATTTACCTTTACTATTCATGTTTTACTATTTACCGATATTATTCACGTTTTACTATTTACCGCTACTATTCATGTTTTACTATTTATTATTACTATTCATAATTTACTATTCACTGTTCACTATTCAAAATTTACCATTTCTATTTTAAGTAGAAATCTTAATTTTCATCTTATAACTATATTAAAGTGAAATTGGTATATTTTAGAGCTCGGAGAAGAGGCGCACATGGACTTTCCATAACGAACCAAGATACAAGAGGTAAGCGAGAGTGGGATAGGAATATAATATGAAAAGACATAAGAATAATGGGAGGAGTCCCCTACTCCTTTAAGATTTAATAATATTATTATTTTAAAATAATAACTATTTAACTTAAAAATTTATAATAAATTTTAAATTGAGTATCTTGTGTAACTTGATCTAAATACCTATGCAAATACCTAGATAACCTATGTGAACTGGACTATGCAAGGACTTGGACTATTATGACCTGTATGGACTGAACTATACCTATGCGAGGATTGAACTATATGGACCTACATAGACCTATGCGAAGAATGGACTATAAAGACTTAAAATTAATTTTATTAATCTAAATAACTATTAAAATTTGAATTATATTTATGACTGATATTTAGTTGATTTGATTTGATTTGATTATAATTAATAATATTTGATTTTGATTAATGATATTGTGCTTTATAATACTAGACTGTGATTAATAATATTTATGATCTGATGATATTTGATTGTGATTGATGATATTACAATACTTGATTGTGATTGATGAATGATTGATGACCTTGTGATATGGAGTTTGAGCATATAGCAAACATGATAGAAAGTTAAAACTCAGTAAGAACTAGTACAAAATAAAGCTTTTACACCGAGGCTTTTACACCAGTTATAAAAATAACCGGTGTAAATATTAATGCGGTGGTATTTTTGTAAATATTTACTTTCTTTACACTAGTTAACTAAAAATCCGGTGTAAAAAATAATATTTACACCGGTTAATTCTTTAGCAGGTGAGAAAAAGTATATATTTCACCGATCCAATTTTATAACCGGTACAATAGGCAAATTAAAATCCTGTGAAATTGGAAACCCCTCTTTCTAATTTCGCTCCTCACTTTCGAACCCCTTTTGTCCCCCTCGAACTTCTTCACACTTTTCTCCCTCTCAAACCCTCTTCACCCTCTCGAAACTCTTCTCCTTCTCGATCCCTCTTCACCCTCTTCTCCTTCTTCACACTCTTCTCCCTCTCGATTGGCTTTTCAATACAAACACAAACTCCCAAACCCTCCAGGTTCCACAAATGCAATAGGTACCTCTCTACGCGCATACCAGGTGTTTTGGTCTCCGGTGCCTTGCACTGGGTCGTCACTCAAGAACTCGGGCCAGATCAACCGGATTTGGTCGTCGTGTTTGATCTACGCGCCAAGTTCTGTGAAGTGCCTAAATTGCTATAGTGTAAAACCCTTATTCTACCTCATTGCCGCCTCTCCAATAAAACCCTCTCTGTAACCTTGGACTGCATAACAACACCATAACCTTCGTCACAGCCCTCGAAGTGAATCCTTTCAGGGTAAGTCACTCCTTCACTCATTTTGTCACATTCATCCCTGCTAGTCTTTCGATTTATCATTTCCTTATTTTTATTTCTAGTTATATTCCATATTCCATTTGTATGCAATCATTTGATTGTTAAATGTATTTCAATTTCCTTCCTTTATCTATGTTTATGTCAGAGTTTCTTGCAGACAATATCATATTGCAGAATTTAATGTTATTCACAATTCCCCTATTTGAATTAAAGTTTCTGTTTGTTATTCTTGTACCTTGGTTTATGTTTTTAATCCCAATTTTTGATTCAATGTTTTTCTTTTTCTGTTTTAATTTGTTTTTTGTTGTCTAATTTGTATTAGACAGGATGATACAGAACAATGGTGCAATATAACTTCAAGAAGATCATTGTGGTGCCAAATGGGAAGGATTTTGTTGACATCATCCTCTCTCACACCCAGCGCTGGACGCCTACTGTTGTGCACAAAGGATATTCAATTTTGAGACTTTGCCAATTTTATTGCAAACATGACTCAGATAAACTGTGTGGCTATTATTCTGGTTGTTGTATATTTTCTTTTGAGGTTTCTGTTTGGCCCTGATATGTTTGGTCTTGCTGAAATTTGAGTCTTTTTTTAACCATTGTATTTCATGAATTATGAATTAAGACTTATAGGAGGACTTCGGGCTAATGTATTTGAATTATGATAAGTGGTCATAAGTCAAATTTCATCTTTTCAGGTTGGTGGTATGGGTGCGGAAGGGTACTGTATGAATATTCCATGGAGTCGAGGAGGAGTTGGCAACAATGATTACAGATTTGCATTTCAGCATGTTGTCCTTCCTATAGGTTAGCAACTTAGCATGTACTGTGGCCTACTAAATTTTTTATTTGATTTTTGAGAATCTGTAGATTAGCATGTATTGTGCCTCTTAGGAAGAAACTGGACAAATGACAAATTAAATCAATGATTAGTTTTCCTCCTTTTATGACCTCGGTCACGTCAATATAATAGTTAATCTACTAGAGCCTATCTGGGAAGCATGATATCAACATTAAACTGCTTGTCAAAAGATGATTCATTATATGCAATCAATTAAATGCTTTTTTGGGTGATTGATCTAATCTGCCTAATCTGCTGCCCTTGGAGATTGGTTGTTTGGCAACTGACAAGAATTTCAAGATTACTAATGAACAAAATTGAAAATAGTAATTGATTTGTTTGTTGTGCCTTATGATGCATAAATATACCATAGAAACATTAAACGGTTATTGTTCTTAATGCTATATTGTTTTGTTTTAGTTTTGCAATCTCATTTTAAGAGGCACAAAAAGTATTCGTAGCTTTTTAAAGTGATGCTGCTTAGGAACCTAGCATATGCTTTTATCATGGTAATTTAAAGCAAAAAGAAGAGAATTAATGAAATCCCACCACCAGAACAGGGGAGAATACAGAGGCCCGAATATAGGATTTATCTTACTCGTTAACTAGATTTTTAATCACATATATATGACCTTTGCTTGATGAAAAAAGGGTGTTAAAGTGAAAGTGCAAAATAGATAATCAATAGAATTAGAATACTTCATCCCGAAAATTTCCCTTTAATTTCTGAAATGAGAAGAAGCATAGAGACTTGTAATTCTAGAAGTATAGAATTAGACAAAACTTTCAGGAAAAGTTGATCTAATTTGGTTTGAGAATATATTCATTATTTATTTATTTTTAATATTAATATTTTGATTTTTTTATTTTTAAAATTTATACAAGAAACAATGAAAATAAACTTTTAAAAATAAGAAGCAAAATAAAAATAAGATTACAATCTTAAAATTAAATGTATAAAAGAAAATATCATAGCCGAATAGTCTATTTATAAATCATAGTTATTTAAGAAAATTGTAAAAGTAAAAGCAAAATAAAATTCTGATTTTCACAAAAAAAAATTCCGAAAAAAACTAACCCCTTATTAAAAGATTAAAAGGCGGCTACAAAATAATAGTATCTATTCTTCATGGTAACACGGGACCAATAGGGATAATTAGCCTCCGTGTGAATTAGAAAAATGCTTTTTTATTATTTTTAATTATAAATTGTTATTTTGATTTTTGTTTTTTGTTTTTATTTCTTTAGTATAAATTTTTAAAAATAAAAACAAGATAACAATTTTATAATTAAAATTAAAATAAAAATGTTTTTATAATCCAAAAACAAGACCTTAGTACTTGCACTCAACCTTAATTTGTATGGGTATAAAAACTCATACCTAATTTTGTTTCATAATGAGTAATTTCTATAGATACCATCCGGATGAGTTTCATAGTAAGTGAAAAGGAAACTGGCATCTGAAGCTATTAAGGCTGATGCCTGTGGTTCTGTTTCCGTTTCAGTGAGAAATTCAATGATAAGATTGAAAGGGTAAAGGAGGCAGTGAAATGAATAGGAATTGATGTGGGACTGGGTGAATTAGTTTTATCTATTTGTTGTTTCACATATAATAGCTTTTATCAGGCATTTTTAAATGAACTTGAATGGAAGATAAAAGATATAATAGGTTTTAGCAGTCATTTTTAAATGAAATTGAATGAAAGATAAAAGAAACCAATTATAATTATTTGTAGTTATATGTTAAGTGGTAAGACAAGAGCTTAATTAACTTCCCCTCTCTTTAATTTGTAGACACTAAACAAAATTTATACTAGATTGAAGTGTCATATCTTTGAGCTATGTCTAAACTGAGTTATATATATCTAAACTATTATCTGTCTGGGTGTGATATTTTTTCCCTATACATGTATGTATTAATTTGGTGTTATTTTTTTATGGTGTGCAATACAACCACTAGGCTACATGCAATGTGGATTTTATGTATGAAAAATATGTTGGATATTATTTTGACAAACATTCTTGATTCATGGGACAAGGTAATTTTTGAACTATGCCTTAATTTCAACAAGGGAAGCATATGGAGTGTGTGTATGTTGTGATTAATTGTGTGTATTTTTTCAATTGTTGTTTTGTGCTTATTAAATGTTCTTACTGCCAATATTCATATTAAATGTTGCAGAGATTCGATCCAGAACTATTATCCGATGATGACATTAAAGATGTTTAGAAGTGTTGGGCAAAATATTTATTTGATATTGCAAAAGTCTAGTTTAAATTTATGGATTGTTTAAATTATAGATGTTTTTTTTTTCTTATAGATTATAGGTTAAATATATATCACAAAATTATAGATGTTTTTATGGATTGTAAAATATTATATGTTTGGTCATTATAATTTGTTATTGGTTAATTTGAAATTGGTCATTGAAATTTGAGATTGTTGTAATTAAATATTAGTCAATGTAATTTGATAGTGGTAATTAACTTAAAACAGGTTGGAAAAGCAAAGAAAAAAAAGGAAAGTAGGAAAAAATTGAAAACAAATAAAAACAATGTTTTTACACCGGATGTATGAAAAAGATAGGTATACAAGACTTTTTTTACGCCGGATATTACGAAAACAATAGGTATGAAAGACCTTTTATTACACCTGATAATGCAAAAAAAGGTATAAAAGACTCTTTTTACACCGGATGTTATAAAAAAATAGGTATAAAAGACTATTTTTACACCTGACATTATAAAAAAATAGGTACAAAAGACCTTGTTTTACACTGGATATTACAAAAAATAGGTGTAAAAGGTCTTTTTTACACCGGGTATTAGATGCATAACTGGTGTAAATTTTTTTTTACACCGGGTTAGTTTAAAATAACCAGTGTAAAATATATTTTTTACACAGGGTTAGTTTAAAATAACCAGTGTAAAATAAATTTTTTACACCAGATGTAAATGCAATATTTTTTACACTTGTTGGATCTACACCGGCTAAAAATCGGTGTAAAAAGTCAAAAATAACCGGTGTAAAAAGCCTTTTTTGCACTAGTAAATTTTCTTACCTTACTCTTTAAATTTTTATTCTAAGAGAAAGTATTTTATCATTATTTTAGTCTTTTATTTCTTCTTGGAAATAATTTTCATTAACTTTATTTTTAATCTCTAGAATAAAATCTAGTATTAGAAAGAAGTTATTTTATGAAAATCAAGGTTGAGATAATTAATTCTTGAATTAAAGAAAATTTTTATAGTTTTCAGTATTCTTAATTAATGATTTAAAAAAATATTTTTTTTAGAAATCAGAAATTTAAATTGGTTTTCCCTAATGAAATAACTAAAGGATATTTTGTTATAGTCGAGATTTCTAAACTCAGTCTAGTTAAGATTCAAATTGGGGAATGTTATGTAAATTTGTGAAGTTTTTTAAGAGAAAGTTTTGAGATATTTAAGGCTTGGAAACTCAATTTTAGTGAGATCTGAATTTGAAGACTGTACTAAATTTATTTCTATATAACAGAAGTTCAAAGAAGAACTTATGGGAATGTATAGTTTATTGAGATGATTTTGTGAACCTTTATGATATTTAATAATTAAGTTTCTAAAAGTCTTAACCAACTAAATATACGAGTAGTTCATGCATCATGAATCATTAAAGAGAAATGAGATGTGATATTGCCTGAGGACGGATTATAGAAACCGATGATACATTAGAGGAGACTTAATTGTGAGCCTTGGGATGAGAGGGTGTGAAAGGGTGCTTCAGGTGACCTGGGGTCGCTCCCTAGTGTCGGGTACTTTCACAATAAAAACTTTCTCAATCTGACTAGTCTCTAAGTGTTTCCACGCCAGTTGAGTTGTTCATATGTCATGAAGGCATTTATGTTATTATTATCTGGAATTGTGGAACAGCATAAACTCCTGGTTGGCCCAGTGCAAACTAAAACTTTAAGGGCCTACATGCATAGAATGAATGAGATGGTAGTATTAAAAATATTGCATGACAGTCATGTGATTGTGACATTCTACGCGGATGGTTGTGAATGAAAGTATAATTGTTATGTTATGAAAACTCTACATTCATAATTGATTATGTATATGATTGTGATTGAAATTATCATATTAGATTGTGAAAACCTTTATGTTTATGTCTTATCTGTAAAGTATTATATTCTGTTTCTCACTCCTTCTTGTTTGAATTTTGTGTCCAAAATATATGTTATGTGATATATAGCTAGCAGTTCAAGATGGAAGGATATGTAAATACAAGAGGGTAAAGTGGTCTCATCCTCAATCAGATAGATGAAGAGATATGACAAAAGTAGGATTCCAAAACTCGATTGTTCAAGGACTAGGAAATGATTGGTCACATTTGTAATAGAGGTATAGTTTAGTTTTACCTTGCCTTATTACAATATCAAGTTAGATAATTATAACAAGGTAAAGGTTAAACTTTGATAAACCTTATCATTTAGATATAATACTGTAAATCTTTTATCACTTATGATTTCTATAAGTTATTTTTGTCATTATGGATAAATATTGAAAGATGACATTTTTTACTTTCAATATTCAAAGGAAATTAGATGTATATACATCCTTGTATACACGAGATAAAGAGTGATAAATATGTATATCTTTTTAAAAGTTTTTTTAAAAAAGAAAAGTAAGAAGAATACATATATATTTCGTGTATATAAGGGGTGTTACAATATATATACACACATACATACATATAGAGCTAGATGGGCATGATAATGGATTTTTTTTATGTGTAGTAAGAATTTAGATAGACACGTTTTTAGTCCACTAATTTTGAAAAATATTTGGTTTTGGTCCCTATGATGTGTCACCTATTAGATGATTTGACACACGTTTGTTAAGTTCATGAAAGAACATGTGAGGTTTTATGAACCTCTTAATTATTTTGATTTATGATGCAAGCACTAAATTATTTGGAGTTTTAACGTTTTAAGGCTATCTAAGTTTTGTTTAATAGAAATATTGTCTAAAGCCAAAGAAACAAGCTGACTATCTAAAGATTGTTGATCATCTGAAGGAGTTGTCTTCTTAGATTTACAAGATCATAAGGATCAAGATCATCTAGAGTAAAGGTTTTGAAGTTCAAATGAAGTTTCTAGTTATTACAACAACTTGTCCATGAAGACAACATTTTCTTGAAGCTTTCAAGAAAGTTGGCTATGGCTAAAATCTCAGTTTTCTTTTCACAAATATAAAAAAATGTAGAAGTATCAGAATTTCAGATGACCAGATGATCACCTTGTTGCACCTGCCACTGATTGGTTCAACTCATCCCAAGTGGCCTTGCATGCTTTTAAGCATATCAACTCTCTTCTCTTTTCATCTCAATGACTCTTTTCAAGAGAAGTTGCCATTTGTTACAAGTTGTTAAAACTAAGAAATCTAAAAAAAAAAGCCTTCCTACTACAATCGTAACCAGTTTCAAAGAGCTTTTTTTCTTTGTCTTACATCCTAAACTTGTTGTTTACCATAAGTTTTGTTCCTTAGAGTCTTAGTTATAAGACTTATGACCAAATCCTTTTTCATATTATTGTATGTTGTAGAGCCTAAAAAGACTTGATGAAAGAATATTTGTTGTAAGTTAGCCCGAAAATGTTAAGTCTAAGAAAAAAATACTTATGTTAGTTTGGAGAGGCTAAGTCTAATGAAGAATTATTGGTTGTTTTTAAATTAGCCTGAAAAGGTTAAGTAAAGAAAAAAATACTTGACATAGTGTTGTAGGCACTGTTGAGTGGATCTGCTCTATAAAACTCCTTTTAGAACGAATTGAGATTAAATGTAATCTTTTGTTTTGAGGTGAACCAATATATGTTGATCTCTCTCTTTAAATTATTTTCAGCATAACAACTTGTTTATCTTAAAAGGTTTTTGAAATTTAGATGAAGTATTGTCTGAACTGTCACCAAAGTTTAAGCTTGATTTTTAAAACTTCATATTAGAAACTATCTTTTGAGAAAAGTTTTATCAAAAGATTTTAAATCACACCATTCAACCTCCTTCTAGTGTATATATATGAACCTTAAAGCTTTACTAATGACTTAGATTTGGGGAGCTAAAATTAATATAGTTTTAAAAAACCTAAGGATTAAAACAAATAAAAAAATATAGAGACTAAAACTAAATAATCTATGAAATTGAGGGAAAAAACATATTTATCCTTATAATAAATATTGAAATATTATAGAAATCACTTTGTAAATCAAATTTTAAAATTATAACTCATCAATTACATCCATTATCCACACTAACAATAAAGTGATGCAAATACATTATCAAAGTAATTTGTAACTCTTGCGTAACCGTGTCTAAAACTAAAATAAACTCTTGTTATTTTGTACACGACTAATTTCTAAAAGCATATATTGTAACATCTTGATCGGACATTGAGGAGCAAATTAAATTAATAGCCGAATAATTAAAAATGGCATGGGAATTACGCATGTGCCCCCTTGACTATATAAGTGATTTCGGTCTCTCTCTCTCTTCCATTCACGCTGAGCTGGGAAAAAGAAGAGAGAATTGAGTTCATTTCTCCTTTCGTGCATGCAACGCACCACCTCTGTTTCCCTCTGAAATTCAACCAGTCTTCTTCTTCTTCTTCTTCTTCTTCTTCATCCCTTCCTCGTGAGCAATGTTGTGGTGTCTTGGAGGCTCGAAATCCTCCACTGTTGGTAAGGTTGGGACTGTTCGAGAGAGCGGACAGCCTTGGGTTTCTCCAAAGTTGAGTTCGGAGGTTGACGACTGGAATCAAGGTCGTTTAAGCGAGAAAGAGTGACCGAAGAGCGATCGGTCAGTGTTTGTTAGCTTGAGGAGCTTCTGGGATTTCTTATTCCAGGTAGGGGCGTTTTACATTTCAAATGAATGGTTTATGGACGGGTTCCGAGTAAAAGTGTTGTACTGTTTGCATGTAACTTTAACATGTGATGATTGGAGTGTGATGTGATTCACGTCCATGATTGTATGTTGAATTATATGAGATGCATGTTGATGATAATGTGAATGCCGAGTGCTTATGGTGTGAGACTGTTTTGTTGATTCCCGTTTGTGATTTTATATGGAATTGCATGAGATGTATGTTGGTGATAATGTGAATGTCGAGTGCATATAGCGTGAGACGCTTGATGATTAAAATGGCATTGATGTATTAATGATAATAATAATATGCATGAGATACACCTTTGAAAATGCTGAGAGCATTTAGCGTGAGACGCTCATTATTGAATCGGTAGTTAAATGTATATGCAGGAGATGCTATGAAAGACCTTGAGTGGGACTCAAGGCAAGCCGACTGAGTGGGACTCAGGGCTGCCTGTAACACTGCCGTTGTCATTGAGAGTGACTGTGTTACATGAGAGGGCAAACGGTTTGGTACCAGTAAAATGGCCGGATCAGCTGAGAGCTGAGTATAAGGATGAAAGCCTATGTTACAACACAAAACTTAATAATGAACAATTAGATCCGACTGACTGAATGTGTGTACATTGGTAAATGTTGCCGAGTGCAATGTGACTTGTATGGTTATGTGCATATGTTATTGAGAATAACATGAATTATATAGCCTTGAATGAGTTGAGTGAATTTCGACTGGATGATGCTGTGTGAGTAATTATATCGAATGACAGTGTATGTTGTTGTTTGTTTGAGACATCATATTGCGTGGTTAAGAATTGAATGACTGATCCGAGTCAATAACTGTCATTTAATATGTATAATGCTCACTGTGAACACCTCTTTTGGTCCGGCCCAAATTGTTATGACACCGGACCCATCTTTGAAGTTGGAAACACCGGACAAGGCCTAAGTTAACACCGCACCTCAACTCCGCCCATGAATCTTCACCTCCACTCCGCCAACCGCCCTCATTTGCTCTCCGTCCTCGTATACTTCACAAACGGTGTGGAAGTCCGCCTCTTCACACACCGTCCCATAAATGGTGTGGCACTCCGCCCTCTTCATACAACGTTCCACAGACGGTGTTAGCTAACATCAAACCGTCCAAACGTTCCCACCTCGAGTCCGCCCAACCGTCCTCAACTCAGCCCAACGTCCTCACCTCAGGAGTACCTTAAACGGCCGATGTCGCGGATCTGACAACAAAAGACGAAGCGAGTCCGGCCTAAGTAAGACGATCTCATGGGCTGACCGAGGTCAAAATAGGCACACCGGCTGGTAGTAGATCCGGACCAGGAAGGAGAACACCGGCCCCTGTGATTACATTGAAAGATTCAGCCGGTGTGAAGACACAGGCAATGGTTCTTAAGGCCCCACATCGGATCAGTGGAGACCGTCCAACCAATGGCTTTGCTAACCGGTGTCACAAATTTGACAATGGAGAGGCGAGGTCGGAAGATTATGCGCGATGACCTGGAATCGCACTCCCTAGAAAATGGCAGACAGGGAGGCGGAAGTGGACAATTAAAAAAAATCCCACTGAAAACCCTGCTCCCCACCAATGGTAATGGCCAGAGCTGCACACCACTATACAGATGGGTGAGTGGGATTTCTGGCTGTCCCAAAAACCCTCAGCCCATGACTCGAAGGCCCTATAAATGCCCCAACCAAGGAAGCTCAAGGGGTTAGCCTTCAGATTCTCCCTCCAAGCGAGAAAACCCAAGAAATTCCCTCTGATTCCTCAAATTCTCTCTGATCCCTCAAAGTCCTTAATTGACTCCCCCACCTGAAACTAGTGACTTGCCTTAGTCACCACAAAGGACCCCTTAGTTCGAAAGAAGGTTGGGAGTTTCTCTTTTTTCATCAATACAAGGTCACTGCTCTCACACCGTCCGTATCCCGAACATACCCTGTCATCACAGAACTGACTCCGTTCCAAGTCCCATACTTTGTCAATCTTCGTTACTACTCAACAGCGTTCACCCCGGATCAACTTCCCATAACACCGGTCGTGTCATTCAGTTTTCCAGTTCGGGTCCTGCTCCGGTCCGTTGTCTGCCAACGTGCGAGTCCGAAATCAGACGTCGTCACTGCGCTCAACCTCCCACATCGGTTCATAGCTTGTCACACCGGTTCTACTCCTTACCTTATTTCTTTGCTTTCAGTTTCCCTTTTTTTTACTTTCCTGTGAGTTTGCTGTTTGTTGATTATAGTTGCCTGCGTACCATTAATTTGCGCTGTTAATACCTTTTATCCTTTTCCGTAATAAACAAACATAATAAAAGGGCAATTTTTGTAAAAGAAAAATAGTGTCGTATGGGAGTACTCCCGTCTACGCAACCCTCTTGGGATTCGTGCACGTGCGAAGAACTTCGCTTTGCATGAATTCTCCTCTTTAATGATGTCCATCAAGACCTTTCAAATTCCTTCCAAAAAATAGCAACATCCAGAACTACGTAACCCTGATTTCTTGATAACTCAAGAATACGTAGGAGCAGGACTTTAACTCCTGTCGGGCCCATCTTTCTTATTTCTTTTTTTTGTCGTTGATTTACTGCTTTACTTTTTATATTTCTTTCATAAACGTCCTTTTTTGGTCACTTCCATGAAAATCAATTTAGACGTGACGTCTTGTTGGTTTCCCCATAGTTTTTGCCCAAGCCTCGCCATAATTTCTTAGGGGAGGGATACTTAGAACAAGACGTCCCGCTTATCCCTTCCCTATCCCTATCCTTTTATCCGGGGATGTTTAATTTAGACGTGACGTCTTATTGGCATTCTCTCACCCCCCTCTGCCTCATATCGAAGTCGAGCTTAATTCGGACAAAACGTCCTCATTAACCTCGCTTTGACATACTATGTCTGTACAGTTCTTTACTCCATTCTATCATTTTCAAAATAAAAGGGAAGAAATCATGTTTTATTTAAGGCTATTTATGTTGTGCTTTCAATCTTGGTACTGTCTTTGACAGGCGATGTAGGGTGCTAATACCTTCCCTACTCGTAACCGACTCCCGAACTTGGATTTCAATTTTTTACCAGTGCCTTCCTTAGACTTAGTTTTTTTTTTTTCTCCAATGTTTTTTCCCGTGGATAAAAACGTTGGTGGCGACTCCCTGTTTTATTCCATTCGTTTACCCTCTCTCGTTCGCCGCGCCGTCGCGATCCAGGTTGCGACAGATGGCGACTCCACTGGGGATACTCAAGAGAGTCAGGCCAGTTTGATCGAAAGCGCATGTTCTTTTTTATATAACCTTTGTTAGCTTGGATTTCTTCCCATTGTCTTATTTTCTATTGATTGTTGTGAATGTTTGTTCTTGTTTTAATCGTCTTGTTATTTGTTTCGTTGTCTATATTTTGCATGTTTATTGAACCCTAGGGTAGGAGACCATGTTACTTTTCCGCAAACATTGAACCCTAGGGGTAGACGACTTTGTATATTTGCTCTGTGTTTGTTCTTTGTGCAGAATGGGTAAGGTATAAGGTATGGACTGCCCTTCCACACACTACACTCACAATTATTTGCACACACTTATGAGTGGCGCCCTATACCCGGGCCCCAAATGAAGCTTAAGTTAGGTGGGGTTGGTAGCGGAATCGTATGGGATGTACTTCCTATCCGGTATTCGTGAGAACCTCAACCAGAGTTCGACCTCTCATGATATACGCACTTAGTGAATTCCTCACTGTTTGCGTCCCTGTCATGATTAGGATCTTGGCTCTGGTGACCTTCTAGATGTCTAGCGGAAGCCACCCAATGTGAGAAATCCACTGTTAGATAAGCTATAGGTCCCAGAAAAGACTTTCAGAAAAAAACCTGGCTTAAGGCACAAAAGGGCGGATTTTACTATACCTTATCTCATTCTCGCTTTCCCTTTAAATCCAAAATTGATGAACTGCTTACGTGTTCAAAGGGTTACTTTATTCCAAACAAAGGGTGAATCATTTCTCTTTTTTTTTAAAAAAAAAATAGTAATCCTTTAACAAATAAGCAGTTCCCTCACTTTTTGTGTACTTATGAGTCCTGGGTTATAGATCTTCCCAATCGTCAAAATGAAAACAAAATTCTATTCAAGCAGATATTGATGACGTTGGGAAGATCCATAACCCGTGCGACTTCAGTTTCACATGAGTCTTGCCGACCGCCACTTCTCAAACTGAAAATGTTTTCTAATAAATTAATGAAGAAGTAGTGGTTCACAAAACATAGCAGTAACTGATTTCTTTTTCTTTCTCTTTGCTCTTGCAGGAAGCTGTTTGGAATTTAGCGGGTACCTTTGAGCAATATGGAAATTAACATGAGATCTGATAGTTGTGACACAAATGTGACCGAATTAAGGAAAGTATTGCACCTTAAGGCCAAGAAGATTGACATGGGTAGTCTGCAAACAATGGGGAGAAAATTAAGCCTGACACAGAAAATGGCTTTTACAAGAAAGTATGGAAGGATTCTGAAGTTGTTAGAAGTGGAAGTGCAAATTGAGGCGATCACTGCCTTAGCACAATTCTATGACCCACCTCTCAGGTGTTTCACATTTAGAGACTTTCAGTTGGCCCCATCCATTGAAGAATTTGAACAAATCTTGGGGATGCCTTTGGAAGGACAGATACCTTATCGTCATCTTGACCATCACGCAACTATTGCTTCCATCGCCCGTGTCCTGAAGATCCGTCCCGACACCTTAAGGGATGCACAACTAAACAGAAATCAGATCCCCGGATTCACTCGAGAATTTCTCGAGAAACATATGCAGGTCCTGGCAGAAAGAGAAGATTGGGAGGCCTTTATGGATGCTTTAGCTATTACCATCTATGGTGTTGTTTCGTTCCCCAATATTGATAACTATGTGGATTATGATGCTATTGCCGTATTCCTAGCTCGCAAGCACAGGCTTGAGAATCCTGTCACGGCTGTGTTGGCAAATGTGTACTACACCATGGATTTCTGTCACACACAAGGTGGAAGAAGGGTTGTTTGTTGTCTACCTGTTTTGTATGTATGGCTCACATCACACGTTTTCCACCAAGTTTGTAGGGCCGAATGTCCGGTTTCTGATCTGAAGCTATGTCAGTTGACAGTGAAAAGTGGGCGCGAGTGGGCCAATCACCTCATAGGGCTCACAGCAGAGAAAGTTAGATGGTATCCCCAATGGTTGGAAGTTGAATCAATTGTTCATCACTGTGGAAATTACCCAAATGTTCCCCTTATTGGTACGCAAGGATGTATCAACTATAATCCCGTCATAGCCAAGCGTCAGCTAGCTTATCCTTTGCTTGGACCACCTGATGAAGAGTCTCTCATTCCTTTCATCTCATATTACTCGAAAGGAAGCTGTGTCCTTGTCATTCGGGATATAGCGAATGCATGGAAGAAAGTCTACCGAAAGGGAAGAGAACTAGGGGCCCGAAGCCATGATGTCAAAGGAGAATATTATGAATGGATCTTGAATAGGGTCTCTATTGTTAAATTACCCTTCAGGAGTCCCCCTCGTCTCCAGGAAAATCCTCCTGCTCCATCACTTGTTGCGGAGGATGAAGCAACCAAGGCGCTAAAGACCAAAATAGAAGAGTTAGCTGCCAGGAACAAGAAGCTAGAGGAAGACTTATTGAGATGTCAGCAAGAATACACCCTTCAGAAGAGGGAGAACCTGGAGAACAAGCAAGCTGTTGAAGAGATCAGAAAGAAACGAAAGCTTGATGAGAGCTACATGATAAAACAAGACCAATGTCTTCAAGCGGCCAATTCTCAACTAAAAATGAAGAACAAGCAAAGTGATACCATCCTGGCTGAGAAACGTCTTCTGAAGGATATGCTGGCACAATCGAAAGAAAATGAGCAGAATATCATGGTACAAAAAGAGCTCCTACAGACACAAGTCCACAAATTGGGACAACAGCTCAAT
Organism: Clitoria ternatea; assembly: GCA_037962975.1. Taxonomy (NCBI): domain Eukaryota; kingdom Viridiplantae; phylum Streptophyta; class Magnoliopsida; order Fabales; family Fabaceae; genus Clitoria; species Clitoria ternatea. The sequence continues at coordinate 96,808,915 of CM075674.1, read as the reverse complement.
GAAATGAAAAAGGCTTGCGAACAAGAGATAAGTAGGGAACGACAACGCGCCATAAACATTGAGCAAGATTGTCAAGAGACCATACGCCTCTTAGAAGCTGAACAAAATGAAACCATTCACTTATGGATGGATCGCTTTGCTAAGTTGGCGTACTTGGCCAACGGGGCTCTAGAAGATCTCCCATTTTTGCTCAAACAAGCGGAAGGAATTGCTAACCCGGTCAACACTCCTAGGGAAATTGCAACGTTCTTAGATTATTGCAGAGGACGAATTTGTAAAATGAGGGAAATGATTGCCCGAGCTAGGGATGGCTGATTTATTTTCCCGCTTTGTAACTCGGCATTTCATGGCAATAATGTACTCTTTTCAAGATAATGGATTCCTTTATCTTCACAACTATCTCATGTTAATTTCCATTCAATGCTTTACTTAGTACTCTTGAACGTGACGTTCTGAGGAACGGTCGAAGGATCCGTCAAGTTCCAACATTGCTTCCCGCGTAATCTCGTTTCACTTAATTCTTTCTTTGATTCGCTTATCTTTTCTAAAATTTTCTTTGGTGTTCCTTTCTAAAGACATTACGGGAAAACATTCTTACGGGACCAGGCTCAGGAAGAAACTCATGGCTGATATAGAGCAAGAAAATGAGAATTTAAAAGCTGAGCTCACCCAGGTCAAGGAACAGATGGCCGAGATGGCCAAGCTCCTAGAAAGGAGAGTCACAGAAGGGGGATCTTCTGCAGGGGTTGAAGACGCCCGGCAACAACCACCTACTTCTCATCACGGTCAAGATCCGGTTACAGGATCTGACCCCAGGACCACCGCGCCTCCTCTCGTTGTTCGCATAAGGAGGCCAAATCCTGCAAACACCCAACAACACACCTTTGTGGATGAGGAAGGAAATGTTATTCCCTTTCCTCCGTATGGTTTGCCACACGGATATTTTCCACCACTCCAGGAAGAACCTTGCCACCAAGACCAAGTTCCCATCACTGCCCAGCCTAACACTAATCAACCAAACAACCCGCTTACCCAAGCACAAGCCACCCAGGTGCCACCTACTCATACACAAGCCGCCCAAACACAGCCTGCTCATACCATTCATATACCCCGAACCACTGCCAAACCAGATACCTTCATACCAAACCCTGACATGTTTCATTCCTACCAGCAATACGGGAAGGTTAGTCAACATACTGCTGCCGGTCCAAGTGCTGTGGCTACTACCCAGGAAGAGAGGTTGGAATTCTTGGAAAGGCGTTTAAGGGAGATGGAAGGAACAAGTAGATTTGGGACAGGGACTGCTGCTGAACTTTGTCTAATCCCTGATGTCGTCATACCTCCTAAATTCAAGACGCCTGATTTTGACAAATACAGAGGGTTGACATGCCCGAAGAATCATCTAACCATGTACTGCCGTAAGATGGCTTCGCATGCGTCAAATGACCCTCTGCTGATTCATTGTTTTCAGGACAGCTTGGTTGGGGCTCCCCTGACATGGTACAATCATCTAGAGCGCTCTCGTATACGCTGCTGGAAAGACCTAGCAGACTCGTTCATGCAACAATACAAATATAACCTAGACATGGCCCCGGATAGGGGACAATTGCAGAACATGACTAAGAAAGATAACGAGACGTTCAAGGAGTACGCCCAGAGATGGCGCGAAGTGGCGGCGCAGGTTGACCCACCTCTATCTGAAAAGGAGGTGATCACTATGTTCATAGATACGCTTCAAACTCCTTTCTATGAAAAGATGATTGGAAGTGTCTCGTCCCATTTCTCTGATATTGTCACTATTGGAGAAAGAATAGAAAATGGACTTAGGACTGGCAGGATAGTCCGAAGTCCATCTGGGATGGGAGCTGCAAGGAGACCTACACTTGGCGAAAACAGGAGAAGAGAAGGGGAGACCAACTTGGTCTCTCACAACCAGAGAAGGAACCTGGCAGGGGCACCTACCCCAGTTAGCCTTTCACCAGTATATCCCGGCGTGTCACACCCGTATGTGGCAGCCATTCCAAACCATAATCCACCACAATTCAGACCAACCATTGTACGGCCACCTGCGCCACCACAGATACCACACCAAGCACCACAAGCCAACCCACCGCCAAATATCCAAAGAAGGAACAATGACCGTGCTCCACCCCAGTTCGATCCCATCCCAATGTCCTATACCGAACTCTTGCCTCACCTCATTGAAAAAACTCTAGTAGTACCCTGTCCCTTGAGGCCACTACAGCCACCTTATCCTAGGGGGTATGACCCTAATGCCCGGTGCGATTATCATGCGGGTGCACCAGGCCATTCTACTGAAAATTGTCTGGCTTTGAAATATAAAGTAAGGGACCTGATTCAGGCAGATTGGATAAGCTTCCGAGAAGGAAGTCCAAATGTAACAACAAACCCTCTGCCTAATCATGAAGGGCCCGGGGTCAATGCTATCGGGGAAGATGTGGAGTATACGTCCAATGTTGAGGATATTCAGATGCCTCTAAAAGAAATTCACTCCCTTATGTTTGAGGTAGGGTTAGTAAAGGACAAATGGGATGAAGACTTCGATGATGCCCAATCGACAAAGCAGCAAGAGTTTCGAAAAACTCTCCAAAGGTTTATGGACAGTCACACTATACGAGTCTGCAAGCGCCATGGCGATGAGGTAAATATGATACAGGGACAGACTGGACTTCGGGCCCCAAAACCCCTGGTCATATTTTATAGTAAAAATGCGCCGCTAACGCAGACCCCTGCCAAAACTACTATTACGGCACGGCCACCTGCTCCATTCCCGTATGACAACTCCCACGCCGTGCCTTGGAAGTATAACACGGACATAGTTGTTTCCAACCCCGTAATAGATGATCCGGCGCCTGCTTTGTTGGTTACCAACATCGCCGGTGTAGGCGGAATGACCCGAAGTGGGAGAGTGTATGCGCCTTCAGAGCCAAAGCAAGACAAGACTGCCGCAGAAGGCAAAACTGGGAAGGTTGGGATCGCTGGCGAAGCAAAGAAGGTTGTGCCAGAAGAAGAGACTCGGGAGTTCTTAAAACTTATCCGCCACAGCGATTACCAGGTATTGGATCAGTTGAACTATACCCCCGCCAAGATCTCCTTATTATCTCTGCTGACAAGTTCTGAATCACATCGGAACGCGCTGATGAAGGTGCTAAGTGAGGCGCACGTGAAACATGACTTGCCTGTTGATAAGTTCCAAGGTATTGTCGGACATATAGTGGCCAGTAACTATCTGACTTTCACGGATGACGAGGTGCCGGTGGAAGGGAAAGGACACAACAAAGCTCTTCACATCTCTGTGAAGTGTCAAGACCATATTATGGCAAAAGTGCTCGTCGATAATGGATCATCCTTGAATGTGATGCCTAAGTCTACGTTAGCTAAACTACCCATAGATGGGGCATGCATGAGGCCGAGCTCCATGATAGTAAGAGCTTTTGATGGGACCCGACGGAAGGTCATAGGCGAAGTTGAGCTACCCATACAAGTTGGACCCCATATCTTTCAAGTTCTCTTCCAAGTAATGGATATCATGCCCGCCTATAGTTGCTTGTTAGGGAGGCCATGGATCCATTCAGCAGGGGTAGTTCCTTCCACTTTACACCAGAAACTAAAGTTCGTCGTTGATAACAGACTGGTAATCGTTTCTGGAGAGGAGGATCTTCTGGTCAGTAAGCCAGTTACTACCCCCTATGTAGAGGCAGCCGAGGAAGCCCTCGAGACATCATTCCAGGCTTTGGAGATAGCCAACGCCACAAGTATGCCTTTCCCAAAGGTACCGCTAGCAGTAGCGAAGACCATGCTACGAGGAGGATATAAGCCGGGAAAAGGACTCGGAAGAGAACTGGAAGGAAGAATTCAACCTGTCTGTCTCCCTGAGAACAAAAATAGGTACGGCCTGGGATACCAACCTACCACTGAAGACCAAAAAGGGGTAGAAAAAGGGAGGAGAGGGAAGAGGATTACTCGTCATATCGGGCATGCACTCAACACTGCGAAAATCCCCATCTGTGACCTCTACCAGAGCTTCAGGAGCGCCGGAGTAATGTTTCCAGATCAAGTGGCCGTGATCCAAAGTGATCTTGATGAAGGCCCTGGATTTGTGTATGCTGGCTCACCTGGTCAGGAACTGAACAACTGGGAGGTCATAGAATTCCCCACGATTTGTACCATTTCATCAAAGTAATCATGTTTTCTGTTCGATCCTTTAGCTATGCTTTGGGATCTCATTTTGTAACAATAAAAACTTGTTCGTTTATTTGAATAATAAATGCCGTCAGTTTCCAAATAGCTTGATCTGTTTAGTAACCTATTATTTAAACCTTTCTCTTGCTTGTTTTCCTTTTCATTTGCTATGATACACTGAAAATGCAGATCCGAAAGCGATTCATCTGAGAATAGTGAGAATTCGGTCTTATTTCACGATTTTGACTGTCTAACTGATTGCGCCAATGAGGAATATGATGAAGACTGCGATCCCTCGCCTGAGTTAACCCGGTTATTGGAACAAGAGGATAGGGAAATTCTGCCCTACTTAGAGATAGCCGAGGTTATCGATTTGGGAATTGGAGGAGTTAAAAAGGAAGTCAAAATTGGTACCTCGTTAAGTAAAGAACAGAGGCAGGAACTGATTGGGTTGTTGAGAGAGTTCAGCGATGTTTTCGCCTGGTCTTACCAAGATATGCCAGGACTGGACAATAGCATTGTCGAACATAGGTTACCATTAAAACCCGAATGTCTGCCGGTAAAGCAGAAGCTGTGACGTATGAAACCTGAGATGCTTTTGAAAATCAAGGAAGAAGTCAAGAAGCAATTTGATGCCGGGTTCTTAGCCGTGGCAAAATACCCACAGTGGGTGGCAAATATCGTCCCGGTCCCGAAAAAGGATGGCAAAGTACGAATGTGCGTGGACTATCGCGATTTGAACAGGGCTAGCCCCAAGGATGATTTTCCCCTGCCTCAGATTGATGTTCTGGTCGACAATACCGCGCAACATACGATCTTTTCATTCATGGACGGTTTCTCCGGATACAATCAAATTAAGATGGCGCCCGAGGATATGGAAAAAACCACATTTGTCACCTTGTGGGGAACTTTCTGTTATAAGGTGATGTCTTTTGGTCTAAAGAATGCCGGAGCAACTTACCAGAGGGCCATGGTAACCCTTTTCCATGACATGATGCACAAGGAGGTGGAGGTTTACGTCGATGATATTATTGCCAAGTCTAAAACAGATGAAGGGCATATGGAAGACCTAAGGAAACTCTTCGAAAGGCTGAGGAAATTCAAGCTTAGGCTAAACCCAGCCAAGTGCACCTTCGGCGCAAGATCCGGGAAATTGCTGGGATTCGTAGTAAGCAAGAGAGGCATAGAGGTCGACCCTGACAAAGTTAAAGCCATTCTTGAAATGCCTCCTCCCCATACAGAAAAGGAAGTTAGAGGTTTCCTAGGGAGATTAAATTACATCGCTCGCTTCATCTCGCAGTTGACGGCAACATGCGAGCCAATTTTCAAATTGCTCCGTAAAAACCAACCAGTTCAATGGAACGAGGATTGTCAAAAGGCTTTTGAAAAGATAAAGCAGTACTTGCAGAACCCGCCAGTTTTGATCCCACCTACCCCGGGAAGACCACTCATTTTATACCTTACAGTGTTAGATGAATCCATGGGTTGTGTGTTGGGGCAACATGATGAGACTGGGAAGAAAGAGCATGCCATTTATTATCTAAGCAAGAAGTTCACTGACTGCGAGATGAGGTATTCTGCTCTGGAAAGGACCTGTTGTGCGTTAGCATGGGCAGCCCGACGTTTGAGACAATACATGATAAACCACACTACTTGGCTAGTTTCCAAAATGGACCCTGTCAAATATATCTTTGAAAAACCTGCCTTAACCGGAAGGATTGCTCGATGGCAGGTCCTGCTAACTGAGTACGATATAGTCTATGTCACTCAGAAGGCTATAAAAGGAAGTGTTCTGGCTGACTACCTAGCTCATCAACCCATAAGAGATTATCAGCCCGTGCAGTTTGACTTCCCGGACGAAGATATCATGGCCCTGATTGATGAAGAAGGAGCCCAAAAGGATAAATGGACCCTAAGGTTTGATGGTGCTTCTAACGCATTAGGACACGGAATCGGAGCAATCCTCATTTCACCTGACAGAGAACTTATCCCCGTTTGTGCTCGATTATGTTTTGATTGTACCAATAACATCGCTGAGTACGAGGCGTGTTCTCTGGGAATCCAAGCAGCATTGGATGCCAAAGTGAAGAGATTGGAAGTATACGGGGATTCTGCCCTGGTCATTCACCAACTAAAAGGAGAGTGGGAGACTAGAGACGGCAAATTAATTCCCTATCAAACTCGCATCAAGGAGTTGATTAAGGAATTTGATGATGTTTCTTTTCACCATGTTCCCCGAGAGGACAACCAAATGGCTGATGCTTTGGCTACCCTAGCATCTATGTTCAAGGTGAGCAATGATTACGACATGCCTCTCATTGAAATAGTGCGGCACCACGAACCCGCATGTTGCCAAATGATTGAAAGGGAGTCAGATGGGAAGCCTTGGTATTACGATATCAAGAGGTATGTCCGAAATCAAGAATATCCTGAAGGTGCTACAGAGAATGATAAGAGAACCCTGCGACGGCTCGCCATGGGTTTCTTCTTAAACGGTGATGTGCTTTATAAGAGAAACTATGACTCTGTCCTTCTTCGTTGCATCGACACCGACGAGGCAAGTAAAATCATGAGGGATGTCCACGAGGGATGTTTTGGAACTCACACCAACGGGCACGCCATGTCGAGAAAGATCTTGAGGGCTGGTTACTACTGGATGACCATGGAGTCAGACTGTTTTGCCTATGTTCGTAAGTGTCACAAATGTCAGATATACGCGGACCATATTCACGCTTCCCCGTCTTCCCTAAATGTCTTGTCAGCTCCCTGGCCCTTTTCAATGTGGGGTATGGACGTCATTGGACCCATCGAGCCAAAAGCCTCTAACGGTCATCGTTTCATTTTAGTCGCTATTGACTATTTCACAAAATGGGTAGAAGCTGCTTCGTACGCCAATGTGACAAGGAGTGTTGTAGTTAAATTTGTCAAGCGTGAGCTGATATGCCGGTACGGTCTGCCGAGCCAGATCATCACTGATAATGGCATGAATTTGAATAACAAAATGATGAAGGAACTTTGTGAAGACTTCAAAATCCACCATCATAATTCCTCCCCGTATCGCCCAAAAATGAATGGGGCAGTTGAGGCAGCCAATAAAAACATCAAGAAGATCGTACAGAAAATGGTTGTGACCTACAGAGATTGGAGCGAAATGCTCCCCTTTGCTTTACATGGGTATCGTACCTCGGTCCGAACTTCAACTGGGGCAACTCCATTCTCCCTGGTTTATGGTATGGAGGCAGTCCTGCCTTTCGAAGTAGAGATCCCTTCTCTTCGAGTGATAATGGAGGCGGAATTAAAGGAAGCTGAGTGGGTCCAAGCTCGACATGACCAGTTAAATCTGATTGATGGAAAGAGATTAACCGCCCTTTGTCATGGTCAGCTGTATCAGAAGCGTATGAAACGAGCGTTTGAAAAGAAGGTACGACCTCGACAATTCCAAGAAGGAGACCTAGTCCTCAAGAAGATCTTGCCAATCCAAAAGGACATCCGAGGGAAATGGACACCTAATTACGAAGGACCATACGTCGTGAAGAAGGCTTTCTCTGGAGGAGCTCTAATCCTTACCAACATGGATGGAGAGGATCTACCAATGCCTGTGAACGCCGACGCGGTGAAGAAATATTTTGCCTAAAAAAAAAAAAAAAAAAAAACAAAAAAAAAACAAAAGAAAGGCGCTCGCTAGGCTGAAAACCCATGGGGCAGCCTAGGCAAAAATTAGAGCTGCTTGATGAGTCGAAAACCCGGAAGGGCGACTCAGGTAGAATAAAAAGCCACAAGTTCAGGCATAAAGACGAGAACTCTTCAGAGAAGAAAAACTGGTCAGGCAAGCGTATCTTTGTCAAAAGTCATTTCCCAGAAGTAAAATCAGAGGACGGTCTCGAAGTCGTGAGGAAAGATCCGGATTCTTATCACTCGCGGGGAGTCGCTGGAGGGTTCAAAAGGCCTTCTTTCTCTCCCACCTTTTAATTGTTTATACATATGTTTTTGTTACCTTTACCTTCATTACCAATGTACATACTTATACTCGATAATAAAATAAGCTTTCCCTTTCCTTCTCCTGAGTCTACGACTGAATCTTATAAACGAACAAGTTTTTCTTAAGAGGAAATTTTTGAAATGAAAAGTGATGAAATGAAAAGTCGTGGTGAAACGAAATGTATCCTGGCGTCAGACCCGGCCCGTGAGAAAGCATAACCAATTCTGTTAATTATGTTCCTGGAAGACAGAATTTGTCTCTATCTCATCCATGAGTTATCTTGAAAGCCTATCTCTTAGGAAAGGTCGCTTGAAATGTCAATTCTTTTGATTACTCGTGCTTCTAACCATCTGTTTTGAAGGGTGATGGAACTACGTCACACAGAAACGAAGAACCTGACACCAAAGATTTAGACCAGAAGTTTTCCCCAAGAGAAACCAGTAGATTGGCATCCCCAGTGAAATCACAATCGCCAAAGCTGGCACTTCCCAAGTCCTCATCCCCCAGCGGAACCATAATCACCAAAAACTACACTTCCCCAAGTCCTTCCCCAGTAGGACTGCACTTCCCGGTCAACCCAAACTGGGGCTTCTCCCTGAGTTCGTTCTTTCATTCAAAGGGACAGTTCCCCAAGATTTCATCCAATCATGTCAGACTGGAGCATTTTCCCGGGTTTATTTTTCATTCAAGGGGCAGTCCCCTAACAACCTTCAGTCATATCAAACTGGGGGATCTCCCCAGATTCCCTTTCAAAGGTTGGTTCCCTAACAGCATGCAGTCATACCAAACTGGGGGCATCTCCCCAGATCTCATTCTCCTTCCTTAGAAGGACAGTTCCCCGATAACCCCCAGATTACTCTATCCCGATTCACCTAATACTTTCCCAGTGGTACCTTGAAGGTCACTAGGAAGAGTTATCCTTCCCCAGTGGAACTATACTTCCTAAACAATTCCAACAGGAGCATCCCCCAGGCAGTTTCCCAAAAACTCGCAGTCGGGACAACCGAGGGGCAATTCCCCACCTTTACCCTTTCTGCAAACCAAGGGCCACACCCCACCTTTATTTTCCTGTCAGTCAAGGGGCGATTCCCCACCTTTATTATTTTGAAAACCAAGGGCCACACCCCCACATCTATTTTCCTGTCAGTGAAGGGGCAATCCCCCACCTTTACTTTTCCGCAAACCAAGGGCCACACCCCAGTTTATTTTCCTGTCAGTCAAGGGGCAATCCCCCGCCTTTACCTCTTTGCAAACCAAGGGCCACACCCCATATTTGTTCTCCTGTCAGTCAAGGGGCAATCCCCCACCTTTACCTTTTGCAAACCAAGGGCCACACCCCACATTTGTTTTCCTGTCAGTCAAGGGGCAATCCCCCACCTTTACCTTTTGCAAACCAAGGGCCACACCCCATATTTGTTTTCCTGTCAGTCAAGGGGCAATCCCCCACCTTTACCTTTTGCAAACCAAGGGCCACACCCCACATTTGTTTTCCTGTCAGTCAAGGGGCAATCCCCCACCTTTACCTTTTGCAAACCAAGGGCCACACCCCACATTTATTTTCCTGTCAGTCAAGGGGCAATCCCCCACCTTTACTTTTTGAAAACCAAGGGCCACACCCCACATTTGTTTTCCTGTCGGTCAAGGGGCAATCCCCCACCTTTACCTTTTGCAAACCAAGGGCCACACCCCACATTTGTTTTCCTGTCAGTCAAGGGGCAATCCCCCACCTTTACCTTTTGCAAACCAAGGGCCACACCCCACATTTGTTTTCCTATCAGTCAAGGGGCAATCCCCCACCTTTACCTTTTGCAAACCAAGGGCCATACCCCACATTTATTTTCCTGTCAGTCAAGGGGCAATCCCCCACCTTTACCTTTTGCAAACCAAGGGCCACACCCCACATTTATTTTCCTGTCAGTCAAGGGGCAATCCCCCACCTTTACCTTTTGCAAACCAAGGGCCACACCCCACATTTATTTTCCTGTCAGTCAAGGGGCGATTCCCCACCTTTACCTTTTGCAAACCAAGGGCCACACCCCACATTTACTTTCCTGTCAGTCAAGGGGCAATCCCCCATCTTTATTTTTCTGCAAGAACAAGGGCCACACCCCACATTTATTTTCCTGGCAGCCAAGGGGCAATCCCCCACCTTCACCTTTCGGCAAACCCAGGGCCACACCCCATATTTATTTTCCTGTCAGCCAAAGAACAACCACAGCTTTCCACTCTTCCATAAATCAAGGGCCCCACCCCGTATTTTATCTTCAGTCAAGGGGCAGCTCCCCACTCTTACCTTCCTATCACCCACTGTAAAAAAAAAAAAAAAAAAAAAAAAAAAGAGGAACGGTGTTGATCCGATATGAATACTAAGTGGAGGAGGTCCACTTTGTTCTAAGGCATGATCCAAAGGACGGTGTCAGGACCCTCAAAGATCAAATGAAGTAGACCCTGTCAGGTTGCGAGAGATGGTGTCCCAATGGTTTCACCTCTTACTACTTCGAGGCGTAACAAACGGTGTCATAAAACCCACCTCGGATAGAATTGGGTTGCTGCCAAGACCGATGTCAGGTCAACTACAACGAAGGTTCAAAGGTTAATCGAAGTTGTGGACGGGGTGGCCATGATACACCGATCCGATGTTCTATGCTTCGCAAAAGACCGAATTAAGTCCATGTCCCAAGTTGATAATTAGACGGTGTTACTTCAAGTCATACCGGTCACAAGAAAAAGATACTTAGAAATATTTTGAAAGAAAAGAGAAGACAAGCTGATGGATGAAAATCGCATTGCATTAATAAAGGGCACTGAGGCCGTTACAAAAGGTAAAACTCCGGAGCCCATCCCGGAACAAGGCTAAAAAAAAAAAAAAAAAAAAAAAAAAAAAAACCTAAGGGTTGGGTGCTGGAGAGTCCGGTCTAGCAGAGGCTGTCCTCTCAGATTCCTCCGACACCGTCCTCAGTTCCATGCTTTGGCCTTCAGGGAGGGGCATCAGTTCGTAAGGAATATCCTCAGGTTCCGAAGCCTGACCCCGGTCCATAGCATATAGGTGGCCACCATGAAATTCATAGTAGACACCTATACCGTTCAGGTTAAGTTGAACAGCGAAATTCCGGTGTACAACCTGACGAACGGCAGAACTGAAGGCAACATCGGCCAGTACTGAAAATTCAGCCATCTGCTCCTCGGCTTCCATCCGCTCCTTCGCCTGCTCTTCCTGTACATCGGCAAGCTTCCCAGATAGTTCTTTATTTTTCTTGTCCACCTCGGCCTTTGCAGCCTTGGCTTCATCCAGTTCGGTCCGGAGAGCTTTGAGAGCGTCCTCTGAAGCTTTAGCCTTAGCCTCAGCGGCATCTGCCCTCTTGGCAGCCGATGTATAGGCAGCAGTGAGTTCGGACAGATCCTCCTTGCTCTTAGTCAGCTCCTGCTCCTTCTGGGTCAAAGCAGTTTGAGCCTCGACTCTCAAGGCCTCAGCTTTTTTCATCCGGTCTAGGCATTCCTTAGCCTCGATACCGGAGTAGTAAGAGCGGCCTAAAGAGCTGAGGACCCTGACTGCCTCAACCAAATTAAAAATAGCAGCTTCAGCAGCAGTCTGAGCTTCAGAAGCAGGGAGATCGGCCTTGAGCTTGAAGGGGATATGGACCCTAGCCGGTGTCCCTCCAACGTACTCTAGAAAGTCCGAGAGGCGGGAGTTGACGACGATGTCCTCGGGTTGAGACCGGGCTGGAGAAACATTTATTGGACCGGCCTCCTCCTCCCTTGGCACCTCTACTTCGGCCACAACCTTTCGAGCCTTCTGCTTTTTCGGCTTGGAGGTTGAGCCGATGTTGGACTTCCTTTTAGCTGGGGCCCTTTCAGCCGGTCCCAGAGTCATTGCCTCAATATTTTCTGCCGGTATGCTCACCGCCTTGGCCGGTGTGCGACGGGGAGTCACCCTGTTCTCCTGTGCGGCAGCAGCAGCGTTCCGGGCTTCGGCAGCCTCCCTCAGTTTTCTGAGGATGTCTATCCGAGCCATCTCGCCTGGAAAGAAAAAAGGGGAAACGATGTTAGAACCGGTGTAAATATATAATAGAAGGGGTAAAGTTAAGCAATATATACCAAGGTAAGCATCCCGGCCCGACTCCGTCCCCAGAAGCCTCTTGCAGGAGAATTTGGCAATGGCCGAGTAACCCTTCAGAGCGTCCAGGACTTTCTTGGACTCAGTGGACAAAGTACTCTCACTGACGATGTAGGCATTGCTTGTCAGGAGAAAGTGTTCATGAGTCCAACCGGTGTAAAACTTTCTGGAAAAATCAGAATTCTCCCAGAACACCGGTCTACCGGCATTGACCTCGACCTTGACATAGGAGTGTTTGAAGCTGACCCCGTCCGTCTTGGCCGATTCGGTGTAACTTTCGAAGTTTACCACCTTTGAGTCGCAACGGAGGTTGATGAAGCCTAGACCCCCTCCAGAGTTACCCCGGCGCATCACCCTGCAATAAGTAAAAAAGAGGGCCACTGTGGGGACGAAGTGGAAGTACTCCCCGAGCACTTCCAAGGACCTTATCAAGCCCCAGCCATTGGGATGAAGTTGGCTAGGAGCGCAGTCGAGAAACCGGAGTACCCCCATCTCAAACTCCGTCAATGGGAAGCGGACACCGATCTTAGAAAAGACCATCTCATACATAAAGAGGTCCCTTGACCCCGGTTGGTGGCAGATCCTGTCCGAGGTTTGGGGGCAGAATACAGTAAAGTCGTTTTCATGCTCAACATCGGCATGAACAACGACATCTTCAATGGTGACGTCGGCAGCATCTTCAGCATACCGGGAGACGATGGTCTTTGGGTCTTCATGAACCCAGAAATAGGGGTCCCTGGCCTTCTCAGCTAGCCAGTTGATCCGGTGTGCCAAAACATTTGTCTCAATAGGGTCAGTTATCACAGCAACACCGGTGGAGGAATTTTCAGAAGCCATTCGGACGGTATGGCGAAGAAAGGGAATACAACTGTAAAAGGCCACATCGTCAGTAAGATATAAATCGGCACTACTTGCCCCTTCACTAGCAGTGCCAAAGTTAAATGAGGAGCCTGACGATGTGTCAAACCCCTCTGTTTCCCACAAAGGCAATTCAGAGAAACGGTGCCCTGATGAGACGAACCGATGTGAAGCTCCCGAAGTTGCCCCACTTTGGTGACTCGGACCTCGGCTCGAAACTCCACCCGGCTGACGCCGGGATGTAATTGAAGAAGGACCAGACAGGACCTCAATGGAGTCATTACTCGAACCGGTGTCCCCCATGACCTATCTACGAAATTAAAGTGAAGTTTGGGATGGCTACCTGCTGAGGCGATGCGTGCAGTTCTTTTAGTGCGAGCCAGGTCGTAACACCGGAGGAAAAGCTTTAACGTCGGAGGAGAACTTAGAACACCGGAGGGGTTGAACGTCGGAGAGACAGCACTTCAATATCAAGAAAGGAGTGAAAATGATGGATCCCCGAAGTTGCTTTTATAGAGGGAAGAGCGGAGATCCAGAACCTTCCGCATTCCGGCCCATGGCCCATTAAAAAAGGGCCGACTTTTGGCATTCCGGCCCAATGGCGCGAATTTTAAATTTTGAAAGAGCCAGTTAGCTGGTGACACATGGGATGCCCAATCACCCAGTGACGTGGACCACATTTGAGACACGTCAGCTGTTTAAAATGCCACATCATTAAGCCCCACACCGGATTTTGGTCTTGCTTAACCCCTACATCGGTGTTCATATCTTTACTCCCCTTTCACCTCGAAAATTTACATTTCTCTTGTGAAAGAGAGTAAAGAGGGGCATCTGTGAACACCTCTTTTGGTCCGGCCCAAATTGTTATGACACCGGACCCATCTTTGAAGTTGGAAACACCGGACAAGGCCTAAGTTAACACCGTACCTCAACTCCGCCCATGAATCTTCACCTCCACTCCGCCAACCGTCCTCATTTGCTCTCCGTCCTCGTATACTTCACAAACGGTGTGGAAGTCCGCCTCTTCACACACCGTCCCATAAATGGTGTGGCACTCCGCCCTCTTCATACAACGTTCCACAGACGGTGTTAGCTAACATCAAACCGTCCAAACGTTCCCACCTCGAGTCCGCCCAACCGTCCTCAACTCAGCCCAACGTCCTCACCTCAGGAGTACCTTAAACGGCCGATGTCGCGGATCTGACAACAAAAGACGAAGCGAGTCCGGCCTAAGTAAGACGATCTCATGGGCTGACCGAGGTCAAAATAGGCACACCGGCTGGTAGTAGATCCGGACCAGGAAGGAGAACACCGGCCCCTGTGATTACATTGAAAGATTCAGCCGGTGTGAAGACACAGGCAATGGTTCTTAAGGCCCCACATCGGATCAGTGGAGACCGTCCAACCAATGGCTTTGCTAACCGGTGTCACAAATTTGACAATGGAGAGGCGAGGTCGGAAGATTATGCGCGATGACCTGGAATCGCACTCCCTAGAAAATGGCAGACAGGGAGGCGGAAGTGGACAATTAAAAAAAATCCCACTGAAAACCCTGCTCCCCACCAATGGTAATGGCCAGAGCTGCACACCACTATACAGATGGGTGAGTGGGATTTCTGGCTGTCCCAAAAACCCTCAGCCCATGACTCGAAGGCCCTATAAATGCCCCAACCAAGGAAGCTCAAGGGGTTAGCCTTCAGATTCTCCCTCCAAGCGAGAAAACCCAAGAAATTCCCTCTGATTCCTCAAATTCTCTCTGATCCCTCAAAGTCCTTAATTGACTCCCCCACCTGAAACTAGTGACTTGCCTTAGTCACCACAAAGGACCCCTTAGTTCGAAAGAAGGTTGGGAGTTTCTCTTTTTTCATCAATACAAGGTCACTGCTCTCACACCGTCCGTATCCCGAACATACCCTGTCATCACAGAACTGACTCCGTTCCAAGTCCCATACATTGTCAATCTTCGTTACTACTCAACAGCGTTCACCCCGGATCAACTTCCCATAACACCGGTCGTGTCATTCAGTTTTCCAGTTCGGGTCCTGCTCCGGTCCGTTGTCTGCCAACGTGCGAGTCCGAAATCAGACGTCGTCACTGCGCTCAACCTCCCACATCGGTTCATAGCTTGTCACACCGGTTCTACTCCTTACCTTATTTCTTTGCTTTCAGTTTCCCTTTTTTTTTACTTTCCTGTGAGTTTGCTGTTTGTTGATTATAGTTGCCTGCGTACCATTAATTTGCGCTGTTAATACCTTTTATCCTTTTCCGTAATAAACAAACATAATAAAAGGGCAATTTTTGTAAAAGAAAAATAGTGTCGTATGGGAGTACTCCCGTCTACGCAACCCTCTTGGGATTCGTGCACGTGCGAAGAACTTCGCTTTGCATGAATTCTCCTATTTAATGATGTCCATCAAGACCTTTCAAATTCCTTCCAAAAAATAGCAACATCCAGAACTACGTAACCCTGATTTCTTGATAACTCAAGAATACGTAGGAGCAGGACTTTAACTCCTGTCGGGCCCATCTTTCTTATTTCTTTTTTTTGTCGTTGATTTACTGCTTTACTTTTTATATTTCTTTCATAAACGTCCTTTTTTGGTCACTTCCATGAAAATCAATTTAGACGTGACGTCTTGTTGGTTTCCCCATAGTTTTTGCCCAAGCCTCGCCATAATTTCTTAGGGGAGGGATACTTAGGACAAGACGTCCCGCTTATCCCTTCCCTATCCCTATCCTTTTATCCGGGGATGTTTAATTTAGACGTGACGTCTTATTGGCATTCTCTCACCCCCCTCTGCCTCATATCGAAGTCGAGCTTAATTCGGACAAAACGTCCTCATTAACCTCGCTTTGACATACTATGTCTGTACAGTTCTTTACTCCATTCTATCATTTTCAAAATAAAAGGGAAGAAATCATGTTTTATTTAAGGCTATTTATGTTGTGCTTTCAATCTTGGTACTGTCTTTGACAGGCGATGTAGGGTGCTAATACCTTCCCTACTCGTAACCGACTCCCGAACTTGGATTTCAATTTTTTACCAGTGCCTTCCTTAGACTTAGTTTTTTTTTTCTCCAATGTTTTTTCCCGTGGATAAAAACGTTGGTGGCGACTCCCTGTTTTATTCCATTCGTTTACCCTCTCTCGTTCGCCGCGCCGTCGCGATCCAGGTTGCGACACTCACCCTTACCTGTGGCTATATTTTCAGTGGATTTAGGCCGGGATGGCGAAAGATGAGAGATCCTTAAGTCCGAGAGAGAAGTACTTGTACAGATGTAGTGTACATATTGTATATAGTTTTGATATAGCCTTGGCCGGCTCATATGTATATCGTTTTGTTTTGAACATATATATATATATATATATATATATATATATATAAGTTTGAACTATCCCGGATTGTGGAAATATATATATAAGTAATGCTATGATGTTGTTTGAATTATCCTGGGAGTGTTGTTGAATGAGAAATGTCAAAGGTTAAGATGTTTCCGAGTGAGACATAACTGGGAGAACCTCTTCCGAGTGAAGAAGGTTAAAATAGATCCGAGTGAGATATGTCCGAGAGGACTACTTCCGAGGGAAGGAGAGCCAAGACGTTTCCGAGTGACACATAGCTGAGAGGACCTCTTCCGAGGGAAGAAATGTTAAAATATGTCCGAGTGAGATGTGTCTGAGAGGACTACTTCCGAGAGAAGGATAGTCAAGATGTTTCCGAGTAAGACATAGTTGAGAGAACCTATTCCGAGTGAAGAAAGGTTAAAATTGTACCGAGTGAAACACAACTGAGAGAACCTATTCCGAGTGAAGAGAGGTTAAGATAGTTCCGAGTGAGACATGACCGAGAGGACTATATCTGAGGGATGGAAGGTCAAGATATTTCCGAGTGAGACATGACCGAAGGAACTACTTCCGAGTGAAGGAAGGGTAAAATGTTTCTGAGTGAGGTATAACCGAGAGAATCAATTCCGGATGAGGATTAAAATGCTTCCGTGTGAATCATGTCCGAGGTGAGACCTTCTAGGTGAAGATTAAGGACCTGACTATGAGTGAGAAATTACGGGTGAGGCATGACCTGATAGGACCCTTCCCAAGTGAAAAAAGTTTCCGATTCTGAATGAAGGAATACACCCAGTGTAGGGACTCGCTCTAGCGAGTAGAAGCTCGCCCAAGCGGCTTTTACTGGTTTCGTTTAAAAAGCAGGATCTCGCCAAATGAGTGACACCCGGACTCCATTTTCTTTTTCCCGATTCCCGATTTGAACGCAAAAAATTTCCCCCGGTTTTCGGGCTCGTCTGTATTAGGTCGGGATGGTTCATATATCACTTAGAAGTAGAAACATTCAACACCAAAACTTGTCTTTACACATACACCTACCTCCATCAACAAGATAAGTAAGACAAGAGTTATAAAATCATACACAACAGATTGCTAGCTTGTAACCATAACAATATGAAATATAAATAAAGTTTCTCAAATATACACAAACATTCCATTTTGGTTCGATTTAGACTTTTTCATGAGAACTAAAACCAAATTAAACATACTAGAATGAGCGATTCTTTTTTTTTTCGCAGTTGTAGTTCAAATGATTAATAATTTTTGCAACTCTTGGTTTAGGTTGATTTGGTTCTGATGACTCAATTTAGTTCCTAAATAACTATACCTATTTTAGTAAAAAAAATATTTTAATGATAAATTAATTTTTGTAATATTTTTTATTGAATATTTATAATAATATTTGATATTATAATATATTAGTCGAATTAAATTAAAACTCAAAATTGACTTATAATCCAATTGATATGAATCAATTGTTGGATAAAAATCAGAAGTACATATTCTTCGTCTGATTGTACCATTTCGAACCTGTCATAATCTAAAATTCCAAACAATTAGCAAAAGTTACAATAAACGGAAAAACTGATGCTAATTATTATGTACTTCGTAAATCGCGGGATAAAAATTATTATTGAAGTTAATATAAACTATCCAATTAAAACTTTATCTTTTAAGAAAAAATTTCAATGAATAACATTAAAAAAACCTTACCTAATATAATAAGTGGAGAGACGACAAAAACCTGACAATTAGATTTCCAATGGGGCACACTTATCAATATATGTAACACAGGATAGATGCAAACAAAATCACCTCCCTTTAATACGTAATTAGATGAAGAGTTATAAAAATTAAAAAAAATTAAAGATTAATATTAATTTATAATTAAAATTTTATTTAATATAAAATATTTTTTAGAATTGATTAAATCAAGATTTCACCAACCTAAATAATAAATCAAACACCGCCTTAGTCACAACTAAATATAGTTGGAAACTAAAAAATACGCTAAATATTTAATGTTACAAAAATTTGATATCACTTGTAAGTTCACAAATTCATCGCGCAATATAGAGATCTTGATTTCTTCTTGGATTTTAGTTTCAATGATCATAATAAGTTGGATTTTGAAAATTAATTAAAAAGAGTAAAATAACTTATAACAACAATACTTTTAAAGGTTATATTTTATTTTAATTATCAAAATTAATAATTTATGATTCACAATTTGTTATTTATGTTTGTTAAATTGTTTAAGTTAACTGTTCAAAATCTCTCTAAAATTCACATGTATCCTTACTACATAATTGACACACTATTAAACCACTTCTTTATATCTTTTAAGAGTACTCTCTTCTTAATAACTTTTTGTATACCTCTAAATTCATTAAGCTAACCGTTAAGTTCAAAGTTCTTGTAACGTTGATTAAGTTAACATTAGTTTAACCATAAGATAAAGTTAAAAGTTAACATTTTTTTGTAAACAAAAAATAACATTACTTTAACATTTTTATAATATACAATGTAAGATATATGTAAATTTTATAAGATGAGGTACTTATGAATGTCTAGATTTTTAAAATTTTTGTGTGTATGATGATTACACTATCAGCATATTATATATGTTGATGGAATTCAATATCCATATGAAGTTATTTAGGGAGCAATCCCTTAACTAGATTGAGGATTGTTAAGTACATTGTAATGTAAGTGTTTCATGGCTATTGAGAATTAGGGAATAAATATTAGGAAAGTGGATTGCGTGATCTCATGTGATGATAATGCGTTATGAAACAATTCAAATTAGGAAAAAAACATAACAATGGGTTGGATTTTTTACTAGAATAATGTAGTTTTGGAAAATATATTTAAAAATGGGTTGAGTGTCAAAAAATATTTTGAACGATGGTTTCAGGCCTTGTCCCGTCCATCATGAAACCGTCTCCGTCTCCTTATCAGACGGTTAGCATACGAACCGCGTGCCGAGGATGTGATTTTGATAAGGTCTTGCCTTTTTGTGATGTGTAGTCAACACATTAAAATATTTTATAGGTTAAAATTTGAATATGACAAGACTTGATCCCGTAACACATTGGAGAGAAAAAAAGACTTACCACTAAACTACCTCACACATTTAAAAAATATATTACAACTATATATAGTTATATTATATCTATAGAATGTATATCCGTTAATAAAATCTATCTATGAAATAAACATTTTTATTTTTTTTATTTTGTATAGAAATTAAAAATTAATAAACGAAAAAGGGTGGGAATATTTATTTTACAAATAAATTTTATTAATAGATATACATTCTACGAATATAATATAACAATATATGGTTATATTACATATCTTAAATATAACCTAGTGGTGAGGCTTTTCTTCCATATCCTACTCAAATCAAACGTTTCAGATGTTATCTTAGAATCTAAACAAAAATAATAATTTGAAAAAATATGTGACATAGACAGAGTTGACATGTTGCTAGAGACTAATACATGAGGTATAAATTCAGTTAACACATGGCTAAGGACATTCATTCCAATTGCTTAAATCACACACGTGACAGTGGGCATCCATTCCTAAAAAACTCATGATATATGCCTTTAATTTGTTGAGGCTCATCTTCCATCTCCTATATCATGTTGACTATTTACGAGTGACTAGTTTGACCGGTCGCTAAGCGCAGTAAATTGAGGGCTCTAATGCTCCTAGCCCCCTAGTCATGTGTCAATTGAATTTATACCATAAGTATTAGTCTCTAGCCACATGCCAACTCAATCTATGCCACATATTTTTCCAAGTCATCATTTTTGTTTGGATTCTAATATGACATCTGAAGCGTTTGATTTGAGCAATAGATGGAAGAGGAGCCACACCACTAGGTTACATTTAAGAGATGTAATATAATCATATATTGTTATATTATATTCGTAAAATGTATATTCATTAATAAAATTTATTTGCAAATTAAATATTCCCATATTTTTTCATTCATTAATTTTAGTTTTAATTTTTATACTAAATAAAAAAAGACAAAAATATTTATTTTGTAAATAAATTATATTATCAAATATACATTCTATAGATATAATATAACTATATATAGTTGCGTCATAATTTTTAAATATGTTAAGTGGTTTAGTGGTAAGACTCTTTATTTCTCTCCCATGTGTTACGGGATTAAGTGTTGTTACATTCAAATTTTTGGCATTTAAAATATTTTAATGCGTTGACTATTTATTTCAACACATGGCATGACACGTGGCTAAGGACATTAATTCTAGTTACTTAAATTACACACAATTTTCACATGTGGCTAGGGGTATTGAAACCTTCAATTTAGAGAAGTACCTAAGCAAAACCCTAAAATATAATCTCACTAACAAAACAATAGTTATATATTATCCATAAGTTGGACCATATCTTTTTTGTTTCATTTTAATATCATTTTTTAGTTTTTTTCTTTATCTATATAAAAAGTTTAAGTTTGATTTTTGATTAACACAAGATCAAAATATGTATTCTGTCCAATATTATTTATTTTTTTTCGAATAGAGATGCAATAGTTTTTTTCGAGTTCTTAAATGTAGTGGTTGCAGGAATGACATCCTCGATATTAGTGGTTCTCTACATTAATGAGTGCAAATGTGAAGGCATAGAAGGGTACATATTTGAGAGTGAGACAAGGTTGATGCTGGGTATTACCATGGATTAATTGAAGGAAATTTTTTTTTGTTAAATTTGAATACAAAACAATAAAACAAAATGCCTACCACCTTGACATTCACAATCTTTATTTACTAAACACTAAAATTTATTCTCAACATTAAACATAATTTAACTTCATTTAGTTACACTATTTTTATTTTACCTACATAATATTTTAACCCTAAAAACTATTATATTATTTGTTTACCAAAAAATTAAAATACATACACAATATTTATTTACTAAACACTAAATTTTTTTCCTAACACTAAACATAATTTGTAACATCCTAAGTTTGAAAAATTTTGGAAAACAAAGTATTAGACTCGGTAACTTGTTCCCCTCCTGGGCACCTCTTAGTATTTTAGGCCTAACTCCCTTATATGGTGTCTGATTCATGTGATTCCGGTCCCAATATTTCTGTAACAAAATTCTCTATGACTTTTATGTGGACCTCGGAGGCTAGATCTGCCCCAATTGGTAAAATTTTAAGAATATTTCAAGGTCTATTTCCAATTCATGATAACACTGCACACTTTTAGAAAACAATTTGTATCTCCCTCATACGGTATTGAAATGACTCCATTCTTTTTGCTATGATTCCGTATCAAAGATATCTACAAACTCTATGAAGGATACATAAGCTAATTCCTTGCTCACTTTTCATGACAAATTTATTTTGTTCACAAATTCATTTTCATCACAATCTGGAGCAGGTACTATATTTTGGGCATATCTCTCTCGTTCGATGATGGATTTTCGTGTGCTATTTCAAAGAGAAAATAAAGATCTACAACTTTTGTATTGTAAGTTTTCTCTAATTCTAAATATAGATTAATTTAAAATTTCATGTAAGTATCAGTTCTTATTATCGCGACACCTCACCTATTCAATAATAAATGGACCAATTGGCTTTTATCACTCAGCGCCACATGTCACCTCACCATTGCACCAGAAATAGCTTGTAGAGCAAGTTGAAGAGCTGTCCCTTATTTTCCATGGTGCTGTGGCTATTGCTTTCCCATTTCCTCTTGCTTCTCTTAAAAAATTACAACAACAAATTCACCATTTCTTTTGCTATTTCTTCAATTGGCACCACCATTCTTCTTCACCATATTGTATCCATCAAACTGAACCCCCAAATAGTACAATTCTTCCTTATATATGCATGCTGGACACTGGAGCTTAGTGAGAAAAATCTTGGTGCCATCCTTACTCTTCCTTATCGTGAGCTGTTCAAGAAAGTAAGGGGATGTAGGCTCTCATATTTGTTCTTGATTTTAGCATTTCATGTTGATTTTAAGATTCCAAGACAGCCACGGCTTCTAGAAAATTTAAATGCTAAAATTGTTTTTTTTGAAATGCAATGTTATGGCTGAAAATTTTTAGAAAATGGAAGTGGCATTTGGAAACCCCTTTGACCGAACCCTTTCCTTATTTCCCTTCAAGTTTAGTTTAATTTCCAGCAATTGAAGCTGAATACTGGTTGTTTATGCTATTGCTATTTATAGCCATAGTGATAATGTTTTTAATGTCAAACATTGCTGCTAATAAAGCCACTTTTGTAGCTACTACTATTATTATTATAATAGCATAAAATGCATCGAAGGAAAATTGCAAAGGAAATTTCAAATTCAATTTGGCCACTGATTAATGCAAGCTGTATTTGAACAGTCACAGCTAAAGCTCTATTGGATTCTAGTGTGCTCAGTTGCCTACAAATACGAGTGTTTCATCATTTTCAAATACACACCATTAAAAGCTTTAAGTAAAGCTTGTATTTAGAGAAAGAAAGAAAATAATATTTTCTTGTGAAGTTTTCCTAGTGAGTGTATTCTCCTATTTTTTTAAGAGAGAGTGTCATTGTTCTCTCCTAATAAATTAGAGAAAAGTTGTAATATTTCTTCCACTTAGTGAAAATATTTCTTCGGTCTTGTCTGTGGTTTCCCCTTATCTATTGAGGGTTTTCTACGTAAAATATTATGTTTAGTTTCTCTTTTCTCATCTTTATTTTAGCTGTGTGATATTATCCTAGTACTCTGGTACCTAACAGTGGTATTAGAGCCACTGGTTGTTGAGGCTACAGTATTATTCACAAGTACTATTCACGTAGTACTATTCATGGATAGTATTCATAGTTACTATTTATACGTGTGGTTATATACTTTTACAGTGATTGTTAATGTATACTGAAATTATTCTGGTGTACGGTAAAAATATACAATACTATTCATATATACTATACTATTCATGGTGAAATATGTAAACCAGTGTAGTTATTAAAGATGGTGGTGAAATTTGAGATTGAGAAATTTAATGGGAGTAACTTCTCCTAGTGGAAATTGAAGATAAAGGCAATTTTGAGAAAAGAAAATTGTTTGGTGGCAAATGAAGGTAGACCTGCTGGTATAACCAACAAAAAATAAAAAGAGATGTATGACAATACTATTTCCACCTTGCACTTAGCAATGGTGGATTCGGTTTTATCAAGTATTGCAGAAAAAGAAACTGCAAAGGAGATCTGGGATATCCTCATCAAATTGTATGAGGTGAAATCACTTCACAATAAAATATTTTTGAAGAGGAGGTTGTATACTCTTTGGATGAGTGAGTCCACATCAGTGACGGACCACATCAACAATCTGAATATGTTGTTTGTTCAACTTAAAGCATCAGACTTTTCAATAGCAGAAAATGAGCATGCCAAACTTCTGCTTCAGAGTTTGCCAGATTCCTATGATCAGTTCATTATCAATATAATAATATTATTGGGAATCGCTTGCACTTTGATGATGTCGCTGGAGCTATTCTTGAAGAAGAATCTAGGCGTAAAAATAAAAAAAATAGTAAAGAAAGTTCAAAGCAAGCAGAAGCCTTGACGATGACGAGAGGAAGATCAACGGAGCGTGGCCCTAGTGGGAGCCAGAATCATGGCATATCAAAGTCTCAAAGAAGGAAGAACTTTAAATGCTACAATTGTGGCATGAAGGGGCATCTGAAGAAAGATTATTAGTATAATAAGAAAAATCCAAAGAAATCTTCTGGAGCAAGTACATCTCAAGGGTGTCCTGCTAGTACCTTTGATGATGAAGAAATTCTGTACAACAAAGCCGTGATTGGATTCAAAGGCAAGAGACAACTCACCGATGTATAGATAATGGATTCAAGAGCAACATGGAACATGACTTCACAACAAGATTGGTTTTGTACTTATGAACTTATCTCAGAAGGATCCGTGTTCATGAGAAATGATCATGCTTTGGAAATTGTTGGGGTTGGTATTATTAAAATAAAAATGTATGATAGTACTGTTCGCACAATTCAGGGAGTACGTCATGTGAAGGGATTAAAGAAAAATCTTTTATCTATTGGGAAATTAAATGACCTTGGTTGCAAGACCCATATTGAAGGTGGGATCTTGAAAGTAGTGAAAGGGGCTATGGTAGTAATGAAAGCAGAGAAGATCCCTACTAATCTATACATGCTTCTGAGAGATACTCTACAGGTAGCAGATGCATTAGTTGCTTCAACCAGCCAAGAAGAAATGATGATGATGTGGCATTACAAATTGGGCCATATGTCAGAACATGGCTTAAAGATACTTGCAAAGCGCAATCTCCTACACAAGCTTAAATTGGTAAATTTACCTTTCTGTGAGAATTATGTTACTAGTAAGCAGCATAGATTAAAATTTGATAAGTCTACTGCTAGAAGCAAACATATATTAGACTTGATTCATTCTGATCTATGGGAGTCACCAGAGATATCCCTAGGAGGAGTAAAATACTTTGTATCTTTCATTGATGATCATTCCAGAAGATTATGGGTGCACTCAATCAAGAAGATGTCTGATGTGTTTCCAGTATTCAAGGATTTCAAAGCACAAGTAGAGCTTGAAACTGGTAAGAAAATCAAGTAGTTAAGGGCAGACAATGGAGGAGAATATACAGATGGTGAATTTATAGATTTTTGCAAGAAAGAGGGTATTTAGAGGCAATTCATAGTGCCACATAGGCCTCAAGAGAACGGTGTAGCAGAGTGGATCAATAGAACTCTCTTGGAAAGGACACAAGCTATGTTGATGACTGTAGGTCTAACCAAGTCTTTCTGGGTAGAAGCAATCAAAACTACCTATTACGTGATAAAGCGATCACCATCAACTGCTATTGGTCTTAAGACACCAATAGAGGTATGGAAAAGAAAACCAGTAGATTAATTTTCTCTACATGTATCTAGTTATCCTATGTTGTAATGTACAACACTCAGGAAAGAACAAAGCTGGATCCAAAATCCAAGAAATGTATATTCTTGGGTTATGTTGACGGTGTTAAGGGGTATCGTCTGTAGGATCCCACTACCCGTAAGGTTATTGTCAGTAGAAATGTATTTTCTTTATAGATAATGAACTGCAAGGTGAGCAAAAAAATAAGAGCACTTCTAAACAAGCTACTACTGTCCAGATAGATGAAAAGTCTGGAGAAGATGATTCTTCTGAAGTAGAACCGGAGCACGAAGGACAAGAACTAGATCAGACCAATGATGCATAAGTTCGATGATTAATATGTGATATAAGCAAACTATCTTGGCACTCAAACTATATAATGGCAAGCCACGATGCATATGGTCTTCTAATAGAAGAAGAAGAACCATCAACCTTTTAGGAGGCTGTGAGCAATTTAGATGCTTCTTTGTGGATTTCAGCAATGCGGGAAGAAATGGAAGCCTTACATAGAAATCAAACATGAGAGCTTGTAATACTTCCAAAAGGTCGAAAAGCCATTGGAAACAAATGGGTTTACAAGATCAAACGAGATGACAATGATCAAGTGGAGCGGTATCGTGCTAGACTGGTGGTCAAAGGATATGCTCAGAAAGAAGACATTGATTTCAATGAGATTTTCTCTTTGGTGGTAAGACTTACTACTATCAAAGTAGTGTTAGTTATGTGTGCTTTATTTAATTTACATCTTGAACAATTGGATGTAAAAACTACTTTTCTTCATGCAGAAATTGAAGAGGAAATATATATGCTCTAATTAGAAGGCTTTAAAGAACAAGGAAAAGAAAATTTGGTTTGCAGGTTAACTAAATCTATGTACGGTCTAAAGAAGGCGCCAAGATACTAGTACAAGAGATTTGATTCCTTCATTATGAGCCTCAGATACAATAGACTGTGTTCAGACCATTGTACGTACTACAAGAGGTTTGGTGATGATGATTTTATCATTTTGCTATTGTATGTGGATGACATGTTGGTTGTAGGCCCCAACAAAGATCAAATCTAGAAATTGAAGGCGTAGTTAGCTAGGGAGTTTGATATGAAGGACTTGGGACGAGCAAATAAGATTTTAGGGATGCAAATTCACCTAAACAAAAAAGATAGGAAGGTTTGGCTTTCTCAAAAGAACTACTTATTGAAAGTTTTATGGCGCTTCAACATGCAAGACTGTAAGCCAATTTTTACCCACTTCCTGTCAATTATAAATTATCCTCAAGTATGAGTCCTAGCAGTTAAGCGGAGAGGATGGAAATGTCTCGAGTACTGTATGCATCAGCGGTGGGAAGCCTTATGTATGCAATGATTTGTACTAGACCAGATATTGCTCAGGTGGTTGGTATGGTTAGTCGGTTTATGGAAGATCCTGGTAAAGAACATTGGAATGCTGTGAAAAGGATCCTGAGATACATCAAAGGAACCTCAACTATTGTATTGTGTTTTGGAGGATCATAGTTCACTGTAAGAGGATATGTTGATTCTGATTTTACAGGTGATCTTCATATAAGGAAATCTACTATAGGCTTAGCGGTAAGCTGGTTATCTAAATTACAATTTATTGTAGCCCTATCAGCTATAGAAGCAGAATACATGGCAGCTACTCAGGCATGCAAGGAAGCAATCTGGATGTAAAGGTTATTGGAAGAACTTGGACATAAGCAACTGGAGATTACGATGTATTGTGACAGTCAGAGTGCCTTGCACATTGCAAGAAATCCAGCCTTTCATTCCAATACAAAACACATAGGGGTGCAATGCACTTTGTTCAAGAAGTAGTGGAAGAAAGGAGTGTGGATCTATAGAAGATTCATACTAAAGAGAACCTAGCAGATGTTATGACAAAACCGATCAATACTGCCAAGTTCAAATGGTGCAAGTCCTCCTATGGCCTATTAGAAACGTAATGCAGTAGGAAAATGGCAAGAAGAGAAAGATTTGAAAACTTCACAAAAGTGAATTTAAGTGGGAGATTGTCAAACATTGCGGCTAATAAAGCCACTTTTGTAGCTGCTGCTATTATTATTATAATAGCATAAAATGCACCGAATGCAAATTGCAAAGGAAATTGCAAATTCAATTTGGCCACTGATTAATGCAAGCTTTATTTGAACAATCACAACTAAAGCTTTATTGGATTCTAGTGTGTAACACCCTTGGTTAGATAAGACAAACCCTTCTATAGGATCATCCTATTTAACTAAGAGTGTTAACAGTTTTTAGAAAAAGTGAAATATTTTTTTTTAATGATATAATGGCAGATCAGTGGAAGCAAATAGTAGATAAATCACATAGTCATTCACAAACTGTAAGTAATTGTACTCTTAACAGATTGGGGCACGCAGACACCCTTAAATATTAATACAGTCATCCATAAATATTCAACTACATATATTCTATTTTTAATGATCATTCTCAGTGGGTTCAGCATATTGCGGTTCTTCATACTCAGGTTCTTGATTTCCTAATTCCTCTGAAAATTGTCAACAGTAAGGGTGAGTATAACCCAAGACCCTGAAGGTTACCCGGTGCGGACATAATCCAGTTAACAGATAATATCACATAATCATACAATTAACATGTTCAAAATTATAACAATCAAATATGTTGTCATGGAATGCATGAGTTAAATTTATTATGATTTATCTTTGGTTAAGTCTCATGATGCATGTGGGCCCAATAAATCATTTCTTCTTCTCATTCTTTGGAATATCTCCATTCCATTTTCTAGAGCGATCAGGGTCCGCCCAAGCTCCCATAGGGTACGAATAAACTCATTGGTTCTCATTATTGATTTATATATTTTTGGAGCTTGGATCCCTACGATCATAGTTACACTCCGTCATTTAGTCAAAGTACACTAGAATTGCATCGTCTCACCCGGCTATCAGGCGCGACTCTGATGCCATTGGGTTGCCGTTCCAGTTGTACTCCCATGATCTTCATGGAGATCGAACGTGAATGTCCTCCAGCGTACCAGGTGTATGCTCTAGATAATTTTTCTCCTTCAAAAATATTTTCATGATGCAAAGTGCATTATTTAAGTTTTATCATTACTTTGATCCCTAGGTATCTATGTGATTCCAGCCTCGTGATATTCATGTTGTTAGGTCCACCAGTTTTTAAGACGTTGTAAATTATTTTTATTATTTTATTTATTATTATTCAAGAAAATATATCAGTTATATCTTGGCTAAAATAATGTTTCGTTTAAAGAATAAGTAGTTTGTTCCTTATTTCATTATTCATAACTTAAACAATAATATTAGTTACAAGAATAATAATAATAATAATAATAATAATAATAATAATAATAATAATAATAATAATAAGGCATCGTCTGTTAAAAAAATGAAATAAAAGGAAAAATAAATAGAGAGAATAAGGCGGCAGGGCCGTCTATTATAATATAGATAAGCGGAAATAAAAAGAAAGATAAATACAAAGAATAAGGCGGCAGAGCCAGCCAATATATTCAATAAAATAAATGACATAAATTAAATAAAAATAAAATGTTAAGAATAAGGCGGCAGAGCCGTCCATTATAATATAGATAGGCGGAAATAAAAGGAAAGATAAATGCAGAGAATAAGGTGGCAGAGCCAGCCAATATATTCAATAAAATAAATAACATAAATTAAATAAAAATAAAATGTTAAGAATAAGGCGGCAGAGTCGTCCATTATAATATAGATAGGCGGAAATAAAAGGAAAGATAAATGCAGAGAATAAGGTGGCAGAGCCAGCCAATATATTCAATAAAATAAATAACATAAATTAAATAAAAATAAAATGTTAAGAATAAGGCGGCAGAGCCGTCCATTATAATATAGATAAGCGGAAATAAAAAGAAAGATAAATGTAGAGAATAAGGCGGCAGAGCCGTCCATTAAGCTTAATAGTAAATAATAATAATAACAATAAATATAATAATAATAATAATAATAATAATAATAATCATATTCATAATCATAATTATAATCTTAATCATAATAATAGTAACCATGATATAAATGGTGATCATCCATCCTTATTTCCTTGTTTATTTTATCTTTCAAAACTTTCTTACTGGAATCCACATAGGCACCCATGGTTCTTAATATTTTCACAATCCAATACAGATCATATATTTTCACAATTTAACACCGATCATATCATTCAATCATCATGATTAATAATAATTAACACAGACAATTAATCATATACATAAAATATATATAAATATATAACAATTAAGACATTTAATTCACAATAAAACCGAATCTGTCCTGAAAAGGTGAGGACCCAAGGTACCTTAACCCTTTCCTTTCACTCAGATTTTTCCAGAATACCCGAGAATATACCCCCCTTACCTCAGATGTCGTATTTTTTTGATACTAGATGAGAGGGAGAGAATCCAACTTTCAAACCGTAGCTCCAATCGATGATCTGTCTCCGTAGTTAGACTTTACGTGATTTTGGTGAAGAACAGAGGTGGTTTAGTGTCAATAGAGGAGAGAGAGGGAGAGAGAGAGAGAAGGGCTGCATGAAGTGGGAGAGAAAGAGTGGTGCAGCTTTTGAAGAGGGGTGATGCCATATTTATAGAAAAATCTGGCCACCGGGTCTAAATTTAATTGGTACCGGTTTTGAATAGTTAATTTTAAAAGAAAACAAAAAGTTACTTATAGTTGCGGTTAGAATCTGAAAAAATTTCCAACATGAAAGTTGTAGATCGGCTCTTTCTCTTCGAAACGATAAATGGTATGCAAAAATCTGACACCCGGAGCAAAAGTTACGCCAAAAACAGAGAAAAATGGGAGTTGGTGTAATAGTTCTTTTTTGAAAGATAATTCTGCCGCGCAAAATCTGTTGGGAATTAGCCTTTCATTTCTTCACGAAAGTTGTAGGATTTTTCGATACGAAACCATGAAAAAAAGAACGAAGTCATTTCGATACCGTATGAGAGAGATATTCGCGTTTTTCTATAGGAGTTACTATTCCTGCGAAAATCACTATTTCTCTAAAAATTTTCGCTTTTCGGAGATGATCGAGCAAGAACTAGCTTTCAGGTTCTTCATGAGAATTGTAGAGGGATTTAATACGAGGACAGAAAAATTACAACGAACTGATTCTGAGCTCGTATGATTTTTCTAAGAATTTAACAAGATTAAATAACGTTTTTTTCAAGTTTGGTAATGATAGATCACGAAATAGAGTTTGAGACTAGAAATAGAGTTTGTCAGGTTTTTCATAACAACGAAACCGAGATTAAAATTTCTTAATTTCGACCTCATATGAAAAAGTTATGCCCAAACCAGGAAAGATATTTTAGTTGAATTCAGAGGTTCCTATTTAACTAGATAAGTTTTTCCAAGAAACGAGGTTGATGAGGTATGAATTAAAGTTTTGGCTCTTCAGGAAAAGTGTTTGATTTGTCAAAACAGTTCATTAGGGACTGTCTATACTGAAATCGGAAATCCCCAAAGTGTAGAAATAGACAATTGTGGATCTCTTTTCGGTATAAATCGAATGTCTAGGAATTGACTTGATGAATGATGATACAAGTCTAATTAGTTTACTAAATTAGTGTTAGATATAGGATTAGATTATCAATTCTTGACTATATGTAGAGTCCCTTATTTACTTATTATCACTTACAAAACTTCCATACTTCAAAAATTACAAGGGTAAAACTGTTTCTAAAAACAGGGATGTTACATTCTCCTCCCCTTTTAGGAATTTCGTCCCGAAATTCAAAGTTAAAACAATTGAGGGTACAATTCTCTCATTTTCTCCTCAATTTCCCAAGTAGCATCCCCATCATCTGTCTGACTCCAAACTACCTTGTCCAAAGAGATTTCCTTGCCTCTTAACTGTTTGAGACGTCGATCAACAATCTTCACTGGCGACACTTCATAAGTGAGATTTTCCTTTAGAATAAACTGATCCGGTCTCAGGACATGATCAGGGCTTGGCACATATTTGCGGAGCTGGGAGACATGAAAGACATTGTGAAGGTTTGTTAGCTTGGGTGGCAGAGCAATACGGTAGGCATGAGTTCCTATCTTTTGCAGAATCTGATAGGGTCCTACGTATCTGGGGCTTAACTTCTTGGCCTTCAAAGCTCTTCCTACTCCAGTGGTAGGGGTAACTTTAAGAAAAACATGATCTCCCTCCTCAAACTCCAATGGCTTCCGACGTTTGTCGTAGTAACTCTTTTGTCTATCTTGCGAAGCCTTCATTGCCATTTGAATCCTCTGAACTTGTTCTGTTGTCTTCTGAACAATCTCTGGTCCAATTATTGTTTTCTCACCAGTTTCATACCAACATAAAGGTGTACGGCATTTTCTTCCATACAAAGCCTCATAAGGGGCCATTCCGATGCTAGCATGATAGCTGTTGTTGTAAGTGAACTCAATAAGTGGGAGATATTCTTGCCAACTTCCCCCATGTTCTAAGACACAAAGACGTAACAAATCTTCAAGAGTTTTGATCGTCCTTTCTGATTGTCCGTCTGTCTGTGGGTGATATGCGGAACTTAACTTCAGACGAGTTCCCAGAGCTTGTTGCAGGCTCTTCCAAAATTGTGATGTGAAACGAGGATCTCGATCAGACACAATTGCAGTGGGTGTTCCATGTAATCGTACGATTTCCTTGATATAGATCTGAGTGAGTTTCTCTAGGGAATACTTCATATTGACAGGAATGAAGTGAGCGGTCTTTGTTAATCGATCCACGATTACCCAAATGGCATCATATCCAGCTGATGTTCTGGGAAATCCAGTCACGAAGTCCATAGCAATCTCATCCCATTTCCATTCTGGAATATCCAAAGGACGAAGGGTTCCACTTGGTCGTTGTTGTTCTGCCTTTACCTTCTGACACATCAGACAAGCTGTCACATGCTCAGCGATATCCTTTTTCATTCCTTGCCACCAGAATAATTTCTTCAAGTCCTGGTACATCTTGGTTGATCCTGGGTGGATGCTGTATTTACTTTTGTGTGCTTCATCCAGGATGGATCTTTTAAGATTTGTATTGACTGGAATACAGAGTCTCTGTTGATACCTGATCACCCCATGTTCATCTTTGCTAAACTCTGAGACTCCTTCTTTTGTCTTTTCTGCTAGATCTTGTAATTCCTGATCATTGGTTTGAGCTTCTTTGATTTGTTCCAAGAAATCATTGGAAATCCTTAGCATTCCAACCATAAGGCTTCCTCTTTTTGGTGTTACTGCTAGGTTCAAATCGCGAAACTGTTCAATCAGTTCTAACTCCTTTGTCATCATATATGATAGACGTAGGGCCTTTCTACTGAGTGCATCAGCCACAACATTAGCTTTTCCTGGATGATATCGGAGTTCAAAATCATAATCTTTGATAAATTCCATCCATCTACGTTGTCACATATTTATCTCCTTCTGGTCGAATAGATACTTCAAGCTTTTGTGATCACTGAAGACTTCAAAGTATGTACCATACAAGTAGTGTCTCCAGATTTTCAAGGCAAACACAACTGCAGCTAATTCCAAGTCATGTGTGGGATAATTAACTTCATGCGTTCTTAGCTGTCTTGAAGCATAAGCAACAACCTTTCTTTCTTGCATTAGGACACATCCTAGTCCTTGTCTTGACGCATCACAATACACTTCATATGGCTTGGCAGGATCTGGCAAAATTAAGACAGGTGCACTAGTGAGTCGTTGGTGTAACTCCGTAAAACTGCTTTCGCATCTGTCAGTCCATTCGAATGGTTGATCTTTACGAGTCAGCTTAGTTAAAGGTGCTGCAATTCGAGAGAAATTCTCGATGAATCGACGATAATATCCAGCCAGTCCAAGGAAACTGCGGATTTCCGTCACATTCTTGGGTTGTTCCCAATTTAGTACAGCTTCTACCTTTGTAGGATCCACAGCAATTCCTTCCTTAGAGATGACATGTCCTAAGAATTTCACTTCTGTCAACCAGAATTCACATTTTGAAAACTTAGCGTACAATTGCCTTGTACGCAAAGTGTTTAGAACAATTCGAAGATGCTCCTCGTGTTCCTCATGACTCTTGGAGTAGACGAGAATATCGTCAATGAATACAACCACGAATTTGTCCAAGTACTCATGGAAGATTCGATTCATGTATCCCATAAATACTGCAGGTGCATTTGTAACTCCAAAGGGCATAACAAGATACTCATAGTGCCCATATCGTGTTCTGAATGCCGTTTTGGGTACATCGTCTTTCTTTACCCTGATTTGATGATAGCCTGATCGCAGATCAATCTTTGAGAAGATAGTGGCTCCTCGTAATTGGTCCATTAAATCATCAATTCTTGGGAGAGGGTATCGGTTCTTGATCGTAGCTTTATTCAACTGACGATAGTCAACACATAACCGCATACTACCATCCTTCTTTTTGACTAGAAGAACTGGTGCTCCCCAAGGTGAGACACTGGGTCTGATCATTCCTTTTTCTAAAAGTTCTTCTATTTGCTCCTTAAGTTCACTGAGTTCCTTGGGTGACATTCGGTAAGGAGCAATAGAGATCGGTCCCGCGCCCGGTATAATATCAATACTGAACTCAATTTCTCGTTCTGGAGGTAGCTCACATATATCATCAGGAAAAACTTCTGGGAATTCTTGAACAACAGGAATTTGATCAATTTGAGGAGTGACCTTACTTTCAATTTCAGTAAGGATCATGTATAGTTGGACTTCCTTTGCTGGAATTACCTTTTCTGAGTCAACGGGACAAGAATCAATGTCTTGATCACAGTGTGATGTAGTAGACCCGAGAGAAATGGATCTATTATGACAGTCAATTAGAATATGGTTGGCAGCAAGCCAATTCATTCCTAGAACAATATCTAGATCAATCAAAGGCAAACATATCAGATCTACTTGATAAGCTTTCCCTTCGATGTTGAGTGGGCATTTTGAACATATATAAGAAGGGCAAATGGGCTTATTGGCGGCGGTTGTGACAATCATTTGATAGGGCAGAGAGGTTGTAGGAAGCTTTAAATGTTTTACACAATTCTCAGATATGAAAGAGTGAGTGGCTCCTGAATCATATAATACATTCAATAGAGTGCTTCCTATAAAACATGTACCTTGCACAAGGTCGTTCCCTTGTGATATTTCCGCACCATTCATAGTAAAAACTCTGGCATTTCCTCCTTGTCTTCCTGTCGAGCCATTCCCAGGCCTTCTAGGATTATTGTTCTGATTGGAATTATTGCCGCGGTGAACATTCTGCATCCTTGGGGCATTGTTTGTAGAGGTGTTTGTAGCAAATCCTCCACTTCCTTGACCCGTAGGTCGTACTGCCTGCTTTTGAGTCACTTGTTGTTGGTTGTTATTATTTCTGTACCAACAGTCAGCATCACGATGTCCAATCCGTCCACAAATCGTGCAGTTTCTACTGCTTTGGGTCTCCTGACCTCTAGGAGGAATTCGGTTGGCTGAGTTGAAAGGTCGGAAATATGGCCGATCTGTTCGGAAATCCCTCCTTTGCTGTCGATCTGGCATACGTCGTTCTGGCCCATGATTAGACGTTCCAGGTCGTCGAAGATTAGAGGTGTTCTCAAATATGCGGCATCTGTCCACCAAAGTAGTGAATTGTGTAATTTGTTGGCAACATATGGTTTGACGAATCTCTTGCCGTAATCCAGCTTCAAACTTCGCGCACCTTGACGCTTCTCCCATGTGGGTGTAGTAGGGACAACATTTTGCCAATTCATCAAATTTAGCAGCGTACTCCCCAACAGTCATATTACCTTGTTTCAGATTGAAGAATTCCTGCTCCTTCTGTCTCCTTATGTCTTCAGGGAAATATTTGGCGAGGAACTCTGTCCTGAATCGTCCCCAAGTAATGATATGCCCATCAGTAGCTAGTCTGATTCTAGCATGAGTCCACCAGTGTTCTGCTTCTCCAACCAGCATAAAGACAGCAAAGGTTACACAATCCTCATCAGAACATCGCATAGCGGCAAAAATCTTTTCAAGGTGTTCAATCCATAGTTGTGCTCCTTCTGGATTGAAGCCTCCTTTGAACTGCATAGGATTATTCCTTTGAAAATCAGCTAATCCCTGTCTGGCAGAAGCATGAGGTAACTCTTGTCGTTTTATTACCTCCACAATTCTGGTAAGAAGATTCTCCATCACATGATTGTTATTTTGGCGTGCCATGAGGAATTTGCTGAAAGAATATCAACAAATAGATTCAGGGTATGCGTTATGTGGAGCATTCCACATAGGATATTTAGTCTTAGGAGTGTTATAGACTGTTCGATATTTCTATCAGAGTACGTGGAAACCTAATGGTCCACTCCACAAGCTTAATGAATCGACTATGCTCTGATACCACCAATGTAACACCCTTGGTTAGATAAGACAAACCCTTCTATAGGATCATCCTATTTAACTAAGAGTGTTAACAGTTTTTAGAAAAAGTGAAATATTTTTTTTTTAATGATATAATGGCAGATCAGTGGAAGCAAATAGTAGATAAATCACATAGTCATTCACAAACTGTAAGTAATTGTACTCTTAACAGATTGGGGCACGCAGACACCCTTAAATATTAATACAGTCATCCATAAATATTCAACTACATATATTCTATTTTTAATGATCATTCTCAGTGGGTTCAGCATATTGCGGTTCTTCATACTCAGGTTCTTGATTTCCTAATTCCTCTGAAAATTGTCAACAGTAAGGGTGAGTATAACCCAAGACCCTGAAGGTTACCCGGTGCGGACATAATCCAGTTAACAGATAATATCACATAATCATACAATTAACATGTTCAAAATTATAACAATCAAATATGTTGTCATGGAATGCATGAGTTAAATTTATTATGATTTATCTTTGGTTAAGTCTCATGATGCATGTGGGCCCAATAAATCATTTCTTCTTCTCATTCTTTGGAATATCTCCATTCCATTTTCTAGAGCGATCAGGGTCCGCCCAAGCTCCCATAGGGTACGAATAAACTCATTGGTTCTCATTATTGATTTATATATTTTTGGAGCTTGGATCCCTACGATCATAGTTACACTCCGTCATTTAGTCAAAGTACACTAGAATTGCATCGTCTCACCCGGCTATCAGGCGCGACTCTGATGCCATTGGGTTGCCGTTCCAGTTGTACTCCCAAGATCTTCATGGAGATCGAACGTGAATGTCCTCCAGCGTACCAGGTGTATGCTCTAGATAATTTTTCTCCTTCAAAAATATTTTCATGATGCAAAGTGCATTATTTAAGTTTTATCATTACTTTGATCCCTAGGTATCTATGTGATTCCAGCCTCGTGATATTCATGTTGTTAGGTCCACCAGTTTTTAAGACGTTGTAAATTATTTTTATTATTTTATTTATTATTATTCAAGAAAATATATCAGTTATATCTTGGCTAAAATAATGTTTCGTTTAAAGAATAAGTAGTTTGTTCCTTATTTCATTATTCATAACTTAAACAATAATATTAGTTACAAGAATAATAATAATAATAATAATAATAATAATAATAATAATAATAATAATAAGGCATCGTCTGTTAAAAAAATGAAATAAAAGGAAAAATAAATAGAGAGAATAAGGCGGCAGGGCCGTCTATTATAATATAGATAAGCGGAAATAAAAAGAAAGATAAATACAAAGAATAAGGCGGCAGAGCCAGCCAATATATTCAATAAAATAAATGACATAAATTAAATAAAAATAAAATGTTAAGAATAAGGCGGCAGAGCCGTCCATTATAATATAGATAGGCGGAAATAAAAGGAAAGATAAATGCAGAGAATAAGGTGGCAGAGCCAGCCAATATATTCAATAAAATAAATAACATAAATTAAATAAAAATAAAATGTTAAGAATAAGGCGGCAGAGCCGTCCATTATAATATAGATAGGCGGAAATAAAAGGAAAGATAAATGCAGAGAATAAGGTGGCAGAGCCAGCCAATATATTCAATAAAATAAATAACATAAATTAAATAAAAATAAAATGTTAAGAATAAGGCGGCAGAGCCGTCCATTATAATATAGATAAGCGGAAATAAAAAGAAAGATAAATGCAGAGAATAAGGCGGCAGAGCCGTCCATTAAGCTTAATAGTAAATAATAATAATAATAATAATAACAATAAATATAATAATAATAATAATAATAATAATAATCATATTCATAATCATAATTATAATCTTAATCATAATAATAGTAACCATGATATAAATGGTGATCATCCATCCTTATTTCCTTGTTTATTTTATCTTTCAAAACTTTCTTACTGGAATCCACATAGGCACCCATGGTTCTTAATATTTTCACAATCCAATACAGATCATATATTTTCACAATTTAACACCGATCATATCATTCAATCATCATGATTAATAATAATTAACACAGACAATTAATCATATACATAAAATATATATAAATATATAACAATTAAGACATTTAATTCACAATAAAACCGAATCTGTCCTGAAAAGGTGAGGACCCAAGGTACCTTAACCCTTTCCTTTCACTCAGATTTTTCCAGAATACCCGAGAATATACCCCCCTTACCTCAGATGTCGTATTTTTTTGATACTAGATGAGAGGGAGAGAATCCAACTTTCAAACCGTAGCTCCAATCGATGATCTGTCTCCGTAGTTAGACTTTACGTGATTTTGGTGAAGAACAGAGGTGGTTTAGTGTCAATAGAGGAGAGAGAGGGAGAGAGAGAGAGAAGGGCTGCATGAAGTGGGAGAGAAAGAGTGGTGCAGCTTTTGAAGAGGGGTGATGCCATATTTATAGAAAAATCTGGCCACCGGGTCTAAATTTAATTGGTACCGGTTTTGAATAGTTAATTTTAAAAGAAAACAAAAAGTTACTTATAGTTGCGGTTAGAATCTGAAAAAATTTCCAACATGAAAGTTGTAGATCGGCTCTTTCTCTTCGAAACGATATATGGTATGCAAAAATCTGACACCCGGAGCAAAAGTTACGCCAAAAACAGAGAAAAATGGGAGTTGGTGTAATAGTTCTTTTTTGAAAGATAATTCTGCCGCGCAAAATCTGTTGGGAATTAGCCTTTCATTTCTTCACGAAAGTTGTAGGATTTTTCGATACGAAACCATGAAAAAAAGAACGAAGTCATTTCGATACCGTATGGGAGAGATATTCGCGTTTTTCTATAGGAGTTACTATTCCTGCGAAAATCACTATTTCTCTAAAACTTTTCGCTTTTCGGAGATGATCGAGCAAGAACTAGCTTTCAGGTTCTTCATGAGAATTGTAGAGGGATTTAATACGAGAACAGAAAAATTACAATGAACTGATTCTGAGCTCGTATGATTTTTCTAAGAATTTAACAAGATTAAATAACGTTTTTTTAAGTTTGGTAATGATAGATCACGAAATAGAGTTTGAGGCTAGAAATAGAGTTTGTCAGGTTTTTCATAACAACGAAACCGAGATTAAAATTTCTTAATTTCGACCTCATATGAAAAAGTTATGCCCAAAACAGGAAAGATATTTTAGTTGAATTCAGAGGTTCCTATTTAACTAGATAAGTTTTTCCAAGAAACGAGGTTGATGAGGTCTGAATTAAAGTTTTGGCTCTTCAGGAAAAGTGTTTGATTTGTCAAAACAGTTCATTAGGGACTGTCTATACTGAAATCGGAAATCCCCAAAGTGTAGAAATAGACAATTGTGGATCTCTTTTCGGTATAAATCGAATGTCTAGGAATTGACTTGATGAATGATGGTACAAGTCTAATTAGTTTACTAAATTAGTGTTAGATATAGGATTAGATTATCAATTCTTGACTATATGTAGAGTCCCTTATTTACTTATTATCACTTACAAAACTTCCATACTTCAAAAATTACAAGGGTAAAACTGTTTCTAAAAACAGGGATGTTACATAGTGTGCTCAATTGCCTATATATATGAGTGTTTTATCATTTGCAAATACACACCACTAAAAGCTTTAAGTAAAGCTTGTATTTAGAGAAAGAAAGAAAATAATATTTTCTTGTGATGTTTTCCTAGTGAGTGTATTCTCCTATTTTTTTAAGAGGGAGTTTCATTGTTCTCTCCTAATAAATTAGAGAGAAGTTGTAATATTTTTTCCATTTAGTGAAAATATTTCTCTGGTCTTGTCCGTGGTTTTTCCCTTATCTGTTGAGGGTTTTTAACATAAAATATTGTGTGTTCAGTTCCTCTTTTCTCATCTCTGTTTTAGCTGTGTGATATTATCCTAGTAATCTGGTACCTAACATTTAAATGTTTATGTATATGCTAAATAGTTGCTAAGTATTAGCCCCTTTTAGTTACTCCTTAGCTGGGAGGGAAATATAAAAAATTTGTTGGTCTTAGGCAAAATTTCAAGGATAGATAATGGTCTTGAATAGATTAGTAATGTTGTTTAGAGATTTCACTTGTGGGTCATAAATGCGTGGTAGTGTACTCTTGAATTGTAAAATATGATATAATGCCTTAAAAATGTCAAGCAAAAATTAATTGATATTTATTATGACAAAACTAAATTATAATGAAGGTAAAATACTTATTATATCATTTGATTAGTTTTAAAAAACTTTCTTTTAAGAGGTTATGTTTGACAAAATAAAGTTATTATGGTGATGTTAAAAACTAATTGGAAGAGGAGTTAAAAGCTGAAATTCTAAGAGATTTAAAACCTGAACTTATAACAAGTATGAAAAATCAGATTTGTAGGGTGGCGTTAAAAATAGATTTCTTTGAGAAAATTAAAGGCTAAATTTTTTAATATTAATTTTTGAGTATAAAATATAAGGTTGGATTTTCTAAATAAATTCTTGTGGGAATTTGGTTTAAAGAAGTTTTATAAAAATTTAAACTAATTAAGAAGTGTTTCAAGGCTGAAACTTTATATTAAAATTTTGACTAATAAATTTTAGTAATTTTAAATTTTTATAAGTTAGTTATTGATAAATTAAAATAAGTAAAGTTTATTGGATAAATTTATAAGAGTACTTAAGCACTAAAGCTTATAAAGTTTCAAATGATTTAAGAACTCTTAAACAAAATGTTTTTGAATATTTAATCACTTAAGAACAAAAGAAATTTTATAAAGGTTAAAGAAAATAGTTAATTTTTAATGAAAGGGATGTTAAAATAATTATTAAATTCTTGAATTTATATGAATTTGTTAATTAGGCGCTAAAAATAATAATTATTAAATCTTAGAATTTATTAGGATTATTGAAATTATAAGGGTTGATTATTTGAGCACCAAAATTGTGATTTTAAAATAACGTATAAATTATTAAAATAATCACTGTTAATTTATGAATTTTCTAGCTTTAAAAACTATAAATTGGTGATTAACTTGGAGCAATCGAGGAGCGCTCGAGCTTCAAGAATCGAGGATTCCAGGTAGGGGAGCATTTATATCTTAAATGTATAGATTATGAACGGATAAGGGGATATAGGTTGATTTATGAATTGATTGTGATTGCGTGATTTATTGATTGTGCTATAACCCCTTTAGATCACTGTTTCAGATATGAATTGATGTCTTGATACCGTTCATATATGTTGTGATGATTTGCGTTAGGTTGCAATGGTTGTGGTATTATGAAATTAATGTTTCTGATGATATTGAATGAAAGACAAATTGATGGTGATTGATGCTATTAATAGATGATTACTAAGCTTGAAGTAGCTCAGTGTATGCCGTTGTGATTGACTATTGCATGTTATGCTTGTTGATATATCAAGTTGAGACCCATGGTGATGGTAACTAAGTGGTAGCCCCTGATGATGGTAATCAGATGGTCTATTAATGATTGATCATTATTTGCCATAACATTTACATTCAGACGCACACAGGACTGCAGGGGGCCTGTGATGCCAGCCCAGATGGGAAGACGGCGTGATGGTAAAGCACAGACCCTGTGGTGGTTCCTTCGGATTCTATAGTCGCTTTCGAGTTGGACTTAAGGCCGGCCCGTAACACCAAGTTGAGTTGCCGCTGTCACTAAAAGTGATTGGTATTACATTATGGGTGAGCGGTTTGGTACCTGTAAAATGACTGAATCAATTGGGAGCTAAGATATATTATTATGTTGTGTAATTCTTATCGTTAGAGTTGGATTCATATGCATATACATATACATATAAATATTATGATTCTGAATGTTGTGGGATAGCTTATAGCATATGATGATTGTGGTTGATTGCATTCAAGGTGATGTAATCATATGAAATGAAAGTGTGTATGGTAATGTTTATAATGAA
Source organism: Clitoria ternatea (assembly GCA_037962975.1). Classification (NCBI taxonomy): domain Eukaryota; kingdom Viridiplantae; phylum Streptophyta; class Magnoliopsida; order Fabales; family Fabaceae; genus Clitoria; species Clitoria ternatea. Next base: position 96,767,172 of record CM075674.1, on the reverse strand, counting down.
TTATTGATTGTGTTGGAACTGCACAATTGATTAGTAAATTATGTTGAATCCAATTCAGTACCTGTCATTTAATATATATATGCCCACCCCTAAGTTGTTGTCATTTTTCAATGAGTGTGGACCGAGACAATTCTTGGTAATTGCTTGGTTGGAGTCATTGTGGTCTTTAAGACCCATATATATATATATATATATATATATATGTGTGTGTGTGTGTGTGTGTGTGTTTGTGTGTATGTGTGTGTATGTGTAGCTGATGGGCATACTATCGCCTTGGCCGGCACTCTTGATATGTAGGTCGTATGTTTTGTATAGTGGAAGTAGGTAACTGATAACCTTACTGGAGGTATAGTAGTTATTTTGATTTCTAATGACTTATGTTAAAGAATTAGTAAATTTTAAGGTATGTTACATTATCGAATTATATATTATGCCTATATGTGTTTAAGGTTTTCGTGAGACCGGATTGATTTGCTAAAAATAATAAAAAAATTTCTTGTATTTTTATTAATTGGGTGTCACATAATTTAACTTCATTTACTTACAATATTTCAACCTTAAAAACTATTGTATTATTTGTTTACTAAAAAATTATGATACATACACAATATTTATTTACTATACAAACACTAAACCCTAAACACAAAACTCAAAACACTAAACAAAAACTAAACACTAATACTAACACTAAATTAATCATGTATATATATGATAAAATTAAACAAACGCTAACCACAAAACACTAAACAAACCCTATACTGAACACTAATAATAATACTAAACTAATCATGTATACAAATGATAACATTAACTATAAATATAAAAACTAAATACACTCACTAAATGTTAAACAAACACTAACCATTACAAATATAAAAACTAATTATATTAACCATAAATATAAAAATTAAGGAAAAGGACCACAAAATGCAAAAAACTCAAAGGGGCCACAATGGACCACACCGCAGAAATGAGAAGAAGAGGAATTCCTTGGAAGTGAAAAATGGGCACTATGAACTTGAGAAGAAGAGGAAGAAATGGGCATGGTGAAATTGAGAAGAGGAAGATTTATGATGGAATTGGGCATGCAAAATCGCACTTCCACCGTGTGGTTTCTATACTCCACGATACATCTTACACAGGGGACAGGGGCTGTCAGGTTTGACCATGAAACTACCTCTCGAAGGTGCGGTTTACGTAGCAAAACCACCTCCTGGACATGCTGTTTTTATGCATCCGATTGACGTGCAGTGTAACACCTCCTTATATACACGAGATATATATATTCTTCTTGCTTTTAAAATTTTTAGAAAGATATACATATTTATCACTTCCTATCTCGCGTATACAAGGACGTATATACATCTGATTTTCTTTGAATTTTGAAAGTAAAAAGTTTCAAATTATTCAGAATGATAAAATGAACTTTCAGAAAATCATAAGTGATCAAGGATTACAATATCATATCCAAAGAATAAGGTTTATTAAAGTTTAACCTTTACCTTGAATTACAATCATCTAACTTAATATTGTATTAAGGTAAACTAAAACTAAAGATTTAATACCTTTACTTCGACTGTAACAAATCATTTCCTTATCTTCAAACCATGTGATTTTGAATCCTACTCTTGTCACATCTCTTTTCATACCCTCTTGTAATTTCATCCTTTCATCTTGAACTGCTAGCTATATATCATATAACATATATTTTGAACATAAAATTCAAACAAGAAGGAGTAAGAAACAGAATATAATACTTTACAGATAAGACATAAGCATAAGGGTTTTCACAATCTAATAAAATAATATCATTCATAATCTCATACACAATTAATTATAATTATAGGGTTTTTATACGCATAACAATCATACTTTCATTCACAACCATTCACACAAAATATCATAATCACATGTATGACATGTAATGCTTTTAATACTATCTCATTCAGTTTATGCATATGGGCCCTTAAAGTTTTAGTTTGTACTGGGCCAACCAGGAGTTTACACTGTTCTATAATTCTGGACAATAACATAAATGCCTTTATAGCATATGAACAGCTCAACTGGCGTGGAAACACTTAGCGACTAGTCAGACTGAGAAAGTTTTTATTGTGAAAATACCCGACACTAGGGAGCGACCCAGGTCACCTGAAGCACCATTTCACACCCTCTCATCCCAAGGCTCGCAATTAAGCCTCCTCTAATGTATCATCAGTTTCTATAATCTGTCCCCAAGCAATATCACATCTTATTTCTCTTTAATGATTCATGATGCATGAACTACTCGTATATTTAGTTGGTTAAGACTTTTAAAAACTCAATTATTAAATACCATAAAGGTTTACAAAATCATCTCAATAAACTGTACATTCCCATAAGTTCTTCTTTGAACTTCTGTTATATAGAAATAAATTTAGTATAGTTTCTGAATTCAGATCTCACTAAAATTGAGTTTCCAAGTCTTAAATATCTTAAAACTTTCTTTTAAAAAACTTCACATATTTACATAATCTTTCTCAATTTGAATCCTAACTAGATTGAGTTTAGAAATCTCAACTATAACAAAATATCCTTTAGTTATTTCATTAGGGAAAACTAAAATAATTTACTTTAAACTTCGGATTACTAAAAGAAAATAAATTTTTAGAATCATTAACTAAGAATACTTAAAACTATAAAAATTTTCTTTAATTCAAGAATTAATTATCTTAACCTTTAATTTTCATATATAGCTTCTTTCTAATACTAGATTTTATTCTAGAGATTAAAAATAAAGTTAATGAAAATAATTTCTAAGAAGAAATAAAAGACTAAAATAATTATAAAATACTTTCTCTTAAAACTTTAAAGAGTAAGGTAAGAAAATTTTTACTGAGTTTTAACTTTCCGTTATGCTTGCTATATGCTCAAATTTTATATCACAAGGTCACCAATCATTCATTAACCACAATCAAGTATTAATGTCATCAATCACAATCAAATATCATCAATCATAAATATTATCAATCATAATTACATATCATCAATCACAGTCTAATATTATAAATCACAATATCATTAATCAAAATCAAATGTAGTTAATTATAATTAAGTCAAATCAACTAAATATCACTCATAAATATAATTTAAATTTTAATGGTTATTTAAATTAGTAGAGTTAATTTTGAGTCCTTATAGTCTATTCCTCGCACAGGTTTATATAAGTCCATATATATAATCTAGTATTCGCATAGGTATAGTTCAGTCCATACAGGCCATAATAGTCTAAGTCCTTGCATAGGTTCAGTCTAGTTAGCATAGGTTATCCAGGTATTTGCATAGGTATTCAGATCAAGTTACACAAGATACTCAATTTAAAATTTATTATAAATTTTTTAAAGTTAAATAGTTATTATTTAAAATAATAATATTATTAAATTTTAAAGGTGTAGGGGACTCCTCCCATTATTCTTATGTCTTTTCATATTATATTCCTATCTCACTCCCCCTTACCTCTTGTATACTGATTCATTATTGAAAATCTATGCGCGCCTAATCTTCGAGTTCTAAAACATACCAATTTTATTTTAATATAGTTACAAGATGAAAATTAAGATTACTACTTAAAGAAAAAATGGTAAATTTTAAATAGTAAATAGTAAATAGTGAATAGCAACAATAAATAGTAAAATGTAAATAATAACAATAAATAGTAAATCGTGAATAGTAATTAGTAAATAGTAAATCATAAATAGTAATGGTAAATAGTAGAACATGAATAGTAAAGGTAAATAGTAATAGTAAATAGTTAATAAGTTATTAAATCAATAAATTGTAATAGTAAATAGTAAAGATAACATTAAAGTTGTTATCTCACTGAACCCTAAACCCTAAACCCTAAACTGAAAAACGAAATAATGAAAAAAAGAAATGGAATATATAAAAGAAAAAACGAAAATAAAATAAAATAAACGGTGTGTGTATATATATAACAAAAAACAGAATATATGTAAAATAAAAAAGGAAAATGAATAATAACAAATTGAAACGAATGTACGCAATGTATAATAATAATAAAACAAAAACGAAATAAATAAAAAATGAAAATGGTATGTATATATAATAAAAAATAAAAAGGAAAATAAAATAATAAAAAATAATAATGAAGATAAAATAATAAAAAACAAAAACAAAAAAAGTGAAAAACTATATATATATATATATATATATATATATATATATTAGAAACAAAAACGAAAACAAAATAATAATAAAATAAAGACAGGATATATATATATATTAATATTTAGAAGATAGTTCATAGTTGACCCTAACTCGATTAATATTTCAAAATTAGGGACTTAGGATCAAATGTAACTTATTAGAAAAGAGATTTTAAATGTATAAAACTTAGATAGAGGGTAGGATGGATCATGGACTTTTATCTATGTTAACAACTATTTAAACAATTTTAAAACCTATTCTAAATAACTTTAATAATTTTAATTAAATTAATCACCAACTAAGATAAAAGGTCTTATCGTTATCTTTACATTGAAGTATTGCCCGCATTTGAAGTTAGTAAGACTTTTCAAGGGAAAAAAAAAGCTATAACGAAAGTTATAAGACTTTTTCATATTCCACACAAGGGTGGGTTCATTCTCGCAAAATATCAGAGGAAATTGCTAATGAATTTCCAAGAACCAAGTAAGAAGCTTAAAACCCAAAAAAAGAAAAATAAGAGGGGGGTAACTGTATCTCTGTATCCTACATTTCATGTTATTTTTGTCAAGAAAACTGTGTGATCCGTATTGATTAATTAAGAATAATCTTTTGGCAAACATGAAAGTGTCCTCAAATGTTGTGTTCCTTGTGATTTTGTTGTTCATTATTGCACCTTTTGAATTCTGCTTGTGCAGAAACATTTCAACCTCTAGCCACATAATGCAAGAGCAACAAGCTCTTGTTAAACTCAAAGAAAGTTTCAGCAACAGCTCCATGTTTATTTCTTGGGAAGGGAATGATTACTGCCAATGGAAAGGAGTGGAATGTGATGGCATCACCGGTCATGTTGTCAAGCTTCTTCTCCATTGGGAAAAAACATGCTATTGCCGCCACATCTTTGTATGTACATGCTCATCACAAGAAGCTCATGCTGTGAATCCTTCTATACTTGAGTTGAAACACTTGGAATATCTTGAGTGGAGTCTATTTTGGCAGTGCCCCAATACCAGCATTCCTTGGTTCCATGAAACAGCTCACATATCTTAATCTCTCCAACTGTGGATTCAGTGGCAAGGTTCCTCCCCATCTTGGTAATCTTTCTAACTTGCACATTCTTGATGTAAGTGGAAATCTTTTAGATGATGATGACATGGGTTGGCTCTCAAAACTTTCATCACTGAAACACCTTGCAATGAATAATTTGGGAGGGTACCTTGGAAATGCATATAATCTATTGCAGGTACTTGACAAGCTTCCTTTTCTGTTGCACGTAGAGTTTAGTGGATGTGATCTTACCAACATGCATTTTTCTGCTAGGCATGTTAGTTCTACGTTTCTCACTAATGTTCAAGCTCTCAATCTTGTACAAAATTTACTCTCGGATCCAATCCCTGATGCTTTCCGAAACTTGACTTCTATTCAAGACCTCAACCTTGCTTATAATAATCTTACTTCAATGCCATATTGGTTGAGTGATCTTTATTCCCTCGTCCACCTTAATCTATCTGGAAATCCCTTCAAGAGATTGAGAGCTCTGTGTCATCTATCTTAACAAACATGTGCTCTCTCATTTCATTAGACTTGTCATCTACCATGCCCATTTTTGGAGGGTTAGGACTAGGTCGTGGAAGCTATTCAAGATGTACGAGATACAATTTAGAAGTTTTAATGTTGAGGGGAAATGGGATTCAGGACAGTTTGCCAAATTGGTTTGAACAGCTAGCCAATTTGAAAATCCTTGATCTTGAAATGAATTCATTTCATGGTCCAATTCCATTATCCTTTGGAAATTTGTTGGCCCTGAGAACATTAGATCTTTCAGATAATCAACTACATGGGCCAATTCCAACTACCATTGGCAGATTGTCTTCTTTATGTACATTAGATCTCTCTAATAATCAATTGAATGGAAGCATTCCTGAAAGCCTTGGACAACTGGGGAATCTAGTGACCTTAAGGGTAGCTAATAACTCTTTGACAGGAATAATATCAGAGATTCACCTTGGTAACCTCTCAAATTTGACAGAGTTACAAACAGGATTCAACAATCTTGATATGAAGACTGAATCTAATTGGACACCACCTTTCAAGAATTTTACAAGTCCTTGGAATGGCCACCAATAATGTGACACATTTTCCTCTCTGGCTTCAAACACAGGACCAACTCTTTACATTAGACATATCCAACAATCAGATGATTGGATCTATTCCAAAAGATTTTGGTCTTCATCTTCCAAACTTGTACAGGCTAAATCTCCGAAGTAACCTTATAGAAGGTTCTGTACCAGACTCTTTGTGCATGATGAAGAGCTTGTTCATTCTTGATATCTCAGAAAATAAACTTTCTGGTATAATTCCAAATTGTTGGGGGACTCGGTTTTTCTCAGTCTTAAATATGGGATCAAACCAGTTATCAGGCACCATTCCGAGTTCATTTGGTAATCTGACAGTGGGGTGGTTGATTCTGAGCAACAATAATTTCCATGGAGACCCTTTTCAAGCCCTGCAAAGCAACCAAATGTTGCAGATTTTGGATCTAGGTGACAACCAATTCACAGGTAAGATACCTTCTTGGTGGGCAGCAGAATCGATTCTTGAAAATCTGATACTGCGACAGAACTTGTTCAGTGGTGATATTCCAATATCCCTGTGCAAGTTTTACAATTTGAAAATCCTGGACCTTGCTCATAATAATTTATCAAGTTCAATCCCCCATTGCATTGGTGATCTCAGAGGTATGGTAATAAATGGAGTTGAAGCACCTCCAGCCTTCACATTTGATGCAAATGAATGGGAAAAGGAGCACATCAAGCAAATCTTGAAAGGAAATGAATACAATTACACAAAAAAATATAGTTATCCATATTTGGTAAATATAGACTTGTCAAATAACATTCTCATGGGATCAATCCCTGATGGCTTAACTGATCTTTCAGGATTGATTGGCTTGAACTTATCGCACAATTTCTTGTCAGGAAATATCGAAGCAACATACAGCAAATGAAGTCACTGGAATCCCTTGACATTTCCTATAACCACCTTTCTGGTCCTATCTTGACCAACATGTCCACCATGGACAATCTAGGCTTCTTGAACTTATCCTACAATAATTTCTCTGGTCCCATTCCTAGAAATGATCATTTCCTCACTTTTGATGAACCATCTTTTGTTGGCAATTCTTATCTCTGTGGAGAACCACTGAAGAATAGAGGTCATGGTGGTGATCAGATGCAGGTACCTACCACTTTCAGCCTCGGAAACAACAATGACAATAGTCATATAAAAGAAAAAGTGCTGTTCTACTTTGTCATTTTACTTGGTTTCATAACAGGGTTTTGGGCATTTTTGGGAACTCTGCTATTCAAGAAGAAATGGAGGCATGCTTACTTCGGTTATGTGGATGAGGTTGGTGACAAGATGTATGTAGCCATAATGGTAAGGTTAGCAAGGCTCAAAAGCTGAATATGGAGAAATTACTTTGATGAATCGTCAAATGACAATCAATGCATCAGTCAAATAAATCATAACGTTAGTCCAGAATTTGTAACTGTGACATCCCGTGCTGTTGAGGGCGGGGAGTGATCGCCGGTGCATGGGCATGGACAAGGAGCGGCTCCTGGCATGCTTCCAGTGGGGAATGTGACATCCCGGCACTGTTGAGGGCGGGGAGTGATAGTCGGTGCATAGGCACGGACAAGGAGCGGCTCCTGGCAGGCTTCCAGTGGGAGGGACACATGAACGAATCGAATACATACCAGAATGAGAGGGATCCAAAGACTGTATAGGTATGGGACTATACAGTCAAGGATAACTTAAAGAAATGAATTCGTACTACCTATACCAACAAATGCATTAGCCTTTTCGGTAGCCTATCACTTAAGAACTCCAAAGTTAAGCGTGCTTAACTTGGAGTAATTCTGGGATGGGTGACCTCCTGGGAAGTTCTCAGGAAATATGTGAGTGAAGACAAAAGCACATTGGAAAGGTCTCGTGTTGGTCTGTGGGGCGAGTCGTTCATTCTTAAAAAGCAGTCGGGGCGTTACAGTGGTATCAGAGCCTAGTCTCTCCTAGTACGGTATGGTTCGGGGACGAACCAGGCGAAAGCTGGTGGGCATCTGACATCCCGTGCTGTTGAGGGCGGGGAGTGATCGCCGATGCATAGGCACGGACAAGGAGCTGCTCCTGGCAGGCCTACAGTGGGAGGGACACATGAACGAATCGAATACATACCAGAATGAGAGGGATCCAAAGACTGTATAGGTATGGACTATACAGTCAAGGATAGCTTAAAGAAATGAATTCGTACTACCTATACCAACAAATGCATTAGCCTTTTCGGTAGCCTATCACTTAAGAACTCCAAAGTTAAGCGTGCTTAACTTGGAGTAATTCTGGGATAGGTGACCTCCTGGGAAGTTCTCAGGAAATGTGTGAGTGAGGACAAAAGCACATTGGAAAGGTCTCGTGTTGGTCTGTGGGGCGAGTCGTTCATTCTTAAAAAGCAGTCGGGGCGTTATAGTAACAATTTCAAGTCTTTTAGTTCAAGTTTGAAATTAAGCTTGAGTTCTGAGTGGTTCAGAATATATATACTCCTATTTTTCAGTTTGAACTCAATGCCAATAGTTCATAGTGTGATTAGTTTTCTTAGCATGAGTTGTGTGTGATGGTGCATTCTGTAAGTTGTCACTTTTCCTTTTAACTATTGTTTGTTTTGTTCTTTCTATAGGCTAAATTTTTGTAATGTGCTAGTGCTAGTGCTTTTTCAATGTAATAGTAATAGTAATAGTAAATAGTAAAGATAACAACTTATTAAATCAATCTTTTTAAAATAAAAGTAAATTTGTTTGTTTGTTTTTATTTTTAAAACCTATTTTTCAAAATTAATACTAGATAACAACTTATCAAATATTTTTTTAAAAAGAAAATAAGTTAGGTTGTTTATTTTTTTATTTTTAAAACTTGTTTTTCAAAATTAATAAATAGATAACAACTTATTAAATCAATTTTTTAAAGTAATACCCTTAATTATCTATATTGTCAAACTTATAAATCAATATAATTTTTTTAAAGCATTTTATGTGTTTTTCCTCTCCACCATTTATTGAATTTGATTCACCTCTCACTTCTATTGTTGTTAGAATGAATCTCACCTACTATCTTTTTGCTAACATTAAAGTTAGAATGGTTAATTGGAAGTTCTATGCTAGAGTCATCAATTAGAAATATTTTGATTATGGTGTAAGTGACTTAATTATGACTTAATATAGAGGGATTGAATGCATGCGACAGTCCAAAAAGATTTGGTGAAACAATATGAGAAACTCCTTATTCAAGGGAAGATACATGTCTTTGAAAAAGTAATGATCTTAAAAGTTAAGGGTGTGATCAAACCTACGGATCATAAATTCAAAATTAGTTTTATCAATAACATTGTTTTCAAATCATTTGAGTGTAATGACATCCAAATGATATTTCAGATCATAAATTCAAAATTAGTTTTACCACACCTTATGGGTCACAATTAAATCAACTATTCACTTAGTTTTCACATACAAAACTAAGTCTAACCCAAATCCTCAGGTATCCATCTCAACAACTCTAGCACGCGAACCCCTTTCATTCGATAAGTATACCTTGGCCATGAGCCACTAGCATGACTTATACAAGAGACCCAACTAATTAATTCAATTTCATTATATATGAAGGTCTCAACATCCATCATTTTATTGCCTCCTAGCCAACCCATGCTTAAAATAACCTCTAAGTCTTTTGTGAATAATCGAACTAGGGTAGTAACAAATCTTCTATCCCTAAGCAACATACCAACAATAGTACCTTTCATCACCATCCTCACACAAAAGCTCATAGGGATATAGCCCATAAATCATGCTTAAGCATGTATCAAATCCAATAGGATATCATAAGCAATTATGACAACCGGTCATTTTTCATACAACCGCTTACTCACAGTAAGCACACCTTGGCCTTGGACATTTTAAGTCTGCTCTGATACCAAAATAAAACATCCTTCCTTAGAAAACAAGGTCCGAAAACCCGAGAAAATTTTTCGCGAATTAATTTCAGTTTTAAATCAGGGTTTCGTGACCATACCAAAACATTATTGTCATTATACATACGTATTTCCATGCAGTGGGACAATCCATGGTCACCACTCCCAAAACATCCTCATCATCATATCATATAGTACGTCCAAAATATGCCTAGGCTTCCAGTTGAAGCCACCAGATACCTAAATCCACTAAACATATATATATACACACCAAATGAGCACACACTAGAGCCGGCGAAGACAACTACCAAGCTACTATGCATAAGTCTGTACAATACAGATTTACAGAATTTTCTCACTCGAGCATGGTGACCTCTCACCTTTCACCATCTCGTCCTAAGTCCACTGAAATATAGCCACAACGTAGGGTTGAGACAATATATATATATATATTAAATGATAGATACTGAACTGGATTCAACATAATTCACTAATCAACTATCCAGTTCTAACACAATCAATAATTCATTATAAACATTACCATACACACTGTCATTTAACAACAATTATAATACCTCAATTGTAACAATGCAACAGTACATATCATGAGCTATCTCATAGCTTCTCAACCTCAATAATTATATGCGAATGCATATGCATGCAGATCTTACTCTAACGATGGGATTTACAGAACATAATAATATATCTCAGCTCTCAGCTGATTCGGCCGTTTTACAGGTACCAAACCACGCGCCCATAATGTAACACCAGTCACTCTTAGTGACAGCGGTAACTCAACTCGATGTTACAGGCCGGTCTTAAGTCCAACTCGAAAGTGGCTATGAAATCCGAAGAAACCACCACAGGGTTTGTTCTTTACCATCAGGCCGCCCTCCCATCTGGGATAGCATCACAGGTCCCCCTGTAATCCTTTGTGCGTCTGAATGCAAATGCTATGGCAAATAATGATCAATCATTAATAGACCACCTGATTACCATCATCAGGGGCTACCACTTGGTTACCATCACCAAGGGTCTCAACTCGATATATCAACGAGCATAGCATGCAACAGTCAATCACTACAGCATACACTGAGCTACTTCAAGCTTAGTAATCATCAATTAATAACATCAATCATCATCAATTTGTCATTCATTCAATATCATCAGAAACATTAATTTCATAATACCACAACCATTACAATCTAACGTAAATCATCACAACATATATGAACGGTATCAAGACATCAATTCATATCAGAAACAGTTATCTAAAGGGGTTATAGCACAATCAATAAATCACGCAATCACAATCAATTCATAAATCAACCTATATCCCCTTATCCGTTCATAATCTATACATTTAAGATATAAATGCTCCCCCTACCTAGAATCCTCGATTCCTAAGTTTGAACGCTTCTCGATCGCTTCGAGTCAGTCACTGAATTTTTAATAATTCACATGCTATTTTAAAATCACATTTTGACACTTAAATAACTAACCTTATAAATTTTAAGAATTCTAAAATTTAATAATGATTATTCTAAAATAATTAGTTTCTAGATTCATCCTCATTAATCAGATTTTTCTCTAAAAGTTCTTATCCCTTTTTCTTAATTTCTAAACTTAACATTTCCTTATCTTAAATGGCCACCAAAATGGTCACTAAAGTGGTGGTTAAAGTTAGTCATCAATGTTTTCCTCTTTTACTACTAACATTTATTTCTTATTTTTTAAAAAAATCTTTACATGGCCCAAACAAGAAATCTCCAATTTATTTAACTATATTGTCATACACATTTGTTTTGAATTAAATTATCCAAATACAAAAGTATACCTATTTACTTACCCAAAAAAAATCATTTTTAAAAGCAAAACTTTTCATCACAACCTTAATTAATTTTTTTTTCTCAAAATTAAACTTCTTTATTTCAACTCTTGATTCATATCATCATAAGAAATTTTCAAAAGAAAAATTTAATTTCTTTACTTTAACTCTAGAAAACTTTTTCGCGACTAACGATCGAAGGTTCTTTTGTTATCCGAAATATTTTGTAAAAGGATTCGGTAACGATTAATGATCAATTAACTATCTAATAGCGGGGCTTACCGGAGAATATATTACAAATTACATAATGATCCCCGAATTAAATCTTAAATTAATACAACCATATCGAAAGTGACCGAGCCTGTCTAAACACTAATCGTTACTAATTTCTCTTTGAGTATCTGATCTCAATAAAATTTCTCCACGTACACGAACGTTGTATCATGTCGAATAAATTTTTAGAATGTCGATTTTATTAAAAACGTAGAGCTTAGTCGTCAGTTTAAAAGAAATTCTACGGTTTAAGATCCGACCGTTGGATCGCGATGAAATTCGAAACGTAAGCTTCTAAATATGTAAGCATCATCACAACACAACTAGAATTGCAATCAAATGAGCTGGAGACCCACTTTACCTTACTTTATAGCCTCTGCCTGAAAGGAAGAGTTAGAGATTTCTCCAAAAATTCCACCGATAAACTTAGATAACCTTGATCCTAAATAAACACACATGCATGGTTTAGAGTCATAGAGGCAGTCACGGTTTTGGTCTCAAAATAGACAAGGAAAATGATATTGAATTTCTAAACTAAAACAGAATTTGAACTACAAGGTTCAAGGACATTGATCAAGGAGGAGTTTTGCCAAACTTATATTGGATGGTCTAAAATGACTCACGGCCTTAGAGCCTTAACAAGAGAGTGGGTGATTCCAATTTCTACTTCCATTTAGCAAGACAATCACCATTAAAATTATGGAACAGAATTTAAAACACTAAAAGAATAAAAAAAAATGACCAGCCAAGAAATCTTCATTTTTACCTTGGGAGGTCACAAAATGGCTCACGGTTTTGGAGCTTCAAGACAAGGAGGATCCAGTTGATTTTCCTAGAGCCCAAGATATAAAGAAATTTAAGAGAAGATGGCTGGTTTAAGGGGGCTTGGACCGCAGGTTGATAGAAGAAAAAGGAGGAAGAAGAAAATAAATTTTAATAGATGGTATCAAGCTAAAGAAAATGGAGGTATGGTTGGTTGCATTTCATGAACATTACTTAGTTGGAATGGCAAACACTACTTGAGTCTTGTGCATGTAGCTGAATGTTTGAATCCTAGGCTGTGTGTTATGGGCTCCTGCAGCATGAATGGAATGGTGGAAGAGTGGAAAATGGTCAAAGGAATCTCATGTACATATGACATTATGGGAAGGATCAATACTTATTGTTATGCGAGCTAGTGGAGGCAGCACCTAGTGATGGGAAATTGTGAGTAGGATGGAATGGGAAATGTGTGACACCTGTCCTTGAGGGGTGGCTGGTGTGGTGATGGATGACTGGAAAATTAAATTGTTACCCGGGGATTTTCGGCGTGCAGGATTTTTATGAATCAGAAAATAATCACGTTAAAAACAATTCTGGGATAATTTATGGGGTCAGAATCAAGGTAAATTCCCAACACAAAAGTTATAGGTCTTCTTTTTCTCTTTAAATTGATATATCATACACGATGATTCGATACCTGTAACCCGAGATATGGTCGAAATACGATAGGATACTCTAATTGTCTTTGAATCAGGTAGGTGTTCAGAAATAAATTCACCAAGAATTCTACTTTAAGAATTGGGTTTTCTACCCTCCATAACAATTGTAGATATTTTTTATAAGGATCTATACCAAAAATAACGAAGCGATTTGAGTTATGGAAGATGGTGATATAGAAATATTTCTGGGACCTGTCAGCATAGTGCGTGAAAGTCATGGACTGGAAAAGATTGTAAAAAATGTACCCATCTGTGAGGATTTGGCTTTTGAAGTCTTCATGACAAATGTAGATAATTTTGTTACAGTGATTTTAACACTAAGTTTACAAGAAACAGAGGTCGTATGAGAGAGTTATGAATTTTTGAATGAACCATGTACAGGATAAAAACGTGAATAATCGTGGTTTTATGATGAATTTATTAAATCCTTGAATTTGAGCATGACAGAGTGAGAATTTGGGATTGATCCTAGAAATAGAGATTGAAGATCTCTTTGAAATAAAGTGAACGAGACCAAAGTCATTCCAATTGAGCATCGTTTAAGGCAATTGGGTTTGAAATACCAACGATGCGCAGGAGAGGAACAAGCCACCGAGTCTTAATGAGTTATTTTCTAAAATTTTCAAATTTGGGATGTTACATAAAAAACATATATTCTACCAAGTCTATAATTATATTATAATAAAATGACATTGTAGAGTTATAAAAATAAATAGTTAAAATATTATAAAAGTTTTGAAAATTTCTATTTAAAAGTTCATTTGTAGAAAGAGATAAAATATGAAATACCACCGGTTTGTAAATGTTCACTTTATATTTTATATTTTTTAATCTTTACCTATTCCCAGTAAATATTTGTTCTTATTAATTAAATTTCAATATTTGACACAAGTCAGCATCTCATGAAGTGTGACTCTATTTATTTTACTTTTTCAAATTCACAATAAAAATAATTTTCAAATCAAATTAAAATATCAATTATCATTACAATCAAATATTCATCAAATTCTTATATATATTATTGTAACTATGAAATTTAAAATTAAACAATCCATTTTAAAATAAAATTAAAATATTAATTGTCTTTCTAATCTAATATCTGTTTAGACATATTCTATCAGGAATCAAATCCTAATATAAGTTACCACAATTAAGAAAAATATAAAGTAAATAATTTGATTATAATATATTTTACCATAATTTAAAAATTCATACTTAAATAGGGATTCGATTAATTATATAATATACTATTTGAGAAGAAATTTATATCCACTAGAAATTAACTCCCTATACATGTTAACATAATTAAAAAATATAAAATTAAACAATTTGATTATAATATTATGATTTAATTTTGAATTATAATTTTTCTAATTGTAATCCCGAATTGATGACCAAATAAAATAAATTAGTTAATTATTAAATACTTTTATTTAAATAATATTATTAATTAATTTTAAAATATTTTATTTAATGAAATAAAATTATTTTCAATAATTATAAATAAAAAACAATAAATTATTAAAATAGATAATAAATTATTTCAAAAATATATTTTATAGATATATTAAATAAATAAAATATTTCTATTAATAAGGTGTTAATCAGATTTTTTTAATTAACAAATTTATTATGAATTAATTTTGAATTCTAATTTTTCTAAATTTGAATCCTGAATTGATGTCAAATCAAACAAATTAGTTAGTTGTTAAATATAGAAGGTGTCTTCAAATTTTAGTGGTATTTAGAGGTCATTAGGTTTTGATGTTGAAAAAGTTGAAAATTTAGGAAAAATAGGTGTTGTCAGGAAATAATTTTAACATCTTTTGTTTTCCCTTTCTAACACCATACAGTGTAAAAATCCCCCTATTCCCCTGTTTTATTTTATTTTTATATATTTAATTCTTTAATTGTTTTATGTAAGTATTGTTCTTATTCTTAACATTACTTTTAAAATGTGATATTTAATCAAATAATTTCATGTTTTATTTAATATGAAAATATTATATTATTTCTTTTAATTACTTTAATTATTTTGATTGTTATATTATTTTATTATTTTATCATTTATTGGAATTTTTAAACAGTCAATTTAAATCCCAAAAGTGTAAAAAATTTATTCTAAAAATTTTAATTTTACTGTTACATATTGTACCTAAATTTTGATTAAATATATTCAAATTAAGTATTAAAATTAGTATGAATTTCCTATAAAAAATCAGTATGTATTTCTTTTATAATACTTATTTTGATATTGTATTAATTCAACAATAGTTATTAACAAACATTTTTAGTATTCAAAACATTTCTTCTTAAAATTTATATTCATAATATTAAGGTAAATATTTCTATTAAAATTATTTATTTTATATTATCATTTTTATAAATTTAATATATTTTATATGTTTTAACTAAATTATGATTATTATAAATTACAAACTTAATACAACGTGTAAGGCACAGGTACCACGGCTAGTATTTGACATTTTTAAAATATTTTCAATGATAAAGTTATTTTCAATATTAAAAGGAAGTTACTTTTAAATTAAAAATTAAGTTAAATTATCATTTTTGAGAAATAACTTGACCTATGGGCCAATCCTAACCCATGTAGCCTTTTGAGTTTTTTTTTTTGTGTTGTGGGCTTTTTATGTAAGTGACCCTTTTGGCCCTGTGAGCTTTTCGACCTTAACTCACACGGGCTAAGGATAAAAAGGAGTAGGTTGGCCTATTTGACACATTTCCACTTACTATCCAATTATTATTGGAGAGTAATGGTTCGGAGAATCAAACTTATAAGAGGGGTTGAATAAGTCTGACTTACTGCTGATGCCAAATTCTTTTTTGATTAAGCGTTAGGCATAAGAATTTTGCAATCAGAAAACATAACCTTGAATGCACCAGACTTATGATAGTAAAAGGATAGAGAGATAGGAGACAAGAGATTTATACTAGTTCCCTCCCAACGTCGAAGTTACATCTAGTACCTTTAAACTTGAACGATTTCTACTATGTAAAAGTCCATTTACATAATGTAACACCCTGGAGCCAACTTGCAAATCCCAAGATAATTACCGTCACCATATAAAATTTCTTAGATAACTTATTTTTCCACATGGTAATTATCAAGAGATTCACAACCTGATTCCAAGGGTTACTGATATAATATCAGAGTACGCAACCTTTTACATAATTAACTTGTTTATTATTATACATAACATAAGAGTTTCATACATATTATATTTTACAACAGGCACCTAGATCTTATAAAATATAAAGACGTACAGTACCAATAACATAGTATACACATAATACAGCCACAGTAGACATGCAAGCAAGCATCATCATCAAAAGCCTTCATAATTCATCCAAATTAGGCAGCTTCCACTTTGTCACATATCTTCCTGGTTAATCACTAAAAGGGGTTGCCACAAGTAACAGAAAGAGTGAGATAAAATACTAAATAAATAGAAATCAAATTAGAACAACCACAACCACAAGTAGGATGCTATGCGATGCAGATGCCAAACAAGTGTTTTGTATTATATTACGTTCTTTTATATGAATGAAAATGCATGATGGATCCATTCTGGTGGGAACATCTGCAGTGATTTCCAACAATAACATTTTTACGGATATCCAACCGATACCGCGCCCCATAATGCAACACCACATCGGATAACAACATCATAATATCAATAACAAGTGTTGCGGGACCCCCCTTAAGGACACACTGCTTAGCCCTTAAGACGGCCGTGGTATAAAACCACCGCAGAGGTCTGTGCTCAACAGAGCGCGTTCCCCCACCGGGAACCCCCTCAAAGAACCCCTCTGCGGATTCTTTGAACGGCCAATGCATATGATGCATGAATGCAGTAAGTTTATATCAATAAATTTATTCATAATTTAACAATAAGAACTTATGGTAGGATTCAAGAAGATACAACAGTTCATCATATTTACAAGTATAATCCATATATGAAAACAACATTCTGTTTCCCTCTGTTTTTGCTGTTTAATGATTTCGAATGCAAATTAGATATATCAATTGGTTCCAAATCATCATACAATATCATATATCATATTCCAAACCATTTGGCATCAGTTTCACAATTTAATTCAAATTAAATTAAAATCTAACTAAACGAGTTTCCAAACAATTAAGCAAGCAATTCTAACTTAATTTCTATGTATTTAATATCTTATCCCCTCTTTCTTACCTCAAGTGAAGATCGTTAAACTTTCCTTATGCTAAACTCCTTTGTATTTCTTCAAATCTTCAAGTTTGCGTAATTTCTCCTTATGCGAAAATTAAAGAAAGAAGGTTTTGAGAGCTTGAAGAGGGAGATGAAAGGTTATAGGATTAGTGAGGTTTTTGGTCTGAGGAAATGTGGGAGGTTGGGGCTCTATTTATAGGCTTTCAATGTCGGTACTGTAGCAAATTACTGTAGCAAAATACTGTAGCAAATCACTGTAGCAATCACTGTAGCATCTTGAAATTGACATGAGGCGGTGGAAAATTGGAGAATTCTCACGAATTCTCTACATTCTACAACATTTTTCATGTGACGTTACTGTAGCATTTTACTGTAGCATTTTACTGTAGCATTTTACTGTAGTATTTTACTGTAGCAGATTTTTATTTTATTTTATTATTCTATTCTACATTCCTTTCTTGTTTATTTTCGTTTTAAGTCAAACTGAAAATATCCTTGTATTCATATTTAAATTTCCTATTTTCTAGGTTTCAGTTCTTATTTCTCTGGGAAATTTTAATTTTTCACTATTTAATTTACTGCTTAAAAAATTGGGCTGTTACACATAAGATGTTAAAAGCATTATTGAATCCAGTCACTACTAGCTTAAGCACGGTCTATGCCTTAATACCAGACTCCTCTGGATCAATGATGAGTATTCTTGACACCGACCACTCCTGCCCTGCTTTGAGTATTATTTTGCAGCACCCATTCTCAGGGCATTCCCAAGTATTCTTTCACAAGCCACTCCTGGCTCAAACCCAAGTATTCTTTCTAAAGTCTCCTTAGTCCAAAAGTGTTTCCCATACTAACAAATCTATCAGACCTGTATCTATGAGATTTGGAAGAATTAAGGTAACACGAGAAGCAAGCCTTTGACTTAGCTGTGCTAAGTGTGAAGTCTGTACCACAGACTTGTACAAATAAAGAGAGGCTTATTTTCTCATAAAACTTAGTATATAAAAGTGATGTATGATGTAACACCCTCTGTTACACCTTAATAAATTATAGAAAAATTCGTAATTTTTTTTTACTCAAAATATGATTGTTAAAAAGAAACTATCGGAATAAATTACATACATTATTTCTGAAATACCTCATAAATATTATTAAAACTTTATAAAGTAATTGTACATTCATCTGAAGAAAATAAACATTAAACATTATAAGAAAGAGAGGAAACTCCATGACCCAGAAGCAGTTACTTATTAACATTATTAATCCATTAGACCACGGTATTCATACCGAGCTCCCTTTCTAGAACGTGCTATATTTACTGTCGAGATTCTTCGATCCTTCCCTCTGAACCATCAATTTAAAATATATGAAACAAAAACACAGAGAAAGGAGTGAGAAACAGAATATAATATTCTCGAATAAGACATAAGCAACAAAGGGTTTTTACAAACTAATATATAATAATATCAATCACAATCACAATCATATACACAATTAATTATGAATGCATAATTGTTATGCAATATCTTCATCATAACTTACCTATATATGTGGGCCCTTAAATTTAATTTGTACTGGGCCAACCAGGAGTTTACACTGTTCCATAAGTCTAGATAATAATAATATGAACAGCTCAACTGGCATGAAAACACTTAGAGACTAGTTAGATTGAGAAAACTTTTATTGTGAAAGTACCCGACACCAGGGAGCTACCCCAGGTCCCCTGAAGCACCCTTTCACACCCTCTCATCCCAAGGCTTGAAAATTAAGCCTCCTCTAATGTATCCTCGGTTTCTATAATCCGTCTCCAGTCAATATCATTTAATTTCACTTTCATGCTTCATGATGCATGAACTACTCACGTATTTAGTTAGTTAAAGCTTTTAGAAATTCAATTATTAAATACCTTAAAGGTTTACAACATCATTTCAATAAACTGTACATTTTCTTAATTCTCTGAATTTTTGTCCCACAGAAATAAATTTGGTACAGTTTTTGAATCTCACTGAAATTGAGTTTCTAAGCCTTAAATATCTAAAAACTTTCTCATATAAAACTTTACATAATCTTTCTCAAATTGAATCTTAACAAGATTAAATTTAGAAATTTCAATTATTTCCAAATATCTTTAGTTATTAAGTTGGAAAAAATAAAATAATTTTCTTTTGAAAATTTTAATTAAAAGTGAATAATCTTTAAATCATTAACCAAAATTATAATTTTTTTTTAATTCAAGATTTAATTATCTTAACTTGTTATAAATTAATCTTCATAAAATGTCTACTTTCTAAAATAAATACTAATTTTTTTATTCTAAATATAAAAATAATTTCTAAGAAGAAATACAAGATTTTAAAATAATAAAAATTTAAAAAGTAAGGTAAGAAATTCTTATTAAGTTGTAGTTTTTCCGTCATGCTCGCTATATGCTCAAACTCCACATTACAATATCATCAATCAAATATTATCAATCACAGTTAAACATCATTAATCATAAATATAATCAATCATAATCAAATTAATTAAATTAAATATCATTAATACATATCATAATACAAACTTTAATGATTATTAATATAGTTGATTTTTTTGAGTTCTTTTTGTCCATTCCTCGCATAGGTTTATGTAAGTCCATATAATCCAGTCCTTGCATTGGTATAGTTCAGTCCATATGGGTTATAGTGATCCAAGTCCTTGCATAGGCATAGTCCAGTTCATATAGGTTATAAAAGTACAGGTCCTTGCATAGGTATGTTAGAGTTACATCAGATATTTAATTTAAAATTTATTATAAATTTTAAGTTAAAAGGTTAATATTTTTAAAATACTAATATTATTAAATTTAAAAGGAGTAGGAGACTCCTCCTATTATTCTTATGTTTTTTCATATTATATTCTTATCTCACTCCCCATTACCTTGAATTGTTACCAAAAGAGAGTTTGCTTTGCGCCTCCGATTTCTAGAAATATTAATGCCAATCTTATTTCAGTATAGGCATAAGATGAAAATTAAGATTACTACTTAAAATGAAAATAGTAAATTTTGAATAGTGAATAACGAATAGTGAATAGTAAATAGTACATTATGAATAGTAACAATAAATAGTAAATTATGAATAATAATATTAAATAGTAAAGAATGAATAGTAAAAGTAAATAGTAATAGTAAATAATAATTTACTATTTAAATAGTAATTTACTATTAAAATAGTAATTTAGTATTAAAATAGTATTTTACTATACAGAATAGTAACTTAAAGTAATATTATTTTCAGTATAATAATAGATTTCTAAAAACGATATGAAAATAACCCTAAAAAATATAAAAGAGAAGTATTCTTAATTTAGAATTTTAGCAGAACCTTCTTCCAAAAAAATTTACTTCTCTCTCTTACTTCCACCACTATCTCACTAGCACCTCTATATTAAGAAAACTTAATCTGAAATTGTGAATTCTAAAGAAGAATTCCTTCGGTATTTATAGAAAAAAATTACTATGCATTCCATTATTTTATTATAAAAGTACTGTGCATTTTCTAAAATTTTTGTTTCTGGTTACTGTGCAACCTTTGAAATTTTCGTTCATGCACAGTGTTTTATATAGTAAATGTCAGCTGAATTATTAAGCCAAATAGTAACTTTTCACTCGATATATTTTAAATATTCAAAATCAATCCTTTTTGAAATTTAGTTATATTATATCAGTCCTCACTAATTTTATAATAAATAATATAAAGTTTAAATTTTAAAAATCTAAAATTTTCTGTTAATAAATATTTATTGATACGTTTCCACTTTTTTAACAATTGGAAAAAATCAAAATTTTTCTCAAACCGATAATTTTTAGATAAGTCTACTTGAAATGGATTTTAGAAAATTTTCTTATAATTTAAATTCACTTTCTTATAAATATTTTTAATTTTAAGTCACTTTATATGAATTTAAAATTATTTAAAATATATTATTTTATTAAAATAATTCAAAAATTCCAAAAATTCTAAAAAATCATAAATAATACGTAGATTAAAAAGTTCTAAAGAACCATAATTTAATTCCTTTAAAATTTTAATATAAAAATAAAAATAGGGGTGTTACAACTCTACTCCCCTTAGAAAATTTCGTCCTCGAAATTTACATTATTCAGTAAAATAAATAAGGATGAGACTCTTGCATCTCAGTTTCTAGTTCCCATGTAGCATCTTCTCCTCTCGTTTCACTCAAAATGACCTTTACAAGCGGAATTGTCTTGTCTCTTAACTTTTTTATTCTTTTATCACCTATTCTGACAGGTGGTGCATTATATGTAAGATTATCTTTAACTTGTATGACATCAGGTTCAATAACATGTGTAGGATTAGATATATACTTTCGTAAGTTTGACACATGAAAAACGTTATGGATATTAGAAAGAAAAGGTGGTAATGCTATTTGGTAGGCAAAGAGACTAACTTTATGAATTATTTGGTATGGACCAATAAATCTAGGAGTTAGTTTTCGAGATTTCATTGCCCGACCGACCCTAATCGTAGGTGTGACTTTCAAGAATACATGATCGCCTTCTTGAATTTCTAGCGGCTTTCTTCTTTTGTCATAGTAACTTTTCTGCCTGCTCTGTGTTGCCTTCATCTTTTTCTGAACTATTTTGATTTTATCCGTGGTTTGTTGTACCAACTCTGGTCATAGCATTAAGTTTTCACTAGTCTCAAACCAACATAGTGGGGTCCTACATTTTCTTCCATATAATGCTTCAAAAGGTGCCATGCCAATGCTAGCATGGAAACTGTTGTTGTAGGTAAACTTCACATATGGTAAGAATTGATTCCAACATCCTTTATGCTCCAACACACAAGCTCGTAACAAGTCCTCTAGAGATTGGATTGTTCTTTCTGATTGTCCATCCGTCTGAGAATGATATGTTAAACTCAAACGTAGTCTTGTTCCCAAAGCCTTGTGCAAGCTCTTCCAGAATTGTGATGTAAAACGAGGGTCCCGATCAGAAATGATACTTGAAGGAATTCTATGCAATCTCACAATCTCCTTGATGTATAATTTTTCTAGCTTCTCCATAGAATAACAAATATTGATGGGAATAAAGTGGGTAGATTTGGTTAATCTATCAACTATTACACATATTGAATCATGTCCTAATGAAGTTTTAGGTAGAGAAGTCACAAAATCCATGATAATGCTATCCCATTTACATTCCGATATTTCCATTGATTGTAGCATTCCAGGGGGCTTTTGGTGTTCTACTATAACCTTTTGGCAAATTAGACATGCAGCACGTACTCTGCCACCGCTTTCTTCATTCCAGGCCACCAAAATAACTTCTTCAAATCTTGATACATTTTAGTAGCTCTGGGATAAATGCTTATATAACTTTTGCGACCTTCTTCCAGAATTGCTTTCCTCAACTCCTCTTGATCAGGGATACACACTCGATCCTTATACTTCAATAATTGGTCGTTTCTCATGTTGAACTTGACTTCTTTTCCTTGTTTCAAGAGTTCTTTCTTGTCTTGTAGGAATTCATCCTCTCGTTGAGCCTCTAAAGCTTGCCTCAGGAATTCACTTGTCACTTACAACACTCCTAATTTGTAGCTGTTAGCATTAACCTTTACTGCTAGGTTAAGATCTCTGAAGTTCTCTATCAATTCTAACTCTTTAATCATCATTGTGGACGCATGTAGAGACTTTTGACTCAAAGCATCAGCTACTACGTTCGCTTTTCCAGGATGGTATTGTAACTCAAAGTCGTAGTCCTTTAAGAATTCCATGCATCTCCGTTGCCTCATTGTGAACACCTATTTTTGTCCGGTGATATATATTAAAAAGAAAAAAAAGAAAAAAAAGAAAAAAAAAGAAGAAAAAAGAGTTTTTTTGTCCTAGAGTCCGGAGTCAATGTTGACTGCATTAACCGGGGTCCTAGCACGGTTTCATGACCGGTGTTACCTCATTAGTTCTAAGCTCGTACAGCCTCAGTGGAGTACGGTATTTTACACCTCAGTTCGAAGGGAATCCGAGGTTCTTCAAGTTAAAACTGATGTGTTAATCCGTACTTGAACTTCAAGACACACCAGAAGTACACCTGCAGGAGAGTCCCCAATGCCTAATATTTAACCGAGGTGAAGAGAAATGTCTATAGTTGACCAATGATTTCAGACCCCGGTTATGACTTACTAGTTCTCGTTGGTGACGCGGTACAGTGCTTAGAACCCCGCCCAGTCCAGATTGCCACCCCGGATCATATTAAAAAAAAATAATATTAAAAATTGCATAGTGACCGTTGGAATAGTAACCCTTCCCTATCTCTATAAATACCCAATCCCTCTTCATTTCCTACCACACCTCTCATTTCATCAATTCTCTTCATTTCTCTCAAGCAATGGCTGATGAATGCCGAAGCCAAGAGGAAAGAATAAGGGAGGGAAGACGATGTTTTGTGACTACCTTTTTACTCCTTATAGTGTGGGTAGCAATTTATATTTATTGGATATTTTATATATTTCCATATATGTAATAAATAATTTATGTTTCCATTTGTACCTTTAAATAAAAGGCCCAAAAAACAAAACGAAAAATAAATGGGCAAAAAAAAAAAAATCAGAAAAAAAAAATGAAAATAAAATAAAAAATAAATAAAAAGGGCCAAAAAAAAAAGAAGAAAAGAAAAAGAAAAAAAAAGAAGAGAAAAAAAAGGGCCCAAAAAAAAAAACTAAAAACTAAAAAAAAACTAAAAAAAAGCCCAAAAAGAACAAAAAAAAATGGGCCCAAAAAAAAATCCAAAAAAAATTTTTTTTTAAAAAAAAAACGAAAATCAAAAAAAAATTTAAAAAAAAAAAGAAAAAAAAGAGGAAAGTCACGGTGGTTTTAGTGGTGGGCCCGGTTTGGTTGGATAATTGGAGAAAATTGGGGAAATTGACATCAAATTTGGACAAATTGAAAAAGTAGAAAAGTGATGTCATTTATGGAGAATCCAATGCCAATTTTCTTCTATAAATAGAAGGTGATATTGAGGCATTTTGAGGGAAGAAGAGAAAAAAAAGGGGAAAGAGTGTTAAATTTTTGTGAGAATTTTTAGAAGTTTGAGTTTTCAAAAATTACTTTGTGTAATCCTAGTTAGGAAAATGAGTGCACAACTCTTGTTTGTCTTAGTATGTGAGTTTTTGTGAGCTAAAATACTGTCCAAGTGTTGTAACCGGTATCCAAATACCTTCAAATCAAGTCCAAACAAAGTCAAAAGCAAAGAAAATCTACACAAAATTGATTTCCCGACTTCCGTTCTAGTTTCTCTGTAATTGATCTTGTACCCAGGTATTTTTTATTAATACAAAGTTGTTTATTTATATTTATTTATTCGTCTTATTTAATTGTTATTTATTTTTCTGCACTTTTATTTTTCTTTATTTATATTCAAGCACTTTATTTTCCTGCACTTTATTTTTCTGCAGTTATTTATCTGTTTATTTATTTTTATGCATCTCTATCTTTATTTATTTATTTGTACCTTTATTTTTCCTTATTTATTTATTTATTTATTTTTACACTTTTATTCCTCTTTATTTACTTTTCTGCACTTTTATTATTGTTAATTTATTTTTCTGCACTTTATTTATCCGTACTTTATATTTCTGCAATTATTAGTTCATTTTTTTTATTTTTTACATTTTTATCTTTATTTATTTATTTTTATGCCCTTTTATTTTATTTATTTACTTTCCCGTCCCTTTATTTTTGTTATTTACTTTTCTGCCCATTTATTTTCATGTATTTACTTTCCTGCCCTTTTATTTTTGTTATTTATATTTCTGCCCCTTTATTTTTATATATTTACTTTTCTGCCCCTTTATTTTTGTTATTTACATTTCTGCCCCTTTATTTCCATGTATTTACTTTTTAGCCCTTTTATTTTGGTTATTTACATTTCTACCCCTCTATTTTTGTTATTTACATTTCTGCCCCTTTATTTTTGTTATTTACATCTCTGCCCCTTTATTTTCATGTATTTGCTTTCCTGTCCCTTTATTTTTGTTATTTACTTTTTTGCTGCTTTATTTTTGTTATTTACTTTTCTGTTCCTTTATTTTTTATTATTATTTATTTTTCTGCCCCTTTATTTTATGTATTTATTTTTTTCTGCTCTTTTATTTTTATGTATTTATTGTTATGTCTATTTATTTTTATTTTTATTTTTTTTGAACTTTTCATTTATTTTTTTTCTACCTTTATTTTTTTATTTTATTATTATTATTTATTCTCTATACTTTTTATTTTTAGTTATTTATCTTTTTGCTTTTATCTTTCTACACTTTCTATTTATTTATTTACGTTTGACCATTTTAATAGTTTATAAATATGTTATATATATACATAATTATCCATTTTTATTATGGTCATGATTTCCTATTATTTTCTCTTAGTAACCTTTTAATAATTAAGAAGAAATTATTTTCATAAAAAAATAAAAAAATCAAGACTAATAAATAGTGTGTTATTTATTCATTCATTTTTCTCTTAAATTTAAGATGAGATTAATTTAGATGAGACATCTTATTAATCTTATTTTCTTAAAAGATAATTAAATAATATTCCGTGTCAATTTTAATTAATTAAATGTATTATATTTCTTTATCTTCATGTTGATGTGTTTAATTTTATTTTATTTTTTCTCTTATCTTTATTTATTTATTTATTTATTTGTTTTGAACTTTATATTTCTCAATAAAAATCAATTTTTTTTACTAGAAAATAAGTAAGACAA
This sequence comes from Clitoria ternatea, assembly GCA_037962975.1. Taxonomy (NCBI): domain Eukaryota; kingdom Viridiplantae; phylum Streptophyta; class Magnoliopsida; order Fabales; family Fabaceae; genus Clitoria; species Clitoria ternatea. The sequence goes on along the minus strand of CM075674.1, from coordinate 96,740,402 downwards.
GACGTCTTATTGTTTTTTTATCTTTTTATTTTTATAGTCTTTTAATCATTTGTTTATTTATTTTCTTAGAACTAAAAAACAACAAACTTAGGAGATGTATTTTTTTTTACTATCTTTGTTTTATTCATATTTATATATTTTTTTATTGTGTATATTATTTATGATTGTTTTATGAAGGATGAAATATTTGATAATCATTTTTTAAATTATGCATGATCAATTTGGGTAACTGTTTTTTACGGACAGTGTGGGGTGCTAATACCTTCCCCTCCTGTAATTCGACTCCCGGACCTAACAGAATCTCATTTTTTTTAAAAAAAAAACCAGTGCTATTTAAAGGTTTTCCTAATATTTTCCTTAATAAATATTGGTGGCGACTCCTTGAACCCTTTATTTTTTAGGCTTCTCAAGAGCCTCACTTCAATGCCGTTTTAATTTTCTTTTATTTGTCTTTAACCAGTCCGCGTCGTGCGCCGGGACCCCGGTCGCGACAGATGGCGACTCCACTGGGGATATTTTGAGAGTCAAGCCCGTTAAATTGATCTTGTGTATTTTGTTGATTGTTAATTATTCCATCCTTTATATTTATTTGTTATGTTATTCTTGTTGTTAATTTTAGATTTTATACTATTTTTTTTTTACTTCTTTATTGCCTTAATTTAGAACCTTAGGGTAGAAGACATGTGATATTTATTTTGCTTTATGTTTGTTCATTGTGAAGAATGGGTAAAAATCCAGGTATGAATGCCCCATACACTTCACATTCACCATAATGCACACACTATTAGAAGGGACCCTATTCCCGGGCCCCGCAAAAGACATAGGCTAGGGGAGATTATTAGCGGTGTCATTTAGGACGAGACGTCCTACCATGATTCGCGTGAAAATCTCAGCCGGGGTGTTATCTTAGTTATGATGTCCGCACTAAGTAGGATTCCCTACTTTTTGCATAAGACTCATAGCTAAAGATCAGAGCTCCGGTGACCTTCTTAGAACCAATTAGAACAATTACCTTTTGAAGAAACACGATTAAATAGCCTTAGAGCCAATTAGGTGGTTACCTTGTCTAAGACACAATTGGGCAAACATTCCTTTTATCTTTTATTCATTTGCACAAAGTGTTTTTTTTTAAAAAAAAAATCATCAAAAATGTATATTTTCTATACTCAAGTCATGATAAATACTATCACTCTTATGTGAGGATATTTATCAAACTGTTTTCTTTGTTAATCTGATTTATTTATTTCTTTTGTTAAAGGTGAAATTTAAACATCGGTAAGTATCACTAAAAAATGGAATTTAACATGAGATCAAGTGATCAAGAAGTGAAGGCAACTGGTTTAAAAAATTTGTTACACCTCAAAGTCATCAGATCAAATACTAGCAATTTGTTATCCTTAAGCAAAAGGATGGATCTTACTCAGAAAATGACCTTTACAAGGAAATATGGAAAGATCCTAAAATTCTTAGAGGTCGAAGTGCAAGAAGGGGCCCTTACTGCTCTAGCTCAGTTTTATGATCCTCCTCTCCGCTGTTTTACATTCAAAGATTTCCAGTTAGCTCCTACTTTGGAGGAGTTTGAACAGATATTTGGCTTGCCATTAGAAGATTTGAAACCTTATCGTCGAACTGAACATCATGCTTCAATCTTCAGTGTAGCTCGCATTCTCAAGATAGATCCTGAAATGCTTAAGAAGGCTCAATTAAACAGGAACCAAATTTCAGGATTCGCACTAAGCTTCTTTGAGCAGCAACTTCTCAGTCAGGCAGGGAAAGGAGAATGGGACGTGTTTGTTGACATTTTGGCATTGGCCATCTATGGTGTGATCCTCTTCCCAAGCCTTGATAATTATATTGATTTCAAGGCAATTGATGTTTTCCTAGCTAGAAAGCTTAGAGGTGAAAGTTCCATGACTGCTGTCGTAGCTGATATCTATTGTACAATGGATTCCTGTCATAACCGGAATGGGAAAAAGATCGTCTGTTGTCTACCCGCCTTGTATCTATGGCTTACTTCTCATGTCTTCAATCAAGTTGGCAAGGTTGAATGTCCTATCTCTGATTTGAAGCTCCTTAGGTTAACCAAGAAGACTAATAGGGAGTGGGCAGGACATCTGGCAGGATTATCTGCTAGCATGATTCGGTGGTACCCTCAGTGGATGAACGTAGATTCCATTATTTACTGCTGTGGAAAATTTCCGAATGTGCCTCTCATGGGAACTCAAGGATGCATCAATTACAATCCTAGCATTGCAAAAAGACAACTTGCTTATCCTATGATACAGCCTCCAGAAGAAGAAACAGTAACGCCTTTCCTTCATTATTATATTGAGGGAAATAGTGCTCCTGTTATTCAAACTGTCATTGATGCTTGGGGCAAGGTTCATAGTAAAGGAAAAGAATTGGGTGTCTGAAGTCATGCCGCAAAAGAAAGTTATCACCAGTGGATTTCAAATAGGGTAGCCATTGTTAAATTACCCTTTAAAGATCACGGTGCTCATGTGAGAAATCCAGTTCCCGATGAAAGCAAAGAGATTGAAAATTTAAGGAGTGAGTTGGCTGAAATGACAAAGAAAAATCAAGTTTTGGAGGATGATTTAATCAAAATTCAACAAGACAATGCTTCCCTTAAGAGAAAAAGGTGTGAATTAGAAAATGCCTTTGAAGACATAGGTAAGAAGCAACGAATTGAAAGAGAACATATGATGCAATTGGATCAATGCCTCCAAACCGCGAACAGCCAATTGAAGACCAAAGAGAAACAAAAGAATGATATATTGGCTGACAAAGGGCGGTTACGAGAAATTCTAGCCAAGACAAAAGAAGAAGCTCAAGGTGAAAAGAACCTTATGCAAGCGTGAATTGATGAACTGGAACGACAAGTCAGAGATGTCGTCAGTGCTTGCGAGCGTGAAATAAATGAAGAAAAATGGCAAGCCATGGAAGACAAGGATAGATATGAAGAGATTATACGTTTAATGACCCTAGAAAGGGTTGAGTTGGAAAGTCTTGTCTATTCTTGGAGAGACCGTTTTTCTAATCTAGCCGGTCTTGCTAATGGAACACTTGGAGATATTCCTCACTTGTTGAAGAAGGCTGAAGCAATGATGAATCCGCTTTCTACACCGGAGGAAATTGCAACATTCATCCAATACTGCAAGGGGCGATTGGATGAAATGAGGGTCTGGATTGCTAAAGCGAGAGAGAATTGATTTTGAGTTGTTGTAACAAATAATGTATCAGAACTTGTTGATCAATGAATAAATCTCATGTTGAATTTGCATTTTCCTTCTAACTTAGTACTTTAGAAAAAGACATTCTAAAAGAAAGGTTTATCTTTGCTTACCGATATTTAAAATTCATCATGTATTTACTTTACATCTCTTTATGTCATTTAACAATACTTGTTCTTGTACCAAGGGGGGTTTCTTTGTATTTATTCACATCACGGGGAGAAGGGGCTCAAAGCATCCTTATCAAACTAGACTACAAACAAGACTTATGGCAGAGCCGGAAAGCGCAGTTGAAGAATTAAGGAATGAAGTTGGCCAGATCAAGGAGCAGATGGCAGAAATACTTAAGCTTCTTGAAAGAAGAGGTACAGAAAGGGGATCTTCTGCAGGAAATGGGGAACAAACATCCACTCCTCAAGTTCAAGCTCAAGAGGGGAACCCTATACCTTTAAATGATCCTGCTCCAGTCACTGAAACTCCATTCATCTCACACCAACCTTATGGTATGCCATTGCCACCTTTTGTTTCCCAAGACGGGAATGCTCAGCAAGCATATGCTTGGCCTCCATATGGCTTACCTCAAGGATATTACACCATGCATCCTAATCCCAATCAAGAGAATCCTCCTGCTGTTCAACAAATTCCCAATCCCCCTGTATCTAACCCTCTAAATTTCAACCAATCAACAGCTATTCCCCAAAACACTCAGGCTCCACCCAATGTCACTCCACCTAATACAATTCCACCACAAAATCACCAGACTCCAAATGATGCCACACAACAAAACCCACAAGCAGTGCCATATTATTTCCCTTATGGTTGCCCAATACCACAGGCAGGTGTTTCCCAAAACTTGTCACACAAAGCTCAAGTCCCTCCACCAAATCCTGATCAGCCAGCAGCGCCTTTGTCAAAAGGGCAAATGGAAATATTGGAAGAAAGGTTGCGTGCAGTAGAGGGAGGAAGTGGCTTAGGCATAACAAATGTTTCTGAATTATGCCTAGTTCCAGATGTGGTAATTCCTCCCAAATTCAAATTGCCAGAATTTGATAAATACAAAGGAACAACTTGTCCTCGTAACCATTTGACCATGTACTGCCGAAAGATGGCTGGGTATGCTTATGATGAAAAGTTACTGATCCATTTTTTTCAAGATAGCCTTGCTGGGGCAGCGTTGAGCTGGTACACTCACCTTGAACGAACTCGTATTCGTTGTTGGAAGGATCTAGCCGATGCCTTTCTGAAGCAATATAAATACAATATGGACATGGCACCAGACCGGCTACAACTTCAGAATATGACCAAAAGGAATACTGAGTCCTTCAAAGAATATGCTCAACGATGGAGGGAAATGGCTGCACAAGTTGAACCACCTCTGATAGAGAAAGAGATAGTGGCAATGTTCATTGACACTCTTCAGCCACCGTTCTATGAAAGGATGCTTGGGAGTGTATCATCAAGCTTTTCTGATATGGTAGTAATAGGGGAAAGAATTGAAAGCGGTTTGAGAACAGGAAAAGTTGTCCAAAGTTCCCCATCAGTAGGAAGACCTATGACAGGGGCAGGAAGAAGAAAGGGTGAGGAAGCAAATGCTGTAATGGGAAATCAAGGTCAACATAATCAAAAAATGTTTCAACCTTCCCCTTTCCCTTTCCCACCTTATTATCCACCGTACGGACCTTACCCTTATGTAGCTGCTGCTTCTGGAAATTCATTTCCCCATCCTCAATCATATAGACCCCCACCCGTCCATAATTTCAAGAATACACCACCACCTCCTCCCCAACAATGGATGCAAAATCCCAACCCAAATCTTCCACAAAAAAAGCCAAACAATGACCGTCCTTCTGTCCAATTTGATCCAATTCCCATGACATATACTGAACTTTTGCCTCAACTTCTCAAAAGTTCTCTTGTTGTACGATGTCCTTTAAAACCCGTAGGGCCACCCTATCCTAAGGGGTATGATCCTAATGTGAAGTGTGATTATCATGCTGGGGCACCGGGGCATTCTACAGAAAATTGCATTGCCTTAAAGTTTAAGGTACGTGATTTGATAAATGCCAAGTGGTTGGATTTCGAAGAAGGCTCCCTAAATGTGATTAGAAATCCTTTGCCAAATCATGGAAATACTGGGGTAAATGCAATAACACATGACTTGGGAAGTGATCATTGTCCCCCTTGCAATGATGTCAACATGATCCATGGGCAGCATAGTACAGACTCAGTAAGCCCGGTCACCCCTGTTCCTTTGGTGGTCTATTACACCAAGAAACCTTTGACCGAACCAGTCATAAACCATCCGTCCTTGACAATTAGGACCCCATCTCCATTTTCATACAAGGATACCCATGCAGTACCTTGGAAGTATGAAGTGGATGTAATCCCTCAACTCCTAAAGGGATTGTCATCCTCAGTAACCAATATTTCCGAGACAAGTGGAATGACTAGGAGCGGATGAGTTTATGCTCCTGAAAACTTGAGAAAGGAGGATGCACCTGTAAGTGAAAAAGAAAGTCGTGGTAAAGAACAAGACCCTCCCCAAGGAATAACAGAGGAAGATGCTTGTGAATTTTTGAAATTCATTAAGCAAAGCGAATACCAGGTCCTCGACCAGTTAAATCGCACTCCTGCAAAAATATCCTTGTTATCTCTCTTATTGGACTCAGAACCACATCGTGGAAGGTTATTGAAGGTCTTGAATAAAGCACATGTTGCGAAAGATATTTCGCCAGAAAAGTTCGAAGGGATAGTGGGGCATATTGCCTCAAATGACTACTTAACTTTCACCGATGAAGAGATACCTGCTGAAGGGAGAGGTCATAATAAGGCATTACACATCTCTGTCAAGTGTCAGGATCATATCGTAGCCAAGGTCCTAGTTGATAATGGCTCCTCTCTGAATATCATGCAAAGTCCACCTTAAATCAATTACCTTTTGATGGGTCACATATGAAGCCAAGCTCAATGGTAGTAAGAGCTTTTGACGGTACTCGGAGAGAGGTCATTGGAGATATTGAGATCCCCATCCAAGTGGGCCCATGCACCTTCAATGTATTATTTCAAGTGATGGACATCAATCCTGCTTATAGCTGCCTATTGGGGAGGCCTTGGATACATTCTGCCGGTGTGGTTCCATCTACCCTTCATCAAAAGCTTAAATTTGTGGTAAACAACAAGCTAATCATTGTTTCTGGTGAGGGAGATTTCCTTATCAGTAAGCCCATGTCAACTCCATATATAGAAGTGGCTGAAGAAAGTCTTGAGACTTCCTTCCAATCATTGGAAATTGCTCACACCACCTATGTGAGCGAAGGGTTACAACTAGCTCGTCCTTCCAAAGCTTCTATGATGGTAGCCAAAGTGATGATGAAATCTGGATTCCAGCCAGGGAAAGGGCTTGGGAAGATGCTTGATGGAGGATTAGACCCATTATTGGTTAAGGAGAATAAGAACGGCTTTGGGCTGGGGTATCATCCATCTCCATTGGAAAGAGCGAAGGTTTTTGCAGATAAAAGAGAAAAACGACTTGCACGGTTAGAAAACCGAGAACCCCTAACTGCGAAGATCCCTATCTGTGACCTTTACCAAAGCTTCAGGAGTGCAGGCTTGACATCTCCAGACCAAGTGGCAGTCATCGATGATGAGTCCAAGAGAGAAGAAGACTTGATTTACCCTTGTCCTTCAGATACTGAGTTGTGTAATTGGGAAGCTGTTGAGCTTCCAGAGATCATTTCAAAGTAATTATTCACTTTGTAGGTTTTGTTTAAATCCTTTGGCTATGCCTAAAGCCTTAGGATGAGTTTTAATAAGGGCAAAACATGTTTTCTTTATCATTTTCAATAAATAAAAGTTAAGTTCGATTATCATTTTCCTTATTTTACCTTTTTATATTAAATAAATTACAGATCTGAAATTGAATTCCAAAATAATAAGATTGCTTTCTCCCATCATGATTTTAATCCAACAAACGAAGAGGACGAAGAGTCCGATGAACCTTCCCCTGAATTACTAAGGCTGCTAGATCAGGAAGATAAAGAAATTTCTCCCTATCTAGAAATTGTTGAAGTCATAAATTTGGGGAGTGAAGAAAACAAACAAGAAGTCAAGATCGGCACCTCTTTGAGTAGAGAACATAAGAGGGAATTAATAGAATTGTTGGTCGAATTCAGCGATGTGTTTGCTTGGTCGTATCAGGATATGCCGGGATTGGATAACTGCATCGTTGAACACAAGTTGCCATTGAAACCCGGTTGCATCCCCATAAAGCAGAAGTTGAGAAGGATGAAGCCAGAAATGCTCTTAAAGATTAAAGAAGAGATAACCAAACAGTTGGATGCCGGGTTCTTGGCTGTCTCCAAATACCCTGAATGGGTGGCCAACATTGTTCCGGTCCCGAAAAAAAATGGGAAGGTACGAATGTGTGTTGATTACCGGGATTTGAATAGAGCTAGCCCAAAAGATGACTTTCCATTGCCATATATTGATGTTCTTGTTGATAACACGGCCCAACATTCCATTTTTTCATTCATGGATGGATTTTCTGGGTACAACCAAATCAAGATGGCACCCGAAGACATGGAAAAAACCACTTTTATTACTTTGTGGGGAACCTTCTGCTACAAGGTGATGTCTTTTGGATTGAAAAATGCCGGTGCCACTTACCAAA